>CAJVRI010001217.1:6022500-11022500 GCA_911649635.1 Poeciliopsis gracilis
GTATTCATATTGAAGGTTGAAGTGAGAGACAAGGCCGAAAGAGGCCCTCGGAGGTCATCAGTAACTACACTAAGCATAATAGTGGAGGACGTCAATGACTGCTCTCCAGCTTTCATCCCCAGCAGTTACATTACCCGGGTACCAGAGGATCTGCCCCCTGGAACTGTGATCACTTGGGTGCAGGCTCAGGACCCAGATGTTGGACCTGGTGGACAAGTACGGTATTCCTTAATCAGTGACTTCAATGGGACTTTTGAGGTAGGTCTTGTCTGAGTATGCATAATCTATAATGTTTTGTGCAGCAGAACGTCATTATTGACATGCGAAATTTCAAAGTTTCCCATGTAATTAGCAGAAATTGATCAATGATAATTAAATTATTTCCATTTGAGAATCTGAGAAATATATATATTTTTTAAAAAGCCCCAATGTGAGCCCAAAATCAAGAGCTATTTTAATAACAGTTTCCATAGCCCAGAAAAAATGTCTTGAAATCTCACCACATTTTGCAACTGGTTCATATTTCTTTCAGTCTCAGAAAACCTACTTTTTATGCACAAAATAAAAAAATATAGAACACATACCGTAAATCCCTATTAGGCATGCATATAGACTTGTTCAAGATTTTTCTAATATTTAAGCGGCAGTTGATGAGGAAAATGACTGTACCCAATGTAATTCTCTGTGCAGATCAGTGCTGTGACCGGCATACTGAGGGTAAACAAGGAGCTAGACTTTGAGACAAAACAGTTCTTTAACTTAACTGTTGTGGCAGAAGACAGAGGAATCTCAAGCCTTCGGAGCGTCACATTTGTGGAGGTTGAGGTGCGTAAAAGAGTCGCACATAATTGACTTATGTCACTGACAGCAAACAAACAACATAAATCCACACACTTTCTTAACATCCAAATTAAAATCAACTATCACTTTTCTTCAGGTGGCGGACGTCAATGAAAATTTGTATGCCCCCTACTTCCTTGACTTTGCTGTGAAAGGTTCAGTAAAGGAGAACTCTCGCACAGGAACAAGTGTCCTGACAGTCATTGCTAAAGATGATGACAGGGGACGAGATGGCGTCTTGAGATACTCTGTCCGTGGAGGCAGCGGACTGGGCACTTTTACCATCGACGAAGACACAGGTGTGACACTGGATCAATTTTGAAGCCTATTTATGTGAAGTGGAAATCCAATAATGTGCAGCACAATGCTTAGAATACAGATAACTAAATGAATTGCAAATGGGGAACCTTACCAGGTTATAAGCCTGTAATGATGAGTACCACATTTGTATGATTGTTGTTCCGTTTTGCATTTTTTATTACTTTTGTGCTTTTTTTGTAAGTGACAAAACAGCTTAACCTTGTGACCTCAATTTCTTTTGGAAAAAAAGCAAAAAAAAAAAAATATATATATATATATATATATATATATATATATATATATATATATATATATATATATATATATTAGGGATAGAAAGTTAGGACAATGTGTTGTACAGCCAAAATGAGTGTATAGCTGTGACCTCACACAGGAGCTGTGTACTGGGAGATCATTACTGTAATGATGGCAGAATGGTAGCGACAGTCGCTAGGCCTCAGGCAGCACCATATAACTGATCTAGTGCCGTGCAGATAACAGTGATCAAGGGTGTCCTGCGCAGCAACCCACTATTTCTAAGTATTGAGAAATAAGTGTGACTTATTTAAGAGGCGTGACCCAGAATGAGAAGGTACTTGAAATACAGTAGGTGCAAGATACTGCAATAATTTTTCCATGAAGAATCGTTGCAGGATCTTGCCAGTACAGCATCTACTGTATGTCACTGGAGGTTTTAGACCTATTTTTCTGCATCTCTCTTCATGCTGGTGCAACATTTAAACTGGGTTTGTTCAGTTCTATTTAACTGTGGAGCACTCAGGGAATGAATAAGACTTTTTATACATTTGCTAGTTTTTAATCTTGCTGTTGTCACAACCAATGTTGTAAAAAAAAATTGCTAAAGTGAGAATAATAAGTATTTGAACTTTATTATTTAAAGCTGTCTGTCAGTCCTCTGCTTGGTAACATGCTCCTCTGAAATGTGAAAGAGGAAAACCTAAAACAGAAATGTTATGTATTAGATGTGACTTATTCAGTGCTTGGTATTTTTAATTTATGACATCCAGTTTAGCATGCTTTAAAGGCTCTTTCTTTTTCAAAACAAAAAATATTACTCTTTTCTTTTAACATTTCCATGGCACCTGTACATGACTTGTATGTCTCAAAGTATTTGACAGTTCGTATTGGCAGACATCATAGAACTGATTAATGAAATTAATTAGCTTAGAATTTATAAAGCCGCATATGCGGACCAAAAGTTCTCCATAAGCAGTGGCAGTACAGTGAGGAGTAAATGCAATACTAATTGAAAAAATAAGTATCTTTTAATATTTCAGCTCTGAACTTTTGCATGCATTAAGTGGCACAAATAGTTTTCTCCAGTGCCCTTTTCCCCTTACCTCATGTTGCACTACTGTACATAAACTACACTGGAAGCTTGTATTGACATTTAATGGGACTAATTATTATTGACTGTAGTTGAGAGTGAAACAGATGGAGAGAGAGAGTGACTCTCAGTTAACTTTTCTAAAAAACGATATGCAGTTTTTTTCAGATTACCACTCTACCTATTAAGAAAAATAGGAACGCAAACCACACTAACACCCAATGCAAGTATGAGTACTTCCTTTGTCAAATTATGAATTAACTGTAATAAATTCACACGAAGGTCTGTTTACTGCACGTTGAATCCAAAAAGTACTTAAGCATAACCTGTCTGCCAGGACGAAGTAGGCAAATAAGTCTCAAAAAGCAACACATCATGAAAAATGCAAAAGCAAATCCTTTTTCCAACTATATTTACATATGCAGTCTCATATGTGTAGTGTCTAGTTTGTGCTCACAAAGAAACTGTTGGAATACATGAAGAAGCCCTTCTTGGAGTCATCATTCACTTTGGTGCTAAAACCTCAGTGAGGAACATCACAGACAGTGAGAACGTTTATTGAGTGCAGATTTTCCTGGGGAAATCAAACTGCTTGTTAGAGCAGAAACTAAAGAGAGAGAGGAGTGGAAGTGAAAGTGAAGAGAGGAAGGAAGAGGATGCAGGGGGGAGTCTGGAGTGCATAAAAAGTGTCAGAAGAAAATACAGCTTTCTTCCTTCCAGGTTCTTTTATGTTTTTTTCTAATCTTGGCGTTATTTGTTATTTTTCTCTCCTAATATAATAAGCATAAAAAATACCAAAGCCATTTTGTGTCAAATGAAAAGGTTGAACAAGGACATGTATAATTTGATTTATCTCGTTGTGCTGAAGAAGTCAGCTGTGGACAGCACTTTGGTCTGTCCTTCTATGGTGCTTTTTGCTGCTATATGAGTCCCTGATCTGGCTGCATGTGAATCTGGCTCTCACTGCCAAACTAAGTATATGAAGAAAAGGGGATTTAGACAGAGAGAGATAGAAAAAAATAAATGAAACAGAGAGAAAATTAGAAGGAATGAGGTCTTGTGTTTAGGTTCTTTTAATATATATCTTGTATCAGCCCTGCTCTTAGTTTCAAAACAGGCTCTTTGATGCATTATGTAGGGCATGACGCCTTCGTTGTCTGGAGTATTTTCCACTGATAAAGGCCTTCTATTCCTCTATTTGATATTTAGATGTTTCTTCCATGTCCATTAAGGCACTGATGAAAAAAACATGGCCACTTTATCAAAAGAAATGTAGGATCCTTTCTGGCTTATATCCAAAGCTGGCTGAACTTTAAACAAAAATTTGTATTCCTGTCATTGGGAAGGGAGGACTAAAGCTTCCCAATTTCTCATTGGACATCTGTCAGGAGCTCCTCTATTAGAGCACTTTGCAAGCTCCATATTTGTCACAGTCAAGATTAAGTACTTGTTAAGTCACATGGAGACACATTTAAGAAGTATACATTTCACATTTATTAAAAATTAATGGGCTATACTTTCATGTTGCATGCAAAGCAGTTTCTCAAGAGAAAAATGATGACAATATTTTTTAATCGCTCTTGGCATTGATCATTTGCTAGCATTAATTACATAGTTAGGTCACTAACATGTTTCTCATGCATGGGGATGTAAACGAATCTGATGGACGGATGTAAAACCTTGGTGGGCTGCACAACTTCTGGATTAGAGTATGTGGCGTGACCCTCCAATTTTTTTTGTCCACTCTTTCAAGTGTGTTATTTATGGTGAGAATGGAGGCTGTCAAGTCCGATTCATATTGAATCTGGTGAATGGTGGCTGTCGGTTTTAAAGTTCAAAGAGCTTTTGAAAGAGCCTGCTCTGTTTTCCTTGTCTCTCTGTCGGGACTATTTGACAGCGATGAGATGTGTTTTGAAAAGGACATGGTCAAGGACGATAGGGCAAGGATGTGTCTCAGCAAACACTTTTGCGATGCATTGCATGTGTCCTGGGTTGACTGCTTAGTCCTAATTTAATTGATGGTTTCCCCATTATTAACACTTGATTTGTGTGAAAGTACATGGGGAGTTTGTGGCTGACTAGCAAAGTTAGAGAAGAGACGTGTAATAAATAATATATATTATCTTTTATATACATTTTATTGAAGATTGTAGGAGTACAGGGTAATATTTTTTTTTTTTTAGCCAATGTGTTTATTTTCCATCTGTTATTTTTCAAGGGATGCATGCAGATATGCAGATTTGGCCATGACCTGACTTGATGGAAATCCCTTGCTCAGCTGCAACTTAGTGAAGTCTCAATAATGTCAGCATTGTGTAGGAACCGGTGTTCCAATCACCATTATTTGGGTGTCCAAAATAAGCATATAATGGCCAACCTTGCGGGGCAGATGGTATGTATGTCTGTATTAAGCAATTTGTAAATTAATATTTGAAACATAGTTTAATACAGAGTTCAAAACTCCAGGTTCTATGAACATTCAAGAATTAATGTTCATAGAAAATTAATTCTTCAAGCAAGTGAAAATAAACCTGGTCGTTGAGATCTAAAAGTACTTCCAAGTTAGTTTGGAACACTTTGCTGCAACATGGTTTAAATATGAAAGATTAATTTGGTACATCAAGGGGCTTTCACCATCGCAAGGTCACATAATGTTTTTAAATACTCATCAGTAGCTATTTATTTTAATATATTCTAATAACTAATTAAATTTGTCTTTGCAAAAGAAAAAATATTTGGGTTTTGATAACCATATAAGCATAAATGATTACTTCTAATTTCTGAGCAGTAGTCAAAGACTGTAAATTTATCAAGTTTTATACTTTAGTGCCAATTTGTTTGGCAGTTGTGGATATGTAGTGTGATGCAATTCTAACATCCACATTTCCAGCATTTGGCAAATATTCTATAGCTGATTCACTTTAAATCAGCTCGGTTCATAAACAGATATATCATACTTTTAAAAACATCTCTTTGACATGGTTCATGAAATTAAATGAGGGTTTACTGATAAAGCACTTTACCATTATGCTTAACTCACAGAAAATATGTAATCTATTTCAGTAATGAGTCACACTGCTTAATTGTATGTGTAATTTGGCCTGGATAGTTCAGAAATATTTCGTCATTAATGAAAGGAATCATTTGAACCAGCAAGACCATAAAAATACAGTTTTATGTACTTTTTTTGGACAAATGTTTGTACCTTTTTCTTTCTTTGTAATGGCTGTGGGCAGGAAGGTTTATCATCTACATACAACATTCTGTGGTTCTAATTGTTGAATTCTCTTAGGTTTATCTTGAATAAACTTTGTAGATAATGTTACCACACTGCAAAGAAGGCACTGTAACACAGTGTAATTTTATTTGCTATGAAGAAGAGCTATTGCATTTTGTTGAAAAATAAAAATAATTAGATTAGAACAAACTGAGCATGGTGTTTTACATGGAGAAGTATAACGCAATCAGAATATTTATGTGAGAGATGATAAATTTGAGCATGGAAACAGTTTTTCTTGTTTTGCTTGTTTATAAGGGATATTTATAAACAAGCATAATTTCAAAAACCCATTTGCAAAATTTAGAGAAAGATCAGCGAAACAGCAGAGATCAAAAACAAGAAATCCTGTTCATATTTCGAAAATGCATGCCATGTGTTTTGGAAGGAATAATGCAAAACAAAAATACACTAGTTTGTAGATTTCCTAAAACGTCTTGAAGAAAGTGTGTGAAACTCTCAACCTTCCTCACCTGTACTGTTTTGTCTCATATGAACTTCAATAATTGGATTGTATTTCTTATCAGTGGTTTGTAGTTTGTAATGCGGAATTTACTTTATTCCATTTGCAGTGATGTCAATCCCACATGCTGTTGTACTATTGCATGAATCAGTTTTTGGGCAAAATCATAAAGTTTTGCAATAGAGAAAAAAATTAATAAATCCAGCTTGAGCAGGAATGAATGTGAGTAGCGTGATGCAATCCAGAGGAGAGCACTTTAGTCTAAGAGGTATTAAATTTGAGTTTTCAGGCAGAACAATGCAAATTTGCAACAGTTTTTGGAATGTGTGATCAAAGTTTTTAATGGTGAACAATGTAACATCTGAGACTGAAAACAGAGTTATGCTAGTAATAGGTACTCTTGGGTTTTAGAGGGAACTCTTTCCCATACAATCAGAAGTTGCTTTTTCTGCATTGTTTAATCAAATTTATTTCAATAAACCGGGATTTAAAATCTTGCTCTGCTGTGCTGGCATGACATATATAAAATTAAAAAAAGGGATTTTGTTAGGTCATGAAGGCATGCGTGTTTTTGTGTCATTCCTAAAAGTTTAGACAAGGCAGTATGACATATTTATAGAAAGTAATAAAAGCGGCTTCTATTTGTCATCTTGTTTGTGTGTGTGTGCGTCTGTGTGTGTGTGTTCTTTTTGTCCCTGAAGAGGTCACCAAAGCTGTCAGCCACTCATCTTCCTTAAGGCCACTAAACACGCCTCAGTCAGGGTGTATGAGTGTCTGGGTGTTTTTTGTTTGGTGCAGGGCAGTTCAGAGTACGTTTAGCACTGAGCAAATAGCAGTGGGAGCAGTTTGGTCAGCTGTGATTAGCGGTAGAGAGGCTGAAGCATTGAAGGTGACTACAGAGGCGCTACTAATGCCTGTGAATGTCACTGAAGCCAGGACACAGAGTTAAGTTTAAATTTGTCTCTTTGCAACAGGAAACTTAGTATTCAAAGACTTTTCCCACGAGACCTTTTAAGGATGTATCCCTTTGATAATACCCAATCTACATTCCACCCACCTGAAAGACATATATTGGCATTGTCTAACCAAGTCACGGCTGCATTAATGTTTCTGTTTTCCTCAACAGGGGTGATTTATACTGCTGGTAACTTGGATTGTGAGACCAAAAACTCCTACTGGCTCACTGTGTATGCCACAGACAGAGGGGTTACGCCCATGTCAGCTTCAGTTGAAGTCTTCATTCAGGTAATGATAATTTGCTGAGATTTTCTTTGTCTGTATATAGTGCATGCAAAATATCAAATGTAGAGGTGTGAACATTCATTAACATCATGAGATGATTACACAAAGTTCAAGAGTAACAGACAAATTGAGATTTTAAAGGAACTTTTGGCATTTTCTTGGCAAGAACATCACTTTTTAAATATCCTAGTATTGGAAATAGTTTAATATTTTAAGCTAGCTTCTCAGGGCTCTTCTCAGGAATCACAGATTCCCCACCATACATGGTACAGGGCATAAGGTACTTTCCACAAATTAGTCTTTTGTTTCTCGCCAGATGTGTACGTGCGGTAATTGCTACAGAAAATCCAATAGTTGACTTAGCGCTTTTGATTGTATGTGGTATTAAGCAACTATCTTTGTGTTCATTGCTAGAAAGGTTTTAGTGGTCTGTTGAAAGGTCAGGGGCTTTGTATGTCAGTGATTGTTATTCACAGCTTGTCAACATATAGCTGGGGGTTATGCTGTTTGTGGAATATTGTTGGGGTGCGCTATAGCTGAAGCGAGAGTAACATAGCAAAAACTCTCCATGTGTTACTATTTAAAGTATTGTGCGAGGCAATATCTCTTCTGAATGAACCACTGGACAATTCTTTGCATTTACTTCACCTACAAAACAATCTGTTGTCTCAGAACTGGAATTCATCACTGTTAGAAGAACCCTCTCACATAAGTTAGAAGCATATTTAATCGGCAGCCCTTTCTCACCTTGGGATATTTGAGTGTAGTGATCTGATTAGGTGCTTTACTCGTGGCCTTTTTATCTCAGACAAAAATTGAAAAATGAGTCAGGAGCAGGTGCTTCTCATTCAGTGGCTGAACTGTCTTTGCTCTCTGTGCCTCTCAGCAAATGCTCAATCAACTCACTGTTTCCCATAAATATTACAGATCTATGCTGTTAGGAGGCAAATCAATTCACTGTGCTTTTAAAGTGTGACATCTATGACATTTTCTGGTAAATAAATTTCCATGTTGTGATTAATAACACATCAACACAGACCTGGGGTCCTTTGATTAGTAAGCACTCCTAAAATCTGCGAATACATTTTCTTCTTGCGTTCATGCTGATTCAGAGGGTCATGTTTTACCAGCATTGTCAGTTCAGTTCCCAACACATCAATTTAAACTAAGATATAGTGGATGGAATCTAAGCAATGCTGCTTATACAAGTTCTATACCCAATCTTGGTCTTTTTCTTCTGCCTGTTTCTCCTCGTATAATGGTTTGCTATTGTTTCTCCACCAGGTTGAAGACGTCAATGACAATGCTCCACTCACATCCGATCCTATCTACCACCCAGTCATCAAGGAGAACTCTCCAAAGGATGTGTCAGTCATTCGTATTCAAGCACAGGACCCTGACCTTACAGCAGCACCCACCCGTCTGAGTTACCGCATCTCTGCAGGGAACCCACAGAATTTCTTCTCTATTAACCCCAAAACAGGTAAGGTTCTCAGACATGCAACATGACTGCAGTCTATTTGCAGAGTAACTTGATGAATTCTTCTAGGACTGCACTATTATTATATTAATTTAGACCGAAAAATCATTTATGTAGGTGTATTAATATACCTAGATAAATGACAAAATAGGAAGCAGTGGGACAATAGATTTAAGGTTAATTCGGATCTATCGTGCCTTCTTATCTAACCTCAGGCTGCTACAGCCTTCAGATAAAATAAGAAATGTGCCACAACAGCCCAATTCTCTTCCACTTCCACACTTCCTTTTGTATTTTCTTAAATCTATAATCTTTACGCCCAGTAGACATTGCCCCTAAACAATGTTACTACAGGTGGTTTTATATTTTACATGGTGCTGCAGTAGGCTTTGCTCAGTTCTGTTTTTGTAAAGTCTCGTGAGAGGAATCAGCAAAGTTCAGAAACATGGTTGAAACTTTGGTTTCTTGACTGCTTTTCAAACTTTTTATGTGACCTCACTGTTGAGATGATTTGTGCAAATTTTCTCTGACATCCGCACATTTTAGATTTCTCATACATATTTTAACAGGCTCACAAAAGATGATTTACACAGCAGCCTGTTAAAATGACATATCATGTCAGAGCACTGTGCCTGAACATCCTTTCCAACTTTTAATCTTCTGGGGAAAAAGATTGAATCACTGTCAAACATTGTTTTTACTCTACCCTTTATAATTTTGGTTTAAGATGATAAAAAAAAAATAAACCATTTGTTCTTTTCAATTACTAATCAAGTTGCACAGAATTGTCACAATATTTGTGAAAAACACAAACTATATTAAGGAAACAGAGAATGATGTATATGTCACATGAATCTGTCAAATGTGAAGTTTAGGGAGGCCACAGTGGATTCTAAGCAATGACTGACATGTACATTAAAGAATGATGCTTTATATAGTAATGTTTTATTCAAATCCCATACCTAAACCCCCATCCAGTCTTGTGAGGTCTTTGTTGCTGCCCTAGATTACATTTTAAGTGATTCAACAAACAACCAAAGGCATTTATGAAGCCTTTTTAACTCAAGCATAATTTGCACTCAGGGAACTGTCGATGTAATGATCAAAAACCAATGTCCTATACGCAACATCCAGCATGTCAATCGTCGCGCTGATGTTAAAAATAGGAAGTTCCTAATGGTATGTGTATGCATGTCAAATCTTTAAATCGAAGGTGGTGGCTCCATTTGTCATTCTCTACTACTGTTTGAAAATGCTTTTGTGCATTATGGCTGTATTATTGACATTATGTAGTGAAGCAGACTGAACCGGGGTGAAAAGGCTAATATTGATCCTATTAAAGATATTCTGCCCCTCACTCTCTCATTAATATGTAACCTGGACCTAACACTAAGGCATTCTCTCACAGATCGCGTAGCTGTAATAATGAGTCAGTGGGTTTGTTGTGATGCATCCCTCTGATGCGATTAGTGTTAATGCAGGTGCAACAGCATATTGAATCAATTTGTTATTCGGCAGATTAGAATGCTCACCCAACAGCTGTATCTATGAATAATGTGTGTCTGTGTTTGTGTGGGAGGGAAAGAGACATAGTGTGACAATTGAATCAATTGATTAATTGTTACATCATTGTGTTAGAAAGGGAGGTTCAGCTGCAAACAGTCAAAAAGCATTATCTCACAACAACACACTGCCATATGAAAATAACATTGTTTTTGAGCTTGAGTACTTATCTGTGCTGTCTGTTGTGTCTCAGGGGAGCATTTAGCCATCTGAGCCCTGCTGTCTGTGTCTTTCAAACAACTCAATAATTTCTCAACTTGTCTGTTATTCATTACTTCACAAAAACATATTTATAATATTAATGGTATTTTAATACATTTTAATTAACATTCTAAGAAAGTGCTCAGATTAGTCTCAAGCAATATTTCATGCAAAAAGAAGATACCAGCTCCCATCAGGGTATGGAAATGGAGCCATTTGTTTCAAACTATTTTTCATTGTTAGCAAAAGGTGTTGTGGGATTCTTGCTCATTTATATGTAAATAATAAAGAGGCTAGGGTTTTTCCGTATTGATTTTAACATTTCTACTGAATAAATAATGACCTGACAGTTGGGTGTTATTGGTCAGACACACCATTTCCATTTTGAGAGTAATTCAAGCATTGTAATATGATCAATGAAAGTTTGCAAGTTTGACAGTGTGCATGAGTTATCCTCTTTTTTCTGGTATAAGATTCTTATAATGCTATAACCTTAGAAAAAAAATACCATAGTGTGACAGTACTAAAACAAATATTAAAAACATAACAGTATTATATGGTCTAATTTAATGTGTTCAAAGTATGTCCCTAAGTCCCTTTGTAAAACTTGTAAGAATTTTGTATGGCAGTTTACAAAAAGTATAGTTTTGGTCCTCAATCAAATGGAAGTGATGCAGATAGAATTTTTTATTTTTTTATTTTTAGAGGGGAGGGATTTTCAAACTTCAGTTTATGTTTTCTTGAATGGTAAAATATTAGACCTACACAATTTTCTTTTCACATAATTTTAATATTCTTAGACTTGGATTACAATGCATTAAAACTTCTGTTTTGGCCACTCCATGATGACTAACACAATTTACTCATCTGATTAATCAAAGACGTATTTTGAAACAGGAAACAGGTACTTTGTCAACTCAAATTGTACTTTTTTATATAATAGACCAAAAGAAACAATTTTAAGATCTTCCAACAAACGGTGTGTTAAAAAAAACCCAAAAAACAAAAATAAAAAACACCTAATGTAGACTGGATAGCTTTTCTGTGGAAATAAATAACTGCAATAACATATTCTAAAAAGGGATAAATGTATGGTGGGGGGTTCTCTGACAAACCAGCAACATTAACACCAGTAATATTCCAGTCAAGTTCTTGCTTTCGGCCTTCTATGTCCATTAAATGGTCCATTAAATGCAAAAAGATGAATGAGACTTTTCTCTTGAGTACATTTTGAGATAGATCTATAATTGCATGCAGCTTTAAGCTCATTCCTCCAGGATATTTGGGGTTTTGAGGACCAAGTGTGATTTGTGGGATTGGGACAAGGATAGCTTTGAAACTCTTTAGCAAGAAATAAAGTCTTGTAAACAAAACACAAAGTTACTCAGTACGTAGATTACATTTTATGTCACTTTTCCTGGCAGACTGCTTTGAATGATACTGTGATGAAATATTATGTTTCAAATAATGCAGTACCTAAAAAATATAAATAAACAACAACTATTTTTTAGCTTTTACAATAATCTTTCTTATAATGCAGACAGTGTTTAGGCATTTCTTGTTCTGTACTTTGTAAAATAATGTTTGGAATTAGGTAGATAAAAAAACAAAAAAACAAAACATCTTACTGTTGGAGATACTATACCTCTCAATCAAAGAAAAACCCAAGACAGTTGGCATAAATTCTGATGATTCACAGCTACTTTGCACATTTTAACCTTTCAACATATGTAACCTTGAATTATTGGTTTCTTTCTCTTGATGTGACCTTTCAGTCTATGTTGAAACAGGTCTCCTTTTCCTGCAGATATTATCTCCATGTGAAGCAGTTGGGGGAAAACAAGATGACTATGTTTAATACAGTGTCTGTAAATATATAATTTAACCATGTGATCTGAAATGTATAATTTCCGTTATTTTTAAAGAAGTAAACAGGGAGAATTACTTCTCCCTGTTTACAGTCTGAAACTTTCTTGGAGAGATTAATAAACAAACTTTAGCTGATTGATTTGCTTTCGTGAAGTGAATGTTCATAATGTTATAAAACCAACTCCTGACCTGTCTGTTGAACTTCCAAATTGTTTTGAAGAGTAAATCTTGGATGGAACAAAGTAATGCATTTCTGCTCACAAAATGTCATTTTGATAGCTTGAGACACTGCAACAATTCCCAAATTGCATTGAAGCTGAGCTTTGAATGAGAACAAAATGTGTAAATGTGCTGTGACAGTTTACAGTGCTGTCTGCTGAGCTTCGCCTGTGTGATTGACGGCGATACCTCTGGGGTGAAAAAAAGCAACAGATATGTGTTGACACAGGGTGTCAGATGGAGCATTGCTTCTAAAAGCATATATGCTTGAAGAGTGTGATGATAGAGTTCTGGTGGCTGTGTGCCCTTTAGTACCAGCCTCAGCTGGATATGATTGGTGTTAGATAAGTAAACTAGCACACAATTAGATAATTGACAGACAGGCATTGAATTTTAATCTGGTGTCATGTGCGGGAAGCACATATATATTCATACTATGCATAAATCTGGTTTTTGAGGACAAATACACATTATTAGATATGGGACATGTATCTCATGCATTATGTTAGCAAGGATAAATATATAACTCAGTCCAAGATGAATAATTAAGATGCAACAGTAAGAATTCTTCCAAAAATGGAGTGCAGTGACTTTTAGCTTCAGAGTTTCAGCATATTTAAAAATGGAAGCAGTCATTCCTTCTTAAACAGTCACAATGTTGTTTTTGTAGCCCTCAATAGTAAAAAAATACCCTCTTTGTAGTGCTATGTTTTTTTTTTTATGTAACTCTTCATAGAAAATACAAGAAAGCACAAGCGACCCACAGTTTTAAGACTGCTCTGAACTTTAATCTGTGTTTTAATATGAGGCTGTTCATTGAACCATCACCCTACTTTTTTCCTCATATGTTTAATTAGAATAGAGTGTAGCTTAACTTCAGATATGCTGTGAGCTGTAGATCATTGATTTTCATCAGTGTTGTTAACTCGCCCTGTATTCTGCTGAACAAGCCCCTCCTCCCCTTCTGGTCCCCCCCTTGCCTATAGCTTGTGACCGCTGCTCTAGATTTACTCCTAATTTACTTAATTGAAGTTAGCCTGCGTAGCAAGCCCAAGGTGACACTGTGATATGTGCAAGCACAGAAATGTGTGAGTGTATATGTGAAGCTGATTTTAGAGTATTCACTGGGTGTTGATTGCACAGTGTTTAAAATGCCCCATGTAGTCCCATTTCATTTTAATGCTTCATTACACAGAAACAAAAATTCCATCACCATTAAGATGCATAGACTTTAATCATTCAGCACAAACATCTTTAAAAAAATAATTATACATTTGTTTTGTGTAAATTATTTAATATTTTCAACAGACAGCCAGACAGACCTGTCTGATTCTTCTCCACCCTGACATTTGGTTTGTTGGTCAGCAGCTGTCTGCCTGTCTGGAAGTCCCATGGGATCTTGGCTCTGATGATCTCAGGCCCTTTTATTTGTGTCCCAGCAGATTTTGAGGAAACATAACTTGTACTTAGCACAGATGTTACATAAAACTGTGTTATTCAGTGGATTTGACCCCATTTAGCCTTTTTGTCCTCTGTGTGATTTCTTAACTTCATTATTCCTGGTGTCTAAACTTATTGTAGCATGAATAAAACCGGTCTTTACAAACAAGCAGTAAGATTATTTTTATAAATCAAATCTGAGTCCCCGTTTTTCCATATGCAAATTTAGAGTTTACATATATGTTTAACTGACAAAGGCCCATAAAGGAAGAATTGCACCTTGGACATAACAGTGAAGCAGTGGTGTTTCACTGCTGCAGATGAGAGATGCTGTTCTTGGGGTTTCTTGGCCCCTGTCATTTGTTTCATTGTCATGCTTATTGTGATGAATTTTATTTTCGTTTCTGCTTGGCCCGTCCAATTTTTAAACAAAATTGTGATTTGCACTCTGCAACAAAAGGCAGACTTTAAAAAATTTCAAGCACCTACTTAATTTAATGGTACACTCTAGTTAAAACTCTAATAATTGTCCAGACAATTAAATAAACCTTAGTGGTCTAAATACGCTGCATGATACCAAGCAAGTGTAATATCCTTAAAATAATAATAAGCATGTAACAGGATATGGATGGTTTATTTTTGGTGGAGAATGACTGCTTTTGTAACTGTAAGACAGTTTTGTAATTTATAGACTGGGAAAAAAAGAGCTCTAAAAATAGGCCTGTCAAAAACGATTAGTCAAAAAGTTTATATTTCCTAATCTTCCCTGCATTCACACTTTGTGAAACTATTTAGCTATCTGGATAATCTGCTTCAATACTTCCTTTTATCTGCTGCTTAAATTGCCCTGGTGGCTTGTTGGCTAACCGAGTGACCCTCAGCTGCATGCTGCTCTGAAACATGTCCCAAATGTGAATGCCTTTGCCAGAGCTGCAGGCTATAATTTTGTAGAGCTTGTATGAAGCGCAATAATAAAGCGAAGCCAATTTCAAAGATCTGTTTGCTTAAATTTTACAATGTGAATTTTATATATATATATATATATATATATATATATATATATATATATATATATATATATATATATATATATGTGTGTGTGTATTTTTTATTTTTTTTACCAGACATTTGGGAGACAACACCATAAGTCACATGCTGTAATAGAAAGCTTGATCTGTTTTTAAGCTGCTTTTATCATTTTCAGGGCTGATTACAACCACTTCAAGGAAACTGGACCGAGAACATCAGGCAGAGCACTTTTTAGAGGTACAGTAAGAACCCAACAGTATGCATAGCTTATTGTATTATTATTTATCCTGCCCTGCCACCTGCCACTGGCGGCTATTAACAAAGACAGGATGGAGGACAACCTTGGCAGATCCTAAAGGCTCCATAAAATGTGATGAATGACTGTGGTTTTGGACCCTAGGTTTTAGATTTTTTAAATGTAATCACTCACCATTGGTTATCTTCTCCACTCCAGGATGGAAGCAGAGAGGAGAGCAAGTCGTTCTGTCCAGCATTTTGATAAGTGCAGACACTGGGCATACAGATAGCTCTGTGATTACCATTTCTGTTGCAGCTGCTGCTCTGCATGCAGATGAACCTGATAATCAGAGATTCTTGACATTAGAGACATGAGCAAACTTGTTTTTCCTCCGACTTTTCTTACAAGTCATCAAATGTTAATGAATCTACAAGCACTTTGCCCTTGTTGGAAATGGAATAAAATAACCTGCAGCTGACCCACAATTCTGTTGCTTGGTGGCATTGTTATGTGTTCTTTGTGGTGTGCCACCTGAATTGTCTAGACATTTCTTTCTTTGATTGCCTTGTATACTAATTTGGAATGTAGTTTATGACGGTGCACTAAAAGGTGGAAAAAGCAAAAGCATAAAATACAAACAGGCTGTATTTTAGATTTTCCAATTTTCACTGAAGTTTTTACTAATATTGTCACCCTGAAAAACCTTCTTTGCATATTAACAAACCATGAAGTCGTCGTAATTCCTTTTTGAATTCCATAGTCAGTACATATCACATGTATTACAAAATAATACATGAGTAATTAAGCTACCAAAATGTCAGTCTCTCCACACAATATGTTATTTGGCCCAAAAAAGCCACTTTAAGCTGATGCTACTAATGTGGTGGTTGGAACGGCAGTTGAAGCATTCAGATGACATTTTTAGTCAAAGATTTTCTCTTTTTTCTGAGTCAGACAAAGAAAAATATGAAATGCGGCTGACTAACCTGGGTAAACATGTAGGGGCAATATCAGGAGAGACTGGTTATAAATGTTTTAATAACTTAATCTGCAGACACCATCTGATGTTTTGTACTGATAGAAAAGGAACAACAGCCGTAAAAATATATATAAATGCATATTTTTTCACTCAATTACCTTTTTCACATAAACAAAACCACTGTTAACTTATCTTTTAGAGCCAATGAATAAACTATTTTTGCCCTGAACTTCACCCACAACTCCAACTGTTTTGTCACACAGGGGAAAAACATGTTTTCAGCAAAAAGACTACTTTCGGTAGTCTTCCTACTTCCACAGATCTTGCATTTCCATCTTAGATTATCTATATGACAAGCGTATTCTTATTTGTCTATAAATGGAGACAACTTTCCTGTTCAGCAAGGTGTTTTTTGTCAAGAAAGCAAGAAAAACATCAGTATTGTGTTAACAGAATCAGACGGTGACATGCTTCCAGATGAAAGGTTAATCATCTGGATTAACCTTTCAGAGTGCGTGCCTGATTTTGAGTGCATGCCTGATTTTGAAAGCCTTAGCATAAAATGCTACATTGTATCAGAAAAGTGTATTTTAGAATATGTACTGTATGTGCAGATGGATGAAAATTATTTTCCATATATTCAAGATTTTTAGTGTTTTAGAGTCTATCAGACATCAGTGACATACAATGAAAGCATTTAAATGAGTTTGTACATTTGACCTCCAATTATAGTAGAAGTGCTGGTCCATCTGTGCTGTTCACTGTTTTCAACTCCAACTCATGGCCTGCCTGTAATTAATAGTCTTGTGAGCAGTCAGGCTGGCAACAATGATTTTCACTCTTATCTGATCCAATTGATCAGCGATCAGACCTCTGGCTCAGCTTCAGGCAGATCAATAATACAAAGAGATTTCCCGGGATCTCTGCCCCACGTGGCCCTGCACTCACACAGCACAAGCAATATTTAAGATGTCAATGAATGCATGCACTTGCAAAGAAATCCCTCATAAATGACAAAGCATGTTCTCATTATATCATATCTCTCTCTTTGCATGTGTGCTGTTGTAGGTCACAGTAATCGATGGCCCAGTGACAACCCGCCAGTCCACCGTTTGGGTCATAGTCCACATCGAGGATGAAAACGACAACTCACCCACCTTCCCTGAGGTCACTTACCGCATCAGCTTGCCTGAACGGGACCGAAACAAACGGGGAGAACCTGTTTATCGGGTCTTTGCCTATGACCGTGACTTGGGCGCAAACGGCAACATCACATATAGCATTATTGATGGGAATGAGGATGAAAAGTTCAGTATTGACCCAAGGACCGGTATGGTGTCCTCAAAGAAGATGGTCACAGCAGGCAGCTATGACATCCTCACTGTGAGTGCTTTATAATAACTATAAAATACAGCAGTTAGCAGCATAGCTGACAAAACTATAAATCATACACCTAAATGGCAGGCCACAAAGATCCTTAGTTGAAATAAAATTGGAAGCTATTTTAAGCACAAAGTTGTGCCCATTCCTTGATTTACATTTTTTTATTTCATTTTTCTTTCTTGAACAGCCTGGCAAAGTTAGCAGAAGAAAATGCATTTTCCATTTTTAAACTGGCACAAGCCCAGGTATTTTGAATTTTCCACAATCAATAAACTCAGCAGTAGCACCATAAGATGTACAACACAATTGCCTTCATCATATTTTGTTTTTCTTTCCACAAAATTGTGCTGTTGTTTTGGTCCCTTTTCAAACTTTCCTCATCTCAAACACAAGGTCAAATTAAAGCGGCTGTGGCGGTTGTCTGGGGACGCCTATTTTTTTTTTTTTACAACTGATTAACTGATTAACTACACACAGCCCCACTGTGCCATGTATTGTTACATTCCTTTTGTTTCGCTGCATGAGAGCTCATATCTCAGTTGATGAGGTAGCCTTTTTCATTAAGATGGAAAGCAACACCCAGATTTTCTCTCCTTGAAAACTAAGTGAGCCTCCTATAAAATTTACAAGCATGTGGGCATATAGGCTCTTCCATTAGATCGAGTGGTTTATTTTTTTTTTAGCTATTTTACCATAAGTTGTGAAATGTGAAGTGAGCTATTTAAAGACTTACTGGCCCATTTATCATTTTAGGCTGTAGTTTATAGTTTATTTAGCCTGATTATATGTATATAATACTAATCCTAGATTTTGCAGCCAAGGCTATTTATGAAATTGTGCTTGTCACTCTTTTTCATATCTTTTTTTTCTTAGATAAAAGCTGAGGACAGTGGTATTCCATCATTATGGTCAACTGTCAAACTCCATGTTGAATGGATTCGCAAACCTGTCCCTTCGCCTATGCCCCTTCTCTTCACCCAGAGGTCCTATAATTTCTCAATTGCAGAGACATCTGCAGTTGCTCAGCCTGTGGGACTGGTGGCTATCAGCCAGTCAACGACACCTGTCTGGTTTAGTATTGTTGGTAAGTATATTAATATAAATTGCAAAAAGTATCATGATACAAGACAAAAGGTCAAATAGTGAAAAGTTATTCTACAGAGTGACATTTTGTTATCGTACTTAGTTGAGGTGCTGCACAGACCATATTTTTGTCATTTATAAAATATATATTAATCCACATACAGAACCAAAACTATGTTAATCTTCTTTGAAGAGTGTCAATAAAATGCAAGCAATTTCCAAAGCTCACACATGCTTATACAAATTTTAGTTGAGTCCAGTTTTTCAGTTAAAATAACACATCATCAAGAACACCTATTCATTGAATCTAATAACGAACCATGTGTCACATGAAACCAGAATTTAACATTGTAATTGTCAGTGTCCAGATGTGGGAGTAAATGAAGAGCTAATACTGTATGTTGTTGATTCATAATCCCTCTTAAGTTCAAGTAGATAGGTTAGTTTATTGTTAAATCATATCTTCCTCCTATTTCTGAGACTTTTTTTTAGAGATAATTGTTTCATAATTGTCTCTCCTAAGACAGAGAAATGTGCATATTTTTGTTTTTCTCACACTACGAGCAGAATCATTGTTCAAGTTAACATTTTTCACTTAACATCATAATCTGAATTCTTCTAAATTCATTTGCATCACCATATCTACTAACACAATTATTTAAAAGAAAAATGTAGGATCTTAACTCTGCGACACTGCATATAGATGATTCAGTGCTTTCAAAACAAAATAAAATTGGACTTCATAAATATTGATTGTTTTGTGTTTGTATTTCCTTTCTGTTTAGGCGGCCGGCTTGCCAGAGAAATGTTCTACATTCCACAGAATGAATGTGGACGAAACTGTTCTCTTGACACAGGTCTGGTCCAAATTAATTTTGCTCCGTGTCTCTTGCCTAAATGCCTCAGGTGTTGAGGAGTTCAAAGATTCAGGAAGTGTAGCACACAACACGAGGACTTTGTTTAGCTGAAGGCAATGTTGATTGATCTAAGTTTGAGAAAGGATTTTCATTCTCGAACTGCACCAGTTTGTTTTCTCTGACCAGGCAGGGGAGGTTTATTTCATTAGTTCAGCTAAAATGCTCCTGCTTCACTGAATAAATGTGGCTGTGTTGTGATACAGTGTGCTTCTAATTCTAATGCTTCTCACCTCATGACAATTCTCTATATCAAAGTGTATTTTTGACAAATTATTTACAAGCACACCAGATAATGTTTTATCGACTGTAATATAAGTCACAGGCGTACATGGTTGCCTTTCTAATGTATAATGACAAATAAATAAAATATTAACATACTGTATGAACCAAAAGAAAATATTAATTAAAGTTTTAGGCAAATTGAAACTCTTAAGTTATTTTATCATATTAAACTGAACAGACTCTGATGATTTACCAACCTCAACATTACAAATAGGAAGTATGGTATGTTTGCATTTAATTCAGCTTTATTTGATCCATTTTGGTGAATTCATAGACTATAGACAGCAGTGATCTCTCAACTCATGATGGTTAGGTGATCATTAAAAATAAAAAAAATAAAAATCATATGTATGCATAGTGAGTACACACTCACTACATATCCTTCATTTAAGAACATTATGTTTCACAAGAGATGCTTGACTAGTTTAGATAAAGTTTTGTTAGAGATTGAAAACTTTAAGTGAGAGGCTATTTTGTTGAAGCCTTTTCCTGAATTATGAAAATCAACACATATCCGGTTACATGAATGGTCTATTCTTATTGTTTTTTTTCTATAGTTACTATGAGAAATTGGCCCTTGTGATATGTTTATAGCCCAGAGAAGTCATGGATTACTAATTAAATGTTCATAAACACTACATTTTTCTTTGTTAAATCAATGTACTCAGATGAATGGTTGGACTTTTCTTGGACTGAGAAAGGGCATTTGAAATAAAACAAAAAACAAAACAAAAAAAACTTAACATCATGGCTTTTTACATATTCTTACCAGGAAGGCTAATAAATCTGGAGCTTGTGTTAGTCAGTTCTGACAGCGATCAGTGCGATTGTTAAAAGAGTTCATGGTTTGTAATAGAAGTTTGAAACACAAAATAAACAAGACAAAACTTCTGTGCTTATCAAAGTTCCAGCTCAGACGTTGTGACACGGTATGTGTGTACAGATAATTTACAAAAACTGTGAGGCAGAATTAGACTCGTAGGAAACCTGTTGGGGATTATAAGCTTTTGTTTTTCAAAGTGCTGTGAAATTGATCCCCTGTCATGTGAGATTGACCAACCCACCTCCCAGAGAAAAAAAATTAAATAATGTGTGAGTCTTAGTGGTTTGCTCCCACTCAACACGCATCAGAGCTTCAGTGAAAAATGTCCAATCAGTATTCATATGCTGAGGGGAGCTCAAGCTCCAAGATGTCTCAAGAGAGAAGCTTGGATGAGATGAAGGATGGCACTGAATACCTAACACATATCAGTCCTGTGACTCACTTTAATCAAACATTAAGCCTCTAAACTGTACACTCACCGCCTGTGGAAAAGACCCGGCCGTGGGTTTCTGATCTTTGTGATGGGTTGTGTTTTGGAGTGATAAGACACATGTTTGTATGGCTGTTAACAGCTCTCAAGCTGCCAAGTGGGTTCAGTACTACATCACATTGCATTTCGGTTCATTTTATTTCACAGACCCTCCAGCAACAGATGAAGGCATCTGGCCAAGACAATTACACAGTAATACCTTAGAGCACCTTAGTTTAGCACTCAAACAGAATGCAAAAATGACTCATGCCCTGTGTGTGTATCTGTTTATATAATATCAGGGAGCTTTGACATGCAGTTTGACCTTCAAGTTGGAGTGGGGACCCTTGTTGTGGCCAAGCCATTGGATGCAGAAATTCAGTCAGTGTACAACATGACAGTACAGGTGACAGATGGGACCAACTTTGCCACAACACAGGTATGCTTTGCATTGAGTTGCACTTCCTGGAGAATCACATCAAACACATGTCAGTCCAGCACTAAATGTTTTTAGTGTTCAAAGTGTTTTTAACCCCTTCCACCAAGTTGTTTCTTAAGCGATTCTAGAGAAAATATTTCTTATCAAATAAACTTTTTTTTACATATTTTTACTTCACAACCACAAATTTCTTTAATTTTCTATGATATATCACTATCAAGTAGCACATAATTGTGAATGTAAAAGTTAAAAACACATAATTTTCTATGTTTTTAGAAAAAAAAGAACTTTTGCATGTACTTGAATTTAGCTGCTCTGTGCCAGATTATTTGTAGAATTATTTTCTGTATTTTCTGTCTTGCTCAGACAGATTTTGTTTGGACAATTGTAACACATAAAAATGCTTTGTTCAAAAAGCATTTAGCTCTTGCTGTATATTTATTGTTTGCAGTTAATGTAAACTGCAGGTCTATTTCAGTCCCTAACAGTTTTTTCTTTTCATTATTCAGCTCCATCCACCTTACTACCAACTATGACCATAATCTCTTGTCTCTAGAAAACCACCTCCACAATATGAGGCTGTCCCCACCATGTTACACCGAGAATATTATGTATTAACGGTGATGTTCAATGCTTTGCATGTAGGCCAAAAAGTTACATTTTGGTTTCATCTGAAAAGAGCAAGATTCTCTTCATGTTTGATGTGTTCTTTAAATCTCTTGTGGCAAACTGCAAACTGGAATCCTCATAGCTTTCTTTTAACAATAGTTTTTTTCTTGATACTCTTCTATAAAGGTCAGATTTCTGAAATAGACGACTAATAATTGTCCTGTTGAAAGAGTCGCTCCCTAAACTTGTAGATCTCTGCAGCTATTTCGTGGTTACCATAGGTTCCTCGACTGCTTCTCTGATTAATTGTATCCTGGATGGCCATGTGTTGGTAGGTATGAAGCTGAGCCAGCTGCTTTGGGGAACAGTTAGAATGATGGATGCAACTGTACTCCAATAAAATGTTCAACACTTGGAATATTATTTTTTCACATTAACCTTCTTTATTATCCTCCAGAACTTTATCCCTAATCTGTCTGGTGTGTTCCATAGCATTCAGTATTTGTTACTAAGGTTCTCTAACAAACCTCCCAGGCCTTCACAGAACAGCTGTATAAGTACAGCTGATTTATCAGGTGACACCTTAAGGCATTTTGTTTGAATATTTAGAAGAAGACTGAATATCAACGCATGTCAGGTTTTTAGATTTTAATATGAAGGTTTTTAAATTACTCAACAATTATACTCTATTTTGTGTTGGCCTGTTATAGAATCCCAGTCAATTGCATAAATTGGGATTGTCATGTGGCAAAATGTAGAAAGTTTCAAGGGGTATGTATACTCTTGCAAGACACTCCATGCCTCTGTATTATACACTGCCAGTGCTCTTGTTTTTGTGACTGGCATACTGGGTCTTTGTTATAAAGGAAATAACTGATAGCATCTTGGTGGATCCTGGGTCACATTACATTATGTTTAAGAAATAGTGTACCCAATCCCATACCCCAAAAATGCAGCACACATTCTTTCCTTGCAAATAGTAGATCTTATTTCAATAGGTTCTCCTGTCAGTAAATGAGAAGGCAAAAAAAAATAAAAAATCCTATTCTAAAACCCATCAGCAGAATAAATTCAATAAATCAAACACACATTCCCAATTTCCACTCAACTTGCTGACTTTGCCAGTTCACTTTCTCTGCCTCTTTGTTACTCAGGTATTCATACGAGTACAGGACAGCAACGACAACCCTCCAGTCTTTTCACAGCCGGCATATGATGTCAGTGTTTCTGAGGATGCACCATCTGACTTTGAGCTACTTCGTCTCAGAGCGTCAGATATGGACGAACGGGCCCGTTTGAGCTTTTCCATCTACGGGAGTGTTGACCCAGCGAGTATGAGACTGTTCAGGGTCAATCCTGGAACAGGGGTAGTTTACACTGCGGATAGACTGGACTATGAGGCCAGAACTCAGCACATCCTCACTATTATGGTAAGAATATATACATCCGTATGAATACTTTGCACTCTAGAGAGCACCCTTTTGCTGTTACGACGTTCTTGTCAGAGTTCCTGAGGAATCTTTATGACCTCTTTTATGCCCAAAAACTCTTGTCTATAAAAATCATCATCTTTGCATTCCTCAACCTTTGTTTTTAAATTTTCCAAGACATTTTCATTGTACTTGAAGTCAAATAACTATTATATTCATTTACTCCAGGGTCACTGAAACCAAGCTGGCAGCACTATATTTCATTTTGTGATTTCCTTATCCTTACTTAATCCAACTTACTCTCCTAAAGGTTTCCAGTGCCAGAAAAGCTAATCTGTCCCAGAACCTCACTGAACAAATATCATGCTTTACTGTAGGTTTGCTGTTCCCTTCAAAATCTGCTTCCTTCTTCCCAGTGCGTAGGCCTGCAAGCTTTTAATTTCAGTGCTTTATGAAACAGTATCAAAATCTTTAATTGAAGCATACAATTTGCTTGTGATTTGGGGTTTTGTTTTATATATATTTTGGAGTTCAGGGACTGAGCCCTTTGACTGTGCCTTTTTGTGGAACTATGCTTCCAGTTGTATCTTCCCTGGAGAAATCCAAATCTTGGGATTGAATTACAAATGTTATAAGGATTCTGCTCTGGGAATCAAATAATTTTGTGACTGCATCAGTAAATAACTGTAGGACTTACCGAAGTGTTGACCTGGGATATACTCTTTGTAGTACTTTGCTGTATAACTGCAAACGTCTGAAATTTTTTCAGTAAACCTAATTTTCAGTTGGGGTTAAATAGTTTTTGAAACAACTTTAGACACCTGGCTTCTGCCATCCACCTGCTTTGGATGAAATTGCACTCCGTTTTACAAGTCTGATAGCTCTGAAAAAACATTTTGTTTGTGTATTTCCTCCCACAGAGCTCTTTCCATACTTATGTCTCTTTTCTCCTGTTACAGGTTAAGGATCAGGAGTTTCCATTTAATCGTGACCTGGCTCGCATCCTTGTAGCAGTGGAGGACACTAACGATAATGTCCCATACTTCACAAGCACCGTATATGATGCTATAGCCTATGAGACTTTTCCTGTTGGTACTTCTGTGGTGCAGGTGACAGCACTAGACAAAGACAATGGAATTAATGGTCAAATCACATACACAATTGAAGCAGGTATGTTTTAACATTGTTTCTTCTGTCTCTTCTGTTTTTATTGTATTTGAATGAATATGCATATGTAATTAGATTTTTGTCATCATTACTACTCATTAATAAAGTCTTCAATCTTCTATATACAGGCAACACAGGGGGTGTGTTTGCCATAAATAATACCACAGGCCTTATCTTCATTGCAAAAGACCTGGATCTTACCTCTCTGGGCTTCTACAGCCTCACTGTGCGGGCAATAGACAACGGCTTTCCTCCATTAATGGCCACTGCTTCGGTCCGCGTTTCCCTAATGCTCTCCGATTTCTCCAAACCTCAATTCTCTCAAAAGGAGTATCAGGCCGAGGTAAATAGGGAACAATGGGTTCACAGGTGAAACGGTTGCAGGGGGCGGAGGGGAACATTAAATAACGATTGGGCTCGAACTGGTCGGCAAGCATGGGTAGTAAAGTATTTTATTGCTATGGGGGATGTAAATACCTAAATAAACCAATGCACATAATTCATTAAGGTGTTTAAAATGTGTCACTGATGTCTTTTCTGCAGATAATGGAGAACAGCAAAGTAGGAACATACGTGACCACTCTCAGTGCCCTCAGCCGCTCACCGCTCATTTATGACATCGTCAGGGGCAATGAGGAGCGCTGCTTCTTTGTTAACCACCACACTGGAGTAATTACTACCCGCAAACTGCTTGACTTTGAGGTTTGTTACTGTTTGTATGTATTTGAGGTTTTTTCTTTTCATAAAGAAAATCTAGGAAAAGTTTAACATTGCATCACAGTAAATGGTAACATCCAAATTAAGAGTCTTAACAAAAGTGCACTGGCAACAATAAAATATACTTTCAGACAGTTACTGTCTTGCAAAGAATACCTTTTACCTTAACCTTAGACTTTTTTTTTTCTTTTATGGATGTTATTGTCTTCCATACTGCTATAATAACTAACACTAATGATTAGAGATGTCCAGAGTCACAAAGTTATTTAAGTGTATAAAACTTCTTTGGGGATAGACTTCAAATTGGTTAAGAATGAAAGTGTGCCCTCAAGAATGACACCAGGATTGAGGAAATCTAACCGCAAATAAACAATAAACCAAAAGGAGGGGGTAACTTTTAAGAGAACTAATTATAAATGTTAGACAGAACAAAACTCAAGAATAAATAGACAGGGATTATCTCAAGCAATAATGGACAAAGGAGACTGAACAAAAGATGGCAAGTAGATTGTGACAGGAATAATCATAAAGAAACAACATAAATATACAGGAAGGGGAAAACAAGAATAAAGAATGAAAATAGACTGAAGGACAAATTAATGTGACACAACCTATTGAACATGAGTAACGTACAAGAAATAATCAGTCACAATCAAACCAAAGGCCAAAACCACGAACACTCAAGAAATTACACTGTGCTGATTGAATGTTGTTGTACTGCAGCAAATGACATCCTACTTTCTGATGGTGCGCGCCTTGAGTATGGCGGGAGTGGAGGCCAGTACCAGTGTCATCATCCAAGTGGTGGATGTCAATGATAACCAACCTGAATTTCAGAAAATAAGGTATTAATGCTGGTTAAAATGGGCAAAATTTGTTAGAATACCAATATTTCCCAGAGAGGTTTATGAAGGGCATTCTTCCTTCCGATCCTTTTTTCTCTTCTCGCTTGACAGGTATATAGGCACAGTTAGTGAAGCTGCTCCAGTCAACAGTGTTGTCCTCGGAGAGGACGGTAACCCCTTGGTTATCCAGGCCACAGATAAGGATCGTAATCATAATTCCCTGTTAGTGTTCCAGATCATAGAAGAGACTGCTCGTATGTTTTTCAGTGTGGACTCTGGGACAGGATCAATTCGGTAGGTGCAAAAGCTGTGTAGAAGTAAGACCAGTTAGCTCACTATTGACATAATCTAACAGTTTCTGATAAATTCTGTTGTAAAATTACAGAACCATTGCCAGTTTGGACTACGAAACCTATCCAGAGTTCAATTTTCGGGTTCATGTCCAAGACAGTGGTCTACCACCTAAGAGTGCTGACAGTCCCGCAGAGGTGATTATAAAGGCAAGTACTGCATATTCCATATGACTCTACCATTGTTACCTAAAAGTGCAATTCCTTTTATTTTCTTCAGATGTTAAAGTAGATTTCACTTTCCTCCACATACACCTTGTCTTAGGTGATCAACATGAATGACTCACCCCCAAAGTTTTCTCAGGACACTTACGAGACAGTACTTCTACTGCCAACATATGTGGGAGTTGAAGTCTTCCGGGTTGAGGCTTTAGACCCTGATATGAAAGAAAAATCTCTCACACCCAAGTTAGCCTATTCCCTGGTGGATAACAGTGTGGAATACTTCACCGTTCAGCGCAGTACTGGAGTTGTGACTATCACTAATCCTAACCTCAGCAAAGACCGTTACCGCTTCAGTGTGAAGGTAAATCATAAAATATAGTTTGTCTTGGCTCATACAGCAAGAACTTTCTCAGAGAAGCGTGAAAACTTGATCAAAGTCTTAGAATTTACATTAACTTATTTCATATCTGCATTGAATCCCGCTGTTACAGAATTGACTCAGGTTTTGTAGACAAGGCCAGATGTAAGTATTGTTTAGTCTCATGCTGTATTATGCAGATTCTGGAGAAACTGTATCTCTGCATGCAAAATGTTTACAGTTACTTACACAACAGTGGAGCTTTAATGAATTTGTGATTTATTTGGGGGAGTGAATCACTATGTCACAATAATTGAACGCACAGCCTAAGATGTTCAAGTGACCATAAAAGTAGGAAGTAGCTTTTTAAGGGGGGTTTCCTAAAACACAAGAATCTAATGCATTCTCATCAAATGTGCATTAAAATGTTTACTTTTTTATTGTCAGCTATTTATGAAATTCTGTTTTGTGAAATAAAAACACTGTTGTGTGTTTAAGGTCTGGGACGGGCGTTTTTCCAGCATGGCGTCCATCACCGTGCTTGTGAGAGAAGCTGTTGACAGCGGCCTGCTCTTCACCCAGCCCATATATTCAGCCTCCATTCCAGAGAACAAACCTGACATCACATTAGTGACTGTAGTAAATACAGTGGGTCATCACCTCAACGAGCCACTGAAATACACTCTGCTAAATCCTGGAGGACGGTTTACAATACGGCCTACATGTGGTGTGGTGCTTACCACTGGTGTTCCTTTTGACCGTGAGGAAATGGGAAGTTATGAGCTTGTGGTTGAAGTCAGCAGAGAAGATGAGATTCTAAGGGTGGCAAGGGTGACTGTACAAGTACAGGTGGGTGTTAAATGACTGGAAATGCATGTGCGTGCATGTGTGTGTCAAAAGATGACATTAATGACAGAAAGATCATAAATTGCTTTGGTCAGTTATGAGATTATAAATCTATTGATGAAAAAGCAGTCACAATTCAAAGCTGTGCTTCTTCTAGAGTGCTTTAAAGCACAAGTTATGATCAAAGGGTCTTTCTGGGTTTAAGTTGAACTCATCTTGACGCAAGCTATCAGTGAGTGTTTTGGGGCTCTTGAGAAGAAACACTGCTGGAAACAGAAATGTTGTGTTTGATTTGCAACAAAAGACAGAACCAGAGCAACATCACCGAAGAAAATAATGTGTAATTATTTTATCCTAGTACTTGTTCTATCTTGATTATATTGTTTTTATATCTGTTTATGACAAATTCAATCACTTTAATTTGAAAGTTGTTTTTCTTCTTAATTTGTACATTTTCTTTTAGTACGTCAAGTTAGCCTTCCATTAAATTTGTTTACTTCTCTCTATGATTCAGCCTGTGCACCCATGGACACTGTTCAGTGACTCAGTCTATAGTTTGTTACTGGGTCTGCACTGAAATCTTATCAAGATCTGAAGTTCTTTAAATTTTGTTCACATGGCTTTTTGTGCCTTGCGGCTTATGTTAGATCTCTTATACAGTTAGTGTTCTGAAAAAACTTGATCTTTGCTGTAAAATACTGCCTTGAACCTGTAAGGAATATTGGAAATAGAAGCTAAAGAACATGCTTGATTTTAGCTATAGAGGTAAAATCCACACCCACATTTTGCTATGGTACAACCATGAAAATTGATGTATGTTACTTGAATTTTGTATTATAAATCAACTTTAATAGTTTCACAATTTGATTTTTGTGATGCTGTTTGTGCAATCATGTTCTCTGATCTGTGCCTTTATAAGCTACTAAGCCACACCCTCAAGCCTTTTGTAGATACTTGTATTTGTAGTGAAATTATTTGCATAAATTAGACTTCAGTTACTAAGTGAAAACAGTTGATTGCATTGGATTGTATTTAGGCATATGAGAGTAGAAAATGTTTAGTTCAATCGTTACTGCAGTTTTTGTTTGTATAATTGAATAACCTTGTATCATTTACTTTCCATAACCGTGGAGTTAGTGCTTTATATAAAATATTGGTAGTTCAAATGTGACAAATAGTGAAAAATCTTCAAAGGATGCAAAAACATGGACAAGTCCACCAAGTCACTATTAGCTATTAGGTTCCTAAGGTTTATAGTTTGATGGTTGTTCTATTAGCACAGAGTATCACGATAGTAAGGTAACATTCACCACCAACTCAGTGCTGTAAAAAATTTTAGCTCACTGAGGTTTGAGAACTTTTTTGCACAGCTCTCTCAAGGCAAGTCTGGACTTTGACCAAGCCATTGCTTCCTGACATCACATGAAGCAGTTCTAACCATTCTGTTTTAATTTTGCTTCTGTTTCTTCTTGTGATCACATCTTATGAGAGACTATGGCCTCTCAGTTAATTCCAGAATACTTTTGTTTAGATTAGAATCTGTGGGAAAATCAATTAATAGAAACTGACCAATTACTATTGCTGCCCAGATTGTTACCATCCTTATGATCTGAAATGTTGAGTTGGGTTATTGCCAACCATAATTTTGTCTCATTTGATACCATTATAGTTTGCTAGAAGAATAAAATTAAAATATCTATAATTGTCCCTCAGTGGATGAATACAGGTCTTACACTACTGTGTTTATTTTCATAGAGAATGGGTTTTCTCTTGACAGTCCTTTTAAACAAGTCATGCATGTCTTTTTTCTAATTGTGCTGTCATGAGCATTTTCTGACATCTTGAGTCCTGCTTAGTATGAGATGTATTTTTGGGGGAATTTTTCTTTTTAATTTTTTGCTTTGCACAGTTAGTCCTTGAGGTAAATTTGCAGAAATGTTCACTTCTATCTTTTGTGTATTTAATTTTTGAATAATATTTCTCACTATGGAATAGGTTTGTTATTGTTTGTTTGCAAATTATTAAGCACATTGCAACCCTTCCCAGATTGTTGGGCGGCAGTAGTTGTTTCTTAAAGCACTTTGCTACCATATTTGTATGCCGAGAAAATAAGAAGACAACTACTTCCCATATGGAGATTTAAACATTGTAATTATCAGGTAGTGAAGTGCAATGATTTAGGATAACCTCATCACTTCTGTACTACCTAAATCCGATTATAAGATTTAGGTAGGAAATATCCTACTTAAATCTTATGAGATAAGGTTGAACTAGGCTAAAAAATAAGGGTAAGAGGATGCTGTATTTCTCAAGGCTATTGTGTTCCATAAAAGTACATGTTTGTTTATGATTTCATTTGTTTTTGATACAGGTGGAAGATCTAAATGACAACGCTCCAGAGTTTGTGAACCTCCCCTACTATGCTGCAGTGCAGGTGGAAGCAGAGCCAGGATCAGCCATCTTCATGGTTTCTGCTGTTGATCGAGACTTTGATCTGAATGGAGAAGTGACTTACAGCCTGAAGACGCAGCACAGGGACTTTGAGGTTGCTGAAAATTACAGTGTCTTCAGTTTTAAATATGATACAATTTTTATGACAAGATCTTGAAAATTAACCTTGTTATATCTTTACTTTATCCAGATGAATCCGGTAACAGGAGAGCTGGTCTTAAAACGAGCTTTTGAAGCTGACCTATCAAATGCAGAGTACAGATTGATTATCATTGCAACTGATGGCGGATTCCCTCGACTGTCCAGTGAAGTGGAGCTGCCTGTTACAGTCGTAAACAAAGCCATGCCAGTGTTTGACAAGCCATTCTATGGTGTAACAATCAGAGAAGATGTTGAAGTTTCCACCTCTGTTCTGGGCATCAATGCAAGCAGTCCAGAGGGTCAGGACATCATCTTTACCATCTCAGATGGAGACCCTTCCTTTCAGTTTGACATAGGCTTTGATACAGGAATTATCAGTGTGAGATATCCATTAGACTACGAGACCATCCAGTACTACCGCCTAACAGTGAAAGCTACTGATACCTTGACGGGGGCAAAGTCTGAGGTGGATGTAGATATTGTTGTACTAGATGTAAATGACAACCCCCCACTTTTTCAGAACACGTCGTACTCTGCTATGCTATCTGAAAACTCCATGATTGGAACATCTGTTCTACAGGTAGGTGGCTATACTTGTATAGCAAAGTATCCATTTGTTAGAAGTATAACAAATGGATGGATGATGTGGAGCAAAAGTATCAATATTGTTTTATATATCAATTTTAAAATTTTTGAGAAAGAGTCCAACTGATGCTGTAATCTTTCATTTATGAAAAAAAGTAACATGCCATAATTTTTACTACATTCTTATTGGTGCGTGCAGGTAAAATTGATTCTCCATCTGCTGGACTTTTGTTGTTTCTTTGTTCTTAGACTAAAATGACTAATTAAACTTGGACATTGGACTGTTTGAGTACTGAATTTGGATCATGTTGAAGCATTATTACATAAACCTGGTGATTTGATTATTCAGGAATTCATGTCTTGGAGTGAACCCCCCCACTCCTCTCTGTAAGCACTTTATAATAAAAACAAAAGTAGATGTAAGGAAGGTGTGTTAAGAATGAATGAACAGAGTTCAGTTTCAGTGTCTAACACAGTAATCTTCAAACAGCCGTGTCTGGGTGAAGTCTTTAGAGAACAGAGTCCTGACCCTGCCTATTTCCTACTGAAAAAAAAAGAAAAGGAAAAAAAAAAACATTCCTTGAACTCCACACACAGATAATTGTTGTTGTGAGCAAAATCTGTTGTCACTTTTGACGCATTCATGGATCACCAACGATGATTTCAAACAATTTCAAGATCACGCGGGATAATCTAACAACTCTCGTCTCAAGCTCATTTCTTGGTACAGTGGTGTATTTACATTGACATTTGAAAATGAGTAATTTACCTCAACAATAGCGGCTGTTAATTTATTTTCTTGTAGAGCATCTTTGTGCCAATTAAGCCACATTATTATTACAAGCTTGAGTCATTTTCATCATTCACATTATGAATGTGGCTCTTTCATATTTGCAGGGTTGATGGCCTTGAACAAACAGTATGAAAATTGCTGGTTATACTGGCTCAGAAACTGACACTGTTGCTTCATTTCTCACTTATTCTCCTACTTCCCTCTTCAAATGTCATTTTAGTGCATACATTTTGATATTTTTTTCATTTGAAAACAGTGAGACATTGCTTTAGTTCATATTTTTTATTCTGGGAAGCAACTCGCATAAAACCAATATAAATAGGCAAAAGGTATGTATGCAGGTATAGCTGTGATTTGTGCTGCCAGGTTCTGTCTTAAACTTCCACTACTACTATCTACTTTTTTTCTTTCTGGTATTTTTTACACTCTCAGTCCTGAATAACGCATAAGGCATTCCAAAATGTTCTGTTCCTTTCCCTTCAGGTCTTTGCACTAGACCAGGACTCAGAGAAGAACGCCGTAGTGACTTACCAGATCCTGTCTGACATCTACAACAGCACCGACTACTTCCAAATTGACAGCAGCAGGGGATTGATATTCACGTCACGCATGCTTGACTATGAGCTCATGCAGCGCCACAACTTCATTGTCAGGGCGACAGACAGTGGAGATCCTGCCCTTAGCACTGATGTTAGCGTCACTGTGGTTGTAACTGACACAAACGACAACCCCCCTAATTTCAGCCAAGCGGTATACGAGGCTTTTGTCAGTGACCTGGCACCCAGAGGGCACTTTGTGACTTGCCTTCAAGCGTCAGATGCTGACATCTGTGATGCTCAGAGGCTGAGGTGAGAGCTATATATAGATATATATTTTTTAAATCTTTTTATTGTAGAATTCTAATATTTGAATGTGTAGTGTTCAATATGTAAAATATAGATATGCTTGAATGCTTTTTCTCAATGTGCAATCAAACCATTCAGCAACACTATTGTTTTAAAATTAAATGAACATCATTCATACTTTTTAAGTATTTTCTTGAAGCAGCAGTATTTCTGGTTTCAGCTTTTTACAGCCATAACTCTTAATAATGGCAGAGTCCGAATGTAAGATAATACACTTATAATATATATTTATAAAAAAATTTTTTTCTGTAGGTATAGTATTCTCTCAGGGAATGAGAAAATGACTTTCATGATGGAGCCAGATACAGGGGTGCTTCGTCTGTCTAACAAGAGGAGACAAGGCATGAAACTCTTCTATCAACTCAATGTGTCTGTGTCAGATGGAGTCTTCACCAACACTGCTCAGGTGAACCCGCTTCTCAGCAGCTCACAATCTGGTCCTGTCAGTTTATTTGCCCTCTTTCAAAACCTCTCCAAGCAATAATAGCGCGAGCTGAGTGACCTTTGTTAGCGATGTCTCAGTTGGAAATTATGGCGAACATCTGCCACAACTAACTGGGATAAGTGTGGGGTTGCTGCAGGAGGTTAATGCTGTGTCACATCCAATTTACTGTGACGTTGAGTCACTAACTGGAAAACATCCATGCATTTGTCACTTTGTGGCAATCACAAGTGGGATTTATTTTAACTTTAACATTTTATATATGTTTAACTGTAACCTCTCATCTTATTTGTATTATGACATTTAAGTCAAATACAGGAAAAAAGAATATTAAAAAGAGAGAGGCCGGTTCTTCATTATTGAAGGGGTATTCTGGGAATGTTGACAATTTATTGCATTACCTTATGTCTATTGTTCCTTCTTTCATCCTTCTTTGTATTCTTCCTTATTTTCAATACTTATGACCTCCTTCTCTTTCCACTGGTTGTACTTCTTCCATGTCTCTTTACCTCTTTTCATCTATTATTCCATCCTGGTATCTTACCTTTTATTTTTTGCTGTCCTAATTCCTTGCTTCCTATCTCCTCCCTCATGTTTTTCCTTTTTCTTGCATCCTTTCTTCATCTCCTTGTGTTTTTACTTGTCTTCTTCCTCTGTTCCACCTCCTATGTGTCTTTTCTTCCTTCCTGATCATTTTCTTTCTTCCTTTCCCATAATATTTTTCTTCATTCTCTTTTTTCTACCTCATCCTTGTTTGTCCTTCCTTAACTTTTTACCAGAAATTAATAGCAAACTTTAGTATTTCATATTTTAAAGTAAACATAAAGAAGTAAGTACTCCGGAATGCTCAGTATAAAAAAGTATGGCATTTCGCATGAAAAGTATTTTGGGAGTCTGATTCGGTGATTTGCTCGTTTATACATTTATCTGATTATGTTTGACAAACCACTCAGTTGTCCTTATTGTGATGACATCCACAAAATGTCAGCAGACAATGATCGAGAGGATAACTGAGTGACTGCAGTTGTGATTTGCAGGTAATTGTACGTGTCCTGGGAGCCAATCTGTACAGCCCAGTATTCAGTCAAAGGTTTTACCTGGCTGAAGTTCTTGAAAATTCGCCTCCAGGAACCAAAGTCATCCAAGTAATTAAGATTTTTTTAAATTTCTCTGACTTGTAATTAATTGTAATATTTAAAGGAAGCACAATTTGACTGAATTTTCAAATGAACTCCAGGTTTCAGCAATGGATGAGGATTCTGGGCTGAATGGTCAGATAACCTACTCATTCATCAATGACCTGGGGAAAATCAAGTTCAACATCGATGCAGACGGGGTCATATCCACTCTTCAGAGATTAGACAGAGAAAATCCTGTGAACAAAGACATGGTGCTGACAGTAATGGCCTTGGATGGAGGAGGTATTCACATTTTTGCCTTTTATGTTTTTGTTTTTTTTTTAAATCAGGAGTTGCTCAAATGCTATATAGTTCACAATTCTCAATTTTTGTATTTTTGCAGTTCATGTTCTTTCATATTCAAACTGATCAGCGTTATTGTCAATGGAAATGCAATTATTTCAGAGCTCCAGAAAATGCAGGCATTTAATTTAATCTATGTATAATTGGTATATTTTTAATGATCATTCATCTCCATAATTAATTGAAAATACTCTAATACAGAAATACATTTTAAATTCTACTTTTAAAATGAAAGTAGAAAATAATAAAATGTTAGTGTGTGGGTACAAAAGAGCTTTACAAATTTGCTGAGGACTAAGCTGACCCGGAGTCAAATGTCTAAGTGTCAAAACAAACAAACAAAACACTTATGCTTCATGGACTGGGAATGTAACAATTATGTGTTTTCTCTTTCACAGGTCGCGCATCATTTTGCACCGTGCGAGTGGTCCTGGCAGATGAAAATGACAACGCTCCACAGTTCAGAGCCACGGAGTACCGCATGAGCATTAAAGCTAATGTTGCTAAAGGTTCTCTTGTCACACAGATTCAGGCCACTGACCCTGATGCTGGCTCTAATGGGAGGATAACTTACTCCCTTTACAGTGAGGCTCGTCTGTCACTCGTTGATGTGCTGGAGGTCAGTTCATTTTGGTCATAGTATAGATAACTGTCCTTCATGAGAAAGACGCGAACTTCATAGTTGCACAACATGTGGAAAAGCGTAGCCTGACTTTTAGTGATGGGATATTGTCAGATGATACCCCCCCTACTTATTTTTTAGGATTAAGCGCCATCTGTTTGATGTCGACTACATATTTGTTCCATTAAATCAAGATAATGTTGCACTGGGGTTAATTTTCCAGGCAGTTGGTGAAACACAATTATTTAAAATGTATAAAGTGAACAGCTGCTCTGAAGACAGATGTAATGTTAATCATGGATTAATTTTCTGGAATTCTTTGAAAAAAAAAATTGGATGCACAGTGCTATGCATAAGTGTCATACCGCTTGAACTGTTTCAAGCACATTTGTATTTTATTGGGATTTTATGTGTTTGATCAACAAATGTAGTGGACAGTTGTTTTAACAAATAAAATCTGAAATTTAACACACCCTTCTACATTCAGACAGGAAAATTGATTAGAAATTGGCTGTAAGATGAATGGAGCTAAATTGGACAAAAACATATTAGAGGCTCTAACATGACAGCTTGTTGTTCTGACACCATGTCAAAACATGGTCACAACATCGTGACACGTGGAATACGAATGTCAGAACAATATTTGTGTAGGTCCATCGAATTTAATGTACTAGAATGGAGCACCCAAACTCTACACCTGAATCCTATTTAAAAGCCGTGATAGGCGTTCATCCCAAAATCTGTGGGTTGTCAGCTCAATTTCCACTCTGCTCACTTAGGTTGTTGTGGCCTTGGGCAAGATGCTGCATCCGCTTTGTCTGCTGGTGGTGGTCAGGTGGCGCTGGTGCATGTCAGTGTGCCTCAGAGCAGCTGTGGCTACACTCCAGTAGCTTTCCACCAACAGTGCATGAATGACTGAATGTAGTGTGAAGCGCTTTGGACTCCCCAGGACTTGATAAAGCGCTGTATAAGTGCAAGCCATTTACCATTTTACTGTTCCCAGATGCTACTCATCCAGTCCAGCTAAGCTTGAGTAATTTTGGAAAATAGAAGGAGCAACATAATTATTCTGTAAGCTGGTCAAGGCACACGCTAGAAAAATTGCAGCTATAATTCCAGTAAAAGGTGGATATGCTTCACAACTGGCCTGTTATGTAAAATTTCATTACATATTTTGAGGTTTAAGGTTGTAACCTCAAACCTCCAGAGCAAAAACATCAGAGAAAATTATAATGTAGTAGTAAACATATTCCATCCTTTTAAAAAAAATTCTGTTGGTTTTAAAGTTTTAAAGTGGGTCTTGTGGTTGCACAGGTGGAGCCAGACAGTGGTTGGATGATGACTAAAAGTGCTGTTGATCACCTTCAAGGAACTGTCCTGTCCTTCTTCGTCAAAGCCACCGACTGCGGTGCAGCTCCCAAACACTCCCTGGTGTCAGCCTTTATTCAAGTCGTCCCCCCAGATTCATTCATCCCCTCGTTCAGCCAGCCTCAGTATTCCTTTACCATCCCTGAGGATACTGCAGTAGGAACAGTGCTGGGCTCTGTTTACACAGGCCCTGGCCAGACGGGGTTCTTCACTGCTGTCCCTGGGGAGACAATCGACAGCAACCAGGGGGCAACCTTCCTAGTGGAGAAAGAGACGGGTCTCATCAGGCTGCTAAAGCCATTGGACTATGAGGAAGTCAGCAGCTTCAGGTTTAAGGTTGCAGCAACTGCAAGAAAAGACTTGATCGAGACCATGTCAACCGTGGACTTGGAAGTGAAGGTCTGTGATGAAACCCAGAAAGGAGCCTTTCAGTTTCGGTTACGTTTTGCAGCCTAAGGGGGGAAAAAATCAAGCTATCTTTAATTTTTATTTATTAGCTCTATCACTATCACATTTTCTTGACAAGCCTGAGCAATTCTATTAATATGAATATGTTACAAGGAATTAAACTGCAGACAATGAGGATGTTTTTCTCTTTGTAGTAGTATATTTTTGTGAATAAATTACATTATTCATGACTCAATTACAGACATTTTATCACTCCACAGATTCTAGATGTAAATGACAACAAGCCAGAGTTTGAAACCAGTACATATGTAGCAACAGTGATGGAAGGTATGCCTTCAGGGACAAGAATAATTCAAGTCCGTGCTCTTGATCCAGACTGGGGCTCTAATGGACAGGTATGTGAAAAACATGTTCAGCTTTCGTGAATAAATCTGTTTCATTTAAAAAGTGTTGCACTTACTTGCACATAGTAGTGTGTGTATCTTCTTTAAACTGCAGGTGACATACAGCCTTGGGCTACTGCTCACCTACAACCCGGACCTAACGAAGGACAATTTGTCCCTCACCAGCCCAATCACCACCAGTTCTGTTTTTGCCATTGATAGCAAAACAGGCTGGATCACCACAGTGACTCAAATGGATCACGAGGCCTGCTCGAGTTACAGCTTTGAAGTAGTGGCCTCTGATTTGGCTGAGTTACAGCCTCTCTCCTCCACCACAGTGGTTACCATCACCGTATCGGACGTCAATGACAATCCGCCGATGTTTGAGAGGGAGTTCTACAGAGGTGCTGTGAAGGAGAGTGATCCACTCGGTGAAGTTGTGGCTGTCCTAAAAACCAAAGACCGAGATGGCTCTGACCAAAACCGCCTTGTCAGCTTTTACATCACAGGTGATGAAAATGAAATCATAAATGTTTGTTCAGCTTAACTTTATTTTTTCCTCATTCACTGAAGTAATGTTTTTCACATTACTTCTTGCATTTATTTTAAAAAAATATTCAATGAGAAAAATGTAAAAAATTATTTGAGAAAAAAAATGAGAAAAATAATTTGTATGTAATTATATAAGTTATGTTTGATTATATCATATTAAATAGCGATTAAGCTAATTTGATCATAAAATCCCATTGGAATTTCCATGATCCATGGCTACAATTCTACTTTGATATTGTGGCTGATGGTTGCACTAAAAAGGAATCCCTACAATTCGACTGTGTGAATAGTTTTTAATCAGTTGGTCATTGTTTTTAAAAAATTCAATTCACTATCACGTCTGTCTGTACTTTTCAATAGGTTTCAAATCTTCTGTGTGTTTCCAGGGGGAAATCAGAGAGGAGTGTTTGGCCTTACTCTTGTGCAAGGGGAGTGGAAGGTTTATGTCAGCGGACTGCTGGATCGTGAGCAACAGGACTGGTACTTGCTCAATATCACAGCCAGTGATGGGCTCTATGTCGCTCATACTGCAGTGGAAGTAACGGTAATGGATGCCAATGACAACAGTCCCATCTGCAACCAGGTTAGAGATGGGGAAATATGTAGGTGTGCAATATATTAATGTGAAAAACAAGTAGATAATACCTGTGACCAGCGGTGGTTCTGATACGCTACATTTTCTTATCTGTAAAGGAGTTTGATTGTTGCTACATAATACAGCTGCTGTGTAAAATTTGAAACTTTTATTTCTAAACTAGTTTGGAGTTGCAGATTCATTACCAATCAATCATCTTTTGGCTAATTTTAAAGTAGGCTTAGCTGAGTAAATCTTAGTGTTAAATTATGTTAGAATTAGTATATTCATAACTTGGTATAAAAGTTAAAGGGGTGCTTTAACAGAAATTGTTTTTGTTAAAACGTATGTTTGTTTAACTGCATTAAAGTGCCATCTAATTCCACAAAAAAGGATGTTTGGATTGTTTCCAGCAAATATCTTGTAACTTTTAACCTGATTTTCATCTTGTACTTTTACAGTATATCAAGCATAAAAATTCATGAATAAAACATGAATAATAAATGAAAGTGAATGATAAACTCAAGACATTAAATCACAAAAATAATAGTCATTTCATTGAAACTTTTGTACTAACTTGATAACCTTAAATCCAACAACATATTGTCATATTGTTTTAAAGGCTGAACTTTGTGAGACCAATCATTACAAAGTTACATGTGCAGAGGATGTTTTGGGAGCATTTCATTCTGTTTATTAATATTCAGCAGTATTGCAGTTTGAGAAAATTAGCAGTCATTAAGAATTTCCTTTGAATTCCTCCCCATCTCCCTCTTCTCTTTTGGTAGTCTTTCTGTTCTCTTGTCAGGCAAGTATGTCTGCATACAAAGCATTTAGTCTATCATTAAAAAAAAAGAAGAAAATATTTAAGGTCACACTGTGTCTTATGCTGTTTATACATATTAATCAAATTTGTATGTTTTTTTTTTATTGTAATTGTAAGAGAAACAGTAATTTTATTAGTAGGAGAATATCATAACTGCATTTATGCCCATTTGGTTACCAAAATTTTACCGTGCATTATTTATTATCATTTACTTGGTTAATGTAAGTCTCAGTTCAGAGTGCTTATTTAAAGAGTTATGCAGCTCTAGTTTGAGGTTAAAAATCTTCTAATACAGCTGAAGTCAACCTTTAGGAAGGAAGGCCAGTCCATAAAATAATGCAACTGCAACATACTTTTAGTTTGAGGAAAAGGTGAAGAACTTTACCTCAAACCAATGTTGCCGTCTCATGTAAGACAACAATATTAGATGTCACACTCGATTCATTATTTCAGTTGTGTGTTGCAGAATTGTTCCACCCTACAAAAACACTGAATCTATCATTAAAGTGAATGACGTGAATGAGAATGCACATAAATTAATATGTGCTGCATGATGACTATTTAAACTTTCTGCTGGAGTGTATGTGACAAACAGTAATGTTATCCCATTAGAGAGAATGACACTATCGCCTAATCAATTTTGAAGGTAGTGGCTGTTTCACTATCTGTTGATGAGATGATCAACTAATCAACTTTGAGATATTGCAAAAGATATCTATGTTAAAAGAAAAAGGGAGACATGTTACATACTATACAGTGTATAAATGTTTGCCTGTGTATGGGGACACTTAGTTCTTTTCCAGAGGCAATTATTGGCTGGAATGGATGCTGGGCCACGAAAGGTTGCTTAACTGTGTTGACCTTGATCTAACAGCTGGGATAATGGAGGCAAAGCAAAAACAGTCACATGTTGTTGTTTTTTTTTGTTTGTTTGTTTGTTTGTATTTGTTTTTTTTTGTTTTTTTATTGTAGACACCTGTGTTATTTTGCATGTGGTCATCTGCTCTCATATAGTGGTATATATATTCTTTTTTTGTACTGTCCTAGGCGGTGTATGGGGCCTCTTTTCCTGAGGACATTCCCATTAACAAGGGCATTCTGATGGTTGGTGCAACAGATGCTGACTCAGGCTCAAGTGCTGAGATCCAGTATTCACTATTTGGCATTGGAGTGGAAGATTTCTATATGGATGCCAACACGGGTACATTCTATTTTTTATCATTTCCTTTTTTCATGGGAAAAGCAACAAATACTCCCAAACCTAAGTAGCTAAAGCTCTGACATATTTCTTTCATGTTTCAAGGTGAACTGCGAACCGCCACCGTAATAGACAGAGAAACAACACCCTCCTACAAACTCATTGCTCAGGCTACTGACGGGGGAGGACTGTTCTGCCGATCTGACATTTCTCTAAAAGTGTTGGACGTGAATGACAATGCTCCCTCATTTTCGACAACTCATTACCTGGCGAGTGTGTATGAGAATGCCTCCCCCAAGGCTTTACTTACTCGCCTACAAGCCAGTGACCCTGATGAAGGTAAACTAACTAGAAGTTTTGCTTCAGTCATATAATAAATGCAGAATAAATTCACAGATTGCTCGTGGTGAGACTGTTTGTTAATAGGAGATGTGTTGTATTAAGCATTGTCAATACTGTGCTGTAAAGACATATCCATTTCGTCACCTTCTAACCTCAGAGTTAAATGTATTTGTTGGATGTTAAGTTACAGACTGACACAAAGTAATGCATTATTGTGAGATAGTATATGAAGAATATATAGTTAAAGCAGAAATTCTCACAAGTTAAAATATGAAAAGCTTTACTTTGATACCCATAAGTAAATTCTGTGTGATCAGCTTCTTTCAGAAATCGCTTAGCATACAGGGTTGAACTAAGCGTTATTTAACATCTGTCTAAAAGCAGCACTTCTTTCAAGGCCTCAGAGGAATGTAAGAAAATACTGGTGAACAATCTGAATCAGTAAAGGCAAGCAAAACATCAACCAGGTCAGGCATAAAAGCAAGGAGAAGTTAAAAGCATGGTTAGAAGACAATATCCTGGCCCATAAACATCTCACAGATCCCCGTTTATTTTATCATCCGAAAATGGAAAAAGAAAATATTGCACGATTGTGAACCTACCAGGATATATATGATATAGGCTGGGCAAGAGAAGCATTAATGAAGCAGAGTGATCTTGGTAGCACTGGAGGAGCTGCAGAAATCCACAGCTCAGGTAGGAGGAGAGTCTGTTACAAGACAACAAATAGCCTGTGGCAGCAAAACAGTTGCAAGAGCTACACTTTTATTGACAGAATCCTGTAAATAATAATAATACTTGGTTTGCTCCGAGTCATTTTGGGGATCCACATACATGACAGAATTCTGATGTGGTCAACCATTCATTTTTAAGCTAAATGCAAAATTCTGTGTCAGGCAGGGACACTAACCCTAAACAGAACCATGAACACACCTCTCCCATAAAAATGATAGTGGCAGAAATATGCTATGAAAATACAACTGAACTATCATTTCGAACTAAACTTGAACTATTTTGCAAAGTAGATGAACCAATTTCAGTCTCTAGCCTTGCAAAAATAAGAAATGCAAAATGATATTCTGCAGTTATTGCAGCAAATGTCTTACTTCAAAGTGTTGGCAAAAAATTCTTCTAAAAATTCTTATTAATTTGTAAAATTTTAAAAGCCTGTATAATTATTCTTCCATTTCACAATTATGCACTAATTGATTTTGAACCATCCATTGGTTGTGCTAAGACTAAATCTGTCCATGGTGTATAAATATTTTTGCAATACACTGTAACTGACTGTTTGTATCATCCAGGCCTGAACCGTACAGTGGTGTATTCTCTGGTGAATTCATTCGATGGGATATTTTCCATTGATCCGGTTACTGGAATAGTGATCCTGGAGAAATTCCTGGACAGAGAGAGCCGAGACTCGTATCGTATTCGTGTTCAGGCTACCGATCGGGCTGGGCAACAGGGGGCACTGTCCTCAGAGGTTAGTAACAGGTTACTTAGTGGTTGAATTAGTGTAACATCAGTTGTAACATCATGAATCAATTGTGGTTGTTTTTTTTGTTTTTTTTAAATACACTCTTCTTCTAATATCACAATGAGAAAAAAGGCTTGAATAAACATGATCAAATAGATTGAAGCCTGACACAAAAACAGGTTTGGAAAAACAGCTAACTGATAGACCAGCTATGTCAATCAAGAAAGCTTAATTTATCACATGTCCGTTCAGCTGATTATCAGTTTGTGATAGCAATACCTTAAATACTAAAAACAAATAACATGTAAGTGATTTGTGGGCTTTCTTGCTACTTCATTACCATATAGTAGTAAATAAATAACCCATCTCCACTTTACAATTTATTCTGTAAATACAACCCAAGAGTTACAAATAGTACATATGATGCAAAATAGGTGTCGCCTGGTCTTAAACAGAATATCGTTAACTTTAATAAAATTGTTGATTATGTAGATATTAAATTACTTTAATAAATATATGGTTGTTGTGAGGGAAAAACATTCATTCAAAAGCTTAATTAATTAAAAATAATATGATTTAATTAATAAATGAATTAATAATTTTGTGGCTGTCATGTCTGAGTGTACAATCTTATCAAGATTATCTCAATGATCACCACCATATCTGTCTGTAGTACATTTTAGATTAGTGGCACCAGAGATTTTAAAATGTAAGCACTATGTTGCGATCTGAATCTGTATCTCTGTTCATATGCGTGAAGAAATTAATGCTTGCATGTGCCAGCGAGTGAAGCCATTTTGTTTACTCAAGAGATTAGTTTAATAGCAGGGTAGATTTTAATTAAGATAAAATATCATTACAGTTTTCGGTGGCCGGGACAGAAAAGATGAGGAAGGTGACGTTAACAATGTCAGACAGAAAGAAGGGAAACTGGAACAGTGTTGCACTTCCACTGAGCGGGTTGGTCTGTCTGCGGTCCTCTTGAGCTTTTAGAATGGGTCCCATACACGAACTAAAAATATAAACTGAAATATATTATTGCCAGAAATATTTAGATTAATTTAATTAACACTGTATGCAATGTAAGGTGGAGGGTCTAGATAATAAAGATGAACATGAATTTAAAAAAGACATTAAGTATTTGAAGAAATCACTCGTTTTATAACTCACTATATGTTAAGCATTACTACATGTTTGGATGGCTAGTACTACCAACAAATTTATTGATAAATATTTACACCAGACAATTATTGAGAGGATTCCGATGCAAGGCCATTCATGTTGGAAGAAATAAGGAAAAAAATTAGGAAGACAAATAGTCTAACAAAGGAGGAATGAAAAATTTATTTACTGTCATTTATTTATCAGTTGTACTGCAAAGGTCATAACAATTCTGCAGGGTTTTTTTCAGGAAAAGTTTAATATTTTAAAAGTAAATAATACCAACAAAGACCTCTTAATTTCCCATCTAGAAGCAAAAAACTGAAAAAAACTTTAAAAAAATAAATAAGTTACATATCAATAGTGACTCAGAAAGTCACTAGATCCAGCTTTGTTATTGTGAGATCTCACAGTTGCTTGTACTTTTTTAAATGTTTCACATGTTTAATGACTAAATTGGTTTAAGTGATCTGTAGATTTTTTCTTTTAACTGCAGCACATTAAGTTTCCCAATTTTTTCTCTTTGTCACTCAGGTTGATTTGACAATCTTGGTCCTGGATGTGAATGACAATGCTCCAGTTTTCCAGAGGAGAGATTATGCCGTTACTGTCCCTGAGGATGTCGCCGTGGGAACTGAGGTTCTGCGCATTTTAGCAACAAGCGCTGACATTGGACCCAATGCCGAGATCACTTACAGCATCAGATCAGGCAACGAGTTGGGGAAGTTCAACATAAACAGAAAACTAGGTGAGCAGATGTGGCTTGTTGTACAATATGTTAAATTATTTGAATCAATAGAATCCTATTTTAATAAGCATTACGTTGTTAGATTATATAAAGTCTTGTTTTAACGTTTTTTTTTTAATTAACAACAATTACCATATTATTAGGCTCAATTACAGTGGCTGATGACTTGGACTTTGAGGTGTGCAAGGACTACTACATCACTGTTGAGGCTTGGGACAATGGGAACCCTCCTCTTAGCACTGCTACGATGATTGTCATCGAACTCATGGATGTCAACGACAATGCTCCAATGTTCGATCAGGATATCTATAATGTTCTGATCAGTGAGGATGCATCCATAGGACAGACCGTTACAAGGGTAATTCTTAGTCCTTATTTTCTTTTTGGCACTCACTTGTATCCCTTTGTTGTCCTTTTACTAATCTCTATCTTGACCAACATGTTGTGAAGGTGTTGGCAGAAGATCTGGACAGCCAAGTGAATGGACGAATTACCTACTCAATTCTGAAAGGTGATCGGACCAATCACTTCTGGATTGATCCTGTGACTGGACTGCTTAAAGTTAATAAGAGACTTGACAGAGAACTAGTAAGGATTTTTCTTAATACGCAGCACATTTGATATTCCGTAACATCCTTAGTCACAATTGTACTAAACTAAATTGTTGGCTTATTATGATGTTTTTAGTGAGAGTAAAACTTTAAATTACTTTAAGGCTTTTTACACATCCCTTTCTTGGTTGTCAATGAATATGTAGTTCACCGTATTTTGTAAAATTCAACTAAAAAGTTGAATTTTTAGATTAGTAAGCACAGGATTGCAAATATAATCAAATGAAATCTGTTATCTTCATGTTTATCCTCTAGGTATCCAGGTACACTTTATCTGTACAAGCATTTGACAGCGGCTCTCCTGCCATGTCCTCCACTGTCGCCGTTAACATCGACATCTCTGATGTTAACGACAACCCTCCGGTCTTTACTCCTCCCAACTCCACAGCCATTATACAGGTAATCCTGTGTGTGAGTGTGTGTGTCCTCTGTGTAGGTCTTGGGTGTTTTGACATTCAAACTCATCACTGTACTTTCAGCTCAACCAGGCTGCTGGCACCCCCCTTCTAACACTGTCAGTAAGTGATAAAGACTCCCCTAGAAATGGTGCCCCCTTTGTTTTTCGCATAGTGGCAGGGAATGAAGGTAGTTTCTTCCGTTTGGACCAGACTGGAGCTCTAAAGTCCAACCGTGTGTTCGGTTCTGAAGCACCCAGAGAATTCATACTTGAAATTCAGGTAATGGCTGGATATGCTGTTTGTCACTCACTATTTTGTGGAGTTTTTGGAAAACAAATTACCTGGATATCCAAGAATAACTTAGAACCCTTTGAACATAATCTTAGAATTTTCTATCAATGAAATGGTTGAAACTAAATACTTGCATTCTTTTTATACATTGTATGTAAATATGTGATTTCATTTGTAGACTGAATCAGGTTTCGGTGGGTAATCTGGTTAATATGATAAAATTACCAGCTACCTCTAACATTAGAAACCTAACAGTATTCTACCTTAAGTAGTTTCTGTACATGTCTGTACATAGTTTGTTAACTTATTCCTCATCTAAAGTCCTCTTTTGATGCCATAGGCAAGTGACTCGGGTAAACCGAGTCTTACTTCATCTTCCTGGGTTTTTCTGAGAGTCATCGGTAACAGTCAGTACAAGCCCATTGTCTCCCCTCTGGAGATCTACATCGTCATGTCAACGGATACTTTTCCGGGTGGCCCGATCGGCCGAATCTATGCCACAGACCGTGACCCCAATGATGTCCTGTCTTTTACCCATAAGCCTCCTCCAAAGAGCATGTTTAAGATCAACAGACAAGATGGAAGTGTTGTTGCTCTGCCAGGCTTGGAACCTGGGAGGTACATGCAAATTACATAAACTTAAAATTCATACAGCCAAACGTTTGCTCCAGAAAAAACTTCCTGAATGAAAATTCATTACATGTTCTTGTCTCCTTTCAGATACCAGATGAATGCAACAATCAGTGACGGGCGATTTGCTGTCATAGCTGATGTGTCAGTCCAGGTTGAACAGGTGACTGATGTTTTGCTGCGTAGCGCCCTGACCTTGCGTTTCAGCTCCATCTCATGGGAGGAATTACTTGGACGGTACCTGAATCAGATTAAAGTAACTTTACGAGCTATAGCCGGCTGGAAGTGGTTACCAGGGCAGCAAGATCCTCTTCACATACTTGGTGTGCAGCCAGTTACAGGGACATCTAATATCGATTTGGTTCTGGCAGTGGAGAGACCAGAGACATTAGGCACTGGACGGATGGAAGGATTTTACTCCCAGCAGGAGTTGGCAGCAAAGCTGGAGGAAGCAGCAGCACGCGGTGAGATGCGAGGTGCCCTTGCTGGAGCAGCTTTAATCAGCGGCACCTGTTCTGGGAAGTTGGATTGTGGAGACATGGAGTGTAAAAATACGCTGGTGATAGAGGGTGGTTTGCCTGTTACCTACAACACAGAAAGGATCACCTTGGTGCTGCCCAGGTTTGGACGCACAGAGAGCTGCACTTGTTCAGGTGAATATTCCACTTTTTCCTAAAATGTTATTTTTACAAATGGTCAATACTTCTAATTTAACTTCCTTAAGACTTTTTTTTGTAACGATGCAAATGTACACTGACTGGCCACTTTATTAGGGACACCTTCCAAGTACCAGGTTGGACCCTCATTTTCCTTTAGAATTACCTTAATCCTTTATGGAATAAAATGAACAGTTTGTCTGAAACATTGTTCAGAGATTTTGGTCCATATTGATGTAATATCAAAATGCTGTTGCTCTACAATAGATTTGATGTGCCTTGACATAAAACTATGCTTTGTTTTCCTCCTTGATTATCTCCCATGAAGTCCACTATGACTCAAACAATGACAACCTTCTTCAGAGGTTGTTCTGGGATTTTTGTTCATTCATTTTATCCTTCCCTTCAATTTGTCTTCAATTTTCTTCCTGTGGCCACAACCAAGGAAGTTGGCTACAGTCCGACAGACCTAAAACCTACAAATAATATCTGCGGCTGTAGTCCCAAGAATGTCATGGTGCTTGGAATTGGTCTTATTTTCTTTACCGTTAACATGTGTAACTATAATTTTGCGTGCTGCTATCTGGAGAGTTTATTTTTTTATGTTTTCAAACCATTTTGTGAAAAAGTGACAAATGGTTGTGTGTGAAAATCTTATTAGCTCAGCAATTTCTCTAATACTCAAGCCAATCCCACAGGCGCAAACAAACATTTCACTTTCAAACTCACTTAAATTTATTTTATTCCCCACTCTGATGCTCGGTTTGAACTCTACCAAGTCATCTTCGGCCCATCGAAATGTCCGCATGCTGTAATTTAATAAGCTGAGGCACTATTTCCATTAAAAAGCAATCGAGTTGGCATACTTAATAAATACACTGGGGAGTGTAATACTTTGCACATTTTATTTTATTGTGGTCATGTAAATTTTACTGTATAGTGTGTTTGATTTGTTTCCTGCTGTTGCAACAGATACATTTCTCAAGTTGGTATAGCAGGCTATTCTATTCTTTTCTATTCTATTCTATTGAATGTATTAGTTTTCACTGAGTCAGGGAATACTCAGGGCATGATTTTGTTTTGCAGACTTGAAGGTAGTGTTTTTTAATCACTATAAATTCTGAGGATTTATTGTCTTGCATGGGTGGTTGATAAAATGAGAGTGTAACACTGCTCTGTTCTGTTATTTATGCGTCCATCCTGTTTCGCAAACAGGAGGGACGTGCCCAACCCCTGTAGAACTTTGTGAAGGTCAGTCCTGTCCAGACGATATGCGGTGTGTCCTTTCTGGTCCAACAGCACCATCTGTCTGCCAGTGTCAGCCTGAGCGATTGGATGAGTGTGCAGGTATGATTTCATTATTTTCGCTTGCTGGGCCACTTTGTTCAGCTTTTCTCAATTGGACTGTAAAGGATATATGAAAGCATGAAGGTTTATTGAGCTCTAATTGAAACTTGTTTCTCCTCCTGTTATGACCGGGTAGGTCAGACCTCTCTGAGTTTTTCTGGAAACAGCTACATCAAGTACAGAGTGACAGAGAGGGTCCAGAGTGGAGAGATGAGGCTTGGCCTCAGGGTTAGAACGCTTCAAACAAGAGGAGTCATTATGTTCACTCGTGTTAACCCTTGCACTATGCTAAAGGTGAATTTAGAAACTTCCCTGGATGCTTTTCTGCTTAATTCCTGCAGATTAAACTGTTTTGTAATGAAAATTGTAAAACAGAAACTTCATTACAAAATAGTTTAATCAGAAACATTTTGTTACCAGATTGAAGGGGGTCGACTGTGGTTCCAGTTGGACTGTGACAACACCCTTGGGGTCATGGGCATCTCAGACAGACCAATAAATGATGGTCTGTGGCATTCAGTTGCCTTAGAGCTGACCAGAAACTACACCCTTCTTTCACTGGATGATAGTTACGTGGAACGTCGCAGGGCTGCACGGGCCCCAGTCCGTCTTTGGCCACTCGCTCCTGACTCCTCGTTTTTCCTTGGGGCACAAGTGAGGCTGCTGAACAGGCCAGGTGAGAGACCTGTCTTTGGACTTGAGCAAAGCCTGGGAGGAGGCCCAGAATTTGGAGAGCGTTCAGTGAGGGGCCCGGCGAGAGCCCAGGATGGCTTCCAAGGTTGCCTGGGGTCACTGATGCTGAACGGTAACGAGCTGCCACTCCAAAATAAGAGGAGCCGATACGCCGAGATAGCCGGGCTGAGTGAGGTCAAGCTGGGCTGTGTTCTTTATCCAGATCCTTGCATCAGCCAGCCATGCCTCAATGGAGCCATCTGCAGCAGCCTGCCATTTGGAGGTCTGTATGCATGCAGATGACCACAACTCAAACTCAAATTGTTAAATTTATTTTTACTAAAAGAACATTTAGTAAAAACCAACAAGAGATGGATCTGAAGCATTATTTTACATGAATTCAGTTGCAGTTTTTTCTAGTTTGCTTATTTACTGTACATGCAGAACTATATTTTTAAGTATTATTTTTAAGTGTTATTATTGATCATTTCTTTATTTATTGTGTATTTCACTGTTGCAATGTTTGGCAGGAAATGATATGACCAAAAACGATTTTTTAAATGCAAAAATTAAATGTAATAGCTTTAACATTCACAAGTGTTCATCACTGGATCATTGAAGCTGGGTCTTTAGAGTCATATATCTAGGGATATTAATAGAAAAAGCATTGGGGATGGAGCAATCTTATATCTCTTTGCGTCTAAAGAATCTCTGTAATATGAGTTTCATTTATTTAAATGAACTAATGGTTTAATAGAACTAAAAAAAAAAACATTTGTTTTATGGTGATTGTAATTATATCATAATTATTAGCATTATAATTTTAGGTTTAAGTCAAAATAACAATCTATTTGCACCATATACCTAAAGTAAATCATTCTTTCTTGTACTTCAAAATCTTTGTTCTAATGAAATTATTCTGTCTGAATTTCCTTTGTCAGGATGATTGTTGAAATATTGTATTGAAGAAACAAATCCAATCTTTATCCAACAGGCTTCATGTGCAGTTGCAGCAGCGGATTCACTGGGGGGCGCTGTGAAGTTGAACTAACATCCTGCATGCCAAACCCATGCCAGAATGGTGGAGAGTGCAAAGCTGTTGGCAATGCATTCCTCTGTGGCTGTCCGGGAGGACTCAGGGGACTTATGTAAGATTTTAAAAAAGCATTAAATACACACACACACGAACACCCCTACACGCACCCACACAATAGACAAAATAGTACTCTGTAGAGTATGTTTTAATGAATAGTGTGCCCAACTTACAAACTGTTTACATACACTCAGAGTGGTGCTTTAGTTTTTTGTAGCACAATAAAACATCAGCAGTTACTCTCTTTTTTAAGCATAAAATGTCATGTGCTACGCTCCCGCCACACAAAACACGCACACATTCACCTACTACCCACAATGTTGTTGTACTTGCTGTTATGAAAGACAAATTGGCAGTTCTAATTTAATTCTGGATAATTCTTGGTTGAAAAGCCTGTAATCAGTCTGTAGCTGCCTTCCTAATTACTGCTCAGTAATTGTCTTTGAAATAACCTCTGCATTTGCGTGGCTGTTCAATAGAGCCACCACTAGGGAGCAGTTTTCATCAAAAGAAGAGTTGGTTGCTTTGACGGAGAAGCTCTTCTGATAAAGATAGAATGAAGTTTAAACTGTTCATTTTTCATGTTGCAGTAATCATAAAGCAAACAACTTTGATGAAAATTGAAAACTGCATTTTGAATATGGTCAAAATTAAAGCAAGGATTCTCAAATATTATCGTAATATTTCGATGAATTTCCCCTAGCAAGTTGTACTTCGATCCAATACTTTTTACAGGCTTTGACCTTCATATCCCTAGGACTCTTTTAAAATGGTTTGTTTCCCCTTTTGGGTATGGTTAACAAATCCTCAGCAGAGTTTAAGTTAAGGTTTTGAGATTTTATTCCAGAAACCCAAATGATTGAATTTTATTTATTCTGAACCAGTTTTGACTTGTGTTTAGGATCATCACACAAACTGCATGGAATAACAAAGCAGGAGAATAACTTCCTAGTGTTTCAGTTTCACCCCAAATCACCAGCTCAGATGGCTGAAACAGAGCCACTATTGGTTACTTCTTCAGGTTATTGATTTAAAACACATAGAGATATGTCATGCAAGAGATAAAGGAGGCTAACCTTAAGGTTTGTCCCAAAGGTGAAAAACTGTGGATGTGGGTCTGTGGCAGAAAAAAGCCTTTTCATGGAACTCTACCCATTCTGTCATGAGGAGTGTCCAGATGTGTGGCTTCAATGATACCAGAAGCTTCCTGATGGCCACAGAAAGTGTGTGGTTGAGCTTCAACTCATTATATCTGGCTAAATATTACTGAGGGATTATTTAGATATTTAAATCAGTTTGTATGTATAATTTTGACATTGCACAGACTAGATAAGTGCATGTACTATGTAGAGTGCCAACCTAACCTGTAGTGGTTAGTTTCCACATGGAATATCTGCTGAGTATGCCAGACTGTCCAGCTGTCATTCTTACAGACTCCTAAACAGAAACCTTATTTTGTAATAAATGAAATTAATTCACAACAAATTAAAAAGCAAGACTTGTACATTCCGCATAAACAGCCAAATTATACAGTAAAAATAAAAATATTTATATATGATTCAACTGGCAGACAGTCTGAATTTTTCTGTTTTTAATTAGGCCATAAAGTATTCATTATTCAAAATATTTATGAGAGGATTTCACTGACCAGCAGATCTAAGCGTTGAGGAGTAAAACTTTATATACTTAATGACTCCATGCACTTTTATCATTAGAAAAAACTTTGGATAGTTTCACAATAAGGCTTCCTCTGAAATGCTTTTTTTTTCTTCAGAGAAAAAAGAAAACTCTTGCGAGGCGTTTTGAAAAATCCTATCAAGGAAAAAAATAATTGAAAAGCAAAAAGTTGTATTTTCTTTCCCCTTCACAGCAGGACACCGTGTTTGATATAAAAACCTAAGATGAACACATATTCATGCAGAGGTTGAAACTACCCATGCAATTTTTCCCTTTATAAGGGGAAAATGCCCCTCACATAGAACAGACATGTTCTATGTGAACATGTCTGTTTGATTTAAAACCTTATATAATCAGGCAATAGGAAATGCGTAGAAATAACCTCTTGATTAGACAGTAGTCTGGAAAAATTGTGGAATTTCATGTAAATGCTTCACAGGGATTTAAAAAAAAAAATATATATATATATATATATATATATATATATATATATATATATATATATATATATATATATATATATATTAAAAGGCCACCCAATCATCCAGCCATGTGTGCCTTATCCATATTTATAATAAATTTGTAACTATTTTATCTACACTTTCAAACTGAGAAAATATGACAAATTTACATATATTTTTTAGCATACTGTCAAACTTTAATTTTGTGTTCTTCTCTTTTAGTTGTAGTGAATAAAAAAAGTCCTCTTCAACACATCCCATGAATGGTAATATACTTGTCTCTTGCCCGTCAGATGTGATGTGGATGTAAATGAGTGTGACCAGGGCAACTGTGGAAACAGAGGAGAGTGTGTCAACACGTTCGGTTCGTTCTACTGCAACTGCTCAGATGGATACGAGGACCAGTTTTGCGACGATCAGGTCCCTGAGGATGACACAGAGGTAGAGATTTAACTGTGCACAAAGTTGGATTAAAAGAGTAATAAATCCTCATCTAATTATACTTGGGAGGCACAGTCAAACTGCTAGGAGTTTTGAGAGATACAGCCACCTGGAGTGATTTCTATCTTTGTCTCCATACTGAAGGACTTAAAGTGTGGCAATGGGTGAATCTCAGCTTTTATTTGAAGTTTGTCATGCTTATGATTTTTATTACACAGTACACTATGTTCCTTCTTGTGCAATTTCGAGAAGTTGTCTACATCGAAATTAAGTGTTTGACTGACTCTAGAATGGGTTCAATTCATTTGTTTTTTCCTCCTATGTGTATAGGACATATATATATATATATATATATATATATATATATATATATATATATAGAGAGAGAGAGAGAGAGAGAGAGTTATATAACATTTGCATATGATTTTTAAAAACACATTTTACAGCAATAACATGAGTGATCCAAGCGAGGTTTTACACACATGCAGCAACCTTGCAAAAACATTTATACCCTTAAAACTTTTTTACGTTTTGGTACATTTCAAACATACAGCATAATTTTATTTATTAATATAAATAAAGCTGTTCTAAAATCACCTCAAAGCTTTGTTGGAGAATATTTTTGAAGCAAAAATAGCAATGTGAAGCCCAATGAAGCCCACCAGACAGGAAGGTGTGAATGAGTTCCAAGAGTTCGGCTGAGCCTTTTCTGCTTAAAAAAGTCTCTACATTGAAAAGTCTGTTAAACATGTTTTTTTTATTTTTTGTTTCAGAGAAACAATTATTCTGCTTTGCCTTTAGAACAGGTAATGGCTACAGAAATCTTCATTTATTGTGTCCTTCAAATATCTTCTTCAAAGATCTGCTTCTCATCACAAGCTTGTGACAAGATTCTATTGTCCTTGTTAAATTGTTTTTATGTTGACAACAACAACAACAGACAGCTGTGGGACCTTGTAAGCACAGGTGTGATCCTTCTTAATTTGTGATAATAGATTTCATTTAGAAGGCTCCTGTCCAACATCCCAAGGACTAGTAATATAATTAGGATGAGTCAAAACTGAGATATAGGTGTCATCAAGGATTCTCAATATTAAATTATGTAAGTGGATTACTTAGATCTTTTCATAAAAGCGATATAAAACATCTCAAATATTAAGCTTGCTATTTTTTTCCATAAAGTTCCATTTATTAAAAAGTAAATGGAACTTTACTTTCAGGAATTTATATTTAAAATGTCTTTCTGACATTTTAAATATTTCTGAAATCACCATGTACCAAAACTGCATATTTGAAGTTGCAAATGGTTCAGAAAGTGTTTTTAATGTTTGCGAGGAAAGCCATAAGAAGCAGGGATATAACCTTTTACAACATATACGCAGTAAACTTCTGGACTGAGCAAGATCTTCTGTCTTTAAAATATTGCTGAAGAAACAAAAACTCATTTTTAACTGAAAAGTCCACATTACCTATTCTATTGAATGAAAAACGATCATTGATCATTTTCTTTTGCATGTAATGCTGTAAATGGTGTTTCTGTCCTTTTCTGCCAGAGTAGCTAAATCTGTTCCCTGCATTATCTACTTTCATTTAACATTAATAAAATGCATTTTTGTTTTCAAAACTGCATTATGAAAACATGGGGAAATTTTCCAAATTATAATGACTAAAAGGTCTGATTTTTGTAGTTCCTTTTTCATACCTTGAGTTAATGTAATCTACTTACTATCCTAACAGTTCATGTATAGATGAAAATCTGGACTTCACCTCCATTTCATATTACCCTCATATGACTGCTTGACCTCAGTCAAAAGCAAGAACTCCAGACTTCACGGACTGAAGGGGAAAAAAGTTATTTTTACTTTATATTTGATCATTTTAGAACCAGAAGTGGATCCTTCGCTACTTCCAGCAGGCAGTGATGGTGTATGTTTTCTTACACTTTGAATAAGAGATGCTGAGTCCATGTTTTAGTGATTTTTTTTCTTCTTCTTTTCAATGTTTTGCAGGCTGAGCCGCTGTCTTATGTTGGACCGGGGGAAATAATAGGCATTGGAGTGCTTGCCTTTGTCATCATTTTTCTCCTCATACTCTTCGTCGCCTTCAGGAAGAAAATCAAATTCCGGAAAGATTCCGACCCGGGTTCGGGAACCATGGCTGCTTCGGGCATCTCAGCTGTTTCCTCAGAAGCTAGCTACATGCTACACAAGACTAGAATGGGGGTGGAGGGGATTGAGTTCAAAGCTGTGCGTGTGCCAGGCTCACCGGCTACCACGGCAACCTATGGTGAGGTCGGAGGCTGCAGTGGAGGTCCTCCTCAGGTCATGGTGCGTCCTACTGCCCACTCTATCCTCCCGGGAACCGAGAGGACCACTTCCAGTGAAAGCAGTCAGGTGTCTAAGTGAACCTCATTCATTTCTATATCACATTGCAACCTAAATCACTGATCCTCAAATCCAGGCCTTGAGGTCTTGTGTCCTGCAACTTTTAGATGCATCTCTGCTTCAGCAAAACTGACTTAAATAATGAGCTCATTAGAAGGATTCTGGAGAACTTGAGTGCATACTTCGGACATGATTCAGATGTGTTAGACCTGGAACACATCTAAAAGTTGCAGTGCACTAAACCTCAAGGCCTGGAGTTGGTACTTATTACAGTGTATCCGAGATCCAAGTGTGTTTTATTTTATTTTTTTTTGTTTGTTCACCTTAAGAAACACAGTTATGCAATACAATGATCTGTGCAGAATTTGAATGGCAGCTTGAAGTTTATCAATATCAATAATTAGCTTCAAATGTCATAAAGTGTCACTACAGTTGTAGAAATATTCTTCCTTGTGAATTATTTTTATGAGAGTATTTGCCTAGCTTTAGAAAACTTTTTAATGTGTGCCAGACAGTGTACAGACTGGTTGGCAGTCATCAAAAAATAAAATGAAATAACTAAAACAGGTACATTTGTTTTGCTAAGAGTAGCTCTGTCAATTTATCAGGTTTAGGCAGCAATTATATTTTTATATGGGTTTGGATAAGTTATTTTAATAAATAAAAATCATAATTCAAAACATACCTATTAATTACTCATATTAAACAATGATCATCAAACATATTTGATGATCCAAAACATTTTTTGTCTAAAAAAAAAAAGAACAGAACAAATCTGCAGGAATAGTTTTTTACAGCACAGCATTTAGTTTCTAAATCAAGATAAATAATCTTAAATGTCTGTGTGCTGTAAACTTTAGGAAACAACCAGTAATTACTAACAAGGGGTATTTATTAGCTATTTAATTCCAGAGAAACAATGTATGCATTGCAGATATAAAAATGCACATTTATAGGCATGCTGATCAAAACGTGTGATTATAAATGGATACTTAATACTTTCTGCATAATTTCCTACACAGCAAATTTAAAAGTGTTAAATGTTTTGGTGTCAGTAAGCAAAAGCAGAGTTAATTTTACTCTAATAGAGTCATATTCTGTTTGTTAGTAGTTAAAATCCAACGTAAAACAAAGTGTTTCCGTATCACATCTGAAGGTGTTAAAATGGAATCTAAAACTAAAGGAGTTCATTCACTGACTCCGCCCCCAGAATCACAGGTTTCCACCGAAGCGAAGCGACAGAAGCCAAGTCATTTCAGGACAGTTTACTTTCCACATGTCTGAGTTATTCACTGCGCTCGGTAAGTAATTTTTTTCTGAGATGGTTTATAACTATTATTTTGAGTTGAGATCAAGCTGTATGACAGACATTCAACCTCCCCCTCCTGAACTCTTCATAGATTCTTTGAAAATTCAAGCTCCAAAAATGATTCTGTAATGTTAATATCTCTGAAACTCCACATTTCTGTAAATGAGGCTTGCTGTTAAGAGTTGTGGTAAAAATGTATTCCTTCGTTCCAGTTTTCATCGCTATGTTTTTTTGTTTTTTATGATCCAGAGACCAACACTGGCTATCGTAGTCGGAGACTGAAGACTGTCCAGTGCAGTAGAGGAGCCTGGTGATGTCCCCGGCAAACTTCACCCACAGCCCAACAACCTGAAGACAGTCTGTGTTAGTGAATGGACAGCTCTTTGGGGGAGTGCAGAGAGGCCCAGTCTCTTATCAACAGAAACATAAACTGGAAGAAGTAATGGATCTGAATATAAGATTAGTCTGTTATGTACTGTAATATCCGGCAATCTACCTGTTAAAAGAACATTCACTATCATATTACATGAACTGCTTGCTTTACTGTCTCCACCTTGTACGTTGAACAATTTCATGCATATTTTTTTGAAGAAAAAATTATTAAGCGTTCTGCATTTTGTATTGGACAGCCGATATGTCAGACCTTTTTATAAGCAATATGTGAATGAAAGAGACATGTGAAACATGCACATTATTTCATGTTGTACTGTGTTTTGTGATTATGGTGCACGTTTTGAAATAAATGCATTTGAGAAAATCATTCCCTCTTTTTTAAATGTTTATTTTCCAAAGAATTTTTAAAAGTTCAAAACAATAGAATATCGATTTAATATTAATTACAAATAACTCTCATGAAGTTAAAAAAAAAAAAACTTTGTGAGAGTTAATATTAAGATCTAATACTGAATTAGTGTTAGTAAGTGTTAAATGATTGACTCCAACAGATTTGATATTTGACACTTAGAGTTAAGATACCAATTCTCCAAAAAGAGTTCAATTTATACTTTCTGGTGTGGACCCATATAGACACTTTAAAAATCTTGAAATAAAATCCGACGGAGTTAATTTGGGCCTGTTGGATTTGCTGTGTGTGTCTCTGCAGATGAGCAGCTTCCTCTCAGATGTGTCTAATGTCCGAGGTATGGCAAACAGGAGAGGAATTGCAGTGTGTAGCGTGGCACCCAATCTCCCCTCAGCATCGGCCCGCCGCCCAGAGCACAGTCCAGCCCACAAAGTCTCATGGGAGGGCAAGGAAACCAGAGAGAAAGTCCTGGACAGGCACAGAGACGAGAGGGAGGAGGAATGGGGGCAGAGGGCTTTTGAGTTGGAGAGAACCCAGAGGGATAACAGTCCGCAGGGTAAGGAAGTGGTATCCGGCACACGCACATGCACACACTCACGTAAACACACGCAATCTGATCTCCAAAGGTAAAAGAGTACACAAGCCGTGAACTCATTGTGCTACCAACGCACCACCATCTTCACTGCAAGAGCTTATTTCACAGTGATGTGTGCCTTTTGATCACAAACATCAAAGAAAACGGCCCTGAGTAGGCAAGAGTGCTTAAAACGTCATATTTTTATGTTATGTTCCTTTCATTTCACTTTTCTGTTGACTCTCCTTGGAGCAATAAATAATAATTTAACCCTCAGTCCTACTCCTCAAATTGGCAATTATGTCATGTTGGATCTGCCTAACTTCCCTTACATCTCTTGCACTTATGTATGAATGGTCAGAGTAATCAGGCAGAACTGATACCTTATGTTTCTGCCCTACATTTCTTTATAAAAGTAAAGTCCTGAATTAGTCATTGAAATTGGTCTCCATGAAACAATCCAAACCTTCTCCAATGAAATTTTTTTTCTTTTCCTTTTTGCATCAACGCTTCAAGGGCTCTGTCTCAGCTCAGATGTCTAGAAAGTGAAGGGAAGCAGTGAGACATTGTCAGATAGTTCCATTTTAGAGTGATATTTAGCTGTCGACCCTGTCAACAAGACTGCAGTTCAGTTTGTTCTCTGTCAATGAAATTATCAGGTTGCATTTCAGAGCAAAAGTGGATGTCAGATATTTTCAATTCGTTGTCCGAGCTGCGGTTTGAATAATACTTCTTCCAGCTGGAACTTCCTGCTCATTAATCATTGATTTCATTGTGTGAGAATAGGAAATAAGTTGTTTTATTTGTTTATTCCCCCTGCTGCGTGCGTGTACGCGGGGAAAATAAAGAATAGCATGCATAATCTACAAACACAGGAGGGACTATTAGTTAAAATGTGATTGTGATAATTAGAAAACTAATTGCCAGATTACTGCACTAATGACTAATCTGAAGTGTCGCCATTATAATATATTGAAGACTGTTTAGTTACTTGTTTGCACCACACAAACTATGAATATAATTGAAGTTGTTGAATATGGCATAATTCAATAAACATATGTGCATCTTTATATATTAGAATAGTATCAAAGTTAATCAATTTCAGTCATTTCATTCAAAATGTTATGTATTGCATAAATTAATTGGACACAGACTGATAAATATAGTTTTTATTTTCTTTCTGTTTATGAATATGGCTTAGAATAAAATATTGCTCCTCAAACATGGTTTTATTGCATATGACCAAAAAAAAGGATTTTTTTTTTAAAAACAGAAATGTTGGTCTGTTCAAAAGTATCGCCACATTCTATATAATATATGCAGCCCGTAATTTGCCAATGCTCCTGTTGCATGATTTACTGCATCAAATCAAGGGTGATTTGATCTGATCTGATTTGATTTGATTTGATGCAGCCTGGAGCATGGAGGCACCCGGCCTATGGTTCTACTGAGATGTTAAAGAAGCCCAGGTTGCTTTAATAGCAGTCTTTGGTTATCTAAATTGTTGAGTCTTCCTCTTATCAATTTTCGAACAATTGTCAAAGGTGTTTTGATATCAAATATTTGCTGACCATCCAGCACAGTGAAACAGTGGTCATCAATGCAAGTACCGGTACTTTTGGGAGTGTTGTCAAGTCCAGTTGGAAAATAAAATGAGCAAATCCAAAACATCAACAGAGGGAAGCATGGAATAATATAATCTCCCCAAATTTCTTGGATGGTTTCGCCCTCAAAAATTATCTCTAGTCTATAGTTACTTGTTTTAATTGTGCTCATTTCTACATCACAGTGTTTTCTTCCACCTAACTTCTCATTCTGGTTACAACACTTTGACCAGCCAATCTTGTGGAGTCAGTGAATGTTTGCCAGACAACTATTAAATCTAAAGCCTTCCCCACGAAGATGTAGGTAATATCATTGTATTTCGGAATTAAAAATAGATATTTTTCGATTGTGTAATTTTTGGATTCTGTAACAAACTGAATTTTGGGTTTCTTTAGCAAAATAATCATAAAAAATACCCATATTGTTTGAAATATATTATCCAGCGTGTGTTTAATGAATAGCATATAAAAGTTTTACTTTTTAAACTGGATGACTGAAATAAATGAATTGCTGAACAGTTCTCTATTTTACTGAGCTGCACCTATTATAAGAAAACATCCATATTTGTGATGTTATACACGTTCTGCATCATGAATAAATACAATAGAATAATTAAATACTTGCTTAGCAAATTGAGGTCCTATATTGCTATGGTTTAGTAGCCAAAAACAGAAATTCTCATGAAATTAATTCTTTCACCAATTATATAACGGATTATAGAAAGCAATTTCTGACAAATGCATCTCTTGTTGGAAAGGACTCAGAAGCAAAACTGTTGGGGCTTAACATTGGTCCTCTGTTTGGCTTAGGGTTAGTGATAAGTATTTTCATTTCAAATATTATTAACTGTTTAACGAAGGGATGAACAATAATGAATAAATTTAAAAGTAGACAAGTTTCAAATCTTCAACAAATTTATCATCATATTGTTTAATTTGTTGCAGGTAAGATAAATATCAAATCTTAGACACTTGATAAACACATAAAAATAAATTATATATATATATAAATGTATATATGTATACTGATTACTTTTTGATCTTGCCCTAATGCAGGCAGACCACAGGTAGGTAGACATACATTGAGACGTTTCAACACAATAAAATAAGCTTAAGCTTAAACTAAGAGAAGTGAACAGGACATGGAATCAGAGAAATAGAGAATCTGGCAAGGAATAAACGAAATCCGGGAGACTAAATATTGAGACAGATATATGGAAAATAACAAAGGAACAAGATGAACTGTCAGAGTAAATCAAGTATTAGTGTGTCAGAAGAAAAGTACAAAATTGAGGGAGGATGACTAAACAACACAAAAGGAAGCTAAGACTCAAAAGGAACTTTAAAAAGTAGGACAAAAACTGTCACAGATCTAAGATAAATAAATCCAAATACACAGAAAACAAAACACAAGAATAAAAAACAGAAACTAAGCACAACAATTAAACTAATATGCCAATAAATTCCTAAAAATTATGAACAAAGAAAAATTAACTGCCTATGGCAAACGTATACACCAAGACAATGATTAAAGCACATAAAAGTACCAAAACTCAAGCACAACGTGGTCATGCCGCTTGAGCTTTAATGGGACTTTGAAGAGTTTGAGTAAAGAGGGCATGTTCAAGGAGTGTGTTAGTGGCTGGAATAAAGACAAACCTGTACTTTTAGCTGCATACATTAGCAAAACACAACTTAATCACTGGAGCACTAATGAAAAAAATAATGGAAAAGGATGAGGTTGAGAGTTTGCCTTTTTGCGAAGGCTATTTATTTGTAGAATCCTCTTCTCTTAATAGGTCTCAGAACAGACACATCTGCAGTGGCTGCTTTATTTCTTATGAGTGATGGTGCTGCATTACTGCACACATTCCCAAAGGAGCATTACCAACTTCATATGGATATATAGCATGATTCCAGCTAAATAAAACTTCATTTCAGGTAGATGCCCAGGTAGCATTCTGCATCTGAAGCCTGAGAGTAGAAAAGCAAAACTCTGAATGGATAATAACAAAATGATTTAATCATTTTAATAAGGCTGCTCAGTGATACAACTGACAGAACCAATTTCTTGCAGCAAGACGTTCTTGGGCTCCAACCCCAGCCTGAGTTTAAATCTTTTCCCTATTTCTTGTCCTATCAAATTATTTACTCGTTTTTTGTTGGAATAGTGTAAAATACTGTAGAAAAGCATTTCATTGTATGGTTAAAAGATAACATTTGGAAAAGTTTAAGAGTAATAAATACTTTTTCATTCAGAAAGTCAGTCACATGTCTCTTTACTTTTCTTTATTTCTCCTCATATCCCTGCATTAAGTCTAATTAATTTAGAAAAAGAAAAGTTAGAAAATAGTCCACCTTAATTACACACAGGCATAATTTCAACTTTTTATTCTACACCATTTTGTTTAAAAAAAGGAAATCCACTTTTTGGCCCTTGATTTTCACTTTATTTGCCTTTTCCATTCTTTTCACATTTGGGACAATTATGTGAAACCAGGCATTATATTGCTGTGAGATTAGAGCACCTGGAGGAGCAATGTACCTGTCTTTGCCGGGTTCAACAGACTGTGTTGCAGACACATGCCAACTCACTGTGACACCCAAGTACCCGCTGTGCCCTTTTGACACTTGTCTGATAAACAATCACTCAGAAGCAAGCGGGTGCTTTGAAAGGATACAGCTTTCCAAATAACTGCAAAGAAAAGCGGTGTCAGGGATCACTCTGATTTGTAAGCATCCATTTATTTGAAATGCACCTCTGTTGACATGCAAGTCAAAGGTAACTAAAGAAATCTGGAGGATTTCTCCACATAAAATTTAAGTTGACTCTTCTTCCCACATAAAATGTCAGGTTTACATCTTGAAGTTGAGAGCTTTGGTTTCTGCGTTGCAGATAGACCAAACACCTAAGGGTTTTAAAACGTATTTCTCTCAAGACCAAAGTATCACCGTATCCTTTAGTTGATAAACTTTTTAAGAAATCAGTTCTCCTTTGGGATATTTATTTTCAGTCTTGCTCAGAAGAGAAACAGATGAACAAATATACCAAAATCCAGCATAATCTCGATTTTGCAGACGGTGGTAAAAAGAGCACACAAAATAAAACTTCATTTCAGAAGTAGTTCGCTCAGCAAATGACTTACAGATAGAGAAGACACTGCAGCTGAAATGAAAAAGTTTATCAAAACTGACTCAGAAGTGAATGAATGATCGGTGCGGTTGTTTTCCTTCAATCCAGGTACAACTGCATAGAAATCTGATTTTAGGTTATGTTCGAAAAAACCTTTTTTCTTTTTGACATTCAAGTAGATAGTAGTGTTCATTGTAGCATCCTTTCTATCCAGAATGGTCTTCCTTCATGTAATTTAACTTAATTTGTAACAGTCCTTGTGAGATTATGTGAAATAACCCCAGTTTCTTCTGTTTAGCTTTCTTTGTTTTCCTCCCTTTCTTTGTTGGTCTTCATTTTTTAAAAGTAATCAGCCTTTCATCCATTTGTAGGATTTTAAAAGAATTTGAATTTAAGTCTGGCTGCACATCAAAAATTGCATCTGCACTTTTTAGTGATGTAAAAGGATGGTGTCTTAAATTTAAAAAGCTCTTTTCCTTTTTCCAGTTACACGGCACACTACATTTTAAAATAATGTAATTTACTTGTTTCATTAAACCTTGTAAGATTCAAACTTTAAGTGTTTTATGCAATGTAATAATGTAGTTGAAAGTAAAACAGGTAGGTCTCTTTGTAACTTCATCTTATTTTTAGTTTACATGATTTATGTGATTTTCATTTGTTTCAGATTTATATGTTTCAGGGCTTGTGGAGGAGGACGTGGCGTGTCTCTCAGACTCCACCTCTGATGAGCGCTCCCTTAGCTCCTACACCTCAGAGTCCATTGATGACAATGGTAGGAATGGATGACTAAAAACACTTTACAATGCACTGGGCTTATTAAAAGGAGGACATTATGTAAAATCAACAATTTTGAGCTTTATATTATGTTACAATGTCATTCCCGCATTAAAAACATTCTTGGAATGTTTTTATTCGTTCATTTAAGTGTGAGGAATCCTTGAGTGTTTTATGCTCAAGGATAAAACACTTAAATGATAAAACACTTAAATGATAAAACACTGTTTTGCTCATACAAAGTGTTTTGTATGAGCAAAATACTTTGCTCATACAAAGCATTACCACTGCAGTGTCCAGATGAGTCTCCCTCTGCCAGTCAGGGTCCTCGTTTGTTTGTTTTGGGAATTTTCTTGGGATTAAATGACCTCTGGTATCTGCCTTCCTCCATCTGTCATATTATAAGCTGAACAAAGAAGAAGTACAGGCAAAGTTTCACCACTCTCTGTATACAATACTGTGAACAAGTATTTTTTCTCCTTCATATTTCTTGTTGGCCAATTAGATCGCATAACACATTTTAACATCAGACAGAGTGAAACTGAGTTTGTCAACAAAATCTACAAAAAATAAGCAATTACTCAAAATTACTCCAAGAGCACAATGACAACTCAATCCAAATATTATAAAAAAGAAAGTTAGAACAGCATCTAATGCATGGTAGTCCTCACTTATTCTACTTCTGTCATGAGAGAGATGAGATGAAGACAGACTAGTATTTCATATATAAATTTATACATATATCACATGTATGAGAATGTGTTTGCAAGAATAACATGTCCCCTCTGGGTTTCAACATGTGTGCCCACAACCAATTGCATTCTTATATATTGCAGTGACACATAATTAAAAATGCACTGACGCTGGTTCTTTTTTTCTATTTTTCTCTTTGTGTTTTCCTTCTAGCATCCATAGTCACAGTCATACGTCTAGTCAATGATGCTGTTGATGATATTGAAAGTGAAGGTATGAAAGAACATCTTCTGTTAACTTCTCTTTCTCTTTTGTGTCTGTCTTCTGTTTCCAAACTCTTTGTTCAGTGGCAGAGCAAAAAGATACAGTGTGCTGAAAGCAGCCCAGGCTGTGCCTTGAATCCCTGTTCTTATTAAGAATAAAACACCCTGCTTAGATTTTCAATATTTTTGTCAGTTTCTGACACCGCGTCTCTCTCTACTTCAATTTTGCCTCTTTGGTTCCTGTGTTGTTTGTCTCCGGCTTTCTCTGACTTTGGCTTTCTCTCTCCCTTTGAAGTGTCAAACATGGACAAAGAACAGCAGTGGAACAGCCCGGGTGAGTGAGACGCAAAGCAGCTGAAAAACATCTTATTAAAAACCCATCCTTCCGACTTCCCTTACCAAACTCTTATCCTAAGCCTGACCTATTGTATACTTTACATTAGGTCTATTATGTAAAGTATACAATACTTGTAAAAAGTCTATTATACTTTACATGAGGGGCACCAAACACTTCTATTAAAGTGTTCGGTGCACCCAGTTTTCTAGAGATCATCAGATTTTTTTAAGCCAATATATTGATATATTTTTGTGGTTCATACTTTAAATGTTAAATCATTTCCACAAGCTGTCTTCTGATTGATGGTTCTAGTGGATTTCTATAAATTAAAATATAATATATTTGCAGAGAGTGATGTATAATGTTTATTTTGTTTTGTAGATTTTACAAACAGGAACCAATTAGGGACCCATAGAAAAAAGAGCAGCATGCTAATAAAATGCAAATGCAATTTTTTAGGGATTGTTATTCAGGTTTACAGAAATGTTAGTGTTCTGAAGACATTTCCTATATACTGTACTACACTCAATAGTTGGTTGGCCAAACTTTTATGATCATATTGTTCATAAACGCTACATACTGAAGCTTTAGATGTGCCTTCACAATCATCCCAAATTTTATTCTGCATTTTTTCTACAAGATGTTTTTCTTCCACTTAACCTTCCACTAATATGTTTGGGTATAGCACTCTGTCAACAAAGATTTTTGTTTCTCACCCTCCTTAATTTAACAGTCTTCTTCATGATTGTCTTTTCATAATAATAATAAAAAAAAATTATAAGTATTGTTTTTCTCTTGACCTTAGGTTCATTGTTTGACCCATATCTTTTGAATCTTAAAAAAAAAAGGATAAATTCCTGCCACATCTGCACCAACTATGCTTTTTGTTCCATCTGACTACAAAAATGAAAAGCGCCAAGCTTCTAACATGAGTTCCCTCTCATCTCACCAAAACAGCTCAGCTCACCGTGGCATGTACAGTACATGGGATTTCTTGGCATTTCTTGTGTTCTCTGAAGTGGAGGAGTTGGCAGCGCATCTTTACTGTGGGTGGGTGGGATTGGGTTTTGCTCTGGTGCATCCCACAGATGTTCAAGCAGATTTGGGGCCGAGTAACCACCTTGGACTATTTATGTTTTACTCAAGCTTCTGTTGGCAATTTTTCCAGTTCTGGGTGGGTTGCACCGTCTAGAAAAGCTGACACACATTGGGAGCACAATTTCTAAAGAATTATTTGAAACAACATTGTATAGATTCTATCTGGAACAGAAAATAATATTGCTAGCTCTTTGAAACATCTGCTTTCAACACAGTTTTTTTTTTTTTTTTAATGTTGACCAAAATAAAAGCACGGGGTCACATTTTTCCATGAGACAAGCTATTTTACTGTTAATTATCTGTTTAAGCAAAGCAAAGCTTTCACCCTAGCCTTTCAGACAGTCTCAGTGGATTTTAAGGGCACTTTGAGCCAAGTAGCAGTGAAAAAGGCAGCTTCTAATACTTTCGCTCTCACACTAAATAGGGCACCAGCCACAGTTTGACTTCTGGCTTTTCTCTCCTTATGAATAAATGCATTGCTTTGCTATTACAAAGAATACCCAGTTAGGCACCTACAGAATAAGATCAGCGTGTCCCTTCCTGCTACTGTGCTACAGCCTCACAGTCAATATTAACTGGCTCTTAGTTACAAAATCTGTTTGTTCTCAGTTTCCATAACTTTCCTAGGCCTAACAAGCATTTCATGTCTGACTCTGTGCAAAGCTGCATTTATCTCCACACATCATGTGCTTACTGAAGTACAATAAAGCCTACACATGAAATTATACCACACATGTAAAATACATGGCTGAATTGTTTTTAGTGCTGCATAAAAGCAATTTATGCAGCAGTGTTTTACACATGTAATGCAAGATTAATCCCCTTGTAGAACTTTAAGCACTTGGGCAGTAAAAACCAAAAAGGAGTTTTGTGTTTTTTTGTTTTTTCTTTTTTTTTTTTTTTTTTTTTTTTATGAAAAGCTTAATCAACAAAAATCAGTTTTCAGGTTCTGTGGAATAAAATAGAAAAGTAGAACTAATTCTACATCTAAATTAGATGGTTACAGAGGCTAATTATTCCAGAAAGGGCTAAGCAACCAAGCTGTATTTGAAAGAGGCGAGACGGATGGAAAACAGGGATATTGAACAGATAATTAGTTTTAATTAACGAGCATTGAATCGGATGAAAACATGCTAGAAACGTTTGAATAATACAACTAAACGTATGGTAATCGGAGCCTAAATTAGTGAAGACTTATTCTCAAAAACGGGCCAACAGTCTGTCTGGTTAAAATAAATCCTCTTTTTACTAGTGTCATCCTATCCTGCAGATTGTGCACGAAATATAGAGCAGATTCATCCACTCTCACTTTTGTATATAATTTTTTTGGCCAGAGTTGGGAAAAGCCCCATAAATGTTCTAAATGTTCTTACTGCCGCAGCTCATGGAGCTGCCCATTTTACATTAATTCCATTATACATGTTTGCGAATATTAAGGAAATGAAATACTTAAAATTAATATGGGCTGGGATAAATTTTAAGACATTAAAAATGTCAGTTGGATTTTTTACTTCATGCACTAAATAACTTTGTGTTATTGCTAAAATTATGATTATGTAAACATTTAAGACTGAAATGGGATCTTTGTCCATTTATTGTTCCAAAATAGCTTTCTGCATAACTGCCCACTTCTATCATTAAATTATAGATAATACGTGCACATACAGATCATGTGCTGTTGATTTTCTTTGTTTGTGTTTATGTTCATTTGCTGTACATTTATTAGTAATATCCTCCTGTTGTCATGCATTGCTTCAATATTCTTCCCCAAGTCTTTTTTTTTTGTATCCAGAGTTTGCTTTTGGACTGTATTGTCCAAGTTTTTCTGTCCGATGAGATGTTTGTTTTGTTTCCATTTCACCGATAGCGAGGCACCACCTGCAGAACAAGGATAAGATTTGTGTAGAGTTCGTCAAAGAGTACACTGTGGATTGTAAGAGCATGTATTTATTTATTTATTCCCTCTTTTATTAAAAAAAAAATATTCCAACCAGAGACCTACATATTTCAGCAGCTAAAGCATGCTGAGAAAGAAAGTCCCAATTTTTTGTGGTTTGTTGGCATGGAAGTCTAATAAATATCTCTTGTCCGTGTGTGTCTTGCATTGCACCCCAGGAGCTGGCATTCTCCAGGACACTAATGAAGTGTACGCTTTATCCCACACAGAGACTGACCCCTCTGGCTCCTCTCACTTCATCAATATGATACCTTTTCACTCACAGCTCATTAGCCAAATCATGAATTATGCAGTCTGCATGCTGTAGTTTGTAGGAAGTTGTGATTTACATTTTTTTCTCTGTTTTCTCAGAATAATTCATTTAAATGAAGAACACATATCAAAATGTATTTTGTTGCATTCATAAATGTGCAATAATAAATATTCCAAAATGAGGTAAACACATTGGAAATTTTTTACTAAGCCTCATAACTGGCTTGCAAATTTTCAAATGGTTTATACTGGTTAAGAAAATTTATACCACTCTTCTTTTAAGCTCTTCAATACACAGTATCGAAGAGAGCAATAATAATTACTGGCATGTGAAGTGCCTTACAAGCATATTTGTCTCCATTTGAAAATTGTGGTAAAATCTAATTAATCTTATCAAGACACAGGAAATGAAAAACCTATAATACCTATTAAATAAAAATCCTATTTGTAATTTACAATCTCAGTGAAAGTCTAACGATTTCAGACAATGAATTTGTAAGACAAAGTTAAATAAAATAACTACTAATATAGATATAACTTTGATGAACAAAAGCTAAAAATAGTTGTTCAAGCAGACATATTGGACAGTATACAGAAAACAACTGCTTTGAATTGATTGGGCAACTGATATCTTGACTGTTTTACTCATGTATCTCTCTAGACTCTTGGTCTGCAGAAAAAGCTATGGCACTCGGGATTTGGCCCCTGGGCCTTGAGTTTGACATGTGGTTAAGATCAAAGAATGGATGTGCTAGAATGACCTAGTCTAAATCCAGAGCAAAATCCATTCCAGATCTTTTCTGCAAAAAATAAAAATGTAAATTAGTCCTTTTCGAATTTGGATTTGTAAAGCCTTTTTAAAAACATGTATATATTTTCTTATGACTATGACTATACTTTAATGGATGTCTATCACATAAAATCTTGATAAGATATAAGTCATTTAAAGTGACAAACGTTTAAAAAAAAGTTCATGATGTATAAATGCTTTTTCTATGGCACAGTAGTTTGGTGCTTAACTCGCTTCAGTCAACTTCCTGTAGTTCCGATTATGAAATGGTTTTGAAAGTGCAGCTACGTTTTACTGATGTGAAACCCATTAAAACGATCATATCATTCCTCCTCACACTATCCAAAAGACAGTAAAAGCGGTTATTTTTTATACTAAGGACTTCATGCCTAAAGCAGTTTAGCATCATTAGTTTTCATGCAGTGGGGCCTCGGGCTCATAACGCAGCATGTGAGCTTATATATTTCAGCTCCTCATTAAAATAATATTTCTTGTCCGTAAAACACTTCCAAACCACCTAAAGAGTTGCTCTCTGTCTTTTCTTTTTCAGCATACCGGTGGGAGACTTCCTTCCAGAGTTTGAGCTGGCTGTCACCGTCACGGCTGCATCCGCCAGAGGTGGGATACCATTACAACCTCAGTGACGCCCAGCAGAACATCAGACGTGGAGGCAGCACACGCTCCCTCCAGCTTGACTCCAGAATGATGAGCTGCAGCAGTGACAGAGGCCATGAGTGGGGCCAGGAGAACAGGAGGAGGACCTTTCAGTGGGAGAGGAATCAGTCTGGCGAGTGGGAAAGAAGACAAACTGTGCACAGAGATGAAAAGAGGAGACACGAAGGGGAAGGGAAAAAGACGGAGATGAGAAGCAGGGATGTGGCGGCGCACCACAGAGAACATCTGCAGCTGCATGTACATGACAGTATCGAAGACAGCTCTTCGCCTATTTACGAGGAGTACAGAGAGGCCTGCCATGATCCAGAGCCAAATGACGACTCAGAGAGTCTCTATGACACTCTACCGCCAACACGGCGAGCGTACGAGGGATACCCGTCAAGCCCACCGGGCCTCAACCTGCACCCGGCTCAACTCATGCCCCCTTTGAGAGCCTGGGATCTACAGGAGGAGGAATGGAGGCGATCACCGGAGGAACAGGAAGGACTCGTCTCTGCCGGTCTGAGCGGTTCTGGAGATGAGCTAGAAAGACTTCTGAACCTGGTGTCGCTCAGAGCCAGGAGAGCCACTCGGACGAACAGAAATTCTACCGGATCTGAACCAACAGGAAGCTGGGAGGGATGTAAATGAACCATTAACCAGACTGCTTACAGAATGTTTAAAACATTTATTAATCCTTTATGAACAGCAGAGAGGCAGCGATTCTCTCTGACTTTACTTTGTATTTATAGTACAACACCTCTGCTGCAGCATCTAAATATAATTGTACAGGGATATTAAAAAAAAAAAGACACACATGCATCTGTTATGCTTATCCCGGTGTAAACAAGCACTAATCCACCACCAATCCCCTGGATCTTCGATAAGCTGCAGGAATCAGAGGAAATTCATGTGTTCTCTCAACGCCTTCACCTGTGCCATGTGAGAATCGTCCGCGATTGGCTGTGAATCAAAGCCGTTACATATATTATTTAGAGCCACTGAAGCACTGCATTCATCTGTTTCTGTGTTGTTGTTTGGGGTTGAGTGGGGAAGGTGGGGGTAATATCAACGTACGTCTATGTGTTGTTGTGCGCTTCGTACATTGTATTTTTCCAAACATGAAAGCTCACACACACGCACACAATCGCTGTGTGAACTCAGCCTCACATTTCTAAGAGCTTTTATTATTTTCACTGGCACATGCTTGGGGTTGTTTGGGTGAGATCTTTTCACCCACGTCCTTTTACACACAGCCTGAGCTGAGCTATTAAGATTACCAATGCTGATACCTGGGGGATTTTTCCTTAATCATTTAATTATTCTATGAATATTTATTTGATAACTACTCATTTGTGAGAACCTCTTTGGTGAACACATCATGAATGTTATTGTGTATTTTAAATTTTTTGCCAACAGTTGTGTATTTCTTCTTTTCCCTTGCTTTAAATTTATGCGTAAAAAGCCCTTTTAACATGTCTGATTTTGTAATTAGTATAAACTGATTTGAAAAAGCTTTCAGGCTCTTTGAAATTTTTAACCTTTTGTCTTGTTTTGTGTATTTTAATGGGATTTGTGCAATTGACAAGCCAGGTAGTGTATAATTTTGAAGTAAAAAAAAAATGGTTTTATTTTTTCTTTTTATAGAGAAATATCTAGCAACTAAATAAAATTCAGGGTAATAAATGTCCTTTAAAAGTCACCTAATTCATTAATTGCAGTCCACATATGTTCTAATACTAGTTCTAATTGTAATTTTGGTATAAATATGTCATGATATGCAGTGAAGAGATGGTGAGGAAGACTCTGGGACCAGGTTGAAATGAAGAAATGATGATTTTAATGATGAAGTCAGCAATACCAGGTCCAAAAATCCAGGCAGCATAGAAATGAGCGGAAGGCTAAAGCTTATCTATTGGTAGCAACTGGTTGACACGACTAATAACTGACAGCAGACATGGCGAGATGACTGAGAATGCTTGACACACCAGACAGATTAGACAAGGACCCGACAAGGCACACAGGTGTGATTAAATACACAGAGGGTAATCAGGAAAACGAGACACGGCTGGTGCAAGAATCTCTCAACAACTATTTATTTCACTGGAGAACTCTGGTCTTTATGAGAGAGTGGCAAGAAGGAATTTATTCAAACATTTTCACGTATACTGCGACAGACTGGCGACCTGTCCAGGGTGACCCTGCCTCTCGCCCGGAACGCAGCTGGAGATGGGCACCAGCACCTCCCGACCCCGTTAGGGAGAAGGGTGACCGGAAAATGGATGGATGGATGGATTTTCACGTATAAAGCATATTCATTTCTTACAGTGGCCCAGTCAAAGTACAGAGCTGAATAAAATGTATAAAGTCTGAGCTATTTTACAAAGAATGACGACACAAAAAACTATTCTTTAGATGTGCAAAACATACCTGGCAACATACCTCAAATAACATGCAGGCCTCATTTCATTGATGAAGCCAAATACATGTCATTCTTTGATTTATAAAATAATTTGAAAACCACATATTTTGTTCTTTCATTTCACAAATGCACTACTTTGGGGCAGTTTATTACATTGAATCCCAATTTAAGAAAACACATTGAAATTTGTGATTGTAAAATGATGAAATATGAAAAGTTTACATGTATACAAATATTTTAGCTATGTACAATATAATTTGTGTGCATTCCTCAGAGAGACTGAAGGACAGACGCCCACCCTTTGTACTCATGTTAACAGGAGAAATGGATTCTAAGGCATTTTGTGTTGAAAGGCTCAGAAAATATGTGGAAATATATTTTCCACAGTGACGTGCAGAATCACTCAACCCAGGATATGCACATGGCTGGGGCTCTGATAGTACAGGGGAAATGTTATCGTGTTTTCTGTTCATGCACAATAAAGGGAAAGAAAATGGGAATAAATTAACTCCAAGATGAACACCGCATGAATTAGGAGTTGGACAATTTCGGGGCAAACTGGATGAAGCATTCCAGAGTCCGGCGCAACTGTGAACAGGAAACAAGCCTGTTTAAATATCTTCTTTATAACTATAAAGAATGTCAAATTCTTCTTTTAACTGATGCTCATGATATAAAGTACATGTCCAGACACAGGATTAAAAAAAAGAAAACATTTACATGTCACTAAGGGATATAAACACGACATTCGAGGTGAAGGGTGTAAATGCAAATCATCCACATTTGACAGCATGTAATGAAATTCAAGGGCAGACTATTTTGCTGAATTGATTTGCTGAAAGAATGCTGAGAATTTCAAATTGAGAGGTACTCTCCCCAAGGACTCTGTGAAAGTGCTCCGACATCAGCCACTAATGGCCACGTGTCCCGTGGCCCGTCTTAACGCGGTCATTATCAGTCTCAGTGTCAGCGAAGGCAGCCGTGTCTCTCAGTGTGAGGCCTATCAATCCATCCATGCATTCCAGTTACTCATTCTTATTCCGCTCTGCCCTGTCAGAGGGCTTCTGAAGCGTGTCCCCACTTCGCACGAGGCATCGGGCTGGGAAACATCCCAGACAGGTCAGACTAACACGTGGACAAACACATTCACACCTGTGGGCACTTTACAGTTTCCAGTTCAACTGGTCTGAATGTCTGTAGACTGTGGAAGAAAATGCCCCAGCCCACACCCGTAACCCCCTCAACTCCCCAGCAGGAGGCCTGATGTTAAAACCCAGAAAATTCAACAAGAAATAGCAACTTGTGATGGCTGAAATAAGCCTTCTATGTCACAGCTGACTCATCTTGTAAACTTCTTTTAATGGCAAATGGGTTTTAAATTATTTCAGGTCACTGATGAAGCACATTATTATGTAGTGTGTTGTACACCATCAGGACTTGAACATGCACCAATCATGGAGATTTGTACTTCAGTCTAAGAAAAGAAGGTTATTTGTCCTCAGGATGAAAAATGTGCTTCGGACTACAACAGACACATAATCCCCATAAATATTAGTGTGTCATACTTCATATATGTTTTTCTTTTCCCACCTCACCAGAATCTAGCAGATTTGCTTAGCAAAGCTTAAGCTTGTTTAATGTCCTGAGATTGCACAGAAGTGTAGGGACATTTTCTGGAATGTATGCACTGTGGAATCAGTCAAGCAAACAAAAAATCTTTTTTTAGAAAACCTGAGGTTATTTTATGAAGCTGTTATGATTGTATCTCACATATAGATTGTTGGTATTGAATGTCAACAGCTGTGCAGATTGCAGAATAATCTTTGCTGCATTAGGTTGTTTTTGTTTCCCTCTGAAAAGGATTTGTTTGCTGACTTGAATAAATGAATCCAGTTTATTGTGTAGTATTCCTCATGGCAGCAAATTCATTCCCAAAATGACCCAGTTCAATGATTGAGTCATGCATCTATAATTAGAATTGTTAAATGGTATACGGATTTTTTTTCTTTTTTATCGAATTGACAATGGGTTTCATATTTATATCAAGAAGTATTGTATATTTGCAAAAATCATTATTTTATTTAGCAGTTACATAACAAAAAGCTTAATACACATGAGGTCAAAGCCTCCAACTTACCTGGAACAGAACATATAAATGAACAAACACATGAAACAGAAAGAAGCTACCTGGAATTTGGCTTTTAACGTCCTTGAAGCTTTAAAAATTCTCATAATCAGCCTAATAATCTGTGAAAAACTGATGTGAAAGATGAATTTCTTACTTCATAATTAAATTAGCAGTTGCATAAATTAAACAATTATTTATAGTCCTGGTAGATTTGAATTTTTAAATATCTCTACTCAAGCAAGATGTTTGTTTCTGATAAACGAGATGAACGAGACAGACATCTTTCACAAGATCAGAAAACAATGTTATGAAACAAAGGCATGTTGAAAAATATTTTTTCCCCATCGATCCACTGTCTATACCCACTTATGCCCATCACCAGGGATAACTAGGGAACCAGATCCAAACCCAGCATCTTCTTGCTACAAGTAAATCATGTGACTCACTGCACCATTGTTAAGCCCAGTTTACTTCCCAATGTTAGGTAATAACCATTAAAAGTGACTTCAGATCATATTTACTAAATGTGATTAACAAAACCTACTATTTAAAAGACTATTGTCTCTCAGAAGAAAAAAAATGGAGTTCAAAGTTCTATTTCAATCTAAAAGCGATGAGATAAAAGGAAAAAAGTTCCGTAGAACTTCTTTGACCCGGCAGCATTTACTGCTAGAGCAATCCATCTCAGATTGTGCCTTATTCAGTCAGACGTGGCTATTGAACTCCCTGCAAACCCAGAGAAAGCACCCGACTCCCTTGGCTGTAAGGGAACAATCAGGTTTCTGCTCCATTATTACAGTTATGGACTTCCTTCACAGCACATGGGAAACACAGTATTTGCCCCTGCAATTTATCAGTAACAGCAACTTCTGCCATAACTTGGATGATTGATGTATAATCTGAATGGGAAAAACAGTTGAAAGTTCACAAAGGCTACAAGCTCCTTTCATTCTGGCTAAATCATAGAATCCAGCAAGAGCAGCCAAAGTGGGCAGTAGAGGAAAATAGTGTTTGACAAAATAAAGAAGAGTTTAAGAGAATTATCTACAGAAAGTTCATTTGGATTTGTTTCGAGGCAGAAGTCTTTAGATGATCTCTTTTTGCCTTCAATATTGCCATCAGCAACTGATTATAACTTTTCATGGGTCTCTATATGATAACTGACTTATTTTTTCATTTCCTTGCCATTATTCTATTGCATGTTTTGACTCATTTCGCTTCTCATTGTAAAGCTGCCCTGTTAGTTTTATTGCATTGGTGATATAATCCATTATTGATATTTTTGTGATCTTGCAGTTATTTTTTATTTGTTTGTTTCTGCAACAAATTTTCCAAACTTTTAGTTTGATCTATATATATATATGTGCTCCTATACTTTAAAAATGGTTTAGTTTGCTGTTGCTGCTTCTCTAAAAAGGATTTTTCTTTTCATACATATCATGCAAATTCTCCACTTGCTGAAATAAACTCCAGATATTTTTATCTGCTTACCTTATGATGATTCATCCAGGAATAGACCACCCCTGTCTGGGAAATAGATTTTAGAAATTTTATGTATTTGTACAATAATGCATCACATATAAGAAACTTGGATTTGGGGTTGAGATTCATATGCCAGTAAAAACGACACCCCAGATTAAAGCATATTTAGGAATCAGATCCAATCAGAATCCCAGACCTAAATCCTGAGTGAGAATTTATGAAAAAATTTTAAATTATATTCAGACTCTCAATTTTGTCTGAATGACCTCAGCACTACTTTCTGTACATCTACCTCATACAATCACATCAGTGTATATTGTAGTTTAGTTTGTGGTTCTTATGTGAATGTTGGCCGCTTTGTTCTTGCTTTCAGTTCTCTCTCTTAGCAGAATCAGATGAAGCACAAAAGGCTAAAACGGGTACAAAGACAAGCTCAACGGAGTCTGTTCTCTGTTCTCCTTAGCCTGGTAAAAATGAATCCATCAATGGGTAAAATGTTCATAAAATTAGATGAAACTTGTCTCTGTTAAGTCATTAATGAAAGCTTTACACCCTAATTTGTAATAATAAGCTCATCTTGCGATCTATTGCGATTACGAAACCTTAATTTATATTAGGTAATGCGTCGTTGAAGGTATTATTTTATTAGTTATACTAATCAATTTACGTTTTGGTAATTTGATGTGTGTTTTCATATTATTCAGCTTATTTTAACATTGACAGAATGAAGAACTGGGGGTATCCAGCCAAAGAGACGGTCCAAATGAAAGCCCTAGGACAAATTCTGTTTTATTAAAAGTTAGTTTGACCCTAGAGCGACAGAGAACAACTATTTTTATTAAAAGATATATGAGACATATGGCTGGGAGCAGCCAACACAACATGGTTCCACATTTTTCTGTGTCCTGTGGTGTACAAGCTATTAGAACAGACTGAATGATGGTCAAGACCAAATGTTAAAGGTGTCATATAGGACTCTAGACTCCCACATGCTAGAACATACGGACGGTTGATATTTTTCATTGAGCGTACCGTACATTCATTTTGTCAAATTCCTTTATTTCCCACAATATGAATGGAACTTGCAAGTTTTATAAGCTAGTTGGGTGCCTCGCCCTGCTTTTCTCCACCAGGGCAGCCACTGCACACCCGTTAATCCAGAACCAAGTCGCAGTGTGGTCGTTGTGTCCCGTTGCGACTGGTTGGGCTAAATCAACCTTGTCAGGTTGGTGTTGCATACAAAACAGTTGTAAAAATGTACCTTCTAGTGGTTCAGGAGAGAGATGCTTTCAGTCCACATTGAGCCCATATTGAAATCAAGTGGACCTCTGTGGAGGTACACCTGGATATGTGGAGGCCTTAAACCTGTGTTCACCTAACTGGTGGGATTAGCAACTTGCCTTTCCCTTTATATTTATTTAGAACGTTTACCAAACTCATGAATGTCGTAATCTGTTGATGTTTGCATTTCTGTTTTTCACTTGTTACTTTTCCTGATTGTTTCTTTGTGTTTTGGTTCAGCTCCCTCTGTGTTTACTCTGAGTTTTATGTTCCCTTCTCATTTCCCTGATCACTGTTCAGCATTCCCCTGAATAGGCTCTGTCATTTAAACCAGCTGCAACACCAAAACCTATGACAAGAAATGTATTTACTCATGTTATGCTTTTATTGCACCTGTCACTGCAGAAGTTTGTTTTTTCTCTAAATGTAAACTAGCTGTCTGCTTTCCCCAAATGGAGCCATTGTTGTTTGAATGAGGAGGTGGTCACATGGTGTTGAATTTATCCACTGGTAAAAAATTGTTCTTATTAAATTAAGAAAAGATTTGATGCTTTTTAGATGGTCTCATTTTGGAACATATTTAGCTGTTTCAGTTTACATGCTTGGAGGAGTGATGACACTCATTGCCTGTATCAGGATGTTCACATTATCATTTTAATGCAGCTGACTTCAGACTCCAGAATGAACAGTCAACGGCCTTGAAGTGACCTCAACATGTAGAACTTGTGTCACCTCAAATAAAACACACTCAGTACACATATCAGATTGTGTGTTAACATTCTGACATTGGACAATCTGAACATAAAAAATTCTCACATGCTCAATCAACAGTGTCTGCACACTTCTTTTGCTTCTCAGTTTTATGTTGCTCTTTACAACTCCTCTTGTGAAAAAATGGCATGTTTGACATCCGTCATTGATGTAAAAGTCAGATGAAATGCAGCAACAATAAAATCAACCCTGCCTTTTGACATAGTCATAGTCATAATCAATATCATCAGAGATCAAAGCCCAGAGGAAAGGACTGTGGTGCTTGGTGATGGCACTTTTTCCAAAGTCATTAGCAAGCGGCTACACATCTCAGCTGTGAAAATTCAGTGAGGCAGACCTGAAGCACAGGAAGAAAACAACCTATCTCATCACACGAGACCTTGGGATAGTTTTGAAAGATTGAACAATATTTGAACTAGCAGGATCGGAATGTCAGTGGTAGTTTCAAATTTATTATCGTAAAAAGCCTTTCTAGCAGAAGTGACGTTAGATGTGAAAAGACAGGATTGATTTATATCCTGCTGGATTACTGAATGTGTGCCAGTTTTTCTCAACTGCCTCTGTTTGGCATCATTCAACCTGTCATGTTCAGTTTTTAGTTGGACCCAAGTGGAGCCGGAACTGGAGGAAGAAAGGTGATGTTATAAGTTATTTAAATGATTAAACAAATTAAGGTATTGGAGTCATCACAAAGGGAACATTCACCAGTAACAGACAGTATAATGGAAGAAATGCAGGACCTTAAGTACTGAGGAAGGCAAGGAAAATGGCAAAGAAACCAGATAAACCAAGAAAATGTGACACAGCTGTGGCATGAAAAAAATCAAGAAACCAAGGGAAAGAGACTAATTAGTATAATAGGGAGCAGCAGTAAGACTCTGAGAGAAACATAAACCAAGAGGTAAAACTAATACAGATTTAAAATAAATAAATTCAAATTCACAAAGAACAAAACACAAGTAAAAACTAGGCAACTAAACACAATGGAATGGACTACATTTATGCTGTTTGTGTTGAGGTTGTCCACAACATTCAAACTTTGCACAGCAGATGCAAAACAACTATATAAACAACAGTAACAAAAAAGAAATGTAAAACTAAACTGAGTCCTAAGGACAGTGACTTCATTTTTAGATGACCTTACCCCAACCTAGACTTTTCACCCTACTATTGGAGCGGCAACAAAAGTCAACCGCTGTATGCAAACTTCCTGTTCTTAAAGATCTGACACAAAAAAGGGGTTTAATTGGGGGCACAGATTAGGACACTCACCTGACACCAGCAACAAACAATAAGCCACAAATTATTCAAGTTATTTGCATCACACATGACTATTAAGAAATATTGTGGAGAAATTAACACTGATATTGTTGCTTTTAAAGCCTAGCAATCAATTTGCTAGGCTTTCAGCAACTTTTTTCTAAAAGGTACTGTTAGCATATCATCTCTTTCTTTGTCTTACTCTTTTTTTCCCTGTGTATTTTACTTGTACTGATGTTTTTATCTTAAGTCTTTATAGGATGCATCCCTTCCAGCAAAAACTTGCATAACATCTTCGCCTCAAGCATTTTGTGTGACGCAGTCAGAACTAACAATAACACTATAAATTGTACTCAGGAGGTAGAAACAGTCCTGCTATCTTGTCAGCAATTTATTAATTCACATTTAGTTCTTTTTTAAATAATTCTGACAGAGATTATGCAACATGCACCAATAACTTGCGCTGTCTCTTGTGTTTGATGATCGTCCTGCCTGTTTATTGTCTTCCAAGTATGCTGACTGCTTTGGTGATAGATACAGGGTCAAACCAAAGGCAAATACAAGTGTGGGAAAAGAGAGGCGGCACAATAAACAAAGTCACAGTTGTGTTTATTCATCATGCTACTGATGAAATTGATCAGGAGCTGCCAGTCAATGCCATGCTGAGTTTTTATTTGTCCATCTGGCATTTACACCACACAATCAACTAAGTCAAATAAAAGCTTTGTTTAAACCCCTTCTACTTTTTTCCCCCAGCTTAATTTTTCCTGCTTGGATTCTCTCAGTGTCTCTTCTCCAGATCTGGTTGGACACAGCAGGGTAGGAGAGGCATGAACGGAGGGATGAAAGAATGTTACATAAAGTAGGAGGGGATTGAAGGATATATCACGTAAGAAAGGCAACAGTAGAGTGGAGAACAGGGAAAAGTGCGAGAGATTACCATTCCCCTAGTTCTTGCTCATTGAGAGGTAGCTGTGTGGGTGATTTTAAATCCATGCTGTTCTCAGTAACACCAGGATTACAAACTCAGCCAGACCTAATCTATGTGCCTAACATCTGCCTCTGATGACTGAAACACATGCAACCAGAATCATGTATATATCTCACACATGCTCAAAAAGAAGCACACATATTACCTTTAGGTGCAACCAGGCTCCTTCAATAGAGACTTTGATCAAAGATGCAACATACCTGAACTGCAAAACGAAAGGTAAAGCATAATTGAATGTACAATAGGTAAAACAGATATCTAACCTATCAATGTTTTTATTGGTAAAAATATGTTTAACATGCTAAATTACATAGAATTCACAGCAGATAACAGTAATCCTAACATACAAGGAAATCAAGACAAATATGTTCACACGGTTATTGGTATTAATTTAGAATGACACAAGATCAACTTATTGCTTATTGAAAAAATTATATTAGGCAAAGGAGCAGAAAAGTCTTTATTAATGAGGGCAACTTCAAGATACCTGTGAGGAGAAACCATTGGTAGGTATTGCTCAAGTGTATTTTTGGCTCAGTTTCAACAAGGCCAAGGAGTGAACAGAATGAGAAGTTGTGTAAAATGATATTGATTTTCTGCACTGTTTTAGAAATGTACCCTGCCATGGTTTTAGTTTGGCATGTTGGGCATGCTTCTAAATATTATGCAATTAAAGTAAGAGCAAAATAATGTTTAAGATAGTTTTATGACTAGTAAAGATGTCTTGGCAATCCTCCCCACAGGGTTGTTTACAGAGCACACAAATTCTGGTAAACATCATCAAGCTGAAGCTGAATTATATGTGTCACAGGCAAAACTTTGTGATTGGATGAAATCAGATCCTTTAAACCAAAGTCCAAGCCTTATGTGAATAATTGTTTGCTCCTAAGGAAAGTGTGAATATGTAAAAAAAAATGTAAAACTTTGCCACTTGTTGTATGACTACATGTTGTAACAGTATGGTTATAAACATTTTGCTTTTTTCCATCTTGAGATGCTTCTTGTACAATAAGTTGGAGGCTTGCACAGTGAATGTGGATGGAGGCCATGGCACCAGATTCATGACTTATGTTAATATTAACTAACACTGATAGGAGCAGGTCTTCTTTCTAAAGGCTGTCAGATTTAACATATATTCTTCATTTTCTATGCAATTCTACTCCTTTCTTTCAATACCTGTTCCCTGTGGATAAATTTGTTTTGGTTACTTTGCAAGCATGGGTTGCTTGGGTTGCGAAAAACTTCAGGTGTGGATTTAATGCCAATAAGCTAATTGAAAATGTATTTACTGAGAAAAAATTGAGATGTTCAATACTTGGTATTTTTTTTCCCTGCTGTACATATTAGAGGATGTAAGGTCACATCCAAACTCTGCCTTCAACCACAAAGCTGTGTACTGGCCCAATCCCTTCACAACCCTCCCCTTGCTGTTTGGAGAGATTATCACTAAGGCAATCCACTGTGGCATATGCCTGCAAAATTGCAATGTGAGAAACAGCAAAGTTAACCGTGCACTTCATGTCCCCTGTTGTATTTTCTTACCAGATGAAAGCTGATAAATATTGTTGGATTATGCCAAATGTACAAAGCATTAGAAATCAGTCTTTGCTTCAAACATGGACGCATTTATTTGATTCATTGTTTATTTATATGTATTTTATACCGATGCATAATTTCTGCAAGCCAAACAAAACCAGGGAAATAAACGCTGAATTCAATTTTCCTGCACTTCTTTATTCTACCCTCATTAGGTCTTGGCTTGAGCTCTTATGTGCTGATTTGACAACGTCCTTGTACTAACAGTACTTCATTTCAATGCTTTGCCAATTTGGTCCAAAGCTGTAAACAAAGGCTTTCTTAAACAGAGGTGAGACAGAATGATAGATCAACATGCTCCAGAGAAATCTGGCAGCATCATGGGCCCCAGTGCTCAGCTCGTTATCTCCTTTGGCTGCAAGAAATGGGTACACTGTCACCCTTGAGATTGCTGAGATCTGATTTTATTAAGAAGAAGGCCTGCTTTATGTTGTGCTTTGATCATCAGGGCTTTTTATACTCGCCAGCAGAATGCGCATCAAGATATGCTGAAGTTGCTGTGATTTTTATTAGGCTCTTGTTAGACTGAGGAAACCTAAAAGGCCTTTTGTAGAAACCCTTTCAGTCCAAGTGATGAGTCAAATGTTAAAATAACCTTAGCACACTTGAAGAGTGTGGAAAAAAAACTGTCATAGAGAAAAAAAATAAATAAATAAATAAATAAATAAATAAATATATATATATATATATATATATATATATATATATATATATATATATATATATATATATATATATATATATATATATATATATATATATATATATATATATATATATATATATATATAATTTATATATATATAATATATATATATATATATTTATATATATATAAATTATGCAATCACACTTACATTCTTTATATTTGTTGAGCATCATACAAACCTAAAACATCCCTCCCTAGGTTTTATCTGTTTGCCATGTTCTGTGTTGTGACTTCAAAATGGTAATCTAATGACATAAATTCAAAATCCAGATTACATCAAAATCTCTTTATGTGTTCTTTGGATCAAGACCCAATTCCACCAAATTCCCTGCAATATTTTTGTTCTGTGCAAATGTGATGAACTGGCTTACAACCCATCTAAATGAGAGTCTTAATATTTGATTAAAAAATGGTCACACAATGCAAAATCAACTATGCAGTTTGGTTTATGTATGATTACCATAGTGACCACTGTGCTATTAATTTTGGGCCTTTAAGGATGTGGTGTCATTCTTTTTCATTGTGAAATTATCATACAACAGAAAATATATTAACAAGTATGAATTTATTGTTTTTTCTACAGAGGTTCAAAATCAAACATACAAACTCAAACATAAACATAGGACCTCACTGACATTTGTTGAAATTAGCAAGTTGAACTTTGATCAGATTATTTTGTTTTAGTTATCTCCAACCTTCAGGTGTAGTGCCAGCTTCATATGTAGTGATTCCTGTTGTGACATGGTGTCACCTCAAAGCAAAATCTAGATATATCAACAAAGTTAGGTGCAACAACAGAAAAACGATTCCAAATATAGATTAAAATGTATTTTGGAGTGGATAACAAACTAATATTAAGCTTCTGAAATATTAAGCTGCTATAAACTTGTGGACTGTTCTTTATCATTGCTCTACAACTTGCTGGGGACATTTAACCATAGAACAGTGGTAATGGTATGTATGGACAATATTCTTGTACACCAGAATTACAGACATGGTTCAACATACCACAGTAATCTGAAAAAATAATAAAAGTTTCTCATCTCTATTTTGGCCTAGCTGGTTTCCCTTCCTTGTCTTGAAATCCCCCTCCCCAGACATTGCTTTGGCTGCAACATCTGGCAGATCCAACAAATCTCTATGTGGAACAATGACTCGAAACAAAGAAACACTGTGCCATCAATATTAATAAGCCATATTTTTCTGTAGGTCACCACACACAGAATGTATCCATATGGAGCAGCTGTGTTCATTGTTTTATTTTTTTCTTTGGAGAGGATGGTGTTGATATACAGTTTTTGTCGTAATGTTACTATATTCCTGATTTTTTTCATAATGTGTGATTTCACTGTTATATAATAAGTCAGTGCCATTATTGTAAGAGTTCATTCCATCGAAAAACACACGCACAAAAAAAAAAAAAAAACGACTATGGATTGTGAAACTACTCACACTCTGGGATTTCCTGCACTACAACCACAATAACCAATGTATGTCGTCAAGATTTTTGTGACAGATCCACCATGTATTGCACATGTAATGTGACAAGGAAAGGATATATGGTTTCAGTATCAGAACATATTGCCTCAAGTCAAAACTACCTTACACTGCCATTACAGTTGCTAGACCTATGGGGGAATTGCTCCTAGCTTCATGGGTGTAGAGACTGAAATGTTTGCCCATTTCTCTTTCTGGAGTAGATGGAGCTCAGTCAGACTTTGTGTAGATGTCTCTGTTAAAATTCACAATAAGCTTTGGTCTTCATAATGCCATTTGTTGATTGAGGTTATAAATCAATACTCTGACGCCTTTACAAAGTAACTGCATTTATACAGATTGAACTACATGCAACTTGTCCAGGGTATACCTTGCCTCTCGTGATGGACAGACTAAACTATCCTAAATTGGAATGTGCTTGCTCTGACTTCCACAGACAAGATCGCCCTAAATTTTATTTAGGGGTATCAAACTAAATGAAAACTTTTAAATGCTCCCTTCTTTAGATTTTATTAGAAGAATAAAGATATATGCATCAAGTTCCTTCCACTTCAAAATTATGCACTACCCTAATAAAATCCAACTTTGCACAATATCTTTAACTTTATTGGAAATTAATATTTTTGAAAAGTAATCAGGTTATAGACCCAGACATCGGTGAGGCCAGCAGAGTATTGCCAGGGAAGTGGAGTTTCAATTAGCAAACTTTTGTTTCTTTTACTTCCTCCCATAGCATTATTTTTTTTTTTTTTTTTCCTTAGATGTGCAGTATTTTTTATCAGCCTGAATGCGTTTCCATATAAAATGCATCTACATGTAAGAACAGGCTGCTCCGACTGACCTCGCAACAGGGAGATGTCTGTCTCCTGGCCATCACATCAGACCCTGCTGAACCCATCAGCTTTTCTTAATAGGCTGTCTCTAATCTCCGCTTGCTGACTTTTAAGGGCATCCAGCTGCAGACCAACAGCAAGGGGTTAAACATGGGAGTGATGGCACTGGCCCCAATGTGTCACAACTGACACAGATAATTGATAACTTATGAATCCAGAGAGCCTGACTGCACTGTTGCCCCCAGTCTCACACCCTTTTCAGTCACCCATGTTAAGCATGAATGGGATTAAACTGCCACCTCCTCTTGCTATGACTCTGCTGCTCACAAATACTCCAGAGTCCAGAAACGTGCGCGCACTGTTCCAGCATTCATCCGATCGAAAAATTACACAGTTGTATTTACAACTCATACAATCCATATACCTCCATGTGATTTAGCGTTTCTGTAATTTATTTCACGTCTAAAATTAGATTTTGAGAAACATACACAGCGGCAACATGTCTGATTTAATCTTTTTCACTTTCAAAATGTCCTCCCCGCTCACCCCGGTGGAAAGAAAAAAAGAAAAAAGCAAAGATTACGCGAAGTCACAGCGTGATCATTGGATTTCCCGAACCGACCCGACTCTGTCTGCTTACAGTCGGAGAACCTCCGAGCAATTGTGCCGAGATCAAAGGCAGATTCTGGGAGGTCACGCCGGGATAGAGTGGGAATAAAATACAGCGGGGCAAAAATGGAAAATATTTTTGTTTGCACGCAGAGTAAGGGATGAAGGAGAAAGAGAGAGAGGGACACACACACACACACACACACACACACACACACACACACACGCACCCAGTCACACCGAAAGAGGCGAGTCTTCGCTCCATCCTCACTCTGTGGATGTCTCCACATCATCACCATCATCATCATCATCATCAGTGTCTCACATGGGGCTGCTACTGTGTGATATTTGGCTACGTTCAGCTCCAGTTGCGTCGTTTAAGCTGTATGGTCCTGTACATGGGCAGGACGTCACACATCGCTAAAGAAGATAAACTAAGCTGCACGTTGAACACAAAAATATACCCAGCCATTTGACCGCTTACAAGGAAATTGCTCGCTTTTCCATTTTTATTTCCCCTTTTTTTATTTGTTTGTCAGCACACGCAGACGGAGATTTACAAATGCCAACCAGCAAGCCAGGTAAGGCGTCACGTTAAGAGTTCAGAAACAAGAGCCGTGTTCTTAGAAAATTATTTTCTGAAAGAGAAATATGTCACATTCCTTTCTCCTGGCAGGAGGTGTGGCACCGTGGCCGTGTGTCGTTTGTTGTGGGACGTGGACCGGTCACTTTGTTTCTGAAGATGTGAGGGAAAAAAGGAAACCAAGAGTCCGTACAACTTCATACGTCACACGTGATCACCACAGCAACTAATTGTCGCCTTTAAGTAGCGGACTTTACCTGCGCTCTCGTGGAACTTGGGGAAGGGTGCGCTCCATGTTTCATCTAGGACACACCGGTACCGACGGTGCCGGTGGGACGTTGAAATAATAATAAAAATACACTTATAATAACAAAAAGGGAGAGAGAAAAAATAAATCAACACTTTAGCGGGGGACTTGAGGCGGGCAGCTTCGCGCTGTGGACCGAGTGATGCCGGACACGTTGATGCTTCTGAAGAATCGGACAGAGCCACGGCTGGGGCAGCTGGAGCGCAGCCTGCCCGCAGAGGGCACCGCTCGCCCTGCCTGGGTCATTGCTATCCTGGCCAGTGTCTTGATCTTCACCACAGTGGTTGATGTGCTAGGAAACCTGCTGGTCATCATCTCGGTGTTCAGGAACCGCAAGCTGAGGAACGCAGGTGAGGTGTTTTTTTCTTCTTCTTCTCTTTCTTCTTCTTCCAGACCATTTAACAGAGGTCACAGAAAGATGACCTGGATGATGAGTCAACACAGCTACACTAATTTTAGAGAAACTGTCTGTCAGCATCTAAAACTTTTACATAAAGTGCCAACAAAAGGTGTCCAGAACCTTTCACTTCCAAAATAGATTTAGGTTTTCTTTTAAAAGTCTACACAAAATAGCTAAAATTGCCAAGGGAAAACATCTTAGATTTTTATTTTTAAATGTATAACAATATAAATATTGAAACATAACAGGTACCCACTCATACAGTCACCTGTTTTTGCTATCCGACTCAAAATTGAGCTCTGATTTCTCCGACTTCCACCAATCATCCTTGAGATGCTTCTGCAACTTGAACGCAATCCACCTGTGGCAAGTTCAGTTGACTGAACATGATTTGGATTGGAAAACAAGGTTTCACGGTTGATGGAGCACATCAAAGAAGCAACCAAGCAATGAAGTTAAATGTATGTCTCAAGACCTGGGACCTGTTTGTTTCAGGGCACAAATCTGGATAAGTATGTAAAAATACTTTTCACAACTAAACATAGCTAAAATCACCCTGGTATCCACTGCTTAGAAATGAAAAAGTTGGAATCACAAGGCTCTATTTGGAGTTTTGCTATATGTCTGAACTGGGATTCACTAAGTGAGCCAAGGGGCAGAGCTATAGTATTGGTGGAGACAGAAGCATCATTTTACATTTGCAGTTAGAGTTTGATTGTTCAACGTTAGTACCATTGTTTCAGTTTTAATTAAAATTGTGGACTGTAATAAACATTGTATTAATGCATACAGCATTACTATTCTATTGCTACGTAGTTGACAATTATCTTTAGATTTATTCCCTATTTATAAATATGACAAATGTCACTATGTAAACATTAACTTCATGTTATGCGACTATTTAGTAATTAAATGTTTTGATGTTTAAATAATATTACTCAGTTGTAGAATTTGTATTATCATTAGTTCCTCCATCTCCACATCTAATTACAAGCAAATTTTTATTGATCATTAAATTTCAACACTATTTATGGGATTACTACCCTATTGTTGCTATCTACTTAACCAAGGTGTAATAGAAAGTGCTGATATTTTTCAGGCCGACAAGGAGATTTCTATAAACTAAAACCCTGTGCAGCCTGATTGGACAGTGTGTCAGTCTGTAAATCTATAAATGCCAGCATGCACAGATGCCTTTAACCTCCAGGAGTTGATAACATTATCCAAACCTCCAAAGGATTCCTATTTTCCTGACAGGCACATGAACTGGGCACATGGTGCTGATGTAGTAGGATCCACACTACGTTACGAGTTGCTGTATTGAGCCTACTACAAACTTTAGCTTCCCCTGCATTCCTTTTTCTTCATATGCAGTATTTTATGATTAACCTCTGTCCACCTGGGAAACACTAAAACACAATTAATTCTTGGAAAAGATAAATACAATAGTGGAGATGCACATATTTTGCAGATGTGTTGACAGTAATTTTAGATTATTTTGATTGCTCATTAATGATCAAATTTTCCTCACACACTGTGTGATGTTGTCTCTGCTCCTATCTAAATTATAATAAAATTATTGGATAAACTTATGTGTTTATAATAAAATAGTAATAAGAGTAAAAAGATTTTCTTGCTGAACAGCTCTAAGCCACATAACTGTTTTCCTGTAACACTGAAAGTCCAATTAAATCCTCCTGATCAAAATACATTAAAATGTCTAACTCAACATTTGACAGCAAATAAGGCACATATTGCTATTACTGTATGTGTGAAATTATGAGATTGTTCGTTTGTTTATTATTCAGATGCACTTTATGTTGGAATTATTATTTATATTAGAGACAACATCTCACAATGTATGAAGGAGATTTGAGACTGCTGCATACTTCTGGAGCTAATCAAAATTCAGCTTTTTTTGTTTTCTCTTGATTATTAGAAAAGCTCCTGTTGGGTTCTGTAAGAAATAAGTTCCACACTGAAGAGTGTTGTCAGTTTGACTTGCAGGTATGTTGACTGATTGGAAAAAGGCAGAATTGTTTTAGTTTTCATAAATTCTGGTCACAAAAAATATCTGAGACTGTCACTATATAATGGCCTTGATAAACTGACATTTATACTTGACTTCATGCAGCTATACAACATCACAAAGCTTGGAAACTGCAACTCTGAGCCAATATCTGCTTACGGAAAAAAAATAAGCTTTAGTAAATATATACATTTCCCTTATTAGTGGAATATTTACATTTCAGACTTTTTTATTAAGTCTTCCATAATTATAATGGTTTACAGCCTAATAATGTTCTGTCGCAAGTATTTCAGCCAAAGTAGCAGATGTTAAATAAAGATGCCTGGTATAAAGGTGAGACCTAAAACTTGTCAACACCAATATTTTCTGAAACACAGTGTGCTGACTGACCAGATTTTGGTATATCGAGCAACAATTAAGGGTTCCTGTGATATGCATGTATTTGCATATTCCACAAATCAGCAACTATTTTATACCAAGCAGGATGCAACAGGGACTCTTGCTTTGCCTCATGCATGTCAAAGCAGGTACAACCTTTTATTTGAAGATGTAATAAATTCTGTCTTTGTATTTGCTCACAAGAGAGAACATTACGTTTGAGCTTGTTTTCCTTCAGTCAGATGAACACAACCATCACTGCAGTATTTTGAATGTAACCCTGATTCCCACATCGAGCACTAAAGCATGCATAAAAAAATCTCCAGTATGGGTATGCTAGATGGAATTTATAGCGCCGAATTACCTTGACAAAAGAGGTTTCAGTATTTGAAGCTTTGCGAAAAATTTTAAAAATTATGTGTCAAAAGCTCACATGGCTGTTAGATGTTATTTCATCTGAGAAGCTTGACCAACAAAGCCTCTGTTTTTTTCCTCCTGTGTATTCAAACTTATGTTCTCTTCAATCGAGTGCTGTAACCAATTAAACATCAACGGCAGTATGCAAATCTCACACAGACCTTTAAGAGGAAGTGCTCCTGGCTGTGCATGTTTGAAGAAGAACGTAGGATCCTGTTGTGGCTTCTGCTGAATTAGAACAACTTCAATGCCAATGGGCAAAACAACACATTTTGCTGCCTTGGACATATCATACTCGGTTTAATCTCTCCTTCCTGGAAGACTTGCTACTGTTTAATTGCACGACTTCACTTCAATTTCCCTTTATTTTCCTGCCTTAAAAAAGCTCCTGTTTTGCTTTTTCTTCATATAGCTCCTAAGTGAGAGCATAACTGAAATAAGTGTGCTTGAGTTTTAAGCTCTGACAGTACATTTCCGCCTTAAAGCTGGTCTCTCTCAACCTTAACAGTCCAGTCAGCAGTTCTATAACTGAACCCACAGAAGTCATAGGATAAGATGACTGCTGTGGATGTGAAACAACCCACTTAAACAAATATAATGGGGAAGCAACTGACGCAAGTGCATTAAGTGTCACAGAGCTGAGGCTGTTGTGTAATTACGCACCACTGAGCTAGAGGAGCAAGCCTACTGCATAGTGCAGCATTATAACAGACACCAGGTTGGCGATTGATGGTTGGCCTTGCTGCTATCTCACCTACCTGCTCTGGTTGTACGTACCGCCCCATTGCAAATAGTAAAATACTGACTCATTGTCAAGACCTCTGTGTGTACTATAAACATTAGAACAAATATTGCCTTTGAAATGTTATTTGAAACAAAATCCACTCAAAAATACTTTAAACATAAACATTTCTGTGTTTGTGCAAAAGGTACAGCGTAAGGAGGGTTATGTGCAAATGTTGATTTTTTTTTTTTTTTTTTGTATTGCAGTCTGTTGTACAAATTTGTGAATGAGTACGTGAAAAGCTGAGTGTACGCTTGTGTTGGACACGGTCTTTTGTCCTCAGAGATTTGTCTTTGAAGATGCTTGGGTGTTGCAAACCTCAAAGAGAGTTAGACTTTGCTGAACCATTCTTCAAAGAGACTTTATTTACATCATGCACACACCTACCTCTCTTTTCTTCTTTCTCCCCCGTCATTCTTCATTGCTACTTTCATCATCCTGTGCTAACATAATACTTGAAGTATTCCTTATTTAACACAGTGGTGTAAAGAAGTCCCTCCACTCATATGTTCCCTTGCTTACTTTCCATTTTCCTCTGCCTCTGTCCATGGTGCTGAAACCTTGAGCGTTAGTCTTTCCATCAGTCTCTGTGGTGCTGAAACTCTCAAAATCTGTCTTCTTTCATGTAATTGTCTGTTTGTATACTCTTGTAGACCTGCTCAGCAAATAACTACTATTCTTAATATTTCAGGATAATTTGAAAGTCACACACTTGCGCTAAAATGAAAGCTTTAAAAATAGTAAAGCAGCAGAAATTTCCAAAATTCTTAGGCAGAGTCAAAACTATTTTTTGTTTTCCATTCACAAACCATACTGTGGCATTAAATTGAGTCAGGATTCAAGTACGTTTCAACCATCTGAGCCCAGTTGGCTCATGGAAAGCTCCTTAAATGAGTGTCTGAATTGACTACAGGCACACAAAATAAGACATGCTGTGTCTAAGGAGGCCATTTGGTAAATCATGTCATGTACTGCTAGCTTTTATTTAGGTAGTCCTGCACAAGAAAGTAGATGCATAATTATTTGGCACAAGGATCTTTTGTGTTTCTGTGACTCTTAAGAATTGCAAAGGAGATGGCATAGAGTCAACAACCACAGGCAGAGTCCAAGAAAAATAAAAACACTGGCGAGAAAACTGGGCACAGAAAGACCTTGTATCTTTCATGGCAGCTCTACGTTAAGTGAAATACCAAGAAATATTTGGATAAGATTATCTGCCATATTCAGCATAATCCTGGCCCACATAACTGAATTGCAATGAATGTTCAGTGATGACATGAATGTAATGACTCTTAAGTGTTAGGGATTTACATTTATGGAGCTCTGTGTGTAACTGAAAAGTGAGTGAAAAAGCAACTTCCCAGTCATATGAGCAGTGGCTGGTTTTGATATAGACACTGTGGCTCCCTGCACAGGACAGCATTACATTAGGATGTGGTACAAGGACTCTAAAAAGAAAAAAAGAGAAAAAAGTTGTTGTAGTTTCCATTATTACCTGATTACTCAATGGGAATGTTACACGGTGATGTTATGTTGTAAGCATTGCAAGAAAATATGGCCATACACTATTGCTTTTGATGATAAATTAAATGGCTATTCCTCTCTCTCTTTCCTTATAGGCTATCTGGAGTGATAATTAAAACCCTTTTTGTTTAAAATATCAAACATCAACCATTTACAATGGTTAGACCGGATCTGTATGATTCTTTAAATAACACTGAACATATCTTGAAAAGCCCAACTCTTTATGTAAAACATAAATTGGGCCTTTTTTTCCCCCAGTGGAACCAACTGAGATTGAGAAAAAAGTGAAAAACATGTTATTTCAAATGTCCTTTGAGTGTTGTCTTTGATTTTTTTTTATTAGAAGAGAACAAACCCTTACCTTGAAAAAAATGATTAAAATAAAAAAATTCTTAAGGAATGACAGAACCACTGGGAGGACTAAATGTGTCTTCAAGAATAAAACTGACATAGGAAAAAATAAAACAAGTAAATTATAATGAAATAAATTCTGGAAACGGATATAGCATGGAGCACAGGGGAGTATTTCTTTGAGCTGTGTCAATCTGTTCCAGTAACTCTCTTCCTTTGAGTCAATCCAACAGTTAACAACTCCTATCAAATGTTATATATGTACCTGCTGATTGTGTTTGTTAGCTTTGACATAAAGTAAAGTAGCTGCACAGTTGAGTTTAAAGTGTAGTCTGCAACCTCAAGCAGGAATGTTAGTGAGAAACACTTCTGCTGCTTCAACAGCATATAGAGTACCCCATCCTTATGTTTTGGGGATTTTGGATGCCCAGACAAGTTTGAACTGCCAAAAGTGCAATTGTGAATTTGGCATACAGCATATTTAGAGAGAGAAAGGGAGAGCCAGTTTCTCTGTAGCCAGTTTCTTCGTACCATTTCAGTCTCCATCTGAAGCGCTCTGTTTCAGCCAGCAAGCCTCTGGGTTATCTCTTGCTACTCTTAATTTCACCATTGTTCTGTCCCAGCTGTGCATCAGTTGACTGTTTCTACACTGATAAAACATGACAAAGTGTTTAAATTATAAACACAGCAGAGAAAAAAATTAGAGAGAGATAGAGAGAGAAAGAAAGAGTAGGCACAAGTGCATGGCAGGATACGGCTTTAGAGAAGTAACTCATTCAAAAGTGAAATGTAATGGTTTGAAGAGAGTTCACACTTGGCTAAAGTTACATTTTTCTCTACAAGTATGTTTGATGTCTCTGAAATGTTTTGTGGTTTAATGTGTGCGCACATTCCCTTGATTGACAGAGGAATTATTAAAAAGCTTTGACAGCTAGACGATTTGTGTAGGGTTTGTAATGGACAGCCTCGTCTTTTCAGTTTATTGCACAGTTCCTAAGTCTGTACTCCACGTCTTTAAATTTTAGGCATTCAGCCGACAGCATTAATCCAGGGCGTCTCTGTAGGAATAAGCATGGGGGATTTCTGTGTCTTGCTCAAAGACATTTTGACAGGACATACAGCTGTTGGCAGACTATATCGAGCTACCCCTCTGAATACTAACACCAGCCCACTGCCCCTGTCTTTACAGATAATTGTTACTAGATGTACGTTAACTGTCAGTCACATCAATGGGCTATTAGCGGCTATTCCACACAGTGATTTAAAGTGAATTAGGGCTGACACATCTACACTACACACAAAGAAGAAAGGAAAAAAAAACTCTTGCTGTTGCACATTCATGAGCGATTTGTGTAATAAACGGCGGAGAGAATCAGGCCCGGCTGACCTCCATCCACTTATTGTGTAATTTTCGCAGTAGAACTTTTGACTTGACAAACTGTTCTTCCATTTGACGTTTACCTTAACAATAAATTGCTTAGTCTGAGTTTGATGTTTAATTTAATGATTCAGAAATGTTTCTTTGTACCAAATACATATTTCAAAGTGACAGGCAGGTTTCAGCACCTTATAAAAGTATTAATATGTTTGAACTATTTCACATTTTGTTGCATTATAACTGCAAACTTTAATGTGTTTAACTGGGATTTGTTATGATAGACCAAAGCAAATTAATATATAAAAATGCCGAAGAAAAGGGATGCATGGTTTTAATTAGCTTTTTTTCAAAGATGTGTGACATGCATTTGTATTCAATCCATGTGAGTCAAGGTTTACTTGCTGTTACATCAAAGCATTGACACCTGCATGTCTCCACCACCCTTGTACAAGCAGCAGTTTTTCCCATTCTTCTTTGCAAAATAGCTCAAGCTCAGTCAGATTGGATGGAGACTGTCTGTGAAAATTGATTTTCAAGTCTTGCCATATATTTGTAATAGGCCTGATGTCTGGACTTCGAATGGAACATTTTAGCACATACATGTGCTATTTAGTTGTAGCTCTTATTTTATGTCTATTCTTGTTGTCCTGCTGGGAGACGAACTTTTGCCTTAGATATCAAATTTTTTATGACTTCTAACAGGTTTACCTGTTAGAAAGTGTTTGATGCCTCAGAAATTTGACCCACATCCTTGTCATTCATGAAGAAAACCATTTGCACTGCATCATTCTGCCACAAGGGTTCTCTGAGTGAATGGGGTGTGTTAAAGGTAAACACATTACCTTTACAGCTGTATTGATACAGAATTAACTTACATATAGATGGACTTCTCAAAGCAAGTAATTGTTCTGGACTCAGAGTACCAAGATAACTTTAACATTAACTCTACTTTCTGCTTCTTATGACTTCCTCTCTAAGTGACTTTCTTCCTACTACTCCACAAAGGCCAGATTTGTGGCTCTCCTATTATGGTTGGACTCTGGTTTCTAATTAAGTGACATGTAAAGGTACACTGTTACAAATGGCTGTTCAAACTACAGCATTAAAATACAGTAAGGTGGCTGGGTTTTGAAAATGCAGCTCTTTACTGTGATCTGAAATGCTTATGGAAAGTACATGGCACTTGATTGGACCGCTGGCTCAAGTGCGGAAATTCACAGCTGTACTGTAAATTTTTTATGTACAGTTGTATTGTGGGATATTTACCGGCTGGAGGAGAACTTTCGCAGGCTAGAGGATGAGCCAACAATGACTTTCACTGGGTAAGTACTTTTCAGAAAACATTGAGAGTTTTGTGTTTGTATACGAAAATATATTTTATGTGGTTATATTTAGCTACTCTTGCTTGTTTGCTAAAGCTAACTTTGGTTATTTCTCAGCTAGTATTACAAGTGCTTTTTAGTTCAGTTCACCTAGGATATGCAGATGGCTATATTCTGTTTTTTTTGCGGAAGTTATTTGAGGGTAGGATGCCTCATCGTTTTTTTTTTCCTCTCACACACAGAACTGTCAATGGTAACACGTTAGCACTCGCGATTAACCTGAACATTTTAATGTGTTAATATATAACGCAGATCAATTGGCATCAGAGCCTCTCTCCCCTGGAGCGTTATCTAGTTCACAGCAGCACATTACACAGACGGAACTATGAACAGCAAAATACTTTTTCTGCGACAGCAGACAGCGACAAGAGTTGAACAGTTTCAACTTTCTTGTGTTGGATCTTAAGCCAACCTATCTGCCTTAGGCTTACAGATATAGGCACACAAGGTACAGAAGGTGTCTCTGTCTGAAAACATAGTATATGGACAGAGCCAGAGGAATGTATCTGTCCATTGTCTCTATGCCTGAGTATTAGGTCAAATTAAAATTGACATCACTGAACGTTGTTATTTTTCAGGAAACAGCATCAATGCCACAAGCAGGTCCTATTTTTTCATAGGTGAGACCTATTTCAGTAAGGCTTTTTTTAAAACATATTTGGTAGTTCACAGGCATCTAATCGAAAAATGTAATATGCACTTAAAAAAACCAAAGGGTAGTTTTGAAAAGTCTCCCATCTGTTTTTAGGCGATTCATAGCCCTTAACCCACAAAGCGGAACAAAAGCTGTAAACGGAAAAGTGACATCAAAACCAACAAGACAACTTATGCAAAACATTAGAACAACAGTGAAACCATGTGTCTCCATTCTCCTCCTTCATGGACTACCAGTGTGTAAATGGTAAAATTACACATTTACACACAGTTTTCTTACTTCATCTTTCTCCCTGTCTGTCTTTTTCTCTACCTGTCTTTCTGTATCCATCTGGTCCATTTCCAATAGAAAGAAAGGAGGACAGCTACAATGAAGGAAGGTCAGAGAGAGTGTCTGTCCACTAAGTCTTTCATTTCCATCCTGTCTATCTTTAACTGACATAAATGCAGTTAAATGTGCTGTTTAACTCATGTATTAAAACATGTTTTTCTTTCTTTATCTAGAGCAACCCTTTGATGATTTCTGGAGAAGTTCAGTACTGAGATCAACTCAGAACTCATCCATGATGGTTTTGTTTGGCTGTTCACTGAGCCTTATCTTGCCCAAACGTTTTAAGATCTAATGTTTGGGTTCCAATAAAATTTTGAAAAATATGTAACTTCAGTATTTGACATTGCTGGACCTCTTCCTTCCTTCAAAGGAAGAAAACGGAAGACATTTACAATTTTGACTGCAAGTTTTATATGAAAATCTGGTATTGTTTTTATGACTTTTATATGCAGTTTGCTTGAAAACGTTTGGGCACTTTTGTTTTTGTGAAGATTATTTATTTCATTGTATTAAATGTAATATTACCATGAGGGTAAATGTATCAGTTATATTTTTATATCAGCGTATTTTTCACTTTGGTTGCAATACTTTGACTTCTATGTAACAACTTCTATGTATGTTTTGCTTCAGTTTGTCAAATGGAAATTGACAATAAAATAAAGTGATTTTAAACTATACATGTATATTTTTTTGATCAGAAGAATAAAACATTTTTTTGAAGGTTTGGTAAATTAAGTTGCAAGTTGACATTTAAACTATTAAAAGTATAAGTGTGAACTGCACAGTTTCATGAAAGTATGCAGTTTCATATTTTCATGAAACTGCATGAAAGTTTTATGAACTACTGTAAAATGACAAGTTTTTGTTATTCTTCTACAGGACTACTGTAGTTTTATTATGATGTGATGAAATCACAGTAACAATGTTATATAATTAGTGTGTTATTTTAAAGAAATTACAGTAATCCTAATTAAATTACAGTAATATAGTAAAAAAATTGAGTAAAGCTGCAATGAAATAAAGGTGTTGCAAGGATGCAGTAAAATTGTGATAAAATTGCTGGGAATCTGCAATAAAATTACAGTAAAAGTGTAAGAAAATTACAGTAAGGCTGTAATGTTACTGGAATTTCTTTACTGTAAAAAATACAGTAACTGGTTGACAACCCTGCTGCCAGTAAGTTACTGTAAATTCTAGAATGACTTTTACAGGCTTCTGACTTTTACTTTTACAGCGTCGATAGAAAGAGATGCTAAACCTATCAAGTTTTTATCTGTAATTATTTTAATGAAGCATACATTACACTTTGCAATTATGCACTATTTTGTGTTAGTCTATCACATGACCCTCCCCCCCAAATAAATTAGAAGTTGCAACATGACAAAGTTAAGTCCTTATGAATATTTTTTGCAAGGCTAACTAAGGATTTCATCTTTCAACCTTGATAAACTTTATCTTTTCCACTTCAGACAGGAATGATTGTTAATATTCTGTTATTCATGTTAAAAAATGTATAATTACCTCAGTTTCCACCATGACCCAGTAGTAGTTTCAATAATATTTATGCTCCTGACCAAGGCTTTTTTTTGCCATCGGCGTGCTCTTATGTTTGATTTTAATTCATTAAAATCAAAACAGGAGGTAGGCTCACTTAACTGTCATATCAATCAGACTCCCTTTAATCCTGAGGAGATTTTTTCAGCTTCCTGCTGAACCGTTAACTTCTCCAAATCAGAGAGCTGAAGGTAGACTCATAGCATCCAACCCAATGCCCCTGCTGGAACCTTTATTTTATGTTCATATCAGGAGAGGCAAAGAAAACCAGGCACAGTCAGAGAATTTGCACAGCAGATGAAGTGAGAACAGAGGAATACTAACTATTGCTCAGAAAGAAGAAGGGGGAAGGGATTAGATGCAAAGGCTCTGTTGCTGGTTTGATTTGAATTAATCCATTTACTTGATATTGAGTAATCTGGACTCACACGTGAAAATTGTATATGACAACCCATTATACATCCCAATGTGACAAATATTAGCCACTCAGTCTGGTTTCATCATGTCACTCCATGTAGGATCCATAGGGGAGCTGAGTTACCACTGATCTATAATGCATGGGAGAAGAGTATCTCTGGGTTTTGGGGGGGATTTTCCGAGTGTGTTAGGCTTCACTATATAATTCTTTTATTATCTGGCATTACTGTATTTTTTCTCTTCCTTTTGTTTTTTGTCTCGAGGAGTATTTAGGCTGAAGTGAAGGTTGAACATGACTGCTGGTGATGTTTTCAGCAGCATTAAGTGCTCTGGGAGCTGACTTCTGCCTGAGCTGTGTGCCCAGGCACTGTCCTGTATCTTCTGGGTGAAGCATGACTTCTGTAATTCCCTCGAACACAGACAGCTGGGAAATGGGAATCAGGGATGAGACCGGCTAGAATGCAGGAAGAACAACAATGGAATGATGAAAGAAGTAAAAAGAAGAAGGGATTATTTGGAAACAGCTAAACAGGGGATGAAATACAGAATGACAGTGCAAGATTCAGAAAAGAGGGGGGGACATGACTACTCTAAAAAAGTGGGAGAGTGTAGGAACTACTGTCATGTGTCATCAGAATCACCCAGTTGTTATCAGTGCTTTGGTGCTGAGATGGGAGGTGATTCAGTAGCACAAGTTCACAGACATGCCGCACACACACACACACACACACACAGCAGCTGACAGAACCATTTCTGTTAATCTCAATAACCATGGAAATGATAGATTGACCCATTTAATCTGCAAAGCAAGTGATCAGAAATTTTATTCCCCCGTCTTTCTTATCACATCCTACGACGTCTGCCATATCTGCCCGTATCCATAATGCATACACTGTGATAATTTGAAGTGTGTTATGTAACAGCTTCTGAAAACCTTCTGGCATCAGTGGGTGAAGAGGTGGAAGGAAGCGAGGGATTTGCTGCAGGAGAAGAAGGAGGAGAAAGAGAATGAAAGAAGAAAGAGGGAGGTGAAATGGAGAAGATGTTAGAAATCAAGGGCAAAGTAGGATGAGAAAATGAGACTGGAATAAGGAAGAGAGGAAGTTAGGTGTTGCAAGGATGCACACAACTATATCCTTGCAAATTAATCCATAGACAAAACTGTCACCCAGGATGTTTCTTTTAGGGCACAGAGACAAACTGTGTGTGTGCGTGTGTGTGTTGGTTGTGCGGGGGTGCGTGTGTGCGCGTGTGTGAGAAAGAGTGAGAGGACAGAATAATGTTTTCATTGTCTTGGTCTGTTTCAATTTAGGTAAAAGTCTGGACCAATTTCTTTCAAATTGAAACAGAACACTGGTCTTGACCACAGACTCATCCCTCTGAGCAGTTGTCTCATTTTTTTTCATTTATTAATACAAATTTATGACTTCAGATTGAAGTTTGAATGTTTTAGGTCAAAATAGGGTGCTTGGACTCAAATCCCTCACCATATGACAACTTGCAATAAAAATCTGTCTGCCTGTCTCTGCACCACTTCCTGTCAGTATATTAAATTGCACAGAGGTAATGCTCACACAGCTGTTCCTTAAAGGCCTATCATAAAGACCAACATAGGAGGCTGTTTAAGCAGGGTTACTTTAAAAAGAATATGGCAATGTGTGAACATCTCATCGCATGGGTTGCTGTTTATTCTGTCATCTGAAGATGGAACGAGTATGGCAACACCTGCAAACTTGCCAAGACATGATGGTTCATCTAAAATAACAGGCCATGCAAGTCAAGGAAAGTATAAATGAGTTTTACTCCACAGAAATTGGTCATTAATAAAGATTGTATGGAGAAAATTGAACTTTCTGGTGTACATACAAAATGAAAATTCCCTGACCATTGCAATTCATGGTGGTGGAAGCATCATGCTGTGGGGATGCTTTTATTAAGTAGGTAGTCTAAGCAGAGGCAGGTAAATGTCGATGGCAACATGAAGCTAAATGCTGTGAACAAGTTGATTTATAGTTTGCTGAGGCTGCAAACAAGTTACAGTAAGACTGCACATGAAGTTCACCTTTTGGCAAAATAATTACATCCTGTCAGAACTATAATGTAAGGCTTATACATGCTTTGAAATGGTCTAGTCAAAGTTCAAATCTAAATCTAATTGAGGATCTGTGTCAAGGACTGAAAGATACTGTTAACATGTTTAATACAAGATATTTGCATTTTTTCAAGGCATTGCAACTCTTGTCATATTATTAAAACAACATAGCTCTATTTTCTAGGAACAAAAAGCTTCAAAATGCTCTATCAGCAAACCAACTGAGGTTATGCCAGGCTAAACTACATCCTAGTGCAATGCAAGTCATTGAAACCTGTTAGTATAAATGGGAGCATCCTTAGCCTCAAAGAAAATTAAAAATGGAACAGGTTTTATTCAACCAGCTTTCCATTTGTGGACCCTGAAGTCATGTTAAATACATTGCAGTAGCACATCTCATTAAAGTTAGCATAATCAGTCTCTTCCAAGAAAAAAAATGAATAAAAAATATGTTTGAAAAGAAATCTAAATAGTTCTTAGATTTATCTTGAACACCTTGAACTTAAAACTTGCTTCAAAGTTACAGTTTGCAATGCAGTTGAAGTTGTTCAAGGTTTCACATGCAAAATCTGAATTATGTTATTTCATGCATGGATTTATTCCCCCAATTTCCACATTTTGAAAAAGGTATTTAGCCTCTTTTTTTTTTTTTACTTCTAATAATTTTGCAGGTGAATGGGTTCAAAATATGAATGAACCCATTCAAATTTGTCCTGAAAGCATTAGTTGGTTTAGAAAATGTGCTCGCTGAGGCTCATCAAACTGCTCTCGGGGCATATTCATTCATTGCACTAGGACACATTAGGATTACAATTAATTAGGCAGAAGGGATATTTTTGAAATGACAAAAAATAAAAAATAAAGTCAGTCCTCTTCCTCTGAGGGTTACACATCCTTCAGTTCTTGTTAATCCATTTCATAACTCATGAATGGAGCATGTTTTTGGATGCCTAGCAGAACAGGCAGCTGTAACTCTTAGTGCCTAAATTAGGGTCAACTAATATCCCTACGCTTTTTTTTATTTTGATCAAGCACAGAATGCCCAGATAAATTAAATGCATTCAAATGCTATGGTCAATCAGATTGAAGTAATTCTGCAAGTGTGTGAGGAGATGTAGGCAATATTAATCAGAATTTGTATTTTCTCTGTATTCACAGTTAAAAAGATGAGTTAAGACAGCTTTCTGATGTAATCATCTGCTTTGCTTTTCAGTTCAGCATGCACTTCAAAGGTCAGTCTCTTAGCACTGACCAGGCTTAATGTTTTATTGCAGTCCACAGTGGAGATGCCAGTAAGCTCAAGTATCCAAACATTTTGAACCTAACCTACATGACTATTTAAAAAAGTCACAGTTTACGATACAAAAGAGTTTTTGCATAGCACTGCTGTTAATTTGCTGCATACTTCCTAGCAAGATGTTAAACTACAACAGATATCTGGGACAACAGAATGAGGTGAATCAATGGCAGTTTTGATGCGAAAGGAATAGAGAATAAAATCAGCTCTCTTGCGGTGCATCGTAAATGTTGGGGTTTGGATGCTGGGGGCGGGGGTGGGAGTGTGGTGTGAGGTAAGGTTTTTGCTTGCCTGGGGCAAAACATTCATGGAGTGCATTTTGAATTTGAACTGCCCTGACTTGAGTTCATCTCCATGCTCTAACAAAAGCTTTGCAAAAGGTGACGGCATGCTCAAAAACGTGCGTCTTCTCTCTCATCCTGTGACGAGCACAAACAGTTCTTTGTATGTTATTTGTTGTGGAAGATGGTCAATAGATTTCATCTGGCTTTGAGAGGGAGCTTGAGCTGGATTAAAAGCTTTGAAAAAGAAGAACAGTTGGCAGCAATATCTCTGTTATCCTAGGATCTGAAAATCTGACCAATAATGGATTTTTTACTTGCCTCATCAAATACTTGATAAGTAGAGAGAAACCTTTTCACTTGAGGTCAAGCATATAAACATATAAGAAGAAAACATCGCTAATGTAATTTGTCGTCATATAGAAAATCTGTACAACCCTGTCTTTCAAAATAAACATTTACATATTTATTCATTTTTTATATATCTGGGAACAGGTGAAAAATTTACTTAGATTCACTTTGTAAACACCAAACCCAAATTATCCAGTTTTACTCATTTTGGTGAAAATATCTTCTGAGTCAGATAAATTCACTTTCCTTGAATGCTGTGTTTTCACAAACATGTTTTCAGTTCTAGCCTCCAAACATTTTAGATTTTAGACAAATCTCTCCAAAGAACCTTGTTCCAGAAGTCCTGATCTATGTCTATGTCCACTTTGGCAAACCTCAATGTGTTCTTACATTGCATGGAGTGCTGAGGTTTCTTCCTTTCACCCCTCCCATGAAAACTAAATATACTTGAACTTAGTCGGATGGTCAGGCCTGGACATGTGGCCAGTTTGGTTTAAATATCCTCCACTAGAAGATTATTTGCGGAGGAATGAGCGGATGTCTTTTTTATACAACTTCAAATCCCTCACCAGACTCATGAGCCGCTACAATCCTCTTTCTGAAGGTGTCAGGCAGCTCTTTCAAACTCCCAATTCATAAATCAGGAGGACAGCGAGTTAAATGTTCATGATTTAAACAGAGAAAAACTCCCTCAAAATGTTGAATAATTATGATCTCATTGTTGCTGGCTGAGATCAGCAACAGTGATCTCAGCTTTTAAGATTTTTAGTCAGAATAAATGAGGATATGTCCTGAATTTCATGAAGCAATACTAGTGCTAACATTTACAGCAAATATCCATTAGAAAATAATTTGAGATTTTATGCAACGTCCTTTTTTTATACAACTTTTTGTTATTGGGATTTTAATGCTTTGTGGAGTGTGATTTCTATCATTTTTGTAAAGTCTAATTACAATTTTCACACAGAGGAATTGTTTGGGACAGTGTTATATGGGTAACATTGTTAGAGCTCATTATTGAATCAATATTTATCTTTTTCCAACAACTAATTGAAAAATCTACCAAAATGCTTGTAAAATATTTTAAACGGAGAAGGCCTTTGTTGTCTTCTGAAGGTTTTCGTGGATATTGGGTTAATTAGGTGTAGCAGAGGCACCCACTCCATTCACCTCTGTCTTTGTGTCCTTGGGCAAGATACTTCACCCACCTTGCCTGCTGGTGGTGGTCAGAAGGGCCAGTGGTGCGATATAGCAGCCTTGCTTCTGCCAGACTGCCCCAGGGCATCAGTGGCTACACAGCGTACCATCATCATGGTGTGTGTGTGAATGTGTTCATGAATGGAAATTGTCTTTGCATTTGAAAACGGTTATACAAGTATGATATTATTTCACTTCATTATTGTAACAAATGGATGTGGTTTGATCAAAACCATTCCATTGTATCTCTGGGTGTATGTTTAGAGAAGCAGTCCTGCAAGGTGACTCTGCTCCTGTCTCAAATCTTGTGTGACCTCTAACAGGTTTTCTTCCAGGATTGCCTGGTATTTCTTATTTGTACTTAATCTTTTATGTTATGCTAAATTTAGTTACTTTTGGTTGGGATATACAAGCAAATTTGACACTTACATAAAGATCTCAGTTCTTCTGCAATAAAAAAGGCTTCTTAATAAAAGCCAAAAGCCTTGCACTGAAAGAAAAAGAAACTAGATGAATATGTGTCGGTGCTCACACACCTCTGCCTTCCCTATCCTTTTCACATGTCAAATCCTCTTATCTGAAAACCTGACCTGCCCTCAAGCATTTTAGGTTTTCATCATAAGTTGCCACTGTGATGGATCCCGCCATCAGCGGGAAGCTACTAAAAGATCCAGAACTGAACGTTACAACATACAAGCCACCGAAAAACAACGGATTGATCTGGAAGCAAAACAAGAACACAAACATAAAACTGAGCAACAAAGCTATGAGTCATGACAAAAGTAAATATACATCTAACTGATACTGGAACATGTCACATGGAAGTCCAAACTGGCCTAATGCAAAGCGATAATTTGTAAGTTAATTGTTTGTGGTTTAGATAATATGAACCTCCATGCAAAGGTGAGAGAATCTTAACTTTTTTCCTTGAAACATCCCACTCCAACTCTGCAGACTGCTGTTCTGTTTGAAAACACATCAATTACAACAACAAAGAAACTGCTCCCACCAATCACACGCTTTTCTATTTGGAGCTCTGCTACATGTTTCCAAGACAGAAAGTTTAATTAAAGAACACAGAAAAACAAATTTGTACTTTGAAATTGAAATACTGTGGAATGTATCAATAGTCCTAAGTATTTTGTTGTGTGTTAATTCATGTTGACGCAATCTTAGGGTGAAACTGAAGAAAATCCATCAGTAGAATGATACATCTATAAATGTATCTTTTGTTCATTGAATTTTTACGTTATCAATATGGAAATGCAAAAAGAAAAAAAAAAGTTTTTTTTGGACACTTATCCTCATCTAGACTCATTAAAATCTTAAATATGTTGTTGTTTTATATTGTCTTATTCATTTGTCTTGTGATGGAGCCACCACTTTTTCATTTCGCTTTGTTGGTATCGTTTTTATTTCTCTCTATGCATTGTTTCACTGTAGGGATGTTTTCAAGTGCAGTATTTTTTTCAGACACAGCATTTTGAATGTAGGCCTGGCAGTTCAATTTTAATCTCATCATACCACAGCACCTATATCCATATGTTGGCTGTATCATCTACTTGGCTTCTGACAAATTTTAGACAGTATTTTAATATATATATATATATATATATATATATATATATATATATATATATATATATATATATATATATATATATATATCCTCCAAAAGTGGCTTTGTTCTTACTGCTCTTTCATAAAGGCCATACTTTTGGAGTTCACAACTACTAGTCCCCTCTGGGCTGTAGACCTTGACAGTTCCTTCAGTTACCATGGATCTTTCAGCTGATTCCAACGAAACATATACGCTGAAATAGGAGCTTCTCTTAAAATGTAAGCCAGTTTTCATTGCAAAATATTATTAGATCTCGTGCTAAAAATTCTCTTACCCATCTGTTTTCTTATATGTGTTCAGGTTCCAGTTTCTGTGAATGATAAATGTCCTTTGCAACAAATAAAACTATTTTAAAATACTGATTTCTAGTTTTTATGAATCTTTTGACTTTTGATTTCCTGTACTGATATTTGTTGATTGTGAGAGCTATATTTTTACAGAATTTTAAAAAGTACTTTTTTTCTAGCCTCCTAATATGTTTAAGTTAAATAAACAACACATAATTTAAATCATTTTGTTTTTCAATTCTCTTTCCAAAAGCAAAATGAGATGAGAATTGAAAAACATCCATTGCTGTTACATATCCCACATGTCTTTTTGGATGAGTACCTTGTGTAGGCTGCCAATCCAGAGCTGTGTTCCACTCCTTTGATCATAACGATGAATGCACACACAGTGCCATTTTACCGATTAGTTGTAGAATGCGTTGATAAAATGTTTTACAAATTATATTCCTTCACCTAATTATTCTAATAAATAATGTGCACTATTACTTGTGCTGAATTTGAAAAGTCCAAACATTTTTCTTGCATCTGTTATTTAGTGCATGAACATGGGCTGTATAATGCATTATAATACAAAGAATGTCAGGAATAAGACTTGAATTGTCACAGTCAAAGTTCCCTTCTATTGTTTTTTTCTTTTTTTACTTACATAAAATTGTTACACACATGCAACAGCCCACAGCAAAAGCATGATAGATTCCATAGGTGTAATATATCATTATTTGACTGGAGGGCAGCATGTTTAACTCAAAGGGGAACTGACTTAAACTGCTATAGATCGGGATTTATGACTAACAGTTTTCACATTATATTTCCTAGCTTTGCAGTACAGACACAAAATCTCTTTTGTACAGTTCAATTCATCATTTTTGACAAAGTGCTTAGCTGCTACACCTTTTACATTTCAGTGATGCATGTAGATATAGTATGAACATATTACCCTATCTTTGTATGCATCATGACAAACAAAAGAGTTGAATGGAACTTTGCAGATAGGTTTGGACTCACCCCCTAAAGCAGAGGAGCTACTCATCCATTTTCTAAGCTCACTTTGTCCTGTTTGGGGTCAGAGTGAGCTGCTTCCTATCTGAGCAGCTCACTCTGTTCTTGCAATGTCAACAGTCCATCACAGGGCTAGTACAGAGACACACCAACCAAACAACAGTGCACACTTACCCCTAAAATCAAACAGAATAGTCAATTATCCCAACACACATTCCTTCCTTATTGCTACATAATTAGAAAAAGCATCACAACTAAACATTAACTCAGCAATCTTCTCACTGTGGGTTAAACATTTTAACCAGTACACTTGTATCTTTGACAGCAGCTTTAAAGACAAAACAGAAAGTTTTTCACCCATTACCCTTCATTTTCATTTGTTTTTTTACAATGCCTTTTCGTTTCTACTTTTAAGATCAAGCCAAAAATTAAAAAAAAAAAAATGTTATGCATTGCCCTAAAGTGTAATATCTTTGCTTGATGATATTTGAACAAAGAAGGAAATATAATACATAACTAGCAGACTACTATAACACTGATATAGTGATAGAAAAAAATGCTTATCAAAAGCATTACACACTGATTAAACATCGATATGAACTGCTACACAATGATTGAGAAGAATACTTGAAGAAAATGTAAACCTTTCATACTTCCCAGCTTGTTTCCTTGCATTAGTCAAACCAGTGACATGTTTGTAATGTCCACAGTCACAGTTAGCCCAGGGCATAACGGCACAAATGATTGCTTGTGGTTTCACAGCAGCAACATGGCAACACAGAGCATAAAAAAGACAAAGAGAATTTGTTCTTCACCTATTTTGCCAGAAACGTTCTTGAAATGCAAATCTATTTTTATTTTAACATGTTTTTTTCCACTATCTCTTGTTCTTTTCTTTCTGTCATGGAAGACATTGTAATCTCACATGAATAAATTTGCAATTACAATTTCCAGATTCATGTTTCATAAAGGAGGACAAAACCTCAACATATAACACAGAGACATTTACCCTCAGATACCATACCACTATCGACATCTTGTTAAGGCCATGGTCCCAGTCATTGTCCCTACTTTGATCAAATTTATCAAATACAAAGCTGTCCAAAGTAAAGTTTGTTTAGCTCATTTAATCAAGCAACTTTTCAACCAGAGGCCACCAATGACTTTGTGTGATTATTTTTTTCCTTTTCCCTTTTCAGTTACAAGATAAAGGACAACACTTTCTTTTCTCCTTTTTTACTAATTGTGTTTAGTAAAAAAAACAAAACAAAAAAAACAAAACAAACATTTACCCTTGGATATCACTGAGGGTAAACGTTCACTATGTAGGACAACTTTTGGTAGAGAAGGTATAAATGGACATTACATGACTGTTTTTTAAAGTCATTTTGTTTTAATGCACATTTTTTAAACATTCTACAAATGTAAAAACTCTACAATAGTAGCTGCATTTCTCATAAGAAAACCAAACCCCACTTTTACTTTCTTAAATATTTCTATTCTTAAGAGCAATTTTGGGGGTCAGTGAGGTTCCATTGAAATGTAATGTTTTTAAACCACATTCAAGGTGCAGGACCAAAAATGACATCAAACATGTTTTATTCTCAGTAAGAAGCCTGCAGAGAAGTAAAACTAAAATTCAATGAAAGATCCAATGCATCCTACGTTGGGAAAGGCATGTCTGGATGTCCCTTCTGGACTGCTCTCTCTGAGTCCCAAATGACTGAATGAACAAATGAATGAAATATAATTGTCCATCTGACAGGCCTGAAATAGAGTAACTTTTAAGAGGCTTTGCACAAGCTTTTAGTTCATGTTAAATTAGGGACAAGAGAGTCTGATAAATCCACTCTGTCTGGATCTTTAGCAGAGTTTTTACAGGACAGTCAAATGCAGATGGAGAATTCTTTTTGAGTTCCCACATTAACATTACATAGGATGTACCATTAAATACCCATTAATCATTAACTACACTGTAAAGCCAGCTGCTTATCTCATCTACGTGTTGAACTCCAAAGACCCGCTTAAATCTTTTATAATATCTTCACGCAGAGATCAGTCATTGAGGTAAGAGTAGTTTGGAGATGTTACTGGGGGCTTCAACCTCCCATCTAACCTCTGCAAATCAGTGTGCATGGCTGGTGAGCTGGATGAACTTGAACAAATCAGTCACCAAGTCTTTGAAACTTCTGATATTTCTCCAGTGTTTCCCAGATCAATGAGACATTTTAACTTCAATAACGTCTCTTAAAGTGCTGGGTTTTCTCAGATGTGTTCTGATCTTGCAAACAGATCTCTCACCTGTTTTAGTTTCATTATCACTTTCCATCTCTCTAATCATGTTCAATTTAGATCAAAGATTATGTCCTTGGCAGCACGTCCTACCACCAATCTCTTTTCCAACTATAATAATTGATTCTTCTTTTGCAGACCTTTCCTACTCTTTGGATAAAACAAAGAGTTCACAGCAGCAACATGGCAACACAGAGCATAAAAATGACAAAGAGAATTTGTTCTTCACCTATTTTGCCAGAAACATTCTTGAAATGCAAATCTCAAGAATGTTAAGATTTTCAGCCAGTCTTAATGAAAAATTAAACCTAAATAACAGACTTGATAGAATAACTGCATATGATATATTTTAAAGTGTTTAGCACTAGTGAAAAACCTGTTGAAAAAACAAATCATTTGATTGTTTATCATTCTTGAATAGTCATTCATTTCTACTCTGATTTCTTATCTGATGCATGTTTTTCTCCTAGATTGGATTGATGATTCTTCCTGGCACGTATTGCCTTTGTACTTTCAGTTCTGTTATGTAAGATTCCTTTTGTAAGCTGGCCACTGTCTTATTGAGCCAATTTTATATAATTTATGCCACCTTTGACAAATTATGAGGAACTCATTAGCTTTGAATGATTTTGGAAGATTTTTATATGGATCCTGTCTGGATAGCTGCCTTGACATATTGTTTTTTCTAAACACCTTCAAAAGTCATTCAATCCAAAGTGTAGCACACCGTAGTCCTGAAGAGGTAATTCTGTTTTCTTGCCTATGAATAGTTCACATTATGGAGCAAGCTACTGTGACTTGCAATACATTTTGTTAAGATTTTAATGTAATTGACCAACACAGATTAATAAAAAATTGTGAAATGGAGTAAAAAATGATAAATGTGTATCTACTTCTATTCAGGCCCATTGTCTCTACTAGCTTTGCACATCGAGAATATTTTCTGCCCTGTCTTCTTTAAATAGGTCAAGCTCAATCAGACTGGACTGAACATCTGTTAAAATATTAGCCTGGAGATTTTCCCTGCCATGCTAACACATTGATTAACTTTGATCTAAACAAAGTTAATCAAAGTTAAGCTAAAATTACAGCTTGTAAAGCTGTAAAAGGTGATCAACTGTCATCACCTTTTCTGTCCACACACCATGAAGTAGCCACCATCGTTCATAATTTAGACCATGTTAGCTTTCACCATACAATGTTTGGCTTAATGGCCAAGTGTTTCATTTTGGCTGCCATGATCCATGTGTGTCAGTTTTTTGGTTTATCAACTTGTATATGTATTTTTATTATTTGGAGCTGTTGACTTTTATTAATAATATTTCTTAGTTTTTTTTTGTGTGTGTGTTTTAATTTCTTATGTTCTACTATTTTTGTTTTTGTTTTGTTTTTATTTTTTACAGCACTTTTTAAGGTGACTTATTTACATAATTGATAAATATCAATTCAATACCAGACAGTATGCGGATGGCCAATCCCTCATCACTGTGACATCAGATGGTGGAGCAATTCAGCCAAACTGCTGTGACAAAAAGAAATTTTGATTTATTAAAGGTACAGATGAACCAGACTGTTAAACTGAGGGTTTTTACTTCACATTCAGAATTTTTCTCTGATGTTAGTCCAACTCTACTTGCCCTCATGTATATGGTAATTGAGCCACATTTTTCAGTCATCAATCAATTAATTGATTGGTTAATTTTCATTATGTATCATGTTTTAGTTCTTCTGCATCGTGTCACGTTAACTCCCTCTCTGTTTATTTCAATGTTTATATTATTTTTATTCGTTTTCTCTTTGCACGTTTTCTCCAAACTGCTCTACATTCCACTAATTACTCTCACCTTGTTCTCATGTCATCTATTCACCTTTCCAGCAGTTACCTGTACCTCTCTGTTTTAGTACCTCTTTGCCAGACTCTCCATTTCCAGTGGCTGTGATTCTCAATATTTTCCTGCGCTTCTGTTGCTTCTGTTTCTAATCTGTTTATTCCTCAGTTCTTCTGAAAAATTTAATAAGCAAGCAGCTGCTTATTTACTAATTACGTGACTTCTAGGGGCAATTGATTGCACTGGGTTTTAGTTAAGGGTTCTAAATAAAGGGGTTTGAATACAAATGTATGCTATATATATATATATATATATATATATATATATATATATATATATATATATATATATATATATATATATCCTGGTTATAAATGCACTATACAGTACATTGACGTCTATGGTTGTAATGTGACACACTGTAAAAATGTAACCAATATTACACACTGTTAAAAACATAAAAAAAAATAAAAGCACTTTTTTGTCTATGTCATGATGACACAGTTCAAATGACTTGATAAGAGGTACTGATCAAATCATGGGAGCTTGTCTTTCAGTCAGATACACTGACTGAAAGAGTAGCATTTTGATGATTTGCTTTTATTTCCTATATGGTTGTATAAAATTTTATTTAAGAAGTAATAGTAAAACATGAGAAAACTGATGCTGCATATGTTTGTGAAATTTGGGTTCTCTGTTTCTAATAACACGCAAAATAATATTTAAAAGTAATCTTAATTAAATGGAACTCCATGTTGGATGCACAGTCTGCATGGCAGAACACAGCCATGATGCAGAAAAACACTTCACAAGACAGATCCTGAGGGTTTTGGCTCTCTGTGCACAGAATAAAACCACTGGCTGTAAATCCTTGACTCACCTCTTCACCTGACAAGCTTTTTATCATTCCACCACAGTGGATCATAACTCCACTGAGGTTTTCCATATGCCGACTTTCTCAGGCAGAGCAATGCTCGTCTTAGCCAAACGCCGACAAATCCCAGAGCACGTGCTTATGCGAGAAACAGCCACATGCACTGACAAACCTCTAATTATGCAATCGCCAGACAGTATGCGGATGGCCAATCCCTCATCACTGTGACATCAGATGGTGGAGCAATTCAGCCAAACTGCTGTGACAAAAAGAAATTTTGATTTATTAAAGGTACAGATGAACCAGACTGTTAAACTGAGGGTTTTTACTTCACATTCAGAATTTTTCTCTGATGTTAGTCCAACTCTACTTGCCCTCATGTATATGGTAATTGAGCCACATTTTTCAGTCATCACGTGATACACAACCATCTGTCACCTCAATGCTTTACAAATATGTTTTACACCACACCTACCAGCAATATTGTTTTTTAATTTAGTTTTGCCCTTATGTTCCTTGTATATGTTCTAAAATAAAAATTTGTTTGCCTATCACTTAGTGCACCTAATTATGTAAATTGCAGGATTTTATAAATTTTTAAACATTTGGGTCATTTCACATTAAATGTTTAAATCTGCTCTCCTATATATCACAGCTGTTTTCTCAGTGACATATTGATGAAGATTGGCTGCATGTTAAGAATAAGTGAGCCAAGCTTTCAAGCTCAGAAATAAGCTCATTTTTAATGGAATTGCTACTTAGTGTAGAATGTAGAGAATTATCCCAGCACACTGCAATCTAATGCCAAGACGGTGTTGTTTCCCCATCACGCACATAATATGTTGAATAATTTATTGTATGTGCAGTTATGTGGTAGATGCACTATATGCACACATCTGAGTAAATTGACCCATCTGCTCATATGCCCACACAGATGCACAGCATTCCTTGATCTGGCACAGCTCATAAACTGGCACTTAGCTAAAAGTAGGATCAGAAAGACAAAACATAAATTGGAAGCAGCGCGTGGGGATGCTCACACAAAAGAGATAAAGGTTAACGTCTGCATGACCGCTTAGCTGAGGCATGCCACAAGAACCCACAGATGTGCAAATAACATTATACAAAGTAAGTAGAATATCACTGAAAATTGATCTTATCCAGCAATTCAGTTAAAAATGTAAAACTCTATGCAATATTAAACTATTTCACACATACTGGTGAAATCCAGGCATTGTATTTTATCTCTATTTTTGATGAAAATGCTCTCAATACTTGGTTTGTCTTTAGTTTGGATGAATGACTTTATCAATACCACATGGCATGTGCTTAAGGATGCACAGATTATTTTAACAAGAGCCTTCAGCTTCTCTGCATTGTTGATTCTGGTGTCTTCAATCTTCCCTTGGCAATGATTGTTGGATTCTGTATGGGTTTTATTTCAGGAGAGTTTGCTGTAAAGCAAAATGATAGTGTGGTCTTTAAAATAGACATTGCCAAATCCTGCTGAAGAATTAAATCAGAATATGCTTAAAGATTGTAAAGAAAAGCATGAAGTGCTTAACAAAGGAAAACTGTGGACCAGCAGAATCAGATGAAATGGCTCCAAAAGTCTTGACTGACTGTAAAAACATCCCACTGGACATCAGATAATGCTCTTGCCACTATTCTTCCAGGTTCTAGAAGTTAGATTTTAAAATAAAATTTTCCTTTGAGTTGAAAATGTGAGTGTGGACAATTAAGTGCCTCTCCAGTCATTTTTCTCCTTAGCCATTGTAAGACACCTTTGGTGTTGTTGAGAAGATTAACATAAGAAATGCAGCAGTTGTAAGATATTTCCTGAATATGCCTGTGTGGTGGCTTATGGTGTCTAAATCTTTGAAGTTTTTATCCGCATTATAGCGATAAACGCATTAAAACATAAATAAACAAGTGGAATGAAATTTCTTTTTTGTGTAATTAACCTTTTCTTAAACTTTTTTAACAACTTGATCTGAAATAAAACACATACACTTTTCTTATTATTTCAATTTACTGAGTTGTAGCTACATTAAAGACAATAAGTTAAATACAGGAAACTATGTTTAGATTTTTAGCACGTTCTTGTTCTACAAGTGTTTGAAATACTGCATCTCATCACAAACTTATAAAGTAATATGACAACAATGCTGTGATTTCTGGCTTGCTGTTTTTCCTTCAAGAATATCAGAGCTACATACATTGTGTGGTTTCAGTGCACTTCTTTCCCCCACATCGTCTTTCTGACTATATGCCTGACTGACCATGATTTAAGTTGCTCCCTCATTATAGAGGTGATTTTCTCAGCAGAGAAAACTGGTTCAAATTTTTGTCTGAAACATAGGTTGCGTTGCGAGGGAGTAAATTGCCTTTCAGTTAATCAGCATGCAGCGAGTGTTGAGTTTTCACAGCAGTGTGTTTTGTAACCTTTTAAGGTGTGCAAGAGCAGCAGTACAATGATACAAATGCACATCAAGGTGTTATTTTCTGAGGGTAAAAACTGCATTAAAAACAATTCCCACAATAGAAGCGGCAATGATAGGAAGATTTTATCTCCTTTAGACCTGTGCAGTGGGATTTCTGGGGTCTGTGTGTGTGTCTGTGTTTACTTAAGTTAGAGGGAATTATTTATTCTCCCACAGTAAAAACTTGTACTTATTTCATCATCTTGCATTAATGGCATTGCATTTTAACAACTTTGCTGTCTGTAGTAATAATATGTAACTTATATTTGAGACGTCATATTGACAATTACGCATTTACACACCAAATTCGTAATCATACGAAGAGAAGTGTCTGAGGCAATAAAAAAGACCTGAAGGAGGCAGCTAAAAGCAGAGCTTCTGTAGAAGGCTGAGTTCAAGGCAGCAGTCGACCAGCAGCTCCTACACACTCTCCTCCAGTGAGTCTTTCTCTGACTCAGTAGAACTTCCAGTAACTTAACAGCAGTTGAAGAACACTTGGTGACCTCCCAGCAGCAGCCAGAGTTCTGCAGAAATGTAATACAAGTGACAGACTCCACCGAAAGTCAGCAGAGGTTCCTGTTCTTAATATTGCTTTCTGATTTTAAGTTAAAGATAAGAAGACAGAGGTGCCCATATTTTTGTCTCCCTTTGTAAAATGCCTTGCAATAAACTCCTATTTTACTACAGTAGCATGGTAAATCATCTCTTACACTGAAATGTGCAGAACAAAGAAATCTGAGTTTTTATTCATAATTCACACATGAAACTGATTTCTACCAAATCAAATTTTCCATAATTATTGAGACCCATGAGAATTTTTAAAACATAAAAGAAATGGTTAATCTGAACTTTTAATTACTGATTAATGTATAAATACAATTATTGATTAAATAATTTAATCTGCTGTGTTTAATCATGATTAATTATCTTGTAATAAAAAAAATTGAGCTCTACATGTAGAAGTACACACGCAGCGACACGAGAAAGTTGAACATTTTTCAACTTTTGTTGCTGTCCCGCTGTTACAAAATTGTCATCTTTCATTGCCATCCGTCACTACCAATGTGTCAAGCCTATAATGTGCTGCTGTGACCTACGTAACTCTTCATGTGAGACAGGTTTTCAGGTCAAGATAGGCAGTTTGATAAATCTGCATTATGTAACTTACATGTGGGAATGCCTTAATGTTGACAGCTCCAAAAAACACAAAATATTGCAGTAAGAAGATCAAATCTGATGGTTTATTAAGTTGCAGACATGATGTTATTAAAGTTCAACCAAGAAAATTTAACCACGTTAGTTAAACATTTGCCTGATTAGATTTGATTAATATAGTGTTGCAAGATAAGATAACAAAAAAACTGTGTATGTAGGTTCTACTTGAAAAAGGAAACCATCTCTCTTTGAACTTTATTAGAAAACTGCTAATAAGTTTTCTTATATTTGGCTGGAATTTTAACCAAATAATATATATTTTTTATAATATTAATGTATTCACCTTTGAAGTTTTCCGCCTTAAGGCAAAAACAGAAATGTACCTTCTTGTAGAAGATTGACATCTCATTTGAATGCATGTTTCTATGATGTGTTTCGGGTGGTAGTATCAATTACTAATTTCCAGTTAAATTAACTTGGTCAAATTCAAAGAATGTGATTTCCTTCACGTTTTTTAATTAAAATGTAACCTCAGGGATGTTTGTACCAATTAACTCAAGCCAGGTTGGCGTTAGAAAGGAAGTACTAGAGGGTCAGACAAATGTGTGTGTCAGAACTAATGCTTGGGAATAGGAGTAATGGATAAAATACACACCGGGACTCATGCACTATAGGGTATATTTGCCCTTGCTGCTTCAGAGGCCCTAACAATATATTTGCCTGGGGTGATAAATGCTTTTCACTTGCAGAAGACATATACTGAACTCTGCAGACATGCTCAAACTTTCTTCGCTTCTCCTATAAACCCTTTTTCATATGTCAAGATGGCAATAAAGAGCAATTTTATGGTAATTACTGTCACATAGTTGAAAGAAGAAACTCAACTCAGGTCCATTTCAGTAGAAAAACATGCCCTAACCACAATCTTGTGGTCTAAGGATGTGTGAGTTTGGTCTTTTCAAAGAAATACACTCCCTGGCCACTTTTTTAGGTACACTTGCTTACGAAAATATGAGCCAAGAAATCACATTGATGCCACTTGGCACACAACATAGGGAACCTTGAAGTACATTTGCTACAGCAGCAGACGACCACACCATGGGCCACTGCTATTAAGATAGCAGATTGTGACATTAGGTAAAGTCAGAGTTTGTCATAAAAAATCTGAAAGCATAGATCCAGCATGTCTTGTATTAATGGTCTGGCAGGATTTAGGCCGCTTAGTGTCAACAAAGACTCTTAAATGCCACAGCATAACTGGATATCTTACTTCAAGCAGGAGGAGTTTCTTGAATTTGACACCAAGTTCTCTGGACCCCAGCAGCCTTCACAGTCACCACATCTCAGTCCAATAGGACACATGTAGAATGTGATGACAGCATTAGTCTTTATCATTAATGTGGAGTCAACAAATCTGTATGTGATCGTGACACTATAGACTAAAACCTTTGATGAAGTGAATCTATGCCTAATTGATACTACTCTGAAGGCAAAAGGGAAGGGTGCATTTAACCTCTGTGGAGCAAAAAATGTGTTAAAGGTGTGGAGAAAAAAAATAATTTAGAGATAAACAGTGAGCTTTGATGTTTAAAACTTAGCATCCTCAGTTGAGAATATAAAGTGCAGTTAGAGTAAACTGCCGAAAGAAAAAAAAGGTGAAGGAGACTGAAAGTCGTCTGATTGAGACTGATATGTATGCTCAGGCAGTGGGCTAGCTGTGGAAGGAGAAAGCTGCTCACATGGACAGAACTGCACTGCACAAAGGATGATGTATAACACTGATGACAAGATTGTTGATTGCCTTGTCTACAACACTGTAAAAAAGAGAATATTGCCTTTTCATCTTGTATTTGTTCTCATCAGCCTCCTCTTGGTCTCTTCCTTAACTGCTAACAACGCAATTCTCTGGGGACCTTTAATCTCTTTTTATGTTTTGCCATCTTCCTAAGTTTACTTTTCTTTGTGACAAGTATGTTCATTAAAATCTAGAGGTAGTTAGATGCTGTCTCCTTTGCTGTTTTTGTCTTATTTCTCAAAGAACTTTACGTAAATAACAGAAATTACTAAATGTGACAGTGCAGTGTTATTAGATAATAATGCTGTTGAATGTATAGGTCATGTGTTGTGGGAGTTATGTTGTTTATCCTTCTTAATTGAGATTGGCTTAACACTTTTAACCTTTACAATTTTCACATAAAAATCCATATTGCCTGACCACTTTCTGCCCCTCCACTTTACTCCCTCTGAAGCCTGCTGCCTATTTTTGACTCCTCCCCTTCCCCTAAAAACAAATATAAATGCAAACAAGGCTAATGTGACTAGCATGTCCTCCCACAGGAAAGACAGGAGAAAAAGCTAATGAGAGGAAAATCATTTCAATCAGTTCTCATGGGGAATGGCTTGCAGGAATGTAGGGAAAATTCACAAAACTACATTTTTGTTCAAATATTGTTCATTACAGCACGTATTCATGCATTACTTATGTCAAAAAGGATTACATTTCAGCCAACAGTTCCATATGCAATCAATTACACATAAACAACCATGTGAAGAGCTGTTCAAATTCAGGAACATCCAATCTATCCATTTGGCATAAAAAAATAAGTAGTAGTGCAAAAAAAAATAGGTTCCACAATACTTTATAAACTTTTACAACAAATTAAATGCATTATACATTTACTTTATGCTTTTAAAAAATATTACCAGTTTATTTTCTTAATTTAAACCTTTGTAATTTTTTTTGTTGTTTTTTTTGCATTATCCAAATCTAGATCCAATTGCTCTGAACCTGAAAAAATATTTGCACTGATCACTGAATATTTATCAGTGATAACATTTGAATACTTATTCAATTATCACTGAATATAAGTAAATATTCATTTGTTAAGTGAATATTTGCTAGCCAACAAACATTTTGCTGGCAAGCAAAATGTATTTTAGGTGTGTCACTAGGTAAGATGTGACGGCATGTGTGTAAAGAAGTGATTTTTTTCAGCAATGATAGAGAGTTTTAGGCAGTTTCAGATTGCCCATATAAAAATAATTGTTTCAATGATGTCTATAATTCTTTTTTACGCAATTCTTTTTAGTTGTGTTCATGCTTATTTTACTTATGATATCACAAATGGAACACAGGGCATCAATGTTTCTTACAGTAGACCAGCCAAAATGACAGAAATCACTGCAAAGTATTCAGCCTGAATGCAACTTCAACATCTACAGTAACTCTTTGAGGAAAATTGTACTATATGTGTTACAACTTTTAATTTCCCTTTGGAACTGATGGTATTTTTGAACTCAAGTGAACTTAATTGAATATGGTAATGTCCCATTTTTAGAGGCATGGCTCCAAAGGCTTTTTCCTCTGTCAAAGATATGCATTTTACAATCATTTATTTCCTTGAAAAACAATAGGAAATAAGGTCAGTTTCAATTTGTTATACTATTGAAATATGTTTTTTAGCTTTTCTGGTTCTACAATTATTACATACAATTCATATAATTCAACACAAATCATATTACGCAACAGTAAGACCAAAATAAATTGAAGTAGATGAAAAACAAATTAAAAATAAATGAAAAGAAACAACAAACTACTTTCATGGTCAACTAAGGACTCCAGATCTGAAAAATAAATAACATATGTAGAATTTAAAAGGGGAAAATTGAGGGCCTAGACTTAAAGTACAAAAATGGAAAGAAAAATAAAAAATCCTTTCCACATCAAAGTAATGCACAGGTGGCATGGGACAAATAAAAGGTAGACATTTTGTCAGATAAAGTCACTGAATATTTTTCTCCCTGCAGCCACGGCAACAGAATCTATGTAAAAATGAAATGTTCACTCAGTCTTTTCTGATACACAACCTTTGGTATATGCAGAGCCAGAGATATAAAAAAAACACATTCTTTATTTTGTACGTGTACCTTTAATGTGCCTCATACATTTCTTTCCCAGACTTATAAAGGCTATTGTAACTTCATTTTTCTATATTTTAACGTTACTTTTCAAACTAGAGCAGCAAAAAATGTGAAGAATCACAAATGTAGCAATGATTCTTTTAGAAGTCTTAGAGACACCAGGCTTTGATTGAGGAACTGTTTGATAGAGCTCAGGTTGAACAAACAGCCAGAGTCTGACAGCTGTTGTAGTTTCAGTTGCTTTATCCTAATATGGATTTTTCTATTTTTTTGCATTAAATAATACCATACAAAGTCAATGACTGTCCGCTAAAGTATTTCAAGAATTTAAGTCCCAAGAATTTTTCAGGGTAGTCTAACTTACATGTTCACTTCAGCTATGTCTAATAAAACACATATATATTCCCAAAATAAAATATCAGTCTGACTGTTAAGAGATCTGCTATGTCTTCATGTAAAAAAGTAAACAAAGCTGTAAGAAAAGATATGTTTGAATAAATTGCATATTTCTTCTTAACCTTCATACCATGCACCATGCATCATTAGTGTGCGGGTTGTTATCCACTTCACATCTGTAATCATGTGAAGTGCTTACAGAAGTGAAATAGTGCAAGAAACCCATCAGAGTGCAACGTTTTTATAAATAACATACCACTAAACAGTACACTGGTTGTGTATCATAATTTTAAAAATAACTTAGAGAAATTTTGAGGATTTTTCCTTCTTATTTTCCATTTTGAAAAGTAGTGTAACATTTATTCAACATGAGGATTATATGTACTATTTTCATAATATTGCTCACAAACTTTATGTGACAATATTAACTAACCATACTAGTTTCTACATATTTTCTCTTTCTAAAGATTATCCTTATAAATTTTCACAATGCTTTTTCAATCTTTTTCAAACAATTCAAGCGATAACCACTATTATTTATCTCTACTATAAAATGAGAAAAGTAAATTAAATTAAAAGGTCAAATTTTAAAACCTTGGAATAAATAAAATATTTCTGCTTCAAGGTACAATTAACTTAAAGCAGTATTTTCTCACCAGTATCACTTCACATATCTGTGTGTGTGTAATTTCAACTTCCTTTTGAAATGTGGCTTTTCTCCTAATTCATTTGCAGATGTTAGCCACACATGCCCACAAGCACAAAACTTGTGTAATGAACTTTAATCTTTCCAATCCAAAAGGTAATTTATACTTTATCACATTGAAAGACTGTTATACACACACACATTCAGTTTCTATTTAAATGCACTGTAAAGGGCTAGGAGAGTCCTATCAGACTATAATTAAAGCAGTCTTGGCAAATCTACCACAAATCCATTCATATCCTTTTATCAACAGACAGTTTTTCTTATCAGCATATATTTGTGGGCAGAAGCAGGTACATTTGTGCAATCAGACAAGCCTATAGTTAGAACTGGTAATTGTGCTAAAGGATTTCTTCACCAATAGTGAGATTCTATAGTGAATAGAGTCCTTTCAATATAAAATTGGCATTTCATTCTATGCAAGTGTTTCCCTTTATCTCACACATATAAAGCAGGGTATGGGCGCCAAATTATTGCATTCATCAGAATGCCTGATTAGCTCCATAGGATGCAAAAAGTGCTGAAAATATAAATATCTGAATTCAAGACCACTTGCTTCTTTCTTCTTGCGGTCTTATATCTTTGATATCGATGACAAAGTTTAAACATAACAAACTTTAGCATTTAGACTATGATTTGTAGAATTCACCTAAGATATCTAGGAAAATGTTTGCTTCGAAACTTTGTTTCTCAGAGGTGAAAAGCTGTTCCCATAAGGATATCTCCCGATGTCTAAATTGGACTGAAAAGTTATTAAAGTTCATCAGATTGGATATCCATCTGGCAGAGGAAGTCAAACTTTTTTTCAAAATCTCCTGATATTTTAAAGTGTTCTTGATGCTGTGGACTCCAAATGGGTCTCCAAGGCCCTTTTGGAAAAGAAACAGACCTGCAGGATCACAGATCCTCCTTCCTGCAGAGGGCACAAGATGCATGCATCAAAGTTACCTCCAGTGTTTGTTGTCAGGGCTTAGTGGTTCCTGTTAAGGTCTCAGTAGCATTTAAAATATTCTACACCATTTTGTTTTTACCTCTCAAGTGTCAGGTCTTACGCTAGATAAACACACTAGGAATTTAGAATGAATTGCCAGATCTATCTTGCAACAGCGTTGATTGCCTCCAAACCTTTGTAAACTAGAAAAAATGTTTGAAGTTCCTAGAAGTCAAGTCAAATGGGTTCAATGTGTGTATAACACACTGGTTAAAAGCCAATTTTTATACTAAAATATTAAACTAACAATATATGAATCTGTATCTTATGAAATTGTTAATTGACTTTTAAGGTATAAATATTTAACCACTTTTAAACAATGCTACAAGATGCTGTACAATTTTACATAAAAAAAATGGAAGGTGCATTTCTTTGCAATTGAAAGCATTGTGTTGCTGGTGCTGAAGTGGTGCCTCCTTTTAAAGATTTACAGAGCATTGTGACATTTCTAGGCTGACAGTCACACACCGAAGGCACGTGTGCACATTCTGTAATTATAAAAACTAACGTGTAACAGCATGGTGGTACTACAGCAAGGCTAAAAATACATTTTCTGTGTACTTCATGCACTTTTGACATGGTTGAGTGATTATACCAGACACTAACAGCTCTTGTAGTCCCTCAGAGGGTTTTTCTGAGAACGTGACACACCAGAGAACCCCGTTCTCCAGCATCATTAATATGGTCTGAGGCTTGGGAATATCAGTTGCACTTCTGTGGAACTATGGCTGCCCAGCAAATGAGCTTTTCATGAACTGGCAGGTGAAACACAAGGTGAGCTCTGTTACCTCTGGTAGTTATTTGTTGCTGCTGCCAAAATAATAAGCCTGAAATGCTGCATCAAATAATGGATTGCACCTTTTGGGAGAGCCAACAGCTCTCAGCTGTAGAGGCTCTGATCCTTTGCAACTAAACAAAATGCAAAAAAGTGTATGAGTGAAATGCTTAATATTTTTAGGTATACATTCAAAAAGTGGTGACGGTGATTTAATATCTAATATAAGTGATCTAATATCTAATATAGAAGAGGCAAGACAAAACACAGCACAATGTTAAGTTTTAATTGGAATTGGATAAATAGCTGGACCTGAAATACCTAATACATAATATATTGGCTTTAAAAAAAATCTGTTTTAAAACAGTATATACCATACTGTGAGTGTTGATTGTTTTACCAAAGTATGCATGGATTTTCTACAAGAACTCCAACTCCCTTCTTCAGTCTTAATAGGCATGATATGGCTTAAAATGGCTGAAGTATCTCTAAAATATGTCCTGGAAGCATAGTGTCTTAACAAAACAAACACATCACAAAATTATATATCACTCTACCTTTTACCCTGGTACAGCTGAAAGATAACATATTATATTGTAGCTACACAAAAACGAGAAAAAAAAATATTTTAGCATAACCACACATTAAAGCATGTTATTACAAATTATCATGACATTGCTTCTATCTTTAAAGTAATGTCACAGTTTGTGTTAATTGTATAATTATATTACAGCATTAATATTTTTTCAATTTTTTTTTTAGATATAGTTGCATTAGTAGCTATGGAAGTGTGAGGAACAGTGAAGGTTTTTATTTCAATTTCATAACAACCTTTAAAGATCTTGGATGTGAGCCATTGATAGAGTCCTCTTTTGTTTGATCAGGTTGTTTTACTTGTCCCTGTGTGCTGCCATAATATGTCCTCCCCAACAAACAAAAGGAAGAGGACACACACACAGATAGGTGGAGCTACCAACATTGGCAGTGAGGTGACACAAGAACATCAGCAGGGCGAAGAATGCCACATCACTAGTGCACACAACTGTATAAATATGATGTCGTAAATGGATATCGCATGGCTACTCATAACTTGTTCCTCATAAATAAGTGACACAAAGAGAGTAAATTTAAGTCTGGGAAATATGTAGATATGTTGGTGATCATATTATGCTTATATTAATAAAAACACTTTGACTTTTTGTTAGATGCACAAACCAGATTCTGTGAACAAGTTCTTTTTGAATTAGGCTGGTTAGCAGCAAGATGAAGAAAGAACTGCATGCCCAGATGTTTTGCCCACATGCTTTTCCCTCCACTCTGTCAAAACACTGACTCTGCCTGTCCTGATAAAACTTTGTCCAGGGCTAGGCAATCTGTTGTGGGGCGCAAGCTACAAACCTTTTGTAATCTCAGCTTCCTTTGCCAACAATCACGGCAGGCTGAATGTCCTGAGATAGGCCTGTTGAAAATCACTTCCCATGCAACCATCTAGTATTTGCTCTGTTTTGACAGTACAGGGTACAAGACAAAGCAGTGCGAATCGGTTTGAACCATGGCTGTATGTGCTTATCTTTAACAGCCAGAAACAATGATGAAAGTCAGCAGGTCTTCCACCTGATAAAATCTGACCAGCTGTGCGATTTTTTTAGATGCATTGAGGCAAAGTAAAGAAACATTTGAAAATTTGCAGAGAAAATTGCGTATTTTTATAATCTGGGAGCATAAAACAAGACTTTTCTCTATGTTTTGGGAGCTAACCTCATCACTTTATATTTTCCTCCCCAGGTAATGTGTTCGTGGTTAGTCTGGCATTTGCTGACCTTGTGGTAGCCTTCTACCCCTATCCCCTGGTCCTTTATGCTCTCTTCCATGACGGCTGGGCGCTTGGAAACACTCAGTGCATGGTAGGACCACATCAGTCATCTTTTCACTTTATTAAAAGACAATGACTTTAAAGAATATTGTCAAAACTTCACATTTTTTCTATTATTTCAGGTCAGCGGTTTCCTTATGGGGCTGAGTGTCATTGGCTCCATCTTCAACATCACTGGGATTGCAGTGAACAGATACTGCTATATTTGTCACTCCTTCTCCTACAGCCGACTGTACAGCTACCGCAACACGTTGCTGTTTGTTGCCTTAATTTGGGTGCTCACTATCGTGGCCATTGTCCCAAATTTCTTTGTTGGTTCTCTGCGCTACGACCCACGGGTCTACTCCTGCACCTTTGCCCAGAATGTCAGCAGTTCCTACACGGTGGCGGTGGTAGTGATTCACTTTCTGGTTCCCATTGCCGTAGTTACCTTTTGTTATCTTCGCATTTGGATTCTTGTGATTCAGGTAAGTCCTAAAATTCAAATTCAAAATGTGAGCAAATATGTATGTTTCACACTTTGGAGCATTTAATTAAGAGACCCATTCATTGATATGTCATATTTTAGCTGCCAAAATACACAAAAATGACAATATCTGATCAATAAGATTCCACTATGACTGTGGTAGGAGTCCAAAAGTCCAAACTGACTCATAAGGCTACATCGTCTTTCAAAATTTACAATACATACATTACAACTTGAAAGGAGTACTGACACTTGGTTTTCAAACTGGAATACTTAAAATTGTAGGGTGCAAGTGTATTTATACCCCTGGGACATTTTATTTTTGCAAAATCAGATTTTACTGCAATTGCTGCAATGCAGTTTGGATTATTCTGTGCTATTCTTCTGATGTTCTGAATAATAAACATCAGCTGTACAAAGCAAACTGCACACAGATAGATACTTACTGATTAGGTGATATTTGAAGGCTACATGGCTATTTTTAGGAGCATCAGCGTTACATGGTTAAATATAGTTAAATTTTATGCCATGATTTTCATCTACTTTGAAAAAAGTTTATCATGTTCTGCTTCTCAATTACACACTTCTTTCTTTTGGTCTGTCGCATAAAATCGAAGGTTGTGGTTTATCACTTTTTAAAATGCAAAAAATATTAACTGTAAAACATTTTAAAGTTATAACTTACATTTCCAATGCCAGTAAATCTGTGCACAATATGTTATATAATCTTATGTATTTACGAGTAAATGTGTTACATATGCATGTCTTTTTATGTATGATCTATACCTTGCAGTCTAATTTATTCTTTTCTAATATCCAGGTGCGACGCAAAGTAAAGACTGACGACAGTCCTCGCCTCAGACCAAGTGACTTGCGGAATTTTATCACCATGTTTGTTGTATTTGTCCTGTTTGCAATCTGCTGGGCCCCACTCAACTTGATAGGATTGGCAGTGGCTATAGATCCAACTCGCGTGGGTCCCCACATCCCAGAGTGGCTTTTTGTTGTAAGCTACTTCATGGCCTACTTCAACAGCTGCCTGAATGCCATCATCTATGGTTTACTCAACAGGAATTTCAGGAACGAGTACAAACGCATCGTTACCTCTGTCTGGGTGACGCGGTTGTTTGTGACGGAGACATCGAGAGCTGCCACGGACGGCAGGAGCATGAGGAGCAAGCAATCACCGCCCCCGCCGCTCAACAATAATGAGTCAGTCAGAGACCGTGCAAACCAAGAATGAACCTTAGATACTTGAGGGTTTCATATGATAATTCCTGTTTTTATGTGATATCAAGGCAGTTGTGCAGCTAAAGAGTAACAAGAAACTAATGAAACTGGAAGCTGTGGCTAATTCACAGCAGAGATTTGAACACTTACAAAACACACAAAGTTTATGAGAGTCTCTGAAGTGCTTTTAGAATCAGCTCATCTTTTAAAGAGATGACGTGTGTTCTGTCAGAGTCAATTACATCCACAAAGAAAAAAGCCCAGCATTGCAGTTTCATTATATATTTATTACTCTTGACAGACTGATTGGTACTATATGATTACAATTAAAATGTGATATCCTTTAACTTCTGCTGCTGTAGATGTGTTTCACAAAACTGGGAAAGCACCACTAGTAAACACATTTTTTTAGTAACTTCAAACGCCTCAAATAATTAAACTCGCCTCACCTGGAAGCTTTAGGAGCTTTTCATAACAGAGATAGGAAAAATGATGGATAGTAAAGTCTGTCATTTTATTATGAGAGATTTACTCTCTCAACCTAAATGCTGCAGTAGCGTACCTTATACTGCCTAGTTTGATCGTTTTTGCACTAAAATAGCAGGAAAAATAACTTAGTAACAAAACAACTTAGTAAATGAATTGAGGAGATTAATTAAGGTTTGTTTGACAAGTTAAATCTATCATCAAGTCACTTCATAAAAGTTTTTAATTAATTTCATTTTTTATATTTTTTGCATGTGATGTGGCATGTGGAGGAAACCTTACTTTGTTGCTGTTCCAGCCTACGAACCCATAGATATCAATTACTGCAATCTGATTTATATCCTTAGCAGAAAACTATATACAGTAAGAGGCACAATTTTGTAAAACATAATTTATATCATAATTTGGTTAATTAACATAAGCAAGTAACTTGTATGTTTTATTAACTTACGAATTCATAAAATTCATTAACACACTGCCTGGCCACCAAGAAAAAGGTCACACACTATAATATTTTGTTGCACTGACTTTAGCTTTGATTACAGCAATGAGCTTCTGCACTATCACAAGCTGTATTTCCATTCAGTGTTGCATTAACTTTTCACCAAGAGCTTGCACTGATGATGGTTGAGTCTGACGACTGTGCAAAGCCTTTTCCAGCACATCCCAAAGATTCTTAAAGGCGTTAGGGTCTGAAGTCTGGTAGCAAATCCATGTGTGAAAATTCCTCATGCTCCCTGAATTCTACTGTTGTTTTTCTGCAATTTGATTTCACCAAATTAATGATCATTTAGGATTTTTTACCGGCCACATTTCTTCCTCACAGACAATGGGTTCCCACTATCATTCCAATATACTCTTAACCGAATTTTAGTAGTTTCATGCCAATGATTTGACCCTTCTCAAACAGACCACGGGATATGTTTGTCCAAATGGGTGGTTAAGAAATGAGAAGCAACCGATTGCACCTGTTCGAGTTAAATAACTTGTTGTCAGCTGAACCATGATCGTCCATGCTGTAATTATTCAATAGGAGGCTTGTGCCTATTTGGTTAGTTAAATCCAGGTGGCAACTTTTTTTTTGGCCAGAGTAGTATACCTGTTCAAAAAGGTTAATTAGCTAACCGAGGTTAAAGTAACATTTAAATACCTACTAATAAAGCAGAATTCTATTGCTAAAAAGACTGCTTAATTAAGTAAATGATTACATCTAAGGTTATCATGCATGGGAAGGTTAGTGAACTTTGTGACACTATTGGTTCTCATGAAGGCAGTTGATAGTCTTCTTGGCGTCTCCTCTATCTTTCTCATTATTTTTATCCATTCCTAGTATGTAGGTCAGAGATTAAACTTTTTTTTTTCCTAAAGTGGATTGTGAGTGAATTATAATTTAGACAGCAAGCATGTAAAATACAAGCTATATTGCGTTCAGTTACTTCAGCTTCTCTGAATATTTCCATTTGACAATGACTCGTTTTTGGAGAAACATTTATGATAATTGCTTTTATTGACTAATATCAAAACAATGTTCAATAGTAACACAAAACCAGCGTACTCTGCAATGCTTATCAATTCTTGACCATTGCTCTGCTTTTCTAGCATCCTTATTATCTTATTGGAAATAGCCAGCTGAATGTAGGTGCACTGTGGTTGATTTCAGGTTGACTGTAACTTTTAAATAATGCTCAATTAGGACTAAAAGTCCCAAGAAAATACCACCAAACCCTTGCACCATTGTCAGGTACCTGACCATCGACAGAGATCAGGATGGATCAATGCTTTCCTGGTGTTTATGCCAGATTGTGACATAAACAACACAGCGTCCGAATGTTGAGACTAAAATAGAGACTCAACAAAATATTAAATTGTCTTACAATATGTTAATTTTAAAGGCTAGTGCATCTGCTTTGACTGCTGTCTCAGTTTCCAATTCTTAACTGACAGTGGCATCTGGTAGCGCCTTCTGCTGTTGTGGCCCATCAATTTCAAGCTTCAGCATATTCAGAGCCAGTATGCCACCTATCCTATTCCTTCTGTCATCCACACAACCACACAACCCTTACTGAATGCTTTGTCTTTTTTTAAAATCATTTTGTTTGATCTTTAGAGATGGTTGTTTGTGAAAATCTCAATAAATCAAAAGTCTTTTAAATAGTAAAAACAGTCCATCAAGCATGGGACATGGCACATTTCAGGACACTTACAACCCTTTCGTCCTCAATCTAATGCTCAGTTTAAAATTCAGCAGGCTGTCCAAACCATGTTTAGATTCCTAAATGCATTGAGTTAATGTCATGTGATTGACTGATTCTCTATCTCTCTTAACAAGCAATTTATTAAACAAGTGTATCTGATAAATTGACTGTCTCAGCTTTAACTTTTAGTCCTAAACAAGGGGCTATGTCTCTGGTAGACCCCTGCTTCTCTTAGTAACACTTGTAGAAGATTCTATGTTGGATGGATGAAAACCACTGGCAGGGACAAGTCCTTATTTTCCTCCAGTTTTCCAATGTGCAACTCCTGCTCAACATATTTTACAGTACACCATAGTTATAGTTCTGACAAATATGAGTTTATTTAAATTAACAAATGCCAATTTTACTGCCTCCATATTTATAAATAAGTTAAAATACATTCTTTAACACTGCAGTCATTTTTGGCATTTTGTATTTGGAAAGTCAAACAGAAGGACAGAGACTTATCATTAAAGAGCTCTGTGCTCTGATGTCAATCACCAACTAAATCTAAATGCAATAACTATCTTTCAATTTCACCAAAAAGCCCGGTGCAGCTGCATGGGCATGATTCTTTATGCACACCAACACATCACTATGCAACTCAAATGCAGTGTTTGTCACAGTTCAAGGGATTCACGGCAGTCGGTGTGAACTGATAACAGAGTCCATCAGCTTAGGACAGCTGTATTTCCAGATGTCACAGCAAATCACAGATTTATCATGAAAAAGATATGAATGATGTTGCTGGTTTCCAGTCTGTGTCATATGAAAAAGAGGTCAAGATTTGTCCTGGTCTACTAAGTTAGCATATATTCCGTACAAAAACAATCAACCGTCCTTAGCAACATGTTGGTTTCATACAGTATATTGGTTTCCTCTGTATTCTACATCATATGTAGAAATCTCTTGCAGTTTGAGCTCTTACTTTTAATTCTAATACTTATATGCAAAACATTAGGCTTTCATTTTTAAGATGTTTTTTTCTTCTTTTTTTTTTACAAACAAAACCAAACTATATTACCAGGGATGTAGTATTTCAATCCTTTCACTGTGGATTTAACACAAAGAAATATGATCAGCTGTTTAAGGAAAAGTGTAAGGAGTTGGTCTCTTTGTACTATTAAATTTGATCAACTGATATTTATCACCTCTTTATCAAAGAGTGATTCAAACAACTTGGATTGTGGAGAACATACAGCTCATATCTGTATTCCCATCTCAGGGTGCCTATTGAATATTTTGTTGTTATACACACTTGTCCAAACATTCGCAGTTGATCAGCTGCAATATAAGGGAGTTTGAAGACATTTAAAAGGAATATTTTGTAAATTAGTGTCAGTGTGGTTTTTAACTGTTGTATATTGTTATCGGAGATGTATTTAAAATGTGCTTTTTAAAAGAAATTAAAAATTATATATATATATATATATATATATATATATATAAAAGCTCAGTAATCCTTACGCAGTTAAATGTATGTTCTTGAATATTACTTAACCTCTCCTCCCATTGTACTGCATTTCTAAGTGCATCTAAAACATGTCTTGTAAATTGGGCCCATTCATCGCATTTTTACAATGTAAATTGATTTATATAGAAAAAAATATATATCTCTTAAAAGTTTGAAAAGTAAGGAATGGCAAAGTAAGTGTGAAAAACATGTTCTTGTGTTATTTTACTCTAATATGTAAATTGCTTTTGGGAACATTTTACATGCTCTTAAACAGGGTTTAAAAAAAAGTGCAAGCCATAGGTCAGAATGTTACTTTGATATATGCAGAGCTCACAGCCAGTGTTGTAGTACTCAAGACCGGTCTTGGCCTTGAGACCATAATGGTCTCAAGGCCATGAAATGGTCAGTCGGGCGCTGAGGACTCTGGATTTTATTTCAAGACCAGTCAAGACCGCAACTGTGAAAATATTATGAAACTTACTGCATACTGTCCAGTTTATTTGTTAACATGATTGGTTTCACTGGATGCAAAACACAGTGACTCAAATGGTAAGGGTTAGGGTTAGATATAGGGTTAGTTGAGAGCGGCAGGGCGGCTATGCGTGACATGTATGAATAGTATTTTTGCCCTGCAGCGTTGTCCACGTGTGAAATTTCCCTATGTAAACAATAACATACAGGCTGTCTATATTTGTAAATCTGAGTTTGATTAAGTCAGTGCCTCACCAGCTTTACACCTCACCACATCACTGTGGAGCCTCACTGAGAGCCGTTCTTTGTTCTTGTAATGCTCTGTATACACTGCAGTAGCTATCATTATTTTATTTAATTATATAGATTAATATTTATTTAATGAGCAAATAAATAAAACACACGAATAAAAGAGCATGCACATCGACTGTTTGAGTGTTTTTGTTCAACGTGGCCGCTGTAATATCTGCCATAATGGCAGACATTACAGCATTGTGCTGCTGGATTCATGCAGGGAGAGAGGGTGAGAAAAATCATGGCGAGCACCTTGTGCTTGGTTACTTCTTGTTTGTTGCTCTTTGGTCAGTGTTCATAGTTGAGTGTTGTTTACCATCAGGACATTGCCTCAATTGCTATGTTTTATGATGCAGTCAGTGGTGATTTCTGACATGAATGATAATGACATGAACAAAGAGTTTGTTCTGCTTTCAATATTGGTTGAGCAATATTGGTTAAATTTATTTCAGCTATAAGTATTTAATATCTATGAGTCTTTATGGGAATGTGAATCTTTCAGATCAATTTGATTAGCAATTTTGATCATATTTCACATTTTATTGTGTCATGTAGCATGGGACTCTGGTCTTGGTCTTGACTCGGACTCAACTTCCCTCGGTCTTGGTCTTGACTTTGTCTCGGACCCTAAAAGTCTTGGTCTTGTCTTGGTCTCGGGTTAGGTGGTCTTGACTACAACACAGCTCACAGCATTAGTGAAGCAGAAAAGATGTGAAGCAATTGTAGTTTGGATGAAAACAATGACTTTTGTGACACACAAATGGCTAAAAACCATCTGTTGGAAGATATTGCTCTGTTGAATAGTCAGGAGTAGATCGACATCAGCAGATACGTCAGAGGTAAGAAAAAAATAATTGAAAAAGTGATTTTGCTACTTTACAATGACACACTAAAGCAGCTACAGAATGTTTTAGATGCACTTTGAGGGAGCTAAGCGATCAATCTAAACCAAAGAAATGTGTATAGATAATGGAAATAAGATGTACATATTCTATGTCATGACGTAATGGGGAGAAATCTGAAAAAAAAAAATACACATTTCCCCCCCTAATGTCTGTTTCATTTGTTTTTTGTTTTTTTAAGAATACTGCCTTACAATTGATAAAATTGTGTCAAAGTTAAAAATATGGGGGCAAGTGCCATAGTTCCTTGTATGTACCAATTTAGCAAACCTGGTTTTCCTCCATCCTGCTTTTTTGTGACACCCTCAAGACAATTGTCTTTTAAATGTTTTTTGTCTCTGCAGTTTTGTGCAGACACTTATATGCTGAACTTACAGGCATGAGATGCAATTAATGAACCAGAGGAACAACTATTACCTTTTTTCTCTTCTGTATTTTCTATCTGTGCCCTTTGATAGAATGAAGTATTTGTATTTATGATCCTTTAAAGTGCGTTTTATGTCAGGACGCTTACCTTACTGGATTAATGTATGTTATCTCAACAAATGGTTTGCCAACTCCAGTGTTTTGTTTGGCTAGTTGTCACTGAGATGCTGTAGCTCACCACATGTAGGAAAGCACAAGCTACCATTTTACTTTTTCCACCACATGTCACATTACAACCTTAAACTTCAACGTATTTTTGTGGGAAAATTTGCATTGTTCAAATTGAAGCAATAGAAGTCCCATTTGCAGTTTGGCATAAGCCACAAAGGGACACTGGTCAGAAGAAACCAAAGCTTAGCCTCTAGACCAGTGCTCTTAAACTGTACTCCACAAGGACCAGAATCCTGCAACTTTTAGATGTGGATGTGTCCATTGGCCTCCACACTTGAATTAAATGGTGAAACTGCCTTGTTAGCATGCAGTCAAGCTCTACTGAGCTCTGCTAATGGAATTATATTGGCTGACGCAGAGAGCCATCTAAAAGTTGCAGGATAACAACCCTTGAGAAATACAATATGAGTCCACTGTTCTAAACCTACATGCAAAATCCAATTTGTGATGGAAAATTAACACTGCACTTCTCCCTGAACAACACTATGCCCATTAGAAAGCATGGTTGGCAGCATCATGCTATTATTCTTTTCTTCACCAGGTACAGGAAAGCTGATCAGAGTTTATTGGAGGATGGATGAAGCTAAGTATATGGTAGTGCTGAAATACAACTTGTTAGAGACTGAGAAGGACTTGAGATTGGTGCAGAGTTTCACCTTTCAATAGGACAATAACTCTAAAAACAGTTTCAATTACTGTAAATGGTTTTAATCAAATACTCAAATGCAAGAATGGCCCAGTCAAAATCCATCCATCAATGTACAGTATTGCAAAAGCTGTCCAAAGACTTGGAAATCGATGCACACATGCACTTTCTGTCAAATCTAAGTGAGCTTGAGAGATTTTGCAAATATCTATGGACAAACCCCTTTAAACCTCTGGATGAACAAAGATAGTAGACACTTACCCCAAAACTCTTGCATGTATAATTACAATTTTCCAAAGTATTGAGAGGAATACAATACTCAAGCTATAATTTTCTGATTTTTGTTTCTAAGAAGTAGAAATTAAGTGATACTTTGAGTTGATCTGCCACTTATAATCTCAATGAAATATATGGAAATTTGTGGTTTTAATGTGACAAAATGTATAATAGCATATGTATAATAGCAGTACCTTACTTTCGCAAGGTACTGCATGACAAGTCTTGGAATTGAGCTAGTTGCATTACAAGTACTATACTTGGTCCCAATTTCATTAAAAAGAATTACTCCCTTGTATTTAATTACAGACCTACATTTTGTTTAAAGCCAGAGAAATGCTGCAGCAAAATGTTGTGGTTGGCAACAACTGATATGGTTGCACTGTAACTGTCACAAAATTTAAGCATTTGACTTGCAGGTCAAAGTGTCAAACTCAGTTTAATTTTTGTATTAAGTGAACTGAAAAGGCTATTTTTTTATTTTTATTATTTACTTTGGAAGGTTATAAAAGTTTCTCTGCCTCCAAAAAGATTAATGGTAATTCTTCAGTTTGCAACTACTTTGTTTGAATGCTGTACTTTGTGAGGTTATACACATCTTGAATACTTACTAAAATCTGTATTTAATTAGAGTTGAGGCAAGCTTTTACTAGATGCTGCATGCAATACAAATACATTGTTCTGATCTCCTAAAAAGGTTTTTACCTGTACCGCTTACCAGAATCAACAGATATTCTAACAGAAGTAATCAGAATTTCAGACAACCAGGACATTGCATGATCCCATACAGTTAGAGTGCTTTGCAAAGTATTAAAACTCTCAATCTTTCTCACATTTTTTCAAGTTAAAAAATTCTAGCTGGCTTTTATCGTTCTTAAAGTGTAAGGAAAATTATATATATCATTTTCATTTTCACAAACAAAACAAGGCTAAGTGACAGGCTTGCATTTGTATACATGTTCTATTTAGTAGCGCCACCATTTCACTGCAGTTAGATCTGCAAGTCTTTTAGGATGTGTCTCTACCAGTTTGATAAATTTTTTTGAAAGTTTTTGCCCATTCATCTTTTTCAAAATGGCTCAAATTAATCCAGTTTGAAGGAGAGAGTCTGAGCAGCCATTTTCCAGATTGGCCAAAGATTATCAGAAATATAATCTATTCCCAATACTCATATTAAATTAGATACATTCAGCTGGGTTTTATTTAGGGGATAAGATTAAACATGAGGTTAACTCAAATCTTTTCTAATTAAGTGAGAATATATCTTTTTACCTTCACCTCAGAATTATGTACTAGTTTGTGTTGGTCTATCATAAAATTATCAAAAAATACACTGGAGTGCAAATCATTGTATGTACTAGGCACCAAGCCAGCTACTCTGTTTCAAAGAGGAGACATTTCAGCACTGGAACCTCTGCGCTTTATTGACTGCATGGCTTGACAAAACTGAATATGTCACATACATGGCAAATGATTAACATGTCAGTTGTGAATCATTGCTTTTTGTGTCCTTTATCTTAATAATGAAAGGACATTGTTGTGTGTGTGTGTGCTTGAGAGAGACAGAGTGTGTTTGTGTGGGGGTGTCATTAAAGGATTATTTAACAGCATGACAGCACCAGCTGACTAGGGAAAACAGCGGAGGGTGCAATACTGATCAAATTATTTGCAACGTACCTTTGCAAAGATGAAAATAAAATGATAAGCCTTGGAAGCATAATTGAATTCTCTGCTGTCAGAGGAATGACATGAATAGTGAAGTGTTGAAATGCTCCATACCTCCTGTAGTGTTTCCAAACAAGACACTAATACATGTTACACTCTTAAGCCCTGCAACCCTGTTAATGAAAGCTAGATTCAAACATCAGCAAAGCACAAACTCTTCTCTGCTGATGAATATTAACACTCACTGGCTCCCTAATTGTCTGCAGCATATAGCATACAGGTAGCATTTTTTTCCTGAAAACTTCTAGGCATGCACTGCTTGAAATGTTTGCCAAGATGTTTTGTTCATACCGACCTGATGCTGTTATAGAACATCCATCCAAAAGATGTGGTATCTTTAAGCCCAGTATGTCACTAATAAAAGGTGGCAACCTGACCTTTATGTCACAAATTGCTTTTATGAGTGATAATTTTACAAAAGGTCTTTTTGCAACCAAATTAAGAAAAAAGTTAAAATGTTGGAAACTATTGACTGAATTTGCATTTCCAGCATTTAGTCACCTAACTTTCTGTGTCATGATGTATTTCTTTTGTTTCAGAGGCTGTGTGAACATGTATGCTTGTTTGGTGTTATATGCGGCCGTTGGCCGCCAACAAGAATTCTCTAACAAGGCCAGGATGATGCCAGGAGGAGGGACTGAGTAACCAAAGGGAAAACACTGGAATGTAATGGAATTTAACATTTTAACACTTGAGAGTTGGTGGTCAGACTCATTAAAAGAACTGTGTGTGTGTGAGAGAGAGTGTAAAGATATTCATTGTATGTACAGTTTTCCTGAAAAACAGTGTTATGAAAAAATAAAATTGGTACATCATACTTTGTTGGATTTTATTGGTCAAGCGTTTAGCACATCTTCATAGTTATATACTTTAGTTTTCACAATGCATAATAAGCATTCATACAATTTATGTCATATAATGTTGTTGGTGAAGACATAATGGTATGACAATAGTGGAAAAAGGATTTTATAAAGACCTTCAAAACGAAACATTAGAGAGAACAAGATGTGGAATGCATGTGAGGTTAACTGTACAGAAAAATCCATTGAGAAACAGTGAAAGACAAAGAGATGAAATACTGAGGTAATGTAGAATAGCTTTGGCCTAATGATAGCAGAAAGTCAGAGGGAGGGATAGACCAACATCGATTACTATTTACAACTGTAAGTCTTTTGAACTGCAGAGCTGCAAATATTTCATTCTTGAGAAGGACGTTTTTGCCTGTTCTGATTTGCAAAGTAGCTGAAACTCCCTAGAGATCCATGTCTTGGTCTGAACTTTGACAGGTCCATTCATACACATGAATATGTTTTTTTCTAAACCATTTCATTCTATCGTTGTCAAAGTCAGTCCTCGAGGGCCGGCATCCTACATGTTTTAGTTCTCTCCCTAGTGATAGTAACGACCTTCCCAGCAAGTCAATGTTATTCTTAGGCCTTCTAATGAGCCATCATTTGATGCAGGTGTGCTAAACCAGGGAGAGAACTAAAACATGCAGGCCCTCGAGGATTGACTTTGGCCACCTCTGGTTTAAGGCCTTCTGGACAGCGAGCCTCTACATCAGTCTTGCTGCAAAAGATTTGATATAATTTCCTTGCAATGAAAAATGTTAAGTGCAGCACAAAGCATTAATGTTTTTGTATCAAAGCTTTGACAATAAGCAGAAGTAAGAGTTTCACTTTTCTGAAGTTTTTATTTTACTTATAAACTTGGCTAAATGTAGCAAACGTATTGAAACTAATTCTGTTCCTGGTTTTGTTACAGGCTATCTCTAGTAACAAAATCTCCTGTTTGCTGCCAGACTTTAAACATGTAACAATGATGGTTCAAACACTGTTCAATGAGATATTTAAGGCTTAAGATCTTGTTTACTATAGCCTAGATCTGATGTAAATTGGTGTTTAACTTTTTATATCAGGTAATTTGCGGCAAACCAGTGATACTTCACAGGTGTAAAACAATTCACACAGATGGACTCTATTTACTAATAGGGTGCTGTAATTAGCTTAATGAACAGAGATTACAAAGTGATATTAATCAAAAATTAAAATGTGCACAAAATTTTGAAAGTAAGTTGGTTATACTAGATTTAAAATTACATTTTTAGTGTAAAAGTCCCAAACACAAATGTGCACCACACTTTTTAGACTTCAACTTGTAGACAAAAAGTTAAAAGTCTCTAACATGCTTCTTTTACCTTACAGTTATGAGCTAATTAGTGCTAGGTTATCAAACAAAATCGTTTTTAAATACATAAATAAATTGTAGTTCTGCAGTGGTAATTTGATTTCTTTTTAAAGCAAAGGTTTGGTGGGTTTGAATACTTTTGCTAAGTACTGTACATGTATTACTGCTTTTATGGATGCAGTGTAACATTTCACTATGACCTACAACCCCACAATCCAAACACTGACTGATGATAGTTAAATCTCTGAATGAGCTGAAAAGCTTTCGCCAGCAGGTGCATACATTAAGCCCCACAGTGCCTTCAGGCGCAGCTGCTTTGCTTTAGGAAGCACACATCTGGCTTTTCATACATATGGGACAAAATATGCGAACAGTTTGATTAGGGATGCATGTTTGTCTGGAAAATGTAATTGGGAAGTGAGACGTAAAATCATGTGCAATGCACTTCAGTCAGGATGAAATATTCACATCTGAATTAGATCGTTTTTTTAATAAACCTCTATGTTTCATAATAAGGACTAAGTTGTAAAAATGATTTAGCACTAGACATAAACCATCAAACTGTTCTTTTTTTCAGTGTTGGGAGTGAGAAGCAAAGGACTGTAAGAACATGTGGAAGTAACGTCAGATTAGTTTTTATGCAGAGGGAAGGACAGTGACAAGTGGCTGGAGGTGATCCAGCACCAGGGAGCCAATGATTATGATTAAGAATAGTGGGAGTAGTTAAGAGAAGTTGCCCCTTGATCATAATGAATAATTGCAGGGTCTCATCCACATAATCAAATTCACTGCACAGATCACAATTCCAATCAGCCTCCTCGAAGGTATGAGATAGTCACACAGTGCTTAACGTTCACCTCTCTTTCTTTATGAGTTTCTGCACATGACGTAGTAATTTTTGGGAAGTTTGCATATGGGCTGCATGCTTCCAGGATGTGCCCTTTTCATTAAAAGGCAGCCCCTGAAACCATTGGCTTACCACGGATTAAAGAGTCATCTGATGTTCAAGTGATTAATGGGAAAGTTTCGTAATTATTCGCTCTTCCACAAAAAACTTTGCCCTTTTGACACTGTCGAATAGGAAGTTTAATAGATCAGAAAAGAGTGTCCTTCCCAGATCTGCTTTGAAGATTTGTGATGAGCCAACAATGTGCCAATAGAGACTTTTAATGGAGGCTAATGGATGGATTAACAAAATACTGGTTTATAGTACTTTGTTAATTCGACTGAACAATAATAAATTACAAATTTTTGGTTAGTGAAATACTGACAGCTGATTAAAGTCACTGTTACTGCATCAAAAGAAACTATAAGTTGAAACTATTGAGACAAGATTTCACATGACAATGTATAATTTTGGGCTCAGACAGCCATGATACATACTGTAGTTTTAGGGGGAAATACCCTCAAGTTCAGTGAGTAAACACGTGCTCTCTTTTCGTGTGCCCTTTTGTACTCTTGGACCCCTTCACATTTAAGACAGGAGCAGTGTGCCTGTTATGCAGGTCTCAGTGGGCCTCTGGAAAGGAAAGGGATCAAAGGACTTCTGAATTTATTTTCAGTAATATTACAATTTATATGTAAGCTGCATCAGAAAGGAGCTCTGCATGGGTCTTTTATAAAATTCAACCCTAACAATAGCGCCTTAAATTGTGTTTTTACCTGTCTTTGTGTAGCCTTGACACATTTGGCATCAACTTGCTAAACAACTAATGCAGAAATAGTGATAACTGAAATTGTTATTCTTGGATTGTAAATTCTCATCTCTGCTCCCCATATCCCTTCCTTTACAACACCTGATTGTACATACATTTGTGGTTTATGCTTCTGTATTTGATTTTTGTTAAAAGATTTTTGTACGCTATCAGACATTTATTTTGAATTAGGTGATGAAATCCATGAATTTGGCTGAATGTGTGTTTAAAGTAGTTTTCAGAGTTTTGGACAGCGACTTAAAAATTTAACAAGGGAGGAAGAAAAATCTAAAATAAAACAATTCAAAATATGATTTAAATCTCTAAAATGTTTTATATTGCAGGTCTTAAAACTGAGTCTTTGGCAGGGATTTATAGGTTGTTGAGGATTGGTGTGGATATTATATGAAATTGTAATAATTTCTAAAGCTTACACAAGGACTACTGAAAATGTACGATCATCCTTTGCTTTTTTTCAGTTGTATCCTGGGATTACAGAAACACAAAAACTCTAAATGTGTTTTTTAAAATAAGTCAAATCAAAAAGGTGTTTGGCACCAACTCTACAAACAGACCAAACCATTGGAACAAAAACTGAAATGTATGAAGTAATACAAAAACACTGAAAGTACATCCTAATCTCTACAAAATCCTCAACTAACTTACAAGGATGCAGATTTTTTCAATTCTAATGGGAAAACTGAGAAACTGTTTTTTTCTGTTTGTCTAATAAAGACTATCAGCTCCTTTATCAATTCAAAGCCTAAGGTTTGTGTTTAACTAAACAGACACACTCCTGGCTTTGAATTGGAAATGAATTGGAAATGTGAGTTGACCTGGGGAAAAAAAGGAAAAAGAAATGTGTTGCAAGTGATGGTTGCCTATAGTCAAGGAAATAGTAGAAAATGACACTTTTGAATCGTGAAAAATTATAGTCTTGAACCATGAAGACTTGATTGGTGTACACAGATATTTTTCATACTTCCTTAGCAACAAAAGCATAGACTATAGACTAAATAATCTAATCAATGTGATGATACAACCAATAACCTGGATTTTGGAGATGATTTATTTAGGATTGGAAGGTCATAGCAATTGTCTATTCTTGCCGGTGTTGGCTGTAGAGAAAACCAGTAAACAAATCAGGAAATTGTAGGAAGTGTGCTCTGGGCTCTAAAGCTGTGTTCACTTTGTGGAAATTTAATCTGTTTCACACAAAGAAACTGTAGTAAAGGAAAGTCTCTTGTCACAAATAAATCAATAAAAAGAGGTATGGCCTTTTTTCCACAACAAGAAATTACTAGAATTATGCTGAGCATTTTTTTTTCTTTCAAATATCTCTATACAATAATCCCTGACAACTGACCAGAGATAGAATATTTTCTGAGTAAATTTTGTTCAACATAAAAATCCTTCTAAATCTGTACATTTTGAGCACCTCTGTCCAGATTACAGTCTGTGTCCAGTCAGCCTCTATGTGATTTCTGTCAAAAGCAACATCAACAACAGTTACTACTGCACATTACAATCTTTCCATTACTATTCTTTGTAACTGCAAAAAATAAAAGTGTGGCAGCAGTTGCCTGCTCTTCGCAGAGGTCCATGGGAGCCTGAAGACAGCTGATAGCCGCTGAGCCCTCCACTAAGGCCCTGTGGTTGTCATGAGAACAGACACCGGGCCCTGCTCTGTCAGCATCAGCTGCCCAAAACAAACAGAAACTTGGCTGTAGAGCAGCTAACTTGTCATGCTTCTTTGAGACTGGATGAGGGTTTAGCAGCAGTGATTAGGTATTTCACCTCGTATCGCATTTTAAGTCTGTCATTTTAAAATGCAAAATAGGCAGATTTAGCTGCTGTCCAATACCACCATGTTCTATGGTAGATCTTGCCCTGATATTCTGCTAATAAAAAAAGTTTGTTAGCTTATCCCAAATCCCCTTTATGTCATTGCACTTTAAATTTAATGCTGTGTTCGAATCACGAACCAAGAAGTAAATTCTTATAATCAAACAAAATATGCCTAGTTTGTAATATGACTAGTGTGGTTCCCTTGTGCTACTCACAAAAGTCTACATAAATTAATAAAACTGTTTCTCCTTGAGCATTGAGGATGAATTTAAGAGTCTCATGGCCTGCGGGAAACAAAGTGCTCTGAATTCAGGAGATACGGAAGCAAGATAGATATTATTTCGAACTACTACGAGGGCTCTCAGCAAACAATTCATTTATAACAGATATCACCTGTGTTCCCAGGACATGTACCAAATTATGTTCTCGGCCAGTAATATCACCTGCTGCAGAGCCAACCTGTCTTGGCTGTGCACCTCCTTGTCTTTATGAGACCAACCACAACAATCCCTCCACTGACAAACCAGAGCAGCTTTTTGTCCTGAGGACTGCATTATTTGTTTCTGTTCTTTCCTGTTCCATTGCTAAATCAGTTTGCATTAACTTCTGGCTATCAATAATTTTATGCCTAAATATGCACCAACATCTGTGTGTACTGTGAATTCCTCTAAAATTTGTTTAAAAATATCAGTGAAAAACCAGCACCACAAAGACCACTCTGTTCATGGGACAAAGACAAGTGAAGGAATCCTTTTAAATTGTTTTTTTTTTTTTTTTTTTTTTTTTTGTTTACATAGAGAAATTTGAACTTTGTTCTTGGGTTGATATGCACATTTGACATTTATCTTTGGGATACAGAACCTGTTTTCTTCTTGAGTGGTATGAGAGTTGGACATTCCTATTTTGTGTGTAATTGTGCATAATTCTTTGTACAGATGAACAAAGCACCTGCAGGCATATGGAAATTGCACCCTAAGATGAACCAGGCTTGTCTAAATCCACAATCCTCTTCCTGATGTGTTGGTTGATTTCTTTCAATTTTCCCATGAAGTTGCATGAGGAAGAAATGTTTCAGGTGTGCTTTGATTACATTACCATTGTCTGGTTTTAAACTTATATTCATATTTAAATATCAATACATACCCAAATTATATTTTTAATCTGTTTTCACAAATTTATTTCTCTAACAGTAAATTTCACAGAAGAACATTTAGACCCAGGAAACTGGTGTAATTTAGCTGGAAGTGAAAACAATTATGCTGGTGTTGCTGATACTGTAATGGTCGATAAATTAAATGACACATTATGCACTGTGGTTCACACTGACAAAGTAAGAATACTTAATTTTAAAGAGCAAAATTAATAATGCCAACTGTAGCTAGGAAATTAGAAACATCAATAATAACCACAGTGTTGTTAACTACGTTATCAACAGGCTGCAGTTGAATTTGTGTTCAATGTATTCCCACAGAGAAGTGAAACTGGGGAAGCTATTCTTCAAACTGGCTTTCACAGCATGTATTGTGTAATGTTTATTTTAGAGTTGTTTCCAGAAAAGTTCAACTACTTTATTCTGAAAGTTGCAGCAAAGACGATGAAGAAAAAAAAAAATCAGTATAAAGTATGAAATGTACATATAAACAATTTTAAAAGTGTAGCCAAGATTAAGTTCACCAATGAAGTGAAGAATGAAATTATGGTCTTCATTATTATGGTCTTTATCCCAACTCCTTAGTCACTCTTTTGACAAATAAATGGCAACTTTCTTGTTGGTTACACTTAGGAAAATATTTAAATATGACTAAATTAAAGCTGAAGCTGTCATTAAAGCTGTTATACATTGGCATATCTAGTTGACCCATTTGCTAAATACCCAATGACGCATGTTTGTCACTTATGATGTTTTCCATACTGTATGTTTTGGGATAGGGTTTCTAAAATGCATAGTATACTACTGGAACAATATTAGACGTGTGGAAAAACTTAATCCAGTGTATTTTCTTATTATAGTGTTAGATAATTAGCTAACCCATTGTATTGAAACAATGAATAGTGAACTGTCACTTTCACTGACGTTAAGGCCAAAAATGATCTATTCTAAAATTATGTAAAATTTAAAAACACTTACAGTATAGATTCACATCCCAAAATTTAAATATATATTCACTGAAAAGTTATTCAGTTGGCAGCAAATGTATTTACACTAACAAAAAATTTCTTGAAATTATGTAATAAATTTTACAGTTGATACCTCGTGTATATACACATATCATACATTTCTTGCAAAACTATAAAACAGTCTTGGCATCAGTACAGTCAGCACCCGGCTCCTTTCAGAGTAAATAATTACGTTTTTTTCCCCCTCATTCAATTTGTATCGAATATGCAAAATGTTGAGATTTTTCTCAGACAGATTTTATTTCAAATTTAATCCAAAGAATTACACAAAATCAAAATGGTCTACAACTGGTGTGCAGGTTTTGATTAATGAATCTGCAATTTATATTCTTTAATTGATAAATTTCCTTTGATTTCTAAGACATTTCTTGAATATAATCTGAATGAGTAAGTGCTCATTTGCTGAAAAGTCACTGGTGCTGATTGATAGGAAGTCTCAGCTGTGCTGCTCTAAATCTGCTCAGCAGAGGCAGTCCAGGAGGTATCTCAGTGTCCTGACTGGAAGGATTAAAGACAACATTGAACAGTAATCTGCAATCTGTTCATTACAGCTCCTCTGATAAAATGGAAATTTGGATAGGGGTTATCCAAGTTGAACAGAAGTGGCCATTTGCTGAAACCTGAGGAAGTAGTCAGAGAGTCTGAGCACAATGAGAAATCAAAAACAGCTTCACCAACATATTGCAGTTATGCAGCACATCATAACCTCATCCTTCACCACTTTCAAGAATATGTGTAAGACATACTGCATTTTCTATTCATTTATGTTTTAATGAGCTTTGCAAGACTTCATAGCATTTTCTTAGGAAGTTGATGCTATTACAAATAAAAATCAGAAAGAAAGCGTGTACAGTTGTTAGTGTTTATGGGAGAATGACTAGATGAAACCCATCATTACAAGAAAGACAAACTGTTTGACATATGCTGTAGATGAGACCAAAGCTGTCCTTCTTGGTTCAATGAATACATGTTTCAGAAAAATTGCCCTCTATAGATCATCTTGACTAACCTGAATCACGTGGCAATATTTTTGAAAAGACAATCTAAGACAATCTTGACACGTACAACCAACATTAATGGACATTGAGATTATTGTGCACTGTATAACTAAAATTGTGCAATTTACATTTGCTGTAAATTGATGCTAAAGAGATTAACTGAATTCTAAATTCCTTCAGCATCTATTCTATTTCTGTGCACTTCTCTACATTTGAGTCCTATGACTGCATGTGATTCTTGATTGTACTTGTAGTCACTTCTCCATATCCATGTAAATCTCCTCTTCCTTGCCTCAGCAGAGGATCCCTGGGTCAGATCAACCAGGGCAGGTAGCCTGTGCATCACAGAGCAACTGAGAGACACACTGGACAATCAACCCTGCATACACACATTAAGCGCAATTTAGAAAGACCAATAACTTAACAGTCATGTTTTTGGACTGTTAAGGAAGCCGGTCTGGTCAGAGAGCTCCATGCAGAAAGACCCAGGTTGGGATTCAAGGCCAGGACCTTCTTACTGCCAGGCAACAGATACTACCAGCTGTATCACTGTGCAGCCCTAGTCACTTCCTGTCTTAATCTAAACATCTGTTTGCATAAAAAAAATGAAAATTTGCTTCATAGTGTTTTTTTGTAAAGCTTTTTGTATAGCAGAATGCTATACGTGCTACTTCTTTTCTCCCAAACATAGTTTTACACGTAGCTCGGAACATCAACTCTGGTTTTATCTGACTAGAGCACCATCTTCTGCATGTTTCTGTGTCAAACTACAAATAAGATGTCTTGTATAAGCTAATAGCCTTAACCTGGAGCACTTTTCTTTTCCATTTTGTTGTTATTTTGAAGCATTCCTGTAACACTTTAAACAGTTTTTCTTTAAAGGATTTATGCAAAAATAAACATCTTAGTGTGAAGTGATATTTTCTGTAATTACCTGGGACACATTATACATATTACATACAGCCAGATATTTGTTAAAATTGCTTCTTATACTCTAAGACATTTTCTGAAAAAAAGTACAGCATGGTACCAAAGTGATAAAGATAAAATAAGAGTTTGGTGGAGTTTTGCTAAAGCATCCATCACCAGTTTATCACAGCAGGAGTACAAAGTAAAATTGATGAGCTGTCACTAGTGTATAAGAAGATACAATAAGCTTTTTGTAGAATGAAACATGAAGAGTTGTATTTGTTCAGCAGAACCACAAACAATAAAACACATTCAGTTTTTGGGATAACAAAGCTCCCTGAAGACAGGGTGGTAACAGTCCCTAAAGACTTGGCAAGTTATGTGGAGGTTGTTTTTTTAAACAAAACATAAGACTGTAATGACTTTCTGGAGACAGAAAAATATCACTGAGGAAATGTTGCAATGGATTTCAATGCTTTTTCTATCTCTCCTTTGGTCACAGAACTGCTTAGAATGTATCATCAGATTGGTATCAAATTGATTGTTCCTCTGCTCATTACTTGTTAAATTGTGTTTATTTAAGATTTAGCGCACCCTTCAGGCACTCCGTGAAAATCCAGTTTCACTGCCTGCCCTGAATCAATTAGCCAATCAGATTGCTTTGTTCTCCAGCCAAGGAGTAAATAAATGGGCTACTTTTCTCCGTTCTGAGATATTTAATCAACCGTTAAGCCCCAAACTTCAAGTCCTTCTTCATAGGAGAGCCAATCATAAGAACAGGCATAACTAATTTTCAAACTTGTCAACTGCTCATTGCTAAACCTACAATTTCTGCCAGAATTCACAAGTGAAAAAGACCTTCAGTGTTACCCCTGAAGTGGAACGGGATGGGTTTGCTACCTGCTATTTAGCAAAGATAAATCATTTTTATATGGGGAGCTGAAAGGAGGGCACAGATTTATCAAGAACAAATTGACCCATTATTGCATGCAACAATCAAGACTTGGAGAAATTGAGTTTTGTTTGGGTTAAAACTCAATTAAAGGTTTGCTCGTTTGAGATTCAAATGTCACATAACTGCATTCATTTGCCTATAGAAGTTGGTATAACCTGTTAAAGATATGCATCTGTTAGCCACACAAACAGCTTTTTAATCTAAGGTGAGATAGAGACATAGATGGAAAGCTAAGAACAAGAAGTGAAAACATGTAATTTGTCTTTGTCACGTCTGATAAAATGAGCTGCAAATCAAGTCCACAAATGCCATTAGTGGTATCCTTCCACTGTGTCCTTTACCTTCAGTTACTAATGTCTGCAAGGTATGGGCTAAAAAAATTGGCATGTACTACACACTGCATGCCTTTTTAAAATACAGTGTCTTGTAAAAGTATTGATACAACCTGAACATTTACCACATGTTGCCACACAACCTATCATCTATTTTAATGAGACTGTGCTATCATGACCCCATTAAATCAATGCTGTGAACATTTCCCTGCAAGTGTCTTGATGTTTGTCTTTTACACCTACGCCCATTAAAAGTTTCAAATGATTTTCTATTTTTTCCTTTCAAAATAGCTGTGGTTGATTTAGATTCAGTGGAGGGTTTTAGTGAAAATCAATTTCAAAGTCTTGCAGCAGAGTTTGAATTTTCTTAAAGAATCTTTTGTTTTTCGACACTCTAAAATAGTGTCGGATTACAAACAAATCTTTAAGACTGTATAATGACTTTCATTGATATTGATTTTGAATTGGATTTAACAATGGACAGATACAAATCTTAGAAATATTCTTCAGTCATTAGTCAGTTTGAACATATTATTGATCAGATTCCTATTCTCTTGGAAAAAATATTTCTAAGTGTGTGATTGAAAGGCAAATCTTACCTGAACATTTTATAAGCCATTTTCTGACAATAAAGCCATATCAGACTTGGATTTTTAAAATACACCACCTATTTATGAATACTTCCTCATGATTTACAACTTGAAAGGTAGTTAACCAGCTCCACTGAAAAAATTTAAAATGTTCTTCCTCTTCCTGTGATGCCTTTGCAAGGCTTGATGAAACCCGGCTGGGAGTTTTTGCATAATCTTACTGGCACACAGACAAACAAAGAGGACTAGAAGCGTACCTGCTTCTCATCTCTGCTTTAGTGTATTATGTTAATCAGAGAGCGTTTGAGCATGCCTCTCCATAGAGCTGGGAACATAACACAGCCTGCTCGTGTTTCTTCGCATGTATACACACACTCAATGTTGCACAGTGTAAAAGCTAAAGTGAAACACAGTTCTTCATCTTTTCCTGCTTTTTTATAAAAACCTCCTCATATTCCAAATTGTGTACTTATCACTTTTACGATCCACGTAAAAGTTATGGATATTTTTTTGTGTGTATTCTACTCTGTTGGTTTAAGTGAACAATTTATCAGACAGTAAACCTGTGTCAAGCCTTACCCTAAGCATGCTTCTGGCAACAGAGAGATAAAGATATTCTTAAAATTATTTATTTATTTTCTTTTTCCACAAGGGTTTGGATTTTTTTCTTCTCCTCTTTATAGGTAGCAATTAAAATTGAACTTCTTTCAACTTGGATTGTATTCATGTTTATGAAATCCATTTATTGGTGTTTGAAGTCCAGGTGATAAAATATGCATTATTGTGAGCAAGATGAAGAAATGTGAAAACCTTGTTCTGAAAGCACAGTGAGGATCTATCCATTCAGTCAGCAATCATCAACATCCAGAAGACCTTGCGAGTTCTCATCTTGATTCATAGTCACTTCAGATACAGTGTTATCAAAAAGTAATTGTCCCTTTTCGAGATTTATCTGGTTTTTACTTTTTTTGACTTTTGGCTAACAGAGGGCTCTCCAATGATCAGTGGTCCGAAAAGCAGATTGATCGCCTGTCCATCACTGATGTTTTAGGTTATCAAAGAAATATTAAAATCAAAGAGTGAAACCAGAGTAAAACCTAAAGGTGGTTTTCACATGATAAAGAACGAATCCATAGAGCCATTTTATATCACAATCAAGTAACTATGTTACCTTCAGCTTTAAAAAAATGCTCTGTATGTCAAACATGACTTAAAAGAAAATTGAGTTTGTAATTTAACACCATTTTCAAACGTAGTTTGTGTGATAAGCTTATCAGAATCACAGTTAAAGCAAGTGCTTGTTATTGCTGATGCTTCTAGTGGTGCTCAGTGGGGGAGTAACAGAGTAATTTGCAGAAGTGCACAGAAAAGGCAGCACTTCATGAGAGCAAATGGTTAGACCACCCAAAATGGTTGCCAAAGGAGTTACGATAATTTTGTGCGGCTTGTGTACCTTGTTTTGGTTTATCACATGAAGTTCCAATAAAATAAATTTAAGATTGTAATAAATCTAAAAAAAAAATGAAAAATTAGGATGCATTAACATTTAAGTTTACATGGCAAACAAATGAGAATGCATATAAAAGCATTGCGCCACGTTGTTTAATTAATTTTTATTTTTAATTCAGTTTTTTTCCATTTGCTTGATGTAACTGTATATTTTCAGCTAGGTACAAAAACCGTCCCAATTCAATTTATGATAGAAGGCCTCACTCTAGTAACATGTTGCATTCAAGTCACCTTCTACTCAAAGTTAATTTTTAGAAAACTAATAACATGCAAACATTGCTCTGCTCCAGCTCATTTAAATTTCTTTCACAATTTCTGTCTTGTTTGGCTCAGTGTGGAGAAGCATCATAGGTTGAAATCAACACTGCAGATTGCTCCAGGTCAGCCTGAGGTGTTTGAAATGTCTGATGCAGTATTTTTTTTTCCATAGCGTTTAGAAAAAATTGTTGTTGTTTTGGGAGAGAGCGATATACTGAATCAGAGAAATGCACATTTGTCTTTAGATGTTTTATTTAGAAAATCAGAGTAAATATCAACATCTGAGAAAAGAAAAGCAAGAGAGAAGAATTGAAGCACAACACATACAATTCTCCTTTCATCTCTTATCAGTCACGTATATGGTGCCTTCCACCCACCTCTCTCCTGTGGAGAGTTTCTCTCAGTTTCTCCCATCTCTGGTTAATTGGCACCTCTGTCCCTAAATCAAACCTGGTTCAAATGAATTTCAGTTGGAAACAGAAGAAAAAACATCTTCACTGAAAACTCCTCTACCAGTTCCATAAGTAAAATACTTGCTCAGAAACCTTTGTTATCAGTTCATCCTTCCCAGTAAATAAGCAAAAGTTTAATTTTCCAAGACAATAGTTACAGACCTGAGATTCCATCTAACACTAGGTCCTTGAGAGTTTCAGAGCTGTGAACCTTTTTGATAACACAAAGAATGTATATGTCACCATCATAGGGGACCTTGTACTTTGTAAAACTTTCATAAAGAAAATAGTATTTTGGGGTTTGCGTTAGTATTTCTGAAGAGAGGCTTCAGATAACATGTAAATAACATGTTATTTACATGTTAAAATAACATGTAAATAACAGATAAATGTAAAGGATGTCTGAAAATATATGTTAGTATTATCCAATTTCCAATACAAAAGAGGTTGCTAACCGATGGGTATATTCAATTCATCACAGCTTAAAGAGCAAGAGCAGTGCTGGTGCTACAATTTTTGAAAATTCTGAGGACGCTTTATATTGAAAGCAAAGTAATATTTGTGGTAATTATCTTTCAAAAACACAGTTGTTTTCCATAATAGAGTGGCACCCTGCCAAACAAAACTGTCGGTGGTTGCACATCAGCTGAATTTCTTAATCCCACAGAGGAGTCAAAAAGTAAAAAGCGAATTGGGGTTTTGCTTAGTGTGTTTATGCCCGAGGTTGGCTTGTTGTGTAAGAATAAAGATGACATATCTGGAAGTGATTAAAAATGCTAATGTGGAAACCCACCTTGTGCATGTCCGCTGCTATGTCCTAGGAAATGCAACAACAATGGAGGCTATTTATGCTTTTTTTCCCCACATCTGTCTTTTTTCCAATCTCCAGCTTTATTATACTAGACATATAAGATAAACAGGTAATTACTGAGAGGACAGATCAGACAGTGCCACATAAAGCACAAGCTACAAATGTTTTGGAAATTCTTCAAGATTTCAATCCATGCTCAGTATTTTTTGTTTGTTTGTTTTATTTATTTAGAATTTTTATATTCTAATTGTGAACATTATTTCTACCTTCTTCTCTGAAACAAGCACTACATGGAATTCCATAACTGCAAAATCAAATATAATTAAGTTTCAATTGAATGTTACTAGACTTGAAAGTTTACTGACACAGTCTGTTCACTAAAAACAGATTCTACTGACTCAGGATTTACTCTTAATCCATTTTTGCACTTGACAGATACATAGAGTAGCTGCACAATCATCAATCAAGGCTACAAAGTAATGGATTATTTGTAAAGCTATATATGTGACTGTAATATAGCTTTGTTCTTCAGCTGATAAGAGCTGTTAAGAGCTACACATTTTTGGCATTAAGAGAAAATATTAAAACTTTTCTTAGGCTGAAAAGTTAACTTTGGATGAAACCCGGTAATAGTAGGAGAACAGAAACAGACGATCTCTCAACAGGCAGTCATTTAGTAAGACAGTATTCAAAGTAAGTATATTAAAATGGTCAATTTGTTATACTTGCTTCAGATATTGCTTTAGGTTTTATCATCTTAAATGGTAACTTTAGTTCAAGTCACAGTTCTGTGATCAGGAATAATGCCTAGATCAAGAGATCGCAGGGGGTCTATAAAAAAAAAAAGAGAATTCAGTATGGAGTTGGTGAGAAGCATGCTAAACAGACCCAAAAAGCACTGAGTTTGGTCACACTGGGGGCACAGAGAGACCATGTGGTGCTGGTGCCCTTCCTGTCCAAATAAACATGAAAATAAAGGCATTTTATTTCAAAGTACTTAGTATCAAAACATGCACAGAAAATGGGTCAGTTTAATTTTTTTTTCAGTAATGTAATTGAAAGAAAATGAAACATCATGTATAAAGCCTTGATTGTTTTTTGCTTTGAAGAAAAAAACAATTGCAGGTGAAGTAATTCTCTTCCCTTCAAACTTCTGTTCAGATAATACATTTCACATTTTTCAGTAGGAGGAAGTGTGGGCTTTTAAATTATTTAATAATTCTAATTAGCAGTGTAACTAATGGTTAATCCGATTGTCAGCTTGAAAAACAATGAATTCAGTTTAAATTTTCCAGTTTATTAAATTTGTCAAAGTACAAAACCCTTGTTTAAGTAGTCCCAGTGGAAAACAGATAACCCACTTTTTTTATGCTGCTGCATGGAAGCAATTTAAGTTGATTTTTTATTTTTTTTCATAACTTTAAATTCCCTCCACCACCTGATTTTCTCACCTTTGCTCTCTGCCTTGCTTCACATCATCCACACATTGTCCTGCAACTTCATTCTATGTTGAATTGGACATTAATCGTCTGCTTCAGAAAATGGGCTGCCGCTGTACCGACTGCTGACCCTGTAATTTTCCATCTGTTCAGGACCAATCAAAAGCACGCTTTCACTCCTTAGTTTTCACCATCGTCACTGACTACTGAACTGATCGACAGAGCTGCTCTCTATTTACCCCTGAGTTGCTGCATGGCCCAATCACTTTTGGTTTCTGTAACTCCTGCTGGAAAAGCGGGGCATCTAATTTAGCAGGGCACATTTTTAATTTAGTTTTGGGTTATTTTTCGGCAACCTGAATAAACAGCTCATTTCACTTTGGCACCAGCAGCTCTCTCGCCGGTGTCGTATCTGTTTTCCCTGGCTTGTGCAAGCAAGCAGTCGAGGTTCAATCAATCACTATCTGTCTTCCTGTTCCTCTTGATTCTTATTAAAACCTCCCAAAACAGGAATATGAAGAAGCTTATACAGAAAGCAGAAGCTATCAATTTAAATTTAGTGATTTTAGAACATCATTTTAAAAGTGAATACATTATAATTGGAATTATGATCTGCTAAATTGAAACAACCACCACTGAAAATCAATTTAAGCATAATCATCTGCATGCCACTGTCCACTGTCTCAGAAAATCAAAAAATGTTGCACTTTTGCATTAGTGTTCTATGTGCTATTAATTTGTCTTAAAGTTTTTTTGTGTGTGTGTGTTTTCTTTTACCCTAACATCTCTCTTCATTCCCTCCTGTTTTTTGATGCAGACTCTCACATGGCTCTGGTTCCTTTATCTCTCCATCTCCTCCTCTGCCTTGGCACTTCCTTCCATCTCCACCTGCGAACACAGTAACCTCCTACTGTAATACCTTTCAAATATTTTATGAACAATGATTTAAATTCATATTTTCTAAAACAATGAATGTTTTCATTAAATAATGGTGGCTACCACAATTTTTATATTCTTGCTTAGCTCTTTTTTGCACAGATGATTAGAGACTTGTTAAGCTGGGGATCTTTTCTTTTTTCAAGCTGGTGTGTATATAAGTATATTGAAGGGGTGCACACTTCACAATGCAATGCACTACCCTCCCTGCATTCCTTTGGCAAGCCTCAATAAACAACAAGGAAGGAATTGCAGCCCATAGCCACTAGTGCAAGTGCCAAGTAGAGCCATGAGTGTTGAAGTGGCCAAAGCTACAAGCACCAACTCCCGCCTTATACAAAATTCATCAACATTTGCCTCTCTCTACTAACTCTATTTGTAACCTTGCTCAGTGTTACTGTGGAGAGAAAGTTGTTTGTGTCCTCGAACGTCACCACATGTTCAGTAAAACAGGGTTTCCTTTGTTACAAGAGACACGGAAGGTTTGTGGATTCCACTCTTCTATCTCAGAGATAAAATATCAGGGAGAAACTCCTGAATGTAAAGGACATAGCACACAGGAAACACACGATGTGTTGCAACAGTGACAAGACTGATGCCTAATAGACTTGGTCAGGGATGTATGTCATTGATGGTAGGACTTTAATATCGGTGGTTAACACAACTTTGAAAAATTCACTGTGATGCAATCAGTGAGCTGATGTGTAAAGCACAGTGACCTCTGTTTTTCTGCAGGTGCTGTCGAAGTCTGTCACATAAACACACATACAGCTGTGTTCAAGAGCAACAATGTCCATGTAAACGTCAGAAAATTAAGTTTTACATGGACATTGTAAAATGTCCACGGAAATAAAAGGATTTTATTTCCATATGCACATTCTGATTAGAACTTTTTATTCGAAAGCATTGCATCAAAAACAGCTGGCAAGATTATTTAATCAACAGAAATTGAAGAACACTGACTATTAGCCTGTTCAAAGCAACATTGATGTCTACATTTGCAGCGACACAGTAACAATGTAGACTAAAAGATGTTTCTATATTCAGCTTGCCTCTGAGTCTGTAAACAATGTCTCGCATCTCCTGTTTTCAAAACTGCTCAACATCTGTGTTGTATGGACTCGGCCTACCTGTGGATAGTGAATAGGTTCACTAGTCTAGCGAAATTAAATATTCCACTAATCCTATCAATTTTCCAACATATTTGGTTTTCACTGCTTACATTTTTGCACAAATTGAGATTTGGGAATTTGCCTGATCGTTTATTTTTATATTTTCCCCCAGATATTTCTGACTTTGGTTTCAATTTGAATGCCTTTGGGAATATTTTTTGATCTTCATATGTTTTATCTTCTCCAATCAGTGCTTATTTAAAGCCAACTGACTAAAATGAGTCATTCTAGGCATTATTCAAAAATATATTTTAGTCAGAATTTCAGGGATATTGCACTACAATTAACATAAACAACATCTGATGCTTTTGCCCTTAAATACTTGTCACTTGTGTGACAACAGTGTTTTCACAGAATGGCTGGCCTCACTTACTGCAATCTGCACTGCTATCGTTTTGAACATGATCCTTCAAATTTATCATTAACATTAGTAGTATATTCAGAAAGCTTCCCAAAGTCAATTATGTTTTACTCTGCTATGACAAGTAAGTTATTTGTGATGCAGAAAAACAGTAATAGCGATTGTGAGGTTGGACTGCTATTATTTTGAACACTGCTGATTCTTTCTGTGAGAACTGCTTCACATTACTATTGCATGGAGACAATGAAGTGATTGTCTTTGTGTGACTGCACTAGTATCAGTTGCATGTTTTGTATTCAAATTTTTCTTATCATCTTTGAAATGAAAAACTCAACAACAAAGAGTACTAAGTCATTTTCTGCCTCTTGACTTTGTGGTTTTATGATGAAATAATGCTGCTCCTCTCTTAATTGCCCCTCAAACAGAGAGAGACAATTCTCCACTGGACTAAAATACATAATTGCCACTCAAAATATGAAATATATATATATATATATTATAATTTTGAACTCAAGTACAAAACATCTTTCTGTCTATTGTTGCTTGGATAAATGCTTGTATCACTTATGGAGGTCAACATGTAGATAAAGAGAGCAAACCTAATCTGTCCCTCTATCTTTCCATCTATCTTTAGATGAAAACACATATCTACATACACCAATAAAAATACACACACATACTTTCTCACCGGCTCACTTTCTCAACACTTAGAAAGCACTTAATCACAGTGAAATAGAAACATGGCTAATCTAATCAAAGAAAAGGAACACAGAAATGAACAAAAATCAAAACCAACTCAAACAACCCCAGAACTTGACATTCTCCTAAATTTGCAGTTACTCTTGGACGATTTATCAACATGTCTTATACGGGTCCAAACTTCTTCCATTTACCACTGATGGAGGCCACTGTATTTATTAAAATAGATTAAATAGATTTAACTCAATATCAAATAAATCTGTAGCATAAAAATTAGGAAAACGAGAAGCATTGTGAATTCTTTTCAGATGGACTGTACAAGTGTCCCATCACTCATACCCAGAAGAAACCCAGTCTTAACATCTCAATCAGGCTGCATGTCTGTGCTTAAAGTGGATGAGCTTCATTTTTTATTCTTTTAAATGCAAGTAAAAAAAAATGCCTGACAAAATATGAAAATATTGGATGGGTATAAGTGATTTTGCAAGGTACCATTTACAGCACCTTGCAAAATCATCATATGATAATACATTCTTCAGTAGTGATGAAGAGTTCTTCTTTCTAGAGTTTGTTTGTGTCTATGAAAAACAGCTTGAATTGCTTTTTTTGTTGTTTTTTTTCAGTGCCATGGGTGTGTTTATGTGGTATGAAAAACAATCATCTTGGACTTTCTTTCGAATGTTGTTTTCCTAGTAGTTCAAATCCCATAGCCAACAAAACATCATTTACTCATGGTTTTTCAGCAGCTCTACTAGCTGAAGTTAATTGGGGCCTACCATAGAAATGTATGGCAGGCACCTATTGTTCTTCACCTCAAAATAACTGCCGCTTCCTACTACCGTTAATGCGGCCGATACCGCTGTGTGCCCCCTCATAATATATATATCAAAACGTGCGGCTTGGTCCCGGCATTGGAGCTATTACTTTTGTTGGCATTTCGAGTAAATGTGGCGTCATAATTAACAAAAAACGAGCCAAATTCAAGTCAAAACAAAAGACTAACTGACACAAAACACAGTCAGTTACACTCAAACTGATAAAATTCTGTCTCTCCCTGCCTGACTCACAGCTGGCAGAGGATCCATTACCATAGCAACGGAACACACCATGGCCAGCTGATTAGGACTACAAAAACGCATCATTGTAGTTTTTACTGTGGCAGAACTCTGAGGACTGATCTGGCCTTTAGAACTACTTGTGTTTGGGCATTTTATAACTGATTTTAACCAACCATTGTTACACATGGGATTAGTGTGGCAATTAATTTTAATTAAACTTGATGAAATTGAGTTTAATTAAAATTTCAAAATAAAAGCATTGATATTTTTATATCATGTATTTGCTCTTTTGGGCATTACATAACTGACTTAACTAATGTCACTATTTCAAGATAGTATCTCATTACAAGTAGACCTAATTAAACTAGATCTATTTTAACTCCATCTATTTTACCTAGACCTATTTTAACTGACTTTGAGGAACTTGTAGAAGTTCGAGCAAATAGAAGGGTAAGTGCTCTGTTGGCGCACTGCATAGAGACTTGGATTGCGGTTCTGAGTTCAACACCCGCTTGCAGATCGTTACAAAAAACACTTTTTATCCAGAGTGACAGCTAGAGTTTTAAAGGTTAACGTTGAAGACTGACTTTGAGGTTCTTGTAGAAGTTCAAACGACTGGAAGGGTAGGTTGTATTGGGGTTCTGAGGGTTCTTAGTTCAAGACCAGCTTGTGGAATGGTCCAAAAAACACTCTTTATCCAGAGTGACTTCAGGAATTTTCTAGTATTAATATATGATCTATGGTGAGGCAGTTTTAACTCATTCTTTAAGACACACCAGTCTTTAACGTACCTGAGTATTTATCTAGAGCAATATACTATTTGAAATCCAACTGTGTTATACAAGCACTCCAGAACTGGTAAAAGAGGAAGGGAGGAGAAATGTAAGCCTTTTTAAACTTGCATCCAAAATTGTTTCCTCTGAACATGGCAGCCCTGAGGAGATCACATTTTCCATTTTTAACATGCATACACATATTTCTTGTGCTGAGACAAAATGGCAATCTGTTTGAGATGGATTTAGCTTCAAACCAAATAAATGCTTAAGTAGACAAGAGCCCTCTGGGACCTGAACTGTATGAAAATAAGCAGAAAGTAGGGGGATTAAATTAAAAGTACAGTGTATATCCTGTCCAAGCTGTAGCGCTTTCTAAAGAGACGGATCTCCCCACGCAGAGACTCACAATAAAAAATAATGTCATGTTTAAGACTAACCATGTAATCTTTAAAGCATAGCCTTGTGCCAAAAATACGGTTTGTTTTGTCTTTTAGATATACACAATCATCATAGTCTTTCATGGAATTTTTATCAATAAGACAGACACAATATGTTTTGTACTCAAAATTGCTCATATATGCTAGAGGAAAAATAAAAACAAAAGGATGTAATGAAGCCATGCAGTCTGTGGACATGAACCTAACTTACTTTGACAATGTTTTTTTAAGCCATCTCAAAAGGCATTTACAAACCTCAGAGCAAATCAAAACAAGCTTCTTATCCTTGCAGGTGGTAGGATGATCTAAGGGTGTTTTGTTCATTGTTATGCTCATTTTTTATTTCTCAGTGCTTGTTAAAAATCCATTTTTTTTTATTAAAATGTCTTATTTATCCTGATTATGACATTTAACCGGTTTTAAATAAACCAGTGATTCATAATAACATGAAATAATGAAGACTGCACTATGATTTGAATGTGAATATGCTGTTTTCCATTTAATGTGAGTTGTATACTTAATTATATAATGTCTTTCCAAAACAATTATATATTTAGAACATTTTCAGACCCTTACCAGAAACCAGAATTGTAGTCCACCGCTTGCTATCAAAAATATCAGAGGCAATTTCTGAAGCTGTTCGGATGATGTGAAAGTGGATAAGTCGAAGTGGTTCTCTCTCCCGTTAGTGACCCTTTTATTGAAGTTTGGTATTAGAATCAGAATTAGACTTAAACCATTTCCTTCACGGTTTAAAAATTTTAGGAAATTCTTTGATTTAAATCCTATCAACCAGGGCTCTCAGATATATTTGGAATTCCAGATTTATATGTGACTCTTAAAATTGCTCTTAAAAACTTTGACTCAAAATTACATGTGACAAATTACATTTTTGTGGAACAGATGAAAGACATGTAAACAACACACAATTGTGGTTGAAAATTGAATAGATGTCTACAAAGTAATGTCGAGAGATGTCTAATAGAGTTTAAGCTGTGGTTTTGGTTCATCTGTAAACAAGCTTCATATTCAGTGTATGTACTGGCATGAAGCTTGTTTACAGATGAACCAAAACCACAGCTTAAACTCTATTCCAAAATATATCTGAGAGCCCTGGTTGATAGGATTTAAATCAAAGAATTTCCTAAAAATTTTAAATGAATGTTGAGTGATTACAAAACCAGAACAACGATGTTTTTATGTATAAAATGATTTTTTTAAAAAAGCTATTTTAATAGGCTTTAAACTATTTTTAATGAAAAGTATTAAAGTTCCAACACTAATGGAAAAAGTTAGGCTCCTGCTCATCTATGTTCAGAAATAATGACTCCTTTTTTAAAAATTTTACATTTTTGTAAATATAAATATAAATATATAAATATAGGTTCTAAAATCTTTAAATAGATGTAAAAATCAAGGTTATTTGACCATGGTAAAAACTAATTATATGAGAACTCATCAAACATAGATAAGCATGGAAACATGTTTATGGAGATTTATTCTGCACAAAAATTAGACCTCAAGGATAAGTAAGGACATCATAATTCATTTTACCACGTCTTCCCTAAAATGGAAAATTCATCCCGGAGCTTGTGTGGATTTCATATATTCTATAAAATTAATAGACAACCTAGTCATATTTTGAAAGTCCCCTGTGGAAGCTTTCTGTGTGTTTTAGCCTTTTCAATTAATCAGGCTTCCCTTTTGCCTTAAAGGAGAAACATTTTTTAGGTGTTTTCAGCATGCCAACCAGATTATATTTGCAAATTGATGTTACTGAACTGTGAAAAGAGCTTTAATCTGTGGAAATTCCCTACCTTTGTGATTTTTATTGAAAAAACGTTGGTGTTGTTTATGAGGCATCAACGCATGAGAAGTTTTGTCTGGAAACCAAAAACAAACATGGAACCATCATAAAACAAGAGGCTGAAGGTGAAGAATTTAATCTAAAGCACTCTCTGTTCCATTTGCTGGATTTATGCTGGAATGTTTTAGGGCTCATTTTTATATTGCTTGTCAAAAGTCATTGTGAAATAAAAAAAAAAAAAAATAGTCCATGTAATTCATAAGTAAATCCTGGCAACATTTCACACAAATAAGATGACAGGATGAGCCCATGACTGATGAGCAGCAGAGCACTCGAACTGCATTCCCTGTTACGTTTTGGTGCATGCTGAATCAGGAATTCACACTTGCATAAAAACTGCTTTCTGATGGACTCTAAGAGGCAGCACTTTTCATTTACCATCACTGGAACTGAAAGTATTTCACTTTTTGAGGGCACTGAATGTCAACTAACTGTAAATTTAAAAAATATATATTATAATGCAAAATGTCTTACTTTATCAGGTGCAATCTGGACAAAGTGTGTTATGGATAACACACTACAACCTGAGAAATTATCGAATTTAAAGAAAGATCTAATCCTATAAAATGAAGCCAAAAACATCAATTGTTTAGCCATCATTTGGGATTTAACCTATAAAATATGATGTACAGTCCATATCTATTTTTAATGCATATATTCCAAGGATCTGATGATCAAATGTCCATACAGGATCCTATCAATGATCTGATAGGTATTATCCAAACTAATCAGAAAGTACAGTGAGTCAAGGCTCAGTTTCAATTTCAGATTTATGCATTCCATATTCTGCTGTTCTTTTGTAGGGTCATTACCATGAAATATGTGGCTCACTTCAATTACTTGGTAAATTAGATTTTTCCGTAAAAACCTGACTTGCAGTGTGAATAAATTAATTAAAGGCTTAGAGAAGGAAGCATTGGTCACCTATGCCACTGTGTCTCCCTGCTTATTTGGAAGAAAAAGAATCAACAAAAAATGTCTTACCATGTTAGAAATCAAATGACATGTTGATTAGTAATGTCTTTCTACTTATCTGTGCCTCATCTCTTCTTAATTGAATACTTTATAAGCCAATCTTTGTAAACAGTCCTGACTGTGTTACTGTTTACAGATTTCGGTGCTGATATACACACAATATTTAGGCTTTGTTACAATCTCTCTGTTGCCTGCAGGTGAACAAGCTGCAGGCAACAGCTTGTTGCCATTACAGCACTTACTGCTGTAAACAATTAAGCCTGTTGTCCAAGTGAAGAACAGAGGGCTCTTCCATTTTTTAATATTAGCTGTGTAATTTCTCAGCTTAAAGCCTGACTGCGCAATTATTCACCTCCCAATGCATCTCCATTTGTGTGTTCTCACTTGGTCATAGTTTTCACACATCAAGAAATGTAATTGTTATATTCATTGACAACTGAGGAAACCCCACACGAAGCCTTCTCTGAAGGCAAAGGAGACTTAACTTGTGTTGTGTTTTCTCTAAATCATTGCTAAAAAAAAAATCATTTACTTTATATAGTTAGGATTTTCCCCAAAATAATCTCTGGCTGTTTTCAAAATTAATGTTTTTCACCAAAAAGGTTACACACATACCAGTGATAACTGGATATCAGGAAAAGAGACATTTGTTTTTGAGTGTATACTATTTTACAGAGGAATTTGATTATCCACCTTAAGAATCTCTCAGATAGGAGAGTAAGTTATGCTAAATTTTAAATGAAATGTGTGCAAAGCCATTTTTGTTTTTGTTTTTAAGGTTTTAAATTGCATATAATAGTCAAGAAGATCTCTATGATTAACAAAACTAAAAGACATATTCACATATCACGAGTTAGAATGTTCCTTACAAGCTAAGCAGTTGTCTTTGCATAAAGTCATGCATAGCTGTCACACAGTAGCACCTTAATCCCAGATTACGCTTTGAAGCAAGATTACTTGGTGATTAATATTTGAAGCTCTACATCATTACGTTTGTATCCATCAGAGTTTAACTCTATCCATCAGAGTTTAATTCTGATGGATACAAAGAAAGATGTGGCTCGCGAAATGAGAAGCGCTTTGTGCATTTTGCCTTCTCTTAAGCGTAAATAATTTTCATCATGTTTTTTAGTTGCCCGAATAACATTTTTGAGAATAAAACAAAAAACAAAAAACTTTAGCTTTGCGAAGATTTTTAGACAAAATAAAGTATTAGACCTAATTTGCAAAGATCCTTCAATGTAAAAAGACTCATTAATCATGGGCAGAGATGACTTAAAGATGGAAGAGGTAAAATTTAAACATCAGGGGTCCTCCCTAGTTTTGAGATAAATTATAGTCCTGGAAGTAGGACATCTTTTTTCACCACATTATGAGAGTTGGTTCTCCATTTTTCGTTTTGTACTCTGTTGATGTACAAATAGGATTTGAAATCACAGACAGATCACATTTATTTAGGACTATATATCCTATCATATATGTGACTTGTGGATTGTTTTTAACCATCTGTGTGCACTGACTACTGATTAAGTTGTTGCTTAAAAAAGTGGGGGCTTGCACAGTAGACAGACACACTCACATAGAGAAAACTGTTTACTCACAATAAACAGTGTGCATGCATCTCATGCATCTCTTGGCTGTGGACACCTAGTATGCACAGTTAATTGAAATTAATGATCAGTAGTTCTACTTCAAATATTTTTTAAAAGTCAATTTTCTTCAGCTCACTTGTAGTTTCCTTTTCATCATAATCTATTTCCATTTTAATCAGTTAGAGTTGTATCAGCTCCTCTTCATCTCTCAAAACTGTTAAATAATTAAAGACTGGGGTATTTGCAATGTTTTGCAATTTCCTGTTTACTAGTTACTTGAAGATTGAGGTTGTAAATAATATGAAAAAATCTGCAAGAATTTTCCAATTTTTGCAGATCTGGGCTGGTTATCTGGAATTAAACATAGTGTGCATCAACAAAAACATCTTTACAGTTTGTTGTTAGCAGTGCAGTCATTTCTGAACTTAATTCTACATGGCAACAAAGCAGTGAGATAACCCTTTTCTTTTTTTAAAATCAAATAAAAAATTATTTTTGAGTTCTGCCAAAACTGAAGGCCATCATTTAGAAACACAAATTCAAAAATCTCTTAATTTATCCTCCATTCATCCTTTTTATCACTGACTTTATCACGCAAGCTCTCATTTTCTTGAAGCACCTCTGCAGTTCACAGTGCAGCAGAGCAGAGAAAGGATGCAAGCAGTGTAAATTAGGGTGCTCCTGAACTGCTGCAGTCCACCTGCGAAGTGTGCAGCAGAGCACAGCAGAAATGGATGAAATGTAAATTGGGGGTGTCACTACCTCCACTCTAAGCTATTTGTATTGACAAATAGGATGTTACTAATTATTCAGGGACACAACCGACAAATTCTGTTTTCTGCAGCACAAACCACAATTGTATTTCCCTTGCAAATGGTGCACAATTTAACTACCCTCTGAACCACACCTGTCCAATAAAATGTTTAGAGGTGCCTTATTTAATTGTCAGTCTGAAAATAGAAAGTTGTGTGTACCTATTAATATATTATGAATTAGATTTAGATTGTAACTGGTGAGGGACAAATGAAGAGAGTGGAACAAATATGACAAAACAACACAAATTTAGAAAAAAATATTTTCACTTTTTTACTACCCAAATTCCAATGAAGTTGGGATGTTTTGTAAATCATAAAGAAATTGATAATACAATGTTTTGCAAGTCCTTTTCAATCTATTTTCAATTGAATTCACTACAAATAGAAAATTACATATTGTGTAACCATAATTGTTTGCGCATAAAATCTTCATTAGTAACATTCATTAAATTATGTGTAATCTTTTTTTTCTGTAAAAAAAAAAAATCATTTTTGGTTAAAGCTTTAAAAATAATGTTTTTATTGACTCAAAACTTGAATGATTTTCTTTGACAAATACAGCAGAGCAGTTGCCTAGTAACTATTCTCTTGAAAAGAGGCAGAATAACCACAAAAACTACCCAAAATCAATTTGTTCCTTTTCCATCTCTACACTGCATTAAAATGCAGCCGATCCAAGTAAATAACAAAGCCCTGGTAGAAATTTGATTTTAAAAAAATAATTAATGACAAAATTGCTATAATCAATGCAAAATTTGCAAAAAAGAAAAGTTTTTAGTTTGCCTCTTAACTTTTAAACATTCTCAGCTTCCCTTTGGTTTGCTGGAAGGCTATTCTAAAGGTGAAGGTATAATAAGAAAGTGATGGAAACAGAGAGTTTGATTTTTAACTTTAGGTGCTAACTGAAGACTTTTCTCAAAAGACCTAGGAATTCTGGAGGGCATGTAAAGTGGAGCTTTTAAGGTTAAAGTGTCAGATAAATAAGTCAGTCTAAACCTACCAAAACTTTAAAAAAGAAACATATGCACTTTAAAATCAATTCTAAAACTCCCAAGTAACCAATGCTGAGAATTTAAGCCCCTTTTCTGATCCTTATTGCAATTCTTGCAGTTGAAGTTTGCAAGGCCTGCTTATTAAAAACAGAAAGCACAGCATTGCATTGATCAATATGGCATGCTGTACTAGTCTCAGAAGCAGTATAAGAGAGAAACTGTTCTTCTGATGAGAGAACATGTTTTTTTTTGTATCATTTGAATGCTATCCAAGTAAGTAATGCACTTACTTACTTGGAGAAGTAAGTAAGAGCATAGTCAAATTTAACACCTATATCTTTTACATGACCTGAAGTTTTCATTGTCAGTGTTCAAACTTGTGCTGTGCGTTTTCCTCTATGCAGGTTTACCTAAAAATTCAATCTTGCCTTGATTGAGCTGAAGAAATTTCCATGACTTGATTTCTAAAATATTGTAAAACAGTATGTCTCATTGTCTTTAAGTGTTTATAAAGTGTAGTGGATTTTATTTAGGGTTGAAAGAGTAAGAGAGTTTTGCTGCAATTACAGAGTTTATGTTCAAAATAACTAAGAACCATACTTTTCCTTTCTACTTCACTTCACTAAGTGTTGGTCCCAATAAAATATATTAATGTTTCTACTTTTATGGAAAGTGGAAGAGGTATGACTGCTCTTTCAAGGACTTGTGTTCTAAAACTTTTTGTAACATGAGCATAAACAGCCTCTTGCTCCTTTTCCGCTCTCTGCAAGTTTGTAGTTCTCACATCAGTCATTAAGTTTTCTTCTCCTCTATATGGAATATTGTACATTTCCCATACACCTGACACTTAGAAGATACATGTGCTGCCTCTGCAGCTTCAATGTAAGCTTTCTACAGAGATCTAATAGCATAATAGATGACAATCCTGCAGCTTTTGTGAACAGCCCCGATGTTCCCATTAACATTCAAGCATTTCAGAGACTAAAAACTGAGTACTGCAGTGAACACATATAAAGGAGAGGGGAAAATGTATGTCAGGTAATTAAAAGTGGCTAGTCTCGAAAATGTCACTCTTGTCACTTTTAATAAAAAAAGTTATGTAATTAAGATGCCTAATTAAATCCCATCAACATCTCAATGCAGAGTACAACCTTTAAAACATTTTTTCAATTCAATCACAGAGTCTACTATAATTAAAATGAATGGCACATGGATAAAATTTATTATAGTCTCCCATGCTGCACTCACCATAAAGAGGAAGATGAATGAAGATGTTGGGTGGATCAAATGAAGCAAGAGGTGTATGAAATGGACCTTATAAAAGCCTTTGTTTATGTGTCTTTTTGGCCCTTTTGCATTTGATCAAAGACATCATGGTGCAATATTCTATCATACTATCAATTAAAGAAAAGGACAGCAAGCAGTAAATGTCAATAAAGCTTACCAACAATGTGGTTTTGTTTTAAGCTTCTTGGCTAAAACGTGTTGCATAACATCAGGATAAGTGAATAAAAGTGGGGAAATAAGGGAGAGAAATCACAGGGTGATAACAGAAGAGATTTTTTTTTTCTGAAAAGCAAAAGAGTAGAGAGAAGCATCTTGCTACTGAGCCTGATGGAGAAGCTGTTTTCCAGTCACAGGGGTCAGAAAAGGCAGGGTAGTATAACTCACCATTTGAGCATGACTGAACATGACACTGTACACCGACTAACACGTGCTTGGGGCACAGGTTTCTGCAAGACTTACAATGTCATAAACAGGCTTCATATTTTCAGGGGAAATAAGCCTCCTGGCTGTGCATCAATTTTCTACAAACAAGATAACAGCTGTGTGTAGTGGGACTAAGCAATTTTTTATGATTTTAGACTTTTCTAAATTAGTCTCAGAAATGCTTAAAATGAATCTAAATTACTGATCATTTTTCTTTTTATCAGATAGCACATATTTGATATGAAAAAAACAGAGTTGCTGTAAAATGACAACCTAAATAAATGATTATAACATGTATCAATGGTTTCCACTAATATATTCAGAAATTACACTTCTCATTAATGACAATAGTCCCTATCTACTGCAGATTAACTAAGCTTAACCATTCATACAAACATTATTCAAATACAAACAATAAAGACCAACAATATTAATTCTTCTCTGCAACTACAATTACAGCAGCTTTTTAGTAATTGCACTTTTTTATTTCAGGCATTTTACACAAAAGCAGTAGCAGAATCAGTTAAAAATAGTTATTAATTTCTTTGGTTATGTGAGCCTTATATATGGTTAGTGATTGAATAAGTAGTTACAAAAACAAAAAATACTGTGCAATTGCTTTGATACAGCAAGCAGCTTCTCATTAAGAAGTCATACCCAGACCATTTGAAAGCCATTACTTCAGATAGTCAGTAAGAAGAATGGATTTTGTTAATTTTCTAAGCAACATTATCTACATTCAAAAAGAACACTGAATTACACCTAATCCTTCCACTGAATAGAGACCGCATTCACATTCAAGGTTTAACATGTTTAAGCTTATGGCTGACTGATTATTTTAAAGCTTTTCAAATTTCTACATTTACGGAATATGACTATTCATATGAGAAAACTTCTCATTCATTGAATGACATTCAGACTACATTGTGTCTGACCACACAGGAAGTCCTTCTGAAATTTTCAGGAAAACAATTAGGTCAAAGCTCAAAGGACACTGAGTTTGAAAAATAATCAAATCTGTGGATTCCAGGTGCATAAGCAAACAAACTGGCCAGGACTCAAATAAGATGTAAATGTGGAACATATGCATGTTGCTACATGCATATGTTTAATTTGGAGAATATGTGTTGGTCAGAGCCCTATAAAAGGGACACTGTCCAGATATTATGGGGTCTTCTCTATGATCGGACCAATGTTTCCTCGACATTCAGTTGTGCTGACTTCGGCTACAGCATCTTGAAGACATGGACAGAATAAGACAAAGTTTCATTTGAGCATATATTTGAGGTGTCTGGGTATGAAGTACATACAAATACAAATACAAATGTTGTTTTGCTGAAAATAAAATTCCAATAATCACATTTTTTGTGACTTGCAGAAAAGCAGCTAAAGATGGTGCCAGATCTGATCAGAGATGTTCCCAAATAGTACACATGTAATCAATGCAGGTGTCAATGTTGCTAGAAAAAGAAAAAAAATCCTGAAATCTTATGTTTTTCTAAGTGTTGATTACTCACTGTTTGTACAATGTCAATAAAAACAAAACCATAATGCTTGGTTAGTTTGTTTTCAGCTACAATAAATATGTGCATCTTTATTGAGTGGAAACATTCAGTTTTTATCTAGTCAAAGTGTGAAGATGCATTTTCACACCTCATACTTTAGCTTAAATCAGATGTCAGTATTTAGCGGGTCAGCATTGCAGAAAGTGTTGACCATAACTTAAAACAAGAGATTCTCACTGTCAGCCTTTAGATTATGTTAACATTCCGAAAAATTCTGCCATGTGTGCTGAATAATCATATGCCCGTTTTGCAGTCTCAGAAATTCCTCAGAAATATCGTATGTCAGATGTCAGGGTTTTCTTGGAAAATTCTTGTTAGACACTTCTGTATGTGTACAATAATTGGTAGCTGTCACATCTTAGAAGGCAGAATATTCCTGAAGGAATCTCAAAATGACACAATCTCCTCAAATGCCAGCCAGAGTTTGCATCTTCATGTATTTATGACTGCAAAGAGAAATATCTTCTATGAAGAAAAGACATGCAGAACATATACACTTTTTATGTTCACAATAAAAAACTGACAACTTTTCTAAGAGTGGTACTTGCAAACAAAAGCGTGAAAGCAGTGTAGGTGTGATCATACGTGAGAAGTGAAGCACACCAAGCTGCAAGAGTTTAAACACAAACTTTAACAGCAGCACAAATAGTCAAGACAGGAATTCAAAGAAAAGAATCTGAAAGGAACAGATCGGCAGTCATCACCACTTCATTAAGACTTATTTTTTGCAGCACACACAAAGCCCAGAGTTTTATCAAGGGGGACAGCTCTATCATCCTCTTACGGGAGAGCAGCATAGAGTGCATTTGGAAGCTCCTCAACAGCAAGCTGCTGTCACGCTACGACTTGTCACATGATGCTTCGAGGGATTATGAAACCAAAACACAAATGCACGTTAAAGACTCTCAGCAGAGCATGAAAGTTGGTACAGGAGACATTTTTGTGGATGCACACTAAGGCTCTGGGTCACACTGAATATGCATGTATGGAGGTATCAAATGTTCTTCTTGGAATGGGTTTTGCATATTTATCAACTTTGTTTTGCTCAATCTATTAACATAAAACCCATTCAGGTTGCAAATGCTTTACAAGAAATGCAAGTAATACAATTTTACTGGAAATATACGTTGGAGAAAGGACAGGAGTTTTGGACTTTAATTTTGAAGGCAGGGCTTTGCATTCTTGACATTTATGAGAGTAGAAAGGGTCTTTTTGTCTAGGACTACAATTATACCATTGTTTTGTTGCCTAGAATCAAACACGGTACTACTTTAAACACGGTACTACTTAGAATGCTAGATCAATCTTTGGCTGTGCATGCAAGAGCTTCATTCTTTTCTTTTTTGTGCTTTTTTCCACCTGGATGCACATCTTACCTAGGCTTGTCTGTCAGAATAGATTTCTTGATGCTCCAGATGACTTCTCTCACACTTAAGCAATGAAATGGCAATTTTAAAAAAATCCATGAAAATAAACTCTGTAACAGAAAAGCAACTATCACATTCTGTTTTGAGTATTGTTATATTTTGGAAGTTTCTTTCCAAATTCTTTATTTTTAAAAACACATACAATATACATTGTCTTAACATATCAATAGATTGATCACAAAGGCTATTCTTATTCATGTACGCCTACTTTGTTCTCTGGGGTAATTGTTTAATATGTGTTGAATCATAAGAATAGTTTTTCATAATTTGGCATGAAAGAGAAAAGGGTTTATATTTGCAATAGCTACAAAGGGAAACAAACACAAGGTCCTTAGGAATTTAATGTTCAGAATATAACAATTTGCTCAGAAAATCACTTGCTCTCAGGATTTAAAAAATTGCACATCTGTTTTGAGTCATGGTTTAACACAATCCCCACCCTCTTGATAACTATTATTAACTTTTGTAGAAACAGTTTAGGATTTGAGATTGAATCAAAAAGTAACAGGGAGCTGATATCTTACCATAGAGCACATTTATTATACACTTTCATCAGCTGGTCCTAGCATTTGAAGCTAATGGCTATGCGGCGTCAAAGCAGTCTTTCATTGCCTGTAAACATTTTCAATCTAAAGAGAGCCAAATGTTTTTTTTATGAATCTTTAAACCATTAAACCTTTAAACCAGTCAAATATGCTGAGAAGAGAAATTGTAAAGCATTTCTGGTCAGAATGCCAGCCAAATTTAAATATTTGTAAAGGTGCATAAGGTTGTGTTTGCATAAACCACTATGATGGTATATATAGAAGTTAATCCATTTTAAGCCTGCTAAAATCCTCTTTAGCTTTAGCTTCTTGGACCAAATAATCTGGATTTATACTGTATAAAGACCCTAACACAGAAATAGGTAAGATATTGAGTGAAATAAGTCTTACCTCAAAAATCCGCCATGATGTGTGGGACCCAACTTTTGTGTTGTTCTGGGATTCTGCCTGCCTCCTGCCTGCATTCAGATCTAGGTCAATAACAACTAAACCTTCACTTGACAGTAGTATCAAGAATGCATCAGTGTAATAAGAATTTGAAATGTTACAAAAAGAAATGGCAAAGTGGGAAATGGACTGAACTCATTTTGACCACCCAAAGTAGTTTACACTAGAGCCACATTTACACTCACAAATAATAAATAAAAGATAAATATCAACTGATGAACTGTACAAAAAGCCAGATTATATTTACACACTTTATGTAAAACATCAAAATAAGTACTATACAGATACCAACTTTAAAATCAAAACTCAAAATAGAAAGATGGGGGCTCTATTTTGCATTTTGTAATCACACTGCCCTATTGTCCATATGTTGCATTGGCTTGGAGCCTACAGTTCAAATAGGTCAGCCAGCTCACCAGCTGGATAGCAGGAAGCAGATACTGTGACCAGGTTCGTTCTCAGTGTGTGAATATTGGAACTGCTGTTGCTGCTGTGCTTTACAAGCTAAGTGACTGGCTGTTTGCCTAAAACAAGGACAGAGGCAGTTGCATAAGAATAGGGGGAAAAAAGGAACAGAATGGAAATGTCCTTTATTGACCCACAATTGGGGAATTTCTGTTCACCAGCAGCAAAGTGACATGTCATCAAAGTAAGTGAGGTCACACCAATGTAAAATATGTTGTTTATATAAAAAGAATAAACAAAAAATTTTACAGTATTCAATGTGTAATTTAAAAAAATAGTGCTCGTTGGTGCACTTTGAATGTGCAAGTGAGCGTGTAAAGGATGAGATTTGAGGAGCAAAACCAGATGCCAATTAAATTCAAACAAGTATGAAAAGATTTTGTATCTCTGTAATTGGAGTCAAGCAATGGAACGTATTGAATATGAAGTGAAAAATAAAGTGCAAACATCAACCAGTTCAAAAATAAATGCAAAACTATATTACTCATAATTTCAATCGATGTAGAGGATTAACGAAAATTTGTAGTACAATAAGTATCTTCCTTTATTATTTGTTACCACTGTCGTTATTAGTGCACTATTGTGGTTGCTTTCCGATCATTATTATCATCATTATTTTTATTTTATTTTTTATTATAAGACTTAGATTGTGTAATTATGTTACACTTAGACAAGGACTTAGTAATTCTAGAGCTATATGTTCAGTTGGTATTGACAATTGTTATTATTAGGGCTGAAACGATTCCTCGAATGATTCGAGTACCTTGATTATTAAAATTCCTTGAGGAAAATTTATGTGCCTTGAACATTCGTTAAATTACGTAGCGCACCATGTTCCATCCGGATCATTATTTTTGGTAGACAGCTCTCTTACTTCCTTCCGCCTATGAGTTGTTGTAAAGTGCTTGCAGCATGGTGTTGAATTGTGCAGCGTTTTGTTGAACTTTGCAGTGCGATGGTTGGACTATGACAGGTTTGTTTTGCCGTCGGAATGGAGTTGTGACGGTTCTGAAACAAACGGTGAGGATAAGAGAGAGAGAGAACCAATTCCTCGAATAATCGTAAAAATATTCTATAGAGTACTCATTTACTAAAATTTACTTTTACAATAACCCTAGTCATTATTACTATTATTTTCATGGGTCCGTACATTTTCTTGTCCTGTTATAAGAGTCAGTTTGTGCTCATTTTGTGTTTATGCAAAATAACTTATTTGTTGATTCTTTAGCACAATAAAGTGAACAGGCATAGGAATGCCACATGTTTTTAATTACAAATTTCTGAATTGGTAATTGACATATATCATTAAATTGAGTGAAGGGTAAGGATTAAATAAGTATTCACTTCTTCTTACTCCTTTTCAAACAAAAAAAGTGGTAATTATATTGTTTTAGATTATTTCATTCATTTTCTTTTGTTCTGAACCATTGCAGTCTGGAACCCGACTGCAACTAGTAGTTGGTTCAAGTAACAACTAATAACTTTTTTTTTTCAAACCTGTTTGAAATAAACAAATAAAAATAATTAATTAAATACTGAGATGTCAAATATGCAAACATCTTTGACATCCAATTTGCCGTTTCTCCTAATTTAAAAAAAAGATAAATCAAAAACTTCTATTTTCCTAAACAATAGTTTGAAGGTGTGCATATGTAAGACTATATAACTTTCAACCTACTTTCTTTGTTGTATTCTCAAACTGATGTTGAAACAAGTAAGAGCAGCAATTTACCATTAAGAGTCCTGAGAGTGTATAGAAGACACATTATGATTTCTTGATCATTTGTAAAAACAAATTAAAACAGTTTAACAACACCCTAAACGGTACATATATATCCTTATTTTCAGCCTTTTTTTTTTGGCTTTGTTCTACTCTAAAGCTCATGAGAGTTTTCAAGAAATGTAAAAAATAAATGTATTCAGTCCAAGATGCGACAAAATGTTGCAGAGAATTGATGAAGCTAAGCTTGGAGCATTGTCTTTGGGCATCAGTGCACAACACTACGGGAACTCAAAGCAAACATAATGATAGCAGAGGGTCTAGTTCTAATTTCAGTTAATTCAGAGAATATTTATACAGTTATCTAGTGAGAAGAAGGAAGTCAATATGCCAATTGCTTAAGTGCAGTACCTTGGAGAAGGAATTTTATTTTCTTTATTAAACCAGGTAAATCCCATTGAGATCTGGATGTCATTTTCAAGAGGGACCTGGGCAAAGAATTAACAAACCTTAGGCTGATGTAGGAATTTGGAAATGCTACAAATTCCTACATCATAAGTCTGCATGGAATTCTGCCTGTGGCAAAAAGCATCTTGTGATGAAAGATATTTTTGAAAATATGTCTCCCAACTACCATCACCTGCAACTTTATATAAAGGGACTCACATTCAAAGGTTGTTCAAGGCCAACTTTTCTCCACATAATCAGTCCATGTTTTATTAGGGATTGCCTAGTCCAGGGGTAGGCAACTCCAGGCCTCGAGAGCCGGTCTCCTGCAACTTTTAGATGTGTTTCTACTTCAACACACCTGAGTCAAATAATGGGGTCATTAGTAGAACTCTGGAGAACTTGACTGCATTTAAGTGGTGATTCAGCGATTTCAATCAGCTGTGTTGGACCAGGGAGACATCTAAAAGTTGCAGGAGACCGGCTCTCAAGGAGACCCGTTTTTACAAACAAGATAGACAAACCAGAAATAAACTTTGAAAATAGCTCTGCTTATTTTATTATTTACACCGAATACATAGCAGTTGTGTAATATGGAAAATAGTGACACTTTCTACAAAGAGGGCATTGGTAGCATATTATATATGATTGATTGTGGTGACAGAAGAAAAAGCAACTCCAATGTTTCTTTAAATATCATATTGGCCCTGAAGTGGGTAGTTTACTGCACTGCCAGAAATCATGTTTTATCCCATTTTCCTGATCTTTTGTGATTCAGTGCAGTGTTCTTCTGTGAGCTACAATCTATGTTCTTTGTGAAAATCTTGTTAAAAGGGCAGTAAGTGAATCAATATCTGAATAGAAATTGAAATAAAATCACCACCTTCCTAAAATTATGGCGGAAATAAATTTTTGCCAAAAGATTTTTCAGGCACAAAAAAATGACTAAATGGGCCTTTGTTGTAGGAAGGTGAAACTATGAAGAACTCTTCACATATGTAATCCTGTGTTATTTCCCTTCAGGCCCACATTCAAGTTCAAATATTCACTGTGGTATATGCTTCATATCAAAATCCAACAATTCTTTCTGTCTAGAAAGGAAAAAAGTATTCAACATCTATATAAATAAAATTAAGTGAATAGATGGTTAAAATATTGCAACTTTATAAAAACACAAATAGAGACTTCACAAAACATCATGAGCATTGTTACTGAGATTAGCACGTTTGGCAACAGACTGAGGGTTCACTACATCTAAGCTATTAATGATTCAAAAAATCCAGTATTGAGGCACAAAAATCACAGATGTACCTTGCTTGAATGATAAATAGGAAATAATATTTTCACTGTTCAAATTAAGAGTAAGTATTTTATGCAATTATATAAAACACCAGCATATTTTAAATCAGTCATTAAATGCCCTAGCAATGCTGTTTTACGGATTTCTATTTCATCCCTTGTTGTTACTTTCAGACATTTGTTTTACAGTGTTTTCAATGTGAAAATAGTTTTTAACAATTAATCAGCGTTGATCTTTGAGGATCCTAATTATAGCAGTTGCCAAGTGTCAAGCAAAGATCTTTTTGCCAGAGGAAGCAGAAGAGGAAAACAATTGTAACTAATTGCTAAAAACATGGACATGCAATTAGTTCCAAGCAGAATAATGAGTCATATCTCAATGTGACTCGATCAGGTCATGCCAGCACTGCAGCACCTTATGCCACTTCAAACACTGCTGCCCAGTTGGCAATTCTGCTTACTTCTGTAAGTTGGAAAGGACTGCATAAACCGTGAAGTAATTGGTCAGCACTTTTTGTGCAGCAAGGATAAATAAGTAACCTTCATCTCTGACTTGAATTTGTCATCTCATCATTTGTTATCAAGTAAACGTGTATAACAAAGCAGGGAATAGATGCTTTGTTAAGTGTTTTGACACTTTGAACTTTTTTGAATGATGAAAACCATTTGAGTTTTATGTTGAAGACATAAAACTCAAATGTTTTTTTTTTTATTATTTCTTGGGTTAGATCAACACAAATGAGCACATCAATGTGAAGTGGGAGCAGAGGAATATGTGATTTTCAAAGTTGTATATTAATAAAAATAGCAACATTCTGAAATGTATTCATGTTCAGACCACCTGATCTAATATTTTGTGCAATCACATTTTACTGCAGATATAGCTGTAAGCATTTTGAAGTAAATCTCAATCAATGTTTTCTGTACATCTGTGCAGTTAATTAATTTATTTATTTTTTAAATAGTTCAAGATCATTCTGACTGAATGTAAAGTATCTATAAACATTATTTATCAAGTTTTGCCAGCTTACCCAATGGAAATAAGGTCTTCATTCGGACTGGGCCTTTCTAATACATGCATATATTTTGGTTTATACCTTCCACTGGAGGGTGGAGCAGGAGCAGAGTGGGGAATTTAACAGCAAGATAATTGCTCTGTGAGATGGAAGCTCGGAAGTTTAAAAACTCCAGCTCCAAGGAATAGCTTCATCTTGAAGGCTGTACTCAGTCCACCTAACTGTTTTGCACAGTTAAATGGTTACCATGTGATCAATCAAGATGACACTCCAAGTATGTTTTTGATGAGTGAATAACATTCTAACATGATGCAAAGATCAAAAAAGTTTGATCATTTGATACTTTAATTGCTCTTCCAATCAACTCTAACTAGCTTCTCTGTCCTGGCAGAAGAAAAGTTAACCTACAGCTTTATGCTAATCACAGTGGACCAGAAATATGCAAAAATCTGTTAACATTTGGAGGAAGGGTTTGATTGCTGTAATGCCACATGATATATTGGGAAGAACATTATTTTTTTATATGCCAAGTACTGCAAACATAAATGCTTTGCCATTTACTTTATAGGTTTTTTGGGATGCCTCTCACATTTCCTATCAGAAGCAAACTTTCACTGGAATTGAAAATGTTTTCAATTTACTAAGGGTATGAATATTTCTTGGCTTACATTTACCTTTACCTTACAGATTTGGGTTAATAAGGCCTTAAAACCCAGGGAAGCTTAAAAAGCCCTGTCTGCCCTGAAGTTTGGTGTTTTTGAGGAGTCACCAACTTTCTGCATTAACTTTTCCCTTAAAGGCACCAATCAGTTAATTGTGCCAGATATGCTTGGGAGGAAACATGGTCCCTTATTTGTTTAACATCGTATGTCTATGATAACATTTTGATGCACAGTATGCAGAGTTGGAATTTATCATGCAAAGATGATGTTTAACCATCAGAATGTTTCATCTTTCACTTTCTTAATATGTCAAAAACTTGTCCTCATCCTTTTTTAACAGCTGTCCATTTACTTCTGCTGTTGTATACCAACTATATAAACATTTTTTTATAAGTGTTAATGTTGCAAAATTGAACTTAAATTGCAAATCAAACTCAAATAATTTTGACAAAATGTACCTTTTTTAAACGTAGGTCAGTTAGTATGGACAAACACACACAGGCTATAAAATATCTTCACATAGGACAGCACTACCAAGAGAGTGTCTATGCATTTAAAATGCATAGTAGAGTTGGTAGTAGAGCTAGGCACACTAACTCTACTACCAACTTGTCTTCAATTAAAAAGGAAAGAAAAATTAAAGTGGCCAGAAGATATTTTCAGTTCGATTTTTGATTTTAGGGGTCACTGGTTTTACATAATAGATATAGTTCAATTCTAGATGCTGGTGGTCAATTTATAAAGCTAGACACAGAACAATTAATTAAATAAGTCTTCTGAATTTGAATCAAGCTCAGCTTGAGGAAACATGAAGCAAATGGCAGTCCTGGGGCTTTCTAAATTGCTTTTCAGTAGCCAGTAGCTTTGTTTATGTTGAATTTGCTAAAATAAGTTGCAATTAATTATTTCTCCCCTTTAATGAAGTTAGTTAATGCACTGTTATTCTATAAAGTTCACATGAAAAGTCAAAGTAACATTTTATCCTGTCAGAATGAAGGCATTCCAGAGGACATGCTGCAGCTCTCAAACAGAGAAAGCATCCTTTTTTAAAAAAAAAACATTGGTTCTGGTAAGGTGGAGAATTAAGAGGACCCAGGGTATTTGATCTGTTGTGAATGTAAGAAAACTGGAGTGGAAGTGTCAAAATTGGCATAGAACAGTTTTTCTAATTAATATTCCATTTTTTCCTGGTATTCTATTTCATCTCTAAAACATGTTTTCAAAACTGGTAGCTGTTTAAATTAGTTGAGGCAGGCTACCAGAAAACCTAAAATGTTTCCTAGATTGAAGGACTTGATGAAAGTCATTCTGTACATTTATTAATACACTGTGTGATAAAAATGAATGACAAATTTTAATAGCAGAGTGTGGTTTATCATAAGATTTCAAGCACATTTGACCCTCTTCAATCGGTGACAATCAAAGCAGTGACAGGACAGCAAAGACAATATACCAGCTGAAGGAAGGGAGTTGCACTTGGGATCAGGCTTTTTACACAATTCTGTACATTTAACAGAGAGTCTGAATTTCTAATCTGTTGGATTAGTTCTGCCTCATTGCACTAAAACGGATTCCCAGGAGTTCTGTGTTCAAGCAAGAAGCCGGCAGAAATGAGAAAAAGGAGTCAGTTAAGCATAAGTAAAGAAATTCCAGTATCCTAGTTTGTGTTTTGTTTAAGGCGCTTTCACATAAGAAAAGTGTTGTGTAATAACAAGACAACCTCTATTGACTAGACTACAAAAAAAATAGATATTTGTGGCATCAGTGCAGTGTAAATGAAAGAGTTAAAAAAAGATAATCGCACTCACTAGAGCGTCTCGATAACAATAGTCGGATTTAAAAGAAAAATGTTATGCTTTTCACAAAGAGAAAATCTCATTGAAGTTTTTGTTTTAGTGACTTTGTCATCTCAAAATACAATGTAATGTATATGCACAGATAAACTCCTCTTCACAACTGGAGGGAAGTGGATGGATGCCATTTCTTTTGTTGTGCAGTGAAGCAATGAGGTGGGAAAAAATCCTTTTACCATTCAAAATTATAGATATCCGTCACATTCACAGTCATGTACCCTCTGTTTCAAAGCGATATCTAACTCGGATCACAGGCACAATTGAGGATTATCAGCTTTCAGATGGCATTTTAGAAAGAGCAAACGATCTCTGCTCTAAAAAACAAAACAGCATAATTTTGTAGTTCTGCTTTTTTCTTATATTTTTCTGTTATTGGAAAAGAGGAGCGATAGCACACAAAGATAAAACTACAAAGAAGTCCAGTAATTTTAGGCTTTAATATGTCTACTAAAATAAGTCTCTGTTGTGCAAATTAATTTTGTTGTGTTTTTTTTATTCTTTAGTTACTTTGCTCCATTAAGTTTTGTGATTATGCTGCTGTTAGAAACTTTGAGTTTTAAAAACAGACCTGTTTAGTACTCAAATTGTTTTTTATGCAGAATTTTGTTACTTTCTTTTTCTTTTTCTGTGCTGTTACTTTGATTTGTTTCTTCATGCAACACCGAGCAACATAAGGGTTTTAAATCATGTTGAAGTTTGTTGTTCTTTTCTCTTTTCATTTTCTTGAGTTAAAGAAAAAAACTGCAGATCTTTTATTATTGTTACACCAATAAAGACATTCAATTATGTAGTATTTTTGTCCACTTTGTTTATGTTCTCTTGTTGGTCAAAAGTGACTATTACCATGTTTACCTGTAGAAAAAATGCCCTAAACAGCCTTTTTCAGGCTTGAAATTTCATGATTAAATTGACCCTGTTATTAAAAAAGTGATATTTTGTTTATATTTCTATGTGGGCTGTACACCACTAGGGTACAAAGACTGTCTTATGAGTCATAATGCTTAAAATCACTTAAGCACCAGAAAAAAGTTCAAAGGCCATACACAAAGTCTCCCTAACACACACAAAACCAAGCTACATTTCATATTGTTGTGATACGAGAGGTATTTTACAATTCACTTGAACCATTGACTAGAAAGTTCCAAATTTTCACTTTTTGTTCCCTTTCAGTATAATTAATTTTAATTCAGAAGTAATAACTTCATATTTATATAATTACAATAATAAAGCATTACAACATAAAAGAAAACTACTGCAACACATGATTTGTGGTAAAAAAAAAAAAAAAAAAGTGTTTTCCTGTTGATAGACTTTTTGTATTGTATAACAAAAATACATGATAAAAAATGAATTAAATTGAGTTGAATTGATAAAAGATTGTTTCATCATGCAAACTAGATTTTGGATTTAAAATTTCGGGGTTTCTGTTAGTCCTATTATATGGTGATTCTGTTTACTCCCCATGTAGGACAAGTAAACATTCTTGTGGAACAAGGGGAATAAACAGAATGTTAAACCTAAACCACTATGTGATATTTTCAGCAATTACTTATGATCATCAGTTGCATTAACTGGACACTTTGTTGTTTTCTTTTTTTTTTTTTCATGGTGACGAAAAAATTTGAAGACTTTGTGTCAGCACAGACATTATCAACTTTACTCAAAGTACATCACAGAGGTAACTAAATTTGTTGTTAATCGCAGGCTCTGTAATTAATTAAGAGAAATCAATGTCATTTTAATCTAAAGTTACACTGTAAAAAAAAGTCTGTGAAATCAACAGTAAAAAATCTGTGAAATCATGACAGAAAAAATTTTGTAAAGAAAAAAAACAATGATATTTTGTTCGTTTACCAGTATTATGTTGTATAACGTAGAACCGGAAATTATTGTAAATTTTAAAATAGAAAATTGTAAATAATATTGTATTTAGCTGTGGAAAACACACATTTTGTATTGTTAATGAAAAAAGTTGGATCCTTCACAACATTTTTACATTTCAGCAGTGTAAAACTAACATTTACATTCTGTGATGATTAAATCCAAATGAATTGGAAGCTAGCTTACCATTTTTTTTTGCTAGGGAGAAGTAAGTTTGGGCTTCCCTATTTAAGCTGTTGCCCCTGAGACCCAACTTCAGATAAGTAGAAGATGGACGGATGGATGGACAATGAAATAAATGAATAAATTAATAGATTTGGAAATTAATGTGGAATTAAGTAATTATGATTCCACATTGTTTACTTCAATTTTGTTCACTGGTATCTATTTATATTCACTTGTGTTTTCTCACTTCTTTAGATTGTTATTTCCTCTTTAATTCATTTACTTATTCTTTGTCAATTTTGATTGGATCATTTCTTCATATTTCACGACTAACGTGGAGGAAACACCTGAATCAACAAGGAAGTCATGTACTTGCTTATTGGTACATGTATTTTATTTTTATTTCTTATTTTTGGCTAACACTGGATTTTTTTAAACTTCACCGTTGCCAATATAAGCTCAAAGTTCCGCTACTGCGAGAAAGACAGAGATCACGGCTTTGTGCTCAACTTCCGGTCTGTTCTGCTCTCTGATTGGTTCGCTTACCTGGCGCCTGAAAGCTGTTTTGAATAAGTTCGTACAACGGTTCTCATCTCAGAAGAAGCTGAATTGCGCTCAAACCTTGACAAAGAAAAGAGCGCTGTTTGGACCTCGTCAGCTTTCAGCAAATGTAAGTTAAGCTTTATTTTCTTCAAACGTAAAAGGCACGGTAATTTGTGTTTCTGGGGAGATTAAATTTTGTTTTTTAAGGCGTCATATTGCTTCTTGGAACAATATGCAGTAGAATCATTTTTTTGCTACACCTGCAACACGTGTAGCTTGTTGGGTAGGTTGAAATTGTTTAAACATGATTACATGTACGTTTTGCTGTAAAACACTAGAATCATTGAGGGGCTATGTGTTGCATTGCAGAGTGCACACAAACGAGCCCCGTTGTGTATTCAATGCTTCGGCACAGAATGGAAGCGGACATTTTGTACATATGCAGCGTTTAAAACTCATTTTTACCGAGTTCACAACGTGGCTTCACAACCCGAATTAGCCGAAGCCATTGTTGCTAAATTGAAATGCACCATATAATGGAGGGGTGGCCGGTAGCATGTCCAGTAAAAGCCTGCAAAAAAGTTTTCAGCGTTAAATCATCATTCACAGCTCATATGTCCCGTAAACATAGAGATATTTTTGTGGATAACATTGATGTTTTGTACAAGGAAACTACAAGTAAGATCGTTAGTCTGTCAGGAAACGATGGGCCTTCTGAGAGCTTTAACGATGCTCTGACTATATGGAGTTTGGAGAGCTGGTTTTAATTCTGATTCAAAATGACACTGATGTGTATTGTGTTATGGATGTACAAACAGCTGTCTATCATCCTGATTACCATCTGTATTCAGTGACAAAACAGACTTCAAGCACTTTGTGTATTAACATAAATGACTTGGTTGACTTTTACCCTTTTGACCTGTTATCAGGTAAATGGACAACAAGTTGTTCCTCTGAAACACAGTGTGTTTTCAAAATAAAAATGTCTTTATATACCATGATGGAAAGTCCACTTAAAACAGATATGTTGATGTGAACAAAAATAATAAAGAAAAAACAGGGAGAGAAGTTTGACTAAAAATTTAAGGATGTACATGAATAAAAACTGTGAATCAGGCCCGATATTTTGTTTGACACTAAGTATGAGTCTCTTTAATTTGTACATAGTTGAATACATGTTATATTACGGTGATCTTGTGTTTTTACCATTATTTTGTGTGATTTTATTCCAGAAATGGCTGAGCAAACATTTTTACGCAGTGCTATCAATGAAGTGTTGCCAGATCTTGCAGAGGCTTCAAAAGGCTTTCTCGAGGAGACTTTCCAGTCAATTGGAGTAGAAACGTATGATGACTTCCAGTACATTGTTGAGAAAGACTTGCTGTCAGCATTAAGACCAATTCAAGCCAGAAAGGCATTTGCTGCTTGGAAATTCAGATGTAAGTAAAATTCTAGAAAAGCAAAAATCAACCATTAAACACTGATATTCATATTCAGTTCTGATAACTTATTTGTTGTTTTGTGTTTTTGAAGGCAGGACCCCTGAAACCAGCAGGTCCTCAAGTAATGCATCACCAGATACTCCTCCATCACAGCAGTCTTTGTCCGCGCTAAGTGTGTCATCAAACTCCTCCAGCAGCAACCAGACATCTGCAGCAGACTGGGTGGACACCTTTGAGATACCAGGGGAAAAGCATTCAAGATGTCTTGGAAGCCTGGCCTGTTTTATTTCATGACATTGGGATGGCTGTACACTACAAAGGAACTTACTGGACTTGGATTGAAGGAAACCTTCATGAGGAACATGGATATGAAGGGAAAAAGACTGCTGAACTACATGAACACTGTTTGTGTGAACAAAAAACAAAAAGGTTTTTTCCAGGCTCAGACAAAGCTGAAGATGTTAAGGGGAGAACTGGACGGTTACAATGATGATGTTAAAGAGATGATGCTCCTACTTCTCTGCTACTGCAATGAAAATGAAGAAGCAATGTTCTTCTGTGTGGAGGACACATGCCCAGCTGAAGAAGTACAGATGGAGAATGTCTCCTTGACTCCCACTATCATTGTGTGGTGAGTTCATTTTTGTTTTTCCAGTTTCTTTGACTTGTCTTTTTTGTTGTCTTGTCCCCTTTCTTTGCGCTTTTGTCCATCTGGCATTTTGTTTAATATTGGGGGTTTTTTCCCAATTATTTTCTTATGCTTTTACTATACTAATATTATTCTTCGTACTCTTTACTTAATATGTTATTTTTCATATAAATGTCATTGTTTTGTTGTATCGGGAGTCTAAATTTATTTGTTATTTCTCCTTAGGTCAATCCTGCTTCCATGCCAAACGATTCATGCTGAGTGTGGATCAACAGATTGGAAACATCTCCTGTTTTATTTCTGCCCTCTGCATGATGTTTGGGAGCTATTATTGTTTTAACATACATTATCCATCGGGGCTGGCGTCTACACTGGAGTTTCTGCAGAGGTATGAGTTCTGGTTTTTTTAATTGTCGGGAGTTAAATTTGACTTTTTGACAACTTTTATATCTTGAATAACATGTTTGTCTTTGTGAAGCACATTTTGATGCAGTTTTCTGTTTGTCCTCTTTATCTTAAGGTGTTTCTTCTCAATCAACCCAGACAAGGGCAGTAAGGTTGAAGAAACCCGTAAACCCAGACTGCGTGTGAACCCCCGTGTCCTCACCTTGATCCAGGAACTTTCGGCTCATGAGTCACGTGATGTTTGAGAAAGGACTAAAGTCAGTGAGTTATCAAGACAGTGTTTAATCTTAACAGAGCTGAATAGATTTCTAAATGTATGTTGCATCTTACACCGTGTCATCTGAAGTTAAAAAAAGTTGAAAAAGACATATTTATATTTGTTCAGTGGCTGAATTTTGCTCCATGTCAGAAAGGACAAATGAGAATTTCATTGAAAATATGTTTTCAATTAAAATGTTTGTTTCTAAAAAAAAATTTGAATTATCATATAGATACAGTTTATATTGGGCTTCCTGTGTTTTAAATTTGCATTTAACTGGTAAATGTTTGTTGAAATTTGATTATTTATAGGTATTTGAAAATAGAATTGCTTCTAAAAAAGAAAAACTTTTGAAGCAAACAAACATTATTATTAAAATGTATACTGGAAATAGAAATTTATTGTATGTTATAATGTTCAAGCCCCCCCTCCAAAATAAAGGGGGTGAAAGTTGGCTCTCATACTGTTTATGATAAAGTTAAAAATGTTGAAGAAATTTATATGTATTCAGCAGGTGCATGTGCTTCATGATGTTCAGAAAAGACAAATGAGAACTTCATTGAAAATAAATATTTCAAAGGCATCTAAGTGTATGTTTATTTTTTGTAAGATTATCATAGATACAATTTATATTGGGCTGTTTTAAAGTTTCCTTTAAGTGAGAAATGTTTGTTGAAATTTCATGCTTATAGATATCTAAAAATATAATTGTTAGTAAAAAGAAAATTAAAGCAAATTTAAGTTTTTCAGAAAGTATTAATAAAATGTTTTAAATTGACGTTTTAATCTGTTATTCAAAGGTAATTTATCAGTAGGACTAAATGAAGTTTTTTTTGTACAACAAACAAAAACTGGGTAAATCTTACTGGGAAAAAAGTGTAAAATAACAGCATTATTATGATAATTCATCAGAAAAAGTTGGTTAAAATTACTTGATAAAACTGTCTTATTACAAAAAATAAACCCGTTTCAAATCACAGTTAAAATTTGTGCAAAACTATGGGACAATCTGTTTATTTCACAATTTAATACTGTTGTAATTACTGTTTGGTCAGTAAAACAGTTTACATGTTCACTGTGTTTTCTACAGAATTATTCTGGCAACCACAGCTGCCAGATTTTTTTTGTAAAAAACAACAGAATTTTTTTTTACAGTGTACATATAGACCAAATAAGTCAACATCTTCAATTCCAAAAAATGATTTTGCTGCTAAATTATTGAATAAAAAGATTAATAACTTCAACAACAGAGAGATGTGTTGTTTAATGTTATTTAGGTTGTGCAATCATCACATAGGTATAGTGATATTAAAGGCAAACTATTGTCTGATATAATAACTGCTCTTATGATATATTTTATTTTGGAAAAATACTTCTTTAGAGATCTGGGCTGTGGACGCTGACATTAGTGCTAGAGGTGTCTTTGCTTGCTGCAGTGTTTTGCATTGAGACAATATAGGAATTAATAGCTTCAGTGATAGGCCAACAGTAGTCTTTTTCAGAGTCCCATCAGATCATCAGATTGTTGGGGTTTTTTTTTGAAGCAGTAATTAACACCCAGTGGACAAAGAGAAGTGATTTTGTCATCCATCACTGTTATTTGTGGATATTGCTTGTGCATCAGATTTGCAAGCAAATGAGAAAAGTGCAGATACCTTTGTATTGAAAAGAAAATGCAACAAATTGCATTAACATTTTTATTGATAAAATAAACTACAACAACAAAGATTATCATGAGAGCATCTAAACATCATTATAGAACTGGACACTGAACTCAATGCATCTAGCTATCCAGGCGCTGGAGAAATATGGAGGCTTTGGAATGAGTCTGGCCAAAACAAGTCTAGGCCTCTATTTTCAGTAGTGACTAAGTGACTAGTGGCCTTATTAAAAACAGCCCCTTGTTCTATGTGTTGCTTCAGAGGATTTTGACTCTGTTTTGAAGAAATGATTACTTCCTGGAGGCAGGGACTCTGCTGAAGTTTTAAACTTTACTCAGTCACTAACATTTGCACACCAGAAAAGAAGTATACAACAACCATCCTCCACTATGAAGAGAGAAGTGCTGATCCGAAAGAGACGGCCAACACAGACTGAACGGCTTCTGTGCTACATTGGTTGCACAAGTTGATACACTGTTACTCTGGCAGGAGCTTGTTTGTTCTGACACATGATTTCAATTAAAGAAAAACAAACAAATAAATAAATAACACAATTGCAATACAATTCAAATTCACAAAGAAATAAAATAAAACAAAATCCACAAATAAAATAACAGCAAAAAAAAAAAAATTAATAAAAAAAGAAACTCTCATCTTGAATTAACATACCCAAAAACTCCCTCTGCAACACACAGTAAACACCATTTGTCAGTTACAATTGTTTTCTTTGTCATTAACGTTTGGCAGTTACAACCGTTACAGCGGTTTCAAAGGAGATCAAGCCTATCACAAATAAATACACTTTTATGAGAAATAAAAATATTAAAACACTACCCAAATACAAAGATAACATTACCTAATCAAGCTATTTAAATAAATCCAAAATCCCAAGGCTCCAACAACGAAACGCAAGCCATATGCCGACACAGATCAATGCTAGTATAATACAGTCTGAATTACACATATGTTATACAAAAAAATATTTTTATATATTTACAGAACATTTTAAATGGGCTTATAAAAGTTGCCTTTTATCTTACCTGTGGATCACAGAGGAAGCAAGCTGATACAATCTTACGCTGGAAAGAGCTCATTTATTCTGAGCCGCGCATGCACAGAGCCAGGAAACTTGTTCCCCCTATTAGACCCACAGCGGCATGAGAGCGCCCCCAGTGGCTAGAAGACATATGCACACAACAAACCCGTCCAAATACATAAGAAAAAAACAGAAGAAAAAAATGAAGAAAAAAGACAAGGCCAACTCTGATTCAAAAATAGGGGGTGTATTATTATTATTATTATTATTATTATTTTACTGTTTCTCAACCCACTACACTAAAAATACAGAAAGAGTACAATTATAAAACAGCACAGAAAATGAACGTCATTCAGAAATTCTGTTTTTCACTGATTTGACCCAATAAAAATTCCAGCGGAGAAATCCAAGCCAATGGGGGAAAAACAGACTTAGCTGTGAAGCAGGCCTATAATCAAGCATTATTGCATGGGAAGGCAATGTCCAAACTAAGTGGATGGTGAATTTTACTAAATAAGTTTAGACTTTGCTTGGAGTTTGATGTACATGGTCTCTAAGAAAATTTGTCTGTTTAATTTAATATGTTGTCAGATTTCTTGGATTATCTACATTGCAGTAAAGGGTTAGCTTGTGCTTGCCAGGACAATCAAAGTATTAATAAATTACTGCCAGAAGCAATTCAAGTCATCACAACAGAGGAACTTACAGCAACATTGCTAGAACAACAGGCACCTGTGGAATGTGAACTCTTATCCAACAACATATTCGAAAGCTAATTAAAATGACTTACAAATATCTTTGTACTCCTAGAAACACAGTAGTCTGACATCTCAACTACCTGGACGCAGTGTGTGTTCAGGCTGCAGTATGCAATGTGTTAGTGATATTAATAAAAGAATTGCAATTTTCAACGTTGTTTACTATGTTGTCCACTGTTTGTGAAAACACTACAAACAATCCTGATGCTCACATCAAATATTCAAACATTTGTTTGAATATTTGCTACTACCACCAAGCTCTGCACCCGCAGCAGACAGAAATTAGATTGTTACGTTTTTGATTTAATATATCAGCAGAACTTGGACTTATTTTCAACAGTAAAAAAGTAATCAAATCTATCTTGGGGGAGGTCTATGTTTATTTCACTGGAATTATTATTATTGGTGTCTGAACCAATGTATATGCAAATTTTGCAAAACTTGGAATCATTCAATTGCTTTTATTTGATTAAAAGTATCGTCTTGATTCACACAGGTAATCTGACAGACAGACAGAAGCATAAACAGAACAGTTGCAATAAAACAGGAGACATTCTGTGTGAAATAATGAGAATTGACAATTACTCCTACTGTGGTCATTATTATTAATATGATTATTAGGTTAGGTTAAAATAAATCAGGAAGCAGAGCCAACAAAACAAGGAATTTTTTAGTTTGGTCCACTTCTAGCCCAAATGTTTAATTGTTTAATGTTATGAGAAGTCTCCAGGATATTTTCCATGAAACATAAAACAGTTATTTATGTGTTTGTGTATTTAGACTAGTATTTTGGTTTTGTTGTTGGTTTTATGTTGCTGTCTAAGAAGTCACGCTCAGAAAAGTTATCTTAATTTTATTTATTTATTTTTTTCTGATTAAATCAATAAAGAATATACAACACTTCAAACTAGAACAACCTTGAAAATAACTATCATCTGCCCCAACAGATTTTAACTATTTATATTATAAATGGAACAATATTAAGGCTCTCTCCTACAATTGAAAAATTTGAATAAATGTGATTGAAAATGTATTCAAATTTACTTGAACTAGTAAAGATGACATTAGTGAGTTTGTTAAATTATTTTTTGATACATATATTTTTAGAAATTTAACTTTTTAGTTAGAAAATAATGCATATTTAATATATTCATCAACTCTTATTAGGTTTCAAAGTAGCTTTTTTTCTGGGGTTGACTCTCACTGAGACATTTTTGTGGATGAATTATAAAGCAATTTAGTCTTACATTTCTGATAGCGCTATTCAACCTCATGCTGGATTCATCACAACGAACACCATATTCTGTGGCCCATTGTGTACAGATCTGACAAGTTCTAAAACTTCTTTTTTAATGCACATAATGTCTTTTTAAAATTGTCTTTCCCTTCCTCACTCCTTCTCCAAAGTCCTAAAAATTTCACACTCCCAGAAAGTTTAACATTGCTTAGACTTTCCGGTCGCTTTGTCATTGCTGTACTTATTATCTTTCTCTGTCTGTTCGTCTTTGTGAAGAAAGAGTGAACTTTTTGACACATGTTGGGAAAATTGTAGCTCACACAAAAGACCCATTTAGGGATGTGTAAAAGGGGTGAAAGCAATCACTGTAAATGTGAGAAATTCACAGAAAGTTGCCATCTTCCCTCTAAACTAAGAGCCAACATAAAGAAACCAAAATATTATGTCTCAGTATGGCGGTCTGTTTTCAGCCTTCTATACAATACCTGCCTTCTTTTGAAGCACAAGCTTTGATTATCTTATTCTACAGTACAGTTGCCCAACATACTGGTTCAGCATGTAATGACTGTGGAGTGAGGCCTGAGCAGAGATTTCAGATTGACATTAGTGGTTTGACTCAGGTTACTTTTTACAAAATAATTTCTAGAAGGATTATTGTATTATGTAGGGTCTCTCAGTTGGGGTCAGGAGTGCACTGCTATTTTTCAACACCAGGAAGAAATGAATTAAACAATTTTAAGAAAATGAATTATGCTGAAGCACAAAATGCATGTTTAAGGATCACAAAACATATTTTTGTAGCATTGTATTTAGTGGTGCTTAGAAATATAGCTTACAATATTTAAAATAATTTGCATGTCCAAAATTGGAAAAATATGGAAAATAGCATAAAAGACAAAAGACAAGGGCAAATGCAGTCAAGAACATAGCCACATGTCGCCAAAGAGACACAATGCTACATTTAGAACTCAGAAGTTGGAAAGCAGCTATGCATTATGATAGCAAAAGCACCTCTTATGACAGGAAAAGCACCTTCAAGTTCATAAAGCAAAGATCTATTTGGAAATGTATCCTGTGAGGGATACATGAGGAGGAAGAAGCGAGGAAAAAGGTTTTCTAAAAGCAGAAGTTTTGAGAGCTAAATATCTGACACACTACAGGGGAAATAAACAGTGTTTTGTGATGAGTACAGTCTGCCTGTAATTCACCCAAGTGAAAATTACAACTTGAGGCAAAAACTATAATTCAAAGCAGAACAATCCTGGCAGTATTTTTGTACCTTATGCTGCTAAGTTTCTGCTCCAGTTCTGACCAGCATTTTTGCACACATTATCATAGTAATTAACTCTCTTTCATCCAACAAATGTGTCACCAAAACAGTAAAAGTATGTAATATAAGTCATTATCCATGTACTTTCAATCAAAAAGGGCCTCACACACATAAAAATATTGTATAATATGTCATGTATTCAAACAACTCTGAGGATCATGCAGTAAACATACACCTTGTTAGCTGCTCCTCGTCTTTCATTAGGAAAAGCAACAACAGGTTTCATCTGACAGCTTGACAGATGCATTCTGAATTTAAATCAAACACTGGGAAAGCAAACTACTTCCTGAACATGTTTGTCAGTTGCCCAGCAACCTAAAGACATCTTGGATGTGATTTGGGAGACAGACAGGTCTCTTTTGCTCACTCTGTGCCATAACCTCTACAACATGCATGCCTGTGCTGACTGTCATGGGAAAGCATCTTCTCTCAGAAAAAAAGATGTGATCCATGGGACATGTATACAGTGCTCACTTATTAGAGTTTGAATCTATAGCATACTTTTACTAAATAGGCTTTTCAAGATCTGTTGGAGCAATGATAACAAAACAGATCTGGAAACAGATCTCTCTCCTATGACATGTTCATGCAGTTTTTGTAAAACACATTTTTCTTGAGCAGTTCAGTGAGTATCCTAAGAAACAGCACAATCAGAATACTGTAGCATAATATAGGTAAGTGAGCATTGTAAAATATGTAGATTATTTAATTTTGCATAAAGGTTGCATAAGCTCTGAGGTGAGAAAAGTTGACAGTGATTAGGTAATTGTTTTGGAATTTATGAAGTTGATGGTACTGTCGATGATGGTAGGTTAGTAATAGCAAGATCAGCATAGCACAGAAGAAATTTTAACTAACTCAAGCACTTGGATCATAGCAAGGACAGAGCTTGATTACAGACGCCAAGCTCGGACAATCTGGTAATCAACTTCACGCCCCAGTAAAACTTTACTTTACCATATTTAGCACTCTTATTTTGAAGTCAGAAAGGAATAAATAATTTTTTGCTGTCCTGTCACATACGAAGAAGTCAACTAATAAAAAATGCTAATGAGGTGACTGACAACAATGGGTTGGAGAAACATTGAAGAACCCCCAACCACTTTTAAATTATTTGCCTGAAAGTATTTTGGTTACCCAATAAAAAGAAAAAAAAAAGAGGCAGCAACACAGTGACAAACAAGATTCACTCCCTGAAAAAGGGAGCAAATCACTGTAATCAATTACAGTGATTACACATTCCTTAAATCAGCAGTGTAAAACTTTGTCTTTTCTTGTTTTGAGCCAAATGTTGGGCATCATCTCATCACTTTAGCTGGATCCATTATCACACCTTTACTAATTACAATGGAATTAACAAAAAAAATACATGAACAAAAAATAAGACAAAATAGCAAAGCTGATCATTCCTGGTAGAAAAGTTTCATTTCATTATTTTTTACCAGAATCACAGTGAAACAAGTAAAACTTTGTTTTGTAGTAGATCTTAAAGGTGAAATATCCATAAAACAGTGCACTCAGCATAACTTCAAACATGAAACAAATACTCAGATGAAAACAGTTAAGTTACAGTTTGGCTAAGAAATCAGAAAAAGTCAGTTGAAATGTACTAAAACTCTCATAATTGAATCTACCTGTTCTTGTCCCATAGAATTAAAAACCTTAATTACAGTAATTTCATAATATCAAATTAATGGTTTGTGTGCGACAGACTGGCGACCTGTCCAGGGTGTACCCCGCCTCTCGCCCGGAACGCAGCTGGAGATAGGCACCAGCACCCCCTGACCCCGTTAGGGAGAAGGGTGACGGAAAATGGATGGATGGATGGATGGTTTGTGATCAACTTTTAGAGTCAGGAGTCCATCAACTCACAAACAGTTATGTATCCAATGAGCACATAGTGATGTTCATTGAACATTTACTATTGTTCTTTTTACTATTACATGTACTATTCTTCTGTGAAATGACCTTGTCAGACTTCCTCCAACACTATGTTGCATTGGCAAATAAAATGAAACAGGGCAACATAATGCATAATTTGCTATTTTTTCCTTGAGGGTTGTACGTATTTACAGTTTATCTGCATTTACAAAAAAGATGCCTAACTGTGAAAACACTATTTGTTTTGGTTTTTTCTGGAAAATGGCTGAGAGGCAGAACAGCAGACAAGGTTAAGTAATGAAGTCCAATACTGAGTTTTTCATAAGTCTGCAACTTCTACATGAAAACATTTTCACCACAACAATCTGGGAAAACAGTTTGCTTGTTTGTATTTGTGTGTAGCTCTGGGTCCTTGGTTTACAGATTAACAACAGAGCTGAGCCTAGTTAAAAAGAGAATGTTAAATGTTATAACCTTGCTACAATTTAATATGGCATAGTGAATCACTTTTACATTGTTGTAATCTAATATGTTGATTTGTAAAAATGACTCCAGCAAAAAAACATGCTTTTTATTTTATTTCCCTTCTAATCTTGTAAAGCACATTGAATTCCCTTGTTGCTGAAAACATGCTAGACAAACCAAATTACTTCGGTAAACGTAGAGAATAAATGTTTCTGTTAGGCTCAAGGTTGGACAGAGCCCCCGGCAAAAAATATACAATCACTAATTTAGAAGGGGGTTAAGTCAATTAAAATAATAAAACAGAGGGGGGAAAAAAATCACCAGAGTACAACACAATGATTTGGAATTCACCTCATGTTACCTCCAGAGAAACCTCAACGTTCACCACCCAATTCTTTAAAACTTATTTTTATTCTTTAAAAAAAATACTTCTTTAAATCTAATCATCTCAAGAATACCTTCCTGGAGATTTACCAGCCTCATCCACTTGTTTAAATCTAACAATATTGCCTGGCTGCCATACTGATATCCATCCAAGATGTAAGACTCTCACTGCAGGATGATAGTATGTTTGTAGCAGCACCAAATCTGTCAGAACAAGCCATGGACAATGTGTGAACACATTATGCAGCTTACATACCCCCTTGAGGTCAGACGACGTGCAAATATACACCAAATTTTTCACACATACCTAAATACCTTTACTCAGGGTTGGCAGTCTGTGTACTCATGTAAAACGGTTCTCAAAGTCTAATTTGCAGCAGCTCTCAGGGGTACCTGGGAGCCCTCGAGACTTCCAGAGCCTGCATGAATTCAGTGTTTAACAATTACCTGCAAATGTGCGGAGGATGGTCTGAGTATCCTCTTACTTTCACAGTACATAAAGCAAGGAATAAGGCTAAAACAAAAAGGACTAATTAGCCTGTCATTATGCAATAAATTGTGAGAATAATCTCCACATTACTTTGTTTGTTATGAGAAATGAAATGGGATTTTTCAGATACTAAGCCAGCTGATACAAAGCTGTATATCTTGTTATCAGGATTTCTCCTGGACAACTGAATGAAACAATCTGAGTAATAGTACCTCCTGTTAGAAATTTTTGAGAATGCAACGACTCCCAGTGGAAGTGACATTGCCCTTATCTAATGGAGCAGAGCAACAAGGTCTTTCTCTAAACCCTGGCAGAATACTGATAGAAATCTATTAGATGACACTCACTCTTCTTAGCCCTAATATATAGTAAGTGATAAAGGTCAGACATATTATATGACTTCAAAATGATCAATCATGTGAATGCAGTGTTTGGTCGGAAGCGACTCATTGCAATGAATGAAGGCAAGTGCTGTGTGAAGAAAGACAATCTCATGAAAGTTAATGCTTATCTTTTTGATTCATCTAGATGAAATACAAAATTATGTTGCAAATTATTAATATTCTCATTGCAAAATCAGAATGAAAACAGGTTGACCTTTCTTATCATTTTTGACCTGCATTTTGCATGTTTTCACATGAATATTTATGATTTAGCTTTGGTTATAAAGTCTATCTCACTAATGTTTAGTGCAACATCTTTTGAGTGCCATACGTTGCACAGAAAATACACTGAAGTAATATTTCTTTGTTTCATTGTGTTGTTGGGTTTGTTCTGAGTTTGCTCCGTATACGATAGGATATTCACAGGGTGATTTTAAGGATGTAGTTTTATTTTTATTTGAGACTGTCTTGCATTACAAATAATGGCCTAAGTTGTTTTTTTAGACATCCTAACTGAAGGAAAATGCTTCATATACGTCACAACAGTACATGGCACAACAATGGCTATCTGAAGAGCGAGTAAGTATTTAGGTTCATATCACCGTCCTCTGGTGGTGACAGTTATAATTGCGTTACAAAAAAGAGTAGGTAACATTATTACAGAGGCTCAAAGGGAAGATAATACTCAAGCCAAGACAATATTGCACTTCAGCACAAGGGAAATGAGCATGTTTGAAGGAATGAAGTTCAGTAAATAAACAAAATTAATTAATCCTTCTGTCTTGTTTGGTTTGTGATTTCCCTTGGTACCATTCTCGAATCTTTTCAAATCTATGATTTGCATATTTTTACTTAGCCCTGCTGACACACAATAAGTAACAGTAAACACTGCAAAGATTTAGAGCAACAGCAAAGTTCTGCTGTGTATGAGAAGTTTCGACCTCAAGGTTTCCGTGCAACACGCTTCGTCTTTGTGTGGCTTCCTGTTCACGTAGGGCATCCTGTTCACAGTTTCAGTCTGCCAGACCCGCTCTTCAACCTTACATGATGATGAACCGTTTCTATCTTTGCTAAATCCCTCTATGGATTCGAAGTGATTGACTGTAATCATGAGTACAAACATGGCTGGATGTGTGCTGGGGATAGCCTTCTCTCTTCTGCTCCTTGCTTCTTTTCTCCAAGGTAATCCAGTGCGCTTGAACATGTGCTCTAGTTAATATACCAGCAATGGTAAGATGTTAACCATTGGATTTAAAACGTCTGTTGATGTCTGGAGTCACAGGTTACCTAGCTAACAATGTGCTTTATTTGTCTACATCACAGTGCCCAGCAGCCTATGTTGCTTTAACATGCAATAGATTTTTGTCTCCTCACTTTTCTCTTTTTACTTTCAACGTTATCTGATCTATTTGACAGGAGCCGAGAATCCTGAGCTGTTTTCTTATGAAACAATGGAAGCTGTGGTGGGTCAGAATATTACCTTACTTTGCTACATGAAAGATGCTGCTGATCACAAGATTGTCAACATTAAATGGATGAAAAGTAACAGAACAAACCTTGCTGTGTATGACCTCAATTATGGACCTTACCACTTTTGGCCTAATGTGACCATCCAAGAGAAAAAAAATGATGCAAACAAGTTAATTGGTTCATATCTACACCTTCCTTTGGTGAACAAATGGGACAGTGACATCTACATATGTGATATCTCGACATTTCGTTTAGGTTATTTTACGAATAAAACAAAGTTAACAGTTAAAGGTAAGTCTGCTTGATTATTTGTAAAAAAAAAAAAATAATAAATAAATAATAAATAAATAAATACATAATAATAAGCAAAATGCTTGTATCTCAGCAAATGTAAATTGCTATTTCCGCATAAAAAGTTATTGTTTTCCAGACACTTTAACAGTTTTTTTTATGAAGAATCTATAACTATGTTAGTGTAGGACAGATCACGCTGTCAGTTTTTATGTGGGTTTGGACTGAAGCAACAAATGGTTTTATGGCTTTTGCTTCATTCTTGATTTGTACAAATTTCATATTAATCTAATATTTTCTCCCCAGATGAGCTCAAACTATTGTGCAATACTGATAAACTTGTTGAGCTTCACATTGGAGACAACGCAACAGTTAAATGCACAGTCAACTCCAAAGCACAATACATGTGGACCAAGGTAAGTGAGACATAGATACAAAAAAGAACGAAACAAAAAAGATGCAATTCCTTTACTTTACCCTAAATGGAAAGTAATCCATAATCCCTTCTTGGCTGTTCTTGTCTGAATTTCCACTGCAGTGCAGTGAATAAAAATTAGGTACACATTTGTTGTCAAAACCTTAGATGGGTGCTGAGCAAATTACACAACAGGTTGTTGTTCCCTTACACCACAGAGTGAGTGACGAAGTTGAGGTCAACCACCTTGCTTAAATGACCTTGAGAGGTTGAGTGACTAAAGCTTTTGGGCTTAGCCACTCAAACCCAAAGGCTTTAGCATTCTAGGTTAGTTGAACACTAACCCTGAATGCTGTACGGTTCTGGGTTGGTGTTCAGTGAAATGATCAAACACTCTATCAGACATATTTTTGATTAATCTTGATAACTTGCCTACCATGATATATATTGTTATTGATTTTTTATCCAGCCCTATGTGTTGCTTTGTATAATGTACTGTGTAAAATTATCTGGTATGAAGAGTAAATGCAAAACTACTGTTCCATAGCAGGATTTTTATGTTCTAAGCTATCTATTTCTGGCATAGAACAACAAATTTGTGTCAGACAATGAATCCCTGGAGCTCTGGGAGGTGACAGAAGCCCATGCAGGAACTTACAACCTGACAGTCAACACAGGAGACAAAAGTCTGCATAAAGATTTTATTATCTCTGTGCTGAGTACAACCACCATTTTAAGGACAGGTGAGCCTCCCCATTTCTTTGCTTCTACCTGCCTCTTTGTGTTATACTCAATTTTGTCAGATCCTCAGCACTGGATTAACAATCTGACTCTGGGCCGAAGAGACTGAATGTCTTAATAAGCTGTACTAGATGAGAAAGTTGATATTTGAACTTCCATTATTATGCTGTAGCTTATTCATTTTTTACATTTTAATTAGCAGAAAAGGATAATAGAGATTCAAAGGATTTAAAGCCGTCATCCAGGTCACGAGGAAGTAACTGTGAATAGATTGAGAAATATTGAAGTAAAAAAAAAAAAAAAAGTTTTTTCAGCCAGCCAGTTGTTCAAAGAGAAATGCATGAAAATGAAACTGAGCTCATGAGATACAGAAGTCACGGGATTTGATTAATCCTCAAATCCATCTGTGTCTTTTAATGATACGATTTTACAACTACTGTGACTTGGCTGTGGTCAAGTAAGAAAATGTCTGCATGTCATTCCATATGCATGTTTCATAAATAACTAGAGGAAAACCATCTAGATGTCAATGGTTCTTTCCTCGCCTTCTGCTTCATGTTCAAACCACCAAACCACAGAAATAAACAGAGAAACACGGAGTGATGCAAGAGCACAGTCTATTGGTCAGAGTGGAGAAGTACAGCAAGAAGAAGCTAAAACAAACTGAATGGAGCTTCAAAGGAGACTGCTATACCAAACTGCTCAGTTTTCCAACCAAGCACTGCAACAGATAAACATCGGTCATTGTTAAACATGCGATTATGGGTTACGTTATGTTTGTTTTAGCGCAACCTTAAAAAGTTTCACCGAGTGTGAAGTTATTCACAGTCTGGATTTTTTGCACATTTTAATGTATGGACTATTGAAACAAAAGATGTTAAGTCGTGACCTTCAGCGGACCCCCACAAATAATAATTATGTTGCCTCTGGACAAAGCAAAATTTCATTATTAAACATGGTATTCACTCTTACAGAAATATTCATCCTTCAAAATGTGTTTTGATTTGCTCTGACGAAACTTGTTTTGGCAAGAAAGTATATTTTTGAACTGAGAGGATCAGCATCCATCTTATTCCTGAAATGGCAAATCCTTTTGTCTTTCCAATCTTAAAAAATGGCTACAAGAACAAGAACTTTCTCTATGTCATAGTGTATTTATCATACCTTGGGAAAGTGAGAATTCACAAATTAATGTCAAATATTCCTTGATTCTGATCAATTTGACAAAGCCTTAATAGCAAAAAGCTATTTTTAACATGAATTGTTTGGAAGTTAAATGTACCTTTGGTGATACTGTTAATAACTAAGACGTCTTTAAAAAAGAAAAAAAAAAGTATTTGAGAAAAGCTTTTTTTATTTGCATGTTTTATTTTTTTGAGGAAGTTCACCGTCCTCAAGTAACTGACTTTGCAACAATCCTTTCTCCTGAAAGACAATTTGACCACACTGGACATTTGATTTCATTAAATTGATGACTTTGTAGCAAAATCCCTACTTGGGTTTTTCACTGTACTCCAGTTTAAGTGGCCTAGCCAAATAGCATTTCTATAAAAATCATTATGTTAGTGTGCATGGTTGCTTGCCCTCTTGTCTGTTGATTGCCTGAGACAGACACCATCCAAATGTAATGTGGGATGGATGGATGGATGGATTTGTTTGTTTCTATGTATGTATGTATTATTTGTTTGCACATGGTCCATAGCTTATTACTGTATTTCCAAAATCTATGTCATGTGACAAACAGAACGTAATTTATCTTAGCTATTGATTTTTATTTTTATTTCTTGTTTTCCAACTTTCAGGTCCAACAGAGTCAACTGAGCAACCAACTAATTCATTGCACACCAGCGCTGCAATATCATTAGCCACCACACTTTCAACAGACACACAATGGACCACTCAACCAAGCTCCAGCACTGTTAGAGTCCCTGCTTCAGGGCATGTAACCCCTCCGGCAACTTTAACATCTGTCAGTGCCCCATCATCCCCTGACATCCAAACAATCACCCATCCCCTACTCAACTCCAGCATGTTGAATAATGACGTGACAGAGCTCACAACAACACAGAGAATCGCTAGTGATGTCACGAAGAACGAATCCAGATTTAACAGACAGTCCACAGAGAACATTTTCTCAATGAGCACCACAGAGTCCAGGTTCACAGGAAGCATAGAAAGTACTGGAACAACTTCAACTGTCCTTATTACCAGTACAGGTAATACTCAATAAATCTTTATATAATTTTAAAACTAAAAATCAGTCATTCATTATTATTCTTTTATTGTAAGTCTCCAGCTGGTAGCTACATTTTCTTTCTATTTGAGACAAGCTAATGTTTTTAAAAAGTTTGAATTCTTCTTTTTCCCTTTGGAGACATTGATTTGCTGTTATCCAGGTCAGGTTAAAAGGTCAGAAGGTCAACCATAAAATCAGAAAAATAAGAACAAGACATGCTTGAAGTAAAACCAGATGCGCAAAAAATTAACTCCAAAAAGCCACAAATTCCTCAAATATGGGATCTTTATAGACTAACTTTCTTAGCCTCATGTTTGATTACTTGTCAGGTGAAAAACTCATTAGACAGACCATCCAAAATTAATGCACAACCATGGGAAGGGATTACAAGTAACACTTTTCAGCCTCAAGGCTAAAGGTTTTGTAATATAGTGTTGCTTTTATTAAGAGTGGAATCTCGAGGCAAGATGATCCATTTTTATGATCAAGATTTATGTCAGGAATTTCTCTGTAGCTGCCTGTATTCTCCAAATAACCAATTCTTATTTATGCAATCTGTTCCTTAGACACCGAACGGAGTCATATCCTGTTGGTGTTGATCATCGTTCTGTTGCTGCTATTGATTCTCGTGGTTGTAATTCTTTACAGGAAACAACTCATAAAAAAGAGGTAAAACTAAAATGTTTCTCTTTCGCCAGTTCCCGGCAGCCAAACTGATTTAGCAGACATAAAAAATGCTAACATCGCTCATATTTTGAACTGTAACTCATATGCATATTAATGTCCACCAATGCTGGCAATCAATACTTTTGTTCTCACACTCCTCCTGCAGGATGGACCAACCGCCCCCATTCAAGCCTCCCCCACCTCCTGTTAAGTACACTGCTGCAAGACGAAGCGAGACGCAGCTTTACCCCACTTCGAGGTGCAACTCTTTGTCAGCCCCTACAAGACCAATTTTTGTATGATAGACAATGTTAACTTGTTTTGTATGACAGCAATGACTGTTGTATTTGTCTTGGTCAGCTGAAAGGAGTTTCATGCAGATAGAAAATGTTTGTGCTTTTGCTGCGTGGACGTATGTGCCAGAATTTTTTTCATTAGAGCAGGACAATGCATCTTTATGAGATCACACGCAGACTTCGCCCTCTACCACACATTTATTGGCACTGCCAATTTGGTACCTTTTGGAAGCATGTGTAAAGAGTCTTGAAATAAGTCACTCTTGACTACAATTGAATAATCTTAGTTAAAAAGGGCTGGTTCAAAATTAATAAATAAATAAATATAGCCCTGTTGCTATAATCCCCACTGGTGGTGAGATGGCTAATATATCTCAATATTGGTTCAGATTCAATATTTCTAAAATATTTAATTCTACGATTACATTCCATTACTGCCCAATGTTGTAAAAAAGCAACAAACCAAAAAATAAAAATACAAATAAGTTTTTGTTATATGTTGCCTACTCATGTATAGCAGTTCTAGTAGCTGGTGGATATTTTTAGTGCACAATTACAACAAATTAATACAATTCATCGGGTTTATCAGCCAAAATATTTGCTCTTCTCTTAATGAGCACTTGCGCATTTCGAAAACAGATGTAGTTCACACCACATCCACTAGATGGGGTCAAAATACACATTCCTTATTTGGAGATATAACCACCACCATCAGTGGGATAGATGTACACAGTGATCATAGTGGTATCAAGATGATGAAATAAAATATTTTTTTTTTTAAGACACGAAAGTTGTTTTTATTGTGCGTGTGTATGAAACAGTTGTCTTTGAGTTCTTTTTTTTTGCACGTATGTATATTGCACTTTTAGTGATTTTTGCTGATTGTATCAAATGCAGTAAGTTCATAAAAGTTGTAAATAAAAGAAAAATAATTTTTTAGGACTTATTTTATGCCCGTAAATTATAGAAAAGCTCTATGTTTTCTTCTAAATATTTCGTTTCAGAGTGTGTTTTCTATGTGTTTCCTGCATCCTCTAATGACCGCCCACTGTCATCTGTATAACTATATGTTTTCCCATCTTTATAACCAGTGAATTAGGATTTCCTGCCATGAGGCCCATTGGAGCTCTTCTGGTGTATTTTACATGGTGTATATAGCCAGAAGTCCAATGTTAATACTACTTGTAAAACTAGGCTAAACCCCACAAACCACAGTAAGTTAACGTCTTCACCACATAGTCCCAAACACAAGGCATAAATTCTCACTTTTTAAATGAAATATTCAGCAAGTGATAAAGGTTAGACACGTGCAGTGTCAGTCAGAAGTTTAAATACATGCATCACTGGCATGGAGGCCATCTTAACTGGGCTTGAGTCTTCTTCTTTTCAAAACAAGAAATGATTGGCATCTCATTCATCCACCTTGTGTGAAGCACTGGTATCTATGTCAGCAAAACAGCCCTATCCACCATGTTTGACTGTTGATAGTGTTCATAAAAGCTATTGTATTGCCTGTAAGCTTTCCTTATGCATATGTACAGTTATAAATTTCTGAAAGGAGGGGGGAAAGCAATATTGTTCTTCACACTATTTAATAGATCAATTACAAACCCTGATGATGTAACAAATTATGTCAAAGACCAATAGAAGCTAGTTTGTATGGTTTTAAGGTGAGTTTTGTTGTACTAAGTTTGTTTACAGTTAGTATAAAGACAAAAGTGATCTTTAAAATAAAGTTTATATATACATATTGGACATCACAACTTCAGGTCTTTGCGTTAAAGTTGAACCAGGAAGATAAGATTTCTTGTTCAATATGCTTTTGTCTACACGTTTGGTGCCTCTGTGCATCAACTTTTCTTTCACACCTCAGCCTCTCTTAGCATTCGAAATGAACTTACCCTTCTTTATGGGCAAGTTAATTCCAAAGTTCTGTTAAAACTTTATGAGGTTGACTGAAAACTTGTGCAGTCTCAGCAAATGTGTGTAATCATGTGACAGAACTCTCTAATAGCTACAGTATCTTATAAGGAAGACTTTTTGTGGCTTCCTGCTAAGATATATCATCTTTGTTAATTTTCACAAACCCACTGTATAATCTCAGCTGAGAGTGAACCAAAATCTCTCTATGAGTTCAGCATGATTGACTAGCTTAAAGATGGCTGGAAGTGTACCAGAGATAGCCTTCTCTCTTCTGCTCCTTGTCTCTTCTATGCAATGTAATTTTGTGTTCATATGACGTTACAATCAAGGTTAGGATGTTTATAAGTGTTAGTTGATTTCTGGTATAAATAGCAGCCTAATTAAAATACTTTAATCTGTCTGCATTCTAGTGTTCGGACACCTGTATCGCCAGCTTTAAAGTGCAATAGATTTTCGTCTCCTTGCCTTTTTTTTTTTTTTTTACTTTCAATATGATTTGATCTACTTGTCAGGATTCAAGAATGCTGAGCTGTTTTTTTTGAAACAATGGAAACTGAGGTAGATCAGAATATTACCCTACCTAGCTTTGTGAAAGATGCTGCTGATGACAAGATGGTCAGTATTACATAGATGAAAATTGAAAGAACAAGCTACGTTGTGTATAACTGCAATTATGGAACTCAGTTTTGACCTAACGTGCGCATCCAAGAGGAAAGAAATGATGCAAACTAGTTAATTGGTTCATATTTACACCTTACTTGGGTAAAATGTTTGTTTTTGTAGTGCATGCATCTGTGTCTTACTTTGAAGGGATATGTAAATGTTACCAAAGCGACCAGTCAGAGAGCGTTAGAGGAGTAGAGCTTGTGAGTTTTAGGTCTGGTTCACATGGCATAATTTTAGGATTGTGACCACAGCACTGATCTTTTGTGTGTTCAGCCACACGGCAGGAGTAACACACCACACACGAACCTATTCCAGAAGAAAATCCAGTAAAACCCCCAACATATTATTGTAAATTACTGAATTTTCAATAATCAAACACGACTATGCATAAGTCATGTAGCGATAGTTTGTGGACTCATTTTAAGCAATAAGAGACGTAGCAAAAAGAAAAGGCGTTTGATAAAAGAGGCGGGAGCAGCCGCTCTATTTGCTGCACTATAATTTGGGGGTGAATTATGTTTTTTCGTAGTTAACATTTTTAACTGAATGAACATAACCACATATATAAAAATGACTTTTACATATACTGATAAACATTTCCACATATCACCTCTGATGTCCACCAGACTTTCAGTTGCCATGTCAACTGGTTGGGATTCCCCTCCATTCTTACTTCACCGCGCTTTCTGATTGGCTACCTGTCACATTCAACAGGCTGCGTTCTTGCTCCCAGTCAGGGAAAACCCCACAGGCTGGTATAATCGGGGCAAGACAATGTTGAATATGTCCGATTTTATATCGGACATATTCAACACACCACCACGTAACACACCACACACAGCAGGAAGTTGTAAGATTGTCGTAAAGGGAAAATCGGGGCAAAAAAAAAAAAAGCTTTTAGCGGGAACACCAACATGCAGAAGCATTATCTAGCGGTTCCTCTTCTTTGCATTAGTCTCAAAAGTTGACTCCTAAAAGCCTAAGAAGGCCTTCACTAATATGCAATTGCACAGACAGAACAAGTCTTTCATTTAACATTGTTTTAAGTTTTGTATGTCCCTACTATTCAAATAAAAGAACAAAATAAACCCCAGTGAATAATGTGTTATTGATGCATTATGGTGTTTATGTACTTTGAGAATAACTTGTATGGTTGTTGTGGAATAAGAAGAGAAGTTATTTTATATGTAGATTTTACACGACATTTATCAACACATTCATATTACTTTCAGTAAGAAGATTATCATTAGCTGGAATGTCATGTTTTCTTGGTTCACAATGACAACATACAAGTTTGATAATTTCAAAAACAAGAATTAGATGTGCCAGTGAGAATAGTAGTGGATGTTTTTATCCACTTGATGTCAGCATGCTTCAAAACATACATACAACACTACTATAATACATAGTTAAACATCTAGTTGAGGAGAAACCATGTCCTGTTCAGCAATTATCCTTCTTTTGTGGTATAATTAGCAGTGCTTATTGAAATTGGTTGGTTTCTTGCTGTAAACCAGGCTTTAAAACAATGACTCCATGGGTTTGATTGAGGTTGGAAGGACTCAGACATCAGGCTTCAGGTGGTCACTTGATGTTGCTTTATCTTACCATTGCTAGTGGAAATGCATTATGCAGATAATGATTGGAGAGAAGATTTGTTGTTGTTGCTTTCTATAAGAAAAAAAAAATCTAAAATCTGTGGAAAAATAACACCCAGGTTTTTCAAGCTAGTAAAACTGAACTTACAAGAAAATATATAAAGATCCCTGGTTCTGGAGCTTTAGCATGCTGTGCCTCCTGAGGCACAAACTGCATAATCCTCACAAAGAAGCTTTTAACCCTGATTGTTTTACTGGAAGCTTCTCCTACAAGAAAAGTTGATTGATTGGGAATACAGAACAATTTCGGGTGGAGATGCTAAAAACGGTAGACCAGACAGAATAACAGATTAATAAAGAAAACAAAAAAAAAAAAACGAGGAAAGACTGAGCAAACATTTCACAGCCTCCATTCAGATTTTTTAATTTCTTTATATTTTCTTGAGTGTATTGGCAACTCTCTGGATTCATGTTGCATGTACCAGCAATTACAGTCTCAGAATATTGAATTTAAATTACGATCATTTTAAATGTTGCTCTTTTGGCCTGACGTGGTCAAAACTTTAAATTTTTTAGAGTTTGTCAGATATGCAAAACTCATCTGATCTTTCATTCTGTCAATCATTTAGATAATCTAAAAAAAACTTATTTAGCTTGGAGAGCAATATGATGGTGTTGATACCCTAAGGACATGGTTTCAAAATTTTAAAATACAATCAATAGGTCCATCTAAATTTTACTTCAAAACAAAGTTTGATACAGTGAAGGCTGTGATGGTGATGGTGATGGTGGTGTAGCTCTTTATTTCTTTTAGCAAAATATTCTGACCAGTTAATTGCTCTCGAGTAAGCAGAATTACATAACACATACATAGGGGCATGAAATGCATACTACTACAAATCATAACAGAATAGATGTGTAATTATAATTACATATCTATTCTCATTTGTTTTTTAACAATTGTTAATTTTGAACTTTGCTTCCTTGGTTTGACCATTTATGTTTGATGATAATTTTACCATAAAGTTATTGAGAACCATTTTACTGAATAACTATTGTATTTGCAAATATTTGGCAACAAATTTTCCATTTATACATTTTTCATATTTGTCCTTTTTGGCTCAAGAAATCATTCTAGCCACTGAAAGATGTTTTTCTGTATATGTACTTCACATTTATCAATGACATTGACATTGCATTCCTGGTCCCCAGTTATAGAACTTATGAATGAGGATTTTCAGCCTGAAAGCCAAGTGAGGCTCTTTGATATAGCCGTTTTTGATGCCAATAAATGAGAAGCCCAAAATCAAAGACCACTGTTGTCCACAGCTACCACAAATTGACACGTCTGTCGACAAAGCAGGGCTAAAACCACAAACCACAATGAACGTAAAGGCTAGCAAACATATTCACCACAAATGATCAGATCACGTGTTTTTTTTCCTTCTTTTGCAATTAATTTTTGTTATTTAAAATTAAAATTTAATTCAAATTAAATGTACTCCACATAAATTCCACCCCCAACTCTTGTAACCTCACCCAAATGTTGTCACAAAATACTAACACGGCCTTGTGTACATTCACACACACCGTTTCCTATTTAGAAAAAATTCACGACAGCAGTTTTTTTTCTGATTTTCCGACCACACTTGCAAAACCACATGCTATTGTGCATGCAAGATATAAATTTTGAGAGACACACCATCTGCACTGCTATGCAATTTTACAATAGTAAAGTGATATTGTATTGTAGAAAAAAGAAATTTGGGCGAGTGCGTCCAAATTGCATCCTCACCGTGAAAACGCAAATGTAATAAATAATAAAAATTTTTTTAAAAAAGGTTTTGCTGACTGAACAGCTGATCTTAACATCAACAACAGCAACTATTTGCTTTGGTAAACTAACTTTAATGTCCTCCTTCTATTTCATGTTAATCAAATTTTATACTAAGTTTAGGTGATATGATGAAATCATATTGTTACTCCCCAAAATGGCATTGAGGCAATCTGCTTCAAAATGAGGTTACATTGTTTCCTGTTTGTAACTGAAAAGCACCAAGTTTTCAAAGCACAGTGAAAGCAGAGAGGGAGCAGAGGCGGGGTAAAAATAGACAGTGTAGTATACCTCACCGACGGAGCGCAGTGATGCCCCATACAATGAGGAAAACTGTGACAACGAGACAACCAGCTTAGTTAAGGACAATGGAAAATCAGTCAGGTAAGAACACTTGTTTTAAATTTGTATAGCAGAAAGACACAATACTTTTCATAATATATACGTAATTCAAGAAAATCTTACCCTAAATGTGAATGTCGCAAAGGCCAGATCACAAATTGAGCAAACGTAAAAAACATGTCAAGAGAAAAGGTAACAAGAAAGAAAATAGTGGCAATAAAACATCTTTCTGTTTCTGACACAAGAATATGTACAGAGTCAAAATAAAAATCAGATGTTTAAAGAAAGAATCCTAACTTGTTTGCTTGTTTTTTTGTGTGAGTAAGATAAAGAAACACAAAAAAAACAACAAAAAATTAAACAATCGAGTACAGAAATAACTATTGTTCAGCACTGCATTATTTCTTTCAGTGGCTAAAATGAAGAATGACATTTTTATTCAATTTGTTATGAAGAATCTTAAACTGCAATTGTAAGTTGTTGGGTGTTTGTCACAAGCTTAAAAGTATGTTCTCAATATGACACTTCAAAAAGATGCAAAGAAAATGTAAATTTACAAATATTTCAGTCTTCATTTCAACACAAATTAAAGTTTTTCTTTTCTTTTTTTGTCATGTCATGTTTGCTGTTTAGTATACATAGCCCTGGCGTTGGTATCTCTGGCCTTGCTAATCTCTGTGTGTATAAATATCATCTTCTGCTTAAGACAAAGAAACATTTCATGTAAAGGTAAATCAAAGGTTTCCTTTCCCACATATTTTTGTGAATTTTCTGTTTGAAATATGTTATATATTATTGCGTTTTTTTTTTACCCAGAACCACATAACTGCTGCCATCCACATACTTCGGAAGAAGAAACGTATGTTTCACTTTCAACTCGTTTCAGAATTAGACTTAATTGTGCAAAATACAATTAAATTCAAAATGCATTAAATTTCTAGTGTAAAACTCGTCTTTTCACATCTCATTGCAGCCTATCACAAATCGAAGGACAATATTTTGGTAACGTCAGACATGAAGAGCAGCAGGAAAATCCCCACAATCATCATGAGCGACAGGAAAATCCAATCTATGGCAACATCACCACAGAAAGACGTGGTAAGCACAAGTCTGCTTTCTGACACATTAAAAAAGGGGAAATCTGTAAATGTGTTTATCATTGTATGACTCAACCTAGAAAAAAGAATGGTTTAAAAAAAAAAGCTGTGAATGGTTCTTTAGTTTTTGAACAAAATTTGCCTTCTTTTTCACATTCATTATTTCAAACATTTTGCACTTCAAAATCAGAGGAATTCAAAGTTGAATTCCTTGAATTGAATTGAATTCTTGAATTCCTTTTCTGAGATGTACATCCAGTGAATAGGGTCTGTTAGTACAGTATGGACACAGTTGGCCAACAGGAAGCAATACTAAAAACACTGGAATTGGTACCTGGATTATTCCAAGTTTGGCAGCAGATTCCTATTTTTAAAGGAATCAGATGCAATTCTGACAATAATATCTTGCTTAAACTGTAAAATATTAGGGCTGGTAAGATATAAATTGGATTATTCTATGTTGAACAGAGATTCCATTGGAATTTAGAATTCCAATTTGTGGAATTCTTTTATACAAAACTTGATTAGTTTTGTGAAAAAAAATTATATATATAGTCAAGTAATTGTAAAATGTGTTACAGCAGGTTCTTCAGAGGTTTTCTACGAGACGATGTCCATGCAGCGCGTTAGAGATTGTCTTAAGGTAATTATTGTTGTTTAAGAAATCAGTTTCTATTTTTTATAATTCAAAAGTTATCCATTTCTATTATATGACATAATCTTAATTGACCTTTATCAGTAAAATTGAATATAGTCACAGTTTAAAAATAAGGCTGTGAAGAGTCAGAAATATAAAGCCATTTGGCTTTAATCTTCCAGTTTTATTTAGTTTTTTTAAGGGCATAATTTTCATTTTTGAAGTTGCTTTCAATTTGTTGGGGCTTTATTAATTCAAGTGAGCAACATTAGCACACAGCTGACAATGCTTTGACTTAAATGTTGCTTTTGCTACAGATGCGCTTTCATGAAAAGAGTGACTTTAACTTGCCTCATCAGTTTCTTGTACTCAAAGGAGCCTCAAGGTGACCGTTGGCTCTGTGTCTTTGTAGTTTCTTCACCAGTGGCATTTTGCTGAGACGTGATGAATATTTTATTCTGTTCTGCTAACAATTTAAGCTAGCATTTAAATTCTGTTGAAGTTCACCTTAGTAGTGATCTTTGCTTTACTGAGAAAACAAAATGACTTAATTTGCCCTCAGGGTAAATGAAATCATTGCTTCAGAAACTATAAACAAAATGTACTGTAAACTAACATTTTCAGGTTGAATGTTTTCTTCTTATACTGTATTAGTTCAACTGTTACAATAGTCCCAATGAAGACTTAATGTCGTGTTCAATCAAATTAACAAACTGAACAATTTGAATTACGGGCCACATTCTTCGGCACCTATGATAAAACCTAATAAATAAATCTTATTGCAGAAGCATAATCTCACAATTTTCTTCAATGAAAATCAATCTGTAAATTTAAGTATATTTAAAATTATTTATTTTGTCCTATTTTAAACAAGTATTTATTATATCAAATTACCAGTACCTTTCACAGTTTTTATAAAATAAGAAAACAATAAATACATTTATTTAAATGTCAAAATTGTATAAATCGGACAAGATACTCAGCTCCATTTCTCTGAGCCACTAGTTTACATTGGGGGAAAAAAACCAAAACAGAAAAAACCCAAGAAAACATGCTATTCAGGCAAATAAGTGTTGAGCTTCATAAATCAGGAAATGGTTGCAAGAAAGTTGGTGCTCATTTAAACTTCTTCAGAAACATAAAAACAAATAAAACTGTGGCAAAATAAAAACACACAGCATATGCTGTGAGAAAAGTTTATAACCTTAATAAAATATTTTTTTTACATTTCTAACACATGTTCACCAAGGCTCCTAATAGGGTGGGGACTTTGTTTTTGATTGATTCTGCTCATTAATTTTGTAATAATGATACATCTGATTTGCATGCATTTCACTCAGAAATGCCCTTTGAAATAAATCACATTGATTATTATTTTCAAGAGCTTTACAGTTGCAATTAAACACTACCAATTCTGGTCGAGCTAAATTATGTGAAAAACAGTGCTCTGCAGAAGAGACCAAAATTAAACTGTTTGTAAAATGTCTGAAGGAAACCTAACCCTGCACATAAAACACTCTCCCTGCTGTGAACCCTGGGGGTGGCAGCCACACTGTGAGAATGCTTTTCTATAGCAAAAACTTGAAAGCTGGTTGTATATTTGTCCTTTTGTTCACACAAGAATAAATGCATCATTGCATTATATTTGTTGTACATGTCATGCAGATCAATTGAGTCCATGCTGACAGATTTTGTTTCAAAACGGAAGGCAGCTAGCGTCTCTGACACACATTGTGGTCAGCGGAACTGCAAACCAATGAACACTGTTGAGAAGAAATTGTTCTAAAAATAAACTAGATAAGCTTTACAAAAATAGAAGTGTGTCTGAAGCAAAAAAGAGAAAGAAAAGCTCTCACATTTTCATCTGTTCTCTCTAAAACCAGCCTCCAGACTCTGACCTGAATTATGCCTCGCTGGATCTGAAGATTGCAAAGAATCGCAAGAAAAACAGACACATGCAAGGCCAGGCACAAGGACGCCACAAGAAACACGATCCGCTGGCAGACCTCCCGACGTCTCCCTTGAACGCCTTCTTAGAGGTGGATACGGAAGTGGAGGCTCACCTGCCATCCAGAGACATCAGTGTCATGGTCTCACACAGCAGCATCTATCTCAACAGTCAACAGATAGCCAAGGAGGCAGAGGAGATGGAAAGAGAGAGAGGCATCAACATGGACAATGAAGGATGGGATGGCTTACAAGAGAGTGAGGAAGGATGGAGAAGAGATTGGAATGAAGATCAAGAAAGTGAGGACAAAAAAGATAATTGTGATGGGAATATATGTATAGAGCTTTTAGAGGTAGAAAATACTCAGAGCTGCTCAGATCAAGTCACTGACAGCTTTAGCCATGATTGTGACTAACTATATATTTAAGAATTATATTACTTTTCTAAATCTTTTCAACATGTATTCTAGAAAAATGTGAAACTATTTTCATATTTTCAGAGCAAAAAAATTTAACCATCATCTTCAGTTTTCTCTACTCTTCGCAGAGTTGAGCAATTTCCTCCTTGACACAGACAATCTACCTCTTAAAGTCTCCATATTGAGCAATAGGAACATAACTATGCTTCTCTGTAATAAAATACTTTAAAAAAGAAAGAGGAAATTCTGCGTGACATTTAGAGGTCAAGAACCATGTGGAAAGTGTAGATTGTTGTGAAACGCAGGGAAAAGATTGAATCATCACAGGACACAGAGGAACTTTCACTCCTTTGATGTCTCTTATTCGTCCATCAGCAGATGTCTCATAAAAAAGTATGAAGGCAGAAAAAAAAGCATTTCTGTTTTCCATCGTGTGGGCGATTGTAGTTTGAATAACTGCACTTTCCTGTTCCACGGGCAAACCAACTTTTAAATTACTATAAAAAAATTAAGCTAACAGTATAGAAATTGGAAGCAAACAAATAACGACGACAATAATAAATAGCAGTTTGCTTTTTTATCTTCCTCATGGGGAGAATTGTCGCACTGTTTAAACTGCAGATGTCACCCACAGTGGATTTTCCATGTAAAAATCTATAATAAAGGTCATTATGTTTACAGTCTGAGCTAATGCTCCAGCTGTTTAAATGAATGTCTTCCTCTCTGTAATCCCCAATTTGCAGAGTAATTTACTGCCCTGGTGTCCACTGACAGCTTAAGCTCGAAGGTGAACTCAGCACTCACAGGCCTTTAGGCACAATGTCTGTTGACAGTTTTTCAAAGAATAAGAGCCTATTTCTCACTTGTAAATTGTATGGATAGACAGAAAGCTGCAAAAAAAAACAATCAGAAGTCCCCTTTTCATAACAGTCACCCTTTTGCATGGAAAATTTTGATTCAATATTTTGTAAAGGGATGCACATCCTCTGAACCCCAAGATATTTTGTTCCAACACAATTGAGAATTTTAATTAATTTCTTATTTAAGATTGATTTTATATGATGAAGATAAACCCGCACAAACTAGCCCACAATTGTGAATAGGAAGCAAACGTATTCATGATTTTCAAAATTTTAAGCAAAAAACTCAAAAATATGTCCAGCATTTGAATTCACAACTCTTTACATTATACACTTTAACAAAATGTAAGTCGACCGACTGCTTTTAAAACCAATAAATAGAATTCCTTACATGTAAAAGTCAATTTAAAAATAAGTGCATGCGTTTTGTTTCTATTACCAAGAACCACAGTGCACAGCGCGTAATTATTTGAGATATACTAGTAGTTAGAAAGAAGAGTATGTCACAACTGCAAACCTACCAGCACATGTCGATCTACCTAAACTGATAGGCCTTGCAAAAATTATTATGAATCTAAGAAACCTCCAAGAGATTTAAGAGTTTTCATATTTTAAAACTGTCATTTTTTTGTTCAACTAATAATTAAGTGTTATTATGTGTTAGCCTATCACATGAAATTACTAAAAAATGTGATTGTTTTTCTTGGAAGTTTGTGGGTATGCAACAGTGCAAAATGTAAAAGTTTAAGAGCTGTAAAATACTTTTTCAATTCTCTGTAAATTCAGCTTCTAAGAAGTGTCTTATGAGCAACATTTTTGCAACATATGAAGACCTACATATACTACCAGAAAAAAAGACGGTCACCATTGCTATGAATTCCGTCAAAGTTTCAGTCGTTATATGACATTGCTCCTCGAAAACCCTGAGGCACTGGATTAATCCAAGCTTTCTTTGGTTGAGCTACAGATTTAAAGTTTCTTGCGACAGCAGATGATTGCACGATGAAAGGTGACAGGAAAATCCTTTCAAGTCATTTCCTCTTTTTACAAAAAACAAAAGAAAGTGTCAGAAAGGTGAGCCACTGATGTTTGACAGTGACTGCTTAATGTGCGCAGATGCTCCTCTCTGACGAGACTTGAAACAGTGATTTATTATAATGAACAGCAGCAGCAAATGTCAGAATTACATTTTTATTCCACTGTGTTGCACAAATTGAGAAATAAATGTTACTTTATTCTTTATAGGAAGGATATCCAATCAATAGTTTTCAAAAAATGTAATTATTTGTTCAAGATAAAAGATTGTCTTTGGTGAGTTTAATATTGTAATATTGTTTAATAATACTGAGCGATTTTCAAAAATTATTCATTGTACATAATTTTGTCATGTTGCTGCTGATCAAAAGACCAGTTAAGCAATTATGCCACATTTTTTAGCCAGTCTAATGATTTGTACGTATTCATTACTGCACTGTGATGTTAATTTATGATTGTCTTGCTTGTGCCTGTGTGTCATTGAATTGTTTCTTTTTAAATTACTCTTATGACTTTTTTGCATGGCAGCAAAACTGAGTGATAATATTTTATAGAAAAGTTCCCAGCTGAGTGTAAATTTAGACACCATCCAATTTTTATTGGTGCTGTAATCCTTTAGTTGTTTCTAAATGTATGTAGCAGCAGCAAGGTTAGATATGGATGACTAGTCATGATTTACGCCAATAGCACATCTTTAAAACTGCTGCTTTTGTAATAAATGAGAAGATATTTAATCAATTTTATTTAACTTACAGACATGTTATGCAACCAGGACCCAAATTCTTTGTGACAACCGGTATATGCCAGATTTATATCCTGTGCTCTATAGACTAAGTGCACTTGTCAGTAACACACACCTTTAAACACCGATCAAAGAATCACAGTGCTCAATATGCAGCCTTTGGAAGAATTTTTATGAGACAGCAGTCCACATTTATCTCACCAGACTGATTATGGTGAGTTACAATTATAATGAAATGTTCAATTATCAAAAAAAAAATGCAGACAAATTAAAATAATCTTAAAGTGGAAGACTTAAAGAGGGGGTAATATATATTTTCCAAGCACATGCCGTCATTTTGTACCACAATCAAATAATTATTTTACTTTCAGGTGATATGAAAAGTCTGTATATTTATCAAAAGCAACTTCATGGAAATCAAGGTTAAAACCCAAGTCTTTTGCAAGCCAGTAAGAATGAGGGGCACAAAGTATCCAGACTGTGGAAGCTGTAGTTGCATTTTGCACTTACAAAACGGATGAGTAATTACTTAAATAATACTGTCTTGTGGAAATCTTCCACGAGGAAAATGCTTAGAAACAAGTTGCATAAAAAGGTTCTTAATTGCAAACACCCAGTTTCTGCACCACATGTTTTCATGCTTCTATAGAGCTGCCATTGGAATTCACACACATAAAATCAAGCATTACTACTTTCACCTATTGATCTTTGATTTTACAAAAAAAACCCGGGATGTTTACTACCTTAGCAGTGGTTGTTGACGTCGATGACAGTTTCATTCAACCGGTCATGAGATGTATTTCTTGAAATACTACAAATTTTCCCAGCCATGCTCGCGTGTTAGCATTTTCTCGGTATTATTATATTATATATTATATTATATATAATATTATATATTATATATTATATATTATATATTAGTATATTATAGTAAATATTTTGCCAAACAAACGCGGGTCCCAACGGCGAACACCGATTGGTCAGTTGCTGACAAACCCCCATAGAATGATTGGCAGGTAGTAATTACTTGTTGCCGCTGAATTAGGGCTGTATAGTTTGATTTAATGAGTCCATATCAGTGATCATTTTTGAGCAAAGGGGCTTCGACATTTACTTCTGTTATTCTTACAGCTGGAAACACGGGAGGATTGTGATTTCTCCTTAAAGCGATCGAAGCAGTAGGAAGTCTGCTGAATTTTATTTTACTGTCCAGATAATTTTTGAATGCTGTATCTTTGTCTAAAACAAATATTTATTTCATAAATATGAATTCATACTAATTTATTCTATTAGTAGAAATTTAGCTTTAAGCAACTTTTAAATAGGGCACTGCCAGCAAGTTTTCAAACTACTAGCCAGGTGCAGGGACACTGGTAATGCACAAGATGCATCATTTCTAGGTTTAATGAAGAAAAAAATGCAATTAGGAAATTAATTAATTATCTGATCAAGCTAATTAACTCATTAATACAGTGCTCACCTTTAATTGAAATTGAGCACGGTCCGCTAAAGATGATTTAAAGTTGTATTTGATAAGTATAAACATAAGACAAATATAATAAGATAGGCTGAAAAGAAAAACTACTAAAAGCACTTATTAGATTAATGTCTTGTGTTTAAATACCGATTACAGGTGTAGTGATACATGAAGACATTATGGATATATGTAAAAAAGGATAAAAACTTAAAAAAAAAAAAACCCATAGATTTGACCGTTTTGTTGTGACACAACCTGTTTTATTTATTTATTTTTTATTTGCTCAAACAGCCGCAGAGTGAGACCTCTTCACAAGCAGAGGCGATCTTTGCTCCAAACATGGCCGCTCGCATGTGAATGTCATGCCACTAAAATCCTTCATGTGCATGAGTTCATTTCATGTGTAATTGGTTAAAGTGGAGGTTTAAACGTAAAACTGATATTACGGAGTTTTTACTTTATCCATTAAAGTTAGTCACGCATTGGTAAGTCCAGAATTTCCTCGGATCCGGAGATCTAGAGACCAGCTTACTGAACACATTAGCAAACCAGTGGCTCGCCACCCATTCAATTGAGATGGATCCTGACCAGCAGCTGAGAAACGTAAGTGGATTTTTCTCTCGCCGATTTGTAAATAGAGATGTGGACGGTGATTCTGAATGACTGCGTTTCTTCCAGCTGCGGGATTTTCTCTTGGTTTACAACCGCATGACTGAAATCTGCTTCCAGCGCTGCACAAGTAACTTCAACTACAGGAACCTCACAATGGACGAGGTACTGGGAGCAGATATAATCATAACCCCGTTATTTAAATACATGCTATGTTTGTAACATGTATCATCTTGTTACAAACATAGCATGTATACATGTGATATGTATTTATGTATAGTACTTATATTATAGATGATGTGATTCATAGATAATCAGGCATAGAAAACATGTCCGTACTGTAATATTTTGTTCTGATTAACATTCCTACTATCTGTCTGTCAAGGAGCGCTGTGTGGACAACTGTGCTGGGAAGCTGATTCGCACGAACCACCGCTTGATGGGCACGTATGTGCAGCTGATGCCTCAGATGGTGCAGCGAAGGATGGAGGAGATGGAGAGCAAGGCTGCAGAGAATGCAAAGGCAGCCGAGGCTGCAGCTACACCTGGAACCATTGGGGCTGGAGCCGAAGCCGCACCATCAATTCAGACATCTATAAGTTCACCCCCACCTACTCAGATAACCTCATCAGTGACTGAAGTAGCACCAGTAGTCCATGACTCAGCCTTAAAACCAGCAGCAATAGAAATTCCAGCTAATACACTAGCCACAGGATTAGGATTATCAGCTAGCGAACCACTTACACCCAGGACTGATGGTGTAAATGTCTCAGAGCTTAAAGAAACTGGCTTAGGATTTCCTCAGCCTGCTGTATCTGGAATCCAGAATGACTTTGGCAGCCCTAAAGCATCACCATGACCAGAAAATGGACCAAAAGGCAGATCCTACAGAATCTAAATCATGAGGCCTGTCAGGCCAAGAGAGTCATAAATCAAAGAAGTCTTACCGGTCAAACTGAAATCTCTGTCCTAAACATCCAGGCAAAAAGATCTTTGAAATGACGAGGAACCCAACAATTCTTGATTATTTTGACAGAGTTCTATTGTCTTTTTATTATGTTTTATTTTTTTTATTTTATTTTCTTTTTAGATTTGTCTTGTGACTGCGGTCATACACATATCATATTTTTTTATTTTAGATAAATAAATAATTAAAGGATTGCTGATGTTAACGTAAAGGTATAGTTCAAGGGTTTTTTTTAAGTTGTTTTCTGATTAAAATCTAAAATCTATGTGGTTATGTGCTTTACTGCTGAGGTCCCCAACCCAGGTCCTCAGACCCCACTGTCCTGCATGTTTTAGGTGTTTCTCTGCTTCTTTACACCTGGCTTAAATAAATAATGATTAACAGGCTTCTGCAGTATCTGGAGCTATGCAAATGAGTTAATACCACCATTTGAACCATTGGGGAAATATATAATACATGCAGGACAGTGGACCTTGATGACCTGGGTTGGGGGGCCTCTGGTTTACAGATGGGAAAAAATATACAGTGCAGTGGTGAAGTAAGGAAAAACAGACAACATGTTATTATGGTCCAGTTATTAACCAACAATATCTATAATTAAATAGTCATTTAGTCTACATTTAAATTAACAGTGTTTCAGTATTTTGGGATTTTCTAGAAGTTTATTTTGGTGGTTAAGCCCAAGTACATCCTAAGAATGAAATATGCCATTCTTAGGCATTTCAGAAGTAGTAATATATGTATTTTTTTGTATAAAAATGGCAACTCAATTAAGTAACTTTTTTGACTTAAAATGCTCTTACAAGTTCAGTTCAGGTTCACATTAAATTCAATTCAGCTTATTTATGTAGCACCAATTCACAACATATCATTTCAGTTCAGTCATACATGCATACATACTAGTTGATCCTATTTAACAGAGTGCAATAGGTTTAGTTCATTATTAAAATTAGCTTAAAAAGGGTTCTATTGAAGAAAATCATTTACATTTAATTAAGTTATAGATTTGCAGCATTCACTGGAATGAGCACATAGTGACAGCAGAATCCTTCATACATATGATGCATGTTGCAACGGTGAAGAGGAAGAACTACCTTTTATTAAGAGAATAGCTCCCACAGAGCCTGGCTCAGTGCAAGAAAACATCACCCAACAATTGGGAGTTTGAGAAGACAGAGCAAATACACGAAAAAGAAACACAAAAACTAAGGCAGGAGTACCTTCTATGCAAATAAAAAGTAAAATGTTAGTAGTAGGGGAATTACAGAGACAAAAATGTGTCGACTCCACGAAGATATATGATCCTTCTAAAGTTACCAATGATTGTGGATCATACTGCAGATGATAAAATATCCCCCCCCCCCCTGTGTATTTTAAAAGTTTTATTTCTCCTAAATTTCAAACACGTATTTGACGCAAAGGCAGCCACATCGCTGCATTGCCTCCTCCAGGGGGCGTCGCAGTGTCGTTGTCCCAGGATGTGGCTGCCAGGGCGAGATCTGGAGCCCACATCAACTCGGAAAGCGGGGCGTGGACTCAGAGCGACCAGTGGAGAGGAGACGGTGGTGGTTCTGGGGAGGGGGGGAAAACAAGGAAAAACGAGCTTCTCAAGATCCCAACTGGTAAGACTTTCGACACTTCCTCTCATTTTACGCAGTAATGCTTCACATTTTGTTTATGCCGAAAGTTTGGTGGTGGGTTTAATTCGTTATGAAGCAACAAGGGGTTGTGATTCAGAGGGGCCAGCCCATCCGAGACAACGTAGAAAGAAAATTCAAGGAGGAAATGTTGGAAAGTCCAACTATTTGTTGACTCCCCAACACAATTATTTCTTACTCTTTCAAGAGGAGATAATAGTTCGTGGTTGGTTTAAAATATAGGAATTCCGGAATTTATGACTATGAGATTGATGTGATAGAACTGCAAGTTCGGCTCAAACGGTTTTCTTCTCTATGTACTTTTTAAATACTTGTTGCTTTTCTAGAGGAGAAAAGTGCGCCTGAGGAATTCTCAAACCCTTTTACAGACTCTATGTTCCTGCTTCTTGAAGAGACTGAGAAAACAAACAGCCAGTCTACAACACAAGCATGGATGACATCTTCACACAGTGTCGAGAGGGGAACTCAGTGGCTGTCCGTCTGTGGCTGGACAACACAGAGAATGACCTCAACTTAGGGTAGGTTCCTATGTCAGACCCTAATGTTTGCATTGTGCAGGATTTCTGGTCCATCTGGATGCTGGAATTCATCTGTGAAGTTAGTGCAATGACAGGTAAACACATGTCTTGCAAAAAGTGGTGGTCTTGTCATAGGATGGGCAAGTATGTGCCTGTTCACAGGAACATATTTGCATATTTTGTTGTTAAAAATACACACATATTGGGATATCTATCCCAATATGTGGGATAGATATCCCAATATGAGATGTTACTGCTGCATTACACAACTTGCTTTGATTTTTTTTAATTTTTTTTATTTATTTTTTTTTTTACTAAACGCAACCCATCTGCACAAACAAAACTTTAACTTTCTGATTAAAGCTGAACAATATGAGAAAAATCATTAAATTTGTGATAACATCAGTGACAATATTTCCACATTTAATGTTTTTTATCTGTCAGTACGGTCATTCTTTCTCCCTTTTTGAACTTCAGCATCTCTGGGACTTCCAACTATGTTAAATGCAGTTTGACTAAAGCACTCTCGCTGAAAATATTGCTGGTTCAATTTATAACACCTGGAATAGGCAAATCCAGAAACACCAGAATTTTGTTGTGGCTAACTACTTGTAGCAATACAAAATAATAATTTTATGATGATTTTAGTCATTAAAACTATGTGAATGTGCTCCCAATGTTATTTTTTCCCCCACAGACCACTGGTTTGAAAAGCATAAACCAACAACTGCTGATAAATAGCTTTTTTATGAACCACTTTTGCTGCCTTTTTGTAACTGTGGAGACATATTGGATATTAAAATTGTGATTGCTCAGAGAGCTTCGACTTGCATTGCTTCTTAGATTTTATGAAGCGTTGAATGGCTGAGAAGTTCCTTTGCTTACCAAAGGGGAATCTAAAATCCTTGTTTATGGCTCCGACAGATTGCTTGTGTTCATAAATTGTAATCATAGCCCTGTTTATGGGGGTATATATTGGCAATTCTAATTTGTTGAATAATATAGTACATAAAAGAGTGCATAGCAGTACAATTGTAGGAATCAAAAGTCCTAACTTTTTTATTCTGAATTGTTCAGTTCTAAAACTCTTGCCTCTTTTCAAATTCTCTTCATCAGAAGGAGTAAGAAAACTTCTTAAATAAAGACCCTGGTTATCTCATTCTTGGAGCCGGCCATATATGTACAGTTTGCTGAGCTGCGTAACAGCCAAGTCCATTTCCTCTTCTTAGCTCCATACAGGGCCAAGCCCATCGCTGACAGAACTTCTTAGGCAGCTCCCCTACAGTCACACATAAACAAATGAATAAGCAGTCATTATGATGAAGGCCTTCTTTGGCTGTTACTCCAAGGAAGCTCAACTATGTGGCGTGGCCGCCTCTGTCCTGCTCATAGAACCCAAAGCGTTGAATAAAGGCTTTATGTGTTGTTGGAATAATAAGTTGGAACTGAAAGAGGTGCCCAAGAGCAGCTGGCGAAGCATTAAATAACCACTCTGCCTCTGGAACCGAGTGACACAGGAAAACAGATGAAAAAAAGGCAGACTTAGAAGGAATGCGTAGCTCAGAGTATTTTCCACTCTGTCATTCTTGCATTTTTTTCCCTTGTTACTTTTTTTAGCCCACAGGGTAGTTTAGTCTATGAGTTGTCTGTCCATAGTGCTGCTGCATTAGGGCTGACAGAGAATTAGCCTCTCTGCTCTTTCACTTCAGTGTGAGCTGCTATTTTGTGAAGACCTCCTCGAAGTTTATTGTTAAAATAACAGCAGAGTTTGTGGCTTTGCAGGGCGTTGTGAGAAACTCCAGCAGCCAGGAGACTCTGGGTTAGTCAGTGTAATGAGCTGACCTGTTGGGCGCGCACTGGAGGTGACACTTCACAGATTGGAAGTGGTCATGTGTACACTGTGGCTGTGTGCGTCCTCTCACATGTTAGCAGGCATTCCAGCCTGTGTAGAAGTATTTATCACTGGGCCAATCATCAGATGGGAAGAGGCTGCAGGCACAGAGAGGAAGCATGTGCTTAAATCTAAATAAAGATTACTAGGAGGTGGGTGCGTGAACCTGCGCCAAATAACAAACCTCAAAGAGAGTGTTTTGTTAGCAGGACGGTCCATAAAATATACTCTACATTTTCATTTTAGCCATATTAAGGATATTATAAGTATCAAAAATACATTCAGGAAGGCTTTTATACTTAATTTCCCTGGCACCATCTATATATAATTATTACCAAAATAATCTGTTTGACAACTTGAAGTAGGCAACATATAATTCCTTGTTCTTACACAGTCATCAATGTTATTATGGTTTTATTAAAATGTGTTTACTACAGGCTGAAGGCTGAATGTAATTTACTCAGCATCAAGTCAGTAGTAAAAATATATTTATAAAAAGTACTTCTTTTGTCTATTAATTTGTTTTATATAAATTTAAGCCACAATTATGTTATTATTTGTCACCTGAAATACTGCATTTAAAACATAAGTTCCCATCTGAATAGCTCAAAAAAAAGATTAAATTACAATTTTGCAGTGGTCTAGTCAAAGTCTTGACTTAAATCTGATTGAGATGCTTTGGCATGACCTTACACTATCTGCTCATACTGGAAAATCCTCCAATATGTCTCAATTAAAACAGTTCTGCAGAGTGGCCAAAAATTCACCACAGTGATGTTAAAGACTCACTGACAGTTACTACTAATGCTTGATGACCGATGTTGCTCCTAAGGATGCCACTAAGAGTAATTAGGTTTGGGGAGCAAATACTTTTTCATATAGGGTCAGGTTTTTGTCACAGTATTTTTACAGCAGTGACATTTGAAGAAACACATATCAAAATCTTAGAAAGAGCTTAGAGAGATACATATATTTTTGGATGTAAAGCTATGCTTTTGAAGGGCTGATTCTGGCTAGTATCTCACAACAAATGCAGCATATGTAAATTAAGATGAGAGCAAATGACAAGCTCAGCCATTTTTTTTTTTTTTACCTAAAAAGAAAAACACTTTTTTGTTCTTTTTTTGGGCCACTTGCTAATACAGTACAATCACATTTGAGAGAACAGTATTTCTCATTTTTCCATGCATTAGAATTCACAATGCTACTTCTGTCTTCTTCCTCATCATTAGTAAATATTTAATGTGAACATGCCACAACATTGCCTTTGCTTTGGGAGACGTCTTGTCAAAAAAATTACCTTTTTGAGGCTTTCTTTGTACTCATCTGTTTTTTCTACTAGATGTTGATCTGTTTAAGTTCTGCCAGAGTATTGCTCTGCTTTTTAAAAGGAGACAGTCAGATTTAGTCCTATTATTTTTAAAGTTATTACATTGTTTACACTGGTGAGGTGAGGTGAACCTTGATGAATTTTTCTTTTCATTATGATAGACTGGAATTATCATATGTCTGTCTGAAAGTGCTATTTTCCCTCTTGCAAAAGTTAAGAACTTCTTGTCTCTTTATTTGAGAAAGCATTAACCTTTTATATACCTAATTTATGTTAAAAATTAGCTGTTTCTAATGCAGCTCATAATTCATTTGGAAGTGTTACTACCTGAATGGAGACTCAACATACTGCAGTTAAGTGTTTCACTTGTGTCTCTTTCTATTTGGATGTTTTGATGACCAAATAAATGTAAAGATGCAACATCCCGGCTCCATTTCCTGTCATATTTTTCATTTATCTTGTGTGTTAGAGACGACCATGGCTTCAGCCCCCTCCACTGGGCATGCAGGGAAGGGAGGAGCGGCGTTGTTGACATGCTCATCATGAGAGGGGCTCGAATCAATGTGATGAACCGTGGAGATGACACACCTTTACATCTGGCTGCAAGCCACGGACACAGGGACATTGTGGCTAAGGTTTGCTTTCTTAGACAGCTTATATCCTGATATGCTCTCTCTCTCTTCATGTGTTTTTGTTGCTCTGTTTTATGATGACAGCTGATTCAGTGCAAAGCGGACCCCAATACAGTCAACGAGCACGGGAACACCCCGCTGCACTACGCCTGCTTCTGGGGCCACGATGAAGTTGCAGAGGTGCTTCACTGTTCACCAACACACACTTTTCACATCCCTTTTTGGATTCCATCTGCTGGTGAAAAACTGCCCTCTTCTGGGCAGAAACTGCTACTGCAGAAAGACCTGCTTCCTCTATCAATGCTTAATTTTGTTGTATCTCTTTTTAGGACTTGGTAACCCATGGTGCCCAGGTGTGTGTATGTAACAGGTATGGGCAGACACCTCTGGATAAGGCCAAGCCTCACCTAAAACAGCTACTGCAAGGTTGGATTTTTTAAATTATAGACTTTTAAACATTGCAGCAGATTTTCACTAGGATAAAGAAACTTTTATCAATCAGTCAATCAATCAATAAAATTTCATTTGTATAACACTTTTCAGCAGCAAGGTATTTCAAAGTGCTTTATATCATAACAAAAACAAAGGCAAATTAAGAACATTACTCTTATATGTTAAATGTTTTATTTCTAGAAAAGGCAGAGAAAATGGGCCAGAACATGGCCAAAATCCCATACAAGGAAACGTTCTGGAAGGGTACAATGAGAACGCGACCTCGTGAGTAGGATTTTCCTAATAAAATAAGATCAAAATATGATGTGAAATTAGGATTCATGCGTTTTTATTCATGTTTTTCATCTCACAGGTAACGGCACCCTCAATAAGCAAGCCGGTATTGATTTTAAGCAGCTCTCGCTCCTGGCAAAGATCAATGAGAACCAGTCCGGAGAGGTCAGCTGCTTTTATTGCTGATTGACAGTATTTTTTATTTTTTTAGCTCCTCCAGCTGATCACTGAAGTGTGTGCTCTTCTTTTAGTTGTGGCAGGGCCGGTGGCAAGGGGATGAGATTGTGGTGAAGGTGCTGCATGTGAGAGATTGGACCACCAGGAAGAGCAGAGACTTCAACGAGGAGCATCCCAAACTCAGGTTATTTATTGTACAACTAGACTGTTGGTATTTTTTATCAGTTAAATTTATGGTCACAAGTTTACAAACACCATCTATTCATTTTCAATTAATTTAGGATTTTTAATTATTTGGTTGAACAGTTACAAACAACAAAAACAAAAACCATTTAAAAACAACTTCAGTCATTTTTTAAAATGGTTGCACGGGTGTGAATTTATTGTGAATTTTCTCTATTTCACATATGGCCAGAATTAGACATGCAGATTCAAATATATAGCAGAGAAACTACACAAACCAATCAACCTTGGTTTGTTCACTCTTCTTGGCATAATTGATAAGCATTTATTTTAAACTTAAACTACAAAAAAGTTAGGCAGTTATACAAAGTTTCAAAGAAGTTTTGATTGAGAGTCAAGATAATGGTTTCAAACCTAAGAATGCTTCTCCAACTGTCAAAGATGGTGTTAATATGATGTTCTGGTGCTTTCTTATTTCATTGAATGGGATAAGAAAGAAGGAAGACTTAATCAAATTCTTAAATATCACCTGAAATCAACATTTAGATAATCAAAACCTCAGCAAGGTTGGATGTTCTAGTTGGACAGTCACCCCAAACACACATCTAGATTGATTTTGGACTGGATAAAGCAGGACGACATTGAACCTTTGGAAACTGTAAGAATGAGGCATAAAAGGAAGATATGTGACACTGCATGACATTTAACCAGTTTGGATAAATATTTGCATTTGAACAATAAAGCTTGTGTACAAAAATCTAGTTTCCAAAAATAATTGAACTTGCCTGTTTTGTAATTATACCACTTTGTAAGAACAAAATTAATAATAGAAGAAAATTTATTTGATACTCATGGTGAATAATGAATGAATGTAAATTTATGAAAGGATAAGTATGCATACAAAATGTGGAGGGAGTGAACAATTGAACTCACAATCATATTTATGTAAAAACAATTTGATTTGGAGTCAGTGGTTGATGTTCTCTCCAGTTCAGTTGCAGAATGTTTGTGCAACAACAAAAGGTTAAACGCACATCATTTAGTGTGCTGACACTAAACCATTCTGACTCAGCTTGCCCAACCTTGAAGCACGTCTATAAACCATATTCTTAGTTGTTTGTGCAGCTTGCATGCATCTGAGAGCAAAGAATAGTGCATCCAATTAGCAATGCATTACATAAAACGCATATTTAACATTTGTACCATCTGGACTGTGTTTAATCAGTGTTTGCCATCTTTGAGACCCATTAGGCTGTGAGAAAAAAAAAAAAGAAAGAAAGAAGTCTTTAAACTAACCAAGTCAAAGAAACCCCATTGGAGAGACTGAGTAGCACAGCTATGTTCTTACTTTAATGTGAGCTTCAGTTATTTTGCTTTCTTTTGAGAACTTATGTTTAAATAAAAGTACTTTGGCTTAACTTGGGTAGATTTTGCAAAAATGAAAGAGTTTCTTTTAATGAAGTGTAAAACTTAACTTAAAAGGACTCCAGATCATACAAGTGTACTGTTTTAACATATTTTTTGACAGTCTTGTTTTTATTTCCTTGAGTGAAGTATTTTTTTATGTTAACACAGCAGAGTCGAGTTTTAGCTGTTTGTTTCTCTTTTTACCATTACAGAATCTTTTCTCATCCAAATATTCTGCCTGTCCTTGGGGCATGTCAGTCCCCTCCCTCTCCTCATCCGATCATCATCGCCCACTACATGCCATATGGATCTCTGTACACCATCCTCCATCAGGGCACAAGTAAGTAATTTGTTTTGACGTGCAAGTACAAAAAAAAAATTGCTGTCTTCATTTTCTCAGGTTATAAAACCTCTGCTTAGAATAGCTGTAACTCACTGCGCAACAGTCCAAACCAAAATATGTTCTTGCATTTAAAAAAATATAAATTTCTTCAAGGTGTTTATGTATTTTAATAGTAAACATAAACATATAAAAGCAAAACAAGATTATTCAAAAAGTGAAACTAGACAGTCATGTGGAAGACTGATGACTTGAGTGGTGTCTAGTAAGGTAAGCCACAAAAGACAGCTGCTAACAAAGCTGTCTGCTCACAGGGTGCTCTGTTCATGCACATTTAAAAAACATTGACTGGAAGGCAAATCTGTGGTAGAAAAAAAGTGCACAAACAATAACCCTCCATTCCAATCGGGGTGAGCGCTGGTGAGCGCATACACAATTATTCTGGGTACAGGCTATTCCTCATCTGGGGTGCCAACAGGTATACAATTATCAGATGGTACTCACAACCATCACTGCACCTGACCCACAGGTGACCCGCATGAACACAACCACACCCCCAACACAAATCCCCAAATCAGCAGAAGCCTAACTTCCACAAAGACAGGGCACATGAGCATGATGTACTTGCCACACGGAAACAGTGTACTTAATCAACACAAGGCCCAACATGCACAATGCCACATACACACTTACATGCCTGCATAGCCTATTTTTTTGTAGAAATAATACAGACAGGAAAGAAAAGCCTACCCACTGGAGGAGGACAATGGAAATTCCCAGTGAAACAACGTTTGTTTCATTTCCACAGCTTTTTATTTTTCCGCAAACGTTTTTACTAGACTTAACTGTTTTAAAATCTGCTTACTCATTTTTTGCTAGCCTCACTGCACAGTTACATTTAGCTTACAGAAAGACCAATAAGCCACCAAATAAACAAAAGTAAACTAACAAAAATAATTTCAGGTAAAAGGGGGAAATTATAAAACGTCAAATTTATACATATTTTTATACTCAAAGGAAAGCCCCAGGTACTCACAGTACAACTGCAGTGCTTCTGTTCCTCATGTCAATTTGGGATCCCATATCAAACATACAAATATAAACCTATTTGTGTACACATTACTGACATCCATAACATTTGAATGTCAATTTTATTGTTAGTTACTTAATTTGTTGTTTCACATTTTTTTCCTTGCCTTGTCTTCAACAGCTCTGGTGGTTGACCAAAGCCAAGCGGTCAAGTTTGCCTTGGACATTGCGAGTGGGATGGCGTTCCTCCACACCTTAGAGCCGATGGTTTCACGGCTTTACCTCAATAGCAAGCATATCATGGTAAGGTACCTCTGGTATGTCACGCTACACAATCATTGCTACTTCAGGCTAGAATGTTTGAAAAGCCTTATAACCAGTTAATAACTGGCCACAGGCTTATTGGCTCTTTGAGCAATTTCTATTAAAGTAATAGAAATTGAAAAGAATGCTAATGAACTTTTAATCAGTTTTTTAACAATAATTTTTCTTGGTAAAAACAGTCAACAGCTGATTTCCTACTGCATCTCTGATGCTTATCTTAATAAGTCAGGCAATGGTTTACAGAAAGACTACTCACCTAAACTTACTTATATCCTCAGTCACAATATTAATCAGCAACAACTGAAACTGAAATACAAGACTATTATATTTATTTTGTAAAGAACAGTGTGGGAGGTGAGGAAAAATTAAATATCCATCACTTTCTATTGGACAACTGAAATAAAAAATTAGCGGTAGGCACAGTGTATAAGCAAACTGGAGAAATTCTTGTGTTGTTTGACACTTTTATGTATGATGAGACTTTACCCATTGTGTTTAATTTACAGATTGATGAGGATATGACAGCCAGAATAAGCATGGCAGATGCTAAATTCTCCTTCCAGTGTCCTGGGCGCATGTACTCACCAGCCTGGATGGCCCCTGAAGGTATTTGCGCCTTGCGCTGGATCTTCTCAGACCTGTCTCCTTCCTTTTCCATTAATTTTTCTCATATTCTCCTTCTTACCGCTTTTAGCACTGCAGAAAAAGCCAGAAGACATCAACAGAAGATCTGCTGACATGTGGAGCTTCGCAGTGTTACTATGGGAGCTGGTTACCAGAGAGGTTCCCTTTGCTGATCTCTCAAACATGGAGATAGGGATGAAGGTAGCAACACACCACATGCTCAAACTCTATGTTTTTCAGAGTGCACTGCAAAATTATTCACATCCTCTGAAATATATTTTTTTTTACCTCACAGGAACAACAAACGTCCTTGTTTTCCAATGAGACATTTATACAAACACAAACTAGAGCATAATTGTGAAGTTGAAAAAATTATACATTGTTTTTAAAATATTTTTTGATCTGTAGAAAGTGTTCGGTGTTGCATCAGTTGTATTGGACGTGTCTGAATCAATATTGGCTTCTTGACGAATTGCCCCGTATTTAGCTTCAACTTTCAAGAAACTCTGATTATTATTGCTGAAGAAAAACATCCAACACCTTGATTCTGTCACTCTGAGTTTGGTTCTGGGGATTGTTCTGCCACACATAGTGTAACAAGATGTAAAACATTTTGTGACAAGTGTGAAATATTTTTGCAATGCACTGTACATGACACTTAACACGGCACATAATTTTTCTCCCACTGCTCAGATCGCTCTGGAGGGACTCCGGCCAACCATTCCACCAGGCATCTCTCCTCACATCTGCAAGCTGATGAGGCTCTGCATGAACGAAGACCCAGCCAAGAGGCCCAAGTTTGACATGATTGTTCCCATTTTGGAAAAGATGCAAGACAAGTGAATATCTTTGAGTCAATGTGTCCAAGACTTTTGTTTTGTTTTATTACCCAACCACTCTTTAGCTTCACTCCAGTCATGTATCTGCTACGCCACTGTAAATAATGCCACAAACCACTGCAGCTGCACGTATTTTAAACATGTAATGCTTGTTTTGTGCAAGTTAATTTGAAGTTTATGTGTTACTTTGCCTGTGTTGTTCTTATATAATCACTCAAATGTTCTTGTTGGAATGTTGAAAATTGTATCTGCAGTGTGAATTACATTTAAGTGATTCACAAGACAGAAGCTCATCCAAAGAAATGTGTATAGAATTATAGCTTTTTGTACACGCCTGCTATAGCAGATGAAATAAAATTTTATATTTATGACAAAGACTTCTAATGTATTGTCTTTGTGAAGCACTTAGCACATAAATTATTTCCCATCTGCTGTAAATTTTGCAATGGCCTTTTGTTGTCAGATTTAATTACATTTGAGGAAATGATTATTTGACCCATGGTGTAATTTGACCAAATTGGCAAATTTAGCAAAGGAAAACACCTATCTATATCGTTCTCTTAAATAAATTATATGCAGTTTTTCTGGTCTTTTATAGTTTTTTACCTTAGATGTTGAATTTGATTAACTGATGAGTGTCAAAAGCAAACAAGCTTTGTATGTTTGGAATGTTCTTTTGAAATAGTAGGAACGATTTATTGATCTGCAAGATCAATAATCACATTGAATCAATCAATAACATGGTTTCACAATGTCAAAACGCCCAGTAAAGAAATTCCTCATATCTTCCATGTAGTTACACTTTAAATGTTATTCTTATCTAAAATGTAGGTAACGATAGGTGTGCGGTTTGATACGGGATCCCACATTTGTGCAGCTTTCTGATGTGCAGTTTGGTGTAGCGAGAGAATTAGAACAGATTAGAATAACTGCATGTATTCTGCAAAAATAAAAAGATATATATCCCCATGTCACCAAGGGAGTTCAGTAGCATTATTTTGCATAACATTTTCCCCTGCTGTTTGATAAATTAGGAAGAGAAGGAAAAACAAATGACACGTGATCTATCAGCTGACGTGACGGTCACGTGACAGCGGGCAGTCCCAGCCGGGAGGACACCCAGTTGCGCATCTGAACAAGCAGAGCTGGTTCCAGCTCAGCATGTCAAAAAGACTTGTGTGACCTGGTTTCAGTTGACTTCTCCGGGGAAGTGGAACTGGAACTTGGAGTTGCTTTTGTTCACTACAGCTGGAGCTCCCTGGAGAAGATAGCGGTACTTTTATTCTTTTTAGAGGTACAGTATGAGCAGTAGAGTTAGCTGTTAGCTGGCGTGATGTTTTATCGGTTCGCATTTTTTGTTTGCGGGTGTGAATGACTCATATTTCATGAGCAAGTTTGAATGTCAGACTGGTGTCATTTCCTTTAAGCAGCAAGGCTTACCGTCTGCATTTGCTTCTTGCAGCACAGACACGCTGCCGTCAGAACAATGAGGCTCCCTTCACTGCGCCCCTTCCTGGGTCTGTTGACCTGTACTTTGCTCCTTATGTCGCCGCTGTTCGGGTCCTGTCATCCAGCTCAGCATCCAGCTCAGACCAGGACCGTGTTGGTGGAACAGTTCGAAACACAAGGACTCGGCTTCCCCTGGAGAAACCTCACCTGTCCCGTTTGCAAAACGATCTTCACCATTCTTGATATCGCACTTATGGTAAACCTTCTGCCTCTTACTCAAAGTAGAGTATAAAGTCTATATCTGTTATCGTCACACTGAACACTGCAAACAAGTTGCTTTTCTTGCAACACAGAACAACCGAGTTTGAAAAGAGGAACAACATTGCAATAATACATCTGGCACAACCTAACATTTGCAACATATTAGGGTATGATATTATTTAGTCTTTGTGGTAAAAATGAAATGCATTTAACTAGGTGAATTTTTTTCTTATTGGCAGAATTCTACAGATGACAATAGACCCACAGAATCAATCAATCAATCAATTAAATTTTATTTGTATAGCACATTTCAGCAGCAAGGCATTTCATAATGCTTTACATCATAACAAACAAAAAGTCATCAATTGGGGGGTTCTTGCCTTTGCTTCCACAAAAGGTTTACTGATTACACTCCTTCTGTATTATATGGAACAAAAAAATATGCTTGAAGGAAGTTAAAATCTCTTTAAACTCATTACTACCCAGCAAAGATTGTGGTGGCTGAACAAATGCAACTTTCGGTGGTCTATTTAGCAAGAAAAGTCTTTGTTAACTTATAGTACTAAGTTAATCATATCCATGTGAATAAATGGTTCATTAAACAAATCATATTTGAATTCTAATTAAATACATTCTGCTGCTTGTGTCTGAGCTGGTTCCTGCTTCCACTTCATCCCTGTTAACGCTTCTGCTTTTTTAAACAACTGGTAATCACTGTCATTTCCAAAGCTTTGCATTTGTATCTAAATGGGTTCTGATCCCTATTTAGACAATGATAGGACCCCAAAATAACTAAGAGTGATCTTCTTTAGCAATGGAAGTTGTAGCTACATGTTACGGAAGCAGGATATCAATAGCGTACATAAGAAACCTTTAAATCTCCAGTTCTCAAAATGGATAAGAAATGTCCCACTGATGGGAACAAACTGATGCATGATCAGTTTGAAACATTTGTCCATGATATAGAAATTCTGTTGAAGTTTCCACTTATATGATCTTTGGTGCTAATTATTAAGTGTACAAATCAATATTAGTCATAATTACATAATCACACAATATACATTGTGTGTGGAATAGATATTAGTCCACAGACACAACAACTCACATAAAACAAGTTCACTAAGATTACGAAAGAACTTTCACTACAGTGATTTATACAATCTGAATAACTTCCCAATAAACTCCTGCTCCTTGCGAAACAGTTTCTGTATTTTTATTTTTAGAATGAGTTCCAAAAATTTTTCAAATTCCACCATTAAACACCAATTTAACATTGCAGATAGATGTAGAAAAAAGTTTTTGCTTCATTGTATGTAGATTGTTTTCCTTTTTAAGCTGTACTAAACATAAATTGTTGTCACTTAGCTTTTGTTCCTGGCTTTTAGAGTTTTTCTCATTTCCTTCAATAACAAGGAACTTCTAAATATATATTCTGGGTTACTTTAGTTTACCAGAAAGGGTGTAATTCTTCCTAAGACATGCATTAGAATTTGTGATTATTAGCCCAAACCACAGAATTTCCTAAATGCAATATAGATTTGAATAAACTCATTTAAGCTTGACTTATTTTTCAGGAAGTATTTCACATGCAATGTCCTGCTTTAATAGTCTTTTTCTGCTTTATTGCTTCTATTAGAGCAGTGCAAACCAAGAGCGGGTGGCACATGCAGTCAGCGAGGCATGCATCCATTTGCATCTGGCTGATGAGCTAGTGTGCCGCAACATAACTGAGCTGTTCAGAGACGACTTCATCAGGGCCTTGCAGCAGTCTGTGCTGTCCCCTACTGAAGCATGTGCAGTATTGGTGGGGCCTTCATGTGGCACATTTGACATTTACGCACCGTGGAACATCACTTTGCCAAAGGTTCCCAAGCCTCCTGTTACGCCGCCCTCACCTCCTAAACCTGGCTCTCCACAGAGTAGAGTGCTGTTTCTCACAGATATCCACTGGGACAAGGTGAGTGTGTGCAGAATTTAAAAAGTCCAAGTATGATTGGTTTCGATCTTTTTGTGGTCAGTAAAGAGTTCCAGTATCAGTGAAAATTAACGTACAGTTTGGAAAAGAAAAGTTTTGAGACATGTCTGCATTTTACTTTTAAAATCTCTTTGCTGACAGGAATATGAAACTGGCAGCGCTGCCGACTGCAAGGAGCCTCTCTGCTGCCGCGCAGACTCAGGTGTTCCGAAATGGAAACGGAGAGGGGCTGGTTACTGGGGAACCTACAGCAAGTGTGACCTGCCTCTACGCACAGTGGAGAACCTCCTGGAAAATGCTGCTAAAGCCGGACCTTGGGACTGGGTCTACTGGACTGGAGACATACCAGCACACAACGTCTGGTCTCAGACCAGAAACCAGCAGCTGACAGAGCTCACAGTCATCTCCAAACTCATCCACAAGTAAATATTGCTCAGAGTTCACACATTCTAAAACAATGCAGCAAAAGCCTATAGACACACAGCAAAAGCCTATAGGTATAGGCTTTTGCTGTGTGTAGTTTCACTGCCAGACGTAACTGTGTGTAAACTACATTCATCTATTCCTTTCCATAACTACTAGCTAAATCAGTGTTGCTTTGAATTGAATCCAGTGACTCCTGCAGTTTCTATAAATTAACATGTTCCGAACTCTTGGCTTAAAAGTATTAATCTCAGATTGTAGCATAGCAAAACCTTGTATAAATATATCATGATTATAATCCCAGAGTCCTGTTCAGACACCACAAAAGAGACTGGGATGAAATTCTGCCCTTGCAAGAATAATAGCTGATTTTAGCAATAGAATTATGCCCAATTATTCTTGAACAGCGTACAAGAATTCCCCTGACGTATGAGGAAATGTGCAACATTAAAAGATGTTATAAATTAAACCACTGTTAAAAAAAACCTGACAGTCCACATTGTGCCTCATGATAAAAACAAATCTGAAAAACAATCCTGCTGAAATAGTTTAGTCAAAAAAGAGTTTAGGTGGAGGATGGCACAGGCATCCTCCACACATCCTCAGGATTTTAAATCTGTTGGCATAATTTGACATTATTTAGAGAGGGGTTAAAACTGAAATGTTAAATGCTGAGAAAATTCAACTAACTTAAAGTGCTTCCTCCATAAAACTTTATGCAACAGTTCAAGATACTATTTTTGTCACACCAGAGTCAGTTTGTGAGGTTAATTTCCACCTGGATAATCTGTTGTACTTTGGTAAAGTCCAAATGAATGCTGGTAAAGAATGGCTGCAAAAAACTACTTTTTTGTTGAAGAAGCTTCAGAAATTTTGCTTTAAATCTACAGATACAAACTCTTTAGTTCATGAACTTATTACTGAAACCCAATTACAAATTGCTGTGGTCACAGCCTTCTGATCTGAACTGATAAATATTCTCTCGTTTTCTACCCAGGTACCTGGGAGCCAATGTGACTGTTTACCCTGCAGTAGGAAACCATGAGAGTACACCAGTGAACAGCTTCCCGCCACCGTTCATCCACGGCAACCGATCCTCTGCCTGGCTCTATAATAAAATGGCAGAGGAATGGGCGCAGTGGTTGCCAGAGCAGGCGTTGAAGACTTTAAGGTTTATGATAGTTTGTTTAGTCATGATTTTTATTGTATTTAGAATGTCTGTTTGATAGTATGAAGATAAAGCTTCACAACAGATTAAATACTTTGGCTTTTTTTTTTAAACAAAGAGCCACACTGTTTGGCGTAGTAGTTTCACTGTGTCTGAATAACACATCTGATGACATGAAGAGCAGAAGTGGTGACAGCCCTCAGCATGCTGCTCCTTATATAATATTCTAGTGAGAGTCTGAATTAAACCCTGTGTTGCTAACAGATATGGAGGGTTCTACACACTAGAGATTCAGCCCGGGCTGAGGGTGGTCTCCCTCAACATGAACTTCTGCGCACGAGAGAACTTCTGGCTGATGGTGAACTCAACTGACCCTGCTAACCAGCTGCAGTGGCTGGTTCAAGTTCTGCAGGCCAGTGAGGACAGAGGAGAGAAGGTTGGTTTCGTCACTTGGTGTTAAAGTGTGAAGTGAGTGTGGTTGAAGCATACCCCCTCTAGAGACCTCTCCCTCTCCCTCCAGTCAGTAGCTTTTTGTCCTGGTCATGCAGGATGTCCGTGTTATTTTAATTACATATACTGTAGGGTAATGAACATTTTAATAGCCAGTACTGTCAGCTCATTTGCTGCTTTTGTTTAGGTACATATAATTGGTCATATTCCACCTGGCCTGTGTCTTGGCAGCTGGAGCTGGAACTACTATCACATCGTCAACAGGTAACTGCTTTTATAATTTTTATTGTCAGTGAAATGTAAGATGTTGTTGCACCTTTATATCTTATATCTTATATCTTTATATTGCTTAAAGAAGACATTGAAGTTCAACTGAAATTTAAAAAAAAGTCTGATATATTGCATATTTCTAATACCAGGGGGCAATGATAATAAAATTACTACAAGCATCTGTTTCCTCTGTTTTTACATTGTAAGACTGTCATCGTGCTGTAGTTTTGAATCTGAGTGACTATTGGAGGTTCCAGAGTTTTGCTGTTTTAACAAAAATGTCTTGTTTTCAGATACGAAAGTACAATTACTGGGCAGTTTTTTGGGCATACCCATCTGGATGAGTTTCAAATGTTTTACGATGAGGAAACCATGACCCGGCCTTTAGGAGTGGCTTTCATTGCCCCCAGTGCCACCACTTATGTCAATCTTAATCCAGGTGAGTCAATGAACCAGCTGAGTGACCTAACGTTATCATGAGGTGTGTTTCACTAAATCAGAGTTCCTGCATAAAGTTTTCTCCAAAAAACAGCCATGATAGGGAGGTGCTATATTATTGTAGATCTCAATCTAGTGTTTTTAGTAGGAATATTTAATGAAGCACAAAGTTCTGAATAGCAATATTTAGGAGAATTTAACTTGTTACAGATTTTTTTCAGATTTATGTTAAGATAAGCAACTTTAATGTTTTAAACAAGAACACAAAAGTGTGTTAGAGGAAGTTCCCAACTAATTTGTTACAGCTTACTCCATTCCATAAAGTGTGGAGTTACTTTTTTTTATTATTTAACAGCACTACTTCTATGATGGAATGAGTATTGCTGAAAATTCCAGCTTCTGTTTTTATAGTCAGGTGCACCAAGCTTAGCAGCAGAATAAGACATCAGTATGTGTACTGCTGCAATAGGATTTACTGTTAGAATCAACAAGTGCAATTTCCATAAGTATCGCCATTTAATGCACAACAGTGGGCACACGGGAATCAAGGGTAAAATCAGAAGAAAGGGACATTGAGATTTGTTTTCTATGACAGAATTTGCTATGCTGAGAGCTACTTTAAGCCCAGAGGGTGTTTTTTGTTTTTCACACAAAAATATAAATATTTTGTTGTGATTCTGTGGTGCATTTTTTAAATAAAGGTAAACCGCATATTAAACTTCACCTCGTTTTCAGGTTACCGCATCTATTATGTCGATGGAAATTACAAAAACAGCTCTCGGCTTGTGCTTGACCATGAAACCTACATCCTCAACCTCACAGAGGCAAATCATGACCCAAAGTCACCAGAGCAGAACCCCAAATGGAACCTCCTGTACCAGGCCACTGAAGCTTACGGTCTTTCCAGTTTGTTCCCGTCTGATTACGACACACTGCTGCAAACCTTTATCAACAACGACCACACTTTCCAGAAGTTCTGGTACCTCAGACATAAAGGACATGTGTCAGAGTCCTGCAGAGAGGCATGCAAAACCACAATGCTCTGCTTTTTGCGAAGTGGACGCTCTGACGAGCTAGACGAGTGTGACCATCTCAATGGTTTTGCAGGAAACTTGGCTCGGGCTGCAAGAAAAACTCTTTGTTGACCTTATGGAAGCTATTTTTTGTTTTAGACTAAGTCAGGAGTGGATAGCAATATGACCAAATATGAGCCAAAACAGGTGTTGCAAAATGATCAATAACAATTGCACACATTTTAAAAGTTAAGCTAACATTTTGTTTTCAATCAGTTGAAATGAAGTTTTTAATTAATATTGTTGAGGAGGATGTCTGGGATTTATCAAATGTTCAGATGCACCCATTATGCAAAGTCTGTATAATAACGCCATGAAACATTTTTTGTTACTTGAAATGGACAAAGCGGTTAGATTACTGTTCTGCAATCATCGTTTTAGCTGTTCAAATGAAGTGGGTCCCTTTTAGCAAGGAATGGGTAAACATGCCAATTTGCTGCTTTACAGGAGCTTAAATTCACTTTTACATTTCCTCCTATTTTCCTTTTCAGAGTGTAAGATGCAGCTGAGAAAGAATGCATACAAACTGAGGATGGGACATTGTAGCAGTATTAGCATTACCTAAGATTTAAGGATTGTAAAAAGGCTTTTAAGTCCGACACTGGCAAATACAGATTAAACATATTTTATAATTTTCACTGTTTTATGTTACGAAGCCATCCATAATTTTATTTTGTTTTCCTTAGCTTGCACTTTATTTGATTAGAAAAACTTCTAATGAATTAATGCTGGGACATGTATTCTCAGAACTTGCTTGATGTGAGAATATGTAGCAATGATGATACAATTTGAAAATCAAGTGAAAAAAAGTTGTCTGCATAACTGCAAAAATAAATCATTGTTCTGCAGTTTGCTTTGTGTTGATAATGCAAGTTAATACCTCCATATTTACTTCAAAGAGTCATAAACATTATGAAGATCAAGTTTTAGGGGCTTATTTTTAAGTATCTAATGAAAGTACAAACCACCAATTTGTATTCTCTGCGTCATCACCAAAATTTAAAGAATGGCCTTGAACACACTGAAATTCTCAGCTCATTCATGATTTGGTCAACAGTTCCCTATTGTTGATTTTGGAATTAACATACACTGTGGATGAACACCAGCAGATGGGATAGCCTATATGATCAGTGACCATAGAAACAAGTTGCTTGAATTTTGTGCCTCTCCACTTGAGTCTGAAAGTTTGATTTCCAAATTTGATACAGAGCTAGTTTTTAATAAAAATTGATTGCTAAAACTTCAAGCCATGCTCAAATCCTTTATTCATCAATAACTATTGAGAAAACATCTGATTCTAGAGGATGTTAAAAGGTATCTGGTAGATCTAGCCCATGTTCTAGATTAGGTTTATGCATATCTACTCGTCTTGACTGTTTCAACCGTTTTTTTCTAAGAGACTTTGGTGTGTCTGAGTGCTGTGCACAATGCGAGCTTTGATGCTAGGGTGTTTATAAATGTGAATGGTTGATTTATAAATACATATACATTTAGCTCTGTTAATATGTAGAGCTAGTCACTTTCTCAGAAGCAGGCCTTCAATAAAAGCAAACCGAGTACTTCCAACTTTAACTTTGTTCTAGCCAAAGACTGAATACAAAGGTTACAAACAAATGTTTTTCTGATGTCTAAATGAAAAACATTGTCCAAACAAGTTGCATTCAGGAAAGAGTTTGATTCACTAGAGGTTTGCATCACTTGTTTAATCATCAGTGTTCTAACATTTCATAGTTAAGTGCCATACATACATCAGAGCAATACCTTTATTATTTTAATCACAGATGCATCCAGCGCTAATCAGAAAAGTCATCTAAATGGAAGATCTGGGCATTTGGAAGATTATAGCAAACACTTTAGTGTTGAATGCATTCACTTCTTCACAGCTTTCTCCAAAATTACATGTTTTTGTTCCTCTTTACTTTCTAAAGTTACTTCAGTCAGAATCTGAGAAGAACATGGTGACACCAAAGTCCTCTTTGTATATGTTCCAGGTTTTAGATTTATGTGGGTTATCCAGCTCTTCTCTGGATAAAAACAGCCTAAATAGAAGAAAAAAAAAAAGGTCAGCTGTTGCTAAGGTCTGAAAAGAATGTAAATATTATTGTTCAAGCTAAAGAAACTTACTTGTTTTCTGTTATAAAAGACGTATTAAACCAAAAGTAGAATGGAACATCTTCATATCCCTTTGGAAGAGACTGGTGAAAGAAAACAACCCGCAACAGTCAGGATAAACACCAACTTTTAACATTTGTAGGTTAAAGTTCTAAAAGGACTCACCGCACTTGATTCAAACATAACCTTCACGTCATCTTCAACCAGAGGCCCATTCTGTAGGCTGATTACTGCAGCATTGCTGCCTGCATCAGGAAACACCTGAAAAACAACCAAGAGTAAGTAAAGTTACACAACTGTTAAATGATGCAAACCAAATGCGTCTAATGAGGCCCACCTTGCAGTTATCCTGTGTGCTGCAATCACACTGAAAGACCAGTTTTTTCTTCATTATTATTTTCACTTTCAGATCACTGCCATCCCCTTTACCCACACCTGGACAGGAACAAGAAAACACACGTTTACTAGAAATCCTGTGCTGTTGAAGCAGTTGATCTGAGTGAACTTAGGTTTGCTGAGTTACCTGCTATGGAGTGAATCCGGATGCTTTTAATCCTCAGGCTTCTAGATGGAGGCAAATTTCGGTTGTACTTGGTCTTCATGATCTCATAGTACCCCACATAGCGGCTCTGTAGTGCAGACAGAACAAATACCTAAGCAACTAGGGCTTTTTTAATGATTGGGAAGAAAAACAAAACACAAACAACAAAAAAAAACCCATACATCACACTCTACTCTGTACACAAAATACGTTAAAACCTTATTTTCAGTTTTGTTTTTTTTATTCTATTTAACCTAGATAAGTCGGGCTTGGAGAATTCTGCTGCTTGCCTCAATCTTTAGAAATGGCTTGTCATAATTGAATAACTTTTTTGTAATGCAACAATGAGTTGTTGCATTAAAATAATAAAACTAAAAAAACTGATAAAACTAAAAATATTGTTTTCTAATATGCTGCTGGTGAGCTGAAGATCATTGCCATTTATTTATTTTAAGCCTGCCCCATTACTAATTTGACATGCTCAACAAAAACAAAACCTGCCAGATTTTCCTGCTATTTTGTGGTTTTAGGTCTAAATTTTTAAATGATGAAAATGTGAAACATGGCAGCTTATAAATGTCTTATTTTACTTATGAAAAAAAGAATTGCAAATAATTCTAAACATATAAAAAAGATCAATTTAAGAAAATGTAATAAGTTGTGATCACCAAATTAGGAAGAAAAGTAAATCTGAAACAATCAAATATGGGAATTGTATATTTATCTGTCATTCATTACATCCAGCACAAGGAGGTGTTATTCAGGCGTGAATCAAAAAGGCCAGATTTCAGTAAAACCCTTTAAACCAAGTTCAATTGAAATAAACATTTCCTGCTTTTCTCACCTGCGAGGGAGTCTCCACTCCCTGAAACTTGGAGCTCCGAGTCTTGTCTGTCCTCCTCTCACCAAAATACTCCAGACTGTCCTGGTGCACAAACAGACGATAGGAAGTGGCTCTGTATTTAAAATATTCATCTTATTCATTAACCCTGCTTTGAACAATTCAGAAACTAACCTGTGCACTCTCAAACTGGTCACTGTCAATGAGCCATGTGCACACCAGGGTTCCAGTGCGTCCTGTGGGACAGCAGTATGACAAATGGTTGATATAAAGACACAGCTAACTCCAAGATAGTCAAACAAGTAGGATTCATTTTTCACCTTTCCCTCCTTTGCAGTGAATAGCAATAATATTTTTGGGATCAGCAGCCATCCAATTCCTGACACTCTCTGTGTATTTCAGCATGTCTCTGGTAAAATTCAATAGCAAGAAACCACGATAAACTACCAGGCTATTAAGCATAAAATAGTCTTTACATTCCTATGATCATCAACTAGACGTTACTTAAAAAGGTACCTTGAGTGTGTGAACACTTACAAGATGAGATCAATATAAAAGAAAACCTACAACACAAATATCAAACTGAAAATTACTTACGTTAAGGTGGGCACATTGTGGTCATCAATAAAAATCCGTTCAACTTTGTAGTGGAAGAACTTGGGGTCGTACCCTTTTTCACCTGAAAACAAAAAGTATCACTTGACATGATTCATAAAGAAGAAATGCCGAATGAGATGAGTGCACAGTCCAACTCACTGCATAGGTTGTAAACTTTGTAGTGCCCTCCGTGTTTAGTGTCTAGGAACCTCGCAACCTCCTGCAGGAATATTTTTTTTATGGTGAGCATACACTGTGACTATGGACTTATTTACTGTATTTCAAAAGTTTTGTTCTTAGTCATTTTACTTACATGGATTGGATTCCTGTAAAAGGCCTGTTTCCCAGAGGAGGGGAAAGACATAGCAATGACACGATCTAGAGAGATGGGCAACAAAGCGTTTCACCTGAAATTTTCTTCCAAAGTTCACATGAACAAATTAACACACCTCATGGTAACCTGCATGTTTTCCTAATATATTTTAGATATATGGACACTTACATTCATCTTAGTGAAACTGAAACATTCAAATATACAGGCTAGATACTAAAAGAAGTCTCTTAAAATGTTCCTTTTTGGACTTGCAGCAGGCTCTTGCTATATTGAATATGAACGGGCATATTGATGAGTCACAAAAAGACACCACAGGTTTAATTGTTCAGTGGTCGTACAAGGTCAAATCATTAAACGTCTAAGGAATAAAAACATGAAGGCCAAACAATAGTTTGCCAGAGAGAACCTATGCAAAAATTAGGGAACTAATGTTCAAAGAATGCAAAACCTTTTTCAAGATTAAATTTCTCAATAACTAACTCTGTGGATATGTGCATTGCCCAAATGTAACTCTGGAGTTAGTGTAAGCATATTTCAACACTAACTAGCCTCTTTGGTGACATCTAGAGGGCAATAGTAGGTGTCGTGAGGACATTCTTTTGTCTTTATTATTTATTTTGCTGTCAGTAGTTAAATTGAGTGGTTTTTTATTGTTCCTGGTTAGACTAAAGTTTCTGAGAATTATACTGGCCCCTGAATTCCTTACGGTTAATAAGGTTCTTTTTTGTGCAATTAAGTGCAATAAATTTGGTTTCCTTTCCACATACATAAAAAGGATGGTTTAACATCAGCAATTAACTAAATATTTAATGGGATGTAAAGTATTTTTTCAATTATTGTACATTTGAAAAAAAAAAAAAAAAGCATGCAATATAAGTTTATTACACATTTCTGAAACACACATCACTCATACCTGTGACATAGGTAAGATCAAGATCAAATCCATCCCTCTGATAACGTCTCTTGTTCTCTGATACCTGAATGAAGATAATATTGTCTGAAGGCTAAATACAACAGTTATCAACATAGTCAGTATGTAAGTGTGTCATTTATTTCTTTTCTGGCTTTCAGAAAACATACCATCCTTCTAGTGACCTTCTCCAGCTCTTTCTTCTGAGATGCCAGTCTGAAAATTCTCACCAAGATGATTATTCTCAAGAAGCGCAAGAATGTCAGAGCCCTGTCAAAGAAAGATTAAGTATAATATGAAATATTTTTCTACATTGACAAATGTCAAGCTTCTTTTGTTCTGCATCCTTATGCAATTAAAAATGCTTTCCAGGAAAATAAAAACAATGTAAACAAAATTACATCATATCCAATACATTTAATCATCTTAAAAGCAGTAAAATGCTAATCTTGCATTTTTAGGACATGAAACAATGACTTCCACTTGTTTATAATATGGACAAATTGACAAAAAAAAAATTGTCAATTTTTAGTTAGTTTTTTTTTTTAACAATATTTTAGGTGCAAAACAGCTAAAAATGTTTCATAGTAATTAGCTAGGGAGGGATAACACCCACCTGGGAATAAGACTGGGCCCTGAAAGGTCAGTGAAAGTATAGACCATGGTGACAATCAGCGTGCTGACGACAACACACGCATCCATAATGTTCAATTTCGAGCTGAAGTAAAGTTTGAAGCTAAAAGAGACCCAAAAGAGATTAATAGTCAACAAAAAAGCATAAGCTGCACATTTGAGTTTGTTGATAAAACAGACTGGATTTACTGAGTAACTGCACTAGTATTCCAAAGAATCAGGCCAAGACATGCCACACATTTCCTGTACAGCTTCCTCTTCACAATTTCCTGCTCAACAGCTAAACACACTGTTCTGCTGACACAGGAGCTTGGGAAAGCATGCATCACTCTTGAACATTCTCAGTTCCCACATTCATTGGAAAGCATTTCAATGATGAAAGTTTTTAATGATGAAAGTCATTCATATAGACAAGGTAGTAACAAGTAACTGATTCTAATAATGAGTCCATCATTGTAAGACCAAGGTTAATTCTAATGCTTTTCTTCTCACCCTTCCACATAGACACGCAGGAGAACATCACCAAGAAAGAAGAAGGAGATGGTGAGTGACACAATTTCTATAATATTAGAAGTTGCGTCATGTTGCAGCGCGAAGTCCACAATGACAAGAACAATGTCCACAATAATCAGGATCATTCCAAATACACTGACAAAAAACACAATTGGGGAAAGATTAGCACTTCATTCAACAAGAATGCAGGAAAACATTCATTACAATTCACAGCAAAATAACTCACCGAAACCCAAAGGACATAATAAATGGAGTGATTATTTTCCGAATCTTCCTATAAAACAAGAAGTGGGAAGAGGGGGTAAAGCAGGATTTTCATGAAATGTAATTCTGTGCAAATCTGACATCTAATTTTCAGAATGCTGCAAATTACTTACTGGTACATTGTGTCTGACTCCAAACTCTCCTCCTTTCCATCATCAATCTCTACTTTAGCGTCTTCCATCTTCGTAATGTTTCTGGCAAACAGAAAAAAAACAACAACAAAAGAATAATAAATAAAAGTCTGAAAAAGTCTAAAGTTGAAAGTCAGAGCTACCATATAATCAAGAAATTTTACATCACATGTACTAAAACTCAGCAAAATATGACAAATGAATGGCGATAGATCTGAAGTGCCATAAGAGACTTGCAGGTCCCACATCAAAATGGCCTTCAAGCCACTGCTAGATGGCCATGATATAAACCAAACATCAGCATTATAAAAGCAACAGCATCAATGTTAAAATAAAAAGAGAACTATTGGTATTTATCTAGAGCAGCTAATGGTGCGGGTTAGCATGATGGTAACCAGAGCAATATGATCATAAAGCCTACGTCAATAACTGATCATCAGGAAGAGAGAGAGAAAAAAAAATCACTGTCATAACTTTTATAAAAGATATGGCTTCTACATATTTCTTTAAATTGTCATCTGTCATGACTACATTGTGAGAGATAATGGGTGAGAATATAGATCTCTGCCTCCTCCTCCTCCCTGAGCTACTTATTAATGCCCTGAACTTTTTATGATTGTGGTCTGTAGAAATACGCCTATTCAACCAACCAGAGCCAGGAGTTATAAAACTATCACTGAACTTCACGTATTCACTTTTAAATCTGCTAGTGGTGCAGAAACAATTTTCAGGATAACCGTTTATCCGCTGTCATCGGTGGTTATGCTAACTAGCTTGAGGATTCATGACAGGATCTGATGAAACTAAAAGCTGTAGCAGAGAGCAAAGGGATGGCGAGAGAGGGCTTCAGCGCGACCCTGCTCTCTTTGTTTCTAATCAGTGATGGGAGTTAGGGGAGCTTCATTTTCTTTTTTCACAGATAAACCGTTCCTTTTCATTAATGTTAGACAATGACAGTTTCAACAAATGTCACTTTGGGTTAAGGATATGAGTCACTTTCTGATTTTGTTATTGCACCTGCCAGTTAACCACAATCACTCCTTGTGCTTTTTCTTTAAATCAGAAAAAGCAGAACCCATCAAGATCATACAGCAGAAATGATGTTCTCTCACCCATTTACTTCTGTATCTGGTCCTGGGTCGAAGTAGACGGACATGATGAATGTGTTTCTGGAGTTGTCTGGACCGGGTAGTTTCTGGTTTGGGCTGAATTCGTGTCAAACCGCATTCAATTCGGTTTCTGCAACGTAGTTACAGCAGCTCCTTTCTGCTCTAAAACAAAACAAATATATGCATCGCATTCATTTACGTCGCATCTATTTATTCATCCACTGATGCTTAAGACGGTCAGTGTGGTCCTTTTTATGCCAAAACAAATAGAAACGCAAAATGAAAATTAAAATCTCTACCCACTATTTGTTTAGCACCCAACCTTTGACTTTAAATGGCAACACTAAGACAGCAGATTAAACCCTTGAAAACAAGCTGAACTGCACTGCTTGCTTACCGTTAGGAGAGTCATCCGTGAAATTATACGACAGTTCGTCTTGTGACTTCTTGTGAGCGCAAAGAAAGACAGTTCAAAGGTTAACAAGGCAGATTCTTTTTTTCTTTTTTTTTTCACCCACTATCCCTCATCATTTTTTGCAAGCCTTGTAGTTTCTGACTTCCTGGACTTCACTAGAAAAAAAAGTTCAGCCCCTTTGTCTGTTATGAGTCATCTATCCCCCCTCTGCTTACTTTTTCGTTAAAAACTGACTGAACTTGACCATAAATCAACCGTGCAAAGCTATTTACACCACCTGAAACTTCAAGAAGTAGGTCATCAAATAGACCTCAATCCTCTCGCTTCTCCCTGCTCTCTCGCACATCTGGTTCTAATTAAGTGCATTCCCAAACACATGGAGTTTTTTCATGCTCATATTTTCAGGATTCCTCGTTTTCTTCTTCAGCTGAATGCAATACACGTGGGTAGTTTTTGCAAAGGAAAACAAAACAAAACATTAGCGTGCATTAAAACTAAAACTTAAACACTCTTGTTGTGCTATTTTCCCATATAGTTTTGTATTACTAAAAATAATGCTTTTTTGTATTCTAAACAAAATAAAAAGATTAGGCTACATGTGTTTGAAACAAAATGTGTGCATTGCACAGGTTACTGGCTCATATTATACAGTCACAAAATGGTGAAAGTTTTAACAAACATGGAAAAAATATAAATATGTATTTTTAAAAGTAACACCGTAACCGTGGCTTTAAGAGGACATTTACTTGCAGGTAAAATGTCTGACCACTGAATTAAACTCAACGGAGTGTGGCAGTAGAGAGCACTGATCTGAAGTTGTCACAGAAATCCTATTATTTAGGAAAAAATGACTTTTCTATACATGTGCACTACAGTGTGCTTTTAACCTGCAGATCTTCACACAAGTAAACAACAATGAGAACAATGTGATTTTAGAAACTCCAATGGGTTACATACATTTTGTTTGTGTATTTCCAATGACTTTTTTATGTTTTTCATGGTAATGTTCCTTATATGTGTAGAATTTTAAATAACACTGTTCTAAGACTGAACATCCCTTTCCAAAGTGTAATAATCATGACTGTATTTTAATTGGATGCCTCCTTGATGTTACAAGAAACTCCCTTCCTAGAACAGAATGTGAAGAATTTTCAGTACTTCATGTCCAATAGGACATGGTGAATTCTTGGATTAGGCATGACTTCGAACCACTGCCATTTTTGAGTAAAAAAATGAAAAAAAAAAAAAAAAAAAAAAAATCAACCTGGTCCAAGTCCAGCATTTGTGTGGAATGTTCAGGTCTGATTCACCTAATGTGTTCCATGCAGAACCAGCCCAGCCTATAAATAAGACTGACATGTTTTAGAGATGAAAGAACATATGGTATGGAGAAAACAAAAGTAAGGTGCTGTGAAATGAAGGTAGGCTTGAAGAAGTTTTGTTTCATGAAAAGTGTTTGACTGTGTTAGATGTGGTCAATAATTTAAATTTTTTTCAGACGAATATGACTGCAAGCGTGTTATTGATGAATACCATAGCAGTGCTGCTACTGCATCTGGTCTGCTCAACCACAGCAGCTCCTGGGCAGCATTTCGTAAGTACTTCACATCATTTTTTCAGAAGGGATATACCTCCTCTTCTGACCATAAACAATTTTATGAACCAACAACCAAATAGACAAATGTCTGCATCTTGAAAACATTTGTAATTTCTAACTGTAAAATTTCTTATTTCAGGAAACTGATCCATGCGGACCAGAGGCTGCAACTCTCAAGACTAACATAAGGAAACTAGAGAATAAATTGCTGATCACAACTTGGATGACTGAGCATCTCCAAATGTATAGATACTTCAGACCACTTGTGTTTGCTGAATCCGACAATAAACCTCAGACTGACCTGGCACCCGATGTAAACCAAAACAACACCTTGGAAAACAAAATGATGAAACCAATTCCTCCAGCTGGAAATTTGATTGTCCATGACAAAGGTAAGAAAGGAATTAATATTAGTTATCACAAAATTTTACAAGAGCATATAAAATAATTTAAAACATTTTTTTTCTAAATTTACTCAATCTTTCTTTTAATGAACTTGTTACTTTATTATTATAAATAATAATTATTACTATTATTAATAATAATCTGTTTTTACAATTTACATGAAACTGAATTATTTACATCTAAACATAGTTATATTACTCGATTCAAAACATATGAAAAAAAGAATTAACTACAGCACACAGAAACAAATGAAATGACATAAAATATTATACTTTTATAACTGACTAACCAATATCTATTTTATTGAATATTTTATTTAAGTTACACTTGTTTTGCACTTGTACTTGTTTTCTTTCCTTTATGTTACAATATTTTACAAAATAAATATTTTTTTTCTTTGTTTTTATCTATTCATTTTCATCATTAAATTAAAATCTTTTCAATCTTGTTTTCCTAGACTGCTCTGAACTTTATGATAGGTTGAGATCACCAAGCGGCTTTTACCGCATCAGACCCAAGTTAAACCAGGAGCCGTTTTTAGTCTACTGTGATATGGAGGACGGAGGAGGATGGACAGTGTTTCAGAGGCGTCGGCATGGAAAGGTTGACTTTAACAGGTACTATTTACCTTACCAGATAAATAGCTGATATTCTTGAGTTGCAAAAGAAGAAAACCTTCACAGGCAGCAGAGCTGTCGGAAGTAAAATATCAATTCAATCCTTCTTTTAGAGACTGGGCGGACTACAGAGATGGTTTTGGAGAATTCAAACTGTGGAATGATGAGTTTTGGTTGGGGAATGAGCACATGCATGCTCTACTGTCAGAAGGTTAGAAACAATGGTAATTGTGTTATTGACACAGTGATTCTCAGATTTTTATACACTTCTGTTGAGACACCATCTTTTGTGATGTAAAAATAAAATTAAACTATATAAAGATTATAAAGAAAACATCTTTCACATGAGATTTATCTTTTACTATTCAACTGACACGAACAGTTTCTTCAAGGAAAAATACAAAACAAAAAGAGAAGCTGCAATGACCTAGTTGCATAAGTGTGTACACTTGTGTGCACGCAAGTATTTTTAAAATTAAATTAGAGGTTTAGAGCTTGCAAAGTGGGTATGTAAATTAGCTAAATAAGGTATCATGTGTATAAACCTTGGTAAGTATTGTTCTTCTTTAGCAGTCATGAGTGGTAGGCCATAAGTCACTTTAGCTATGTGCTTCTTTGAGGCAAAATTGTGACAGCATTAAGCTAGGGCTAAAGAGTGTGCACCTCCATGCTGCCAGGTTATTGTAACTTTCTTATTTCAGTTTTCTTTTTTCCCCTTAAAAGATTATTCTTTCAAGTGAATTATACACACTACCTGCACATTTTAGTGTGAACATTTTTAAAATATCTTTTGTTTTAAATCACACAAACTTTGAGGTATGGCAGGGTTATGTACACTTTTGGAATCCGCTGTAGTCCCATAAATTCCTACTGTTATGTATACAATTTTTTTAATTTCCCCATTTTGTCTCCCTGCAGATAAAAACCTGGTGAAGATTGATCTCATGGACTGGGATGGAAAGAGAAGTTTTGCATTTTATGAGAACTTCAGGATCACAGATGAAGCTGTAATCACAAAAGCATTGTGATGTAACTATACTTTCTGGAGAAACACTATAAACCGAGAGCATTATAACTAAGCCTTTTACAAATTCCACCCTCCAGGATAAGTATCGTCTCCAGTACGGGCAGTACAGTGGAAAAGCTGGTGATGCTCTGACCGGTGGTGGAGGAATGGTGGAGCAGTGGTCTTCCTGCGTTAGTGGGATGCAGTTCAGCACTGGAGATCAGGTCAGTCATATGCAGTCCTGGTCTTAGGTTTTCAAGTGCTACTGATTGTATTTTTTATGGTGCACAAATCATGTTGATGATAATTGTTATTTTCAGGATAATGACCGCTTCCTTCAGGGAAGCTGTGCCAAAGAGAATCAGGCTGGTTGGTGGTTCAACAGGTATTTTCTTATGTCTCTATTCACATAAAAATGTGTCTCAAAAGATATATATCTTGCACTGTTCATTTAAGATTGTAAACTGCCTTCTATCTGCAGGTGTCATGCAGCCAACCTGAATGGCAAGTTCTATCGGAAGGGGCAATACAAGGCTGAGTATGACAATGGTGTGGTGTGGGGGACTTGGAAAGGCCTCTGGTACTCTCTGAGACACACCACTATGAAAGTGCGCCCCCTTGTTTTTTTGGACATTGCAGGAAGTGGAGCAGGGGACATTTAAAAATCCTTCACTTCTGTCTAAAATGAATGAAAACAAGGTCTTTTTTTAATTTTTTTTTTTAAAGATTTGTATTTTAATTAATTCCTTTGCTTCAACATCAAATTATAGCTAAAATCAACAAAACATAATTTTATATATTTTTTTCCAGGGAGCATTTCTGAGAATGTAAAATTGCCAAGATTTTTAAACAAACAGTATTTTAGCTTTATTGTTTCACCAGTGTTCCTACTCTTGCAAAATAGTTCATGCCCCTCAACTTTTTTCACATTTTATGTTAGAACCCCATACTTTATGTATTTCAATGTGATTTTATGTGATGAAGACACTAATTATAGCATATTTAGGAAATGGAAGAAAAGGATATGTGGTTCTCAAAAATGTATAAATTTGAAAGTGTATTTGTCTTCAGCCCTCTTAATCCCAATCAAAGGCACTGTGTCAATTGTTGAACACAATTGCAGTTTGATGCTGTATGTACTAGTACACAAATTAAAATACACAATCCCTGCCTAAACAACAGAACACGCCCCAATTGTTACTGTAATAAGCATTGAGACTTCACAGCATTGCTGAAACTGTAGATTTACAGTTAATATAAACCTTTTTTTTATTGCATCTTGAAATCTATCACCAATCTAACTGGTGTTTAACCTTGCAGAAGGGTGAACATATTCATTATACCATGGAAATATTAAAAGTAATGCATTATAAATGTCAAAGAGTTAGTTGTTCTATTTGTTCTTTTAACATATAAAAATTGGTAACAAAATATTGTAAAAATAACTGATTTTCTACTGCTTCTCCTGTACAAAATCTGGGGAAAGATCCAAGTCCAGCATCCTTTGTTCCGCCTCACTTAGCCTATAGGGGGAGCCACTGCTGCTGCTCTGGTCTCTAGACATTGGCAGAGAGTTGCACCAATCTTTCCTCCGACATTAAAGCTGGAGCTGCGCTGGCGTCCCTTGGCTCCAGAGCAGGACTGAGCCTCTTTCAGTTTCCGGGCCAGGATGTTCCTTTGGATAGGTGATGGGCCACGGCGGTTCCAGTTCTGCTCGGCCCGCTCAGCTCGGTCTACACCCAGCTGTTTCACTTCACGAGACCAAGCATGTGTAAGGGATGGACCGCCAACCACTGAGACCAACTCTCCTCCTCTGCCTTCAGGGTCGGCAAGCCTCTTTCTTTCGCCTCTGCCACTAAAGTCTTTAGCATTTTTCTCAGATATTGAAATATTGTTAGTGTTTGTTCCAGTGTGCTTGACTTGACTATTATGTGCTGTCCCCATCCAAATCTTCCACTGCTCATTACTCTGGGGTTTGGTAGTACTCCAGTCTGAGACTCTGTGTTCTGGAATGGGGTAAGATGGGTGAGGCTGTCTCTCCCATCTTACTTTGGTCCAAGAACTTCCTTCTGGAAGCGTCCGCGATCCCACCTGAAAAGGACAATGTGGAATCACATTTTTATTAATCTTGAGTCAATATATTTTAGAGTATATAAACTGGATAACAATTGAGGTAAAAAGTAATAAAGATGGGTGGACGACCTGGGTCATGCTCCTTTCTCTAAACTGCGTGGACTGAGCTGCAGAAGTCGAAAGCAGTTTGGTGTCACTAAAACTGGAGGTTCGTCTGAAGTTTGGATTCTTGTGGAAACTATTTGCCGATGCTTCATCTCCTTCTCCCTTAAGACCGGGCATCTTGCTCCTCTCTACCATCTCCACCCAGTCAGCTGTGCGGTCACGCCATTTAGAGCTCCTTCCAGAGACAGGAGGAGGACCCAAAACTATCTCCACCCTTGGACTCAGTCTGTCTGATGTGACCCCCAATGTCCCAGATAAGGGAGTCGAAGTACAAAAATGGCTGTGGTTGACATTGTCCTGCAAACCCAAGGGAAGGGCAGAACAAACAAACTCAGTAGGTGAAGGAATTGGTGAGGTGGTGGGTGAAGCACAGGTCTCTACCACAGTATCATGGACAGGGCTTGAAGAGACATGGTACAGCTGTGTGGCCTCTTTTAACCCTTGTTTCTTCATCTCTTTCAGCTGCTGCTGAGCCAAACGATAGCTACAAAGAATATGGTGTCTTGTTTACTAAAGCTAGATGGACAAACATAATTAAATAATTACTGATAAAAAATATTTATAGAAAAAATATGTAAACATACCCAAATATTGGTGGTAGCACCTTCTGACCTGTGGGAGATAGTCTTTCTGGATCCTGTGAAAGTGATTTCAGTGCCTGTGGTGAGAGAGGCTGCGCTCCGAGCGAGGGTCTCTCTTTTTGGGGAACGACTGCCCCCGATGGGCAATGACCATCGGAGAGGCTGGGCCTTTGGAGACTATGGCCACAGATGGAGGCCTCATCTGAAAGTTTGCGCCCACCAGGGGAATGAATGGAGCCTCTGTGAACTGAGCTACACTGAGGGGTTTGACAAAGCTTTCTCCATACAGTCACCACAACTGTTGCCATGATCACTGCCAAGCAGAGGGAAATACCCAACACCACGATCATGTTTCCACCAAGCGGGGAAGTTCTCACAAGTACAGAGGGAAGAGATGGAGATGGAGAAGATAACACTATGGAGTAAAAGGAAAATAACATAATATTTAAATTAGTTACAAGGATATAATCTAATATATTAAATTCAGCTCTATAACCACTCTGGATTCCAGGACAGCGGTTACCAAAGTCGGGGTCAGGACACAAAAAATGTTTTTTATTTAATTGCTACAGTAAAAGAAATAAGAAAGAAAAATAAAAGATAAAAATATGTTTGCTTCTTGCCCCCTGTGGAATATGTTTGCTTCTTTTTCAAGCTCATCTACTCAAGTCACAGCATTTCATGTTTTTGTGAGAAGTATTTTTACGAATTATTGAGATAATTAAAAATGTGTAAACCTTACATGCAATATAATTTAATTTTGCATCATAGCTAAGAAATCTTATTTTATTTTGGTATTGGTATTTTCAATTTGACACCAGTTTTGATACCTCCAATAAAATATAGGAGATATAACTTTAATGTAACTACAATAGTTCCAGGCAATTTTCTGCCAGTAGGGTATTATAGAAAACATGGGAACCACTGCTTTATAGAAGACATATTTGTGTAAAACATTTATTCAACAGCACTTACTATCACAGTCTTCCAGGGAGCATAGAGATTGTTCTTTCATCATGCCAGTGCAGTGTGTGCCTCGCACACCAGAGGGCAGCAAACACTCTCGAACCCTTTCCCTCACTGCCTCTCCACAGGTCGCACTGCAAACACTCCATGGGTGCCAGGGTCCCCAAGATTCTGCAACGCAAAATTAAACACACGTACAGTGTAATTATGGTATTATAGGCCTTAGCCTCCTCTGCCTTTTGTCATGTTGCAAACACAATTCTTAATGTATGTTATTTGGATTTTATGTGCTCAACCAACTCAAATTAAGTCAATATTTTTTTTAAATCACCTTTCCGGCTAAATCTAACCATAATTTGTTTGTCCTACGTTTCTATCAGATTTTGCCATCATAAAATTAATTTGCATATATATTTTTTAACGTATCTTATAATCAGTCAGACTGGATGGAAAGCGTCTATTTTTAAAACTTGTCAAGATTCAGAATCAACTCTAGTTCTGGACTAGATTTGATTCTAGTCCATCTAAAAAGAGTTTAGATGAAAAAAGGTTTTCATCTAAACTCTTTTATTGTAGTTTTGGCTGTATGTGAGGGCATGGCTCTATAGGAAAGGTGAACCTCTGCCCTGTGTTGAGCCATAGACAGCTCTAGTAGGTCTTCTTCCTTGATTACCTTGTATTTAGGTCCCATCAAGTCTAACCAGTTTCTCAGTCCATGCTGGTGAAAAACCTCCACACAGTATACTGCATCATAATACACTTTCAGCTCATTCACATTTACATTTAAGGTGATTACAAAGTTTTAGAATGGTAGCTTAGTTTTGAGCTGAGCTAAATATTTGCTAAATATATATTTGCCTTCCGCTGACACTGTAGATCTATAAAAAAAAAAAGAGAATTGGTTACTTGTATTTCATATGGCAACAAAACTATTCAACTAAATCTCACCTGCTCTTCTGTAAACCACCAGACATGTCTGTGCTGGACTAGGGGATTGACTGAAGTTGAAAACAAAGCGGAAGCAATACTTATTTCTTCCTGGGTAAAAAAGAGAGCAGTTGAATTCAGTCTTATTCTCCCCTTGTGTCAGCCAATTAGATGCAAGCACAGAAGAAGATTGTTCCTCTGGTCTAAACTCCATCGACAGGGAAGTTAAGTCACCCCCCCTTACGAGGCCTGCATTATATAGCAATATTTTCCCATTGACATGAGTGCAAGGTGGGGATATCATCTTAACAGTCATTGTGCCCATGCAACCACTTTTATAAGCATTGGCATTTTCCACCAGTAGTTTGTAGGAGAAAATACGGGACAGATAGAGAGGAATAAAGTCCTTCACTTCTTGTACTGTGTGAGGGGATCGCAGAGCCACTCTTAAGAAGTCTCTCTCAGTGAACGGGAAAGCACAGGGCAGCTCAACAGTCTGCGAACGAAGCGGCTTGATCGGTTTCCGTGTTTGAACGCGAACTTTGTCAATGGTACTTTGTCCGATCTGGTTGTACTCCATATAACTCACTTCTAAGAAGAGGGCAGAGTCAGTGCCTCTGGAGCAAGCCTGAAAGTATTCATTAGTGGATAACACAACCTGTGAATAACCAACAAAAGAGAAGTATGCAAATTATTGTTTTTTTTCTGATTGTACAACAGTAAAAAGGCAAAAAATTGTTTGATACACTAAATTTCTGTTTGTTTTACCTGAAAATATTCAGAGCGGTTTCCTGCTTTCTCCACAGAAATATGAAAAGTGGGCCACTTTACTTGCAGTTCAGAGCTCCACCAGGAGGCTGAATTTTCTGTGCTGCTGACATCTGTTCTGTTAGCATGAAAAACAGTGGTGATGCTTGTCTGCCTCAGCAGGAACCGGAAAGTTCCTGCATGCAGGAAGCAGGAACAATCAAACTCCTCCCTACCAACCAGTTGGTTGCTGGGGAGGGTCCGGGAAAGAATTGAAGTATTGGTTTCCATGTTGACTAGAGAGAGGCTCATGTTGGTGATGGTGTTATTTGATTTTGTGCTAAAGTCCACAAATACACTCCCATTGCTAAGGGCCTCATGGAAAGATGGCCAAATACTGAGCCCTGCAAAAGCTGAAAATAAAAAAAAAGCAAAGAAAAAGATATTTAGAATTATTCTCTATACCCCTGCATTGTTGGTAAAATAACTGAATTTTGCATTCTAAAGATAAAAATATTCTGTAAGATTCAAATGGACAAGCCAAAAGTCTTCTGCTGAAAAATGTTACCATCAGATGAGAAAAAGAATTAACCAGTTGGTCACAACAGCAAGAAATATGTTTAAAGGAGTTAATAAAAGGCTTCAAACCCCAGAACAACAACAACAACAACAACATCAAAAATAAACATTCTCACTTAGTAACTTTCAATAAAATAAAGATGGAGCAGGCAGAAACTGACTCTTCTTTGCAGTGTATCAATTTATCAGCACAAACTTTTTTTGTTAAGTTCAGCATATTTTTTTCACTTTATTGAACGATAGACTGAGGGACTGAACATTTGTATTATAATATTTAGAAGCCATCTATTCTTTTTATTTTAGACTAAAAAACCCTGCATTTTCAAATAAATATTATAATAAAGATGAAAGTCTTTGCAACACTCACCATATCCTATGAGCACAAGAAGGAAGGGCAGCAGCAAGACAGCCTGTGGCATTCCGATGTCTGTTTCTCTTCTTACTTCCACACCACATGACAGTCTTACTCAACCATCATTCACATCTATCAATCACAGATCAAAAATGTAATTGTTTAAAAAAAAAAACACAACCATTCACAAAGGCTCCAGTCTCAAATAGACAAAGACATTGAAAAGGGGTTTTCTTTCTACTGAGCTATGGAAAACAGGAAGCTCATAGTATGAAACAACAAACACCAGTTTTCTGGTTCTTTAGGTTGGTCCTCCTCTTCCTTTTGAACTCGCAATGGGAATAAGGAGTTGTCGTCACAACCTACCTTAAGTTGCTTTGGAGGGCTTTGTTCAAAACTAAGAGCAAAGTTCTATTTTTGGGTCACTGCACACATTTTTGATTGGTGCTCTCTATTGCTTAAATAAAGTAATTTATCTCAGGCACAGGTGGTCATTTTAAGCCCCAGTCAAAAATAAAGGTCACATGTAGTTGGAAACACAGATTGAAAAGAAAGAAAGCAGGTATATATCAAAACTGATATTATCATTGCAATATTTATCAATATTATCGCCATCACATGGTGCAGCCCTAAAATGATGGTATTATAAAATGCATCGTTTTGTATAATAATAGCAGAAAGAAAAAAAAAACATGTTTTAGCAGAATTCAACGGGGCACTTTCACTGAATAACAAATTATGTGGAACTATATAAAAAATACTAAATCTATATTTTTGCTAATCTTTGAGATCCAACATTTTTATCACCACAAAACTAAAGCATTAGGATTAAAAATATTTTAAATGCCATATACGCTCATAGAACTATGTACATCTGTACAGTTAGTTCAGATTCCTTTATTGATATCCTTAAGTGCATTTTTTAATCAATTAAAAGAGCAGGTGGAGTCTGTTCAGACAATGGAGTAAACTCTCAGGCAAAAGTACTACCAAAAAAATTAAAAAGATAAACTCATACAAAAATACATTTACAAATAAAAGTATAAAACAATAGCTGTAAGAGCACTTTTACTGCACGTGATTATACGTGCAACTTGGGTGTTGTGAGAAAAACAAAAGCACAGACTAAAACATATAAGAGGATTAAGTCCAGTATTACAAGATTAAAGTTTTTTTGTTGTTTTTTTCCTTCAAAACACGTTTAGTTTTTCTTATGGAAACATAATAAAAGGTACAACATTAATGAAAAAGAAAAAAAAAAACATTTAGCCGACGCACATTGAATTCCAGGAGCTTTTTTAGTCAGACTGCGTTATGCAGCCTTATTTCTTTTAAACAGAAATATTCGCTTATTTGTAAACATAGTACGTAGTGCTCGAAACTAGGTAATATTGTTGTACTTACGTGTCTTGTTTGCGAAAGCCTACATATAATTTCGCTCCAGTTTCTTACGTACAGCAGGGACTGCGGTTAAATAATGTTCCCTTTCAGCCTCATAAAATGTTTCTCCCACATCCAGCGACACTGAAGCCCGAGAGCGTTTGAGCTGAAGAGCGCGTGCCATCTGCCCGTTGCCACTCGACAGTTAGCAGACCGCTTTCGTTTGATCTTTCCCCGGATTTTATTTCCATTAAAAATAAAACAAATTACTGTCCTTAACTTCAGTCCATCCATACTTGAAATGTAATTTTAATAGCGGATCATTACTGGATAATGAGACTATAGCACCACGATCCAACTTATTTAAATAAACTGTTATAGGATAAGTGCCATGAAATTGAAATAAATAAATTAACAAATGTATTCACAGGTCACTTTATAAATAGTTACACTTAGATATTTCTCAAAATGTGAATACATTGTGTAGTTATTTTATCAGTTAACAATTTCATAGTTTCAATCAATACATAAAATACTTTAAACTACAATGGCTCATGAGATACTAATCTTACTTTCAGTCCAAACATCTGTAATCATACCAGGAACAGCCCTGCCAGTTATCTATTAGATCATCTTTATGGGCTAAAGGTGTTGTGTAGTTTATCACCAGGGAAATAGAGAAATTAAAAGTAAAATGGCAAAACCTTGCAGAGGAAGCATAATTTCTGAATCTATTCACCAACTACACTAAAAAGACTACAAACAATGTCACAAAGATATGGAAGAATGCATTTACAACTAGCATAGAGCTGATCCTAGCAGACTAACTAAAACAGCTGTTCCCCTGCTTATCAAATATGTCACTTGTTTGACCATATATACAACTGTTATATACAATGCTTAAAAAAATTCATGCATTTATTTATTTGTTTTTTTTTTTTTTTTTTCACAAAAGTGAATCAACAACTTGAGAGATGATACATGATTGATTTAAAACCTCATTACAAAATTGAGCTCTGGAGATGGAAAAAAAAATCCCAATATATCTCAATATATATCTAGAGTCAATGGCCAATTAAAATTTTGCCTAACCTTCACACTCTTCAAGATGCACAAAATCCATTGATTTGAAAGTTGTTCTCATCGTTTTGCCTTCCTCTAAAATAAAACTAGAATAGCTCACTATTTCACAGAAAAACAGGAAACCCCCTGTTCAAGAAAACAATGGGCAATGCTAAAAAATATTTAAGGCATGTGTAGCACATAAGTGGTCAAAGTAACAAAACATTTCAATAAAAGTCTTATTCTGTCAAATTCTGCATATGCATTTTGACAAGTAATAAATAGTAAGAAAATGACCAAGGTATATTACCATACCTTCATTACATTTGTCATATCACAGAATCTTTCTATTAGTCCACCTTGCACTGATAAAGCAGAACAAGCAATATCTTAATATTTAAACAAATTTGTATTGACCTACTTGCCTCAAGCCAGATTTCCTGAATGAATTGAGCTCAACCATTATCAATAAGTGAACCACATGGCAAGCTAATCTAATCAGTTTCACCGACCTTCATTTTTCCTTCAGTGAGAGCGGGGAAAAAAAAAACAGGAAGCTTCTCTGGGGATGAAACAGTTTACTGATCAGCTCAGTTCACAGCGGGGACAAAGAGTGATCTGATTCTAAGTTTCAAAAGCTCCACACAGATCAAAAAAAAGGTATGGCAATTGACTGGTAAGTATTACTAAATGCTCCTATTTTACAAATGCATTAGTTTCTCTGCAGTAAGTTGATTTAGGACGTATTGTAAAATGGCAGCTTCCACTGCTAGATAATAAAATGTTTTGATTTATGTTTAGTCACAAGTCTGTTTAATTGCAAGTCATAAGGGGTAAATACAGAAATATCTTGACGGAGGTCATTTCAAACTGACCCGTTTTCTAGGAAACGAGCCAAATTGGAAGAACATTTTGTAGAAGTTTTATTAAATTATGACCTGTAATGAAAATGATGGAACAGAAGTAACTTCTTCTGATAGACAGGCCTGAAAGACAAAATATCAAACACGAAGTCAAGTAACATGGTTCGTTGAAATGCTGCACATCCAGAAATTCTTGCACATTGCTCAACAAATAGGACAACAGTAAAAGTTTCCAACCATTTATTATAAAAATGTGTGGTTTACTTTGGAACAATGGATCAAGATACTAGAGGCTGCAAGAGTTTCATTACAGTGTGCTAGCTTCAAATAAGCCTGCAGGTAAATCACAAAGACAAGAAAGTGGAACACATACATCAAATAAACAGAAAGCATAAAGTACTTCTGTAAAATAATGTAGAATCTTTTCCTTATATACAGTATTTAGAAGTAATTTAGAAAAAGGATAATTAAGACAAGAACTTTGCCTTACAGATTAGGTAATCTTAAAAAAAAAAAAAAAAAACAGCAACGAAGAGGACCCACACTAACAGCCAAGTGTCATCACCAGACACACCTCATCATGTATAGTTTTTTTATGTTCATCCTATATTCTTAACATTTATTTAAACAGATCAAAAACAGTTTGGGTAAAATCTTAAACCCTCAACAGAGTCGTCCCTACAAAGGTGGCCCATCTTCTCAGCAAGCAGCAACCTGAGAATGAAAAGCAAACAGAACACATATAAAGAAGAGCAAATGTGCAAAACTGAGGGAAAAACATTTTAAAAGACTATCGACTGTCAAACATAAGACATAGATGATGTCTTATGTTAGCTTACCGCTCCTTAGACAGAAGAACAGAAAGACCCAAGAGCTTTGCAAACTCCTCTGCTGTCAGGGAGCCTTTTTCTGTCACCTGCAATTAAATCACAAATCACAATGACAAATAATAAGGGTGAATACCTCAAATATTTAGTAGATAGTGGAACAAGCTAGGGTATGATGTTCGTAAAGGTTGAAACTCACATTGTCCAAAGCTGAGGCTATCATTTCCTCTTCACTGTGAGACTGCAGCTGGACCACCATCACACCACTGTCAAACACACGCAGCCTACACACAAGATAAAAAATAAAAAAACAAAAACTGAAGCAAAGAAATCGGTCAGGCATTGAGAGCAAAGCTAAAACAAACACAGACATCAATACATAAAAAATATACACATAAAATATGCAAGAAAGCCACTGTTTATTAATCAGTGCAACTGGATGTGGGAAAACGTGGATCATCTTATAACTAGTTGAAAAGAAGTGATTGATCAGGACTGATATACAGAATTAAGGCATCTGACCTAAACGTATAAAACATGGCAACAACTGAAACAAGAACAACAAAAAGAAGTTCATGAGACACGAATATCCTTTGGTTTTATTTCAGGACATCAGATTAAAAGAGGCTTTCAACATATGGATTCCACACTACGACTCAAGAAGATAACAATTTTGAAACCCATGTTTTATCTTCCTTATCTTCACAAGTCCTCTGTCAAATCCCAGTAATATGCATAGAGGTTTGTTGTGGCAGCACAATTTTTTTTTTTTTTTTTAAAAGGTCCATGATCACTTTATTGAAATGCAAAGTTTAGGTTCACAAGGACCAGTTACCCAAAACCAATATGGGAAAACTTGGCTTTTGTTATTTAAAAAAAACAAAAAAAGAAAGAAAAAAGAAACACAGGAAGAGGAAATGACAGCTGCGGAAGCCTGGACAGACGTTCTCACAACAGGAAGCCAGGCAGGAAGAGCCTGGTCAGCTTCGTGCTATGCTAAAAACTTAACCTGCTCGGCATCTAAAGGAATGGAACGCACACAGATAATTCAAACAATGCAATACAAACAAGTCAAACTCACCTCAAGGGTAGTTTCAAGGAGTCAAACATTTTGCAGGCGTTTAGCAAATCTTCAGGAGATAAAAGCTGGGGAAAATAGAAAAGAAAAAAAAACATAAGCATAGATGTTTGTCTGGGGTATAACTGTACAAACTTATGTCACATGAAGCATCAGCTGACACGATCAACATGTGAGCATCACCTCCATCCCCCTGGCACGATTGATGAGACAATACACCTCTGTGAGAGCCATCATACCGCCACACTCCTGAGATGGCAGCATAGAGAGAGTATGAAATTTATACAAGACTCGCAAGAATAAAACCTGGATTTGTTTTATTCTTGTGTAGGTAGCAGACAGATGAGACACCCACCTCTAGAGGAGCCTGCAGCATGTCTCCCAGTTGCTTAGCTAGCTGCATATGATAATGAGTACCAGATCCATGTGTTTCTCTCGTAACAGGGTTAGCAATGCCCATGCTCAAGAGGTAAGACTTAAAGCGAATTGTCTATGAAAAGAAACATAACTGTAGATTCAAAAAAGGTTGCTTTGAGCATCAGATAAGTAATACAGTATCTGATTCATATTTAAGTAAATTTGAAAAACGAAGGCAAAAACTTTCATTTTTAAGAGCGTTACTGTATCTGATGTTGTTGCTGGTATTCTTACCTCATCTTCTGTTATATCTCCCTGTTTGTCTTTAATCTTGTTTGCAATAGATCTGGACAACTCCACCATCTCTTTGGCCTGCCAGTAAGAGAGTCATTTAGGATATCACTCTGGAGTTTGATATTGATCAAGGATATGCAGTCTTTTCACTTGTCACTGAAAATATGCACATCAAAAAGTATTCCTACCCCTTTAACCTCTTCAAAATGTGTCATCTAACCAAAAATTTATTTTATTAGGACATAACAGGATTGTAACCAACACAAAGGAGTTTTTACCTCCATACAGGAGAAAGAAAAATGATACATGCCAATGTGCTTACACATGCGTTTAGCCCCCTTTAATCTAATACCTCTTAATAAAATACATGGCAACAACTGCTTTCAAAGGCGATCTAATTAGTATAATATGCCGGACGTGTCAGGGTTTTCTGACCTAAAAAAGAAGGATTTGTAAAAGAGTCATATGATGCCCCTTTTCCAGTTTGCTACAAGCTACATAGGGAACATAACAAACATGTGGAAGAAGGTACTATGGTCAGATAATACATTTAGGGAAGAAGAAAAACTGACAATAAATGTAACTATGAACACATCATTCACATGGTGAAATATGATAATAGTATGGTAACTTTAGCACTTTAGAAAACTTTAGAAAATAAGTCCCCTAAAAATGATTACACACTCTCTAAATGTGCAAAACTGATAAAGACATACCCTGCCATTGCCTCAAAAGATGCTTTTACAAACTATTTACTCAGGATGGCTGAAATCAAATGCATGAAACATTTTCATTTGTAAAAATTGTCACAATTATTTTTGTTCGATAAAATCCTAATAAGATACATTGACAGATGTTAAATTCAAGGAGTATGATTACTTTTGAAAGGTACTTGCATTTAACTTCCATTATATATTTGAAGGAAAACACAACAAAAGCTTCCTTACCTTCACCATAAGCTTACTGAGGTCCTCAAAGGCCTAAACACACATATGAAAAGTTGTTGAAGCTTCAGATGTTTACAAGATTTCATAATAAAATACAAATATTTTACAGAACACTCTATTCATAACTACAAGACAGTTAAAATGCAACTTTCATGTTAGCTTTTAAATTGCTATTCCTCCATATCATTGCCTTTAGTAGCTTTGATATTATGTGAATGGCATTATATATTATGTGATGTCAGGATTTCATTTCTGTCTTCTGAGATATTTCCACAAATCAGCTGAAAATACAGAATCTGAATACCGTCATTCCTTTGCTTTTTTTCTTTTTTGTTTTCAGAGATTACCTCAGAAATGTTCTTGTCTGTTTCTTTCCTCTTCTCCTCTATCTTCCTTTCAATGCCAACAATTCCCACTGCGCGTGTCCTTCCTGTCTGCATGACCACAAAGGGAAAGAAAAACGCACACAGTTAAACAGTAGATTCAACAGCTGATAACGCCCTGTATTTAAAAATGTTAAGGGAAAATGGTGGATTTTATTTAACTTTACTGGAAAATGACTAATCTAACTTTGTTTAAAAAAAAAATATGTTTAATTAGCTCAACTAACATAAAACAATTTTTTAAAAGACTGCCACCCAGTGGCAGTCTTTTAAACTGGTCACAAATATTTGATTGAATCTTTAAAGTCATAAATTTGCAGCAGGATGATCCCCTAGCTTTTATCTTGCAGTCTGGAACAGGGTTGTGATTAAGATAAATTGAGAAGGATGTTGTTTGTTCAGATTCTAACCTGAGGACCAGTTCCTGTTGAGATAGGTTGTGAAACTGGCGTATTCTCCCACCTTTTCTGGGTAATCTCTTCTGTCAGTCTCCTGTAAAACTGCAATTAAATGGCATGGCGTCAGTTCCAGTCAGGTAATCAAGAATAGAAAATCAAGAAGAAAGTGCAAAGATTAAAAAAGAATGAGCTCTGAAAACTGTGTGCACGTGGGGATACCTCAATCTGCCCATGTTCTTTAAAAGACAGCTTGATGAAAGAGTATTTGCTGTTCTGGTATGGACCAGGCTCCTTGTTGCCAGGTGATGGATGTAGGTGGATTACTATTTTTGCACTTTAAGGCAAAAATAAAACAGTTAGTCATTGCTTTTGTGAATAGATTTAAGTTGTGTGACACTACTAAAACAGGAAATATTATTAATGATTAATGATAATCTTTTAATCATTGTCTTCAATTTATTTTTGTATTTTTTTCATAATGACATTGTCCCCAGCACTCCTCAAGAGTCTCTCAGTCATTAAATTAGGGTTAGGGATAGGGACAAAAGTATTATTATGCCTTACTATAACAATGGGAACAGTTGTTACAGTAAGGCAATTGAAACTAGCTAACTAACTATCCAACTTCTGTGTACCTCTTTCCTATTCCTCCAGCCTGCTCCTCAAAGAAAATAATCTGAGACAGGGGCATGGCCATGCAGCAGTCCTGACAAATGGAAAAAAAAAATGTACAAGTTATAATTTGAGAAATCATAGAAAAGTACTTAACTACAATGTGTTATCAAACAATCACCTAAAACGTTAAAGCAAGAACAAAAACTAGCAATATGAATAAAGTATTTTAATTTAGGGTGAATGGTGACCAACGTTTTGGTTTCATGTTGGAAGTTACATGGCAAAGGAGTCTGCCATAAGTAATAGCACTATAACTGCACATCTCATATCCGCAGACAAAGATGCATGTGTAAACTGTTATTTTATGGCTCATTTTTGAGACAAAGATCAATTTAAGATGAAAATAAATAACCTTTGTTTTATTTGTATTTTAAAAATTCTTACGTGATTCTTTCCGTCCCTCCAGATCAACCGATGTGTACTCAACAAAGCAACTCCAACATCCAATTTTGCCTGGTCGTAATACAGGAAGTAATTTTTCATTATAGAAATAATCTTAACATGTTTCGAGCATGAACAGTTTTATAGAAGTTTTTTTCAATGCTTGTATGTATAATGAACAGTGCCTGGACTCACTACAATCTAATTTACAGAATTTTTTCAAAATTTTGCGTCTCTGTTTTGGTAGCAATAAAAAAAGCTCTTAATAAATGACAAAACTTTACCTTATCATCACCGTCATACAGTCTGACACCTCTCTGCTGTATCACTAAAGTTTCGTTTATTTCTAAAAGCCCATTTGACCACGAAAACCGGTCCATTTTTTTTCTCTTCTAAGAAGGAAAAGACCAAAAACAAGATATTGCTCCTTTGCAATCACCCGTTTTGTATTTACTTCCTGTAAGCTGTTTAAAAGTCGCCTGCATAGAATCATTAATATAGCTTTACGTGTAAAATATATACGTTGCAGAATCCGTGCTAAATTTCTATGACTTATATTACTGGGTGTGGTTTTCTCTTATTAATTGTTAGCTACTGTTTAAAAAAATCTACATCAAATGTTTACGATCAGGTCCCTCACGGGTGTCTTTCCGTTGTTGACGTCCTAGCGCCAGCTGTCAGCAGCACCAGCTAGCTGAACTTGTGCCGTTTCTTGCACACTTCATTCAGATTTCAACGATTTTTAAAAATGTGCTTGCAACGGTCGAAATTTTATTACGAGCCTGTTTGAACCAAACTTGGCTGTACGATCGGTCGCATATTTGTTTGTGTATTTTTTATTGTATCTTTTTGTCGAGTCGTCGTCTCGATTTGAATAACTGTAGCACGCTAGCTTGTTGTTAGCTACAGCCACATTTGGTTCTGCTCTGCAGACATACCTCCTATTTGGAAGTCATTGTTTACTGTCAAAGTTACTTAAGGAGTATTTTAACGATGCGATCATTAAATATTCCACTGCACTCGTATGATGTCTTAAATCTTGGTTTTTGTAAAAAATGAGTTTATGTTACAAGTCGAGGGACAGAAAATAGATTTGAACCTAATCGTATCCGAATGCCTTTTATTTTATCTGACCTCAGTTGTTGTATTTTAAACATTACATTGACCTTTATAGTTGTATTGTAATCAATAACAAATCAAACATGGATAAGAAATCTTTTGACATCGTCTTGGATGAGATAAGAAAGGTATTAAATGTATGTCTGATTTGTAATTATTACTTCGTCAACAATATTATTTACGGTCTACGTTCTTTCAGTGTGTCCTTACAGACCAGCGAATCAGAGCCATAGAGCAGGTTCATGGATATTTCTCCAGTGAGCAGGTAGGGCACCGCCCAGACTCCTTCATCTTTTTAGCATGCCATGGTTGCTTACTGCCATGCACTTTGTGTTGTATTTTACTGGCAGGCTGATCTTAATAGAGTGGATATAGGGTGACGTTGTTTAAAGATTTCAGAGGTTTGACAGAAACAGCATCAAGAAACATGATTAAACTGTACAGAGGAAAGAGTTGTGGAAAACCTTAAAGCAGAATTTAAATGGCTTAAACAATATCTTAAGCTTTGAACATCTCACTGGACAAGTTAACACATAATCTAAACATACAAACATTATTGCATGATTGCAAACTTACCAAGATGTGGCCATTCCCTAAGCTCACGAGCCCCAGCACAGTTAATCTCCATTATGGAAGAGTAGCAAAATGATAGACAGTCGAACTCCTGTATTAACTTTGACACATGCAATGTAGGAGATGGTAAATGTGGAAAAATGTGCTCTGGTCAGATAAAACCAGAAAAATGTTCTGACCTCATGTCACCATCCCTATCGAAAAACATTGTAGTGGTAGTGTCATAAAGATGTGCTTTTCCTCTGTAGGGATAAGGAATCTAGTCAGAGAAATTGGGAAGGTAGATGTGGCTAAATACATGACAACTGTAGAAGAATGACTGTTAGAGACCATGGCAGATGTTAAATTATATGTATATATGTATGATAGAGATGTGAATCCAATTAAGAATCTGTGGTAACACTTGGACATTGCTGCATCCCATCTGACTGAGCATGAGCTATTTTTGCAAAGAATGGGCAAAAAGTTCAGTTGATGTGTAACGTTGGTACAGAAATGCCCTAATGACATGCAGCTATGATAATAATTAAAACTGGTCCTAAAAAGGATTGACCCATTGACCCAAGGAGGGATAAATTTGTAAAACTCCAGCCATTTCAGACATTTATTTGTTAAAAAGTTTGAAAACCATTTCACAATGTCCTTCTGTGTAACAGAATCCATTTGGTTTGTAGTTGTAACAAAATGTGCTAAAGTTCCTGTGCTATGAATACTTTGCAAAGTATTATATTATATTTCACCTTACCGAAAGTATTATATTTTTTGTGTTTTGTTGTTCCAGAGCTCTCTTTAACTTCATTAGTTTTTAATAAGGTACTTAATGTGTGCAGGTGATGGAAATCCTGAAGTACTTCTCATGGGCAGAACCGCAGATCAAAGCAGTTAAAGCACTGCAGCATGTAAGTAGGAACACTTGACTAAATAGGCTGTTCCACTCATTTTCGCTGATTAGCCTCACATCCCGCATGGTCTTAGTGCTCCCTGTACTATAGCAATCTCTCATCACCAGGGTAGCAAGGCATGTCTTAAAAACTCTTTACAAAATGGAGGCCTAATATTGTATCTGTTCCTCTTTCTGTTGTCTTTAGAAAATGGTTGCAATTCCTACAACCAAAGTTGCAAACATTCTGAACTGCTTCACCTTCTCCAAGGACAGACTTGTTGTCCTGGAATTAATAGCTTTGTGAGTACAATTTAAATTGCCATTTAAAGTGGTCAAATGTTGTTGGTAAATTAGTGTGATTTTTCAGTTGATTGATGGTTTATTCACTAGGCATATCTGTTTCCATACAGGAATATTTTGGATGCTCAGAATTACCGACCGGTGGAGGATCTGTTCCGCATACATGCGTCTGAGAAGAAGCGCGCTCGCAGGATATTGGAGCAGGTGAGTACAAAGAAAAATAAAAACCAAAACAGTTTATACTTTATCAAGAATTACTTGTTTTAAGAAAAAAAAGTGGGAGCTGCTTTGAGAGCTAAATTAGTTAAATCATTTATCATTTTAAAAATATAAAATAAATTTTTTTATAAAAGGCCCTTGTCTTTGTTTTATTAGGTTTGTAAGGTTGGTTGCAAGGCTCCTGTAGCGATGATCTCATCCTGTGGAATGATTCCGGGAAATCCATACCCTAAAGGCAGGCCCAGCTTGGTCACTGGCACTTTTCCCGTGAGTATAAACAACATTTAATAACTGACTTACTTAAATATAATTTATATGAAATGTCTGTATTTATATTAAACTTTAGTGGCAGCAGTTCTGCTACAATCTTTTCAATGCACTGTATAGTCTTGTTTTGTTTTTCCCCCACATATGGAGATTGTTATAAAATGCCATTGATATGAAACATGCTTGCTGTTTAAATTTTTTGATTGGATGAATTATACATTAAAAAGAAGAGGTAAACTCATTTGAGTGAGGTTGAATGTTTGTTTTTTTAAGAATGATCATTTTTAAATGACAGATTTTGCTTCTAACCTCAGGGAATCCTTCCAATTAAAAAAGACAGTGAGAAAAAAGAAGATGGCTCCAACAGTATGGAGGGGAAAGGAATTGCTTCCAGGATTATAGGACCTTTCAAACCTGTAAGTCCAGAACTGATAATGAGATGTATGTATATAGGTCAGAATACAACACATTTTCTAATGCCGGGAAAATCTGATTGCGCAACAAGTTTTCATGTTCAAAAAAAATGTTGCCTAACGATTGATGAGAGCCCTAAAAAGACACACCTTCTTTTTATTGTTCTGACTGGACGTCATGATGATGTATCAGTCACAGGACTGATATCGACTTGTGACGATATGCTGAAAGGAATTTTTTTTTTCAATTTTGTTTAGTTTTTTTTAAATAAATAGTTTCTATTTTCAGTGCATCAAAAAGAATGCTGGAACTTTCAATCTGTCACATTGCATTCACAAAATTTGATGTATTTTGTTGGGTATTTTAAGACACATATCAATACGAGGATGTGAGTAATTGTGAAGTAGTATGTGTGTGAAGTAGTAGTGATAGGACACTGGGTTTTAGACTTTGTTTTTTTTTTTTTTTTTTTTTTTACAAATGAAAGAATTTGGGCATTTGTATTGTAATAAACATAAAAAAACAAACAAACAAGCAAACATTAAAATAAACTATTTTACAACACCTAATACACTACAGTATGTACCAATTTGGTGACTTCTGAATGTTGCCACAACTTCAAACCTGAATCTCAATAAAGTGCATTATATAGTACAAGTTTTGGTTTGTATATTAAGAGACTTTTATAATTTTTTGTTTTTTGTTTTTAGTTTCCCTCAACTTACAACCCTCATCGACCTGTTCCTTACCCTATCCCACCCTGCCGGCCTCATGCCACCATCGCACCAAGTAAGAAACAACAAAGCAAACACACATCTCTTCAGTGTAACCTACTTTAGAATTACTTTGAACATCATGCAGCCTACCCGTAATTTAAAAACAGAATGCAGTCACAGGGTGTGTTTTCTGACTGTTACTCTTGTATTGATCCTGGTCCATTTGGAAGCTTATTTTGTAAGTTTGTGTCACACTTGTAATGCAGACAACTTTAATATCTGCAACTGCTACTTAGGTGCGTACAACAACGCAGGCCTTGTTTCTGTGGGAGGGGTCATAACAGCCAACGTGCCCCCTCCCCCCTACCACTCTTCTCACAAAATAGCAGGTATGATTCCTTTAAGGCAAGTTGTGCCTAGACTCTTTCTGAAGCTTGCAGCTTACCTTGCTGGCATGCTGCTCACCTGTGCTTCTTCAGTTTATCAGGTAACTGATTTCAGTTTAACCTTGGTTGGAGCGCATTGATTGACCAGAAAAATACTACATTTTGCAACAAGTTCCAATTGCAGTTTACTATTATTATGACATTGTTCTTATCTATAAATTGTGGGTAATATTCACAGTTTTTAACTAGATTTGTAGTTCTAAACTGTTTTGTTGGTAAAAATATAATTAACATGCCGATTTTTTTCTGCAAACATATTAAACATATTAATGATGACAAACTGCCATCCCAAGACTTCATTGTAAGATTATTGAAGTGCTTTGGAACTAAACTTATTTAAGATTGTTTAAATGTCAAAAAACCTTCACCACATTATTAAATAGGAAGCCCAACTTCCAACATTGCTGTTTCACAATTTCAGAAACATATTCATGTAATTAAATGTCCCAAAACATCCATAAATTTGAGTCAGAATTTTTGAGTCGTAAATGTATGATTCCTGTAAGCAAATGGATTTAGTTTGAATTGTCTTTAATTATATGTACTGCAGCATTAGTTATGTTAGGTTTTGAAAGCACCATTAAGGAAATATCAAGACTCGCACTGGCTACAGTGCTCCATTTTCAGATTCTGTGCCTTGCAGAATATTGGAGGTATTTCTGTTTTCTGGTCAGAGTATACATTTTTTCTTGTGAGAATAGGTTTGGGATTCTAAAGACAAAAATATATTTAAAGATTTAAACTTGGACACTTAGTATTTTACTCTTTAGAAGTATCCTTTCTGTTTCCATTTAACATTCATTGCTTGGGGTAGTCTTTTTTTTAATTGCAATATTATTTTTTATAATGGAACTACAGCTGGGTTTCCAAAAGAGTTGGTCTGTTTTGTAAGATGCAAAAGAAAGAGATTTGAGATCCTGTATTTCAATAAAATGACACTTTTGATATCATCAAGTAATGATGACAAAGTGATAAATAAAAGAAGTTTTTCTTTTTTTGACTGCTCAAGTTTGTAATTTTGTTTCATAATCAAAAGTTAACAGCTGATGATCAATAAGTTTAGCTAAACAAGTGAGGGTGGACATGCACTGTTGGTGATTTTCAAGATCCCACCTCTCACTTAATGACATCTAAAATAGACTGCCAATTCCCTATATAACTGTAGAGGGAAATTTGAAGAGTTCAGGGATGGCTTTGCTTTTATTTCAATTTTACAAGACATTCCAACTTTGTTGAAAATACAGCTGTACATTCTCCAAACCCTTTGGGGACATCTCTTGCTACCAAATTTCTCATTTGGTTTAACTGAAGCATTTAAGGTTAAAACCACAGATGAGAAGAGTTAATACTTTTGATAAAAATTTATTTAAGCACAAACCAACCTGAAATCATGATGCAGATATTTCCCCAAAGATAACCTGGAGATGGCTTTTAAAACTATTATTTCAAATACCCATAAAAAACTGCATGTAGGAATGCTTCTTTGCTATTCCTCCTTGCTTTTTCCCTTCTTTTATACACATTATGCAAATGGTTTGGCTTATTTTAAACTTAATTAAATATATTACAACATAACTGACAGTAGTTATTTTTAAGTTATATCTTAATTATAAATTATAATTATAAATTGAATATAATTTTTGACAACCTCTGTGTTATTTTCAGGTTACACCAAACCTGGGAATCCACAGAACACCACACCTGGAGTCAACAGTGGGCCACTTCTCATTCCTCATGGGTCCACTCCTTCTACCCCTGCCCCACCCCAGGCTTCACCTTCTCAGCCACCTCCCCCACACCCCAATTACACCAGTTTTTCCTGGGATGGTACCTTCCCACAACTTGAATACCCCCTCTCCTTCCCCAGCTCCATCTCCATCTGTGATCAAAGCTGGACCGCATACCCCCAGTGGTCAAGTCACACCTACGCCTTCGTCTGTCATTAAAGCCCACACCCCCTCTGGGACTCCTTGTGGAACTCCTGTTCCAAGTAATGGGGGTTTTCCCTCTTCCCCCTTCCATGGCCTTTCTCGACCAGGGACCCCTGCTGCCTCCCGTAGTGGCCAAGACTCCCAGTCGCAGTCAAATTCCATCGGTTCAGCTCAGCAGAGGGCCTATTCCCAGTCTACGGACCAGCAGTCAGGGCCCAGCTTCTCCGGCATGCATCCACAAGGAGGTAACCCAACTGGTTCGGTGATCCGAAGTTATACCCCTTCCCCTCTCACTCCTGGATCTTCTACTCCAGTTATCCCAAACTGTTCCACTCCGGGACCCAGTCCAAAACCCTCCCCTGCCCACCCAGGCCAGGTTCAAGCTCAGGGTGTTGTGGCTGGAACCCTGAACAGACACTCTGGGGGCAGCAACAGCGGCAGTAACAGCCCCGTACCCTCAGCCTTTAAGGGCACATCTCGTTCTGGTACGCCGTCGGTCAGCCCACTGGTAACACCTAGTTCGGCACAGGCTGCCCTTGCACGTTCTTTGGGTCTGACCCACCCCTCAGGTTCTCCTCAAGTGTCTCTCCCTACTCAGGTTGCTATCACTGGCCTCCAAGCAATGTCTGCGAGCCCCGCTGCAACTCATTATCCAGGTCTGTCCCCATTTCCAGCGCTGTCTTCTTCTCTTCCCTCTGCCACCATTCCTACATCAGTGCCTACAGTTCCTCCCTCAACCAATCATCCACCGTCTTCTGTCTACCAGGGCTTAGCCCCTGGCGCTGCCCCCTCTGCAGCCTCACCTTTTGCTCTAGGCCTCACCTCTGCCCCCTCTATATTCCCAGGCCTTTCTCCTGGGCCTAATCCCTCGAGCTTTCCTGGACTGGCTGTATCAGGTGGGGGTGGCACGAGGAGCCCTGTGTTGCCTTCATTTATGGGACTATCAGGAGCCACTCCATCCTCAGTTGCATCTGTGGCCCCGCTGCAAGCAGCTGCTGTTGGCGTTCCCTCTTCATCACCAGTGTTACCAGGGTTTGCATCTGCTTTCAGCTCCAATTTCCAGCCAGGGTATGTGAACTTGATTTTTGCTCAGATGTTCACACCACAATATTTTGGGTTGTTAAAGTTATATCAAGGTTTTAACAAAATACAATTTAAATTTACAGTTTTACTGCCAGTCTGCTGACTGAAATAAGGCTAACAAATTTGTTACATATAATGCTTAGAGGACAAATTCCCTGCTGGTGCAGATTCAAAGTACTCATATATATTTTAAATATTTTAAATTTTACATCACACTTTTTGAAGTTTAAAGTATTTTTATTAAGGTGATCTAACAATTGCTTGAGTAGGCATAATATTCTTTTATTATTATTTTCTAAGCAAAGGTAAAGACATTATAATTACTGGTAAATTGTAATCTGAGAGGAAAAGCAAACATTATGAGTATTGTGTCCCAGCCAACACTGTAAAGATTGATTGCATAGCAGCCCCTGGTGCTTGCATGCATCATGGTGCATGCAAGCACCCATGATGCTTGCATGCTCTGGGGTTAAAACATTGCGGGTCTTCTCTGGAAAATAAAATAGTCAAAGGTTGCTTTATCTTTCTTCCATTCTACGATGGAGTGCCCTGAAATGACATCAGGATGCATTGTGTTCACTTCACATTAATCATCACAAAAATATATTATTTAACTCAAAGTTCTTATAAAAATTATTTTCATTTTACAACAGTAAATTAATATTTAAATAAAAGCATTTGGATCACATTATATATTTTGTTTGTGTAAGTACAGTAAAACATTAAAATCCTATTATCGGTACTTTTAATCATACTGTGAAAATCTCTTCCTGGCCTACACCAAACTAGAACATGTCCATTATGTCATATGAATTTAATAATCTCATTCAGTTTGCTCGGTAATACGCTATTCAGCTCATTTAGTTTAAATAAACATAAAGTCCAGAGGCCATACTTTGAATGGCTATTATATTTGCTTTTTCATCCATTCTTATTCTAGCAATGACACAGCACAGTAAACAGCGAATACAATTACCACACGAGTGGAAAAATGTGACCTTGATTTCCACTTGCTTGTAAAGTCAAAACGCACGGGTATCATAAATTCTGCTTATCAATTTTCCACCACTGTTTTGCATGAGAAACCTAATGCTTCCCCTATTCTGTGCAAACTCCTCTTGTGCTTTTACTCTAGGATTTCAAACGTAGACTTTGTCTATGTTCTTTGCCAGCTCAGCAGAATAATGACTGCCAGTTATTTTTAATCTCAGAAGCAGAAGCGTAACCTTTTGATGCCATTTCACGTGGTGAAAGAGCAGGTGTTCCCTCAGGAGAGAGTGACTAGAAGCCAACAATTAATGTGAAAAAAACTAAAACAAAAACAAAATGTACTGCCATTATCAGTTTTCAAAAATACCACATTATCCCATCATATAAAAAAATATTATGGTTGCATTGTAATTCATGATCTAATAATTTTGGGAAAAGATAGGTTTACATCATAATGATATTTCCTCATCAGAAATATACCCAGAGTGTTTACTTCAAATTTTTCATGCATGTTTGAGAAATCTTTAAACCTCCCTTGGTATCCATTCAAAACTCAAAAGTCTTTAAACACAGCAAAAACATTTAGTGACACGATGCAGTGCAGATTGAGGGGTGTTTCACTGAAGCTGAGAATTAATGTCAGTAGTCTGATTACTGTTTACTGACAGTAACCAGATTACCTGTATATATTGTATATATTTGCGTAATGGGAAATGTATACAATACCGGTAAACAGCCATAACAGCATTGGGTATTGGTTGGCCCTAAATTTTCATATTGTACATTTATAAATTACACACAGGTGGAGTCTGTGTACAATTCTATTAAACTGTGTTTATGTGATGTAAAATAAAACATGGTTAAAAAAAGCTACAACACACTATCATAGAGTTCATCTATAACATTTCTGAGGAAATTGCAAGCTTTTCCCATCAAGCACTCATGAAGTATTTATGCATTGCAGTTTGAGTGGTGCGCTCCAGGCTCCTGGTGGTAGTGGATTCCCTGGCTTGCTCTCCTTCCCTCCAGTACCAGGCTTCCCTCCTTCTGCCTCTGCTGCTGCTCTCAGCGGCCTCCACAACCCGTCGATGCCGTCTGCTCTACTTCAGGCATGTTCCATAAAAACAGTATGCTGTGATCAAAAGTATTTGACTTTAATGGACTGTTATAAAAACTCAGCTACTTTTTTGTGATTCAGGCTCATCCTACATCTGCACTAGAGAACTTTCCTCCTCAACCCAACTACCATCCTGGTCCTGGAAACCCCTTCCCTCTCCAACCAGGACTACACCCCCAGTTGGGCTGGCAGTGAAACATGCAGTTCAACACATTCAAACGTAGACCCTGAACCCGATGCTTTGCCCCTCCCTGTCCTCTTTGGAGGTAATGTGTCACTGACCATGAACCCTCAGGACTTCAACACAGCACTGTTGCATTTCTGTGTGTGTTACAGAAGGAGCGTCTAAATTGAAGAAACACTAGTCTGGATATGTATGGCATACTTGTAATAACTAGTAGGTAGGAGTTGTAAATATCAGCAATGAAGTTGTGAGGTTTAACACATAGATTGTGACTAGTTGAAACAATAGCTTTGACTTGCCTGATTTTAATAATTATTATGAACATTTATTACAGAATTATGCAAAATATGACAAATGTAAAATTATTGCTATCATGATGAACTGTTTTACATAATTCAGCAGGAAAGCGAATGGACATCAATTCTGTCATTTGCCTGTTATTACAATGTGAACTTACCACTGACCTGCTGCTTATGAAATTGATTTTTAGGGGAATAATTATGATGTTTGTGCAGTTTTGGTCAGTGTAATGTCCAAGGTCTTTCTGATCAGGAAAGAATGTATTTGTGTGATATAAAATATCCCAGGCCTGAAAAGTCGGGAAGAGATATGAAATAACATTTGCAACTAAGTATTGAAATGCCTCAACTGTGGACAGTTCCTGAACACACTCCTAGGAATCCAGCATGAAATGAGCCAAGAGATCTGCACAAGTCGAAGAAAAGGACGCCATTTTTTAAAACATCCAAATAGACACCAGTATATGTAAAATCCTATAAAAGGCCTTGTGACCATTAAAAAGAAGCAGACTTTCTGTAATGAAACTTGTAATGAGTACACAAATGTGCTGAATAAATCTCCTCCCAGTTGGCCTGATTAGAGCAGAGAGATTCAGGTGCTGTGTGATGATTTATCTTTTATAATTTGCTACTTTTTCACTCTTCAACAGATTCAGTCTTGTAAATATTTTCTGTTGTGTGAAGAGTGGGACTTTTCCATCTTAAAAATTGATTTTTTGGCAGCTTTGGTCAAGTTTTGGACTTTTGATGTATATATCTATGAGTATTTTACTGTCATTCACTTTTTTTTTTCTTTTTTTTTTTTTACAAACTTAATCTGCATATTCCTGTACTGTAACAGTAATATTTGACCATATACACAGATAAATCACATAATGTAGAATACCAATGAAATGCTAATTTATCTCGATAATTCAATTAAAGTTGATTGGATTGAATTAAATGATTTTCAAATAAAAGACATTTACTTTCAAATGAAGAAAGGAGTAGCTCTTTAGCTTTGGCATGGTGCTGTCATCATTGTCCCTGGTTCAGCAGTGGGTAACCATAAATGTGACAATTGTAGCCCATTGTCGCGGCTGTTGAAGCACTTACCCAAACCCAACTGTTTGTATGAATATCACCTAAACTTTTAAGTGAGTTTTGATTCACAACCCTCTCAAGGTTTGCAGCCGAGTTTCACTTTTTGATTTGATTAAACCATTTCACTTTATGATGGTCAGATCGCTTATTGAGAGGAATCTGAACAATTTATGTTCCTAACACACCTGGTAACACAAGGCTGATTGATGGGTTTATGAATTGTTCATGCCATTTTTTTTTTTAAAATAAAAGGAACAAATTATATTTATTGACATTGTCATGGACATACACAGTTGACAGATTGTTTTAAATGATGAATATTTTATTTTGGATTTGTCATATTTGTATTTGCATATGTTCCACATTTTCTCAGTGATCTAGTTTCTGTGGTTTCTGTTTGTTTTGCATTGACTGACAGGGCACCCTTTAAATAAAATTACCCAACCTAGACGAAATATAAAGTACAATATGTTTTTTATCTGAAATAAGTTCGTGTTGGACCACTATCTATATCTCTGTCTTTTCATAAATTTTTAAATTTATTTTGAACATAATGGTATAAAATCTAACACATGAACAAGGAATGCAAGACACATTTTTAGTACCACAATAATCTTAACATGCTCAAAAAGGAGTAGGAAGAAGTAAGATACTCCTTCCCCAAAAACTCATGTTATATTTTCAGATGGACCATCATTATTGAATCAAACTAGAAAATAAACAGGTTCATTAATTTTCCATTTTATCTGGGTTTATATATGTCTACAGCCATATATCCACATATGTGTTGGCTTCAATTTACATATACAAATTTGTGCTCTCATATTTCTGTTTTGTGAAAAATGACCTCCTTATATTTCCTTTTAAACTGTATTAAATTTTGACTTTGTTTTAACTCCTCATTTAACTTGTTCTATAATTTTACAAGTTTGAGTTACTCCTTAAGTTATATCCCCCTTTTCTTTCAAAAACATGTTCTGTATATGCTCAGGTAACAGTCCATTTGATGCCTTAATTATAATTGGAGTAATTTGTAGCGGAACAACAACAGTAAACTTAAAAATTCTAAGTTACTGAAAGTTGCCACTATCATCCATTCTCACACATATAACTTAATTTCACTACGCACTTCCAGACAACCTTTGTAATTCTTATCAGCAACAGTACTATTGCTCAATTGCAGATGACCAGTCACCTGTACCAGTCAGGCATCGATTAGTCACAAAGATTGACAGTCATAATATTCCTTTAGTGTTATTTCCATTCATCTCTATTTTCCACTCCTTTTTTCCAGTCTCACCTTTTCAAAGAAATGAAAGATTGTAAACGTTAAACATTTTCACACGTAGATACATATATGAATACAGTTTTCTCAAAAGCTTCATAGAATTAGGGTTTTCATCTGAAATTGTGTTATTGTCATTTCACAAATATTTTTAATTGATAACTCACATTTTTATAAACTTTTTTAAATGACAGATTTTATGGACACTTCAGACACAAAAAACTAGTGCAATACAGAGAACATGGACACAACTATTTACCACTCAACCTACAAGTAAAGGCTGCATCTGTATTTAACATTTACTAGAACTTTTATGAATGTGTTGTCACTATGTTTTGTTTTAATAGAGTTGATTATGCTTATGTATTTGTGCATTTAAAAAAGGTTTTAGTAAACTAAACTAAACTTAAACTAAAAAACTACGAACAGTTTAGAAAAGGCAAACATTAATAGTGAAAGGAAAATATGATGTATTTCAGATGCTCTTTCTCTGTCAGCAGTTATGTTTCTTTGAAATTTTCTATATTATAATTGTGAAGAGGATCTAAAATACACAATATTTTCTTTTCCCTATTAAATGTTTAGCTTTTCTGAATAGTTCACATTTTTTAGAAATATTTTTTCAGAAAAAGGTTTCTAAAACCTTTTATGAATGTTCAAATATATATGAGCATAATCAACTTTATTCAAAATATAGAGTTTATTTTGACTCCACTATCTCATGGGAAGTTGTCGAAAATAGTGGGATACAGGAATACAATTTAAATGGTTTCGTCTTTTAATGGTTTTCTAACCATTTAAACCCCCCCCCCCCCCCCCATCTGCCCTCGCAAGATATATTATTCTACAACAAAATTATCTTTTTACCTGGGTCAAGTTTTATGATTCCACTCTGTTGATGATCAGCTCAGTCAAAGCCACACCTCCACCTTAGGGAACTGTGCTGCAGCTTTAAAAGACTGGATCACTTCCTCTTGGTTAGAAGCACTTTATAACCCTTTCAGCATATATCAGAGGATTCACTCAACTCTGAGCAGCACATGGAAATGGAAAACCAAATGGAAAGCCAGAAGAGAAGAGGAGTGAGCAGTGATAAGTTAATATGTAAGTGAAATATTCTTTTTGTTTGTTTCATATGCATGCTTAAGAATGACCTGACAGTCTGTGTCATGTCACTACTTACAAGTAGATTTTTTATTTGGTTATTAAAGATTTTATGTGATCCTGACCAGGTGTTCTGTATGTTACATAACAGTTTTTTATTATTAATTATGACATAAGGGATTTAATGTACCGCATGAATAGATCAGAACACACCTGTGCTGATAAAAGCAGCGACCTGTCAGCATGGAGACAGAAATCACATGTCATAAAGATAAACAGTCACTGAATCTTTTAACTGAGAATTATTTGCTTCTTTAGTTTCTCTAGCTTTTTTCTACACTGTGTTAAGCCAAGCAAAAAGAAATCCTGTTTTTCAGAGCTTTAACCCCCAAGTATGTAAATTTTCTACCATTTGGGTTTTTTACGTAAGTGCATCGTTTCATAAAATACAATAGAGCGATTGTCTATACAGTATTTAAAAATGCACAAAACACTGATCTATGCAACTGGAGCTGATTACAATATCAGCTTCTAACTTTTTTTATCATGTGAAAGCAGTTTATTCTAAAGAAAAGGGCTTGCTGTGTTTGTTGACATCCACAAATACAGCATGTGTTTCATCATAGACTCTTGTTTTGTGTTTGCTTCGAAAGATCTTGAAAGCCCAGAAAGAAATAACTGTCCCTTAGATTAAAAAAAAAAAAAAATGCGGCTGGGAAGTTTTCTCAGGTTGAACAACAGGAAGCTTTTTCTGTTTGTTCAACTGATTTCCTGTGAGCTGCTACATTGTGGTTTTAGTGTAAATGTGTCTGGGTAAGCCCTGACACTTACAGCAAAAGCCACAAAAGATAAAACTTTCCATCAATATGTGATTGTGTTTTCTCTGATAACAACAAACATAAAAGGAAATATCCTCATGGCTTCTCATCTGGAAATCCACTTATTACTCCAAGTTGGAAGCAGCATCAGTTATTACTTTCTTTCTCTGCAAAGCTTTACTCCAGAGATCGTGCTACATAAGTAAACATTTTCATAATCTTTGCACATATGTTTTTTGGGAGTGCTCTGTCATAATCTTAGTAATAATATAATAAACTTTTGACACACCTTTTAACTGTTGGTGGCATTTAAAGTCAAAAGTAAACAAAAGAGGTTGTGAAATAAAGCATTAACTTTTCTTTGGTGTTAAGTCCAAACAAAAATGTAATGCTTTAATGTTTAATGCTAAAATTCAACTTCTAACATTACTTTTGTATATTGGCAGTAGTCCAGTGATTCAGATTTTGCTAAAGTAGGCATTTCCCACGTGGCACTTGATGTAGCAGAAGCACCCATATATGGAGGTAATGAATCCTCAACACAGTCATCCAGGGTTTGAAGCCTAATCTTCAGACTCAAGGTGCATTTCTTACCCTCCTTATCTTTATCTGTTTCATATCTAATTATTACAAATGTAGCGTACTTGTGTCACAAAACAAAAAAACAGAACAAAAAACCAGGCGGTTCTTTACAATCCAGAAATGTGTCAAATCATTTTCTGTTTCTTAACACATTTTATAGACTTTGTTTTCTCTTTCATTAGCTGAAGGGCCAGTTGGATCTCTGGGATGTTGTGGCTGGGTGCTGGTCATCCTCTCAGGTTTTTTTGTTTTATTGACCTTCCCAGTAACAATCTGGGCTTGCTTTAAGGTGAGAGAGTGGAACACCAGAAATCACCCATTTCGTTTAGTGCAAACAAGAACTTGAACTGATTGTGGTCAATACTGCAGATTGTTCAGGAGTACGAGCGGGCCGTCATCTTCAGGCTTGGCCGCATTACGGACCGAAAGGCAAAAGGACCAGGTATAGTAATCATGACTATTTAACCTTTGTCCTCCTTTTTTTAGCTTTAGCAAAATGCTCATGCGTGCACCTTTTTCTGTATATCGACAGGAATTTTCTTCATTTTGCCTTGCACCGATTCTATTGTGAAAGTGGATCTGAGAACTGTGTCATTTGACATCCCACCACAAGAGGCAAGAGGCACACAACAACACACTTTCAGAGTCAGTTTATTATCATGTCTATAATGTGTATTCTTGCTCTAGATTCTCACAAAGGATTCGGTCACTGTGAGTGTGGACGGTGTTGTGTACTTCAGAGTAAGTGACCCCATCGCCTCTGTGGCCAACGTGACTAACGCTGACTTCTCCACTCGGCTGCTGGCACAAACCACTCTCAGAAATGTTCTTGGCACCAAGAACCTCGCAGAGGTCTTGTCTGATCGGGAGGGCATCGCCCACAGCATGCAGGTATAAAAGCTGAAAAGGCTCTTGTCTTTGACTTTTCTTCCCTCTTTCCTGATTCATATAAAATCAATGTGTTTACCCAAGGCCTGGGAAGTTATGAAGGGTTATTATTATTGTATATGTACATGGGACAGGTTTCTGAACCAGAATACTTCACAGCAGGGGTGTAGTTAGGATTTTTAGACTTGGGGGGACTAATCAGTCAGACTTTTCAGATGTGGCTAGATTAAACTAGATTAATGTCTGAACTTTGACAAATCAAATGAAGGTTTCAGAAACCACAAATTGTGTTAGGATTTGGGGTTTATTGGGTTTTATATGTTTTGCAAGTAGTGTAAAATAATCAAGTCCAGGTTTGAGAAAGAGTCTGAGTTTTTTAGTTTTTTAGCTAGAGCAGATTAAAGATGCTCGTAACAATTTGGTGGAATTCTTTTCTTCTGTATTCACCATAAACAAATCAAACAAACCAATACAAATCAGTTTGGTATTCTCAATCCATGTGTAGTTCCTTCATATTTTTTGTTTCAAAATAAAATGAGAAAATAGGGATGTATTTTTGTTTATTTATGTATTTATTTATTTAAAAGCTGACTTAGAAAAATGACCAAACTAAAAATAAAAAGGGCACAATTTTTCTAATTTCTTATTGTAATTTGTTTCCAGGTAAACAAAAAGGTAAACTTTATACTTTGTTCATGCAACAGTTGCAATGATACTGTGTGTCCTCTTGACTTACTGCTCAGAGCAACGTGCTGCTGTCAGCTGTCCTCATCTGCTCAGTGTCACATGAAAAACTGTTTTATGTGGAGACTTTTTCCCAAGGAGTAGAATTTTCCCACTGAACAGCTTATCACTTTTATTCCACACTGAGCCCCCCTGAGAACGACTCAAGTACGCCCTACTCTGTGGGAATTTATGCAGAGTGAAGCTATTTATAACACTAGTAACTGTACTGTTTTTGTAGTACACTGTGTACCACAGAAAAACATTTGTCTTTACAAAAACACTGGTCTCTTAATATAAGCTGGAATGAAAGTTTATGAAGTTAACTGATTATTAAACGTCAGTTTTACCAGTAATGTAAATTTGGGTGTTGTACGAAAAGGGCCGGATAGATTTGGACAAGGTCACTATGAATCTTAGGGTTTGGAGGGATCATGTCCTCTCCACACCTTGGGCCATCTGAACCCATGCTATACACGCAAAACAGATTTCCTTTTTGCCTGTTGAAAATAACTGAATATTATTAAAAATAATATTCTATTATGTTCAATAAAGATGTTTTTTAAGACTTTCATTTATTTCAGTTATGTAGTTAACAATGTGAAACACACAATACACATTATTTACACAGAGACTGATATTTACAAGCATTTATTTCTATTAAACCGGATGATTGTCTTATTATAGTTAATGAAAACCTAGCATATTATATCAGACCAATAAAAAACATTTGGGTTTAATTAAAAGCATGCTTTTAATTAAGGTAATTATTTCCAAAAGGTACTTTTAAACTTTCGAAAGATTTGTTGTTAAAAATAATGCTGCCTTTCGTTTTCTTCAAATAAACAACACATAATTTTAGTTTCAAATATGAGGTAATCATCTTCTTTCTCTATTTTCCAGTCAAATCTGGATGAAGCCACAGACAACTGGGGTATCAAGGTGGAACGTGTGGAGATCAAAGATGTAAAACTGCCTCAACAGCTGCAGAGAGCCATGGCTGCCGAAGCTGAAGCAGCTCGAGAGGCCAGGGCAAAGGTCAGGACACTGAACATGATAAAACAAACAAACAAAAAAAAGACAAGTGCATCACATTTGGTTGTGTTTTTGCTTTATTTTAATATCCGTCTCTTGCTACAGGTGATTGCAGCTGAAGGTGAAATGAATGCCTCCCGGGCCCTGAAGGAGGCATCCCTTGTTATTGCAGAGTCTCCATCAGCCCTGCAGCTCCGCTATCTGCAGACTCTCAACACCATTGCAGCGGAGAAGAACTCCACCATCATCTTCCCACTGCCTATGGATGTGATGTCTCACTTCATGCGCAAGTGAGGCTCCTGAAGCTATCATTTGGAGTATGAGGAAGGAGTTGGGCTGCATTTATTGCCTATGCTAGAGAAAAAAACTGCCAGAATTCACTGCCAATCCTTCATGGCTTAGTGATTGTTAGCTTTGATCAAACAGAGTCTTTCTTCTGGATGTAATATAAATAGAAAATGGAATGCCAATGTAATGTAGTTTCTAATTTTGTGTCTATAATGATGTTATACAAGTAACTTAATGTTTTAATAAAGGTGTTTGTTTCATTGTGTTGAAAAACTCCAAAAGTTTCTCTTGTATCTTAATTCTGGAAACTCTCAAATGAAATGCTAATAAGAAGTTACAAAGGAACTAAATGTGTTTTTGAAAAGTCCTGTTTTGATTTCATAAACTCATAATGACACAAGGTCAAAGTAAAACGCTTGGCTTTTTCAAACGTTTTTCTTTTACAATAAAAATCTGAAAAGCATGTTGTGCATTTGTATTCAGGCATTCTGGCACAAAGCCTCTGTGCCAATAATTGTCTTCAGAAGTCACCTAAGCAGTAAACAATCATGTATGTAATTTAATTTCAGTATGTCAATGATTCTAAAGTTTAATGAAGAAAAAAAAGCATTCACAAATAAACACTCTCCTTAAAGGGACAGTATGTTTTCAAAACGGTGTCATTTTATACCATAGTAAAGTCACTAAGTTACCTTCAGGTATTCTGAAGCTGAGCAGAAATGGCAAGAAGGTGGTAGAGACTAAACACAGGACAATCTAAAAAAAAAAAAAAAAATCTGTTATGGGCTATAAACTGCTTGAGAGAGAGGCAGAGGTTAATCTTCCAGGATGAGAAATTATAAACATACAACAAGCCTTAAGATGCAACAGCTTAGAATCAAGCATGTTTATATGTCACAGGGGTCCAGTCAAAGTTCATACCAAAATCTCTTGTGAGAATCTATGGTTTATTGAGAAATTACCATTTATAGAGATATTGTCCATCAAACCTGACTCACTTCCCTAATGCAAATGTACAACGCACCCTTCATATTTTGATACAGCTAAAATGTAAAAGGTGTGCGGTCCATATATGACTAATGAAATCCTTTCCTTTCAAGATTATTCACAACATTTTCACAGTGAGTAAACTAAATTCAATCAAAATACAACTACAACATTAAGGCACTCTATATCTCTTCTCATTTATGTAGTGCCATATCAGAGAATCTCCACTTGTAGTTTGATATTATAAGGAATATAATTTGCAGTTGGATAAAGATTCTTGAATGACACAAGTCATTCTGAAACCTCATTCTGAAAAGATAACACAAACACTATTAAATTTTCTTAAACACTTTAATATTGTCCTGTCTCGTAATGACAAACAAAGGCATCAACATACTGTGTTCACATTACATTGATGAATGATTTTATTCCTTCTCTTGTATGTCTCCCCACGCTACAGTTACAACCTAACCATGGGCAATGCAGAGAGGTCAAAGAAGAGAAAAGGAGAACAAGGACAGCAAAGGCCGAGAAAACATGCTTCTATTTCTGTCGGTGCACTAAGACACACAACTCATGTTGTAAATGTATTTACATTCAAACATACAATCAGCACCAAAAAGCTCGTCTCAGGATCAAAATCCATAGGAGCTAAAGTTTTGAAGATCACCTCTATAAATTTTAATAATTGAATTGAAGGTTGACAAGCCACATTTGCTACAGTAGCATTTAGAAACCAACATGAGTGTTAAAAACATTGCCAAATGTATTAAATTATTCACGCTGTTCTGTGAGTAGTTTTGACCAAATGCTACATATTCAATAGCTGCTACAAAATGATCACAAAAGAGGTCCTTCTTTAGTAAACAAAATGGCATGAAAGAGTTTTACAAAATGCAATCATTACAATTTTGACATTCAGAGCAAAGTGAGACACAAATGTCCACGGGACACATTGCAGGGTCTTTACAATACCAGTTTAGGGTTTAAAAACTGTAGTCCATGCAAAAGACTTATTTTGAAATTCAGAACTGTGTGCTGCCATTTGTAAACAATAGTTTTGTTGCATCTTTGTAGACTGTAGTTTTTGCACCTGAGGTGAACCTTTAGGAGGAATCTTTTGGTGGTGTAAGTGAGGAAAAATAATCCCAAACAATCTGAAAACAGTTTTTGACTGGTATTTTTTGTCCTCATTCTTTTTGTGTTTTTTGTTTTGTTTTGTTTAATTTTTTTTTGTGTTTTTTTTCCTTTTTATAACTGAGCAGACATTCTTAAAATCATCAGTGTAGAAAAAAGAAATAAAAGAATTGTGACCGTTTCAATACATTTCTCAAACACTGCATTTGACATTCTTCTGCTAGGAGCATTCAACCCTGTGTCCACATCGTACAAAAAGTTGAAATGTAATGAAAAGAGTTCTTTTCAAGACCATCAAAAAGTGCTGGTAAAGAAGTTACAGACCAACATCTCCCATAGCTTTTTTCACCCCCAGTAAAGATGTATAAAAAGCATTATAATAAATATTTATTTTATTGCTGCAGCAATCCATCATTTAAATCAAATGCAGGGGTAGGAGGATTGATTTAATCACATTTCTAAAATACTTCTCAATATCCAGAAGCATTTTTTATTTGAACAATAATCATTGAAATCAGCCGTGGTGATAAACTTTTAATAGGTAATCCATGACACAATGGCCAGTTTTTGCTAGTGACGCTTCGGCATGGGAAAGACGAGAGAAAATGTATTAAAGTTAGACTGAAGTATAGCTTTACCTTCCAAATAAATGTCCAAAACATTATATCAGAAAACCATTAAGAAAGAAAATAATTTATTATTTATTTTAAAGGCTTTAGCACACATCTTTACTGGAGAATTGTTGTCACTGAAAGCTTGGTCCAATAACATTTAAATGAAGCTGGTGGAAACATTCAAATCAAGTGTGCTGGTAAATATCTTTTAACATTTCCTTTGCAGAGTAAGTGTTCAAGAGAGTTTTTTAAGGACCAGCACCGGATCTCCACATTAAAACCCCATTAAACCCGACTACTTCAATTCCCAAATGTCAGTTTACCAATAAATATGACTATAATAACGACTAATCCAAATACATGCTCCCCTTGGTAGTAAAACTATTGACATTGAGGTGGGCAAATCTAGGCCTGGGGGGCTGGTCTCCTGCAACTTTGAGACGTATCTCTACTTTTAACACACCTGAGTCAAATAATGAGGCCATTAGCAGGTCTCTAGAGAACCTGACTATACTTAGGAGGTGATTCAGCTAATGGATTGAAGTGTGTTGGACCAGGGAGACATCTAAGTGTTGCAGGAGACCGGCCCTGTAGGACCAGGATTGCCCACCCCTGCATCTATCTATATACAGTGGGTAAAGTTTAAACTGTTTCAATTTTGTGGATAAAGACCTGTAGCTTACAGTATATGATTTCAAGCCAGGCAAAACACCATGACTCTGAGGGTAATTTACTATGAGAAGCAGATATAACACATCATCTGAAATAGTGAAAAGGTAAAATTTTCTTTTTACCTTTACTCTTTTTATATAGTCATAGTTGGCTTAAGCCCTGCTGTTTTGTAAAATAATTTTGGGGGAAATCATTTTAAAATTGTTTTACAGGGCAGCTGTACAAAAGAAAGAAAGAAAATCTTATAAATTGCAACTCAGATTTCCCTGAATGAGCTCTTCTAGGATGCTGCGGTTTCCATCAGTAAATCAATTGCCGATTGTAAATTAAAGTGTATTACAAAAAAGTTGATGAAGATGTACTACAAATACAGGTTCTACAAGTTCTACACTAATTAAGCACATCACATAAGGTAAACAATTTTTTTTCTGTTTTACCAACATAATTTAGAGGCATTTTACACAAGAGAGTCCCCTCAAAGTTTAAACTAGAATTTTCTGCATCCACGGACAAATCCAATAATTTATGCTCTGTTTGTTCTAAACATGTCCTCTGTTCACTCAATGAAATAAAATGCTACGCATTCATGCACCACAGATACTGAGAATCCATGCCCCTCAAACTCTTTGTCACATCACAGCAACAAACTTTAGTGTTTCTTATTAGGATTTTTGTGATAGACCAAACACAAAGTTGGGCAAAATGGATATTTTCAACTTCAAAAAATCTTAAATGCAAAGCACACTTCATAGAATACTGTTTTGTTGATCATCTCAAAATGGAAACAGTAAGAACAGGGACTTAAAACATTGGGGGTGGAATGATGTAGATCAAAGCGTATTATCATGTGCTGGAATGGTTCTATCAAAGTTCAGACCTAAATCTATTTGAGTCTGTGGTGAGACTTGAAAGTGGGTGTTCACAATTGCATCCTTGCAGAGTTAGAGCTATCATGCAATTTCATAAAAAAATAATAAAATGGACAATTACTTGCAATGGATAAGAGTAAATCTGGCTACTTGGTGTTGGTCTATGACATAAAAGCCTTATAAAGACAAAGATGTTTGGGGTTTTGATGCCATGAAATGTGGCATTTAGGGGATGTGAATACTTTTGCATATTCAAACCAGTGTAATATACAATATAATTGGGATCTCCAAATTACCTTCTCTATTGGGGTCATAAATCTGTATTCCACTTCTGTCCCATGACAAACATTTTTAAACTTACAAACTCACAAATATTTTCTAAACATCTCAGCATCAATAAATAGATCACAGCAATAACTATTTTTACATTAAAACCGGAAGACTTTCACAGTACATGCTTGCTTAATTAGCAAAAGGCGTAATAAATAAATCAGTTAAACATTGCACTATAAAGTAATAGATAACAATTAAAACAATAAATCCTGTGCGAGGTTTCCCTTAGTTCTGAGCGCTCCGTTATCTGTTATGTTGTGTTCTGATTACTGTTGTTGAGACACAACAGACTGCACATTCCCACTGAGGTACATAGAAAACAGGAAACACAGATTTTGAAAGTTGACCTGAGGGACCTGAAGTAAAGAGGAGCTTGTCTTGTAAAGGAAGACCTGGCAAGGCTGTAAAAAATACACAAAGTTCTCAGTATTTTGCAGGTAACATGGCTCCGAGGAGGTTAAACTATCAGCACTGAGCTAATTAGAAACTCTCAAATAGAACTCGAGGAGGCAATTTGCTTCGATTTACAAACCAATTCTTGAACCGAAGTCCTTTATAAATAAAACATTGGTCACTCTCTGCTGGCGAGGTGGTAGGACCAAGTTTAAGGCGCTTTGTTTACTCCAGATGAAAGGAGAGAACTGACTCTCCTTCCACATTTTATTCTAATGGAGAACAGCTTATTTTACTGAGGATGTGTGTGTTTGTGTGTGTGTGTGCATGTGAATGCGTTTTTGCCACACCAAAGTATCATTCTCGTGAACTGAATGTGTAATTTTCATCTCTACATTTGCACTATGCAGGACACATGCAGGGGAGGTTTATCTATCAACAACACCTGTTCTAATATTTAACAATATTTACAGTGTGCAATTAAAAAGACATGAACACACATAGAACAGTCAGAAGCTCTGACTGGAAATTCAGTGGTAGCCAGCATTTTTTTTGTTTGTATATCTAACTTATAGAATCTCTGCATCACAAACACCACCATCAGAGTGGTTCACAGTGTCTGTACAGTATTATGGTAACTGGTTCTAGTTCCTTTTTTGTGACACCATACATGCCTAGAAAGAAAAAATTTGGAGTACTGAAGAAAAAATGGGTTATGTGTGAGCTTTGGAAGCTGCTTTTAATTCTGTAAAGAGGTGTTTGAGTTAGAGCAACCTGACGACACCCTGTGGGTGGGCGTGTTCGGGTCGGAGGAGTAGTTGTGATTGAAAGCCGCCCTGTGAGTGGGCGTGGCCGGCCCAGGAGAGAGGTTTTGATTGACGGCAGCTCTGTGTGATGGGGAGCAGTACTGAGCTTGCCTGGGACAGCCGTGACAGTGGGTGGGCGAGTCGCACCCTGCAAGTGGTGAGGAGGAGAACAGCGGGGAGGAGGGGACAGGAGAGGTGGAGAAGGAAGAGCGGTGGAGTGGGGACGAGGCCGGGGACATGAGGGGGCTGGTCTGGAGGAGCCACAGCAGCTCCTCGTTGTTGCGGCTCAAGCGCTTCTTCTCAGTGCTCTCCTTCTCCACAGACTCGTGCAGGTTGGCGTTCTCCTCTGTCAGTTGCCTGTATGGGGAAGGATAAATGATTGCATGAAATAGGAAATACAATGTAATCTTAGAATTTACCCAGTGAAACCAAAAAACACAAAAACCAACCCCTTAAAACGAATGGACGGTCATGGACGTCTTTTATATTGTCATGTTAGCTTGGTTCGTCATGGTTCCAACGTTTAAGTCACAAAAATTATATTGGAAATTGGACTTTTAGTGCTTTCTTATACCAATTTAATCATAACATGAATGCTGAAAGTGAATCTATTTTAACACCAGTGTTAGTGAGCCATACTGAGCCTGATCAGAAGTCAAACTTATTCTACTCACTGTAACTTTCAGGGTTTCACAAGAATAGTTTAGATATCACTTCAAATAACAGACTCAATTCAATTAAAAAAATATTGTTGTGTTACTATTAGCAGGTCCTGCACTACAAGATCTGGTAAAATCTCCAGAAGCCGCTGAACCAACATACATTTTCATAAAATTGTATAAGACAGAGGCTCTTATCCCCAATTTAGTAAATATCTGTAAATGCGATTGACAATGCTTTTCAGATGCGTCTTACCTAGACGTAGCGAGGTTCATCTCGATACGAGCCTTCATATCTTCATTCTGCTGCTGCAGAACCTGGATCTTCTCTTCGAGAAATACGTTCTTTTGAGCCTGCTCAAATTCAGAATGCAACAGAGGTGCAACCTTCAATTAACCAAACACTCAACATCAACAAAATCCAGAAAGCTCTGCATCTGTCATTTGCATGCAAAGGTTGATTGATTATGCCTTTAAAAGGCCTATTTGAGCCTACCACTTTCTCCAAGTCTGAGATCTTCTTCTCCTGCTGGTGAATCTGCTGATTTTTCATCTCAACAACCTCTTTCAAACTCTTCAAATCTTTTTCAATGTGCTGGTATGGAGCTAAAGCATCCTGTTAAAAACAACAACAATAATAATAATAATAAGAAAAAGGAAATGCTTTGCTAAAATATTCAAAACCCTTTGGATATATATATTTTATATATATAAAAAATATAAAATATTTTATATATATATATATATATATATATATATATATATATATATATATATATATTTTTCAAATTTCTTGATACAGCCACAGGTTTTAATGTGAATTATAAATGGTGAACTAGAAAATTCCTGAAGAAATTTAACCGGGGCCCTGCCAAAGTGTGCCCGTCGGTTTGGAGCCAGCGTTCTGATGCTAAATGATAACCTTGGCTGACAAAAGTGACAAACGTACCATGTGGGGAATAACAAGAATGTTCCCTAACATGGACTTGCACTATTCAGTATGTTAAAATAAGGGTATAAGCTAAAATTAGCCAAAATGCTAATTTTAACATGAATACTATCAGTAGCATGTGGCGCACCACTAAGATGTTGTCTGTAATTGACTTACTCTGTTCACTATAAAAAACATGTGTAATAAATCAGACAAATAGCTAATACCTCATTTAAGGTAAAAGGCTAAAGCTAATGCACTGTCTTGCTATGCAAGATGCTGCATTAGCCACAGACTGATCTTAAGGCTTTTATTTTGAAATTTTCAGTAAGCTTCATTACAAATGTCTAAACTAATACCATGATTAACATTGATTGGATTAAATCAGTTATTTAATGCTCAAAAAAGCAATAACCTGATCTAAAGATTTTCAGGGCTTTTATTTTGAAATTTTCAGTAAGCTTCAATTTATTACTCCAATATAATCCAACGTGTAACAGTGGTTTTGTTAAAAAAAAAGTCACATAATGCCCAAGAGAACAATTACGTGATATAAAAAGAATGTCAGGGCTTTTATTTTGAAATTTTCATGAAGCTTAATTAAAAATTGTCACACTAATCCTGTGTGTAACAATGCTTGGTTAAAATCAGTTATAAAATGCCCAAACACAACGTAATTCTAAAGGCCAGCTCATTCCTCCTCTCTAGTAACTGACAGTTCTGCCATGTTGTAGTTCTGACAATCAGCTCTGACCTCTTTTGTAGGCACTGAGTGTTCCACCATGTTGTAGTCTAACCTTCAGTAATTGTAGTTCTAAAGAGGAAGTCAACTGTTATGTCAGTGTGACACACAAGGAGAGACTTAATTACATGCTTGAATCAGTTAGTTTTTCTGAAAGGCCTGAGAGAAATATTCAGGCTTTTATTTTGAAATTTTCATCAAGCTTAATTTAAAAATTGTCACATTAATCATGTGTGTAACAATGGTTGGTTAAAATCAGTTATAAAATGCCCAATCACAATGTAATTCTAAAGGCCAGCTCATTCCTCCTCAGTAGTAACTGACAGTTCCGCCATGTTGTAGTTCTTACAATCAGCTCTGACCTCTTTTGTAGGCACTGAGTGTTCTGCCATGTTGTAGTCCTAATCTGCAGTATTTGTAGTTCTAAAGAGGAAGTCAACTGTCATGTCAGTGTGACACACAAGGAGAGACTTAATTACATGCCTGAATAAATTTTTTCTGAAAGGCCTCAGAGAAATATTCAGGCTTTTATTTTGAAATTTTCATGAAGCTTAATTTAAAATTGACATACTAATTCCATGTTTAACAACGGTTGGTTAAAATCAGTCATAAAATGCTCAAAACACAAGTAGTTTTAAAGGCCAGCTCATTCCTCCTCAGTAGTAACTGACAGTTCCGCCATGTTGTAGTTCTAAGAATCAGCTATGACCTCTTTTGTAGGCACTGAGTGTTCCACCATGTTGTAGTCCTAACCTTCAGTAATTGTAGTTCTAAAGAGGAAGTCAACTGTTATGTCAGTGTGACACACAAGGAGAGACTTAATTAAATGCTTGAATCAGTTAGTTTTTTCTGAAAGGCCTGAGAGAAATATTCAAGCTTTTATTTTGAAATTTTGATCAAGCTTAATTTAAAATTGTCACATTAATCATGTGTGTAACAATGGTTGGTTAAAATCAGTTATAAAATGCCCAATCACAATGTAATTCTAAAGGCCAGCTCATTCCTCCTCAGTAGTAACTGACAGTTCCGCCATGTTGTAGTTCTTACAATCAGCTCTGACCTCTTTTGTAGGCACTGAGTGTTCTGCCATGTTGTATATCTGACAATCAGTAATTGTAGTTCTAAAGAGGAGGTCCTTGTGAAATCACAAGTCTCTCCTTGTGACACACAAGGAGAGACTTAAATGCTTGAATCAGTTAGTTTTTCTGAAAGGCCTGAAACATTCAAGTTTTTATTTTGAAATTTTCATTAAGGTTAATTTAAAATTGACATACTAATTCCATTTGTAACAATGGTTGGTTAAAATCAGTTATAAACATGCACAAAACACAAGTAGTTCGAAAGGCCAATGACTTCCTCAGAGCTCTGCCACAGTAAAAACTGACAGTGATGCGTTGTTCGTAGTTCTAATTAGCTGCTCGGCCCTGGTGTAGTTCCGTTGCTATGGTCAGGGAGTCTCTGCCAGCGGTGGAGTGTGAGACATAATGGTGGAGAAAGAATTCTATCTTTGTGAGACACCTCAGTCAGTTTGAATGAAAAAAAGCAGTCCGAACAGCTACTTCCCATTCGGAAACCGTGATATGTGATCGGAAAACCCGTTTGAAGAGTTTGAGAGGCCTATCTTACGTCTCCGATAATCCCGAGATTCATATCTGTACATCGCTCACAGTATTAACAGAGACGAGATAAAAAATGGTGTGCACTGGGGTCTGACATTTTTCAGAAATACATGGAAGTGATCCTGGCAGAGCGTGTGAAAATCCTGTCGCATGACTTTGCTCTGAAGCACCTTGACAGAAAAACCGTAAGCCCTAAAAAAATTTCGAAAACATTTTACCAGAGCAGACATGCGTATCGATGTCATGACCGAGTTTGATACCGATCGGGCGATATTTGTGGGCGTGGCGGCGATTTCAAAATTTATTTGGGGTCAGAATCGCACTGCTTCCCACACTCTAACGAATCGTCAGTTACACTCTAGTTTGGGCAGTTTCCAACTGACCAAAAATTTTTGATCGTTTTTCGCTTTTTACTTTTTTCATCGTAACTCCGAATCCCACCACAAGTAATAGCACCCCTCCCGGCGCCGAGCCGCACGTTTTGATACCACTTTTGTGGGTGGGCTCGCAGCGGTACGAGCCGCATTCCGGTTGACGGAAGAAAAATAAATAAATAAACTAGAAAATTCCTGAAGAAATTTAACCGGGGCCCTGCCAAAGTGTGCCCGTCGGTTTGGAGCCAGCGTGCTAAATATTAGCATCAATGAAATCATAAAAGCTGCACTCTAATCAATAGCATGTGGAGAGTCACAAGCCTGGCATACTCCATTCAGTACACTAAACATGGGAAATAAGTAAGGGAAATAGCTAATATCTCATTTAAGGTAAAAGGCTAATGCCAATGCTAATTGCTGCGCAAGACAGTGCCCTAACTTGAGAGAAAATGATCATGCAAGCTAATGTCATTGCAGCGCCTTGCGTCGCTGCATTAGCCACAGATCAATCTTAAGGCTTTTATTTTGAAATTTCAGTAAGCTTCATGTCAAATATCTAAACTAATACCATGATTAACATTAATTGGATTAAATCAGTTTTTTAATGCTCAAAAAAAGCAATAACCTCATTTAAAAATCTTCAGGGCTTTTATTTTGAAATTTTCAGTTAGGTTCATTTTAAATTGCCAAACTAATCCCAAGTGTAACACTGGTTTTGTTGAAAAAGTCACATAATACCAATGACAGCAAGTACCTGATATAAAAACTATCAAGGCTTTTATTTTTGAAATTTTCAGAAAGCCTGATTTTAAATGGCCAATCTAATCCCATGTGTAACAGTGGTTTTGTTAAAAAAAAGTCACATAATGCCAAAGAAGGCAATTACGTTATATAAAAGAATATCAGGGCTTTTATTTTGAAATTTTCATTAAAATTAATTAAGCTTAATTTATAATTCTCACATTAATCATGTGTGTAACAATGCTTGGTTAAAATCAGTCATAAAATGCCCAAACACATGTAATTCTAAAGGACAGCTCATTCCTCCTCTGTAGTAACTGACAGTTCCGCCATGTTGTAGTTCTGAGAATCAGCTCTGACTTCTTTTGTAGGCACTGAGTGTTCCACCATGTTCTAGTCCTAACCTGCAGTCATTGTAGTTCTAAAGAGGAGGTCAACTGTCATGTCAGTGACACACAAGGAGAGACTTAATTACATGCCTGAATCAATTTTTCTGAAAGGCAAGAGAAATATTCAGGCTTTTATTTTTGAAATTTTCATTAAGGTTAATTTAAAATTGACATACTAATTCCATTTTAACAACGGTTGGTTAAAATCAGTTATAAAATGCCCAAAACACAAGTAGTTTTAAAGGCCAGCTCATTCCTCCTCAGTAATAACTGACAGTTCCGCCATGTTGTAGTTCTGAGAATCAGCTCTGACCTCTTTTGTAGGCACTGAGTGTTCCACCATGTTGTCCTAACCTGCAGTATTTGTAGTTCTAAAGAGGAAGTCAACTGTCATGTCAGTGTGACACACAAGGAGAGACTTAATTAGATGCTTGAATCAGTTAGTTTTTCTGAAGGGCCTGAAATATTCAAGCTTTTATTTTGAAATTTTGATCAAGCTTAATTTAAAATTGTCACATTAATCATGTGTGTAACAATGGTTGGTTAAAATCAGTTATAAAATGCCCAATCACAATGTAATTCTAAAGGCCAGCTCATTCCTCCTCAGTAGTAACTGACAGTTCCGCCATGTTGTAGTTCTGAGAATATCCCCATGTTGTCCTAACCTGCAGTCATTGTAGTTCTAAAGAGGAAGTCAACTGTCATGTCAGTGTGACACACAAGGAGAGACTTAATTAGATGCTTGAATCAGTTAGTTTTTCTGAGAGGCCTGAAGTATTCAAGCTTTTATTTTGAAATTTTCATTAAGGTTCATTTAAAATTGACATACTAAATCCATTTGTAACAATGGTTGGTTAAAAATCAGTTATAAAATGCCCAAAACACAAGTAGTTCTAAAGGCCAACAACTTCCTCAGAGCTCTGCCACAGTAAAAACTACAATGATGCGTTTTCGTAGTTCTAATTAGCTGCTCGGCCCTGGTGTGTTCCGTTGCTATGGTCATGGATTCTCTGCCAGCTGTGGAGTGTGAGACATAATGGTGGAGAAAGAATTCTATCTTTGTGAGACACCTCAGTCAGTTTGAATGAAAAAAGCAGTCCGAACAGCTCCTTCCCATTCGGAAACCGTGATACGTATCGGAAAACCGTTTGAAGCGTTTGAGAGATCTATCTTTCGTCTCCGATAATCCCGAGATTCATATTTGTACATCACTCACAGTAATAACAGCGACGAGATAAAAATAGTGTGCGCTGGGGTCTGACATTTTTCAGAAATACATGGAAGTGATCCTGGCAGAGCGTGTGAAAATCCTGTCGCATGACTTCGCTCTGAAGCACCTTGACAGAAAACCGTAAGCCCTAGGAAAATTTTGAAAACATTTTACCGGAGCAGGCATGCGTATCAATGTCATGACCGAGTTTGATACCGATCGGGCGATATTTGTGGGCGTGACGGCGATTTCAAAATTTATTTGGGGTCAGAATCGCACTGCTTCCCACACTCTAACGAATCGTCAGTTACACTTCTAGTTTGGGCAGTTTCCAACTGCCAAAAATTTTTGATCGTTTTTCGCTTTTTACGTCGCCATCGTAACTCCGAATCCCACCACAAGTAATAGCTCCAATGCCGGCGGCGAGCCGCACGTTTTGATACCACTTTTGTGGGTGGGCACGCAGCGGTACGAGCCGCATTAACGGTCACGGAAGAAGAAGTTATAACTAGAAAATTCCTGAAGAAATTTAACCGGGGCCCTGCCAAAGTGTGCCCGTCGCTTTGGAGCCAGCGTTCTGATGCTAAACATTAGCATCAATGCTAAAGAAAGCTGCAATGTCATCAATAGCTTGTGGAGAGTCACAAGCATGACTTACTCCATTCAGTACACTAAACATGGGTAATAAGTAAGGCAAATAGCTAATACCTCATTTAAGGTAAAAGGCTAATGCTAATGCTCTGCCTTGCTACGCAAGGCAGTGCCCTAACTTGAGAGAAAACGATAATGCAAGCTAATATCATTGCAGCGCCTTGTGGCGCTGCATTAGCCACAGATGGATCTTAAGGCTTTTATTTTTGAAATTTTCAGTAAGCTTCATTTCAAATCTCTAAACTAATACCATGATTAACATTGATTGGATTAAATCAGTTATTTAATGCTCAAAAAAGCAATAACCTGATCTAAAAATCTTCAGGGCTTTTATTTTGAAATTTTCAGTTGGGTTCATTTTAAATTGCCAAACTGATCCCAAGTGTAACATTGGTTTTGTTAAAAAAAAGTCACATAATGCCAAAGAAGGCAATTACGTCATATAAAAGAATGTCGGGGCTTTTATTTTGAAATTTTCATTAAAATTAATTAAGCTTAATTTATAATTGTCACATTAATCATGTGTGTAACAATTGTTGGTTAAAATCAGTTATAAAAAGCCCAAACACAATGTAATTCTAAAGGCCAGCTCATTCCTCCTCAGTAGTAACTGACAGTTCCGCCATGTTGTAGTTCTGAGAATCAGCTCTGACCTCTTTTGTAGGCACTGAGTGTTCTGCCATGTTGTACTCCTAACCTGCAGTCATTGTAGTTCTAAAGAGGAGGTCAACTATCATGTCAGTGTGACACACAAGGAGAGACTTAATTACATGCCTGAATCAATTTTTCTGAAAGGCCTCAGAGAAATATTCAGGCTTTTATTTTGAAATTTTCATGAAGCTTAATTTAAAATTGACATACTAATTCCATGTTTAACAACAGTTGGTTAAAATCAGTTATAAAATGCCCAAAACACAAGTAGTTTTAAAGGCCAGCTCATTCCTCCTCAGTAGTAACTGACAGTTCCGCCATGTTGTAGTTCTGACAATAGCTCTGACCTCTTTTGTAGGCACTGAGTGTTCCGCCATGTTTTCCTAACCTGCAGTCATTGTAGTTCTAAAGAGGAAGTCAACTGTCATGTCAGTGTGACACACAAGGAGAGACTTAATTAGATGCTTGAATCGGTTAGTTTTTCTGAAAGGCCTGAAATATTCAAGCTTTTATTTTGAAATTTTCATTAAGGTTAATTTAAAATTGACATACTAAATCCATGTTTAACAACGGTTGGTTAAAATCAGTTATAAAATCCCCAAAACACAAGTAGTTTTAAAGGCCAGCTCATTCCTCCTCTGTAGTAACTGACAGTTCCGCCATGTTGTAGTTCTGAGAATCAGCTCTGACCTCTTTTGTAGGCACTGAGTGTTTCACCATGTTGTAGTTCTGAGAATCAGCTCTGACCTCTTTTGTAGGCACTGAGTGTTCCGCCATGTTGTCCTAACCTGCAGTCATTGTAGTTCTAAAGATGAAGTCAACTGTCATGTCAGTGTGACAATCAAGGAGAGACTTAAATGCTTGAATCAGTTAGTTTTTCTGAAAGGCCTGAAATATTCAAGCATTTATTTTGAAATTTTTATTAAGTTTAATTTAAAATTGACATACTAATTCCATTTGTAACAATGGTTGGTTAAAATCAGTTATAAAATGCCCAAAACACAAGTAGTTCTAAAGGCCAACGACTTCCTCAGAGCTCTGCCACAGTAAAAACTACAATGATGCGTTTTTGTAGTTCTAATTAGCTCCTGGGCCCTGGTGTGTTCCGTTGCTATGGTCATGGATTCTCTGCCAGCTGTGGAGTGTGAGACATAATGGTGGAGAAAGAATTCTATCTTTGTGAGACACCTCAGTCAGTTTGAATGAAAAAAGCAGTCCGAACAGCTCCTTCCCAATCGGAAACCGTGATACGTATCGGAAAACCGTTTGAAGCGTATGAGAGGCCTATCTTTCGTCTCCCATAATCCCGAGATTCATATCTGTACATCACTCACAGTATTAACAGCGACGAGATAAAAATGGTGTGCGCTGGGGGTCTGACATTTTTCAGAAATACATGGAAGTGATCCTGGCAGAGCGTGTGAAAATCCTGTCGCATGACTTCGCTCTGAAGCACCTTGACAGAAAACCGTAAGCCCTAGGAAAATTTCGAAAACATTTTACCGGAGCAGGCATGCGTATCGATGTCATGACCGAGTTTGATACCGATCGGGCGATATTTGTGGGCGTGACGGCGATTTCAAAATTAATTTGGGGTCAGAATCGCACTGCTTCCCACACTCTAACGAATCGTCAGTTACACTCTAGTTTGGGCAGTTTCCAACTGCCGAAAAAATTTTTGATGGTTTGTTCGCTTTTTACTTTTTCATCGTAACTCCAAATCCCACCACAAGTAATAGCTCCAATGCCGGCGGCGAGCCGCACGCTTTTGATACCACTTTTTGTGGGTGGGCTCCCAGCGGTACGAGCCGCATTAACGGTCACGGAAGAAGAAGTTATAATAACTAGAAAATTCCTGAAGAAATTTAACCGGGGCCCTGCCAAAGTGTGCCCGTCGGTTTGGAGCCAGCGTTCTGATGCTAAATGATAACCTTGGCTGACAAAAGTGAGAAACGTACCATGTGGAGAATCACAAGAATGTTCCCTAACATGGACTTGCACTATTCAGTATGTTAAAATAAGTGTATAATCTAAAATTAGCCAAAATGCTAATTTTAGCATGAATACTATCAGTATCATGTGGCGCATCACTAGCATGTTGTCTGTAATTGACTTACTCTGTTCACTATACCAAACATGTGTAATAAGTCAGACAAATAGCTAATACCTCATTTAAGGTAAAAGGCTAAAGCTAATGCACTGTCTTGCTATGCAAGACCCTGCATTAGCCACAGACTGATCTTAAGGCTTTTATTTTGAAATTTTCAGTAAGCTTCATTTCAAATTGCCAAACTTATCCCAAGTGTAACATTGGTTTTGTTGAAAAAGTCACATAATACCAAAGAAGGCAATTACGTCATATAAAAGAATGTCAGGGCTTTTATTTTGAAATTTTCATTAAGCTTAATTTATAATTCTCACATTAATCATGTGTGTAACAATGCTTGGTTAAAATCAGTCATAAAATGCCCAAACATAATGTAATTCTAATGGCCAGGTCATTCCTCCTCTGTAGTAACTGACAGTTCCGCCATGTTGTAGTTCTTACAATCAGCTCTGACCTCTTTTGTAGGCACTGAGTGTTCCGCCATGTTGTAGTCCTAACCTTCAGTCATTGTAGTTCTAAAGAGGAGGTCAACTGTCATGTCAGTGTCACACACAAGGAGAGACTTAATTACATGCCTGAATCAATTTTTCTGAAAGGCCTCAGAGAAATATTCAGGCTTTTATTTTGAAATTTTCATTAAGGTTAATTTAAAATTGACATACTAATTCCATGTTTAACAACGGTTGGTTAAAATCAGTTATAAAATGCCCAAACACAATGTAATTCTAAAGGCCAGCTCCTTCCTCCTCTGTAGTAACTGACAGTTCCGCCATGTTGTAGTTCTGAGAATCAGCTCTGACCTCTTTTGTAGGCACTGAGTGTTCTGCCATGTTGTAGTCTTAACCTTCAGTAATTGTAGTTCTAAAGAGGAAGTCAACTGTCATGTCAGTGTGACACACAAGGAGAGACTTAATTAAATGCTTGAATCAGTTAGTTTTTCTGAAAGGCCTGAGAGAAATATTCAAACTTTTATTTTGAAATTTTGATCAAGCTTAATTTAAAATTGTCACATTAATCATGTGTGTAACAATGGTTGGTTAAAATCAGTTATAAAATGCCCAATCACAATGTAATTCTAAAGGCCAGCTCCTTCCTCCTCAGTAGTAACTGACAGTTCCGCCATGTTGTAGTTTTTACAATCAGCTCTGACCTCTTTTGTAGGCACTGAGTGTTCTGCCATGTTGTATATCTGACAATCAGTAATTGTAGTTCTAAAGAGGAGGTCCTTGTGTGTCACAAGTCTCTCCTTGTGACACACAAGGAGAGACTTAAATGCTTGAATCAGTTAGTTTTTTCTGAAAGGCCTGAAATATTCAAGCTTTTATTTAGAAATTTTCATTAAGGTTAATTTAAAATTGACATACTAATTCCATTTGTAACAATGGTTGGTTAAAATCAGTTATAAAATGCCCAAAACACAAGTAGTTCTAAAGGCCAACGACTTCCTCAGAGCTCTGCCACAGTAAAAACTACAATGATGCGTTTTTGTAGTTTTAATTAGCTGCTCCGCCCTGGTGTGTTCCGTTGCTATGGTCATGGATTCTCTGCCAGCTGTCGAGTGTTAGACATAATGGTGGAGAAAGAATTCTATCTTTGTGAGACACCTCAGTCAGTTTGAATGAAAAAAGCAGTCCGAACAGGTCCTTCCCATTCGGAAACCGTGATACGTATCGGAAAACCGTTTGAAGCGTTTGAGAGCCCTATCTTTCGTCTCCGATAGTCCCGCGATTCATATTTGTACATCACTCACAGTATTAACAGCGACGAGATAAAAATGGTGTGCGCTGGGGATCTGACATTTTTCAAAAATACATGGAAGTGATCCTGGCAGAGCGTGTGAAAATCCTGTCGCATGACTTTGCTCTGAAGCACCTTGACAGAAAACCGTAAGCCCTAGGAAAATTTTGAAAACATTTTACCGGAGCAGGCATGCGTATCGATGTCATGACCGAGTTTCATACCGATCGGGCGATATTTGTGGGCGTGACGGCGATTTCAAAATTTATTTGGGGTCAGAATCGCACTGCTTCCCACACTCTAACGAATCGTCAGTTACACTCTAGTTTGGGCAGTTTCCAACTGACAAAAAATTTTTGATCGTTTTTCGCTTTTTACTTTTTCATCGTAACTCCGAATCCCACCACAAGTAATAGCACCCCTCCCGGCGCCGAGCCGCACGTTTTGATACCACTTTTGTGGGTGGGCTCGCAGCGGTACGAGCCGCATTCCGGTTGACGGAAGAAAAATAAATAAATAAATAAATAAAGAGACATTCTATTGGGTGTAGATTAATAGGTGCCTGCCATGCAATGCATGGAGGCAGTTACTGCTTGCTTCGCAAGCAGTAACTGCCTCCTTATGCATTGCTATGGGCAGGGCCCCAATAAAAAAGTGAATTATTGTGAAATGGAATGAAAAAAAAAAATCATTGTTTTCATGCAATACCAAGGAACACATAAGGCAATGCAGAGGTAAAGGTATTGTGTATTTCAACTCCCTTTAGATAATTGTTCAGATATTGCCTCTGTCTGCTTTTGGTATTACTGAGTGATTGATGGACTTTATATTTTATTTGTACCAAGGGGTTGGGTTGCATTGAAAATGCTTTTCCACCATCTAGTGGCCAGAAAGTGAATGATATCTAAGCTAAGCTTTATTTGACTTTCTACTATTAGTAAGTTAGGTTAAAATAAACAATCTGCTATATAAGCAATTTTAGAATCTGCAAAAATATCTATTAATATAAGAGTGGATATAAGAGTTTAAACACTGCTATTAAAACTACAAAATACAGTTTTGTGGATTTAACATGACAAAAAGTTGAAGATATGCTTTACAAAAGGGCTATGTCATTTTTATACATCTTTGAAGTATTTATAAATAAGCCAAACTGAATTAGACTCATTTTAGAGTCATCCTTGAGGAGTGAGACAGATGGTTCTGTTTAGGAAAACTTAGATTTATACTCACAATGATTTGTTCATCCGTACTCCTTCTCAAAGCTTCCTCGAAGCGTTTGGCCTTGTCCTTTAGACTGTGGTTTTGAAATGTGAGTGTATCAACTTGATCCTAATCAAAGACACACAGCAGAAACTGAACATCATACATCCACACTGACTAGCAGGTATAAGGAATTCATAAATTTTCTGGAGATGTAATACCTGTAAAGACAGCCTGAGTTTCTCAAAATCTTCCTCTAAGAGGAGCTTCTGTTGCTCATGAGCTTTTCTCAAGTCTGCACACAAACACAGCAACAGAAGTCAGTTTTAGCAGTTTATGCATCACAGTTTTGTTTTTTTTATTTCATATCTAAAAACATACCTCTCATGGTACGAGCATGCTCCTCATGCAGTGTTGCCATGGTGATATTATGCATGTCTCTAAGCTCCTGCATAGCTGCCTGGTGGTTAACTGTCACCTCCTCCATCTAACACATCCACAAACATATATAAATATATATACCAATACAAGAATTTGACAGTTCACATTGGACATGAAAGACTGGATCCAACCCCTGATTCCTCTCTGTCACCTGCTCCTGCTGCTGAGTCGTCAACTCCTCCATCTCCAACCGATGCTCTGCCTTCAGGTGCTCCACCTCAGCAGTGTGACACTTTCTGAGGCCTTCTTCCACCGCAGCCAGCTCTGCCTCCTGCTGCACTTGGAGCTCCTGCAACTCGCGCTCAAACGCCACCTCCAGCGCTGTTTTGTCCTGCTGGAGTCTCTCCCAGCGCACTGAGTGGGAGGCTGCGCATCAAGCAGATTAAAAAAGGGAATGAAAATGTTCAACTTTTACAGAGAATCTTTGATTTTGAGTAGCTAAAACGTGTTCAAGCCTAACAGAAATTCATGGAGAAACGTAAGAAGTTTGATATCTGTCAAAAGACAAATTAATATATGAATAAATTAATTTTTTTTTGGCTTATATGCTAATCAGAACTAGATATTCAGTCACTGAGTCTGATAAATTTAGACTCAGTGACTGAATATAAATTTATGAGAGCCAAAGATGTATTTTAAATGCTTAGGGAAAGAAACAGCTAAAAGTTAAAAAAAAATATTGAAGTTTTAATAATTAATGCAAAATTATTGTTGAATATCTGTGAAAGTAATTGGCAAATAGACTCTTGGGAATTATACAACAAAGCAAGAGAAATGTCTACATCAATATTTAGTCATATCTAACTCACTTACTCATTTCCTCTCTGGCTTTCTTTAACTCCAGGGACAATTCACTTTGACCTTCCTCAGCAGTTTTGCTCTGAAAATTACAGAAAAAACAACTATATATTTTTGACATTGTGAAAAATCTAAAAATAATTATCAGTAAAAAGATTGTATTGTTTATAGCAGTAACAAATATTTGTAAGAGTATACAGCAGGTCACAATGAGCTTTCATGTTGACTTCATAAGCAAACACTGAGACTAAGTTGTAAACATTAAGTATGTATTCATGTGACGTGAATCTTTTCACATTTTGCCAAAGATCAACATATGGCAAAAATAAACAGAAAAATAGGATACACACTTTTCCAAAATTTTTTGTGAATTAAGATATAAAATGAGTTTTGAATAAGTATATTAGTTTATAATTTAATCTGAGTATAAATGCAGCAGATCTGTAAAGTCCTCAGGGTGAATGACACAGCCACAAACCAATAATTGATTATTCACCCAATTTGAAAAAGGCTTTTTTTTAAGCTGGGACATAGAATATGGTGAGAGTTGATGAGAAGTGTGTGGAGCTAAATCCTGGAAGAAACTCTTTCAGAGGCCGCAACATACTAAGGGAGCGAAGGGTCAACCTCTCTCACAATACAGCTAGACCAACAAAATAGATTAGATCATTCATACTCATTTGTTAAAATGAGACCAATCAAAGTACAAATCTGTGAATTTAAAAATTAGTATTCAAACACACTTTCCATCCAGTCTGACTGAGTACCATATGTACAATACATTTTTTCCATTTTTACCAATGAAAAATTTGAAAATCATGTATCATTTTGCTTCGGCTCTGTCTATACTTGCTATTTTTTCCTGACTAGTACACTGCATATCCATTCATCCTTGTTCTTACAGGGTTCAATGTCACTTTCAATTAATTTTGTTTTTTGGAAGGGTGCATTTGCCCTGCAAGGGGGAGTGTACGTGACCTGCATGAGCAGCACATCAAAAACACGTCAGTTTAAATGATGCATATGTCATTTACAACAGCTGCTCTGTGTAGTTTCGATCAGCAGGGGGTGCTCAAACCATCTCTACTGCCCACCACTTGTCTTTTGCATTTCTGTGCTGTATGCTGATCGAATGCAGCACTCAGACAATGACTATAAAGGAGTGAGACAGATACAGACACGATCACTGCTTTCCTGTCTCAGCGCCTTAAACACATCATCAGGCAGGGTGAAACCAGTTCGGACACACTAACGTGGAGCCCGTCTTCACACTGTCACTTTATCTCATCATCCTGAATCTCACCTCATGGTGGGAAATTATCCATCCGTCCTTATTCATGTTCACAGTTTGCACATGCATTGCACATGTGTTTGCTACAACCGAGGGTCAGAGAAAAATGGTAGGAGGAAACATCATGTGGAAAGTGTATGGAGGAGAACAGATGAATTCTACTGATAATCAAAAGTTGTGTCACATGAAATCAGATTGATCATCAGTTCTACTCTCCATTGAGGATTATTTGGCTGCTTTATGACATGTGAAGTCATAGTTAATTGGGAATAGGGCCACTGTTGCGGAACAGGGAGCCACAAGGTCATACTTCCATTACATAATTTCATTTCGGCTACCTTGAAGCAATAATGCTGAGTGGTGATGATAAAGGCATCAAGACCTAGAGAAGTTCTCTTCAGCTCATCCCTCAGAGTCTTTAGGTGCCTCTCCTGATGGTTGCAGTACCTCTGTAATCTATGAACCTGAACGACAAAAAGAACAAAAAAACCCCCCAAAACAAATAAGTGTAGATAAATGCAATGGAAGAAAGCAAAGTTTAAGTAGTTAGGCTAACTCTCATTACTGACCTCCTCCAATTGTTCCATCTTTTCCTTCTCATCTGCTTGCCTTTCTTGTTCTTTCTGCTGAGCTTCTTCTTTCTCTTTCTGCAAGTTCTCCTGGTGTTCCTGCTGCGGCCTCAGCGGAGCCACACGCCGAGGTGACCCTGAAGGAGTGGAACCCCGCACTGCCGCTGCAGGTCGCTGCCCGGGCTGGACTTTAGAGCGAAGAAAAGCAAGCAGAGGCTTTAAATGGGTCGAAGTCAAATTTATTTTGAATAACACTTTTCAGCAACAATGCAGTTCAGAGGCAGTTATGTGTTCCACATGGAGGGAAAACCTTTTGCCTTTTGCTGTAATTACAGTAAAAGGTAGTTCCACTGACCACAGACTATAAATACACGCCACACTTTCCAGACTTTCATTCATAAAATGTGAAAATCATGTATGATTTTTCTTTTATTTTGCAGTTGTTCACTGTTGGTCAACCTAAAATTCAGGGTTGCAATTCCACAAAATGTGAAAAAGTTCAAAGGGTGTGAAAAAATTTGCAAAACACAGGATATATTTTAATGATCTAATTTTTAATTCTCTGTACCAATGAAACTAACTGCTGTTAAATTAGGAGAGATCTGACCTGACCCTCTAATGATGGGCTTCAGGAGATAAATGATTGGAACTTAATGAAATCTTTTCTGCAAAGGAAGTTTTGTCCCTAATCTGATGTCCTGGCCTTTAATTTTATGATAAATGAGACTAATATCTGCTCTGTACAAAAATTAATCCACAGAGAGTGTTACTGTGAACATCTAGGGGTTTATAATAACTTGTGTAATAACTCTCACTATTGATGAGAGTAATTTGAAACCTGGGGAAACATACTCACCCCGTCATTTTTCCTAATAGGAAGACAACCACTATGTTGCAGCTGAGATTCAGACGAGTCCATTAACCTGCGTGTTCTACCTTGTCAATGGTTGTGAACAAAGGCGCACAAATTTTTTTAGTTTTGAAATGTCAATGTTTTAAAATAGTTATTGTAAGTTTTAAATCCCTTCTATAAACCAAAGAACGATCCCCCAAATGTCTGCACCTCTGCATCCCCAGCCTGAGCCAGATCATTCGGACCTACTGAAGCATGAGGGAGCGGTTTCCATGACAACGTGAGGCAGAGATTGGGGTGCAGGGTCCCAGGTAATGGGAAAGAATTGGTTGGAGAAAGGTGGGGTGGGATGGGGGATAAAATAAGAGAAAGAGCAGTGAGATAAAAGAGAGAAAAGAATTGCAAGGCAATATTGAGTAGGAGGGGGTGGGGACGAGGAACTGAATCACTGTAATAATGATAAATTTCTAAAGCCCATTTAGATGAGTGAGAAAGAAAGCTGATATGAAAAGTACATATTTTTTTCCCTGAAAGAGGAAGTGAATAAGGCTGAGAAAAAGGCTTTGCTTTTCAAAATCCATACCATTTAGCAGATCTTGGAGCATTTATCCACATGATTATTCCCTGTTGTGTGTGCCTCTCTAAATTATTTCCACCCTACTTTTCCTGACAAGCACACATGTGCACACATACCTGCAGACATGTGTAGAGTCCATCTGAAAGGTTACAGAGAGGATACTGAATACTAAATGAGTGTGATGCAGATGGGAGCAGGGAGAACGGATTTGGAATATTAAAACGAGCAACAATGATGAAAACTTGAGAAAAGATCTTGTTGACAGCAGAGATTAGATTTTTTTTTTTGGTAGGGGTGTTGTTAAAATATTGAAAAGACTGCAAACAGTATGTGATTATAAATTTATTACAACCTGGATTTTCACAGATTTCACTGGAAAGATCACTGAATGATAATATAAAAAATTCAAATTTCATTGGGCAGAAGGAAATTCTTTGTTTGATTATATAGATAAAGGTAAAATTAGGTGAAGTGCAAGGAGGAAAATAAGGACCAGTAACACTGCAGTGAAAATATTAAACAGAAGAAAAAAAAAAAACAAAGCCTGGGGAGACTTTTTTATAAGGAGACATTTGGATGTTTGCTGCAATCCCATGACAAATTTTTTTTTCACCACTGCAGAGCTGGAAGAAGGAAAAGCTCTGCTTTTCATGGACTAAATCAAATCATAGACGGAGCTGTGTGCTCAGCTCAGCACGACATTCTTGGAATAACCACACATCATCCAAGCTGCAATTTGATGTGGTTAAATTTCATAGTTTAAATTATTTCAAGAAGTTGATCTGGGGGAAAGAAGTGAAGAACCACATGGAGCTGAGGTGTAGTTTTGTAAAGGAAACATGAGGATCAAACTAACAATGCATTAAAGAACCAGACAAAGACAAAGGTATTTGCCTTTATGTTTACTGTAAAAGGAGAAGTAATTTATCTGACAAAATTACAATATCATCAATACCCTAAATCACTCAGTAATTTTATTCAAAAGAAGAAATACATACATATTATAAAAAATTATATAGAGTGATTTCATACAGTGAGATGATCAGCTTTGTTTGTTTTCGTGTTTATATTTTCATAAAATTTTAATTTATTGAGATGTACCTGGACAGTATTTTCAAAGTAGTTTCTACAACCTTTGTTGAACCTTTTCATTTATAAGTCAAATGCTGGCCCCTTTTGTTCCGAATCTTTCAGTGATAGAAATCATGAATGATAGCAGAGAACGTTCTTATTTCCAGTTTTTCAGGCGCAGTCTGCAAGGTTTTACTCCCAAAGTCCAAAACAAATTGCTTATTACAATAAACAGCCATAGGAATTAGTTTATGCATTTTTGCTTTTTTTTTTTATGCAGTCCTGAAATGAAAATCAAAACAGGCTTTAATGAGTACTCAACCAAAGAACTTACCTGGGGACTGGAGTTTCGGGGGAACCACTGCCAACCTTTTTGGCGAAGAAGGAAGAGATCGTGTGACCTCTGAACTCCGCTGAAACTCCTTTCTGCCAACTGTCAAAACACAAATTTGATAAATCAGTGGGTGGTTTCATCCTTAGACAATCACACAAAATTAAAAAATCCGTAAGGGGCAGGATCTGGCAAAAGTGTTCATTTTTATATCGAGGCATGTTTAGCTGCATAGTGTATGCATATAGGTATGTGTGCTTGTGTCACAGTCATCAAATTTTCTCTTTACTTTTTCTCAGTCTTTTTCTACTCTTCCCTTTCATCTCCTTCTATCCCCAATGCTGTGTGCTATAAATATCTTTCAGTATCATCTGTCAAACATGAACAGGGCATTCAAGGGTCTACATAAACATCACCTTCATGTTCTTTGTAACATTTCACACTTTCTAGGCCAAAATAGGTTCCAAATAGGGATTTCTAATCTTTTTTTTCTATTTTGTGCTTGCACATTTGCTTGTATGTTACATTACACCTTTTACACAGCTGGAGGTGTGTGAGGTGGAAAGCGAGCAGCAGGTTTTACAGAACGACGTTAGACGTGTTGCAGTGTGAAGCTAAAACGGTAACGGGAGGAAAGTGAGAAGAAAGGAAGTTTCAAGAGGTTTGTAGAGAGTCTGTCATGAGGCAGAGAGGAGAGGGAAAAGAGAAGCTTTGAAACGAAACTAATTAGACCTGTTATGGGAGAGAAGCCTCTGATCCTGAGCAAATCCCCATATAACCCTGGAGAGATACTCTGGGCCTCTAGAGAGATCATTTATGGGTTCACTGTATGTGTGTTCACTCCTCATGCTCTTCTGCTGTCATTCAAATGTTGCTCTCAGAGTGGCTAATAATTTTGGTGTACATATAGCAGATCAATTCATATTACTGCAATAGTTTGAGTTTGTATGAAAAAAAATTACTGTCCCAAGTGAGCGAAAGATTTACAATTCTTGTGGGAGCAGAGCCATTTGACGGTAAGATAGTAGAGTGCTTAGCAAAAATATTCATACCTGTAGATTAGCATTATCAGTGTAATTGTCATACATTTTATTTTAAAGGAGTAGGATCAAAGATCTGCTGTAGATCTACATAACATAGTGCCGAAACATACCCAAATTAAATCGACATTTTATGATAGCATCAGATACAATGTTTAGGACTAGATCTTTGCCGCACAGATTTAGTCAAAGGCAATCAAAGCAAAAATTTGGCAGACATTTTAAAAAGCCCTCATGTATGCAAGTATATGAGAAACCTTTCTAAAAAACTGAGTTTAAACTGATGCTAATTATTTTTTAATTGAAATATTTGTTAAAATTCTAGCATGAGAATTAATTTCATAGGGGAATACTTCAGAGTTATGAAAAACTAGCCACAGACGTGTGGGTCTGGCTAGATTACAGCATCTGTCATGCTTTCACTCTACAAGCCTGACATTTTGTGGTTTTCAAAAGACTCTTTGGTATCCCAAATCAATGAAGATAAAAGCCTTTGGTGGCAGCTGCATACCAGCTAAACATTCAAACTGTTTTATCTTGTGTACTGGTGAATTTGATGCAACATATTTACTTAGTACATTTCTTAAAGTCAAAAGAAACTTAATTAATGGAAAAGAATAAATAATAAATAGAGAATAATGAATAAATTCAGAGGTCATAAAACAAGATTCCAGGCTTTCAACATATAAAACTGTACTAAGTCAGGACAGCTGAAATCACATGCATGTTCTGCTTTTTAGGTTTTTATTTGCCAATATTTTCCCAGAGCATTTGTATTATTCCTTCAACTTTACAGTTACGCATTACTTTATGTTCATCTATATCACATAACTACTCACCTCACCCCAACCCTGAAATTTCTGGAAAAAAAAAAAAAATTCTAAAGGGTTTGAATAGATTTGCAAGGCATTGCAATAGACTGATGAATAGTCGATTGCCTTGCTTTAATGTTTTTTCTTTATGAAAAAACATGACCACAAAAATGTAGTAAGTAACAAAACAAAGCAGAAAAGTAGAGTTAATGTGAACAACAGTTTCAAGCTAGATGTTCAAGGAATAAGAGTCCTCTTATTCTGCCAAATCTGAATTTGACCAAACTACACAGATAATAATTGATTATAATGCTCATATTAAAAAGTGTTGTCTGTAGTTTCAGTTTGACTGGGGGAATTAGAGAAAGTTCAGCAACTGCAAATGTGCTGTTAGTCCTCCATGACTCACATGTCACTCAAACAAGATCACATAAAACATACATATATTTATTTTTATATTGTTCAATAATATCCTATAAACATTAAAAACAATAGATTTCACATTTTATACCATATACCATTTATACCATATATTTCACATTTAACACCAGATACCGTATAGGGTATCTGGTGTTAACTCTACGAGTGAAAATCCTGTTGTGTGCGAAAAGCATCACAACCATGTCTGCTGTTGGTGTTACTGGTGCTAACAAAGTCAGGTGTGATCTTGCATGAATCTCACATTTTTATTTCAGCTTGAAAAGCTAAACTAGCTCATTGGTGCAAAGCAAGCACCAATGCTTGCTTTGGTGCTTGCTTTGCAGTTTGAAAATGGCATATTACCCTTTCTAACAGCACTGCAGCATTCAGCTATCAGTTTCTGACTCTTTTGGGGATAAAACTGCTCATCTAAGTGTTGTTGTAAGAATTGTTTACAACACTTAAAAATGAAAAAAAAAAAAAAAAAAAAAAAAAAAAAACCCCAAAAGCTCACCTGAGCCTTTAATTAACTATTTGGGAAGACTAGTTGTTTTTTCTTTATGATATTCTACTGACCTCCAGGTGAGCTTCTTGGCTGGGGTGGCAGGTAGCGTCGTGGTAACGCTGGGGTGGAGGGGGGCTGGAGGCTGCGACATGGCGGATCCCTCTGTTGATCTGTTGATGGAGGGCTCGTTGTCACTCTGTGGAGCGGAGGCTCCTCACTCGCACTCAGACCTGGAACACATCAAATACAATAATAGTTCTTTGAGCTTTAATTTTCAATCAAATGTTTAATCTCAAATGAGTTGTTTCTCAAAACCCATCTATTCCAAACTTTCATGAATACAATCTTTTTCCTTGCATGGCTGTGTGACCCTGGTGTTACATCTAAATTTGGACTCACTGGACTGAGAAATGGTCTGTTACTTGAAGGTCTTGCTGCTGCCCTCAATCTTTCTTTTCTAACCTGGATCACAGCATTTGTTCTTCAGACATACACACGCACACACACACGCACACACACACACTTTCTTTCACACAAATTGAGACACAGCAACTCACCTCAACTCACACATAATACTGATGATTACTTGTTCCAGTCTTTAGCACTGCTATCTTGTCAACTATGTACCTTTAACCAGCTATGATACATCGTCTCCCAAACTCATTTCTGCAAAATTGATCAATAATAGCACAGCAGAGTGAGCCAAATAATGACTGGTTTAATTTAAGGCTGCTGCAAAGAACCTTTAAGATTATGATTTAGTCAAGTAGAACAACTTGCTTCTCTCTGTGCCACCAGAAGACTGAAGGTTTGTCTCATGTTATGCCAAATCCCCCTCAGGTTTCTGGGATTAGAATAGCTCACTGCAGGGTGCCTCATGTTTTCAGAGCAGTTATGCAAGAGAACATTGTTTCAATCTTCCCATCAACAGAGACAGAAACCTGTACAGAAACATTTACAAAGTAAGATATAATTCCAAACAAATAATTAAGATATTCATTATTATTTTAACACTAGCTTCATTGTGCTACTTTTTGAAATGCAAAGAGTGAAAAAGAATGAAAAAGATCTCACAACAGAGCCCTCTGTCCATGCATCACTTCACTGTTTGACTCTGGATACGTCTGCATCATTGATTTGAATGTTTTATTGTGGTTTAAGAAGATGTATTGTGAATTGCTGCCATATGCTAAACCAAAGTTATGCTCTAAAATAGCTACAGATAACTCTGGTTTAACTGATGTCTATTTCAAATGGTCATTGGGTGGGGGGCCGTGTATAACCTGCATTAGTTGCTATTCCATCATATGGGAATTCAGAAATATTAATATCTACTAACGTAAATATTTAATCAAAAGGCAGTTGACTGACTGTCTCAAAGGTCTTGCAAACATAGAAATAGCAGAGGAATGCCATAATAAGACTGATGCCTTGGATAAAATAAATTATTTATGATAAAACAGTGATTGACAAAGAGGAAGGGAGAGATTTAAATAAGGAGGAAGCTGATCAAGTAAGTACACTGGAAAAAGAGCAATGGAAAGAAATAAATGAATGACAGAGGAAGAGAATGAAGACCCAGGCCTTTTCTGAGAGTGCATGAAAAGTCTTATGCATATTTAACAGAAATTATGAAAATGAGGATACAGCTGGGGATGAGGTAGGGAGCATTTTTTACACCTCAGCAGGAGGCCATTTTCTAGGAGAAATTTCTTGCACATTCCAGCAAAACTAAATAAATGCTGATTTTTTGTTTGTTTTGTTTTTGTCAAAGTAGATGAATAGATAAAGAAGCAAGATGAAGCTATCCAATCCCACATACAGCCTCACAGTTCGCTTACAGTGAAAAATACAATTCTGATTATTTAAAGGGATAAGAAATGGCTCTAAAGACTTTTCATTGGACTTAAAATCTCATTTATTTTTGATGAACTCAGCTTAGTTGGAGCCTTCCCCATCAGCAAAAGAAACTCAAATGCTGTCCTAAAGGAACTGATCCTTTCCATCTCAGCTGAATCTACAGAAACCTGCCCTCTCCAGGTGCTCACACAAACACATTAAGTGTTGACAGGGAATAAAGCTGCACAGCTGGCACTGCTGACTTGCCAAAGAAAAAACAAAATCCTAGTCATCAATGCATTCTCCCTCTGGAAGTAACTAAACATTTCACGCCATAGTATGACTACAAAACTAACTGGTGAAGCTGATGTGCACTTTGTTTTTTTTTAATATTGATTTAGTTTATCTTAACTAGGGAACATAAATCATATCTAAAGTTTTTCAGTGAAATAATTTCAACAAGTGTCTTTGATATTCTCAAATAGTTTAAATCAAATTTACAGTTTCACAACACTAAGTGAGTAAAATTACAAAATATCAGCTTTGTTGTACAATGAAAATGAAAACAACTTCAACATTTGCAAGTTTTCAGTAATTAGCAAAGTTTTGATAGCCTTTAAATGTAGGATTTAACATCTGATGATCTATGGAAATATATGTCAGTTTTCTTTTAATTAAGCTATATGTTCCCTCTGACAGATGCACACTACAGTCAGTTTAGTGGGTGTAATTAAGTATGAAGAGTAAATCCATCAGAGACTGATGTTTGTTCTGCCTGTCAACTGCTGCTTCCTCTCCTCTGTATGTAGGAAATGTCTGCCACTCTTCCATTGCAATTCAGAATATCCTGTTAAAGCTACTGCTCTGCCTGAAAGATCTTTCAGATCTCCACTCTGTTTACACTGAGTACACATTATGATCTCAAGAAAAAAAATTCAGTATGTCTGACAAGTAAAGGATCCTTTTTCGCAAAGTAGAAAAACTTTTTTACACTGTGACATTGAAACAGATGCAGGTAAGTTTCCCTGCATCTGTTTCTAATGTTGCTACATGATATTAGTGATATTAGTTTCACATGTCGAACACATGTGGAGTAATGTTTCATATATGGAAGATTTTCTGTGGACTGGATATTATATAATTTCCACATGTAAAATATGCTGCAGGGTTATCTCATGATTTTTAGATGCTGCTTGGTATCAATTCAACATGTGAAACACGTGGTAGATCATACATGTGTTTCATCAGTCACTACATGACGTAATTAAAATATTTTAAACGGATTTCAGCTTTTTCCTTATGAATTTGTTGTCATATGTCATTTACACATTCAAACACATGTAAATGCATTTCACACACCTTTTCACAGGTTTCCAGAAAATAGATTTTCCACCTTCATGTGGAGTTTTTAATCAGTTGTGCTATTTTGAGCTTTTATATAAACTGATTTTATTTAAGGAGCCGTGACTTTAAATGCAGAATTTTTTCACTTGAAGCTATTCTGAAAAATAAAGGGATTGTATTCCAAATGACTGTAATTGTCAGCAGAAAAGCCATCATTTAGTAACAATAATAAATAATTGATTTTTAATTATAGTGCCCTTTAAGATTCTTCTGCTTTGTAAATAAGATCTGTATACAATTTAAGGTGTAAGCAAGTGAACCAAAACACTAACAAAATCAGATCTTGTAGCATTTTAAAATGTAAATTAGAGAACACTTAAACAGCACATAATGGTCCTGTGACATATAGACAGGGCAGAAAAGGACCTATGGAGATGACCATCTGTTGGCTGCACTGAATTCAAAAACCAGCAAGAGCCAGATTCAAGCCCGCTGAAATGTTAATCTACACACCTCCGAGACATGATTTACAGACAGCAACATGAAAGATTTATTTTTCTAGTTTTGGTTTACTAACAGCCTGACACACAACAATCATTTCATTGAGGCAACAATCTCATACAAAAGAGCTGAGCACATCCAGGGTGCATTTGTGTTTGTATGGCACTCACTCTTTCCTCACCCAGTATAGATCAGGTCAATTTTCCACTGCAGTTTAGTAGGTGATATACATTCGTGCCTGCTGTTTACAGACTTTGTCACACGTTTTCACTCACAGAGAGTAAGCAGAACTGTAGCAAATAACGGGAAAAAAGCACTGTCACTAAAGCTCAAGGCAGAACTATAAAACCTGCATTTTATCAGAGAAAAAGATCAAAACATAGCCAGCAAATGTTAAAGAAAGATAATGCAAAAGTGTTAGGGGAAAAAAATCCTTAGCATAGCTTATGTTTAATATTTGACTGCCACAGGCTGCACTGCAGGGCCATGTAAACCAGCTCTATAAATTGAGTCAAATGAAGGAAAAAAAAAACAAAAAACTGCACACTTTAAAAAGTTATGTGAATGCTAAAACTAAAAAGAATTAAAACAATTTTGTGTAAAAGAATGTGGCATTTCTCAGTTTTCAATACTTATGATACAATATGATAATTATTGTATCATACGTTAAAAAGTACAAAGAATAAAATCGTCAACATATTCTAAAAATCAGTAAACAAAAATGTTTTGCAAAAAATCTTAAAAACTTATTACACACATAATCATATTCAGATTTAATAACACTACATGTTTACCCATAGCACATAATGCAGGAAACACTAAAGTTTAGCTGCTATTGAGCCACTAGTTATTTTCCAACGTGAAATGGTTCAGTCATGAAGTCAAGTTAACGGTGAGCTGGATGAAATGCACTTTGAAGATGTCAGTTAGCGAATAAACTCGATGAGGCTGTCTTCCCTGTCACTGCTCTGACGCTTTAAGAAGCTTCAGTCATGTTAGTTTTATTCTCCTTATCCACAGAATAGCATCCATATCTAATTGGCCCATCCAATTTGCTGCTCTCTGGGTGAGAACTGCATGTGTGCATGCGTGCTTGTGTGTGTGTGCATGCACCACAGAAACCATCTGTTCGCAGTGAGCTGGCATGAGTCTCAGACCAGATCTAAGCCTCGTGTGGCATCTGGGGTTTGACATCCTCTCCATCTACACTCATGCTTCTCTTTCCGCTCATTTTCCCCCTCAATCCCATTTTCCTATTCTCTATGCTTGCTGCTCATTTTGACTCATTGGATTAGTGTTTATAGCCACATCATTCTACACCTTCTTCCTTCTGCTCCCTAGATTCTTTTTGATTGCTTGTGTTATTAGATTATTCTTTTCTTTAAAAAAAAAGAAGTACAGATAAGAGTGATAGTATTCTGTTTTAGGATTTGAGTTTTCAGTCACAGGCTTCATCAGGCTCCTTCTGCTGCATTCACATCTCAACACTTTATGTTGTCTGACGTGGATAACCTGAACCCTGATGCTTCTTCTTTAATACACCAACAAAGACAACCATGCAACAACTGAGGAGGCCTGAGTGACAACCCTAATGCCTGGATTTTGTTAATGGTGTATTGATTTCAAATAGAGAAACCTAAAGCTCCCAAGATGCTCAGCTACTCCGCTCTTATTTACAAGCCTCTTATATGCAAACAGTTGATAATAATCAATTAGGGTAATCACTGAAGCTTTGGATCAAAATTACCTTGTTTACATAAGTTTGTGTGTGAAAAATATTTATAAATATATTGTTACATTGCCTTGCCAATATGTTTGTATCCCTTGACATTTTTATACTTTGTCAGATTACAGATATATTTTGGTAGGTATTTTGAGTGATAAATGTAAAGTAAGCTTCAAAGCGGAAAGAAAACAATAATCCACAGATCTGAGACGAGAATCAGTTAACAGGACGATTTTTAATTAGTGATGTCCCAGTTATAACTTTTGTATTAGGAGAAAAGCCACTGCTAAAAGAAAGCACAAAATAACCAATGTGAGCAAAAAAGATATTGTGAACTTCCTAATATAATGGATTAAATTCCTTTTTCCAAAAGTCTTGTTTTGTTTTTGCCTAAAACATATTTTGGAAAGAGATGTTTATTTATTTATTTTCCCGAAAATCACATTAGCCAAAAATTACTTAGGCTATAATTTTAAGAAGGTGATTATATGGGAAAAGGGGAATATTACACCAAAATGGATGTTTTTGGCCAAAGTGCAAAATACAATAAGTGGCAAAATACTTACATCACCCATAGCACACCGTCCTAACAGTATTAAAGAGCTTTTCTTCAGTAGATGCTGGTCACAATAAACAGGAAGATGAATGGAGCTAAATATAGATCAGTCCTGGATCAAAAACAGATGGAGGGTGCTCGAGACTGGGGCATATGCTCACCTTCCACTTGGATACAAACCTGAAACCTACATCCAAAGCGACAGATCAGAACAAACATATACTCATGAGTTACAATATGACTAGGAAAGGCAAAACTTTACAACTGCTGTTTCACATACAAGAAAAATATCCAAAGATTCAAATCTTAAGATGTGCAGTGGTAATAGAAAGATTGCACCGAGAGACTTGCAGCTATAACTTCGGCAATATGTTTCTGCAAAATATTGAATATTGATTGTACAAATGAACTCCTCACTATTCAGAAGTTCATTTGTAAAGATTTTAAAACAATTTATTATGATGATTCTCCTTCAGAATTATATGCTATGTTCATCTGTCATAAATTCCAATAAAACACCTTAAAGTTTTCACATGTGTGTCAAAAACACCTAGCAAGATGTTGTACTCATGAATACAAATAATTTTTCATCTGATTTTTATTATTTTGTGTAGACTCTAATTAATCTATCACAGCTGGAAAATGCACATCCTCATCCACTGGTTAAAGCAGTCTGATACTCAAGAGTTTTACTTTTCTGACCTCCTTTACTGAAGAGCTGAAACTCCCCTCGTTATTTTGCCTATATCCTTAATGATTTATTTGGTCTGCATCCTCCAGAGATCTACATTTCCACGTTTAGCTTGGGAATCAATGGGGAAAAGGAGCAACCGAGCACAGGCTTTACTCTTACTGCACAAACGGGAAGTGTATGGCTTCACCAACTCCCATGATATTCATGAATGAAGAGTGTGAAAAACCTCAGCTGTCAGCATGGATGTGCTTTCATTCAAGTTGAAGTATAGAAACATGGAGGAAAAAATACCCGAGACATAACAAGCCTACATTCTTTGGAGGAAAAAGATATAAAGATATTATATATGAAAAGTGTATGGAAATGTTGAGAGGTACTGGGATTTAAATACACAGTTATGTGATCAAATGAACAGAACTAGAAATCTGAAACACAGAGTGGTTCAACTGTAAATTCATGCCAATTTCATCAAGTGTTCAAAATCAACAAAAGTTGAATGCTGCTTTAGGTTTCAGTGATCAAATTCTCAACGACATTGTGTAAAACCGTTGAATCCAGGTCCAAAAAATAGAGAAACTACTATGATCATAAAACTTCCCAGTATAAAAACATGAAAAAGACATAAGACACCCATTTATGTTACGCAGAAAGATTGAAAGAATGAGTCTGGCTCACATTAAACCTAAATAGAGAAAAAAGTTCAAACACCTCCGAAACAAGGGTCATGTAAAACACACACAATCAAAATCAAAAGCAAACCCACCCACATTCTCATCAAAGGCCCCCAATATTTTACCTCTCATGACTGTCATCCTTGATCTTCTTTTATCTCCTCCCAAGCTTCTGTAGTTGATTGCAAATTACAGAGACTGGTGCAGATGCGGCTTTTGAGATCTTCTTATGTTCAAAAGTTTACTCGTGCAATAATAAACAATACTGTTGTCTAAATGCAGAAATAACCAACTAACCATGAACAATTCCTTCCAGACAGTGTCAAAGAAAAATTGAATGAGTCTGTCCCTCAAATTAAGCAAATAGTACAGATCCCCATGTAAAGAGAAATGAGTACAGCTTTAAGTGCAATGCTGTAATGAGAAACTTAGATCAAGATTAACTGAATCTAAAGAAATCTTAAACATTCCCTTAGCACACAAATCCGTGTGTATCATGTTTATTATTTTTGAAATGATTGTGTTTTTGTCTCTATGTGAACCTTTGAGCTCAACAAAGAAGCTTTCTTGTAGAAAAGAAACTCTTACGTCTTCTGAAGGAGATCACCATGTTGATTTCAGTGAATATGTAAGAGGATGAACTCTTTTTTCTTTTTCTTTTTTTTAAATTAGAGGAAAAAAAATCATGAAAACGATATACTTGAAAGGGAGGAAGAGAGGAAAGGGGGGATGACATAACAGGGGGCCTGATGTGTGTGAGCTGAGAACGCAGGCGCTTACGTCAACTGTAACTGGGAGAAGAGTAGCAAGCCTTCTTATGTAGGTCACATTAAATAGACAAGCTGCTACCTCAAAACTCAGCCAAGTAACCGAGCAGCCCTGAAATCACAACTGGAAAAACTCAGTTTCCCATCATGAATTCAAAAAAATTACACAGTTCATCCAGCAGTAAAATGATATTCTTATCATTCTGATTGCTCACAGAATCTGTGGCACAGGCCTAGTTTGGAGCTTTCTGAATTACGATAAACTTTAAATTACTGCTACTGTTTTCATTTGAAATAGTTTGTGTAATACTTTAATCTGGGACGTGCACCATCCCATCTAAGATCGTATGACGCACCACAACTCAAGACCAAAGCAAGATGTTAGTGGCATTTTTAAACATGGTTGTGTCAGAATCGTGGTGTGGGCGGTTCTGAAAACTTGATAGTAAACGTAGAACATAAAACATACTGTGTGTTTATAGATAATAAACATTCAAAGATGCTATTTATATGATTTGACTCAACATAAGTTATTTGCAAAGAGTTTACAAATAAGTTATAGATTACAAAAGAAGATTGTCAAGATGAACAAGTCTGGGATATATTTATTACCAGAAGATTTGTAATGAAAGGTGGTAAAAGGTATCGATTTAGGGTAATAGGATAGAGATTCATAACACATATTTAAGATTTGAATTTTATGCCACTTCAGTACTATTTGTTACTTTGTATTGGTATAAAATGAGGTGAAAATAAAAGGATTTTCGATAAAGCATTGTAAATTGAAGCAACAAGAAATAGAGCTAATGCTTTGATTAAGATCTTCTTTGAAAAAAATAATGTTAAGTTTCACAAATGCAAATTTCACACTTTGTAAAAAAATAATATCATTATTTTTGTTTAGAGGGAACTCACGGTTGGCTGTCCTGCACGGATCACTCTGCACGCTGTCAGCGGAGTGGGCTGAGGACGCTGAGGAGACGCTGGAACTCCTGACGAAACCAAAGGCTGCCAGGCGGCTTGCCGGGAGACGGTTGGAGGAGAAACCTGGAGCCCGCAACCCAGACTGACTGACTTTGGGAAGCAGAGATCTGGAGGCTGTTGACGGGGGTTGGGATGCTGGTGTGGAAGCAGGAGGAGCTGCAGGAGCTTGATGGCTGAAAACCTGGTCATCTAGTGATGAAACAGCAATTTGACATTGAATTGTTTATCAATCTTTAGAAAGACTGCATTATTCAAGAGGCAAGATGTAAATAAATATGGCAGTTGTTTCATTTTATTCGGAAAACAAGGTACACCCGTGCTGGATCACTCATCATGAGTTGTTGACAAAGCTCTCTCAATAGGGAGCATGAAGTTTACTTTGTGGTGACTCTGTTTGTTCCAGCAAGCAAACATAATAACTGTGTACAATTAAACTGCAAATAGCTGTTTGGCTCTGCCTGTGCTAACAGACTGGACTAATGGCCAAAATGTTTTCTAATGCAATTATGATATTCAATTTAACACCTACAAAATAGCACAGGGAATTATTTTTTTTTTCTGATACAGTGCTTTAAAAAGCAAACTAATTGGAAGTTCATGTAATAAACCAACACAAAGTAAAGCATAATTGTGATGTGAACAGAAGTTAGGATAGTTTTTGATCTTTTTATACAAATACAAAGCTGAAGGGGGTGATCTCCCTCAAACAAGACTTTATAACCGCCCCTTTGGCTGTAATTCTCATGAAGCAAGATCGCTTTATAGGGAAGCAGAGTAAATATCACAAAACTTCACAAACAAACACACTAAGGTGAAGGTAGTAAAGGTCACTACATTCCTCAAGACATTTGGTGAAACATTTCTGCCTAATCAGCCAACATTAAGGCATAGTATTTTTATATGAGTTATATATCAGGTCCATGAAGTGATTTGTGGAAACCAAGGATCTGACGAGCGCTAAATCTCTTTTGTATAAAGTGTTTCATATGAGTCTGTAAAGGAACATTGAGGGGGGCAATTCTTTTATTTGTTATATATTCAATATCCCTTTGGCTAAATTATGGTTTTCTGCTCTTTGTTGGGTGTCAATGTTCATTTTTGGCAAAATATTAAAATTTTATCATTATGTTTTTTTGTTTTGTTTTTATTGTATAAATATTGTCAGCAGTCCTGCTGCTCTAATCTGTCCCAAATTTGTGGAGGATGCAGCAATAATCTGTGGCACCATGTCTTCCATAGCACAAGTTACTATTAAAAAGGAACGGGTTATTGTCCTGCCTGTATGGATTCTATTGTCTCTCACAGCAAAATAAAAATTACGATGTGCAGACATTAACAATTTAGGCTTCGTACAGAGACACACAGTATTCAGTGGTCAAATCTCAAGACTTTGGATGAAAACCCCATTGTGGCTTCCATAGTCTGCAAAAACAAGGTCAAGATCCTGCACTGAAGAAGAGCATTATCCCCTGCTGGCTGCAGAGATAAGGTATGCAACCCTCCTTTCCTTTCCATTTGGCACAGCTGTGTGCTTCAGCGGAGCCCAGAGGATAACTGCTACATCAGAAGAAAAAACATGTTTCACAGGGAGAAACAGATGCCTGATGTTAGAGAAAGGAAAAAGTAGAATGGGAACAAAATGGAAAAGTCCACCCCCTCCAGCATCATTTGAGATGCAACTCATGCTTATCACATATTTCTTCCACCACTAATATCTCTGTGCCATGAAGCCTACTTATGAGTTTGGAGATTATTCCTCTTGAGTGAGAGGAACCATTAAATGTGTTGATTTGCATCCTGTCCTTCTCAACCCCCACTCCTTATCCTATTCATCACCTCTGAGAAACCAGGAGGAGAAATTATAAATTAGTATAACAAACATACACTTATCCCTGATTTAAATAGCTTATTTTGCTTACTTTTTAATTTTGGATCTTTGTTCCATTTCTGTTCCTAACAGAGAATTCCTTCGACAATTCAATTCAAACTTAAAAATGCAGAATATATCATAAATCTTTTGAATAAAGCCAAAGTGTGCTACGGTCTTTGAGTGAAACAAGGCCATTCTCACTTTGGATAAATTATGTAAATAAGGCCAGGAAAAATCAATAGGACATGCAGCTGGCACAAGCACTAATGATTTTAATCACAGTCCAAAGTGAGAGGCGACAGTGTGTATAGATTTCCACCTCCAGGCTTTAAGCTGCATGTTATTAAATGTAATACTTGTTTGCAGTCTAGTCCCAGCAGTCTAGTCCCAGCAGCGCTGCTGAAAGGAGGCATGGAGAAGCATGCGTGAGGGAATCCACTTGCAGTAATAGTTCATTGCTTTTCACTGTCTTACCTTATAAGTGGGCTTTGCTCATTATCATAACAATACAGACTTTAGACTATGCACTTCAATCATGTGACACAACTGTCACAAACTATATAATTGCTATAATTAGTAGGAGTCAGACATTTTCATTTATAAAGTACTGAAAAAGTCATAATTGAAATTAGTGCATAAGAATAAAAGGAAACTAGCACAGGTACAGAGAATGGATGGCTGAAGGGAACTATGTGGAAAATGATACATGCTTTTTCAATTTTTTCAAAGATGCAAAATTTGAATTATAAGTATTTGGATTCTGCCCTTCTTTCCCATCTGACTTAGATTGAGTTATTTTGAACATAAGAGTGACTAAAGTGATTCAACCTGCAGGTGTTCGAAGATGGCGGTGACACATCACAAAGCAATAGCAGGAAAAATCAATTCTAAAAAAAGCATTGATTCAGGGGAGCTGAATGTAAATGCATGTCACACATTTCAGATTTCAGCTGGTAGTACGAATTGACAATCATTTACCATTTTTCTTCCACTTTACAACTATGCAATCTTTAAATGGGTGTGTAGCATCAAATCCCAGTAAACTAATTTAAATTTGTGGTTGTAATGTGACAAAATGTCCAAATATTATTAATACTTTTGCAAGACACTGTACTCAAAGCAGACAAATGTTCTGTGTCAACATATAATCTGGTGTTTATCAAATCTAGTGTGCATAAGCTAAAATAAATTCCAGTCAACAAACAGTCCCTGCAGAGTGATATGCCTGAGATATGCATTAGTAAGAAATATAAGATAAACCATAAAACTATGCTGATCGATTTTTCAGTTTATGTCTTAAGTTATTACTAAGGGAAAAAGCAAATGAAACTCACCATGTAAGTAAAGAATGAAGGACCCTTCCAGAAGAATGAGAAAATGCCATACTTCAATATTTTATTGACAGATGAGCTGAAGTAGAAATCTGATTTCAGCAGAGGCGCTATCTGTATCATAGAAATTAGAAATTCGCTGAGGAGAAGATGTGAGTGGCTTATAATTTATTTATTATTTTTATATTTCAGTTTGTAGATTGCTGCCTTCTGGTGCAGAATGCGTCCCCTCCTACAGCCATCCAATCAGGACTGCCAAAATTAATCTCAGAGAGAATGCATTTTAATGAACCGCCTTGATCTCAAGCCAGGCTGAGAAATGCACAGGTCCCACAACTGCTAGCTGTTGCGTGGCAGCAGGAAGACCAGGCTGTACTCTAGTTAGTCAAAATATGGGCTGATGAAGTCATTTTCAGTTGTCATTCCAGAGGTGAACGTGTTGAGTATCCTACCTGTGTTATCTTGGCTTTTCTGGCTGATCGCTGGGCTAACAGTTTGGATTGGCTGGCTGAAGACCGACGCCGGCCTCTGTCCTTGACTGGGACCACGGGTCTTTACGGAAGTTGTCCTGGTGACGGCTCCAAGACCCAAACGGAGGCCTCTGCCCGAACGAACGAGACTTCCACTTCCTCCGACCTGTGTAACTGTCCTGCCCTGCAATGCATCTTCAGAGGAGATGCCTTTTAAACTGTTGGATCGCCCCACCTAAAAATCAGAATCACTACATTTATTGAAAGGATTGAAATCACAGATTCATTACATTTCCTGACTTCCGCAGCACATATTCTAAAAGAATTGCCTTACATTTGCAGAAAAAAACAACTTGTTTTCCCTTCTTATGTTTGGAAATGAATTAATGGGGACAAACCTTTCATACACACATTGCACTGAGAGTTATACCTCTTCGATGTTAGTGCCAAATAAAGCTATTTAACACAAATTAATAAAAATGGTAATGTCAAGGCGATAACGATCAGCGCTTGGACTTTGAAAAAGATACAGAGGATCTATTATCAACTACGTGTCAGCAATACATCCATAGTAAATAAAATTTGCCAAATATGCCAATCATGGCACATGACATTTTTTTTTATTATTTGATGGCAAAAGGTGGTATAGAAAAGAATAGAAAAAATCTTTATTGTCTGCTGAGGGAAAACTGCCTTTGGCTCACCAGTGCACAAGACAAACTGAGAACAAAATTACAAATGATCAGACAAAAAACAAAAGCAAATAAAAAGACATGTTGATTAAAAATGTATTTAAAATGTATTAGCTGCTATAAAACATCATATTCAAAAAGTTTCATTAACTTCACATTTCTGTATTAAAAAGTTAATTTTTTATTGGGCTGATGTAATATTCTAATCTTAAATGTGTTTTTATTAACTATTGAAAAAATTCCTCATAAAATTAACAATAAAGGCTTAAAAACACCAGCCTGACTTTTTCTTAAATATTCCAATTTATTTTATATTTAGTTACTGTGGACAAATCACTGCAGTGAATTGAGAAGAGATACTTGAAGATAAATCTCAGTGCAAAGATATAGAGTAGATCACATATATCAAACTCACCTCAGATGATGTCCCATAGAAGTTCTCCGCCCTGCCGCTCAGTTTCGGCGATGCATTGTGGCTGTGTGCATGTGCTGGGGGAACTGTGTTTGTGTTTCCAGGAGTCCTAATGCTCCTGTTTTGCAGCCCTGGAGGGAAACTGTTCACCTGCATCTCTTGGCGATATTTATCGTAGAGTGGGTTGGAGGCACTAAGTACAGGGCTTCCTCGGGTTTCAGCGTCAGGGTTTCTGCGCAGGTCTTTAGATGGATCCTTAAAGGCCGCTGGTGGTTGGCTGTTAGCGTAATTTGAGAGTCTGGATGGCAGAGACGAGACCTGATATGGTCCATCAGCAGCCTGGAGTTTAAATTGAGGATTTTTTCGAACAGACGTTATGATCTTGGGGCGGATTCCTTTAGGTTTAAGTTTAGGTGATGGAGAGTTCTCTTTGGGGTTAGAGTTAGAGGAGCTCTGCTGGATGTTAAGAGGCGCTTTTGGGATTCCACTTGTGCTTATGTTTGCTTTCACTGGAGCTCTCAAACAACTGTTGCCATAGCCCTGAGCTGAGGTTGGTACAGCTGGGTTACATCCTGATGGGATGTGCCTAGAAGCTCCAGAGACATTCCTGGAAATGAGGTACATAGAGGGCTGCCTGCGTGGTGAGCCCTGTGGTGTCCTGAGAGGGGATTGAGGTGGGGTAGATGACCTGGATTCAACTCCAGTCCTGTTGGGACTGGAGCAGTTCCTTCGATAAGTGAGGTGAGCCTGAGGTTTGCTTTCCAGAGTAGGTGTGTTGGAGGGACCAGATAGATGTTGTGCAGTTGTAGTTGTCTGTTTTTCCATGGGTGGAACCTCCCTATGGGATGCCTGGTTAGTCTGTCTTAGCTGGGAGACAATACTCATGTTGTAAAGGTGGGAGAAGTCTGATGGTTCCCTTAAAGCAGATTTTGTAAACTTTCTGCTTGACCTGCTGCTGTGTGACTCTGGTGATGCATTGTTGGAGGAATGTAGCACTGTTCCAGTTTGCTGAGTTTTAGGCTCTGGCAAGTTCCTGTCTCTTATCATCTCTGTCTGGCAGAGGGGTCTGACGAGCTGTTGGCGTCGAGGCGGCAGCACCCGCTCCTCAAATCCAGTCCTTCTCCTTTGGCCCAATGCTCCATCAGAAGACCTTCCATTTCTATGATGACTCCTTTCCTCCAGTCTCTGTTCCTGGCAATAGTATTGCTGACAGTCGTAGCTCTCTTGAGGACGAAATGGTGGAGAGTTCTGATTGGTGTCTCGGGAAGCTGCCCTTCTACTGGTCTGGGCTGAGGTAGTACAGTTGGTGTTGGGAAAAAGGTTTGTCTTGGGGTGGGGCAGGGAAATAAGAGATGCTTCACCGCTGGAATCCAGAGCACTAGACAGACTTCCACCAAGAGCAACAGCTGACAGACTGGAAACAAATACATTTGTCTCAGACTTGGATTCTTTCAGACCCCCTGTCCGTCTATCCCTGCCTGTTCTGGTGTCTCTTTTCTCGACTGAGCCTGTCACATATGTATCCAGCTCTTCAGTACTGTGACAGGCAATGCGTTTGTCTTTGCTCCTCTGTATTCTGCTCTCTTCCCTGTTGTGGTCGTAGTTTCGTCTGACACCGATTGAAGTAGAACTGGCCGTTGAACTTGAGGATATGGACATGGGACCCTCATCCTTACCATCTCTCGTGCTTTCTCCATCATCTTCCTCTTCGTTATGCTCCTCCTGACTTTGGTTTCCTAAAAACGTGTGGATTTCAAATTCTCTGAGTTCAGGCTCCATACATTGCTGCTCAGATCCCCAGATTACAATTTTGTCTGGAGAGTCACTCTGACGAACCAGTGGAGGAATAGAGCTTGTGTTGTACCCAGTAACCTCAACCAGACCCCCTCCTTCTTGGACAGTGGCTGAAGTTATTTGATTGGCGTTATCATCTCCTGATGGGGTGAAATGGGTTTTATTTCCAATCTTCTCTCCTCTATCAACACTGACCCTCAATCCATGAAAATTAGTTGGAATGCTCATCTTGGACTTTTTATTAAACACGTTCAGGGGTTTAGGCCATTTACAGAGTTTTAAGAGTTACTTTAATTTTTGCTCTTCCTGATCAGGATCAGTGTTTTTAGAGTCATTTGGCAGAATTATCCAGGAGTTGGTTATCATCTCAGGAAGTCTCTCTCTTTCTTTAAGGTTGCCACACAACTTGCATTTAGATTGAGTTATTTAAGTTGATGTTAATGGGTTTAAGTGAAGAAAGAAGTCTGATAAATCTGGAAGAAGAAACACAAAGGAAACTATAAGAAAGAGCAAATAAGTTCATAAAATTCAACCACTTTTGATAAAATCATCAGATTTTGTCCTTACAGAGTTCCAGAAATAGCTTTTTGTCCCCAGTGTATCTTTAGAATAGCAGCTGTTAATTTGCCCACAGTCCTATTTTCTTTATATTTGTAAGTTATATTTTTAGAGGGTTCTTTGACACAAAACTTCTCCACCCAAGGGAAAGTGGGGAGTCATCAATCAATGTGTCCATAAATGTATAAAGAAATAAAATCAGAACTTCACCAAAAACACAGTTGTTGTTGAAATGATTACTTCACTGCAACTCTTGTATTTGATATGGCAACTACAGAGTTGATCAACAGTAATAGTAGTTAAATTCAATCATACTTGAAAAGTGTGGAGAAGGTTTCTATCAGACTAATTTTAACTGTATCATTTATAAAATTGACATTAAATTAAATCTTGATGTCAGTATAAAATACCCGGTAGCACAATACAGTCAAGAAGATATTATGTTTCTGTATAAATATACATGTACCCATTTATACAATAAACCCAAAGAAAGATAGTTTTTATCTAGAAAATTTATTAATATTTTATATTGGTAAAATCAATATTTTGTTGTGGGGTTGGTGACTTAGGATAGCTTCTAAAGAAAATGGCAGCAAAGGTAACCTCTTTGGGAGGGTGCAATGAAGCTTAGCACATCAGACAGGTGTCAATGCCTTTGCAAGATACAACACCTTCAAAACAAAATGCCTTATCCATGTTATGAACACAGAAATCAAATACTATGTATATATTGTCTGAATCAGAAGTGGTACCAGGAGGTCTATGTTTTGCACCACAAATTGCGTAGGGTAATGGAAAATGACAAAATGTTATGGCAACAGAAAAACATCTCTCTCATACATATTCTTCTTCTCCCTTGAGCTGAGTAATCTTGCATACAATATACAAAGACGGTGCATAAAAGTAAGTAAAAATACAACAGGGCTGGGAAAGCCATTTAGTTTCAATCTTTACATGAGTTATAGCATGTTATGCCTCTTAGTGTGTAATTTTTTATGAGCAGTGGGGCTGTGGGAGCAGAAAGAGCTATGTGAGTTGATTATGAGCACAGTGTCTGTGCTTCAATTTAATGAAAGGATTGAGTAGGCAATGGGTGACTTTGGAAGGATGTATTGTCTGTATCATCCAATACAGATATTTCCGAAGGAGTGAGAAAGTTCTGGCACAGCAATAATGCCAATGTTGTGGGTTTATTTTTGTTGTTTTTTTGTTGCAGGCATTTGATAATAGCTTACATTAAGATACACAATTACTGGCCACATACAATTTTCTTTGAACACAGGCCGGCATCTGTGTAATTTTATTGTCTTCTTTAACAATTCCACTGAAACAAATATGGTGAAAGCATTTTTTAGTGCAGGATGAATCATACATCTGCTGAAATGCAAACAAAAGAAAAACTAACACATACAGAATAAATTTGACACTTTTATGCTATTCCAATTTCATGTATGGTTATTAAAACACAGCCTGCTGATGGATCCAGATCGTGCAATATACTGTTTTACATCTTTATCAAATCGTATGAAACATATTGCGTTTATTAATTTATGTTGGGTTTTTTTTCTCCATCAACTGTCTTTGTACACCACATCATGCGTCTTCCTTCACTTTCTATTCTGTCTGCATCATTTCAGAAATTCAAGTTGAGCCCTCACATAATTATTTTTCCAGCAGAGGTGTCTGTTCTCATTAGCAGGTCCTTTTTTCATGTATCTGATAGAAGGCATTTTAGCGAACTCACTGCTAAGATGGCAGCTCACTCTGCCTCTGGCTTATTTGTGAATTTTTTCCAAATACACAAGAAAGGAAAGCATCAAACAGAATATGTTTTCCTTATGGTCAGTTGGTTTTGTGAATTTGGTACTGATCTAAGAAAGATCTATTTGAAAAAAATAAGAAAAAGTGCAAGTTTTTTTTATTATATGGAAAGATTGCAGTTAAGTATTTGTTGACTTCTCTGTAGTTTTCTGTTTTGCTTCAAAAAGAGAAAAAGAAACCTAATTTGCGTTACATACAAATGACAACAACAGGCAATCTGCCCACTGTTTGTCCCACTTTGCTCCTGTGTATGTTGCTCTCTATCAAATAATTAGCTGGTTACAAAACACGCATGAAAAACTCAAAGTGGTAGGGAAAGGAGGAGGAGGCTGAATTCTCCGAGAGGACATGGTGCCAGATTGATTACAGCGCTGATGTAGCAGCGAAGCGTGTGCTGATGACAGCAATCTGAGGGAGGCTGAGTGCTCTGCTCAGTCGCATCCAGTACCTCAATAAACTGCATTTCAACAAACAGCCAGGCTGATAAAAGGCCAATTTGGTATAAAACAGAAGAGTATGGAGAATTGATGAACAAGTCTGACAATTTGAATAAAAATATTTATTTCAGTGCAATACATTAAGCAAAAATTGTGAGAAAAATAAAAACACTTCGCTTTCTTTTTTTGTTTTGACATAAAGAATATAGTTTATTGGCAAATTGGGCATTTGTGCCAAGTAGGAGCCAATATGTTTTTTTCTTTCGGTGTAAATTTTGCAGAACGTAGCCCATGTGATGCATGATGAAAGCATGACCCAGGAAGAACTGGTACTTTGATGTTAATCAAGTTCTGTTCCAGATTTTGGATTTAAAACCGAACAAATTAAGTCGCTCATGACATGAACCAGATCTTAACATAATGTGAGCTGAAAATGTAAAAGAACCGAGAAAAGACTCATCTTAATTTGACTATCAGGATTCGGTCTGAGTGGGTGAGAGACTGAGACATAATCTGACGTGGGAGGGATCAGACTTGCACATCGGTGAAAGAAGAATATTGCTGAAGATTTCTGATTAGGCCGACGCTGGGGAATGTGTAGTGAGAATCACTATATGAGCTTTACGGCCCCGTTTATAATGTGACTTACCGACTCAAACCCAAGAGAGGAGAGCAGAGCCATTATTGGAAATCCCTGACCACAAATAAGGCTCATTAGTAATGAATTGCTCACTCTGATGAACATGGGAACCTGTACTTCCACTTTAATAAAATTCTTCTCTCCAGACAGACATAAGTGAATCTCAAGATATAAGCACTGACAGAGAGTATAGGAGACTACCAAAGCATTTTTTAATTTATTTTAAACTACTGGCAAAATTATGGTGTAATCAAATGCAGTTTGAAGGAACAGGAAATTAATGATTAGTTAATGAGGTTTTTTCTTTTTAACCACGGACAAATCTCCTAACCTAAAGCAGGGTTAGGTTAGAAAACAATCTAAACCTTCAATCCACCAAAATGGTGGCAACATTATGCTGTGGAAATGCTTTTCTTAAGAATTTATTTAATGCCAGCATAAATATGACTTACTTCATGTCTGATAATCCCAATAAAATACAAGTTTGATGCTGTCAACTTACAAAATATGAAATAGATCAAGTGGTATGAATACCTGCATGAGACAGTAAAAAGATGCTAGTGTGATTTGACAAGTTTTAAGTCATTTCTTTCTTTCCTTTGCACAGAGGTTGTTCTGACAAAAAGAGTCAACAGTTAAGAAAAGGATAATCAAAGCCAAGTGGCAAACATTTGCATTGTTTTATCTAAAAGTCCAAAAATTCTTTGAATTGAGTGTCGCACTCACTTTCTTATTTTGTTATTTTGCAGCATTTGTTTCCATTTTCAGACACACACACAACCTCTGAGACAATACAAAGCCAATCGAATGCTCAGGCACACACTCGTGCCCGACATGCATTTCCCCAGCATCTTTGTTGTTCGTCCAGCAGCACAAGCGGCTTTCAGGAAAGCCATTTGTCTTTGGCACTTTGCTTTACTCTTCTCCTCCCCCCACTGGCTAGCAGACAGGTTTTATAGCTCTGTGGTCCCCAAGGGGGACACCAGCAACACTCTCACACATGTATTCCCCTTCCCATCTCTTTCATCCACACTTGTGTTGAGATGTGAATTCCAGCACTTAAAATAGAAACAAACGAGACAGCACAGAACAATGACGTCTGTGTGTATCACCATAAATCGTGACTCCTGAATATTTATACATGACATAATCTGATTTAGCACCTGGTTTGCATTAAAACTGGCTGCCCAGAAAGGTGAAACTTTGTTCAATGCACTTAATGTTTTATTTATTGCATAGAGGTAGTAAATCTAATACTTTGCTGCTTAGCACATTAAAACAGACATAACAAACAAAAACAGAACATTCCATGAAAGTCATCCAACAGGTAACAGCTCAGACAATCCTCAGACAATCGTTGCCTGCTCCTCCTATATCTGTCTGCAGCACAATACAGGCAGAAATAGCAGTGGAATGAGCTAAATGCTTCATTATCACAGTACACAATAGACACCCCGTCTGCAGAATCTCACAAGACGATTCACTGCAGTGTTGCTGAGCGTTAAATCAAGGGATAACTCAAGGGATTTACCATCACATTCAAAAAAGAAGCAAAGCAGCGCAGGAAACGACATATAAATAGTCTTGCAGCTTTTGTCTTTATTGATTTGAACTGGTTTTCCTTTTCTGCATCAAAAACAACAAATGTTCCACTTTGCTTCTGTAGTCTGTGGTTCACACCATATTCAGACAAGCTTTGTCCTTACAGTGATCTGTTTTATGCCTCTCTTATGAGATTTTTTTAAATTTCTGCCAATCAAATCTTTCATCTTATTAATGAAGTGTTTATAAGGGCAGGGTGAGGAAATCAATCCCATTTCCATCGTTCTAAGGTGACACATCAGCAGACTGCAGCTTTGCTATCTGTCTCTCTGCACTCCCACATTGTTGGGGGGACAGTAACAGGATTTACTGAGAATCTTGGGTCAGAGTGGGTGGTCATAGTTAAGTGAATAAGGGGGATATGGAAATCAGATCATCTCCAATAAAAGCTGATTTATCTCCTTACCGTGTGAAGGTATTCATCACTGAATTCATTGAAAAAAACAAATATATTTATACTGCTTTTAAAGAAAAAGAGTCCTTGTGATAATAAATGAATTTATGGTCATAGTTGAATGTGAAAAAATGTGCAAAAGTTCAAGGCATGAGAATAATCCTACACACTGGATCCCTGTATCCAGATTTGATGAAAAAAAAAAAAAAAAAAAAAGCTGTCACTCACAAATACAGGTTTATGGCAAACAGGCAATGATTGTGCTATGTACTTCATATTTTTTTCATTCTTGCCTTTGGCAATCACCAGGAATCAATTTTCACTTCATAAGGCAGGTTTTTTTCTTCACCATCTTATTTGCTGCGCACCTTGCGAGGTGAAGAAATTCAGACAGAGCCAAAAGAGTAGAGAAAATTAAATTGGGGTTTAAGTTATTAAGATGGGACAAACTGATATTGGACAAGCGACCGACGTTGGTGTAAAAGAGCAGATTCGCCCCATTGGTCGTAAAACAGTGAAAAAGGAGATTGTGAGAGAGCAGTCAAAACACAGACTAACATCCGTCGCACTGGTGGCAGCTTGAAGGAGGCGTGAAATGAGGCTGCCTGTCCACACCGGTAGATGGTGGCTCTGCATTATTATTAACAAAGCCCCTCCACCCTCTACCCTAATGCCTGTCGCAGAGTGAGAAATGTTAACTCTTGCATGCCTGAAACTGTATGGGACAAAGAGAGGAAAAAATGTGCATTACATTCAAGCTGCTTAGAGTATAAATAAAGAGAAGCACTCTTTGTTGGACTCTGAGGAGGCTGGAGACATTCAGAGCCAGACATTAAGATGGAAGGGTAAGAGGCTGAGTCACCTTTGTTTGTTTTTATTTTTGAGAAAATACAGTCTGAATGATGAAGCACAAAGGAAGAACGATTGATGGAAACTAGTGGGGGTGAGAGAGGATTGCAGATAGCACTGCTATGTGTAAATGTGAAATGTGTTGTAATGTGAAAACCCTTGATGTGTGGGGGAGGGAAGATGGTGAGAATTGAGTAAAAAAATGGTAAAATGAGGGTTCAGGAAGGACAGAGGGAAATAATATATTAAGAAAAGAAGTGACTATTTTCATACTGGGAGAAAAGTGCTTAAGAGAGCCATGAACTCCTTTGGGGTTGGGGGCAACATCTCACATGCACAACTGTTCTGGCGAACAGTTTTATTTTTAGCAACACGGACAAGGCTGAAAAACAGAAGTGGATAGATGCAGAATATGAAGAGGGTTCTTTAAATATTGATCATGTGGATTTCTGTCATCTTGCTGATTTGTGAAACGGGCTTTCAAGTAGCTCTGCACATAAAAAGAATTGCTCAAGTAAAGGCTCCAGATTTCTTTCTCTTGTTACCCAAATGAGCTGACTCTGTGCCCTTGAACTGACTGCTGACATTCTGTAAAAGGTTGCACTCAAGTGAAACAATGGCTTTCATGCTGACTCTCCACAGCATAGGGACGGGCATGTGCGTATGTGAGGAGGCGTGTCTCTCCCCCGCTCACCCCTCATGTCTTGGCCATGACTGCAGGGGAGGAGCCATGGTGGACTTGCTACCACCTTCCAGACAAAAGCAGTGTGAATTTGAAAACGCAGATTCGAGTGTGTGTGCTTACTCACATGCAAACAAAATACGCTGAGATTTATGTATATACTGACAAAAGTGGGCTAGGAAGTTGCTGCAACAATACAGTTGTCAAACTAACTGTAGTCTCTATGTTTTCCTAAATTAAGATTCTTCTATTCAACTGTAACAAGAGGTGCACCAATCAATCTTTCAGCACTCATAGTTGTTGGGGGTTTTTTGTTCACATGTATTTTAAACAATATTTGCTGCAAATCTTCAACAAGTTCTAAACGAGTGGGATTATTTGGTATTATTGTTGTTATTTAGGAAAACAATTCACTTTATGTATGCAACAAATCTTCGACATCTAGAAGATTTTCTTTTAACTTCTCTGCTAATGTTATTCAGTTAGTTTTACATTAACTGTATATAATTAATCTTTTTCCCCTTTTTTGTTTGTTTGTTCTCTTTTTGTGCTGTAATCCTTTGATGACAAAGCAACAACAAAAAACAGATTGAGTCAAAATCAGTGCTGGTCAAACAATAAAGATTGATTGGTGCATATTTAATTCAAGAAAACTTTATAGCATGCACTAAGAGTCACACTGACACACTTTCTGTGTTTCTTCTCAGTTTTCACAACTGAACTGTTTCCTGTCCTCCTTCTACTTGCTTGCCCTTTAGAATATCCTTGAAGGTTGCACTTGTGTGCAACACTCCTGGGCTTTTCGACAAGCGTTCTTACCCGCAGAAACACACACATGCATGTATATGACATCTGAAACAGATGGCTTCTGTAAAACACACACTCACAGACATGCAGATTTGCAGCAGTGCACACTGTGTTCTTACTGAATTGATCGCAGCTGAGATATAGCTGAGGTCAGACATATTGTATCAATCATGCAAACGTCAGCATCCAGAAAGCATGACAGCAGACAATTGAAAGGTCACTCCCGGGCAGCATCGTGTCAGCCTACGCGTTAACATGACAGGAAGGGTTTGCTGAGGTTTAACAAAATGAACTGGATGAGCCATAAATGTGGAAAGCTTGTGATACTGGAATCAATAAACACTATGAAGTGCACTTATCAGACACATTTTAATAAAAGGTTCTTAGTTTAACAAGTACCACCAGGTTTTAATCAATGAAAAATCCTAAAGATGCCAGTACAATAACTGGGGTGAAGTTGGTCTCAAATTGCTCTCCACAATCTCAAGGACAACATTACTATCAGAAACAAACCAACTATTAAAGAGCATCGTTAAGGTGCGAAACATATTCACTTAACCTTTGTTTGATGCTTCACTTCAACACCTCAGATTCTCAGGGCCTTCAAGCAACACAATGGAGAGACTGAAAACAGTTTTGCAAAAGTGTCAGAAAAATCCAACAACCACAGCTTGGATTTTTCCTGCCTCCAAGAGGAAGGTATCAGACAGGAAGGTGAAGTCTTAATTAATGCCCTTCCAACAGAGCTGGATCAAGGTTGTATGAAGCCCTGGGCAGAATTTTGTTCACCTTCATTTAAGCCATTCACCCAGAACAGCTCAACCGATCCCCCATTTGTATTGCCCTTGCTTTCTTTGTTTTCTTTGTTTTGTACATTCTCCAGCAAAATATGCACAGAAAATGTGTGCCTGGCCCAAAGAGCTTTAAATTTCAGTAATTTCCAAATAGTGAAGGTTTAATTTCCAAATAGGTTTAGTATAGAGATGGGGGTCAATCTGATCTAGTATTGATACACTAAACAGTTGTTTATTGTCAGATAAATATGGGAGATCACTTTGTTTAAGATTCATTTTAAATATAGGGGCAGAACTTGTTACATAAAAACAATCTCAGCTGCTGCTACAAAGTGAGCACTCTGATGCTCAGCATTATCTTTTTTAGAGGTATTATAATGTTGAATTGACAAAAATATAATATGACTATATATGGGTTTGTGCAAACATTTACATCAATATAAACTGGGAGAAAACACATCTTTTACTTTACAACATAAAGGACTTGGAAAATTTGAGCTGCCTGTAAGGCTATGTTCACACTGCAGCCTGAAGTGACCCAAATACGTTTTTTATGCCCTTGTGCGACCTGTATCTGATCTTTTAATGAGAGTCTGAACAGAACAAATCCAATTTTTACAAATGCGACCCACTTCGTTCTAAATCTCATACGTATCTGATCTTTTCAAAGTATGACCTGTGTTTATGTGGAAGAAAGCAGGAAGAAAAATGTGGATTAAGTTGTTAATGTGCTGGCTTCAGTTGGACAACAACTTTAAAGTTTAAAGATATTGTCCACTATCAGCAGACATGTTTGCTTCTGCAAACATTCAGCACAGCCAAATGTGATGCTACTGCTTCCTCTATTGCGCATGCTGCACACTTTTAGGTTATTTGCACACAAAACATCACAAGCAAGTTGAATATATTTGAAAATGTGAACAACCATGCAAAAATGTTACAGATTTCACAGAAAAATCTGAATTGAGCATTAAGGCTTACAGTGTGAAGAAAACTTTGACACATGATAAAAAAGAAAATTATAACGTAGAAAATATTGGGAAAGATTGCTCTTAGCTATGTACACTAACTGTACTATTTGCAAATAAATGTTGCTAAAAAACAAATGTTACTGGCTTTATTTGATTAAAACAGAAAACTACTGTGTTAATGGGTTGCTTTGTGTGACTTCTCTCAATGTTTTTTTTCCATTAACATAGTCACTGCACACATAAAGACATTCAAGAATTGTTCTGAGACTTATGATATAATTATCAGACTTACAGATATTATTGCAAATAAAGGTATCAGCACAAAGAATAACTGATATATTATATCAGTTATACCACGTGTCAGTGTTTTTCTATTTAATTTATGATTATGAGTATTTGCTGATTTTGAGAACCAGAACACCAAAAGTCCTGAATCAGATCAGATTAATGTATTTTGTCATATATGCAGTTGAACCCAATTTCTTTGAGCCTCCCGACTCAATGGTTGCAAAATTCACTGATACCCAGGACCGAATCCTTTAAAATGAAAAATTTCAACATGGAAGTCATCGCACTCTGTCCAGCAAATAAGGTTGGAGCAATTACAACTGTAAATTAAGAAGGTAATTAAATAATCTTGTCATCGAGTCATAACCCAAAATTATATAAATATCAGGATGTTTTTTGATCCTGCACATGAAAATGAGGTAAAAATGAATAGAATCTGTTTTTATATGAACAACTCAGCACTCCTGCTGAAATCCATACAAATTTAATGCAAGTGGCTATTACCTCACTGTACAGTGGGTGATAGCTCTAGTCTACAAGTCAAGCCTGCAATTTATACAAGATCATAAGCAACACACACTCAGATATCTCACCTGCTCCATCCATCTCATCAACCTGCATGACCTCACTTCTTCCTCCAATCCCGCCTGTATTATTTAACACTCATTAAAGAGCAGTCTCTTTTATACAAACGGCTGAATGTTTTTTTCTCTCCTTCCTTTTTTAAATAAACAAAACAATGACTTTAGTATTTAGCTGCGAACGAATCGATTCGGTAGAACAACAACAAGGAAATACATGTGCGACACATCTTAAAACCGCAACTGGCCTCTGCAAAACATGCTTCGGATGTTTTCAGTATCGCCACTTACTTGCAAGGTTTTCTGGTGCTGATTCGCGGAGGAGGCTGGCGGAAAACACAGCAGCTGCTTTTGGAAACAAAGCCGCGTGGCTCTGCTGCTTCCTCTGCTCTCGCTCAGGTTTAGGATGGCATTTACGGTGCAGGAGGAGAGAGGTATGCTGCAGACAGGAGGAAAAGAAGGAGGCGAAGGAGGGAGGGATCTGGTGGAGGAGTGGTGCTGATGCTGCAGCCCACAGCAGGTGCGTTTATACGCACATGCTCTCTTTTCACTTTCTTTATTCACTTCCGCCCTCTGCTGGTTCTTCACTGAAATATCCCTGGGTGCTCTGAATGAGATGAAACACTGTGCCTTGCAATGCATACAAACCAATTTATATTCATGTATTTATATGTATTGCAAATTTAAATTGTATTAAAAATTTAATATTTGCATTTTTGCTGTGACACAGATTCTAAATTCAGCAGATATTAAATTCATAGCTCAGGTGGGAGAATCTGTCTTAAGATCAGCTATTAGTCCTGCACTGGACAAATCTGGTTTTATATTTTTTAAAAAAAGGTAAAAATAATTTTAAAAAAGGATATTTTTAGTAGATGTAGTTCTTACATCTACTAAAAGAACCAGGTGATCTAGTCAGGAAGACCAAATTTGAATGTTCTGACCTACATGTCAATTATGCACAAAATATACTAATATTTGACAAAAAACTATATAAATAAAAAATCAAGTGAGAAAGTGAACTATGCACAAGATTCCTTCATTGATAGTTGGAGCTGTAGAGATACAATATTTGAAGCTGGAAAGTGTCCATGTATGTGTGAGCCATGAATTAGCCTGCTTTTTACTTAGTCCCATCTTTACAGAAAACGGTTTTAAAATGACAATAAGATGAAATAATAAGAAAGCTGCGATTCTGTTCATCAGTGCAGTAAACTGAACTACAGCCACACTGAACCACAGTAAAGAAAACAACCCTTCTGTAAAATAAGAAGGAAATAAGCAAGAACTGTTCACTTCACATTCTCCCTTTCTTGCATGAGTAATACATTTTGAAATGTTGCTGTGTTCAAATGACCTTTGAAGCAACAATTAGGTGTGTCAGTTCCAGTGAAAGGTTGTGCCTCCCAAGAGTAGCTGTAATGTGGAGTATTTGTGACTCTGAGTAATTATGCTGATGAAAGAAAAAGGACAAATGGCAGCAACTTTTTTTATTTATATGAAGGATACAATGTTTTATTTGCAGAGCTCTGCTTATTAGAGGAATAAAATCAGTTTAAGAGAACATAGAAGGTGTAGAATCCACATGTTATGCAATTGCTTTTTCTTAAAAAAAAAAAGAAGAATGTTTTTATTAAGAAATAACTTAATACTAGAAAAATACACATCTTATGTACACAGTTTTGATTATGCACATCTAATTATTGACTGCCATCTTGTTTTCAAGCAGCGGTGTCAAAAGTCTGTTACAAGGACTGATATCTTGCATGTTTTAGTGTTTGATTTTTTTTTTTTTTTCCAATTCTATAACATTGTGTGATCCAATGCATAAATTAAAACTATAACATAACCCATGCAAAGTGTTTTTTTATTTTATTTTATAAACAAGAGACATGCTGCTGCTACATTGTTTTGGAATATGTTGCACCAGTTTAAATTGTTGCACTTCAATTGATTTAGCAATTGTTTCCAGTGTGAAGTAAATGCAATTTTTAAAAGTTTATTTGTAAGAATAGGCCACAATGGCAGGGAATGTGGAAGTTTATGAAGTTCATTTAAAATTTGTAATAGCTGTACCTTTGGTCAGAGTTTGGTGAAACTTAAGAAAAGGTATAGAGCGAAGACTCTGAAATTATGTTCAAGAAAGATTTATTGCAAAAAATATGGCTATACTTGAAAGGGACTTTTTTACCCTTTCTCCCAAACACATTCAGTCACATTCAACAAGCAGTGTGATGAGAAGAAATCAGAGGACCCATCCCTTAGTGTAATTAATATGAATAGGACAAAATTCAAAATGAACACTACTAACAGACTGAAGGATCAGTGTAACACAATTAAACATTTTAAAGTTTTGGGGTAATATAATGGAAGCATGTTAAGAAATATACTTACTCTTTCACCAAGATACAAGATCGTAGAGACTCAGGGTCTCATTTTGTGGTTAGTATAGTTTTTACATTAAAACCAGTTTTGTAAGTTTTGTACATAAACAATCTTATAGAAAATGACTGACCCATCTCCTAAGCAAATTTTAGTGAAAAATTCAAAGACATAATCAAAGACAATGGCTGGTCAACGTAAAATTTAATAAAAATTTCCCTTTCTACTGAAATAACATCTCAAAATAATTTTTTTACTATGTTCCTATGAACATTTTTTAGGTAAGTAAATAATGCTGCTGGCTACTTTAAATCATTGTTTTCCCCAAAGGTTGCATAGATAAAGATCCACTGACCAGTTTCAAACAAAGCACACTGTGGTAACACATTTCATAAAGTACTGAGATGGTTGTCTGTTCTTCAGATTTATGTAGACATTATGTTTTAATATATATAAAAAAATCAATCTATTTTTAGAAAATATTCTGGCAGCACAACATTAACCACTCCACAGTCTTACTGCTAGTAATTTAACCTATAAACACTCCAACTCAACATGTAGAGGAACTTAACATGGGTGTACCTTACCTCTTAATGTCCCATCAAACATTAATGTCTCTAATGAAAGCCCTTCTTCCACAGACAGTCAGGCAGTAATGAATAGCTGAATCACCAGGCCACGCAAAATATTGACTCCACTGAGTGCTACATGGGAGTGTTACAGTTTACATTTTTGTAGCATAGCTTTCCCCCAAAAGGAGAGATGAAGAAGTGGACTGTCAAAAACCCTTCAACAATGACAGCCTGGTGTCAGGGCAAGTGGACCTGGAGTGGTGTATTATAAGTCCCTTCTAAAATCCCTTTCGTTTTCTTCCCTGACATCAAGGCCATTATTCAGAAAAGCTTCTTTCTCTATTGACATGGCTTCCAATTCATGATCAAGATTAAAACCATTCATCTCTGTTACAAGAGATATGCGAGTGGAGGTCGCCTCAGAGCTGTGTTGAATGCCATAACAGAAGTAGATGATTAAACCTGCAAAGAAGGAAAAGACAAAATTTTGCCTGCATTATACACACTCATGATGAAAAATCTGGAAAAATTTTAACTGGGCTGTAGATAAAGTATGTTTTGATGTAAATGACATGTGATCAAGTCTTCCTAGTTTGAGTTTTGCAATCCCTCTTGGTAGATATTTTATGAAGGCAATGTTAAAGAAATGACTTTTAACGTACCTACCTGTAATTGTGATATCACATTACATTGTGCACAGTTCCAATCAGCTTTGCAAAGAAAATTATTTTTTAAAGTTCAACATAAAAATAATGTATAATAACAAAAGATGTATAAGTACCTATAGCCATCCAGATGGAAAATCTGACCCATGTCCCTCTGTCCAGTTGCATCATCAGGTAGACATTGACAAACATGCTTATGACTGGAATGAAAGGCACCAGGGGAACCTGAGAAACAGGACTGTATTAGCACACACGGACACCCCGGAAAATGTGTTCATTTATTTGAAAACGATAAAAACAAATACATTCCAAGAAAAATAATGTTTTGGAGATATTTTAATATACTTCTGAAACCACCCTCCCAAGGACAGTATAATACATAAAAAATATATTGTCACTGCAAAATCTCTTTAATCAGTGCTATTATTGCCTGTTAGGATATTTTAATTATTGCTCCGAAAGTAGATATGAGGATGTTTAGAAGACCATGTATTTGCATCCATTTTTGGACTTACAGACGCGCATGCATGAGAGGCAAGTTTTGTGTTTTTTGAAGAGTGGCTATGGAAACAAGATCTCTACATGATGTCCTTTGTTTTCCTGTTTTACCTATTTTTTATTGTATTTATAAAAAATTGACCCTTGATGAAATGGAAAAAAAAAAAAAGAAGATATATCACATTTTACACAAATTTCTAAGGTTGATTACAATGCAGTATATCTCTTTAGTATAAAACTATTTCAGAAGTAAGGATTAGACTTTAGGCCACTGAATAAATTTACTCATATTAAATACAAGATATTTTTACTATGTTATTTGAAACTAAAATAAACAAGAAATTTATCGTAAGCTTTTGCACATTTTTTGCAAAAATGAACAGGATGGAGATGGAGGTTGAGTTGAATTAGCATGCCATAATACTGAAAAGGTCTTCAAGCCTAACCTTGAAGGAGAGTATTGTTTTACTCTCAGGCTGCCTCCAGATTATGAAAACCACAACAAGACACACCATGAAGATCACACTCAGGGCTACCATGTTCCATGAGGCGAGGCCTCCCTGCACGGCCAATATACTGAAGGCCAGGATCAACATTCCTGCAGAAGCACGTATGAGAGAGTTTGTAAATTCAGACAGACATTATTTAATTTTAGACTTAGTAGATCTATTTAATGTACGTAAAACCAGCTGATTTTATGTCATATTAAGACTTCTGTCTGTTTATCCCATGAATTCAAATACAAAACTGGCTCCTGAGAAGGTATAAAAGCCAAGAAATACAATGTGCTCTGTTTGTTTACTTTTTTCCAGCCAAATGTGACTAGTAAATGACAGATCTTGTTGCTATTCTAAAGAGGCTACTTCATAAGTAATTAATAATTTCCTAAAATAATTAATTGACTGAGTAATAGCAAAATTGATCCTTTGTTCTTGTCCTGAAAAGACAAATGGGCTCTTAAGACTAATTATTTTTCTCCTTTATCTTGCATGAAAACATACCTATGACAGAGGTACAGATGTTAACAGTGAAGCCTGACATTACGGACGGCTCGGGGTTGTTTGGAAACAGAAGAGTCTGGAAACTGAATCTCTCTTCCACGCCATGAAGAATGCCCATACTGGGCACACTGATCCCATCACTGGAGTCTGCCTCATCATGGGTATTGGCTATCTGGTACACTGGGCTGTGGATTTCTGGCTGGTATCTGGAAAAAAAGACCCACACATTAGGACATTTCTCAATTAGATTAATAGAAAATATAAACACCACATATTCACTGCAGTTTTCCAATCGTGACAATTTTTAACCAAATGTAAGCAAATGTAAAGCAGTGGTGACCCTTTGTAGAAGCAATGTCAATTAAAATGGGAGCAGTAGCCAAGTTACTTCAGTTTGTGACAGCTCAACCAGAGCTGAGCTGTCACAAACTGCTCAGCAAACTGCTCATGAAAAACATTTTTTATCATATGTTTTTCATATGAAACATATGAAAAGTGAGTCAAATGCTCAGTGTTACAACATATTCACAGAGAACAGTTAAAAATCCAATCAAAATTGAAAAAAAAATTAGACTGCATATATGGATAAAACATTTCTATTCTGAAAGTTACAAAAATAAAAGGCAGGAAATTTAAATTTAGAATTTGAAAAATAGAGTACACAGATTTGGTTCTATAATATGCAAATGTTAATTAAGTAAATGTTGAACCATATTTACTCCAAATCCCACTAAGTTGGTTACTAATGTCATAAAATACCCCCAGCTTCTATGTGTTTTTTAATATTTTGAATAAACAATTTTGCAACTCAGTATTTTTTTTCTTGTAACACAAAGTAAAAGAATAAAAAGGGTGATGTGAGATCGAAACTCCAATTTTACATGTGTTCTGTTTTGTTCCAGTGAGACTTTTGTAATCCATTAAGAGTCAACTAAGTACATTTTTCTTTGGTTTCCACCTAGAATTTTTGAATAAAACAGTCCAAACTGACCTTAGCACCAGCACACAGGCGGCCACTAACGTATAGGCCAACAGCGTTCCTATTGACATGAGGTCCACCAGGTCCTTCAGGTCAAAGAGAAACGCCATGATTGCTAAAAATGATTAAAAAAAAAAAAAAAAAGCAACAAAGGGCTCCTGTAAGAATGGTGCAAGCTTGAAGATATATAGTTTTTAAAGAGCAAAATTGAAAAAGTACTAAAATATTTTAACTTTCATGGAGATCAAATCTAATAAACATCCATTATGTTATTTCTTTCATAATCTAATTCTGACTGAAGAATTTCTGTGCATACATGTCTCAGAAATTATTGATATACAATCTATTATGGAAGTGTTTCAACATAATGCACAGGATGATGATTACCGGTAAATGAACTTTCATGATCATGTTAAGATCTATTATGTTGAAGTCTTTGGTTCCATTTATTTCCAAAGAAATTTAAACCAAACAAATCTGTTTCTGCACTGACAAAATTGATGACAGTGTCATGTCTTGTTGATTTAAAAAATGTATAAATAAGTTGATGACACCGTCATCAACATGACATAACACCTGTCATGTCATGTTGATGACAGTGTCGTGACAGTCTTATTCACAACCCGTTAAATAAAGTGTTGCCGAAGTTTTTTTTTCCACTGACAATATGGCTAAAAAATTGTTATAACTTGAGAAGAAGAGCATCATGGTGGTAATGTACTGAAATGTTGCACATTTTTTAAACTTTTAAATTCTTCTTTATTTTCTTTTTTGAATTATATTTAATCCCTAGATGCTATTGCTAACTGCTCTCAGTAAACTTAATCATCTAAACTTTGCTCTCTTTTAGATCTTTTGTTCATATTTCCCCTATAGTTCCATTGCCGTTTTCATAACTCTGACTCTTCCTGGTTTGCATTTCCTACTCCTCTTACCAGACATGACCCCAGCTGCAACGGTGGAGTTAATGGGGGCCTTCCTTTCGCTGACATGGGCCAAAAAGGAGAAGAGAAGGCCATCTCGTGCCATCGCAAAGATGATACGGGGTAGAGGGAACATGGAACCCAAAAGACTGGGGTGGAGTGAGGAGGAAAACATATGATTTGGGAGGTAGTTGTTGGTAGGTAGAGGGAAATATAGGGAAATAAAAGAAAATGCCAGCTTGAAAGAAAAATGCCAGGCATGTATGGATTGGAAATGTGAGGCAGAAAGTGTGCAACATGGTAGCAGGCTGGAGTCAGTATAGTGCAAGGGGACATGATGCTGTTTGTCAAAAGTTCTTTGAATGATGCCATGAAATCATGCAAGACTCCACATGCTATTATTCTACATTGCAAATTGTGCTTATGTATTGAGACATGCAGCTTTGCTTGGTGGATTTACAAGATGCATGGTTCAAAATATAGTATGAGCTGTGGTAGGCTGATATTAGGACTGATAGGAGGAATAACACAGTTAGACTATAATAAGTTACACCAGTGGAAGTTATTGCTTGAATAGCACCCAAGGCAAGAAAAGCTTACCCATAAGGAGGCCATACTTTTTTTAACAAAACTCCACAGATTGCAAAAACACAATTTTTTAAATTTCAAGGGTTGTGTATCTCAGTGTAGCATCAAGGGTCTGTAGGGTTTTATCTACCTACAAACCCACCTCCCTCCCCCCAGTCCATCTTCCAATGTCTCCATATGCATTTGTCAATTTTGTTTCTATCAAGCTCCACCACTAAGCAAGATCTTTCAAGAGAAGGAAACAGAACCCTGGCTATGAAACAGTTAACAAGACCCTTCAATGATCAGGGAGCTGATTTCTGCCAGGTGTTAACATCTCCAGATGACCATCAGGAACATTAAACCCAGCACAACTCAGTCCTTAAGCATGGAAAGAGGCTACAGGATGCAACATTAAATACATGCATGTTAGTGTCTCACCTGCCCCTGTGCCAGAGGCAAAGGTTGCAGTTAGTGGGGTTTTGGTGCGAGGACTGATCTCAGCCATGAACTTGAAAAGCAGCCCATCATCAGCCATCGACCACAAAACACGAGGCATAGGAAACATTGCACCCAGCAGGCTGCCATGGGGGGGAGACCAGGATATATAGTATCCACACTTCACTTACATCCAAGAGAATGATATAAGACATACATGAACAGAGACAACAACTCAAACATTGAAGAAACACAGAACAGTGTGAATGTAGCAGAATAAGAAACAACATACATACAGTACTGTCAAAAAGTTCTGAGACCTCTTACTTTTTAATGTTGTGCTTCCAAAGTGCCAGACTTTCATGTTATTTACCTTTGATACCCAAAATATTTGATATTTATAGATTCTGTGGTAACTGAGCATGGTACAAAAAGAAAGTTATCTTTTCTAAGAAATCAGCTACTGCTATTTTAGTCAGTCTTACAATTTGTTTTATGTGTTAGTTACATTTTTATGCATTACTGATTATAGATCAGAGTTGCAAGCAATAGACAAAAAGGTGGAATAAAACTTATTTTTATCAATAAAATTATTTATTTATGAATAAATAAATAATAATAAAATGAAATTATTTACAGCAACTTCCTTGATACCACTCTAAAATATTTAAAAAATGTCTGACTCTTCAAAAGAGGGAGAAAAAAACTGAGGTTGCTCAAAATTTTTAACAGCACTGTAATATCTTGTGTTCTGAGTATCACTGTAGACACATGCAGAAAAATGTTAAATACACAGTCATTTAAAAAAAAAAATACCTCAAGTGAAATTATGGAACACACTTCATTGTAAGAATATAAATAATATGTCATTCGTACTAATATAAAAATAATTAACAATTGAAACTTAACATAAGAAAAACTGCTATTTAATAAGTCATTGTTACATAATCAGACACTTATATAAATTATTGGTCAGTGGAGCTTTTATTTTTAGATAAGGAGTCAAATTCAGTTTAAAGCTAAATATACCGACAGCACCCATATAAACACACACAAGCGTGTCTATATATGCCTGCACATGCACGTCTGCATGTTTCTCTGTTGCCTTTATCACACGAGAGCATGAGTGTTCAAAAGACTATTCTTTATACAACGGCTTATAAGCACTTAGTCTGACATGACTGGGTCTAGAAACATTTACAAGATCTGCTTTAGAGAAATTCAAGATGAGGCCTCCAATAATCCTGTGAAAATGATTTTCTTTATAACAAATTGAAAATAGCAGCTGGAGTTGTTTTCATATTAAAGAAACATTGACAGACCCAATCTTATATTGACATAACTCTCCAGCTTAGATTGTAGATATTTACTTTAGGACATATCTGGAGAAAATCATCTAAAGTGCACATTTGAAAAAGACTCAAGTAAAAACATGGCACAAACATTTGGAAAAGTTTATATGGTGTGAAGTTCTTACCTGGTGGACAGAGCACAAAGAGAGCCTACAGCTACAGCGTATTTGGCTCCTCCCCAACCTACATATTTAAAAGCTACAGGCAGAGGGCTGTTGCTGTCCAGAAGATAGTATGGCATCATGAGGGTGAGGGCAGCAGAAACACCAAAGTAAGCAACGAAACAAATCAGCAGCGAGGACACAATCCCAATAGGAATGGCTCTTTGGGGGTTCTTCACCTCCTCGCCTGAAGTTTGCAAAAATAATAAACACAGTTCAGTTTATCTCCAAACTCTGTGTTGGCCACTATTACTGGAAAGAAAAAAAGCAAACAAACAAATCCAAAAATGTATATTTTGTAAAATGATACATTTATGTCACCTTCAAACATTCTGTATGCAATAAAACAGTATGTTTAGAAATAAATGACATAAAATTCTCAAATTTGCAACTCAGAGTAGTTGAGCCTGAAACCCCTCCAACAGCTGTTGCGCCACTGTTGGCAAGATATTTTTGTGTTGGCAGGAGTCCAGTGCAAGTTGAAAACTGTAAAACAGATGTATTTCAGACATACTGAAAGCATGTGTTTGTAAAAAATGAACAAGCAGGTTATATTCACTAAGGGATTACCATATTAAAACCTCAGTTAAAGGAAATTGGGTAAACATTTGTGAAAAGACTCAGTTTAATGTTTTGGAGTGAGACTGGATGACAAATGAGAGACTGAGAGACTGAGATGTAAAATATGTGGCACAAAATGTATCACTTCTGATGCATTTTGTACATCATAATCCATTTATGACACTACAAAACAACAAGCTTTCTTAGAATATGTGCAATAGACGTGCTTCTAAACTTCAGCAATAATTTAGGGGTTTTCTCCATATTAGCCAAAAAACTTTGGGAAAAAAAGAACTATTATGTCAGAGAGCATGTAGGCTCCACCAAACACATGTACGCTTCTATGAAGCTTACATGAAGCCTTGGGTCCATTACAGCAATCCACAAACATAATGCAGAAACACAAAGATCTATTCACAAATGTACATTTGAGGCATTTAGAAAAAGTCTGGACAGCATCTTCCTAAGCTGAATCTCTCTCCTTTTTGCGTCACAGGCTTTGGCATCCTGCCATGTACAAGAAGTGGGCCAAATGCATTAAAAGTGCAGCTTCTCTCTTCCTGACTACTCTTATGTAATGCTAGCAACTAATACTGTTCCAACTGCAGATTCTGTTTCATGCTCCGTACCCCAACTCCAGCCTATAAATGAAACCCTGTTAGAAAGTGAAATGGAAATAAGAGAAATGCTTAGATGGAAGTAGATCTATTTCAGACAGTTAATTGAGAGCAAAGATATTCTTATTCGAAAGAAAGTTCTCACCAACATGTCAAAGACTTTAAGGATACTATGCAAAGACTTTGATGTTATGAGTTGAAGGAAAGACTTTGTTGGGTGGCATGAAGGTATTTCTTACGCATCATTTCTCCAAGAAACACCATTTTAATTTCTCTACTTAAATCACAATCTCTAAAAGGATAATATAGCATAATGTAAATAAACAATTTTTATAGTGGTTATGTTAGTGAAACAATAATACGGCAAAACATGACCACTGACAGGTGATGTAAATGTCACTGATTTTCTGCTGCCAACATCTTGGTGCCAGATCCCACAGCACTGCTTAAGGTATCTCTTGGGCTCCAAATCTATAGGCTTGGGATCTTTTGGCAGCAAATGTGGGATTAACTCACAATTACACAGGTGACCATATGGATAATGTTCTGTCTGATCTGTGTAATTTGTTGATAAAATATTCACAGAAAAACACTTTAAGACACATTTTAAAAAGGAAAGATCACAAAAAACAGAGAAAGTACTTTTAAAGTGTTCCATCTATCACTGACCTGTGGTGGCGATGCAATCAAAGCCTACAAAAGCATAGAAACAGGTAGCAGCTCCTGAAAGTACTCCTGTGAAGCCAAATGGCATAAAGCCACCCTGTCCTATTCTCTCCTTGGATGGCAGGATGTCAGTCAAACTGCACAGAAAAAGCACAAAAATATACATATTTTGAAGGCTAAAATCTCTAAACAATGTTGGACACATAAAGGTAGTTTGTAGTCATATTCTTACTTTTGGCTTGAGCTATTTGTATAGTTGACATGTAGGACCTCCTCTGGAACAACCTGCCAGTTCTTTAAAGTGCCTTTGACCAGCCCAGAGATCACCATGAATAATAAGACTAAAACATTGACACAGGTAAACACCTTATTCACCATCGCTGACTCCTTCACTCCAAATGCCAAAAGACCTTGAAATGAAAACAAAAAGAAAATTAAATGGAGAAACAAATTTGAAATGTATATTATATAAGTTTCGATATAAATTTAAATTTATATAGAAATTTGTCAACCAAACAAATGACAAAAACTCAATACATGTAGCCAACTAGAAGTGGCTAAAGTTGACTTTAGTAAGTCAACTAAAGAATGCTGGATATCATCACTGAATGCACAACACAGCTAATCTTTAAACAAGTAGTATATAGCAGCAGAAATTCTAATCAGTGGCCATTCCTGTCAGTGAAAACAGGAAGCTGAGACTATAATATACACAGGCTCCCCATAATTGGACTGATTGAAAAACATTATCTGGTTGAGTAAATCTCAAAATGATCTCAAATATCACATCACCTCAAACTGGATTTTAAACAAGTTCAATGAGGACTCGATGGGTGAAGGATTTGCATCTTAGATAAACAGCTGAGAAATCTTCAGCAGCAGTGTGATGTTATGTTATGAAACCAAAATGTCTATGTTAATCCAATGGAAATATGCAGCAACGTGGTTGTCCAGCCTTACACAATCAAGATCTACATAATAACGTAGTCAGTAAGTGTTGAGACAAAAGAAGATGCAGACAGAGAGATGTTCCTACCTGTAAGAGTAAATATGATGAGAACTGCAAACATGTCAGGGTATTCTGCCAGCACACCTGGTGCATTCATGGACATGTGTTCTCTGCAGAACTCCTCAATGCGTTTCCCTACCAACTCGTCAAAGGTGGCGCTCCATGCACGGGCAACACTCGAGGTACCTGAAGCACAAAAAGTTCAGTATTCGTTCTCAAATCAGTTCTCCTTTAACAAACCTGTTTAACCCCAAATTTATTCCTGCAAAATAAGTGCATGCATTTCAATCCATGGACCTCCCTGACACATGATATTTATGAATTATTACATTTTATGTTGGTTATGTTAGTGAAAATGTAGGTTTCATACTCGGGAACAATTGTTGCTGGGGGGAAACTGCATAGTATGAATTACACAAATGTGGCCTATTTGTAAGAAAATAAGAAAAATCATGACATGCATAACCTATTATAGCAAAGAATGGTTACAAGAGTGTTCAGAAATACTTTAGATGCATAAAGATTCAATGTCACTTCCTGCAGATATCATAGTGTCAATGTGCTGAGTGACCTTTGACCTCATTTAGTCATTTACCCAAAGTCAGGTGAAAATGTTAGTGTAAACAAATCTGTATCAGGGAGGAAATTCTCCTTGTTCTACCAGAGCAAGAACTACACCTTGGCTCTGTTCTAAACTAGTTTCAGGTGTGGCATCATCTTGCAGTTTTCATTCAGTGCATAAACCACATGTTGTGGAAAGGATCTCTTTTTGAGGCGGTGAAATAGGGGAGGGTTTCAACTATGGGATGTAGAAGACATAATTTTGAGGTTCCTTCAGGTCTAGAAGATTTAAAATATCTGATAGTCTTAAGCTGTATGGGAACAGCAAGGTATATAGAATAAACAGTAAAGCTATGGACACATAGCATGGTGCTGTCTATGTATTATCCTAGCGGCAACAACTGCTGCCATGGTTATGTTCGCATATATATATATATATATATATATATATATATATATATATATATATATATATATATATATATATATATATATATATATATATATATATAACAATAGAAGACACTTGAAAGAACATGTGTTCAAAATATTTTATTTATGTTTATTTCAATATTTTACTGACTTCCTCTTGTACAGGTTTGTGACTCCAGCATTACAGGGAGGAAATAAAGAGGTCTGGTAATGTGACCTTTCACACTAGATACATAAAATTTACATTGCATAGAGTAGGTAGTCTATTATTTTATTTTAAAACTTCAAGTAGCTACCAAAAGTCAAAACAATTGTTCTAGAGCTTCCAGAAGTTAGAAAAAATGTGGAGCAACAATTGTTGCCAGTGGGATTAAATAAAATGACCTAAAATATCTTGTGACCTAACCCTAAAAAGACACTCATTGTAGAAATTATACTGATTTACCAATAATGTAAGAGAGAATGAGGTTCCATCCAGTGATGAAAGCCCAGAGTTCTCCGACTGTCACATATGAGTAAAGATAAGCAGAGCCTGTCTTCGGGACACGGGCTCCAAACTCAGCATAGCAAAGACCTGCCAGCACTGAGGCTGAGGCAGCTATCAAGAAAGACAGGACGATAGCGGGACCTAGAAAGATATGATACAATCAAACATCTGGAACTCTGCTCTCCAAAAGCTAAAACTTTTACATCAACAAGGCTGATTAAGTTACCTGAATTGTCTCGTGCAACAGCACCAGCAAGCACGTAAACACCAGCACCCAACGTGCTTCCCACACCCAGGGCTACCAGGTCGAAGGTGTTGAGACACCGAGATAGACGGGAGTCCTCAGAATTTGAGTTCACTACCTTCACCCTTAGCAACTTTTTTCCAAAATGCAGAAGTTTCTCCAGCACCATGGTTTGCAGAATAGCCCCAGGAGAGGAGAGTACTTGAGATGTCACAGGGGGAGAAAAGGGAGGCTGCACACACCCTAAGGGGGAAAAGAGGATAAAAGATTATGTGGTGTATATCTGAATGAATATGTGGGAAGTGTACTCTAAATCCTGCCAGTAAATGTGCACTGAAGTTGTTGAAATATTACAGATTTGACAAAAAAGTCAACAAAACTCTGTTAGGTGGACAATGTGGTTTTGTGAGAGGTTACATAATGTAAATCCACTACATATGGCTGTAAAGCAAAGAAATAATAGAACAGAGGAAGGTCTTTTGGAAAATCTTGCTATTGGCTATATTGCTGAAATGTTACATAAACACAACTCACAAAGGACAAGTGAATACTCCTTAGCATAGTGTTCAACAGACAAACCTCTGCATTACATGACCAAGTGTCACACCTCTACATTCATAAAAATTACCTATGAACCAACAATTCTATTAATAATAAGATTCTATACTTTTTTTATTAAATGGGGGAAACAAAAAAAACTAAAGTAAAAGAATGGAACACATAAAAATATTGGTTCAATGTGGACAATGTGAAGCAATGCAGGTTAAGGTCCAACAGTCTGGTGAAAAAAATGGTACACAGTGAAAATGGAGTAGAGTGAGTGACGTGCAGTGACACTGTGACACTGTGACTCGTGTCAACATAATGGCACCTTGTCAGGACACTCTGACATGTTGACATAAATCCAGAAAGGTTACCATGTTCACAATGTACCCTTTCCTTATTCCTTCCTGGAAACATTCAAGCTCAATAATTCCAAATACTAACATTTATCAAACTGTCATTGCCCCTCTCAGGCTGTGCTTACCCGTAACCATATTGCCCACATCAGACCCAACCAATGATTATAAAGCCATTTTAGAGGTCATTAACATTAGTACTTTCAGATTGTAAATGTGTTTTGCAGATCATTGATGCTCACATAGTGTTACAGTTAATAAACTGTGCTTAAACCAGCAGGGAAACAGGCTGGATGCTCATGAGAAATATTTAGTAATTTAAAGAGAATGCAGATTCTCTACCATTAGGCAAATGAATCCCTACACAGTGGAATGATTTGGAAAAGAAACTTTTTAAGGATTGTGTAGTGTAGCAACTCTAATCCAGCAAGTTACACTGCATAATCGTGAATCTTAAATGTTTACTAAATACAGCTTGCATTTAAATGTTTCTGCGGAAAGCAAAGGAAATTGAAGGGTGTACTGAGACAACGTACATAGCCACATGCACAAACATAGCTACGTCAAAGTAACTTATGTAAACAAAGTGACCCCATACGGACTTGAGTACACAAGTTACTCAACTGCTCAGGTTTTTGTCAATGCAAACGACAAGGCAATAATATGATGTATTAGACAGAAGGAATCATAACCCTTCAAAGCAATCTTTGGTGTGTGGGGCAAATAAAAATGGTGAAAGATAATCACTTGGTATTGATTATGGTAAAAATCAAAAGCAAATATTTGAACTTACAGGAAAGCAGTGACAGCTTCCTTTTAAATGTTGATCTATGTGGTAGATTTTAAATTAATGATGACAGGTGTGGAACTTGAAAGCATATTTACTAACTTTTCTTTTAACTGCTGTCAGAAGCACAAGCTGTCAGATGGGTAGGGTTCTAAAATAGAATATGGAAGAATCACATGGCTTGGCTATTCCAAGCTGCCTGAAGTTGAGCACGAGCATGCACAATCAAAAAGTTGCAGTCATACTATCAATTTTTTTTTTACAAGTATTGCAACACTTTACAGAAAAGTGTTGCAATACATAACTCTTACACACAAACTCAAATTCCATGCCGACACACTGAACAATAAAATGCTTACGTTTGCGGAGAATGCTCATAAATATTACAATCCCCAAGAGCAGGAATTACTGTGACAACTACAATCTTGCTTTGTGAAGCATGGCCTCTTGTCCTACAGCACGCACACAGATACAGTCACCGAACCTACTATGTATCAACAACTTCTTTGACAACTATAACTCAGATGTCAGAAAAGTGGAAGCAATGCCCATCAGGGGGAGGGAGTAGTTGATCAGAAGAAGGGGTGTGATGCAGAGGAACCAATTAAAATCCACCCTGCATTTAGCACAGTTCTGCAAAATGCTATGTCATGGCTAAAGTCATGTCCAATGCTAACTGGTCTAAAACAGTAATTTAATGTCAGTGATTAAAAAACATCTTTATTTTACACTATGTAAATGTCTGGTTTCAACTCTGGGTCCTGCTCTAGTGTTACATTTAGAGGTCACGTCTTTCAGTCTTGCTCAAGAGATAAAATAACTGACCTAAAATGAAGGTGGCAAGGTGTGTTTTTTTATTTCCCTTTCAGTGTGCAATATTTGTGTATTCAACAATGCATGTCAGCCATTCATGCCAGAAAGGCTGGGAGGACAGACATTGTCATTAGTTGCACCACCTCCATTGATGAAATCTATGAGCAATGCAGGACCATTGACACTCAACAAGAGTAGCCACAATGATGGGGTTTTGCCTCAGCAGTATATTCTTGAAATATCTAAAACATACCAGACCAGACCACCAAGTTTTAAACATACAACAGAATACTTTATAGTCAGAAGAAAAAAGAACAGACAAGATTCCTTTGTCTGGCTAGATTAAAAACCACACTGTTTCGAGAAATAATCGTATGTTTTTAGGAAACAAAAGCTTAACTTTTACCACTATTCACTTCACCAACAGATATAGCAGAAACAGACAGAATGGTACTGCATTCAACAAAAGGCAGTATTACTCAGACAAGTGGATACATACTTGTGAGAGGAGACAGCGTCATTGAATGTTGTGAGTTGCATATTTTGAGATTGTATATGTACAACACATACAAAGACGGCAGAGGACGTCTTGGTTCACTGAAAGTAAAGTTATTCCTCGGAATTTCTATCTGTTTACATTGCAGTGACTCATCAGAACAAATGCACAACATACGCCGGTGACACAACATCCAGTTTACACTGGTATTAACAAGCTCACACTGGACCAATGCAGCAGAGATGAATTTCACTGAACCTGGAAAGCTTCTGCAGACTCACACTGGAGCTTCCTGCAGAAGTGTGGTCTGCAACTTTGCCCACTACTGACCTACTTTGGGACCTGCTAAAGTTAGACTGAGTGAAGCTGATCTTAACTGTTGCTTTTGGGATCTGAAAGGTCAGAACTCACCCAACCATTCTGTAAAAAGATGCACTTTTCTCAAATACACTATGTGGTCAATTTCTCCTGACTTCCATCAGAAAATAGCCATACAACAGTCCATTGCTGCTATCTGAGACATATACAGAGCACCAGTTTCTAGAATAAAAGCAATTTATATCTGATGACTTAGACTTTATGTAAAATATATAAGTAATTTGACATGACAGAGTACTTCTATTCCACATTATTTATTTACATAGGATAAGCCAATATAATGTTTCCAAATATAGCTAATATAAACATATTTAGTCAGGGAGGTGGATTTTAAAGATTTGTGGAAGTTTGTGGTAGCCTAACCTGATAAATTGAGACAAAATAAAAATAATTGGGTCAATTTAAGTTTGTTTGTAAGTTTGGCTTCTAAGCTAAACAAACGTGTATTTCTTTATGCATTTAACTGATTGTGACAGACCAAATCCTGCTTTGCAGTGTCTACTCAAACAGACCACATGTTGCTCTCACTCTGCAGACCGCATTCATAGCCCACCCCCGTTCAGATCATCTGGGTTCATACCTCTCCCACACCAGCACTCGGATCAGTTTTAAGAAATCCAACACAGTATGAGCTCTATTTAAATCTCATAATTCCTATAATGTAAACGCCACCGCGCCTCTACTGTAGTCCCCCGTAGTCTCCAAATAATATATGCATTCTGTTTGTGGAAAATGCAACAGTAAGCGTGAATGCAAGCAGAGTTTGAGGAATTAGTACATTATGTAACTCCGTGGACGTCCCTCTCTCGTCGAACATCAGAAAAAAAGTTAAAATCTGAAATAAAACTGAAGACACAAGCATGTGCTTTAAGAGTACTGTCAGCTCTAGGAAAAAAAAAAAAACATAATACTTTTAACCTGTATGAAAACATTTTTAAATCTTTAAGTTAAGCGCACAACTTAAAAATCGTCTAAAGGGAATACAAGTAGATTTATTTACACTTTAGTAGTGCCAAATCCCCGTCAGCCTGCAAGGAACAGCTCCAACATACGCGTTTCCAGAGGTCTGTAGATTCAACAAAAAGTGCCGCGACAAGCTCTTCAAAGTATTAAAAATCTCCGTAAAGGCGGTTAGGAACTTTGAGATGTTTAGGTGGTGCTTGCTCTATGACAGCGTGTTCAGATGGAGGAGGGGATTCATGGAGAGAACCAAATGCAGCTCCGCCCGTTCATTCGCATTCATATTGAGCAATTACACCACTCAGTATAGCTTGTTGTTGTGATTTAGATCAACTCCTGCAATGTTTTTTTTACAGACTTAGAAGAAATACATAAAAACATGCTTCAAAATGTTGATAAGGATAATTTGAATGCTTTGTAGAAGTAAAAGAGTACACCAAAAAATAAAAAAAAAAATAAAAAAAATAAATAAAAAAAATGAAACTCAGAAATAGGTTCATTACAGATATATTTTGAGTATTTTATTTTGATATAAATATTACATAAAAGATGTTTTCAACACAAATGTTGTGTGTTGTCTAGCAAAGACTGCTGACCTAACAGTCAATGGTACACAAGGAGTGTTTATCAATGGAAAGTTGAGTGGAAGAGAAAAGTGTAGTAGAAGGACCAGTATTGACAGCAGGAATAAGACAAATCTACAGAAGAGAAATAAAGGAATTGCCTTTGTCTCAAGTATTTGTGCCAAATTCAAAAGTCATGTTGACAAAATCTGTGCTACAAGACCCATCCCACACTGACATATTACATACATGGGTACTGCTGACACATTCCTTGTATTATTCCACTTCTGTACCAGACAACACCAGAACCATCTTACAAACAGTGCAGCCCATTTGCAAAGAGGCAAACAGGCTGGACTGGTCAGAGATCTGAAGCAGTCTAGCAGGCAAAAAATAAATAAATAAATTAAATTAAACATGTCAATGTTCTCCAAGTTTAAATATATCTAATGGAAGAAATGGGATGAAATACACTATATTGGCAACAACACAAGCAAAAATTAAAAAGATCAAACCAAAGAAATTATAAAGGAAGTCATGGGTGAAAAACAGGACTGATAAATGGAATATCACTTGATTAAAATGTGCAAAAAACATAGAAAGTATAGAAAGCAGTTGTAGGTTATCAGAAAAGCAAAATCACTGCATAAAAATCCATTGCAGAAGAAAAATTACATTGAAGCCGTTTTAAAGTTTGAACATTTAGAAAGGCCAGTATAGTACCAGCGAAATGTCTGATCAAGTGAGGCTAACGCTGAAATTACGATAATGAAATGACAAATGATATTCTTGATAAAAATCTAAAGATAAAGCAGGTGTGGATTTCCAAGTACGACAGTAGTCCATAAAGACATATCTTTACAGATTTTACAGAAAAGTAAACTGCTAGAACAACCACTGTTTTCTATAAACTTGGAAGTTTGTGGAAAAAATAAAGATCAGTTGTACACAAAAATCACTACAAATATGTCATGATTTGAAGAGTTTCGGTGAAAGAGGTCAAAATCAAACCTGACCAATTCATTATTAATTTCTCAAAACCGATGTTTTGAATCAATTACAAAAAGGTTTCTCTACAAAATGTTTCATACTTACTCAAATTATTTTCCTAGTCATTTTAGGAGTAATTTGCTTTATTAGGTGTTGAAAACTCACAAAAATCTCCAGAACAAAACTTTAAACTTTACGTTCAAAAAACCCTGCATGTGTCTTTCAGCTCTGACCAAAATTATGAAAAGCCAAAATAGATAGCTGAAATAAATAACTCAGACGTTTTGAATTACTGGTATAAGTTTTGGTGCTGTTGTATATTATTCCCTTTAGGGCAGGAAGACAACAATCATTTACAATCTGTATTTTATTCACAGGCAAAAACACAATAAAAATATAACTTACATACTACCAGAGCATTTTGGATGTGATGGCGGTGCTTATGGTTTAGATTGGAGTCAAAAAAAACAAAAAAAAAACAGTTACACAGCACGAGTAACTTTGCCTTTTAACACAATCAGAAGAAATGGTTCCATAGAGTAAATATTGGCAGTCAAAAACTCAAATGGTGGAGTTAAGACTTCAGAAATAGAATATTTTCAAAATCGTACTCAAGATGATGCATTTTTACTCCTAATAAATTATGGGTTTTAAATTTCTTTTCAAAGTATATTTTCTGAGTTTGCTAGACGGAATTACATTTCAGCTTCGTGCCCATGGGCTTTCAAGAACACTATACATTATTTACAATATTTACAAAAAAAGTCCTCTAATCATGTAAGTGTAACAAGTGCCGAGTTTAAATTCATGTATGCAAATATACATTTTCCTAGATTCCCCCATCATTGGCGTTAAATGTTCAGAGCAGCAAAAAATGTAAAGGAAAAATAGTCTCTGTTTGTTTTCTGTTATTTCACTTCCATGAGCTGTTTAATGTCTTTAACGCCGTGCTCTTCTGCCACGGCGATGATGTGGTCCAAGGCGTTGACGCGTCCCAACATCCTCACCACTTCCCTTACTTGCTCCCTGATGGTAGACATGGGATGTAAGAAATACATTACAACAACATGTAAATCATTTAACATTTTAACAAGGTATTTAAGTGAAACAACAATGGAAACTATTCCAATTGAGAAAAACCTTCTTCAGTATTATTTAGAGCTACTTACCTAGTGGTGCGCCGCTCGTTGTCAGACGCCCCCACACTGCTGCGGTGCAGTGTGTTGGCCAGATGTGTGAGGTAGCGACACAGAGGCTCCAACTGGGGCAAGGTATGCTGGCCTTTCAGCCCAGTGAACCACTGGGCTGGCAAACACTCCACCACCTGAGAGGACAGCAAATCATAAAGCTGCAGATTATGTCACCGAGTTAAAAATAAAAACTAATTTGTCAAGAGCTTTTCAAATGTAACTAAATATCTTTAAAAAAAAAAAAAACTATCAAATTTAAAATAAAAAATGCATTTGTGCTCAATATGTAGTTTGTTTTGACATGCAATGCCTATTGGGTCAATTAAGCTAAGAAAGCAGAAAAAGGACATTCCAAATACAAAATATTTTCTTTATTTCTTTATAACAATATTTAGAGAAGAGACTTGTACACCTAAAAGTTGAAACAATAACTAATGCTACTTATTTAATAAAGTTAGTAACATCAAATCTAATTTATTTATAAAGCATCTTAAAACAGTCAACTTAATAAAAGTTTCAGCTAGTTCACATTCACAGAATTTAGATTTTGTTAATGCATATTGATACAACAATAAATAAACTCCACACCAGCTTCTCCCCTTCACATAATTGGAGACAGAAGAGAGGCAGAGAAAGACAACAAATTCCAAACTTTTTTTTTTATTTTCCATTTGAATTTCTCACCTTCTGGCACTTCTGCACATTCTCCTCTCCGATATCTGTGGTCTGCAGCGCGGACAAGATGTATCTGTTAAGAGTGCTGTCCAAAGCCAGATCCTTCAGACAGGAATAGGATAAGATGCCATCCCACTGAATGATGTTGCCCAGCAGCTATGCAAAGAGAGCAAAAAAGTAAAACATTGTCCTAATGTTGTTCATAAAAAGTTCTGATTTCCTTAATGAAATCAATCAATCAAGTTGATTTGTATAGCTCATTTCAGCAACATGGCAGTTCAAAGTGCTTTAAACCGTGAAAGAGTAAAGAAAAAAACATCATAAACACATATAATCACCAGCTGTGAAAACCAACAACAGACATTGCATTTTGTCAAATCAATAATACACATCAAATATGTTGGTCAATATTAAATTTATTATGGTTGAAAAGCAATTCAATTGATTAGTGAAAGTGCAAGTTACTCTGTAGTACAGTCCTACTGTCATCATTTTCTTTAGACAAAAAAAATGATGCCTGGACACTTTTTGTATTTTTTAGATAAAGTGCTTTTCAGTACTAAACATTTATTTATGCTTAGTCAGACAAAAATAATAAAATTAAATTCCATAATCACCCAGACCACAACTTATGAGTTAGTTAGACTTAATCTGATTTAAGAATATAAAAACAGCATAAAAATGCCAATAAATGCAGATACCTTTACACAGGACCAGAACTGTCGCTGATAGAACAGGTATGCACCACTGTTCTTATTGTCCATCACACTGCATAAAAGAAAACATAGTTTGTTATGATGATTAGATCACCAAGAATTAAAAGTAAGCTTCAAATTCTAACATTTCTCTGACATACTTTTTAGGGTAAAGTGGAAGGAAGACATCCTCATCCAGAGTCCGTCTGGTCCGTAAGACTATTGTTTTCAAAAGCTCCTAGAAGACAAAGGTAAGTTAGTTGGAATAATTTTATAATACTAAGGACATGTAGCTTAAATATTTTACATGGCTGAAATAATTTGCACGAATACATAAAAGTATGCTCTACCTGTGTGTACTGGTTGTCTCCATGCAGCACAGTTGGATAACCTTCAGCGAGTCTGTGAATGAAGCTCACCAGCCTCGTTGTCTGACTGCTTGACAGCGGGTCCCACACTTGCTCTGCTAGTACTGCCACAAACAACATGATACATGTTGTACTCGTTTGGCCTAGGCAAATTATTTTTAGTATCCCTTGCTGCAGCACAAGATTCACTACCTGATAGTTTGGAGAGAAGAACCTTCTCTACGATAGCAGGCAGCAATCCGATATCCCCGTCGTCTTTTTCAAGCGTTCTGTGCTCCTCAAATCCATAAAACAGAAGCGACTCAAACCATAGCATGTACTCGAAGTTTGCACACGGCTCCTATATGAAAATAAAAAAGAAATTCAAACAGAGCTCAAAATTAAGGACCTGGTTTTCAATCAAAAAATTTGAATGAACAAATGTTTCTTTACCTCGAGAGGGTTCCACGTGATGAGCTGCAGACGAACTAAAGGGTTAAAGAGCTTCGGTAAACAGAGGCCAATGTAAGCGTCTCTGTAGCAGTCCGGGTATTCCCTTCTCCAGACCTCAAAACGGGATTTGATGCAGTCAAGAGAATGAAAGTCCTCCACCACATCCTCAAATACCTTTTTACTTTCTGCCTTGACGCGATCTGGATGGGACACATTTTGAGGATTATTCATTTCTCAAGCTTTTTGTTGGCATTTCAATGTTCTCTTCAATAATTGGTAGTTTTCACAGTTTTGCAGAAATTACCTCTCTCCATGTTGAAGCTGGTGATATCTGTAGAGGTTTCTTCATCATCAGAGGACAGGCCTTCTTTATGCTCAGCCCTTTTTCCGTTCTGCTCTCTGGCTTGTCGCCGACGAGTTCTGGATCCACACACAGAAGTAAAAACTTTAAGAGAAGTACCATAGAGACCAATACTGCAACTTGAAATAACTCAGTTTGACCTCTCAAGTATTTTAAAAACAATTTAACCTTCCTAAATAGATTTTCCATAGTTTACACTTTTATATTTTCCAAAGTAAAAAAAAGCTTGCTTTAACAAGTCTTCAGTTATGGGATATCTGTAACATTAAATATTGCAAACTCATAGTTTTACAAAAGGAAAAATGTGTCTACAACATTCCTGAGCAAAATTTGGATGGGGTAGAACTAATCCAAATTTTCTTTTACAGTGAATGGTTTGCTCTAACTGATCAAATACTATACCCCGCCCCCCAAAATATTCTGAAAGTTACAAGTTTTTGTTTAGCGTTTCAGAAGGTAGCTACAATATAAATTACTAAGCAAGAATTATGTATAAAATTTATTTTCCCTGTGGCTTATTATTTTCACAATCAAATTTTCATTCTACCTTACGCTTGAAAGAGTGTAAGAGAAAGAAAGGAAGGGAAAAGCAAATTACTGATTACTATTAGTCTGATTCTTCCTCAACATAACCCTCTGAAAAATTACCCCCTCTGGTGGCTCTGGGGAGTATTGGAATCTCTGAGGTTTTTAAAGTTGAAAAAGTCGTCCTACCTTCTTGCTTCTCTTTCAGCTATCCTCCTCTGCCGACTGTTCTCTTGGTATGCAGCACGATCTCGACCGAATGAGTCCAGACTGGGCGCCATGACTGCTTTATCTGAAATAAAACAGGGTGAATGTTAAAGCCAGAACTGAATAGTGGAACAAAACCCTTGAACTTTTTTCTATTTTGGGATCTAACCATAACAACATAAGCAAAATGTGTAGAAAATAAAAATGTTAATGCATGATAAAAGTATTAGTTTAAAATATGTGAACTTTCCAATTCTTTCAGTATATGCTCAAGCTGTCAAAAATTTTGTGTAACATTTCTTAAAACTTACCGTGCTGTAACTGCAGACATGTTACAGTAAATTATGTTAACCTGTTAGTCAGAAACCAATGTTGTTTGACATCTTTATTTTGTTGCTCATTACTTGAGGCAAGTTAAAACATCGAGCTGCAAAAGTCAGCAACTCAGAAAGGTCTTTTCCCATTATCATACATGCTCAATCACACAAATTATCAATCACTTAACTTTAATCATATTCCCAAGAATACTGCGATGTGTGCAGAATGGAGCAGGAATGTGAAAACACACACACGCAAGCATACATTCAGATATAAGGGAAACTAACGAGGCCATTTCAAATAAATTATAAAAACCTTCAAGATGGACTGACTTGAAAGGCTTGCAAACTCCGACGATTCATCTTTAATATCATCCTGTCTTCTCTGGACAAGCCGTGCAGCCCGTTGCCTTAGTAACTGGTGCATGGCAGCCTCCAGCTCCAGGACAGCAGGCACCTGAAAGATATGATGCTTTTTGTGACCTCTGACCCAGCAAAGGTGGGACTCCGAGTCAGTGGGGCTTCTTTGGTCGGACAAGTTAAATGACACATGATGGACAAAACACTGCTGGGAAAAAAAATAAAAATAAATCCTTGGAGTAAAAAAAACAACAACAAAAAAATAATTATTAATGCTGACTAACAAGTTAACCTTGAATGTTGTAGACTGAAGTTGAAACAAGAGTGAAATGGAGAAGACACAGAAAGCATACCATTTCATCACAAACATTATATACTAAATGAGAAGAACAGAACATGGTTTCAGATCCACTCATCAAAATCTTCTGTGCACTATGAGTTGAAATCTGGTGCTGCAAGATCAAGATTAAATTATTCTGTCTGAACATGCATGTTGTTGTAAATATATTAGAGATGCACCAATCAGAAAGCTGAGGCAGATTTTTGTTCTCTGGTTTTGCAATTCATGACAATCTACAATTTGGCCAATTTTGACATCTCCCTCAGCCTTCATACCACGAACAGCCATTCAAATTTTACATTATGGGCTGAGACAACATCACGGCGAGTTAGAGAGCAGTTGCTGAAAAACAGGCTTTACTGTTCTTATTTAAGAAAGAACTAAGTTGAAATTTTATTTAGCATCTTAAATTAGCCATTAATGTAATTAGCATTACTAATTCCCTAGAAGATATTGATTTCTAGCCTAATATTCTCAAAAGGTTGCCAAACTTACTAAATCATGTATGTTTAAAAACAGAAAAAAAGTTAATATCTCAAAAGGTTGAAACTGAGCAGTTTTGCTGTACTGGTTGAGCCTTGATGTTGTCTGCTGAAACTGTCACTCTCTTGAAACCTGAATAAACCAGATTTGTTTTGAAGAGTAGTAGAAAACATTCATTTTAAATGGATTCTTACACCTTTGGGCATCCTGTGACAATTTTGAAAACCTCACATGCTTTGAACCAACTTCGCTCAGCATCAAGATCCAAAATGAAGAGGGTTGCTATCAATGCACCTGGCTCTTAAGTACATATACGTGATGTAATAAATGACTGGAAAAAGGTTTGTGAGCTTCTAACTGGACAGTCCAGGGTCCAGGACAGGTAAGCTGGAAACCATATAAATCCGGTCAACAGACAATTTCTCTGTGCATCTCTAAAATTTACAAAGATTTATCTTGAATGCATGAGATATTTTCATTTCATTATACAAATCTGTACTCATTTTTTTGTTCCTGAAATGACTTTCCCCAATTCACTACATTCTATTGTATAAGAAAAATACTTTTTCTATTACAATTCAATTTATTTTTAAGACTGCATCTGTTTAAAATTCACATAAAAGTTCCCAGATTACAGACACAAAACAGCAAGCAGCTTATCAAACTGCAGATAAATTCTCCCTTACCTTTTCACTGAAACACTCAAGCAAGTCTCCAACATACCCTCGCATTTCTTGCAAGAATTTATATCGATCTGCATTATCATTGGATGAACCCTCAAGCTGATGGATGGTGCTCTCAGAGGCCTCTAGTTCATCTCTTATCTGTTCGTAGCGTTTGATGTTCGCGTTGTGGCCTGCATGCATTTGGGTAAGCCTAAAGACACATGAAATACAGGGGAAAAGAAGAGCTAAGGGTGAGTGAGACAGGGAGAGAGAGAGACAATCAAAAAGAGACCAATCTAAACTCATAGTGGAGACATATTTTGCCTCGTGGCCATTTCACATGTAGACAGCTTTGCTGGGTCATCGGGATCAAGGCACATTGAGAGGGGAGCAGGTGAGGTGAGCACTGATATTAGATGTTGTGGCAAACTCCTGCAGAACCTACCTATCCTGCAAGCGCTTCTTTACCAGATCAATGGACACGGGAGTTAGATCACAAATAGGAGCCCCATAGCGAACAGAACCATTGTCAGAGAGGCTGGGAATCTTTCCAGGCTGTGGAGCCACTGAACTGTAGGTGAAAGGCATACTGTACGAGGAGCCGTAGGGCTGAGTTTCATAGCTGTTTTGATAGTAGGCTGTGCTGTCCTCTGGCTGACTGCTTTGAACCTGGTCAACAAAAATAAAACATAAGCTTGATTAATATCACTGCTAAATCAAAAAGCAACAACAGATTTAAAAAAAAAAAAAATCACAATGGTTCAAACACACTTTTCATGCGAAGATATTTTTCCAGGAGTAAATTAGCTCGAAGTTCTTTTGGGTGATTTTTAAAGCACAAACACAAATGTTCAAACACAATTATTTCTATTGAGGTCAGGCTTTAAAAACAAAACAGTAAAGCCAAGAAGGAAGCTTACAAGAAACATTTGGACAATTTTACAATCAAAAATGTCCAAAACCAGAAGTTTTGTCTTTTAATCATATCTTCCTCAGATCAGAAATCTGATTTCAAAATAAGTACCTAACAAAGAAACAGACAAATTTTGTTTTTCTAATTGAGAATCATTTCACCTGTTAGTGGAGCGAGCTAAATAGCTAAAAAAATTAAGATAACCTCTTACCACTGCAACTCAAAATTTCAAAAACCCAACATGAAGTCAGAATATTTCACTGCATGTGAGAGATGCTGCTCACCTGGGGAATGCTGATTCCTTTCCTAATCTGTTCTTGCTCCCAGCGGCTTACTTCCTCATCTTGACCTGTATCCAGTGCTTCGTCATCACTACCTTCAATACCTGTGCACATTTGGAGAGGACATCTGTCTCAGCTAATAGTAATAATGCAGGTAAATGTATTTCCAAAATTAAGCACTTCATGGCAGTACCGATCTCTTCAGCTATCTTCTGTCTCTGACTTTTGTTCTTGACACCACTAAAGCGGATCCTCTTCTCGTCTTCATCTTCATCATCGCTGCAGTCCCTGTCTTCTTGCGTCATACGTTTCTTAGAAGGCTCAGCCTCCACCAGAGGAGCTTCCCCTCCGAGCTCTCTCGCTAGCTGCCGACGCTTCCTAGCAGCGTGGATGAATGCTGCATCAGGAATTTCTCCTGAGGTAGAAGCAGGTAGTCATCAGCACTTATGCACTTCTACATGCGAATATGAAAACATTTTTCAGGCTCTGAAGACATATATACATATAAATTTTTTTTATAACGTTATTAGCTCCGAGGTTAGTGAGGGACTTAACTTAAAAAATATGAGAGCTAACTCCATGTGAACCAGCTAAACCAAAGAGTGCAGACCAAACTCTGGAAAAGATTTTTGAACAGAAGGTTTTAAAATAGGAAGACTACCTGGCTTCAGGCTTGTGAGGGATGACAGTGTGTTGAATGATGATCCCACGTTCCTGCCCCTGGACAATTGACCCCCTTGGGCTTTTGCTTCTTCATCCTGTTCATCTCCACTCTCCACTTCCATCTCTTCCTCTCCTTGTTCACTGCTGCCTCTGCTGATAGCCTCCTCTTTCACAGTAAACACAGGCTGAGGGGGAGCATCTGGGGAAATAAATGAGTCAAAGGGTAATCTTAAAGGAAAAGCATGTTTTGACTGCATCATATTTATTACTAAAGCAAATTTGTATATATCCCAACTTGCATTTGAACAATCTGTGAAAGCAGAAACAATCTGGAGCAGGGGTACACAAGTTCAGTCCTTGAGAGACCTGCAATTTTTGGAACCAGTCCTTCTCCATCACACTAAAATCAAATAGCTGAATTCCATCTTCATTCTATTCCATCTCCATATATATTCGTATAGTCCCTTTAATAACTACCATACTGACGCGCATTAATTTTTATGCGGGCGAATATGATCTCATTATGTTGTTACATATTAATAACAGTGGATCTCACCAGATTTGGTTTCCTGTTTGACATTTCCCGATTTCTGCAAATCTTCTTTGTATTCTTTCTTCAGCTGCTTGACTATCTTCTTGCTGTGATTGGGTTTCTTCACGCGGAATACCTCGGATCCCTCTGTTAACATAACCAGACAGACAAGACATGAGACAAGGTAAGACAAGAACATTCATTAAAAACGTGAATGCACAATCTAGTTTTGTGTTGTAGCTATATGAAAAAGATTCAAAATCGCTTCTGTGGCTAAAGTTTAGTGATTAGCTACTTTAGCATTGTTACCTTCGTCATCGTCAAAACTCAACAAACTGGCTTTAGTCGGAGGAACTACCACTGGAACTTCTTTGCACTTCTTTTCCTTCTTCACGGGTCTCATAATGTTCAGGTTTGATAGAAAGCCGTTACTGAAACAATTCTCCTCGCTGCTTGGAGCCCCGCTGGTCTCAATGAACGGGATTTCAACCACAGGCCCGAAAGAGGTGGGCGCAAAAGACTGCGGCTGGCTCTCCTCCTGCTCGTCCTCGTCGGAGTCATTCCTCCGCCGCAAGTTAGCTCGTTTCGCCCTTTTGAACATTGTGTTAATCCGTAAAGGGAAAAAGCGCGTAACGCAACAGCCGAACAATACAAACAAAGCTTATAAAACAGATATATCAGATGCACACTGCATGGCGGCCATTTTCTGTCTGGGTGCTCGCTCGTTTTTTCTTCTTTGACAGTAAAAGTGGAACACAGCTGATCTTAGGGAGATACTGCCATCAAGTGGGCACAATTGTAATAGACGCTTAGTACAGACGCCCAACAAAAACATGTTTCGATGTTTGTTTTACTTTGTGGAAAACCAACAGAAATAAATCAAAGGTATGACACAAACTAATTTATGTAGCAGAACACATCGAGGTATAGTAAAATATAAATTAGAAGACCATATTGCTCTGTTCATTGAATTTTTCAGATCACACAGAGCAACAGTGTCAATTATTAGGCTTAAAACAGAGAAACAGTTAACTTTGCCTTTCAGATTCAAATACCTGCATAAAAACTCCATTAAAATCATTTCTAAATTAATTTGCTTTTTCTATATATAACTGCTAGGCACATGTTCTTATATTTTCTGTGTTCTGAGATTTTTATCTAGATGCTTATTTAGTTTATTTATTTTGAATGGCATTTTATAACAATATTTCTATGATCCATTCAAAGGTGTAAATTATTCTGCACTTGCCAATGATTTCAGAGTTTAGGAAACTGTTAAACCTGGTTGTGTAATCTCATAGACGGTCCAGGTTTTATGGAAATCAAAAATTTGTTCAAATTAACAAATTACTATGACTTGTAAATATGTGAAAAGATATAAAAGCATTTTCAGATCAGCTGCCCAGCAGTGTTCAGCTGCCAGATGGATTGCAATATATTTTGTGGTTCAGGCACTTGCAAAAAAAAAAAAACATTCTCAGCACGGACTTTGGCAATTTAAAGAAAGAAATTTAAACTGCAAGATTAGCTTGATGGAAAAATGTTATGATTTTTCTTTGTAGACTTTAGTTTCTACCTCTATTTTCTACCTACAAATATGTTTTTGAAACATTAGAAAGGCAGAATATGTTGCTTGTTGCCACTTATTTGCGTCTATTTTTACTAATAAGATGGGAAGATTCATTCATTAAAGCTGCTGCCCTAAGAAACCAACAAGGACAAAAATCTGAAGTGAAAGTTAATTTTATATACGTACTCTTGAGACTTTTTGAAAAGTCTAATGTAATGTGCTTTCATCTGTATTGTGTGTCTGAAACAGTTTGAAACAAAAGATGGTGAAAAAAATGCAACTAAAATATTTAACTATACAATAACTTGCACACTCGGAAAAGTAGCACCAGTTTTGATGTATTCTACAGCATTCAACTCTTGATTCTGACAGTCTGGCACCATCAACAGTGCCTTGACCTTGGAAAAAAACAAACAAACAAACACAAAAAACATGTGTGATGTTCTTTTGTATTTTAAACAAAATGTGCAGTTAATCTAAAAACCACTTGAAGGCGCTGCACCCCTTTGAAAGCAGAAAAAAAAAGTGTTTAATTTGTGGCCAAGGTATGCTCATAGTTCACTAAGGTACACTGAGGTATAAATGCTAATGAAATACAATGACATTTCCTGATCCAGTGAATCTGAATCAAGCCAGAATGAATATAGATGACATCAATATTGTCTTCTCAAATGTTCATCACACCGTTCTCCTTGTTTTTAACAAGCGACTGTAGCTTTGTATCAGATGAGTATTTGCATATGAAGAAATACAATTCAAGTTTTATTAGTTATATATCACACACTGCTTACCTGCTCCTGAGAGCATGGGGAACATGATCAAAGAAAGAAAGAGCATGCCTGTCTTCTTTAAGGAGTGACAGGAATCATGTTAAATTGCTCCCACTGGATGCAGTCATTGTAAAAGCAAAGCCATAGGAGCTGCACTTTCATTTGCAGCAACAGAACAGGATTGAATAACCGTAATTATTAAATACCCTCTTGGTGTCACAGGGTAACAAAGATAGAAAAGAGAAGAAAATAGATGTTCTAATGGAAATACAAGAGGATCACAACCTTCACCTTTTACACTGGGTCTCAATTAATGCAAGCCTATGAACATCAGTTTAAACAAAACGAAGGCAGCTTTTCTTTTTCTAATGGAGTCAACTATTTTGCATCTGGCATTGACTCCCACTCACTGCGGCTATTACTGTGTTTTTGAAACCAACGAACAACGCAGCATCACAAATGCAAGGGCAAAGCTGCAGAAATGCTAGGTGACTAATTATGCTTCTATCTAAAAAGGATCAAGATTCACTCAGGTAATTTTGGTTTAAACTCTCTAAATCCCTTTTGCTTGCAGAATGCATTATTTCTCCTTCTGTAGAAGAGAAATAATAAGGACACATGCAGTATAGGCTTGGCCATTCTATGACATACTCATTACAATACAAACTCAAGTAAGTACACTAATGCTTGGAAGTTTTTGGTAATTGTTCAGGCAGGAGACAGGTAGATAAAGGGACAGGGAGCCAGTGTAAGAACTTCGGAAGAGGGGTGATGTGCTCTATTTTCCTAGTTTTAGAGACATTCTGAGCTGCTGCTGATTGACTTTTTAGGGAGACCTGTGAAGACACTGTTGCAGTAATCAATTCAACTAAAGACAAACAAATGGATGAGTTTCTCAAGATCTTGCTGGGACATTGGTCCTTTAATCCTGGAAATTTACTTCAGATGATAGAAGGCTGACTTTGTAATTGTCTTTATGTGTCCCTGGAGGTTCTGATTTGTGTGCATCACAACACCCAGATTGTGGGTCTGGTTACTGGTTTCTTGCTGCAAAGGCTAAAGCTGTGTGCTGAATCTCAATCTCATTCCTCTTTTGGTCTGTTTCTGTTCAGCTAAACAAAGTTATGGCAATAAACAAATAAATAAATAATCATGGCAACTCTTTTCCTAAATGTATTAATCAACTTACAAAATTAAGTGCAAGATGCAAAAAATGTCTCAGAACAGAAAGAATCAAATATGGCCAATGGACTCAAAGACAAGTGAGCCTCAAAATTAATATATTCTGCTCAAAGTCTCATAAAATGTTGGGCTTGCTGGACGTGTTTCATCTCTCCCACAAGCTGTGGATCTCTACAGCTCCCCCAGAGTTATCATGCAGTGTTTCTCTCGTTAATGCTCTCCTTGCAGTCTGTCTTCTTAGTCAGACAACATTTTGGTAAGTTTGCAACTTTGCCATGTTCTTTCCATAGTCAGATGATAAATCAATTGTCCTCTCCAGGTGTGTTAATATTACAGCATAATATAATGCTCAAAATAGTCGATTTTACATAATATTAATTGAGCCTATATTTGAATATGTGTTTATTGATAAATTCAGTTTTTGTTTCTTAAGACAATGACAATGTTTTATTGTATTTTCATTCCACCCCTAAGAACAGATCAATGCATCATAACAAGTAGGCTTGACATTATAACTAATTTTGCTGAACAAGAAATTGTTCCAGAAGTTATCATGGTAAACAATCGTATTGTTTATTGCAATCACATCCACTAAAACTGAATTTTACTGGATATTTTACCTATCCAAGAAATAAACAAAATAACAGAAACGACAAGTGAAATTAATAATGAAGTTACCAAACAAATTTGTCCTTCAAGAAAAATGATTAGTTCATAGCACTGCAGCAAACTGAAACCGTTTTTCATCCAGTCTTTGGTAGAAATAGAGAGAGAAAAGCGTAAATTCATGCAAATAAAAATGATTGAATTTGTTTTAATTTCACATGTGATTAAATGAAACTGGGCTACTGCAGCAGAAAACCTCACTGTTTGCAACTCATGTCAACTAAAAATATTGATGTTATACTTACAAGGATTTTTCTAGATGATATTGCATTGGGAAAACATTGCATAGTTAGATGAGTCTTGATTTCAGCTGTAACATTCAGGTGATGGTTCTGGCATGAACAACATTAAAAGTGTGTACTAAGTGTGTTGATGATGGGTAGAATTATACTAATGTGGAATATATTTTCTTAGCAAATGTTTTGAAATAGGGGACCATTAAATCCAAGCAAAGCATTTCTTTTTAACAACTTTTAAAGTACCTAGAAAATCTCCAGATGTTTTAATATTTATGCAGAAACATCAAAAACTCTACAGGCTACACACAAAACTCAACTATAACTGATTTGTTTGTTTGAACACAAGCTGTTAGATCACAAAAGAACCCAAGGGCTCAGACAAAGAAACACAGCATGCTACAGAGTGCACATGCTATCTCCAGTGCTATTTGTAGAGGTGTTTTGATCATCAAATGGTATATATCATTTTCTCATGCTGCTTGATGCATTTTGCGTACGTTTGACAGATGTTCTATTTGAGTGTGGCAGTGGGAGTTTTTGCATATTTTTTCTTGGCCTTCCTTGGCTGCTCTTGTCACAGAGCAGAGCTTACTGTGTCTGACAGTGTGAGTTGATTACGGCAGAGTTTGTCTTAAACGCTAACACGTTATCATGGATACGCAGTGACCTCCAACTGCTTCCTTCATGCATTAAAATACAAGTTGACATTATGCATTTTATGCTTCTTTGCCACGCTCTTCCACCATTCTCTTCAGGTGTCACCCTTTCTTACTAACTTTACCCATTTCCTAAGCAACACAGTTGTTTTTTTTGTGCTGCTCTATAAAACTGCAGATAGAAATGATAAGCATAAACTTTAAAAAGAAGTCTGAGGGGAAAAGTTCTGTGAAACTGCTGTGTAAGCAACATTACCATTACTGTTCTCAAATTCTCCTCCTCTTAATTTCTTTCTTACCCATCACTTAAGATAACATCAAAATGTGATCACACGGTGACTATCAGGAGTTTTGCTCACAATCACGTTTGCCTGATTCCATTCACACACTCTGACTCCTTCAGAGTTTCATTGCATCTGCATTTGTGTTTGATCTAGTAGAACTTTTTCTTTCCAGCAGCTTTTCTCCACCCGGCATCAAATTCTGCTTAGGTTTTAAGAAAGACAACGCATCCTAATCTGTAACCTTTGACAAGGGAGAAGCAGCAGCCTCCTTACAAGACTCCGCAATGAAAAGCTCCCCCACAGCACCTGTGAGGGATGCAGACTGAGACTTAAAGTGGAAAAACAGTCTGGAGGAGATAAGGTACCTGATTAAAGTGAACACAGGGAGGAAATGATGATGTTTAAACTCACTTTGAAGCCTCAAACTGGTAAATAAATGATGTGCTCAAGAAGACTCAAGAAACGGCTGTGGTTTGTACACCTGCGGCTCAATGCTTAAATATTCATTTCCTGTCAAAGTCACACTCTCACACACATTTTAGGAATGTGTATCTAGCTTCTAAGCGTGAGTTTAAATTTTACAGAGGCAATATTGAATTTAAAAAAGCTATGTGCACACAAGCTGCAGATGAGAAATGAATAAAAGGAATAAAATGTGGGGTATATCTTACTTTCTAATTAACAATTTCACACATCTTTAAAATTCCCTCATCAGTGGACAGCATGCAGCAAAAGAAGCAAAAACCCTCTGAGTTTTTATCAGCTCCCTTGCATTTCTTTCATCAGTGCCATACCAGTAATGGCCCTGAGATTAGTGCCGGATGTGTTACCTAAACTTCTCATTTGGCAGGAATGGAGGGAGAGAAGACTCTTAATTTATTTATTTACTCATTTCAAAAACAATTGCAGCTAAAAGAAAGACTGGGCAAAAATGCATTTCCTTTGAAAATACATTGTGAATGCACTCAGAATATTTTTGGTGAAAATTGTAGAATGACCTGAAGTCAATTGCAGCAAACATGCAGAAATGTAAGAAATGAGCAAAATGCATATAGAAAAACTGTAACATCCCACGGTAAGGCCATTTGAAATCGCTATAGAACATTGTTTCCAAACCTCTACTGTAAGGTCACTATGGAGCCCTCTAGGGGACATGGGAAAAAAATTATTTTGAGTTACCTTGCAATAAGCTTACAGTAATATTGACTAGTATATTTTGTATACTGTGGGAAATGTCAATTTAAATTTTCAAATGCATAAACATTTAAAGAGCCTCCGTGTTTATTATCAATTCTTTGGTACAAAAACTGACTGAAAATTGATTTATTCACTGCATGTCTGTTAGTGTAACTTCATAAGGTTGAAAAAAAAGAAAGCTAAAGCTAGCTGAAATAGTGATGGCATCATGTAGGGTATCACTAACCTGCTGACCTACAGTGAAATACCCCATACAGTGTGAAGAAAATGGTGCAACTTAGGCCTTGATCAGATGTTATTTCATCCATATTAGCAATATGTAACAAAATGTAAAAAACTAGAAGTTTTTAGAGTGTAGATTTGAATTCATTTTCTTTCCACTGACAGTCAAATGTACCAATCCACCACAAATCATCCAAAAACAGATTCCTTTCCATGTAATTTAAAACAGCTATTTTCCTGGTTTGTTGTCTCAGTCTTTCTTTATACTTCACTCTGCTAATTGATAATTGTGTCAGACTGCTCATTAGCCCATCTCCTTTAAAACTCCTTGACTTTGCATTTATGCCCTTTCCTTCTCATGTCTTCATTTCATGTCTCCTTCATCTATTTGGCTCCATCCTGAGCCTTCTCTCTCCCTAGTCAGCATATGTTTCAGAAAGTCCTTCAGGGCTTTCTTTCTGTCAGCCTGAGTACAGATATTTCAGCACCTTGATTTCAGCGTAATTACATAAGGATAACTGATGACTCTCATTGAATGCATTTCTTTCTTCCTTCCTGTCAGCCCCATCAGGAAAATGACCTGAGGCAAAGCAATCACTCACTATCTCTCCTTTGCAGACGGGCACCAGAATCTTTACAAAGTTTACGAGTAAAGACAAAAGGAGATTTTTTTTCTTTTCTTGATTGCATAGTTATTATACAAGAATAACTCTCCCTAAATGCACTCTCTTTCTGCCAAACTAAAAGGGAAAAGACCTGGGGCACAGCAATCACCCGCTTCTGCTCTGCACCAGAGGGAGGTGCAACAATTTAAAAATTGTACAGATATTAGATATTTTTTTTCAGCATTTAAGTTTCATAATCATGACAGGGACTTTGGCCTAGTATAAATGCTATTTTTGAGAACCCCACTTTGTAATAGTCGCACAGATATATAGATACCCACCAGGGAGTTACCAAGGGCAACTGTTTTATAATGCTTGACAGTGAACAGTTCCTCAGGGACCTCTCTGAATTACTCACTGGTTCTTTAATAACAGATAGAAAGAGAAACCCCATTTACATCTGACCACAATTTTCTTAACAAAATCTCTTTTGTTTAGAGGTTTTGTTTTGTTTTTCCAAACAGAAAAAAACTGCCAGAGTATTTGTTTGCAAAATTAATTTTAGCTATATTCGGAATAAAAGAAAACAAAAGTATTAGTACCCATTTGAGTTTGAAATGTACATATTACATACAGGTTTCTAAAAAACAGCTTAATTTCTGAGACTTTTTAGTCTGTTCCGTTTTGTGTGAGGCTGTTTCCCTGAATGTAAACATTGCATTTCATTTAGAAATCAAGGTTCCACAATATGGAGGAAGTGTGGTGAGGCACAGAATCCAAGTTGCTTGAGGTCTACAGTGATAATTTGGGGTGCCAAGTTATTTTCTGGCAGTGGTCTCCTGCGTGAGTGTGTTATCATTTACACTCAGAACATTTTACAGCACGTTATGCTTCCCTGTGCTTACAAGCTTTATAGAACTTTTGATTTTATTTTACAGCAGGAAATAGGACATGTCAACTCTGCAATTAGTGCCAATTCCTAGCTTAATGACCAATATATCACTGTGTTGGCCTGTCAGTCAACTGTTCTCACTTGTAGTCCATAGAGAATCTTTCAACTGTCTTCAAGAGAAGAATTTAGAAATTTAGCAATAATCCAAATAAACTGAAGGTCTCCATTATATTAACATGTTCTTCCTCAATACATCAGCAGTTCAGAGACTAATCACATTCATGTTACACAATGTATAATCAATTCTTTCAACAAACAAACAACGTGAAAAATTAATATACTGTATGAGGTATACCTTTTCAGTAGGCCAAAATATTTGCATAAAAATATCTATTAGTGCATTATATAATTTTGGGGTTTCATATGATGTAAGCTAGAAATCAAAATAATTTTAAAATAAATGTAACAATATCTGGGTAATTAATATATTTCAAATATTAGTTTAAGGATACATTATCATTTTATAATTTATCAAGATGTTTAGTTCTGCTGTTCACACTTCATAGCAGCGATCTTCTGCTAGAGATGTTTTCAAAGCAGTGAATTTTGCAGAAAATGGAGGAGAGTACCCACGACTTACAAGTTTGAAAACCCACCGCTGAAATTGCTGTTTTTATGTAGCATCACCTCAAGAATAGTGGATAAGGTATCCTGATGACTGTTTTTGTGTCAATATCAAGACCACATTCATCTAAATCTAGGCCTACTGTTGCCTAGCAAGTGGAAGGCACTGGATAAGAGTACAAAGCACACATTCTAGTCAGCATGCACACTTGTATACAATAGTATTGAATTGCTCTCACAATTTCTTATCTTTCAGTCATTTTCCAAGTGTTCTGTGCCACTCCTTTATAATGAGTTTAAAATATATGGGTCATGTGCAAAAACCATTTTTTAGAAAGCTGGAGTGAAATGTTAAAGATATTTTAGGCCCTCGGTGGTCATAAACAAGTCCTGTGGGAACAAAGAATGAATTCAGAAAACAAACACTAACACTTTGTAATCGCTCTTCTTAGGCACACATCTAAGCTCAGCATGTGCAAAAACCCACAGCTGCACCAGCAGAGGGCCTCGCACCAGGGCCTTGATTTAATCATTGCCCAGCGAGGGGAGAGGCCAAGCAGGCAACAAAGCTGCCCTCCAGCCTTCTATCCTCTGTCATCAATGCACCCAATAGGTTGACCCAGGAGAGGCCAATCCCTCATCCTCCACCCTCCACCTGGGGTGTTTGAAGATGAGAGGAACTGTGTGTAGAGGGAAGGGAGGACCAGGAGGCGGAGAGGCAGATGAAACCTAGGTTGTTTTCTTTGAACTGCTAATCACTGCTTTTAAAGTTGACCCCGCTTCCTGTCCCTCTTTCAGTGTTAAGCTCATTAAAATACACACCCTGATAAAAGATTTGGGTGTGAGTCCACCTCGAACCCTTACAAAATGCTTTCTCAATTCCCACTAAATACTGAAATCTTAACTAAAGACAGCAAGAAGTTTGTGGAATAATGAAATTAAAAATACTGAACACAGTTGCTGTTTTAATGTAGTTTTTTTAATCTTGCCTATAATTTTAAAATCGACATCACAAGGTTGTTTTGGAGTTAAACTATTATGAGCAGATATAATATTTATTGTCTAGTCCCACGTTGAAGGGCTCCAGAAATAAATCAATTTAATCTGAGCTAATTTATGATCTATTGGTCATTAACATGATAAATAAAGACCAGAACCTGGAGCAACTATGTCATTGGCTTTACCAAAAGATTGTTCTATGAATTATTTCTAAAAATCTACATTTTTTAGACCTTTGATAAACAGTTTGTTACAATAGCAACACAAATACACATGAGACAAAGCTGCATGCACAAACTCACTCAGAAGGATATGTGGATTCGGACTACAATTACTCTGAACAATTGTACTGCAAATAATCAATGTAATTTACAGTATGTTTTTTTTTGATGTATATGAACATTTTTGGTCTAATATTGATGGTACATTGAAACACCAATCAAAACACTAATTTTAGGTGACAGAGGAACATTAGAAACTAAATTGTGTAGACTCAGTGTAAATGGAAGGTCCAAACAGAGCCACTTTGGTATGGACCTAGTCAGAGTCACATGCTCATGCAAGGTGTGAATTGTGCTCAGTCTCTGCTGGTTCCAATTTGGAAGTGTTTGCATTGAAAACGGTGGGTCACAACAAGCCCAAGGAGACTCACACTGATGGTTGGCTGTGGAGGGAGAGCATGATAAGGCACAGCAAAGATGGAAAGTTGAGTAGCAAGGGATCAATCAATCATCGCTCCTGTTGGTTTATATTGACTCAGAGGTCCCACTGGGCTACCACGGTCAATGTGCTTTCGGGCATTTTGTGTGGGTCGATGACGGAGCATGCCTGACTTACCTCTCACCTTTTGTGTGCGTGTGTATCAGTGTAATAAATTAGAGGGGTTTTTTTCAGGTGCATTGAAAGGTTTTCATAGCAGCCATAAGTTATCTTAAGGTGAATATGTGTTTGGAAATTACAGCCTCTAAAAATTTCATATTGGTGGTACAATAAAGTGTACATAAACCCATGGTTTCAGTTCTTTTAGAATATTTCTAAGGGTGTAATTTACAGCACCTTGCAAAAATATTAATTTTCCACATTTTCTTTAATTCACAATCCTGAATGTGTCTTGTTGGCATTCTGTACAGCAGAACAACATAACACATAATTCTTGGCTATTTTATTTATATTTGTTACATAAAATCTATATTGAAGTAGTGAAATAACAACTTTTAAAAAAATAGTGAAGATGGTTTTTGAAAGGATACATATCTGTGTTAATTAAACACAAAAAAGCTCAGATAACAGAGAAGCTGTGTAATGATAATGATAAAAATAAAATTTAGATTCTGTACAGTGTGGAGAATCTGTTTAAAGAGGGTAGATTGTCTATTCTACATTAAGTAAACCCGTACTGTTATTTTTCAACTTGCCATGTTATCTGCTGATATTTTCTTTTTAAGTTTTTTTTTTTTTTAAATCAAATAGAAGCCACAACAAGGCAAAAGATATATATTGTAAGTGAGCTTCAGATACACAAAAGACACAAAACGAGACGGAAATACAGGGAGAACACAGGCTCACAAAGTGAGTTAAAAAAGTGAGTTAAAAAAGAAAAATGAGAGTACACAAAAAAATAGCAATCTCTACCAATCTTTTTGCCAGATCTCAATCAGGCAAAAAGTTTGGAAGATTGATATGAAGATGGAGAAATGAAGACAAGGTGGCACTCAAAGAAAGCTGTTTGATGTTTTTCTGCTTGGAAGAACATTTTCTTGTGTTTTCTGATTTACGAAGAAATAAAAAATTGCCCACCGGCTTAGTCTTTCCTGTAAATACTATATTTGGGTTAATTCTTCCAACCCCCTTGGTAAATGAAAAGCAATCTGTAAATGTGAAAAATCTAACCACGCTTTGTTGCAGGGTAGTAACAAGATATTGTATTTTGTTTACCTGGACAAGCATGAATGTGCACATATGTAAATAAGCTTAAACATACTGTAGAAAATAAAAATCTGCATGATTTTACCAAAACATTTTGCAAGAGCTTTTTTTTAACAAACTGCAGGGTCATCAATCATGTGGATGCTATGAAGGCTTGATGGCACGGGAATACACTGACAGGATCTGAGTGATGGATGATTGACAGCTGATGATTACCTGAGCTGAGGGTTGGTTAGTGTCTCCTGGGTGAACCTCGCTGAAGCTCTGCCTTGAGTCAGGTGGACCAAGAAGAAAATAAATTTACAGAAAATAACCCGGGATCAACCGTATATGTAAACTTTGAGAACATTACAACAACGTTCCTTCATATAATTATTTGTAATCATAAAGAGTGTGCAAAGCAAACATGGGATAGTCAAAGATATCACAATATGACAGTACCAAACAAATAATCCAGAAAGATTTCTACAGGGAGAAACAGATTCTACATCCTTACATCACTTGACCTTGTCAAGTCTTTTCTCTTTCTTCTTAACATTTCAAGCTGTTCAAAATCTTGATGGAACTATATGTAAACAAAAATGATTTATTTCAATGTAATAGACAATGACACAGAAGTGGCGCTCAAATATAGCTGTGTTTTCCACTATCAGTTTTATCCACATATTCAGATAAAACAACCTAAAACTTGTCCATAAAATCTCACATAAAAAAAAAAAATATGTGAGATTAACATTTGTTTGAAATGAAAATTCTTTTAAAAGATCTCACACTCCTGGTTTATGATGAGGACAAACAGCCTACGTATATGCGGCAGCTGCTCTACCTCAACACCACACACCACCCCAATCTGGTGGGGAACCAGAACTCTATCTGGTTCTTTACCGGCAATGAAAGAGACCTATATGTTTTCAGAAAGCTGCTGAATGGTACCCTTTGAAGACTAATGAGAATAACCATTGCTGACCTTTAAGATTGTGACAACCACTGTGTCTTTGTGCACATTTTATAGACATATTCTAGTTTGTATCCCATAACGGAGATTTAAAGCTGTCAACAGGTATTGCTTGTCATGGACTGGCATGAGTTCTTTTTTTGGTATGTAGCACTCCCAATATGTAAAAATGCCTCCATATTTGCTACAATCTGTGTTCAGACCAAATGGAGAAAACTGGACATATTTTATCTACAAAGAGTACATAAAAGCATTTTTTTTATAAACGATTGTACAAATATTCGTAATCCTACTTATGTGACTTTACTAACATGCTCAATGCACTCTAAGGACAGTCTTTGCCTCTGTTGAAGTCTTAGTGAATCTAAGGTCCATTCCTGTCCTTTTGGACCAGTGTCTTTCATGTTTTAGGTGTTTCTCTTCTCCCACACACCTGACATAAATGGATGATTATTAAGTTTCTGCAGCACTCAATGGCATGCAGAGGAGATCATGCAATCATTTGCACCAGGTGTTTGTGAACAGAGACATCTAAGATATGCAGGTCAGTGGTCCTTGAGGACTGTAAATGAAAGACTGCTCAATGGCCTTTAGATCAGGTAACATTGGCTGACCAATTAAGCACAGGCATGGCCACGGTCAATAAAGCAGGTACTGCCCTGGTACATTTAGTAGTTAGGTTGAAATTAGCAACTCCATAAACCTTGTAAGCAGAGGGAACATGGTGTTCTAAAATTTCCTGATAGCTGATTTAGCTGACTTTGGACTTATTAAAACAAATTGGACCCCCAAGCAACTCACCAGGCCCTCCTACTCTAGGACCTTGATTTCCAAATGGAATGCAATTTTACTTGTAAGAAAGGATTTTGATCCATTAAGCAGTCAGCCAGTTCCTTTTTTTTCCTTAGCTCAGGTAAGTTGCTTCTGACAGTGTCCTTAGAGTTCCTGGAGTTCAGGAGTGGATTAATATCTGAAATGTTACAGTTGTAGCCAATGTCCTGAATATATTTGTGTGACTTTCAAACCACTCCACCTCCTGTGAATATCCCAGAACATTTGAAGAGGCTTTTCTTCACAATCCTCTCAACAGACTGCAGGTATCCCTGCTTTGTGTGCACCTTATCCACTGCAGCTTTCCCTTCCACTATGCTGTCCAATAAAACACATGGATACAGTAGTTGATGAACAGCCACAATATTATTTTACCAATTTTTTGTGGAATTATCCTCCTTTTTGGGGACAGTCGTGACTGACTGCTGAGCAACTGTCAAGTCAGCAGTTTTCCCTTATGCCATAACATAGCTGTATTTAACAAAAACAACATTTTTGTATTGCTCATGTGTAATATTTTGACATTCTTCAAACTTTTCCATTATCAATAAAAATAAAAGAAATGAAAGCTTTAAATATATGTATAATGTAATGTTTACAATGTTTACACTTTGACGAAAAAATAATTTCACATTTTAATTTATTAAGCTACATCTCCATCTATTCATTTTCCATGTGGGGTGGTTCTTGTTTGATCACAGGGAGTGATTTAGTCAATGACTGAATGTAGTGTGTAGGTCCTCTGGATGCCATAAGGCGCAATACAAGTACGGATCATTTATCATTCCTGGTAAGAATCCACACAGGCAGGGGGAAACATGTAAACTCCAGGTAGAAAGACACCAGCCAGGATTCAAACACCAGATGTTTTCTGTGCAAGGCATGGGCCAACAACTGCGCCAACATGCAGATAAAAAAAACAACTGTTTTAATTTTTTAGGGAATTTTATCAAAAATGAAATTAGCCTTATAGTTGCATACTCATATCTATCATATAGGTACTTTTCAAAACCTGCAAGAGGGTTAAGCAAATTGGGGGCCAGAAAGTCAAAGTTTTCATGCACTTCACATGACACCCTTCTTAGACAAATTATATAACCGCAGACACATTAGGTACATTTATCTTGAAGAACATGAGTTCCTTCTCTTGTTTTTCATTGTGCTATACAGTATATTACTAAATTAACAATTTTTTGATACAACTCACTTTCTGAGTTGCCAAATCAGATAGGTCAGCTTAGCCTGTAGCCTGTGATTAATGGTGGAGTGCTTTTTCTGGGCGACTACCAAAACAGTAAAAGAAGAGCTGAAGTTATTGGGTAAAATGTTGTTGAAATAAGAACAAGATTAAACAACAAAGGGAGGAAAAGATTGGTTTTAAGAATATATTAAAACTCTCAATGACAAGGACTAACAAGTAGTGGTTTGTTGCTGTATCCCATTTGTGTCAATGTGATAAATTTAAAGCGTTTTTTGTATGTTTGCTTAGTAGATGACAGAAATCAACAAAATTGCTCAAGTATCAGAAAATAAAAAGTTGGCAATTGCTGCATTAATTTATGAGTATTCATTAAATTATTCAAAAGAACTTGCTCTCAAACATCATCTTCCCCGTTTAATAGAGCTTATGTGTGGGAGACATGCACGAATGACATGCAGGTACCCCTCAAAAAATCTCAGCATATTGGCAGTCACACACACACACTTATTTGGACCCACACAATTCCTTTTGCCTCACAAAAACATGTCCTAACTCAACTTATCTTGCAACTCATCCATAATCAAATATGACACTCCTTGCCTCTTCCTCCCCTCTATCACCCCTGCTCCCTTCTCACGCACCCTCTTCTTGCTCTCAAATCCCAAAATACCAGTCTGCTGAACAGCAGTCTCCCTATAAGCCCCAGGCCAATTAGAGTGGTGTAGCAGCATTGTTATGTGCCTGTCATGGTGGGTTTCTCCTCCCCACTCTCTGTTTGTGGCAACACAAACTGCTGCTGGGCCACAGGCAGCTTAGAGCCGGAAAGGAAATGGAGGGAGTGGAGACAGGAGGAAGAGAAAAAGAGAGGAAAACGTCATACTTTTTAAGCAGAGGTGACTTCTAAAAATGCAATTCTAGAAGAGTTTTTGAATAATAGTATGAATTCTATTGCTTGAAGTTACTGGTATTCTTCATTAGTACACAGTAAGAAAGCATGAGCTAGATAAGAGAAGATTTAAAATACAGATCATTCTGTTTTTCTCTTAATCATCCTCCCACTATACACAGCTGATTACAATCAAAATCCTAGCTTTCTTGGGTGAAGGTGTTTGATGAATTTGAAGCCCACACTGTGTTCTGCATAAATATAAGCTGATTTTCATACAATTACCCACAAATAAAGTGGTAAAGCAATCTTATTTGACATAAAATAAAAGTAGAGGGAAACAGTGCAATTTCCCTCTGACGTAATTTCTTCTGACAACATATAAACAGAGCAGTGGAGTACCCCGGAGTCCAAAAACATCACTGTTAGTTTAACTGGTCTCTCTAAATTCGCCTTAGGTCTGAGTTTGTGCATGGCTATTTGTCCTGTCTGTCTCTGTGTTGCCCTGCGAAGGACTGGCAACCCGATTCTCGCCTGTTGACAGCTGGATTTATACACCAGAGGGGTTCTTCCGACCCCATTAGATGGATGATATTTATATGTTGTAAATACTGATCTGTGGATTATGAATACGTTGATGATGCTGAGGAACTTCAGACTTGACATCTGATAGACTTCAAGGAAAAAGCTAGCAAAATGTCACACCCTAAAAGTTAAAAAATAAATGTTTTTGAATAGAACCCTGTTTTAAAAGATTAAGGTAATAAGTTTTATAGTATCAGGTTAATTGATGACTAAATTCTGTGCTGTGGCCGATATGTCTGGTAAGAGATATTTGTCAGCCCCCACAAAATTAGCACATGTCACCCTGAAACCACCACTGAAACTGTAGATACTGTATTTAGCAATAAGGCTCTCAAGTAACTGAGATATTTAAAATTAGCATAATGTAACATCAATATTGTGTTTCCTGATATAACATGAACGTTTCAGTTTTATTTTGGTCAGATTCATAATTGCCCTAGGCTGTTGCAGCTGTCACTGGATAGGGGTGGGATTCACACAGGCTCCCAGATTATCTCAAGGAAAAAACTCAAAAAATGGCACATTATAATAAACTATTGCTACCCTATGTAAGTTGCAATTTTTTTAAAGCATAGTCTCTGTAAAAAGAGATGCATACTAAGTCTCTACAATGTGTTTCTGGGTGAAAAAAAAAACCTTTTAGTCCCTGTGGTCTCTGCTGAACTTTGATTTGTCAAGGACATTTATGGTGGGTAAAGTTTTCAGTTTACTTTAACTACATTTTAATGTTGATACAGAGTGAGAGGATACTGTGAGTGTGTTGCCAGTGTTGTCAAGGTGAGTGGGTTAAGCTATTGAAAGTTGTTTTTTTACTCACACCCACAAAGTATAAATGGATTGATAAAATGATAAAACTAGCTGAAATTAATCAATATATATATACATAAAAATATATATATATATATATATACTTTAATGCATCATAAAAGCACAGAGATTTTTTTTTCTAAATCTTCCATTTTTTTCCTTCTCTTCTCCAATAGATAGAGAAAAATGTCTTGTGAGTGCAGCACAAATCTGAGCTGCCACTCAAAGCAAACAATTGCAAGAAATGATTTTTCCAAGCAGACAGTGGCAGCAGGGTGCCTTTTATTAGCCATACTTCTTACAATTATGGCTTTCTGTTTTTTGTATTTTAATGTATGCTGTCACACGAAGATGATGTTTGCATTGAACATTTATGATTATAGGGTACAGAACATTTTTCAATCTCATTACTTAAGGAGAAGCTTGTTTGTAACTCTATTTATCATTCACTGTACACATTGTGCAAAATAAAAAAAATTCTAAAAAAGGTCAAATAACAACAGGATGCTTGAATATTTATGATTATCTAACATGAAAGTAATGCTAACTTTTCATTTACCTCAAGTAACGTTTTATGTTAGCGCTGTGTATCTTATTAGCTGCAAAACGTCAAAGGCACTTGGGGGGAAAAAAACTGAACTATAAAATCTGTCTGAATTAATATTTATGCCATGAATGGTTCATTTTGAAAATCAACAAACAAATTTATTGGCATTATATCAATTAAATACTAACTGATCGTTTATCTTTGGTAATGGGCTTCAAGTCTTTCAGATTGGAAAGCTTCCTCAACATCATATAAATCTTCAGCTCCCTTCATAGAGTCTGTCTAAGGCTACGTTTACACAAGACTGCTGCCTGGAAACTGTCAATATTTTCAGATGTTGATTGAGGAAAAGTTCCATGTTTAGATCACACCACCAAGACACTGTAGTGCTTTGGCTGTACCACAATATGGTACTGTGATTTTAGCATGCTGTTGAACGTGCATGCTCTTTTTACTCCTAGCTTCTACTTTAGTAGCTTCCACCTCATGGTAAACAGTAATCAGTCTGTCTTCCATGAATGAAGTTCTCATATAAGACATATATTCCTTATCAAAGGTTCTGCTACTTAACCTTGCAATCTGCCAATGCTATATGCCATTCTTCTTGTTATCTGCCCACATATGCGTAAAGTAAACCCTGCATTCTGTGCAGAATACTCCACACCTCTGTTGGGGGTATTACAGAAAAGTTTCAGTCTAAGAACCTGGTTTAAAAAAGTGCCAGTTTCAGAGTCTCCAGTCACTGATGTTGTGTAAATGAGCAGCTGGATTGCAACAGAAATGCTATGTTTTAACTGAAGAGTGACTCCATGTAAAAGGGGTCTCAGATGCAATTTGGGACTCTGGAATAATCAGCTACTCCAAAACAATAATAGCAAAAGAACCACTTTTCTAGTACTTCTCCCACAGTAGACCACAAACTGTTGGATTGTAATTCAAATTAAGACCTTTTGATTTTGCGGAAACTTGTTTTTTATTTTTCAACTTAAAATTAACACTTTTTTTTTCTCAGCTGTCTTAATACACTTAGCCTGCTCAACATACTCAACAACCGCTGAACTGTAAGCACGTTTCGGCACTCAAGTAACTTAGGGTGAAACTTATGGTTCTTGTTCTAGGATATACAAACATTTTCCAACGTTCATTTCAAATTTGATTTTATAGTAACATGCAAGCAAATTTGTAAATGTTTTCCAAGTATAAAATCTTCTGCATATGCTTGACATGTGGAAATATTCCCACAGGAAAAACATGCTTTTCACTTTACACATTTGATGTAATTATTTTCTTCTCTGCTTTCAGCTACATGGACATTGGACCACATGTTTTACCACGTAAACACATCTCTAGACACATGATCAGAAGGGGAAATGTGCAGTTGCAGTCATTTAATACAATCAATAATACCCTGTTGAAGAAAATGAAATATGACGAGTTTTTTTCTTCTGAGACAAGTTGAGTGCCATTTTTTTACTTTCATTTTTACATCAGATCATTTCCTCTAATATCCTCATTATGCCTTTTACATGTCTTAATTGACATCTAGTCATTTTTTTTTCTTTTTACCAGGAAGACTTGTAGTAGAGAGGCACTTGCCTTCGTTTAAATGCCAGTGTGTCTTTGCTGTCACAGCAGTGCATTACAACCCTCTATTTCACCACCTCCGCTTATCTGAAGGGCCCATTAATGGTTCCATGGGAGGAGGACTCCGATTGGATTCAGTTCCTGTTGTCAGTTGCAATAAGGGAAAAAAAAATGTTTACTGTCAGCTTCTAGTACAATAGAGAAAGAACTGTTTCATTGCATTATTTTTCTTTTTAGGAAAGTACACAAATCAGTTCTGATCTGTTGCCCAGTAACGAGTGTAGAATTAGCTATCACTCTAATTATTTTATTTGTCTAGCTTTTCTGCGTAGTTGATTTTTATCACTTAATGAAAAGCATCTGTTTTATTACTGATTTCAGGAAGATATTTTTTAACTACAGATGTGAGAGCACAGGGACCAAGACTGTAGTGGAGTTGCTCTTGACAGTTTTGTTTTACACCTTATTCGACAAGACTAATGTACTATAGAGAGATATTACACTGCAGCTCAGTCTATGACTGTATGGGAGTTCTACCACATAGACTGGCTTAAAGGAGGGACAGTTAACTTTCTTTAAAGCAAAGTAGGAAAATACCTATGAATAGTGTGAAGCCTCATTACTTGAGTAAATGGGTAAATGCCCCATGGCCTGTACCACCCACAGTATGCCAGATGCAAGAGCAAATTGGTCTCTAGAGATTTGTATACATGACTATGTGAATGCCTGTGTGCATTGTGTGTTGTACAGTATGAAAGTGGGAGAAAAATATGATTGAAGAGGACAAATATGCCAGAAATATCCTGATTGAATCCAGAAAATAAACAAAACACTGTTGAGTGTATGTTTTCCTTATATCAACTTATCTATTAAAGTGTATCTGTTTAGGTGAATAAAACCACACAGGAAAACAGATATGAGACAATATAATTTCTATTCAAGCAAAAGCAAAATACAGAGGCATTGCGTAAAAACGAAAGCTTGTCGGACCACCTAGTAGTAATTGTGTCCTCAGAAACAGATTGGTCTGAGTGACACAAAAGGCTTTTGATACATGTGCGTCTGGAAAAATTGCTGGCTTAAGTGATACAAATTAAGAAAAAATAAGATAAAAAAAAGTATAAATGTAAAACAAACCCGCTCCAGAAAATGATTTTAAACGTCAAGATTTAAACCAGCATTTGAAAATATAGTTTTTCTACAAATTTGTCATTTTCAAGTAACAAGAGATATTTCTTCTTCATTTTTATGATTTTAAGGAATTAGGCACCCTCTCACTATTTGACATCTATGTAATTTTACAAATGCATTATAACGTACAAAATTTTACACACAAATACCCCATGACCCCATAATGTATTAAAAATACAAAACCAAGAAATCACATAAAAAAGACACAAGCAAACTGGACTCACACACATCAGTTCTGTCAGGAAGAATTGGGTTAAACTGGCTTCTTAGTTTCTTTTGAAGTAAAGGTTTCTTCCTTGCTTAGCAGCTCTTCAGCACATGTCAGTACAATATTTGTTTCACTATGGATAAAGATACTTCACTACCAAGTTCAGACAACATCTATTTTAGGTTGTTGGTTATTGTTCTGTGGTCAATGCGCACACTTTGTACCATTTGGGACACAGAACTCATCTCTTTCTTGAGTATCATGATGGCTGCACTTCCCTATCATGTCCATACGTGCAAATAACTGCTTGATTAGATGAACACCTGTAAATCATTATAAGGATTAATCATAATTGTGCAGTTGTGTAGTTCTCTTCCTTATAACTTGGTAGATTTCTTTTTACCTTGCCATTGTGTCAAAAAAGAAATCAATGGATATAAGTTGTGGCTTTAAAATACATCCACAGGTGTGTCTGTGGATGTAACTATCATGAGTTTGTGGAAGGAAGCCCAAAAGGTTTAACCCAAGTCATACATTTTAAAAGACAGTTTTCTCTGATACCAGGTCAAATATATGACCATTTTTTAATTCAAAAAACATTCCAAAACTATTTCTAAAAAATGTTTTCACCAAGTTTTCTGGCATTTAGCAAACATAAACAATTTTGGTAATTCTAACTAAGCCAAAACAAGAAAAGTTTGGTGTGATTTACCTTCAGACAGTGAGTAAAAATTGTGTTTGTGGCTTTTTTACACAAAACATGTTATCTGATTTCAACTGTAGGTACCATTCTTCAGAATTTGCTCTATGCCCAGGTATCATTTTATATATATATAAATGGCTTCAGCACACCTGACATCAAATGAGACCCAGATATTATACTCACTGAACTGTTTTATCTTGGAAATTTTCTCTGTCTGTATGTTTGGATTCAAACTTACTTTCAAAAGTTTAAATATGGACGTCACTTTTTGTAAAAAAAAAAAAATTGGATTTTGTTAACCTTACACTTTTGTTTTAAAACTTTCTGCAAAACTGCAAGAGCAGTTTGGGGAAATCTGCCTGACAGCTTGGGAAACTCAGCATTGCTACATTAATGCAGCAACATTGGGTTTGTCACATTTCCAGTAAGTTGGTCTCCCAAACCTTCTACTCACACTGAAGTCACTGGAGTCAAAAATGACATTTTTCTGTTATTCATTCTAAACAAATGAAAATGGGATTCCTCATTTAAAAATGGCAATAAATGTTTTCTAAAGTTGAACTAATAAACCAAACTAATACTCCCATAGTTTTGATCTGCATCAAAACTAAAAGATTTAATGCTCAGGGGCAGTTTAATTTTAATGCTCATAAGCATAAAAAACAAAATATAAGCTATAAAATCTTTTGTTCCACTTATATGTCACTAAGACTATTACAAGGAAGTTCTCAAAGAGAAAATATTTGTCAGAACTGCTATGTGAACCATTGGGTGTACGCTGCCTCTTGAGCCCAATGACTCAGAGATGGTTCATTTATTGAATTATTTTATTTAAAAATAATAAGGATAATTAAATCAAGTGGATTGATCATTTCAGGAATTAGGAGTTGCTTGTATGTAGTGTGAAGGCTGTTCTTCTGTTTTTGATAAAATCAGCTTTCAAGGACTGAGCTGAGATGCATGAGAACTGGATGCTGGAGGTATACCATCACATTCCATACCACGGCCACATGCTCCCAGGAGGATAGTAGGATCTCTAACGAATTTTTTTCTTTTTCTCCACAAAGGATTCTTTGTTTTTTTTTTTGTTGTTTTTTTTTTTCTAACTTGAGATTACAAAGGATTTTATTTGCTGCTTTTCTTTGGATCACTCCTGATTCTATAAAATAACTGATTCACTAAAAGAAATAGGAATAATATAACTCTACTCGAAATATCCCAGGACAAGTAAAACTTGACTGTAGAAACTGATGTTGGCAGTATGTTCAATGAACATTATATGAAATGAATTGAACTCAATTCAGGGAAACTGAGAGTTGAATGTTTTATTTATTGTGTCAATATGTTTTGAGTGGGGGAATTAAAAGTGTGTTCACTGATGTCCCTCATTAAAGTCATTAACTGTTCAGATTAAATTCTTACAGTACATTGCGTTCTTTGCAAAAAGTCCTTTGAGTGTGTTTTATTGTGGTTATAAGTTTGTTTTTCTTTTAACCTTATACAGTTGCCATTGCCAAATCTCCCACGGACCTAAGAGAAGTTACCCTAATTGTATAGGCTTTTGTTGATTCAATAAATCACAGCAGTAGATATTTAGGCATTGTGGAATACTCAATTCACGAAGCGTTACAGGTTCAAGAAGGTAGCTGGGCAAAACAGGAGGATCAAGCAACGAGTGAGAGCAGGAACTGAGTTGACATACTGAGAGTTCTTAATCCTAAAGTTTATAAAGAAGTGAAACATTTCACCAGCTTTTACAATCTAGAGCTGTGTATTAAAACAGCGACATTGGCCACTGATTTAAAATGACTCTTCCTAAATGCCTTTCACACTGTTTCTTATCTTCCCATGTTTGCTGGGATATTGGAAAACTTGTGTAACATGAGTCCAAATTAATGGGATTTTGTAGAGGATCAAATCCTGCCAAATCTGTGAAGAGTATTTCAGTTTGATGTGTTCATTAGTTGCAGTGGAAAAATTGACACATGTAATGAAAATGTCATTTGTAATTTCCTGCAACTTCACATTCATAGATTGTTTGTCTGGAATTGTTTCACAGGTGACACTTTTACTCACAATCTCAAATTAATTATACATGCATGTGACTATTTGTACAAGTTTGGATTTTTTGCTCTGCAACTTCTCACGTAATCGTCCATGAATCTTCTAATCTTGAATGTAAGTGTGAATGTTTTGAAACATTTACCTCCAAGACATAACGTCTCTATATGGTATGTCTTAAATACTGACAGGACACACATTACTTAAACTGTCTTTTGAATTGCTGCTAAGATTGCAGCCACTTCAGGAATATAGGAAGCAGCTATAAACGCTCTTTTAAAACAATGTTTTAAATGAAGCTGGTCGAGTTGTCTCTGCCTGTGGAAAGTCCTGCTTGTTGATTTTTTTCTAGCCTCTATTAAAACCTGTCTTTAGATAGAATTCCACTCTAGAGTTGAATTCTAGAGTGGAATACTAATCATTATTCTATATATATCTTCAAATAGACCTCGTAATATTTAAATACCTTTTAAATAGTAATAGAAATATTATGTTATCACATAAGAATATCTGCCCTGTACAAACAGTAAATCTATCATTTCTATTGTTCATAACACCTCAAGTCCTTGGGGTCTTTTTGTCTGTCACTTCTATTGGTTTTATGTTTGTCTGTTCTTTATGTGCTCATTTTATTTGTTGCAAAGAGAAAAATGTGTGGAAAAATCATGCAAAAATTTTTGTTTAACATAACTGTATTAAAAAGTAAATTCAATAAAAGAATGTGGGAGAGACTAAAAGTTGCATGTCTAAAAGTAAAAGGCAACTTCAGTATTGTCAGTATTTCAAAGAAACCTATTTCATTCACAGTCACTCAGCTATATTAAAAAGCATTAGTCACAGACAGAAACGCACAAATAAATATTCACCAAATGAACTTCAGACATAAAAAGACTTGCACACTCTGCGTTGTCCATAAAGCTAATGGAGTCTTCTGCTCCCTGGAGAGTATGTGACAAGTTGAATCAGCTTGAGGAGTTGAAGACTTGTTAGTCCCTCTGGTATTTGCTTCCATGTAGAAACATCAAAATCAACACCATCGTGGAAATAGACTTAAGCTAAGAGAGTGGCTATAATTTTCTGGTCAAGCACTTAAATCACTGATTTTAAAAATTATGTGATAAAGCAAATGTATAAATAAAATATAACAAAGAATGAAAAAACAACAAAATATGCATGTGATTAGTGTTCAAATTTAGCTTGACATTTCAAATTAGCAGTGTGAAATTTATGTTTTCAATAAAATCTACTTTTTTGTTTGGCTCTTAATGAGTGGTATTGATATTTTATATCAATACCACTTATCCCTGCTGTTAAAGTCTAAAGTCAGACAAAACAAATAAAAATGTTAATAAATAATTCATCTGAAAGCAAATATCTGAAAAATTTGCTTTTTAATAAATATGGAGTAAATATGCAGTGAACCAGCTGTTACCAAAGATCACTCACTGGTCCCTTTTGTTGCTCAAACTTTTCTGATTTTACTGCTCTCTATGCCTAAAGGTAAACATGCCATTATTTGCAATCCTAAAGGATTTAACTGGCATGTTTAAATGTTGGTGTGTGCATTTAAACAAATGGACAAACAATATAAAAAAATCTCCTTTTAGCAGTAGCCCACATTTTGAGTCGGTCCTCTGTTCCCTGCCGACTTACAAAGAGAATATCAGGGAAAAAAACTTTCAACAGAAACCCCAAAGCTACTTATTAAGTTCCTGCCAACATTTTGTTTTCCAAATAAGATTAGCAACTAACCTTTGCATGGCACTGTAAGTAAATAATCCTTTTTTTTTTTTTTTAGAGAGTTATAAATAAAATAAAATAATTCATTATGTTATGGACTGGTGTGAACTCTAAAGGCTTTATGATGCAGTTTGCCAGCTGACAAGCTATGCCCAATTTGTCAGGCCACACGGGAGACATCCTAACCAACAAAAATTCCCACACATCCTACTTGTAATTAGCACCAGGAGGCTGACATGCCCATTTTTCTCCCAGCTGGCTGCTCGTATTTGTGGCAAATTCAATATGACATGAATGCGGTATTAACATCGGTGGGGAGATGTCAGCAAAGAGTCCCGCGGCATATTCCTCCAACTCTATACAGTTTGGCTCTTAATGAGATTTTTCGATGTAATATGCCTCAGAATTCCACAGTGCTGACAGACCTCTATCAATAATTTTATCCACATATTTAATTCGTCCATATTTTGGGGTAAAAATACACAAAATCTTAAGAAAACCTTTTAGTGTATATCCTATTCGAGAGGTGCATCTGAATAAATTATAGTGTTAAAAGACGAATTTCTTTCAGGATTTCAGTTAAAAATACTAATACTCATGTAATTTAAAGATTCTTTCCACCCAGTGATACGTCTCAAGTATGTATTTCTGTGAATTTAACACTGTTTCTTAGAAAAGTTGATTATTACATAAGATCACAATACAGATTTAGTTTTGAGAAAACTCATAGTAAGACCAATAGAAGCAGATGGTAAGACTCAAGCCATTGCTGTCTGTCAAAACATCATGCTGAACCACAAGCAACTTGGATTCTTTCACTCTTCCCAGAGACACCGGAAACTTGATTTTCAAATAAAATGCCAATTTAATTTTTATTTGAAAAGAGGAATTTGGACCAGTCCTCTTTTAGTCCATCTTGGACAAGGTACTTTTGATGTATGTTTTGATGAATCTTAGAGAATGCTGTTGAAACATCTATTCCAAGTTTTTGCAAGTATTTGGGTCATTTTACACAACGTTAATGACACTAGCTGAAAATAAAATGAGTGTTGAGTGAGTGTCAAACTGAACCGTGTCAACTGGACTATCAGGTGTGAAAACACCCTAAAATGACAGGAGGTCCTAAAATAGCTCATTCTAAAATAATCAAAACTAAGCTGGTGAAATCTCATTATTTGAGAATGATTTTGTGGAAAAAAATTTAATTAACATGTTTTCTATTGCTCAGATCCTTACTTGTGCAAGGAAGCAGAAGCTTTTCATCATGCAAGATGTGTTCAGGTTAATAAATTTAACACAATAATAACAACAGGGTGTCATGTGGAAAGCACAGAATATTTTAAGACTTTATGAGGCGTTGGATATAATCCTGTAAAGTTTATTAAGAGGGCAAATGTTTGAAAAATTTCAATCAAAATGCAGAAGCAAAGTCATGGCAGCATGACTCTGAAGAAGTCTTAAGTGTTTATAAATGTTCTGCCAGGTGATTTAACAGGAGCAGCTGAGGTACCAAGGTATGGAGAATTTTCTTTCTTTCTTTCTTTCTTTCTTTCTTTCTTTCTTTCTTTCTTTCTTTCTTTCTTTCTTTCTTTCTTTCTTTCTTTCTTTCTTTCTTTTTTTTCTTTCTTTCTTTCTTTCTTCTTTCTTTCTTTCTTTCTTTCTTTTTTTCTTTCTTTCTTTCTTTCTTTCTTTCTTTCTTTCTTTCTTTCTTTCTTTCTTTGCTTTACTTGCTCACTTAAACCTGCACACACACATATTCACAAGCATGCTTTACTACCTAGTTGTCCTTGCTGTGCCTCATAAAGACAGACTAAGGAGGCCAGGATGGTTTCAGGCAGTAAAAGAGGGGGACTATCAAATAGCATTATACGTGAAGACACAACAGATGGCTACTGCTGCTACGTCTTCACTAAATATGACACCAGAAAGGACAATGTGAAGAGGAGTAGTACTTTCTGCATATACGTCCTACTGAATGAGGACACAAGATCTTGTTATAGACAAGGTTGCATATTTAAAACTGTACTCAACAGATGCTTATTGTGCTGTAAAGAGAAAAAAAAAAGGATAACATTAAAAAAAAAAAAAATAAGATGATGAGCCCCAGTAGGGGGCAGAATTAGTCCAGAAACAGACTGATTAAAGAGTACAAGGTAGAAAAATATATCTGGCTATATAACAAGGTGTTTTTAACTAAGACGGAAACGTTGCATAGTATATTGCATCACACTGTGAGAATACGACATCTGGTTGCTATGGATGCAGGTTGTGTATCTTTTATCTTTATGGCAACTTAGTTTGTATTTCCTTTAGTTGCTTAAAAAAGCATTTAAAACATACATTTTCTCTAGTGAAGAGGTTGGAAGTTGTGGGGGCAGATGCTGTCTGCATTGTTCAATGGATCACTGGCCTAATTGTTACTCGAGAGAGTTGTGCCAAATTTAAAAAAAAAAAAAAAGAGTGAGTGATAGAGAAGAGAAAGCAGGTGTTTCAGAAGTCTAGAGATAGATGAAATGACACAAGAAACCTGTTTCGACCAACTATCTTAAGAGAATTAACCTATTCAACTCTGTTGGACAAATAATGGTTGTTGAGATGATGAAAGCACCTTAATGACTGTCTGTTTTCAAGTGGTAGAACCAGCCACATCTTAATGACAAGGAAGGATGACAGTACTTAATACCCTTAAGCCAGAATTTTAGAATGAGCTTTTTAATGTAACACAAATAGTGTTTTTTGGTTAGTTTTTTAGACATAAATAAAAGCAAACTATATTTCAATCTGGATAGACTCACACAGAGAAAATAGTAGCTAGAAGATTTAATAGTACAAAGTTCTTTGGCGCTTGAACCTGGCAGAAGACTTATGAGCTGAGGATCACCAAGGGCAGGTGATCTGTTCGGGCAAAGCTCAGGGTAGTCTTCCCCCCAGGTCCGAATAGTGGTGATGGAATGGAGCCTGGAAATGAAGAAGCGCAGAGGGAGCCAGGAAGGTGTCCGTTGGATGCAGGTGGAGATGGGGAGGAGGTGGATGACTGATGTAACTTTCTGCACTGTTTTAGGATTACAGTCTGTCTATGTTTGTGGTTTGGCAATGAACAAAGCCAATCAGGAAGCTACTAGCCATGCATGGAGGGTTTCACCCCAAATCCAGCACCCTGAGACTGTACATGAGCCGTAAGGAGGCATAGGACTGGAGACAGAGGCACTGTCCAGGGTGAAACAGTCAAGATCCATAAATACATCAAGGACAAAGCCTCAACATTTAATGTGCTCAGCAAATGTCTCAGACAATGGGGAACAGAGGATGAGGTGCCAGAGGTAATATCATGGGAGGACAAGCTCCTACATGGGATGTACCACTGACAAATAATATCAGCCAATTGGCTGATATCAGGAAATCCTACCAAAGGCTGGACAAAGCTGGACTCAAGGACAGCACAGAGGCGCATCCTGGCTTCACAGGAACAGGCCCTAAACACCAGAGCAATAGCGGCTCAGATCTACCACACCAGACAAGACCCAAGGTGTACGTTGTGCAAAGAGGTCCCCGAGACAGTCCATCTCATAACAGCAGGTTGCAAGATGCTGGCAGAGAAAGCGTACATGGAACGACATAATCAAGTGGCCGGCATAGTGTACAGAAACATCTGTGTAGAATATGGACTGGAAACCCCGAGATCAAAGTGGGAAACACCCCCAAAGGTGGTGGAAAATGACCGAGCTAAGATCTTGTGGGACTTCCAGATCCAGACAGAGAAAATGGTAATGGCGAACCAGCTGGACATTGTGGTGGTGGATAAACAGAGGAAAGCAGTTTTGGTAGATGTAGCAAGTAGTTTTTAAGGGTAAAGAGAAATCTGTCTTTTTCATGTCTTTCCTTTAAAACATGTTTCCTGCATGGATGGTGTTTTGTGTTTTGTAGCAAAGCAGGTTACTACGTCCTGCTTCTGAGACCAAAGAGAAGTCAAATTCTCGTTAAGGTATTTTCTTTCAACAAAACAATCTGTTTTGTGAATACTGAGTTTTCTAGATGATATTCATACATAGATTTGCTTTTCTGATCTTAGCTTAATGACTCAAAGGGCTTTCTTTAACAGAAATTTGTTTTAAAAATGCCTATTTGCTTGAACAGAAATGAAAATGCTATGATTTCATTCTTTTAGATCTGTATAATGGAATAATTTAAGCTTTAGGCGAATATTTTGCTTGTTTTTTTTCTTTAAATTGGGACAAAACAAAAAAGTACATAAGGAATATTTTAGTACTAAAATTTCTTGAAATTGATTACAATTTGTTTTGGACATTACAAGTGATGCCATGATTATACAAAGATTATACAGGAGACACATGTCTAACTGAATGGTAAGACTTCAGTTTTTATGTCTGAATTGCTTAGAATGCCTTACATTTGAAAGCACCAGAGTAAATCTTTACTTCTTAACTTCATTGTGCCATGTTTCCTCAAGCTATTTCAGTCTTAAATTTTTGATTTGGCCACTAGCTGTTTCTTTGTCTCATCACTTGTCTCTTATTTTCAGTACAGTGTGTTCTTAAGGTCATTTTTGGGGGGATTTAAGATTTGTATCTCTGGCAGGCTATTGCAAAAACACTATTTGTCCCCTGTTTTTTTTAGCAACATCAATGAAAAATTCACAAAATAACAGAGTTTGACAGACAGCTGAGTGTTATGGTGCTACAAGCCAAAACTTTGTGTGAATGGTATATGCTTTATCCCTTGAATTAGGTGCTTAGAAAATTAGAAACAAAGAAAAATGCTTAAATGAGTGACAAAGAAATCTCCTCAGTCAAAGAAAATTGAAATATTTTCAAAAGGCCTGGAAAACTAAAGTAACCTTGAAAAATGTAAGAATATCAAGTTCCTTTGAAGCAAAACTGTGACTTTGCTCTGCAATAAATAGCTGTAATTGTTGCAATAAATAACTTTTTTCTTTTTTTTGATGGAAGGGGTTAGGCCAGTGGTGTGAGACAAGGTCAAAAGTCACATGCAAACATTCATATTCATTTGATATTTATACCTAATTTTTTCAAACCTTGGTTTAGGTCCACCCATTTTAAGGCCAGAGTTGTGAGATTTTCCCCTTCATTTATGTCCCTTTTGTATGTAAATGTCTTTTAACTCTGCTAACCATTTAAGAAAGCTAAAAATATATTTAACATGCACACAAAAAGATATGTGCAGTGCAGATCCAACACAACTTTCAAAGTAATGTGTACTCTTTGGAGGTTGATTCGCTGCGACAAGTCTTGTGTCATTTGCTGTTAGGATGTGTCACATCAGTAGTCTGGAAAATGGAGGTTGAAAATGGATTGATGTGGTGAGGTGGTGAGAAGGTCAGCATGTTAGAAAGTGATATTTATTTGACCATATAACTTGGATCACATTTATCAAAGGATGAAACTAAGATTTGATCATTACTTATTAATATCTTCACTATCGCAGTTGGCTTAACTAATATAATAATTTATAGTTATTCAAACAAAACAGTATAATATGAAGAAAAAGCAAAGCATGTATTGAACAGAAAATCTATTACCTGTCTTATAAGGAATGGTTTGTACAAAGGTTGGATGTTTAAATTTCAGCTGGGTCCTTACTTTGTGGTGTTTGTATGTTCTCCCTCTGCAGGTTCTCTGCTGTTACTCCACCATCTTTTCATTGTTCAGTTGGCATCCATGTTTTGTAAAATGCAGGCAATTTGAAATGTTCATTTGAAATAAAGTGTTCCAAGAAATCTTTGCTAGACCAGGCTCTGGCTACTTGGAGAGAAACGTCAGAAGTTTACATAGACTGCAGACTTGCTGATTTTATTCATTGATTTGAAAAGTTCTTTGTTTTCTTGGTTTTATAACACATGGTATGTTTTTATTTGTGAAAGCTGTTGGCATGCTTAAACTTCACAAGGTCTCATCCCTTTCACTTCTTCATGCATAATCCCAAGTAACAGGTGTTTTTCAAAACATCAGCATTCATGTGTCATGTCACTGCAACACAGCAGCTTAAGAACAACAGTTTTTTTTTTTTTTCATTCATGCAATAACTACTATGAAAGGCTCAGCCTGGGAGACTTTCACTGGCTTAATTTTTTGGTTATATGTAATATTCAAAAAACGTACGGCTGACCTGAAAAAAGTTATTCTGTTGAAGATGACCAAATGTAGGATATTTATGAGAAGAAATGCAAACACAAGAAAATCTGTTCATACCAGAATATTTAAAGGTAAATATTTTGTTACCTGAGCAAAACATTTTTTTTCATGATCAGTAATCATTTCAGAGCTTGCTCTCTGTGATTTGTGGAAAGAAAGTCCAATTTCAAATCAACTCTTAAGCTCTAAGCTACATATAAATGGTTTAATTACAATTAATAGTTTACACCACTTGCTACATTGAAGATGAAAAATATTCAGTTATAAGTGTGAACCTGAGAGAGTGTTATTAAAAAAAAACAGTACCCTATCAAACCATTTTTTTTAGTTCACCATTCTACCTCTTTTACTTTTTGTTGCAAAGCCATAAATTCCAAAAGATAAAAATCTAGGTAAGTGAGTGTGATGACAGCTTTACTTGAAGAACTTAAAGTGTCTTGTTTAAAGTTCCTTGTTTTCAAAACTTTTTTTGTTTTCATTACAAAAAAAAGGAAACAAAATCAGCATGGGAAGGATGTGATACTGACCTACAAGACAAACACTTATATGGTTGCCCTAAAACCATACGAGTGCGGAGTGAGTTTTGCCCTCACTCCACACATGTACTTACACAGACCACACGCTGACTTCACAGAGCAGTTTCTGCCTGTTGGGATTCAATTAGTGAAACTTAAATCATATTGAGATGAAAACAGCACGGCCTAATGGGCTTAGCTTTACATATGTCCTCCTCTTCCCTATTATATTTCATTAATAACAAGTTGACTTGAGAGAGAGGGGCTTTGGTTGGTTTAAGAATAAGAGGGATAAAAGCACAGAGCAGAAAATAGTACCACAAACCTACTGAACAGCAATATTGAACAAAATAAAAAAAAACATTTTGCATATAAAAAACATAACCCAGTACTTAAAGTCTCAAATTTACAATATCACATTATTTTTCTTGGGCTGATGTGTTTTTTTTCCTACTAAATTGAAGATAGCAAAAGTCCATACACATTGAAACATCATATACACAATTGCACTCATTTAAAATTTTCCAGTTATTTTGTTGATTCTTATTTAAATTATTTTCATTTCCAAATGATGGTGGCTGAGTTTAAGTACTTAGGCCTCCAGGTTATAATAAACTAGTTTTATGGAGGAAAACTTTTGCCTCGAACGTAGCTGTGATTGGCTTGTAAAGTACCCTTGCTGTCCCCTCAGATGTTAGGGCCAATTGTCTGTCAGGGACATCTGGACGGTTGGTGCGCATCTGTCACTCTTGTCTTTTTGATGCACAACGCACCATTTGGTTCTGTCAGACCCCTGTCAATGTTTTTCAGCTCATTTTACTTGTTGAACAGTTGTCAGGTCAGTCAGTAGAAAAAAAAAATCTCATTGGCCAGTTGGCATATTGAATGAACCCTGTTCCATATGAAAGTGTGTTGCATTTCTTGTCTATAATATAAATGTGTGTTGTTAAGAGGTGTTACATGGATCTAAATATGGGTAAAAGTACATGACCCAATCTAAGAAGAATATTTTAGTTGTGTTTAAAATTCATTGTGTGCACCTAAATCAAGATTGGTCTTACTTTTGACCTGATGCCACCATCTTAATTTTCTTTATATTGGACATGCTATTGTTGTGAGATTTTGGATTTTTGCTTCAAACAGATGGCATCTCATGGCTGTTTTGATGTTGATGTGGAGGATGAATCCTTGCTTTGGAACCACACCGCAGTTTTGAAATCAGGGAACATTTCTCCAATTGAAGTGATTAGAAGTTGGAAACACTCTCTGAACTAGTGTTTCTCTGATCTTGAAAGCCATGTCTTCAATGTGAGGAAATCTTATAGCATGTGGTCTTTCAGAACCAGTAGTTCAGCTGCACCGCTCTGTGATTAAAAAATCTCCGAAGCTTCCTGTCCAAAACTCCTCAACATGCCATCAACACTTAGGATTGAGTATAATCTCCAGGTCAGAGATGTTGGTCTGATGGATTTATTTTTATTTATTTTTGATTGATTGATTCATCTACTCCTGCAATGTAAGGAAAAAATGTATGAATCTGTGCCAAATGATCAAGTGTTTGAATTGTAATATGCTAAAATGTCAAATGGCCTTCAGATTTTTTCTTCACTGTTTAAAAAAAAAAAACTGTCAAAGGCGGAAAACATTTGGTCAGTACAACCCCTAGACCCATTTGATAAAGCAGGATAGGTAAAAATCTCTTTATCTGCCTTTGACTCAGGACTTGCTAACCCGGCTTTCTGAAACGAGGCCCGAGTGTACAGCAACAATTTTATTTCAAAATAAAAACTAACCTTGTTCACAAACAGATATTGGATGCTATCAATGACAATTGTGTGATGTTCTTTTTGTGTTTTCAGATTCCATATATTATTTGTGCTAGGCACTTGGAGTTGAACAGGCACAGCAGGGGAACCGCATTATCACTGACATTTTTTGACATCAGTTTGGTGTGTAAGAACTTCACACCATTATTCTTATTTAGTAGCCTCATGTGCCACTAATCAGTCAGCAGACCAACAGTGATTTAAAATAGAATATCACTTTAGTGTGCTATTATCACAACATATCTGCAATATCCAATGAGCTGAGCAAAGACTTTCTTTGTTGCAGTACTCTAGAGAAGGTGTCTTTTAAATGTACTTCTTTCTATGTCTATGTTAGTGAAAGACAAGTACAAAGATGAAGGCATAAAAGGATGAGAGGTTCATAACAACATTACTACTTATCTCCCTCATCTTGCTGTTTCCGCTCTGTTATCTCTTTCAACTTCTCTCAATTTCCCCAGTTACTTTGTAATGAATCTGTCCCACAGCAGAGTTCTCAGCCCAAGCAATCATTAGATGGAGGAAGGATAGAGTGAGGAAAAAAAAAATTAAACTTAATGCTGAGGGTAAAAAAAAAAATAAAATAAAGATGACTGAAAACAGGGGAGGAAACAGAGACATGAAAGTTGGAAGGAATTTAAAAGATGCCCCCAAGTGTGTAAGATGCAATGACTATTTTAACACCTAGTTATGTCGGTATGTTAAACAGGGCATTGCAAAGGAATTGCACAAGTTTATGGTTATGAGCTGACTTGCCTATGAAACATATTGTTTAGATGTTTGTTTATAAATATTTTGAGAATTTTTTTTTGTTTTGCAATGACAGCTTATTTATTATGCTTTTTTACATAGTAAAATGGTAAAGTTATTTTTCATGATAAAATAATAATAAAATAATTCAATTTATTTGGCAAAGGTAATATGCTTTACAAAAAAGACCAATCCTGCTATAATTAACAATAAATTACTCATTAAAAATAATTACAGAGCCTAAAAGCAGTTTGGCAAATTTCTATGCCATTAAATGCAAAAACATAATGAAAAGAAAAGTTTACTACAGCTAACGCTTTGTGTTTTCTGTCAGCACCACACAGATGGAAATGTAAAAACACAGTGGTCAGTCGTTTCTTTCAGTGTCACCACCTCTGCTTCTCCCCTTGGCCAAAGCCAAGAGTAGATGCAGAGCCATAGACTTGATTTTGCAGTCTTGGAATGAGATTTAACATTAAAAGTAAGCTGTTATAAAGAATGAAATGGACAACAACTTTGAATTAGTACAAATGATGTGCTCTCATTGCTTTTAAGCTGTTTTTATTGCCACCATGACCAGTCAGCATTCCCTTCACTCTTAACGTATGAAATGGTAGCGAATCCATCAAATGAAATAATCATTTATGCTTGCTAACTAAGCATTGGATTATGTACGTTCTGGCTTTGCTGGTGGAAATTTCTCAGTAACTTTGGCCAATGGGGGCATTGCCATCACTGTTTGTCTCTGTGCTGATGTAGGTATCAACACAATGGTTCGGGAGGAGATTTTAATCTAAAAAGAACCTGGCCCTATTGAACAGTGCATTCCAGAAACTCTCTGAAGATATTGGAGTGATAACATCTGTAATAGCTTGATTTAACTGCTAGTTCTTTGGCTGTGTGTGGTGGCATTTTTCCAGTTCTCTTATTTTGCGCCCTTTATATCTTCAGGAAAAACTGAGCTTGTTGTTTGGTAAGGCATTAGACAAGGTAGAAAACTTGACACAGTAGTGCCAACAAGAGTCCCGAAAACCTGTTGTGTGATGTGTGGCTTTTTTTCCCCCATCATCACTTGGCAAAAAAGCTCCAAATACTCTACTAGAATTACTCATTTATAATCTAAAACCAGTGAGAATGAAATGTAAAACACTATTTAGTCTGTTGATAGATGAGCTTTCGAGTGTTTATTGTTTTATTGTTGTTGTATACGCTTGTCTCTCCTCACACAGGTTTTTTCTAAAATTTATGTCCACTGATTGAAATGGCTAAAGAAATAGTTGAAGTTTTTCAGTTGTCTTCTACCAGAATTGAATATAAAATGTCGTGGTACCTAAAACAGGTAATCATCAAGTGTTTCATGGTTTTTAATGAAGAAACAAGCCCACAATTTTTACATGCACCTCATACATCTACAGCCAGAATAAAAGGCTGAATAAAAGGATGAAGATGGGGATATTCATGACAACTTTGAGCTTTCAGAAATTAAGTTAGCTGTGCAGGATGACAAGAACTTTGTTGTAGCATCAACATAATAATTATGCATTATACATATCATTCATCAGTCATCTGTGACTTCTATTCTACCTAAAACTATTTCTCATTGAGAATTCTTCTGTTTAATTGTTCTACCATTTTATGAGGTAACATGTCTTATAAATTCAATAGTTACCTTCTTTGTCTTAAGTATTCTGGTTCTTTTGACTCCTGTCCACAAATCTGTATTGAATTAGATTTATGTATGTTTGCACGCTACCATACAATATGAAAATCAGACATGGCAGAATAAAAGGTTGTTTGGTTTCGCTTTTTAAAAAGGAGAAAAGCTTGCACATGAAAATGGAAACTTTGTGAGCAGTTGTATGCGATTTAGGCCTCCCTAATTGCGCTCTAAAAATAGTGCTTATTTTGCTGAGAACTCCTTTTTATTGTTATTGCTGAAGAAGCCAGTTGTGCCTCAAGGTGTTTGATTGTCTTTTTTCAGCTTGCCATTAAAGATAAAACAAGCATTTGTTTTACAGAGACTATATTTAACGCAACTCCATACTGATACAATTTTAACAAAGCTGTAAACAATAAAGCAGCTAGAGCTTATCAATTTGAAGCCTCAATTTGAAGAAATCTAAAACATTACACATGCAATATTACACTTTTTTTTTGACAAAACAGTGACTGCATTCACTATAATTCAAGGTAAAAAAATGCATAATTTATTTCTTTCTTATTGGATATGAAATGAATAAATTATGTATTTCAACATAGTAGTGTTCTATGTTGAACAGAGAATCTGTAAACATTAATAAACAGTGAAGTGCTTCTGGACAAGCTTGACTGTTGAAGCAGATTAAATAAGCCTTGTTAGCAAACATGTAAGGTTTTGGTCTCTTGGTCTTCATCAGAGCATAAAAAGAAAGAAGGAGATCACGTAATTTATAAACAGGAATTTACAGGTCATTGAAAAGTATCTCCTGCTGGGTAATTATTACTGAAATGTTATAGTTTGGGCTTTGACCAAACATCCTTTGTGCATTTACTTAACAATGAGGTGTCAACCCCCATGAATGCATCTGTGCTCAGACTTTCAACCGATGCTTCATATGCAGGCCATGCAAAGAATCGTTCCTCACTCTTCCATAAGAAACAAATCCAACAGTCTAGTGCAAAAATGTCTGCCAAGCAGAATTTCCTTTTTGAAAGTTCTGAGGTCCTAATGTTGAAGCTACCACAATAGTGTCACTAAGAGTTTAATGATCCAAATGACTGTTTAAAACTGGTTGACAAGTCAAAAGACATTTTTCACTCACGTCTGACAAGGAGACATGAGATATGTACATATAAAGTATTGTGAATGTAATTAGTAATATGTAATATTTCCTATGTGTTCAAAACAATGCATTCGTAATCAATATCGACTGAATTCCTTCACTATCAGTCTGTTTTACTGAATTTATAAAGTTTTTAAAAGATAGAAGTTACCACTTATTGTTTTTACTGACATTTTTAATCAACAGTCAAAATTGCTTTTACACAATTGCTATATACAAAACAAACAAAAACATCTGTGTTTATCTGAATTTTAGGCAAGATAGAAGATGAGTACATTGTCTATTCACCCATGCATAATTAGTGCTTGCTTTGTATTGCACAATTTCTACTGTTTTCTGAAAGACCTGAGGGCACTGCCAATTACAAGCATAGATACATGTTGCCTCGGGGTAATTTTTCAGTGCCTAATCTGACAGAAAATACTAGCAAAATGTAATAAACTATATAAGATGCATTGATAAAATATATTCTAAACTAAAAGTGCCATGGTTTGAAAATGAGATAACCCTTTATAATCTGGATTTAAAACAAAAACAAAAAACAAAACATAAAGTTTCCCTCAAAGAATGTCCATCCATTGTCTATATCCACTAATCCCTGCAGGCTCACAGGAGAACTAATGCCTGACTCAAATGGTTATCTGGCAAAAGGTGGGTTTAAATTCAATTAAAATTACTTTATTTTTCCCAAAGGGAACATAAAGGTTGTATCTCATATCATCCATCCAAAATATTTAAAATGTCCTTCTGGATGGTGAAACTGTGGGAAGGAAGAATCTCCAGGAGCAGTCAGTCTTGCAACAAATCTCAAGTCCTGTGACTGAAGATTGTTGCTTTATGACAGCTTCATGACTGTCATGATAAGGTAAAAGCTCAATTTCCAGGCACCTGAGACAATATTCCACAGCAACATGTCCTGGATGATACCATCAGTTGTTGCCAAGCACAGATAATCCACTTCATTTACTTTTGCTGCTCCTCTTTAAATCTCTGTCTGATCATTTAGTTAGAAAACTGGGCACAGATGTAAGAGATCATTCTGAGTACCCAAAACTTCAGCCAGACAGAGTGTAGTTTAAGAGATTTATTAAAAAGCTCTAAGATGAAGAACAAGGAACTGCTGGAGAGACTCTGAGGTCAAATGGTAAAGGAGACTGATTAGTGGCTACTGAGAAAACTCAGAAGTTAAGTCATTAACTATTTCAGAGACTAGGCAAGGGTTGAAATAATAAGCAACCACATTTGGTTCTTAGATGAAGTAGATAAGAGTATGGCATCACAACAAGCAAAGTCTTGTCTGAAGTAAACTCAGAGCTTGATGATGATGTCACAGCAGGCATGGAAAAGGCAGCTATAATATGGACCTCATTGAGATGAGACATAGATCTGTGAAATAGGCAAGGGTCAAACACAGGAAGGCAGTCTCAGGCAGATCTGTGAGCTTGGCATGGAACACCACCACATTAACAAACCCAAAACCTTTAATCAATGCCAATTGAAAGTGAAAGAGTTTCCATTTCATGATGCACCAAATGGTTTCTATTTTCATTTATCTTTTTCTCTCACAGCCAACTATTTTTGTATTTGGCATTCATAATTAACACTCTGAAACAGACAGTGAAAGAAAAAAAAGTGCAGTGCTGTATATATAAAAATTTGTTATGAAAGTAAAAGAAACTAAATGAATGATGGTAAATAAAAATGGACAAAACTGGAAGTCATAAATGAACGAGTAGATAGGCAAAGATCAACAGACAAAGCTAGAAGGTTCACATACTAAATATAGCAGCTAGTGGGATATTAAGCTGCAGTATGACTCAAATGTGTCAGGGAAATATAATGACAGGATCCAATGAGCATATGTGAGGAAACCAACAAAGGGAGAGGAAGGAAATAGAGAAGCAACAAACACACGAACGAGGTGTCTGCCCTCCCTTGTCGGGTGAGGAGACTAGTGTAAATGAGATCGACTCATTTCCCACACAGACACAAGCACCCACTCCCATCTGTCTTTGACAAACGTGCCCTCGTGCACACACAAACACATTTGCACACACACGTGTGCACTTACGCACAGACCAGCAACCAGAGATGAAAGGAATCAATACATTACAGCAGACATCTGAAGAGTCCGATCCGCTCCCTGGAGGATCATCTGTAATTGGTCCAGACAAACAACCAAAGGACAACAACAATAACAAAGCCTCTGTGCGCAACAAATGCAGCAATTAATAAATCAGAACTGGAATAGCAAATTAAATCTATGAACAAATATCGACAAGGCTTTGAACACATTTCCATTATTTGCAACTTATTGTGGTCCGTAGTTTTCAGGGACCATGTTTGCACAAGCATTTGTATATCTATTTCATTTACATGTTACTAGTTTTTGGAGTGTGATGTTAATTTGATACTGCTAGTTTTCTAGCTTATTAGATGTTGAATAATTAAAGATTTAGATTTTTAAGAGGCAGTGTACTTAATGGGGCTGAAAAACAAGTTGACCTCAAAATTCTTAAACATAAGATGAAACTCACTAGAGCTGTTGTTAACTTTTGTGTACATAACAGTAAATGTACTGTATTTCAGCACATTTATACTCATAAATAAATCTTGAAACTTTAACTTGCTGTGTACCTGTATTACAGTTGGTGCTGTTACTATTAACCAGGTAAACCAGGAGCTGGAGCTGAAATGTGCAGCAGTTTTTCTTTTTTCTCACAGATCAGAACCACTCTTCAAACCTATTTTTTAACTTAGTACCTTTGTTTGAAGGTGTACAAAAGCAATACTACATTGAAAAAAACAACATTTGCTCAACAGTGTATTAATAAAATGTATAAAGTACACAGAAATAAGGCAACTCATCTTGAAAATACAACATAACTGGATTGTTTTATTTTTATTTGAACATTATGAAACTGAAATGGGAAAGGACATTTCAGGCAACAATAACCAACCACCACAAATATATATATTTTTTTATGTGCTGGTCCTAGATTAACATTTTGTTTTTCGTTTTTTTGGTCTGTACTTTGTTCAACACTTTGTCACTATAGAAAATGTTTATATACCAATGAGTGGAGCTGAGCTGAGTTATTTTTTTTTTTCAAATCATGTTGAGGTTAGGTAAATTGTTCTGAGACATAACTCCAACATTCCAGACATTACATGACTCCACAAATAAACCCTACTTTAGGTTTGAATGATGCTGTTGAGTTTTATTACATGACAAACCAGATTAGAACTTTATTTTTGCACTTGTAAGGAAAATGTCTAAGTGCACGTACAGTCTACTAGAATAGCATAACTGACTTACATATGTTTACCTAACATTTCAAAGAACCTGTTTTGCCACATAAATATTCGCATTGCATTTGCATAAGCTACATGCTAGACTGACAGGATTTTATTCCTAAAGAAGAAAATAGTCCAGTTTACTCACTGGATGTGGATTATATTTTGTGTCTGTTGATTTGGAATGAGGTAGCTAGCAATACATTATAAGCTTAGCTGTCTTGTGGAAGGTTCTTTTTTATCTATATACCTCTACATTTTTGCTTCAAACTTGTTTCAGGTTGGCTTGAAACAAGCCAACCTGAAACAGGTTGGCTTGTTTCTTTTTAAATTCTTTAAAAAGACTACGTCTTTTTAAATTCTTTAAAAAGACCACGTCTTTTTAAAACTGTTATAAAAACTTTTATAACAGTTTTTATCCTGTCTTATTTGTTTGTATGTATCCGAGTCACTGACCAAATAAACTATAGGTTCAGCTCACAACAGGCCCTCTCATGAACAATGAGACAAGTGAGGGGCAGCAGGCAGATAAAGAAACGTGACGGTTACATGAATTTTCACAGATCCTTGAATTCTAATTAAGGCAAAGTTGCAGAGGTTCACAACAATTGTTTTCAGTCTTAAAGGGATTAATAAATCATAAAAACTCATGAAATGGTGAATAATCTACTCTATCAAGATGCTAGAACAGAATTTGTTTCACAGAAATTAAATGCTCTTAAGACCAAGCGGTAGCAACTCTGTCTTGGCTTTATACGTAACTCCACATTGTAAATTGTCTGATACTTTTCCACCAGAGTCTCCACTACTGTTAAACAAAACAGGTGTTTCCATAAGAAAATATGTGTTTCTTGCTCTAAGCCATGTTACCAGCAGAGGTGCAGCTATGTACATTATGAACTATATGCAGACACATTGAAGTGCAAATCTTCTGGGATGTGTGACTGATATGAGCAGAGCAGGGCAGAGCTGTGTGCATTCAGCGAGCTGTGCTTGTTACAGTCTTAACTTTTACACCTTATTTTCTTACCACAGTATTGTGCATGTGGATTTTCGTTTATTTTCCTTCATGCTGTGTATTGTAAGCTAATTAAAAATGTGCCACAGAAGCCTGACCAACCATGCACCACATAATTTTGGGGTAAATCAGCCCAAATTTCAGGTCAGGCTCTGGCTATACATCTCATTTCTACTCCAGAACCACCATGTTATTGTATTTTTTTATTTTTACATCCAGCTAAATCTGAGTAACTGTATCTCCTAAAACTAGTCCTTAAGGCACACTGACCTGTATTTTTGTCAGTTCCCTGCTTCAGCACACTTGATTTCAATTGATGTCTAATTAATAGGCTTTAACTGAACTGCAATTATCTGAATCAGGTTTGTTAAAACAGAGACGCATCTAAAACATGCAGGCCTGTGTCTTGAAGACGAGGGTTGGAATACACCCTGGTCTTTCCCTGGTCACCCTGCCAGTGTGTTCAACACCTGCCAGTGTTGAACACCTTCAGTTCTACACTGAACACCTTCAGTTCAACACTGGCAGGCTGAGGAGAGAGAAAAAGAGGAAGTGACATAGGGGAAGAGGGAGAGTACACTGGAGAAGACATGCTAAAAGTAATAAAAACTTTAGGAGGTAAAAAAACAACTAAACACAAAAAAATTAACATAGTTAGAATCTCTAAGAAGGGACACAAAAAAATAACAAAACATAAATCAAACTCAAACAACCCAAGATCCTGACACAGCTAGTGTGATGGGAATTACATAGTGTGATTTAAAGGAGATTTTTTACATAGTTTTGTTGCAGAATTCATGAACAAAATGAAAAACTAAAGAGGAACCGAGTGGGATAAGCATTCTGTTTAGACTTATAGGTTCATTAACCCTCAAATTGTTTGAAAAGAAAAAACACAAGCTACTTTCTTTCCCCATAGCTGATATATAAACTTGCCAGGCACAGAAAACGTAAAGCTAGACAAGAGATAGCTGTTCCGCAGCTTTACAACCTTAGCTGTGTACCAAATATATTTTGCAGTCTGAAACAATATAGTTGTTGTAGATCACTGCTTGTTATGAGAAAGGTCTGCTGCGTGGAAGAACAGTTTAAAGATCCAAAACAGTGCCTCAGTGGGTGTCCAATTGGAAGTCTCATAAGATGAACTTGTTTGACCCAGTGGCTAATTTTCTGAATTTTTTAGTCCTTTCAAAATATGGACACAGTGTGCATTTAATATCAAACTGTAAGCTATGAATTTAAAGTGTGAGGAAGAGGTCTTTCATGGCTGTCTCATTAGTCTACTTCTATATGTGTCAATGTGGACTTCTTCAAATAAATTACAAGAAAAACATAAAAAGGAGCTTGGTTTCTAGTCAGATCTGTGTGTGAAGAAAAAATAAATAAATATCGGACTATTTTGAGAAAGTTTTAAAGAGATGCTGAGCTCTGTGTATGCAAGAACCTTAAATAACATGACCTGCTTTGAATTGCTGACCTTCAAGAGAGCAATCTTTTGGAATCTGTTACTCATCAGAACACAAATCCATAAATTAACATCACAGCAATAAGTTAGACTTATAAACTTTGTAAGTCTAATCTTTGAAAAATTGTGGACTTAAATTTATCTGAGACATTTTCATACATGCATATTTAGTTTTTTTGTTAAGTTTATTTTGGTTGTTTGGTCATGTTCTCTGAAACCTTAAATTGGTTTTAAATTGAACAAGATTAAGTTTATGTGGCAGTATGCCCTGGGAGCTTTGAACGCACCACACGAGTGCTGGCATGTAATTGGTTGTGGCGCTGTTTGTAAATAAAGGGCCCTCCCTCACCTGGTCAACATGTGTTTCCGGTTTAGACCTCTGTTGCTGTGCAGCGCCAGCCACACACTAATGTGCGCTTGACTGATGCACACTGATTGCTCCTTCTTCTGGTAAGATGCCTCTCATATACTTGTTTGTTAGCCTAGCCTTCACTGTGGGTTGACATCCCAGGACGGATCCCTAATTGGACAATTGCTGCTGATTGATTGTGGACTGAACGATAATTATGAAATGACTCATGTAATTTGAATGTCTTTTATCTTGACAGGAAAGGCCAGTTCGTGGTGTTGGTGGTGGACTTTCCGGGTGGTGGTACTCTTTTGATTTGTTGCACAATTTTCTTTAGTTTTGTTGTTTTGTTTGCTGTGTTTCTTTTTATTTAGGTCACTACCCTGAACTGCACTGCCACCCTTGACTTGAACCGTCACTGTTATTTAAATATGTGAGTGGTTTTAACATATAGTATTTTATTGATTTAGAATGAAATGGTGTAAAATAAAATTATTGAAATTGGTGAGATTGTCTCAAGCCTCATCTGTAGCAGGCCTGTGTGCCTTAGAGGTAACTTTTTAGGAAGAATTATTACAATTTTATCTTAAATACAGTTCTTTTAAATCACACCGGTACCACCACATTTAATTGAATTAATTATCTGAGATAACCTTTTAAAAGTGTTAACTTTTCATGAAGGACATTGACAGAGTTTAATATCTTGTTTTCTGTTTGCAGAGGTTTCTTCTCTACATGAATAGGTAAACAAATGCTCAAATGTAATGTTTGACCTTTTGTTTTAATTCACTCTATATCAGAAACAGAAAGGCGAATAACTAAAGCAATTTTAGTGATCCGGAAATATTACTTTGACACAATCCACTCTGGAGGTCTTATAAACTTTCTCATTACAGCTTTTAAATCCTGTTTGATTCATCTCATCTTGTTGATAGTGAATACAAGCAATGCATTTGGGGACAAGAGGTGAGCTGTGAAATCACTGATCCCTTTAACCTTTCCTATCTCTATTAAATGATTTTTTATCAAAGGAATAGACCATTTGCCTGTCCATTTAAACAGGAACAGGTTGAGGGAAATGAACACAGACAGGGCTGTTTACTCATTGTTTCTGTGTGCAACAACATTTTATCATAAATTCACCCCTAATTTCACTCTTTGTTTCACTGTCTGGTTTAATTTTGCACATTCTTCACTTTACGTTCCAAGTTTTTCCATTTCTCATATCAGTTGCCTGTTTTGCCTTTTCTCAACTTTTTAAGAACTTACTTCCAACACTAAGTATTCAAAATAAGAAAAAAAAACTTATTTTTTTTTTTCCAACATATCCAATAATTTTCTACCTTAGAGAATGTTGTTCACTTTAATTATGACCTGAATTCTTTTTTATTTATTTATTTTTTTATTTTATTGTAGTGCTATACAAAAAGGTTAGTCATATGTTGGAAATGATGGTGCGGGCAGCACTCCCATCTTATTCATATTAAATCAGGGCCAGGTGAGTAAAATTCATGAACAGCTTCCCTCATCCATGTTTTTATGGTGTTGCTCAGTACACTTCTGCACAGTAATATTGGAACAAGAAGGATCAATCTCCAAACTGTACCTACAAAGTTGAGAGCATAAAATGCTTAACAAGTGAAAATTCCTTTCAATGACCAGTAAAATAAATTCTGCACCTGCCTCGGTGCAGCCAGACAAGTGGTGGTCTGAAAGCAATTGCAAAACCCAGTCTTGACCATTGACTGGCCAAAGAGTGAGGCATTATTTATCAGTCAAGAGAACAAGTCTGCTGCTGTACAATTCAGTGGAGTCAGTTGAGTCTTGAGGTCCTACTTTGTTAATGGTTTAATTGTTGATTCTTTTTCCTTTCATTATATGCTGCTAGCAGTTGACTGGAGAAATTAGCTGTGAATAAACTGAATACATACAGAGATATTCTATCATACTAGAATTTGGTGAGCTTCTGAGAACACCCCCTTCTTTCAAACATGTAGAAGCAGTCTGCATTCCCCAAGGAGTTAAAATTTAAATATCTCTGGCCACAAGAGTAATTAAGACACCTGAATTCAAGTAAAGTATTAACTTGAACCAATACTTTTATCAAGGTCAATTCAAGTATCAGCCATTAATGAAATACTCAGACAAGCTCTTTTTGCACCAATAACCATATGATGCTCCAAGTGATTAAACTCTTCTTTCTTGATTCTCAGCTTAAGCAGCAGCAAATTGTCACCAGATCCAGAATCATGTGATTGACTAGTTGAGTTCACGTCAACCAAAGATGTGACCTAATAAGGTTAGAGAGTAAACATTTGGCTTTACCAATTTTCTAAAAAATTTTTCTTTTTTTAAACAAATATGTACTGGGTGATACTGAGCTGTCCAGTTAGTTGAGCTGCTACAGGTGTGGACTACTGAGTGACGTACCTTGACATACTCACATTCATAACGTGGAATTGTAAGTTTTGTGCTCGTCATGATGGCTATTCTTCATAAGTGTAGTTTTATTGGAGTATTTTTAATTTTTTTTTGTCATACTCTTTGCATGCTTGAGGAATTAAACTCAAATCATAGGTCTCCCTTGGTTGGATTTTGTGTAACCAAATTGTATTTTAATTGGGACTGTATCTGCTAAATTTTACTGTGTTTTAATTTAACTATGACAATGAACTTCAAATACAGAAACTAAAATAAATTAAATGCTTAGTTTTGTGAACTGAATAAAAAAATAATCTCTAACTTTGTTTGTTTTTCCTTTTATTATATCACTTTTTTTCCAAGGGCATTTTCTCAGGATTAACAGCAAATGTGTTTACAGTTAGATTAGGTATATTGTCATTTATTTTCTGTGATTTAGTGGCTTAACCTGTGAGTGCACACGTCTGCTCATAATGGGATGCTGTGTGTGTTTGTTCTTGGAAGAGGGTTAAGATGGTTTGGTGGCAGCGGAGCAGAGTCCAGACCAGCCCGCGTAAACAGTTCTGCAGTGGCGACTCTAAATGAGAACTATTTTGTTATTGTCATGTTCACTGGTCTTGCAAAATTACTAAACAACAAATTAAGTACTTGAGTTTTTTTGTCTGCTAGAAAGAGGGAATGAGAGAGGTATTGCAGATGAACTTCAAACATCAGATGTTGAAAGCTAAGCAACTTGATTAAAGGATAACTGCAGTAACTCTGAGTTAATTGCCAATTTAAGAGCTGCCAAAATTATTGTTTAAGACATGATTAAAATTCTCTTGTATTGTGTGTAGCTGTGTGTGTGAATGTGTCTTGGTCTATGTCCATTAGATTTTTGTGTCAAAATATTTGTCAGTTTCAAATGAGTGTGTTTGTCTGTCACCTCTGTTCTCAGCTGGTTTTCTGTCCCTTTTTGCCAGATCCATTTTGTCTGCCATGGCAACAGCTACCAGTGTGAGTTTTACCTGGATCAGATTGGTCTTCTTAATGATCGCCATAAACAACAGAACAGTGCCCGAGAGGTTAGACAAAGTAATTGCTGCATGTGTTTTTCTAATTGAAACAGGTGATTTTTTTTTTTTTTTAACCACACAAAAATAATGAAAAGAGAAAAGGAAAGAAGAGTTGGAGATAAAAAAAAAAAAATTGGGGCGAGAGAAAGGTGATTCCACTTTGAAATCCATCTCTCAAATGATAGATTCCCTACTGGGAGCCTCAGGCTTTGTCCTTATTTCAGCTTCTTTGTGTGTGTGTGTCTCAGGTAGAAAGTCAGTGGTTTTAGTCCATCTATCAGCCCCGGGTGTCAGGCCAGTCTGCTATCAACCGCCATACAAACAGAGTGCCTACATTCAACCCCTACTGTCAGAAGCCCCCTCAGGACAGTCCATGAACTTCTGAGCATCCTATTTAAGAGTCAAAAAATGAAAGCAAAGCTGTCACAGTGGATTTTAAAAGCTACATTTTTCAATGTAGTCTGAAATCAAAACATTTCAGACTACACTGCCTGAAATGAACAGAAAGTCATCTCTGGATTACCTAGTTGATGACCATAACATTTAGCATATATTTTTTAAGAACAAATCCTAATATTCTTCATAGTATCCATGACATTAGAATATAACCTCATGCTTGGTGATCTAAACCCCCAGTTTTTCTTTGTTTGCATGTTTAATGTCCACAGAGAAAACGCCTTAATGTGCTTGGTACTTCAAGTGCCTTTATGGCAACTGCTACTGGAATTGCTGGGAGGTTTTTTCAGAAAGACATTGAGCAGGGGTGCAATCATCTGAGCAGGGTCAGATTAGCTTTGTTTCCTATTTAACCGATCAATCAGGTTTGTTTGTATCACATATTTCAGCAGCATGGCAGTTCAAAGTGCTTTACAAAACAAAACAAAAAAAAAAAACAGAAACTTGCAAATTCTTGAGGAAAACAGAATGCACAATTCTGTTTGTGCAATTGACTTGTTTATTGCACAAACAAGTCAATTGTTGACTTGCACAATTGCACAAGCAAGTCAATTGTTGACTTGTTTGTACAACAAGTCAACAATTGCACAAACATATTTTGATGGGTGCCATCAAAAAAAATTACACGCATCAAATATGTTGGTCAATCTTTAATTTACTATGGTTCAAAAACATCTCTGAACAGCGGGATTTTTAGTCTTGATTTAAATGAGCTCAGTGTTTTGGTTGTTTTGCAGTATTCTGGATGTTTGTTCCTGATTTGGGTGCATAGAAGCTGAATATTGTTTCTCCATGTCTGGTTTTGGTTCGGGGAACGCAAAGCAGACCAGAACCAGAAGACCTGAGAGGTCTGGAAGGTTGGTACTGATTTTTAATGTATGTTGGACTCTGAAGAAGTGTTTGACATTATGACCGGTCTGATGATTGGCCATCTTGTTGGAATTATCTAATTTCTTTATTCAATAAGAAAATAACAAAGTGCCACCTCTCTTTCAACTGTTTATGTAAATTGACTTTTTTTATACTCTTGAAAAGAAAAAATGTACATATGCATTATTGTGATCTATTTTAACTAGGGCTGTCGATGTCAATGTGTTAATGCATGTGATTAATTTGAACATTTTAACTCAATATTGCTCAGACTAATTAAAGATGAGAGTTTGTTCTGGCCAACATAAGCACAAGCTGGTCCAGCAGTAAATTCAAAGCTGCTCAGATAAGATCACCATTTTACTCTTTCACCTTTTTCTGTACTTCTGAGCACCTCTTACTGTAGCAAACTGTCATTTTCTTATGAGAAAAAGATTATAGTTTGTATTTTCACTCTGCTTTTACCTTGTACTTTGCCAATGTTTCTGACTCTTTGTATCACTTAAGACATTCTCGTCAAATTGCTACATAGTTTTGACCAAAATAGACCACATGTCTATCTTGGTTGGACAGTCAGAGTTGCAGTTGCAGGGAATCATTTGCTGACTGCGAACCTCCAACTTTAACATGTTTTGTTTGCTGCGCACATAATTTCTTTCAGATTGGATGCAAAATCAGTGTTGTGGCCTTTATAAGTAAGGTCCAAGATGAAAACCTTTAAAGTTCATCAACATGCACAGGAAACTTCATAAACTAATGATACAGTCATTATGAGGGTTATACAAAAAGGAATGTAAAAATGTGTCACTTTTAATTATGTACCAGTTTCCTGTGCAATATCCTCCCATGTGAACCTTTTTTATTTTTTACCTTCAAGGCAATTATGTTTTAAAGTATTAGAGATTACACACTTACGTCACAATGCTCTCCACATTTACCCAGATGAAATGATAGCAATTAAACATCAAATCCACTTTTGTCCTTTCAGGGTACTAGAAAAATTGTTTTTCAGTTGCATTTAATTTCCACTGGGACCCCAAAAGGCTCATTGCTGACACATGGTATTCAATGTTTTTTTGTTTTTCTTTTTTTTTTTTTGAAAATTTGGATAACATTTGGATTGTAAAAGTGTTCTATTCTTAACTTGAAACTGAACTAACTGTATTTGTCTATTCAAAAAAGCATTTTGTCAGCTGTATGGAGGAAAGGGTTCTTGGAATTCAACACACTTGTACCACTATCATCTCCCTCACTCTTCCACAAACTTTGTGTAACTTCACAGATTATGCTTCTCTCACTGCTGTCTCTCCAGGCAATTTTTTTTTAACTTGTGTCCTCCATCTAACCTTATGAAAAACTTGACTGCACTATGCATAACTCCTACTTCAAATTCATGTTCCTTCCCTGCTCTGTTGCAGTATTTTATGCTTGATTTGGCCCTCCGAATTCTCTCTTCTACTCCCTATCTGATCAAAAACTACCCTTTGTTTTTTGCTCCCACCTGATGGCACCCAAAATATTTTCCATATTCAATGCAATATGAAGACAAGGTGAACCCTTATTGATCTTGTATAAACCACAAAAAGGTCAAAGTCAATGCACAAGGAAATATGAGAAGGATCGTGTTAAGATGATTTGAGTGAAACAGAAACCTGTGTCGCAATATACAGGTCTTCATGTTTTGCAGTTGATCCAGATTTTTATATGTGTCTCACATGGTTTATAAGTAATCTCACAGCCCACAGGCTAAAACCACAGCTCCATGTTATGCAAACCATATTTGAGGTGAGACACAATAGTGCACCATTTTCTTAAGTTTTTGAATGATGGATTGAGCAGTGAAATTCAAAGCCTTGGATATCGATTTTTAAACATGTCCATCCTTTTATGCCTGACCTGTTTGCTGTGTCTGAGTCATCAGTACTCTAGATTAGTCATTTTTAATTTCTTATGTCTGATTCACTCTCTGCAGGAATAGCAAGAGACAGTCTGAATTCTACATGTTAATGGCCAGCAACATAACATTCATAAGAAAAATAAAAGTTCCTTCTTATTTTTCAGATATTTCAAAGGAAAAGTTTCACATTTGTTTCAGACTCTCAGAATGTATGACTCAGCATTTTGTAGAGCAAAGTAGACCAAGGTCAGTTTTTTATTTTCAAACCATTATGGAAAAAAACTAGAACAGCCTTGATAAAAAAAAAGTACAAATTACCATGCACAACATAGCGAAAATATATGTTTGATTTGTTTATCTGTCTCAGAGCTCCTGAAGATGTCTTTCATATTTACAGCAATTTTATGTTGCCTGAACAACATCATCAGTCACTCTGGAGAGAATCGAGCAATAATGTACAATGTAGGTGGACTCAGAATAATTTAAATCAGAGCTGAAGTTTGTTTTATTGAACACATAAAGTAAAATGAAGTCTGAGGAAAAATATTGTGTTAAGAATGTCATGTTAATAAACCACAATATCCAATGAAAAAACAACAGCTCAGTTGATTATCTGATGCAGGGGTAGTTGGCAGTTGCACCAAAAGATTAGAAAGTGCTGAAAGTTTGAATAGGAAGTGTGCTGACGGGAGGATTATTTTATTTTATTTTTTTTGTGTGTTTGTTTTATTAAGCTTACAAAAGAACATAACTAATCAATTACTGTGCTTTGCCACATTTGTTTACACCTCTAGCAAATAAACGAGATTGCTTCAAGGTGCAGGTTCCCAGATGAATAGTTTGATCCAATCTTCAAGGCCATAAAGTAATAATTTCTGTCATACAAACACTGTGGCCGGAAAGTTAGATTTGTTGCCTGCTCACAGTGCAATTGCAAATGTTTTTTGTTTTTCAGTTCTGTTTAGCTGAAATGGAGAATATAAATGCTCATCTGCTATCTACAATGTTTTGTTCATATCCAACAAACCAGAATCACTGGTTCACACATACTCCTATGTGTAAATTCCCAGATGAATATTTTTATTTCTACTCAGTGGCTATGTTGTCTAACTTTGAATCTAGGTAGACTGTCACAACATTTTTGTAGGACTCAGCAGCAAGAATAAGCTGACAAACCAGGTGACCAAGATTAACATTTTCTGTCTTTTAAGACATTGATGATGCTTTAAAACTAAGACATAAGGGAGACTTTGCTCAGACACATTTGCAAAAAAAGAAAAATGGCAGGTTTGATCTAAAATTAATGACTTCATAGGTTTGAACCATAGCGCTGGGAGAGTTTTTTTGTAGGTTCTGAGAAATTACATATTTGTATCAAATTCCAAGATTCTTGGTAAAACCATGGCTTTAATTGGTTCTGGTGTGCACTGTGGAGGAATTAGGCTACACCCACCAAATATTGGACTGCTAAGCTTATGACAACACTATGTCTGCTCCTACACCCCCAGGCTTTGTGCATGAAAGCAACTAACACCTACTTGTTAAATCTCATCTGGCATAATTTCATGTTGGAGAGCATCAGAGATGGACCTTTTCTTGAAAAGAAAAGACTTCCTGTTCCCACAGGGTGAGGCTTGGAAGTCAAAAACTGTAAAGTGGATCTAACTTAACTGAAGTTCTGTAACTTAAAGAAAAAAGTTACAGATGTTGACAGAAATTGAGGAATAGGAGGAAAACATTGGTGATTTTTGTGGATTTTCTCATTGAAGAACAGCATTGTGCAATTGAGTATAAGTGTAGAGGCAATGAATCTAGAGGTTCCAGAAACTTGTTGAACTGAGAAAACAATGCTTTGTCATTATCTTCATTGAAACAGATCAAACCAGAATAATGGTATTTGTTTTAGTTATGATAAGAAGACTACGGTAAGGGGAAGATTATCATTGTCCAAATGTATACTAAAGTCAAGCTCATTTTAATTTATCATGCAACTAATTGATTACATGCTGATTGCAAGAGGGCCAGTAGACTGCAGAAATTAATGGTGGGAGTGGATCCATGGAGTTTGTATGCTATACATTCCATTGAAAGGAACATAGACACAGATACAGTCAGGAAGAACTGTCCAATTTTCGAGGTGAATTATTTTGAGCCCCCCACCACAACTTGACCTTTGTGGCTGACATATCAAAAACTCTGATGGAGTGGAGTCATGGAGCTGAGAGCAATTATTGAGTTGTAGTCATGATTCATTCAAACAAAGAAAATTTGTGAACTTGAAATGGTTAATTGTGTTATAGACACTATTGTGACATTGCTATTCTTTGAGAATCCTAATGCCAATGAGAATCCTAATCCTAATGAGAATGTGTTTGTAAAGTGTTAATGTCACTACCAAACACAAAACTTAACTTTTCTCTCCTTTGCTTGGTTCAAGTCAAGACCACTACGCACTTAACTCAACCAAATAATGGACTTATGCCAGAAAATGGTTTGGAGATGTTCCCAGATTGTTGGAGTTGACTGCAGTGTTAACATATTAGGACTTGGTCAAAAAATACAGCACCTCTTCCTTCTGCTCATCATAAAGCTATATTAGATTGAACAATGGCTCAAAGCAGCAGCTCCTCTAAAGAAAAAAGCAGTAGATTTATTTTTTCTTTTTCTTTCTTTCTTTTTTTTGTTGTTGCAGCAAACAAGTTGTGTAAGAATGTATTCTGGCTTGATCAGGAAAGAACCCCAAAGAGATTCAGCAAGTTTTTTTTTTTTTTTGTGCAATACAACTTTTTGAGATGAGGGTTTTTTTCTATAAAGTTGTAGTTATGTCCTTCAGCAGAAAAGCATTGACAATACAGTTATATATAATTTTAAAACAAAAGGTAAGTTCAGTAAATTGAAAGGACTGTTATATACCCGCATGCATCTGTTTTTCTAAGCTGGGAATGGAACATCCTGGAACATCACATTGTTATTTGCTCCCTTCATTCAGTGATTTTGAATGTTGCTCACTGTTAATGCAAGGCACTTGTGGTCTTGTCTGGTGCCTTTGAACATTAGCTCAGAGAATTTGTCCTCGCTGAAAATTGCTAAAGAATTTTGCAAGCAGCATGAGAATGATTCATCATTTCTTTCCCAAGGGTTTGCAATAAAAGAAATGGCATTTTTTTCTGTTCACTTTATAATTTGAAGTGACACTCATTATGTGCCCTCAGCATGTCTCCCTGAGTTTTTGGCTAACACTGAAGTGAATGCCTCTAATAAGTTGGGTAAAGTATTAAGGAGGACCAGTGACCAGACAAAGAAACACAACTGGTGCTCTTATTGCTTGGTGGGACCTATTGTTTTTGCTACAAATTAACTTCTTTACAAAACTCTTGAAAGTACTGACACACACTTCCTGAGTGTATGTTTCAAATTTAAAATCTAGTACATTATTAAACTATTTGAATCTGTCTTAGTTTGGCTTGAAAGTGCATTCCAAAAAGATGTCAAAATTGTCTCAGTTTAAAAAGTTAAAAAGAAGCAAATATGAGCCATCTTTGTTTCAGTTTACATCAATACCAGAAAAATAGGGACTACATGAGGACATGAGCACAAATTAGCTATGTCTTGCCATAATTTGTATTGTATATATACAAGTGAAGGTATAATAATGAAATAAAAGGAAATGCAGCATTTAACTCTATGTATCTGTAGCAATATGCACAAAATATGAGTTAAGCTTTTTCCTTATATCAGATCCTTCATATCAAAGCTGTGGTCACTTGTCAACATGTTGTGGATGATTTTTTAATTCAGTTCTGTTCAGTTTGTCTATCCAGCCTCACACAACAAATACCATCTCAAAGTAGATTTGGAGTAAGACCTGGAGACCAAATCCAGCCCACTGGCAGCCTTTGGCCACCCTGTATTTGTAGTTTGAAGTTGAAGTAGAAGTCCCATCATTTTGTTATAGGAGTATAATAGATATGGCTTTTGCTTTCGAAGGTAATTATAGATAGTTTCCACATGACATCATAACTCTTATATCCGAGTGCTCTATTGCCATCTTGATAAGCATCTTTTCACTGAAAGAACAAGAGAAAGTTGGTGTATGCTGTGTCTTCCTTAGATCAAGTGCTCAGTTGAACAACTGAGTTGTGTTTTGTGATGTCTTCTGGTTATCTCTGGTAAACTTCCTTTAAACATTTTTATGACCCATTTCTCTTTCAATACTTTTTTGCTGTATCAAGAAGCCTGATGCATGACCAAGGGGAACCACAAATGGCTGAAGTATCAAAAGAGCATCTAATGTGAGACAAAAGGGCTTCTAAATTCAGTATTTAAATAATAATAATATTAATAATAATAATACCTTCCTGGAAACAAGGGAGACTAAACATATATATCAAATCCCCAAGTGTTTGGGCATATAGTAGTCAGTCAAAGGCACAATTTAATGTCACAGTAACTAAAAATTGTTACTCTTGCCATCTTTTATGTATTTTTTTTTTTTTTTTTTTAATATTAGCCTCACTGAACAGGTCTTTGGGCAATATAGATTCATCATCTAAATTAGCCACTTCTGTTCTGAGCATATTCCAAAGAAAAAAGGTTGAAACATGTCTTTCAGTGACCTTAGTATTTCATAGTGGAAAATTAAAAACATTCTCAAAAAAAAGAATGGTATTTTATTTAAACACTGACAGTTGTAAAAGTCCATTGACTGTTAGGGTTAGGGTTAGCAAAGGAAAAAGGACATTAAAACATGAAGTCTCTCTAAATCTATATCTTCAAACTAATAATTCATTCTGTTTTATTCTACATGGTACGAAATACTTGATGAAATGACCTACTTAACTCCAGATACTCAGGGAGTTTTCCTTCAGTTATACTCTTCTTGCAACCATTAACAAAGACAAATTATGATCAGTTGGGTGGACAAATGAGATTTCATTCTTTTTGTTTATTTGATGGGAAGAGCACACATCAAATTTTAAAACAACTTGCAACATTCTGCCTTTTGATATTTTTCAAAACATTTAATAATTTACTTCATTCCTTCAGGCAGGCCCAAATTCTTGACCCCCATGAGAGATGTTAAGCTGTTGCTGCAACTTCCGATGGTGCAACAGGATGGTTTTACCCTCAGGTACTGAAAGTCTTGAGGGAACAACCTGATGAGCTCAATAAATGCAATGGTTTTACAAAGCCTTGAGCATCAGCTAGTTTGTGTCACTCATGGAAGAAGAACCAGTTTGCCAAGATAAACTTTAGAGAATAAAAAACAAAAGACTTAAATTGGGGAAACCATTTTTTCCTTCTGTGACAGTTGGCCAAATACTGGCTTCATATTGATGACTTCAAATATGTTGACATGACACCATACAGATTAAGATCATTATGTGATACAATAAAATGTACAAAGTCCTTGGGAAGAATTTTTACATTAGCTGACACATCTAATGCCAATGTTTTATTTTTTTTTTGTATTAATTGCAACTTAAAAGTTTAAAATGTTACACAAAAGTAAGAATGTCTGCTTACATAACAGAAGATATGCATTAAATTAGGCAAGTATCAGACTTCTCATGAAAACCCTAAAAGCTAAATGATTTATTAACGTACAGTCAAATTTGTCAAGTTAAGTTCGAATATGAGGCTTGTTATTCAAAAACTGAAGAACAAGGAGCTTTCCCACAATAAAATGCAGGTGTTTTATTTTTATTTTTGTCTCCTTGGAACTTTGTCATAGAATAGTAATTGTTTTTAATCCACACAGTATCTGCATTGTTTAGATTAATTTTTCAAGATTTCCAGAACCCTCTCACAGCTAAGTAAAATCTCCTCACATACAGTTTTAAATGCATAAAATAAATGCAAAGCAGCATGAATAAAAAACGGGCATATGTGATTTATTAGTTCATAAAATCAATGGTGCAGTTCAGTGCTTGATCTACTGAAGATTTCTGTATCCCACAGGGCCCCATGCGGTCAAACTATATTGCATGGATAGAAATGCTTTCTTAATAGCTGTTACCTCGTCATAAGGAGAACTTGTGCCTGACATTTGCTACATGCCGTTTTCTTCTGATCCTTTTCTCAAGTCTTTTTCCGCTTTTTTTTAAACGCATTATATCCTGACCAAGATTTGATGTTTATCTTTTTACATCGTAGGGGAGAAAGGCAAAAATTTTGGACAGGAAAAAGAAAAAATGGAATAAAAAAGTACTGCTCAAATCACAAAATAGGAATTTGTGATCAAGATTTTTTAACATTCATTCATGTATTCTCAAGTGTTTCTTTGCAGTTCCAATAAGGATATTGTTACATTAGGTGAGCAGCTGTCCCTAACCCCCTCGACATTCACCCAGGGTGAGTGCTGTCGAGGATGTTCTTGCTGGAAGATAAGAAAAGAAGAAAAATTTATGCTTATCCATGAGGGAAGCAAAATTCCTTGGAGCCATGGTGCTTGTGAGCTCACAGCTGTATATTAGCTGCTCTGCTTAGGTGAAGTCTCCTGACACTCTCATACTCACCCACAGAATGATCTTCCTAAACTAACACCTTCACATTCCTCCGATTAATTACTAACCTGTGAGCCTTATTTATTTCTGAGTTTTTCTTTATTGTCTAATCTTCTTGCCAAACCAATTTGCACACAAATGCAGCACTTAGTTTGTTGAAAAAATAGTCTGCCTTCGATGTAGATGCAAATTATTCAGCACTCGCCTGTCTTTGTATTGCGTGCGTGTGTGTGTGTGTGTGTGTGTGCTATTGTATATTCGTTTGAACATTATATAAGATTATTCTGTGTATTCACATCCAATTACACAAAGAGATAATCTCTGGATCACAGACCCTCACACTACCAGAGAAAGCCTTCCAAGGAATTTTTTTCTGTTCTGTTCCTCACTCTTACACCTTCATTTCTCTAACTCCCCATCCCTCAGTAGGATTTTTTTTCTCTTTCATCCTTTCAATATTCACACCTTCCTTCTCTATGGGTACACCTGTGCCTCTGAGCATCTTCCTTTTTGCAAATGGTCGTAAATATGATTTGCATGCTTACCAACACAATGCCCTGTGCTAATTTGTAGGGAAAGTGAAACTGGCGGTTGTGAAAACACAGGGCCATCTGCAACAGAGAACTCACTGCAGAGGACTTGCATCAGGCTGCCTTGTGCTCCGAACACTGTGCTACGCTGTGCATTTGGGTGCATTCATGTTTCCAAAGTGCCTGAGGCTGAAGGATTCCCATATTGACAGGTCTACTGCTGGCTCGTCGGGTGTTATCAAACCAGTTCAAGTTCCTCGCTTTCATCTAGCCATATAAAGGGTCTTTGCTTGATCACAGAAAGGAATGTGCTCTTGCCGTGGTGTTAAGAACAGAATGTAGCTCAACATCTAAGACAAATGCAACTGAATTTAAAAAAGCAGCAAATAAAACAGCTTGGTTCAAGCTGCAATTAGAGAAAATGGATGAATGTGTGAAAATTGACATTATAATAAGTCAGCATTAACACTGAAAAAACCACATGTATAAGGTGAAAAGACACATAAAAACCCGAAGCATAGTCTTCACTTTATCTTCATGTAGTACCATCTTGTTGCAGCAGATTTATCTTCCAGATTTTTATTTTTTAGTTTATTTGTTTGTTTGGCTGACGAGAAACTGTAATCCCAGATTGTCTTTACAACCACTTTCACAGTCACCTTTACCAAAAATAAAAGTGAATTTATCGGGACGTTATCAAGATTTCACATCAAAAGGCTCCTCAGCAGAGAGTAAATTGGGAAAGCTGCCAGTTTATTCTCCCTGGAACAGCCTGATTTATTTAGCGCATAAAGTTTTAGAACCTTTTGTTCTGACTTTAGGAGAAAGCTTTAATTTTAACACTCTGTCCTAAAGAATTCATAAAACCTTGGTGAAATTTTTATCTGTGTTAAACCTAATTTTTGTCTGTTTATGTGGACCAGATAAAAGGAACAAATGAGACAATAACTTTCTCTCTAATCATGATTGTGTGAATATTGGTGTGTGGTGGTGATTTAAAAGGATAGCAACGTTCATTCAGTAAAATTTACTGCTTACAAAACAAGAATTGAACACCTAAATAGAACATAAAGGGCTGATAGCATTGCCTGGATAACTGTGGAAAAAAATAAAAAACTCTGGTGCAACCAGAGATTTATCAGACATTCCTCTGAATCCGACAAAGGTGCAGCTTTCACGACCAGTCGCACTGGCCAATCAGAAATAGGATGGAGGTCGGACTTTGGCCAAACTTTAATTCAGAACCAGCAGTTGCTCTTTCTGTCGTTGAGTGTCACTGCTTCCCATTCTAGGAATGGGCACAGAGCATGGAATGCAAGTTAGAGAAGCCAGGTGGAGACACTAAAGATGTTAAGGGAACTAGCGGTGGAAAAAGTAAAAAGGTTTTACCACATCTCATTCAGCACACCTCACGTTTGCTTTAATGCAATTGCAATCAATTCTGATTATTTCTATGTATTGATAAGATACTCAACAGAACCTCAGAAAGTAAGCATGAATCACTAACTACTTCTTGAATGATAAATTAATAGATCATTTTTCATTGCTTCATCTTTTGCTTCAAGGTAAAGTAATTAGAAAGAATAAAATGTATCATTTAGAAAATGTTGATGCTACAATTGCTGTCATTTAGTCATTTCAGTAACTACATCAGTTATTTCTAAAAAGCTTAAATTTTAAAAATCTAACTCCCTACAGACTTGTTTTTGTCAAGTATTTCTGGAAAATTGTGGGCCAAATCATACACTATTTCAGATTTTTCTCTCACCATCTTTTATGGAACAATCATTAATCACCTTCTGACTTCAGCCATGAAACCTTATTTTTTAATGCCCTGAAGCAGAAGATAACCTCTCAGAATGGACACCTAAGCTGTGTGGAAAAGTGATTTTGTCCTCATCCTGTGTGGATACAAAGGTGTGACAAAAGCGGAAACTTTTTTACCACAACAAAATCCAACGCAACAGAATGAGCAGAGCTGCGTGAAATCCAATCAAAAGTAGTAGCAGCTGGCATCTTGTTGTCTGTGAAAGTCGCAGAACTCTGTCGGATCTGGAAGTGATCTCTCAGCACCAGAATTTGACTGGTGGGAAATCAAATGTGAAATGCTCTTTTAATTTAGAAAAGATTTAATGTTTATTATCACAGGTGAATGTTGTTTTAAAATCTGTGACTCACAATTTTGAGGCTACTTTTTTTTGGAAAATATCTAGCTTTAGTTTCTTGCAGAAATGGTAGCATTTCATGTAGTGCAGTGCAACAATAAAAAGTGCACTAAATCAGTATTATTATTTCTTTATATTTATAATGGTGCCAATAACTCTTTTTAATTATTTGAATTACTGGCTGTCACAAAGTTCTTTTACATTAATTGGACTAAAAGACGAGCTGACATATAAACCACATTACTCATAATAAGCTAAACATATTCTTGTCCTTTTGTACTTCAGATGGCTTGAATGCTCTATGTATAAATAAGCAAAGGAAGGGGTCCCTAACCTAACTTGCTTTGATTAATGACAGCAAATCATAATAGGCACATGAGAATTGTTGACCTAAACTTGACCAGCTTAATTACTTTTTATGGCTCAACAAATAAAGCTTGTTTCTTTACACAAAACAATAAAGAAAAGAAACACTGAACTCATAAAGCAACAATGTATGCTGTAACATAAAACATGTAAAGACAATCAGGGACAGTGATAGTACTAAGTATTCCAGTGGTGAAAATGGCTCTGTCAAACATTAATGATCTGCTTAGTCCAAGGTCACAGGCTCCTATTCACTTCTTTCTTCAGCAACCTTAGGACCGGAAATCAATTATTTATCCTTGTAAAATGATTCTTACAATTGTTACTTGTCTCCTGATAGTGTTTGTTCATGTGAGTCAAGAAGTATAAAATAACCATGACAGTTATCAAGTTGCAATGGCATTTCAACAAAGACACTGGACGCTTAATCACTATTTCGAATGTATATACTTTTGTGTTGAGTTAGGTCATCACAAACAACTGCAACAAGTCCTCAGTAAATGCACTCCTGAGCACTTTTACATATGGAGATCTTTAAATTCTCCCAAACTTAAAGATGAAAAAACTGAATAATACTGATTTAAATTCAAACAAAAACAGCTGAAAACATTGGCAAATTTAAATGTTGACATCTTCCAAATATCTGCCAAGTCACAGGAAGAAAAAGAACAATACAGAGGTATTTCCAAATAGTGGATCAGTACTAGTAGTAGGTCAGTATTACTGATCTACTACTTGAAAAAAGACAGGTAAAGACGCAGATAAGTGGGAGTGGAACAGCGAGTTCTGGTAAGAGGTTAAGCACACACACTTATACCTGCAGTTAAAGCCTTCACCCTGCCATAATATCCCCGGCCTTGCCCTCAGTGCTCATGGATGCCAAGAAATCCGATTTGCCAACTTTGGGAAGCTGTGTGTGACAGCCAATTACTGGGGAGAGGACTCCCAGTGGACTCACCTACTCACCTTGCAGCCCAAACATCTGCCCGTCAGAGAGTCAGGGGAGACAGGCAGAATGAGCAGCAGAAGCAGAATAGCTGGCTGGGAATGCCAGAATAGTCAGAAACTGATTCAAACACCGGCCATTTGACTGTTGCCTGTCAGGTTTTTGAAGTGCAATCATCAAATGTAATTGTTACTGTCACTTTACAAGAAAAAGGTGGCTATACCTTAGATAATGAATTAAGTCTGTTTTTTTTTTTATGGAGGTAAAAGGTTTGATCAGCAGTTCTTGCACTGAGCAAGGAAGATACACACGTTTGCATTTCTTTCCTTTCACATCTACATTCTAAATATATATATTAATGATAGAAAAATGGTGGTGTTTCTTTACTCTGGACATCTGAAACCAAATTTATGAAAAATGTGAGTCATGCAGAAACTGTTGACTCTGTTAAATCAATTTACTGGAGCTTAAGCTTAACTATAAAAGCTCAGTTATTTACTTGTATTATATCTTATTGACTTATTTGCTTAAATGTAGCCATTTTGAATTTTCTGTTGTCTTTTATGTTGTGTTCATTCATCTTTTGATGACTCAGAGTTTTTATCTTCCTCCTGTTCCCTTTTTTTGCAAAGCACTTTGAGTTTTTTTTGTGTTTCTTGTGTCACTTTTTGGCATCTGCAAGCCCACAATGCTCAAGAGGTTTTATCAGGGCTTACATCAAAAACTCACAAAATATTTCAGGAAACAAAACAATACAAACAATTTCTGGTAATTTCACAAATACCATTTTTTTTGTAGATAGAATGGGTAATATATATGCACATAAATTAAAAAGGTTCTTTACTGGCTACAGAACTTAAAATGCCTAGAAGCGAGGATCACTTGGCGAAGGGATTGTCACTGAGCAGCTTTCCAGTTTTGTCATATTGATGTGAATAAAATTTTAAATAAGGATAGTGATAATTCTGATGATTGATCCAGTCACCAGCAAATACTTCAGCTACAGTTTGATTTCAGTTTGCAAATCAACTGGCATAGTTCACAGAGTTGATTGCAGCGAATTTCACAAAAAAGTCACAGTTCCATCTCCAGAGATAAACCCAGAACATGGATGATGTTTTCTTTATTTTATAGAAAACAATTTTTGAAAACAATATTTGCACCCTACACTTAATATTTAATTTCTCAACCACTCCAGTTTCCTTCTTTGTAAACCTTTTTGGAAGACTTCATCATCATCTTCTGAAGCAATTATATCAAAACAAATGTCAGTCAAAGCAAATGAGACAGAATTGTTTTAAACTTCAGGACAATTTGCTCTGGGTTTGCTCTAGAATCTAAAGTAAACCCGGAATCAGAGGGGAGTTTTAGCTCTTAAAACACCAACTTTAAATGTGCCTCTCCTCTGGGCAAAACCCAATCAATATATAAATTCATCTATAGCAGTATTGAGGTAAAGTTTAGCTTGGAAAATTAGGTCACTTGAGTCTTTTCTTGCTTTGGCCACGACGTGCAACATAAGTTTGTCATGAGTAATTGCTGACTGTCTTTCCACTTTTTTGCCCTTGTCCCTTTCTGCTGTTGCAGCTCACTTTTATTGTACCTGGGACAGTCAATAAATGAATAAAGCATGGAAATTGGAAAGTGCAGCGCAATATGTCCTGCTGCTATGCCCTCCAACCTTGAAAACATTATGACAGGAAGATAAGGACAAAGGGTGAGACGAGGAAATTCATGGTGAAAGAAAAATCTGGCGTCCCTCGCCAAAGCAGCAAAATTGAAGGTGAAATAATATGAAGCATGTCAAAATGCAATAACACCCTATGTAGCTTGACGTTTAAGTGGTTTCCTGACTGGTGCTTCCCAAGAGAAGCAGAGAATTACAGGCGATGTGTTCTGAAAGGGGATTGCATATGAATCCAAATGGTGGATGAGCAGATGAAAATGAATACGAGGTAGAGGAATAGGCAGGGAAAGTGGAAGCAGCTGGTAATGGGGAAATAAAGTCTGTAAGTTTAGACTCCAGCAATAACATTTAGCTATAATACATTGTGTGGTGGATGTGCACAGACACACACACACACACACGTCTACACACGTACATACACATTTAAGGTAAATAGCAATAAATAGCTCTGACGTGGACAATTTTAGAGCAATGGACAGAACTCATTCACACTTAGCTAGGCACCCACAATCAGGCACACATATATATTTCTTAGCTCTTCAGTGGAGGTTCACATCCATCCTCAAGCCTTCACTTGTATTTGTGCTGCAAACTTGTTAACAAAGCTTTAGGCACCCAGAAACCGCTTGATGTGCCAGTAGCATTCTGGCACACAATGACCGGATTGCAGAAAAACTTAGATAAAGGAGAGTTATCACCGCTTGCCTAAAATATTTCACATATCTAAGCAAGCTCTGAAGTGAGGTACGATAAAAAAAAGTTTTGCCCCTCCTGATAAGGACAAATACACCCTGAGACCAACGATGTGATGTGCCACAGAATATTTTGTGTAACCACGACCAGATTTTTTTTTCTTTTATATGCAGTTTCCTTCTCTTCTTTCTTTTGCCCCGGCATATAGGGAGCTGTCCCATTGAAGACATACACAAATGAAATGACAAACAGTTGCCTCTGTTCTTAGGCACACACCAACTTCCGTGCACACAAACAGTCCCATGGCTCCATTAGGAGACTGTAAAGGCCTTACTGTGGCCCCAGGCACAGGGATTTCTGTTTTATAAGTCGCCTGGGGCACAAACCTGACAACACCAGGTACTAAACCCAAAGATGTGCATACACAAAAATACACACATAAACATCGAGCTGAAGCAGTGTGTCTACCTCACTATCAGTCACTTCTTGAATCTGTAACCTATTTTTTATGCACTTCAAGAAAGATATTTCTTTGTCCTTGAAATAGAAGCCAAGACACAAAGAAAAGCAATGACTGTGTCTATTATATATTTAAAAAAGGAGGTCCATTAGAAAGAGAACTAATGCTATTTGAGAGTTCATTGTTCCTTCACTCAAGGCATGTCTGCAACAGCTGCCAACAAGCACAACAATAGAAATGTGCTTGAGCAGAGACTGAGGTGCATCTTGCTAGAGCTTGGATGTACTTCTGTTTTCCTTTAGAACTGCCTTTATTCTTCACTACACTGATTTCACTAGATGTCAGAAACCCTCTGAATATATTTTGTCCATATTGACATGATAGCAGGCGTGATAACATTGCACTGTTACTCCATGTTTGTTCACTGCACATCAGTGATGAATCTCTTGTTTCACCTCCTCAAAAAGGATATCCATTGGATCAAGCTTTAGCGCCTGTGGAGGACAATGTAGGAGGGTTATCTTTAAATATGACATTTTTTGTATGTGACATGGTTTACTTCCATCCTCTGAAAAATTGGTTATATTGTGGTAATAAAGGGGATGAACATTCTCAGAAATAATACATAAGGAGGTTGTGTTGTTTCAATAATTCTATGGATACTGCGAAACCAGTATGCAGTAATAGTGTACCTGTAAAATGTCTCCCACACAGTTACTATAGCATCATCAGAAGCCTGAATTGTTGATACAAGGTGTGATGAATTTTTCTTTTCATTTTGTTTATGACAAATTCTGACCGGAGCATCTGAATACTGCAGCTAAAATCATTATGCATCGTCCAGGTAACTTCAGCAAGAAATTTTTATCATATCCATATGCCTAAAAGCACCGAGTTCCCAAAATATAATTGGCTTGTCTTCTGTTTGTGTTAACAAGCAATATAACAAGTGCACCAGATAAACTATTCAGTGTACCACCATTGACATATTGTACTTACTAGACCCACACTCACAAACTCTAACCATTATCAGCATTCAACTTTGCTTTAAAGTCAACTTTTCACCTACAAAAACAACAACAACAACAACAACAACAAAAAACACTTAAATTGGACAAGCAGTTGCTGTTCCCACAAAAGCTTATGGACCGAGCAATTATTTTTTGCATTCCTGCTTTTGGGCCAGATTGACAGAGAAATGATAACATACACACATTGTCATGCATAGCATTACTTTTTAAATATTCCCAGAGTGAAATTGATTTTTCACATTTTACAATAGCACAATGTACCTAATTTTTGTTGTGTATGTTGTATATGTCAATAGTTATTTCAGCAAAAAGCAAAGCCACCCACATGAAACATTTTGTATTTGTCTGCTCAATGACACAAGGCCATTTTCACGGTTTATATAAGATTTAAGTTCCAGAATAAAAGCTTCGACATTCACCTCCAGCGTCTTAGAACTGACAATTTTTCAGACTGGCAGGCTTTAAACTAAACATTTAAACAACTTTTCTTTTAAAGCCGCAAGCTAAATCATTCAATACCTGTTTTAATATGTTGTGTAATATTTTATAATAAAAAGACATAACCATTGAATAAAATCATCAAAGAAATAAGGAATAAAAAATAGTGTCAGTCAAGATTAATCCCTAAGACTATATATTGTAAATGCATATCTTTGAATTTCACTACAATCTTACCCACTATGGATATAAAGTCTGCATTATTTATAAATATACAATATGAATATTAATTCATCATCCACACCACAGTTGTACAGTTACATTTGTTTACATTTACTTATAATTAAATGCTGACTTCAAATATAAATATAATTATTAGAGTATGCATTTATAATTATTTATACCTCCATACAAACTAGTGTTTTGATAAATTACACGTTTTCATTCTGCTCAGAATCATACATAATCAATATCCAGTTTTTTTCCAACCATATTTAATGTACAGTATATCCATATCAACCAACAATATGCATATCAAATCTCCTTTTATCTTCAACATTGTATGTCATTAACCTACTGTTTCTACAATACATGCAGTTTGTAAAATGATTTATGTGATTTCAAAGTGAATTTCATTTTATTGAGAATCACATGCATCAAAACAATACATATACATACAGACAGACTGTTGATGTACACAGCATAAGTCTACAATGTGTAAATCGACACGTGTGTATTTAGTGTGTTCTGATTGTGGAGGAGTTGAAACATTATTAGGGTAAACTTTATTATTAAAAACATGAAACTGCTAAGTGGTAGCTCTGGAAGTATTAAAAGCTGCTTTTAGCCTTCACAAGAAAAACTGTCTTACAAATGCCCTAAGAACCAAAACAGAAGCAAACGTCATCTCCCAAATTCACAGAACAAGGACATCAAATTTAACTCTTGGAATTAGCAGATGAGATGTTCCTATGACGGAAATTATTTTTTCAGTGCTGGTTTCAAGTGACGACTATAATTTTACACAAAAGAAAAGAGAAGAAAAAGAAAGAAGTCTTTTATTACTTGAAAAAAGGGTAATGTAAAGAACATTTTAGTTTTAGTTGATTGAGGTTTTGTTACATAAAAGAGGCAGGGTTTTGAACAGCTTTTACAGCTTGAGATTGGATCAATGTTATTTTTGGTGCTTTGAAAAAAAAATGAATCATTGAAGCGAATATTACATTATTAAGTTTTCAACTACTTGCTTCCCTTTTTTTGATGAATGGTCATTTAAATATTTTTAATCTATGAAATGGTACATACAATGTGGTCTGTGAACCTTGAGGTAATACAATCTAACCCTGGTGTGGAGATCTGTTCTTATGTCAAAACATTAATGATGGGCATTACTTTAAAAATCTAGTTCTGCCATTAAAGTGCCCTGAAATGTAGATGAGAAATTATGTTGTTACAGGAATCCACTCTACTCGTCTTCGATAAATAGGTCTCCATCTGCCAGCCTATTCTGAAACTAAGTTTAGTAAACTCTATTAAGCTAGAGGGGGAAGAAATTAACAAAATTATACTTGAATGATGAACAACCAGATTTAAAAAAATAAATAAATTCCAAACAAAATTGAGAAAATATACTGTTCCTTTGAGAAATGTGAGAAGCTCTTCATTTCTCTTTAGATTTATTGTGTTGGAAAATAGTCAACAAACTATTATCCACGTCAACATATTTTAAATCTATATTAAAATCTTTTTCTGCCAGAATACGAGGTTATTTTCATGAGAGGTGATGAATATCTGTTTAAAGTAAATGACATTTGATTTTCCTCATATTTACTTTCACATCTAATATATAAATATATAAAATGTTAGATGTGTGCCCCTTGAAAAGTAGCTCTAGCACAGACATGGATTTGCACATGTATATTTGCTTCAAACAAAAGCCACAGGGAGGTTTTAGAGCAGAGTGCAAAAGAACTGCACACACAGTCACATGATATTATAAAAAAATGAAAATCAGGTCTCCATTTTATCTTTGATACTGAGTAACTTTGTTGAAATATATTGAGCCAACTTTTCTAAGTGCTGAAAGCAAAACAAAAAGAAAAACTTCACTTTATAAGCTAAAGCCAGTGAACTTGTCACATGAGGATATACCAAAGAATACATAGAGCATAGTTTTCTGGGGTTTTTTTCCCTTCTTTGGGTGAACAGAATCAAATACCAGTTCATTTGTACAGGGAAAGTACTTTGAAACAAGTGCAGTTGCTCCAAAGTGATATAAAATTCATGAATTGCTGCAAGCTGCATGTATTGAAACAAGCATTCACTGAAGGTTATCAGTGAGATAATCAACACAGGTTCACCTTCAACTTTTTCCATGTTGGAATTTTTTTCCTTCTTCTTTTAATACACATGTTTGTGGGGAAAATTCTCCAGGAACTCTTGTCAAAGTTGGTATTGTCTTCTCTTTTCCAAGAGAAACCCCACGGATGAAAAAAATCTTTTCATCCATGAGTCATTCCCATGCACTCCTCCCTAATGTCCTGAACTGATTGCTGTGGAAAGGTCAATAGATTTTGGCAAAACCTACTGGGGTTTGTCACATTCATTATTTGACTGCATTTGTTTCATAGGACAAGAGGTCAAAAAGACAGTAAGGATAATATATATATATTTCAAATATGGTAGGGGAGCCAAGCCATTGTTTTTCGCTTCCTGCAGTGCTTCTGTGATAGATGCAAGATCTTAGGTGGAGCTGATATGGAGAAGCAGCAGCAGATCTTATACTTGATGCTGGGAACAAAAACTGTCAAATGAATATTTAAAACTAGCAGTGGGAGTACAGGTGTAGTAAGTGGTCAGATATAAATTTCTCTGGGCTCCAGCAGTCATAGGGAAAAAGGAAAACTTATGCAGTATAGAGGTTGGAGTCATAGTTGCTTCCTGAACATTATGGCTCAGATAAATAGGGCTGCAGCCCTTCATTAGAACCAGCTTCCTCCTCTTCATCACTCATTTTAGCAGATAAATCACTCAAATCTTTGCTGAAATCACTCACAATTTCCTTTTCTTCTGTGTATTCAGTCACAATTGTTACATTTTGGCTTATTCTTATTACTTTGAAATTTGTCCCAATCTCAAAATATGAAAACTGTGACATTCTGCACTGCCATTGAGTTTATAGTAGTCTGTGAGAAATATTTATTTTTAAAGACTTTTTGTGCACAAAATGAAAGTCCAATGCTTAATCTTTATCATGTGTCACAAACTCTTTAAGGAAACAATATTTGATTTTAGTATGTTTTTGAAAGTCCTGATTTGTTGAAAGACAGGAAGTTCAAGTGGTCACATTAAAGACAAAAGGAGAAAAAAAACAAATAAAAATACACCTAAATTTTGGAAAACATATTACTTGTTCAGTTTTAAAGTTAATTTAAATCAGAATGTTATGACAATAGTTTTTTATAAAACAAGTTTATTTGATTACCTCTAGTTGTACCATTATCATTGAAAAAGGCAAATAATTATGTCTCAACATAATTATTACACTCTGAATGACCTCTGAGCTTGTGTTGCTTGGTTGCTCAGCTTAGCTTGGAAAACGTCACTTCATAACATGTTATACATGTTCAAATAATTGGAGTTTACACTGTTGTTTTTAGGAGCCAAGTGCTTTAGTAGGTACTTGCTTTGATAATGGTTAAAATGTTGTTTTGCATGAAAATAGTGGATGATTTAATTTTTTAGATAAGAAATTGATGTTATCTTCTTCTTTCCAAAACTTTCTCATTACTTCAACATCAATGATGTTTTTTTGTTTTGTTTTGTTTGTTTATTGTTTTTTTGCTTGTTTTTTTTCCCCTCAAATTTACATTTATGTTTCGGAAAGCATTTACTACAAAACTAGAACACAGCATCACTGAGCACATCTGGAGAAGGTGTACCAGACTTAGGTGTGATGTTTTTAAATTTTTCTGAGGGATTTTTAAAATAGTTCTTGTCAAAGTGTGAAGAAGTCAGACTTTCAATCAGGAGTGCCTTTCTTTAGTCTACTCTGGTCAGAAGGAAATTGTCATACAGAGTACAAAGCAATCTCTTGGAGTGTCACTTTGAACACAATCTGGCACAATCTTTTATACTTTTACATGCGTCTGATGAGAAGGGAATCAAAATCACTCTTCATCCAGTCACAACAAAATGCCACCAGCTGCTTTTTCAGAACATCTTGTAGGCATATGGGTTACAGTTTCCTTTAGTGACACACTCCTGTCAATATTCTCCTGTCAATACAAGATGTTCTAACCACAAGGTTATGAGTGCCAACACTGTAAAAGGACAGATTGCTTCTAAGACACACATGTAAATAAACTTTTATCATGTCATCTGGCACATAACTGTCATTCTTCAAGCAATAAGTTCTTGGTTTTGAGGAACTAAAAGTCAAAGAAACAAAAAAATTATAGGATGATAGTTACAGTGAATTTTCCTTTAATCCTTTAAGAGAAGTTTCTTAACAGTTGCATTGCAGTGTGAAATTCCAAGAGCCAAGTGTTTTACTTTTAGCAAACTGCTTAAAGTAAAACTGAAGATCGAACCTCACATTATAGCTCCGATTGAAGAAGCCTCTTGATACACATTATTAACGATGACTACATTCTAAAACTGATACTTTACTATTTTATTGATCTGTCAGTTGTCTTCCACTTACCTGGGATGAAGTTGCAAACGCAACAAGTTCAAGTGTAAAACCCAGAAATAATTGGCTATAAGCAACATTTTTCCATCTCTGACCTTGATTGTGCTATAAAATGGTTCTATATGCTTGGAAAATACACAACACACCCTTTCTCTAACTTCTACGGATGTGGTTAGCGTTGGCTAATGATCAAACTCCTCACCATATTTTTATGGCTGACTCCTCATTTTGGGTGCTTGCACACACAATCTTGTTCTTTGATTTAAAGACTATTTCACTTTTAACAAGACACTTAAAAATGATGTCTTGCTTATAAGTTAGTTTTTCTTTTTCAAGTAGAAACTCACATGAGAAACTGGACAAAAAATATTTGGTCAGATCTTGTATTTTTGCACTGCACCTTCCCATCTCACCTGTTTGTCAATGTTTCCTTTTCTAAAACCACAAACTTAAAAAACCACCATATAAAAGATTCATGGTCCAAAAAACAAAAAAGTCAAAATTCCCAATCATCTGATTATAATTCTTATTACTATCATACTAATGAAAGAGTTTATGTCATGTTCTGTGTGTTTATTTTGAGTTCTGTGTCTCTGAATCTCCGTGTTGTCCTCCTGATTGTTCCCTTGTGTATTTAACCCCACCTGTTTTCCTTGTTCTTTGTCCATCTTTGTCTGATGGTTCCTAGTCAGTTGTTTTATGTCCAACTGTGTACCAGTTGCTACCTGTGTTGAGCCCCGGATTCTGCCCAGCAGTGCTGCCTGGATTTTGGATCTCGTTTGGAGCTTGTTTTGCTCTGTTTTTTCATTAAATCGTCATTAGTTACCTTAGCCTGGGTCTACAGTGTTCTGCCTCTCCTCCTCCACACCACCATCTCATGACAGATTAAATGATTGCCTAATCTGCTTTACATAATAATAATAAAGGTTATTTTTTATTAGAAAGTACAGCTGAAGTATCTCACTGCTAGAAGTTGGTTTCAAGCTGTGCATACATAAATTCTACTGTTGTGTGTTTAGCTGTTGCACTGAAGGTTTGCATTGCCTTACACAGTAGGAGGAAATGTACAGATAAAAAACAAAGCATGCTCACTTTGGTCAATGTTTACAGTTCATCTGCATGTGTTAAAATGGTAAATTCTGCTTTCAAGTCGTGAATGTTCATATCGCAATATCAGTGTCATTTTTATTCATATAACACTCCTTTGTTCTTTAATTTGCGGAAATGTTGGACTCCATTTTAAATAAGAGTTTGTCTTCTGTAGAGTGAAATTTGGAAATAAAACTTAAATTAACATCTCTTTTTGCAGTGGATGATGATTGTTTGCAGTCTACGCAATTTCCCAAAGCTTCATAGCGCTCAATCGGTTCACTACATGCGTCACGGCCAAATGTTAGCAATTGGGTAAAATTTAAAACTTCAACAGAGTCCAGCAAGCAAATGCTTCTCAACACCCTGAGAATCCAGACCCTCTGTATGAAGCCACTCATTGAACAAGAGGATGTTTTCTTTCTAAGCTAACACAGAGTTTAAACTTTACTGACTCTTCATGGTAAAATTTCTCATTGCTACAAATGCTAAGCAAAGTGATTCAATGCAAATTTCACATGTTTATAAATTAGAAACACTGATTTTTATAGCGTGCAAATTATTTTTAAACCAACAGAACCAGAAAATGAAAACTCATTGCTTATTATTTGCTAAATCATTCTGCAGGTTAAAAGACCAACTCTAGAGGAAACCTATGTGCTCTTTGAGCTGTGGCGTAACATGTACCTTTTTTCGTAAGCCCACACACATAAATGTATACACATATATAAAAGCATAAACATAAAAGCACACACTCACTCTGAACACACTCAGACACACACAGTGAACATATTCACGAGTGGCAGTTTTAAAAACCCATTTTCCCCTTGGTTAAGCAAGCATCAACAGTACTTGACTAATGGAAAAGCCTGCTTCTAAATGAGGTCGTAGGAATTTCTATCTCACATTCTCTGGTTGTTGTGAATTCTAATAAAGTTGCTTTTTAATCTTTTGCAGCCATGAGTTATTTTAGTACCAACTTTTTTGGCCAGTGAGCACACACCTTTCTCAGAAATATATGAGCTTGTGAATGAAGTTCTTCCAGCATAAATGTGACATTTGAGTAAAGGGTGTTTATGTCAGTGTTTCTCACATATCTGGTTCAATGTCATGTCTGTAAGAAACCAGGAGGAATTGAGAACCGAAGGTGGATTGACGCCACAGAACCAGAAAAACAATCCAAACAGCCAACCATATGCAGCACAAGCTGCTCTGTTTATCAATATCATCAGACAACTGATCATATATTGTCAGGTTATTGTGTAGACATAAGACACCTGGATCACACAAAGGGGAATTATTTTGTCAACATGGGAAGTGCAAAATTTTGTTTCACAATTTCTCATAATACTCTACTCTGTAGGGCAGGCAGTGGATCACTATTATCTATCTTCATGTAGATTGTTCTATGAATTATTTCATGCTTTTTTCATTGCATATTTTTAGTGTTGTTGAGTGAGAAGTATAAAGCATTTTCTGGTGCACACCAATCAGAATTAGTTAGAACCAACTTGACCTCGTTTGAAATTCCTCATTAAATAAACCTGGTTTACTGAATTCTGATATGGCATCAATTTGAATGGATCTATTTTTCCTTTAATATTTCTACTGTTTTAAATTTTAGTAGTTAACTATTTTTTTCAATCTCTCATCTTTTCTTGTTATTTAAGTTGAATGTTTTATAGCTTTGTGAGTTTGCAGGTTAAAATATTAAACTGATGAATTCTCTTTGTCAATATACTTCTGTATATTGAATAAAAGTTGTCTTTGTTTATTGACATGACGTTTATTTGCTAGGTGCAAATTCAAACTGGAAGACTCTTTCTAGCCCCATCATTAACAGTGACTGTTGAATAAATAACTTTGATTACAATCCACAGGGACTTCCTTAATCTAAGAGGAACAATTCATCTTTTCATTTCTAAGGGAACATATTTTCCCACACCTATCGACATAATGCAATGGACCTGATGGAGAAATGCAGGGTGCAGCACATTTCTGAAAGTCCTTTTCTGTATGTATAAATCTTTCAGGTTCTTTTGTGATCTTTATCTGACAACTATTCCCTTAGAGCCAGAGATAGTGGGTGTGCAAAATGTGTGTTCTTCCTTCCTCTTACTTCTTTCACACCGTCTTTTAACTTGACTTTTTTTAACGCTCCCTCCTGTCATATGGACAACTGCTGCTGCTGTTGGTGTCGTCCAGTCTCTCGTGTAAGTTGACGTTTTGGCTCTTGTTCTATCGGGTTTGTCTTGTCCACGCTAAAGGTGTCTCAGCGGAGTTCCCCACAATTTTGCTCGCAGTTTGAAACAGTCATCTGTTTATTGAGCTACTGAACATCAAACAGTTGGAGCACTGACCTGACACTAACCCAACAGACAGGTATTATATTTGTGCTCAAATTGATAAGACTGTCCCACACAGCACAGACTGAGGTTTCGAGTTACAGAGGAGAGAAAAACGAAAACACTTTGCTCTGAGCTCTGATGCGGGTATTGGCAACAAGTAAAATTAAATATGATGACCACATAGTGAAAGCAATTCTGAACAGGTGGATCCCATTATTTTTGTTTTTTATGTATGACTGTTGTGTTTTTTAAAGCCTCAATGTTTAAGATTTTACTACAGGGTAAAAATCTGGACATGTTATTTCAATTTAGAAAAACACTTAAATAATTCGTATGGCAGTTTTTTGGTCAGTTAGTGAAATAGAAATACGCCATAAATGTTAGATGCTAATGGTGCTGACGTTCACATCTGTTTCGACACCTCTTATTTGCACTCATCTGTGTAAAATACTGTTACACAGATTTTTAATAGATCTGTATTGAATTTAATGACTTTAGTTCATAATATAGAGTTCTTAACATCAATGGGTACTGGATGCTTCAGATGAAAGCAAAACTTGAGTGTGTGCGTGCATGTGTGTGTGTATATATATATATATATATATATGTATCCTAAAAAGTCCTTATAGGCCAAACTACAGTTTAATAATGAACTAGTTAGGGAAGCTAAGGAACAGAAAAATGAGAAGACAGTTTTTTTTTTTTTGACAGCTTTTCATTATTCATGGTGTTATCCTTCACCAGCCAGTACTTTCCTCTCTCACCTTTTCGGGGTCTATCTGTCAGTGTAGGGATAAAATCCCTCTTTCCTGAAAGCTTAGCAGAGATTATCCCAGTGTCATAGGGGAAGGTGGAAAGGGTGCTGAGATGGCGCATTACAGATGTAGTTGACGTTAAACTGAATTTAATGGGCCCAGGGTTGAGGAGGAGGAGCAGGGAAAAAAGAAAAGCCAACATCAGCTCCGACATCCTTCTTTATTCTCTCCCTTGCTGTTAGACTTCACCTTTCTGAATCTAAACATTATTTTCTGTTTATTCCTCAGAGCTTACTTATGTTTTCAGTTTCTCAGCCTAACCAAAAACCTCTTATGTGTTTGACTGCCTGATTTCCCCTGATTCCTCCAGACTTGTTCCTTTCTTTTTAGGAACATTATACATTTAATGAAAAGAAAATATCTCCTTAACTTGCCTCTTTACATCACTTCTTGTCATCACAACACTGAGTTCATCTCACACACCATCAATCCTGGTAAATACCAATTAGAATCCAATTTTTCTGCTTTGCTCTTCATGTTTCCTTTTGAATATGTAACAACACAAAATCAAATTCACATCTACCCAAAACTTCCTTCAGTCTATGAACAATCTTTTTTTTTTTATCTGTGATCACTATTTTTTTTTCTAATATATATATATATATATATATATATATATATATATATATATATATATATATATATATATATATATATATATATATATATATATATATATATATATATATATATATATATATATATATATATATATATATATATATATATATATATATATATATATATATATATATATATATATATATATATACAGGTTAAATCTTTCAATAAACTTACTTTGCCTCAAAATAGTTATCGTTACTTCAATTGGTTGTTGGTTCACTAGAATCAGATATGTGACATCGTCCATTTTAACTTAATTTGATTATGTGAATCAGTGAATGATGACTGGTTCTGTTTGCTGTCACTGTGTCAGACAGAGGATAAGGAAACTATTCTCTATGACATTTGAAAAGGGGGAAGTATTATGTAAAATTGTCTTTTTAAGCTTTATATTGTTATGCATATATACCATGTAACAAGGTGGCGTAAAATGAAATGTGTTGGCTTCTGCATTCTCAGACTGCTTCATGAACCATGCTAATTGCTGATGCAACATTTCTGAGTTAGTTATAAATTATAACCCTATTGGCTAAACCTATTTCCAGTCAGGTCATATTTAGTCATACATTATAGATCTCATAATCAGCAAAACTAGGTTTCAACAAACTTTTACAAAAACTGGAGGTCAAAATTCAGTGCAACCTTAATAGTAAGGCCAAGTTAAAGTTTATTTTTATTGTACATGTTGAAAATAAATATATATCCAAGCCTCTACACAAAGTATAATTTATCAGTAGTGGAAACAGTAAAAAAAATCAAATAAAATAAGATTGTATTGCACAGTATGCATTCCAGCTATTCACAAAGCTGTTTGAAGCATACAAATTGTGCAATTAGTATTAAAAATAGTTCTTGAGATTTCTGTTGTCACAATACTGTTTAAATAGTAGGAAAAAATTGTTTGAAAACCTTGTTGTTTTAATCAAATGGTACTTAGATGGCAACTTAATGAGGTATGGTGTGTTTTGTTTTGCCATCTGCACAGTAAGAAGATAACCTCCCAAAAAACTTCTGTAGTAACATGTGCACATCAGAGCCTTGCTTCTCTTTTTACTGCCAATATCTGCTGTGCTGCCGTGGCCACAGATGGTTTGAAACACCAGAAAACAGATGAGAGAATAAATCACCCAAACATAGCTGCATGCACACAAGATAATAACCAGAAACACCCAGGTATGAAGCTCGCATGTGCTCACACGTTCACATAGTTGTGCAACCGCTCACATCATGAACCCGAAATGATTAAAATTTCAGGATTTGTTTGGCTTAGATGGGGGTCTACCTTGAAGCTGGAAGATCCATTCTCTCAGAGCAGTAACCAGAGTTTGCACCAGCAGCTTCTTCCCGCAGCCACAGGGAGTGTTGAAGATGAATAGAGTTAAACTCATAACAGATTCAGGAAATAGGTGAAAACTGAATTTAATATGACAGTGCTATGGGGTAGAAGAAGAGTGATCATAGGGTTCAGGAGAAACGGCTTCACCATCCCTTACACTGGTGGTGTGTATGCAAGTGGAAGAAACTTTGTTCTGCCACTTAGCAGTAACTGGCTTTCTGCTTGGCATTCTCTTGCACAGATATTCTATTCAGACACATCTGGGATGATGGGAATATTTTAGCCTATGGATTTTCAATACATTTATGCAGAAGAACAAAAATAAATAAATAAAATAAAATGCATATACCCATATATATTGAAATACTAATGTTAAAAGTCGTGCTGAAGGCTCCAGAGAGAACCTGCCCTGACAGGGGCCAGTTTCTCAGTTCCTGTCTACATTTTGCATGCCAAAAAGAGGGTTTTAAATTGTTGCTAAGTTACTTAAACCAGGTTTTGTAATTTTGCCACAAATTACAAACATTTCAAAGTTAAAAAGTCGTGGTCTGATTATGTCTGGAAAAAGCAATGTTCTGGCAATAGTTTAGCATGATTTCTCTAGATGTTGTTAATGTCCATCAAAGCTATTTAAAAAAGAAATCCAGTAAAAAAAAATAAAAAATAAAAAGTACACGGAAGGCAAAAGATGTAAAAATCATTAGGATTAGGCTTAAATGAGCTTGAAAGTGTGAATATTCTGCTCTATTATTTTTCAGTTCTTCATGTCACTTAAAACCCCCCACATAGACTTGCTTGACGATGGGGAACTTTCTTTAAAAGTTAGGAATGCATAAATTTCATATTCATGAGGGACCGTGTTGAAGTAGAGCTGAAGAAAAGCATAGCATCAGCTCCCCAATGGCAGGTAGTGTAGGCTTCTGCTGACAACGCTTGACTAAAACACACAAACACAGCAACACACACACCCATTTCTTCTTGCTGTGTCGTCACAGGACTATGTGGACTTTAGGTGCCAGTTGTTGTCTCTTAACAAGGTTGAAATAACAGATATGTTCTCATGTTGTTGCAGAGTCATTGAATCTCCCAGAGACGCATGCTGTCCAGTTACACTGTAAGTCATAAGCAACCATATGGCCACCAGGTTATTTTCTCTCTGTACTAACAGAAGAAATAAATGGTGCTAATATGCTTGGAACTTTGCCACATTGTGTCACATAATATCTATGATCTTCAATGTATTTATTTAGGATTTAATAACACAAAGTAGTACATAATTGTGAGCCTGGAATTTTGGTCTATTTCTCTTTGCAAACTCAGTCATTGTGCATTTTGGATGCATTTAAAGGAGCTTCAGCATGTTTCCCTCATCAGTATAATTGTCTCTGCTAAAGAAAACTGAAACTTTGTGTGGCTTTTTTGTGTCAATCTTCCATAAATGATATTAAAAAATTGTGAAAATAATAATAATAAATTATAGTCTGGGAGCTTTGCATGCATGCTGACTTTGTTTCGTTTTCTCTAAATTTCTCATATTGTAACAGAATTTGAGATGTCATTATCTAAAATTAGACATTTGCCATCCAAACATATTGTAATAAAAGAATAATCCTGAGCATGGAGAATGAACACAGTAAACCATTGCATCAAGGCTTTATTGCTTGCTTTTCTATTTAGGCCTGACCACTTTGATTGGTTGGGTGATTAGATTTGAATGTGACAATGCATATTAATGAACATACAATATTGCTGTAAACACATCAGATTTGCCAAAATGCTAATCACCATCTGCAGTTGCAGTCTAGAAAAACATAATAGATTAAAATCAAACAAATTCAAGAAATGTAGTTGTTCACATCAAAAACTGAAGAAACCAGAATAACATACATTAATTGTGATCTACTGTGAGTTTTGTTTGACATGTATTGATATGTTAAATCCTAAGAAATTAGATAAAAGTTAACAGTTGGGGCATAACAAAATGTGACAAAGTGAAATGTGTTAGAAAACTTTACAAATGGACTGTAAATGTAGATAGTTTAGATTCTATACTTAGATAAAGGTAAATGATTGTAAAAAATATATATATCTATGCACACCTGCATATGAGATTTATTGGAATAAAATATGTGCACAGTATAAAACCTTATTTATAGGCATAAAAAGGAGACAAAAATCCCTTAATCTCTATCAAAGCAGTGAAAAACAATCTGCTAAAAATGTGCCCAGATCTAAATTACCACCACCATTTAATAATCAGCCATGACATGAAGATATTAGGGCTGTGACAAGACCATTTCTGTCAAAACCTTTGTCTAACCTCAATTACAAGCTAAATTATTGTTCATTTACTCAGATGAAAAGACTTTCCTCATGATGGGTGCATTTTATTTTTACCAGTTTTACAGCTAAATATGGAATACAGATTCAATCCTATACAGTATATCTATATCTCATCATGACTTAACAAATACTTCAAGATTGTGATTAAAGATTGAACACTTTCAACAAGAGGTTAGAAGCATTTAGAGTAGCTTGATATGGCTGCTCATATGTCTACGTTCAGTGTCATTTATTTTCTCTTTAAATTAAGGTTTGGAGGGTTATGTAACATCCAGGCTGACAGTGGCTTTGTATACCACAGCAAAATAATTATGTTGCCTTCAGTTTTTGTCACTTGATATGACATCATGTCTACATAAAAACAACTTAAATGTAATTTGGCTTCACAATTTGATACCTTAAAATTGGCATCTGTCTCTTTAACATTCCCATGGTCTTATGAGAAAGGGGCATTTGGACCCAATCATGACTCCACGCACCCTTTTACAAGTCTTTTTTTATCTCTGGTTTTGGTAACTGATGGTCTGATGATACAATCCCCAGATCCCAATTCCCCACTGTGAGAGCATAGTAGGGAATTGGCACTCCTTAACAGGAAAGTTAAGGAGTGCCTACTGATTGTGATACTCCCCTTCAGCACATCATCACAACAATGGACAGTTGGACTGAGAAGTGGTTTGTATGATGAGTTTAGCTGCAGATTACAGTAGGGCCACAAGGGGAAGGCAGAGGAGATACATTTTCATAACATAGTGACCATCACTAACTGCAGCTTTAAAAATAAAACAATTTCACTCCAATATACTGAAAAAAATTCATCTTTATGTTTGGAACATCAGAAATTGAGAAATCAATATAGAACCACCAGTGACACAAGTATTGACACCCCTACTGATTATCCACAACCCCTTTGGTCAATAGGACAGTCCTTATTCTTTTGCTCTGATATTTCACAGAGCTAGAGCAACTGAGTGAGGAATCATTGTTCTTAACACAATCTGTTTAGATCCCAGGTGTCAAACTCCAGTCCTGAAGGGCCACGGCCCTGCAACTTTTACATGTGCCTCTGATGCACCACTCCTGAATAGAATAGTTAGGTTTTAGCAAACCTAATTGAGCCATTTCATTCCAGTGTTTTGTAGACGTGGCACATCTAAAACTGCAGGTTAATGGGGCTTGAGGACTGGAGTTTGACACCCCTGGTCTAGATCATTCAAACTCCTTGCTCCATGTGCTTACTTTTATCCTGGCCCATTTTCTCATTTTGACTAAGTTAACAGTAAAACTTTACTTTGTAAACATTTAATTTGTGACAAAGTTTTTTTTTTTTTTTTTTTTCATTTTGTCACTGGTTTTATTAATTAGTACGTTCCCCGGTAAAATTTTAATGTATATAAAAATGTAAAAAAACAAAGACAGCAAAGAAAATATGCAATACTTTAATTACAAATTTGAAGATAAACACAGGTGATGCTTAAAATTTTGTATAATCATCATATTCATGGCATATCATAAATTTAGATATACATATGTTCACATCGCATAAATAAGTTCAGCAATATAACACTCCACAGATGTAAACTTGTGCATGCTGATCCTATTTGTAAGTTTTCTTGCTGTGAGGCTAAATTTTCAGACCTCCTGCTGTGATCGAGTGGGAGCACAGTCTCAACAAACATCTCCAGCTGTCCCTATTGCTTTTCATCTCACTAAAGACACACACATGCACACACTAATACAACTTGCATAAACAAGATGACAGACTAAATGAATTTATGCAGCTATATTTCTCCAGTTTCTGGTCCGGGGTGGTAAGCAAGACTGTTTATCTGGATTCTGACCTCAAGATTGGGGACAGTTTTTGAAAACAGAAGTGTTGTTGAATTAAGCCTGAATCTAAAAATGCTGACCACATACAACAATTTCGGTGTTAATGAATGGAATAAGGGCAAAACAAATAAAGGGTTTTTGCTCTGACATTATGGGTTATAACATGAGGGAGTTAAACCATAGTCCACAGTTGATGCACCTATCAAAACTATTAAGCTCTGGGGACTGTTTATTATGTTTATTATGTGATTTACCTTTTTTGCAATTGTTACAGCCTGACCAGTAAGGCACAAAGACAAAGGCATGTATAAAAAAGTATTTTCAATTTATTTTTCCAAAAAAATCTTAACAAAAGGCTTTCAACAACAAATCTGAAAAATATAGCAAAATGGATCCAAAAGAAATCAACTAAGGCATATCCTACACAGGATAACAAAGCAAAAGTCCATATTATTATTTTGTTTTGCAGAGTTCAAACACACCAAAACAAAATAAATGATCCACATAAACAAAAAGTGTTTTAAATGTGTGCACCCATAATGGCAAACAACCTAATGCAATAGCCACCACAAAAAAGTTAAATTATAAATATATTGTGTGAAAAATTCTAAATACATCACATGAAAACATTTAAATAAATACTATCACCACGGGAAAGAAGAAGGAACCTCCAGAAGCATAACAAGCTGTAAATTCATCAATAATCTTGCCATTTATTGTGTGTGTATCCAAAGTAAAGCATCATAGCATGCATTACATTTGAACTTTCACCTACCATCACTTCAATATTAACATTCCACTTCAAATGTCTTTGCTGAAATTTAGTCATAATAATCTTATATTCCAGGCAGCCCATGTTCCAGAATCTCAGAAATGCTTATATTTTTCAGGCTTTTATTAGATGCTTTGTCTGAATGCCTTTCAAAAGTTTAATTTCAATTAACTGCCATGTGAAAGCATTACTCTGTCCCTGACAAATTTTGAACAATTTCAGCAAAATGGAAAGAGGCAAGAAACACTGAAAGGCATGGCCAAGTGTGGGGATGAGTGGTCAGGACGAAAGGAGCACTGTTGCTAACTTATAAACTTTGTCACTTAGCATCTTTTCTTTATATACTTAGCGTCTTTTCGGACTCCTCTAGTGAGCTCCTGTCAAAAACCGACAAAACTTGGGGAATTCTGTGTTGTTAGGGACTGTAGGACGACAACGATATGTAGTGTCGCTGCAGCCCTGCTGTGTCCTGTTCATGAGCATACAGCAAGTACTCCTGTAAGTCGCACCCATGTCCCGCGGGAGACGCATAAGAGTCAAGAGGACTTTTTAGAGTTAGAGCTTTTATTCATGCTTGGACAATAAGCAAGCCTACAGTCACTAGGTGGCAGCAGTGCTAAAACTAATCAAGAGATTGCCTGCTCAATCGTGTAGAAGAAGTACCCTGAGTACAGAACTGGCAGAAGAGGAGAAATAGAGAGGTTTATGGCAATGAAAAGAAGAACAGGAGACCAACAAATGTGATGTTGCCCTTCTGTTTCCTGTGAGTATGCTCAGAACTAAGAAATTAGCTATTTGTATTTTCTGCCTAAAATTTGTGGTAACAGACCGCATAAAACCAAACAAGTTAAAATGGCACCTGGGAATCTAGATTAATGAGCACCTGGACTTTTTTCAACAAAACTCAGTGAATATTGCCAACAGTCTGGTCATTTTTTGATTATCAGTAAATTTTAAAAAAGCACGACAGCCACGTACAAAGTTGCCCACCACATCACAAAAATCCAATGATTAATAAAAATAATTAATAATGAAATATCAGTATTAGTTAAATACTTATAATTATCAAATGTGTAATTATTTGATAACTAAAAATGTCATAGTATTCAGGGAGTTTATGAAAAAATGTATGTTCCCCAAGGGCAGTCTTACAGAAAATATTTGAATGACACTGGTATAGGGTGACTTTGTTAAAATTACCTTTAAATTTCTGATCTGATTTAAAATGTTTTGTAGATGCTCTGCTATGAAAGCCATAGAGAGAAATCGTGAAAGGCTCTCAAGCCGATTAATCTGAATTTCTGTAAAAGGCAAAAGTCAGCCGTGTTTAGCTTTCTTAAGTACTTCACACTGCATGTGCTCTTTTCTGGCCCCAGAAAATTGTAAGGACTTAGCTTTATTCTTGCCAATGGCTTCCTAAAAACTCTGGCCATGATTTAGTTCAACTGTCACTGCAGATTTAATGGGATATCATTCATGCAGCAAGACGTGGTCAAGGGCAATAAAAGTTGCATTTAAAAGAAAATCTTTTGTGTGACAAAAAAGCTGCTGATATATACTTAAAGTGAAGAAATATAAAATCATGTTCCCATTTCAGCTTTTTGAAGTTCAGTGATTTTAGAGAAGATTGGAGCTGACAGCCTTGCCTGTTTGTCTTGCCACACACTGTCTGCTCAGCAGGAGTTGCAGAGAGGGCACCTCATCACCCTTTAGCTGGTTGGCTTGTCCTTTCTACTGCTTCCTTTTATAGCACCATTTTATGTTTAGATTTTTCTGCTATGCATGCCCATTATTTTTTTTTTCTTTTAAAAGCCATTGTTTCAATTGACTTAAAACTTTGCAGCAGGTCTTCTCCTACTTCTTCTTCTTTAAACAACAGCTATTGAATGAGGAGTTCCACAAACCGATAGAGATATTGTTATAATTTGATTAACATAATTTTTTCTGATTAACAAAGCTTATTTATGTTATTTTTTTCTATTCTCATTATTTCCCATGTCTACAATTACCTGGTGGTGCTTTGTTCTCCATGCTGTGGGTTGAATTATTCCATGTTTGATCAATCCACAGAGCTCTTTAATTTTTGATGGGTTTTTGGTGACACTCAAATTTCACTATGATATAGCCCAGTGAGTGGAAAATAATTTTGATTAAATTCTACAACCATAAGATTTTTGGTTGCGGTTCAACATGCTCACACAGTTAAAAGTGTTGACTTGCAGCTGCAATAGTTGCATATAATTTATACTGCTTTAGTCTTTCTATTCTCTACTAAACTTGCTCTTCTTTTATTCAAATGTTCTTCCAGCTGTGCATGGTTTATTTTATCATGTTAATTTTTTAAATTCATATTTTAGACACTATTGATTTTCTCTTTTTTTTATTTAGCCATATGCTACTTGGCTGATTGAACTGACTGAATGGATTTGCAAATGCCAGGTAAAATGTGTGTTGTTGTTTATGTCTGCAATTGGACAAAGCTGTGCTGTCTGTCATGATTGTTAAACAAATGGCAAAATATCTAACTTCATATAGTGGCAATTGTGTGTTCTTTCTGTAAGGTAAATACAGAATGGATGAAGAGAATCTGCAGATCTTACAAGATAAAACTGGAGCTCAAAATATTTTATCAAAGATTCCTTTACATCAAATTGTCTGCCAGCTTTATAAAGAAAACAAATTGAATCTGCTGTTTTTGCACAATGGAAGAAACACTTTCAACAGTTGTGTCGTCATCTGAAGTGGATGAATGTGTAAAAAAATATTTCTGAGGATATTTTTGTCAGCATAACTGAAAAAACACAGTCACAATCAATCACATGAGTCGGATGACTTAACACCAGATCTAGCTGACTTTGGGGAGTCATCTGGCAGTGACATTATTGAACAGGGTTGTTTCAATACATATTTGGAGAAGAGGAAAACAACACTCCATGCCTCTGGCAAAATGCTCTACTTTAATAAAGTGACAACAATGTGGTATTAACTTTTTATATTTTGTATTGGAATATCCCTTTGTTTTATTGCGGGTAGTTAAAACATAAATGGCGGCCATTTGAAACCAATAACTGACTCCTGTTTGTCTTTCTTTTGCAGAATTATAATACTTAAATGTAACTAGGAAAGCAGTATGTGAGCCAAAGATTACAGAAAATCCAGAACAATCAAATTTAATGCTGTCTGCCCAATTCCTGTTAAAGAATGTTTCATCCAAAAGGACATTGATTCAAGTGATTATGATCACAAGAACACTTGGAATCAACTGCACCCTTGTAATGATTACTCTGACCTCTTTTCTGAAGTTAGTGATAAGTCCGATGGAGTTCCCTTTGAATCCACACATCCCCTCTGAAGCTGTGAATCTTTTCTAGACTTGGATGAAGCAGATGCAGTTATATGGAATCCTTGAGAAGACCTGGTCAGATTAGATGATGATAACAAAATCACGGGGGTAAACTCGGTTATAGTATCCTCCTCTGGCAAAGAGCCAGATGGCGTTTGGGCGTACAATCGAAGCGAGCACCCCATATTTGTCAACTCGCCTACGCTGGACATGCCCAACAGCAGGACTCTGGTTTTGCAAAAGTGATGCCAGGATACTCCATCAAAGTGTTTGACTATGAGCGCTCGCGCCTCCTGAGGCACTCCCAAGACTCGGACTTCCTGGATGGACAAGGAACACTTGTGCATCACCTAGTCAGAAACTTGTAGAAGTAAGATGTCGCCTAAAGAAATTTATTAGATAGAATCCCTTAAACAAATCAAATATTTCTTTATATCTATTTTAACTTGTGCAAATATCTAGATTATGGTAATGTAGAAATGTTAAATGTTAGTCGTGTTGTATACTGTATGCTAAAATACTTAATCGTTCAGGATGCTGACCTTATCAGACCACTTACGCATGGTTCCCTGCTCCTATTGTTTTCATATGATAGCCGATTCACTTCACAAATACAGATGAGTCATGGGGAGGCATGCAAAACTGCCTAGGTATGACGCACACTAACAACACACACTGGTCAGTTTTCTGCAGATGTAGCAGGCTGTACATGTGCTCGAATTGATTGAACGTTTTCAGATGACAATGTCTGGTTGGTTCACCATTACCATTTTGTCTGTCTATATCTATAGATATAGATATTTCTACATCTATATATAAATATAGATAAAGAAATATCTATATTTCTTTAGATATAGAAATTGCACAGTTGCAATTTCTATATCTAAAGTTTGTCGAAATTTATGTGACATTCACGCACTTCTTGGAAAGAAGTTAACACGTTCTCTTTTTTTCACACCAACTTTATGCTTAATAACCAGCAATATCTGAAAAGCTCTTCAGAGTACCACAATTAGTTAGCCAGGCCAATGCCTTCCCACACAACTCGACAAAAATTGTAATCCCACTTCACTGATTACTCGCATTATATTATAATACAATATGTTATATTGTATTATTCTGCTTTCTATGAAAGGGAAACTAAGGGCTTGCATTTGAAACTTTTGATGACTCCTTTCAGAATTACAGAAAAGTAGATCTACAAGGTCAATAGGAATTGACAAAATACCACGCTAAATCCTATCCCCCCCCTCTCCGTTTTTTAAGAGGGTCTTTCAAAAGCACAGTGTGCTGCTGCTCACTATCTGGTGGAGGAAATTGTACTGTATCATGTTGTTAGACCTTGCATGCACTGAGACAGCTGAGAATATCTTTTGAGGGTTTTTTTCTCCTCTTAGACATTTCCACCATAGCTTCATCTGCAAAGCTATCAACTTTGCGCATGACCCCACACACCTTTCACATAAACTCCTCAACCTCTTGTCATGTGGAAGAGGTACCAAACCTTTCAGGCCCTCATATTCTGTCCGTGAAAGCAGGTTTGACGGTTTCTTTCCCCAAACCATCAGACTCCTCACACAAACTGACATCTCGGACAGTTTGGCAAAACCCTTTCAGAAGGCACTTTTAATATTTTCACAGGTTGATTTAACATTTTCACATTGAAAATATTCACAGACTTGATCAGATCAAATATAGATTACTGAAGTATTGTCAATAGCTTTAAGAAAAACACAATTAGCATTGAAGTACTGGCTCAGCTTACAAGGAAATAAGTAAAATCATCCAACAACAGAATCTCTAAAGCCATATTTGGAAAAAAAGCAGATGAAGAGTTTTTGGATGGACAATCAACAAAAAAGCAGAAGAATTGCAAATAATCAAATACTCACTCCTACAGTACCTTTACCAGATGCAAAAGTAAATTTAACGCTTCATGCCTGCATCATTTTTATGATTTTATTATTTTTTTTTTACCTATTTTTTACTATTACAATTTTGGTTTCATCACCTTATCTTTTCCTCATTAGTTTTAGTTGTATGTTGCTAGCTTAGCAAGTTAACTGAATAAACTTTTTTAACTGAGCAGTTAATTTCATTATGTTTATAAACTCATATTTGAAAGAAGTTGTCTGTGTTTATTCTTTAAATGTGCGAATTTATGTCTTCTATTATTGTTTTAAAAATTGGCCCTTATTTTAAGAATGGTGCCCCGACTTTTAATTTTTCTCTATTTTAAGAATGGTGCCCCGACTTTATAATAATATAAGTTAAACCTACTTAAGTGCAACATTTTTGTTTTCCATACTTCTGATTCCCAACACATGCCTCTATGTTTATGAACATGCAGCCCTGAGGACACTTCTTGACTAGAGCAACAAAGAGAATACACAAATTTGCTCAACAGCACACCTCTAAAAACTGTCAAAATGTACAGATTAGGGAAGCAGAGGACCTTCTTTGAGGTTTGAGAATTAATGCTGGTGAGTCAGAGGAGGCTGATAAATATTTAACACAGCGTTCAGGCTCTTTTAAAATGGTTTTGCACTCTTTGCTCTTGTATGCTTCGCTTTATGGGGCCACATGGAAACAAATCCCAATGTCTAATTGCCTGTACTAAGTAACACATATTTATGAGAACCTACTGCTCCCAATGTTAAATACAACATATATGAAACTCCCCAGCCTGCATAAATGTAAACTTATGGAATCTTAATAATAGTCAACTGTAAAAGAATCACCTAATAAACCCTCAGTGACAATGTGTCTTCTTAATAGAACAGAATAGAATATATGTTATGGAGTTTTGTTCCCACTAATTTGACTAACATGATGCAAAACCACAGCAGAATTAAATGCTTGATGTTTTAAATGCACATCAATATACTTCAGTTCATGTGGAACTGCAGTCTTCTTCAGGGGGAACAAATGGAACTAAGCATCACTGAACATATAATCCTTTAGCTGAGAGAAATTATGAATATAAGGTTGCATGTCAGAGTTCATGAGTTTGTGTTTTTCCTTTTTGCTATGCTTGTTAGGGTAGTAGAATCTCAGCTGGCTGTTGGGAGACTAGCCCTCTGGCCTCCTGGCTGCCAGTGCTTAGCCCTCGGCTAGCCACAGCTTATTGCTCAGGAGGTCTGTCCCCCTGAGCTCATTACTCAAAAACGCCCATGCTTGCTCCACTGCCTGGGGCAGAAAGTCAGTGACTCATTGACCATGCTACTCAATATAACCAACAAGATGATTGGACATGAACATTTTTGTGAATTCTTTTGCACTTCAATCCTTTTTTGGGGGGCTTGTATTGTTCATTCATGATGGAGTCCTGAGCTGGGAAAAGATGACTAATTTGGGACTGCTAAAGCTGACTGCAAACTGAAAGATGCTGCTGCTCTTGATGCATCTAACTGGTCATCAGCTATTTTGACTTAGATCTGAATTGCATATTTGTTGATAAGTTGTCAACTTTAAGACTACATGCTTAAGTCCTCTTGTATAAAGGAGATACCAAGAGGCAAACAGAAGACACAAAAAGCAGTTCCTTTAAAGTTTAACTGGACACTTGAACCAAAACATAATTTTTTGTGAAATGTCTTTAAATTTCCTTTACATGAAGAAAATTTATTTGAACTGAATATGAATAAATCAATGTTTGACTTACCAAATCTTGATACTCACTAAAGTACCATATTTTCCTTGTCATTTGTGCTTTTGAAGTTTTCCAAATGTGCAATGACAAGTTTGGAGCAAGTACATAGTTCAAACTAGAATGCAGGACAGTTGAAGGTGATTCAAGACCTCTAAAGACAAAAATGTGTCTTTGTACATTGGAAAATGGTCTCCATTGGAGACAGACCCTTATAAAGTTATTAATGTAGAAAACTATTCTGGAAGTCATTTGATATGTGATCTTTATGCTGATACATCTCTACTTCTTTCCTTTAACATTTCTGCTTTGATACTTTTGTCTGCATAGTTTTACTAAAAAATGACTTGAATCCATCACAATCGATCACAGGTATCTATGAGCAGTTATGTAAGTTAATGACTGTAAACTAGAAATTAAATACAATGATCTGAGAGGAAACATTGTTGAACTTGGAAAAAAAAAAAAAAAAAACATTTGTGTGTTATAACATTACAACAAATTTCTATTTGAAGTTATTTCTATTTGAAAAATATTTTCACAAATATTTAAAATCATTTGTGAAAGTGTGGATCCTATGGTTTCCAACAATGTGATCCTTGGCTCCTCATCTTTGCTACCCTTCAATATACCAAGTTTTTGCTCATACCACAGAAAACCCCTCATGCTTGAAAGGAGTGTGTCAAAAGGATTGTTTTTTGTTTCAAATGTCATTACGTCCTTTGTACTGAAATTGTGTTTTGAATTTGAAAAACATGTCGAAGGGATTAGCACGCATCACTGGTGGTAGCACACATTAGGCTGAATTGCTACAATTAGACATTGTTGAAATTTTCCGTGTATTTTCCTCCATCATATGCCATGGGGGTCTGAACCATGTCCATAAAAGTTATCTCTTACAGATGGCTCCCCAGACCACAGCTCCTACATCAAGAAAAAGGAAGAGTGTCTCCCTATCTATCCCCTTTGGTCCTTTGATGGAGTTGACTTTTACCCAGATGGGAGGGAGATCCACTGTTTATGCACTTTCCTGGACACATACACAAATCCTGCTAACCTGATGTCTTTTAGGTAACTTGACATTAATGCTTTCAGTGCTGACAACCTTATTTTTGCATTGAAAGGCCCCTTAACTTATGTCTGCTTGGATGGATTTGTTTTGCCAGGTTAGCCAATGCTCTTTCTGTCAAATGTACTTTGTGCTTTATTCACTTGCAAATCAGTGATTGACTGATGTATGAAAGGGCAACTAAACCAGAAAAGAGCTGTGAATACATCTTTTTTAATAAAATCTGTTTTTTTTTGTTTTGTTTTTTTTTTCTGTATTTTAAGTTAATATTCCTTGATATTGAACTACACTTACTACTTGTCACCACCTTCCATCACTTGTGTTTTCCTTTCTGGTTCCAAAAGGCTAGAGGTAATATCCTTGAAAGAAGTTAGTGGTTTCTTTGCATCTCTCCACTGTAATTTCTTTCCTTGAGAGAGGAATATTGACCACTACAGAAAAGCCATGTATTGAATTGACTTCTTCCAAGGACTGTTCTTCTATTATTCAGTGCACAGCTTACTAGTGTTGCATGTATAAAGGGGGTTTAGTTAGATGCAGTGTATGAAATCCTCTAAAGCCAACTTTCTCTTCAAGGAGATCGTTCATATTGTGAGGCTACATCAAAAGCTGTTCAGGCTAAGAAGGGTGATAGCCATATGGAAAATCCCTTGATCTTGAGCTCTGTTTATTAATTTTGTAATTTGCAATTCTTTAGGATTGACCTTTAAGAAAAATTAATGAGCAATTGATAATCAGACAAGCTGGGAAGCACTGATCTTAGAATACATAGGGAATATTTCATATTTAAGATGTGTATGTGACTGACCAAGACAAAACAAATGCATTTCTCAAAACTAAAATAACAGCCATCAAAGTTTCAAACACATTGTCCTGAAACCTATTGTCATGAAAACATGCAATTTATTGTATTTTCTTAACAATATTGGTGTTTCTTCTTCCAATAGGCCTACCTCATGTCCATGCCGTGATTTAGGGTGACTTGCCAATGACAATTAGCTATGTGGTCCTTTTAAACTTTCATTTTATAGGCCAAAACCAATAACAAAAGTATGTGAATAGCCAATGAACCCCTATATGTTAATCAGCTGAGTTTTTCCAACCACCACAAACTGTCGGGTGTTGGAGCTAGGCGTGGTGGGGAGCCTTTTCTTTTTCCACCAGATGGAGCCAGAGGTTGGCTGTCGTTGGAGGGTGGTTCCTGCGCACCTGTTGGTTATCGGCATCATCACCGCTGGCATAAGAAGAGTGGGCGGTCGGTTCTCCAGCGCTTGAGTGTTAACCTCCAATGGTACGCAGAGCTCCACTGAACCTGTTTTCGGTGTTTCCTCCCTACGTGTTTCAAGCAACCAGAGTTTATTCTGATATTTTTTCCCTCACAGGGTTTCCCCCTGCGGAGCCGTGGAGAGACTCTTCCTGAGACCGTTAAGTCAGATCCAAGAACCGCCGCTGAGGAGCCCAGGACTCCCTTCCGAGACTGGCCGGACCCGTTCACTACCTGCCCGCCCTCCAACGACAAATCCATCGAGCGACCTCTGCCAGGCCATCCACCATCGGACCCGGCTCGGATCCCTCCTCCCATCGGTCACCCCCTCCTTCCCAGTGGAGACGTCTCTACTCACCAGTAAGCTCGTTCCTAAACCCCTGTTGGTTTTCCGTAATTATAACACTGACCTCACCTCTCCCTGTATTCAGTGCGGAGACGACCCTCTCCCAAGGATCCCCCGAGACACATTTCAAACCTTTGTTTATTTTGTTGATCGAATAAACTTTATATATTCTAACCAAATCGCATCTCCTACTTGAGCATCTGCATGTGGGTCAAGCGTGTCACTTCAAACATGACACAAACAAATCAGATTTACTCTATAAGCATCCTGAATTCAAACTCAAAGATAAACATTTTAAAAACTTCTACAACTAGTTTTTTTTCTTCTTCAAAATAAACAAAAATTGGTATATTCCCAAAAATGTATGGTGCTTGTCTTTTTTTCTTTTCTCCTCTAGAAACCATTTCCTAATTTTCATGCTCAACATCAACAAAGGGGAAACTTGCTCCACTACGTATGCATACTAGTAGTAGCAAACTTGCTCAGAGGACAACTATCAGGTAAGATATATTTTATGTTCAACTTTTGTTGAGGAAAACTTTCACCTTTCATTGTTGTTCCTCACTCCTTGTATGTCCAGCCCATGCAGCTCTGCTGTGAACTAGCAGAGCTCCATGGTACAGAGGCTTTTATGTCTGCTTTAGGTTTCACATCCAGTAGCCTTGTAAGTTATTTTTCTTTGGTTTTTTCCCCTCTGTATAGTTGCAGCTTCCTACCTGCTGGCTGTACTATGGAAACTGGATGCAGACCTCCAGTTCCTGTCTGAGGCCTACAGCAGTTCTAATTGGATCATCACAGAAGATGCAGGTGGTTCTTCAGTGAGTAGCATGGCTCTTTAATAGGTGTTGTAGAACTAATTGCTTTGACTTGTGGCATTTTGTGCACTTTGAATGGCTGCTGGAGTTTGTAGCTAGATTGTTTTGGAGTGACCTTTCTTTAGTTTGTTTTTTATTGGCTTTTTGTACCGATACTGGTTTGTAGCCTCTAGGTTTGTATAGCCTTATGTCTTTGGTCAAGTTTTGTTTTGCAAAGAACTTTGGATTACAGCTTTGATTTTAAGACATCATTTTTGTTTTGTAAATTTTGTATAATTTAGTATTTTGGTTCTCAGACTCTTTTTGATTATTAATTTTCACTCTTAATTTTAAAAAGAGAATGAACAAACACTACAGTATTTAAAACCATTTCAATACTGTCCCCAGAGGGACCCATTTAAGCCCAGGTCCCTCTTGAAAATTAGATCCAGATCTCAATGGGATTTACCTGGTTAAATAAAGGAAATAAAAAAATAATTAATTAATTAAAAAAACAAACAAAAAAAACAACTTTAAAATTGGTTTTAATGTTACTGCTCCTTACCCCGGAGCCAAGTTGTAAGATAGGTCATAATAGCTAGTTCAGTTAATCTGCATTATGAAATAATACATTAAAATGATTAATTAATGAGTTAGCGTTGACAGCCATAGTAGTTTGGTAATGTATGATAAAGCTAGAACTGAACAGCTTGGGGAAAAACTATTTTCAGTCATTTACACTTATAGGTCCTTGGTAGCTTTTTCAGGTCAGGTTACAACAAATTTTAAATATATTAAGATTTAAAACAAATCACAGTTTGCATTTATCTTGGTTTTAAGCATAGTGGTAGTTTTTATACCTTTTTTCTGATGAAAATACAACACACATAAAACAGGACTACTATACTGTATGCTGATAACAATGTTGTCTATTGAGGCTTTATAGTTGTGAATAATGCTTTGTTTTCTCAGTCGGAGGTATTTTATCATTACTTCTTTTCCTTGTGTGGCCACTATGTCATGCGTTGATGTCCATTATGCATACCAAACATAATGTCACAAGTCTTAAGCATCTTTTTATGTTCTCAGATATCAGGAGATTGTGTGTTTTTCTTTCATGTTCTAATTATCTCTGGATTTTACTCAGAGGAAATATAACTACTGCTTGTATATGACCTTTTAGTCTTCTTATGGCATTGTATTGACTTCTTTTCATTCTGCACAGCCCAACTAAAGATGTAAACTTTATCTTATCCATCATCAGTTTATCCTTCCATTAACATACCCTCATTTCATGCCTTAGCATGAACCCTACAGCCAGGACCCCATTGATGGCAACCTGCCTCATTAGCAGAGGAATTCAGACTGTTTTATGCCAGCGATTGTACAAGAGAAATTCCTTCTGGGATTTTAATTATAAAAAAACAGCACAATATACAGTTGCATACAAACAACCAAAAGTCCATTAATTTCACTCCTAATCCTTCCATTCTACATATGAAGACTGCACAGAAAGAAAAAACTAATATAAAATACTGCATTATTTTGTAGAAACTTAATGCAATGAAGCCAAACTCTGTCTCCATTAAATTTTTCGAACTCCCCCAGTGGATATTATTGAACTGCCTCTCTTTTTATCTCCATGTGTTTACATGCACACTCTGACACATCCATCTAAATCAATCACTTTCGTCAGCAATTACAAACAATTAGCAGATAAAGAGTTCCATATTCACAGTGTTCTCCTTCTGACATTGTTCTGCAAGCATGGCTGGTTTGCATATTAATGAGCCCTTATTCAACCCTATGGGACATGCCCTTATTATAGCTCAGTGATCAACCTATTCTTCATCTCTCTTTAAAAACATTAAAAAAAAAAAAACTTGGGCAAACTTCTCCCACACAGTGCAGTTGCTGCTGAATATGCAAAAGAAAATCTCCAAAACTCAGTGGACTACTGCAACTCACTTGCATCAACAGTGTTTAGACTAATTTCACACCCCTCATATGGAACTTCAGGAGCTCCTATGGATGTTATGGTTCTGCTGAGCATTGCCCTCTAACTCCTAACGCCTGATACTCTTAAAGTTAGACAACATTGCAGAATTATCTTTGAGAAGGGCTTATCTGCTTTATTCAGTCCAGTTGGGAGTTGCAGCAAATTAAAGCACTAACACATTTTTGAGGCAGCGCTGTTGCTCATCTTCACCTCTTCGGAAAACATACCATCAAAAAGTTTTTTGACCTTTTTCATCTCAAAATGTAGTTCCATTAGTGCAGTTTTTAGCAATATAATGGGAAACCACTGAATGTCACTATAAACTTTACTCTTATGATTATTTGCTCATACAACAATGCATGAGCAAATGCAAATCAGAACAATGCAGTGGTCTAACTATAGGATTAACAAGGAAGGAGACAGGAACATAAAGGTTCAGGACGTACTGAGACAGATATCTGGACACAAAGGTAGATTGATTGGCAGGGATAGAGCCAGTGATTGGCATGGAAATGTCACTGATGTCTTTGACAGCTTGGCGGTGAAAGAAAATTCTGTCTCGCTCTCTCAGCCACTCTCTCTCTGTTTGTGTGTGTTGGCGGGGGATGGCAAGTCACCTGACTACATGTCAGAAATGCAGCATGACTGTCTTTTCATCCATTTCCCTGCTGACCCAGTCACACAACCCATTTCTTTCTCAAATCCACCCACACATAGAGAGGAGGGAGCAATGGATTTAGTATCGGTTCTCAAACTCAGACTCCTACACGGGACAAACGGCTTGTAAATCTGAACTCAATTGACATCACCTAACAGCTGTACAGGAAAGACCTGAATATTTAGTTCATCAAACAGAAGACCGACCTTTGTGCAAATATGAATAGCTGGCATAAAGGAAGCATATTATGAGATCAAATATTGATGAGCCATATTAAAACAGAGATAAAAGGGGCTGATGTTGGAGTGCATTGCTATAAACACAAAGATCGGAAGCAAAACAAGGTAACTGACTTTTTGTTCCTAAAAAAAAGTCTTTTTGAGCTTAGTGGAACTGCAGGGAAAACATATTACATGTGCTTTAAATGTGCATGTAAAATGTTGCTAGAACATAATTGCATCTTTCTGAAACCCAGTGAATCCTATCAATTCTATTTGGAAACCCCAATGGTACATAACGCTGCGGGGGGATCTTAAATTGTTTCTCTGCCATTAGAACATTGAGCAGCTCGTACACAAGCATGGTTGACAGTGTTAAGATCTTCCTCGTTTTTAACCGAGTTATCCATTTCTTCACATGGCAATAGCACTGAGAGGAGGCGGAAGAGGAGTTTTCCACAGATTTATTTGTTTCACACAAACTGACACTGTCACAACATAGTGTCAATTTGAACAAATATGTATGGAAGAGAGGCTGAAGTTTTGCTCACACAAATTTTTAGATTAAAATGATTCAGTTTAATTCTTGATGAAAGTATCAATCTATGTTTCTATTATAGCTATGTAGAGAAAGTCCACATTGACTAATATATTCCATCTTAGCATTACTCCATTAACATATGCATTACAGTTGTCTGGTCTTCTTGTGAATGTTTATACCATGTTTCTGCTCAGAAAGATGGACTTTAAAGACAGAATTACAGTTGATAAGAGCACACTTGTAAGACAATACACTAAAGTGCTTTATTGTCCACTTTTTTAAATTTTGAAAGATTTCTATTGACTAAAACAATGGAAGTAAATCCATATTTTGTTCACTGCCTGTCCAGCAAGATGCACACAGTCATCCTCAGGTCTTGTGAGGACAGAAAAGGGCCAAAGTGAACGGATTTTGTCACTGCAGACAGAGGAAAATTACATACATTGACCTGCTTGTTGTGTAGCAGCGCAATGTAGATTCTGTTCAGCTTGTTAAATATTAATTGAACCAAATAAAACTTAAATGCAACTGAATATCTCATTATTATTTAAGAAATGACAAGTGAAAATAGATTGACAGATTTGTTTATGCTGTCAGTCATATTATGTACATCAAGAAAGTCTAAGGCAGCCTCTGACAGAGAGATCTGGAAAATAACTTGTTTCTGTACCCACTTACATTCAGAAGTTGAGGGAGCTTAATTCTCATGCAAGAAGGAATGATGAGTCCATATATGATTCTGTCTGAATTCATCTCCAACTCACTAAACCTCTGTAATTACATCCCCTCACAGGAAGAAAATAAACCATTTTCATCTATTGGGGTGATGAATTTGATAATATACAGTTATGTAGACTTCACGTCTGCAGGAAAAACACAAATCTCTGCCTTTGATGGTGCTGATCTGAAGGCTGTCTAATTAAACGTTGTTACATGAAGGTAAATTAATCTATAGTCTGTGAATTTGCTATCAGGATATGGTTGATGTCAGGCCAAGTCAGAGAGCAAATGATTTAGTTGACAATACCAGCCACATAAAAAGCTGGAGGGACTGAGTAAATGGTGAGCAAAAATCCACAATAATTTGCCAAGTTCCTAAATGACAGCACTTTTTCATTTTTCTAAGTTTTACTGTCAATTTTGATGGAGCCAAAATATTCCCAGGAAGAACAACTGAAGACAGAAAGTCAAGAAGTAAGACAGGAAAAAAACACTCATGAGAGTAGGAGTTATTCTCTGCATTTATGTTTTAACATACGGGTCCATGGGATGATTTAATTTAAATTACTGGCTTCCTGGGAAGGTAATTTTCTTTCACGACTCACCGTATTAATTAACTGTAACACCAGTATAGCCTTGGCTTAAGTGATTAGTGGTGTCATCTCCGAAAATTAATCCCTTGCCTCAGACCGAGGCCTGGTTAGTACTGTTTGATACACAGAGGAGGACCATGTCTACATTCACAGTTGGGTAAAGTGTCCTAAGAAGATACGTATATACATATACGTATATACATGACATATACATATTTTACATGGTGTTACATGGTGTTAAAGTCAAAATTCAATTTCAATAAGTAATGTTCATAAGATTTTCTCACATGAAAAGAACATTTCATTTTTGTGGTTTTGTTGATTGATATTTGAATGAGAAATTGACCTTTTGTTTTGGGGAAGACTAAGCAGCTTAAGGGTATTATTTTGTGACACCTAACTTTGCTGACATTGTTGTCGTGAAAACGTGATTGCCCCAAATATATTTAAAACATAATCTTTTGATTCCTATCATTTTATATGTTCTTAGCTAGTTCTAAGTTAGATTAGTCTCGTAGGTATAGATATGCTACGTGTGTTTTTAAGCATGCTTTATTTATGTGTTAGAGCAATCTTTCTAGCGGACCCAAAGCCTATGGGAGCCAATTAGAGTGTAATGCTGGAGTTGACAAAAGAGATGCCACTTGGTCCAGCCCACCCTCTTTTCCAATGAATCTCTCTTCAGCTTGATGGCCAAACACAGCTTTAATAAGAAAGGTGTCTGGCACTCTCATCTCCTCTCAGACACACAGGAAACCCAGTGGTCACAGAGTTTGGGCTTAGATGAGGTCACTGCCCCTGGGGGCTCAGCTGGAAAAGCGGAGACAGAAAAATAAATGGACAAGAGACTAGAGTGTAAAGGAACCAGTTACTGAGCTGCAACATCACGTGTGTCTCTGAGACATTATATAACAGAATATTGGACGAGATTGCAGATCAAATGACTGCTGTATGCCTGGAAGTCAGACCCATCTCTCCTGTGGAGAAATGTGATACAACTGGTTCACCTTTCTATCTCCCCTCTGTTAACTGATGACTCAGTAACAAGATCACCAGTGGCTAAAATAAACACTGAAGATAGTCTTTCTATGTTATATTCCAGTAAAAATGTAATTAAGAATCCCCAATGTTATACAAGTAAATTGATCTTTGAGTATTTAATTGTTAAACAGTTTGAAAACGATAAAAATATCTGCAATAAAAATGGGCTGACTAATACAGTTATTAGGGTAACACTCATTGGACCTGGAGGTGGATTTAAAATCTGTTGCTGGACCAGCATGCTGAACTGTAACTCTCAACAAGCACATAAACAAAGATGACGCCATAGTGCAATGTAAGTCTGCAGTGCATTGACCAAGAAAGCTGAGAGTTCACACTGTGTGAATCAGCTCCAAGGCATTGTTTTGTTATATTTTAGCTTTTTTACTATTCAATATGTGATTAAGTTTAATATACCTGAGCTTTAAGATGGTACATTTTGGTGAAAAATTAAAATCGCTCACTTTCTATATTTGCTGTAACAGAGAGCGCTACAAGACATCTTTCCTGCTCACAGCCACTGTCTACAATAATTCTTTGAAAAATTTAACTAATTTATTTAACTGAATTGAAAACACTCTACAGTGGTTCATAAATAAATCTGTATAATGGAGCAATGACAAGCATTTGTGTGCATAATAACTACATCTTAAAATCGATCTCATACACTTTGATCCCATCTGAAGGAGAAATGTTTTATCGCCATTAAGTTAAATATTGCATGTAAAAGTTATCTTTTCCAAGGATTGTTAGCTATGGATAATTAACACAAGTTATATTCCAAAGAACAAAAATAAATACCAAAGTCTACAATAAATAACCTGTTTGCAAGCAAAAGTGACAGGAAATAAACAAAAAAAAAATCTATGAACTGATTGAGTGACCATGATCTTTTAAATGCTGATGTGTTTTTTTGTTTGTTTTTATTTTACCAATTTTTTTTAATTAGCCCATTTAGAAGTCTTCAAATTTTTACTTTTTTATTATTTTTTTTACCCCAGCCTTCATTCCCTAGGGCAATGTGTCACATCTTTTGAATTGTCACTTGCTGTGGGCTCCACAAGTCTCTTTTCCTTTGCTGACTTTCTGGCAGCAGAGACAGCTGGGAAGCATCTAAAGTCTTTCCATCACTCAGTACACAACTGTATGTTCTAGCTGTGCCACTCTAAGCTTTCTCTACTTGGGTTTTCTTTTGTCTCGTTCAGGTTGTCTTTCAAACAAAGCTCGAAGGGTTTACTGTGAGGCTTTTTGTAGGTCTCACAGCGAACAATGCTCCATTACAATCGACTCCCATGCAGCCACTTCTTCTAGGAGGAAGGGTTTCGAAAGGAGTCTGGTGTTTGGATTGTGCATGATATTCAAGATGGGAAAGGACATAGGAAACCCTGCTAAAGAACAAGGCCTCTAGTAGCAGAAGTAACCCTCAGTTAATTGCATTTTAAATCCTCAGGAATTAAATCCTGCATTAGTCTGTAAATAATAACTGCTTACATCTTATAGATGTAAGTATTATAGGTTTGTCTTTGGGTCATGTTGATAACAAGCCTACACCCAATACTTACAATATCCTAAACAGGTTGTTTTTCAAAGTTAAAAACAAACAAACAAAAAAAAAAAAAAACAATGTGGAAGAGAAACAAGGTAAGTAGTAGAATCCTACGTACTATCTATAACAGTCTTTTTCTGAGTTAACTGATGACTCAGTCTTTTTTGGACCGTCATGGACTGGATAACAAAGGAGAGCTGATGGTGGAATTTTTGACACATTACCTAGATGACCATTCTCTAACGAGTGTTGCTAAAGTCGTACTGATGGTCACCAGCCAGCATGGTGACCAGGTGAGAGCACACACTCACGTCAGATAATATGACAGCTGTTTGTTACTGTTGGCAGCATGGATCCGAGGTGATGGTTCCTTTCGGCCTTTTGATTACTGAGGCATCATTTGGCCAAGAGTTTGGACAAACTTGTCAACAAACTAGAGATTCAAGATGGTGAACATTAAACCAGCTAAGTATACAATTGATGCAATTATTTTTTTATGCACCACTATTGGAAATTTTGACAACACAGATTTTTCCCAAAAGATCAAAGATGAGGAATGAGATGAGTTTGTCAGATATTTTTAATTTGATAAAAATATCAAATTTACAAAGGTTACAGCAAATGCTGGAAGGGCTACTTGAATAATGTGCAGCATGATGTTGAGCTCTTTTTCATCCATTCAACTGATCAAAATTAGAAGTGCAATCCACAAATCTGGTCTTCATGAAAGTTAATGCCATTTAAACTAGTTAGTTTGGAATAGGCCAAGCAGGCCCCATAGTAAACATATGTCCTCCTCTGGTCATATGGGAGCAAAATTGAACCTTTAGCCCCACATCTATGCGCTGTTTGTGAGAGTAAACCAGCTGCACATCCTCTTGAACAAACTATACCTTGTTTATCCTCAGCTTTTAGAGAAATAGCTCAAAAGTCTTTCAGTTGTAATGTCAGTCAAAAGTGGTTCTACAAAATAATGACTGGTTTCAGATTTGATTGTGTACAATATTTTGAAAACGGTGTACGTTGTTCCTCCAAATGAACACATTTAGGTATACATAAGGTATGAATTGCCCCATTTAGTTTGTCTGTCACACGTTTCTTAATACATACCCAATACTAGTTGGGATTTTAGTTCTTGGTCTTTTGTCATATTCTTCAGAAACTATTTCCATTATCTTAAGGTCAGAGGCTGACACTGCCTGCTGACTGCAATATTTATCAATCAAATAGGCCTGAGACAACAGAGAAAAGTGGAGTGGCACAGCAAAGAGCACTTAGCCCGGATAAACAGGCGGGTAGTACCATGGATCACTGCACTGCTAAGCCTGTCACTTGGAGAAGGGCTAGAGGGAGACAAAGAAGTGAGAAACTCTGGACAAAGCATACACATGTGCATAGGTGTGTGTGTGTGTCTCAGAAACAGAGTGCATGTGTAACTTGAAGTGGGGCTTTAGGGGGGGAAAACACAGGCCTGGTCAAAATGTCATCAGTGTGCCAGCTTATAGCAACTTGAAAGGCTTAGACTTGTGATATTTATCCTGTGGGTTTTGGCAGGGAGGTGGACTGGGAGAGAAAATATCTGTAATTTCACGGTGTCTTCAGGGGAAATTTGATTTCAGATGGCTGGCAGTCTGATAAATAGGAACTGCTGCCTGCAATCCTTTCCTAAAGGGACAAAAGAAAGGGTACAAGTCTCCATTACATCTAAGTGAGCTAGTGTGTAACTGTGTTCTATTACGTAAATGCTGCACGTCAGTTTCAGAGGAAGGTTTATGCATATATGATCACTTCTTCTTGCACAGAGTGACACTCTTTTATGAACTTCAGTTTTGATATGGCTGAATTGGTGTTGATCACACTCTGTACTGCTTTTTACATTTTTTCAAACTCAATTAACTCTTAAGAGCTATTTTTTTCAGGAGTTAAATAAGGTCAGACTTTATTCCACTTTACAGTGACTGTATTTCATCCTGCTCCTCAGTGGCTTAGCTATCTGGGCATTCACTACTCGCAGACATAAAGCCAACATCCAGACGATCTTGTCATGCATTTTTAATAACAAAATCATACCCTATTAATTCAATAGAGACCTCTAAAGTTCAGTATGGTGTCCAAACAATTAGAGTTTTCTGCCCATCATTTCTCTATTAATTTTTAATGTGATTCCTCAAATCGTGGAAGTGAAGAATATGGAGATAATAGCAGGTATATGAAAGTAAAAAAAAATGCTAAAAACCCCCAAAAACATGTGAAAAGAGAGAGAAAAAAATTATTTGGTTTGCCTGCACATATCATTATGGTGGATCAAGCCAGTAAATACATTTAAAGCTAAGAGCTGATACTCCTCATTCCTGTCTTTCCTAACTCTTTCTCAGCAGTTCATGTTTACACATGCTCCATGTCCAACCTCTACACCGCAGTTTATTATCCTGCCTCTATACGACCTATGATTACAAAAGAGGTGAAACGTTTTCAACGCACTCACATGACTCCAATTATATCAGGTATTGTGTAAACAGTGAACGCCAACCGTGGGAGATACTCAAAGGAGCCTGACCTTATTTCTAGTGAAAGAGCATGTAGGAGGCAGAAAAAATGGATTTAGCAGCTCTCAGGTGGAAACAGCTGACTACGACTGCTGTGCCTCAATGACGAGTCTATTCTGCTCATTCGCCAACAGCTTCCAAATGCTGCTGATGTCTTTAAGGAGAGGACCCCTCGGCTGTCACTGGCAGTGGGTTACTCTCAGTCTTTCCCCCTTACAGAGAATATGTATCAGTGTGTGCACCAGTGGAGCATGGACAGCTCCCGAATGATGCTGTATGGCATTTCACGTACTGCTGCCATCTTGTCTGTGCAGTTAGAGCAGCTCAGTAGCTATAGAGAGCTAAAGCAGAAACAAATTAACGGTTTGATATATGCCCCCAAAAAAAGTGAACTGGCTGACAGTCTTTGAATTGGGAAGCCTGTTATAGTGAGGCTAAAAAAACATATTCTTCTATAGATAAGTTTAAAATGTCATACAGGAATTGGAATTACAATATTTGTTTCTTTCCTTCTTTTAGACAGAGAGAGTTTTACTCATTTAAATTTGAACATGATTACATTTTTAGTACACCTGTCTGTGTTTCTCCTCCAACGCAATTATATTTAATGTTCTTGAATTCCCCTAAAATTGGGTAAGATCACATTACTAAGTTATCTCCATCATCAATACTTCAAATTAATTTTATCTTCAGTTTGATACTTGTAACGGTTATTCAATAAATAGTGTATGGCATTCGGGATGTCGGTTTTGATATGAAGAAAAATATTTGACATTTTAGTTGGAGGATAACTTAAACATATATCAATAAAATATAAGTTGATATTAATATATCAATTTATTAAATTTTTAATTTAATAAAAAATTAAATACCTGACTTGAATTTTATCAGTATTTATTTTTCTTTTAAAAAAGAAAGAACTATGTTCTTTTTTCTTTTCTCATTTTCATATTCCTGTGAAAAATATCTAAAATGAGAACATCCTATTTTTCAAAACTTTTCCTACCATAAACTTGTGTAAACTGACAATCTGCTAGTTAGAAAAAATATAAATTGTACAATAAGGTTTTATAGTGCAAAGTTGCAGAAGGGTGTCGCCATAAAATTCTCCAACAACACAGAAAAAAACATCACTAGATTTACCTCTAATAGTTTTTTTGTTTTGTTTTGTTTTTTTTGGGGGGGAAGGATGTTGCTGCAGGTCTGAAAAGTCAATAAATATAGTGATAAAGCTGACAACAGTGGTTCTTTCTCCTGATCACAACCCTGCTTACCCCCTCTGCTCATCCCCACATTTGGCCATATCTTTTGCCTCCGCCGCTTTGGTGGAATTTTTCAGAATTTGACCAAAGCAGGATTTTGCTTTCACAGCAGGGTTACAGTAGCGTCTTTTGATTCTATGTTCTTGACATAATACCTGATTCAAATTAAGCAGAAATAAGTTTGATCTGTCATAATGTTTTCTTTTTACATTTAAAAGAAATTATTGGGTGTTATTTAACCATTGTTAATCAAGATACCCCATCCATAAAATTTGATAACCCATCAGGACTAAAAATATATATTTTTCTAATAATTGCTTCTTCACAACCTTTAGGAAAATCTGATGTTTCCAGAGAGCCCCCAAAGATCAAAATAATACAATTGTGTAATGAATTAGTCTGGAAAAGACTACACACACAAAAATAAATAAATAAATAAATAACTCTGCATGCTTTGACAGTAAAGATAGTCATCAGGTTTTGGTGAAATTATGGCACAATGGTAACATAAACATAAAACAAGAAACTTCACCCAAAATCAAGTAAAAATCAATATAGGAACTGGACATGGAGTGATCAGTAATGTTTATGGAGCTGCAGGATTTCCTGACAAGCTTAAAATGGATTCCACTTGTAACAATTATGCACTGTCTTCTCCACACATCTGGCCAGAAGTAAGTCTGCATTGCAGAAACATTTTCTTCCAAAGAAAACATCCATGAATTGTGAAAATGTCAAAAACCTTGTGAAAGACGTTGTTATGGTCTGGTAAACCCAAAACTGGAACCTTTTTGCAACAATTCCCAAAGGTAAATTTGGCATAAGGAAAAGGCTACGGATTACCATCAATATACCCACAGTGAAACCAGGTGGCGACAGCATGGAACGGAGCTTTTTGTAGAAGCAAATGAAAATGCTTTCCTTTTTAAAATCAAGCTTTACATCCAGATTAACAAAAAAATATATATATTTTTCTCAAAGAAAATTTACTTTTTGAACTAGCCTAGCTAAAGTTCTACATCTAAATTGGACAGAAAAGAAATGTAATCGAAATCAGGTAACTTTTAGAAACCTTTGTAAAGAAGAATGAATGCTTTTGACATCTTATGTATAAAAAGATTGGTAAAAATATAATGGTATGTTTAATTGATAACGCTCAAGATGTTAGGGGAATATCCCTATAAGTCACAATTTCTTTTTTTAAGTACAACACAAGTGCACAATTTCTCGTCTCATCAACAACAGAGAAACAACAGCCATACAGACAGGAACACAAGGAGGTTTTAATTTTACAGCACAAGTGAAGTTTGACGGACATAAATGCAACCCATTTTCACCTCTGTCATCATTAAATCCATACATTTCCATCATATAATTTTCTTTGCAGTAATCTCCAGGTCAATCATGTACAAGGTCTGAGCATGCATTTGTAAAGACACACATTCACATACGCACACATTATGAGGCTTTGATGTAAGCTATCCCTGTAATGATTGGGGCTTAGCTCATCTCATTTCCTTGATTGAAGCTGTACAGCAGCATAAATAATTCATTCTCATGTATATTGCAGTGTTTTAAATCATGGTTTTTGAAATTCAGTTTGATCAGTCAATTGGGAACACATGTAGACCTTTGCCAACCTGTCTGTCCTAAATGCAGTTCTATTTTAGATTGATCTCTTTGTAAGACCAATGAGCATCTGCTTTAAAAGATCAAATAACTAAATGGTTTATGACATTACTGACAACTCAAATGTCAGAGACTCAGAAATGTGTGCATGGTTTCTGTCAGTAAGTTCACACATTATTTTCACTGTGGTAGACAGCAGAGTTAAAAAAATATTTTTATTTCCATGTAAACATTTACTTCACTTCAAGCCTAAAAGGTGTAACTTACAGTATTTGGAGAAATCGTGTTTTCTAATGCAATAGATGTAAATTGCTCAATGATTTTTGTTCTATGGCTAAGGCCAGTCAGTTAGCAAACAGCCTTTGGTGACACACTAACTTTACTTTAGAAGCTGCAAGATTACACAAGGTGACATTCAAAGTTATTTTAGTCACACAAGCATTGAAGCAATTAACCAATTACAGCTTGTTAGTAACAGCCTGTCAAGGGTAATGGCTAAAAAATAGCAGAGGTAACTTGCAGTATTTCTTTTTGAAGCAATAGAAAAAGTTCTGGAAAACATGCTCATGTACAGCATTATTTAAAATAAAAGACAGGAGGGAACACTACTTTCCATCTTAAGTCAGCATGATAATTATTATAAAAAAAATTACAATGATAACAATAAATAAAATTGCGTTGTCTTCATGTAGAAATTTTCTGTTTTAAATAGCAATACACATTTGCCTTATGTCTGTGACATATTCTCTTGTATATATATCAGCCAGTATATTAGGAAGAGAACAATGAGCCTTAATAAGTCTTGTTTAACCTTTGGTACATTTTTTTGAAAAACTGTACAAAAGGATTACACCAAACTTACTAGAAACCATACTAGTGAAGAAGTAGATATGTTTGGTATCCCAGAGAAAAATGTGTTTTAGTGCAAAATGTGCACCCCTGAATGAAAGAAAAGAAACTTGTAAAGATCTCCATCTAAGGAAGTTTAGCTATTAACTATGAAACCAAATATGTCTTTGCATTGACTGAAAGGCCAATGCAAAAGCCAGTTCTTGTTGCTGATGGAACAAGAAGTTTCCATTAATATTAAATAATCGTCTTTAAACAAGCTCCTATATCTTGCTGAAAAGTTACTTGAAAGTTAGTAAACTTGAAATTAGACTGTGCTGACATATTTGCATTATAAACTAGACTAAGATTTTGTGTTTTTGCAGGTAAAATTTCCACATCCGCGATTTACAAAAATATCGGTGTTTTGAGCTAAATGAGTGTCTGAGCCCACAGCAACAAGATGTGTTTGTTTGGCTAGCTGGAATAATGTCAATTAGACCAGCAAGATTCATGCTGCCTTTCTGTGGGGAAGTGGTGGGTTGGTGTCGAGCTTCTGGTGTGGCGGTCTTGCATGTGTGTGGCACTGTTTGGCCCTGCTCAAGTTGTAGGGGGCAGAGTGGTCATTCTGTCACCACAGATGGACAGGAAAAGCCCCGGGGGCATCTGAGACGCCACAGGCAATGTAGTTTGCATACTGTTAATGTGCATGTGATATTGTGTTTGTGTGTATGTGTGGCTGATGGTAGCTGTGGAACCCCCTCCTCATGGAACAAATGCCATCCCTGTCTGCTTGGTTTTTCCTCCAAATCATCAGATCAATCGCACAAATGCTCAGAAACCCATATGACTCACAGACATGCACATATTCTGACCACACGGAAGCAGATATCTCTCCCGGTGTGGCTTGTATTCTGCAAGGCCAGTTTAGCGTCGTTTACATTCAGCCTGCTTCGGTGTACCTTCCCTTAGAGCTACATTCACTGATAAGATACACATTAATGTAGGTAGAATGGCATGGAAACGATAGAGAAAAAGTAGAGAGAGGTATGAAAATTAAGGTGGCTGGCATGAAGGGAAGTGGCTGGGCTGGGCCAGGCTGGCTGCTAATCCTCAAACAGTTAACACAAATGCGTTCTCCACCATATTTATTCACCTTTTCCCCCATGTATTCGAATGTTCAAAGAATAAATCTACAACCAGCCAAATATGATATTTCAGAGGCTGTCATGTTCCATCTAGGCTTTTATAGCAATTTACAGTGTTTTGCAAACTCAGTATGTGTGCTCTATCTGTGGTCTCTCCAAATGCGGTAGAAAGATTTGTTATCAGCTGGGTGTCGCAGCTGGTGATGAATTAATAAAAACTGCACACTGGCTGAGATATTCATAGCATACCCATGCTTAGAAATCCAGAGCACATCAAACGTAGCATTAAAGTTGAGCTCTATTTTCCGGCTGTATCACTTATTCAAATCAGTTCATTGTTCTAGTAATGTCAGTCTGCCCTGTGCAAAGGTCACATACTATCCTGAAAAAGTCGATTGAAAGACTGATTAGATTGAAATTTTATACAAAGTTATCATTTTATGAGTAGGTTCATAATGCAAGTGTTTTTTTAGAAGTTGGTAAACCAGGATTGGGGAAGTATGTTATTATTTACTTGATAATAAATTTTTATATATATAATATATATGTATTTATTGTCATGCATTGCATCCAAACAATAAATTATGACCACGATTCTGAAACAGAAACAACTGAAATGTTATATGACGCAAAATATATTCGTCTAAACAATTTAAACATTACCAATGTCTTTCACTTGGCTGTATATTCAGTAAGGTAAATTATTAATTCAAAATGTGATAACTGAGAACACTGATTCTGTCTCCAGAAACTGAGTATACCTCTTGAAGCTCTGTAAGACAATAATTAGATCTGTGACTTGTTACATATTTTGCTATTTTATCAGTCCTTCTTTTTCAGCATAACAACTTTCAGCTTCTACCAGTGTAGAGTCTGCTTTCATTGTGTTATGGTTGGTAGAATGTTACAGAGACTGAAACATTGTGTTCCTACAATCAAAAAATAGAACTTGTTGCATTCCAAAAAACAGACATTTTTTGCCCTGATCTGATATACAGTTCCTCTGTTATTTAGTGACAATAATAATAAATCTTCAGCATCATCAGGAGCAGCAGCAGCATCAGAATGACAGTGCACTTTACATTTGGCAATCTCAAAATGCTGAACATTCATAAAACAATCATAATAGAAAATAAAATCAATAACAATTATAAAATGTTTGAAGGACAGAAGTTTTAAGTTCTTGTTTAAAAGTTTTTGTGGTCTGCGGTGCCCTCAGGTGTTCTGAAAGCAAATTCCAATACATGGAGCTGCTAAGCAGAAAGCCTTGTCCCTCATGGTTCTATTTAGTCGTAGGAATTCTCATAGGAGAAGAGATGGGGCTTTCAAGCAGAGGGAACATACAGGGTGAGCAGTCTCTTGAGGCAGACAGGATCACTTGCATAAAGCTACTGGTGGGAAAGGAGGTGGCACCTACATTGTATTCTGGCCAGCAATAGACCAAAGGAGTGAGTGTAAAACTGGTCATATTTTTATGACTATGATGCGGACTCTTGCTACACAGTTGATTCTGCTGGTTTTTATGGAATTTTTCTTGGTAATAGAGTGAGATGCAGTGACACAGTCTGGTTAAAGAGGGTGGACATCTGAAATTTCAAAATCAAAATTTGTGAGAAACAAAAATTTAAACAAAGTAAGCTCAAATTTAACCAGCTCCGGTACATGCAAAGCTCTGCAGCTTGATGAGAGTGTGCAAACATGATCATATTACTCTGTCTTCCTCTCTTTCCACTGGCTTGAAAACAAGATTTCCTTCCTTACACACCAATGTGTACACACCTCAACCTATCTCAAAGAACTATTTAATTCGCAAAACACAACTTGCTCTACTCATTCTAGCATGAGGACCATGAGGGTATAGGGCCTTCTGCTCTACCGCAACACATCTATGAAATGCTCTCCCTCACACTAACTCTGAAGGGTATAAAGATGTTTCTTTTTAGGAAGATTTTTGCTTCGCTTTCTCAGATTTTCATTTTAACCTTTTATTTATTTATTTATTTTAATCAATTGGAAATGCTTATTTTGCGTAGCCCTTTGCAGTCCTTTGAGAGCTCAAAAACATAAATAATAAAAAAAATTATTGTTGTTATTATTATTATTATTATTATTATTATTAATTATCTATTGCTCATGAAAACTGTGTAAGGCTAAGTGTAAAGGCTCTTGCATTGCTACTTGCTGAATTGAAGTGGAAGAATCCCTCAACTGTAGACAGTGTTGTTTAACCAGTATGTTGTGTTTACAACGTTCACTCTTTTTCATTATGCAGAGCAGCTTCCGCAGCATTTGTCTTTCCACAGTCAGCTCTAGGGGCTGCACAATTGTCCCAAAAACACACAGCCAGCCCTCTTTTTCAGTTTGTTCAGTGGATGACTATGATGCTGTTCCTTCAACAGATGGCTTCAAGAAAAAAAAAAAGACATTTTCTACAGCAGACTGATTAAAGTTAGATAAGAATATTTGTGAAAATTGTATTCTTCTAATCATTACTCTTTTAGAAAAATTGCATACTTACCTTAAGTTCAACACTGGGTCTCTTAACCCAGGCTGCTGACTGTACAACGTAAAGTTATGTTCCTTTCTAAAAATTACATGACAGGGTATAATAAAGATGCACTGGATGTCTGACTACACAGTGAACACAAATGAAGAGAGAAAAACGTCTGTGTGACTCATGGCCTGCTGAACGCACACTCACACACAGAATCCCATTCTCAAAATCTGTTCTCTGGCCATCACATCCTGCAAACTATAAAAATCTGAGTTTAAAGGTTATTGGGTTGAAAGAGTCTGAGTGAGACTCTGAAGAGCAGTGACAAGGAAACTGAAAAGAGGCAATGAGATTGCTATTTAAATAAGTGAAGAGACTTCATGAAGTAAGCCTGCTAAAGATCATAGGTTTAGCATTTAGTTCATCCGCTCTGCTGAGGCTTCCCCTTCTATGACTCCTCCTGCTATCATGAGAACCACTGTTCCATACCAATGTTATAGTAAATTGAATTTGCTCTATTTCAATTAACCATAGAATTGTGCAAATTGAAATTATGGAAATAAATTTGCCAATTTTGAAAGAAGACAAAATGGGATGAGGTGGTCTTTCAAATAGTTGTATTTTGCAGAACTGTAATGGAAGAACAGTTTTTGGATTACACGAGTCACATGATCAACAGCCGGATGTTACTGCTGGCAAAAGACAGCAGTATGAACAGAGCATTGCACAGTTCATAAAAAATTATGTCATTTTAACATGTTGATTTCATAGTTCTGCTGTATAATTGTTGACTACAATTTCCCCAAAATGCAGCATATGTAGTCACTCCCAAGTGTAAGCGGTTAAATGCTCAAATGGCTGAATAACTGTCTCCTCTGATGGCCGATAGATGATCAACGCTAGCGCTGTTGCCGTCATGATTTTGAACAACGTCTAAACAAAGTTCTTCACATGCAATTTCAATACATTTCTAATGTTGAGGCCAATGGACTACAATGAAGTTATAGCAATTCCATGTACATGACACCAGTTTGAGATAACATGAACTTTGTTACAAGATGGATTATTTTGCCCGAAGCACCCAGCAAAACATTGGTTATTAAGGAATGGTCAGCAATACTCAGGTTGCCTACTAAGAACACATCCCCCAAACCATCAAACATCACCTCCAGTGTCAACTGTATGTACAAGGTCAGATGGAGCCATGCTTTCATTTTGTTCATTCCAGATTTGGAATATTGCGACTGAAATGAATGCTTATTGTACTCTGCAATCTTTTCAAAGTCTGTTATTGTCCAATTTTAGTAAGCCCATGGGAATTGTAGATTCAATTTCATGTACTTGGACAAGAGTGGCACTCAATGTCTATTCTCTTCACCTTGCCTGAAACAGTAAAGGGATGCTTGAGTTGCAGTTGCATTTCTATGATCTCAAAACAGCTTGCCCGTTCTCCTCTGACCTTTGACATTTTTGTCCACACAACTTCCACACTCTGGACACTTTCTATTTGTTTTTTCTCTCTCTCTCTGTAAATAAATAGTAAATGGGCTGAATTTTTATAGCACTTTTCTAGTCATAGCAGCCACTCAAAGTGCTGTAAACCCAAGAGATGGTTGTGCCTGAAAGTCCCAGTACATCAGCAGTTTCTGAAATACACTGACAAGCCTGTCTGGCACAAACAACCATTCCATTTATAAAGTAACTTAAATCTCTGTTTTCCTCTACTCAAATGCTTGTTTCTCACTTGGTTTGTTAAAAATAATGTCACAATAATGTTTAGTTGCCTAGTGTACATTAGGCAACTAAAAAAATTACAAAGGCTCATAGATGATGTGACTGGTGCAAAAATGCTTTTGGAGAGTGCCAGTGGATGGAAAGAATGCAATTTTATTTCAAACGTCATCGAAGGATAGAAATGTACAGACTGCCAAAAGACACTAGGAGGTTGTGACATCCAGCTAAACTTTTACTTTTGAACTACATTTATAAAAGTAGCAGCCTAAACATGCAATTTACAATTTATATCATTACTATTCCAACAAACAAATCCACAGATAGAATCAATCATGAGCACTTCTTAATCCTATACATGCATGTGTGTGCATTTTCTGGGAAATCTTGAATTACTGGAGAAAACCTATGTACAGAAAGAACAAACTCCCCACAGTAAGGACAACAGAACTGTGTAAGTCAAATAAAGACCACTGTAGTTACAGAATGTTTCATGAATGGTTGATGAATAAGTTTATTTGTTTGTACAAGACTATAGTTCGAGGAGCTAATCTAATTCCACTTCACATTCAGTAAAATTACACATTTATATCTGAGCAAGATTAAATTATACTGTGAGAATCAGACACATTGGTAGGGAGATTACATCAGCCAAAATTAAATATTCTTCTCTTGGTCTAAAATTCAAGCTAATAATTCCCCTTGCAATAACACTCTTTTTGCTGTGTGTCTAGTGTTTGAAAAAGCTGAAAAAGTGTCTCAGAGTACCAGCAGGGATGGAACACGCATGTGAGTAACTTTCAAAAAACTTGCGATGTGAATAAGTGCAGTTCAGTACCAACCTTGAGACACTTCCAAACCTCTTAGCTTTGATAGTCTCTAAAAGCCACACAATTGACATGAAAATTTGTTCTGTGAAAGTCTTGCCCTAAAAATCTTATTTAGTTTGTTTCAAAGTTCTTAGGACACGTTTACATTTATTTTTCTTTTACATGCCTAATAATCAACATACTTACAGCTGTTATCCACCAAGAAAACAGATTGTGAGCAGGTAACTATTTTTACATTTCTATCTCAGAAACTAGTTGATTAAACGGCACGTTTAGATTAATCTAGAATGGTTACACACATGGTCAAATTCCTGAGAATGGCTTGATGCTCATCGATGAGTTTGTGTGTCTGTCAGCAGAGTTACATCTGTTATGTGTTTAAGGTTAAATAATGTTTTAGGGATGCACTTGCCTCAGGCAGCTAGATATTATCTGGCTTATAGTCATCATTTTTTTGTCAAATAGATAATTTTTGTGGTACAACTAACTCAGCAGCTGAAGCAAACTTCTTCTAGAGTTATTTTAATAAAATAAAATGATCCTTACATTGACCTGTGAAAAGTTAACTCTTGGTCTGTTGACGCTTTACTGTAGTAGACATAGGTTCAAATGGAAGTGGTTGCCCAAAAGAGCAGCAATTAGTGGAGTTTCACTAGTTCTGATAAATGTTTGGCTTGATATATAAGATGTTTCTTCATCTGGACTCCAGAGAGATTGTGTTGCAGATTTTATTGTAGTGCTAGAAAGCTTGAGGTAATGATCACATCAAAGGAATGTGAACAGAGAAGAATTTTAAGATTTCATTGACAATTCTCCAGTTCATACAATATTTAACACCACAAAAAAATATGAAAGACATAACTTTAAATATATATTTGACAGATGATGCCCATTTGACCCCAGACAGGTAGTGACCAATATGACATCAGGATAAAAGCTATTATTTTACCTGTATACACTCAAGGAAAAATGCACACTAAACATAATGTTCAAAGAGTACATTTAGTAAGAACAGTTTATCGTAATTGTCTTTTTTTTTTTACAAATAAGATATTTCTCAAAATACTATAACTGTAGCATTATTACACTAATTTTTTTAGCTGCCTAACATTTCAGGGCTGTTTTGAGAAATAGAGCAAGCAGCAGCTTATGTATTTGACAGTGTGGAACCATTTAAGCTGCTGCTAAGCTAGGTTGTCATAGTCTTATGACAGATGTTAAATAAAAATTATTAGTAATGCCATTATTTAATTGTATGATATCATATGCAGACACTTTGTCTGCAGAAGATTCACCAACCTCCATGAGATGAAATTTTAAACCAAAGGCAACCCTACAAACTTTCTGATTTGTAGACATACAGATCACATACTTTCAGTTTGAGAAAGTCAGTTTATACTTAAACACAAGTAAATGAAATAATAAGCCAAAGTTTACCCTATCCCCAGGGTTTTTTTTTTTATAAGCAAAAATTATATAATAAACAACTATTCCTGCAAACATGTTTAACTTTGTTGCAGAGTTTGCCCCAATACTGGGATATTTTCAACAAAGTGTGAACTCAGCATCTATCTGCACCGTTAGGACTGGCAGTGGGCAATCAAAGTTTAAATAAACGTACTATATCCTGCATCCACTGAAGATTACTCGAGTGCAGGCTGTTATGACATATGGACAGTCATGGAAGTGGATTGCTGTGATAACGTCTCCTCTTTATCTCCTGCAGCCTGACAGAGGAGCGCTCCTGCCATCTCTTTCCCTTTCTTCCAACGGGCCCCTGAACATCACAAAAGTCACCAAATCCCCAGAGAGCGTTTCTCACAACTTTGCAAACACTCTCTGTTTTGATGTGTCTGTTTTTTTCTGATGACGCAGGACATTTCAGTGATCAAGGGCAGCTCAGAAGAGGACAGTAAAGGTGAGCGGATAACCACTCACACACGCGCCGACACACGCGCACACACTTTGAGTTGCTTGCCAGCACACCTGCATGTTTGAAAAGGGAAGCATCATAAAGCATCTCTAATTTTATTCTGCAGCCATGAGGTGACACACCATTGTTCCCCCTCTACCCCCATGTTCCCTTGCGTATTTTGATTCCTGCCAGAGAAAGGATGAGTGTATTGAAGTACTCCATTTGAGAGGTCATTACATACTGAGGTGGCCATCTCTTATCTGTGTATACTTTGTTGCTAAGCTGTCCTTCACACAAGTAAACTTTTGACAAATAATTGACATTATGTTTTGCTATGCACTAAGAATTAGATCATATTTATGGTACAAAATTTTGCAATTAAATTTTTTTTTCAAAAACCAGCTTTTATCTTCAATTTAATTGTAATGATTACAATATTACTGAAATGTAGCAATTTATATTTATTAAAACATATCTTTTGTTCCAGAATTTATGCTAATCATGCACTCAAAACCAAGTCTTTTCTTGTTTACACACGCATGCGTGCGTTGTGGTGTGTGTTTAAATAAGAGAGGAAATTCATCAGCGCAAGCATATTGACCTGTCAGTGGGGCGTTTGTTTCTTGGGCAACCCTGCTGAAGATTCACAGTTCCAAATTATTCACACATGATGAGATGATTAATCTGATTTATGTCCTGCTATATGTCCACAGGGCCCATCCATCTGTCCACCTTTCCATCTTTCTGCTCAGCAGCGAATCTGTCCTCTGTGGTCAAACACCAGTCTGTCCTCACAAATAGGAAGGGTCAAAGCAAGAGCAACAGTATTCCCCAAACCTAGAGATTACATTTTTTTGAGATTTGACAACAGAAATTTGGCTTTAGTTAGTGTAACTTGTTGAACATAGATGAATATTTACTATTTAAAACATGGTGTTTAATTAGTCAGAGATGGGAAATATGCAGCCTGAATGTGTCAGTCCCTTTTGTTTTAGGCAGTTGGTCTATTACTTGGTTATAAAGAAACATAACCTCATTCTTTCTGTTAAAGAATTTAGCAGCACATCTATAAAACATACCTTACTCTCCTGTTCCACTGTAACCTAAGCATTACTGTTGATTTTTTTCATCACTGTGCATTTTTCTCTGATGGACCCAACAACTCAGGAGATGTCAGGAAGCTTTTGTAGATTTTGGAAAACAGTCCAAGCCTTGTGAATATCTCCCAAAACTCCAGAAAGGGTTTTCATTACCTTTAGGGTATAATCAAGTAAATTGATAGAAATACATGTTTGAAGGGCATCACTGTGTATTGAATCTATACACGGTAATGTATGATTGAATGACTGGAATGAATAAACTTCACAATTATATTTTGAATTTACTTAGATAAAGGATGTAAATGAATTCAAGATTTTATGGACATCAAGCATGTGCTGCTTTAAGCAACCAATATTATAAATGTAATATTGTCTGCAATGTAGTCTCTATTCAGACTTATAAAATGCAAATAGACTATTCTATTAAATTCTCTGCTTTTTGACAACAATAGCAACTTATATTTGATAAGAGCACATTGATGTGAAAGATATAAATAACTTGTTCAGATCAGAATCTAAATGCTAAGTGATGATGGAAGTAATAATGTAACCTCCTGATTGTAATTGTAATTGTTCAACGTACTAAAATGCATTGAACAATTTGAACAATTTGTTTGAGACTATCTTTAGAATCATTAAAGTATTTTATATAGAAATTATGTGGGCATGCTTGTGCATTGGTACTAAGGGTCAAAGTTCCTTTGGAAAACAAGTGTGCCCTTGTTGCCCTCCAACCAGCTTTGATCAGCAATAGCCTCCTGTGTCAGGTTTGCCACAACATATGTGACCTTTCTGAGACTGTACTTTATGTTGGAGCTTCTGTATATAAAAAGGTTGTTCCAATATTCAAGAATCATGTTAAACAGCTGTCTTTTTTCCTGTCAATTAAGTTATTTGTTCTTTAGGAGAAACATTAAAATGTAAAACAGTTATTGTTAATGTTTCTCTGTTTTGTAATGGATAATTAATTCTAGGTCATGTATTTTTGAAAAAGGATTCTTTTGAAGTGGGTGGATCAATATACATTTTATTAGTCACATTTTGGAGACAAACAAAGGATGGTGAATTGTTTTCGTTCTACTTGGTTCATTATCTTTCCACTCTGCAGAAATATGCCGATCATTTATTTCTCACAGAGATTATTTCAGAATGTGTCTATTTAACGGAATTAGCATTTGTAGTGTGTTTGTCTGCTTATCACACCCTAAGTTGCCAGCTCATTCAAACCCAGTCTGTTCTGTTTCCTACTCCAAGATGCAGAAACATTTTTGCCAGGTTACATTTGGCCAGAATGAGCATGCCAAACATATGGCAGCAACAGACATGAATAGTAGAAGCCTTGTAGCACAACACTTCATCAATCAAGTTATTAAACTAGAAATTTTACACTTGTGGTGCTCTTATATAATCATGGGAATATTAAGAGATCTAAAGAAAATATTTTGAATATTTAATCGGACATCTAAAGAGAATGACTTAAATATTTAATCAGATCAAAAATACAGTTTATAGAACACTCTTCAGACTTTAAGTTACAAGTGCTATTCATTTTTGCATGACTGATTTATTTTATAGTGCATACTAAAGTACAATTATTATACAATTTTACTGTAAATATTTAATGGTAAAACTGCCAAACATTACCCATTTAAAATGTTGTCATTTGGTTAAAAGAGTATAATCTAAAGTTAATTTTTCAGAGTGTACAGGTTTGAATTTAAGCCCTGCGGTTAATTTCACAAAGGTGCAACCTGAAGTTGATGAAAACACACAAAAACAAAAATAAATGTCAAAATAAATTATCTCAGTGAAATGGCATTTGATATGCTCCAGAAACAACTCGGTGTTCCATAGCTGACAATTTGGAGGAGATTTTCAGGGCTTTTACCATTTTTTCTCTAAGTTTGGCCACTTTAAGTTGAATTACAACAAAATACTAATGTGTTTCATCATATTAATACCATGTCTCCTTGCGCGGGTTGTCAGTGATAATACTGCTCAGTGTGAAAGTGTTATGTTGTTTTGCGTCGGTATTCACATTGACTTTGAATTCACATAACTTAAACTGGTAGAAACCTTGATTTATCCGTCTCTGAACATACATTATATCCAACAGTGACACAAACATTGTTATACATCACTGCAATGCAGCATTGGCTTCCTGTCCTTGTGTGTGTGGGAGTAGGTCACGTCTTTTATGTGTTTTTTTTCTTTGTGCTAATCTTTACATTGTCTGTCTTTTGCATCAGCAATATCCCCTGAAATGTATACTATAATTTCCAAATGCTTCTGTGTTCACTACAAAATGGTAAATGGTAAATGGACTGAACTTATATAGCGCTTTTCGAGTCATTTTGACCACTCAAAGCGCTTTACACTGGAGTCACATTCACCCACACATTCATACACTGATCGGTAGGCAATTTGGGGTGAAGTGCCTTGCACATCGACATGTGGCAGGAGGGAGCTGGAATCGAACCTACAACCTTCCGATTGCAAGACGACAACTCTGCCACACAACCACAGTCGCCCACAACAGAGCACTTGAACTATTAAGTCTATCCAAACTGAAATCTAACCAAAGTGTATATGGGAGAGAATTTTACAACATTGTCAAGATGACTGAGTGCACAACCCAAGACAAAGCAATTAAATGCGTCTGGTATCCGGGGACTGGAACACACTCCTCTAACCTTTTATTATATCGCTTCTGTCAAAGTACATACATTAACATGAATGCTTCTGATGTAATTAACTTTTCTATTAGCACACTGGCCTCAGAGGCTGCCGCCGCTACATTTAAAGTTGTTCATTCAGGATGTACGGCTTCCAATGACTCCATGGTGATCCAGTCTTAATTAAAATGCAGAACAAGTTTATTGGCACACTGGAAGTATCCATACTTTAACGCATGCACCTTTGTAGAGGAATCTTTTTGATACATTTATGGCAAGATAATGACAAGAAGCATGTCTGATCAGAAGAAAGTAATTATCCTAAATCTTTTACATCAGTAATTTATTACATCCATTACTTCCTCCTTTAAATTTTGTGCTGATCTTCTGACTTTATTTAAAATTTGAACACACCCTCCTTTTTCTTAATTAACTTCATAAAAAAACTTAGTTAAAAGAACAAAATTGCCAGCCTGCAGAGACTTCTGAAATAGGTGTTAGCTTCAAAAAGTGCATAATTCATCCATTTTATTCATGACTTGAATGCATGAAGATACATACTCAGACTGTGGGTATCAAAGCATCCATGTTTCCCCTCAGTCTTTTCATGAAACCCTTTTCATGAAATCCCATAAAAAGTGTTTTCTGGAGTAGTAACATTCCAACAGTCCCTTATTCTTGTCCTGTCCCCATTGCTGTCTTGCTCCAGCAGCCCATTTGGGCAAGCGATGTCTGAGCCAGTCTGGTTCTCTATTTATTTGCACTCATCATATCATGAGGTAGACAGTTGGCATTAATGGTCTTGCCTAAGGACCAACAATGATGATGAGGCGACGTTATGAGCCCGATATATCCCATGATATATTATGCCCCATGTGGAATTCGAATCCTCTTCTCCTACGTGGGATGCATTTCATTATTTGTATATTTGAGTCTAGTTTCCATGAATTAGTGTCAAGTTTCTGTCCTTGGTTATTATTTTTCCTTCCACAATTCCTTTCATGTTCATCAAACCTATCGTTGAATATAGGCTCTTGTTGATGTGTTCTCATGACAAAAATGGCATTATCTTGTTTATAGCAAGTCTTCTTTCTCATCCACACCAGACCCAGGTCAAAATGCTTCACACAGAGCTCTATGCGATATGTTGTGTGATTGATCAGAAGTATGTGGACGCATTTTATGCACTCAAAGCAAAATGTTACTACATTTCTGCCAGTTCACTTCCACTGTCCAGTTTTTGCACCAGAAGGCAACATGACTACATGTGTGCGATCTATAGAGTCCTTGACACAGCCATCATAGGTTTGAATCCCGGCCTGATAACCGTTGCTGAATGTCTTCACTCTCTCATAATCCACTTTCCTGTCTGACCATTCTCAAATATAGGTTACTAGAGCCAATAACATCGGCTGACATTGATTAATTGTTTTAATTGCTGACATTGATTACTTGTTTTGTACTTCCTCTCAAAATACCTACATAGATTGTGAAATGGCTAAAAACCCGAGGGTGGAATTTGCAGTCATTGTACATAGAGGAGACTGTCTGTGGTCTCAAAGACCATTTTGCTTACTGATATGCATACTGAGACGAGAGGGGTGTCCCCAAGTGGTCTGTGTCAGGTATGAAGAGTGTGTACGAATACAGACGCCCTACAACCATGTGACTGAGTGATTGTTTGGCTTTATATGAAGCACAGAAGAGCTTTTAATCTCCTTTACTCAACCTGCTATAACTTCTCTGACAGCTGCACCCTTTTTACCAATCAGCCACCTGTCGCTTGTCAGTAATCAAGCTCCCCAGTATTTAAGTTCCTCACTTACATCAACTCAGTTTTGGATTCTCTGGTTTGTGCCTGTCTTTCTGCTATAGCTCCTCATGTTAGCTCCTACTTTCAATGGCTTATATTTCTCTGCCCTGTGTCTGCCTCAGTTCCTCATCATGTATCCCTTTGTGTTAATTTGTTAAAGTATCTTTCTTTTTCTTCCTGGCTCCAATTCTACCTGCATTCTGTCCAGTGGAAATACACAACGTATCCTCGGATTGCCACACATCCTTTTATTTGTTGTTTTATAGGATACAGTTTGTTCTGTATATTTCTTATGAAATCAACACTAACTGTAACAATAACTGGGAAAATGCAGGACTGCCAGGGGCGCTACGGACTGTGCTGCTCAAGTCATGGTTACCTAGAGTCAGACACCAGGAAGCTGAAGCCCAGTGTTCTCATATGTCTATACTCCACCACATTCTTAGAAGTCCAAACTATTGTAAAGATATAGATGTCAATGGGAAAATGTACATCCCAGGCTAGACAGTCAGTGAGGATGACTATAAGGCACAGTTTATGTCAATGCTATTTAGTGGTCCACTGAATATCACCATCTGTTTCAGATCGGACAGCTTGGATCAGGAGAGCAACCCCACAAACACATGAAAGCTCAGAAGATCTAGGCTTCAGAGTCAAAGTTGAGTTCTTCATCCATTAATCTAATAACTGTCTCCAAAGGAGGACATTATGTTTCAAATGATGTTTGAGATTGATTTTTATTTATTTATTACATGCCTTAAAACAAAAAGCAGACAAATATTGTTCAATTAGTTAAATTTTATGTCTGACCAGGGATGAGGAATAACTATGTGAAACACAAGTCTAAATCTGGCCATCTTCAAAAAAGCAGCTTTAGTCCAAATAGTTAATTTAAAAAAAGAGCAACTGATATCTCACAACCAAATGTGAACATGAAACACAGTGAGAATAGTTTATAATCTCTTTATCTCACTGTATAATCACAGTTCATAAAATGTTTTTTTTTTTTTTTTTTTTCCTTTTAATTCAGAAGACTACCTTGGTTCCACGGGTATTAGATTTTCAAATTGGCGTAAAAACAAACACTGAATTCAGCAGATTACAAACACAGACCTCATGTGAGTACAATTTGAATAATATCTGTTTCAAAGCAGAGTACAACAGAAACTGAGATAATCAAAAAAGAAGGAATGTCCCCAAAAGAAAACATAATTTTGAACACTAAAGGAATAAGAAAAAAGTAAGATCACAACCTGGTAACAGAACCTTTCGGGACACATTAATACAGTGGAATGCACTTCCAGCTCAATGGAAAGATGAGAGATGGCGAAACACACAAAAGTGCAAGCCTGTGTGCTGTACTCCTCCTGACATCCACACATCTGAGCAATGGAACAGCCGACTGGTTTGAGGTAGTATGAAAAACCTTTTAGAGGAGGTTGATCTAGCCACATATCATCTTAAACTGTCTGGCGGGATGCCTATTTGTAGAGCCCGTCATCAGACATTACGTCAGCCTTCTTTATTCCCCCTCCTATAAGCACTGTATAAAACCTCTGCACAGTCACTAGACAGAGAAGGCTGAACTCCTGCATTTTTTACATTTCTGTCAAGGTGAGATTTGTTGCATCACAGAAAGTCAAATAAGACTTGAAATTTTCTCTTTTTTTCTTCTTTTCGAACGTCTTAAGGGGTGAAAGTGAATCAAACTAGAAAAAAAGAATGCATGGAACTATTTAATTATGGCTTTACTGAGAATTGCACTGGTTCATACAATTTCTTTTAAGAAATTAAAACTTAAGGTTTTTAATTTAGGTGTAGGGGCAACAAGCTCAAGTTTCCACTTCAGCTTGTTTTTTTTTTTGCATGGATAGATTTTTTTTCAGTCTTATTTTCATATAATTGTAAATACAAATTCAATAAATCATCTTTTTATATATGTTAACGTAACATTAAACTAGTAAAGAGATCAATGAGTGGTTGGTTACTCTCAGATGTTATGACTATTACTCATACTAAGTTATACTCACTGTTCTGCTCTACCTTTAACACCTTGTAAGATAGGTGTTTAATGATAATTTTCTATTCAATCTTTTGTTTTAAAGGGCAGGTAGGGCATATAAAGTCAGCCATCTTTAGTTTTTTTTTTTGTTTGTTTTTGTTTTGTTTTTGTCAGCCACATACAAGGAAGTTCATCCAGTGCAATCTGCTCCCCAACTAAGTAATCAACAACACCAGAAAAAGAGACAATATCCAATGAGTAGCAATTAATCCCTTGTTTATGACATATTAGAAAATGTACAGCCTGGGCTGAGATAAAAGAACAGTACCTTTATTACAATTGAAGATACAATATGCCACTCCTAAACACCCAACTTGAAGCAATTGGGCTTTAGCAGAAGACCACATAACTGACTCAAGTCAGCTAACATGTTAAATTAAGGCTGCAGTTCACAAATACTGGCCAAAATTGGACAATACTAGACTGGAAAAGCATTACTGGTATAAACAACATCAAATCATGGATCCATCCTGCCTTTTTTCTCCAACTGTTCAGATTGCTACTTATGGTGTAGCAGTCTAGCAAATACTGATTAAGTATTTAAACTTGACAGCTCACATAGGTTTTGCTGACATGCCCATCCCTCTATTACCCCATTTTTTTCTTCATTATATTCTTCAAGATAATTTACTGTGTCACAGAGCTGAGGTTTAGTGAAAATGGTCATGTCAAAATAATGAGATCCCTCAACAGTCACTTGCTCTCAATTCAGATAGGGAACCATTATCATGGTTCCCTATTTGGTTTAGTTTAAAGTGTTTTTAAGTCCTTGTTTAATTTATACCACAAGGAATTAAGACAGTTCTGAAGCACATTCACCAGATAAATCTATTGATGAATGTAGGTTTCACTGCGTACCTCCAGCTTTGCTGTCTGGAGCGAGGATGTAAAAGCTATTTGAGATCTTATGACAAAAACAGCAATTCCCTACTTGGAAAGTGTAAATGTTGTGATTGTATATAAGTTAAGCTGCCAAGTCTGATTCTAAAAAGCAAGCCGCGGCCCATGTGTCCTCATTCGTTGAGTTCAGTTGGCTGGCTGCCTCCTCATTAGTTGGTTATGCAGCTTCTCTGCCTCAACAAGCGACTTGTTTCATCTACACGTCAAAGCTTAAAAGTATTTCTATCAAAAAACTTCTGCATGATAGAGAATAGAAAATTCCTGAAGAAATTTAACCGGGGCCCTGCCAAAGTGTGCCCGTCGGTTTGGATCCAGCGTTCTGATGCTAAACATTAGCATCAATGCTAAAAAAAACGTGCAATGTCAACAATTGTATGTGGAGAGTCACAAGCATGACTTACTCCATTCAGTAAACTAAACATGGTAATAAGAAAGGGAAATAGCTAATACCTCATTTAAGGTAAAAGGCTAATGCTAATGCTCTGCCTTGCTGTGCAACACAGTGCCCTAACTTGAGAGAAAACGATAATGCAAACTAATATCATTGCAGCTCCTTGCGGCGCTGCATTAGCCACAGATCAATCTTAAGGCTTTTATTTTGAAATTTTCAGAAAGCTTGATTTTAAATGGCCAATCGAATCCCATGTGTAACAGTGATTGGGTTAAGTCAGTAATATAATGGTCAAAAGAGCAATTACTTGATGGAAAAATTGTCAAGGCTTTTATTTTGAAAAATGTTTTAAGCTTAATTTAAAATTACCACACTAATTCCATGTGTAACAATGGTTGGTTAAAATCAGTTATAAAATGGCCAAACACAATGTAATTCTAAAGGCCAGCTCAGTCCTCGGAGTTCTGCCATAGTAAAAACTACAGTGATGTGTTTTCGTAGTCCTAATAAGCTGGCCATGATGTGTTCCGTTGCTATGGTATATATTATGAGGGGGCACGCAGCGGTATCGGCCACATTAACGATAGTAGGAAGCGGCAGTTATTTTGAGGTGAAGAACAATAGGTGCCTGCCATACATTTCTATGACAGGCCCCAAAATAAAGGGGTTTATTGGTGGAGGCAGTGACTGACTTGCATACTCCTTATGCATTGCTATGGGCAGGGCCCCAATGATAGTAAGCCTTTAGCCATTCTCAAACAGATGCTGCAAAATCTCCAATTTCTGTAAACACAATTTCACTGAAAGCTTATGTGTTTGCAGCCAAAATAATATATATGGACTGGACTGGAAACCCCGAGATCAAAGTGAGAAACACCCCCAAAGGTGGTGGAGAATGCCAGAGCTAAGATCTTGTGGGACTTCCAGATCCAGACAGACAGAATGGTAATGGCGAACCAACCAGACATTGTCGTAGTGGATAAACAACAGAGGAAAGCCGTTGTGGTAGATGTAACAATACCAAGCGATTGCAACATCAGGAAAAAGGAGCACGAGAAACTGGAGAAATACCAGGGCCTCAGGGAGGAACTGGAGAGGGCCTGGAAGGAGAAGACCACAGTGGTGCCTGTGGTCATCGGGGCCCTCGGGGCAGTCACCCCCAAACTGGAGCAGTGGCTACAACAGATCCCAGGAACAACATCAGACATCTCAGTCCAGAAATGATCAGTCCTTGGCACAGCCAAGATACTGCGCAGGACCCTCAAGCTCCTCAGAGGATAAGAACCACCTGCGGTGGGTGAGAAGGGAATTTTATATATATATATATATATATATATATATATATATATATATATTGATATATATATTACACTTCACATATTTGCCCTGCAAATAGCTTGATGACATCATACTGTCACAAATGTTTGTATTTCTTTGTCCTTGTAAGATATAAATCAAAATGAAAGCTTGACACTATGAAGTCCCTCACTGTCTGGGATTTTCACCATCTTCAATTGTCAATTTCATCCTAATCATGCGTCATCCTCCTTTTTTTCCCTCTTTACAGTGTTAGTAATCCTGCTTTTGTTGTAGTGATTGTGTTTGTATTTCCAACATAATTGAGTGAAGTGCTCCTGTCTAGACGGGTCTCTCACATCAACTGTTTGCAGGCTGTCTTAACAGATGAGTTCACAGCGTTAAATAACATTTCCTCAGTAAAAAGAAAGAGAATAAAGGAAGCGGTCCAAAGAATAAAGATGCAGCAGAAGGTCATTGAGATATTGGAAATATAGACACAATATAAACATGGTGTATGTGTCAATGTGTTATTCTGTCAGTATTTATGTCATAGGCTTTAATGCATTCCACTCAACAGAATATTTTGTTCCAAACACATTAAAGCAACCAAAAAAAATTTTTTTTTGTATGCACATTCAAAAACAAAAAACATTCCTTCCATACAATTTTGCGAGAATAAAGTAGTAACTTTGAATCTCATACTTTTTAAGACATCATCCAAAGTACAAAGGAATTTTACCATCAATTAGCCTGCTATTCAAAGGCAAAATACCATTTCCAAATGGGGATCAATTTATGGAAATGTCAGGATGGAAGAGACAAATGTTTTTAGTAGACAGAGGAGAATATTAATAAGAAACTCATCAACATTGCTTCGTTATGCAGTTTCTGAAAGAGGATTTTTTAAAAATTGAGTTTAAATGTTTGGTAGAAAGAGAACATAGTGATCAGAAAAGAGAATTGGTGAAAAAAAACTTCTTGATGCCTCAAGCCTGAGGCCTCTGAGCCACTGGGTGGTGCAGCTCTCATAACAACCCATTAGATGCGGAAAGAATGACCCAACACAGAAATGATCCAACAGATGAGGCTCAGAAATGATAAAACATCATTTGTACACATTAGCAGAGACATTAGTGGTCACTCTCAGTCCTCTTTCATCTCGTTTGAAGCCATAAAAAACAGACAAAATATACCTCACTTAGAGAAAAAGATTAATATGTCTGCACACTACTTTGTCTATTGTTTGGTGACAATAGAGAGACAATAACAGTGCTGTTGAAAAGAAGTTCTATATTTCCAATTGCATTAATAATAAAACACATAGATGAAAGAATCAATAATAAAACTACTGACAAGATTTAATTTTATTCTGCACTTCATGCAATCTTATTTAATGTAATCAGTTTATTCAAGTGAGTACATAATTTATTGTATTCGTATTTTCATACACTTTAACAGAGTACCAAGTAAATTGCAAGTTTTTGCATGAATCAAAACTGTTTGCCGTTTCAGATTAATCTAATTTATTTTAAACATCTATCTACTGTATCTGTTCCCAATGCCTGGTGATTTTATGGTGTAAAAATAAAATTCCCACTAAGTATATTATTTAAATATAGACAAAAATAGACAATAGACAGATATTTTGCTGAAATTTCTGTTAAGACAGCAGTAATTCAGTATTTACCCACATCATTACAGTTTGCTTTAATTTACATTCCAGCATTTTTCTTGACAGTTGATGTAGAAACACTGAATTGCCATGGGATATCATTAAAATTTCCATCTAATCTATTTGAACCTGAACTAAGAAGGAGCAGACCTGAGGATTTATTGAATGCCATTTAAAATGTCATCTCGCGTCCACATGAAAGGCTCTTCATCTACAGTAATTAGATGAATATTTAACAACCACATTATCTATTGCTGACAGCCTAAAACACTGAAAGAAGATTAGCTTGCTGTGTTTATTATGGGCATAATGAGCCATTACAGGTATTATTTCCCTGCTCACTCTAATGATGAAAGTGTCCCTCACTGTCATTTACTCACTATTGATGAAACAATACCATGCTCCCTGCGGTATATAACAGTTATAACTGTGTTGTACATTTTAAATGCCATCTCATCTCCCCTGTTTGATACAAATACCATATCTTTCCTTCTCTGTCATGGATTGATATTGGCTAACCATGCTACACTAATAAAATGTAGTAATTAATTAGGTATTTTGGTAAACTTCTCACTGATATGGACTAGAAGATTTAAGGTCTTTGACTATTATAGAAATGAATATAGCTGGGTAAGACAACAAGTAGCTTAAGAATTTTGAGAGCACTCTTGCCGTAAGGATATTCTTTGCTCTCAGTGTTTTGCATACCCCATGATGAGAGACTGGCACCGATGTATGAGCACTCAGCCCAGGGTGGCAGCTGCATGTGATAGCTATCAGCCTTGCTTATTCACACATTTACACATATGCAAAGGCAAACACACTCAGACACAGCAGGATCAGATCCAGACATGTTCTGTTTTGATCCTTATCCCACTCATTTGAATAGAGTTCAAAGTGACACTGCCAAGAGCCTTTTTTCAGTCAATCAAAAAGGTGCATAACTGTTATCATTTAACAAGGAAGCTGGATATGGAAGCAGATGTACTTTTTGCTTTTATTAACATATAATGCCTTTTCCACCTCAGTCAGTTTAGCTTTTAATGTAGCATATGAGACGAAATACAAAGTTAGAAAAAAGAGCCGTCAGAGAGGACTAAACTTAAAGTGTCTGTTCTAATTACTTCATTCTGTTCAGGTTTCCCTCACTCTACTGGGTTGTTTTTGTTCAAATTTGCAGTTCATTAGCACGTAACACAACTTACATGTCTCATGGTTTCATATCTGCAAGTGTTTAATGAAGAAATAGAAAAATGAAAACTTCCTGCTGTTAACTTCGAAGCTTGCGCATAACCCCAGTTCTTGCCTTAGTCCCAAATCATCGCCCCTGGAATTGGCATTAATTGCTTCAGAGAGGAAAGTAATTATCTCAGGTAATTATTACTCTGGGTAGAGTGAAAAACTAGACAACCCTTCTCTGTCGGTTCCCTGTGGAGAGAAGTAAAGAGAATTCAGCCTTTAACATGCTTTAATTGGAGGGGCTGGGCACTAAGAGCCATGAGCTCTCATGGCTCAAGGGTTTATAGCACATTTACGCATGTCTACAAAGACTGCTTAAAAATAGCAGAAACACATTTGTATTTGCTAGATGTTTTGTCTTCAAAATACTGTTATGCAAATCTCTAATTTACTGAATTGCAGCATTAACATTTGTGCTATCTCTTAAGTAGTTGTTGTTCATGCAAACCAACAAAGCACAGACACACTTTTTAATCCTGTGAGAGTGTGTTCTTAACTATCAAACCATTAAAACAACTAGAGGAAATCTGTGAACTTGCTAGTAACAGAAAATGGAAGGATGTGTAATGATGCCTCAGGAGATGTGCCCACAATACCTGCTGTGCAGCAAACATGCCAGTCAAGCACCAGGTGGCACGTCCCCCTGCAAAGCAATCACAGCTGTAAATACACACACATACAAGCAAATACACACACAGCAGCAGCAGCATGGAACATAGATACAAACGGGTAAAGACTTTGTTAGATAAAAAGGTCTAGACATCCCTGATGTTGTTGTTTTTCAGACCTCTCTTTTCTCTCCCTTTGTCTTGAAGCAAAGGCCTGTATTTGTGGGAAAGAACTAGAAACTGTGTTCTAATTAATTCAGCTTACTTATGTGGTGCCGGCTTACAAGACAAACCGACCATGTTCATATCACTCCAATCATTGCAACTTCAAATTATTGATTCCACGCATTAAACAGCTTTGAGTTGTGTTATTCTGTTGCTTTGCTTCTGTATATATTTTCTTCATTTTTCCCAGACTTTTTTGTTTATCATCTTCACTATAACGCTCTTCGAGGCAGACTGAAGAGAAAGAAAGAGAAAAGGGAAGTGACACGGGGTAAGGGAGATAACACTGGGTACTAGGAAATTAATCTAACAAAATAACTAGACATAAAGGACATAATCAAAACTAGAGTAACTAAATGACTACACATAAGAAATAAACATGACTAGAATCACTAAAAAGAAACTGATATAAAGATAGAAAAATGCAGAACTACTAGAATGAAGCACAAATAACAAAAGCCAAAACAATCTCAAGCAGCACAAGATTCTGACAATTACTCATCTGTTTTCCTGTAATGCACTGTATTGTAAACAGTGGCTTTTCTTTTTATTGTTTTTAATGTACAGATGCATATTTTGAAAATTCAAAGTCATCCAACTCAGTTGCACATCCCTTGGATTGTAAGTACAGCATTTCTTTTTCTGATGACTGCACTATATTTTAGTTTATAATTTTGTACAGTATATTAAACTTTTTGATCAAATAATTTTCTTGATAAGATCAGATTGTAAATGATAAAAAAAATGCATATGCAAATTGATGGGTAATGTTACCATCTATAATAAATTATACTTTTTTATGAAGTCTGTAGAAGAGTGAACTTGCACAAAATGCAAATCCACTTATTTGAAAATGCATTTCAAATAATATATTATGTTTCATTTTGCATTTTAATCAATAGTGAATTACTAGAATATACTAGATGTCCGTCTTTAAATTATGAAAGAAAAAAAAAAGATCTGACATAACCAGCCCAGCAAGTCTGGTTCTGTCTCAGATATAAATAGTTGTGTGAAGAATCTTTTAAAAGTATGTCCTTATTTGTCAAGCCAATACCATAAGATCCTCACTATTCCTCATTTTAATGCAGTTTGGTGCATAGATCTCATAAAGTTACAAATTTATTCTACTTTTTGAACTTTTCTCGAAAACAAACAAAAAACCTTTCAGTCTGGCCCTAATACGATGTAGTACGCAAGAAATTGGAGCTCACAGAAAAAGGCAATAGTCAAAACCTATTTACTGCCATTGTAAAATGTTATTCACTTTTCATCTCTTCTTACAAGCTGAAATGTAAGCATTGTGTTTTCTTTTCAGTCTAAAAATACACATACAGCACAACACTGTGCTGAAATGCATGCAGGTCAACAATAATGTAGCCTGGCCATTGGTATTAATGCATGCATTTATGTTTTTTGTCCCTGAATATCTTAATCAGAGCAATGGCCATAACCTACATTTTAAATAGGGCAATTCATTCCATCATTTAGAGAAACAGAAAAAAAAAAGAAAAAAAAGAAAAACCTTTTGTCCAATTCATGACTGCAAATGACTGAGATAAAAATAAAGCAATCTATATTCTGGGCTGATTAACTTTTTATCCTAGCCTACTTCATGCAGTCTGTCATTACAAGACAGAGTGATAGATCTGCTGAAAAATGTGTCAAAAAACACCTGCTACCTCATTAGGTTTTAACACAAGATGAAATATGCAAGCCAAAAGCATGTTTCTATTCAATTAGTTTTTTTATTTATATATATATACATATAGAATTCAATACTCCCACACGTATCAAATTACAAAAGCAATTTATTCTTCAGATAAACTGTATCCAGTACTTTCTAATTCTCCTTCATGCTGGAGTTAAAGGTTGTATTTCAAAAAAGGTTTCTCTTGCTGCATTCCTCATAATTCCGCCTCTTCTGCTGTGCATCAAATTCCAATCAGGTAAGTATCTGCTTGGAATTCACTAAACAACACTTCATCCTTACACTGAGGGGGGAAAAATTAAAGGTTTCTAGGAAATTGCCCATTTTCTCCTTCTGCTGTTTGAGTTAGGCACTATGATTTATTCATTTTCACCATTTTAGACTGGAGATAGTTTTCTGGGCAAGCTTTGCTTTTTAATCAATGTGAAGATAAGCAGGAGCCTCATTTTGTAATATTTAACTAAATCTCCACCTAACGCTATCTAATGTAATCAGTTTGCAGGTGTGAGGATTTGTGGTGTGCTAACATCTGCAGTTTTCAGAGAAGGAGAAAACAAATAATCAAGATGCTGTAACTGCATTTTTTTTCTGCATATATCTGTATTTCTCTCTAGAATTGAGGCTAAAATTATCTATTATCTACATCTACATCCCATAGATTTAAAGCTTTAATCGTTTAACTTAACCAACATGTTTTCTCTGACTGGAAATAATATAGATGTGCATTAAAATATGATGCTATAATGTATTGAAGTATAGAGCTGCTATCCATGCAGAAAAGAAAGAAAGCTATATATTATACAGTGGAAACTATTGCTCTATTACTATACAGTAGTGTTTGCCCCCTTCCTGATTTCCGTTTTTTACATGTTGCTCACACTTAAATGTTTAAGAACATCAAACTAATTTAAATGCTAGTCAAAGACACACGTATGAGAAGCCATAAAAACAACATACAGTTAACAATTGAGAAAGCAGTGACAAACATTACATTTTGACAAGTGCCACCATCAAGATCATCAGTATTCATCAAATATGTTGGTCAATGTTTCATCTGTTGTGATGAAAAGCAAGTCTAAACAGGTGGGTTTTTAGCCACCTGTTTGAAACTCAGTGTTTCAGCTGTTTTTCAGTTTTCTGGAAGTTTGAGAGAACACGAGCAGCAGGTTATGGATCAGCTCCCTCTGTCTGATTTTATTTATTTTTATTTTATGTGTTGTTGGTTTTTTGGGCAGACACTGCTGCAGTAATCAATGCGCCTGGATGAGTTTCTCTGGATATTGCTGAGACATTAATCCTTTAATCCAGGAAATGTTCTGCAGGTAAGAAAAGCCTGACTTTGTAACTGCCTTTATGTAACTCTGAATGGTCAGCTCAGAGTCCATCACAGCACCCAGATTTCGGGGCTAATGACTAGTTTCTAGCTGTTATGAAGCTGTGTTGATTCTAGATTGTTTCTCAATAGGTCCAAAGATAACTACATCAGTTTGGTTCCTGTTCAGCTGAAGAGAATTATGGTACATCCCCATATTATGTGTTCTAAGCATCTGTCATCACATCTGAGTTCACTGTCTTTGGCATGACTACTACTACACCTACTATCAATCAAGACATCACTTAAATAGGGTCCTGACAAAGTGAAGAACATAGGAAGATCCTGTAAAGCTCGACACCCACTTTGTCACAGATATCTTGTCTGGTTTTCTTGTCTGCATGCTCCTTTTTCTTTTCAGAAAAAAAAAAAACAAACTTTAAGAGACATTTTGTTCCTTCTGCCACAAAACAGCTCAGTCTAAACATCTGCACTTTTTTTTTTTTTTACCATTGCTGGTAACTTTTTAATATTTTATATGCTGATTTAATCTTTTATGTGACTACTGGACACCTGACTATCTTTTTCAGGGAATCATTTTTGATTTGACACATTTTTCCAACACAACTTTGTTGAGAAATCTCTGTCATTTTAATCCAGAAAACAACTTATATGTTAAATTAAAATAACTTCAAATCTACCTCTGCCATGGGGCATGAATAATTTTGAGCTTAACTATACCTAAATCCGCATGCATGTCAGAATGCACACATCCATAAAATGCATAATGTTACTGGAAGCTGATTTTCTTATATACTTGCTGAGCCAAATGTAATTATGCCCAGAACAGTATTTAAATGAGACACTGCAACACAATCCTAAAGGTTAGGAAGCATTAGATGACTGATGTGATTTAAATATATCACTCAGTAGTACACAACAACCAGGAATCAAATTCACATGCATAGTAACAGATCAGTGAGTTAAATTGAAACCAAAATAGCTTTCAGTGAATTCCTCTTGACTGAATTTATTTCATCATGCAAAAGGTTTTGGAACTGATTAAGATTCTGCTTTAAGTGTTGGTTTGACACACCCATTATATGTCTCAAGTGAGCATCTGTGCTTTTACTCCGGCTTCTAGGATTTATTTGTGTTTCAGAAAGCACCTGACAGACGCTCTCAATTTTCACCCAGCCTGTCACCACATGGCCCTGCTGCATTATTACACTTGAAATAAAACTAATAAAGAGGCTGAATTCAAATTTATTTGACTCCATTCCAACCTTTCCTTCCTGTATCCCTAAGCATGGCTAACTTCAAGATTTTATATCCTTGAATGTTTCAGAAAGATGCTGCATATTGCTTTTAGTCAAGAAACTTACCCATCTCTTCATTAAAAACATTTGCTTGTTAACCCAGTTAACTAATCAATCAACCTCAATGTTTGATGCATTTACTTGTCTCGGTCCCATAAGAATGATTTTCTGAATCTCAAACCTAGCGTAGTTCCCCTGAAGTCACTCCTTTAAGATCTTGGCCCTGTTCTTTGAATTATTGACCTTCTAAAAATTAGCCACTAACTCAGCCTGTGGTCAAGAGTGCTCTGCAGCAAATTTTCATCTAAGATGTCTCTATACATTGCTGCCTTCATCTTTTCCTCTATCCTGACCAGTCTGTGACTTCTTGCTACTGCAAAACATTCTCAGAGGCGACAACTACTGGTCACCTCCCTGCAAAAGGTCCTTCTGCCACAATTACTCTGTTTAGACAGCGGACCAGCTCTAGGAAGAGTCCTGGTGGTTCCAAACTTCTTCAGTTCACAACTGATTGAGATCACTGAGCTCATTGGACCCTTGAAAGCTGCAGAAATTTCTATATTATTCCCCAGATCTGAGCCTCAGAGCAATCCCGTCACATAGGTCAACAGACAATTTCTTTGATTTTATGCTTGGTATTGGTTCTCTGATATGCACTGTCAACTGTGGGACCTTCCAAAAAACGTTGTGTGCCTTCACAAATCGAGACAAGCAACTGAATTTACCAAAGGTAGACAAAAGCTGTAGAAACATCTCAAGGTGATCACTGGAAACAGCTCAGTTTCAGAGCTTGATCAACAATGTAGAAAACAAAGGCTCCAAATACCTATATAAATGTGGATTTCTTTGTTTGGTTTTTTATTTTTAGTACTTTGAAAAAACACTCATAAAATATTTTCCTCATTGTCATAATGCAGGATTTATGTATAGAAGTTTGAGGAAAGAAATCAGGTTAAATACAATTTGGTATAAAACTTTAATGTAACAAAATGTGGAAAACTGAGTCGCTGTGAGTGCTTTCCAGATGCACTGTAAGGTATATGAGACAAAAACATTTTAAGCCTCATCTTAAAAGTAGACAGAGTGTCTGTCTCAGACTAAAAGTGGGAGCTGGTCCAACAGGAAAGGGGCTTGATAGCTAAAAGATTTGCTTCCCATTCTACTTTGAGAACTTCTTGGAACCCCACGTAAACCTGCAAGTCTGAGAGCAAAGTTTGTTATCAGATCTCTGATGTATGATGGGGCTATATTATTAAGGGCATTATATGTGAGAAGGAGTTAAATTATATTCTGGATATAACAGGGAGCCAAATAAAGGGTTGTTGAAATAGGTGCAATATTATATCTTTTGAAAAGTTTCATCAAAATAGTCTAAAATTAATTTTGGCTAGTCAATGCTTTACAAAAATCTAGCATATCCATGAATATGTGACTGCTGCATTGCTTTTTTATATACTTTGAACTTAACTCTTAACATTGTTGAAGCTAGATCCCCATAAAAGTTTGCTGTTGTGAAAACGTTTCATCATTAGTAGCCATGCTTGCAAATTTGTTATTGCACACAAGTTTAGATACCATTATAGTATTTCCCAGAGTGGTTCTTAAGTCAGTGCAAGAAAATTGCTTATACTTACTCTTTAAGATTCTTGTAGTGATTGTATGTAAAAACTTATTGGTTACCTGAATTTGGTAGTAAAAATACAGTTACAACTTTTCTACAACTGCATGTAATGGCATACTTGGTTGGACCTCTAAAATAGGTGAGAGGCTTATTTCATTATTTATTACCATCCAGACATATCTCATACACGAGCTTAATGTAGGAGATATAAGTATGTATATACATACATGAATATCATGTACGTATATACATGCATATACTCTGCTTCTGTTCTATCTGAAGCAGAGTAAAGGCGCATTAGTTGCACTGATCTATTAGAGTAAAAACAACCTAGTCTGGAATGAATTCAATTTGAACACAATGCCGTCTGTGTTGGCGTCATTACAGTCATTTCACACTGAATAATGAAAATGGGTATAATGCTAATGCAGACTGTGTCAAACGAAGTATTTTGGTCCAAAGAGAAAATTCCAATGTTATCTTCAATAATGAAGATGAGTTCTCAAGTATGGTGGATGTCAGCTTGGACTAATTTTCTGAAGCTTAAACTAGAAGTTTACATACTCAGAATAAAATGACACATATCTGTGTTCATATTTCCTAAAGCGGCTCAAACTTCTCTTGTTTTGGGTCACTTGGAATTAACAAATTATGTCAAAAATTGTCACAATTATTAAATACTCAGAGGTTTATTTACAAGGTAATTAAGGAAATATTCCTGACTGGATGGATGAATGATCTGAAGAAGTTATTGCACAGTTTAGATCAACTAAGTCTCTCCTGCTGTTAAAGCTGCAGCATGTAACTTTAATAATAATAATAAAATTATTTTTACATGTTTGTTGGGGAGTGCATACACTAGCCAGATTGACAGCACAAAGCCCCTCCTCCTGGCTTTGATTGGTTGTTTATGATTGGGAGCAGTGCACTTCTGCAGACAGCCGTATGAGCATTGGGCAGAGAAGAAGCAGTTTGATCTTTTCACAGATTATGTATCTCATAGTCTTATATTCTTAGACAGTTTTAACAAATATGTATCTTTTCTGATCTATTCTAGCAAATAGAAGTTTGGAAAGGATATTCAAAACATTTGTCCCAAGTCATCCATTTCAAAGGCAATGCTACCAAATACTGAAAAAAAACTTTGTGTAAGCTTCTGATTTTGAAGACAGTAATAAATGCATTTTTGATGCATTTATTACATGCATCAAAAATGTAATAAATGCATCTAACAAAGTCATTCTGAATGATCTAAAACAAGATAAATTTAGTTTTAAGCCATTTAAACAGAGACAAACTTCTTTTTACAAACTTTTGCTCTCAACTGTAAATAACCTTACACTTCTTATACATAGAATTGTAGATTTGCTACTAAGGTAGTAATGTGATGGTAATGTATTTGTGCTTTCAGACAAATGTGCTCATTTTGAGCACATTAAAGAGCCATTCAGAGAATGGCTTTTATGTGATGCATAGAATAAGTACATTTATGAGATATCTGAGTAATATTAATCATAGTCCTTACCAGCTAAAAAGGGAATCATAAACAATGGCTTTTAAATAATAAAAATAAAAAATATTGAACATACGCACAATATTAAAAATAATGGAACATTTTTAATATTGTGTGTAATTAGTGCACTGCTATGATACCATAACTTAGAAATAATTAGGCACTGTCAATGTAGCATAATATGTATCTCAGAAGAAGTATTTTTGGAATCGAGGAATTAAAAAACGTATGATGCTCACTGCTTTAAAATACAGATTTTATTAAGTAAACAGAGCTGATGAAATTCTGATAAAGCTTATCTGTAAGTCTTCAACTCATTTAAACTCCTAGTGAACCAGCCCTTTCATCTCAGGAACACATTAAAATAAGGCTAACTGTGGCAACCACTTGTCACAAGCCAGAATGCCAAATCTTACATAGATCTGTTGTAGAAGTAAAGGAATCTTATTTTGCTTTCTTTTTTAATGGGAATTATGAAAAAATCCATATAATAAATGTCTTATTTTATTGAAATACATATTTCTCAGCTAATGAAGTCCATGATGTATATCAGCATGTAACAACAAAATGTTTGTGAGGAAGGTCATGTTTATATGAGACATATATCTAATATATATATATCACCAACATCACGAGCTTTGAGTCAACATAAAATCCTTACCAACTCAGTAAGTAGCGAAAGGAACAAAATTGCAGTGGCATCTGTATTTGTATGGTATTTGCCCAAAGCAAGATTATGGTTTGGTTCCCCTGATGGGGGGTAAAAGGGGGGCAGCAGACGTATGTATTAAAGGTTTAATTATGCAGACAAGCACTTCCAGCTTTAATGTCATTAGAAAACTTGATTAATTACTGATGGTTGTCGTCTGTGTTTCCTGTGCAAGCTAGTCATATTTAATAAATTAAAATATTATTAAAAAATGTCATTTATTTCAGTAACTCAGTTCACTGAATGGAATACATCATATAGGTTCATTACACAAAGACTGCGGTTTGTAAGCGTTTATTTCTGATAATTATGATGACTTTCCACTAAAAACTCATGATGTAAGATGAAAATATTAAATCAGACTAATAAATAACGATATTTAAAATTGAAATATTGAATTTATAAAGAAAGTATATCTACAGTTCACTTAAAAATGTCTTACTAACATGTATTTTCTGACAAGTCACATTCTAATTTGAAAAGTATGATTGCTTTTAGAAAAAATATTTTTTTTCCCCAAATTTAAGGATAATAACAGTCCATTGTAAGATAGTTTTTGATGACAGATATGATTGGTTCCTAACAAAAATCAAGTTCTTCAGAGAAGGTCAAAAAAGTAGCTAAAGTAGAAAATTAGAATCAATTGAATTTCTGCACTTTGTTCCGTGTTTACATCTCTTTGCAGCACGTTTCGCTGTTTGCTGTCAACCACTTGTCAACTACCATGTATTAGATGTTATATATGCATATAATGTCTATAAATGTAACATGTCAGTTTCTTTGACATTTAATGTACAGATTTTATTAAGTAAACAGAGCTGATGAAATTCTGATAAAGCTTATCTGTAAGTCTTCAACTCACAAAGAAACTGATGTGGTCAGTTTCTTTGTCTCAAAGAAACTGACCACATCTAGAACTATGGGGAACTACGTCTAAATAAGCTAATGACATAACAATAAAGATGTACTTCATGTGTGCACATGTTTAAACCAATGCACAGAATATAAAATATTTATGAGCAAAATGATGAAATTTATTACCACTCGATATGGTATTTATTTTCCAGGTGTGTGTGGGAAAATGTTACAAATACAAAAAATCTTAGATTAACATGTTTACTCATCAGGAACCACTGCCTGCTTCTGTGGTTGTGGGAACCATTACTTCAAAGTATGTTCAACGTTCTGCAACATCTGGAAATCATATTAATCATATTAATTTTTCATCTAGTTAGGAAAAACGTGAATGAGCTTTCAACCGGCACACCAGGTAGAATCTGCTTCCAAAGAGAAACTGGACAGCAACATTTTTAAAGACAAAGACTTCAGATCCTGTGCCAAATGAGTGTTATTGCCAATCACTGCAATGATTGCTTTCGTCAATTTACTGTCAGAATCCTCAAGATACAACTGAATAGACCCTAATGATCCTCACCTGTCCCACTTCATTGCGGTTCAAACTGATGGAAATTATTGCAGAGTAGATTTGTCTTGTACAGTTTTTTTAATGTTTTTTTTTTGGATTATTATTATTATTTGATATTTCTGTCTTCCAAGCTTTTGGCAACTAACAGCAACCCAGCTTAGTTGATTCTTATGTGGCATGGAAAGTACAACACAGGGGAATCAATCCTGCATTAAAGTCAGCTGAAGACTGCAGTCTATACACTCACACAGTTATGTGGACCAAAATCTCAATGTCAAATTTTGGGATAGAGTTATAAATTCTATCTAACTCTTACCTCCTTGTAAAGACCCAGGATGTATTCATGCTATAAGTATTTTATATTTTAAAATGCACTTCATGATATTCATATCAGTCACTGTGAGTAATGATCTAAAATACTAGTAACATAGAAGGATCTTATACCTTGATAGAAAATGTAAAATCAACACTGGTCTGCAAAAGTACTCACTACCATGTAACACAATTTCCTCTAACAAATATTTTCTATGATAAGGTTTATAACTGTCAGCTGCTCCCAGTAGTCATGTCACATGATGTTGATGCCTCACACTGTCTCAGGAAATCATTTGGAGAAGGCCATGTCAGTGGAGATATTTTGCAGGATCTGCTGTGGGAATATGGTGATTATGGTGCTATTTTAAGGAATATCTTTTCAGAATCAGATTACCTTTATTTGTGGTAAATTTGTTTTGGGAATTTGTTTTCGGAACTTCGGGGTTTCATCTTTTGTTTTTGCAGACAATGTGGTACAATTAGTGTTTTCATGCTGTGCAAGACACTGGAACATTTTCTGTTGGTGAAATGGCATAGGAGTCAGCTCCTCTAATTCTGATCCATGTGAACTGGGAAGAAGGGGGATTATTTATCTCAGGACAGTCTCTGTCTCAAGTGGAAAAGTGATGGGTAGATGGATTGGGGCTGCATCTGAACCAATACAGAAATTACTCCAGACTATTGTGGATAACAAATTTGTGTATATTACTTTAATGAAAGAAATTACAAATGAAATCTTCGAATAAGTCTCCAATTGTGTGTAGGTGGCTAATCCAAATAACACAAATTTACTCACACTGAATAATATGAATAACAATATTCATACAGCTGCATACTCTAGTGATGCTAGGAAAAACAATGGCTAAACACTACCACTTTCTTAAACCCACAAGACATTCCTTTCAGAAATTAAATAATTATTATTCTTGCAGAATAATTGTCTGAAAATATATCAAAGGGTAACGTATGGTTTGCCTTATGCATAGAGGTTTAAAACTTTAGTTTGTGTTTCTGTAGATGCATTTTTATGTGACTTTGAAAAGAGAGAGAAAAACAGCTTTTATTAAAGTTAAAGGGCAAACAAAATATTCTAACAAAAAGTGTCCCTTTATTGTTTTTTCTCTCAATAAACAGACACTTTATAACCTATTAGATAACTGGCTTCTGTTGCCTGGAGATTCAAAAATGTAATTAATATTAACAGATTGCTGTGTGGTTGACCAGCAACAAAGGGGTTTGGTTCAGTTTCTGTAACAAGCTGTGCAGCAGTGGGGTGGAAATCCATCTAGGACAGAATCTCAAGAAAAAAAAAAAAAAAACAGGGTGCAGAGTCACTGGGGGGCTGATTGTGTTACCTTGCTGTGTGTCCAAGTAATTTGATTGTGATGTGTCTTTGGTAGCACCTCTAACAAGTTGCGATCACAGCCAGCTCTTTGAAGCGATGAGCTGCCAGCCAGAACTCCAGTGTCTGCTTTTTGGGTGTGTTACGTTTGTTTATGTGTTCACCTTTCTTGGAAGAAAAAGACATTTATGTATTTCCAGAGAGGTTTTGTTTGTGTTCATGGAAGACTCACATTTTCCTCTAAAAGATAATGTTTGGGCAATATTTGCAAGTATTAAGCTATATTTATGATAATTACAGAGACCATTTCGATATTGGAAGTTTTTATATACAGTCTGCCACAATTGGTAAGGAAAATTTGGCTTAGCAAGTTTAATGCTAAATACACACTTGATTATTTCCCCCTCAAGCCTTCATAGACACACCATGGATTATTCAGAGGACAAAGTTTCCTGCTGCGTCAGCTACTTGTAATGTTTCTCATGTTGTGTTGAATCTTAATTAGTTCAGACACAGTTTCTGCATAGGGTAGAATATATATAGTTAAAAGCAGGGTTGGGGTATGATGCAAATTTTACTATTTTGAGCACTATATGATGTCTTAATATGATCTCCTCAGCAAAAATAAAGGGAAGTGATTACCAATATGGCAAAAATTGGTAGAAAGGAAAATTTATTAAAAACTAAACACAACATGCACGGTACATAAATAATCAAAAAAAGGACTTTGATTTTTATCAGTGTACATACTAGATCAAATGTACACATCTTGAACTATCTCCTCTTTGAGACATGGCAAAAAATCTACAAATTTAATGTCCTGTTGCAGATACTTGATGTTTTGTTTTTTTTAACTTCTATATTCTCAAAAAAAAGGTACTAGCTATTAACTATTTGATGTAACGATATCATAACCTTATATTAAAAGAAAACATCCATATTTCTGCTGTGTTTTGTTTTCCTGCAATCTGGACATGTAACAGAACCTGCAGGCTAATCCAGATATCAGACTCCTCAGACAGGAAAATCATTCTGAGGGATGCCAAATCAGTGCTTGGCCAGAGGGGTATTTAGTACCTCTAAACTCTATAGGTGTATGAGTATTCTTTGGAATCTCCTCTCTGGGTTATGATCAAAAAATGTCTAAATGGAAGTGCTCTGTATGTTTTTGCAGACCAATGACTCTATTCCAAGCTCGCCCCAGATGTTGAAGCTCCCCCTAATTTCTTAGGCTGAGTGCAGTTATCCTGTGGAGGAAGCTCATTTCTGAGCACATTCCTCCATAAACATGGCAACAAACCAATTACCAATGACCAATTACCATTGACCAATTACATAACACTTCATAAAGAGCTCTTTTGAAATAGTTCAACCTCAGCGCAGTATAAAAAAGGGGGAGGTAGTTGCCTCTATAAAAAGAAAATTACACATTTTTCATCACTTTAGAGTAATTCAAATTGTCATAACCTCCCCAACAATCAGCACTGGTTGTCTTGAGCTTTTGCTCATGTAAATAATTAATAGCTGACACTAATGAGAGAGCTAAGTTGGCTTGCTTACGTCAAAATCTTTTTATTTATGCATTTAACAAGTTACGTATTACACAGTATTTTTTCCAGGTACCAAGTAATTTCTCAAACTTGCTTTTACCCACAAAGCAATCTTTTTTAAAAGATTTGTGTATTTGAGAGTCTTTAAACTTGTGGCTTTTGTTATACAGTATTTGGTGCTGGATAGACAAATCTAAGTTCAAGAGAACAAACCTGTCTTGGAGAAATGACACAAGCTGCAAAGTTATATTTAGCTTTATCTTTAATGCATAAGTTTCTGTCTGGCTTTGTTTGACTTTGTGGCTTGTGGACACATGAATATCTTCCTCTTTCCCTGAGAGCACGGCAAAAGGTTTTTAAATTGGTGGCAGGGTACATTTATGTTTAAGCATTCTTCACAGAGTGAAGATGTAAACTTTTCCTGCTCTCATTATTAATTTATTAGATTCAGGTTTACATCCCTTATTATCAGTCTGTGACCCCAGCAAATTGAATATTTTACTAAGCAGTGTGGCTCAGCTCCAAAAAGATAGGTTAAAGCTACTGTTCCTGTAATTCCTGTACTTTGGAGCAGATGCTAAAATGAGCATCAATACTTGATGTATACTTTGGTATCATTAGGCTTGTTATCACCTACTTATCTTTGTGGCCTATAGTATAATGTTGCAGTGGTATATTTAAAAACTAAAGGCTTGTGAGTCAGGATGCAGCTCTGTTTATACATGTTTTTTCTTAAATAAGTATCCAGCATTAGGAAGTATTTACATATGTACAAAATATATAAAAGCCAATCTGAGAACTTCAAAAACTACAGATAAGTTTGAGTGAAATGAAATGCATTCACTGAAAATAATAGCTTAGAACCAAGAATATAATGATTTTATTTTTGTTAAGCATTTGTTAAGCATACATACTTAATTTTGGCAATTTATTGACTGATCAATTGTATTTTTTTCAGAATGGAATGAGTATGCAACAAACACCTTCAATGATTGTCATATAAGGGTGAAGAGAATGACACAAATTCAGGAAGACGGCAGGAGGGAAGCAGGTGAAAATGAACAACTTAACTTTAAAGAAAGGGAGGGACACAAAAACTAAGAACTAAGATTAAATACACTAGAAAACCTACATTTAAGAACATGGGAAGCATGATTGAGCTTCTTAAAAAAGTGAGCAACATTCATGCACAACACCAGCAATTCTTATAGCGTTTTCACATTATATCATACTCACTACCATAAGGACCAACCAGTTCTGCATACTTGAAGAAGCTAAAAATTACTTACATTTGTCAAGAAGAACTGGCCAAAAAAGGTAAACACAGATTAGATAAGTGGATGTCATGTGAGTGAGATGGATCAGTCAAAAAGTATTAAGGTGTACGAAACATAAGATTCACAAAGACCATACTGACATTAGAATGGGCTTAAAGCATGTGAGGGAATATCACATATCTATTGGAAAGAGAAAAGTGATCCATAAATTTTATTATTAGAAACCTTTCATCACTTTTCTATTTCTCTGTCTCCTCTCTTATTTCTGGAAAAAAAATGCTTGACTATTATCCTCCATTTCTCCTTGTCTTCTCCTTTCTCTTGCTATCTGCCAATTTCCATCAGCAACAGTATTTTGCAGGGCAATGTATTTTTGCTACCATTATCTGTGTTACAGTAACTGCCTGTCCACTGATAACAGTAATCAATTACATCTTAGTTCAGAGTGCCAGTAAGTGCTCAACCAGATATTATTACAAGTAACATGTTCTCATATTCAAACAAATTACTCTGTGCTTATTTCAAAGATTAAATTTTCAAGAAGCAATTAGTGGTGTAACCAGAACTCAAAGCCCCAGATCTTGTGATAATAAAAAATAAAAAAACCCACAATAGTTCTAATCAATTGAAAGTCTGTCTCACATTTTGCTATTCAGTTGTTTTAATCCAAGCTATTGGATCGAGATGTAAAGGTGCTATAAAGAGTAGTTTAAGAGGACATCCTAAATCTACAGTTACCTCTAAAAAACAGAATATTGTGAAAAAGTTAGGGATTTTTTATCACACTTTTAAGAAAGTGTTGTGGAACAATAGGTTTGCCTGTGAATAACCATATAGGAAGCAAAGGCAATCATGTGTCAGTCATTTTGATCAAAATGGACAAGTTGGTTCACCTGATCATCAGAAATTAACAGCCAAAAAGCTCACAGTTAATTTTTTTATGAACTCCTGGCTGGTGAGGTGTGGTATTTTACATAATTTATTGCTTTTTTCATAATGTTACTGTATTATGTTTTATGGTGTGAAGCACTTTAACTGACTTCCTGTTGAAATGTGTTATACAAATAAACTTGACTTCACTTGAATGCAATTTTGATGAAAATAGCTTACAGATAATGAGAAACAAGAAAATTATAATATAAAATTATTAAATATTCTAAACTCATGGTGTTACTCTCTAATTGATTACTTAACATGAAAGGAAAAGGGACGCTCAACTCCAGTTTTCAAAGCCAGTGTTTTACAGCTATTAGATCTTCCCTGGTTCAACAGACCTGAATCAAATGGCTGAATAACCTCCTCAGTTTTCAGCAAAGCTCTCCAGAGTCCTGCAAATGACCAATTTATTTGACTCAGGTGTCTTGAAGCAGAGACAGATGTAAAAGTTGCAGGACACTGGCCCTGAAGGCCTGGAGTGAAATACACCCATTCTAAATGTTCTGCAAGCTACACAAACATGGTGTTAAGGATTGTCTTCATCACTGACACCTTGAATGAGAAGGGAAAGTCTCAAAAGGTCATTGGTGAAGAAGCTGGTTGTTCAGACAGCTGTATGTCCAAGTAATACAATGGAAAGTTGAGTGGAAGAAAAACATGGTTGAGAATACCTTTATCTACTGTATCAACCTGTCTCTCCACTTTAGCAGTTGCACATGGGTGACCAGCGGCATAGTAGTCACCAGCTATTGATGAGTGAGTAGCCACCTAAATGGTGTCGATTGCTCACCACTGGGTGCGGTGTTGTCTTAATTTTGGTGCTAAAACCACACCATACCGGTTTGGTGTACCTGAGTGAGATAGGCATGGGGGAGGAGCACTTTGTGAGCTGGAGGAGCTTTGTGGAAATATCCACTGCTGTGTGAGAGAAAATCTTTAGACACCCAAAATGGCTGCCGCAGGAGATTCTAGGATTTCATTTTAAAAATGCATGAAAAAGTTTGAGCATCACTCTAAGTATATTTCTGATGGGGGATCATATTTTAACATGACATGTAGCTCAAAAAGTTGATTTTACATAATTTGTCCCTTTAAAAACCCACTTTACTGGCTTTTAGTTCTAGTTAATATTGGTAACTTGACTTTACCCCTGAACTTTTTCATGTTTTTAGTATGTTCATATCATCACTTAATACTTTCTTATCTGCTCCTCGCAAGCCATATTGCTTCTTGTAAGATGTTAATACATTTTTTGTTCTTATAAAGCATTACTTTAATAAAATTAAGTTTGAAACTTTATTTTTTAAAACCCTTATGAGTTTCACTCTCTGAAATAAATGACATAAATATTCAAAATGTTGAGAAAGCAGTGTCCCCAGTTGCATAAGTACTGACAACAACCATTAAACTATTGATTAAGCGTTATTAAGGAAACCAAACCACAGTTGTGCACCTATACATCAAACTGAATAATATGTTTAGTGCATGTAATTCTGCACTGGACAATTAATCTTCAAAACAAATCTCAAGACAAAGGAAACCTTTATTCTACTTTTATATTTCAGCTGAAATTCAAAAAGGTGGAGAATTTTCAATGCCTAAACAATTTTAGAACCCATTTAGATTTAGAGAAATAATAAATAATATGGGTCATTCAACCTTATTTGTAAAGAGTGTTGTTTTGTGTCCTGTGAGAATAATCAAAATCAGGCTTGAATATCATTCAAAATAAAAATTGTTTTTTAATTGAGCTGCTATCAATTCATTTGGAGGTCAGCTCATCTGTTCTGATTTGTTCATTGTAACAAAGGTCATTCACTTCCTCTCAACATTCCACCCTCACTGCTGCAATTTTAGTGTTTTTCTCCTCCATGCCTGTAAGCAAAATTGTGTAAATGTGTCTGTGAGTTTATAATACAAGGAGGGCCTATAAACTCAGTGATCCTGATGACCGAAAAGGTTGTCTACACCTAGGAACCCTTAAAAGCTATCATCATCTGGTCTTTGCTCATATACCAGAGGTTTATGGCATATCTGGGGCTAGTTATTATCACTCACAGCATTAAATGGAAAAAAGAGAAGCTGATTAAAAAGTTAAGTTAAAGAATTCAAGGACAATCCTTAAATATTGGAGTCCAGCATGTTAGATGTTCCACCGTATGAATAGTAAAGCAACTTTCTGATAATTAGTGCAACATAGGCTTCCCAAATGTGACAATTATGATCTATATTTGCACAATGGGTTTCTTTCTACCTCTGAATAGTTTACTGTAGTCTAAAACATATTGACCAATATTCTGTGCATCAGAAAAGTATTTGTAATTCTTCATTTTTTCCTTTTTGTTATAACCTTACAGTCTTATTCCAAATTGTATTGAAATAATCCTTCCTCAAAATTCCACACACGCAATTACTCCATTATTTAATGTGGGGTAACACACATCTGTTCTGTTGTAATACAATTTATTAAACGTAGAAAACCAAGAAATCACTTCATCTTTAGTACTGACAGTGTTTGCTTAATACTTTGATGATCCACATTTGATAACAATCACAGGCTCAGGGTTTTTGAATATGGTGCTCCAAGCTTATCACAACACTAACCAGGTTTGCCCAGCCTTATTTCCAGTACATTTCAGGGTCCATCAGGTTGAATGGGAAACATCTGTGCAGCCATGTTCGAATTTGTCCGGAGATTTCAATCGTATTGAAGCTTGTACTTTAGTTTGGCCACCCCAGCACATTTACAGAGTGGTTCTGAAGGCACTCCTTTGAGATCTTAGCCATGTGCTTTAACCCATTGTCCTGCTGACAAATGACCGGTCACCAGAGAATATTCTGCCATTCTCTTTCTAAGAAGAAATTTGGAGCTATCTTTCTAATCTTAAAAGCATAACCAAAAGACATCAAGATTCTTCTCCTTACTTTGGATTTTGGAGGATTTCAGGATCTCTGGCACTCAGAAAGACAAAAAATCCTGAGCATTACTTTCATTAAGTGTGATGAGCTGGCTGTCAGTTTTTTCCCAAAGGAGAAATAAATCTGAAAAATACCTACAATTTTAGTTTGCCATCACTCTCATTTTTCCCTCTGCTGTGTTTTGCTCTGTATCCTTTTTACACACACGTACAAGAGCTGAAGTCCACTGGGATATTTTTCTTTTGGCTGAAGGATCTGAGAGATTCAGAGCCATGAACACTTTGGTCCTGCTGTCCTCTGGTGTGTGCTCTCTCTCACACTGTGTTGGGAATTAATAGTATCTCTGTAGCATATCAGCAGCACAAATCATGTGGGGGAACAAAAATATAAAAGACAAAGTATTGAGGAGAATATAAGGAAGAAAAAACAGGAACTGAACTTGATATTTTGTGTTGTATTTTGGCAACGTAAAGTTCTGCAACTGGGTAAACAGAGAAATGTTACTAAAAGAAAAATAGCATGACAAGTAAAAAAAAGAAAAAGAATCAGAATCGGGATACTGCAATAAGTAATTGCCTTCTTTCTTATGAAGTATCTACTTGTAAAAATATATTTTTTATTGCTCAGCAAATTAGAACAAAGAAAATATTGTATTTTATAAGGTTTTCATATCTGTGTCCAAAGCTACACATAATTTATGTAGAACTGACACTGAATACACAAGTTAAGAATCTTACAAAAATAAGTTAGTATTGATGCAATTTAATTCCATGTTGCAAAGCAAGCTTTTTATGTTTTGTTAGTTGACCACAGAAAATAGCTTTCCTATTGCATTGATTACAAATCCTTACAGATGTTAAATAGAGGAAAAGAAACTAACTGAAACTGTGTGAAGTGTGAAACATCCAAACAAATATTGACTAAAGCTGTTGCAACAGGCTGCTACTGGTGTGCAGTAAAAGACATACACTTGCACCATCTGGATGATGCTTACAGCATCTGGACAACATATACTAAAACATTTGAAAGAAAAAAAAATCACTAGACATATTACAGATCCGTATCCTGTGAGAGTCTGTACCCTGAGGGGTAAGCTACAGAAAAATGCACTGAAAATTTCATGAACTACTGTGGTTGTCAGTTTCCATGTTAAAGACTGAAAAACAGCTCAATTGTCCTGTTATTGTTCAACAAAATCCCTGTGACAAAAGTCCCCTTTGAGAATTTGCATTTTAAACTTGTGAATGGATCATGGAGTAGTTACAGATAGAGTATCACAAAGTCCTGTGTAAGTGTACATCTAACTCTCTGGTGACAACGAACAGTGTGAAGGTTAGAGCTGTGAATCGCCAAGTTGCTACAGGGAGTGAAGCTGTCCTGACTCCCTGACTGTCTGGCTGTTTTCTTCACCTGCGTTAGTGTTTTTCTATCTTTTCCCATTTGTTGCAGCTCAAAGTCCCAGTTCAATATCAGAGAGCTGATGGCACAGTGACTATAAAAGATGCTGACAACGTGTTGGGTCTCTGCACACAAGCCCAGGCAAGAAAGCTAAAAAGATATCTTTTTGTGTTTCTCAACCTTTAACCTATCCAGCATATACCTTACCTACTGTACAGAATATTTGAAAAACACATCATCCAGGAACATCTCTTATCTATTTGCAGTGTTAAACATTTGCAGGAGATTTGAAACCCCCTTAATTGACAATCATTAATAACTGCATGTCATCCTCGTCTTTCTATCCTTTTTTCCCCACCAAAGAAATACCTCTAAAAATTAAATAAAGCCATGGAAAATACCATCTGGTCAAGATGGCTTTTGATTAGTAGTACTTGGAAAGTACACTGATGTCCACTGATGATTTTGATGATGGGATTTTTCAAAATATAATGTTTATTGCTTGTTTCACAATTGGTGACTCTATGACGTTCTCATTCGGTAAAGCATTTGGACTGCCTTGTTGCTGAAATGTGCTATGTAAAGAAACTTGAATTGACTACGATATCATACATTTATTAAGTGAGTTAGCAAATATAATATATGAACTTGTGTTATCATAATTAACTGGACTGTGGGATGATTTGGAGGTGAGCCAAAAACGGTCCCATGTCCTTTCATGTTTGTGATGCTTGTCCAGCTTGCCCAAACAAATATGTTCCAATTGTATGTTTCTTGAAAGGAAGTGCTATAATCATCATTATATAGAAAGAAAACAGAGCAGAGAAGCTGCTCTCATTCAGTTGTAACTGAAAATGCATTATATATATATATATATATCAATAACAATAGGGAGTGAAGACAGATGTCAAGATTTCACTGAAAAGCTAATTGGTGTAATTAATTGCTCCCTGGATTTTTAAACATAGTTATAAATCTATAATATCTGCATGCCTTTGAGACAGGAAAAACTGCTCAATAATCATTTACCTGTTAAACTCCTGAAAGGTGGTACAACTCTTTGTGTGGAAAACAAATGGCTAGAACTTGATTCAAGGCTGCTATCTTTGCAGTTCAGCAATTGACGCCCTTCACTCATCTGCTGAATCAGAAGCTGTAGACCAGATAACAAATTTTATGTCATGAGGATAACAGCAACTGAAATCTCTAAACTTTAAACTTTATTTGAACAATAATTCTCTTTCAGATGGTTTAAACAGTTGTATGAAACCCTAAATGTAACATTAAAATCGAATAAATTTACACCTTTATTCATTTATTTGTTTTATTATTACTCTGAGTCCACTTACAGTGTGACACTCCAGTGCTAGCACTCAGCATCAATTTCCAGTACATCAGACTGAGAGAGGTGGGCAGCTAAAATAAGAGCAGTTTCACATTAGATCCGTTCTAGAGGGCATGAAATCTTAATACAAAATTCTTCTGCATTTATATATAAAGCATTTGTTATAAATACAAGGATATCATTGAAGTATGTGTTATTTTGAGTGATCCAAACTTTAATTTGCGACGTGATTATGAGCACTGTGACCTTTCAACACAGAAAGTCATGGGTTCCTGCAGATTTCTCTTGGTACTTCAACTTACTCTAATCCAAAATCCAGCCAATTGACTTAAAGGTCTTTAGGTAGAATTTTCACTCTAAGTTGTCCTGCCCTGAAAGTGTGTTTGCATGCATGTCTGTCTGTGTGTCTTTGTTTTGCATTTGGAGACTTGTCTGTCTCTCATTGACCGTTGGAGCTATGCTCCAATCCTCTGCGCCCCCACAAAATTGTGTGGGAAATAAATGTCAAAAGTGAATAAATTTAAAAGTGTATTTATTTTTATACTCTGGATCAGCTTAGATGGTGGCACTCCAAGGTTGTCATTCATGTCCACATTTGTTTTACACTAAATTTGATTGACGGAGGTGAGAGGGTAAAGTGACAACACATTTTCTGTGTGTGTGTGTATCACTGTCTTACCTTTGGAGACCTGTCCAGGGAGAACACTGCCTCTCACTTCCATGACACTGAAGACAGGCTCCAACCCCCTGGAACCTTACAGAGCGTAGGAAATGACCATCAAAAGTGATTACATTTAAACATTTACAGTACTTGTAAACCACTGAAGAGTGGTGTGACTGTACTGGGTGACGCAACATTCTGGATCCAGAGGGATTAAAGAGCTGTTGCTGATGTAGAGCAAGAGCAAATCAGAGCAAGTTGGAAAAAGTTTTCTTAACTCTGTTATAATGTAAGATCACCTGACATATAAATGAGTGATCAATTTATCTAAACTAATGACTAATTACCTTCTCTGGAAACATTTACTCTGAGTCAACATTTTATATTAATTTTGTTGGGGATCAACATGTTGAATTAAATTGATTGCAGAATTGACTTGTGGTCACCTCGAGTACTGGAATTACACTAGATGCCTGACTTTAGCTTGCTCAGCACCGAGTTTATGGTATCAACAGTCAAGGCCAATGAGACCCGCTGACTCAGCATGAAGAGCCATTAGCTTTTCATCAGTCCACTTCTGCTCCTGGTGGAACTGGCCACAGTGAGATTAGAATTTGTGAAATATTCCCCACTACAGCCAAAGTGTCTCAACTGTCTGAGAACTACATTTAGCTACATGAACTCATCACTGCTTATATTTAAAATTTTAGGATACATTTTCTTTTTTTTAACAAAGAGATTATGTGACTTTGTTATTCAAGTAAAGATTCTAAAAGTATCTGCCTGTGATCAGAACTAATTCTTCAACATAAAGGCTTTTCTCATTTCACAAAAAAGACAACAAAAGGAGAGCAAACATTGGTACCAACAGGCTGTAATTTCACAGAATTATGTCATGAATACAATTAATTATACATGATTATTGCACACAATATTCATGTATCATTATTCTCTACTTTGCAGCCAATATTTGGATACACTTGTCTATCGAAGCTTATAAAAAGAGGTGTTGAAGAGGTCAAATTTTACTGGTTACTCCACCATTCAACCTCTTTCCTTGAATGAAAAAGTATTAATGTTTTTTTCTTTTAAGATGATGGGTTTTAAAGCACAGCAGGGCATAGATCAGTGGTGACTTTGGCTCTAATGGGCTGGCAACCCTCACGCAGAGAAACACTAGCTTCTTCAATTTGCAGGTCATGATGCCAATTTCAGCACATTCTTGTTTGAAGAGGTAAGTGCATCTGTCAAAGTTGAAGAAATCGTGACACTATTCTTGTTGCTGATTGGTTTGTAACTCATTCCTTTACTAAACATAAAAACAGAAAGCTCTGAGAGGCCATGAAGACATTTCAAATATTGGACAGATACACAGATATTTTGTCCTGTACAGAGGAGTCAGTTTTCGCTTTTCGATTGAAACTCCTTCCCATCTAAAGTTTTGCTTACAATATAATTTATTGGTCTTATCATCTATAGAATCTATAGTTATGTGAAAGAAAATAAAATTTGACTGACATAAAATGATGTAAATGCTTATTTTAGATTTTAGAAGCTAGGCTATTGTGATTAGAGTATATACAGTTCTCCCTCAGAAATGGTTGATAAGAAATTGATTGTGATAATGAGCCAGTCACATTATCCATAGTAAAAGGAATGTAATGGCCTAAAAGGCCACTCAGCAGGGAAGAAGTCAATACCTAAAAAAGTTCAATTTAAAAAATCGCAGGTATGAGTTTGCCAACATACACAGGGCTGGATGCCTTAAATTGTGGGAACATATGATGACATCTGAAGTGCTTTGCCATCAAGTAGAAAGGTGTCTGCATCACGGCATGTGTGTGCAAAAGGGACTGCTTCACATCTCACTATCCTGAGGAAAGAACATAATGTTGACACATTTAAACATCTAAATATTTGACTCACCCATGCAGTTTAAAAGACCATTTAACATAATATCAAACACACATTTTTTAGGAATTTTCTATTGATTCTTTAAACATTTAGTAAATAAAAAGCCAATGCATGGTTATAAGCTAAATGTAGGGTCTCCTGTCAGTCGTTTATACATTACTTTCCCTCCTTACTACTGTGACATTAAAACATATATTTCTTGATTGATACCAGAAACATTAAATCATCCTTTTAAAAAAAACAGGTAAAACTGAAGTTTAAGATTGAGTGTTGATGCTTCTTGACCCACATGCAGGATCGCAGAGACGTAATATTCATTCTCATTGAAAAAAAGAAATCTGAAGGGTTCAGGGAGGAACAGCAATGTCTGGAACGGGTGGGATATTATTAGATTTGGCAGCAATAAAGAGGCCGAAAAGTAGGTGAATCAAATAATGAGTGGCGTTTACTGGATAAGTATGAAGGAAAGGAATCGGTTGAATTTTGTAGATCCTGAGGGAGAATGTGTAAATGAAAGTTGTTGGAGCAGAATCCAGGAACTGTTGGAGAACAACTGAGAAGAGCGCCAGCGTTTGAGGAGATTGTTTTTTGATCAACCTTGAAGACAGAATTCAGAACCAGAGATTGTATTTCACGTGGAAGCTCAGAAGGCGTAAGGTAGGTAGCAGGTATAAACATCCAAAAACTCACAAGTTTTTGTGAAACTCACAAGTTATTTTCACTCAAATAACTTGAGGGGGAAAAGTATGTAAAGGGAGCTGACTTTACTAATAATGTTGGGTTATCGGGTGAAGAGGAGTTGTCTTGCAGCTTCTTTTAAGCTTACAGCCAGATGTGGAGCTCGTTGTCAGGTGTGTGGACTGAAGTGACCCCGACATATCCCCCTGCTAGGATACTCAAACAGAGAAGAGGAGTCACACTCACAAATACACACTCACCTGTACCAGCCCTAGCCACTGTGGATTCCCAGGTGAGATTTTATGTATCCACCCCTGACCCGATCACTTAGAAGATATGGCCAGTCAGCAGGATCTATACATACACTCTTTATTTCTGATCCACGAACCCCTGCAAGGGAAAAGCAACAGGAGCAGTGCTTAGTGCAGCAGCTGGACTATTCAGATCCTGTGAGATTGAGTCAACAGGGGGAGCGCTTTGTGGTGCTGTAGAAGCCCAACGGTGGGATTTAAATATCCAAATGATGCATCTGAAGAGAAAAGAGAGAAATAATTCCATAAAGACAAGGAAAAGAAACATAAGAAATTTGTTATGTTCACTGTTCTGTACATGTACAATACATTTCTGAGATGTAACTTGAATCAAGTTAAAATGATCACAATGAGATGAAGTTAAATCAATTAAGCGATAAAGTTTAAAAGTATATGGAAATGCAATAAACTGTTTACAAACCTCCAAGTGATTGTTTTATTGATAAAACAAGTTACAGCAGGATGAATTCTATATAAGATTACATAAACATTAAACTAAATATCCACTTGTTTGACTCTTGAGAGAGAAGGGATCAGCAGAGTCTGACAGCACTTGAAGAGCAATATATAACATCTCAAGAAGGGATTCTTTAATGCATACCATAAATTAAATATTTGTATTTGTTAAAAGAAAATCATGGACTACTTTGTGTTGGTTTATCCCATAAATCTTGATTAAATACATAGTTTGTGACTATAACATGTCAAAATGGGAAAAAGCTGAATGAACCATGTATTTTTACGAAGCACAGCACATATACTGCTCCTACATTGCACTGATTGGGGGCCTCTGTCTGTTGAATCACCCTGTGTGTAGTGAAACTAAAAATTTTCTATTTTTGTTGAACATTCTATCAGGGCACAGCTTTGCCCTGATAGGCTGAAAAATAAAACCGTCCTTTCTTTCAATGGAAGTAAGAATAGTTAAGTTGCCAAATTGTCCATTTACCTATAGCTGCTGTTGCCGCTGCAAGACTAATAGGAAAAGGAAAAAGTAACAGTGCTGAGAGATTAACTTTGAGAAAGGCATTAGTTAATTAGACACTTAAGGACTTGGAACTTGAAAACCTGATATTTCTTGGAGTAATTCCACACATAGCCAACCATTAGTTTGTATATCTCAAGAAATAGATGAAGTACTGTACTGAATTTATGTTTATCATTTTTTTTATTGATTTTTTCAAAAGAAAAGAAACAATTATAACAACAAATAAGAAATATAAAACTTTAAAAAATCAAAATATGCTTTAATTTATGAAATTGTGAAAAATTCTCACTTTATGCCTTTTATTTTTCCTTTCCTCTTCTCTCAATGTCAGACCCACCAGATTACCTTGCCGTCGTTCCACCCTCGAACACCCAAACGGAATTGAGGGGAGCCAAGAGGAACCGGAACAATTTGACTTGATAGCACACCCTCTGCTCAACATTGCTAAGCGACCACCGTGAACTCAATTTCTTGAGCCTTCCCTTACCTAGAGGGTATAGCTGCTGCGTGAGAGAATGTCCATCTGTACTCTTGTGCACGTGTGTGAGTCTGCCTGGATTGCAGATCCATCTCTCAGGTGAATCATCCCAAAATCTGTCCTAGTTCTGCTCTGTTAGGATTTGGTCCACACTTGTGCAGAGTGTGTGCATATTTGTGGTGTTCAGCTTGAAATAAAGGTCTCTGGCCCAAGTGGAAACCTCAGCTGTGGACAGTCACAGTCACATTACCAATAAATGACATATGATGGAGCATTTTACCATGGTAGCTTATGTGCGTGTGCATGTATCCATGAGTTTTTCATGTAAAAAAAATATAATGAGCCTCCTTTTAGCACTTGATCTTTGCTTTCCTCCCACTGATTTAGCTTCATTGGCACTGTGAAGCTGAATATGGCAATCAAACACGGAAATGTAACTTTATTGGACTGGCTAATAATTTCTCCCTGACTGCCAGGAAACAGTTGGCTTATTCAGCTCTGGCTACCTCTTGCTTGAATTGTGCTGGATCTGACTGAATCAGATGATGTATTGCATACAAGTACATAGACATAGACACACAAGCAGAGAAAAACAAGCAGAAAGACTAACTAACAGACACAGACCCAAAAAATAGAAAAAGGGGAATATTTTCTTCTCTGGACTTTAAAATTCATTGTTCAGTTTAGCAAATCAAAAGTTACTCTTTTTTATTATAGTGCAAAATATGATATTAGAAAATCTTGTATTTGTTTAGAATATTCAGTGATAACAGAAAAATCAAGAGACTGCAAAGCATTCTTGTAGATTGACATCGTACAGCCATACAGCCATAAACACACAATGCCTTAATGCACCTTGAAATTTTTGGGGTAGTTTGTCATATTACAACCACAAACTTAATTATATATTTTTGGTATTGTATATCATAGACCTAAACAAAGTACTGCATAACTGTGAAGTAAAAAGAAAATGAAAGATGGTGTTATTTTTTTGTATGAACAGTCTAGATAACACTCGAGTACAAAAACTGGAGTCAAAGGCATCAAAGCAGTTAGTCAACGTTAGAATCAAATAGGAAGTTGTTGAATCAAAGCTTTTTCAATAATTTTACTGATGCATGTAATGATGGATATTGGCCTATAATTCTGAAGTAGTGACTTGTCCAGATTGTACTCTTTTTATCAGTGGTTTTAGTTGTACTGTGATCAAATTTGAAAAGATGAATGGGGTGTTAATATTTTCGCAAAACACACCTTGTATTGTCAAATGAACAATGTTATCTTAAAAGAAAAACATGAAAAAATGACATAGGTTGAGATACCATTCATAAAACCTTCAGCAATTGGATTTGCTTATTAAAAAAAAAAAAAAAAACATTGCTACTGATACGTGTTTATCCCTTAAATAAATGGAAAAAAATCTATTGAACCACTAGTGAGACATGATGTGACATTTCATGCTCAACAAAACATACTATACAGGAATAGGACTCTGACCTTTTTAAGTTTAAATTTATGAATCAAAGTGCTACGTGCTCACACAAACAAACACAGTCTCTCTGTCTCTCCCACTGCTTACAATTCAGTATGCTCCTCAAGTAGCATGGTTATTATTCTGATCCTACAAAGCCACACGCACCCCAAAACAACAGTTGGAAAATTCAAATGTCACTTTCTTCATATTTATTTCACTCAGACATTGTTAATTATAAGAATCACCAAAGGTATCTGTAGCACAGAGAAATATCCAGCATGAAGAACAAAAACTGTGATTTTCTATATATAATTGTATTATATATTTCAGATCGTGAAAGAACCATAGTATTGTCAAAATGCGCCAAAAGTGCAATATGGCAGGATGGCCTGAACAAGCAAAATTCACCCTTTTCCTTGTCAAATCCCCAGATAATCTAGAGAAAAAAAGTTGGCCCTTTGCCTTGAACTAAGATGCATCAAAATGCATCCCAAAATATTAATAGGTCTGTGCCACTTCATTGTTTTTTTCTTAAACGCTGGAAGGCTTAGACTTACAAATAATTAACCATGATCTTGGTCTTTGATGTGTTTAGAACATGGCACTTGGCAACACTCCAATTACCAAAGGCTGTCACCGTGTCCCTATCCAGTCTCTGCTGTCTATCTCATAGACATCATAACGGCTCATTAGACTATTTCTGGATTTAGCATGAGTCAGTATTACACCTTATATCAGCTCTATATGGGGTGAACAGAGAGAAACAATGACATACCCTTGTGGAGTCCCAGTACAATTCATTGGTGCTACAGAAAAAGAATAGGGACTTCTTTGTGTCAATAGGTAACTTCTCATAGGAATGAACAGAAGTCTGGTGTGCACCCCCTCATGCCTGGTTCAATGCATCAACTCAACATAGCTTGAGGCAATCCTTACTATGATGTAAACAAAGTGAATAGAGATTATGGTTGTACTAACCCTAATAACCCTAACCCTTTTCAAAAATAAGTATATAAAAGTGATCCATTCACAAGATCATTTCTCCAGATCACAGTTTTTATGAGTGCAGAACAGTGCCTCTCCCAGCACAAGCCATGTACTGCATGATTCAGCACACGATCCATTCACACTGTGACACAAAGCCACTCCAGTGTCGCTCACTCTTTTTCCCCAAGCAACCACCCATCTGTCAAGCACATAAAAACAAACGGACACTGTCCCCTGATTGCATTATATGAATCATGATATAAGCCTATGTGCTCGTCTCAGGAAATAGTGGAAATGCCCAGAATTGCACAGTGGGAGACTCCCCTACTGGGCTGTGGCACAGTGGAACAGCACTATGCTAAGGCCCTCTAATAAGTTTGCACATGTAATTATTAGACAGTGAAGTATTTTTTAGGATGTGGCTAGATAGGAATGAGTCAGGCAATTGGAGTGAAGGCACACAGTTTTTTGACCGTGCCATTGGTATTATACTTTTGCTCTTTATTGTTTTGTGGTTAAGTTACATCTGTATCGTTTGTACTTTTGGAGTATGCAGTTGAACTTTATCAAGAGGATTCAGTCTGGGTTTTGTCATCAAGTTACAGTATATATATATATATATATATATATATATATATATATATATATATATATATATATATATATATATATATATATATAAAGTACTACAACATGAATATATGAATATTAATTTTGAAGATTCAAACTGTGAGACTGAATAGCATCCAGACAATGCATCAGTACAGTTTTTTACGCCTCTGAATTGATGTGGAATGGTGCCATTCTCATTAACAAAAGCTCCGTCCCTACCGTCTTAGTATGCAGAGTTGGGTCTAGGAACACTTTCCGAGTGAGTGGTACTGAAACAATCGGTATGCCACTCTAATCTCAACACTGCTGCTGAGCTTTGGATCTGGTTGTATTTGGCAGACAGTCTTCCCTTGTGGTGTGGCAGGCTGCAATAGCTCTGGTCTTTGTAGTACTTCATGGTTGCCAAAATCTAGAGGAAAGGTCATTTATACCGCTGACACAGTGGGAGAAAAACACTCAGGTGTCTGCAAGGGAAGCCAACCTCATACTTCAGTTGCTGGCACTTTGTATTGTTGACACACAATTCCTTCCTCTTGGTTTGCTGTCTTAGCTGGAGCTGAACATTTTAGTGTGGCCATTACCTGTCTGTATTTGCCTCTAATGCTCTATCTAAACAGATCTTTTCTCCCAGTTTTGGTTTTGCAACTTAGCGGTAGGGCATTTGTGTGGACAGGAGTTCTAACCTAAACCGCTTCCTCAGACCTATTTCTGGTCAAACCCAACTTGCAGAGGTCATACAAAAAAACTGCTGGAATGTATGTTCTTCAAAAAGCACCTCTTCTAAAAGAATGCCTGAGAAGTAATTGAATTGTGGTCAACTCTCCAGTAATGTTCGCAGCGACACACAACAATGGAGAACCTCCAGGTTCTGGTTCTGATGGATTCAAATGAACCCTGATTTTAATTTTGAAATTCATTGCTAGGCCCAATAAAGACTCAGATGAGCTTATTGTGTTTGATACACATATGTGCAACCTTTTGGATTTTGATAATCAAGTCAAAATCAGTCAAAAGATGTAATTTGGAATTTTTTTTTTTTTTTTAAAAACCTTTTTTTTGTCAAATTAGCTATGCATTAACTTTATTATTTTTATTATTATTTTGTTTGTTTTGATTAATCCAAACAACAACAAAAATTTGCATCAAATCTTTATGTATAGTTGTGGTGGCTTGACACTGCCCCACAGGTATCTCTCTTCCTAATTTCTGCATGTTTTTAAAAGACATGAGCACTTCTCTGTAAGGAGCAGGTCTTTGAATTACTAAAATGTTTTTAAATAAATCAGCTTTTGTGTTTAGAGAGTAAACCCCAAGAAGCACTGTGCCACCTGGATGTCTGAATAAATCTTCATAGACATGCGACAAGAATCTAGACCTAACTTTTAGACCTGTTATTCAGTAAAAAATTACTTATCACCTACAAATAGAATTATATTTTCTGTGTGTGTCTTTGTTCTAATCAATAAGTTTAGAGGCAACTGGCTACTGCTTAACATGTACTGTACAAGCATTTTTACTTTTCTGAATGTTATTATAACTGAACAAACGGATCCCCATTTCTAGCTAAAATAGAAAACACAGTTTTTATTCTTTTTTCTTCTTAATGGATCACTGTTTCTTTTGATCCATATTTTTCCTTTTTGTTTTTGTGAATTGTTAGGTGAACCCAGACAGAGGCACAGGGATAAAAGAAAATTTGGGTATAAAAGGTGTTGTGATTTATGTTGTGCCCCGCCTTGCTCCATCTGAGCCAAAGTGCTGGGCCCTCGGCTTGGCAACATGTGTCAGACCACATTAGGAAGACCAGTGAACAATGGACTCGGCCAGGAACAGGTGGTGGTTTCTTGCGACTCTGAGAGATGGATGTGCATTAATGGTTGTGTGTGTGTGTGTGTGTGTGTGTGACAGGGAGTGAGAGGAAGATGGGTCTATCTGCCATCTGGAGCGCTGAGAAAATCCCAGGTGAGGCGGAAACTCGAATGTGCTGTTTCTATCAGTTCACTGACTGGCCTCTCTCCTGGATCCAAACACTTTTTAAAGATGACCCCCCTGGTTCCTTGCTATGCCTCCAGTGAAGGCACACACCAATTTGAGAGTGTGAAATGAGCCATTACAAGGTGTGCTGCTCAAGGCTGTGCAACTCTTACAGACTAAGCAAAAATAAGATCAACATGCCAAGACATGCCAACTGTATTCCTAGAATTTCTCATATCAACTTATTCAAAGCATTTTTGGACATTTATGTCATTTATCAAATGTATGGCAGATCATGAACCCAAATTTATGTTGCTGCTGGCATTGCAATGTAGAAAACTAAATCCAACTTTGTAGGAAAATCTTTAGTTTGTGCAGTGCAAAATAATTTTCATGGTACAACAAGTCAGGGGCAGGTTTGATTGTGTGTCATCTTTGATTATCAATTTCCTCGATTAATTTGTTTTGAGAATCACAAAGATTGACTGTATGAATGTGCCATAGGTTTTGCACTATTGTCGCTGTAACCCAACTATGAGAGATTTAAGGTGGAAATGTAATACATCATAGAAGAAAATAGAAGAGAATCCTTTGTTGTCCCAGGAGAAATTCAGGTATAAATCTTGACTGCATATGAATAATTTTCCATTACTCTTGAGGGTGTTGTTTGCTACTGGTACCTTTAATTGAGAGTGTGCGGGTGCATGCATCTCAAAACATGCCACTGGCTTGAATCACCTGGGAAACATCTGCCCTATACATCCAAGAATGTTTGTAATAAACATCACCAATTTGATGTTTATTAATTGGATGTTTGTTTTATTACAAACATCCAAGAATGTTTGTAATAAAACAAACATTCTTGTTTGTTTAATTACTTTTACAGTTTTGCACAGTATTGATCTAGAGTTTAAAAAAAATTAGATGACAGCTTTCAGCTGAAGGTTGAGATATGTTTTACTGTAAAATTATGACTTAATTAAAACATACCTGTCATATGTGTCGAGCTAGATGTTTAAATTACAGGAGCAAAATACTGTGGATGACTCTGTGTTTCCTTTGTGTTTGACGGAAGATGTTTTCACTTTAAAGCAGTGTGTGTGAACTGGAGCTTGTATCAATTATTAGCTCAAGTAGGCAACTTTAAAGTAGGCAACATGAAAAATTTAATTTTATGAATAATGCATAGGCTGAATTTGTAAATAATCACTCATATGGTTCAATCTAAAAGAAAGACCTTGTGCCTTCATCATAGAAACATAATGTAAGAGCTTAAACATACTGTGAAATGATATATAATTGTCAAATTATTACATAAAAGATTCATTCCATAACATAGGTTGTTTTTCCAGTCATAGCAAGTCACATTTTAAAAAACGCCTTACTGTTGAGTAGGGCCTCTGATTACTGAGCTTCTGATATTTCCTGTGAGATTAGTTTTCTGATGTTTGACATTCATTTATATGTACATTAGTAAGTTCTCTGTTGCAGTTTTGTAAGCTCTTTTACTTCTACCATACTCCCCTGATAAAATTACAAAGGTCATGTAGCCAAATGGTTCAATGCACAAAATGTTACTAAAGTTGGCAGTTTTTAAAAGAAAAGCCTTCTGTTTAAAACGTTCTTCCCTTTCTGTTTTAGAAGCACTTTGGCTGTTTTTATCTGTGATTACAACCGGAATACATCAAACTAGTCATTTATTTCTTTTTTTCTCTGATGGGCTCTGCATTTTAAATACAATTAAACACTCGATGGATACTGTGGTGAGTGCCTGGCACCTGCTTTTACTGAGCAGATTTACAGTCTGTTAACTGAGGAAAATGTTGTTCTTTTAAAACAATGGATCTAGTTTAACTGTAAGACATTTCTAAAATTATGCCGAAACAATTCAAATCAAAGCTTTTAATTGCTGAAGACATGTACTTCATTATACCTTTCAGTCTTGTTAAAGAGCAAACATGAATATGCTTATTTAAGCTAAAGATGATAATTGGTGTCCCAAAATGTATTCTGACAACATTTCAGTTTGAAAACATTCAGGTGATGTATGATTCATTGCACTGGTATCTTCTATAGTAGGAAGCATTTTCAAACTGCTGTTTTTGAGCAAGGGGTTTCTGATCATTACAGCTGTTGCACATTTTCCACCCATTGTGAAGATTTACTTAAAGCTTTGGATCAGAGCCATTGTACATGTCCAAGAAAATGTACCATTTTGACCTGTGCAGTTTGAACGATATTGTTCCGGGTAGCACACTAACAATCTAACAAAGCTTAAAAAAAATACACATGAACAAATATTTAAAAGCACAAAACATGATGGTTGAGAATTAAACATTTCATCATGGTATTACATCATGCTATGTTTATTTTATTACAATATCTAGCAGTGATTTAATATTTTCAAAAGGATGCATATTGTAGCCTGTATAAAATAATCTCACAGGAAAGCACAGGGCATAGTGTCTAGGTGTTTTCGGAATAGCTCCTACTCAGAATATAAGAGCTTCATCACAACAAAGCCACACTGGCAGAATCTGTCTCTGTGTTGTGTTGTCTATTTGCCATTAGAGGTTGTGTGCAGCAGTGTCATTGTTTGTTCAGACTTCGTAAATTCTCCTTCATACCTTTTCTTTGTGTCATGATGTTTTCCATCAAGGTGAAGGAAAAGTGCTCTGGGAGAGACAAACAACATTAATCTCGTCTCTTGTTTTGTAGTACCATACTTTCATGTATTCTAGTCTGCTTTGCTTTCAGTTTGTCTTCCCCTTCCCACCAACATTACCTCATGAGTAGTCAGTTTTAGTTATATTCATATATTCCGGATACACTATATAGATTCTGCTGTCTATTTGTTCATGTTCTCACTCCATCCAAACTCGGACTCTTCTTTACTATCTATAAACTTTGATGTTGTTTGCATACTTTTTATATTAAAAAAAAAAATATTGAATTGCATAAACACTCATATAAGTCTTACTTACTTATTTTCATCTCCAGTGTAGACAATTGATACACTGTATATTCCAAGAAAATTGCCCCTACAGCCATTGTGGCAAAAAAAATTGTTTCATAAAACTTTAAAAAGTTTTGTGTTCTTTCTGATTAACAATATGTGAATCGACATCAGGGCAGGTTAAGCTCTTGCTTAAGCTGTAGAGGTTAAGGTAGAGTCAATTTCCGGCTGGAAAAAGGCAATGATCATTCATCCATCCGTCCATCCGTCCGCCCGTCTTCAGATTAATCCAGGGTGGTTTCAGAAGGCATTTGAACCAGATGCCCGAGTCACCTCAACAGGCTCCTCTCGATGTGGAAAAACAATGACTCTACTCTCACTCCCTTCTAGTAGGGTTCTTGCAACTGTAGACGAAATTTCTGTAAACAATACTATTACATTTTATGGTAAGTTTAAGTAGTTTCAGTATGTCTCTGCATGCAGTTTTGGTTGTGCTCTTTACATTTCAAACCCACGTTGCACAATTTTTTCTTGCATTAGTGATGTTTTCTGCCTGCTTTAAAGAGGGGTGATTTAAAATCCTTATAGAGATATACTTAGGAAACTAGTCTGTGTTACTTCATCACTATGCTATGTAAAGCTATCAGGCATATTTCCAGCAACTGGCCAAAGCAGGGACTAAATCATGTTCAATAAAAAGAAATAATGTGGAATTTCCATCTATATAAGATTCTTGAAGTTTATAATTATTTTTCTCTCACAGTTTGTCAAAAACATTTAAATGCGAAAAAGAGAAACAATCTCAATAACACATTTTGGTTAAATGCCCGCTCACACCTGGAAGCATATCTGCATGCTTTCTATTTTGAATTCTGATCCCATTGTAAAGGGTGAGAACACTGTAAAAAATGATCCACTTTTTTCAATGAATGAGAAGTTATTTAATAAAGTAATGACAAAAGGACATGTAGTGGAACGTTTTGTTTGTAAAAGTTACCTATGAATTTTTCATTTATTTATTTATTTTTTTGTAGTCGACTGTAAGTATTTTAATATTTGATGCAGATAATTACGTGATTGTTTACACCCATGCTGAGTCGATATTCAAATCCAGTAGAGACGTGGAGTCGTAGCATTTTATTCTCCCAAATCAGAGAAACTGATTATCATTTATCTGTTGTATTGTGTACTCAAAATCTTGTCTTTTTTTTTTATAACTTTTTTTGTTTGCAAAGTGATATCTTTTACAGCTTCTGAATTGAGCCACTCCTCCATTTCCACCTACCCTCCACCAACTCCTGCCTAATCCACATCACCATTGGTTTATTTTTCACGTCAGTCAAAGGAGTGTGGGCGGAACTCAAACAATCCACTCGTGCTCCAAGCACTGTGGACCGTGCGCCACGGCAGACCAAGACCAGTGCAGACAGATGTACGGGAACGGCAACGTTTATCCTGCTACCAGTGGAGCATTCTTATCAGCGCGTGCGGTCTAACGCTGATTTAAAAATATATATAGATTTCAGAGTTCCTCTTACTGAGCGCACTCATCAGTAGTGCATCCCCGACAACATCCATATTAGTGTTTTTTTTTTATTTTCTTTTAGAGGAGCGAGAATTTACACCACAAGCAAAACAGCCTAGGGATTGTAGACTGGGCTGTGTTAACCCCGTTTCCCAGACACACACAAAAGCCACGCTCCTGCAGGTCCACCTGGATAAGCTGAGGAAGCCGTCCGGTCTCGGTTAGAGGTCCAGGAGGGAGACGGAGTGGAGAAATTAGCGCGGAAGACAGGAACAACAAAGAAGCAGGCAGGATGAACCTCAAGAGTCATTTGATTTTCACTCTCTACACTATTTATGGGATTCTGCTGAAAGGTGAGTCTGGGACGCGTGGTGAGTGCGTGGAGTGTATGTGCGCATCAGGTTTTCATGTGTGCGTGTATATGTTTCGGGCCAACTGCGATAGGAAGATAAGGAGGGGGCAAAACGCGCTGCCACACGCGGGTCCTGGCAGACCGGTGATGAGCCTTCTCTCTTTCTCTTACACGCGCGTGCGTGGGCGCGTGCACACGAACACACGGTGTTTTCTTCTTTTTCTTTTTCTCTTTGAGAACACACACGTGTGTTTGTGCGTGCTGTCTGTAGATGTTAGAGATGCAACACAGCCAGAGGGCAGCTTATGTCCCGTCACGTTTTGAAGTCCGTTCTTAGTGATGCATATCCGTTCGTTTTGATGCGTGCATAATTGAATAAACAGAACCCCTAGAAACTGACATGCCGGACAGGGCGTTTTGTGCGCCTACGGTATCCTGTTTTGTGTGTACAAGCTGGTAATGAAAACAGACACACCTCACAATGAAATCTCCAACCCCGCGGGTGTTTTTGACTTGCTGCTCTGAGATGAGCCCCGGAGTCACTGGAAGCCTTTTTACGCGCTCTTATCTGCTTGGATTCCTGGATTAAGGAAGAAGCAACCTTTGAAATATATTCTTATTCATGAGTGAGATTTATGTTATGTCCTTCTTGGGAAGCTCTGACGGCAAACTACACACACACTAAACTCCAACAGTTCCATGAGACTGCTCCCTTTTCAATCTATCTAGTAGAAATGATAACATAAATATGCCTCAGACTGAGCATCACTTAGCTCTTATTAAACACGCTGTGCTACTGTTTACTGTGTCTGAGAGAATATAAGACTTAAAGATCGAAAGGGATTTAATAAGGATTTGCTGATATTGTGAGTGACATTCTGAACTCCTATATCCTGGTTTCAATAAATCTTCCTATAAACAGCTCCCAGCTTTTAGAACAGCAGGTGATCCAACTGTAAACAGGAGGGGTGAGGGAAGGGCCAGGGCATGAAATCAGGGGGGACAAGGTCACTGTTACTGATCCGCACAATTAACTTATTAACTTTGCATAGCTGTTCGTGAAATGGCTCAATGCCTTTTATTGTCACACTGAAACAGTGATTGATTAAATAGACACAGAAGGATGTGAATGAAAAAGTGTGTATTAGGTATTCTCAAAAATATATGTTGTTTCTCTATAAACGGTTGATAGGAAAACAAATTACAAGTTTGTGAACACAAACTTACATTTTTGCACTGCTATGCCTTAAAACAGTCCATATTTTATCCTTACGTTAGTGCTGGGAGGCCTGAAAGTGTTGAAGAGGGAGCAGAGAGTTCCAGAATATGGTGTACCAAACAACAGTGTTAGTTAGAATTTAATTTTTTATATAAAGAATTCTAGGCACACAAAGGTATCCAAAAATGAAGATATAGAGGCATAGAGAGGTATGGTTTCAAAGTATCCACAAAACAGTTAAAGTCCTTTCCATGAGATGCCAGAGAAATTGCTGGCGTAATCAAAGTTTTCTTTAGTCATGTGCAGCATAGAGTAAGACAAGACTCCTCTTCCCCACAGCATATTATGTGGACTGTTGGTCAGCTGGCTAAAAAGTTTGATACAGTTTTCTTGTTTACATTTTGCTCATGTGAATTATTTCCATTTGCTAGAAACGGAGATGGCTCCTTCACCAGTCTTATTAAGATACCCATGTTTTAAAACTGTAGTTGGCAAGCAACAAGTAATTGAAACGTAATACTTTTTAGAGCTTTAGAGCAGTCTATAGCAAAATGAACATGGACGGGGAGAAAAATGTCAGATTTTTTATCCTGGGCTTGTTAACTTCACAACTTGACCTCAGACAAGAAGATGGATCCTAGTAGCATGTCAGGTTATAATATCCTAAGATTATGTCCTGCTTACTCCAAAATCATATCAACATGCTGAGTATTTAAATCATTGTATAATGAATTTAGTAACATGAAAGGCATAATTATCGTCTTGACTTCAACCACTGTTCTGCAAGGGAGAAATGGGAAGCTCCATATGAGAGTTCATCTGTGCTTGATTCTCTTGATCATTTGTTGTAGCCACTTTGAAGTGTATGTGTGTGTTTGTGTGTAAATGAGACAAAAGATTAGCCCTTTCTTTAATAACCCGACATGATTGAGGCCATTCTTCATTTAAAGAATTGGTGTGTAATTAGCTATCTTAGGGTGTATCTAACAGCTTCCACCGCAGTATTTATTGATGTTCACAAGCCTGTCTTCTCATTTCTACTCTCTTCACACACTTGTTAGAAGTGTGTGGGTGTGTATAATGCATGTACGGATGTATGCGAACATTCCTTCAAATGTGCACTCTGTTTGTATAGCTTATGTTTGAAGAGGCCACATTGAAGACATAACACACACAAAATCATGCTGGTTTCTCTGCCTCTCTTGTCTTTACCCTGAAGAGGATAATACCAGGCTGCCTGATTTGAACAGTCATCTCTTGGTGCAAGACCTATTATTGCACAGGTTCAACTCAGCAGGTAGGTCAGCCTCTTTCCGAATAAGGTCTATCAAGGAAAAGACATGGCCTATCCTCACACTCTGTAAATGACAGCTGTTTCAGCCTGTTTGGCCTTGAGCCAGCTGGCATTGAGAGATCCAAAGGCACTAAATCTCTGTCGTAGAGCAGACCTGCACTGCTATATAGCGCCAATGTGAGCTGTTGTGATGGAGGTCGTTGTTTACCAACAGCTCGAGTTGTTAACATATTATCCAGTGTGTCTCGTGTGCCCATGCCGTAGCCAGAGAAAACAGCCTGTTATGCAAATGGACTTCTTACGTAAGAGCTCAGGGCTGAGCAGCGAGCAAGGGGAAGTGGAGGCAGAGAGACACAAAGAAAGAAGTAGGGAAATGTTCAAGAATAGAGGAGTTGATGGAAGCGTAATGTGGGAGCAGAGGTGTGGAGGAGGAATGTACAATCTTCTCAACTAGAGTGTTTGGTGTGTGTGTGTGAGAGAGCGCGAAGGATGTGCACTGCTTGTTTGCTCTATGGATGCTTGTTTATCGCCGCTGCTCTGTCTGTTTTCTGTCGCTTTGCCTGCTTGGCAGTCGGTTGCTCTGAACTCTGATCTTGCTAGCCTAAATACAAACTCCCGCTGAGGGATGTGTTTATCCCTGCAGTGAGACTAAGCTGGTGAAGGCTGACCCTCCATCCCTCTGTACTTCCGTCCATTCCTCCCTCGCTTCATCCTCCCATCCTGGTGTGGAGCTTTGTAGCACAGCAGCGTGGGAAAGCTACTGATAACAAGCAGCCTTGTGTGTGTGTGTGTGTCTGTGCATGTTTGCATAGCTACTGATTACACCGGAGAAACAAGATGTTCCCTTTTTCTTGCTTACTTGCAAATTTCCCGATCTCTTTTTGTCTCTCTCTCTTTGTATCTGTCCATTTTCATAGACACCACATATGTGTCCTGCACCTTATACATATACTACAAAGCTTTGCTGTATTGGGAATCATCTGGCTCAGTTTACATCACACAGACATACACAGGTGGAGTTCCACTGTGGGTTCACTGCAACTCTGCCAAGGGATTTCCTATGATCAAAGCCAGTCTTTTGTTAGTCCAGGTGTTAAAAAAGTTAAAACAGAAAGGAGGCGGAGGAGGGTTGAGGGAAATGTGGTAGGATCCAAAGCTTACATACTTTATGTGTCAAACCAGAATGGCTCTAAAAAGAAAAAAAAAAACTATAGCAGCATTGTTGCTTTATGCACAAGGTAGCTGGTCCAGCTGGGCAGATTTGCTACCAAATGCACAATTATGATAGTTTAAGACTCTTTTTCTGTGTAGACCTCTTTTTCTGTGTAGACTTTTTGGTTTTAAAGGTAGAATTTCAATTATAAAACAAGGCTGTGGGAATGTTTTAAGCATTTCTGTATCTGAAAAACTGAAATGAAGCATTATGGACTAAAAGTAGTTAGCTTTATGTTAGTCAGAGGTGGTTTCTGACATGGGTAAAATCTTATTATATCTATCTATAATAGCCCAATCTGCTTTCATTTAAATAAGAAAAGCACTAATTAATACATTGCTGCTGTTAAAATAATGCATTAAATTGATTATTAGAATTATAAAAATGTTGTCACACCTGTATTTCATATTTTGATAATAATAAGTACTTAACGGATATAAATGTCAACAGAATTAACTTTCTGCAAAAAATGGAATTTGAATAGAAAAGAATGATCCCTTTATTTATCCTCAAAGACAAGTGATTACTTTTGATATTAAAATTTTAATTAATCATAGAGTTGACATTTTAAGTCATCCTTAGCATTTCATATTTACTATTAACATTATAGAGGCTTGCATTGCTAAAACATCACTTACATTAACCCTGACATTACCTATAATCCGCAACACAGATTATAGCTTTCAACATTGGCCGAAGGATAGCCAATGTTTATATATAGAGGCTGTAAGGGTTGGGCCAATGGAAAACAAATGGGCTCCAGAAGGGATTTTCTATTTTTTACACAATACCTCATTGTAATTTTGTATAAATATTTGATTCAGGCCAATTATTGGTTAAAAAGTGACCCTTAATGCTTCTAGATGCATCATAATTTTAACTGATATTCTCAATATTTACAACAAATACCAACATAGGTTTCCAGTTTTTCTAAGTAGAGGCTGCTTTATGTTAACCAAAGCAGTGATATACAAAAAGGCAACAGTGAAACCCATCAAGTACAGATCCAACCTGAGCAAAATCCATATGGCGTCAGTGACAAGTGTTGCCTGAAATACTCCCTGATAGACAGAATTTAAAAGCAACCAGCAGCCTAAGGCAAGCTCACTGTAAAACTTTCAGTCTTCCTGTTGTTTGCTTAAAGTCGTTTGCAAACTGAATGGAACGGCAAACATTTCGATGGGCCTTGGCATGTAGCTTTTGAGGTTCCCATGTTTGAACACAAATGCATCGCATCAGCGTTAAATAAATTATTTTGAACTGAAAGGAGCACTGCTAACTTTTACTGATCCACATCCACATGTCTCCTCAAAGAAATACATGGTCAAGAATGAATGATGTTTTTTTTTGTTTGTTTTTTGTTTGCAGAAGTCAAGTGTACAAATCACTAAAATGACTGTCTTGTCAGGCATAAATTCAAGAAGAGTGTTATTTTATCCGAAACTGCAAACTATTGTAGAATAATACACTGTTAGTGCCTTGAGCTAATGGCTTCCTACTGGTTACGATCACACAACATGTCAAGCATATTTCTTTTTGCAGAAGATTCAGGTTGAATAAATGTCAATTTTTTTTTTTATTTTGGCACCAAGTGTTTGTGTTATATTTTTTAAGGCATAGTGTTATTTAGTCAGCCCAGAGCAAGAGGCAGAGATCAAATGGGCCTCCCACAGAGAATGGTGAGAACATAAGCCCACAGGTGGATTCTCCTGCGCCAGCATCATCAACAGATTGCATGTTTACACCCTTAGTAGACACCCAGCAGGTGAAAGAAATGCACAAGCTCAACTAACATAACAGCACTTTTTACATGTACCTATGTGTACAAGGCAAATATAGAGCAATGTGCAATATTTATTTTAGGTGATGTGTTCTTCACTGACAAGCATGGAAGTTCATTGCAGACTCTCAATAGTGTTGAATGTCCATCCATTCAACACGCTTATCCTTGCAGGGTGCTTACAGAGAACCCACGCATATACATGCAAAACATTCAAACTCCATGTAGAAAGACCACAGGCTGGGACTTGAACACAGGACCTTGCTGCAAGGCAACCAACTGTGCCACTGTGTAGTAAATAGTTTTATGTGTGGCTAATAAATACTGCCACATCTTGTAAAACATATTTGTATCCCATAAGGTGTGTTTACACTTCAGGAACCTATTTATGAATTTAGGTAGTTTTCTTAAGTGATGCTCCCTCCCTCCTTGCAGCTTAACCACAGAAACTGGAGACACATTTCACAAAAACAAATATCAATTCTGACACAGGTCCTGTTAGGAGGTTACGACTTTTTGGATAGAGCTTGAACTAAAAGAAAAGAAAAGAAAAGAAAAGAAAAGGAAAGAAAAGAAAAGAAAAGAAAAGAAAAGAAAAGAAAAGAAAAGGAAAGAGGATGCTGAACATTTCTCACTGGTTAAATATTCCCAGCTTGTTATTCCAAGAACAACAGCGAAAGATGAGTTTTCCACGAAAACAGATAGCAACAAACCTTTGTGTTGCACCACTAACCTGTATGTGCACATCTACGCGTAAACGCTGTAAATTTCACAGGCACAAATTACACTTCGCTTGGCTGGATGAGGTCAAGTGGCGGTCGCCTCATCGCACAAGTTCCATCAGAAAATAATGGAAAGGGAAATTTCTAAATTAAATTTTAAAACAAAGTAATTTTCTTTCATCCTTCCTGAATATAAAAACCTGGAAAACTGAGGACCTTCAGATATGTTTTATGAATTAATTAGCTTCTTTTAGTTAAAACAATATAGACAACTATTTGGCCTACTTAATAAAGTATAGTACACTGCTTGATATATCTTGACACACGTAACTGGATTGTGCCTAATCCAAATTAGTAGATAAAGCAAAAAGGCCTGTATAAAAGTTATCTGGAAGATTAATTATTGCATGGCATAGTCAAAGATTGACTTAGCAATATTTTATACTTTTTACCTAAAGGTTGTGCAGAACAACTTACATTCAACTGAGGACGATTCTTGAGACATAATAGTTTGGGATTTCACTGTTTACATCCTGGGATCCTTTTATACTTGCAGTCAACCTAGGGTGCCAAAACATTTGGTTATGTCCCTATGTGTGGTGTGAGTGTGCCTGTGTGCACAGATGCATGCATATGTGATGTCTGCATTAGTATTGAATTCCAAAAGGATTAGACTGGCTAATCTTAAACTCCAGTCTTTGACAAGCCATGTGTCACTAATCTCAAACACTCTTTGAGAAAAAGACACAAACACAATCAAGGTTTGGATTAAAGTTCTCTGTAAACATGAGGCTGTATTCCTTTCACATTGAGAGGGAAAATTGTTTGAATTTAAAACAGAGGGGACAAAGAAACTGAAAAAGATATAATTCCATACTTATAGAGACACTGTACTGTATGCTTAGAAATAGTTCATAATCAGAAGTAGGTTGATTTGATGTCCTATTAAGTGGAGCTAATTTATTTTCCAGGTTCCCTGTCTTAACAGCCTCTTGCCCAGACAAAGTTCTTTTTATGGCCTGCGCTTTTTCATCCCAAGGCTTCTTTTCATACAGCTCCCCGAGGCTGGACTTTGGAGACTTGGCCGTACATGTTCAATCATTTTTTTTTCCCAGCAGAAATAAAGATATGGACAGCAGTGACTTTACCTGCTCTGGTCCTTAGCCCCAGCTCTGTTATTGTTTGGGGACTTTGCGTCTCTGCTTGATAGAAATGAATTCATTCAAAATTACGAGTATCTGTATAATGTACATAGATGTTCCTGTACACAGAACCATATTGTGTTTGTTGCTACAGGAAAAAGGAGAAGAAATATACTGACCGTTGAACAAACTAGCCAAAAACCGCAGAGAAAAACAGTTTTATGTTTTTGTTGGTGTTTTGTTGACCCAGATCAATTGTATCCTTTTTTCAATAGTTCACAGGAAAACATTCTATATATAACTCATATAAATGACTGTTTATTAATGCTCTACAGTTAGTTTGTTGACTGTAAGCTAAGTAACAAATGCCATGCTGCTCAAGAAAAACAAATAAGTTGATTTGCAAATTGATGTATACACAGAGAAAATCTTGTACATACAGAGTAGATTTATTTAGTTGTCTTCTTTTGTTGTCAGTGTTTATCACACTTAATTGTTAAGTCAGATTCCACACAAATAAGATTAGGTGTGCCATGAAAGATCTAGCTGATAAATAGAAATTCAAAAAAGTTTGACTTTCAGTAAATTTGTTATTCGGAAGTAAATTTGTTATTCAATGTAAAAGTAAAGCTTATATACATTCATTACACACAACAGTATTATAATTTAAGAGTGTTTTTATTATTAATTTTATTAATAATAGGACCCTTATAAAATGGATCTTTGATCCCTAGGAATTTTATCCTGGTTAAATAAAGGTTGAAGAAGAAGAAGAAAATTACATTGATCTTACATTTATTAAATCACTAAATTGAGTTTCTTAGAAACAACAAACTACCTCATAAATGTCTTATGACCTATACACTCGTGCAAAAGACTGGAGACTTGACAGCTGTCCAGCAGTCATCCACACCTTCCACAAAAGATCATTATAAAAGAAGCTGATGGTTGACACTGTGCACTGTACAAGCATAATAATGAAAAGTTGAACTGGAAAACTGTGCAAGAAAAACACACACAAGCAACATGGATAAATATAGTTTTAAGAGGAAACAAAACCCATTCAATAATTTGGGCCAGATTCAGAGACTGAAACCCTGTAGAGAATCTATGGATTATGATGAAAAGAAATGCAATACTCTAATCCAGTCTTAAACAACATCTACAACAATGCAGATAAGGTAAAGGTATCAAAGCAGATCGTTTGTTAAAATTCATCTTATTTATTTCTGTCACCACTATACTTTAACTTTAATTTCTTTTTCAATACATCTGCATATCCTAAAGTTGAATAACATATTTAAGTTTTGCTTCATTGCAGTGTTACAGGTCTTTATATCATCCAAACTATTGATTTGGTTCATAACTGCTTAACTTGCAGTTGTACAGTAACAAATACGGAATTATAGCTCTACACTAATTGAAAAATAGGAGTTATTGCATTCACAAATGCACAAGTATTCACGTTTTAGCTTTCAAAGGAAAGCTAAAGCTAATTGAAATATAATTCCCCAAAGACACATGCTTGTGTTAATTGGCTGTGTGTGGTTGTATTTGTGTGCACATAAGGGTGTATGTGCTTTTTCCGCTCATATTTGCCTGAAGTCAGTTTCTTGTCCCTTGTCTAATCATCAGCTTGAGGGTACACCCCTCTGCACAACTTAATTTGATCTTTGAAAGCTATTATACTCTTTTGCATGAGCATCATTTCTAAATATGTTTTATTTAGTACAATTATTTAACTCGAATCCATTGATGTGGACTTGAATTCAGAGTCAAATGGTTTATTTACTGTAGTAGGTATATCAAACTGTTTATTGCTGTATACTTTGAGACTGAGGTATATGCAGGAGTGCAGTAACTCATTAAATGTTTGTGTGGTCCATTAATTTCTACCTGTGGGAAACTTAAGATATTACATTAGTTCTAGGCACTGAGCCTTAATTCTGGAAAGCCCAGGTGTGAAATTTCATCCATTTGGAACTCTGTAAGCCCATATTAACGCACACAAAACAACCATTCTTTGTTTTGAAAATTGTAGAAACTGAGTGTCCAGAGGACAAAACAAATTGGCCTTGCTGTTTCACTACCTGCCCCTTCTTTTTAATCATTGTAAATGCAGACATTCTGTAATTTTTTTTGTTTGTTTGTTTTTCTTTTACTGGGTGAATGTAGTTTTCCTCCTTGCGTTGCCAAACCTTCTTAGGCATATGTCTGTTTCTCACCAGCACAATACGGGATAGGCTGCGCTATTCTTTTGTGATGTTGGGTAAAGGCAATGTGTGTTTGCTGATACAGACAGATATATTGAATAAGACACTTCAGTGTTGCATGGCTGCTAATAACAACGCTCTGTCACCTGTAAATATTACTTTGAGCTTTTCCAATACTTAATTGCAAGTTATTTTATAACAGTAACATCAACAATGTGTCCCCACTTATATGGTTACAACAGTACATAAAAAACTTTAGTAACTTGTGTAGAATTTTCTAGAAAACTATAAATAGGATTCCGGCCCTGCCCCCAACGTCCAAGTTGTGCATTACGGCCCTGCATTTGGTGTCAAACACTCCTCCTGCCACTTCGCAACTCAGATGCGACTTTAGAAAATAACAAGCCCAAAGCCACTTCTAATAATCAGACTTGGCGAGCGAAATTCAAAATAGTCCCTATTTCTCCAGCAACAAAATGCGAATCTCCCTCTTCCCTCCATTGTTTCTGTTTCTGTTGCTGCATAGAAACAACATTGCATAGAAACAGTGGTTACTCACCAATATGCGTAGAGGAAATAAAATAAAAAAATAAAAAAAAAATTGTAACGCAAAGTGATTTCGATAAGTAACTGTAGTCTCACTACTGAATTTGAAACAGCAACACGTTAGATTACTCATTACTGAAAAAAGTAGTCCAACGTCAGTAACACGTTACTGACATCATTGGTATTAAATCTTCAAAAATTAAGTTATAAAAAACATTGAAATTAAAAAAACATATTTAAACCAATTTGCATTTTCTTGACAAGCTGTCTGGTGATTGTTTGAGGCTGCAGAAGAGGGCAAGAAAACAGGAAGGCTGAAGAGACTTTAGCCAGGTTGCTCTGTTTTGTCCTTTTGAGTTTTCAGCCTCTATTTTGTAACATATAGGGTCTGAAAATGTTAGAAGCCTTTAAGAAGTCTTTGACTTTAGGCAGCAATCTACAGTTTTTACGGAGCACACAAGGGCATTCTGAGTTAGTAATTCTAGCTGGTGCAACCTTGCTATCCACTTACATAGATAAAGAAAGTTTAAAATGTCAGCCCTGTAACCATCTTGCCTTTGTCAGTCAGTAATATAAAAGTTCTGTTTTAGAAGGACTACTCTGTCACACATATGGTGTGCAGTCTACTCTGTTCCAAATCTGAATAGTTAATGACCCCCTCAAGGTCTAGAAAAAACATATTCCAAATGCTCAATTGGTACCCTTATAATGTTTGCATTTATTCAATAAAAATTGTTACAAAACCAGTTGAATCTTCATAGCATACCTATTTGACAGTATCAGTAATTACATGAGCAAAATTCCTTGATTAAATTAGTGTATTACAATGTAATATATGTAATTGCAAAAAATCTGAGTTAAACCTTTACATTGGTACACAATTCAGATGATTAAGACATATGTTTACATTTACCAGGCTTTTTTCAGAATAGAAGCACAGACATGTGCAGAGTTGTAAAATTTTCCTAAAAAAACAGTTGTATTTTGTCTGTGCTGAACATAAATCTAAACACAATAATGTGTTTGTTCTGTCTTCTGAGCAGCCGGAATGAACCCACAGCAGGTTCTAATAATGGTTGAGATGTTACTGCACTCCCTAATTAAGCTACATCCAAACAACACATGCTGTTGGTCTTCCTGCATTACAGGATGAGAGAGGTGAAGGAAATACATGTCCTTCAAAGTTCTGTGTTTCCTACAACTACAACACTGCTGCACAATGCGGAGTCTGGTCAGTTTGTGACGATCAAAATGACATGATTAAAACAAGTGCTCAAAAGCACTCAGTTCGAATGAACAATTGGCATAAACTTCCTTTCCCGTTCGGATTACAATTTCATTTAGTGAGAGCATAATCCAAACAGAATATTCCAATTGGGTTGCTTGTATGACACTTTTTTCCCATTCAACCATCTATTGTGATTACTTATGTTTATGTAAATATGTCTAATGTCCTATGATGATGCCTGGTTTAAGCTAGATAATGTGACTTGACTTATTTCATTTTTGGCAAAAATACATCTGAAAATGTCAAAGAAATCCATGATAATTAATAAGATTACAGCTTTTGAACAGCTGCTATAGGTATTGATGTAGTATTTTACTCAGTATGCCTTCTCAATTTAGCTGGAAAACCCAAGACTCTATTGATAGGTGTGTGACATTTAAATTCAGGCATAGACATAGCTGAAATAAATAACAGTGGTTTTACTATTGAAATCCCTTAATTTTATTTTAATTTAATTTATTATATTAGCTTTTTTATCTTAGCACTTATAGCACAGTATCGCCCTTTATTCCAACCCCCAGATGAGGTCTATTGTAGAAAGAAAAACGGAATTGCTTCCAAGTTTCTAGTCTGGACTTACTGGATGTCGAGATTGCTCCAGGCCTGTTGTAGAAGGAAGGGAAGATGGAGTCAAGTGAGACAATTTATAACAGTTAAAAACTAAATGAACTGAGACCCTTGGCTTGGGTGAATGAGCGGTAGTATACATAATGTGCCTAAAGGATTTCTTCTCTACAGAAATTGTTCATAGTGTCTGTGTTGAGGTGTGTGTATGGGTTGTGCATGTACAAACTCTTAGCACACACAAACACATATCTCTCTTCACCATCTGTCTCTGTTTGCCACATTGCAAATCCATTATATGCTACACCACATTATTCCCCCAATCCTAAGTAGAACACACCCCTAAGCTTACTTCCACTATTGCTACTCAGTGGAACGGTGACAATTTGCCACTGCATGCGCATCTTTGTTACAAATGCCGTGGCATGTTTCCAGCTGGATTTTAATACATATTTTCATGCTCCATTTGATTTTTTTTTTAGTTGGTGTTTAGCATTGACTCTCTGAAATTTTACAAGCCTGTTTGCTTGTTCCTGGTGTTTTACGAGGAAATTAGTGTGATAAGATATTTTCATCTGGTCCCCACTGAATTGACAATGGGCCTTAATAATCCTGCCTCGTCCAGAATTATTAATTTTCCCAATCTGGCAGAGAGATTTAACACAAGTAGATGCATACACAACACACGCACACACACTCCTACACAAACACTCTGTGAATCTGGCGAGGGCTTGGCTCACTAGTTTTATAGCTAACTCATCTTCAGTTCTAATCAAAAAGATTCCCCAGTTCCTAATCTCCTGCTGTGGAAACAGAGTTATTATGTTTTTAAATGGTCTCCAATTACTGGTAATTTCAGTTCCTATCTTAAAGCTATTTGCTTTTCTCTCACTTTGCTCTGCATGGGTACAGCGGGCATTGCCTTTTGTAAAAACAACTAGAAGATAAGTTAGAAGTAGAGCAGATGCATTTTGGAAAGCAAAGCCTTTCTTTGCACTTTTATCCTTTCCCTCCTTGCCTCTTATCATTAAAAATTGCAAACAAAGTTGAATTAAGGTTTTTATCATCCTGATCAATGTGTATTTCTCAAAACTCTTATTCACCCTGTTTATCAGTCTTCTTCACAGACAAGAGTTCATACTGGTTGACGATAAGTATTTTTGGAAAGTTGTAATTTGTAACCCGTGTCAGCTTTCCTTATAATAAGGTTTCTCAATTTCTGAAAGCACTATTGCAGTCCTTGAAACAGTTTTTCTTATGAGTGTAGGTTTGTATGCTGTGTTTTTTTTTTATGCCTCCATAGCTTTAACATTTCCATTCAGAGCATCGCTGCATTTTATAATTTTGAAAGTTAATCTTTGGTCTGCCTGGAAAGTAAATTCAGTTGGATTAGTTTTGATGAATTGGATTTCAGTTGTAACCTTGGCTGTACGTTCTGGCATTTGGCAGCAGTTATTTATTTTTTGTGTTTAACATTTCAATGTAGTGTAGGATTTCATACTCTTCAGCTTTTATAACTTTTATACTTTTTGTCTTATTAAATAATAATTCATCAATATACATTCGGTTCTCCATAATGTTTGGTATTTCTTGAGTATAGATAATCATTTGGGGAAAAATTACACTAAAATGTTTGATTTCTACAAATATTCAGACTCTTTGACGTGACTCTCACAGTTAAGCTGAGGTGCATTGTACTTCCATGAGACGTCCTTGAGATGCCTGAGTCCATAACTAAAGTACACAAAAGGGTAATGAAATTCTTCAGACATAGCTTGTGAAGTTTCTATAAGATCTAACAGAACTGTGTATATCAGGATAAAAATGAAGCCATGAGGTCAAAAAAGAGAGAAAAGTCTTAAAGTGGAAAGAAGAAAGAAATCTTCTTATGCATTGACAATGCCAATAAGCACAGTAACCTCTATCATTCTTGTGTATAAAAGATTTAGAAATCTCTCCAAGCTGATCTGACTTTATAATTTTAACACAGAGGACACTGGTCATTCATGTGACTCACTAGCTAATACTTAGAAATTTACTTTAGGTAATTAGAACAACCATGACATTAACATCGAGTCATCGTTTGGCCTAGGATGGGGGTCGGCAACCCACAGCTGTAGAGACGCATGCGGCTCTTTAGCGCTGCCTTAGTGGCTCTCTGGAGCTTTTTCAAAAATGTTTGAAAATTGAAAAAGATGGGAGTGTGAAACATATTTTTGTTTTAATATGGTTTCTGTAGGAGGACAAACATGACACAAACATTCTTAACTTTTTCTAATGCTCTAAAAATGTATAGAATAAATATAACATTTCAACATTTTCATCAACAAAGATTTACGTCATAGCCTGTGACGCATGTTTCAGCTGGGCGGGGTGCGAGGCAGGTGGCTGTTGAAAACAAACTGACGTGTGTGTAGTGTTGCATGGACAGCAACGGGGAAAAGAGGAAAATAGCTGAGGAGAGATTCTACAATTCTCGGACTTGATCATTGGCATTTATTGCCGATGCGGAAGGATTACCTGAATGTTTGCTCAGTAGCGAGAAGTTGTCAAATAACAAAAGACCATACTAAAGCACACCTTACTATAAGCAGCACCTACAAATTTTTTCAAAAAATAAAATAAAACAAATAAAAATGGAAAAACTGTTAACGACACTGCACCGGGCTACAAGCCGCTTTGTTCAATGCATGGGGAAAAAAGTAGCGGCTTATAGCCAGAAAAATATTGTAATGTGGAAAGACATTTCCGGGGAAGGCAGGCTACATTAACTGCCGTGTCAAGATTAAAGTTACATCTTACATACCCCTATGTTGAGAAGTTGTCCTGTGATGTCTGTAAACAGAAGTCACGTTAAATGGGTAAGAGCACAATCCCGTCTTAGGCATATATATTTAGTAAGATAGTGGTTGTTTTTATAAATTCATTAGTAATTTTTGTCAGTAAATATTTAGAATGACAATTAGCGATATTACTGTGTTTAACATCTTCAGGTCCAAGGATGGCTGTGTTGGTTGTGTCTCAAAAGAGAAGGATGCTGTGATGTTTTACCCTTGCACTGACTTGCTTGGCATTTGAAAAGAAATCAAACTTAAACTGTATTAATTTTATTTTATAAACGTTACCTTTTCAAAAGGCTGCTGTTTTATTTTACAACTGCAGTTTGCATTTATTGCACTCCGTTTGTTGCCCAGAAAAGGGGCACATTAAGGACGTTTTGTTGTTTTTTCAATCACCCACTTAACATAATTATTTACAAGGAGCAACTGTTGTTATGCAAACTGCATTTGGGAGCAGATTTTTTTGAGTTCCAAAAGGAAAAAAAATCTTTCCCTGTCAAAACTTCATAATAAAAATGGCATCAAAAATTAGATTTCTTCATTGCATTTATTTAATTTTATCAATGCAACAAAATATAATGCATTCATATTGTAACGGGAGGTAAACTTAAAGCACCATCATACAACAGAGCAGTCACATGGTGCGTCATTCCTTCCAGGATGCACTGCAGGAAAAATAAACATTTAATCGCAAATGCTCATGAATGTACGCTCTTAGTCGTTTTGATAACAGGCTAAAATATCTAATATAAATGTCCTCAGGTCCTGTGTTTCCTTCATTATAAGCCTTATATAAGGCTTTTAATTTTTTGTGGCTCCAGACAGATTTGTTTTTTGGTCCAATATGGCTCTTTCATCATTTACTGACTCCTGGCTTTGAAGACTAGACAGATCATAGGTGACTCTTAAGTCTGAAAATATGAATTGAACAAAATTTGACAATGTATTTTAACATACTTGTGGTTATGCTCTATTTCCCATTAAAAGTTTTAAATCCCAAAATAACTTAAATAAAACTAAAGAATATTTACAAAATCAAAGCAAAGCATCATTCCACTAACTAAGGGGTCTAAAAAAAACCTCATATGTTTAAACTTGACAGGAAAATTGACAATATCAAATAATTGTGTGTTATTGAAAGACGTCATTAACAATATCTAAACACCAAATATAATCTTAAAAAAGGCAAACATTAAATAAATAGATAAACAATACTAAGTCTGAGATGTATATATCTGCCTTTACCAGTCACCTTATTAGTGATACCTGTTGAATTAGTTTTTAACACAAAAAGTCTTTAGATGTCTAGATGTGGTTAAGACAACAATCACAATGGGAAAGAGGGAATTTAAGTTGCTTTGACTTTGGCCTGGTTGATGGTGCCTAGATCTAGTATCTAAAAAAGATTAAATATCCATTGAGCAGCGATATTTGTAAAAATGCCTTAATATCAAAGTTCAAATAACATACAAGTTTGAGGTGAGGCAAGAGGCGAGGCAACTTTTTGATATAAAAACCATCTCAGAACATGAAACCTGTCAAGAGATGAGACACAAGGGCTACAGCAGCAGAAAACTACTCCAGGTGTCAGTCATGTGGCCTAATAATAGGAAACCGAGGCTACACAGACTCAGCAAAATAGGACACAGATTGTGAAAATCCTTGCCTGGTCCTACAAATCTTCATTTCACCTGGCAGGATCGGAATGTGGAATAAACAACATAAAGGCATTGATCTATTCTGCCTTCTATCAACATTTTAGGCTGCTGGTGCTGTTATGGTGTGGGAGACATTTTCTTAGTGCACATTGTGTTCTTGCATTTGGGCATTGTTTAAAGTGACAACCTTGTTCTTGACCAAGTCTATATTTTTTCATAAACACAATAACCCATTTTCCTATGTCCTAATTGACAAGTTAATCCAACCATCTAAAGCTACTTTCATGAAAATAACTTCACTGTACACTGTCATCAGATGATGATGCAATGTAGAATCTTTGGGGTATGATGTATAAGAGGAAGTGGCATACCTGGAACTGGCAAATCTATCTATTTTGCCACTTAATGGTGACAACATAGAGAAACCAGGCCTCGCTTGGTATACCTAGTGGCTGGTGAACATAGATTTTTTATTTTTTTTTTTTTTTCATTTGGAAATGTTAGATTTTATATCAAAGGTTACAAGGTTACATTTTATATCAAAGGTTACAAGGTTACATTTTATATCAAAGTAAATGCTTTAGTTGCAGAAACTGAGGACCCCCAGTTAAGACTCAGTTATTACCATGCTTTCTAAATGCAAGGTTTCTCCTTTATTATATACATTAATAGCTGGATGCCTCCAAAGACCTTGTTTAACGTTGCATTTATAATTTAGCCTCTGCCTACATTTCCACAAAGGCTTTGCCAAAATTCAAATGTGTATGTAGTTGAAATGGGCCAGCTAATGCTGATCTCTGCTAATCCTCTGAGGAGCACCCTCAGAGCTACATTATCTTGGTACTCCGTTGCTAAGATAGAGCGTTCAGGAGAAGGGACAAAAATCATGTCTGCCAACATATATGCAATAAGTACTGAATAACATGGGAATGACACAAAACTGTCTAACCCCTGATCACTCCCACAGTGTCCACTTCAGATGAACACCAAATCTTCGAAGAACTGCTGGAACAGACAGTGTGAACCACGGTTCATTTGCAATGGCATAGGGTACTCCTGTTTTTCAGAAGCAAGCGCTGATCCCAAGATTTGCTAATGCAATGGTCACCTTAATCTTCACCTTATTATAAAGTGAGTCCAAGAGCAAAGGACCTATATGAGATGTATGGAGTCTGTTTATGCCTCTAATCACAGAATTACATAAGAAAGTCTGATCACAGAATTATAGAATTTTACTTGGACTTGCCTCTTGTGACTGTCTGAAGGTAGACAGTCACAAGAGAAACAGAATGTGGGTTCATTGCATATTAAGATGAGTAACTACAAATGACTTATTACTTATTAACTATTAGTTTCTGCAACATTGTATTATTAGTTTTAAAGCATCTATGATTTCCTTAATGTTCTGAAATTACTTCAGTCAGTTATATCTGACTGAAGTAATGCTGAAGTAATTTTGGGTTTGTAAATGACTGAACTTATTTAAATCTTTTCCCATCATTTTGATCACTCAAAGCTCTTTACACTAGAGTTAAATTCAACCATTTTCTCTCACAAACGCACTCCTTTTTATACACCAATATGCTGATGGGTAGGCAGCTTGGGGTTAAGTGCCTTGCCCAGGGGCACGTCGACCTACAACCCTCCAATCACAAGATGACTACTCTGCCCTGTTTTGATAAGTGAAACATAACCATGTCTTACTCTTGAAACAAAAAGAGAAGCTTTTTAAAAATCATGTTTTGAATCAAAATATGAACCACTAGTGCTGTGTTAGCTTGAACCAGTTAGAACTGGTTCAAGCCTACAAATTAGGCTTTTTAAAAGCCGATTAGGCTTTTAAAAATGGCATATATTCAAACCGAAGTATTGCTTGGGTTGTGGTGCTTTTATCCCTTTGTACCTTGATTTGCAAAAACTAAGGACATAATCTTTGAAGTAGCAGTTCTTTTGATATCGAGTGGGTACTTGTCATTCGGACAAGATTACTTATATTTCAATGATTGTAGAAATGCAAAATGGTAGGAGGAAGCTGTTAACAGTGAAAGAAAGCAGACATGCACCAGGGAAAGGTGATAAGATATGCACAAGTGTATGTTATTCCTGTGGCTTACTTAGTATCCAGAATGGCATGTTACTGGCCACCGCTGTGTCACTTCTCTTTTAAAGTCTTGCAGCGATAAGATGAGATGAGACAGGGATGATGGTAACAGCAAAACAATCTGTAAGTCTGTGTGTCATAAATGGGTTGAAGGTGAGGGAATAAGAGAATTAGATGGATATGGAGGGGGGTACCAGGATGAATGGCATTTAATTGAAGTGGTCCCCAGTGCGAACAAAGAAAAAAGAAAACAGACAAAAAAAGAACAGCAGCCATGCATGACATATCCAGGAAATGAGCTTTGACACAGCTTCACTCTGATTCTCAAACACAAACTCACACACACAATCTAACAATTCCAATTATCCTGAAGCGTGATGAACCATTTAAGTATTTAGGCTATATGGGTGCAATCGCAGAGATAGGAGACAGTATTTTATAAGGTCTATTCTTGTTTCTTCAAACACATGAACATGGATGCGATAAAATGGTGCATAAATGCTGATGAAGTGTTTTCACTCTTTTTTTCCAGAATTTTCAGAAAATAGCATGGAATAAAGGGCTGCACAGTGGAAGCACTGTTGCCTTGGAGCATGAATATCCTGGGTTCGATTGTACCTGCCCAGGGTGTACCTGCACAAGTACACCCTGCTTCAGAATTCTTGTACATCCCACTTTATCTCAAAAGAAAGAGAGCAGAAGCTTCTGTTTTTGTTGTTGTTTGTTTGCGCGTGCGTGCGTGCGTGCGTGCGTGCGTGTGTGTGTGTGTGTGTTGCACTTTGTAGCTGGTCCCAGGGCATCTGTTTCACAGCTGAATGAACATGGAGGCCATGATGAAAATCAGGTTGTAGTTTGTTTTCCATTTTCTGTGGTTGAAATAATGCTCTGTTTTAGTTTTACCATTGTTCTGGATGTGATTTGTCTTCTGAAATTCAGATTTGGAGAACAGGTGCAATATGTTTCTTGTTCCAGGGAAGAAGTTAATCTTTTTTAAGTATAATAATTTATCAATGCATGCCAAAATGTAAAGCTGTGACACATTACAAGCTTTCTGTCATCTTCAGCTTAGATGGAATAGCTCAGATGAAAATAATCTATGCTTATCACCAACCATAAAGCACAGCACATTTTTTTTTTTATGTCGACATCACTTTTTTTATTTCTCCAGTTTGCAGCCAATTGAATGTGAACGATAATTTGTTGTTCTTAAAGCCATAATATAAACAAAAGGTTCTTTTGAAAGTGCAGGAAGATAAATATTTCTTCAATTTCTCATTGCATTTGACTACCTTAGTCTTTATCATGCCTTTCCAGTCCACTGTTCTCTTTCCCTTCTACCTGGATGCTTCATTTCTTTCTTACCTCCAACACCTCCATCTCCAGTGTCACCCTGAGCTTTCATCTCGCCAGGGTGCTTCCTTCGTTAAAAAAAAACCCAATTGGCAGACAAGCACCCTTGTCAGACACCATTCATTGCACTTGCACAGATATGACAAGTGTTTTAACAAGCACCACTGAGTTTTGCGGTGCAATAGAAACTGTATGCCAATGGCAAAACAGATTCGGTGACCACATAAAGAAGCAGTGAAGTTTGGACGCTGTTATGTTGATGTCCTTGTCAGATTTTAAAATACCTTTGCAGCCTCAAGGTATTGAGTAAAACAGTTTTGTTTAGCTTTACTACAGTTTGTCAAGAATGTGACTTTAGAAAGGGACAATCTTTAGAACGGCAGAGTATGCTGTACGGTTGTGTGACTACTGCAGGGACAACCGAGAGACACATGAGGCAAATAACTGTGTAGACGGACAGACTTCAATTCAATTAAAAGTCACTGATTAACCTTGCATACATGTGTTTTGCCCCAGGGAAGAAGCCAGTACACCTGGAGAAATGCTGCTCATGTGCCTATGTAAACTCAAAATGAAAAACCTTACATTTTTTTATATAGCCTTATATAAAAATATATATATAAGGCCATCCATCCATCCATCCATCCATCCATCCATCCATCCATCCATCCATCCATCCATCCATCCATCCATCCATCCATCCATCCATCCATCCATCCATCCATCCATCCATCCATCCATCCATCCATCCATCCATTTTCTGTTCACCCTTGTCCTTATTGGGGTTGGGAGTTGCTGGTGCCTATCTCCAGCTGCGTTCTGGGTGAGAGACGGGATACACCTTTGACAGGTTGCCAGTCTGTCGCTGGGCAACATAGAAACAAACAGGACAAACAACCATGCACACACACTCACACCTTGGGAGAGTTTGGAAAAGACCAATTAACCTAACATATATAAGGCTATATATGTGTATACATATATATATATATATATATATATATATATATATATATATATATATATATATATATATATAGCCAAGATACTGCGCAGGACCCTCAAGCTCCCAGGCCTCTGATAGAGGTCCCGAGCTCAGAGGATAAGAACCACCCACGGTGGGTGAGAAGGGAATCTTTTTTATGTATGATTTTTCCATGGGAAACGGGTTAAAATCTGAGAAGGAATATTCTGAGCAACTTTGTTGTAGAGTCAAATTTTTATTATATGCTAAAGTCTTGATCAATAACAGCTGCAATAAACCACTATGTCTTTACATACAACATTCAGTATATTTTTATAAACATCTTCATACATATGTGTGCTTTCTCTAATTTAATTTTAAACGCATTGTCAATCTTGGAATTAATTTGAATCACCCAGAAAAAAAAAATGTACGCATTGAGTTTCCACGGCCTGTGCACTGATCAAAGTTTTGAGTCGAGCTTCAAATTGTCCAGCCAATTTCTTGGTTCATCTTTATTTCTTATTATGGCTAGAATGGCCTCTTCTTCTCTCACTCACAATCTCAGCCACACCGATTTTAAAGCTTTGAGTATTCTCTGCCTCTCACTAAACGTACTACAGTTGAATAATCAAACACCACATTTACTTGAACAAATTAGCTGCAGCCAAATTTAAAGTCAGCCTGTACAGTACTATCATAATTACTGTAATGTACCATTTCCAGTCACTTTGACTATGCTCCAAGCAGAGCGGAACATATAGATATTCTTATAAGCAGAAAATAGGTTTGTACAAAAGGTTGTTACATTGTTCAGGAAAGTTTCTGTTAGTTGCTAAAAGAGTATGAAGAAAAGTCAAATGTAAGCATTAGTTGTGTGTGTATAAACACACACCCACACGCACACAATTAAACCAAGAATATTATATATACCAAGTAAACTGACACTCCCAGCTTTTTACATATCTGTCTGAAGTTTATTCACATCATATATTTAACATTTGTTATCTCGTTATTGTGGCATTTAGCAAATAGGAATAATTCAGGTAATTCGTCAAAAGTTTTGTTTTTAAAACACCAGCATAGATGTACTGAATTACACAAGTTATTTTATAGTTGTGCACACTTAAAAATACAAGCAGCCACAAAAGCTTGGTCAAACATTTAAAAACAACACAACTTTAATTTGTCAGTGTAATTAGGAGTATAACATCCAACATAACATAAATAAAGAATCTGAAACTGACAAAAAAAAAAAATATGTTGATTACTTTGGTCAAAAAATAAAGTGCAACAAGCTTTCTTTCAAATAGTTCAGAGTAATAAAGCATGACATCTCTCAGAGAATTAGACTCGATAGATGTGTAATCAATATCTTTGAGGTTGTTTTTTTTTTATTTTTTATTGGGACCGATACAGATATTCATATTGGATCGGTGGATCTCTACTTGAAGCATGTGATGCCTTCATAACAAGTGTACCACATTCACTGAACAATGATCTAAGCCAAAAAGGATACCGTCTCTGATACTGAAAATATATGAAGGGCATGCTTTATAGACCATGACATATAATTTCCTCTCTTCAGAGAGCTACATACTGCCCCTCTATTTCCGTCAGAATGCAGCCAGGCTCCAGTGATGAAACTGTTACACTTGCAGGTTTGTTCTTTTTGTTTCATTCCCTATGTCCTTTATATTCTTCTACCCTGTCTGTGTCGCCAAATTAAATGAGACTTCAGCTTCATATCAGTGCAGTTCAGCTGCATAAAGGTTATGTGCATCTAAATGACAGTTAATATGCAACATCTGCCAGAGGGGTTCAGATAATGTCCTAGCTAAGCATTTCTGTGTCTGCTTCTGTACATTTTGCATATACTAGAGTGGATTATAAATTTCCATAATGGAATCAACAAGCCAACACAGGTGAAAGGAAAGCGGATCTGATGTTTAGATTCAATATCTGTGTGGAATTAACCTGGATTTTGACAGTAAAATGATAAACTATAAACTAGTTTGAAAATAATCCGTCATACATGTAAGACTGATAGTTTTAGTGTCTTGATGCACAATAACATGGCAAATAACAAGGTAAGCTAGTGGTGGGTTCAGTTGAAATTTAGTAACTGAAACTCAACTCTAATGTTTAATTTAATCCATCCTATTCTTAATTAAAATTAATAATTTACATTGAGTTTTTCACATAGCTACAACATGTTATAACTAATTGAAGTTCAACTAACTTGGTAAATAGCATGCAAAGCAATGACATTTTTAAAACAACTTCTCTGTCATACATGGCCCAATGTTGCATCTACTCATTGTGTAAATATTTAGTGACTATTTAAGGAAGAACTCTCTAACTTTGATCATCATTAGCAAATGTTAGCAAGTTTTGGAAGCATCTCTCCCCCAATGCACCTTAGTCAAAGATAAGGTTCATTACCAGAAGAACAGTACATGCCGAGAAGTTAATCCAGCCATTGAATTCATGTATGCCTGAGTAGTGATGCATCTAAACATTGCAGAAGAGTTGCTCATGAGGACAAGAAATTCAAAATTTTAATATTGTTCTTTTACCTTATTACATCATAATTCTTTAAAATAAATGAATTTATTTCAGCCACAAATTTTGAAAGTGCATCTCAATTAGAAATTTGTTTAATGCAAAGCATATTTGAAACATTTCCTTAAATCTAATGTTTTTATCATATCCAGGTAGCTATAAAACATTTTTGTGGGTATAGTTTCATTTGTGAACCTACTGGCTCAGCATGCAGCCACTTAGGCTAATTTAATTTGGGAATGTGGTGTTGCTGAAACTGTCACGATCAAAACACTGATATTGAAAATAAGTTAATGAGCTCAGTGCCTTAACTGGCAGAGGCAAAGTACTTTTCTAACATTGCTGAATCAATATTGTTGTATCATATAAGTAAATTAGCTCTCTACAGGATTTCTGTGTATGAAAATGTTCTGTTTAATAAAAGTATAATTTTAAGAAAACATGCTGTAGTCTTAAATTGAGTGTATTCTACTTGAGTAAAATAATAAATGGCTGAGATCCAAAATTAAACACTTCTACTCCGATTAAAATTACAGACATTGTTGGAAATATTTGGTGCTATTTCTGTATTTGAGTGAACAAATTAGTCTGGGTAGTTTGGTCAGAGAACTGGGTTCTTGACATCTATTCACTGCAGACGTTGCTTTTACTCTTCTATATATTGTAATAATCTCCTGAGAAACAACCAAGGGGGCACTGCTAAAATCATCAAGTATTGATCTGGCCTTTGAGCTTTCCAAACTCCCAAACCAATCAAGCATGTGCAGGATGCGGCAGAACAAGCACGGTCTATGTCTCAGAGGAACAACAGCCAAAATGCTGATGCCAGATACCACAGGCCCCCTTTAATTTTCTGTCCTCGGGCCTTTAGAGTTCAGAGGTTGCTTGGCACCAAGCAGAGCACACACTCAACATTAGGCAGGACATATTTATGTTCTACATTATTGGAGCAATTGCTGATATTTTTAGACAAACTGATGCTCATATATGCATATCACAAATGTTTGAAAGCATATGATGCAAGAACTGACATACTGGTACCTTTTGCTGTGGTTGGAAGAAATGCTGTGTTGTGTGGTAACAGTTGAACATCCTCCTTTAGGTCTGCTGACCAGCAGTGCACATCAACAGTTTATGGAGGGGAACAGTCAGGCACTTTCTCTGGCATTTTTAAAAAAATATTTTAAATTGTTGTATCAATATGACCGAAGTTTTATAATCTTTATATGACTTGACACAGGAAGCCTTAGCTTGGAAAGTAACAAGTGACAATGATGAATTAACCTCAAAATAACTACATTAAATGTACCAAGCTTACAGAGTTTATTGAGCAACCACAAGGATCTCCCTCATTGTCTCACCACACTTTTGTTTCCCTAAGCTCTGTCTTGTAGAGGGGAAACATGACTTGTTTACAGTCTTTGTAGCGACAACTAAATGAAATCACATTTTCCATCAGTCAGCAAGCTAATTGAGGCTAGCTCTTCCATTAGCTGTCTGCTCACATCTGCTTTATTGGGAGCTAGACCGATCAATGCTTACTCAAGGGCTGAGATACTTGCATACACATACACATCCTATTCACACATGCATTTTCTACTCCTCTTGAAGTTTATAGCTTACAGGTGCAATACTTTATCATCATTTTTAATTTCATTTAAAACTGTTAGCCATTTACAGTGAGCTCTACTGCTCTTTTGTTGTTGTGTCAATACTTAACATTCAATTGTAAATTCGATGAACATTACAGGATAACACTTCCACCTGTGTGGACATTAGTATCAGAAAGTAGGAAAGTTGAGTAGCTCTTCTTCTATCCTTTGTGTAGGAAGGGCTCTAGCTGTTCCCGCAGTCTTGGCAAATTCTCCCTCCCCAAATCCTTTTTTGAGTAATTCTGTTGTCCTGCCAACGGTGAGTGAAAGCACACAAGTGTATTATGGACTGGTCATGCATGAGTAATGAGGGGCCCCTATGATGTGTGTGTGTGTGTGTTTGGTGAGTTGAAGTTTATTCTTCTACCCACAGAGAAAACTAGTTATTATGCACTTGCTTAGGTGGCCCTTTGCTCTTGAGCTATAACACATGCTTGCTTACACCTACATCGCATAGGTGCCACAAAAACCCAAAACAAAACAACCCCCTCTAAAAAAAAGTCACACCTCAGCATTGATTAGTAACTTTCTTCTGCAGTTTACTGTAATGAATACACCCACGTCATCCTTCAGCGCTGTGCCTCTCATTCCACCTCCCACTCCCACCACCTAGTGCAATTTCCACACATAATCCATCTGTAGAAGGTTGGGAACAGGTTGCTGTGAGCTTCTCTCTCTGTGTACAAATCAAGCCAAGACAAATGCGACTGTGTTAGTGGAAATCAAAGTGTGACAAGTTTTCACACACCGGCAAGTGATTACTTTGGTGCAGTTTGAGTTTCAGTGTTGTGAGGATTATGGTGATACATTAGTCCAATCTGTGTTGATCTAGCAAAGCGGGAGATGAGCAGCCCGTATGTCAGATTGTCATTTGGATTGGTTTGGGTTTTATATCATGTCTGCTGTCGTCCAGCGTGTCTTGGCAAAAGCGTTTGAAAGCTGTACAGTGTTTGATTTTCAATACATTGGTGATGTCAGTGCAGATTACTGACATCAGTAGAAACATTCATCTATATATAGATATAGAAATGTATGTGTATGTGAATATAAAGAGATGTATACAGATATACATACATGTATATGGGATATGTAACTAAGTATGGAAAAGAATGCTCTTTCACGCAGCTTTAAAAAGTAACACCAAAACTAAATGGAGAGGACTCCCAGCTATCACTAATCTCTACTTAGGAATATTAAGTTTTCTCATGCAGCTACACTGAATAAAGACCGGTGGACCAAGCCAAAAGTTGATTTATGCATATGCATTTTTTAATAGCAATAAGGTGTGCAGCTCACTCTAAATTTAATTGAATTGCTTACCCAAAACAATGTCAATGTTAATAAAAATACAATTACATTTATTCGATCTGTGAAAGAATATTTATATTTTATAGGTGCAATTGTAAATGAAGTTGCACCACTCAATCAGGGATGGATAAGACGATTCACACTTAATCTGTTCTGATCGCTTATAAGTAAGTCAATGATAGGAAACTAGGTATGACACATTTTATGTCTGAGTTCATCAAAAGGCTAATCTCACTTTTGATTTGAATATAAATCTACCAAAATTAAAATAGAAAATAAAACCTAAAAAAATCCTCAAAGAAACAGGAATTCAGTATCCACTATGATAAGCCTATTCAGTACATGCTTGAATTTAGGCTTTTATATTGATTCATTAGTTTTAAAAACAATGCCAAGTTTTATAACTCTTTCTTTGAAAGATGGATTTAACAAATGTCTTTTGGGTTTTATTTATTTTTTTGGAGTTATGTGTTATATTTTGAAGAAAATAACTGAATTTAACAATGTCACCTCAACCAGACAGGATGCAAAAAGCAAAAAGCTCCTCCATGTTGTCTGGAAAGTTGTGTCAGTTCACCCTTAACAAGAACTGGTTCTAAAAATGAATAAATCCATGATTATATTCCATTGCTTTTTTTGTGTGTTATTTTAGCACACATTAACTTCATGATCATTTCCCGCATACACTCTCAGCTTGTGATGTTTTTTTGATCTCCCTCCATATCAGTGACTCAGTATCATCAGGTCAAATTTAATCATGCTCAAAAAACACTGACATGTTCTGACCTTTGTCCAAGGTCACACATAACTCATTTGGCATGCAGAGGCTTGTTTGCTGGTGTTGCATTGCTCTCTGAACTCCCCTCTTATCCCTGTTAATTTGGTTTCTTCTGTGCTGGCTATTACACACGTGTGTGTATGTGTGCATACAGGGTGCTCAAACATGCCATGTTTTTTCATCCTACAGGCTTGGCTGTGGTTTCCAGTCTTAGATTGTTTTGCTTTCCTGAAGTCACAGAACATTACTCCTGAGCTATGGCAGAATGTGGTGCAAAGAGGAGAAATGAGTGCACAAGGCTTGTGTTATGTTTTTGTTTACTTTTGTATATGCTCTCTTTTCACCTAATGAAAGACACTGTCAAGATGTCCAAGCTTAATGTACAGCAAAATCCAAACTCTAATTAAATTGACTAGATGTCACCTCTAAGGGATGGTAGAGTATTTTATGATACAGTATGTTTAGGTTGGAATCATGTGGAGCTGAAATTAAGTGGTCAAAAAAAGATAGGCAGAAGCTGGGGATTTATTGTTCTTCTCGGATTCTCAGCATGCAGTCAGACTGAATTAAAATGGCTCTACGAGGTCAGTGTTGGCCCCAGGACAGGCTGACGAAGCGAGTGCTGTCTGTCAGTGCCCAGGCCCTATTAAATGATCAGAGACTACCTTCCCCCTGACACCAATTTGGCTGAGATGCCTTAACTGTCTTCTGAAGCCTAGCCCAAAGGTGTCTATGTGTGTGCACACATGCATGAAATATGCATTTTTGACCTAATTTTAATCTGCTATGTAAAGTGTTTGTATTACATAAATTTCCTTGTTTTGTTTTTTTCCTCATATGTCAATAGGCTTACTGATGCAAACCATGGTCTTCTATGCATACTGAGCCTCAGTGCATGTTAGATAAAAGTGGGTTGAACAAACACACCACAGTGTGTCTGAGCTTTGCCTACAGCATGTTTTCCTGTAACTGGTGCAGAGACCTGGGAGCAAAATATATCCCTACAGAGCCATTTCAAGAAGCCATTGTAGTGTTAAATTGTTTTGATACCCATAGGTCTGAGAGGCCTGAAGATACTCGAATCTGCCACTTTCAGTTACTACTCAACTGTTTGGTAAGTTAAGTAATAATTTTCACATATACAAATATGCTGGCTACTGTTTTTAGTTTTCCCTTATAGAAAGAGAGACGTGAAGATTTAGGTAATGTTATTTACTTTCTCTGAGATAATTAGGAGCTACAATAACAAAGAAGCTCCACTATTTAGCTTAAATTGTCTGCAGTGTTTTCACCAAGGGCAGACGATCTATACATTAGTTTTTAAAATAAATAAAAGTGATTGTTTTTGACAAAAATGGGAATGTCCATAACTGGATGCACCACTCAATGTTTGTGACAATTCCTTTTTGATGGGAGAGGTATTTAGGAAAAAAGTAAACAATATGGAAGTGTGGATCCATCCTGACTTGCGTCAGAGGTTCAGCCTGGTGGTGGTAGTGTAATAGTATATAATAATTTCTTGCCACATTTTCTGTGGACAGTAGCAGGTTATGAATTGGAATCAAGGTTAATGTATGTAATAAAGTGACTTTTGTGTATGTTTTGGAATTCAGTCTTTAGCCTTGTGAGAAGCAATTGCCTGAATTAAAGAAACTGTGTTAGAGTAGAGATGAAAATTATGCATAATTTTTCAACTGTAGAAAGCTGGCATGATTTTTTTCATCATACTTTAATCAGCAACATAGCGACTGTGCCCGTTCTTGCAAACAAGCGCATTTTTGAAATTGCATAAAGAGAGACAAAAAATCCTGTCAGGAAACGGTATAAGAATAATTTTCTTAGCTCGCAAACAGCTAGGGGTTAACGTTTCCGTTCTTTAATGTTTGCAAAACCAACAGTCATGTCTCTGAAAGTTTTCAACACAGACAAAAATAAATATTCAGCCTGCTACTGTTAGTTACTCTTGCTGAAATAAGACAGAACATGAAAGATTTATTTGATCTTATTGTGGCATAAAGGATGACGTGCAAAAAAACCAAAAGGAGGCTAGACGTCTGGAATTTTCATGTTTTATTTAAAAAACCCTCCCAACTTATATTGGCCGTTCTATTTCTGTCCGTATCTTGCATTCACCCACTCTCAATCTTTGTGGTTGGAAAGCATGAGTTACAAATGACAGGGGAGGCGGGTATGGGTTTCATTAAAAAATCATCCACAATAACACTGCAGAAAGCCATTTTCAAGCCAGTTTTAGTTTTGAGTCCATTGTAAGTCTGTTTTTTCATCTGTTGAGCTCTTTGTTGATTTTTTTTGTTAGATAATACATTCAAAAAGATGTCAAAAGAATATTGACTTAATAAATTGACTGATACTCTTTATGTAAGATTTTAACATTCCTCATTTTCTCTTTGTGTTAGAAGGTGTAATAAAGGTTAAATTATTATCGTTTGCAATAATTAAAAGTTTTCAGTACTTTGTTGTCTGTCTAACTCTGCTTAATTATCGGTATTGGAAAAAGTTTGCAGTTTGGTTAAATTCAGTTGACTGAAATTGTCTAAAAACTGACCCCGAAAGCAGAAAAAAAAGTTAAATCTGTCAGCAAACTTTGAAAAACTGGCAGTGCTAGAAGAACTAAAATTCAATTTAAAAACTTTTTCATACATGTGAAATAAATGTAGTGCGTGTTTGTGTGCTTAGAGAATCGTTAATCAAATTGAGTATTCTTGTTTTCAGCATCTCGCCCAAGTCTACACATTACCATTTTAATGACATTACTCTCCTATTAATCTGCTTACCACACAGCTAGTGGTGTAACTTATAAAACTATCAAAGAAGTACTTTGATTAAAAAAATAAAAAGAAGAAAAAAACAAGGCCATAAAAAGAGGGGGAGCAGTAATTAAAAAGCCACACTAATGAAAGAAAACTCATAAACTGGTAATAGCTGTAAAAGAATGGAAAAAGTGCATATGCTGCAGTCTTGAATTAGAAATGTGACAAATAAATGGATGTTCTTTACAGCCCAGAAAGTCTGGGTATGTGGCAATACAAAGTCATATTAACTTTTAAAAAACAACAAACAAACCTCTGCCATGCCCACTTTAATTGTAAAATGTTGCATTCACTCGAGTTTAATCAAATAACTAAATGAAAGATAATTTCAACATCTTCAGTGTGGGTTCAGTGGTTGTAAACAGTTCATATTAACCTACATATACATATTGTCATATTCTGTTTTTTGGACTCTTTGCTTCTGTTATTTTTTTGTATTAATTTTTTATTTTCTATCATCTGTGTTTGTTTCATATTCTAGTTCAGTTATTTTTATCTGTTGGCTCTTGTCATTTTTTACTCTTAGTATGATCTAAATCTTATTCCGTATGATAGTTACAGTTAGATTGATTTCTTGGTTCCCGTGTTTGTCCTCCCTTGTGCTTTGTCTACCATTTCATCCCCTTCCCCATCTGCTAGTCATTTACCTCATTAAGCTTCACGCACTACTAAAGTGGGAATCTTCCTTTAATTTTTAACATACAATAGTTATTTTAGTTATTTATTGTTTTTATAACACTTTGAGGATTAACCATTTACAAACCAAGCATGCAAAAGCTCTTTTAATTTAGATATTTATTCATGGGTTTTCAAATTAAAAAGTTCCCTAGTCCAATGAGCCTTGATTTTACCTGCAACATTCAAATATTAGAGTCAAAATTTAGTTTGCACAACATGGAAGGATGGATCAATTCAATTTTAGGCAAGGTTCACACCATGAATGGTGTAATAGCATGAATGATACTTTCTTGGCACATTTTGAGCCATTTAGTGCCAGATGAGCATCATTTAAACAGCACAGCCCAATTATACTGTTCTTGCTAATCCTGCACATCCCCTTTTGACAAAATGTACCTGTCTACTGATAGCTATTTAAATTAGAATAATACACCATGTCAAATTGCAATCACCTGATCTTGATGCTAAAGAAGCCCTTTGGGCAGAGATGGAACAGTTTTCACCTCATGGATTTGCACTCAACAATTCTTCATTATTCTATCATATCAATAAAGACAAAAAAAAGGGGCAAAAGCCTACATTAAAGCCATCATGCATATGCATTATTGACACAGCATCATCATCTGAATAAAACATTCATGTTGTTTTGGCTCCAGAAAGAGATGTCTCACTCATAGACCATCTTGAGAAGATCAATGTACTTGTGCTGGGTCTCTTTAGGTGCACATTTTGCAGTGTGTTTGGGTGCATGTTCTTGGTTGTATCCTTTGATTGTGCTTCTATCGAAGAGGCACACAACCAAAGAACAAATACCTAATTCTACAACATACATATTTGACCGACACTGTGTAACAGTGATATGATTTTTTTTTTTATTTCCCTCTCGTAATTTACTATCAAGTATGTATCTAATTTACATATACTTTTTGGAGAGAACACATGAAAAGTTAAGATGGTAGACAAAGCAATCATTTTCACTTTGTTTCCTGCAATAAATTTCAGTAAGTTTGCACATCGGTTATGTGAAGTCTATTTTACTATCCTAGTCAGTTATATATATACATTTATTTCTACAGCAACTAAGTCCACGCTAATTAGCATATATCCCAAGGATTTAGGTTTATTAAACAATATCTCCTTTTCTTAAAATCCTTTTTCTATTTTAGGGGAATATTAAAACAGCACCATCAAGTTTCATATTTTTGTCAGTTGCTTCTTTAAGACCCTAAAAAGAAAGATCTCTCTGTTTCCAATAATTTGCAGACTTTTTTGAATAGAAAATGAGCTTAATAACAAGAGATTGACACTGAGACTATATACTCTGACAGATCTTGTTGAAGTGGAACAGCACAGTGTATGCTCTACTTGACAGGACAAGGCAACGAAAACTTTGTGGAGGAGTGTCAGGCACTTCTTATTGACTCTTGTCAGAATAACCAGTTGTGGAAGTTTGTGTCAAACATTTTGAAAAAGAGTGGACATTTACCTGCCAGTTATATGTGATGAATTTAGATTCAGGCTTAAATACTTTCCATGTAGGAAAGAGAAATTAAAAAAAAAAAAAGATCTATATGTATAATCAGGTCAAGCTCGGTATTGATTGGTGTCAAGCGAGGTCAACAAGGTATTGATGTGGACATAATTTTTAATGGATGCACCCCTTTGGCTAGTAAGAAATATTTTTTGTGTAAATACACACCAGTGCAAACTAGGATTTAGAGAAAATGTATCTTCAGTCCTCATTTGGGATAAAGCTCCAAATTATCACCCATACTTTTGTTACTGTCCTGCTGTAACAAGTGAATTTCCCCATTGTGGGGTTAATAGAAGACTTTTCTATTCCTTATCCGAGTGGAAATGTTAGTAACAATTTAAAGCTTTTCTGAATATAATACCTGCGAAACACCTATTTCTACAACATGGTCACATTTAGTCCCTGTTGGCCACGCTTCCAAATATTGAATTAACATCAACCGCCATCTCTTGATTAAGCACTTTTCTGGTGGTTGTTTACAGTACCTAAAATTTCCAGTAAGCTTTATAGCGCTGAACATGGTCAAACATTAGCCATTGGATCAAATTTAAAATTTCAACAGAGTCCATGCCTCCAATAAGCAATCGTTTCTCAGTAGTTGAGTGTCCAGATCTTGTGTATGAAGCAAAGCACAGAACAAGGGGCTGTTTTTTTTTTGTTTTGTTTTTTATTCTTCTTTTACCAGGCTACCAACCTATCTATTGTAGCTCCTTTCTTAAGGAGCTACTTTTTTCCTTTTCTCTTTTAACTTTTCCCTTCAGGGATTGCTAAAGAGAAACATTTCCAACGTTTCATCTGCATCTTGCATGCCAACACAGCCTACTCTAAAATATAGCATTTCCTAAGGTACAGCTATAAAATACTTTACTTTGTTTCTGTGCTTTCTCTAACTTTAGTTTTAAACACCACTGTGATACCAAAAATAGCTAACTTGAGTGTTTGTCCTACAGTAACAGATTGCACTACAATGAGTGTTGTGGTTACCACAACCTGGTCGCACTTATGTAAGGTGCATTCACTGATCAGAAAATATCAGAACATTGAGTCAAGGCCAGTCAAGCTGAAAATCATTAAATTACTTTTACAGAGTGGTTTCTCTATATATTTGTACAAAAATGTCAATACATTTTTTCAACTTATGTGGTCACATAATTTGTTCTCATTTGGTGAAATTGGTTAATAAAATTCGATGGTAAACAGAATCACATTAAAAAGACAGGCAAAATAGGTAAAGAGGCTGGGAGCTGCCGATTCAACTTTGTGACTATATGAATCGACAAAGGACAAACAGGCCATCCTTTGTAGTGTTGTTTACTTTCAGGATAAATGCCTCATTCTTGTTTACAAAAAGCTATATATAGCTGTTGTTGGTAATCCAGGTCTGGATTCTGATTGTGAGCACAAGGGAGACCAACCTCTCAGGTAATCCCATCCCCTCAATTGAATCTCATCTTGCTTTACCATCAGTTTTATCTTCTTTTTGAGCAAGTATTTGGAAGTTTTGCTTTTAACATACTCACCAAAATCTCTGAATAAAAAAAAAATTCCTGAGATTCAACTTCTAGCAGCTGAAATTTGCTGTCCAAGAAAAAGTCTTATTGGCTTATCACATGCAGAGAAGAGCCATTCACATAATCCGTAAGCGGCTTGAATCCAACACATCCATCCCTGTCAGCTATTGTTCTGTTCAGGAAAACGGATAGCATTCTTCACATTGTGCTGAAAGCAAGGCACATACATTTAAACAGTGCTGCCTGGTGAGCCATGCTTTCATGTATCATTGTTTGCTGCATGCTGCTCTGCTCGTTTGTGTTGCAAATTGGTTTACTGTGTGTGTTTGTGTGCTGCTTAGAAAATGAAAATGAGTTTTAACACATGGGAAAATGTCTTTCTTTAGGTTGTAGTAAAAATAAAAGAAGCTTAAAATAGTTCTCTACCATTCTGTTGTGAAACTGACTAAAAAAATTCACAACAGAATGGTAACAGAATTATTGTTGTCAGTAATCCAACAATTTCTACTTCAAAAGTAGAGTGGAGTGGTTATGAGAGACACTAAAGCAGTCCATTACCAGTCCATTACCAGTGTTAAACTGTGCCTCAAGTAGCACAAGACCATGTATGCGAACTTGTATAGGCAAAAGACAAACTTCACATGGTATATCAGGCAAATTTGTGAACCCTGAATTGGGTATTAGTGCAGCATGTCAAACACCAGAATAAAGCAAGTGCAGTTGCAGTTCTCAAATCTTTTTTTTTTTTTTTTTTTTAACTTTGTGTCTGTTAGTGGAGTGTGAGGGGTTGTTCCCAAGGCAACCTGAGCAGGGTCAGCATGTTGTGCTCTTTGACTTGCTGAGTGAGTTGCAAATAAGGCTGGTGCATTCAATCATTAGCATTAGAGCACATTTGCATAATATGCACTTTTGCTTGTAATATAAAGTAGGCCATGAGTGAGGCAGAAAAAATAAAGAGTTTAAGTAGTGTGTTTTCTTTTGCAACAAAACAAAGCTCTTTGACAAACACATTATTAGATAAAGCCACACTTCTACAAAACAAATAAGGTTCTGTCAGACAGGTCTGTGTGTGCGCTGTTTTAATGAGGTTGATGCCTGGTAACTATGCCCTGGTTGACATAATGTGAAGAAAAGATGGAATATGTTTTCAATGTGTGACACAGACTGACTGTTGTATACCTTTCATATGTGCTGTATGTGTATGTCAGTGTTGAAATCATGGATTTGTCTCTTGTTAGTTTCTCTCAATTTATTCTCAAAAGATAAAAAAACGACCACAGCAATTGTGTTCAGGTGTTGACAGTTCTTTTTTGTGTTTCTATCTGTTGGTGTACCTAACTATCTCGGTTTGTATTAATCCTGGTGTTGGTTTTCTTTTCTTTTCTTTTTTAAAGAAGTCAAAAAATGTCTTTGCTAAATAGCATCCTCATATTTTACATCTATGTATGATGTGAACAGTATTGTGAGTAATGTTTTTTTTTAGTAAAGTAATTTCACGTTAAATCTAGCTAGATTACAGTTTTGGTCCCAAAAAGAGGACTATCATCATGGGTAATCTATTTTTCTTTCTCTTTCCTGAAAGCAATGCATGGTTTTGTCTTTTGTACTTAAATGTAACAAATGGCCATTTATACAGTTTTCTTCATGTTATTTTGAGATTTTCGACTGTCCATTTTGTAAAAAGACACACACTACTATGAAACTTGATGCTGCGCCATGTGATTGTTTCTCAGGGACATCCAAGGAGGCCGGTTAAGTATAGATGCATGATGATCCCTGGAGTTTGCTTTTAACCTACTAAATGTAGGTTTTCAGTGTGACTATATATCTACATCATCATGATTGGGGTTATCAGTAAATAGTACACACTTTCACATCAAACCAAACACACAAGCAGTAGATTAGTGATACTAGACATAAATATGTTTCTCAAGTACGTCTCGAAAACCTGCAACATGCAGTTTTTATCATTTTTGTTTTAAATACCTCACTTTGCTTGTGCTTTTTTTTTTGCCAACTCTTTCCTCTCCTTTCTTTACTCATTTATTAGTTATAGCTGTGCAGAGCAGTTGATTGTCCATACATATGCAACAATTTTCATTTTTAGCTTTTTTTGTTTCCTTCTGCTGATAACTTGTTCCATTGAAAGCTCAAGAAGGAAAAGCATCAAGCGACTGGTACTTATTGTGATCTGCGTTCTTATGATCTAGTCCCTTTCCTCCTTATAGATTTAATTTATTTTGCCATTAGTCCTGTAAGGTGTGAATCTTTTATTCTTTTTTTGTCTCTTTACCAAGAATACACAGTTTATACACATCCAGTAAATCACTCAATTTACTCAAGGTTGAAACAATTTTGTTTAAACCTTGCTCAAGTAGAATGTGTAGCAATTAAGCTTTTGCGTTTTATAGTCCATCTGACAGTCTAATGTTTACATCAATTTCTGATCTTACTTTTCCACATTTTATGTTATGGCCTTATTCTGAGTTATGTTAAATAATTTCTTTTATCAAAGTTCTACACACAAACACTTCGTTATTTGAATGTGGAAAAAGATTTTGACTTTTATACAAATATCCCCATAGCATTATGCTGCCACCACCATCCTTACCTCTAGGTATGGTATTGATCTCTTGGTGAGCCAGGCCAGGTTTCCAAAGAAACTTTTACTTCACAATTATGTACTACTTTCTTGTGATCTAGCAAATGAAGTTCTATTAAAATACATTGAGTATTATGGTTTTAACATAAAATTGTAAAAATGTTCAGGGGATATGAATACTTTTGCAAGGGTCTACGTGTGTAACAAGGAATCTTTTTAATCCCATATGGCATGCCACATATTGTCCTAGAGGCTAACCCCGCCCATGGCTTTGATTTGGTGAGTGAAAAGATAATTATTTCACCTTTCACTTGAAATTTATTATCAGCACGAGAGAGACAGGTAAATGACAGGTAATTGCTTTTCAGAGTCAACACTATTCTTCCTCCAATACACGAGAGCAAGTGGGGAGAGGTGAGGAATAGAAAAAGAGCTGGTGAGAACAGTGAGGCAGAAACAGAGTGGGATGAATGAGAAGGAAGGGCTAATTTCCATAATGAAAAGGTAATAATTTGTGGTGTTAGTGTTAGTTTCAGCCGAGTGTCTATGGCATGTCAGTTCCTTGCCCGAGGTCATTGTGTGGTACCAGCCATGCATACTAATTTGTTAACAAAACCTGCACGGCCTGCCCCTTCTCAAGAATGTCAGTTTCACCTTTCTCCCCTTTCCTCACTTCTTTCCAATTCAATCAACACCCACTCACTTTTCACTCATCATCCAGCTTCATCACTTCCTTTTCTTTCCCCACATTTCCTTATCTTTTTATATGCTCTATGTGGCAATGACAAACAAAGCAATGAATTATATGAGAGTGTGTGATCTCAAAGGCAAAGGAATATGATTTTATACTTCCTCTGACTTGTCCTTTTTTTATTTTTTCACTGCAACATCGATAAAAGACGCTTCTTTCTTTTTGCACTTAACACACAGACACACACAATCCCTTCAACTCAGCAACATGAATGATTTAGGACAGTGCACATTGACTATCTGCCACCTGCCTTGGGCTCCGCTCAGGCCCACCTAGCTGCTGGCCCTGCATGTTAATGCCCTATGGATAGGGACTTGCATGTTAACATGCAGCAGGACACGAGGCAGGTTGACAGATTGACGGAGTAGACACTGTACACCTCTAAAGCTGGTTCAAAATGAAACATTGTGATGTCAAGGGAGCTCTATCTTCAATTTGCTTTTTTTTGTTTTTTTTTGCACGTGTTTTTAGCACAAGTTGCTTCCTATGAATGACTAAAATGCTGTAAAAATTCAAAGGCATTTAATCATAGTTTTTTCAGAATGGTATGGAAATGTCAAGTGAAAGCATAACATGAGTATTCTAGTCAAATGGTAAGAGATTTTGTCATTTCTCACAACAGAAAACTGTTTTAACAAATGCTTTTGGAAGGACTGATAATGATTGCTGCTGTTGCTATGTGACTAATGGAAACTGGTTTAAAGTGCACTTCCCCTTTGCAAGCTAGAAGTTTGACTGTTTCTCTGCTCCCGGGACTACGAGCCCTCATGACATGCTAAGCCCTCATTGCTGCTGGAATTGAAGAGCAGCGTTGCTCTGGTTATGTTATAAATGGGAAGGAAAAGGTCTTTGTGTTTGGTCACAACACAAACAGACTCAATCATAGAGGAAAAGAACACACAGGGGCTGAAGGGTTTTAACTATACCTGCTGTTGCATATTTACATAAGGAAATGGCCTTAGTAAAACATTTTACACTGTTGATGATGACACAAAGTTTTGCACTGATTTATATTTGACATGGACTGAAAATATAAGCAAAACTAGTAGTTTTGCAGTATTCTATTTCAATTGTATGATTGAAATTGAGTAACAGAAGCATTTATACAAGGTATATGTATATATCTATCAAAATGTTATTATATATATTTACATGGTATGTTTGTTTTCCCTATAAAACAGACAAAAAATGATGAATCTGTCAAAGCTATTGTTCATATACCACAATCTCTGTTGTTTAGTAGACTATCAACATTTATAATTATTCATGATCTAATGCAGTCAAATCGCCCACTCCCACCTAAGGTAACAAAAGTCATTTAACACAAGATGTATAGATTAACATGATGCCCTTGAAACTGAGTGCATTTATGTTGTTTTTTTTACTTTGTTTTTTTAACTATAAGTTGTGCATGCTTTTATCTTAGGTAAACATGAAAGCTGTGTGGACAATGAGCATTTCATTTAATTAAAACATTCACCATGCCATCACTTTCATACCTGTTCTTCTTATGTATGTGTCTTTTGCATACATATGATACTCATTGGTTCTTTACTCATTGGTTATTTGCCAAGCTGGTGTGTCTAAGGCTAATGTCTTGTCTTAGACAGCGATAGGAGGTAATTCAAATTCATTATATGTATGTGGTCACTTTTTACCCATTAATTTTTGTTTCCAACTCACTTGCTTTTCTAAATAGACTAGTTTGCATGGAGAATACTAATTTGTAACTTGCAGTCAATTTTATGAGGTTGAGTACATTGCAGGCTTAGAGAAGACTGTTCATGAATTTCAATTGAGATTTTCAATAATCAAGTTGGCATAATTTTAAAAAGTTTGTTTGTTTCACTTAGCATTAGTTGTTTTAAGTGACAAAAGCATTTTTGGCAAATTTTATGAGCATAATGTAGCAAATAAAAAAAATGTTTATTTAAAATAAAACAAATACAGCAGCTAATTGCATTGTTTAGAGAAAATGAAATATATTTGTAGAGAAGAAAATCTTTAACCTAGAGTAGAAATTTAGAAGGTTGGAAGGCATTGTGTTAATATTTGGTTTATGTTTGTGTTTGTTCTCTAGATGAGGTTGTGTTTTCAGCATAATTGGGTTCTTGAATTCGACAACTTTTTACTCCATGTCTCAGAGGCAATGCAGCACAAGTAATCTCCATCAATCCACATTCTTTTACATGTTGGTGTGTCACTACTAGAAAATCAACAAAGACCGGACTGTTAAGGGATTTGATTGTTCTTATTTATGGGAGAATTTCGTCAATTGCATAATTTCCAACAGATTGCACTGTGATATTACTCACTCCCATTCTCGTAGAGGAAGCTAGTTGAATCATCAAAATGTCACCTATCCCTCACATCAGTTGATCAATGTTTAAATTTCTAGTTAATGTGTGTAAGTTGTCTCAGTCAGTGATGCCATGTCCCCTGTAAGTTGAGGCACACATGCATGAATTCTAATTTGGACACATCTCATTGAAATGAACACTATGGTGTTTGACAAGACAGTTAGGGTGCAGTGGACAAGGCTGTGACATTGTGTGATAGATTGTACATACCATTTTAATGAACAGTCTGTAAATGAAAAGATGACTGCAGTAAATGGTAAAGGACTATTTAAATAAATAAAAAATTAAATAAAAATAAAAGTCCAAACGTGTGATTAGCATTTTGCTTGTGAGCAACATTTTGAACACAATATCAGAAACAGAGAAAATTATATAATTTTGTGGTATTTCTGCAGATAAAAATGTCATTAGGTATAAAGATTTTCAGAATACATAAATTTCTTGGCTACACAATTATCAATAGATAGATAGTCATAATCCCAAACAAGCAAATGCTTCTTGAAAGCTATTAACAAACAGAGTACTTTGTGCACCAGTTACTTTGTTAAACAAAGCACAATAATTGCTTTCAATCATATTTTAAAATATAAATGTGGTTTTGATCTATTATATCATGGATCCAATACTTACAAAAAAGTTTAAACTGAGGTTGACTCAATAGTTTCAATACCTTGGAAGATTTAGATTTTCAATTATTCATTCAACCAGGAGGGCCAAGAAGAATCAAATAAAAATTTGCTTTTTTTGCACATTTTCATTTAAAAGTTGCTGTGTTGAAATAATGCACAATATATCAATATAAGAATTGTTATTGGTATGTTAGCTTTTGTGTTACATAACAAGGGATTCAATAGGTACAATATATGGGACATTATTTCACTCAGATGAATATATATATATTTTTTTTTATTTTAAGAATACTTTTTAAACGAACATTTTTGAATATTGTATGCCCTTTATATATGGATCCAAAATGCAATTAAAAAATAATTTAATTTATAAACCAAAGCTCTTTTGTGATTAAAAAGAAAAATGATAGATTTTTTTTCATAGACTTTTAATCTTTACATTGAAAAAAAACTGATGGCAAACTTTATTTTAAAAAAAGTAACAGTCATATTGTATTAATGTCTACAGAGTATCCTAATTATAAATAACCCAAACCTTTAATGGAACAGTATATCAGCACAATATTTGGTTTCTGAGGCTGCAGTGTAGAGTTTCTTAATGAAAAAATAAAGCAAGTCTCTAAAACATTGAGTTGCCACTTATATGTTCATATTCCCTTGTGAGAGCACTGACACAGGCGTTCGTAGATTATTGACTGCCTGATAGAAGTCATGTCCTTACAGCTGTTATGTGTAGCAGCTTATGTTTTCTTAATTAAACTATATGATTGCTCTGGGATGATACATCTAGTCATTTTGGACAGATTTCCCCAATGTCCTAGGATTCAGGGGCAGGAATAAAAATTATTTACTGTTTTAGATTGGGCAGCTGTCTATTTTTTATTTATTTATTTATTTATTTATTTGCATTACATTCTCCCTACACTGCAGACATCAAACGGACACTGCAGACATCAAATGGACTGAGTGCATGAAAGGAAAAAAAAAATGATCAAAAGAGAGAGAGAAAGTTGAATGTAGAAATACTTCCAGTGTTTTCTTGTTGGTCACTGAGGCATGGATAAATATTCTCTCAACAATAAGTGGAGGCGACAGAGATTGTCAGAGAGCGTCCATCCTTCTCTGTCCTCTCCACCACTCTGCTCTCCTTTCGTCTTCCCTTGATCAAGGTCTATAGTATTGTTAGAAAACAGTGGGCTATTTGCTTTTAAATAATTTCATAAATTGCACCAACGAAGGAAAGGTGGTAGAAATTATTCATTTGACTCTTTTTTTTTATTGGTGTCCTTTTTAGGTAAAAGTAAATAGTTAAAATGGTTGACTCTTGATTATAGACTATTCCCCTTTGTTTGTCAATATGGTCATCATAATGTGTAATGTTTCTGTGAGCCCATTAGCCCAGGGCCTTGCCCACACACAACAACCAAACCCACCATATCCCCATTTGAGAATATTCATTTGGAGCAAATGGGTGGCTCTTTTTTTTATTCTTGATTGCACTCGTTGGGAGCAAAGGCATGAACATCGACAATTCCCTTTTGACAGTTTGAAAGTCAGTGTATATAGCCATGCTGAAGTCACTGTAGCATGTTAAGCTGTGGTTACAAATTATTAGCTGCAAGCAGTGTGGAAACAGAGCAAGTGGCTCTTGTTAGACATGGGGATTTGAAAACCTGCATCTTGTCGACAGTGTTGAATGTGTTCAAAGCTCAGTGGCTTCAGACCACACTCCCCAAAGGGATATTTATGGAAAATACATTGAACAGCATACTGATTCCTTCTAGGACGAATATGTTTCATTGAGCGGAGTGCAGTGGTAGCACTGTTAACATACAACAAGAAAGACCTGAGTTTAAGTCCCTGCCAGCAATTTTTCTGCATGGACTTTGTATGTTCTCTTTATGTATTCTCAGAGTACTCAGGTTTCCTACCACAGTTCAAAAATATGAATACTAGGTTAATTGGTCTCTAAAACTATACTTAAGTGTGACTACGTATGGATAGTGTGTCTAGTTGTCTGTCCTGTCTCTCTCCGTGTTGCCCTTCGATGGACAAGCAACCTGTCCATAATGTAGCTTGCCTCTTGCCTGATTACAAATAGAGATAGGCCTCGGCCCTCCTTGTGACCCTGCAAGGATAAGCATGTTTAGATAATGGATGAATGGGTATTGCATAGTATGCATAGTGCTTGTTCTGGTAAATCAAACAATGTCATTGAAATGATTACAGGCGGTTATATGGATCCATCATTGCTCTGGGTAATCACTTTTGTCAGTTGGTGGATAGACAGACGGCCATGCAGGGCACTCTGAGGGCAGCAGACGTTTCTGCCTCCCCTGGGTCAGTGATGAGGCACAGCCAACACAACAGGAGGCCAGCTGACACCTGGGTCACCCTAAGAGAGTCTGCTGTTCATCTAGCCTCTTTGTCTCGCTTCACTTTGCAGCTCTCAATGGTCCTGAGGCCACTATCTCTCTCTCACACACACACACACACACACACACACACACCCACACACACACCCCCCCCACACACACACATAAGTATATATATATATATATATATATATATATATATATATATATATATATATATTATATATATATAAGGTGTAGGTTGTGCAAGGAGGCCCCTGAGACAGTCCAGCACATAACAGCAGGGTGCAAGATACTGGCAGGAAAAAGCGTACATGGAAAGACATAACCAAGTGGCAGGCATAGTGTACAGAAACATCTGTGCAGAATATGGACTGGAAACCCCGAGATCAAAGTGGGAAACACCCCCAAAGGTGGTGGAGAATGCCAGAGCTAAGATCCTGTGGGACTTCCAGATCCAGACAGACAGAATGGTAATGGCGAACCAACCAGACATTGTCGTAGTGGACAAACAACAGAGGAAAGCCGTTGTGGTAGATGTAGCAATACCAAGTGATTGCAACATCAGGAAAAAAGGAGCACGAGAAACTGGAGAAATACCAGGGCCTTAGGGAGGAACTGGAGAGGGCCTGGAAGGTGAAGACCACAGTGGTGCCTGTGGTCATCGGGGACCCTCGGGGCAGTCACCCCCCAAACTGGAGCAGTGGCTACAACAGATCCCAGGAACAACATCAGACATCTCAGTCCAGAAATGTGCAGTCCTTGGCACAGCTAAGATACTGCGCAGGACCCTCAAGCTCCCAGGCCTCTGGTAGAGGACCCGAGCTCAGAGGATAAGAACCACCCGCGGTGGGTGATAAGGAATTTTTATATATATATATATATATATATATATATATATATATATATATATATATATATATATATATACACAGTACACAGACTCATTTTTTGTCTGTGTATTTGTGGTTTCCCCCAAAACTGGAAGGCAGCAGCAAGCATGGGAGAGCAAATAATTGCAAATGTCAAAGCAATGGAGTATAAACTTAGCTTGCAGTGAGTGTGGATTATTTGTCATATTGGTATCTGAAGCATGCTTGTGCAGAATCTGTAGATGACATTTAATATAGTGAGGATTCGACAAAATTAAAAAGAAATGATTTGATAACATTTTCAGAACATAAAGGTCTAATCGACTCCATAGGTGATGGTTCTGGGTATTTGTCATATGCTGCAATAAAGGTTGATTATAACTTTCAGTTTGAAAAAAACGCCCACAAACTGGAATTTAGATGCTCTTATACTCTTACAAGACCTGATAGCACAATGTACTGAAACACTACAATATTTTTCATCAAAGTAAATCTGCCTCCCAAATTCCGTATCCGTATTTGACTGTCACCAGGCACGTAAGTTTAATCTATTGTTGTGGGCTCAGAAAAGCCACTTCTTCACTGTCCAGTCTCACTGTCCCCTCCTAATGTCTGGTTTCTTTCTACCCCAGTCACGAGTAGCTCCATTAAGGCCTATTTCTCACTATTGTGGGTGTAAATATGGGCAGAAAAGTGAGCAGGTCGCAAGCGAGTAGGAACTGTGATGGACTCTCTGATCATTGTATGAGAAACTCTCGGTAATGGACAACCTAAAGCATGTGGTTCTGATTGACGCAAATAAACCCAGACATCTCATTTTGTCTTATAGAAATTTATTGTTAGCCCAAACCTAATGAAAACAGTTCACACCAGCTCATTCTGCTATACATACAAACCATTTGGACCTAGGTAATGCCATCAAAAAAATGTAACATGCTATATTTAGCGAGAACTTTATTAAAATAAATATTAAAATAAAATTCCAAGCAAAGAACAAAATGCACATCATGCCAAACTGTTATGTAGTTCCAATGGCAAAAGCTATAACTCCCACAGAACAGAACACTAACCTATAATAGCAACTTACAGGTTTTAAAGCATAGTCTTGATGTTGCATGTCATCATTACAATGGGAATTATTTCCTTGTATATGATTGAAACCTAAGTAATTCTAAAAAAGGTTTGGAGAGCTTAAAATGGCTAACTTATGCTCAATAGCCATTAGCAATGTTATGAGATCTCATTTCACAATTTTTCAATCACAAAAATGCACTCATCTTGTCAAATTGAACTTTTTCGTACAAGGAGTTCTTGTCTTCTTGTAACTTCATCTGGTGAATCCTTATTTTGAATTAGGAAAGGAAGTGGCTCAGGAATTGCACTGTTGTGTAACAAAGTTGGCTGAAATAGAGTGCTCTGTGGGTTGGCTGGCAGTGGTTGTGAAAATATTTCTACAGTGACTACAGATTCGCTAAAGCACAATTAGCAAATTGTGAAGCCTTTGCGGTCTCAAATTTAAAAAAAAGTAGTATACATGCTTAGTTTTCCATAATTGCTCAGTATGTGTCCTCATTCTCATGGACAGAATATTGTGAATTGTCTTGTCTCATGAACCTTAGAGAAAGGCTCTGTTTATAATAATAGAATTCAGTGAGGAGCCAATTACCAGCAGTTGTCATTATTTTAGGCGTGGTTCCACCTCCTGCTGTTTCTGACTTAGAAGCTGTCTTCAGCAGAGAGGGTAAAAAGAGGCGCAGCCTTGATTGGAGCAGATGTGACATGGTTGTCGGGTGACCTACTTCTGTCCATATTATGAATTAAAATTGTATGACGGAGACTAGGGCAACTAATGAATGTTACATGTGAAGGTGGGGCCAAGTAAGTTTGTGAAGAAGGAAAGCAAAGGTTACAGGGATGTACTAAATGTGTCTTTAGTTCTGTGTGCTGTTTGGATGAATGTGTGGATTATGTTTCTACATATCATTAAAAAGATACTGGTGTTCTAGAGAATAAGCACATGCAAGAAAGCTGACCTGCAAACAGCCCACCAAGCCTGAACTGCTAATGGTCCTTTAATTGGCTGAGTGTTTTCTGGGAGTTAGCTGTAGACAGATGTTATCTGGTTCTTTTCTCTGTAGGAGGTGAGAGCAGAACTCTAATGGTTGGTGCATATGGAACTAAGACCCAGGGTGGAGACATGGCCTGCTGATCTGGCCCCTTTTAGCTGTTGAATTAGTTAGCGTGGGAAGAAGCATGACTGAAGGAAGATAAATTTCCACATTTTGTACCAGACACAATTTTTGCCTGCATCAGCAAACCGCTTGTCCACTGATGTGGACATAAAGTAACAGTGATGGTTACAGTATTTTGCTCTTCTGGTCAGCTCAGGCTTTCAGTTGGATGTTGTGTTTGATAAATACACAGTGACTTCACTCATAAAAAGTTGTTTGTCTGTCTTGGCCCATATCCTTGTTTCTCTATCTTTGTGGCTCCTTCTTCCTAATATTTCCTCTCATTTTTTCCGTGCACTTGCTCCATCTCTCCTGCTCCCTCTGGCTCAGTGAGGCACAACTGCGTGTTGTGAAAGATCATATCCTCTTGACCTTGCTCCAGGAGCGCTGATATATTTCATCTACCATCGATTTTCTATCTTCTGTCATTTTTTTTATCACCCACTCCCTCTCTATATTGCCATTTTTCTTCCTCTCCACAAAATCATTTTCATCTCATCCCATACAAACATACTAATGGAATTTGTATTAGTTGAAAAAATTAAGGCAGGGTTGTAAAGGCAAAGGACAATATGTCATTCTAAATAATTAAATCCTGAGGAATATTTCAGACAGAAAAAGAGACGGAGAGGAAAACCAAATACCACCAAATGGTGCTAAGTTTTAGAGGTAGTTCAGATAAATAGAACATTTTTAGAAAAGTAGAGTTGTTAGTGGTGGAAGGGTAGCAGCTAATCACCCCAATTTAGTTTATTTTAAGCAATCAAAACTGTATTTGTAGACAGTCATCTGAACTTTTACACAGACTGTTAAGTCTATTGATCGTATTACAGCTGAATAAATTTGGAATGTAAAAATGTATATCGGTGGGATACAGTGCTTTCTGAGCAGATATTAACAGTGCCAATTTATGTAATGGACCATCTTTTAGGTTTTTTGTAGTCTTAACTGAACAACCTCCATGTTACTATGCTAAAGTAACTTTGGTTTATGCTAAGTGTAGTATCAGTCCATCTCATGAGGCCCAACTCAACTGTCGTATGTCTATTGATACTTAGGACAATCAACCACTGGGTGGTTTGAGCTTTAATTAATGTAGCTTTCTTAAAGTATCATGCATGCTCTTTGTCTGAGAAAACTTAGCTGTGCTTTGTGAAAAATGTGATCATTGATATCTTTAAATATAACATTGTATCCTTTTGAGTTTGAGTTGTGTTAGAATCAGGTAACTAGCTTTTAGCCTCCAGGCTTTTAAGGATTCAATTTACCACAAATTCAGTGCATTACCACACTTTTCTGCCATAGTTAAATTAACTGTTAACATTAGCAATTTTATACAGCCCCCACTTCATTGAAAAAATTAACTATCCCTTAAAGAACCAGCATATGAAGCAACTATTTACTTTAACCTTCTGCAGTGATAGCAGCACTTTGCTTTGAGGTATTTTTAAACCCTTAGATGTCACCACCTGTGAGATTAAAGAAGATACACAAAGTTGGTGAATATTTTTGACCCTGATGCCCCTCATAATGCGTTCTGACTAACACAGTCTGTCCCATTAGCATCCATGCTGTCGGGGGGCAGGAGGTCAGCTTCAGTATTGGTGTAACGGTCAGGGTTCAGGGTTATTGATACGCAGACTGCGTAGGCATCATGTTTACTGTCCATAGAGGTGACTTAGCTTGTGACCCGCTGCCCTCTTGCATCTGGGTTCTTAGTGCAGAATTAATTTTATTTGTTTTTAAATGTTTTTCCTCAGCTATCACTCAATTTCTTTAATCAGCTCTTATTGATGTGGCTATGCTTCATTAAGGAGGAGAAGAGGGTATGAACATAGTAGAAAAATGGCCAATAAAGAACCAGCTCACAGAGGAATACAAAGAACAGGGTATTTAATGTCTGTTCATTTGATCATTTTCCCTTATTTCTCCGTTCTCCAACACACTATAAGAGCTGACATTCCTGCAGTGAATGGCACCCAGAGAGTCATACCTTTCCTTGCTCAAAAACATGACTACTGAAGAGGAAAGCACAGACTAGCGATAGCAATAACAGGCTCCCTATTGATTCGGCAGCTCCATTGAAAACAGAGTTATGCAATTTCTTCCTTCAGCTTTCTCGCCATTAAAAGTAATTATTGTCTTAATTTACCATGATCAAAATTCAGGATGTGTGAGTACACATGCATGTGGTTATGTAATCAGATGAATTCATGCTCTGATAGATATGTCTATTGCTAGGAGATTTTGACTGTAATTGTATTAGGATTGTTTCCAGCTACAAAAATAGACACTTACATAATTTTGGCTGTAGCTTATTTGTCTCTATCTTACCCTTTGTTTTCAATCTTAAGTTAAAAGGTTGAACTGGGTATGGAAAATAGATGGATGAATGGATATAAGCATCTCATCTTTTTTCTGTTTTGACATTTTGTTAAAATTGGTAATTGTTCTCTCTCTCTGTGCTTGACTACTAGAGAGACAATCATATAATGTTTGGATGCGACAGGGGAACATGAACACATTCATGAGCAATGGTGGCACAGAAATGCGTCTATTTCCTGTTCTAGGAACCAAACGAGGAACAGAGCCAATGCTAGCCTTCTTGCTCTCAGTGATGAGGCTCTGGTTGATCATTCATATCAGAATATTTTCTTTTTGCAGTCCCAAATAACTGTTTGAACAGAATCTACTGTGGGAGCCTATTTTTCTGCTTGATAAACAAAGTTTGTTGCTTTGTAGTTGTAGTTATTAATGAACAATGCTGCAGTCAGGCCTTTATCAAACGGCTGTCTCTCTCAGGGAGCGCAGAGCTTCAGCTGAGTGGTTCACAAAATACAAGCAGAGAAATCGCAGCCAACATGACGTGCTTGCTGTTACAGCTCCTTCAGAGTGAGAAGTTCACTTATTGAACATTTTCACTTTTGGAGATTTGTTACAGTAAATGCACATATTATCAAATGCTATCATATTACATGGTTTTTCATATATTGTATTAAACGATTTAAACCACATGCTTTGCACCATTACCCTGGTCTGGATTGATGTGCTGTTTGATCTGAATGCCAACCTGAGTTAGGACTTGATGAAAAGCTGTCATTCACTGTGATGTGAACAGTGAATTAAAACCCATCAAATTTTAGCATAGAGGCTTGTTCCACCATGAAGATAGACAGCAGTTCACTCTCCTCTGATGTTTAACTATATTTGGCCAGTGTGAGTCCAAGTCAAGTGTAGACCAACTCCTCTTCATTAAAAATGCAAACCAGTTGATGTATTATGTCTTTGAAGAAAATTTTGCTTTCAGAGAGTAGAAAACTTTCACCAAACTATTGTAACTGTGACTCATCACCCAATATGAAATGCTGCAGTGTCTTAAACATTTTCTTAACCCACCTCTAAAAAGAAATTGATTTAACTCAGACCAAGAAAGCATCTTTCTTATGACCACATGAATCTTTAATTTACTTTTTTTTTCTTTTTTTAAACATCTGAAGTGCAATAAATATTTTGAGTGATGATGTAAATTCACTATAGATCCAGCTGTTCTCCAGTGTTTTTGACATTTAGTGACCAAATGGATGTACAATGCAGTGGGTGTTGATAGTGTTGACTTCTTCCACTGATGTTTGATTTTTATAGATCCGTACACATCACAAGAGTTTGCAACTGTTGGTAGCAACAGGAAGAATGTTTGCTACTAATTTCTGTCAGTCTTACAATGTGCTTGTAAGACTGTGCATTTCGGTAAATGTTGCTCTGTAGTGTTAAACACTTTTAATGTTCAATATAACTTGAAAAACATGGTTAAAATTTGGTCAAATCACTATTAATTCAGCAGTATGAATATTTTTTTTGTATTACAAGTACCTCTAACTTCTTCATAAACATATTTATAAAAGTGCTGAAACTGATGAGCTTTAAATATTCATGTTTTTTGCTTAAATATCTGCTTAGATATGAGAAAATGTTTTTATTAAATTGTTAAAAATAGTAATGTTTAGCAAGCATCAAACACTGATCTGGACTGAACTAAATGTTTAAATATATATGGTTTTATCATATTTTTATTTTTTAAATGAAACTATAACAAAGTTTTAGGTTGACACATGAACTGTTTTAAGTTTGTGCTGAAATTTCCTTTTTAAAATTCTCTGAAAATCTCTGTTAAGGATCAAATTCAATGTATCTGACCCTACCTGACCCTGTCTATTTGATGAGAGTGAGCAGAGGATATGGTGGGAATGTTGACCTCATGTATTTTCATGGTTGACTTAAGCTTACCTGTCCCTGTGGAGGGGGAAAGGATTGTAAATTGCAGGCCGTGACATTCTATTCCCTGTGTGCTCATGGTTGGCTGTGCTCATGGTTGGCATCTGGTGGACAACTCGTCCCACAGCTAGCGCTGTCCACAACTCACTCAACACTGAGACCAATTAAACCCTGATGTAAGAATTTGCATGTACAGGGACATAGGTCTGACAATAGTTTTTAGATGATGTACAAGAATATAAAAAATAAGTTGTACATGTGTGTTTTTAAGAAGAATTCTACTTCTTGATGCATAATAAATAAACCCCCGACATCTGCTCTAACAATATCTGATCTGATCCCAAGAACATGTGTGAGGAAAAAGCCATTTTAACTAGAAAATATTTTTATTTACTCAAATGTTGATCAAATTAGGTATATGACCAGAATGTTAGTTTGATTTAATAAACAGTCTTAAGCTGAAGTCACTTACTTGATTGCACACTGAAATGTGTATCCTTAAAACACAATGAAAAGATTTATACAATGTACTATGTAGGCAAAATATATTCATTAAATGTAAGGGTTTTAAGTCTGTTCTAACTCTTTTTTTAATTGTATTTAAAATGCACATTGTGGTGCAATCTTTAAAGCCAAGACATGTTATATTTAATGTTATTTTTACTTCTCATTTTTTGTAAAAACAAATATATGAGTTAATAAAAAAACCCAAAACAAAACAAACAAAAAAACCTCAAAATTTGATAAACCCTCCCCTAAATTTGAGCATCAAATGTTTTTTGAAGTCTTTGTTTTTAGACCTTTACGTTAACTGTGCTTCTGGTCCCAATTTAGGTCAGTGAGCTTCTAAAAAAATATTTAAGCGCCACAGAAACACAAAATATTTCTTAATTGTAAATTCTGGATTTAGAAAAGTAATTAAAATATTCTGATAACATACCAGGCACAAAATGTATACAAAGGTGATGCAAACTTATGCAAGGGGTGTGTAAAGGTCCTGTAGCAGATTCACCATTTTGGTGACCAATTGTTTTGGGTGCAAAAGCAAAAATAAATTACTTGTAGGAAGTAATTTATTAATAATAATAATTTATTAATAACTACAACTACAAAGCAACAAACTTCATTTAAAGTTGATGGGACAAATAAAGATCAAGTCACAATCCAGGCAAAATATGTTTGTTCACCTGGTAAAAAATTATGGTGTGAAGGACATAAAAGAGAAAGGGAGATTTTTTTTAATGTATGCACTTATATCTGTATGTAAAATTAATTTCTGATAAAAAGTTAGGTCTGATTAAGAGCTGGATCTAACTACAGCCTAGTTGTTTACTGAAGTGCTTTAAAATGACCTGGTTTGCAAATAAAAAAAATACAGTTTAATGAACTCCAATTGAGTTGAAGAGAAGTAAATTGAACTGATTTGAACTGTTCTTGATCAACTGCTTGACCCTAATCCCCTTCTCTTTCTCTTTTTCTTTCTCTTTTTCTTGTAGGTGAGTACTGGGAGCCTGGCTGTAGGCACCATGGTCATAAGAAGCACTCACAGTATGCACTCATTCTTTAGTGTCTACTTCCACTTTGGACATTTATTGTGATATTTGAGGGCATCTACACTTAACTTCCTTGAGTAATGGCTGATTATAGTTGCGGGCGGCACCATAGATAATCATTAGCCATATGCACTGTGTACTGGCATCGCTCAAGATTTAGAGTGCTGTCCGCGGTGCTGAAAACAAATCTATTGCTGCCAATACGTTTGCGCTCGGTTGTGTAATAGGTCTATTCTGTGTGCAAGAATCTGTGGGAGCATGTGATGGTGTCTGCCTGTCCATCTTTACAGTGTGCTAGTGTGTGTGAAGCGGTGTGTGTATGCGCGTGTAGCTCCATTATCTTTGCGTCTGAGCAGTTTTCCCATCCCATGCATCATCCACCCCCGTCTGTCTCCATGTCAGGCCTGATAACAGCTCCTATTGCCCACAGAGATGACTAATCAATAACACACAACCATGAGAACAACAGCTTGCTGTCCGTGCACACACACTCGGAGCGGAAATATTGGCACACTGTCCGCAAACATTGCATTGACTGCTGTAGGCTAACAAAGAACCTGTTGTTCAAGATACCAAGAAGACTTCCATGACAACCCAGCCCCCCAGTCTCCCACCATCACTATCACCGCAACTCCCACGGCTGCTACGTACCTGTACATGAAAAGATGTGGAAATGCATGTGTTCAACAAACGTACCAATCTGCCAACAGGCAGGTTTTATCAGCCTGACAGTATCACCGTGTGGTCCTAAAGATATTTCTGCTTACGAAGAGCCTTTTTCTCCTTGCATCATGCACATGATTTGTTGTGTTACCTCCTTATCTACTCATGTTCGGCACTTTAATTCTTTTCTGCTACAACTCCTGTCAGCTTTCACAGAAGCTAAATCTGGAAAGCTAAATCTGTTTGCTGATTTCATTTGATTTGATGCCCCTTACCTTCAATCAGTATCCCAGTCAGTTTCAGCAGAATAGCTAAAGTAAGATGACAATAAATGCATAAAACCCTTAGAGAGAGTGGTAACACACTCACCCCTCTTTTTCTCTTCTAGTCTATTTTCTCCCACCTTTCAAGGAGGTGTGATTCCCTTAGACAGACTGGCCTGTAGACAAAGCTTGTCTGGTGCCCTGACTCTCCCTGAGGTGCCATTGTGACCCAATAACTCCTTCACTCCTTTCTTATGTTTCATTCACTCCCCTTTTCTGTTTCCTTCTTTCCCCTCTCATCCTCCACTCACTCTCTGTCACTCGCTTTCGCTCCCTCCGGTGGCCAGAATGCTGTAATTGAGTTTTTTATTCAAGTCAATTAAAAGTGCAGTCCCAGTCGAAGACAAAACAAGTCGACGGAGCCGCTTTTTTCTCTTCTTTTTCCTCGGGCTCCCTCATTTTTTATTCAGTCCACTCTTTATATCACTCAGTAGCTAAGAAAGCACTGGGTGTGTACTTTCATTTCATATGTGTCATTAAACTGTTTTGACATTGTTTACAATGTAATTTATCTTTCTGTATGACACCCCCCTCCCCCAAAAGAAATCCTATTTAAATGGTAATTCAAACTTCCATTAAGTTGGGGTCTTTGTGAATGCCATACAGAAGTTAGTCTATTCCTCCATTCTGCCTCAGCAAACATCTGAGGCATGATTGTTTACTCCCAAAAAGCCAAATATTCATCAAACAGATAGATCAGCAATGCTGTCTGCAGTCCATTATGCTTTCCTATCCTCATTTACTGTTGTATAGTGTTACTCACTGAAGTGATGAATCATATTCCTGAGTTCACAGGGATCATCTGTGATGCTAAAGCATCTATGGTCAGACGCTATTTGCCATTGCTAATAGCTTTGTAATCAGCAGAAAGTTTCTCAGACATTTGAAAAAGCTGGTCCATCTCAGACACCAAGTGCGGTTTTGCTTACAAATTCACATGCAGATGTTGACACAAACTAAGCTACACATCACGTCAACTCAAAAGATCCCCCTCCTCTCATTTACTGAATTTTAATTTGGTTTGTGCAAAATGAAAATATGGCAAAAGTGAAGGTGATTTTTTTCATATGCAAATGAGGAATGGAAAGTGAGACTTCCTCTATTAAGCCAGAAGATTTATAGTGGCTGCTGGGCTAATTTTCTATAAATACTTTCATCAGCAAACCAGTCACAGTATATTTACAAAAATGCAGCTGCTCCTCCACTTGGACTCAGACATTCATTTTTGTTTTCCATGTGAACCATGCTGACTTTTGTAGCAACATTTTAACTGACAAATTGACAATTTTATATAGATAGCAGTTTTACATATTTTTTAAGTCATTTGATCAGGTGGATAGGTCAGTTTAGTTAATGTATAATGATAATTTGCTAATGGAGACATGCCTAATTAAAGACTATGTTTCTTAGTAGTGCCCTGTGCTCACTGGAAAATTATGACTGAGATGGAAGCTGCACAGTATGCAGTGTGAGAAGTGGGTCATGTCTGCTGCATTTTCTATTAAGTTTCTTGGTTTATGTTTACTTTGCTTTATATTAGCTACATTGTTGTAAGTATATGCATGTTCCATTAAAGGACACTGGTCATTTTTTTTTCTCTTCACCATTTCACAGTTTAGTAGATTTGGTGGTTTTTAAGGCCCAAATGAGTTAACTGCTACATTTTTTTTATGATTTCCCAATAGTTCAAGAAATAAAAACAGAGATCAAAATCACAATGAATACAAATAGGGTGTTTTAAAATAATCAGCTTTAAAAAAGAAACTAAGAATCTTCAAAGCAAATGTCCCGAATTTGTGTGTTTTTATTTAAGCAAAAATACTGTATCAGGGCACATACTTTTGATTATGTCTTTAAAAGAAAATGTTCGTTGATTGGCTCTGATTGGCTCTAATACAAAAAAAATCCCCTTTATTTTCTATTAATTAAATGAAGCAAAACAATGTAAAACAAGTAAGTCTTAATATGTGGTGAATTTATTTGTGCATTTAAAATTTAATTATACGTGTAATTTGAAGCTGCTTCTCATTATTTATCACCATGCTTTATCAAAATGCTTACAAAGGGAATTAGCCTGATGTGGAATACTTAACTATATAGCTGCGAAAGATTTTACTGGTACAAAATGGAAGTTAATTGTAGTGGCAGAGGAAAGCTTTCTTTTCCCCAGGGGGCAATTAGATTTGCAGCACAGCTACAATCACAGGCACTTATTATAGGATACCTAAAAATATATAAAATAAATAATGATAATTAAAAAAATAGATGACACAGACAGCAGACAGACAGCAAGAGATAACTTATATGTTATATTCCTCCTGCCCATACTACTGGCACTGGGAAAAAATGTCAGTGTTTGGGTTTGATTTAGGTTCCAATCTGCAAAGGGGGAATTGACCCAGAGTCTTGCTTAACCAGGAACATTTGTATTGTAAGATACTGACATGGAATACTCCCCTGGCAAAACAAACACCACTTACTATTTGAATATTCCAGTCCATCAGTGAAACCATCAGTAGACCATTCACAGACACAAAACCAGTTAACCATGAGGTGGGAATTGTTCTTTCTAGTATTTACCAGCTGGTTCTGTACTTTTGGCATATCAGTATTTGGTGGCTGCTTCAGTATAACTGTAAATAAAGATTATTTATCTGAACACTGGCATTTTAAAGACTATTCCAAAACCCCTGATGTCAAATTAAAGTTTTTTTCAAATGTATTTTATTCCATAAGCTGTTTATCTGTCTTGAATTAGCATGGACATGAAGCACAATCAGTAGTTGACATTTTAAAAGCTGTACTGTATAGCATTCTTTTATAGATTCAAACTCTTATTTTTGACATTTGAGAGTGAATATTTTAAGATCTCTAAAAGGTGTTAGTGGTGTTGGATAAAACGAGTTATTTGTATAATGTGCTTTCTTATAGTTGATTCAGCTTTAAGTCCATGCATTTGTGCTGAATCATTTTAGTTTTTTTTCCAGTTCCCCCACCTTCATTCTCTTAAATATCAACTGAAGTATTAAAAAATTATCATCACTGGAAAAATATATTACATCAGTGGAAAAATATTGTGGTTTTACTCGACAGGGGCAAATGTTGTCTATTTCCAAAGTAATTTAAGTTTTAATAAAAATAAAGGAGAAAGTGCAGACATGACTGGAATTGCTTGTAAAAAGTTAACTGTGGGGTGTGGCAGTGGTGCAGGGGTAAAGTGAATGACCCCTAAGGTCTCACTCCTTCTCGCAGCTGTTATGGATTCGAGTCCTTTTGGCACATGTTTGCCCCCTCTCTCACATGTTTGCCCCCTCTCTCACAACTAAATAAATGGTCATTTATTTTCTAATGTATGTATTGACATTTAGATGAAAACATTATCATTAAGGGAGAACATTGAAAGCATTGATACAAAGCATTGATAGTTTTACCTAGAAGAGTTTGCTCTTATAAAGGATACATATTAGTCTGCTAAAGTAATGAAACCAAAATAAAATGTATAGGTGTAAATTACTATCAGTAGCATTACCTCTGCATTTATTTAATGCTTATTTGCATTATTTGTATTAAATGCAAATAAGAGCAGATTGTGACTGTTGTTTTTTCTCATTGATCTGAAAGAACTGATTGGTTAGTTTTGAAAAAGTTATTTTTTTTAGCTATTTGCTTTAGTTCTCTTTTAGACTTTTGATTGACTGGTCAGTAGGATTTGTTGTTTTTTGTACCTATAAAAGCTGCTTATATATTAATTTAATTTACATAGAAATTGTAATTCATATACTGTTGTTGTCAGCATATGACAACATTAACAACACAATTATGAATTACTGTGGAATTAAACATTGTGTCCAAGTATTGAAGATTAACTTTAAAAAGACAGTTTTTAAAAGTTAATCTTTTTTTTCTTCTTTCTTTTAGGAACGTTTGTCTTGTTCAACATTTAGTCATGTACACATAATGATACATTTATTTTTATAAAATACATTTTTGATACTAATAGAAAGTTAAAACTGTCAAAAGCAACAAAAAATGTGGATAAGAGTGGAGTGGAAAAGAAGAAAAGATGAATTCAACAAAAGAAAAAAAAATCTGATTTATTTGGAGAAACTCTAAAGACCTACATGGTAGCCCATTTTAGATTATGTATTTAACCTTTTCCGGGCCAGTCCTCCTATTGGTTTAATTAAGAAAGCAGGACTTTATGTTGGGTATTCACACAGAACTGGGTTAATGTAATTAATGTAGCAGTAATGCTAAGAAAGCAGGGGGTTAAAAAAAGAGCTTCACAATATATCAAATCACATTCATTATTGTAATATCAGTGTTGGCAATTTTAAGGTGGCAAAGATTTGAATCTGAAATTTAATAGGATACTATATTTAAATGTCATACCTTCACACTTTGCATATTGATAACATGTCCTTTAGCAAAATAGCTCAGCCGTGAGGTGGTGTGACACATGGTCTGTACTACTAACTTGCTAACTTACTAATTACTAAATGTCTCAAGAATATCTCTGTTATATCTCTGAATGACACCAACAGTCAATATCATATTGGGTAACTGTAGTAGGTACCATAAGCCAGGTTCATTGTCAAGCTCAAGTAAAACACCAGGAAAAGAAAAGTCGAAAAGAAGAGTTTCTGAAGTTAATATGGAAATTTTTACACTCATAGAAGAGGCAATGTAAAACACAAAATCCTTTCACTAGTTTTTATACCAACATGTTTTTTTAATCATCAGCTTTCTAAGTGGTTGAAACTGAATGATTTATTTAGCATGCCTGCTCTATTTTTAGGGAAAAAAAACAACACTTACAGACAGAAGTATTTCCAGTTTTTCTCATAAAATTCTAAGAGATACTGAAGACAGATGACACCCCCTCCAACACTCAACTATGAACTAAGATCTATCTTTAAAAAAAAACCAAAAAAAACAAACAAAATAAAAACATGTTGGATGTTAGCTCCACTTATGCTTTTGTTAATTTTGTACCTTATTACCTCACCACCTTTGGAACAAGTTAGGTTTCTACAATGAGTTTACATGATGATACCCATGATAAGGACTGAACCAGTTCTGCTGCACTGAAGTCCCGGGGTTAAACTAGCAGCTACATCACTAAGCCAGTCATATCACTTTATATTATATATCCCAAGACACCTTAACTTTTAGCAAAATACTATCTCTCCTTACACACATTTGCCGCTGAAGATCCTCAGTAGCCTTTATTCTTCTACTGTGATTGATTTTTCCTTTGATATATATAGATTTTAGTTTGATTCATCAGTTTCCAGCTGAAAGCATCTTGGTCCTGACAAGTATTCTGTGACTTGACAAGACTGTGGGGTTGTTTTGGAGGAGCTGTCCTTCAGTCGACCACAAAAACATAATTTGCTTCCCCATAGAGCAACTGCTGACACGCTTGACAATTGTTAGGGGGTAATTCAAGAGAGGCTTAATTTGAAAGCTAGATGAGGAGCTTTGCACTTCCTTTCAGAGGTGTCTTGACTTTATATTGTTTTGGTCTATTTAGTGTTTGCAATACCAGCCCAACCACAAGTGTACATATTTATTATATGAGGAGAATTTTAGCTGTCAAATGAATATTCAATATCATCTTAAGCAAACTCTACTTGTAATTCTAACATAACTTTAGTAGACTGAATATGAATGGCAGTTCTGTCATTTTTAGACCATTAAAGTATGCTTCACAAAATTCTAATGAGCACATATTCTTTCTCAAATCCAAATGCTCTAAGATGGTAAAGTAAGCAGAGGACAGATACACTCAGATACCTTTGTCAGCTCAACTCAGCAGGATGTAATGATATTGATGACAGAAAGTCATCACGGAGGACATGTACCACAGCAGGAAACGTCTTAGTTGAAGCATGCTCATTCTGTACTCATCAATTCTTTAGCAACCTGCAGTCTCCTACCACCTCCCCTCCTCCACCTGGGTACAGCAATTTTCCTTACACCTTTGCTCTTTTTGTGTTTACTTTCCTTGTCTCTGTTGTAGATGGAGACAATAACTCTTGCACCTTGTGAGACTGATTGTACTTAAAATATTTCACTCAACTGTGAGTGCAGATGAGTCCAAAATATGTAGTTCTATGATACGGAGGGGGAAACAAAAGCAGCATGTTTGTTTTGTTTTTGGTAAATGCAATATTATTTTATGGTGAATTGTCCAACCAGTGTCAGCTGTGTGGAAATTGAACGGTTGGTTAGGTTACAGTATCCATGTCAAGAAGGATAGCAGGGTGACACGAAAGGTTTTCTTGTCGTTATATGATCTGCTTTTGAATATTTTATGTCAGAAAGAAACACAAGTACAAGGCAAAGTATAAATTTTTGTCTTAAATCCGCAAATAGAGTTCACTCTAAATTTTCAACTAATGACTTTACATTAAGGTTCCAAGTTCAGATTTTTATAAAAACAAATTACTTGCCAATACAATCTATGGAAGATACAGATTTCTCTTTGAGAGCTATAATTAATATTTAAGTATTGAGCACCTGTTAAATCAAACATTTAACTTGATTCAGGGTTTCTCCCAGAAAATCTGCCAAGCGCGGTGATAGTGGCCCTAACATCTTTCTTACACAGTAAAAAAATTAAAAATAAAAAAATGTTACACCAAAAAGTATTGTGTATATTGATTTTCCTGTAAGGTGCTAAAATGGATTCACAGACGAGAAAAGTATGTGTCATGAGTTTTGGCATTCAGGAATCTGACGATCAGTGTTTAGACAAGTCAACCTGAAGATTCTTGAATTCCAATCACCATCTTAGCAACTGGTGCCTCCCAACACGGCTTGGATGGTTTAAGACAAAAAGCACACTATGGCCCTTCTTTGTTATATTTTGCCATCTGCTCTATGTCACCATTATCACAGTAAAGTGGACTCTACAGTTTCTTACATGAAATTGCTGAAATGTGCCATCAGATGCATTCTAAGTGAACAGCCCTCTAAAACATGACTGCAGAACAGCCATACCAGACACTTGCATGTTTTACTTACTCTTCACTGGTATGCATATTTCATGTAAAAAGTGACATTGCATCATAAAAAGGATGCCTGTAAGAGCTATGCAGTATATGCAAAGAGCATTTGGGTGGAATATTTGCATTCACATTGGATTTTATTGTCAGATGGAATTCTGGCTCAGTTGTCACAGGTCTTTACTGAAATACTTCAGGCATTGTTGAAATTTTCCAGTTTTTTCTAGTCTCCTATAACGTATCTTCTTTTTAAAAAGTGGTGAAATTATTCATTATTATCTATTGGATGTGCTTGACAAGAAAATTTCTCAAATATATTTTTGAAAAATAAAACCAGAGCAGTAGTGATCAGCTTATTCCTTTGGGTTATTTATGTATTAAAATATTAAGGTTGACAAAAAGATTTTCAGAAACCGACTTTTTAGTACATTATCTAACCACAAGCTTAATAATTTATTCTGATTAAGGAAAATGTCATCACCAAAAAATGTACAAAATGTAAAAATATGAAGCTTGAAAGAAATTGGAAACAAAAAGCCATCCAGTCTATCTTATAATTGGTGTCTTGGGTGTAAATGAGACAACAATTAAAGAATAAATAAAATAAAAAAATAAAAATTCCCACACTAAAGACTTTTTGACCTATGTGACCTATGAAAGGAATGCTACGACAAATGACTATTGTCTGATATTTTCCAGTGGACAATTTCATTGATAAAACATGAGTTGTACATTAAACTACATTTTTAAAACAAAAATAATCTTAGATTTTTGTTAGCTTACAAAAAATATTAAAATGAAACAAAATGTTAACCTTGACTGTGCATTCATTTGATCTACAGCAGTGTATTTGACTCTTTCCTGTCTGACCTAAATGTAGGTATTGGTGTAGTTATTTTTGTTTTTTTACATATTTCCTGAATCTGTTACTATGTTATGACAGTATAGTATGAGACGGATAATTTGTGAAAAGATTTATGTCCTCCACCTAATCGTTGAGCTATTATTGTTGTTGGAAGAAATATACTCTTCCGAAGTTGACCCGATTAAAAGAAACCAATCAGAGCTTGGGGGAGAGTCTTAGTACTGTCAATCAATCACATATACTCGCTGCTAAATATATTAAAGGTGGAGAAACAACTTACCGTTAAACAAAAACCGTTTTTTTGTTGTCATTGGTGGAAATGCTAATTAGATTGAGTAATCATAACAGGTTGTGCTAACTGCAGTTTAGCAGAGGGCTAAGAAGGTGGTGGCGCTGATTGGTTATTTCTAGACTGCTTTGGGAGAAGGAAGAGGAGTTATACTTTTTTTCACAGCTTATCTGTCTCATACCATACAGTCACAACATAGTAACAGTTTCAACAAATATGTAAAAGAACCTTTTTTTTTTTTTTTTTAATTTGGCCTAATTATTGTTTTTTTTTTTTTTTTTATCTCTATTCCAATCTGACAGGTAAAAATTCCATAAATTTCCTCTAACCTTCCCTACTCTCTGTAGGTGTCCATGTCCCCTGCTGAGCAGAAGAGAGTCAAGCTGTTCAACTGAATATACAAGTGAATTAACAACTCTACAGCCTGGCAGGTGTCTCATTAGAAATATATTAGGGCTGTTATCAGTAACCCAGCACTCCCTAAATGTCTATAGCTGTGTACACGTGTGTTTGAGACAGAGCCTTTCAAGAGGGATAGAGAGTGTTTCTGTGTTTGTGTACGCACAACGTTGGTAATTGGAGCTGTGTTAATTCAGTGCAGCAGTGATGCAATCCAGAGACTGAATGTATTCATTTTCAGAACTCGCATTTATTTTTGGCATGGAGTGCCTCTTATGCAGCTGCATCTGAAAAGTGAAACGATTAAAAGTGTCCTGAAACTTTCCTGAGTCGGCAAGTGACACATACTAATTAATATAGCACCAAATTAAAGGTCTGAGCTGTGACAAAGATTTGAGAAAAAGAAACTCAATCTGAAGACCAAATAATACTTCCACCATGAATAAGCCTATAAGTAACTTATTCCTATGTAAATGTATCCATTAAAATGACAAAAAAAACAGCTTTAAATTATTTCTGTTATAGAAACCAAAAATGAGTGCAGAATTTAGTGAAAGTTTGTAATTCATGACATACATTATGCTTAACAGGTTCAGTTTGTGTACGAGCTACGTTAGTATTATAGAGCACAAATTAAAGTGAAATACATTGGGATTGTGTTGTACTGCTGTTAGAAATTATTAGCTAGAATGTTCTAGGAGAGAATGTCAGCATAAAATATCCTTCTGATATAAATTGATGCCTTTGTAAGTGTGACATGTATGATTAAGCATTCCTACCGCTTTCCTAATATATATTAGTATTCTAGCATCTATCGAAGTAGCAAAATCAAAATAGCAATACATAGATGTCAGATTATTTTTCTTAGGAATGCACAAACATGAAAATTGTGAGCCAATATTGATGTGCAATATTACCATTGCTGGATTACCAAGAAATATTAATTACAATGTTTTTTTCAAAGTATATATCTATTTCTCCATCCTTTCGGCACCATGGAAAGTGGAAAAGTGATGTCATTGCTACTCAATTAAACATCCAATAATCCTCTGTTGCATTGTTTGGGGTGCCACATGCTCAAACAAAAAAACCATAAGACCAACTCTCTCTCCACTCCATCCCAAAAGACATATACAAGTAGTAACAAGATAGAAATAAACATTAGTTATTTAATAAATATATGTCATATTTTTGTTTTGACTTCACTCATGGATCTGATGTATCCCTAATAATTATTACCACCAACAATTAATATATCTTGTTTGTTTTTTGTATTTTTGTTTAAATAAATGATTAAGTCAAGTTTGGTGATACTGTGCAGCCATATTATTATATATATATATTTTTTGCCAATTTCTTTCTTTCTTTCTTTTTGTCTAACTGATTAAGGTCGATATCTTCTGTAATATCATTTGTGGGTAAGTTCAGATTTCTTTGAATCCATAAGTGCTTTTTAATTCCTTTCTAATGCATTAGATCCATCTTTATTTTTGCAAATGCTAGTTAGTTTTTTTTTTTTTTTTTTTCTGTCCAGTTCCAGTAAAACTACTAATGGGAGATACCAAGACTGAAAGTGATGGATAGACTTTCAGTCTTGGATGTGGAAGCCTAAGACCTAATTAGGTCCTGTTTTGAAGTTTGTGGGAGAATGTCTGCTGTTGTTAGCCTTCAACTGACCCACTCAGGAAATGTTTGAGGCCCGAACTGCTGATCATGACCTCAGCTTACCCACTATTTATCAGTGTGGATTTTTGCTTATTTTGGGGGCCAAAATAAGTAAAAAAATAATTATTATAATGAGTGATTTAAATACTTCTTTAGAAATTCTGCTTCAAATTGAACATGCACCTAAATACACTTAAATAAATTGTAAATCCATTTGTAGCTGTGAATAAACTACTTTTTGTATTCTTTGCATCAGTTTTAGGGACTCATAATGGAACAAGATGATAAAAAGTGTAGACGCTGTTTTGTACACAAATAGATCAGAGAGTCTTTGCAGCAAAACACAATTCTCACATATTTGCTAATTTTCAGTCATATTTCTTGGTTTCTTATCTTAGGCGAACACAAAAGATTTTTCTCACTATCTCATCTTTGGTTTAAATTTAATTATGGCTTCAGTTACTTTGAGTCTGATTAAAAATAAAGAAATGGTAAGTACACTATGTTGTGTGAAAACTGCTAAATATTGGTACCCAAAGTTAACAACAAAACTGTTACGACTGATTCTTTTACTTTTTGGGTTATGTAGCTTTTACCATCTGAAAGTAAAATCAGTTAAACTAGACTAAATACACTGAATGCCAATTTAGGAACATTGGATTGTATTTGTCAAAACTGTCGCTATATTGTGACAATAAAGTAAGAAACAGAGAATCTGTTAAAAAAAAAAATCAAGTTCCTCTGCCTTCTCCCTTTGTGACTATCAACATAGTTCAACACTAACAAAATCTCTGTGGATGACCAGTGGATAGGTTAAGAATATCCAAATGTTTTATGAGAGTAAAATAATTGAAAAAAATAGGTACAAATTATTTGACAGGAATGGTTGTGGTGATATATAAGGTTGCATGATAAGAATTTAGAAAAAGGAATGCTATTTCAGTAATTTTTTTCTCCCCTCATTTATCACTTATACAAGCACTTTTTTCCCCTCAGTCTGTAGCTTTATTCTGTAATCACCTTGGGGACTAGAAGCAGTCACAAGGCTACTTTGAGGTTAACCTCCCACAAAAACACTGTGGATATTTCGGTCTCTTTTTTTTTTTTTTTCTTGCCCTGTCTGGACAGTTTCATAAAGTTTTCATGACAACATTAATAGTGCAACATGCTACCATTTAACACTGTTATAAATTAATGGCTTGAGAGGATTAATGTTTTTAATTTGGGCAAACATGAGTAAAATTCATCCTGTGTAAAATACATGCAGAATAAGGATCACAAACTTAAAAGGTACCAGTCTTACTTTTAACCGTAGATGGTTCAGCTGCCTCAGAACAGACTGCATCTCTACACACATGGTTCATGTTGACCTGCTTACAGAGATGCATCACATGGAGAGCGTGTGTACCGCTCACATATGCACAGATGCATGGTTGCTTTCACCTTGTCAGCACTTGCTCCAGATGTGTCTTGATTGGGAAAACATCCATTAAACACACTAGAGTGTCTTTGTACATAACGGTGCAGCTGCACGCCACGTGATGCGGTTTTTCAGACACACTCAGATGGAGCTGAGTTGTTGCACAGCGGCGTTGCCAGCAGGGTGAGCTGTGACCAGGGTGTTTGCTCATGGTTACGTAAAGACAGTCCAGAGAGGGATTAATGTGTTTACTGGGGGGAAGAGTAAGTATTTCCCAATGACCAAAGATTGCTTTGTTCTCTGAGGTGAGTTTGAGTGGCTAATGTTAGGTTATATGTCAATGACCCAAGTTAATGTGAATGCTGCTGTTTCGAACAAAAGTCTAAGCAAGGTTTTGTAGGTTCTTCTTTGTGGCTCATTAACTTTGCAATCATCAGACTGGAGGAGATCAAGAAGCTCCACTTTGCTTTTTTGACTTGAGACCACTGCTCATTACCCACACATTTTAATGCTCTATCCAGTCTGTTCTCATTTCAACACAAAGTCACAGCTGCTATTTTACGTAAGCTAAAATAGTCTTCTTAAAAATGTAATTAACATTTTTTCTTATTTCATTTACACAGTGAATAATCAGTGATCAACAGAGGGTAAATGCTGTCAGAAAACAATGAACTTTTTCTTTCAAAGGAAAAAAGAAAACAACCTTTTTTATATATATAATTTGGAGCTGTTGGCAGCTGACATTGAACCACAATTCATTTCATAAAATGCCAGATTTCCATCCACCCACTTGCGGTAGTTCTTTGAAACTCATCTACACAAAGACACAGATGTGTATCTCATCTTTTAGAATAAACAGACTCTCATCCCCCTCCAAAATTTTGATCAGTATAATCAGTATGGAAACACATCATGAAGCTCGACTGGTGTTTCAATCCAGCAATATATTTCTGCTATATGTGAACAAACATATACTGGGATATATTGTGTACTTCTATGAGACTTAAAGGCATACTTTGGCATATTGAAATTGATGTTCTGCAAAGTTATCTGAGTAAATGAGTCTAATTTATGTCCACTATTTGGGGAAAAATCAAGAGCAAGTCATAGCCGAGCCCCTTTTTTTGTTTATTTCAATGTTTTAATAATTATAATTTGTGGGATGCAAATGTATGTTACTGCATATGAAGAATTTACCCTCTGACAAGGAACCGTTTTTAAAGTTGGAAGTTGTTGAAGTTGTTTTTTTTTGTTTGTCGTTTGTTTTTTCAGTGTAACAACTTCATTATAGTGGTTGATGCATAGGGTTGCATCAATCTGTGTAATCAACCAAGACCCTCACGTCTGTTCCAAGTCAACCAAGAAGAGAGTAAATTTTGCAGTATTGAAATATCAAAAACATGGGTAAATGGGTGGCTAGTATATTTTTTGTAATTTTATCCTGCCATCTGATTTTATTTATTAATTGTACATTAAGGATAAATCCCTTTATCATGTGGAAATTTCAGTGTGACATTAATACCGTATTTTTCAGACTATAAACCACTTTGAACTATGCGGCTTATAGCCCGTTGAAGCTTTTCTGTGGATTTTTCTTGAGTTGCCTCGGGGCTCTTTTGCAGGAAGTGAATCATTGGAAGTCAAAATTGGAAATCAAAGAAAAAAGCACTAACTTTCATTTAGAATAAACACATGCTAGCAGTAGGCATGACGGAGAAATTTCTTCTAACTCATAAAGGGGAAACCACACAAAGAAGTTCAAATGATGCAGCTTTTAAGTTGAGGGCTATCAATCTGGCAGTCCAGGAGGGAAATGGAGCTGCTAAACGAATCCATGCTTCGGCACTAGAGACGGAGGTTTGTATCCGTTGCTTTGGTTGCTTTGCTCCTTAACAACAGATTTAGCTCTCGGTTTTTCATAAGGAAGAAGCAGAGGGCTGCGTCCTTGTGGAAAAACTCAGATCTACAGCTGGGTTTTCAGCGGCTTTTAGCCCGGTGTGGCTTGTTTATGTATGTTTCCAGATTTTTGTTTGTTTTTTTTAAAACTTTGTAGGTGCAGCTTATAGTAAGGTGTGTGCTATAGTTTGGAAAATACAGTACTCTTAAGACAATTAACCATTTGCAAATTTAATCATAAAGGAGATGGTGTCTTAAGTTTTTGTTCAATCACATCTCTAAGTGAACAGTGTGCAGTAGGAGATGAAGTGATTCTTTTTTTTTTTAGTCACTGGGACAATATTTGAATTGTGGTTGTATTGTTTTTGTAGCAATGGTGCAGATGTGCTGTTTGTGTGACATCCACCACTCTTTATGAGCTTTGGTCTGTGAGATCAATGTCAGGTGTGGACGATAAAGACAGTAATGACAAACTGGTAAATATACCATTGACAGAAGTAGCCAGAGTACATGCTATCTGGAATACCAAATATCTCTTGTAAGCAGTTCCTAGTATTTGATACTACATAGTAAAATCTTGAATGGCGAGGATGAGAAATTGCCACCAACATCCCCCTATTCTCAAAACTTTGTTCCCTCTTTATATCTGAGTTACATAGAGAGGGAACCAGCATTTAGTTCTACCACAATCTCCATGCTCCCTTCAAAGCAGCAGAGAATTTTCTGGATCCTTCCATTGTAGTTGTAATGTGGTGAAAGCAATAAGCAATTTTGTACTGCGCCCTAGACATAAATTAAACCTAATAAGTCCCAAAAATGTTTGTTTTTTTCCGTCAGAGAACATGGAGAAAGAGCTTTTACGAGCACAAAAAAGCTGACAACAAATGCTAAACTGACAGTTTAAGTATAAGATTCACAGATTTATGTCACCTGCTGTTTTGTCACGGAAAGTTGGTACAAATCTTCTTTTTAGATGCCGTCTCAACACGAGTACAGCACGTTCGAATTACCCCATTTTATAGTGAAATAAAAGCCAGCCTCAGTGATGGACAGTCAAAATCCTGTAATAATCCCTTTCTGTCTGTCATATGTAATATGTTAAATTTGGTTATACATTTTAATATTTACAAATGTTTTATTTATATTTCAACTCTGGAAATTCACTTTCTGTGACTGAGAAAAATCTGAATTTTTTTGCAAGTTTTATTTTACTTAAAAGTTGTTAGTTGGCTGTTACTTGTAGAATTGAGTGAGTGACTAACTAACCAGAGAGTGTACATTAATGACTAATTAGGACTGAATAGTAACCTTTCACTTGGCTGATAGTTAATAGTTAATTTGTGTTCTCCAGATAATATGCTACCTAATTGCTTTATGAGGTAGTGTTAGGGAAGAAAATGAAAAATGAATTCATTGTACAGGTAAAAATAAAAAGGAATAAGAACTTAAAAGATTGTAAGTCAGTTTTATGATGTATTGTGGAGATGGCTTTTGACTTTAAGGGAGATAGAAGTGAAACTGATGAGCCTATAATTGTTCAATTTGTTTTGAATGTACTGTTAATCTCTTATGTTCACAATGTACCTTTTACCTCTGTTGGAGGTGAGTCTGATTTGTGGTGAATCGTATTCTGTGAAGTACTATGGATTTGTGAGTTGTTTTTACATCAGTTACTTGTGCATTAAAACACAGATTCTCACTTAGGCTTGACTTCAACCCCCCGCAGGCTTCATGTTCCACAGAACCTTTGAGGGTTTTATTTGAAACTAAAATGAAAACCTAAGCACTATTTCATCTCTCATTGCCAACAAAAAACATAAAATCAGCTCTGTTCATTATGGTCAGAATGATTTCGAAGGTCTACCACCATGGGCAGGTCTATTCTGGAGCCTTTGAAACTGGATTCTTACAAAATAATAGGAGAGCCTATTGTGATTCTGTGAACATGGTTTCACAGGCGGAAACCTTTAAATCATATTTTAAAACACAAACGTTGACATCACAGCAGCAAATAAACCTGTGTACGTCCTCAGAGACTCTTCTTGCATTTCTCTTACAGCCAATTTTATCATCCCAATAGCAAAAAATAAGCAATATGCTGCTCCATTCATTACTCCAGTGGTTTTTCAGCGAACCACTGGCTTTCCCCAGGAGCAACACCTCTGTAGTGCAAGCTCTTTCAGGGGACGTTATGGTGTTAATTAAAGTTGGTGCACATGTGAAAATGCCCAAGTGTTTGACCTGAAAATATTTTTCAATTTCAATGTCATGAAAGGTGCTTTTCAAGCATGGAATAGCAATTTACGTAAAAAATAAAACCTAACATAATGTACATTTTATGGTAAAAGTGAAGTTTAACCTTTAGAAACTACTGTGCAAAGATAGTAATATTTGCTCTTTTGTGCTTTTTATGCTTTTCTGGACTAGTGATAATAATGTAATGGCTTATTTTAATCAAGTACTGTTGAAGGAATCAAACAGCTTTTTGGTTTATATAGATATAATAGAAATATTCTTTATTGTCTCAAATTGGAGGAGTATTTCCTTTCAAATGTCTTGCTACATTTCTGATAGCCTTTGACTTCACGTTGCACCTCACTGGTGCTAAAAGTATAAACTTTAAGTATGTGGAGTAGTATTCTTGAGTTTGTAGTGGTTAAAAACTGAGCAGTTACCGGTCAGAAAAAGATTACATTAATTATAAAGGTCATTTTACTTTTAGCATGCAATTTTTTTATGCTTTTTATTTCTATAACACATAGGTTCAAAGTGAGCAATGTAGAGGAATAAGAAATCACAACAGTAAATATGGTTAAATTATCAACATGTCACATGACTGTCAAAATGTCAGTGATTCTGTTTCATGTAAAAAATCAATAAAAACACAAAATCCTGTGTATCCTTCAGTCCTGCATTTTTATTCTTTAACTGGATAACATTTTGACTTAGTGATGCTGTCGGCTTAAAAACATCAAACTCTTCCATCCACTACTATTTTTTTTTCTTATAGAAATGACTCTGTTTAGACTATGCAGGAAATATTTCATTTCTTTTCACAACCATGCTATTGCATGAACTCTGTTCCTGCTGTTTCTGGTAAAATATAAGGGAACCCAGTGATTTGTCCCAGCAGAACACTACAGAAAAAGTAACAAGTGAACCTTTAGCAAAAGTCAAACTTTTATCCTGCCATAAGGTGCTTTTGTTGGATCACAAGACTGATGGTTCCACTATTCATAACAAGGCTGGAGTGCACTGAGCCGAAAATGTACCAGTATTCATGCATCTGGTTTGCATTAGCAGAGTGATACTCATCTGGGTTACATGTCTGCTGCTGCAGCGTAGACCACCCTTCTGTTTTCTTCTCTCTCTTTAAGTGGTTTCTGGAGATATTAACTACTGGTTTGGCTCATCATAAAACAGAACAGACAAAAGGCTCAAAAGCTATTAAAAATTACTGCCAAATTGTGAATAAACAAGCTAAAAATAGGGGTTATTTTCAAGATGTTGCCATGGTGGATAGTGGTTTTTTTGTTTTTGGAATGCTTATGATTCATTTGTTCAATATTTTACTTGTTCAGTAATTTTACTTTTACTCAAACTGTTTCACATTTACAGTCCACCTTTTACTTCAATTTCAGCTTTCTTTCTTTACCACCATTTATATTTTAAGATTATAATTTCTGCCAGTTGTTATTTGAAAATGAATCACATAGATTGTATGGAGAATGTCGAGAACATCAATATTCAAGTCTTCCAACAGATTTTCAATTGGGTGTAGATTTAGACTTGGTCATTTAAGCACATGCACACGAATATATTGGTTATATTTGCTAACGTCTGATGGGATTTGCACTAAGTGGCATTGAGTGATATTAGGCCATTGGGTGATGAATAAATATGAATGCCACACTTTTCACATTGTTTTTGTGACAAACATTAAAAAGCATGTATTTCTTATCATTAGTTTATTACATTAAATCCTGAAAAAATACAATTAAATTTATGTTTGTAGTGTGATAAGACAATTGTTGGATGCATTCAGGTTGCCTGAGGCTGTAGGAGTTCTTCCTACTCAGCCCATATTTTATAGTCTAATAGCAGAGAAACATTTGTCCTAACTTTGGGGTTAGGACAGTTTACAAAGACTGGTGGATACAAGGTAAACATTTGCTCTTTAAAAACAAAAATCACTAAAATGTGGTTAGATTGCATTGCTGTGTGTGGCACTTCCTCTTTTTTCTAAATATTGTCGCATTTGGGGGTGTTAACAATCTTTAGGCCAGAACAAGCCTAATCTGTTTTTACAAGAGCTGTCACATCACTTTAGATGCTGGTTCAGATTGGAAGAACACACACTCTTACAGACAAAACCCACAGTTACTGCCCAAACCCACAGAAGCCTCAGGCTTTTGCAAAGACCCACGCCCATGGAGCAGTTGGCTCATCTACACCCCACAATATTAAAAAGGAAAAAAGAAAGTGAACAGCACATTTACAAGACCAAAATGAAGCCAAAATTTAAAGATGCAACTTGCTTAAAAAAATGTTTTGCATAACCTCATCAAAATTTGGCCTTTACTGTTTTAGAGCTGTTGAAAAATAATTTCAGCTTGTACTCAGTCAAGCCAAAAGTGACGAACATACTCAAACTCACTCAGCTTTAATGAAATGGAAATTTTACTTAAGAGTAATCTTGTATGTCAGTGTGCAAATTGAAACAAGCTCATTAAGTGTAGTGGGCCACTCTTCAATCAGTATGTAAATCAAAAGGGGCTGTGATGGTTCCACACATTTCACAAATACACACTTAATGGTCCTATTCTTCTTCTTTTCACACGCTTCTCTTGATTCCCTGAGATTGAATCCTGAGGTTCACAGATGAAGTTACATCAGTTTTAGAAAAGCAAATTACGAGTATAAAGATACCATACTGTATATGTGGTTGAAGAGAAAGCAAGCAGAGAGGTGAAAAAAAGTGTTTATTGCTCTTGAACGTGTCTGTCACTGTATGACTTGGGTTGACCTCAAACTAAGAGAGACAACAAGCAATTGCAGATTGCAGAAACCCACATTGCAGTGCTTGTTGCTGAAACAGCCAATACAAACTTGGCCATCATCAGTTTATGTGTGCACTTCTGAATCATGACACATCTCACGATGGTGCAGCAGTTTGAGCTATTATCTTTTAAAAATGCCACAGAAGTGATTCCTTCTCTCCCAACATTGACTCATCCATCCACATACCATAGACAGACTATTCAGCAAGCCATGTATCTTGTAGCTATTTTGGCTTAAGTGGTTTTACCTAAGCCCTATTGTAAGGGGTGACAAGCCAGTAACGCAAATTGATAGGGAGGAATGATTGGTAACCGTGTGCTTTTTTTTTTATCGCAAAGTGCATGACTTTAGAGCATTAGGTTAGAATACAGTGTTTTGCTAAAGTATACTCCTTGATTTCTTTTCTTTTTTCTTTTTCAAGCTTTGTCACATTGCTCTTCAGTTGAATATATTAAAACAGACCAGCACAGAGTACTGCATATTTTTGAAGTGGAAGGAAATTGAAACATGTTTTTCTTTAAAATTTTTATTATTTTTTTTACACTAAAATCACAGACAATTGCTTATAAATGTTAACAATCCGCTTGTTTATTCTTAAAGATTGTTGTAATTGAAGTGAAAGTTTGTTTTAAGTTGCGGCTTAGGAATTCACACTTCTGCCCCTGCACCTCTACAAGTTTCCATTTTGTAAAGGTGGGTCTGAATAGTCTGAGAAATCATTTCAATATGTACTGTGTACATGTAAACATTTAAATTATCTTTATAAATATCAATTAAAATTGAAAAGTATTGCTGTAAAAATAAAAATATGAAAAAAAAAAAAAAAACTTACAGTGTCAATCATCATTAATCTTAACCTGAAAACTAAAGGAACTATAGTTGAGTCTTTTCAGCTTCATGTTTTATTCTGTCAGTTGGTCATTTTAAATATGTTTTTCTGGCTTTACTTTTTTGAATATCCTGCCCCTTCTACTGTGTGCCTGTAGATAAAAATGTTGTGTCACGGGAAAACATTGTCCACAGTCTGTTCCCCTTCTCATTTTTCCCAGAATGGTCCCCATATGTGTCCCAGATGAATAGCTCGAGATAAAAGTAGGATTTTCTGGTAGATGTGAAAAAAAAGATGGCGTGGGTGGAAACTGTGGTCTGGGGTCTTGGCTCTGTTGCTGTTAAATATAGGGTTGAGAAACGCCACAAATTCAGCGTCCAACTTCTATATTAGATCATTCTGGAGGCTGACTGGCACACAGTCATAGACACGGTTACTACTTGCACAAATAATTCCATGACATTGTTTTGCGTTATCTGTTTTGAAACACACGTGTTCAGCAGACATTTCAGCACCACTGGAAAACAGGATAAGATCTCAAATTACACTGAACAAAAGAATTGGATTGCTGCTTTCCAGTATGAGATATATAACATCAACAGGCCCTATATCTGTTTTTGCTTCACTGTATAATGTCTTTATGACATGTTATCCTATGAGCCCCTGGCTTTCTGCAAGCCAAATGTATTACTTTTAGTTTGGTCTAATGATTTTTCAGACACTCTTTAAAGCTACTGGTATTTTTTTTTTTTTTTTTATCAAAATGTTGTTTAGATATTTGTTGAACTGTCACGATGCCCTAACAGTATAATATGAAATAAAATAGAAAAAAAAAATCTATCTCCTCTTCCTCTTACATATGGTTCTACTGCCTTCTGCAGAAATACTCCGCTCCTGGTAACAAACATTCTACAGTTTCTTCTCCAGAGCAGAGACTGTCTTGAATGCAGAAGCCAGTGAACATTGCAACCAAAGGTGGTGCATAAACAGTTTTCTTCTAATATTAACTTGTTTTTCGGCCATTAGCACAGTTGCAGCAAACCGGTAATCTTGAGGCTGTTCTGTGTGCATACAAGCTCAAACATTGATTTTGTTCTTCTGCTGTGTCCTGAATCACTGGGTGAGTCCGAGCGATTCTTGCTGTCCTCTGCCCCACCTGAGTCTAAATTGCCCTACATGAAGAATGTAGAGTTTAGATTGAGGCGAAAAGGTTGATTACATTAGAGATTTCTATCAGGAGTCATTTGAAGTCTAGTTTAGAAACAAAGTGATGGTTTTTGAACTTTGAGGGTGACTCTCACATTGTGACATCCATTCATTGTCTCTCGGTGTGCATTTCATAGTTCTACAAGAAAGCAGAGGAAAGAGCAATACTGACACAGATGTTATCCGTACTTCGGTTTCTCTGTATATTGTTACAAAAAGTGCTAACTTAAGAATTCGCAAAGGCAAGTTCCATTACTAGACATTATGTTCTTCTAAACAGATTGCAAACATATGTATGAGTTAGTGGAAAAGAGGTGATTCTGAAGTAAACAACATATTACAAAAGCATTGCAAAATGTATCTATTGTTTTTTTTATGTTATGTTAAAACAAGATGTTTCAATGTGAGACTTTAAAAGCATTAAGTGGCCGTCTTTGTTCATGTACAGACTGACATTTTTTCCCAGTATAAAAGCTTCCTCTCAAAAAGCGGCGGCTGTTTCCACGAAACTTCTTCCTGGATCTGGAATCTCCAGACAAATGACCACCTTAGAGAGCCCTCCTCCCCACTCAGCCAGTCTAGTAAACTTCAAATGGGAATTCTTAAGACTTTTTTCAGATATGACTTTCCTATTGTCACTCTTTTATAAAGCTCATATTTCTGAGAAACTTTGACTCACTGCATCTCTTCCAGAGTTCCCATGAGCCTTTGGGTGCCTTTTTGATTATTGTCATCCTTGCCTAACTTGTCAGTTTTGGTGGACAGTCATGTAATGATAGGTTTGCTTTTATTACTATTTCCATTGACATGTGATGGATTGAACACTGTGCTAATGTTCTGTATCAAAACTTCTGAGGCCTTCACAGAATGGTAATAGTTTTTTTCTGAGATTAAATTACACACAGTTGGACTCTGTTTATTATAGGTAATTGACTAATGAAGGCAATTGGTTTACTGGGTTTTATTTTTGGGGTGTTGGACAAAAGGAGGCTGAATATAAATGCTTACCATATTTTTGAAATTCTATTGTTAAATTAATAGAAACATAACTGTTGTTACACTTCACAATTATTCACCACTTTTTTAGAACATTTTGCGAGACACTATGAATATTCAAAGTAAATGGAAATAGATTGAAGGTGAACGAGGTGTAGACAGAGACTTAAATATGTTGCTAAGAGGATAAAATAGAAGAGACAATGAACAAACCAAATAAAAACAATCACATGGCAAAAAAGGGCTCTAAGGCTTTCAAATTTCAAATAAACATTTCTTTTAACCTTTTTAATTTCCAACCTTGTGAAAATCAAGACATTTTTAATTAATTATTTTTGATTAGCATGAGCAAGAACAGCAAGAGTAGACACAGGTCATAAGAAAATATGACCTTCTGATGTAAGAAGATGGACTGCTCAAAATAGTTTACCACTGATAGGAAACACTGATAGATTGCCTAACACTGATAGAGTTAGGCCAACAGAGGTAGACTGGTCTGTTTACATTCAGCCTCTTCTGGTCTCAGTTGTTTGACCCTTTTCAGGGCCTTTGTTATTTGTACAGAGGGACATTACATTATTATGTGATGTTTACAAAAGCAGAAGCCAGAGCCCATCCAATCAAGCCTAACCATTTATTAAGCGTTCATCGCCTCACATGGAAAGGAAATGCTGGCTTTCATTACTGTTCATTTGTCCCTGGTTAGTCTTAAGTAGAAATTTCTCTACTGAAGAATCTGAAGAAATATTTTTGTTTTTAGTTGGAATTGTATTGGAAAGGGATATGACTCCCAGAATAGTAGAAACTTACAGTAGTTGTCCTTGTAGAACTATATATTGTAAACAGGATGCTTAGGAGGGAGAATATTATATTTGTAGCACAACTTTGCAAAACTTCTACATGTCCCAGTCCTTTAAAGGTCATCTGGGAAAGCTTTGCGACATGTGGTTTGACATTTGGTTGCCAGAGTTTTGAAAAGAGCAAGTATATACCCCTGTTTATTTTTATAAAAAAAAAAACAAACATTTTTTGTACTCCATCTCTGTAATGTGTGGGATCTTTCTCACTCTCTTATCTTAAATATATATAGATTTTTCTCAGCTTCCTCAAGACTCCATAGGAAGACTTGGCTCCCCTTCTAAAAACTCTGTTATATCCATTTCATGATGTAAGAATAATTTAAGCTGGTGAATGTGCACTCACTGCATATTTACCAGCTTTTCTGCAGAGTAGTTGTTAGACTACTTAACAATGACCAGACTTCAAATACTTAATGTAGCTTATATTTAGATTTAGTCAAGCCAAATAAATATGAGAAATGCTCCTCAGAACAAAGACATTCGGGGAATTTAAGTTTCCTATGCATTTCCTTTTTAAGAAATATCTACTGTAATGTAGCCCCTAAAGTTTTGTTTACATGAAACCACCGTCTGGGAACTGCTAGTATTTTCAGATGTAGATTGGGGAAAAGTACTGTTTGGATAAGATCACCACAACACCTTCATTCCACTGTAATTGTCATGCCAGGGCAGTGTATACTCCTTGCATGACAGAGACATATAATGCATGTCATTGAAACACAGTGACAAACACATGCTTGAAAACTGTATGTGTTATTTCACAACTGCAGAGTACTTCAAAACTCCTCTGGGTGTGTTCTCAAAAAATTCCACTTTAAAACCTGGTTATAAAAGTAACGAGCACATTAATAACTTAATACATGTCATCGTCCGCCATCGAATGCAACCTGGCCATACAGACACTGGTTACATTTAAAAATATCAGATGCATAACTGATTTAGGACCACACATCCAAGTGCCCTGTGTTGCATTTGTAAAAATCTGATCTCTGTTGTCCAGACTGTCATAAAAAGATCAGATACAGGTCACATTAAGGCAAAACAATCTGATTTCAATAACTTCAGGCTGCAATGTGCCACTGTCTAAGTGGCTAGATTTCAACAAAAACATTGCAATTTCACTGAAACCAGTAAACGGTGCCCATGTTAAGGCCGAAGTAAGCTATTTATTAAGAACAAAAATACAGAATGAAAGAAATCTGTCTAGTATACTCTAGCTTTAACATTTGATACTGGTTGCCTTATATAGGTCCTGATCAGCAGATCTTAAAAATACAGCTTGTGATTGTTTGTGGCTTACCAACATAAGGAAAAGAGGCTTGATTGAACTATATCTGGATTGTTATGCACAAGGATTTTGTGGAGCTCACGTGCCATGGTCCTTGAGATGGTCTTGCCATTTGCCTTTCGTTAAGAAAAGGGGTTGTGTGTTTGATGTTAAAGCAGACAGCTTTGATCTTGATAAGTTCTGGTTCTGGGGAAGAAAAAAACAAAAAAACACTTAGATTTGTCTCGAGCATCAAGGACCTCTCCCCTGCTGTTAGATGACTGTAGAGGTCTATGTGATAGCAGCTGACCTATCTTATAAAACCATTCAGATAATCTAAAAGAAAAGAACAGTGAGGAGCATATAACATTTTCCATTAAAATCATCCTATTTATTTAGGAATTTACTGTATGAATGCAAGTGGTGTATGAAAGAGAAATAATTAAACTACAACCACAAATTTTGGTGCACTTTATAAGGATGTTTATAATGTAGATCAACACAAAGCATTACTTTGTTGTACTGTGAAGTGTAATTAAAATGAAATTATGTTTTCAAAATGTTTTACTAACAATTACCTAAAAAAAATATATATATATATTGACCAAATAAACAATGTGGACACCTGTTGCTCTTATAGCCCTAAATAAAATCCTGTGCAACCAAATGCCTTCAGAAATCACCTTGTAAAATCCCATCTGTGTTTAATTTAGTTTTAAAATAGTTGTTCTGTAATGGTCTTGTATCATCAAGCCTTCCCCAGGGATGCAGGAATTAAAAAAATGTTGGCTTTGTTTATACAAAAACACTACATTTTTGAGTGAGAGTGTATATAAATTCAGCTTTTATCTGTCTTTAGATGGCATTTCCATAGCTTGTCCTCACCTTTCTTCTTGTTTAACTCCCCCCTAACTCTCTACTCTCATATCTTCCCCTTGATTTTCTCTTGTATGTTCATGATGGATGGGCTGCTCTATCATATGAGTAATACTAATGCAGGCCTGTCTGCATGCACCGGCTTGAGCCCTTGCAAATTGAATTTGTCAAGGGCCCATTTTCCGCTAGGTCTTTTGTGTTCACTCTCTCACCTTTTCCATCATCCGTGTCAAAGGCTGTACACCTAAACCAGCAAGATTTTGTGTCATTCAGGCATTCAGATTTCATTCTGATGGCAAAATATATTTGTGTTCATTTCTGTACGGCTGTGAACACCTTGCAGGTTTAGTCCCTCCTTCTGGCATTTTTGTTTTATAGCATTTCTATTTGTTCATTGGATCTAGTTGCAAAAATGTGCAGCACATACTCCCACAAAGTGGCAATTTCAAAAATAGCCTCTCATTCACTACCCTTTTTTCCTTGACTAGGTATGTGTGTGACTTTCATGCTAAATGATTTGCTGTTCACCCAGAGTTGTAAGATGGACAGGGACAAGTTGTACTTGCATTCACTTCTCCCTACCCTTTTTGTCTTGTCTCTTTTTGCTGTTCACGCTCTCTTGCTGTCTGAGAATGACATTTAGTAAACAGCCATATTAACTGACCCAATTTATTCATGTGTGCACATGCACAGGATGAGGGTGCAGTCATATATGTACTTTGGCTGGAATGTGGAGTGAGTTTACGCACCTAGTGTATTCAAATCATCAATCTGCTGCTGTGATGAGAGCTGAGCACCATAAGCTTGTAGTTGTAGTCCACCTGACTACATGCTTTAATATATTTTATTGGAAGTATGGTGACAGAACAAAAATTTCCAAAAATGATTGCACTACAAACAGTACCTTTGTGAAATAAATATTTCTCGTACTGATATTGTAATGATGATATATTTGTAATAAATTGTGCAGCCCTAACAGACATACAGCAAATCACAGTGACACACTGTAACTGAATCAAAAGGCAATTCTACATCCACATCATTATTTTACATCACTTTGTGGGCATCTATCACAAGATATCCAAATTGATATTTGCAGTTGTACTGTCTCATGACAAAATGTTTAACAGTTCAAGAGACATGAATATCATTGGAAGGCACTGTACAAATCTGTATGGTTACACATTTACTCTAGGGGACGCCGTATGGATTCAGTAATCTTCAACTAATGTTTATAATATTCACCCAGGAAAAATTTTACATTTTGCGATCTTTTGTAACTTTCTGTATCATTTAATGACAATATGAATATTATGTTTCCCGGCATCTCAGTATTTCCTCATCACCTTCTCTCAATCATGTTGTCTGTTTTTATTTGTCTCTGCTTTATCAATCACAGCACATTTCTCCAGAGCTTATAGCAATTCCCTTCCTTTCCATCCCTCTCCATCCCCCACTTCTGTCTTGTCTCCTCTTTCATATTCACTTCAGTCTCATCTACACATTCTCTCCAGCCATTTCATTTCTCTTTTTCTTCTGCTTTGTTACTGTATGACCATTTTCCTTCATTAGGGACCATTTGGGTTTCAGCTGTTCCTAGGAGAATGATAGAGTTGCTCTGACACCTCTGCAAGAGAAATTAGGTAGAAGCCATGATGAAAGGGAGTTAATATAAGTTGAAATTTTGGAAGCAAGGGAATTAAAGTCAGAAAAAAAAACTATTCTTCCTATTGTCAAGACTTGCTGCAGAGATTTGTGTGATGCCATGAGTATGGGACCAAAAGTAAACACATTTTCAGACAGATGATGGATTATATGATGAAGAAAAGGACAATGTGACAGTGGGAATTACAGTCACCATGGTATTCGTACCATTTTCCATTTCCCAGCCACTCACTGAAGGACATGCCTAATCTGACACTGTCTATAAAAATAAAAAGGTGTTTATTAGGAAGGCAATGACATTTAGTTCACAACACTTTAAAATATATACAGTAATATTCGACTTTAGCAATATTTTGTTTAAGCAAAGATTCTCCATGCTATTATTTGTTTTTCATAAACATGGTAGAGTTTCCGTTTTGAAAACTGTTCTACAGTGGTTCAAATGCGTAATAAAACTACAATAATGCTATGTATATTTTTTGCATATCTTTACAAATAAAACTCATATTTCAAAGAACTGCAGTAGAGGTTAGTACAGAGTTGGTATAGATTTTAAACTACAGATGAACAAATTGTACTCAAACTTATTAAAAAACTGTAAAATAGCACTTAGTATTTTGTGCTTGCAAGTGTTTACTAATTACCATTTTACAGATGTTTTATATTACTTTCTTTATCACTGTTACCCTGTCAATTCTCATTTGCCAAAAGTTCAGGACAAACACATGGTTGTCGATGTGTTCATTGCAACTGGTTACTGTGTCTAAGAATACACAAAGACGAGAAGGAAAGAATCAAAAGTGATTCAAAAGTGGTAAGAACCAACATCTTTTTATCTAGTTCATGGAGCTCCTTTTTTCATTTCCAGCCACAACTGAAGAACATTTAGCTATAACCTTTACATTTAAACAATGCATCAAATGGGAAATATATGTCTCTTATCTAGTTGACCTTAATTATCAACAAAATCAACCAAACATCCACATGCTGTGATTTTCCTATTATAAAGTTACAGAGTGATCTGGGGGAGAGAAAATCTGACTTAAATTGGTTTCTTCAAAAGTTATCAAGTATGCCAACACCTGTGGTTCTTTATCTTGTTCCTGTCAAAAATAATTGCAGCCTAAAATGTTAGTAGCTTGTATAGACAAATATTAGGTGTTACTAAAGTTGCAGATCTGTTCAAAATACTGTATCATCCCATATTAATTTGTGTGATGAAAGATTTGAGTAACTTTCTCTTACTCATCATGTCCCAGTGCAGTTGTAATCTCTCGCCCCCTTTTCATTAACATCAAGAGACGCCACAAAGTAATTAAAAATGTCTTTGCATTTGAGTTCTAGGCATCGTGGAGTGCCAACTTTAATTGGTAGCTTTATAGTGAAATTAGTAACTTTATAGTAAAAGCTACCAATTACAGCAATATATCTAATTATTATGTGAATGTTATTGTTTTTAGGTGTGGCAAATTAAAAAAAAAATGGTTGTGCATACCTAATAATATAAATATTGATTGGACTGAATTAGACACCAAAAAAAGAGAGAGGGAGAGGAAAATGGATAATCTGACAGTGCAGTTGAAAAGCATTCTTCAAACAGGTAGAAATGGATTTTCAAGAATGACACTCAAAGCCTCTTGTACTTTGCCCAATAATACACCTGTCACAAAAATTTAATAAGTTCCTCCAATGAATCTTTTTGGTGATCCTACAGCACACGAGCAATAGTGCAGCCTGGTCGTGAAAGTGAAATGTTACCTTAATTCAAACATATTTTTAATTCATCTCCATTTCAAAACTAGACTAAAATCGAATTCCTAATATTGTGCAATCAAAATAAGACATTTGCTTTTTTATATGAATGGCTTGTTTGTTTTAAGTTCCTGCTATTCAGGTTTCCATAGAACAACACTTGTAGATGTAATTTAGGACAGACTCTGTTGAGGTTCAGTATTAAAAGGGGGAAACCCCTGTGTGCCATAACTGTTTGGTCTACATCTGTACCCTGTCTGGTAATAGGCCACTATGAATCAAGATTTGTGTGCAAAAGTGCAAGAGATGGAAAGAGGTGGAAAGAGATCTATCAAAATGACACTTAAAGGGTTGTAGATCCATGAGCTGCTCGGCAAGAGTGAAGTGGAAGTCCCCAAGCACACGGCCAGCACTCACACATCTGTTTTAATTTTGCTGCTTGGTGTCAGTCTTGCCTGACTAACATGTGATCAATATAGGCAGACATCCATGTAATTATGATAGATTGTATTTCTCTGAGCATGAAACCAGTGACTTGGGGTGGGGAATTTGTGACATGTTTAGTGGGATGTCAGGTCTGTTTTTATTAGACGACAAATTCTGTTTTATAAATATCTGTGATTCCCCATGTTCTCCAATGTTTGGAGTTTCGCTCAGTCTTCGTGGTCAAATTGGATAGTCGCCAGTAATAATACAAATTAGAGGAGGTAAATAAATTCTTGTCAGTCTTCAAGAATTTATGAGAGCCATTCCAAATTAATTTATGTTAATTGATTAATCATTGATTTAACTTAATAAATCAGTAGCAGAAAAAAATATTTAAGATAAAAAGGCATTTCAATTTCTTAAAGAGACACATTTTTGGAGAACAATTGAATCAGTCCTAAATATTTTAGGCTGATGTGGCTTTTTCTTTTTTTAATAGAGGTGTTGGGGGCTAGCATAGCAAATGTCTTATATCATGATGAGAGAAAGAGATAAAAAAAAATTTTGCCAAGGCTTTAGCTTACACATAGACCTTTTATACAAGCTCTATCGATTTCTCTTAGAAAATATTGATTTCTCCAGTGGCATCTTTAACAGCAGCTATTTGAATAGGCTTCAGCCATCATTTAGATTACTGTCTAATGTCATGTAGTCTAGGTGAGAGGAGATATTGGTACTAATAATTTTCTCCAGATCTTAGGGCAATAATGAACCCAATCAATCATCCGCATGCCAAAAGCTCAGAAAATAAGATCCAAGTTGAATATGTATTTGTAACTGAGGCTTTGTAAAATTAAACACAAATGTGCTATTACTCTGAATCCATGTACTTCAATATAAAGCCAGTGAGATGTGGAAGCAGTTATTCAACATTTTTCCTGTGGCTGTACACCTTCAGGGAACCATGTTTTTTGTTTTTTTCCCCCCTGTGATAAACCAGGAACAGAAAGAACATCTTTCAGTGCAAACAAACAATACAGAATAACTCAAGTAAAGCATTTGACAATCAACACTCAGCAGTGCAAGTAAAAACATGCAGATTATTTCTTCTGTTTGAGTGGACTCCAGCGGGGATTTTTGCTGCTGTGTTGGCACAGTGTGCATTAATCCAGTCCATAGCTACAGAGTCACACTTGTTCAATTTGTGAAAATCAAATTTTGTCGGTCACAAGCACCCCCAGAATCCCTCTAAATTCATAACCTTGCACAGGAGAAAACAAGTGAACTGTCAACAAATGGATTTTGTAAAATGAAAAAAAAGGCCTAATTTTTAACAGAACAAATTAGCTGAGCAATAAAACTGTTAATGTTTAGGGGCTTTATTTAAAAATAGTAAACTACTGAAGAGTAGGTATGCTTTGAGTTTAGATTCAATTTATTTTTGTTGTTTTTTACAGATTTGTTTCTGACTGAGGTGAAATCATTCATATTTCACTTCACAGCATACTGCAAAAACAGGTATCTTAGTAGCTTGTATAGTCAAAAATGACTAGGAAAGAAAGCTCAATTTGAAAAAATCACAGAAATAAATGCATCAGATTCCACAAAAGAGAAATACTGATTTTTTGTTTTGTTGTTTAAATTGATCACAATTTAAACAACAATACTTTACATTATAGTGTAAAGTAACATTACAGTATAATGTGTACAGAGCCTGTTCTGTTTTTCAGTCAAACTCAGAGATGATTCCCAATCAGTTTTAGGTATTTTGGCCATATCTTCCTTGCACAAATATTTACCTTCTTTAAAATATTTAAGATGACTTATTGTAGAGATTAAAACTCAAAATTCCTTCGAAAATGTTTTCAGTATAAAAAAGTCCAAAGTTCGCAAGGGTAAAATCAAAGGAGAAGAGGTTATTAAGCGTTTAAGAAAGTCATGTAGCCATCCTGCAAGTGGGAGGTTGAGAAGGGTGAAGCTGAGGTGATGCATCAGCCATGCTGTCATGTATGGGTTCACCTCTGCACCCCACTAAGAGGATGCTGGGCTTGGCTAGAAACGCTTGCTGTTCCCTTCTCTAACTCCGAGAAACTCCCTGTGGGAGTCTGCTGTGTGTCAGCAACGTTAATTACTACACCTCATCTCCTCAAAGATTAATGAAGCCTCTGTTCTCACTGTATTTATCATCCTATCTAGTCATTTGTGTTCTACTATTCGTACAGTACATATGGGCAAGTGCAAATATTTGCCCATATGTGTGGCTTTCTTGCCATACTTTTATGCTTCTTCTGTCTGTAACTGTGTCCTTATCCTATTTCAGACAGATTTTAACTTATTTCTTTTTTCTTTTTTTTTTTAATTTTCTGCTGCTCTAGTGGTCTTTATCCATTAGTAGCGGGACAGGAAGGAGGGCAGGGAGAGAAGGGGAAGACATGCAGTAAATGAGCTGGGTATCGAACCACAGACAGCTGCATTGAGGACTGTAACCTCTACAAATGGAGCTCCTGCTCTACCACCAAGCAAAGTGTTGCCACGATAACAACTTACTTCTTAAAATGCTGTAAAAAGCATTAGAAATGCAGCATGCTGTTAAACTAATTTATTTTCTTAATTGCCTGCCATGCCTACAGCTACTGTCTGCCTCTGTGTCTAAGCCTTTCCTGGTGTGGCTTTGTTTTGGCTTTGTTAGCATAATTTCATGTTTTCTTATTAATCTTACTGTTTGATACAGGCTTATGGTGTGCTTTTAGGTATAAATTTGACCTATGGTAAACTGCTACTAACTGTTAGCAGTTTTTGTCAAACTTAATAGACTAAAGCTGTTTAAATTTTTTGAGATGGACTGATATAATAACTTATAACTATCATTATTATTTACTGTCTCTTATAAGCCTGGTACTTAATAAATTGGAATAAGCATTTTGATGAAGCTTGTTTGTTTAATTTAAAGTACTATTAGGGTAATATGTACAAAACATATTTTTCATTAATCCCTGATTTCCTTTATTATTTCTTATTGGAACAATTTGATATTTTAATGAAGAAAACTTTTTGATAATGTTCTAATTTGTTAAAATGCACCTGTAGTTTTGTTCAGAATTTCAAATCTCCTTGATTGAAGGGTTCTCCCCAAATCTGTACTTGTTCATGTCAAGTAAGTTAAAATGTGAAGTGTTCTGCCTTTGGCTACCTGGATAGGTCTGCATGAATCTACATTATGCCAGTAAATCCAATCCCATGGATGGCAGTGCATTTAAATGGTAAAAAATTAACTATCATTATTATGCAAAACAAAAGTTTTATTCTTAAATTCCCCTTTCTTTTCAAACCAGCAAGTGTTCATTTTTCTGAATGACATCCCAAATATAAACAAAATGTGAAAATAGCTGGGGAAGATGCTGCCAGCCAAATCACAGTTATTAATATCAATTTATTCCCATGCCCTTGTCTTTCAAACTATTTCTGTATAATCAAGCTGTCATCAGGCAGAAATATTGAGATATGGGAGTCTGGGGTAGAGGTTAGAAAAGTGTAGGGAAAAAGTGAGATAAATGCTGTTTAAGGCTCTTGGAAAAATGCATTTTTATTCAAATTGGAACACAGCACTGGAGTCTGGAGTATCTGCTGAGTTTGATTGTTTTTGTCAGTGGGAAGGTACTAATTATTATGAGTTGAGTGTAATTTTATAGTGCGTTCACAATGATAAACAAATAGTTGTGGGGATAAAACAATATTACTTTAATTGTAATATTAATCATTTTAAAAGTTGGAAATTCCCGAGAGGAAATTAAAGTGTTGCTGCTTTCAAATATGACAGTTGTGGATTGTGCTTTTTAATAATCCTTATTATTCCTGATTATCTAAAGCACTAACTGAGAAGGATCAGTGTGTTAATTGATTGAAGAGTCATTAATTTACATGCTAATGTGCTGAAAAAAAATCTGCCTGTGACAGATGATGGATGATGATAGGCAACATAATTGCAGAGTAATTAATGAAAGCAACAACATTTTTACTGAGTGCTGTAGTGAGATTTGTATCTGTTCTTTTATGAGTACACTAAAGAATATGCTTTGTGGTTGTTAAACTGTTTTGAAAAGTATTTTAGGCTCTTGCTAACAACTGTGATTTCACTGTTGGTAACTTAATAGAAAATTAACTTTGCTTTCATCTCACATACTTTTCTATCACACGACATGTCTTATATCAGAAGACTACTTCCAAAGATTGAATAAGATTTAACTGATGTGTGTTTACGTTCAAGTGATGTAAAAGCATATGGAACATTCTCATATCTTGATCTAAATATACATTATTTGTCAAATCAAATTGATACAACAGAGTAAACAACACAGAAAACAAACAATAATTTTATGTGTACAACAATAGAAATTAGTGAAGGAAAACACTTTGGTTTGCCAACAAAAACTTCACAGAACATTTACAGATAGAACAGGATAAATTTAGTAGATTTTTACACTACCTTGGTAAGTAGCCCTCAGTGGAACAAAACAACAGAGCCATTACTGTCTTATTTTCAAGCCAAGGCAGAATTGATAATGCAATACTTAAGTTGTCCTGGGAGACAGATTGGGCTTTTGAAGTTGTTGCAGTAATTATGAATGACAAAGCAACTGATGTGGACCAGTCGCAATAGGGTCCAACTAAATATCCTGCCTTATAATCAGAGATCTGTTTTTATCTCTGCTCCCCTTGAGTTTAACACTGACAAGAAAACTGACAAGAAATTAGTTTTGACATGGTTGATTTGACTGTGGCTCAGTGGGTGGAGTAGTTGTCTTGGAATATGAGGGTTGTGGGTTTGATTTCAGCTTCTCCTGATCTTAATCCCAACTTGCCCACTGATATATGTGATGGTGTATAAACTGCTACACATTTGTGAGCGTGAACGTGGTATTAGTGTGTGTTCTTTGAGTGGTCAGTATGACTTATTACAGCGTAATAAGCCTCAGCGGGTCAAACGTGTCAATTCTACCTTAAACTAATAGAGTGAATAATTAGATGGAAAGAGATAGTAAGGTTTAACAATAATAAAAAAAAAAAAAAAAAAAAAATACAATCCTTATTTAGCTATTTAAATGCATGTGAAGATTGGCAGTTTAATTTTTGGCAAGAGGGGTGAAGTTCTTCCCGAGGCTGACTACAATCACTTAACCTTTTATGACACTGCAAATCTAGTGTAAAGTTGCTTAAAAATGCAGTCTTGAGCTCATGGATTTTTTTCTTCTTCCACTACTGTGCCATTGTATATGCTGGCTCCAATATTCCTATGGAAACACACAGTCATTTCTAACTAACCTTGGGCCAACACTATGCTGAGGAAGAAGAGACAGCAGCAAATAGGAGTATTAATCACAAGACAGCCTCATCAACACTTCCCAATCCTATCAACTTCCCCACTCCATACACACACACACACACACACACACACCCCCCCCCACACACACACACACACACACACACACACACACACACACACACACACACGGCCATGCATGCAAACTGCACACACAATCTAACATGAGTCTGTAGTCACATATGTGGACCTCCCTGCCAGACAGAGCCAATCATTCTCAGGGAGGCAATGAGATCCCTGATGAGCAGTATCAATAGTAATCATAGAATTTGCTATGATGGTGATGGATTTGTATGCCATTTTGCCCTCATTACAGGACAGTGTGATTGCTTGGGTAAACTTGAATTTACCCCACCAAACTTTTGGGAATCAGAGTTGCTAAATGTGCTATTGATCAGGGTTTTTGCGGAATAATTAGTCTCAGTTAAAATAAACTGTCATCAAGTTTTATTCCTTTTTTTAATTTATTTTTATGTGCCAAAAGTTTAACTGTTTTGGCACATAAAAACAACAGCCGTCAGCTAAGTTTTTTGCAGAGGTTTTCTACCCATTACATTTTGGCACTTTTAAATCACAGACACAAACTAGCACATAACCGCAAAGTGGAAGGAAAAACATTTGTGGGTTTAAAAATTACTCTACATATATCTCAGTGAAAATCCAGTGCAAGCAGTTGCCTTCATAACTCAACAATCGAGGAGCGGGCGAAATGAACTAAAAATTTTATCATGCTGTTTTGTGATATTTATTGTGATAACATAAATCTGGTGATGGAAAATGTACTTGCAACTTCTTTTCAGTCTTTTTATGCCGCTATATGGCTGTGACAGCATATCACCGCTGTCAAAACCTGGCAGTTAGGAACAAAAACATTCAATTTTGAAATAGGCTTTTTAAAGACACCATTGGCATAAAATAGTCTCATTATCATCCAATAAAGTGCAAACCACACAGCAGGTCATTTTATCTATCATCAAAATGCCAGTAAAATCCACAGAAATTTGTTGGATCATGGCATGTAGAATAGCGAATGAATAAATGTTTGTAATGTACTGTAAGTAAATAAGTTAAATATTTGCTTTGATTTTGCTTTGATTGATTTAACAAAATATACATTAACTGTGCTTCCTATGCTGTCTGAATGTTTCTTCCAAACTTGGCATTTTACTTCAGTTCCAAACAAAAAGTTTAATAAATTTGGACTGAGTGGATTGCTTGCTGTCAGCCGACACGGTCTTCCTGTTTTTTCTGATGCTCCATTGGTAGAAAGGAAATTTTGCACATGCGGACAAAACTGGAGGGCAAACAGACAAATCTCTCAAAACTATAAATATATCCCTGCACTTGACTGGCTCGTTGTTACTGTATCTTACTCTGCAGTTGTGGAGTCACAATGTCTGGGATCATGAGCGTCCCCTGCCATGAGGCAAGAGAACTGTCTGCCTCACCTCAATTGTGGTCTCTGCCGTTTCTGATCGCTCCTCAGCACACAAAACACGTTATACACACAGTTTGTGTCAAAAAACATTGTACATTATATACATAAGCTAAATTATGTAAAATCAGTTCATACATTAAATGTTTTTTAACCATTTTATTGGCGTCATACAGACAGGAGGAACATGCATCAAATGGCAGTTAGTGATAGGTTGCACAGTCTCAGGTGAGGCTCAGCTCACCGGCTTCACTTCTGAGGATTTGAATGGGAAAATGCATTTCAGGGATTTTGAAGAAAAAATAATCAAAATTGGTTAAGCTAATAAAAAATAAATACTTTACAGTACAAACCACAAGGTGAAAATAGCAATATAAATTATTAATTTATATTTTTCCATTATGACAGGTCAGGCTCTGCCTCACTTGCCTCCACTGATCACACATATAAATAATATAATCTAATTTCATCACTTCTGCAGGAGCAATGCTGGATTGAAATTTGCAAAGAAAACTTGCCTGAAGGAAAAACTGCTATAATTTTTAAGAGCAGCTTCATTTGCCATTTATAAAGGATGTGATAAATCAAGCAACTTTATTGGATGAGAGCTCACCAGCTTTTCTGTCATTAGACCAAAATAAACTATTTGGAAGAATGATGAAATGTCTTATTTTTTCTAAATTACAAGACATAGTTGGTTTCATTTTGTTGTGTATACATAGTTTATGCTATACTATTTTTTTCTTTAAGCTGATTTTTTTTAAGCCATCCTTCAAATTAGACAAAACTGAGAGACCTTACAATCATGCGTGTCTTTATGAATAAATCTATTCATGCATTCAACATTTTTTTATACTTGCTTAATCCTGATCAGGGTTGTGGTGGACATAATCCAAATTTTCAAGCTCGTTTTAAAACCTTTTCTGTGTTCTAGTAGAAAATCACAGAAACAAGCAAAAATGAAACCATGATTTGTTTATTTTTCAGAAGCAAGTCATTTTTTGTTACTGAAAAACCATAAATGAACCATAAATGGTAAGTTGTTTCTTTGCCATTTAATAAGTTAGATACAGCAGCTTTGAGAAGAAATTATTATATGGGGAACTGGCTAAAAAATGACATTTTACCACAAAATTAGTTGATAGCTCACCAAGGCTATTAACTAATTTACACTAACTCTACAGATTATCTTGTAGCCAGTACACAACATCATATATGACATCTTACTTACTTGGCAGAAGCATGTTTTGCTTTAAAGGCTGAGGTCAGGGGTGCACAGTTGGACTGCCAATCCATATTCAAGATGTGCTCATATTCATATGTTATTCTCAGTTCAATGGGGAAAGTAATTGTACAGAGAACTTATTCACGACTAATGGAGAGATTTCCCATATATTTTTCTCCCTTCACTCCTGCAAGGTGTCGGCAACATAAAGCTAAAATAAAACATGTTTTGCCCTCTAACTTTTTCTCCAAACTAAATTAATTGAGCAATTATTGTTTTTCCTGTAAAAAGTCAGGCAGAGATGACAAGTTTAGCAACTTGAGACACATTGAAAAGGTTACTAATTATTTTATAGAGAAAATGTTTAAATAATCTTTAAAAAAAAAGCTTAAGAGGAGGAAAGAGAGAGTTTATTAAGCTAGTTGTTATGGACTGGCTGGCTGTTGTTTCCAAGGGAACAGCTTTGCTGTGTGTGGAGGTTGTTGTAACCTCTGAATTCCCAGGCATTAATTTTGGCTACGGGCTGAAATTGGCAGGGATATAAATGGATAATGTCTTATCTCTTCAATTAGATCCACCAAAGGGCTCCCTGTTGTGTGTGTCCTACGTTTTACCCAGCATCCATTTGTGAGTGGGGTTTTGTATGCATATATGCGTGTGTGTGTGTGTGTGTATGTGTGCATATACTGTAAATGTGTATATGCTGAAGTGTGTTCTAATGCAATGGCCAAAAAGACTGATTTGTCACAGGGATAAGTTGTCTGTCACAGCCATATGTATCATTCACTAATTGCAATGCATTACAGAGCACAATGGTAGCTACAAATTCATTTTACGGGTGGTGGGAAAGGGGCTCTTAACATGAATGGCTCTCTCTGCGTCCAATATGTAAGCTTTTGATGTCCTTCTCTCACACTCTCCAATAGCTATCTAAGTGCATACTCAATATTTTTTCCTTTAGCATATATAATGTATAATTATCTATGCTCAGCACTCCTCAAAGTGCTGCACTTCAACCGATTTTCAGTTTTATTCTCCTGTATCCTCTTCCCATCTATCCTCAGGGCAGAAAATGTGTTCCTCTCATCTTGCGTAAGGCATAATTCTCTCTTTCTCACTATGTCTTTCTATCTCCCACTTTCTCTGAACCAAAACACTTTTTTGCAACACCTTCTACTTTTTGCATCAACCCAATGCTTTTATGTTGCAGTGTATAATTTGAAATGCTCAGCTGTACTGTATTATGAAAATTAACCTTCGGTGAAGTGAGTGAAATGTTTATATTTATTGATTTATTTTGTACGCAAATCTAAATATACTTATGCAAATAGGGCTTTATATACTTAAACTCCAAATATGCAACACTAAATTGTGTTAACAAAAAAAAAAAAATTATGTTCAGTAAGTGGCTGTGTTTCAATTGATTGCACACGCAGAAGCACAGTTTGCACCTGCTTTTGAAACATGCTGAATATAGGTGCAACAATAGAATAGAATAGAAATACCCTTTATTGCCCCACAGAGGAAAAAAATCAGCTCCTGTCATCTGCTTCTGTTTTAATAAATTGTATTGTGGATTATCACATTTGCATATTCTTTTCCCAGTGTATTGCACTTTCTGATGATCAGCATATGTTTTCCATATTCATAAAAACAGAGAGGCAAAATTTATTGCATCTGGTATTCTCCTAATTTCGTCAATGTAGTCCTATTTGTAGGACCTCATCAGCTTTTTGTAGACCAGGCTTGCGCATCTTCTCAAACTGTTTTTGTACACGCAAACCTTTGCAAGATCATGTTCAAGTAAAGCTTTTTTTGCACTGCAGCGCCTGACCCTGTTCAACCCAGTCCTGTTGTATTCCAGCTTTGGTGGTGTTTGCATTGAGCAGAGTGTCGCCTCGAATGTGGGCGGGGACCATCATATCGAACAAATTCCTGTTGAATCTGCTGAGCCTGTCTCCCCAGAGACCACAAAACACTTTTGTTCCATCATTGTCCCATCCAGCTCCTTCTGTGCTTGAATATCAGTAAGGCACCGCATGAGGATAAGAATTACTGCAGGTTTACCTTTAAATTAATATTTTTTAAACGTTTCTTTGTGATTTTATTGAATATTATTGTTTGTTTGATGATTTCAAACATGTTAGTGTGACGAAAGAGGTGTTCAGTAACACTATCGGCTTTGTGTTCTCTTTTTTAGTGTTTTCATCTACAAGCTGATCCAGTACAGCATCTGCTTACATTGCACCTTTTAAATGAAAAAAGAGGTGGAGATAAACCACCTCAATGCCACCATACTCACAGCAATTGTTCACTGAGCATTAGATACAGCTGAAAGTGTTTTTTTGCCCCACACACCATATGCCCATTGACCTTTCCATTTCTATAGAAGCTACATTGTATTATAGTGACCATAACTTTGAAATAGTTTTGCAGTGATGGGGTACAGAAAGTCTTATATCTCTAGGTGCAATTTAAATTCCTGTCGTCTTTTGCTGTGTTTCTCAGAAAAAAAAAAAAATCTTTATTATAAAATTATTCAAAGAGATGTGAAATGGCAATGATAGACAGGGACATATGTTTGTGTGTGGTGTGTATATCTATATTTGTTTTTCTGTACAAGCAGCACCATGTCTCATAATAACACATACTTGGCATATTAAACTCAACAAATATGTAAACATACTGACTTCCAACACCTATGGCATTTTCCTTGACAGATAAAAGGAATTGTAAAGGACAGAGCTCTACAGAGAGGACAAGACATTTGTTCCAACCAATATAGACACAATGGTCCCATTCATCATTTCAATGTGCTGTAAGAAAATGGCTCCTCAGTGACAGTGTGCCATTAAAGCAGCTATGTGAAGCATGTTATCAGTGCCGAAACATTCCTGAACAGTAGTGTTTGATATACTCTCAACACATTAGATATTTCTCTCTTTGCTTCTGATCCTGATGAATGCATAGTTTTTCAACCAAACTGAGTTAATATGAATAAAAAAGTTTTAGAGGCATGGGTTTCCCTTTCAGAAATGTTTGCCGTCTGTGTTTTTAAATGGATTTGCTTCACTTTGAAAACACATACACACCCACAGCAGTTCTGCTTGCTACTCAGGTCACACATTACTTCTGAATATTATCCACAAATGTAGCCGTTTTAGAAAGTGTATAAGTGAGTTTGTTGGAATTGAGATTTTTGCTCCAATCAGGTAGTTAAAAAATAAATAGCTGAAATTTGCCAACAAATATCAGGAATGATTCGAGATGAAGATTAAAAAAAGTCACACCAAAATAATTAGCAAACTGAAACCCCTGATCAGTAAGACATTTTAAAGACTTAAATGATTAACATTAAAGATGACAAACCAGGCTGTCAGTATCACCAACTCAAGCAGTCTATCTAACAGATTGGCCATTAGTTCCTTGAGGAAGGAAGATCTTCTGTCTGCTCAAAGAGAAAGCTCATCTGCAATTTGATTGAGATGCATTTGCCTCTTTTTTTTTGCAATTACAGCATTCTGTTATCTGTTTAAAGATAGCCCAAGAAAGAGACATCAGTGTCTTGAGCTAATTAAAGTATATGGTGAGGGAAAAGAAAAGGTAAAATAAAAAAAGAAAGAAAGCTGTTTTCCACCCAGAACAGGCTTTAGCCTTAAATTTGGAACATTTAAGACCTCTAACATGTTTTCATTATGATTTTTCATGATGCTTACAGTAAAAGAAAACTCCCCAGATTATTTTCCCTGTCTCATTTTCCCCTTTGTGGATTCTCCCCTCTGTTCCTGTAAAGCTGTTCGACCTTTAAGTGCAGGCTAATCTCAGTTCGTCTGTCAGGCTGCTGGGTCTTAATCCACTGACTCTCTTTATTCATTCTTCACTTTCTTTATTCAACCCTCTAATCTTTAGCCAACGACTGTTACACACCATGTCTGCTTCCCCATTCTCTTTCTCCCTCGTCTCCGTGGAGATTAGGACACATAGCTATGCCGACATTTATCTCAATTTCATTCTTTTCGTTCTTTTTTCTGAATTAACTTTATTTTCTGCTGGAATCTTTTCATATTTACTTACCAAACAATGACAATCACAGTGTTTCAAGAAATTTAATAAAAGAAAAAAGAAAAAAAAAAGTCTGGTCACACAGACACAATGACTGAGTTTGTGTAGGTAACATTTTACTTTTGTCACTAACCTGCTGGGTAACTAGTCAGAAAGAAACATAAATGTTGTTGTTAAATGATGGCAGCAACATTCAGTCTAGCTTCCTGATCAACACATTGTAACAGGCTGGATTATCACACACTGGCACAGTGACTAGAAGGTCAGGAAGACTGTTGGATTACTGAGTCTGTTGCACTGTGGAACAAATAGCTGTTCTATGGCTCATTGTGTGTTGTATATTTTTCCTAACCCAATGTGTCGGTGAGTTGGGAGATCAGGTACGTGAGCAGTCTTGTGTAAGTGTTGGATTGTGAAACAGCTGTCTGACGAATGACTCTGACAAAGATGGATGAGATTGCTGCACAAAGCACCATCCACCAGTCAAGGTATGCTCCGCCTTTGAACAAGAAAATAGCAAACAGACACAGGCACATGCACACACTCATAGAGTTGTACAGTGCTGTGAAAATGTAATTGCCTGCTTATATCTTTAATATTTTTTTGTCACACTAAAATATTTCATGTCATCAAGGTAATCTGAGTTCAAAAAGTGACTTTTATATTATGGTTTCATGTATAACAGAAAATAAGGCAACATTTTTTGTCAGGATTATATGAGAGAGAGAGAACAGAACTTATGGTTCTGTCTAATATTGAGAAGTCATTTTGGTCCCACAGTAACATGTAGCATCGAACTATGACACTGCCACTGTACCGTTTGTCTGTTATTTTAATGTTTTTTTCTCAAATGCTGCATTAGTTCTATGCCATATGTACTCATCTTCCAAACTCTCTTGTCAGTTCAAAGAATATTTGATCCAAACAATCCTTTAGTTGCAAAGTTGGACGATTCTTTGTTTAACGCATATGGAGCCTAGAGTATTTTTTATTTACTTCCTGTGTGAAAACTTGACATACCCTTGAAATAGCTTTCTTCATGTTGTATGAAATGTTTCATTTACAAGATGGATTTATTCTAGAGGCCTGGCAATGTTAAGTAGAGGCCTTTCTTTTTTTCACTATTTCATTTATACTCATTTACCTTTTTATCTGATATTCAAATGTATTTCATAATCTAAAATTTGTAGTTGTCGTAAAAGAGAAACACAGAAATGCTTTGTAAGACGGCAAATACTTTATCACCTCACTATGCAATCACTTTGTTAATTTTGGTTTCCCTTGTTGTGCACATTCTATAAAAGGTTTTCGTCTCAGAAGGTAGCTCCAGAGCGCCGCTTTGCTGCTGTTTTGCTTAAGTGGTAACTAGAAAGAATGCCTGCTCTGAGATTAGCTAAATCTGAAAATCCTAATGCCATGGTTGTCTGTGCCAGCTGACACAGGACCAGACTCACGTTGACATAAACCCCGTTGTGTGTACATAAACATGCTCACACATGCACTGAGCCAGCTTTGTATGCTGTATTCTTGACAGATAACATATTTATTGGATTTCTTTTCTTTGTCAGCATGGTGTCACCCAGCAGTCATCCCTCAGACTGCTGCTTACAAACATGCACACATGGACACAACTTAGGCAGATTCCAATGACGTACAAGCTAGTGTCACAAAAGTCCTTTTTTGTATAGCATTTATTTTGAAGGATACAGTTTTTGAGAGTGAAAGAATGAGGACTTGTGGGCGTTCCAGAAGTGTCTTCACCATTTCAGCTTAAGGGTTGTTTTTTTTTTCCTTCTTTTTGGAAAGGAAGTTGAAATCTTAGCAGACAGGTAGACAGATAAAAGGAGTCAGAAACCAAGACAGAGAGCGCAGAAGTGAAAATAAGGCCATGGCTACTCACAAACAGTCTTCTTCACCAGTCAAACGCAGGCAGGAAACCGTCACTTGTTGACACCAGTCACATAGTCACAGAGGCATGGACAGTCACCTTGTACAGAGCACGTCCCTTTATAGAGAAAAAGCAAGGACGGAGAGGCACCTCAAGGTTGGGTGGAGGTGGGGAAACAAGAGGGGTAAGAGCAAAAACACAGGGAGTGATTTTAAAAATGTCAAAAATAAACTCTCATACATGAAAGCTTTTGGACTGTGCTTTGAAGAACCCAGGTAAAGAACAGACAGGGCTCCTGAAAGCAAGGATCTTTCCTCCTGTTGTACCTTGCAGTACTTTTTATATGTTTACACACTGTTTTTTTTTTGTTTGTTTCTTTTAACGATAATGTACTGTACCAGCCAGTTATTTAGCATTAGAAAGTATGTGACTTGAATTAAATGATAATGAGATTCACTAAAATAAATCAAATACTGCTTTGAAAGCATATTTGCTTCTATCTGGCACCAAAAACCTTATACAACTATTTCTAAATTGAGTTATTTTCATCACTATGTTTTGTTTGCACCTTAGTGAATAACCTCTAATTAGTTTGGTATTTTTTTGGCAGAAATTTCTGTGCTTGATTGCAGCTAAATTTACACAATCTAGGTAAGTAGTCTTAAAGAATAGTACTGTGAAGTTTTTCGTAACAAATTACAAATGATACTGAAACTGAATTGGAAAAAAAAATGCACATCAACAGAAAAACCACATATACTTCCAAATTAGACTGTAATAGAAGAGTTTTAGTGATACAAAATGAGGAGTCATTTGGGAGATAAGCTTAGCCAGATGGGGAGCAGAAAGATATTAAATGGAAGGGACCTGATCAAAATTTGGGATACAGCATATGCAACATCTCTCTGCTCTGACACAAAGTTATATATTGACACAAGCGCACAAAAAGTGTCCCTGATCTTTAGGTAAAACTCTTACCAGTAAAGTACTCCACCAGATAGCCCTACTACATGTGAAGGAAGGCAACAGTGGTGTGTGTTTTACTTTTTACAATTAAGTCAAGGCATTTACCTTTTGATAGTATCTTTGGCTTTAGCAAAAGTTTGTCAATATCATCCAGTCATTGCACTTTTGAGATATGACTAAAGTGGTATGTTAACACTGTAATTCTCTGACCATAACTGAACTGGTGCCTCAGAACTAATGGTGTCAGCACTGATATAACTGTTTTAATCGGAAAGACTACATCTGACCTCAGAAGTTTGTAGCCTGACAAGTTGGCATACCTCACATTGAGAAAAAGCTTTGTGACTTCTTAGACCAAAGCAGGGCCACTTGCTTGCTAGTCATTAGAGCAAGGTTGCTTCAATTTATTATATTCCTCTTGCCTGGTGACAATAACCCCTCAGCTCTCAGGATCATTACTGTTGGTAATTACAGTGTTCACAGATGCATTTCATGTGATGGGGAGAGTTGGTCCTGCTGTGACTGACACATTATTGTTAATATTGTTCTGCAAACACAGTGTTTATTAAAAGTGCTAACACTAATGGTGTCTTGCTATTGCAAGTTGATGGTTTAGGAAATATCACTTGAGTGTTTGTGTCTTAGTCTCATGGAGGAATCAGGAGAGACAAATCAAAAACCTGAACTCTCTGTAGCAGTAAAGCCATCGTGTCTTCAATGTGCATTTCCCTACAAATGACAAGAGGGAATTTTGCTGTTTATAAGGTCTATTTGTATGAAGGTTGTGTCTTGAAACAAGGTCGCTTTATACAGACAAACAGTCTGGCATTGCCCACAAAACATATGCAGAGCAGAAATTAAAGTATAGTTTTCAGTCCACTCACTCTCTCATGGACTTTTTAATGATTCTCTTCTCATGAAAGCATTTGCGGTTTTACAGTTAGCCATATTGTTTTTGAGTAAATCTCCACTGTCCATGAACCTGCTAGATCTCTTTTATTGTTACCATCCTTCTCTCTTACATTCACCAGCTGCTGTAAGGCAAGGCCACCTCTCTGTGCTTGCTGTCTATTTGCTCTCATTCAGGGGATTCACTTGAGAGGCCACAGCTCAAATAAATTCACTCAACAGCCACTGCTCAGTAGGGACCCCTCACTCGCTTCTCCACTTGCTTGCTCATTCTCCCTCTCCGTTACTCTCTGCTTCTCGGACTCCCTCCACATCACTCTTTCTCAAACTTGGTCCTTTGCAATTTTTTTCTGTCTTCTTTCTTTTTTTTTTCTTGATTTTCAGAATTTTGGTTCCTCCCTACTTAATGTAGGTTGTTAATTCTCTGTGTGACGTTTCTACATCAAATTTATAAAAAACACTTGTGTCTAACAGTTTCTGTAAGTTTAAACAAATTAGAACCATGATGTCAAAATTGAATATGAATAATTCAATCACTTTTCATAACAGAATTTATATAGGACTACTTTTATATAGGACTTCTTGCAATGGGTAGTGATGGTTTGACATTTTTAAAAATACAGAGAATATATAGAAAAGCCACATTTTTACTTTCTTTCAATTTCAACAGCTGATCAGGATGAAAACACTGGGATTCATGTCTTGATCTTTTGGCTTTAGAAATTACACTGTTTGATTTAAAGTTTTGTTTTCTCCTCTTTTGAATTGATTCATTTTCAGATTATATTATTTTCCCAATTGTCCTTACTGTTTGATTGTTTTTCTGATTTGCTAGTTTGACTGATCCTAGTATTTTCATCTGTATTTATTCCATGTAGCTCAATTATTTACTGCTATATGGAATTTGCGCTTCTGGACAGCTACAGCTGTCCAGATGTTTCCTGGACAGCTGCAGCGCATTCATTTGAACAGACTTACCTCTTCCTACCCATCCAGTAATTATTGTCTCATTATTTACATTCTCTTTTCTTCCACTCTTGGCTGAACTCTCCCCGTCTGTTCCTGTTGGCTTTTCTTGCACTCCAAACTAAAAGGCTACTTGGCAGATTTTAAGGGATATTGATTGTCTCTGCATCTAACAAAATCTAGATGAGTTAGATTTTGCACATCTACTTGAAAATCTAGCACTAATATTGAGAGTGATCAAGCACAGATCTTCTTATTGTAGACTGTTGTTGGATTCTTCATTAGCAATGTTTTATATTTCATATTGCAAATACACAAAGGTAAATCATTTTTAATCCTTTTTTAATATAAAGATAAAACAAATGCAACATATACACCAGTCAAATAAGAACTGAAATCTTCTATTCCATCTAAATATTCTTCAAAAAACAGTTTGTAATCTGTGAAATCTTGTGAAAAGAAAATGATGTGTTCTGTTTTCCAAAAAACAGGTAAAATCTCTTCTCTCATCATCTTGTGTCGTCTCATGAGATGAATTCATCAGCACACTCCTACAGTTTATTACTCATTACTTTTTAAGGCTGCCTTTTTAGCACTTAAGCCTGCACTGTAATTCAAGGCACTTCAAATAAACTCACAGGGCGCATAAGCTAATGGACAGGTGCAAAGACCTCCACAAGACGCAGGCAGTTGCCCCTATTCATGTGTTTCTCTTCATGCAGGAGGAGCATAAATAAAACAGAAGTGCAAGGACTTATCTTCTTGTGCGGCAGCAAGAGGCGTGTTACGTTTCGGTGCATCTCGCTCCAGTAGCTGCAGTGTATTTGGGACACAATCTCTTTGTCTAGACATACATGATTTGCCCTCTATTGGACCCTGTCTGCCGTGAGAATTTGGTCTCGTGCATTTCCTGTCTCTACAAACAAGTTCTCTTACAAATTTGTAAAAAGAATTTGGCTCATAAAATAGAATTAAACCAGTACCTTGTTATACAAATGACAATCAGATGTTTAGGTCCTTCCTGTCAGTTAGAGGATGTGGAAAATGCGGGAGACTCTTATTCTTAATCTATTCTGTTGTCATTTTTTTTGTCCTACAGTGAAATAATTATATATTATTTTAGGATAGATTCCTTGTTCATTTGAAATTCACTTGATTATAAGCATTTTATATGATTTTTAAAATAATATACACACACATGCATATATTAAAGCAGTGATGTCCATTTTTTCTGTGTTCATATGGCTCAGAAACTCAATTTTGTGCCATAGCTCTATAAAATTATTGACAACAGAATAAGATTCAAAAGCATGCATGCGCATGAGTGTGTGTATATGTGCTAGTGCTCTTTTAACTTGTTCCTGAATCAATACTTCAAAATCTCCAGGGTTTCTTTGGTCTGCTCATGAAGCAGTTATGAATTCTGAAAACTCAGCTGACTGAACCTGTGACCCTGAAAATGGCCACTGAAAAGAAGGGAATCAAGCTACTATGTTATTTCAGTCTTTGTAAACAATTGAAAACTAAAATATAAAATGAAAAATCTTCTCTTTCTGGGCTTTTTGTATTTTACTCTCTTGACTGACCTCAATTCACAGAATGTCTGGATGGGAAAAACGGTCTCAAAAATAAGTATCCAGTACTTTGAAGAAATAATGCAGGCATTTACTCTCAGAACTTTTCTTTTTCTTTTTTTTTTTATGTGAAGACATAAAAAATAATAATAATAAAAATCTTTAAAGGATTAGTCGTTGTCAAAGAATAAAATAATGCAGATTGGTTCTGAGTGGATAATACTTTCAATTCACTGTGTGAAGACAAATATTGACATAGTATTTTGTAATAAATCAAGGACACATTTCAGGAAGTGAATTTGAAAAAAAAAAAATCTATTATACAAGTCTTACTAAGTGCAAGTGTGGCTATGGTTAGTGTTATCTTCTCTTTTTTTAGGCTCGAATTCCAGCCTAAAATTCGAGCCTAAAATCCGTTACCTTGTTATACCGGATTTTGTATAACCAGGTACCGGATTTGATAGATGTGCAATAAGCATGTTTTATTCTAGGTCGTTTGTTGTTGTTTTTATTGAATTAGTATAACAGCAAAAATTGTTTCAGCCCATAACTTTAAAGTGTAGCTGAGATTTTTTTTAAGAGAGAGTGGAGGCATATTGGTTATACACCGTTAATATTCCACCTGGAGTAAAAAATAATAATAATAAAAGAAAACTCTGCTGGCTTTTCCATTTAGCATCCATATTACTTGGCTTCAAAGGCTGAAGACTTAAGGTTAGTTAAAGCGTGTTGAAGATCAATGTAATTTTCTACCATTTTGAAACAATCTAATCTCAAAAATATCATAGTAGTTTATTTGAGCACTATTTAATAAACTTTTAAACCATCATCGCACTGGCATTGGACAGTTATAGAGATTTAATAATGAATTAGGATATATTTTAGAATATTTTCTGCTATGTGTATTTTCAATTTTATTTCAAATATTGCAAATATCACTGTCTTATTTATAAATATTAATTAAGTTTCTACTAGTTACAGAATGCCTTAGGGAACCATTTAAGATGATTCTGTCCTGGGCGTAGGCAAAGCTGTCCACTTACCTGACCCTGAGTCATATCATTACTACTTTATCCTGCATTTTGAACAGCTGAACATAAGTTGAAGAAGTTGAAATAAAACTGTAAAAACCTTGCTTTCATTATATTACACAAATTTATTTCTGAAAACAAAAAACAAAAAAAAAAAAACATGACATTTAGTTTTGCATGTGTCTAAGTACTGGTGTGCTCCTGTGTGCGTGTTGTTGGGCAGGCGAGTTTGCCTGAGAAGAAGAGCAGTAGGAATCCTATGAAACCTTAATGTGCAGCTTATTTAAAAGGAAGTGCATTAGGAGGTTTGTGCCCCCATCAGTCCTCTCCCAGACTCCCTCTTCCCACCCGCAGCTCTTTTGAAACTCCTCTTAAAGACCAGCAACCTCAACTCTGTCCACTTCTGTTTTTTGAAGTGGAATTCAGTCACAAACGAATAAGTGCATTTACATCCCTCAGGAACTAGGTTCAAGTGAGAAAATGCCACAAATGCAGACCTGTACTTTATGTTGTTAGTGGTGAACAGTGAAACATTTATACAGCTTAAACCTGATATTTACACACACTGTATAAAAAGACAGATAACCTGTCTTTCTTCACCATTAAACTGGACTGCATCCCCTATTTTGGATGGGTTTGAATTAAGAAATGTATTTCTGTTTGCTTATTACAGGAATTTTGAAAGAAGTAAGTTTTTTTTTTACTTGTTTTAAATTTAGCCATCAATGATGTATAAAATGGATTAACATCCCTTTATGTGATTTAAGAAAGCTCACATAATCAGGTGAAGGGGTGTGCAAGAAGATTCACATAGATTGAGACATAATTTGGATTAACTGGAGAGAAACCTGTGCATGCATTTTAAAAACTCACCTTAAATATATGACTTGGGTGACAGTTTGAAACAAGATCGGACAATATACAGGTGTATAGCTGTGGACCTTAAGCCTCGTCCAGCTTTATGGTCCAATCTTCAGATTTCTGAAGACGCCACATTATTTTGTTCAAAGATTTACAAGCCAATATAAATATCACAGAAATTTCCAGTCATGTTCAGACACAAAATGGTTTCATATTGCAAAGATGAACCTGTTTCCTCCAAAATGTACAAATTCACGTCAGAGCAAAAGCAACAGACTTCATAAAAATACCGGCGGAAATGAGTACGAATTTCATTAAAAAAAACGAACACAAGTTCTGAACCAACATTGTCAGAACTTGTGTTTACTGAGTTGTCTGAAAGCATTACTCAATACAAATGAAAAAGTCAGAATATTCAGTTTGCTAATGTAGTCAAGGACAAAGCATGTAATTTGGAGAGAGACACATCCTGTGGTTTGCAGAAACTGAAATTGATGTTTTTGGCCTTATTGACCATTGTTACAAATGCAAGTGCAATCTAATAAACTCTACAGCAACTATAAAGTACAAGGGTGGCAGTATCATCTTATGCTGCAGGAAAGACAAGGAAAAGATGACACTATGAGGCAAGAATATTTAAAAACCAAGATATCAACTTGAAAGTTAAATCATGAATACAGAGATTTTTTTTCCAAATGAGCAATTACCTTAAGCAACCAGACACATGAGTTACCAAGAGATTTAAAGACAGCAAAGGGGCGTGTTGTGGCGGCGTAGGGGATTAGCACAACCAACGTATGGAGGCCTTAGTCCTTGACACGGCCGTCGCGGGCTAGACTCCCGTCCCCTTCATCTCAGATGGTGATTTTAATGTGATTTTTTTAGAACGAATCTAAAACTCAATCCTTTTTTTCAGAATCATGGAAAAGATTTTTCTGCCTTCTTGAGAGTAATAGCCAGGCTTTGTAGATTTTTTTTTATATTTACCAGAATTTCTTTTGGCAATTTCCTTAAATCCTCTGGGGTTTTGTTGCATTTTGTGCAGTTGGGGAGAACAACAATCAAAGCAATTGTACAGGATAGCAGGAGATCACATGAAAAAAGCGGAAAAACAGCAGGACATCTCATGTCATTATGACTTGTGCTTTCAATGTAGACATTTTCCTCTCTGCCACTTTGATTGCAAAATTATGCCTGTCCAAATGCTGGGCAGGTTTAAATGAAGCTTTTCTTCAAGAGACTGTGCGTGAGTTTTCTTCTATTTTAAACCTGGACAAGAACTGAATTTTGCTGCTATTGCTTAGCTGGTTTGGGACAATGGTCTTTTGAAGGATGGGTTCAAAACCACAAAGGTTTGTAACTGAAGTGAAATTTACAAGTTTTCATCCAAGATGTTAATGTGACCTCTAGTTCATTCTGTTTGGAAAAAAAAACATTTTGAAATCTCTTGCGAAATGACGGCATTACCTTTGTTTCCATCCCAGTGGGTGCTAACCTGTACTGTTCATTTTTGTCATGCATAAGTAGACATCATATAACAAGGTCAGTTAAAAACATCCATATGGGTTTTGACTTTCACAGCTGTGGCAGTTGTTAGGAGCATGACAAGTTTCCAGGAAAATATTTCTGTTTTGTCTGTATGGCAGAGGTCAGTTGTACACAGAATGAGAAGTAGCCGGGTATCAAGTTGTGAACCATGTTCTCTGTTGGTTTGCTGTCCATTTGAGCCTTCTTGTTTTGATAAAAACACAGTCAGTGGGGCAGCAGGTCTTTCAAAGCCTTTTTGATTGCACAGATTTCCCTGCCACCAGCAGGCCCTGTCAGCCTGCTGGTGCAAGGTCTGCATTTCTCATGGTTTTATCTTCTTTTCTAAGAGAATGGTCTTGGTGTGTCACACCTTTCTTTTCTGTGTGCTATGAAAACAGAAGCATGTCATATTCATGTTGCTCTAGAAAATACAATATCGGTTGGCACTGTTTTTCTTGTAAATCCTTGTCAGTGTGTCACACATACTGACAATGGTTTACAATCACTTAAGGTGCATCTTTATAGAATAGAGTATCAACAGAAATGCATCTGGCTAAATAGATTGAAAAGGTGAAACACATTTAACTAATAAAATTACATTTTAATGCAAACATATATTAATAATTATGAGGAAAAAAGTTAACTTGACAGTCATTGAAACTCTCCAGAAGCTGTGCAAGGTCAAAATATCATTGTGAAACGAGCAAGAATGGCCACCGATGACGGCGAGGAAACAGTTTTTCTGTAACAATTAATAGTTGTTTTCCACTATTAGCAATCGCCTTTATGCAGCGAACTGGCAATATTGAGCAGCATTACATACTGCTCAAGATTGTTGGTGCTCAAAGCTTCCACCTGGGTCGGATTGGTTGTTCTTGATTGGGAGTGGTGTATTTCTTCAGATGGCAGTAGGACCACACTAAAGGAGACAGACCAACTGACTTTTTTGTCAATCAGAACATGTTGACAGTTTAAACAAGTATCCCAAAAATATAATTTAACAAAAACCTACTTTAGCTTTAAGAAGCTCACACTCTTTCCAGTTCTCACCTTGATCATGTTATGAACAACAATTCTCCTCCAAGATGGCATTTAAAACCATTCTTACGAGCGTTGGACTAAGAAGTACTGTAGTTCATCTATAAGATTTGCTAATTACCATTTTCCCTAGTCTGGATCAGCTGTGTTGGAGATGTAAAGAGGAGGGGTTTAGGTAAAGAGGCCTCACTTTGAATGAACAAGTATAAAGGCACCCCCAAACGGCTGCCAAAGATTTCTTGAACATGCATGAAAGAATCAAAGTGTCTCTCGAGGTATGTTTTTGATCAGGGAATAATATCATAACATAATACAAAGCTTGAAAATGGATTTTATATAACACTTCCCTTATAAGTAATTAATATTTGCTTCACATCTCAAAATTTCTATGCAGCGTAGACTCAGACATTATTATTTAAGCAGCAGTGCACCAAATCACTCTTCCCTCAATGTTTGTTCTTTGTTTTTGTCATGACTACTTTGTTCAATGCATCAGAGACTGAATACAAGTGGGAGAAAACACTAACAAAGGAATGGCAGTACAGAGAACAAAAATGCAGTTTAATTTCTGCAAGACATTCATACACCAGAAAATGTTGGTTGTTTTATCTTTACATTCAATGACACCTTCATTTTGGCTGATTTTTCCTAATCACAATCTAGGTTCTCTTGTGGTCGTGATATGTAAAAGGGGTTCATTGACTGTGAGACTTACATTCATAGCTACGCCATAAATGTAGACTTTTGTCACACTCATTTAACTCTTTTCATCATAAATTTATTGTGAAACTGTTAAAAAATTGTGCTACTTTCTTAGGTGTGAGTAAAAAAAAAAACCCAGCGCTATTTTTTTTTCTAATTATTTTAGCTTGTGTTTAACAATATTATGCCTTCACAGGACTAAAAACTTTGCCAGGTTGCTAAAATAATCTGAACTTCGTTTCGCTCTTTTTCTTCCACACTTAGTATGAGCCTCACACTCATCAGTTCGCTTGTCCTACATCATAGTCTCCCAATTACTCCAAGTCAGTGTGGTTCAGTACAGAACAAAGGCTAATTTGAGGCATGTCACTAGCTAATTTGTGACATGTGGCTAGCTCTTTGAAATATCACACGTAGACGGTTGAAACAGCTCTCCGCTTTAATCTCATTAGCAGCCTAGTTGCACGTCGGAGCTCGATTCACTGTTTATCTGCTCTGTAAAAGGGGGCATTTATGAGGGGGCCATGCTAAGCAACGAATCGCCATCTGATTTTGTATGCTATAAATATTGTCCATCTCCAATGACGAAAAGAAGTCAATTAATTGAAAGCTACAGTTAAGGCAAATCTTTTTGCCACAATATTAATCCTTTTATCATGTTTTAGAAGAGTGTGAATTTTCATTTGAGTATTTCACATTACAGCTAATGCTTTTCAGCCCCATTAAGACCAAATCTGAGACTGTACAAGTTAAAACAGCAGCCTGAAATCTATTGTTAATGTTACAATTAAGAGTAGTGCACAAGATCAGGACATAGGTTAAACATATTTATTCATGCTGAACACTGCATTTATTTTAAACTGATGTAGCTTATCCAGAATATGTCAGATGAATAAGCATTTACTTCTGAAAGGCTCATTGTTGGCCCGTTATGAACTTTATGAGTAATTGCAAAGCTAAACAGCTGAACCTGCTGGCTTGAGCTTGTCTGTTTTGAGTGTTGGTGGCTCATAAATGACTTCAGCCAGACGAGACAGGTTTTGTTCTTCCCTCTTGTTCCGCTCAATAGGATCTGTAATTGGCAGACTGTGTCTGGAAAGAGGCCTCCATGCCCAAAGGTGACCATGAAAAACTTTTTTTTTCTAAACACGAAATGATATCTGTTCTCCTTGTTAGTGAAGCAACCAACCACATAACCACATCTTTGTAGGTTTGAGCCTTGATTGACACACTGAATTATGCAATTTTTTTTTGTTTTGTTTATTGAAACAACATATTGCAAGGCCATATTAAAGCCTCCATCAAAAATATGGAAGATGTGCTATTTGCAAATTATAACATAACTGTGTATTGAACTATTATGAAGAGACTGTACAAGTTTTTTTTTTTAAAGGGCAACAATATGACCTCAAACTAGATTTGCAATCCACAATGGAGATATTAAATATCAACTTGTTTAGAAAATAAAATCACTTTTATTTCCTAAATGCCTCAACAATAAGACGGGGGATCTATCAGAGGATTATTTATTCATATCTACAAAATCAGAAGTTTTCATACTATTTATTTATGTAAAAAAGTATGAAAGAAAAGTATTTGGATAATTGGACTAATTCTTCTTATGTGTGGATTTTTCACAAATATAGCCTGACGGAGTCATAAACATTATGAGGTGTCTGAGAAAAAGGTTATTTGCATTGTAGATAATGCTGTGGAAGAAAGATTCTGTGCTTACTGCTATCTTTCATCCACCTTTTTCTCTTTAATGTAATCTGTTCAGAGCCTGTCTTTATGAAACTATCTCTACTTCATTTCACGCTTCATTTATGTAGAGATAACAAAATTATTATTTTGCCACTTATCTTGTAAAAATTTTTTAGTCCAAACTATTAACAGCTTTTGTCTGTGTTTATTTTTGTTGCCATTGATTGTGTTAACAACATAAAAACTTTTTTCTTTTGTTAACTGACAACTACTGGAAAATGGCCATGTCTGCTTGACCAAAACTGCTTTGGTTAATAAGACAAAACTACGTGACAGCGTTTGTGGTTTCTAGTTGCAGATTTCTACAAAGTATCTAACCTTATCAAAAAATATGTTGAATGTATTCATGAACATCACAGAAACGGTCTTTCCCATTTTTTAAACTTTGGAAATCCCAGCTGTAACCCCACAACCTCAGCTACTGTGTCAAGCCGTGCCTCACTATTCTGAGGGAGTCACTGCAGGTGTCCCGGTCACAGTAAATAAAACATCTTCCCACCAGTGGTGAAATATTGAACAGACGAGGCACTGAGCTGGTTGTCTTGTCTGACAGGGTGGGGTGAAACCCCAGAGGAACCGTGGATGCAGCAAATAGAGAGGGAACAGCACTAATGTTACGCTGAGAAAGTGAGGATATGGGTGAAAGCACATTACCACAGAGAACTCGGTTGGAAGAATTGGCTCCAAAAGACAAGAAAGATGGGAGGAAAATGGGAACCGATAATGGAGTCCTGCCAGGGCTGTTTCATCTTCCTGCTTCCTTTACCCCTTTACCCAGTTTGTACATGAACTGTGCTCAGAGCTAAAGGGAAAGCGGGTCATGGTGACTTTTCAGCTTGAGATGTGAACTACACTGGTCTCCCCTTTGTTCTTTCATTAGGCTCCAGCTGACTCACCCTGTAGAAACTGCACACAACTTCATGCTAACTCAGACACACTGTCACATCAACACTGCCACATGCCAGGGAAGCCGTGGTGACAACAGAGAGCAACACAGCTCTTTCTAGGTTTGTTTTTCTCACTTGCAAAGAGAAGAAAGGGTGCTTCTCAAAAACCGAATGTTTCTCAGTTGCTTGAAAATGCAGAAAGATTATGCTTGACGTTTTCTAACACATAACACTGGATTTTTAATGTTTGTCCATCTCTTTCAATAACAGTATTTTAATATCTTTGATTGAAAATTATATTGAAATTTATTTTTAAATAAATATTCCTTATTAAAAGTGTGTAATGAAATAAACATTGTATTTATGGTTTTGCAGTCATTTATAATTTCTTATAAATGCGTAAATTATTTTTTATTGTTTATTTATGTAAATTTTATTTTGTATGCCTGCCATTTTGAACATAATTTTAAAGATGCACCTGGAACAAAAATATCTCATAATTTAATAAAAAAAATAGATGTTTGGTTTCAAGACTACATGGTCTATAAGAACACATCCCAGAAGCATGTAGACACTAAATTAAAGTGTCCAGCTTAATTGGAATTCAATTAAGAAGTAAGACTTCTCTTGGCAAAAAAATAAAAAATAAAATAAATCCTAATATACTCACAATTCTCTTAATCTGAATTTGATATTTTTAAATAACTGCACTGTTGTGTTGTTTCCTATGCTGCGCATTAGCTGTTATTATCTTTGATTTTTCTTTCTTGTATTTTTTTCCACTAAAATTTAACTTCTTTCTTGTACACTTGAATTCCCCCTCTGTGGGAAATTCAAGTGAATAATTGTATTCTCTTAGAATAGAGGATAACTCTATTCTGTTATTTTAGTTGGGCCATGTCACAGGTTTATTTTTTAAACAAACAACCAAAACATTCAGACATGCGAATCTGCTACAATATCATTGCAAGTCTAAGATGAAATAGTGACTTGACACTGACACTAATAGTCAAATTTGTTGTTTTTTTTAAGAATAGGAAGAAAAGAAAAGAAAAAAACCATGATGAGGTCTCCTGGCATGTGTAAACATGCAATTTTACTAACTGAATCCTGTATTCAGAGTGCAGCACTACAGATATTAATTGGTACTCTAATGTTTGGAATCACAATGGAAACTATGACACCTATAGCAAATAATGGTTATCTGAGAGTTTAAAATAAAAGAGTACAACAATAATTTAGTTATGTTTGGTTTTGTACTTTTAAAATGTCAGTAACCAAATCAAATAAAAAATTAAAGACTTGTGATCATATTTCTGCACACTGCAAGTGCAGTTTTGCTGTCCTGTTCTTCCAGCATGTTTGCAACAAAGAATACATGTAGCACTTTTGTAGCACTTTTGTAGATGTTATATGAACTCAGGAGTCTAGGAAACAATTACTTTAGCTGCTGTCAGTAATTAATAAATAGAGCACAGAAAATGCTTGGTTGCATTTGAAATTTAAAGTGAACAACACACACACACACACACACAAAAAAAATACTTTGACTAATCCAGAGAATAAATAAAAATAAATTAAATACCGCAGTTATATTTGAAAAATAATGTGAACAAGGTTTGTTGGAATGCAAGATCATTAATTTCTCCAGTGATAAACGGGACCAGTCGGCACAGCTATACCACCGACAAATTAAGAGAGGTCCTGATTTTATCTGTCTATAACTGAGAAGAGACAGCACAGTGAGATGGAGGGGGATGAAGAGCACAGACTCTAACAGCCTTCCAGACTAGTATGGAGGAATTTGCGGGACCTCTTTGCTCCCAGATGGATTCAGTAGCTTCCCATTCTTTTTTCTTTTTTACTTTTTAGGACATGTGGTAGAAAACAAAGAAAAAAATAATCTGAAACAGGTACACATCGCATTCTTTCAGCATTGTCATCTTTCAGAATGTGTAAAACAATCCCATTTTTTCCAGTAGTTTCCCCCTTTGTACCGTTGTAGGTGGAGGGTGTAGGTCATAAGCTCTACTGCTGTTGTTTGTTGGATATGGTGTATCACGAGACCCACCCTGTCTCCTCTGAGCCAACTTTTTGTGGTGGCTTTTTTTTGTGGCAAGAATAATTCAAAATAAGTATTTATCAGTTTGGTATAGTCTCCTTCAGAGTACACACAGCTAATTAAATTGATCACCTCAAGCCAGTCCTACATGGACATGGTGAGAACATGCGTGTTTGAGCTGCTTTCTAGATACACATTCTCTCAAGCAGGAAAACTGCTGATTCACAGTTGATCTTCTTGGCCTATGCATTGGATTATTCTATTTATTTCCTGCAAATTAACATGTTCTGCATGCTTGAACGAAAAGGGTTATGTAACACAGTTTTCTTTAATATCTTTAACTAATTATGAATTTGATTGTGCAAACTCCTAATGGAACTAGATAGCTGGTGTATTACAGCTTCAAATGTTAACATTGACGCTATTGAGCGATCTTGGCGAAATGCTGCATTTGTTGTTGGCAAACAATAGGGCATGAATCATTGGATCAATTTACTAATTTAAACAATAAACCATAATAATTACTTAAATAAGGGAAAACTAAAAGATTTAAGCAAGAGGCAAAACAAAGGTGAAGCCTTGTAAAATGTTTCAGTTAGTTTTGTCATCTTTAAGATTTCTAATATTGCCATGTGTGTTTGCCAGTTTGGGAGCCACACAACTGTGTATTGTGCACAGATTGCCTTTGTTGAAAATTGGAATATATACCACACCATTTCACTTACCAGATTTTAATGCACAACAACAGATCTTCAATTAAATGAATTCTCTGTATCTGAGCTTAGATACTGGTGCCTCTTAATCAGTGCAATTATGAATAAAGAAAACTTACAGAGCCGCCAGCTGTTCACTAAACTCAAGTCCAAGAGACAGAAAATAGTCATGAAATCACTGTCTATGCTTTTTTCCTGAAAAGATAACAGTCTGGAAATAAATGCATTGTTCTTCCAGCATTTGACATAAAGTTGAAGGCATCGGTAGTCACAGTCACTGAGGGTTCTATACATACAACAGTTCCAGTAATGATGGATCACCTCCATTTGGACAAAATTTAAATATCCAATGGATATTTTCTTAGTCAAAGTATTTTTTATTGTAGATTTTTCATTTCCTTATCACAAAAAATCCTGGTTGTGATGAGGAAATCCAATTTCTCAATTAACCCAGACCAGCCAGGTACAACCATGCAACATTAAAAGTCACTTTACCATGCCATGTCTAGAAGTGTACTGAGGTATTGCCATGTGATTGACTGATTTGCTATTCCCTTTAACATACAATTACATACAATTAACATACAATTACATACAATAGTCATATCTAATTAAGACATCTATATTAACCTACTCAATATTGAGGAAAGCTCTCATTTATTACCTTTTCAATTTGACCTGTTGAATAAATAAGATCTAAGATTGTAGCTTTTCAAGCGGTTTTTGGTCTGGATTAGGATTTTGATGCATGGGATTAAGTTCAAACAATTAGATGGAAGAAATCTAATCTAATCAAGTAGACTTCTAGATCAAGTTCACCTTCGAAGCTGCTGATCTTCTTAAATATTTTGTATTTTTGAGCACAGCTGTGGATTAAGCATTGCTCTTCATTAATGCTTAATCCACAACTGTCACATAAACAACAAAGTAGGATAGACAATGTATTGGCATTCGGCAAGAGCTTTCTTTCCTTCTTTTAAAAAGTTCAGTCCAGCCAAAGCAATTATTTTCTGAGTCTGGGGCCTGCTTATTTGCAGAGATCGGTTTTACCTCATTCTTACAAGCATAGTAAATCATTTGTGAAAATCAAAGTAACACATGGACAAACAAAAGATAAAAGTTGGATGCAATATGCACATGCACTAAAAAAAACCCTCCCCAAAAATCCACACACATTGACTGAAACATCTGGTGGCTATATTCCATTTTCCTTTTAAGTGACTAACAGCTGTCCCCTGGATGATTTCTAATTAGAAGGCTATTGATTACACTCAAAACTCAACTCCCACTTTCGGCTTGATTAGGAAACGCAACAGATGTTTTAAAACATCATTAAGGAAATCATTATTTAATGAATGGCATATTTCATTTAGTTTTATTGCACCATTCAGAGCATGAGTACAAATGTATTCCAAAGACACTGAACTGTCTGCTTCATGACAACGTGAGACCTGCCTAACTCTGAAAACTTTTTCTAATAGATCAAAGCTGGAAAATGTTTAATCTGTCTAAATTTCATAATGCTTTTCATGTTAGAATATATTTATAACATTTGAACAAGTGACCTGACATCATGTTTTTGTAAAGTTGAATTGCCATCCAGTGGGGCTGTTATCTGCTTTTTATTCTTGAATAAATGCATTTTAGCACTTTAACTTCTTGCTTTTTATGGGATCTATAGAGCAAAGAAAACTGGGGACAAAACAAAATGGTAAACTTCTACTTAGCTAGAATAAAAGTTTTGCTTATAAGCAGTACTAATTAAATAAGTTCCTTTGGACACTGCTGAGATCAGCAAACTCTGTACGTTTCATTTCAGAATTCTTAAGAATTATATTGATTGGTCTGAAAATTTTGGAGATTGCAGTAATCACCGAAAGTCAGATTTTGTATTGAATTTGAATCTCAGCCTTGATATATTAATTGTGTCAAGTGACTTAAATTGTTCCACTGTGCCAGTAAACATGACTTGAGGCTGTGAAATAATGCTAGTCACAACTGTGTCAAATATTTCATAAACTGAAGTGGAAAGTTACAAGAAAACAAGTCGATTCATATTAGCTCATTTTGTTGCTGCTGTTTAAGCCCTTCTCAACGATTAAAAAACATAATTGTGTTTTAAGCAAAATGCAAGCTAACTACTAAAGGTTGTACAAGTGTGCAAAAGGCCACTTTTTGATGTTGATGTTGATTTACAAGTTTTGACAGCTATTAAAATGCCTCAGGTTCAAAGTCGTGTTTCAGCAAAGAGTGTTACATTCATAGCTGTCCCCCTGCGGTTCAACCTAGCGAGGGTTCTTAATGAGGGCTGTTTTTCTTTTTTCTGCTTTGGGCAGGCTCTATGTCTTCTGCACTCTGTCTGATGAAACAAGAACAGACATATGACAGCATGAATACACATGAACAGAAAAGGTTCCACGTCAACAATTTTTTAGTTGTTGGTCTTTGTTTTGGTTTGTTTTCTTACAAGTGCAGTCCATTTCAATTAGTAGAGTTGGTAACTAACTGCTCTTCTCCATGACAGATTTAAGCAGTAACATCCACTGCCTGCACTCAAAAATGTTCATGTTTTCTTGTACAAAATGAAAAAAAATGCATTTCGAATTATAGATGAACACATATTGGGTCTATTTTCTTCTTAGATAATTCTAAAGTTAATTGGTTGCACTGGAGTTTATTTAGGAGTATTAGAGTAATAGGTACCGAAAACAAAGTCAGATGCCACAGCATTTCTCATCAAAGTAAAGTTTGTGTGACACAATTAAGTCACAGATATGAAAGAAATGGATTTAAGATTTAAAACCTGTCAGACTTGTAAAAACTGTACATTGGTTACAGTTGGTAATTCTTTAGAAATTTGTGGAACCTTTACTTCGTTTATCTAAACAAAATATGGCGATTCTGAACTTCCCCCAAAATCTTGTCTCCTCTCATTTTTGTGACAGTGTCATATATCAACGTCTCTCATAAGGTGGTTGTAGTTTTTACGACTCTATTGGTTTTCTAGAGGTATTAGAATCAAGAGAGTCGAAAACAAATAAGTTTCAAACTAAATGGGTGTAATTACAAATATATGCCAGATGTGCAAAGTCTTATTTGAAAAATGTAAAATCATTTGATTTTATGTTGGTCCATCATATAAAATGTAATAAAAAAAATAAAAAAAAACATGTTTTTTAGCATGACAAAATGCAAAATCAAGTGATATGGACATATTTGCAGGGCATAAGACAAAGCAAGTGAAAAGCATTGTAGGAAAAAAAAAACAGGGACAAGCTGAGATATACGCTTAGGAAGGTGAAACCAGTCCATCTAAAATCTCTACAAAACATATTGTGCCTTCCATTTAATTAAGTCACATTTCAGTAAAAAATAATTTTGCCTAACCCTTAATAGTACTCATTATTACACTTTTTGATGGATGTGCAATGGAAGTATATGTGCATGCACATTCTGTGTGTATAGGTTTGTGTATATGACATCAGACTCAGCAACCCTCCTCTAAACCCTCTTTATCCTTCCTTTGGGGGCACAGCTTAGTGTAAACAAAGGAAAAGAGTATGAAGAAAGGGAAAAGGCGGAGTGGATTATCACTCGGTCTCTTCTAGAATCCAGGGAAGATCAGTGAGTCATTTACGCAACATAATTCATTTAAGATGTTTTATATTTCATAAACTAATGGACTTAAACACAACAGTTGTTCCCAGTACATGACACTCTAGTCAATGAAAGCAACTCATCAAGACTGGGGTGTCAACACAGTTTGGTGTCCTAACATTGAGGCAACCCCACACACCCCCACACACCCACACATACTTGGTATCCTAGGGGGATTGTTTTTTTCTTTCGTTTTTTTCTTTCTGGGCTCCATTGAGAATCCCTGAATGTGACCTGAATGAGAAAGTAGAGCTTTATATCATTTACAGCTCTTCGTCATGTCCCTTCAAAGCCAGGCCCATCGCTGAGAGCAAACTTAGCTTTATCCATCGTTCCCCTGGTGATAAATTGGTTGCAGGGCCAAGAAACAAAGTGACCATTTTCAGTGAGGCACCGCAGACCTTAAATGTTCTATATTTTACCGTGGGAAGCTTCTGACTGGGTAAAAAATGATGAATGATATCAAATTGATAACATTTCAAAACAGAGTAGGTAAACAAGTAAAATAGAACTTTTGGTAATGTTACAAGTTCATTTATTTTTATGCCATTCTACATACTTGATTGCATATACATTCCAATACACCTGACAAGAGAAATTAAAAAGCATCATAACTGTTAAGTCAGTAACCCCATGTTGATTAGATTTTCCTACAATGTAATTGTGTATAATTTCTTAATTTCTTACCCCCAGATTGTTCACCACATTAACTCCCTGAAGTTCTCTGAGTTGTTAATGCAAATAAATTCACCCAGACAATTTCTGCATATTACATGTGTGAAGCCAAGTCATGGTTCACAAATCAAAGGAACAGTTCATAGCACATTTGGAAAGCAAAGATTTTCCATCCTTTTCCTATTTCAACAGGATAAGAAAACAATGATTAAACTAATAGAAATGTTTTCATGACTCAGTGGCCTGCGTGATGTGGTTCGGTTTGGTAAAATATGATGTTTAATTATTTCTGACATTTCTTAAGTTGCTGCTTCTCTCACTAAATTCTTCCTTTCTTGTTGTGTCTCTCATTTTCACTCTCTGCTGGACTGTTTCCTGACTGCTGTTGTTTCATCAACAGGTAAGCTCACAATTTCCTGTCAACTAACAGATGTTTGCTAGTTTTTACTTCCCTGTTTTGCACCCAATTTTTCCACAACTTGAAGAAAGCATGTTCTAACCTCATGTCAGGGACATTGGTCACAGAGGACATTTGGTTCCTAGGGATCAATATATGACTTCTTTAAGATAAGGAGATATTAAATTAGGAGATTTATAACAATGCAATAGTTTTTCGTTATTCATTCATTATATATATATATATATATATATATATATATATATATATATATATATATATATATATATATATATATATATATATATATTATTTTTTTTCTTAAAGACAGAAAATGTTTAATCTGTCTGGTTTCCTTTAGTCAGCCTCATATAATAAACTTAGCATATCACTTAGGATTTAAGGAGTTTAGCTCTTCTGTGGAGTCCCCTCTCTTTACAGCAGTTTTTCAGCTATTGTTGCTATTTTTCATGTTGTATTTAATCATTTCATTTAAGTCTGCAAACTGCAACCTGCTATGCAATACTCACAATCTTCATGTGAAATACTTTATGTTCACACCATAATGTCACTACTACGTCTTTGCATTCCTTGTTGATCCTGTCGAGGACAGAGCCTTGGAGAAAGTAGCATACTTTCTATTTGCTGACTTTTCCCTGGAATAAATTGTCATTTTTCCTGAACATTTTCCACAATGTCTTTTTGAAATACTGTAATGAAGATAGTGTAATTTATTCAAAAACATTGTGAAGAATGTTTATTTTTCACAACTGTTTCAAGAAAAGCTTCAGTATTCAGAAATGTCTTGATCTAAATCCTCTCTTCACTGCTGAATGAATTAACTAGAAATTAAGACATTTATTAATACCTTACCCATAATGACTTATTACTCCCAAAACCAACATACTTAGTGTTTATGCATGCTTAATAACTCAGGAATTAACTATTATATATGCTATGTGCATATATTCGCAAATGCTCAAATAAATATACTTTGGCATGATAAAGGCTATTGCTAGTAGTTAGTTCAGTTATTTTTTGAACCCTTCTAAAGTGAAGACTATTTTTGATTCATGAAGTGTTTATTAATGTACACAAAACCCTGAATTGTCGCAAGTTTCTTCTCACCTGTGGAAATCGGACCAAAATCCAGCTGTGGAATACAAAATAATAGTTATGTATTGACTTTTTATGGTCAACAAAGCATATATCTTGATCAGTCACAGAATTTGATGTCTGACAAGCTTATGAATGGATAAAACATTGTGCAGTCAGCAGAACATAATAGACAGGAAACACACACAGTATCTGTTGACCAAACTTGCAGGTAATTAGTCATTATGGGTGAAGCATTAATAAATGAGTTCATTTATAGCTTATTAAGTATGGCTTGTCCTTAATTATTCATGTTTTCAAGGTTAGTTAACTATGTAGTAATTGTTAAATAAGCCATAAAGCTATGTAAGGTGTATTTACTATATTGTGCGACCAGTAAGTCGTCTTTTCTTGGTAACAGCTATATGTTTTCACTTCACCCTCCAAGTATGTTGAAAAGAATCATATTTTTTAAATTTGTGTCATGTTGTCAGGGCTGATCAAAATCTTCCAGTTTCACTTCCTAATCAATAAAAAAAGAGAGAACCAGGAAAATGTCTACTGGGCTTTGGTCACACAAGGAGCAGTGGCTCCTCACCACCTTGCATGTGTTAGGAAAGTTGTCCTCACAACATATCAAATACAAGGCCACTCACACACACACACACACACACACACACACACACACACACACACACACACACACACCCCCACACACACACACACACACACACGCACACAGACCCACAGACCCACACATATTTTTGAACTTATAATCGAGAATCTTCCTTTCCTCTTCTTTTATACCCAGTAGTCATAAATATAAATAAACACAAATATGGTTGCTTGGTGTACCTTAGCATTTTTCCTACTTATCCTGTGTGCAAGTGCAAATAGGTTGGACCCACAGGCGTTTAAATGAACAAAGAAACAAATTAAAGTCGAAGGCTTCTGATCCTGCTGAAAACGAACCCACGAGTGTTCTAAGATGGCAGAGCACAAGCAATTAAAACCACAAACCTAAAAGCAAAATATGTCACCCATTCCAATGCCTCAAAGGAAAAGCAGTAGTAGCAGCAGTTATTGAGTAAAATAGAAGTATGGCATTGAGTTACAGCATTTAGTTAGTTAAGAGTTAGAGGTTAGTAAAAAGCTTTTACATGTCAGCCGAAGGATGCTGGTTGTAGTAAATACTTGTTATGGCCTATAGTAAACAGAGAGCATATAGCAACCCATTGTAAGCAGAAAGCTCAGTACTACATCATTCTAATAGCATCCCAAATGGACAATGTCTGTCACTGTCTCTAAGCACCCAAGGCAAGAACAACTACCTTCCTTTATCTCTTTCACTACCCACGGTGTGAAGAAATACCCCTCACGGGTTCTCATAAGATCTTCTAACATACCTCAATAACAGTTTGTTCAATGTCAGAAATTTAATTTTAGTCCTGTTGCTGCCAGCTTAAATAACTTGTTTTATTTTTGGATGGGACTAGATTGTAATAAAAGCTAAGCTGTAAACATAGAGCCACTTCTAAAGTGCATTTTTTCCAGCAGTATTGATCTAAATTTTAAAACGTGTAAAAGGGCTTGGACACTTTGCTGCATTTCTATGTATTTCATGATAACTTGGCACAGTTGCTTATGTAAAAGCCCTAATTTTTCTGAGCATCACCAACAACTTGAGCTGTGACATTTGATCAATAAGTAATGATTTGCTGATTATTCCTCCATTCTATTCCATTGGCCTTAAAAATGACTTTTTTGCTTTTGCAAAATTCATTGACCAAAACTAAAAGCATACATTTACAAAGCTCTTCTGATGAATCCAAAGTGTTTCGAATTTTCAGTTATTAACATTTGTTTTTATATTGCTCAGTTCTTTGTTGAGATAATAATGCTTTGCTATTGCATGAGTTTATGTTATATATTTAAAAAAAAGTAAGTGAAGATTTAAAAACTAATTATAAACAAGTACAAAAGGACAGGTGGTGATGTAAAAAGTTCATTGCTTCAAAAAAAAAAAAACAGTCACAAGAAAAACACAAATCTATTTTATGTAACAATTACATTTAGGCTTTTTGTCTAAAACAAATTGGTAAATAATGGCACATATTTTCAGATTAGGAAAAAGAGAAGCTTTTGTGTTATTAAGGTTTTATCAACTCTATTGGCCTTTGAGAGTGGTCAGAAAAAATAGCAAATGTGGTGTAGTGAAACACACATTGAATGAATGAAACGCTGTTAAAACTGAGTCTGTTGAACGTTTGATAGAATAAACTACTGTGACACGTGGCAGATGAAGTAGTTTAATTACCCATATTTAAATATAGCATCATTGTTACCCTGAAAATAGCATATTGAACGTATATAGCATGTTTAGCACACAGTAGATGGTGTTTAATTCAGCGTCTAACTATCGGCTGCCAAAATCGGGTCCCTCATTACCCATCAGCCCATTTGCCAGCTGCCTCATCATTATCACTCTCCCCCGGCAGCCCCTGTCACTCAAAATGCCTGGAAAGAAGCTGGAAAGTCAATTAATGTGTTTCGTATTCCCGTGTGTATGTTCACAGAGAAGTTTTGGGCTTCTCTGCATTTCCTTGTGCGTCAGTGTGCGCATACATGTTAATCTGGGAGGGGATTAAATAGCACAAGAGGGAGGTTACTCAATGTAAGGAGTAAATAATGCTTGTCTGAATGGTAGGTAGTCACAATAGTTGTAGGGCCGCACAATATTGGAAAAAATTGACTAACCCTGCAATACATGTTACAATGTGGGATACTAACCAAAATTTTCAACACATGACTTTAATAGCATTGTAACTAATGCAGGAGTGCAGCATATGGCACTCCTGCCATATTGAAATTAATCTGAGTTCTTTTTCTGAATGTTACAGGTATGTTTTTTTCTGTATTTGAGAATTATTCTTGTTAGGGCTGCAAAACATTAGAAAATCTTGCGACGGCAACAATATTATTAAATATTGTGATAACAGTATTAGCTGCTCTTTATATCTGTTTTCTTCTATACTCTCTTTCGTATCTGTGCTTCCATGACCCTGTGACCCTGAGCATTTTGAGTAATGTCACTAGTGTCCAGTGTGAGCATCTGGTGTCAGATTGTCTACCTGGCTAAATACAACATTAGCATAAAAATGGAAGTACCCAACACCTGAAATATATTAGCCAACAATTATTGCCCTCTAAGCAGTCCTTTCCGATATGAATATCGCACACACTGACATTGTGATAACTATATTTTTGTGATATTTCCTAAATATTGTTTCCTTTAAATCATCACTGAATATTATGGCGACTGCAAAGTGTTCTTAGTTTCAGATCTAAGTTACTCTGTTCTATAACTTGGTTTATTTACTCCTTTTGTTGTCATTTATTCCTGTGTGATTCATCCCTTAAACATAGGGGTGGATAAATATAGGTCAGTGATGTATGTATTAAACAAAAAGTACTTAAAGAAATAAAAACCAAACTAGCTGAAAGTTTCTTTATGTATTTGGTAGGTGCTTGGTTATATTTGCAGAAGATTTTGACAAATGTGCTTTAATCCTAGTGGCATCTGCATCACAGCAATGCCTTTCTTCACGCAAGCCAACTTTTACTTGGCTTCAGAGATGCAATTCTCTGAAAGCAAAATCCTCCATTCTACAAAAAAACATTTTTTATGATGCCAAAAATCCTAATGGCTTGAGAAATTATTGATTTGTTGATTGATTCAAAATGTTAAATTATGTTTTAATCTATTTACCTTAATGCTGCTTCCTTGTTTGGTCTGAAAAGTTTCTAACAAATTTATGAATGAAACCACAGGTAAAAGTTACTTATTAGTTTTTTATTGCTAGTTGAATTTTAAGTATCCCAGTGTACTTATCTCAAAATCAACTTGCATTTTCCAGACCTTATTACCGTGGCATAATGTGTGTGATTAACCTGGTGATAATATTTTTTAACCATCAAAATGGATGATAGTAAAGCAAATGAACAGATGATAAGAAATGTTTGGGTGAGAAATGAAGGAAGGGGGAGGGAAAAAGAAAGTTTTCTCAGTGCCAGATGGAAGAGCAGTTGGCACCTCTCTCATTACTGCGGGGATGGATTTTCCTCTATCACAGCAGCACACATACATACAATCAGACAAACACACACACACAGAGCTGCCTCCTGTCATTCTACACCACCTGGCTAGCACCTGGTCATCAAAGCAAGACCAAGGAGGGCTCTCATCTTTAGTGGATGAAGAAGAAACAGTAGCATTAGAGGAGGGGAAGGGCATTAATCCCATATGCTTTCTGATTTGGTTGCTGTGTCCTAGCGTTGATGTCTGATTCTGCTCTCTGTAATGCATCAGTGTACCTGAATCAACTCTCTGTCATCCCATGCCATAAATCTCCCCCTACTTCTTCTCTGTGTGTGTGGGCAGACGTGTGTGTCACATCCTCACCATCCATGCAGGCAAGGCCTGTTGAGCATGTGAGAAATTAAATGTGACGCAGATGGGTGGAGCAGCATCCTTCTTTGATCCATGCAGTGCAACAGAAGGGGAGCCCCTGACCAACACATGTCAGACAAAACTGTTGGACACCTTCAAAGATAGCTTTATGGTTCTGTTGGGTGGGAGCCAGTAGACAATGTCATAGAGGGTTTTAGATAGTCAAGGTTTTCTGAATGGGACATTGTCATTGAATAAAATGAACAATGAGAGTGTGTTACTCTTTTTAAGCACAAACTAACTGTGAAAACACACCTGTCAATAAAGACTTCTAGATTTTCTGGATCTTAGTGTTTTAAATTTGATTTGAACTGCTGTGTGACATTCACAGTGACATGGTGAATTAAAACGAAGCAACATCCTCCAGTCAAAAAGCATTCAGACTAATAGCCTGGAAGACATCTATGTCAAAGCAAGAAACCAGAACCAGCAGTATACAGTTGATCAGATTTAGCTGATGTTCAAAAAATGTGGTACTTCAGTTGGTTTCAATGGAAATTTGACCCACACCTGTATCAGTATATAATATCCTGGGGTCTAAGTTATTGGTGATTTAGATTTCCTGATCATGTATGTTCATGTACACTTTTGACAAAGTGAAACATGGTGTAAATATTGATAATATCCATTAATTCAGTATATCTACATACTGCTTCTTCACAGCAAAAATCATCTCAAGACACTTTATAAGTTAAACAGTTTCAATACATGTTCAGAAATATAGTCAGATTCAAATTCAAATGCATACTTTCCAATTTAATCGTAGCTACAATACATTTAAATTAATTCAGTTTAATTTAGAATATCGATGGGTAAAAAGCATGATGTGAAGAAGCCTACCGAACTGCATCCTTTGACTTAACAGCAATTCCTCAGTTGGTACAAGCCTGTGACTTTTATCAAGTTATACTACCACAATATCTCCTCCTGATCAAGTAATGTAAAATGACTCCCTCTTAATATAAAGAAATTCCAGCAGAATCAGACTTAATATGTTCATAAGGCAGAACAGTTACAAAGAGTTATTTTTTTTGTTCATCCTAGATATTTGTATGTCTTAGTACTGTTTTTTAATGTGTTCTTTAGCTTTAATGTGTTATTTAACATTAAAGTTAATGTCCCTGTTTTCACAGGGACGTCTCATATTTTATGCTATATTATGTTTTATAGCTATGCTATATTTTATGTTCCTCTGGTAATATTTCTGTTTTCCTATGTTTTCATAAATTTTGGTGAGTTTGGGTGGTAATATTTGCTTTCTGCTGCAATGAAATTTACATTTGTGTGCATAATAAGTAAATTTTGACTTGGAACCTTTGTCCCTGAAGTCCTTTCTATATGAAGGAAATATCCAGTACAGAGAGGTAATGGCAGCAGTAAGTCATTAACGACTTTGTGTCAGAAATACAGATGCAGCTAAGCACTTTAATATCTGGGCAATAAAAATGAGAGTGCAAATCGCTTTATGAACATTAAACATAGAAAGCTATATTAAGCTGAATCTTAAATAAAGGAGGGCAAAATATTACTGGCAACATTTTGGCAGCTGATGGCACCATCCAGGAATGAGATGATACCATCAGCATTTAAACACAAAAACGTTCTTCTTGGTTAAAAAAAGGAGAGACATTTCAAAGTTAATGGGAGAAATAATTATAAGTAATGTATAAATTTAATGTAGTAGGAAAAATGTGTAGAATTAGGAAGTGTGATCATCACGATTCCTCAGCAAAATCTGAGCCACAATAAGCTTTATTATGAAACTTTGAAAGTAGGCAGAGTGTGTGTCTTATAATGATAACCTACTGAGTCATATGTGGTACCAGTTTAATACAACATAAAAGAGGCACCTACAATAAAAAACAAACTGAGTTTAGGTTCTATTTTTAGGTTTTTTTCATTTCACCTTTATTTAGCCAAGGAAGAACTCTCAATGAGATACCATTTATATACACTGTACAAAATGGCAAAGGTCTTCATAGTATTGTGTCTTGGGTCTTCATGCACAGAAACCACAAATGAAAGTTTATAAGGGGAAAAACGTCAGGGGGTCCCCAAGCAAAAGGTCTTTGGAGCAGGTGATATTTGACATACAGAACATACAGAAACCTTTATTAATGCCAAGGCTCCCAGTGTGGTACACCTGTGGTTATGTTAATACAGGATATGTATTGTCATTTAAACCTAGATTAATACCTAAGCTAATGTGATGAATTAATTTGCAGTTGAATTTATTAACACCTATTATGTAAACATGATTTCCCAGACAAACAGAAAGCAGTTTGTTTATGAATTTGGCTAAATCAGTCATTTAGGATAGCTGTTAGAATTGAGGTGTGAATCTAAGAATGTGGTTGGCAACTTCTGTTTTTCATACATTATGTATTGTGAGCCTGATGATAACTGTCAAATATATTGCTGCTTCTAAATTTGGTTGAAGAGGAAGAAAAAATATTTTTTCTTGCCGTAATGTCTTTGCATATTATATTCTATTAGATTCCTGCCACACATTATGGGCAGTACTTAAACCTAGCTGTTTCCAGCTTGCCTAGGCTTGGAAATCTAATGAGGAAAATGACCTTGTATTTCATTTGGATGGGTATAACGTTTGTGGGTCTCCACTCCCAACAGCCACAGTTTCCTCTCCCTTGCTTATACAGGCATCTATTTCCAAAGAAATGTTTCTCATCTACATTATATCACTTCATTTTTATTCCCCTGGCCATGTTTAGGAATCCTTTAAACTCTGTTTCTGTCAGTCTTTGACTCTCTCCCTCTCCTCGTCATGTACTCCACTGGGCTCTGCACAAGCATCCTAAATACAATTACAGTCTGCAGCTGAATGGAGAGAAAGGGTCCTCGGGGATCGCGAGAAACAGGAAATGGTCAGGAGGGTTGGACAGAGGAGGGAACTGCAAATCCCTAATTCAATTGGCTGAACCTTGGCAACAAGTCCCTGGCGGCACTTGCTGTGGAATCAGTGGAATCAAACAATGCGGCTTTAACCGCAAGAGAAGTTTTCATGCACACACACACGGACACGCGCTTTTACTCAGATTCATTTAATTTTCCCTTACATCAAACTCCTCTCCAGTTTTTGGCTATTGCAGTCCATTCTTCTTTAGGTTGCACTTTTTCTTTGCTGTTAAACCCCAATACATTATGATTTGGTCTAAGACCATTTCAAAGTCTCTGTGGTACAGCATGTTGTTCTAAACTTGATGTGATCAATATCTGCGCGATGTGTCAGCATTGTTGACTTGCAGCAAGAGGTTTATGGGTTACACTTGATTGCTGTGGAGCTGCACACTGAACACACTCCCATACACACACAAACCATGCAGGCAGGACTGCGTGCAAGGAGAAAATCAATCGGTAACAACACTAAATCTTTTAATTCACACCGTGGGTGTCCATTGGCAACCCAGAGAAAAAAGCCAGTCAGCAAGTATACATGCTCAAAAGCATTAATGACTAATGTCTTGGGGCAAAAAAACAGAAGTGTTGGGTTGTTGTGAGCCATAAATCATTTTAGGATTACTGTTTGAGCTTAAATCTAGAGAGAGTACTGTAACCTCAAAACATCACATTTTAATTAAAAAATCTGATGCCAAAATTATAAGTACCAGCATTCATTAAGGTCATGTAAGGATTGTGGATCATCTAAGAAAAAGATTCTAAAGTCATCAGTGAACTCGGAAAACATTTGGAAATGTTTGAAAGCACATCCATCTTGTAAATAAAATGACTTGCTTTGTTATGAACGTAACAACAAAGCATTGTCACTTAAAATGACATAAATTTACCATAATAACAGGGATACAGAGGGGAAATTTACATGGAATTCACACTATGCCCATTACTTGGGATTCAACCGAAGTAATACACACATACAAAGAAGTCAAAAACAAGACCTTCAATTACCACATATGTAATGTGTAATAGCACAAGAAATTAAATAATTGGCACACTTTCTGAAATGCATTTCATTAGTTAAAAAATATCTTAGTTTTTAACAAGAATTTGTGAAAATCTTGGATGAAAATTAGCCAGATACATTGCTTATAATTGATACTGAACCGTTTTTCAACATAAATTGTCTTCAAATATTGGTAACTCTGTGGGTGAGGGAGAACTAACTTAGAAAAAAACATTGATGTATTAAGTACTTATTTTCACAACTGAATACAGAAAGAGAGACGTTCACCATAATGACAGGTTATGTAATCCCTTACATACAAATGCAGTGTTTCTTCTGTTTTATAGGACTAGACCAAAATGATGCAATAGGGAATCTACTGTATAGAAGCTATCCAGGGATGTGTCCTCAAACCAACAAAAAGAATAAAACACCCTGATATTTTTTTATTGCATCATATTGTGTTTTGCTTTTTCAGAGCTCTTCTTTTTCACTCCTTCCTCCTCTCTGCACCATCTATTTTTCCAACCTTCCATTTTAAGATGTGCTTGCCTGTGTTGCTCTAATGCTTGCGTGAATAGCAGTATTAGGCTCTATAACCTTACTGATAATTGGAACAAAGTGGGGGATCGATGCTGAGGCTACACACACCCCACCCCCAAACACACACCCACACACACACACACACACACGCATACACGACAGCATAAACAGACGCATTTCCACACAAGCACCCGGTGGTGCATTCGTATAAACAGTGGGCTGGAACCCTCAAATCAATACAACTCAGAAGCAGGATTTTCCTTAGCAGTTACACTACATGCTGAAGACAAACTGGAACTGAGCATGCTGTGCCACAGACATAAAATGGACTGTTTGTAACAACCCACACTGTTGTTTGATCATTATTTTTTCTTTATTTGCAATTGTGTTTCTTAGGGTGTTGTATCAACCACACTTCTCAGAGACATTCAAACTTCTCCTCAACTATAGCTTGGCCAAAGTACAGGTTAAAAGTATAAACAGAAAACAAACTATGACATTTTTGTTGTACATGCAGGGTCAATAATTGGGTAAAGCCCCCATATTAAGTGATACATGCAAATAGCATTTTTATTTTCTGTGCATGATGTTAGACATTTAAATGTTTGGCTTCACTAGCAACCAAGAAAAACAACTCTGAGAAGAATTTTAGGTTGCTTGGGTTGGATGACATTCTGTTCAGTGAACAGGTTTGGCGGCAGTTTTAGCAAAACTCTCCGATCTCACAGTTGGCATATTTTCTCCACCTTTTTTTCTTCCTAACCATTAATTTTAATAATCCTTTATTAATTTTAGCCTGGAAGTCATTTTGCTTCTCAGATTAGCAGCAAAGACTCACTAGCAGTTACAGAAACCCTTTGATTTTTATAACATTGCTCAACTCTTACATTGTTGAACATTGTAAGAGTTAAAGACAATACATTCTTAGATGCTATGCAATCACATTATGTAAATTTGGAAATGTCAGAGGAGACATAGCTCCACCCACGTGCATGACGCACATCAAGTAGGTACCCAGGTGTTTTGGGGAACACCAAAAATATGAACACAATCATAGTCATCATAATAACAACATATTAAAAATACGACTATGTAAAGCAAGTTAATTCAATCCAAATGTGAATCTCTTATGCCCAACCGGTGCAGTATTCCCGCTGTTCTTGTCCCTTTCCAGAGATTTGTTCAAATATACCTCCATCTCAAATTTAGCCAGAACCTAACAGCTTCCTGCTCTGAGTGCCTTCTCGTAGTGCTCAAAGTTGGAGCATTGTTTCTGTGCTCTTGAAACACCACACGGAGTTAAGAAGTCATCTCAAGTCTGACTGCTGTCAGGCATTTAGATCACCCTTTAAAATTATATAAAACACTTTTGTTCAAAGGAATCAATACTGACAACTATCATTATACAATTAATGCTATATCTGTATTTCACAGTTAACATTTTATTGCAAAAGATTAATCAACACCAATGCTGGCTAAAGCACTAACAAAGTATTTGAAAGTCAAACTGTTGTTCAAGTTTGTCCTACATGTCTATTTGTTTCTACTGCTTTGTTACTAACCAGTAACAATTACAAGTTCTGTAACAGGATTTTCTTGTACAGTTGCTACATTTAGTACTCTGGATGTTTCAGTCTGTTTCCTGAACCATATTAAATGCAACCCCAAGGTTTTTGAGAATGTTTTTATACAAACCTCTATATCCGTATAAGAAAACAATGACTAATGTTACAAAATGTTTTTATTTTGCATTATTTAAATCAATGGTATTGAATGAAATTCTCACCTGAGTCACCCTGCTGTTACTCAGACAAAAATAGTTTCTAGAGCCTTTCTCTCTTGATGTCTGTCTGTATTTGTGTGTGTGTTTAGCATGCATGGATGCACATGCACGGTTGTATTGCCCCTAAAGGTTTCTCCTGTTTTATGGTGTTTTTCCTTTGGGAGGAAAGAGCAACCAACTGAGACTAACAGGCAGGTCTAAGTGGAAGTGTGCTGATGGATCTAAGTGGAGGTGTGCTGATGTAAGAGGTTACTACTACCCGTTAAAACAGGAAAAGATATTTGATCATGGCCTCTGGGTGTCCTTCGTTGAGGACAACAGTATAGTAAATGTTAACAAAGAGTCTAGATGTTTTTCCTTCAAAGGAAGTAGGCTAGTTCTTCAGTACTAGCGATTTTTTTTTTTTACAAGGGAAGTAACTTTGGCTTGATTTTATTCTTTTGTCTGCATGTATTTTTATTATAGGAGACAAAAATTGTGTTCCCTTTTCTCTTAAACGTCTCCAAGTCTTGTAGCTCATGTATCAAAGGAGGTCAGGAGCAGGCGCTATGCTATAGCTAGCAATAACGATATGTTGTTTCTCCACCATTAGCACATTTAGTAATGAGTGAAAAATGTTGATTGACAGCATTAAGACCCTCCTCCTGGTTCTGATTGGTTGTTTTTGGTCAGAACGTGGCATTTCTTTAACTAGTAATAGTAGTTCAGGGAGGAGGTGGAGGAGATTGACCTTTTCATAGATTATCTGTTGCATGACAAACTGTCACAACATGGTGACAGCTTTGACAAATATGGAGGAAACTTTTTTTTTTTTTAATTAAAGTTATGTACTGCAGCTTGAATAAAATGTAACAGCATTGCATTTTTTGAGAAGTCTGGATTGCTTCATCTATAATTTGTAATTTAAATTTTGTCATGGGGCCCAAGATTCCTGGCGGCACCCCTGGTCAGGAGTAATAACTTCTGGAGTGAAGGAGCACATTAATTGTGTTACACTCAAATAACATTGTTAAAGAAATGTTCTAAAAAAAAAAAAAAATAGAGAGAAACTAAAGCTAAATAAAGAAGCTTTGCAACATGTGGCTAAAAAAATCGTCTGTGTCCATGCATCAAGAGGAATGGAAAAATATATGTCTTGGTGACATTCATTTCATTTTGCAATGAAAGACAGAGATTGCCTTGAAGGCACTTTTGGGGATGGATGACTTAGTCCAACATTCTGCAGTGAAAGAAGCTCCTCTATTAAATTGAAGACAAATATAGCTTGAATAACAGTTAGGAAGTTGGTGTATTTGAGTCAGGCACTGAAGAAGTGCAATAAGATAGTCATGTTTCAAACAGAGCTCTGTTATGTCCAATAAATGTCAGCTTGAGAAGCTATAATCTAATTTTTTAACAAATGGTGAATAGTGAGTTGTTGGAAGTGTGGGAAAGCTTTTCAGAGATTGAATAACAAATAAATGTTGTGACAGTGACCACTATAGATACAGTAAAAAAAAAAAAAAAAATGTTTCTGAAACTCACGTGATGATTCAGAAATTATAAAAGGCAGAGAATACAGCAGTGTGTTAATAATTTCAAAACAGTATTGTTAGGTCTACCTTTCAAAGGAAGGCATTCTGCTAGGATGTGTTCATTAAAATACTGGCAATCTTGCTAGTGTATTACAGTGTCTTATTTACTCCATTGTGAGACCAATTGTCTGCGTGGGAGACTGTTTTGGTAAAATATATACTAGCATGAGATTATTAAACATATAAATTCCATTAAGTGATGAACAATTTAATTTGAAAGCACTGCTGATTTATGCAGGTCAGTCTTTAACTAAGCAAACAGCTTAGATGTCAAGCAGTGGCATAACTAAAGCACAACTATTTCCAGGAATATTCATATTAAATTGTTTACCACAATAACATTTCAAGAACTCTTAGTCATATCAAAAAACAACACAACACAAATTTAGTGGAGCGCATTTAATGAGTAAATTAAATAACTTGTGGAGAGCTTATTGAAAAGTCAGCTGCTTTGCACAGAGACATTCTCGTCAATCACCTACTGCTGTTGTCAGTTGACTAAATGCCAAGCTTTGACTACAACATTTTTCAGGGGTCTTTTGAAGTCTGTGGCCGTTCCCTTTGTGTGAGTGACCTGTGGCAGGGGGTCAGATACTGCAAAATGTTATGCCAGACTTGTTAAAGTGATCTTTATCCAGTAGATACAGATCGACACAAGTTATTAGTCATACATTTGAACTTGCTTTTGGTATAGCTCTCTGGTTTCGTCACCTGGTTTGCGGACAAGAAGTTCCTTTGGATTTGTATCTGCTCAATTTCAACAATGTTGAAAAAGAGTATTCCATGATGGAAATGTTTTCCAAAAGCAATCCTAACCCGATGAATATTATTCTTTAGCAGGTCTTATGTGAGGTTTCTTTTTTCATCTCAGTGTACATTACACTATGTTCAGTATATCCACCATTCCATTATTATAACCATATCTTGCGATGGTTTTACAGTTTGCTCCAGGTTGTACTTCTTGGTGTATCCATTATACCCAGACAGTTTATTTGATCCATTGCTGATATGAGTTGTGAATGGCAAAAGGAAGAAAAAGTCCTTCAATTTAAGCAGATCCGACTGATATGTTAATCTTTGCCCTTGATGACAACCAAATACTCAGCAATATCTGCTTCCATTTGTGACCACTTGGAAAAAAGGCTTAGGATTTGTACGGTTGAGGCTTTCATATCCTCTCACCTTGACAGCTGTCCTTTTTAAGAATCAGTCAAGGAGCTCAATCTGTCTTGCAGCCACTTTGGATTGCAGCAGTCAGACTTCTTTCTGTAAAAGGGAGTACAAAGAGAGAATGGTTTTCTGTCTAGATGGCCAATCTTCACATGGTGCCAGTAAAACTGAATATATGTCATGATTCAGAAATTGTCTTTAAAACCAGAATATGGTTGAAATCAAATTGCTAATTACTTTCTATACATCTTTTTAAAAACCAAACATAAATTCCAGATTTATATTTGATAAAGTTGTTTAGAATTAGAATTTGAGAAGTGTTTTTCCATGTCTGGATTTGTATGGAAACCCGATTTTCTTTTTTTCTTACTTCATTGTACCCTACTTTTTGTTGATTTTAGGGTTGTGTTTGTAATGTCATTTCATAAGTGCAACTTTCTCTGATTTTCCTGCAATGCACCTTTGGAGTTTTGAAAATTCATTTTAAACATTCAGTAGGTTGGCATGAACAATTTTGATGAGCTCTGATTTGCCACAGTTGACAGGTGTGATTGTACCAACTGAACACTCGCTTGAGCAAATAAAGAAAAACATATTCATTGAGTCTCAGTGGAGTCCTCCTCCTCCGCTTCATATATGCAGTGGCCTTTTTCCTGAGTTACCAACTGACAATCACCGGCTACCGCCCATCTACGAGAGCATGGGTGTGTGTCAGGTAACTGACATTTCAATGGTCTCCTCACTCACTGTGTGGTGTTGAGATGTCAACACCTTTGTCTGGCCCTGACAGAAAATCGGCTCTGATGGATATGACATTGCAGGTCCTTGGCAGTACTGCTTGCATTAAAAGGTCTGTGGGAGTCCACAGCCACAGGATAAGGAGTGCCTTTGCCTCCCTGTTTCACACATATTCATAAGCAAATGCACATGCATTCACACACCCACACAAGTGAAGTGACCATAAAGGCACAATGCCAAATAACACATAATCCTTCAATGATCCATCAAGTGGTTGAGCAACAATTGTGTTCTGACCATTAGCCGGCCGAGGAGAGCATCTTTGAGATTGTAATCTTGCTTTGCTCATTTTGAACACGGCCAAGATGAAATGCCAACTGCTAATCAGCTGTGTGTGTTGCAGGACAAATGAGGAGGAAAGAGGACACCATTAACACTTTTTAAAAATTTATGCAGGCATTTTGTCTCATTATATGTGTGGATCATAACAAGCTCCAGTCAATTACTCAGTTTTTGTTAGGAAACTCATGGAATCCGCTCATTGTGTTGTATTTATGTATGTATGATTCATCAGGATTGAGGAGAAAAGATGCAAAAACCATATAAATGGCTAACAGGTTGACATAGACCTGCTTCAAATATCAAGTTTTATAACTGTTTCCAGTTTTTCATTTGTATAGTCCATTAGACTTTCAGCGAACACTAACAAGAAAAAGACCTGAAGGGAGCACTGAGTGTTTAAAGCATAGTCTTATAAAAAACCCAACCCCACCTGTGCAGATTACCAGTTAGCTGAAAGCTTATGGGAAGGACAAATTTGTCAATGACAGTCATGGTGTGGAAAGTAAAGTCACACCACCAATCAGTCTTATTAAGGCAACACAGCTTTAAAGCTACAATTGGCACGCTTCAACCAGCATGATTGCTAAGCAGCTAACTTCACTAATTACTAGTTATTATTAGCTTGTTAGGCTATTAATACTTTCTAAGAAAAATTCAACATACAAAAGGGAAAAGCATTCCACATAATATGTACAATTATGTGAAAATTGCTACAAAATTAATGGGCTTGTTTTCTATGATTGTTCCTTTAACCACGTAAATAGATTTTATATAAAACTTATATTCAAATTAATAACTTAAAGTGCTATGACTAAGACTTCATATAGCCTCATGTTTCTGGTGACTGAACTAGGATGTAATTCATAAATCTTTAAAATATCAAAAAACACATTGAGAACACCCGGTATACAGTACGTATCAAAATATGACGCTAGCTCATCATTTGCATTTCACGTGTCATTACCTGTGATAAATGTATCATTGAGCAGCAGTGTTAATAATTGTTATCTTGTGGTTTTGAATAAAACTGAATAAATGATGCTCACATTTTGTTTTACAGTTTTGTGTAAAAACTGATACCATCAAAGCCACGCATTTTCAGGTTATCGTACAGTAAGAGCCTCATAACAGGAATTAAAAATGACAGTTAAGTGTCTCGCTCTGTAGAAAAAAACTATTGTTAGTTTTTAACTGATAAAATTAAAATGCTTTTAAGTTTCAGTAGTGATGTATTTGGTAAACATTGCTTAAGTTTCTATGTAAATAAATACAAACTAAAAGTATTAATAAAGCATAAAGAACTAAGTCCTCACTCAAAACTGCATGATGGTTCACTCTGACGGTTGGATGCCTGTGCAATGCACTTGATGTTGGGGGCGGACGTTTACCAGATGGCACTTGCTCCCAGGATAGTAATGTTAAATTATCTGTGTCCAATTTACACCTTTGCAAAAGCTGAGAAAGACAGGAAGGGAGAAGGGAGGGAAGAAAGGGTGAAGCTGAGCTCAACAGGAAGCCTGGTGGGGAGTATAACAGTTAAAGAGGGTGATCTTTTTGAAACATATACAGTTTTTTTTTTTTAGTTGTGATATGATTGGTCCTTTCTCTTGTCCTCCAGAAAATAAATCACCATTCTTTGCTCATCACACTCATGCTTACAGAGGCATACAGTAATAATAGAAGCCTGGTGAGGTCAATTTTAGTTTTAATTTGGGGCACAAAAAGCAAACAGCTCACCATTTCTATTTATTTGCTTCACTTGATGGTAACAATTGAATAGGAATTACTTTAATTTCAGTTTGTTCGGAATGAGCCTGATGAGCTCAGATTTGTCTTTGGATACAGCATTTTATTCCTTTTCTTTGACAGAAGAAATATTAAGAACTAATATTAAGAATTATTAATGTCTTACATAATTTTTACCTGACTGATTCATATGAAGAAGGCTACTCACAGAATAGTCCCTAAATAAATAGTAGTTAATGTTGTTAGTGAAACAAAAAAAAGGTATATAATTTAATATTTAAAGAATAAATATTAAATAAAAATATTTTAAAAAGCTGAACAAGTGCGCAGTGACTTTAGAATGCAGAAAAACAAGTTTGGTTATATGCTTAAGCTGGATTTTCAGCTGCAGCAGTCGAGAACTAGTTTTGATGAAATAGGCCATGAGCACTAACCTTCAGATGTATAATTCTTTCCTGCCATATATTTGGGTTACTTGTACATCATCTCCACTGAAATTGTTTAACAAAATTTCTCTCTTAAACCCTATGTACACGAAAAAAAGGGGTCAGGAACATCCATAATTTTTTCTCTAGTAAGAGGAGTTTTACTTTGGAATAATATTACCCAAGTAAAAGTAAAATTATTGTCTAGTAAAATCACACTTAAAACATCTTTTCTTTTTTCTTTTTTTCCAAAAAGTTACTTAAGTAAATGCTTCTGCTCAGCTAAACTAAATTTCTTTAGAACCACAAAAGAAACATTTGAAGCAAATTGGCTTGTTTTAATAATGAGTATTATTCTCATACTTTAGTGGGTTGATTGGGCCTAAAAACAGATGTCAAATGTAGGATTTTTTAACAAAGAAATAATTAAATCAAATTTACAGAAATATGGAGAACACTGGGAAAGGGAGAAAAACTAAACACAAACCGGTTGCAGGAAGATATTAGGGTATAACAGGAGAATTCAGTAGCCATTGAGTGAGTGTAGATTTTAAAACAGAAGAATTGATTACTGATGAGGAACAGGGGTCTCGTGGAGGTGAGGAAAGGGGCAAGGCAAGCAGGCTGAGGGAAGGAGAGAGACAAATATCACACAGGAGTAAGGAGAAGTTGCAAATAAGCAAAACATAATTCTAATGAAATTAAGAATAACTAAGCACAAGAAAGAAAAAAAAAACAAACTGAAATTACTAAGAATAGATTCACCTAAAGAAAAACAAAAACAAGGTTGATCTTGTTTGTTCATTTGTTTTCTGGAACACCTGAAAATAAAACTACAAACCTCAGAAAAACCAAAGACAACCCAAGACCTTGACAAATAAAGGACATTTGTTGAAATGCTTAAAATAAGTAACAAAAATTTTAATTTTGTTTTTTGGATTAATATATTCACAAAGAAAATGAGAAAAAAACACAAGGTTTTCAATGCATTGACAATAAATGCTGTTCTTCAGGGGGGACAGGGAAAATGATTTGAGTTTATCGAAGATAGATGGAACTAAATAAAAGTTACATCTGGAAGAGAACCTGCTACAGCCTCCAAAAGAACTGACTTTAATTGAGATTCTATGGAGATGCCCTTAATATAATTTGGCTGAGCTTCAGCTATTATGCAAAGAAGAGTGGGCAAAATTTTTGTCTCTGGATAGATTACAGATCTATCCAAATATATTCCCCAAAATACATTTTGTTATAGTTGAAGTGAAGGAAGCTTTCGCAATGTACTGAATCAAAGGAGCGGAATAAAAATGCATGCAACACTTTTTTAGATTTATGAAAATTTATGAAAATTTCAGAAAGCAACATATCGCTTTTTTCCAGGTAAAACAATTATTCACTAAAATATCAATAAAATACTCTGCTTGCAATGGTACTTGGAGGGGAAAAAAATCAAATGGTGTAAATATTCTTTCAAAGAACTTTGCAAAATGTATTTCACAAACATCATTCCAGGTTTGCTTTGTGCATTTCTACATCAAAGGCAGCATTTACTTTGAGGCAAAGTCCTGTTGTAAACCTGCATGTAACGTTGCCCACAAGCTCTGCTGCCTGTCTTTCTTGGCATTACTTTTGTGTACACGTGGTGGTTGCATTTTTAATAAATATGAATCCACAACCCCCACACTCAAACACCTACTTGAGTTTTTCTTAAGAAACATGGCATGAATAATGGAAGCTGCTCAACTGTAATGAAGGCTCTTATGCATACAGTACACAAGTTACACAAACCCTCAAGGTTAACAATTTTCTCCTACTTCTTCCCTGATATCTCTTTACTTTCCTCCCCCACTCTAGCTTGTTCTTATCCTCTCTACTGGCCTACTCAAAGAAATCAGAACAAGTTTTAGCTGTTCCTAAGGGGATACGTCAAATAATTACAATTGAGAATTCTTGATGAACAATGATGCAAGAAATATATGATGTTGGACTTGAATTCCTAAAGAATAGTAATAATTGTAAATGCTGTCAAATTCATCATTCGGAAAGAAACCAAATGACGTCAATCTTTTGTTGAGCCATTTTGCTACAAATTGTTGCTGCACATATTTGGAGAATTTCTAAACCATTTCTGCACATGATTTTGCTCTTTCTTTTTTGCAAACGATCTCAAAGCCCAGTCAAACTGGATAAGAACTGATTGAACAGCAACTGTCAAGTTTTGCCAAAGATTTTGTATCAAATTTGGGCTGTAATGACACAGTCAAAATCTAAATAAATAAATATGTTGCTTTGAACAGCTGTGTTGTATTTTAACACTGATTATCTTGTTAGAAGGTGAATTTCTTGTCTCAAGTATTTTACAGCCTGTGCCAGGTTGTCATTAAGGGTTGGTCTGCATTTTGTGCCATCCATATTTTCATCCAATCTGACAAGCTGTTGAACAAAGTCTCCACTGACCATAGTGCTGCCAACACAATGTTTCACTATGAAGGAGATGTCAGCGGGGTTATATGTAGTTTATTTTTCCACCACATTTTTCACTTCATGTGTTGAGCACAGTTCAGTTTTTGTTTCATCAAACCACAGTACCTTCTTCCATAGGTGAGCTGCAAGCCCAGTGTATTAACAGAATACCTTCTGTTAATTTAGGAAGCAGAGGTATTGGTACTGAGATTGAATTAAATACTGGTGGACTTCATTTTCTGTTTGACCTACAAAGACATTTGATTGCAATACATTTTATTTTGGAGTTATCAGAGAACGGGGGTGGGCCACAGACTTTCACGTTTTTATTTATGTTTAAATTTGACATACTAACATTCTCCCACTTTACAACTTGTGGTTGCAAAGTGACATTTTCTAGGGGTATTAATATGTTTGAACATACATCCAGTGTCAGTTTGGGGAATAACCCAACTACACCAGATATTTTCAATTAGTAGTCTTATCTCTTTATGTGCTTGAAAGCTGCAGCAACATAATGTTCTAAACAGAAAGGGTTACAAAGGTGATGGTTTGAAAGTAACAGGCTAGCCATGACTGAAGCAGCAACAATCACAGGGAGCTTGCACTGTTTGATGCCAAATGGTCCCTTGAGGGGGAGGCTCAGCGGTCAGCTCCCCACAGAGACACAGCGAACACTTTGCCAATTTACCATCATTCTACCCTTTGTAAGGCAGCCCAGCACAAACACGGCTTTGTTCACTGACCTTTGAATAATTCAGCTCAAGCAAAATGCTATGACACATTTTTGATCAAAGTCTCACTATCAAGGGGAGGAGGCATTTTCTAGATGCTATGTGTCCCTCTTTACCAAGGATAAAAGCGTCCCTTCCTCAACATACTCTGTAACAGGAAGAATAAACCCGCAAAATGGAAAATCCCCTGGAAATATTGGACAATCCGTATGTTTGAATTTGAGAAAGCACTTGATGGTGAGGGAAGCATTACACCCACACACCTCTGCTTCTTATGGGGATTTGACCTCTGAAGTGTAAAAAAAAAAAAAAGTAATGTTTGGAATTTTGTCCTGGAAATCTCCTGTCGCCTCTAACTGAAAAAATTGTAGAGAGATTACAGGTTGGTGACAGGACGTGCGTATCCTCTTGAAAATTTGTCTGGGGAAAGGCATTTGTTACCCCCCAGGCATCGATCACACTATAACTTCTACTTCCTAAGTATTCATTTGAAGAAGCGAAGGAAACAAAAAGGCTTGTGCTGAGTTATAGGCTATACCTGGACTGTTTATCATCCAACAGCAGTACCTGCTTGACAGTATGTATTTTGTTTATGTGTGTCTGCTTCAAAGTATGTGTATATGTTCTAGTGTGTCCATCACCCAATAGCAATATTTATTTGAGTTTTCTTGTTGGGAAGATTCATGTTTTAGATACCCTTCTGGTGTTATGTGGAAATTGAAATATGCTTCTTGTGGCCAGAGGGGATTTCTTTAAAGTTTAAAATAGAAGAAGTTTGTGGACTGCCTTTCTGCGTGTGCATGCCCCTGCACACACCTAACTTTATTTGTTTTTGCAGTCCAAGTACATTTTTTTTTTTAGATAACCTTCTCTGTGATCTGTTTTCATTCTATTTTTCCTGTATTACCTCCCTTTCTGTATTATGATGCATAAAAATAAATCTTCCTATGCTCATTCAATGATGACACCTTGGCAAAATGCAAAAAGACCTTACCTTACTTTTGTGACTGCTCCATGGCACTGATTTAGCAATCCTTTAGGAGACTTTGTCCTGGGGTTTTGGTATATTTTATCTCAAAAATAGTAAACCTTTGCAATCAGATTATGGAGTCAGAGCATCATAATTAATTTTTCACAGTCACACCACAGATGTATTTTGGTCACTGTGCAGGACATTTGAATCCAGGGAACTCACTGTAATATTTGAGACAACAATCTGAGATGATACAAGGTTTGTGAAATGGTGGATTATATAGGCAGATGGAGCCATTTAAAGATGGGTGAGTAGTGGTCGTAAAGTGGTCAACAAGATCAGCAGTTATTCACTGACAGGATGTGACATTTACATGATGGTTTTGGATTCTAATGCTTGCTGAGATCAGATAAAGTTTTTCCTGTGTTTTATTATCTGACCCTATTAAGCCCACACCCTGTACAGCTTTAATGTATTGGGTGATAAAGTTAAACTGATGGCACAATTTATGAACCTACAGGGTAGATTTCTTTTCTCCATCCAGCAATACACTGAAGCCTGGTTTTATCTAAATAAAAACACTTTTGCCTTCTTGAACTGCGGACTAACAAATGGTCTTTTTCTGCACTGATGAATTACCAGTATTTAAATTAAGTACTTTTAGGGGGCATGCAATGCAAAACAAAACAGGACAACCTTTTATGAATATGACAATATGCCATAATGGATGAAAAAGCACAAATGATATTTACTCCAAGATAGCTACAACTTAATACTGTACTTAATTTGACAGACTATAAGTGTGTGGATTACTTTGTGTACTCCTCCCAAAGTCCACAAACTTGCATGTTTGCAATCTCTAAATAGCCTCTTTTTGTAAGTGTGTGTGTGCATGTGACTTGTGTTGTCTATGTGTGAATTGATGTCCAGCTAACGGGATTTAAAGACAGACAGAGGGTCCTTTGAGTAGCGAATGTGGACGTTTATTCCAAATAGTGGAATCGTGTGTATTAGTTGTACATTTACAGAAAGATGCTTTCTGTCCATATAGATGCATTCACAAAGCAGGCATGGCTCGAATGAAGGATTGCTGCAGTTGCACTGGTACCGTGAACGCACTCCTTCTTTACGTTTTGCTCAGAGCTCCAGGATGATCAGTGTGTGCAATCTAAACACTAATAAATCATCATCAATATTTTCCAGCAAATCAATATAATCTCTGAACAAATGCTGTCTGAATCCTTCCATTGGCAATGTTCTCCATCAGAGCCAAAGCCTCTACAATTATGAGGCTCACCCTTATGAAGCTAATTATATACGTGTGATTGTCAACACACCTTAATCACCTTAAAATAATCAAACCTGACCTGATTGGAGTTAATCTGCTGATGCAACCCAGTTTTCTTTGTTTATTGAGAGTGAAATTACCCCATACTCTATTTTTAGTAACAGTGCCCTGACCAATTAAAAAGATATACTTAACCACTCCAACCAAGTGATAAGTTGAGGTTTCTCTGCTCTGCGTATAGCTCAGGGGCAGCTGATTTTGATTGAGTATGGATGTGCAACATTAGGTACTTTAGGTATTCATGTGTGAATAAAACCAATTCTGTGATGGGCTGCACTTGTACTATGCACATGCTGGATATGTGTGTGCTCGGTGCATGTGAATGAGCAAGAATAGTTGTGGTTTTACAAAATTGTGTACTCTTGTGTTTTGTGTGTGTAGCAGTACATGTAGTGAGTGACCTTTCTTAAGGAACAGTTGCGAAGTCAAGTGACAGAAGAGCTGGAAAATGGCTTGACATTAAAATTTTCAGGCTACTGTCATTGAACCATCCCCCCTAATATAGTAAGTCCAGATTTTGTCGATGGTAAAGCATCTTCTTTTTTGTAAGGGACGTTACCATTTTCCTCCAAGTTTTAGGATCAAAGACCAACAGAGGAACTCATATGAACTGATATCATGATTTCTTCTCCAGTCAGTCATTTAGAATTGCCCAAGCTTTAATCACTGTCCTCTTAGTCACAGTATGCTTAAATGGACAAATGATCAACAGGTATGCAATTAGCAGAGGACTAAGTATACAGAGTGATCTATGAGTTTTATTACAAATAGAATCAATTTGGTTGAAACAGTTTCTAATGAGTCATTTCTCAAAAGATTATGTTTTTATTTAAACGTTTTAAATATACAGTGTATAAGAAATCTTTACATAACATACATAAACAGTACACATAGAAGCAATTTTTAATGTTACATAGTTTTCAAAGACATAAAGCCATATTTTAAGAAAAAGGTTACTTGTCTTTTTATTCTGTGTATGTAAACATCTGTTTTCAGCTGTATTTAGTGACCGTAATCATAGCTATAATCACCAGTACTATCTTGTTGTCACAGATGTCTCTGTTGTGTAGACAAACATAGCCTGAGTAAATTTAAAAAAAAAATTTGTTTTTTTTATAGGATGAGATTATTATTTTAAAGGTAAATAACTGCCCAAACAAACCCAGATATATGTAAACTAAATTATTACTCTCTATGTAACACTTTTATTACCTATGATGACCTTTTTTTTCTTTGGCTGTTTAATCTTGCTCAGATCTAATTCCTGCCATACCCACAGAATCAAACACAACTTTAACCAAATCTGTCTGACAACATTAATCAGGTGAAAAGATCTCAAAATGGAACACATTAAAAAAGTTAAGACATGAAAATTAATGAAAGTCGTCAGTTTGAAAAAGGTTACAAAGCCTTTTTTGTCACCAGAGAACCAATGTGAGACCCATTATCCGCAATTAGAGAGAACATGGGGCATTGGTAAGCCTTCCCGCAAATGTCCAGTCCACCAAAATTAGATCAAGAACATATGAACCACTCACAGAAGAACTGGAAACATAGTTCTGTGTTTATGATTTAATTATGGGAAAGAGATTGGGCAAATATGCCATCTATAATCCCTGAGGGCGTATTCTGTGGAATAATGAGACAGAAGGGGACATTTAGCCACCTTATCAACAACATACATTGCTGTATGCCTAGAGGTGAACCCCATCCCATTCCCTCAGCTAAATTCATGCTGAGGATATCCACCTCACATGTGCAAACCGTAGAATCCTTGGAATACGGAGTCAGTCTGGAACATTGAAACTCTTTAGATTGCAGCTGACTCCTGTACATTATTTAAATAATGAAACGTTTAAATCATTCACAATAAATCGGTACAGTACTTGCTCATCTTTTGGTACAGCTAAAGAGCAATATTGTCTATATTGTCTAAATCCGCTCACATGTTTTAGACCAGTGGTTCCCATGGGTTACAATAAAATTGCCCCCAAAAAAGAAAAAAAAAATACGGCACCTGCATCATTCAACCAGACATAAACCTACACACATATTTTGTTTCAAACTCCACTTAAGTTCATTTCAATCAGACGAAAAGAACGGAAAACAATTAGAAGAGTTTAGTGACATACAAAATTAAAGTCTTTGGCGCTGGGGCCCCAGCTGAGGACATCGATTATCACAAAAGATTTTTTGCGATAAGCTCAGATGAGCATTCCCGATGCTAGAAACGTCATCCCCCAGGGACCCGGCACTGCGGTGGAGGTTGGTGAAGAATGCAACCAAATGGCTGGGCGAGTGGAGGTGAAGGGGTGGTGGTGGGTTGAGCTCTGCTGGAAAGCGGAAGACGCTATGGATGGAGGTCCTTATCAGCTGGGACTTGGCTGGTGATTGGATGTGACGTGTCTTGGACCAGCATTGATTGGATGACGGTGATGAGCAGGATGCACCAGTTGGCTGGGGGCTAGGAAGAGTCTTCCAGTTTGAATTTGCAGCTTGGCTTCATTTCACACTTCAGGTTGCAACAAAACACACTACAAACCATCTTAACATGAAACACTTTTGTGTAACTGTTTTTTTTTTTTTTTTTAATTCATCCATACCGCTTTTCCACTGAAATTCCTAGGGAGCGCGCCCCACTCTTTGGGAACCACTGTTTCAGACTGAAGGAATAACAGCATTTGTTTGGCTTTCCAGCCTGAGAAAAAGAGCGTTAAACTCTCCCTGTGGATACCATTACCTTGTGTTTGTTTGCGTGTGTCCACATGTTTGTATCTAGCTCACTATATGGAAGCAGATGATTCTGCTACAGACAGGTTATTCATCTGTAATCATGTTAAGGAGGTGAAATCAAATATGCTAGATTAAACGACAAAACAAACAGATGTGTGTCTTCCTGTAATGTGAGTAAACAAGGGTGTGTCAGACTGATCCAATAAAGCAGGCAATATGGTGGCAATAAGCCGAGTTAAGTAAGTTTGATTCCATCTATTAACACTGTTTACCACCTCCTTTATTATCCAGAGATTAATTTCAGCCCTTAGCAAAAGCTTGGCTAAACAAAATAAGAATGCATTTGCTGCTGAATCAAATCCAAATTTAATATATTACTTTTTTTGATTAAATGACTCCGAGGAGTATATTGTTGTCATTTTTCACGGTCATGATTGTCTGCAAATCGAAGGAGTCACAAATGCATAGATCTCGCTATCAACATGTCCTGGGATGTATCTTTTAAATGTCTGTGTGTGAATTGATGTCCAGCTAAGTCAAGGTGAAAGGAAGTGTGCTGAGGTTTTACAGCAATCTGCTCACCGGTAGCATAGTGGTCTAATTCTAAGGGCCCACAGAACTTCAGACATACGGAAAAAACAGCTGCTGCTGTACTAAAGATAAGCTAAACTCTCCATCATGTCATGTGACAGCTCAGAGAGGCACGCTGCACACATCGATCTCCATAGGCTTTTCTCTGCCTGTCAGACTCTAAATATATCTGCCTCTGCAAGAGAAAGTAGCCTCAGGGCATTGAAAACGCAGAAGGGGAGAGCGAGATTTAGATAAGGAAACAGTTAATAAGGAGGTAGAGTGAATATGAAAAGGGAGGAGAGACAAACTCCTGAGTGAGCACAAGTTGAAGAGAAAGGGAGCAAAAACAGAACGGGGTGAAGAAGGACGAAAACAGGAAGGATGTTCCAATGGAACTCATGTTCTCCCAGGAGACTTCTACCTTTAGGGAGTGCTGTGATCACGGCTGTGTCTGTGTATCTGCGTGTGTGCGTGCGTGCGTGGGGGCCACAGTAGGTGGCTTCTGTATGAACTATCACACAGTTTATTTATGACGGCTCCCTGCTGATGGTTAGAGATAGGGAAGAACCTGCTTGCAACTCGGTGCTTCTCTGTTTCAGCACCATCTTTTCATCCTCTCAGGTAAAATGCGGCTGTTTACACATAGTTTGGATCAATAGCTCTGAGAGAGATTCAGGCAATTCTTCAAGAAGTGGTTAAGCACAACATTGTCATTGCAAATATTTATCAAGCCAAAACATATAAAATAGTTTAAAAAGGGTTCAGTTATTATTCATTGCGAGGAGAGGCTCCACAATTTGTACTAAGGAAGCAGTAGAACACAAGTTTCTTTATATGAAACAATGATGAAAGTTAAATAATTGGAAATCCAAAATTAAAAACCAGCAGAAATCAGATACCAGTAAAATCTGAATATTTGATAGAACTAGTTGTGAAGCGGTTACATTGGTGGGTAACACCTGGATGCTATCAACCAATGGGAAAATAGACAGTATCTTAACATGTGGCTTTTATTTCACTTCAGTTCGGTTCTTTATTGTAATTGTCTTTAATACATAACATTTCATTCAAAGCACTCATACACTGCAAAGATGTAATATTTTAAATCAGTTTTTCTTGTGTAGTTGAAAAAACATGTGACAGTTCAGACTGTTCCATCCTTATAACTTAATTTGTATGAGACTAAAGCAGCTGGAAACATGTAGAATATGCATGGCTCAGCAGAAAACGGTGAACCAAGTACAATTTCAGTATTTTCAGTAGCGTTAGCAACACTGAAGGGCTTACTTGTACTACTATGGCCAGTAATGGCCATTATAGTAACAGTCCTAACAGATGTACATTTCTTGTGTTTAGTTCAGATTGAGGCCAGTCTGAATTCATACCAGAAGCAAATTGCAACAGAATTAGTTCATAAGCTGCCTGAGACTACCTTAAAAAGTGGGTCTTAGTCTGACTCGTGCCAGGATTCACTTGAGTCTATGAACACCTGCACAAACGCTCCAGACCAACAATTTGAGAGCATTTTTCAAGAAAGAACTCACTTTTGGAATTTAAATTTTATGAGATGGTGTTGCACAATATACACACATACACCTGAGATTTTAAAACTTCTCAGTAAAGACGTACATATCTCAGTACCTGTTGGCTGTAGTAGAGAGGCACTTCTGATCCTATTTGTGCTCTCTTTTGTATCTCCGAAGAACTGTACATTGTGTAATCAATCTGAAATACTCTGCTTATTGCAATTTAAAATGGGGGAAGAAGAGAAATGAATAAAAAGTGTTTTATACAATTTTGGCTTGACGTTCAGAACTGTTGTGTTGGTTGCCTAGAAACTGTAATACGCCAAGATAGCCCACATGTGCAGACTCTGGAAGATAAGTTAGATACAATGGCCAGTATATATTTCACTTTTCATTGCTGTTTGTCTTCTGCCTGCCTCCTTATAGTGGTTTATATATTCAGCTGCTGTTATGAGAAAACAGTGGTAAAAAAAAATCTATAAGTTTGTTCCATCTTTGTCTCAGTGGTTTAGGGATCATAGAGGCACTGTTGTGCCATGGAGCTCACACCTTGACAACTAGAATGAAAGGCAGCTATAGGCTGAGGTCAGATAGGCTGAGGGAATGTTTCACAAAGCCATCAGTCTTGTGTAGAAAGCATTACTGGCAGAAATGTGACATCCACTGCCCTTTTTCTCTGCTGGGCTCTCTCCTTCTGAACCAGTGACATAACAGCAAGCTGTGAAAATATCAGTGGAAATCTCTAAAGTATATTTGTTTTCTGTATGCGAAAGAAAACCAATACACCTTTCTTTTCCAGATAAATCTGATTGTCTTTGCTGTGATTCTCAATCTTCTGCCCCCATTATGTATCACCAGAGATGCCATTGACCAACATTCATGCAAATTACATTTAATATTCACTACAAATTGGAAGAAAAAAAAAAGTCTTCATCTCATTCTCAATCTTATTCAAGAAGTGAAACAGTGCTAACAAAATATAATCATCCCCATCTGGCACTAGAGATTGGCTATTAGGACTTAATCGTACTCATATATAAACAGAGACATATCTACATATCAGAGAGTCAAAGTCGTCAGCCTCTGCTTCTAGCTGTCAACAGCTTGAAGCTCTTGTATTTAGTATTAGTTTTTACTTACTTTCCTCACAACAAACTTGATATATTAAATTAGTTGTTTACGGTTTATAAATTAATAATCAAAAGAAAGGAAGAAAGCAAGAAGTAATCTAAATAAACTGAAACATGTCACCTGCCATGAGATTCTTCTTGTTCTTTCAGCTTTTTCTGTTCTTCAGCTGCTGTCTTTTAGAGCTGTACATGTTTTCAGGCTCACTGGAGGATTTCCAATAGATCCATCAATTTGGCAAAGCAGAGCGTGTGAAGCATAAGAGTCATTCTCCAGGGATGTACTTGCAAATGCAGAGGTACACATATGCACACCAGTGGACAATCTATGACTTTTGTTTGGTTTACCCTTTCAGGTTTAACAGGCAGGGTGTCTCAGAAGTGATTCTTTGGTGCTGCAATTCTTTTTGTTTTTGTTTTTTTTAACATGGCCTTGTTGGCTCATATAATTTTTTTTACTAACCTACTTATAAAATACTCTCACATTATTCTCTGTCTATATTCTTCATACTGATTAGAGAGTTTTCTTTTCCACTATAATACCGGAGTGTTTAGATTTACGTGTAAACTATGGTGTGTATTTTTATCCAGCCCCATTTACTCGAATACCCTTTATAAAATTTTATGTCATCAATTTCATTCAGAAGCTGTGTGGTCACTTAGTGAAATATGATCACAAGTATCTGCAACTCAGTCTTGGTTAACGCTGTTTGGTGAAAACATCAGAGATTTCTTTGGACAACACTAGAAAATGAGCAGCATCATGATGATCAAGAATCACACAAGATGGAGTTAAGTTAGTAAAGAACAGTGTAAATGGCTTCCATTTGTACTTTGCAGCACAATCTGTCATTCATCCATACCTGCACACATTCATACACTAATGGGGATAACCTACAATGTAGACACGGCTGCTCTGGGGCATACTGACAAATGGAGGGCTGCTGTGGGATTTGTGCCGCTGGGCCCTCTCACCACCAGCAGCAGCTTAGGCTAGTGAACAACTCATGGAGGAGTGAGGGATCAAACTGACAACCCACCTGTTACAAAATAAACGCCTACTTCATGAATCTCTGCCACCACACTCAAAGTCCTGATCTTATTCCTGCAACAAATTGGTGGCAAGACTTGAAAAATTTTGTATACAAATTCAGTTATGTATATATACTGCATATACTTGAGACATTTCATAAGAAAGAATGGGTAAAATGTCTCTCTCTTTGAGTAGAATGGTGGTAGAGAAATGTATGTACATCTTAAGACTTCCAGCTGTGATTGGTTGTAGAGTTGGTATATTGCATATCGTCTCATGGGGTTACACGCAAATACAATTGTTTATTGTTTTATTTCAAAGAAAACATTACAACTATTTTATCTACATTCTGTTGTTCTTTGCATATAATCCCCCTAAAAAATACTTTGAAAAAGAGGCATATATCTGTCTTTTATCTGTAGCCTGTGATTTGAATGAGAAAAGAAGCACAGCCCTTTCTAATAAGCATGAAGGATTCTATTTGCATGTATCCTTATAGACTTTGAAACTTATCTGAAGGCAACATGGTTCCTTCCCCAATCCACATGATGCGACACCACTAATTAAAAGGTGTCACACTATAAAGTTTCAATTTGCAGATGAGCTAATTCAGGATGTTCTCTTTAGGGGTTGAGTAATCCAATGATTTTCACACTTTTAACTAGCGTTCAAGATCAACATAGAGTTGCTTCTAAATATGTGTAACAGATACCCACACTCTGCTCTCCCTATACACTTATCTAATCTGTTGCTCTGTCTTCTGTCTTTTTCTTTTCCTTTTTTCTGACTTATGCCTCTCTTGCTGTTCATCCAACCCCTCGTCTCCTACTTGGGGAATGCAGTGATGGCTTCAAAAGGCAAAGTTCGAGGTGAGTCGTGACTGCTGCTCAAATCCTCTGCTGTTGATTTTTCTTCTTAAGAAAAATAAACTTATATCTTCTAAAGCGACTCTGGCAGAGTTTGGGTGTTTTAATTGTCATTTTGGGACTCACAAAATGATCGTTAGTTTTAAGATTACATTTGTTTTGCCTGGCAGAGGTTGAGTGTAAATTGTTGTTTGGGGTTTTTTGTTTCAACTAGAGCCTGGTAATAGGAATCCAACTCCAAGTTTTGTTTAATTAAAACAGATTCTGGTAATCATTTCTCAGGAATCCAACTCCAAGTTTCCCATTAAGCCATTGTTGATTTTCAGATATGTCTTTATAATCTCATGTAACTTTACCCTGAAACTATACGGAAAGACACAAATATCCATAATGTAAATCTTCTTAATCAGTGCTAATAGTGATTGAACAACTTTCATTGAACTGTTAAAACTATATAACCCTTATATCAAGTAGATACACTGTGATCTTTTTCCAGCAATGTTACCAGTATGTAGAATTGGCTTTTATTTTAATAAGCATTGTCAGATTTTTTTGGTGCAAATTTAGCTAAAAATATTTTTGAACTTAGGTATTCAAACCTAGGATTATGCACTGCTGCAAAAAGATTGATGTTCTTTCAAACTGAAGATAGTGGCTTAACATAAATGTACCACAGAGAGCAACAAAAAAAACAAGATACCCAGCATCATATCGTTCCCACAGAGTCCTGATCTCAAGATTGTAGAGCCAGACTGTGGTTATATTCATACATAGAGTGGACTGTGACCAAAGAGCAAAGAATTAAAAAATAAGTACTGTCATAATCTCCAATGAGAATATGTGTTGTAGAGTTTGAACCTCAATCAAACTCTACAACAATCAGGTTATATAATTTAATATACTTTCTTTGATTAGGGACAAAATCCTTACCAGTTTTAATAATCGGCAATCCTTGGTATTATAGATTTAAAACGAAATTGTGCTTTGAGCCATTTTTAGTTTCTACACAAATAAAAAGTTGCGGTTTTTTGACGGCAGCTTCTTACATGCATTGAGAAGGTGGGAACTGTAAAGCAGTGTGAGTGGAGATGAGATGACTTCACATGTTTTTTCAGCAAAAACTGCCAAATGAAACATGTTGCTATAGTTTGGCGTTTATAATGTAAGATTGTTTTTTCACTAAATATTTAAGGAAACAGCACGATTAGCCCAGCAGACAGTGCTAAGAAAGTTATTCTATATGCACATGTTGTTTTTTTTAACAGTACCAGCCTGTGCTGGTTGTAGCAGTGAGTCTCCTTAAACATGAGGCTTTACAGCTGAAGCAGGTGCCAAAATACTCTTCCTGAAGTGTGTTTACATTTTCATTTTTCATAAATTCATGATTTTTCTGCTGCCCAGTTTTGTCGTTCATGTTATCAGGGATTTGTTTTTCCAATTGGTTCTGTATTTCAGGTTGTAATAACAACAATTTCAATTCAAAGTTTTCCTCTTAAAAATTTAGAAGTTGTGGTAAAATTTTGATTATTCATTATTCCCAAATGTAGGCGCCTCCTTCATTACAATTTTTCTTTATCCTACTTCCCCCGTGTCCTCATCAGTAGCAATCGTAGTTAAAACATGAACATCATTTTCCTCTCACCACGTCACTACACAGTTTTCTCACTTTCCTGCTGTGTCTGAATGTTTAATTCATTCAAGCTCTCTCTCAAGCCATCAACATCCAGCTGAATGTGTTGCACTGCAATATCTCATTCACTGTTGCGTCCCTTAACTCTTTTAAGGCAACCCCTTACCAGATGAGATGACTCCACAGAGATTGTTCTAATCTTTTAATAGAATATCAGAGATTCAAAACAAAGCCCAAATCTGTTGTATCTCTTTCTAGTATACAATGATTAAGTGCTCAACAACAGTTACAACCAGATAACTTTCTGGTTCTAACTTCCCCATGTTAGATTTCTTATGATCTTAGGCAGGAAAAGGGAAAAACTGGCCTGTTTAACAGCTCCAGTAAAGTTGGCAAGGTAAATTGAGGCAAGAGGGGTGGAACAGGCAGAGGAAGAAGGGAGTGCATGATCATAAATGCACACAGGGGCTGATGAATCGTGTTTGAAAACAATGGAGATAATCAGAGGACCAGGCAGAGCAGTAAAACCTGGTATGATATGCAGGGAGCGTGACTACCAAAATAAAACTGGGTAGGGTACAATATGCAAAATGCAAAGCAGCTTCATTAATTTCATCCACCATTACAAAAGACAGCAAGGCAGCAAAATCCTTGCGTATCACAAATAAACCCATATTCAACAGGTTGCTTCAAAATAAATGCTGTCCAGACCAGTATTTATAATCCTGTTGGGGACTGCTTGTACTCCGTTTTACATATTTTAACATATTTGGATCAACTCCCTTGATATATGTTCCAGCCTGCTAATTCTGTGCATATTTGATTAAATTATTGTGAGGCAGGAAATGTCTCTAAACCATGCATCACTATTGGTACTATGGAGCAAGTTTGAGCAAAATTGATTCATATTAATGAGCCAATGAGTTCTGAACCTGCAATGATGGAGGAATTGAATTAAATTAGTTTAGAGGGAAGTAGTTTGAGTATTATCTAAACTAAACATGCATTCTTCTTCTGTGAATACATTGAGGAGAGTATGATAGACATCAGCCAAGAAAGTGTAAATAATATATACCTTATGTACAAAATTAACTGAACTAATGTTCATTTATCCTGATGCATTTACCAGGATAAATGTTCCTCTATCCTAGAATTTTTCAACATTGTTCCTATGTTGGTATGTTCTAGATATTTACTAGCTGCAACCTTTGAGCTGTGGTTGAATAGACACCAGTCACTCACTGTGCTCTTTTGTGAGAAATAGAAAATTGCAGCAATCATAAAATCACTGTCTTCTTCCTCTGCTTTTTGTCTGGCTAAGGTTAAGCCACACATGCAGTTTAGCTCATTTAGTAGAACAAGACTTTTTATAAAACAACCTGAAATGTGCAGAGATGGCTTTATTTGAGTTTTGGAATCTATATTATATGTGAAACAGCTTGTAATGGGTTTTTTAGTCACGCATTGTATTTCTATTAGATTAGATGTTTTCTGTGCTAGATTCACTAAAACACTGCTGATAAAGTGCTGGAAGGTTTCTGGGAAGAAAGTAGTCTGATGCGCCTTTTATGAGATATTCTGTGAAAGAGCAAGACGTTTGATACATTGTATTGGTTCTTGCATTCAGCAAATATCTCGGTCTCCATATCATAGATACAATGTAAAAATAGAGATTCATCCATCAAGAGAGTGTCCATCATTGTGCTATCTAAATAAAAACAGACCGAAATAGATGGATTAGCTGAAGACTGTATCAGAAATGTTCTTGGAAGCTCATGCATTTTGACTTCTGTTTAGACCAAGATTATTATCTTCTTTTTGACCTGTCGTGATAGCTTGCTTCTGCAGTATTTTCTTTTTCCTTTTCACCCTCTCCCTCTTAAAATTTTAGCTTGATTAATATGAGCATTAAAATCTGTAACATGCTCTTTGTTATTTGCTGGATTTATATCCAGCAAATAACACTAGTCCTGGGTACAATTTGTACCCAGGACTAGTGTGACAGAAGTCATTGGCAATAATGGCCTCAAAAGTGTATGAGACATCTGAATACAATTTTTTAAGAAATATAAAAACTGAAATTAAAAAAAAAAAACATTCTTCTGGTGTCATTAGTATTTTTTTAAATTCAGCAAATTGTGTGTAGTTATATTTTATTTAGAGAAATACAATTATTTCTCTAAATTAATTTAGTCATTTGGGTAAATATTCTTATTTTTGGCATAAGAATAAAATATTGTACTCAAAGAAAATACTCATTTAAATTCTAGAGTTTTTATAGTTTTTCCATATCTTGGTTTTGAGGTTGAGTTTTTTGGGGTTTTTTTTTTTACATTTTCATTTCCATATTTGTGCGCCTTGTTGTTGTTGCCTTTATTTATTTATCTTTAGAGTACAATAACAACTTATTTTGTCTCTTCCTTTTGTCCCTTTATTGTCTTGGCATACTCCGTGCTATCCTTTTTTTTTCTCCAAGCACTGGAGCAGTGCTTGGTGATAACAGTTATCGGGCATATTTTCTTCCATACTTTTTTGGGAGTGTTTGGGAGTCTTATATTGAAATCTGATTCATATTGCGAAGTGTCTTCAGGTGGACAACTCCTTGCTATAAACTATACTAGATCCATTCATGGATCTAGTCAGTTAACCTACTTTCTCAGATAACTTATAAATGCCAGATGGAAATTTGGCATTTTTTCTGCCATCCTTTCAATGATGACAGGAAGGATTTTCTGGACTGATGTGTCTTACAGTCGATCTGAAGACACTCTGTTGTCTTAATGTCATAACAACATATGTTAACCATTATGTTCTGTTTTATTAAACATTGTTCTTTGCCCTAATCAACCCTAGAGGCTCCTGGACAGTGTCCAGTCTTTTTTATTAGCATGTTCATCTTTCTTAAGTCTCCATCATCTCTTCGTTTTCTTCTATAATGGTTACAATGTTAGGCATATTTATGTTTCTAATAAAATCTACAACCATTCCATTTGCTTTGTCTACAAGGTGAGATGCCTCACCATGTGGCAAAGACATCCACCGGCTCTTTACACTCTCTTTTCTAACTCTGCTAACCTTGCAACTGCTTAAACATTTAAGTAATTCTGTAAATGACGTGTGTCAGTTGTACTGGTTTTGAAGTAGTAATCTACATAAAGATAAAGATCTATGTCTAAATATGGTTGAGCAATTCTTAAGGATTTTTCCAAATATGCAAAACAAACCCTGCCTTTCTTTGTTGAGGCCAACTAGGACTGATTCGAAGTTTGTTCTTCATCAAAGTTGAATCATATAATGCAAAAATTACTTTAATTTAACATTTATCCCTTTATTGATCTCCAGAAGATATAGTCGATAATAAAAGTGAGTGTATTTTAAATAATGGGTTGTTTTTTTTTAACAACATCCTCCAGACATATATTCCTGTATGATAAAGGAATATGTTTCCATTTCAAATGACAATCTGCACTCCTATCTCTTGAAGTCATCACCAAGTTACTTCTCAAATTATTTATTCCGATGTATTCATCTTTTATTAGACTGATCTAAGCTCAGCTTTGAAAGGATATCTACATTGTCAACCCTTACGTCGGGAACCCTGTCTCTGAATCACCATAGAAAAGAACTGCAGTAAAGTCAGTTTGACATGAGCCAAATGATAAAAGCTGTTTTTAAAACTAGCATTTTCTGCCCACTGAATCTTGCGGCAGATTCACCCCTAGGGCAAAGAGCATTTCCCCAGATCCCTCTCAAATGAACAGTATCTGTCAACACATCGGGACACATTAAAAAATCACAAAGTATCATGTTGATGTGGGGAGTTTGGGAGTTTGTGGTGGCAGCGGTGATTAGTCTGATTTCCCTCATGAATGTAACCGTTGCCTGCGATCATCAAGCTCTCATTCCAATGAAAGCTTTAAAAATGAATCCCTTCATGTGACTTAAAAATATATCTACTGTACATAGAAATTGAGTCAAACACATTTCCCTCTAGATCAGTGTGAGAAAAATACATACAATAAGCATAGATCCTTTTTCAATGATTTTGTGACTTTTAATTTGTACCACTTATCAAACCAACAAGTATCTGAGACATCTATTTATATAATTTTGAATATATTATTCAAAATTATATAAATGTTCGAGTTTCATTTTACCTACTCGAAAATGTCCAAAAACTAGAAATGCCTTTATTTTTTTGTCCTGCTTTGGTTTCATTTTCCTCTAAATGTACTTCTATTTTCACCTAACTTGCCTTTTCTTTCAACTTCTGCTCACTTTTTTCTCCAGAAAGGCCTGTATGAAGTATTTATGAAGGCCAGGTTTACCTCTGTAATAAAACTGAGATGTCTGACCTTGGCTTTGAAAAGATAGTGAGATCCCTAGCCATTTTGGACTGAGAAAGCTTGAACTCAGGCTGCAAACATGCAGAGATGTGATAGAGCTCTGTATCACTAGCCCTTATATAAATGTGGCTGAATCAAGGACAAGAATACTGGGCAAAGTACATCTATCAGGGAGTGTGACTGGTCACCAATTTGAAATTAGTTTGTGGGCTTTTATGAAACCTGGTACATAGGTTAAGGAAAGATTCTTGGGCAAAGTTAGAAAAGGTAGAAAGAATTTCGTTTGTAATGGCAAAGAGAAACTGTTGTGTGGTTCTTGAAGTTGTCATACCTGGATCTCATCAAGTGTTTATTACATTAACACCTTTACAGGCTGCAAAACAAATAATTTGAAAAATAAAAAAAAGCCACTAACACTTCTCAACAAGAAGCCCTATTTTTTTTTTCTTCAAAAAAGTGCTAACACCATTGAAACTAGGTAATATTTTTCTTACCTGATTCCAAGGGCTGACTTGGACGTCAGGTTTGTGATGGCGGCACCAACAGCTGCCTGGCCTAATTACCGTATGTAAATGGCAACAGCGCTGCCATAGCCACCCTCTCAGGTGATGGATAATTATTTTCATATCTCCAGATCAGATGCAACTGTCCTGAGGTGGTTGTTCGCCAATACTTCATACAAATCTAGCTCCGCCCTCAGCAGGGGTTGCATTCAATTTACTCACTGTGGGAATCTTATCACTGTCAAAAGAACAGGTTTGGCTTGCAAATGCATACTTACACACAAACACAACTTCTCACACAAATACACAGAGAAATAATATGCAGCTCAAACAGAGGAGACAGCGAAAAAATAACAGATTGAATTTCCTCAGCTTTCTTTATGGTACAGATTCATGTACTATATTGCTGATTGCATGACAATTTTTGTATTATTTTTTGTATTATTTGCCAAAAATAAAAAAATCTATATTTTTGAAACCTCTCCATTCCATATTTATATGTAGAAACTACAAACTTAAGAACAGTTTTTTCTCTGCCATACGTGATGATGAATAATGACAGAGCAGATAAAAAGAATAACATCGGCACCTTTAAGCTTCAACACGTTGCGACTGTGGTTGTGTGGCAGAGTTGTCGTCTTATAATCCAAAGGTTGTAGGTTTGATTCCAGCTTCCTCCGGCCACATGTCGATGTGCCTCTGGGCAAGGCACTTAACCCCAAATTGCCTACCGGTCTGCGTATCGGTGTATGAATGTGTGTGCGAATGGGTGAATGTGACTCTAGTGTAAAGCTTTGAGTGGTCAAAATGACTGGAAGAGCGCTATATAAGTTCAGTCCATTTACCATTTGAGACATTGTTCATATTTTTATTGTTCAGTTAAATTAAATTAAAGTAGATATGACTTTTCTGTACTCTACCTATAGAGTTGACATATTATTCTGGTCTGTAAACTAATTATAGAATAATATACTTTCTTGAGAAATTTCTTTTCACTCCATAAGTCAGAAAATAATATCAGAGTCAATGTTTTTACAAAGTTCTCTTAAACAGTTAATTAAAATGTTTTTTTTAATTTTACTTTTATTGAAATATACCAGTAAAATAAAGAAACCATAAATGCTCTTTCTGAACAGTACCTGTAACATGGATACTTAAAAAAAAATTACAGTAGCCTACCAGGAAAAATTATTGATCGCTATTTTCTTTGTTCTTCTGCACACCAGTTATCTTTTTCAGTGTCAGAATCGAACAGCCTCACACACTTCTTCAGTCTCTCTTTCATTGTCACTTCGGTCTGAAGGTAAATTTACTCTTGAGCTTGTTTTGTCCTCTTCACTTCTAGCAGTTCAGGCTTTTGAAAGCTGTTGGTAAAAAACTGCATGTTAGCCACATTGCAGTGTTCGAATCTTGTTTAAAAAAGTCACAGCTTATAGTCCAGAAATTACACTAATTCAGCAAATTATTACTTGACCACAGTGGCGCACACATAGACCACAGTGCCCCAAACTCTTAGTCCAGGGTAACCAGGAAAATATTAGAGCTGGTGTCACAGTGTTTCCTATGTTGCCATACTGTTCTTTGGGGTTTTTTGTTTCGTTTTGTCAGAAATTTGTCCCAAGTCTCACACGCACAATACAAAAAAGTGATATTCATACTTTGAACACATACTGTAATGGTTCCAAACAACTATTCTATCTCCTCGTGTTTGTACTAATTAAAATATGTTGTTATTGCCAACCCACTTGATAGCATAAGCTGTATGACAATCTAAAAATAAGGGTAACCTTAACTTTAGACTGACTTTTAAAAAGAAGTAACTTAAAGTGCTCTCATTTGACTATAAATTAATTAATGGTGAGCTTCACTACTAAATGAAGTAGATCTCTTCCAAAATGTATCTGACATAACTTTATAATAAAAAAACACAGTAAAAAGATTTTTCACACTGATGATTACCTTTTTCTCACTGAAACATGAGATATCATTTCCTAGTTGAAAAAGGTCATAGCAAAAGCAACGCTGTGCACACAACATGTTCCTGAGAAAAAAAGAGGGCGTTTGTGTGAAAATTGTTACAGTGGGAGGAAGACACCCAGAGTCACGGCAGGGAACGATGATGCACTTGTCTGATGTGAACAATGTTTTTGTATTCCCATGTTGAAAAGGAATAAAAAAACATTATTGGAAATGACAGGTTTTTAATTTTTTTAAAAAATACATATTTCTAATTATTTTCAGTATCTGGTTGATGTTTGGATGCAGAGATCTGTTAGGTGCCTGAGGAGGGTTTTTTTTTTTCAACTCTCAAGGACTAAATGACAGGATACATGCCTGGTTGATGAATTCGTACCAGCTCTTGAGATGATCAAACTCTTGACCTTGTACTGTCTCTCCAATCACGAGGCCAGCCTCGCTGGCTGACATGCTGCAAATCAGTCAGTCTGAGAACCTTGCAGTGCCCCAGCTGGGTAGCCACCTGTGTAACCTTATAGACATTAACTGTTCATGGAAAAGCTGTCATGTTCTATGTAATTCTATGCATCCCATTCAAGATAAGATGCATTTTTAACAGAGAGCCACTTGAAGTCAGATTCTATATTCTGAGATGCTGCTCTAAGATGGTTCCTAAGGCATGGATTGTTTTGACACATAACTCTTTTTTTTTTCTTCCCAAGTTAATAAAAAAGCAAATGTATTGCTTTATTAAACCTTTGATCTTATATTAAATTCCATTCTCCACTTGCATCACCTTCTTATTTAATGCAGAAATACATTTTTAAAATATTAAAAATATCTTAACTTGAAATGGCGCTTCTGCTGAGCTCATTACTTGAATTATTTCTTAGTCCAGTGCGCCGACAAACGTTTGTAAACACTTAACAGAGAAATGTTGATGTGATGAGTTTTTAAAAGTGGAGTCTCAGAAAAAGCAGGAACTTCATAAAGAAACAGAGGTCCAATTTGAAGGGCTTAAATTGCACAGTCAAATTTCTTTCCTGTTTTAAATACAATATTTTCTTAACTGAAGATGATAGTTATTTGATTGTACTATAAAATACTACATGACTGGAACACACAAAATATTTTCCCTTTAAGACTTTGCTATGTATCTTTAAAGGTGTAGTATTAGATATGTTTTCAGGCACATAGTGGTGTTTTATAACCCAATCAAGTAACTGTTACTTTCAATTGTTAAAAGTTGATTTCACATAATACCCCCTATGTAATACTAGTCAAATTTGTCACAACTTGGGTTATGACACCAATTGGAAATTGAGCTTTGCTTTGCTATGATAAGCCTTAAATTTCAATCTGCAGTTTTGTTAGTCTACAATCAGCGGTCATGCTTGCCCATCCTAAAAGGTGACTCAGCTAATCAAATCTTTGGTCTGCTTCTATCCATTCTTTAATCTGGTATTCCCAGCCATACATCACAGCTCTGCAGCTCAGTCGAGCTCCGGTCCTGGTATAAAGGTCACTAGCTGCAGGCTGTCCGTCTGTCTGTGTGCATCGCTCTCTGTTCTCTGCGTCTTGAATGCCTAAATAAGAAAGGTTAGTAGAAGCAGCTGCTCTTGCCTGAAAGGTCATGAGAGGAAGTTGACAAGATACATCCAGGATAAATCTTGCATTCATATCACTATTATTTGCTAGGTTGTTTGCTCTGCCAAAATGTAGTTGGTGTCTAAATGTGCACAAATTCGCTCTTTGTATATCTCCACTGAACAACCTGTGTGATTGTGGCTTAAACCAACAAAAATGTGAACGGTTTGCACCTTTTAGAACTTCATTCAACTCAGCTAAATGAAGCAAAGCTAATTTTATGATATCATTCCTTTCTAATGGCATGCAGATGAGAGCGTTGTTGACCCGGCTTACCCTCGGCTTGTCAGTCAAGGTGGAGGGCAATTAAACTGACCCCACTCTTGGCGTGAGATAGAGTTCAATTCAGCAAAATAAAGGAGGTAGGATCAAGATAAACTTGAAAGACAGGGGAGCACCAAGAGAGAGCCAATATGAAAATGAGCGACACAGAAAGTGGAAATGCCACCCTTCAGGGATCAACCAAAGGAGGGAACGAGACAGCAGGAGAACAGAATAAGAGAGAAGGGAACTGACTGGAATGGATATGAACTGGAAAAGTCAAGGCAGGAAACTTAAAGTAGGAGAAAGAGTGGAGTTGAAGTGAGAGAAGAACCTAAATTTAGACATGGAAATCAGGAGAGAACAGCTGCCTTCTTCCCTCAGGAGATACATTTAAATCAGGTCTGGGTGGCCATGGGGGAGACTGGAAGAACCTATTCTACTGGCCAATTAGGTGCACTGAACACTGTGAAGCTCTAATATAACCATCATTGTGGCCCCTTTGGCCCCTTAAGTCCCTCTGGATGTGTAGACAGACAGAAACAGGCCTAAACTAAGGGATCGCTTCACTTTTTCACTACAGTAAAGGGACAAAAGAAAAAGAGGAAGATCAACCAGCAATAGAAAGTGAAAGATTTTTCTGATTCCTGTTAAATCAAGAATTTATCTAATCACTACAAGATTCAAATTGACAATTGTTGTCTAGAGTTTGACCTTTTCTACTGAATATTTTAAGAACAAATTAAAATTAATTAATAAATAATTTTTGTCCAGAGCCCAACAGGTGGGTAACAGGTAGGTAGAGGGGATTGAAAGATTTAGCAAAGTACTTTGTTCTTGATTCTTACTAATTCATTATAAGTGTAACGTCGTCAAATGCTCTCAGGAATCTTTTAGCAGACCAAAAACTTTAAATACTGCCAGGTATACTGTAGCAACAATTGCTGACTTTACAGGTGAACCAGTGGAAAACTCTTACAGAAAAACTAAATTATGTACACTTGAAGAAGATGAAAATGTTGGTAGATCACTTCTGCTTCTGATTTTGACTCTATTGTTAATATTTTTATTCCAGTTTCCCTGCTAGTAGTGGCTATTGTTATTCTCATTTATAATTATTATGATGTCACAGTATGTGTGTTAGAAAGCAATCAATGTATTGTGGGTTTTACCAATATATTTTTTTTTTTTAAGATTAATGTATTAACATTAACACAGTTAATATTAGTACTTGTAAATAATCCCTGTGTATATTTCCTTGTCAAGGAGGAAACTTTCCTTATCTGTGATATTTCCGAAATGTTGCCAGCTTTTCCATATCCAACGTATTCCATAAGCAGCATAAAAAATACTATAAAATATTACATAGGCTTATAGTATAGTATAGGATTACATTTGATTTCAATTCTTAACAATGGTCACCTTAATTGGCTGGAAATTCAAAGTAGTCCGTTTGGGTAGGGTTGGGTATTAAAGGTTCTTTATTAACATTAAAAGCTAAAAAAAAATTTCAATTATTTGAATATTTGGACAGAATTTTAAAATATTTTTTAATGCAGCCAAAATAGTCAAACCCATATAGTTCCAGCTTTGATGACGCTGAAAATTTTTAGTGTTGATACATTTCTAACTTCAATACCACTGGCGATGAAACAGCAGGAGGAGAAATGGGAACATTTGCACCCTAATAGTCATATTGTGAGGGTGAGTTTGCTGGTGTGCTGTGGGGAGAACAAGACGAGTCATTCTTTCATTTCTTGTATTTCTTATATATTTGAAACTAAACATTTTGAGTAGAGAACCATTTATCTGAAATAATGCACTACATTTTTCCAATGCCAATTGAATCCCTATAGGTTATATGTTAATAAAAAGCAGATCAAATCGGGTCACTGTCCTATGATTTTAGAAGTTTGATTTTAGATGCTTACATGTCCACAAGGCTTCCATTGGTTTTTGCAAGATGGTTTCTTTGCATTCAAAATCTCACTTAATGTAGTTATCCAATAACTACTAACTTCATTCAAGGCCAGCAAAAAGACGCTAAAATGCATCATACCCATCACTATGTTATCCAAGTGCATGACTGATAAATTCTATCAGAATTAGTTAAGTAAAAAAAAAAAAAGTTAAGTGATTTAAAGATAAGTTTTGAAGAAAACATGCAGGCAGATGCAGAAGTATTTTAAATCGACAGATAGTGCTTCATACAAAACGTCTATGAATAAAACATATTCCTCCTATAGCTGGGATCCATTTTCCCTCCATTTATCTCTTCTTCCCTCTCTATCTCTCTCATGCATGATTAACCTCGGGAGGCCTTAATCAACACTGGAAATGACCCATGCTCCTTGACTTACCTCTCCCTCTCTTCCCTTTCTTTCACCTCTTCGTCTCTCCTCCTTGCTCGTCCTCCCCCACAGCGTCTATGATAGGGCTGGACTCACCTGCTAACCCAGAAGGCAAACACAGTTTGAGGGTTAGTTTATCTCACCTGTGCAATAAATTACCTTCTGTGAAGAAACCAGAAAAAAATCGCAGATCATACTGATTCATCCAGGGACATTCATTATCAGTTTAAAATAGCCTTTTTTGGAAGTTTTTTTTTTCTTCCAAAAATAAATTTCTCTGTCCATGTGCATTATTCAGTTTATTTCCCCTGAAAACCTTCATTCTCACAATTTTTAACATTGTACTTCTGTGGATGGCACAAGGGATAGATTTATGATTATTACTGTTCACTTGTTTCCCAGCCTGCCTCACGCTCACAAATGTATACTCGTACCAAAGTACACAGACTCTGACAACTCTGTGAGCTGTCCAGGGTCCTGACAACTAGAAGGTAACCGCTGACAGCCAGTCACAACAGCGCCTCGTCCGTGGTGCTGAAAACGAATTTGGTTCAGCTTTGAGGTCACGGATGAAATGTATAATTTGACTTGCCGGCAGCTTTTCGCTCACTGGATGCACGCATTAACACACATCAGCATCCGCTCAAGTCCACTGAGGACAGCTTTTTAATTGGTCCTCTTCACTGTATCTAAGGTTTCAATACTTCTGGCTAAACACCCCCTGTGTGTTCAGCATTTGGGTCCAATTTAGCACACCATAATCACTGACCGGCCTCCCTGAGCGTTTGCTTTGTAATTAGGGTCTTAAGCCTTTAATTATTTATTTTTTTTTATTGCCAAAGCCAAATAAGCCAGATGTATGCCAAATTTCCACCTTTTTTAGACAGTTCAAGATAAACTGCAGTGTTCGTATGCCTTGAACTCTTCTTACATTTTGCGTCATCACCACCATTCCCCTCAAATGATACACACACATTTTTACATAATTTTTCAAGTGGAAGAAAAGTGATATGCAGTGTCTATATTCAGCATTATTTATTTCTTTAGAGATAAAAAAACAAAAAACAGAGCTTTCTGAAGAAACTTAATTGGTAATGAGACTGACTGGTTGTATTTTTACCTCAATATAAATGCATCTATTCTTCACATATAAGGAGATTAGTGAAAAAACATCATCACAAATATCAAGGAAAAGGGTAGATTGGTCAGAGACTTGGTCGAAAATATTTTGTTTAAAATGATTCACTTCTCAGATCTGATCGCATTTAATGCATATTAAATGCTATGTGAGGTGGAAAACTTACCCTGCACATCACCATGATTACTCCATCCCTACGGGGAGACATGATGGTAGCAACTGTATCCTGTTCAGATGCTTTTATTCCTCAGAGACAGGAGAAGTGATCAGTGTAAATGGAAAGGTCGATTTAGCCAACTGTAGGGGGGTTCTCTTCTGGGCTGCAAAACCGTTTAGATTAGAATGAAGGCTCCCCTTTCAATAGAACATTGACCCTAAATACATTGACAGTGCGACAAAGATATGGTTCAGATCAAAGCATGTCCATGTGTTGGAATGGCCCTGTCAAAGTCAAGACTCAAATCTACTTGATGAACTGGGGCAAGAGTTGATGGTTGATATTTACACATGATTTCTATTCATTGTGAGTAAGCATGAGCTTTTTTTGCAGATAATAATGAGCAACAATTGCACTGTCGAATGTGCAAAGTCGGGAGAGACTAGCAGCTGTAATTGCAGCTAAACATGATTGCACAAATAATGAACTCAGGAGGTTGATTGCAATTTTTACATTACATTATTTTTACCGGTATGTAAAAATAATGTAAAAATATTGTGCCTCACAATAACACACTTTTTAACCTTTCACATAAAATCCTAATAGAGTACATTGAAATTTCCGATTGTTATGGTGAAACGTTTAAACGGTTTTGGAGGAATAATTTCTCCTGCAAGGCACTGTAAATATTTCTAAGCTTTAAGATGCATACGTCATGCACATTTTTTAATTTTTTGACTCATCATTCCTTAACTTAATTAAATGCATTTTACCAGCAAGGCAGGCCTTGAACTTAAGCCTTCATAAATGTGGTTTCTACTTCTATTTCTCTCTTTGGCAATTCATCTTCATCTCCTCTTTCTTGTTGTGTCATGTTGCAGGTGTCAGTGGTCAGTATCCTCTGGTTCAAAATGTCACCGTGACACAGGGTGGAACGGTAAACCTGACCTGCCGCGTGGAGTATAATGACAACACCTCCCTCCAGTGGTCGAACCCAGCACAGCAGACCCTGTTTTTTGGGGACAAGAAAGGTGAGTTGAGGACTCACAACACACATTGACACCCACATGAGAGGCACAGAGTATTCCCTGTTTTAATGTAGGCTTGTGTTGGCAGATAAACTGACAAAATAATCCTTTCTTTTTCATGTGTGCTTGTCACTGGAACAAAGCATGAGATATAATGTTTGTGTTTTCTGGTGCGTTCTCTATTTTCACAACAGGGGTATCGCAGTCCAGACAAAAACACACATGCCTTTAAAAATCTGTAAAGCCTTTCATCTGGTGATGGGTGGTATGAGGCTATTGTTATCCATAGCTTATCCTTAAATCTCACATGGAAAGAGAGATAATAAAAGAAAGAGAGCGACCAATGGAGATATAGAATGAGAGAGAAACAGAGAGAGAGAAACACTGAAGCATGCAGAAATACCCAGCTGAAGAGCAGTTGAGGGTGAGAACCGATATGACCGTCTCTGTTTCGCACAGAGCAGAGAAATCAGTAGGGGGTTAACATGCCATGAGCAACGTAAGGAGTTCAGTGTTTCTTTTTTGTGCATGACCCATTTTATCTCAAAGTAGGAATTGTTTATTGGAGCACATCTGTGAAGATAGCAACAGCAGCTTTAATGCCTTCCATCATATTGTGTTTCATACTCAATCAGTCTGAAGGTAGACTGTGTTTTAAAAGCTGAACTCACAAAACTGTTTTATTTTTATTTGAATAAAAGCATCCTAATCTGAAATGTAAAGTGTCATTAGACAATGGATCAACAGGTCATCCCACACACTAACAGTCATGTATTCTAGCTTAAATAATAAAATCCAAATCAGACAAGCAGTGCATTGAGCAGTTAAGTATCTTGCTAAAATGATTAAATTACAGATTTTGTGTTTGGCATTTAATTGTTTGGAACGGTTGGTCCTGCTATTTCCAAAATTTTGAATGAAGCTGAATTCCAAATAGAAGAGGTAAACACAACGTAAAAAATAAAATTAAGCAAAGGGACATTTCAGACTTCTTCCAAATGTAAAGAATTTTCTTTTCTTCTCTGTTTTTTATTAATCTTTTTGTTCCAAATGAAAGTATTTTTTTTTCCTCATAAACATGCTGTAATTTCTAGAAATGTATTCATCCCAAACAAAATCACAAAAAAGAACCAAAATAAATCCTGACTGAGGTATTTCCAACACAAATACTGGCTTAACAATACTTATGTTACCAGGTATATTTGCAGATATTACACTGTGTATAATTACCAGATAACATCCTAAAAACTCTACAATTCAGTAATAAGCTTGCTCCATTACCTGACAAATACCCTTCAAAGTGACACACAACCAAAGAGCAGATGTGACTGGAAGAAACCAGCAATTTAGTGGCTATTAGGTACAAAGGGTTTATTTTTGACCTTTCACACCATCTTAGTGAAGTCCTCATAAATGGAATTCATGGCACTTATTTTGTCAGGTCATAGCACCTGAAATAATTGTGCCCTCTGCGTCTCTCAGCTGTATTAGTTGAGTGTAATAGAGTATGAATCACACTCTCTTATAAGTGTCTGGATTAAGCACATATGGGATTTACACAGTCTTCTTCCATTATCTTGCAGCCTGCTGGGGTCCTCGTCCAGTTCCGTGTGTGTCCATTTCACATGTTTGTAATTGTGTCCAACTGCATCATTGCTGGTGTGGATTTTTTGCATATTGGATGCAAACGCATGCAGCTGGAAAGCATTTTGGTTCACATTTTCACTTACATGCCTCTTTTCTGAAAGAGCGGCACTAAAAAGCTCCATTGAACATCAAATTCAACAGTTGATGTTCTCTGCAGGTTATTCCATATCACACCAGGGGTCGAGCTTGGGGGTCTATTTCATGGCATTTCCAGTGCTGAGCTCTGAGATTGAAAATGAAAAACTTGCCAAGGACTCTTGTATTATCAGAATAGCAAAGGGGATAGTACTGAGATTCCTGAACTGTAATGCTCCTTTTTTGGGGTTGGTGATGTATTTATGTCTTTGTGCGTGCGTGTGCGTGTGTGTGTGTGTGTGTGTAAGTTCTTTGGGGGTTCTCTTTCTGATCATGGTGAGTTCAGATGCACATGGTGATGGGAGCATAGAGATTATGAATGTTTTCAAAAGTGCCACAGGCGATGTGAGAAGAGAACGCAGTCTCAGCTGCAAGCGCCTTTGAGCACATGAGATTTCAGATTAATTTTCTTTGCTGTCTGTTGGGAGGAAGAAGATGGGGGATTAGGCCAAGCTGCTCGAAAATACCATCCAAACTCACCAAGTTTCTGCATATTTTCCTCTGTAGCAAAAAGTTTCTTTGCTTTTGCAGTGTAGCAAACATGAAATATTTTTTGTCATAAAAATGAACATTTGACGTGTTATTGGTAGCTGTTAATAATTTCATGGGTGAAGTAGAAATTATTGTTATTGCATAAAAATTCTACATTGCAATTGACTTTGTCAAAATGTAAGGATTTTTTCAAATAAAAACTGAAAATGCCTTAAAAAGCTGTTTCTGAACATGATACTGCACAAATGGACGACCTTCAATATGCAGGAGGACAGAGGACACTTGTAAAAATAGACTTGGGTGTCTCACAATGACTTAGGGACTAAGACTAAGAACTAAAGACTTAAGCCAAAAACTGTTCCAGCAAGCAATGTGTCATGAAATTAATTTTGAAATTATTGTTTGGGTCTTAGTGCTGAACTGGTCCGCCACCCACCATGGAGTAGCATAAGACAGCTCACCTATATTTGATCAGTGCCTATTGAACATCAATAAATTGAAAGAACTTGCTGTGGTTTTTCCACATGCTCGCTGTTAAAAACCAAGCTCACTCCTGCAAAAATAATAGGTCTTCCCATGCCCAACCTCACTGTACTTAATAACAATGCCACAAGGCAAGGTCATTTCAATTGAACAGGAACTCCCACACCTACTTAATGAACATCTAGCCACACTGCCCGCAGGATAAGTGCAGGACAATGGCTCATATGGAAGAAACCTGATTCATTACATAATTACATCCCTTGACAACAGACCACTTTAGAATAGGATCACAACTGTTTTATATATAATATTGGATGTATGGTGTTGTTTATTGCTGTTGTGTTGTGCCTGTTGTGAATCGTTTGTGTCAAACATGCAGCAATGTGGGGAAAAAAAAAAAAAGATGTTCTTGATGACAATTAATTTTAATTTACTGAGTTTACCATAAGATCCAGCCTTCTGTTGACTCTAAAGTACTGGGTGCATGTGTCATATTGTAAAATAAAAACACATGCAACCCCTGTATAGTACCCCATAGAGCATCAGTATAAGCATATTGTTTTTTCAAACACAAACTCGCACAACTATCTACATTACAGCTCTTTGAGTGTGCCAGTTTTACGGCTGTTGTTGTTTAATGTCAGGGCTCAGACCCACCTCCAAGTCATTTTGTCGGATGAAAGAGATTCCTCTTGTCTCCCAACCTTTCAAAGGCGCTGTCTGTGGAGAGTTGTTTGAATTTCAAATAAGTCATTGTCCCAAAAGCAGCCAATTTTGTCCTTTCCATCACTCTCCACTGAGGAACTTAAGCTGGGCTTTGACAGACCGAGGGAGATGAGCACTGGGCAAAAGGGATTCTCTTTTTTATACGATTCAAAAGAGGCTAATATCTCGTTACAAATTGCTCTTTTGGTTTCATGTAATTCAGGACTTGATAATAGCTTTATTTCCTGGATGGAGAAATTTTCCAATGAGGCATAATTAGAATTTCTTCGATATTCTTATACTAGAAAGAGCCTATGTTTAATTACTTTTCAGGCTAAATTTACAGACTCATTTAGCAGACCCATCATGTTTGAGCACCAGCTGAGGTGTGACACTGAAATTACTTATTCAGCTTAGCTACAGTAATTTGCTGTCCATTTATTCACATGATTACTCTTTTAACACTGACATCTGTATTTTCATTTTCAGTCTGTCTTGTTCTTTTTTTCCCAGCCTTGGTTAGCTGTCCACCTCTGTATTCAAGAGACTGGCAGAGTTGTACCATCTTTGCTTGCTGTCTCCAGATTTTTTCATATGTATTTACCATTTAAAGGGTTGCATTTGGAAACAACTTATTTTGCCTTGACAGGTGATGGATGGATGGATGGATGGATGGATGGATGGATGGATGGATGGATGGATGGATGGATGGATGGATGGATGGATGGATGGATGGATGGATGGATGGATGGATGGATGGATGGATGAACATACATTCACACACTCACATGTGTGATTGCTGTTGTAAAATTGCTGTCGTCATTTCGTTTTAAAAATGTTCTACAAATTGTCACAAATGTTCTAAAATTTCTTCTGAAAATGCTTAAAAAAGTGAAAGATGAAAATATTTCAAACATGAAATAATTATTGCGTGAAGTAAAACAGCAGAAAGTGTCGTACTAAACATTACTTTGAATCAAAATGACAAAATTAGCACAAAAATACATTGATTTAAACACGGGGCCCAAAAAGGCCCACTCATGGGAGACTGTATAGTCAATATGTCATGCATCAGATTGTTAAGAAATATCAATTACATTTACTATAGCACAGTGAAATGCTATGATTTATAATCACAAAGTGATTGTTTGTGTTATGACACTAACATAGCGAAACAGTGGAAAGAATAGTAATAAAAATATACCAGTAATTAGTGAAAATAGTTTATTCACACAATCAATTTTACTTTCACTTTTTTTCTGAACATATTGAACTTTACTATGTGAGATATTGAAAAATGGTGCATCTAGATTGTATCCAAAAATGAATGCATCCAAACAGCTTTTTCAATGTACTCACTCTGCAATGACAATACAAGATCTGAGTCAAAAGGTTTACTTTACAAAGGTTAATGCTTCTTTAGTTTTTTTATTTAAATCCTATGAAAATAATAGGTTCTCCTACATAATAAAATTTAAATTAAAAATAGCAATAATCTGCTAATGATGTTGAAAGAAAATCTAAAGTGCCCTCTGTGCTCCACTTGCGGTCATCTGTGCCAGTATGCAATCCCATCTGCAGATTGATTGAATCTGTTTAAACATTAAGATTAGTGTTATGGGTGAACAGCTAAGGGCCAATTGCTTGATTTTTGGCCCCCTGAGCTGCTGAATATGAAACCATTCAAGTCCTTAGATGTCAAATATTCAGCTGTCTAAATCAATTTTCTGCCTGTTTATGGTTGTGTGAGCATACACATACATGTGTGTAGGTTTGTAAGTGCACATACATGTGTGCACATGGAATGTCAAGCATCCCAGCTTTCCACCATGAGTCCTTGAAAGCTTTGATGCATTCAGTGGATCCATGCCTGAGCAATTTAGAGGAAAGGCTTTAAAAGTTTTCCAAAGTAAATACCAAAATAAGGAAAAACTGGCAGACTTTTTTCTTATGAAGCAGATAACAGAAGTTTCTCCAGAAACATAATCTTAGCAGGGGGCAATTTTTTTTACACCGCTGACTTTCTTTTCTCCTTCTTGGAATAGTGCCTTGGTGAAACATCCTTTCCTATCAGTCTGAGGATTGGTATGGGGTTCTCTCTGATAGAAAAACACTTGACTGTAAATCTCCTAAGATCCCCAACAAGACCCTTCTCTGCAAGACAAGGACCATAAAACATGAGTGGTGAAAAAAAAAAGAAAAATGAGACGAAATGTAGGCCTTGGTGGGATAAAGGAGAGGAATTAAAGATGCATTTTATGAGAGAGCTTGCAAAAGCTTTTATGACCTATAGAAGAAACTTTTTTTGACCTTGAGATTGCTTCTGTGCCGCTTCTCTTTGGTCATTGTCTTTGGCTGAATGAAACATTCAATTTTTTATAAAAAAAATAAAATAAAATTCCATTAGATCTTCTTATTTGCATTTTCATTTTGCTCATCCAAACAGACATTGTAATTACTAAAAGAAAAGGTCTGTGAATGTGTTGCTTGTGTTTTAGCTTGTAAATAAGAAAATCTGCTGTCAGAGCAGGTAAGAGTGAGAAAGAGGTTATGTTTTCAAATAAAGCAATAAATCTAGTTAGTACTCCGTGCATTAGTACAGCTACTTATCACTCACAGGGATCTTCCTTAGAGAAAAAGGAATACTTTCCTACTTTTAGACATTGCCTTAATCTGCCTCAATGGGAAGAGAGTCCAGAGCTAAAAAGAAGCTTTTTGTGGAAGAATGTCTTCTGGTCAAAAAACAAACTTTTAGGAATATGTGCAAAAGCTTTGTGTGGCACATGTATTGGGGCCAAATATGAGAAGTTAAAGGAGTATGAATTATTTTGCAAGCCACTGCATATCACCCGTCCCCCCCTCCCACATTTTCTTTACTTTGTAGACATCTGGTCTCCTGCTGCAATCTTTAGCTGAAGAGAAAAAATATACTATTGAGTTGATGGGCAAAAGCTGTCACGTCAGTGACCTGCTTCTCACAAGGGCTTAATGAAGTGGGGCTGGTGACGGTGTCCCACTGAACTCCGCACGGCAGGGAGAGACTGATGAGAGAAAATCACCTCTGTCACAGGAAAAAAAATCTGTGCAAGCCAATTACCATATGGAGAATGGCACATTTTACATATCACACAGCCTGCTTTATCTCAGCAACATACTACAGGTAATGGAGGTTGAGGAATGACTCAAGCTACAGAATGCATATGAAACTACTCAGTGAGGATTGTTTCTGTTTGCTTTGGTCTCCTTCTGTCTCTCCTACAAACACACACATACATACAGACGCAGACAAATTCAATGCTGAGATGGGTTGTTGACAAGGAAAAGAGAGTGTCTGCATCCAGACAGAGACAGCTGAATGTATATTTTGAAATTTGCACTTTTCTCATTATAAAACTGTGTCACTTGAATGAGCAAACACCTGCCAAGGTTCTGTCCTAATACACGCTGTCCCTCGATAGATGAAGGGACGGGGAAGAGAGACATGGGAGAAAGCTGGAAAGGAAAGGGCAGACGGGAAAAGAAAGAGATTATAAAAGAATGAAGGGAAGTGTGCAAATATGTTGGACAGAAAAGGAGTCCTGACTTCTTTTCTGTGAATTGTGGATGCATCCACAATCCACTTGCATTGTTGATGCATGTGTTATTCATGCCTGTACAAGCCAGATGTAGAAATGTAATTAACACCCAACACACACATGCTTAGAACCATTTTTCTAAATTTTAATTACTAGGGAAAACTAAGTTTGCACAATTGAAACCTATTACAAAAAGATCTGCCTTAAACTTGCTTCTTTATATTACAAATCATCAAGAATTTTCAGACATTTTAAACCTGTCATGTTTTGTATTTAAGATGGTTTTATTGCTTACAGGCAGAGCAGATTGTAAGTCTCCACATACTACATTGTGCTGGTGTATGCTCTCTCCATTGACCATGAGATTATTTAAAACAATGTGTGTGTACTTAAGTGATAAAGAAAAACAATTACATTACAAAGTAATTGTTTTTGTACATTTATTTAATTGAATCTCTTTTAAGATAAGAAATAATTCAATTAACAGATAAGCAAGAGCATAACATTTCTTTAAGATATTCTGAACTCCTGGATCTTCCTGAGTCAAAACCAACATTAGGGATATTGCATGTACACAGAGGGAACAGACTGTTAATTACTATTCATGCTTTGTTTTCATTAACTTTTCAGCAATGATTGCATCTTAATATCCTATACAACATGTTTGTATCATTACAGTTATCATCAGTGAGGCTGCCAATTCACTGAACATGTTCCCTAGGAATAAAAATGTAGCTTCTAATTTAATGGGAACCAGCCATCTCTGACCTTCTCTCTTTGCAGCTTCCTTTAGTCTCAGTTTTTCCCCTTTCAACATTGTGCCTCTGTTCTCACCCTCAGCAGATTTTTAAAAAGAGATAGCTGACACTTGCCCTCTCTGTTCTGTCTGTTTCTGTTTGGGAAAAGAGCATCATGTGGCTTTGGTGTCGCGGTCGTTTACACGCTGCTATCTGATCGGAGTTGGCTGCGTTCAGGGAAACTTTAACAGAGCCAGCAGTCATCAGCACTTGTAATTAGATGGAAAATCTTTTTGCATCCACAGGCTTTGGAAGAAAAGTGTAACCACTTTGGTAAACTTGTATCTGTCAAGTCTTGAGGTGCTTTGAGTTGGTACGGTTTATGCACTTAAATGTTTAATATATGGCTCTCTTTCTTGTTCACACATACACACACGAAGATCTATGTACTTTACAAGCAGCAGAATCTACAAAGGTGTATTGACCATTTTTTGGAGAGACAAATCAGACTTTGATGTTAACAAATGCATCTTTACTTTCTGTCCATCTTTATAAGAGACAAAAGCCGAAGCTTATTGAGCAGAAAATATGGTTGTACATCCAGTAAATAATCTGTCAAATACAAATGTTCTGTTCTTTGATGTTGACAACAACACTATCCTTTATGAAAACACTGAAGACTGTTAGTGCTAATGGTTTGTAATGGATGGCAGACTGCTGCAGTTGCTGATGAATAGCAACCGATGCAATCTTCCTTTCTGGCTGCTCTGTCAATACCCAACCTTTCACTTTGCAGAGTGTGGAGCAGAGGTTATACTGCTAAGGCTCTGTTTGCTTTTACTTACAGTGTTCACATGAAAGCCCAATGTGCTAAAAGCATGTGAGTCTTCAGTTCTTATTATTTTAATGTATATTTAAGGTCTTCAATCTTTACTGGCATATAGAAAACTGTCAACCCACAAACCTAAGCAAACTATTAAAATAGCCAGCCTATCACCTATTTGTTAGTTTGACCCAATTTGGTTGAAATAACATCAGTAAGATACTTGTTGCCATTTGCCAATCTCTAAGGAAAATGGCATAAAGAATGTTTTACTGTGAGATGTTTGAGGGGTTTCTTGCATGTAAAGACTGTTTCAAGTCATCCCACAGGATCTCACTTAGATCTAGATGTGAGGCTCGACTTGGCCCAGGCCTTCACATTTCTTATTCCTATTCAGCCAGTCCTTGGTGGATTTAATGGTATCGTTTTTCATTGTTATCATCCAAGGTCCACTTCTGCTCCAGCTTGATTTTTTTTTTTATTACAGGTGGTCTCACATTTTTGTTACTATTCTAATTTTGGACTCCTTAGTCTATTGAACACTTTCAGACTCATGGTCTTTGTCTACATTCAATTGGGAATTTATGTGTAACCAGAAAGCAAATAAAGTCTATTGTCACATCTTTTCTCTCAGAAAGATGTGGCTCTTCTTGAATTCTCTCCTCGTCCACTGTTGGTATTTTATGAACTTGAATCTTATTAAAAATTAAGTGGAAGAATTTAATGATATAGGAGGAGGCCTTCTGGTCTTAAAGTCTTGGAGCTCATCATCCACTCATCAAAACAGCACTAGAATAAGGCTAAAAGATGGTCAGTGATTATTAGAATGGTTTGATTGCTGTAATGCTAATAGGGTTTCCCACTGATTATTGAGGACAAATTCTTCATTTTGTGTTAAATGGCAATGGTCCGCAAGTTCATAAGCAATTGTACTTTTAATTGGTCATGACATTTGGATGCTGGTGATGACTCATATAAGTTTATTATATTATTCTATCGTTACACTACATAGTGCAGTGTTATCCAAGCTTGTCAAGTAACCGAGTTTATGTTTGTATTTTCTAGTTTCAGTAGACCAGCAGGACTGAATACTCTGTGTGTTACTCGGTTTCTGGATGTCTCATAAATTGCTTCTCTAAAAGAAGTGTTGGGGAGAGGCAAAGATGAAGGCAGGGTTGCATTGAGACAGCTAGTGAGCCAGTAAATGTATTTTCTGACATTTGGCTGCTCATAGTTCCTTGCCCAAAGCAAATAAGAAAACAGTTGAATTTAGGCATTGTTTAACTTGCACAGGTTAGTGAAGCCGCTGGAGTAGACAGAATTAGGTCTTGGGGTGGGAGGAAGCAGAAAAAGTGCTACTCAAGCAGGATAGACAGAGCTTGTGACCAGAGTGAGCTTCAGTAGTCTTGTATTTTTGTCTTTCGCAAGCATACAACATGGAACATATATAGCACATCTTTTCAAGATGGGCTTCTTCATTAAGTGAACTGACAGTGCATTTGACTAAAACTAACTCTGCGGTCTTGCTTTGATGACCGTGTGTATTCATTCGTGCACAGAAGCAGAAATGGACTGTCACAGGTGTAAAGCCTAAAGATATATCATGTGCTTACAGTATATCAACATGTCACGCCTGTTCAGAGTCAGTGTACAGCGTGTAGAGATAACCAGTGTTGCGAGGAACGAGAAGGGACAGAACAAATGCAGTAATAAATGAGAGTGAGCAGATGTCGTTTAGTCAGACTGATTCCAACTCTTTTGCCATTTTCTGTAGGGGATAGGCCTGGATGCAACAAAGCAATTCTTAGCAACCCATGACTGACTGAGATGACATCAGCCTTTTTGCTATTTTTTCTCCATATTTGTTCACTCTGTGAACGCTGTTGTAAGCATGTTACAAGAAAAATACCACTATAATGCCTAATTCTTACTCTTAACTGGGAGTGAATAAATAGAACAACTCTGTTTTTGAGAAGATAGTCCAAGTTAGCTATGCCTCAAAATTAACTGTTCTCATTTCAATGTTTTTTGGGGGGGTTTTTGCACTTCCATTTGAACGCTGGGCCCCAAATTTAAAATAAAGTGTTCTTTTCTCATCTTTTCGTATTTGGTTTGTTTTGTCAAAAAGAATAACCTTTATGAACTTGTGAGCACAAGCAAATCTCTTTTGAAATAAGAGAGTGATTAGAGGAATATTGTGATGTGGTAAATGTGCAGAGGGCAGCAACAGTTCTCTGAGATTTCCATAATGAGGCAGTCTATGTCTTCATCTTCAAGATGCCTTTTGCTTTTTATCCTGCTAATGCCACATAAAAGCTTTAATTTAAACAGTAAACGTGATTCTACTTTTCAGAAATTGTCTGCAGATTATTGGTCTTGGATGAAAATTCACCCTCTTGTGCTATTGATGCTACTTAATACGGTATAATGCTGCAAATAAGAGTCAATTCTGTTTTAAAGCAAACCTCCTGGTTATATTGGGGATTTTATTCTCACACAAAATCAAAGTCAAAGTTTGTATTGCCTTTCTAACCATGCCACATCTTATTATGACAGTCATGTGTAATATGAAAATAAGATGAAAAGAAATTCAATAAATGAAATGAAGCAACTCTATTCCAAAAAAAACTAAAAATAATATTGTTATGTTTTCAAAATGGTCTTACGCATTGGTATTGACATCTTTGTGTTTTATCAGTTGGACCTCAGGAAGACTAATAACCTGTTTGGTGGAAACTAATGGTGATCCTAACAAATAAACAAATGTTGACAAATGTTCCTACTTAGGAATACATATATTTTCACACGTATGCATAGATTTGTTCTCAGCCTATACTGTCAGTGTATCAGTCACACACACACACACACACACACACACACACACACACACACACACACCTACACAAGCAGACTGACATGCAAAAAAATCAAACCTTCTGTGGTGCTTAAATTAAATGAATTCTGTGGAAATGTTTTGTTCATGTAAAAACAATCCATGAATGGATCCTCTCTTCAGCAAGGGTCATAGAAACAATGAACAGAAATTGTTCATACAATTGACAAATTCAAGGGGTCTTTTTTGAATGCACAAACTTGTCTTTTTGTGTTTTGGTTTTATAGCTTTGAATGTACCCTTTAAATGAAAGTGACAAATCCTGCCAATTTTCAAGGTGTCACTACTTTCTGAAATTGTAGTGCCGGTTCCAACTGAATCACAGATACAATTTGAAAGGACAAGCTTGGAGACTGTTGAATGCTGATCAACCAGCAAATCCTTTTCAACTCTCACATCTTATCAAATTCTTGTTGCGCTTTCCTCTCCATTCCTCTTATTGCAGTATCGATTTTCATCACGTTACTTTTCTTTTTGGAAAGATTACATTTTCAAAATGTTGCCTGTGGTTTTCAGCAGAGAAACTGGTTCCACCATAGTTTACTGTGGAGCTTTTGAAATGTTTTTCTTTTCAGATTTAACGGAAAGGTGCTTTTAAGGTCTTATTGTTGTGTAAGAGGAATCATAAATGCAATTCAAAATTTCTTTAGAACACATAAAGCACATTGCTCTCTTACAGACATCTTGATTTGTTTGATTGACACTTAAATGTTTCAAATAACGTTTGAATGATTAAAATCAATCAGACCAAAATCATCATATTCTCTTGTACATTTCTAGTTTTAAGTTTTATCCAAGTAGGGTTAAAATGAAGAGGTTCATTTGGTTGCAAGAAAACCACTTCACCAAAAACAGCTTCTTTGTTCAGAGATTTTGTTCTTGTGTGAATGAGTAACAGAGTTGTTAGAATGACAAACTTGCCATATAAGTGATATAAAAACAGGATTTTTATGTACTCGAATAGCAAGGTTTGCTTTTCATCAAATATTATGAATGTCATAAATTCATAATGTTCTGTCAAGACGTGTATTTTATATCTGTCTTCCCAAGTGCATATTCATTCAGCTTCTACTATTTCCTCCTTGTTCGTGTCTATATATGCAGCTTTAAGAGACAACCGGATTGAACTTGTGCGCGCCACATCGTCAGAGTTGACCATCAGCATCAGCGACGTCACATTGGGTGACGAGGGCCTGTACACCTGCTCTCTCTTCACCATGCCAGTCAGAACAGCCAAAGCTTACCTCACCGTCTTAGGTAAGAGCATTTTATGCAAATTGCTGCATGATGTCTTTGTCTTTCTTTGTAGAAAATGTTTCCACTAATGCCTTTGTTTTGATTGAATATGATTAAAACTGCATGTTGCTTTTGCCTGCAGCTGGACACAAACAATCAAAATAAAACAACAACAAAAAAAAAAAACAGACTGTTAATACCACTCCCCTCTTTCAGACATGTTTGTGTTGTGATCATCACTTTACACAAACATTGCTTCATTTCCTGCCTCTGGGCTTATTATCTTTCCAATTAGTTTTTTGCTAATGTTAATAGATGTGCTCATGCACTCCAGGACCATTAGCTAGCTCTCTGTGTTAACAAGCGTTCTCAAAATTAGAGACATTAAAGGCGACCGCTCAATAAGGATGTGGGGGAAATTATTTTTGCAAAGCTGAACAATACTTAATGTAGCGCGCCAGGAAACAAAGACGCCGATTTAATAATTATACAAAATGATCTGGGAATGGCCTGGTTTTATCAGCTGCTACTTCAAGATACTCAGTGCTGGCAATGAACACAAGTAAAAATGATTTGGAGGAAATAAAATGGCTTCATACTCAAATCTGTGGGACTACACATACAAATATGTTTTTTTTTTTGTTAGAAGAAGGAAACAATTACTCGTGTAACAATGACACAGATGAGAGCAGTGGAATAATCGACCACTAAAAATGCTGTATCATCAGATTCATACTTAGAGGAAGATTTACATCTCACTCAACATCAGAAACATGATTATGTGATAGTTCATAAAGAAAATCCTGATAATTAGAAAATTACACTAAAGCCTGACTCATTGATAAAAATGGAACCCGGCTGTAAAAGAACAACTCACTTCTGATGTTATGAAAAAGACAAACCAACAGTTAGTTTTATATGACAGTCAGATTAAATTTTATTTAATACAGTTGCAGACTTAAATTTCAGTCACTGAAAACAAAATTTTTAAAAACTAGAGTGCCTTGGAAAAGTACTTATGAATACATCTTCACACTTGAAGATGTATTCACATAATGTCCATGTGTCTTATTTTCAATGGCTCTAACTTGTTTTACACAAAATGAACATCAGATGAATATTGTGTCTCATCTGCTCCTATTCAGTGAGAGAGAAAAGAAACTATCAGTCAAGCTACAGTAACGTATCCTCAAAAGTAGGCAATATAACTTACATAGAATACTGAACACTGCAGCTTTTGTTGACATGTATTCAGCTTTTACCCATTCACAAACAGTAGCCATCAGGTTCATTTAACTGTGCTAATAGCTTAGCACAGTTAAATGTGGAGGTGGTTAGACAAACAAGGCAAGAGTCAGTCAATGGCATTGACTGACAGACCTTGCAGTCACTCAGCTTGAGGCAAACCTATTGCTCACTGACAACAGAAGGGCAAACGCAAGTCACTTAAAACACTCATTACAGGACAGGCCAGTAATTAGCATTTTCTGTACAAGCCAGTGGCCTCTTACCTGATCATGAGCTTTTGCTTCCCCATATGTACACACATGCAAACTACAACAAGCTTTCCAACTTAACTTTACATGGTGATAGCATGGCAATTGAAAAGTCTTACTGCTACAGTTAGTGTACAGGAGTGTAGCCATGTGAATGTTTTTAAAACACTACTTAATTGTTAAAGTAATTTATTTAATTGATTCTCTCTATCCAAACTTACTGTGTTTGAGCTATTTTGCAAAGATCAGGAAAACATTTTGATCTCTAAATGTGAGACATTCCCCAACAGGTATACTGCTGTTGTTTTTTGTTATGTAAAATAAAAATTAAAACCACTTATAATTTTCCTTTCACTTACCAATTATGTGAAAATTTGGGTCGGTTAATCACATATAAACTCAAAAAATACATGAATTTTTAGGTATGCGACACAGTGTGAAAAAGAGGTGTGTATACTTTTGTAAGTATACTTTTTGTAAGGATTACATCAAACAGAAAATACAGCAAGCAATAAGCTATACAGAGTCGTCAGTATTTTTTTATAAACAAGTAATAAGCAAAACCTCTTTACTGTATGCCAATAAAAAGCCTGATGTGTCCTGGAACTGTTTGGTGAAGCTCTGGAGTGTGCTCCTTAATCTCTCTGCATGTGGGTAAGCTACTGAAAAACATCCCAAGCAGCCATAATAGAATTATTGCTGCATAATGACAGACTGTGGTGCCTGAACTATTTCTATTGCTGTGATTTCCATTCCATCATCCAGGTGTGCCAGAAAAGCCGGAGATCAACGGCCTGACAAAGCCAGCCATGGAGGGGGACCACATCACTCTGACCTGCATCACTCAGGGAAGCAAGCCCGCTGCCGACCTCCGCTGGTTCAGGAATGAGAAGGAAGTCAAAGGTACCTCATGTCTGCATTTGTATTTAAATGCATCACATCTATTGCAGCACAGATGCTGAATGATAACAGCCCTACTGGATAATTGGTTTTATTTATTCAACAACAACACTAATAATAAATTAGTGTTTACTCATTTCAATATTTGTAGTATTACCAAGAGTAATCTAACTTTCTATAATGTATTGTTACACAGAGTGACATACTCCAAGCAATTTCTTCTGATTATTTTGATTAAAATGTCTTACAGATAGTGAAAAACACAAATGTAATTTCCCCAGAAGTTGAAGCATTAATGAAGACTTCTAAAAACTCAACTGAAATATTGGTCTATTAAAAAGTATGTACGTCTTTGTGTTTGACCTTGGAGCACTGTTTGACCTGCAGCCTCTTAACCTTGGAATTATCCCAACACTTTCTTCAAAGGACGTTGTTTCTCAATTCTCTAGAGAGTTGCTCTCCGGGTTGCTTTCTTGTCTTTCCTTCCACTCAACCTTCCAAATTAAAATTCTCAGTCACTAGCTTCTTCAGCAACGACCTTCTGTATCTTTTCATTCTTGTGTGTCTTGCTGTATGTACTGGGCTACTGATCAACATTTTATTGGTCCCATAAAATATTGTTTATAGTTGTGCTTCTTTGATTGACCTACTTAAATAAATTAGCTTTTCAGTAATATTTAATTTACTGAGATGTTCCAGTACGTTCATATGTAACTTCACAAGGAGAAATTTCTTCTATCAGTTTCTTTTTCGTTTTTTCTATGGATTTTGTAGTGATATGTGGTTTCACAAATTTGCTTGATATAAATTCTGGATAATTATTAAAAAGCTTGCAAATAGCAGGCATTCAAAAAAGCATTAAAAGTAATGGGAGGTTGTGCTTGATGGAACATGTTTTGCATTGATATGGTATTTTTGGTTTGAATAATGCACACAGCAATAGTTTTTCCCAACCCCCCATTAAATCATTTTCTGAAACAAAATTGATGTCCCAGTGGACCAAGAGAAGCAACTTTATTGTCCGTCAAATTTATGAGTTTACCAGGAACAAATAAAACCTTGGCATGTGAAAACAAAAAATATGATTGTGTTAAAATCTTTTACACATTAAAATGTTTCTAATTAATTAATCAAAGTTAACGCATCAAAGTCCTGGCACCGATTAGAAGTTATTATATTACTCTCTTAATAAACTATTAAGTTCTTAGGAAGATTATTAAAAAAAAGAACCATTACTAGTTTAATTGGAAAGGAGACATGAGCAGCACAGAGAAAATCTTTGCCTACATAATCAGGATGGACAAACTCTAATTCGGAATATATGAATCAAAGAGAATATGTACAGTACATAAATGAAAATATATGAAACTCCAACAGAATACATAAATTAAATTGCACTCTGACAGAAGAATACCATTCTGCAATAACATTATGCCTCTTTACTGTAGAAAATTCATGAATCCTGCCAACAAATGGAAGTTCACTACCTACTTACAACAACTTCTGCTCTAGAAGTTTGAATAATGATGTGAGTTTTGCTTTCCACAAAAGGCCTGTTGGGTGCTGCCAAAATTATTCATCTCTGCTGCTCAACTGGAGAGTAGCTCAGCTCTGCACCAAGCTGAGTGCCTAGCATCCATGCAGTCTGGTGGAGTTAAAATTACTTTTACAGCACTATGTGATGACACCTTGAAGATACCTTGATGCATCCAATCAGAGGGATCCAGCTCATGCAAATATTGTGTGGACTAGGATTATATGTGCACTCAAAGTTCTGTTCTTCAGTCTGAAGTTGGTTGTTTTTGTGAGTTTTGATGTCAGTCTCACTAACACGCCAGATAGACATCAGTTTGCTCTTTACTCAGTCAGTGGAAGTAAAAGTAGTCCTCTCATAAGCCTAAACTCTCCAAACTTTAAGAATATTATTAAACTCTACACTCTCAGCTACTACTCAACTCTTTTCCTCCTCATCCTCTTCTGTGAAAGTTACTGAATTCTCCTCTGACAGATTGACAGTAACATCCTGCATCCAAATTCTGCTACTGAAAACTTTTTGGATATCTTTTTCGTCGCCCAACAACCAGCACTAAGTTTGGAGATGAATTGTGTCTGTGAAGCTTTGTGATTTACCTTCCCTTTAGAGGCAACAGAGACCACTGTGAAAGTAGTACAACTCTATCCATTTATTGACCAGTTGCAAATACAGTGGATGATCTATTCAAGAATATACTTTGTGACTGATAAGCAACGCAGTCATATGTCAAATTACACTTTACATTATAATTTATTACTGCCGTTACGTAACAGCTGGAACAGAATTTCTAAATTTAGAAATATTAGTTAACTAATTAAATATTAGTTAATTAGTTGAATTTATTCATTTTAGTTATTTATCTTGGAGCAGATTCAGCTTTTACCCTCTGACCTAAGATCGCTGCAGTAGCTTCATCCTTTGGTTCTTCTACATTATTTAATGAGTTGATATCATCCTCATTTATATCTAGGAAACCAACAAGTCATGAAATTCTGACATTTATGCTAAACACAATCTGTCTTTTCAAACTAAAGTGACATTTTAGGGTCAAGAAATATGTTGTGGGAAAAGTAACTGCAGACGGACTTTGCAACTGTCTTAGTGCTGTGTATTAAAACAATATAGTAACAATGCCTTATAAATATGCCTCTGATCAAGTTTGTGTAATTTTCAGCACAATCCTGCTTTGGCTACTGCCAACTGTACTCTTGTGTTTGCTTTCTTCCTTCTTTTAAAATATTTCTCAACTTTATGTAAGAATGTTAAAATAGCTGTTGTTAGCGTCTATCCAAAATACACCTGAAAAGGAAAAAAGTTGTTAAAGTAACAATGTGAGCTATGCCTTTTAACATGATCAATCATTCGTCTTGCAACTTTTTGAATAAAACAGTAGAAAGGCGTCTGTGATATATTTGGTAGATCGGGGCATAAAATGATTAGATTAAGCTTTTCAGAAAAAATTGAACAGATGCTTCACTGAATCAGCTGAAACCTACAGATGGAAGAAACTCACAGATCACCAGCACAATTGCAGAACCTTAATAAATGTTATTTGGTTGTACAAGAAAGTATATTTCTTATTAAATTATGAAATGTAAATCAACTCTTATTTTTTTGTAAATCAATACAAATTTGAAAATGTAAATTTAAACAACCTTTTAAATGACATGATTGCATGAATAGATGTTGTCAAAATCGTTGCTTAACCCGCCGGATCACTGCCACTCAGTAATGAGAATAACAAGCAGCCAGGTGCTGCACAGCCTAAATCTCAATTAACTGTTGTACAATCTGCTTTATAAAAAGGATTTCAAATGCAGAGCTCAAACACTTCACAAATATCTAGTTTATTTTTACTTTTCTCATGCAAGGGATTATTGAACCAGAAAACCTTCTTTTTCTTTTTCCCAAAGCGTGCATAATTTTTATTTTTGATAAATTAGCATGTTTACTTTTTCTGCTTTCATAGTCAGTGTTAACGCTGACATCTGACACAAAATTGTCCCTCTAACCAATTCAATTTTGCTTTTATCTTAGTATTTTTGGAATCTTTCCCCTATTTACATGACTTTGGCATATTATTTTACCTCGTGAGCGAAAAGAAAATGGGTTGCTGGTGCTTCATATTCTCCTTATCCTGTGTACTCATGAAAAAGACCATTAGATATTCCAGTAATTAAAGAGGACACAACAATATATCACCTAATTAAAGATATTATACATGTGGGGTGTTTCATACTTTTTCAGTTGAACTAATTACTATATATTTGCAACATATTGCAAGAGTTCATTCTCTACTTTGTTATACCTTGTGTTTCCCATCTGAAGAACAAGCATATACAAACAATATAAAGTACACTAATTAGCAGCGTGACCACTTTTCTTAACAGGCTTATTTAGTCTCCATGGGTGAATAATGCTTCTCCCAGTAGCCCACTTCTGAGGAAAGAGCTCTCAGTACAGAAAAATATAAGCTAGTTGGGATTTGATTCATTTTTAAATGAATTAATTTGCCATCAGAAATTTACAATTTGTTCCAGATATTTGTAGTTAAGGTGATCTCTAGAGGATGTGCAATTTTATTGATAGTAGTTGCTCCTCAGGTGATTATATTGGAAGTGTTGTGTGTGTTGATGTCAGAAGGTTAGTCACAACGACAAAGCTGTTCTCCCTTAATTCAACATGCATATATACTCCACACTCCATGTTCCTTGTAGCCTCAAGATTGATTAAAAATCAATTTCTAAGGCAGACTGTTGGACATTATAACAAGTGAGCGGTCCCGGCCCTTGTATTTTCACCATTTTGAAGCCAGGAACTCTTCGAGTGGTACCACTAGCTTACCACCTCTTAATTATATTGCTGGGAATGCTTGCTATTTGCAAGTGATCGACTTGCCAGAAATCAGACAGGACAGACTTGATGGGCAGCCTTGACCTCCAGGCCTTAGAAAAGGACTTGTTGATGGAATTGACACAAAGAGATCAGCTCTATGACAGTCACTGAAGTCTCACTGAATAGAGAGCAGGATGACTTTTGTCTATGAAGAAATAATCAGCAACTGAGTGAGTACCATGTACTTTATTTAAATACATGGCACGATTGTAGCTGTAGAGTAGATGTTTGGTGATATCTTAACTGGTATTCTTGTCTTAAAAATAACAATAATAATAATAACAATAATAAAAGTATTCACTCTCAATAAGCAATATGCCCCTAATAATTAATTATCAGTATCCAAATCTAATTGATAAATAAACAGTTAATCAGTCATTTAGCTCAATCACTTGTTCCACACTTCTCTCACACAGTCTGCTGGTGTTTATGGTAATTAAATATATCTTAAAAACATCAGAAGGAAAACTCCATATGAAAGTCTTCCAGCTGTTCTCTCTGTGTTAATTTGCATTATAACACTATATTTGGTTTCTCTTTCTTACTGCTACAAAATAGGTTTTGAAAGTTGTGAAGCCTGTAACATATCCTTTAAAAAATAGGAACTGAACCAGCATCAAAGTTAGCTGATTAAGTAATGTGAATCGTTTGCGTTAAAAAATTAAATTAGACAATTGTGTAGTTGGAGACTACACAATTGTCGCAATAAGCCATTATAACATAGATGAACATAGATGTAACATAGATGAAATAAATTGAAATTTTTTGACATGTATAAAATCTTGCAGGTTGTGATGTTGTTCTATTTTCAAAGTTCCTGCTGCAGGTGCTTGCAAAACTGACCATTTATAATCTAATCTGAAACAAATGTCAGCATAAGATGGTTGCTAGATCTGCTGTTGAAGTCATTGCTGTCAGAGTTTGGCCCTTCATTAATTCACTGAAAAGACATCTGCCGGTAGCTCCCATTACATCTTTTGTACTCTGGCCTCAGTCCAGACAGCTCAGTCTAGTATCAGGCATTAAGGGTTTCCCAGGATCCAGATAAGCAAGGAGATTAGGTGAAATCGATACTGTTCTTCCACACACTTTTAAGTAGATATCAGTGTTATCGCTCATTTTAATTACATGGTAGATTATAATTAAATCTCTTATCAGTTATTCAGAGTCGTGTAGGGCAATCTATCGCTAAAAGGAAAAACAACATTCTGATTAAAAACAACATACATTTAATCAAGCATCTTACTTCATATTTTCTAAATATAAAGTAAGATGCATAAATTTAACACAACAAAGACTTCCTTCAAAATCTAAATAATTATTTTGGAGACTAAATAATTTACTTTTTGAAAAATTAATATTTGAGCATTGAGGTTCATCTACCAGATGGTCATTCACTCTATGCTGATTTTTCAGCTCATTGACTCTTAAGATTCAACTAATTAATATTAAAACACTGTTTTCTATGTATCAAACGGTGATATTTGATATTTTTCCAATGAATTAAGCTTCATATATCAGAGTAAATTATGACCTTTTGTTAGGCTCAAGTACATTGTCTAAATAGTCCATTTGAAATGAAATTTCTGTTTACAGTTAGTTTTAGAACAGATGAGCATTTTATGTCCCTGGGCCACATCTGGCCTTTTAGATGCCCATTAGTTCATGCATAAAGTGTTAATTCCACACTCAAACCTAAATTGGCTTTTAAAAAATAACCTTTCTTTTAAAGGTGAATGTTTGTGTTTCTCAGTTTGGGATGCTACATTGCCATCCTTGAATGTACGCCTTTGCTACCTAAAAAGAGTTCTAATTACTAATTTTTCTGACTTACAGTAACATATTGAAGTTAGAGTAGCATTTCTTCAAAATAACATTACTCAAGTAGATGTACAAAGTGCAGTGCAGCAAAACTAATCCTAGTTGTACATTGTTTTCAAAAAATGTAATTCAATAAATGTAACCAGTCTAAAAATATACCAGGGTGAACTGCTAATATCACTCAGGCCTACTTTTTAGCATTTATTCATGAAAGTCAAAGGTAAAGTGTTTCTGTTTGTGGAGAACAGATAGATGTCCAGAGGGATAAACATTGTTAGATTAACATAGAAAAAGACAGTTACTGTTTTTTACAGTAACATCAATAAGAAAGTTCAGTTGGCACTAGTGCATATCAGAGTTTATAGTTCAGTTGCAATAACTACTCTTACCAACAAATGATAAAAAAAATATATAAATATATATTTCTAATTTATTGTTGAATATATCTCAGCCAGTGATGCCCTCCAACAACTTGCTCAGGTCGGCTTTTGGGAACTGCAATTGCTCACCTGTAGTATTGAGTATCGTTCAGATTACCATTCATCTAAAAATAGCAAAGGACTAAATATGAAAGTTAAACAATAAAAAGAAGTCAGAGATCAAAGAAAATAATCTGAAAAGCTTGAAGAACTAATAACCACATCTTTAAAAGACACTTTAAAGCAAAGTATCAGTCTGGAGTAGTTCAAAAATACAGTTCTAGCAAGTCTTGTCATTGTTCTCTATTCATTTACCCCAAAAACTGAAGTGTGTACAAGACAAAAAAAAGGCCTTTCATTTCTGTGGTGAGAAATGCATTGATCTCATGAATAATACCATGTCTTTTCAGACAAGTTTTAAATTAGCATCTCATTGTTATGTGTGATACATTTATCAGACATGCTCAGGACCTGTTTACTTCAGCAAAACAAAACAAAAAATCTTTTCTCAGGTTTATGATTGACAGACACATTTGCACATAATGTTCATCTTTGTCAAACCAAAATTACCTTCCTGTTACTATCTTACTCCTTGAAATGGGAAGGTGGGGATTATTGTCAGCTTGTTGCAAACCTCATATCACCCACCTACTCTAAAAACATAAAAGAACAGAAACAAGTAAACCTGAAATTCTGCACATGTTGCTGTTCAATGTATGTATGCATACATGCTTGTGTGGGAATACGTGGGTTGCCCTTGAAGTGTTCATCATCTTGACAGGATCAGTGTGTGTACAATGTGAAAACCCATCTGATTGTGGGGCAACCATGCCGGGAATAAATGACAATTGTGACATATTGGTGTGGGATCTGGGGGAATGGGGAAGATTATATTACCGGCAGAACCACTGAAGCAGTCCATCACCCATTCAGCGTGCAGTTAGCAGACATCCTATGCTAAGTGTGTGTGTGTGTGTGTGTGTGTTTGCTCGCTCGCCTTTTTCAGTGTCTGCATGAGCAAAACAGACAGATGGAGCAGACAGCCTGCATGTAAGGACATAAGCTTGCATGTGTGTGTGTGTGTGTGAAACGGAATCCAATATTCCTATTTCTCATTCTCTTTGTCCCTCAGATCCCCTCAGTCCCCACCCAGTAATGATATATTTCTATCTCAGTTACACACCACAACCCAGAGAGACCTCCTCCAATATCACCACATGTAGGAGTTGTTTACACACCACTGAACCGGGGGAGCCGCGTGGAGACCAAAAAAGACAGAGATGAAATGAATATTTATTTCAAATAAGGGAGAGGATCTTAGCTATCTGACTAGTATTATCATACTCTCTGACCTAAACTGTAGAGGTTATTACTTCATCATGTTGCCCTGTAAATCTATTCCAAAGAGACTTGGAGGGAAAAACATGGGTTTGAATCAAATTCACTTGCGGTCACATCTTTACACTGTCAAACTTTTTAGTCAAGGACAGGGAACTATTACCGCTGACATACCTCGCTCTATTTTAGGTCGTTGTCTGCTGGCTTTTCAATCTGCTATCACTCAAGTCTGCCTGAAGAAGTCACACGGTGACTGAGCAAGCTTTTGAAATAGTGCGGCGTATTTCTTCATTTATGGGTAATTGCCCTGGACAGCTGTGGCTAAGAGCAGTATAAGGAGGCCATCATTATTCTAAAACTCACCACAGAACGACCAAATGAGGAAAGTGTAAAGGAGAAAGCTCAAGCTCCTAGAGTGTCTGTAGAAAAAGTGGTTGATAATATGAGTGACATTGTGAAAACTAAAATAAGAATCAGGTTTGGGAATTTAAAGAAGTTTTCTAGTTAAAAGTGAAATACAGACAGTTTGGCAGTATTTGACAACCTTGCTTGAACACTATTTAAAAAAGTCTGCGTTGGGATTACATTTATACTACCCGGCTCCCTGGGTCGTAACAGATCAATGACCATTAAAGATGTAATTTCAAGATGCCTTCTGCAAGTCACAGCGGCATGAATAAAACATACCGTCACAAAAATACATGTTCACCCTTTCTATCCTGTTACATGTGTACCACAAATAACCATGCACAGCTGATCAATATGAGATTTAGTGAAATTTGTTGGGCCTATTTTGATGTTAAGTGGATTCAGCTGTTTGTGAGAGTATTTTCACCCAAGGAACTTTCACATTTTGCATGTTACAACCATAAACTTGGATGCGTGAAGTTTGTTTGTGAGATTACATGAGAGAAGAAAGCAAAATAGCACATTCTGACATAAGAAGAATATGATAGGTGAGTTTGAAAATATTTCACCAATAAATATCAGGAGTGTGATAAATATATGTTGTACAGTGGGATGATTTAGATAAAAAAATTCAGTCCTTGAGATCTTCTGTCCTGCAACTTTTAGGTGCATCTCTGTTTTCACACATCTGAATCAGACAAATCACTCACTACAAGGCCTCTGCAGAGATTAAAGATTCTGGTGAGCCATTTGATTCCACTGTTAGAGAAAGGAGCAATCTACAAGTTGCAGAATAATTGATCTCAAGGACTTGAGCACCCCTGATTTAGATCACAGCATAATCATGTCTAAGAATTGCCTGGTCAAAGTTAAAAGCCCAATTCAGTTGATATTCTGTGGTAAAACTTGAAAATTTATATTCTAAAACATTTTCCATCTTATCTGTAAAACCCTGTGCCATTTTGCAAAAATCAATAAGCAAACATTTAATCTCTTGATAAATAAGTCATACAGACATATCCCAAAAGATGTTTCTGTTTGAGCAAAGTCATCCTGGCATTATGCTGCTATCATGATACACAGTGACTAGAGGTTTTATATATGGATTGTGCAAAACTAAAGAATTCTTCTTAAGGCTCTATTTGAACGGTAGCTTTCTTGACCAAGTTTTGTAGGATGTTGATTGCATTTTTATTTAGGAGTGTTGGACTAAATGGGGCTGAATACAAATGCATAGCTCTCTTTTGAGTAAATTATGCATAGTTTTCTTTCAACTTGGCTGTCCTTAATTACTTTCTGTTCTATTAGATAATATCCCAATTAAAATCTTCAAAGTTATAAAGATTAATGTGAAAAACATATTATAGTCAGATCCAAAAATAATAAACAAGAACATCAAAGGCATCCTAAGGTTTTTTTTATTGTGTTAATTGCATGTAACGTTGAGTAAATAGTACCTTTTACAAGTATTTCTGATTCATCTCTTTTTCTGTCACCATAAAGTGTGAACAGGTTAACTGACATAGCCTTGAGTATAGAAGTAGATGGAGGTAGGACTCCAACAGCCCACTGTCTATGCGCATTACGGGAAACATTGTGGAGGAGGGCACCTGTCTCCATTTTAAATGCCAACGCGCCAAGACCGACCTGCCCTCTCCTTTTGGAGTGGAAAGTCATCCTCATGAATCCACAGCCGATACGTCTTAGCTGTGAATGCTTGGGGAGTGTCATGTCAGCGAGGACATTATGACACAGGGCTGGTAGGCACTGATAAAGACTCTCCTAACATCCAACAGCACTCACTGCTCTTAGTCATCTCTTAGAAAAGCACACTCACTGAACTGCTATAAAACGGTGGTGGATTTACAATAGTATTTATTTACTTTCATTCGGAATAATCTCAAATTACATGTGCATCTACCACAAACTCCAGTTTAGCTAAATAGTTCAATAGCACAGTAAAAATACATGCACTTTCATTAGAAAATGAATGTAATTGTTTTAAAGACAATTATTGTCAAATTAAAAAGAATTATGCTCCATCTCTTCTTGACTGCCATGGAGGTGTAATCCCAGCAGTCACTGTCATTGAGAGGCAAGTCACAATCTGGACAGATTAATGGTTCATTCCAGTCCAAAACTTTCTAAAACTAGCATAGTCAGTTTATTAAAATCCATGCATACAGTCATACAATGTCTCATTGAAATAAATGTAATTAAAGAAATTTTAACACTTCTATAATTCCTACTATTTCCAAGTTAAGTAAGCAATAAAATCTCCATGAATCTTAGCTAAATTCAAACCTAATCCAGGAATATGGATAATATGTGCAGAATTCAGAAACATTTTCAATCCAAAGAGACATTTTTGCTCTCACACCAATTATTTGATTCATAATTATATTAAAGAGAGATTTTTTTTAAACGGCTGAGCATTTTTTATCAAAACAACCCATTTCTGGTATTCTTATGTTTCCTCCTTTTCAGATGATTTATGACTTGTGAGACATGAGAGTTTAAAGTTTATCATATTTGATATATCAGTATATCAAATATGTTAAAATAGCAAAATAGGAAGAACTGCTTAAACTGCAACATACATGTTACTTATATATTACCAATATGACTTTAAGCTCTGCATACAAATAATACATTTGGACGTTTAAATTCTCTCTACCCTAAATGCCCATTACTTATTTAAAGTTTAAATATTTCTTATTTAAACTGTCGAGTCAGCCATGTTTATGGCTGTTTCCTGCCTTGAAGTGACTTATGAAAAAGATGAAGTGGTAAGGAGGGTAAAAGTTACTGCCCTGATGTTATACATGAGTTGGCAAAGTGAGGTAAGATTTCACTACTAGAATGTAGTCAGAGAAATCATGTAACTAACTGGTTCAATAATTTTAGTTTTATTAACACTTATTACTTTCTCATCTTCGTGTATCTTTCTTGCTAAAAGACCTATTTAAGACAATTGATGGCCCCAAAGGACTCACAAACAGTTATTAGGTTTAGGGAGCAATTACATTTCCTCTAATAAATCAAAACATTTAAAGCTGCATTTTTTTTTTTATTGACTTTGACTGACAGTAAAAATTTGTGTGATCTGAAAAAAAAAAAGGTAGGTATTTCTTTCTATTGGTTTTGCTTGAGCTAATGATAGCTGAGATGCAGTAAAGGGTATGTTGAGTCAGCCTTCAGACCCCTGCTGCCAGGATTAGTCAGCACGGTCGTTTGTTGTCAATGATTTTTCCCCCTCCCTGGGAGACCTCCACAGTCTCTGTTGTTTTGTTGCTCCCCTCCAGACCATTTCCTATTCTTGGATTGTCCTTCTCTCCTGTGAAATGGAATAAAAGGGTCAAATTCTCTCATTTTACGCTTGTCATTTCCATTCCTAATCCTCCAAGGTTGCCTTGGCTCATACTAGTGGTGCAGAGCTTCCACCCACAGAAGAGCATGCTGCAGTCCCTGCCAATTATTACCTCTTTTTCTGTCAGCCCACAGGTGAATATTGCAGAACTGTATACCCCTTTCTACTTTTTTCTTTTTTTGTAGAATACTCTAACTTTTTTTTTATTTTTCCAAAATTACTTGTTACTTATTACATATGAATATTTTTTTAATTCTGTGCAGCTGTTAAAAAATGATTTATGGATTTTCAAAGTACCTAAAATAATGAAAACTGAAGGTGCGAAAGCTGAAAAATGAGAACACATTTCCAAAAAGTGTTTATTATTTATTTTACTTTATAATGTAGAATAAGCTGACTTTTTTTTTTAGAAGTGTTTAGCATATTTAACAGTTTGTCTCAGAGTTTAATTATGTTAAATTTATGTTACAGCTCTGCAGTACTTTTTCTTAGGTAAAAATTATTTTTGTGCTAAGGGTGGTTTTCATTTTCGTATATGATAAAAACTGAGTTATATAGAAAAGAACCTTCTTCCTCATTATGCAAGTTATCTAAAGCCTGCATTTAAACTTTTTTTTTAGCTCCAAGGACAAATGGTCCATGATTTCCCCCTGAAAAAAATAAATTCTAATTGGATTCAGTAGATCAAGAGCCAGTTTTCTACCTTGCCTTAGAAAATGTTAATTTCCTTGGGCCCACAGATAATAGGCAGTATTTCAAGAACTTACTTACTGTTCAACTTTTTTTATTAAGAGATTTGACATGCAGCAATAAGCTGTCTTCACTGATAACATTTAACTAGTGTTTCTGAGCCATTGCTGTACTTTTCTCAATATATAGTCTATTTATGTTTTTAAACTTGAGGGAGTAAGGTCACAACTACAGAATACTATTATTTTATCAATTAATCATTATTTTTATTTCACTCTTACACACAACAAAGTGACCAAATTGCTTCACTGGTAACATTAGCAATAGAATAATAAAAAGGAAATAAAAACACAATGAAACAAAATGTTTTCAGACCTCAAATAATGCAAAGAAATCAAGTTCATATTCATTTAGAAACAACAATATTAATGTTTTAACTAAGGAAGAGTTCAGAAATCAATATTTGGTGGAAGAACCATGAGGTTTTCAATGTTGTTCAGTGCAGTGGTCCCTTAATTTTTTTCCAGAGCTCTGTACATATATATATATATATATGTGTGTGTGTGTGTGTCAATCAAATAATATACATTTTTTGATTGGCATGCCAGTGCCTTTCTAGCAGTTATCAGTCTTGGCTATGTTTAAAATGTGTTAGGATATTGTATTTTTAGACTAATTAAACTAATATTTGCAGACACCTTTGCACACACAGTTTGTGGGAGTTTACATAGGTATATGTACTATAATAATGTCTCACTTATGCTTTTTAAAAATGTATCTAGGCTTTTCAGTTGATGGTTTTAAAAGGAGAAAGTTTGTTGTTTTGAATCATACCACGCAGTGACCGTCAATTTGAAATATCACACAGAAAACAAATATAAGAGATTGCTTGCAAGTATGGAGGAACAATGAGAAACAGAAAAACAACAGGGAAAAAAACAAGCTCAACGTGTTGCTTAAAGAGTATATGAATTTGGGCAAGAAAAATAAAGTCAAGTCAGTCTGGTAGAAAGATGAAAAGACACAGAAACAGTTTCTACTGAGCAAGTATTACAAATAAAAATGAATGGAAAATGTTTGCGCCTCTGATACCTTCATTGGGTTAAAAAATAATATGTTTCAGTTTCGTCTTTATAAAGAAATCCATCCATATTCACTGTCAATTGTTGATTGGATGGATGCTGCTAACTCTGCAGAGGTGTCAGTCATTCATCTCTTGGGGAGCCATTCTTATAGCCTCAGTAGGTGGAAGTGGCTCAACAGAATAGTTGATTGGCAGAATTTAGAGGTAGAATAGACAGTAAGGAGGGATGCTGGGAAAGTGGAGCAGCTAAGCAGTGTGGGGGTAGGGATGCAGAGCATAAATGGCCTCTTCAGAAGGCACAAACACATGGACATTGTAAGAAATGCACAACACATGGAGCAAATATTTATGGAGCAAATATTTATTTTAATTATTGAAAGTTGATATTTTAGAATACAATTATTTTTCTGTTTCAGCTTGATGATTTTGGCCCATTTGGTAAAACGTAAGATCATTGGTCTAAATATTTTCTAGTTTTAACTGGACATGACATAATTCAGTCTAAATTCTTTGAAAAGCTGTGAAATAGCTCTTCATAGCAGATGCCAAATTCAGCCTTATTAGTCAACTATGGTAATCTCACTGTGCTTTCAAATAATTTGTCATTTTGTCACTGTTTCTATCTTTCTGCTGAGAACCCAAAAGTCAATTACCCCAACATTTTAAAACTGGTGAAGGCTTCCTTGGTGTTTATGTAGCCTTATTTTGGCAACCCAACGGTTTTTATTGTTCATACCTTTCAACCCCGTGGTGCACATTGCCATTCAAGCTCAATATTGCCAGTGTGATGCAGCTGTACTAATGACAAATAAGGAACCTAACGTTACATAAAAACTAACAATTTACTTACTCAGCAGGCTTTTCTGTGGGGGAGGAGCTGCAGATGGACAGTTGTAGTGCAGCAGAGAGCAAAGGCCAGGGACCTGTAGGGTGCACTTGTTCATATTTTCAGATTAAATCCAATTCAAAACTCCCTGCTGCATCTTTACATCACTTTACAACCTCTTGGCTGCATATTTCTCTATGTCAAGTTCTGATTTAGAAGACATTAATTCATCTTTCTCTCATTATTGTGACATTTAGCAAATGGAAATAATTTAGATTCTAACTTCTCTCAAACAGGAGACGTTTGGCCTGATTTAACTTTGGACAGTGAAAAAAACTGATACATTTTTTTCTTTTTTGTCAACTGTATGTTGACATTGACTAGATAAAGCTTTATCGCTTGGTAAATTGAATTAGATCATGTTTCACCCATACTAAAATATCTTTTTGATCTGAACTGCCTAATTTAATTTAACTTACAGAATGTGACATTTTGAATTGCATTTATGTTATGCTTAATCTTTTGAGTTGCTGGACCTTTTGTTGTTTTGTCCTAATATAGTTAGGTATAACTATAGAAGTAAAGCATCATTAAATAATTTCACATTTCTTTTCTGAATATATCTCTTTTTCCCTCATACATATCATTCTGTCACAGTAACTTCATCAACACTTTGCTAAATTGAAAAATATTAAGGATGTAGACTATGCATAATATGCTAAGCACAGTTTTATATGGCTTGTGTTCAAATAATTCAAAATTCCCTTTAATGCTTTTTCTGGGCTAAAATGGATTGAAACCAATGGCATAATATCAAATAGATCTGGGGCTGTTTAAGAAGTTCTGAACTTAAATTTTCCACAAAGAAAATGAACTAAATCAAAGAAATTATTGTGAAGTAAATAAAGCTTGAAGAAAGTTTGATATGTAAACTCAAATCAATAGTCTCTAAAAAATAAATGTCTGAACCCAAACCACATAGAAGGGACTTCAGCATAACCCAGTCAAACTCATTTAACTTTTTAAATAACACATTTATCTATTCTGTTGTATTTTTAGAGTCGCATGAAGCAGAAAGTTGAAATAATTAATTGATAAACAAACAAAACTTGTGGACATTATGCAAATGATTGGAGGAAGCTTTTGATTGCATTCCTAATGAACACAAAAATATGGGTCAGCAGTTTTTGTACAGAGTTAGAAGCAGGTGTTGTGAGGATTGCTCTGCCAAGGAGTTGATTAAATAAATAGGTGTAATAGGTGATAGTTTGCTGAAAGACAAACATTTGAGTTTCTTGACTCTGTTAGGTTTGACGGAGTTGTGCAGAAGTAGAAAGTTGAGAAGAAGTATTAAACAGTATGAGATCAAGGTGAGATTGATTCCGTGGGATGCACTAATAGAGGTGGTAAATAGGAGTTGTCAAAAAGTGCTATTTATTTTTCCTTTCATGTGTATTTTTGTTGAAGGGTATAAAGCCAAAAAAGTGACCTTACACAACATTAACATTTGAACCCACATGAGCTCAAAATGCTCGTCTACAAAGAATATCTTTGTGTAATGGTTACTGTTGACCTTATTGTCAGTTCCTCACAGCAGTAAGTGTCCATGTTGATGCAGATACATAAACCAAAGCTCAGTAAGACTTTCTTTTTTCTTTTTTCCTTTCTTGAGCTTGATGACACCACAATCTTAAGAAGAACACTGTTATGCTTGAATGTCCTGAAAGTGCAGAAAAGACGTGAACAAAACAAATAATAATTAGCCGTAAACTTTAAATGCATAATTCAACTTTTTTGAATTGCATGTCCATGCTTTTTGGATATTACCCATATTTAATGGATATACAGTTGGTTTTAATTTAAAACATAGCCATTACTTTTATAGATTTAAGCAATGCTTTGCCAAAGTGCGGTGTGCTGCTCGGGTGACATTCTGCCATTGTTTTCTCTTCATAGGTGCCAAAGAGGTGAATGCAAGTGGGAAGACTTTTACAGTGCGGAGTTCTTTACAGCTACATGTGGACAGAAATGATGATGGCGTGGCCTACACCTGCAGAGTAGACCATATTGCACTCGCACAGGCACCCCAACAGGCCACCGAAGTACTGGAGGTCCACTGTGAGTATATCTCCAAACCACATGTGATCAAGGGCGAACAAAAGAGGATTATCTGGACATTAGTAAAAATTAAAATAGCAATAGAGGATAGCACAAAATTATGCACTAAATTTAGATTGATACATGTAGTTATAGTCTGTGGTAAAAACATTTTATATTGATAATGATTTTTTTTCCCTAAATTTAGCTGTTTTGAACATCAGCAACATGTTCAGTGATGACGATTGTACAGTGTTGTTGGTGTGAAGAATGTAAAGAGACACAAATCGTCAGAAGGCATAGTAAACTTTACATTTGGAGTTGATTGCATGAAAACCTTGGTACTAAATGAGATGCCATTTCTTCTAAAAAATATTAGAATTGTTGCCCTCAGAATTAGAGATAACTAAAAAAAATAATAAAAATCTGTCTTAATGGGAGGATCGTTTGTCCACTTATCCTTATCCTAATGTTAGCTGTAAGATAATTATAAGAGAGAATGGTTTTACAAATATTAAAGGCATTTCTCTTACCATTAGTTGAAACTCTTCCTGTCTATCCCAGATGCTCCTCGTGTGGAAATCATTAAATCAACAACTGTCCCTCAGGAGGGCCAAAACTTAAAGCTGGAGTGTTTCTCCAGAGGAAACCCTTCGTAAGTGTTTTCTGCTGTCCATTGTTTTAGTTTCCTATGTTGTATTATAATCTTCATTCTTGAAGTGAGTTTGACCTTTCTCAAAAAAAATCTGAAATAACAGACCGGATCCTGTGATGTGGACGAAGGACGGTGGTGATCTTCCTGACCTTGACAGGATAACTGTTGAGGGGAGAGAGCTCACCTTTTCTTCACTCAACAAGACAGATAACGGGACCTACCGCTGTGAAGCCAGCAACCATCTTGGGACCAGCAGTGCTGAATATGTACTCTACGTGTATGGTGAGTTCAAGGGAAAGGCTGATATGTGAGTGATTGTGTTTGATGCAATGAGAGACAAAAATAAACATATAGACTTATCTTTATCATGTAATTACTTAAACCTACTCAAAATCAAATACGTTAAATAGTACAACCTACAAAATGACTCCTTGGATTCCATTTATACTTCACATGAATAGTGGAAAAAGAGTTGCATAAATAGGATTATAATACCTCCTGATCTGCATAGTGTATAACTGCAAAAAGTGATTAGGGGTGCCATCCTTCCCAAAGAAAATATAGGCCTCAGGTGCCACAAACGCCACCAGTGCCTTTCCTTAAATAAACCTTTGTCCCAGATCCTCCACACAGTCTCTCTCTCTCTTCCTCTCTCTCACACACACACCCGCACACGCATACCTAAAGGGAAATGTGTGAGGGAGGCAGAATTTAGTGCTGCGTTGTCAAGAATATCATGATAAGTAATTCCTAGTAACGCCAGAGGAGGTGGAGGATAAAGCGACTCAGTGTCAGGAAAAACAGATAGTTCTTTCTCCCTTCTGTTCCTGCTCTGCCATTTGTCTCCTGGTATTAAATAATAAAAAATATAAAAGAGTATAAGCAGAGCAGTGACAACTGAGACATTTGGAGACATTTGACAGCTTGCAATGATTGGCAAAAAGAAGTGTCTATCAGCAGATCGATAACAGTTTACACGAATGTTGGTATGATGGTCCAAAAATATTACATTTACTTTATCTCAAAGATTTATCTGAATAAAAAACAAGAAAAACATAATATATGTCAAGTTATGTTTGTCTAACTTGACATATATCATGTCAACTTCACAAGCTTTCAGCATGTGAAAGGAAGAGCAAAAGGTAGGACTGAGAAGACTGAATGAGTAAGGATAAAACAATGTTATATTAATTGATTGTGAAAAAGATCACAGTTTTGAAATTTCCAGCAACTGGTCACTGATCAGAGCTGATCAAATCACATTATCAGAATGACTAAAGTTAGCAAATTTTCTAAAACAAAAAAAAAAGAAGAAGCTCACCGAAAAGTTTAACAAACAGGAAAAAAATGAGCAGCATTTTACAAGACCAAAATGAATCAACTCATTGAACAAATAACAAAAGTACTAAAGTTAGGGAGACACCAGACAATTCTTTAACCAATTTTACTTGCAATTTCCAATCTGAAACAGTTTTGCACATATTTTGATAGTGTGGACCAGTCACTGACCCAACTGGAAATGGATGTGGCTAAATTTTGACCATTAGGGTGAAAATGCTTTTGATTTTTGTAGGTTTTAGCAATTTATTATGTAAAATTAAGTCATATTTCCAGTGGTTAACTTTTAAATAACTGATAAAACATGATTATTTATTATAATAGAATCCAAACGTATCGTATTGTATTTCAAGCTAAGATTATAATTTTGTCACGTTAAAATTTGTCCAGCAACCCACTAATAATTTTGCATTTGTAACAGACCATTGCATACCATTCATTTCAATGCATACTTTCATGTCACCCAGGTGACACCACTCCCACTTCAGTATACCTCAGTCCTCTTCCTGGCAGGGCTCCCCCTTCTTCCCTTTGTCCTCTATCTTGCTGTTATGAAACTGTAATAGAGTGCCACACATTTCTGCAAACGGCCTCATCAGTAAACAGCAATGTTGCATTTTCCAACCAGCAAGTTTTAGTAATGTCATTGGCCAATTGAACAGCATGTCAGTGTCATGCAGCTTAAAAATCTAGCTTGTCATGGTCAATGCTACTGCAGAAAAAGCTCAATCATATCATACAAGTAATTGGCAATGTTTCTAGCTATAATTTTAATCCACTGTTAATGTAGCAAATTAATTGCAAATATGGAAATTAGCATTTTTCTTGTAAATGCTATGCGATGTTTTTTACAGATCATTTCAAATGCAATAACGTTAATTACAAGTCTATTGCTGCCATAATTAGCTAAATGGTCTATTTATGCATTTAGAGCCACAAATTAGGATCATGCCTGGCTAATTAGGCATACCATCTAATATTTTTTCACCTTTTTTATATATAAATCCTTCATGATAAAGCAATATATAGTGTGGCTTTTACAAAAAGATTTCAGATAGATGTAAGAAAGATACATTTGAATGAAACTTATCTCATTAACAAAAATGAACAGATAGATGCAAATTAGGTATGAACATTATCATTTGTTTTACTATTTTTCAAGACTTCATATTACCCATTCATCAACTTCTTCCACATACCATTTTGTTAATTTTTTGGACGAATAGAATAAATGTTGCATCTCCTAATTAATGGGCTTTTCACACACCATGGTTATGTGTCTGTGCCTAACAATTCCTTTAAATGCCAGCTGAAGCTAAAAGCTAGAACAACCAATGCACATAATGACGCAGATGATATTAAACTGACAAATTCTGCTGCACAAAAAAGGCTATTGGGTACAGCAGGGTCAAAGAAGCCTATTCAGATTCATTACTTCTTCGCCTGAAATGGCACCAAGCCTGTTTCTACCCTTCATTAGTGATTAGCACACCTTTTAGCCTTTTACAACTGCCTCCATAATTCTTGAAAAATACCTTTTTAATGGTCCTGCTCCAAGGGGGAGACGTTTTCTCTCCTACCCATTTCCTGCAGACATGCAGTTAGCTGCTCTGTGAGTCACGATCAAATGTCACCAAGACACAGAGGACGGTTGGCCCTGAGAAAGACGACTACAGCCAATTAAAAGCCTCTGGTTCACCATAAAATGCAGAGTGACATAAACATTAAAGCCAAGGTGGTAGTGTAACCTCATTAACTTGGTCACACAATGTTTCAGTCCCTTTTTCTCTTTGTCCTGAGCAGATGACAGCGAGAAACACTTCCTAGCATGAAATCTGAAACAGAGCGCGATAATGATGACCCGATCACCTCTTCTGAAAGCACCCTTGAAAATGTGTAATTGGCACAGATCTTTTGTCAAATTAATGTCTTCATTTGGTGGAATTTAACTTTCTGTCTCCAGAGACATAGACAGCATTAGCAGATTCAATTCAAGGTTATTTCTTTTCCATTGCTATTAAAAAGAGAGACCCACATTTAAAGATACTATGTAAAATTACTGCAAAGACAATTTGCAGTGAACATGCACATGTTTTGTCTTTGTCACTTTAAATAAATGTAGATGTTATGGTTACTTCTAATAGAGTTAACAAATGGAGGTAGAAAAGTAAAGATCATTGGTTTTGATTAAAATTAACCAGATTGTTCACTTGTGATGATTAGATGATGTAAGCAAAGTAACATCACTGCATCTTTTGCTTTAATAATGAGATTTTACATTAATATTATTAATGTGCAGATGCCAAGTCAGCACGTATGCTTTTCTCCAGGCTTGGAGACCCTGTTGAGTTCTTGCAAATAAGGTTCTGAATAAACCTTTTCTCTGTATCTTTTTATATTTTGAACCTTTGTAACTGTTTGAAAAATTGCCAACGACATACACAAAGTGGTAGATAGTTCAGTGAAATAAACATTCACATAAACAGACTGGAAATATTCATGGTCAGTAGTAAAATAGTTATTTATTGGAGTTCACTTGTGTTGCTTAGAAAGGAGACCAAAGATGCTTGTAACATGGGTCAGTGTAACACTTCCATTTTCTCCCGTCAGGAACAGATCATGTTATTCACTCTGTACATTACACCATATATGAAGATATATGGCGTACCGATAAAATTTTAAGCGATAACATTTCAGTTTTGATTCTATTCTTGTCCATGATCCCAAGTGTCTGAGTTGTAGTTATTTTTTTCATAACCCTTACGACACTAAAGTTTCCACCTTTTCTACATTGTACATACAGTGTCTTGACTATATTTTGACTATATTTTGTGAAAGAATTAATAATTTACTGGATTTTCTATGATCTATGAACTATTTGTTCACAATAATGGATAGCAAGAAATTTAAATTAGTGTTCAAAAAAGGCAAACAAAATGTCTTGTCTGAATTCATATGCATTCCTCATGTTTTTAGATTTGTATTTGACTAGCATTTATTCCTCACAATAATATGTGATGTGTTGGTATGTTATATGAAATTCAAATACAGAGAGGAGTGCAGTTATGGTGTAATCAAAAGCAAAAACTTTCAAAAGAAGTCAATGTTTTGGCAAAGCACTATATGGGCACTAATTTTACTTACACATTTTCAGTTGTTCATGTTTGTACATTCATTTCTAGATTTATGTTCAGAAATTTACTGGCCTCACATATGCGAGGAAATTATTTAGTGGGTGATCAAACATTTCAGTCTCACCACCACAGGGGTATATTACAAGTTGCACAAATTTGACTTACTCCCATTGAATGTTTGTTCTTTTTGTTCCTGAAATAACCAACTAAACGTGTAATAGTAAACATGTGTGACTAGTTTGAATCACATTTTAAATAGTCTAATACGAGACAAAGAGGTGTCACAAATGCTGAACTATCTCCGTTCTCCCAAACATCACTTCTCTGTGTGAATTCATTTGTTGTTGTTGTATTATTTTTGTGTATGTCTGTCTGTGCCCTTCACCAGACGCTCCCACCACCTTGCCTCCATCCACCACACCCCCCCTACATCCCATCCCTCCAGATCCTACTGTTCAGTTAAGCACCCACGCCTCAGACCCCACAGTCACTGGCAGCAGAGGTACAGTAACACCCCACCTATCACCACTTCCCCCTGAGCATGCTGCTTTATACTTCACTTTTCTACTTTACACTTGCATCTTTTATTTTTTTGTTAAAGTTGTTGCCTTAATCCTTTGACATGTTTAATCTTCTAGAGTGTAAAGAATTTTCAAGGTTTTTTTTCAACAGTGATACAAGAACATAAAATTTACCATGTACATTGATTTTCCATTTGGTATTTCAAACTCTGATGTGCCTCTGGACCCTGAACCATCAAGACAACAAGAGTTTAAGTGAGATTGTGTGGAAATCTATTGTTTATTTCTGGAAAATCAAGAGGTTCTAAATCCTGCTTTATACCAGATTCAGACAGTATCCATGACCTTTGTGATCATTTGAGCTGGATCAGGGCAAATCTGAAAAAAATGAATTCCAGTAAAAGGTATGTTGCAATCAAAGTATTTGCCTTCAAAGCTCCTTTCCCCGCCATCCTTCCACAATCCTAACATCATTGCCGAAATTTTGATTGTCTCAAAATCTGTTTATTTTCTCTATAAATATAGTTTCTGTGCCTTCATCATAAGTTTAATCCTCTTTGTCGTGGAAACAACACCGTTAGAACTTTAATCATTTTATCAGTACCATCAGTGGATGCCAACGAGAGTCTGTGTACAAATCACAGAACAGTACCTTCCTTCACAGTTAATATAATCTTTTTTTATTTTAATCTTGCATTGCATTTTGTGTACATCTCTGGAAGAACAATTAGCAGGAATCATATGCACACAATCCAAAATTTATGTATTATTCACTGATATCTGTAAGCTAATCAAGGTTCCAAGCGTATGGAACCTTGTATTGCAATTATTGTATAATGGTATTATAAACTCTATGCCACACTGCTTGCAATTTCTTCTGCTTCTCCAGCTCCTTCCCCCTCATTGCTAAATAAAGTGCCAGGATTCCTTTTGATAATGTGTGAGGTACAGTTTGCATTTGAATTGCAGCCTAAATATCTCCCAGGCTTCTGTGGTTAACCCATTTGTGTCTTTTGGTTTCTGTTCTTGCTCTTGAGAAATGGAAAGACAGTTGTCTTTTCTGTGAATATTTACTCCACAAGGTAAAGACATTTACTTTTGTCTTTATAGTTATATATTGACATATTCAAAATACATTGAGTGAAGCTAGACACACTTTGAAATATAACATACATTTAAGGCTTAAAAGCAATGAAAAAAGGCAGTTTAAAATTAGAATATTATATCAGACCAATACAAATTTTTATTGTACATTCTGATTTTTTTTAATATGACTGAAGTGTTTTGTCATCCATTTGACATGGTTACTTTTTTAGAACATAACACCATCATTCCTAAAATTAGTTTCATATTTTTAAACAATATTAAAAACTGCTCTAAATTTAAAAGAGCCAAAAGAGTTATTTTGGGTACCAAAGCAAAATTCTTAATGGAAGCCCTCTCATAGGAAATGCATTCTCTTATGAGAAGCTGGAAGACATTGCTGGGAATTGGGACGTTTTGGTATTGCTGCAACCTACATAAAATGTATTAAGCAAAAAACAGGAAGGGAAATTGAAAACCACTGTGAGAATATCAGTCCTTTAGTCAAATGCTGTAACCAAGTGTTGACATGAACAGAAAGTGCAACAGAGGTATAATTAACTAATTTTATCTTACTTGTGGTTTTTAAGTGTTTTTTAGATTAGTTTCACTGAAAATGTAAACACATTTTTATCATGTATATTTAGCTTTTTTTTGTCTCAAGACATTTAATTGAATTTTCCTTTTTCTGTGTTCCTAAACTGAAAGTTTTATTGCAGATGTTTTTTCTCCCACTATTAAGTTTAGTCTACCCTTACTTTTCCTGTTCCAGATCTACAATCGCAGAATAATTTTACTCTATCACTCATCCTTTCTGTAAATTACCATCTTGTAAGTCTCACAGGACACTTGAGTCCCCCTCCACATTTTCCCCTCATTTTCCTTTGTTGCAGCTTTCCCTGTTCTCTCCTCTGCCTACCCTTCATCTCTCTGAAGATCTTGTTTGATAACTGGCTTCCAGCACAATGTTGGATGTTCATCACTGGTGTTCTTTGGTTTCTTCTCTGATGTCTGTTTAGGTAGTGCAGGGACACAAGGAATGTCAAGCTTTTCAGTTGTATCTTATGGGAATCTACATATCGGAATTCTTTACGGCATTCTCAGTCACAGGATACCACTCTATCTGTCTTCATGTGTCTTCTTGATTTATTACCACTTATTTTCACAGCCTTGGGATGAAACCAAACATCTGAGGAGCGATACAAACCCCCATGATGTTTCGTCTTTTTAATAAAGTCAACCGCCTGTGCGGAGAAAATACACATTAAGGCTCTAACTCTATTGGCTTTATGTAGAATATTAGCATATTCTGAGAAGCTCTTTTAGGAGTTCCATTTTCTTTTTAATGCTCTGCTTATGCCAGTCTTGCTCTTTCAACAAAAGGTACAGGATGACCCAAATCAAAGGATGAAGCATTTTTGCATCATAAAATGTGAAGGACATCCATAGCTCCAAAAAAAGTGTTCATTATTTTTTGCCTTAATCCAATTCTCAAACGTTAAGAAAAAACTTTTTCTAAAGTACAAAATTGTTGGAAAAATGTCTTCAGTATTTGTAGGTGTCTTTCAGATGTGCTCACCTGCGTCGTTATAGTTTTACTGCAGATTGTGATTTAAATATTAGGTGATTTGTGTTTTTATGCCAAATATTCACTATTGTAAATAGACATTTGGGAAAAATGCATATGTTAAGTCTCTTTGAAAGACATTTGTTTAAGTTTTGGGTTATGTATATCAATAAAATCGACCCAAATGCAGGTTCATAGACAAATGTCTAAGGAGATTAACTTTATTTATTAACTAAAACTCAGGAACATAAGACATGAACTGACAGTAAGACCCAAACTAAATAGCAGACAGAAAGAACGATTTTGGTTCTCATTCTTAATCATCCTCATTTAACCTTTAGCATAGTTCTGCACCTCTGAAGCATTTTAAGATTGAGAAAAATTAATTTTGAAATAATCAAGATGTATACCCTTCAGGATAACACAAACAATTCAAGATATAAACAGTTCAACTTAACTGATTCTATCAAGATCTTTAAAACTGAATGTTATAAATGCAAAAACTGGACATTAAACTAAAAGTAATCATATCAGTGTAACTTATAAATGAATATGTTCCATTTAATGGAGACCACTTTCTTGTCAAACTACATTATACCCTATTGTACAAATTCTAATCGTTTTGACCCTTAAAGTGGATCTAATGTAAACAGTTTGACAGATACACCTCTTTTCATCTGAACTGTATACTGCAAGGGCTGATGCATAGCTGCAGTATGTGATTAATTTTATTAATGAGGTGCTGGCAGGTATGGCCAAGACTCACACTGCTTCAATAGCCTGGCCAGCCTTAATAGCTACAATAACTCTTGCTCTAAGTATCAGGTCCATGTAGTATAATCAGACCTTCCCTTCCATGAACACACACTTATTTACAGACACAGATACACATTCTCTTCCCTACCAGCAGTTCTCTGAAATTTACCAAATGCTTTTTTTATGGCTTGTGAATTAGCTTCAACCTTGAAGCTCAAAGGTTGAATCATGCACAAGGGTTTCTCTTGCGCTTAAAATATTTACCATTCACTTCCCATGATCTGCGTTTTCATGGCCAACCTTAGTCCCTGTAGCCTTTTATTGCTGTGGAAAAAGGACCAACCACTGAGAAGGCAGCTATTATTCATGCCCCAATGTCTGGGCCTGTGGAGAAAAAAAATCTAAAATAATATCCATCTAAAGCCTTGCAGAGTAAGTTTTCCTTTCTGAGCCCAGTAGTTGTTCCCCAAGAGGAGCTCAAGCTAAAAATATAGAAATGCAAACGTAGGCTGGCAGAGTTATCTATTCAGCACCATGCCTTTTACTAAGAGTAATACAAAACACTAAACATTGGGAGGAGTTCCTCTTCGACTGAAGTTGAAATGAGTGAGTACACACTGAAGCTAGATTCAGGATAAACCCCAAGAGTTCAGTTAGGGTGTAATAGTTAAGATTAGCTCCAGAGCATTTTTCTTTCACAGGGAATCCTATCCTGAAAGCATCGTTTAAATGGTAACACCTCAAAACATGGCAGGTTTTAAAGTTATGACCTGCCAATCTTAGATGGTCTGCCTCAAAACACTGAGCAAAATGTAAAAAAAGAGCATAAACTTGGGTCTAAAATAATCATAAAAAATGTATTATTATTATTAGTAGTAGTAGTATTTATTTTACTAATTTACGAATAAACTGAATGATTTTTTGCATAAATCTATTTGTGTTATGAAAAAAAAAAAGTTCCCCTGAGCATATTTTTATAGCTTTAGCCTCACATTTACCTTAAAGCATTTTAAGATTGAGAACAAACCTTTTGTGAAAACTCGATAAGGAAAGGGACAATTTTCATTCCTTGGAGGGATTTTCTAACAGCTTTATTCTATTGCTATTGATCCTGTTTTAAAATGGAGCACAAAGGTTAGATTGTGTGATGAGCAAAGGAAATATTTCCTTGAGGGCAAGCATCTGGGGCAGCTGGTTCGTGGTTGTGTTTAGTGGTGAAATGGTGAAATATTGAACAGTGCTGACCATTCATTCTTCCTATGCTCTGCACACCTTAGACATAAAAGCAATGAACCACAGGAGAAATTAAAACATAATGCAAAGGTTCTTTCACTTATTGTTTGCCGTCTTATTGATGACCTGTCACTTTAGCTCACTCTGGGAATAGTTACAGCAACACTTGTAGAAAAGGTAAAATCATTAGAACCTAAGGCTAGTTTTATGAATTACACACAACCTTTAGTTTAATTAAATTTTAGTTGCAAAGGACACATTTTGGAGGATTCATAAAGACACAACAGCTTATTTTATTTAAATGGACCTCTTTGTCTTGCTTCACTTCTGTTCTTCCCTGAGAGACTATTGAAGATAAAATATTTCTTCAAAACCAGCTAGTTCAAAACTAGCTGTAGGGTTATTTTATGTGAACCATACAGCTGCTTCAGGTGCAGCATAGTGTTTGATAGAAATATCTGAAGAGCAGCAGCAATAAAGTCAGCCTGAAGTTATTGCAGCTCTGACCCTGTTTCTCCTACCATCATATTATCCCCCCACCACCCCTACGGCACCCCTTGCCCTTCCTTGAAGGTTGAAGTTAATTTTATTTTCTCTACAGCACCATGTTACAACAGAAATAATTTTAGTATACCTTTTCTTTATCACAAGTCTCGAGTACACATTGTTATTTTATTAAATAAACTACATTATAAATCTTCTGTAAAGTCATGCATAGCACAGTTCTCCTCACGTGTTACAAACTAGGTAAGGACTAGTAACGGTGTAGGGTATTTGTACCTTTTAAGTGTAGGAGAATTGTTTAAGTCGCAGCTATAAAACTACAAAAAATGTTCCACTACAAAATGATTGTAGTCTGAAGTATCTTCAATAAGATTCCAGAGACAGGTTTGGAATAAATGGAGTTTCTGCCGAATGCACAGTGCAGTTGTTTGGCGCTCTCCCTTCCCTTACCTGCTTGTCCACTCTACTAGTGTCCTTCACGGTTCTTTTGTTTACAAGAAAGTCTGCAGTTTGAAAGTAATTGTGTGAAAACATAAGGAGCACTTCTGTTACTGTCATTACTGTCGCTATTTCAGGTAATCCTTTTTCAAAAGTAAAGTTGGTAAGCTGAGAGGCGAGAGCCTCAGGTGTGTTTAAGCATTAGAATGTAGGCAAGGTAGCACAGCCCATTCTTCAGCAAATTAACCACCTGTTATGAGCCTGTTAGATGAAAATCCACAATTACAACATTTACTTAGGATTGCTTCTAATAAGATCAGTTCATTTGAATCCCATATTTTGCTTTGGTCTTTCACTATTGTGCAATGTGTGCACAAGTCAGCTGAAACAATGTATTGTTTCAACTAAAAATTACTAAATTTGGAACAATAAATAAATCTTAGACATCATAATTACTAGAATAGTTAATATATTATTTTAGCAAAAGTCCCATAAAGTTATAAAATAGGAATAGCACCGTCTTAGACCGGTCATACTGTTACTGTATTATATATTGTATTTTATTGCAGTTTATTGAGAAATGATGTATTCATAGATATCAAGTTGTTTTAATAGATTTAATAGATTTAGTAAGTCTATCATTAATTATGATGCAGGGCTTACCCTGCTTGCCACAAATCCTTTTTTCTCCAATAAGAAAACAAAGAAGAAAAGGTTAAATATTCAATCCAGTGTCCAAATGTGGGGTTTATTGAATGATCAGCTGAGGTAATTTGTTCTTTGGATCTAATTAATCCACTCTGACACAGAGAGCAATAATGCACAAGGGCACACACACAAACACTCATGTATTTGGAAATGCTGCCTCTTTTACACCGCTCTCTCGTAAACTGAGTCATGTCTTCGTGTTTTACATGTAGTTCCTTTTAGGCTTACTCTGTAAATTATAATATAATATTTTAGATTGCTGCAAAAGAAGAATAAGCCATTTTTGCAGCAGTTTATTCAAATTTTTGAATAAATTATGAGTGCCACATTTAACTGTGAAATACCCATTTAATATTTCTTCTTCTCAACAATTATATTTTTATAAGGAACATATGATTGTGCTTTGATTTCCTGTTAAATTTGTTAAATATTTCTTCACATTTTTATGTCTAGGTACATTGGTAAATGTTGACCTTAAAAAAATATCCTACCCATTTTTCCATTTTTGGTGTGATTTCAGAAAAATGTGATACAAACCACTAGACTGCCTTGACTTGGTGGACATTTAACTAAATAAAGCTAAATGAACTACTAACATGTAGAAACAATATGGAACCTAATGGTGACAGCATGCTTTCAGTAAGAATGTTTGTGGTTACAGTTATGCTACCATCTGTAACACTACCAAGGCTTAGCAGTTCACATAAATTGGCAAAGTCAGGTGAACGTTATTCAGAGTTACACCCGAGAACCTAAGGTCCCTCCAGAGGAGCTGCAGACATCCTACATTCTTAGCTGTGAGTATCTGACGATCAAACAACTGGTTGAAAAAATATAGCATCAATACAAAAGCCAGTCTGAGGCTTAACTGAAGAAGTTAAGGGAAAGAAAATCAATGTTATAACGTTTTCTCTGACTGCTATTGGTTCATAACAGATAGATGGTAAAATATTTATTATTTTTCTGTCTCTATTCTGTTCTGTTTTGAGTAGCCGTTACCCTGGAAAGCCGTTCAGTTCCGCCCTTTCAAAAAGGAAGTGCTCTGATAGCAGACACAGCACTGACTGCTCATAAATACTTCACACAACTTTACATTAAAAAAACATCCTGGTTTCATTCTGTAATGAATAATAGTAATTTACAGATGTTTTTTTATAATAATAACACATACTGCACCATTCCTGAGCCCACTTTAGGAAAATTGCATTGTTTTTGGTAGAGTTACTGGCATTACACAATGCAGTCCACCGACTGGGGTATAAAGAAATCCATAATCAGAATAAACGGAAATTAATCATTGATATGTACTAGTCTGGGTATTGACGAGTTTCACTTTTGAACTGAATAACTAAAGAAAAAAAGGCAAAAACGATTCAGTGATACTTTAGATGCAGATGCTGCTAATGCTACAGATTTATTAGAGCTGTTGCAGCTTCCTAAAAAAATAACAACTCATAGCAGAATATATACATATTATTATTTTAGTTGCCAGATCAAGTATTTGTTTGGAAGTTTCAAAGCTACAGTGTTGAACAGCATGCAGATAAATACAAAAACATTTTATTTTTTAACAATTATGAAACATTTTGGGGTTGCCGTAGGTGTTCCACAATTTGACAGTGAAGTTCTGGTTTAATCCTCCTCAGATCTTCTTTCTAAGGATTTCTAGCAATCTCCTTGATTATCTCATAAAAACATCAAGGGTTTCATATTTACAGAAAAGATTAAGATTTTTTTTCTTTTTCACATATTCAGAGGAAATAAACAATCACAGTTCCACCACAGCAAATTTATGACATCCTGCTAAAAGACACTTTTCAAGTATGACTGACCATACACACACAAGGACACAAGTGCTGCTTTATTGATGGGAGTAACCAAAAGCCATTCCTTCATAGTGCTACATCTGAAACAGAGGATTTTAAAAAAGCATCACCAGAGATAAAGGGTGCCTGCAGGGAAGGAATTTTAATATTAAATAAATGTAAAGCCATTGATGGGAAGAGAGATGAAGTGACAAAGATGTGATTTGTGTAAAACATACTAATATGATGGATTAATGAGTGCAGTGTCTGATAAATCCCCACTGTTCATATGAAAGATGAGCGCAGATGAAAGACAGGGTGGAGGTTGGAGTCATTCAAATCACAGGAGATCTTGTGACTTTACTCGACTGGAAACATCTCCTGTGACATATGGAAAGCTCCTACTGAAAGAAGTGTTTGGTGTTTAAGGATCTGAAGGATCTGACGAAGACATGTTTGATTTTGAGTGTCCTGGTCATTTAAGAAGGACTCCCTGATGCTTTAGGTGTGCAAAGTCAGGCTTCTATTAAAGGACTAACTCCCCAGCTAGATCTAGAGAAATCCATGCATGCAATTGTCTTTAGTCACATTGATTACTGTGATAGTGTGTTCACAGGACTGCCTAATAAGGCAATCACACAGCTGAACTAGAATACTGCTCCACTAAAACCTGGGAGACAGAGCACATCACCCCAGCTTTAAAGTCCTTCCACTGGCTCCCTGTAGCTCAGAAAATAGACTTTAAAATATTTCTGTCAGTTTATAAATCATCAAATTGCACAACAGAACTTTGATGAAGATGACTTTGAGAGCAACAATAGGAAATTGGGCATCTACTGTACTTTTGATTTCAATGCCTTTTCTTTACTAAAACTTTAACTTTCTACAGTTTGAACTATAATCTGATATAAATATTCATTATTAATAAAAGTGGTTTATTGTAACCAATGCTACTTCGATCTTAATAATTTGAAGAAAGAAAATTAAATTTTTGAAAATGTAAACAATTTTCTACCTTGAGGTTTGAACAGTCACACACTGCACAGAAAATACATTTTTCTGTTCCCCCCTTGAGAAAGTCCTTTGTGGATAACATTTTAATCAACAATAAATTAAAAAAGAAAAGAAATAGCTGACTACCTGGTGGCTAGATTCAGTTTTATTACTTTAAAATGAACAAATAATTATTAATCTCATTGTAAAATCTCAATTCAAGTTCAAGCCATCACTTTTCTTAAACACTCTAAAGCAGTTTAGCATTTTCTTCTGAGAATATGAGGAATTATTGTAATGATTTAATAGGAACTCCTTTGGTCCCGTTTGACCCAGCAGTGCTTTATAGAAAACTTTAACCCTTTTAATTTATTAAACAATCCAGACTCACACAGCTATGCGACAAGGAGGGTTCTATAAATATTAAAAGAAGAGTTTGCTCTGCCACACTCTCATATTAAATCATACAGAGAAGGATGTATATGGCCTTATTAAATAATAATGTCCTTGTGGGCCTGCAAAATGTGTAACTGTGTATGCAAGATCCCTTCTATCCTCCTCCTACTTGGCTCAAATAAAAAATGTTTTATCCCCTTGTCCATCAGTTTTGGTTTCCGAACTGAATAAAGACACAGTTCCAGAACCAGTGCTTGTTTAGCAGCATTTTTGTGTGTTTCCCCAAACTCAAACCAGTCATAACATTACCCTGGCAAAAACCTGCTTATTGCTCTGCTTTGCTTTGTACAGACATTGTGGACCCATGGTTATTGAGAAACAATTGTTTGCTGGAGCTGTGGATTCTGTTAAAGTTTTAATTCTAATATTTTACCATGATCTATATATGCAGTTCAGTGCTATGAAGCTTACCAGAAATTACCTGGGCTGTAAGCAAACACCCAACCCCAACATTGATGTAAAATAATAAAACATAATATTGACAGCATATGCTGAATTGTACATAAAGCAAAGAAGTTAAAAGCATGACAATAAAAAATAAATATGGTCAGTCTTATTAAAATTCAGTTGTCAACACTTGAGTCCTTGTAAATTCAAACTTTTTTATTAACACAACTTTTTTTTTAAAAGATTTGTTGAAGTATATCTGAAAAGAGATGATATCCAAACCACTGATTTAGACTACCACAAAATATTTGTATTTCTTAACTTGATTTTAAGTTATGAGTCAGTATTCACACTCTCTCCCGGTTTGTTTAGTGTTGCTAGGTCAAATATTTCAAGTGCAGTTTATTCCATATCACAGTTACCGTCAGAATTTCAGTGCAACCACAAAGGTCATTTTAAGGGGACTTGCAGTAAATCCTGCTTGCCAATTATGGATTTGGCAAGTTGGATGAAAATGTATCATTGCGGCAAAGCTGAGGCGGTGGGGTCATTTTAATGCTGAAAAACAAAAGCAGGAGTAAGAAAAATGTGGTTTAATTCTAACTCTAACCATCATTATACTACTGATTACATGGTTTTAATAATCACCATTTCACAATTTTAAATCTTTAAGTTGTAAAAATAAAATTCAATAGCATCTTAAATAGTGGTGAGAGTGGTTCATTGTGCGATTCAATGATTTCAAGATAATGCTGTGGAGTTTTTCAAGAGGTATTGAAAAAACTCAATTTTATGTGACATGAACCTGACGATACATTAGTAGGTCACATTCTGATTGAGACTGGGCCTCCAAAGGAGAAGGCTGTTCAGGTGTTTCCCATATTTCATCATCTTTTTTCCCCAAGTTTCTTGCCTTCTACTAAAGTTGAAACGTATTCAAGTGCTATCCCTTAAAGCGTTTTATCAGACAGCGCGACCTCCTGCGGAGCTGCGGAAGTTTTTACACAACTTATTCACATTTGTGAAGAACTCTTCAAAAAATCTCCAAGAAATTTATGAATGTGATTCATTTGGCAGAGCTTGAACCCCATGAGCATGCATTATCACTGATTTGTATGTAGATGAGAAAATATGTGGAATAAACCACAAGTGTAATATTTCTATATTTTTGAATATAATCAAAGAATCAATTAAAATATATGCAATGATCAGGCAATCTGATGTAAAAAACAAAAGCCTTTCACTTCTAAAAGAATATCTGGGGATCTAACAGTCAGCCAGAGGATCAGCAGTCAAGGGAGTGTGTGTTTAATGGTTAAAAATACACACATATACAGGGAGAAGCCTGACAGAAAAAGAATAAAAGACAAAACTGGGTGTGTAACTAAACGCCTCTGTCCTTGTCCTGCTGGGTCTTGCCAGGGGAAAATTCCTCTACTCGCTGCTCCACCAACCAAGAAGAACTGCAGCACAGTGAAGCTATGCTGCTCACGTCCGTGTCTATGAGCGTGTGTGTCGGTCTGTATGACTTTGTGTTTGTCCACTCGGAGGCGGCGAAGTGTGACGGCCTGGTCACTCAGACCGTGGAGACTTATGAAGCGAGAGCAAGCCAGCTGTTCAATTTGGCCTCATGGGCAGACAGAATGAAAAGTGGAATACTGAAGAGAAATAGTCAACATACGACGTGTGCTGTATGGATAAGTCCCCTCTGTGTATCTGCTATTTTCTGGTCAGGCAATGCCATGTTTTAGCTGTCATAAAGTATCATGTACTTTCAGGAACACATGCGAAATCTTTGGGGTATTTAAAGGATGCCATTACTCCTGCAAAGAACAGCTTAGTGAATGTCACTGTAATCTTTTAGGTGTTATGGATCAAAACAAATAATACAGTCTCACCGCAGAACAGCTGTCCCTGTCACATTTTTTTCCCCAAACGTTTAGAAAGAAGAGATCTTTCTCTAAAGCTGTTAGTGTCAAATTTCATACCTTAAAAAACATTTTCTTTTTTTTTTTTTTTTTTAAATGTGACAGAAGTGTGTGTCTCATCCCCCAATGGATCAGTTTTTCTTCCTGGAAAAACATGCCCTTGGATGTTAGACCATAGCCCCAGCAGACTGTCAAATTTCACATGCAGGAGGAGGACTGTGGTTTTTGTCCTGACCATTCCAGTCATGTCTGTGTACCTACGGTTCTCGCTTTGCGACATGGCCAGGGATGAGAGACTTCTCCTCTAAATCCGGTATTGATACTAAAGTGCTCCTTCAGGATCATGGGAGAGTACAAGTATTTTGCTGTCTTGTTCCTGTGTGATTTTAGGATGTCTTGGGAGACAAGTTGGGCCTTCTTCTGTAGTAATCCAAAGACTGCTCCAGTCTGTCATGGTGAAGAAAGACCTCAGAGAAGCTGAAAGGAAAACTTTCAATTTAGCAGAATGTCAACATTTATATATTCATCTATGATCGTTAGGCTTGGATCATGACTGAAAAACAAAATCCTGAGTTTCGAGGCTGAAAGCTCCGAGTTGTGTCTTCTGCTTCTCCACATCAACAGTGGGTGCTCTCCCAGATCCAGGCTTATAACGGGATGGAAGAAACTAGATTTTGCGTGAAAGCTTTCAGTCCCATGATCCTGAATGTGAGTAACCTTGTTAAGAAATAGGAAAAAAGAAAAAACAATGGGTTTTTGCACTGGGCTTCACAGGAAGATTATTCCTTATTTTATAACTTTTGTTTTTTTCTATCATTCTGCTTTCCAGCAGCTGGGGACCTGTAGCAACTCTCTGACATCTAATTCTTTTCCCTAACATTAATTCCCTCTCTCCAAGAACTGAAGATTGATCTTTTCTACTTTTTTGTGTAATAATTTATTTACTGTATAACATTTTTTTCTCTGCTGTTGCCCTGATTTGCATGCTGAGTACCCCTGCAACTCAGTAGGGGAGGTGCTAAATAATTTACATCTTTAAACCAAGTCCCTTATACATTCTCTTTTTTTATTCATTTTGCCAGTTGACTGTCGCCGCAGTCCTATTCTTCTTGTGTCAGTGTGATGTCCATCTCTTGTCTTCTCCGTTTTAATATTCTCAGAGAGTTTTCACAGGCTCTCTGCTCTGAATACATGAAGTGTAAGAGGGAAGGAATGACAGCAGCTGAGAACAACTGTTAAAGCAGGAACAAACTGGAAATAATCTTCTTTCTTCTCTTTCCTCTCTGGTTTGTGCTGTCTGTCTTTTGTTGTTCCCCTGTGCGCACTCCTTCACCTCACTAACCAACACTTTGATTGTCTCTCTTTGTTTCTTTCTCCCCTGTCTCCTCAGATCCCAATGCGCTGGGGCAACATGGCACCGACCATGCCTTGATTGGAGGAGTGGTGGCTGTAGTGGTCTTTGTCACCTTGTGTTTAATCATTGTTCTGGGAAGATACCTGGCCAGGCATAAAGGTAAAACCACAATGGGCCAGACCTCCAGGCCCACTGACTCAGTGCAGCATGCTCTGCTTGTCAAATATTAGTCTGCAGCTCTTCTTTCTTTTCAAAGTTACCGCTGGGTTAGGATAGGATTCATTTTGCACCCTTGGGAAATGTTATGTAAATGACTTTGATTTGAGCTGAATGTTTTTACATTTAGTCACCTTGTAAATGAATCCCCAGAGTTGTATATTTAATTGTGAATTTATGTAAAAGATAAAATACTGAATTGACGTAAAATGATATGTGGTTTTTCAAAAAAATTTAAAATTAAAAATCTTAAAAGTGTGAAATTCCTAAACATTGAATCATTCACACACAGATGGTGGCAAGCTACTACCATGTAGCCACACCTGGCCTGGGGCAGTCTGATAGAGGCGAGGCTGCCACCAGGCTCTTACCACCACTAGCAAGTAAGGTGGTTGAAGTGTCTTGTCAACAGTCACATTGACTGAAACAGACAAATTGGGGGTTGAACTGGCAACCTTCCAGTTATAAGACAGATTCCTACCACAGTTGCCTCCACTGATCCAGATAAATGGATCAACCAACATTCTTCAGAGATTACCAAATTAGTAATTAGTGAACATTAGTACATTTACTAGACAGTGTAAGTCAACTTTTTGTGCGTGTGTCAATGAATGACAAGCTTAAAAAGGAGTAATAACATGTAGATGTCCTACATGTTATTACTAATTAGTATTAATTAATCCCAAATTATAGTCATCCAAAACTGAGCCAACAATTAAACGTAATAATGCAAAACAAAGAAATCAATTAAGATACTTTTATATTGCATTAATTAGTTGTATTGTAATAATTTTAAGAGTAGCGTAGATTTTTTTTCTGTAAAGTCAATTTTTTATTGCAACAAATGCAAATAATTACATATTTTTGCAACGTCCTCTAAAAAGAATTTCATTTGGAGCACATGCACAAACTCGGTTTAAAGAAATCACACAGAGAATACTTATCTGAAATTTAAAGGTGATGGTCAGAATTCAGTAGCAATGCTTAAACATTTGGCCCTGAGCACAGCATCGTTGTGTTTTAAGTCTTGTCAGTCTGAAAATGGCCTGTGTGTTTGTTGATGCTTTTGGATTGTGTCTGCAGAGGGCTTTACTCACATTTACCACACTATCCCAGCTTCTCATCATTCTGTCTATGAATAATGTAGCATCACTGATGTTGTCTTCAGATGTGCTGTCTGCCCCAAGCAGCCAATGCCATGCAGGGCTGCTCAGTATTTGTTTTCCTTGAGATGGGTTTGTTTTTTTCCCCCTGTCTACTGCAGGAACATACTTGACGAACGAAGCCAAAGGAGCGGACGACGCACCCGATGCCGACACAGCCATCATCAACGCTGAAGGCAACCACGCACACGCAGAAGAAAAGAAGGAATACTTCATTTAGACTGCATAGGGAGCTGTGCTGCTCTCTACATTTTCTTTCAGTCCCTCTATTTCTTATAGTCTCTCTCTCTCTCTCTCTGTCCCCCACTTTCGTCTTCACCTGTGGCCACTGCCCCCTTTGAGTCAACACAGCCCGCAGGCAGAGATGTTCCCCTAGCTTTTTATTATTATTATGTCCTCTGGTTCAGCATTTTCCCATATTACATTTTTACAGTTTTTTTTTTCCTTTTTGAGAGATTTTTTTTAATCTTCCACATGCAGTTTGATGCTGCTCCTGAAGCTCTACTTATTCTCACATTTTTGCTCTTCTAGTGACACGAACTCCTGGAAATCTATATCTCTGCCATGGCTGCTTCTTACGTGACCTCTTGTTCACCCTTTTTCCTCTTTCCCACCAAGCAGACACGCTGCCACACGTTGTATCTCATGCCCCCCTCACATAGCTCACGTCAACACGGTGCCTAAAAATACAGACGCCATCGAACTTCTTTCAATGCCTTCATGTGTCGCCTGTCAGTAGCAATGTAAATGCTATATGTAGCTCATTTCATTGCTTAGTTCACAGCTTTTAATTATACATTACGTCCTTTTTTATTTGAATGATCTGTGCTGTTTACGCCTTATACGTGTCTATCACACTGAATATGGTACTTTTAGATGAACCACTGCGCCCGACTTCCCCATTCCCTCTGAATAAACTTGTAATTAAGCAGTGGACCCTTGTAAGATAAGACGAAGGTTTTGTGTAACACTGTAGCAAGGTCCGTCAGATAAGTGTATAATATGATTTTCACTATTAGGGTAGGAGTAATATGGGTTAGTGCAGTGTTGTTTAGAGCAAAGACCCACCAAAAATATTTGAAATAGTAGATGAGGCTACTTGCTAAATCTGCTGTCCCTGTGTACTTTACTCTGTACAGCCCTGCACCATGCAAACAGCAGTTTAGTGAAACATTTTAAACCCTATCTGGACAGCTTACAATAGTCTGTGTTTTACATTAATGGTTCAGATGTACAGAAAGAAATCTCCACATCTCAAAATCTGTAAAAATTGTATTGAAATTTTTTTTAACTTTTCACATTTTAATAATTTACTTTCTGTTCATATCATAATAGAGTCATTTTGCAGCTTAAAGGCCTCATGAAATGTACAGTGAACAATTTAAGTTTTCTGTAATAGCAAAATAAAGCTGTAGCAGTGTGTCTTGGTGTCATCCTTTTTAGACAGCTAAAAAGAATAACACCCCACATCTATTGATCAATTGAATCTATTAATAGATCCCAATAGCTTGATACCCCAATAGTTTGAGGTACAGGCAGAAAGGATAATAACATATTTTGACTATGTGGGATATGCTAATGGACTTCTGTCCATTGGTTTTCATCGTAAACAGCTGTAACACTGTCTGTAAATTAGTTATAATGTCCACCTTTAATCTTTAGGTTTCAATTCAATCATTCACATCATCAGGGTAGAGGTTTTGGTGATCCAATACTTTGTCTTTTGGTTAAAAGATGGCTATTAGTTTGCTAGTTCATCCCATTGGATTCAAATATTGTACTATAAAGTTGATCAAAAACAAAAAGACAGCAGCTTTTCACTTGTAAATTATAAATCCTGTAATATAGGAGACAATGAGTTGCAGGAAAAAGCAGTAATGCCTCCATCTTCATGCACGCCCACTACTTGCTTCCTCACTCTGTCAGTGAGGTCAGCTGGACTTGTAGCTTATCCTCTAAAACAGGATAAACTACAAGGCGTTGCAGATGCCAGCGTGCGACAGCAGCAGCTCGTCTGCTGTTTATGCAAACAGAGGGAGCCTCGGGCCTTCCTCTGATGCAGATTATATCGATGGGTTGGTCCAAATGGTTTTCCAGTTGGATCCGCTTCCTTTGAGGATGTCTCCAGCCGACACTCACTGAGAGGGTCTGTAATCAGAACTGTGACTATAATAATAATAATAATAATAATAACAATAATAATGGAGGAAGTGGGTTGCGGTCTCTGAAAGAAATTCAAGTGATGTCCTGTAACTTTTAGATGTGCCTCTGCTGCACCAAACCTGATTAGAATGATTAGGTCATTAGCAAGGCTCTGGAGATCTTATCTACACAAGGAGGAGGTAATTAAGCCATTTCATTTCAGTGTTTTGTACCTGTGGCACATCTAAAAACTGCAGGACACCGGCTCTTGAGGACTGGAGTTTGACACCTGAGCTCTAAAACAATTGTTCTTTTACCTTGCTCATATTCTTGAAATGTATCCTTGTCGAAAACTGAAGAATATTATCCGTTCTTAGTAGGTAACTGATAATGAAGTTTGGACTGCCACTGTACACGTTATATTTCACTAGTTTTTGAAGAAAAAACTGAAACTGCATTAGTCAGTCTTTTTATTTCCCATTTCGTCAGTCACAGTTCCATTTCATGAGGCCTTAAAGTAAAAAAATGAAATTGGAGAGAAATGTTGAGAGTGCTGGCTAATATATCTGCTTGGGTCCTATTTCCAAAATGTAAAAACTGGAGGCAAACAGATAAGCACAAAATTTGACAGAATGAGTTACTGTGTTCCTTTGCCAACAACTAAATTGCCTTGGGAACGGTTCTTTTAATCTAAAAGGTAATGGAAAGATGAAAGTGAATTTTTTTGGAAATGTAAGCTAAGTAATTTTTTATATTAAAAAAAATCTAATATTGTTGGTTTAAATTGTATCCCACTCCCTGTTATATATTGTGTCTGCTAAAATGTGGTTGACTGTAAAAAAAAAAAAAAAAAAAAAGCTGTTAAATTCTGGACTCCTTTATTCCTTCAAATGTATATTTGTCACCATTACTTTCATTTATAAGAAGACTTAAAAAATTCTGTTTTGTTTTTGTGCAAAGCATGTACATAATGTGTAAGAACAACACTTTGGTACTACACATTAGCATGATTTTTGTTCTTTTTTAAACTTTTAATTTATTTAAACTAAAGTTATTGACCAGAGAATCACAACAGAAGTACATTAAACTTAACTTGTTTTGGTACTGCAGGTCTGAAGAATAAAATATTATAATAACAGTCAAGTTTAATGATAAGTCATCTAAATATTGGCACAAATTGTTGCTAAAAAGGCTATTTATATGTAATAATAAGAGAAAATATATAATTGCTTATATATCCATTGCCCAAAATGAAAACTACAACATATTTCAAGAGGAATCAGCTAAAATGTTACCTTTATGTTGGTCGGAAAAAATTATAATACTCATTTGATACTCATTGACCACTTTATTAGGTATACTTGTTTATTTAGTTAACACAAATACCGCATATTCACATATATCACATATATCACATGGCAAAACTTCTAAACACTTAGATATCTTTATGTTGTGAAGACGTCTTTTTGAGGTTCAAACCTAGCATCAGAATGAGAAAGAAAATGTTCATTAGTTTGAACGAGGGACGGCTGCTGGTGTCAGATAGGCTGATTATTAGAAATTGTTGATCTACAGAGATTATCATACTCAACTTGCTGAATATTTTGAAAACGATCACCAAATAGTATAATTTGTGTGAAAAAAGATCAAGTTGATATCAATGCCTGGAAATAAATGGACAGACTAATTTGATATAGTAGAAAGACAAAAGTTGCCCAAATAACTACCTATTACAATAAAGGAATGCAGAATAATATCTCTGAACACTCAACATGTTGAGCTTCAAACTTTGAACAGATGAGCCACTCCTGTCTGCTAAGAACTCAAAACTGAGGCTAGAAATCACAACTTCACCAAAATTGGATGATGGGAGGTTGGATTGCCTGGTTCAGTGAATCCCAATTTCAATTGCAATATTGAGATGGTAGGATCAGAATTGCATCAAACAACATGAAAACCATAGACCTGTTCTACCTTGAATAAACAGTTCCAACTGCTGCTGGTCTAATGTCATGGGGATACTTTTTCTTTGCATCTGTCAATTCTGTTTTTGTATTGTTTTAAAGGAATTTGGCTGACTTAGTGTCCTGTAAAAGTGTGATAAAAACCAACAGCAGTAATCTATTTGGATGAAACTAATTATCACCAATGGCAATAAAAAAAGTAGGCCCTGCTGTCTCCAGTTTTATGGCCAGTTAACAACTTTATGCAAACATGGTTGAATGGAAAACTGTCTTGCTCTGTATGGCAATGTTGGACTTCATAACTGGAGAGAATCGCATGTTAGAAATCCTTAGATCAATATCAGCATAATATTTTCTTGTCACAGTGTATGTAGGGATAAATATGTTTTTAGGTCTTGTTAATTACATTTTTGTTGTTTTACACGTTTGTGCACTTCAACTTTCACCACGCTGTTAACAGACTTAACTTTGTTTTAAAAAGCTCTTGCAGTTATCTGCCACTTTTTTGCAGAAGAAATCATCTATATATAATACTCATATTTTCTGTTGCATTTCATCTGTGTACCCATTTTAGAAATGAGAAAAGTTAGGACATGATATTTAACAAATGGTCTGCAGTGATGAGTTGGTGTTGGCATTGGAAAAGAAAAGGTGCCATTTACTGAATTATGCACTCTGGCCGTTACAATTTGATGGATATTTCTTAGTAAATGTTAAAATTTGTGTGTGTGGGTTTTTTTTCTTTAGAAACCAACTGTAAATATTTGGTTTGAAATGAAAGTATTGAGTTGATTTATTGCAATGGCTTTTTATAATCAATAGACCAAACTTAAATCTTGTTCAATTCTGTTTTGATGTTTTTTGTTTTTTTCCAACAGCTTAGCTCATGCCACCATTCACCCCTTTATTATACAGATCCAATTGTAGCTGTTCCTTTTTTAATGTCTTCTTCTTTTTTTCATGTTTCATGTTAGTTGAAGAAACTAAGCTTTAAAAACAAACTAATTACCCACTTTGTGTTGGTTTGGTAAGCAAGATTATGGGCTTAAAAGTCCATTATTAAGATCACAAACTTGTACAATTGCAATGCCATGTTCTTTAAGCGGCAGGCTATTTTTTTTTCATTTTTGGTTCTGTAATTTCCTTGTTTATAGCAACCCTGTTTTCTTCTGCTGAAGGTGTGCTTGGTCCGGGTGAGGTTGTGCGTTTATGCAGATTAAGCAGCACAATCCTGGCTGCAATTTTGGCAGGAAATTGCTCGCAATTTTATGACCAATTTTCATGTTGGCTGGGACATCTACACACCAGTGAAAATTTACAAAAAACACCCTTTTTACCTCTTTTGTTACAGGTCATGTTGTCCATGGCCTGTACAGATTAACAGCCAGGTACAAAAAAGCTGTTTACCTGAAGTTAAAGAATTAGATGAGTTACCCCAGTATTATTTTATCTACCAGTTGAGAATTGTCTGCCAAATAATCAAACCTGGAGCAGAATAATGTTTGTCTGTTTCTGTGTGGGTTTGTAAAATACACCAGAAAAGAACAAGTTACTCTCTATTAGAGAGCAGATGCAGAATCGTGTTTTGTAAAGAAAACGCAGCCTGAAAAACTGGACATTATGATAAATGAGCTAGCTCTTTATGATTTATCTGTATCCGCTTCCTGCCTACCTGCTTCTTTTATACTTTGGATTGAAGCTAATGTGTTTTTAAAGGGTAATTTGGCTTTTTTGAAGAGATGTTTATGAATGTTACTATCAGTAATAGCTCCCATAACTGTACCAGATAGAGTTTGTTGGCAGTTTTAATGGAAACAAACAAGTTTTCAGATCAATGGAAGGACAACATGAAGTCACACAATATGTGTTATCGATTTAAGATCACCCAAAATATTTTTTATACAGTCCTTTATGAGTGCATACTAATTAGATGCAATTACAAAGTATTGTCTCTATTTTATCAGCCAAACAGCTTTCCTGTTATGACACTGACGTTATATTAGTGTAATCATTCCTAATTGCTGAAATAATGGTGTGTTCGACAGACAAGAGCATGTTCAGAGTGAGGTCTTATAAATTGATCTAATCAGTTAAAATTCTAAGTTTCAATTTCAACTTAACTTTTCGTAGAATAACTCAAGACAGACATCTGTCGACTGCAGTTAGGGGAACTAGCACAAATAATAATGTCACAGAATGGCACATAAGAAAATCTGAATTATCCTTTTAAAAATATTACATTGTAACTGGACCAAATCCAATCACCACTATGTAGATTTGACTCATAAGCAGCATATTGAATGTTCATATTAATGAAAAATTTTATCAAGTCACTAAAGGTTGATGTGAAAATGATATCTGTTCTGAATCTGCTTTTATGACTCTGGTTTTAAATAATTCAGGATTTTGTTTTGACACATTTTCCATGCCCTGTCTGGCTCTTCACATGCCTTTGCTGTACAGTTTACCTTCAATCCAGCTCTTTGTACCTCCTGAAATATCAATGCAGACATCAATAAGCCCAGTTTCTATATTGCCGCATTGATCACGTGTGACATAATCGCATGTAGTGATGTGCTGTTATTATTTGTATCAGTTTTGTTTCTTTTGCATCTCAGGAATATATTTCATTTAGGATTTCTTTTCTTTTTTTCTTTTTTTTTTTGGTGGTTTCCTGTTTTAAAATGGGGACATGTGAGCACTTATCACTCTACTCGCCCCTGTATGCTGACACCATGTATTTGTTTAAGATTACCACGATGTTAATAAAATTATTCAGTGATTCTTCAGTAATTCTGTCACCTTGCTGTCATTGAAAACATTTTCATTAGTCTTTTTGATAGCGTTTGTTAAAGTCACGATTTACCACTTAAAGTTCTTGTAGCTTTGCACTGCAGCTATTTATACTTTGGATTCATTTGAACTGTCCTCATGAGGAGTCCTGTGTGCATGCACACACAGACAGACACACACTATCCCCAGGAACACTCCAACAAAAACACCACACATGCACAGAAGCATGCTCATATTTTTTATTCAGAGGAATAATTCATGTTGTGTTTCAACTGCATGTCTGGGCTCTGTGGCCCCGATGTGTTGGCGTTCAGTTTACCATGTGCAGTCTTTAGACGACTTGGGAGTGTCTTGCTGTATTTGTTGACTGTCTACACAATAATACTCCTGTGACAACAGCTTTACCTGAAACAAGCAGAATTTAAAGGTGCTTAAACAGTCTCAGGAAATTAAACGTGTACAGGAAAAGAACAAAAGTCAGCGAGGCTGAAAACATTCATTATGGGCTCTGTTAGATTAACAGTGAAAATAAGCGTACAGTTGTTTTCATTTACAATTATATACAAACCAAACTGTACAAAATTAGGTAGCACTGTTGCCTTGCAACAAGAAGGTCCCGGGTTCGAATCCCCCAGGGTTTCTCTATGTTCTCTCAGTTTGTGTTCTCTCCGGCTTCCTCCCAGACTGTCAGGTTAATTGGTCCCTCTAGGTGTGAAAGTCTGAGAACCATTTATAGATGTCTATCAATAAATTAGACTATAACTGAAGTTTAATTGAGTTTAATTGATTTTCATAGTCCAATTGAAAAAAAGAACAAATTCACAGATTCTTTAATTAAGAAGAACATTTCTATTCAATGCTTGATATAACAGAGAACAATTAAAAACTGTTCCTTTATAGTTAGATATTTGAAAATGTTTAATACCAGATTAATATGTTGCAATGACAAACACTTTAAATCCATGACTCTTGATCAGATTCACTTTGTTGATTTGAAGTGACTTTCTCTGACAGTAGTGAAGGGACATACCCTTTGCATCCTCACACTCACGGGCATGAAGAGAGTGAAGAATGTGCATACATTTTGGGAAGGATGAAGCACATAAAAATAGGTATAAGCATATGAAGATTGAGAGAGTGAGAACGTCATGATGCACCCAAGCTTGAAAGACAGAAGGAAGAGCCATCCGGCATTTTCAGGAAGTCAAAAGATGATGACTGAAGGGGAGAATTAGGTAATAGCAATAAGATGTCATGTTAGATTGAAGAAAGCAGCTGCAATCAGCCCATCTGTCAGGAATAAATGTAGCCTGGAGAGGGTTGCAGTTTTGCAGCTGAAGTATGATTCCTCCACTGATGGAAAGGGAGGGGGTCAGTGAAAAACTCAATTACCTCTCAATCAATTGAGCTGGTTTCTTGAACTGGCACAGGCAGCTCAAGAAAGACTGCAGAAAAAGAAATGGTTTTCATGGAAAAGCTAGTTTGCATAAATGATTTTAACCCACCAATTTAAGCAACTGCTGGCTGCATAACCTGCCTGAACAAATTTTTTCTGAGGAAAACTTGCCTTAATGGACTGAAGATTACATGTTATGAACTAATTCTTACATAGTTTGAGCAATGACAAAACTAAATCAATCTCACAAATGACTTTTATCAGAAATACCAGCCATAATCCGATAAATGATTACATTAAATTGTGTTTCTGATTAAATATGGTAAAGAATGTGTCCACCTTAAGTCTCATGGCAACTAAATTTCAAGAAGTAGTAATTCTAAACAAACATTTTGATTCAGTTATTGTTAGTTGGTGAGCTTTTTATTTAAATTTTAGATTCTATTCTATCAATAAATGTACAAAAACAAACGAGGAGGTCTTTCTGAAAGTTCAGAAGAGAAATCAACATACATTTAAATGTGAATAATAACTTTCTCAAAGTTAAATAGTGTTAAAAATGATAACATGGTAAAAGTTGACTGTGTGACCACCTTTTAAACAGCATACACATTTTTAAACAACTATATAATTATTGTTTTGTTGTGGCCACATTAGTGGCATTAGGGAATAAATCAGCCCAGAAAAAAACATTGATTGTTGCAACTATTTTTTTTATTCAACTTCTTTTACTCTTGTAAACTTTTTTTTATTCAACTTCTTTTACTCTTGTAAACATCCCCATCCCAAAAACATGAACCTTGATTCATATATGCTCTTTATCCAATCTTATCCAATCTATTTGAGCTTGAACTATTTTGTGAAGGAGAATGAGGAAGATCTTTTGTCTGTAGGTGAGGATAGCTGTTAGTGACATTGCCCAACTCTTATTTTACAAAATCATGTCTTCTTATGCTTCACAGCTATAACAGGACAACACTTTTGTGTTGTTCTCTTATATAAAATTTTAATTAAATACATTGAAGTTTGTGGTTGTACATTGACAATATTTGAAAAGTTTCAATGATATGAATATACTGCATTTTGCAGAAGACTTCAAATTACTGTAGAGTTAAAGTCACTGTTGTTGACTGTACACCCTCTACAGCATCTTTCGTTACCTTCCATTTAATTGTATGAGCCCAAAAGAAGAATTTCATTAGAATGGGGCAAAGACACAAGTATGCAGATGGTTCTTCTTGAGAAATAACGTACATCTGATAGTTTATCTCTGCATTTTAGGGCTGTTGAACATGGAGCTTAAGATGATTGGTGGCAATGCGCACAACTCTAACTCACTGTCTCTTTCTGATCATCCCAAAGCCTCCTTCCTCACACCTGTTCGGTGAGAGCCAGCTCACTGGTGAAGGGAGCAGCCGCTCCATATGCAAATCCATATGTGAAGATGATCTACTCTTCCTATTCTCAGCTTTTTCTGTCAGAGCCACTTTTCTGTTCATGCATATATTTAGTCAAATTATTATTTTAATGCTTCCTTTGCTGTATTAGCTGGATTTAACTCAAGTTGGGGTTTTTTTCTTCCATTTTGTCCTCTACTCTCCTTCTACTACAGAATCCAGTATAACAAAATCCCATTTACCTTGGTGGCACATTCCCTTTGGAGGCTGACAGAAGGGATGCATACTGACTTGGATGTCTGGTAAATTTCTTGACCATGTGTGTCCACATTCTAAACCATATATGGCTAAATACACATTAACTGTTTGATCTCCAAGATGCCATCAGCTAGAGAAAAAAAACCCACCTTGATGTATATTAGCTTTATTCTGAGAGAACCTTTCTCTTTTTTTGTTTTTTTGCAATTTAAAAAAAAAACAATGTCTAAACCAGTTCCTTTTATGGTACATTTTTTATTTTTTGAACAGTGTGCCATTAGTCTTTCCACTGCCTTTTTACGCAGTTCTGCTCAATTTTCATCAGGCAAGCTTTTGTGCAGGCAAGCCTTTTATAAAAAAAATTTTAAACAAGGAAATAGCATTTTAGAAAAATTGGTTTATCCTCCTGCATTTTCTTTTAAAATAACCTGAAATTCTCCATTCATTATTTACCCTTTTTTCTTCATTCATGAGATTCATCTGAGTCGATTATTCTGATATCTTCATTTTTACAGTTTCCTTCAGAGCAGCACCAGTAAAATCCAGACAGAAACAATAGCTTGTACATATTCAATGAAATAGACTCTAAAAACCTACTAGTTTATATTTTTCTATATGCCTTGTCTACTCCACTGCTACCCAGAACAAAAGAAGAATAATCCTAATTTAATTCACCTGCGATTAAATTCTTCTTCTTTTAGACAACTGAGAGCTCAACTCTCATCAGTGGTGTTGATGTGAGAAAAACTATGAATAGTTTAATTATGAGGTATGACAAATTATTTTGTTCTGGTCTATTTTAAATTATACACCAATCAGGTATAACATATAACTACCTGAATCATAGTGTGTTGGTCAAACTTATGCTGGTGCAACAGCCCTGAATCTCTGAGACATGGTCTCAACCAGTGGGAAGGTGAGCTGTGGTTTCTGGCACCAAGCAGCAGATCCCTTCCGTCCAGAAGGGGCCTCCATGGATTGGATTTGTTTGCAGAGCACATCCAGCAGATGCTGTATTGGATTGAAATCTGGATGATGTAGAGGCCAAGCCAACACCTTCCTTTGGACCACTTTTCATAGATACTAAGCACTCCAGACAGGAAACAGCCCACAGAAACTGCAGCTTGGAAATGTCTGACTCAGTTGATTAGTCATCATTTGGCCCTTGTCAAATGTGTAAAAAAAGTCCTTTTGTTTGACCAATTTTTATTGCTTCTAACATGATTTTTACTTGCTGTTTAATAAATTTCACAGACCATATTAAAGAGATAACCACGTTACCTCCTCAAATTGAAGAGGTAATGTGGAATTTCACCTTACCTAATTGGTACATGCCAAGAATTCAAATTCCAAACAAAATTTCTAAATAAAAAGACATAAATTGGTGGTACTACTTATATAGTAATGATAATCATCATTATCAGTAATTTGTTTTTTAGATGTTGTCAGGAAACATCCTGAACTTGTCCCTCCTTCAGTTTCACAGAATTGTACATCATGATGTTTGGAACATCAACAAAGAACTGAAAAGTATGTTGAATGATGCTCCTCTTTCCAGTAGAGGAGGCGTGCTGATTTCTCAGTCCTAGAACACCATCTGTGTTTTTGTCTGCATTGTAGAGGTCCCCAGCAGCGGTGCCATGGCTTATCAGCTCAAAGAAGACAGAACGCAGGGTTCAAAAACCCAGCTGCATCCTCCAACATGGGGATTTGATGTTTTTGACATAATACAAATTTCCCAGAAAGACTTTATATTTATACATGCCAAACTAACTAAGTTGGACAAAAAAAAAATGTGATTGGCTGTCTTTAATGCAAAAATGTTATGAAAATGTTGCTATATTCCAAAAATACATAATAAATACAAAGCATGCATATATAAAAATACATTTACCCAATCCTCATTGCCTAAAGGGATAAATAATAAACACCCTCTAAATTAAAAACATCTCTCATTATATTCTAATAAAATGCAGTGTTTTAGAATAATGTGTGTCTAAAGCTATTGCCATTGTATCTTAGTAATGGCCGTATGCATTTGACTTTATAACATTCTGTTTAATACTCATATTTCTAGCCTTTAATGTTTTGTAGCACTTGCTGCATATTCAGCACTTTATTCATGCAATTAAGTTATTTCAAATGTCAAAGAAAATGGCCTTTTTCAAGCTTCTTGGTTCAATTAAGAATCCTAAGGAAATCCATTCAGAAACACAAAAAATGTGTTTCCATTAACCATAGAATTGTGCAAATTGAAATTCTGAAAACATTTGATTAAAGGAATCATGCCAATGTAGAAAAAAAAAATTCTGTTCAATTTTTTAAAAAATTGTGTTGTGAAGTGATTTTTCAGTTGTATTAAAATAGATTTATTTTGCAAAACTGCAATGGAATAACTTTTTTCACACGAATCACACCCTGGATGTCCCTACTGGCAGAAACAACAAAGATGACAACAAAAAGTTGTAGAAGGCTGATGGTTTGTTTTGAGTGGTTTTTATACAATGCAGCTGGCTCCACCAGAGCTCAAACAGTCTCTCGTGAAGTTCTGTGTCATTAGAAAGTCTAATGAGAGAGAACTAGTATTTGTCTAATGTCACAGAATTCATATAATTCCCAACTACAATTCCCCCCAAAACGCTGCATCTATAGTCCTAAGTATAAGGGGCTTGATGCTCCAAAGCCTGAATGAGATACTGACATTTCCTCTAATGGCTGAGTTATGAATATATGTCATGTAACTGTTTACATTCATCACTTCCATCATTTTTCATGATTTATCATCTGATTAAGCTTATTCACATGTAATTTTAATTCAATGTATTATTTAATGGAAACATTGCAACTGCAAAATTATATTTTTTTGACATTAGCAAAATAGTGAAAAAGATTTGTACATATTTGAAACACACCACAAAAAGTACACATAAATGATTCTATATTATACATCAAAATATTACTTAGGTTGCAGCTGGAAAAAGTAGACATAGGAGCTGATTCCACAGGAGAGGGACCTGATACTTGAAAGATCTCTCCCATTCTACTTTTAGAAAGTGTGAGAACCACCAATAAACCAGATTGCTTAGAATGATCCTGCAGTCTTACACAATATAGACTCTGCAGATAAAGATCCCTAATTTTTTCTGTAAAAATCAAACTCTCCTGTTCTCTAGTTTAATTTTTTTTAAGTGTACTAGAACTTCAATTTAGATTTTTAATGTAGATTTACAATAACTAGTACTGACAATAACTTCTCATAAGTGAATAAATGCACCCACACATTAGATCCAGGTTGCAGTAATATTCTTCAGAACTGTCTGAAGATTGCTTTGTAATTCAGTCAACTGATTGTTAGCGATATAGGAATGTAACCAGGGGATTACTTCTCCTTCCAGCTTCTGCAGCAGCCCAACTTACACCTTGTGTTTTATCCATCCATCTTTGGAGCTAACTTGAGCTGGGTTCTGCACACCCAGCTTGTGTAACTGGGTGTAATCTTACATCTAGCATTTCATCATTCCTCATCAAAAACCATGATGGATATTTCTTCAACTTTCTTTCCACATTCATTAGAAACAGCACATACAACAACAGTAAGTTTAAAGAACGGAAACATTTGGGGTTCCAACTAGTTAAACAACAATCGCCTGGTTAAACTGAATAAGACAACTCTGAAAAGTTAACAAACAGTGGCAGAAGTTTTCCATTGCTCATTTTATATAGCAGAACATATCTATTAAAGCTAAAACAGCACAGCTGCGTTTCATGTCCGACTCAGAACTCAACTAATAGCACAGCTAAAGTCATAACAGCACCATAACAGTGCCAAGCCATCTCTATGCGGCTGTCCAAAGCAGCTTGTTTTATGCGAGACATCAGTGTTTCAGTCTATCGTGCTGGAATGTGAGCTTTATGGAGGACTGCAAAGCATAAGTCTGCCTTTGGCAGCACGCTGCCATGGTTGCCGTGATTCTGCTAATTTATATGTGCAGCACAGCTAATGGGGGATATAAAAGGCCTCGAGTCTGTCCATTCTAGCCCGCATTTTAGGGCACAGCTCCAAATGATGAGAAAGCACAGTGGTGGTGAATTGTGTGTGTTTCATATATTTGTGTGTGTGTGTCCAGGAATGTGGCGGTGTGGAAGTGGCAAAGAGGTTGAAAATGGTGCTGCCTCATTAAGTTGTTGCGACAGTATTACAGTCCATCAGAGGAGATTGCATTTTCTTTGCATTCTGTTTGTTTTTCATGGCCATATCTGAAGACAGGGCAGTTAAAAAGAGACACAGTCACACCCCGCTCAGCATCAATTCTGAAAGCTTGTGCTACAAACATCTAATTACAATCATTATGGTTTGCTGTACAAACTATAAATTGACATATATTGATGTGAACATGGAAGATTTCTGCTCAGTTTTGTCAGCAGCAAAAGCTACTATTCATTTTACAAAGATACAAACATGTATCAGAATGGATCCTGTATAGTTGAGACGTTAGTTCAATTCAGAATCAGGGGCAAGTTTGAAAAACTTTTTTCATAAACACCATCCAATCTGAATCATTTTGTGCTTTTATAAAAAGTAGAATGGATAAATATTTATTTTCTGGATTTGTATTGCTTGCAGAACATAACCCCAAAAGTCTTGCAGATGTCATTTAACTGAAATGTGGCTATACTGCTTTTCTTCCGCTTTGTGGGTGCCTTTCATTTCTAGAATATGATGCACTGAGGATAGCACTTGTAAAATGACAACATGTTAAAAAAATATACAGTAAACACTTTTGGAAAGCATGTTTTCTTCTAACTTTGACTAGACAGTCACTTTTTGATCAACTCTCTTATCTGTAAAATCACGAGAACAGGCCAGAGTTACAAACAGTATGAATATTCTTTGTTTAGTTAGTTAAAGTTTTATTTCCCCCAAACTAAAAGTAATTTGCTGTGATATGAGTTATGTGCCAGTGCTTTATGAGCAATCAGCTGTAATTACGTGCTTCCTTTTATGATTAGGACAGCTTTAAATGGTGGATCATGTAAGCATTAGGCCACATTCTTATCTGCTGATTACTCACTGAATATTCAGAATAAGCAGGCTGCTGTGACACATTTTCTTTGGTGGGTGGATTTAATGTGCTCTATGCTAGTACTCAACAAGCAGTTATTTTGTGTTTGAAATTTATATTCTCAGCAAAATACTTGCTCTGATTCAATAGTACCTCTTTGAAACATCAGTGTTTTCCACTCAGGCAATCTGTCTCCATGTTTGCAAAGCTGTAAATGGTCATCTGTTTTCTTGGAGTGAAACACTGTGATGTTATTTTATCACTCTGAAACCGAAACCCTACACATTTGGCTTGCTTTACCTAATCTGGGGTTTATATGCAGAACATTTTTTTTCCATCTTTGTTCATTTCTGGTCATTCCCTCTTCCACACTGAAACTTTGGGTTTCTTCAAAAAAATATGTTGAATACATCTCAAGTCTAGTACTTCTTATTTGCAACTAATCCATGAATTAATAGCATATAAATAAAATTTGCTTGAGCTTTCACATCTTGTGCTCTACTGAGCAACTTACTTTTTTTGTAACACCGATGTTTATTTTTTTCTACCCCAAGCTTAACTGATTGGGAGTTAAAGTTTTATAAGAACATTTGTATCTATGTGAATGTTTATTTGAGAGAAAAAAAAAAAGATGTTATTATTCTATATGGTGCCAAAAATGTGCATTGTAACAGCAGGTGAACCTAATGACAGACAAGACGTCCTACAGCTGTAAGAATAAAATGGCAAAAAAAGTTTTTCTGAGGTTACAAAAAAGGTCAGAATGAAGCTGTTGTTTTGAGCAGAGCTCTGACTCCTCGTGTGTCAGTATTCGCTCATGTTACCCCCTCTGGTTTGGCCAGAGGTAATGATCTATGTCGAGAGCAAGGTACAAGTTTACACCAAGGTGCTACACAGGGGTCAGGGTCACCTTTAAACAGATGTTATGGCACAGGTTTCTGCCAGTACATCAGGACATAGGTCAATAAAAGCCAGATGTTGCAAACCTGAAGGGATTCATAAGTGGCATCATCTCTCGCAGCTGACTAAATACTGCTGTCTCTGTAAAGAACCCCCCGGCTTGTGAGTGAAAAAGCAGGAGTCCAGTTTTTGTGCTGCTGCCATGGTGTTGCTAAGAAACTACTGTTAAATGTTGTGTTAAAAATTGTGAGACTCTTTTGTTGAATCCATACTTTCTGTTTTTTGTCATTCTGCCAATGCTGAACTTCAATACATGCAATTCAAAGAACTTATTGATCTTTCTATGCTTATTTACAGTGAAACATACTCACCTTGCCATGTAGAGTAAAAGTTACACACACAAATACTTGCACACTTCTGTTATGGATTAACAGTTACGTCCTACTTCAAATATTTCTATATCTTCCAGACTCAGGAAAAACATGAAATGAAGGGGTTCAAGGACTACATATTTTTTTCTCAGACAGAACTTTACAATGATCACATTATGATGTATATTATGGTAAGTGACCTGTTATTGTACAGTGCTTTATCTAATGAAGACAAAGGGCTTTACATCCATTTACGCACACACTGAATGGATGGAGGTGAGCTTCCTTGTAAAAAAAAAAAAGAAAAAAACCCGGAAAATGTGTATTTAATGTTCAACAACAACTTGAACATTAATGTTTCTTCAGGTGTTTTTCTCACCTGAAGAAAACATTAATTAATGATCACATTTTTTCCCCCCATACTTCACCATGAAATACATTCTGAAAGAACAGAAGAAATTATGTTTTGTTAGGGAAAGTTTTTAAAACTAAACACCTTAATTACCCTTTTGTGGATCTTGATTGGTCACTACAACCAAAGTACTTAAGACTGTGAGGTTTTTGCATTTATCCTGTCTGAAACAAATTGTGGAGGCATATATCAGAAGGTCTCCATCAATATTAAGTTTAAAATATACAGTTTAATAAACAAAAGTCTTCTCCTTTAACAGATGTAAAATCTGGATTACAGTGACTTCACTTGCTAACATAGACAGTATTCTCCATGAGTGCTGAAAGAGAGAATTTTTAGTCAAAAATTAACATCACCACCTGAACTGAAAAAAAATATTTGCATTAAACAACATTTTATTGTAATAGATTACACTTTTTTATGTATTTCAGTTCTTTTTTCTTTTAAAATAGCTAATTTGGAATATTTCATATCACTTTTATTCTAAGTTGATAAAGTTAAAAAAAATATTACATAGACTGAAGTCACCATATATCAATAAATCCCTTGATAAAAACCTATCAATAGTTTTGGTCTATTAAGACAATGACTCACTTGTGAAATGTCTTCATTTCACTTTACATACCAAAAACATGAATTCTTTTGTTCCCATATGCCTTTGTGCATTGGGTTCATGCACTGAAAGACACACTACATAAACAGTTACTGTGATATTACTTGGCTCAGCAGTGTGCTGTTTATTAAAAAATGGGCTTACCACTGTGCTCAACACCACCCCACTGTTTCTGAATAATAAGTATTAACTCTAAGCTATTTTCTTACCACACACATCAAAAGCCACAATACTGTAAAACTCATTTTTTGGATGTGTGTCAGTCAGTGTGTGTGTATGTTTAATTTGTGCACAGAACATGCACAACTTCTTTAAAAAAAATGTAGCTGAGTTATGACCTTATTTAGATTAATCGGAAAGTTTTGTTGTACAGCAAGACCTTTATTAATTCATGAAACACGCATGCTGTCACTCTTCCCCCTGAAATGATTAATACGTCAGTGACAGAAGCGAATCCCCTTTGGGAAAATATGCACTCGGAATCCTCTTTATCATTCATCTATGCTGTGTATTTGTATAGCATAATAAATCAATTTCTGCTAAATTTCAACTAACGTTAGTTGCTACCACCACAGACAGTCTGTAAATTAAATGGAAACAGGGCATGTCAAAACTTAGACATTCTGTAGCAATTTATAACTACTTTACATATGGTACCTTGAGACAGCTTTCATACCCTTTAAACCTTTCCACATTTTATGACAGACTAACCCAAATGGTACATAGATACAGTGTAACTAAACCCAAATTAAACTTTTTTTGGAGATATCATGCAAAATTCCTTTTTTTAAACTCAATCTCAGCAACAGCAATCAGCAAACAGCTGATCAAACTATGGACAGCATGGATATAGCCATGATGTGAAGTCAAATTTCTTTGAAAGTGTTTTTGATGTGCACTTCACTAAAGTTAGCATGCTTCTTTGATTGTGCTGTAAAGTGGCACTATATCTCGAAAATCCATAATATCCCCTACAACTCCCCCACACACACAACTTCTGCTACCATACAAATTGGATCATTTTGGTGTAAATTGACACCAAAATGTCAATTTACACCAAAATTGACATTTGGTGTCATTAGTTCACCAAAACTTAGTGGTGCCCTTTTGGTTACAACATTACATCTTGGTCCATGTCTATGTCACAGTCATTCGGGTTTAACAACATCTCACTCAGACACCAAATACAGACCATTAGTCTGTATTTTACAGAGAATCTCTAATTTGCTGGAAAAGACGTAAGACTGGTGGAGCATCACCTTAGTAATCTTGACCCAAAGCATTTAAAGGGTAAGTGGCCAGAATTTGTATAGGACTTCATCAAATCCAGAGGGCCCCAAAGCACTTTACACGCTACTCAGTCATTCACCCATTCATGCACAAATCCACACAACCTTTGTTGTCTGCTCAAAAATTGTACACACATCAGAAAAGTGTTATCGACCAAACATTTTTCATGGAAAAGCAGCAAAGGAAAGATAAATTTTGTGTTGTTTATCAAAATGCTTTCTGTTATTCTCTATCTTCCATCTTCCTGATTCTTTGTTGTAGAGCAGTGTGACACATATTGCTGAAGTCTGTTGAGTCTCAGCTTTCGATTTATGACAATGTTGTCTGCTCAGCGTAAAGTGTCGTAGCAGCAGAGGCAGAGATGTGTCGAGTAGGTTGAGGTAATTTATGAAGCATTATATTTAATTATTCATCTAGTTAGTATGCAGGGAGTTTAAAAATGACTGGAAGGTCATATAGTCTAGCTGCTGAATTCAATGTGGAACATATTGTTTAACGATTAACGCATTGTTTCACACAATGTTTGCCAAGTGATTCTGAAAGTCTCTGAATTAGAGGATTCTTAGATTTAAAGGGTTAGTTATACAGGAGAAGAGCTTTTTCAAATCAATGGTCCAGTAAAAGTTTAGATGTACAAATCAGATTGAGAATCTTTGACAAACGCTTAAAATCCTTCTTCACTGTTGTACTTAATACAATTTGACTGAGCTTGAAATACTTTGGAAAGAAGGAGCAAAATTAGAAGTTTACTTGAATCAATTTGAAGTATTGGATTATGACAAGGTAAATCCATTCACAAATAAATTAAGCCTTTTTTAAACTTTGAATAACATAACATATTCACTTGTTATGTATGCTTTAGATATTTATCCATTTGAAAAAAGTAACTAGCCTTTTGACAGGCTGTTGCACCTGCAGTTGCTCCTTTAAATGCTAGAGAAATATGGATTGAATCAATAGGCCCTTTAACAGATGCATCATTTGAAAGCAGCCACTTCCAATTAAAAGTTATCACCAATAACATTTAGATCTTACTTTCAGTGCAGCAGTTAGTTTGTGCAGAAAGACCAGCCTTAAAGTAAAATCTGACAAATAACTTACTGCGCTCAAAGAAATTCAAAAGTCTGGTTTCCTCTCTGAAGTTTGTTTTCAACAGCTGTTAGCAACAATCGTCCTCAGTAATATTAAAATAAAAATAATTTTGCAGGCAAAAATTCTGACAGGGATCAAATCAAGCCATGGTTTAGCAAGCTGTGATGTGAAGAAGGCTTTGTTTTTACTGTCCCTTCTCAGCACTGCTTTTGAATAATTTTCGTCTCATTAAACTTGTTGACAGTGAAAAATGTCTAATTTTTTTAAATGTCTAGAGAAATATTTTAAAAATGAATGTGTCATTTCCTGTCGGAAAGACACCTACTAAAAATCTGCTTTCTTGCCGTATATCCCCTCTCAGTCAGATGAAATTTGGCTCAGGTATGAATTGAGTTCAGACTGGTTGCATGAGCAAAAGTAATTGTTCTTAAACACTGTGTCATTAGTCAGCTTTCTCTCACAGATGTCTGCATAATTAAATCAACTCCAGCAACATTTTCTTAAGTTTTTTTTCTGTTAAATGTGTGTCTAAATATCTATTCACCCATCCATTTTTCAACACCTACTTATTACTATGAAGAATTTCTGGAAGGCAGGTATCAATTTCTAACTGTTGGTGGGTAAGAGCTCAGGTGAATCCAGAGTAGATATAAACACATCCACACAGTGAGAAATGTATGATCTCAATTACAATAATCTAATTTTCAAACATTCTCCACAAACTCACTTTCAATGTAACTTGACAAGTCAGTGACAACCCAAACATGAGCTGAAAGTAGTCGTGAGACAAATCCCACTTTTGGATATATTTTTATTTGGACAAATTGAATTAAAAATAATTTCAAAGTGGATGACTATGTAAAGAAGCAAATTTACTTGAATGAAAACCCGACTCAGTGTCTTTGCCTTGTGGCAGTCGGCTCTAATATATTAACATATGTCTTATCCAGATCTATGCTGCAGAAATGCGAAACCGACCGTCAGACAGATTGGGTCACATGTGCCTCTATCTGTATCTATAAAAAGCATTACGGTACTTTTTCTTTTGGTTGAGAAAGCTATTCTTTCTCCCCATTGGTTGGTTTTGAGCAGAACAGCATAATATGCTTTAGCACATTAACCAGACATGCACACATGACTACCCTTTATTAATGATTTGCTGATCTTTTTGCCTCATAGTTTTCTTTGTTGTGATTTTTTTTTTCCCATCATTCGATTAATAAAATATTGTTTCCTTTAACCTAAATGCTTTTTTTTTGCTATGGTCATCAAGCCATGTAATGACAGCCTACTAAATCTCAATATCAGTTATTGTTTCAGATTAATTTGATCAGTGATAGTTACATGTTATTTAAAGTTTTGCTTTAGTTTTTATTAAAAAGAAGGGATAATAAGCAACCATTATAAATGCTAATAAACTTTGTTTATAGAACCAATGACATAAAGTCAAAAATTCATACATAAATGTGCACATGTGCATTTATTCAATTAATAAAAGATTTAAACTGTTCCATTACAACCTGTTTGCTCACTGAGTTCTCATTCACAGGAGAGATTTCACACAATGTCGTGGCTAAAAAGTACTACTGCTGAAGACTAAGGAATGTTTGGAAATTCATCAAGAAAAATAAAAGGAAAAATCTAAAAAAAATAATCTTTTAATAATCTGACATAACATTGTGTCTTTTCAAACATCATGCCACATTTATTTTTGTTGTTTTTAATCACATAGTCATGACAGCAATTAATATCGGGTTAAAGACTTTATCATTAAAATCTACCTATAATTTTGAATGCAACTCAATTTCTGCATAAACATAAATATTTTGTAACAAGGAACAACCTTACACGTTTGTAAGCATCTGTGAATAAGGTGAAAAAAATTATGTTGCCTGTTTTCAGTGCTTTCTTGTAAGCTGACTGAAGCATTTTGTAGCTTAAAAAGAGGCAGTCGTCTCTTTTTCTACTAATGCTGGGCCTTCTTTTTCAGATGAAGTGATTAATCAAACTCTTTTTGTTGTTGTTTATTTCAAAGAAAACCAACATGTTCCTCACAGCTTCAGAGTGAGGTCAAAGTAACACTACATGACCACTTTTTCTACAACAAACTGATGTTGCATTTAAAAAAGTACTAAAATGAACTGAATGGGTTGATGTCCTTGATTATTGTTCAGACTATGTTTACGTTTTACGTTTGCCTCTTAAATGATTGGGAAAAAAGACTTGGAAAGAAGGAGACAGCTTTTAACAAGCTGGGGAAGATAGGTATATGGACAAAAATATAGAGCAGTTTCTGGTTTCATTTGCATAAACAAAATGTAAACAAAGCAGACATTCACAAGAATGGATGGGTGAACATCATAGCTCATTGAATTTTGTTCTTCTATTTTTCAAGAAAGAGAGATTAAGGAAAAGGAGAACAAAACAGCAAGAAAGAGGACTGGATAGTTTGTAAGGGCAAATCAAACAAGAAGATTTTTTGTGGAGGAACAAAAATGTTCATGACTGTTCATAATATGTGGAAAGTTTTCTTTGATTGAAAAAATATATAATTTATCTTCAGTTGCATCAGCATGTACTTAACTGCTGTCAAAAGAGGCCATAACACTTATTGCACTGAAAATTTCAGTAGGATTATAAAAGGAAAAATAGGTTTGGAGAAATAAAGTCCCAGTGCTCTGACACAGCTTTATGTCTACTTTTTCCCCTGACAATAATACCTGATTTTGTAGTGTTTTCTGTGAAGACATTCAAGCAAATTGCTAATTTTCTGCTTCAAAAACAAGCTCAGTTTCAAAGAGGACCAAATGTCCTCTTTGGAAAACTGTTAAAAACAGAAACAACTTCAAAGCACCATTACAGAACTGAGTGACCTTAAAACTTTATGCTTCTGTCTAATGTTGATTACACACTGACATTGATAATGTACATTCCAGTGCCAGAAAACACCCTGGAGCACCTATGAAATCGCACTTTATGTTGCAGCCATCAATTATAGCAACAGTTCAGCCAAATCAAATTTTGCTTTATGTTGCCTCGCCAGCGTGCAGAAGACAAGATACTTTCAAGTTGTGCTTTTTACTCCTGTTAAGCCCTACAAAAGGTTAATGTGGAAAAAGTCAACAGTTCACCATGAAGGAAACATGCCATGGTGAAAGCAATAAATTGAAGAAAATGTACCAAGAAAAAGCTTAGAAATCAAACAGGACATGATAAAAAAAAAAAGATTTAAAAAAAAGCTATTTCTTAAGTTGAATGTAAGAAAGAAAAAAACTGAAAACATATATAATATTCTGCAATATGAGCAACTGAAAACTACAACTAAATTCACCAGGTGATTATGTCAGAACAATAAATAAATAGACACCATTACACAGTTGTATTTTCTGTTAAGGTACTAATAGCAGAAATGAGTGTAACTCTGTTTGAAAGAAACACATTTATATTAAATGAGTAAGTTGAAGAACAAGGAGAAAAATCATAAGTCAAATAAAATACATAAAAAATTTATTTTCCTTCATTTGCAGTGAAAAAAAAACTTAAAATCACACAACAGAAACAAAATATAAATTCTTTAGTCATGCAAAAACATACAAGGGTTTTTTTCCTCCTCTTGTGTTCAATAGAAGAAAAAAATCACTTTCTTTACTGTGTTCTCTCCCATTTTACTTCCCAACACTATGATCTTCCACACAGAATGTAAAAATAACCCTGATTTTGAGAACCTATTCAACATAATGGAAGCAATGGTGTGAAAGAAGAAGTGATGAGGAGACATAGATAGAGAGGCATGAACAAGAAGACATTTTTTTGCTGATGAGGTGTCAAAATCACTTTTCACTAATGACTCTCTTAACCCTGTATTAGTCACCTTGCAGACTTAGACACATACTCACACTTTCACTTACACATTTATAAGTACTAAATCATTTTCCAGGATATGTCTGGAAGGAGCTTTTAAAGGCAATCCAGATGATAAACCTTAGTGGCACTGTCAGCATTTAAAGAAAGACAGGGGGGAGCAAGATGAACATAGATACCAAAGCAATTCAGAAAAGTGAAAAAAAAAACTCCTTACATAAAAGATTGATCATAAAAATGATCAATTCTTTAAAATGATAAAACACATAATGTGTTCTATTATGTTTTATATGAATATTTTTTATTTAAGTTAAGTTAATAGACTGATTAGAATATGTGACAAAAACTAAATAGTTGCAGGGCGCTTGTCAATAATATGATCTTTTAACTCAAAGTTGTAAGTGTGTGTAGTGATGCAAGCAAATCTGGATATAATATTTAATCAATTAATTAATTAATGGAGCCGGTAGTTCTTCATGGCAGCAGAACATGTTTACATCTGAATATGAATTTTCAAAAGAGATGCAGCAAACATTCATCAGCAACTTTTGAAAACACCAGTGATTAGTTACGCATTATATCATAGCTGAATTACATCAATTACCAATTACTTTTAATGGAAACATTTAAACCAGGGCTTTTCAGACATGTTCATCCTGTAGGTGCCATAGCTGGATAGTAAGGGGAATGGGGAAATAAAAAAAACTGTTAAAAATATGCAAACGTTTAGTCAACTTCACTAAGCCCATGCCAAAGTCTAGATCGCTACGGTGAGTGAGGAGACAGAGTCCGGGCCAAGCAGTATAAATAATAATAAAAAAGAATAAAAACTTGGAGTTTTAAGGAGTTCATCTGTAGATGCTCCACTGCTACAGGGTTGCCTACAAAACACTGGGAGTTTTTCTTTTTTTCTTTTTCTTTACAGGAGGCTAAATCAATTTTAGTGAAACATTGTCTGTAGCAACATAAAAAAAAATGCTAAAAAATCACCAAAGCAGTAGGGATGGTGGTGCAAGTATTTGCTTTCTGATGAAATTACTATAATTATCAGAAAATAAAGCTTTTAAACAGTCTCTGTGAAATTGATGTTTATCATGTATTTCAGTTTGTGAACTGAGTTTTTGAAATGGATCAACTATTCAAAAATATTCTAATATATTGAGTTCAGTCTGTAATAAACCGCACATCTTGTTTGTAGTGTTTTTCACGAACACAACTGTGTGCATGTCTGGTTCTCCTGCATCAACTGGCATAGTTATTTTTGACAGCTGTGTTGATGAGTGACTGTGAGTGTTTTTTACAAAGTGAATGCTTCACTCATTATCTGTGTCTGGCATGTATGCCTCTCCTTATGAGGCCACAGCTTGATGCTAAATAGACAAAATAGTCAACTTGAGTTTTCCCATCTCACTTCCTAAGTTTTTCCACATCAGTGTTCTCACTATTCCAAATTCATAGTTCACACTTAGTGGCATTAAGTTCACTTTTAGACTTGAAGATTTTATGTTTTAGAGAATGTAAGGTTCTTACACACCACACTTATGACTAATAACTAGTAATATGTTTCTCATACAGCCTAACAAAGATAAAATGACCTTTTTTGATAAATGTAATAGTTTACATCTAGCTTAGGAATTTCTTTTTATTTAGAAAGAAAACAGGAAATGGGAAGATTATTTAGGTTGTGGTCTTTATGGAGTTGTATGATTAAGTAAGTTCAACATCTTCATACCCCTTTTGAACCTAGTGTGTGCGCTGCTCAATGTACTAATGACAGAGAAACAACTTACTGTTCCAGGAAAACTGTTTTTCTGCCAATCATCATCAGTGGCCATGCTAGCTATTCATGGCAGCCTCTGAGCATGGAGAGAATCTGTAGCATTGCAGAGAGCTACAGCACTTACATGAGGATGATGGACACCTCCAAGACCCTGACTTTGATTGGTGACTTTGATTGGTTGTTTCTGATGAGCTAATTCTGCAGTTAGCACTGGAAGCAGGCAAAGGAGCTCAATTTTACAGATTGTCTGTCTCATAATATACAGTTATAACATATACATATATATATAGTACATTTATATATGCTGTGCACTGCAAGTCAGGAAACTGAAAGGCAGCTGCTTACACATTTATGTTGCTATAAGAAACAAAACAAGTGCAGCTGTGGTGATAAGAATACAATTCCTATCACCACGGAAACAGGTTGTTATGGCAACACAGCTAAGAAAATTCCTAACCATAAAAACTATAGTTAGCAAACCTTCACACAGCATATCAACTGTAAACTGGCGACCAGAACAGAAAGACAGGCTGATTCATTTCAATTTGGTTTCCTTGTGTTACTCTGAAAAGAGCAATGAGCACTTGTAAACTTTTTAACACAGTTTGGTGAGTGGTCCTAAGAAAAACATTATTGTAACAGTAGTAACCAAACTAATATTTCAGCAACACTTATTGTTTTTCTGTTTTAAATAGCAGCAGTAAGAGTATGTTAAATTGATATTATATGTTTTGACACAAATGTATATGCACTTTCTTGCAACAAAAGGCTGCTGGGTTCATATCCAATCCAGGGTCTCTGCACAGAGTTTGCATGTACTCTTGGTGTGGATTCTCTGTGGGCGCTTTGGCTTCCTCTCAGAGCCTCAAAATTTGCCTGTTATGTTAATTGACCTTTGTAATTTGTCCTTGGATGTGACTGTGTGTGTGTGTGTGCTGTTTGTTGTTCATCCAATCCACCTCTGCGTTTCAATGTGATGAACCTGCAACCTGTTCAGGATGTTGCCAGCGTCTCGCTCAATGGCTGCCAGGGATAGGAACCAATGCTGAAATGTTCATTTTAAGAGCTCAGCTAGCAGAAACAGACTAATAAGCAGAAATGACAGAGAAATGAAATTTGTTTTGAATTTAGATTAGACAATTACTATTTGATTATTTACCCACGTACACACAAAGACACACACACACGAGTAAGTAGCATGAGGTCATTCAAAACATGTCAAGTTTCCTCTCACTGGTTGTTGATAATCCTCCTCCTTGCTTGTCACTCAGGACTTAGACTGATTCCTTCTTAGCCCATAAGCCAAATTTAGTCACTACAAGAATGTATCAAACAGTGATGTTATCTCTGAGTAACCCCATTTTCACATTATCTGATTTCCCTTCTGTCTTTTTTGTATTCTCTACCTTTGTGCTTTTGCTGCTACCCATATGCTCCTGATTCTGCTGAAACTTTTCATACATTCTGCCCTCAGCCTTTCATCTGCTGCTCTATTGCTGGGAAACCATCCTAAAATAATTAAGTGTGAGAAGAACCTGACTTTGCATATAGATCATACGCACATCTGACAAGAAAAATGTCCACATCCCTCCCTTATGAAGGCCTACCGTAATGTGATGGATGACTTGCATTTAACTTCCCCAAACTTCAGAGACGTTTCTCTGATATGATTTGATTAATGGCTAGGCAGAGATGTCCACTACATGAGAGAAACTATCAATGAGGGAAATACCCCTCAGAAGATCTCTGATAAAGTACTTAACTGCTGTTTCTGTCAGTCAGCTTCTCTCACAGATTACTAGGAGCTTTTACGTGTGATCCTCCACATTGAACACATTTCTTGGAAGAAATCAAAAGATGTCTTTGAGTGAAAGACGAAGATATCTTTAGAGATAAGTGGCATACCTTGAGCTGTAGATAAACATGAACTAGTTTGATACCTATGCATTTGTACCACTCTGGTAAAGGGTCCTAGAAATAAAGAAAATAAATATATAAGAAAAATGGCACTACTTAAAGGAAAGCCCTCAGGGAATCAGGAGACTCTTCCCTTAAACAAGCATGCATCACCTGTCAGTACTAAACTGCAGGCAGAATATTAAACTCCTCAATTATGAAAATTAGGTGTTATTTAAGCCTGCATGTTGTGGAGCAAAGGGCTTAATTAATCCATCTCTGATGGTCCAATGTCTTCTTTGCATCGGGGGATATCATATCCCCAGGGATTTGTGACCTCGGAGCAAATCTTCTAATATGAAGCAGATGTTGAACATAATCAGAGCTGCATCTTAATTTTAATGAACCCTGCAGGGTCATAATAAGTGCTATTCAACACCATGCATCGCCATAAAGTCTCTGAAACCAAAGCTGCTTCAAGCAGTGCGACATTATGGACTGAACTCAAGGGAAATAAGAAAATTAGAAGCACGTTGGGGGATATTTTCTATTAAGCCATGCCATTTCATGTTTTTCAGTTCATACCAATTTCTGTAAGTTACTCAAAAATTTACCTGGAATGCTAAAATCTATGTTTTGCTCCTAAAAATCTGAACGATGTCCTGTGTGTAAATGTGTTCAACCCCCTTTTAATCTGGTGCACCAGAATAAAAGTCAGTGGAACAGACTGCATTCAGAAGTCACTCAATTCAGTATTTCCAGTTTTACGGGTATTTTTTTCCTTAACCCTCCAGTTGAGGAAATACAAGATGAACATTAAATTAATCAATTTCTGTAAAATGAAAAGCTCAACAGGAACATTATCTCTACATTAACTAGTTTTACTTACTTTTAGTCCAAGTACAGTAAGGGCAGAGACAACACTTGTGCAATGACTTCAGTATAAAGGAAACAGAACAGCACTTTCCCCTTTAATAGGAGCAGAGTGTTCTGAGTCTTGGCTGCTGATGGAAGGTAAACGCACGGGTAAAACTCTGAATCATGCACATCATTAAAGGTACACTCCGCTCCGCTCTGCACATTTAGTGTCTAGCTGAAGGTGTGGTTTGACATTGGGTTTGCTGTGTTAGTGCAGAATGTGATCTTATATTTGGCAAAGCTGCTGCGTCAACATTTTCCCTGTTTGCAGATGAAGGTGTCCCACATTGAATTGCCAACAGTGTTGAACAGACGCTGTACCTAAAAGCACATTGAAAGCATAAATATGCTTAAAAACCATCCATCCATCCATTATCTGTTCACCCTTATCCCTAGTGGGGTCGGGAGTTGCTGGTGCCTACCTCCAGCTGCGTTACACCCTGGACAAGTCGCCAATCTGTCGCAGAGCAACACAAAAACAAGACAACCAACCATGCACACACACACTCAGACCTAGGGAGAATTTGGAAAGACCAATTAACCTAACAGTCATGTTATTATACTGTGGGAGGAAGCAGAGCACCCAGAGAGAACTCATGCACGCACAGGGAGAACATGCAAACTCCGTGCAGAAAGACCCCGGGCCGGGAATCGAACCCCATTTGCTGCAAGGCAACAGTGCTACCAACTGCGCCACTGTGCAGCCCACGCTTAAAAACACTGAATATATTTGCGTATTTAGTGTTAGTGGTCAGAAAGCAACGTATGCATAGTTATCTATTTAAAAGCTTGTAATTTAGCTTCAAAAAATCTTCAAATATTGAATGGAATTTTACCTGTGAAAATTAAAAATGGTAAATAGCTCACTGGTTGATTATATCATCTGCTGTTACATTTGTGTAGCTTTCCTTTGCTGTATTATTATACATTATTTATTGAACATAAGTTATTTACTTGTATATTTAATCTGTATTACGTGTTTGAATGATAAACATCTTAGGATGTCAATATAACTAGATGCTACAGCAGAAACTGGACTCGACAAAGTATTTAGAAAATATAAGACAAGGCAAAGGCGACAGACAGACAGACAGACAGGTAGGTAGGTCCATCCGTCCATCTATCCATCTTGAGTCTGAACTCCACTGGATATTTTCCTTTACCTTCATTAAGTTGTGACTATCCTTGAATTACCCTTAGCAGTGTTGCATGTTGGTTGCTTGGCACTACTAACACGTAGACTTTGAAAGACATGTCTGTCAAACTTGTCCTTGTAAAAATCATTTGTTGGTTTGCCATCACCAAACAAATGGCTGCCTTACCTCCATTCTATCACCTCATTTCCTAACTCTACACAGATCTCTATCTCCTTGGGAACAAAATCCACCTTAGCATGTCATGTTTTTTTAATATCCCCTAGTGCCCTCTATAAATATTTATTAAAGATGTGCCATCACTGTGGGACAGAGCAGGGCCTTCTGCTAAACTCAAAGCAAACATCTAATGTTTAAATTCTGTTGCACATTTCCAATGCTGTAAGCGAAGCAGACATGCTCCAGCATCATGCGAGGACATTTGTAGCCCCACAACCCCAAGCCTCCTCATGGCTGCGAGAAATTTAGCATTTCAAAACTCCAAAGTTGGTGAAAATGTGAAGCAAACTTAGATTTAGCATTAGGAGATTCAATTACAACTGAAACTAGGGATTTACATACACTGTATAAACAATTACAGCTGTTTTTTCCTCTTCAATGAATCAGGGAACCCTATTCTTATTTTATATCAGTCTATTTTTCAAAAAGTCAGAAAATAGATTTTTAATAAGCAGAATAAGCAGAAAGATATTTGTATATGTTTACTTTTCACAAATTCAGAAGTTTGCACATATTACATTTAACAAGCCATTAAATAATTAGGGAAGGCCGACATAAATATGTACTTGCTTTGTAATTTCACATTTGAGTAAACTGGACGCATACCTTAGAACTTGTTTTAACAACAAATGTAACATATGATGTTAAACATATATACACATATGTATTTACATATTTATATGTATTTTTTCTGTCATTTAGCAAATGAGAAAAATTTGGGCCAAGAAAAGAATGTGTTATGCATTGTACATAAATATGGGATTTCAGTTGTATATATTTGTATTCATATGGAAACCAATGTCATCAATACAAAATGTTTGCATTTCGAAATGGATTCAGCAATTATGCATTAACAAATTTCAGATGCAAAAATTAGAAGATCATGACCTTATAGTAATTGAACTGTGAAAATCAGTTTCTAGAATGTGACATTTGTTAAAAAAAAAAAAACTTCTAATGTGGGTTTGTTTATTAGCTAAAGGGGCTCCATAAAGTTCATCTTCTTTCTCCACTCTGTGAGGTCTCTCTTTTCCATCACTCTCTTTTTTCTATTACACACAACTACCCATTGACATCACCCCTGAGGTCCCTCCACATTTACGATCTGCTGTCGCACCATCTTTCCTGCTTCACTCCACCTTCAAGGCCTTGCCTGGCCCAGATCTAAGCAGCTGCCAATGGGGTAAGCCTTCCTTTTGTGTTTATGCGCATGTGAATTGCGTGTTCCCATTATGCAGTTATCAGCTATGGTGTTCAGTTCTGCCCTGATTGTTTTGCACAGATTTCTGCAGACTTTAATTTCCTCCTCAGAGGACGTGAGTTGAAACAGAAAAGCAGCAGCACCGATACTAACAGCAAGGTTTCATTTTTTTGTGAAAAGTTCAGACGTGCAATTAGAATGTCAAAGTATCTGATGATTCTTGAGAAATCATCTCATCGTTGCATCTGATCACACAGACAGCAGGGGAGGTTCAAAACCTCCCTCAAACTTTACACAAAAATTAAAATGTGCATTCGTTAGGATGCATGGAGATAAGGAAGGCACAGCTTTAGATTTCACACCAAGCAGACCTGCAGCATATCCTGCCTCTCCCACAGCTTGAGCTCGTCTTACAGTGGGAATGTGATGTTTGAGTTTTGAACTGCCATATGGTAAAATAAGCATGAAATTTGGCAATTTCCTTCTTCTGCAAAGCTGGCATTACAAAAGATAAAATGGCTAAAATTCGTCAGAAAGAGCTTGATTTACTGTGTAATTTCATAATTACCCAATCAACACATCATTCTGTCTGATTTGTAAAAAGAAAAAAAAAAGAAACATCATATTTAGAAGAGAGAATCAACTCAGTTTGTACTAAATCCAATTTACACAAATAGTCAGTGAAAGAGAAATAAAAATATTTCAGTCAGTTTTTTTTTCTTTTACTATCAGTAGACAAGCTAAAGAAAATGAGACTCAATACAGTTTCTTATAAAAGTATTTATTCGCTCTGAAGGTTTCCACTTTTCATCTCATTAGAACCAACTTCACTGAGACTTTTTCAATGAATTAGAACAAAGCTGAAAAGTTAATATATTTCGTAACTCAATTCCAAAATGTTAAACACATTATGTTGAATATTACACACAGACTGATACAGCAAGATGCCGAAGAAAGTTGCTGAAGTATTTGATCTAACTAGAAAACATTATTTGCTATGTGTGGAAAAATAGCTCTGCATATCATCATGTAAAGACCGTTCCCCCCATTAAATGTGTGACGGTTTTATGCTGAGGGGATGTTTGTCTTCAGCCAGTGCAAGGAAGCTAATCAAAGTTGATAGAAAGATGGATGAACACTGGTTATTCCCTGAAAAAAAAAAAAACTTATACATCCAGCTGGTGATCCAATGGATTGGTTTAGATCAAAGCGTATTTATATGTGAATGGTTTAGTCAAAGTATTGACCAAATTTAACCTGACAATCTCAAGCAACACTTAAAATTGACATCCATGTGCAGGTGCCCCTCAATAAACAAGAATATTATTGAAAAGTTCATTTATTTCAGTAACTCAGTTCACTAAGTGAAACACATTAAATAATTACTACACACTGATGTTTTCAACCTTTTATTTCTGTGTAATTATGAGGATTTTCCACTTGCAGCTAATATGAACACAAAATATAAGATTATATTACATCAGACCAATAAAAAAATATTTCTAATACAGAAATATGACCTTTATGAAAAGCATGTTTAAAACCTGGTTAAAGGTTAAGTTCAAGAGGTATTTTTAATCTGACAAGATTTCTTGGAAATCATATTCTAATTTACTGAGTTGCTCCTCTTGCACAAATAAATAAGAAAGAAAAATGCTTATTTTCACCTGAAAATGTAACAGCTCTGAACTGTAAAACAAGGTGCAATTGCTTTTTCATGCTCATAAGTTTAGAATCTGCTGATATGTCCAGAAGTAATTTGCTCAAAGAACATAGTCATGACTTTAAAATTTAGGAAGCTGTTTTTTTCTGAATGCATGATAAAAATGAAAAACAAGCAATGTTTCTCACTAACATAAAAAGAAGCAACTGCAGTGTGAAAATGAAGATTTTATTTTACAAAAACTAATGGTTGTCTGAATGAAAAGTAGTTAATGTCCATTTAAGGTGGAATCTTGAAAACAATATTATTAAAGGCATTGCTAAATATTTGAAACATGACCTATAAGGGCAAAAAGCAATATGTATTTCACAGTAAGTAATGCTGCAGTTAGAGCATCAGCTATTTAGGATCAAATTCACTGCTTCTTTCCCAAAAACATTCATGACCTGATACCAGGTACGTGTGCAGCAGCTGGAAGTGTTCATAGCGGCCCTCTAAATCAAAAGGTGTTCCAAAGTACCTTCCTCCAGGCACAAAATAAAAGAAAAGTCGAGGGGTAATTTTATTGTCCAGAACAAACTCCTTTCAATCTTTCAGCGAGATGAATACTAATGTCAAGACCGCAGGCAAGCCTTGGATGTGTTTTATTACCCTCCCGATGCCTGCAAAAATAGTTTGAGCGGAGAAAAATGATCACCAGATTTTCTTTCGGTCGGAGGGACATGCAAATTGGAGAGAGGTCAGAGGAGAATTTAAAGAATGTGGTCAAAATATTCTGCAAATGAAGGAAACTGTGCAAATTCATACTTGTGTAAACCTCTACAGACATCTGTTTAAATCAGGAATTAAATTTAACAAGAGCCTCTTTTAATATGATGTTTAACCTGATGAGAGACACTATTCATTTTTAAGGTTATACTCTAATAATTTTTTACTTCCCGTCAGACCATTTTAAATTTTGCACTGTTTGACCTTTTAGGCAATTTGAAAGATTGTGTTAAAATGCACATTTAATGGCTAATTTCACAGCATAAATTGCATTTGACATTAAAAACAAGAAAAGTGCATATTAATGAGCGTATTTCTCATTTTCCCCGTGTTTAAACTGTATACTCCAGTAAATGATGGCAGAAAATCGGTAATTTAGGTCTTCATTTCTAAAATCAGCCATTCATCTGTTGCCTACAGTGGATGTGTACGGGACCATGGTGGTGACCATGGTCAGCTCCTGCTCAAGATGCTTCACCCACCTTGTCTGTTATTAGTGGTCAGAGGTCAAGGTGAAACAATCCTTAAAATATATTAGAATATAAATTTTCATGTCACAAATAGTAAAATACATATAATGAATCAACCTCTTGTTTGGAAGATATTAATTGAGCAAAGACTTTATTTAGATGTAAGAATTCAAATAGCACTTAGAGCAGAATCCAACCCGTCTCCAAAACACCAAAACAGCAGGATGACCTGACAATAAAATTACTGAGGTTCCTTGGTCTCTAGACTATGTTCAGTCTCCTGTGTACTGGTCAATGAATGGTAGTTTCCACCACCTTCATTACTGATTCCAGTTCTACGTTTGCTATTCATCCTAGCTTCAGCATACAGATCTCACTGGAGACCCAAGGAATGCAGCTGAATTCAAAAATGTTTCTGTGGAGATGGTGTGAAACAAAGACCTAGCAGTGTTTTACTTCGAGATAAACATTCGGTATGTCTTTTTGCAGCCATGAAAATCCATCCTGTTATTCAGGGGACAAACAGGCAAAACCAGAAGTATGGTTAGCTAATAATTCTGCTGCCCAGGGTATTTATCCAACATTACATTCCGTGCACTTTCACTTAACTCTGTTAGAAATTTCACAATTTGATCTGGCAGCTACTAGTTCATAACAAGTTGTCTGCTACTTTCCTTATATTTTGTTATTTAAAGCAAACTATGTTACTGTAAAGCTTCTGAAGTGTCAGTACACCTCAGTTGTTGATTTGAACAACTTTATTGTTTAATTGGTTTTAATGCATTCAACTATCTGCTGGTTTCATATGCACACCTAGTATTAGTAAATACTACTTTTGATTCTGTAAAATACTTACAAAATCAAATGTTTGATGAACATCTTGTTTATACAAAACTGGAATTAAAAATGAAACAAAACTCAGATCATTTCTATAAATGTTTCTCATATTTTAATTGTAGAACAATCTGTTTGCATCCATATTTTACCACATTTTTCAAAAAGGTAAAAAATCTTTAAGAAAAAATTCTTAAAGATTTACTTTAAATCAAAACATACCAGTTCTGCAGCTTATTAGTCCCCACCAAGGTAGTGCATCAGCAGCAGAATGCTTCCATTTTTACACTTCATAGTGCTGTAATCTTTAAACCACTGTGAGAGTGGAATCTCATAAATTATTCAGTGTCAGACGGATTATACCAACATGCCAAAACTAAAATTAAAAAAAAGAAAATTAACCATGTGTAAGTGCACTCCCAATTTAACAAACAGAAAAAAATACTTTTGTCACGTTTTTTGTCTTTTCTTTTTACTTTAGATTTAAATGTCCACCAAAATAATGAGATGAAATTGGAATTTAGAATTAACACTCGACAGGCGTTAAATCAAACTGTGCTCAAGTGTCACTGAGTAGCATTGTCTTTTTGAGCATTGACCTTTAAAATCCTCCAGTGACCACAAGTGACCTTTCAGGAACAAAGAAAGCCAGAAAGTAACTGCAAATGACATACTTACTCTTTCCTTCCAGTGATTAGAGAGCTCTCGGGCTTAGCATGCAACATCATTAAATGAAATTAAAAGGTCTGATGGGCTTTCAATATTACCAGTGTTGATGAATATACTTTACTTTTATGCAATCAAGTAAAATTGAAGTAAAATGTTTTGTGTTTGGTTTAGCTTTTACCTTTAACTATAAAATCAGTAACACTTCCTTTAAATGTAGACTAAACCTTTCACATTAGGAGGGATGTGATGAGAATTTCCACCAGTTCATTTATGACCCAAGTTAGATTACACTTTTATTACCTTTCCTCTGCCTTGCTGATGTTTAACTGGACAGGTAGAAAATGTGATGTGTCCATAAACACAATACATAATGTGAGATAACAAAGAATATCTGTGTTCGATCTATGGTTTTACATTTTATATTTACTTTTAGGTAAAAATATGAATAGGATTCCCTTCTATATTTAAGGGTAGTGTTTTGAAAGTGAGCCTTTTTGGATCAGTGAAAACAACAAATAAAGATGACTTGAGTAAACAGAGTAAATGCAAAATTCAATTTTTAAATAATGATGTAATTTATAAAGACACAAAGCTACATTGGCCATTAAGGGCTTTATTGCAGTTGGCTACTTCAACATGACAAACACACATTAAAACTGGTTGTTGACTGCAGAAAGGAGGCTAAAATTAAACTTCCGCAATGGGGTTCCCATGCATCAACCTCAACTGTATTAAAAAAAAAAATACTTGGCTGCATACAAAAATTGCACAAGAATCTTGTACATGATTACATAAAACATGTATGTATACAAAGTAAAATTTAGCATAAATTGAAGGTGGAGCACCCTTGTTTTTAAAATGTGTTGGGTTTTTATCCACAAAATGAGTGGTCAGAATAAAGAAAGCAAAACCTGTAATCAATCATTTTATGTCCATAAGAAATGTATTGCCTTAGTAAAAACAAACTGTCCAAGTTACCACAAGTGGGTCAGTTTAGAAAGAAATACTTTTTAAATAATTCAAACGGAACTGAAATATTTGCACTCTCATTGACAGAGATTTTGGTTCATCTTCAGGTGTACAGAAGCATTTCAAACAAGCAGTAAAAGAATATTGTTGAGTGTCTGGATGTTGTGGATGTTTTTAAGTGTGAATATGTGTACGTGTGCATGTGTGTGTGTGAGAAAGAGAGAGACAAAGAGAAAGAGATCCTTCAGCAGGCAGCATTCATGCATTCATTCATGCGTGCGTGCAGAGTCTGTCTGTGCATGTTTACACACAAATTTGATTATGTTAGTCCTTGTGTCTTCTGCATGGAAATCAACAATAACATTATGACCCATGGGAGCCTATTAAGCAGAGGCCTCTCCACTGTGGTTGGGTGTGTGTTTAAAAATAGGAGCCATGTGTTTGAGTGATGGGTGAACTTCTCCAGTTTACTCAGAGGGACTCAATTAAAACAAGACCGATTTTCCACCCTTACTTCCCTCACCTGCAGCATAATTACTCAGGTGCAGACCTGAAAGATGGTCCACTTATAAGGCTCTTGTTGTGGAGACTTACTTCCAATTATTCACCCAAAATGTGGTGGCTTAAATTCCTCAAGCTCCTGTAACATAAATCATTTATAGCAATAAAAAGACTTTTTTTCAGAACTTGATGTGAAGTTGAGTTCAGCTGAAAATAGTGCAAAGATTTCATAACCAGTGGTTAGCAGGAGAGAGGATAAGTGTTCAGGAAATTCATTTCAGTCCATAAATGCACTCTGGACTGACAGACGTTGGAGAGTATGTGTTAAAAAAATCATTAACAAAGGCCTGAAAACTCCATTTTAATGATTGCACAAAAAATATAGACGAGTCCATTTTACTGTAAACTGTAAGCCACCAAATATCATTGCAGAAGAATATGGATGTTCACAGACTGGTGTAGCCGAGCCTTTTAATGGAAAGTTGAGTAGTAGGAAAATATTCTGGTAGAAAAACGTGCACAAGCAACAGGAATAAGCACATTCTCTTTTTAAATTAAAATAACTACATTCTGCATAAGACCAGATTTGTTTGAGGTCCAATGTGAAGTATCCAAACTCGGTGGTGATATAAAGTGTCGTGCTGGTGTCAGTGCCTCTGCTGAAAAACTTTACAGAGCTTCATAATCTCATTTTCCATTAGGATGAGGTACCACAAAGACAATGATCATACTGTCATTGTCTTTGATCTGAACTAAACCCTGTAGAGAATTTATCAAGCAGTGCCAAAAGGAGGATAATAGGCCACAGGAATCCTGACCAAGTATTGAGTGCCTTTACTGTGCAGAACATAGGCAGACTTTCCAATAGATCAACATCTCAGAATTTAAAATGCATTTTCATTGATCCTATGTAATCTGATTTTCTTAGAAATTTAAATTCAGGTTACTGAATGTAAGCTGTAATTATCAACATAACAGAAACAAAATTGAAATGCTCCACTTTTTTGTGAAATGTATACAAGAGTTTAACTTTTTTATGAAGTACTGGAATAAATAAATCCACTTTTCATTATTCTAATCTACTGAGATGGACCTGCACTGCATATCAAACAAGTATCCCTCACATTAAAGCAAATCTTTACATGTTTTGATCCATCTTTTTAACTTACATTACTGCTAGACTTATTATATTTAAGGAAATTTAAAAAGTTGCAGGAAATATCCGGATATCACAAAGTCCAGAAAACAGAGCATCCTGTTTACCTTCATCGGGTTGTACGTGTTTCAGTGCCTGTGCTGTGATGCTTAAATGGGGTGCAGTGTGCTATCACAGCAGGACAGCTGCAGAAGCATGTCGCTGGAGTGTACCACCAAGAAGACTTCATGCTAATTGGACTGTCAGCATGTTCATTACAAGACCAGAGAAAGCCGGACAGAAGGACTGAGACGGGTAAAAACGCACCCCGTGATGTTTTGGTGGAGCGTGGAACTGTGCTCAAAAACACAGAACATAACAGGGATGACAGGCTTTCTTATCTTCAACATTGCACAGAGAAACAGCACGACATTACTGGCAGCCAAATAGAGGAGGATAAATCTGAATGACTTCAAGTCGATTCCTCAAGTTGCCATTTGTGTGCATGTGTGCGTGCATGTGCAGTGTGTGTGTGTGCATGTGCTTTGAATATCTCAAACTCAATTTTCTCTTCTTCTCTTGGCAATGTGAAGCCAAACATAATGCCAAACATAATGCATACAAGTCTTTGTGCATTAGCATGAGCAAATACAATGTGTCAATCAAATGTCAGCAGATTTTCTCACAAGAATACAGACGTGCACGGATCCCTTTGAGCAACAAAGTAAGGTTGATGTTATCTGCTGCCAGTCTAAGCTATGTATTACAGAAAGTAATGGCCCAAATGTAATCTCATACACAATGTGTCTCTTTCTCTAATTTTGAAAAAAAAACTCTGCGGCCTTTGAATAGATTTGTTATAAAACATTTTAATTTGTGAGACACAATAAAATTAAAGAAATACTTCAATTGAATTGATCTAGGTTTACATAAATGTAACATGACTAAAAGCAGCAATAACTATGTCATAGATAGAGTTTCAAAGGCGAGCCTCATGAAAGGACAATAATGGAATTTTAGCAAAACTTAAAAATTAATGTTAACAAATGTTATAAAATCGCATCATTTATAAAGTCTCTTTGAAATATACAAACACATAAGTAATGCATGATTTAATTTTGTTTATGTTGCAAACTAATAAAGTAGTGTGACTGCCTCTATGATGCAGCTAAGAGGTGTACTTTGTGTTTTAAAGGGATCTTTCTATCCTCCATCCATCCACTTATTTCTGTGCAGTCTTGCTTTGGGGTACAACTTGTGTAGGTAGGGAAATTAAGAATTTCCAAATGGCCAAACATTCCTGTCATTAGGCTATGGGTAATAATTAGATTAGCTGGAGAAAACAGTGCATTGCTGTGGCCCGTGATGCCATTCCATGATGAATATCTTTATTGTCAGATAAATATTCAATTGAAAATGTTATCTTAAATGCACAATTGGCTTTTTATCAAAATGTGGTTAACATTTTACATTTTATTTAACTGTATCAAAAGAAAACATGAACTTTCTCTAATTTTTTGTTTCTAGAATTTGAGATTACTGGTTGTGTATTTCCCGCAAGCTATTATTGATCAGCAGGAGCTTCACATACCCTGCCAATGGAAAGGTAACAATGTCTCCACTCTCGTACTGAAAGTGGAATCTGTTCCAGGGCAAAGGGCCTCCTTACTCATGAAGCTTATACAGAAGCTTAATTAGGAGATAATTTGGAGATAGAAGCTTATAGCAACCAGAGGGAATCCACTTTCTAGCTCCCACACTTGAGACTCAAATGGCACTACTAACACTGTAATCTAATCACAGGCCAGTGTGGTAATGGTGTCCTCAGCTCAAGCTCAAGCAGGAAACTCCTGGGCATACAAGCAATTAATTAAGTTAATTGCCTGGTTCACTTAATTGATTACCTTGTTATTTTTGCTAGCCTTGATAAGGCTCTCTTCCACAGTGAGATAATGTAGACATAATGTGAGCATTAGCCTATAGGCAGCGCTGGCTTCAGGTAGCATATCTTTTCTGCTCCTCTCCTGATTCCCGACTCATTTAGTGAAATACCAAAGTGTGCTGGGTATGCAGTACAAGGTAATTGATGCCAAATTACCTTTTCATTGTCATAATGCATAATTAGCTTTATTTATAAGCCATTAGCCCAATGCGTCCAGTTTAAAAGAAAAATGATTAAAATGTATGAGGGTCCTGTCACCAAGCAACGCCAAAGTCACAAAGATGAAGGTTGGTTAAAGAACATGGCATACAGCTGAGGTACATCGTGCTATTGATCAGCAAAATAACAATAAGGATTGTGATACTTTAATCTACAGTGTTGGACAGAAGTTTACATACAGTTTACATTATCATCTTCATAAATATCATTGAATTTGGCATCTTAAATTCATACATACAGTCAGAAATGTATGTATCACAATTGCAAATTTATTTAGCTATCTCTTGCAAGTTGTACAGAAACTGCTTGCCTTTTGTTGTGTTAAATCTGGTTTAAATCTGGCTGGACATTTAAAAACTCTTCTCATCAGCAGTAGTACAGCTCATTTGACCTGCTTGATGTTCTAACTTTTAAGTATGGATCGAACTATCTGAGCACTATTGCTATTAGGTGACTTGATCCTCCAAAGTCATGGAACAGGTACCAAATTCTTATTTTAACATAGCCTTGAAATTGGATCTTATAATTTGTGCTTTATCGTCTAAAGCACAAATTGTCAGAACCTAAGAAAAACAAAAGTCCCAAATTACCATGACATCACTGCCATAACAAGAGTGATTATAAACTTTTATCTGGCACTGCAGATTAGTAAAGTCAGACGTATTTCTCAGCATCAGATTTGCCCTCAGACAGCTGCCATTTTAACTTGACTTTAGGGTAGGGCAGCCAGTTTTTCTCTCTGCTCCCGTTGCCCTCTCTCCCTTTACCTCCTCTTTCTTTGTTCCCTGTCTGAAACGACCCAATCACGCCCTTCTCCACTCTTGCTCACTCTTATCCATTCTTTTCTCCATCTCACACTGTTTCTCCTTCCTCTCCTTCTGCCATATTTTTCAGTGCTTAAGAAAGATTACTATTCCTCCTTGCCTCAGTGTGTTACCTCCCTGGCCTCAATCTTTCCTGACTACTATGACCTTGTTAGAACTTGATAATAAATGATAACGAATGAATATAAACGTCTGCAAGAGGAGCTGTATGTGTTCTTTTACTACTTTTGGCTTTTCCCTTGAAGACAGCTTTACCCTTGAAGATTAATGCACATAGGCACTTCATCACTAGTTAAAGATTATTAAGAACTGAGCTACTGGTGGTAAAAAATCCGTCATCCTGTTTGATTTTTACTAAAAGGGAGATTCTTTCTGAAAATTCCTGAGTAGAAAACTTCTTCCTAAAGTTCCAATAAGGCTTGCTGAAAAATAAGCATCACCCACTTTGCAGGCACACCTTGATTTTTTTTTTATACATCTTATAAAAGCCAATTACCATTCTCTATCATGCTCCATGGCACCATTAAATGAGCTCATTAAAAACCTTTAGGATTACAAATCAAAGTAATTGCCAATTAGGATTTACCTAATTGTTAAAATCTTCCAGGATCTGATGCTTTCTCGCTACGTTTGTGGCGCTGTGTGGAGCCATAGTTCTCCGTATACTTGTTTATCGGTGGCACCATTGTGATGATTGATGTGCACAAGCGGAACCAGCCGGGACCGCATTTTGATTTACTCCACACAGTAAATACTACCACTGAGGCAGAAAGGAAAAGGGAGTGCAGTAACTGAAAGAGCTAAACTCGTGTCTTTATCTCTAAATTGTGCAGACATGGAATTTCCCCTCAGTTTCTTACTTGAGCCTTGTGACTTTCTATAAAAGTGATAAAAAATAGTATTTATGGGTTGAGAGAATAATTAGACTGCTTTACAATGGCTCGTTAAATCTGGATGGGCTTAGCAATGTAAATTCCAAAACCAGCTACCTTCCTTACCAATATGGCAGTGCTTAAAAATTTATTTACCATGTTCACCATCTTATTTTTCCAGGAGTAAGGAGGCTGTCTTGAGGTCCTATTTTTCCTTTGTGAACTAAACTAAATCCATGAGAATAAAAATATTTTCTCTAGACAACAAGTCTGTGTATTTTTCTTGTGTACATCAAAATTATGTTCCTCTTCTATCATTTATACTAATATTACCAATCAAACACTGCCAGTTGTATTTCTGAAAGGACTGGATTTTATTTAGGGGTATCAGAGTTGAGGGAGGTTTGATACACCATGCTTTTTCAAATATTATTTTTGCCAATTGGTTTGAAAAAAGTGTGATTTTCCCATTTCTCTTCATTTCCTTTCTTACACAGTTCAAAAAAGATAAAAAAAAATAATAATAAAAAATTACTTGGCTCAACCTTGTGAAGCAGTTCACCCTCTCACTGGTCTTAGTAGATGACATACAATAATTATTCAAGCCCTTACCTCTATTTATTATTCTGTATTCATATCAATGCTTGTTCAAAGCACAGTTTGATCTCACTGTCAACCTCCATTATAGAAATGTTGACCCCTGCCCCTCCATCCCCTTATAATCCCGTGTTGAGCCTTAGATGTGCAGCTGAAGTCATGTAGGCTGCTCTAAAGTCAATGCTTAAATCAAGAGGTGGACTTGCTCTTTCCACAAATCCCCCTCTGTGAAGACATAAAAAAGAATCAGAAAGCTCTTCTTAATGTTTTCCTTAAATCCATTGGGAGGCTCTAATTATCTGAACAAAAGCTTATAAGCCAGAGCAAGCTGTCAATTAAGCATAGCTGTGGCTCAGCTGACCAACACAGCTCCCATATGATCTGAAAAAGTTTGGGTTTTATTTCAGACTTTGATCAAAACGAATTTTAGTACACCTTGTGCATTGTACATCAGAAAGCTCGTTAATTTGCTGCATGATACATCTAACTGCCCCTAGGGTTAGCTATGTAAACAAAGGGCTCAGTGAAACTCTGACCATTTAAATAGCCCTGTAAATCAAATTTGGCCACCGGGAGTCAGGAGCCAATTTTCTTAGCATCTATCACAGTTTATGGAGCTTTGGAACAATATATGGACATGCCGATGGGTTTCTCTAAATTAACTGAAAGGGGCATGATGGAGAACTGCCCTCAGTGGAACATTGTGGGTTAATTTCTTCCTTCCCACTGAGTTGTAAAGGATGAATTTATCAAGAACCGACAGCAAAGGTTTCCCAGTGTGAACTGCCTGTCTGGCTCACATGGACGAATTATCTCATACAGTCTGAAATATTCATTAGGTTTTTCTCATGCATTTGTCCGTGTTGCATCTGAAATTGTCTTTTCCTACTCAGATCTCCTTCACACTTCCTTTCATGCTGTTATTTCCACTTCCAAGTTCCGAAGTTGTGCTCAATAGAGCTATGTGCAGAAGGTTTTCTGGTAGGCAAAAAATAAATGAATTAAAACACAGGCAGATTTATTTGTTGGCAGGCTTGTGCTTATGGTGCTTGAATGTGAACTGTGGGCACTGCCTCTAAATGCTTGAGAATCCTCTTGTGAAGGAGTTGGTTACTTTTGGCTGAAAATGAGCCTTTGAAATGCTTAGCCACTTTGCAGGCATTTTGACTGATTAAACATATTTATAAAAATAGACTTTTTAAATTAATTTTGAAAGAAACAGAATATTCCGAAAAGCATAGTGAGAGCACTCCTAAATCAAACAGAATGAAATTAGTCTTTTTTTATGATTTCTTCACATGCTTTATTAAGATGAATTTATTGTTAATGTATTGACATCACCTTTTCAAATTGTGTTAAGCTGCTATAAACTTTGAAGTATTTTATTGAAATTGTATGTCCGAGAAGAACTCTAAGTACAAGAGTTAGAAGTTAGTAGTTTGAAGAAAAATAATATCTGGTTTCCAACCCAGTATTATACTTTTTTACCATCATATTCATTCAGTCTACTTTATAAATACTTGAGGAATACTAAAGCAAATTATTAAGAGGTATATAATTCTGCACATTACTCATTCCATAGTTTAACTACTGCGTTGAAAAGAAAGTTTATATTTTAAACTGTTTAAGAGGTACAAAAATATAAATGTGAAAAACAAAATGAAACAATATGAAAATTTTGCAATGCACTGTAAAACAGCGAACAACTCCAAACTGCATGGCTGATTTCTTTTCTCTTTTTTTCAGTTCAGCTGCTTTCTGAAAACCATTCATTGTATTCTGAATACCAGCCAGTCTTTGGAAAGCAGCACACTCAGTCACCTGATCTTTGGTGTCCTCCACTGCAGCTGCAACATGGCAGCAGTAATAGAAAACTATAAAAGGCTTGTACGTGATGACAGACTAATACCAACTGATTTAAACTGTGGCAGACCTAGCAGACATATCCCTTCATAATGGCTGAGACAAATGCAGGTGTAGGAGCCAATAGCCTGAGGTCAATAATCTTTGTTTATTGCCTTCATTATGGGAAAACTGCAAATGTTAATAAAATCGATCCCTTTCCATGAGTAAAATAGCCCAGAATGTAAAGCTCCCTGCTTTGTTTTAGGGTTGAATTCTCTTGATAGATTTGCAGGACAACAATCAAATTCAGATATTGACTATGTGCTGTGTGGGATTTCAAACATTATTTTATTTTTTTATTTTTGCTGCATGATGGAGAACATGAGAGGGAGGCACAGAGTAGGAGACCAGCTGCAAAGAGGGAAGCAGAATGACTGTCTGGGATTCAATTCAACGGAACTAATATTAGCAGTTATACTGTTGGGCAAATGTGCTTGTATGGCTCAAAATACACACACACCCGCACACACACACACACACACACACACACACACACAGTAATTCGAATCCCCTTTCCAGAGATGAGTGGCAGCATGAAATGTTGAGGAGAGGCATGACCAAGACGTGACTAGCTTCCTGCCCTTGCTTTGAATGCTAAAAGGCTCACAAATGGGTTTGGAGGAGTTAAATGAGAACTAACCTGGTCTGGATAATTATCAGGTAAACTTAGTTATCAGGTTACTAAGTTTGTACAAATTGGGCTGTGCAGTCACAGAGGCCAGTGGTCAGAGTGGCTACAACCAGGATGACTGCTAATTAGCCTGATGTAGTACAGTAGGGTCATGTGAGTGGGTTAAAATCAAATAGGGGGATATTTCTGTCATACTTTCACAGCTACAGTGCCTTCTAAATGGATTCATTTTTAATTTTATTTAACAGACACAATTTCCAATGCTCAGTTGTGAAGTGGATGAAAAAGATATAAACTTTTAAAAGGTTTTAGGAATAAAAATCAGAAAAATGCAGCATGTATTTTGTGTTGGCATCCTCTGACTCAATATTTTGTTCTGACAGTTCAGAATCGAAGCCCTTCATTCGTAGCTTTATAAGAGTTGTTGTCCTTCTGGAAGGTGGACCACCATCCTAGTTTCAAGTCTATAGCAGCCTCTAAGATATGCACAGCATGATGCTTCCTCTACCATGTTTAACTGTTGGCATAGTGCACCATTTTTTATTTGTAAGAAATGTTTTAGAAGTTTATGGATGCAATTTTGTTAATTGTATGATGGAAAGGCTGGAGGAGTCTATATTCTTTTAGATCTATTATCTGCTTTTCTCTATATAGCCTTTTAATAACCTCTTAGTCTTAGAATGACTGCTGGAATTCATCGCAGAATCAGTCACTGGTTAAAAAACTGGAAACGATCTGAAGAAAAAGACCAAACATGCTCACAACCTATAGGGGAATTTGATCACAAATTGACCTCACATGCAAGTTTTAGGCTCATGGAGGAACTGGAAGTGTCCACACAAGATCAACATATGAACGTGGGAAATAGAAAAACTTCTCTACCAGCCAGGCTTTGGAGCAGCTAACTTCAAACTGTGTGAGGCAACAGGACCAACTACTGGAGCTGCTTTACAGCCAGCTTTCCAATTATCTTCAGACTCAAAGAAAACAACATAATACACATAATTTCTAGTGTGTCAAAGCAGCAGGATTTTCAAGAAACTTTTTCTATTGAATTCTTTTGATTAAATTCCTTTTTAATCCACATCTTTATGTACTTACTAAAAAAGTAAGTCACAAAAAACAAGCAAACAAAAAAATAAACAATGAATTTGCAGTCTTTGAGGATTCCACTTCCAAAGCACAGAACAATGCCTTTCCTGGCAGCGTAATATGGCCATTGTTGCAGGTAATAGTTCTCCTGCACACTTCCAGACTTTGTGTGGCAACACTGCCACCTTCTGGTAAAATTTGATTAAGCCTGTGCAAAGAATTGGCTTTACACAGGACTGTACTGCATGTAGTTCATAACATTTGCACCAACGCTTAATCAAGCAGATAATGAGCAATAAAACTTGAGGCTCTTGGTCTCAGTGTTTCTGTCAAAACTCATGAGACAGAGGGAGCCTTCAGTATAAATATTTATGCCTGCCAAACAGATCAATGGTAATTAAAAAGGTCAAGGGCAGATGATGATGAATGTCTGTTGTATGTATTGATAAAATTTGACCACAATAATGAATTACAAATGACACACTTACACACAAGCTTCAGACAGCAGAGAAAATCAAAGGAATTAATTCATTGATCATGCTTAATCTGTCATAATTAATTCCATAGGAACAACGGCGGTGAGAGCAAGTCTCCATTAAGCAGATAAATTATTCAGCAGGAGGATGTGGTGGACCCAAGACAAATGAGCTTGTGGTACCGCTGCAGCAGCTACGGCCTAAAGCTAATTACAAGCCATTCTTGGAAAAACAGTTTTTTTTTTTTGTTGTTTCGATAAGCTTATTTGGAAACCTTACAACGGGAGGCTTAGGTTGGAAGTGAGAAAAGCTTCACCTTGATTTCAGCTGAATTGACTTTATTATGTCTGTCATGAACAGTCTCAAGCTGTTCATGCCATACATGTTAAATTTACTAAACACATCTCTTTATGTGAAGGTTTATCAGTTAGGAATTTCATTTTTAATTTTTTTTGTTCGGCTATGCGGCCAAACCAGCCGAGTGAAATCATGATGATTAAATCAGGCAGTGCGGGCAGGTAAAAAGTCCTACTGGAAAACGAAACCAGTATCTTTACTAAAGCGGAAAGAATGAACTGTTTACTAAAGAGGGAAGCATCTAAAGCTTCTGTAAAAAAACAACAACAAAAAAAACAATTAAGAGAAAAACTATTTTATGTCAAAAATTGGTGAAGATGGTCAAATATATTTACATCTGTGAGGTGTATTTGTGATGAATCAGGACATTTCATTCTATATAATTCAGGATGTTTTATTCAAATTACTTTTCAACATTTACAGGTGAATGTAGGCACAGGGTAAGACACACAGGCCCCAAAATTTGTGTGCATTTGGATATTTTTTCTTAAATTCCTGTTTCTGACAAATCAAATGTCTCTAAACAGATAGTCACTTCACACTCCTAAATATTAGGAAATTTTTCACCAAAAATTGACTTGGATCTAACATTGCTTCAAACAGCTTTTCACCCTTCAAGCTCTTTCTCATATTTCAAAACTCATTTTACTTACTGTGATAAATCAAATCAATTTAATCACAATGTTTTCTGCATTTATGTGGGGACTCAAAGAACAAACTGCTACATAACAGGAAATATAAAAACAATCACATGAGGGCACTGATCTTTCACATAAGCAATACAGGAAAAGCTCTGCTATGTACACACAGTTTGGGCCACATCTCCGAGTATAGACATAAGGGAGGCTAAAATATGAATAGCTCTATTCATATTTTGCATAATTTTTCCAGATTGTTTTAATTACTTGAATAATCCAACAAATTATACAGCATTCTGAAAAAAAATTGTGATAACATTTTGTAAGCGTCCAGCCCTCCAGTAAGAGTCGTCTTCTTTCATCCAGAGCAGACACAGGACTAAAAGAAGGTTTCTCTGCAGAGTGGGCAGGTGGACTTGTTGCTGGAAGTGAACCATTTGTACTGTAGAAAAAGAAAAAGACAATATCAATGCAGACTGCCACTGGTTGCTTAGAGTATATTAATACTTCAATATCACATGTCTCACCAGACAAGCAGAATGGAACTTCTTCTTGCAGGTACGACAAGCTTTCTTTGGCAGGGAGTAGTTGGAGCCGTGAATAACAGAAAAACAGATCATGCAGTCCTCGATGCCTTCGAAGCGCTTATCGACGTTGTTCTTCCACAGAGCCAGGCCCTCCATTATGCTGCCGTTCTGGCCGTACAAACAATGTTGTTTTTTTACCCACTAATTCCAGCAAATAAAAACACCTGGCACTTTAAAAATACCTGAGTCTTAAGTGTCTTAAAAGAGTGTATTAATTGTTTTTCTACCTGATGTATGAGGTAGGTGCTGAGCTGCAGCATCCAGTTCCTCCACTGCTGCACGGCGACGCCCACACGTCTCCCACTCTCCACAGTGATGGAGCCCAGAGGGTAGTTCTGCGGCAGCTGAATCACCAACTCGATGTAGATATCATCCACGGAGTACATGGCAATCACCTCTCGGGCTGCTGAGCGGGCTTTAACCTGAGGAGACATGATTAAAATATATATATATATAAAATCTTAATACCATAGGGGGGTCTTCCAGTCAGATAATCAGGCAGCGGATATACAATTAAACACCCAGTTCACACTTAATGGACTGACACAAATGAGAGTTCATTAAATTTAACAGAACAGTATAATGTTGCACCTTCATTAAACTGCAATGATGCATCACAAAATTTGGTTAATGATTCAACATCATACCTACTGGCAATCAAAAGATGGAAATATTTAACAAGTTTCTTTATAAAAAAAAAACATTTGGTTTGGAGTGAAAGAGAACCAAGAAATAAAAGGTGATGGGAATCAGTTATTTTTATGTTAACTAGTGTATAGCAATATCAAAATCCTCTCTCTTTTTTATCTGTGAATGCACTACCCTAAGGACCACAAGCCAACAACAAAACTGATGTGGATAATGTTATTTGGTGATGCAACTCAAACTTAGCCATAATCAAGACAGAGGAAGCACTGGGATGCTGGAAGCCTTTTGTACAGCATGTCAGCTGTTCATTTAAGTTGCTGAAGAGCACAAGAGTCAAAGACCGTCAGCAGATCACAGAAAGGCTGAAAAAGCCAGGAAATTATGCTAAAATCCAGTTTAATATGTCAACTCTAAAATCATTGTTTTTGAATAGTTATTCAAGTTTATGGTAGGCTTTTCATAGAGAGACTAGGAAGATTTGATAATGACTCTGGACAGAAATATTTTCGATGCTGTTCTTAGCAATCTATATTGTATTAGCAGAGTTTAACTTATAAAATTAAAAGACCAGAAATTGGCTATAAGATTCTGATAGGGGCATCTCCAGATTACAGTGTAAATTGTTTTCTCTTTTTAACCCTTTGGGATCTGTCCAAAGTGTATAAGCTTAAATGGTCAATATTCAGCCTTTTGTTTCCTCCTCTATTTTGAAAAGTAAGCTTCAAACTTATGGTAAATATGTCTTTGTCGCAGTATAAGAAACGTTAAACCAAAACCAAGCAAAAGGGATTCTCAGCTTCCCAGAGGCTTTCACATTAGAAAATATCAAAGCCTGCACCAGAAACTACAAACTGTATTCTATATCAAGAGAACATAGCTGACAAATCAAGAAATCTATTTCTGTTAAATATATATATATATATTAGAAACAGGTTAAATAAGCTACTTTCCATTATGACATGAGTGATAAGCTTACATCTTTTAAACTTGACATTTTAGAATGACTTAAGTCTAGAAAATTACTGTTTCAGAGCAGGTACAAATTAAGATTTTAACAAATGCTTTCTGAAGGTTGTCTCGTTCGGTATGCAGAGTGGATTTAGCTCGCTAACTTACAGTCATGCTGTCAAACATCTGAGTGCTGTCGTGGACCGAGGAGATCTCCTGGGCCGACAGAACAGGACTGACGTATTTACTGGTGAACTTCTCCACTGCAGAGCTCACTCTCTTCTCCTGGCTGTTCCACCACAGACGCACCATGGCAGGCAGGTCCTGCACTGTGCTGTAGTACACACTGCAAGCCAGGTGGGGGAGCTCCCATTCAACGCCAACATTCTCTGCAGTCAATTCACAGCACAGAAAAAATGAAGAACTCTAACCCTTTTAAACTTTTTTTTTTTGTTTTGTTTTTTATTTACAGACTCAACCATTAATGTATATGATTGGGCTGAACACACCAGCATGCCACTTGTTAAAAATATTTAGACATTAAAACTTTGAAAAACATGGAATTTTCCTTCCACTTAACTATCCTATACTTTGTATTGCTCTATCACATAAACTCAAAAAAATACATTGAAACTTGTTGTAACTTGATGTGAAAAGTGGTGCAAACACATTTACACAGCATCAAATCTTATTTAACTTGATTTGCATATGTTCTTAGCAGGATTTGCTGAATTTATGGATATAGTTTGTTAAAATGTGCAAACATTCAAAGGATAGAAATAGCTTTGCGATATACTAAAAGTTTCGAAATGACTTACTGTCAACTGTGAGAAGCAGACTCTCTGTGAAGAAAGTTTTACTCTCCCTTGTCTCTGTCCCCTGGCCTGGGCAAATCGGGTTCTCAGGCATCAGTTTGAAGAGATGGAGAAGCAGCTTGTTAAGAGAGCAGCTCCTCTTCAGATACTGAGCATAATGGGCACGCAGCTACACAAAAAAAAGTGTGACAGACAACAAAATCAACTCCTTTAGTCTTTAGAAATCTACTCTTGCAGTAGAAATTAGACAAAGACTCACATGGGACGGGGAGGATTTGAAAAAAGTAAGCAGTAGTTTCCATGCAAGAAGGTAAGCCAATATGCAGGAGTATTCGTCGCTGAGAGGCTGGACCACTGCAAACTCTCCCACCTGAAGCGCTGTCAGAATGCTGTCACACAACTCTTCACAGGTCGACAGAATGGCCATGAGCGCAGCTGGAGGAGATCTGAGATCAAAGACACCACAAAGTGAAAAAAAATATATAATTGTTTTATTTTATTTATTTTTTTTCAATTATGCATTGCGATGACGCAACAGAATTTTCCTACTGTCACTTACAGACATGGCTCATCTCTGTCATCATCAGACCTATTGCTATCGCCTTCGCCATCACATTCAGGCAGCTGTGGCATCACTCTGCATAGACAACAAAAAGCTTTTTTAACATTGTGTGCAAAACTTTAGCTAACCTGATAGAACAGATCTATAATGTTAAACAAATTTATCACTACAGAACAGACTTACTGACAGAATCAAGTAATTCTCACAACAAGAAAGAAAAACCCTTACTTCTCCAGCATATGGTGAACAGTTATCTGCAAAGGCCTGGCCTTGAACAGCAGCAGGGGACACAGAGTGTTCAGCAGGGTCTGCAGAGGCTGTGGCAGGTTGGTCTTTTGGTCCGCTATAAATCGTGGCGGCAAGGAATTTTGGTTTAGTTGCTGGACTGGAACGTAAGTCAGAGCCAAACCAACCGACTGGAGAACAGCCATGGGGAACACAGGGTCATCCGGTTCAGGAAAAGCCTCTGATTGAAGCAGAGACAATAAGTGAATGAAGATGTTAAAATTAGGACTGGTATTTACATTACTTGCAATGTGAGAAATCCATTGATCCATTTTAAGTACTTCAAATGTAACATTCAAACATTCGCGGAAAATTAAGCGCACTGAGTAGTACCTGAATTATTTTCCAAATGCAGTACATTTACTTGCTAACATAAAGGCAACATACATACCAGTGATTCTCACTGGCAGGGGCAAAAGCAAGTTGTAGATTCCCTCTATGAAGAAATCTTTCCATTCGCCAGCCAGCTCTGTTGGCAGCTTCTCCAGGACGTCAGAGGACGGCGACGCAAAGAACTGGTTTAGCGTCACAATAAACGCAGAGTTCTCGCACACAAACAGCTGTACCCAAGGGTTCCACAGACAGCTCACATTCTCATTGGCAGTCTGTGTTTGGATAAAGTCAAAAACTGAGTTATGTTAAAAAAGAAAACACCAGCTCAGCTCAAAGAACCTGATGACAAGAGCAGTATTATTCTCCACAAATCTGGTCTATAAGAATGGCAAGAAAAGCATTTGTCAAAGGGAAGACACAAACCATTCATGGAGAAGAAGGTAGTTCAGTCAAATTACAGTAAAATGTAACTCTTCACTAAAGTGTGTAACACAACTAACAGCCCACAGTGATACATGGTGGTGGCAGCATCAGGCTGAGGGCTTGCTTTTATTCACTAAGGACAAGAAAGTTGGTCAAAACTGATGGGAAACTGGAAGGAGTTTAAAACTGAGCAGCACTGGGAAGCAGAGTCATATCTACCAGCACGAACGAGACTTCAAAGAGCTAGAGCTAAAATGAAATAATCTGTGGCAAACATTGAAAATTACTGTTCTACAAACGCATAGAAATGTGTGGTTGTGATGTGATAGAATGTGCCGTGACTAGTTTTGTGAGGCAGTCTAATTTATAATACAAATTGATCTCAAAATCTCATGTGAACTTTGTCTCACCTCCAACCAGGCCAACATAGAGCACAGCAGAAAGTCCCACTGGTTTCCCCCAAGAACACCTGGACAGTGAGCCACCGACCAAGACAAGAATCGAATCATCTCCACATTGAGGTTCAGCTGTTCAGATGTTGTTTCGGACAAGTCACTGAAATACACAGATGTGGCAAATTTCACAGCAATAGATGAACTGAGCTGTAACTATGTCAGTCGACACAATCATTATTTTCTTTGGTCCTGAAAGATTAAAGTATCTAATATACAGATTAACCTTGCTTTTTTTTAAAGACATGCTGCAAATCTTGAACATGTGAATGAGCCACAATGTTAGAGTGTCAACTTAGTACGGTAATTAACAATTGTAGTATAACTGCTTAAATCACAGCAGTATCTGCTAGTTTTAACTCAATAAAAATGTTAAAAGTTGTTTCAGTTACCAGCTAAAGAGAAACCAATCCTCCCTGCTGTTCCTCCATTCCATCAGAGTGGCAAGGACAGCCTGAATGACCTCGTCTTCTACCGGCGTGTTGGCATTCAGGCAGCACAGCAGCACTGCCAGACTGCCATAAACATCTGCAACACACAGCCAACATTAACTACTTGCATATATAAACCTATAAGATATAGATTACTGTATAGTGCTACAGTATCTCACTTTCATCTTCTTGCCAGTTGATTATTCCAGCAGTAGCCAAAGCAATCAGAGTTTCTCTGTCTTCTTTAGCCATAAGTGGGCAAAGCACCTGCAGCGTGCTCAGTTTGCTCATATTCACTGGGAAAAGACTGATTAAATAAACATATTTAATATAAAACAAAACAAGAGCTACAATTTCACAGCTAAGAATGTACAGAAAAAAAAACAGAAAATCAAATACTTTCTTATAAAGTAGTTTATAAGAAAGTATTTCTTACCTATCTGCACTATCATAAAGTCTTTTTAGAGCTCCACTGCGAGTGGCTGCCAAGTCGTTGGAGTGAATGTAGTTTTCCAGTGTCAGAGTCCACAGACCTCCATCTGTCACAGACCTTATGATCAGAAAAGGAGAAGAATTTAATCAAATGTTAATATTGACTATTACTTTTAGAAAAATGAAAGAAAGCCTGAGGTGAATCTGACCTTGAGTAGAGGGTCTCTAGTAAAGATTTCATTGGGACTTTGCTATGGAGTCCAGCTGATAGTCCCCATTCAGCCAACAGGTTGCGATAAGCAGATGCTACTGGGGGCCGGAAATCGAGCTCCTTACACCACTGCAACGCATACAGCACTTCTGAAACTGTTGAAGAAGAACAAACTTATGAAAGCATCAAAAACTGGTAGTAGAAAACAACTTTGTTCTTAATAGAGTCTTGTCTGTGTACCTGCGCCTGTAAGGTTTGGGAGGAATGAAGAACATGGCGCCTCCTTTTGGTCAAAAGCTAGAACTGCAGCAGTCTGGGCCACAATTCCCAAGACGGCACAGACACAGAGGTGAGCAGGCAGCCTGCTTGAGTCTCTGAACTTCCACATGTCCTTAGAGGGTTTTTCACAAACTCCTCTGTGACGGTTCGACAGCAAAGGAGATTTGACCCACTTAAAACAACAAGTGAAAAAAAAAATGGAGGTACTACATGAATGTTAACATGTTTTCTTTGTGCAGTGTCTTGCAAAGTATTCCTACCCCTCAAATGTTTATTTTGTCACACAAAGAGGACAAACATCAATTCATTTTATGGGAATATTATCCAAGACCAGCACAAATTAGTAAATAAACTGGAAATGGATGAAAAATTACAACAATTACGAAAGTTTACAACATTTTTACTAAATTTTATGGTGAAATGCATATGTTTCAAGACCTTTTTCATTCTATTGGCCTAAAATAAATCTACTGCAACCAATCACCTTTAGAGGTAACCTTACCTATAACATCTTGGTGTAATTTAATCTTGTTTGACATTACTCAGCAACAGATTAAGTAACATACCAGACAGGTCATGGGAACAGACTTTGGAAGAAGTTTAAGGCTTCAGTCCCATAGTCAGGTAAGGACTTGCTAACCTGAGGAGACAGGGCGTGTCTGATTCTGGTCCACTCCGTCTGAGTCGGTGTCAGAAGAGCAAAGAATTGGCCGAGGACAGAGGATGCTTGGTCGCCAACGGAGACGATTGTTTCCACCAAGTTTTGGACAGCTCCGACTAAAACCTGCAAGCTAAAACAAAAAAAAATTAATAATAATTCAAGACAATACAACAGACCACTCTAAAAAATAAGATGAATGCACAAAGATTTACCTTTTAATATCGAGATTGATGGTCAGAAGCTGCTTCATGACCCAGACGGCTGCACTGTGTAGGAAGCCGCCTTGGCGGACCTCACATTCACAGTGTTGCACCAGTGACCTGACTCCAGCTACACACACTTTCTTCAGCTTATCCAACAGTGATTCTGAAAAGTAATGGCAACATTAATTTGCTCTTTCTTTCTCTCACAGCTTAATTAGACATTTTTGTGCATTGTGTATCAACCCACCAGACAGGTGAGTGTGTCTTTGATCTTGCGCAGTCAGCTGGAAGACGGTCAGCAGGAGCTCCTCAGCAGAGAGGAGCAGCAGGCAATCCTGGACAGAGCAGAAGAAAGAGGAAGCCACGTCGCAGATGAAGGAGATGAGTGGCTCCATGTTGCCCGCGTCTGACAGACTCTTGGTCTCGGACAGAGTAGCGTGGAGCTTCTCCAACATTTTCTCCATGTACACTTCCCCTATTAAAGACTCTAAACACAAAACATATCAAAATGTAAGAAATATCATCTGTTTTCTCAAGCAGACAGAAACTCTTTGCAGTATTTCTGCACAATTTCTCTCAAGTTACCATTATTGTTGTTCTGAGAGAGAACGAGGCTGATAAGCGTCCAGCTGTTGTTGCTTGTGGGGGTTTTGGGAGCAGTCGAGTTGTGCTCCATCTTGCAGAGCTCTTCAGTCAGTCCCAGGAGCTGCTCGCCCAGAATCGAACCTTTCAGCCAGTTCCTGCAGCTTGCCCGAGTCTTGGGATCTTTACATGCCTTTACAAGTTAGAAAACAAAGTCAAGCAGTCTTTTCTAAACAAAAACCACAAACTGGTTTAAGTCTGATGAAAACTGAATATTTACTCTCTGAATAATTTGCAGGATAATTCTCCACTCCAAACCCATCTATAAAGAAGAGAAACAGACCATTAAAACAAAGAAAAAAAAGTAAAACTTATATCAAACAAATGAGGATGAGGTTACCGTGGTGATGTGATTAAGAATTTGTGTGGTCTCCTCCTGACTGCAGCAGGACAGTGAGCTGAAAACCATCTCCACCAGGTGCTCGGTATCACTGCGGCCCACCTCCGCCAGCCATACGACCACACGCCTCAGCAGAAACTGAACTGCTGGATTTTTCTCCCCTGTCCATTTATCATCTCCAGGTTTAATTTCATCAAATTCAAGTAAGGTCTGAAATAAGTAAAAATGTAAGATAAAATGTATTCTAGTATGAAGCTAAAAATGCCACTTTAGGAGTTCTGGTTTGAATGTATTTACAGACAAAGAGTTGCACAATATATAACATTTGAAAAGTAATCGCAACATAACTTATTTTACTTAAATAGATTTTGCAGCAGAGAAATTATTGTCAAATGAAAATAGATCTTTGACTTACACTGAAAATCCTGGGTGTGTGAAAAGACTGCAGGAGAAGGGACAGAAAAACAAGATGTTTCTCTGAGTTTTTCTCATTCACATGCACGAGGCACAGCTGAGCCAGCTGGCACACGCCGTCTTCAAAATGCTGAGTCTGTAGGGACCCAAACGCCTTCTCCTGCACAGGCTCTGACACAGTCTGTGCAAACTTTTCGACTCCCTCTCCCTGAATTACTGATTTCTCTTCCTCTTCTGTCTTTGTGAGACACATCCTGACAGATTTCTTCTTCTGGGTTTGTTTTTTGCTTATTCTCTCAGGATTACGCATGACCTGGAGAGATTCGTGAGAGAAAATAACTAGCTCTTATTTCAAATATATTTTACTTGACACATTTTACTAAAGCATAAAAGTAAACTCACCTGCAGCAAAGTGGCTATGCCTTCCAAAGCTGGAAGATCAACGTCCTCGTCATCGACAAACTGCACACAGAGGAGACAGAGTTCCTCCCAGAAGTCAGCTAAAAGTCTCTTGAAGACATCCTTATTATTTTCCTCGCCTTCACCATGTAAACCCGCCCTCTTCTCCCAGGAAATTAGCATTTCAGTGATCAGCAGAAAAAGAGGCCCATTCTGAAGGGAAGAATTTCTGATAGCCTTTTCTATCAACGGTAGGAGCTGCAGAAATAGAGCAAAACACTTTAAGAACCATCTGAGTTAGAAAATGTTGGGAAAATTTGGCATGACAGCATAATCACACCTGCTGGGAAATGAGCATGCTCCTTATTTTCTCCTGAGACTGCTCGTCCCCGGCATTCTGCATTATGCTGTACCTCAAGCACTCAACAAAAGACGTCACTATGACTGCGCTCTCCGAAGGGCTCGTCACCGCACGCTCACTGGACAGGCTGACCAACACAAAACACGCAGAAATATCGGAATTACTTTTGGAAAATGCACATCGGATAACATTTCACATATAAAAACACAAACAAGTTACCCTTGGAGGAATGCGGTGTAAAAGGTGGCGTAGAAGTCCAAGTCAGGATCTGTGATTTGCTGCGGCAGTTTACTGAGAAGAGGCATGAGATTCGGATGGAGCCCCTTAGCCATGCCTTTACCTCCTTCTTTCAATAAAGCCCATAGTTTAGGAAGAAAGCCTTTCTTGGCATTTACATGTGTCCAACAATCCTGAAAGATTTTGAAGAAAATGAAGAAATCACACAGAAGAAACTATGGATTTTAAAGAAAATGGAAAATGAGATGCATTGTGTGAAAAGCTAAATATATCCATGATTGAATTGCGTTTAGAACCACTTCCAGAAGAACTATTTGTTTTCTGTATTTATCAGCCTCTCACCTTATTGAGGAAGAATTCTGACTCACTTTTTTTCTAATCGTTTTTTACACAACTCTCTTCAAAATTCCAGTATTGATTTTGTTCTCCCGCTTCCCCCAACTACTCTGTTAAAAATCTGATGTATTCAGGATTGTTTAATGACCCAGTTTGGGTCAAGCTTCAGCTGTCTCAAAATTCCCACTCGAATATTTTGGAAGAAGATTTCATAGTGGTCTCAATAAGCTCTTTCACCACAGTGCTGTCATACAGTCACAAACACAAGACCCTCTTTATGCTCCTTCTGGCCATTCATAAATCAGCGTATTAAGCCAGATATGTCCTGCACAGGAAGCATCTGTCAAACATCTCCTAGTCTTTAGGGGGAAAAAACATTTAACATGTTTTTGTGCCTCAAAAAATTTTGATTTATTATCCTGTGATTTTTAACAGCTAATACTAGAGCTGTCTTGTCACTAATTGACGCAAACAACCATGTCTTAAGTCCAGAAATCTGTTCCATCTCTGCACACTTTAGTGTGATTTGTTAAAAACATTTTAATGGTGAGACAGACCTAAAGTATTTAGTTAAAGGAGCCAATGACTGCAACAGGCTCATGTCTGGGATTTTTGACGTTGCAGAAAAAAACATGCCCAAATTATCACACCTCCACCCCACATGCCTAACAGCCAGTATGAGCTGTCAAATGCTCTACTTGTCTACATTGAAGTCCAGTAGTTCCTTCAATTGCTGCTTTGCAAATTGAGTCATGCTACCATATTATTTGTAGACTAAAGAGACAGTCTCTTGGCTATCCTTTCAAACAAGTCAAAAGCTAGAAATGACTAGTCAAAAGTTAGTCATTTCAGGACAATTCCAGTAGTATTGTCCTGAAATGTAACATTCAACATACCATCTCAGTCCTGTAAACTTTGAGATGCAGTTTTTGGGTTTATTGCACAGCCTAATTCCAACTATTAAAAAATTTAGCAATCCTCAAGTGTTTTTTCACTCCGAAATATCCTCCTTTTTATCCTGGTAATAAAATAGGGAATAATATCTTTTGATTTGATCTACCAATAAATATATAGAATGTAGCAGTTTTAGTTGTATTACTATTAAAACGAATTTTACACAACATAAAGAACAGCTTTTGTTTTACTCCCCAAACAGGACAGTGAACATGAAGGTCCCCTGTACAGTATGTTTTAGATGTTACTCTGCTCCAACAGAACTGATTCAGCTAGTCAGGAGTATGGCAGCAGAGAAACCCCTAAAAAATGCAGGACAGTGGACTCTGAGGAGCAGAGTTGGGACCCTCTGGAGCAGGTCATTCAAACTCACAGGAATAGTGGACACAACATGAAGAACTGCCTCCCACACGTGAGGAAGCACAACAGGGTCTGTGTCATCAATACTGAGGAGAACAGCAGGGCATAGTCGTGCTGCTTCACTCTGAACCAGATCTGGTGTGAATTCACACAGAGCACACAGCATCTCAAAAAAGGCTCCTCTGACCTGTGGAGCAACAAATGGGGTTAGGGCAACTCAGTAACGATTGATAAGGAGTCGCTTTAGTAACAACAACAAGCACAAATGTTCTTGTTCAAATCTTATCGCATTGAATGTAAACGTCATTTAATGCAAACCTGTGGAGTCTTGTGCTTGCTGTATTTCCAGAACTTCCCAGAGTTAACCAGTAGAGTTAATCTTTTCTGCAGTGCTGCCCTGTCATTCTGAAGCAGTAGGGAAAGTAGCCTCTTCACCCCCAACAGCGAACTGGTCAGCATGCGAACATATTTGGTTTCTCTTTCCTCTTCTGTCACACTTCTGTTGAACAAGAGAAATCAGTGCCTCAGTAAATATTTTTTTGTTGGTTTTCAAAAATATATAATGACTGCACACATACAATAAAGGAACAGACAGAAGATAAAACTATGAAAAGGTTTTTAACATACTGTGAATCACTGAGAGTGTCTGCGGTTTCCTTTAATAGAACATCTTGAAGCACCTGCAACACAGTCATAAAATTATAATGTCTTACATACTGAAGACATTCAGAAATATTCAGTTTCTTGTCACATCACAACCTTTCCTGCCATAGTTTTCACATAAAAATTTGCTAAAGCAATTGCCTTTAGTAATGATTAATTAGTAAACTGAGACCAACTGTGTGAAATTTAATCAGTGTAAATGCAGCTATTCAGACCTCAGGTTATCAGAGGTGTGTTTGACAACATTAGTAAATAAAGAGCATTAGGAAAAAAAAGGATCATGGCACGTGGTTCAGGGATATACTTAAAAACAAGTTTAAAGCAGGGTTAAGTTTTAAAGCAATATCCATTGGATATGATGTGAATGAAGGTTCTCTGAGGTCAGATGAAAACAAAATTCAAGATTTTGGTAGATATAAAAGGTCATTGTGATGTTAAAAACTACACTTCAACAACCTAAGCACACCATCCCTATGGTGACACATTATGGTGGTATTATCATGCTTTAGGATAGCTTTTTTTCATAAGAGACATGGAACCTGGTCAGAACCGATGGGAAGATTGACACAGATAAATACAGGAAAACCCTGGAAATGCCGACCAATTGAAATGGGTAGGAGTAAATCTCAGTTGTGTTAGAATGGTGTAGTCAAAGTTCAGCTCTAAATAAAATTCTGTGACAAGACAGAAAATACCTTCAAACTCTGTTATGCAAATAAAATTGAAACAAAATTGTGCAATTGCACAATTACATAAAAACCTTTAAGAGTAAGGATATTTATGCAATATACCACTTATACGTATTTTAGCACAAGAATCCATATTTCTGCAGAAAAGTTTACATTTCCACTCACAGTAAGGATCTCGTCCTTGCAGAAGCTGAGAGCTTCAGGTTGTTTAGCAGGTGAGAATGCAGCCTGAAAAGCCTGGCAGGCAGCAGAGGCCGCGGGTGTGTAAGTGTCACACTGCGACAGAATCCAGTGGCCCATCAAACTCTTCAGAAAGGGAGCCAGGCTGCGACGCACTTTTAGCACCAGCTGTTCAAAAGCTTGCTGAGTGGCCTCCCTGATACGGCGATCATGGTCCTAACAGATCAAATGAGAAACACAGAAACACTTTAATGCATGACTGTAAAATTAGTTGAAAGATTAATTATTTCAACTATTAACAACACTAGAGCTCAAGACCAATATTTATTTTAAGGATTAAAATTAGAATAAAATATGCTGCAAGTAGCTTTGAAGCTGTTGCACTATTAGTTATATTTATGCATCAAATCATGTCTCTAATGTTTAGTGCATCACAGTACACACTGTTAATTGTTGTGCGTATAAATCAAAAATATAGTTATTTTGTTTTAAAGCTCAATGAGTAGAAAAACAAATAGCCAACTTACATCACTGGCAAATTGGTTTATCAAATCATATTATGTAAAGTGACTATGCTGAATAGACAACTGTGTATGCCAGATGAATTAACAACTTACCACTGATATCTTGCAATAAATTCTTGGCCAGTATGGCAGAACTCCCTTCACTTCTTCAGCATCCCGTTCCTGACACATGGCCCCAAAGTCCTGCACTGCCTACGAAGAACAAGCTTATTAAACACACTTTCAGCGATAAGAGGTCGAAGGTGATGTTTTCATTCATGTTCTCAGAACCTAATTTTTACAAAGAACACAACACAAGTTTACAACAGTCACAATATGCATATTTTCCTGATTCTGCAGATCAGCATTCAGAACATTCAGATCAAGCTCACTTTCAGTCTGGTGACAACATCCCTCTTTGAGAGTTTCCTCAGCACTAGGCGGAAATCAGCATCCACCAGGTTGTCTATTTCCTCCGCTCCGTGGACAGCTGGGACATAACTCAGCTCAGAGGTGACCGTCGTATCGAAGCCCACAAAGCCCGGAATGGCACCCCCTTCCCGGGCCAGAACCTCAGCAGCTCGGCCGCTGCTGGACGGCTGATTACAGGAAACAATATGTGTTTTAACACAGCGATGGAGGGAATAAAAAAACGCCTGAAGGTCAGTTTATGGTCATCAAACAGTTTAAACATGCGTCGTTTTAGCTGAAACGACGAGCTAATAGGAAATTTGTCTTAGCTCGTGTTAGCTCAATTTTTTTTTTTACCGTCAACGCTGTATCGCAGACATTGGTGGTAGCTTACCCGGACATTTCCTTTTGTTCGTTGTTTGTTCTTTCCCCCCATGGTGATCTTCCTACATTTGAACTTTTTAACTTATACAAATGTGTTCTTACTCGTTATCACACAGGGACCCCAACTCGGAAGTGACCAACACCAACTCAGTCCTACGTCACCATAGACGTTAATACATTTAAAGCAACAAGGAAGAAGTCCATCTCCTCGCTTTTTGTATGAAACAAAATGTGTTCGTCAAAATGATTAATGATAACCAGGCATGTTGTAAATATTGAAAGCTGCATCGAAATAATTAACTTAATGGTATTCTGTTTGATTTTCATTTCTTAAAATTTTAAATTCCGAGTTATCCGAACGCAGCAAACTAAACAAAGCCACGTGACTTCTATGATTTCCTTTCAAAAATCTTTCAAAATAAAGAAACATCCGGAAAAGCAATTGCGAAAAAGAACTCAAAGATCACAAGTCAAAGATTTGTAAAAAAGCCTCATCAAGCACTTATATCAAACTAAAAGTTAGAAGTAATTTAAAAACTGGTACCAGTAAGTGTCCTGTGATAGTTTTTCTGACCTAAATAATTATTCAAATTCTAATTATCACATGTAATCAACTTATTTTCTGGGTTACTTCTGAGTTAATACAATTTTTAATACAACTATCCAAAAATAATTTTTCAAAACTATACTGAACTGTACTTATTACAACACATTGCAGTCCAATTTTTGTATAATTGAAATCTACTGAATATTTTAACTTAATTAATGGAAACCACACACTGATGTGTTTATAATATACACACTGTTTATAGTCTACACAAACATAATCAGTACAAAAATGACAAACAAGTCCTGCATTTGGATTGAGAATCATTTTAATATAAACCTTCTTTAGATGAGTAAATTCCTGAAACAATTACAATGTAACTATCAACAGTATAATTACTTAAAATTTCATTTTATACAATCTTTATACAATCTTACCTTTTTAATATATATACACACACACACACACACACACACTTCCTAAGCACTTGTCATATTAGAGGTCAGGTGCATCTCAAACTGAGCTGCATTCAAGTGATTGCATAATTCAACGTCGACAAACTGGCATTTCAAATAACTTCCATAAATAGGTGTGCAAGATTTCACAAACTATATTGTCTATATAACCCTCCACTGAAAGGAATTTTTTAAAAAACACAAATGTTTCTAAGTTTTATGATGACAATCACCTTCAAAATGAGCTTGTTTTTCACTCTTCCAGGAAAAAAAATCATTTAAGCATGTGTGTCGCTGTTCAAAAAAAAAGAAAAATGTATTGTGCACTGTGATATTTTTCAATTTCTCCAAATTCTTATGTGTTGTGTAGTGAAGGTAGTTTGAACAAAAATCTACATTTGAAATGCCTTGCTGCTGAAATGTGCCGTACAAATAAAATTTGATTGATTAAAAACAATAGATTCAGCATTGGATTTATGCAAAAATTAATATGCCAGTAACAAATAACATTCTGAAAATGCCTTTCAACACACCATCGACCCTTTCACTATGAAAAAACTGCAGAATTGTAGGCAGGTGATCAGTAAAATTCAGACACGCAAAACCCACCTCCTAATTTTTTTATGCAGCAAAAGTATGGTAGAATAATCTCATTTGACTGCAGGGTCACTAAGTATTTCAATAAATAGAACAAACTGGTATATATACAGACCTCCACAGGTGCAGTTCTAAACATTTTAATTGTTAATTACCAGTTAAAGTTTGTTGAGAAAAAGAAACAAATTCCACTCAGTAAGTACAATAATCACAGGCCGCGTTACGATTCCTTTCTTGATCAGAATTAATGCCTCTGTTTGCATTCCTATCGTAAAATTATTTTTGATAACATCTAAAGGTTTTTGTTTTTATCTCAGGCATATGTAAATGTGATCCAGTTTACAGGAAACGAGCATTGACTGAAAAAAAATTATATTGTATCATACTTTGAGGGAAACTGGGTGTATTCATACTCTAGATGAAGTAACGTAAACGTTCTTTACTAAACCGCATTCAAACGTATTCTTCTTTTATAAGCTGCTGAAAAAATATACATTTTTTATGGCTGGCTAACATGTATTTAATTAATGTGCCTGTGATCTTTTTAAACTAATTATAAAGAAATTATTTGATTCATTTTTGGCTGGCATGAAAGGAATTATATTAACTGTTCACACATCACCTTCCATTACTCTTGTCTAAAAACAGAAAATATCTGGTCCAGGAAGATAAAACATGCTAATTGGTAATGCACCGTTTGGTCTTTGATCCTTTTGTGGCTCAGAATATATTTCTATGAAAGGAATTTAAAAAAAAACAAACTTTCAGCTCAGCATACACACACATTCACACCAGTACCTAACAAAGTTACTTTCTCTATATTTTATTCACAGTCTTTGCTTTCCATCCCTTATCTGAACAAAACCAATGAAACAATGTATTCACAATTAACAGAATGGTGACTTAAAACTGAAAGATATGACTGAAAAAATGTTTTATGCAGTAAACTAAAACTGCTAATATCATAGGTCCTCCTGAATAAGGAGCCGAACGTTGGAGGCCATAATGAAACTTGAGATTATTTACATCACTTTAGTTTAAATTTTGGCATAAATTGTATTTCCTGTCAAACAAAACTGTAGATTTTGTTGAGAAGGCTGGAAATACATTTCACTTTTATTTTAACTTTAAATTTTATGAACCAGAGAAGAATATTGGATTTTCTAAAACCTTTAAAACGTAGTAAGAGGACATCTCTGGTGTTTTAAAGAATTTGTTTATAATCTTGTTACATTTAAATGTGATGCAAACATTAGTTTAACATACTTTTTACTAGATTTCTTTTATTAGTTATAAAAGTATTTTTAACATATATATTTTTTTAAATGGCTGCCTTTAATACGCAGTCTTTCTGCCAAAGCGGAACAGCAGTTTATAAGAATTTATTAACTGAAGACTGATTGTCAGTAGGTTTGAAGGTTATCTAATGTCAGCCTGGACTTTACTCAGAAAAGAAAAGGGATTCCTTGTGATACTTCTGCTTTGATCACTTTAATTACACTAGAATTTTTTTAAACAAAATGATATGTTTTGAAAGTAATTACTATTTATTTTTCCGAGCTACCTGTAAGTGTTCAATCACTTACAGTATGCTTACTTGTGCTGGTTCACAAATGAAAGTCACAACATCCTGCTTTGACCCAATCTTCAGATTTTGAATTGCTACAATGTTTCTTCTTCTCAGATATGTCACCTTTACAAAGCCCTAAGTAACTCTGACTGTCCACTTTCTCCTGTCTTTTTTTTGTCTTATTTCAAGACTTTTGTCTCAAGTCACCCAAGCTTAGTGTCTCCTCCAGGTGGAAGCACAGTCCGGCTGATTACATTGGCGAAGCTCGGGTCCAACATGGGCACAAACCCTTTAAAATTCCTGGACGCCTCTGTTCCAAACACGTCGAGCAGCTCTCGATTCATCAGAGCAAATCTAGAAACAAAGACATGGAATAGTCCTTAATCACCATGAGAACAGAAGAAAGTCCAATGATTGAGTAATTTAGTAATTACAATTACTACAATTTTATGCCCCTCATAATATTTGAAATATTTCGCTTAAGAATTCGCTCATGAATTTCTATCATGATCATCATGATAGAAATTCATAGTATTTTTTTTAAATATTTTTCCAGAGTTCTCTGTTCTTAATCTTTTCTAGAGACATACACAATTTATTTGTTGCGTAATAAGCAAAGGCAACCCTTTATTTTTAAAGCATATGGACATACCTGCCCTTTGTTAAACGCAGCAGGAACTTCCAGTATGAAGGTCTGAGATTCTGCACTTCCATTATTGCCTGTGGAAATGTCATGAGCCAGACATATCCTTAGTCAGCAGAAAAAAATGCACATGAAGCATGTTCATGTTAGTACATGGGTGTTTTTGTTACAAAGCCACTTACAGCATGGAAACAGATAGCAGTGGAGATGGCATAAATAATCGTATCTGCGTGTGGAAAGTAAGGGAACCGGCCTGCTTCAATGCCTTTGAAGTACATGGTCTAAAAAGAGAGAACATTTGGTTAGTGATAAAACAAGCCTAATTCAGATAAACTTGGATTAAGTCAACACTGCATATGAACTACAATTACTGAAACATGTCAGCTTGACACAATTTTTAAGTAACAGTCAGGGAAAAAAAATTGAAACCTGTGCTGCTACTAATGCGATTTTTCAGCTGGTTTACATGTCACTTTTAACATAGCGGGTTCTCTGAGTTCCACAGCTTTACATTTATATCTTCTAATTGAAAGAGTTGAACAAGTTTTTGTTCATCAATGCTGTCTTATCTTATTGAATCATATTAAAGACTGTAAACAAGAACAACATTTATGATCACTTGTAGAGTTAACCCTGCTGATTCAATATCAACCACAAGCTCTACCTTTTTTTTTTTTTTTTACAGGAAGTTGACATGCTTGCTTTACAAGATAGCAGCTGGTTGGAAACTTAGAACTGGTTTGGGTAGGAACATATTTTTGGTTAAAATCCAGTTGTAAACAGATGAAACACAAACGAATCAGTTAGACAGCCATTTGTTCAAAACCTGCTAGACAAACTGTCAAAAAACAGGAACATGAAATTAGACTTTTTCAGATTAAGTTTATAGTTTCTTTTTAGTTTAATTTTTTTCTTGCATTGAGTTTATTCATTGTAAAGTGTTTCTGCCTCCTTGAGATTGAACCACCATCACCAGTGACATTTATTTCTATGACACAAAGTGTGAGTCTGCTTTAAGATGTGGTGTGACTTACCTCCACCAACTTGGAGAAGAGATACATAGTTATACTTGTGCTTTTGTAGAAGAACATCGAGACACCAGCCAAGAAGCCTGAAAGGACACAAAAGAGAGGGAAAAGGGACAGTTGTGAACAGAACAAAATCACAGAAGATTGTTCTGCAGGATTTTTCTTACCAGCTATCAGTGCATGAAGTTCATCATCAATGTTACGCAGCCAGCGCAACAAGCAGCTCGTTCCCTAAAAAGATAAGGCAGAACATTCTGATGAGTCCATGAAAATGAAAAGAGAATATGAAAGCACAGAAACATGTAGCATGCAGAAAAGTTAAAGAAATAGAAGAACATAGAGTACACACACCTTATAAATACTGACAAAAGAGCCTAGAAAGGCCCCCAGTTGGAAATTCTCTTTGTTGTAGAAGACAGAAGGCAGCCGAGATGGTTTGGAGAACATCTGCCTGAAAGCTGAGGGCACTTTGAGACAACACTGGATAAGATAGCCAATACTGAACATCCTGACAAAACCCTGAGGGGGCAATGATGGAACATCAGGATTACTGGTATTGAATTTGCATATATACTCAAAGCACATTACATCCATTGCTTAAGGAAATCAGATAAGAAGCCTTACTTTAACACAGTAGGAAATGCAGTTATCCTGGTAATGTTTACAACATCTGTGTCTCGGACCATGTTTGCATCTGAATCATGAAAAATACAAACAAGTTAGTACTTGCTGTTAATTACCACTGAGGTATTTGTTTTTTCTTACATAGAGATGCTTTTGATTCTCACATTGATTCCAGCAGCTTCCTGGTGTAGGCGTTCAGAGTTTTCCTCTTATGGTCGGCTTTTTCTGCTGAGACCTGTGAGTGTTCGGTCTCTATGGCAGCTGGCCTCTCAGGGGGGTGTGTGCCAACAGAGTCTGCCATGTGAAAGTGAGTTGGAATCTCTTCTTTCCCAATAATGAATCTGTAATAGAACACAAACTATTACAGACTCATCAAAACATTTCTGACATTTGAACCTGAAGCATAAACAAAATGAGGGATGACTTACTTTAGTGCAGAAAATGCAAAGCCTTTAAGACCGTCGTTGCTTCTGCAAAATAAAACCAAGTTCATCTCAAACTATTAAAGTGATTTGTTTTTCCTCTTTTTTTTCTTACAGTTTTTTTTAAGTATTCAAAGAGCTTGATCCATTTCAAACTGTGTGTGTGAGTGTTAGTAGTTTCATTCTATTGAGAACCTACATTTAATTTATTGGGATTTTACGTGAAAGACCAACAGAAAGTAGAGCAGAAGAGTGAAGTAAAATGATACGAGGCTTTTGTTTTCTTTTTCAAATTCAATTCTGAAAAGTGTGGCATGGATGTGTTTTCTGCCGCTCTGAACATATAGTTTATGCTTAACAATAGTTTAAAAGTTATTCACAATATGCTGAATGAAACACTCTTACCTGAAGAGAAACATGAAGATTGATGCAGTTATGCAGAACAAGAGCACCTGATTGGGAGCAGCATGAAAAATAAAATTAGGACTATAAGAGAAAATATCTCTTTTTGTCATTTGAACACGTCAACACCATGACACTATCAGTTTAGATAAACAGTTAAAGTGGTAAGACGATACTTCCTAAGTAAAAGTAATATCTTCACACAGATCGAAACTAAGACTACACAATTTATCACAGCGATATTGTCACTGCAATATCAGTGACAATATACAATGGACTCCAAATGTTACGACCGTACATTTTACACTAATGTAATATCTAGTGCATTAGGGTCCAGCTCCAGTCCTGCCAGTTTTAGCTCCCAACACAGAAGATTCAAATAGTCCAATGATTTCCTCAGCATGTCAAAGTTCTGCAGAGAACTGCTAATGAACCATCATTTGATTCAGGTGTGTTCAAGCAGGAAAATAGTTATAACATGCAGTTCTTTGAGGACTGACTTTGTGCACCAAGAATGAAGCCAGTAAGAGCCTCAGATCCTAATAGAAGGAAACAAATGACGCTGCTAAAGTGCAGGAACCACAGATGACAATGAGAGGAAAGAATATAGGCATATTTCAAGTGACACATCTCAATTTTTACCAATAACATAACATGGCAAGATTTCCTAATATTTTGCAAACAAAATGTGTTTTCATATTTGATTTCAAAATAGAAATTTGTGCATGTTGTTTTGCTAGCTGTGCTGTATTCCCTCCAATATATTTAATCATAAAGAAGCACAAAGGCTTCATCTCACCTCTCCATGTCTAATGGGCTTGACGATGCCTCGTGCCACTGCCATGCGGAACAAGGTCTCACTAGCCTGGCAAAAAAAAAGTACAAATTTAAATTCAACTAGTAAATATAAATGCACATATGAGACAGGTAATTTGCAACTGAACAGAATCTTACAAGATTTGCCATGTATATTGTCAGCAGACCTCTCCTGGAAAGAAAAGACAGTAATATAATAAAGAAATATAAATTAGTACAATTAAAATCATCCAAAAACCTAGGGCCAAAAATATACATTTATTATTCTCAATGGCAAAAATATGCAATAAAAATAGAAGAAAAGGACAAAAATCTCACCTGCTCTTCCGCTCCAGAAGGATGGCGATGTAGGAGGCCGGCAAAGCTGCCCCAAACCCCGTGGACCATGGGTAAAACGCTCCAAGCAATTTCCTGAAGTAAGACAAACACTTTCACTTTAAAAATGCCATCACAGTCCAGGCTTTCAAATGGACTTGATTACAGGGATTCCAAAGGAAATTCACAAAATTACCTCTTTTTACTTGGGGTCTGATATCCCACTTAGTTTAAACCTAGATATATTTTCCACAAAGCCTTTGGGTGGAATTCTAAAGGAAACACTTCAGATCACTTTTACTCACATCTCTTAATTTGTGAGTCTAATGCAAAGTTGGATTTCTATACTTGTGGAACTTGATGAGGTTGAACTTCTCAGGACACAAAATATCTCTTTTTTAGTAGCTCAGGATCAAACTGTAAACTTTACTGTCACACAAGTACTGTTTGTTCGTTGTAGGTACCATCAAAAAGAGATTTTCCTAATAAAAATTTTTGTCTGATTTTCTGAAAACATTAAAGTGACTTTTAGACTTTATTTGTTGAAAACAAGTAAGGTTGTAATTATAGTTGAAAATGTAAGCATGCTTGGATAGTTTGAGTAGTAATGCAAGAAAACAATATTCTGAGATCGAACTTCAGATTAAAACTGTCAGCAGGTATTTTTATAATTTATTAAATTTTGCAGACATTTAAACATGAAAAATGTATTTAAAAAAACCCTCAAAACTGGTTTGAAAAAACAGCACTTCTAAAATGTCACTTTCACATTGAAGGACCTTTGCCATCTGCTGGAACTACTAACCTGAGAATGCAGAAGAAAACAATGAAGAGACTTCCATTGGTAGTTAGGAAAGAGGTAGACCACAGGATCTCAGGGAGAAGCCTCTTTAAATAATAATCCTTCTTCTTCCTCCGTAGAATTGCTGCTATCTGCAAGCACAGTCAGACAGTAGTCACTGTGTTTGCAGTGCTCAATTTGAGACAAGTCATGCCAAAAAAAACATTTTACTTGACATTTAAGCTCTGTGGTTTACTGGTTCAGCACTGCTCTCAATAATCATAAGATGCAATAGGACTTCTGATATTTATCACAGTGCTGAATTCAATACTAACTTCATTGTCGATGAGCATCTGAAATAAAATGAAGGTAATTTTATTTATAGCAGCTTAATCTAATGCTGTCTATTTTCAATGTGACGTGCAATGCAACCCTGCAAAAAATTCCACTAAACATTTGCCCCCTTCTTTAAAATGTTGCTATTGCTAAATCTGAAATTATTTGCCCACCATATTCTTTTCTGTTGGTGTTGAAGGTAAGATGTGGATAACTTAGAAGTGTGGCTAAATTTCATTACAAAACACTATTAAAAAAACAGAACATCTATGGATGAATTTGCAGAAAAACAGTCTGATTTAAGGAGATCAGACAGCATTTATAGACAGAGTAACGACAGGTCTAAAAAGCGCTAAAATAAGACCTAAACTTTTAACCTTGCTTACAAAAAAGACATGTTTCAATTTATACCAATAAACTTAATCTAAAGAGCAGAGTGACAACATTCAACTTTAATACTCTAAATATTATTTTAGCAGAAATAATAATTGTTGCTCCTTGATTTAAATATGTTATTTTTGCTCCACATGAATTTTTTTGTTCAAATAAAAATCTCAAATCATGGTATTTTTAATTAAAGTTATCATACTGTGAGAAGTTCATACAGGCCTATTCAGAAAGTATGTTTCCAACTGGGAAGGCCTGTTATTCTTGTAGTTAGTTTGCAGACTTGCTACTCTACACAGTTGTACTTTGCTCAGACAAGGCAAACATGGCCGTATTTTTATTGGTGCTTAACTAATGAAAGTGACCTTGTGTGTGTTTTTACTAGTGCTTAAGTGAAAGTGACATTATATGTGCAGCTTTGAGTTAAACCTTAGTTTAAATTGGTTAAAAATAAAACACAAGATTGCATTGAAACACGTATAATGTGTATTTTTCTCTGGGTCTAGACTTAAGACACAGTTCTACATGAAGACTTTAAAGGGAAAATCTGTAGCAGAGCTTCTGGGTTATAAAGTATTCTGTGGTTCAGTCTCAAACTGGGCCGGAGGGGGAATATGGCATTGTAGTTACAGGCACTGAAATATAAATGCAGCACAACCCTATTTTTACCAGCCAGCGTACAATGGCATCTGAGTCATGCAGTGGTTGTAAATATTACTAGATAATGTCAATGCAAAAGAGAGTTTAACTACTAAATGTAGTCGTATGTCAGAGATATTCAGAGTACTGAATGCCTGAATATTTTCCTAGCAAAACGTTTCAGAGTTTGCAAGATAAGACAAAGCTTACTCTGAACTAACACAAAACTCTTGACGCAGAAAACTAACTTTCTTCCTGTTCTTGACGTCCTGTAAAGAACAACTGACTGGTTTCATTAGGCTAGCTTCTCTGTTTGTCCCCTGCAGGACTCGAACTTGCACCTCAGTTGTAGCATTAGCTAATCCGTAGTGTCTTTCTCACAGCAACTATGGTCACTCGGTTAGCTTGGCAACTTTACTTAGCTACCAGTCAACAGACAGACTCAAAGCAACTTACCAGGTAAAGAGGGGCGTAAATTTTGAAGGACACCTCCAGAGCCCCCTTGGTTATGTCTGCGGCAGACTGCACACACGATGGGTGCCACGTATGACCGACCTCGTAGCAGCTGTGTGGTATCTTACTTAAAGCAGCCATGTCTGCGAGGCTGAACAGAAACACACTCTGCTGCTGCAAGGGCGGCAGCATAAGCGCGGTGTGGGGGATACGCGCACCATGGGCCCAACAGGGTCCGTGCACGTATGCTGCGTTCACATTACCCCGGAAATCAGAGCTCATCGTCAAGTGCGGGTTTCAGAGAGCTGTTTTTTTCTGCTCACTTATCCTGATTTAAATTTGTCAGTAGCCAGAATATGTACTGAATGAAGAAATGTTACTAAGGTCAAATTAGTGGAACTTCATTTATTTTTTTCCAATTATAGACTAAAGAGAAAATATGCTTAAAAGTACACTTTATTGAGTGAAATAAGGTGAGTTGAGCTTTCTGATATTTAAGAAAGATGTAAAAAAACAATCCACGCAAACAAATGGAAAACAAATAAATATGGGATAATATATAGTAAGAAAATCACTCTAGTTTTTAAAAATTAAATACAAGCAATTTCCTAAAGTGAGACAAACACTTTCACTTTGAAAAATGCCATTTCATTACATTCAAAAATAAGAATAACTTCCAAAACGAGCCTTTCATTTAGGCTTTTTAAATAAAAGAGAATCATTTTTGGCTCAGTTATTAGAAGCTAATATGGAAGGCCCAACACCCCCATGTAAAATACATGTCACTAAACTGATGCATTGACAAGCAGGAATGCTAATTTAAAAAAAAAAATCTTTGTTGTTGCTTAACTTTACATTTTGAATGAAATAACCTTGAATTTTGTCTTCCTTTTTAGTGAAAATACTTCTTACTATATTGTATATGTTGGGAATGCTTTTCCACACAAACAAGGAATGCATTTCCTTGTTTGTGTGGAAACATGGGGATTTCTGTCAGGTGCTCACTCAACGTATAACAGGTTGTGACTAAAAGAATCCTCTAATTTCTAGTCATATTAATCCAGTTATTAAATATAATAGTTACACACTGTAGAACAATTGTATTATAGTTTTTGTGTGTGAAATGTTGAAGCTCTTATGTGGTCTGTGTTTAACATGTACATTAATCTCTTTGTCAAGCCTTGTCACAAAGTACTACACAATCTAATCTGTAGACTTTTACTAACTGCTTGTCAATGACCTTTTGGAGAACATATTGTTCCACTTCTTGTCCTATGACCGTTTCCTCTTTTGACTAGGAAACTCCAAAAATATGTTAAAAGTCCTTCTTGCTGACCTCAACAGATTTTAACCTTAGAACTATTCAAATGGTTGATGTGGCTTTAAAAAAACTTTTACTTTACTGTAGAGGTGGTCTGATTTTAAAAGAAATATTTGGGGATTCCAATATGTCTTTTGATTTGAAATTTTTCTAAAAAGATATTTATAAATATAATTTGAGAAATATATCAAAATATACACAACAATCTCAGTTAATCTTATGCTCCATTAGCCTTGTTGACTTTTCTTCTTGCCTCTGCATGTATATTCAATTACTACTGATTGAGTATTGAGTAATAGTAAAAATTAAGAAAGAAACTAGCCTTGAAGGAATAGTTCAGAAATTTTAGCATCGAATTCTGTTAAAATATATAATATATAATATAGATATTTAATATTTGAGCTGAAGTAGCTAGTTCTAATATTGTCTTAATTTAATACAATTCCATATTAATTGGTCCTAATGACTGGTGCTAAGCTTTTTATGTGAAGACAATTTTATTAACCTTTAAGTTGCTTTCAAGTTTGCAGTGGGTTGTAATCCAAAAAGAAGCCAATAGTTGTTTGCGCCACAAATATGTTTGTGAAATTACTCGGGTTTAATGGGCCTTATCCTATAAGAGGGGGATTTTATTGTTTTTCGTGACGGAAGATAATTTGATCTAATCTTCTTTGTCATTGTTTAAAATAGCAACAAAAAATTAGACAATGTGCAAGTTTATGCGAACAACATTTTTTTGTAGCTGGTCCTGATCTATGATCACAAACAGACATCTGTATACTTATTATTATTAGTGGATTTTCATGGTTTCTTGCCTTTTCTATTTGTAAAAGTGGCCACAGGAAATGTACCACATTAAAGAAATACCCAAGTGGAAGATAAAGTCAATCAATAATAATGAAAGATTCTTCAATACTATTTTGAAATATTAATGTTTTCGCTACATTGGTTTTACATTGTTGATGCTCAAAATTGCTGTGTAACCCAATAAATTAAGTCACAAAATGTGTTTGAGTTAAAGAGACTGTACTTGTGATTTTTAAAAACATATTAGAACCTCTATAAAGATTGTATAAAGCAATATAAAGACAGACTGTGTTTCTGTGAGTGAACACATTATTCTAAACACTTCTAAACACACTTCTATCACTTATGAATGCAATTTTGTGAGAACGTCTTTATCCTAAACTATTATCTTTTCTTGTTTGATGACTTTATTGAGGAACTTGTGGCATAATATAAACATCTCTCATGACATTCTGGTTTAATCCAGTGAAACAATGTGTTCCTTCTGTTTGTTTGGGAAAGAAGTGGCAACTCGACACCACTGAGAACAATAAGACAACCAATGTGGTTTCCTGCCTTACTCACCCACTGCTCACCCACTGTGGTCGCAAGCATAGCAGAGTGCAGAGTTCAATTACCAAAAACTTTTAGAGATAGTTTCACTAGAAAAACAAACAACTAGTAAACCTATAAGAAGAATCTTGTATGATCAGAATATGAGTGCCACAAAATGTGCTTTCTCTGGTTATAATTGGGCTGTAAGTCAGTCTGACCTGAAACACTTTCATTAGTTACCTGTATGCAACAGTGTGTGGCATCTCCCCAATGGCCCAAACTGAAAATGTATGTGTGTGAACAGATATCTTGACATTTACAATTTAATTAGAATTAACCTTTAGTATTCAGTGTTCAGTTCTGACAGTTCAGCCTAAAGATATTAATTACTACTTCAAACAATCAGGTACTAATGTTTACATAAAAATGTTTGTAAATGTAAGGAATATTAAACTTTCCTATCAATGTATCCTAACACGTATCTCACATACAGTAATAAACAGATAATATTTTGTTCAAATGACAGAACATGTGCAAAATCTGCTACACTTCTGCTATATTAGGGAATGCATCCAAAACTCACAACTCTCAGTTAAATTAAAAATATATATCTATTTTAAAATGTTAGTCCTAAAGTACTTGAAAATCTGTAAATCTACTGAGCTTGTATTTATAAATGAAACGCTTGAGAGCCACTGCTTTAAACTGATGGGAATGTGAAAGAGAAAGCAAATAACAAGATGCTCCTTCGTGGAAACAAGGAAACAAACAACAAAAAAAAAAAACAGTTAACTGAGATTAGAGTCCTCTTGTGTGCTTGAATCCGCATTTTGGCGTAAGTTAACTGATTATCTTAATGTCTGCAGAGGAATTTGATTATATTTTTGACGTGCCAGAACGAGTGCTTGTTATGCCTGCCCATCTGGTACCACGGGAGGCGGTCATATCACCGGTGCTCTCCGGGCTGAATGGGCTAACTGTTTTCATTTGCAGGGTTTCATAAGTGCTGCACCCTGGACGCACTTCAGTCTCTTTGCGGAGGTTTCACTTGTTCCTCTGAGCTTCCTTCTCGTCAGCGCACAGAGATCACCTCCTAACATGGCTCGGAGATCCTGGCTCTTGCTAAGTAATTTCTTGTTTGTTCTCTGGTTTGGCGCGGAAGAGGCATACAGCAGGGAGAGAGTTTACTTTATCGGAATCATAGAGGAGGACTGGTCCTATGCACCGAGTGAGAAAAACCTACTGAACGGCCAAAACATCGAAGATGACGAGTAAGTTTTTATGACTTTATTCAGGCTTGTTGGAAAGGCATTTTTATGCTTCCATTGTCATTCATTTGATCTATCACGTTCTGTGACCAACCCACATGAGGTGGGTTGGTATACAGATACGTTTAATAGTGGAGACTAGAAGAAAATGAAAATGGAGAAAGGATTTACTATTTCTAGATCAAAAATCTTATTTTTTTTAATCCAGGTAATTAGAGCACGTTATCAAAGTGTGACAGAGTTTAGACCTCTGACCGGACTGTTATGCGGAAGTCTGATTGATGCGCAAAATGTTTACAGAGAAAAAGCATGTTTCTCTTCTGACGCATCAATGAACCTACTACGTGTTTTCGCACCAGTCACAGAACACGAAAGATGAGGTCTAAAAGTTATCTAAGTTACTGTGAAGCTATTAATAGAGTGATATGAAAACGTATTTGATGCCTCTCAATTTTATTTTATTTTTGTTTCAGAACATGAAATAAAATTTTCTTTCAGTCGAACTTTAGTTGAGTCAATACAAACTTATTTCAAAAGCTCACATTATGATTTTAAACTAAACCAGACACATGGCACAGTGTGAAAACAATGAATTACCCTCCAAATCTAATGGTGGAAGCATCAAGGATTTTTGACCACTGGTGGCCTGTTTATGGTCATTCCACAGGGTCTCAAACAGACCATCACACTACTACCACCATGTTTCAGCATGATGTTCTCTTTCTGAAATATTATGTCAGTTTTATGTCAAAAGTAATAGGATAGACACGTTCCAAAAAGTTTAATCTTTGTTTCATACTGCTTCAACATGACCCAAACTGACAACACTCTGCTTCATGTTGTTAGGCAGGTTGTATTTCAATGATTCTTGTATGACTAATTTTATTTTATATTCAACAGCAATTTCTTAAAGTAAACAATAAATAAAAGTGAAAGAATGGGTTGTTGTGTACTTGAAAGCAACAAAGAGCTTCTTAATATGCAGGATTTGTGAAAAAAGGAATATGTTGTTCTTATGTTCTCTCTTTCAGTTACTTATTTCTTGTAAAAAAAAAAAAAAAAACATATAAAACAACAAAAAAAACATTGATCACAGTAAATCCAAGAGAATACTTTTTTTTTCCATAAAAAGCCAAACATTTAATTAATACTTCACCTGAATATTGCCATAGGTAACAGAAAAAAATAAAACACCTTGCCACCACACGGAAATAATGTTTTTGTAATTGCACAATCAGCCAGAAAGATCAAAATAGAAGTTACAAGTATGCATTGTTCTTCTTTTCTGATTGCTGTAGTTTTGAGGTGGATACATAGTAGCAAAACTGCATTTGTCACAGCTTCAGAAACAGCTTATTATCTTTGAAAAACATGTAATCATAACAAAAACATCTCAAATTGTAGAGGATCTGGCCAGTTATAAACTATCCTGCATAATTAGCCAAGATAAGCTTCTATAAGATCTCAGACCTACAATTCTTTTGAGCTAAAATTTTACTATGTGCAACACAATAGAATTTGTTTGCTCACCATACAGAACAAATACATGTGTTGAAGACGGCCTTGTGGACTGAGATTTATCTCTTTTGTATAGTTCCTCTACTTTATATGTTACTTCCTGCTCTTTCTATTTCAGATATGCATCTATTTTCCTGGAAAGAGGGAAATACCGCATTGGCAGTACCTACAAGAAAGCAATGTACAGAGAGTACACAGATGCCACCTACAGCCACCTGGCGGCCAGGCCAGATTGGCTTGGTTTTCTAGGACCCATATTGCGAGCTGAGGTTGATGATGTCCTCATAATTCACCTAAAAAACTTTGCTAATAGGAACTACTCCATACACCCCCACGGACTTTTCTACGTGAAGAATTCAGAAGGTAAAGTATCACACAATGAGCAAACTCACAGTTGGAGAACATGTGTTGGTTCACTATGTCTGAAAATGTGGACCCAAAAAGCATTAATTTACACTAATTATGTCAACTGTAGTTGATTATATGCTGTACATATAAGCATTATCATTGTGGCTTTATTTTAGAAAGTGAAAGTATCTCTGCTCAGTTAGTTCTCCGATATCAAATGAGTGGGAGGGCCTGTTTTAAGCTCCATTACTCCCTGACTGTCACAGACACTAGTGGAATGTGTTCATTGCTCTGTCCTGCTGCTACATTACACAAGAGTAAGATTACTCTGACAGCTGGGAGAGGCGTTAGTTTCTGTTGAGCATTTCCTGCTCTCCACCACCCCTTTTAAACACTCCCCATCCTGGGAAAGATTTTTTTAATCACAGTCCAAACACAAACCACTTACTTTATCTTCATGTAGCTTTTCTGTTAAATTTCCAGAGATATACAAACTGAAACTGCTCAGGAATAAAAGATGATGTGCTTAAAAGAGGAAGTATAAAGGCTGTCATCAGACACATAGAACTAATACATTTAGTGATTAACCACTGTCATGTGAGGAAAATGCTTTTGGTTTAAGGTTCACCAGTGCAAAGTGCTCCTAATTCAAATGCACAACATGATTTAGCTTTTTGAATGGGAAATATAGAATAAACAGTTACATTCATTGTATAAACTACAAAACAGTCCTAAAATCATCTAAAATGCACAGGCAGAAGATAGAAGGAAGTTTCTTCACATTGAAAGAAAGTTCTTTCCACTTTTGCCACATTCATCTTCAGTATGAGGAACTGCTGGAAAGATATGAACGTCATCTTTCTATTATTGGATTGTGCTTGATCAGGAGAAGTGAAATTAGTTAACTGATGCAGTTGGTTGCGAACTTTCCTGCCTTGTTGACCTGCTGGAATCAAGTTTGAATGTACTTAATCATATTTTAATCCTTCTGTAGTTCAAACTGAGATTACGATATACTTCTGTATAAACTGGATCTGTTGGATTTGTAGAATTTGTTGTAAATTAACACTTTAAGCTCATTAAATGCACTTAAAAATATTGTGCTCAAAAGATGGAATGCTAAGGGAAAGAACGTTTCTATTTCATTAAGGTCTTGATTTTAAGTTAAAAACCCACAAAATCACGTAAAGAAACTCAAGAGAACCTAAAGTAATTGAATAATGTGGTAAATCTGACAAAGTGAAAGCATATTATTACACCTCTTCTGTAAAATTGATCTGAACATGCATAATGAGAGCACTAATTATGGACTTTGTTTTATCAGGAGCTCTTTATCCAGACAACACACTCGGTGATTTGAAGGAGGATGACTCTGTCCCTCCAGGGGGCAGCTACACTTACCGCTGGGAGGTAAGACCGAGGTTTGCCCCCACAAACGATGACGCCAACTGCCTGACTTGGATCTATCACTCCCATATTGATACTCCAAAGGATATTGCTTCAGGCCTCATTGGACCTCTCATCACATGCAAGAGAGGTACAAAAAAGTATATGAAACACTGTCAGCTTCTCTGGAGAGTTTCAGTCTGTATATAATATAGAAAAACTGCATTGTTCTTATCTGCACTATATATGTCTTTAATAATAAATTAGCTGAACCCAGCATTAATTTTAAAAAATAATTCTAGAAGTTCTCCAATTAAATAAAAATATCTGAAAAGACATTAAAGAAGCATCTCTTATTTGTTCTCTAAGGAATTCTGAAGAATCCTGGAAGACACGTTTCCGAGTCGGCCCGCAAGGATGTCGATCAGGACATCTATTTGTTGTTCAGTGTGGTGGATGAAAACCTGAGCTGGTACCTGGAAGACAACATTAAGAGATGCTTGGAACCAGATAAGGTCTCTTTAGACGATCCAGACTTTGAAGAGTCAAACTTGATGCATGGTGAGAACTTTTCCCCTTTTAAGACTGATCTCATTTAAAACAACTGCACACGTTATCAAAAGAATACTTTTTACTGGTAAATTAGTTTTCCGATTGTTAACCATTAACTTTTTTTGAAAAATTAATGGTAATAATACAAAATTCTGTAAATACACTAGTTTTTTTATTAGCTTCTTTTTTAATTATGTTTTTTTTTGTACTACAGCTATAAACGGGTACACATTCGGCAATCTGCCTGGTATTAAGCTCTGCCAGCACCGGCCTGTAGCCTGGCATTTATTTGGGATGGGTAACGAAGTGGATATCCACAGTGCTTTTTTCCATGGAAACACTCTGCTGGACAGAGGCCACCGCACTGATACCATCAGCCTGTTTCCGGCCACGTTCGCTACTGCTACAATGGTCCCAAAAATGAGAGGAAAGTGGCTGCTGAGCTGCCAGGTTAATGACCACTTACAAGGTACGACAACTTGCCCTTTAACCTTTTTTCACCTCTGCCCCCTCTAACTGGCTGCCAAGAGTTGCTGACAGGGGAGAATGTGTGTCTGTGGGGTGCTGCTGTTTTTTGTTACCAGCTTTCACATAGCAGAGGGGTGTGTTTCTGTTTAAATCGGGCCACGATGTGTTTTATTGGTGTCCAAAGTCCAGCAAACATCCGCCTCAAAGAATTGTACTCTCTCAAAATACAACAAATATGTTTTTCCCTATTTTTATGTGACTGTTTAGGAAAAATCTTTTTCATTTTGAGAGAGAGAGCGATACACTGAATCAGTCAGAGAAATGCACATTTGTCTTTAGATATTTTATTTAGAAATTCAGAGTAAGTATCAGGGAGTGAGAAAAGAAAAACAAGAGAGAAGAAGGAAGAAGAAGTGACACTTAACACAATTCTCCTTTTATATCTTATCAGTCACATGCACACTGCCTTCTACCCATCTCTCTCCTGCAGAGGGTTTCTCTCAGTTTCTCCCATCTCTGGTTAATTGGTATCTCTGTCCCTAAATCAAACCTGGTTCAAACTAGTTTCAGTTGGAAACAGAAGAAAAAACATCTTCACTGAAACCTCCATTGTCAGTTCCATAAGTATAATACTTGCTCAGAAACCTCCATTATCAGTTCATCCTTCCCAGTAAATAATAATAGACATTCTCTGTTACACCTAAATAAAAGCCAGAACAACCAAATGACTTTAGGAAGTAGTAAAAAAAAATAATGAAGTTGATCTCAGTTTGAATATGGTTGTTCTGTGAAGGACGCTGAGGTTTGTTTGTAGTGAGTAAACAGAATTATGAAAACTAAAGAACAAAGCAAACATGTCAAAGATAAACCAATTGAGAAATTGGTTTTCTCTTAAAACTGTATTACAAGTGTAAACTATCTCACAGAGAACTAAACAACTCATCATCTAAAACTGGAAAGAATATAATCTTTCCATAATCAATGATGGTTTTTGCATAATCAATGATGGTTTTTGTATGAATAGCACCCTTAGCAATCCGGTCTGCCATTCGCTGACCAATAAAAAACCAGGAATTCATCTCATTTCTTGGGGGGAAGTGAAGTAGTCTTAAATAGGTACAAACAAAAGTCTCTGTATTTTCAGTAGCTAGCAGGTGTTTCCAGCTTCCTACTGACTGCTCAAGCATAAACAACAAAAACAGGTTAAATTTTATACTTGTTTAACCTTATTTGGGAGCCCCCTTTTTCTAACTGCCCTGGGTAACTGTCCATAATATAAAAATAAGCAACAAAGCATGATTACTAATTTGTCAACATATGAAGACCTAAGATGATTGGTCTTGCAAGAAGAGCTTTAAATGGAAACAGAAAAGAGTCCCTTAGTAGTTCAGGAGGTGCTGCAAAAATCATCAGCCTGGGTAGAAAAACTGTGTCACAACATGGAATTGAATTTTCAGTCAGTCTGACTGAGCTTTAACTATTTTGCAAAGAACAAAGAGTCAGTCTTATTTCCAAAGTAGGTAAAAGCTTTCCAGTGTTAATTACACCAAAATTGGTTGGAAAGAAATGATTCAGGATGTCAGTTTGTTTATTTGAACATTTAAAACATTTCGACAAGCATGTTCTTCTGTTACCTCACCAGTATGCACCAATATGTTCTGGTGTGTGGCATTAGTTATGGAAAAATACAATTAATGTTTTGGTTGGACCATGATAAATTGTGAAAATGTTGAAAGTATGTAAAAGGTTTTGCAAGGCATTAATTGTTAACGTCTATAAGTGGCGTTGGAATTGTTTAAATTTGAGGTTCTTTTTTGATGTTCTTCAATTTCCTGTCATTTAAAGATAAGCAAGTTAGTTTTGTAAACAAACTCATATTTTATGTCTATTTAATTTTTTTCTCAGCTGGTATGCAGGCCTTTTACGAAGTGATGTCATGTGACTCTTCGTCTGGCAGCACAACAATACCTGGTGTTGTCAGAAATTTCTACCTGGCAGCAGAGGAAGTCCAGTGGAACTATGCCCCCTCAGAAAAGAATTTGATTAAAAACACATCACTTACTGAAAAGGACAGGTGAGTAAGCATGCTTAGCATTGCCTCTTGTGAGGTATAGTGTAATGTTTTGAATAATCCAGAATCAAGGCCGATTGGTGAGGTTTGTGCTCTGAAAATGTGAACTTTCAGTGTAATGATGTATGAGTTTTAAAGTGATTGAGCCAGAGTCCCAGATGAATTCCAATAAATAATGAAAGATCTGAATTTAAATGGCTCACATCTTATCATGTTAACTCCTTAAAGCATTTTACACTACAACCAGAATAGATTGATAAGTAACTTTCCAATTGTATGACAACTAGACTTGTCATTGAGTCACAACAACCAAAAAAAGAAGCACCAAATAATCCAAACATCCCCAGGATATGAGTTGAGGAACTTCTACTGCGGGTGGGGATACTGCTGTTAACACTGGCATGAAATGAGCAGAGGACACTGTAAGAGATACAGGAGTGAGAATGAAAATCTTGGCCAGGCCCCCAGAGGGGAAACAGAGACTTTGGCTGGATGTCCTTAGGAAGAGGTAGGAAAGGAAACTTTTCTGCAACATCATCTGGGGGAGTGAAAAGGTTACCAGTTAACTCTAACCCAGGCAAGCAGTGGGAAGAATAGACCAGACCTGACCAGACCAGACCAAGCCATTCATGACCAGACCAGATCAAACCAGACCAGACCAGACCAGACCAGATCAAACCAGACCTGACCAGACCAGACCAGACCTGACCTCTGTTGTTAAAATCAACAGAGGAGTACAAATAACAGCAGAAATGTTATTTGAAATGAGAATAACTGTTTAAATAGCTCTATAAGTAAACAGGAGTTAGAGGAGAAATAAACATTACATGGGGGAAAAAACTAGTATAATAGGAAGAGCAAGAATAATTAAGTAAAGTATTCTTAGCTTAAGTATTCTCGCAGAACTAACAGAAAAAAATCAGTGAACTGAGAGATTTTGGCTAAAAATAGAAATACAAACACAGAAAGAAAAAAAAAAGAAGCTGGCTAGCAGTTGTAAGAAAGTTTGAATGCTCCTTCACCTGGTAATATTTTATTTAAAAACTGCCACTAGAGGTAGTAGAAGTAAGAAATGTCTGTTATGAAGTTTTCTCATTTTTATACTAAGTTTGTTGGGAATGTAATCCTTGTTATTGCATTTAATAGTTATGCTTCACTTGTTCTGGTTTTATATCTTTCTAAAAAAAACTGACATCATATAGAAAGCATTGTCTGTCTTCATTTGGGCTCTGATTTGTTCTTAGCTGATCATGTTTTGTTGAATCAAGTTTTCCGTGTCTGTCACTAATAGAATAATAGATCTATTGATCTGGTTGTTTTCTGTTGTCCTTTCCTTTTTAGTGCATCAGAGGTGTTTTTTAGCCGAGATAACGGAGCAATTGGAGGTACCTATGTAAAAGTAATATACAAAGAGTACACAGACAATACCTTCACCCATGTCAAAGCATCACCCTCCGATCATGGACTCTTGGGTACTTGTTTTAATCTCTGCCATTTTCTCCAAATGTATTGTTTAATGTTAAAGTTGCTCGCCTTGCATTTCTTCTGTCTTCTTAATTTCCTTTTTCAAACGTTTGACCAGGTCCTGTTCTGAGGGCAGAGGAGGGAGATATTCTTAGAGTGACATTCCAGAACAAGGCAAATAAAAGCTACAGCATTCACCCTCATGGACTTCACTATGAGAAACATTTTCAGGGAACCAGCTACGAAGATGGTGAGGAAGCAGTTGGTGACAATTCTGCTATCTGCAAACTTAAGAGGCTAAAAATGAACTGTTTCTGGAGGATTTTCTCTCAGCCTTCATTATAAAATAAAATAAAAAAACATTTGTTATGCCTTTGTCAAAAATATCTCCACTTTTTTAGTTAAGCTTTTTATTTTCACACTGTTTTGCTAATTTGCTCCAAATTACAGAGAGAGAAAAATTAAAAACAATATTGACTCAGGAAATTCAGATAATAAAACAAAATAGTAACAATAATAATAAATAAAAAAAATGTAAACTATATTTGAGTGAACACAAAATATAATGAGACTGTGAAGGTGTATTAATTGAACTTTCATTGCTTTGTCTGTAATGTTTCAGGTTCTGACAATCCAGGGTCACATGTTGACCCGGGTAAGGAATTTGTCTACACTTGGCGGGTGCTGGAAGGCCCGTCGTCATCCGATTCTCCCTGTATTCCCTACATGTACTACTCCGCCGCAGATCCTGTCAAGGATACCAACTCTGGGTTAGTTGGACCTCTACTTGTGTGTAAACAAGGAACGCTGGGAGAGAATGGAATCCAGGTAGGGGTTTTATAATCTCTTTGTACACACACTTTTCCCAGCATAAGAAAATTCTACCTACTGTGTTATGTATCCTCTAATTATAGTTGCACTCTACAAAGCCTTACCAAACATCCCTATGTTTCCTGAATTGTAAGTGTTCATTGTTCAACAGAAGGGTGTTGACAAGGAGTTTTTCCTCCTTTTCTCTGTCATGGATGAAAACTTGAGCTGGTATTTGCATGAAAACATCAAGCTTTTCGGCAGTGCTGAGACAGATGTAGACGACGAGAACTTTGTGGAGAGCAACAAAATGCATGGTAATCAGTTTGTTTGAAAAAGGTTGCACAGTTTTCTCTTAATGAGTCTTTTATTAACAGAGATAATAGAGATCCAGCTTGTACTTTGATCATTATTTTGTCCCTTTCTCTTTCAGCTGTAAATGGACTCATGTACGGGAACCTTCCCGGGCTGGAAATGTGTGCCGAGGACAATGTCATGTGGTACACCTTTGGGCTTGGTACAGAGGCAGACATACACGGAGTGTATTTTGAGGGAAATACCTTTAAGAAACAAAGCACTACACGCGCTACAGTCAACCTGTTTCCCCACACTACTGCAGCTCTCTCCATGCAGCCAAATAATCCCGGTTAGTCATGCATTAATTTTCTATAACTGTTGTAAAATGTGATCTAAGGGAGGATATTGTTTGGACACCAAAACCCAATGGCCCCTTGGACATTCCACAACATTGTTAATATCACAGGCAAACAAATAATAACAAAAAACTAATTAAGACTTTTTTTTGGAACACACTTGAGATTACTCTGTATTAGGAAGTTGCCAAAAATACTGGCTTTTACTGAATTGCTGATCAATTAATCCAAGTCATCTGATTATTAATTTAAGAAGTCTTCTATAAAGTTTATTATGTATACCTGGGACTCAACAAGGGTCTTCTTGGTTTGTATCATGACATTTCCCATTGTGTAATTGCTTAAATTTTAGGAAAACATGAGTTCCACAAAATTACTGATGGGAGAATTTTCAGGAAATCTCAAAAGTAAGATTTAAGTGATAAGTTGGAACAATGGAACAAATGTAATTTAAAACAGAAAGAGGGGCGTGTTTCCCTCCCACGCAAAACTTTCAAACAGCTGAAGACAATCTTTTTTGTTCCAACAGGAAATTTACGAAGAATCACGATAATAAAATGTAATGAAATAATTTGTTTTGTTCATTGACCCTCTCAGGTCTGTTTGAGGTGGACTGCAGAACAACAGATCACTTCTCAGCTGGCATGAGGCACCGTTACAAAGTCAAACCTTGCAAGGGCAAAACAATTCATGCCTCACACTCAGACCCTACCAGAATTGTGAAGTATTATATCAGTGCAGAGGAAATTGAATGGGACTACTCGCCCACAAGAGACTGGGAGCTGGAGAAACACAAAACAGATCCAGAGGAGAGGTGTGTGAGTAAGGCAGCATTACTGTGGGATGATGTGTCTACGTGTTGCACTTGGAGCCTGTAATTAGTGGTGGAACTTATTACTGTTTGTTGATGGAAGCTAATTGGTACATGTCTCCCAGTCCAGGCAATATATTTGTGGGTAAAGGAGAGAACAAGATTGGCTCCCGGTATAAGAAGGTAGTGTATCGTGAATACACAGATGAAACCTTCAAAAATCAGAAGCCCCGGGGGGAACACTTGGGCATCTTGGGTGAGATTAGCATCTCCTTACATCAGCATTGCTAAATAAACACAGAAAATGGCAGAGAATATCTTTCTTCCATTTATAGGTCCGATAATCCACGGAGAGGTGGGAGAGCAGATTCTGATTATATTCAAAAACAAAGCCAGTCGGCCTTACGCCATCACAGCACACGGAGTCAAGGCCAGCGGTTCACACATTGCTGTTCAACCTGGTGAGAATAAGGAAAACAAATCTGTATAACAGGAGCTGCTTTCTCTGAATTAACTTTATGGAGTTCATATATTCTATCTTTCCTTCAGGCCACATTGTTGAGTTGACTTGGGATATTCCTGAAAGCTCTGGCCCAACGAATTCAGATCCAAACTGCATTACTTATGCTTACTTCTCATCAGTTGACTACATCAAGGTACATCCCTCCTTCTTACAGAAACATTAACTTATAAATACATAATTTGCAGTTTAATATTCATGTATAAATAGTAGCTAAAGCACTCGTGTGTTCATGCTCAGGATCTCTTTAGTGGTCTTCTTGGGCCCCTGGTGATATGCAGGCCTGAGACTCTGCGCCATGGCAAGTTGGTCGACAGACAAAGGCGGGATATAGACAGGGAATTCGCGCTGCTGTTTATGGTGTTTGATGAAAACCAGTCCTGGTACTTGGATGACAACATTAAGACATACCTTGGCGTTGATCCTGGAACATTTAAGAAAGATGAAGACTTTGAGGAGAGTAACTTGATGCACGGTACGAACAAAAGAGAGCTGTGTGGAAACTTATATTTTCATTGAATGATTTTTAAACTTTAGTCACATATAAAACAGAGTGGAAATAAACAAGTGGAAATACCATGTGGATGAGACATACTTTGAATATAACATTTGGGGACACTGTCTCAGTTAGACTTACTTATAAAACACTTACGAAACATGGACTGAAAACATTTCCCTGTGGTCTTATGAATCATGTCCTGTCTGGACATCATGATCACTTTGTCATCCGTTTAAAAAAATGACCACGTATTTTTGGCAAGCACGGACTGTTTAAGAGATTTATGTGAGATGCTTTGAAGCAACTGACCTATTTTGTCAAGACAATGCCAAAACCACATTCTGCACAACAGCAAAAGTGTTTACATTTCCAGCGGTCCAGAATGGTCATCCACTCAAACTAAATTGTACATTCTAAAACAAACAGCTTGAGAAATTTGGTAAAATCCTAAGATTAAAAAAAAGTCTTGCTTAAGTACAAGTCTATAAAATATGATGCAACAAAGTAGAAAACAGCTATTTTCCAGCTTACATCATTTATAGTCAAAACAGCGTAGTGTTATGGAAAGAAGGTTGAATTTTATGTTCAGATGGTTTCCCATCACAGCTGGTTGTGTGATTTATAAATGTGTGTGTTACAGGAATTAATGGCAGACTGTATGGTAACCTCCATGGACTGGAGATGAAGGAGAATGAGAAAGTCGACTGGTATCTACTTGGCATGGGCAATGAAGTAGACATGCACACAGTTCACTTTCATGCCGAAACCTTCATCTACAGGGTTTGTTCCAGGACACTCACAGTTCCTCAGTTGTGTTACTTTGCATATTTCCTCTTCTTTGTTCCCTTTGCGGTACCTTATAGTCAATTGTGTGTGTGTTAGACGGAGCATGTGCATCGTGCAGATGTTTTCGATTTGTTCCCTGGGACGTTCCAGACTGTTGAGATGGTGGCGTCAAGCCCAGGGACATGGCTGCTCCACTGTCATGTCTTTGACCACATCCATGGAGGGATGGAGACCACTTATACAATAAAAGGTGTGTATCTAAGGCATTCTGTTTGTGCCGCTTATGAACATACACATATTCAAGTCGTCAAACTGTTCCTCCTACATTTGCTTTGTTTGTGTCTTTACAGCTACAGAAAGGCAATTGCCAGGTGAGCAAATTATAGAAGGATGTTTTATCCATTCAATAATGTGCACAAGAGTAGAAAATGAATCTCAGTGCAAGTGCTGTCCTGCTTTGTAGAAGGAGTTTAAAAAATTTACTCTTGAGTAAATAATCAACTGCCTCACCCTCTAGTTAAGACATGAGGGACCGCTGGTAAAAAAAACTTTAAAATGTGGGTTTTCTTTATGCAGCTTCACAATTTAACACTTAAAAATGTTCGGAAAAATCTTTTTGAGAGATTTGGGTCGGATTACAGTGCCAGTGCCATGCTTTTTTATAAATAGGAAAGTACTATAATGTATGCCATGATATTGGGTAGTTGGAGTACACTCAGAGAGGGATCGTTGAATAATTATTTAAGAATTTTTTCTACACTTTTCTCTTCAGAACAAACAGCACATTTTAGTTCAGATTTAGGTTCATTTTTTGTTTGTTGAACTATTTTCCTGTTCTTGTTTTTGGATCAGTTCAAACGTAGGCCTTCTACTTGACTTGTTTGCCAACATTTCAATTGTATTATTGAAACGGATATGAAACAATTGTGAGGGAATAGCTACTATCTTGTGGCCATCCCCTAAGTTGGGAAATTCGAAACACAGTTGGTTCATTTGAAAGACATATTTCCCTTTTTTTCCTTTCACTCCAGGGAGGGTGGAAGAGAAATGTGCCTCTATGTACAGTACAAAATTTCATCACATTGAAACACATTTTAAGATTACTAAGTGTTCTGACCACTGCAGGATCCTTGTTGTTAGTTTGGACAAACTTAAGCATGCATCCTACTAACACCAAATAAAAATTAGACAGAAAGGGAGCGCTAATAACTGTTGAGTGAAGGAGTTTATGAAAAAAACAAAAACAAAAAAAAAAAAACGCTTATTTCCTTTCTAGAAGGGAAACCAAAGACTAGGATAATCAAAAGGAGGCCTTCCTTCCAACATTTTGTTTTAATTCCTGTCTATTCCTTTTGTTATCTTAAACTACTAATTGCATACATTTTCTTTTAAAATCTAAGTTTAACAAAGGTGAAAGGAATATAAGGCCTAATGATAGCTTTATTTGTTTTGGACATATGAACTATTTGAAAAAAAGCATTCATTACTACACCACACAAAACATCCCAAGTAATCCAGGCCAAGGGGATAGAAATAGAAAACAGAAATGAGAATATAATTGAAGCCTAGAATGTATACATTTGTAATTATGAGATAAGATCATTTATTTGTCTCCCATGGGAGAAGAGGGAACGAGGCTGCAGTACAACAAAGACAGAACAATACTGTTGCTTTTCTGATTGTCCCAAAGAAAATAAGAAAAGTTTACACACTTATGTGATTATGCCCATATTTTCTAATAGTTATTGACTACAAACTTTAGTATATTTAAACACTATGGTATTCTTTAGCTACTGTCAATATTTATATTCAACCTGGTAGAAGCTCACTGCTCATTTAACTCTGTCCAGCACCAGTTGGAGAGTGGTGCAGGTTGCAGTGTTAGTGTGATTATGTGAAGCAGTTGGAATGTTTTTCTCAATCTGTTTCTGTCTGATTAGCATTAAGCAAAGGAACATTTTATCATCTGGGTGAGGTAGTCTTGTGATAGTGATGGTATGCGTGCGGTTATGTTCATGAACATCTTAAAAAGATTTTTTTAAAGCATTTCTGGAGTTATTTTAAACTTGTGTTATCATAGAACAAACTTTAAAACCAACTTTCTTGTGTTCCTCACAGCTACAGCACCAGAACATAAAGTCAGTTTCAAGACCCTGCTGTTCGCATCTGGAATCAGTCTACTAGTCAGAAGAATTTATAGATAAGGGACAGATGATTGTATGTGTATAAGCACAATTATGGTCAATGATGCACCTTTCTTTTGATTACTTAATGTAATCAAGGCTATGTAAGATAATGCATAACAGAATGTATTGTGTATGTTATGTCAACCACTGGATGGTCATGCCTATTTCAATAACTAGATGGTATTTTTGAATTGTGTACTGTCAATCCATTATTTAAAAAGAGAGATGTTGAACCAAATATTTGAAGTTGGTTTTGAATGTATGGGTAAATCTATTTCTTCAAGCTGTTTTGTGTTCTCTCAATTTGTTTTTGACAAAAAGAAAGACCATTATTTTTTTGTTTTTCTTTTTTAACTTCTGCATGTGAGCATCTCTTACTACCACCAGGTGGTGATCATTCATGCATCCATTCAGTCTGGAAACACATGGAAAGTTATTCAAAGAACCTGTCATCGAGTCTCTCTGAATGCACCAGTCAACAAAGTCTGCATCACTGTTCACAGATTTATGGATTTTTGTTTTGGAGACCAGCCTGATTTAAAATGGTGTGGATTTTGTAGATTTTGTGAAATTATATTGAGTTCACCAAATGGATTCAGTCCATTAGCAAAAGCTTAGTTTTTCATGGGAAGTTTTCTTTAAATGGGGAACAAGAAACTAGTGCTGTAGCTTTAAACCAAACTTCATTCAAGCCATGTATTGTTTTTCATGAGGTGCATTTTGTTTCTAATTTAGTTATTAACTGAAATTACCTTTTAACCTTGGTAAAGTGCTCATGTCTTGGTTACACAACGACTGTGAGTCTGGTGGACTCGCTGAATTTTACTGTTGAAATTCAGCACAAAATAAACGTTTTACTTTAAAAACTCAAAAAACATTTTCTTTTCAATTGCATCAACATAAATAGAAAAAAATTTTGATGTTTGCCTTTTGACTTTAAAAGAAAACTTTATAAGAAAAAAAATGTACTCATTCATGTTTGCTCTATGACAAAAACATCTAAATTTATAAAGGACCAAATTTCTTTTCAACATGTTTATATTATTACACAAGAATCAAATGTGATTGTAGTGTGTTTTCAGAATCTTAATATGGCTCGAAGATATTACGTTTTTCCTCAAGAAGTCCATTAGTTGGTCACAGAACATTTTCAAACAGGCCTGTAGATGGATTTCCTTATGTCAGACATCTTATTATTCAAAACAATAAGGCCAAATATATAAAATCTGAATTTGGAGATCTGTATAACAAGCTTTATGTCTCCATTGAGCACAGAGCCTGAAAGTTGGGAAAAACTAGTGCCTTGAAATTTTATAACTGAATTTTTCTTTTTTTCAGTTCAGAACTTTTAAATGTGTCTTTAAATTCCTAGATCCCTTCTCTGGTGTCTTTCCCAATAAACCAGAAATATAATGAGATGGATAAACCCCATGAAGAAAAAAGTAATGCACAGTTGATTAATTCCAATTGTGGTCTATTTGTGTATGCAAGAGTTTGTGATAAGATTGAATAATTGTTGAGGCTTTCATGGGCACTTATAGTAACGGGTCTAGCAGATTGCCCATCATCGTTTCCTGAAGCACAAATACAGGATGTGATAGGTCAATCTAACAGTTTGACCTGTGTACCAGCAGAAATTAGCATATCAGTGTTTATGTCCCTGTGATTGCTGTTGTTCACTCAGTGATTGATCTGCATATTGATCACATCAGATCCAGAGTCCACTGCAAGTTAAAACAAACACTACCTAAACTGAAAAACAACTTTTAACCATCATGGATTTGTAACCCTTCCAATTTTCATGTAATTCATTTAAATTTTTAAATCTTTAGACATGAATAGTATTGTATGCATGTAAATGAAGAAATACTGATAACTGTTTTACCTGTTTTTAGACACAAAATGGGTCAACATGAATAGGCCTAATATTCAGCATCCAAGAATGTGTTTATTGCATAAATTAATACAATAAACTATTAAAAAAAAAAAAACACTTCTGAGTCTTTGATCTTCAAAACGTGTTCATCGTGAGCAGGGTGCACCCTATCCTTCAAATGTCTAATTTTCACATTTTTTATTTCAAATACATCTTGTTTTTATAATTGTCTTCTAGGGTGGTTTTAATTTTATAAAAACATAACTGAAAAAGATTACATGACTCTTTAAATTACCATCAAGTGAGAAGTCAGATGCCAACTTTTGCCTCATGGTCAACCAAGGAATATTTTCTCGCAGAGATTTGTGACACGTAAACTTGTTGGAAGTACCTATGGTGCCCCACTGTCCTAGACATGAAGTCAGCATCCTTATTAAAAACGCCACTGCTCGTTGACTGTAATTTGAAAACAAAGCACAGTAAACATCTAAGAACCACTCACGTAAGCACTGACTCTGCGTCAAGGTTTTGTTCTGCTCTCTTGATCAATCAATAGTTACGACTGAGCCACAGAAGTGTTGACACCTGCAGATATGCTGTCTTCTAACTTCTCAGACACTGTTTGGCATGATTAATCCCTTCCACTTACAAACGTCACATTTACAATGACTGATAAGATCAAACTTGAATGCCACTGTAACTGGGCTTTTCTAAATCTTCCCATGACCTTTGTTAGGGGTGCATTAGGTTGCTAAATAGGTTAACAGCCTCGTTTTCACATCATTGCCCTCAATACAAGTCTTTCTCAGAAAGTGGGAGCTGACGAGATACGCAGCCAAAATTCAATAGGGAGCGCCCTTTGCAGAGGGCTGGAGTATATATAAATGTTTTTCACAGATACCTGGTCACAGAGAGCCAAGACAGATTCAGAGAGCTGAGTGGTTTGAAGCACTACCTGGAGCCTGGAGTGGTGAGAATTTTTAAAAATATTTTTATAGACATCTAAAAAGAGAAGCATTATAGAATGACACTTGGACATGTGTTATCAGTTGACATAAATAGGAATTTAAGTAATTAATCTGTGCAAACTCATTACTCTTGGAAGTAGTGACTTCTGTGGACATTCCTTTTTCAATCTGCTGGTTCTGCATCGCATTTGAGGGTGTGTTTTGTGTGAGTGATAAAACAAAGCAGGTTGTTTAATTTGTTTGGAATGCACTAAAGTAATTGCAGAAAAAATGTTTTTGACAGTTGGGTGAACATGAGAGGACATTTGGGGAGGGGGCTGCGCAGGAAGGTCATCGGTTGACTAGTCTTCAATCCAGTCTAGACCAGTTTACTTGCCTGAAGAAACTCTGTGGTGCTAATATTTGATTCTTCTTTTAATTTTTTTTTATCTACTATAAGCAATAATGTGTATAAATCACCACAATTTATAAGAATAATTTGTTCCTTTTTGTATTAAATCCATCAAAAAGGAATAGAGGATGCAAAATAGCTTCTTCCTTACAATGCTGGCTCATTTACACTTTTTTCAGACAATCAGTGATCTCCCAATGGTGCGAAGTTAGATGCTCAATGTTGTCTCATTTGAAAAACCCCTTGCAGGGTTTTACTGACTTCACCGATTGGCTGACTTTACAACTTCCCCTCCCTCCTGTACTTCTCTTTCCAGATAAGAAATTCGTCACTCCTCATTCTGACCGTCAGTCGGAGAGGTTCTCTCTGCTCTCTTCTAGCCTTCTTCCTCTTCTGTCCTTTCTCTTTCTCAAGCTCTCCCTCTCCCTTGGCCATGGCTCCGACCCTTGCTACTGCCTTCGCCAGGCGCTGGTGGATGGCAGTGACCGCCATCATTGAGAACCTGCTGTTTTCTGCTGTGTTGCTGGGATGGGGCTCCCTCCTCATCATGCTGAAGTCTGAGGGCTTCTACTCTTACCTTTGCAACGAGGAAGGTGAGTCTAAATGTTTAGATTGCATTCCGATCATCGTTGACCATTTTTCATCTTACATATCTGAGCAATCATTCAGGTTTAATGAGTTTTCTCTTAATACTCTGAAAATAAATTTCAAATACATTTCAAATTAAATGTTGGGGGGAAAGCAATACTTTGACTGATTTTGGATGTGACAGATTTTTTTTTTCAAGAGATGTCAAGCAACATTGATACCTTCCCATCTTCTCCAGTCTTTGAAAATAAAATGTTACCTGTGAAGATGTCCCAGGCTGGACTAAGGGGGTCTAACCAGATCAGATACGTTAGAGCATTCAGGCATGCAGGTAGACAAAGTGGTCCGAAGGGACAAAAGGACAGAGTACGGTTTCTTGAGACAGTATGTTACTGTGCTGTTCTTGTCTCTGTTAGCTTACAATAGTTGAGGACAGAGACACTGACCTATTGAAAGACAACAACCAGGAATACACCACATAAACTGCTTCTTTGTTGCTCCTTTAAAAAAAAAAAAAAAAACGTAAAGAGATTAAGCAATCTTTTTCTAAAGTGTTCTTTTCTTCTTCTTTTGTCTTACTGCTCATTTTAATAGAATGATTCTTTGTTTTTTAGAGAACAGATAACATTTATGCACAATCTCTGATTTGACCAAATCATTTATTTTAAATAAAGTTTGGCAAAAATGATGGTTGAAAAAGAAATATGCATCTCCAGATAAATTAAAAAGTGAAATCCTTATTTATTCCCATTAGATTTAAATGTAAAAATTGTGTGCCTTGCTGAAATATGTATCCTCACATTATGATTTCTGCCAAAGATTGTGTTTCTAAAAGAAATTCAGTTGTGTTGTAATTTAATAAGACCATCTCACATTTTTGCTGTGCCTTTTAAGGGCTGGATGAAAACAGCAAACAGGAATTTCTCACCTGAGTATTCTGCAGCTCCTCCAGAGTTATATATGATCACAGTTTATTGGCAATGTAAAGGGGCTGTATAGAAATGTGCAACACACTTTTCAGAGTTTAATTTGAGGGAAAAACATACCTATCATTTACATATCACCTCACAATGATGTGGTCTATTACATGAAACCTAAAAAAGTACAGTAAAATGTGTTTTTGTAATAATAATAATAAAAAAAGATTGTTGGACATCTGCCACAACAGTTTTATCACATTCTGATGACATAAGACCAAAGAGGAAAAAAACAATATCTCAGCTCTTTTCAGCCATGTGACTTTTGAAATGAAGAACAGAGAGTTCCACATGCAGCATTTATTACGGTAATTTGGAAGCTTAAAGAGTGCTGATAAAGACCAGGGAGGGGACAAAGGCTGATAGAAAACTGATGAGCTGTAGAAATTAGATGACCTGTGTAAGAGATAGCTATAAAATCCAGATGTGCGAGATAGTCGTGTGGTTTAAGTTTGGTTTTCCTTCTGCAAGTAGCGTCACAGAGGGACCATGTGTTATGCAACAGGAGGAAATCACGTATTCTAATTGAGTTCATGTGGCCACAGGACATCTCTTGTTTATTTTTTACACAAACAGGTATTTTTTCTTTTCTATTTTAGGCTAATTTCACTTCATTAAAAGCAACATTTATTCATAACATGTCAGAACACCAAATACTCAATTTTGATATTGAGTTAGATCAATTTTTCCACTTTCACCATGAAACAGTATATAAAAGAAAACACATTTTCAGGATATTTGGAAAATTACAAACAAAGTTCTGCAGAAGGCTTTGGCGCCTTGTTGTGAAATGTGTCACGATGTGAAGTTCCACTTTGCAATGACACACTGTTGCTGGCTGGTGGATTCAAAAGAGGCAATGTTTCAAGTTTTTCTCTTCCTGAACCTTTGTACTTGTTCACATTATAACCTGTAGGTTCTGATAACCTTGCTCAGTTCATTGACTCTGCCAGCTGATCACCTTTAATTCCACTCACACTTTATAAAGTCTCAATAAAATCCCAGACAGCCTGACAAGATTTGAGTCAAAATGTTTCTGTGTTCCTGCTTAATTTCTTCTGTCTGTGCAGATTTTTTGCTGACATGTTTCATTTTTTAGACTTTTTACCGCACAGATAACTGAGGATGAGTTCACTCCACATGTGACGACTGTGTAATGACGTGTCATGATCTTGTGATTAAATAGAGGGCAGACTTTACATTTCAGATAATGAGTGAAAAGTAGATTTAAAAAACTCATATTTACCATGTTTTAACAAAGAGGAAAAAAAAATAGAAGATCCATCTGACCATCATTTCATCATGTTCTACAGGTAACAGCTCCAGTTACAATTTATCTCACTCTGCGACGCCAATCCCCAATGATTACTCTGACGCCTTCGAATCGGATGAATCGGACGGGGGGGAGATGAAGCACCTCGTATCAGAGGGTCCACTGAGGATGAACGGCTGGCTGATCTGCAAAGAACAGGATGAGATGCTGAATCTTGCTTTCACCGTTGGCTCCTTCCTGCTGTCAGCAATCACACTGCCACTGGGGATCGTCATGGATAAATATGGGCCTCGGAAACTTCGACTGCTGGGCAGGTGAGCAAAGCAATATTGGCTCAACAAAATAACAGAAACAAAATATTAATTATTGCTTTTCAGAAGGGCAATCAGCCACAAAGAGTTAATTGAGATTATACTATACTGTTGTAAAATAAATAAATAAGATCAGGGAAGTAGTTTTGGTCATTAAAAATGCTTGACAGAAACATCTATTTTCAGCACTTGCTTTGGCTTTTCCTGCCTACTCATTGCCTATGGAGCCTACCAGCCAAATGGTGAGTCCATGTGTTCCAATCTGTCCATTTTCCATATCTGCATGCGATGTAGTGATTGTCAGCAGTCTAATGATGTGTCATTTTTAGAGCTCTCCGTTCTTATCTTCATTGCACTCACTTTCAATGGCTTCGGAGGCATGTGCATGACCTTCACCTCCCTCACAGTAAGTGGGCATGCCAGGTTTGTGTGCTTTGCATTTTTCTTGCTACAGACCTGGTGCACCAGCTGCTTGTTGTTTGAGCAATGTATGTGTCTATAAGACTTTCTCATTAACACTGATAGAATTGTTTACTGGGTTTCAGAAAGGGACAATATGCCACATTTTATGAAAATTTTGAAAAAGTATTATTTAGCTCTTCAAAATTATCCACTATTCTGTGGTTTTCAATCACATACAATCTCAAATTAAAATACTTTCATGGTTGTGGTAACACAGTGACAAAATGTGACACTATAAAACAAAGTGAAATGTACAAGTTCATAAGAGTGTAATAGTAAAGACCTGTTGTCATTACCAAAATATGGCCTCATATCATAGCTCACATAGCTTTATTTGCCTATATCTGCCTTCACATAATGACATCTGGGACCAAAACAAGGGATACATATTTTAAATGGTTTTCATTAATTCTGAGAGGAGCCTTGGACACAAAGGCAAAGAAAAACAACCCACGATTTTAATTCATTTAAGGGATCACTGGGTGGACGCCTCTTTTTCATTTGCATTCTTTGCTCTCTTTTTTTTTTTCGCCTTTGATAACTCAGTCAAGAGACAATGACGCTACCATGGTGATGCTGTTCACCGGATAGTGGCTCTACACCAGTAAATCTCTGTGAAACAGCATTCCTCAATAACAACACAGACTCATCTTTACTGTTAAGTCTTTTGCACGTCTTAAATGTCTCCCTAACCCAAGTTATGGGAATAATAGATTCTCCGTAGTATGCATGAAAACATGTCTTTACCCTTCCAAGGGTAAAGACATGTTTACCCTTTCCCCTTAACAACCTCAAATGCTATAAAAGAAAGCCTCAGTGTTGGGTTAATCATTAAACACATGCTCCATCGCTGGCTTCTGGAGTATAGTTTCTCTGCACATCCCATAGTGACTATTAGGAAACACTGTGCTCTACCAGTTTAACTCTTTGCCAGTGTTAAAGACTAATAAATATCTATTGGTTAAGTTTTACAAGTACTTCTGAATGATGCTACTGCTGAGAAATACAGTAAACTGGTTCCCCAACACAGCACATCCCCTCCCCAGTCTTATGTAAAAGAATGTGCTTGTTGTTGTTCAGCCACTTGAAAACAGAACAGTTGGTGAATGCCGTTTTGTCCTCCAACTCTGTTATCCTTGTCTTCCAGTTGGAGCAGAGGGTGTAAACAAAACAAAACAAATAAAATGAACTCTCTACCCTGTCCATCTTGTGCGCTTTGTTTCTAGTATCAGGACCAGTTCAACCCCCTGACTGTTCCAGCTGTGTCGATCCCATCCTCTAAGAGTTTTGTGTGGTGTAATGGGCAGCTGTGTGTTCGTGTGTGTCTGTTATGCTTTGATTTGCTTCATGTCAGTTTGGGGGCTTTTACGTCCTCATTTTGAACTATGCAGTCTTGCTGATTGGTCCTTACTGTGCCCTCTGACCTGAGCGTCATTGGGCATCCTCTTTATGGCGCCCCCATACGATTCCCTCATCTCCAAATAAATGCAGCTGACATAACTATGATGCTTGTTTAACCTTTATGCTTACATTCACAGAGAAACAGACCTTATTTAACTTATATCTTTTAGCATCTATGTTTGTTATTTTAGTGTAGGGTACCATATGGACAGAATATGCTAATCTATGATGTTTTCCCTGTTTCCTTTACCATTTAGCTCCCTAATATGTTTGGAAACCTTCGCTCTACCTTCATTGCCCTCATGATTGGTTCTTATGCTTCGTCTGCGGTCACATTCCCCGGTATCAAGGTATGGGAAAGTATTCCTTTTTCAAAAAAGAACATTAAATGAGTCCAGTCAAAATCTAAAACATATAAGTTGTTAAAAAAGTTACCTCCACTTCGGTTTGAAATGTTCCTTTATTGTGGACAGGTCATCTATGATTTCGGTGCCCCATTCATTACCATTCTTGTGGTGTGGGCTTCCTGTGCTGGACTTGTCTTCCTCAACTGCTTCTTCAACTGGCCACTGGAGCCATTCCCAGGACCAGAAGACATGGACTACACGTCAGTAGCAAAGACAGTTGCATATTGAGAAAGTTTGATCAAAAATTATGTAATAAAATATTTGCTTCTCTGTCTTCTCAGTGTGAAAATAAAGTTCAGCTGGCTTGGCTTTGACCATAAAATCACAGGAAAGCAGTTCTACCGTCAAGTGACCACAGTGGGCCGCCGCCTGAGCGTCAGCAACAATGTGAAACAAAAGGAGGTGGTTGGTAAGGATGGACGCACTCTCTGCCTATCCACCATGGACCTGGAAATGGACTGCAAGCCCGCGGAAGAATGTAAGAGTGCAGTGCAAAATAAAACTCCTGAAATGATGAAGGTTTAAAGTTTGTACCCCTGTTCTAAATCTCTTGCTTTTGCTTTCTGCAGCTCAGTCTTTTTTGAAGAGCATCATGAGCCCTATTTTTCTACTTAGCGCATCGACCATGTGCATCACTCAGCTCCGTCTCTTGTTCTACATGGGGGCCATGAACAGCGTCTTGGAGGTGCTCTGTGATGGAAACCTTGACACAGGTCCGTCTGTTTGCTTCTGAGACACATCTGTCTGTGTGCAATGACTAACTCAAAGACAAAGACACTCAAAGTCAGCACCCGGCTGACTTGTATCATGATGTAGAAACAACTGAATGTAACTTTTTCATTTTCAGTGGAAAGGATGGAAGTTGGTAAGACAAAAAATTTAGTGCTAGCAGTAGTTTTCCTTAGCATTAGCTTATTAAATATCCAGCTGACAACAAGTAGAATATTATTTCCATCAATAACTGAGTCCTTCAACTGTCACACAGCTTTAAACTATAGCCATCGGTATTATTAGTTGACTCATTAACAATTTTTCTAGAAGAATCAGCAGAGCAAACATCATACACTGCTTCACATGACTCACATTTCATGTGTCACTGCTCCCGGAGCCACAAATATGTGCCCTAATAGCAACATATTGACTTTTGAACAACCTTGTTGCACGCTACAGTCTCACACAGTTTATTAACTGCAATGACTAACCATCTAACCTCATAGTGACCTCTTCCCACACTCTTGTCATCTGGATTACACCAATTTAAAAAAAAAAAAATCTTTTTTCAACAGTGTTGTATTATAGTCCAATAAACAACAATAAATATTGTCCTCATTTGGTCCTCAGTGAGTCTGTACTCCTCCATCTTTGGTGTGCTGCAGCTGCTTTGTCTGATGACCACTCCTGTCATTGGTCAAATTATGGACTGGAAACTGAAGGACTGTGATGACGGGGAAGAAGACAAAGAACCCTTAAGCAAGTGAGTCTGAGTGTTGATCTTTTGATACACTAAAATGTCAATAACATTAAGCAATCTTGAAAAGCACAGATGATGATGCCATAGATTTTTAAAGCTTCTACTGTTTTATTATTGGAAGAAAGCTCTTCAAACACATTATTTCCTCAGTGGACTTAATGGAAAAATCTACATAAATCATTCAGGGAATGATAGCCACAAGCCTACTTCACCCTTAGATACAAGATGCTGGAATATGTCACATTCATGTGTTCTAATAATTATGCATGAGCATAAATAATTTTTATGTGGTTCTTTATTTCCTCAATGGACTTGAAAGGCTCTGTGTTCCAAAGAAAGCAGGTTTTGGTGGAAAATGTGTCAACTCCAGAAAAAAAAATAAGAACCTTGTTTCTTTCTGCTTGTAAAGCTAGAAAGGAGGTTTCATTATCCACAGTGAAACACGTTTATTTTCACAGAAAGTGGAAAGCCATTGCTCTAAATGCAACATAAAAACAGACTACAGTTGGGGAGAAACTGTGAAACCATTAAATTTGTACAAAAAGGGGGCAGGGAGTTTGCATCCCAGGAAACAATGTGCTGTTGGTGTGTTTTACTGTAGAAGCCAGAAACTTAAGGCTTGGTGACAGTGCAAGTAGCCAAAATTCTAGGACATTACAATAAGAAGCTTGTGTAACCAATGATTATGTGGATTTTTTCAAATTTCTGATTACATCTGCACGTTATACAGATGGAATCTGTAAAAAAGAATCATTTTAGAGACTTTGTTATATTTGATTCCAATAAAATTAAGTCATAGCATCCCTGCCTCGTAATCCAACTTTCTTTTCTTTTTCACATTTTAGAGGTGAAAGCAAGACAAAGCGCAGAGACAGAAAGATCCAGAAAGTGACAAACGCTTTGCGAGCATTCGTCCTCACAAACCTGCTTTTGGTGGGATTTGGTGTCACCTGTCTGATACCAGATCTCCAATTACAGGTGATTGTCTCTTTGATTCTTTTGTTCTATGTCCTCACTAGATCTGTGTTCATATGCAAAACTGACTTTATTGTATCAAGCCGACAGTAAATGTAGGCATCTGATTGCACACGAACATCATCTGGCTAAAGGGAAACTGAATTAACTTCACATGAGCTGAACACTGATTATAAACACTGATTTTGTTTTTCTTCTTTCCTCAGATTGTCTCCTTCATCTTACACACTGTGGTGAGAGGATTCATTCATTCTGCTGTTGGGGGCCTTTATGCTGCTGTGTAAGTACAACATCATTTTAATCTCTCATGTCTATTTTAATTTCAATTGCCAAGTAATTTTTAATCATTATGCGTATCAAACTTCCATGTTGGTCGAAGCTGCTTCAAAGTGACTAACTAAACTGTTTTCTTTTTAGATATCCCTCCTCTCAGTTTGGCAGCTTAACAGGGATGCAGTCTCTCGTCAGTGCTGTTTTTGCTTTGCTGCAACAACCCCTGTTTTTGGCAATGATGGGACCACTTGAAGGAGACCCATTCTGGGTAGGAATCATCACCCACCTAAACACATTCATCTATTAAGCCAAATTAAACCCTTGCTTACTCCGGTGTCATCCTGCAGGTTAACATCGGACTACTGGTGCTCAGCATGCTGGGCTTCTTGCTGCCCCTCTACCTGATCTGGTACAGACGGACACTCTATCGAGAACTACAGCAGAAAGCAGAGGACGCCAAAATATACATCAAAATCAACGGCTCTGAGATCCCAGAGGCCTTCGTTTAAACAGAGACGGATAGAGGAAACAACGTGCAAAATAGGCGTCTTGAAGTGTTGAACAAAAAATTGTGACACATCTCCTTAAGAAAGACAACACCCATCTTTACAAATTCCCCAATTGAATAACTACTGGGATTGTTGTCACAGAAATGAGTCCAATGGACAGCTGATGAGGAGAAAAGTGAAACAAACGGAGATGAAGAGCAAATATGAGGAGAAACTGTGAAAGGAAAGAGGCATCAGCCATCTATATTCCCCCAAATCCTCTGAGCTCTCTTCACTTCCTCTTTCTCCTGACCTTCAGAGTGATCTCCATCGTTTCCTCTGCTTTAACTCGCCCTGCAAGAGAGGAAAAGGGATATACGTTCAGTGTCACCTTCCCATCTAACCACTTTAAAATTAGAGGGCGATGCAATTGTTATGAGGTTTCTTCAATGTGTTATATATTGAAAGCAAATCATCCAGATGCTATTGCATGGTGCTACTTATCAGTACATCTGCTGGATTTATTCCAGGAGTTTGTACAAAGGAAATGTAGAGTAAGAGTCGAGACATTTTGCCGATGTTTCTCGGGTAACCAGAAGAGACAGTCATTTTTTTTAAGGTTAATGTCTAATGATAAACTCTACTGCAGTGCTATCACATTTTTTTTCAAAGGAAGTCAGCCTGTTTTCAAATAATTTCCTCAATGTATGCTTAGAGTATTTATTTTACCTTAAGTATGAGCTTCAGTTTTTTTCTACACTTAAACTATATAAAAAAAATAATTTTAAATTGAAAATGTACAAAGAGTACATTTTTAATTGAAAAGTGAAAATTAACTGATTGAATTTTCATACATAACAGTGAAGGTGTTATACACTGCAGAGGGCATTATAATAGTGACTTAATGCATTTTCCCAAAAAGCTGACATCTTAGTTTATGTCAGTTTTCCTCCAATTTCTCTCCTTCAAGAGAAATTCTGCAGTTTTACCCCAATTCCACACAAACCCACCTCACAGAGGCACTTTTTCTGGATGATTGGCTTCAGACCCATATCCGCCCTTTTCCTTTTCCTTTTTATGTGTATTTATTTTTTTCCTAGCATTTCCACTTTCAATTCTTGGTGTACTTTAACCTACATAAAAGCAGTGCTGCTTTGTCTGCCTGGAGTTCCTTCTGCCCTGAATGAAGATAAAGTAGAGATATTTTGGTAAAAGGGTGTCTGTATGTGGAAGAATATGTGGAGGTTAATTTAAAAAAAATCCTTTTTGCAATGCATCGCTCTTAATTATTACGTTTTTGTTTGTTTTTAAGTTATTCCAACACAAACCAAGAGATGGCAGTGTTTGGTTTATCTTCGGTTTGAGTATTCTCTGGAGTACCATCAAATTATAGCAGAGATGAACATTAAAAACTAAAATATAAAAGAAGAATATGATGCATATTTGGTGGAATACACATGTGTTCAAACAAGCTGAAATGTAACCTGAAAATACCTCACACAGAACCTGTGTTTAGAAGAAAATCATTGTACGCTGACCTACAAACAAAATCTGAGCGTCACTCTTAATGTAACAGACATACACGGTGGTGGTGGCAGCATGCAATTAGTTATGCTTTTTTTTTTAGAAAGGAGGAACAAAACCATAAAATTTTGGAAATTGCGATACTTTTTTAAACACTTTTTAAATACTTTTTAAAACAGACATGAAAAAATAGATACCCTGTGTGGACTAAATGTCAGAATCTAGTTGTGCACAAATAATCAGTCCTTGCCCCTGAAAATGATCAAAATCTTTAAAACACCAAGCTATTTTAATAAGTGTTAACAAAATGTCTCAGCACTCAGGAAACATGCTCAGGCGTGATCAGCATAAACTATTTTCTCACATCTAGTTGGTTGGTGTTTGCAAGTCTGTCGTCATGCTGAGCTGCCACCTGATATTGCGTTTTAGCAGATTTTTATCACTTGACGCTTGCACCTCTCACCACCTGAGACGAGATGTGTGAAATCATCAGTCACATTGGAGGTAGAGGGGCTGCTCCAGCTCTGCTTCTCATGAAACCACAGAAACACAGGATGTGGAACTCAATTTATAATTAAAACTGAACTGCTATCTTCATTAACAGCTCGGCCACAAACTGGTAACAGAAAATTCATATTTTGCCAAGCCCGCTATCGCACATGTTTTGTTTTTATTTTTTGCACATAAAATATGTGATTTGGAAATTTTCCTCAAACTGGGTAAAAGGACTCAAACAGAACTGATCATATTTTGGGCGTTTATCAAATCTCCCTAACCATCATTACCGTAGATATTTACCATAATGATGCTTTACATGCTAACAATAGGAATAAATTCCCAAGTCCTATAGCAGATTTGAGGAGTGTTTCAAGCAGTCAGAATAAAGTAAAAACCAATATCCACAACTTTGAAGATCTCATCATCGAGAACTGTACGATGACCTCCAAACGTGATGGATGGACAAAGAGGGAATTATTCAGAAAAGCAGCCAAGAGTTTGACTAATTTTTTTATTTGGTAGCTATAGAAGAGCTGCTGTAACTTTTTGATCTAAATTCTGGTAGTGTGGGAAGATTAACACTGCTAATCACCCCAAATACAGCTGGAGAACCAATAGGATGGTTGATCAAAGTATGTTTATTTGTCAGAATGGCAAACCAAAAGTTCAGACCAGAATCCAACCGAGAATTTGTGGTAAGTCTTAAAATATTACTTAAACATTTGAGAATCATCATAACTGCACGGTGCAATTATATGCTACTTTGTGTTTGTGTTTCACTTACTATTGCAATAAAATAAACTGGTTTGTGGTTGTAAAACAAAATATGGAAGCTGTTAGTGATACTTTTGTAAGGCTTTGTATAATGAAAACCTCCCATGTAGAATTTTCTCATTGGACAAGAGCCATAAAACCAAGATTATGTCGCCACAGGATGAACTGGGAGATGTATCTTTAAAATAAACTATAAGAGCCAGAAGCGGATATGTGGTTGTTGCCAAATGGAGACATGAGCTATAAATACAGCTCCAGCTTGCTGTTACATAATTTTAAACTCACATAGCATCCACATCCCGTGATATTCAGGAAGTGGGTCGAGATTAGGGACCTGGAATCCCTTGTACTGTACTACAGACCTCCTGTGTTGGGAAACAAAACACGGCCAAATAATTATGGTTTTGTCTTTGCCTTTCATTTATAATTATTTTTGGGATGTTTATTAAAGCTATATCGAGGTGACAAAGCTTACGTACCACTTAGATAAAGGTGTCTGTAAAACAGAAATGATGTCAGGAGACACAGCGGTGGGAGATAATCGCATCAGAAGCGGGGACTTTGTTGAAAGGGCTTAGAGAGCGTCTGGTCCCTGCCAGCGGTGCTCCCCGTTTCATCCTTTGACGCTGAATCGCGCTTCTACGTCACCGCTGTCATGATGACGCAGTGAGCTGCACACTCTCAGTAAAAAAGATGCTCCTGTGACCACTGCCTGGACAGAGGTTATTTTGGTGTCTTGCATTTATGCTGTCATTCTTAATAAAAAGTGCGATTTATTAACAAGTAGGCTACGGGTTTTTTTTTTATTTATTAAGAAATGGCTCAGACAATTTAGTAATTCCAATTTACAAATCTTTTAATTCTCTTCTTTCCTTCTTCCTTTCGTTTTTCTCCCCTTTTTTGATTGTTTCTTCATTCTTTCTTTTTTATTCAACCGGAAAAAAACAACAACATTTCAGTCAAAATAAATTTCCAGTGCTGTAATTTGTGCAGCCGTGTCATTTGTCACCCGTGGGCCGTGCGGGTGCACCGCAGATCATTCTCCGGGTGAACCGTGCTTTTCAGTGTGCGCTCGTTTCCTCACGCAGCGCCTTTTTTTATCGGTGAACGACGCGCAGCAGCAGCAGAGCAGCAGCAACGCCGCGCGGCGGCCCCGATCAGGAAGTGAATCTGAAGAAAATAAGCGACTGTGGAGGTAGAATGACATAGAGAGGGGGGGAGAGAGGTGGGAGAGAATCGAGCGGATAAATAAAGGCGACTATATAAACGGAGGGAGGAATCCGACCCTGTTTCTGGATCCGTTTGGGAGCGGCGCCTGTCTGGGATAAAGCTCCGCTGCACCGCTGAAATAACACAAAGATGCTCATAAAGGAATAGTAAGTAAAACAGTGTGTGCACGGTGGAGTTTGTGAGTGCGTGTGCGTTTGCGTGGCAGAGCGTTGATGCGGTTTCGCAGAGCTGACATTGTGGCCGGCAGCCCGGGAGAGGAATTAGGAGAGCGCGTCCGGAGTGATGTCGACATCCAGAGGACTTTATGTCCATGATCAGATTCTTTCCATCACGCAGAGTCACTTGAGGGATAAAACAGCACCGGCTGCAGTTGCATCAGCAGCCGGTGCTTCCCTGTGCCCTTCACATCCTTCATCACAAGTTCTAGCTCTTAATTCTCTCTGCCAGTGTTGCTAAAATGACGGATGCTGGTGTTGGGGCAGAAATGGCTGGCATAAGCCGCTCCGTGCCGTGCTCTGCCGCGCTGCGCCGTGCCCGCGCCGCTGTGGCCATGTTATTGATGCGCTCTGGTGAAGGTGAAACTAGCGATGGAGCATTCCGGTGTTTAGCTCTGGAGGAATGAAGAAGGTGTTGGATGGCCCGGGGTGGAGGGGATGCTTGGAGAGGATAAGGTGCGGGGTGGGCAGGTGCAGAGGAGGTGCCGTAAAGGGCAAATGGCGAGGTTTGTGTCAGATGCTGGGCCGAAGGGAAGCAGTGGCATATTAATTTGTGCCTGCTAAGAGGAAGGATATTTTTAATTCATTGTTTTGCATTGTTTTAACACAATGTTACCCCTCCACCCCCCACAAGGACTTTCTGTTCTATAGAGAAGAATGGATTGAGGCCTTTTCTCAGAATCAGAAGGGCAAGAAGGATGCAATGCTGGCAAAGTAAGATGTTATTATAGGTTTGAAATTAAAATACTCAGATATTAATACTGAAGACATTCAAAATTATATTACTGTTTTCATTACAGCAAATTCTTTTTGCCAACTGAAGAAAATCTCACTCTGGTGACCTTAATATAAAGGGTCTTCTTCTAAATATTGTATTTAAAACACAATTTTTCCCCCACCATTGCAACTTTTGCAAGGTCACAGCTACTTTCTGAACACCAAGCTACAAAACAAATCCACTTCCAACAGGCTTACCATGCCTAGAAAAGTATTAAAGCTCTCTGAATCACAACCAAAAAGTTTTTATGCGATACATCAATACAAAGTTGAGCATAACTTTGAAGTGAATGAAAATGTACATGGTTTAAGACTTTTTACAATTAAAATCTAATTTAAAACATAAATAAATAAAATTTAATTTTTAGTCAATGAAGGCATCTTTGCTCTTTTGAATTATTGATTGAGATCAGTCTGAACTTTTACACTGATTCTTGACCGTATTTATGTCTGTACTTTGACTGGGCCAATCTAACATAAATAAGCTTTTTTCTAAATCATTCCATTGTAGTTCTGACTGGATGCTTAAGGTCAACATGTTGCATAGATCTCCACTTCAACTTCTAGCAACTTTTCAGCTAGTAGTGCCCTGCAAATAGCTCCATTCATCCTTCCAACAAGTCTTTCGTGTTTTTCCTGAAAGGGAAATCCCGCAGCATGAGGTTTATTGGTTTATTCAGGATGATAGCGTTCTGCCCCATACAGTGTTTTGCATGAAGATAAATAAGTTTGACTTTGGCTTCTCTTGACCAGATTAGCTTCAAACACATATTTCATGTGCTTTCTATGTGGCAAAATTCAGAAGTCATTTGTTTTTGCAATGGCCTCTTGTTGGTCTTCTATAATACCAACAAAAGTAGTTTTGAGATGTATCACAAGCAGTTGTCCTGTCAACAGATTTTCCCCCCTGAGCTGTGGATCTCTGGAGCTCCTTCTGAGTTACCTTGGGCAAAATGTTCACTCTGCAACGGACTACAAATACACAGCAATAATTTCATTATCATTCTACTTCATGTAACGTTTTGACTTATGCTCCCTCACAAAATCCAAATTAAGTCCATTGAAGTTTGTGGGAAAATCCGAGGAAGTTGAAGTGTGAATACTGTTCTGTGCATTGTAGATTAATCACCCTACAATTGTTGTGTTGATTTCCTATCACATGTATTTAATCAATGACTGTCAGCAAAAAGCCACAGATCAGAGTGGTGGCATGGCCAAAGATCTGAAGTGATTAGGGAGAGTCGGGTCCTCTGCAGTAAGCCTGGATATTAATTGAATTGGCTACGATTAAAGGCTAAAAGCTTCTACACAGTGCCAACAACCAGGCAAGAGACTTATGCATCCACTATAACAGGAAACCATCATGGAGACCAGAAGTCAAATCTTAGGTGCTTTGTGACCTAGTGATCCTTACCTGAAACTGACCTAGAACTCTTTATATTTCCTTATTTCCCACTAGGTTTTGGTACTTATACAATAATAAATAATCCTCTTTGCAATATGTGAAGCAATAAAGTGAATTATGTAGAAGCTGATAGAGGGAAGAGAATGAAAAGAGAAATAATCTACAAGGACATATAAGATGAGCAATGCAGAAGGGGTGTTTGTTTCCTGAAGCCACAGAGAGACACATGATCCCTCAAGACCTTTGGACCAAGGAGACTTCCACAGACAGGAAAAAAAAAATCTTCAGTTCCTGTTTTTCATTTTAGGATTCAGTTCTGATTTTTTAAAGCGATACTTTGCAAAAAGTACTATATAAATTGCATCTTTTAAGAGAGTAATAAAATATCTTTGCAGTGAACAGTTGTAAACTGCAGCAGCATATGGCCTACTATTCAGTGAGCGCCTTTGTTGGACCCAGATTACATTAAGTGGCAGGTGGGTGTAGGATTATGGGAATTTTGGCATACTTCACATGCTCACAGAACAAAATCAACAAAGCTGTATACTGTACACGTGCATAGAGAGGTATGAGATGCAGACAGGTCAGAGAACGGAAGCAGAGCAGTGCATTTTAACAGTGGGAGCATTGTGAATTGCAGGAACATGCTCAGAGGAGGTGTCTGAATTTGGAAATATGCACATTGCAAATTCTGTCATAGATGAATCCATGTTTCATTGCTGTTAGACGTAAATGTGTGGGCTGCCTTTCTAGACTAAGATCCCTCCCTTCAGCAGCCAAAGTGTGTCTGCTGAAGTTAGTTACGTTTTCTAAACTGAACAGGAATTTATCTTAAAACTGTTTCAAAGAACAACGTAATTCAGTGGGGTTTTTTTTCTTTGGTTATCACTTGTGTTACATTAGAGAGTTGTCGTACTTTGTCTTGATTGTTTATTTTTGTAATAGCAATTCAGATTTCTCCTTGAGATCTATAATGAACAGAATGCATTTTTCTTAATTCTGCGTGGGTTAAAATTTTGATTAGAAAAATATGAAAAATGTACAGGGCAAAACTTCAACATTTTGTGTAAAACTGTACCAGATCATCTTTTTACCACATGAAGTCCTGTAACAATAAAATACCCATATCTTCACACCATTAAAATGTAAAGCAAATATATCTTCCTGTTCCTTCACAAAGAAATTCTGCACTTAACAATGTGCTTTGTTTGCAAGTGTATCATTCATCATTTGTGCTTAAAACTTATATATGTATATAAATATACATATATATATATTTTTGTGTGTGTGTGTGTGTGCAAGGAAATTTGGCTAAGAGCCACATCATCATTTTGTTGATGATCTGTAACGTTTAGGATCATTTGTTACCCAGCAGCTTTCTTCATGCTCTTGTAAACAAAGACGGAACAGAGAATTACTGACACTTTCAGGCGTATCGTAGAAATCCAAAAAAAAAAAAAAAAGAAGCACATCAGCAGGATTTTTATTGACTTCTGCTAAATGAGCTCTGAAACATAAGCCTGAACATCACCTATTAAGAAATCTCATTGAAACATATTGAAATTTCTATTTTAAATTCCATTCAATTTCTTCTTTTACCCTCATGTTGCAACATTCTCAATCCTTCTTGGAAAGGAGTGATCGGATTCATTTATCAATGTATTGCTTTTATTCAGTTTAGTTCCAAGATAGAACTGTTGTTTCGTCAGTTTCTGAGTTCTGGCAAAGTTTTAGGTCGATAACTGTCATAAATTAATTTCTAGAGAAAGAATGCTTTAGGATTTAACTTCATGTTTCTCACAAGGCTAAACTTGCAATCTAGGCCAATCTGGGTTGCTGGGTTGACTAAAGCAGTTCAGTATGTAACCACATGGATGTTGTTTTGTTCTCTTGTGTGATATTTTTGTTTAGGAGAAGTAACACTTCGGAGTCTTTATTTGAATAATAATCTTTTTTTTTCTTGCAGTCGAGTGATTCTTCCCATCTCTGTGGAAGAGGTAAGTGTAGTTTAATACTCTTCAATATCTGTGTGTGACTCAGCTGACTCCATCCATCCATGCATCCGTCTATCCATCGACGGATTCACTTCTGCTTTTAGGACATGAGCTAAAACACAGTAAAACTCTGGAAATTTGAGTCTGGACAAGTGTGATTTGTTGACATGCAAAATGTGTAGGAACTGTGAAAGCTACACAACAAATAGGACTTTAAATATGACTTTTTAAAACAAACAGCTCTCTCTCATTTGTTCTCTCTCTCTCTGCATCTCTCCCTCTCTCCATCTGTTTGGGCCTTACCATTATTATTTCAACTGTAGTTTCCCCCTCTATTAAGGCTCGCATCACAGATGAGTTATCTGAAACTATTTCCATGACATCACATGCTCACCCACCCCTATATGCTACTTTAAATTGAACACTTGATACACACAGAATAAAAACAGTCATTTAAGGCTGGCAAAATATTCCAATTTAATCTGAAAAACTTTGCTCACACACACTGTGGTCTCAAGCCTGAGTGTGAAGCACTAAGTGCTGCAATGTGCCACATCACATGGCACATTGCAACAACATGGGAACATCTAAATCAGAGACCAGTGATGCTGTCTTGTGTTGTCATTAAAGCTCATTCTTTGTAGTCTTTGTCATCATATTGCTGAGTATTTTTATTATCATGTAAAGGTTACTGGAGGGATGCACTAGAGATAGAAAAGCTTTGCTAATGATTGATTCTCATAATATTGACTTTCATGATTTAGTAATGTCTGACACAAAATTTCAATTAGAATCCATCAGTCAGAAGTAGTAACTTATATAAAATTATGCCAGAAACTAAATATTTAAATCTGATTTTTTTTTTTCAGTTATTAGAAAACAAAAGCATTTTTATTATCTGCAAAGGTTCAGAAAAGAAGTATAAACAAATAACCCACATAACCTTTAGCAAACACACATTTCAAGATTTTTTCGTGAGATTGAATCAATCAAGATCTAATGAATGTTGTACCACTTACATTTTGCACACTTAAAGGTGGCAATATTATTTATACATATAGTCTTGCCTAACTAAGTCAACAAGAACTGATCAAACTTTCAGATTCCAATTTTGTTTGTTCATTAAATTAAATATTTTCTTCTATTATGTGTAAAAAGATGGAAAGGGAAAGAATTCAACCCTTCTCTGACTAATAGTTCATGAGACTTATTTACAAGCATTAACATAGTTGGATGTTGCTTTTTATTGCTTGAAGCAAATATAACATACACTGTATGTTTACAAATAAAATTGTTACTCTCCTAAATCACATTGGGACAATTTACCTCTATTTCAAGATGTTGATTGTTTTTATTTTATGTGTTTTTAAAGTCTTTTAAATTTTCCTAAATCATATCAAGGCAATGTTTCTTAAAGAGCAAGCCTGCACAGAAAGAAAGTAGTTTCTATGTTAATGAACAGTAAAAACTCAATATCAGGAGGGAGAGAGTTTAGTTGTGGGCAGATTTATCTCAGCAAATAACAGCATATAATGTTAATTGGAGATTAGAAAAGGAAGCAATCAGTTTGTAGCCAGCAGCCTAAGTCTCTTAGAATGAGTCATGAGTGAAAAAGAGCCAGGGAGAAACGTCTTTTGTTTCTAAATGACTTGGAAATTGTTGTCTTCTGTTATTTGCAACTAAGTGAAAATGTTGCCAACTACCCAACCTCCTTATTAATTCTGCCATTAGTTCACTCTTTCAGTGTATGTCCATGAACCAGTTTAATTTAGTTTGAGAAAATTCAATAAAATTTTAAAAAAAAGAAAAGAAATTTTATCCTGAGTTTGAATTGCCTGTAATTAAAGGCATGAGTGAAAAGTTATTTCAATTTCTTCAACCTCACACCTTCTAGCTAAAAATATCTATTACCATTTCCATTTCTTCCCATCATTGACTCAATTGTGCTTGGATAGTTTGAACTTTGCTGTTCGAAATGCTAGAAAAATGAAAATAAACATCCTATTTGTGAAAACACTAGAGTAATTGAGCCTTTATTGAGTCACTTGCTGTGTTGTAATTGTGGAAAGGCTCAGATTTGTTGAGGTTATATGATGGATTAGAGCTGATTAAGAAAAAAAGGAAACCATTGTTTTCTATTTTGAAATTGCTTGAACTAAGCAAAGTCTCAAGATGGAGACGGAGGTAAAATGAGGAGAAAGGAGTTTATATTTGCAACAACAGATGAAATAATTCAGAGCTCCATTAAATAAAAACCAGAGAAAAAACATGGTATTAATTTTAAATATAACCTGTGATAATAGACTTTTCTTTTACTCGGTTTTCACTAACAGTCCGATCCATTGTTCTGTTTCTCAGTACCAGGTGGGCCAGCTGTACTCTGTAGCTGAAGCCAGTAAGAATGAGACGGGCGGAGGAGAAGGAGTAGAGGTGCTAAAAAATGAACCCTATGAGAAGGATGGAGAGAAGGGCCAGTACACACACAAAATTTACCATTTGCAGAGGTAAGCACTTTCACAAGATGTGTTCCAGAAAGTGTGTCTTGTAGAGATACCACATATCACATTTACACAGGATGAATTTCTCATTTTCCATCTTGAGTCTATTCTCTTTCTTTATAGTCACTCAGACCTTTTCCTCATCTTTCAGTCACCAGGAACTCAAGACTTTAGACTGCCTCTTCAGACCAAATAGTGCAGCAGTTTGGTCTTTATTTGACTCTAATAAAAAGTTTTTAAATATACTATGGTTAATATTATTGTTCCAGTTATTCAGATTACCTACAGAGATAAAAGTGTCATGAAATGTACAAATGCATATTATCATTGTGTCAATGGTGGAAATATTCAAATTCTGATGACACAAACTAAAAGTATTTTAAATAAAAAACTAAGCCAAGCATTAAACACTTTGATTGTTGCCTGTCCATAGATCAGTTTTATATGATTGACCTTTTTGCAGTGACTCTTTTCTTTCTTCTAATAATGATGATGCATTAATTGTATCAGCAATGCCATTTAGTAGTATTCATGTCTCTAACTCTTTTGAATTTTGTTTAGTTTGTATCTGAAATTCCAGTTTATTTTATTTAGAGTTTAAATGATGGACTAGAACAAAGTAGTTCATAGAAGTGTTTTTTTTTATTAATCATCCTTACTATAACTAATTTGAAAGATATTTGATGTTATTTTATTCTGCGATAGAATCGCCATTCACATGTAGAAACAGTTTTTTTTTTTTTTTTATCCCCCATTGTTGGGTGGAAATCAACTGAGGTTGAAACAGATTAAATGGAAACCACAGAGCAGACACTTTCAGTTTTTGCCATTGATTCTCAAATTGATCTAGGTCTGGACTTTGACTGAGCCATTCTAAGACCTGGACATATTCAGGTCTTAGAATTATCTAAATAATGTGACTAAAGTTGTGGTTTTATGTCATCTTTCTGAAGGATTAAGGATTAACCTCTGCCCCAGTTTCAAATCTAAAAGGTTTTCACCCTGTCTTTACCCATACTTAGCTACATCAACGTTCCCATCACTCTAACCAGGTTAGTTGTCCTAGCTCAAAAAAATGCCATCCCACATCATGTGTTGGTCTAATTCTACCACGTTTCCAGTGTCGCCTACATGGTTTGTGGACATTTAAACTTCTTCCAACAATGTCTATCTTCTTGCCACTTTCTCCTCCTCAGATTTGGTGATTTATGTTTGCTAGATGTCCAAAATTCTACCACCTTCGGATATCAAGGCAGCTGGAATTACAGCAGTTAAACTCATGTAGTTTGTTTTCTATTGTCTTGTAGTAAAGTGCCATCATTCGTCAGAATGTTGGCTCCATCTTCAGCTCTGAACATCCATGAGAAAGCCTGGAACGCATACCCTTATTGTCGTACAGGTATGTAAAATTACACACTGTGGGTTTTTTTTCTAGTAAGTACATTAATTTCGTCTAGACTTGATTGAACATTTGAGCCTAATTTTTTAATTATGATCTACTTTTGGACGAGACCCTGGACGTTCCCTTCTGGGAATAAGTTGTGAACATGTTCCTGCAATGGAGCTAATCTCCTGGCTAAATTACCAATGCTAACAGTTTTGATTGCATGCCCAGTGCACATTTCGGTGTGACGTTTTTGTCAGCTAAAGCAAACAATGGATCGCAGTCTTGATAAATTTGATAAAATATTTCTGAACGTTTTAAATGACTTCAGGTAAAAAGTGCTTTCATGCTCTAGATTCCTCTCTTCCTCTCTTCTTTCCTTGTGCCTTTGGGTCTCTGTCACTTTCAAGGAGTAGTTGAATAATTTACTACATGTCCTGTGAGAAGAGCCGTGGAATCACTTGAGCCGTTCAGGCAAAGATCCCGCCACCCGTACACACTGCCAGCTGCCAGACCGCCATCTGTCACACAAACACATTTAAAGGCACAAACCAACTATGCATCTCAAACACTGCTCTCATATCATTTTGAGATTGCCAGCTTGTGCAAATGCTAATAGCTTTCTGAGATATTGTTTGCTGTCATTAATTGTGTCTTTATCTGTGTTTGGGGCTGCATTTTTTCCCCACCTGGCTCTGCAGTCATCACTGTAAGTATTTCTTTTGCTTGCGTTTGCTTTGAAGAATTCAGAAATCAACACACTAAGCTGAGATGCACAAGGAGAAGGTGCCTAACCTGAAAGCTGAGAAAGAAATGTGATCTTTTTAGTGAGACTGTAACAGGGATAGCAATACACCATGACTGTGTTTGTGTAGCTGGGTGTTAGTGAACGACAGCAAGATACCAATCCTTGTCAGCTGAACCTTTTATAGATTTTTACATCGGATTCTTTCAAAGTGCTTTTCTCCTTTCACTCAGGGTTGTCTCTGTTTTTCTTTGCAGAATGAGTATATGAAAGATAACTTCCTGATCAAGATTGAGACGTGGCACAAACCTGACATGGGACACCAGGAAAATGTTAGTGAATACGATCATTAGCTATGGAAGTGTATTTTCATGTCTGAACAATATTTTGAATTCAGGTATGAAAGAGAGAACTTTAATAAATTGTCAACACATCAGAAAATCACATTTCATCACACTACAACCATAAAAGCCAGTTTAAACAGGATGTTTTTATGACAGAGCCACACAAGGTGCATAAAGTGTGTACTGGAAGAAAAATGATACGTGGTTTTCAAAATATCCTTCTGTTATTTAATGAAATCAAATACTGTTTGGTGTGGGGTTACGTCATTTAGCATTGTGTACAACTATTTTCACAGAAATAAGAGCTACAGATCTTTCTGGAGTATGTTTAGCGATGTGTTTTTTCTTGTTTTTGTTTTTTTTTAACAGTTCTTTGGAGGGTAACATATCCTATGTCAGATTGAAAGGAGGACTTCTGAGAACATCAACTGTGAACTGTCTTTTTTTTTTTGTTTTTGTGGCTTTAGTGGCATTTATGCTTCGGTAGCTGAACAGGAAGAAGGGAAATCGAACCAACTACTTTAAGGGCTGTAGCCTCTACTTATGCTATGCATTCTCTACCTCTGAGCCATGTGACTCACTTACCTCCAGTTTTTCAAAGCCTCTAATGATTATTGAGCATCTTCATTGAGGAATCACGGGATGATCCGCTGAAATCAATAGTTTGTGGCTGATAAATGTATCTAGCACTGTCAGCGTTTTTGCTTATATAAAATCAAGAAATGTGGGTGACGTTGCAACTGATCTCTAAGTTGTTGTTTTTTCACTGTCTTCTGTTGCTCCTTCTCTCCCTCCATTTACCATCCAACACCAACATCAACAACTTCTTTTCCATTTACAGACAGTAACATGCATCCAAACAATCTTTCCTGTGCAATTTTTGTTTTAGAGCCAAAATTTTCCTCTGTTATTTTCTGGTGTTTGTGATGCATATTCAAACCACACCCTGTGGCCTTTGCAGAACAAATTGACTCCATTTACTTATGAGGTGACTTCAGAGGGTTAATTGTTGCACTAGACAACTGTATAAAGGGGCTAAATACAAATGCATGTCACAATTGTTAGATGTTTTATTAATAACAAAAACTGAAAGCCATTTATCACTTTCCTCTTACACCGAATCTATTTATTTTGTGCTAGTCTATTACTTACCATTATACAGACCTGGAAGTTTATTATTTTAAAATATTGATCACAGACACGATTTTTGTCAAATCTTGCATCACTGTGTCATGTTAGAAGGTAAACATTTATTGAATTGTATTTTTTCTTGAGCTGAGGCTCATAATTATTTTTATGCAATAATTTAAATTTGTAGAGAAATCATTCTGACTTTGCCCTGTGGTTGTATTTTAGGTACACGGTTTGGATGCAGAAACCTGGAAAAAGGTGGATGTAGTCTATATTGATATTGCAGACAGAAGCCAGGTGGAGCCAAAGGTAAATCAGTCAGTCCATTTTTACTACTGGAATGATAAACGCAGCTGTAGCTTGTGTTGTTATATGGCTCACATACATCTTGTTTGTTCTGGTCTGTATCAGGACTACAAACCAGAGGAGGATCCCTGCAGGTTCAAGTCAGCAAAGACAGGACGAGGTCCTCTAGGACCAGACTGGAAGGTAAACAACACCAACATTTTCATCTTAACAAGAAATGCTACATTTTGTATTATGTATTTCCTCCTATTATTACATTATTATTTTTGGTGTCAAAAAATAGATTGATAGAGGTTTCATTATTGGGTTTTGGAATGTTTTTGTTGTTACTCTCTGTGGAGGCTTTCCTAGCATTTGGTTTTCACATGTTGTGAAACAGCTGATGGTTAATCCTGCATAAAGTCCTTGTTAATCTTTTAAGGTGGAAGGGTACTTTCATGTTTTTCTCAACTTTTTGTCCTAAAAGATATTAGTAACTTAACCTAAGAGATACATTCTCAGCTATGTTTCATTTATTGTTCCTGAATGCTTTCATTTGTCATTGGACCATGTCTCGTCCAATAAAACACACATGCGACTTCTTCTGTTAATTTGCCAAATGAAAAAAATCACCCTCCCACTGGCTTATGTTGTCCAGCAGCTATGATGTCTAGAGAGGGTTCTCTAAGCTAACATTTTGTCCTGAGGGGATCAGACACAAGAAGAAGACACAAATTTCTGCAATAGTTTCCACCTGCACCTGTTAATTTGCAACTTCCCAAGGCCTGATTTCAACTTTGAATGTCCTTGTTGTATTTCTGTCTTGGAACATAGAAGACATGACTTCTATGTATAAATAAAATGCACCAATTGCTTCCAAAAGCTGAATAAAATTGTTACTCTGACTCTTTCTTGGGAACAGTATGAGAACATATTTTTGTGCTTTTGAAACAATAACTTTTAAAGCCTTTGGTACCCTAATGCATAAACCTCCCATAATCAGCCCCACAGCTGAAGTAGCTGTGGCAATTATATTAGGCTTTGTTTCATTTCTGCTACAGATCTATAAACAGTTGGTTTAAACATTAAATCTGAGTCCAAAAGTGTATTAGTAGTTCTCCGTTGCCTATGACAACCCTAATGCTACTGTTTCTGTTTACATGCAGAAGGAGCTTCCTAACAAGAAAGACTGCCCACACATGTGTGCCTACAAACTGGTCACTGTCAAATTCAAGTGGTGGGGTCTGCAGAATAAAGTGGAGAACTTTATCCAAAAGGTTTGTTGACTGTTGTTTTTTCTTACATTGTTGCAAGTTGCTTTTCAACATTTGTACAAGATAGTAGTCGAGTCAGGGAATTATATACATTTCTTACTGAACTTCCAGATCTTACTTTTGTTTAATGTGCTAAGAGTAGTTGACAGTACAGCAGCTTGAAGTGTGGTAATAACGCATAAATAATTATGATAGTGCTACTTATATCCATTCATAAGGAAATAAGCATCTATCATCCTTGGGCCACAATAAGGTATTTGATTTTTTCCATTGTTGTCTTACAGCAAGAGAAGCGCTTGTTCACAAATTTCCACCGCCAACTGTTTTGCTGGATTGATAAGTGGATTGAACTGAACATGGACGATATTCGTCGCATGGAGGAGGAGACTCGTAGGGAGCTAGATGAAGTAAGCCAAAAGAAATACCACATACAGCCAAATCGCTTACACTTACATAAAACCTGTTTGTAATAACCCAGAATTGAAATCCAAAGACGGCTGCTAAATTATCTACAGATAAAACTCACTGGACCGACATTTGAGATGCAGGACGACCTGAGAATCAGACTTTTAAGTTCCAATCTGCTAATGGCAATTTTTGTAAATTCATATTTCTCTTTTGAGAAAATAAATGACAGTATTAAAAAGATTGTTCTACTCTAATTTAAATATTACAACTTCTTAGATTTAAAGCACAACATTTTTAAAAAGATCTTAATTTAAAGGTCGCAGCTTCCTCTAGAAATTTCTCACACTTTTTAGTGATTCACTTCACTTCATTTTAAGCACCTTTACAATACTGAAAATACCTGCGTTAACTGATGAGTGTTGTTGTTAGCACAAAGTTTTAGCGCTTATGCTACAGCCCCATTGCAATTGCACACAAGCTGTGATTATTCTGTCATCTATAATCCAACACCCTTCACTCGATGATTTCTGTATCTCTAACGAGCGTGTTGTTGTATATTCTTGTCAGATGAGAGTCAAGGATCCTGTGAAAGGAATGGTGGCTCTAGAGGACTGAGACTTTGTTGGACATAAATGCTGCCGCTCATCAGGTAAGCAGAGTTGCAATGGAATCAGATGTGTAGATTTGTCCGTCAGCATATCTACTTCTTTTCTTCATGGTTCAAACTTTGCTTTTGTTTTTTCTCTCTCTCATTCATGTCTCCCTTTCCCCCCAGATTAGACCTGAAACCAGCGGATTCACTCCTCCTTTTGTCTCAACTGATATGTCTGACTGGACGGTCCAAATCCTACTTTCCACAGTACATTTTGGTATTCTCGGACCTGGACCCAGTACACTCCCAGTTTTCAGCTGATCTCCTCTACATCATCTGTCCTTCCTTGAGTCCTACTTGTCTTATTTTGTATCGTTGTTTTAACTCATTTTTTGATTCCACCTAGCTTAAACTTTTTAAGGCCTCCAGTAGCACCATTACTGATATTGTGAGTTACTCCGACCTTTTTCTCTCAATTTTGTTCTAAACTACAGAGAACAGTGAAAACACTGTCGTTCATCTCTGCAACTAAGGACATATTTTAGACAAAATATCACAGTGGCACATCAGTATAGTGTAATGCAGTCTGCTGTGTACTTCTAACCAGCCAGAAAGGTTTTATCCCCTGTACCTGCCTTCTGACTTCAAGGCGTTTGTCAGTTTTTCTGCTGCTTTGTGAGTTTGTGTGTGTGTGCACGCTTCTGTTGTGTGCCGGTGTGTATTGATAGGTCATCAAAGTTTCCAGCCAGGTTTTCTTCAAACACATTATTTCAAGCTCTGGGTGAACATGCAGTAATATGAAGATTATGTCTAAGTCTATGAATATTTAGGTAGAAACAGTCTTCAAAGATTCACAGAAAATGTTAATCACAGTTGATATGGTAAATGAAAACAGCCATAAATGATTTGAGGATTGCCGTTTTTCTTTTCTGACAGATTTTTTTTTTCTTGATGTGTCATTTCCAGTGGATAAATGGTCTTATCCAGCAAAAGCAATAACTGTCATGACATGTTGGGTCTCCTTTTTTTATCATCACAAGTCTGTTTTAGTCCTTAGTTCATTTCTGTTGTGAGGTTAAGTTTAGGAAAGCAGAGCCTGAGCTGAATGTCAGGAGATTAACAGAAGTGCTGGTTTTAAGTGTTAGTCTTTCTATAGAGTGTTATCCTGCGATTTATTTCATTGCTCTTTGTCATTTTCTCTGGTATTATGCTTAGGACTGAATGAGTAACGATTAGTGGTGTGACAGTTTGCAGAGAGCTGATGAATGACTGGGTGAAGAAGTGAGGAACAGCTCACTCGACATCATTGTTCTGTTTTTATCGTCTCCTTTGTCCTATTTTATTATTCTATTTCTTATGTTATAGGTTTCATACACTTTATTATTCCATGTACTTTAACAGGAGAGTGTGCAAGAGATCATATAAAGGAGCCAATCAATTACATTGATTGATTATATTTGAAAAACTGCCACAAAATTTGGAGACAATAAAATACAAAATTATTTTTATTTTTGGAACTTTATGTCCAACAATTTCAAAGGCTTAGTTCTGGACACATATGTGGAATTTATATAAATATTTATTTACAATAATAAATAAAAGGTTCAATTCCCACTGGCCTTTATTAGACATAGACCACATGAAGTTTGTTTTTAAAAAAGCAGGTTTAATTTGACATTTTACAAAGCCTTACTGCTTCCTCTGTTGTAGAAATTGTGCTTACAGGAACACTTGTTTGCCACAAAGATGAATCATTATGTCATCACTGACATAATTTTAATCCTAAATTAGGTTTTAGGTCAGTTTATTAAGTCTGACCTATTAAGTATAAACAAATTGAGTCATTTTTCAGTTTTGTTGTTTCACAGTAAACCCTGAAATTGAACTGATTTTTATATATTTTTAGATATTATTATCTATACTTTTTAGAATCTTTCGTTATGTTAGAAGTCTTTTTCTCACAGGGCTGTAATTCAATAGGTCTACCAGGGATCAAAAGTGACACAATCCAATGAACTCATAAACTGATGAATCATTATTTATATCAGTGAGACTTTAAATAAAATGTCAATAAATATATTCAAAATTTATAAATATGTTTTGTTTTGTATTTATATAATTATTTATGAAACAAATGTGTTTAAATCTAGTGAAAATCAACAGTTATATGTTGAATAATTTATGTACTCGAAAGTCACACAGCTCAATTACAGACCAATCATCCATGAATGCCATCTGCTTGGCAGTTAGCCCCGCCCACTTACCTTGTCAGGTAAGGCGAATAAATTCTTGATAACATGCAATATGGGATTATTGCATGCTTGAATACTGACATATTCAAGCATCCTTTTAACAGGCTGAATGGACAACTTAAGTAATTATTTCCTAATTCCACAATGTATTTGATTAGATTATTTTAATAAAGTGTTTTGTGTTAAATTAATGGATTTTATATGTTTGTTTAACATCTTTTTTATGCGTTGACTTGTGGCACTTTTGGCCCTCAATAGCCAAATTGCTTCCCACTGTCTTTTACCTCCTCTGAAGAGAACATGGATGTCTCACCCCTCCACGTCTGTGTCCATCATCCCTCTCTGTTTGGGTTTGTCAACTGGGTCATGGAGATTTGTGGATGTACTGTGTGTACTGACTTTGTAAATAGTAAATAAATTAATGTAGATGAACACATATATATAGATGAGACTGTCCTGCCAAGTGTGCACAACACGCTCCCAAACACTCTTGATCCATTATTCAAAACCTCACAGACTCCTACAAAAACATTTGAGTGTGAAAATGTAGAGTTATAGTAGCTAAAATTTAGTGCAGGTAAGAAATTGTTTAGAACAATATGAAATGTATTCATTTAGGAAAATAATTTTTACATATAAAAATTTAGCAGCAGCTAGGAGCTGAGCTTTGCTATTTGTATTCAGAGGAAAACATTTGAAGTGAAGCAAGCACCCTGTTCACTGTCCCTCAGAGGGACGTCTTCTCACTGGCAGGACAGTGTATAAATATATATTTTTGTTCTGAATGTTGTAGTACCTCTGTTGTCAATCTCTGGATTACACTCTCTTCTCTCATTGAAAAGATAAACGTTACTGTACGTTGTGCATTGATCCACATCACGGCAAAATCATCAATGTGGATCCCCAATGCATGTCGGATTGTTGTGCTCCCGTCGTTAGCCATGAAAGATGATTATCCTACCTGGCCTTCAACGGAAGCACAGAAGTACCCTAACAAGGAATGTGGTTTCCAGATGCTGAAAGAAGGGTGATTTTAAGAGCTCAAACACACAAAAGTTAGGAGAGAATATATTTTGACAGAGGCAATCTAATATATCTCTTTTTAGATTCCTTGATTTTTAATTGGAGTATTAAGAAACCAAATGATTCCATAATCCTGAACGGTTTTTAAATCTCTGTCTCTCTTTTTCTCTCACTCCTGTTACCTTGTCTCCTATTTTTTTTTTCTTTTATTGTGAATTTGTGCCTTTTTGTCATCTTATTCTCTAATAACACTACTGTACATCAGAGACATAACGAAATGAATAAAGACTCAAAATGACTATACAAATATAGAGCATGATGTGGATTATTTTGTCCAGAAGCTTTGTTAGAGTTTCTGTGGTGTCTGTTCTCAGGAGGCGTGGCCTAAGTGTTGTCATCATTTGACCATTGGGTATTGTAGGACACCCGATGATGATCAATCACTGAAAGTTTGGTGCTTCTGAGATTTTCTGTGTATGAGATATAAGAGTTTCGTGTTTCATGGCGAGTAGGTGAACTTTGACCCCTGGTAACGCCCCTTCAGCATGCACGAAAACTCAGCGTTTTGATACATTTTAATCAGTCATGCCTTATGAACAAACTGACCAAGTTTGAAGCCGATCAATCGAAATCCCTAGGAGGAGATCAATCAGATGCGAAAGCTGTAAACAGCCAAAATGGGGTCAAAATTGGAACTTCAATCCAAAATGGCCGACGTCCTGTCTGACTTGCACTAGAATATAAATTGTATTTTCTGTGCGTCTTGGAGCTCTACAGGTGTACCAAATTTCATGTCAGTATGATGACATGAAATTTTCTATGGTCAAAAGACCCATAGCAGAGGGTCTTTTGAGAGTTGCTAGGTGGCGCTGTTGAGTCATTTCTTATGGGACAACCTTAACATAAGTAGATTTCACACAGGCTGTATGCATCCGCCAAGTTTGGTGAGATTTTGAAAATGATAAAGCCCTCAAAATGCCCCCTCTCTAGAGGGCAGAATCATAATAATAAACAGTATGAAAAAAACAATAGGCCTTCGCAGTGCTGTTGCTGCGAAGGCCTAATAAGATTTGTGTTTGGAATATGACAAATGTAAAAGCAGTTAAAGGACATGAACACGTTTGCAAGCCAGACTGAAGTTGACATTTGTTACCTAACTCAGTCTTCCTTTCAAGAAAGTAAAGTTACAGGCATCAAATACAACATTCATATTAAGTGTGGTAAAATTAATCAGGCATTGGTTGGCATAGATCAATCCTGATAAGAAGAGCTGCAACACATTTTTATTGAATGTGGATGAAAATTTCTCTTTGTGGAGTTAGAGAAAGATTCTCTTGCAATATTAATGTTAGTCATTAGTTGAAAATGTAAAAATAAGAAACCTAATGGGTTTTAGTCTACTTATCTTAATAAACTTTTTAATAATTTTAATAATATGTCTTAAAGTAATTCTAGTCGTAATAATGCGTTTAACCACTTGTAATATAAACTGAGGTTTGTACTTTTCAAAATGCTGCACAAGAAATCACTTTGAGAACAACACACCATAAACTTTTCCACTGTTTTGTCCGATGTTATGTTAAGTAAATCTAAAAAAAGAAATCTATTATGATACTAGAGCACCTTACACATTAAATACTGTTAAATATCTAAGGATTATTTTTAAACATACAATACGTCCTTTATAGCTATTCACGAATACTTTCTCACTGGGTTATTGACCAACCAAGGATATTAGCTTAATCCAATGTTCCGCTGTTGGTCTGCTGTGGGTCAGGGAACAGTACAACAAGGGAAATTTACAAACTGTCAAATAACATCACAGCCGTCCAGAGAGGAAGAAACTACATTTCTCATCACGTCTTTGGAGATTTTTACCATTGAAGACAATTTTTCTGGATAACATAAGACCCATAAACCAACAACGGTAGAATTTTGATTTTTCTCATGTAAAATGTTTCAGTAGGAAAGTCTCTGTCTTGGCTGTGAAGGCTTAAAGTAAAAAATAAAAAAACAAGTTGAAGGGTTGTAATGGCAATAACAAGCAAATAATTTTCACAGATCTGTGTAATCTATGTAATCTATTTGTCTTGGTTTAATCTTTATAATCATTTTCATTTCTTGTGTTAACTGTCATGCTTTGTGCTCTCTTTTAGTTCTAGTTAAATTTCAACATTTCTGATGTATTTTACTGTGGAGTTTTACAGTGACTCTTGTGTGTATGTGTGTGTGCTTTAAGTCTTGTTGTGTCTCTCCTTAGTTGTGTCCTTTCAGTGACATTTAAAAGGTAAAGCACAGTTGTGACACTGTGTGGTTCCCTGGGGCAGTTGCTTGATCTCTTATTCATTTATATTCCAGGTCTGGTGAAAATTTCACTTCCAATTCTGAGCTAAATTCACAAAGAAAAATCTCATTGTGCTATTCTGCAGATGAATTGGACATGTCATAAAAAACATACTTAAGCTTGCTAAATGTAATATTATCATTTTACTATTGGACTATTGTGTTAAATCAACATCGTGTAGCCTGTTCTAACACATACACTCCTCTTTTCACCAGCCACTGATTTTTTTCTTTTGATTACAAATCCCATCTGTACAAGCAAATTACCTAAAATATATGATTTATTCTTCAGATAGCTGGTGCAGATAGTGTTCCTTACAACTTGAAAACTTACACAGGGCGAGTCGTGGCAGCACCCAATCTAGCAGATGGGAGCTGGTGGAAATGTTCTTTCCTTGGCTCAAATTCTACCAAGGAATCAGAACTATGAACTCTTAAAAAAAGAACCTGCAGCCCTAACTATTGTCATTGGTGTGAATCTGGTTGCTACAACCCATAGATAAATAGATAAACAGATGGTGCTTCATAGGCATGCCAATAATCAAGTACCAGAAATGTGATGTACCCTCTTTTTCGCATCAGCAAGCAATCCCTTCCTGATGTTTTACACATAATAGGGAAAAAGACTGATGGCAACATCCTCAGTGATTCTAACTCTGCCAAACATACATACGTACACCAATTTTAGAGCTGTTTCAATGGTTCTCCATTTTTTAATGAAACAATTAAGTCTAAAATCTCTAAACCTTGGAATCATTATAGCCAAAAAAAATTACTAAAATGTGAGCATTTACAGGATAAAATGGAGAAACTAGAAATATAAATAAAATATAAACAATTTGGCAAAATGCTCAGCTTTCATAGTATCTACTAAATTAGCTCCAATTTTTGTTCCAAAGATGCATTGTACGAGTTTTGAAGATTAAAATAATAATAATAAAACTGTTTTTTATTCTTTTATTTAATGACTTGGTCTGCTGGAATATTTTTAGAAAATCCTTCACCACTGATATTTTCTGAGGATTCTCTCTTTCCTTTATTACAGTCTCCTACATATCGCAGAGTGGAAAATGTAATCACTAAAATGTCCATCAGCTTTCTCAGATTATGCAATCCTTGATACACTGTCATTTCAATGTGAGCGAAGCTCACCATGATCAAACATGATTATAAAGCCATTTCAGAAATGACTGTCAGGCATCTGCATCTTAGCTGGCTTTGTTTGTTTCCTATGCAGTTTTACCTGACTGCTTAGTATAAACTGCTTGTAAAATCGAGTGAGCTTTTGTGTTGTGCATAAAACCTCTTTATTTCCTGGTTTTTTAACTGTGTCAGTTTGTATCTGCAGAATAGAAGATGAGCACTGAGAGATTTACAAGAGGTTGGACAGACAAGTACAGGTGAGCAAGGCACTGTATAATTTAATATAGGTTTGAACGAGCTGCTTTGTTATCCTGTTACCTCATTGTCATTGTCATGAGTTTCTTAATGTGACCCTGTTTCATGAGGTGGCATTTGTTTTGGGATTTGTCTTTGAATCCGTGAAGCCCTTTTTTAAAAAATAATGCTGTAAAAAGGTGCTTTAACAAATGAAATGTGACTGATTTAAACAAAGCTGTGAATACATCAACCTTTACGTAGGTAATTACCAGTTTTAGACTGCTACTCAATTACAGAGCTAGACTTTAGATTTATGGCTTTTGGAATCAGATTTTGTTTTGTAAACTGGGAAATGTTATCTCACCTTTTGTGTGGTTTTGCAATTTTTAAACCAGTTAATCTTCAGTTTCCTTATTTAAGATTTTGTTATGTGGTTCCAAAACTGTTATGTAATTTATTTACTGTTAATTGTGCTACAACATTGCTGCATCAAAGAATTTGAGGTTTTATTCTTAAAACTGAAACATGCATAAATGTGTGAAAGACCTTGGGTGTAAAACTGAATTGACCTGCACCTTTCTCTGGGTTTACAGAGCTAACCTTTCCCCTAAATGAAAGGAATCTGGATTGAGACAAAACAAGGCTAATTCGCCGTTGCCCTGGTGACTAATGCACCAGTGTAATTGTGGGGTTTCAGGCATTGTTCTGTGTGTTCAGCTGATGGATCGAGTGCTGATAGTAAACCTCTTAGGGATCTGAAGACTTACCTAAGTCCTGCAACAATACTCTCAGTTATGGAGGATCAGCCGGTGGTCCTCCTCCTCCAGTTTCTGAGTCTGCATACGCTCACAGGAACAAACCTTTGCACATTCACATGGCTGTCTCCTGCCTGTGATTAGGCACCAAATCTGGGTTGCCAACATTCCTCAGTCGACCCCACTGCTCTGGCAAACTGAGCGGCGTTCTTGCATGACTGCACAGAACCAGAGGAGAGACTTCACCCATACAGACTCTTTTCATTCTCATCCTCTTTTAGAATTTTTAGCAAAAATCTACTAAATTCCAAAGAGATTTGATTAACAACAAATAATTTGGATTACTTCCACTTGCTTGAGCAGAGAGGAAGTATCTCAAATCAAATGGTTGGAACCAGATCAGCTAAAAGAATCAGGAAAAACAGAGTCAAATAACTTTCTTGTACTGGATTTTTTTCTGTATGGAGGACTCAATTTTTTATCTTTCACTTGCGTATTTCCTGATACAAAAGGATTCTCTGAGGCACTAGGAAAGCTCTTTTTTATGCTTAAAAGATGGACCTTTTACCAGATAGTTCACGGTTGCGCTCAGACAGCACAAGCAGCTCTGCGTCTCAGGGCTCCAGGTCGAAGACGGTCCTTCGCCAGCGCCTGTCCGAGCTGATGACCTGCATAGAAGACATGAGTTCTGATGACGAAGCCGGCGAGGAAGTGTCCCGCACGCTGGACGAAGCCTTTCAGCTTTGTGGACAATTACTTCCCACAGATGCATTCAGGTTGACCAATGCATATGTTTACACGTTTATGCAGGCATCAGAAAGAAAACTATTTTATGAAATGTTGGGCTTCATAGTCGTGCTTATAATAGGAAATAGTTTGATCAGCTGCAAATGTTGTAACGCTGGGTAATTCCTGCTCTATGGTATTATTTAATTATAGGTAAATATAAAGAATAAAATAAAATATAAAATAAATAATTAATAATAATTGTTACAGGCTGCACATGGTCACCTGGAATGTGGCTACAGCAGAACCTCCCGAGGACGTCGTCTCATTGCTACAACTGAATGATCAACCCTCCATAGACCTTTATGTGATTGGGTATGGAAAATGGTAGCAGACAGATATTTATGATTAGCAGTAGGATCAATGATTGAGTCATTTTGTTTGCTTTCCATTTTTACTGGTGTTACTTAGCTTGCAGGAAGTAAATGCCACACCTGTGAGATTTATCTCAGACTTGATGGCAGAAGATTCCTGGAGCCATCTTTTCATGGACACACTGGGACCCAAAGGCTTTGTAAAGGTGAGAATAGAGGACATAGCAGTGTAGCAATAGATGCATGTAAATAAATATTCAGTAGTTGTCTTTTTGTGCTTCATCCATTTATGTATGAGAGTTTGACACCTGAAGTGAAAAAATATGGAAACTTTTTAACCTTTTATTGGAAAATGGCAAAAAATTATTTGCCATTATTTACACTAAATGACAAATATTTGTTTTTCTATCTGTGTTCAGGTCACATCGGTGAGGATGCAGGGTTTGCTGCTGCTGGTTTTTGCCAAAATGATGCATCTCCCCTTCATCAGAAACATCCAGACCACCTACACGCGCACTGGCATCTTTGGCTACTGGGTAGGAAAATTCTTAGTGGCTTTTGCTTAACCCTAAACATTGTAGAGAGATCAACTCTAATAGGTGTTGGTATTGCTGTGACATCAAAGGTTTTAATTAAAGGCCTTTTGTGTTTGTGAGGTGGAAAGTGGGGAATACGAGAGAACACTGACATTTAATAAACACTAGGATGTGTTCCAACAAATAATTAAGGGGAAAAAAATCATGCTACGTGCTATCATGGTTGAAAATAGTTTCTTTCTTTCCTCTTTTTTTCTATTTCAGGGAAATAAAGGTGCCGTCTCTGTACGCTTTTCCTTCTACGGCCACATGTTGTGCTTCCTCAACTGCCACCTTGCAGCTCACATGCACAATGCCCTGCAACGCGTTGACGAGTTTGAGTACATCCTGGAAACACAAGACTTTGACATCTTTGACACTCCTCATGTCCTGGACCACAAGTCAGTGTACCCGCATATAATCAGGCTACCATCCAACCCAATGCTGAAACTGAGGTGTCTGTGGATCTTAACAGGGTGGTGTTCTGGTTTGGTGATCTGAACTTCCGTATTGAGGACCATGGCTTGCATTTTGTCCGCTCATCCATCAATGGAGAACGCCTCAATTTGCTGTGGAGCAAGGACCAGGTATGGGATTAGAATAGTACACCCGGCTATTTATGGATGAAGATATACTGGTTGACATCTTGTTGTTGCAGCTCATCATGATGAAGAAAAAGGAACCCTTTCTGCAGGAGTTCGAGGAAGGGCCACTGAATTTTAAACCCACCTACAAGTTTGACCGTAAAGCTGACTCCTACGATACCAGGTACCATGTGTCTATACTGGCGCTCATATATCACACAGATTAACCCCTTTTACAGCATTCTGATTGGATTTGAATTTCTGCAGCTCTGCAAAGACATGGTTGGGTTTTAAGTAAGAAATTCTTCATTTCTGTGTCGCATGCTCCACATTCCCCTTTTTTGTCGGCCACTCCACCTTTAGTTAATCCAGAAATCAGCTTCAAGTGTGCACAGCATGTATCACATCAAAGGCAGTTTTGTTTTCCTCTGACCCCACCATGATGTGTCTGCCTTAGAACGAGAACTGTGGCGCTGCCTTTAACCATGTACAGACCAAGGCCTCTGCAGCGCTGCAGTACCACCCTCCTCCTCCTCCTCACCTCCCTCTTCTGGGGAATGGTCTGTTTCTGGTTGGGGGCTTGGTATAGAGAATTTAACCCACCAAGGTGGGTGTCTCCATAAATTTGTGCTGTAAAATAAGGGAAACAATGAGGCTATTAATAAATAAAATGTTTAAAAGTTACATACAGTCCTACTTGAAAATAAATAATTGTCCCTACAACACAAAAGGGGACAACTTACAACCGCAAGACGTATGGAGACACAAGTTTAACGGACAAAATTCAGGTGTGTTTAGCTAACAGAATATCGTGGATGAATTTCAGATGTGGTCTATGTTTTCATTCGAGCTGAGTTCCTGCCTGCTTCCTGCTGTTTGTTCCTGAAAATAATTGTTTTGCTTTCTAGAAGACATTTATTTGACTCCAATTCTACTTTAGTTGGTATTGTCAGCCACACACTAGAATATAGTTACCTTTGCACTGCATGTTTGTGTTTTTAACAGCTCTTGTTTCCAGTGTTTTTATAAATGTTCACATGAATTAGTATAAATAAAAATGTGTCCTCAGGTAAGCATCAGATAAGATTTTAACCAAAATTCGGCTTCACACGTTATCATTCACTCTTGTTTGATTTTATTTAGCGGCAAGAAGAGAAAGCCAGCCTGGACTGATCGGATCCTCTGGCGGATCAAACCTAAAAGCGAAGAGGATGACGATTATGATGAGAAATCATCAACTTCTGCTGATGACGGGCAGGACGAGTATCCAATCATGGTCACCCAGAACACATACACCAGTGTCATGAGCTACGGAGTCAGTGACCACAAGCCAGTCATTGGAAATTTTACTCTGGAGGCAAGTACAAAAGTGTCACATGACCCCAGGGGTTGTATTTTATTGCATCACATCTTTCCTTTTGTAATCCCTACAGCTGAGAAAATACTTTGAGACACAACTGGTGGACTTGACACCTATAGGCGAGTGGAGCGCAGACCAAAATGCACTTCTGACTTATACCATCCTGGAAGACTTCATGTCTTCCACATGGGACTGGATTGGCCTCTACAAGGTGTGCAAAGCAGGAAAAAATCCATCAGTACAACAATAAAAACCAGACAGATTTGAACCAACTGTCTTGTTGACCTGCAGGTTGGATTCAAGAGTGCATCTGACTATGAAACCTTTGTGTGGGTCAGAGAGAACGAGCTGCCAGAAGTTAATGAGGTCATTGAGGTAAAGTGGAATTGAAGAATGTTTTGTCAAGCCCTATATAAATACCTTCTTCATAAGCATGCACTCCTGTTTTGGTTGCAGAAATCTGTGGTTAAAGATGGCCTCCCTCTGCTAAGCGGAGAATATGTTCTGGGTTATTACAGTACAAACCTGAACAGCATCGTTGGCCTAAGTAATAACTTCCAGGTGAGGAACCACACTATGCCACTGATGGATATACCCAATTATTTTATTTTCCCTTTTTAATCATACGATTTTTAATGTAAATGTTATTTAACAAACTGTAATTATTCCAAAAAAATAGGGTTTTAGCACATAGATATTTACTATGTTAAATACATTACCACTGAGGTAATTATCTATTATTTTACTGGTATACTGGATGCTTTGACATATGCCACATACACTAAGTCGTTGCTGCATTCCTATAAAATATTTATCAAGCCTTTCAGCTAATCAGAGAACCTGGCAGCTGGACAGATTGTTGTTTTTTGTGTGTTGTAACAGAGAATGTCAACAGACCACACATCTGTGTCAATATAAACCCCATGTCAAACTTGAGGGGCGGGGGCCAATTCCAGGCCACCACTGCTATTTCTGTGGTCCTCTAGAGTCTGATGCACATTGACAATGTTTATGTTAGACAGCTTTTACATCTTTTAACCTTTTAAAATCTGTCCAGATATTTGTACTTAAGCATTTCTTAACCAAATATGATAATCTTACAGCTGTGGATTAACTTCCCTTTTTATTCTAAATGTTTGTATGAATTTGTAGATCCTGGAATCCAAGCGAGCTGCGATGGAAGGTCTTGTATCTAAAGACATTAATGGGATCGACAAATAAAAGAAACATTGCTGCAGCACCCTGATGTAAACTTCTGCACCATGATTGTGATTCAGACTTTAAACTGCCCAGCTACATGATGAGATGGTTGGGAACATCAATCTTGTATTTGCTGTTTTCCTTAAGATTCATTCTTCTAAAATTGGACCTTTGGTTGAGAAGAAATTACTAATAAAATTAAATCACTTTAATGATTGACTGGTCTAATGATATGCTGAGTTCTTCAACTTTACATTGCAAATGTGAATAAACATAACATTAAGCTTATGTTAATCTACCTTAAGAAGTTGACAATGTACTTTAGAAATACTAAAATTCACCCAAAGTAGCCAAAGAGTATTGTATATACATTCTGATTAAAACATCATTACTCAAGATTTTGAAGGAAATTTGTCCTTTGTGAACCACAGACAATCATTATGACAAACTCCAGACAGTTGAAGAGAGAGTGGACACAATGGTAAGATCCCAAGAGCTGCTGGAGAGATTCAGTTTACGTATGTTATTTAAGAGAGCCACAAATTATCTGTCTAGAAAAAAACGTACTTTTGGAGGACATTAAAAACAACTGTCAATGTGCACCAGTCTGGCCATTCAAAAGCAAGTTTATCCCCAAAAGCAGATTGCAATATACTAAAAGAAGTCTCTACCTAAAATGTGATTTCAAGATCTACACAGCTTGTTTTTGCTACTGGGAATGTGACAGTACATGTGCAGTCAAAAAGAGGCTGCAAAACTTTAACGTCCATCAGATATGTGTGAGGAGAAAACCTCTGTTTTTTTCTGTACAACAATACAGCATTGAGTACTTCACTAAGTACTCAAAGAAAACTAAGAATTGGGAAATGGCCAAGTCAAAGCCCAGACCTTCATATCACACAGACCCTGTTAACTTTGAACAAGTTTTATATATAAGAAATCCTACAAAGAAAATGAGGACTAAGAAAAACTTTGCTCAGAATGATGCCAGAGATGAGAAATCTACAAGAAATCTTTCACTGAAGCAATTTCAGTCAAGTAGTGGTTAAGCTAGAGAGTTGGTATCCTAATTTACCTCAGTTTTATTTATTTAATAAGTGTCACAGGGTTACAGTTTTAATTAATTTTGAGGTGCAAATAAATCATTTTCGTTTCACTCATGTGTTCAGTAAATAACAGAACACATAAAGAGGTACCTTCGGATTATATTCTTTTAAAAACCTTGAGTACTGACCTTCTGGACCTAAAATTCAGATTTTGTTCCTGAACAGATTAAACTCATCTAAACACCGTGCAAACCACCTCAATTAAAATTCACGCACAGACTACCCAAAAACAGTGCTTCTTTCCTCGGGTCGTGTGATATTATTCTGTCAATGCTAGAATAAATCTGAAACTTTTCAGATTATTGATGAGGAAATGTATCACCTATTCAGAATAAGCCACACGTAAAACTCCGGCCATTCTAAAAATAATTAGTGTTTAAATGGAGAAAAATAACAGACATTTCTTGGGGATTAAAAACTTTAATTGTTATCCCGTAATAGCGAATTGTAGATAACTGATGGGTGCGTGTGAGTAGCACCTACCGACTTGGTAACTTTCCCATAATCCATTGCGGCCCTGTAACTTCACTTGACGTTCTGTTTCCTAGCAGCATATCTTTTCAGTGGTAGGCTCTCTGGCTGTAAACACGTGGAGACTTCATATCAACCGCTAAGCTAAAGGTAAGCGTTTAGTTTATATATAAAGCATTCAGTATTTATATAAAACCAGTGACAGTTTTTGAATTAACTTTAGATTTACTCCTGTTCAGTGCAATAAAGGCTTCAAGATGCTAAAAGGTTAGGCTAATGAAAGTGCTAGCTGAGTTAGCTTCAATGGAGAGTATGGACACCAGCAGTTAGCTAAAAATAAAACTGACATATTGTCCAATTTGGATTGTCGTTTAGTTATAGCTACATTTTCAAAATAAAATCTGTAAAGTAAAGTAAAGGTTTTGAGCTCAAAATAAAATCTGTAAAGTAAAGTAAAGGTTTTGAGCTCGGTTGCAAGAGAGAATTTTGCCAAACATAGTACCTGGTAGAAAATGTAATAATCATTTAGCTGTATAAACATGCGTATATCAGTTATTATCAATAAACGTGAGTGCCTAAAACTGGTATTTACTCTCATGACAGGGGAAATTAGACTCGTGTCGCATTCAGTTGAGTTGATGCTGACAAATCAAGTAACTGAGTTATTCTGAAACATTTCTTTTTTCACAACCACATGACATGATCTTAATGCATTTGTATTCAGCTTAACTTGTTGGAGGCTGTACTCTTGGCAATAACAACTTTCAAACTTTTCCAGGTTTAAAAATACAAATGAGTTTTAATTTTTGGGCTTTATTTAATGTAACTAAAAGTTCCTTATTTTAAAAGTTAATTAGCTTCTTGAAACATTCACTGCCACAATATAAATTGAGATGTTTTGGAGAGCGTAACATTCAGAGATCACACAAACATACAGCAAAATCAGATCTAACAAATTTCATCTTGTTAGAGCTCTAACGGAACCAGACTCAAGATGACAAGTGAGGATGTGGAACGGCTGCTGATCCAGTTCCAGGACGAGAATGGAGAAGTTCTGGGCTCACCTTTTGATGTGCCTCTTGACATCACCCCCGACAAACTGCAGCTCGTCTGCAATGCATTGCTGCAAAAGGTAGCATTGACTAACTTGGCGTAAATATGCTTTTTAATATCTATTAAATAAAAGGATATCATTTGTAAATGTAGGTCTTCTGTTTTAAATGCGTATTTTATAAGTTGTATGTTAGAGCAAAGTCTTCTAGCATTGTGTTTTACAGATTGAATTTTTGTAGAATTATTTTTTTTAAGTTGTAGTCTCATTATAATGTGTAATTCTGCTCCATTTTGTCATGTTTCACTCTGTAATTCCAGAGCATTTTATTGGAGTGATAAGTGATCAGCAAGCATCTCTGCCTCCGTTTAAAGTCTTTCGCTGCCTCTAACTGTTTTTCCTCCAGTATTGTCTCGTATTTAGCTGAATAAATTAATGCCACACGTTAAGTATTTTATTTAAAAAACAGAAAACTAAGTATTACATAATAATACATTAAGATGCATTAATATGTAGAGTAATACATTAAGATGTATTAATCTACATATTGCGACTCTACCTGCAGGAGGAGCCCGTTCCTCTGGCATTCTTCGTGTGCGGCGAGGCAGAGGTGGTGTCCAGCCTGGGTTCCTGCATCCAGGCTCTCAAGGTGGAGACGGAGCAGGTTCTGCCGGTGGTGTACCAACCTCAGGCTGTGTTCAGAGTCCGGGCCGTGACCCGCTGCACCAGCACGCTCCAGGGACACACAGAGGCAGTCATCTCCACTGCCTTTAGTCCTACTGGCAAGTGAGTTACTCTCAGACACGATAACCAGCTGCATGCTTTTTCAGAGTATTTGTCCAAAATATGTAATATGAAAACCCACAAGAGGCTGATTTATAAGTTATGTTGTTGTTTGTTTGAGATATTTGGCCAGTGGATCAGGAGACACCACAGTGCGCTTTTGGGATCTGACGACTGAGACTCCTCATCACACTGCCAGAGGTATGTAGTCACTTCTATAAGGAGGCATCATTTCTCTCTCAAAAATACAAATTATATATTGACATCTGGACGCCTCTGAGCTCCCTGTGCTTTATTGAAGGACACAACCACTGGGTCCTGAGTATCGCCTGGTCACCTGATGGAAAGAAGTTAGCTTCAGGGTGTAAGAACAGTCAGGTTTGTTCCAACCTTCTTTTTTTATTTTTCTAAACATGAATTCCACAAATTTTTAAAATGTATTTTCACAATGCTGCATCTTTAGATCTGTCTTTGGGATCCGGTGACAGGAACACAGATAGGGAAGACTTTGATGGGACACACCAAGTGGATCACTTGGCTCTGCTGGGAACCTCTCCATCTGTAAGCCTTCAGTTCCTCTTTTATTAGTGATCTTTTGGGTAGTTTTAGCTGTTTGTAGAAACCTAAACATTTTGCAACTGTTTGTTCCATCTCCCATCTGTGTCAGTAACCCAGAGTGCCGATACTTAGCCAGCAGCTCTAAGGATGGCTCTGTTCGGATCTGGGACACTGTCCTGGGACGCTATGACAAGATCTTGACAGGACACACTCAGTCAGTCACCTGTGTGAAATGGGGAGGAGACGGACTGCTTTACACCTCCTCCCAGGACCGCACAGTCAAAGTGTGGAGGCCCAAAGATGTAAGGCAGAGCATCTGTTTAATCTTTAACTGAAGTAGCACTGAGATTCCAGACGTGTTCATGTTTGTTTGTTGATTTCAGGGCGTGCTGTGCAGGACGCTGCAGGGTCACGCCCACTGGGTGAACACTCTGGCTCTCAGCACAGATTATGTATTACGCACTGGAGCTTTTGAACCTGCTAACGCCACCATCAACCCCCAGGATCTCACTGGCTCTTGTAAGGCCTGCTGTTCCTTTGTGATGCTGGATTTTGAGTTTTGTTCCTGTCTAATTAGCATCATTTCCTTCTAGTGGATGAGATAAAGGAGACAGCCTTGCAGAGATACAATAAAGTTAGGGTGAGTACCTTTTGTTTATTTGAGAGGAAAGTTTCTCTATTGATTATCTCAATTTGTTGTCTTCTTCCATTGCAGGGCTCCGCTCCGGAGCGGTTGGTGTCTGGTTCTGATGATTTCACCTTATTCCTGTGGAATCCTGCTGAAGACAAAAAGCCTTTAGCCAGGATGACAGGCCACAGCGCTCTGGTCAACGAAGTGCTCTTCTCCCCCGACACCAGGCTGCTCGCTTCTGCTTCATTCGATAAGTCCATTAAAATCTGGGACGGACGTACTGGAAAGTAAGAAAACCTCTGACTCAGCTTATATTTTATATTTGTTTATAAAAACAAATATCTCTGCCACATACTTAAAAGAAAATAAGATTTTACACACAGGATCGGTTTCAGAAAATTATAAGATATATTAACATGCATAAATATGTCACTGATGGATGTTTTATGCCTTTAATCGCACAGATATAGTGTCCTGCAAAGCTAAAACGTTTGTCAGCCAATCGTATTGCTTGAAAACACCCACAACTTCCTGTTAGGAAATAAACATGGGGCCATAAGGTTCATTTTTGTAGATAAATATATAAATTTAACTACTTTTAAATAGCATATTAGAAGTTAATAAAGCACAAGACAATGTCAATTGGAAATTATGTCAAAGCAGCCATGTTGATGTATTGACACATTATTTGTTGTGGGCTGTGACGTGTTTGACCCTAAAACTCAGTTTTTCCATTCACTCAAAACACAAATACAAAATTTTCTCAAATCTCCACTTTGGTCAGTTTTTATAAGAAATAGTTTTTTGTGATACGAAACAGAGTTTTTGTGTGGATGAAAGGCTAAAATGCATAAAAACATTTCCCTTTTCCCAGACATTTGGCTATGTGTGGCCTTGGTCTCACATTTTCCTGTCTCTAGTAAGATTTTTAGCAAATCTACAAAATTTAAACTCAGATTTACACACAGAGCTCTATACAGTCACCTTATAATACTTGTGAAGACGTTTTCCTTCCTCTGAATTTTCCATTAAAATGCTTGAATACGTCTCAGTTTTTGATTATACTTTGAGGTAATTTAAATGTATCTGGATGTGCAATACCAAATAGATCCATAAGATGGTGCCGTTATGCTAAATACATGCCATCCCCATCTTTTGGTTCTCAGATACCTGATGTCTCTGCGGGGACATGTGGGGTCTGTGTATCAGGTGGCGTGGTCAGCAGACAGCCGGCTGCTGGTCAGCGGCAGCAGTGATAGCACGCTGAAAGTTTGGGACATAAAGACTGGAAAGCTTAATATGGACCTTCCAGGACATGCTGATGAGGCAAGACAAGAGATATGTTCAAATCATTAATGAATGTTTGCATTTTATTGATATTAGTTGATAATTTTCCTTCTGTCTGTAGGTTTATGCTGTTGACTGGAGTCCTGATGGACAGAGAGTGGCAAGTGGTGGGAAAGACAAATGTCTTCGAATGTGAGTCGCTCTACTTGTACAGTTTTCACTATTGTTGGACGTATCCAAATACTAAACCTTTGCCTTGTTTTTTTTTTCAGATGGAGAAGATAACCAATTATGTATCCTCTCATATGGGTTTCTATAAAGCTTCAGACAGCTGAAGCAAAGGGTGTCCAGAGCAGATCTAGTCCTCTGTTCGTCTTTACGGCGCCTGCCACAGGAGTAATTGTGTCGAGAAACTTGGATCCTGTTAATGCAAATGCTGAGTCTTGTTTTCAAGTCCAAATGTTAATCATTTACAATGCAAGACTGCAAACAAAGCTCGCCCAAATGGAAATTTGAAACGTCAAACATTCGTTCCTTCAGATCACTACATATACAAGTATTTCAAAACATTTACCTTATGTAATATAACAACCCTCATCTAGACAAATCTGGTACCAGTTTGCAGATTACTGAAAGCTTTTTAACCATCATCATAGATGTAAAGATACATAAAAGAATCATACTTTTTAGTAAATTATCAGAAAGCTGTACAGCTCCTGTTTTCATCTCAGTTCTTGAGATATTTTGGTGATATTTTCATGAACAGTTGGTCTGACGAGACGCCTTCCTGTGTGATGTTAAGTCCTCTGTTGCTTGCCCTGCACCTTCAGTCTTTAATCTCTTCTGCCGTCAGCGCAACATTAAACACATCTCTTAGTTGTAGCGGCAGGAAAGCCTGAACATTTTTTTCGTCCCATATTGGGAAACCTCATTTCTTGTCCATAGCATGAATTTATTTCTGGATGATTTACTCTTAATGCATTCTAACCTGAGGTCCCTCCCACCATACTGTTGACTTAACAGTAAATTAAGTGGCTGATAGTTGAACAAGAAACAAAGTTTCCCTCTGAATGGTTGAGAAATGTTGATTACAACCAGTTTGTATACATGTATTATTCAATCTCATTGTATTATCATTCAAGATGATAATAAAGATTTGACTTGATATCCAATAGCTGTCCTTTTTTAGTTAATACTATGCAAATTGGATTACAATAACAAATATTACCACACTAGTTTTTAGCTTGCATTTTGAGTATAAAAGTTATTTTTGTGTAGATGCAAATTCAAAATTCTTATCTTCATATTTGTTAATCCAAAATTGTAATTTCATTCAAATCTATCAGACATTTTGTCTTGGAGGCACATTTTAAAAAAAAAAATAACTTTAATATTAAATTCTAATTTCACTGAAAAGCTTTTACAAATTATTGATCCACAACATGCAACTAGAAACTATTTTTTTTAATATGTATATACCTGTATGCATTTTAGAAATGGTGCGCCTGAGGTTTTGTTTTTTAATACTAAATAGTGAATTTAATGTGTTTAACAAGGCAGGAACTTCCCCCTTTGCTCCTTTTATAGTAAAGTTTAAATAGACATCATCTTAAATCACTAAATGTTTATTTAAAGTCAGTGTTTTTCCAACCTATGAGCAGCTCTCTCTCCCACTGAGGACTCTTGCTGATCACTACAGCTATAATCCAGGAAGACAGAAAATCTAAACCACACAACTAACAATTTGTTTCGATCTACCACATAAATCCCACTATGGTACAGTGATGTTTGTGTTGATAAGTTCAAGAGTAAAAGTTTAGATACTTTTGATTTGCTATATTGATCATTTCAGTTTGCACAGTAAAATCTACTTCTGAAATGTTATGTTTAGTCTCATCACAGCCACACAGATTTGATCTACACAAGTTTATTATCATCAAGAACATCAAACTTGAATCGTTGAAATTTTCCAACAGCATTTATGTCATGTGCGTCATGTTGTATTTTGGTATCTCCCATACAATAAAAAAAGCTTTACATCTGCCCTACAGTGAGCAGTGTACGTGCTTACGCAGAAATTAAAGAGAATGTGCGCATTAAAATTGGCCATTTTTGAAAAACCAAAACGGCAAACCATGAACAAAACTGCAGTAAATGCTTTCTGAAAATAAAACAAATGACTAGTGATAAAACACCCTTCTTTGTATCCCTGTGTAAAGTGTGAAACCTTGTAATTATTGGAGCATACAAAATTATTTAAAAGGGGAGTATTTTGTGAAAAAATTCCACATTTCCAGATACTGTAATATGACAAACCATAAATTTACCATAAATTTCAGTCAAATATTCATACATGGGAAATGTTTTAAATATGTAATCAGGAAAGAAGGAGCAAAGGAAGAGGATCAAAGTGGAGAAATAAATGACAATAAGAGAGGGACGTTAGGGTGGAAAGGTGTGAACAAGAAAGAAAGTAGGAAGGAAACTGAAAGATACAAGGAAAGGACAAGCTGGAGGATGAAAAGAGGATTAAAAAGGCAGAAAGGATTTTGTTCAAGACTTTAAGATCACCCAAAAATTGATCTGTTGCTTTGAGGCTTGTCACTTATGTCAAAAGCCTTTCAACGGATTAGTTCCTAGTTATTGTCACCTAACAACTAGGTGGCAACAAACCTCTTCCTTTTTTAAGATCCTAGTCACACTGAGTTAGCTATTATGTTAGTATAGCAAAAGTCTGACAGATCAAACCAGGTTTTATAAAAAAATAACCTTAATGTGGTAGATCTGACTAGAAGAAAATGATGTAAAAAAAACAGAATACAAAAACAGAAGGTTCTATAATGTTCATGAACCAAGACAGATGTACCAACATAAGCTCGTATTTTCAGTTACAAACTCACTCACTTTCGAAACTTGTCTGTGTAGCCTCAGCAGGTCTGCGACTCGTTGTTGGAGTCTAAAAATGTTCATGCAAAGATGAACTGTGGTCAGCACTGAGCATTAAGGTTCACCATGAACTGTCATCTGGACGCTGCGAGCAAGACGGCACCACAAGCAAAGCCAAGAGCTGCACAGACTGGTTACAGTGGTTCAAGAAGCTTGCTCAAATCCATTGATAGCACAGTATATGGTAAGTACTCAGTGAATCAAGACACTTTTTTGGTTTCAGAACAAAGTGTTCGTTTCATGTCGTTCGTAATACTCCTTTTATCGTCTTTCCAGCCTTTTATTATTTCATCCATACCTACTTCTAATTCGCTTGATGAAAAAACACTTTAGTCCTCATTGCTGGGTTTAGAGTGAGCCTACGTAACCGAATATGTTGCTTAACAGTGTGGACACCGGTCAAGATGACGCGTCATCTGCTCAGGAGAATCCAGACGGCTAAACTGAACTGGAACAGAGGTGTTGTGTTGTGCGTAGCAAGAGGCACTGATCCATGCTTCCTCCCAGACCCCTTTTCACATTCATGCTGGTTTACTGCGTTTTCCACACGCCGTTGAGTAGTTTGACCACCTCTTCGTAAATGACGAAGACTATGGCCACGTCAAGGCACACGCGGCCAAGTCTGGGAACTGTGCCTTTGTAGAACCTGCAGGATGTACAAGATTACGATTGGTTGCTAAAGGCGGAGGGAAATCTAAAGTAGCGGCTATGGTACTCACGCCTGTGGTCCTTCGTGTTTCAAGATTTGGAAGGCACAATCCAGTGTGTTTTTGTAGCGATAGGCCTCCAAACCCTAACATATATACATATATAAAAAATGTGTTAAGATTTCTAACAAGCAACAAACTTACAGTGACAGCATTCTTTTCGGCGCTCTTTCTGGGTTTGATAAATGTGGATATGAGAGTAAACTGCTTAGTTTCTAAGCTACGTCTCAGAAGATGTACAAAAGTTGATATCAGCTGTACCAGAGAATTATTAGGGAAAACAAATCCAAAAGCTTAGCAATACTAATTCAATAATAATTTGCACAAAACATTAAATATATAAAAGGTGAAGACCAGCATGTAAAGAGATTTAAACAGTATCCAAATGTGAATCCTTTTGTTCTTGGGTTTTGAAAAATTTGATTTTTATGCACATTCTTCAATATCCTTTAAGATCATTTTGTTTCTTTAAATCAAATGCTTGGCCAGTGAGCAATCAAATCTAAACTAGATTATATATGTGTATATATAAACCAGGGTTGTGTTTGTTTCCTACCTGCATCCTGGTCTTGACGACGTCTAGAGGCGTATTTCCAAAAACGCTGGCTGCTCCTGCTGTGGCTCCAAACATCGCAGTGACGATTGGATGCATTTCTCGTCGAGGCTCATCACCTTAGGGACCAAAGCCAAAAAACTGATGAAAGTGACAAGAACTTACTGATCTCTAATTTCTATCATCTGTTCAGGGAAAATCATCTCACCGTTATACCAGTTCCGCAAAGCGTTCATAACATAGAATCTGATGGCCTGATTAGTTCCTTGTTTAAGCACAGTTGGTGTCAAGCCTTGATATGTTCCTCTCAAACCTACACAGGAAAAATGTACATTACTACTCCAGATGCAGTTTGTTCTAATATACAAAATAAGCAGCTGCTCCAGTTTTGCTCACTCACCCTGTTCCCTGATGATCTCACTGACTCCGTGGAAGAAGCCTCTGTAGCGAGGACTGAGGGAACACTGGTCATGTATCAGCTTCACCTTCGTCAAATACAGACCATTTTATCCAGATGTTTCATCTCTGTGACACATCATAAGACTTCCTGAAGAAAGTGAATGTTTCAACCAACCTTCAGCGTCTCCATGGGGCAAACGACCAGCACAGCCTCTGCTATCCCGGCTCCCAAACCACACAGGAGGCTCCGTTTGTTGTCGAGCCGGCCCGTGTGATCTCGCATTGGATTACTAAGCATTTCAAATGTGCCAAACCTGGAAGAATGGAGACATTTCAGGATTATAAAACAGGAACAGAAAGAAATTAGTACAGGAATGTTCCTTCTTCGCAGATTTTCTAGAAAGGCAAAAATTCAGTCACTTTCTTTTAAAGTCAGTCTACAGAATAATATCCAAGATCACATAGCTTGAGAGAGGCAGAATAGTACTTTATTGAAGATGATGATTCTTAAGGAACTTTTAGCTTCAAAAGAAAAAAAAAGTCTGTATTTTTCAGACATGATGCAGTCCGTTTTCTAGAAACTGTTAGTCTAAGGTCAGGTACGAGGATTTGACAAACTATTTGTTAATCGCAGCAAAAGTTAAAATAAAACATTTAAAAAACTGAAGAATGGTTAATCAATTCCATTTCAAAAGATGATAAAGGTGTCTTTCTTTAAAAAAAGACCCAGCTTCTTTTATGTATATGAAAGACTCAAAAGACACCTTTAAATAGATGCTCGTTCATTACTTTTACCTAATTCTGTACTCACTAACAAATCAATGTAAGATTGTACATAAACTTTTTTTTAAATAAAGCTGGAGTTTTAGAAAAATATTACAAAATGCAGAGAAGAATTGAGATACCTGCTGCTAGCCAGAGTGACTTTATTTTCTGATGGCAATTGATGTTTTATGAAAAATTATCTAATGTGGAAATTTCAAAAACTGTAGCTGATATTTGTCAGTGAATCAGTCAGACGTTTCAAGGGACGATGGCACCAGTTCAATCCAGTCAGAGATTTAAATCAGGCAACAAGATAAAGCATGACCTTGCATAATGTTGTTCATGCAGGTCATGCTCTACTTTTTTTAATGTGATTGATTTGATATCATTAGTATTCTGTTCAGGTAAGGGATGTATGCTTAGCTACATAAGTGGGAATTTTCTGACAAATAAAACTACTACTGTCAAGGACCCAGCAGCACGTTTTTCTTTTCTGTTACATTTAGTTGTTAAATGGAAAATAAAAGAACAAAACAAAAAAGAAAGCTTGTATGTGTGGTACACATCCAGTAAAGAAACCTGACCTGGTTTCTATGTCACTGGATCTGTTTCTCCTTGTTTAACATTTTCCACCCTGATAACCTCTAATGTGTGAAAAAACAAAAATCTGAATTATTTTAGTAGCTTCTTTTGCTTTTAAAAAAAGGCTGTGTGATGTAAAAGTTTCTATGTACAGTATGCTTGTCTTCACCTGACTGCTGATTTGGGTATTGACCCATAAAGCAGGGAGCTGAGACCTCGGTACAGCCCTCTGAGCCCGTGATCCTGCACAGTCAGCCTCACACAGTCACCTGTCCAAACCCAGAGCAGGACGGAGAGAGAGAGCATCACAATGCCAGCACAGAAACTCACCCCAGCCCAGCCCACTGACTCATCCCATAATGTCCCAGTGACCTACCGATCCCTCTGTATCTTGGAGGGTTGGCTCGCTCATCCAGCTGCAGCTGGGTCTTCACATATTCTGTGGGGAAGGTGATGCAGATCTCTATTGCTCCAGCTATGCCACCTGAGAGAGAGATGCAGAACTGCTCCTGAATGTTCTCTTGCCTAAGAAACTTGTGGATTAAAGGAGTGGTGGATTTGTAATGTAAACATTTATTGTAAGGATATTTTACATTTGTATGAGGGGCATAATGGAATGAAAACAGGGATGAAGCTACATGATGCAACTGCTGTAGCATCCTGCTTGGTGTGGGGCTTTTTGACCCAGTTCTGCTTGGATAGCTTTAAGGGCGACAGACTGGGCTTATACTGTTCTCTCTGTAACACACAAAGAGCAACTACTACTTTGAAATCTCCAGTCTGAATTAAAAGAGCCAGAAAATCCACCTGCAAGTATAGCTTTTCCGGGATGAGTGATTTTCCTCCCTCCGATCGCAGCCGCCGCCAGGTTCCGCCTCCCCTCGCACAACCTCCGGTGCTCTTTCAGCGACACCAACCCGGTGGCGGTGGCGGCGGAGGCAGCCAGCAGCGGGGACGGGAGCCGCTGATGGAGAGCCGAGCTCAGGCCTCGTCTTCGGGCAGCGCAGCTCTCACAGGGCCCCTCGCAGACAGAGAAGGGCTTCGGCAGCGAGGACATTTCGACGGTTGGGAATGACGCCACAAAACGTCGGTACCGGGGGAGCGATAGACCGGCGGACCGGCGGAGACAATGTGGAGGATGTAACAACAACACGGGAAGGCGGGGCACCAGAGTGGCGACGGCGGTCAGGTGATGGCGACGGGCGGCGATCTGCTCCCCGTGCCTCATTATATTTACAGTCACGTGACTTTGTGAGGACTTTAACAGCCAATGGCGTGAAGGATGCTGTTCCGTTAAAGTCATGCACTGTGCAACGCTGATGTTTTTCTTATGCCAGGCTTGTGGGAAATAGAAATATTGACATTATTTTTTGAATTGGTGAAAGAGGACAAACTGACATGTTAACAGCCGAGGTTTATTTTTAATTGAATACAAATCCACAACACTAAAAGCTTCCTTGCACTTCACAGGCATGTTCATCTGTTTTATAAAATTCCTTAAAATATTATTTGTGGTTATAACATGATAAACTGTGGAAAAGAAGGAGGGCTATGGATACTTTTGCAATACTTTTCCAAGACATAATTGACAGAATACATACATTTTGGCAGCGGTTTACGACATTAAAACTAGTAGCCAGGTCTTGAAGTAATTCTGTGCTGTTTCCACCTCCCTTCCCTGGCAGAAATCGTTTCAGCAGAAATGACTTTTCTGTTGTCTGTTGTGATCATGGTTAAGTTGCTCAACAAGTGTCAGAGGTTTGTGTGTGTGGGGGTGTGTGTGTTTGTGACCTTATACTCAGCAAATGAGGAAGCATTGACATGTTTTTTGTTGAAATATGTCATTATCATTTAAAATGGTGGGTAATTATTCAAAAGAGAAGACTAAAAAGGTATTCAGTCATGAAGGAATTGGCAAAGCAATCAGTGGAGAGTGCGTAAGGATTATAAGGTGTCATACTTAAGAGCTTAAAACTAATACAGCCTTTATAGACTGTATTCATAATAGACCAAAATCAAATGAAGAGGATTAAAAACACAAAGAAGGCTCACTCTCTTTTTAGTCTCTCATGAATCCTCCGAACAAGAGTTTATTTCTATTGGCCCTTAATCTCTGTTACTTTAAATAGTGCTCTCCCCATGCCGGAGCAAACACAGGCACAACATTGCTTGCTCCCCCTTTACAGTGAAAGTAGGTCAGAGTTTCTATACACAACACCAGCTCTCCCAGTCTCCTGGAGAAAAACATAAACACACCCACATCACCTGGACAAGCTGTTTATCATTTGGGTGGTTAAATGAACAAATAGATGTCTTCTATGCTTCATTCACTTTATTTTTCATTTTTAGGGAGCTTGTGCCTCGTTTGGTGTTAAGGCACACTTGAAGGTGTCATATATAGGGGCAAATGACTGCCAGGAACTGTAGCTCAGGAGGGTAACAAAAGGGAGACAGTATTTCCATTAGCTGATCTTCCTGCTCCTCTATGTTCTCTACCATTGTGTAGATTCTCACCTGCAATGCAAATGTACTATTATCTTTCTTTTCACTGAATTTCTATAGCTTCAAGGGGAATATCTCCCTGTTTTCTTACTTTGATCTTGTTGAGCGACGTCCTTTTAGTCATCCGGATGTGCAGGAGCCGACCCACAGTAGAGATCTCCAAGAAAGCCCAGACTCTCAAATCTACGAGGCACTCACACACATTAACCAACTCCAGCAGCTCATCATCGAGTGACTCGCTGCAGTTGCTCAGGTCCAGTGTTAGATTCTACAGACAAGAACATTTCTCTTTGCATTGTTGTGACTGAACACTTTCAGATGATTTTACGCAGCTATCGTTCTTCCAATGTATTTGAATTTGTCCTCTTGTCTGTTTCTGCTTATTTTGTTACACCCAAATGTATTAGGTTATGTACCAACTTTTAATATCTGACAATAATATAAACAGCTGTCTAAAAGCAATGATTTTATGAGGAAGTAGAGCTATCCAGTAATTGTAATTATCACACGATTAAGCTTATTTCTGGCCACAGCCCCCAGGGGCTACTTACTGTCAGACAGAATCAACACAATAGAACTTGAAGTAGGCTGACACATCTCAAAAAGCAACAAACGTTAAAGTTTGAACCACTCTTTTGGTGAAAGTACATGAAAGTAAAATTTTAAAGTCTTATAAATAAATTTAAATGAGGAATTGTTTTAAAAATTATAATAATTATAGCAGAGTAACAGTAACATCATTATATAAATTTGCACAGAGCCTGTGCCCTCTTCAGATTCTCTGCAGGTGAAAATTTTGTTGAAAAGAAAAAGGAAATTTTTCTTCATGTGATGCAACTTTCTCCAGACTCTGACCTGCAGGCTGTGTCTATACCAGGGTAGCATGGTTTGGAGCAGAGGCTTAGCGCTGGAGTTCTCATCTGTTGAGTAAAATGCAGTCATGTTGTACTCCACGAGTGGAACCTCTGGCAGCAGGATCCTTCCCAGCTGCTGTGTGTCAACGATTTGTTCGATTGTGAGTCTGACTTTTAGATCTGGGCAGCTGGACACCAAAGTGGCCCATGAGTAACCATACACCACCTTGAAAGAGATTATTTAGCACTTGCAGTTTAATCATCTTTTGTAGTTTCTCGATAAAACATGGATAGGACAGTGTCATTGGACTGACCTAATGTTTTATTTCCTGCTTACCTGTTGATGTGGCTCATTCTGAGTGCAGTACAGTGAAAAGTTTTTCAGGAAGTTACCATCTCTGCCATAGTTTACCCTTCTTGCTCTGGTACTTTCACTGAGAGCCAGCAGCAGTTCATCTGACAACCAGGAGTAGCTAAGAGCCAAGTGGGTGAGGCCTTGCAACTTTTGTAGCATTTGAGGTATATTGCGATTAAGGTGATTGGGCACAGTGACAGAAAAGAAACCTCTTAGATCCAAAGAAGAAAGGCCACAGAAGGGAGAGAGGCTTCTCTGATTTTGAACTATTGCAGAAAGCAGCTCCAGACCCTTTGGGTTAAAAGAATTGGGAAATAAACCAGATTCAGGTGAAACTATTATAGTACGGTAGTTGTTGTTATGCCACTAAATCAAATAATTTTGTGGTATTTGATTGTCATTAAATTTCACCTGTGAATTAAGGCTACTCCTAATGTATTGCTTTATTATTTATTCAAGTGAGTCACTTCAGTCAACCCAATGTATATGTAGACATATTCACTTCATTAGAAGTTAATATGTTTTTTTTGAAAAAGTAAAAAAACATGTTCTTTTTACCATCTCCTATAAAAACATTGGTAACTTCATAGTACAAGTGAATGTTCCTATTCACTTTTTGTTTTTTGCTAAATGTTTCTTGTCAAGTATTTACCTTATTTGGTATCTTTTTACATTACCTGCTGAGTCTCTGTCCGTATCCTGATCAGGCAAATGTTTTTAAGTCTTGAGGGACCTTCTAAGAGGAAATAAATGAGTTTGTTGACTACAGTATTTCTGAGGCCCTGGCCCCAGGAGGAACGGTCCAGCTCCAGCCTTATAATAGAGAGGGTCTTTAATGGGGCTTGAACTCTGGGAAGACAAAATTATGTTCAATCTTATGAATAAAACTATCTTTGGAGTCTGATGTCAGATTGCAGATGGACACTTAAAGTTGAACTATGTAACTTTTCTAAAAATACATATGTATTTTACATATTTCCTAATATATGTCTGTTTTAGTGTCACTATAGCATGACAGCATAGTATGAGACATGAGAAAAAATTGAGCTCCTCTGGCTCCTGCCTATGATCCTGCTGTCATCTGCACAGATACTCTGCTCCTTCAGAAACAACCAATTAGAGAGAGGAGGAGGGTCTTTGTGCTATTAATCATACTTATGTACGCACTGCTCACACCTTCCCCCTTGCTTTGTGCTATGAAGCATAGCAGTAGAGCTTGTCATGAATGCTAACGCTAGTTAGCATGGCCACCAATGATGGTGGATAAACAGTTTTCCCAGAACTTTTCCATTCCAGGAAAACTGCTTATCCACCATCACCAGTGGATGATGGTGGATGAAAACTGGAATTTAACAGTTTTTCTGGTAACTTCCTGGAAAATTACTAACTGGAAAGATTCTCCACCATTAGGACATAGAGCAGCACATACATGCGGTTGATTGACAATGCTAAGACACTCCCTCTGGCTCTGACTTGTTTTTGGTTGGAAGCGATGCATTTCTTCAGACACCAATAGCAGCTCAAGGAGGAGGTGGATGAAATCAATATTTTCACAGATCGTCTCATGTTACACTGTCACAACATGGCAACACTTTTAGCAAATATATAAAAAACATATTTTTGTAAACATTACATACTGCAGCCTTAAGATGCAAATAGTTTTACCTGACCAGTGTATTCAACAGCCCACAGATGGTGTTATGTAGACGCTGGGCCAACACAACAGATCTTGGAGGACACACGGTCACCTCCAAACTTTCCAAGAAGACTCCCAAATTGTCAACATAGCCCACTGCCGATAAGTGTTCGGACTGCTTGTATTTAGAGAGACGGCCACTGAGGTGAAAGGAGCGGCAGCGCCAGAGACAGGGCAGACGCATGATTTTGTGCCAGTGATGACAAACCAGAGATGCCCTGCTGCGATCACCATCAGAGAGATATTTGAAGATGTGTAGCAAGCAGACATCAGGAAGCATCTCCCACTCACCTATCTTCTCAGTGTCACGGTTGTCTAAATGCATGGTCTCTTCCCCCCAATCGTCAGAGGAAGAACAATCGTCCTCCCATAGTCTGTCTTCGTATTCCTCCATGGTTTATCTGGATTTAAAGATTTAAGACAGCCTGTTGTGTCACAGTGGCAGCTAGTAGATAAAGACTCATGTGCTCATCCAGCTGACGATAAACATTAAAGACAAATCCTGACACTCAGAAACTGTGAGATGAAACCTGAATGAGCTCCAACTGACAGAACATGCAACTTAGAGAAGTTCTGTCTGTAGATCCCTCTGGTTCCGTTACATCACAAGGACCCAGTTCTAATATTAGTTCCACATTCACTTGTATTAATTCAAACAGCTGAATTAATACAACTTTATTCTAAAACATGCTTTATACAAGGTTCAATTGGTTACTTTGTTTCACTTAAACAGCTACGACATTGGTCTAATCATTGAAGTTTGATATTCCGTTTCGTGAAGCCAAGTTATTTTTGTTCTGAAATAATAAATAGTCTCAAATCTCCCCACTAAACTTTGAATTTTGAGTCTCAAACCTGACCAAATTTAATCACATCGTAATATTAGGATCTCAAAGTTATTTAGAGCTTAATTAAAAAAACATTTTATCCTTTTAATCTATGTTATGTGTCTATTGTTTCAACAATGTTTTTCAAAAACTAGATTATAGATCACTCTCTTTACAGAATACAGTTACTCAGGAATGATAGCTTTAATATTCTTATTATTTTTGAAGGTTGTGTAAAACTCTTAATTGATATGTTTGTTCTTGTCTAGGCTTCACAGATTAAACTATTTGAAGCTTGTTAATTTAAATGAAGTTTATTTGTGTAGCGCATTTCAGCAACAAGTCAGTTCAAAGTCCTTAATGCTATAAAAAAAAAAATACCAATTTTGAAACAAGCAATAAACATTACATTTTGTCAAATGCCATCATCAAAATTATCAATTTAATATACATTAAATATGTTAATCAATGTTCCACTTAACGCCAATCCAAGAGGTTGTTGTTGTAGACTTGATTTCAAAGAACGCATATTTGCAGTTTTCCAAAAGTATCTGTGGCGCATAGAAACTGATCACTGCTTCTCCATGTTTGGTTCTGGGGATGCAGAATAGCTCAGGTGCAGAAGACCTGAGTAGTCTGGAAGGTTGTCATAACAACTACACACAGATTTCGGGCCTGCAAGATTCTGGCTGTGTGAGGGACCAAACTCAAAAAGAGGACAAAAAGTGTTCAAAATTGAAAAATTGCATTTAATTCTTCAAAAAAAATAGTGAACAAAATTAAAGATTCCGTACAAAAGTAAGAAAAATAAATTTGAAACTAATTTAACTGAGGTCAACTGAACTCTAACCAAACACAAAACAAACTGACCTACAAACAAAGAACAAAAGGCTGCTTAAATAGGGGTGGAGTTTCCTAAATCTACCACATGAGGGAGGCACTACATAATAAAAGAACAAACAAATACAAAATTAACCAAAGTATTTTATAAAACAAATAAAACAAAACAAACTAACTTAGCACAAATAAGTAAATATTTAAGTGAAAAGATTAACTAATTCAAATCAACTTGAAACAAGTCTCCCCCCCTCCAGTCTTAGAAAAGTGGTTGGTTCCAGTTTCTCCTCCAGCTGGTTTATCAGCAGCACCTCAAACAAAGAACAAGTGTAAATAAACCATTCAGACAGACATTAACTAAAGTGTGCACCCATTAGAAAATATATGTCTAAATGAAATAACCAACATAAACTATAAACTGTAACTAATATAAAGAAAAATACTAACACTGTGCGTTGGTGGTAGGAGCATCCACCACACACTTCCCCCTCCTCTGAAGGCTCGCTGGCACAGCGGGACAAGTAGTCAGCAGTAATGTTTTGTCTGCCAGGGATGTGACGCACCTCGAATTTGTAGGGCTGCATGGCAAGGTACCAGCGGGTTATTCGACTGTTGGTGTCCTTCATCTTCTCCAGCCATTTTAAAGCTTTATGGTCAGTTTCCAATACAAATTGTCTTCCCAGGAGATAGTAGCGAAGAGAGTCCAAAGCCCACTTTATCGCCAGGCATTCCTTCTCTATTGTGGAATAACGAGTTTCTCTAGGAAAAAGCTTACGGCTGATGAAGGCGATGGGGTGACAATCATTTGGAGAACCCTGAAGCAACACAGCACCAAGACCTTTATCTGATGCATCAGTTTGTAAAATAAACTCCTGCTGGAAATCAGGGCAATGGAGCACAGGATCTTTACTTAAAGCCTCCTGAATGTCTTTGAATGCTTGTTTGGCTTCTTCAGACCACTGTAGAATGTTTGGGCCCCGAAGACTGGTCATATCGGTAAGAAGAGAAGCTCTAGCAGAGTAATTCTGGATAAATCTGTGATACCAACCAGACATGCCCAAGAAGGATTTAAGTTGTTTTCTTGTCTGGGGAAGGGGGGAGGATTGGATGGCTTCAATCTTTTTTAATCTGTGGCTTCACCAATCCTCCTCCGATGACAAAGCCCAGGTACTCCGTTTCCCTCTTTGCTATGGCACACTTGGCTGGATTCACTGTCAAACCTGCTTTCTGGAGACACTTAAAGATCACTTGTAGATGTTGCAGGTGTTCATCCCAGCAGCTACTGTAGACAATAATGTCATCCAGATATGCAGAAGCAAAATGTGAAAAGCCATTGAGTACCTTATCCATAAGGCGTTGGAATGTGGCAGGAGCCCCGTGCAGTCCAAATGGCATTACTCTGAAATGATAAAGGCCCCCGGGTGTTCTGAAAGCCGTCAGCTCTTTGGACCTAGGGGAGAGTGGCACTTGCCAATATCCTTTGGAAAGGTCAATGGTAGTAAGATATTTTGCTTTGCCTAGTCTTTCAATAAGATCATCAATTCGTGGTGTTGGATAAGAGTCAAACTTTGAGACTGAATTTAGATAGCGAAAATCAATGCAAAATCTTATTGTTCCATCTTTTTTGGGGACAAGAACAATTGGATTGCACCACTCACTCTGTGATGCCTCAATAATCCCAAGGGAAAGCATCAACTCAACTTCTTTTTTAAGTGGTTCGAGAAGTCTCTCGGGTATTCGATAGCTCATTCGTTTTGGAGCAGCATCCTGTTTTAAAGTAATGTCATGCATTATGACATCAGTGTACCCTGGATTCTCCTGGAACACATTCAAGGGACACACAGCCCTCACCTCTGACTGTTGTTCTTCTGACAGATGATCCAAACTGAGCTTGGAGGCCGATGGAACAGGAAAATATTGCTCCTCAGGTTCTTCATCATCTGCCCTCCGGATGTAAAAGGAGGCAGGTTTCTCTTGGTCCCGGGAAACCCACTGTTTCAGCAGGTTCACATGTAGAACGCGAGTCGGCGGCTTTTACCTGGAACAGTGATTTTGTATGTTGTTGGTCCCAGTCTCTCCAGTACCTCATAAGGTCCTTGCCACTTGGCCAGTAGCTTGCTGTCCTCTGAAGGCAGCATAACAAGCACTTTCTGGCCTGGTTCAAACCCTCTCTCCCGGGCTGCAGAGTCATACCAGGTCTTTTGTTTGCGTTGAAAAGTCTTCATGTGCTCCTGTGCCAGGATTGTCATCTTCTCCAACTTCTCCCTCATCTGAAGCACATAAGATACAACATTTAAAGGCTCTTTGTTAGTTCGTCCCCCCTCCCACAGTTCTTTCAGAACAGTCAGGGGTCCTCTCACTTCATGGCCAAATAATAACTCGAAGGGAGAAAAACCAGTGGAGGCCTGGGGAACTTCTCTATATGCAAACAGAATATATGGGAGCCATTGGTCCCAGTCAGAACCTGTTTCGCTCACAAATTTTCGTAGCATTTGTTTAAGTGTTTGATTAAACCGTTCAGTGAGGCCATCCGTTTGTGGATGATAGGGTGTTGTTCTCAGACCTTTAATTCCCAGCAGCTGATACACATCTTTAAGCAGCTTGGACATGAAATTGGTGCCCTGGTCTGTCAGTATTTCCTGAGGAAAGCCAACTCTAGAAAAAAATTGCACCAAACAAAATGCAACATTCTTTGCTTTGACCACTTTCAAGGGGAAAACCTCCGGATATTTAGTTGTGTAATCCACAATGACCAGCATAAACCGGTTACCTGCTTTACTCCTTTCCACCGGGCCCACTATGTCCATACCCAAGCGTTGAAATGGTGTACTCAGAACTGGAAGAGGCTGGAGAGGAGCTTTATTGGGGAGTCTGGCTGATGTCATTTGGCATTCTGGACAGCTCCTGCAAAACTGCACAACATCTTTATACAAGCCAGGCCAAAAAAAACAGCGCTTTATTCGGGCTAAGGTCTTATGCTTCCCTAGGTGGCCAGCCCAGGGAATTGAATGGCCCAACTTCAAAACAGTTTCTCTAACTGCTTTGGGAACCACAAGCTGTTTAATGGGCCCATTTTGTCTATAAAGGATGTCATTTTGAATGACAAAATCATTTTTATTGACTTTGGCTTCTTTAAAGCATCTCACAAGACTTAAATCCTGGTGCTGCAGCTCCAATATATTACCAGGGATTTTTGAAGTCTTGGAGTACCTCAGGCTCTGGTACATCAGAAGGAACAGCTACGGTTCCTTGGAACTTCTCCCTTCTCCGTAGTCTTTTTGGATTTTCTGTCTTTAGTGTCCTCTGTGCAAAACTCCACATTGTAAAATGGTAAAGTACTGAGGTCAGAAACAACTTCCTCAGATCTCTTTGCTTGGGCCCGAGTTAGAGCAACATTGCACTGAGGAGATTTCAACAGGTCAATAAGCACTGGCAGGTCATTGCCTAGAATTACTGGAAAGGGCAAGTTATCTACTATCCCAACATTAAGCAGGTAAGTTTGTCCTTGTAAAGTCACATAAACATCTGCTGTTGGATACTCTCTTTTGTCACCATGGACACAGCAAACTGGAACAGTCTCACTGGTGCAAACAAACTGGGGTGAGACGTACCTGCTCTGGACCAAAGTCTGTGTACTCCCTGTATCAATCAGGGCTCTCAGTGCCCGACCGTTGACCTCCACAAAAGTCTCCATTAATTGGTTATCTCCACCTGTTATGCTAGGAGATTCTGTCTCTTTCCTGGGCACAAAACACATCTGGGACAACTTTACAGCATTTTGAGGGCACCTTGGTTTAGTATGACCCTCCTGTCCACATAAGTAACAAGTGGGTTTTTTCCATTGAACTTTTGAGCCAAATTTCTCTTTTACAGGTAGCTTACCCACAGCTGAAACTGGTTGGATGGAAGATTGCTGGCAGCCATCCCTTTTTCCAGCTTTGAAATGCCCAAGAGTTTTTCCTCCTCGCTGCCACAAACACATCAGCCAATTCAGCAGCCTCCTTTGCAGTCTGTGGATTATGTTCTTTTATCCACACCTGAAGTTCTGGTGACAACATTCTTAGATACTGTTCAAGAATCATCATTTCATTTATTTGTTCAACAGTTTTACTATTAGGATGTACCCATTTGACATACAGCTCCTTCAGTCTTATGTAGAGCTCCTTTGGAGTTTCTTCTGGCTCCACCTGAAGCGAGCGAAATCTTTGTCTGTAGGTTTCACTATTAATGTCATACTTCTGCAAAACAGCTAGTTTAACTTGATCATAATTCATAGACAAGTCAACATCCATGTGTACAAAGGCACTTCTAGCCTTGCCTGTTAGCAGAGGTATTAAATGGAAAGCCCAGTCAGTTCTTGGCCACCTGCAGGCAGAAGCTATTCTTTCAAAAGTAATGAGAAAATGTTCAATATCATCTTCTTCACTCAATTTTTGTAATTTAGGTGCATGAGAAACATACGACTGTACAGAAAGATCACCTGATTGACTGCGCTCAGGCAAAACAGCCCCGCCAGGCTCTGGTGGCTGTGTAGGCCGCACTGGTGATGTTGTCCGTGAAGCAGCGGGCGTGGTCTCTGATTGGCTTTCCCTTTTAAACAATTGGAACTCTTGCTGTAGTTCCTCAAATCTCTGCTGTTGCTTTGCAGTTTCCCTGGTCAGTGGTCCTCTTTGGCCTTCTGATGTCCTATATGGGCTCTAAGCAGGTTAGCCAAGTCTGCCAGTGTTGGTTCACTCTGCTCCTCTTCCCACGTCAAACACTCCACCAACAGCTCCACCTTCTTCAACAGCCTCTCTTTCATCAAGCTCAGAACTGGGTACTCCTTTTGTCCGTCCTCTTCCCCTTCCAGGCATTGTGGAAACTTGTTCTCTCTCATATCCCACTTCTGACACCAACTGTGAGGGACCAAACTCAAAAGAGGACAAAAAAGTGTTCAAAATTGAAAAATTGCATTTAATTCTTCAAAAAAAATAGTGAACAAAATTAAAGATTCCGTACAAAAGTAAGAAAAATAAATTTGAAACTAATTTAACTGAGGTCAACTGAACTCTAACCAAACACAAAACAAACTGACCTACAAACAAAGAACAAAAAGGCTGCTTAAATAGGGGTGGAGTTTCCTAAATCTACCACATGAGGGAGGCACTACATAATAAAAAGAACAAACAAATACAAAATTAACCAAAGTATTTTATAAAACAAATAAAACAAAACAAACTAACTTAGCACAAATAAGTAAATATTTAAGTGAAAAGATTAACTAATTCAAATCAACTTGAAACAAGTCTCCCCCTCCAGTCTTAGAAAAGTGGTTGGTTCCAGTTTCTCCTCCAGCTGGTTTATCAGCAGCACCTCAAACAAAGAACAAGTGTAAATAAACCATTCAGACAGACATTAACTAAAGTGTGCACCCATTAGAAAATATATGTCTAAATGAAATAACCAACATAAACTATAAACTGTAACTAATATAAAGAAAAATACTAACACTGTGCGTTGGTGGTAGGAGCATCCACCACACACTCCCCCCTCCTCTGAAGGCTCGCTGGCACAGCGGGACAAAGTAGTCAGCAGTAATGTTTTGTCTGCCAGGGATGTGACGCACCTCGAATTTGTAGGGCTGCATGGCAAGGTACCAGCGGGTTATTCGACTGTTGGTGTCCTTCATCTTCTCCAGCCATTTTAAAGCTTTATGGTCAGTTTCCAATACAAATTGTCTTCCCAGGAGATAGTAGCGAAGAGAGTCCAAAGCCCACTTTATCGCCAGGCATTCCTTCTCTATTGTGGAATAACGAGTTTCTCTAGGAAAAAAGCTTACGGCTGATGAAGGCGATGGGACTCAGTTTGTAAAATAACAATCATTTGGAGAACCCTGAAGCAACACAGCACCAAGACCTTTATCTGATGCATCAGTTTGTAAAATAAACTCCTGCTGGAAATCAGGGCAATGGAGCACAGGATCTTTACTTAAAGCCTCCTGAATGTCTTTGAATGCTTGTTTGGCTTCTTCAGACCACTGTAGAATGTTTGGGCCCCGAAGACTGGTCATATCGGTAAGAAGAGAAGCTCTAGCAGAGTAATTCTGGATAAATCTGTGATACCAACCAGACATGCCCAAGAAGGATTTAAGTTGTTTTCTTGTCTGGGGAAGGGGGAGGATTGGATGGCTTCAATCTTTTTAATCTGTGGCTTCACCAATCCTCCTCCGATGACAAAGCCCAGGTACTCCGTTTCCCTCTTTGCTATGGCACACTTGGCTGGATTCACTGTCAAACCTGCTTTCTGGAGACACTTAAAGATCACTTGTAGATGTTGCAGGTGTTCATCCCAGCAGCTACTGTAGACAATAATGTCATCCAGATATGCAGAAGCAAAATGTGAAAAGCCATTGAGTACCTTATCCATAAGGCGTTGGAATGTGGCAGGAGCCCCGTGCAGTCCAAATGGCATTACTCTGAAATGATAAAGGCCCCCGGGTGTTCTGAAAGCCGTCAGCTCTTTGGACCTAGGGGAGAGTGGCACTTGCCAATATCCTTTGGAAAGGTCAATGGTAGTAAGATATTTTGCTTTGCCTAGTCTTTCAATAAGATCATCAATTCGTGGTGTTGGATAAGAGTCAAACTTTGAGACTGAATTTAGATAGCGAAAATCAATGCAAAATCTTATTGTTCCATCTTTTTTTGGGGACAAGAACAATTGGATTGCACCACTCACTCTGTGATGCCTCAATAATCCCAAGGGAAAGCATCAACTCAACTTCTTTTTTAAGTGGTTCGAGAAGTCTCTCGGGTATTCGATAGCTCATTCGTTTTGGAGCAGCATCCTGTTTTTAAAGTAATGTCATGCATTATGACATCAGTGTACCCTGGATTCTCCTGGAACACATTCAAGGGACACACAGCCCTCACCTCTGACTGTTGTTCTTCTGACAGATGATCCAAACTGAGCTTGGAGGCCGATGGAACAGGAAAATATTGCTCCTCAGGTTCTTCATCATCTGCCCTCCGGATGTAAAAGGAGGCAGGTTTCTCTTGGTCCCCGGGGAAACCCACTGTTTCAGCAGGTTCACATGTAGAGCGCGAGTCGAGCGGCTTTTACCTGGAACAGTGATTTTGTATGTTGTTGGTCCCAGTCTCTCCAGTACCTCATAAGGTCCTTGCCACTTGGCCAGTAGCTTGCTGTCCTCTGAAGGCAGCATAACAAGCACTTTCTGGCCTGGTTCAAACCCTCTCTCCCGGGCTGCAGAGTCATACCAGGTCTTTTGTTTTGCGTTGAAAAGTCTTCATGTGCTCCTGTGCCAGGATTGTCATCTTCTCCAACTTCTCCCTCATCTGAAGCACATAAGATACAACATTTAAAGGCTCTTTGTTAGTTCGTCCCCCCTCCCACAGTTCTTTCAGAACAGTCAGGGGTCCTCTCACTTCATGGCCAAATAATAACTCGAAGGGAGAAAAACCAGTGGAGGCCTGGGGAACTTCTCTATATGCAAACAGAATATATGGGAGCCATTGGTCCCAGTCAGAACCTGTTTCGCTCACAAATTTTCGTAGCATTTGTTTAAGTGTTTGATTAAACCGTTCAGTGAGGCCATCCGTTTGTGGATGATAGGGTGTTGTTCTCAGACCTTTAATTCCCAGCAGCTGATACACATCTTTAAGCAGCTTGGACATGAAATTGGTGCCCTGGTCTGTCAGTATTTCCTGAGGAAAGCCAACTCTAGAAAAAAATTGCACCAAACAAAATGCAACATTCTTTGCTTTGACCACTTTCAAGGGGAAAACCTCCGGATATTTAGTTGTGTAATCCACAATGACCAGCATAAACCGGTTACCTGCTTTACTCCTTTCCACCGGGCCCACTATGTCCATACCCAAGCGTTGAAATGGTGTACTCAGAACTGGAAGAGGCTGGAGAGGAGCTTTATTGGGGAGTCTGGCTGATGTCATTTGGCATTCTGGACAGCTCCTGCAAAACTGCACAACATCTTTATACAAGCCAGGCCAAAAAAAAACAGCGCTTTATTCGGGCTAAGGTCTTATGCTTCCCTAGGTGGCCAGCCCAGGGAATTGAATGGCCCAACTTCAAAACAGTTTCTCTAACTGCTTTGGGAACCACAAGCTGTTTAATGGGCCCATTTTGTCTATAAAGGATGTCATTTTGAATGACAAAATCATTTTTATTGACTTTGGCTTCTTTAAAGCATCTCACAAGACTTAAATCCTGGTGCTGCAGCTCCAATATATTACCAGGGATTTTGAAGTCTTGGAGTACCTCAGGCTCTGGTACATCAGAAGGAACAGCTACGGTTCCTTGGAACTTCTCCCTTCTCCGTAGTCTTTTGGATTTTCTGTCTTTAGTGTCCTCTGTGCAAAACTCCACATTGTAAAATGGTAAAGTACTGAGGTCAGAAACAACTTCCTCAGATCTCTTTGCTTGGGCCCGAGTTAGAGCAACATTGCACTGAGGAGATTTCAACAGGTCAATAAGCACTGGCAGGTCATTGCCTAGAATTACTGGAAAGGGCAAGTTATCTACTATCCCAACATTAAGCAGGTAAGTTTGTCCTTGTAAAGTCACATAAACATCTGCTGTTGGATACTCTCTTTTGTCACCATGGACACAGCAAACTGGAACAGTCTCACTGGTGCAAACAAACTGGGGGTGAGACGTACCTGCTCTGGACCAAAGTCTGTGTACTCCCTGTATCAATCAGGGCTCTCAGTGCCCGACCGTTGAGCTCCACAAAAGTCTCCATTAATTGGTTATCTCCACCTGTTATGCTAGGAGATTCTGTCTCTTTCCTGGGCACAAAACACATCTGGGACAACTTTACAGCATTTTGAGGGCACCTTGGTTTAGTATGACCCTCCTGTCCACATAAGTAACAAGTGGGTTTTTTCCATTGAACTTTTGAGCCAAATTTCTCTTTTACAGGTAGCTTACCCACAGCTGAAACTGGTTGGATGGAAGATTGCTGGCAGCCATCCTTTTTCCAGCTTTGAAATGCCCAAGAGTGTTTTCCTCCTCGCTGCCACAAACACATCAGCCAATTCAGCAGCCTCCTTTGCAGTCTGTGGATTATGTTCTTTTATCCACACCTGAAGTTCTGGTGACAACATTCTTAGATACTGTTCAAGAATCATCATTTCATTTATTTGTTCAACAGTTTTACTATTAGGATGTACCCATTTGACATACAGCTCCTTCAGTCTTATGTAGAGCTCCTTTGGAGTTTCTTCTGGCTCCACCTGAAGCGAGCGAAATCTTTGTCTGTAGGTTTCACTATTAATGTCATACTTCTGCAAAACAGCTAGTTTAACTTGATCATAATTCATAGACAAGTCAACATCCATGTGTACAAAGGCACTTCTAGCCTTGCCTGTTAGCAGAGGTATTAAATGGAAAGCCCAGTCAGTTCTTGGCCACCTGCAGGCAGAAGCTATTCTTTCAAAAGTAATGAGAAAATGTTCAATATCATCTTCTTCACTCAATTTTTGTAATTTAGGTGCATGAGAAACATACGACTGTACAGAAAGATCACCTGATTGACTGCGCTCAGGCAAAACAGCCCCGCCAGGCTCTGGTGGCTGTGTAGGCCGCACTGGTGATGTTGTCCGTGAAGCAGCGGGCGTGGTCTCTGATTGGCTTTCCCTTTTAAACAATTGGAACTCTTGCTGTAGTTCCTCAAATCTCTGCTGTTGCTTTGCAGTTTCCCTGGTCCAGTGGTCCTCTTTGGCCTTCTGATGTCCTATATGGGCTCTAAGCAGGTTAGCCAAGTCTGCCAGTGTTGGTTCACTCTGCTCCTCTTCCACGTCAAACACTCCACCAACAGCTCCACCTTCTTCAACAGCCTCTCTTTCATCAAGCTCAGAACTGGGTACTCCTTTTGTCCGTCCTCTTCCCCTTCCAGGCATTGTGGAAACTTGTTCTCTCCAAGAAAAAAATATCCCACTCCTGACACCAACTGTGAGGGACCAAACTCAAAAGAGGACAAAAAAGTGTTCAAAATTGAAAAATTGCATTTAATTCTTCAAAAAAAATAGTGAACAAAATTAAAGATTCCGTACAAAAGTAAGAAAAATAAATTTGAAACTAATTTAACTGAGGTCAACTGAACTCTAACCAAACACAAAACAAACTGACCTACAAACAAAGAACAAAAGGCTGCTTAAATAGGGGTGGAGTTTCCTAAATCTACCACATGAGGGAGGCACTACATAATAAAAGAACAAACAAATACAAAAATTAACCAAAGTATTTTTATAAAACAAATAAAACAAAACAAACTAACTTAGCACAAATAAGTAAATATTTAAGTGAAAAGATTAACTAATTCAAATCAACTTGAAACAAGTCTCCCCCTCCAGTCTTAGAAAAGTGGTTGGTTCCAGTTTCTTCTCCAGCTGGTTTATCAGCAGCACCTCAAACAAAGAACAAGTGTAAATAAACCATTCAGACAGACATTAACTAAAGTGTGCACCCATTAGAAAATATATGTCTAAATGAAATAACCAACATAAACTATAAACTGTAACTAATATAAAGAAAAATACTAACACTGTGCGTTGGTGGTAGGAGCATCCACCACAGGCTGTAAGAACTGAAACTGCATGCTGACTCTTGATTGTTCCTCTTTAGGTCGGAAGGTGATTACTTCAGTTTAGTCTCTGTTCACCTGGAAACAATTATGGTAGTCCTCAGATGGGTTCAGAGTCAGCTGGTGACATCATTAAGTAGACCTATGTATCATCTGTGTACTTATAGTAACTAATCTTATTTCTTGCTATAACCTCAGCTAGCAGGAGCATGAAACTATCAAATTGGAGGGGTTCCAGGACTGAACCTTGGGGTACTTCTAATGTGACTTCTGTCCATTCCAGTAAGACCATATCTCCTTTCTTTTAATAAGATTTGAACCAATAAATACTGACCCAGTTCGACAGTTAATCATTTTTATTTGTTTAAATGCATTTCTCACTTCCTTATGTAAGATAAAGCCAAAAACAAAAAAAAAGTTGTTTTTTTTTTTGAAAGATTATAAAATCAAAGTGTCACATGGTATGAATGTGTCATTCTAAACAGTTTATCTGCTCTGGAATAAATTCCACAAAATGAACAAAACGTTTCCTGAAAAATCTGCCCAGAAAATTAATGTATTCATATATTTCTAAAATATGTACAAGTTGCATCTTTCTTTCACAGTGATTACTTTTCTTTCTTCGAGCTCCTCAGCCCATCAAACAGAAGACACTTTGCCTGTGAATAGAGAGATATTTCAGTGAATTTAGAGCAGATGTTGTGTGTGTCTCCATGCTAGTATTTGTGCCAACCTCATGCCAGCGCAGTGTTTCGGGGGGCAAGCCCAGGTGGCAGTGTGGACAGGTGTCTGTCTGTTCGGCCAGCTCCTGGTTTCGTGGTCCCCAACAAGGTCCCTCGCTGCCCCATAGGGGGCGACATGTAGAGTGAGAGGAACAGGCTACACCAAAGTGAGGTCTGGGATCGGTCTGGTAGTTCACTTTTTGGCCACTAGAGGGCAGATGTGATTCAGGATCAGAGTCTTCCTGAAACACAGGGAATAGAGACCTACAGAATATAGTAAGAAATGTTCAAAACAAAGCTTTAATGATTCAAAGCTTGATTTTAAAATTGTTTAAAATAATTTTTTGCTTACATTTAACGAAGCTAAATCATATTTGTTTTCAGAGTAACTTAGGGAATGTATGAGTTATTTATTTGACCTTAACATATATGATGAGTTCTTTAGTTAAATAACTATTGAGGGTTAAATGTAATCTAAACATGTAGTTACAGTTGGATCAATAGTTAAGTGTTTACAATATTCTCGTTCAAATTTTGATGTCTACTTTTTTTTACAAGTAACAAAAACTGAATCTCATATAATTCTTGACTTGATTCACTTTATAGCTCTTGCTTTTTTGAGCATCATTTTTTTTATATGCTATTAGTTTATAATTTGAATGTTTTTGCAAGTAAGTAAGAGCTTTCCAATATACCTTTTCAGAGAATCTTTTTGCTACACAACAACAAAATATGTTGTGTCAGAAATATTACCTCCTGTTTCGTGACGTTGGGATGAGACTCAGAGTCAAGAGACCTCAGACAATACCAGCATGGCTCAGGTGGGGCATCTGTAAAGACACAAATTATTCAATGCATTAGACCATTATTCAGTACAACAAATGTTTCTGGAAGGTAAAAAGTCAAACATAACAGCAAAGAAAGGTCGTATTTTGCAAACATTTTTTCCACCAGACATTGCCACCCACCCTACCATGTATGGATATTGTCCACATTTTACGCATTCCAAACAAAAATTTTATATTTTGTTAAAAATGTATTTATTAGTTAATAAAGCAGAGGATAGCAGTGTTTCTGGAGTTGAGATGATAGTCAGAGATTCTATTGAGTCAGTGCAATGTCCCTATAGGAATGTGGGGACATATATAAGTTTGTGTGTATCTTACTCTGTGTGGTGGAGGGATGAGATGACACAGATTGGGGACTCATGTCCTCTCCTGTTGACAGGTGGGTCTCCGGGAGGTAGTCCTCATCGCCTTGTGTGACCGTAGCTATCACAGTCTCCTCTGCTAATGTCTCTGCATGATCAATGCATTGATCCTCTAAAATCTGTGACCGTCAGCCACACAGACCAAACACCAAAAGAAAAGTACAAGTTGCAATTAATTTTTCTGTTTTCCTTTCTGTTGGCCATCTGCTTTTTACCTCTTCATCCCAGACTCCGCTGTTAGCCCTGGTGGTGTCCTCTGGTGTCTGGATACCTCTGGACTCAATGATTTCTTCACCTGATTTTTCCGTCAGTACCTCTGCCAGGACAGACGTTGCCTCACTACTTTCTCGGGGAAAAGGAGTAGAATTAAAAATAAAAAAAACATGCCCTCCTAACTGATCTACAAGAGGGTTATCAGCTATTCAATCATCTGCAACAGCTCAGCTTCTATTGTTACTCTGAAGGCGAGAGCTTGATTAGTCTTAAACATTCATCCACACCTTGCCTTACCTTTCTTCCTCCATCCCCACTCATGTGTCTCCCTCCCACGGTGCCTAATGTGCTATTTCCTGCTAATCCCAACCCTCTTTGGCTTTTTCTTTCCCTAGTCTTGGTTTGCCTGCCAGCCTCTCTGCTCTCTTCCCTTCCTCTCTATGTCTGAAACGGAAGCTCCACACTCTCAATATTTCATGTGCCTGAATAGCTCACAAGCAGGTCTCTGTAAAGAGTAATCAGATGAGGGCTCCAGTGTCTGTGCGGTGGAGTCCGGCTTGGCATGAGCAAGACTTTCAGAAGCCAGAAACTTTCTGCTTTCACAAAGCTGTAGAAGAGCCTTACGACTCTTCTTTTTATGATTTTATTCTTTGTGTGACTACAGGCAGGACATATTTTTAATTATACAAAGTGTTAAGCTGTTTTCACAACTTGTGCTACCAAATGAGGCTTAAATTGCTAAGATTGATCTATTTTTTTCTCAGCAAACACTCTAAGTTGATCATGGCTTGAAATGAAGGATGAAACAAACCCTTTTATTGAATGTTAACTACTTTTGCCCACCGTATTTCAAAATGTTGTTTGGGACAGATGCTACTTATGACCACACACAACAGGAGGTTTCCAAAAACTCAGAATTGTTCAAATTTGAAACTTTCCGCTTTGCAACAAAGAGACACATGAGAAGAGAATAACGGATCTGATAACCTAAAATACGTCCTTTAGTTTTGTTTTATATCTTTAGAAATTAATCAATGGTAGATAGTGTGAGAAAGTATACCAAGCTGGTTTATACCCATTTTATCGAACAGATTCTATTGAACTAAAGAAAAGAAATTGTGTTTTTGTGACAGGCAGCCTCCTGCATTTAGAAGAAAGTAGAAGATGATTTATTTGATTTTCAGGTATTAAATCATCAATAAATGTAAATATCTTATTTCAATTTCCACATTCACAAAAGAAAAAATATAGATTTTCTATAACTGCCATCTTGTTCATGGCACCTCTTTGACTGCAGAGACGCATCCCACCAGCAGATGGGGAAAGAGTATTTCATTTGTGATATTTAAAATGTAGGTGTATAAACATGAACGAAAAGAATTACTATCCCCTGCGGGGTTTTGTTGTATTCTTTATGTGTTCTCATTTCTTCTTTGTTCTGTTTAATCACTTCAAGCACATGATTATAGACATCACGTTCTGTTATTACCAGGTTTGCGGCGTGTTCATCTGTGTACCGTCCTTCCTGCAACTTGTCTTAATCACTCTTCGTTAAAAAGGTTTTAAATAGCTCGTGGCATTTTATGGTGCAAATTTTAGCCGTCATTATCATTTTCTTCATTAACAATTCAAACCATGAGTTTGTATTATGGAGTTCCTTGGAGGTCTGTAGAACCTGTTTGTTTTTAAATGACTGTCTGTAGCTCACCGACATTTGTGCATCTGTACGTGTCTTCCTGTAAATGCGCGGCAGGTAATTGAAGTATTTTGAGTGTGCGTGTGTGTGTGTATGCGTGCATGCGGTTTTTTTTTTTCTTTTTTTTTCTTTTTTTGTCGGAGGAGGGATAGAGAGGAACATAAGTGGAGATGACTCACCGGTCTTTTGTGACAGTGGTGCAGAGAGAGCGTTTTTCACCCATTTTTTTTTCTCTCTTGGGGTTTGCATACTAAACAAGAAATGGAGAAACAATAGAAGGAAAGCCGGGTAAGACTGGGCGTTAGGTAGCATTAGGAATAAACGAAGAGAGGTGGAAGGAGCATGGATAATTGAAAGAAAAAGATGATATAGATCGGAATGAGTAAGGAAAAGATGAAAGATGAGCAAAAAGATAAGTGTGGAGATGTATGGAGAGCCATTTCAGCCAAAATTTTAAAAATAAATATATAGGAAAATAAATAAATGTGTAAAATACATAAATAAATGGCCATCTTTATTCCAATTTATATTTGTTCCTTTATTCATTTATACATTTATTTACTAAAACAAAGTGAGTAAAATGTTTTCTCTCCGCAGGCTATCTCCTCAGCGTTAGCCTGCTGCTAATCCATTGCAGATTTGAAGTGTCTAGGTGTTGTAGTTTTGGAGCAATTCTAAAGTGATCCAGATGTAAAAGAAAAAAAAAGTGGTAAAATCAACCTTTATTGAAGTTTCTCAAATCACAAACATGCTTCTAAATATTCTGCTGTTAGTATAAAATGATCCAGTCCAGGTTTGAAGAGTCTAGGTGTTGTAGTTTTTAAACTAGAGCCGATTAAAGAAAGTAGGAAGGTAGGTAGTGAAAAATTAAGTGAAATCGCCTTTTAGCCATTTCCCGAATCGGAAGCTGGAATCGGAGGTTCTTATTGTGATGGACTAAATAAACCCAGATACTTTATTCTGTGTTATGAAAAATATTACTGGCCCAAATACAATGACAAAGACTCAGATCATGAACTTTATTATTTTTGTACTTCAAGCTAAAATTAAAATTCACATCACACTGTCGGCCCAAAACTGCAGCTCAGAGCTATGACCTGCTTTTCTCTTCTTTATCACTGTCAGTTCTTCAGAGGAACGCGCTGCTAGCAGTGCTGCTAACTCACGGTTATTCCGTTACGAAACATAACGCTGTGTTCCTGTTCCCGATGATTAATCTCACAATTAAGATCCTCTTTACTGAGCAGCTCTCTGATAGCAGACGGCGTGTCCGTAAACAAGTTTTACAAAATATTGTACGATAACGGAAAAGAGAGATGTAACTTCTATCATGAATATAGACTAGCAAAAACCCTACAAATTACAGTGACATATGGCTACTTCCGGTAGGCGCCGGAAGTAAGGCCCATAATCGCTTCCCCAGTAAGACACCCAGGAATAAGGTGGGTAATGAACGCAACTTTATCCTCTGAAAGCTGCTTCAGAAATCTTCAAAATATTTTCTGTTTATTCACTTCTGGAAAACACAAGCGACAAGGTGCGCTTTTATTTTGAAAGAAGAGCGCCGTAACTTGTGCTGTCGCGCATATTAAAATCGAGTGCAGGCTGACTATACTGCTACTTGGCTAGCTTTACCGCATTGACAGATGGCGGTTCCGATGCTGGCTGTCGGCCTCTATCTAACACTTCTGATAATGCTGACACTAATGTAGGAGCACTAACGATGTCATTTAAAATATTCATTGCTTCTCTGAGTCGCTGCCGCTCAGCTATTTTTCTGTCCGTGAAAACCCGCCTTCTCCTGCCTGGCGTCCAATCAGAATCTGAAATTTAAAGTTAACTTCCGTTGCAATCAGACTCTGTAAGAGAGTTTGATATTATGTGCAAGAGGGTTTGGTAGTATGTGTGAGAGTTTGTAAGTTTAGGCCCACGGGGCTTTCTCATAGAAACACGTTCTATCTGAGCGTCCACACGAAAAATAATTAAGTCATGAGTTTTAAGACTATTTCCTAATAAAATTGCTGAGCTTCACTGCTAAGCCGATGGTAAGTTGACACATTGTTTTCAAAGTTACTGTTTTTTTTTTAACAAACAAAATTATCTGAAAATTGTTGAAAACATATTCAATTCAATCGCCTTCAATCATAAGCAAAAAAATCAACTTAAATTTAATTTTCACTCAATTAGTACTCTGCCTGTGTTTAATCTGTGAAAATGTCAGGATTTCAAATGTTTGCTTTACAATAGTGAACAAACAATATCATTTTAAATGTTCTTCTGATGCTAGTCTATTACAAAACAAGGCCAATAAAATACACTGAGGTTTCTGGTTGTAATGTGACAAAATGTGAAAAAAAAATATGGATTTTTGTAAGGCATTTTATTTTCGAGTACACCACTTACAAAATGTAATTCAACAATTCCTGTCTGTTCCTTTTTGTATGAGGCTGCATGTAGTATTACAATCTCAATGCCTCATTTATTTAACACAAAAATAAAGGAGTCTATTCTGAAGCTGAATCAAAAAAACATCATTAAACAGGACTTCACAATTTAGGTGGGAACTGTTAAATTGATGTCTGACTGAAAATGCTCTACATTTAATATCATTTTTTCTTTTTGCCTGTGTATTCATGTTTGATATCTATAACAAACATACGCTATTATTTAACACCTCACTATTACATTACATAGCAACTCAATACTGCTGCTGAAGTTTCCTTGCTGGGGTAACCCAACACTGTTGATCTGCTATAAAGCAAATGAAAAATAAACGAGCTGAAGTATTTTTAGCAGTAATAAAAATGCATAGATGTTTTTATATTATAATTTTTGGTTATTGTCAAACCAGAAAAGTAACATAAATGTCTATACCACTGAAAATGATCGAAAAAGGGATGAGAGACTTTTTCCACAAGGCAAAAATAATCTTAAAACACATTTGGAGAGACACCTTTTACTCCCAGAGCCTGAAGGCAGAAGAAGTGTGCTGGAATGAGAAAACAGTCACAATTGTCTAGCAACAAAGTTGTCAAAACAGCTATGCATCATCAGTGGTGGCACCTCTGCCTGAAAGACGTCTCTCTAAGAGCTGAAATGGCCTGAATTGTTAGTCTTTCAACAGCAAGTGGTGACGATGCGTCACTAGATACTGTTTGCTTTAAATTCCACATCTCAAAAGGCAGTTGAATCACACTCAGGGTTGAAAATTGATCAACAAATACAACTGTTATTCACATGAGAAGCTGAAAAACATGACTTATAAGAGTTACAGTACACAAGGCTTGAACCTGTTTGACTCTCCTTCATTCGCCCTAAAATGTGTCGCGTCTGTGTTCTTTTTCCAGTATGGATCCAAGGTAGATGACACAGAGTTTCTATTGCCGGAATTTCTCATTTTTTTTCTAATTTTTTAATCTTTGATTTTATTGTGGTTTGCATTTACAGTATTTTCTGTGATATTTATAGTACTTCTGTTTTCATTCAGTTAGCCAACTTCACCAAACCTATTTTAGTACCTGCGGTGAGTAAGGAGACAAAGTCTGGGCCAAGCAAAATAAAAAGAAGAAAATACGAGCACAATAATTTAAAGCAGGGATTTACATGTGTTCGATCTGAAGATGCTCCACTGCCACAGTCATACACTCGGTTGCAAGTTGGGTTGTTTGAAGACAATAGTAGCTTTTTGTTTCATATTATCCATCCTTTGACACAATTAGAGTCTTTTGCAAACAAAATGTGTCACTTTGACCAAAGTGTGCCACTGTTTAGGCCTTTGTTTTAACTGTTTTGAAAATGTGGAGTTTTGAGTTGAGAGCTGCATAACAGCTACCAAGAAAAACTTTAGAGGCTGGAGGCCATTTGGCTTCAGCAAAAAAAATTATAACATTAATTTGTTTGCCAATTACATCCTCCATGTTTTTCTCAATAATTTGGATTTAGTTTTGCCGATGGATGCATGATGGTTCGGCTAAGGAGTCTTTTTCAAACTTCGAGTTCATGCTGGAAGTCCTATTCTGTATATCAAAATGTCTAACATGCCACAATTATGTTACTAAATAATACACAATTAAAATTAATATTTTTATCCAATTAATCTCTTGTCGTGTGTAAGGTTATGATACAACCTGATACTAATCCTTCATGGTTCTCCCTGTGGGCGTGTTATATTTGAAATGCAATTTGAATATTTCAACAGACTCCAACTCTCCAAGGCACAAAGCCTGGTACACATCCAGCTCCTGACTCAGATGAGCACAACAATTCATCAGTAACGGCCCCAAGAAGCTCATGCGTTTACAGAAAGAGAAATGAGAGGGAAAATGTCGGCCATTAGCTACATGAATATTGAATACCCTTCAAATCAACATCAAATTATGATAATTGATTTTTCAATGCGTACGATTTTGTATTAACCTTTTGTTTTAACATAGTGTCAAAACGTGTCTTTTTATTTGTAAATTTAAGTATTTTAGTAACACAGTGCAGATGTTTAAACAGTGAATGCCATTACGATACCAAAGCATTAAAAAGACCAAATTATTGCTATAAAAATGGATCCTATTAGGTTGCGTGGCAACTAACAGCATCCTGTTTGTCTCATTTTTGCTCAGCAAATGGTGTAGTTTTATGCATTTTTTTTATGGATTCCCTTTTGCTGTGTTACTACTCAGTGACAGTGTTGGTTTCCAAGTATAGGTGCTATATACGATTCTTTTGACAATTATTTTCTTTGACTAGATTAATTTTTCTATGAATATGGTAATAGCTAATTAAAAAAATTAGCTTTTTTAAGTGTCCATTTCACTCTTTGTGGTTGATTACAAAATTCCTTCTTGTTTCTTTCCATAAATCCAGCCTGTGGGACATTGAGCTAATTTAGCACAGGGTGACTTTGCCTTGTGATAATTGTGTTAGGTTGGTAAAGACCCCCAGATGCTCAGGACTCCTCGTACATTGTCTGTCAAAGTCAAGCTCACCGATTGCTTATTTCTCATTTCAAATCCTTCATTTCCCACAATCTGAAAATATGCTAAAGAGTTTTATAAACTTGTTGGGGCCGTGGCTTACATCTTGTTCTCTACACCTGTTAGTGCAGAACAGAGTGGAAGTTTTTGAGACTGGTTGCGCTGACTCTCAACCTTGTCAGTGTCAGCCCTGGCTGACCTGCAGTACAGGCTATATAGGTGAATGCTCAGGGCGCCGGAGTCCTGGGGGCACCAGAAAAAATAACTTAAAATTTTATTTTTGAAAATGATAAAATAGGTAATCATATTACTTTGTGATATTAAAGATTCTGCATTAATGCAACTGTGGAAAAATAGTTTAAATAGATCTAATAATAGTTAGGACTTGATTTTGTGAACAAGTGTCAAACAGGCACATCTTTTAGTTTGTAATATGTTTTGTACCACATCTAAAACACTGAAGTTTAGATTACTTGAATGACACTTGTCAACTGTTTTGCAAAAGGGAAGGGAAATTAGTGTTAATCCAATGAGAAAAAGATAACACATTTGCAAGACTTGTCTTCTCTTCTGCTGAGACATCGATTCTTAAGTCGCTCAGAGCAGACAGTTGTGTGAATCTGTCCTGGTGTTTTTCCTCCTTTTTGCTATTTGTAGGACAGTTCTAGTTTTAAAGTCTCAACAATCATAAGTCTGTTTTTTTCATCATTAGGTTGGAAACCTTTTTTTTTTTTCACAGATGTTAATATTCCATACATTCTATGGCATAGAAGATGATATATCCACCTTCTTTGGCAAAATATTTGTTTTTTTTCCTTATTTTGTAACTTAAAAAATAACAAAATTCTTACAATTCATATCTATTGTAAACAATCTATGGTCTTTTTCAAACAATCATGTACCAATTGTTTACAAGATCTCAAAATAATTTTCTTTGTACTGTAGGGGTTGCAGACTCCTGCTCTAAATGTTTTCCAATAACAGACAGCTTAGTATTATTAAATTTAAGCTATCCTCTTTGATTGTCAAAGAAATTGGTATTTTAGTTTCTCAATAAGACTTAAAAGGAACCTTAACTGGTGGACCCAAACAAGACTATGTTTTGTTTTGTTTTGTTTTTCATATAATTCCCATTAGTTTTCTAATATAATTCTGGTTTAAGATGAATTGTTTAAAACCTTTCAGCATTAAGTTGAAAAATAATAAGCCTGGTTTCTGTATCACTACCTGTTTGGGGCTATTCTCATTTTTACTGTAGCACCTTTTAGTAGTTTATTAGTTTTCATCATTCTTTTATCTTTTACTTAACAGTAAGTTTAGTGTTATACTAGCTTAGTGAAATATTTATAAGGTTGAAATAGTGTTTGTTGATAAACCTACATATTAGAGATAAGTTGTTTGTGTTTATTCTAAAAATGTGTGGTGTTTTGCTTTCCAAAATATGCCAGTGATGGACTTCCGCCTTTATCCACCGTTACTTTAATAGCTAAGCTTTATCAAGTATACTGTATATTTATACATAATACCTGAGACTGAACTGTTTGGCTATTATTTTTCTAATGATCAGGTGGTGCTCCGACTTGTTAATTTTGATCTAAATTAGAAGTTTTGTTAGTAATTGTCATAATTTATAATGCCATAATTTTTTGCATTAATTGGCAAACCAGCTCCTGTTTGATTTACAATGTGTTTATTGCACAACACATTGCAAAGAATAAGCTTCATTGTTTAATTACTTTGTTAGCATAGTTTTGAAGTACCTAGTTTAATATTTTCTTTGTGTTTGAGCTTGGTTTGTTCACAAATAGTCTGCACTGCACTGGCGTTGATGTTTCTAACAAGAAGAAGGGACCCAAATCAAATTCTACTAACAACCCCATGCAACTTTGTACTAGCTGTATGTGTAAACATATAAAAAAACAGACTTAGAGTTAGTCACATGAAATATAATCTATTTACCAAAGCTATGAGTCTGAAGTCATTCTGGAATAGTGCGACCAAACCAAGATGAATTTAGGGAGAGGCGATCTTCGAACCAAATGCGGAGTGAGCTGGAGGGCTTACATCTGATGTGCACCATATTGACAGGCTGCTAATCACAGTTAGTGTTTGTTCCGCTGACAGCATCCATAAAGTTTGTTTTGATGCCAAACAAGCAGCAAACCAAGAGCACTTCAAGGAAATTACACCGGGAGGACATATTGTGTGTGATGTGAGCGAGGGGGAGGTGTGAAAACAAGATATGGCAAAACCCATCTGCCAAACACCTTTTTCCACCGGCCGACTGGCAGGCTTTAAGCTGAGGCGAACATGACTCAATCTTTATCTTGAATGCCAGCAGCTAAATTACTACACAGCTCAAAGAGAATGTGTGTGTGTGTGTTTGTGTGTGTGTGCATTAGTCCACATGTGTGTATGTGTTAGTGCATCTGCATGCGTGTGTGTATGTGTGGTCCTGCGCAGTAAAGTGTACAGATGGATGACTCATCCACCAATCATGTGACTCATCAATCACTGCAGTTACCATTTCCCCCTTCGCCCACCCCACCTCCTTCTGAATTTTTTCATACTTTATTTTTTTTTCTCTTCTTTTCATTCCCATTTATTCTGCTTTCTTGGTCTTGATTATTTGCGAACATAACAAAACCCCTCTAAAGGATTCTGCTTTGTCTCCATCCTGATGCAGTTGTGACATATATGAGTTGTGCTGTCACTAAGCTGTGGCTGACTGTCATCATCATTTTTGTCCCGCTTGGGTTTTGTTTTGTTTTTTGCTGCTGAATGTATACAATACAGCACTCTCCAAAAAGCCATTAAAAAACTGAACTTTAATAAAATAATTGCTTTTATTTTTTATCATATAGCAAAACTAGTAATCATCATGCTGTTATTTACACATTGCACGGGCATATTTATTTCACACTGTACATCTTACAATGCTAAAGGTGACATCAACAACAACACTCTCCTTTTACAAGACAGATGGCTTCACTGTGCATATACAGTGGCCCTCTTTCCTTTGATTTTTGTTTTATTTGTTTTTTTAGGTTCACAGTTTACTCAGAGAAAACAATCCCTTTTGTATTCTCCATACTGTTTTATTTTTTTCCTCTTTTTTTGTTCTTTTTTTTTGTTCATTTTTTAAGATGCAAGTAGAAAGACGTGCATTTAACAGCTTACGCACAATCCCTGACTCCCTGGACTGAAGCTTTTCAATGAATATCTCCTGAAAAATCAACAAAATGCTTGTAGCCTCTTGGTGGAAACATCTGTAATAAAAGGCTGTAAAACACATAGCGTGATTTCAAGTATCTCTCTCTTTTTTAAAAAAAAAAAAGAAAATCCAGAGATGGTGAAGGAACCAAAATGTACACAAGAAGTAAAAGGGCTTCAGATGATAACAAAAATTTAAGGCATAGATAAATATCAGATGTGTGCTGACCCAAATAAAACTGGATCCCAAAATAGTTAAAAACCCCTGGTCCACCACGTTGGAAGTGTTTACTGTTTAAGTTTGTGCTTTAGGAGTCCACAGGGTTTCTACATCAGGATCACTTGTGATAAAAGTCATATGCAATGTGATATTTCCCTTATAGAACCATGACACTGGTAAGGCAAATAATCTGAATATCAAATTTGAACTGAAAAGTGTTTAAAGCTGTTTAAGGTTAATCCAATCTGGCATAAGAAAGAAATCTAAACACATCAAATACAACAACAAAAAAAAAAAAGTTTCAGTTTCATTTTTTGTATCGCCAAGAAGTCGTAGAGCTGCTTTTCCTTTTTAATGTGACATAAATATACAACAAAAGATACAAAGTGAGGTTGTAAACATATTTTTTTAAGGTGTGCATGTCAATGTGTCATAGGTGCGTATGTATGCATGCCTGTGTGTGTTTGCATGTGTGTGTTTGTGCGTGTGTGTGTGTGTTTGCTCTATAATTCTCTGAAATATACAAGAGAGCATCAGAGATTGACCTGAATGGAAGCAGACATACACTGCGGTATGTTCTGGTTTAAAATGTAAACCCATCAAGAGGCTGAACATGGTTACAGGGAGTTCAAAGAGGAACTTCTTCATTCTCTCCCTGACTGAAAACAATAAAAATTACAGTGAAGAACAAAAGAAATCTAACTTTTATTAATTTCCCAACTTTTTAAAATGATCACAGGCTCAAAACGTATCTCCTCTGAGTCCTTTCATTTCACCTCAGTTATAACTTTTCTCTCAGCTAATTTTCTCCAGATCTAGCCCTCCTGTAGTCCCTCTGATCTGACAGTGTCCAAAAGAGTCCCTCAATACATTCTGCGCTTCATGTAGATCCTCTCAATAAAGTTCTCCAGCTCCTCCTCACTGTCCAGCTGAGGCACCAGCCCGTCTTCCTCATAATCATCTCCAGGAGTGATCTGTGGGTAGTAGTACTGTGGTCGTCTGCCCCTCCTGGGCGCGATCACCGGTTTAGGAGGGGGCAGAGGCTGGTAGGTCCGTGGGTGAGGAAGGATATAGTTAGAGATATAAGGTGTGAGAGGCAGACGCGGGGGCGGCTGCTGCCTCCAGCCCTGTCCGGCCCGGTTCTTTCCCCCACCCCTGTGCCTGCGCCTCGGGGGCTGGAGGTCAAGTTCCTGGGGGCCGAAGGGCTGATCTCGGGAGGGGGAGGACTTGCCATAGTACTGTGCCTTAGGATATGGGAAATAAACTGGGTAGTAGGCTCGATATGGCTTTTGGTAGTAGGGATAGGAGGGGAAGGCTAAAAACTGTTTCTGGGGTTTATACCAGTAGTCAAGCTGCTTCTGAGGCTTATACCAATAGTCCTGCTTGTGTGACTTGACTTTGTCCTTGTGCCATTTCTTGTTGGATTTATTGTGCTTGTAAGGAGCTTTCTTGGGATTTTTTGAGGCTGTGTAGTGGTAAATGGGTGGAGTGGCAAGAGGAGGAGGCACCAGAGGCCTGAAGCGAGGAATGATTGGATTGCTGTTGATTGGCTGTTGCTGCAATTCTTTCCTTTTCTTCTTTTTCTCCTCCACATCACTTATGATCTCGATTACGTCGTCGGCGGGCAGGTGGAGCTTGCTGCTGATCTCAATCAGCCTATCGATCATCTGCTGGTCCAGGTCGTCCTCGTCTGGGAGGACCTCCTCTGACCTCTTGTCCTCGGCAGTGTTGCTGCTCTTCTGTCGTGGCTTCATGAAGGATTGCTGCTTCCTGCCCATGTACTGCAGCAGCATGTCGGAGGCGATGTCCGCCAGCCTCTGCTCTTCCTCCCTGGCTCTCTCCGCCTCCTCCTGCTGCCGGAGAACCTCCTGCTTCTCTGCCCGCGCCCTCGCCTCCTCTTGCATGTGGGAAAGGCTCTCCTCCTCCTCCTCGACCTCCTCCTCCAGCTCCTCGCCGCCGTCATCGAAGTCGTCCATGAAGTTCCCCCCCTTGACGGGTCTGTTGCGCGACATGTTGTCCTGCCAGTGCTGCTTCTTCCCGGCTCGTGCGAGCTGAGTGTTGTACGCCTTGTAGCCCTTCAGAGGAGGCAGGATCTCATTGTCTTGCAAACCCAAGTCGATGTTCTGGAAGTAGCCTCGGATTTTGCGCTCCAACGAGGGATCTTCTGCCTCTGATGTAGATGCAGATTTGACTTTTGCTAAGAGTTGTTCTAAATTATTTCCCTCCTCTTGCTCCTCTTCCTTGTCGTTCCTTTCTTCCTCAGCTGCATTTTGATCCTCCCCTGATGTTGTAGTTTTAGTCTCCTCTTCCTCCTTTTTCTGGATTTCATCCCCCTGAACAGCTGCCAAATGGCCTAAAATTACCTTTTCAATTGCCTTATCAGCCTCTTGCTTCTCATTGTCCTCTTCCTTCCCCCTCTCCCCCTCTGTCTGCTCTGCTCCTCTTATCTCACCACCCTGCACGTCTTCAGCGGAGGGCGGCTTTTGACTCTGATCCTCCTCTTCCCAGTCTCTGTTTCTGCTGGCGAGGATTTCGCCATCCCCTGGGTGGTCCAGGGACTCCAGAAGAACAGCAAGCACCTGCTCAGGGTCACTCGCTTTATCTAATTGGTTATCTTGACCTGGACCATGAACCCGGTCTGGCGATGCGTCATCTGTGCCAGGGAAAATCTGGGACTGGGGCGGTGAGAGGAGGGGGCCCAAAGTGTCCTCTTTGTGGTCTGTCCGTGTGCGCCCCTGCACCCCTCCCTCCCCTTGCTCGCCCCATGCCGGGGCGGAGCTGGCTAGCTGTGGAGTGACAATGAGCAGGACCAGTAGGATGAGACGAGCTGTGGAAGGGGCGTTATGACAGGTCATGACCATGCAGGACTGGCAGGAGGGAGGTGAAGCACCTGAAGAAGAGGGAAGACGAGGCAGAGAAAGAAGGAGAGAAAACACATGAGTAGGTCTCTGTGAGATGCAGGGATTTCAGTGGAGAGAAAGATCATCTGATCAATAGGAATCTCTTTAATATTTTCAATTATAATGTGTTAGTGCAATTTAAGGTCTTTGGAGACTTTGCTATCTGATATTTTACGTTTATATCACACAAAATATATTTTTAAATTTGTTTTTTTATTATTATGATAAAGACATTTCATGGAGAAAAGCGGTTTGATCATCCATAGAACCTGTGCATTTTACACGGATAAACTGTATTGTCTAAAAGATGGAGCTGCATTTTCCAGCATGCAGTCAAAAGGAGACTCGATGGAAAACATGAAGATGAAGCTTCATCGGCCTTTTATTTGTTCGATTCACCTCGTAATTTATACGGAAAGAAATCATTCACATGAGGAGCGTGGCCTTTTTTTTCTTTTGCGCTTGCCAAATCGCCGCCTGAACCAGATTATTATTTTCACACGGTGCAGATTAAGAGACTTGGAATAACTCTTTCTCAGTCGCATAATGTAGGACAGGATTTATCTCACACTGCTAATTATTTGCACGTAAATAAACGAGATTACTTGTTTTTAATATAACCATTTTTTTTTTTAATGCCTCACCTTTTTCTCCAAGCTCGCTCAACCCAGATTCGGACACCTCCCACCCTGAGCATCCCTAACTTTAAAATTAAAGTGCAAAAAACAAAACTCTGTTCTAGTCGTGACTTTGGTTAATTTCCGTGCGTCAAAGCGATTTGGCTCGACACTGGCTTTAAAGACGGTAAGCACTGGCAAGTCATGCGTAAAAGCTCGGAGCAACGCTTGACTGTGTTAAATCCTGCGGTCTCTGAGTGGTCTACACAATTTGTAAACAAGCGGGATGTAAAAAAAAAAAAAAAAATTGTAAGATTCCGTTTTCCCGCGAACGACGACAAAAGGAGCGGCCGTAGAGGATACGTGGCTTTTGTCCTTTGTATGATGCGAGTACCTTCCTCCAGTGGCGGCAGCCGCGGCGGCGGAATGCAGACCAGCGCAAACATTTGGGGGCAACATTGCCCGCATTTAAATTGGTTTCCGTTTTTATTCAACGAAAAGAGACGAAACGAAAAACCAAAGTTGAATAAAGCAACTGTTCTTACATATTTGGTTAAAATTGATTAATTTGGAAATTAAGAGCTCTTCAAAGTTGGATTTTTAAATGCCTATTTATAATGAGAATGCAAACGTTGCTATTTAGTTCGCGTGTAATTTTTGCGAAATTTCAAGGCTAAAAAGGTCTGAAGAGAAGAATTGAATGAAAACAATTATACTCGCACAATAGAGGGTTAAATCCTTAATTATCTCCTCGAAACAAAAATATGCAGACATTTTTCTATCTTGTTTCCATTGTGGAATCAATTATTAGTTTTAGAACCCAAAATGATTAAAACAGATAAAGTCGCTTTCCTGAAAAACGTATTATTTTTTCAAAATTTTAAAGCTACATTTTTTTTAAAAGTAATAATAATATTAACTTATATAATTAAAATAACTTTAATATAGTCCAAGATGAAGATTCCACTAAGACAATGGAAATTTTCAGCAGAAAAAAAATATATATACCAAATTTGTGTAAAATTTTGAACGATTTCACATGCACGAAATGTACCTCGTCTCTCATTTATATTTTTGAAAACTTACTTTTGAGAAAAGAAGAACAAAAAGCCCAGTTCTGATCTTTTCGGTCAGATTGCCTTGCCTTAGATAAAAGATGACACTTCGCTTCACTTACCTGGAGTCCCACTGGGGGGTGGGGAAGCGGTGAAACTCACAAAGCACTGGAAAAGCCAAGATTATTATCATAAATAGTGGATCACCTGAGAGAATGTCACTTTTCCCTCCTTCTCTATTCAGCCTGTGACCAACATCGAGAAAAAAAAAATCTCAGTCAAGGATTCTTTGTTTAGCTTTGAAGGTGTGTTTATATCGCAGCGGTACTGGCGCTGGTGTACAATTGGATGAATGTTTTCAGCACCACGGTCAGCGCAACTTTATCGTATATACCCCTCGCTGAACCACGTGACGCCCCCCCCACCCCCCCCCCCCCCCCGCCCCTCCCTCAAAAATCCCCCACCCCCAGCTGCAGGCGCTGCTGACGTCACTCCCATTGATAAGAATGTTGGTGGGGAGATAGCAGTGTGAGTCGAGGCTGGCCCGAGCTGATGAATGAACGGAAATAGCATGAATGAAATAGTACTTTCCTGAATGAAAAGGAGAAATTGTAGTGATGAAGCTGCTGCGGGGCTGTTTTTCCTCCTCGCACGCTTGGAGATTAGCGGGCTGCGTCCTCCTTCCTTTGCCCCGGCTTGATTAAGTTCCAGGAGACGGGGAAAGATAAAAACACACTGGCGCAACCTGTGTGTTTTTATAATTTAGGGTCATTTGATGGCGAGATTCGCCAACAACAACTTGCAATCTGAAGCTTCCGAGACTAAAGTGGTGCGGACTAATTTCTCTTGCAGCCTGGTTGTTAGGCTGTGCGGCCATCTCTGGCTGCATCACCGCCCCGACTGTGTAAGCACTTCATTTTTTAAGTTTATATGAGGATTATGTTAGAATATGTGATATTCAGAATAGTATTAGTTCCTCCACTTACCAGGCAGGGTTAGTGCTGTTGGTGCTGTTGCTCATTTGCGTTTTGTTTCGCTGCAATCAGGATTTTCAGAGAGGTACTCGCTGTAGAAATGTATCAGTCAGGACATGGGTATACAAAAATCTATTACTGCAGTTAGCCTTAAAATCATCCACAACACTGGTATATTTATAAGTTGAGGTTTACAATTTAAGTTTTTATTTTGACATATAAACAGAGCAGATCCCAAAAAGATTAAAAATGCAAATAAGCCTGTCAACTGTGACTTGATGGCTGTGACACCACTGGGGGTCTTTCTTTGGCAATAATTATTCACAAGTTATTGAGAAACTTGTGAATAAATATTGACGTTTCGCACTGGAATGAGAGTAGAAACTGACATTATCCACTTGGACCCAGGACATAATTTTAGATAAATGGCTGTTCTACCAACGACAGCGTTGTTGGTAGAACAGGCAGCCCACATTAAGAATCTGCTGTACATACTGTTACTGATTTCTAATTTAGCAAATTATTATTGAAACATTATTTCTATGAATTATTGCTCTATTTTTCCTGTTGTTTTGCATTTTGAACTGGCTGTTTAAACACATACCAAATATTGGTCTTTGTTAGTTTTAAAGCTCATCACCAATTACTCGTTATAATCCTTACGTAGGTTTTATTTGGTTCTGTACCAGGAACATCCAGAATGGTTCTATTATTCTAATAGGATAGATTTAATGTGTGATATGAGTCAGTGTGATAGGAAAAATTCAATTGGCTTTTATTTTTGACTTTCTAGCAGACACCCAAACTAACTGCTATGTTACATCCAACTTTCTTTTGAACAAGAGGAAAGTTCAAAAAATGTTTTACCTAATGTCCAGTGTTGTTTGAGATTAATCTGTCTGTCCAGAAGGGACAATTGGACTTTACATCAGGTTATCCAGATTTACCATCGTTAATGACAAGACACAACTAGAGCCACAGATTTAATTGAAATGGATTCTAACACCCAAAAAACTTGTAGTGATTAATTTATTCATTATTAATAAAAAGAAATTTTAAAGTTATAATGGATCTAGTTGTTAAATGTTACCATTATCTTGTTTTCATTTACTTAGTTACCCAAACATTCACTTTGGAAGGGAAGTGTACACTTTGAATAACTGAAATGCATCCATGATTTATGTTTTCTTACTGATGAAAATGTGAAAAGTATTGCATTAGTATTCAAAATATTTTACTCTGACACTCCAAAATAAAATCCACTCTAATCAACTGCCTTCATTAACTTAATCGAATCCACCTGAGTGAAAGTTTTCCTCAGTAATCCAACTGTTCTGTGAAGACTTCACAAGTATGTTAAAGAATACTTGTGAAACGGCATCAGAGAGACAAAGGAACACAGAAGAAAGGTCAAGGATATTTTACAGGGACTTAATTCATAATACATCCTACATTCATTTATGACTTAAAATGTCATTGTGATTTATGCATCTTCTAAGTGTGACATTTTGGACTTCTACTCTATGCCGTTAGCTAAAAGCTTCTCTAAAAGTGTAGTTTTGTGCACTTTGGCTGTAACTCGATCATTATCAGTACCAAGGCATTGAAAAAAAACGGCAGCATTTGCTGTGGAGAAGCAGTTCACAGCTGGCATAAGAAAACTGAAAGGGTTTAAATCTCTCACATTCTGCCTGAAACATCAAAGCAAGAATCAGAAGGTTTCCTGGAGTAAACAATTACTGGTCACACAGGGAGACTTTTATTACCCACACATGGTTTTTACCTGTGTTTTTAAGTCCCCGTTTCTGCTCCATTTATCACAAAATAAAAAGCGCATTCCACTTCCCCCATCTGCCAGTCGTTCCCAAGGTCTGCCATAATGGTACATTTTTGTGCATTATGCCTCAAGGCCACAAAAAGTACACTTATTTCTGTCATTTGGCTTTCCCGTAGATAAAGTGAGACACTGGGCTGTCATTACTGGCATCTTTGTGCGTAATGTAGAAACAAGCTTAGTCACAACATTAAAGCCAAACTCATTTCCATACATTTCATTTGTCAATGTCAAACCCCGGCTTCGGCCTTGTGTGCAACGAGATTCAGCTGTCAGCCCTCAAAGAGTTTATTTCTCACTGCATCTGGGCTTTTTGCTTCTGGCTGAGAGCCTCCGTGTTTATGGATGGGCTTTTATTCTGCTGTGTGTTCAGGTAATCATAAACAGGGATTCTGAGTTATCACTGGTGTTCCATGGTTAAATTTATATTTGACAAATATGTCAATCATATGAGGCCTGGTTTCTTAAGCAACTGCTGTGTGTACCGATTAGAGTCTTAACACGTTTTACCTTGTTAGGGAAATAAGGGCCAATCAGGAAGTGGAGAAGCATTAGGGATTAGAAAACAAAATGTACATTTATTTAGTGCATACGAACTGTTTTTGCTTGAAATGTCCTGAAGCAAAGAGTTGATGACCGTCTCATTCATGCAAATTAATAAATTTTAAAAAAAGAAACATTTTGGCAACCCGCAATTCATGCAACAAGCTGCACAGTGGTGCAGCTGGTAGCGCCGTTGCCTTGCAGAAAGAAGCTCCAATAGATTCTTAAAAGCCTTTGTAAACTAAGGGATAATTGCAGACAGGTGTAGAGATTGCAGCAGGTTGACCATAACATCCATAAGGCTCTTCCATTAAGGAATGACCTCCCACACAGAAGCACAACCCAATGTCAGGATCCGAACAAACCCCTTTTTAGATATCTCAATGATTGCTTAAAGAATTTGTGGAGAGTAAAAATGTAATTTTTGTATTTCTGAATCAATGCTACTAAAATATCATGTCAGGTGGTTTTATATTTCATATGTGTGACAGAAAGGTTCTGAAAAGAGCCATTTAAATGTTAAAAAGCAATCAAGATGAACATCTCCGGTCTTTGTGGTGCACTTATACATTCTGGTGTTAGAACCCATTTGCAGAATTAGGTAGGAAATGGCCTTTTTTTTTTTTTTTTTACCTGAAGACTAAACCAGGGTTTTATTTTGGCTCAGAAGAAGAGTGTCACTTATTTTCTGCATTACAATATGGGGTCTGAGTCCGTGGATGAAAGAAACACATCAAAAGGAGAAGCAATTTGTAATAATGCCTTGAGGCAGCACATAACCTCCATTTGATTAGATTCTGCACAAGTGATTGTTTGCTGCAGAATGCAGCGTTACTCGGTGTGTTTGCATGGCAGACATGTTTGTGTGAGTGTATGTTCATCTTAGTTGAAATGCTTGATGGTGGCAGCAGGCTCACAGAGGTAAGTATGAAGCTGGAGGGCAGATGCTGATATAACGGTCTGGTATTATCAACTGCCACTCAGCATTAGTTGGCCCCTTACCCTCACTCCATGTCCGCACCCCCGCACTGACTCATGCTCCCCCGCCTGCTCGGCCACTCACACAGTTTAACACTGATGCACCATGGCTGCATTTAATGGAGTACATGCACTGGAGAACACACAGATGCCTCACAGTAATGGTTCCATCTCTCCCTTTGTGTTGTGCTCTCCTATCTCTTAAACAGCATGCTCAAACATGCATTCCCTCTTATGCAGTCATGTACATTTCAAACAAATGAACCACAGGAGGAGCTGTCACCGATGGTTCCCTATGCAAGCTGCTAACACAAGACAATGGCTACATATAGATGGTCTTTTGTTTAATTTAATTAAGGTTTTCTTTCACCATCCTCGTATAGGACTGAGCAAGGCAGCAGGGTTGTCAGGTAAGGTGAAATATCGACATGTTTTATCACCAGGAAATAGAGAAAAATGATTGCTGACACAATTCTGGCCACAATTACGGTAATACAAGCGGGGGGATCTCTGAGCAGGCGCGCTAATGCAGCTCCTCTCTCAGCCCTGTGAACGGTTTCTACCTGGAAGTGATAAAATAGAGCTCATGATTAACAGAAGCTATTTCCGCCCACGCCACTTTGTCAGAGGAGGGAAGTAATTGCACCATAAGGTTCCTACAACACAATGCATAGCAGGGACTTGATGATGTGAGAGACTTTAGCGCCCACACTATAATCTGCAACAGAGGTACAGCCAAGTTTTTTTTTCTCTCTTTTTCCATGGTAGCAAAACGCTTTTTCAAAAGTTTGAAATTGCTGCATGCAGAGCAATGTTAACCTAAAAATAATCTGATATGAGAACCATTTTTTTGTGAGAAGGAATATATAAATGTTTCTGGCCTATTTTTGTGAATCTGATTCACACACATTCTAACATTAGTATGTGAGTCAACTGTTAAAGGAGGCAGCATGGCATCACAAGGCAACATTTTAACCTCATGGTGCTCTGGTCACTCTTGTTCTTTGTGTTTGTTAATTAAACAAAGAGCAGGATTGGGTTTTGTGAATCTAATTTTTGGTTTTGTGGTGAATTACAACTAAAACATAGATTGAGATTATCTGCCAACAATTTAAGTGGCAAGGCTTTTCAAACTTTGTTTGTTGCTCCAAATCTGATTCTTAGACTTGGTCAAAGATCTGGAGCTGGGGATGTGTGATGGATGACCAGAAATACTCAAATACAACTTTAAAGAAAAGAAAAAAAAAGGGTAAGCACTTGCCATAAAACACAGTGACATATAGCTTTGCACTTGAAAAAAAAATGATTCTGCATATTTATTGTATGAGAAAATAATAAATCTTTGAAAAGAAAGAAGGAAGGAGCTTGAAGGTGGCAAAAATACTCCTTTCATTCCCACCAGCTCCGTAAATCTTTAACAGGCTCAGCAAAGAATAATGCCCTGCTGCTCACATTGCACCACCCTCTGAATGAACATCACCACTTTGTAAGTTATCTGTGGCAGGTTAGCAAATATACCTCATGATGAATATGGTGTTAAAAGTAATATTTGGATCTATAAACCAGTATAAATGGTGCGTAGAGCTCCCAGTGCCGGCCAAACAGCTTTTAGACCCATAAAAAGACTTATGACCGGAGTCCCTGGTGCCTCTTAAAGTGGATCCTGCTTGAAAAAATGTGTGCACATTCCTGGCGATTGTTGTCCTGCACTCTCATTGTCTGCTACTCAGAAATTATTTACCTTCCTTCATTATTAGCTGTTAAAATGTGCATTGCAACCTTTGAGAAAGTGGTGGTGTCAGTGATGAATGGTGTCGAAGGCCAGGAGCAGGCAATGAATTTGAGGTTGATGAGGCGACTCATAACAGGGCGTGCAACAGCAGTGCTCACCATCAATCTCTTCCTCTGTCCCCTGTAGACACCTGGCACATGCATCAGCAAACACACTGCTGCAAGTGAACTGAGTCAACCCAGGCGAACACACACACACACACACACACACACACACATGCACGCACACACACATGCATGCATGCACACAAACAGAGTAGTGCAAGGCCTTGTGGAAAGAGACTTGTCCTCGAGCCAAATGCTGCCATGTAATACAGTAGAACGCAGCAAGTGGCTTTATTAGGATACTAGTTTGCATCCATATCATTTGGGTTCACGGCACAGAGGGCAAAGATGGGAAACAGTTATTGTGTCAGGAAAACAACAGTTGTGTACACATTTGCTGCAAGAAACCAAAGTGAATCAACACCTATAATTTCTAATATGTTGAACGCATGTGCACAGCTTCAGTTATTCACTTATACAAAAAAACTTTAAAATAATTTCAGAGAAATTGTCCTTGATATTTTTCACTAATTTATTTTCTTGTATGGTAGATCTGTGATGTGTGAAAGTAATGATTGTGAAGCTGTGTCTATTCAATAGTGTAAATAAGACATAAGACATTATATACCTACATATTCACTTTAATTTTCTTGGTAGTTCACTGTTGAGGAATTATGGAGATGAATAATGAATAAAAATGTTGAATTCTCACATTTACTTTAATTCAATTTAGACCATGTACCATAAGAAACAATAAAAATATTTACAATCTAAATACTAACCTTAATAATAATACAATCATTTTCTAAAATATAAGAATTGCAATAAGTAAAGCACAGTTTAAAAAATAACTTAAGAACTCCTTGAATTTGGATTTCTGACTTTGAAATTCTGAGTTTCATTAAATCCAACACAGCTGGTTATTTTAGCAACTGTTGCTTTTCCATCATCTCAAATCCATCCTTCCTTGGTTTCTGACGGTCAGATTTGTCCATATAGCTACTCCTCACTGGCTGTTTCCTTTACTGAAACAGTAAAGCTTGCCCAGGGGCTCAGCACGTGAATGTGGACGTGAATCAGTGAATGACCAAATGTAGTGAGAAGCGCTTTGGGTTCCTCTGGTTTTGAGAAAGAGCTATACAAGGCATTTACCAGACAGGAAGAGGAAACCTGGTTTGCAGCAGAAGATAATGAAGGCAGGTGAGTATCTAGGTCATATCTCACAAAGGAAAAAAGTGACTCTAGAAATGTGGCATGTGGAGGTACATCTCTAATTCATCTCAGTCTCAGCTGTTAGAACCTGGGAAGCATTGAGGACATTCATGGTGAGTTTTCTCTGAGGAAGTAATTTTTTATCATGGAAAGAGCCTTGATTGTACTGCATAGGTTGATCATCAGATAATGAATGGTCGTTCAGCAGACAGCTGGTGAGGTGTTAGGTGACTGCTCACTGATGCAGGCATAGGAAAAAGTCACAGAAACACACCTAACATACTCACAGTGCACAATTATGACAACAGACTGCTTTATTACAGTTATTTTAAGCTTTTTTAATCGAATGTTTGACGATGAGCCACTAAATGGAAGACACAAACACATCTTAAGAAGCACCTTTAAGGCAAAAAACATGAACATTCTGAATTGGCTTCAAGGCGCCTTTCTATGAACAGTAATATAACAGGCCTTTTTCTTAACCATTTTCCTACTTAAGTGGATTGGTTTTACACTAACAGCTGCAAGATAAATGCAATGTCGTGTAATAAAAAAACTCGTAATTAATGTATTTCTCACTGTTTTGAAGGAACAATGGCTATTTTCTGCAGTTCCTTTGCTCCTGGATTGGAGTGTGATTACTGTGGTACAGGCCAAATGCTGGTTAAGGCTCCACTAGAGATTTACCGTAAGGCAAACAAACAGAAGGAAAGATGAGTCCTCCAAAACTCCTTGTCGAAGTGAAAACTGTTATCGGTTATCAGCGCACCACCCGACTGGAAGGGAAGTAATCTGAAAGCTGTTTGAAATGCAGTAATTTGCTAGTGTGACTCATCACTGACACCTACAGCAACAACAACAACAAAAAAAACTGATCCTTTAAAGGCAGAGGAGGGTAACATAACTGTGCGTGTGTATGTGTTAGATAAAACCAACAAGATGGCATTTGAGGTTAATAGAGACAAAGTTATAGAACTGTATGTAGCTCCAGCTATTTAAATGTGGACCACACATGCTTGCTGCTTTTTGCTGCAAATATTTTCCAAGTTGCACTTGCTGACCTTTAATTAGCATAATTAACACATGAATCTTTTACTGTTGATTGCACACACTTGAGTACTCGTGCCTCTAATTGTATCGCTAGATTTATAATTTCTGTCGTTGAGAAATGACTCTGTTCATAGATATTTTAGCCATGCCAAGCTTGATAAAAAAGAAAAACCACCTTAGTGTGGGTTGTGAAGCCTTTCTGAGGGTGGCAATGCAAATCAAACCGTCTGTGTCCTGCTATCAAACAGGAAGCCACCGTCAAGTTAATATAATTTTGATGACAGCCTGATGGTATCAAAGCAAACAGTGTATCCTCACTTGAGGTGTCAGGTTGAGGGAAATTATTATGATTAATACAAAGTTACAGCAAGGCAGGAATGTAATCAGTCTTTGCCTTGCTAATCATTATCTTCCTCTGATTCATTTTGGCTCAAGATTTAAAAGAAGATATCAAGCTCTATTGTGGTAGGAATATATCTCAAGCAAGAGTTTCAATCATGTTTCCTGCATACGGTGAATTATTAGGCACTGGAGCTGGCAACTCATAAATAATGGTACTAATGACAATGTGAATGGCTTCAGATCATACATACAGAAAATCTGACACTTAAAATGCTCCACTTGAATCTTCTTCAGTGATTTTATATTTTTAGATGCATCCCTTATCCAACACATCTGAATAAAATCAAAGGTTTATTGGCAGACCTCTAAAATTTGCAGGGTAGTTGATCTTGAGGACTGGACCAGGGCACTTCGCTCCTTCAAGGTTTCTAGTGATTTGGTTTACTTGCCAACCACATTTTATCTAACTCAAGTAACAGTCAGATTAGATCACTTCAGCTGGAAAAGGCAACTGAAGAATCTCTGAGTGTAAAACTAACCAGTTTATGTTTGAGCATTTTAGTTCTTTTTCCAGCTAACATTTACATATACTGCCCCTGTGGGTGGAAAATGGGGGGAATAATGAGTCCCAGATGGAAATGTCTTTGGCTTACATAATGGCCTCTTAATTGCTTATATAGATTTGATTAACTACCCCTCTAGTTAAAAGATGGGGCTCAAATGTGTTTTAAACATATGGACAAATTTTCTAATACCTATTAAGACCCAGACCTACTTAGAGAGCACAAATAGTTTTGTTGGAAAGGTTGTATTTACCCAAAGAAGAAACCAGTTGTGAACAATTGTTCAGGCTGGATGGCTGAGCAAAATCCATATGGGACACATAGTGATGGGAAGAGCCAGCTGCTTTGGCTCCCAAATGGCTCTTAATTTATTATCATCTGCAGCAAATTTCTGCAAATAAGAATGTTTCATATTTGATTTATCACTTTTTATTTGATTAATTGCAAATATTTGTTCTGTTATGAAAGCAGACATTCTTACTTTTGTATGATATTTTCATCCAAATTAAAAAAATTTTTTAACAAAAACAAATAAACAACACACTGCAAGCAATGAGGCTTTCAATGAGGAACAGGTGTTCTGTTTATCTGTGCTACCCATAAATCCACCTGTCCTACCTTGTGGTAATGCACTGATAGTCAGAACACGGGCTCCCATCATTCACTTTGAAGAGTCGGCTCTAACACGAGGTATCACGCATATGCATCTTGTTAGGGGAAGTACAAAACTGGAGCTATTTAGCTTTGATAGAAAGCTGCAAAGCAGATGCTGACGTTAGCATCTCAAATGCTAGCTACTAGTTAGTCTATGGAGCGCTAAAGGCTGTTAAAGTCTGTTAAAGTCTCTCAGGTAAGAAAATATATGGGGGGTTTTATGTGTCCTCTCCATACATAACACTGACATTACCATTTTTAATGAAATGGTATTCATTTCATTAAAAAATGAATACCACTTAACAAATTTGTTCAGTGTGTGTTTACTAACAACAAATAGATGCATAGAGTGACAACATTCGTCCTCAGATGAACAGAAATGATCTTTACCTCACTTAATGAATCTTGGTTTTTCACTTGAGTGATATTATGAACTAGTGCTTTTCTTGGGTACAATTTCTGGATACTCTATCTAATACAAGTAACTTCAATCAAGAAAGAAGAAACATTTTATTCCAAAATGTATGAGAAACAGACCTGATGTTTCTACACCAGCTTTGCTGTTCTAAAGTGATTTTCTTTCTGCTGAGCTTCTTGTGCCATTTGGAGACGAATAATATGCAGTAAACACTGCATATTATCACTGGAAGTACATTACTTTGTTCCAATGTATAAACATTAACGACTGTAAGAATTCATTTTGTTTAATGTTGAAAAAAAATGGATTTGAAAAAAACATTTCTTCTGCCTGAATGTGTTATTTTGTATTTATTTGCTGTATTTTATCCTATTTTTGAATTTGAAATGCCAGAATTTTAACATAACTATTTTGATTGATGGCATTTTAAAATGTTAAATCAGATTTTATGATAAGTTACTTGGTGCCTGAGTAGCTTTTTTCAATTTCTTGGAAAGATATATTTTTCTTTTAGTAGCAATAAGTTTAGTGTTATTCTTAATACAATCTCGCTACTCTACCCTCCTCTGCCTAAGTTATGTCCTTTGTTGGATATTTAATGCAACGAATAAACCCAGCTCTCTTTAATTTATGTTCAGAATTTGTGTTCATTATTGCTTTAAAATAATTTTTTATTGTCACAACAGAAAGAGCAAAGTGAGACCATACAACCAGAGCCCAGCAGCAGGGACGATAATGCAGGGTCTTCTCAGGTAAGGGGAAATTATAACTTATTGAGAAAAAGTTACCAATCAATACCAATCTAATCTGATTGTTACAGGTATCAGGACATGGTTTTTACAGTCATTCCAGGTTACTCACATTCACACTCTACGATATTTTTTATCTAGTTGTGTGAAAAAAAAGTAAAACATCCGTGACATTCTCTATTTGGCAAGGAAAGCCAAAAATAGGCCGGTGGAACTTGTTTATTTACAGGTGTACGCTTTTTTTTATCTTAAAAAATAATCACATTTGACAGTGGAGCCTTAATCTTCAGATGCAACACAGTGATTTCCAAGAAACAGAATTAAAGGGTGAAATTAAAGGATTATACAGAGCTGAGTGCCTTCCAAGCTGTGACGTGTAGCAAGTCAACGTGTTAGAAACATTAAATTATTCAGTGCTTTGCTCTTCATCAAGTCAATTCCTAAAACTTTAATGGAAACAGAAGGAAGGTCAATGTTATACATCAAACAATAAAAAAGGTCACTTTAAGATTTATGATTACTTGATGGCAATTCCAAGTAAAGCAAAATAGAGCATGACTTTCTGTGAATGGCGCGTAAGCGAAGCAGTGCAAATTAGCCAGACTCGATATTTGCTGACTCACATCGTGACTTCCTTTGGCGCTTTCTTTGCCTATCAAGTCCAGTTATCTTGTAGGATCCTTTGAAGTGTAAATGGATTATCCCTGCTTGTTACCTTGAACTTAGTGTGAAAATAGATAAACTTATTGAGTTGTAAAATGTGGACTGTGACTTCTGCAAGCATCCATCTGGAGTTGTGATATCAGATCTACTGCGTTTAAACAATAAAATGATAACAGTAAAAATTTGATCTTTTTTACATTTACAGCGTTCAGAAATAACACCTAAAATTAAGAGTGTGATGGAGCATTTTTATGTCCGTGCTGCATAAATATTTTCTAAATTAAGGACGTATGGCAACTACTTATTGTTTTTCTTTTTTTTTTAAAATCCCCTTGTACATAAAGAACCAATATGCGGTTAGTTTTTTTTGGATTGTGGTTTTATTCATGGGCAGACGATAAAGCAGTCAGGAATCTGCAGCAATCACTCTGGTAAATATAGCTGTGATCCCATAACGCCTGTCATTTGTCAGTTAGGATTTTATTTAATACACAATAGTGTGTTAAAAGTGACAATTACCAAAGTGTCAAACACAGTGTTACTGTATCACTGGTTTCAAATTTATGTTCCTGTTTAAGGACAGAAACAATGGACATAACTTACTTTTTATGTGACCAACTACAAAAGATGAGAAAATAAGGTTACAAATGGCAGGCGATGGCAAAATAAATAAGCTAATTTGTGAATGAAATCATAATCTGCATATTTTGAATGCATAATAGGTTGAAAAATATTTATTTTAACTTGGGTGGATTGAATTCAAACCAGTGAGGCCCTGCCTTGTAATTTAGAACTCTTAATTTAATTAATTGTTGTTAAGTTTTTAGTAGCAGTTATAAATTTTGGCATATGGTGAAGTAAATGCCTTAAAGGATCAGGAAGGCGGCCAACAGATGACGAGACAGGTGGTCCTATTATAGTGTCTAATCAGTTACTAAAGAGTATAACCTCTCTTTAATAATATGGCTAAAAAGCCTTGACATATTATGCATATCACTTGGATTTCCTGGAAAGTAGTCAGATGGAATGGCAGAGCAAAGGAATCAGACACTGGTAAAATATAGATTTAACTTTTTGCTTTCATTTGCCAACAATGTTTGATGAGAAAAATAAAAATAAACAGAATTGGTCATTTATTAAATAGGAACATCACAGTGTTTGTCATGTTGTCATCATCATCATCCACTGATGAATTGCAAAGAGTCTTGTCTCTTTACCCAGAAGGCCGATGCAGATGTAATAAAGTTTTGTAATCTTTGGCAATAACATTATAATTACTATTCATTAGTGTGACCTGTCTTGAGCAAAAGGACCCAAAGACTTTTTTCATCCTTTACAGTGAAGCATGTTCTTATTTCTGCCCAACTTTCTTTCTTTCTATAAATTAGGTAAATTATGTATTAGAATTTTTTTTTCATTAGATTCTCTGTTTCAGTTATATGCCATATTTTGCTGAATGTAAGAACAGCAAAACCTCTCAGAGATGAAAGAGTGTGATAACATGCAAATATTTTACTATAACTCCATCTGAGAGGACTTGTGTTTAATCTACCTACTGTACTCTGCTTTTTATTCTTTCAGATGGAAAAGAAATCCTCCTGTACTTGGAGTATAAGCCCAAGGCTTGAAAACGTGAAAGGATTCCAGCAATAAAAAGGCTGAATAAAGCCTACACCCAGACAGCTGAGTATTCACAAAATTCATTTTCTAGATAGCACCAGCTGGGAATGAAATTTCCCATTTCTCTATCTGTCACTTCTACTAATCCAGAGAGTGATCTCCCTGAAACAAAGATGTGTTTTCTGGATGTAACTGAATGTCATAAACCCTTTCTTCCTCTACCATTTCAGTTCATCATCTTCTCTGTTATGACGTTTCCTTCCCGTCTTTGCCATAGTTTCCTCTCCCTCTCACGTTTTAGTTTATGAGCATAAATATAAAGTTTCTTATTAGGGATATCGTAATGTCCCAAAGAAGCAAAGAAGAATAAATGCCAAAATGTCCCACGGATAATATGCTGTGGATAGATATTTTTTATAGCTTCATTCAATATCCTACACAATTTACATGCTTAGAAAGGATTAGAATGAACTTTTTACAATCAGACAGTTATTTAGTTGTAAATATTACATTTACAATTAATATATATATATATCACTTTGGATAATCACTTCATAATATTTTTATCTGAGGTTAAAATAGCCCATTATTTAATGGACAATAACCTGCCACCTTCAGCCCAAACACAAATGTTTTGGCTGCTGACACAACTTCTGACTTTGAGTTCATTAAGCTGCACTAATAGTGTTTAAAATGCTACAGGCACAGAGAGGAAAATGTGCAGCTTCTTCCTGCTCAGGGTTAGGCAGCCCTTGTCACTGACACAAAGAAATGACATCATGTCAGTAGTGTGTGGTTCCAGTCACAATTAATCATATTTACTTATTTAATTTTTTTTTTCTTTCCTGAGGTAACAAAAGGAAAAAATTAGGGACTTGGTGTGCATGGTTTTTTGCGAACAATAAGGCCTTTTCTTGTTTTTTGGTGGACCTGGCAACAAAAAACTTGTAGTCAGCAGTCTTGGTCACACACTTTGTTTTGCTTCACTGATGCATTTCGTTTTCTGCTAAGAGAAGGTGGTTTGGCTGCTGAAACCTTTTTATCTTTTGTCTTTTGTCTGAACTGATCTAGAAAGATACAACTCTGATTTACTGCAACACTTATTTTTGTCTTTTCATCTGATGAAAAGGACTACTGGACAGTGAATTTAGTGAATCTTTAGGAAGGAAGATTAAAACTGGAACTGTTGTTACTTTGTCTGTGCAGGCATAAGCAATGGTTTAACTAAGTCTTCTTTCTGCTAGCGGAAAGGCCGTTTGATGTTTGGCATTAGAAGATAGAAACCTCATTCAACCTCATATGTCTTTCTATGTTATTCCTTCTCACTTCTCTATTTAGCCACTTGCACAATTTGCAAATAATTCAATTAAATCTTAATTGGGGCAAAACTAATGAGTAACATTTTATGAGGAAAAAAAGCTGAGTCTCTTTCCCGTTTTTTACTGACCATGTTTAGAAAATCTTAGTATTTTCCTAGTAAAAGTAGATAATGGTCAGTCATCATTTCTCTAATTATTTAAGAAGTGTAAAATAAGCCAATATTATTATGATCCATAATCTCTTTCTGTAATGTTTTAGGTGTGGCATATTGTGGAAATTTAATTTAGATTTTTATGTGGAAAGCCTGTGGGATGACATTTATTCTTAAAAAGATATAAAATAACCATTGCAATCCACTAACAAACACACATTTTCATTATTTAAAGTTTATTATTACCTAAGATTTTTTTAGTTTATCTATTTAACTTTTTGAATTATGTTGAAAGCATAGATCAGGTTTATTTTAAAACCTTAAAGAATTCAAATCCAAAGAATTTATATAGTAAAACAATGTCTTGTTTACATTGCTAGTTGCAATGAGAACTTAAAGAAATCGCTTTACAGAACCTCTATCATCATCGTGGTATAAATACAGTAAGAAACACTGCGACAATGCCAACTTTATTTCATGTAAAAGCACATAGAAACACATTTCCTGAGGGGAAAACGCACATAAACTGACAAAGTGTGAAAAACAGGCACAAGACCTGATTGCAATGGAAACCAGAGGTGGTGAGGTGTTAGGCTTGGTTTCCTAAGCGTCAGGAGAGTCATGAAACCACTGAATGTGTATTACAAAGACAGTATCAAGCAGTTGTGACTTCTCCAGGGTTCATTTTGACTGCTGGTATTAAATCTCCATTATTGGAGTAGCAGTATGTGAAGTATAAGGAGAGCAGTAAAGCAGCATGGCATGATCAATGGAACGTATCGGTACATCTGGCATCATAGCCCACTTGGCCCCATGAAGATAATAGGACATCCAGTAACAAATCGGTGGAATTTTACTGTCACTGTTTGGAAACGTGATTTTTGTTTGTCTTTTAAGGTTTAATACCAACATAGGTTTGATTTTGGGTTATGAACAAGTTGCTACTCACCTTTCCAATTGGAAATAAACTGAAAACCTTCAGTTTTAAAACCTCAAACATCCTCAGTCACCTGGAACTATGATTTAAAGAGAGTTAAAAGGCGAGGTGTTATGTAAAATCGACTATTTTTAGCTCTATATCATGCTATGCTATAATGTTTTCCCTTATCAAGTGCTCCTTTGATTTTTCCATGCATGTTTAAGAAATACTATTTTTTTAAAAACAGTAAAAGCAACAAGTTGGTACCTAATTACTACAGAAGATAGTCTGACTAATTAACAGCTGTTGACTTTTTTTTCTCATATAGAGCAGAACTGTTAAATATAATATTCTCCACTGTTGAAAACTACTTCTAAACTTTGCTGGTGTTCATTCTTCTTTTTACTTTTGCCTTTGTTTCATAGTGAACTAAATGTTTTATTTTATTTACTTTATATTTAGAACATGATAGAAGTATAAAGTCACACACATGAACAATAATGAATGTTCTTTAATAATGAATAACAACGACATTATAAAAGCATTTACTTTGCCAGCACTAAAAATTATTATTTCGCTTTCAAATATTAGTTGGATGAAATAAAACATTTTTCTTTTACATTTTTTGAATAAATGTCATACTGGTATTTTTACTCAAACTTATTGTGTGATAATTACATTCTGGCCCAGGGAAAGGCCACCCTTTCCACAACACAAAGCAGATGATTTATTATTGTATTTATCCATAAAAAAATGCTGCCTTGTTATAATTCTTGGCCTACAAGTTGCCTTTGGTGATAGAATATAAATAATCAGTGGTTAAAAAAGTGAATTGTTTAATGAGCCAAAAATGATTGATTGTCTGCCCCAGAAACTACCTGGACGGAGGAAGGAAAACATTTTAAGATCATAACAAAAAATCAAAATGACTCAGATCCAAAGGGACTCTCATCAGGCCCTCACAACAAACAAAATCACAGAAGAAAGGAAGGAAAAGGAATGTTTTTGTCAAGAACTTTCTAATCATGGGTTTCAAATTGACTCAACACAGTCTTTGTATGCAAAGATCAGTCTCCTTTCTTATTATTTATTTTTTTTGGTATTTGTTTTGTTGGATTTATTTGCCGATTGAGTCAGGCAAGGTAAAAATAAACAATTAGACCTGGCAGATTTGGACTATCATCAAGCAGAAATATTTGTGAGCAAAGTAATATTGTCTGTTCTACTCTTATTGGGATCAGAAACACCTTTATTGACCAGGTTTCTGCACATATGAAAAATATTAAATATTAATACATTAATTTGGTTGGAAATAAAATTAGGTTAGTTAAAGTAAAATGTATATATACAGTGTTATTAAGAATTATAGTTAAATTAGAGCAAATATTGCATATATTGTATTGTCTCAAAGCAGAGTAGTTTGTGCACTCAAACAGGACTTTTTGCAAATGGCAATAAAGATAAACAGTTTGTGTCCAGAATGTGTGGGATCTGCAGATCTTAGCTTCCCTTCTTCCTTGTCCAAGTCCCAGATGGAGAGAAGGTCAGCCATTATACTCCCTAATCCTATACTTGATTGGATGCAGGGCTGGTTTTACACTGGATCATTCAAACACAAAGATTTACTTTAATCCTTAAAGGTACCACCCATCTTGACTTACATTAATCTGCTTTGGGTTACATTTATCATATAGAACTTTGTTTACAACACATGTAAACAAAGATGTACATGTGTTGTCTTTACCTGAGACTAATAAAGAATAGCATTACCAGAAATATTCAGGATGTGCATGTTGGAACCAGATAAAAAAAATACAAAATATTTGAGCAGTGAAGCCTGGTGGCTTTGTTAATGAACAAACAGCTCACGCTGTTTCTGTGCAGAATTCCTCGCAGTATTGCAGTCAGCTCAGAGGATAATGGCGCCTGATCTCCTCTGTCACTAATGCCCAGTACAAAACCTATTGCACTCTGAATGTAGTATTTCATCAGACAGCTTTGCTAAACATTTGTAAATAAATAAAAAAAGACCAGTATGCTTCTGTTCTACCAGGAACAGAAGCATACTGGCATACATCCGCTTAGCCACATGTTTTGTGTAACTAATTGGATAACCACACCAACTAAAGCACGAAATTGACTTTTTTTTTTTTATCCCTCCTGCAGTTGCAGTGGATGCAAGCCCTCTCTGCAGGGCGTTGGTGGGGCACACATTTATGAGTCATACATTTAATATGCTCTCCCTTCCTACTCATATCATAAACACTCAGAGGGATAGAATTGAAGCAGACTCCTTTCTTTCTCCTCTTTAACGACATCGCAGACTTGGTTGGACAGTCAAGAGGTTCTTAGCTCTCTCTATTTCAAGCTCCCGACTCTTCTTCTTTCTCTGACGACCGACACTTAAAAGTGCCGGTCTGACTCTTCTTGCAGTTTTTTTTTGGTTTGTGTTTTTATGCTAACATGTCTTTCTGTATGCGTTTGGTTGGAAAGACAAGAGATTAGCGTGAGTCAGATAGTGATTCAGGACGCCAGGTGGCAAATGCCTAAAATCATGCTTTCCCTCTCATTTCCTCTCACTTGTTCACTGCCTCCTCTACACTCTTCGCACTGTCACTGCTTCTCTTTTTGTTTGCTGCCTCTTCTCGCCGTTCCCACTCCTTTTTCCCCACTCTCCCCTTGCAATTTGTCTCCCTTAAATAAAACTCCTCCTCACACCTCTCCCCTCGCCCATGTCACCTCCTGTTCCCGACACTGGCCATGAGTGCGCCCCGAACTTACTAACCCATCGTTTCACGTGTGGGCGGGGAGAGGTTAACAGGGGGCAGATAAAGAGGGTAAAAACAGATCGAGTCAAGAGGGAGATCGATGGCCAGATGTGTGGAGATAAACAGGAGTGTGTCGGATTGAGGTGGAAATTGAGCACGAATCTCGAGGAGCTTACCGGGAGGGGCGTTAGCAGAAGCGTACTCCTTGTATCGTGTGCGTGCCTGAGGGAGGGTGGTGGTGTTGGTGGGTAATTTTGAAAGAGTGGGACATGGGAATGTGTAGCGAGAGGCAGAGAGGGTTATAGAGAGCTGTGTTGAGGTGGATGGAGGCAGGGATAGAGAGATAGAAGGAGGGGTGGTGATCCTGGGGGCCTGATGACTCATGGCTGTGCTGCGGTTTGTGCGTCACTGGCGCTGGCTGGAGGAGGAGATAGTGGAGAGGTCTACGCATTTAATTACAGCCTTCCAATTTAGACACACTGTACACACACACCTACATACACACACTGGCATCAAATAATATCACAAAGGATTGTCTTGCAAGTTCACTAATTGGCACGTATATACGGAGAAGCGCTCAAAGATCTTTGCCGCATGTTTGGAATACCTGCGACCGGGATAATATTCAATCTTTTCACGTTCCTTTGGTTTCAAGCCAATGATTATGGTTCAGCCACCTCCTTTCTCAGACAGACCTTGAGGCAAAAAACTTATCAACCCAACCAAAAGAAAAAAAAACATAATACCAAATTGCACACTATGAGCAGCTGCACCACACTGCTTGTGACTGGAATATGAAATAGAGTCAGACGTAGAAGGGAGATGTGGAGGACTCGCTTTGATGACGCAGTGGGGCAAACTCTTCTCCACAGATTATACCAAGAGAGTTTTCGCAATCCAGCCTATGCCGCGTGACGTACAAGTCGTCCTGCTGGTTAAAGGTCATCCTGGGAGCAGGATTTCTGCATCGCCTGATATTGTTGTTGTCTAATTATTCACACTTGGATGGCTTCCACCAAGACATGAAACATCTGAGGGAGGTTGTTGTGCTTTTGATTTTAAGACATTGTAAATATCCTTGTTTCAGAATATATTTGAAAACCTTCCTTCAATTGACATTTCTTCCATGCATTTAGAAATGCTCCTTAAAAACATTCTTTCAGTGAAACGTTTTACAAAGCAGTGCATTTATTAACATGAAACAGGTGTAAAAAGAACAAAAGAGTGAAATAATTTTAATCCACCGTAAATACCAGTGTTGCCAGTATGTATTTGTGGTATATTTCTCACACAGATATTCAGACTTGATTTTCTTATATCACAAAGGTAAACATTTTGATTGTGCAGACATTCAGTACATCTGAGTGTAACTTAAAGCAACTTCAGAGTTCCTGCTGTTTTCCATTTCACAATTTTTCTCTTTCCAGTGTTTTCTTGCATCTAAACAACTGAGTGAAAACACATTTAGCTTTTTGGGTGTTATTTGCATTTTACTCAAATCATGATTCAACATAATGCTGAAGTTTTCTTTGATGTCGCCAGGGTGGTAAAGTGTCAAATTATTCCCATAACAGTAAATCCCCTTTGCAGATAAAAACATATTTATAAAAAAGAAATCATAACAAATAACAACAACAGTTAGGAATCAATTGTAATTTATTAGCATTAATAGGGAAGTTGTTTGCTGCTTTTACACACATAAAAAACACAATAGAAACACAAATACATAACACAATAAATATACAGTACAAAAACAGGACAGCCAATGTTTGATCAGTAAGCGCCACTCCTTACATAAAACAATTTATGAGAACTGTAAACATAAATACAGTTGTAATCAGATAAAATTAATTTTTGTCATTTTAATTTACCTTATGAAATATAGAGTTTTGTTTATTATACTAGGCCAAACATAAACATGAGACAGATTTTTTAAAACATAATTTTTAATATGGGATGATAAAATCTTAAAATGGTAATTAAATTTTTTTTTGATAATTGAAATATTTTAATTATCAAAAGTTGAACCCTGATGCATGTATGTAGCCTTTACTTTGACTGAGGGGTTTGTGATAGTGATTCATAAAGCAAAAATTATCAATGAGGTTCAGAAAAACAAGGCTTGTGTTGTAGTTAATAAATATATGTGGTTTCGTTATAAATCAATAAAAAATACCTGATTTTATATTCTTATACATTAATATATAGTATTTTGTACGAGATCTAAAATGTGTATCTTGAAGATTAGTCTTTCGTTTAAGGAGAAGAAATGCATGGTTTTAGATTGTTTTTTGTTATTTTTGTAATCCTTCAAGAAAAAAGAAAAAGAAGAAAGACTATTTGAAGTAATATGCTGGTAGAGCAAATTACTCTACCAGCATATTCTACAAAGTAATATGCTAGTAGAGCAAATTACCTTTATCATGATAAAAAGAAGCATTTCAAAACACAACAGCATGAAAACATTTCTGCTTTTTGTTTTCCTTCAAATATATACATTGAAATTGTTCAGACAAAAGGCCCACCTTTCGCTTAATTTCCCTTCCTCTCACGTCCAGACACATTTACCCTCCATGTGCACCAATTACACCCTAAGAGGTAGCAAGCCTCACTCTTAAACAATAGGACCAATCAGTTGCCCTCTCTGGCTCTCCCCCAGCTTCGCAGGCCCCTTTACTATACTCTATTTTCCAACCGAGAGAGCAGAGGGGATAATTTTCCAAACAACAGTGTTAGAGGGGTGGGGGAGAACGGCAGAGGGAAGAAGAGGGAGAAAGAGATAAAAAGAGAGAGAATGGGAGTCACAGTGGATTGGCCTGTTCAGAGTCTAAAGGCAAATCTGACAACTCAGCACTGAATGCAGATTTTACTCCTCAGTAAACTCTGACATGGGTTCTCCAGAGATGTGAAAAAAGGAACAATAACAATTAAAGCATCTACTTAGAAGATCATGCAACACAAGGCCCAAAACAGGTTCATGCTTTTGTACTTTAAACATGTAATAGATTCTACCTGCATATCAAAATATCTAAAGTGATTAAAATAAATCTTAGAGCACTTTTTTGTTTTACCTGCTTTATTTATGTTACTGAAATCTTAAAACATTTTAAAAAGTAGTCCTGTGCATTTTATCAGTAGTATATATTTCTAGGGTTATGTGTTGTTTTTTATTATCCATTCAGGAGGGGGGTTCTCCCCAGCAGTTTTCCAGGTCTTTCAATTTAACGCCTATTTCCTTTCTCATTCATGTCCGCTATCATGAGTCGTCAGCAGCTACGTCCCTGGGGAGGGAAATCCCAGCTGTCACTAAATAACTTTTCAGATCACACCAATGAAGCTAATGTCTGCGGACGCCAAAGGCCGCGGAGTCCATTTAACAGCCACTTAATGCATGAGCACACAAGTGGCGCACAAGCACGCGTGCACGGTCACACACACTGACGCAGCCACGCAGCGTGTCACGGATTACCCTAACCGAGCTAATGATCTCCTCGATGGGACAACTGGGACTCTTCTGAGGCTGTCTTCAGCCTGATGTCCCACTGGGACCCGAGGAGAGCCTCCGGGGTAATTACAATGTAAATTCTGTGTGTGTGTGTGTGTGCGTGCGTGGGCGTGTATGTGTGTGTGTATGTGTTTTATCCTGCCTGGATTTGCAGTTCCCAAGATTACGTTAATCTGCTCTTGTCCTTTTTGCCTACGAAGGTTTGGGATTTGATGGCAGTAAAATTTTTGTTCATGAATTATTAGTAACTTAGAAAAAAAACATCTTGGTATATTTATTCCAAAATATGAGAGATGTTCATTGCTTGAACATTTAGAAAAAAAAAAAAAGTAATCTAAAACCCCAAACTTAGGGTCAATAAATGAGATTAGATCAACTTCTTTCAATTTGACAAATTTGAAAGAAGATATTTTAGATATTAGATATCTTTATTAGAAAAGATATTTTAAGAGAACGTGCAATGCTCTGAGGATATGCTTTTCAAACAAAATCAAATATTTAGATCAAGTAGCCTGAATCAGACTGGACAACGGAGAATACAAATAGAGGGGGAGGGAGCAAGTGAGGGAGATGGATGGGCTAAATGGATGGGTGACGGATGGCAGTTTTAAGCGGAGTGAAGGCTGAAAATGAGGTGGCATCCTCACCCCCTTTTTTATTCTCCACACTGCCTTTGTTTCGGCTCATGGCCCTCATCATCACCCATCATCATCATAATTGTTTAGCCCTCCCTTTCTTTATCTCTGTGTGTCACCAGCCTCTCATCCCACCCCTTTTTCTGTGACGCTCGACACGCCAATCAGATCGTAACATGACATTATGGCTCATTACACCTGGGTTGAAGCATTCGATGCTCATTGACAGCTTTCACTTTGTGGCAAAGAAGTAACCATTTAAAAAAAAAACAACCTCCCTCCTGCAAACATTTAGTTTGTCTTGTCATTTGTCGCTTTTTGTCTCCGCTGTGTCCAGGCACAAATACATGTGGCATCATGTATTCTGGAACTGCATGCTCGTTACACCTACTGGAGAGCACTAATGGACAGCGTGAGGTTTGGTACTGGGAAAAATAGAAGCAGAGGAAGGTAATCATAGGAGAGGCACAAGTAGAAAGAAAGGCGGCAGAAAAACATTGTGGTCATCTGCAGTGCGATGAGTCACCTGTAGGCAACACACTCACTCTCTCTCACACACACATATATCTACACACACACACAAGCCCGAAAAAGGAGCTGCCACAGATGTGCAGCTACGATGCCACATTGTCTCATGGACTGCATCCATTGAAAACATTACGCTGTCAGAGAAATCAGAGTAAACAGATGGAATCTGAAAGAAAGAATCGCAGATTGATGATTTGACCTTTCACAGCCTCACTGGTGAAACTGAGATGTTTGCCAGATGATTAACTGACAAACAAAATGTTAATCAAAGCAGAAATTAGTATTTGTATGATTTACGCCCGGCATGATGTTTTCGCTGTCATAATTAGTGCAAACAAAATCTGTGAGTGAAATCAATCCTTTGCATCATGTGTACATATTTTCCTCTGTGTCTTTTCCGTTCTTTTTTCTTTTAAAAGCTACAAATGGTAGCATGTGCCCTGACTCAAAGGATTCTGAGACTCAACGCATAAGCAAAAACGCAAACAAAAGAGATGTATCAAAGAAAGTTATCAGAGCTTGAGAAATTTATCAGCAATGATGTCCTTTATAGAAGAATTAAACCAATGTTTTGAAGACAGTTTAGTCTGTCAAAATGCAGATGTATTTATTTCTGTAGCCCGAATACTTTATGTGTAAAACCTTTCATACATCAAGTTTCAAAAAATGCAAGGTGTGTAAGGATGCATCCCGTTCACAGAAACAAGATTTTAGTTTTCAGTTGTCACAACTAGTGTAAAGTTTCAGTAAATAATGAAATGTGTTTTAAATTAGCCCCGTTCAGTAGGGAAGTATTCAGTTCAGTCAGAGTATTTTATATTTTGAATTAGGAATGATCAAATGCAATTCAGACTCAGTATTGTGAAATATTCCTCTGGTTTCCTGCGATCAGAAGTTGAACTTTAGCATTGTTAGAAGCTGTTCACCATTTCTACATTTTATAGTTAGAAACTGCAATTTGTTCGCCATGCTATCACTGTTCCTATTGTCTATCTAGTACCAAAATGCTGCCACAAACATGATTAAAGGTAGTGGCTTCTTCAATTCTCTCCAGTCTGCTGAGCATAAAACCTTTTGTTTATTTTTTTTTTTTTTAACAGGGCAATTACTCTAATTTATGCTTTAAAATAAGACTCTCAAAAATAAACACAAAAGAATGCAAAGCTTAAAGCACTCATGTTCATATCACACCATAAAGATACTTCACCACATGAAGTTGCAGGCAGCAAAGGGATATTACTCATGAGAAAGATTGCCTTTCGACGTGGCACAGATCAACTAACATCATATAAATGCTTGACGTCACCAACTTCTTTAACTTCCATTTTTAAGCCTCCAGTTTAAAACACATAAATTGACACTTCAGACTGGCTGAAAAAGATCAGGTAAGACTATTCATGTATTTTAATGTAAAAATGTCTCAGGTGTCTCGCTCGTCTTAGTTACAGAGAGATAAAGCATTAGGATTGGGGGAAGGGAAGGGGAGGTAAATGTAGTCATCACTTGTTTTGATTCACTCTGCGTTTAACTTGCACCCCCCCCATCTACCCCGCCTTCCATCTCGCTCTTTTCATGCCTCACCACAAACTCCCCCCGACTCCGCCTCACTCGCTCTCCCTCCACAGTTACCCCCACCCATTTCCACATTCCTCAATGAGAATAGCGACTAATTCAGCCTATTTGTATTAATAGTAGCAGCTCGCGTTGCTTCTCTAACAGCGGCAAAAAAGAAAAAAAAAAAACTCAAATCACTGGAGTGGGAGTTGCTCTCGTGTTGCTATTGCCTGCTACCGCCTTCGCTCCCTCCTGTGTGAATGCGATCACAGCTGCATCTTATGAAGCATTTCATTTAGGCAACATTTTAGTTAAGTGATTTATGCAAGTTTCAGGAGTCTGGGAACATTCAGGTGAGAAAGACCGCAGAGAAGCAATTAGCCTTTTCACTGTGTAGTCAGGGCAACAGCGTCATTGACAGACGTTCTGATTATTAATATTTCCCTGCCACTTACTGGGCTTGAAACTTTACATTGTTAAGAAAGCAACGGGAGACAAGTTGAGAATGTGCCTGCCTGGATGTCTTTGTCATCGCCACATGAGCTGGTTCTCTGATATTTTTACATTTTCTGATGGCGACCTTCAGCTTTTCAGTCCGACCAAATATCCGGCCAAACTCTGTTTAAACACCACATGTGAGACACAAACATCCACACTGGAACATAAACTGTGCTGGCTCCTGCACATGTTGGAAAGGTTGTTTCGGTTCTGCTCTATTTGCACACATTTAGACTATAATAAACTTAGTTATGCTTAAAGGACACATTAAAACGAATGATGCATCCTGTTTTACAGCTAATCTAAGTTTGTCAGAGTTGGTATATTTGTTTCTATTCTGTTTTCAGTAAAAGAGACAATGTTGTGCATTTGTCAGTTTGTAATGTTAAATGATGTGATTTAAACAGGTTTAGAATATTGTGTGTGGATATTTACAAAACTAATTAGCTTGAATGTTTTTCTCTCCTTCCCTGAAGATTTGTGCTTTTGCACAGGTCTCTGCTGCCTTTGTCGACAGTTATCTCAACCTTAACATCTGGACTATTTTTATATCGTAGAATCATTTCAATGGCCATCAAAGCTTGTTATGAGCTAGAGGATCGTTCATGTATCATGTCTGATTTGCTGCATGAGGCGCTGAGAATATCAAAGGAAAAATGTAATGTAAACACCCAAAGGCTTTTAGTGAGAATCCATAAACATTACAAAAAAAGTTGCAGAAAAGCAAAAAAAATTTAATGTTTGTTTATGTTATTAGAGTTTCCGTTTTTCCTCAGCATTAAGTATGGCACGGTATTCACAGAAGCAGTCAAGAGACGAGTAGTGACTGTAGAAGAGCTGCAGAGATCCACAGAGAATCTGTTGATTGGACAATCATTATTAGCACCCTCCACAAATCTGACTTTTATAGAAAAGCTGTAAAAGAAAGCTACAGATTTATTAAAATGTCATTTACACACAGGCCAAAAGAACTCAGGTGAATTTGTTTCCAATCAGTTTTCAAAGGCAGACACAGCATGACTGCTTTCACCATTCATCAGAGCAACAGCAGATCAATTCAAAACCGAGAGACTCTTCACCCATTCAAATCCACTGACGGTTTGAGAACGTGACACGCCACCGGTGAGTCCAGGTGCCACCCGCTCCCTTCCCGTGCCTCTCACGTCAGAGTCGACGTCTCCCGTTTTACATCCTTGAAAGAGATTTCAAAAAAAGGAGCTCCGGAGGGTGAAGCTGAAAGTGAGAGAAAAAGGTCTGCTTTTTTTCCAAGGTCAACCAGCTGCCACAGTCAATGAGCCTCTTCAGCCTGGGAGCCAACAAAGGACAGAGTCACTTCCAACCATGAATTTGTCATCAAGCCCTCCTGCCCCCCTTCCCTGCAACCCCATTGAACCCTCAACAAACAAAAACACACATCAAAAAGCTTAATGAAACGCTTTTCACCAACTCATTCAAGATGTCCTCAAAAACCTGTTTGCTTCGGATTTTAGATTCGCTTTTTATTGGCGCCCTTGTTTACATTCTCTTCCCACAGCAGGCAGTCTCCATTGGCACTGTCTGTTTGTGTTTACTGCCGGGAAACCGACTCCACGCTTTATCAGAGGTGTTACGGAAAGGACAGTGTGTCATGGGGGAAGCGAGCAGCACGGTGTCGCACTGTTTTGGACATCGGATGACTCACAGAAGACAAATCAAGGCTGGTGGCATTTGAGAGAGGGCTCGTCCATTGCATTAGGACGCCGCTGTTAAATCAACAGCGCAATCATAATGTGTTCCCGCGGTGCCTGTTTTAGCAGGTCAGACATGAAATTGATTAAGGCATCGTCCAACCTAATTACGGGGAGAGGCTCCTCCACCGTCACATGTCGTGACTGTAATTTGTTTTGGTTTTTTTCCCCTCTCTCTTCCTCTCTCTCTCCCTCTCCGTCTCTCCCTCTCTTCATAAAAGATGATGAAAATTCCCAAAACATTAGGCCTCTATTTTACAATTTTGAGTGCAGCATCGCTGTGACTGTTTCAAGTAATTTCTATATGACTCATCAGACTCAGCACTCATACATCACACCATGAAAAGAGCAAATTCTCGCCTGCTTTAGTCGCGGCTGAATTACTTCTCATCTGGCCTGTCACGTTTTTTTCTAAGACATGTCCATTCTTCACTGATTGGGTTCTTTGACAAAAGTCTAAGAGTCAAGTGAAATGCTTGATGCTGTGTGTCGATTTAAAGAGAAAATATAGTCGCAAAATATGAGACAGACATACCCACCCCCATCGTACGCCTCCCACTACCTAATTGAGGTTTTTTTTTTTTTTTACCACTTTTCAAAATAAGGGCTCTCAGTAGGGTTCTTTTTAGTAGCTGCATTAGATTTTTTTTTTTTTTTTTTGTCTGTATGACAAAAGAAAATTACACAAGATTACCCTGGTACAAGACGCACAGCTTTAAATGCTTTGATTTTGGTTTTCACTCTCAGGTCACAGACACGTGAATGTCAAGCATATGCAGAATTTAACCCTGCCTTTTTTTTTTTTTTTTGCCTCCATGTTTCCGCCTCTGTCTTCTCTTTGTGTCTTGCTGGCTTGCTGTAACAAACCCCCTCACGCACACACATGCACACTGCCGACGTGAGATAGCGGCGGCTGCGTATCCGCGCGTGCCGTGCGTGACGGCCCGTGACGTACCCCGTTACGTGCCGTCGGGTTTTAGCGCTCTGCGAGAAGCTGATTTTTGGGGGGGTTTTATTATCATCCGTGGGCATCATCGTCGCCGTTGCTATCAGCTGGAGCAGACGTGACGGGTCCCTCTGCGTCATTGTTCACTCCGAAACCTCTAAAACTCTTGCCGCCAAAGCTACCATCACCAACCAAATGGGCGGGGAGGTTGCGGGTGGGGGTGTTGGGAAGACGACGTCAAAAATTACTCTGCTGCTTTTTAGTTGTGTCTCCTCTCCTGCCTACCTCCCCCTTCTTTTCTCTCTAACCTCTGCCTCTCTATTAAATGTTCACTTCTTTTGTTTCATCCACTCTTTCTTGTTCCATCTCACTCTATCTTTCCGCGTGACATCCCCTGCCCTTATCCATTCTCCGGTTCCACCATTATCTTAACCACCTATCTCCTCATCTTTCCCCTCAATTCCCATTTCTCGTAGTCGGGAAGAGTTTTATATCAGAGAGAGACAGATAAACCCACCACCACTAAAAAAGAAAAAAAACGAAAAGCTTCCCCTGTGCACACAGTCAGCCCCCACCCCTACACCCTTTCATCGCCACAACCTTCTACTCCCCTAATCCTAATCACACCACAACCGTTGTCATCAGCTCTTATCTCTCTTCCCCAAATCTGCTCTGACTCAAAACAATTTCCTCTCATTTGCCATTTATTTTAACCTCCCGCACCCCCTTGCCTCCGAAAGCATCATCAGCCCTCCTACCCCTTTCAAAGAAAACCCCATATTCCTCAAAAAGCTCTAAAATCACTCCCCATGCAGCACAAACCCCACCTAGGACACACAAATGCAGAAGGGTTGGGGGTGGTGGTTGACGTTGCAAGTGTTTCCATTAAAGAGTGACTGCACGGCATGTGTAAGCAGCGTCTTGCCAGTGTCATCCAGCGGGGCGCGACAAGAACTGCAGTGTGACGTCACCGCGCACGCCGGCTATGATGGTTGGTGGAGCGTATTTTACGTGTGTGTGATTCTGTGTGTGCAGTTGGGATGGGAGAGATTTGAGGAATACAATTTGGTTGGTAGGAGGACCCGTTGGGCCTTGCTGCATCATTGATCCCGGAAAATGAATGAGAGCCAACATTTAGTGCCACCCCCAGCCCACGGACCCCTGTCCCTCCATCGCATGCTTGTCTTTGTAAATTTTCTCAGCTTTTTTTTTCCTCTAGCCTTTAATTTTCTTTCCCCCAACCCAGGCAAAAGTGAGTTGTTGAATCTGTAAAAATTAATTGAGTGTTTGACAAGATGCTCTTCAATCCTGTGAAGGAGACCCCCTAACTGTGTTTTAATGACTGAACCTCGCGGAAGGGGGAGCAAATACTCATTGAATGTTTGATTAACTGATAGGAAATCCATTCAAAGTTCAATGAAGCAGCCTAGTGTGCCAAAAATTCTAAGTGTTTGAATTTGAGCAGGTACAAAAACAGCACCACCCACTGGGAGAGTTTTAAACAGGAAAGACAGAGACAGAGAGAGGGAGAGGAGCACCTCACTGTGTGAAGTATGAAGCGTTACAGCGGCAGAACATGTACATGATGGCTCAACAGGAATCAGGCGTGTGCATGTGTGTTGCTTCATAGTGACCGGTGGTACAGCTACTCAGAAAGAGAAAAATAAACGAGTGTTTCTGAGTAGGGAACATGACATGAGTTTGTTCTGCTGTCTCTGCTGTCATTGTTGGATTTCAGAGAACTGAACAGATAGGAGAAAAGCTTTTCAGTTTAATGATATCACTTATTCTGCACCACAGATGGTAGCATCATATTGTGACTGGCATGTTTAGTCAATAACCTGGCTGTCCAGTTTGTTTCAGGCTTTTGTCATTTAGTGTTCCTCGCAATTCATACCTCTTGAGCTTTTTTCTGCTTTTCTCACATTGCAGCTACAAACTTCAGTGTTTTATTTGTATTTTATGTTATATCCCAACAAAAACAAAGACTAGGATATGAACAAACAAATAAATTACACATCTAAATAAATTCAGTGCAAGTAACTGCTATCAGAAATCACCTATAAAGTGAAAGAAAATTTTAGAGAACATTAAAGCATTGAAAGGTCACATTTGATACCTTCAATTTTGTGTGAAGCCTCAAAATATTCTTAAATTAAATTACTAAAGGTGGTTGTGTAAGATTTTAATCCAAAATGCGTAGCACACAGTTCAGAATTTTTATTTGTCTAAAACCTTTATAAACTATTTATCAATCCAGATCAACTTCCAAATTTTGCACTAACTTATCTTTCACAATCCCAACAAAATACAGCAAATTCTCCTCTTTTTCCTTGCAGATTTATTTACAATGTTTGTTTTGGTGTTGCACTTTTTGTGTTCTGTTATAATTGAAGTATTATTTTCAATGCTAAAAATGACATTATTCATAAAGTGTTGGTTCTAGTTTTGTACACCTTTATCTGAAAAGCTGCAAGCTGAAAATCAAATTTGAATTAAAAGCATTATTTTCCTTTATTAAAGAAATGCTTTATAAACCCTTGAAAATGTGTGACACCTCTCTGACATTTTGGCACCGTTTCTTCCAGAAGCGAAAAGCTTGTTTACGTGCGGTAGCAGCACGACTGCTGTCCATTCTCAAAGTCTCTGTTATTGATTATCCTGCTGGTAATTAGTTATTGATTACTCTCGGCTTTTCTGTCTGTATGTGATGGGAGATTTTAGCGTACAATCATAATTTAGTATGGCACTGATTCTTGTTTTCTGCCGAGCCTCATCTGAGAATGAAAGATTTAGAGAGTGAAAACACAAGTGGAGGAGTGAGTAGAAGGACTGAAACAGACGAATCACCTTCTCCGCTGCTCTGAGTGTTGACTCATGCTGCAGATCTTGCCTCACGAGTTTCAAGCTCAGAGCAAAAAGAGTGAAACGCAATGCTTTCTGGATGTTAGGTGACATTTAGATGCAGAGATCTTATTATTATGGCAATTGCAAAAATTATCTAATGTGAATGGCAAAAATATTCAAAAAACGGATGTCTTGTATTCACTTTATTAGCTTGGGATCTGCCTGGATTGCAGGTTCCTGATTAGTCTGCTTTTCATTTAGGAAAAGGTTTTAAATTGTCTGTTTCCAAGAAGATTTTTATTTTTAAAAAACTGTCATTATGCTGAAGATGAGACACAGCATTCCATCCAAAACATTAGTTTGTCAGTGATCTGATTGAATGACTTGAAGGCATAATTAGTTCATTATTTGATCTTGAAGAAGCCATATGGAGGATTGTACAGTATCCACATTATTTTATCTTAATTAATTCCTCTCAAATAATCTCAATTTTCCAGACTTGCTTTTGCATAATTGGTAGATGTTTTAGATTGGTTTTTCACTTTTCACTGATTACTATTCATTGCACAAACTGACAAATTAATTGAAAATGGCATTTAGGTTCCTTTGTGCAAACCTTTTAAATCAGAAAAACTTGTCAGAAACCTTCTTGCGCTATTGTGAATTCTTTTGTCAAAAAATGAGAGAGTTTTAGGCACACAAAGGTGCTGCGCAAAACATCACCTGCCGACGCAAATAAGAGATTTATTCTCAATCGGCATCTTTTCAATGATTCATTTCTATGTGAGATACTTTTATTGTGTCACACTCTGGTTTTAATATTCAAGCTTTTTTGTGGCACAACTTCAAAGAAACTTTGTTTTCCTTTCAATTTCAACTGACCTAAATGTATTTTTGTAACCAAACTAAAATTGTGGTCTAAATGAAGTAGAGCATCTTTTTCAAAACTTTCAAAACTGTATATTTAAAGCCATCTTCAACTACATCTGTGTCTTATAAGAACCAAAACATGAGATCATGCATGTTTATCACTTTTTTATTTTAGTTATCCATAATCAGAGGTACCCAAAAATTGTACTCAAGTAAGAGTAAAACGTATCAGTCTAAGAAATTATCCAAATTAACAAAGTATTAAAAGTTTACTCAAGTGCTGAGTAGATGATTAAGTTATCAGTCATTTAATATTTAAAAATTACATAATCAGGCAGACCAAATTATGAAGGGAGTCGGTAATGTCAATAAATTATATAAGTAACAAAAAATAACAAAATCATGCAAAAGAAAATTTTCCCAAATTCGTTTCTGTCAATTAAAAACTTATGAAATTTTAACAAAAGCTACAGGTTTGTGTCTGGTGAGTTTTTGGTTAAAACATGTTTGTTTTAACCAAACAGTTTGCAGAGAATCCAGGAATGCTAAAGTATTTTACATTTCAAGTAAGAGCAATAGTAAAATTACTCAAGTAAAAGTGAAAAGTACAGTATAGTTAAAACACTTGTAAAAGTAATTTTTGTCAAAAATGTTACTGAAGTAATGAATGCATGTACTTTATATATATTAATCCCAGAGGGAAATTCATAATATTGTATCTTAGTCCTTTCTTCTAGTCAGATGCTGGACTGAAAATGAAAAATTTCTCTGTTACTCACCTATTCTCACTGTTTAGAAATAAAACGAAGAATCTTAAACCATCAAAAACAATCTTCTTCCTTCTAATTAAACTGGCATTTGATAGATGCTGGGTTTAATCAAAGCTGTGCTGATATAAGAATATCTCATGTTCCTTTCAGTCCATTTTGTAATTTACAATTGCTTGTTTGTTATGTTTATTATTTGTTTTATTGTTTATTTAGCCTCAGCTATATTTTGTTCAGTTATTTATTTTTAGTGATAGTTTTAAGTCATGAGACTTGCTTATTTTAAATTACCAGGGAGTTTAATTGAGTTATGAATGTTAGTCATTTAAACATGCTGATAGTCTTTAGATATGTGGAGTTTATACAATAATTAATTCCTGTGTGATTCTCTAAACACTTTGTTTCTCTTGCTCTCATTAACATTTGCCCATTTAGTATGATCTAAGTGGGAGTAAGTGGGGCGCCAGGTGAACCTTTTTCACAATAGCAGCGCATCATATTCAGACAATGCTGCAGATTGGCTTCATTGCTAATCACACGTCAAGTAATTCAGAGTGAATTGTTTGGAGCTTATTTACAATTTTCTCTTTTCTGTTTGCCAGAACGACGCTCAGCTGCATGCGTCGATCTTTATGGCGGCTCTGGGACTCAATTCAGCTTCTTGGCTTTGAACGTGTCTTTTGTATCTGCATCCTTACAGGCTGCACAGAACAGTTGCCGAGCAGCATTATCAGTCTAATTAACCCCATTTAGCTGGGTTGAATTTTGTAGCCTGCCTTCATTTGCCAGCTGCAGGAAGGTATCTTCAGAATCAGGTGCAATTCAAGACCAGAAATAGTGACTATAGGTCTATTAGGGACAAGATTGCTTTTTGTACTTTGTTCACTGATGTTGAAGCACTTTGTGACTCGTGCCACAAGAGAATATCTGAAAATTAAATTTCAGTCAATATTCTTCTTCTAGAAATTTTGTGACACTTTCATTTGCTGTATTATTGTTTGTGTGCATCCACACACAAACAAATAAATGTAAATAATTTATGTAACTAAACTTTAACCAATGTTCCCAATATCAGTGTTGTCCAGTAAAAACAAATACAATAATAAACCGTACTGAAACTTTGTGCACCAGTTAGCAGTTTTTCTCAGGTGGGCCATAAGTTCATCCAGACGTCCTCCAATGACCTTTAAAGTTAATATTGAATTTGTTCTAAAAAACGTCAATTCAACAATTCAATGGCTGAGTTTCATTAGCTTTGAAAAGTTTTGGTTTTTTTTACTGCCTTGAACATGTAATTACTTTAGCTTACAAAATCCTGTTTTACAGCAACAGCTCTCTCATCATTTTGAGAAAATCAAGAAGTGCCTACATAAACATTTCTTACATATCCTCATGTTATAGCTTTTTAAGGTAAGACTTGAAAATCTGTTAGTCAGGATGGATAGCTCAAAGAATAAAAAAATAAAACTAAGTTTGGCTTTAAAACTTGGATAGGTGCGTCTTTATTTTTATGCTTCAATTTTATTTTAATAAATCCTGAAAACGTTTTCTCTGGGTTTAATACAGTCCAAGCTGCCACACACTGCTGGTCAGCTGGCTAAAAGAAAGCAGGACCGTAACTGACCTGCTTTCTTGTCAATGTATTGCTTTAGCTAAACAGAAATAAGTGTTTTTTCTTCTTTTACTGAAACTATTTCTGTGGTTTGATTCCCAACCTTGGGATGTTTTATGCAGATCTTTTCTCCTGTTTCATCCCATTTTCTGTCTGATAAAAGTCAGTAAAGGCCACTATTGACACAAAATGCTTTCTTTTAAAAAGGCAGTTACATCATCCAATACATTTTGTCAAAGACCTTTGGAGAGCACATATACCTACTTTAGTGCGTTTCACATTTTCCTTCATTTAGATTTGTAAACCAAATTTTATTTTTTATGGTAATTTAAAAGAAAACAAGACATAACTATAACCTTTAAAAATAACCACTGCAGCAAAATCAACACTTTAAAAATGTTATAGATATATTTATGTAAATGGTATTGCTATGGTATTTTAGTTTGAGTGTTTTCTGCTCCCCTTAATCTGAATAATACAGTATTATTTGACACACAGCAGAACATTTCACAGCTCTTGTTCTGCATTCACACAGTACACAGAGGACCTTTGTTTAAAGCGTCATCCATCATTAAAGTCACTCTGGATGTACCTCCTCTCTGCTTACTAAAACGATGCTGCTGCATTGTCACTGTGTGCCTTCTAAATGCACAAAATCTGTCTGTGTATCCTACGCTTTGTATTCCACAATAGAACACAGTCAGGTTTTCAATTTAAATGTTAGTCATAGAAAAATGAAGTAAATGAAATAAAATGTTTATGTGCAAATGCTGTTTGAGCTTATCTCTATTTTATAAAATCTGAATAAAATCCATAATTAAAAACGGTATTATATGTTAAATTTAGGCTACAGTGCATTTTTGCATGCATGCTTTCATCATCAAAAACTCAAAGGCTGTTTTTTCTCTTTGATTTATTTTTCTTTCCTTTGATCTTCATTGCCAAATTTGATTCTAATGAAATGTCTGTGTGCTCTCTTCACAACATGCCAGATAAAAACATGTCCCAGTGAGCAGATCAACCACCTGTTCCTCTGCCAGAACTGATAACTAGCTTGCTACGGCTTATCAGGGACGAACCGGGCATAAATAAAACAATTCACCCAGGTTAACTGAACAATTTGTCCGATTTTTCTTGTTAATGAATGAGTTTGCTCTGTGAATTTTGGGAAATGATTAATGCTCAGTTTCTGAGAAATATGTATAAAATTAGGAGACTAAGAATTCCAAGGTTTTGAAAGGTTCTACTTTAAACTAAGCATCTCAAATTTGTCAAAAAAAAAAAAAAAAAAAAAACTTTTTTCACCAGCATATATGTTGTTGTTTTACAAGACCAAAGTTGAACTTGCATGTATCATTACATTCATGAGAAATACAATAACTCAGTCAAACATGCTGGTGATATTTTGATGATCAACTTTGTTTAATCAGGGAACATGTAACAAATTGAAACTGATATTAGTGAAACCATAAGTACATAACATGAAAACTCTTTAACCTGTCTTAATTCAAACAATTAATTTTCAAGAAGCGTGTCCCAAATTCCTTAGTTCAGAGGCCAAGTTCTTATTCAGACTGGTAATCATTCTCTGATGTTAAAAACTGCTTCAGGACCTAAAACATTTAGATTCATTTATGTTGCAATAAAACTGAAAAGCAATGGAAACATGTCAGGGAGCAAATACTCTTTCACTGCACAGTTCTATCTCCCGGTTCAAAAATGTCAAAACTTGTTTCGTTTTCTTTTAACTTTTTCCAAATATAGCTGATCTGCTTCTTTATATGAGGCACATGAAGCATGTATAGTAAACATAGTGTGTAAAAAGTCATGCCATGTCGAAAATGGCGAACAGTAAAGTTCACTTTAAAGCATTCATTTCAGCTTGCTATATTATTACAACTATAGCACAATCTGATCTGTATACAGTATGAAGCCAGGTCATAGATGAGACTCTTACAGCAGACACTTCTTTGTTTTAGTCCTATAAAGTGCAAAATAATTTATTGGTATTCAGTATGTAAATCAGGTTGAATTCATACATGGACACATTTTGTTCATCAGCGGAGATCTTGCTAGAGGCTCCTCAGAGGCTGCAATCTTGGCCTACTTACCTCCAGAGACTGCAATCAGTAACATGCTGTGGCATCATTAACAAGCGGAAAGAGACAAAAATCTCCTGTCTGAATTGTATTTCAGAGTCATGGGGTACCATGGTTGCTTAAGAAATGATGCTACCTTATTTGTTGTGTCATGTTGTTGGAAAACGTCTCGCATGTGCTTATGTGATGATGAATCCTAATTGGGAAATAAATAGGTGAAATTCAGTTTTCATCAATAAAATGGAGACAGTCTTTTGACTATGCATCATAGAAGCCACGACGCATGCATTTTGTGTATTTGCTGATGTCAGTGCCTTTAGAAAATACCAAAAACTGCCACATTTATTTGAAACTAATAAATGTGTCTGACTTTACTGCGTCATCCCTGATTTCTCTTGATTGACTTCGTTATTCTTATCGGTAATATTCATAAAATGTTCACACAATCACATTGTTCATTTAAAATGTTTTAATTAGTTAATCATGCCAATACAAAACTCAGAACAAATTTATAATGACACAAAAATAAAACCATTATTTAGTGACATATATTTACATCTGTTCAGGTAATTTTTCCATGTGTACAAAATACATATTTACACTCAAGGTTAGTTTTCTAAAGCATGATAAAATTACTTAAGGATTAAGGTTTTACTATACAGGGCAATGCACACAGAAATCAAATCAATAATATGTTCCTGCCAAATTTATATGGAAGTCCAAAAGTGCCAAAATTCAGAAAAGTAAATAAATCTTTAAATTAATATTGTTGTTGTTTTCAATAATTAAAACAAAATTCAATTTACAAATAAAAAATATACAATTACTTCACTATTTATTTAAAGTCTTTATGGTCACACGCTGCATTTATCTGTCAGGTTTACCCCTCAGAGTGAGTGGGTGAGGCTGCCACTACTTAATGTACAAGTTAACCAATCAGAAGCTGGCAGTGTTGTAGTCAAGGCCTTCTTACCCGTGTGAAGAGCAAAACCATTTTAAATGCCATTGTTGTAATCATAAATATGGAGGAGAAAATTTAAGCAAATTTGAATTTTGAAGTTTTTAAAGTTTAAAACTATGTTCCAATTAGTAAAAAAGTAGTCCAGAGGAGAGAGAGACTGAAAAGTGACTTGGGGTAGCTGTATCACACAACTGAGTCAATTGGCACATTCCAATGTACTTGTTTAACATTTTCTACATATAGTGACATTCCACAGTATGTTCGATAAATATAATGAACGTTTGTAGCATGTTTAGTCTTTCTGATCAGCCATCAATGTGCAGTGAAAATACTCGAAGTGAGACAGGAAGTACCATGCCTCAGTGATAGGGGGCAGTGCTGAGCATCATGACACAATGAGCAACAGGTGCTCTTCTTCTACACACTGAAAAGACTGAAAACAGTCAGGGGGCAAATACAAGTAGAACTACTCAAGCCTCTCTCTGTGGCTGCCAGATTTTGATAATGAAATAAAAATGAGAAACATTTTTTTTTCCTGTTACAACAAAATGACAGAGATATGCATGTATATATAACATAAAGGTCAGATTATACATAATTTTCAATTTTAATCAGAAAAGAGGTCAGCTAAAGAAAACATCCAAATAATTTTTTAAAAATGACCTTTTTACATATTCTTTTATTTTTCTTGCTATTATATTGTTAGTAGCTTTAATTAGTTATGGTCAAAATTAAAACATAGCTTCCATATTTGATTTGGAATATGGAAATATTCCATATTCCAAACCGTGGTGGAGCCTCACCAGTCATGAACCTCACCGCACGTCACTGATAGCAGCATATTTGGCACTTTAAACTTAGTGTGCTGGAGGAATTTGGATCAATGTTCCTCACCACAGTACAGCCATGTACTTTTGACTGGGAGGACTAAAACCTGATCTTTACTTCAAAACATTTGTTCTCCCTGCTGGAGTCCGTGGAGTTTCATATTGCTTGCTGGCTTCTGTGGATTCACTCAGCAGTTGGCCAATAAGGCATTTTTTTCCTCCCCACTGCATGGAGCCAGTGCAGTAACCACATGTTGTCAGCAAGAGTCTCCATTCCAAGAAGCTCACTAGCCTGTGGTCAGGTTCAGTGCATCCAGTGGTGTAGGAGTGGAGAAATTAACCCAGTTTAAGGTGGCGTTGGCCACACTGTGGGTACTGGGTGCTGCTACAGGAAAAGCAATTTGGAATATAACTCCTGTTATCAAAATAAGAACTGAGAACAGCAAAGTTAGTCCCCGACGCATGATCAGCTGAGAGGTGGAGAGCTTCTCTGCAGCTTTGGAGTCAGATGATTCTTTGCTCTTTTCTGCGTCTCTCTCATTTACTGCAGCATTTGTGTGACTTTCCTCTGACTCATGGCCTCCTTTCAGCTCCTGATCTTGGGTATGTACCCGACTGTAGCCCTCTGTTCTGAGAGCTGTTTCGCTCTTTTCTTGGGCCTTTAGGATAACAAAAAATACATACTATAGGAAATGCAAGATTTGCATGCGTGGTAGGTCAAAGCTTCAGAGAGAAATGTGTACCTACCGAATCTAGGCAGTCGATGACATCCGGTAAGATGGCTTCATTTAGAACGGCACTAACAGGACGCACTGGGGCCACAACCACAGTTTTCCCAGCTCGCTTCTGAGCCTAAAGCATGTTGACGAGATGTCCAGTTAGGCACAAATACAAAACTTAATCTAAACTTGTCATTTACAAAAAAAATGATCCAGAAAATAATAAAAGATCTAATTACAAAAATAATAGTTATACGCGGAACAACTCCAGAGGGAATTGTGAGTAGACTAGTGTTTTGACATAATTATCCACATTTTGAATAAATGTTACAAAATGTTTTCTTTATATTTTAAAGATGTTCACCATTTTATAACTTTGCAATTTCATGCTTTTACACTTTTGATCATTTGGTAGCTGATCTATTCTGGTCTGAAAGGAAAACATTTCTGATCAACTGTGCAATGATGTGTTGCTGCAAGCTAGAAGTTTTATCCCTGCTTTGATAACTGAGGATATAGAATAATTTTCTGTAATCTGCTCTACATCTACTTTTTGTCAGTCCTATACATTTCATTTATGATGATGGAAGTAATTTTGATTTTATTAGTTAGGTTTGATCATTTGTGTAGTTACCATGAACGTCATATCTGACCTTTCACTCACAAGAGCAATCTTTTCCAAAAGGGAATTAAAACAGTCAGATTATAAACAAACTTTAAATAAAATGTTTGAGCTTCAACAAAGGTGTTTAGCTATTAACTGGTGAACTGGCGGTGACTGTTTACACTTTGAAATTAAATTATTACCACTAAATAAATCCTCAGAGATGTGTCCAAAAGAAAATTACAGCACACGAATCATAAATACATGATACATACATAAAAACATTTTAAGGTTCCACATAGTTTATGATTTTGTTTCATTATTTTTGCCTTTCAATATCATTGGCTTAAGATCCTACAACATTATTTTGACTTAAAATTGTTTTATTTTGATTGCCCTTCTTCTACTTCAATTAAATTTCAGGAAATTGACCTTGGAGTTAATAGATACAATCTTTGATTGCATGTAATAATATGTTTGCTCAATAAAATCTTATTTAAATAAATATTTCCTCACTGGAGTAATTTCCTGACGTGAGTATAGGACTCATCATTCTGACAAATGCGTTGCAGAGTTTGAGAATGATTATTTTTATGTACGTTGATGTAACCATTAAATGTTACATGAATAAGAGGAATAAACATTTATGCAAAAGTACACGGGTATGGAATTAGTTTCTTTTATAAAGTAGCAATGGTAAATTGAAGTTGCTCTCTTGGTGCAAACTGAAGAGAACAAACCAAACTAAAATCTTTGAACAAATTTGATAGTAACAAAACAAACTTGGTACAGCAGAAAGAAAATATCCATATGTAAATACAACAGATTGAATAATGATACTCTATGCTGCATAAATTAAGGTCCAACATATATATGACAGTTTAGTTTGACTTCAAAATATACATATATTTTTAAAGAAAGAAGAGAATAGTTCACCTTCTGCGTCACTTTTTTCCAGTCAGCTTTAAAGATCAAAGCAAGGAAGAAGCCCGTCTGAATGAAAACACAAATTAGGAGACCGAGCCACAAGCCTGAAAAGACAGATTAGCAAACATGACAAATAATTACTACGCTCTTCAGAAAGTTTTGATTTAGGTAAAAGAAAGTAACCAAATGAGTTATTTGAGCTTTTTTATTCTTGAATCAAACTGAAATACTCATCATGATACTATTTCTGCTCTTGGGCCCATTTTTTTTTTTTATCTATTTACAATAAAAAACAAATAATATTTGCAGTTACACTAAGCTCCAAATCTATTGTTTGAGTTACTTTAAAGAGCATTTGTCTTCAGTTAGAAGGTGAAAGCAGAAAGTCTGAAATATGTGTTCGTCCAACACACTTTCTAACACTTTTCATGATGTTCCTAATTGCTTGACAAAGGAAATATTGACAGAGACTATAATCATCTTATTTCACAAGGTCAGAGGAGAGACGCTGCTCTGTGTAGGTCTGATTTGAGTGGATAGCAAAAAGCAGAAGACAAATTTTAACCTGCAGGGAAGAAAAATGATGAATGGTTAGAAAACTGGTGGATGGCAAATAACTGGCTGAAATATCTACATCGAAGATAATTTCCAATCATTTCTTAGGAGCTGGTCATTCAGTATGAATGGACTAACAAATGTAAAGAAAATGCAAGAAAATAGGGCAACATTCTGATTAAGGTAAAGTAAATTAAGTGAGACTGTATGCTGCAGAATGATGCTCAAAATTTCAGTTATTATTTCTGCTACTATAAAGTTTCCATGAGGGAATCACTGAATGATTAAATCTGACCTTTAAGAATTTAAAGGTTAAACGTTATCCAACGTATAAAGTTGGATAAAGTCTGTTTGCTTTATCCAACAAAAAGGCTTTCCTGACATGGACAACGTTTGATGAAACTGATCAAGCTAAACACATGGCAACTTTCCGTGATGTTATTGTTTTAGTCAGAATAGCCACAGATGAAAATTGTACAATTGATAGGCCAGTAAATCAACAGAGCTACTGTTCAGTTTGGCTCTTTCTTTACCACAACAAACTTTCTTTACCCTCATTCCTGCAGACAAAACCCCAATAAGTCTGTCCATTATCTGTATGACAGCATGCTTTTATTTATTCATTCATTTATTCATGTCTCTGACTCAGATGGAGGATTCAACCTGTTTCCAGTTGAGAATCATGTCTTCAGGTTTCACTCTCTACAAGGCAGAACCTTGATGTTTCCAGCTAACTGTAAAAACTTAAGGTATGGTTCTTACATTTTAATATCCAAAAAAGAGGACACTTGGCCCACTCATAAAACACTTTGAAACATTCAAAAGGGGTACTGGCCAATGTCAGTCATTTTTTAACGTCAGTAAATCTGAGCCAAAATGAACAACCAATTTTATTTCCATCTTGCTGCCATTTGTTTGTGTTTAGGGGGCTGGTTATGTGGTATTTGTTGCATCACAATCACAGTAATTGTGATGCAGGAAGGATTGTGGGGGAGAAGAAGAAAGTATATGGCTATATGTCCAATTCTATTGTATTGGTAAATATCGATAAGCCATGGTAGCCGTATCAAAATCAAATAGCAAATTTGGTGCATCGCTAACATTTAGTCTTTTGTAGCTTAGAAAGTTCCAGATGCACTGAACAGAATATAAACATGTCTTGGGAAAACAAGATTTTTGGTTATTCTTAACTTAAGGTTCCACACAAAACACACAGAAGTCTCTGCACAGGTTGCAAAATGTTTGGACAAGAGCACATGGAGGCATTTTTGATGCTGTGATGTGGTGATATGGACAGAAAATATGATTAAGAACAAATTACCTAATATTCGCAGCTTGGCCCAAAACATCAGTGCTATTCCAACAGGTAGGCCGATGAGGTAGTAAAATATCAAATTTGACAGGGCTGCGATTTTCTGCATCCCACATCCAACAAGAATTCCTGAGCAGACACACTGAAGGATCACAAAAAAAACATTTTATTGGTATAAAAAATTCAAATTAAAATAAAACACAAAATTAAAACATACCAAAAGTGCATCAAGGAACTGAAGAAATGTGTAAACTGTCAAATTGTCCGATACGAGCTGCACAATATTGCTGCAGAAGACAAGGTGAGCTCATCAAAACAGAGCTCCTTATTCACTGCCTGGGAATGAATGTGTGTTGGTTTGAAGACTCACTCGTCTGAGGTAAATATGTAGCCAACGACAGACTTACATCCAGCAAGGATGAACCCCTGGAACAGAGCCAGCACTCCTGTGGTGCAAAGAAAAGATATCTTAAACACTTTACAAATTGTTTAAGATTAGAGTTAAGAGATGTGCAATTACAATCATTACATGTGTTGGATATAACACAAGCAGTTTCCTTCCAGTAGGAACGTGTCAGAGCTGTTTAATTTAGAGTCTTGTGTTAAAATCGACAAGAGTAGTCATCATCAAATACACATCAAATGTATCAATCAATGGCTAATTACTTGTGCATGTCACATGTTTTTAAAGCAATGTATCAGATTCACTCATATTTAACTTATGAGTGCAAGCAATACGTATCTTCATACCTGAAAGAACTAAGGCAACTTTGCAGGTGATTATGGCTCTTGATGTGTTGCCGGCTCCCAAAGCGTTCCCCACACGCACACAGGCTGCAGCGTGGATTCCTAAAGGAAACTGCAAGAAAGTATAAATTATTCAGTCAAGGTTAGGTTTGTCAATAAGACCCGGTTCTCAAACACTTATAATAATTTATTTCTAATAATGTGTACCATGTATGTTATGGCTCCTATTTCTACCATCAGATGCTGGGCAGCCAGGTCATCTTCTCCAAGCCAACCTAAGAATAAAAGAAAGTTAGTTTTGGGTTTGACAAATGACAGTTTTGGGAAAGTGCATGTCAGCAAGTACAACAAATATTACTGGACCGATGCAAAACTAAATCAATATGACAAGTAGGATTCACCTTTTTCAATAAAAAGAATGTATTAAAAAAAACTAATTTCAGGATGATGCATATTATACCTGACAAATTTACTGTGAAGAGTTAATATTTGTGCAGGTAAAGCATATTTCTAAATAAATAAATTGAGCCAATATGGGAAATTTTCCTTATTTTTTGTTGAGTTTTATTCCATGAACAGACTTGTAATTGACAGATGTAGGTGTAAAATCAACACACAATGATTAAAATGTTTTTCTTTCTTTTATTTTCTGTATGTATAAATCATATTACACATTAAGGATTTCCACAGGCTGGGAATCATTGCTCCATTCAAAGAAAGCAACCAATTTACAGAAACCCTATCAGGTCTGCCATGAAGATTTTGCAAATATCCCATCAAAATTAAGATGCAATCGTGTAAAAGAAAAAATGCAACACATACCTGCAAGAAAGCCTCCAACCTCCCAGACCCACCACTCAAAACAGATCATGAATGCACTGGGAACAGCCAGCTTCATGTAGGAACCCCAGCCCTGCAGACATTCAGTGGACCAACCTGCAAAGAGTTTTATCCAGGTTCTTAGTAACTAGCTAAGAGGAATATCTGTAATATTTTTAGTTTGTCAGGATCTTATATTTTAATTTTATGCATAAATTTTGATTAACAAAATTAACTAAACTGGAGGAAAATTTAAATTACATTAGAATAGGTTTTTTTTTTTTATGTAAATAGAAATCATATGTCACATCCCACAGAATCATCTGGAAAACAGTAGATAGTCAAACAAACATTTTACCAGGAGGGAAACTATAAAATGTATCAATGGAAAGTTAGGCGAAAGGAAAAAATGAGGTAGAAAAGATGTATTGGCAATGATTATAACTGCATCTTCTATTCATTTCAGAAGCTGCAGTTATTGTCCCTAAAACCTGTCGTTTTGGTCGTTAGAATACCAAAGTTTCCACTTAACTTTACAGTTTGGCCCGTCTGATTGTGTTATTGCTAAATATGAAATAATTTATAATTTGATCAACCACTCGGTACTTGAGTAGACTTTTTACCAAATACTTTCTTACTCTTACTTGAGTAATTTCTTGGATGGCTATTTTTTACTTTTATTTGAGTAAAAATTTGCTGAAGTAGTTACACTCTTACTTGAGTAAAAATTTTTGGCTACTCTGTCCACCTCTGAGACTTCATAGTCAATGCAAAGTCTCTATTAACAACTCAGCAGATCTACATGCTGATCACCTCCATGCCACATTCAGGCAAAATGTTATTCAGGCAAAATGTTGAAAAAAATATGTTTCACTGTCTTTAATCCATAATCTTCAGAATTAACAGAAATAAGCAATTCAAGAATATTTTTGTGACAGTCTATTGATAAAAGAGCCTCTTGATCTTACCTCCCCATGTCTGCTTATAGAGCTTCTTCCACCTGATGTAGCCAAATAACAGAAGGCAAATGATGATCTGAGAGAGGCTGTTGGCAGCTGCTGATCCACTGCAAACACACGCACGACAGAACGGATTTATTTCTTAATCTGGTTTACGGCAGACGGTTAAAACATGTAATTTTACAAGTGTATCTCTGCAGAACCATACAGAGGAAAAACATACACTGCGAATTGCACATAATAGAACAGTAAGATCATTCAATAGGTCCTTAGCAGGTGTCCCTGGTTGATATGGAGCAAGTGAGGAGTGGGGAGACGTGACCCGGACAAGGAGGCCCGATTGGTCAAATTGCTGATGAATCAAATGTTTGTCCAGCTGGAATCTGGAATGAGCCGTAACATTTCTTTCTTGTCTGTTTTTGCCCTATTCTGACCCTTTCTCTCTAAATAAAGATCAAAAATAATAAACGTCAGTGAACTGCTGGCTCAGTCTGAACAAAAAACAAATTACTCTTCAAAGACAAACCATAAGATAAAATGCAGAAACAAAATCCTCATGAATGCATAAACCCATACCTTCCCTTTGTCTCTGACTTCTGCTCTTGATGATATTGATTATGCATTTTATCTGTTCTGACTTCTGAGAGTTGATACCATATCAGTCGATACAAAGTCCATCAAAACTTCAAAGCCAGGAAATATTAGGCATACTTACATTACACCCAGCTTGAGCACAGAAATAAGAAGAAAATTGATCCCCAAGTTCAAAATGTTGGCTACTGCAGCCGTGTACATCTGAGGTAGAATGATTCCCTAATAAATACAAAAATATAGAAGTTATAATTAGAAAGGCAATCTGCAGTGACAATGTTGAAACACTGGCTTGAAATGGAAAAGAAATATATTTGGTAAATGTACATTTATAAGAAAAATGTACATCAAAGAAATTATCCAACAAGATTAAATATTAGTGGATCATTTAGTCAAGTATATCATAATGATCAAATCTGATAAGCCAGTCAGGGAGGACATGCATGACATCATTAAGATAGATAGCAAACTGGAAAGTTCAGTGGCACCAATAAACTAAGCAAACTAATAAAATCAGCAAAAGGACACAAAACAGGATCAGAGAAGAAATACAGTTAAACTGTCAAAACAGGTTGAAAGGTTTTTCCTTAACAAGTTTCTGCAAACTCAGATTTTGAGATATGAGGTAGTTGAGCAGCAGAATATTTTTTCTGGGGATGTACCTGGTTTTGTAGATACGAAACCTGCAGCTGATGCAAAAACATAGCCTGGAACAAAAAGAGGCAAAAGTCAGTTTTTATATGACTAATCTCACATATCTCTTGTTGTACAGTCTCTTTAAAACATTACAATTTTATGATAATATTGAGATCCTTGATTCTCAAATGTTTATTAGTGTTAAGTGCATAAGTAGGTCATATCAACAAAGCTCCCACAGTACTGTTTTAATGTCATATCTTAGAGTAAAATATGAAATAAAAAGTGGATAAACTTTGGAAAACTCAACATTCAAGAGTAAACTCTATGGACAGATTATGATATTTTCACTCTTATAGGCTAATGTGCTTCAGGAGGTAATTGAGTGTCTTTTGTGTCCTCTCATATTTTCTTGTTTTGCCTCCAAATTGCGGTAGAGTTTTTAAATAAGGCAAAATCAATGGTTAATTAAAAGCTTTAAATTCATAGATGGCAAAAAGAGCTTGGTATACTGCGTCTTTCTTACTTTTGTTGAAAGCCAGCTATGATGGTAACAGTTTAGCCCCCAGCATTGACTTTTTAAAAGGAAATTGTGTTTCTTATCCTTCTCAGGGTGCAGTTGAATAATTACATTACTCAACTGCTGGATTATCTTAGTTCATTAGAAATAAGAATGAAAAGATAAACAGGAATGGCGGAACTATCAACCAAACACATTCCAACTATTCTAAGCTTTACTTTGTTTTTAAGCGTGATCCTACAGCCATCATAAAAAGAAAATGCACCTATCAGTTCAGAAGACTTACTGTATGAATGAGCTGGCTTTCACCTGATTCTACACATTTTTTACAAATTTAGCATGGAGATTTGTATTCTTTTTTGTATGAAACCAAACTCTCCTATATTCCATTGCAGGAAAAGTAAGTACACCCTCAAAACTTTAGACACATGCAAATTGTGTGAAGCCCTACAATTTAAATGGCAAATGATTTATTTTTCCTATTTCTTAGCATTCTGTCACATCCAACTACAGGCTTCAGTGTTTTCATCTGGCATGTTGTGTGGTCGACCAGCACAAAGTAAGAATCTGTATTGAGACCTTTTTACTCAGGTAACAGGCAATAACATCAAGTACAATCAATTACCTTCAAAACACTATTAAGATATGGCCATCTACCTGTCAACCCAGGCAAAGATCATCGATCAGGAAAGCAGCTAAAGCCACGTCTCTATTACCAGGTCCAACATGGTTCCTCCCCATTTTTCATAACCACCTCAAGCGGGGTACAAGCCACGTATTACGCACAAGAATTTTTACTGACAGCTGATTGGCCCGTGATTTACGTCACTAGATGAGCAAAGGCCGGACCTTTGAGACTCTTCAAACAACTACATCTCCACCATCATTTTCAAAGATGAGGCCGAAGTAGTTGACTACAAATTAATCATTCTAGTGTGAAGCCTTCAGGTTCAAACCTTTTAATCTATTGTGGCAGAAGAGCACATACATTATCAGGTGAAACAAGCAACTGACAACAAACAAATATACAGAGAGATTGCTGGCACCCAAGGATGTATGTCCAGAATTGCATCATCTGAGCTTCGACCACAATCTCAGATTCCCTCTCATGTTCTCACCCATATTCACTCTCACGTTTAGTGGAAATAAACTCAATTTGGCTAGAACCAAACCAGACATTAACCGGTTGAGACGACACAATGGAGAATGAGCTTACGAGTCCCACGCTAAACCTGAAGGAGCTGCAGAGATTTACAAGTCAAATGTTAAAATTTGGAATGTGTGGAAGAAAGGCAAGAAGTGTTGATACACATGAAAGTCATTGTTGAAAGAAAGTTCACCACAAGCTTTGTATGAAATAGAAAGCAGGTGGAAGAAGGTGTCCTGTCCAGATGAGACCAAAGTTAAACTTTTTGGCCTCAATATGAAAGAATATATTGTGAAAAACTAACACAGACCAGCAAGTTGACTGCAACTGTGGAACATTTTTGGTAAAACTGCAGTTTTTAGTGCTTCTGTTAACTTGCTTTTTGATTTATATTTAAATAGAAATAGACACATTTAGTTTATTGTACTCACTGGAACAGCAGGAAGAAACGCCATCACGTACAGGTGGGCGATTCTGAAATGTTGCGAAAGAAAAAAAAACTTTTCAACAAGTGCCATAAACAGTTATATTTTTGACTTTTCATACCCTGTTTCTGCAGAATGAAAATTGTGTTTTTAAATCTTTAAAGAGATAGAAATCTTCACTTGGAGTCTCACTAGATTTAGTCCACTGGTAAAGGCACACAGAAAGCTAAATAATAAACTGCTTAAAGATAATTTAGCTGTCAGTTTTACTGATAAGGATTCCAGCTTTGGCCTTGAAGATAAGCCTTTATTGCAGTTTATGTTCTAAAGCACAGTTTCTCCCAGACAGAGTATAAAGATTTCAGAGCTGCAGGATATACCGGGCCACTTCGTGCTCTTGCTGAAGAAGGAGCAGTAAATTGTGGGAGTTGACAAGGAGAGCCCAACAAGGCAGACAAAACATCAGCAGGATCAGGGTGCTTTTCTGTAGAATAACTCCCACACGTTTCATGTTCCTGCTGCCATATGTCTGCAAAAAGGAGACATTTCAGTGGATTGTTTCAAGCACAATAAATCCCAGATGGAGCACTCGGATCACCTGAGAAATGAGAGTATCACACGCCATCGTCAGGCCATAGCCTGTTGCAGTTGTTGTCACGTTGATCGTCTAAAGCAACAGACAACAAAACTCAGTTATGAGATGATTCACATTAAATCTGATGTTCACGCAAATATCTAGATTTTGGCTACAATTAAAAGATGTTTTGTTATCAACTTTGCAAACTCAGTTTAAGCTTAATACAAATTAGTCAGAGGTGAATAGGTCTTAAGAATACACATACTTACAATAAATCTGGGAAGTCTTATAAACTAAAGATCTTCTCTTTTAAATTGTTTTCTTATATTTTAAAAAAGTTACATGTCTTTAGGGCTGTGAAGCTGGGGTGAGTGGAGTATTGGGGAACTAGAAAAATTATAGGCATGAGCATCACTGCTGCAACTGCAACCTTTAACCCCAACATCATTCAGACCCTTGTCAGATTTAAATTCAGACTAATTCTTGTTTATCCATTAATTTGTTTGATAGGAATTTAGAAACATTTCTAACCCCGCCCCCAAAAAAACAATCTAGATCAGATATAATTTTTCCAAAAGAGGCATATCAGCAATTATTTATACAATTTTCAATAGATAGAGTAAAAGGACTACATTACCAGCACTCAGCTGTTTGCCTGTCTCCTCTGATATTATGACTGTTGCAGAGAGGTAATGATGTCCAAAGTCATTGAGTCCAAAAGGTCTCCATGCCATAACCCTAATGCTTAGCTCTCTTTACAGGTACTTTGTCAGATTTAAGTCAGGATTCTGACTGAGTTATTCCAATGATAAATGTTATTTTAACCTGAAGAAACATGTTGGTAGGATTAAAAGATTACTTCAAACTTAAATTTTAATAATTCTGAGCTCTGAAATGTGTGCATCTACCCTTTGCTCAGATGTTGACAGAAGCCAATGTTTATGCATCTTGTGTGTACAAAAGGGCACACAAGCAAAGTAAATGACTGCCCATGGAAAGTTTGACAGACTGGAGACAGAAAGATACTGTACATGCAACCATGAACCAGGATGAATTGTGTTTCTTTAACTATTTTATCAATTTAATTGCCTTCTTTTTTCTGCTGTTTTGGATCTTTTTTAATGTGTAATACAAATCACGCTCAGCCACTGACACATCGCATTTTGTACGTCTAACATGCAAACACTCGGACATCAAGAAACCCAACAGTATTCTGACGACAATAATACACAACTCATTACAAATTTAATAACAATTAACATTTTTGCAGCAGATCAACAGAGACATCAATATTAACCGCAATGAAATATTTTTACATGAATGATTCATTACTTTCTCTACAATACATGTAAATTTAAACCTGACCAGCATAATCTATCTGCCATAAATGACCTTGAGCTTTGTAGCCATTCAACTCATTAGAGAAAATATTTCAGAAAGAATAGTTTAAAAAGAAGTTCAAATTAATTTTTCAATTGAAGCAAAGTGTAAGCTGGTGTCTTTTCTTCACCAGACTATTTTCATATGTTAGAAAGTGGTATGTAATTCCACATGTCAAGAACAAAATGATTTTTTGAAACATTATGTGATGTCTTAAAAAAAACAGTCAGGCAAAACATCATGACCACTTTTTGCTGCCAAAGCAGCCTTAACATCTCCAAGAGGTGGAGTTAACCAGACCTCTAAAGGTGCACTGTGGTATCTGGCACTAAGATGTTAACAGCTGATCCTGCAAGTCGCAAAGTGGGGCCTCCACTGATCAGTCTTGTGATCTGACCAGTCCACTGATCAGCCTTGTAATCTGTGAAGCCCCTTGATCCATTAGATGGAGTTCTGGTGAATTTGGCGGCCTAAGTCCATACATTAAAGTCTTTCTGCTTCTCAAGCTATTCTTAAACCATTGTTATTTTGTAGCATTGCTGCTTTATGTGTGGAAAGAGAACCTTCAGGGAAAATGTTTGGCCACCAGCATTGATTAGGAAGGTCATAAATGTCAAAGTAATGCTAATTTGCTAGTTTGCTTTCTTTCCCATAATGCATTCTGGTGCCCTGTGTTTTTATCATCAAACCTTTGAATGATCACTCTATGAATATTGACTAAACCTTATTTTTCTAAATAAATGACATAAACTGACTCTTTCTTTGGAGGAGCTTGAACAGCTCTGCAAAACTTCTGGAGAACTTTCACATGTCTGGAAAACATCATTGCTTGCATTAGAAGCCCCCTTATGTCCTACAATAAAACTGAAATCTTATTTCTCAACTTCACCAGAAAACAAGTCTTGATCAAGACAAAGAAAGAAAGAGAATGAACTAGAACTAAAAAATAAGCATAATTTTCTAAGCTTTATTTGATGACAGATTGAATCCTGTCAATAAAAAGACGCGTTCTGTCAACAACTGCTAACAATTCAAACACCTGTCGTATTTTCTAATCACCTAACACACACACACTGATGCACACGCAAACTTTATGGTATTGTTAATCTGCAAAAAAACAATTTCATACCGCTGAGGCAAGGGCATATCCAGCCAACTCTGCATTTCCAATGCGACCACAAAAAATGGTGATAACAAACGGCAGGAGAAAGTTCAGAATCCGGGACAGCAGCTGTAGAAACACAGTTGGGACTGATTTAGCAACTGCCACTAACTTCTTCACTAAAAAGTAAAGAAGTTAGATAGCAGTTCATGTGAAATTAGCAGCCACGGACTAATTATGCCCAAGCAGAAGCATTTCTTTTTACTTTTAGCACACATAAAATGTTAAGAAATGATTACACTATTAAATTGGGTTATGAACAGCACATCACACAATAAATCAAATAAAGTAAAGTCACTCCGATTGCAGCTTTTTGCAGATTAAAGAGCAACACTTCAGTTTCCGTCTACTCACCAGGGGGCCTGTGAGTCGTAAGACGTGATAAAGTTCCTCTCTGTAGGCCAAAGGCAGCCAACGCTTCACACACGCACACCAAAACAGCTTGGAGCTGGCAAATGTTGCCCCCTCATCCACAGGAGGCGCTTCCATCTTGGCAGCATGAACCCCAGCAACGGGTTCTGCTCCCTGCAAGGGGAGTGCAGGTTCCAGAGAACCCGGCCTCTCCATTCAAGCACAGGGAGAGAAGACAGGACAGGAAAGAAAAGCTGCAGAGCAACGGAGGGAGGGAGCGAGGGAGGGAAAGAGGGCAATGGCAGGGAGGGAGAGGGGGGCAAGAGAGTTGGCCTATGTGTCCAGCACATGCACTGTTTTTAAGTTATTGATTGCATCACACTGTTTGAAGGAGAAACAAAAGAGAATGAGTGACAGAAAGAAAGAAAGCAGAGAAATTTATAAAAAAAACAGGTGAGTTAATGGGATATTCATGATGACTGATTACATATTTCTTGTTCATTTTCCCGACAGACAAACAAAAATGACAGCAACATGACTATAAAGTCATGTGAACTCTGTGTCTGCCCTTCAGGTTTACGCCACTGACGGAGGGGTCTGATGGAGGCGGGTTATTGTTGGGGGGCAATGAGCAGTGGATAAATGTTTGAGTTGGATACACACAGTGAGAAAGCGCCTGCTTTCAAAGCGCCTGTGTGGGTTTGTATGAGCGGTCTCTGAGCCCTCCGCAGTAATCTGATGAGGAATGCTTGTTTGTTGCTCATATGCAAGAAGCTACATTGACCAACTGCAAGCTAAATCATATTTGTGTTTTTACAAATATATATTTTAGTCTTATTTCAATTTTATTTTTCGCACATGCATTAGACACTGATCTTATCTCATGCCAAGTGTACTTTGCCCACTACCTGGATGCCTGCGTTTTCCCTCCTCCTGTAATTTCAACACAAAGAAACCGAGTCACATGAACACTTAAACTTGCTCTTATCCATGTTTGCTGACTCAGATCTAAAACTTAATACAAACATTTAAATGTAACTTTACATGATGCTGATGAACAACTTGATTCAGTCGTGGAGCATATAGATTTAGGGGATGCAGGGTGTGGAAACGCGCTGCAGCAGGCAGATTTCTAATCACAGCAACAAAGATCTAGAGGGGTCTGTACATCTGTGTGCTGTAAAAATTACTTTTGACTTTTATCTCTGAATAAACTACACTTTAAAAATGCCACTGTAGAATTTACAGTAACTTACTGGCAGCAAGGTTGCCAACTTGTTACTGTAATTTTTACGGTAAAGAAATTAGAGTAACTTTATAGTAACCTTAGTGTATTTTTTTTTTTTTACAGTAGCCTTACTGCAAAATTACAGTTTTACTGATTTTATCACAGTTTGAAGTAAATTTTATTGTAGGTTTAATGTAATTTTTATTAATACATTACTGTAATTTTATTAGTGTTACTGTAATTTCTTTAAAATAGCACAGCAATTATATAACATGGTTACTGTGATTTCATCACATTTTTATCATAATAAAATGACAGTAGTCCTGTAGTACAATTACAAAAAGTTGCCATTTTACAGTAGTTCATTAAACTCCATTCTCTGCTAGCTTTTAAAAGTTTAAATGTGAACTTACAACTTGATTTACCAAACTCAAAAAAATGCTATTCTTCTAATTAAAAAAAAAAATATATATATATATATATGTTAACTAAAGCGAAACAAAGTATAGTATTTTGCAACAGCAGCAATATTTGCTTGTTACATAGAAGTCGAAGTATTGCAACCAAAGTGACAAATACTCTGATCTAAAAACATAGTTGATACATTTACAACTATGGTAATAATTGTAGAACACATGCATGTAGATGTTTCAACATGCATGTGAGATATTTCTTCCAGTACAATTAACTGTATAAAAAAAAAACAGTGTAATTTGTGTTTTCCAGAGCTGCATGCTCTGTGTGTGAACTCTCTTTTGCTGCAAAGAATAAATTCACAGACAGTTTTCTTTGGTTTCAGAACTCAAATTAAAAATTCTACAATGAGTTAAAGATTTGTTTGTACAGTATGTGCACAGGTTGCAAGCACACCAGTTGTGCAATCTAACAGAAAGAGAACATTTTTCTCAGGCCAGTGGATGTGTTGAAATTGCAGGTGATCTTTGACCTGTGATGAAATTAAGCACAGAGATTTTCTGAAAAGAGAAACGTTGAGCTTGTAACGGTATAAGGGAATATTTAAAATATAAGAAATTAATAAATTGGACACACATACTCATCTACATCACAATGAAGGGTTTTGGACTTTTATTAGAAATAATTTAAGCTGGGAGAAGTTTAATAACGTCTTCTTTTTGATTAGATGGAGAAAAAAAAACACAGAAGGTGACTTTGTATCTTTGCATATACCCTAATCTATATTTTTCCTTTTTTTAGTCAAATATATTTCTGGAAATAGAAGTACTGGAATAATCTTTTCCAGAGTTGGCCAATGCTTCACCCTAGTGGGTAAGCTAGAAAAAGCTCATGGAAACATTTACCAACAGCACTCATAAAATCGCATTTCAGTTCTGTGTGTTATGTAGAACAGATAATGACGACAGTTTGTATTATTTAAAACTCCATTCAGCTGAAGGACAATAAATTCAACATGCGACTTAAGGGATTCGGTTGTAAGAAAATACTCGTTTGGTTTTGCAATTGAGAACATGTCATTATTTTCAGATTGTAAAAATAATTGACGTAGAAAAACGTCTTGCTGTCAGTGAAGTTGACCAACAACAAGTCAATTAAATGATTAAGAAAAACCCCCTTAAGGGGTTTTCAGTAGTTCATAAGGAAACAAGAAAATAGCTTGTAGGATTCAAACCAATTTCAAGCTTTATCTTGTGAATGTGATTCTTGAATTCACAAATCTCTATGACTGATTCATTTGAGTTGAACCACAAATCTACAGTTTCTCACTTCTTGCACAGATTTCCCTGCAAATAATCATTACCCTGTTAGCACAGAGTATGTTGCTGTGAATGTGTTGTTAGCTGCTGCTCTTCTAAAGAAGTTTTAGTTTTCAACAATCCAATCAAACAACAGGAAAAGCAGGTATGTTGACTCAACTGTGTAACTTTACAGTTCACGATAATTTAAGTTCTGGTTGACTGATGATGGTTGTGTTGGTCTTTTGTAAGTAAATAAAGGAGAACAAAGAGAATGCTCTCCTTCATGGACTTCTGTTAAAATGAAGACAAAGTTGGAGTTGAAACTAGAAAAAAATTGTCTAAGAAGTTGAAAGCTAAATGTTTCCTCAAGTATTGAACATTTCAGATAATATTAAAATGGAATCTGCTGAAAACATTCAAGACTGAAAAAAATAATTGCATAATGTTTTATTATGATGGTTTTTGAACAAATTATACATTAGCAAAGCACAACAGCACAGACTTTCAACTGTTAAATTGAATTTTGTGTAAAACAGCTTATTATTTGCATAAATTGCATAAAATCTTGAATGATTTTTATCAAATGTGCTCAGTAACGATATCTGTTCCTGGTGGGACTGTTAATTTGTTTTTAAGTATAGGTTAGTCATTTTCTTTATCTTTACACTTTCTTGTAAAAAACAAAAAAACAAAAATACAGATGGATTATGAAAATCAAACTGTAAATTTTCATTTGCAAATATATACTCACTGGTAAACCTGATCAATTTATTTTTAACGTGTGCTGCTATCATGTCAACATGGACCAAAATCTGATCAATTTTCTTACATCTTGTTTCAAAATGGTTCTTTTAGATTTGGATGAGGTCCATACATCTAAAAATGGTGCTCTTTTATGAAATGCAGCCTTTTTACTGCTGTTTTGCTATATATGACTTTTTCCTCTGGTGAAGAATCCTGAAATGTAAAAGTGTTGAAAATTGTGGCTCTCAAGAGCCTCCACTTGACTTCTTTTGACACTCGGCGGTATTAGAGGATGTAGCACATAATTAAATTGTCCAGATGCTGTCACATGCACCGCTCTGCAGTGGTATTCAGAAGAAGTTAAGATTGCAGTTCACCACCAGCTGAATAGTGTAGGGGACTATTCATGTATTAAAGTGACCTGGTAAAAGACTTGAAACTAATTAAGAATCAATGAAAAACTGATGTTTAGACTCACTCTCCATCCAAACTGATTCATTTTTCTTCTAATGTCAGAAAAGAAAAGATTGGGCAGAAAATTCAGTTTCTATATGCAAAGTTGGTAGACATATGAATCAAAAAGAGTTACTGAGTCCTTCTCCTTATCACCTAAGATCTTTTTTGAAGCTTTGGCAGGTTAATGATCAGTTTCCCCACACATGTCTAAAGAGTCTCAGGTGTTGCATAACACCATGCCAGATCCCCTGCACTGATTTATTTATGCTGGAAACCTAAAGGAAAACCACAGACCTTTGCTTACACCAAATTATCTGAGTTTAACTACAAAAAAACACAAAATCAGTCAACAAGTAATAATTCCTCAGATACTTCTCCATATGTCCCTCCGTCACAGTTTCTGTGGTTTTGTGTTATTTCCATCAAAGGTTATGAAAAAAGAAAAACATTTTGTTGTCTTCATGTTTTTATTTTTATCTTTTCATGCTAATCTCTGCATGGAGTCATAAGGAAACATCAAAGCCCTAAAAACAGGAATAAAAACAGTCTTGTAAAATGTGACCCCTCCATCCACACCCAGCAGGTTTTAGTGCAACTTTAATGGCCATTGCCAATAAAAAGATTCCTTGTGTTTGCACATTATAACAGCATAACAATAAAACGAGGAATGGAATAAAATCAGGGGTGGAAGGACCGACAGGGTGTTGCCAGGAACAGGTGAATAAAACCTGAAGAGGGAAAAAAAAAAGTTATTTTGGGGCTGAGAAGTTGTAAAAGTGCCCTGTTTAAGAGCGGCTGAGGACTCAGACTGGCTTTCATATGCTCACATTCACCACACTGATCACAGCAGGGAAGCCTCTGACAAACAAAATAACAAACAGAATTTAAAGGTGAGTAAATCTTTTATTTTTTTTATTTTTCTTACAAAATACCACATAGATTGGAAGATTTAAAACTTTATTTGCTTTTTCCACTTAATTTATCAAGAAATTCTCATTGTGATGAGAAAACCTTATCTTGTTTTTCCATGATAATTATTTAAGTCTTTTATACTCTATTGGTAGTGCCTGCATTGTTTAAAGTAATTTACCTTTCTTTATGATGACAAAATTCTTGCTATATCATAGGTTGGCATGCTAACGGTTATTTTCCATTGCACCTGGAAATAAAAGCAGTAATTTCTTTTGTGGATTATGTTACAATTTAAATTGAGCTGGAACCAAAGCGGATCCAAGCTGTCAAAAGGGTTTTTAGACTGGAGAAGAAATCATTGATAAAAGTCATTAAAAAAGAAATCAACAACAAATACAGAAAGATTTTAAACTTTAAACACATAGTTTGGGTGTTTATACAAATATTTATTTATTTAGGTTTACCTGAGAAGACCATCAAAATGAAGTTAATGGTCAGTATCACACTTTTATTTTTGCTGCCCTTCTGTGCAAGCCTAACTTCAGGTAAGCTTCACATCTTTTCAACTTATCATTGTTTCAGTATTTGATGCAGCAAACCCCTCACTTCTTTCTTCTTTCCAAGTCGTCCACATTGACTCCACTCCCAAACCAAACGCTAGTGGTGTGATCCAGACTGAGATTAACTCGACAGTGTCTCTGGTCTGTATTCTTAATGACACTCCCGAAGATAAGGAGTTGGTATGGCTGAGGAATGGTGCTATGGTTAAACTGAATGATGAAAACAAGCAGAATGGTAGCAGCGTGTGCATCGAACCTGTTATCCGAAAGGATCAGGGCGCCAAGTTCACCTGTCAACTGAAGAGCAATTCCTCCCATTCGGCCTCAGTCACCCTCAATGTCAAATGTGAGTCAAATTAAAGGATTTTCATACTACAATAATAGTACTAATCATGAGATGTACTTAGAAAATAACAAGTGTTAGAGATTAAAATGTTGGGATTATTTTAACATCTTGGTTCATTCTAGTAAACGGTTTCAGTTTGAAAATATTTTTAACACAGTTTTTCTCATAAAATTATTAATTGCTATTTTTATCTATGGAACACCAGGAAGTCACTTTACTATCTGTGTAGATTTCCATCAAGTGTAGTTATCTAAGAGCTACACTAAAACACATAAAAGAAAAAAGTTTCTTGCAGATTGAATGAGACTTTAAACTATGAGAAGATGAAAGAAATTACCCCAATATTATTTTTGTAGACTGAAAATGATTGTGGTTCTTAGTTTTGATGCATTTAATAAAACCGTGGGGAAAAAAAATGATTTTCAGTATTTGACATGAGACACCAAATGTTCAGAAGCATGTTAAACCTGCTCATTTGTTTTAGTGTCAATAATTTTTCTTAAATTTTGCTCAGATTGCACAGATCTCTCTGGTTCAGAGGACGTTACTCTGGAAGAGGAGGAATCACTGGACCTGCAATGTGACATGAAGGCCAACCCTTTGGTAACGTCAGTGACGTGGAAACTAAACGGAACCCTGGTGGATCTATCGAAAGGTGGCTTCATTATAAGCAACAATGGTATTAACACCAAGCTATATGTGAAGAAAATAGACAGAAGCATCCATGAAGGCGGCTACCAGTGCACAGTAACCTCCCCCGATTGTGAATCGAGCAAGACTTTCCAAGTCACTGTCACAGGTAAGTTCCCCCACTGAGTGCTTTAAATGTTTACAGAAACCTGTACACAAGCTGCATAAATAATGCCCCACTCAAAGGTGCCAGTGCTAATCTGATTTAATTTGTCTTTGTCCACAGATAAGACCTTAAAGTTCCCACTGATGCCGATGATTGCGGGGCTGGTGGTGGTGGGCCTCACAGCTCTTCTTGCCATAGTTTCACGAAGGAGGATGTTTGCACGGGTAACTCACGCAAACAAGCTCAAACTTTACTCATCTGATTCTTCCAGTATAAATTTCTTAAGAGTTTCATTCTCCTTCAACAGTGCTGCAAATAAGTGATCCAAAAGAACCTGGTGCTCTGCATTGTCATGAAGTGAAACCATCGATGAAGCCTTCTGCGTGGTGCAAGAGATTTTGATCACCCAGTTATATGGCTTTTTTTAATTTAACATTTTGGACTTTACCCGAAGCTAGACTCTCTCCCCACCTAATAAGTAAACAAATAAATAAAGTAATTGTGTTTCCTAGAAGAACTGAACATATAAATCAGTAAAACATACTGATTTATAACATTTATAACATGGTATTAAGTTATTTTAGTTTAATTTTAGTAGATTCAGACAAGATTTGTTATTCCATTGTGTTTCCATTATTTTCTTTTTAGTTCAGGCTACAATCATCACATTGTTCCCTTGTTTCTGGGGAAGACGGAAGAGTTGGCTTTCCCACTCCCACAGTTCAATAAGCATTTTTGCTGTGCTAAATATTCAAATATATGTCAAAATCAGACAAATGTACAAACTTGTGTATACTGTAAGGGACACAGGAAACACACTGTAATGAGGGATTTCAGAATTATGTAACGAGGCATTAAATGCAGTATAACCTGATATCACAGAATAAATAAACCTATTTATCTGTTCCAGAAAGAAAAACTAAATTATTCACAAATACAATTTAAGTTAAACAATATCAAAAGAAATACAATGTAAATATAGAGTCAGCGGAGAAAGAAAGGATTTAAATTAAGTTAAGACGACTGAGTTTATGTTTGATGCTTGGTTAGGACAAAAAAAACAAAATTCAAAATCAAGCTTTTTTTAAATTTTGGTTTGGAATTAAACTGGGTTTTTTCATTCTAGCTTAGTAGATATAGATACAGTATTGACAACTTTTGATGTTAGCAATGATTCAACACAAAATTCACATCTTGACCTGTTATTTAGGGTTGATAGAGCATAATACATAACAAGAAAGCTACTTCCAAAAATTTACAAATCTTTGTAATTCAATACTGTTTTTAAAAAAAATTACCTTTTTTATTTTTTTAAATGCAGGAAAACCATTTAAAGGTAAAAAAAAAAATTCTCTTTAAACACTAAGCACTTTTTTGAATTTTTAAATATTAACTTGTTTATCAATGCAAATGTGTATTTAATGTTGCTTGTTGTAGTCAGTAGTCGTCATATTTATGTATAGTCATATAATGTATAAGTAGAAGTACTTGTATTTCTCTTTTGTACAAACTATAGACAGAAATCAGTGATTCTCAAGAAGCTATGCTATCAGGTAAAAGTCAAAAATCAGTAGCTCTCTGATTGTTCAGATAACTATTTTAAAGCCTCACCTCGTGTAATAACATCCGGATTTAATTCAACCAGTATAATATATTTTGGTGTCTTGTAAAGCATTATTTTTGAATCTAATTTCTTTGAGGTCCACATGTCCACTGAACTTTAGCTCCTGACTCAACAATAAAGCCCAGGCTTGTTAAAATCATGTTATACATTTACTCTTAATGTGGCAAAAGGACAGGGATTATGAGGTTGGGTGGTTCAAGGTCTGGATCTTTGAGTTCCTGCCCAGGAACAAACACTCTGGAGGTTTACATGGAAGAAGGCAACACCAGCTGCTCTGATGTAAACCACATGTTGATTAAATAAACAAAACTAATACGTATTTGCTGTGTGATATGAAACTTTTTTGTGACAGATGAATATCATATTATTTTAGAATTTAATAAAACACAGAGTTGAAGAAGAAATCTCCCATGGGAAGCTTCAAGAGTCACAGCCATGTTTAAAAACAGCAGAAGAGAAACTCTTCATGATGTGTATGAAGACCTTGAGAAACAGATTTTTGCCCTCTGTCACATGGCTGCCAAATCGCTTCGACCCTTTAAAGCATTTCTCACACAGGTTTAAAGTGGCATCTGCCAATCACTTTACCTTCAAGCCTGTCTGTGGAAATATGATTCACGTTTTAGTGTGAACAAACAAGCGCAAAAAAATCTAAAAATATAATACAAGCATCACATGACCTACAAGAAGGCCTACTGCCAACAGGGTATTTTTGAAAAACATTACACTGCAATAGTAAAAGGTAGATTAGAGGTATCAAAGTAAACATAGACTTCAAGGTCCCTTAAGGAATATTGACATCTGACTGCATTCTCTAGTTTCTGATCAAGTTAAATAGTTGTTTTGCCTCGAATACTGTTCTCTAATATCCTGGATATAATCAAGATGTTTTTGGTAAATGTGAAACAGGCTTTCAGTTATTTCAATAGTGATTTTTTTTTTTAATCTTGGATTTGTGTACAGCCTATTTCTTATGTTTAAATTGTTAACACTGAACTTAACTGAGGCAAGTAAGCAGCTTATAGAGAAGTCTTGATTCAGATGTTCAGGTAATAACCAGACCTGGGTGTTGCATGGTAGAATCATGCAACATGTAATACACATATGTAATACACATTTATATGTATTACATATAAATGTAATACATATAATTTCATTTATATGTATGTAATTACAATTTTTATTGATATTTTGAACATAATGTCACATAAGACACAAACAGAAACAAAAACAAAAAAGCTGATGCATGACAACACCCCAAAATTGCTGGCAAATTTGTAACTTTGCAAGAAAGAGATATTTTTAATAAAGTAATTTTCATCGATTGATTCATGATTTAACAAGAGGGTGTTGGTTACAATTTTATTATTTTATTAAGATTATTTTTTAATGATATCTCTTTAAACAATAAAATTAAAATTTGAAAACTGCTTGGTGTATTTTCTTGGGTTCTCTTGTATTGATGTTATTCTAGTTGTTGTTTTAAATCATCAGTTTGAACATCTGAAACAAAAAAAGCGAAAACCAGAAGGAAAATTCTCCTTCACAACAGGATGTTATTTGTCAGTTTTATATTTATGTTTTTATACTCTTCAAGAACATTTGCCCCATTTATGTCTCGTAAAGAACAATAATTTTTTTTCACCAATATGAAAAGTGAAAAAAGTATTCATTAATTATTGGACATCATCAACATTATAATTAAGAAAAATATTTTGTGGCAGTACATATTTTGTGATTTTGTATCTCTACTCAGTATTTGAATTTTTAAAAATATCCATCTTAGTATACAAGAACTTTCGCAAGAGTGTTTGCAGAAATATTACTCCTGTTTTCCACCCATTGCATATTAGTTTTCAAACTTATTCTAAATTACTAACACTAGGAGAATTAAAGATAAAATCTTATGGCTGAACTAGTTTTCAATAATATCTTGCACTCTCGTTATATTAAATTCTTCAAAATTAAAAAGAAATATGAAAACTATGTTGATTTAAACATCCATAAAAAGATAACTGCAGGAAAAGCAAAGCATAAAACAATAAAACCATAAAATAATTTTTTAAAAAGATAGTAAAACACAATAAAAAAGAAAGGGTGAGTCAGAATAAAAGTACTAAAATCTTACCAAACAGATTGGCAGATAAACATTCTTTCCATCGCTTTAAAAAAAATGTGACGAATGCAACGTGCTGCGTCATCGTGCAGCGTGAAGAGCGTGGTGATGTGGTTAACACGCTGTGGTCCACCGCCAAATTCAAATTGTAAGGAAAAACAGGGGGAGAAAGGGAGCAGCTGCAGCAGAGGACCGACGATTATCACAACTATCTGTTTGGGGTGAGTTATTTACGCCGTGAAAATACTTTTTCCCTTCTTTTCTCACTTTTAAAAGTTGCCTCTAGTCGTAGCATGTCGAGTTGTTATTATTATTATTGACTGCGTTTTCACAGAAGATGGGGTCGCTTTATAAAATGAAGATCACGAACAAACCCCTCAGTGTTAAATCCACTGTGTTGTTTTTAAGCCTGACGCGCGGTTGCTAAGGGATGTGAAAAGTTTGTAACTTTTAACGTAAAGCAGAGCGTTGAGTCTTTGTTCTGGGGTGTTTGGAAAGCAGTTACTGTCGCCTGGAGTTAAACAGGGCAGGGCAGGGCAGTCTGCACAGCAACACGCATTGTTTCAGACACACGGTCTGAAACGACAAAAGAAAGTGAGGCTCACTAACATGACTATCGCTGCTTAATTGTGAAGGTTGTTACTGGACATTTTTCACACTTCTTGACAGTTTCTCTTTGAAAATTCCTTTAAAAAATAAAACATTTGTAGATAAAATGGTCTAAAACGTGTTCCACCTTTTGTTTATTTTACTTTTTGTTTACTTGTTTGTGCTGCATTCAAAGTAATGCAGCAATTTCCTTTGCATGTTTTCCATCTCCCACTAATTTGGGTTTTGGAAAATAGTGTGAAAAACTTATCTGAACTGTTTAACCACCCAAATCAAGATTGGCTATCAGCCTGATGAGCCTTTCCTATCAATTGGAGATATTTGGTTTAAGCTGTTTGTTGATGCATTCAAGGACTGAAGATAGTTGGAATTCTTAGTTTCCTGATTGTCATGAAAAGAAAATTATTAGGATGTGTTTTTTTTAGGATTAGACCTACCAGTCAATAACCACACACAAAATATGGATGGGTTTGGAAGAGCTGTGGTTGGAGTCTGGCGGGCACACACAGTCCTGGATGAATCTGATGGAGCAGAGAGCTCCCCAGAAGTTCCTGATCATTTCCGTAAGATGCCCTCCTCATCCTCCCTTGGCTCCCTGCGGATGTCCTTGCGGAAGCGGCTGCCGCTCCGGTCGGTTCAGGCAAACTCCCTCCCAGAAACATCGACCACAGAAGTCCAGAAGAAGCAGCCCAAACCCAGCACGGCCCGCAAGCTCTCCCGCAGCGCCAGGAACTCCATCAGTGAAATGTGTCAGGTGAGTGTTTGCATCACAGTTTGCCCTCTGTGTACATTATGCATAAAGTTAAGTGGCTTTGTTTAATTGCTGCAGAGGTTTCAAAGGACCAGAGAGTTTTCACGTGAGGAGTGCTTGGTGGCCACACCGGGTCGAGACCCAGAAATGGCAGGTGCATCATCTTGCACTCCGCAGCGTACTCCTCGTCGAGCTGCAACACCCAGACGCACCCCCAGATCTGCTGCCAAACCCGGCCGCACGCCGGGGTCCAGAGAACGAAAGACCCCTGAAGCCTCTGTACGTGGGGTGAAAACGGGGAGAGGCAGGAGGCAACTGGTCCGAATGGCTGCACTGCGAAGTCCCTTTTCTTCCCCAAACACAGAGAACCAGAGAATGTGAGTTACATAGTTGACCTTTGGGGATTCTTTTTGAATGCTTTAATTCTTAGTCCTGATTTTAAACCCTTTTTTTTGTGTACTTTTGTCACTTGGTTTTTTTTTTTTTTTTAGAAAATTTGACAAAGATTTGGAGTCTGTTTCCAGTGGAATCAGAAGGCTCAAACATCTGTCCAAGGCTTTTGAGGACATAATTCGAAGAGAGGACAGGTAAAGTTATGTTTCTCCTAAATGGGTGTTTTTATTTAGTTTTGTTTCTCTTAGCAAGTAATTTTTTCTGATATAGTAAAGAACATTTGATAAAAAAAGTTTCGTCTTGTATCTGTCTGAGAAGTGTCAGGGTTGTTGAGGCGGGTCTGGAATCCAGTGCAGATTGTAAGTCTCCAGGTTTCCTCCCCTTTACCCGCCCCCTCAACATTCTTCCCGCCTCAGTTTGAAACAGTGCCTCTGTCTCTGGTGTTCGGATAAGTGGGGGTGCTGGGCGTGGGAAATTGGAGCCAGATGAAATGACAAAAATGTGGGTGCCTTGTTTTTTTTCCATCACTTCCTGTGTTGACATTCAAAATCCAAAAGCAGCGCCAGAACCGTACACAATCCAACACTGTTAAAGGCGGAGACACATGAACAGTGAGCTTGTGTGATATCTGTTCACACAAGCTCACACCAAAGTGGGTGATCCTCACTGTAAAAAAGAAAATGCATATTTAGAAGTGTATTTCTCTACAGGGAGCTCACACATCCCCTGATTGTGGAGTAAGACCCAAGGTAATTCAACTCCTTGAAAGATGTTTAACCAAACCTGAAAACTGTTACTAATTTCAGCATGAAAATGCATGACGGTGCCCCTCCTCATGCCTATCTGTGTGGCTGCACAAACTAAGCCTTGAAAATCTAACATTCTAACAGTTTGACATTTAATGAATAACTCACTGGTCAAGCAAGGAATGGTTTTCTTTTGTCACGTTGCAGTTATACTGACAGTTTTCAAGCGCTTGGACGGACTTGATGATGTATTAAAACTCCTGATGGAAACTGATATTAAAAATCTGGCATGTCAAGTGTGTCAGATATTGTTGCATGTACAAATAATTTATAATTTTCTTTTATTTTTTTAACCGTAACAATGTTAGTTTTAAGCTATTATTTTAATGGCAGAATATTGGTTTTGAAACTTATTTCTGACTGTCCAGTCCCACATGGTTGAAATAAATTCATCATAGCCATGAATGTCATTCATTCTGAGTTTACCCTTTTTCAAGGTGTAAAAATCACCTTCATTCAGTATAATGCTTTTGTAGTAGATTTTCTCCAAACAGGGTCAACATTTTTTTATGTTTTCTTATGTTCATACATGTCCCTTAATATTTTTCTAAATGTAATTTTGCAGGTTTTGTCTTGACAAGATTTTTTTTTCACACCTTGAAATAAACTTCTGGCATATTTCAGGCTTGATATTTGACTGCTGTCCTTGGTAGAACTGTAGAGCTCATGTAAATCAATTAAATTCCAATATTCATATTTATAATGTTGCCTGTATTGATTAAACAGATTCTTGTAAGTCCTGTTTTTGTGTTTGACAGGCCTGGTTCAAGCAACTGTCCTGGAGGGGCGATGATGAGAAAGTTGGACCCTCATGGCAAACTCAGTCGGTCCAACCTCACGCGCCGCGCATCAAATCTCTCAAACACATTGGGAGGATGGGCCAACACAGCTGTGAACACTATCCGGAAACCAAACTGAAACACACAGAGCCTTCAGTTTCCATGTTTAAAGGTGTTATTGTGGTGTCACTGTTACATGTACTGAGAAACTTTCCTATAGCTGCTTGATTTTTGTCTTCCATGTATGTTTAGCATTATTTGTGAGTCTTGTGTTTACATGTCTCAGGTTAGCTCTGTAGGGTGAACATCCTTATAACTACCAAAGGGATTGTTTAAACAATATATTTTAGTTACATGTCCTTACTAGTATAAAGAAATGCTGCACTATACTCAGATTGTAGCTGTAAAACTAACACTAAATGTTCTGAGAGTACAGGTGGTTTGTCTTTACTATATGTGTACGTAGAAATTATAATGTTTTTATATTCCTTTTAATAAACCAAAATTTTATATTTTTCCTTTTTTATGTATGTGTAACGGGACCCTTTTTTTATATAGCCTGGGTAATATTTTCATGGGCACTTTCTTGCAGAGGTTGTTGCTTGCAATGGTCTGTGAATGATTCATGCTTCACTACAGTACACATAAATCATCAGATAATGTGATGGGGGGGAGAGTTAAAGGCTCATTACCAGATGACGGCAGTGATGATGTTATGAAGAAAAATCCAGTGAGTTATTAGCGTAGTGACGGCCTCAAATGAAGCAAAACACTTTTTTTCTTCACTGTGCTTCCTTTTTCTGAATTAATGGGGAAGAAGGGAGAATCTGTGCCTAACTGTGAAAAATAATTGGACAATAAAAACTGCAAGTCAACAATATGTCTCCTTTTTAATGTACATAAGGGCATTTGTTTGAAATTACATGTTGGGTAACCTAAAACTGTTTTTGCAAATTATTTGCATGTTACTGATATCGGCTAAATCTTGATGTTTTTTATTTTATTTTTATTATTGTTTTCCAAATTAATAGATTCAAACATTTTGCATCAGAAAAAAGGGGCTTGTTTTTTCTTTGACAGAATGAAAGGCTTTCAGTTTGGCAGCCATTTATTTTGTCACACCGCTGATGCATATGCGTCCTACAATTCCTGAGTTAATACCTTCATAAAAGCACAGTTTGTCGAAATCACAGCAGCAAGTTTTTCAATAATGTATCAGCTCTGTACATCCTAAAACTGAAATTTCTCCACATTCTTGGTAGAATAGTTCCAAATCAGTCAGATTAGATGTAAAATGTCTTTCCAGTCAGATTAAGTCTGGAAGGACATTTTTAGTTGCATGTAGATTTGAACACATGTATGTTTTTAATATAAACCATTCTGTTTTTCTGAAAGATTAACCAGAGATCCTTCCTCTCCACAGTATCCACACTTATTTGAAGATACTGGATATGAGGTTCAATGACATTTAATTTTCCTTTGGGACACATACAAATATGTTTGAAATTGAATTGAATTGTAGAAAATATTAGAGCACTATTTTGCCACACGGTAAAATGCATTTTATGAGAAAAGGTACCATCAGTGGTTAAAGCTGAGCATTTTTGATAGTAAAGACTATACTTCCCCCATGTGGTGTATCCTGGTCACATCATCTGAAAGAAGAACCATTCGGTTTGTCCCTTGTCGGTTCCCGTTAGGTTCAGATTGCACCGCCTCTGTCTCTCCGGCTTTGTACCCAAAGCTGAACACACGCCGCGGATAGCTTCTCCAGAATACCGGGGCTGCATAACGTTGAAGAATGGCTCTCCACGTCCCCAAGCCCCCTGGCTTTGCCCAGATGTTGAAGGATGGAGCAAAGGTCAGAATAAATCGGCATGTAGACTTCTTGGAATACTTAGAAAAGGGCAACATGGAAGTTAGCATGCTAGCTTCTGCTAGCCATGAGTTAGCATGTTCATTCACAGTCATGTGGGAGCTTTCTAGAAAGAGGCAGGCCGCTTGAAGCTGATGGTGCCGCGGCGGTAATAAAACACAAAATTCAGTTTCTTAAACGCCTTTGACATTTCTTTATCAGCGTACTTATCAGTATCTACATCTGATGGTTATTTGATGCTGCAATGATAATTGATTATGAAGCTGCAGGCACACCCAGTTAGCCTTCAGCTAGCTGTCACCACTGAGTGATGCTGTGAATGTATTACATTATGGGTCGTTTAACAAAATGAGCCATAAAATTCATCTTTTATTTATTTAGTTGTTTCTTTCTTTACAAGTTGTTCCACTTTTCACAAAGTAAATTGCCGCGCATCTCACCAGGCTTACATATATCAATTCATATTTCTTTTTTTTTTTATAAAAGTTAGTACCATAATAGGTTTTCTGCTATTTTAAAAGTAATGACATTAGAATTTTTCATTTTCCAGCTCTGACAAAAATATTTAAAGACCTTATTTTAATCATTGTTCATTGTTCCTTTAATTTTTTTTTTTTTTAGCAAAAGTGGCTTTCTATGTTACTTTTGTTTATTTGTGGATGCTGTCATTTATCTTAAATTTTACACAGTATAACATAACTTTTTTTGTAGCTTATTGATTATTTTGGCTTTTAAGTTGCAGAATCACCAAAAGCTTTTTTTTTTTTGGCCATCTTAGATTGAGGTTTTAAATTGGACCTAGTTTGGTTCCAAACAAAGCTATGTCACACACACTTGTTGAATAATCTGAAGCAAAACAGAAGTACCTCAGATCTAAAATTGTAGCTAACAATTTTGTATTTTTCAAATTGTTTTGGTAACAAGGTGCCAAAAAATAAGTAAATTAGCTCTTTATCAAATTGGAATCAGCTTCAAAAATTTACATTACTTTTTTTAAAAACAGGTAATAAAACGCCACTAGTCAGATGTTTCAAATATGTTGGAATTGTAATATTTGTTGACGTTATAGTGTAAATTTATATTAAAAGTAACCACAATTTTTTTTTTTTTTGATATGAAACTGAAAATTTCCCTTTGTTTATAAAAGGCACACTGCAACTTAACAAAACATTTCTTTTGTCAAAACAGCACTTTTCAGGACTTGAAGAGGCAGTCTTTCGTAACATCAGAGCTTGTAAGGAGCTTTCTCAGACAACACGCACTGCATATGGACCCAATGGTAAGCATTTTCCTCTGACAAAAGTATATTCAAACAGAGATTGAAAATCTATTACCAAAATCAGATAGGCAAATAATAAACTGTCAAATGTTCCAGGTATGAATAAAATGGTCATCAACCACCTGGAGAAGCTGTTTGTCACCAACGACGCAGCAACGATCCTCAGAGAACTTGAGGTGAAAACTCTCTTCTAATCATTATGTTCTATCTACTCAAAATTAACAGAAAAATTAATGTGTTAATTATTTCTCTCTTTTTACCTTTATTTTTTTAAAGGTGCAACACCCAGCCGCCAAAATGATAGTGATGGCGTCCCACATGCAGGAGCAGGAAGTAGGCGACGGCACCAACTTTGTGCTGGTGTTCGCCGGAGCTCTCCTGGAGCTGGCTGAAGAGCTCCTGAGGATGGGCCTGTCTGTGTCAGAGGTGATCACATGCAGCTGTTGAACATTATTGTCGATAGCTATGTTTGTATTGACCATATATTTGCCCAAATTGAAATTATGTCAATTTGCTTGACGATAACGTGCCAATTAAAAAAAAACAAAAAACAAGTCATGTCTTATATGAAAGAACATGAGTTCTATTTTATGCATTTGCAATGGAAACACTTCGCAAAAGTGTTGTCAACATTGACTTCGCAAAAGTCATGTAATCTATTGATTACATCAAACATGGTGTTACTACTGCAAGAAAAGGCAAAGAAGACTACAGGAAAGAGGATAATGATGCAGCATGTTTTTTAATGACTGATCATATGTGATCAGTCATTGCATTTATTTGGTGGAAACACCGCTATTGGAAAATTGTGTTCTTTGGACATAAGCGGGATATCAACAAAGTTTGGCGCACATTTGTAATGAAAACAGTAAAGTTGGAAACTAGTAATTAATGGAAATATATTTGCTCCTGCTTATAGATGTATTAATGCCAAATTATATTCAATTTTTGGAGGCTACATTAAAGCGTTTGCTCACATATACTTGTTTTGCATTGTTGCCTATAATGCCAGTGAATGTAGCCATATGTGTGTGTTTAACAGCAGAAAGCACATGCAGCTTTTCCCCACTCCATCACCATATGTTTTCTTCTAAACTCAGGTCATCGATGGTTATGAGAAAGCTTGTAAAAAGACTCTGGAGATCCTTCCAGACTGCATATGCTCCTCTGCCAAAAACCTCCGTGACATTACAGAGGCCACGGCTCTCGTCCGTACAGCAGTCATGAGTAAACAGTACGGTAACGAAGACTTCCTTGCCAACCTCATCGCCCAGGCCTGTGGTGAGTTGGCAACTTAAATGACCTCAATCAGCTCATTTGTAAAAACGTGTGGACAATAGTGTCTCACTCTGTTCTTTGGTTTGTTTTTCAGTATCCATTTACCCAGAGTCCGGCAGTTTCAATGTTGACAATGTCAGAGTTTGCAAGATTTTGGTGAGCGACTGTTTCTGTTTAATATTGTTGTTGTTTTTTTTGTTTTTTTAAGTTTGAGGTTGTTTTCTTAGAACTGTTTGAATCCGTTTTGTTTTTAGGGTTGTGGAGTGACGGCATCCACCGTGTTGCATGGGATGGTTTTTAAGAAGGAGGCAGAGGGAGACATCACATCTGTTAAAGACGCCAAGATCGCCGTGTTCTCCTGTCCCTTCGACTGCATGGTGACAGAGACCAAGGTGACAGACTTTAAAAAAAATAAATGTATTTTTTGTTGTTATAATTCTTTCATTCTGCTGTATTGTGGTTGTTGTTTCTTTAACTCGTAAAATTCATCATGGCCCATTCAGTTTTATTGCCAAACCACAAACTCAAAAAAGCCCAGTTTCTAAAAGAAATGCATACTCAGAACAGTAATTAGGTCAAAATTATGCATTTTTTAATGTATTTCTAATACTGTATAAAAAAGCTAGTATGAGTCCCATTTTTTGAATTTCTGTTAAAGTAGACAGCAACATTTTAATGTATCAAGGCTTAAATTCTATTGAGGTTTCTTGGTTGGTTCCTAACAGCAGCACTGCTTGCTCCACAGGGCACAGTGCTGATAAATAATGCCCAGGAGCTGATGAACTTCAGTAAAGGGGAGGAGGAGATGATGGAGGCGCAGGTGAAGGCCATCAAGGAGGCTGGAGCCAATGTGGTGGTAACTGGAGGCAAAGTGGCTGACATGGCTCTGCATTACGCCAACAAGTACAAGCTCATGGTGGTCAGGTAGGAACAAAGAGGCTCAGGTGATAAGACTTAAAGTGAAAGGAAATAAGGAGCAATTTTAAAACAATTAGAGGTCCTGAACTTTATACTGAGAAAGTGGGTTATAAGTGGAAAACATTTAAGACTGTTACTAACTTTCTCTGTAGAGTGTTAAAGTGTAGGATACTAAATTAAAAAAAAAAAAAAAGCATTAGAGGTAAAACCAATAAATTAAATTACTTTGGTCTGGAAAATTGCTGAACAATGGTACAATGTCCTGCAGACAGACTGAAACAAAGTAGATAAATTTGGCCATAATGCATCACACAAACTATGAACATGTCCTTGAATTAACCTTGAATAAAAAAAGAAAAAAAAAAAAACATACTTTCCTTTTTACAATAGCTTTATTCTCAAGTTTTAGTTCTAAATCTTTCCTGCAGGCTGAACTCCAAGTGGGATCTCAGAAGGTTATGCAAGACTGTGGGAGCTGTAGCTCTGCCCAAAATGGTTAGTTTACTCACGTTTTACCGTCTTCAGATATGGGATCTGTAACCAAACTAACCTTAACGTCAACCACTCTTAGACGGCTCCGACTCCAGATGAGATGGGTCACTGCGACAACGTCTACCTCACAGAGGTGGGAGACACTCAGGTGGTGGTCTTCAAACACGGCAAGTCTCTTTTTATTAAATCCACAAATTCAGACCAGATTTATCCTTTAGGACTTTTATGCATGACTGAGTGTTTGCTGCGTTCTTTAACAGAGAAGGAAGATGGCGCCATCTCGACGGTGGTTATCAGAGGCTCCACTGACAACCTGATGGACGACATTGAGAGGGCTGTGGATGACGGTGTTAATACCTTCAAGGTTCTGGTCAGGGTAGGTAACTTGTAGAATAAGACTGTCAGCTCAGCAGCCATGAGACTGGTGCTATAGTTTCCATCTTTCTCTTCCTCTGCAGGACAAACGACTGGTACCTGGAGCAGGAGCCACAGAAATCGAGCTGGCCAAGCAGATCACCTCATTTGGAGAGGTAACAGAGTTCTGCTGTTTACCTTTTGATGTCCACATCATCTCTGCCTTACATAAATAACCTGTCTGTCTCTGTAGTCCTGCCCTGGCCTGGAGCAGTATGCCATCAAAAAGTTTGCTGAAGCTTTCGAAGCATTGCCGCGGGCGTTGGCCGAGAACTCCGGAGTGAGGGGGAACGAACTCATCTCTAAGCTGTATTCTGCTCATCATGAGGGAAACAAAAACATCGGTTTTGACATCGAGGTGAGGAGCTGGCCATTAACTATAATTTCAAGTCATTTTAATAAAAACCTACTATTTGAAGTAACTGATTGTGTGGCTGCCCTGTAGGGAGAAGGTCCGGCTGTGAAGGACATGCTTGAGGCTGGCATTCTGGACCCCTACCTAGTGAAACACTGGGGCATCAGACTAGCCACCAACGCTGCCATAACAGTGCTGAGAGTGGATCAGGTCTGTGTAAACACATGAAAAATATAAAAGCTACTCCACCTGATATTGAAAGGAGTTGCTTTCTAAAATCGCTAAATTAAAAAACAGATTGATTAGGTTTTTCCTTTCATAAGGCTCTTCTTCCTGTCGACATGGTAATTACTTGTCTTTTCGCAGCAGTCTAATGAAGAAAGTCCAGGTAGTTAATTTAGTATGTATGTATATGATTCAGATCATCATGGCTAAAGCCGCAGGGGGACCCAAGACTCCCAAACAGAGAGGCCACTGGGACAAAGACGGTTGGGATGAGGAGCCTGATCATTTTGAAACCCACCATTAGAGGGCGTACTTGTATACATAAAGCTCTCTGTCAGTAGGTCTCCGAACAGAAAAGTTGCTTGTTCACAAAACACTGATGTAGTGTTTGAACGCTCACTACTAATGTTGAATTTCAACCCTAAACAGTTTTAAGAGATTTAACTTTTTCCAAGTGTGCCTCTAACAACACTAGGTTTGCAGCTGTGTGAAATTGCACAACATAGAGAATGGTGTGATGGCATGCTGCATGTACAACTGAAAACAGCACAGGATTATAATCTTGTATGTCATGTAAATCAAGAGAGTGGAGAATTTAGAAAATCATTTGCGATGCTCAGTTGACTTCAAGATTTTTGATGTATAAATATTAGCAATTGGTCTGGAATGAGAACTTGCTAAACCTGACCTTTTAGAAACATGTGCCCACATTAACACTTGTCTTGTGACATAATCCTACAAGGAAATTCACTGTCCTCAACTTACCGTCTGGGATTCCAGCAGCTGTGTTGAACTCAATGCTCTTATTTACATTTAGAAAGGATATTGAATTTAGTTTTTTCTTTTTCAGATCATCATGGCCAAACCAGCAGGTGGACCCAAACCTCCACAAGGCAACAAGGACTTTGATGATGATGACTGAACCTAAAGCTTCCCATTTTAAGTCCCTGCTGCATTCACAAACCTTTTCTACTTGTTTATTTAAAGTTCAACTGTTTGGTTCATTTTCTAGACAACCTCTGGTTGCATTGATCAACATCATATGTGAAAGAAGAAAGTACAGATGGCTCTGTTTGCTTTTTATGTTCCGAGGTCGCAAATAAAAGGCGCTTGTGCTGTCCACTACTTGTTTGGATTTTTCTCATTTCATGGTTTTCATATTATGCAGAGTAGGTTTTTCGAAAACAACTCTTTAACCTTTTTGATTTTTTCATTCCACAACCACATTAGCTTTTTCACTAATGTTCTCTAATAAATCTCTTCAGATTTGTTAAATGGACTGGTTAAAGACATTTTATTTTGTTGGACTGCTTTAATACAAGGTAGTGGTTTTATAGAGAAGATAATGGAAAGAAAATACCTTTAATAAGGCTATGTTCTGATTTTAAAAAATACATTTAAGGTATTGTACTGTTTAGATAGCTTAATTTGATGTATTATGAAATATGTAGAGTAAATTGTGAATTTGGTTTAATGCTACTCTGAAGGTTTGTCATTTGAAGGCTAAAACGTTGACAATTCTTCAACCCCTGGCTTAATTTTAGTAATTAATCTCGCAATGTTCCCCTGAACGCTTTCTTTGTTTACAGTGATTATGGATTTCTTGAAATCACCGTTGAATCCAAGCGATTTTGAGGAATCCCGATGTAGTTTTAATTACACCGACCAGCAGATGGCGCGAAAGTCTGGATGGCCGAGAAGTGGGCGGATTTGCTCTGACGTTGCCCACGTTTGGGATTAACTTGTTTTTTTATGCCGCCATATCCCTTGTATTTTTTTATTTTTTATTTTTTATGGAGGCCAGAAGAGCTGATGGTCCTGAATAATATCACTTTGCTATAGGCCCTTCGCTTCAGCCTTCTCAGTGCGTTGGGTTTTGGAAATGGGACGGGTATGTCCTGCGGCGCAGATTGAGAGGCTGACTGAGGAGCAGCAGACGTCGCACTGACAGAGCTACTGCGCCGATGTCCCCTTACGCAGATAATAATTATTATAATAATAATGGGGGCAGACGGAAGTAAAAACAGGAAGGTGAGTTGAATGGAACTCCTGGTTGCTAAGGTGTGACGCTCTGTTTCTATGGCGATGGTTTGGTGTCCAGGATGCAAAGTCGCTTTCTTAACAACTAGAATTCGCGACTCCGTTTCACCTTGATTTAAATCAGCACGCGAAACTAAAGTATTACGTTGTCGTTAAGAATTTACCTACCTAGTCAATAAAATATTTCCACAAGAATCCCGCTCCTACAGCATCAAGCTTTTACTTTGAAGGTCTAAAAAACCCATCTCCTTGTGTACATAATTTATTTACAGATAAAAAATATTGATACCAAAGGCCTACTGCATCCTGTAAACCACTGTGAGGTGGCAGTATTTATGTGTTTTTTTATTTTAGGATGTATAACTTTTCCTGTCTGAGAGATCAGTTCTGCTGTGTGTAATGAATTGTGGTTTTGATAAAAACAGTAGTACTGCATGCAGTTAAAACTTTTACTGGTACTTTAAATTCATTACAGAAGTGACTTTTAAACGAAACGAAAATACAGTAACAATATTAGCAATAGTGCATTAAATGAATTGTGGTTATTGTGTAACTTTGCCATGCAGTGACTCTATAAACCGTATTACTGACATCCAGATGTTACAGTAGAAATAACAAAATTTTAACTCATCATCTTGGCATATCTATGATTTTCACGACCTATTTTATTTACTGTTTGAATCAGAAACATTTTTAGATGCTATTAAGTCAGTTATGCAACAGGAGGGGTAGGGTAGAATATATCATTCTATCCAAATGACCAACCAAACAGAGATCTAAGAAGCTTGTAAAAAAAAATATATTGATTTTATTGTGTTTACATTTTTTAAGCTGTCCTGATTAGAACCAGAAGTTGGGAAAAGCAATCTAAAAACAAAGATGGAGGATTAAGGGTCTTCTTCTTCTACCCCAATACAAACCTTTTACAAATCTTTTTCTTTTAACCAAAAACTACCCTATGGAATATTTTCATGTAAGGAAATTACAAAGCGTTCCAAAAGCAGAAATGTCAGTGGAATTCCTGTATATCAGGAATGAATCATCTTCTGACTAAAAAATTCTTCAGAAATTTTCAAGAATTAGTATTTATTTCTGATATGGTCATTTTTCCACCTCAACATTAGCACTCAAAAATAGCATTTTATGTACTGTATTGTAATAAATAAATGTTTTTAGGAATTGGATGCCTTCCTGTATGAGGACTGACTGAGTCAGATAAAACAGGGAAAGAACAAACAATAGGACAAACACTGTCCTATTGTTTTAGTAAATAGAGTTGACTAAAACAAGCATACATCTCTAGTAGGTTCTAGTAGAACCTACTAGTAATATCCAGTAATATCCAGCATTACTGTGCCCTCTTATTGTTCGCTCATATCAATCAATCAAGTTTATTTATATAGCACATTTCAGCATAAAGTGTTTTACGTCATAAAAACACACACAAAAAATACAAAGTTAGAGCCACCATTACACATCAAAATGTTGATTAATATTTTACTTATAATGATTCAAAAGCAACTCTAAACAGGTGGTTTATTTAGTCTAGATATTTGATGTTGTATTTTTTAAATGTTGTGTCTGTCTCCATTAAATCACTGGTCCTGAACTCCTGCCCTACTAGAGGGCCTCAGGAAGGGCTGAGGACGAGCCCATCCCATCTGGTTGGCGGGGTCTCCTCTCCAGCATGAGCCTGTCTATCCCAGAAGGCCTCTGCCGCCTGGCCCCACCTGCCCTCCGTCTGGGCCAGCGTCGGATGCTCCAAGGAAAAGCTCCTGAGGTACCAGAGCACGTCCTCAGGTTGGCAGGAGTCGGCCCAGGCAGGCTGAGAGGAGAGTGGAGCCTCCCAGGCTTCGTTACCATGTTTCTGCCTGAATTCCCCCACAGAGCTGTGCCAGGGCACGAACACTTTCAGGTAAAAAAAAAAAAACATCATCTTCATTAGACAAACTTCAGCTGGATTGTATTGTCTATCTTCTATGTTTTCAAGCTTTCTCATTTGATTTTACCCTTTTTCTCGGACAAGGTGCTGGGCTACATTGCCAAAGGTTCATTTGGACCCATTCTGAAAGTGAGGGACAAGTCCAAACAGAAAACATATGCTGTTAAAGTGAGTGTGGTACCTGATTGTCATACATTAATGTGTTTATTTAGCCTATTTCAGCCATTATGTAATAGTTTTCTGTCTTAGTTTTCCTAGCTTGTGGGTTATTCTTGATTGAATACCATTTGGTGCTGCAAATGTAACGTAAATGTGCCATGTTAATTCACAAAAAATTTTCTACATTCTTGCTTGTAAGAATTTGTCTGTTGGTACAGATTTGTATGCATCAATATTCATAAGTCCCATCTCTTAACATATTCTGTATGAGCTGTTTTTTCATGCTTTAGTCTTTTTAGTGGGTTTTACCTGGCAAAATTATTCATAATGTCCACCAACAGGTTATACCTAAAGCAGAGATTTTAAGACTGGCGGTTTTGGAGCAGTCAAAAGAGGAAGTTATAGTTCAGGTGAGCGCTGCCTTCGAAGGTCTTTAAAAGTATTATTGATATTTTTGCTTGGTTTCAAATATGTTTCTGTAGATGTATAATTATTCATTTCATGTCACAGTAGAATTTTCCATGTTTGATTTTGAAAGTTTCAATGTATCCAATACTTAGTACACTTCTGAGTCAAATAAAACAATACAAAAAAAGCAAAGACAAAAAAATTAAAGTATAGAACCTATAGAAATGACCTTTTTAAGGAATATAATTTTTGACCTTTGCCCCTGCAGCGTCAGGTTCGCCACCCATTTGTCCTCGACCTCCAGGATTGCTGGCAGACTCAGCGCCACCTTTACATTAGTGAGTCAGGCAGCTAGCAGTATCCCACTCGTTCCCAAATCTGCAACCCCTCACTTCACCTTCTGTCCCCTCTGCTGCCGATCTCCCCACAATCCCAAACCTAACACCTAGAACATGATATCAAAAATTCAAATGCTTAAATTCTGGATTTCACCTAAGCTCCCAACCTCTCCAACTCCCACCATACCAGTTCTTCAGCTGTGTTGCCCTTTTTCCCTTCCCTCCAGAGCATTTATCTGTTTTTCCAGAATTACTCACTGACTCAGAAAGTGTGACCCACTTACTCTGCCTCCCAACCCCCTGTTAAAAGAACTCCACAGTTCAACAGAAACACATGCCACAGTTAAAAGGGCCTGCTGCATGCTTTTGTCCAGAATTCTCTTGTAACCATACTGCTGGAGTTTTTTTATATATTAGCAACAACAGACTGAAAATCGGAAGAGCCTTTCCTTGATTTATTTAGATAAAGATATGTAGGTGTTCTTCACTTTAGCACAAGTTTTAATGCGTTTAAGTTTTTCACCAGCGCTTTTTCCATCTTCTGCCAACTTCACCGCTTCTCATATGTCCCACTGCGTCAGAGGCTCATGTTAAATCACATTCTGCTCCAACAGTGTGCGACTACTGCAGCACAGGGGACCTCTACACCTACTGGCAGATGATTGGTCAGTTCTCAGAGGAAACCCTGCGAATATTTGCAGCAGAGCTGGGATGTGCACTCGGTTTGTATGTTTGTTTTTTTATGTCAGGGAGGTGATAAGAATAAAGCTACAGAGTCAAATAAAAGAAAACAATACTTGCAAAGCTCTGCAGTGATTTGCAAGTCAGTTTAACTTTTTGTTAGTGAAAATGGATTACAGCAAAAACCCTTTAAAATAGATGGTGTTTTAACTTATTTACTCTTGAAGTATTTAATTCTTTTAGAGTAAAAAAACCCAGAAAATTTCTATTTTAATACCAAACCTTTTTAATGGGGCATTGTTTTGTTTTGTTTTTACAAACAAAATTATTATTATTATTTTTAACTTTCTTTTATATGTACTACATAGTCATTTTATAGGTGGATAATTACTTATTTTTCATTTTACAGGGTTTTTGCATGACTTTGGGGTCATCCACAGGGATGTGAAGGTAAGACAAGCAAATATGTCACTTCTTGCTTCTTTAACACATACAGCAGTACTACAAAGCAGTTGGCATATTACTTTTGAAATCTACATAAGTTATTTTATGTAGCATGACTAATTATAGGAAGACACAGTTTGTTGATTTAGAAAGAAAATGATTTTTTTTTATATACCTGCAGTTGGTCCTCAGGTGTAAGGGAGTTTTTAGAAATAGATGTCCCACTTTTAAGGTGTTAAGTGTGAACTAGTTCCACTTCCTTTGTTTCACTCATCATCCCAGTGTTTTGTTCAGAGCTTACTAAGCAGTACTTTGTCTTGTTCTGACTGGACCATGCAAACCTAAATGTAAATACCTATTGGCTTTATTAAATTAATAACCCAACATGCTGCATCTGAAAAGTAATTATGTTCTTATCACCAAACAGCCCTAAAATAAAACATGTAAATCATATCTTATTTAACAGGTAAAAGTTAAATATGAATGTAAAGTATAAATTTATGAATTTTTTTTTTGTTTTTCATTAAAATATTAGTTTTAAATACCTTTAGATAATAATAGCCCAGTTTTGCTTGTAATTTTTTTTTGCCAATCAAAAGAAATCTCTTGAGAATTTTTTAAAATAACACCATATATTAAATGATTTATTTAGCAAATAAATCATTAAATAAATGAATGATTCATTTATTTAAAACCAACACTAAATTGCAGAACACAAAACTCAAACTTGACTTCTGAAAATGTGATTAATTTAATATAAAGACAGAACATTCATACATAGCTGGATAGATAAAAAACTAAACTTCATTTTCTTTTCGGATATTATCTGTGTTATCCTTTTCATAATTTGTGATTTATTCTTTTTATTTAATTTCATTTTAACTTTGGGGCCTTTAATTAACCAGGTCTTGTACATATTCATTTATAAATTCAAGTAGACTCATTCAGATTTCCCTTACTTGCTTTCAGATGGAAAACATCTTGTTGACAGACAACGGTGAGTGAAACAGTCACCAGCAGAGGGCGGCATACCTCTGAACAGGCGTCACAGAAGCTTCCAGAGATCCTCTTTACTGTAAAAGCTCTCAGCTCATATTTTATGCTATTAGCAAAGAGATCAAGAGTTATTAGAAGAAAATGTTTATATTTTTATGAGTTCTAACTCATAAAAATTAGTTCTTAGTATGGTGGATATCTAGAGAATTGTGATAAATTCTTGTAATGATGCAGAGAAAATGATCCTTTGTAGGCCACCTCCGTTTGGCTGATTTTGGTTTGTCCCGCCGACTGGAGAGAGGAGGCCGAGCCTTCACAATCTGTGGAACCATCCAATACATGGGTGATGAAAACCTGCCAGGAAAACATTAATGCCCCAACAGTTTGATGATTGTTTTTATATCTTTTCTTTTCCAAAGTAAAGAGCTGAATGTTAAAAATAAAACTTCAGCTTTTTTCCCCCCTCTTTTACCCCTGTTCAGCTCCAGAGGTGCTCAGTGGTGGACCTTACAACCACTCAGCTGATTGGTGGTCACTGGGAATTCTGCTGTTCTCATTGGCCACTGGGAAGGTGAGCCTTTGTTTCCAACGTGTCCAGCAGGCCTCATCTCAGCTGATGATGAGGTCTGCTGACATAGGGACAGCTGCGCCTAAACTGGGTTGAAAAACAGAGCTGTTTTCTTCTGGGCAGCATGTAAGATCACTGTAATAATTAAACTGATGAATAAACTTATGATATAAAATCTGTCTCTTTGTTTGCCTCTACAGTTCCCTGTTCCTCCAGAACCAGATCATTGCAGCATGCTGAGGAAAGTGAGGAGTTTTCCCTATGAAATGCCCCTGAGCCTGAGTTCACCGCTCTCCATGTTGATAACAGAGGTACTTTCTCAGTGTGTGTAAATATAGTTTTGTCATAGTTTCACTAATCTGTAGCATTATGATACTTTTTTCCAGCTTTTGTGCAAAAATCCACTACGACGCCTGAGGACCTTGGAACGTTTCAAACGACAAACGTTCTTCATTGGGACATCTTTTGACCTCTACCTCCTTCAGCGCCGGCCTGTGCAGGTAACCAACGAATGCCTGGTTGTAGAAAGCTCAGGGTTTTTTTGTTTTTTTTTCAGATTATCTTAATGAACTTTTCTTCTCCATCAGGTGATCTTGGAGCTGAGAGAGAGACCAGACCGTGCTGCCAAAGCTCGACGGGGCCTCACTTTGTCCCTGCTGCCTCTGAAGGGCTTTGACTTTGATTCTCTCCTCAGCCCTGCCGCCACGCCAGACACACAGCTGGATGGAGACACACGCACACGCGCAGCTGTACCGCTGCCTGGCCCCTCACTGCAGCCCACTCAGGAAAAAGTTCCACGCAGGGAAGTGTTTGTATGACAGATTATAAGTTTGGCTACAGTGTGGAAGGGAAAGGCCTTCATTGTGAGCAAAAGCACCATTTGATTATTTTTTACTCAAAAATTAGGAAAGTTAAAAAAAGTGAAGGATTTAAATACATAAACCCTCATATTTACAGTGCCTTGCAAAAGTATCCAATATTGCAACATTGTAGCCACAAACGTCACTGTGTTTTATAGGGAATTTATGAGATAGACCAACTTTTAAGTATTGCATATTTGTAACGTGGAAGCACAAATATACACGGTACTTTAAAAACTGCAGCAGGAAATCATTTTGGGGTGTTTCTCTACTGGCTTTGTTTGTTGAAACTTTACTCCGTGCAAAAATAAAGTAAAAATAAAAAATAATTAATCTTCTACTTTACCGTCAAGTTTTATTTTGTGTTGCTTATATTTGTGGTTATAACATGATGTAATGTGACTAATTCAAGTCTGAAGAGTATTTTTTGCAAGGCACTGAAATAACATTGTACTTTCTTTCTGTAATTTTATTTTGTTCTACACCTTTTCACCTTTTAACATTTAATGTCTCTTTAGTAACATTTGTTCAGGGGTTTTGTGTCATTACCCAGTTAGTAAAATGGTTCGGCTGGCAAAACATTGTGTACTGAAAATAATTTAATCCTAAATTGAAAAGTTAGGCTAATAGCTCTAACTATATTGTATTTGTTTAACCATTTAACCTTATTTGTAGTGAAATCCAACCAAAACCCTTAAGAAAGGAGAGGGGATGTTCAAACCTTTGCCTTTATGCATCATGTTGTGTCATGAAACCATTTTTTAACAAAAGTGGACAAAAAAAACCTCCATCATTCGTTCTAACTCCTTACCTTTGTTGTCCTGCCTGTCGAACTGGTTGCAGCAGGAACTTCTCCTCTGATCTCAAAGTGAAGCAAGCAACACAGCCTCAGAGTCTGATGAGCAACTCTGCGTTTATTTCCTACAACCAGTGACTCAGGGCATTGCTGGCTTTACTATTTAGCTTAATTTTTCACATCAAGTCAGATTTTGAACAGTGATTTAAATATGCTCTAAACTTCTCTTTGAACTTTATAATATTTTTATAAATATGAAGGCTATTTTCTATTGTTTTTTTCCTCACTAAACATATATTTAGATGTATTATAATTTTATAAATGATGCATGATGTTTACCCAGATTGATTCCCATGCACAACTCTGAGCTTACCTTCTTGATCACAAATGCTTGTGTACATATTTCTAGAATATAAGCACATTCCTCTTTATAAAGCTTATATAAACATTTTTGGAGAGTATTTCCTCATGTATTATGATGTCTTTTTGCAGTTACCATGTAGCAGAAACCGAATATTAAAATAGTTCTGCTGATTTATTTGTCTTTTTGATGTGATCTTTGGGTGCACGGATCTCTATTGCCTAACTCACCCCAATATTGTGTCAGATTATTGCAGAATATCCTGGCTCAGTTAAGAAATCACATTGTGCATTTACTTAGCTGAGTTACTCAACACACCTTACTCCCAGATTGACATTTAAAACACTAAAATAAGCAGATGGTGGTCTATACTTGGAGAGAAAGATTTCTTTAGATTTAATCCATTCAATTTAATATTTCAAATTTACTCACTGAAGACAAAAAATTGTTTGTTTCTCCTATTGCTGGCAATTACATTTGATTCTGTATTTATTTAACATCCTTTATTTAAAGAAAAAAAAATAACATGTATTTAATGTTTCCACACCTAAAACCAAACCAGTATTTTGACTACATAATAGTTTGTATTGAAACAAAACACTCCATAAATAGAAGATGCTTGCTTAAGCATCTTCTGCTTACCAAAATAAAGACAAAATACTTAAAGACAACTTCAAGTATTTTTAGGATGGGCATCTGGACTTTACTTTTTGCCCATTCTTTTTCATGGAAACTCTTTGGTAACCATCATTTAAAGTTTACATATTCTCAATTGGATTTAAGCCAGGACTTTATTGTGGCAACTCTAATGTCTGAATAAACTTTTGATCTAAACCCCTCCATTGTTTTCTGATTTCCAGCAGGACTACAGGAATCATGCAGCCAGTTGTAAGTCTTTTGCAGCCGACTACAAGTTTTCTGAAATGATCACCTTGTATTTTGCTACTTTTATCTTTCCATTCCTGTCCCTTGGTATGATGCGACAGTCTCATTTTGCAGTACTCATGGTGTGTTCAAGGTGATGTGCAATGTTAGGTTTCCACCTCACTCTTTTCTATACAGTTGATAATAAAATTATGAATTATTATCTGTTGGCTGATTTCATAAAATCCCAATAAACACTGAAGTCTGTGACAGAATGTGAAAATACAAATGGTAATAATGTAAGGGAAATTGGGCCTTCCTCTGTGAGAATTGTGTTTCAATTAAATAGGTTTCTTTAGTCATTCACAGTACTATCAGAAGGAGATTCTTCCATTATCATTAATTTCTCGTCCCATTTCCAGTTGTTGAACACAGTTGACTTTCATTCACCAGTGCTTTCAAAAAATAAAGGGAAGAGATGTCAAAAAGCTGCATAGAGAAAGTGTCATTCATGATAAAGATGGACAACAGCGCTTCGACTTGTTACACTGGCTCTGCTGTAATGACATTAAAGCTTGTGGAATCATTGTTTACTACCCTCTACATATGCAGGCCCACACCAAAAATAACTTCACCTATTAGCAATAACACCACCTAAGAGGCTTTAAAGACAAGATGCCAGAAGCAGCAGCAGCTTGAAGTTCACAGATTCCCTGCTGAAACTGGGGAACCCAATTGTGAGTTAAATCAGTCACCCAGTAGTTTTTAGAGTCCAAGTCTGATCTGTAAAAGGAGAAATCAGAGAGTGAACTGAGCCTAGGCCACAGCTACAGGAACAGGCATGTATCAACCGTGTGTGCAGAATTTGTATGCAAGAGGCCTCTAGGAACAAACTGAGCACAGCAACAGTTTTCACTGAGTGCATCAACAAGGGAGAATACAACTCTCTGGTAAACAAGTGCTATTGCCAACCTTTATTAAATTTGCTGTTGGTCTCAAATGAAAATAAAGAAAAAAAAAAAAAAAAAAACATTGCTTGCAAAAGTATCTAACCCTCTTATGTTGAAAGTGTCAGTAAACAGCAGTTCCTCAGTCCTGCAACAAATTGTCAACATTCAGTTTGTTTTGTGACCTGGAAGTTGACTGTGAACTTTCAACAGAACATGATTTGCTTATTTGTCTCATGCTGTGAACCTCAGCCCCATTTCAAGGTTTTTTGAAGTCGAGATTTTTATTCCCAGTATTGTCCCATTTTTGGTCCATTTCATTGAACAATTCACTAGTTTCCATGTCTCTGCTCTGGATAATCATTGCCATCTTATCCTGCTGCCACCACCATGTATCACTCTGTTCAGATGTGCTGTTAGTTCTCTAAACAGTTTTTTTTGCATTTCGGATAAAAATGTTTTATTACAATCTGATCAACAGTTCTCATGGGCCAGTGTCCTGTAACTTTTAGATTTATTCCTGCTTCAGCAGACTTGAATTAAATAATTAGATCATTCAAAAGACTCTGGAGAACCTCAACTGCATACTGAGGAGGTAATTCAGGTATTTGATTCAGATGCATTGGGCGAGAGACACATCTACAAAACGGTCCATAACGACAGAAGTTTGGCACCCCTTGAAGACCCTAATTAATATGTTTCTCTGTCCCCTGCATAAATGGCAGTTTTGGTCAGTTTTACTCTGGACATTATCAGGTTTATCAGGCTTTCTTCTGGCTACTTTCCTATAAAGCCCAGGTTTGCAGATTGCACAATATTGTCTGCCTTTCTCACTAGGTGTTAATTGAGCTCATAAAATCCCAACAAAACATTGAAATTCATGACTGCAAATGTAATAAAATATGAAACAGTTTGGGAATTGGGAAATCTTTACAAGACGTTATAAATTACATGACATTGTCCCTTGGCTTCATAATTTCTTATAATTCAGCAGTCAGTACTAATCTGGGAATATTTGGACATATATTTTGCTTTTAATTAAACTACTTCCTTAAGGTCACGTGTGTTTTATTAGAAGGCCGTTTGCTTGTTTATTTCAGATTAAAATTAAGCAGCCAGTCTGGAAAAGATGCAGAATCATGCTGCGTTCGCGTTGCTCTCTTCCTCGATGGAGGATGTCCTCCGGCGCATGCGTGATATACGCAGTTTTGCTCCATCACATGACGCAAGGTGTTGGCTCCTCCTTCGCTGCGAGAGACTTTCTAAAGGGTCACGTTGCGCTGCAGCAGTTAAATAGGAGACGGCTCCGCATCTCTAACTTACAGCTCGCCTGCTCTGTCAACTAAAGACATCAACGAACAGGTAACGGTCAAATCTGAACTACCATTTATGACTGCTGTACATTGTAACATTTTCATATCGGACCGCTGTAACTTCGACGGCCGAGTTGATGCTGATGGGAATGTGATGCTGCGCTACTCAACCTCGAGCTAACTTTGTCCTCCTAGCTTGTTAGCCACAAATTGTTCCTGCCGTTCTTATGACGTATGTCTCTTATTTTGCGTGGTGGCTACTAAAAACAGTCTTGAGCTCTTAAGCTTATTTGACCACATATAAAAGCTGCACATTTTAAGGATCAACGAACCACACAACAGGAAGGGCGTAAAACCGTTGACCTTCAAGGATGGAAGTGAAGGTGACGGATCTGGTTTTTCGGTTAGTTAAGGTACTATGGATATGCAGTTTGAAACGTGCTCAGGTCGATGAGACGTTTTGAATAAAAACGTGGTTAACAGCAGTGGAAGATGATGGGGGAGGGTGATGATGAAGTCGTTTCCTGTCAGAGTGTATCTGTTAAAGCGCACGTAGACCTCAGATGTGACGAAGGCGGGGCGGGCATAGGAGACACGCCATAATAACCGCAAATCCATAAACGTGGACACGATGTTTTAATTGAAGGCAAACAAGAAACATCAAGTCAATTTTGAAGTCCTTTTTTAAATTATATATATATTTACACTTTTTTTTAATTTTTAATTTTTTTTTATTACAATTTTACATTGCCATTTTTGTTGCTAAGCAACACCCAGGTGTACTACTTCAGCTGCTACACTTGTTGGTTCTTTCCTACTTTAGTACCAATCCCTAAAATAATCCGGTTCCTTGTTTCTAAAAATCATATAACATCAAATGCAGTCAGTCTGCCATTTTGAACAAGAGCTTTATGTCACCTGTGTTTAACATGAAAATGTTGCTGTTGTGTAGACCTGCACATTTTCACAACTGTCAACCTCTCTTTGAACCGCACCATGCATCACAGCCGTCGCATCTGCTGTAGGCTCCTGTATCAGTGGGCAATGGGCAGTGCTCCGGCTAGTGCTGCTGGATCAAAGTCTGAAGATAGAAACAGCCCAAATACAGGAACGTTCATCAGCTCCAAGGCCAGCAGCCTGTCTGGTAAAAACGCAAGCAAGCAGGCTTTTTTTTGTTTTGTTTTACAATTCTGACTAGTGCTGCTGGGCAGGAGCCATTTTTAGCTCTATAGCTTGCAACCTGGAGACAACAACAAGCTGAGTAAATCTCCAAGGGGGGGGTGGTAATGATGCAGATAGAGCAGCAGAACACAGATCCCATTTCCCTTTAACGTTGCCATCCTCTCCCAGCTTTTTTATAATGATAATAATTAAAATGTTGATATGTGCAGTTCCAGCCTGATTCGGTTGATGCCAGCCTTTTAAATCCCTGCTTACAGCCTTTATAAATGCTGGGCTTCATAGTTTGCAGGCCTGAAGTGTTTTGTGGTTGAAAGCTTGCAGTAACACTTCAAAACAGACCAGCTGTAACTTTCTTATTGTATCTGTTGGCAATGATGTTGAAGATTTTAAGATTTCTGGCTACATTCTGCTCGGTGCTTAGCATGGTGAAAATGGTTGCATCAGACACGTCATGACGCACAGTCAGGAAGTAATAAATCCGAGTGGGTTCTACTGTAGTTAAATTTTAATTGTGCCCAGTAGATTCATTTTGATTCTCTGTAATGTTGACCCTGAATCAACATTACAGAGATTCAGGGTCAATAATTTTAATGATCTAAATCATGTGGGGATCTTTGTTATAATGCCATATATTTCAGTATTCTGTGCTCAAACTGGCATTTCCTGTTCATTTCTGAAGGGATTCCATGTGACGCAGCAGGGAGTTGGCCTCCTGTCTTGATGTCGCAATGCAGACATGGTGTTTGCCTGGTAGAGAAAAACCACTGTGCAACAGGCAGGAGTGAAAATCTGAGGTGTGACTGAGAGAAAGTTGAGCTTCTTGCAAAATAATCTCAGCTTCTCTCTCAAAAGATACCATCTGAAAATTGTTTCAAAAATCCCCTCTTTTTTGTTTTTTAATTAAGAAAATATTTTATTATAAAGCGCATCTCAAAACAGTTAAACAACAACTTTGATGAATATTTCTCTTCCTTTGGCACTTTCTCAAACCCTACTTACATGAACCATGACCATGTTTGAAGCTTGTATAATCAAAATGTCAAGTTGGGTTACAGGTTGTTGTCATGTAATATGCTCTCTGAAGACTACGTTTAAACCGTTTGATGTCTCACAGGGACCTTGTTGCATCTTTGGCTGCTGGTTCCACCAAAGCCAGTTCCATTTTAGGAAATGTTTTTTTTTTTGCCTGGACACCATTGCTGGGCTCAGCAGCCAGTTACAGTGATTGTGACACATTAGTTCTCCAAATCTGTAAATTTCACTGCACACAGTAAGTGTCTGTGGAACAAAAATAATCTTTATATTTTCCTTTTATGTTCCCCAAATGCATTGAATGTTCCCTAGAGACAATATAGGAGCAGATGCTAAAACAGAAACCATCAGTGTCTCCTGCAGCCTTTCCTACATTGATATTACAGCAGGCAAACTAATGGTGTTTTATTGAATTGCACTTATTTTTGTCATCAATATCCAGAAATTAATTGGAACATATTTGTAATGAAAGTAGTAAACCATATAAAATATATTTTTAGATGCCTTGTGGCGGCTTATAGCACAGGATGAACCAGGAGAGCAATGATGTAATCCATACATGGTTGTTGAATAATCACTGGTGTCTGGGAGACCATCCAGATTTTCACTCTGTAAATCAATAGTAATGGCAGCTACAACCAATAGGAGCTAAAAGAAGCAGTTCTTTCTTCATAAGCATTATCATATGCAGTATTTAGTGTTTATTAGTAGCAAGGCTACCGAAAGGATTAGCTAAGATGGGGTCAGATCTGTGACATTTTTATGTTTTAACTTGATACTAACCCAAGATACGATCCCATTGAGATTAAAGTCTGAAGTATGTTTGGAAAATTGTTGCATAAAAATGCTACAGTTTCCAACTGATCTGCTCATGCTTCTCTGAGCCTGAGACGGTCACTTATGTCATCACTGACAGTTTTCTAAGAATGAGTGACTGAAATATTACTTTATTTTCTGAATTATATCTACTAAGGGTGATAAGTTTATTTTAAAGGAGGACTGGATAATGGATGTCGTGGAGGCATTTTGTTTGCAGTACACATATAGACATGTTTAGAAATCCGAAAATCAATTAATAGCTGAAAAAGGAGCCCAGGTGAATAATAGAATAACCATCAATAACATTTCCCATCGCTGCACTTGGCTGATCATTTTTGGCCTCCACGGTGTGCTGTTTCTGACACATGATCCCCTCCAGGTTTTCTTTTCCTCTCAATATAAATGTCACCTGCAACCATATCAATGTCAGGAAGCTTCAGTCCCCACATGCACCACACATTCTTTTTTTTTTTTTTTTAGACTATCTGCTTAAAAATGTAGATTACACACAGAGCAGCCATCATTTTGCAATGTTTGGTGACTGGGAACCTGAACATACTGGAACTGGTAAAAATGCATTGTTGAAGCACGCAGGTACCTTTCTAAAGATAAGCCAGTATCTGCTGAGCATGACTCCTTGTCTGGCTAAGAGAACACCTAAAATACACACATTATGTCTTGTGATTTCAATGAATTATCAATTTCATTCAGTGTGCTGGAGATTGTGCATGCACTTCAGACTGGTGAGCTAACAGTTCCCCTACAAAGTGTCAAATTACAGCACTCTGTCCTGACCTGTTTGGGTTTACCTCCCTGCAGAATTTGGCTAACAGTAGTGAACTGTTCCTGCAGCAGAGTCGCCCTGCAGAGAGGCCTACCTCTGTTCTCCCAAGGCCCTTATCCCATAGCTTAAAGCTGAGGATTAACAGAGGTTATGACCCTCGGCGTCCTACAGCAGCAACCCAGCCGTAGTTACACTGTAAAAATACAACATCTCACCAAGTATATTTGGTCTATTTTCTAGTGCGAATAACTTTGCTTTCTCTTAATTGAAGCGAAAAAATTACAAGTACTTTTTTTGCTCTTTATGACAGAAATATTTCGGCCCTGCTATTTCTAAGCAAACATCATTCCAGCAGCTCACTGCGGCTAAACTCCTGGCCCTCCATCAGGCCATTTAATCCATCCCTGATCCATTGTGGCAGTGCAGAGCATTTCACTTGGGCAGCTGTGAACAAACCAATAATCAGTGAAGCCTTTACAATTTGTGCAGTCAGCCAGACCAACGAGCCAGAGTGTGTCCTCGGGCATATTCTGGATGTGTGGAAATTTACACGTATTGTGTGGATTTACTTTGCATTACCTGTGTAGAAGAGAATTGTAGTTGCATACTGGCAGCAATAGACCGACAAGAGACTAAAATGGTGGAAGCACACTACTTTCTTTTATATCAGTAAATCAATTACATAAATTCAAAAAATGAAAATGGTGTTAACTGGGAAAAACGGGAAGAGTGTTACTAGGGTAGCAGAAAGCAAGTCATGCTGCATCCAAACCTGCAGCTGAAATCAACCTCGGCTGCTGAGTCTGGTGAAGCATTTCTTTTATAACCCCCACTTCCCACCCCTCCCCTGTCTGATTCACATACACGTGGTGGGGGGTAGGAGTTGCATAACCACTTACTTCTGCCGAGTGGAGATGGGAGTGATCTGGGAACCTGCGTATGATCGCTGCCACCAAACGGTTTCACTTTGACCAGACTCACATTAGAAGCATGGTCTGTTAGGAAGTGTGACAACTTTAATTTTTTAAGTGAAGAAAAATTCACTTCTTTCCTGCAGGAAGCAGCTTGCTGCCTTTGAGTTTCGCATCTCCCACACATGCTGCATCACTGGATTGTGTGAAATTCAGTATTTTTCCAATGCATCATGCTAGAGTTTTGCCATTCTTCAGCCAGTCTTTCTGTTCACTGCTCTGGCAAGTCAGTTGTTTCCCAAACAATAGAAGGGCATGAGAAAGAGGCCAGAGCTGGGTGGTCAGACGGTGATAAAATGTCGTCTTCTCCCTCTCTTTCAGCCACCATGACTCACCAGTACCCTGCACTGACTGCTGAGCAGAAGAAGGAGCTGCAGGAGATCGCTCAGAGGATAGTGGCTCCAGGAAAAGGCATCCTAGCAGCTGATGAGTCCACTGGTATGTTCAGTCAGACTAAGAACATTTTCAACATTGTAGAAGGAGTCTGTGTGCTGGTATATGAGGTAAATTATGTGTCAATTTCAGGCAGCATGGCGAAACGCCTGAACCCCATTGGGGTTGAGAACACAGAGGAGAACAGACGTCGCTACCGCCAGCTGCTCTTCACCGCTGACCAGCGTATCGACAGCTGCATCGGAGGGGTCATCTTCTTCCATGAGACCCTCTACCAGAAAAGCGACGATGGCGTTTGTTTTGCTAAACTCATCAAAGACCGGGGCATTGTTGTTGGCATCAAGGTATCACAGAAATGAACTGTTAGATTCCAACACAGCACTTTTAAACTTTAACTTAATCTGCCTCCAAATAGTTCCATAATTTGGCACATATGTTTACAGAAAACCCCAAACATCAATTCAGTTGTGAGGATAAACTCCCCTAAAAGAGCTTTTATGTTGTGTATATTCAGGAAAGGTAAAAATTCAGCAGCTTTTTGTTTAATATATGTTTCTTTCCATCTGCTTTTAGGTTGACAAAGGTGTTGTACCACTTGCTGGAACAAATGGAGAGACCACCACCCAGGGTGAGCCAATACAGAGGGAATATTCTGATAACAAACTTTAAAAACGTGAAAGTGTAGCAGGAACTCTAGATTCTTGTGTGTTGATGCGCAGGTTTGGACGGGCTCAGTGAGCGCTGTGCTCAGTACAAGAAGGACGGTGCAGACTTCGCCAAGTGGCGTTGTGTGCTGAAGATCAGCGAGACCACGCCATCTCAGCTGGCCATCCTGGAGAATGCGAATGTACTGGCACGATATGCAAGCATCTGCCAGCAGGTTGTTTTTTTTTATTTTTACATCTAGTTAGACACAAGCATTTTTTCAATATACTTAAAATGTGCCTTGTTGACTTTACATTCATACTCCTACCTGTTAGAATGGCATTGTCCCAATTGTGGAGCCAGAGATCCTGCCTGATGGGGATCATGACCTGAAGCGTTGCCAATATGTCACAGAGAAGGTGAAGCATCTGGAACATTATGATCTGCTTTCCATTCATATCAACATATTTCTAATCTAATGGAAAACTCCTTGTGTTTGTTTTCAGGTCCTTGCAGCAGTGTACAAGGCTCTGTCAGACCACCATGTGTACCTGGAGGGAACATTGCTGAAACCCAACATGGTCACTCCTGGACACTCCTGTCCTACCAAGTTCTCCAGCGAGGAAATCGCCATGGCTACCGTCACTGCCCTACGCCGCACTGTACCTCCAGCCGTTACAGGTTAGTCATGGAAATAATGGAATGTATATATGAAACTGTGACGTGTAAGTTTTTTTTTTCTTTCAAACTTTTAGTTTATTGTGATAAGTCAGGATATTACTAAGTAAAATACATTAGAATTATTTCTTCTTATGAAAAGTATTGCATTTCTGCATATTTTTTCTTACACAGGAGTGACTTTCCTGTCGGGTGGTCAGTCTGAAGAGGAGGCTAGCGTGAACCTCAATTCCATCAACACCTGCCCCCTCACCAAGCCCTGGGCCCTGACTTTCTCCTACGGCCGCGCCCTGCAGGCCTCCGCCCTGAACGCATGGAAAGGAGACCTGAATAAGGAGAAAGCTGGCACCGAGGAATTCATCAAGCGTGCCCAGGTCAGTCAAATCAAAGACTCATCAGAAGGACCAACATACAAAATTCTTTAGGGTTTATATTAAGACGTTTCTCTTTGTTTCCCTTCTGTCTTCTCCAGGCTAATGGGCTGGCTGCCCTTGGAAAGTATAAGTCCGCTGGAAGTGCTGGTGCTGCTGCTCAATCCCTCTACGTGGCTAACCATGCCTATTAAACTTTAACAACCACATTCAGCTGTGGCCTAGTGGCTAGTCTTAATATCTGCTCTGCTATTTCCCTCTCACTCCTCCATCAGACACAGGCCTGTGCTGTCTACTGTACTTTGTTAATAGCTATTAACATTACATTATTAGATGTCTATTTAAAATCTATGTAAGAATGCAATACTAAAGGGAACAGATTTTTATTTCAACAAACAAATCCAGACAGGTTTGAGACAATTAATGACTGAAGTGTTGAATTTCATGTCTAGCTCTGATTAGACTCAGAAATTAATGCAGAATGTAATCCAGAGAATCTGTCAGTATTCTTTTCTTGCCTCTTCATAAGTGCTCCTCTCTCTCCACGTTTGGTTCCTTCTCCATCATCGGTCCTGTCATATCGGCTCCCCAGCAGTTCAGATCAGCACGTGCGCGTCGGTGTTTCGCTTCAGTCAGAGCCCAGCCCTTCGTTTAACAACTGTACTAACATTCACACTAACTGTGGGACCAACCAATAGTGGCATCAGTGCATCTGTTTTAAGGGTGAAACGAGAAGCTGAGCAGAGCGAAGTCGAATTGTTGAACTTGAAGTTGATCTTGTGTAGGTCATCGGTGGCTCCAGCAGAGGTCACTAGACACAGTGTACTGTTATAAACGTTGCACACCAGTAATTGTTTTTTTTCCCCTCGTGCTCTTTATTACCATTATCAACAAAAATGACCATCACGTGTGTCTTCTCAGTATAACATTAGCTTTGAATTACACTTGGTAAATATCGTATTTAGTTGTGTGACGGTGTCTGTGTGATTTCTGTGTCACCCACCCCCTGCCTGACCAAACTGTTTCCCCACTGACTGCCCCACGGAAAGATCGGATGAATTTCTATCGATGCAGACATGGACCAGCACATGGGGTCAGCAGCGCAGAAACAGTCACTGCTTAATTGGATTAATGTGTTTGTGATGTTATTGCTCTTGAAACAATCAGTGTGTCAAATGGAGAAATAAACTAAAATACATATTGAAACTAAACGTGTCTTTTTGTGTGTCTTTATGTACAAAAAAGTAAATGTATAAAGTCAATTTTCTATTTTACTTTAATTTGGACACTAGTTGCATTCAGAAAAAAATTAGTGTTGAGGCTTCCTGTAGTGGGTTGCATCACGAGCATTCTGGAGTTGATGGCACATTAATGGGGTGGGGGTTCAGCAAGGTTATGAATTAACCTTACCACAGTAATAAATAGTAAAATAACCTTTGAAAACTTGAGGCTTTTATGATAGTATACTTCTATTAAAAATTTGGCTTTATCAGTAGAATACATAAACTAGTAGCTGACTGCAATAAAATTATAATTTAAATACCTATTTTAACAATTCGATTTTCTACGTATGTTTCCCACATAAATCATGTATTTTGCTGCTAAATTGAGTGAAATATACTGGTCAAGCCACACGACTATTCTTGCATTTGCCAACCAGTAGGGGGTGCTGTGTCACATGTCCCACATGTAACAAGCACCTACATGCGTTTAATATTCTCACCGTGGTTGCACGGAGACAGCGCTAATCCTTGTATCTGATTCCCCCCCACCCCCCTTTTCTTCCTTGTGAAATAAGATTTACTTACGTTGGGACTAACGTAAGTAACTAAACTAATGCAGCACTAAACATAGTTAACGGCTCAGTTTTAAAGTGACGCGCCCGATTTCAGTCCAACCTTCGTCATGTGACTTGAGGCTGTGTGTGTGTGTGGATGAACAAACGCACCCAAGTCATTGACAGAAATGGCCACCGCGGAAGTGGGTGAGTTGATTCAGTAGCAAATTATGTGAAGATTCTTTTCTCGATTTAAAATGTGTTTCTTTATCCTACTTTAGAGTGTTTTTGACTGTATATGACATCTTCTACAGCACATATAGAACTGTCTCGTTGCACTGATGTCGTTCATTGTTATGAACCTGGAAGCTAGCAGCTAGCTTGCCCCAACTGCCTTAAGATGCTGTCTGAAACACCTGCAGGTTTATTGTACCTTCATATGTTAGCTTCACTAACGCTTATAAGATCATCATTAACGCCTTTAAAATATTTTTTAATATCCGTTGCGTACTGTGCACATTTTTCCCATGACTGAAAGGATTTTGAAAAAATTCGGTTTATATTTTCAACCATCACACAAAGTTGTGTTGAATGTATTTACATCCCCTACGTTAGTCAACTTTAATATTAAATGAGAATAAAATACCATATTAACTAGTGTCAAAAACATTAAAATACGAAACAGTTAGAGATTTAGGTCAGTCCAAAGGTTGGAGTTTTATAAAATAATTTAGGGTACGTTGTACTAATTTTCTGCTATTATGTTACTTTGTCGTGCAGTTAAACTTTATAATCAGTTTTTAATTGAGGTCGAACATTTTTTGTTTTGTTTTTTTTTTTCATTTGGAAAACTTATGGTCCTCCCAGGCCTTTTTGGCTTTGAAGAATTATTTTATCTTTGTTTAGGTTTTAGGCCTTGACTTTTTTAGTCCTCTTTTCTGCTGTTTTTAAAGTACCCACTGTAAGATGTCCAGTGATGCAATCAGGCACTATTTAATTCAGTTTAATTCAAGTCAATTTATGACCATGGACATAAATTTAACTTAACCAGTGCAACCACTTGTCAGAGTATGAATAAAGCTAAATTCAAAATAAAATTATACTAATATGTTCACTTTAAAAGGTCTTTTACCAGCTCTTGTGTATCTCTCAGAGCGACGACGAGGTCAGCTTGCTGCTTTGTCCATAGCAGCAGTGGTCATCATCGTGGGAGTCCCTTTGTGGTGGAAAACCACTGAAACCTACCGGGCCTGGTTACCTGTCAGTCAGATCAGAGAACTGGCTAACCTGCAGGTTTGTAATAGAAGAGATTAATACCTGATTCATCTATTGATTCATCTATTGATCTATCTATTTTTCACATGTCTTACTCTCTTTGTTTCTCAGCTCCAGCTGAGTGCAGATGTGGAGGTTGTATTTGCCCGTGGAACAGTGACACCAGAGCAGCAGAAGAAGGTTCCTCTGACACAAACCCAGGAGGAGGATCATGCTGTAGATGGTGACTATTTTAAACATAGATGTTTATAAACTTTAATTTCATTCCTGGAATCCTGCACACTTTTCTTGTTCTTCTTATCATAAATGGAATTTTTTTCCAGAGGATACAGCTTTGAAGTATAGGTATGAGACAAAATATCGCACAGCCACCATCATGGAGGAGGACGCCCTGAACAAACCTACTGCGGCGGGTGAGTTTCCTGTAGAATCTTAACTGCTTATCTCATCAATACATTTTAGTTTCTCCCTCAAAGCACAGGTGGTCACATGCTGCTTGTGTGTTTTTGTCTTTTGTAGAGGCAGATCTCTCTTTGCATGTGCTTAGTGAGAGTCCATGTGGGTCTTTGGTCATATATGTGATCCCTGAGTCGTCCTCACTACTGCCTGAGGTTAAAACTGCTCACACTTTAATATTTATTCCTTACTATAATGTTGGATTGTTGTGTACACTTGAAATAACCATTATGTTTCTATTCTAAATTTTAATTCAATTCAGGACTATTTGAACTGAATTAAATACCTCTGACACTGCAGATTATGGGCTGTTGACGAAAAAGCCATCAATAAAAACACTTTTATTGACAATGTACATTCTAACAAAATGGAACATAACCAGGTGGTAAACATATAAAATATGTTTTATATTCAAGTTAGTTATAGTAAAAATAAAAGGTAGGGAACAATAATTTCTGTATTTGCTATTTAACCTAATATATGCTTGATTACATTTCTTCTATGATTCTTAAAGCTGATTGCATTGATTGCATCATATAATTTTTCTCTCAGGATGTTAAAGTGTTCATTGGTCAGCGCCGGACTGCGCTGCTTCGTGTTGTTCCCCAAATGAAAGCAGCGAAGACACTTGAGCAGCTGCTCCATCACCTGCAGCCACACATCAAACAGGTACTCAGATTGATGTCATTCAGCCGTGCTGACATCACTGCTGCCCTCAGCGACAGAGTCCGTTTCCACCCAGGCAACAAAGAGAGCATTGCAGACAGTATGAGAGCCTTCAAATCCAGTCCAGGTTGGTTATTTTTGTCAGAGGTTGCCTCAATGTAATTTATTCTTCAGGCTGTGTGCGTGTGTGTGTGTGTGTGTGTGTTTTAACGTGTGTGTGTGTGTGTGTTTTAACACTTCCCTTCTGTTCTCTGTTTATTCTTTTAGGCTATGAGATAACATTCAGCTTGTTAAACCCTGACCCAAAGTCTCACCGGCTGCATTGGGACATCGAGGGTGCTGCGCAGACCTACATACAGCCTTTACTTACCAAAATGTCCCCGGTGGCTAATTTTAGCATTGACTCTCAGGTACTTGTGTTGGCAGTGCACTGTGTCCTTTCTCACATTGTAAGCAAAAACCCTAACCTACTTTATTGTAGCACATCAGCAGGAAATGGCGCTTAACTGTGAACTGGAAAAATGGATGCTTGGTCTTCAACATTTTTACAAATCTGAAATGTTTGACGTGCTTCTGTAGCAGCCCGCATTAATCTGATGCCCCTAAAAACATCCAGTGCAAACAAACGCCTTAAAGTTCTTTCTAGTTGTTATTATGAAGACCAAGAAACTCATGTTTGAAACTGGGTTAGGGATATGCAAAGTTTTGGAATTTAAAAGGATCAGAAAATGGAACCTTCCAATGCATGGCCATCCCATTGAACAAGCAGTCAGACATGTTAACTCTGGAGGTACTACAGATATCCAAAGCTCTGGTTGTTGAATCTCCTGATAGTAGATAGTTGATGGGAAGATGGATGCAATACAATACAAGGCAAACCTGGAAGAAAACTTTTTAAAGGCTGCAAAAAATTAGAGTGGAGTGAAGCTTCATCTTTTAGTAACTTAAATGCCTGTAAGTCAATATACAAGCAGGACTGCAACAGAAAGATTTAGATAATTTCATCTTCATGTGATGGACACATTCAAGTCATGATCTAAGAATCTGTGACTGGATTTAAAAATCTATGTTTACAGCTTGACTGTCTATGTCCATCTAGTTTGATCAGAGGAGCTGATGACAAATGCCCTTCACAATTATTTAAATTAAGTTTTTATCCTTCAACTTCACTGCCTGGCACTATTTTGTTCATTTATCACATACAATTCCAATGCAATGCATTGAAGTTTGTGTTTAAAATGGAACTAGAATTGGCATGTTCAAACTATATGAACACTTTCTCTTAGTACCCCTGTCTCATCAAAGTGCAAGACAAAACTTATGCAAATGCTCAGTTTGTGTACCCTCAATTTTACAGACCTTGCATTACACCATGCTGGGTGTCAACCCACGCTTTGATAACACCCGCAGTGCCTACATGCTCAACGCTGACAGCCTCGCACATGTTATCAACCCTGTGGAGGCCAGACTTGGTAAAAAATATATATATACACAAAAAGGATAAAATACAAAATAAATATAATGTGATTTTTCTTATTAACATGCATATGTATGTACATTTTTTTTCAGGCTCTAATGCAGCTTCTTCCAACCCAGTGTTGAATTTTCTTCTATATGTTCCTGATGCCTACCATTCACCTCTTTACATCCAAGATCAAAACAAGCAGGAAGTGCCTTCCAACGCGTTTCACTCGCCTCGCTGGGGTGGGATTATGGTAAGATCACTAAAGACTATTTAAAAAAATATGTAATGACTAATAAGTCATTATAAATTTTAAAAATTTTATTTTTAAAATTCTGACAGTGTTTGGTCATCCTGTGATTATCACAAAAGGATAAAAAAAAAGCTACATTTACGTTTTAGTGTAACTAAACATGCTATTCTATGCTGCTTATCAGCATATTTGCATTTCCTACACAATGTAACTATGGCACATAGGCCAAGTTGACGGCATAGTCAAGGTAAATTTTGTGTTTTTTGTGTGTGTTATTTATTAGTTGTATCGCAGATTGACAAGGTTAGGGAAGGGGTCAGTCTCGCTCCGCTGATGCTTGGAGACGACGATTGTGAAAGGATGTTTTCTCATTTTCTAACAGTTGTGTAGCTAAAGGAGTTACTTTATAACAGTTATTAGATTAAAATGTTGCAAACTCTGTCACATCTTGCTTGATTGTTTGCCACCGTTAAATAACAATATAATAAAATAGCCTGTTTTGTAATGTATGTTTCATTTTAGAAAAATATATTGTCAAAAACTCTATGGCATCAATAAATGCCAGCAAATATTGTGCTAAAATCCATTTTACTTAACTTGTATTGGTTTTCATTTGTACACAGAGTTAGCGTTGATGTTCCCTTTTTATAAGAACATCTTTAATAATCAAAGTATTGTGGAGAAAAGTAGGAGGGTTTTCTAGTATGAACATTCTGCAACTGAATGTTACAGAATCTCATAATTCAAAATCTCAATTCGACTGAAGTCCAGACTTTCACAAAGCCACTCCAAATCTTTTCTTTTTCTTGAACTTGGTGTGCTTTGAGTTTTGCTACATAACCCAAGTTTGCTTGATCTTAAGGTCACAACCTGATGGTTGGACTTTTCTTTTATGAAATTTCACTAAAATCTTCACATAAGGCCAAGTTCCTTGTGTTAATTCAAATGTTAGCTTTCTGACCTGTAAATGTGTTTTAAAGTGTCTTGATGAAAATGTTGTTTTCAGGTGTATAATGTAGACAGTTACTATGGGCCAGAGGCAGAGTTCCCTGTTGACATAAACATCAACATGGCTAAAGTCATGGGCGTCTTCCTTGCACAGCTTCGGTAAGTCTCTACCTACGTCATTTGAGTTTATTTTTATGAACAAATTCTTCTGGCCTTTGCTTCTTTTTTTTAACACTTAATAAATGTGAAGATTAGATAAAAATCCCCTGAGTAAATATAAAATTACGTTTTTAAATGGTGATTTTATTCTTTATGAGAAAAAACCTGTCCAACCCAATATGGAAAATAAAATGTTCACAGCACAGCTCTATTTATACCAGGTAATTTTTCAGAGTTTTTTTTCTCTGTCAGACTGTTGCTGGGTGTGCAGTCATCACCTCCTCCCCCCGGCTTCCTGGTGGCACCCTGTGGCAGAACCGGACTAGCTGACTGGGAGCTGGACCGTCTCATGTGGAGCCGCTCAGTGGAAAACATAGCAACAGCGACCACAACAATCACCTCACTTGCACAGCTGCTAGACCAGATAGGCAATATTGTTATTAATGACAACATTGCTGAACAGGTAAAGTATACATACCTCAAAAAAATCATAAATACATACTTAATAAGATTGATTATGATATTTCCTTAAAACAAAAGCTGTGAATATTTGTCATCATAATGAGATGATGTGAATAGAGTTTTGAAGAAATAAGGCTGTGACATGAAAAATGTGGAGAGTGTTGTGTCTACTTTCCTGGTCCACTGTATGAAGCTTCTGGATAATAAAATAAAATCAGTTGCACTTGGTTTTATTTATTTATCAGAGTAAAGGAGTCCAAAGAGGTGAAAACTATGTATAATTTTCCTTCCACTTCATAATTTGATCATTATTAAATCATACTTAAGATGTGTTGAGGTTTGAGGTTGTGGCATAACAAGTGGAAAATGTTGTGGGGATTTAAATACTTTAGCATTACAAGTCATCTTTCTTTTAAATGCATGTTTCCTAGTCCGTTATTCCTGTCACTGTCTTCCAGGTGTCCAGTGCTGTTACATCTCTGCAGCTGGCTGTTGCAGAGCTGGAGGCTGGAAACCTCAAATTCGCCCTGCAGTTCAGTAAAGAAGCCATCCTGGCTTCAGAGAAAGCCTTCTTTGACCCCTCTCTGCTCCATCTCCTCTACTTTCCTGATGACCAGAAGTTTGCTATCTACATACCTCTCTTCCTGCCGATGTGTGTTCCTATTCTGCTGTCTCTGATCAAAATAGCTTCTGAAGCTAGACAGAAACGTAGGGAAAAGCAAGCTAAGAAGGACTGACACGTGAAGATGTTATGGATAAACTGTTTTGTTGGTGATTTTGACATTTAGATGCAATGGGGGCATAAAGAAAGGCTTCTGTACAGTGTTGTTTGGGGATATTGTTCGGTTTGAAATTAGGATGGGTATGTGTTGCAAGTCTTTATTAAATGACTACTGGAACTGTTGTACGGTTGAAAGCTTGAATTTGTGTAAATGTGTAAAAACTTTTATATATGAACTCCACTTTCTATTGTAAATTATTAAGAATTAAAGACAAAAGCTTTAACCCACATTTTAGCCATTATTTTTTTTATCTTCACTTTCTACATGTTTCCAATTAACTTTATCAAACATTTTGTTTTCAGTAGCTGTAAGCAACAATAAATCATGAGAGAAATATGACAATTTATGAAAACACTAAAGTTGCAGTAACCTAAATAATAAAATACAAATATTTTACAAATAAGTCTCAGCAATTATTTAATAGTGCCTTGAGCTCACCTTAGTTGTAGGGTGTGATCTTGCTCATTCCTGCCAAACTTTATATTTTGCAATACTGCCAAGGTTGTAGTTATTCTTTACATGTATACTGTTTTCTATGAAAGTTTTCCTTTCACTCAACTTCCCACTAGTGTTCTTGAATACAACATATCTGCTTTCAACTCATTGCTTAAGCTGCTACATTTCAGTATTAAAAATATTATCTTGTGCAACATTACAATTTTCAGAGAAACAATTTAGATTTTATTTAGAGATAAGCCACGTAACCATAAAAATGAACAGAAATAAAGGTTTAAATGCATTAGTTTGTGTATAAGCATATTTAGCTCAACTTGAATCCTTTAAAGTTTGTGATGCTATCAACTATTATCACTACAATGAATTTAGTCAGCTGTATTTTAAGAGAACATAATTTGTGACTAATGGATTATACATAAAATGTTTGTTTTTAGCATAACTATGTTAAAGAAAACAAAGCTGCATCTAGCTTCTGCAAAGCCAAATGATTGAATTAAAAACAAAGAAGCACTGCTTCAAAAAGTATTTAGTATTCCTTATAAAGACAAAGCTCAAAAAACCCATTGGACTACAGTAGTAATACGGAAGTACAGTGGGCGAGCTGTTGCTTCTTAACCAATGCTAAAGGTGATTACGTGAACTAGCGTCACTACATGGCGCTAAGTTCGCCATTAAAGTTAGAGCGGATTTAGCAGCCGACAACAGAACAGTGTCGCAGCATTTCCCTGTTCGTTTTCACCCGAAGTTTCCCGCCTCTGTTATGAGATAGCTCTGCCGTAGCCTTTTGTTCACTAGCTCTTAGTCTTACTCCGTTTGCGGTACGGTTAGCTTACTTTGCGCTATCATGTCCGGAGGATTCGCTCGAGGACCCTCGGGAAGCAACGATTGTCGGATATATGTGGGGAATCTCCCCCCAGACATCCGCTCAAAAGACGTCGAAGACTTATTTTATAAATACGGATCTGTGCGTGATATTGACCTGAAGAACCGCAGAGGAGGACCACCGTTTGCTTTCGTTCAGTTCGAGGACCCGAGGTAAGCATCTGTATCCTGGTTAGCCTTGTCGCCACTGTTAGCAAGATGCTACACCCAAAGTTGTTTTAATCTTCCCTGATACAAATGTTCATTTACCGTCAGCTGCTTGTCTTAGCCATAAATCTAAACTATGTTTTGACCCACTTTTACATTCGTCCCATAGTTATATTTTTATCCTATTGTGAGTGAGGCTTTCGGTTGCCTACATGTGGTAGGACTGAGGCCTACCTCACAAAACATGCTCTAAAGGGCACCTAAATACAAGTTGTCATGGTTACAAATAAACCTCCCTTGTGCTTAACCTCTTTTAGGTATGTGCAAATAATCAGAATTTTTTTTTCAGTATTTATCTTAAGTGAACTTTAATAGTTGCTATTTCGATATGTCTGCAAAGTGGCCCTAGCTTTTAAAAGGCGAGACCTTGTAACATACCAACCTCGTGAAAAAATATACAACAGGTTGTGTGTGGGTTTTTTTTTTCTTCTTTTTTATTTATTTATGTTTTACATTTTCAGGCAGATGCTGTACCTCCTAAACAAAAAAAAAAAATTCTATGTTCTGTTAAAAGTGACTTTTGTGTCTGAGAAATAAATTATGATCTTCCCTCACATTAATCTCTCATTAAAGAAAATTTCCAACAATATCAACTATTCCACTGAACAAAAAGATGGAGGACATTAAACTTTCCGCATGAACAAGTTTGTATATGCTAAAATAAGACTCCAAAATTTATATAATGTCATGATGGGACTTACAGCAGTCTCTTGCTGCTGTTGATATAAAAGCTCATATGTGCACAATCAGAAGAAGCCTCCACATGCATAACTTTACTTGGAGGTGTGCAAAGAATAACCTTTTTAAAATACTACTCTATTATGTTGCATATGTTAAATCTCTTCCTCGCTGCTTTCAGGTCAGTGGTGACAATGTTTTTTGGGGGTTTTTTTGCAAAAGAAATTATTAAGCACCAATGCAAACCACTCCAAAGTTCCTCCAATGCCTAACAACACATTGCACTCCACTTAGCTTGCACTGTGAGGTTTGTCAATAAAGCCATTGCTTTTCTCATATGTGCCTGTGCTAATTTTGCCTTCAAGGAGGTACAAATACCAAAACTGGCTTATTGGGTCCCTAAGCTGATATCCTTTGGAACTTTGTTGGCTACTTCTGCTTTAAATGAATGTAAACTTTTGCTTTTTAAGATTTAATGAATACATAACCTTACTGTGAAAATACTGTGACAGTGGCGCTTTCACAGTAATTCAGATCTGTTGATGTCAAGATGATTGATTGTAAAAAAAAAAAAAAAAAAAAATTTGCAGGGACGCTGAGGATGCTGTGTATGGGCGAGATGGTTATGATTACGATGGCTATCGACTGCGTGTGGAGTTTCCGAGAAGTGGAAGGGGTGGCGGCGGAGGAGGAGGTGGTGGAGGCGGAGGCATGGGGCCGTCAAGAAACCGCTACGGTCCTCCATCTCGACGCTCCGAAAACAGAGTGGTTGTGTCAGGTCAGTAGTGCCTTCCTTTTTTCTGTGCTTTTGTCTTAAGAAAAACATATTTTGTTCATCACCTTTTTCTTCCTGTTTTCTCTCAGGTCTTCCCCAAAGCGGGAGCTGGCAGGACCTGAAGGATCACATGCGGGAGGCAGGTGATGTATGTTACGCTGATGTCTTCCGCGATGGCACAGGTGTGGTGGAGTTTGTGCGCAAAGAAGACATGACCTACGCTGTGCGTAAATTGGATAACACCAAGTTTCGTTCTCATGAGGTACGTAATGAGTCGGAGCAGAAAGCTTTGTTACTGAGGAGGTGCTCTTGAGCTGCAGTTTGAAGTTTGCTCATTTAGATGAAGAAGCGGGATTGAGGGGGATGGATACCCAACTGTAAGTAAAGCCAAATCTCAGAGTCCCTGGGAAAAAAATTACATGACTTTTATTTTCAGATACATTTATGATTAAGTGCAGGTTGAGATGCTTGATCGATCAACATTGTTTGTGTTTTTTTTACAACATTAAGATAATTATTGGCCTTTTTTAGGTTGCTGAAACCAATGTGAACTCTTCCTGGTGTCTGCTTGAATCTGGTTGTTCAGTTTGTAGATGCTAACACACTCGTTTGTGTTTAGGGAGAGACGGCCTACATTCGTGTGAAGATGGATGGCAATCGCAGCCCCAGCTACGGCCCCTCTCGCTCTCGTAGCCGCAGCAGAAGCCGCAGCAAGAGCCGATCCCGCAGCTACTCCCCGCGCCGCAGCAGGGGGTCCCCCCAGTACTCGCCCCGGCGTTCCCGTTCACGCTCCCGTTCCCGCACCTAAATCTGCCTAAACTGAAGCAGCGGTGTACGTCAGAGCCAGAGAGGAGGCGGTCACGTTTAAAATCCAGTGGTTACTCCCAGGATAATCTCTCACTTGTGTACAATGTTGTTTTGTGTTTCACCCCCCCTCTTTCCCCCTTTTGTTTTTTTTTTTCCTTTTCCTTGTTTCTGCTATCCATCTTTTTGTCATCCTAGCATTTTTATTCTCTTCTCGTTGAATGCTTTTGTTTTTTCTTTTTGCCATCGTCTTTGACTTCTCCCTACCATATACAACTGTCCTTTGACCTTCTTGTGTGTTTCTCTGTAGAATTCAGAGGAACAGGATAGGATGGGAAGAGAGGAAACAGTTCATTTTAGGATAAACAGGAGGAGGAGGAGTCAAATATGGCACCAATGGTATGATGGCTGTGCCTTGTCGACTGTGAAATCTACACTTAAGGCTTTTGTGAATCTCTTTTTCTTTAAAATACTCAGTTTACACTTGAATACTGCTGTTGAATGTTACAGTAAAGTGTGCTGTAAACTGTTTTTGGGGACCCTAAAACTTATTTGTTTTTTTTTTTGTTGTTTGCTTCTCATCTTTTTGTAGTCAAAGTATTTTTTTGGATTTGATTGGTAGTTGAATTATTAATATTTTTAAAATGTTTTCCAAAGGTGTGATTCTAACTCACCTCCTTCTCTTTGGTTCTGCTGGTTATTCTAAAGGTTTGGACTGGGCTCATTGGCTCACCTTTCCGGATCCGGATCAGGATTCAGGATCAGTTTAGGATTAGGCTTCAGGATGGATACATGGAGCACGACCCCGGCCCTGTCCTCCTTACCCCGGCTAACCGGAAACCTCTATGTAAACGAGATAAATCAAACTGATTTGGCTTTCGGAATTATCAAAATTATTTCTTCATTTTTGGTCTGGGACCTCAGAGACGCAGTTACTGGCGGCACAGCGGGGAAATCATTTCTCAATTTTTTTTTATTTTTAATTTTTTTAATTGTAAAAAGAAGAGCAAAGCTTGGATAGGATCCAGTAGGAGGGCATGGAGGTGCAGGATGGATCCCACGCGTAAGGAGAGTGGTAAATTGTGGGGAACATTTGTCAAGGGGCGAGGGAGGTGTGGTTGGTAAAAGGAAAGGATGCTCAAAATGGTATGACTTTTCATAGTTCAGTCATTTCCAAAGATGGATGATTTGTGATTTTCAGTATTTCACTGCTTATTTCTCTTTTAATAAAACATTCAGTAACAATAAGTGAGTGCTGTTTTTTTATTATGTTTTTTTTAATTTTATGTCATATACAAGTTTGGCACAATGTTACACAAAGTATAATTATTCTTGTCCTAAATTCCCAGATTTTTCAAAGCATTTTATTAAATAGATCTACTTAATATCAAGTCAGAGAATCTAATGTATTCCATTACCATTCAATCATATTCAATTCAATCCCAAAGTAGTTTTCTTTGTGGACAAAGCAGGGTATTCACTGAGCACAATTAAATTGTTTCTAAGGATTTGTAAAGTTGGAACAATTACACAAGGTTTCAGTCAGTTTTCATAGAAAGTAAAACAAGTTTTACTCTTGTAGGAGAATATATGTGCTCAATTATTGGATAACTAAACGGGTGGAAATGATCTCACTTTCAACTTAAATAAACCTAAAAGTAAAAAGATTTTGTAATTTCGAAAAAGGGGAGGTGTATCAGTTGCCCATGTGACTATTTTTTGTATAATAATCACAAGCCTTCCATTCAAGGTCTCAGTCTCTTGAATCGGCTTATGATCAGTATTTTTGTGCAGTAACGACCACTGGTCTCCCAAAGCTGGTAAACCTAAGGGCAGAGTAGCACAGTAAGCCTTTTTTCTCAGAAAAAGACTTGCTTTGTCAGTAATTAAATTATTTAACTCACAAAATAAAAGTGCATGTGTGTTTTCCTTCATCATAAATATCCTGTTTAAGATGGGAACAAACATTAGGTTTTAGTTCATTTTGTGATGGAGCAAAAATCAAGAGTTTTATTGAAAGATTCAGACTTCTCTTTAGCACTGCTTAGAGAAAGTTGGTTATGGAGATGATGTAGAGTCCATCTACAACCAGAAAAGATCCAGCTTATCTTGGGTAGCGTTAGATTCCTCTTAGATTCATTTCAAATCTAATTTGTGACTCACTCTCTGAAAGACCTTAGAATTTTACATTTTAAAGTCCGATTTCTATTTTTAGTTCTTGCAAGAATTACAAGCTCTCTAGCAGTCACACACCTTCTGAAAAGGATATTTTTAATGTTATTTGTGAAACACTTTGAAATCATAAACCTAGGATTATTATAGTATTATAATGTTATGTTATTAAAGTATTCAGGCAAATACCATTATTTTGGTAATCCTATTTATTTTATGTTAGAAAAAAAAGTTTTATTTACTTATATAAAGCAGTGTTCACTTCTTGATAATATAAATAATAGTTTATGATCCAGATAAAATCTTGCCACACAAAATATGGCGAACAAGCTGACGTACTGTTTCTAAGTACGTCAAAATGACATCTACGGTGAGGCAGGAGGTGAGAGCGGTGCAATCTGGGTGGAAATAAAATGCAGGCCCTTCTCCGCGAGTAGAAAATGAGCGTCACCTGGAGAAGGCTTGTCCTGAGCCAATCAGCGGGAGGAAGAGATGCAGAGGGCGGAGCGGGAGAACCACGCGTCCTTCAATAAATGAAAGAAAAGCTGTGCAGCCCCCCGAAGCGTGCATCTCTGAACACTGAAACTACACACAGGAACGGTAAGAGTTATTTAAATATTACACAGTGTGCTTTGCCATGACTGAGTATGCAAAAGCTGACGCGCAGGAGAAACCGAGCGGTTTGCCTCTTTGCTGCGCCGTTTGAGCAATAAAAGCGCATGAGCCACTGTGGAAACCTGACTACAAAGGCTAATGGTGGCTGAAGCAAACATCCTCTCGCACAGAAAGCACCAAGTTGGTATAGATGTGTGCACTCCCAATATGAGTTATCTTTGTAGCAGCACTGCATGAAACGCAAAATGCCTCCCGTTGTAACATGCCCGGGCTCACGTGGTTTGCAAACTGAAGCAAAAACATCGATTTAAAAAAAGTGCTGACAGTGGATTCTATGCACCAAACGGCGTCTTGTCTGCATCCTTTTATATACAATGTATCAAACTTTTGTGTCTTGCAGGACATCATGTCTGACAAGAAGGCAGTGATCAAGAATGCAGACATGTCTGATGAAATGCAGCAGGATGCTGTAGACTGTGCCATGCAGGCAATGGAGAAGTACAACATAGAGAAGGATATCGCTGCCTATGTTAAAAAGGTATGGTGCTCCCTTTTTATGTTGGAGAAACATGACCTTTTGAAGAACTTTTACATCAGCATTGACCTTCATCTTTCTCATCTTTCCTGCAGGAGTTTGACAAGAAATACAATCCGACATGGCACTGCATCGTTGGCAGGAACTTTGGCAGCTATGTGACACACGAAACTAAACATTTCATTTACTTCTACTTGGGTCAGGTGGCTATCCTGCTGTTTAAGTCTGGCTAAGGCATACACCCTTGTCACAATGTGCATGCTGCCACCTTTCTGCAGACATGCCTACCTCCCGGTCTGCTGCTTTCATCAATTACTTTTTGCCAACTGCAACACAAACCATCGATCAGTGCTTTAATCATGTCTGCACAGATGATTCATAGGAAGTCCAAGAATTAGGATCAGTCTGATGGTGGCCCTCAGTCAGCGTTTGTACGTCTGTCTTCGATATATCTGTGTTTTTGCTTTTGTGCAAGTTGATTATGGAGTTCATGTAGAGTCCATTATTTCGAACGAGTTTGTTGTAAAATAACTTATTTTTAGTGCATTAAAATGAGCAACAGAGTTTTTGTTCAAATGCCTTTAATTTCCAGGACTAAAAATGTCAGGACTGTTGCTTGAACCTAATAAAAGCTGTGATATGTGGAGGTTTGTATGTGCTTTAACATTCCTGGTTGTCCCTGTGAAAACTTGCAGCGATCCTGTTCTTTATATCTGTAAACTCATTTGGTTGCCTGGTATTGTGACGGTTTTTGTCGACAAATCAAATGTTGAGCACAAACCAATTTTGACAATTAAATAGTTCAAATGATGTCTGTGGATGCACTTTAATTTGGTTGTATTGCATGACTTTAAGTAGTGTTATGCCTCACATCTGATGGCCTTAATACCACTGCCCTGTATTAAGGCCATGACAAGGTGTGTGGAATTTTATGTAAAATAATTTAAAACTTAAACTTGCAGAAGGAACTGAAACATTAGAGGTGGCATTGCTTTCATTTTACCAGTTTACTATTAAAGTAAGGAAATAATGGAATTTCAGGATACATAATGAAAATGCTCACATCAGCTGTCCAGTGAGTTGGTGAAAAAAGGTAATTTAATGAATTGAAATTTGAACAATTTTTTTTTATCTTAATACTCTTATACAGCCACTCACAAAGCAGACTAGATATCTTAATAGGAATCTAGTAAATTGTGATGGGCCTAATAAATTTTAGTATTTTTTGGTGTGAAAGGATGCCATAAAAAACACTTACTGGATTTTACTAGTTTTGGTTAAAGAAACAAAAATGGGAGTACATTGGTGCTACAAAACCCAAAAGAGAAATGAGAAGCAGAGGGATCATCTCAGATTAAGGCTGAAAATCACTTTATTTCAGGGAAACAGTGCAAGTGTGAATACAATGGGGTGTTGGAGAGACTAGAACACATATGTTATGAAGAAAGACAACAGTTGATCCAAAACTTCATTTAGAAATATCTCAAAAGTTATCAGAAAACATTTAGCTGTCTGATATGAACTAAGTTGTATAATACAAACCGGGTGACATTCTGGTCTACACTCCACGCCAGTTGGTGGCGGTTATTTACCAACCGCCGCAACAAGACGAAGCAGAAGGACGAAGAAAAATACTTCCGGGTGATAAACATGTCGGCTCCAGTCGGGGTGTCGGTACCGGTGTTCGGCCGTCCTGCCGTCCCTGCCTTCCCGACCATGGCTCTGTCGGCCGAAGCCGCTCCGTTCAGTCCCGGAGAGTCGGACTGCTCGCCGCTTGACAATCTGTCGGACGCGGAGAAGCAGTTTTCCCGCTGCGCAGCAAAGCTTCGAGCCCTGAGAGGAGACTGCAGCCAGCTGAGAGAGGAGCTCAATCAGCTGTTTGACCTGCTGCTTTCAGAGAACTACAACAGGAGCTGCGAGCTTCCCATCACCATCAGACCTGAGGTAACACCATGTACCAATCAGCAGCTGCTCCTCTGCGGTCATTTGTAAGGGTTTCATGGTTGTTATAAAGCGTCTCGCTTCTCTTTTCCAGGATGTGTGCATCCTGCTAAAGCACACCAGTGGCCTCGTACCTTTGAATCAAGAACATTTAGTTGTTAAATTCTGTCAACTTGTTCATCACCTCCTCAATCAGCTGAAGGTAAGAAAGAGCAAAATGTAAAAAATCTACTTTACCATCTAGGACTTTAGTCCCACTATTTCTTTCTTTTATTATTATTTCAAAATCAATTTAAATGGATATATTTGAATTTCTGGCAGTGGCCTCAGGCACCTGTTTATTCTTGTCTTATGTTGTTCATTTGTCTTTGTTGTTCCTTGGATGGGCTGAATTGAAACTAATTTTGTCAAGTTTCTGTACAATGGCAATAAAGGCGGATTCTGATATTCATTCATGCCCCTTAGCATTTTGAATATCTGGAGGTTGAAGTTGGTTTTTCTGCAGTGTGCTGGAATATATTAACTTGTTTTCATTTTTGGTTGGATTTTCTCCAGGTTATAATGGATGAACAGACACTGGATGTGCTGGTAAACTATACTGTCAATGCCCTGAAACAGTGCAGTACATGGACCCACTCAGATGTTCTCTTGGCACTTTCCACGGTTGTGTATGGTAATGGATCTCAGTGCCAACAGGTAGATTATCATTGTTCACTGCTTTTTGAACTGTATTTGTTATTTCCATGGCTTTAATTAAAGATGAATAACATTGAATCAAAAGAGTTTCTAAATTCTTATTCCTTCAATAATATTGCTAACCTTTGTATATTCTTTAATAAACTCCAAAAATATTCCTTAAACAAGTTGACATTTAAACTCATAATCTTCAGTTTTCATATCTTTGAAGAATGAAAAATAAGTCAAATTTGTCAATAATTGTTCTACTAGAACCAGTCACAGAAACGTTTTCCTGTTTCAGTCATGTCTTGTCCTGTTTGCATTGAGATTTTGCTTGTTCACAGGTTGTCAGTGACCTGCTGCGTGAAGATGGAGTCATTCTGCAGTACAGTTCTCCTTCCCAGCCAAATATCGAGTTGAGACACGTTGCGCTCACCTGCATGGCCAACATCTGCCTCAGGTAGACTTCATGACGGCAAAAATGTTCACATTTCATCACATTATAGACATTCTGTTTATCTCATTTTAGATTTTATGTGGTAGATCAACACAGAATGGTGCTTAATTGTTTCCTAAATGTCTTTATACCTCCATATTTGAAATGTTTCTTTAGGCTTCTTTTGTGTCATTTTGCCGGATGCCTGTTTGTTTTCCTTTGCAGGATTCCCGGTCAGCCACTTTTGGACGATCAGTACAGAAGTGTTTGTTTCAGACTTTTTCTGAAGACATTGCAGTCACCCAAACCTCCCAACACTGATGATCTCTTCTACTGCATGGTACTTACATCTGGCCTGCTACACTAAGAAAATGCATGTTTTGTGATAGCTAACATTTTTTGCTATGTTTTTTTTCCTTGCAGGTCATCCAGGCTGCTCTGAAGGGACTTCAGTTCTGTCTGTCAGGTGGGAAGTGGAAATTTGGAGGAGGAGAGGAGCTTGGCTCTGTACTGGCTGCACTGAAGGTGGAACAACGAACCACATTTCCTTCTGCATAAATCTGTCTGGTGAAGTCTATTGATTTGAGACCTACTGATTCTTTTCATAGAGGCTCATGTTCCAGGGAGCCCCTGGTTTAAGTGTCGACTGGCCAGAGGTAATTTACCCAGCGCCTCTTTCACAGTGTGAAAGTCTCTCTCCACCAAGGCTTACTGAACCACCAACAACTTTAGAATCACCAAAGCAGGCTGATAAGACTGGAAAAGCATCAGGAGTAAGAGGAGCCTTCATTCTTACTGATTTTAGTACTTACAAAGGATTTTTCTGCATTTATTGCAAGGTGTTCACTTTTGTCTTGTTTAAGAAAAAAAAGAGGAAATCGAAAGGAAAAGGAAAGAAGACAAAGCCTGATGAAAGTAAAGTGGATGACAGAGAGGAGGAAGATAAAGAAGTGGTGCCTGAAGGTGGAGGGGACGTCAGCAAAAATGATGTGGAGAGCTTAGCCAGACCGTCCGCCTCACTTCTCTACCCGTTCTGGAAGCTGAACAGTTCTGAATCAGAGTTTTCGGACATTGAGGGGAACGCACAAAGCAAGTTAAGGTACACAGAGAGCTTTTTACATGTCGGATTGTTTGATCACAGGATTCCTTCAGTGACTGGAAAGGATGCATTTTTTCCAGAGATATAGTATTTCTTATCATCTCTCCATTCATCCCTTTTTTGTTTTATTTTCTGCCATGAATTTAACTTTTGTTTTTATATTATAAAAATGATCAGGACAGGACAGAAAAAAATGTGTTGGAATCCTGTTTTAATGTCGTTTTTTTATTCCCATCAACAAACTTTTCCATTTTGCCGTTTTAGAGTTTACCAGTGCCGTGTTCGTCAGTTAGCGCTTCACTGCATGTTAGCAGTAGTGAAAGCTGTTGAGAAGAGGACTCTGTATGGTTACTGGTCCTCCTTCGTCCCCGACTCTTTTGCTGGAGGACCCCCATCTCTAACTCTCCTTACAATTATACTAAAGGACCCCTCACCAAAGGTACAGCCAGTCACAAACATTTGCTTTGGTTTTCATCAGGATGTGTGAAACATTACACTTTGTGTTTTATTCATCTATTCTTTCTTATTCTAGGTGCGACTGTGTGCGCTTCAGGTGCTGTCGGCCATCTTGGATGGTTCCCGGCAGTTTCTGGCTGCGGCTGAAGACACAGCATCACCTCGAACGTCTTACACCCCGTTCTCGTTCATGCTAGCTGCTGCTATCAGAGAGCTGCACCGCGGCCTCAGCCTGGCTCTCCTGGCTGAAACGTCCTCGCAAACGCTCACACAGGTCATAAAGGTGGGCAAGATGATTTATCATTTATTGTTTAGGCAGCTCTTACAAGCAGGTATTTGTGAATGAGTTTGTCCTAATAAGAAAAAAGATTTTTAATATCCAGAGTGCTATTCACACTGTTTGCAATCAGTGCAGTAAGTCTGTTTTGAATTTTCTCTAGGTAAATGTCTTGACTTTACAATTTAATGTATTTGTAGAGTTACACTGTGTTCACAGTTGCATTCTGCCTAAAATAAATATTTAACACATCTGTACAACAATTTTTAGCTATGTAGTTCCTTTCAAGTTTGATTTTTCATACCAGTGTGATTATAGCAGTGAAGACAACAAAACTCTTAAATACTTAATTTATGATGAAAATGACATAACTCCGCCTTTGAATAATAAAAGTGACCAAAATGATGTTAGTTTGTGCTGAAGGAAAATATATGTGACGGAGACAGTGCTGCAGTCATAGAGTATCTCCTCCTCTGTCTGTTAGTGCCTGGCGTTCCTGGTGGCCAACGCTCCCTATCATCGCCTCAGACCTGGCCTGCTGAGCCAGCTCTGGAAACAGATTCGTCCTTATGTGCGCCACAGAGGTCTGCACCTCATCTCAATGACCTATCTAGCTTTTTAAAGTTTCTCTCTGACTGTAGGAATGCTCTGTCTACAGATGTGACTGTACGCGGGTCTGTGCTGAGACTATACGGGGCGATGGTAACGGCTCAGGCCCCCCTCCCTGAGGTGCAGCTTCTCCTCCAGCAGCCAGAAAACCTCAGTGGTGGCAGTATCTCCGGCTCAGTAACACCACAGGACTCTGCTCTCAGCTGGAGACACAGGAACGGAGCGGCCTCACCTGCTCGGACACCAGCAGCTTTCTCCCAACAAAACTCAAGCACACATTCCCCCCAGCTTCCTCACACACCAAGAGAGGAGGAGAAGTCATCACCGTGGCTACTGAAGCTGTGTGTTTCTCTGGTGACTCAGCCCAGAGAGGAGCAGTCAGACAGTGAGGGAGCTGGAGGGGGTGCTGCTTTAGAGCCTTCTCCAGTTCGACTAGAAGCTCTGCAGGTAAAGGTTATGGAAACAACTTGTAAACGCTCTAAAGAAGCATTTCTTAAGACATGTTTTTTCTTTTTTCTTTCAGGTTTTGTCCCATCTGGTACGCGGTTATTTCCCTCTTGCTCAATCAAGCCTATATGAGATTGGGCAGGTGAGCGTTCGGTGCCTCGAGGAGACAGACCCCTCCATACAGCTACACAGTGCAAAGGTAAAGCTGTCTACCTCAGCTGCAAGCATGACACGTGGTGACAAAACTACAATAAGCAAAGGACCTTTAGGTTTGTGTTGTATTTTTTAGTTACTTGAAGAGTTTGGTGCAGGAATAATCCAGCAGTACAGAGCTGAGAACAGTGTTCCTGAAAGCTCTAAGGTTCCTGTGAACCAGGTAAGAACTTTGCTACAGTCTCGGGCTGCAGCTATTATCTTATTAATTGATTCTTAACATGTTTTTCATCAAGGCATTCAAGCCTTTTTTATGTAATACTAGAGATGCATTAAAATGCAAAAAAAAAATTCTGATCCTTCTTTAAATAATAACATTTTTAAAATGCAATAACATAGCATTGCTTTAGTGAATTTGAACTGGGTGAAGCTAAAACTATGCCGCTTGAGGATTTTTGAGCAAAACATATTTACAAACAAGGCTGTTTTTAAAATATGTTATCTTGAATAAAAAATGTGCATATTTTATACCATTTTGGCTTAATTACTGCTCTGAATTGAAGCAGTCTTGTCTGAGTCTGCATACTCCAGTTGATTATTAATCGCTTACTGAATTAGTATTCCCTAGTTAAGATAGATTTAAGAGTTTGATAAAAAAACCTGAAGGCTCAGCTTTTCAGAAGATTAAACATTATGTCATGATGGGTTACAGGACACTTCCAAAATCCCACAGATTTAAAATGGATAAAAATAAATGATATCCAAGTTGCCTGTGATGGACCTTTCTGTCAAACATTCAGCTTGGATTTTGCGCATGTCATGTTAGCCACCTGTGGAATGTGTCCTAATGCAATGTTTCTGCTTGTAGGTGGTGGAGTTTTGGACAGAAGTGTTGAGTGGGCCACTAAATGCAGCACTACAAAACGAACAACATCCCACACTACAGGCAAGCGCCTGCGACACGCTCGCCTCCATCCTGCCACAGGCCTTCGCTCAGCTGCCTGTGAGTTTCTCCTTTGATCACCTTCTAATTTTCTGAAGAGAAAATTTAAATTCCTCCAGTTATATCTCTAATCTTGTTTTTCAGGATAAAACCCAGCTGATGTGTATCACCGTGCTGCTGGGCCTGACCTACATTGAGAACTATCTGGTGAAGACTGCAGCCGTCAGGGCTTTGGGAGTTTACATATTGTTCCCTTGTTTGAGAGAGGCAAGTAATCGGTAGAGATTAGGATCTGTGCTGTTAGGAAAAACAGTCATCTGGATGTTTTCAGATATTCTGTTATTATATTCTTCTCTCAGGATGTGATGTTTGTGGCTGATACTGCGAACATTATCCTCGCTGCCCTTGATGACCGATCTACAAACGTCCGTGCAAAAGCTGCCTGGTCTTTGGGAAACCTCACAGACACACTCATCATTAATATGTAAGACTGCTTGGGTTTATAAAGCAGAGAGAATAGGGTGAAAAGTCTGGAACTTCCTCTTGAATCAGCAGCAACATAATTAAAGTTGGACATTACTGGATATTTCAACTTAACACTCAATAAAACAGATTTTGGAATCGATTGGTTTGGAACCTCAACTGTATAAACATTTTATTTATGATTAAAATCCTGATCAATGCCAGAAAATCACCCAAATTAAACAAACTCTGGACTCTGTCCCTGGTAGAGTGGTCAAACAGCCAAAAGTGTACAAGAAATTTGTTGAGGAACGCAGAAAATGTGAAGTTGAGACACAAGTTGCAAAGGGGCATTTAAGCTAATAATGTATCATCTGCATGTACTACTTTGACCCAAAACAGAAAATCTACGAAAAAAACTTCTACATCAAATTCTTGTTGTTTGTTTGTATCATAATTCCATCCTGTCCAAAAAACACTTCAAATTCATCATTAAAAACTGAGAATTAATTACCTTCATGACAATAATAACTATAAACTTCTGGACATAATCTGTGTCTTTCTCTATCTTCAGGCAGAATGTAGGTGTGGATTTCCAGGAAGAATTGTCTGACATGCTTCTGCTGAAGATGCTGCAGGCAGCAACTCGAGCAACTGCAGACAGAGACAAGGTGAAAAGAAAAAAGAAACACATCGCCCCCAGATGTCCGGAGGGCAACATGTTCAAACTAATATGTTACCTTGTTTTCTTCTCCTCTGATCTTCCAGGTGAAGTGCAATGCAGTGCGAGCACTTGGAAATCTGCTTCATTTCCTGTGTCACAGTCAGATGACTCGGCCTGTTTTCCAACGCCCTCTGGAGGATGCGGTTCGTGCTCTGGTCAAAACCGTCCAATCGGAAGCAGCTATGAAAGTCAGGTGGAATGCCTGTTATGCACTGGGAAATGCGTTCAGAAATTCCTCCTTGCCGCTTGGTAACTATTTTTTTTTTAAATGTTCTCAAGAGTCTAGAGATTCAAGTGAATATTTTACAAAATTTACTTTCTGCCTGTTTTTCTTCTTTCCTCAACTGCTTCTAAAAACTGTCATTTTAAAAAACACTTAAATGTTTTTGGCAATAGGTTCATGTTTTTTGGTGTCTGGAAAACAAACCGTTTCAAAAACCTTCTTTGTAGAGTCACAACAAGGTGCACTGCACCGTTACCTAGCAACCCCAGCGATCCCAGTCTATCACCTGGCAACCCAAGCAGAGCTCCAGCACGTTTGGTTGTTGACTTACCAATCAGAAACCACTTCCTGTTGGTTGTGCAGGAGGCTCTATTTCTTCTTTTCAAAGATGTGGTTGTATAATTCCGCATCTGTTTTCAGCAATTTTCATCTGCTGAAACTTGCTGAAATGTTGAGTTGGCGGGTCGTGTCTAGAAGAAGCAGACTTGGATGTAAAGTCACAAGATGTCCTTAAAAAAACAGCTCATTCTGCAAGGAGCTCAAAATATTCAGAACTGATCAGACAAAATCTCATTATCTAAGAATGATTTTGTGCAAAAAATTTAATGAACATGTTTTGTATAGCCCATGGACCTTTCCTAACCTAATTGAAGGGAGCAAAATATGACCCCTTTTAGAAGTAGCTAATGATTTTAGCAATAATTTTCTATCTTTTAGTTGTTGGATTTTTCTGATGTCAAACATCACAGCTGGATATTGCTTCTTTCTTTATGACAGAGACGGCTCCATGGTCTCAGGATGCCTTCTCCGCCCTCTGCCATGTGGTCACCTCCTGCAAAAACTTCAAAGTCCGCATCAAGTCAGCTGCCGCCCTCGCGGTACCAGCCCAGCGCAGCTGCTACGGTGACACAAAGCGCTTCAGTTGTGTGTGGCACTCTCTGGCCACAGCCCTGGAAAACAGCGAAGACGCAGTCGACTTTCTGGAGTACCGCTACAGCGCCAGCCTGCGACACACGCTCTCTGAGGCTCTGTTGCACCTGCTCAGCCTCTGCACGCTGCAGGACATGCCTGAACTCAGCGCGTCGTTGGCCGGGGAGGAGGGCACAGGCATCAGAGAGCATTTAATCAAGTATCTGAAGGCGGAGGAAGGAGAAGGAAAGTCAGGAGGAGAAGATGAAGCAGGAGAAGAGAGGAACTTTGGGGAGGAGAGTGGACAACTGCAGCAAAGACTGGGTCGACTCCAGGAGACTCTTGTCAGACTTCAGAGCCTGAAGATTGAAGAGGAGGGAGGGGAGCAAGAGAAGGATGTGGTGGTTCATTTCCTCGAGGATCTGTTGAAGATATGTGAGGAGTTTTAGAAATTTACCTCAACCTGAGTTCCCTCAAAAGGTTGAGGGAGCAGAAGATCCTCAAACCTGACCCCCAACTCAGAGTCAGGGTCTCTGGCAGGTGAAAAAAGCCTCACTGAAACTCAAAAATATGCTCATGTAAACCTGAAATATAAATATGGTTGAAAATAACAATCTTTTTGTGTCAACATTTGAAATAAAAATAGTGTAACTATTTAGGTTATGTGCAGGTTATTTTATTTTCTATCATCCCTTTTATTTCTATACTGCTACATTGTTTTCTATTGTTTTTAGTTAATAAAAAGCACTTTCACTTGCCTAAAATTTTTTTACCTGTATTTTATCATAGTCATAATTGACTAACTAAAGTCAAGTCATCAAATTATTCAATGACACTTTTTGGAAACATTAGTATTGGTATCTGCAATACTAGCCTTGTATTTACTTGATTTCGGATAACACCAGAGTTCCCGGTATTACACACACCTATATGAACCACACTACAAAGTCTTTGGCTAGATATATGACTGAGTACAGATATATTTTACATCTCTTGTATTATTGTATGATTTGGCTGTCTGAAAGTAGATTGATACCTTGTTGTTTTTCTGATTCTTCCAAATTTTTCTTCTGTCACAAAACTACAGTGCCTTGCAAAAGTATTCATACCCCTTGAACTTCTTGACAGAGCCACTTGTGTATGTGTATTTTAAAATATATTGTGAAGTGGAAGGTAAAGAGTAGTTTGTTTTCAATTTTATTTTTTATAAATATAATTTTAAAAGCTGTGGTGTGTATGTGTATTATGGAACCCCCTATCTAGTGTGATTAAGATCCAAACTAAATTTTGTGTTTTGATATGGTGCCTTATAATGAAAAGTATAATGTACATCACTTAATGTCTCCTTGATTGTTGGGGTAAGTTTTTCTTAGAGGATACTTTGATCATGGCAGGATTTTTTCCAGGGAAAATAGTCTTTTCTCAAATGTACAAAGAGCTGGGGAAAAATATGTTTAACCCAGTTCTATCAAATTCTGATACTTCTGCAGAATGTCAAATGTTTCAACACATTTTGCCATCAGAATGCCACCAAAAGTCTGTGTTTGCCCCACAATGTGGTAACACACAAACTAAGAGTTTTTGATGCTGATTCAATTACATGTCCTTGTTTATAGCTTGACATTTCTTTTGACTGTGTTTTTGTGTGTGTTGTATTTGTTGCTGCCTCTCAGCCCAGGATTCCCTTGAAAAACACGTTTTTAATAATCCCAGTGGGTTTTCATTCTGTTTTTTTTTTTTTTTAATAAAGGTTAAATAAAAATAAACATGTGTATTAATTGTTGCGTTTCATCTGATCAGTCTTCGCAGAAATCAATCATTAATTCAAAGTGCCACCATATAAGAACCAAAGCAGAAATGTTTGACGGAAAACTGAACCACGTGTGTAGTACCAGCAGTGGCCACCAGGGGGAAGAAGAGGCTGGAAGGCGCATGAACCGGATGTTGATTGTCTTTGCGTGGATCTTTCACAGACCACGTTGCTGCCACACCAATGGACACATTTGAGCTGTTTCGGAAACTCGGAGCCGGGGCTAAATTTGACTTAAAGAGATTTGGTCAAGATGCTGCTCGGTTTAAGGTACTCTCGATAACAATTCTTGGCGGAAGTAGGAGCTAACACTAATAGTCACTGCTCATGTTGGCTAGCAGTGATATCTGTTGCTTCTCTGGTTTATCTTCCCATTTGGTGATTAGCTGTGGTATTATTATACAAGCCACTATGGTAACAACAGAACCTGCATATGTTCTGACCCATTGTGTAGGTGGCCAGATCTCAGGGCGGAGAAACGTCGCTGGATTCCCTGTCTGCGATCAACTACTTCGGCACAGGAGCAGCTAATGGAGCCCAGAGCAGGACGCAGAGAGCGGATGAGGAGGGCATCGACAGTGGAGACTCTGAAGTAGGAGGCAAAAGAAAACGCAAAGAGCGACCGGGAGAATTGAGACACAAAAACAAGAAGACGGAAATCAGCCGGATGGAGGAGGACGGTAAAGGACACAGAATCCATGCTTGTTTCTCAGGGTTTTTTAAAAATTGTTTTGTTTTTTAGAAGTGGCAATATTCTTTGTAAAAGAGCTAAACATCAGTCATATTGGATGAAGAGCTTCTGTGAAGGACAGACAGTTCTGTCTGTATCAAAAGTGTCCATCACTTTGACAGAGATCTGACTTTAAATGACGAATGTGAAATGATGCTTGTAGCAGCTTGCCTTACTGTAGGTGTATCATGTAAAGTAAATTTTTCAGAGTATAAACTCTCTTCTCTGGTTTTAGCTCCAGCTAGTGGTGAACCATTGACTGAGACCCAGAGAGGCGGCATCACCTGGACCTCCTCATTGGACAGAAAGATCCAAAACGTACAGAAGGATGGGACAGAGAAATTCTCACTCAAGAGGCTGAAGCATCTTCATCAGGAAAAGGTCTCCTCCCACTGAAACCCCCAGAAAGAGATTTTTGTCTGTTTTTGGATGAATTGGATGTCCAGGAAAAGAACTACACTCCTTAAAGCTTTTTTTTTCTTTCTGGGTTTGGCTTTAAGGTGAATCGCATTCGCGCGCAGCACCGTATAAACGTCCATGGCTGCGATGTGCCCGACCCGGTTTGCTCGTTTGAGGAGCTTCAGTCCGAGTATCATCTCAACCCGCGCGTTCTTCAGAACCTCAAAGATGCAGGACTGAAAACGCCAACGCCGATACAGATGCAGGCCATACCGCTCATGATGCATGTGAGTTAAAATACTTTGCGATTGGCCAATCAGAGCACTTAACTCAGTTTTTTTGATTTGAAATTATTTCTGTTGGTCTGGTTTCTCTTTTAGGCTCGGGAGCTGTTAGCGTGCGCTCCGACTGGATCTGGAAAGACTTTGGCCTTCTCTCTTCCGCTGCTCGCTCACTTGCAGCAGCCTGCAAACCTCGGCTTCAGGGCTCTGGTCATCTCCCCGACAAGAGAATTGGCCAGCCAGGTACACACACAGATTGTTTCTACCTCAGACAGGATAACAAAATTTACTGGATGATAAATTGACTCTGAAATTACATCTTACATCTAAGATTTCATTTTTAGATGAAGATACAGTGGATCTTGTGGATCTTCTTGTGACCGATGGCTTAATGAGTTTCATTTGATCCTTTCTAGACTCTCTTCAAAACTATGGCTTTAACTGAAGGATATGAATACTGAAAAAATTCCTATGGGGAGCTCAAGTAGACTTAATGCTTAAATTGAACCAAAAGTAGCTTTAATAAAGTTTAAGTCAGCACATGTTGCCTGGTTATTGCAACCTTTACTGTGGTATTGTTAAAGATGTGTGCTCTTTTCGTAGGTCCTCTTTCTATGTTAGCACTCAGCTTTGTTGTGATGTGTTCAGACCTACAGAGAGCTGCTGCGCCTGTCAGACGGAGTCGGCTTTAGAGTTCATATCATCGATAAAGCTTCCCTGGCAGCTAAGAAGTACGGTCCACAGTCAAATAAAAAATATGGTGAGTGGTCGCAAATGTTGACTTTTATTTAGATATTTCTTATTAAATCCTGTGAATTTTTTAATGTTTTTTTTTTTTGTGTGCAGATATACTTGTCAGCACTCCCAACAGACTGATCTACCTTCTCAATCAGGATCCTCCAGGAATCAACCTTAGCAGGTATTATTTATCACACTTCTCATTTTGTTAACTTAACATCTGTCTTCACTCCGGACACGTCTCTTGTTTCTCAGTGTGGAGTGGCTGGTTGTGGACGAGTCCGATAAGCTCTTCGAGGACGGAAAGACGGGCTTCAGGGAGCAGCTGGCAACCATTTTTCTGGCATGTTCTAACGCCAAAGTGCGCAGGGCTTTTTTCAGCGCCACCTGCACGCCGGAGGTGGAAAAGTGGTGCCGCCTGAACCTCGACAACTTGGTTTCTGTCAACATTGGACACAGGTAGTGCTCTGCCTTTAAAACTGAATACCTGTTAGGTTCAAATAACCATAACATACATCTGCTCAAAGAAAGACACAGAGACATCAGTATTAATTTTTGACCTGCAGGTGAGAGCATCCCAGTGACAGTTCAGTTACAATCTCCCAACACGCTCTGAAGCTGTCTCTGCCCTCACTGCCTTTTATTACATTGAGGCGTAGCTTAATTACAAACATTTGTATAGAAGGAGTGTCAAACACAATACACATTCTCAAGGTACTGTCTTTGGATCTCCTCAGGTTACAGTTGTCTGTTGTCTCTCTGGACCATAAAATTAGAATTTCTTGGGACATCTAGCCTTTGATCCGCTCTCCTGCTAGGTGTCAACTCTTTTCCCCCTGGTTGGCATCTGTGGGCCCTTTGTCCTCCTGTCAGGGCAATTGTGACTGCAGGCATCCTGCTTCCTTCACAGATCCCAGGGGCAAACAAAGGATTCTCAACCCTTATAGTCTCTTAATCTTGAATATTTATATTTGTATTTATCTAAAAACCTAACAATTCCCCCCTAAAAATACAAATTTAAATATTAAAACCATACACTACGTCTTTGTAAATATTCAATCAATAGATCATATTCAAAATCAAACATTCAGATAAAATGCTAAGCAAAACACATAAACTTTCACTGTTCAGTATGCATTTCAAACAAGCAAACCTCTTTCAAACAATGATTTAACTTAAAAGGATATATTTTGGGCTTTGTTATTTTTCCATCAGTGTCAGCATCATCATTAATTAATTTTACAGGGGTACTTGTGGGCTCTGCTATTTTCCATTAGGGAAATTCTTTTTCTCTTTAGCAAAGAACGCAAACTTTTGAATAAAATGACATCCACCTGACGCCAGAACAGCTGCAATACTGCAATGACAAAGCAGAATCAGAGAAAACCAAGATGCAATATCTCCAAAGGCTTCAGTTTGTCTGTTCGCGAGTTCGAAACGAACATCCATTCCCACTTTGCGTCCGAGTGGATTCTCCACCTTACGTTCCCATGTGTGGCTGTTATTGTGTCGGCATAAATATGGTCACCGCTTCTCCAAGCAGCCGCACACTTTCTTCATAGCCAACAGCATCAAGGGCAATCCTTTCTGGATTGCAGTGAGAGATCATAGCACTTGTAACGCACAGCCTTATATACTGCCTGTTCAAAGTTCCTCACCTTTCTGCACATTTATGGTGGATGAAATTCATTCAATTTACGTTTCTATTGTTTTCTAGTACATACCAACATATGGAAAATTCAGAAACCCTGTAACCACCTGCTTCACAAAAACTATAAATTCAGTTCAGTCTAAATTACCTTTACAGAATTAACCAAATCTTACTTGTTGTTTATTTCAAACATTTTATAAAGTTTCCTTACACAAATTCCCAAAAAAGGTATTCCTGAATGCTTTCCTGATTAGTGAATGACTTAACCAATAACAGATATTTTGTCTACAGCTTGTCTGTTTTCGTCAACACATTTCTTCAATCCATTAATTTTAATCCATAAATTAGTGCTCTGAAAATGGCTAGAATAATAATATTCAAACTAGTATTAATATAATTCCTTTAAATTTTTCAAATTATTTAACCAAAATGTGTTTCATTATCACTATAAATTTGTTCAGTTATACCATATCTAGGAATTATTACCTTCAAAATACTTTAGACATTGTCAGAACACCTTTCAATGGAGCACAAATTGAAATTCATCAACATCTATTTCCACCAAACAATATCTTTCCTTTCATTTTTTTTTAAATCCTATCAAAATCCATTAGCATCATTTAACAAGACATACAAGTTCTGAAAATCTTCCTCTTTTACTTGAACTTAAATTTCCCAATAGATTATGTTTTTTTTCTTTCAGCACAAATCAAACATGTTCTTAAATTTTTTAATTTGTCTTTCTTTTTAAAAATGTTTTTTTTATGTTTCATAAGTTTCAATATAATCTCAATTCCCCCCTTTTTGAAGTATTTTCCATATGTAAATACATCAATCAAAGTCCACTACTGCAAATAAGAATTCCGATGGAACAGATCTATCATTGTACCTTAAAACAAATCCTTAGTATTCAATGCTAAGTTTTCTTTCTCTGTTTCACTGCTCCAAGTATTTCTATATGCAAAACATTTTTTTTTTTTACTACATCCAACACCTTTAGTTTTGCTACTATTGTTACTGTTTTTGTATTCGATCAATTAAGCTAGTGTCTTCAAAGAATTGCTACCTATTACAACCTTTTGTCAAATCTCACAAGGTAGAACACTTCCCTTTATCCCCCAATAGATAATTCTCGTTGGTTCTTCTCCAAAACACTGTTCTCACTTTTAATCAAAATTAGCCTTTCCAAAATTAAATCAAAATCCCAAATTTCCCAATTTCACCAAAAATGTATCTATTTAATGACCATTAATCCCAGATTTCAAATTTCTAATCTTCAGTCAGAAACCACGTTACTGTATTCACATGTTTTTTCTCTTCAAATCAAAGTAACTAGTTACATTTGAGAGGTTAAAGTATCAACTTACACTTTATTTTCTAATATCAAATGTTTAATTTGATCAGTTTCTCAGTTTCTATGTGCAATTTGTTGGCTATTTTTATTTTATTTTCTGTTTCTATTCTAATCACACAAAATCATATTATGTAATCACAAACAATAACACAACAAACAAAAACATAAAACATTTAGTCTCGTTGTGGTCAGTCACAGTCAGTCTATTCTCAACATTTTTCTTTCGCTCAAATTTATTCAATCAAAATTTATTGAAGCTTCAAGATTTTTTCAAATGTTTTAGCATTTTTTTAAATGTTTTCCTATTTTCAAATTAGTCTTCAAGATTTTAATTTACATGTGCACATTCTAAAAATATCACTCTAACTTCATTAAGGAAAATCCTTAAGTTTCACTTACTTCCATAACTTAATAGTTCAAAGACCTCTTTATTTCTTTTATTTTCTTTTCAGGATTATTCTAATAATTTCTGTTGTTAATGTTTATCTTTATTAGTTTGTTTACTATTTTGTTAAAGATCACTGCCCTTTTCTTAAAAGAAAACTTTCACAGCAAACGTATCATTTATTTATTTTATTTTTGTTTTTAGGAAGATTTAAACCTTCAAGATGACTCTATTTTTCTCAAAACACTTCATATTACAGTTGTAAAGTTCATTACATCATCTTATCATTAATTATTTTTAATTAGTATTATTTCATGATGTATTAACTCCCTTGCAAAACTTAAAATGGTTATAGATTCACTTCTCAACTTTATTGATCTTTTACTCTCAATATTCAGGGATCACTAGAACAACTTTTTAGAATTTCTCCATTGTAGAATCATTAAAAACATCTATTAATGCGTTCTTTGTTTATTTGATCATTCTTATATGAACCGATTAGCAAGCAAACAGTCTTGGCTGTGATCACAATGTGCATCAAATATTTTATTCTTAAAACATGTTATACTTTTTTTGTTTTGTTTTTATATAGTTCTTAAATTACTTTTAGTTGCATCAACTTTATTGCTGTATTTGTCCTTTCTCACCAACTTGCGACCTCCTCCACAGGAGACTCGTAAACAGCGCATTATACTGGTCTAAGTTATAATGATCTTATTGCTGGAACTAACAAAACAGTCTTTTTCACATCAAAGAATAAATTTAGACATTAAGCTACATAATATCCTCTCAAAAGATCACAGTACCAAATTATTATTTTCTTTTCAGTTGTGCATTAATATAAAAAGTATATTTACTTTTTACAAACTGTCCTAAAGAATTTTAACAAATGTTTGACAAGGTATGTTTACCAATTTTAGACCCAGAGTTTTGATGCTAAAAATTTACATTTTAACATTTCCATATCATTTCATTAATCACAATTTATTTGCTTGCTTAAACAATCCACTTTAAAAGAAAATAGTTCTTTGAATTAAGATGGGCCATAAAACAACTTCACACCTCCTCCACGAACTTTCTATTATGCCAGCAGGAGAAATGTGCTGTTTCATGCAGATTTTTAACTTTTATATCTCAAATTTATCTTTTAACTTAAATTATTTGGGGTACTTCTGTTTACATTTTTTAACCTTTTATTAAGCACTAATGTTTTGTCATCAGAACTTGTTCTTTATCTGACAGCTTAACATGTTGAACTGCTGTTTAGAGCTGCTATCCAAACTGTTTTCTTTCTGTTGAACCAGCTGGAAGAGCAGGGGGATAAGGCACAGCTACAACTTCTTCCTATTGTAGTTCCTATTGTGCCTATTGTTCTCTTGTTCTTAACAGACCTGTTGCTCTGTCCCACTTACTTTATTTTCAACATTGCCTCCTGTTAATTTTGTATTTTTATGTTTATCCATCAAACTGAAATCATAAAATTACCTTTTCCATCAATCATTTGCATCCCAAATATTTCATCTTTCATCTGCACATTTGGAGTTTGCTTTGCTAACTTTGTAGTCTTCTTTAGCTAAATATTTCAAACAAGGCTAAATATCCTTTTATTGGGTTCTAGTTCATAATTTTTTCCCTTATCCTGAAATTGTTTTGAAACACAGAGTTATCCTAAACTCTAAATACAGCATTTCTCCAGTCTGCAATCAATGCTGAGTCAGAGCTGAGTGGGGGTTTATTTGGGCAATCTAATGAATAATCACAGAGCAGTTGTCCTGCTCTTTTAAGGACATCTGTTTGTCTCCTGACTTTTCTATTTAGTTTCATTTTTTTTTTTTTTATATATATATCTAATTTATAATTATTGTAACCATGTCACTACATTTTATATCTTCAATTGTTTCAAATACTGTTTTTCCATTAATCAATAAGTTATTTCAAACTTTAATATCGTTTTGACATCATATCTGTAAATTTGAGCAAAATTTCCTGTATTTAATCAGTTTCTATTTATCAAGAGAGTTACCTCTAGTTTATCCTATTTTAATTATCAATAAGTCCTGCAGATCTAATAACACTTCTCCATTTTAATAAAGTTTTGGTCATTGCTAAAGAATGTTATTTGTTAAGGGCTTCTTTCCCTAAAGTTCTGCTCTGCTGCTGTTGCCCCTTCTAACTCTATTAGTCCCTGATAGGGTCCAGATACTATCTCATCTTCTTTTCTGTAAAACATGACTTTCTCTTGCTTTCTCTTTTCTCTTTCTTCTTCCAATAATTTCCTTTTTTGTTCCTTTGCTTTTCTTTCTCCTTCCTCTCTTTTACTCGCCATTCTCATCCATACTCCTGTTTGTTGATAACCTTCTTTATCCATCTGTTTCTTTTTTTTCCTTTACATTTTTTTTTTTTATTTTGTTTCTGAGTTCAGCTATGTTAATTGTACTTAATTTACCATTGAATCCATACTTATGGACCCAATAAGCTAGTACCTCTATTGCTTCTGGTTCCTGTTTTTCCACTACTTTCCAGTCTTTACATGTTAGATTTTCTAATTTTGTTTTACTATTACTTTTCCCCATTTTGTTTTCCGAGTTTTAGTCCAGTGTTGGGTAACACATAGGGTGTTCTATCACTGGATTTTATGTCAGCAAGATGGTGATTAATTCTATTCTGTGGTAAGGTTCGCTTCTACTTTTCCAAGTGGAACCTTCTTGCCTACATGCATCCACAGAACGTCACCATTTACGCCCTTGCTGCGTTTGGTATGAAACTGTAATGCTTAGTAGCATCCAATTTCCTTTCACTCACTCAACATTCACACCTTTTATTTCTTCTTTACTTATTTCAACACAGAGGACTCCGCCGTCCTTGCAGAGTTTAACTGATTTTTCTTTTTTTATAAATCAGAGGAGTCTGCCCTCCACACGGAATTTAACTGTTTGAAACGTTTTTACCTGATAGGGCCTAGGATTGTCAGGGTTTTTTCTCTTTACTTTTCTTCTCTTCTCTTTTTAGCAGGGGGACTCCGGCATCCCACGGAATTTAATTACTTCTATGAGTAAAGGACTCCGGCGTCCTCACGGAATTTAACTGCTTTCTTTCACTTTTTTTTTTTTTTTTATTATTATTTGATCACTTGTGCACCATTCCTTTTTGAATTAAAACCTTACTCACTGATTCTCTGCGTCCTTGGAGTACCGTCAGCCGTCGGATCCCAGCCCGTCAGGGAGAGACCAGTCCCGAAAAGGGTCTTATGCTGTGGCCACAGACTTGCCTGGAATCTCACTCACCCGCTGGGATCGTCAGGCGTCTTGGAATCCGGCTCGAAGGACCAAAATGTTAGGTTCAAATAACCATAACATACATCTGCTCAAAGAAAGACACAGAGACATCAGTATTAATTTTGACCTGCAGGTGAGAGCATCCCAGAGACAGTTCAGTTACAATCTCCCAAAACGCTCTGAAGCTGTCTCTGCCCTCACTGCCTTTTATTACATTGAGGCGTAGCTTAATTACAAACATTTGTATAGAAGGAGTGTCAAACACAATACACATTCTCAAGGTACTGTCTTTGGATCTCCTCAGGTTACAGTTGTCTGTTGTCTCTCTGGACCATAAAATTAGAATTTCTTGGGACATCTAGCCTTTGATCCGCTCTCCTGCTAGGTGTCAACTCTTTTCCCCCCTGGTTGGCATCTGTGGGCCCTTTGTCCTCCTGTCAGGGCAATTGTGACTGCAGGCATCCTGCTTCCTTCACAGATCCCAGGGCAAACAAAGGATTCTCAGCCCTTATAGTCTCTTAATCTTGAATATTTATATTTGTATTTATCTAAAAACCTAACAATACCTCTTTGTGTTTTAACATAATAATGCTGTAAAAAATGTTCAGAAATACAGCAGTGGAGACGGTGGAACAGGAGCTGCTGTTTGTCGGGGAGGAGAACGGGAAACTTGTGGCCATGAGGGACATCATCAAAAAAGTAAGAAGTGCTTTTTTGTATTTTTGAACCTTTTGTTGGTGGAGTGAAGCATGTTTTCCTCTTTGTGCTCCAGGGTTTCCTGCCTCCCATGCTGGTGTTCGTTCAGTCCATAGAGCGAGCGCGGGAGCTTTTCCACGAGTTGGTGTATGAAGGGATCAATGTTGACGTGATCCACGCAGAACGAACACAGCAGCAGGTAGAAAGAAACGCACATTCTTACTGTCTAGCCATCTGTTATTTGATGCTTACATTCTCAACTAGCTGCCTATCCATTCTCCATGAGTTTATCTGTCTTTCCATCCTTCTCCTTAAATAGTTGTTCTATTATTCTTATTTATTTATTTTCTTGCTATAAATAGAAGTTCTGCTCCTGGAAAGAGCTTGATTTTTATTAAACAGGCTACTGCAGGACTCCAGTGACAGAAAGCAGTTTTACTTTACAGCTAAACAGCAAACAATAACTACATTTGATCATATTTTTAAAGATATTATTGTTTGATCCTCTAATGGATCTAAGAGTCAGTGAAAAATTGTAAAAAATCAAGTATATTTTTGAGTTTTTCAGGCTGGTAAACATCGTCATGAAGAATTTATTAGTGTCATGATCAATAAAAATACTATAAATATAATTGAAAAAATAATCGGATGGTTAATGGTACAATAATAGTGCATTATTTCCGTATATCCATCTGTTTGTCAGTCCATTAGAATCAGCCTTTACCGTCATTGTACAGAAAAACAACAAAATTCGTTTCAGCCTGCATATCTGTCCATGCATTTAGCCATCTGTCCTTTCATCTGTCCACCACTATCCGTCTATCATAGTGTACATTTGTATTTAGACATTGAGTCTGGAAACGTTTAGAGTCTAACCAAGTAAGCAGTGCAGGAAGCCCAGCATGGTTCATGGCGTCCTGACTGGCTGCTGCGTTTCAGAGGGACAACGTGGTGAACAGCTTTCGCTCCGGGAAGATTTGGGTGCTGATCTGCACGGCTCTGCTCGCCAGAGGAATCGACTTCAAAGGAGTGAACCTGGTGCTGAATTACGACTTCCCCACCAGCGCCGTGGAGTACATTCACAGAATCGGTGGGTTCATTGGAGGGCGACTGTTCAGCAATGTTTATTTATTTGACTTTGAGATTGTCTAAAGATACCACATCAATTGAGTATTTTGTGGCAGTGTAAATTATGTAGAATTTATTAAATGCTTTTTCTTTCTTGTGTTTTCATGGATCTCTGTCTATCCCTCAGGCCGTACGGGTAGAGCTGGACATCAAGGGAAGGCCATCACTTTCTTTACAGAAAATGACAAACCGTTGTTGCGCAGGTACAAAATAAACCGATTAGGTTCGAATAACCAGGAGGGAAAGCTTGAGTTGGATGTTGTGTACATTCTGTAACCTAAGCTTTTATGGAGGATTGGCAAGATGAAGGCTTTTTTTTTTTTTTTCTTTTCTTTTCTAACATATATATGTTTATCTCATCTGAACAGCATTGCTAATGTTATAAAACAAGCCGGGTGCCCTGTGCCGGACTACATGATTGGTTTCAAAAAGATCCACAGGTAAGTGAGATTTGTGATTATAACCAAGCCAGGCTTCATATCAATTACACAAAGTAGTGCCTGCAAGGAACCCCTTACTGTTTTAAGTTTTGATCATCATACTTTGGATATTTTGTTTTTCTTTCAGCAAAGTAAAGCGAAGACTTGAGAAGAAACCCCCCAGTAGGAGCACCATTTGCACAACCCCTCGCTTCCTCATGAAGAAGAAAGTCAAAGCTGAGAAAAAGGAACATAAGAAAGAGTCAAATAGCAAACAGAAAGGAGAAAACGGGCCTCAGACAGCGCAACAGCAGGGCAACAAGAAGAAGAAGACAAAAGGAAATGTTCAAAAAGCAGGACAGAAAAAAGAAAAACCTAAAGCAGCAGTTCAGAAAGGAGGATCAAAATTAGCAGGAGCCAAATTAAAAAAGTAAGCACGGCTTCGCCAGTTGATGGCTGAAGAGTCGTTCACGAACACCTTAGGGTTCAAATAAATTAATCAGCTTCACCAAAAATGCTTGTAGAAAAACATTAAATGATTTGTGGATAATATTAAAACTTCAGAACTAACTATATAAGAGCTACATGTAATAATAAAGTTCTTTGTCTTTTTTTTAATCAGGAAAAACAGATGAAAAATTTACAAATGGACAAGAGGACGGTGGTTCGGCGTTAGAGTGGACTTTATTTTCATGAACATTCTGTTTAATGGTTTCACTGTTATGGATTTTATTATCAGAATAAAGAAAAGACTTTTATACTTTGTCATTTTGCAGCCTTTTATTTGTTCATCCATTTTGTCATTAAAAACCTCTGTCTTTTCAACTTTATCAGGAATTGCACTGTTTGGTGTTTGTGTTTACAGATTTGTTGCAGTAAATTAGAATATCTTTGAAAAGTTCATTTATTTCAGTAACTGACTTTGAAAAGTGAAATCTATAGATTACAAAGAGTAATATGCTTACAACTTTTCTGTGACTTTAGATCATTATGGTTTACAAATAATTAAAACTTAATAAAATTAAAAGTGCTGCTGCTGAAACACTGGTTGTTTAGAGTGCTGCATCAATCTATATTTCAGGAAGGTTAAATGGAAGGAAAAAGTGTTTCATAAAATTTGCATAAGCGAAAGAACCATGGGAAGGTTATGAAGCAAAGCCCACAAATCTTTTTTGAGTTTCATGATTTGAATTAAATTTGTGAAATAAAAATAAAAGATGACTTGCGTTGAACAAGGAGTACTGAAAAGATGGTGCCAATTAGAGTTGGAAGTAAGGCTGGAATGAGATTTGGAATTGGTGTTAGGAGGATTAGATGGAGGGTTGAATGGAAAATTGAAAGATGGGTGGAAAGCAGGGTTCCCTCCAATGCACCTTCTTACTCTCCTTCCCAATGTGATTCCAACTCTCTGGAGAAACCAACTCTTGGTTTCTGGAGGTCATTTAATCCTTTATTTTGGAATTTGCCTGTTATTTTTCTCAGTCATTTTATGCCCAGTTCTTAGTATAACAGCACAGTGTGCAGCATCTGTGCTGCACACACAAATTTAAGGAAGAAGTATTAAATTTGTACCAATTCAACTAAAGAAATTGAAAAAATGTGACAGGCTTCTTTAACAAAGTGCCTGGCTGATTGTTTCCTGCCCACAGCAGTCACAGATTGATCATCTCCATGACAGGCCGCATTGATGCAGTGATTCGTATAGAAGGAGCTCTGACCATGTATTGAGAGCTTATACTGGACATGCGAACAGGTCTCATTTTTAAAAATAATTTTTTTATTCGTTGAATGAAATATTCCAAAGTTTGAGAAAGTAAATCTTTGAGTTTCTATTTGCTATAAGCCATAATAAAGTTTTAAATGTACTTCTCTAAATTCTAATTTATTGAGACAGGCATCTGCATGTGACAAAAGAGGGCGCTACCATTAGGTCACTTTGTAATATCGCGACAATGCCGTGAGATCTCGCCCTTGCATTATACTGTAGGAAACCCCATCTGCTCTTCCTTTCTCAACATGGCACCGAAGGCGAAGAAGGAAGGTTTGTGAATCCTAAAATTGTGAATGAATAAATCGTACATTTTGCGATTATAATGCCTCGAACAGTAAACACAAACGATTCGTTTGAAAATATATATCAGCGGCGACATACAGGATCTAGTTTCACAGTTGCCAACTTGTTAAATATGGTTGTGATTTACATTGAGAATGTAGTGGAGGGATTGTAGCTAAGCTAACATGAGCGCTGATGTTGCCGACAAAACGTGGTCTACTCAGTCATTAATTTAACTTTTGCCTACTCTGTGATGGATTTGGTATATTAAAAAATCCAGTTTCTGACAATATATTCCTAACTGTTTAAACATCAGTTATGTTTCGCTGTTAGCATACATTTTAGCAACACGAGCGTCTTCAGTGTGGAAATGCTAAACTGCCGGATGGCCGTCAACATTTACTTCAAGGCGTGAAACTACCCAAAAACCAGTGTGGTTTGGGGGGTTTTAGTTGAGTTTTGGGAGAATTAATCATTTGAATTCAATTACGAAATCTAGCATCCATGTTGATTTGCACATTTTTGTTGCTGTATGACTTACAATGAAGATTGAAAATTAGACCTTTTGTGATTCAGAGGCATTTGAAGGTTAACTTGTTTGATTTTGATGATTATGACATTTTTACCCTGAAGAGAAAAGTTGTGATCAGACAAATTTTGTAGCCTAAATATTATATAACAGTAAATATATAATCAGAAACGAGACTTTTCTCAATGTCCAAGTTCTGGCCTGCACTGTTTGACATCCAGTGTTTTAACAAAATATTATTTTTTATTTTATTTTTTTTTTAGCTGTCCCTGCCAAAACAGAGGCCAAGTCAAAGGCTCTGAAGGCAAAAAAGGCTGTGCTTAAAGGCGTACACAGCCAGAGGAAGAAGAAAATCAGGACTTCTCCCACCTTCCGTCGCCCTAAAACCCTTCGTCTCCGCAGACAGCCCAAGTACCCTCGCAAGAGTGCTCCGCGCAGGAACAAGTAAGTTTTTAGTCGAAAAAAAGGCCAACAAAAGCACGGTGCACATGATGGTAAATGCGATCAAAGTATGAAAAATCATGAGTCCAATTTTATTAACTACTGATGCACCTCAGTTAATGTACTATTTTCATTTAACCTGTTTTGTTTTGAAGCTTTTTCTACTTGAAATAATCTAATGTTAAATGTATTTTTCAAATAATCTTCCAGGCTGGATCACTATGCCATCATCAAGTTCCCCTTGACAACAGAGTCTGCGATGAAAAAGATTGAGGATAACAACACTCTTGTATTCATTGTCGACGTCAAGGCAAACAAACATCAGATCAAACACGCTGTTAAGAAGCTGTATGACATCGATGTCGCCAAAGTCAACACACTCATCAGGTAAGACATCTTGGTCCAGGCTGTGCTTTTTGCTTCCATGATGAAATATTGCATATATATGCACTCTGCTCTTTAATGTAGAACCCAACAGGGGTCATGTATAATTTCAAATAACTGTAAAATGGCTTTCATGTAATACTTATTTGTTCAGGCCTGATGGTGAGAAGAAGGCCTACGTTCGGCTTGCGCCAGATTACGATGCATTGGATGTTGCAAATAAGGTGAGTTTTATTCCAGCAGGCCGATGATGTAATGTTTTATTTTATAGACCTCTGTATTTTGTAACTCTGTGCATATGATGTAAACGATATTTTGATCTGAATGTCTGTGATGCATTCAAAGGAACCACTGATGCCAGATGCTGCAGATTTAAATTAACTACTTTTAATGAACTTTATGTAATTCATGCATTTTTCTTTTTTTTTTTGTAGATTGGCATCATCTAAACTGGCTGAATAAAATAAGTGGAAGAATAAATATTTGTAAAAACTAACCTTGTGTCTTTGTATGCTTTAAGAGACGCCACCAAAACATTTGTATGTATAATACACAGTTGCTGTCATTAACGTGTAGGAAACGTATTGTGTTTTGGGATGGATTGGCAAATTGTGAGACTTTTGATGACTTATTATGAAATTTTAATGCCATTATATGTTTTTTGCACCTGTTTATGTAGGTGTGGGTAATATGTTGAAAATGTCTTAAAAGCAGGGATCCTAGTATCTAAGTGAATTCATAAAATGACCTGCGGCAAGTATTTTTTATTGTTTTATCAAAACAGTTGGAAAACTAAGTCTTGATAAAATTTTTGTTGCAAGTTCCTCAAAACTTTCTAGTTATGTTGAACTTATTTTGAAGTTAAGTTAGCCTAAGTATGTTTCATAAACCCAGGGATTTTAAATGAACCCCCAAAAACCCTTGCGGTTAATTCCAGTGATCAATTGTAAAATATTCTATAAATCTCTAAACATGCCACAGATATTTTGATTTGCGGTATGTAAATGGTTTCCAAAATCCAGTGGAAATGGTTTATAGATTTTCAAGAACCTACAATAAAAAATGTGATGGATTTCCATTGTATATACTTGGATAAATGACACATTCACATCACCTTTTGAGTTTTACTTGTTTAACAAAAGCATCGTTACAGTAATACAGTTGATTCTGAAAGATATGAGTTTTAATGACATAAAAGGTTATTGCACTGATTGAAGAATGGATATTGCACTTTCTGACACAAGAAAAAAAGTGACTACTGTTAGACTGAACTGAAGAGTGATTCATATCTTGAGTAAACCTTTTGGGCTTCAGTTTTAAATGAAATGGCCACAAAATGGTAAAACCTTTCCTCTTTCATTTCTACAACACATTTTGCTTTATGTTCTTGGCACCATGTTGCCTCATGACAGAAAGGTTCGAACTGTGCCTTTAACAAGGCCTCTGCAGATTGGGCACTTCCGCAGGGATGGTGCGCACTCCTTGCACACTACAAGGTGACCACATGGGATGAAGACGATGTTGACCTCTTTGTCCATACAAACTTTGCAGGTGCGCTCCTCCTGCAGGCGCCGCAGCTGCTCCTCCATTGGTAGGTCTGTGAGACAGAAAGTTCCAGTCAAACCTGCTCATAAGAACCTGAACCTATCTTCACAAAAACTAAACACCGTACAAATCACAAATACAATTGCACCACCTAGTGTTAACATCGTCTAGTGACAGTACATTTGTTATGTATAAAGGAATCAAACTTATTTTATTGGTAGTTGGAGTTCTCTGCAATTTAAATAAAATGTAAGATGTTTTAACAAATACAAATGTACTTTTCTGTGAAATTCAATACAAAAGCTGACAAATCACAAATGTTAAAAAAATTTGTACTAAAGTTTGATGGTTTTTACATTAACTGCACATCAATCTTGTCACTGAAATGCAATTAAAATGTGGATTCTCTGTAAGAACATGACACTTAGTATTTAAGAAGGAAAGTGGATGACTTCTCATTTCTAGATGTTTTTGCCTATTTTTCATCTTTTTCATCTAATTTAAAAGTATTTTTAAGAACCAAGTTCTGGTGTTGCCTTATATTTAAACACTTAGAACTAAAAATAAATAGAAAATATTCAAGCACCAAATATCTTTTTATACAGATGTCACATAGGACAGTGACTGTCTTCACAAAGGACTTAAAATAGTCAGACTATCCGATAGGATAGTCTGACTATCCGATCTGACTATCCGAACTTCAACTTAAGTGAAAACTAACTAAAAATGCCCAGTCATTACATTGGTGACCATTTCCACTTCAATTTCTAAAATTATGACATGACCTCACAAACCCATAGTTTCACATCACTGTAGGTTTGGTAGATGTCATTTGTTATAACAACTTCTTGCTTACTCAAAAAGATGAGTAAGCAATGTTCTAGAGATTGTAAGTTAGACTTGTCATTACTGAGTTCTTAACACCACCTCTGCTTTCTATTAGGTCATCGTCATTTTAGAAATGTTATAAGTTTAGGTTGAATCTTTATTACCTGAAAGATCTTGACTTGGTGAAGAAGCTTCATTCGATTGAGCTAAAAGTGAAAAACATGTCAAAGTCAGGCTTTGTTAAAAACCAACAAAAACAAAATGTGCTTTCAGAGTGAAATCCTGACTCAGTTTCCTCTCACTAGAGTCCATTTCAGATTTTTCTAGCAAGTTTTACAGCTGAAGTTGAACTGAATGCTTTTAATAATCTGTGGGAATAAATGTTCCCCAAATTTTTCTTCACCAGAAACTGCATTTCTGTAACATTTGCCAGAAAAGTTCAGATTATAATTTTTTTTAAAATAATTTATACCAAATGAATGTTTTAGTATTTCTATAATTATATATTTTAAAAAATACAACAAAAAAATCAAATGATGTTGTAGGGCGTCCAAAAATTTTACGACTAGATATCTCTAGTCAGGTCTGGATTACATAACACTAATGATATTTATTTGAAGCAATTTGTGATTCATTCATTTAAACCAGTTTGAAATGGAGTGGATTATTTAAAATTTCTATCTAAACACTGAATCTGTTTAGATAGAACAGATAGACCCACATATAAATGTCGGCATTTATATGTGTTCTTTAAATTAACTCAAAACCTAAAGCAATGGTTTTGTGCAAACAAAAGCTAATAATCATCAAATAAAGGCAAACAAAATGCAGAAACTCTTCACTGTTACAGAAAATCAACAATTTGTGTTCAAAGTTGAAAAATGATGCAGCTAACGTCCATACTTCTCAGGCCTGTGTTGGTGTCCTGTGGTGATGTCATACCCATGAGGTCTCTGAGCAGGTGGACGTCGTTTTTCTGGATCCAGTTGCGGAACACCTCGGCGGCAGCGTTGCCTTTGTTGAGGACGAGTTCGATCAGCCTGGCAGTTTGCTGCTGGGCTGAGGTCTGGGCCAGGAGGCCGCTGTAATCCTCAGCAGCTGCAGGTGAACAGAGACCAGTCAAAAAACTAAAACTTACAGGAAACCAGCAGAAGGTTCAGCTATTTTCACAAAATCTTTCCAATATGACAGCTGCTCAATGTGGATTAATATTAACTCTATTAGTTGATTCCTACAATTTCAAAGTTCTGGAAGTCTATATTACATTAGATAAACAAAGGGTTAACATACATAACACATTTTGCTCTCTTAAATGCTCCAGCACCGGCTCGACACTCTTCAGACGCTGAGCCAACGCTGCCTGATGCCTCTTCACAAACGTAAAACCATCTAAAACAACAAAAAATTTAAAAAACTTGATCAAATTTTTGTTCAACACCATGGAAACAACACATTTCTCCATTATTTCCTCAGAGCTCGCACCTGATGCCATGGCCTCTGCTAGCATCTCGCGCTCCTCCTCCCTCTTCTGGTCTTCAGCGCTGAGCAGGTCTGAGACCAGCTCCTGGACGGTCCGGTAGTTCTCGCCGCTCGTCAGGATCTTGCTCTGCACCGTTTGCTTGACGAGGCTGCGGTCGAAGCCCATCTCTAGAGCAGATTTGATCACAGGCGTGTTCATCATGACGGCATCTTCCGACCGCTCCTCTCCTGGACCCAGATGTACCACTGATGGGAAAAAATATCATGAACACTGTAAGCCTCTGTTATGGTAATATTTTTAACTTCATATGGGTTTAAACTCACCTGGTGGATCAACAAACTCTCTGGAGCTGGTATCTCCTGTTGTTAGGAGCTTTAGGAGATAAAAATTGAGCATTTTAAATAACCTGGAGCAGCTTTTTAACAGCAAGTAAAATCCAAAATGATTCTCTGAGCTAACCTGCTCAAACAGGCGAGGGAATCGAGCCTGAATCTGGTGGACAAAGTCTTGTCCCTTTTCTTGAAGCAGATATTCACACCTGCAAAAGGACAACCAGGAAATTATACTCAACAATCAGAGCAGTTTTATAAATAAATAATTAAAAAAAGAATTTGGAAAAGGCTAAATTTACCGAGGAAACCATTTTGCATGTTCTACCCATGGATCATCCCCAGATTCCCAGCACCGCAGGCCTCCATCACAACAGAAACATTTGACATCATCGTTCCTCCCTGAAGGGACGCAGATAAAAACACTCAGTGTGTTATGAGGTTTTAGGGGAATTTCAAGGTCAACAGATGATGAGAACATCTCAAAACATGCCAGTCATCTTTCTCTTTATCTCTCTGGGGAGAAATTTAAATGATCATAAGACTTGTTTGAGTTCTGGTACAATCATACCATAAGTAGTGTCCATAAAAATGCGGTCTATATGGCATTTCCCAGTGAAATAAAATGAAACTCTGCTTTCAAAGCTGTTGTATAAAATCCCCTACTCCTTCTTTTGGGGTAATTTTCATGATATGAAACATTTTTTTCCCTTTGCAGAATTAATAAACACAAACAAGATTATTAATAAAACTGCAGTTCCTAATTCCCGTTAACTTAAAGTTTAGCCAGTGGATGAAGAAACAATCACAAGACGAGCCATCTAATAATAAATAGTAATAGTGTGCTGTTCTTACCCACATAGTAGAAGCCAGCCTTGGCCAGCTGTTCGGGTCGGACTGGAATACGAGACGGCCAGTTGACGAAGGTGAGAAGCCGTTCATCGCTCTGCTGCATGGAAGGGTTGGACACACTGGTGAGGGCTGGGGCTCCGGATGGCACCTGGGATGTTGTTGCTAAAGATACGGTTCCCGCGGCGCTGGACAGCGACACGTTATCGGCCCGGTCCCCCCGGACGAAGCGACAGTTTGGATAATGACGCTGGTGCTCAGATACAGCCCGGTCACCCGGTTCCCAGTTGTTCAGCTGCAAACCAAGACAAACTCTGGTCAAAGGTCACAGACACTTCACAAGAGACTTGAGTCATGTTTTATGTGGAAAGAAAAAAATAAAAATAAAAAAATAACACATCTCTTTTAAAAAATTCTTATAAAGAGAAAAGGCAAAATTTTCAGAATTAATTTCTTAAAAATTTATTCTGATTATTTTGTTTTATTTCAATCTATAAAGTCTTGATTACAGTAATTTGCAGAAATTTAACAAAACCTTAAAAATATAAATGCCACATTTTACTCCTTCAATTTGGTACCTAGATCTGCAAAATAAGTTTTACTTTTTTGTAAATGCTTTAACTTTCACTGACACTGTAACTTTTGTTGTCTATACTTAATTTAATATTTCCAATTGCATGAAGAAAAAATGAAAAAACAAAGATAAATCCCAGAACTGAATCTGAAATCCTGAAATAGGAAATGCATAGCTAATATTAGCTTCAAAGGTGTACATAGTATCTGTATGCATCGTGTTTACAGATGCAGAGAGAATAAACATGGCATTAAGAAGGCCAATAACTCAATAACATTAACATGCCCACCTGTCCGCCGCAGCTGAAGCAGGCCACCCGGTCACCTTGGCCCAGGTAGTAGAAGCCCGCCTTGGCCAGCTCTGTGGGGGTGATGATGGAAAGCGTCCAGGAGTGGAAGGAGTCCAGGCGGTCCTGCTCTCTGCGCATGCTTGGGTTGTGGCACGTCGGTCTCTGATGGGACATGTCCTCTACACCCCGAGAGCTCAGGGGACTGGAGGGCGGCAGAGCAGAGAAGGCCGTGTTCAAGAAACCAACCGGATCCTCGATTTGGCTTACTGACGGGTTGGGAGCAGCCGGGCCGGGACCAGGAAGCTGGAGGAGAAAGAGAATGACGGGAGATTAAAACAATATCAGCTTTCTCAGCAGACTCCCCTCTCGTATGAATGTCATGTCCTCTTTTGAGTAGATAATTTGATCTTACTGGTAAAGCCGGGGCGATACGAAGTGGGGAGAAAGCAGAGTGGGAGGAAGAGAGAAGGTTGGTGGTGGATGGGAGGCTCTGAATGAAGGAGCAGGAAGGCGAGAGCTGTCTGTGTTTCTCTGTCGGACAGTCCCCAGCCTGCCAGCCCTCGGCCGTCACATTACACCTGAAGCACTGTACTCGGTCGCCCATGCCGGTGTAGAACCAGCCCGCCCTCGCCAAGCTTCGCTCTGTGACAGGGGAAGCTGGGAAGCGAGCGAAAGTAGATATGCGATAGAGCTCTGGGGGAAATAAACAACAGCACAGCGTTACTTTAGATGGAGAGCAGCAGGAAACGAATGAAGATACATTTGAGTTGATGGGTCAAAGGAAAGGTCTAAAAATACCTGAAGAGTTGTCGTATTGTAGGTCAGGTGGTGGCCCATTACGACACAGTGCCATCAAAAACTGGTTGTTTTTTAGCTGAACAAGTGTTTCCATTTTTGGATTTTTTTTTTTTATATTGATGGTAAGAAAAAGAAAAAAGAGATGTCCCTTTGAGGGAGAGGGGTTTGAAAAAAACCCAAGGTCATTTTTCATTCAAACACACACACACACACACACACACACACACACACACACACACACACACACACACACACACACACACACACACACACACACACACACACACACTGAGAACACCACTACAGCTAAATAAACTGGACAGGACGGGACACTTAAGAGTGAAAATGAAGGCAAGTCACGCATAAACCTTAACAGCTCATATGCTCTACTTTTTTTTTTTTTACCTTTTGCTAACAGGAAGCACAAAAGCCAAAGTGCAAAACCTCTCAGAAACAGTGTAAGTAAATATGCAATTAAACAAAACACTGCAATGAATCAAACCCAGCCTGAATTTTATTATTATGAGTCTGATCCTATTACAAATCAACCAGGATCAGTGTACACCCTGCTGTTCTCCACCTTTACCACAGACATATTCAACCCTTGAAACTTCTGTGTAAGCTTAAGGATAAACATTCAAATAAATTAAAAACCAACAAACAAACAAAAAACAACCTCAAGCATGCACACAAACAGACCTGGGAATATGTGCTTTCAAACCCCTCTCCCCGTTTGGGGCATCCCTTTTCTGGGTGTCTAAGCTTCCATAATTGAAGTCTAAAAAACTAATTAAAAAATATTTTTAATCTTTAGAGGATAATGAAGTTCCCCCTGTGAGTTGTTTTTCTGGTGGAACCTGCAGAGACACAAGGTGAGAGATAAACAAAACATACTTGAAATACCTAATTATGTTGAATTATCGGTTTTAGTTGAACAATGTCATATGACACAGATGTCTGACACTGAACCATCAATGTTTGGCCAGTAGACATACCAACACGTTTTAAATAAAAGTTCACCTTCAAATCTGCAAAGTTTTCAGTGTGGCAGACTGGAATTTCCTCACGTAGTTTGGAGTGGTTATAGTTTTCCTACACAGCTTGTTTGTATTTGTTTTTAGTTTGAAGTGATCATTTGATATTTTGTCTTTGTCCTAATTATTCCCATTCACTGTGTTGTTATATCCCGCTGAAATTTATTTTTAGTGAGCATTTTATCCACACCAACAAAATCGACTGGACATTATTTACTGGGCTTTATGATTTACTATCTCAACAAGTTAGTTATGCAGCATGAAGTGGCTCAGTGCTATTTATAAGGCTCTTTCCATGACCAGCTCAACATAATTTGGTTGTTTTACCTAGAAATTAATCATACTGTGTGTTGATCTCAATGTGAAACTTATTCTGATCGAACTACTTTTTAAATTAATTTTCTATGTGTAAAAATGAACGCGAATGTTAGTGAGAGGAGATCACATATTTTAATTGGGGGATTTTTTAATTATACAAGATGGTAGGTTACAATTGTGTTGCGTAAGAATCAAAGAGTAAAATAGATATTAAATTCTAGTTCATTTTTAAGAAATGACTAGTTAGTTAATGATTCTACAGCAGTAATTACAGCTCGGTATATGCGGAAAGCGGGTGGAAAGTCCCTGGCTTAACAAAGGGACGCCGTTTCCCTCCCATAACAAACCTACATTTTGATTAACAACACCTGTTTAACCTTTACATTATGCAAGGGGAAAAAACCACATTGCAAGAAAAAAAAAGTCTCCATTTCCTCTAAAGCCTTCTCGTTTGAAAATTGTTCCGGGTACATTAGCTTTATTGTTACTTCTTTTTAAATTTCGTTTATCAAACGTTTTTTAGTTTCATTGGTGTGTGTTTCATTTCAACGGATGAGTAAATGCCAACTCAATCTTTGCTTTGTTTTGAATCAACATCTAATTAGAAAATAATGACGCAGCAAAAAACACTCAAACGTTCTTTTTGTAGCTCTTCAGCCGTTAGCTCGCTGAAGCTAACCTCCGCTAATGCTAATAAAAACAAGGATTTAATCCGCTCCACAACTCAGAGTTCTGTCTCAGTGGACGGTTAACGCAAACGGTCTGTTGTAAAGGCTCCATTACGACAAACAAAACCACAACAGCTGCCCTTTTCCATTTTAGATAACACTCACCAGTTTAGCTGCAGACAGACTGTGGCTCGGAAAGTCCCTAACGTTCCGATCCAATGACGTCACCTTCCGGTTACGGCTTAAAGAGGACAAATGAAAGCAGTTTTAAAGGAATGAATGAATGAATGACTGACTGACTAATTGAATTGCTCCTGGCAACCCCTGGGAAATAACACAAGTTAAAGAGAAGTTAGCGTGACAATCATTTAAATACATCAGTATCAAAGTTTTGGCCAAATCTCTAGTTTGCTTTAATGAAACCATGTTGCTTAGTCACCAAAAAATCCAGATAAACGTGTCCAAAAAAAAAGCACCAATTAACTTGTATTCACAAACTTTGTCTAGAATAAATCAAATAAAAATAAAATGGACAAGACAATATTTAATAGCAACCAATATGAGCATTACTTTAATTCAGCTAAATTTAATTTAATTTATAAATCCCAGAAGAATTTTAGATAATTTATCTAAAATTAACGACATCACTGATGAATGATGTCTAAAGCTGATGAATTTGAAAGTAATTGCAGTCAAAATAACAAATATTTCACAAAGACAAAGTTACTTACAACTGCTCGGTGCTCGCTGGACTTGGAACAAAACTAGATTTGAATTTCCACGTCTCTTTTTACCCTATGTGGCCACGCCCCAATCTAAAAAAAATGAAAGCGAAACACATCTCTGGGGAAACGTAGCTTAGCTTATACCTGGTGTCAATACTTGATTTGATTTTATGTCATTTCTGACTTTCCCACTTCACATTTTGACTTTTGGGGACTTCCTGTCTGTTATCCACAGTTTCACCAGTTAAAATGTTTAAAGTAAAAACATGGCACTATCACAGTATTTAGTATGAGATATAAACAATAAATCTATCCCCGTCAGAAATGTTAAGCAAAAAAGTGGCTGCCAGAGGAATAGCTGAATATTTATCACCATTTACAGATAAAAATCACAAAGAATGATCAGAAAAAAAACGTCAAAAAAATTAATTATACAGATCATTTGAAAAAGCATGTCTTCTCTTGCTCTTTTAAGATTAGTCCAAATTAAGATAACATAAAAACAAATAAATTAGCGACCTACTCAAGTTTAGGTTGTGAACCTAACAGATAGTAGATTTGATCATTCAGTGGCATTAGAAGAAGATTGACCAAGCAAATTAAAGCTGTCGTCAAGATTTTAAAAGAAATTCTAAAATAGCCATAAGAAGCAGGAGCAATATGAGCTTTTCTGTTTGTTCAATTATCCCAAACAGAAATGTTCGTAATTCAAAAATATTTAATAAAATGTGAATACCCATCCTGGATAAGCTGTTTTGAGTGATTTCCAAGAGTCGTTGAAAAATAAGGGTTTTTAACAGCAAATAGGTGCTCTTAACAAAAAGCACCTAAATTCCTCCAGTCTGAGCTTGTTGCAAAAAATGTCACGTAACCAGTTAGTTGCCAGTTCAGAACAACCAGGCTGACCCTGCATCGTCTCAAAGTTCAAACTAATTATTGAATTAGTTTGTTATTTATTTTGGGAAATTACGTTATTTCGACAGTTTGAAGAACTCTGAGTCCTTGAAGAAGTCGAATAGCTACTGTCCTCAAGATAGCAGAGATAAGAAACTCTGTGAAGGAAAAAGTGGGCCCAAAACAGAGTTTTGAGAACCACGCATGTCTGATCGGTAGAAACTGACGGGATGTGGTTGATATAGACACAGCAATCTTCTTAAAACACTGTGACTCCACAGAAACCATGTGTCACTCATAAACATGTGACACCAAGAAGGGAGTTCATTAAGTTGCACCTGATTGATCATGAGGCGTGGTTCCTTTTCTGATGAAACAGAACCTTCAGAGCTCATTTCACAACGTGTAAAGACACACAGTGCAAATTAGGTCATCAAGAGGTTATCTACAGTCTAACACGATGGTAGGATCATGATGTGGAAAATTCAACGTCTACTACAGAAGCGCTAGGTTAAAATTAATTGAAAACCATATGCACAGTTGAGCTAATAGAGAGAAGTGTTGAGAATGATGACAATAATTGTTTAAATCCAAGGGAGAAAGAAACAAAGAGTATGATTCAGGAAAACTCCAGAGACGAAACCCACAGCAGGGTTTGATCCGCTGGGTATTTTTGTGGGTGGGTGGGGGGTTCAGTTCAAATCCAGCCCGACTGAACCTAAAAATTTATGCTAAGTTGAACAGGAAATTTGAAAGAGGGAAAATTCCAGTGTATGTGGGCTGAAAAAAAAAATGAAATTAAAAAAATTTAATTACATTCTTAAAAATTTAATTAAATTTTTTTATTATTTAAATTGAATTTTCCCTTGGTCTTTATTTCCAAAATACAAGGGAAATAAAAACAAAATACTATGGAAAGCAGAGATGCTTTAATGCTCTGAATTTTCAGGAATAAAATATAAATCCTACCAATTCAGCTAAGCCATTACAGGTAGATACACGTGTGCTTTTTGGTCGTACAAATGATCAGAACAGGAAGCAAAATATCCAGGTGTAATTTAAAAGTTTATTAAACAGAAACTTCAGAAACTTCTTTAATTTGATTATAATTATATTAATCATGCAAAAAAAAAACAAAAAAACAAAACAAAAACCTCAGAACTCTTTGTAAATAGTACAATAAATGTTGTTATATGTAACATACAGAACATAGCAAGTGTCATGCATGCCAAGATAAATAATAGACTTGGTAGTGTGTTTGATGATGTGCAATAAATCACTTGCTAAACTGTTCGGCACTTTAAATGAGAGCTGCTAAAACAAGACCGGCTACTTATGTGGGATTTTCAGAATGAAGTCTTCAGCTATAGAACTGCATATACATTTAACAAAGAAGTCGGTTAGGAACCAATGGTCTTATCTGGTCATTTATAGCTTAATACTCAGATCAACTCTAAACACACTGCAGAAACAACCAAGCAGATAAAAACAGATATAAATTTCACATGGCTTGACTTGAGGGAAATAAAAAAAACTCCCTCCTTTATCGAAGCTTGGACCTGATGTTTGCAGTTTGAATAAAATATTCTAAAAATGCAGCATTTCAAATTGTATGTCACCTTTACCAGGAATCCCAAACCTCTTTAAGGTGTTTAATAAAAAAAACAAAACAAAAACTATTCTTACCAATATTTGTTACATCTGGGTTTTGGATTGATATTGGCTGAATAGTAAAAACATATGTTAGGGAAATAAATCAGAATTGATTTCATGTTTAAAGTAAGAAAAAATGAAAAAAAAAAATCATAAAATTGACCACTGCAGTCACCTGCATGATCAAACAAACTGTTGCATCTTAATGGCATCATTTTCTCTCCACTATAAGCTAGCTTGAACCTCGAAACCAATCATGGGATAAAGCATTCTTTAAAAATGAAGATTTGATGGCATTACAAAAATGTATAGCATCAACTTCATGTTTAAAAACACTTCAAAAGGGTCCTTTAATTCTAAATGTATTTACACAAATAAGAGTTACACAAACAGTCAATGCGATATTTAGAAAGCTAAATCTAAAAAATAAAAAAAAAGTTACAAAGGTTTGGGATTGGAAGGCATTTAGACATTTCTTTCCACAAAACACTTGAATCTCACTTTCTGATGCTTTGACACCAACAACATTCACCTCCATGACATTTGAGTGAAAAGCAGAATCAAAAAGAAATACTGGATCAAGAAATATTCAGTTTAGGGAACAGATTTTCAGAAATACATGAAAAATTAGCATCTAAAATGTTGGAAGTCAAGGAGAAAGTGATAATTTTATACATTTTAAAGCTGATGAGATGAAAAAAAGAGGCTGTCGCTATTTGAATGTCTTTCATATTGACCCGTTGAATTGATAAAGCTCAATCTAAAGATGGGGAATACTAGGAATGTTCCAATCCAGTATTACAATAAAATGTTATGGAATAAATCTTAAGGCTGTGAATGCAATTCCTCATATATTTCCCAGGTCAGATGGCAGCCAGAGCTGATTTTTTTCTAAAACGAGTTCGTCAGAATGAAAATGAAACAACTATCAGCACAGTGGAGTTCATTAGAAATCCCAGCACTGAACATGTGAAGCTCATGTTCAGTGCATGGAATAGAAGGCTACAAGAAAAATACTTGAATAAACAAAGCAAAAAATACTAAGTTTTAAAATTACCCAAATATTGTTGGCCAATATCAATATGATTTTATTGAAAGTTTTTTAAAAATCATTAATGAGAAAAGAAAATCTAAGAATCAAAAACAAACACAAAACAAGAAACTGATGAATCGTCCTTACAGTTTTCTGTGGAAATCCTGCATTATGTTGGACCTCACCCTGATCATGTGCTCATTTGCTCATATATTGAAGTCTCAAAGTTTTAAAAGGACATATTTAATGTTCAAAACTAATATATTGGCAGTATTCTTCAGAATCGGCTGGATTTCTTGATTCAGGCAGACAGAACCCGAGAATATTTACTTATTTTTAAACTTGCGCAACTGATGTCGGTTTAGGGAGGAAATGTTATTTTCTGACTCACCACAAGAGGGCACCATTCCCTCCGTTTTAATAAGAGATGCCCTGAGATTTCGAAGCTAGCGTACATTTAATACCTATAAAACCCTTTGATTCTTTGCTCACTTTACGCCAACAATGTTGTTGAAAGTTGTTTTTAAAATACAACTCTGAGTACACGTAATAAAATCACAAGTTGCTCAGAGGTAGAAGCATGAAAAGCTACTTTTAACTTTCACAATTCACTTGGCTAATTTAGGAGCTTAAAACCTTTTTGTTAGGTCTTATTATTTTATTAAATAAAATCTTTATGTTACATTAATGCTTTTCTGAGAGGTTTGTGTGTTCAAACCAATGAACCAAGAACACTTGACTCTTACTTAAGGCAATCCCAAGTGTGACTTTGGATGGAGGACCAGGATGAAAAGAGGAGGAGCATTTGCAAAAAACAGACTCAAAAAGAGAAAAGCTCCAGCTTTTGTGAGAGTCACTTGTTTTTTCACACGGCAGGAAGTGAATTCTGTAAGTAGATATCCATCACATATATCTGTAGCATATTCTCTCTGAGTAGCTGTTCTGTACCACTTTTAAATCCAAATCAAATTTTCCAGAACTCTCAGTCATGCTACAAAAGCTTGATTTCAAACCACACTCAAACGGACGGCGGCTGCTGCTTGCATTTATAGCCAGGTGAGTAGGCTGTCCCTGTCAATGTGCGGCCCGGAGAGAACTGTGTCCATTTCCATCAACATGTCTGAAGTCAAACTGTCGGGGATGCCGGGCATCAGGTCCTCATTTATCGGCAGCACAGGCATTGACTCTTGCAGGCCCATTGATGGAGGCTCACTTGAGTCACCTGAACAAATCACAGGCACAGAACGAGATGAATATTTTACTTTCCTTCATAAACCAGTTTTTACAATAACCTGGACAACTTGCATGCATTTATTGCACCAATTTACAAATGTTTAGAAAAATGTTATATATGTATACTAAAAAGGGGCGCTGCAAGGAATCTTGGGCCCCCTGACAAAAATTTAAATTGGGCCCCCCCTCACAGCTGCCGACACAATTTTTTGAGTATTTCTGACCTATCAAAAGCATCACAATTTTAAAGGCTTGCAACTGCCTTGCTTTCTTTAATACTAGCACAATACTTACTGTTCATGAATTTTACATCCAACAGTCCACATCCATTATGCAAGCAGGATGCTTCAATGTTTTCTATTAGTTTTAGATTTCTGAAATGTCTCTCCCCACGAGCAACAGTCATAGACAACATGCAAAATACATATAAAGCAATCCAGACTTTGAAAAAAAATGAGAGAGAAAAAAAAAGCAATGCAGTTGTATTTTATTCAAGTTGCTGTATAGAACTCTAATAAAAAGATACAGATTATTTAAGCTGCTTTATACATCTTTTTAAGGTGAAATAATTAATCTGGGTACAGAAGTTTAACAAACTAAATCCATCTATATATTTAAAAAAATGGTAACGTCTTAAAGCTGCAATATGTAACTTTTATAAAAAATATTTTTCTTACATATTTGTTGAAACTGTCTCTATTGTTAGACAGGCGAGGGTCTTGGCGTCAATTGCAATCGTGTGTGATTTGTTGTGAATGCTAAGGCTAGTTAGCTATGCTACAGCTAGCTGAGCATGTTGTGAATGCTAAGGCTAGTTAGCATAGCCCCTGATGATGGTGGTAAACGGTTTTTCTGCAACAGTAAGTTGCATATTTAGCAGCAAGTAAATGAGGACCCTCCTCCTGGGTCTTGTAGGTTGTTTTTTATCTAAGGTTACTTGTCACATGACATGGTGATAGATTCAACAAATACGTAAAAAAAAAACATATTCTTTATTTAAAAAATACACACTGGAGCTTTAAGAAAAGAACACATAAGAACAAAGATACATAGAAAAATGCAATGAGTTTGGATTGGTAGTTAATAAAGGAACAATACCAGTGTCCATGTGATCCACAGAGCTCAACATGTGGTCCGACGTGCGTGATAAGCTGCTGACACTCAGACCACTGTCAGTGCTTTCATTGCGAGAGTGAGCCCTGAGTAAGAAACAAATAATTATCTGCAGTTCGAAAATATTTTTCTTTCAGGTCTGGCCACCTTTTGCACTTGGAGAAGAATTATTTCGGTCAGCATAATTCAGCAAATGTATGAAAGAGTATAAATGTGTTGTTGAAAGCCAGTATGAAATTTGTATTTAGTTTCTTTGAAGTTACTCTGATGCTGTGTCACATTTACCAGCAGTTTCAACCTGGATCAGGGAATCATGCAACAGACAACAATACAACATTCCAGCTGTAAGGTGGGAAACTCCATGGGTTTTACTAATTGTTGTTCTGAATGACAGACTAAAAACTACTGTGGGGAAAAAAAAAAAAAGCCAAAACAAACCAATTATCAACATTTTCTGCATTCAAACACCAAAGGAAGATATTCCCAAACGCTTCCCATCAGAAGTGAGGTTATTCATTTTAATTTGGGAACTTCATATATTCTCTAATGCATGGCTGCCATATTGAATTCTGCACCTAGCTTCCTTTTTGGGATTCCAATTTTTGGCACTTGAAGTAGTTTCAAAATTCAGGCATCTAAGTTCTCACTGCAAGTGACAGTGACACCTGACTGTATGCTACATACAGTGTTATTTGAGTGAATCCATTTTTTGACTTCGGGCCCTGATCTTTTACTTCTACCAATTTATTATGTACTGTCTGGCAATAGATTTGACAAGCCTGATTGCTTCAGAAAGAGTTTTGGGAACCTTTTTGAGCAACAGCACAGAATCCAACAGATTCAAGCTATCGGCTAACTTTTATTCCTTTGTTAGTAAATGCAATTTAGGGTCATAAATAAAGATACATTTACAAATCTACTGGCACATTTTTAACAGTAAATTGAGTACTTTTCACTAACTTGTAGTATTGTGTTAGTAAAGACGTACCCGTTAAGGTTAGGCTCTTGGTTTAGGGCTCTGATCCTGATATCCACTGATGGGACAAGCATCTGTGCGCTTCTGTCATGGTCCATCCCGCCGGGCATCTGGTTGCTCCCTCCCGCCTCCTGCACCTGAATGCGTGTATGCTTAATTTCATTTAACTTGAAAGAAAGCAGAAGTTTAGGATAACATTGGATATTTTTGGAACGACTCGCTCCAGCTTGGTATTCTCTCTGACCTGTGGGGCAAATTGTGGAGGGATGCCCTGCTTCAGTCTGAGCTTTTCAAGTCTTTGCTGCATTGCCAAAGTGAGGATAGCTGGGTTCACCTTTGGGGCTACACCACAAAAAAAAAACATTAAAAATATATGCATGAACTTCTTTGAAATGAAACATAAATCATACAGTGAATCAATTCATGAAATATAGTGTCCAACACTTTGAGATCCTTCTTTTTTGCTGTCTTGTTGCCAAACATTGAGCAGTCCTAATAGCGCACATTGGAACACAATGTTTCTCATTGACAATTGTCAACTCAGGAGGCACAAAATCTGTTATAGTGTGCTACCTAGACGCGGGTCGTCCCATGTGGTGGCCTGATTTATGTGATCAATGTAGTACATCTCTCCATCTGCAGTCACAGCCTGCTCCCAGCCTTCAGGCAGTGGACCTGAACAGCAGTAAAAGTACAGAGTGAGAAGGCAAATGGTTGATGGAGCCAATGGAGTGTTGAGAGGAAAGTTTGTAGTTTGCAGATTTTAGGAAGAGAAATGAATCATTGCTTTATTTTATTTACAATTAAAAAAATAAAACAACTGTATGTGCATTTTGCCTAACTTCAGTGTGTGCATATGAACGTCCATCCTTAAAGGGTCTGCTCACTCAAATCACACTATAAAAATTTTAAAATACCTCTCAGAAGAAACAATGTCTCCAATGCTGGGACCATTTACAAATAAGCTAAAAAAAAAAGCAATCTGATTACGGCTTTGCCATAGTTGAGGATCTGGGTGATGTCCTGTAGTCCACTGTACATTCAGTTTGTTTCATACCGCATACTGAAAGCAATATTTGACTCATTAGATGGTAAAGAGTCAGTTGGGCCAAGATAAAGTTTAAAAACTAGGGGTTACGTTGGAAAAAAGTGTAAACCTTCTCATTCAACTCTGTGAACTTTGATTAGCACTGTTACAATCCAAAGACTTTCTTTCTTATGCTCCAACTTAAAAAAATAAATGAACAAAACCTACATTTTATTTGCTTAATGCTTAAATTAAAGAACCATATTTCTTTGTATATTTTAGAACAAAAACAAATGCACAAGGAAAATGTATAAATAATCTTGAGCGGGAAGTTACATATGTGTTCAAAACAAAGTAGATTGCCACCTAATAAAGACAAATATTCCTTGAAACATTCAATTGATGTGCTCAGACAAACAAATATGATTATAATATTTGCAGTGATGATCTTGTGGTTAACACAGTAAGTCCTCTGAGTGTCACAATACGAGACAGATTCTCATCCCCACAAATCAATGATTTTAGTCTGATCTGCTTTGAGATCAACATCTTTGTGGAAGAAAACATCCAAAGGTTACTTCTTAATAGAAACATCCAAATGAGGCACTCGTGACAAAAGGAGAAAATGATTGATTCTTTTACTTTTTCACAGAAAACCTGTGGCAAATAAAACCCTAACATTGCCTCGACTTTTTTCCAATTAAATAGTAACTACAGTAAGTAAGTAATTAACATTTCAAAAATGTATGTGACTGAAACTTTTTAAATTTATGTTGATATTTTAAAATCACTGCTTTTTATCATGTGCATGGTTTGTAAAGCTGTTTTACAGGCTTTGCACATTTCGCTGTTGATCAAACAAATCTGGGTGTGAATGACCAAATGTTCACAAAGCAGACAAAAGTGGCGCAAATCCAACTTCTGTATCAATGTATTACTGGTATCTGATTGTTTTTTAGCACAAATCAATTGGTTTCTCAATATCACACCCAGGTCGCTTACATACAAGCTCCCAAACTGGACTCTTATCTGATGTAGGTGCAACCAACTTGAACGGTCATGTCACATTTCATCCATCTTTTAAGTCATTGAGGTGTGACAAACATAGCAATTTTATTGGGAGGAGTCGGCAAGTACCAAGGTCAGATGTAAACAAAGGACTAAACAAGTATGGCGGAAAATGTTGATGGAACTAATCATAACTGGAAAACAAAAAACAACTCAGAATGAATGCAAATAAAAAAACAAAAACAAAGATTGGTGTCTGCCAAGCATCTGAATTAAGACTTTATACATGCACAATGCAACTTTTTAGGCATTTTTCACCATTTAAAACTACACTGACTATAAATGAGTTTATAGTCTCCTTTATAGTTTGCTGATGGCTGTCTGCCATCAGCAAACTGCAAAATAGGAGGTGCAAGAAACAATAACTAAAAGGGCAGTAGGTTAAAGTTTGGCATCGGTTACAAGTAGATTTATCAACAAGTCCTATCAAAGCATGCAGTAAACATGCTAGATTTAGCCTAAAACGTCAATGCATTGATTTCGTGATGAAAGTAGTGGAAAGACTGATGAACAAATTGGGAAACCAAGCCTATTTTAACTGAGTAAAGTTGGTCTTAGAGAAACATAAAATATTTCTTCAGTGATGTTCAATCTGAGAATAAACATACGTTATTATCAATCTGAGAATAGAAATATGTTATTATCGAGAGAAATAGATTCTGCAACATCCTGAACATCATTGAAGAGCGAGTTAATAAGTGGAATCAGATATGATAGTAATAGTAATTGACATGAACACCAAATTATGTCACAAGGTGCTTTAACCTTGCTTCCCTGTTTTATCATTTTTATTTTAGCAAAAACAAATGTCTTACTCTCTCAATTTTGAAATAGGGACGCAGTTGCTGCACTACTAAGCAAACATAAGGGTAATATTGATGAAATGTGATGTGATTTGAAACTACTGAGTTTTCAAGCAAGTAGATTAATTTTAATGTCGCATCGGCCTGGAACCTAGCATTGGTAAACAATTCATCTTAATTGACTAATCGGTTTCAGGGGCGATGAATACTGATCTAGACATACATATCATATTCTGCACAATGTAATATTTTGATGGGTGAAATCCAACAAAGCTTTCAAACTGCTTCTCCAAGCAGTTTTTCCTCAGAGAGAAGGTTTGTCAGTAACACTTAAAACCAATATGGGTCTGATAATCCCAACAAGAAGGTGGATGACAACTGAAAGCAAAAGCCAGTTAGAAAAAGTTTTTATGAGAGCCTGATTAGTGTTTAAAAATAAAGATCTTAATGATCACGTGTTGCATCATCACATCATGTGGTTGATTCTCTCATTTAAAGAAATACAATTTGGGTAAACTGACCCTTTAGACATTTATATCAAGCTAATAATAATAATAAAAAAAAAGATTTATAGAACCTGCATGATTCTTTTTAAATTGCACCATGATGTAGGTTTACATATTAAGCCTGATCATTTTTCAAAGCAGAGGCATTAGTGTAAGCAACCCAAAGAGAATCCCAAAGGAACAACACCCAACACACTCCAGGTCAGAGGAAGACAGATGACAACAAAAAGGGTACAGCACTGCAGCGTGATACCTGGCTCAGGAATAATATTTTTTGGTTGCGTAGTGGGGGCTGGGTTGCTGAAGGAGTGGGCGTGGCTTGGGGTGCAGGCGATCTGATGCTGGGCTGCAGCTGACTGAAGCTGCGAGAGGCGGGGGTCCTGCCATGTGGTCGTCCTGTGCACGTGGCTGAAAACACACACACACACACGCACGCACACACACACACACAGCAAGCAATGCATCTATTAAACCGCAGTAACCTGAAGGGCGAGGAGCGTTCTCCCTCAGACTCGCTTTACCTGTACGACCAGATGTGCTTGCACATCTATGCTCCTCGAGACAATCTCAGGCTTTTCTCAGAGCAGGAAATCTGCTCTCATGAAGGTGAAACCCAACAGGCCACAGAACTGGTTCAACTGTTTCCTGTTTGCATGAGTTTTAATCCTGTGTACAACTCTGCCACTTTACTTTTAGAAAAATAAGAACATCTTGTGTGGCAATCTTGTTTTTTTTTTTTATCATATCAGAGCTGGAATGATCCTTTGGGACACCGATCAGCCTAAAATATTAAAGTTGCCACTTTCCAGTTCCAAAATCTGCTGATTCAGAATCTGTCTTGCTCAACCTGCTTTGGGAAACTGTCATCCGGCACAGAAACCCCTTTTAAAGAAAACCTGCAGAGCCAGAGATGCAACACAGTGATAAAACTGGAGGAAACCCTTACTTGATGAAGTAACGTTGGCCAGTGGACGTCTTGGCCATCTCCCAACCCTCGGGGAGTGGCACATCATCGGGTATGATTGGTGTGGCCGCTGCATCTGCATCTGCTTGAGCAGAGAGGGAGTTGACTGGGAGGGAGGCCGGAGAGGAATGAGCGCGGACGTGATGAGGGGCGAGGGAGCCGCACACGCCTCCGTCTGAACTGGCCTGACGAGAAAGGAGCAGGGTTAGCAGGTCTGCAGCGGAGTGACAAACGGCAATCCGAAACATAAGCTGAGAGCAAAAACAGAACAAGATCAAATGGGTAATGAAACATAGACTGTAAAAAGACTTGTTTCTCACACTGGACAGTTTCACTCCCAAATGGGTTTTTTAAAAAAAAATATACACTGGAAAATTGCAGGATTTTGTGATGCATCATTTCAAAACTTTTTTCCTCCTTTAACGTGGCATTTATTCTCCACAATTCAACCAAAAAACAAATAAGTTGTATTTACCTGTTTGCATAAGTGTACCCATGCTTAACCCAAAACCTAAGCAGCTTTTGATCAAGTTGGACATTTAGTTTTCATTGGCAAGAGTCCATCAGCATCCCTCAGCTTCAGTTTTCAATATTTACCTCTTCTGCCTGACAAAGGTTTCCAACTAATCTAGCTTATGAGGACATATATTGTTTAGTTGATGAGCTAAACAAAGAAAAACAAATTGAAATTTTTAGTTACAAAAAGATGTCACCTTAGAAGTAATCCCAGAGCATGATGCTGCCACTACCATGTTTATGCGTCACTGTTTTCTTTGGAATTGTGGATCAAAATTCAAGTTTGGTTTCGTTAGACCACAAATGACTAAGCCTTTGGAAGACTTCAGTAAAGTTTGGATGTTTTCTTTGGAAGAAAAGACTTCTGTCTTACAAATTTATCTTTCATCTGACACTTTTCCAATAAAGGACACGTACATGTGAAGCACATCAAGCAGAAACTCCTGCAGCTCCTTCGTTACTGCACTGTCTCTGAAAGGTTTCTGTTTCGTCTTTCCATCAGTTGTGATTTCACTCTTGTCTCATATTGTCTTTAAGCATGTTGTCACTGTTCCATGGTGTCAATTTATAATGTGGGGTTGTGTTTCTGACTGACACATTTGTGCAACAAAATCTTTTGATCCATTGTTCCCTCTCAGCACGCTTTAGTCTTGTAGGATGCAAATGAGCAAATGCTATTGAAATCCTTCTAGCAGAAATTTACTTCTGCTTAAAACAAATTAACTTTAAATAGTAGCAGGTATGCACTAAAGTCCATTACTGATTGGCTTGATTTTCTGTTAAAATGAGCTGGATTTCTGTCACAACAAAATCATAAAAATATTTTGAATAATTTATGATTTTTTTATATATAAATTATTTGAATTTTAAAAGGGGTTAATGCAGGTTAAGCATCCCCTCTGTAATGACTTCAATGTTTTTTTAAGAGTGACCAAACACTAGCCGCAACATCCTACAGTCTGATAGGGTTCAGATTTCCTAAAATGAATCTCTTACATGTGTTAAATGTTGTAAACTATTCAAGTAACGATTGCACTCATTCACAGCTGGAGAAGTTCTGTTTGTCATTTTCTGTACCTTCTTGTGTTTGCTTAAGATTTTCCCACAACTGCACCGTAAATGACACGCAGACGAAATCAGCTACAAAAGAGACACATGAAGAGGTCTGATAATGGCAAAACTGAGTGACCTTTCGTGGTTGTAGTTCTGAGTGCAATAGCCTGTATCAAATTAAGAAAATGCAACTTGAAATGAATTCAGCAGAGACGTTAATTCTTCTATCCCTGCAGGAATAAACAACGTCCAGTTTGAGTATTATAACATCTGTGTATTCTTTGTCACCTTAGATCGTTTGTGCCTTGCTTTTAATGCATTGTGATCAATTTTACGGCCGTAAACTGTATGTAGAACATTCTGATGGTTTAACTGTCCACGCAGCTACACAGGCCAGAGAAAATAATTATGAAGCTCCGGATCTAAAAAGAGTCAGTGACAATTAGTCTTGTTTGATTCCATGCTCACTGTCATACATGGCAACAAGCTAATACAAAATAAATAAAAAATTAGAATGAATAAAATTAGAAGGAACCAAGTTGGCACAAGTGAACTGTGACCAAAAGATTTCTGCAAATTCATTCAGCAAATATTTTTTTAAAGGTCTAAAGCTATAATCTTTAAGTCCATTATTCTTCTGCTGCAGCAGAAGAACCACTGATCGTTACTTGAGCTGCTTTTAGTGGGAATCATTCACAGGTTCGCTGATTAAATCCAAGGTATATAGATAGCACAAACACTAAACAGATTATTTAGGTTTGATCTTTGCTTCCTCAGAAAAATTTGTGATTAAACTCTCTAGACCTCCCCATAAAAACTGAAGAACAACAGAGAATCTGAAAGTGTCTATATCCACCCATATATTGATATCTATATTTATATTCATGTATTTATATCTATCCTCTATTTCATCCATATATATAAAAACCCAGTTTTGGACATTTTAACCTTTGAGTGAAGTAGCTATTTATTTATATCTGAGGTACACATGGCACAGTAAAAAAATTGACTTGTGAACATCTAGGTGCTTTTTGAATTAATAATAATTAATAATAATAAATAATAAATATAAACACTGACTCATATGCAGAGCAGATAGCCTGACAACTTAAGAAAATACTATTATGTTATACTCTCTAAAAACCCCAACAATGAAAAATGAATAATTTCTGCACAGTATCTCCTCCTCTGTGTATTCCTGCAAAATCACAAGTCAATCACGTGGGTGTTAATGCTACAATGTATAAACAAATAAAACAAATAAATGTTCCAAGAAACAAACAGTGAGGATGTTTTTTTGTTTTTTTAAAAATGGGAAAAATAAAATAAAAATCAGATTATGTATATTGGTTTTAATTTTTTGTGCAAATATCGTCAAACCGCGGTACTTCACTCAATGTTATATCGTGATTATGGCCTACTCCATTTCAGAAGCTGCACGCAAATGTGTGTTTTCCTGCTCAGTTTCCAAAGTCATTCACTAAATATTGGTGGATTTTATGCAACAATGAACATCCTGCAGAGTGAAGCAGTTTGCAGTAGTATTACTTGTCTGGAGTGGCCCCTGGGCTCCGGCGGCTTGAAGAAAGAGTCCGGAAACTTCCTCATCCTCATGGGTACGGACTGCTGCCTGGTCGCCTTGCTGGGGTTCATCACGGCGTTGAAGAGGGCCTCCAGTTCCGTCTTGGAGTCCCCGCGGACGTGCACGATCTGCTGCCCCGCCGGAGGCGCGCCGCGGTGCGCGTCCATGTCGCCCAAAGTTTGGAATCGAAACGTATCTATAGAAAAAGTTCGCTCATGTAAAACAAACGAAGAGTAAAACGCAGAATGCCAAGAAAAACAGGGCTGGATGCGCCTGTGTGCAACAGTTACGATCAGATTTGTTTACACTTTCAGATCCCCCCTCCGTCTTCTTTTAAACCCCCACCCCATTTGAACTTTTTGTGTCGCTGCCTCGGTGTTTGAAGCTCGAACTTCTCCAAGTTATTTAGCAACAGGAAAAACATCAAGCGTCAGGTAACGTGGTCAAAATGGTGTCATTTAAGCCAAGATCGCGGACAAAAATCAATCTCGGCAGAGCACAACATGCCTCCCACATACCTCAAGAGCCAGAGCGTCCCCACTCCTCCTCCTCCTCCTCCTTCTCCTCCCCTGTGTATTCCTGCAGGGAGAAAAAGAAGTCCCAGTCTGGAAAACACTCAAGCCGACTCCGTTTTCCCCGACACAGACGGTGGAGGAAAAACCCTTTAAAAGGCGAGGCAGGGCGCACGCACGGCAAACTGGCCGGGGAAGAGCGATTTCACCGAGACCTCTAAACTTTTCCCATCCAGCGTTCAGTCCAGATTCATGTGATAGTGCGGAGGGGCGGGGTTGTTGGGTTTAAAGCTGCCGCAGTCGCAGGGCAAATATTTCACACTCAAGACAGATATGTAAACCATCACTGGTGAAAACTTCAAGAAAACCAGGAGTTTAGTTACACTTCCGAACTGGAGCTGCTGGAAAACGAAATAATCGCATTTACTCTGTATTTAGTTCATATTTGAAACCCATCTTGTGCATTTTCCACTCGATTTTTCTAGTCAAGGCAAGAGGTAGAGAGTGGAGTCCTGCAACAACCTCAGATAATCTCATCAAAGATTGGATAATCTCATAGAAGGGTCGCATTAAGTCCTTATTTTTCTCGACTCTGGAGGGTCTTGTGTATTTTTGGGGGGTTGGGTAGGGGAAATTGGGAAGTTGCGCCGAGAAAACATCCGCCCCATGATGAGGCCAACCCAGTCGGAGCCTGTTTGTCCCGTGCAGGCTCAAGCCGCAGTGTGGCGCCCCCTGGCGGAAAACACGCAGCAACGAGCCCACAATTCAGCTGCTGCTGGTAACTACTGACGGCCAAAAGTATGAATCCCAAAAGTGTTATTGTTCAGGGATATATTTTATTCCTAGTAACTAGTTACATTTACTCAGTTACATTTACTTGGGTAACTTGTTTTGATATAATGTATGTTTAGGAGTATTTTTCCACCCTGTACTTTACTCTTAGTAATTTCTTGAGTAAAAATGTGTTGAAGTAGTGCTACTCTTTCTTAAGTACAATTTTTGGGTACTATTATGCCTTTAGAAAATTCATTTCTGCTTCACTTCAAAATATTTAAATTCACATTTGAATAAATCAGGGGTCAGTTATTTTAGTTCTCTCCCTGATTTAACGCACCTGGATGAAATGATGGGTCATTAGAGACCTAAGAAGAACATTGACATTCTGAAAAGGTTGTCACCAAGGAGAGAACTAAAACATGCAGGGTGCCGGCCCTCGAGGACCGATTTGGGGACCGCTGATGGTTAAGTTAAGCCAGGGGTGTAAAACTCCAGTCCTCAAGGGCCACTGTCTTGCAGTTTTTTGATGTGCCACAGGTACAAAACACAGGAACTAAATGGCTTAAGTACCTCCTCCTTGTGTAGATCAATTCTCCAGAGCCTTGCTAATGACCTAATTATTCTATTCAGGTGTGGTGCAGCAGAGGCTCATCTAAAAGTTGCAGGATACCGGCTCTCAAGGACTGGAGTTTGACACCCCCGAGTTAAGCGGTCGAGGGGTTTTTGTCACACTGGTATCTGTTTAAGTTCTTGAGGTGGAAAAGGAAACAATTAAAAACAACAGGAGAGTGTAAAACACTGGTACATTGTTCCCTCTACAAAAAGAGAAGACTAAAACATTCTGTAATAAAACCACCAGAGTCTGACTGACCTGTGATTACTCCCTTCCTTGTTTCAAGAAGGAGCTGCAAACATTGAAGTTGAAGAAAAGGTCGACAGAAACCTTCCCGGCAAGTTGCTCATCATCAGGGAAGCAAGATGCTTTGCTCTGCTCAGTGTCAAACCTGACATATGTACCATATTTTCTATGTTTGTAATCACATGCGTAGACTTTCTTTTTTTCTTCCTTTCTTTTTTTTTTAAAAACTGTGGAACGAAGAGATTGTTTTGTCAAGATACAAAATAATAAAGCATGTTTTACTACATTTAAACAGTAAAACATGTTTTTTGGCTGTTTGAGTTGCAAGCCAGGAGGTTTGAGTCAGTGTTCACATTCATTCCTAAACTCTGTGTAAAGTGATTATATCTTAGCAATCCTATTTTATAAACAGATTTCACATAACCACACATCCAGCTGGGAAGAATATTATTTTTAAATATAGCTATAGGTTACATCGAGAACAAAAATTTAGCAACACTTTGATAAGAAATATTATTGTGAAACACTCCTGTGAACAACAGGTGGCAGTGCCTCCTTTTTTACATGAATTTCTTCTTTTATTTTTAGTTAGTCCTTTATTCCCTATTAGAAGATGAGAACTAAATGTAAATGTTGCTCTTGTATTCTGTCGTTTTGTTCTTTTCAATAAAAAATATGCCCACTGAATAAAAGTTGAAAATAAACCAAGACAAAAGTTTTGTGAGCAGCTTAATACTCATAGTCACTGCTCTCTAATCGTAGTTCTTTATTTTCATTTTCATTGATTCCTTCATTCTTCTTAGTTTTTAAGCTGCTTTTTCAAACAGCAACAGCATTGTTGTGAGTTGCCTCCTCACACCAAATAAAGATAGTATTGTAGTAGCAAATTGTTTAACATTAATTTGAGAAAATTGTTATATATGGTAAAGATTTGAATTAATCAACATATCAAATTTGAGAAAATCATCAAATGGGGTAAAAATTGACCCCATTTTAACCTGCTTAGAAAATAAAATACAATAACCTTTTTATTCTTCTTTATATTCTTGACAGCAAGCGGAGTGTTACTTACAGAAAATTTTTATTTTTATTTTTATTTTGCGCTCCTACCCATCCAGGTTGCCAGCCGTCCTGGGCAACTGCCCAAAGCAAACATGAACACCTACATTTTCAGACTCTACTGCACTTCCATAAAATTAGAAACAGTAAATCAACAGTGATTTTTTCTTTTTTTTTTTTTTTACATTTCTACAGCTTTTTATACATTTGCTGATTGGCCCCAAACTTTACGTGATGCTCAACCAATTTGCTTTGAGCTAGCTTGTTGCTTCATAACACATACAGTTTGAGGATATTTGAAACCAGAAAGGATATATTGCATTATCTTCACAAATTTGGATAGAGATAAATATTACTACTTCCTAAGCCACAAACCTAATAAAAGTAACCATGCACAAATCTACCACTGGTAGCAAACGGGAGTTAGCCTCGCTACCACTAGCATCTTTTCATTTTGTACACTTTGTCATGTAGAGGCAGTGCTTTTTTTTATATATAAATATGTTTATTTAGCTGTTCTAAACATTAAATCACAAAAAATGTAAAAAAGTCTGTAATAATAAGCATGGTTCCTGAAATAGCTTAGATCCTCCTTACTAGGCCTTTATTTATTCCCTTGATCTTCATGAGTTCACCCATTATTGACATGAGCAGCATGTAAAATTGCACAGATGTGGGGTCCCTGAGGCAACAGAGCCATGCTTTTTCCACATTCCTCTTTCTGACCATGGCTGCAGACTCACAGAGGCCTGGAACAGCACTGATCCTTTCCATTGGCACTCTCAGCAACTTTTTCCAAGGAAGCGAAGCGACAGACTCCAGCTGGACTCTTCGTGGCATTTTCAGCTGTTCTTTTGCTTTTTCACTTTCTTCACTCCTTAAATGCCCAGTTTACTGGAGTAATTGGTCTCGCTCTATAGGAGACTTTTGACTAAGTGCTCAGGGTTGGAGGAAACATGAGCACAAGTAACAAACACCCTGCCCTGTCTGCACCCTATCTTCAGCTGCAGCTCCCACGCAGCGACACAAGCCGAGACTGGGGGTTCAATAAAACAAGCTGCACATTTTTTTTTTCTCCCCACATCTGTTTCTCATGCTGGTAGCAGGATGTAACCTTTATTACAACAATGCCTGGTTAAGAGACACACCACATAGGAAAGTAATAACTCCAACACGAAACTAAAAATCTGCACATTCAGCTCCTTCTGGGAAACGTAATCAGATTTTCATTAACACCCTTCTGTAACTCGTCTGATGTAATAGGAGTTTATAAGAAAGTGGGAGTAGCATCAGCCAGTCACTCCCACTGTCACGTGTGAGAGGAACTGGGGAGAAAGTGAAAAGGGGTTTGGAATACAGTCAGTAGATGTGGACAGTTTTTAGAAAAAAAAAAAAAAGGTATAAATGAAGAAGCTGGTGGGAAGCGCTCAGCCCCCTCGCTTCGTGAGGAAATAATCACAGTTGGACTGGGATGATGTGGAAAACAACTGTCCTCCTGCTGCTCCTGCCTCAGCTGGTTTCCTCCACAGTATGTATATGCATGTTGGAAATTGTTAATCTTTTTTGCATTCCTGTATTAGGAAACATTTATCAGGATTTATGGAAGGCAGAGTGATGCAGAACCCATGAGCTGTCAGCGAGAAGCCAAAAAAGCTGCATTTGCATTTGTCATTGTTTGAAGAAACATTTATATCTTATAAAGAAAATAGAAAGTTAGTGAACCCATTTTATATTTTATTGAGATAAACAGTTTTAAATATGAAGGATGTTTTGTCAAAACTTTATCCCTAAATCCCCTCCCCCACCCCAATATTTTAATCTAAGATATTTGTATTAAGGTCTAAGGAAATTGTGCTTTTGACATTCTCAGACATTATAATTTGTCTAATATAATTATCATATAATTAAAAAAATCTGTATTCCAGCTACCATTTATCCCAGTAAGCTCCAGATTAGTTTGCTTCTTAGCCATTTTATGCCCCTATGCTTCACTGTTTTTCTCAGTCTTATTCACTTTTATGTCCTCAAACCAACCATTTTATTCCAACAAACTTAACTAAAGCATAATGATGTTTGTCTCGTCATTAAATAGCTTTTTTTAAACTTTATAAATCAAAAAGAAAAAAAAGATGCTCAAATTTCTTGCTGAATTTTAGTAGGATTTAATGTAGGATTTAATGTTTAATGTCTGATCAGTCATAACCAATGACTGATCAGACACTTTCATAAGACTACTGATTTTTATTTAAAGCTACTCCAAACCACTTCCTACAACAGTAGGAACAAAACATCCTAAAGATACAAATTTACCCCTGGTTGTACCCTGACAATGATAGCTTTCTGGATACAAAATAGGTAAAACTGCTGATGTAGCAAAAAGCAAAGAGGTGAAATGTTAAAAATGTCTGTTATTTGCTTATTACACTTTGATAGTGTAATATTGCTAGCAACTATGTAAATTAGATTCTCAAGTTGTTAAAAAGCAGAATAAATATTCTCCAGCAGATGCTCAGTTTCCAATATAATGAGGAATTTTTGTTTTTGAAAAGTTCCAAAAATAAATAGCAATATCTTGTCACATTTAATCTAAAATAAAAAAAATGAAGGTAAAAAGTTCCAGTGTTTTTCTGATTGCAGGCAGTCTGTGTGCTATCTGATCAAACAGTATTCCTCTGTTTACCTCTAGACTGAAAGTACCATTCGCCATTTAAACCAATCAGAGACGGTAAGTGAGGAACTCTCTGACTCGCCAGTCAAAGACCAAAAAGCTTTCAGGCAGACCAAAGGTCAAGATGCGTGCTCCATCCCATGTGACATCACTGTCAAACTCCTCCGGGATGAAAAACACTCGATCTGTGGTGAGGGTTTTATTTTGTTCTTGTAGTTTTGCTAGCTCTCTCATCATGCTCACCAAGCATGTGTATTTCTATGTGTGCAGGCCAGCTGCAGCAGTCCCTGCTGGCATTTGGACGTAGCACACGAAAGCTAATCAGAGATGTGATGGAGGAGCAGCAGAGAGGCCTAGATGTCCTGAGTGGTCAGGTAAAACCTGGCTAGGATTTTCTGGTTTGATGCAGACTTTAAAGGAATTAACTGGCCAGTAGTGAACGCTGCCGTGTCACTTTTCCAGGTTTCAGAACTGATGAGCAAAGTGCAGATGCTCAGCTCCGAGGTCCAGAGAAGCAACACTGAGATGTACTCGATAAAGCCTGTCCAGTCCCACGGTAACACACAGGCTCCTTCATTCAACATGCAGGCTGAAGGGTTATTTTCTACCTTAAATTAAATCCAAATAAATACATTTAAATTTGTGGATGTAATGTGATAAAATGTGAAAAAGTGTAAGGCATCATATCTAAATCAGGTAAAGAAATACCGGTAATTAAAAGTCATATGTAAATGGGAATTATTAGTCTGCAAAGTGAGATTTTCATCAGGGAACCCCTTTAGTTGTTAGCAACAATGGCTCAAATATTTTCTTGAATTTGATCTCTTGTGCGTTTGATCAGGACGGGACTGCAGTGACATCAAGGACAGCCTGATGTCAGTCGTCCCAAAGATCCCCAGTGGCATTTACATAATCCATCCAGAAGAAACAGACTCTTCTTTTGAGGTACAAAATGAATTTATGCATTTCCTGTTTGGCTAATTTTCATCGTTAAAACCTAAACAAATGTTGTCAAGGTGTTCTGTGAGATGGACTACATGGAAGGTGGCTGGACAGTGATGCAGAGGAGGACCGATGGATTGAATGACTTCAAACGATCCTGGGCTGATTACCTTGATGGCTTTGGAAACCTTGCAGGTTGTGCATACATGCATTCATTATCATTCAAGAATCAGGTTTACCTGAAAGCCTTTTCATCAGAAAGACAAATCCAACTCTTTCTGCGATTTATCAAACCAGGAGAAGCCGAAAGCTCCAGTGGAATTTGATCCTCATCAAATTTCTCCTTCTTTGGGTCTATAGGAGAACACTGGTTGGGTCTGAAGAAGGTTTTTCACATCGTCAACCAGAAAGATGCTCGTTTCCAACTTCACATCGCTCTGGTGTCCAACGACGACGTCACGTCTTATGCTTCCTATGATGACTTCCGCCTCGACAATGAAACCCAGTTCTTCAGAATCCACCTGGGCAGATATGCAGGCAGTGCAGGTCTGACAAAACAAGGAAGACATCTACAGTTATTTTAAACCGTTTGATATGTGACATTATGCATGTGTGTTTTGGCTCAGGTGATGCTTTCCGTGGCTATGAGCAGGAGCAGAACCAGGACACAGCTCCATTCAGTGCCTCAGATGTGGATAACGATGGCTGCAACCCGTCATGCAGCTTTGCCAACAGGACAGTGGAGAGTTGCAGCATCCTGCACAATCACACAGGGTGGTGGTTCAACCAGTGCGGACTGGCAAACCTCAATGGCTCCCCTGAAGATGGGGAACAGAACCAAGGGAAGAGGACACGCATCCTCTGGGACACCTGGAGGCATAGCGGAGTCCCTTACGCCATCAAATCCGTTACGATGAAGATCAGAAGGCTTGTAACCAACAACTGACACCCAATGAAGAGGGATGAAGCATTGATTGCCTCTGACAATCTTACTAATACAGCAAATATTCGGTAGTGCAAAATATTACAACTTATACTTGAACTTAGATAATACTTTCAAAGAACCTTTCTAAAACTTAGCAGATACTTTCAGGAACTTAACAAGCACTTTCTGAAACGTTCATCAATTTTGACAGATACTTTTAAGAGCTTTTTTTTAAAAATTTTGTGAAACTCTTGAGGTAATTTTTGGAACTTTACTGGAATCTACCAAGTACTTTTCAAACATTTATGGAGCTTTTCCTTTATTTCCATTCAAATTCCATGGAAGTACCTGATGAATTTGGGAAAAGTCTCTTTGAAATTCTGCAAAAGTTATGGAAGATTACCTCAAAGTTCAGCAAAAGCATTGTTATTTAGTGCTAAAGAATGTTTACTATAGTATGATCTTAAACTATTACTGCAGCTAATTTTGTTTTGTTTAAAGAAGACAAATTTATGCATCAAACTTTACCACAAATGCCATCAACAATTGGCCAGTGTTACAAGTAGAAATCCCTGATGTGCACAGAAATGATGTGATTTTTGTTAAACTCTGCCAGTTCTTTTTAATTTCCACCTTTTTTTTCTATGTAACCTGTCTTTGTTTGTTATATTTGATTCTAAATGTTAGTTAAGAAAAACTGCAATAACAAACAGGAATCCCGTGTCACTATTTACTTCTTCATGAAGAGGAAATGCAAACAGTCAAACCAAAACTTTTTATAGTTGGTTTTTATTTATATGATTTTAAGATTTTACCCATTACAAGTGGACAATAAAGTCTTTCTGCATTTATATGTCATATATCAAGTTTTGTTGAAATATTGATGGTAAGGAAGACATAAAACATTTCTAAAAATCCTTTGTCTTTCTCATAATTTCTCTGCTCATTGAAAGCAAATTTTAAATGAAAAATGTGGAAATACCTGACATGTAGGGAAATCCTTCCTCTGTTTCAGTACTTAATTAAAAGTCTAACACTTAAATAGTATTGAATGAAATATATTTGATCAAATCAGATAAAGAAGAGCAAAAACCTACAGGATCAGTTGGGTTAACATTACTCAACCAGAGCAGCAACAAAAACCATTATTTAAAAGGAGAATAGCATCTTTCACACTTATAAACTGCTGGGTTAAATGTGTGACCTCTTAGGAGAAATATAGACCAACAGTGGTCTATAAAGGCATTTGGTACCTCTGTTGCTTGGAGGAAGCAGGTCCTGGGTTCAGATTTTTTGTGTGTTGTCCTCATGCAAATGCAGGTTCTCTCTGGACTCTCTGGGTTCCTCCCACATTGCATTAGTATCACTGTAAGGTCAATAGGTCAATCTAAATTCTTAGCAATGAGTGTATGTGTGTGTGACTGAGTGTCAAAGCAGAAACATTACATCTTTGAATCTTGAGAATACTATCAACCTCTTACTGACTTTGACGCAAATAAAATTAACACTGTCTTTATTTGCAACTAAAACTAATTGTCTTACATTTTGATTAACATAAAAGTTATTCAGTGCACTTACTGCGGTTGTAATTTCAGAGAAACAGCAGGTGAAACAGATTTTGATCAAAAAAAGAACCGATTCAGTCCAGCAGGTGGTGCTAATGACCCCAACTTTAATACGTCAAGAACCAAAACATTTTAAATGCATAAACAAAAAAGCAATATAAAAATGATCAAGAATCAGAATTGAGTTTTAAGAAATGTTCAGTAATAGTGGTAAAAATTTGTGTTTAAAGCTTTTTATCTTTTTACTGAGCTCTAGCTCAGCTGATAAAATACAAAATGACCCACATGCATATAAACACAGACTCTTTCTCACACAAAATACACCAAGCAGGTTCCTATTGTTATTGAAACAAAACAAAACAAAACAAAGAAATATATTTATTATTTAAAGTTAATCCATTTAAGTCCCAGTTTACAAAAACGCTTCCATTGAAGCACCTGTTATGTAAGAGGTGTGACAACAGAGGGCTAAAGGACCATAAAGTTTTATTTGAAATCTTACAGAGCTCAATGTTAGCACAACTTTTACCACCGCATATCTGGAAGGCTCAACATCTGGCCTTCCAATGTAAATAGAAAACACCTTTTTTAGATATGAAAAAATAAATAAATAAATGTTTGAGATCCTGTGTGATCCTTAATATCAGACAGAGATAATCTGAGTAAACACAAAGCACAGTTATTTATTCAGGTCCAAATTCAAACTGAGCTGGTCTTGACTGAAAAAAGAAACCTTACCCTTTTATTAAATCATGAATAAAGAGTGATTAATCATGTTACTGCTAAGCTGACGTCATGTGTAGGATCAGAAAATCCCTTAAAAAGAGTCAACATAAAATAGGACAAAATATTTCAGAAGCTACAAGTCATGCCCTGATAAAAGGACATTTAAGAAAAGGTTGACATCCACCAGGCAGGAAAGGCTACAACCAGATTTCTAAAGCATTGGGTTTACAGTTCCTTTTGATTAGCAGATGTTTTGATAAAATTCGAATGCATTCACTTCAGTTCCCATTTTAATCCTGGATGTTGTGCAGATCTGGATATAAACATTTTTCAACAAAGTTGATAAGATTCATCTTTCTCCCTTTGTAACTGAACAATGTGAAAACTGCATCTTGTATGAACAGGCTATATTAGCCTGGCGTCAATAGTTGTTTGGTGATCTGAAAACGTTGAATATGACAAAAAAAGAAGAATATCTTCTACTGCCTTGTACTGGGAGCTTGGTGTGAATATCAAATCCAAAAGAAGAGCTGTTGAGTGAAAGCACATGAGTTGCTTTAGCTTTGAAACAAAGAGCAGAGAGCTCATCTGAGGAGTCTGCAATCTTCTCACTTACTATCCCACCTTCCTGTTTAGATCTGTGCACAGAATCATGTAATTTACTTTCTGTTTGTGTGTGTTCGCATGATAAAGGTTTATTAATGCAGCTGATAACACTGTAGGAACTGTGGCTCGTTGTGTGGTCTGGTATGTGCATATATTGGCAGCGTTCATCAATACACAGCACACAGATAAAGAATGAGGCTCATCCAGGTGCTTTGCACTCTGTGTTCCCCCAATCAGACTGTGTATGTTTGGACTGACAGTGTTTACATCCAGATCTCGGGTCTGTTCTGCTCTGTGGAGGAAGTCTCAACAAAAACTCTTACTGGTGACATTCGTCAGTGTTTAGACCTTTTCCTTGAAACCGTCTAACGCTCTCATAGCATGAAATGTCCAAAGTGACTAATCTTCAGCAATCAGCGCCTTAAAAGGCAGTTTTCTCTCTGACTATCAGACATCAGAGACTCGGTTTTATCAGATTCTTTTCAGTTTTAGGGGTTTTTTAATGCGTCGCCACTTTTAACGAGAACGAGCTCCAGTCAAGAGATGAGGCAATGATTTTCGAAAATAGAGAAAAGCTAGAAAACAGCATGCACAAATTTAATTTACATGTCTCAGGAATATATGTTTATGTGCGTGTGTTTGTTTTCCCACACTTGACAGGGATCAGCGGAAAGTCGGAGCAGACAGGAAGCAAAGTCTACTGGGAATTTAAACCCGTAGGAATCTCATCTGCAGTTCATCAGCCATCAGTCACTCCTGCAGGCACTCGAACACGCACACAAAAAAGTATTTCATGTATAAAAACCTAAGAGGAAGGAATATTCATCTTCTTTTCTTCTGAAACTTAACTTTATTAATCCTTCCACAGGTAAGGCAAAGTCAAAGGTCAAGCTAAGAGAGAGAGAGAAGAAGAGAGAGAGGAGTCCATGAATGGCTGAAATTAAAGAAAACAAGTTGATCAGAAATTGACCCTCCAGGATCCTTCCATGCCTGTGAGGTCCAACGTGTCATGTAAATAAAAGTATAGTGGGACCCAGAAGGATGCATTCTTTCTCAAGGATGGAGAATAAACAGAGGGGGAGGGCGGCAGAGTGAGCGAGGCAGGAACATGCCACAGGCACTTGACTCCTTGTTCACATGAAGCAGGAGCCTCTGCTGCTGGTCATCCTCCAGGATGAACCACAGACCGCCGCCAGCCGACCGCATCCGCCGGGCTGCCGGTGACACGGACAGATCCAGAGCGAGGAGCCGCGACAACCTGCTCCTATACGATGACTTTGGAGAGGAATACTGCTGTGCTGGGCAATGCCTTGGGTAAGGCTCTGACTTACATCCACAACTCAGACAAACAAACAATAAACATCTGTATGGAAGGGTGAGGTCTGGACTGACTGGAACCTTTTAAGTTTTTTTGTTCGAGTTGTAGATTTTCTGCTGTTTTATTTTTTTTGGGGGGGGCAGTTGTGTTGCAACTATCCCAACTGGGGTAGATTAATACGTTCATGGTTGACTCTTGATGCTCTAAAATAAATTTAAGTCACTGCCTCTCTTCCACCACTATACGTAAGTATTTTTATGAGGTATTTGTGTTGACGTGCCTTCAGCTTGTCTGGATGTGGTATTCTAACCCTCTAAAAGTCATTACTGATGTTTTCCAACCCTGACGTTGTGTGAACATACACCTGTGTGCACTCGACAATAAACTCCGGCTTTTGTTGTTAGAGTCTCACTGACTGACAATAATCTATTGAACAATTAATATATATTTTAAGCTTTTTACTCCCAGCTTTTCCACTTTGGCTTCATCTTTGCTGAATGCATCTTGACAGTGTGGGATTTGATTGGTCTCTCTCTTTCAGAGTTAGATCGAAGTGGCATTAAAACTTGGTAGAGACCAGATCCATTTTATTATGTCCTGACATGAACCGTATGTCTCCCTGATTCCCAGCAGGCACAGCAGCGCTGACAGGTCGCTCACAGCTCGCCTCAGCGCTGCTAAACGCCGCCAGGCTATGCGCGGTCCTGTCTACATGTTCTCAGCTCCTTCCTTCAGCCTGTCAGAGGTCGAGCAGCGTTTCCTGGAGGCAGCTGAGTACGGCAACATCCCAGAGGTGCGCCGGATGCTGCTCCATATCCCCAACCTGAACGTCAATGCAGTGGACTACATGGGACAGAATGCGCTGCAGCTTGCTGTGGCCAACGAACATCTGGAGGTGACGGAGCTGCTGCTGGGGAGGGCAGATCTGGCCAGAGTGGGAGATGCTCTCCTGTTAGCCATCAGTAAGAAATTTGCACTGGTGCATGCATAGACAAAAATTTGCTTGGAAACTTAATGGAGGAATGTAGCAGTGCCTTCTACTACTTTTAAGGTCCTTAAAGTTAATTGTTAGGATTTTGGATTTTTGAGTTTTTTGGGGGTTTTGTTAGTTTCTATTTTCCCTTCAGTTCTTTTTTAGTGATTCTAGTCTTTCTTACTCTGGTTTACTTGTTCCTTTGTCTAGTTATTTTGTCAGATTTACTTCCTCGTTATAGATTTTTCCACCACAAGTTGTAGCAAAAGGTGAACCAGATATGCAGATACTTTTTTTAAACTTTCAAATTTGCATTTTACTTGCATGTAAACTAAAATTTACTTTAGTTTCACAATGTTTTAACAGCTTTTTTCTATGTTTACTCTAGGTAAAGGTTATGTCCGTATCACAGAGGCTCTGCTCAGTCACCCTTCATTTAGAGACGATCACCGTCTGACCGCAAGTCCGGCTCAAGTAGACATGTTGGATGACTTCTATGCCTATGACGAAGATGGGACAAGGTACGACCGGTAAAGAAGCACCATAATGAGGTCAACCACTGAAAAAAGCAAAAACTAATGAAATTTGTGAGGGGGTAATAAGACAATAAGACTACCTCAATTTGAATTATTTATTTAATCAGACATTAAAGTGCAAAGAAAAAACAACTGGTCTGAAAACAAATATATTCATTTTTTTGAGTCTGTAGATAAATACAGCTGTCTTAAGTTATTTATATAAATTTTTATAAAGGTGGCCTAGTTAAGGCCGAGTTCTTGGTCGACTGAAAACATTGTTATTGCCATGCTTATCCTCATAGGTTTTCTCATGATGTGACTCCAGTGATACTTGCAGCCCACTGCCAGGAATATGAGATAGTTCACACGCTCCTGAGCAAAGGCGCCCGAATCGACCCTCCTCACGACTACTTCTGTGGCTGCGACTCGTGTAATTATCAGCAGCAGTACGATTCCTTCAGCCACTCTCGTTCCAGGATCAATGCCTACAGAGGCCTGGCCAGTCCTGCATACCTCTCCCTGTCCAATGAGGACCCGGTGCTGGCTGCCTTGGAGCTCAGCAATGAGCTGGCCATGCTGGCTGACATTGAGAAGGAGTTTAAGGTCAGTGGAAAAACATCCTGTCAGTGCAGCTGTACGGGTCGAGTCAGAGTTGCATTAATGGCATCGGTTCTGTTTGAAATTGTTCTTGCTGTCTGCTCTCTAAATTTTCTAAAATGCTGTATGTGATTTTTAAAAAAAATTGTTATTATTTTGAACTTACAGATCTCCATACTTTTCAGTACTTGAATTTACTTAAGGACATACAGCAGGAACAGAAAGAAAGCACTACAGATTAAGATTATTTACACTTATAAAAAGTGTTTGGTAATAAAGATTACAATTTGTTACTTTAAAAATTACAGGTTTATATAAAAAAGAATAGAAGTTTTGCTCATAAGTGTTTGATCATAATGGGAATCTGTTTATGCAGGTTAATAATGAAGACATTAAAGGTGGAGTCCCACAAGGTTTAATGTTGGGACCTAAAAGTTTTATTGTAAATATTGGTGATACTAAAGCATAGTTTCTTTTGTTTCTTTTTTAACCAACAAGAAAAAAACAATAGATGATGATTGTAAAACTCTATTTTGCTATAGTGTAACATAAATGTTGCATTTATGGAAATTCAGTAGCAACTAAATTTCCATAAAATACATAAACTGAATCTTGGGGTCTGAGTAAAACTAAAGAGAGCCTTGCATTTTTGGGATCCAATTTTGTTTTGGACTTTCACTTATTCCTCCTTATTTTAGTTACTTCATTGAGGTGTGGGGAAACACTTTGTGGCTAAAACTAAACTTGCTCTTTTTACAAAAACAGAAAAGGGGCAATGTGCCTTTCACTATGTAAAGAGAACACTAACAACATAAAATTAATAAAATAGGCGTGAAATGAAATGTTTGAAATCTTAGTTGTGATTCTTTTTGTCCAAAAAATATGGTTATTTAATGAGCACAGATTTGTAAAAGTATAAATCAGAAGAAAGTGACAATTGCTTCCCTACTACATTTCGTTTCTGATGCTTTAAAACGCCTTTAGCTCATGTTCTTATTTTTCTGCAGAATGACTACAGTCGCCTGTCAAACCAGTGTAAGGATTATGTGGTGGGCCTTCTGGATCTTTGTCGCAGCACAGAGGAAGTGGAGGCCATCTTGAATGGAGAAACAGTTTCTGACGACAGTTTCGACATGCCAGGTCGTCCCTCCCTCACACGCCTCAAATTAGCCATCAAATACGAACTCAAAAAGGTAACCAGGCATTCAAACAAACAATAGAGTTCATTTCTTTCAGTGCTGTTATCAAATCTGTGAGGAGAATTTACAAAGCGGTGCGAAATGGTTGATTTTTAACAAATGTTTCGCTCCCATGATTTGGTGGATTGCACAAAAATGGCAGCAATGCTCTCTTAGCATGGATGATGTTAAGCACCGGTAGGTTTGGTAGTTTCACTCATCTGCAGCTTGAAATGTGATTTCTGAAAATCATTTCATATTTTGAATGATTAGTGGAAACTACCCCATTCTGGATTTGTCCATTTTGAAGAAAAGAACTGAGTCTCTCTTTTAAAAGCAGTACTTTTAACATTTGTGAATTCAAGAATAAAATATTTAATTTCTTATTCTATTTGTGTTTTTCATGCACAGATAAAACACCTTCTTCATTCTTTCCAGAAGAGAAACATTTGGATTCAAGCAAACAGAACATAAAAGACAACGCTGACAAAAAAAAAAAAAAAAGCAAATCATATTTAATTTCAGTTCAAATCTGTCCATACCACAGAAAATACTAATTGCTGACCAACAAAATGACATCCTTCCGTTCTTCCAGCTCTGGTTTGGGAGTTCTTGCAGCTGGTTCTTGTGTGGTGCCCCAGAAATCTTGTGTGGTCAGAAGTTTGAAGTGGCTCTGATTACTAGAACAATGGATGTGGTCGTGGGAGGGACCTGTAATGACTTCCCAGTAGTTCTGCACTTCATTTATTCGTAATGAGAAACGTCAAGAACTTTCTTCTTTTTCCAGGCATAATCCAGAATTATGTCTGCACATAATTCTGGATTACGTGCTGACTGTTTTCTCTCCATGACATTTATTTGAAGACCCCTGGTTTTATTTTTGTCCAGGAAATGACCTTTAAATCCTATTTTAGGCAGATTTCAAGGACATCACCATCTGTGTGGTGTTGCCAAAAATAGAAATATCCCAGCACAGTGAGAAATAGACAAAATAGTCCATGCATTTGTTACTTTATGGCTGAACTGATGTAACTTTGGAGGAACAGGAAGTCTCCCAAAAATGAAAAAATCCAGAACTAGAGTTTTTCTCTTTAGTTTTATCTCCTTTTTATTGGTTCTCTATTAAAACAAACAAAATAAATGCTCTTTAAACATCTAGGACTGAATTTTTCACGAATTCCTGTTATATGATCCTCATAAATTGACTGGAGTGCAACATACTGTATTTTCCAGAATATAAGGCACATTGTTTGGACAATTTGGCGTCTAGAAGATACTGTAGTTTTCACTGTTTGTGACTGAATTGCTTTGGAAAGAACTGGATTGATTCTGAATTAGATCCCGTCTAACATCAAATGATCAGGATTTGTTTGTCTCATAAAATGATTTAACATCACATTTATTGTGAATTAGTTGTATATAAACTGAATTTAGCTGTCTAATGATGTTTTAACCCAGCTCTGTTTTCCTCCAGTTCGTTGCTCATCCAAACTGCCAGCAGCAGCTGCTGAGTATTTGGTACGAGAATCTGCCCGGCCTGAGACAACAAACCACTGCTGTGAAGCTGCTGGTGGTGTTGGCTGTGGCTATAGGACTCCCTGGACTGGCTGTGGCTTACTGGGTCACTCCGTGCGGCAGAGTATGCAACAGGCTTAGATTTTACCCACTAGCCGCCGGATCTCTCATGCTCTTCACTCTGTTCTCAGGTGGGAAAAGTTATGCGCAGCCCCTTCATGAAGTTTGTCGCCCACGCTTCGTCCTTCACCATCTTCCTGGGCTTGCTCATCCTGAATGCAGCGGACCGCTTTGCAGGCACCACGCTGTTGCCAAACATGACCCACCATCAGCAACCTGGAAGTCCACAGTTCAAGCTGGACCCTCTGCTGCTTCACCGCAAGACCACCACCCCCTTCACCTGGATGGAGATCCTAATCATTTCATGGGTCATGGGTGAGCGGAAGATGGTAATATATGGAAACAACTAAAGCAAATGTTAAAACTAGGATGTGACCTTTGGCCTGTGCTGCTTTAGGCATGATTTGGGCTGAAGTGAAGGAGATCTGGAGTCAGGGACCTGGAGAGTACCTGGTGGAACCGTGGAACTTCCTGGACTTTGGGATGCTGGCCATTTTTCTGGCCTCGTTCAGCTGCCGCTTCTCTGCAATGAAGCAAGCTGACTTGGCTCAGGCCTATGTGTACAAAAACTGCAAAACTCTGGTCCAACTTCCCCCAGAGATACACTACTTCACTCTGGGTAAGCACACACACACACACACACACAGAACGCAGTGAACCCAGACTCAAAGTTTTTTTGTAACAATAAAGTCCTGCAAGAAAAAAGTCAGCTACATAGAGTATATGAGATAAAACAAAATGTAAGACCTAAAATTAAATTGTCTAAGGCTAAATTATAGTGTTTCTATGAATTTAAGACATTTCAAACGTACTCAGGTGGGCTAAAAAGTAAAGACATACCACAGATTTCAGACTTCTTCTTGCAAGAAATGTTAATCATCTTAATTTTCTTTTCCAGCCACGATTGTGCAAAACTTTGTGTTGTTCCATCATGTAAAATCTCAATTCAAACCATTAAAGTTTATTCACTGTAACATGAAGTACAGCTGCTGCTCCTCTACATCAAAAGAAGTTACAGTAGTTATGGCTTTCGAAGCCCTTCTGCTTTTATTAAAACTAAAACTAATTCTAATTATGGCTTCTGTCACAACACTGTGGTCACATTTCCACTTTAAGACAAACCAGGTTTTCATTGGCAGCCGATATCCTGATGCTTACCAGCTGATCTTTGCCTGTTTTGCAGCTCGTATCCACTGGACGCCGTCAGATCCTCAGCTCGTGTCGGAGGGTCTTTATGCCATCGCAGTTGTGCTGAGCTTCTCTCGAATTGCTTACATCCTGCCAGCCAACGAGAGCTTTGGGCCGCTCCAGATCTCTTTAGGAAGAACCGTCAAAGACATCTTCAAGTTCATGGTCATCTTCCTGCTGGTCTTTCTGGCGTTCATGATTGGCATGTTCAACCTGTACTCTTACTACCTGGGAGCGAAGCAGAATGACGCCTTCACCACGTGAGACATTCATGCACACATAATTATCCAACTTGTGAATTACTTCACACTGTAAGTGATGCTTTTACCAGACACTATTTTTCTAAAACACACCTGTTTTCATCAGGTTTTTTTTACGGGTACTCTGTATTTAGATATTAGAGAGGATATTGGAAACAGGTTTCCAGCTGTTGGATTGTTTTGTTTGTGTTTAATAGTTTGCTTAAGTTAAAAACGTTCCCTTCTATATGTTCCTGCAGCCTGGAGGAGAGCTTCAAGACGCTGTTCTGGGCTATATTTGGACTCTCTGAGGTCAAGTCCGTAGTCATCAACAATGGACACAAGTTCATTGAGAACATTGGCTACGTACTGTATGGGGTTTACAACGTTACCATGGTGATAGTGCTGCTCAACATGCTCATCGCCATGATTAACAGCTCCTTCCAGGAGATAGAGGTACGTCACTGAAGTATATTACATTACCATGTGGTCCAGGTATAAGCATATAAATATGAAGTTGTGTGTTTGGAATTTTTTGCACTCCCTTGTAGAATAAGCTTTTTTTGTGTTCATAAAAATGAATTTAGATGCTTTACTGCACACAACTCTGACTGAACATAAATATATTTAACAGATAACACACACGTATTCAGTCTCAGACTGCCTGAAATAAAAATGAGCACAAACAACTGACTTCAAAAGTCATCTTATCGGTAGAGGATCTCAGCATAAATCAAATTGTTCTGTTGAAGCTTTTGAGGTTTGTTAGATAACATTAGTGATCAAAATGCATTATGAAGACCAAGACATGTCAAACTCAAAGTTGTGAAGAAATTTAAAGCATAAATTTAGGTTATGAATATTATTTCAAGGAGCGTTTTAGTTCTGTACTTCACAAATTTGTTTTTTATGGACGAGAGCCAAGAAGAAGAAAACGATTCGTGAAAGGATGCAGTGAGAAGTTTTGTTGGAAGTCCGAAATCCAGCAAGTTTATGGACGATGAAAACAAAATGGAAACTTTTTGACGAGCAGATAAAATTATTTATATGGCAAAAACTAAACTGAACGTAAGGTAGTGGCAGCGTATTGTGATCTCAGCATGTTAATGTGTTAGAATGGCCCAGTCAAAGTCCAGATGTTTCGGTCTCTGGAAGTGCAACAGTAGTCGAGCCAAACAGAAAAAACTCACAGAAGGTTTAACTCACCACTTTTTTCTTAGTTTTATGTGTAAAAACCATATTTAATTTATCTTCCATTTCATAAACAAGAACTACTTTGTGTTCTACCATGAAATTTCAATAAAATGTGTTAAACTATGTCAGAATTTGAAACAAATGCTCAAGCTTTTTGAATGTACTTGCAAGGCGGTGTAAAAAACAAAACCAAGAAAGAGAGGCATGTTCTGGCCGTCCAGAAGCACCATGTCCAGATATAGTTGGGATTGGTTGTCTTGATGATCTCATAAATTGCTTTTGTTATCTTTGGACAAACAAACCAGAAGTTTCCGACCTGTAAGGGACGCCAATGTGTGTTTTTCCCCCCAACACAACCAAGACAATCAATCTGACTGCTATCAGTGTTTTAATCTGGCTTACAGTAAATTGCAAAGGTTGTTTTATTTTTCTTGTAGTGCATACCTAGATCTACAGTATGATGTAAAGTTTCTGGGTTTTGCTTCTGCCCATCTCTCTTTTCTCCCTGAACCAGACCTTTCCACTGTTTTGCAGATCTAAATATGTATGTAAAATGATCACAATGACACCAAATTACTTAATGCAACAGATTTTTTTATTTCTGCCTGTTACATGTCATTTGATTATGCCATCTTTATTTCTAGGAAGACCATCACTGATTAATTTTCTAAATCTGATTATGAATTAATTTATTCCCAAAAGATATTTAATTTACTACTTTAACCCTGTTTTTTGTTTTTTCATTTTCCATTTTGTTATTCTGCAGGACGATGCCGATGTCGAGTGGAAGTTTGCTCGGGCAAAACTTTGGTTTTCTTACTTTGAAGAGGGAAGGACACTTCCTGTCCCATTCAATCTGGTCCCCAGTCCAAAGTCTGTGCTCGGACTGGCCACTGCCATAAAGTCCATGCTCTTGCATGTGGCTCACAGACACAGGGAGAAGAAAACTGAGACACAACTTAATCAGGTATACAAATTCAACATATAGTGACTTAAGACATATGATAGTATTTATGTTCCTTAAAGTTTCTCAGATTTGGTCTTACGGATGGTTTTAACTCTTCCAGAAAGCACAGATTTGCAGAGTGAACAACTAACAATTTTCCTATCTATAGATTCTCTCAGCTATTTTGACTGAGACTGAAATGAATATCTTATCTGCATCCTCCATGAGCAGGTTTATCATTTTTGGATATTTATTATACCTTAACCTCAAGCAGCTTGGAGTATTCATTGATCTCCTTTATGCTGTTTGTTCAGTGATGTATTTTTTTTTTCATAAAACATTTTAAAACCCATATATCATTTCCAGCTTCTTCGCAGCTACATTTAATTATTACAGCTAATTAATAAAAAATAAAACAACAAATTGAAATGAACTACATTAAAGTTGTGGTTATAAACAAATTCAGTGGCTGAAAAGTAAATGAAATCTTTAGCGCCCTCTCGTGGTATTAAGCTCACCTGAGAGCAAAGTTAAATTAATTACTGTCTTTTCAGTTTAATTACATCAAATTACATAACATATATGAGTTTTTCTGCAGCTTGGGGAGAGCAAAAATCCAGCATATGGCAGTTCAAATGGTTCAACAAGATATGAGGTGCGTGTTGAAGTAGTTTAGTGTTTTATTATATATTGTATAAAATTAACCTCTATAAATTTACAATGGATTTTCTGATATGTTACATCCCCTATCTTTTCCTTCACTGGCTGCAGAAGATCATGAAGCGACTAATCAAGCGTTATATAATCAAAGCTCAAGCAGACAGAGAGAGCGACGAGATCACAGAAGGTAATATAAACTGAGCTCTGTGTGTTTGTCATTATTATAACTTTGTGACAATAAATACTTGGTCTGTTGTATTTATTTTTCTATTAAAAACATGAGGCATACATTTTTCAGAGCGATCATTGCAAAACTGCCAAGCCATAAGTGTCTGCAATTATCCATTCCTGATTCATTTGTTTCAATCTGGTCTTATTTTCCATCTTATCTATCTTACCTAAGATGGCATAGATACCGCTTGTGGTATCTATACCATTTCAGGATTATAGTATGATAATATTATCATACTATAATAATAAAGAATTGTTATTCTCGGTTGCATCTGTTCTGGTCCAGGTGAGCTGAAAGAGATCAAACAGGACATCTCCAGCCTGCGATATGAGCTGCTGGAGGAGAAATCCCAGAACATGGAGACGCTTGACGGACTGTTGAGGAGGCTGGGAGAGTTCAGCACGCCGTCATCTTAGTGCTCAACCTCTCGCTAAATGCTCAAAGCTTGCTAAGTGCCTTTTAAATGTCACTAAATGTCCCTGCATTTGGGTAGAGGCATTACCAGGTTACACAGTAGTGATGTGAATACAAAGCTGAACATTCATTATGATTGGTAACATTCTAGAACTTTCATTTTTACACAAATAAATGTGCAAAAATTCTTCTAAGTTTTCCCTAAAAATGTTAAACATAACATGTGGTTCTGTATCGAGTTTTGATTCCTAAAAGCTCAGTAACTGATCTATAGTTTAGCTCTCATCAGTTTCTACAGCACTTTTAAAATGACAGGTTTTTGAGAGACAAAACAATAGATTTTGATAAATCAACTAATTTTGTTCCTGGTTTTTAGATGAAAAAAATCCAGGAATGTCAAATGCTTTCATCCTCTTAAACTATAGCTGTTTTGAAGCATCTCTTTTTTAAATTTCAGTCTTTTACGTTTCATGTGTTCATCACAAAATCCTGGTATTTTCAGGGATGTGTATACTTTTGAGAGCAACTTCCTTCTGTTCAGGTTTTTAAATGTTTTCCTAGAATGTGTCATAGTTTGTGTTGTTATAATTCTAATGCTTAAACATAAATATACCATTTATCAGTCATAAATGAATAAAAATAATGCGTATCCATGCATACAGTGTACTATTTGAAGGTTTTGTTTTTATTTAGACAGCAATAAAGCTGGCAGAGAGGACGTAAAAAAAAATCATACAGTTCAAGGCACTGAGGTGTGAACATTGAATTTCTAGACAGACTAATGAAACATTAAAACATAAATTATCAAGATTAATAGAAAAATACTGCTTCTATGTACCTCTTACATATGTTTACTGAATACATAACTATCAGAATTACTAAACAGAAAATACAAAAAGGTGATACTGACAAGCTAAGCCGTATACGTCAAGTATTACCATCTACTGCGCCGTATGCAGTAGGCCGATTACTCATGCTGCAGCACAGTAGTCAGTGATAATAGTCACAGTATCATGGTTTTGATTCTTTAAAAACTTTTAAAAGCTGAGTCAGGTCTTTGTGATTATTTCATGCGCCGACGGTTCGTCAGGCTTGTCAGATATATTTGATGTAATTTTCAGGTATAAGGCCAGTTCTGCCTTTATATGTCGCCTGAAGCCAACCCGGTTCCACAGACGGACCCACTGCGAAAACAACAAAACAGAAATCACTCGAAAACTCAGACAATAAAGACGCAGACTTTTATAGCCCTTCTACAAACACATGAGAGATGCTCAGAGAAATTGTGTGGAGACTGGAATTAGACAACTTTCTGCTTGACCGGGTGGTCAGATCTTTTACCAATCAGTGAACACACCGTACTTAGCAAGAACACATTGTTCTGACAATAACACTCTTAAGTTTGGAAGCTGTTATTGTGTGAAAAAGACTCGTAAGAAGCAATTTAAAACAGTATTTTCTACACCATGATGTCTGTGGTTGGGTCTGTGGTTGGTTCAGCAAAGCTGATCTGATTCTTTTCTGCCTATTCTAGACTGATGTGAAAGGAGCAAATAGTTATATTATATGTATCCACAACAAGACCAGTCATTTGGTCAATCACGAATTCGCTTAATATTTAATTTAATAAGCCAAAACACACTTTGAAAATAGCGTAAGATATTTATGCCGTATGTTAAAAACAAAATCTACATTTGGATAAAGAAAGTGGTCAAACAGCCAAAAGATATGCATGAAAAAGAGGAAAAAAAAAACACAACAGAACATTACTTTTCTCTCAGTGTAAGATAATGAAAGATTCACATTTAAAATCAGTGGGTAGATTTTATTTTGTGCACATGAACTCTCAGAAACATAAAATCTTACCATTTGTGAACAGCGCCCCCTGTGGAAAACTTAGTTCATGGCTGTGCTCTGCTTCACAGGAGTACAGAGCTCTGGCTTCCCTGCAGATGGGAGTTAAAAAGGCGCTCACTAATTGAGTTAACGAGGGATTCATTCATGAAGATGTGCTGCTCAAGAGGCGACAGCTTCGAACATCATCCATGTTGCCTTACCTTCCAGAGGGACAAATGTCCAACGCTGAGGAGAACACTGAACTCTCACGCTGAGGCTGCCTGACTGATAATCTGCAACACAAACACAACATAAAAAAAAAAAAAAAAATCTCTTTTCTGAAGTAAATTATCACAATGAAGTAATATGTTTAGTTTTCATATATTTTGTGATGACAATCGCAGCACACAGATGGGTTTTAGCCAACAGTCTGCTTTTCCTTCCTCCTGAGCTTTTCTTTCTCAGATCCTTTTTTTTTAAAGTTGATGCTCACAGTGTGAAACATCTTAAAGTTGACGCTCACAGTGAGATGGGCCTTGAGTAGCCGTTGCTAGATGTCGCTGCAGAGAGCTGCGGGGTCAGATCGGAGCCACAGCGGTTGTGACCTTTCCTTGCTTTCGCTCTCTCCTGTTGTTCCAGCGACATGAGGCTCTGCACCGACCCATGACAGCTTTTGTAATCTTCAACCAAACACAAGAGATCAGAATCACGGTTGCACAGTGGTAAATGTGGCAAAAAAAAAAAGAGTCTTTCACACCTTCTGAAATGTGCAAGGAGGTGAGAGAGGATGATGTGGAAAGCCGGTAGGGAAACAGAGAAGAGGAGGAAGAAGAAGAGGAGGAGGCAGTGCTGTGTTGTGGAGGAGAGGTAGATTCTGTTCCTCTGACTTCTGTGGCCACAGCAGAGGATGCGTTTCTTCGTTCCTCTGACTGAGAGCTCTTCAGGGAGGAGACGGAGGCTGCTTTCTCCCTGACAGGGGAGGAACGATTCCCTGACGCGGGCTGGACTGAAGCTGTGGAAGCACATCTTGAGTTTTTCCCAGAAGACAAAGACACAGTTGAATTTCTGTTGAAAGACCTCTCCACTGCAGAGAGTAAGGAGGATGTGGAGGAGGACACAGAGGAAGGCTGCTCGGCAGAGGACAGTGGAGCGGCGATCCAGGAAGAGGAAGGCGTGAGGCGGGGGGAGGGAGGATTGTCTGGAGACGCTTTCTGATCTTTCCCATTGCGTGGTGGCGAGCCGGAGGAAGTCGAAGGAGGAGAAAACTGTGCTGCGGGGGGCGAGCCAGGCTCAGCGGCGGGAGAGGATGGAGGAGAGGCCTGAGACAATCCGTTTTTTTCAGAGGAGTGTGACGACAACGACTCCTGGCTGCCCATCGGAGTCGTATCAGGGCTGCTGCTGAACGTGTCGCCTGAAAAACAAGAGGAAACGCCACATCACAGACCAAGGAGCCAGACTGTTGACCTATTGTCTGGCGGTCCTGCTGATGTATGATACAACTCCAAGCAATGCCCGCATGTGAATACAGTTACAATAAAAACATTGAGGAAAAAAAGAAAAACAGTTACAGGAAGCTCTGACTCAGCACAAATGGCTTTAAAAAGTATTGAGTAAGGGAACGTTAGCGCAGCGAGATGTTAGCTGAAGTGCTGACGTCGACTCGCTTCCTCTGGTTTGATATGACGAGAAAATTCTGCTATTTTTTTCTTTGAAGCTCGAATTAACTGCAAGGAGAAAGACTTAAAATGACAATATTCCCCAATTTGTGCTTTGCGTCTTCAGGTCTTTACTTCACAGCAGTTATTAATTAATCAAATTGTTAATTTGATTAATTATGTTGAATCAATTATTGAAACAATCAGCAACTAATTTAGTGATTAAATAATTATGAATTAGAATATAATAACTCTAATAATGTAAGACTTTACAAAAATATATACATTTGAATGTAGAATTTAAAAAACCCTTTGTCTTTAAATATATTCTACCCAAACTCCAGATTTAGGTTTAAAAAAAATTTATGAAGCCCATTTTGCCATTCAATCATTAACTGGCTAATCTAAAAATAATCAGTTAATTTGCAAATTATTAAGCGTTCACTAAACGGATGCTGTTAATGCATTTTAGACAGTAAAATGTCTATTTTCTTAATTAGAAAGAGACCTGAATTATTTATATGTCACCTTAATTTATTCCCAGTGTATAAAAAGTTTTTATGTGATTCAAAAAATGTGATCAGTTTTTAATAATTGCTAACTAAAATAATCGACTCACTTGAGGTTAAGTCGATACTAAAATTATAGTCTGGACTTTTGAGAGTCACTCTGTAGAGTGAAGTGAATATGAATATATTTTTAAAAAATGTATTTAAGTCCAATAAAAAGAGACTTCCCTACCTGGAAGCCTAATATACATGGTAATATTGTGTTATTTATAAGATACATTAAAAGACTCACTGTCATTATCTGCCAGGCACAGAGCAGGAGTGTACAGACGGGCCTTTCTCTTTCCAGATGACAGACAGATGGCCTTGCTCCTCCGTGGAGTGGAGCGAGACGACGGCGCCTGAGGCAGCGGCACGGACAGGTCCGGAGCCTCACCAAAGATCTGATGCAAACACCAACAGTTGACATCAATGTGAGTGGGCTCTGTGCTTATATGTGTGTGGCATCTTTAAACTCACTTTGTCGTGGTTTTCAATGATGAGCTCCACCACAATGTTCTGAAACTTGATGTTCATCATGGCGGCCACCGTCTCCTCCTGTGACCTCATCAACGTGGGGCCAAAGATCATCCCAAGGTTAGATACGGTCATCATGTTCTGATCGCTGTGAGAGGATACCCTACACACCAAAACAAAAACAGAGGGGCTAAGCTATATAGCTATATACACAGAGGAATTTGGCAAAAACAAACAAAGGAGATCCAATTTAAAAGACAAAATAGATTAAAATTTTACTTTATAAATCATTTTTAAACACTGCTTTAAAACAGAAATGCTAATAAAAGCTAAACAAAAAGAGCACCATGAAATCATGCACATACTTGTGAAGATGATTAGTTAAGATGTCCAACATCGTTTTGTTTTTTTCTGGGAGTTTGTATACAAGAGCATGAATTGCTCTCACTCTGTATGTCTGGTCATCATATTCTGTGAGAGAAGCAGAGAGTGATGAGGGAATGAGGGAGGAACCTGGTGTGCTTTAACTTAACCCTAAATGAACTTTACAAAGTAACAAATTCAAGCTAGCAGCAACTTAAATAAAATACCTTGCAAAAGTTGAAGAAAAATCAAATTCTCACATCAAAATCCTTTAACTTTTATCTATTTTATTGAGATTTTATGCAATAGATAAACACAAAGAACAACATAATTGTGAGGTGGCAGTAAAATAATACTGCTTTTACAATTTAGGTTTTGACTTTGACTGGGCCATTCGGAGTCATGCTTATTTGATCTATGCTGTTGTAGCTCTGGCTGTAGGCTTAGGGTCAATGCAGGATCTACGTCTCAAGAAGAAAGTGTGTCATGTGTCACAGTTAGACAGATGAAGGCCAGAAAGTTTAACTTTTAACTGAGCACTATCTGAAAAACTGCAAATCAGCATTCTTATGCTAAGCTACGGATCTCTGCAGCTTCTCTGCCGTTTGCATAGTTAGCATTAACCTTCTTGGTTGTTTCTCTGGTTAATACTCTGCTTGTCCAGCCAGACTATTTAAATGTTCAGATCTTGGTAGGCCTTGCAATTCATAATGTTTTCTGTCGTAAAATAAAAAAATGTCTTACTTGCAGCCCTGATGAATTCCTTGTGCAGCCTGTAGGTAAGTAATGGTTCTGCCAAACACCTGAATGTAATTTATAGAAATTATTCACAGTTTGTGGGAAAATGTACCTAAAAAAAAAAAGCACAAAATGTCATGCTGTTTGCCTAGATTACCTGAAATAATCTTTCAAGCCACTGGTTATAGTCTTGTTGTCCCAGATTTCTGCATCTAGCGGCACATCGGAGGGTGCAGAAGAAGCTGCAGGGATGTTAATATGTCAGAATGTTTCCAAGATATGGTATTTATTTTTAATAAAATAATGTTTTCCTAGATATATAAATATCAGCATACCAAACGCGCTCGCCATCAGTCGCTGCACTTTAGAGTTTACGCCACCTGTCCTGTAAAGTCCAAGGGTAGTAAGGCCTGCAGACAAGTTAATAAATAAAGATCAACAGTAGATAACAAATATTAATAAATATTGTTTCAGTTAAATCTTGTAAAGGCAAGAAATACCTCTTGTTTCAATCAGCTCAACACACTTCTTAACAAAGTTGAAGCCTGCTTCATTGAGAAATGCTATAAAATGAAAACTCAAAATTAGACCAAACAATTCTTACATAATTCTCTTCTTAAGCAAAATCTTCTAATCGGAATTTGACACTTACTCTCCTCTTTTTTGCTAAGCAGTGAAGGAAGTGTGTAAATCTGTACAAACACAGAACAAAACATGAGTCAAAGTTGCTTTTTTACAGCCCGAGCAGAAACGTCTCCCCAGAGATGTTCTGTCTGAAGCTGGGTGTATCCTTACAGGCTCCTTTCCATCCATCGCCTCCATCCACAGCCGTCTGTTGGCCTCTGACAGGGCTTGTAGAGTAATGACGCCATGCCTGTGTGAAAACATAGTTACACCCAAACTCAATTCAGCAGCCACACCCCCAATTATTTGAAGGCAAAAATAAACCAGGCATCATTCATGAGAAACACTATGACTCTCGGTCAGATTGTCCGCTCACCTCTCCACCACCTCGATGTCGAAGCAGAAGCGTTTGTCGATTGAATCAGTCTTCCTTCGCACGCATGAGCGTAGCCTGAACATCTCTGGGGCGCCAGTCACTACGCCGTTCTGTCAGAGAGACCAGAAACACACGCGCATGAGCAGGGTGCCCAAGTTTAGTGCTGACTGGAACGAATTACTTAAGTGAGAAAAATTAAATGTGGAAAAACTGTCTGCATTGCTGCAGAAAACAATTTACATGTGCTACCAGCACAGTTTGCTTCTCCTGTTGAGGCACTGTTTCAAACAGGAGTGACAGGTCAGTCACAACAAAAGTATCTGCACTCTCTGAGTCCACCTGGTTCTCATCACTAACAAGCACAGAAGCTGCAGAGGCGAGTGGCGACCTGGCATTTCAACAGAGCAATAAATGTTTCTGCTAGTTCTGTCTTTCAGTTTAACTAAATATTTTAGACGACAAAAACACAACAAAAACAATTTCGATGAAGGTAATTTAAATATTTATTCTGTTCAAGTTCGAGAAAGGATTTTATAATAAAATCAATCTTTCTTAGAGATGGCTTTAAGGATTTAATATGAGCATAAAGTTGTTATGAGATTAAATCATATGCATAACTTAAAGATGCAGAAAGAAATCAGATGGTGACGAGAGTCTAAACACAACAAAACTCTTTGGTGTAGTCACTGTTACTGAGTGAAGACTCAGAAGGTGAGTCAGAGGAAACAGAGATGTAAGTCTCCAAGTGACAAAGACACACAAACATGTACACAAACTCCAAATGATGTCAAGTCATACAAAAACAAATGAATATTTTCTTGATATTCCCTATACAAATAAACCAGTAAACATGGGAGCTGGCTCACCTGTCTGCTGGCTGGTCTGGTCTCCGTGTTGCTCATGGTGAACATCTTTGAGCTCCTCTCGTAGGTGCAGTAATGCCTGGTCCACACACTCCCCAAAGGACCTGGATACACACAGTGTCACTGCTGTGCATTCGTAAATGTAACTCTTTCAAGTCTGATTTACTAAGACAGTCATTTTGATTCTCCTTAAGTAAAAGTAACAAAATAATAATGAGTATCTCACGTTTTTCTTGTATGTACAGAAATCCCTCCATGGTGAAGCAGCTGGGACCTTTAAAATCATCCTCAGCAGACCTGATCCTCTTCATCAGCCTCTCAACTTCTACACGAGTGCTTTCAAAGTTGTTGCGAGCCTTTAAAAAAAGCCACTCATTAGAAACTGGTTTTATTTATGGTTAATGAGTAGATTATTTAATTGTAACTCATTCAGGGAAGTGAATCATGAAGTAATCTAGCTTTGTATGGAATCTGTATGAACATCTGCCCCCTAAAAATGGCAACCTTAAAAAAAGCCAAAACTCACTAGAGAATTGAAACCAACTCTGAACACCTGGAGCTAAATTTTAACCATTTCAAACGACATTAAAATCCAAACTCTAGTTCAGATTGTACATTATAAAAAGATGTAACACAAACACATCGTAAGAAGCTAATTTATTCAAAGTTGGAAGACTGAACCAACCAGATCAGGACTTTCTGGTTTATCCAGATATGTTTTTTATACATTTAAAGTGACATGAAAAACAAAACACTAAAAAACCACAGAAACTTTTTGCCTCATAAAAAACCCCAAACTTAACTAACTTAGCTATTAAGATAAAATATAATTCATTAGTTGAAAGTTTTGTTTAAAATAATATGCCAGAAATGGCAGTTGGGTGAGAGTTGAGCAGTTTTACTTCCTTTCCAGCAGTTGAAATGCGAGTGATTATTTACAAAGCAGAAATCTCAGGCATAGATTTAATCTTAAAGCTAGGGACAAAATAAGTACTTACATTTTGCAGATTAAACTGGAGCTGCTGCTTGTAGGGTTCAAACTCATTGGCCAGCTCATAACCCTCATGGTAGAAGGTAAACAAGCCCTGCAGGAAGGCTAATAACTGAGAAGCACAGGGAAAGATCAACAGAAGACATGTTAGCTCAGGGCTTGGGAGTTTAAAACGTGACGAGGAAATTACAGAGAATTGACTTTCAGTCATCTGCTCAATAATCCAAACTGGCTCTAAAGAGAAAAACCCTCTGAGCTCTGCTTTTTGTTTATTTCTCTGCCATTGTTTATTTTACAACAAACAGCTCTTCCTCTGTGTCAGCTGGAAAAGCCTAATCACAGGAAGTCCTGCTATGGCAACAGGAAGCGTCCTTTACTGATAGCTATCGTTTAAAAAGTTTTACCGCTTGTCATGCAATGTGTGTAAAGTGTGTTTTTGAGCTCATGGCTCACTTGTTATTCCAGTGAGTGTGTTTATATATACACACTTGTTAATGCCTCAGCTTGATGTTGCCGTCTGCATGTAGAAAACACAGCACAGGATAAGTCTAATCGCTCTAACTTTCCTGTGATGAAACAGCATGTACTGGCCTGACTTCCATTTTGAAATTGCTCTTTTCAAATACCCGTCTCTAAATATAAAAAAGGGGTAGCACATTGTTATAAATTTAACAATGGTACTAAAAAATACAATCTTACTGGCTCCACAAACTCAAACTTCTTCCTTTCTTGCACTTCTTGGATCTTGAAGACATACTGGAGAGATGCATCGTAAAAAATTTGCCTGTCTTTGTCCATCTGTGAGTCAGCCTACAGAGAAAACATACACAACAAATACTGAGCATGTGATGTAACTTAACAGGTGTGGGAGAGACGTGTTGTAGCTTTGTGAGAATGTTGAGAATTTACCTCCTGCAACTGGGTCTCCTTCTTCCTGGAGGATACACCGAGATACTTCTCCAGCACAGAGTAATACCTTTCTGTCTCCTTATCAAACTGCTTCTTTCCCTCCTGGTAAACACATTTCAGGAGACAGGATGTTTGTGACAAAGATTTCTAAAACCACAGAGAAGGAATTGCATGCATACTTGTTTTGTACAGAGGCTTTAACGACAGAGCTGTTTATTACTGCTGTTACTTCTGAATCACAAACAAGGATTATATCAGAATGTTTCAAAAAAGCTGCATGAATATTTGTCTTTTTCAGGAAACCTGTCATTACATAGATTGAAAAGATCCAAATGCAGGCAAGTCTAAACTTCAGTCCTTTAATCATAGGGACATCAAGTCACAAGACAAAACAGCACAAAGTGACATAAACAGGACAAATGGAAAGAAAACTACTTGAACATTTGTGAATTATCCTGTAGAGGTTGGAGAGAAAAACAGGAAGCTGGAAATTAGGCATCTTAAATATAATGTAGCTAATGTAAAACAAGAACCTTTTCTATTGAATATTACATCCCCAAAACTAATAGAGACATGAAAGAGCAAAAAACACTTAAAGAACTGAAACTGTGAAAAGAGACACAAAGCCCAACACATTTCAAACTCATTTCAAAGTAGACAGAATGTTCAGAAGAAAATTGCTCCGGTATGTAGGACATCAAGGTACAATATGTTTTCAAAAGCAGATTGGCTTCACATGAAATACAATCTTCTTTAGTGTTGTCATGGGAAAAGCAACTAAAGAGTTATCCCGTAAGAGCTATTAACATTAAAACACCATGAAAATACGCCTACTAAGTCAGCAAATTTGTCTAGAACAACCCAATTTTGCAACAAAGCTGCTGAAAGAGAAGGAAGATTTTTATTAAATAATAAGGCAGCAGCTCTCAGGAACTAAAAGCTCTGGCAAAACACAGAGAGGCTGTTAATAATAAACAAAGAGACTCTGCCAGAAGTCATTAAGAAACAGCTCTCTTCCAAACAGCTGCACTGCAGTACTGAACTACTCCACATGTGCCACAGACATTCTTGCTCTATAAGGTCGAGCCGATGATGTGCTGCTCACACATTTGTGTTACATTCTGCAAACTGAGAAGCTGCTTAAACAAATGCAGAGGTGAGCAGAGGCTGAACTTCCAGGTTGCTTATTTTTTTATCACCAAACAAACTCACTAAATCACACCATGTCCTCTTGTCAGGTTTAGAAAAGAGAAAGTTAGATAAGTGGATAAAACAACTTGAACAGCTGCAGTAAGCAGACACCACATATTCATTGTGTTTATACTGTCTCTGTCTGTGACATGCTCCCAGTCCCTCCCAGTGTCCGTTCCCATGACCTTGTCACTGACTCTTGACTGCGATCCATCGTTTATCTGAACTAACTGAATTTCTAATTATTAATTAATCACTGGATAACTTCTCAGCACCATAAATTTTTTTAGATTTTAACTGCACCACCTAGAGAAGTGGATGTACCTTGACTGCTCCAATCTGCTCCTTCCGAAACCTCTCCAGTGGTGAGATCAACACGTCATCGGCATTCTGTATCTGAAAGAAGGGGGAAAAAAAAAAAAAACAGAAGTGAGTTCAGTTTGTTGTAACATTAAATACCAAAAGCAGCAGTAAAAATGTCCCATGAGGGCTGCAGCTGCAAGTTCACTGTTGAAGTTCAAATATGATTTTATTAAAGATCAGCAAATCCTTGACACGCTCTGCAAAGCAATGATGACTGCTACTTTTGTGTCTTATTTGAAAAATCTTTCAAAAAAGACAAAAAAGATTTGTTCTACAACAACAATTTATTGACATAAAGTTCAAGATAACACAGGAATCACATGTAAGTTGACACAAACATATTTGACAAGGGTAAGAGGGTTCAAAATGTTAAACGGGTTTAAAAGTATGAACTGCAAAATATATTGAATCACAACTGCATTTTATGTGCAAAATTGCAATCACAGACAACTATCTGGATGTAACATTTTGCAGATCTTTAAATTAAAAGCACCACTCTTTGTGCATTGACTGCTAATAAGATACCTAGCTGGCTTCCTAGAGCCTGACTGCCCCTCATATCTCCACCAGATAGATATGAGGGCAAATGATACACTAAAGTCCATGCAGAGTGGTGCAGACAGTGGATGGAGGTCGCAATATTTGAAAATAGTATTTCTATCCTGTGTTAACCTAATATAATGCAGCCCTACTTCAAATTATTTCTTTCTATCAGTGTAAATTTAACTCCTGTAGTAGAGTCAAGGAATGAAAAACCTTAAGAGGTTGCAAATATCCCAAAGCCACTTCGAGTAAACCTCCTTTCACGTATGTCGTCAATATTATTAAATTTGTATGTAATGATTCAATGAGTCATTTTTAGATGTACTCATTAAGTATAAATGGAATGCCTCTTCTTCTTGTACCGATGCCAGCGTCAGGTTCTTGTAAAAGCAACTCTATGCTGTGAACTGACACCACTTTTGTGACTGGTTTTCCTCCTGGGCCGGGTGCGCTGCAACTCAAAAGTTAGAAAACTCTCCATACAGGGTGGTGGTGGTAAGTTATTTACTGACACTCCCAAAAAACAAAAACAAAAGGCGGAAGAGGGAAAAAATGTCTGAATTTTGTGTATATCTCAAGACCATCATGGAGGATACTAAAAAAGCAGACTGCTGCGCTCTGATAAGTTGCCAAGTTGTCTGATATGTTGTTGAAAAATGATCCTTTAATGTGACTAATGTGGCAAAGAATTTGAAAACTAAACACAACATTGAATTCAAAGAGAACCAGCACAACCAACATTGCAGCAGAAACTCCAGAAATTTGAAAAATAACAAGAGCAAACATCAGTATAAAATTCTGCCATCATAGAGATGTGGTGCTAAAGTTGATTGAATGTGTTACAGTTTACATTTTAACTGAAATGTTTTAGGTATTTGCCAATTTGGAATTGGCAAATTCCAAATTGGCAAATTCCAATTCCAATTTGGACTTGGCAAATACCTAAACTTAAGTATTTGTACTTCGTTCTGGAAAAAAACTGGTGTTTGACACCCATGTTTGGTTGTAGGACTAAGTTCAACTATCTCATCCCTCTTTTCTGACACAGTCACCAAATAAGTGGTGTGTTTGTGTGTAATTGTGTTTGTTGAATTTACGCTTAGGAATTTGCAAGTACTACTTTTGTTTAATTTTGTTTTTTTCTCTTAGTGGAATGACTGAAATAAATTCATCAATTTAACATTCAATTCACAATAGAGAGAAACTTGGCGCTGCACCTCAACTTCAGTTTAATGTTGCACTGGTGCCCAAAGAAAAGGCTGCTTTCTTTGTAGTGTTAGATTTTTCAACACATCACAATAAGTAGAGGGAAACTGAAAACTGACACCGGGAGGGATCGTCAAATCCAAATAAGAAAACTTTCAGGTTGAACAGGTAAAGTACTTTAAAGGAAACTATTTTCCAAAAAGGAACTTGAATAATGATGTTATTATTCTAAGTTTAGATCAAGGACCAGGGTTCCAGTTACAGTGAGTTTAAAAAAGCAAAAAAATCAAAACACACACAGAAAGAGCAAAAGACAGAAGACAAACACACACACAGAAACCTTTTATGGACTTTCCCAGGCAGTCAAACTGCACTCAGTCTCACAGGGGAATTGCCAGAATAGGTTCCACATGGTTCCTGTGCAACCAGACCATGCAGGCAGCCACAAAGCCAAACACACACACTCACACAAGGGTTTATATATAAGGCGGCCTACTATACGTCTCTGTTACAAGCGGTCTAAGCTTTGGCTTCACACAGAGTGTGCCAGAATTGAGTCAGTCCTCACAAAGGCCTCCAAATGATGGAGGATCACTGAGTCCAAGACATTTCCACATTGCGGTGAACACACACTGCTGCTGGCACAAAGTTAATCCACAAATGTGTGAATCAAAGTTGTGGGAAAGCCAGAACAAGAGACAAATAAAAAGGAGGTTAGTGAGAAGTTCCCTAAAAGTAATAAAATCTTCACATCGATGCACAATCTGCTCAATATTTACTTGTGTTTGTGTCTAAATTTAGACTGATGATCATAAATAAAACTAGAAATAGAGGAAACACAAAACATATGACAAGACAAAGCTCGAGTCAAATAATACAGAAAGCCCCAGCAGAAAGCTTTTGGCTGGGGTGAAACGGTGTGAAAAGCATGACGTTTCTACATGCATGTGTAAATAAATAGTACCAGCATGATGCATGATGATCTTTATCGTGTCTCAAAGCTGTTTGACTTACCAGATTCTAAATGAATAAACTGCAACAGCACAGAAAAAGAAAGATAGACATATCAATAATATGCTGAAAAAAGGGGTTTTAGTATAAAATTTAGTCTAATTTGAAACCAGTATAAAAATTCTTTGTATAAAAGACACTTAACTTCTCTGTTTCTCACTGAACTTGTCCTGTTTTAAATCAGTTTGAATCAACAAAATATTTCTATTTCCTAAATGGCAAAAAAATAAGAACATTCTTTCCAAGAACCCAGCAGTTAATGAACAGACAGTTTGAATGAGGAGCCAGGAATCTAAATTGATGGGTTCAGTTAAAATATTGCTATATGTTGTTTCATAATTAGTGACTGTGTGATGATTATAAGATCCAAAGCACTTTGAACTGCCTTGTTGCTGAAACGTGCAATACACATAAACAACTTGATGTCTGTGCTGCTGCAGAAATTCTTTGTAATATATAATGTGTTTTATTAAGTCAAAACCTGAGAAAGGAAGCAACTGAAAATACTGATTTTGTCTAAGTCTGTAGATCAGTCTTCTTTTATTCTGCACCTGAACAATACATACGAATGAAACAAAAGCGTCAACTCACCAGTCGTTTTCGCTCCTCTTCCATGGTGCTTAAAAGCTGAGAGAACTCCTTCAGGGACTGAGCTGCAGCACAAATCACACACTTATAATCTCTGAAGTCGAGTCATATCTTTCAGAGAAAACATAGATAGAAGTTGTTTGGATTAAATTTTTTTCACCTATATTGATCTCATCATCAGTTTCAGCATCGCCAATGCATTCAAACTGAAACTCCTGCAGCGACTGAGAGAACCGCTGCACTGCCAGAGACAGACCTGAGGAAAATGGACAGGCAGGTATGATAATCATATTGCTAATATAATTTTAATAAAAGCTCACTGATGTCACTGCTCTAACCAATTACAATGATCCCTGTTTCTCTTAAGAAATAATCCTGATGTTTTGAAACAAGGATCTGGCTTGTCATATGATACCCAGAGGTGAAGTGTCAAAGTCTGAAGTAAGCGAACTGCCACACCTGGTGATAACACATGCGTTTGTGTTAAATGCTTTTTCTGTGTGTCTCACTCTGTCACTACACTGCGCTGCTGTGAGATGAACCAAACCCCTGCAGGGATCTGAAGTCACATTTGGTTTTCAACATATAAAAGGAACTGAATCACCCAAAGCTCTCCACCACCAGGAACAGAAAGAAAGTCCTATTCATTACAGCCATAAGATGGAAACTAAGCTGACTTGTATTTGTCTGCTTAGGTTTAGCAACTCATCTTGTTTAAAAAATAAATTGCCTTAAAAACGCTAAAGATGTGTCTCAAATAACAAACTGCATTCTACTGGATCTAAATATGGTGTCTCAGGTGATTCTTCATAGAAAAGGACTTGTTCTCAAGAACAATGCAGCCATTTAGTTTGACGTCACTGATGGACGTAACCTGCAGGCAGGTGAAGAGCCTCGCCCCTCTTTGTCAGTTTTTAAAATCAATGAGCCAGCAGAAATATTTCCCTAAGTATCTCCTACCCTTCACACTATAGTTCAGGGGGTTTTGTCTTTGCAGTTTATATAGGTAAATACCTATATAATAGGTATTTACATTCTTTACAAATAATGTAAACTTCTTTGTGGCCTTTTTTAGATAACTGTATGGCTGGAACTGCATAGCAAAGCAATCTTGAAAAACATTTGACATAAGAGTCTTTAGGACACCAGTTACATAAAGTCGGGGGATTTTAATCATTAAGCTCCACAGTGTAATCGCATACTGCACACTGTAATCATATTTTAAATTAATTCATATTATTGATGCTGTCATAGAACAAACAGTGGAGAGAATCGTAAAAATGACAATTCCAAGAGTACAGATCATGTCTCTTAATTTTGCACTATGGATAAAAGTATGAAACTGCAGTCTGAGGATGATCCTGTTTTTTTAACAATCGTGTTCAGTAAAAATAAAAAATAAAAGCTAATAAATAAAAGGTTGATAAATTAGCACAAACCACCTAATCTGATGAAAATTTAGACCTTTCTCAAAGAGGGTTTGGGGTTCTTGAGCCTCTGGGGTGTGTGACGCTGTGCTGTTTAGTTTTTATGGTAATTTAGCCTTTTTCTGTTAACCTGTAACCATAATGGGACTGAAATGCTGCACTGCATCACTACCTCTTAAGTGAAGAAAGAATCTGGACCCTCCAGTTGTTAACCCTTTGCAACCTAAGGATTTGCTGTCTGAAAACGTGCATTGATTTCTCAAGCTTTGAAGAAGTAGCAAGATAAATCTAAAAGAAAAAGAGGAAGCTAAATGTTCCCAATTTTTAAAAACTTACACAATGTCTTGCTATGTGGAAAGTATTCAGACCCTCTAAATTCAATTTTTTTTCAGCTCACAATACAGGCTTCAGTTTATTTTCTTTAATGTGATATACCAACAGGCAGTGGAACACAGACATAAAACCACATGCATGCAATACAATGTAATACATGGTTTACAGAATAAAACATTTATGTTTAACATTTATATACACAACCCTCACAAGTCAGCAAGCAGGAAGCTTCTTTTGAAGAAATACAGTTATACATGGCTTGTAGGAGTCAACCTATTGCAGTTTTCAGGCTAATTGCCAACTACCAATTTTTTTTTTTTTTTTACTTTATCTTTGTTTTCTTTCTGTCTGCCATTGTATGCCTTTTCCTAAATGTCTACCTTATTAAGAGAGTAACTATTTTTAAAGTCATGTGCACAAATGTTTCAAGAGCTGAAAAGAACGTCATCACATTTGGTGATTTTTGGAGTATAGGTATTTGAAAACAGGAACTTTTAGGTTGTTCAAAAGGGAATCATGATTTTTACATCAGACCTAAGTTTCAGCAACATACTCAAAGTAAATAAAAATCCTGAAAATTTCTTGTGGCTTTCTTTTCTTTTCCTTTCTTTTTATCTTGTCATTTCTCTTTCTTTTCTTTTCTTTTCTTTTCTACAACCCAAGATAATTAGTGGCCCCCATTTTGCCACCTTTTACAAAACTTTCTGGAAACGTCCCTGGTACTGAATGACTTTCTTTAATTTAATGCATGTAGTTATTCTCCATCAACCACTAAGTCATTTCTAATGTGCAATCAATAACAATATGTATTTTTAAACAGTAGATTATCCATAGCAAATGCACAGTAAAATTCCGTTTAAAGTTAAGTAATGGTACTTTTACCATACAGACATTATATAATAGGTATTACATAGTAATTACTGGCACCAATGTATGGTAAATAAAGATATATTGAAACATCTGTCCTCTGAGAGTTTAACTAAATTGGACAGAACTGGTGGCCTCGGGCTTTGCTGTTATCACATCGTGCACCGAATCGGGTCAAATAATCTTACAAAACATTAACCAGTCGTTGTTTACTTACTTCTGAGGGCGGATATGAGCATGTTTCCATCTTTTATCAAGTCTTTTATAAATCTGTTGGTTCTCTCCAGCTCAATTTCATGGCACTGCAGCCGCTCTCTGAACTCCGGACTATCCAGCAAAGAATCACTGAACTCCAGCGTCGGGAGACCCATCGATAACTCAGCACAGGCGGCTCGGAATTAAACAACTGCAACAACACGTCTCAGCAACCTGAACCGTAGGGAGAAAAAACCTTTCACATAACGAGCTGTTTTATTACGCACGAAAATTCCTGGTCTAATGTTTCTTCCAGCTCCTTCTTTTCATGCCTTTCTCCCTTTTTCCCCCCTCGTAAGAACTTCCGGACACTGATACACAGCAGAGCCTGTGACAGGGAGGGTTTGGCTAGCTTTCACAGCGAGCCTCGCCGAGCCGTTTCTTCTACTTTGCAAACGCTCTGCTCTCAAATACACGTTCGCTTTTCTATTAATAAGTTATAAAAATGAAACAGAAAGGACTAAGAGTCGGGGAACCGAAAAGTGCTTTTTTTTTCTTTTGTTGGGGCGCATAAAAACTCCAGACGAGCAACTTGGAGGCTAACTTTTTTTTTCACATACGGCTCCAATGGAAGGGTTGTTACTATGGGAACGGGAGACTCCTGCTGGCGTGAACAGAAATCAGGAGAAAAGTTTGCCAAGAAAAACTGAGTAGTCTTGTCTGTAGTCTGTAGGCAGAGATTGGGAAGGATAGCTTTGCATAAACTACTTTTCTGAGATCTTGAGCAACGTTTTTTCTTTTTTTTTTTTGTAATGCATATTAATGTAATCCACTTTAGTTATTTTTGAAAAGAATAACCAAGTCAGAAGTTGTTGGTTTCGACCACTAAAATACACAATTACTCGTTTTTGAAGTGGTGTTAGAAGGAAGGTGAAAACTAGTGTTGAATTTAAGGTTGGAAGTGAAACGTGTTATTATTTTTTGTGACATAAATAGTTACAATCCTGCTGCAAATATATTTTTATATCTGATAGTGTTGGACTCTTGTCTTGACAATCCTGTGAACTTTTGCTTTGGATAAGTGATGGTAAAAATATTTTTATGTTTACATCCAGTTTCCAATTCCATGTGACCCCTAAGGATAATATTAAGTAGCTTGACAATTCAATGTTTTTTATTTTTATTTTAGAATTAAATTACGGTTATTAGAGCTTCTTAAAAGAAGATACAAGTTTAAATCTTTGAAAATGCCAAGAGAAATCATGCATTAATTTGCCAGTGTTTTTGTGGTTTCCCCAGGAATAAGGCCATCTGATGAATAGTTTGGGCTATTTACAGTGAAAAAAACACTGCTGTGGGATTTTTGCCAGGAGAATACAGAGAGGCACACAAGATTACTGAACTCTGGCCAGACATTCTGTGGAAACCTCCGAACAGACTTACTGAATCACATTCGGTTGTTCAGTATGTGTAATAAAACACTGCAGTTCTCAAATTCACTTTCAACATTACACTTGCTGCTGGAGAACTGAGTCATCCTGAGTCATTCCACATTTCAGCATTGCACATTGTCTGAGATGGCTATTTCTTTCTTTTTTTCTGGTTAATCAGTCTTGAATAAAGCTGAAAAAATATTTATGCAGGCCCTTCCGTCCCTTGAAATCCAACAACTCCTGCAAGGTTTCAGTTCTCTCTTGGTGATCCTACTGTTTTATTGTTGGGTTTCTATGCGGTGGAAAAGACTGGAACACCATGACTACTGGTAACAGGCCTAAAAGTAGTTTTGATGCAGACAGCTTAGATAGAGACAGTATAGACAAGACTTTTTCCATATTTAAGGTAAGCTGTATACTCAAAAGTATTTTGTGCAGCACCATATGTTCAAATTCATGGGAAATTGTGATCTTTTTCTATATTTGCTGAAATACATAAAAGCAAAGATTTTAAAGTACCAGGCAAAGAATTAAAACTTTTGTTGATGTTTTTGATTCAAGACCCCTCACACAAAGTGTTCTTTGAAAATGCCCACATACTAAAAGTAACATTTTCCTAACCACACATAACTAAGCATCTGATGAATAAAGCAGAAGACAACTGAATAATCACCATCTTAATGAAAAAAGGGACTTACTGCTGTTTTCCCAGGCTTTTGTCATGTAACCGAGCACAGCTTCCAGGATGGAGACCACATCCAAAGGTGCTACCTATATTTTAAAAGAAGCTGTGAGTTTATAGGTCTCAGCGGAGACATTTGTACTATGTTCATTATAGACCTCTCAGTGTGAAGGTTGTGGGTAATTGTTTGTTTATTAGACTATTCTCCCCATGTAGTGAAATACAAACAATGCAACAAATTAACGTCTGAAAAAGACAAAGTATTAGAAATGAAATGCAGTTCATCAAATCTCAGCTCCTGAACATAATTTGATCCAAACCTTTCAGTTGTTGCTGTGCATGTTTAGGGTCAATATCCTGTTGAACAGTGAACGTGTGCTCCTGTCTGAAGTCTTAAAGCTTCTAACAGGCTTTTTTTTCTCCAAGGTTGCTCTATATTTAGGTCCATTCATCTTCCCATCCTTATCAGCTTCCCTATCCCTGGTAAGAAAACTGTCCCCACAGCACAATGCTGCCACTATGCTGTTCTACAATGGGGAGGGTGTATGATCTTATTTTTCAACCACATTAGCATTTTGCATGTAGCCCTATTTTGGTTTCTTCTGACCAAACTCCCACCTTCATGCTCAACTGTGTCTCCTGTAGCTAATATGAGGAGAGCAAGGTCTATAATGGGCAGATTCTCTATCTGAGTTGTGGATCTCTGCAGCTCCTCCAGAGTTAATATGAAACTTTTATCTTCTTCTGTGGTTAATGCTCCCACATCTTTGTTTGTATTTGTATATGTTAATATTTATAAAACATGTTAATGCCTGTGGCTGTATCACAAGAATGTCAAACAAAAAGTTCATGTGTAAATTAAAACTGGCTGAGATTACTGTTTACACATGAAATCCAGGTTTTTATTTCATTTATAAATATGAAGTTTTCATTTGTAAAACTTCAGGAGAATGTCACTCAAGACATTCTCCAGCCTGATAACCTCAGCATCAACTCTGTTTTCAGGAGACGCCAGGTTTGACATCTCTTCAGTCTCCTGCAGCTTTGTCATTCAGCGCAGCTCATCTGTCTGTGTTCTGACTTTGCAGGACTGAAGTCAACACTTTGCAAAAATAAGCAAACCCAAGCTGGCATGAAGCTCAGGGAAGCTGACAAGCAGAAACCGGCTTCATCCAGACAAGGCCTCTGAGTTCTAACCTGCACACGTTTAGTCATGTTGGAAATAAAATATTCTGCTATTTTAATCCTAAGGCAGTGCAAATGGAACAGCCACTGTAACATCTTTGACAACTATAAAACTTTTAACACGCACGCCAAATATTCTTATCAGTCTCATTTTTTGCCAATCATGTATAACAAAAATAGATGTCTAAAAGAGGCCTATTTGCAAAACATCTCAAAACTTTGGTTTCCTTTGAATAATAATTTTGCGTTTTAACCAATCATTAAGGTCATCAAATTGTAACAATACACTCCTGAACCAGATCAGTCATTTTCCCCCTTATGTTGTTCACAGACCCTCTCCATACAATTTGACAGAAAGTTAACTTCTAGATCTGCAAACCTGGCAGAGACATAATCACAAGAAGTCTGTAGCTGTGATTGCTCATGGGGTGCTAAATACAAATAAACCTTTTTTTTTTGTTTCCTTGTTTTTGTTTTATTTGGATCTCTGGGGGGCTTTATACTCTTGTGTCAAACAATCATGGTTTAAAACATACTTTACAATCCTCATTAGCAAAACTCAAAACCTGTGTCAACATTAGCAAACTGGCAAATATAAGAACTGAAATAAACTCTCATTGAAACAGAAATGGAGAAACAACCAGATTCTGACTTGCAGAATTGAAAAAGAAACTTTAATTCTTTGCATGTGGACAACTTGGATGTAAATGTACAAGGTGCAATTATACCCTAAATTTAATTGAACTCCTATTGAGTTTGAAGAGTCCAATAAGCATTTTTAACAACAACAAAAAAATGTTTTTATAAAGGGAGAATGGAAATTATAGCACATCATGAAAAGCAATCCGAAATCAGTTGAGATGTCTGTTATTTACAGTCTAAAATGCCCATAAACATCATCATCATCTCCAGTCTCTGTGTCTGCGATCACCCCTGTCTCTATCCCGGTAATCTCTCCTGTCTCTGCTGCCCCAGTCGCTCTCTCCGTACCGGCGCCTGTCCCCTCTGACTCTCGGCTCTCCTCGGTCTCTATCCCCCAGTACTCGCTCCTGCGTGGCCCCTGGACCGAGGTTTATCGGTTTGCGGAAGGGTCTGTCCCTGCCGCCGAAACGCAGCTGCCCGGATTCCTTTTTGCCGCCCAACCCGCCCCCGAGACGCCGCGGCACCCATCCTTTGAGGGTCCTCTCCTGCTCGAAATCCACGAACACTTCGTGCTGGTCCAATACCAACTTGTCGGCGTCCCGGCGGGCCCGACTCACGGACCGCTCCTCCTTGTATTCTATGAAGGCATATCCTTTGGAGAAACCCGTAACAATGTCCCGAACAAGTCGGAGCCGCCGTATGTCTCCATATTTCGAGAACACTGTCTGCAGCTTGTCTTCAGTTGTCTGGGGGTTCAATCGGGCCACAAACAATGTGAGCAGCGGGTCGCCAACGACGCCCTTGTTGGGCTTGTAGCGGGCAGACATGGCCCTCCATACCGCCCGGTCATGGGGCTCCACGTCTGTCCCGTCGATGCTGCCAGCTTTCAGGGGGTTGTAGTCTTTCGCTATCGGACACCAGTCAGACATTTTAGCCGTGGGGTTTTTTTCAGACATCGAATGAATCAGTGACACATACTCTGACTGATATAACTCGACACGAGATTTACCGTTAAAAATCGTTACACTACAGCGTTGAAGAGTCGGAGCGCAGCAACAAAAATAATCCGTGAGGAAATGAGTTCTAGGTTTTATTGGTTCCTACTTGAGGACATCTCCTCTTCTCCAGGCTTTCTAGTGAGATGCGCAATAACATGATGGATAATTATTGAACAATTAATTATTAATAGTGAATAACAATAAACAGGACAGGAATTTTTATTTACAGCACCAAAAAAAAAAAAAAAAAAAATAATTACAATTTATTTTCTACAGACTGCCCAAGTCAGACCTCTCAAAATGTTCCACTTTTTGTTATGGCATCTGCAGAATAATTTTTCCATTTTAGTAAAATTAAACTCAGTGAGTTGTAGTTAATACATAATTAAAGAACATGATGGGGAGTTCAGTTGCCTTTATCATCAGTTGGCCTTGAAAAGATTTATTCCCAGAATAAATGAAAACATTTAAAGACTTTGATCTTCAGCTTTCTGCAAATACCTCATCTTACTGCTGCAGCACTTAAAATGCATCCCACCACTTTAACATGGCTTGGCTTCAGTAAAATTGCATAAATAAAGCATTAACTTTGAACATAGGGATGAAAACACACTACACAGAGTTTTACAAAAACATTATTTAATGAGAACAGTGAAAACTAATTTTCTTTACGTAGGTTAATAACAAAATCATTAAAATGATTCTACTTTACTAGTATTTACACTGTCATGCTGCCTTTGATACAGTAATGAACTGGATCAGACAGAGTAAAAACCTCTTTAGCCCATTAGAAAATATTTGTCCACATTGCTTTTGTATCATCAGAACAATGGGATGTCTGATGCAGATTTAAATTTACATGTCCTCCACGCTCCATTTGTAAGCTTCCTCCTGGAGAGCTTTTTTATCAGCTATCCGTGTGTAGCGCTTCTGTTCAAATCCATTGGATCTGTAAAACAGTGCATACAGAAACATTATGTTATCTAAAAAACTTTAGTTAATAAGGTAAACCTGACTTTCAAAACTTTTTTGACAAGGGACGTTAGGTTGAGATCTGCTTAGGATCGATATCCCGTTTGAAGGTCTGATGATGCCCAAGCACCAGGGAACAAAAACCTCTTTACTGTTACAGTGGAAATTGAAACCTCAGTGGCTGCAACTCTTTTTTCAGTCACTTGACAGTTTTCGACCTCCAACCTCCTGGTGTCTCTTATAATTATCAGGGCCTTTTGTAACTTTTTGTGCCTCTTCCCTTTTCCATTTTAGGTCAAGGCAATGATTTTTTCTCTCAGGTCTTTGGACAATTTCTCTAACTGAGCTGTACTTCCACCATGCAATGAAAAGCTTCCATCAACAGCCCCAAACCATTTGCTTTTAGGAAGAACTCCATCCAGTTAAATCTGTTTGACACGCAAATAATCACTGAATGCAGGATGTAGTTTGAATTTAGATAAAACTAATTTTGATATTAATGTTATTCAACTATTGAAGTTGTCTCATTTGCTCATGGCAACCAGGTGAACAATTTAGGATTTTTCCAATAAATGTAATTCCTGTTTGTATTAGGGTAGGCATTGAATAATTTTAGGTGCAACTGTAGAACAGCTATACAATGATTTTACCATCTGTTCTTCTGTGATTTCATGTGGACCATCTACAAGCCTCACCTGTCGACTCCATCCCACCGATAACCTGGTTGAATGTTAAACCGATTTGGAGGAGGTGGAGGCCCTTGGTAGCGAGGTTTTGCTGTGAATAAAATCACAAAAACAAATCTGTTGACTTGGTGTCTCTTTGGCAAACAGCTAATCGCAGAAACTTTATTGAGGAAAATGAAGGTGAGAGACATTCAAACCTGGTGTTTTTGTGTTGCGCTCCTTTTTGCGCCTGAGCATCCCAGCCATTGGATCCCCTTCTCTTTCCTGCTCTCTCAACATTCGGTCAAGATCCTCGTCGTCGTAGTGACGTGCCAGCGGCTTCTGGGCTTCGTGCAGCGCATCTTCTAGTTTCTGCTGTTGCATCTGTCCCTGGGCCAACCTGCAAAAGGTTTGATTTAATAAAACATATTACACATTTCAGTGCCCTTTCAGATGTCAAATAATGCTTAACAGACTTACCCTCTTCCCCACTGAGCATATTTCTCATCCTTTGCAGCTTTTTCTCCAGCTTTTCTCTTCTGTTCTTCTCTTTCTGAATCCAAATCCCTCTTTTTACCGCTCTTGTCTCGGAACACTGTCTGGGCGTTCCGGGATTCATCTAGTCAAAGTATGAAACATACAATGAAACACCCTGTATCTTTTACAATATTCAGTCAAACAGAAACAAAGTGAAGGAAGAAAGAATGAAACTAACCTTCTAGTGGCTGATTGTTTTTTTCCCGTCGTCGGTTTTCTTCCTGTTCTTTTTTTAAGACATCAATAGAAACCAGACCTGCTTTTCCCCCTGAAAGCATCCTTGGACCCTGTATAAACAAATAAATAAATAAAATTTGAAGCAAAACATGTTTTGACATTAGTCATGAATATATAAATATATATATTTTGGCTCACTTGTGGGGGCCCTGATCTTCGAGGTGGCGACAAGTCGTCATCCGAGTCTTTTCCACTCCGCGGCCGTCTGGGTGGAGACTGGTCAGAATCAGAGCCCTGTCTTTCTTTTGGACGTCTCCTCGGAGGAGATTGATCTGAGTCCGACGCTTCCCGCTTTACAGGCTTTTTTCGAGGAGGTGACTGGTCAGAATCTGAGTCATGCCGATTCTGAGTTCTTTTAGCCTGAGGTGATCGCCGAACGTCTGGCGATCGCCGATTTGAACTGTGCTTGCTTCTGCTAGGAGAGGAATCTAAAAATAACAATATTTAAATGATCGGTCAACTGTTTGCTGTCAGTCAGGATACACAAGCTGTTATTCAAATTATCTTGTCAAGTTTCATCATAACATTACAAATAAAAAGTAAAGATGACTGAAATAAAAATACTTAAGACTTCCTATTGCATCTTTACAGCACCTTACTAAAGTATTCATGGCCCTTTTCATCTTTTCTTAACATTTTATTGCAATACAGCCACAAACACGAATGTATTTAGTGAGATTTGGTGTGTTGAAGCACTACAAAGAACTGAAGAAATAATGATAAATGGTTACATCTTTAGAAAGAAAAATCTGAAGGTGGGTCACCTATTTAGCCCTTAAATAAAATCCTGTGCAACTTCATTACTAATTCCTAAATGAACAAAAAAAAAACATCACAAAGGTCAAGGAGCACAAGGATTATGGTATCTCAATAGGAGTTATAGTCAAGCACTCCAAAAATCTGACTTTATGAAATTGCTAGAATAACAAGTCAAATTTGCAGTTTGGCACATAGAAGTCAAAGCACAAACAAACAGCACATCAAGCTGAACATCCACCATGCTCACAGTAAAACAAGGTAGAGGTTGTATTATGCAGTGGGGATCGTTTTCTTTTGCAAGGTGACATAAGTCATACAATATCATAGACAGAGTCCAGACTATATTCGAAACACCCTGTAAAAGTAATTTACTTTCCCCACCCACCTTTACTTTGCGCCTTTCTTTGCTTCCCTGAATGCTGCCTTTTAGGTGACACATCTGGAGAGTCGTGTCGAGTTTTTCTGGGAGGAGACACATCTGGAGAGTCATGGCGAATTCTCCTGGGAGGAGAAGCATCTGGAGAGTCGTGTCTCTTATTTGTGGTTGGAGAACTGTGTTTATTCCCCTTTAGTGAACGTTCTGAAGAGTTAGGCCGTATTTTGCTTGACACAGCAGGGTCTGGGTGTTCACCTCCTTTCTCCTCTTCCTCCTCTTCCTCTCTGTCCTCATCAGCTACACAACAGGAGATTTAAAGTAAATATCAATCCAGATTCACACGTGAACAAAATCTTCTTATTTGCTTCACAGTTACCTCCAACAACTTTCCATCTGTTGCTGGTCCTAAAGACTTCCAGTTGTTTCACATCATCTGGTCGCTCATCGATGAATTCAGCAATCTACAGAAGTACAGAAATCAAAACACAGTAGAGTAATCTACTTGGACAGTAAAAGGAGTGAAGAATGAATGAATTTAGGCTAGCCTGCAAGCTAACGTTAGCTCGGTGCTTACTACTGGAGCCTCCTCTTCATCTTCTTCAACCTCCGTTTGCTCCTTCACCATCTGTCTCCAGTCAATGTCATCGTCCACTATTTTAAGTCTTCAGATGGAAGAAAGCATAATAACACGAATGTCACATCAAGCTACCCGCCAAAGAGTCGCCCAGACTCGAAACTAGCGTACGCGCTAACGTAAATCTAAACCGCGAGTATCGCAGTTGGACTTTTCATTCACTCACCCTCTCTCGGGAACCTTACGTCGTTTCTTTTTTATCTTCCCTTTTGATTTACTGGAACTGTCGTCTGCTGATAAATACCGTTTGAGGTACTCAGCTTTAGAAAGTTCTGCTCCCTTGCTGTTGCTAGTAGAGGCGGCCATAACTAGATGTTTTTCGAAACTACGGATGACATTGAGGATCAAGCTTAAGCGAGCGAACAGAAGACTCGCATCCGCATCATTATGTAAACGGAACGTGGAGAGTCTCCAACTTGGGCGGAGTTTTTGGTTCTATTTACGAGATCAGATCGAATGATCAGGGGTAGGGGGAATTATTTTTGTAAATTTTGACGGACAAAAACACAACATATACTTTTAATGCCAGGTAATTGTATATTTAAACTCGAAAAGATAAAGTGAGTGTATATGCGAAGCATGTTTTGTTTGGTGCTGCATTGGTGATATATTATATTTATACTCTGGGCTGCACATGTATCTAAATCGAACTGAAATCTTTGCTTTTGCTTTTAGCCATGTAGATATCAACTGACTATTCTCCCTATGTCTGAAAGGATTATACTCCCCCAAACACTCGTTTGCAGTTTGAGCCAGTTTATATACCGGCAATGCAGAGAGGGGCAGACCTCGCCATTCGGAGTCTTCAGCATGGATTGCTGTTATTTGTGAAATTGCATTTTATGTAATTTGGCCTCTTTTTCTCTGGTGTACAAGTAGTAGTATTAGTACTATTGGCCCATCGCTTAGAAACATTTTTAAAGTACTAATGGAAACATGTAGAAAGCTGATCTGAAAATAAGATTGATTGCTTATTGGAAAAAAAATGTTGGTGCATATAAAAGGTTAGGTTTTGTTTATAAGCATTTTTTAATTAATATATCTTATAAAATGTGCCTAAAAACTGACACCCCCCTCCCCCCAGAATTTATTCCCATTTATAATGGTCTCATTATCTTATAAGAGAAACCCACAGGTAGAAATAAACTCCTGGGTTGAATGCAAATAATTTTACATTCAGGTCTACCAGCAGTATAAATAACTTTAAATCTAAAGTGATTGCTTGTTTTTTTGCATCAATTGGACCTATATGGGCTAACCCAGTTGGACACGCTAAGTAGGTCGTGTTCTCACTAAAACTAGGAAAATAGAGCACATCTCCCCTGATCTCAAGTCCTTACACTGGCTCTTTGTTTTCAGGGTGCAAATTTTAAAATACTTCTCTTAGTTTCTCAATTTCTGAACAACTTAGCACAAAAATACATTAAAGAACTATTGTTGTTGTTGTATCAACCTTGCAGAATACTTGGGCCTTCTGGTTCTGGTCTGTCTGCATCCCCAGAACCAGAACCAAACATGAAGAAGCAGCATTCAGCTTCTATGTATCACAAATTTGGAACAAACTTCCTGAAAACTACAATGATACTGAAACATAAAGTAAATCAAAGTTAAAAACCTACCTGTTTAAAGTGTATTTTCATTCATAATAACTTGAATACCGATCAGCATATTTGATGCATATTAATTCATGACTTTGATGATGGCATTTGATAAAATGTAATGCTTATTGCTTGTTTCATAATGGGTTACTGTATGGTGTTCTTATGGTGTGAAAAAACTTAGAACTGCCTTGTTGCTAAACTTGACCTGATTTGACTCGGTCTAATCTGGGTTTCAAATGTCAAATAAGTGAATCCCTTCAAAATAGTGAATGCATTTAGTATTTCATGTGGGTTCCAACATTTTACCCAGAATTATCCTGCATCAAATCTGCGAAAAAGAAGCACTAATTTGCAGACAATCCCACTTCCTGTGACTTTGGGCAGCAAATGTAAATGTTGGCTGGTTGATGGGTTGATTGGGGAATGGACCTTTAATGAAATTCTGCTGGCAAGCCGCATACTTTGAACTGACTATGCATTTTTATTCATTTTAGTTTTTTATAAGCACACAGTAACCAGAAAATCATTGTTTGACTATATATTTAGCATTCTTTTATTGAAAACCAGAGCTCCATCACTATATATTCACATGTGCAAGTTCTCACAGTGCATTACATCACAAAAGATTTGTGCAGTTCTGAAGCAAAAGGTCTCAGAACATCTTGAGTCATCTTCCTCAATAAAAGCATTGTAATACCGTAACAGCGATAAAACCTAAAGCTGTAGTGTTGATGGATGTGTATGTAGACAGAAGTAGGGCTGGGCTTGTTTGTGTGTAAATAGGCGCAAGCTAGAGTGTCACATTTTATTTAGCAGTGTGTATGAAAGAAGAAGATCAGCAGGGCGACGATCCAGGACCACGAGCTCTTCAGAAACAGGCTGACAGCCGAGCAAGGCTGCAGTTGTTCTGCAGGAGAACAGAAAAGTATCAGTGTCGCTTTCAAAGCACTGAACCACATATATGTAAATAGCTAATCCACCCACCTTTCTCCACATTGATACTCTCAACCTGGCCAGATATTTTACACATGTAGGTGGTGTTGTGTGGGAGTGTGTTTGTGAAGCCTTTCAGGGTCATCCTGTAGCCGTGGGGATCAAGCTCCACCACTTCGCTTTTGTCTCTGAACTGGGCCTCTGCAGCTGAGCCGGAAACATTCGTGTTGATCAGGGCTTCCTTGGTTCCAGATGACCAGGAGAACTCGTAGCTGTTGATTTTGTTGGGCTTGGGCTCGATCCGGCAGTCGACTCTCAGGTCCTCATCCTCTTCCAAGCACACAGAGATCAGCTGAGATTTCACTGGGATCAGCAGCACTGGGTAAAACACAAACATGTGGCGCCAGAGAAAATTATTGAAGTAGCTAAGTCTCATTTGTAGCGACCACAGACACCACATATCTGCCCCTTTAATAAACATTTAGCTGTCATTAGTGAATATCCTAGTTTGACTCTTACAGTTAGCCATAGCAACATCGTGTCACATGGTAAATCTTGTTTTTATGACCCTGAAGTGTTATAATCAAAATCTGTCTGTTTGAATGCGCGTCAGTAAATAATCTGGACAAATGCGGAAAAGCTTTTTGAAATAATCCATGATGAGTTAATAGCGATTAATACCGAAAGCGAAGCTGTTTTTTTTATTCAACAGGATAATTACATAAAATAAATACAGTATGAACGTTGGCATTGAACATACAGTAAATTCTCCCCTGAAGAAATAGTCCATATTAGAAATTTAGCATTTTATTTATTTAATTTTATTTACTCGACTAAATCAGTAAGAAATAGAAATGGTGATATCCTTCAAGATGATATTTCAATAAATATCCCCAGGTGTTTCTTGAATATGCGATAAAGCAGCTTCCCTAATGAGAACAATCTCCTCCCCCAGATTTTATTTTCCATCAGAAAATTCTGATACTTCAAAATAGTGACTCAGCTTCTCAGTGCCACACCTTAGAAGTTTCTAGAACTGTACTCTCACCTCCAAGTATCCCACTTAGAAACAGAGATGCGAGCATGTTGAGGAATTACCCATCCAACTGTGGGAAAAATGACAAATGTGTTAATTAGACGGAGGAAGAGATAGCACCTAAACCTTAATACTGATGCATGCTAGTTGTTTTCTTCGGCTCACTGCCAATAACAGCTAAAAATACTAAAATAGATCCTAATTTTTTTTAAATTTTTTTTATTTTTTATCACAACAAATAGCCCATAGAGTTTGGAAAGTTCTGGTCAAAACCAACATGGATGTGTTCAGTGTGAATAGCCTGACCCATCTCCGGGGGTCAAAGAGATGACGTAGCATAATTTAGAGCAGCGTTCTCAACAATAAAAGTCATTTTTATATGTCTTAATGTTTTTTTTCTTGTTGTTGTTATATTAGGTTGAATAAATTGGCCTCTCACTTTTATCCATTATGTCTTTATATCTACATGTTCCTCCATGTTCCTCCATATTCCTCATCTTCAGTATTTCATATTTCCTCTCTAATCCACAGTTAATTAAAATCCCTGAGGGACTCTTACCGCCTGTCAAAGCTGAATGATGCAGCAGCTCCTTTCTGCTCCGTCAGTAAAAGCTAAATAGGAATCACCTCAGTGTGCAGCACTGCAGAGCATCCCACCACTGAGAAGGAGTGGGAGCAGCACAGAGAGGCGGAAGGAGGCAGTGGGAGGGAGGGATGAGCCTGGACCAGAAAGAGCGCTGATTCGCCTTTTTCCTCTGCAGTGGCTGACGGAAGCAACGAGTCTGTGTGTGCTGAGAGGCAAAACTCAGGCATGGTCATCGCTTTTCACCAGCAAGGTGTTGTCTGACCTTGTCTTTTTCCCTCTTTCGAGTTCTCGCCTGTGTCTCATGTTCTAAGTCATGCTGACCTGATTTGCCCTTCATGTTTTTCTTTCCAGTTTGTTCCTCTAAATGTTTCTCAAAAAGAGCAAGTGTTTTGTGGACCAAGCAGTCTCATTATAATTTGCAAAGACAAGAGAATTATTTCTAATGAGAGCATGTGCATTGCTTTGCATTTTGCATTGTTGCCGAAATAAAACGTCATGTTTTATAGGTGCAGAGATGGTTTTCTTGATAAGTACAAGAAAGCTTGTCAGAAAAAGACAGTATAGCTATATCTTAGAATCATTTAGATGAAGTCTACACTTGCACCTAATTACCAGACTTAAAGATTTACGGCTATAGAAACCCAGAGGTTCAGGTTAACTGAATGCGTGTGCACTCCACACTTTTCAGTATTAAATCTGTAAAATGTTTTGAAAACCATCAGCTAAAGCAGGTTTTTAGCACAAGAGCAAAAGTACTCTATGCCTGCCAAATAAAACTATATACACAAATACAAGTTAAAATAGAATTAAACAGTTAAAATCCTGCTTCAAGCAATTCCTCAGTCTGTGCAGCATACGACGCATTCTTTCCTTTTACTTTTTGGCTTTCTCCCTGAGGTAGTCTGCCCGAATAGAAACCCACTGTCATGTTTTCACAGCCCTCTGAATTCCACGACTCATTCGTTCCCCTTCAGAAATTTCCATCACTGTGCCACTAAAAAAAGCTCAGTGTCTCCATCTGGAGGTTAGTAACGGGGGTGTATAAAATGTAAGATAAATGAAAACGTATTTGCAACACAATCTAGATCTTAGGTTAAGTTAAAATCAGGCATAATTGAAAAAAAAAAAAAAAAAAAACATGTATGGAAGATTTCTGCTAAATAAATACATTTAATATGAAGTGATTTCTTAGAAAATTTTCTTTTAAATCTGAAAGTAATATTTATTTTTCTTCATTCCTTCCATGATCAAATTACATCGTTTAGTTCACACTGAAGTAAGCAGGATGTAATATGACTGATTTGTTTTGTGTAGAACCCAAACTATTTTTGTTTTGGCCCGTCAACAAATTGTGCATTTTGAGAAAACGACAGTAAATGTGGATCCTCCTCAGGAAGCGCAGACATAAGTGTTTATTTTAGAGGATAAATGTCAAGGTGACATTTATCCTTGACATTTACCCTTAACACTGACATTTATCAAAGATAAATGACATTTATCTTTGATAATCAAGCTTCATATTGTTAATCAATATGAAGCTTGATTAACAATAGCTTCATATTCTGTAATCGAGTGGCATGAAATACTTTCTTGTTCCACAACTTATAAAAAAATAGAGTAAAAAAAAATTAGTACATGCACTGTCTCCGCCATCCACCAGGGGGTGCTGCACCATTCTCCACAACTTTAGATCTCGCTGCTTTGTTTGAATCTGCCCAGGTTGATTAGCAGCATTGAGACTATTATCCAACTATTAAAAATCCAACTGTAATTGTATTTTCATTATGAGATAATGTTTTATTACAGATTAATTTTTGTATTTTATAAAATAAACGTCCAATTGAAGCTCAGGTAAAGGGGGCCCCTTCATTGACAGCCTTAAAGTCCGTAGCTCCGTCCCTGTCCGGACTGTTAATTGCGTCCTCGGATCACAACTCTTTAATTTCTCTACACAGGCGCCTGTGCTGCCCGGGTTGCTCGGCTCAGCCCTCATAGGCTGTTTGTCGGTCGGGCTGGGGGAAGTCTATCTCGGAAATAATCTGCCCACGCGTTTAAGCGGCTTTATCCCCTCCGAGCCTCAGACCGCTGCAGCTCCACACACCGAGCGCCAGAAAGAAAAAGTGACACAGGTCACACTGACCAGTTGGAGTTTGCGCACGGCTTGTGCCACACATGAACGGACTCTGGTGCTGAAGCTGAGTCTATTTCTTTACTTTTTAAAAATAATTACTCTTCCAAGAGCCAAGAGGTGTTACAGAAGTTTACTGTAGGGATTTAAACACAGACAGAAACTGGCAACCGTGTTCAGGACATGGAACAGGCTGGACTTTGGATATTCTTTGTGACTTCTTGTGTTATTTCAGGTAAGGTTGATTAAAAAATAAAAAATAAAAAAAGGTCCAAATAAATTTTCTGCAAAGTATTCCCTTCTCAACTTATCTGAGGTTTCATGTATTTACACATTAAATACTTTGTGTGGTAATATTTAAAACATTTGTATTCACCAATTAAGATTTATTGGACCCCTATGTTTTATTTCATTCAAAATGTTAATTTTAATTCCTGTGACCACATAGTAGTGATGCCTTGTTTTTTTCTGATAGTCTCCTCTTAATATGGAAAACTCAAATCATAGGCACTATTATGTACATTTTTAAATACATATGTTCAAGTGTAAATGCAATTTAGTTATTTATTTTTCTAAGTGAAATTGACACCTAACTGGCAACATTGTAATGTTATACTGCAGTCCAAAATTAGGCTTCTGTTTATGTATTTTTCTTAAGTAACGAAATAGTATAACTTACATAAAGAGATAAAAAAATATAAGTAATTCATTTATTTTTTACTATAATGATATAACACAGATCAAACATAGCATTATCGCCTCTGACAAGTGAAGTGGACATCTTTCTGTCCTTTGGCTTGATAGCTTCAGGCACCATTCTGTCTCAAAGATGATGAGTTTCAAGCAGGAAAAACTGTAAAAGTAAAAATGGTTTGGCTGACGTTGAGAACTTCTGATGACTAGACCACGAGGTGAAAGGATTTTCACAATAGCAGTGGTTTATTCCCAGTCTGCAATGGTAAGTATCTACATTAATGAACTGGTAACATGATCATTAGCAGCCAATACACATTGGTGCAGGTGTGAGGATGATGGCTCCTTGGCATAACTCAATAAATGGTAATTTAATTTCAGAAAAGAGAAATATTTGATTATCTGGACATTCCTACATGTTTTGTTCTCTCAATGTTGTTTTATGTTTCTTTTGGGTTTCATTTTGTTCAGTCTGTGCCAGTCATTCCCTGTTTTATTCTGCAGTGCGGGTTCCTTGTCAGTCTTCCTTCCTGCCTTTTTGTCTCACTTCTGGCTTTGTTGCCAGCACACCTGTGTGGATTTACAGTCCTGGTTTCCTTTGTGTGTATTTGTCAGATTCACATGTTATTTATCTCTGCTTCATAAGGATTTCCTGGTTTCCCTTTGCTTCCCTTTGTTTTGGGTTTTGTTAGTTCATTCTTCATGTTGAATCTGATCCTGTATCAAACAGTTGTTTCCTGTTTCTGTAATGTTGTCTGCATGTGCTTATCCTGCTCCCTGTACCATGATAACATGGATCATTTGGGATTGAGCAAAAATACCACAATATTGCTCTGTTTAATATTAATATTAAATATCTACAGTAATGCATTTTTGTTCACCAGTAACAAAAATAAAAAGTGTAAAAAGTGGTGAATGAACCATTTTTGACACATTTTGGCATAGATTTTAAGGCAGGTCAACCTCCACATGCAACAGATAAGCCAGACAGTTTGACATCTGACATTGAGTGTCTTGGGAAATAAATCCATTAAGAGTTTTTCCATCTGAATATTTATATGGTTTACTCTCAAAATGATTTTATTTCCTGCCTCTATCACAATAACTAGTTGAATAAAAGGAAGCACATTGAGCCTGAACTCATACTACTTTGGACATGCAGAATTCAAGTGAATGTCTTTGAAGGACGATTTTGGTGAAGAGGGAGAAAATCAGATAATAAATAGAATTGGATTTACACAAAACAGCCTTACTCCTTTTGTGAGAAGCTTATTTCTTGCAGGGTAGATTTTATATCACTTAAATATCAACTTACAACAACATAAAAGCAAAAACAAATGCAAAAAACACATTCTTGTCTACATTGCTTTTTAAAGAAAAATAATTTACATTGCGTTAAAATGTGCTGCAAAACTGTTTCTCACCACAAATTTTCAAAAACTTGTATCACTTTAACTCAGACAACACAACATGCACAGTTCTTCAGTTTTCAACTTAACCCAGCATCGTACTGTTCAAATCTAAATGATTTAAGATTTCAAACTACACTGAATAATAACCAGCTGCTCAGCAGGACCTACATATTGTTCATCTGAACTTTCGCTGCAGTTAAAGAGAAGCAGAAAACTAAAGTGAGTGCTGTTTTAGATGGGACAGATGTGTGTCTGGAGGTTTACTGCGTGTGTGTGTGTGTGTGGGGGGGGGGGTGTGTGTGTGTGTGTGTGTGTGTGTGAATGAATGGACCAACTCATGGAAATTGTAACAGGTGCAGCAGTATAATCACTGTAAGAGTGGGCCACACATTTAGCTGGCATTCGATCTGTACATGTGACATCAGCTGTGATGGTTTTTTTACTTTCTCAGAATAATAAAAGCTTTCTCTGGAAGCTGTTCAGCAACTTACTGCTGTGCATATATAGGTTCATACGTATTAGTAGTGTGTACCATACGATTGTCATGTTGAAGGACACAGCATTGGATTAGAGCAGTGCAGGAAGTGACAACAAGATTGTTGCCAGGGCTGCTGGCTGCTGCTGCTGGGTTTTTCTGTGAATGTTTTGGAGCGGGTCGGTGTGATCTGGGGCCACCTGGCATCAATTAGTGATGAGTGCTATCACAATCGATTATTTTGTTTTTCCTCTTGCAATAAAACTTTGAAATCCCCAGCAGGGAGGCACGCAGAAAAGGCTGAATGAGACAAACAGACAGGCTCATGCATTTCTGCGTAATCCACTGCCCACAGCTGGAACACACAGACGCTACTCTACAGAAATAATCCTGCACAAACACGCTCCTTCTGTCCGCTCTGCCTTTTGTTTCCCTCTCTTTTACTCCACTCTCTCCAGAGTATGCAGATTGAAACCATCTTTCTGCCTGATTGCCCCCTCAGTCTGGTAAAGTTTCTCCCCGGGTATTTTCTTTGTTTCTCCTCATCCCGTCTCATTTTTGCCTTTTGTGTTCTCATGTTATGTCTCAGCCACATATGCAGCAGTCACCATAATCCTGTGAGCTGCCTGCTGAACGCTGGCCAAGCGTACTCGCCACGTTCCTGCCACGGAGATTACGCACCCACATAAACTCACATACACACGCGTGAAGACACGTGTGTGCACTGACTCCAATCAAAAGCAAGAGCAGAATTGAAAAATACTTTGAAATGCAGTTTTCTTCTGTTTTTTATTGATTGATTTATTTTTTTAATTTTAATTGAATCATCAAGCAAATTTTAATAGACCCGAGTTAATGTTCAAATAATTATTTCAGCAGGAGTGATTTCTGCCTGAACTGTTGAATCTGTAAAATTGAGTCATCAGTTAAACATAATCTGACTGACATCATGGATTTAACTGAAAGATCAGAAGAAAGCAACACTTTGTGCCCTGAACTAAAGCTCAAAAGCAGATGATAAACAATGTTGATAAGTCTGCAGATGTTAGAAAGCAATTGGTAAAGCTTTGAGACGCCAGTGAACCACATGGAAAACCATTTCACACAAGTAGAGAAAACATGGAATAATGGTGAACGTTCCCAGTAACGTACCACAATAACAAGCAGACTGAATATCTAGTGACGGCACAAGAGATTGTAAAAAGTTTCCCAGAACCGAAAGCACCACAGTTGTCGCCACCTAATGAGCTCCATCTCAATCTCTTCTAAAACGTTAGAGATTTTAGAAAAGATCTCTAAAAAAGATTTTAGAGAAATATTTTCCCCCTCAATGAATGAAATCATCTTATGTAAACTGCTGTTTGTATGTATTCAGGTCCTGTATATTCAGTATTAAAATCTGTTTTGTGATCTGAAACATTTAAGTCTGGCGAAGATACAAAAAAACAGAAAGGGGGCAAATACTTGTTCACAAAACTATAAATCACCAGAATATATAACAACTTTTGCCGAAGGAACTGTAAATACTATTGGCTTTTGCAGTTTTCAGATTTTTCAGCATCCCTGATCACAAACCTCAAAATGCAGATGGAGCATGTAATCCCCGATCAATCACCGATTCTATGACAGAAAGATTAAACAGTTAATCTGCCCTCTTCCATTGCTCTCTCTCTGTGAATTATTTTTTATCTTTTAATCCATCACATGCCATCATTGTTTTTGTCTGATATCCATATGAGCGAAAGGTTAGCAAAACTGTAACTACAGACAAGATTTTAAAATGAAAGCCATTTTGAAGAGAAGTATATTTTGAGACAAAAAAGTTTGCAGTTTAATCCAAAAAAAAGAGCCAGATTTACATCTGTGAACTGTTAGATTAGAGAAATCTTTTTTCTGTTTGTGACAAACAAAAACAGTCTTAGTTTTTGTTAAAACAAATATTTCTAAAATATTGTAAACGTAGAGTATGACCTGTCTTCTTATGTTAGGAACCGAGTCACAGGCGTGAGGATTGTTAAGTAGGATACAGAACGACATACAGAAGTAGAAATTACTTTAAAATAGTAATGGGGTGGCGACCTTCCAGGGTGTACCCCGCCTCTTCCCTACCGACCGCTGATGGATACATCCGTATGTCCTGCATGGAAAATTAGGAATGAACGGATAATGATAAAATCAAAAAAAGTTTATGAAACTGTTTAAGCTAAAGTCAGCTTTATCTTAGTTTGTTTCTTTATATTCCAGTCATATTTGTTGAAATACACACGCAGCTGTACAATTATATCACATGTGTCAAACTCAAGGCCCTGGGGCCAAATCCGGCCCGCCATAGCTTTATATGTGGCCCTCCACAGACTAGACTAAACACTAAGTGTGATTAAATATTATATTATCAATCATATCAATGCAGTTTTTATCTGTTTACTGCCAATTTATATCAATCAATCCCTCCAGTTTCTTCAGAATTTAGTTGATGTATGATTATAGTCCATGATTTATACAGCGAGTAAATAAAAAGTCTAATTTATTATTAATTCCTGAAGGGACTGAAAAGATGTTCAAAAATATTATGTAATTTTAAGAATTTATTGACATATTAAAAGTTTGTGAACAGGTTTTATCAACATGTTCTGGCACAACCGGCCCTTTAAGAGCCTTCATGATCTTGATTTGGCCCAAAACGAAAATGAGTTTGACACACCTGAATTATATAAAAAACATTATCATATAAAAAATATATATAGATTACGTAGTTCTCTAGTGAAAGAGATCTGCACAAAATACATAATTCGATTGGTTGTTAGAGTGAATTTTATCCTGTCAAATCTCAATTTCCGATAACGCAGCAAAACAAACCTCATAAATTACTGCAGCATCTTGTTTTATAGAAGCTGGACTATACATCAAGTGAGAAATTTTTTTTTATACTGCCCAGGAAAGTGACCTTTTTGTAGTATTTTTAACAACTTTCAGCCACAACACCTGCACTCACCTCAGTGTTTCATTCAAACACACAATGGTAAAATTAGCTTTTCAAATAACAGTAAAGAAAGATGCAGGATATCCGTGTAGGATGTTAACAAAAAGCCCCACCGTCATGCTGTGTTGCTCTAACTGTTCCTAAATGTTGCCATTCAGGCGGGAAACAGTATTGCTATTGTTGTGCTTCGTTCCCAAGCCCTTTTCTTGCCAGCATGCTCCTGTTTATGGGTTATTGACATGATGAGGTCATTTCCCATACTAGAAACAATAGAAGAATGTGAGCTGACACAATCGAATCGAGGAAGCTGGGAACGATGTGGAGAAACGAGGCTTTCTGTACCTATCAGAAAGGTAGTCTTTCTTTGCGTTAGCTTCAATTTAAGCTCCTAATCAGCTTAATTGCAGAGGTCATCAGGGTCATCAGACTCTCCATCCGGATGTCTGTGTTCAACAGAAAAGTCATGAAAAGCAAAGACTATTTTGACATATTTTCTTTCCCTCCAGACAAATTATTTAAAAATATTAGTTTTTTTAATGTTTTTTTTTTTTATGTATTCTTAACAATTGTACATTGATTATTATTAGTATTTTTTTTTTACAAGTTTAACTCAATAAGGAATGTTGGGATATTAGAGACTCCTGATTTGTTCATCAATGTCAAACACCACGTAGCGACCTATCTTTCCAAAGTGAAGATTTATATGACAGTTTGTCCAGTGAGTTATGATAAATAAACATAACTTATTTTGCGCTTTTCCAGTCATTTTGACCACTCAAAGCGCTTCACACTTTTCAACAGAAAAAGAAAAGAATTCACTTCAGATTGAGAAGTACATTGTTTATTTTATGGCAAAATATTTGAGGCTGATTTACCAATTATAATGGAAATTAAGATGGTGTGAATTCATGCTAGATTACACTGATTGCAGTTTTCTGATCAGTCACCAATCTTTAAGAAACCAGGCCTGTCGATTCAGATCAATTGATTATTTTTTTTTATAACTGACACTGCCAGTCCAATCTTATTTTATTAAAAAAAAACATAAAATTTTCCTATCTTCCTTGTAAAAACACTGAATGACAATTTAAATATTATTTATATTTCAATCACACAAGTTGAAATATAACAAAAATTGGGGAAAATGAAGTAATCAAACCTACTTTTAATTGCTGCGTTTGAGAATGAGCCTCCAATGCTAGCAATAATTTTGCCTGTTTTTATCAGACTTTCAAACACTTTACACATGAGTTGCATTTTAACTCCCCTTCTAGGCATTATCAAAATGGTGTTTTGCATTTGCATTATATTCAGTAAAGCCAACGTTCTTGTGAAAAGTTAAGCTATAAACAGATAATATGTAATATATATCAATGCTGTAATCAAGCGTTTTCTTGCAGTAGATGAGTCCTGCAACGTATCCATACTGCCTTTCAGATTTTTTTCCAGTCATGCTCACATAGATTTAATGCATTTCCAGAGAAGATTTTATTTACTGTGTTCCTCAGGAATCTTGGCCCAGTCAAAAGTCTCCAGTTCTTTAAGACTTCATGCACAAACTCCATCTGAGTTTATCACGGAGGCTGCAGGCCATTTGCTGTCAGTCCAGAGTTTTTAACCTCCTGTCTTCCCGGGAATCTGGCAGTAGCTATTGATAGCTTCCTCTTTCTGCTACGTCCAGGTGGCTTTGCTGCAGTTTTTTAAATTAGCAAATTTTCCATTCTGCTTCCAGTTGTATCTCCAGGATTATTTAAGGCTGTTGGTGTATTTTTAAAATCATTTTCTTTCTTTGTGCCACACAAAGCCTTCTCATCTAAAGTGTTTTGAGATTTTCATTGTCCCAGCAACTAAAAATTTGTGTTATTAGTCCTGATATCGGAGGTGTTTTATCTGAGGAACCCTTGATGCAACCAGTAAATGTATGTCTGTATGAAGAATTAGACGCAGAGGGTTCACAGTCACTTTAAACTGCCTTGTTGCTGAAATCTGGTGTGCACTTTTAATCCAATAGAAGAAAAACATGATGAGTCCAATACTTATTTTACCTGCGTAGTATATATTATAAACCACATAGTGTGTAATTTCTGAATAGGAAATGTCTTGGACAATCTAAATAACAAAAAGTTGTGGTAGAGTCAGTGCGTAGTTTTAGCGATTTTAGGCTAGACTATAAAATGGAATTGATTTTAAATGGTTTAAACACTTGAATTGTTATTTTCTTCTATTTTAAACAACACTAGCTTTGTTTAGCTAATTGTAAACACTGCTGGAGTGATGGCAACAATTAGGAAGTAGTTAACATAGCCTGCAGATAAGCTAAAAACCCTTGTTAGTTTCTGTCAGTTTTAGGCCGAGTCACGAGGGTCAGTCTCTGGACGTCCATATGTCAGATATGTCAGATATGCCATATGTCAGAGCAGCGGATGAACTGTGAATTTTCTGATATGCGTTTTAATTTCCTAAATCCCACTGCTCCCAGTGTTATTACGTCTCTGCCCAATGCTGCACACAAACACAGAACACATTTCAATCACTATTCAGTACATTTCATTAAATACATTCAGCTTTGATTCCATAAATTAAAATATGCTTGAAAAGTTCAATTATGTCTGATTAATTAATTCACTAAGTGAAATAAATTACACAGATTAACTACAGACTGATGTTTTCAAGGTTTTATTTCTGTTACGGTGATTTAACAGAAATCACCATAACAGCTAATAAAATATATTTAAGATTATAATAAATGCTTGGCTCAAATAAAACTATGTTTAATGCTTGCTTAAAGGTTATTTTCTTGAGATTTATATAATAAAACGAAGCGTAAGGAGAGCGCTATGAGGCAGATATTTGAAAATAAGTAGTAGAACAGAATTATCCTTTATGTGTTCAAAATAAAGACTGTACTTACTTTGTTAAATGTACAAAGTAAGCAGTTATTAAGCAGTTATTAAGACTATGTATGTACATTTTTGTCTTCCGTGAATTCATACTTTTGTTAAAAAATATCCCAGAACTTGTTTGCTGTATGTGACATTTATTCCCATGGAGGTTGGATGTAAACTTTTGACTGGAACTATGAATACAGATGAAAATATGAAAATCAACTTCATTTTATGTTGTGCATATAAATGCAGTTTTTATATGTATTTGTCAAAAACTCTTCTCAAAACTATCAAAAGAGATAAACAATAAATAAAAGTCATGATTTTAAGATGTATCTATATCTGTTTTATTGTGTTTCTCCAAGCTTGTATAAATAATTCCCATTTGTATGTGTGTTGATTAAACTATCTAAAAGATACACCCACAATGCAACAGTAATCGTAGGGAAATGTGGAGCTCGGTGTTTAGATGTGCGCAGGAAGAGCTCATTAAATGATGGTGTGGATTACATGGATTAAAATAGCTAAATACATCACAGGTCTTGGCAGACGAGACACTTTTTGAGGTTAGTTACCTCGCAGGGTGAGAAGAGATCTTTGGGAAAAACTGAAAAAAATGTGGTTTTATTCAGTAAAAAGTTGTAATTGTGGCAATGAAACGTTTGTGAGTAATGTGGACATTCATGTCTGAGAATTAGAGCAGGAATTGTTTCAGTGTTTTGTTCAGTGCTGTTCACTTTGTTTCTTAACCCACATTATAATTAGAACAAATTCCATCCACCATCACAAAAACTGAGCAGTAAGCTGTTTCTACTGATTCTGACAGGCACAAGTAAACAAACGTGATGCTTGTACTGTCTCAGTACGGTGGACGAGGCTCTGCTGTGGATTTGTTAAAGGAGATCAGTAAGTCAGTAGAAGGAGTAACTAAACAAATCCTGCTTATTTATACCTCCATCTAATCCACAGCCTTTGGGCGCAGTTTACCTGCACCTCTGCCAATATGCATCACCTTTTACAGCTCAGCTCACATGTTAAGCATGCTGTGAATTTTATGGTAATAAATATTAATTTTGTGTTTTGTTTGCTTGCAGAAGTAAACGGACAGAGAGTGGAAATGGATGATGGAAAGTCCGGCTATGTCGGTTCAAAGGTGGACCTTCGCTGCCGGTTCATCAACAGTAACCCACCTGTTAAAATCTCCCAGGTATACGTCAACAGTGTTGGATTAACACAGTCACAAACATGATCAAATTAAATGCTTCACAAACAGTGTCAGGAATTTTCTCTTTTAAACATTTAAATAATGTGTTCAGATAATGCCAACAGGCAGTGAATTAAGTAATGGTCATCAACACAGATTATAGTGGCTTATGCTGCTCTGCTCCACTGAAACAAAATGTTAGGTTTTTTTCTTTCTTTCTAAGGATTTGTAAAGTTAATACACACATCTAAACACAAAAAGTGAGAAGCAAAATTATTCCATTCAGGTGACAGTCAGCAAAACCATGAGTCCATTTTAGAGAAAACCAATAATTTATGATTTACTTTTGTCAAAGAGTTTTTTTGAATTTCTGTTTAACTCTAGTCAATTTTTGTCTCAATTTCTCAAGGTAACATGGCAGAAACTGGTGAACGGCTCCAAGCAGAATGTGGCGATAGCAAATCCATCGCTGGGTGTGTCTGTGGCCCCTCCTTACAGGGACCGCGTTACCTTCAAGAACGCAGCAGTCAGACGGCGAACTCCCACGTTGGAGGACACGACCATCATCTTTTCTTCGCTCCGCCTTTCTGATGAGGCCACTTACATCTGTGAATACACGACGTTCCCCGCAGGGAACCGGGAGAACACCGTAAACCTCACCGTCTTCGGTGAGAGCTTGATGGAGAGGCCTTTCAGTGTCTGAAGTGCAAAATGCTATTATTTTGAAGGGTATAACTTTGTATTTGAATATTTTTGATGGATTCTCCAAGCATAAATAGTTATTATTGCATATAATTCTTGCATACTCAACACCTTTTAAGTAAAAAAACAGACACGTGTGCTTCGTTACTGAATATTAACATATCTCCATTTATATTTCTTCAGTTCGCCCAACGACCCAGATGAGTTTGTCCACGCCGACACTTGTGGCTCGTTCATCAAACCTAAAAACTCCAGTGGCCACCTGCATCTCTGCCAATGGAAAGCCACCTGGAACAATTAGGTTTGTCTGTATTTATGCTCAAATTAGCCTTTCCTTTTGTTGAAATGCGCAGTGTTTCACCAAAATGTTCATACTCCTAGAACCTTTTCACATTTTCTAAAAAACAACTATAAACTCCATTTTTTTTATCATTGTGCTAGACAAACAAAAAGTACTTTTTCCAAGTAGTGTCTTAAATGTGAAGTGGAAGGGAAATGATCCATGGTTTTCTAAAGTTTTTACTGCAATTTAAATGGCAAGTCTTTTGAGATTTGTCTGTCTTGTGTGTGGGATCAGGTGGGAGACGAGGGTGCCTGGAGAAGTGACCACCCGAGAGTACATCAACTCAGACGGGACGTTCACTGTTCAGAGCGACTACATTTTAGTCCCCAGCAGGGAAACCCACCGGGAGACACTGACCTGCGTCACCACTTACAATGAGGAAGTCTACACCGACAGTGTCACTCTTGATATCCAGTGTAAGTCATTCGTGAGAAGCACAAAATATAACAGATGTTAGAGTGTTAGTTTGAATCCCAACTAAAACTCTATGACGCAAAAAGATTAGACTAAGAATTATTGACTGACGTAATCTTAAATGCTCCTGGTACTTTTTAAAATTATTTATTGCATTTCTAAGGGCCATTCAATGAAGCTACTTTATTTATAAGCATGCCACGGTAAACAATCTGTGTTCTCCCAAGACCTGGCCTTACAGCTAAGGAAAAAAAGCCAGAAAATCTGAATTATAATGAGACTTTCTTTTCAACAATTTAGAAATAAGAGAACTGAGGCATTATGTAAATGAGCAACAGGTGGAATTCAAATTCCTATTTATTTTGGAATTTTATTTATACTTACCATTTTGCCTGGTGAAATCAAGGCTAACCTAACTGTTTGGAGGTTTGCATTTGCATTATAATAATAAAAATGATATTGCTTCTTCTCTAGATGAACCCAATGTGATGATTGATGGTTTTGATGGGAACTGGTATCTGAACAGAGAGAACGTCCAGTTGAGCTGCCAAGCCGACGCCAATCCAGTTGTCTCTCTGTACCAGTGGAGACTGTAAGTTTTCACTTACACAGATTTAGTACTTTTTCTTCGAACAATCACATTTGTTTCTTTACCAGGTTACTGTCAGGATAGATTTACCTGACACATCACAGATATAGTGATGCGATGGAAGAAAACATTGTGAAGTAAAAGTTGAACTTTTCAGTACACTCATGAGTTATTATGGGGAAGCTTATTTATTTTTTCACCATCCCGTAACTTAATTTGGTCGTCATGTTGTTGATTAGTTGGAGGAATCTCCTTATTTACAATATCCAAAATTATGGTTTTGAGCCTTCCTGCATGTTTTTGCCTTGAAATAAAATTTCCAGTTATAATTTTCTTGACTAAGTCATATTGAAGACTTCCACTGGAAAATGTAAACACCAAGATAAATAGAAATTTGAATTTGCAGGAGGCTTTGAATCAGATCAATTTCTTATTTATTTGAACTAACACTTTTAAATACTACTCTAAACTGATACTAAAGGCAACATCGACTATCTAGAAACCAGCTCTTACGCTTACCTTGCATTTCTTGATGGTTTTTTTTGCAACTGCAGGGTTAACAGCTCCATTCCGAGCAATGTCGAAATCCGAGACAACGTCCTCCTGTTTAAAGGGCCAGTCACATACGAGGTCCAAGGAACATACGTGTGTGACGCGACCAACAGCATCGGGACCAGCTCTGCCTTTGTCGAAGTCAGTGTTTTAGGTAAGGCAGCGAGAGTACGTCTCTTATTTAGTTGATTTGAAGAAGCTTCAGAGGCACACTATAAACTGTTTAGGGTTTGCATGAGGCAGAGTGTGAAGATTTTACACTGACTTAGTGGATATACGTAGATATAAACATTTTAATTTACATTTTTGCCTAATCAATAGGGCTCTTATTTTCTAATAGCTATTGAAAAACTTTTACTTGTGTATTTTCTGTTCTTGCAGAAAAGCCTCTGCCCCAGATTGCAACAGGAGACGTCATCAGTGTGATCGCCTTATTACTGGCTGCTGGCGTCCTGATGGGCATTACTATCACAGTCCTGGTGCTCAAGATACGAACTAGGAAAGACAGCTCCTCGTATGTAAACGTAATCTCAGATTGTTACATTTTAGTTTTTTTCTCAAGGCAATTCCCATTAATTTGTGCGTGTTTTACTTTCTCTCCCTAATGCTTTTTGATCAGAGGTGACTCACCATCCAGAAAACTGCCTCAACCCATCAGAAAAAGACCAGATGATTTTCAGGTAACCTGCATGTTGTGTTTGAAATGTTCAAATTTCAGGGCTTCAAACCAGTCTATGCTATATATTATGACCATATTGTAATGTTGCCTTTTTATGTTGCTTTATGAGGACAAAAAGGTTAAAGAACACTAAACTTAAATGTTACTAAAACTTTCATTACGGAAAGCCATTTTGGACATTAATCAAGCTCTTTCCAGCTGCACCTACTGTGTATTAAACCTTTGAGTCCTAAATTTAAAATCTCCACCTGGATATTTTTTTTCTTTGCTTATTTTAATTGCACACAGTTCTTTAAATGTTCTGTGAGTAAATATATATTGCCATTTTAATACATATTAACTGGAACTTTCAATATTTACCAAGTTATTTTTGTAATTTACAATTAAAAGTTCCCCCTGCTACAGCGAGAGTGAAATTACCATAACATAACATTGGCCATAAAGCGCAACGTCTCTCCTTTCAGAAACCTTTGGAATTTTTTCAGATAGTGCAAAGTGTGGCGGAATTACGGTGCTGCAAATTTGACTAGATTATCACTGCTCTGTTTAGGACTTATAGGGTTAAACATGGATTACTTCACACCACTTTGCTCATAACACCTTGTGGAATATTGTCATGAAATTGCCTTAAACAAGCACGCAGTAAAAGGTCATACCCTGTTCTACTGCTGTTGAATTTTACATTTATAATCCTAATATACACACACTATACAAAACAGAGGCACCTCTCAAGCAAAACACATTATTTACAGATGTGACAAGACATTATGTTCCATAAAAGCAGCAAAAGAAAAACAGCATAGATAATGGGTTTTTGACTTTTCACATTTTGATTTTGTTTCTCTGCAGCATGCTGGACGCTTCTATGAGGAACTTCCAAACACAGCTGACTACGTGAGCTACAGACTTGCCTGTAACAAGGAGGATTATCCAGAACCCTACTCCCCCCCGATCAACCCTCCTCTTTCATTTCTACCCCAGCAACCGTACCACCCTTCACAAACGATGCCTGTTTTGGGCACCAGCAGTGCCAGCACCCCGTCAAAAAACACTTTTGCTCCACCGACTCACACCACAGCCGTCTTTAAATACCCCTCTGTGCCGGGTTTGTCATCTCCTCCGCCTGGAGTTGGGCCATATACTTTCCCCAAAGAGCAATACGTCTGAAGCGGCATCATGTCACAAGCCCAAACTTCTTGAACCTGAACATATATCTTTAGGGAAGGTTTGGTGAACCTTATTTGAAGCTAGATGGACTTTCAGGCAGCAGATCTGCACTATGGACATCTGAGGACACTGAACATTTTGTTGCTGGACTTTCATGATGTCTTCACTCTTGCTATGTCTTTCTTTGTCTTAATGTTTAATGTTCAAAGGGAATCTTGTGCTCCATATTCAACATTTAGGCTAGAGAATGCCTGTTTGAATGAACAATGTTAAGAAAATGTTACTGATGGTAATGAAAGGATTACCTTGATGTTGTTTACTCTCCTTACTTTATCCACATCCATATGTTTTTTATAAAAAAAAGAAAATTATCATCAATTTATATTAATTCCTGTGATTTCTGGTTACGCACTGTGTTCCTGTTGTTTTTAGATACAATCCTTTTATGTAAGGTCTTGGCATTGTCTCATGGTCAACCGTACTTCTGTACTTGTATTTTGTATCTTTTATGGTTTGTTCTTTGTAATGAAGAGAAAAATATCTTTATATTCCAAGGGAGTTTATAAAAGTGATGGTGTATTGTTGATATCTGGTGTTGTTGGATGAATGTTGAAAATTTTAGCAAATAAATTAAAATGATCACATGAACAATTTATGGCTTTTTTTAAGTGTCTTTTTGGACATTATGCAACCTTTTTACTAAACAATCAACTCAAAAAGCATTTCCCATAAAAATCCTTTCTTTAGACAGAAACACGTACATTATTTAACTCTTTTGGTGTTGGCATGTTCTCCCCACATATGTAAGGATTATCTCTGCGTATGACTTAACGGCTTAATGGTCTCTTTACTCGGCTCTATGTGTGTGAGAATTCAATCAAGCCCAAACACCCTGCAGAGGAAACTCATTTCAGTCTTTTGCATGCATGCAGGGTCTTATCCTTTTTCAGAGTGATACAATCATCAAATGTGTCAACATGCTGCTCAAGCTTGTTTAATTGTTGACAGAAACTCAGTGGAGGGCCTTGAGGCCTAATAATATTGCAGGCTGCAGAGTTACTGCTTAAAGAGAATAAGCGTTCGTTTTCTGTCTGATTGGGAAACTAGAGCGCTAAGACAATTCTCTGCTTATTTTAAAATGCAGACTACTAATAATAATTGTGTTTAACTTTTTAAACTACCAAGCTGCTAAGCAGTATTTATTGTTAACTTTTTTTCCTTAGAATATTGATGTGATCATGGTCGGGGTTTCTTTTGCAGACAGTTTTTTGAACGGTTGGATGGATGGATGGTTTAAAGACCTATAGAAGACTTTCAGAAGGTTTGTGTAAAAATGTCTCCTTCAATGCTAATGCCTAGTTTAGCATTGTCACCCAAAGGTTAGCCATGCTTTGCAATAATTTCTGAATGCCTTGTTACTCTACATGTGTTGTTAAGGTTTCCTTCTTGTTGGAGCAACATCTTATATGTCGTTGGAGTCGCTGGTAGAATATCTGGTAGGTAACAGAAATGGTAAAAGACTGTCACATCAACAACACATCAGAAATGTGGGAAGATTAATACTCTCCTAGTATGTCTAGAAAGGTTTGTAGTTGTGGTGTACTCTTCATTTACTGATGAAAAAAACTGACGATTGTACAAAAAATAAATATGATGTAAGCTTAAGACTGAAGACAAACTCACAAAAAAAACTATTTATTGAGCTAGACTTTTTTAGGACTGTCAGAGAAAAGGGGGTTGAAATGCACATCACATAAATAGTAATTATTAGTTTGTTTTGCTGAGATTGAGCTGACACTAGTTTATCGTGATCTTTTGTATCGTTTATTGGAAATATCTTTGTAACTCAACCTAAATTTAAGTTTGATAAAATTAGGTATGAATCCTTAAAGAATGAGCCTTGTCAGATGTTCAATTCATGTTTGTCTGCCTTTATGAAATAGGTTTTAATCCAGTTTGAATTCCAAATTATTCAGGTAAAACTTTGAATGTTTACCCCAAACCACCCTGCTTGTGTTAGGTAATGTGCAGGTATGTACATTTATGCATGAGTATGTGTGTGTGTGGAAGTCTGAGCCGTTCACCCATGCAAATGTCTTGCATAATAGATGAGCTTGTGATCCTCGTGTTATCCTAACCCTGACGGAAAAGAAAGGGGGAAAGATGGGCAGAGAAAACGAAAACCAAGACTGAACGAGGCAAAATCAAGTTTTTAAATTTAGTCTTTGTGCCTTCAGCAATCATAAGGAATCAGTTGGACTGGAGAGACAAAGAAACACAATTCTAGTGCAGAAAGGATGAACTAGACAGGAGATTTTGTTTTTGGTCTCCGTAAGTGTCAACCTTCAATGTCTTTCCCATTTTTTGGATTAATGGACTAAGAATCATCATGATACAATGGTGGCCCGAGTGCTAGAGCTGGAATTTGTATTTCTTTCAACAAGTTTATTAGTTTTAGCAACATTCGGTAAGGCTTTTATCTATCTATATATCTGTCTCTCTCATGTAATTTCACGACAGCAAAAGTTGACTTCTGTTTAAGTTCATATGCTATTCTCTTTTAGTTTACCATGGCACACATTGGTAGCATATACAGAGTCTCACACCTATATATACGCTTACATAAATGTAAAACAAAATTTTGTGTGTGTGTGTGTGTAATCAATATGGCTTCAGTTGAACATAGGCAAGGCATATGACACCTCCATCTTTGTTTCCTTCATACAAACGGACGCATTTTACTAACAAAACATGGTGTCATTTCTCTCCTTCAGCCCTGCAGATAAATCACACTGGAGAGGTGGTGTATCAGGATGCCAGTGTATATGGGGTGGTGGACAAAGCTGTGGTTCTCGAATGTGGAGCAGCGCTACCTGATTTATACATATGGAGTTTCACTGAGCCAGGCACTGATGCCATCAAAGCAGTGCTCTACAATTTGGGGAAAGGACCAAGGATCCAGAAGTTAGCTCAGATGGTGGGACCAGTGACGATCCTCCCAAACACGGCATCAATAAGCATCAGGAAACTGCCTCTGGCTGCACATGGCCTGTTCACCTGTCAGGCTTTCTATGACATTGAAAATGCGCCTATAGTTTACTACTACTACGTACATCTGACTGTCCAAGGTAAGAGTCCCACCCGTGGGTATGACGGGTTAGAAGGTATCTTATTACAATAAAGGGATGTCATAGTTGAACACTTGAGTAACCTCTGAGAACAGACAAAGTCTGCAACAGAGGTGACAGACAAAGACCAAATTTAGTAAAAACACACATTTAAAACCCCCAACCTGGGAGAACTTGAACAAATTCCAGAAACAATACTTGAGATTAGCTTTTGAGATTAGCAGCTAAAATGGCTATCAGAACCTCTGATCTCCAATGTCTTATCTGGTAAACCTTGAACTTCAGAAAAACATGGCAGGCATTTATCCCTATCACTGTCTAAGCAAAGGCAACTGGTTGTACAAATGGCCCTTCCAACTAGAAACCAGTTTCATGTTTTCCCGCTGAGCGTATTGAAAGGTTTAAATTGACTTCTTCAAACACAATCAAGCAAGGAAGGCCCGGTTCTGGTAGAGCTCACAGGGTCGCTCCATGTGAAATCACTTTGGGTTGTTTAGTGTAGACATATAAACATTTTAACAAAGAAACTGAGTCATGATATAAGCCTTTTCAGGAGCATTCAAGTAGATTGTAGTCAATTTGTAGAAACAGGTTTGATCAGATGAATGATTTTGAACCAAATCATGATTAATTTCAGCAATACACCTGCTACATTTTTCCAAAAAAGATTTAGGCAGTAAGATCTTTAGATTTGTGTGTCTGGTGTTCTCATTGGCAAAAAACACAGTTAGTACCAGAGGCACAATGTCTGATACCAAAACATTAAACTAAAATCACTGACACATGAATCCTAGATGAAGGGAGGAACGTCAAGCTGGCTGATCCAAATCCATCGATGATGTTTTCTATAAGTTATTTAGAAATGGAAAATTCAGGTTACAATAATTCTGTATAAAACTTAAAAAATTAAATTTACAGTGCTGCACTTCTAGAACATCACTGCCTTATGTGATTATGTTTCCGATGCAGTTCCTGTCAGTAAGCCGTATCTCATGATGAGTGAAGCATCTCCAATTGAAGGATCTTCAATATGGATGAACTGCAGTGTTGAAAATGGTTCTGAACCGCTTCAGTACAGGTGGCAACATAAAACTCTCAACGAAGACATCACTGACTTATCACAGAACAACAGCAGCATCATCACTGTGGCCAGCATCAGCAGAAACTACACTGGCTGGTACCACTGTGAAGTCAGCAATGCTGTCAACAATGAGACCTCCGACCACTTATTGATAAATGTCACATGTAAGTATTTTGGATTTTCCTATTAGATGCAGATAAAAAAAAACATTGCATCAAAATGCTTTCCTCCTGTTTGTTGCTCCACTTTAACTTTTTCTAAAATTGTTTTTTAAATTAATTTTGGGGCCATTTTAAAAAATATTATCGAGCCAACATAATTTTTTACTCTCACGACAATCTACTAAGACCTCTAAAGTTTGTTTCAAATATAAAGCATCTTTGTTCTGAGTAGCCTGTCGATCTCTGACCTACATTTTGATGCTCTGCTCATATTGTTTGTCCTCAGATGGTCCGGATGAACCTCAGATAAATGTGACTCCATTCCATATAACAAAGCATGGATACTCCGCTCTGGAGAACGAGACTGTTTCCATGTACTGTGAAGCCAAGTCCAATCCAGGCTGTCAGTACTTCTGGTTTTACAATGATTCAAACATTTACACAAGACCACTCCTTACTATCAACAAGATCCTCCGAAGCCACACTGGCAACTACACCTGCGTGGCCCAGAACTCCCACCTCCACACCCAGTCCAGTAAAACCCTCAGCCTGACCGTTTACTGTGAGTGTGACCTTTGACCAGAACATTTAATTAATCATCACTTTTCCACACTAATCTATGTTGTCAGTCTCAAGTTCTTCAGTGTTAGAACATTTCATTTTTGGTCCTGCAGACCCTCCAGACGGCTCCCCCATGTGCTCTGTGGAGTCTGCACTCAACCACACTGCTCTCAGGCTCCTCTGCTCTTGGCTCGGAGGATTTCCCTCCCCATCCCTCAACTGGACCGGAGACCCAATACAGGCAAGACAAAAACAGGTCGACACAGGGCAACAACCTCGTCTAACTACCAACGTCATGTTGCTCCCGTCTGAGATGCTGAATCGTAACAGCAGCTTGTTCACATGCGTCGGCTCCCATCCTGCTCTACCACAACCTACGATGTGCAGCACACATACCTGTGAGAACCAGAATAAGAACATTAACTCTCTCATCACTAACTGGACAGAAAATTTGCACTTTTCACCTCTTTTTTTCTTCACACCAGATATCCCTCCCTCAGAGCCGCTGTGTTTCACCAACGTGACCAATGATAGGCAGTATCTGATGCTGTCCTGCGCCTGGAATGGAGGCCTACCCAAAGCACTGGTGTGGTGGGAAGGACCAGGAAACCAAAGCAAGGAAGCACAAGAAGACTCAAACATCCTGGTCCTTCCTTATGGGACTGCCCACAGTGGGAAACCCTACACTTGCTATGCCAAACACCCACTTCTGACTGCAGCAAAGACCTGCAGAATCACACTGGGTCAGTGCTCATCTTCACTGTACAGAGCAATCAATTATTATTTCCAATGAATTTGGAAATATGCAGAGAAACCTGCGAAGCATAAATTGATTGACAGTTATCTTTTTGTACACATTTTTATGGTTTAATTACATACAATTGTCTTTTTTTTTTTTAAACATAACAATACGATAGTATTTGTCCCTAAAATTTATCACGCAAGACCAAGCATTTGGTCATAATTAGTTCTACTCTGATGCTCACATAAATCATTTATTATTTGGTTCTGAACACCTTTCTTACTGAAGACACAAACTAAACTTACATTTTTCCAGCTGAAGTGCAGAAAAAGTTATGCTCCTGCTTTATACGCCAAACATTTTGCTTTGAACATCATGGCTGCTGCTTCCCATATTCCTGTGAAGATTTGAACGCAGTGTACAAAGCAGTTTGCATGACAGAGTTAAAAGAAGCTTAAACAGCCAATACAGTCTTTCTTTCACAATGAATGACATTGTAAAGGATGTTTTGAAATGCTAACCTGACCCCAGGTGTCAGATACCTTGAGTGAATGTAGAATAGCTCAGTAATGCAATTTCCAGTTTCACACACACCATGAATAAAAAACTCTTCATTCAGTGAACACTATATTGTCTTCTGTCTCCTTACATCTGCGATTCCTTTTCTTTGTAGTCTCCGTTAGTAAGCCGTACCTCCTGATGAGCAACGCGTCCCCAAAGGAAGGATCTTCTATCTGGATGCACTGCAACATTGGAAATGGGACTAAGCCAATACATTACATGTGGCAGCATCAACTGTATGGCGAAAACTTCACAACATTTGCACAGGGAAACACCGCCTTCATTAACATCACAGATATTGTCCGTAACCAGACTGGCTGGTACCGCTGCGCTGCAGGAAACGCCGTCAACAGAGAGAGCTCAGAAAAGTTATGGCTCAACATCACATGTAAGTAGTAAAGGATCCACTAAATTAATTCCCTGTGCTCTTCATTTTGTGTTAAATGTTCTAAATTTGCCTTAATTGCTTTGCACTCCACAACTTAATTAAAAGCTACCCTCTATATAATTTGATATTACCATAAATTAGGCTGATTTGTTAGACTCAGAGAAATGGAGGCTTTTCTTTAGCAGGGACAGGAAAACTAGTCAAAATGAACTAAAACAGTACAGTCATGGAAGGAAACCTAATGGAGGCTGCAAAACGATTTGGGCCTGGATTCACCTTCCAGAAGGACAAAAACACTCCTCAAGTTAAAACTCCATGAACTGATTAAACTTTAGCTTTAATAACGTAAACTTGTTGAAATGCACAGATTTTCCTGAGATGAGTCTGAGACAGCAAAATGTGAAGAACAAAAACTTTCAATATCACTTGCAGGTGGAGAACAACACAGATAAAATCATAGCAAACTCAAGGTGTGTTTCTGAGGAGGCTGAAAATCACAGAATCATATCCAGTTCCTTGGCACACAGGAAGTGGGAGTCGTTTCAGATGCCCAATATCAAATTAGGACGCATAACATAAGCAGGGATACTCTGAACCAAATAGACAGCCAGAGGGGGAGGCGTCCTTTACCTAGCTTCCTCCAAGGCCACTCAGATAAGTTCTCATCCTGTTCCCATCGTGGGGGTAACTATTTGTTATCTCGTCCCTTCCAGGCAGCTGGCCTGCTCCCTTTTACTTACACACAGGAGAGTATGACCTGGATAGGAGAAAGAGAAGTAGAAAAACAACTTATACAACTCAGATTATTTCATATATGTCTAGATATAATCTTAAATATTGTAAATAATTAATTTTGTTCCACAAACCTACTTAATTTTTGAAGTTTAAGCAGTAAAGCTTTTATAAAAAATTAATGTCAGCTCATGATTTCTTGGTTAATGTCAAGTTGTCATAACGAAGACATTTTGAATAATGTCAACTTTGTATTAAAAGTGTCTTGATTTACCGAATGACACTTTATGATAACAGTCATAAATATCCACGAAGACTTTCTCATGTTCATGACAGGTGTTATGTCATGTTTATGTCGGTGTCAGTCTTATTCGCAACCCGTCAAATAAAGTGTTACCCCAAAGGAAAAACAAAATCATCTTAACAGCTGCCCCTTTCTAAGCATAGATGATTGACAGCATTGATCTAAACTATGTTCGTGTTATTTCCTCTCAGTTGGTCCAGATGTTCCTCAGATAGACGTGGCTCCAGCCAGTGTTGTTCAGCGCGGCTACACTGCGCTAGAGAATGAGACGATTTCACTGACATGTCGAGTCCAGTCCAATCCAGCCGGTCAGTACGTCTGGTTCCACAATGACTCTGAAGTGTACTCTGGACCGCAACTCATCATCACAAAGATCCTCCGTGTGCACACTGGTGACTACACCTGTGTGGGACAAAACTCCTACCTGAACACGCAGTCCAGGAGAACCATCACCCTGACAGTTTACTGTAAGTGGGACTTTAAAATTCAGACCATTCTTCTTTCTATGCTGCATCCCTGCAGGCTCCTTGATCCAAATAAAGCGAAGTACAACATCATGCAAGTAAAAAGTCAAATGTATCACATTTTTATCAATTTCAACAGAACATTTTCTTTATTTTAACTTGTTCAATCGGAAGATTGTTTTCTGATATGATGTTATGGATGGTTCAGTTTTTATACAAAACCTTATTTCTACTTTCAATCACAAAACTAACAGTCCTGAAAGCAAGAAGGTACATTGGCATCTTTCTATCATCACAAGATGATTTGAATAATAACTCAAATCCCTAACATGATTTAACCACTTCATGCAGAGTCATTCATGTTATTCACAAATAATTTTATCAAATGCTTTCTTCACTCTCAGTACATTTTCAATCATGAATATTATTGATGCCTTACCACCTCCCATCTCTATGCAGACATGTCAATAGTTTAAATGCTGCTGATTTACCGCCTATAAGGATTTATCAGAGAATCACTTCAAAACTTCTTAACTTTCAACAAATTATTGAAAATGATTCTCCTAGTTTCACAGACAAGTATGAAATCTTAAGAATTAAATGATTATATATTTGTATATATTAATTTCCACGGATTCAATAGATTTTTTTCTTATTATGACAGATTTGATATTAATTGCGAGACAGCATTTGGTATGCAATATTTTCTAAGTCATAGCTATAACAATCGATCTTATTAATGACAGATTCATCTGTTACTTTATTTTCAATCTTGATTCACTAAAATTATTTTACACACAGAAGTATATTTTTTTAAATTTCTTTCTAGTTATACCCACATAAGACATTTAAATGCTCTTTAACCCATGCAGGCAGTGGTGAATATGGGATCATGTAGATAGTTGCTGTTCTGACAACCTACAGCTGGAAATTATTAAATGATTTACATCAGCTATGTTAGTGAATCTGCATAAATGATTAGTGCACTTCCCTCCCCACTGACTCACTTCTTACTGTACATATTTAATCGCTGCAGATCCACCTGACGGCTCCCCCGTCTGCTCCGTGCAGCCGGCTCTGAATCACACCTCTCTGAAGCTGCTCTGCGTCTGGCCCGGTGGATTCCCCTCCCCGTCCCTTCACTGGACCGGAGACCTGATCCCAGCAGGACAACAAATAAATCCAATGAGCGCACACGTTTTGCTACCCTCTGGAGGTTTATCTGCTAACAGCAGCTTGTTTACCTGTCACGGCTCCCATCCTGCTCTAAAGCAACAGATGAATTGTAGCACAGTCACATGTGAGTCCAGAAAGCTCAATAAAAATGATGGCGGAGAGAAAGTAAATGATTCAGTCCTGTTTTACTCCCTCTACTCTAGATACCCCCTTTGCAGAGCCTGTGTGTTTCGCCAATGTGACGGATGACAAACAGTTTCTGGTTCTGTCCTGCTCCTGGGATGGAGGTCTCCCGAAAGCGTTGCTGTGGTGGAAAGGTCCAGGTGGTCAGGGCAAAGACGGAGAAGAGAGCGCCAATGTTCTGATTGTTCGTTACAGCGCTTTTCAGTTTGGGAAGGCCTACATATGCACTGCTAAACACCCGCTTGTGACTCAAACAAAAACCTGTGGACTTACATTGGGTCAGTGCTCATGGTCACAAACAGCATAAATGATTTGGGAATTAGAGATATTTTGCTGATGAAGTCCAATTTTCATGTATCTCTGTAAAAACACACTGCTTGTTATGTGAAGCTAAACGCCATAAATTCTTATTTATATACATGAATTCAGAAGAACCAGTCACTTCAATTTAACTGTAAAACACTAACAACTGCAACAGAGTAAATCATAACAAAGTCATAGCATTTAAAGTTGCTTTGCCACCTTAAGACTGGGACTCAATGACTTGCAGATTTGTACATTCAAGTCTTTAATGTTTGTTTAATGATGATGAAAATGGTTGCTAAATTTGTGTTGATACAACGCAAAAATGTCAGTGTGGGAATATTTTTTTCACAGGGCCATATAATTTTTGGTAAAACATAAAAACACAAATGTTAACTGTTTTTTACTTATTCCATTTTAATAACATTTTATAAACTGTTTGTCATAAATTTATCAGTTACAGTCAGTTCAAAAACCAAGGCAAAACGTGACCTATATATAAATGTATAGCCACTGTTTCACTCTGTTATTGCAATATTTTTGAAATGCAACTAAGTCTACATAAAATGTCCACATATCTAATGTGAGCCTTTAATTGATATGTTGCTGGATTTGTTTTTTTTCACAGTCCCTGTTAGTAAACCATCGGTCCTGATAAGAGACACACTCCCAGTGGAAGGAGCGACGGTAAAGATGCAGTGCAACGTGGAAAATGGGACTGAGCCCATCCAGTATGTGTGGCAGCGTGAAACTGAAAGAGGCAGCATCACCACATTTGCTCAGGGCAGCAACAGCAGCATTATCACCATGAGCAACGTCAACCGGAGCCACAGTGGCCGGTACCGCTGTGTAGGCAGCAGCTTCCTCAACACCGAAAACTCTGACTGGGTGTTTTTGGACATTATCTGTAAGTAATGGTAAATTATGTGTGTATAATTTTTTTAACTTAATACTTTTACCAAACTTTAATTAGAAGAAAACAGTAAGTTCTGACAAAGAAGCTCTCATAAGTAATTGCGTAACACAGAGCGATTCCTGACAGAACAAAATCAAGTTATCATGTAATTTCTGAAAATGTAAAGTTCTACAAAATCCTGCTTAGTAAATTTCATAAGGCTAACCTCTAGATAACAGTTACCAACAAGTTTCACATGCCTTTATAACCTAGTGTTTTTTTTTTTTTTTACAAGCCAATTTATTATATTCAGCATAGTGTTCAGCTCTTGACTGTGTTCACGCTCTTTTTTTCCCAGTTGGCCCAGATGTTCCTCAGATTGACGTGACTTCATACAGTATTACAGATCGAGGATTCTCTGCTCTGGAAACCGAGCCGGTTTCTTTGTCATGTCAAGCCCAGTCCAATCCAGCCAGTCAGTACATCTGGTTCTACAACAACTCCCAGGTGTTCACCGGACCACAGTACACCATTGCCAAGATCCTCCGAGTGCACACTGGCGACTACACCTGCTTGGCACAAAACTCACACCTGAACACGCGCTCCAGGAAAACCGTCAGCCTTATTGTCTACTGTGAGTGTGACCTTTGAGATTGACATAAATGGAAACCATGGTAACAATTCTGAGCAGCCTGAAGTGACCCAGTTCTGATTTGTTTGCCTTAATGCGACCTGTATCTGATCATTTCATGACAGTCAGCACAGGTTGGATTTTTCTTCGAAAGTGACCCAGGCTGCTTGGATATCCGACACAGACGGATATCAAATGTGACTTGAATCCTGACGGCCAGGTCGCATTGATCCGATCTGAACGTCACTGATACTCGACAAACATCCCTTTTCCGTATAAGCGGGAAGAAAAAACAACAACCATGACGGATTATAGTAAGGATTAAGTTGTTAATATGCTGGCTCTGATTGGACAACAACTTCAAATTTTTAAGTTAAAAATCGTAAGCGATGCTCCACTGTTAGCATCCCCGTTTACGTCTGCAAACACTACTCCTTTTTTTATGGTGGTTTGCAGAACACTGAGCCACTCTCTCATGTGAGACGTTATTGCGCCCTCTACTGCGCATGCGAGACACTTTCAGGTCGTTTGCATTCCTCACTGGAGACACACACTGGTCGCACATGTTTGGAAGTGTGAACGACCACGGCAAAAAAATCTGATTGGAATTGGGTCACTTCATGCTGCAGTGTGAATGTAGTCAAAGTGAAGCTTTGGCTGTTTTTATTTACTCCTGTTTAGTGTAGCTGGTTCCAGTTTTCACTTTGTGTACGTCCTTAGAACAGATCATTGAAAGGAAACCCTTCATTCTAGGATTTTTTTTTAATAACACACTTTCTGCAGGAACTAAAATTTAAATCTGAGACGGTACCAACCCCAAAGTTAACCTCAATGAATCTACTTACCTCTGTCCTTTTTTGGATCATTTTAAATACATTTATGACATAGATCACATAAAGTTGGTAAAAGAAAACTTAAACCATCTACTCAACTGAACATGATATTTTTTCTGACACACTCATCTATACTAAATTCCCACAGACCCTCCAGCTGGCTCCCCCTCCTGCTCCATGGAAGCGGCTCAGAATCATACGTCTCTTAGTCTTTTCTGCTCATGGTCTGGTGGACTCCCTTCTCCATCCCTTCACTGGACTGGGGATGCAATGACAGCAGAACAGCAGGAAACAGAACTGCAAACAAATCTACAAAACAGTGCTGCCATCTTGCTGCCGTCTGAAGGCAGGATTCCTAACAACAGCCTGTTCACTTGCATTGGTGCACATCCTGCCAGAAAAGAGCAAGCAGAATGCAGGACAAATACATGTAGGTTCACACATAAAATGAAATCATCAACACTGAAAAGTTGTTGTTCAAATTAAGACCTTGCTTTTTTCACCTCCTTACAGACATTCCTCCTGCAGAACCGGTGTGTTTTGCCTATGTCACAAACACTCAGCAATACCTGATGTTGTCCTGCTCCTGGGATGGAGGGGCCCCAAAGGCCCTAGTGTGGTGGGAGGGACCAGGGGGCCAAAGCAAAGGGGGACAAGAAAACTCCAACATCCTGGTCCTCCGTTATGGGACGGCCCGAAGTGGGAAACCGTACACCTGCTACGCTAAACACCCACTTCTGGTGGAAGCAAAGAGTTGTAGGCTCACACTGGGTCAGTCGTAACAACCACTGTACAAAACAGTAAACAGCACAAGAGATTTTGTTTTTAAAAATGACTTAATATCTTCCATCTTCAGAGGCCCCGGTGTTGTTGACGCAGCGCAGAGTCATCTCTGTGTACGAGGGGAGTGACGTTCAGCTCACCTGCAATCTGAGAGCCAATTACCTTCCAGCCAATGAAATCACCTGGTTCAACAATCAGGGCCTGGATGTCCAAGACACTTCGAAGTACATGCTGCTGCGGACGTCTGCCTGGGCCAACCTGACTGTGAGAGAAACCGACGAGATGCAGGACAGCGGAGAGTACAGATGCTCCACTTCAAACGCAGTGGGAGGCGCTGAGCTCAACGTCACTCTGGTGGTCAAGAGTAAGAATCTCTTTGGATTGTCTAAATTTTGCAATAGATATTACTAGACCAGTTTTGAGGGCACATTTCTTTTTGCTTTGCCTCTGCATCAGAACACCCCATGCCGCCCAACGCGACCCTGATCAGAGCGACGTACAACAGCCGACAGCGTAACGAGGTGGAGCTGGAGTGGCAGGTCGACGGTACGGAGGAGACTGGAGGATGGACTGGTTTCCACCTGGAGCACCAGTGGGTGTCTGAGCGACCAAACAAGAGAGGGAGCAGCAATATTTCACAGCTGCAGATGGAGGAGAGGATTGCCTCCAAAGACTGGTACCGTACCATCATCCAGGATCCAAGCAGCAGGAGTCACACAGTTCGAGGCCTGACGCCAACCATCACCTACAGGTTCCGCATAACACCCATCAACCACCGCACCATCGGACACCCGTCGGTAGCCAGGACTCCAGGTAATGAAGAAAAAATTTAGAAATGTAGAAATGAGATGATTCTACTGAAAATAAACTTGGTGAGACAGTTATAGATGTGAAGTTTTTTCATTGAGAAAAAGCTTTTTATATTTAATCTTTGTGCAACTGTGATGTTTTTGCAGTGGAACTGCGTGACAACATGTACCCTGCTGTGGTTGGAGCAGCTGTTGGTGGGATGCTCTTTGCAGTCATTCCTACTGTGCTGCTGCTGGTTTTCATCATACGTAACCGGGATAGCAATCCTCGTAAGCCCCCCACATTAAAGGCTCTTTGAAAAACTTATAGGCTGTATCTATTTTGACCTTAAAAACTCTGTTTGCCTTTTAGTTTAGTATAAATCCAGATATGTTTTTAGTGCTGGCTAAAGCTCATGGCTTGTGAAATCAAGACCTAGACCAAAGCAGGCTTTTACTGTGTTTAAAAACTCAAGTTCTGAAAAATTTAAAGCAGTATATGCTTTTTAAAAATGTTTTAACTATTATCACATTAGAATTAGGTGTTTATTAGTAAATAAACTAATTATTAGCTATACAGGAAGTGGAAACTGGAGGGTATCTGCCAACTGATTTTGATGTAAATTGCAAAAATAGTGTAAGTGAAGACATTTAGTTTTATTTTTATACTGATATACTGTTCTATCAGACATTTGCTTGACCTAATATATTTAACATGTTCTGCTAAAAGCATGTGTGGCACACAGGAAGCTCATTGCTTATGCAATATCTTCAACCTCCAATTTCTATGTAAACAATTGATGGTTTCTCTGTTTATAACTACCAAATGCAAACAAGATGCTCATTACAAAAATGCACAAATATCTGTTTTGGGACTGGAGTTGTTTTAAGGCAGTAGAAGCCTTGTAACTCTGAAATGTCACTTTAATATAGACATGAAAATATGTTGTGCTATATTAACAGTTTTTGCTTTCTTTCCACAGGTTTGCATGCAATGCTTTTTGGCTTGTGAGTATTTAGGCATTTGCCTCCAGACAAATAAAGCAGCTTTGGTTCATTACCTGATTCTCTGTAAAGACATTTTATTTGTTGTTTCTTGCTATTCCAGGCGGCACAGCCAATCCAGAGAAAATATTAACTTCCCAGAGGATGAGCTGGTTGCTGACTTAGATGGTGGGCTAGAGAACACGACTGGATCAGGCAAGAAAAAGTCATATCAAACACATTTTTGATCAATCTAAGGATAGAACCTAAATGTCATCACACTATAAAAACAGGACAGTAAAGCATCGTCTTGAACATTCATAGCGAATTGTTGAATAAATACATTATTTTCTTCCAGGTACAACTTCAGCAGAACCAAAGGCATCATCTTCTGTCGCTGCAGGAAAGCATCTCCCACCGCAGTAACGCAATGAGCCACTTACCGCCGTTTGCACCAGCTGCAAGATCATAACTGTATAAATCTAATCATTTGGGTATTATTAAATCCCGTATTATTTTTATAGACTGTAGGCAGTTTGATTTGTCATACCAAGACATTTTATCAATGTGTGAACAATTTATTTTCAGAAATTATTTGCTTGTTTAGGTAGTGACTGGGATTTATTTCTTTGTTAACTTTTCCACAGCTGCAGAATATGAAGGAATGTAGGACGCCAGAAAAAAAGAAAGATATATGTCTGAATGTCACCTTTACAGGCAATTGACAACATGCTGAAATAAGGTTTTATGTTTATTTCCCAGAACATTAAAAGTGTGTTTTTATTTTTACAACATGCAAACTTATCTCCAAGACTGTCTGTCACAAAATTACATGTATGTTTTTGAAAATGGTTAAATTATGCTCAATTCATGTCAAACATGTTTGTTTATTTAAATCAAAAGACAGACGTAATGTTCAGCTTTATTACACTAGATGTTTTCCCCCATTAAATCTCTGGGAAATGTTTTGTTTTTCTGCACTGAATCTGTAAAATGACATTAAAATAAGGAATTGGGAGTTTCTAAATCCGTCTCTGCAGTGAACTGGATCCCAACTAACACAGGATGAATTTACCTTCAGATGTAGGTCACCTTCATGGTCAAACATGGCAAGTTATTTTGAGCTTTTAGCTGTATTAGCTGTGCTAAAACAGGATTCAGGTTCATGAATAGTTCAGAATTAAATCCCAGAATGTAAACAGTAAATGTGTTCCAGCTCAAAACAACACTTTTCAGTTTCTAGTAATTCCTAAAATTCCAGTTTCTAAAAATCCTAAATAGGATTTGAGTGGAAAATTCCCACCTTAAATTGAAACAGTTTCAGATTTACATTTGCTGCATAAACAATTTATAACAGTAAGAGCATATTGTGTCTTTAGAGTAGATTAAAAGTAACACAATGGCTGTTTTGTTTCTCATTTTATTTAATATAACTTGTTACATAATTTTATATGGATATCAGCTGTAGACTGAAACCTTGTAGTGCTGTTAACCTTACCTTTGAGTCTCTGCTTGCCCTTGCCAGGTAACGAAAACTGATCTCTGTCCTGCATTCATTCATGAAAAACATCTCACATTACATTCTCACGGATCCACTTAACAGTCTCTCCTCCTCTTTCGCTTGTATAAGCTTGCTTAGTCTCCTATTAAAATGAAACACATAATTCAGAGTTTATCTTTAAATGTGGGAATTTAAAGCTGTGGATATCTCAGAACATTGTGAGCACACAGAATTTTGATCAGATGACTGATTTTTAAAATCAATTCAGATCCTAATCTGGTTGAAAGAGATTCCTGTGCCTCTTTAATCCTTCCTGACCTTAGAGATTACAATGTGAAGCCTTTTATTTGGACTTAATGGGGTTAGTCATGGAGATATCAATTCACTATTGCTTTTTGCAACTTTTATATTATTCTTTTTGTGCAGAATGTAATAGGTCGTGTGACTGTACAACATCAATGAAACAAATAGGAAAGGAAATACGAAATTTACATTTCATATTTTTATATAAGTATTCACACCCATACAGGTTCTCAATAGAAGTCTGAATTGATTTTGATTTAATTATTCTGACACATGACCATACTTTGATCTAAAACATTTAGCTTTTTAGTGCTTTTTGACCTTTCACTGCCCTACTGAAAGGTCAACGTCCAACATAATACCTGACCTTTTGCAGCCTCTAAGAGGTTTTCTCCTAAGACTGCCTGTATTTAATTAATCTACCTTTCCATCAACTCTGATCCACTTTGTTTCTGCTGAAGAAAAGCCAGATTAATTTTCCAAAGTCACTTTGCGTTTTGCATTTATGCTGAAGTTTTCAGTCTGATCAGAACACCTTCTTCCATGATTGCAACGTCCCTGGCAGCATTGTAAAGAAAAGTGGGCCAAAATTCTTCCACAACCATGCGGAGGCCAAACGGTAAGTAGTGAACTCCGTTGGCTCCCACTTTGTTTCAGAGCGCACCTTTGAGGTCCTGCATTGACTCTGATAGCTCTCCATGGCCAAGCATTAGGTTACACAAGAGGACGTCCGCATCCATACTTTCCTGGCAGGTGCGCAAAGGTTCTTTAATAATCAGAACCTGCTGATGGTGCCCTATTCAAAGCTGAACATAAAAGAGAGACAGAGCTTTTTATTCACTGTCCCCTAGACTCTGGAACTCACTTCCTTTGGAGTGGAGTCTTTTGTTGTGTTTTGCATAAATCGCTCACTCAATTTATTTTTATTAAAGCAAAACAAAACTATATCAAAATATTTGAAAAGTAAAAAAAATAAGTATAAGGTAACATCTAACAGAAAGTTCAACAAATCCTAAGGTAACATCAATAGCTGCAAAAATAAATATAAACTATAAATATATATTATAAATACACGTACTAAGTCTATTTCCCCACAGTGTTCTGTCCTCAACTTGATTCCCTGCCTGAGTATTAACGGCTTGTCTGTTCGCTTTTCAAACAGAGCTGCAAAATTTTAAACTTCATTCAAATTATTAACATTTTAATGAATTGGACCTAAATCTAAGAGAGAACTATTCAATATCAGTGGCACTATCTCCCAGACATGTAATGTTCCTGGAGTGCAGATGCGGGTGTCAGGTGCTCAAAGGCAGAGCAAAGGTAAGAAGGGCTGGGCAGGAAACACTCTGATGCATGCTGGACAGGCCGGACACTGTTTGCTAAAATAACTGAAAACCTTTTCCTCATTAGGAAAGTTTAATGTGACCATTTACTTGCTATTTGTAAAACATGTTTTTTGTCTTCACCTACGTAATTCTGCTTATCTAAATAGTCTAAGCATTTTTTTTAAATATGACAAACTTATGCCTGAGTTCATCTTCTTCAGTGGCTGAAATGATAATGTGTTGCTTTTGAAGTCTAACTGTAATGGGAAAAGGAAAGAAAACAACGCACTGTACAAAAACATTCTGACACAATAAAGTAATGTAATTAGTAAATCATGTAACAAGAAGCAGAAAAGAAGCTTAAGGTAACTCTGGAGTAACTGCAGTTACTCTATTGCTCAGGTGAGACGATCTGATGACAAGATATTAGTTTTGCACTCAACAAATCTGGCCTTTATGTAACATGAAACCATGCAGTGGACACAGCAAATATGTGAAAGGCAGGGTTTATGACAGATGATACCAAAATTTAATGTTTGCGTCTACATGCAAAACTCTTTATGTAGGAGAACTGATACTGACTTCATCCTGAACACACTATGCCTTTGATGAAGTATGGAAGGGGCTGTGTCATGATGTGTGGGTGCAGCAGAAACAGCTTTGATTGACAGAGAAATTTCCAGTGAAAAATCTAAAAACAATTTACTCCTTTCACAGTCATTTCACCTACAAAATCCATCAAATCATGCTGACTCGGGGTATGAATATTTTGCATCATAATCTAGAAATATAAACATTTCTTTTTGAAAATAAATTGTGGAAAAGGTAATATAATTTTGCTCAGCATATGACTGTCCTGCAGGAAGAATTGCTCATGTTAACACCATAGATGTCAGATTTATATAATGCAGCCTTGACTTTGTCTTATTTAACATGCATGAGTGTATGCAGAAGGGTAACCCTATGAGTCAGTCCTACATAATGCAGGGGTCCAGTAACACAGCGTCATTCTAACCCCACAGAGAAGTACAGGGAACTAGAGAGAAAGGAAAAACACATCAATAATTGAATCTAAATCAGTCTCTTCCTACTCTCAGCCTAATGAAGTCAGTGCCTCCAACTGGACTCTTGAAGAAACCTGTGGATAAGAAACCGTGACTCAGACGGGCAGCCTCGGTGTTTGCAGTTCTTTTTGGAGTTCTTGGTTGTTTTTTGTCAGTTTGTGCTCTACAGTATTTCTCGGAATAAAAAAGCAGCTGGACTCAGGATCATCATGATACCATGGTGGCCAAACTGTTAGGGCTGGCCTTTCTTTATCTCGCGACCGGTCCATTCACCTTCTCTGCACATGGTAAGGATGGACAGTATTTGAATTCAATTACAAACACCAAATTAATTTTTAAAATGACTTTTTGGCTCTTAAATATTTGATGATCCTTTTATGCACAATGTTATTTTGACATTTAATAGCATGGTTTTTCTTTTGGTACCTACAAATAAAAGGTATTCTTCTTATCACCTGTCAGTGTGTAGAATAATTGTAAAAAATAGTTAAATACAAATAAAAACAAGAAATTTATGAGACGATTGCATCCTTTCCGTTCCACTTCCACTGTATTTTGACCATAAATGCCACAAATAAAAATCTTTCAAAAGGATCCCATTCCAGATTTCCAACATAACTTGTACAATTAAATCATTACTTTTTCTCCATTTTTGTGCTGTTATTTCCTCTATATTTGCTTAATAACAATTAGACATGAGTATCATTTCAGAGAAAAAGAAAATTTGAAAAGGTAAAACATTTTTCCACGTTGCATTTGAAAATAAAGTGAGATAGCATTGACAACACTTGTTTTGGAGTCCTGCAAACCTCTCCTGAAACTTGCAGTGTAATCAAACCTGCAGCAGAACACCAGCAAGGTGACACCAACATGACACCACCATCTTTCTCCGTGACCTTTTTGCAGGCACGTCAGTGTATCCTGTCCCAACGTCATCTGTGAAGATCAATCCAAACTGGGAGGTGGTCTACCAGGACACTTACGTTTATGGGGTGGTGGGCAAAGCTGTGATCCTGGAGTGTGGCACCAGTGTGCCTGACATCTACATATGGAGCTTCACCAAGCCCGGCACTGACGCCATCAAAGCAGTGGTGTACAATCTGGGGAAAGGGCCGAGGATCCAGCAGTTTGCTGAAACACTTGGACAGTTGACCATCATCTCAAACAGTGCAGCAGTGAGCATTGAGAAACTGCCTCTGGCTGCTCATGGCCTGTTCACCTGCCAGGCCTTCTACAATATCGACAAGGAGCCCGTAGTCTACTATTACTACGTTCACCTCAATGTCAGAGGTAAGACTCTCAACTCAAATTACATTTCTTCGTCAAGCAGGGTGTTTGTAACAGGCTCAGCTTTTCTTGTGCACTTTGACACTTCTTCTGATAACTGGAACCAAATCAGTGACCAACTATTTATAGTCAACAGTTGTCTTTTTAATACAAATAAAATCAAGCCGCAATATAGTTTTTAAAAATTTGTTTTTTATGCTGTCTTGCTTTGGATGCCAAGTCATGTATTTTTTATGTGCTCGTTTATTTCTTTGCTTCCTTAGAGTAATGCAAAGTGAACAGGACTGAAACAAAACCATTTTTCTTTCACAGGTTTTTCTTTTTTTGTCTAATGTTGCAGATCAAGCATTTCAGACTGTTTTGGTGAAGGACTGTTTAAAGGACTATTAAAATTATTTGAAACATCTACTGTAAGCACTCAGTTTAGCCCATGACTAAGCATGCAAAATTAAAAAGCACATCTTCTGAAAACATTTAAAGTTTCAAAAACTTTAAATTTTAATCTAAGTTGCACTGATCAATTCTTTGCTAAATTGTTTCAGTTCAATGTTGTTATGGTTTTTTTTTAGCCTTTTAAAGATCAGCCTGCAACTGTTTAATTGGATGTAAGTCCAGACTTTGACTAGGTCATTCCAAAACCTTGTTTTGTGTCTTAGCCACTCGCAGGTGAACTATCTGGTGTGCTTTGAAACATTGTCCTTATGCACAGACTAAGTTTAAAACTTTGCTATTTTGGGGATGGATTTGTGAATTCATAAATAAAGTGTCTGGCACTAAGCTCATTAAATCAGTTTGTGTGTTTCTTAAGGAGAAAACACAAATCATAGATCAGTTCTAAGGGTTTTAGAATCAACAGTCATTCAGTTTACAAATAGCCTTAAAGCTGGTATACTATCATGCAAACAAAGAGTCAGAATTCATTGAGTGGTTCAGTCATGCACTGCGAAAACACAACATAATGAAAATGACAGCATAAAACTCTTATTTCTCTCTCTATTTTTCTTGAACGCAGTCCCCGTCAGTAAGCCGTATCTATTGCTAAGCGATGTGTCTCCGGTGGAAGGCTCCACAATGTGGATGCGATGCAACCTGGAAAACGGGACCGGGCCAATCCAGTACGTATGGCAGCACGAAACCCACAGTGGCAACATCACAGTGGTGGCCCAGGGAAGCAGCAACCTCATCAACATGACAGACATCAACAGAAACCACACTGGCTGGTACCGCTGTGTGGCCACCAATGCCGTCAACAGTGAGAGCTCGAACCGCTTATGGCTGGACACCATCTGTGAGTGTTAAAAAGTTTCTCTTATAATCTTTTGAAAAAGTGTTTGTGTTTTTTTAAATTCACGATGAGTGTCTTCAACTTCGAAAACAATACATACCCATTTATTTTCTGATTTCAGAAATGAAAATAATAAAAACATGGCATTTTTATTAATTAATCTCCTTTTGTTCTGACCAATAGTCAATAAGTAGATTCCACAAGTGTAAATTCTGTTAGTATAAGTCCAGTTCTTCTCTCAAGGTGTTTGTTCAAGAACAAAAACATTGTTTGAAGTCAAAAGACGACACTAGACAAAAAATATCAAGTTCAATAATATCTCACAAAAAAATCCCAAGCATTAAACATGACACATATCAAATTTACCTTCTAAATTCAAGTGTTTATCAAATTACTTTGTCAAATTTTGTTTTGTAAATTTGATCCTATTTTCTTACTGAAGTGTTTTGATGCTGATTGGCTGCTTTTCATCCAATTGAATGCAGCATAGAGTAGTAAAAGCTTTACTCCTTATAATACTAAGACATGTCTTCCCACACCAAACTGACAGACGGTATCAGTTCTTGGACCATCTGGACCTTTCACCTCTTACAGGCTTCCACGTTCTTTCTCTGCAGATGGTCCAGACATCCCCCGGATAGACGTGACTCCCTACAGTATAACAGAGCGGGGTTACTCAGCGTTGGAGAGAGAGACCGTTTCACTGATGTGTCAAGCTCCGTCCAATCCAGCCAGTCAGTACGTCTGGTTCTACAACAACTCCCAGGTCTACAGTGGGCCGCAGTACACCATCACCAAGATCCTTCGCATGCACACAGGAGACTACGCCTGCTTGGCCCAGAACACATACCTGAACACCCGCTCCAAAAAAACCATCAGCCTGACTGTCTACTGTGAGTGTGACCTCTGAAACTCTGTGTTTCAGAGTGCTTTCTCTGTCTTGGTACAACAAGATGCAGAACTATAGATGGGGTCTTTCCTCTTTTACTGTCTTTCTTTATTCTTAAATGATTCAGAATTTCATTTTCACTCATTCAGACGTCAGATCAAACTCACAAACATAAATACACAAACAAGAGAAAGAGAGTATTGCAGCTCTATTCTGGAGTTGGACCTCCGGAGAGTTCGAAGGCACTTTGGCAGGTACCCTTGTTGCAAGTACAGGTTGTTCATGGTTACGTGAAAAGATTCACATTAATCTTTTCACTTTAATCACATGAAAAGATTCAAACCCAGCATTTTGAAGAATGTGTCCAAATGAATTTTCCTCCACTTCGAACGTCACTGCGTGGCCACTGTATGATCTATCCTTGCAGACCCTCCTGACGGTTCCCCCTCCTGCTCTGTGGAGGCCGCTCTGAATCACACTGCCCTGAAGCTGCTCTGTGTCTGGGCTGGGGGATTCCCCTCCCCGACCTTGGACTGGATCGGAGATCTGGTGCAGGCAGGAAAAACCCAGGTGGACGCAGAACAAAAAACTAATCTACAAAGTGGAACTGCCATCATTCTGCACTCTGAGAGCGTGACCCCTAACAGCTTGTTCAGATGTGTTGGCTCCCATCCTGCTCTGAAACAAACGACTGAGTGCAGCACACGGACATGTGAGTATAGAAAGGACACAACCAAAGAAGGTAAAAGTGTTTTTGTGTTGTCATTTCATGTTTTACTTCCATACTACTCCCCCTTACAGACATTCCTCCTGCAGAACCGGTGTGTTTTGCCTATGTCACAAACACTCAGCAGTATCTGATGTTGTCCTGCTCCTGGGATGGAGGGGCCCCAAAGGCCCTAGTGTGGTGGGAGGGACCAGGGGGCCAAAGCAAAGGGGGACAAGAAAACTCCAACATCCTGGTCCTCCGTTATGGGACGGCCCGAAGTGGGAAACCGTACACCTGCTACGCTAAACACCCACTTCTGGTGGAAGCAAAGAGTTGTAGGCTCACACTGGGTCAGTCGTAACAACCACTGTACAAAACACTAAACAGCACAAGAGATTTTGTTTTTAAAAATGACTTAATATCTTCCATTTTCAGAGGCCCCGGTGTTGTTGACGCAGCGCAGAGTCATCTCTGTGTACGAGGGGAGTGACGTTCAGCTCACCTGCAATCTGAGAGCCAATTACCTTCCAGCCAATGAAATCACCTGGTTCAACAATCAGGGCCTGGATGTCCAAGACACTTCGAAGTACATGCTGCTGCGGACGTCTGCCTGGGCCAACCTGACTGTGAGAGAAACCGACGAGATGCAGGACAGCGGAGAGTACAGATGCTCCACTTCAAACGCAGTGGGAGGCGCTGAGCTCAACGTCACTCTGGTGGTCAAGAGTAGGAATCTCTTTGGATTGTCTAAATTTTGCAATAGATATTACTAGACCAGTTTTGAGGGCACATTTCTTTTTGCTTTGCCTCTGCATCAGAGCACCCCATGCCGCCCAACGCGACCCTGATCAGAGCGACGTACAACAGCCGACAGCGTAACGAGGTGGAGCTGGAGTGGCAGGTCGACGGTACGGAGGAGACTGGAGGATGGACTGGTTTCCACCTGGAGCACCAGTGGGTGTCTGAGCGACCAAACAAGAGAGGGAGCAGCAATATTTCACAGCTGCAGATGGACGAGAGGATTGCCTCCAAAGATTGGTACCGTACCATCATCCAGGATCCAAGCAGCAGGAGTCACACAGTTCGAGGCCTGACTCCAACCATCACCTACCAGTTCCGCATAACACCCATCAACCACCGCACCATCGGACACCCGTCTTCAACAAAAACTCCAGGTACAGTTAGTAAATTCTTAAAAGACAATAATACAAGCAAGATTTAAAAGCAGTAGGAAAAGGCAGATCATTTGTAGGCCAAAATGTATTAAACAGGACCAGATGATATTTTAAATCTCCTCAGCCATCAGTTTTTTGTGATTGCTGTGTTAAAGGTCTAATTTTGTTTTTCTTTTTATCCTCTTAGGTGAAAGACACACACACAACAAAAAAGCAAAATGCTCACATTGACACACACCTGACACTGGCACATTCACCCAACTTCTCTCTCTTTCCATTTCCTTCCTCTCTAAACTTTCTAAAAACTGACCCCATTTAGATTCTTCTTATGAAACACTTGATTTGTGAAAATAAGTAGATTATACATATTGTAGAAATTTTACTGGGCTAACTAGACTTAGACTGGAGTACGATTTACATTTCCCAGTTTTGCAACGCTACAGGCAGCACAAACTGGTTTAGAACCACTTCAGATTCCACCAGAACGTATTTGTCAGGATGAACTGTTTTCTTGTTTTTTATTTCAGAGGCGTACTATTTTGCAATCTGTAACTGTGGTCTCTTGCAGCGGAACCACGCAACAACATTTACCCTGCTGTGATCGGAGCAGCGATAGGCGGGATGCTCTTCGCAGCCATTCTCACAATCCTGCTGCTCATGTACATAATCCGCAACCGCAACAACAATCCCAGTGAGTCCCATACAGAGGAACCACAATTTAGCAAAAGCAGCAGGCGATAATAAAGTCACTTAAACAATTTATGCGTTAATGTTGTACTTTTGTTCCCCCAGGACTGCATGACATGCTGTTTGGCATGTGAGTATCTGGGTATTGATGTTTGTTTATCCATATGAGGATCATTTCCCAAATAAATAATCCATGTCTTTTTCCTGTTTGTTTATTTCTAGGCAGCACAGCCAGTCAAGAGAGAACATTAATTTTCCAGAGGATGAAATGGTCAGAGAGTCAGATGGAGGGATAGAGGACATCGGGGGATTATCAACTGCAGGCAAGTCAACCTTGCCTCAAAGACTGTTTCTTCTTCTCTCCTGTTTTTATCATTAACATATCATTTTGCAATTTTAAGAATCAACTGTTTATTTAAAAGCCTTTTCGCCTACACTGTTTCACACAACTTGGAATTAACAGCCTTTAACCCTTAAACTAAAACCATTCTGGAAAAATCAATGTTGTATTAGTTAGATATTGGATATCTACTCAATATTTTCAAGCCAACAGTGGAAAAACAGGTTACACTGTAAAAATACAAAATCTCACCAAATATTTTTGGTCTACTTGTAGTGCAAATATCCTAATGCGCTTGAAAGAATACATCTTTACAGCAAGATATATGAAGTTTGTCTAAATTCAAATTTACTGTGATATTTGCACTGGAACCAGGACCAAAAATACTTTGTAAAATTTGGGGGTTTTGCAGTGTAGTTTAAAAGTTCAATTCATTTCCATAGAAAATCAAAATACATTGTCTGACCTGGAACATATTTTGCTCCTCCTGCTGATATTTTCAAGCTAGAAAGTTCACTGAATTATATATATATATATATATATATGTATATATATATATATATATATATATATATATATATATATAGACACAACAAAGATTATAGTTCATTCAGATTAAATTATTTACGCTTTAATGACAATTTTAAAACCCAAAGACTGATACTTTTATTTTTTAATTTTTTATAACATAAAGCTCTTTGAACTGTCTTTTTGCTGAAATGTGCTACACAAATAAATCTTACTGATCAGTTGAACTGTGCATATTTCCCTCTCATTTACTAGATGTTGAACCTTGATATTGATCTCTTTCAGGTCCAGCCGTTTCTATACCCAGGGCATCCTCGCCCCTCACCGCCTCGCCCAGGAGTGCCACTCCCACCCCCCACCAGTCAAGCCCCCCCCTCTGGAGACGATAACGAGCCAGTGAGCGTCACAATCACAGTCAAGGCTGCAGAATCCTAGAATAAATAAACCAGCTGTAGTTTATGCTAAAGCTCTTGTTGGAGATAATTTTACTGTGTATAATATGTACATGTTGTGTTTTTTTTGTTTGTTTTTTTTTAGCTTTTTGCCTTAGCAGGCATCCACCTTCATTACGCATTAACTTCACATTCTTTCAGATTTGCATAGAGGATAGTAAGTATTTGTGTATCAATGAAATATAAGATTTTTTCATTATCACTGATCATTTAGCAAACAAGATCTTTATTCATTTATTCAGCTTTGAACATTAACATAATAAAAACAACCAGAACACTTCATTCTTTAGCTATAAAGTCTTGATCTTTCAAGTGTATAAAAAACAAGTGTTGACGACAGGAACATGTAAATATATACAGTTTGTCTCTAAAGTTCATGACAGCGTGTTTTTTTTCTCTGTTTATTATGTGATGGGGAGTAAAATCTTCTGGGTGCAGACCACATCTCCGAGCTTTTGCTTTATCTTCACAAAGAGTCGTTTGAACTCCAGTCCGTCACCCTGGAAAGGCAAAGTCATTTCGGCGTTTCAGAGCAACCCAAACAAGAATTCCCAAAATGCATCTGATGTATTGCTTAAGCAGTTAAGCAATATTTGTACACAAAGGCAACAACTGGTTACAGAATCTGTCTGAGTAGCAGGATTAACTCGCTCTGCTGCATCTCAATAATAGTTCAAATTCTTCCTTCCGTAAGATAAATACAATTTTAAAGATAAAGAAAATGTTCATCTTATATTTCCTTGCAGATTTGTGTTTTTTGGGGGTTATATGTGATATATTGACACAATTCAGCACATAGTTGTAAAATGGAAGAACATTTATGTGTGGCTATCAGTCTCATTCCAAAACAAAACACTGAAAAACTGATAGAAGTAAAAAGAAAATTGTTGGTTATCACATAAAATCCCAATAAAACCAATAAAACTTAAAGTTGTGGTTTTAATGTGATCAAATGAGGAAAGGCTTCAATAACCTGACTACTTCTACAAGCTTCTTTAAATATGTGCTTGGGGAGCAAAAAGGATGATCATTTTCTAACTTTTTGTTGCTGCTTCTGCACTTTCTCTGCATTTTCTGTGGTTTCCAAGCCCATTTCGCTTTGCACGTTCAAGGTTTTAGAAGAATTCAACCTGAATGCTCTTTCAGGTAGAACAACATCCGCTAGAAAACCACATTCAGGCATCATTTTGAAATGCAAACACTTACCTTAGACAGTCTGAAATCCAGCAACACTCGCTGATTCATCTCCAGTAAAAAGACCTTGAAGATGAGCTTGTTGTTACGTTTGTCCAGAGTGCTCACAGTAACCTGAAGAGAAGGGAGAACTTTATGAAGACAAAAACATGGCAGCTCCAGTTAGAGGAGGTGGTCAGTGTGAAGGCTGTCCTTAATTACCATCTTTATTAAAAAGTGTTTACCTGTTGTGTGCAGGTGAGTTTGAAGACAAGTGCCATGCCGTCGCAGACGTCTTTCAGGGCAGATAAGGAGGCGTCAGCATTCACGTTGGTAAAGAAACGAGTCATTCTTCGCACTAATCTCTGCCAAAGCGACTATTTACAGAAAGAAACACATGAACTTCATCAACAAAGTATTAAAAAAAATATGAATTTTGTTCATTTTTAATGCATTTGCAATATTTTCTGAATGCGCCGTACCTGACTGGCTCCCGGCGTGCCCAACAGCTGACTGCCCAGCAACATGTGCTCAGGTTTAGTCGGCTGGGAGAAGCTGACCTGCCCTTCAGTCAGGCCGATCAACAACATGGCTTCCCATCCACCTGGAGCAAAGTCAGGCTGAGAGCTGGAAAACTGCATCCTGTCATCACTACACACATGGAAAGATCATAAATAAATAATATTTCGGCTATATCTGTTTGAAAACATCACTTTGTTCCAAGGCTTGGACCTGTTTGTCCGGGATTTAAGCTCCAGCTCCGTTCGAAGAACTTTATTGGATCCTGATCTCTGACAACCTAGAGGACAAAAGACGGAAATCAGCACTGTGAATATTAACCCATTAAGATACATGATTAAAATAACATCTGAAAAAAACTAAACCCTTTTCTTCTTTAAAGAGAGTAAATTAAACCAAATTAAGAAGTTAAACTTGCTCTAATTGTACAATAATTTGGCTTCATCTTTATGTCTATTAACATAAAATACAACACAAGAAATGATTTGCTCTTTTTGAAAAAATGATGCTGATCTAATGCTACATGAAGCCTGAAAGGTAAAAGTTTAAATCATGCTTGCCTTGAGTAAACCAGCGATCCTTCTGTATGTCTGTGATAACGATTCTTGCATCAGGACGGGGCTGCAGCAATTTGGACAGCAAACCTAAGGAAATTTACGAAAAAATACAAGAATCTAACCTGCAGATTTTATAACATTTTTGAACACAAAGCATTTGATGAGTAAACGCTTTATCTTTTAGACTAACTTATACAACCTTTACTTCAACAAACCATAGAATGCAGACTCAACTAAAGCTGGAACTGATTATTGTTTGTAAATCAAGATTCTGTGAAGCAGTTTATGCTCTGGTATGGCTTTATTTTGTTTTCAAAAATTGTGTTTGTGCATATTCGCATCAGAATAGGCACAAATTGTTTCACATTTATCTACAGGTCTGAAACCAAACTGATCAATGAGTTTGGCAAAAAGTTAAATTGTAATATAAATAAACATAGAAGACATTGTTTCAAAAAAATTTAAAACATACTTTATATTTCAGATATTTGAAATTTAACATTTTAATGTATGGAATGGGGAATAAAGTCTATAAACATTTTTTTTAACAGTTATTCAGATTTCAAATTGATTATCAAGCTTTTCAAGATTAAATAAAAAATTTGCATAATTCAGAAATAAATTTACTTTCTGCCATTACTATTAAATTCAGTTCATAAAAAATGCTCAAAACAAAATATTTTTAAAAATTTAATTACTGAAGGAATGATGACTCTATAAATGAGTTCCACCTCTATCTTTGCAGAATATGAATTAATAAAGCTAAATACATTTTAGTAGGAAAAATATTGCAATCCATGTCAGATGCAGAGCATTTTTTTCCAGAATATAATCTGAGTCTTACTAAGAGGCATCGGCTGGATTTTCTTCCAGGGAGGTAGGTAAGTCTTCTTCTGGAGCCAGTCCGAGTATTCCTGGCAGCTCTCAGTGGGCTGATCCCAGGGCAGCTCTGATAAAGAAAAACAAACATGTTGACCAAAGGTTTCTGTGCCTCAGCAGATCATTTGTGACACAGATTCTCGGCAGAAACAGAAAAAATCAGATAATTTCCATCTCATCACTTTTGTTTCACATTAATAAAGTGACAAACCCTGATTAATAAAGCTGTAAACTTTATTTGTATTTGTTTGTTCATTTCAAACATATTAAAAAAAACAAGAGAATAAGCAATCAGTAGGACAGAGACAAACATGTGAATACAAAACCAAGAACAAAATAATGTGTTTACTACTTCTTTTAGGTTTGAAAAGGAGTAGGAAGACGTGAACACTTATTTAGTCCTACCTCTTATCTCAGTTTAATGGAATGTATAACTTACTGACTCAATAATTATCAAAAATGTATAATTGAAACCATGCAACCATGTTATATTATTCATGTGCCTGTTTTATTAAATTATATTACATAATATAATATGCGGATAATAATAAAAAAAACAATTAATAAATAATCTCACATAGAGCTAAGGTTCACTGTACAATTAGAGTAATACAGCTGTATTCTTATTTATTTTTAATCAAACAATTGATTTAGTGACCTTTCAAGGTGTCTAAATGTATCTGATTATGATGACTGTGGCTCAAATGCAAAACTTGAGGAATCGATAATTTCCCAAAAACTGGACGTTCCTGCAGTCCTAAGGCACGATTTGTGTCTCACCTCCTGCCAGCATTGCAGTCAGAACGATCCCACAGGCCCAGACATCTGCAGGCTGAGCTTTGTACTCCTGCTGGCTGAGAAGCTCTGGAGCAACGTAGGGGAGCGTTCCACAGAGTCGATTCAGAAGGCGCTCCCGCCCTTTGAAACGAAACATGGTGGCCAGACCAAAATCTGTCAGCTTCAAGTTGTCTATGAGGAAAGAAAACACCTCATGATATCTGAATATATTAAACATGAACTCCAATTTGTACACATTTGATTTCCTCACCTTTGTCATCCAGCAAAATATTCTCTGGCTTTATATCTCGGTGGGTGATGCCAAGGTTGTGAAGGTACTCCTGTGAAAACAAAGCAAGAACAAAACCTTTAAAACACGTGTGGATTTTTCAAACTTTCAGTCTGAATTTACTCACCACAGCGGCTATTAGCTGCTTGAAAAACTTGTGAGCATCTTTCTCTGGCATCCCCACATCAGGCTCTGTAACAACAGAAAGAACCCCAAAAAGGCTTTAACATAGTGAATAAAAATTATATGCAAGATGAACTTGTATCTAATACATTTTATTGGGTTTTTATGTGATAAAACAACACAACAAAGTGCATAAATATGAAGTAAAAGATAAAGTAAGACGATATGTTGTTGCAGCACATATTTGTCCATAAAATCCATATAAAATACATTAAAATTTGTGGATGAAATGTGATAGAATGTGAACATTCTCAAGAGATCTTAGCACTTCCACAAAGGGTTGTAGATGCAAATTTATACTGAGAATAAATGTCACAAAAACATTCTGCAACAACTTGTCCATTACCAATGCGGTCAAACAGCTCTCCTCCGGTGCAATACTCCAGAAAAAGATAAACAGTCGGTCCTTCCTTTCGATGACCAAAGAACCTCACGATGCTGGGGTGGGTGAGCATCTAACAGAGAATAAGTGTTAAAATGTGTAGATTGTGAGGCTTAAAGTGCAAAATAAGTAGCCTACCTTATGGATGCAGACCTCCTTTTTGACATTGTCTGCACACTCCTTAGCCTGAGAAGTGTCAATCACCTTCACTGCCACTGCCTCTTCAGTCTGTCTGTTCACCAGCAACCTCACTCTGACACAATCAGTAAAAAATTAAATAAATAAAAAAAGTGGTTAAATTATGAGGCACGTGAAAATGTTTTAAATAAATGAAAATTAGTTTTGTGGAAAAACAAAATTGCACTGCAGTTTTTACTGATATGCATAAAAATATTCATCTATATTGCAAAGAGTACAACATCTAACACATGATTTGCATTTTCGAGTGGAAAAATAGGCCCAATCTGCAGTTTTGACGGCAAAGTAAACAATAACAATATATAACAGCTCAGTCTTACTCTCCATAAGCTCCTTCTCCCAGAGTCTGAACGACGTCCCAGTCCTGCACAAAAGGGATCGCCATGCTGCGATGCAGACAGAAACACGTTTTAATAACACGTCAAACTCCGCATCTCATTAACAACGGTGAAACCTGTCATTCCTAAACCCTGTCATTCCTAAACATGCTAGGAAGAACGCGAGATGTTAAAAGTCTCCATTCATTTTAAGAAACAAGTAATTTAAATATCTGTGTATTTCATTGTACCTGAAAAAACTTCAGCTGCAGTTTTCGCACAAGGCGGTTCGCGAAAGCCTAAAATATCCTTGTCATGTGTCAGCAGGGGAAGCTTTAGAAAATCCTGGCGTAAATTTGGCGCCCTGTTGTTTTACTGGACGCAACTTCCGCAAAGCTTCGTCATTTCCGCTAGAACAACGTTGGTCTGTGCGCTGTTGCCCTCTGTCGCGGTAAATAAAATAAAATAAAATAAAATAAAATAAAATAAAATAAAATAAAATAAAATAAAATAAAATAAAATAAAATAAAATAAAATTAAATTAAATTAAATTAAATTAAATTAAATTAAATTAAATTAAATTAAATAACTAACAAAATAAGTTTGTGAAGAGAAGATGAACTAAATTGCACTAATTAATCATCCTTCTCATTAATATTTGGTTAGAATGAAAAACAAACACCAACGCAAGTACTGGTAATAGTTTCTTAAAAGCCGACTTAAATCATCTCATAAATCGGATTGCGCTGGGTTTTGAGATTACTCCACAAGATGGCGCTGGAAATCATACATGTCAAAAAGAAGATATTGAGAAAAATCTGTGCATAAAAATTAAACCCGTAACTGAAAAATCTTTTTCATTAAATTCAAAAATATATTTTATTTTCCCTGTAATTCCAGCATCCAACATTTTTTGACAATAAAATATCAACATAAAAAGAAGAGGCTCCTTCTGAGAAGATATAAGGGTACACTGTTTTTGTGTTGCCCTAAATCAACAAGTTAATCAGCAAACTTCACTCAAATGTGCCTTCGTTTTTGGGAAATGATGAGGCAAATGTTTGTACTTTATCTCTGTTTCACAATACTTTGATTTTTGTGCAACCTGTGACCCTGTGGAGTGGGAAAACCAGAAATTTAAAGAGAAAGGAAAAGATTTTAGAGTAGTTCTAGAATATTAAGGAGGAAATCCATACGAAAGCATGATTATTCCTAGTTATCTAAGCCATCTTGATTTTATTTTTTACAAGTTATCCTTTTTTTCTTCTTTGTATTTAGGCACACACTTTAAACAAAGTACTGTAAACTGAAAAGTTTTGGGGAAACACACATATTGATCTCATTTTACTGCTCACACAGGTAATGAGTAACAGACTAGTTTTTGTTTGTCCTTGTACCTCTACCCCACCTATTGCTCATTCACTCTGAAATAAATCAGATATTCCTGCCATTTTATCACATTTCCAGTTTGTTCTCTCATCAGGCTGAAACATGGGGGCTTCTAGCAACTGGAGCTGGTATGCTACAGTCTTGTGTCTCCTCAGTTTTGGTAAGGAATTTATCATTAACATGCAGTACCTGCATGTTAATTTGTTTATAACTCCAGGTTTTCAGGACTGTCCAGGTATCTCTCTTGTACATTAGAGTGAAATGTGTGAAATTTGTTTGACACCATCAGAGCCTAAAAGTTTATTTTACAAATTTAAAAAGTCACATTCTGGAATTATGGAATGGTAATCATGTGCCTGGAAAATTAACATCCTTGATTTAAGTACAAAAAAAGTTAATATAAGGTTCTAACATATTTAACCAGGAAAAAATGTTTATTTATTCGGTGAACATTACTGTTAAAATACTGAAGATTACGCTGAACCTATGAACCTATGAACAGGTTCACAGGTTCAGTGATATATTATATTATATTATATTATATTATATTCAAGCTTCAAGTTTTCCATGGGTGAAATCCATTCCATACAGTGAAGCATACACCATGTAGTCGTGTGCCTGTTTTTTTTATTTTTTTTTTATTAAACTAAAGCTCTGAACCAAAAACCAAAACCGTCTGTCTTTTTGCATAGGTGCTGAGGTTCTTTGTGATTGCACACTCCATGGTGTACAAATCCAGGGTGGTAATTTTACACTGACCAAGGAGTTGAGGAGAGGGAGCTTACTCATCTACAGCTGTGAAGATGGATACTACCCGTACCCTGCTTTGACCCGCATCTGCCAGGCAAACGGCTCCTGGAAACCAGCACCCAAGAGGTTTATGCCACAGAAATGCAAACGTGAGCACCACAACTTTCAGTGATTTATTATTTACGCCAGGCTTCATCAAAGTAACAACTCTGACTCCTTTTTGCTGATTTTCCTGAAGTTGTTGAATGCCCTGATCCGAATGTTCTGGAGAATGGAAACGTCGTTCCTATTGAGGTCCAGTACTTTGTGGGGAATGAGACTTCATATGAGTGTTACTCTGGATACACACTGAGAGGATCATCCAAACGAATTTGCTTACCAAATGGGAAGTGGAGTGGCTCCACTCCAATCTGCAGCCGTGACTGTAAGTCTTGAGCAACATTTCATTGTTTTTTGCTTTGCTTTGTTTTGCTTACTTTTTGGGTGCGTAGAGATTTTTCATGTGGAACAAACCCATGTGTAAGGAGTGAATTAAATGGGCTAAGAATCAATATTTGAGACCTTATCATGTGATAATATCTGAAAACAAAGCAGTCACTATCCTTATTAATGCAGCTTTCAAACATGGTGTCAGCCAACAGAGGACGATTAAGGTCGAAAACATGTAGATAAATGTAATAGAGAGTACACTACACCAATACATTTCAGGAAATAAGACCTCAAACCTTCTTTTTCCTTTTAGAAATAACAGTCGGGGACTGAGTTTCATTTCTGTTTTTCCCAGCCGGTTCTGCCTGTCCTGATCCTGGAGTCCCACCTGGAGCCTCAAGAGCAGGAAATATGTTTGAGATTGATGACAAAGTGACATACTTCTGCAATGGCGACCTGTTTTTGGTGGGCTCCAAGGAAAGAGTGTGTCTGGAGAATGGACAGTGGACCGGGACAGAGCCAGCATGCTACTGTAAGATTTGTTAATTTTATATTAATAGTTGTTACTACTACTCCTTTAAAATGAAGTCATCTTGTTAAAATTGTCATGTGAATGACTGCATGAATGCAAAGTGCTTTGGAGTCCTCTGAACTAAATAAAGATTGACCTATTGACCTTTTGCATGTGACATCACGCTCTCCAGAACTCCACCATGACGGAAGTCAAAATGCGCTCCTTTAAAACTAGCCTAAAAACAGACTGGTAGCCTCATATTGCTTCTATTTAGTTGATCTCACTTTAAAAATGGTCACAAACAGACAAGGATAGAAATCAAACATGTCATTTTATCTTATAACTTGTAATGATGCCAATATGGCGACAATGGAAAACTGCTGTCAACAATAATAATGACTGTCAGCCCTCCGTGTAATCACACATTTGCATTCATATACTTTTTAAGTAACTATGATTAGAACAATATCAACTATGGGGAAGGTATGTGTCTAACCATTAGTAACCATGGAGACAATACCATGGTTACTGGTATGTGTATATAAAAAAACTGACTAGCATCTTGCCTTTTGTACGTTTTTAAGACTGCGCCACTGTACAGGACGTAATGACAAGTGATATAAATCATGGCGTGAATTCAGGCAGTCATTAACTTGATTAACACGTCAGGAGGGAGGAGGTATGGGACGGTTTCTAAGCGATTTCCAACTTTTACAAATACCGCCGTCTGTGAGCCCAAACCTGGTGTGTTATGTTCACAGACAAATTATATTGACCAGAACAAGTAGAAGCCATGAATAAACTGGCAAAAACAATTTTGGAAAACAATTTCAGTCGCTATGTTCAATGCTCCCGTCCCTCACTTCCGACGTCCATCATGGTGCCTGCAATAATTAGTGACGTAGATGGAAAGGGTCAATACAGGAATAGGCCAGTGGACTAGCCAACTTTCATGCACATCTTTTTTGAAAAGACCAACTGAATTAAATTGTGTTTTATTTTGCTGCTACTTCTTTCAGATAAGCACACTTTTGATACCCCACGCGAGGTTGCAGAATCATTTGGAAGTGCAATTAAAGGCACTCTCACCACTACACAATCTCTTGGTAAGTTCCTGGACTTTATTTTATGACAATATTAGAAACTACAACTGCAATGTCTTAGAAACAAGTGTCTCAGCTTTTGTTAAACATGACATATGGCATGACAAAAAGATATATATTGCTAATTATTGCATATGTAAAACAACTGTATGAATGTGGCTCTTTCATAAAACCTCTTGTTACACAGATGATACCCAAGAAGGGAGATCAATCAGGATTTTAAAAGATGGGACTCTCAACATCTACATAGGTGTGGACATTTCTGAAAGCATAAAAGAAGAAGATTTTATTAAAGCAAGAGACGCTGTCATAACTCTGATCAAAAAGGTAAGGACGTCTTCAAGAAAAAAGATGTCAGTTATATTTTTAGGAGAGAAAACAAATGTGACACAAACCTATGAGGAATATTCCTGTCTGAAATAAAAATAACCATGAGGATACTGATATGAAAACCCACACGTAAAAATGGCAGTATTTATGACCTTAAAACATTTCTTCAGCAGCAGAATAATTTAAAAGATATTCCTTTTCCCTGCACAACTGTAGGCGTTCCAAATTCACAAAATATTTACTTTTCTTTCATTGCCCCTTTTTAAATTTGCAGTGCAAAAATCGCCATGGTGATAGAATAAATTCACAAAGAATTTGTGCAGTCCACAATAATGATCGGCATCATAAACTTTATTGTTCATTAAAAAAATTGCGCTAAAGACACAGACATTTAGGTGTCATCAGCCGGTCATATTAAAAGTTTTATATTATTTTCTAATGGAAAGGTCAATTGCCTTAGAGCTCCCTCTGCCTTACGATGCGCTGAGTGTGCAGAGACTCAGCAGCATAGTGCTTGGATGGCAGTTATTCTGTGATGGCTCTGCTGATTGCGGGTGGAGTTTAGGGGTCTGAGGATCCTCACAGGGTGAGACCACAGACTGCTGTTGATGGGTGCTGGCAATAAATTTGCTGAGCTCTTAAAGAAGGTTAGAAACACAGCAGTTAAAGCTACTAGGCCTGGACATTTATTCAATCTATGAAATTAATCAAAAGACATGTTATAGCACAGAGTAGACAATTTTTACATGTAAATGAGAATCCGTCTTTCTAAAAATACTCAATTGGGTCTGATTGTGTGTGAAGCTTTTATTCAGTGCTTCCACGCACTTATAGGCTCATTTGACATACAGTTTCTTGTTCCCTTTGGCTTCCACAACAGCAGCCCATTAGAGGTAAATTTAATTATGAATTACAAATCATAATCTTGACTGATGTTCCTTGGCACGAGGCCCTTGGCCCGTTGTCAAGGTCCGCTTCTGGAAAAGCACCCAGCTGATAAATGGATAGCTTTCTCTATAGAATAACTACCCTAAGCAATTTAAAGTATCAGGCACGTTGGATTAACGAAGCATTTCACAGCAATTGTTCAAGTTAACTTCTGCTCATAAAGATGTGTCCGACGTTTACACAGGACCGCTGCACTTCAACTGTTGTTGTTTTCCACAGATCGCCTCCTTCAGTGTGTCTCCAAACTACGAAATCGTTTTCTTCTCATCTGAAATATACAAGGTCGTCAACATTCTCGATTTTTTCAATGCCACAGTGGAACTTAATCAAGTCATAAAAGACCTGGAAAAGTTTGAAATAAGAAGTGAGTCAACCCGAGCACAAGATAATGGTTATAAAAAGGTTTTAAATACCTACCAGGACTCTGTTTTAACATCTGTGTCTTTGTGGCGTTTGGTTTAAAGACAAAAACGCTGGAACAGATCTGAACCTGGTCTTCAAAAACTTTGAGAATCAGATGGCTTTCATAAAGCGACAAGCTGGAGATGAGAGATTTAAAGCTCATCGCCATGTCCTGATCCTTTTCACTGATGGTAACAAGCCCACATCACACATATTGCTTGCAAACACACATCGACCTTCCACAGTTTATTGATATCCTAAAAAGTCTAAAAAAAAATTCTCATTTCATATATTTTAGTACCTTTGGCTGAAGGCATAAAACCCGGCCAAGTTATTGGTTTCATGATAGATTTAAAATGTTAATAATTTCCTTTTCTTTCAGTCTTTGATCAATGCAACAAAAAAAAAATCTATGCATTTAAGTTCCCAGGGACTACATTTTAAGAAAAAGAACAATATAACAAATGTATTGAAATAAATTCTATTATTTTAAAACTTAGTCTCAGACAAAATCTTCAACAAAATGTAACATTTTTCTTGTCTTATGCAGATGTTTCTCATTTCTCTAGCCTCTGACCTTATTCTGAAACATAATTGTGGCACCGGTGATTTTATTTAAAAACAATTCTGACATCTGATTTTGTTGCTGACATTTCTTTTCTTGTTACTTTGTAAATCCACACAAACATTAAAAGATATATTTTCACACATATTTAGGGATATCAATAAATGTATATTTTTTACATCTGAAACTTTTACAAGCAAGACCTTTTCCACAGGTGCGTATAACATGGGTGGTTCTCCTAAGCCTACTGTTGCCAGAATAAAGAACATGGTCTATATGAATCACACTGTGGAGAACCACGTCGGCGCAAGAGATGACTTTCTTGGTAAGTTCAGTTTTCAGTATGTTCCAATCTCCTTTAAACATTGTGACTTGGGTGATCTAGACATGTTACTGTTGCTTTATGAAGTCCCAGCCAAAACTTCTGTGTATTGTGTAGGGATTTTATTTGACTGGTTAACAAAAAAATAGTGCTTAGTGTTTATGTGTTTCAAAAATCTTTAAGAAATCCAAAACTGAAAAATGTTGCTTGCTTTCGTACTCAACCCCTCTTGAGTCAATCCTTTCAACTTCTAAAATGTTTTCCTCAAAGATTGGTCTATATTTTGCTCCTTCCATCAGTCAAGCTTCTCAGTGTCTTCTAAAAAAAATACCTTTCCATGATGCTTCAAAAGATATGAAAAAAATAAGACCAATACATAATTCTCTTCAAAATTATGCATGTTTGTTCATTACACTGTTGTACACTGTTGTAAGTATTATTGTCATGGGGAGCTTGAATTATATTTTTTATCACTTTCTAGATATTCATTTGTATTAAAAAATAATTTAAAACAGTGTAACACTTTCCACAATTTCACAATCATGCACTATTTAGAATTTTTTCGTAAAATCTCAAGAAAATACATTTAAGTTTATTGTAATGTGATCTAATTTAAAAATGTTAAAGGGGTATGAATACTTTTGCAGAGTGCATTACTATTTGCAATGTAAATGAAACACAAACTTACAAAGTAACACCTTTTTGCAGACATCTATATCTTTGCCATTGGGAATGATATTTTTGACGACGACCTGCAGCCACTCACTTTAGGAACAGGAGGAGATCATTACTTCAGGATGTCAAAAATCATAGAATTAAAGGAGACCTTTGATTTAATAATTGGTGAGTCAACTTTGAAAAGGGAAAGCTGTAAAAAGCCTCTGTTTCTTTTTTTTTTTTTGTCAGCTGTGATGTGCATGTGTGCGTGTGTGTCTCTGTGTGTGTGCTGGTATAATTCCTGTAATTCTTCATTTAACACTAATTCAGCTCGGGGGAGGTAAGTGATCTTAAATGGGGCTCTGAATGGTTCTCTAGTTTCCCAGAGTAGCCAGGAAGAGAGCTGTTTTCTTCTGATGTGGATGGATGTGATGAAGCCCCTCAGTGGACTTGAGTGGAGTATTTTAATTTAATGCAATAGGCTCTAAATTTGTTTTTTTTTTGTTTTTTTTTAATATCCTTAACAGTTTAAATATTTATTTTTATTTTCTAAATACTGTTTGTTTGTTTACTATTTACACTAACCATGTATTTGAGTTTCATATTTGTTCTGCTTATTGCAGATGAAAGCAAAGTTGTAGGTCTGTGTGGCCTGCACAAGGATTATGATCTCCTGAAAAGTAAAGAAAGCAAAAAGAAAATGTATCCATGGTTGGCGTTTGTCATTAACCAGGTGACTAATTCAACAATTTAGTTAATTAATCATACAGCAAAACAGCATCAAAATGCCATGAAATATATTATTTGCAGCACCGTGTATTTATGGTTCTGTTAGAGTTATGTTACATCTTTATTTTAGCAAAGCATCATGTTGGTTTAACAGCATACACTTTCTCTACTGTCTGTTCTGTACAACTTCAGGGAAAAAAAAAACAAAATTGCCTTGGGTCACTGGTGTCGCCGGACTTTGTCCTGACTGCTGCTCATTGCTTCTCCTTTGAAGATGAGGTCGAGGATATAACAGTTGAAATTGAAGATGGACTGGGCAGCAGCAGTAAATATCAATTACTTTCTTTCTCAATTTGTCCAAACAAGCTTCCATTTTGTCACAATTTAATATGCATATGCAGAATTAGACATTTATTATAGATTATTATACTGTTATTTGAACACAACATTGTAACTAAATTTCTCCGACTATTTTAATCAGTCTGTATAATTAATTATGGCATATGCTTAATCTTTATTTATGCAGTGAAAAAAGTGAAAAGTTTCAAGCTCCATCCTCTGTATAACTTAACGGCCAAAGTCAAAGAAGGCGTGACAGAGTTTTATGACTATGACTTGGCCATTATCCGACTGGAACGTCCAGTGAATATCTCTGACTCTGTAAGGTATTTAACATCTTTGTCTTTAAATGATATGGCTACAGCTAGATTATTTTATTGATTTAGCAATTTTCACATTCCTGCTTCAAAAACCTAAATTTCTTCCAGACCAATATGCATACCCTGCACCCAGGAGACCAGCGACGCTCTCAACCTGGTTGGCGAGTCAACATGCAGTCAACAAGGTCTGGGGGTTTGGCTCCTGTGCTCTGCTATGTACACTTGAAATCAGGCGTTAACACTTTATGATTAGATGATGATAACATTTTTAGTTGAATGGAGATACGCCTGCAGATGCATTTCAAGGCAACACACCCACACCCAGCTTCCTTGTGTTACATCGTGGCAATCAAAAGAAGGGACTGATCCAATTCACAAAATAGTTGGCAAAAGGAGGGAAAACATTAAGTTGAAATATCGCACCAACATTCACCATGGGAACAAGTAGATCTTTCACACGCTCACACCCATTTTCTGCAGCCTAAGGACTGGTTAAAACTTTATCTATTTATCCATTTATCACCACAGGTACCACTACAATTTTTTTATGTTCTAGAAAAATAATGACAAATAAAAAATCTTATGTCTTATGATGTCAAATTGAGAATGGCCCTAAACTTACCATCAAAACATTTAGAAAATGCCTGACCGCATTTCCAAAGACTTTCAAAGGTTTGAGTGAAGCCGATTCACCAGGAATCTGTCAGGAGGAATTGGCCACAATTATAGCAAACTATTGTGAGAACACCCAAAACGCTTGAAACAAGTCATGCAGATTAAAAACTGATTTAATTTGAAACAGTGACACCAGTGTTGTCACTCTTTCACTATTCTTGCATGTGGTATGTAAAACGTATTTCAGTGAGGGAGTAAGTAAAGTCTATTGGCTAAGTGCTTTTCAGAGACAAAATTATCTGATCTCTTAGACACTCTTCAAAATGGGTAACACATGAGCACATAACACTCAAGCAAGTCATATAAATATGTGTTGATCTCCAGAAATCAGGAAATGACTACTAAAAAGCTACTGCAGCAAAAAAGGGGCTAAGATAAATTTATTTTTTCTTAAAAATTTAACGAAGTGAACAGAATTTATCATTACTTTACTGCAAAATAATAATAATAATAATAATAATAATAATAATAATAATAATAGAAAAATTGTAAAAAAAAAAAGAATCTCTCTATGCAAAATTCACATTCACACCATAAGGTGATAGTTGCGCATAAATAGCAAAGATATGGTTAAAACCTCCTCTTTTAGTATTATATATATACGTTTTTTTTTCCAACAAATTAGCCCAATGGCTCTTTAAAGATGGCACACTTTCTTTCCTTGTTTTTCTGAAAAAGTAAAGTCTCATGGAGCAAGGAATTTTATACATTTAGAAAATGTTTTATAGAGGAAGACTGTCAAGTTATGATATGAGTCAAAATGGAGGCCCCTGACAAATTATTGTGTTCTGAATTAACAGAGCAGCTCCTGCTAAAGAATTACCGTGAGCAACTCAATTTCCTGACAAAGGAGCATCCGCTGGTAGCAGAAAAAACTGTTTTCGCCAAGCTTGGAGAAAACGTAAGTTTTATATAACTGAGATGCTTTGTTTACCAATGTTATATTTCTTTGATGCTTGAATGGTTTATTGCAGAGAGATCTGTGCATCAAAAAAGCCCTTGATGCACAAGGAATCACCACAACAGATGAAACGGTTGCTGTGACCGATAACTTCTTGTGTACCGGTGGTCTGGTTGGGTACAGAGATCACATAGCATGCAAAGGTGGGTATACTCTTATCACTTTTCAACATGTTTAACAATGGTGGTCCAGTTTGGTAACTCTGTCTGTGGAAAACTCTTGGGACAGGGGATTCTGGCGGTGCTGTGTTCAAGAACTTCAACCAGCGGACAATCCAGGTGAAGAGCTGTGTGCAGCATATGTGTCAGAAAGTCATTTATCATCATAAACATGGAGTAGAAAGAACAGGTCAGTCAAAGTAATGACTGAGATGACAGATTTGTTTCTTCTTCACAGATTGGAGTGGTCAGCTGGGGAACACAGGATCTGTGCAGCGCCAAAGGCAATCTGGCTGAGTCCAATACTGAGTCCAGAGATTTCCATATCAATCTGTTTAGAATGATCCCTTTTCTTTCTCAGAACCTTGGCGATGATAGTCAAAGCTACACAGCACTGAAATTTCTGAAAAACTGAGCAGAACTGCATGCTATAATTGGATCATAACATAAAATGTGCACTTAAGGCATTTTGAACTCACATTTGCCCTCGTCAGACTTTGACCTTTTGGTTGTACCCCACATGACAGGCATACAGTGTTTATGCAACGTTTGAAAATGAATCATCAAAATGCTCCCTCTGTTAACCATGAACGATTGATTATGTGTCTATCAAATCAGGTTTTAATGTATGTTCTGCTGTTTCAAAGATGCAGATAATCTGGAAAATAATTGTATCCTGGATTAAAGCTATCATGGTAATTTACCTGTTGTCATTTTATTTATAGAAAGTTGGGCTTTCTCATTCTTACATCGAACATAATTACTTTTTTGGGGCTGAGAAAAATCACCGGCAGGATTTGCCGTGACTTTTTTCAGCTGAAAAACAAGCAACTACAGTGATTATTTTTTACGCAAATAGTGAATACTCAAGAGTCAGCACACAGCTTCATCTTTTTATTTTTATTTAGCTTTAAAATACTAAATGGAAACAATCATCTGTGACTCTTTCATTTGAGTGTAAACCACATAGTGTCTCACATGCCCCACATGGCCTGAGGGAGATAGTTCTTTTTTTTTTTTTTTTTTTATCAGATGTTGCACAAATCATTACTTTCCAAGACAAACTAACAAATAGACATCAGTTCCCACAAATGACCAACCAAATCTGAGTCCTTGCACAACCCAACAGCAGCAGCAGCACAGAAGAGTCAACAAGAGAAGCAGCCAATGCAGAGCAAAGGGACATGACCTACAAATTGCCAACTGTAACTTTGAGGATGATTAGATTCTATCTTATTAGAATCTCATTAAATTAAGAAATACCCCGATCAATTTAAAAAAACTCACCTTAATTTCCATAAACTGTTTGAAAGAATCTGGAACATTAGTTTTAGAATCTGATTTAGATGCATGATGATGTAAACCTGCTGGCACGGTTTAAATCTTCAACAATCTCACCATTGAGGGGACTTAAAATCTTAAATAAAAAAATTAAAAGAACTAGAGAATGCTTTGTAAACAATATCAAAAACAATATTCATGTTTTGATAGCTGTCTTAACATAGTAACAACCTAATGATGTTTTTTTTTACTGCTTTTGTTGTAGTTTGAATTTAGATTTTTATCTTTGGCAGGGACTTTATAAACATTTTGATCTTAAAACTTCATTCCTTAACAACAGAGCTTTTACATTCATTTTCTCAATATATTCAAATGAACAAACTGCTAATCTTTTATCTATATGCAGAAATGTATTTTCTATTAAATGACAGAACTTTCTAACAAATAGTTTCTTCGTTCCATATGAGCATTTCTTAAATAATTCTCTTTTCCAAAATTGAAAATGAAAAAAGGAGCACTTTGAGGAATTGCTCCAGCCCTTAAAAGGTTTCATCCAAACTCTTTTATGGCTTCTCAGCTCTTGCTGATCAAGCTCTCCAGCTCGCCTCCCCCCCTCCAGGTCAGTGAGTCAAGCCCCATTTCCAGCTCCCGGTGCAGACGTACGCAATGCGGACACTCCATTTGGACGTGTGCCACGGCCAGATCATTTAAATTAAATTTAGTGGAGAGTTATTCTTTTGTGTAATTAGGTTTTTCTTTTTCTCTTTATGGCCGTGAGATGAAACGATACTGAATTTGTCAGCTGTTGTATTTTTACAACCCCGACTCAAACAAGGCAATTACATCAGGAATGATTTGTTGCGGTTGGAGCCATTTCATTGCTTCAAATTATTTTGTTTTGCCACCCAGCCAGCTTTCAATAATAATAAAAAAAAGTATACTTTTGTAAACCTCTGTACTAATGCATATTGGTTGTGGCAGTATCACAGAAAATCTTGATGTCTCAATATTAATGTTGAACCCTGGCTTCTGTGTGTGTGGAGCAACAGAGGCATGATGTACTGCTTCCCCCGGGGAACATTTGTCTGGTTTCCCTCTAACTGTGAGAGAGGGAGGAGGTCAGTGGGATCAGAGAGGATGGCAGAGACAAGAGAAGACAGACTGTGTGCGATGACGGACGAATGGCTGAGGCTTAATTGAATGAAAGCTTCTTCAGGTCTCAGATGCCGTAAACAGGGAGGATATTTAAGCCAGGGTCCTACGCTTATTGAATCCCTCCTGAGGGCTTGCTAACCTCTCCGTCTTCTTTTCTATCTGGATCACAGCTGCCTCATTCTCCGCCTTCTATTTAACCGAAGCTGAACCCTCGGCTTTCACTGAAATCAATCTACACCTAAACTGATTAGCGGTGTTTGGATAGAGCAGCGTGCATGAGCGGCGGTAATTTCAGGCCCCGTTAAGCCCCCTCCTCTCTTCACCGTCTGTGCACTGCTAGCACACACAGCATATTCCTGATGAAGCATCCTGCTGTTTAAACTCTGGCTGATCTGTCTCACTGAGAGCCCTAAATCAACCTTATAGGCCATTTCAGAAATTGCTGCCATTAGGAACTGCATGCATACACGTTTTCCCCTCTTTTGAGCTCTAGAAAAGAAGATTGCATGCATTGAATGCATATTTTTTGCTGATCCTGTTCCTTTAAAATGAAATTGCACAGATAGACAATGAAACTTTATGTGCCTGAACCCTCATGACATGTTTTCTATTCTTGTAGTAAATTTAAACATCAGGTAATGCAAATTTAGCAACTTCTGACTTACTAGTGTGCACACTAGATGCAAAAGCATTCAAACCCATTAGACTATTTTCACATTTTGTCACGTTCCAACCCCCAAACCTTGATATGTTTTCTTGAGAACCCACTCAAAGTTGTGCATGATTGTTAAAAAACTTTTGCACTCTTCCCTCATTGCCTTTAAATATAATTTTGTGCAACTAACTGCTTTTAGAAGTTATCAAATTAATAAAATATATTCCACCTGTGAGTAATTCAATCTCAGCATTAAGCTGTTCTGTGAAGGTCTAATGGGTTTATTAGGGAACATTAAGGAATAAACATCATCATGAAGCCCAATGAACAGATCAGACAGGTCAGCGAGAAAGTTCTGTAATACTTTAAACAGAGTTAGATCAGAAGTCAGAATATATTAGACTCTAAACATCTCTCTGAAGAGGAGAAAGAAAATCAAAGCACCCAGGACAGTGAAAATGGCAAATGACAGTGAAACATGGTGGTGGTAGCATCATCCTGCTGGGATGTTTTTCATCAACATGGACATTTAAGCCAATCAGAGTTAATAGGCAGATGGATGGAAGAAACGTGAGCAAGGCAATAATGAGAAAAGGATGCAAACGACTTGGGCTGAATTTGGAGATTATCTTCCAGTGAAACAGTGACCCTAAAAAAACAACCTGACAAAATTGAATGGTTAGATCAAAGCATATTTAGACTGACAGTAAATTAATGTCTTTGGCTCAGCTTGAAAATTAACGGCCAAAGATGATATTCTTTTAATCTGGCCCAGTTTGTCATTTTGTGAAGAACATGCTGCTGACACACACATCAATTACCAAAACCAGGCAAAGCGCAATTTGTCTTCAATAATCAATTAACCTTATTTTGAAATATACAGATTGATCTAAAATTTGTAAAAGAAACTGAAAACGTCATCAGACATGGAATCAGAGAAATATAAAGATCTTCCTACAACTGCTGATAAAGTTTAGTGTCAGGACCTTCCAAAGTCAATTGCTATTTGGTGAAGTAAAAGCCTCTTTGATTTTAGCTTGATAAGTAATATTTTTTGTTAAGTACTGATTTAACCATTTTAAAAAAGCAGACAAGAGGTTTAACTGTTTAAATTCAGTTTAAACTGTTGTAAAACTGTTAGATAAATTCACCAGCTTTTCCAGTGTAAGTAAAATGGACTAAAGTCGTCACAATAATCAAAATGATTCCTTAAGATTCAAAAGGATCACAATAATGATGATTTTTAGGCTTGTCTTACAACTTGCCTCCACTTGGTTTTAATTAAAAGGTAAGTAAAATAACATTTGATCCAAAAAGTGTATGCGTTCACTTTAAATAGTCAAAGTGCATTTATTCCCCCTAAACAAAAAACATCTAGATTATTAATCAGAACTCCTTTCTTAACCTAATAAAGAGATACATAAATCAGAAGCATGCCTAACTCCCTTTTACTTTACATTATTTAAAAAAAAAAAAAAATCTTGACATAAAAAAGGTTCCCAACTGATTACATGCGGTCCGGTTGGAAGTCATATTTTTAGTCATTTTTCAGTTTGACATCAAGCTGCTGCAGTGAAAGATGAGTCCAGTTTTACAGCAGATGCTCCTGTAAAATTGACTGTACAGAAATGTTTTTCTCATCTTTTATTTCAATGCTTAAAAGATGTAATGTAAGTGCACCCACTAATAATAGTTACTGATAATGGTGTGCATTATTTATTGTTAAAATACAGATTGCTTCTTCTAAAGTTCAAGACAGATTTTGCTTTTGTTCCATTTGCACTCTGCTTATTGATTTAAAGAAGCAGAGGGCTTCATCTGAAAAGGTGAAGTCATGTCTTCCAAACTGAGGCAATGCGTCTAAATCAAACCTTGACACATATTTCCAAGTATGTAAAGTGCATTTCTCAGCTTTCATCCTTACTTTTTTTTTTATTCATTAGAGATCTTAGATGTCAAACAAAGATCTATGCTCCTTTGCAACCAGTAAGAGTGCTGGGAATAACGTTTTAAATGATCCCTGATCGAGTTAAGAGGGATCGTTTTCATGTAACACTTTTGTGATGATAATATCGAAAGCTTAAGTAATAAAGGAATGAGGGAAATCTGCCTCTTGTCAGCATTTACAATGAGAACCACTTGGGCGATTGGATGTCTAGCGATCAATGTATCCTCTTCTCTTATCATTAAGACTGCTCTTAACAGATTACAGCCCCCCTCCCAAAGATGAAGTCTTTTTCTCCTCCCCTCTCTCTGCTCCTCCTTCTGAAACACACACACAGCCTTTTCACTAGATACAACAGGAGACTTGTCCCTCTTGCCCCGTTTTGTAAAATAAATAATTTGAGTCTTTAAATTTCAACTTTTCAGAACTTTTTTTCACACTTTTATGAAATTCAGATGGACTTTCTGGATTTGTTTGAACCAATTTAACGACCTGACAGATGAGCAGAAATGAAAAGGACGACACTTCAGTTGAAGTTCTGGTAGAAAACTGAAAATAGTGACTGAAGATGGACCTGGTGATAACTGCCTTTTTTCTCCTGCTCTTTTGTGTTTATCCATCTGCAGAAGCAAGCGTCATTACAGGTAAGCTCCTCTTAAAAACACACAACACAAAGTCAAGAACATTTGAATTAATCTGAGGATCTGTTTTGTTTTGGCTTCTGAACTCTGAACCGGACTTTGATTCTTGAAGCAGACATATTTGAAGCGAGAGGTACACAGACAACATATTCAGCATGTGTCTCAGTATATGTTTGCCACATTGTTAGGAACTGGTAAAGAAAAGATCCCACGTGTTTCATTGTGTCTCTGTCCAGGCCAAAGAGTGTGCAAGACAGGAAAAGGGAGACCTTGTTACAAACTGGCCTATTTCTCAGAGCTGCGCTGGAAGTTGAACTTTGAGGAGGCAGAGCGCGCTTGCAAACGAGACGGAGGCCAGCTGCTGAGCATCGAGTCTGCGTCCGAGCAGAAGGTCATAGAGCAGCTCATCGGAGATCTCCGTCCCTCGGATGGAGACTTCTGGATAGGTCTCCGGCGTGGACCGGGACACGAGGACAGCAGCTCGGACTGCTCGTCTCAGTACTTCTGGCTGGACGGGAGCAAATCCTCGTTCAGGTAAGAGTGGAGGGGTCAGCAGGGTCATTCATGTTTTTTTATAAGATCCACAGTCACAGAATCGTTTTTTTGTCAGAAACTCATTTCACTTTTGTTTAGTGCAGTCATTATTCTAGCCCATCAAAGTGTTGTCTGGTCCAACAGAGCAGCCGCCACAAATCCATCCATCCATTTCTTCCGCTTATCTGGGGTCGGTGGCGGGGGTAGCAGTTTCAGAAGGGAGGCCCAGACTTCGCTCTCCCCAGCCACTTCTTCACAAATCTTACTTTAAAAATCCTGAATTTGAAATCGTGCTGCAGGAGTAAGTAGTCTCTATCCTGGATATCAATGTGTTTCCAGAACATAAGCCATGTATGAGATTTCCAGTGGGTTCTGGGTCTTCCCAGATTCTCCTTCCCAACATTCCTAGAAAACCAAGCCACCTAAATTGACTCTGATGTGTAGTAACTTTACTCTGAGTTCCCAGATGACAAACTTTCTCCCCTGATTTGCAAGGCTGTGCCTGGCCACCTGATGGAGGAAGCTCATTTCAGCCAGTTGTGTCTTGATCCTTCAGCCACGATCTATATGTCATGACCACGGTAGAGCGTTGGTAAATCAAAAGCTTTGCCTTTTTGCTTTAATCTTTTTTCAAGTCAATAGACCAGGCGGAACCTCAATTATGGCAGACGAGCTTCCAATCCAATTTCCATCTCCTCTTCCATCCAACCAACATTCATGAACAAAAATACTTGATCTCCTCTGACAGATCTCAGAGATCTCTGCCCTGCCGCCCAGAAGCTTCAGGTCTGAATTACCCAAACTCCTTCAAACTTTCAATAAATTTAAATGTGCATGTCTTCCATCTCCTGAGCTGTTAGGTAAAACACAGGCGGCTGAGTTACACCCACTCCGTGGCCATTGAATTAGGTGCACATCAAATCTAATTGAAATACAACAAGAGGCATTAATCAAGATAACAACAGCAATGATGCTGCCAACAGTGAGTTCAATTTGGCAACAAAAAGAGAAACATGCCAGAGACAGGTTATAAAACATGTTTTATTTACTCTAATCATTCTTGACTTTACCTAGATGATCAACAGAATTGTCAAACTAAGTGTCTTGCAAAAGTAAGGAATCTGTGGATTTTATGATCATAACACTTTTGGCCTGGTTTATCAGGCTGAATTATACAAGCAATCTATATTAGATTTATAATATCTAAATAAATTAAGACTTGAACTAAATCAATTTCAACAATCCTCTATTAGTCAAAGAGAAACATCCTGAGGTAAAACAGTGTGCAAGATAATTGCATAATATGGGATCACAGAAATCAATGTCAAAACAAATTCATTCAAAACTTTTGTTTTTCCAAGCAAAAGTTTCTATCTCAACTATAATAAGTTTCTGCTGCACAACTGATGCTGATCTTTGGTAGTAGATCATAAAACTATTCCAATTACCAACTGATCAAAATGGACTTTTGTAGATTCTTGGAACCCATTTATCTCTTACATTTGTATTTATCTATCACAAGAAAATGCCCCCAAAACTACATGAAAATCTCTGGTTTTAATATGACCAAAAACGTAAAGGTCGGAGCTTTATGAAGTCTTTCCCAAGACACTAAATGTGCTTTGACTGTGTGTTTCAGGAACTGGCACATTGATGAGCCGTCGTGCGGCTATGAAGTGTGTGTGGTGATGTACCACCAACCGTCTGCGCCGGCCGGACACGGTGGGCTCTACATGTTTCAGTGGAACGATGACAACTGCGAAACCAAGAACAATTTTATCTGCAAATACACAGGAGGTACAGCTGAAAACAAATGATCTGTTTCACTTTGAATATTTCTAAATTTCTGTATTTCCATATTTTTCACAGAAAAGCCAATGTCATCCACTCTGTCTCCCAACTCCAGTCAGAAAGGTAAAGTACATAACAACACATTGATATAGAACATTTATGCTACTTTAAGCAGTATATATATGTACAAAGCCTGAGATGTCATTATTTTGCAGATGTCTCTCTTCCATCTGCGCTCCCATGGGATCCAAGAGACAACAACCAAGAAAGACGAACAGGTCATTTAAAGTCTGCATTTACTGCCAAAAGTTATACACTTATAAAAAAAAAATTAGTTTCTAACAACCTCTTCTGTCTTGTAGCCGTGAATTTAGTTTACGTCATCATCCCCACAATCCCACTAATCCTGCTGCTTCTGACAGTGATGGGAGTTTGCTGCTTCAAAGTGCTGCTCAGACGGTGAGACGATAAAGATGAATTGACAACAGAAAATAAAAATAAGACTTCTTATCAGTTATGCATAGTGCTTGAAATTGTACAAGATAATAATCCTATTTAAGGGACTATTTTATTTCTTTGGAAAGGCAGTGTTTACAAGCAGACTTTAAATTTAACACAGGTTTTTAATTTAAAACTTTTTGTTCTTGTGCAGCTCCACAGCTCACACTTTTTTGAGCTTTTTTGAGTTTGAGAAGACTTTTTCGAGTCTTCTCAAACTTCCTTAAATAAAGCAAGACAATGTAGTTTTTCAATGTAATTTTCTGAAGAAAGTTTTTTAGAATATGTTTGAGGGGATAAGTCACATTTTTTTAAGAGCAGGGTTTGATTGAGTTATCATTAGTTGTTAGCGAATGTACACCGCAAAAACGAGCAAAGTAAATTCCAGTTGGATAATCAGATTGGTTATGTTTCCTTAGGTTGTTATTTTTCTATAAGTCCATGCTGAGTTACAACCAATGCCAAACTGGCTCATGGGACGGAAAAAGTTACCGTGTACAACCCACACTGAAAAAACAAAACTATATGATACAAATCCAGAAACTGTGAAGATCAGTTCAACAATGTTAACCTGAACAGCTCTAAAATAATTGGTACCAACAAAGCCTTATTTTCACCTCAGATGTTTCAGACAGTGACCAGCTTTGCTTGATGCATTGCATTTTGCAGACTCTTCATATGGCCACGTTATAAAACTGAGATCTGACTGATGTCTACTGCAAGTAAAATATTGTCAACTGCTAACTATCCTAGAGAAGCCAGATTCAAAAAGACATTTAACCAGCATGTAAATGCATCAACCCAAGTGATTAGAGTTAATTGTTTTAAAAGTAGAGTTTTGAATAGGCTTTATTACTTTGGGTGTTTTCCTTATCCTTATGTGTGACACAGAAGGAGGAACGTACAGAAATCAGAAGTATGCCAAACAGATCCCAGTCCAACTACTACAGACGTCTACAACGTCATCCGCTCCCAGAAGGATGATGACCTGGTTTCTGCTCGCCCACAAACAAAGAACACCTCCTTTTTGTGCTCCTCTCCCGACACGCCGACGGGCGACTACGACAACCTTGGTGGACGGGACACAGAAAGCGGCTTTGTAACCCTTGCGAGCACAGAGAGCGACTTCCTGAACTTTGACCTCAACGACCTCAGCCTCGGGCGCCAGCGCACCCGTGACTTCTACGACAGCAGCTTGGGACGTTCGGCTAAGAGGGTACTGAACGATGGCAGTCTGGGTCGCACCAAAAACAGGGAGTATTACGACAGAAGCCTGGGCCGCCGCACCACGAAGAGTGAGCATTACAGCGGCCCTGTGTATGGAGAGCAAGGCCTGTTTGACAGCAGCATCAGAGCAGGCACTGACTTGTACGATGCCAGACTTAAAGCTGGAGGTCAAACGGGAAAGGTTGACCTCTACCAGACATACGTCACCAGCGGTAGGCATGAGGCGTTTCAAACCAGTCTGGGAACGTACTCAAACCGGAAGTCCTTCCACACAAACCTGGACTGCTACAGGAACGGCCTGAATCTTGACAGTGGAGGGAGGTACTTCAATGACCAGGAATGGATAAAAAGAGAGAGATACTGATTTTCACTCGAGTCTTCTCACACCACTGTAAGAGCGACTGAACAGGGATAAAAGAAGGGATAAAATTTGTGCATGTGCAAGACCTAATTGTTTTTGTTGTTTTTTTTTAATCTAAGGTTGAAAATATAAGTTTTGTTTCTACTCCAACCCTTACTTTGTTGGTCGTTTGGATAGTGAAGTTTGGTCATTTCAGTCAGATACATTTAAATACTTAAAGCTTCTTATGTTACCATGTATCTTGGCATGTCTGGTGCATAACACACAGGATGATGCACATTTAGGAACATTAAGCCTGTCATGTGTCTGATGAGATTCATATTTGCGTAGTAATTTTGTAATGTGATGAATGTGTAAAATTCAACTTAAACTTGAGTTTACAGAGAGTTTACAGTGCTGGGGAAACTATTTGTCCCCTTACAGATTTAATCAAATTTCGCTTTAAATTAGACAAAGATAACCTACATAGCTAGAAAATTAAAAATGCTGTTTTATCATGGTGAGATAATTTAAAAAAAGAAAAAGAAACCCAAATTAACTTGCCATTTTATGAAAAGGTTGTAACCTCCACTTGTAAACTCATGAATTAACTGTTATTTGCCACAGATATTGGCTGAAGTTAAAATTTCCCAACGCAAGATTATTAAAGGAGACTTAAGAAGCCACTCAAGTAGAACCTGTTTGGCAACATGAAGTAGGCTCAAAGATCATCTATCAGTTCAGATCTGGAAAGGCTACTATGCTTTTTCTAATGCATTGGGACTCCAGCGAATCCAGTGAAAGCCATTATCAACAAATGAAGAAGATATACAGTGGTGAACCAAAACTACTTCAAGATTGCCTCGATGATTCTTCTAGTTCATAAAAGAATCCACAACAACATTTAAAGCAGACAAAAAAACCTGCATTGCAGGACACAAGGCCAGTTGCAAGTTTGTCAAACATACATGATGATCCCCAAGACTTCTGGGAAAATATGAAGTAGCAAAATGAGATTTTAGTGACACCCAAACATGGTGTTGCTGTGTGATATATTGTGGTTATTTTTTGCTATTTTAGGACATAAAGGGGCAAAATTCCTTCACCGGAATTGATGTAATTTAAAAACTGCATTTTGTATTTAATCCTGTTATCTTTTTCTGAAATTAAAATTAATTCTATTAAGAAAAACAAGTAAGAGCCAGAAATCGCTAAAAGAGAAGACATAAGAGAGGAAATAGTTTTTCACGGTACCGGATGAATTCATTTACAAAAGCCTGAATGTTTATCAACTGAAATAAAGTGGTTGCCTAAAGCAATCAGCAACCAGATGTGAGTGGATCTTCATCAGTACAGACAGTGTGTCTGCATAACACAACATGAGGGTCGTTTGAGTTTTCTGAGCATCAATTCTATTAAAATCCTGCATTCTGTGCTGCCTAGGTTGGTTAGAGATGAGATTACAAATGCTACAGAATGGGATGCATAGAACTGCAATCCTAATATGTATAAACTTTGTATGTTCTTTTATAATTTAAATAACCCCAGTTGACCTCTTTTAGTTCATTGGTCATTTGGGGTTTAAGGATTAAAACATCTGAGTGTAGATTTCGTGACACAGTAATCCATCTCTCCTCTCACCTTGAGGTTAGCTGCTCCTGTGCTGCGTAATCTCATCTCACTAACATGAATATATCAGCTCTTGCTGGTAGAGGATTTCTAAAAAAAAAACAATGCATGGAAAAAGTAAAACAACTTATTTTGATCCCTTTTTAAGTCTATTTTCAGTTTTGTAATGATATGATGGAATGCGAACCTGATGAAGTCTTAATCATATCTCAGGACCTGTCTTAAGTGATCTACTCACATTAAGGGAGACAGCTCACCGATTTATAATACAAAAAGTGTCAAAAACGAAAAGATGCAACTTTCAGAGGCAGCTGATGCTAGTTGAAGAAAAAAATAGTTCTGATCAAGTTCAGGATCTTTAAAAGAGAAACTTTAAAAGAAAACCTGTATAAGAGTCTTTTTGCATGAATTTGTCATGCAGCCCTTGCTTTGTCACACAAATATTGATGTCATGGATAATTGTGTTCAGTGCCTGAAAAACCTTTATTTTAAAACCAGACGCATTTCAGACCAAACTCTAAACTGTTTATATGTGTTGTGATTTTGGATACTGCCTTAAAATGTAAGATGTCACAAAACTGTTGTGTGATTTGTCATTATCCTTTGCCTACAGAGTCGGTTCAAACGTGGATCCTGCTCTGAATTCACATGAAGTGGCTCCAGCCTCGCCATACATAACAGCATGAAATCGAAGAGAATGAAAGTATGCATTTTCACTATTATTATTTAGAATGTGTAATTCTTTGACAATTCTCCTGCAAGTGAGATGAGTTTGTATGATTGCTACATGAAAACATCTTTAAATAAAATGATTAGAAATGAACCACTCAGGTCATTATGTGATTTTTAGTGTGAGAAAAAGGAGAAAACAAAGTTGCACACACAGTCAATCATGAATTTATTCACATTATTCACAAGTTAAATTAACACAGAGTTCCTACACATTTGTCGTTTCCAAATTTCATACTTCTCCGGATTTGTTTGGTCAATATTTTGGCAGAAAGTTTTTAAATACAAAAACCGAACTTCTCCATGGATTTATGGAAGAAATATTTGCAGTGGTCACTCTTCAAAGATGAAACCTGCAAACACCAAATACTGGAAGGATTAAATTGTGTAGGAACTCTGTCAACAACACACCCTCATTCATTTATCATTTCCAGACAAGCAGACGTTACATAACTCAGATCAAATGTTCAGAGAAATTCTTCATTTCAGGCCACGTTTTCAAGTAGAGCATAAACAGAAAACAGTTGGATTTGTTGTGCCGTGGCCTCTTAAGGTTGATTTAGTGTAAAATCCTGTTTCTGCTTAAGCCTTTAAGACATGAATGTACAAACAAAGACGAAAAAGTAAAAAAAAAATTAAAAATGCTCCGCTGATGATTGGCAATCACATCTCCATTCAGAACATCTTCTGACAATCGCTCCAGCCCAAAGCAGACATGACGTCTTTAAAGAGTCTGCTAATTCACACTTTTTTTTCTTTACACAAACCACACCACATGCACACTGACACACAAACACCGGCTGCGTGGATCGGATGTAACCGACTCCTAATTTTCTTTTCAATAATCTTGGATGGGATAGGGAGAAGGATCAGGTCCAAGTGTCAGCCGTGGGCCCGCTTACGAGGCTGCTTTTGTCGCCGTGCTTTCAAGATCATGTACCGCCTGTAGGTGGTGTGATGGTCTGATATGAAAGGGACGTAGAAAGCTCTGAAGAGAGGAGAGGATCTGAGAAAAATAAACAAAAAAAATTATTAAAACATGCATCCATCTTTTAACTTCTGTGAACATAGAAAAATAGCATGTTTATTTTAAATATCAAGTCTAGAACAACTGGAAATTGTCAGAAAGTCTGTCGTAGTTTGTCGAAGTACCTCGAAGCTTGAAGGAAAGGCTTATAAGCAATGACCGACCATTCTTCTTTATTGGTTGAGTAGCGAGGCTCAAGTGGCGTTTCCTCATCCGTCTCCAAGTCCACAAGATAGTGGCACTGTTTTATATCTACCTGCACAAAAAAGAAATTTCACAGGTCAGTGAAATTATTACCTATGCAATGCCAAACATCATTATGTATCAGGGTCTCACATATCTGGAAGGCTCCTCCAGGTTCTGGTCGTTCATATTGGCTGGAATGATCTGCGTGGCCTGAAGCCCAGAGGCGTACGGCTGAGGAAGCTGCCCCTTAAACGCTGACTGAATGAAGTGCAGCTGCCAGCTACAGAAAAAGATAAGAATCATCCACTCTAATTATTAAAACAGATACAGAAATAAAAGTATTTTCTGTAAGTATGTTCTGGTAATTGGATAATAATGAGAAGGGATGATTATGATTTGGCAGCTAAAACTGCAGAAGAAGAAGTTCAGGCAATTAAATACCTACACTCAGAAAGCTCAAGGAAAAGGATAAATCAAGACAACAGTGTTTTATTTGAAACTAATGTCACCTCTGTCTCATCAAAATTCCAGATTTAATACACACTTGGTACGTTTTAAACCTATAAATCTAAAAGTTCACCATGGAATTACACAAGATGCTTCTGCAGAGCTTAAAGAGAGCAAATGAAGATGGATGGGCGACTAGAGGATGGACAAACCAAGAAAGGATGGATGACTGACAAATGGAATGGATGGAGAAACGAGTAGCAGATGGATGAGTGGAACTTGTTGGCATTGAGATGAGGAATGAAATATTTCATTGAGATGAGGAATGAAATATTTTGCTGTATTTTTTCCATAATGTATTATTATCATAATTGTATTTACGCGTTTTTAAAGACTGTGGGATTCCTGTGATATTAGCAATCTTTTGGTAAATCTTCTGCAACCACACAAAATGGTTTATTACTTATATTATGTCTTTCAGTTAACAAAAGGGATGTTTTAAGATTTTCTCACAATCACATCCAGAAATGCTAAAAATCTGTTACTAATGAGAACTAACTTGTGAGGCAGAAGGAAGCTGCTTGGGAAGCGGTACCACTCTTTCCCAACACACACACTGACTGGTCGGCCATCGGGGACAGAGTGCAGCGTGGGATCCTTGGCGATGCGGTGAAATTCTGGATACAGGTCCAGAGGAGCATGGTACCCTGTAAACACGACGAAAAACAAAATCTGACCTTACATTGAGCTGATAGGCCTGCTGCCAAGACTCTTGTTTGTGCACAAACCTCTGAAGAGAGCGACAGAGCGAGACAGTGACAGCACTGTGAAGGCAACGACAGTGGTTAAAGCCAGCCAGTTGGAGGAAACAGTGTAGTGCTCCAGTCGGTATCGCTGGAACAGGAAGTGGTAGCATTTCTGTGGGAAAATAAACTAAGATACTTTATCTGCCTAAACACTCAAAATAATTAAACCATACACTTGGAAAAAAGCCAGTTATACCTGTAAAGACGAGAGTGCTACTGCCCCACTGAGGCAGATGAGAGGGTAGATGGGAAAGAGAAAGCGCTCTTCCTTGTGAGGTCTAGTGAAGAAAACCAACATCCACAGATACATGGGAGAAAGAGTGAGCCAGTATGGGCGGCCCAGATTCTGAACTGCAAAAAAACAAACAAACACAAAAACAATAAATCAACATGTTAAATCACAATCTGATCTGACTATTAGTACAGACACTTTAACCATGTGTAATGTTTAACTATACCTAAACTAAGGGGAACTAACGTGCAGAAGAGCACCAGTAAATGGGTATGTTTCTAATAGTTTGTAATTGTGACACTGTACATGAGATCTTGTTGCAACAAAACGCCATGAGTCACAAATGGAAACTTGAGAGCTTTGATTAGCATTAAAACAAAAATAAAACAGACAAGAAACGAGTCAGGTCTCACCATTGAACCTGTGCAGCAGCGTCTCCATGAGACCGGTTAGCGGCAGGGAAAACAGCGCCAGAACAAACACCAGGTTGAAGTTCAGGACTCCGTTCAGAAAGTAAAAATGCCACGGCTCCGTACCTGAGAACAGGGTGACACAAACAGTCAAATTATCACTTAACTGGGAGTCGCTCCAAATGTTACAACTACCCATCAGACCAAACATTTATTTCAAGGCATCTATCATGAAGATAATTACATAAATGTAATTAGTGACATATGTAATCTGATAATACTTTTAAACTAATGTTTGTTCTGTTCAGTATTTCGTCTTTTCCTATGATTAAAAAATACAATAAAGTAGTAGAATCTTTGTTTGTTATTACTTAAATAAAATTATATGCAAGTTCATAATTTATTTTAATCTGAATAATTAGATGTGAAAATTAATGGTTAGCTATCCGAATTCATTAGATGTTAAAAATAATAAAGGTGCTGCAATTTTTAATTTATGGGAAAAAAATCTTGAAATAATTACATCAGATTTGACATTTTAATGAACAAAAATCATTTCACTAATGTGCACCTCTAATTTTTAAATTGTGTATCAAATAAATTAGACACACATGAATAATTATTAATAGACTTATATTTCCTAGTTTTATTTCAAATTGAAACATAATGAAAATGATCATGCCTTATTTATTTCTTGACAAGCTGAAGTATGGAGGTCAGTTTTTTTTTCTTCACTAAACTTTTCTAAAGCAGCCATTAAAATGTTAAACATTAAATCCTGGCACTAAACAATGAGCCAGGTTCCTCACAAACAAAATTCTCAGATTGTTTAAAGCATTCTATTGAAATATTAAATTATAATGTTCCCGAGTTGTTTATTTATCTGACATAATTTTTAAAGAAAATGAGAAATAGTTGTGATGTACTTGTGCAAATTACCATAAAGATCAGGCCCATGTTCTGTAAAGACATTGTAAAGCAGGATATTGAGAGGAGCAATCACCAGTTTGCCATAAAAGAAGGAGTCCACTGCCACCAGAGGGACCTTGAAAATGTGAACAAGATGGAGGCAAAAATAAGTAACACAGTTCTTCATTTATGAACACAGAAAACATTAAAAAGTCCATACTGTGTAATTTTCTGTATGATTGAAAAACAAAATGTAATCTCTCTCTAGTTTGACTCAAAAACAAGATGGAGATTTTTCTCAGTTTATTTATTTCACAACATGTTACAGTGAATATTCTCACCAGCAGCAGAAGCAAAGCAAGAGCGCACCAGATCAAGAAACTCTTCCACTCTCTCTTTATCACCAGCAGGTCGAATGCGATCGGAAACCTGCACAGATGATAATTAACACGCCGTCATTCAGATATTCTGAATTTTACTTTTAAAAAAGGGAGTGTTACTATTTACCATCTTACCCAATCAAGGCAGAAAATGGCCAGCCAACTATTCCACCGGCGGCCACGCCCATAACAGCCAGCGGTATTGAGTCCTGAAACCACCCCGTCATGGCAATCAGGGTCATGTACATACAGAAAGAGGAAGGCAGAAAAGCTGAGGAAAAAAGCAGAAAAAATAAAAACTATGAATGGTTAGGAATAAAAAGCTGACAAAAACCTGTCAAAGAGTCATAGCACATTCTAAGAATACTAACTGGAGGCTTGTTCTTGTTAAAAAGAGAGTCATAGCATGCTATGGTTAATGAACCGATACAATCCACTGTCACCACATCCTCATCCAGAAAGAGGGATTGCTGCTGCATCAGGGATTTGATGCCCTCGGCTGAGTTTCCTTACGCTTTGCAAATTGGTCTAATAAATTAAACTTGACTGGATGGTTTTCTAACTAGAATGAAATTGGAATGCATGTAAACTGACTCTGAATCTGTCTACATGATTGTATTAGTCTGACTACAAATATCTGTGTTTAAATTGGTCTTCTAAAATGCTTCTTGTTCCATATTGACGCTGTATACATAGAATAATTCAAACTGAATTAATGTCATCTAAGCTTCGGTTGCATAAGCAAATTGAGGGAGCAGGGAGTGAGCAAGTCATCTTGAACTTGTGCAACTCTAAGTCTTAAAGGCAAAGAGATGTTTTTGGAAAACCACCTTAAAAAAGAAATTTAAAAAATATATATTTTTAGAATTTTCTGAATTTCAGCCAAAAACACCCAGAAAACATTCAGGACATGTTTCTGTATTCCCAAAAATACTTTAAAAAAGTAAATAAGATCTGAAATCTAAGAAATGGTGGCTACACAGCTGCTGTTTTCTGGGGTTGGATTTTTTTTTGTTTCATATTGTAAGCAGACAGATATAAGGAGAAATTATGTAATTATTAATTATAGCCCAACTTATATAATTGTACAATGTGCCAGCCCGACCTCATCTGTCATGTTCCTGAAAAAGCTAAATATCCACTGCCCAGGTCATTTCTCTAGCTTTTAGTTTTCATAATAGGTAGTTTATTAAGCTGCAGCAATTATATATCAAACCATAAAACCGGCGGATAAGCTAGGAATAAATCCGACCAACCTGCCGAGGAGCAGAACATTCCCGTGCTCAGTACAAGGAATGCCAACATCAGCCTTCCCACATGCAAACCAAACTTCTTACAAACTGCCCTGCATCACAGCAAACAAACAAATCAAATACTTTTCTTCAACTCCATACAACTTACAAAATGCATTCAAGCACTGCCTGGTCAAAAACTAAAAGAAATCTCACGATACTGAAAGGATCTGACTGTTCCTTTAGTTTACCAAAAATTAATCTCAGCAGAAACCTTCAGTGGGGACCTCATTCTAAAAAAAGCAACACTTTAAAGAATGAGACGCTCTGCAGAAGATCAGTTCAAACATGGCGACATGAGAAGTTGTTTTTTAACCAGGCAGTGTAAAACTTAACATAATTTCAAAGTGCTATATTACTATCTTGTTTTTAGGTAAACAAACTCACTTGTAAAAATAGAGTTCACAGACACAGCAGCAGAATGCTAACACACATCGCACAAAGTAGAACACCAACACCTGAAACACAACATAACAGGTTTTAAATCAAAGAGAATGTTTTGGCATTGTGATTTGCAGCCGTGTGTATTTTTAAAAAGTCCTATAATTCAAAAGACAAGAGTTCTTAAAAACATTGTTCTAATAGTAAGGCTGAGGTTCATGTCAATATAGGTCATTTATTATGAACAAAACTTGATGACTCTCAGCAAAACATAAAAAAATGTAAACATCTACAACAACAAAAATTAGATTACAGCTTGTGATACTTACCTTGTTAGTCTGTAGAACATGGGCATGCAAACAAGCAGGAAGCGCATGCAGCCATAAGTAAGCGTAGGATCTGATGGCATACAGTGGGGAATATTCCCATGTTTGCATTCCTGTCCCATACAAGAGAAAATGCATCTGTAGAAACACAACGTGACAAAAACAACTGAAACAATGCAGATTTTGGAAGATAGATTTTTGAGGCGACTTTGATCATTTTTAGCATTATAAACGATTTCAATTTCTATCGGAAAGTGGAACTTACAGGCTCCCAGTAGTTAAATGTCTCATCACAGTCTGAGATGTTGCTGAGCAAAGCAGCACAAAAGCGTGCAGAGAGGAGACATTTAAATGCTGTCGACCCCTCTGGAGCCCACACCTGCCCTCCACGACTTATCGGCCTGTTGAAGAAAAGAAAACAGCCTCGATTAAAACTTTACAGTCAACATGTATAAGATCCGAAGAATGCACTGAGCATATTTAAGAGGTTGCAAAATATTAACAACTTATTTAAAAAATACTTAAATAACTTATAGAAAGTTATTTTTAAATCAAATGTAATTGCGATCTAAGTGGGCACTGTGCTCATTACAGTGTTTTACTAATTAATGATTAACTATGCATTTAGCTTTTTTTTTTTTTAAATCGGTCCAAACAAATTAAAAATTGTCAAAATGATTTAACTTAAAAATATATATAAACTTGCAATGAAAAACAAAGTACATCTGAGACAATTACTGAAAGACTGCCCCAGACAACAAAAATATATTACAGTATGTCTCAGCAGCATACTTCAATATTTTTAATAATAAATATAAATCATACAGGTGCATCCGGTCAACAACACACTTTTGAGTGCTTATCCTATTTTTTTATTGTTTTTTTTTTTTTTTCCCAAGGGCTATATTAATAAAGAGTGATAGATAACATTACTGGCCTGTAAAGGGAAAAGTTTGGTTAATTCGTCAGCAGTAATAATGGCTTCATTTTGTTTTAAAAGCAAACAATTACCTCACAAGCAGGAGTATTTTTCTTCTAGACTACATTGTGAAAATCTGGTCCCTGACCATGCCTATTCACAGCCAGCCCGTACCTTAGCAAAATATACTTCTCAAAAAAATACAGGGAACACTCAAATAACACATCCTAGATCTGAATGAATGAAATATTCTCATTGAATACTTTGTTAATGAATTTGATTTCCATTGATGATTTTTGTGTGATTTTGTTGTCAGCACATTCAACTTTGTACAGGACAAAGTATTCAATGAGAATATTTCATTCATTCAGATCTAGGATGTGTTATTTGAGTGTTCCCTTTATTTTTATGAGCACTGTATATTTTAATATACCTGGCTTACTGTGCCTACAAAGAGTAATTTTATTCGGAAATCCTGCATGTCCTGACAATATATTCATTTGTAAAAGCCTTCCTCTGAAGACTAAACACTGCCTGAGCTTTCCCGGTATCAAAGTGAGTATATTTAACATGCTCTGTGTTGTAAGGATGTGATTGGTGTCGCAAGGCTTCTTTGTTTCACATCTTTCATCAGATCGGATTAGATAGACGGCTCAGATCCAGCCAGAGCTGATCCAGTGCTGCTTTCTTATTAAGACACGTCATCCGTAAAGCTGTCAACATTTTATCTGGATGGCTTCAGTGAGGTAGCAAAAGCAACAGTCGCTGGCATGACAGTAGTGCTGGAATTGACACCGAAAAGCTGTTATCTTTATAAAAATGTGCCGTAGCATCTGGGGAGAATGAATGAATCTGATCAGGTAAAGCCCCTTATTGAACCGCAATAGCTACAGATCTACAATGCGGAGCTGCGCTACAATTAACTGTCCGTTGGGGGTTTATTACCGTGAGCAGACAGTCTTATTAAATATCCAGAGGAGTTAGGCAAATGCTGTTTTATCGCTTTGTTATTGTCGGAACTTGCTATGAAGTGGCTAGCTGGCAAAGCTAGCTGTCAGTCACTCCACAGAGCTCACAACATCGTAGACTCAAACGTCTCTTCTTGGGACTCCTACTCACTCTTGCCGGGTCTCTGTTATTTTGCTTTCATCGGTGCCTTTCTCTTCTTTCGTTGGCCGGGCTTCGGCTGGGACGTTCACGTTGTTTGCATCCTGTCTGCTGCCTCGTCTGGCTCGCTGCCGAAGCGCCTTGGCCGCCATGTTTCACCAGCCCTGCTCTGCCGAGTCGCGCTTCGGTCATTTTCGTCTCTGTTCGGTTATTGAGCCCAACTTCGTTTCTTCTTCTCATAGACGTCGTCATCAGTATTAATAATTATTATATGAAGCAAGAATAAAGCGTTTGTTTTCTTTATATAACTTAGAAAATTAATGTAAAAATAATTATTTAAAAGATTGACGTCTACAGAGAATCTAAAAATGGAGCTTAAAATTAATATTTATTTGAACAAAAATATTTATATATTTTATGTACACACAAACATATATCTATATATATAAATCTAACCTTGAGTTTACATAACCATACACCATATTAATCCACAAAGTCATAATTTACATAATCATGAATGATAACCGGAGTGAGTGTGCCTCATATACTTTCTCCGCTGATTGAGCCCAATCAAAAAAAAAACTTTCATTTTGTTAAGACTTTACAGTTAAGAATTTTTACACAAATCTTTCTTAATGCAATATCTTTGTCTATAAGGCTGCAACAGGATTTGATAATTGTATTGATGCATATTATGATATTGTGATAAACTTTTGCACATCCAATGATGCATAAAAACACTTCGAAGCTCTTATAGATATGAAGTTCAGGCTTTTCATTTCAGCATAATCACTCCAGTCAGACGGCTTACAAAGTTACTGTGTTACAATTGCTCCTTACAATAGCAGCAGAATTAAGCAAGAAAAGCAAGACATAGACGAAATCTAATGATTTAGTTTCAAAATAATAAAAGGAATGACAATGGCTGCTGCATTGCAAACAAACATTAAAAGCAAACAAAAATGTATTTATATAATAAGGAAAAATGAGCAGCAGAGTTTAATTTCTTAATATTGATTAAAAAGCACATACTTTACTGAGTGATAGGTGAAAAGCAGAGAAGAAAGGGTTGGACTGTCATTGGACAGGGTGAATAGGGCTCATTAGTCAAATTGATTCACTGCAGACTGCAGAAGCTAAGTAGTTCCAAACGGTGGCAGTAGTGCAACACTTAGAAGCTGACGTTTGCATTTGTAAATTAGTTCTGTGTCATATATATGTGTTTAAGCATTTACAAAACCCATCTTTTGTAAAGGTGAGATGCTCTTTTTCTCAGTCTTTGATTCATTCATTCATAACTTTACTGGGTTGAAAATGAACCGATGATGTCGACAAAGTGGAGGGATATTAAATAGGATTTGCTTCTTTACACTCCAATGTAAACATGTTATTGACAGATTTTTTTAAAATGATTTTTATACTCATTCATTTTATTCATTTGGTATTTTTTCTTAATATCAATTATCAAAATGATATGATTCTGATTCTGAAACTATTTCTTTTGGGGGCTGAGAGGATTTGTTTATTATTTCTAACATAAGAAATAAAGCCTTAAAATAATCTATATTTTCTATTTTACAACAATTTTCAGTTGATCAACATTTCAGCTTCAATGGTAGATTTATTATATGGTTATGAGACGAACATACACTGAATGATTTCAGTCACATTTCAAATGCATAACACAACAACCACATTTTTAACCATTGTAAACATCCGACTAAAGATTTTCTACTAAATTTTCTTCCAGCTAAACGCACACATGGAGAACAAAAATGTCTGAATTATTAATGTCTCCCAACAGTTTATGTGAAGTGCTACCTGACTGTAACCTGCACACGAGACGAGAGCAAAACCTCCAGCTCTTTGTGAAATGTCAGGGCTTGTGTGTGTGACAGGGCGTGTGTGTGTGAGTGGTAGATGAGTCTGTAACAATAACTGGTCTGACTCAGGTCAGGGTGCGAAAATGTGTCAATGAGTTTAACTTGCTCCACAGTTCCACAGCTAGCCTCTCGGACAATAGCGTAGAACATTTTCTCATCCCACGCAGGCCCCGTCCAGAAGCTGATGTCAAAGGAGAAGGACTCTGGGTACAGAGAAAAAGGTCGAAAAGACGTCCCTGGTGGTGGACAGAGAGAAAACTGTTTAAGGAAGCGTGGGTCGTGACTCCAAAGCAGACGCCAGTCAGGCAGTGAGAACAAGAGAACAGCGAGGAGGTCTAAATTTAGAGATGCACTGACAGTGACGTGGTTGTTGCCGTCAGCTGTGTTGCTCGCAAACACTTTACCGATCAAACCCATCGGCTGAGCCACCAGATGTAGGCTTTTCTCTTCTGTAACTATGGAGACCCCATAGGGAGAGAGGAGCACTTCCAGCTCATGTCCTATCAATTTAACAGGCTCACTTTCCAAAGGGAAAACACCTGTGAGGAGAATCTCGTGAAAGGCAGGCAGAGCCCAGAGGCTGATGGGCACGCTCCTGAACACCACTCCACTAACACCAAACAATAAGCTAGCAGACCCATTACAGCCGTCACAGGCTTCTTCCGTCTTACTGCCCTCAACCTCAGAACTTTGATCAATTTCCTCTTGAGGCTCTGCATTACCAATAACATCTTTGTTTATGAGGAGCTCTTTCAGCTGAGGAAGCAATGATGGACGCAGCAGGTAAAGACTCCCTTCCACTTCCAAATTAAAATCATGACAGCACACAGACTGTAAACTCTCAGTTCCTTTACTCCTCACTCTGTCCGCCTTGGTAGGAGGTGAAGTGCTTTTAATGTTTGAGCAAACTGCATCGTCTTCTTGAGCCTGAGAGGTGAGTTCTTTCTGAAGCAAGTGGATCCAGTAGTACTGCAAATTGTCAAGTTCGTGGCAGCATGTCTGCAGTTGCTTGGCTGATATGAGGTGGGGGAAAGGGTCTCTTTTCATGGACACTGGCCAATGTTCCCCTATGCCTTCAACAAGAAAGTCCTGCACCAACTTAACAGGATGGATGGAATCTGAGGAGAGGAACCCCCTAAGGAGGAAAAAAAGAGATAGTAAGACCTCCTTGCTCATTCACCACAAATCATTTTGTAGTGAATAATTTTGTATATATCCAGTTCCATTACCTGGATACATAATCACTGAGCTCAGCTGGAATGTTATAGTGGACCGTCTCCCCTTCAATAACCTCCGCCATCTGAACTATCTGGACAGGAGTGAATGGGGCGCTGCGTGAAAACACATGCAGCAGAGCTTTTTCCACGTGAAAGCCTTTATCTTGGCTCCTGCACAACAGCAACACGCTTGTTAAACAACGTTGGATCCCAAACACATATCGCAAGCACGCAAAGGACACACAATCCTACACTTCAACACTCACCTTGACTTCTTACCTGTATCCAGTGGACTTGTAGCTTGGGAGGTTGTCACTTTCAAACTGTTGCACAGCGCTGAGAATGAGGTGAGCTTCGGCTGCCATGGCACTCACCTGCCAGCTGTTGTGCCACTCGCGTTTCGGCTGGTCCGCCGGAGTCCCGCCTTGTCCGTTGCACAGGGAGACGTGAACCTCCCCATCCTCGGCCAGAACCTCAACACAACTGGAAGTTAAAAGATAGGAATTTAAATTTGACATCTTTCAGAACTCGTGAGGACTTCATAAAAGTTGAAACATATTAGGCCCACAGGGTCTTGAGTTTGACACCTATGCTTTTCAGTGTCAAAAGTCTGAATATTAGGTCTGAATATGCTTGGAAAAACAAAATACATTTTTAGACAATTTTTATTGTCCATTACTGCTTAAATCCATCTATTAATTTATCAATTGATCAATTTGTCTAGCTATCTAGTTATTCATGTGTTTGTTCATCCATCCAGTCGTCTATTTATCCATCCATTCATAACTATCATAACTATCAATTTGTAATCAATCCATTCACACATCCTCCTGTTCATTTATTTATCAATTTACTCCTCCATCCATCCATTTGTCTGTTCATCTATTCATTTCAGTCATATTTGTTTGTCCATTCATGCATCTAAATGATGCATGAATTGGATGGACAAACATTTCATATTTTTGTCCATCCAACCATGAAATGAACATCCATCCAGTCAACATCCATCTATTTGTTTGTCCATTCATTAATCATAAAAAATATGTGAATAAATTCACCATGAATTTCTTTTTCAGTTAGTTTAGATTTTAAGTGCAGAGCTAGAACTGAGCTGACTAGTTTGATATTTGGACGTGAAAAATGTATAGAAACCCCCTTGCAAGTGAAGACAAGATGACGTGAATGCTGTTTTACCTGAGGAAGAAGTTTTTGAGAAGCTCTCTGTTCTTTTTCACCCCACTCTTCCTCCCACAGTGGGGGAAGTTGAACACCACTCGGTCAAACACACGGCCCTTCAGGAAGGCGCACTGCCCCAGCTTCGTGCAATCCACCTCAAATAGGACACTTCCTCCTGAATAACAAGGACGAGAAGTAACCACAAAAGTCCAACATAAAATCAGCCACAGATCCTGGAGCTCTCGGTACCTGAATCCTTGATGGTCTGGATGTTGGCGGCGGCTCCATCGTGCCGCAGTGCCTCCTCTTGATGCTGCAGGCAGGTGGCCGTTATGTTGCTCCCCGATTCAGAGTCCAACTTACACAGAGAGGAGGAGAAGGAGAAGTTCCCCTCTCCCACCAGGAGAATGGACCGTGAAGGTGACATGTCACACACACCCGAGAAGAGAGGCTTAAATTATGAATTTCCCCAACAAGTTGCTCTGACGTTGTTCTTGCGTTTGATGCTCTGAGACAGAAATAATGAGACGACGACAAGCGACGGAGAACACTTTCTGTCCTGCTGCTTACGGTCTAATAAAAGCTCACCAGCTGCATTTTTAATCAAACCTCCAGCGTTTAGCGTCTAAAACGGACACTTTTTGGTTGTTAGCTATTTTACTTTATGTTAAAGATAAACAAATGACCTTCCTGTAGTCGTCGCTGCTTCTATGATACTGACAACTGAAGTCACCTGTGGCAACCAACTCTGGTGTCGCACATAAATTGTCCGACGGGAAACAAATCCCCAGTTCGTTACGCAATTTTCCCTGAACTCTCACGTCCTACAAACACCAAATCGTGGTCCTATGAATAAAAAAATAGTCATAGCTGTGATTTCCCCATCGTTGCATAGAAATGCGCTAATTTTTAGTCCTTGTGTTCATAATTATGTGTATGGAGGGAAGGGTTTGCAGGAGCGACTCAGCATCTTGAACAGGGAGGAATCTACAGCATCACTTGATCTGCAGCATCAGTTCGCATATTTTAAGTTATTCGTTTATTTAGGAAGTAAATACCCCTGACAGTGTTTCTGATGTGCGGTTCCCAGTTTCGCTCGGGATTTTAAGGTACCCCGATTACATTAGGAGTTTATAATGAAATAGTCTTCACCTGTACATGCCAGATTTTACTGATGCTAAGGTCATGCTAGCTAACGGGATTGCTGCACTTAGTTATGGAGCCAGTGCCTATCCATCTCATTCATAATTGTAGCTACAATTTTCCTGTTAATCTGTTTAAATTTTCCTCACAATCCATTCTGCATTGCTACTTTCTGGGATCTTTGGTACAAATCTGTTTGTTATTTTGTCTGTGGCTAACTCTACTATGTTTATGCTTGTTCTCATGCAAGATCCCATATTACAGATATATAAAAGTGCATGTTAAGGTAGCAGGTATGCAAATAAATGTGTCATAAATGGGCTCTTTGTTTCTACATTCTTTAGGAAGCATTGTGCCCACATGGGCAGTGTTCTGGCTTTGTCTTCCAATCCGGGCCATCAGAACTGGCCTTTCTCCAAGGATCATCTTCCTTCTCGCTGGGACGCACATCCTGCCCACTGGGACCGTCCACCACGCTGGGAGAGGAGAGATGGGCGCCTACCCAACCCTGGCAGCTTTCACTCTCTCCACAGGAGCTGCAAAGGTAGCTTTCAGTTGATGAACCAAGTGCTGTGGAGTGAACACTATGACTTACAGTCCCCTGCACGTTTCATAATGTACTTTCTTTGGATTTTATGAGATATACCAACACAAAATAGTGTGTAGTCATGCTTATGTCACACTGTTCATTCTTTATCACAAACCTATATATACATATTTATGTTTTTGGCTTTTTATTCTCTAACATTCCCTAATAGGTCTCCAAGACCTTCACAAAACAGCTGGATTTATACCTAATCGTGCACAGGTGAACACCATTTAAATATTTGATGAAGGCATCTTGTTGCCCTGTATTTCATTAGTATTAGATTAAAAGGGGAAAAAATTTCTATTTGGAAAAAAAAAAAAAAAAAAAAAAAAAGAATTTTCCTTCTGTAATTGTACTTTGTTTTGTGTTGGCCTACCACAAAAAAATCAAAGTAAAATACATTGAGGTTTGAAGTTGTAACGTAAAAAAACTCAAAGACTATTAGTACCTTATAGTGTGCTGTTTACCATTCTATTCATGTTTTATTTTTGTTGTTCTTCCTTCTCCCCACCAGATGTTTTTCCTCAGCAGATTGAGGGTGTCAAGATGATTATCAATAAAACTTTGAGTAGCTTTTTTAAGGTGACTCTTCATTATTTCCATTTATATTTTGAAACAATATTTTTATCTTTGACTAAAGTCAAGAATCTACTTCCAGGTCAGTCATACCCTCCACCTCAGTGCTGTAAGTCCCTCCTACTATCGGTTCCACGTGGAGCATCTGCAGTCTGACGACTACAGCAAGGACAAGGTTGGACCCAAATAGTCGAATATCTAAATTATTACTGCTTAATTCTGAAAAGTTTAGAAAATTATGGATTTTAGTTTAGGATAAGTGTGGGAGAAAACATACTACCCAAATACAGTTATATTTGCAGTCTTTTATTTTGAACCTTGTTAATATCTGAACTTTAAAAAGTACAACTGGTTTGTTTATAACACAGGTCAAATAAATGATGCACATAGAAGTATTTCATTCAATTTGATTCTGGAAAAGTATAACATTTTGACTTAGCATATCGGTAGAAACCCTCGCTTTGTTAACATCATTTTAGAAGCTATAGCAATAATAAAATAAATAAATAAATTTTCCTTGTCTTATCCAATTTTAGGACGCCCCAGCTTTGATTGGTGAAATGAACTCTTCAGGTAGTCTGAATGCTCACGCTCTCCTTCATCTCACCGAACGCGTTCGAGCCAGAACGGTATTCCAGGTGAGATTCCCGGTGTCTTTTGGGGCCGTTTATATCCGTCCCATTTGCAGAATCCATACAAATCCGATCCTTCTTTAAAAACTGGCGCAGATTTTTTTTGAATTTTTTTTTTTAAAAAGCTCACAGCCTGAACTGTATTTCAGACCCAGCAGTCTCAGTTTGTAACCTGGCAGTTTGAAACCGAGTACAGGGGGAGCGACTTCACCGCTGCTGTGACAGTGGCCAACCCAGACATCCTCAGAGAGTCAGGTCAGAAATGGCTAAGTCGCAACTAAAAATCTAAACAATATTTATATATTTATATATATATGCATTAAAATTTTTGCTTGGTGTTGTAAAAGATAGTTTAAATGTGTCAATTTTATGTAAAACTTAAAAATTTGCACAGTTTGTAGCATTTTTCAAGTTTTTTATAATGTCTCTGTGGTAACGTCTTGTTATATATATCTTGTGTGCAGTTATTCTGGTGGCACACTTCCTGCAGAGTGTGTCATCTGGCCTGGTGTTGGGAGGAGAACTGGTGTACCACCGAGGGCGAGCAGAGGAAGGAGGAATTCTGACTCTGGCTGGACAGTACTCAAGTGAGATGTTGTTTTTCCACTTTTATAGGCACTTTCTTACCCATTAACATTTTATAAGGTTGAAAACAAAAAAGAGGCCTATCTTTGATCAATAATTTCAGAATAAGATACTTTCCTGTGTTCTCTTTCCTTGAACATGTGCCTCAGATTTTCTGTTGGATTTTTTCCCGTTAATTTAAGGAGGCAGATTTTTTTTGTCATCACCTCACTTTGGTTTCACAAGTGAAAATTATTTGTTCAAGTCTGGTGAAAAGCTGGGATGTGATGTATTATACCTATATTTTTCAAACGGCTTCTCTTTATTTTACTTTGTTGCCATACAGGACCCAACTGGGTTGCAACCCTTAATGCTGGCAAAGGCGGCGCCCATGCCAGCTACTATCATAGAGCCAACAAACAGGTATGAACAATAACAGCCTGCCTGTTACGTACTTATTATTTGTGTACAGCATGATAAGGGAAAATTTGTTTTGCCAGATCCAAGTTGGGGTGGAGTTTGAAGCCAGCACCAGGACACAGGAGACAACCGCCTCCTTTGGGTACCAGATGGATCTCCCAGAGGCCAACATGGTTTTTCGAGGTAGTCTAAGGTGATTTTAACTAAGGTTGCTACTGCCAAAAAAATCAGTGTATCAGGCATCTTTTTATGGCAAATGTTCAGGTATGATCAACAGCCGGTGCATCATTGGAGGTGTGTTGGAGAAGCGTCTTACCCCGCTTCCTGCCACCCTGATTATGGGAGCCTTTGTGAACCACAGAGGTGACAAGCTGCAGGTCGGGCTGGGCGTCAACGTGGGATGACCCTCAACATCCTCAAACTGGAATTATGAAAAGAATGTCAGGACATCAATCCGGAGACTTACGTTTGAGATTTTTTTTTAAAATGCACCGACTTAAACGAATCTGCACTGAAACTCTTCCTGTTGGTTTAACTCCATGTCTCTCACCTTGCAAACTACCTCTCAATAACAAGGTGATGTTTTCTGATTATGGGGAAAGTTCTGTGCCAGAGGAATGGATGCTACTTCAGAAGGGTGCATCACCCTCTGAACTTTGAAAGATGAAAGTGAAATTGTACTGTATACTTAGAGTATCAATTTTACAATGTCGGTAGTCATGAAGAAATGTAAAATTATACACATAAAATAACAAAAATGTACTTCCCGTTTTAGTGATTTACCTTGAAATTATGTATTGTTGATTGTTCTGCAAGCTGTTTCTAAAAGAGATATTGAAAAATTATGATATTTTACATTTTTCACAAAGCCAATGGTCAGGAGTAAAGCTGCAAACAACAAAATCAAAAGATGGAAAAATTTTGTGGCATCTATCTTTCAGGCGTTATGAGTTTGCAAGCACTGTCTGGCATTAAAATAACAAACAATATCACCGGCCTGAAGCAAGTTTTAGCTCTCAAATGGAATAAATACAGCTAGATTAAATCTGTATGAATTTTTGTCAGCAGTTGATGTTAATATGATCCCCAAAGAAATACAGAGGAGCAAAGCAGATGGATCTGAGGGCATCTATGCACAAACAGATTTGTATCTTGTATGTTTGCCCAAAAAGGCATGTAAAAACACAAATTTGGCATTTTCAGTCCTATTTGACAAATTCTAAATATTTTAAATCTGTAATGTATAATCCACTTGAAAGGACTTTGGACTGGAGAACAAGATGACTGTACTTTTTTCTGACATGATTTAATAAAGATGTTATTTATGTCATAACCTTTGGTGTTCTGCCTATTAAAAAATCCATCTGAGTCATAATGAAATGGTTTAGATCAAAGTGTGTTCATGTGTTGACATAGTAAAAGATCAGGTCAACAAAATTAGGAACCTCTGGCAATTATTGGCAATTCAGAAAAATTTTCACTAAAGCGGCCACTCCAAACCTACAGAGCAAGTGATTCTTGGAGAAGGGATAGAAATGGTCTCAGTTTTTTCTATTAGAGGCTAAAACATCTAAAATAATAATAAAAAACATATTGAATTGGTCATATATTCAAGCAATCGATCAAAATTCACCCTCCCTTCACATTTATGAACAACACAGAGACACATGCTTATTTTTAGCTCTTTCTCTGAGATAATGTTTTGCATGATTCATAGCAGGAAAAAAGTAATATCTCACCTCTTCTAATCTTATCCTCAGCCTCTGTAATGAGCATCAGCTCTTCCTGCTTGAAGTGCACAATTTTAAATAGAATAATGAAGGAAACAGTTTGTTCCCCTATTTAGATAAAAAAAAAAGAGGAGACTGTTTGCAGATTAGAGAAAAAAATTCATTAAATTTCAATGTTTTTATTAAAAGTTTAAAATTATTAATAAACTGTACATATTTACAAACATAAAAGTACATTCAGACATTACATTTGTAAACATTTAACTTGCTGATATAGCCGATATTGATCGGTGTCCATCATCTGTTGCCAAAAGGATAAATGAGGCTGTCTTATTTGTCCTTGAATAAAGAGGAAAAGAGTCCTTTTCCTCCTTCACCCTTCACTCTCAAAGACTTGCTCCTTTGGAGTCCAACAGTGCTCTCCTTTTCCTGCTTCTCCTTCTTCTTCTTCTCCTCTTCTCTTTGCAGCACCTGTTGCTTGATGATGAAGCGCATGTCCTCCTGCAGCAGGACAAAATTGTAGGTTTTAGGAAATACTGATGTGAGGTGCTAGGTGTGTGTGTGAAGTTCAGCGTAGGTATGTAGAAGAGAGGATTAAGTGAGTGCTTCCTCATCCACTTTTTAAAATATTTTAGTATTGGATAGACAGCTATTTACTTTAATCTTCTAGTTAAACATGTTTGAAAAAAAATCTTTACACAAACAAAAAACTCACCTGCCAGGCATCCAGTTCTTGAGACAGCACCACCTTGTGTTTGATTGTGTTGAGAAGCTGCTGAGTGAGCGATTCTTTCTCCTGACGAACTTTGGCCAGTTCACTTTCCAGAGAGCTGGATAGAAAATAAAATACTATTAGCCTTTATTTTTTTTGTGATAAATAATGTCAAATAAAACACAGAAGCATTTTGTGTTGCAGTTTCACCTGTAGCTCTGATTTTCTCCTCCCCTGAAGGGTTTAATTTCTTCCCTGAGAGACTCAAGTTCCTTTTGCTGAGACTGGAGCTGCAAAGACAGAAAATAATGTAGTTTCAGTGTTTTATTCAAAAAAACACCTTGGGAGTATTTATATAAAACACAAACTACAAAACACCAGTTGTCTAATAGAAGAATGAATTCTTTTATTTCATTAATACAGGATGTGTATATTTTTAGCAATATACACATCCTATGATGATTCCAACTTTGTATGTTTAGATATAAAAACTTATATTGCTGTCTCAAAAACTACGCTCCCATTGAACGCACACTGAAAACATTATTTAGCTCTTTTTACTCTCTTGAAGGGGGACTATTTTTTTTTTCTGTTTTGCTAATTGGCTCCAAATGATGCATTTTCCTCCACTCTGGTGACCTAATGCTTTAATGAATGTTGCATTCATGTGTAACTCTTAACATACCTCATCCTTTAGTGCTTGTATTTCTTCATCTTTGGCCTGCAGTGCTGAAGAGTGAGCCAAGAGAGCCTCTGTAGCCTATAAATAACAGGAAGCATAAAGAGCACAAGATGATTTTGTCGCAATATTTTTTGGCATCTCTGCAAGGTTTCCAATAAAAATTAACTGTGGACATCCGTTATTCTCAGACACTTTTGACATAAGGGATACTTATGAGCAGAGGTTCAGAATTAGCAGACAGTTCCCAGGTTAGACAGTAAAGTTACTGTATGTGTGTATCTATGAGTACCTGTGTCTGCTGAATTTCACTGAGCAGAGACAAAGGTTGTGTGTGCGTACTATCCAGGAAGCTCTCCTCTCCCAGGTTCAGATCTTTTTGTTGTAAAGAGCGATTCAAGGTGCGTAACTCAAACACAACCCCCTGCTCCTGCTCTATCTATGTTCACACACAAAATACACACACACACACACACACCATAAGAAGCAAACAGGAGGATTGTGTAGGATTTTAAACCAGATGTGTTAGTTATTTCTGTTAGTGGTGAATGGTATTATTATTAGGACAGTTGTGACTAATGCCTGATCTTCACCTCAGCTTCCTTCTCAGTCAGTTTAACATGAAGCTCTGACAATCTGTCCCGCAGTCCATCTCTCTCCACACGGAGCCTGTGGCTGTCCTCCTCTGAAGCTTTTAGCTGTGTCTCCATGTGCGACAGTCGCTCCTGCAATACTCTGTTCTGCATGAATGAAGACAAGAATTGTAAATTTTCCATGAATTGAGTGAGAAGCTTTTCTTTAAACTTCTGAATATATTTAGATTCACTTTTTTATACATCAAATGTGGGTTGACAGAAATAATAATATTTGAGTTTTTATTATTAAATGTTAATTAAATCATATTTTAGTTCGATTTAAATGGAAATCTGCATAGCAATGTAAAATACCTGAATATAACAGTCTTGCACTGCAATACTGAAATAATTCACTGCAACAATGCCCTATTTGGACATTTATCGCAAAATATCCAAATAGCTCATTTGGGTTGGGATAAGTATTTGCCCCCTTATAGATTAATGCTCCTTCAGGACCTGCATGACTTCCAGTATTTAGTGGAACCATGAATTCTGCCTTCGATGAGGAAACCCTGAAGAAGAATAGTGGCCATCAATTTGTGACCTTAAAGTTAACCATACACCCATTAATAGGTTCCCCTCTGAAAAAACAAATGAGGGTTTTGGATTGACTTGGTCAAAATCTGGACTTTACCTGATTAAGATGTTGTGGATCACTTGAAACAGCTTGTTCATATTCTGCAGTGTGGCTGAATTCAACAATTCAGTATAGAAGATTGGCATTCTTATGGCCGAGGAATTGACAGTCATCCAAAAATGTTTCAAGGCAGTCAATACTAATGTTATTATTTCTTTCTTGGTATTTACTCATATTTTTGCCTTGTCTTATAATAGCATTAGTTAGATTTAAATGGAAACGATTTAAATGGAAATCTGCATAGCAATGTAAAATACCTGAATATAACAGTCTTGCACTGCAATACTGAAATAATTCACTGCAACAATGCCCTATTTGGACATTTATCGCAAAATATCCAAATAGCTCATTTGGGTTGGGATAAGTATTTGCCCCCTTATAGATTAATGCTCCTTCAGGACCTGCATGACTTCCAGTATTTAGTGGAACCATGAATTCTGCCTTCGATGAGGAAACCCTGAAGAAGAATAGTGGCCATCAATTTGTGACCTTAAAGTTAACCATACACCCATTAATAGGTTCCCCTCTGAAAAAACAAATGAGGGTTTTGGATTGACTTGGTCAAAATCTGGACTTTACCTGATTAAGATGTTGTGGATCACTTGAAACAGCTTGTTCATATTCTGCAGTGTGGCTGAATTCAACAATTCAGTATAGAAGATTGGCATTCTTATGGCCGAGGAATTGACAGTCATCCAAAATGTTTCATGGCAGTCAATACTAATGTTATTATTTCTTTCTTGGTATTTACTCATATTTTGCCTTGTCTTATAATAGCATTAGTTAGATAAGATGAAATGTTACGTCAAAAGAAGTAAAATCATGAGAAATCTGTGAGGGAGTCAATACTTTTCCACAGCAAAGTAATGAGAAAGTTCCAATAATACCTCAGCTTGCATATTTTCTAATTGTGTGAAGCTGATATTTCGACTAAAGGATGACTCCTCCATCTCTTCTCTGAGGGTGCGGAGCTCAGTCCTCAGGGAGTGCTCCAGTGTTACAGCCTAGAACACATGGCAGATGCAAGGCTGTGAAACCTGTTTGTCTGCATTGTAGCCAAAAAAGTTCAACAGATATGACTCAAAACACAGGTGAAAATGATCCAACCTCAGATAGTTGCTCCACCAGTCTCTGGTTGTGATTGGCCAACTGAGTCATCTGCTCGCTGTCATCTTTCCTCCGGTCCCGCCCCTCGCTGTGGTATTTCTGCAGCTCTGCCCTCAGTGCAGCTAAGTCTGCATTGAGCTCTGACTCCTTCTGCCCAGACTCCAGTTCATTCATCTCCAGCTTCCTCTGCAGGATGTGCTTCTCCTGCTGTAAAGCCTGAGACAATAAACTGCACATTAATCAACTTCATGACGTTGACAAGAAGTGTATGAATATTAGCAGCAGAGCCTGCAAATGGGAGACATGCAAATCATCTGGAGTCTCCCCATAAATGCCTGAATTTTATTAGACCTTAGCAGGTCTTTTATAGAATTGTTTTTGAGGAAAAAAAATATTATTCAGTTTGATTTCACTGTTCCCGCTTTCAGAAATTAAAATATTTTACAAATGAAATATTTCAGATGTTTTTAGCACCAGAGTTTGTGCATCGTAAAAACTTGAACAATGATTATTGTATTTGCACTTGATTAGTCCATCTTGTTAAAGAACAAACAATTATTCACGATTGCTACTATGCTCAGCAAATTGATCTTGCCGGCCTCGCCCATGTTACATAAAAATTAAACAGTGCTGGTGCAGGTGATGTTCTTAACAGGAAGAATGGCCCCAAATCCACAGGTACGTTTGAGATAAGTTTACTGCTAACAAACTGCTTGGATTTTTGCTTTTTGCATCCATAATTAAATTGTTTCTGTCATTATAATATCAAAAACACACAATTTCACTATGAATGATTTGTTTTCACAATACTATATATTTGATCATGTATGCATAAATTATAATTTTATTGATAAAATTATAATTTTATCAAAAAAATTGTTCTTGGGGGCCCTGGTGGTCACGGTAGGTACCGCACGTTTTGCCGGTAACATAAGCTGCCGTTCAGAGGTCATCCGTCTAAAGCTCCAGTCAGAAGTATAGCTTCAAATATAAGAAGAAAGTCACTGAGTTCGCAACGGTGGGGTGAACATTGTTAATGTGCAGACCTGACCTGGTGGGCCGGTCTGTCAGTCAAACCTCTCACTGCAGAGCAGAAGAGGACAAAGACTGATTTTTAAACCTTTGCTGAAGAAGATAAGATCAGGAGAAAAGATGGGCTTCCTGTGAAAGCATCGGCTGATCACATCCCCCAAAATTAAGGAAATCGGTGCCCAGAAATAAATCATTTGGCTAATAAATGTGTCCTACAGTATTATACATGTATATTATGTAAATAGCACTGCCAGAGATGCAATAAGTTTATTACTGGTGTGTGAATGATGTAATGATCAGGCTCCTGATTGCAGACAGTCCACGTTGTGAACAGAACTAGAGGGCCCCCAAACCCCATCTCTCTTAGGGCCCCATGGAGGCTCGGGCCGGGCCTGACTTGTATTGTAGTCATTTAAATCTGATTGTTCTTGCATGATTAGGCTTAGTTAAAAAAATAAATTAATTAATTAAAAATAAATAAATAAATAAAATAAACGTTAAGGAGAGGAAAATCCAAAGCAAATAAAAAATGATGCTAAAACAGTTGTTGAGTCAAATGAGCGGTGTGACTAAAATTTTCTGGAAGTGCCATGAATGCATTTAAGGTTTTTGCACGGTCTATGTGTTAAAGGGTGTTTGGAGCTTGTCAGCAACTGAAGTAACAAGGCGACATGCAGCACAAGAACCTAAAAATACTGAACTAAGGAGAAACCTGCAGCTAGGGCTATATTTAGGACTAACCAGTTTTGCAACATGTTCTTTATTGAATACGTAAATTACAAAACAATAATGTTTAGACACATATTTTTTTCAGAGGCGGGTTTAGGCTGGACCACACCAATTTAGTTTTCTTAATTAAAAAAAAAAAAAGTCATTATTTTTAAATAATGGTCTACATGGATGTATTTAACAAATAAAGCATGACCCATAACGTTATACATAAAGGAAAAGAAAAGCAAAATGCAGCTAAGCTATGATAGTAGAAAAGAAAATGTGATGCCTTCCCAAGATATTGTGATCTTTGCTGCACTCTAAAATCATCCTTTTGATTTGTCATTGATCAGAAAAACACAACGAAGAAAATAAATCATTTCACTGTCTTCTTGCATACTTGTACGACAAATTGTCACAAATTGTACATTTCTTCATGATTGTCCTATCTCCAAACTCCAAACTGCGTTTGATGGAGTTTTTTGGAGTCATGTGCAGCAACATTTCTCCTTGCAATATGTGACCCAAAGAGTTCAATACTTTCAGTATTGAACTAGCTTGTTGAAATGTCTGTCCATGCATCACAGAGCACAGCAGACACACACCCGAAAAACTACCAAAGTCTGAATACACACTTTCCAACCAAGGGATAATTTAGGATGTTTCAGAGTGGGAGAGGAAGAATATCTGAAGAGAGACCAAGGATCCACAAGAACATTTTAGCAAGAGCCACCTTACAACCAGAAGAACCATTAGTCTCCTGTTCAAGTGATGAAACATTATTCAAGCTGCAAAACTCTTAACTCTTCAGTAAAGTATTGTGCTTTTACTTGCATTAGATATAGATTGTGAGAAAAACTACTTCTGCTTATTCAAGGACTCTGTAACTGTGTGAATGGTGTTTGGCTTTTGGACAATATTTGGATTTTACGTACCCTCATTAGAAACATATTTACTGAGAAAGACAACATGTTGAAATTCTGTTCTACGTCATTTACCCAGACACAGCGCCCAAACCAGTGTTGAAATGATCATTCAGTGTTTTCATAGAAGCTCAGTGGAAAAATCTTGAGCGGACGTAACACCTGCTGTTGCAGAAAGCTTTCATTCCAGACTTATTTGTCAGCAATTGGCTCAACATTGGGTAACCGCATTTCTATTTTCCTAGATGGAAAAACCCTAAGTAATGAATCTTATGATCTATGGAACAGCAACATTTTACACCTTTGAAACTGACTCACATTTTGATTCATGTGGTATTTCCCTGTTTATGTTACAGACAAGAGTTCTGTGCAGTTATTTTTCCTTCAGCCCAGTTATCTCCTTACCTCCACCTCTTTCTCTCTCTGCTGCAGAGTTTCTGCCAGCTCCTCATTCTTCTCTAGCAAGGCCCTTCCCAGTTCTGCAGCCAGTATCAGGTCAGTCTCTATCGCTCCCCCACCATCCATGCCGTCAGGGGGGGACGAGGCTGACTGCAAAGCAAAGAGAGATACAGAAGAGGAAGAGGAGAGAGGGAAGAAGGAGTCCTCCAGGCTGGGTGAAGGAAGGCTGTTTTTCCTGGGAGTGAACATGACTGAAACCTTTAGGCTTAAGGGATTAGTTTGAAACCATCACCCTCTTGGCTTTTGGATGACTTCTCCAGTCAGATAAGTGAGGGATGAACTCCCATTCCTTCTCCTGTCATTTAGTTTCCCACTGTGTTCTTCAGAGGCAACAATGCTGCAATCGTTCAGAAACTCTTCTTTTCAGAGACAAATCTATAACAGCAAGAAATCAATACAGACAATCTTAGAAAGGCTTTGCGTGACAAGTTGTTTTCTGGTGATATTATCTAACAACCTTAACAAGGAGGTCTTTTGTCTGACTGGTGATTTGGTTTCTCTGACCGAAAATCTAGCTCCTTTATTACCATTGTTCTTTCTCCCCTCCCTAAATTCCTCAGCAGGTGTAAGCATTATGTTTCAGTCTCAGGCTGTAAAGAAACTAAAGTAAAAAGTTTCTGAAACCCTGTGAACAGCAACGATTCCGTGAATATTCAATGTTTTTTCAACACACTTTAACTAATGTGTCATTGCTCTAACACAAATTTCATTCAAAACCATTTCCTCTGAGGTCACTCTTTGACGTAACATTCCACATCCACCTCTTAAAACCAATAATTCTTCCAAATTAAAGCACGTCAGAACTTGTTTGTATGTCAAATTATTCAAAATTTGAAGTCAGACAAAAACCAAGTTATTCTGGCTCAAAGAAGAAGAATCGAGTCTGTCTTACCTGACGGGTTACCAGCCACCAGAAATAGTCTTCCTGTTTGGTGTTGAGTGTGCGCACATTTTATCTGTGTGCCCGGGAGTATTTGCGCAAGAGAGGCTCAGCTGGTTTCCCTGGCAGTGGAAACATACGGTATGTAAATACAATCTGAGGGCCACACCTCCTCCCGAATCACAAAGGTGAAAAGGAAACAGAGTCAGGAACAGATGAAGAAGGTGCTGTTTAGACATCTAGTGGCTGAGCAGGGATATTAAAAGGCTGTTAAAGTTTGAGGAAGTTGCTGCTTAAAAGCTCAGCAGTCTTCTGTTGGGATGGAAAGAGATGAAGACACAAATAGGGGTTTGTTAACTTCAGCTCACACCCCCTCCTTCTCCTCCTGTCTTGTTTACCTTCTTGGAGTGTTTCAAAGGAGTGCTCTGTTCATTTATGAGGAAGGGGGCAGGAAGAGTGTCGAAGAGACGGAAACTGACACCCCACCTCCTCTAAAACGGGGACAAAGGAATAAAAAGCTGAGGACGACCCTCATCAATCATAAAACTTTTTTTTTGTCTTAGTCTCTGTGTTTTCTGCATTCTGATATGGCTTTCAGACTGTTTTTAGCTCTCTCTGTGATGCTTTTCCTGACAGCCTGTGAAGCTGGAAAGCAGATGCCCAAACTATCGAATAAGAAACTCTGCGCTGACTCCGAATGCAGTCGTAAGTAGCAACAGCTTCTATTTCTTCCTTGGTTACTGATTATATTATCTAACAACTGAAACAGATGAAAGATAAATGCTGAGCTTTTAAAGAAATGGAAAAAATACTGTTGCATCTTCATGGATAAAGGAGAATAATTTGGAAAGTAGGGTACAAGAGTCTGGAGAAAGAGTGAAAAGGTACAGAATTCAATACTTGGGGAGCCATATCTGCTGGTGTTGGTCTGCTGTGTTTTCTGAATCCCAAAGACGGCTCAGAATCCACCAGGAACTTTTAAAGCACTCCATGCATTTTTCTGCTCATAACTTTTATGAAGGTGCTGATTTCATTTTCTGTCAGTCCACACTGCCAAAAGTACCAATTTTTGCTATGACTGTACTGGACTGGCCAGAAGCCCCCATCCTCACCCCACCCCCTGCTTGTACAAAGTATTGTGAAAAAGAAGATGAGAAACAAGAGAGTAAAATGAGGATGGCTGCCATGGCAACAACCTGTTTAACACCTCAGAGCCACAGGTTGATCATTTCCATGCCACGCCACATTGATCCAGATTAACTTTTCAATAGGATCACATTTTTGTATCAGTGACCCTTAATCATCAAAGTTAACAGTAATAAACACTTGAAATATAACCAGTGGGTCACAAATGTATATAATATATAGATTTTACTTTTTAAATATAATTACTGCGCTGACTAAACTTTTGACGGTTTTCTGAGCTGCACAACAATTAAAAAAATGAAAATCTTACAGTCATTCAAGCCCCTACAAATCCTAATTTATGTCTTACACAGATCCAATCCTCATAGCCCAAGCGCTTCAGGACTACTACCCTGGAGACTGCAGGTTCATCCCCATCCGACAGGGGCAGCTCGTCTATGTTTATGCAATGCTGAAAGACAGAGGGAATCTCTTCTGGGCTGGCAGTGTGAGTAAAGAAGAATAATGTTAGAAAAATCAATTATGACCATCATACACAGTGTATTGCAAAAATAACCATACCTCTGGAATGTCACATTACAACCATAAAAATTGCACAATTTTATTGTGTGACTGATCAATATAAAATACCACATAATCATAAATGTACTTTTCTTAAAAAGTCGTTGGTAAGTGAATAAAGTCAATCTGTGTGTAATTTAATCTCAACCTCAGATGTTTGTTAGAAAACATTGAAGAACAATCAATATTATGAGGCTTATGGTAGTCTGTAGCACACTGTTGAGGCAACACAAGCCTGCCAGTAACTTTGAACCCAAATAAATCTTACTACAAACTTTATTTATAGTAAGATTTAAGTTTTAAGTCCAGTGAACAAGACCTAATTTTTGCTTCAACCCTTTAAAAAAATGTCATGTGTACGATAATCAAACCTGCTGGGTGTGAAGATGACATGAAAAAGGCTTGTTTCTGAAATTTAGAATGTGGTAGATAAATAAAAAATACCACTAATATTTTTTTCTTTGCTACTTTTGAGTGTTCCAGTCACAGCGTACAGATGTAACAGGTTTGACTAATCAGCCTCGGCGCCTGCCACCAGTTGCAGCAGCTAAGAACAACAAAGCAAATATTGGCTGAAAATATCTTTCTGCTCAAGCCTTGAATGTCTTACATAAATACATGCATGTTCCAGGAGGAATAAATCAATGTAGCAAATTCCATGGTAAACAAGAAAAAGTTTCTGGTAATAGTATAATGGATTATGTTGTACTCATTTTAAAAGGCACATCTGCCACAAACCAGGTAACTCCAAACTGTAAGTAAAAACTCTAAAATAAAGTAACAATCATCAACAATAGATTTTAGGTGTTTGAACTGTGTCCTGTTGTTCTACTGCATTAGAATGTCTCTAAAGATGGTGTTGTTCAGTCATCTTGAAGTTTACTAAGATATAGTAAAAAAGATTGAGAAGCTCTAATCTAGATATTTTACTACTGCAGGTACAAAACACATATTATGGAGAACAGGAGGCTCGCATTGGTCACTTCCCCAGCAGCGTTGTGGAGGAAACACATGCTCTCATGCCAGCAACCACTGAAGTCAAAACAACCGTAAGTGAACTAACAGTTCTGTGCATAGTTACAAATAAGTTGAACTATTATTAAATTTTTTCTATTTTATTCTTCTATTTTCACTGCTTTTATTTTTTTTATCCAGAACTGGGACTTCTACTGCAACTGATGTTGAATGGACACACAGAGAAAACAACAATAAGGAAGAGCTTTCCTTAACACACAATTATGGTCTAATCCATGTTAGCTCATCTCTGAAAAAGTCTTTAAAATTCATAAAATGATTGATGGGTGTCAGAAATTGCATTCTGATAACCTTGCCAAATAAATAATTGATTTCAAGATAGAGTTATTTTCCTCTTTCTGTTATATATCAAACTTGAATTCTTTCATGTTTTTCTATGTTCTTGTTATTTGGTATTTAAGTGAGATTTACTTTATACACCATGACTTAACAGGATTCAATCAGATTTTGTGTCAAAATTAAATAAAAAATATATTGCAATTATCTTATCTGTATTTAAACATGTAACCATCTTTATCTTAAATTATTTAGAAGATAGTTCTTACACCTATGCTATCTGTGACACTTTGGCTTTTCATACTTTCAGTTTTACAGATGATACATTTCAACAAAAACTGTAAAAATGTGTCCTATTTTAGGTTGAGTTGGCAAGAGATTTCACCTGGATATGCTGCCTATTATTTATTGTAGCACGATATGATGGTGAAATATACATCTTTTAAATAAATATATATATTTTTGTTTTGTTTTAACTGTTTCATGCTTCCACATAGAGAATATACAGGACATTTGGATTTAAATAATTTTTTCAAGACAAGGTCAACTTCTACTATCTGGCAGTAATTTGATTGTTTTTGTTTTGATTGCGTAATCATTTGTAAAACAGCAATAAAATGTTTGCCACATCTTTGAGGTTGGTTTCTTGATTTGAATTTTAAAAATTGCTTTTTAATTGTCATGAATGTTTGGGACCTAAACAATAAAAGAACTTGACTCTTCAACCTTTGCTGTTGTGTGAAATTATACTCTCAAAAGAATAAAGAACAAAATGACAACACAAATTTGAGTTTCAATATTTATTCTAAATATGGTTTTCTGTGTTAATGTGCCAGAGGCTATAGCCAGTTTAACAGTAGAGCGTTGGGTTTACAAGTAAAAATCTACTTACTGTCGAAAACAGTACATATAGATAAGAAATAAAAGTGGCTCTTGTGCTAATCTTTTACACTGCGACCTGCACCTGTCATTCTTCATCAGTTGCTTTTTCCACTCCATACAGTCTTGGCCCGAAATCCTCCGGTGGCATTTTGATTTAACAAAAAAAGCAATCAAATGCTCCATTGATCCTGTATCTCTTCACTTACAGAAACCAGCATCTTATCCCACTGAAAAGAGAGCACAGCTGGCATTTTGTTAATAAGTCTGACAATGTTAGTGTTAGACAAGACCTTTTTAAGCTTTCTAGGCTTTTCTCCTCCAACCAACTTTTTAGAATTTGGTCTAAATGCAAAGCTTTCTCAGGCTTTGTCTCATATTCACACACTAGGAAAAAGGAAAGAAGTACATTTCATAATTTTAGCTAAATACATGGCTATAATTTGTCAAGGATATCCCTATTCTCTGGAACTTAATATTGTAATGTTAGATGTTTATGCAGGATCCAATTTTTTCCAGAGGTTAGTTTGTTCTAAATCCATCAGTGATAGTAAGTTGGAAGTTAGCAGGTTATGTTTGCGTTTTTTTCCAACTTGCCTGACCTATTATGTTTACCAAAATGCCAACATATAAACAAGTGATGGGTTAGTACTTAATCAGTATCAGGGCTGTCAGGATGCTCTACATTTTTTTTTTCTGTGAGCCATCTTCAAATGAGATGGGAATGTTGCGGTCTGGCCCAAGACATGGCCGAGGCACCGTGATTGTTAACACACCATCAGATGACAGATTAGAGGTGATGTCGGCCCCTAACACACCAGATGGAAGCCTGTACTTCCTCAGAAACTCTCTTGACACAAAGCCGTGATCATCCTGAAAGCAGAATTAGTCAGAGTGTTAGAAAAGTTGCAGCTTGCAGTTTCTGCAGATCTCTGGAATCTCTCCTGACCTGTCTGTCCTCGTGTTTAGCATGCACTGTGATGAACTCGTCGCTAACATTGACGGACAGCTCGTCGGGGGAGAAATGCTTCACATCCAAATAAATAACAAAGCGGTCCTTTTCCATCCGCATCTGTGCAGAAATTTGTTAGAAGTAGCAAGATGCTGTTTTTTTTTTCTCAGTGCAATTTCATATCAGTAGAAAGTTAATTGTGTTTCACAAATGTGATTGTAAAACACTAAGGCTTGAAGAATCATCAAAAGGTGAACCAAACAGCACTTTACCTCGCTGTTGCCATTTTCTGGCCAGTTGAACCAGCGCATAAATGAAGGTCGCATCCAGGGGAAGGACCAGGAGAAGGGCCACACCAGTGGCCAGTCAGCAAGAGGTTCTGCCAAGGAGAGGTCAGACAACCGGCTTGGGAAGGCACGGCGGTACCAAGGGTACTGAATGGGAATATCCATAGTGGAAGTCAGAGAAGGTTTAAGCTCAGAGCTGGTCTAACTTGGCTTAAGATGGGTGCAGCTCTCCAGTCCTACACTGAATTTATAGGCCTTTCTCTCCCAGCCCATCCAAGCCTCCCTAACCTCCCATGCCATCACTGGCAGTGAAACTGTGCCAACAGGCTGATCTCTCTGGAACAATGATGTCAGCTGTTTGTCCCTTCATACCCCTGACTGTTTCCTCTGTCTGACTGCTGTCTCACACTCTCCCCCCCGACACCATGTTTCTCTCTCTCAGTCATGACAGGACACTGGCTGGGAATATTGCTGATACCTCCAAGCTTATGCCCCAGGAAATACCGCTGCCCAGTGTTCGAGAGTTTGTTTGCCGTATAGCTTACAGAGCATTAGCCAGTGGTGCACCATGTGCCAAAAGCTTAGATCTATGTGTGGAGTGGATGTGGTGTTGAATGGAAACTGATGAGTTTGTATGGGACAGCATTAGGTGAGACTTTATCTGCGTAAAGTTTTGCCATGAGCTCAGATTTTAAAAATTGCTTTTCTATCGGTTGTTCCAAATAAAAGTTATTTGTCCTCTTACACATTTCTTCTATTTTAGCTTGTTTGTACGGTGGCCCTGAGGTGCAAAACACAACAACATTAAGAAAAACACAACAACATTAACAAAAACACAACAACATTAACAAAAACACAACAACATTAACAAAAACACAACAACATTAACAAAAACACAACAACATTAACAAAAACACAACAACATTAACAAAAACACAACAACATTAACAAAAAACACAACAACATTAACGAAAAACACAACAACATTAACAAAAACACAACGGAAGAGGTAGGTCCCAGTGGGAGACCTAAGAAGTCGCTGATTGGACGACAGGTCGTTTCTCTTTTGAACCGGAAGTTATTCTGGCTTTAATTTGATCGTTAAAAAACATGAATGTTCTCAGTGATCCAAACCTCAGTACAGCTATTCGGGAATATTTTGAGTCAGGACAAGTGTAGAGGGGTGAAAAATAAGTTACCAGAAAATAAAGAGAATATGTAAGAAAATAGACACCCCAAACACAATTTTTTATTTTGTATCTTTTAATTTCTTGTATCAAATTAAGTGTTGTTTCAGTTTGTCCACGCAATTCTCCACATGACCACTAGGGGCGCATTGCATTGGTGGCATAGAAAAGAGCGAGCTCACAAAAAAGAATTAATCTTCCGTTGGATGTTAACGAGAACTCAACGTGTGTGTCTCATCTTTCCTGTGTCACAGCAACACACGTTGGAGGAAGATCCTTTATATTACATTACTCTGCCACCCAAGGTTGCAGGGTAACACATACATACGAGGTGATACTGGACATGCTACAGATCAACCACGAAGTGTCGGTTAGCATGCGTTCACTAAGACTCATTCCAGAATAACTTCCGGTTCAAAAGAGAAACGACCTGTCGTCCAATCAGCGACTTCTTAGGTCTCCCACTGGGACCTACCTCTTCCGTTGTGTTTTTCGTTAATGTTGTTGTGTTTTTGTTAATGTTGTTGTGTTTTCGTTATATTTGTTTGTTTATGTTGTTGTGTTTTTCGTTAATGTTGTTGTGTTTTCGTTAATGTTGTTGTGTTTTTGTTATATGTTGTTGTGTTTTTGTTAATGTTGTTGTGTTTTTGTTAATGTTGTTGTGTTTTTCGTTAATGTTGTTGTGTTTTTTGTTAATGTTGTTGTGTTTTGCACCTCAGGGCCACCGTATGTTTGTCTACTTAAATGTTTCTGCTCAAAAAGAGAAAAAAATAACACAGTGATCCATATAGAAAGCAAAGTTTTTAAATTAATATTTTATTTATTAATAGAAAGAAAGCTATCCAAACATACCTGACCTTGTGAGAAAAAGTGATTGAACCAAGCTAATATTTGCCCTTGACCAATAAATAGTTGTGCCGCCCCTTGCAGCAAGTGAAGTTTTTTACATCTCTGTTGAGTAATTTTGACCCAATTGGCCACATTGGAAAGGCTTTTTTTCTATGTATTAAAGATTACATGATTGCTGAGCTATTTTTTAATCTGTTAAATTAATAGTCCAAATTCATCAACATATTTTAATTATAGTATCATAGTCCTTTGTAGTCCTTTTTGGATTTAAACCATAAACTGTTGTAAAATTACAACAGTTGGGTAAAATTATCCAACGTTTTTTTACCCAAAACTTTCATGACCCACTCTGGGCGTAAAATCTAATTAATAAATAAATTACATTACATTTACATGTAATTAATTGGCTACATATTACATTAGGAGTTTGTTTAAAATTAATTCATTAATTAATAGAAAGACAAAAAGAGGTTTCGGTTACTCAACTTCCGGTCTACTATTGGTTGCCATAGCGACGTGCCTAACATTGCTGCCGCGAGTAGTTTGTTCAAAATTTGTCCCCAGCTGCTTCAAATGCTTTTCTATCTACAGAAATGAACTTGCCGGCGATATTTTATGGCGAACTGGACCGAAAAAATCCTGTCCTTACATGTTTTAGGCGCGAAACGGAATCATTTTTAAAGCTTATGAAACAAGTCACGACGACGACGAAGCGCGACAACAACTCTTATGCTAAAGGGTAAGAAAGTGGTAAAGTACGATGACCTGATTTTCTCGTCATTTACGTTTATTTACAAAAAACTGTTAACGTTATATTGCTAACATTTAGCACATTTACTATGTTTTTTTTTCTCCAAAGCAGCTTTGGTGATATTGTCAGATTCTCAAGACACATTTTAACATACTTTTGTTTTTAGGATTGAACTACTTATGAAAATACGGAAAGAGTACAAAGACCGAATACCAGAGAGGTTTTACCAGGAGCACGTGTTGCAGGTTGCAGATGTCCTTTGTGAATATAAGGTACCTTAATAAATAACAGTTATTTATGCTTGCTGCTGGTTTACACCATCTTTATAATGTTGTCAGTCAACAGGCTGGTGGTATTGGGATCACAGAGCATTTTAGTTGTTCATGATATTGCACACCAAACGTGTAAATTGATAGCACCACAATGTCTCAGGCGAAACTATTTGAAGCTGACAAATGTGCCTCTGACTCTTCAGATTTTACTCTTACTCTCTTTATTTCTAGCTGTACCAGCTGGCTCTGTGGCAGGGCTACAGTTTCTGCCTGCTGCTGTTGAGCTCAGTGGAAATAACTGACATTACAGATGTGGACCACTTTATGGCTTGCTTTTTCCCGGAAGGATTTGAACTGGAACAAGGCACCTTTACAATAAAGGTACACAGACAAATGCATTTTTTTAGACGAAAACACAAATAGGCTATACAAGTACAAAATATTGACAAGTGTGTATTTTTCTGTGCACCTAGACGCGTGCAATGTTTGGAAGTGCCATATGTATCTTTGAGCAAGAGAAAAAGCACAGAGTCCTCAGCCAGAAGGGACTCTCTTTACTGCTGAAAGTGCTGAACTTCATCAGGATCATGATGCAGGCATTCCAGCAGCATGAACATCTCTCCTGGCTCATATATAATGGTTTGTAAAGTCAACTAGTTATCTGGCTTCAGCTTTGAAGAAAAGATAAATTAACAAGTTGCCAAAATATTTTGTCTTTAAAAAATCAGATTATAGGTAATAACCTGCATCTAGTATTGGATATTACATAAATATGTATAACTCTTGGGACTTTAAACCATCAAAAAGTAGTTTTAAAGGATCATAATTATTATTTTTTTATCTTCTACTTTTTACTGAAGTTAGACATCTTTGTGTTTTATGGTATGTCTCTACCAGATCTGCCTATGTAAAGAGGTTCTTTTGGCTATTTTTTCCTTGCTAAATAAGCAAGCTCCTCCAGTTACCCTACATTGATTCTGTAAATATTGCTTCGCCTGTAATTTTGGTAGATTTGCATTTATATCATGATCTTTCCATTTTGTACAATGGATCAAACAATGTTTTGTAAGATATCTAAAGCTTTCATATTGTTTGCTTTAAAACTCTCTGTACCTCTTACATTAACCTGCCTATTATGTTCTTTGGTTTTCACTATACATACAAATGTACATCACACTTGTCAGATTTTCTTTTAATTTGTTAAATTGTTTGAAAATAATATGTCAATTTCAATTACACCAAATGTGTGCTCAATCACAGCATACATTTGTTCTGCAATAGAGCAGCACCTCTTTGTGTTGCTCTATGACATGAAATATGCAAAACTATTTTGCAGATTGTTTCAGAATTATTTCCATTCTCTATAATAATTACTTTCTCATCTATCCTAGGTTCATTGTACATTTACAACATCTGCCGTTACCTGATGACTATGAATTGCAGTGAGCAGGTGCTTTTACATTTATAGACTCTTTACTATTTCTTCATATGATTCATGTGATTTTTCGTATGTTTCATCTGATGCTGTGCTGTGTCGAGCATCTGATTTCAAAGATGCTCAGCACAGATATGATAAAATGGATGTTGGTAGGAAATAACTTGAGAGACCAGATGTGAATTGTGATAAAATCTATAGCATAATATTGAAATTATAATTGAAAAGCTCTGCTGAAAATTGAGTTGCTACCAACTTATTTTTTTTCACATTTACAGCATGCATATAAATGCATCCCTAATTATGACTCCTAACGGGATTATTTATGCTCCTACTCAGGTTCTGGAGTACCTTCTGTGGGCGAGTATCAGTTTGGAGCTGTCCATCCCTTTGATGACACCCAGATATCTGCCACTTATTGTCGCACTCTACTGTTCAGTCTGCCAGTGTTACTATGACAACCAGGCTGAAGTGCAAGCAGAGGTGAAAGACATTTGCATCCAGACAAACATTCACATAAAAAAACTACTCATGAATTGATCTTAAATATGTTATCTTTACAATTTACTCCTCATAGTACATTATATTCAAATTTAAAAATACTTTATTGATCCCAAGGTGAAATGAAAAAGAAAACATAATTGTAGAATAAATTATTGGTTGGAAATTTAGGTAAGATTATAGAAGTGTGCCTGGAAGCATAATCCTCCCTTTTTACAAATATTTTTACTGGTTTCAGGATTTTGCTAAGCGAGCCCTTCAGAAAATAAATGAGATGGCTAGGCTGGAAGATGAGGCTGAATGCACTAATGCATTAACCCAGAAAGCTTACAGAACAGCTTCTCTGAAGGTAAGCAGACTATGTACTATGCACTATGTATAGTGCAGTGAAGCAATGTTTGGTCTCTTCCAGTTTCCTTATTCTTTAGCATTTTTGGCTTACTTAAATCTTTCAAATAATCAGGCAAAGTGCAGTGTTTTCCATCAATTGAGTGACATTCTAGCCCACTTATCTTCAGAGAGTTGGTTTAATTCAGCCATTTTTCACATCTTCTCCATTTGTCGATGACAAAATCTTGCACCTCAAACTTTACTAATGGCTTTGTTACCTCTGTTAAAAGTCAGACTAATGTTTTTGAAATTTCTAATATCAGGGTATGTGTTGCTTTTGAGATCTTTTATTCTAATTTATGTTGTCAAACAGGTTCTATTTAAGTGATTTTTTGATTCTTTGGATCTGGCTGTGATCAGATCATATTCAGCAAACTACATTAGGTATGCTATGGTGAATATTAATTAAATGTTTATTTCAGTAACTCAATTCACTGACTGGAACACGTTTATATTGAATGATTGTAGGAAAAAGTATTTGGAAGAAATGTATAATGAGTGAATGTTGTTTTAAATATATAGCGATGCTGTTATTGTGTTGAAATTTTGCACAGAAAAGACACCCATACAAGCTTGAGTCATGCAGTTTAAATTAATACTATTTTCTTTTTTTTCCACGTTTAGCTTGGTGTTCTGGTGTTCAAGCAGGCAGTCTTCGAAAACAGAAAACCTAAACCCACGCTAAGGACCAAAAACAAAAGCACCCTCAAAGAGATCCCCAATGTAATATCATGTATATGAACATTGTGATATCAACCAAAATGTTAAACCTAATCTTTGAGTGAAATGTATTCTTGAGCTACAGTACTTTGCTAACAGTCATATTTCTTGCAAGTCCTCTAAGGCTTTTTAATTTTATGAAATGTTTGCCATCAAGAAGTTATTAAGTACTTCTTTTGTTGGATTTTAAATGTTTTAGTTGCAGAGCTCTATGCAGAAATCTTTGTATAATTTCTACACAGCCAGTAAAGTCTGCCTCTCCCTCAGACCCCATGGCCTCGGACCCCAACAGAGCAGATCCTGATTAACCAGTTTGACACCACTGCCGGACAATTTTTAGCCATTTCAGAGGCACTTTGGGAAAGCCACACACGCCCACTGGAAAGAAAGCTACCTGAGGAGCCAGAGCTGCTTGAGATGATCATTGAGCTCCTCTCTGCTGGCATGAGTATTTTGTCTGGTTAGTGCAACAAATACGCCAACCTACTGCATATATATATATATATATATATATATATATATATATATATACTATATATTATATATATATATATATATATATATATATATATATATATATATATATATATATATATATATATATATATATATATATATATATATATATATATATATATATATATATATATATATATATATATATATATATATATATATATATATATATATAAAAAACTTGTATTGTGAAAGTGTGAAGGCCTGACTGGGAAATGACTTGTTTCATGTTAATGTTTGATAAGGAGGCACAAGTACTGGTGAACAAAAGTCTGATGATTACCACAGTTTTTGTCCTAACGTACTGACAGCAGAATCCACTCTAGTGGATCTAGCAACAGAAGGTAAGTCTTCATCACCAAGTGTATTTCTTGATCCAATGTAAGCCTAAGATGCAATAACTAGTAGTTAGAATCAAGAGATGTGAAATTTTGTTTCTCCAGGTGAGAATAAAATACATATTACGTCTGCAGTGAGATTCATCAAACTGTTGTTTAAGTACAAGCAGCCAGAAGCATTCTCAGAACTCACCAAGGAGATGCTGCATATTTTGTCTGTAAGTTCCTCTGGAGATATTTGCTGTTATCTATATTGATATGAATGCATCGCAAAACATTTTGAGTTTTTCCTTTTTCCTTCTGTTCTGTATCCATTTTCATAGAAGGTATTCTTCTTTGAAGTAAAAAAGAAAAGCAAATAACACAAACTGGCGTCAATGTTTATTCCTTAAAGAAACAAAAAAGGGCCTTCATTTAGATCCTGTTCTGTTTTCAAATGAGTTTGTGTGCTTAACTTTTCTCTCTGCATCAGGGTGTGGAAGGTGCGCCTTTCAGAAAGGCAGAACGTGAGCTCACCTTACTCTTCAGTTACAGCAACCTGCTGCACTCTCAGAGAGAGAATACTAAAGAGGACAAAAGAGATGGTAACAATAAAGCTATTATAGAGGTCATCAGCATTTTATCAATATAGACTAGAAACCTTACAGCAGAAATGGCATTAGTTAGTTAGTTTTTAGAAACCAATAACTAAACCCTTAGCACTATCGGTTAGCATAGAAAAGAAAGAAAAATTCAGCTTTTATAAAAAATGGAATACCAGTGTAGTATAGAATACTATGTAGCAAAATCTAAAACTAATAAAATAAAAAATGTTAGAAAAATAAAATACATAACATGCCATAGATTATATAAATATGCCATTTTACCTGTAGTAAAGGATATTCTCTTTTAATTTTGCAGCAGTTGGAATATTTATAGCTTTTTTTCTTTGTTTAAAAAAACAGCTGTTAGATGACTATTTCTGTTTTTAGTTGTCCTGTTTTTTATCATGATATCGTGAAACCATGCTATTTTTACTCAAAGTTATAGTGACAAAATGTTGTACTCTAGATTGTTATCATGACCTTTACTGGTTTTACTCCTACTATTGCATTAAAATGTGGTTATTTTTTGTTTCTATTTTTCCTCAAAATTTTTCACAGACAGACAAAAATTCATTTCCGCCATGAGCGATGAGCTTGTTGGCTTGGTTGACACCCTTCATTTGTCTGTTTTTGGCCCTGATCCTGTAAGTTTCCATGTTGTGTGTTTAATTTATTATTGCATTTGGATGTTTTTAGACACCAGAGTGAAGAAGTACTCAGAGGATGGATTTTTAGAATTACATGTTACGGATATTCTGTCTATGCATGTTTTCTGCAGGAACTGCAGCCTAATCCAGACTTTGTTTTTGATGTTTTGGTATTTCTTTGGAAAAGACTGAAAAATATCATGCAACGTTATTACCTGGAAATCCAAGACTCTTTTAATGATCAACAGAAGCTACACTGTTATGACAAGGTTTGTTTTCTCTAGGAAATATTGCTTAAAAAGACAAATTTATATGTAAAAGAAGTCAATTAATAATTTCGACATTGTAGAAAGGGAGAATCCACTGGTCTGCTTTCTTGTTTTTATGCTTCTTGTGAACATGTTGACAGTTGCTGTGGTGTCTCTCTGTGCTGTGTGATGTGGCCATTATCTGTGAGGTGGCCAATATTGACTGCATTATGGTGGCAGAGATGATCCACATGTTGGGTGAACATGTTGAGAGAGTACTTGGCCGCATTAATCAAGCAGAGGGATCAGGTGAGAAATGCCTCTGTTTTCCACTTAAACACAGGACGATTTAATGTCTTACAGACTCTGACTGAGTTACTTTGTTATTGTTCTATGGCAGTTTGTGGAAGATCTGAAGAAATGAAGCAAAGCTCCTTTTCTCTTTTTAAGGTGTGAAGATTTTTTCAGTGTCTGATAGGTTTTCTTCAGCAGTTAGCCTAAAATTCCATTTTTATCCAACAGAACCAGAGCATCTTCTTTTACATGTTTGCTGTCTTTATAGTAAGATCAAGTTACAGACAGGTGGTTTCTATTTAGTAAATAGTCAACTTCCAAACCAGGTGGTTATGATAAATTTTGAATACTCCTTTTTCATTTCCTCTAAACATAATTTTCTTTGTGTTTGTACAGCACATACAATATCAGTAAAATACATTAAAGTTCTACTTTTATAGGACTCAGACACAAATATACTAAAGAAGGTGTGTGAAGTGACAAAGAAGGGTCTTGATGCTTTGTCAAACGGTATCTCTGCACTGATTCCACAAGATTGCTCAGCCATCACTGACACTGCCTGCATGCAGGTAAGCAGGTGATCTTTCTTGTAATGCCAAGTTACATAAAGCTTTTACTTCTTCATGCATATTTTCCAATTGAATTGTGAAAATTCAATAAAGAAATCATTTTCTTCTGCTAGAAATGTAAGTCCCTTCATCGCTGCAGTCCATCCTTTACACCAACTGAAGATCAAAATGGAACAGATGAAGTAACTGTAAAGGTTGAAGAAGAAAAGGAAACTAAGGGAGAATCAAAAACGGAAGGCCAACAGGACATAGAGTCCAAAAATTTGTTTATGCTGGCCAAGGATTTTCATCTAGGGCTGGATATTATCTACCACAAGGCTTCTGTCAAACTACTGCTGCTAAATGAAGGTTTGATTTGTTGCTTTAATACAGTATATATAGTGCTCGTTACCATAAGGTAAAATGTCCCTGTCCTTTAAATGCTAATAATGTGCAAATTCAAAAATAAAGGATTTAGCTGAAGCTTTGCTTTTTTTTTTTCAGTTAAAGAATCTGATCTGCTGCATCGGATCAAGAAGAATAGGCTGTCAAAAGCTCTTTTAATGATGCAGAAAGCATCAGCGGAGCACAGTAAAGGGGAGCCAGATGAAAGCAGCAAGATCAGAAGTCTCCTAGAGGTTAAACATTTATACTTAACATGCTTTATATAGGCTCACACATGCATGTAATTATAAAAATCATTTTCCATTTAAAATTTTTGTGGAAAATTTGTTCTGTGCCTTTTAATCTACAATTGCATAAATTATAAATTTATCTGAACATTTCATAGAAATGTTGACAGAAACATGTTATTCAGTAATGTATAATAGGTATTCAACTAGGGTATTCATGTACTCTCTTTAGGACGCTCTCGTCCTGGTAGAAAAAGCAGAGCTGGAGGAGATGAATATGTATATGGCCACTGTTGGGAATGTCAATGAAAAAAAGCACAGAACAGAAAATGATGATGAAAGTGAAAAAGCTCCACCTCCACCAAAGCTAATCTCTCGAACTGACCATTCCATAACTTTTGCTCCTGATGAGTATGACTTGAAAAAACGGGTGAGATTTTCTTATATTGAGTTAATTTTTCCGCACAATCTATGTTTTTCTGTCCCTTATAATTTCCCTTTTGTTAGGTGAGCTGGTATCAGCTTTGTGGGCGACCAGCCCAGGGTGTCAGCTCTAAAGTCCGCCTTGGTGAATACAGTTTACCAGGAACTGGAAATATGGTACTGTTTAGTTTTGAAAGGCACACTACTTGAAATTACCAATATATTTATCTACATAATTCATGCAGCACTTCACTTTATGTTGTAGGTGCCAGTGGTTTCTGGTGAGTGTTTGCTCAGGGTAGAGGGTCTGCAGTCCAACCAGAAGTATGTGTTTGCTGTAGCAGCCTATGACAGCAAGGGGCAGCTGGTGGGCAACTCTATAGGGGATACAACATTACCGGTGCTGGCATGCTTGCCCACCCCAGTGCTTTCCACATGGGCTCACTTGGCTCAGGTAAATTATATACACAAACATAAACTTTACTAAGGAAACAAAGAAACGTAAGGCAGAAATGCACATGTTCATGTAGCCTTCTCTCCCAGGTGGCATTTGAAACAGGGCAGTATGCTGTAGCTAAAAGAGCCTGCAGGAAACTGTGGAATCAATACTTAGATCCAGACTGTTCATCCAACAGCAATCACAACAGATTTGCTTCCACTGGGTGAGGATGAAAACATTCATAGTTCACTTTTTCCTCAATTTAGCCTTTTTTAAAACTTTAATGAACTTGTTAAAATTTCCCAATTTCAAGGCTGCACAAGGACACACTACAGCACTCCTCTCCTCACATTTGCAAGATGTTTCTGAATTCCATTTTCACTGAGACAGAAATCAACATTCAACAGGCGTCTCTCCATTGGGATACATGTGGTGACAGAGGACTGCTTATCTGGGAACAGGTACACATATCCAGGTCCTCTAGCACAAAGTAGCCTCATGTGGAAAGCATGATGTCTGTTGCTGGTATTTTTGATAATGGGGGTAATAGCTCACACAAATAATTGCATTTATTTATGTGTCTAAAGGAAGCCAGATTAGCAGAGACTGAGCGGATGATGTTGGCTTTGGACCTGGCCATATATTTGAATGATGGTGGGGCTTCATTACGAGCTGTAGTTATCTGCTACCGGCTGCTAGCTCCTCTGATCTACCATCAGATTGCTTGCGATCCTGTGGTGCAAGTATGCAAAAATGGTCTGAAATTATATGTACATTTAAAATAATTGTAAAATTTACTACTGTGTGTCTGTTTGAATGCCCAGGTGCTATTAAAGTGTTTAGTGGTTTTGGAGGATAATTCATCCCTTATGAAGCAAAAATGGACCGGAAACTCCTCAGAGTTCCTTTTGCACATGGTTTCCTGCATCACCTACTACCTGTCGATGGTTCGTTTATGTGCAGTTCTGTGTGGTGTACTCTTAACTCTAATCCTCCTCTAGAGTGCATTTTATTTCTCTAACAGCAACCTAATCGGATCTCATCAAGCAACAAAAAAAATCATGAAAATAAGTATAGCCAGTGCCAACATAGGTCCCGTTCTGATGTAGGATGCATGCCCTAAATATGTGCATTTACGGATTGAGTAATTTTCAGATTGCAGTTTAAGTGCAAAATGTACCCGTTAAGCTCCCAGACAAGGTTGACATTGAAATTATTGATGAGGTTATCAGAGAAGAAAGAGGGGAAAACACAATTTCATAGGGTTGCCCAGTTTTTATATTTTCAGTTTAGTTTGTTTTTAAAAAGTGTGGTACCGTCAGGGAAAGCCTTTGGTCTAGCTATAAGTAGGTTTCTTACAAACACTAAAAACTTTTTAGCCTGTGCAGTCCCCTGTCTCTGTCCTAGCTTAGTGTGACACACCCACAGTTAAAGCTGGTCAGCCTAAGTAAGGCAGCTTGCACCTTACTATTGTGGTACTTTTACATTCTCTTTCTTATTCAATTAGATTGGCAGATGAAACCAGGCTGTTTTTTCAACACATTTTACTGAAGATAGAACATACATGCCATATTAGCTCATTTATCAATGCACCTTATCAAAGATTACTTACTTCCTTGAGTTTACTTTTATCTTCATCAACAACAGTCTATGTTTTACTGTCTTGCACTCACAGGCTCTGCAAACGTTCAGAAAATATGAGTCGGCTGCTGCTGTGCTTGATTGTGGGCGGAATCTGGTTCAGGACGTCATTGATACACATTTTAAACCTGGCAAACCAATTTTTCAATCTGGGGCTGTAAGACAAGATACATACTGAATATGTTTTATCATTTATTATACTTAGAGTTATGTGTGTATGTATATGAAATGTGGTTTATGAACAGTTAAGCTTTTATGTATTTATGTGTAGGACAAAGCAGCAGCTGCAGCTGCATCTGAGAGCCAAAGAAAGATGAACCAGCTAACAAAAGCACTGCATGTGAACAGCATAAGATGCATTTTATATGAGGAGGATCTTAACAAAGGACATGGTAATAACAAAAATTGACTTTTGAAGAGTATATATTCATATTAGCAAAAGTAAAAAGCAAAACCTATTATTTAGGTTTTATTATATTAAAACCTAAATATAATAGGTTTTAATATAATAAAAATTAGGTATTTAGGTTTTATTATATTAAAACCTAATTAAGGACTAAAACCTTAGTCCATCTAAAAAAATTAAATGGTGTCAAAAGCTGAAAAGTTAAAAGTTTGTTGTTAATTTATTGGTATTCATATGTGGAACTGTTTTTGCACGATCTACCCATACATGTTTGGGTGTTATGTTATCCATTTCTGAGGCCCTGAGCTGAATTAAGTATAGAAAATTTGAATTAACTTTTCAAGATTGTGCTAGGGCATTTCGGTTCACCTCAGTCAAAAAAGATTCTTATAAACACAGCTGTCTATTTGTCCAGAGATCCCATTGGTTACCCTGGAAGATCCTATTGTTCTCTATCGTCTGTTCCCCAGCTTATCACTGCGGGATAACTTTGACAATGGTGAGTAGCTTATCTTTACAAACAGTTGAAACCAGATATTTACATACTGTGTATAAGAAGCACTTCACCTGTTTTCTTATTGTCTGACAATGAAACATAACATATTTTTTATTAAATTTTGTAAGTTCCATATGATAAATGGAAATTCTCATTATTTTTGTTATGTATGTGTACGTGTTTAAATGTGGCATTTCAGGAATCAGATGTTGTTGAGTTTACTTATATGTGTGCTTTCTCAAATTGTTTAAAAGCATAATGATCTTAACTGAATTTAAAATAGTTTCATAAAAAATCTCTCAGTATTCAGCCTCTTATCAATTTAGTTTAACCAATCTAAAACAGGTACTTTACTATCTGATTGTCTAAAAGTTCATTCATTCAATAAAATTAGTTTATTGAATTATTAGTCAAGTTCATTCAAAGCAAGATTGATCTTTGTGTGTTTTAAATAGTTATAAAGCTCCAACGGAAAAAATACTTCCTCGAGTTTGCGTCACTGCTTCTACGGAGGACATTAGAGGAAGGAAGTCCAGAAGAGGTGCTGGACTGGGGGCAAGCCATTTTTCAGGCTCTCTCCAGGTTTGTTTTACTGACATTCAAGACTTCACAGATATCTAGGCAAGAAGAGAAAACAAATTTTTACATTAACTTTAAATGTGTTCATCGTCATGCTTCAATTAATAGACGAGACCCTTTTCCAAGTTGATGCAATTACTAAGTCAGTAGTTAAGTTACAGTGATCCTCATTATTTCAGTGTACTTCACTGATGATACTGCTGCTCTTCACTATACTTGCAGACGTGATGAAGTTTTGGGAATAGCCACAAAAACTCAGCAGGAAACCAGCAAAGGTAAAGAAAAAGAGAGTCCGGCGAGGAAAAAAAGTGAAGCACCTCAGGTGAATATAAAATACATACAGACGCACATATTTAAACATGCACAGCATGTGTAGAGCGCATAGAACCGTGGCACATAAGTTGAAACAAACACATAAGTTATTTTTTCTTTTTGCCAAAAGCCATGTGAGGGATTTAGGACACATGTAGAAGAATGTGCTCAGCCTGCTTTCTGGCCAGTCAGTCCCTCCCATTTCTTTCAAATTATCATGGAAATTAACACAAAATCAACAAATCCCTGCAGTTTTTCAGGCTAATACATAATTGCAAATTTGATGCAGATTTTTGGTGAAAAATGTTAAAAAACATTGGATCAAAGTGACTGCTTGCTCCCACCTGCAGGTGGCGGTATTTCTTACTTCTACTAAACAGCTGCTTTAGCCTTTGTTGATGTGAAGTTATTATGCATAATGATGCTGCGAGTAATAAAAAGTCATACATATGCACAGATATTCCTAAATTAGTAACACAAATACTTTGATTTGTATGGTCAAAAACCAGAAAAACAATCCTGGAGGGACTGAAAAGATTTACAATATAATTTAATTTTAAGAATTTATTTATATATTAACAGTTTTGTTTGTAGGTTTTATCAATACATTCTGCCACAATCGGCCCTTTAAGAACATTGATGATCTTAATTTGGCCCAAAATGAAAATGAGTTTGACACCCCTGCTCTAGCTGGACAACAACCCAAAACATGCAGCCAATGAAAGGTCCAAGTATGTTTATGTGTTCAACTAACCCAGGGAAAGTTTAAGTTGGAATTTGTTGTTATAATGCAAAACATTTTGAAACATTTCAAAGAACAATTTATAGAAAATTGAAGCATCTGCACAGCTTTTATTTTCAGTAAAGGCTTTTTTGTGTTTTATTGCAGAGTGCACCCACGTTCGAGGAGTTAAGAAGGAAGCTTAGGAAGAAACTGCCACAGAGCTTGCTGAAGAATCTGAAAAGTCTCAAGTATTGTACATGGATATCGATGGTCAAGGACACTTGAATTGCAGTGTAGTAGTTTGGACTAACAACTTTTGTGTGTGTGTGTTTTTAGAGAGCTGCACATTGTGGAGCATTTACTATTTTTGATGTCGTTTGTGGTGCAACGCAACAAGAAGCGGATGCAGCTGAGGAACTTAATAGCTGACGAAAGAGCAGAGAGATCTTTCCTTAATTACTGCATAGCTACGGCACATTTAGAAAAATTTTATCAGGGCATGCGGCTGATTAATGAAGGGCATCTGGATGAAAGGTTCCCAGTCAAGATCAAGTTCCTCTGAGAAGCACTGTATTTCTGTTAACATTATGCAAATATTTACTTTTATCTTTTTTGTTTTGCTTTTTTCATGCTTTGCTTAGGTACAGCCAGCTTGATATCTGCTGGCTCTCTCTTGCCCACTCTGGCATCATGATGAGGAAGTTTTCTCCGCCCTCTTCTGAAAATAAAGGGGAATTACGGAGGTCTTCTTCCCATAAGGTTGACATTGTGACTCCAAAAGCAGAGAGGAAACGAAGGGAACGTGAGAAAATTACTTCACAAAAGACTGTAATGAAGTGTAACTTGGCATTTTTTATAGCTTGATGCTTCTTTTTCTAGCTATTAGGAAGGTTATCTATGTGAAAAAGGGGAGCATTGAGGAGAAAGCCGAACTCTGTCAAAATGAGGATCTGCAAAAAGATGCACAGAAAAGGAGTTCTTATGTACTACTAAGTTCCCTTGAAAATGCTGCTTTACATTTTCGCAGAGCAATGGTATACAAGATGCAACAATAAACAGGGATGTTTGGTTGCTATGTTTGTACCATACTCGATTGATGTTCCTAACTGTTATCTTGTCAGGTACTGGCCCATCGTGGAAACCACTGGACAACTCTGCAATACTTGTGTCAATCTGTGTGGGACCAAAACCACAAGCTTACTGCAATGGTACAAAATGGTGCTTTAAATAAAAGTTTGCCACCAGTCACAACTGATGAGCTGCAAACCATCTTGACCCCTCTTCTGGTGCTAGCCACTGATTTTATGCTGGACATGCTGACTAAACTTCAGGTCAGCCTAATTCTACTTAGGCAGATGAACATTTTATTTAAGATTTTTGTGAGTTTTTGTCACATTCTTTCATTATTTTCCACCAGATTTGGAGTTTGTATGATCTCGACGTGACTGTTGAAGAACTTGAGTCGCGTCTCCACTTCTCATATCCCCATGATGACTGCTCCCTGGTGGACCTGCGCTGGGTTCGAACTTTGGTGTTATACACTCTTGAGCAGCTTCATTTCTATGGAAAATGGGAGACCTTGGCACATTTTGCCTTACTATATAACTCATACACACGGTGAATAAATAATAATAATTCTTACTATTTTGAAAAAAGAAATGTTCAAAAATACAGAAGATTATGCACTGTGCCCTGTATCTTGCAAAAGTATGTATACTTTAAATTATTATTAGTTATGCACTCCATGTAGCACACAGAAAAAATGTGGAAGATCTCTGGGTCCAATGAGCCCAAAATTTACCTTGTTGGCCTAGATTCAACATTCTGTCTGTGGCTTTGCACATCACCCTGAACACACCATAGCAAAAGAGAAACAGAGTGGTCATAGTATCATGCTGTGGGGAGCTTTCTCCTCAGAATGGACAGAAAAGCTAGCCAATGTAGTTTGGAAAATGGATTTGCAAAACATTTGCAAAGACATGAGTCTTGAAGGGCTCTTTAGCACCAAAAATACACTCAAGTCTCAGTGAAATGATTTAGATTTTTAAAAAATTGTTCAGGCCTAAATCCAACTGAGAATCTATGGAAATAAGGTACTTGAAAATTGTTGCTGTCAAAATTGTTGCTGAACTCATTAAGTCATTAAATATGAGGTGTTCAGCATCAAAGAATGGTCATAAAAACTCAGTATTAAGATGTGTAAATTCGGGAGACCATGAATAATTTCCCTTCCACTCCACACTTACGCAGTGTTATTCTATCATGTGAAATAAAAAAGTATGTTGAAGATTTTTTTATAGCACTTTTCCAGTCATTTTGACCACTCAAAGCGCTTTACACTAAAGTCACACTCACTTATTTGCACACACATTCATACGCTGATACACAGATCGGTAGGCAATTTGGGGTTAAGTGCCTTGCCCAGCGGCACATCGACATGTGGCAGGAGGAAGCTGGAATCGAACCTACAACCCTCCAATCGCAAGACTACTCTACCATACAGCCACAGTCACCCTCAGGCCTCACTTGTGGTATTGTGTGAAAATGTGAAAAGGTTCAAGTGGTATGAATGCTTTTGCACTATGCTATGCTCAATGCATGTAAAGCAAGGGTCTTTCATACAGATTGATTAGATATTTTGCAGTTTCATTTTATGACAGAGTCCTGTGACTGAAGACTTTAAATTTGAAATTCATTTATATTTGTCCCTAGGGAACGATATGCCTTGATGGTAGCTCCTCTGCTGGTTCATGCTCAAAGGAACCTGCTTGAAAGAATTTCTTCTTTTAAAGGACCTGCAGTCCCACAACCACACCATGTCAAGACAGAGAACATCACTGGGAAGAAAGTAGGGCATACACAAAACAGAAATCACATTTTGCTTTATGTGATGATACAAAATCAAAAAGTCACTTACAAACCAGAGCAAGTTGAGACTTCAGATCACATTGCAACAATAGGTAGCATCTGAAAATTATTCCTGTGTGGTTTAACCCCTTAACTGGCAGCGAAAAAGCCAGAGTATTCAAACAAACTTGATTTGTCCCATGGATGGGATACCGCCAGTTAAAGTGTTAACTTTGTTTTAAATAAACATCCTAAGTTGCCAGTAGAATTTCAACACTGTGTGTTGCCAGAGACTAGAGGGAAGTTTTAGTGCAATAGCAAGATCAGTCTTGTGTAGTTGTGTATTGTGTGCATTGAATTGTTTGTGTCCTCCTTTCTTATTCATCATAGATGACTAACAGAACTTATGCAGGCTACCAGCTGCTCAGTGGGTGGAATCGACCCCCTGCACAGAAACAGACCACTCAGAAAAAGGGAGCGAAAAAGGTTCCTTCAAAAGATCCATTTTCACTGAAAGGTATGATTGGACAAAAAGCTTCATTCATTAGAAAAGTGCTGAACAGTGTCACATAGAATATTTCTTTTGCAACAAAAAAATTATTCAGATCTTCCAAAGACAAACAATTGAAAATTAATAGAAAATGTAAAACAATACAAAAATGTTTTGTGATAAAAGTTTCAGAATTGCATCTGGCTATGTCGCTTGTGCGCGTTCCCCTTGTCGTGGAAGACACCCTTAGCTGTTTTCGTGAAGCCCTTGGAAAAAGATCGCCCAGATTTCAACTCCTCCAGCATAGACATTCGTTAGTTATGCGGCTTTTAGCATGCACACAACCCTGTAAGTTCATTCTTATTACACAAAAGGTGCATGTGCAGATGTTCTTCTGCAGTAAAAACTCTGATGATGTCAATTTACAGGCTTTGCATCACAGACTCCAACTTGTCAAGCTGGAGGACGTACCAGCCATCCAGCAAGTGAGGGGACATTCAGCCCAGCAGTTGTTACCTCTCCGAACCTTCTCCCTGATGACCTGCTTGTGGAGGACTTTAGTTCTCCAAACGCTCTTTACAGCCTTCCCATCAGCCTTAACAGTGCACCAACTATTGCTGCTGCTTACTCAAACTCCATCAGTAAGAAATTATAATTGCTACTATTGTATAGTTTCAGAAAGAAACTGAATGAAAGGACAAAGTAACCATATTTGATCATGTGTAAATTACAGTTTAGGCATATAGGCGCTTACCAAGCTCTCACTTTCTTTTCTCTTCTCTTGATTTTTCTCAGAGAACCTGCAGGCTAACAATCTCGACTCCCGTCACATTTTAGCTTTGCATGAAATTGGAAACCTGCACTTTTATTCTGGAAACATAAGGTTAGAAAACATTTAAATGGGTTCATGTGGGCCAATAAACTAGAATGTGTGCATTTTTTATGTCATAATTATTCTTTCATTCTCGCAGTAATTTTGGTTTCTGCTTGTGTTGTGTTGCCTCTAGTGCTGCACATTCCTGCTGGAATAAAGCTGTTGACTGCATCTTCCAGAGCTCAGGTGTCATCCAGCAATGGAACAATGTTAACTTTGAAAGCAGCTTCTCACAAAACATTGTAAAGCAAGCTGGTATATGGGGATGCTTGCAAGGTGCTGTGCTTGTTGCAAAGATAGCGCAGTACGTTGGACTTTTATGTTGATATGCGTTTTGTGTGTCGCAAGCAATGTCCCTTTAAAAATACACTTCTGCTGAGGCGCGTGTTTAATTTACAGGTTTATTTCAACCTCTGATATCAGGAAGCGCACAAAGCGTTGTCGGCTGTCTGCTCATTTCTTTAAGGTAATCTGTATCAGGAATGTTATTACAGTGATTGCTGATCCGTAGAAGAGGATCAGCAAAATTACAGAGTTTATAAACTCTGTAATTTTAAAGTGCAATGTGATAAAATGATGAAAATGAATACTTTTGCAAGTCACTCAATTTATTTTCCTTGTATCATCTCTGACATGGTGTCTGCTCTATAGTGTGTGCTGTGTTGCTCCATGGCTCACCCTCAGAAGGATCTACAATATTCCTCATACAGGATTAGGGATGAACTGTTTCCTGGCATTGACCTCTTTTCTGAGCCCCACAGGCTTCAAGTCGACACCACAGTAGCAAGTCTTCACTTTGTTTGCCATTGGCTCTTCATCACAGGCTACTACATAACGGTATTTATTAACATTTGTCCTCAATTTGAACTTCAATTCCAGAAAAGACTTCATTGGTTAACTGTTTTTTCAGCTTTTTCCCGTTCTAGCCCTTTACCTCTACTTTGTGGGGCCCGTGTGTAGAGATGTACAGCGCACAGGTGAAGCCAAGATACTCAAGGTCAAGATCATAGTTATTGCTGTGATTTTTTTCTTCTGTTAATCATTAGTGAGAAATGAAGCCTATTATGACAAAGCATACTGTGGTTTTGGAGATTTTTTCAAGCTTGTAAGCTGGGACGGGGAAGCTGAATTTTCTCTCCATCTGTGGAGAGGGCAAACACTTCATATGCAAAGATAGCATAGGTCAAAAGACAACTTGATGACTCTGAACCCTCCAACGGGAGCAGGAGTACAGCACAATGTTCCTGTAGTGGATACTTATAACTTTAGACAAGCACATGCGCTTGCAGAAGGAATAGTAACAATTTCTGTCAGATAAAGCATACTCAAACAATTAAAATACAACATGTATGATATTACCTTCTCTTCTAACATGAAAATCATTCTTTACTACCTGATATGACTTCTGCAGATTCGTGCTCTTACGGAGTTGTGCATGTTTACTGAAGCCATTACAGAAGCTACTCAGTTCACTCAAGGAGCAGATATTTTTCTTCCATCTGGACTCCACGTGACCACAGCAAATCGACCAGTATGTTTACCTTTTCTCTTTAATCCATTTGAAATATGCTAATATTTCTGCATTTTCCACAGCACTACCTTCTTATTCTCTGATGATTAGTTGTGACCATACACAGAATTAAGGTTTTCTCACCTGATTTTAATGGTAATTGTGCTTTTTAAACAGCCTGTAAGGACTTTCTGCAGCAACGCATCTCTTCCTGACAACGTGGGGGTAAATTACGCAATTTCTATGACTCCACTTTGAAATCAGTTAATTAAAACCACTTCAATGTATTTATACATCTATTCATATTTATTTACACTCATGCATAAATTAGATAAATATACTGTCGATATGGTCCTTCCTTTCTACAGGATTTTTCACCCTAAGTTAAAAAAATGCAGTGTCTAAAAAATGCAAACTTCTCCTTCTGAGCAGTTTGCATTATTATCATCTGCATTATTCTCAGATTAATTTCTGGCTCTTAATGATTTATTGGAACCACCATTTTTTTAAGGATGGGTTCAAATAGAAACAAAAATAAGTGTAACATTTATGCTGATTAATGAACTTCTAACAGAAACGATAAATGCTGTAGAATTTGTCAAATACAATTGTTTTCTTTTAATCTAATTTGTGATGTTTATGATTAGGTTGTGGAAGACCTTATGAACTGTGACTTTACTTCAGAGGTCTGCACATTGTATGGCCCTACACTGTGCTCCAAATTCAACCTTGCTCGTATTCAACTAATCTTAGCAATCATCAAGACTGTACGTGGCAGTCTTGTGTCAGGTCTGTAAGAAAGAAGCTGTTCTTTGTTAACTTTGTTTTGTCATCAGTATGTTTGCAAAAGAATATTGTGTTAAAGGCTGAAATGGTACTTTGTGCTGAATGTATGCCTTGAACTGTAACTTCTGAGGTACATCAAAAATGATTTTTTTGCATAAAGCCATATTGTCTTTTAGATTCTGAAGAATGTTCTTCTAGCTCAGAAAGTGAAGAAGAGGATATGGCACAAGATGAGCAGGAGAGACATAAAACAGATGGATTATCCCCTAGAACAGAGACACCAAAAGTTGTCTCTTTTGCTACTGAGAAGAAGAAGCTATCTCTAGAAAGGATCAAGGTAAGAGTGTATAAGTTCTATCCCAATAGATCCTATTGAGTTTGCTTGCTGTAGGCCTGTTCTGTATTTAACTGTCCCTGACACTTTAACACAGATTCTGAGAAAGATGCGTCATTTTCTCTTTTTATAGTTTCTTTTATTGGAAGGAGCTTCCACTTTGTTTTCCTCTGCTACGGATCAGCTCACTTCTCTAACCTGCAGCGAAGTTGAGAAACTGGAACTGATGGTGGAGTTCAACCTTCTTAAAGCTAACCTCTATCTGCAGCAAGAAAACTATGGACTAAGGTACCCACACTTCAACGTGGATTTAGGCAACTGTTATGTCTTTAGATCCTTAGTATTTGTTTAAGTGTTCTATGTTGCCATGTTTGATTGCTCTTCCCTAGCTCTGAGGCTGCAGTTTCAGCTTTGGTGTTGCTGCAGACACCTCCTGTCCCTGTGACACCATCATCTCCTGGAAGTAAACTGGTAAAGTGGCACATGTCTCTGTATGTGGTGAAAAGAAAGCACATCAGTTTTTATTTTTACACACTAATACATAAATAAAATGAAATAAAAAATTCACCTACTATTCACCCGGCCCTAAAAATTTATTTTTTTTTTACCAATAAAAATCTTAAAGAGAAATATCTGACAAATTAAACATTCCTATATTTAATAACTGCATATAACCACATTTATGATAGCTCTCTATTTTTAGATACTGCTTCTTTCTCCTTAGTTTCCTTCTTTATAAAAGTGTTTTTCTGTTGTACTGCACTGAATCTTTATCACCCAGAACTTATTTACACTTGTTACGCCCCCCGAGGTCTAGGGGTTCAGAGACAGTAACATAAAGATGTGGCCAGAGAAAATAAGTGGAATGTAAAATGATTTATTACAAAAAACAGATGGTTTCATGAAACCAAAGCACAGTACAATATAACCCAGTTAACACAAAACAGGGGTCTAACAAACTGAAAAGGTTAAGTGCAAATTAAAGTTGCAAAATGTCCAAACAAGTAAACTTAAATAGCCCAAAAGGGAAAGTAAAAAAAAAACAAACAAAAAAAAAACCACACATATACATACACAAAGGGAGCACTAAGCCTCCCAAACATGAGCATCTAGCTTGTGAAATCAAACTACTCCAAAGTCAAACTGCTTAGCAGAACAAGCAAAAACAAAATGTCTCAAAACTGCACAAAACAGTTACAAGCACCAAAGGCGGGGGATAGCTGAACAAAACCTTTTCCTACAAGCTGCCCCACTGGAGGAATGATTTCAGGAGCCTTTTATAGGTGAAGCTCATCAACGTCTGATTGGCTTGCAAATCTCTGCTGGTGGCTGCGCTCCTGCAGCCTCCAGGCAGCCAATCAGGAAGGTGTGTCCTCACAGCTGAACCTGCATAGCAAAAAGAAGTCTGCACAGTCTCAAAAGGCTAGTGGCCGTAACAACAGTATTGTTTTATGTTTTGTGAAGGACACCAAAGACTGCAGTGGACCAGACGACCTGCAAAGAGACATGTCCAAGGCTGTTGAAGCCCGTGAGAGAATTGGAGTTTTGCTGTGGCTGCGCTGCCGTCTCACTCTGGTCCACTGCCTGACTGCTAACATCCCTGCTACTGCAACTCTTTTTCCAGGTTTTAGAAGCTTTTAGACTCCCCCCCCCCCCAAGTTTTTCATGATTCCATTTTGTGTTAATTTTACAATAATATTGCAGAAACGATTCGTAAGTGTGAGTATGAATAAAATAGCACTCTAAAAATCATAAGAAAACTTTAATTAGTGATGTTATTGATCAATCTCTCCTAACGTGTGAGATGCAATATGATAGCAAAAGATGAACTATATGATTAATTAGTTTTTTGTGTGTTAATGAGTGGCATTTTGTCTTTCAAGGTAAGAACATTAATGAAGAAATATATCAGGTGATACAGCAGGGACTGGAAGAATGTCTGCAATGGGGAGACCAAGATATTCAAGCTCTGTTTATAGTGGAAGCTGTAGAATTAGAAGCACAGAGAAACAGGATTGATGAGTGCATGCCAATGCTGAAGGTACAAACACAAACAGAGGCAACCTTTTGTTTTCTCTACTTTTAGAAATTTAGATAATAATTAAGGGCACTTTTCACAACATATCAATGCATACTACACAGAATTTATGTTGTTATGACCAGACAGCAAGCATCTTGACAAAAGATGTGACATTTTTGTATGTATTAGAACTAGAGTTAACTCATGTTATAAGAAAGTCTTCACTGTCATGCACTGTTAATGACCTGTAATAACAATGAATTTGTTGGTTGTAAGAAACTTGAATTTTTTTTTTTTTTTAGTAAATGTCATTTACTTATGTTTTTCAAATATCTTTTTTTTTTTTCTTTTTTTTTTTTTTTTTTTTTTTAACTTCAGATTGTTTAGCTAAATGTATTCTTGGAACTTCTTTTTTAACACAGACTTGATCTGTCTTTTACATGTTAGTGTTTTTTTTTTCTTTTTGCAATCCTGTTGCCAGTTTTGATAGTTTCATGATTACACCACACTTAATTTTAGCACCAAAACAGCTAAAAGAAAAAATCTAAGCAAATCATAGCTAGGATTTAGGATTATGGTATTTGCACCTTGAGAGTATCAAACACAAATTAGTCACATTTTCTTTTTTCTTTCACTTTATTAAATTCTGTCCATCAAATAGGACTATGATAAACTAAGGTTCTCCTTATGTTTGTTTCTGTTCTTTAGAAAGCAGTGAATCTCCTGTCAGGACGGACATGTATACCACCAGGGTCTGTTTTGACTCTTGCTCGAGCCACATTGTTGATCAGTCATCTGAAAAAAGAACAAAGCATAACACTTCTTAAGCTGACACAGAAACTCTTGGAAAAGAAGGTACACATAAAATAAGATGAAGCTCACTATGTATGCATTTTGTCATTGCACTGATAGGAGGGAAATACATACAGTTAACCTCTTCACCTTCTCTCTCAGTTGTGCCTGTTTGATGACAATATGTCTCTTGATGGAAATATGCATTTCTCTCCACCCGGACCCAGAAACATCTACCTCCCTTACCATGACATGCTGAGCAAAATTACTATGCAGATTGGTAAGACATGAACCTGCATACACATGGAACAAGCAGCTATCCATCCATTTTCTTTACTCCCTTGTCTGTAGTGGGGTCTGCAGGGGTGCTGGTGCCTATCTCCAGCGAGACATTTCGGGCGAGAGGCGGGGTCACCCTGGACAGGTCGCCAGTCTGTTGCAAGGCAGACAAGCAGCTAATTATTTATGAATTTTCCAATTAAAAAGCTTAAAAGAATGACCATCTCAGAGAAACTAGCTCTTTACTAATTTGGTGCTTTTTACGAACCCTGTTAATAGTGCACTTATAAAAGTACATAAAAGTACTCTTTTATGCACTTTTATTAAAGTGCATAAAAGCAAATGCTCTTTTATTGCATGTTACATAAAAGGATGTTTTAGCCCATACTTTAACACATAGTACACTAGGTTTCCTAATAAAAACTTGTTAATGCTTTTGCCTCTTATTTTGTGTAATTTGTTTCTTGTTGAATTTGGGAAGTATCTCATTGAGTCCTGGATTTAAAACATTAACTACTTTTAACAAGACTGACGTCTTTCAGAGTAGTTCAAATGAATTATGGTGCTCACTAAGCTGAAGATAACTTAATTTTTTAAATAGCTTTGCGGTGTAATTCCAAACACAGTGTAGATACCAAGTAACACAAGATAGGATGCGCTCCTTGTTGAGATTTTTTCAGAAATCGAACAATCTGTCTGCCATTTTTCACTATAAACTATGAATCCCACCAGTCTTTGGTAAGATTTTGCAAAACTACCTAAAACTAGTCCACATAAATTTGCAGAGTTGAAGAATTAACATTCAACATTGCTGAAAAATTGCTTTGCCTCCTTTGTTACAGATTCAGTCCTGAATGTTGACGTGGAAGGATCCAGTCATGTCCACGAAGGATCCAGTCCTGTCCATTCATCATTGTCCACTCCCTTGAAGAGTCATCACCTATCTGATCACACTGAGAAAGATTCTCAAGCAGTTTTCCCTGAAAGCTGAAAACTGCTTGAGAATGAAAGCTGATGAATGGCATATCTTTCATTGGACCTTTTGACATTTGAGAGGCAGGAGTTTTTGCTTCCCTTTGTATAACCTATGCAGCGTTTCATCACAGGGTTATCTTTGTTCTGTATCACAATACAGTCATAAAATACAAATAAAATTTGTGCTGAGAAACAACAAGAGGGCACAATCCTAATTTCAGGAATTAAAAAATGTACTTGACTTAAACTTGATTAAACAAATGTTATTTTTTTTCTCTTTACCTTTAAGAAAATTATTTCTTTATTATTTTCACTCTTAAATTTTGAACATTTACTGTACTTTTAAAAATATTTCTCCCTTGCATATATATTTGTTTTTGACTACATCCTATTTTGAGATAAGATAGAAATGAACCAACTGAATACCAGCTTCATTGGTAGTTTATCAATAAAAAATGAATTAAAATGATTAAACAAACTGATTTTTGGGATTTTTTTTAGGTAAATTAATATCAGACCAGCTTGATGTAAATGGTTAATGCAAAACGGTTATTAAGGAAGCATCTATTTTTTCATGAAGGACAAGTTGGTTTTCATAACATTTTTTTTTTACTTCTTCATGTTCCTCATGTACAATAAAATATTTTTTGATCTGACATTTGCTAGACAAAAAAGCAAAAATGGTAGAAATCTGTCAAGTGCCAAACCCTTTTCACAACTTTTTATCTTTGATTTATTAAATCTCACTAAACACATCCTTTTGCTTATTTCATACATTCTTTGCATAAAATACCCAATAATTTGCCAATTTAGATGCCAATCCTCCTCCACAAGGGGGCGTAAATTTTCTTTGTATTTTGGTAAATAATTCCGGCGTTAAGTCAGTCAAGTGTTTTATTGTGAAACGTCACCGGACATGGCCGTTGTTACCATGGCTGACTTAATAACAGGTCTGCTGTCCAGAGTAACGGTAGCCTGCTTTGAGCCATCAATTGTCTGGCTCAACTGACGTTTGTTTGAGTCCAGCAGTGGTTAGTAACGGGTCCGCCCGTTGTTCAGGCTAGTGCTGTGACAGTTAGCTGGTTAGCCATCTTTAAATGGAGTTTCGAGTAAAAAGATGATCGCTTCACTCTCAAGAGGAAGTTTGCTGGATGAGGTTCTTCATGGGGGCTACAATGAGGTAACCCAGCGTTGCTGGTTCGGTGTTTGGTAAATTTGCTGAGCCAATTAGCAAGCGGACATTGCTTACATTTTCAAAGCTTAAAAGCGCGTGCGCGTTTCTTTATACGAACAATTAAAATAAGTTTAGTTTTTTTTTTTTTGTAGATATGTCAACCTTGTACATGCAAGTAACATCGCGAGTGTAAATGTTTTCTTCCAACCGAAAAAAAGTTGATACGACACTTAGTAATAAAGTACTAATAACGTCATCAATGAGTCTAAATGTATATGTAGTTGTTAAGCCATATCCTTCCTGGAGCTCTTCAATCTTACTTTAGCTATGGAAGCTAAATAACACAGGAAGCCAAACCTGAAATTACCTCTGCTGTGCGTAAAATGTGTGCCTTGTTTGTGTTGTATTCTGATGACAATGAGCATCAGTAACGATCAAATTTATTAAAGCTTATGTGTTGAAGGAATATTTAAATCAGGAGTAAAACTTTAAATAAGGGCTCTGCAGGAGCAAAAGCAAAATTGGAATTATTGGGACAATAGGCTGACCTTCCTCCCTAGCGCCCTCCCTCTGCTCTGTCCTAACAGCAACAAAGGCTCTTATTTGTCTGAGCTTCATGTGGCCCCAATCACTAAGCCCTGCATCTGTGTATGTGTCTATCTGTGGTGTGTTGGATGCCTGCATCTGATTGACGACTTGCAGCAGCAGCTGGCAGCATATGTTTCCTGGGTGAACTCTCAGCTGAAGAGGAAGCTGGGGCTGCAGCCCATTGGAGACCTCCGGCATGATCTGCAGGATGGCGTTGTGCTTGTTCAACTCATAGAGATTGTTGGTAAATATACACAGATTCACACATATGCTGATATTCAGCACCGCATGTAGAATTAACTCAATTGCAGAAAAGCTTAATAATTGTTTTTGATTGGATCTGCCTGATATGATGTAATTTTTTGTGACTCTATGAGATGAGCAAAACAGTTTAGAAAATTTTAATCTAAGTATAATGGTCCCAAAAATGTCTGCTTATGTCATTCTTAAATGATCAGAATAATAATCTTTAATTAAGCTCAAGCCCTGTTTTATAGGTCTAGACAAACTGTGCTGCAATTTGCAACCATTTTTCAAAAAGCACCTGGTATTTGCTGCTCAAGTAGCTCATTTATTATAGTCCAAACACATTTGTTGAGCTCATAAAATTTGAGTGCCTTTCAGGCTTTAAAGTTTTTCTTTCTTTAGATATTTTGAAGTTTTGTCTAATTGAAAAAACAGATTTGCTTTTGCAAACATCTCAAGTTTTTGGACTTAAGACAATCAAATAAAATCCAGTACATGGGCCATTACCCCAACTGCTGAAGTGGATGACATCATCTTCAGTCATCCACTTCCTGAAGCACAGTAGCACTTCAGTGCTGGAGTTTGAGACCTTAGCATTTCACAGACTTCTTTGCATGAAAACATCAGCAGCAGAAACAAGGTGTTAGTTTACCAAAGACTGAAGCAATGAGTCAAATATATTTTTAGAAGCTTAATGCTTCTAACGCTTAACGCAAAACTCCTAGAGTTTAGATAAAATGTATGCGGATAAAATGTCTTTTGCTGTCAAGAAAAATTGACGAGAGTGAAGGCAGTGTGCTATTTTGCTGCATTTTTAAGCTATTCTCTTTTCAAGGTCACAGATTGCACTTTTTTTTTCCTTTTGGTTGTCTTATGTTTTTATTGAATTGTCAGAATGGGACTCACATTTGCCAAATGCCTTTTCAGTCACTTGGATTGTGTGAGAACGAAGTTTTGATTAGGACATCACATCCCTCAACATAAGGTCCTTAATGTTCTTTATCTGTGCTTTTTTTATTATGTCAGCTGGTGAGGTTCTGCAGGGAGTCTACACACCTCCACTGAACAAAGAGGAAAGCAGAAAGAATGTGGAGGAAGTCTTAAAGTTCATTTCCTCTAGAAACATACGCATGTCACACATATCTGCAAAAGGTACGCCAAAAGCAATTATTTTTACACATTTTTTTTACACAGCTGTTCTTTTTATATATCTAACCTCACTGAATGTCAGTTTCAGTCATAGATATGCCATTAGAAGGTTATCTCACCTTGTCTGTCTTCTTTCTGCGTTGTTTTCCACACACACTTGGTCTCCAGAAAAGCTGTTATTGCTGTATTATGCTGGTGGAATGCAGTGAACAAAAACTAATTTCTCTGATAAGTTATTCTGCTTGTTCTCCCTACTGAGATTGAAACTGTATCTTTTAATCAGGCTTTTATGAGGAGACCATTTAACAGCATAAAAGAAAAACAGAAACACTTTTTATGGTTGATAGACATCTACATCACAGGCTTTGTTTTGTGTTTTTAGACATTGTTGATGGGAACCTGAAGTCCATCATGAGGATTATTCTGGCTCTGGCAGCCCATTTCAAACCTTCAGCCAGTCAAAGGGCTGCAGCTGGAGGTAGGAGGAGCTTAACTGGAGGAAATGCAACCCACAATCCTCTCTCCACGGTTGCTTTGGCTCAAGGGGCTGCTGCTGCTCTGGCATCTGCCCGCCTGGACGCCTCACTGCCAATACGTTTCGCACGCATCAATAGGTATGCCAGTGTTGTTGACTGTAAAATAATCCCACATTGTAAAGAGAAACTTTTAGAAATGCATTTCTGTACCTTAGCTGCTGTTGGCTCACAAGAACTTAAATCTTGTGAATCTGTACGTTAGTCTTAACCTCGATTTGATGAACTTGACCTTCTGTCTGTCTTCAGCTGTGGACTGTGACATAAAAATAATATATAGCCTGTGATGATTATCAAATGATTGTAATGTGACTATGTCCAACTTAAAAAAGTCTGACTCTAAAGTAGACACAAAACAAGGCCTATTTCTCTTGTAACATTTTTCATTGGTCACAATTATTTTTTTTTTGCCAGTGTAAAAGTGGCCTACATTGACTTACCTGGTGTCTTTATATAAACAGATTAAATAACTAAAGTTGTAAATGCATCCTTTCTGAATCATTTAATAATTTCTCAATTATGATAATTCAAAATTAGCTAGCTTTTTTTAGATCACCTGTTAGAGCATTTTAACTCTAACTGGTGAGTTATTAGTTTGCCATAATTTGTTATTTATTCTGTCCTGTTTGAGCCTACACTTACTTTGGCTTTGCTCATCTAAACCATCCAGATACACACCTACTGAGTCTCAGAGCAACACCCTGAAAGGATTTACTGACCTCTAATGGACAAACAAATAATATCAATCAATTAGCCTCCATTTGAGCTGCTGAGCTGAGGCTCATCTTCTTATATAAAGATGTTGAATCAGGCAGTTCTTACACATAATTGGATTATTTTTATTTTGCGTATCGTCTTCTAGTGGCTGGGGTTTAGATGGAGAAAGGAGCATATGTGTTCGTGCACTGGTCCAGCAGTATGAAAGAGGAGTCACAGATGAGCAGGAGAATCCTCATCTCAGCAGGTAATTTGCTTCAGCATAAAATCAAATTACTCTTCTAAGAAACAAATTTCCACTCTGTCATCTTTCCCATTTCTCATTTGATTAGAACAAATGAGAAATCAAGATAAATTCTTCACAATAAGCAATTAATTTTTCTTGACTTCATATTGTATTGAGAGAAGTAGGAAACCTAACAGTCAAGCACCATATCCAGGGAATTACAAGCTCTTTGCAGTCTGACTGCAGTTTAAAACAGTCTGAATAACTACTTGTGACAAAAATTGTAATTAAGTAAAATAAAATTTCTGGCAGCAATCAGGTAGTTGTTGTACCTGCACTATCATAAAAATACAGTTGTATCTAGCTTGTATTTGGAAAATGATTTTAGCTGTATTGACTGAAATTACTTTCAAAGTCCTAAATTAATGAGAATGAGATTAAAATAGTTGTGAGCAAATATTGCAGATGTGAGCAACAATACCCTAAACTCATCATCATCTTTGTTACTTAGAAAAGAGTAGAGGCTGATTTGATTGAAGTTAACAAACATGACTCCTGTTTTAAAGAACTTTGTCCTACTTAAAAAATACATATCTTGTTTGTTTTTCCTTTGCTCAAAGTTACTTTTTATTTTCCATATTTGTCACTTTTCAGACACTAATCTCAGATCAAGTTATGTGGTTCATTATTGTCTGTGTGTGTGTCTGACAAGTCATATGACTTGTCTTTGTCCCCTAAGCTTTTATCTTGGTTAGGATTTGTGTGTGTTTTCTCAGAGACATCTGAGCTAACCACAGGACTGATACTTAAGAAAAAGAAATGATCTGTCTTTATTTTCTGCAGTCACATGCTGGTGTGAAGTTTAGTTTTCCGGCATTTTACCCATCGTGAAAATATTGGCTGAAAACCAGTGCATTTGTTCCAAGCTTTCTGCCTTATTAGAGACCATCTCAGACTCACCAGAGCTATAATAGTCCTTTATTAGATGTTTAGGTTAACTGGGAGATACTGCACAATCCAGCTGTATCGGTTGCCTTGGTAACTCTTGGCTATCTGGAGGGCGGGGGCGTGGCTTGACAGCATAAAGATACAGAAATTGTCATGAGTTTTTCCAAGATCCTAAGGGCTAAAACAGAGGAAAGGGGCGAAGTGTTTTGTGCTGGCCGGACTGTCTGCAGCCCACTATGGGGGGAACCCAGATTAAATGGTAAGCCGAGACACAGAGGCTCTTTGATTTTCAAAATTTTAAGCAACTTTAACTCAGGTAAGATTGAGTTTAACTAGCCTGTGGCTTTTTCATATTATGCTCTTTTCTGTACAGTTTGTCTCTTTCTGCTCTTACGTTCCCTTATTTAAAAAATATGACTTTCAGCAAACAAAAATAAATATTTATGCAAACTGACTGCAATCAAGAAACACAATATAACATGCAAAATGACTTCTAACTTGTTTTTATATATATTGCATTTGCAATACTGATAGGCTCTGGTTTGTGACTCTTATTAATTTGAAAATCCAGACTGTAACACAGAGTGGTGTTCCAGACTGCTTTCACAACATTCAGTTTGGCTGTGGGCATTTTTTTATCAGGTTTGTTCTGCATTGATCGATACGGTTTTTCAATCCTCTGGCTAAAATCTAATAGAGTTTCCTTTAGCATTGGTGAAAATATACACATCACAAACATGGTTAAAGTCCCTTCTCTCTTAATATTGCATTGAAATTTGCTACAGCTTAATATTTTGTCCTTGAAGTTGCTGTGTTGATGAGTTATTTACCATTTTTACAATTGATTCTCTTTGACAATTGATTTCTCTATCAAGTGGTCCACATGCATCAAAAGGGTTTCAGAGTAGTTGGATTGGTTAGGGTGCTGATGCTAAACCTGTGACCATCTGCCAAATTAAATAGAAATAAGTTACAAAAGCATACGAGCCGGACCGCAGAGCAGAGATCCAACAATCAGAATTTTCCAGGCAATTTCTGATCTCTAATTTTTGTAATGCAGACTTCTCTTTAAGAATTACTATAAAGGAAGACAAAGTGTTCAAAATCCCTCGGCTGCAAGCTCTGATGACCAAATTGAAAACCACCACTGGGGATAGCCTTGGATACTCCCAATTTAGTTGGCCAATGAAATATTTACCAATAGATAGATTAATTAGTGTTTTTGTCTCTTGTGAGCCTCAGCTCCGTCACTCCACTGTCGTCACCAAGAAGTCAGCAGAGCAGCAACTCAGACCGACAGGCGCATGACAGCCTGCAGCAGGAGCAGGAGAGCAGCGGTACGTCCTGTCAAGCCTACAGTGAGCATCAAAACATACTCACTTGGCTTGAGTAACTCATTTATGTGTGTGCTTGTAGTGGAGTCATCTAATGCTGTAGTACAAATGGCACTGGAAGATTCTCTGAGTGAAACCTTGGAGAAGGAGGTTCAAGAGACACGGAAGATGGTGTCTGCCCTACAGGTATGGAGACGAGGATGAGGCAATAACATTCCCTTCTTTTAGCAGTATCAAAAGATGAGAATGATTTTATTGTTTTTTTTCCCCCTCAGATTTGATACATTTCTGCACAATTCTTGATTTAATAATGCAGCTCTTATCCAATAATTTCACACTGTAATCACAGAATTGCAAGAATGTGTAACATTTCTTAAGATTAATCAATCTTTTATTGCAGTAGCTAAATCTCACACTGAAGATAATTTATTTCATGAAGGAGAAAAACGTGTTACAAAAACCTGTTTTTAACACGTTCAGTTATTATTTAAATTATTATATTATTCCTAAGTGATGATGATGATGTCATGCGCTCTTCCAAAGCATCATATACCCATTGTTTACCATTCTGAACAATGGGCATATCTTTTGTATCTTTTGTTTGAAGCTGAACCCCATTGGAGTGTTTTTTCTGAAAAGCTTAATTTTACTCTCATGTGACCAAAGCACATAATTCTAGTTACGGCTTTGGCTCTGCAGGTTTATGATGGTAGAACATAAAGTGGTTTATTTTTTCTTCTTTTACTCCCATAAAACCAGTGGTCATCCATTGTTGCTGTGGAGGTTTTAGTCGTCTATACGTGCATCTCGTTGCAGCAGTTTTCTAACAGTGTGTGATGCCAAGAGAAACATGGCCCCTCGTCTAGTCTGGAGGCCAGAATCTAAGAAAAATAGACATCTGAATCATTCCTTTTAACTTTAAACCATTTAACTAATTTGATGTATAGACTATAAGAAAATACTACCTGGATTTTTATGTAATGGTGAGATTGTGCCTCTGCATTACAAGATGGAATTATTTTAATTTCTTCAGCACACCTTGACGAGAGGCGCCAATAAATTTGGTTGTCTTTATGAGAAGTTTCAAAACATAGCAAAAGCTACTGGAAGTAAAACAAAAAATGTCATGGCTGAAACCTAATTGTAAGACCTTCATCTTTGGCAGTTTTTGTTTTGTTTGCTTAGTTTTTGTATATTTTGCGCAAACTTAACTTCACTCTAAATAAAGGATAGTTTGTCAGCTAATGGGTGAGTGGCTTCACCGCAAAGTACAAATTGGTGTCACATGTGAGACTGTGGGTGTTTTCCAGGCTCTGTTGCTGCATGGCTCTCTCCCTGAGGATGAACAGGACGTGTCTTTGACATTGGAGCCAGTCAATACTGAACAACAGCTGGTAGGTTTTAGTTTACTTGATTTATTTATCTTCTTTCACTGTTGACTCAATTTTCTGTCCGTCTGATTCTTTTTGGTCTCAATTCTCAATCTTTTGAGTTTTTTTGTGCTCACTGCAGATCACATTACTTTTTCCTGAGCCATTTGAGTATGCGCGTGCTTGTGTATGTCAGAGAGCGACACGGATATCAGTTTCCCTTTATTTTCCCTCTGTTGTAGTTCTCACACACCTTTTTCTCCTCCAGATAGTCACTCGCAGCCGTTTGGATCAGAGTATGGAGGAGGTCACAGAGCTTAAGGTACACAATATGTTATCTTTTTTATGTTAATATTTGATTTGTTTCTTCTCTTAGGAACAAGATTTTTGTAACTACAGAATGCACTCTGGCATGAATGTTTAATGCATTGTGTTCTTTGCTCCTCATGTTAGAGAGAGCTGTTGCTCTGTAAGCAGGAGATCAGAAACCTGCAGGCAGTTAAGGTGAGTCGAAGCAGCATTTTTATAATGCTTTTAATAATTTTCTGATTCAGGTCTTGACTTTGTGTTTGGTTCTTATTGCGCAGGAAGCCCAGCAGCAGAGGCTATGCACTCAGGAAGCATCTATACTGCAGATGAAGCAGGAACTTCTCCGAGCTAGCATGACAAAAGATGAACTCAACAACCACCACGTACGAAATACATTCAGGCTTCTCTTAAAAATTCTTCTTCCTTTTCTTATTTATGATCATGGAATATCATGAATTAAAACACTGCACTTAAAATTATTTTCAAAATGATATTTACGAAGATTGTTTAGAAGTGTCATGGATTCTCCTTTTCTGTAATGATGTGCTGTAGGCAGAGCTGAAGTGGAAGCTGGAGGAATGCAACAGGCTGTGGGGTGAATGCAAGGTGACAGGCTTCAATACAATTCATTTTGTTTAATTAATCTTGTTTGTCAACATCAAATGAGTTTGAGTTGAATAAAGAATCTAATATGTCTTCTCTATGTGGCTGGAAGCAGAAGGATGTCGGCCAGAAGGACAGGTTACTCCAACAGTTCAAACACAAACTAGAAGAAAGCCAAAAACTCCAGGTATGTTAATTTGCTGGATTGAGGGGTAAAGTGAACTACTTTAATAATTCAGATAACACCCTGCTACAAAAGTTACAAGTTTCTCAGCAGGAGTAGTAATAAGTCATGCATATTGGCTTGAGCGTCACTGGTAGGGCTTTGAACTTTCATCCTGAGATGGTTAGAGTAGAGTTAGGCATGAGGGACGTCATAAAGTTGGGGAAGCTTGATGTTTCTCAAAATGCATTTGATTTCTTCCTCTTTAGAACTGTATGACAGGTGTTAGACATGCCAACATCTGTGAAACAATAAACAGGGAAACACCAGCGAGTTATTTATGGGCAATCTTCATACATGAAATGTTCCCAACTTTTGATCATGTGACTTTCTTTATAGGCTGAAGCACAAAGAGAGTTGGAGCATAAAAATGACATGCTACAGGAGCTAATGAGTAGAAATCTGCAAGAGGTAATGCTGTTTCTGTGCTTTGCTGGGTGGTTGTTTTTTTTTGTTGTTGTTTTTTTCTGCCGTGAAGAACACACCTGTTCTCCCTACAGCTATTTTTTGTTTTCTTTATCAGATTCCAGTCAGCGCAGAAAACAATGGATATTCTTACTCTGGAAACCCAGCTCCTTCGGTGTCAGGTGTAAGTATTATTACTCTTTCTATCTGTTGAAGACTGAATAGATTTACTGTATATTTCATTTCTGTCATATTACGGTTGACGTGGTTCTATTGTCCGTCTCATATCAACATTTTGTTCTGTGAGTCACACATGTTTTTACATCTTTCAATCAAATAAGAAATCTTAAGAGGGAACAGGGAGCGGGAGAATCTACTGCTCTAATCTGCCTCAGGTGGTAATCACAAACTTATGAATGTTTTCAACCAGATAGCCTCAACCAGTTAGATAGAAAATTCCCAACACTCACTTTATTGCTCAGATGAATGTTGCTAATTGTCACTTTTTCTTCTGAAATATGAATTGCATATGCATAGTCTCACAAATGGCTCAACTTGTCTAATGTGCAAAGACAGTGATCTGTCCGAGATGGGTTCATGGCGCATTTTCACTGCGGCCCTGTGGGCTGAAAGTGTGTTTTGGTTTTGCTCTGCTAGCAGGCGGAGGAGGTCCAGCTGCTCAGAGACGCGCTGAGGAGCCTACGGAACAACTTCAGAGACCACGACCCACAGCACCATACACTGGACACCCTGGAGCAGGGAATAGTGTCACTCATCGACAGACTGCATGTTGTGCATACTCACAGGGTATCACAGCTTCAAACAAATGTCCTGGTTTAGGAAACTATATTTGAAAAGTACATTTCTGGTTAGATATGGATGCATATTGGTTTACACTCTTTTAAGCTTTTGAACATGGTCCATTTCCAGTAGACCTGAGTTTGGTGCCTTTTCAGAAGCATAATATTGGCCTGCTTCTTCCATTCCAAAACCAGTTTCAATGTGCATTTAGGAACGTCGTCCTGTTGGACCACCAAATTATCCATGTTTTCAATATCTAGCAGTCAAATTGAGGTGATTTTGAAATATTTATAAGTGAACTTTCTGTCTTGTTTTTCGATCTTTCTCAGCTAAAATCCACTGCTGAACAACCCCTGGACATTATGGTACCTCTGCTATGTTGAACAGTAGACATATTGTTAGTAGGTCAAAGCCTCAACTTGACCAAAATTGTCTTCACCTAAAGGCATTTGGCTTATCTGTGTGGACAGTTGTCACTCTTTTAATCAATAGTAATTCAAACTTTAATCCACTGTGGAAAGCTATACTAGTGTTGGAACAGTTTCCAAGTCATAGAAGACTTCAGCTTCAGTTGTTAATCTGTAAGTGACAGTCTGGGTCAAATGGTTGAAATTGGGATTAAATTCAATATTCCAGAAGGGTGACATATAATAACATCATTAATGACCTCTGAGAAAAACCAGACATCCCGCTGAAAGTTTGTGGACTGCTTGAAATCTCACTTCCTGACAGAATACCAATGGAGTGTGGTCATGGTGCAATTCTCAAGGGAACATTTAACCAAAAACTTAGTTTTAAACCAGAATCAATAGTTCAGACCAAGTATGGATTAAAGCTGATCATTGGAACTTGAGTCCCCAGCCCAATCTTAAGGCATCTTATTGCTAAGTCACATTTCTTTTAAGTTATTTTTCATATGTGCAGCATTTTCATAACGACCGAAGCCATCACAGTTACGTGATTGTGCTATAAAATGGCATTTTGTCCCTGGAAAATACACAGTAAAATCTAACACACTGTCATTGTTTACTGCATTATTATACACAATGAAAAAATGTTTTTGAGGGTGATTTCATTACACTCTGAATATTTTTTCTTTCCATCTGTAGGGCAGAGGGAAATCACCGAGACGGAAAGGTCAGCACACAGATTTGGACTCTTGGACCTCCTTCCGTAAGAATCTCTACTCTGTCAAAAACTGTAATTGTGACGAAACATTTCTAACTTAAACTTTACTCTAACTGAAACTGCTGCTTGCTGCAGAGAGTTGTCAGTCACAGAATGGTTCACCTTCTTCTACAAAAATCCTTTACTTTACTGGAAAATCCCCAACACCCTCCATGATCAATATTCCCAAGAGGTTTGTATCTTTGTTTGTTTAAAATAAAATATATGTTTTATTTAATGCTAAATAAGAAAATATAGCTTCTTTGTACCATTCATCAATACAACTGATCTTGTTGGTGCAGTACAGATAGAACATACAATAAGCAAAATGATTCAAAATGTCATAAAAACAAGAAAAAATTCATTCTTTTTCTTGACATGCATTATGCAGACTGGGTGAAGTAACTCTGAAGGATGTTAAGGCGGCTGTTGATCGAGAGGGAAACTACAGGTACCACTTCAAGGCTTTGGACCCAGAGTTTGGCACTGTAAAAGAGGAGGTAAGTCTAAGACGGACAGAAAGATAAAAACAGTGCGCCACCATTTACTAATGATGGTGGCTGCATGTATTGGCACCCCTCATAAAGATGTGTTAAGTTTTAAAATATTTTTTTCAAATAATCTAAACCTTTTATTACTAAAGTTTAGTTTGCTAAATATTGTAGGGAGTTTAAGTGGAAACCAGCTGAATTTGGATGAGACTGAGATTGAGCATTTCAGCAAGATGAAATGTTTCTGTTTTTCTCCAGGTGTTCCTGGATGGAGCAATTGTTCCAGGCTGGGAGGGAAAAATAGTAGCCTGGCTGGAAGAGGATCAGCCAGGCCACGGCGATGAGAGGTAATAATCACTGTTGTGTCTCTCAGCCACTTTAATTACTCTCTATGACAACAGACTCATCTTCTTTTCTGTTTTAGACCTTTGTAGATTCAAGCGGAGCAGCTACAAAATATGCACAGTGTTGGAGGCTGGACAAATTAACACAATGCTGTAAGAACATAGCATTTTTTAGATTATTAAATATGAATTGAATATCTCTGCAGTCTGTGCAAATATCTGACAACAATGAAATTATAAGACTATGCCTTACCAAGGAAAGCTGATCTTATCATGTTCCTAATATTGCCACACTATAACTGCTGTAGAAAAATAGTTGAGAACATTCTTTTGGACTAAGTGGATTTGAAACTACTGTACTGAGGCTTACATGGAGAATTAGAGGTAAAACAAATATTTTTTATAGTTATTTATGCAACTATATTAGTTCTTGTTTAAAGAATATAAAGTTACAAACTAATTAGAAAAAATGTATTAGAAAACAGAACAATGTCTTTTGCTACTGGTTGGAAGACAGAATAGATAGGATGAGACGAAACAAATTTACAGAAATTTACCTATTTTTTAAAATTTTGTGGGACAAAACATTTTGTCCTAGAGTTGCAGTTTTTCCTGCCACCTGGCGGTAGTAGGAAGCATTTGCAGAGAACAGTTACAGTTGTATAAAGAAAAGCCTTAAAGTCTCTGAACTCATTGTCATTGGAAGAACACATGTATGTGCCCATGTAGAAATTTAGACAAAAAGGCCTCTTTCCTTACTTATCTCCATTTTTTGTAATTATAGACTATGTCTCTTAATATTTTGAATAAGATCATATTTATGGTTATGGTATATTTGTCTAGAGATTTTTTAAATAAAACAGCCTTTTTTGAAGTGTCAGATTTTAATGTTAGTTCAAAGCAAACTTTCGTTCTTTCATAATTAACCATTCCATTATTTATGCTGTTTACTTCTCACTGTGGAGGTTTGCATATTTGTGGAAAATTCTCACTGATCTCTCACTAACAAGCCAACTGAAACAAGTCAGTTTTCTGATAACATGTATTTAAATGCCATGACTGCCTGTACAGTAAAATTTTCTGGTGAGATGGTATTTTCCAATTTGTGGTATTTGTTGAGATTTTATTAGCAAAGTATGGATATTTGCATGTTTGGGAAGGAAAAGCCTTTGGATGTTTTACATTTTGAAATAAAAATTTTGTATGCCGCTTTGTAATGTGCATTTCCATCTATGATTCTGCTACTTATTAATATTTTTACCAAGAGCTGTGTTGTGTTGTATGCTTACTTGCACTTAAGAAATGCTTTCATCAGAGATTTTTTTGCAACTTATTGTTGCCCAATTTATGGCTTCACACAGTTGTACTTCAAACTCAGCTACAGTATAAATAGGCTAGAAATATTTCATTTCATGTTTTATACTGTTATATTTGAACTATTTTTACACTTGCAAATGAAGGGATGCCTTGATATCCCAATAACTGGAATCTTTTTATTTTTGTCATGTTGGAACCAAGGTATTTTGGTAAGTTATATTGTGGGCCAACACAAGATGGTCATAACTGTAAGAGTTGTATATAGTTTTCAAATTTAAAAAGAAATTAAAATATTGTGCATAATCTGTTTAGTTCCTTCAATGCTGATACACCTAACTTTGTGCAAGTACTTAAAGCTTTGAACATCTCCCTAAACACAATACAAACCTAAACTTATTGAAGTTCTGGAAGTGGGAAAAGAAAAAAAGCCAGATAATGTTATGCTTCAGTCAGTCCATGTTTAGAAAAGAGTAAACTAAAGTTGAGTACTAAAATTGATCAGAGAAAATGCATCAGATGAATTCCTCCTTTATTTTACATTACAACAACCTGCAATGTATTTTATTGGGATTTTATGTGATGGAACGTCACAAAGTAGTGAATAATTAAACAGAAAGAACATTTTTAGGTTGTGCTGTTTTGTTCTATGGGTATGCCATGTTTACTGCCACCATGTGCCTCCCAGTGGTATTGCAGTAAACTAACTTTACAGCTTTTCAATAGTTGATAGCGCACCAAACGTGTTGTAAATATTATTTCTTTTATTTACTGTGTTTTGAATTCTACCTTAATTTCAAGCTTTGGAGATTATTGCAAGACTAAACTTTGGTCGCCGACATTTACGACATTTCCTCTGAAGACGTTAAGACGTTGTCGCAAACTGCAGTCAACCAGAGCCGTAAAGTGTTGTGTTTTGGACTGGAGGAGGTCATTAGAAAGTGAGGAGGAAGGAGTCCGGGCACAGACTAACTCAGTGCCAGCTAGTTTCTAATGTGAGGCAAATACATTATTTAGCGTCCCCGTGTAGTATTTCAAGCGCTGCGAAATGATTCGTTTAATTCTCCGGCTCAGGCCGTCCGCCGGGCTCTCCTGTCACCGTGTCCTCCCGGCGGGGCCTTCCACGCTCGGCTCTCGGTCTGTGCCCGTCACCGGCTGTCTGAGGCGGCTTCACTGCGGAGCGGGCTCCCGTGTCCTTTCCCTGGGTTCGAGTCTCGGTCACAGAACGACTCTCCTGCGGTGTCCTCAGCTCGCTGGTGGGTTTCAGAGCAGCCGCTTCTACAGTCTCCCTCCTCACCAGAAGGTAAGGTTACCTGACCGGTTGCTATAGCACCAAGGCTCACGGTAGCAGCTAGCAGAGCTACATCAGGCAGCTGTCACACCTGTATGAGTCGTGACGCGGCGTTTCTTTGTAACAACTGGATTTAAAACCACCAAGTTGACACAGCACAAGAGTTTAAACTTTATAATACGTAGTGTTTGTTTGTTAAAACGATGAAGTCTGACCTTAAAAGTGGGGATTTACAGCGCCTTGCCATAGTATTCAAACCCCATGTTAGCTTTTTTTTATTCTTAACATCACATAACATCAATGTTTTTATGACAGATCAACACAAGTTCATATAGGAGTGAAGAAGAAAAATGATATACAGATTTCAATTTTGGTTACAAATAATGTACAAACTGTGGCGTGGATTTACTTCCAGAACTGGCACGTATTTAGCTCCATTCATGTTCTTGTAAACTGACGAGCATCTCAGCTGAAAAACAAAAGCATCCCCTCCACATGAGGCTGCTGCCATCATGTTTCTCTATGGGGATGGCGTGTTCAACTTAAGAATGATGAGCTGGATTGATTTTTTTGTTAAGCATGGTATGTCCTCATCCATTTCCTTTGATTGGGCCATTCCAAAAAAATAATAATAATTTGCTTTAATTTCAATCATGTTGGTTTGAAACTATGTTTTGCATTGTTGTCCTGCTGGAGTTTGAACCTTAAGGCTTTTTAAATCTGTTACAGGCTTTTTTACGCACCTGTAAATAGCTCCGACGCTGACCATTTACATATATCAAAGCTTTTTTGTAGCAAAAATTTTTGTATATATTTTGCATATGGAAACATTTACATTGTTCTGAGTTTCACATGTTTTCATTCCACTATTCAGCGTCACTTTATGTCAAAAATAACCAAGTTTTTATCGAAATGCAGTGCAAGAGGAATCAGTGTTTTAAAAAAATCTGCTGTTCAGAAAGAATTCAGATTAATTAGCAGGGATTTGATTTAATACTTTTGCAGAAGATGTTTTTAAGCATCAGTAGTTGAGTGAATCCATACCGACTTAGAATAAAATTTTGATTTAGAAAAAATAAATATTTGTTTAATTCATTTTATTTTAAATTTTTTTTTAATGTGAAAGAGCAGGCAATAGCTGTCCTTTTCTTAGTTACAACGTTATAAAGATATTTTAATATTCCAGACATTTCCAAATTTTCCTGTTCTGTTTTTCACCATTCAGATTAGATAAATCATTTATTTTCTCTTTAGTGTAATATAGGTTTATTTGGGGAAATCTCCCACGCTCTCCTGCTGGCTTCACAGCTGGCAGGAGAGAGTGACATCTGATATCTCTGCTATCAGATGTCACTTGACCCGAGTAGCCACTGTAAAGTCTGCAGATGTGATGAAATCGGACATGTGGGCCGTTTTATTGAACAGTCAAATGAGGCGATGATGACGCTGCAACTCTGCTCACAACAGCTGACATTGTTTACAAATCCTCTATGATGAAATTATTATAACATGATGGGTTTTTTAAATGTGTACTCTTTTAGATGACATTTCTGTTCGTTCTTGTTGTTAATCAGGTGGAGCTTCCTGCTCTCTCGCCCACCATGCAGACGGGAACAATCGCTCGCTGGGAGAAGAAAGAAGGGGATAAAATCAGTGAGGGGGACCTTATAGCTGAGGTTAGCTGCTGTCTCATTGTACAAATGTAAACAAAAGAAAGGGATTCTAATACAATCCAAAAGTATACTACATACTTCACTTTATTTAACCACCTTTGCAGGTAGAGACAGATAAAGCCACTGTAGGCTTTGAGATGCTGGAAGAGTGCTATCTAGCAAAGATCCTGGTCCCTGAAGGCACCAGAGACGTCAATGTTGGATCAGTAATCTGCATCACAGTTGACAAGTCAGTGCTGTGTATTTATATCGATTCATGACCAACTTTCTACTCATTCAGAAAATGATCAAATGAGGATCTAAATGAAATGTTTGTGCAAATTTTCTCCTCCAGCCCAGAGCTTATCCCAGCATTTAAGGATGTAACATTGGAGTCTGTCAAATCTGCTGGTGCTGCTGCTTCATCTGCAGCTTCTGCTCCTCCTCCTCTTTCACCTGCCATGGCTCCGCCTCCTGCAGCACCAGGCAGCTCTTACCCCCCACACATGAAGGTAGGTGTAATCTAACGTCAAACACCATCAGGTGTGCACTAATAAGAGGGTGAAAGTGATGTGAAACTTCTGTTTACAGTCACAGCTTGTGTCAGCTAAAGAGTTATAAGGGTGGATTCTTTGTATGTGACTCACGCTTCAAAAGTGAAAAGTGAAAAAGTATTCATACTCCCTGAGCTATTGATGGCATTGGAATGTCTTTATTTTTTATTGTCCAATTGCCTTCAGATACAAATAAATACAGACAGAGAAGCACAGGAGACAGGACAGGGAGAAAGTTGTTGAAGTCTTAAGCATTTTTTTGTTGTAAAACATCCCAAGGTTTGAATGTAAATGGGTAAACTGGAACTTCAAATGAGAAGCAGCCGAGATTCCTATGAAAGCTCTGGAGGAGCCACAGAAATGCACAGCTTAGGTGGGAGGGAGTCTCAAATCAAGAATTTGAGTTTTTATTCATGCACTCCATAACTCTGGCTTTTATGGAAGAGTGGCAAGAAGTTGTGCAGAAATAAACTTTACAGTTTGACAAGCTTTTGGGATGCTTCTCTCTTTTTTCAGAAATAATTAGAAGTTGGATTTAGCTGAATACAATGAAGAATTGTTAGAAACTGCTGAGTACAAATACAGCTCAGATATTCATTTATGGAAATAAAAATGTTGTATTGCTTTCTTTCAACTTTATACTTTCACTGTTTGGTGTTTGTGTAACAAATGAAATATATTGAAATTTGTGGTTATGTGGCAAAATGGGACTATGGAAGGGATAAGATGTTTTTTCTGACCGATTACAAGGCTGTGAATTTGTACTTTCTAAGCCTTTGGCTGCTGTGTACTACAGATTGCACTTCCTGCACTCTCTCCCACCATGACAATGGGAACAGTGCAGCGCTGGGAGAAGAAGGTTGGAGAAAAGTTGAGCGAAGGAGATTTACTGGCTGAGATTGAAACTGACAAGGCAACTATTGGTAGGTCCAAATGGAATCAAACCTGAATGGTGGGTTGGATTGATTTGGAGATGTATTACACAAAATGTTTTTTTCCATCTGTAGGATGAAAAACATCTGGAGGATGTTTTTTTTCCAATTGCATGAAAATGAACATCTCCTGTTTCTGTGCAGGCTTTGAGGTGCAGGAGGAGGGATATCTGGCTAAAATCCTGGTATCAGAGGGAACTCGGGATGTTCCTCTGGGAGCGCCACTCTGCATCATTGTAGAGAAAGAAAGTGACATCGGTGCCTTCAAGGATTACGTAGAAACTGGGGTGGGGGATGTGTCCATGCCACCTCCTGCTCCCGCTCCCACTCCTGTAACGGTGGGACATTCATAAAGTTTCTTCTCAAGTTGTGTTTACACGTAGATAAAAATCGACACATTTCAGTTGTTTAGGTTAATTAGGGGTTGGCGATGTGAGAGCAAAGCACTAAGTTAATTAAGCAAGAGAATAACATTCTGCATCATCGTAGAGAAAGTCATGAATACCTGGAAACACAAGAGACTGCTTTGAGTCAAATGATCAACAGGTTCTATCAAAACAGGAATCTGTCCATAGCTGTTTTTTGTACTGTGCAGTTGTTAAATAGGTAGAATATATTCTAACTCTACCTTGATGATGATGTTGTTTACCTTATAACAAAAATCAGAAAATCAGAATTTTGTTTTATTTTGGTATTTTACTACATCACCCACCTTTCTGATCAATGCATTAAAACAAACCCAGGTTTCTCTGCGATACAAAGTGTTTGTGTCAAGTTGAGCCAGTGTGTCATTGAAAGTAGATTGATGAGCGTTAACAAAGTGACTGATATTTACTCTTTTTATTGTATAGTTTTCAATGCATAGTCCACTTATGCATTTTTCTTCAAAGCATTTTTTGCCCCTCTTTCTCAGAGATATTTTTAGTACTGATCAGATTGCTGAGAAACCTAATCATATGATTATGTATTCTGTTTCTGGTTGGGATTTCTTACTTTTATTCACAAAAGTAGCTTTTTTTGTTGTTTTTTTTAAATACTGCATCTTGAGAAGTTTTATTCAGATTGCTGCAGAAATTGGCTGATGTCAGGTTTTGATTCTGGATGTTTGTTGCAGGCTTCAGTTCCCAGTGCTGCTCCAGCAGCTGCTGCCACCCCAGCAGCACCAAGGAAAGGCCGTGTGTTTGCCAGTCCACTGGCCAAGAAGCTTGCTGCTGAGAAAGGAATTGACCTGGCACAGGTCAGCGGTAGGTAACTGTGGCTAACCGAGCTAACTGGGGGCACCTCTGATATTATTGCAAAGAACAATTTAATCATGGTACTTTTATTTTGTTTTCATTCAGGATCTGGTCCTGATGGACGGATTACCAGGAAAGATATTGAAAGTTTTGTTCCATCAAAGGTTGCTCCTGTGAGTGAAACCCAACGAGTGTCTTTGATTCAAATTTTTTTCTTAATATCTACAATATATAAATACTATATGAAAAAAAAAAGAACAATAATTTCATCAGGAGTCGAGGTGACATCATAGAGCAGTTTGAATGAAACAAGGTTGATTATTATTTACAAAAGTAAACAAAATTGGTGCTTGGATTTCAAACAAATTTTAGCAACTTAAATTGCCATTGATCAGAGCTGGCTTTGATAAAACAGCAGTCCGTATATCCCCAAATTATTGATGGCTAACTGAATAAATAAAAAAATCAATTAATCAAAATTAAGCAGCAGCTTACAGAGCAGATCTGTAAGCTGCTGCTCTGAGGTGACAACAAAGTCCTGGAATTACCAGAGTTTTTAAATCTAAAAGTTTTGGAAGTGCTATTCTTTAGACAAAGAAATAATTCACATAAGAACTGTGATTCTCAGTTTATTTCGATTCTGAATCTAAATAAAATGTCCCAAAGTCACTGGAACTTGTGCATGTGAGGAAAGCACCACAACAAAGAGGAAGCTGCAAAAATGACAGAAAACATTTGGACTCATTTAGGTTTTCACCAAATAAATTTTGAGTTGGATCATGGCTTCAAAAATTGGAATTGAATTACTGTAATTTGTTCAGGCATGCCTGAAGCGCAACGTTTCGCTCTCTCCCACAGCCTCTACAGACTCCAAACATAGTACTGAAAATACAGTTTTCACACCTTTTCTGCTCCCTCTGTCTATTTTATTCTCCTGGTTGTGCAGTAAAGTGTTCAGTGATGGAAAGAAAGATTGGATTTTAAAGTTTCAGACCAGCCAGTCAGGGGTGGTCAAAAAGTCATCATCCTATTTCGCTTTGTTTTTTTTTTAGTTTTTCAGGTTAGATTTTGGTATCTAACCTGTTTTTATTTGCTATTGTTTATTTATTTATGTTTTTAAGTGATTAAACTGTTCATACCTTAATGTTTTTCTGCTGATTAAATGCTTTCCTCTGGCAGACTGCAGCTGCTGCTCCCAGTCCCACCGCTGCCAGAGCCGCTCCTGCAGGTGCGGCTGCTCCAACTGGCACCTTCACAGACATCCCCATCAGCAACATCCGCAAGGTGAGAGCCGACATGAATCACACAAATTAGAGCCAGCACCTGACTTCTGCTCCCTCCGTGATGACTTTCCGCTCTGCCGGCAGCCGGGCTTTAGGACGGCCTCCTTCTCCACCGGCTGCATTCTGAGCTTTGAAGTAAACACCCTGAGGAGGTTTCACAGCGATACTCTGTTATCTGTGACCTGTGCTTCCACATTTTACCTTACAGATGGGCAACTCCATTTATCAGCCCAGACTGGATATGCACACCTCTTCCGTCTCTCTGTGATGAATTATGGATCAAAGCTGAAGTGCGTATATCTGTCTGTCCTCCAGGTCATCGCTCAGAGACTGATGCAGTCCAAGCAAACCATCCCGCACTATTATCTCTCTGTAGATGTAAACATGGACCAAGTGCTTGAACTTCGAAAAGAGCTCAATGAGGTTAGTGCAGCTTCTAAGCAGTCATGCCAGGTACAATTTTTTTTTTTTATGTAACACATTAAATCACTGTTGAAATGAGCGAGTGAACATGCTGTCCCCACTCTGCAGGAAGTGAAAGCCCAGAATATCAAGCTCAGTGTGAATGATTTTATCATCAAAGCCAGCGCTCTGGCCTGCCTCAAGGTTCCTGAGTGCAACTCCTCCTGGATGGACACAGTCATACGCCAGTAAGTAGAAACAAGAGTTAATTTTTGTTTAGTTGTTGTCATTGTCATCACTTAAATGTAATTGAATTGAATTCCCAGTTTAGCCTTTTGTTGTTTCAGTTAATTAAATTACCAAATAGTGACTCAACAATGCAAACTGTCACCCTCCCAAGAGCAGAACAAACTAGGGTTTCCTTCTTTGTGTTCCTACACTGCAAAATTACCAGAAAGACAGAAGTCGTACAAGGAATATATTTGCAAAATAATTGTATGACTGAGTCAAAGGTTGAAACTTTCATTAAGGACATTAACCCTAAAATTGAACTGTTGTCTACAGTTTAGTCAAACAGAAAAGTGACACTTTAAAATTATACATTTCTGAGGACTAAATTGTACCTTTTTCTTTTTTTTTTTAAGTACCACTTTTGAATTATTTAGATATTTTCTTTAAGAACTGTGATATAAGAAGAGCATTTACAATTTTGTTTTCTTTGTTTCTCGTTGTAAGAATTTAATCATTTGTACTTGAACAGGATTTTCCTGTTCAGATGCTAAAAGTTGAAAATTTTAAATATTCCTAAGCCTCTTATACTAGAGATTAGCACAGCTAACATTGCTGAAATAATTTCAAGAGAATGCAGAATCGATAACATCAATATAACAAATCCTTTAGTAACTGTGCGTGCATTTCCAAATAAATGTTTAATCCACCGAACTCCTCAATCTTAACAAATCTATAAGCAAGTTAGAATTTGCAGCTTCATATTTGAGCCAGCAGAGGGCACTCTGATGCTTTTCTGGCTCATAAACACATTGATTACATCACTATTGACTGCTTTTCCCCAGGAATCACGTGGTGGATGTGAGTGTGGCGGTGAGCACAGCCAGCGGTCTCATCACGCCCATCGTTTTCAACGCCCACATCAAAGGCCTCGCCGCCATCAGCTCTGATGTGGCGGCTCTCGCAGCCAAAGCCAGGGAGGGCAAACTGCAGCCTCACGAGTTCCAGGTGCATCGCGTTATCAGCTGGAATCTCATGATGTAATCATATCATTCATTCATTAACTAACATTTATTAATGTTACTTCTTTCAGGGAGGAACATTCACAATCTCCAACTTGGGGATGTTTGGTGTCAAGAACTTCTCGGCGATCATCAACCCGCCTCAGGCCTGCATTCTCGCTGTGGGAGGCTCCGAGAAACGTCTGATGCCCGCTGACAACGAAAAGGGGTGAGTGTCATGGCGACAGCTGTTTTGATGAAACGAACAAAATGCTATAAATGCAAAGCTAACCCCGGTCTCCCTGGCTGTTTCGCAGGTTCGACGTATCCAGCGTGATGTCGGTAACGCTTAGCTGCGACCACCGGGTGGTGGACGGAGCAGTCGGAGCGCAGTGGCTCGCAGAGTTCAGGAAGCTCCTGGAGAAACCAATCACTATGCTGTTGTGATCAGACTGAACCGCCACTGAGCGGCAGCAGCGGGCACAGAGCTCACACTGAGGAGATCTGATTGGCCCGGAGCCTCGTGTGACTGGCTGGCCCGCCATAAGGTCACTCCCACTTAGCCTGACGGGGGAAGAGGCAGAACTCACTCCGATTTCCTGTCTGTCCGTCTCACTGTCTCTCTTAGCTTTCCTTCCTGTCACTCTCTTTTGCTATTTTTATTTATTTTGGCCCCATCCTATGAGAGACCGGATTTAGGCTTTAGGAATCCTGGAAAAAAGACTTTATGTCATTAAAATAAGAGAATATTTTACAAAAGCAAGTGTTACATGTCCATCCACTTAACATATTGACCCTAAAACCAGTATATTTAAAAATATAAAATGAAATTGACAGATAAATGGTAAAAATTTACACACACACATCTTTATTCAGTGGCCCTACACATACAGTTGGAATATTTTTTGCGTTTTCTGTGGGTTAAAACTACGGTGTGTGTATAATAAAAATCACTGTGGAAACACACAGTGTTGTATATTTATGTATATGGTGTTGAACTGTTTGGTTAAAGTAACCAAGCTCCTTAAAGACCTCACCGTAGAAATGAGAAGCTCGTCCAGTTCTGAAGGATTAGAGACACAGAACGGTTTCACCGATTTTTCTTCTATCCGTTTTGTTTTCTCAACATTTTGTTGCTCTCGCAGTTAAACGCACAAACCCGGTGCTGGATGTTGTTCATAACAGTAAATAAATTGGGAGATTATGACCTTCTGCACAGACTCTTTTGATTTGGCTCACAACGATGAAGTCATCATTTTGTATCTCCGGTCACAGGTTAATTTAAAGGGTTATTAAAAAGTTCATTTATTTCAAGACAAAGTCATACATTTTAACAATTGTTCAGTTTTAATTTTGACAATTATAGGTTATGACCTCTAATTATAGGTTATAGGTCATGGCAAACAAAATACAGTCTCAGAAAATGAAAACATAAATATCCATTTGCATTCAGTACTTAGTGTGTGCTGCTTTATGCATCAGTGTTGCATGGCGTGGATGTGAAGGAAAGTAGGATGCCAACTTCCTACTACCATGAAAAGAAACTTAGTTATAGAAGACCATTTCATTTTATCTTCTTCTGCCTGGTGCTTGTGTGCCTCCCCTTTAAATAGTGACCGTAGGCAATATGAGCCAAAGAAAAACCTCTTAAAGGCACAGTTGGTACTTAAAAACCGTTTCAGGTGTCTGACTCATGAAGCTGAGTGAAGAGAGTGCCAACAGTGTGGAAAGCTGCTATCAAACAACAGTTATTTACTACAAAGCTTCACGTGTGAATGTCTGAAGTAATAACATCTAACCTAGAGAATAAAGTAACTCCAGTGACTAGACAGGTTTTAACATTTCAGTACTTCTTTCTTACAGTATCTTAACAGACAATGTAAAAAAAAAACCCATAAAAGTAGTAGTTCATGGTAGAGCTTGGTACGCACTGGTTGCTTTAAATGCTGAAAATCTCCACATTTTTATTTCACATCCTGCTCTGTTGCCATGTCTGGTCAGCAAGACATTTCAGATACTGTCTCAATTGGGTGACAAAGTAAATACACTATATCTCCAACAGTATTGGGTTATCCCTCCACATCATTGATCAGGTTCTCCAATCGTTGAACACAAACTCTTTGATTTTCTTCCTACTAAATATTCCACACTCAGCTGTTATTGGTATTATAACAACAACAGAGTTTATGGCTGCAGACCTCCAAACTTTAGTTCCAGTGAAAGAAACTTGTTGCTTTAAGGTACTTTGGACCTGGTGGAAAGTTAGTGGACGACCCTGTTTGTTTGAACATAACTGTGTCTGAATGCACAAACCAGATCTATAAAGACATTGATAAGTGAGATCGCTGTGGAAAAACTGGACTGGTGTTGTGGAAGGTCTTCCCAGAAGAACTGGAAGCTGTTGTCTCTGTAAAAGATTCCCCCACATCATATTAAGTGGACTAAGAATGGGAGGACGTCCCTTCAGTGCAGGCAGCTGAGGTAATAGTTGTCAAACGTTGGTAACCTTAAAAACCTCAACAGATGTCTTCAGAACAAACGACAACAATCTTTTTCCTTTCATAGACGCCATGAAGACATCCAGGCCGTGACTAACAAACTGCCTTTCTTTTATCACCATGGCAACACGGTGATCTCGGAAGAGAACGAAAAGCGGGAGACGTCCAAACAAACCGAGAGAGAAAGTATAATAGCTGCTGTCAGAGACGAGAGCGTAACTCAAAGGTCAAGTCAGAAAAGCTGAAAAGGGCACATGCTGCTCTACTGTACCTCCCAGAGTCTGACTGTTTGGAGCTCAGCTTTCCTCCTCTTCACACTGAACTCAGTAAAGCACAGACAGGTGTAGCCGCGTGCTGATACTCAGCATTCCTGCATGCATGAAGCTGATTAATTAATGGTGCTATATGAGGCTTATTAATCCTGACACGCTGACTGGCTTTAACTTTCCCCCTCGTGGCATCACTGTGAGGCTTCACTCGCGACGTTTTGTTGTGGGCTTAACATTTTGGATGATCACAGGGAAACTTTGCGGCAGATCAAAATGTGAGTCACAAACAGATTTTATGTAAATCCATCAAAAGGATCTGCTCTGACTGCGTTTTGTTTAGCCCACAGGTCAGAACCCGAGGATCTCCGTATCATGGCGGTGTCGGGAACTTGTCTTTGAATATTTCTTTACGCCGCTGACAGCCTCAGATCTTTCGCTGCCTTGAATCCATACACGACTAATGCACAATGAAAAGTTAAAGACACTGTTTTATTTTATTTTTTTCAGATGGATCTAAATTTGGTTCTCAACAGAGAAAAATATTTATTTTTTTCAACAAAATCTAAATGTTGTAGTTGAAAACCTCAAAGTTAACAGCACTTAGTTTTATGTAAAAAGGCAGATTATGGAGATTTAAGTCAGATTTATTTTCATCATGTTTGTTCCATCTGGTTCTGATCTAGTCTTTAACATTCTCAATATAAATATGTAAAAACTCTTTATCCTTAAGGTTACTAGAAAATAACTATGTTCTATTTACTCCTAGAATATTCAACTCATCATAAATGGACAACATATTTATGATTTCTGTTCAAAGCTGTAAGATTTACATGAAAATAGAAATCCCAATTACTTTTTTTTATAGAAAGTCTCCTTTTATATAAAAAAAAAACGAGAGTAAATTTCTGTCAAAAACATTTAGTATTAACCTCAGAAATTTTCTTGAAAATACTTGGACATTTCTGACTTTGAAAAGTTGAAAAACAGATTTTGAACTTTTGGAAATGTTCAGCTTCCATTATCAGCCTGCTTCATACAGCGTTGTGCAATAATAATTTAATATTACAACTTAATTGTTGTAGATAATCTGAGAAAATACAAAAATCCAGATTTTAAAATGCTGATTTTATTTATTACTGACTGAACTCTGTCTGAATTAATTGTCCATCCCACTTAATTAAATTGGCTTCAGGAAACAAAGGTGAAGCCTTGCTAGCCTCGGACTGGAGTGCTGCACTTTGTGTAAATATGTAAATAAGCAATATTAGCAGTGTGTCGTAATCCACAACAGACTTTTATTTCCATTCAGGAAATAAAAGTCTGTTGTGGATTACAGACTTTTATGCAAAGAACCTGGTCTGTATGTAAAGTCCTTTTCTTTTCTTGACCATCAATTGAGTTGAATAGTTTTAATCTCTAAAGCATCTGTTGAGAATATTCAATTGCAAAACTGCAGAAGCCTTTTTTTGTTCATGTCTTGCAGAATTTGGACTGATCTGGAGTCTTTGTCTCACCATGTAAATCATGATTGTCTCTTTGTTGTTTATTTTGTAAAAACATTCTGGAGCTGCTCCTGTTTCTAAGCCGCTGACGGTGGCAGACCTTCTCACTGCAGCTCTACAAAATCACTCGACGTGGAGCAGAGAATGAATTGCTGCTGGGGTGATTCTCAGAGGAACCGCTGCGGTTCGTTGGGGCTGAAGCGGTTAATTGTGACAGCTCCTTGTTCACCTGACAACTCCATTGCAGGTTTATTTGCAGTCAGAGAGGGGAAGAGGAGAGAGGACAAAGGGAGGAGGGGTCGGTCGCGTCGCCCAGCTGATTAATCATGCATGCTCATTTGTTGTCCTGATTTGTGCCACTAGTTTGTGGGCAGTGAGAAAGCTCTGCCTTCCTGCCTTCCTGTCCATCATGGCTTCTCCGGTAAGGTGGACTCTCTGGACTTTGTTTGTGTGTTTTACAGCTTTGCAGAACGGTGAGTCGTCCTGTTTGTTGCTTTGACACAAATATAACAAATGTTACTTCTGAAGGCTGTAGACAGATAGGCTGCAGTAGCTATTTTTGATATTTTAGACCATTTTACCTTTTCTTTAAAATGACACAGGATACCAATATGTCATTTCGTTATGATTAGAACTTAATTGAATCAATTTCTCTGAGCAGAAATTAAACAATTTGCACAGAATGTTCTGCATTTGCATCAGTCTTGTACTGATAAGGTTTCAAAACCAAATACAGATGATAGTTCACCATCTTTATTACAGAGACTTCTCTATGAGGGGGGCGACATTTTTAAAGTCCAGTGATCTATTTTTCAAAAACAATGCTGTGAATCGGCGTTCTGTTTTCACAGTGAAGTGGCCTGTTGTTCCACTTTGCCTGTGATTAGTTTGGCTCGCCATCAAAACTGTCAAGTGTAATTAACAGCTGATACGCACACCGAGTTGCCCTCCCCATATCGCTCACACAAAAGGCCCGGGGACGACAGAGGAGGTTCATTATCGCAGTAATGAAGTGAAACGTGTGGGGGGAGGCGGCTGGTCTCAACGGGAGAAGTGGAGAAGTTCAAAGCAAACTGACGAGACTGAAAAAAAGGATGGAAACGTGGAAATAAGTCGCCGTCTTTTAAGTTTGTGTGATTTGTCCTGTTCCAGCTGCTCTCAGGGTAACCATGAGGGAATCCAGTCTGGAGGCGGTTCAAGGTGACTCCATCCTCCTGCCTTGCTCCTTTTTCACCTCCTCTGACTTCTCCAGCCTCAATGTGATCTGGACTCTGGCTCCGTTCTCCAGCCCAGGGAGCCCAGTGCAGGTTGGCATCTTCAATGTGTAACATCAAAACGCACACGGCCTGACAAAAGCATTCATATCCCTCAGCTACTGTCAGATTTTGACACAAGCACAAACGTCAAGGTATGTTAAAGAGATTTTATGTAAAAGTCCATTTTCCCCCATAGCATGATGCAGCCACCATCTTGCTTTACCAATGCAGTGGGGATGTTTTTTTTTCTGCCACATAGCCCTGAAAATTTATTTTCTGGTCCTGCCTTTTTACACATTCTCTCTATTTGTGTAAAAATATTCAACTTCAACTCAATTCACTCTTTCAGAAAAGCTGGATTAATGAGAAATCAAAATGAGCTGCGAGTTTCCACTGGTTTCCAGCTGATGTGATCAAATCTAGAGAACTTTGGAGAGGAAATGTATCAGAAACACTGAGAAACGAGGCCAGTTGTGGTTACAATAAATTAGATGCTTTTCTGAAATTCCTCCCGTTTCAGGTGATCGTGTATGACCACGGTCAGGTGATCAAGAACCCGTCCCTGATTGGCCGGGTGGATTTTACAGGTACACTTTGAAACCTGCTCCTTTTTCTCCTTCTATGCATTTTAGCTACAAGCTGAAGACGAATGAATTTTTATCCTTCCATGTAAACAACCTGCAGGTCTTCCATTCAGTGCAGACATTATGCTGAATGAAACTCGAGTCTCGGACGGCGGGATTTACCGCTGCATGGTCAACAACCCGCCGGACACCGCGGACCCGGGCGTGGGAGAGCTGCAGCTCCGCGTGCTGGGTGGGTGGCTCAGCTGCTGCCTGTTCATCTGATGAAAGCTGATTGATTGATTGATTGATTGATTGATTGATTGATTGAATCCATTGTCTTTACTGTAATTTGTTTGAATATATAATATTTCACCTGTTTATCGAGGAAATTTTCATTTGTGGAAAAAAAAAAAAGCCAATACAGATTTTTGCCTTTTGGTCATATTTAAAGGGCTATTTAATTGGACTATTTGTCTAATTTAATATTTAAATTGCAGTAATTTAAATATTAAAGAAAGATACGCTAACACAACACAAAATAGAAAATTTAAATGCCTTTCATTTACTAATGGGAAAAGAAGCCTGGTCCTGTGTGAAATTCAAACTGCCCCCAAAACCCAATCATTTATTAATTATTTTTTACTGAAACATGCAACAAAATCTTTTTAAACTCAAACATGTTAGACGGCTTTCAAGTCAGAGCATCCTGTCAGGCTTCAACCTCTTACTTGGATTCTAGTTCAGACTTTAACTATGCCACTTCCAAACCTTCACGTTTGCATTTCTTGACGTCAGACTTAATGGTGCAGTTTGAACGCATAACCCAATATATTGTAGTTACTTGTGGGATGATGCTTGCAGAGCCACCTTCACTGCCCATGTGTGAGTGGGACGGAGTGATTGACGTGGGTGGAAGCGTGAGGCTGTCCTGCTCCGTGGAAGAGGGCGTCCCCACTCCAGAAATCCGCTGGGAGAAAGTGAACCCCGAGCAAATTTCACTTCCAATCAACATGGAGGGTCAGTATCCTACGCTTGTGGTGAGAAAAAAAATCCACACCACACAAAACCAATCTTGGATTGTCAGTTCACTTGAAACCAGTGAAACTATTCTGATGAAGCTGTGTTAGCAGAATCAGTTGTCGGCACAGCGTTCAACGTGACATCAAGAGACTCGCACGGTTTTGGCTTTTCGCGTTTCTCCTCTGTTTGGAGGACACACCCTTTTATTGTACACCAGTGTGTTAAATTAGACAGGTCACATGATGTGACACACAATAATCCAATAACGAAAAAAAACAAAAAACAACAAATGAGCGCACAAAAACATTCATAATGTCAGTAAGCTGTTTGTATAAAAGTAGAAACTGTGAGACTCCAAGGCTGTGTGCGTATCGTCACAAGATTCACAACATTCATAACGGGAATGTACAACATTAAACCACTAAATAGGGGCTATAGTTATAAAAGTTGACATACACCAACTTTACCACCATGTAAGCGTCTGATTAATTCACAACATTTCAGTTAAATGGAGAAAAGACATAAAACACTCTGCCTCTTGGTGTGACATCACTGAAAAGTTAAACCTCCTAATATGTCTGGAAAGACAAATGTTGGTCAGCAGAGGTCTGGCTCATCTGTTTCCACAATTATCAGTTTTACAAGATAGACATATTTTGATGTGAAATGTACAAATGAACCCCATGAAAGAAAAAGCAAAAAATGATTTTTTGAAGATCTGGGCTGCGGCTGATAAGAGTGTAAATACCCAATGAATCCAATGAAAAGATGTCGTATCCAAGCTGTTACCAAAGGGCTTTCGTCAACAAACTCAATGGTTTTAGTGGCTATCAATTACAAAGCCCTGATCTTAATCATATTGAAAATTTGTGGGCAGAGATGAAAATTACATCAAACTTTAATCCAACTTATGCAGAAAGCAAATGCTAAATAAATGTCTGAATTTAAATTTATTTACATATAAAAAAAAAATAAAAAAAAATGAATGTTTCACTGTTGTCATGAAATGTCATTTGGCACATAATGACACTTTTAAGGCAAATTTTCATTAAAATTTGCATTAAATGGCAAATGACACTTCATGACGTCATTCATGAAGACTCCTCCATGTTGATGACAGCGTCATGTCAGGCTTATGCACATCTCTTCGCATAAAGCATTACGGTTTAGTCTTACTTAATGTCAGGCAGGAAAAAAAAGGATGTAAGGATGAGATTTAGCTGTGTATCCAGCTAAATCACTGCATTGTCAGCCATTGTCAGCCAGGCAACTCTTTCAGTAACAGCCCTATTCATTAGATTTAGAGTTTTCAGTCTATTTCCACATCATGTTGGCGTTATTGTAATTCCTGTCCTCGTTTCAGTGTCTTCACTGCGTCTCTCGTCTCTCAGGTGAGCTGTCAGGCTCAGTCCAGATTGTCAACGTGTCGTCTCAGACCTCCGGCTTGTATCGCTGCTCGGTCACCAACATCCTGGGAACAGAAAACTGCTACATCAACTTGGCCATTTACAACAGTGAGGGTCCGTTTCAGCGCCGCCACGCCTCTTTTGGTTTGCTCGAGTCGTTCTGATCGGGGCTGTTTTGTGCACCGCAGCAGCTCCAGGCGGACCCTCAGGCGTCCTGCCAGGCGTGCTGCTCACTCTGGTGATGGTTTTGGTGCTGCTGGCTCTGCTGGTCATCATCCTGTGGCTGCATCGCACGGGGCAGGACGGGAGGAGCAGGAGGAGGAGCAGCAGGAGGAGGAGGGACAGGAAGGCAGAGGAAGAGGAGTGTTACAACGAGATACGCTACACTCCGTCCCTGATGAAGCGCTCCTTTGTCTGAAGTCTCAGCATCAGGTACTAAAATGAAGGACTTGTTCAGCTTTGCTTCTGCTCTTCTCACGGCTGTACTGCCAGACATATTGTTAAATAAAAAAAATACCCAAGATCTGATAGAGTATTCTTTTAGTTTGAGTCCGCCCCCTTCAAAACTAAATGATTATAACCACATATAAACCTAATTAAAAAATATTCAGCTGCATTTCACCTTCAGGGTTTTCCTTTTCAAGAATGTTTCATTTTTTTCCAACTATCAAAATAAACTGTACATGTTTTTTGTTTCTTCTGCCTGCCGGTTGAAGCAATCGTGGGTTTTCGTCTCATGTTCTTTATAAGTGCAGGGTTTCAGTCGAATGTTTTATTCCCTCCATCTATTGAATCTCAGGTACATTTTTTACAGCATGTTTTTTGAGAATTTGATCAGGCTATTTTTTGGATAAATTAGCAAAAATTTCATTTCTCCCTTAAGATCAAACCTTTTCTTCAGTCGAAAGGATTCATGCTTTCATCGCCTCTGGACTCGACTGCATCAGTTTTCACTAAATTAGCATCTCCTAATGCAGTTGCAGCAGAATGTTTGTAAATGGAAGGCCTCATCACATCACTTTAATTTCATCTAATTTGCAATGTGTTTTTATATAAAAAGGTTTTTAAACTGGCATTTAATTTATGTTCAGTTTCAGGATAGTTATTTTTTTTCCATTATCTGATTGTTAAACTATTAATATTTTTCATTTTTTCAAACCTAAATATACAGCAAAGGCCACTAAAAATGGTTTAAGTGAAAAACAATTTTTCATTTCAAGCTTCTTTCCCCTTCAAATACTTGATTCTTTGTTATTCCGTCTGTTAACGAAACAAACTTGATTTTGAAGATCAAATGGTGCCAATACAGTTAAAAGAATCAATTTCCAATCCATAACAAATCTAAACTGATAAAAAGTCAAGGTATCAAAGATTAAAACGGGACCTCACAAAAATTAAAATTCAATCTCCGACCAACAAGTTTGCAAAGAAAGACAAAAACTTTAATTTAAATACAAGAAAAAAAGAAAAACACATAAAAAACTGTACAGAACATTGACTTAAAAGTTCTTAAATAAAAGACCACCTTCCCAAAAATGTTTAAAATCAAAAACTGGGATGATGGACGATGAAATCTTGTGCAAAAGAAGTAATGAGTGATTCTTCCCAAACTGCACATTTCAGCTCTTCAGCTTGAGTCAAATCCAGAGTCTCACCCTTCTGCACATAGTGTATTTGATGGAGAAGAAAAACCAAAAAACCCAATAATAAAATAGATTTATATTTTAAATATATATTCATATAGCAAACATGCTGTACATAGATCTAGAGATTCAGAAATCCCTTTTGGACACCCAGGTCTGCCTGTTAGCTTGTGCTTTCCCGTCTCCCAACAAAGGAAAATAGAGAAAAAAAGAAAAAAAAAAAACAGAAAAATTTCCCGTTGCTTTGGATGCTAATTATTTAAAATAACAAAACTAAAACAAAAAAACTAAAAAAAACCCAGCACTGTTTGACAAGTCTGTATTTCCTGAGTTGAGGGTGTTGTTACCAAGTCCTGGGAGAGAAGCTGTACAAGGTTCCTCGCAGCAATTTTACAAAAATTCTCAGGGATTAAAAAAAGATTAAAAAAAGAAATCTACAAGGAGCTTAAAGTGGAGCAAAGACAACAGCGGAGAGAGTGATATCTCAAACGCCATGAAGAATTGTAACACCAGTGTGACCCAGTTTCCAACCCACAAATTAAGTGACCTTCATTTAAAGAGAAACTATCTTAAGGGTCAAATTTGCCTCCAATATCCATTTTTCAACCAGAGCCTAATTCAAGCCACACGACTCAAATAATAATAAAAAAAGATCTTAAATCCCTCTTGATTTTCTTTCCTCCCCCCAAAATGTTAAATCCTGAGAATGCTTGTCTTCTTTCAAGTTTCCCACAGAGGAAAAAAAAACATCATAGAGAAATTAATTTGTGAGCAAACCAGGATCTGGCAATTAATGCTATGGCACAACGTTATGAACACTGCAGAGCCGACAGCTGGGCGCTGCGGCGGGGAGGAGAACATCTGAACCGGCTGCCACTTCCTTTGTTTTGATTCATGTTTACCTGCAACCCATTAGAACTTGCAGATTTTCACAGCGGTAAAACAGTAAAGAAATAATTTTTTTTTTTTTTTTTTTTTAAAAGTGAAAAGGAGAAAAGCTAAATTTGAGTTCTCAGGAATATTTCCAGTCATGCTACAGGCTTAAAGAGACGATTTGTTTATTTGGAAATGGTTTTGTGTGAAGCACTGATGGACAGTAGATTAAACTCTCCTCTGTGATGAGGATGGTAACAGATGCTCAACATGAAAACACCAGCAGGAGACTTGATTTCAGTCCCAACATGTTTCACAAACTTTGAGAGAGTAATTCAAATCACTTTTTGAACAATGATCCAGTTAAAAAAAATTAAAAAGAATGTTCTTGATCAGCTTTAAAGTGAGACTTACTAGTTTCTTTAGACACTTTCCAAGTTTGGTTTCTCTATTAAAACCTCCTCAATACTCAGAGGAATGATCCGATATAACTTAAAGAAGTTGGAGATGCACAAAAAAAGGGTGACTGGAATCGGATGATTCTCAATCATGATCAAAGCTCAACATCTACACTCTTCAGTGTTGAGGTGGTTATTGAGTAAAAATGACTAAAAATGAAAAAGAAATTAGCAATTAAGTGCAGAGATGCAAGAAGCTGCGATATGTTGATGCATGACGATTTATTCTCGGTCTGCGGAAAAGCGAGAGAGAGCAATACTTAAAAGGATAAAAGGAAGACTGAATGTATGACTGCAAATTTGTCTTAAATACATATTGGGTCTGAAAATGTAAGCAGCGATGTAGAAATCTAAGTGTGAAGATTATTTTCTCTAGAATGTACACAGACTGGGCTAACTGGTTTTTGCTACATTAGATGCTAAAGCCAGTTTAAATTGTTAACCCAGTAATCATTTTGTTCCCATTGTAAATAAATAAAAATACTGTAATGTTGTCTTTAATCTTGATATAAATAATTTTTGACCACTGAAGTCAGAGAGGCTAGAAAAAATATTTTATGAGCAGTTCTAATATTGACAAGCGAGTTGAAAACTCTGATTTGTCTCAAAATAAGATACATACTGGTCAAAAGTGCTTCCAAAATCCCAATTCAAATATGCAAACTATCCCTTTAAACAAAACTCTTGGTATTGATGATGCATTTTTAGACAAACTGATAGGAGAGAGGATGCAATTGACAGAAGGCAAATATGTCAGCACACCACATAGACAGCCCATAAAAGATAATCAGTAAGACAACGTTAATCAAATAAATATTTCGCCTTTGCTTTTACCATTTATTCCGCGACGTAAGGATCCAACTAAAACGCTGGATTTAACAGCGGAGGAAACAGCAGTAGTAGTGGGTACATTAGTAGTAGCAGGGGACGCAGAAGCAGTAGTACAGTAATGGGAGAGGACGCGCTGCTCCCCACACTGAGCAGCATGAATCCCTGCTATCTGGAGAGCCGACAGCCGACTGGATCAGACCAGTCAGGCTTTTATTGATCGTTTATCAAACAAAAAGCAAACTCAGTGTGTTTTTAATCACTGAGGAACTTGGGATTCTTCAAGTAAAAAAAAAAACAACAAAAAGAAATAAAGAAAGGACATTCAACCCACTGAAACATAAAGGTTTGACATTTCCAACCCCCGGTTCATGGGTCTTTAAGCCCCATGCTTTTCAGGCAGAGGAGCCTCCGTTTGGCCCATTCCGTCTTCCACACCTCCACCTTTCAATTCAGGACTTCTTACAGGCTTAAATAATCTGTAAACTAGCCTTTGGCGCACCGCCTGTCGGTCTGGGTGAGGCAGGATGTTTTTGTTAACTGCTGATCTGGCCATGCTCCTCAGAGGACTGGGTGTTATTTTTGTTTCCTCGTGGCGTGCGGTGGAGAGAGGCACCGCGGAGGCTCCTGAAGTTTGTCAATACGCTCCGTCAGATATCGACGATCAGCCGCAGGTTTAGTCAGGATGCGGTAACGGGGGAAAACAAAACAAGGCTTTTCATGGTTTCCACACGTCAGGTACAGTAACCTACTGATCTCTCTTTTTTTTGTTTGTTTTTTTTAAATCGATGAAAAAGAAACATGTCACTGCATCTGTCGAGTAAAAGACAGTCAGGCGCTTGATTCTTTTCTCTGGTATAGAAAAATAAGCACTCCTGAAGTAAAATATCCCTTTTAATTGCACTGGCCTTTTTGGCCTGTCACTTCTGTTACAACCCAAAGGTTGTCCGTAGAGACGGAAAAAAAAAAAAAAAGGTAGATGCTCAGATCTCATGATGAAACCCGACTTTTGAAGTTGGCTAAATTCACGCCGCGGTTTGCTGCGCGCTGAGCCGCTCCGGCTGCGGCGGGACGTTTTTGCTCCCAGATTCAGGCGCGGATCGATGGAATGAGTCCCGAAGCGGCTGGAATGCGTCTGGTCAGGTTGGGGCAGATTGGGTCCCACGGTGTGCTTTTGTCGTAGAAAATGTCGCCAGTGCAAAAGTCAGCGGAGTTGATCAAGTAAAGGCAGCTCTGTGGATTCCTCTTTTGAAGCGGGAGTCTCCGCTGAAGCCAGCAGAGTCGGGTCCAGCGTCTGAGTGGCTCCGAGCGGGTCGTGTGTGATACCGGCCTCCTGCAGTGGCGCTGAAGGAGGAGGAGGCTGAGAGATAATAATAAATAATAATTATTATTAAACAAAAAACTACAAAGCAAAGTCTAATTCAAGTGTTTTCCCTGACAGAAATGGCAAAGAAAAAGATCAACAATGAACAAGCTGCAGATGTTGAGTCACGTGATCCCAGATGGTGCAAATACCGTCAAACATGTAGCTCTTCATACCTTTACCACTTTTAATGCTGCAGTAATCCTGCATTAAAACTTAGAAAATCTCTCCTCTTTCACATGATGTGCCATTCCAATACCAGCGCTTTGGGGATTTTTAACTAGGAAATCACAGCCACCTTTCCATGAAGTTCAACATAAAAATGTAACTTTTTCTTCACAGCTGAAATTGTACCAGAAGGAAATCACAAACTATATTTACACTATGATGGAAATCAAGTGAAAATGCGAGTAGTTAGAAATCTAATGCCTGTTTCACACTGCAAGATTTAAAAATGATCAGACTTTCGAAACTTGGGAGGCTACACATGACGATAACAGGTTTTGTATGGTGTCTTTAGTTTTCCATTGAACAGAAGCTCAGAGTAAACAAACATGGCGTGACCAGCTGTCTGCCTACCTGTGTGCGTATCGTCTGAACCGGCCCTCCTTCAATCTCCATGGCGGCCGGCCCGTTGAAGCCCTTCCTGCCTGAAAAGCTCCACTTGCCAAAGTGGCTCTCGTAGTGCAGGCCGCTCCTGTGGCTCAACCTGTGGCCCGAGTTCTCCAGTAGGCCTGGCGGGCAGAAGCGCTCTGGGGCAGGCAAAGGCGGCGGAACCATGGAGCTGCTGAAGGAAAGCTGGGAGCTGGAGAGCTGCTGGCCCAGAAGCCCCTGGATGGAGGACGTCCGCTGCAGAGAGGACAGCAGGCCAGCCTCCATCCTGCTCTCCGATTGGCTGAGGAGAGCCAATGGGAGAGGCTGGGGGTGGTGGGGCCAGCTCTGGGTTGGGCCTGCAGGGTTGTCTGTACCTGAAATGCAAGACCAGCCTTAAAATGGCTCCTCAACAGGGACGCACCGATCCACTTTTTTCACTTGCGACACCAATACCGATATACGAGGTTTAATATTGGCTGAGCCGAAACAGAAAAACAATAGAATCGACTTAAAACTTTTCCTTTTTTATAAGCACCGACATAAATGCACTAAATTACAACTGTGCACCAGTGCAGCAGTTCAATACACCAAAAGCTTCATAGGCTTGGTCAAACATGCAAAAGCAACACAACTTTAATGTTGTTCAGTCAGAGCAATTTGGAGCATTAACAGCTAATGTAAAATAAATAATAATGAAACTGAAAAGATTGACCGCTGTTGTCAAACATGGAAAAATAAACAGCAAGAAATCTTTCAAACGGTCCAGAAAGTGCAAATAAATATTAAAACATGACTTAGAGCACAAGTCATAGAATTAGACTGAATAGATCTGCCCTCATGGATTGGCCACGCTGTCACCAAGACCTGAGCAAGAAGTTTTTAATATTTCAACATTGGTGCATTTCTACTTCTCAAGTATGGAAGAAACCATGACAACACAACACCTTTGATCTCCTTTTTAATTAGTAATCAGATTCCTTTTTTAAATGGTATGAAATAAAGAAAAGGTCTCTACCCATGGAGGGCTGGACAGTGGTGATGTGCGGCTGGGGCAGGCCGGAGGCTGGCGTACTCTGCGTGGTGTGAATGGCTGGGTTAGTGGAGATGGAAGTGGAGCCTCCTCCGCAGTCTGAATCCTCGATGTTTCCGCCACTGTTACAGCCGGCGCCGCAGCCTTTCTGCAACCTGCAGGGAGACGCGTTGCAGTCACAAAAAGATCGAAATCTACACTGAAAGAACCGACTGAAAAGAAAAAACATACCGATCCCAGCTGCTGATCAGCCATGTGTAGATATTGTGTGGGCTGACCGGTCCGCCCCACACCGACCGGAGCTGGCCGTGACCCCCAGCGTACGAGGTGGTGAGCGGGGACACGTATATCGGGTAACCGATAGGCTGATCGCAGGAGGAGTTGATCATGTTCCTCAGGGCCTGTTTGGCATTCTGAATGCTCCCTCGCTCTGGGTTACGGTTACGCAGGAAAACCAGCTCCTGCTGTTGGCCGGCCCACAGCCCACGCACACATTCTCTGTTCACCTAAGGGCACAAAGTTGGAAAGAAAGATCATTTTTCATATTTTGAACGCCCAGAATCTACAGTTCTTAGATATTTTTCAAAATAAATTGCATGTTTCAACACTTTACGTTCACCTCTAAAATGCTAAATTCATAGAAATCCACTGCAAATATTTAATAGCGGGTTAGCTTTTACTACTTTAACGTAATATGCAAAAAGAAGAACCTGAAAAGCAGAAGAAAGGATACAAAGAGGGAAGAGAGGAACGAACAGGGAAGAAATTACAGAAGGAAAAAACTTTTAGACATTGGGACATACAAACATAAAATAATTTTCCCACACTTTGGTTTTTCCAAACCTAGAAATGCCCAAGTCCAATTCTATACTTTTACAGATTAGAAATGTGTGTTTAATTAGAAACAATACAGATTTGTTAAAAACAGTAATGAAACTGTAAAAATGGGACATTTCTACACAACAAAGACCTTGATGACTCTGAAGCTGAGGAATCTCTTGTTGAGCATGATGATCTTGTACTCGTCGCTGCCGTCATCCATGATGTGTCGCAGTGCCAGCAGTGACGGCATGTTGGCCAGGATGGCGCTGCGCCACACCGGGTCACCTTCATGGGAAATCAGCATCTTTTCTTCGTTGCCAGTGATTGCATCATACAGAACCATCGGATCCTCGTACTCATCTGGAGACGTAAAATGATCCTACAGGGGAAAAAAAGCAACAGTTGAAGACCAGTGACGAAAAAATACCCAAACGTAATAGCTGTTTGTTGTTTTCAGTAACGTTACCTGATGCAGTTTGAGGGACATTCGAACTCCTGGCGCCACAACTCGATTCAGCAGGTCCATGTCTGCAAACACCCACTCATCCCTGGGCGACGTGATGCGGAAATCTCCTTTGAAGAGCGCATGCAGGCCGTAGAGGAACGGCTCCAAACTGTCACAGTTCAAAATTTAAATATTTCATTACATGAAGAGTAGTAACAGAGTAACACTTCCAATGTATTTTACCAAAGTAATAAGTCTAGTCAATGTAAATGGATGCAAATCTTTTACGATTCATCTCTACCTGCTTTTGTACATCAAGAAACTGAATTTATTTATTTTTTCTGCTAGATAATTCAAATTCAGACTGAATGACTTTAGATTTTACCTGGACTTTGACTGGGCCATCCAAATACATTGATTTAAACCACTTAAATTAATCTTAGTTTGATTGTTTATAGTTGATTTTCTGCTGAAAGGTCGACCTATTAAGCTTTCTTCCAGCATCGCACTGTATTTGTCTCCAGCCAATTCTCCAATGCTTTAGTGACTGCTGAAGAACAGCATCCGAACAGAATGATACCTGCAGGTATAGAGCGTTGAGAATTTGTTGTTTTTGAGCTGCTTTTGTGTTCTCTCTAAATGGTTTGTTGCAAACTACAAATAAGACTTCTCATTGCAAATTTTCATTGATACACACAAAAAAAGCCAGGCTTTTTTCCCTTTACATCACCATTATGGCAAACAGTGTGGATTCATAGAGCGATTAAAATCCCAATAAAACACATTTATTGGGATTTGGCACATTTGGTTGAAATGTGGCATAATGTGAAAGTGGTCTTGTGGTTTTTACCTTGCAGACATGCTGTGAGATGCTGTGCCCAGAGCTCTTCTTCCCAGGATACAAAGGCCAAAACACAGGTTGACGAGAGGGGAATCTCTCTCACAAGTTACCGGCTACAACGTCAAAATTAAATAAAGAAGAAATTAAAACATACATTTACAATTTCTTCTTGTTAGTTTTCTTGTCGTCATGTTGTGTTGGGTCTAACCGTTTGGCGCCTGCTGTTGCAGTACTGAATCCAGTCGAGGTAAACCATGCTGAATGAGGAGGGGGTGATGCCTGAGGCTCGGTGGTCGTAGTCCTCGTCGATGTTCAAGTTGAAGGTGGGGTCGCTGTCCACATAGTTGGGGGCAAGGCACGGCCGCAGAGCCTCCTGGATCGCCTCATTTACCAGCCACTCCTCAAGTTTAGGGGACCGACTCACATAGTAGATGATGCTCTGGTGGCACAAACATCCAGATTATATCAATATGAAGCGCTTACATTTAAAACAATGGGCTGAATAAATGTACAGAAGGAATATATGTGCATAAAAAGAGAAGTAATTAAGAGAAGAGATATGATCGGCTAATAACTGATTCTGGAAAAAGTGAAGCTGTTGCCATGGCACCAGACTACATCAATATAAATGTTCATGCAATGAAGATACAAATTCCTAAAAATAATATCTAATGGTGAGTTTTTACTCCACTAACAAACGTATTAATACAATAAAACCATAAAAATAAAAAACATAAAAACACATCCACTGGGCGAGAGTCAAACAGCACAGAACCTGATACTGTGTGTTTATTTGGATGAATTTTACACAATAAACTTCTATGTGTTAACAATAGTTATTCTCCAAAAACCTCTTGTTTTATATAATAAAACATTTCAAAGTTGTTTCTTACAGTCTGCAACCCGTAACACCTTAAATGAGAATCATACAGTTATGATTCAAGTCAAGAATCCATCAGCTAGAAAACAAACCTCCACTGATCAATGTCTTACCTTCACATAATAGGTGATGAGAATCTTGCGCAGGTCGAATACTTGCAACATGGAGGCTGCGTTATTGTCGCTGATACTGTAGCCCTCCAGGACATATTTGGTGGCAGCCACTTCCCAGGCCAGCCAGCGCTGCCCAAACGCAGCGTTGAAGGACAACATCTGCGGCAGATGACCTGGTTCGCAGCAGCAGCAGCCTTCGTCCTCCTCCACCCCCTCTGTGATGGCCTCCACTTCCCTCTGCTGACAGTACGTACCTGGGCAAGGTGTGACGCATCACAATCAGCCTCAAAGCCAAACATGACATTTCTATTTAATCAGCAAGGTTGGAAACTGTAGGACATTGATAAACTTCCAGAAACTTGTAACAAAATAAACAGCTTTTATACTCTGTAAAACATAACAGTGCCAAGACAGGATGAAAACATTTTCAGGCATAAAAGCTCTGCTACAGCCTTCTTTAAAATGAAATTTTTGAAACATTTTCATGAATGAAATCAGAAAGTAAAAACTCTAGACTGAGACGTGATAGTTATCTGGTAACAGTTGCAGCTTTCAAAGGCTCCATTCATTTGCATCCTAAGCCACAGCTGACCTCTGAACTCCAGTCCACGAAGCTGGAAAGTGACGAGGCCGTTGCCGATCTCGATGATGTGCACCAGAGCGTTGAGGTAGTCCGACGCCAGGATGAAGCAGTCGCCCGTGCTGTAGTTGCCCCAGCGACCGAGCAGCAGGTCGCCACACAGACTGTGCTGCAGAGAGCGCGTCAGGTGCTCGTAGAAAATAGAGTTCAAGTTGTTGTCGTCGGCGCCTTCAGGGGAAAAGAAGAGATGCTCACCACAAGAGCAACAACACAAAACAATACGGTGTGTTGCAAAAGTGTCCATACTCCTAGACCTTTTAATATTTAACCCTTCCTGGCCTGATAACCCTAAATACAATGCAGTGCAATCAACTGTCTTCAGAAGTAATTTGTGAAAGGAGTCAAAAGCACAATTAGTGGACAGCAGTTCTCTCTGGAAGAGCTGCAGAGCTCTGACCTGAATCTGGCAACAGAAGAAATTAGTTTTGGACTTCACAAATCTGACTTTGGTGGAAGAAGTTTCATTTGAAGTAATTTAGGGGACATCAGAGGAAAATGAGATCATACCAAGTGATTGTGTCTAGTTGAGGATGGTAAGGAAAGAAAAGCAGCAGCTGTACCTTCAGCAAAATAAGCGCTAGTAATTATAGCAAAGGCTGAATACAAATCCAACAAAATGTAAACCTTTAAATGAAAAGGACAATTACCTTTTGTGCACTTGATTGTTGTTTTTTTTAAAAAAATAATATTAAAAACCTGAATATTAAAAACCCCACTTCTGAAATATTCTGAAAAATGTCAAAAACGATATGATTTTTCTTTCACTTAATTATGTACTAATCTGTGTTGCTTTATGTGACACCCCAATACAATTTTAAAGTTGATATTTGTATAATAAAATGTGAAAACATAAAAGGTATAAATTTTTCAAGTGCTGTAAAAACATGAGCAAAAATCACTAGCGGCGTACCTGGGTTGCGGTCTAACTGAGTGGCGAGTCTGGTGTTCGAATGGTCGACCCGCTTTGTGCTGCAAAAAGGTTTTGGTGTTAAATGCGATACTTTATCCAGTATTTGGAGTATATGAGCAGCACTTTCACACTTGCATGTGCAATATTGTCAAACACATACTTGTAGTCTCGCTCCCAGAATTTCACAGGCCTCGTGTAAGAGGTGACGAACACGGCACTGCCTAGAACAGGGTTGAGGGGCGTGGAAAAGATGGCGGAGAAGATTGCCTGAACGAAAAGCACAGCAGAGTCTGAAGAAACACGAGTTAAGGACACAATGTGGAAATTCAATTTGATTACTGTAAGAAAGGAGCAAGAAGTAACTTGAAGAGTTCAATCTTTTCTATCAGCACTGCTAACAGGTTGGACTAACAGAAGGATACGAGGAACGGCAAACGGTTGAGCAAAAGCGTGAAAGGCTGAGCCCCATGTGATCTGCCAAGGGGCTATGTATGTCAGAACAAAGCGCAACTTGTACAGCAAATCCCACATCTGTGAAAACAGAAAGAAAAAACAACATTATATGTAGGAATGTCTTAAATTTGTGTTTTTAATCAACTGGAGAAAATGACTTCTTTTGTGTTCTCACCTTGCTAAAGACGATGGACATGAAGTAGTAGTCGATTAGGAAGGTCTCCGAGAAGTGTGGATAGTCGCAGTGAAAGAAGAGCGTGGTAAAGCACAGCGTGATGTACTGCTGAGACGGGGTGCAGAAGGATGAGCGCAGCAGCTTCATTCCTGCGACTGAGATGAAGAGAGCTCGGCTGCTGGAGAAAAACACAGACACATGCTGCTAAACATAACATCCACAGCTAGATTCTGTTTTTGTACTGAGGATTTCAGATGAAAAAAGTGATGGTAGCTTGCTATAAACCCAACCCTGACAAGACGTACTAGATGTCCAGATCTTTATGACTCTGGCCGACAGTTCGGGCTTCTGTTGTTAGAGAGTTCAGCACCACTGCTGGATAGATGAAGTATTTCTCAACGCACTGAAGCCACGCGTACAGCTTCTCAAACCACATCAACTGAGCAGCATCTAGGGAAGGCAGGCAAAACAACGTTACACAGACTGTTCCAGACACAAATCCACAGTTAAAAGTGCACCCTTCAAATCAAAGCTGTAAAATCTGGCTGAAAATAACCTGGAGGTAAAAACGTTGCTGTTAATTAGACGCTGAATCAGAAGGACTACTTTTTTTTTTTCCCCATTTTGTCACATTACAGCCACAAAACTTCAAAGCATTTTGTTTGAGATTTTGAGATGCATCATAAAATATTTATAATTATCATCATTATTGAGAAATCAAAAATTAATAAGTGTGGTATGTGTTAGTACTCAGCATCCAGTATTTTAAACTATTCCATTACAGATCTGACATTATATTTAGCGTTCCTCTACATATTCCCTTATGACACACTGCTTGCAGGAATTATGATGTCTTTTTCTTTGCCATTCTTCCATAAAAATCTAGCTGTGTACACACACAACACTTTAGATTTGTTAAAAATAAAAGAAAGGAAAAACTACATTTCATTTTTGTTTCCCTTCAAAATTTGTAAAATGTGACGTTTGTGGTTATAATATGACAAAAAAATTTGATGAGTGAATACATTTGCACAGCAGTAAATAATGGAAAAAGGGAAAATGCACAAAAGAAATGAACTGAAAAAGTAAACAGCTCCAGTCCATTCCTGAAACCAGCTGTGAACTGGCTTGTTCCATGTGTTTTCTGAGTTATAAGAATTTTATTTTGTTGAGACGTACTTTCAGAAAATAAAATTACTCAGAAGCTCACCTCGAACTTCAAACTGGCTGTACTCTCTGGACCGGAGCACAGGGTGTGCAAGGCAGAACCATGGCAGCTGTTTACGGAGCTGAGGCAGGAGATAGTGTGTAACAAACCCTACAACTCCAGCCAGGATGTACAAGACAAAGCTGAGAGCAGGCTAAGGGTCAAGCGGGAAAAGAGAAACATGAGCATTACAAATCTGTGAACACCTGTTGCCAAAATCTTGAGAGAAAAGCACTGGAAGAGTGAGCTCCTGCCTGGAGAGCGATGAAAACGGTGCTGGCACTGATAGCGAAGGTAATCACAGCCATGAGCGGACACATGACGAGGTCTGAATGCAGGATCTCACTCTGTAAAGAGACAGGGACGGTTTAACCACAGAGCATAGAAACACCAGGAAACATGCCGCGAGAATCAGTCGGGCTGTTTTTACCACAGAGTTACGCAGCTTCTCGGGGAGAGGATCTTTGATTTCCACAGGGGGATCTTCTGGTGTTCTGTTCTCCAGTTCTGGGAATAATTTGGACCGGACCAGTGACCTAAAACAAAAAGCCAACAGCTAAATAAATCACAGAAGAACTAATATGCATTATAAGTCTTCACTGGCTGCAGTGTGGCGAAAACAGAAAAAGGTCAGCTGTGTTTGGCAGGGATTCAGTACATTTATCATTTGGACTCAAATTTCCAGATATTGTTTGCAGGATACCAGCAAAGTTGTGGCAAACTAAAATACAAAAGACAAAAAGCAAATGAAAGCTCTATCTACTTTTTAGAAAGTCAACATTTTGTGTTCAGTAAAATGGAAAACAGGAATGATTAGAAACAAAACTTTCCACTGGCCTTAATTTTTTATGTTCATCCAAATTTAAAAAAACTAAAAGCAAATTCTACAAATTACATTTTTTTTAAGCAGCTTACTGTATTACATACAATTTTAATGCATCATGGTGAATAAATAAGACATTTATCACCATTTCTGAACTTAAAAAAAAGATATAGATATAAGGACACTTATAAATAATCTCACTGTTCAACAGCTGACAATAGGAGGAATGAACACTGACCACAGAATGGTTGGGTCACTGCTTTGGCGGCTTAGGTGGTAAGACAAGGCCAAAAGTAGACCACAAAACACAGAGAACAGCACTGGCACATGGGCATCCCCCCATGGGGCCTGTTCCAATTAAATGCATATTCACATTAAATATGAACAAATATCGATGACAATGAATCTAAATTTCACAAAGACTTACATTAATGGCGCCGAGGCAAAATCCGTAGAGCAGAGCTGCCACCACTATGCTGCGTATGAGGCTGAACAGAGATGAGAGTGGGCTGGTGGTAGCTGATGAAAGAGAAGATGAAACTTCAGAAACAACATATGAAAGAGTCAAACTTCATCAATGGACAATGGATTTTTAAATATTATAGTTACAGGGTGAAACACACTTCTGTTTGCATGCTGCATTTTGTAAAAAGTTACAACAGTTTGCAAAATAAAAAATTAGCATGATCATCTGAAAATATTCTCCAGCTCTTTGCAACAAACAGGAAGAAGCTGTTTCTTGTGGGGGAAAGCGCAGTCTTACCGGTTCCACCAAAAATGTGCATGTCAATCTGCTCCAGCAGACACATCACAAATGTATTGACCTGAGGTAGCAACCCAAACAGGAAAATGACCGGAAAGCACAAGGCAAAAACTGTTGAACAAGGGGAAAAAAACAAACATCAATTACTCTCAAAGACATTTACTTTTTAGTATAATCCCAGGAAACATCACCTAATATAAAGTTGATTTTAAAAAGTGATTGATAAAAACTAACCAATAAGCATGTCCCTGACACACAGCAGGAAGTGTCCAGAGAAGAAAGTGACCCCATAAAGGGAAAATGGCTGCAGACTTCCAGCTCGCCCAGACAGGTCAAATATCCAGATCATCCCACAACACAAGCAGAAGTAAACAGGCCGACTGTACACAATGATCCAGTTATGGCCCTGGGAAATAAGACAAGAAAACACTTATATTTGTCATACTGGCATGGTTGACACAGGTTTGTGCTTAAACAGTGAATGATTTTCTCTTCTATCCATGGATTGAATCTACACCAATCGTAAGCTTCAAATGTTCTTTATAGTATTGTGGAAAATCAGAGAGATGCTTCTTTAGTTTTATGCTGCATGTATGAAGACACTATGAACCAAATTTAAATGTCATGGAGACCACTGAAAGGTCTTTCAGCTAGGTGTCTAGCACTGCAAAGCAACAGGTGGGGGAGGGGCAGCACTGTTGCTGCATGCTCCATATGCCTGGAGGACCTCCAGTCTCTCTGGGAGTTTTTCTTATCTCAATAAAAGCTTGTTAAAACCTTGCCTTACTTGATACCGGTAACTGTCCCGTGCCTGATTAAAACTCTTCTGCTCGTCTCATCCTTTGCTATGAGACCATTTCTCATTTCATCATTTCTTCCTCTACTCAAAGATCAAGGTGGAAGGCAGTATGAATTATGAGCAAAGTATCTAAGTCATTTCCTTAAGACCTCATCAAATCAGCTCAACATGAAAGCATTTGCTCTCCCATCAAACGAACATAAATCAATACTTACATGCATCGGGGAGGCGGCATCTGGCTGTACGCTCTGAAGTAGAAAAAGACAAATTTATATTTCACATTTATTAAATCATTAACATAAACGATAAAGATTCTACAACTTGTAAGACAACAGCAAACAAGTAATCCTGGAGGAAAAAACATTTGAATCCACATGTCAGAAAGATACATGATTAGTGTGCATTTAATGTTTTTTTTCTAAAATGTGCAGATTTCCTACCTTAAGTAGAGAGTACTGGCAGCTGGCAATGACCAAGCAGAACTGGAAGACCCAGATGTCCCTGAAAAAGCCCTGAAGCAGGAGCAGAAACCCCAGGAAGGCCACCAGGCTGGCCAACAACACTGAAAACACGTTCTCTCCCACACGGCGATTCCTGTACGCAAAAGTCCAGAGAAATTATTATTTTTAACTCCATCAGGAGTCATTTAACTGCCTTCAAGGTATGAAGGCTTTCTGAAATAAACTGACTTATATCCCATAATAAAAAAAAGGCCATTAATTATCATTTCTTTTTATTACTCCAACATTTCTTCCCACCTGTCCAACAGAGCCAGAAGAGCCAGTCGATCGTATCGAACCCTCAACCACTTTCCAGGCAGCACCCAAAACCGGTAGTACTGCTTAGGCTTGGCTTTCTCCTCAATCATCAGCGTGTTCTCATGGGATTCTTGGAGGGATTCGTGATCAAGATCAAACTAGAAAAAAAAAAAAGGTAAAAAACTGGCACTTAATTTACAAAAGGACTAACCAACATATTCGACCAGGAATAATCTGCTATACAAGTACTTAAGGACGGCTAACCTCCGGCATTTCAAGCGGCACCCTGCGGACCTGCATGCCCTGCAGAACCACGGGTCTGGGCTGGAGGATGGACAGGACTGGAGCTCCATCCTGAACCTCAGTGGAGGTGAAGCTTGATGACTGGGACTGCCTCTCTCTTTCTCTGCAACATTCACATTTTAACAACTTACTGTGCTGTATGCTTTTCAAGAAGCAGATTCACTCACTAGCATAAAAAATAAAAATAATAATCCAGCTCATATAGTCTTTTTACGTACTGAACTGGGTCCTCATAACCACCTCCAGCTGGGCCAAAAGTGTATGATCTCTTCACTCCTGAGACACAACACCCAAAATAAAAGTAATTATGATGTACTGATTTTAATGTATAAACTTTCTTTATTAATATTTATTTCAACTTATTATAGAAGTATTTATTAAGAACAAACAATATTTGTATTTTTATTTTTTCCCAGTTGAATGCAATAAAAAATCCCTGACTGGGATAGAAGATCAGCTGAATAAAGATTAAACACATCGAATGCAGCATCATGAACAACTCCAGTAGGTATATTACTCTGTGATGAAGCGATATTTTTCTGAACTTTAAAACTGTCACATTACAAGTTACTAATTTTATTAATTTGATTGAAGCATTAGACCAGGGATGAAATCAAATATACATCCAAATTGCCTGACAACTCCTCTTCCCCACTGAGTTATTCCTTCAAAGTCTCTGACTCACCACTTTCATCGTAGAAATAGTGCACCGCTCCCTCTGATGTGTCGTCGAAATTGGAGGCCTCGTGGATGCCGCTGCGCGGGAGTAGGAGCGAAGACGCAAACTGTAAGGCTGATGGAAGCGTGCGGGTGCGGGAATGAGACGAGGTCCGAACACGCTGAAGGTCTTGGAGGCTAAAAGAAACCAAAAAAAGCACGACTGTAGCTATCCTTATAAACCAGTTAAATTTTTAACTTTTGAATTTTTTTCCAGATTAAAGATTAGAGCGATCAAAGAAAGAGTTGACATAACCTTTTACTCCTGTCTACCACACTAACCTGGGAGGCGATCCCATTGTTGAAGGTGGGGGCGTGGGGTTGCTCCCGGCGTTGTGTCTCCGGCGAATCGCCTGGGTCCTCTTCACGCTCGTCATGCATTCATGTTTGCTTCCATCTTCTGGTCCTAAAGCTGGGGAAGAGTTAATGGGTTCATCAGTGCAATGGCTTCAATTACACCATTAATTACATAATTAACAGCAAGAAAAGGCTGCATCAAAACTTGTCATACATTCAAGTCTGTTAGCTATTTAAAATAAGCAACATCCACTTACTGGTTCTTGTGGATAACATTACGTTAAAGGGAAAGGCAATTCTTCTCAAAGCAATCCATGTTGTATTTATGATAGACAAAGAGTGAGGTGCCTATCATCACAACAGACTCATAACTGACACTTTGGCCTAAAAATGTATTATTCAGCTTTGAAGAAGAAAAGTACACCATGCTCCCAGCTTTGAATAGAATAAATCATCCTTCCTAATTTATATCAACTCTTTATATCATCAGGCTTCATCTCAGAAGTGGGAGTGTAAATTCTTTTGATCTTACTGTTTTACATATCAACAGCAAATTTTTATCAAGACAAACTAACAATTCTTAAGCAATGTCGAACATTTCATATGCAAGTTAGAGCATTTGTTTGAAGTTTGTTATTTGATTTTTGTTTCTTTAAGTTTCAAACTTTATCAATGAATTGGCTGATGGCAAGAAGTACTAGTAAAACCTTACATCTATCATTTAAGATTAGCTGCACAAACTAATTTATGTAACTGATGCAGGACGATGTGTTTTAACCTTGTTATGACAACGTATAGTAAAGTCTGTTAAATACCCGTTGCTCCTACGAGGTGTGAACTGGACATTTATTTTTCAGAAGTTTTATGCAAAGATCTCTGTGGAAAAGCCAAATTTTTAAATGTAAAAATACAATTCATAAATCATATATAATATAATCCAAGTCCCTTTTTCGACATACCTTTCCCTTCAAGTTATTTACGGCCAAACTCTTTGTGCTTATTAAAATCTTATGAAAGGGAAATCGTGTTTTCTTTCCTTAAATGCAAGACAAATTAGCACCATCTTGGAATTTTCTTCAACTTTAATCTCACATCTACTCAAACATCTTCAAGCAAGTTTCCTCCCTCCTAATCAACGACAAAGCACCAGCAAATCTAGTTGCTCTACATCGCTCATCAGGAAGGCAAAACCTACAAGCTTATAAAAATCAGCAGAGGCGTCATGGTTTTAACTTCTTTCTTCAGAAAGTAAAAAAAGGAAACATTGCCTATAAACTGCTGCTATTAATAAAACACAGTGCTGGCTGTTTGAGCTGTGTGTTGTCTGGTATCAGAACCACATTTTCAAGATTTAATCTACACCGCATCTGACTTGCTCTCATGCTACAGGAAATGTTTTCCTCCTTGGCGACTCGTTAAAGTTTACAATGTGGGGAATAGCCATAATTAGATTTTAGCACTGCTCTGGGAATGTGATGTTAAGATGCTGATTTACAGTTTTGATGAGCAAAAAATGACTCCTTTACATTTATCTTTCAATTATTTACTCCCAATAAAGAATGCGTTTTTATTAATTCCAAGTCAAATTCTAAGTCAACATGATTTGACCCATTAATAATCCAGGAGCCAAAATGCAAATGTAAATGCTACGTGGTGAAAAACTAATGTTGTGCACCACTCTGACCCCACAGTGAAACATGGTAGTGGCAGCATTATTAGTTTCATCAGCACAAACAGAGAAACTTGTGAGAGCTATAGGGAAAATAGATGGACTTAAAAACAAGCAATTATGTAGAAAACCAACCGGGAATCAGCAAAAGATTCCAAAGACTACAAAGAATTAGTGGCAAAACTTTAAAATTTATGTTCACAGATCACAGATGCTTGAATTATTTTGTCAAAAACTGAGTCAAAAGGTTGCAGCTAAAAGTGCAGTGAAAGGTGGTCCAACAAAGTGAATTCAAATGTATCCCATGCTACATTTCACTTTAAAATGTTAGAACTTGTTTATTATTTTCCTTCCTCTTCAAATGTATGCACTAATCTGTGTTGGACTGTCAAATAAAATCATAATAAAACACATTATTGGTTGTAATGACAAAATTAGAAAAGCTCCAAAGTGAAGATACAGCATAACAAAAACTAAACACTAAAAAAATATGACCTTTCAACTTATGGCATTAACTTATAACGTTAGCACCCATTATAATTAAACAAAATTTCGCAGACACATTTTGAGTCTTTCAAATTATACAATGACCTCAGCACTTTCCATAAGCGTTAGCATACCAGCTCTAAATATAAACATCAGGTTCTAGGATTAATGGCCGCTGTAGCCTGTTACATGGTCTTGAAACGTTTGCCTTTAAGATTGCAATATAACAACGATATTGTGATAATGACTATACGTTATTATATTGTGCAGCTCTATTATTACTACTCCCATTTTCCTCAGTACTATTTCTTTCCCTTCGACACAATCTACCCATAACACTCAGTGAGCTCTAGAATCTGAGTTTCTCAGATCAATACCAACTGAGGAAAATCAACATCTATTCAAATGGCCAAAGGCATTATCAGAAAGCAGAACCCTACTGCACTGCACTTGAAATGGCACACCAGACTTAATATTGCATCCAAGGAAGGATCTGATACTAAGACTTGATACATTGTTCAGCTCCATTATCAAGTGCTTCTAACTTGGCATAAAATCAGTCTTAATACTTAACTGGATAGTCAAAAACATTTTTAAAACTGAGTTACTTCTCAGAAAAGGGATAAGTCTGCAACACTTGCTTTAAACTAATAATTTTCAGGTGAACTCACCTCCACCCACGGCTCCCTCTTCAACCAGCTCTCCTGCCCTCCAACCCATCTGGTTGCCGGTCCAAGACCCGCCGAGAGAATCCAGCCGATGATGCCGATGGCATACAGGGAAGCCATCGGTGTGTATCGCCCGGGCTTCCAGATCAGACTTAGACATGGTAAGGGTGCGGGGAGCCGGGGTGGATGTGGAGGGCATTGGAAGAAGCACGGAGGGCGTGGTCGCTGCATTGCTCTGTTCCCCGCCAGCCCCATCCATACTTAGTACTCTAGCATGAGTCTTAGCGCTTGCTGTGCTAGAGGAGCGCTGAGCAGCACGAGAGTGAGAGCGGGCCGAGGTTTCGGGTAAATCGCCTTCCCTTGGAGCAGGAAGTTGAGCAGCAGTGGAGAGAAGGGATGTAATGTTGATGTTGGCGAGGTCTGAGGAGTAGCAAGAGGTAGAGGAACTTGAGTCATCATCGTTATCATTGTCTTCGTCTGAGCTGTATCTGTGCTGGGAGCCCAGGCTGGACCCAGCACTAATATCACTGCCGTCATCTTCGTCACTGGAGTCCTCAAACAAACTTTCGCTGTAAGCTTTAGCCCCCAGCCGGCTGCGCACCGGGATGTAGTCTCTGTGTTGCCTGTGATTGTGGTGACGCCTGTAAGAGCCGCAGTCGAAACTACTGCTGCCCGCTCCTGTTCGCCGTCTGGGAGCTTTCCTTCGGCCCGGCCTGTGCCCCATGTTTCCACCGCCGGCCCGCAGCAGCTTTAAGTCTTTAGGACGAACGACCTGCTGGGCTTGGAGCGTAGGCGGGTCAGACAGTAACAACGGGGTGGAGGATATGGGCAGAGCAGGCTCAGAACACACTAGACCCAGGGCCAGCCCTGAAGGCACTGAATTGGCCTGCCGTGGTGGCGGGAGAGGAGGACCATGAGATTTTCTGTCCAAGTCACACACCTCTGAGTGGCCACTACTTGAAGGGGAAGAGTTCTGGAGAGGAGGGGGCTGTGCAATATCAGAGTGTGCAGGGGGTAAATCCTCCTCAACAAGTGTCCGGTCTAAGCCCTGGCTGATGGACAACTCTTTTGAAGGGGAGCGCAGGAGCACACTGTCCGACAGGTTGTCAGTGTCACTGCCACCCTGTCCGGCTGCATCCTCTGTGTTTTTCAGAGCAATAGAACCTGAAACTGGTGCTGCAGCAGGAGTCTGTCCATCTGCAGGCCGCGACTGGCTCAATGATGGACTTTCTAACTGAGTGGAGTCCGTTTTCTCAGAGCGGTAGCTGCTTACGGTGCTTAGTGTCTCACGGTCTGTGGTAGCTCCACCTGCACTAAAGCAGCTGTCTGTGGACCCCGCAGCCAAAGCCACCCCGCTGCGACTGCCAGGGTGCTCAGTTCCTGGAGCAAAAGCTCCGGGGTCCAGACCCAAACCCATGAGGTTTTCACTTAGCTCCTCACTTAAGCTGCTCTTTATAAGAGGGCTGAGGGGTGTATCGCCTAAGCTTTCAGACTCGGCAGAGGGCCCAAGCGGACAATATGTTCCCAACTCATTGTCCTTGGGACTCTGATGAGACGATTGTTTTGGCAAGTCCTTCAGCTGCTCCTTCTCGCCTCCATCTTCTTGACTTAAAGGTGAAGGTGGGATGGACAGGCATCCTCCAGGATCTTCAGGTCCAGATGACACTCCAGGAACTCCAATGAGACCTGGGAATTCATCTCTTGGAGAGTCAGAGATGCAGGACTGGACCATACTGGAGGGCCCTGAAATACCCCCCAAAAAAAACTACACAATCAGACTGAAATACAGCTACTTAGCATTCTACAAAAATTACATGTAAAAAATATCAAAGTTCAGTATTTTTCATGCAAAATTTACATTTAAAATGCAAGTGTTCTTCATAAATTTATTGGAGAAACATCCACAATGCTCCGAGTTTAGATTGAAGTAAGCTCAAAATTGAGAGGAAACCACACCCAAGGACAGAAGAAAGGATATAAAGACAAAGGAAGAAAGGCATGACGAGAGGAAGGAAGAAAGATTGGTAAAAAGTAGCAAGGACACAAAGAAGACTGAAAGGAACTGATAAAAAAGAGGAAGGACCAGGAGAGACACATTGAAGGAAGGGAGTTAGAAAAACAAGGAGGAAAGATAAGAATATTAAGGAATACAGAAGCTAGGACATAGTGAAAGGACACAGCATAGAAGCAATAAGATATTGAATAAAGTCGGAAACTGATGCTTCAATATTCTATATTTTTGCAAAATTTTTCCAGACTGTGTAAGAATCCTGGAATGCAAGTTGGGCTTAACAGAACCAAACACAGTTTCAAAACGTACTTTTTATTCTTTAAAGGATTTATAAGAATGTGCATTTGTACATGCTCTGAGGCAAGAGTTATTTTTATACAGGCAAGGATTAGACACCACTCGGCATGCAATAAAGCTCACTACAGATCACAGAAAAAACTGCAGCCTTACTTTGTGCGTCCTGGGAGCTCTGACGTAATATCGCACGATGGGCTGAAGTCACAATTATATTATTGCTTCCCTGTGCCTGCGTTAATTCTTTGAGATCTGAAGCAAAACAAAAGATATTGTAAAAAAATGTGAATCAAAATACTTAGTAAAGAAAAGTTTGCAAAAATCAAGCAATTAATTAATAAAAAAAAAAGAAGACAGTTTAAATGATTACCAGTAGTTCCTCCTACATCCTCAAGCTGGGGCAAAAACTCCTAACAAATCAAAAATATATGGCATATTAAAATTCATGAGTCATGTCAATAGTTATTAAACCTGCACTGACAGCATTGTTAGATGACTGAAAAAAATGACAGGGCAAATAAGTGAGGCCAACATGCAACTACTGAACCAAGCAATCCTCACCGACACTTGATTCAATCCCAAAAGAGAATGCTGGGAGCTGCAGCGAACTGGGGGAGTCGAGTTAACCTTCCGAAAAACGGTCATCTCCACACCAACATGACTATCCCTGGAAAAAAATAAGTAAGGGTTAGTATAAAAATGCCGTTCTTCCACATCCCTTTCAATTATATCTCCACACCTGTGTTGATTTCCATCATGAGCTCCTGACCCATCATCTCCTTCTTCTGCCCTCGGGGCGTCAGCTGCGAGAGAAGCCTGCTTCTTCTCGACAATCTCACCGAGGTCAAACATGGCGTGAAGTCGGTAGTTGACCACCTTAATGGCAGTAAAGAAGACCGCAACCACAGCAGAGTACACGCCTGCCACCACCAAGCTTGGAGGAAGAGCCTGAGAGCGAGTGGAAAAGAAACCGGGCAGAATTAGAAACCCAGGAAATGTTTTGTCTAAATGGACAGCTGAAGATTTAAGTCAAACTAAAACGGGTTGATTTTGGAGCAGCTTCTCTTTCTTGGTCTACACCCTTTCAACACATGGTTAAGCTAAACTTACTTCACTGGAGTGGTAATATTGGTGTTTCTGTAGTTTTCAACTTGTGATTGTCTTGAAAGTTGGTGGGTCTTGGACTGTTATTGAACATCCCAAGTAATTTAATTTTATCTGAGGGTGATAGTGTAGCTCACATGGTTCAAACTTGGATAACAAACCCCAAAACACATCTAAACTAGTTTTACGGTGGATGAAGCAGGAGAATATTAAGCGTCTGGAACAAGGCCTGACCTCCACCCAAATAACTTATACAATTGATGAAGTCAATTGTATAAGTTGACTTCTTAAAAAGTGGGTGTTTTAAGAAACCCACTTAAAAAGTGGGTTTGTTAAAAGTGGGTTTGATTTCTGAGCCAAGAAACTGACCAATTTAACTTGGCCATACAATTTGTGACAATAAGACTGTTCAAACATCCAGCCAGAATTATGTCAGGGTTTTATTAATTAAGTTTATGTTTATTAATTAAGTTTCTGCATCTTGTTTAGGAATATTCATCTAATTTTTTTTTAAAGTATAGATTTGTCCAACCACAAATAAGTTATAAAAGGAACATTTGTATTCAAACTACATAAATATAAATAAGCAAAAGAAACAAAGAATGAAAGAAATCCACCATTCACCAAAGAAGAAATTAAGGATGAATTTTAAGGTCCCCGGTGTCCGTACAGCCTGATCTGTTCTAACTGTTCTAGACAGAGAGTCACTCCCTAATTATACCTGGGTTATCAAAAAGTTTCTCACAGGGAGTTTGGGAACAAACATTTCTGGCTCAACATTAAGACATTAAAGACCTTCAAAACCTTTGAAACACTGAAAATGGAGGAGTGTTCATTCTTATCTAAACCCTCCCGAGGTTCCAGTAGGATAAAAACACAATAAGCCTCACATGAATCTGGCTGCAGCTGGAAGAATCAAAGTAAACTCCTTTTTGGGTTTATACACAAAGTAGCAGAAGCTATTTTCTAAAATTCCTTTACAAATTTAAATAAGACATAACATATTGTATTGACAGATTGTATTTATGAGGAATTTTATTAAGTGGGGTTCCTCATTAAAACTCGCTTTTATTTAGAGCCTTAAAATGTGTTAAATGTGTTGTAGGAGAAAATGTATCTTAACCAATCCTCCCTCGGTGCCAGAGACATAGATTTGTCATATGTGAAAATTTCAGTCCAAGTGCAAGACATAGAAAATACAAAATAAAGTCAAATTTTAATAGATGTACACATTTTTTAATGTGTACATCTATTCCTCCCTGAGGTAAAGAACAATTCAAATGTGTCTAAAATTTCATCATTCCATGTTGAGTATATGAATAGTTCTGACTGACAATTTTTGTGTTGATTTCATGCTAGGTTGCCACATCAAAAAAAGAAAAACTCAGGTCAACAAGACATCATTTGAAGAAGAATGATTCTATAGACATAGCTGTTGTTACAACTGTGGTCTTACCATGTACAGAAGAAAGGGGAAGGCCAGGAGAAAGATCCACAGGTACAGGTGGATGCAGTTGGAGAATGTGCTCTGATGGGGGTCCACATACCAGCCTCCTGTGAGTGAAGCCCACACACCCTGGCGCAAAATCTGTAGAGCTTGGGAGCCCATCTCCACCGTTTAGGGTTAGACAAAAGCCGGAAAGCTTCCTCCGAGACTGGAACTCAAAAAACCGTGCAGCAGATTGAGGCACGGTATCTTCTCTCTACGATGGCACTTCCAACATAGTCAACATGGTGACCAAGGCTGGTTTGTTGAGGACAACAGTTCTGAATCGTGGATATTTATAGATCTCAGTGGAGGTTGAAAGTCCTTGCATATTCTTGTGCCCTTTCTATACCAATGCTGTTTTTCTCTACCCTAACCCCAGCTGGATGTTCAGCTGTATTATCTTTTGGCACTTTGACATCCCACTGAAAATGTGAAATGGCATTCATCTGAAAGACAAATCAAAGATTGTCACTTGACAGTTGCTCTGTCTCTGTGATTGATATTGTTTTAGCAATGCATTTAGGGGAAAGCCAAACTCCACAGTATTATGATTGTCATAGTACTTTGTTATTTACGTGTGTTGACTATAAATGTGTCAAAACACGTTCGTTTTATTTTATGCACGTAATTAAGTATTTATTATTCAAACAGTAGCCAAACTGAAGCAAGACAATTACCTAAAGCACCCATTGATCACAATATTCCTAAGTACACCCATTTACGCCATTGTGGGAGGTTACGTGACATGACCAAAACATTTTTCCAATTTCAAAAAACTGAGCTTAAAACTTCCAAATGTTAGAGCTAGGCCAGGGCTATGCAAGCGAGATTAAGTTTTAGATTTGCATTAGCAGGCTAGCAGAGACTTTAGCCTAGCTTTATGGAATCGCTTTGCTTTTCTAAATGATATAAGAAGACGCATAAAGCCACCGGCGTGGATTAGCCTCTGCAAACACTTACGATACAAAGAATAAAATTGTTACAAGTCTGAAAAATCGATGACCAGCGTTTAATATCCGAATTCTTAACGTTAGGTACCGGCTAATGCTAGGCCGCATACCATATGAAAGGTGAACGTAACGTTTTTTAAACAAACAAAACAGACATAAGCTATCCGCTGGCAGATGCTTTTAGCTATGTAAACTCAGAGGACAGTTTTAAATAACTGCTCACAGTAAACAGCTTTCCAAGTCTGGACCCAAACATAGCTTACAGTTAGCATTAGCTGTTGAGCTTGCCTCATATCCTCCTTCCGCATCCAGTCCTTGTAAAATCTCAGAGCTTTCCTCCTCAGGATGCAGCTAGCAGAAGACGGCAGTCCAACTGTAGATTACCTGGAGTTTCGCTGTTCTATTGGGGCTAGTTAATTTATCTTGGTTTTCCTCATAGTCCGTCATCCTCTTTGGTGTTAAACTTTGACAGACATAAAACAAGAGCAGTGAACCCCTCTCTATACGAACGACAGCTGTTTCCTGACATAAACGAAGTCTGTGTGGGACTGTTACAGGTCTGGCACACCGAGGTCCTGTTAGCCCCAGCTAACAGCTAGCTGACACACGCACGCACGTACGTAAGTACGCACGCGCAGACGGAGACGTTCCCATGGTCCCGATTGGCCAAGTGAATGGTGAATGTCAACGTCACGAAGCGAAATCTGTCTATTTGTCTGGCTCACACACAAATAAGCATATATATACATCTATATATCTATATCTATATCTATTGATATAGATAGAGATAGAGATATAGATATAGATATAGATATAGATATTCACCATCAAGGCCTTTCAGCTTCTCTATTCCATCTAAAGAAAGGCATCTCCACCGTATGAGGCTTTAACTGGGTGGATGCTGACCTTGTATGTACAGATGTACAGTGACTTGTCTGGCTCACATAAGGATTTTGCATTTGTGCAAAATAACTATATTTTGAAGGTGATCTGAACTGATCACCTTCATCTTCCACATGTTTGCTGTGTACCTACAATGTTTTGGTAAAGTTTAGGACTACTTATCTGTCCTTAAGAGTCTTCCTTAATGTCCTGCTCTGTGAAGTGCATGATCAAAAGTTGTCCAGTCAACAGTTTGTTCTTCCTGCAAATGTAGGTAGGACATTTGCAGGTATGTAAATGTCCCACCTACATTATGTATAATTGAGATGACATATAATCTCAATTATACGTTACTTCTTGCAATAAGTTTCCGTCGAAATACATTATTTAATACAATCTGGAAAGGTTTAAGGAGCATATGCATTTGCAACACCCATATTTATTTATATCTTGGAAAATATAGAAAAAAATAATCCTAAATCACTTAAAAAATTTTTTTTTTTGCAGGACCAGTGCTTGGTTAGACAGCTGTAATCTGCTTTTGCTGCTGGAGCCGTTTTGTCGAATTAACCTCGTGACATCTTTGCAATTCTCAGGAGTGGCTTATTGTGTCCTTTAGCTACCCCAGTTTGATACCTTCTGTCAGCACGGATCAGTCCTCACCTGCACCAGACCTGCTGTGACACCACACCTCTGCAGCCTGAAGGACTATTCCTTTCCGTCTCAGCACAAAGGGACTGATGGGACAAGTGACCCCTCTGGCTTGGAAAACAGCCGTTCTAAATTCTTGTCTTTAGTGATAAACCTTTGGAAAATTGATGGCTGCTTTAAAACAGGCAGCTATTGCCTCAGTCCTAGAAAGAAATGTGTGCACAGTGGACAGTTCCTCTTCATCTCAGCAGGGGGGGTCCAACTACACAAGTATGGAGCATACAACAGCATGCAGTTCTTCCTCAGACATTGAGAGGCCATTCTATTTTCATCAAAAGTATTACGTATGAGGACATATTTTACTTTTGCCATGGCTTCATTTATGACTCACTTAGTATGCAACCTTCTTATTCCTACTGTAAAGATTATATGCAGCCAAAGGCATTTAGAAACCTCAATTTGCCTTATTAGCTATTTAATGTCATGCAATTTAATGAAGCAACCAATAAACCAGCGCCTCTCCTGACTGGAAAGTAATTCTTTCCTATGGATTCATCCATTACTATAATTCATTTCTTAATTTATTCCACTTGCAACTAAATTATTGTGTCCTGCAGCGGAGTCCAGTGGTTACCCGGAAAAGCCTACCAGCATGGTAGACTCTAACTAAACCAAAAATGGCTTGTTAATTTGAAAAACTAAACAAAACATTTGAACCTAATTTAGTTCCATATCCCAGACTTGTAAAAAAAAAAAGGAATGCTATGTTTGAAATTTAAGTTAAAAAGGTGTATTCCCATTATGTTTGGCAAGATTTATAATTAGACTAGTAGTAGGTACTTTTAATCTCTAACTATTAATGAAAATGTATTTACTGTCATGCAGTGATGTCCTGACATTCTCTGATATCTAAGCCATTTTCATCAGTTTAATAAAGTTCACAATTACATCATAACATAAAGCTGCTGGCCAGCTTTTATGCTAAATCAAGTAAGCCAGTTTCAGACTTAGTTTGTCACCTAATTAGCAACGTGCCAGTGTCAGTTTCATTCTATTTGCTTTATTATGATTAGAAATCATTATTTATTCAGGGAACACTCTATTCATGACTCCATTGGAGCTGTTCTTTGGGGCTTCCACAGAAAGTAACTGACCACAGTTTTTTTTATTTTTGGGCTATGTTCATTTTTTAAATTGTTGTTTTCCTCTGTACTTGAATGCTCTTCACAGATCTTCTTCCATATTTAGTAGCCTGAAATTATGAAATGACTATGTGCTGGTATGGCAGATGCTTGTGTTGGCTGCCATAATATAAGGTCCTAAGGTAACAAAAATGACTTTTCCTGAGGTCCAAGGAAATAACATTGATCCAATTATGATTCAAATCTCTCTCCAGAGTAAAACCAAACACATTGGATGAAGGTGCTTGAACAAGAAACAGACTTATGGAGCTCTACAAGATCAAATTTAGTTAAATCCATGGGGTGCCATTCATGCTGCCCAAACCTGAACAAATCTAGCAGCTATACATGAACTGGCTCAGTTAAACGGAGTGTAATGCGTTGCGCTTCTCCTCTATCACACTGAAAAAATTGGCCATCTGGGTCGTCTTCATACTTGTGGAAACATGATTGAGTCCTGATTCTATCACATTGTGCAGTGATTCATCATCCCAGACAAAGGAGTCAGCTGGCTTAAGGCTTTGTCATATTTAGACTTAATAGGGCTAAATTAGATAAATCAAGATAAAGACATTCTGTTTCAACCAAAAAAAATCTTTTGTTCCATGATGAATGTTTGATATGCGGGCGTTACTGTCCCTACAGAATTATGCTGCCTCCAAAGAAGAGAGACCGGGAAAGAGCAAAGGATGAGCGAGAAAATGATGATGAAACTTAAGTGTAATGCACACTTTTTTTGAACTGTGATTTGTATAAAAAGCTGTTTCTTCATGTTAACGTGCTAACTTTTCTTGTTTGTATAGTGTGACCCTTGCAGATTAAATCAGCAAGTATTTAATCTGCAGTAGCATTAAATAGTAATTACATAAGGAAATAGTCAAGTTAAATCCAAAGAATATTCATTTTCAAATCTAAGGTCACTTGCATTGGTTCTTGCATCAGTGTTGTCCGTGACACTGGCCTCATTGTTCACCTTATAAATGTATTCACAGTCTACTTCACTTGATACATCTTATTAGTACAAGGTTTGTACCACCATTTGGTTCAGGGTTTCTTGAATTCTTTGTGACAAGTATTTAACAAGGTGTAGGAAACATTTCTAAGACTTTGGCGTGATACTGCCACGGTTTCTGCTGATTTGTTGACTCTACATGTAAAGTCTCCTGGTTCTAAGCACCACAATAATATCCCCCACTCCATTACACCACATCTAACAGGGTTTATCATTCATACATATTGTGTGAATGTTTCTCATTCACACAATATTAGTATTTTTAGATCTCACAATATAAACTATAGTTTTTGTGGTATGTGAAGATCTAAGCAGTTTAAACTTCAACTTCTATAGATTCTTAAATACATTTAGTTACTGCCATGTGATTGGCAGAATCACTATCTGTGCTAATAAAAAAAAGAACAGGTGAGTGTAGTAAATAGTTCAATGAGTATATATAAAGAAGCTTCTTGATGTTTTTTCAGCATTGGAACAACCTTAAATTGAGAAAAAGAACAAATCAAAAGTCACTCTCAACAGACTTGAGTTACAACTTCTGTTTTTTGTTTTTGAGATCTTGGTATTTCTTATGCTTCTCATGTTCCATGTTCCATGATCTTGATGTTTCTGTCTCTGCATCTTCTGAGAAGCTGGATTATTGCTACAACATGTTGTGAACATAGGCCTCAATTTTCCAAAATGCTGATGGAAGGAAGAACGAACTTATGCATCTTCCAGGAACATAATGCTATTTTGTACCACAGTCATATAAATATATCACATTCAGTTGTGATAAAATTGCTGCATAAATAAAAAAAACAACTTCAGAGAAGTTCCACTTTGCATCACAGCAATATTTTATGCCATGATGCAGAAATTGGCCGACTCTTCAGGAGACAGTTCTTTGGAGTATTGAACTGAGAAGTTGTTCCAGTTCAAGGATTTCTCAAGCATGAATGAAAGAATCAAAACAACCCACCAGGTGTGTTTTTGTTGGGGGAATATTATAACATTCCCTCATGTTACTCAAAGAAGTTGATTTTGCGGAACACTTTCCTTTTAACTTGTCAGATGTATTTTACATTTTGATCAGTTTTTAGATATCCTAAAAAAAAAATGAAAAGAAAAGCAGACATTGCCTTCTTGATTAGCCCCAAACAAAAAATCTTGATTCAAGACTCCAGACTCTTGAGCCATTTGAAATAAACAGGGGAGTGTCTATTCCTAATTGACATGACATGAAAATAAGATGTTGGGGAACAATTGGCAAGTAATTTTTTCATCCAAGCACTTGTATCATCCAGAGTTGTGTCCTGGGCTTTGAATTTCAACTCACGTTTCAAAACCTGATTCTCATCTTCATTTAATAATTCCTGGAATTTTTCCTGCATTTGGTCTTACCTTATATTTTACTAACATAATAACTTTGCGAGTTTCTTTGTGAATGTTTACAACACACAGGTGCATGTTAGTAAGTTAGAATACCATCACAAGGTCAGATCAAATTAATAATTCAATACAAAGAGCAAATATTTAATATTATAGATTCATTAATCCCTGATTGATGTATTTTTTCAAGTGTTTATCTCTAAAATTTTTACTATTTTAGTTTGCAGCTAATAAAAAAACCCAAATTCAATAGGAAATCTAGGTCAGATCAATGTAAACATTTTCTTAATACAAAAATGTTCCCAGCTGTTAAAGAAGAGTAACCTGCAAAAATTAATTGCTGTAGAAGTTGGCTGTATGCAGATATAATAAGCCAAACAAATCTTCAAAACCGACAATAAATATGAAACAGCACATTGGCATACTGTGAACTGGACTAACATTTCTGCATTAATTATTTTTTAAAAAGTGAATTTTGGGTTTAAGTTCACTGGAAGTAATCATAATATGAATATCATTTTATGAACTGAATCAGTTTCAAAGTCACAGAGAAGCATCACATGACACAGGTGTGTACAAAGTATATAATCAAGTGTATTTTCATCTTTATCCACGTTCTGTACACATATTAAGATCCATTTCACATGAACACTATACAATAGCAATGAGTGAGGAATGGTATATTTTTTGAGCGCTGAGCAGCTCACATTAAATGGCACTTTCATAAAAAATAAAGAAATCACACAGCATGAGCAGATAACAGAAAACAAAAAGTTCTCATCAGATTCACTGAGATTCAGCACATATAAAAAGCACAACAAAATAAAACATTGATTGTTCCATCCTTCTGTTTCCTCTGGATAACCTGAATGGCAAACAATGGAAAAAACAATGAGATATTTGCAGCTATCAGAGGAGAGTGTGCTTCTTTTATCATATTTTTGTCCGGGTTAAAGTAGAAAGCAATCTAAAATGTGGTGTGTTAAGAAGAGTGGTAACAAGATACATCGAAATATCAGAGAAATATTACAGTTCACAAATTTAATTATTCATCCCACAGAATAGTCTTTTGGATAACTGATAGAAAAAAAATCAATACTTTTGGCTGCTTTACAAGGATTATCGTATGTCTCAGAGCTATGCTTTCATTTTCAGTGTGCTTTTTAAATTCCCAATGACAGCATAGAGGAAATAAAAGGTTATTAGTGAGCCGGCCTTTCTCCAAAATGCTCTTCAAAGGTGGGATTCTGCGATTCTCAAAGCTCCATCGAACTGCAACAGTTTGGATGTAGTGATGAAATCAATGGTGGGTGGTGGACCAGCAATCCTGGATGTGTTTGTTTTGATCACATCCTGGTCAGTCTGCTAACCTCTATATGTACAGTACATACAAGCAGTGCTTGTAGAGGAATACCTTCACATGTTCACAATTATCCCTTCATTATATCACACAATTCCTCAGATTCATTTGACTGAAACATTCGAGGACTGCCGTGTAGAGGTATGAATAGTGATTTCATGACCACTTTTACACAGAGCTAGATGTCCTGGCTCATTTACAGTACAAGTATCCATCAGTGAAAATAATCCCATCTCATGAGGACGGATGTAAGCAGAGCAATCGGGGTAGTTAAAAAAAAAAAAAGGAAACACATAACATAACACAAAGGCTGCCGATGGGATGTCTTCTCCAAGTGAAAAGGGCTTTCTCTTCGAGTGTGCTCGGGATGACTGCCGGGGCACTTGCTGCTCATATACCATAAAAATTCAATAACTGGCCTGTTCTGCCTCATGTATCATAATGGGGACATTGAGTCTCAGGATAGAGAATTATAAAGAAGTCCAAAGAAACTGGATGTTCTCAGCACTTTCTTCACAGTACCATATCCATGCTATGTACAAAGCCTAAGTGGATGTTCTCTTTTCTAGCTAAGTTAAAAACATGAAATAAAAATCGTACACCAACAAAGAGATGGTGAATATAGAGTGTCCATTTTGACACAGATGATGTGTTAGATCTCGTGTCATTGACAGGGAATATAGCACTGCTGGGGAACTGGGCGTCCTTGACTGTAGGGGAACCAATATCTATTCGCTTCGAGTGAATGTTTCCTTGCGGTCTGGGACGTTTTTCAGATACCTGATGGATTCAGATTGCAAAAAACAAAACCAAAAAAAACAAAAAGGAAAACAGCATCCTCTCTCATCCTCCAGTCTCAGTCCACGGTTGCCTATTCTCCTTCTCTTTCAGACATAGTATTCCTTGTCTTTGTTCTTTTTGCCCTTTGTGATGGCCTTCGCCACAGAGGCAGTGGCTGTGCTTTTGTCTTTAACCGCTGTTCCGTTGCCCTCCACAGTGGAATTGTTGGCAAAAGTGTGACCCTGGTCTGCTGGGTAGGAGCCTTCATCCCGGTTGCGGTACTTGTACATGGCATAGAGGAGGATGAGGATGCAGAGAGCAGCAGCAGCCACGATGCCGACCACCATCCCTGTTGTGCTACTGGACTCCCTGATGACTTCTACGGCACCTGGTTGGCTCTTTTCATCAGAGGCTGTGGGATTGGCTGTGGGCACATGGGGAAAATTGGGGGGGTACGTTAGTCCTGGTGTGTTACGGGAGGATGGAGGAGCAGGGGGCAGGAGCACCTGGTCGCGGGTGTTCATTTTGCCTGCGGGAATGTGGAGCTGGTCAGGATTGGTTGTGGGAACAAAAGGAGGTAAAGGGCGGGATTTCTGAACTCCACCCTCACCGACGGCGGGAGGTGGAGGAAGGACTGTCCTGTCAGTGACCATGGGGGAGTTATTATTGTAAAAGTCCTCATCGTCGGATTCCGTCATCTCCCCCGAGCCGAAGGCCGAGACTTCCACAGGGTCACCGCAGTCCTCCTGGTCCGGGGGGCAGGAGGGATGAGGGGGGAGGATCAGGGACTCTTTGGTGGTTTCAAGAGGGGAGAGGAGGGTGGGGGGAGGAGGGATTACAGGGTAACGAGTGGCGATAGATGGGGGCTCAAGGGAATCCACTGTTATAATAGGCAACACTAATTCACCTCCTAGAAAGGAAAGAGAAAAAGTAAGGTATCCCCAATTAGAACTTGTCTGACTAAACAGTTCAACACAATATTTTCTGGCATATATGCTAATGTCAGCGATATTATTATATTGCATTGGCTTGCAAAAGTATTGATGCTCTTTGAATAACCACAAACTTCATTGTGCTTTATTGGGAATTTATGACAGACCAAAACAAAATGGCTCATACTTGTGATCTGGCAGGATAAATATTTAGGTTTTTCTATAGAGTTTGTAATGCCTTTATATACACCCTCGCCCATTTAACTCTAATCCTTCAAAATAAAATCTAATTGAAACAACTGCTTTCAGCACAAAAACAAAAAAACAAAAACAAAGATTAAGGCCACTGAAAATAAAAAAACATCAAAAAAACAAAATGGCATCTTCCAGGACCCATTCGACCTTGTATACAGACATATTCCTCCGCAAAGTTAGTGCTCCTCCTGCACAACTCACATCTCTGTCATTGAATCTGGTTGCTTCCAATTGACCATCTATATTCAAGTCAAAAACCTGTCAAAAAAGTCATAATTCAAACTTTTTCACAGAATTCTGAGGAAAAACAACATTTCAGTGGCCCTAGTCATCATTGTAATGTAATGTAGAAATCCTTATTAACACACAGTGGCTGCATTTCTCAGAGTAAATACAGCCGCTCTTTGAGCTCTTTGAGCTCTTTAAGCTTACTGAACTTGAGTCTTTTCTGAGAAAGAATGGACAATACCTTCAGTGTCTATCTTTTGGGGTCACTGCAAACCCCAAAAGATCTGCAGTGAAGGAACATTCCACAAAGAAACCTCTAGGATTTTTATACTAAAAATCTTAAAAAAAACAAACAACACATTACTGAATGCTTTTGCAAGACATTGCATATAACACTCTAAGAGGTGTGATTCGTAAATGCCTGGGTAAGAGAAATCCTTAATAACACACAGACATACGGTAACCAAAACGCAACAAAAGCTTAATCAGGTCACATGCAAACACACAAGGACCCCTAAGAGGGTGAAAGCTCAATGAAAGGCACGTGACAAATGGATGAAAGTGGAAAGAATTAAATGGCCGTGCTGCTGTGTGCACATCTGTGGGCAGAAATTCAAGGATGACAAGAGAGGAAACAAATAGTTATTTGAATGAAACTCAAACATATTTCAGAGGTTGAATATCTGTCTGTCTGTCCATCTGTTTCTATTTACAGAGTTGTATAGATATTTATGGTGACTCCATTCCCTTTCATCATTATCATTTGAGTCACATGTTGCAGAGCCAGCCAGCAACAAACAATTCTGATAAGGTCATATTAATAATGGAGGCACCCATAATAAGGTCAGGCTCGTTCTTGAGTTTCAAAGCTTGTAACTGTCACAAACCTGATCTACTGTCATCCTATCTTAATTACTCTGGCATGCTCTTAATTTTCCACACTCATTTTCATTAATTCAGTCCAACCGAGTGATTTGCAGATGGGTATATGATGGGTAAAAATTAGATGAGGCTTTAGTGACGATCAAAATGAGGACAGCTGTTCGAGCAAGTGGTGGAAAGAGGAGTGGAAACACAAAGAAAGAATTCAACTGCTGTGGAAAACAACAATGGAACCAGAACACTTTCTCTGATAACAACCCTGCGCAGGAGTTGAGTAGCAGTCCAAAAAGAGGTTTTTCTGGTTTTCCCATAGGCTACCCACCTGTTCCAGGCTCACACTCTTCCAGATCCTCATCGTCACTCGGACACTCAGCTGATGCCACCAGAATATCATCAGAACTCTGAGGCTGAAAAACCAACAGAGTGAATGAACAATTAACACATTTCCAGCTATATTTTTTTCCAGCTACTTTTTTTCTTGCTGACTGTTCTATTTAAGGACTATCTGCTCCACACAGAGCTATGCCACAGAAGTATTTTTATTGTTCTTTTGCTTGGAGCAACTCTGGTAAGAGTGCATGTTCAAAATGAGCACATATGCAGCTGCTTTTTATCCTTTAACCCTGTGGCGGTTTTATGCACTGTGTGCAAACAAAGAATAAACATCACTGTTAGATTACCTGTAGGGTAAATGACTTTTAATACTTTCTATTTTATTGTGAACAGGTTTGTTTTGTAAGCAATTATCTTGCATGAATTTCCACAAAAACATGCTGCTTTAAGTTAGGAAGCAGAATGCGAGGAGGACTATCCTTTTGGTACATTGAGTGCATTTTTTATCTGATTAACATCGATAAACATCGATGGATGTTTTTATATAGAAATCTTTTAAATTTTCACCTCTAATCACTTCTTTCCAAAGGCAGTGTCCTTTCCATTTTTTGCTCATGGGTTTGGTCATGGAAGCAATGGCAGTTTCTGATATGTGTGATATGTCTCGCCACCCAGGGTACCATCCAATCAGGAGTGGCAAAAGGGCTCAGAAAAAATACACTAGATCATGCAGACTGATCTTGAAACAAGTTTTCTACTGCTTATGTGCATAATGCTAGTGGGTGACTCAGTTTTGTTACATCATAATTAGTGTAAGAAAATATGACTGCAAACACTGAATGCTAAAAATAATCAATGGTTATTTTTCTCTTTTTCATAAAATCTGGACTACTTTGTGTCATCTCTAGGTCATAATATTAAATAAGTCAGTTAAAAAGACAGCTTAAAATAGTTTTAGGTTCAATTTGTAGAACCACATAAAAAGCATGTGGAATATTTTTTACCATCACATATTTTTTTATTTAAAGTCCTTTTAGTGTAATGCTAGAGAACATGGTGTATAAAGCATCAAGGTCCCTTCTCTGCTGAGGCACTTTACCCGTAGTTACAGAAAAACAAACTGGAGAGTTTGGAAACATTTCACAAGAGTGGTTCTACTATGTTCTTACATTCGTCTTTGTGTAAAAATCTATAAAACAAAGTAATGTTATTGATAAAATGATCATAATGCCAATAAATAGAGTATTATAGTAATTTAGCAGGATTGATAATTAGAATTATATTGCTGGTTTTTGTTAAACAAGGTATCAAAACAATACAACTGACTATGATCATACTCTATTTTATGCATAGAGAGCATACACAAATGGCATTAATAATTCATAAGTACATCTCTAATATGTTTGTCTTCAGGGAAAAATTGAACAAAAGCACAAATGTTTTTTGGTCTCAGTAAGAACGTTTTCAAATGTAAGAAGCCAAGGTTCATTTCTCTAAAATGTCACGGCCTTTCCAAGTGTACGAACCGAGGAGCCTAATCTATCATCTGATTTCCGTTCGGTCGTGTGATCGTGCTCTTTTATTGGAGCTTGAGAGATCCTGAAACCTGATGGCTAATTTTAAAGGTTTTAACTTAGTGCTGACTTTTTGAGCACAAGGCTCTTCCTCAGACTTGAATTTATAACTTTTGATCTTCTCTTCGCACTGTTCCTTATTTTACATTTCAATGCATGTGTATCAATAATGCATGAAAAAGTTCCCTCTGACTAAGAGCACAACGTGATACGAGAAGTAATTGGAAAGGATCTAGATCTTTATATTACTATTGAGAAGCCCTGCTTTTGGTTGGTTGTTGAACTTGCTTTAACTTTTAACAACCGTACACGCAACGATTTACTCTGTTTGTTTTTTGTTTTTAAAAATGTGCCAACAAAACATGATGCAATTGGTTAGCACAGGAATGTGTTCAAACTGGACTGGGATTAAGGTAAAAAAAATAATAATACAAATACAAATTCAAAGTAATCAGAAAAATAATAGCAATGAGCAACTATAAAAGTAAATCAAATCAACACAGACAACAATATTAAATTAGGTGAGCACATCGTTTCAAATCATTTTGAAATAAGTTTGGCCATAAATATCTGATTCAGAGTCTGATTAAGTTCCTTTTTCAAATCCTTCAACTTGTTTTCATTTAAGCTGCCCAACCTTTGAGATGCTCTCCCTCAAGCTGGGAGATCGCTGCCGGCGGGTGGTGGTGGTAGCCATGGTGGTCGTGGTTTCCATAATTGTGGTGGACATGTCGGACACGGCCAGCGGTGTCACAGAGGTGGTGTCTGTAGTCAACGCAGAGAGCGAGTCTCCGACCAGGCGCAAGTTTCCTTCCACCTGAACGCTCGGGTCGTTTTCTGCAGCCAGTTTGAGCACCTGGAGGCCGTTGTAGTACAGCCCAGAAATCTGACCCTGGAAGGGCCGACCCTTGTCGTAGCCGCCAATTTTAATGGCCGCCTGGCTGTTAAAGATGGTCAGCTGTCTCCCTGATGTCAGACAGAAACATGGACAAAGAAAAGGCAGGAAAAAGAAAGCAGACATGACAAAGTCAGAGAACTATGTTTTTTTTTTTTTTACTGGTAAAGCATTTGAACCAGGTGAGCTTTAAGGATTATAGAGATTAATACAGTTTTAAAAAGGTTTATTTAGATGTTAACTTTAGAAGGGAAGCTTAAAATGTTGACTTCACAGTTGGTGCAGGAGGATTAAAACTTGTTTAGGTGTCATTTTGCACGTGTTTAAACATTTTAACTGAACACGGTGGAAAAAAACGACTAACGCCATTATTAATCTCTTAGCTTTAGAATACATTTTGTGTGCAGCTCTGTAAAAAGTATTTTCCCCTTAGATGTTTCATTTTTCTCTTTAGAATTATTTTGTATGTTTCAGAACATCAAACAAATTGTAATAACAGACAAAGAAAATCTTACAGTTTCCAGTTAGGGTTTTTCTATTGATGGAAAAAAACCCTCTAACCTAATGACTTCTTGTGAATTTCTGGCAAACGCTCCCATCAAGTGATAGCTGTTAATGTTTTTTTTTTCCATCATTATAGAGAAATTTTAGCCCACTATCTGTGGATTGAGAATTGCTTCTATTTAGCAACACTGCAGGGTTTTTAAACATGAACGGCTTTGTTAAAGTCATGCCACAGAAACTCAACCTCATTATGTTTGGCTTGAGCTGGACATTCTCCTTCAGGATTTTCTCTAAAAGAGGAGAATTAATGAATCAGTCAATTATAGCAAGACGTCAAAGTCCTGCCTTGGAAATAAAGCAGGCTCAGACCATCACTCTACCACCACCATGTTTGACTGCATTATTCTCTTTTTCTGAAGATTTAACAGAAGACACTTCTTCGAAAAGGACCTGCTTTTTTCTTGTTGGCCCACAGAACATTTTCACAAAGGTTCTGAGGATCAGTAGGGTGTTTATGGCAAATGTGAGACAGCCTTTGTTTTCTTTTTGGTCAGCAGTGGCTTTGACCTTGGAGCTCTACTATTGAGCACTGACCTTAACTGAGCTGAGAGAGGCTAACAGTGGTCTATAAGCTCTATGCTTAATCTGAGACCCTTTGATTAAGTCATTGACAAGTTCTTGAAGTAATTTTGTTGGGAGGTTTTCCACTGTTTCATCTGTTCTCCATTTTCTTTTGGATAATAACGGTATTGAGTGGTTTTCTAGAGTCCCAAAACCTTCGAAATGTTTGTGTAACTCTTTCCAGACTCATAGATGTCAATGACTTTGTTCATCTGTTTTTGAAGTACTTTAGATCAGAGTAAAATGTATTGTTTATTCTGACAGTGTAGCCTGTTTCATGATGTTAGGCAGGCACCATTTAACTAATTTCTTCATTCTGCACAACATAATGCTGAAATGTGAACTCAGTTTTCTAAAAAATGTGGTTCAGCTTTTTTTTTTTTTCATGATTTGATAGCTTTTTAAAAGTGTTTTTTTAATGCTCTTACTCAGGTTATCTTTGTTTGATATTAAAATTAGTTCGATAATCTGAAACACTTAAATGTGACAAATGAGTAAGCAAATCAGAAAATTGTAAGGGGTGAGTACTTTTTCACAACACTGTATGCCGTGTCCATTTTTTATTCCTTTTTTGAGAATTTAAATCTCCCGACTGTTAAGCTTCTTACTATGTGAAGCTGACTTCTCCTCCCACTGACCCCTTCAGCCATTAGGTCTTTAAAACATGCTTTGCTAGGGATTTCAACACATCCAGCTGTGTCCACCCCCTTGAGAGGGGCAATGATAGCCCACTGCAACATTGTCAGCAGCCTCACTGATAAGCAGTTACATCACAGGACTGCAGTAATGGGCCTAACTCAGGAGAATACTTATTAGCAAAGCTAATGGCTGCAAACAGTGAACTGCTGTATTTAAACAGCCTGTCAGGTCTGCTGTGTTGTGGTAAAATATACTTAGCGTGGGAGTTTAGTGTGACTGCAGAACAATGTGAGGAAATACAAGGTCACAGGGAAAAAGGAAAGGGAGAGCAAATTCATCTGTGTGATCACATCCAGAAGTTAGGGTTTAAAATGTTTAGGTGTTATGGAAGACATTTATATCACAGGTTAGTTTCACTTGGGGTTACCGAAAAGGTTATACAACATTTTAATGATGTTTTATGTTTAATAATTAGACACAGCATCTATTTATACACACTGGTTAACAGGGATGAATGGGGGTTAGACAAGGGTTATGAGCTCTGATTAAGTTATTTTAAAATGTTTAAGGTGCAGCATCTCCACAAGGTGTAAGGATATGATATAAATTTCAAGGCTGATATAGTGTTATGCTTCAAAATTCATTTTAAGGAAATAGAGGCCATCCAAATTCACTGCCAATAGAAGTTCAAATTTGAGAGGAAATTTGAATGAAGCTAGCTAGATCCCTCTCATCCTTGTGTCCTGGCGCTGCACCTCTTATGGGGAAAGGTTATTTAGTGGTTATTTCTAGGGTTAATTCATCTAATAATTTTTACCTTTATCGTTTATCCACTCGTCAACTACCCGACCAAGTCTGTACGGGATTCTTTGTCTAGCAATAGCCAGTCGTTCATTATCATAGTGTCCTTCAAAGAATTTGGAGAGACAGGTTAAAGGTTAAAGTCTGCAAGCTGAAAGATCACAAGGTTAGCAACAATGTTCTAAGGTCTAACAGGGTTAACAAGTTGGCAATTTTCCATCCAGCTGTGAGTTAAAACAAAGGTATGCTTTACTTAGAGCCATCTAGTTATTGTGAGTTACATTCTTAAAATGCTAATTAGAGAAATGTTTAGGCTATTTATAATTCACTACACTAGTTAGTGTGATTTATCTATTTATTTAAGCAAAGCATAATCTTACATCAGAGATCAATTACAGCACAATCATTTTATGCAAATACAGGTTAATTTAGGCACACACAAGAAATACATAACAGCTTAATGATTCAAACAAAGCCAGTCAGAAAATCCCATGCAATTAGGCAGTAGACTGCAGAACCAAAATTGAAACCCCAGTTAGTATAGAGAGCTAAAGTCTCAGGCCTCTTCGGTTACACAATATATGTACATTGCATGCACAGTTATCAGGAACTGTCAGTATTTTTTTATTACTTAATTATTGGAACACTTAAAGTCAATTTAAAATGTTACTGAATTCAAATTTGCACGTTATACAAGCATGTTTCATCTTTCTCCACTCCATGTTTAGTGGTAAAAGTTAGTAGATTTATTTATTTAAGGTTTCTTCAAGTACCAAAGGGAAATTAATGCTACAGAAGTATAAAAGATAAATAAAAGGAAGAAATACTGAAAACTGAAAAACTCATTTAAAAAACAATAACAACAAGCAACTGACTCCTTTATTCTCAAAATTAATAATGTAACTAGTAGGGATGCTCCAATCTAGATCCAAGGTACTGGACCAAATTCTTTAACATTTTTAAGTGATCACCTGTACAACTGATGAATAATATTAATATTTTTCTAATATTTTGTTGCACTCATTTGTTCTTAATAATGAAGGTGATAATAAATATAATACAGAATTTGACAAAATACTCAGGTTTAACTCTTTACTGCAGCTAGGACACTTCTAAATCTTACATGATGCCTGTTCTTGACCTGCTGTTCAAAGATTTGCCAAGTTTGATATGACTCTCTCATCTGGATCCACACAAGATGAGGGAAATAAAAAAGCAGAGCTCATTCTTCATTATTCTTTAAGGCCTTTGTTGATTTGAAGGATGACAGTGATATATTGATTAAACAGATTTCTTCCTCAGCCACTACAAAACAGATAATCTTGCAGGAGTTACCATTGTGTTTGGAAATGTTATCTGCAGTCCCTCATTAACCTGAAACACCTGTCCTTCACCTGTGTCAGCTCTGACTTTATCAGTGATCCAGAAGCAGGTTTCATCATGACTTGCTCTGACTTCATCAGCCATTAAAAGAATCAGAATCAGTCTGAGGTTATCTCAACTCGTCTGGTTTCTAATCGCATGCTACAAATTGCTTCAGTCTCATCATTGTACATTTTGACATCACCTACAAGAGGCATTTCTGGCAAATATTAGCTTTATTTTTAATTGTATGAGAACTTTGCTATTAACATGCAATGTTTTCTTTTACTAGATCTCATTACTTTGATTTTTCAGCATCATCTTAACACATTTTTAGCCAATTCATATTAAATTCAGTCTGCTTTTAACTGTAGTTGCTTTGGGCTAAAAAGATATTATGAAATATAATGAATTAATTCATAAATTTTCTATTGGATAACTGCGCATAAACAGTGGATGAAGAAGTGAGTGATTTACTGGGCAGACTTAAGAGGTCCTGTTAGCATTTTAATATCTGACACTTATAATTAAATTCTGAATTACCAATGAAACATGAAGAAATAACACATCACTGTTATATGTTTGCTAACTCTACAATATTTGGATACAAATGAGCCACCAAATATATTTTAGCTTTAAAAAATTAATAAGCCGAAGAGAATGATGACTTTAGCTCTCTATGTACCACATGCAAGCACAAAACATAACATCTACAACAAAAATTATGGTATAATAGATTAATTACTCTGAAAAACAGAAGAGCAAGGTTAGCATCTGAATATGAGACAGTGTGAATGTGTTTACTTCATAATGATTCAACAGAGAGTAGGTAGTAAATTAAATAAAGCTGAACACGTTTTAAACCTTTGACGTGTCATAAGACACACCTGCATTTTTGATGCTGTATACAGTATTATCACTACTTCATGACATTTAATTTAAAGCCAGAAATGCTTTATAATGGTCATAATTGTCACCTGCAGCACATGTTGCACACTCTTTCACAGAAGCAAAGCCCTCCTTTATGATTGCTCCGGTGAACTTCAATCATTTACTTTTGCAAATGTTTAAAAACCACTGATTACTGAGTGGGAGCTAAATAAAAAAATGCACACATGGTCGTCCATATTATACAATTCTGATTTCGGCAGAACTGTGGCAAATGTGCATGTGTGTGTGTGTGTGTGTGTGTGTGTGTGCGCGCGCACACGTGTGTGTGTGTGTTTTGAGCACCAGCTGGAGGCAGAGAGGGGACTTGCTTTCCTCTCGCTCTGCCAGATTGTGCACCTGTGCTGAATGATGTTAATTACTTGATTGCTTCAGAGCAGGTTAAAGCACAGGCAGCAATGATCACATAATCCATGGGTTTTTATACCATTCGTGGCTCTATGTGTAGTTTATATTTATGAAGGTTAATGATTTTCCTTATTATGTGTTGTGGTCCTCTTCTCTGATTGCATCAGTATTTTTACATTCTTATGAACGTTTCACCCTGATAGTTTATATTACTATTGCAATTAGTTTATATCTTATTTGATCTGAAATTTAAATGTTGGTAAATAAGTGCTTAAAAATGTTCTTAAAGATTACTTGAACCGACTTCTTCTTGAGTGCGCGTTTTTTAAAAAAAAACATTGACTAAACTTCTTTTACTGATTTTCTGACCCTGAAATTGTATTAGTTCAGCTTTCATATGTGTGTGTACAAATGTAATAATTTGCAGAGGTAATTATATTGATAAAATTGGCCAACAAACAAAACTACCTTCGGTGGACACTTGCAAACCCCGGAAGCCTACAGAGAAAAAAACCCATCCATGCTGCTCCTCATGTTAATCACAGTTTACGCAACACGCGGTCTCGCTACCCTTACCTGGTGGGTACCGCTCAATGACTGGATGGTTGTCCACCTGGAGAGTGGCATTGCCACCACTGCGTGTGAAGCGCACAACATGGTACTTGCCATCATTTACAATGGCGGCAGGCTCATCAATAGTGATGTCATCTGTTCCCACATTAAAGATGACACCCACTTTCCCTTGATCCTGCCAGCAAAAGACAGTTAAGGAGTTAGGCAAATGACTAAAACAAGGGATACGGTTAGTTACCATGAGACAGAGAACAAAGACAGTGACAATCACTTGTAAATTGAACAACTTTTAGTTGTTCACATCAACTAATAGTGTCTCTTTGTCTGTAAAGGTTCACTGCCATTTCACTTGATTACTTTCTAATGATATGATTCTTAATTGATTTTTTACTGGCCTGTAAAGAACTGTCCAGGGTGTGTTGGTTTGGAGTTGGATGCTGAGTGGCTGTCTTTGAGGGACGATGATTTGAAAACTAAGGCTTGACCAAAGGTACTCTGGAAAACCTCATCAGTTTCTAAGCACAGAGAACCTTAACTTGTTAACCGTTGGCCACCAATGACACTGAAATTAGCATGTGCATTGTTAATCCCTGGAGTTAAAGTGGTATTATAGTCTTAAAATAGTCTGGACTTTATTTCATTAGTTTTAGTTCAAAATCTAAAACATCTATTGATCCAACCCTTAACCATTAAATTATAATCTAAACATTGATTATCAAACATTTGATTTATCATAACCTTGCAAAAACAGATCAATGCAGGTGATTTTAGTCTGAATCAAATGTATATTTTACATGTGGATTTGTCAAACACAAATTGGATTATTTAAATGAAAGATATTTTATAGACAGTTTGTAATTTTTGACACACTACTCTGTAAAATAAAAAAAGACATTCTTGTTTATTTCAGATACTCTGCTGTTGTCTTGTTGTCATTAATTAAATGCTGTGTACTATCTATTCTTGTCATAAGACGTTTTACCCATGCTAATTCATTTTCTCAAAAATAATTCTTTGACTATATTTACTTATCTTACTTTTATATAGAAATTTCTAAATGAACTCTTTCATGCATAGTGGTCACTACAGTGGACAGCTATCTAAAAGCCATTTTCTTGTGCCTCTTGTGTATTTTTATGTTATAAATGCACAAACCTCTGTAGTGGACACTAATGCATCATAAAATACACTATCAACGTCTGGCCATGAGATGCAAATGCAAAAAAATATTCTGTTAAATCTATTATGGCCGACAGACAAAGAAGCATACCAACCGACCCGGACCCTCCTTTTACCATAGAAGACTCTTGCAGGTTAAAAAAATATTGTGACATCAAACAACCCCTAAAGAACAATACTACTGATGTATTTCTTCAAATAACTTTGTATTTGTTGAAAATTACAACTGGTCAACTAAAAAGAATTTAAACAATAAAAAATGTTTTTTAACAATTTTTTTCTACCTTTTTTATGCCTTAAGAAAATAAAAAAAAATCCTGACACAAAGGATCATAATTCATGCATGAAAGGGTTAAGACACATGGCATTTCACACAGAAACCACACAGAGATGATTGTTCAAACAAAAGATTCTGTTTAGATCTGAACAATATGCTAAGCTTTTTCTTTAGGGTTCAATGAAAGTTCTCCTCTGGAGTCAGCTCAGGTTTCCTGATTTTGATCACTCTTGACAGAATCCTGCTGTTTCTCTTTTGGTTGACCAGCTTCTCATGTCTTTCAGTCTCTCCCAAGTCAGACCAACAAACCTCCTGGAAAGGTCAGAGCTGCTTCCTAATCTACAGCCTTTGGGTGCTGTTAATAAGAAACACTGGAAAACAAACAGTGTGGTTTCTGTGCCTCGTTGACTTTCACCTTATTGCCTTAAAGTCTTTCTAAATGCAAGGAATGGTGGCAGTGGGAGTTGTAGAAGACATTAGAAAGAAAATGCCAGGCACACCAAACGTAGAGTTTTACTTCACCATTGCCTGAGCAATGCCTGAAGCTACAAAGAATATGGAAGAATGCAATAAAAATGTACTTTTTGTGTCAAATTATTTTCGTTTCAGCTTTACTATGAACAAACAGTGCTGAAGTTTTTATTTAAAAAACCTTAAATTCAGCAGACTGTACACCCATAACCTGAGAAAAGATGGTAAACAAACACTGACATTGAGTGGTACTTTACTGAAATGAAACCCTGCAAAGGTCTGCTCCTGCGTGCCACATTAGGATGACAAACCCAGCAGGCCTCAGAACCATTACGCGACTGAGACTGAGCTTAACTTTTCTTTTAAAAAGTTCCTGGCATGTCGCATTTATTATAACTGATTGTTCCTACACCCCAAATTGCATTAATGACTAAAACATAAAAAAAAAAAATCTAGAATCTAGACAGAAATTTTCTTTTCTTTTTTAGCCTCAGTGACAGCTGCTATTATGTGATGTAAAATCTGTAAAATTGGTGCTTCAAATTCCACCTCTAATCATATGTAAAATCACTCATGTAGGCCTTTGAAATAAAAAAATGATAATTTATGCAGACATATTCGGTTTTGAATTTAGAGGTCTTCTCAGAGACCTTAAGTGTTTCTCTAATGATGTAAAGTTTGTGATTGGAAAAAAACCATAACCTTGAGACTATTCTTCACTAAAGATGGGGACTGTGATGGAGACTTTAGGTGCATTTAAGTTACACAAACAAATACTGAACTAGAAGCAGCAAGCTGGTTGGTGGAGATCCTTGCTACCAAAGATCATGAATGACCTCAGAGATGTGCATACTCTCTTGAGAAATGTGTGTTTGATTTATTAACCACACTGTGTGCTTTTAATGGTTCATAACCAGCTTTTCATTTTTGCTGTAGCTTCATAATAGTGACCACAGGAATAGCAAACTGTATTAAATAACTTAGAATGGTTTACTGTATCTACCATTGACCAAATATGTTTATAAATTATTTTTTCCAAGTATGAATAGTCCCAACAGTTTCAGTTCTTCACTTTTTAATGACTGAAATAAACATTTTCTCATCAAAAGCATGCCATTTTTCCCAATAGCACTGAATTGCTGTAGGTTTTCCTTAGACCTAATTTATCACAACATTTAACTGTTATTGCTTAACTTTTTAATGTGCAATTCAACTCTTATGAACTGTGATTTACTATCACAACATCCAATTATACATAGAAAGATTATAATGCATTATTTAATACAAGAAAAACATAAGAAACAGATGAGCATTTTCTAATATCAATTTCTGAATCAAAGTTATTCTTACTATTCAGTAGATTTTAAGGCTGTTAGATTGTTGTGTTCTAAACCTATTTTTTTTTAAAACATTTGTTGTCATGTCTAAGCAATAAAAGTATTTCAAGGTGACAGAATCAAATCTCGTAAGTAAGTTAATTTGGTTTTCTCCAGAATAAACACAAACAAGCCCTGAAGTCATTTAATCCATCACTCATGTGTAGAGATATCGGTGTTGTTAATATTATGAAGCTACAGCAACAGCAGCAGAATCTGGATGTCAGTAAAAAGTGCCTTGCCTATCAGTGCATCACATGTCAGAGCTGCAGCTTGCATACCAACTCAGTTTAACTCCTCATTACATGAAATAAAAACTCAAGTCCCAGATTACAAGTCTAAGCAAAGCCTGAAGTTTTCCAAGTTAAATGCCATCACTGTCTTAAAGATGATCAGCTAGATCAGCTAAGTGTTATTATAAATATACATCCACATTACTAAATTTTACATTCAGAGTTCTACTTGTTTTTATTGTCTGCTAAATATTGTACCTTATAGCATGGTGGTGCTGTTGTTAACACTGTTGACTTGATTTAAGGTTCAAATACTGGCCTGTTATTCTTTTGCAAGGAGTTGCATTCAGGGGTTCTCTCCTGTTTCCACTCACAGTCCAGAAAGATAAATGTTTCAGATCTGAGTGTGTTTGCGCATGGTTGGATGTTCTGTGTATCTCTGTGTTGCTTCTCCCCCAATGACAGCGAATGAAAGGCAGCAGCCCCCCAACCTCACATCCATTAAGATGGATGAATTGAATTCAATGTTCTGTAAAAGATCCAGACATTAAATGCTCGCTGTCAAAATAGGCTTAGAGGTGTTAATGAGAATCTCTACCTAATATAACGGTTTTTTTTAGTAATGAAAGAGTTGAAACTTTGACAGTGTGAACATTTCTGTCATTTAACTACCAGGTTTCTGGTTTAAGTACAGATTGTTTTGAATAAACTTTAACAGTGGGAAACACAGTTGTCAATATTGTTGTTTTATGATGCAAAAGCACCAGCTAATCAAAACCACACAAGTCAGACTGAAGACGAAAACCCCTGGTGTCAAAATATTCACCCCTCACACCTGATTCATACAAACCTGTCAGCTAATTAAAGTCAGTGTTACTGATCCTCAGTGGGAAAGATCACAGTGTTAGAACACCTAAGTCACACAAATGCACGACTAGAAAGTGCACGACTTTTCACATACATAATTAATCACTCTTACAGTATCTCTCAAGTTCAGTCCTGCACATTCCATGTTTCTCTGTATTCCACAGGCTTTGCAGAAGGTTACTTAGACTTTAATTACTCTACTGATGAGGCCGTCTGATGAGTAGTTATTAGACAGCTACAGGGCAGAGCGACCTGAGGTTAATCTAACCCTTATGTTGGACAAAGCAATTAAAATCTCTTAGGTCAAAACAGTCTGTTGATGGTCCCTTGCAGCTCCATAGAAAGATTTTCATCTACTTTGATTTCTTTCCAGCTTGACAACAATATAGCGGCAAAGCGGCTTGTGATATTTGGTATAACAACAATGTAGCTTCAATTAACCCAAAGTTCCTTTTTTTTTGTTCATTCACTGTTTTTGTCGGTTGATTTGAAATAACCTTTCAAGTATTCTGTGACACCATCAGCTCAATTCTCAGAGCTGAGAGTAGAATTTATTCCCATTCCAAGGGAGAAGGATTGATTATCATGTAGATAAATTATGATCATAAGGTTTTATCTTTGATTAGTTGAAAAAGAAAATCCTTCAGGGCTCTAGCACTGACAGATCTGTGATGAGACATCATTGCCACTTGATACATCTTTAAACAGAGCTTAAAGTGGACGGATCATTATTCTTTTAAGAAGACCGGCAGATCTGTCTGTCTCAGTTTGTCATCAGCCAACAGTCTTCCTCTGTTCTGCTTGGCTTTACTAGGTTCTTTGCTGTAGATGTCTCAGTGCTGCTGGGGATTTGGAAGCTTCTTATCTTCTTTCATTCCCTCTGGAATAAAGAAAGTGTCTTTTCAGCAGCTCAGCGATAGGTATGGCAGACAGTAACGGATACAATTGTTGGTGAGCATGGAGAGCTGATTTTTTTTCATTTCGGAAGATTACTTGATGGAAATGAGAGATCAAAAAATAAAAAAGCCTTTGAAGCGTTCATCCTTTGAGCTTTTACACATTTCCCAAATGATCAAAAGAGAGTATTTTCTCTAGAACGACATCCATGTGCAAATAAATTATTACAGTAAACTATATATCAGATGTTTAATTTGACAAAAAAATTGATCAATTTTAAACATCAGGCTTTTGCTTTTAATGACCAGTGACATGTAGTTTTGCACAAAGAGGTTGTTAGTCTTCTGACACGCAGCATTTTGCATACAGGCTGAAAGGTTTAATTTAAGCCCCAACTGACCTGAGTTCCATCTTCCATGTCGCTGTTTCACCTGTTTGGCTCCAGGAAATTTGCAAACCAATTACAAACAATCAAACAAACCTCTGAAGCTTCACCAGAACAGCTGGATTTATTCTGCGATAAAGCTACACACTACACAATTCTGTTTACATGATTTTTGAAGGCAATGAGATGTGACTCATTTTATTTAGCATTATCAGAATAAATGGGGTCTGAATACATTGCAGAAATTCCAGATTTTTATTACTCAGCAATTTGAAACATTACTCAGCAATTTGGCTTGTCTCGCCACGCACCTGATAAATTTATAATGAAAATGCATAATAAAGCATCTTCCAAACCTCATCTGGTTTCCAAATAAGCATATATTTTGCCTCTCTGCGGTTTGACGCACAGCTGTGCTCCAAAACTTCTTCAGCAATTCTAATTGACAAAAATTTCTGAACAGTGAAAGCTTTGTAAGTTGCATCTTTTAGACACTCATTAAAAACATGATCATTTGAGACCATCATTAGTTTCTCTAATATGCTCTCTGGTGAATGCTGGGATGGTTTGTTCAGTTTGTGCAGAGTAATTGGTCTATGGAGCTGCTGCACAGGCCATGTTCTGAGTAACAGTTGCAGTGAACTGTGTGACTACTCTAATATGGCACTCTTCTGTTTCACTATTATTTGTCTTACTTTAGTTCTAAATAATAAAAAAAATGGATGGGTGTGGAGCATCGAGAGAAAGGGCTCCTATCTGAATAACCTATATGTGTGCAGCATATAAAAGTCATAAATCATCTGTTTCCTTTACTATTTTCAGCTCTCCCTTGTGGGCAGTATTGTTTTGGCCAGCAGCAAGCAGTTTCTTTTTTGCCTTCCCAGAGTTTCCACAGTCCTTTTAAAATGATAATTAAAGCAACGAAACAGAATGTGTTAAAAAAGGAAAGTTAAAATAAACACAAATTTTACGAAGTGACAAAAGGCCTCGACACCCTCTGAAATCTTTCTGGATTCCTTTCCACAAAGTGGTAATAAGGTGTCAAACTAAGCAATCTGTCTCGTTGTGAGAGGCTTGGCAGCTTCTGAAAAAAGGAAGAAATAAAATTGCCTGGTTTGCACGTCGTAAGGCAGGCTGGGTCTGCATCACACATTTAGAAGTAAAATAATTTAAATGAGAAGCGCGGAGAAGTATGTGCCCTTTTGGCTGAATAAAGAGACTGTTACAAATGAATTAACTGACATTTATTTGAACCACTTAAAAGGTAAATCTTTCAGAGGTTGATTCTCTAACATTTCACTGGAATATCTAAAAAATAGTCAGTCAGTGTAAACTGAGGAAAATTATTCCTCAAATTTCAATTTTAAATGCCTGTTTTACTATAACCTACAGGCACAATTTGATTTATTGTATTGATTTTAAGATTTAGTGCTTTGTTACAAATTAACAGTAGTTTACATGGTCATCAAGTCGAACAACTCAAAAATAATGTATTTTTTACTTGTAACTCAAATGAGGTTGGATATCTTGAAATTAGTGGTTCATGCTAAAAGGCAATCATGGACTTTGTAGAGGGCTATTTAAAAAATACTAAGCATGTTAGATTAAAAAAAAAACATGATGAGTTTGCATTTTACAAGATTAAATGTCTTAAAACATTAGACAACATGCTGATTTGTGCTTAGAGACCAATAGATGTTTTACTCTTGTAGGCCTTGATGAATTTTATGCTTGATATGACCTTCATTCATCATCACAACATTTGTGTGTTCAGTTACAGGTGACCTTAAATCAGCAGTACATGTGTGCCTGCATCATTTTCATCAAATACAGCACCATCACAGGATGGCATGTGTTGTTCTACCAAAGAATGATTCAGGCTTGATTGATGATAGGACACATAATATGCTTTCAGTAAGCATGTGTTCACAACAAACTACATACACACCAGTTTTTGTCAGGTGCTTTGACAACAGATGTGATTTTAATTATTACACCACTTGCAGATATTTGACAGATTGTTTGCCTGGTTCCACATCCTGCTGCATCTACACACTAAAACAGACCTTGAAAAAATAAACTCGCATCTGCTGACTCACTTGGACTCAGTCTATGGAAGAATATATTTTAGAAAACATCGTGCAGCAAATGTGATGCTCTTGATCGTCTTCCTGTTCCTTGTGTTTTTACTTTTTTAGCTACTAATTTACATCAATGTTTGGACACCGTAGCTGAACATTGGTGAATCATACAAGCTGTGAGCCAAGAACAAAAGCATTAGTAGTTACAACCTAATTCACAATTTATTACAATAGGTTTTATTAGTATTTTGTTTAAATGTGGAGCATAGTGCATTAAGATGGTAATGATGCAGATTTTCAAATATTTAGAAACTGTTTTCTTTATTTTTCCTCTGCATGAAATTCATCTTTTTCTATTTATGCCACTGTTGGGATTTTTTTTACGTTAAATTTCCCCTTGTCAGACTAGAAATGTTTGTAAAGCAACTCTCTTATATTTAATCTATCTCAGCAGTTTGTTGCTCAACAGCCTGTAACGTTTACAGATAAGTTGCAATTTTATAGGTGAAAAAGTATATATATGCCATTAAGTGCTGTTTGTACTTTTTTAAACTCACAATGTCAGAAAATACATTTTTAAAGTAGAGCAATCAAAAAAAGCTATAAATATTTAGGTTGATGACATGACAATGACCAGGAGAACTGAGCTGATTGGTAAATTAGTAAATTTTACATAATTTTTTTTTTTTTTGCCTGCAGCCTATATTGACCACAACATTTTAAAAAGTATTTTCCTGTGGTGTACTTACAATGTGCAGTTGGAGATAGTCTCCGAGCCCATGGGTGCTTTCCACGCGCACCAAAATGGCCTCCTTCTGTTGAGTGCTGAAACCCACGGCTAACCGGTCGGCCCGGGTGCTCGGCCTTTCATTGGGGGCCCAGGTGAATGTGATGAGGGCCCCTCCTTTGCCAAATATGTATGTGGTCCCAGCTGGAAACAGACAGAAAAAGAAAACATTAGAAAGTCGTTATTTTTGGGGGTTTTTGCAGGTATTTAATGATAGAGCTCATCAAGCACAAAAATTCAGGATTTACATTTGTTCTTTTCAGCTTTTAAAGTACCTATCCTTGTATGAAGATGAAATTATGCTTTCTCCTCTCACCCTCTCTTAACAAGGCCACCTCTGTCCTCAGCTGTGCTCTCCACTTTTTATGTAATTCAAAATAATAAAAAAAGCAATCCAAAAGCCTCCATCGGACTGCAAAGAATGAAAATTAATTGCGGATAAATCCTTTCATTTAATAGTTACTAAAAAACCTTAATTTAGAAAGTAGAATAGGCGTTTTCAAAGTAAGAGGGCGACAACCATTAGATGAATGATTCTGCCAAATAATTATCATAAGATGTCATGAGAGAATTTGGTTCCTCTTTTCATTTTTACCCTGTCTATCATTTGATTTTTATTTTAAAACAAGTCAAAACAAGAAGAAGGGTGACTGGAGCTTTAGAAGAGTCAAAGATTAAAAAATGTGCAACACTATACATTAGCTGCCCTACATAAAGATGGGTTCTGTTTCAATATGCTTTTTTTTTAAGCATAAATTCATGTCTGATTGAAATTTCTCCACCTGCTCCTTCAGATTCTGGCAGGTGCGCGGCAAAGCGATGGCTTCTGCCTGAACTCTTTACCCCTCAAGTTGTTCCTCTCTACTCACAACGATTCACATCTGTCCTTGAAATAAATGAGGAAACGTTGAAGATAATTTTGTCATTTACAAGTCTAGCTCAAATTAGAGAAATACCTGAGAATATCCGCAAAGTAACGTGTTTAAATTCTTTTGCTTGCAAATCAAATACCTTTGAAAGATGTGAAGAGATGTATCGTGCAAAACCTGCTGGAAATTGCTAAATTCTGTAATTTGTTCAAGGATATTATGAGAAGAGCAGTAATCCATTTATGCACCCCATGCATATGTAAATCGTGCCAGCTCAAAGTTAGGACTTCATGTGGTGACTGCAGAAAGTGCCAGATAAAATCTTATTGTGCAGCGTGCAGCTGTCATGCAGCTGGGAGCAGAAACAACAATCACCTTAGAAAGAACACAGCTCTATGTTTATGACACTGTTATCACACCTGAAAAGTGTAGTGCATTATTCAGTGAAGCTGAGGAACACTTGAGAAGAAAAAATCGTCGCCCCATTTTCAACAATCTGCAAAGGCTCTTCTGCTGAGTGCATAAAAGGTCTCCTATTGTGGAAAACTAACTGCTGGCTGACAGCTAAAAATAACATTAAACGCTTCATCTGAGGGTTCAAAAAACACCTTGTGCTGACTTTGAATTTAATTCAAAGGGTGAGCTCTCCAACGGTGATTGTTTCCGAGTTAATTATTTCTTATTGAGTTAATCTTAATTAATGTCTGGGATTTGCAGTCAAATGTGAGTCAGTGACATTAGTCACATCAAAGAGGCTCACTGAGTGGTTTATTAGTTTCTTCCTTTCAGTGAATGTTATCTACATCTGGCCTCTAAGTTTCTCCCCCATTTCTCCACAATTAAATTACTTAACAGAATCTTGAGCATAGCCTTAGACGTGGCTTTTTACTTTTTCAAATGTTTTAGATTTCTGCCCTAAATACAATATTTCAGTAAGTTCTAAAAAGATTCACATTGGTCATTGAAAATATACATTTCATTGCATCTAATGCATGCAATCAAATGCATACTGATTGCATGCAAAAAAGTAGCAAAGAAATTGCAGCCTTGCTTCTGTCAACCTGCCCCAGGGCAGGTGTGGCTGCAATCATCAGTGGGTGAATAAACCCGTTGAGATTTAAATTAGAGATATAATGGACTTTATAATAAAATGTATTATTATTATTATTATTATTGATATCCTTCCGTGATTCGGAGATGTCAAGAAACACAAAGGTTTAGTTAGTTCAACTGGATCTGGTGTCTATGAATATGCAAAATGAAATGAACATTGACTTTCATCTGAAAAGAAATTAATGCAAATGGACTTAACCCCAAGTTGCTTTACAATTTGCATGTTGGTGTATGAGTAAGTGTGGCTGGGTGAATGTTCCTTTAGCCTAACAGCTCTTTGATTAGTCAGTATGACTAGATACGTGCAACACATAAGAATTTCCAGCTTCGTTAGCAAAGACCATTTGTGTCTTACTCTCTTTGTGGAGAGTTTCTCCAGTGTCTGTTAAGCAGCTGCCAAGTTAACAGTTTTAATGTTGATTATTTAGGCCACAGCATAGCATTTATGTATGCATAATTAACAGTATACGAATATAAGAGAGGGTTGTTCAGTTGGTAAAGTTGTTGTGTTGCAACTGGAAGGTTGTAGGTTTGATGGCGATGTCTCCTTAGGCAAAGCACTTAAGTATTGATGTATAAATGTGTGCATGTCTGTACTCTAGTGTGAAGGGCTTTCAGTGGTCAGAACGGCTGGAAAACTGCTCCATATGCTCAGTCCATTAATCAACTTTGGATTTTTTTTCCTTTGTCAGAGAACAACTGGATCATCCTGTTTCAGACTTCAGAAATAATACTGAAATTTCCTCATGTACATCAAACATTTACTGCACTCCAATAGCTTTCCTCTGCAGCCAATGCATACTGGTTTTTAGAGCGCTCTTCCCAATTGATTTTTATTTTGAAGAAAGGCTCCAGTAGTCTAAATTATCAAATCAATATTTAACTGGGCTCTTTAGCGTGAAATCTTCTGCACCACTAGCTGGCTGACCTGCAGGGTAAATGCTTAAAAATCTTTTTTGGTAGAGGTAACTATACAAGATATTGCTTTTAATATTCAAACTCAGACAAGACCTCAAATTATTCTTTGTGGACTTTAAATCATTCATGAGAAAAACGAGGTTTTGGGGATTCTGACCTGGCTGAAACTGAACATTGCCGGCTAATGCTAACCATGTGATATCCTGAACTGTGCATACTGTGCTCTGCAGCAGATTGCTTGCTGCAAACCTTTTTTTCTATCAAGAATCTGGGTTGCTGAACTTACTAACAGACTTTACAATAATGATACACTCCTACAGTTTTTTTTGCAGTCCTCTACAACATTTTCAGCTATAGCTACCAGTTAGATGAGGAATCTGACCTATTTTAATACGTCCTGACTGATTACACTTTACTGTATTCTCCTGTACAATATGGTCACATCATCCTGCTGCTTCAGGGGTGTTTGTCTTTTCAAAAACATTACTGTGTGGGTTGCTTCTTTGTTGATTTGCATGATTTGCAGTTGGCCAATCTCAGCAAGCAAGCGAATGACTCAAATAAGATATAATTTGTTTGTTTCTCCTTTCTAGATGTTAATTTAATCAATTCACACAAGCTAAAGTTACTTCTGGCTGTAAGGTCAAATACATTTAACCTTGGAAATTTTTGTTTATGCTTTGCTAGGGCAGCAGATATTGTACATGGCATGAGTTTGACAAAGTAATCAGAAAAAGTTGTAAATTGTAGATTTATAGGGTATCTATGCTAATTGGGTTTGAGCTGTAATGGTAGATGATGAATATAAAGATCATAATTATAACTTGTAGACAGAAGTAATTTGATTGATAAAATACAACTCAAAGGTATTTCAGTTTTATTGTTTAGCACCAGATCAAAACAAAAAGCTAACCAAGTGTCCTAGTCAAATCCAACTATATGAAATTCAGTTAATTCTGCTGGATCACAGCAGAATGTATGTACCATCAGTACATACTAAAATTACTTTCTGTTTATTGTGAATAAAGGTAATTTAATGACATTTAATAATATTTTGGGGAACAAAAATACATTTTTGCACTACTGTGAAGACCTATCAAAATGGAGATTTTTGTAAACAAGCAAAGACAGACAAGAGAAAAGAAGAAGGCCGAATGAGGGTAACATGCTACCCTGCTATGTGCTTCCTGAAATATGGAATATTAATGCACCTGGAGGAAAACATGGAGGCATCTATCTATAGACAGCAGCACCATCTGCATTAGTAATGACATTAAAGCGTTTCATTACACCTTTCTGCCTCGCAGTTCCAGCTCTACCTTTCTAAATGAAGACCTGCATCGAGCAAAAGCTGGTGGTAAATCAGCTTTATTGAAATTATTACTAAAAACAACACAGTTTACTACCTCGAAGCAACTCAGTAACAGGGCTTTGTGGAATGTCTCATGGGAGCTGCTCTGCTCGTCTTTTTTCTCACGACATGAATAAAAAGGCAGCCTTGAGAGTCTAAACTGCACAATGAGTACTGTGTCATCATTATTAGTTGGTAACCTTGAAAATTAAATCAAGCTGCACAGACATTCTAAAAACACTTGCATCTGAAACATTATACAAGAAGTCTATGAAATATAGGTGAACTTCTGCATGTTTACATACAAAATGAGCAGCATTTTTCTTACCCCCTCAAAGCCCAACAAGACTGAATTATATTAATGATGTTCGTTTTTTAAATTAATTACGACTCATTTTGGTTAAGCTCTCAAAACGTAATCATGACACTTTAGTCTATTGTGTCCTAAAGGAAATTTACACAACAAATGCAACAGTATGGAGGGTTTGTTTATGCCAAGATAAATGCTACCCACACAAATTTTCTGTTTTTCTTTCATATGTTCTCTAAGCCAGCTGAATGCAAAAAAGAAGAAATGTTGTAGATGTCAGACATACAAATACAATGAGATCCTGGAATTGATTAGTTACTGATGCAACATTGTACAACATGAGAATAATAAGAAATTAAATTCAATTCAATTACATCAGACTTGTACATCTGCTTTTTCTCCCTCAAAAGGGTTCTCAAATTTGCTCTACAATAAAATCAGTTATTTCCATTTATGCACATATTCACACCCTAATGATGGCAAGCTTCTACGCAATAAAAATAAAATAATTGGACATTTTAAAACCAACTGGTTTATTGGTTACTGACTTTGGACAGGACAACATTCACCAGCAACATAGTGATGGGAAAAGAAAAATAAACACCCCAAAGAGCATTTATATGATCGGAGGCATTCATGTCTGCCGGGAAACTTCTCAGTTTGTCATCTAAAAATTTAGTTTTTATATCATTATAATACATAGCATGGCACTGGCACATAGATCTTGGCCCGGCGCTGCACAGCAATGAATGTGTGCGATGTCATGGTGACCAGGCAAGCGAGCAGCGCTGCGCACCGCGCTAACCAGCTGCATCTAGTAGCTGTAACTCCTAAAATAAAGAAAATTTTTACATCTGGCTTTGTTCGGGCTCAAAGAAAACATTGTCTAACATTATCTAATATTATGATCTTCTGAATGGTTAAATAGCAGGAACAACAGAAAGAGTTGGCTTTAGATCAAGTCTGAAAAATACAGTTAATCTATTAGTATTTTGTTTTAAATAGACAATCAGATCATATTATGCATAGCTGCTTCAGTTTCCATGTTATGAAACCAGTGGAACCAGTCAGTCACTCCTTGTACAAGTTTTCTGGTCATTATTTTCATATTGTGGCAGTATGGAGTGATCCTGTGCCCTCCAGTGTCGGTTTTAGTGAAAACTCAATTAGAAATTTGACTGAACACATCTGTTGCCTTCTGATTCATTGCTTGAATTATAAAGTTTTCACAGATTCTTAAGAAATTAGGGCTGCCTTTATCATCTTTCACTCAGAATCTAAGATATTTAGATTGTGCAACACCTAAACTAAATTATTCAACCAATTTTATATAAAAATATGGTTTGCAACCTTTTGCATTTATGAAAATGCACATACAGTTTTGGCACTAAGCCCACACTAAATTGTGGTTGGGAAGAGACTCGTTTCTGTACCACTCAAGTAAGAACCACCACTGCATGAAATTGTAGTATTGTTATTAAATTCATGATATTATATCTCATACTTGAACTGGCCGAGAGCTGAAAGGACAGATTAGAACTAATCGTCAAAGCATCTGTTTCATTTTTATAATGCACACATGATTATTTCTAGTCGTTTGCTTCGTTTCTGAATTAAAGCGTTTTGCTGTCTGGAAATATTTATGGCAGGGCAAAAGTGGCCAACTGTGTACAGTGTTGTGTGGATGCTTCAGGAAAAGACAGTTTGTGAAGGGCAACAAGGCCACATCAAACAAAGCTGTTCGATTTAGACTTAAATTCTCTAATGTGAGCAGTTCTGAAGGAATGGGGAGTCATGGAGTTCAAATTTCTCATCTGGCTTATAGCATCTGAGGCAGACTTGCACCATGGTCTATTAAATTCAGCTTAGTGAAATGATGAAAATGAATACTCAGGCCTGAAGCCTGTCAGAGAGAACATATGGTTCTCAAGCTAAAATATAGTGTTCCAGTTAGAAACCAACATCACACACTTAGAGCTGTGTGCAAAGACTCAACAAATAAAAATCAATCACACCAATTAAATTTGGCCAAGCGAAAGTGGGCTGGAAAAGTCTTATGAATCTTAAATAAACCACACACGCAGCCGGCACACGCTGACTTCAGCTTTATTATGGTTGAACTGCTGTTTCTGCGCCTTTCAGCAAGACATATTCAGACTGCCAGTTTTCAAATTGAATGTCTGCAGCTCGCGGCACCTCAAACAGCCCTTTCTTCTCCATTATGGCGTTCAGGCTTTCTCCCACTCAGATTTCAGGTGACTCGGGGTTGCGATGAAATTGTGCCGATGTGAATGCAGCAGATGAATTACTGGGCTGAACGTAATGCAGCCCAGTCAAGTAACATGTCAGAGAGATACTGTATGAATGTTTCTAATAAAATGTATGCTATTAATCCATTAGTACTGGGATTGTTGCATCAGAAGGATTTTGATAAAATATAACAATGCAGCAGTCCAGTGCTGAGTTTCTAAATTGTTCTAGTAGTGTGCATTTCTTTTACTTTTTCTAGTTGGTTCTGGCCACCAAATCTTTGAGGTCAGGTTTTAAAAAAGGCAGTGGCTTAGTGTAATATGCACCACCAAAACTTGAATGTGCAACTTGCTGGGTAAAATGATGGTGGCTCAGAAAGGCTGAAATGATTCATGGAAATTAAAGAAAATCCTAAAAATTGAGCTCCACTTATGAAAAGAATAAAATATTCACAATTTTCTCGGAAAATGTATTCATACCTTGATTTGTTAGAAACTGTGACTCACAGCGAATAATTATTTTTTATATTGTGGGAAATAATGGATGTTTAGTTATATCAATGATAATTTATTTTTATTATTCATTTTGCTATGTCTTCAATGCTGTGTACATTTTCTGTGCAGAGTCAAACATTAAAAACAAACAATATTTGACCCAGGAAAATAAGAAAAGACATATAAAGCAAAATAGAAACCAGAAGACGCAAAGATGCAACCAAAAACACACTTCTGTTTTGCAAACTTAAGAATACAAGAATCTCAGGTGCACACGAAAGATTTTTGTTCTTTGTGGAAATATATATTTCATACTCTTCAATCTTTTATACATTTTAAATGATTAAATCCCCATGTTACTGTCATACTCATGTTAAAAAATTAATCTATCTAATATCATAAATACAGATGGCTTTATCAGGACTGTTAAGGGTTCCAATGGATTCAAAAAACGAATATTAAAGATGTTCTCTTCTCCATTAGCACCTCATTATTTTATCTGGCATTTTTTAAATTTACATGAAAACACTATATCTTACTTAATGTCATAAAATTTGGATAGAATTTGGAGTTACTGATCATCTTTTTGTCCAAACTGGTTGCCACAAGTTATCCATCATGACAGCAAGAACATATAAATCACATCTCAGTGACGCTTTGAAAAGATCACCATGAATTTTCCTCTAAAATGCTGCTAAAATATCTGACTGCTTGTTCAAGTCCATAACATGACAGGCAAGATCAGAAAACTAGACTGCTGTTTTACCAGCTGCCACAAATATCTAGAACAGAACAGATGGTTCTGCTACTTACTGGACTCATTTGAAAAAAAAAAAGAAAAGAAAAAGAAACAGTTTTTATTGATAAACCAGAAGCAGTAAAACAAATGTTTGACTGTTCATGGCTTTTTATATGTTTTTCTATAACCTTGTTGGATTTCAATGTGCAGTTTTCTGAGAGATCTCATCTTTATGGCTGTCATAAACAGTGATAGTAATTTTGAAAAGGCATCAACTGTGTGAAACTACAAATAAACAATGAAAACTAAAGCCTTGTTTGTCAGTTTATGTTTAGATTTAGCTTGTTTTGGTTTGCAGCACTTGTGCAGTGGTGTGCTTAAACTGTTTGCTTATACACTGCACACGTAAACCCTCAACAGTTTTTCCTTCATCGGTCGTAAATATAAAATGCAGGTGCATCTAAAGTAGAAAAGGTGCTCAAACTCCAGCCTTGAGAGGATTAAGAGACAATGTCAGAACGGTCCTACTTTGGCAGATGAGAAATAAGACTGGACTGTTATTTGTTTTGGAAATGAAATCATATTACCATTCAGAAGCCCAGCAGCTTTGTTCTAAAACACTGTTTATTATCTATTTTATGCAATATGGTTATTTATTTCCGAGAAACTCAATTTAGAGTTTTCATTCGCTGTAATCCATATTAATTAAAATCAAATGAAAAAGATGCCTGAAATTTATCACTTTTCATGTAATGATTGCATAAAACATATCAGCATCAATTTTTGAATTCCACTAAAACAAATGTTCTAATTAAACATGTTCTAATTATTGCCCCTGTAAATACGGACTTATTTCTAATATTTAACCAAAATTTACAGATGCTGGCAGGTTTTTGCTGTTGTTTGTTTTTATGAAGGTCAGTGAAAATGTGTATTTAAGCCAGCCTCACCGTCACTCATGAGGTAATGCAGGTTGATACCCGGGGGAGGGGGGTTGGGGGGGGTGATTTGAGCCCTCTTGAACTGACTCAATGATGCCCATGGCCTTTTGTTCTCCAATTTTCCAGATAAAATAAACATTGCTCCACACATTACTGCAGAGAACCCAGTAGATAAGCATTTCCCAGCACTAATGCATTGATCTAAGGACAACCTGTCCTCTGTTAAATTCAATTTTTGAATCAGGCTCAACAGATACATCCTTCGAAAGATGCTGCCCCTTCCTTCCTCCTTTCAGACGTCTCTCTGGAGGCATTAGTTGCTCTTTGCTTTGCCACAGCCAGACAGCCCTAACACTAACACCGAGGCCCTGGAGAATGAAGTGCAGCAGATTTTTCATGAGTGTGTTGATCGGGCTGGTGTGTTGGGCTTGTGATGAGGGGTCAGCTACAGTGCAAGTTTTTTTATAATCCAGTTGAGAGAATACAAGTTCTTTGGTTCTGTGGTCGTGGTGGCGGCTGACTCTCCCTTAGCGTTGCGGTGCAAGACAAGTACAGAGTGAAATGTGCGCTGAAGCATCACTATCTTTATGAAACCAGACACGCCGAAGGATTTCTCTGATAGGGCTATTCTAACTTGTACAGATATGGATGTTTACTTATTATGGGCAGATTAATTCTGAAATATGAATTGTTTAAGTCAATATTAGCTGCAAACCTAATATTTGAAATATGATGTGGGATTTCAGACTGTAAGCTTTAAATAGAAATCTGATTGTCTGATCTGTATGCAAATTACAAGATTTTAATGTCATATCATGTGCACAGCGGAAGAAAAAAAAAAGTTTCTCTCACTAAATTCTGATCCACACCAACTGAAGCATGTCTTGTACACTGATGAGAAGATTAAGAGGGAAATTTCAAAGCAGAGCCAGGAAAGTTGGGAGGACTTTGTTTTGATGTATTGGTTTATTGAGGAATTTTATTGCAATTCTTCCATATTTGTCCGAACCACAATCTAAAACAATCAAGCAAAAATCCTATTTCTGGCCACTTAATTATTACATGTTTAACGTATTATTACATTACTTTTATGTGGGACAATCATGAAAAAACGTTTTTGGAGTATTTTTTAGAGTTACTTGATTTCTTTTGAGTATAAAGAATTAAACTGTTTTTTGTTGTTTTTAATAAAACATTAAAACACAAAATTGTATGATAAAGAAAACACAGATGATGCATTTATTGAACAATATCTAGAAATCTTTGCAGTCAATTATTTATTGTAACCTTTGCCTTTGCAACAACTTTCCTTAAAAATAAATCTTTTTAGCTTGGATTTCAGTCACTTCAGTTGTGCTGTCTTGGTTTTTATCTACTTCATTCAACTTCCTTTGACTTATTTGTTCAATACAAATATTTTTCTATTTCAACCATGATACCCCAGTGTTATTTATAACTTTATTTTAATTTCAGTGACATTATTTTTAGATTTGCTCATTTACATTTTGCTACTGTTTCATATTCTAGTTTCAGAATTTCAATTCTTGTGTTTATATTTTAGCATTCATCAGTTGTGACTGCAATTTTCTAAATATAACACCTTATTATAGTTGTCAAGAATTATTTTAGTTTCTTAGCTTAACATACATTTGTGTGTTTATTGATTCTGAGTTTAGTCATTTATTTGAACTTGTGCAAAGCAGATGAGCTTTCATTTAATTATGTGAAAAGTGTCTGAATAGTTGACATTATTTTTTCATGTGTGTTATGAACTGTCTACAATCCTGATATTAGAATAATGTAACAATCCATGCAGTCACCTCTGTTTAAGATGAGGAATGAGAGGCACTGCAGCAGGGGAGGTGAGCTATTAATAGAGAATTGCCCAGGGGCGCTCAGAAGTCTTTGGCCAGCCTTGAAAAACTCATGCACACTTATACAGTTGTGTATCCATGACGGAGTGCATCACAATGACTCACATCCATTTCCAGGAGTCCGAAACTTGATTTATACTTCTGTGCTAACAACCAGCTCAGGCATGCTGCAGCCTATGCGATGCAAATAAACCAAGTGCCTCCATAAAGCAGTCGCAGCATCAGACTGCTACATGGATGGAGATGTATTTCCCTTTGCATGACAAAAGGAAAGGAAGGTTTGCTTTGGATAGAAACAAAAAAAATGCATAGAAGAATAAAAAATAATGCTACCAGCTAATAAGCTAGCTGGCTCGGATGACAGGCTTGAGTACAAAAATCAGGGTAAACCCGATCAAACAAATCTTTAGACATTTTGAGATTCACACTTGTTTCCTCTCAACTATCACATCATGCTAGTTGAGTCTTGCTGCAGAGCCAACTGACTCAATGTAATTCTTCAGAAATCATTTGGCATTTCCTGATCCACTCTGTTTGAATTGCATTTTAGATAAAATTAGACTCTAAAATAAAAAGCGTCCAGAATCCTCCCATTGTAGGATTTGCTTGAATTTGGACCAAAATGGCCTTGCAAAAGATATTGAAATTTGTCACACTATGATAACAGACTTCAATGTATTTGATTGTTCAATGTGAGAGACACACACAGTCCAGTCAATGTTTGTGGGAAACAAAGCTTGCATGGCACAAAATAGTTTAGGCATAGAAAGATTGAGTAGAGCGTGTCTGAACAGCAACATTCAAGTCTTTCCTCTAATGAATTTAGGTCTGGAGTTCCTGAACTAATTTAACAGCTGAACATGCTTTGATCTAAACAGCTGCAGCTCTAACTACTTTATGGCTGTTGTCCTGCTGGAAGGAAGACCTTCACCCTAGTCTTAATTATTTTGTAGAATTTCATCCAGAATTATTCTATACCGCGTCCATTTCAGCTTCCCATAAACTCTGACCAGCATCACCATCACCGTTACCATGTTTCATGTTAGGGATGGTTTATTTAGGGTGATGTGTAGTGTTCGTTTTCAAAAAAAAGTTCAGTTTTGACCTCATCTGAACAGTTCACATTCTTTTACATGTTAACTGTGACAAACTTCGAATGGGATTTTGTGATTTTCTTTCAAAAACAGATTCTTTCTCGTGTTATTTTTTTTCATAAAGATAAGATCTGAAGTTCCCACCTGAACTGTGAATCTTAGATGCAGCACGCTGTTTCTATTTTAAGATAATGTGTTGAACAGATCTCCATGACATGTTCAAAGCTTGGGATATTTTTTTATTGCCAACTGGGCTATAAACGTACCTAGAACTTTCTCCCAAGCTGTTTGATGAGTTCCTTCATCTTCATGATGCGGTTTGTTCACTAATATTATCTAACAAGCCTCTGACGCCTTCACAGAACAGCTCGATTTATACTAAACCTAAGTTGCAAACAGATGGACTTTTTGTGGAATTAGGTGTGAGAGTAAAGAGGGATGATTACAAGTATATGCCATACTTTCAAGAATCTTACATTTAAAATATTTAAAACATTTACCGCAATAAAAACTAATGAAGCATTAAAGTTTGAGGTTGTAAATAGTGACAAATTTTTAAATTGAGTACAAGCTAGAAGGATATGACTTTAAGCTAAAATTAATTAAGAATACATGAGATTTTCTGTTGTTGACTGTGGCAATGTGACGCAAATGTGTCAAATTTCTATTTCTCTCTTGACTGGAAATGGTAGAATATATATAGCTCTAGAAGAAATTAAGAAAGCGATTAAAATGATCAGTTTCTCTGATTTTACTCTTTATAGGAATATGTTTGAGTAACATAAACATTGTTTTCCTATTCCATGAACTACTTACAACATGTCTCCAAAATTTCAAACAAAAATTAAGTATTTATTTGCAGAAAGTGATAAATGGTCCAAATAATGAAAACGATGCACTGCTTTCCAGCCTCAAATAATGCAAAGAAAACAAGTTCATATTCTTTTAAAATACTAATGTAACTCAGGAAGTGTTCAGAAATCAAGTTGGTGGAATAACCATGAGGTTTTCAATTGAGTTCAGTGCAGTGGGATCTTAATTTTATTCAGAGCTGTATGTTTGTGTTGCTGGAACTGTATTTGTAATGAGGATGAATCTAATGACATCCTGCTTTGCTTGCAGTTACTTAATTTATTGAGGTTGGGATGTAAGTGTGGGCTTATGCATTCTTAGTGTAGATTTATGTAATAAATATAACCCTAAAAAAAACACCTTAATGAAATGAATACATGTACAAGAGAGCATGTGAGATTTGTGACTGTTAATAAATCCAAAGATAATTTTGCTTTTTAAATGCATCATGCTTCTGTAAACGTTGTAATTTGACTCAGTAAAGTAATTGCAGCACCAACAAAATCAGAAAATGTACTCCACACAGAGCAATAGAGCTTTGTGTACATGACTTGTAAATCAGAAGCATTGTCTGTATCATTTATGTCAAAGGAAATTGAATTTCTTGCTCTGAAGCACATACTTCATAATAATTCACAGCAGAAAATCTGCAATACAGGTAATTGAAAATATATCAGTGAGTTCTTTGAAGGGTATTTTATGGTCTTGTTTAATCAGAGGCTTTGCTGTGCCTGTAAAAGTCTGGCCCAGAATGATACGGCTATAACAGCATAGATGTAATTCATCACATTCTTTTTTTGGGCCCTTTTTGAAACTGACAAAACTGCTGTGGTGGAAAAAAAAAAAACATCACAAATCCATTGGGTCTCTTTTTATAGAACATAAAAGTGAGTATTAGGACTGATTTTTCAAACTGAGATATGAAAGAGAGAAACGACTTGTGTCAGTGCTTTGATCGAGCCATTTTGAGTAACGTAACAAATTTGATGTAGATTCTCCAGGATAGGTTGATACTTTACATTCCCCAACCAATTGAAGCATAAACTTTTAAAAATTAAATACAAAATTAAGTTTGGTAAAAAAACAGAATAAAATGACTCAAATATTGAGCGTTATTTCAAGTTTTATTAAACACCAGGATATTAAGTGTATAAAAGCAACGACACCACAGGTACCTCCCAGTTTATGTATTTCAATAATTCAGTTCAAAAAGGGAAACACGGATTTAGTATGCACAGCATTATATTAAAAACATTTATTTCTCAGATTTTGATGCTCTTGGCTTACACAAAATAAAAACCTAAAATTAATTTAGATCACAAAATTAGAATAACCCATAAGCTCTAATTTAAAAAGCTTTTTTATTAAAGAAATGTAAGCCTGTTGGAAGGTTTGTCCAGCCACTGCATAGTATATGCACTCAATACTTAATGTGGCCACATTTTGCTTGAATTACTGCATCAATGCAGCATTGCATGGAGGCAATCAGCCTGTCACTCTGCTGAGGGCTTAAAGAAGCCGAAGTTGATTTAACAGCAGTCATCTGCATTGTCGGCTCTTCTTCTCTCACTACCTCTTGACAGTACAGCTTCTCTTTGAGCTTAGGTCAAGTGGATGTGCTGGTCAGTTCACCACAGACATACCAGGGTCATTAAACAAGGTACTGGTGATTTTGGAAGCTGCAAAGTTTATCAGGAAAATTAAGTCACTTAAAAGTTTCTTGCAGATGCTTCACAGACTTTGGAGTTGGTAAAATAAGTTAACACCATCAGAAGACATGGGAGTCCAACTCACCATTGACTGTGATGATTCACTTTGGACCTCAAGCAACTCCCCCAGTACTCTGGGACTTTTATTCCAAAGGGAAATGCAAAATTTACTTTCATCTGAGAGGAGGAGTTTGGACCACTGGACAAAAATATGGTTCCTTTTTTCCTTAGTCAAGGTCAGGTTTTTCTGAACCCTGGTTCTGTCAATCCAGAATCTGATGGTTCTGGATTGACAGTTGTCCTGTCCGTCTGTCCTGTGCATGGAGGCCCATAAAGCTATTAAAGCTTGTAATTCTGCCCAAACTCTTGAATGGCCGTTGCTTCAAAATCCTCTCAAGGCAGTAGATATCCCCAGTACCAGACCCTACTTTTCTACCACACTTTTTTCTTCCACCTAACTTTCCACTAATGTTCTTAGATGTGGCAGGATGTGAAAAGCCACATTCTTTTCTTTGGGGGTAAATGACTCTTTCAATAACATTTATGTAATAAAAAGCATCTTTTATTTCTGTAATGTAATATTATAGTTTTATGATAAACTAAAGTGTAAAAACATATCACTTTGTGGGACGTTAATGTAAATAAGTTTCACTTGCATTTGAATTACTGAAATAAATAAGTCATATTAAATGAAGTTTTAATGTATTCTGACTGAATGTATTCTGACTGAAATCCAACTGTGAACTAATTGAAATATTCTGAACACTACTGCCATAAAACATCATAATTAATAGATCAGTGCTTTATGCTGCTCAAACAATCAGATATGTCACTGAAAAGGGAGTAAAAAACCTCACAATGATGATTCATCCCACTGCTGGTGCATGTTTGTACTCTGATGCTGTACGCATGTGAAACTACAAAAACGCCACCGATTCTAATAGAGACATACGATGTTTTATGGTGCACAGAGGCTGCAGCACATACACAGTTGGTGAAACACTCACCCTTTCAATGCTTTCAATGTACGTCACAAGAAAGCCGCCAACGTTACCACCAGTGTAAACTACGCATGCGATAACTAATTCATATCATTTCTACCAATCTGCACTGTCAGAACTAAAGGATACAAGAAACAGGAAGCTGGAGGGGAAATGTCTTACCATGCCCCGCTCTCGTAAGAAAAGGCATCCTGTTGATCGCAATGGGGACGGTACCATGTTTATTGTGGAAGTGGTGGACATGGTGGGTGGTGCTCAAACTCGAAGAAACTCGCGCCGTACCGGTCTGGATTGGGAGCAAAGTAATCAAGGTGAACCAGAGTATTTGCCTCGAACAATAACTCAGACCCATGCTGAGACTGAACTGGGACCAGCTGCTCCTGTGTCCGAGCACGGGGGTGGTCGCAAAAAGTCTACCCATGTGTGCTAATTCCACGAAGGCCCAGGAGAGACAACGGGGCCGGGCTCTGGCCTCTGATCGTTCAGCCTGAAGACAGCAGGGCATCTCACTGAGAGGCTGGATCCATTTCTTTTCAGGATCCTTTGCTGGATTAGTCACTTAGTTTTGGCCTGGACTCTGGTAGAAAAATATCCTTTTGACTTGCACCAAAAAGAAACAATCCAAACCCAGAGCCACGTGCAAAGCTGTTTACTAAAACAGGAAAAAACCCCACAAAATTTCAAAATCTATCTGAAAAGCTTCCTCGAGAACATTCTTCCAAAACTGAGCTCCAGCATGCAGGAAGATGCAGATCCAAACAAAGCTTGGGGTTCAATCCAACAGCCATGTTGTCCAGTCATTATATTTAGGCATGAAAACTGGCAGGGCAGAGACTCATGTGATAAGAATTCTGATAAGAGCCTCCATCGCCCACAGGTAGAGCTTGAGGGCAGCTGAGCCTGCCCACTAAGAAGAAGAGAGCCCCTCCACCGCAGTAAAAGATGAAACACGTTTCCGTGGGAAAATGAATCATTTCATTAAGGAAATAAATAAATAAAAATAAATAAATCTCGAGCGGATAAAAATACGAGGGGTGCAGCTACAGAGGATGACGCTGGAGCCAGAGCTTTTGTTCCCTTTAACCGGGGAATGAAAAAAAAAAGAAAAAAGAATAGAGACAGGGAGGAGGAGGAAGAAGAGGAGGGAGGGGGGGTAGAAAGCCAGGGAGCAGTATCTGCAGCAGCGCGGTAAAGAAGAAAATCCAGAAAATAAATAAATAATTTGTCAGCAGCTCCTCTTCCCCCCAGTCCTCTCAGTGGCGCCGCAGATCTGGCGAACCGCAACCTCTGGCGTGCTCAGAGATCCATCAGAATGCAGCTACAGCAGCCTCTGTTTCAGACGGACGTAGGCTCCATCTCTCACGCTCCACCTGCTCAGACTCATGCAGCAACAACTACTGCTGCATTCCCCTCGCTGCCGCTGCTGCTCCTTTCCCCCCCTCCTTCGTTTCTTCCCTTTATCCTCTCCGGTTACCTTGTCCAGATCCGCTAGCTTCTGATGGAGGACATTTAAGTGGCGGCGTCTGGTCTCCGGAGGAGGGCAGGTGATGCTCGACTTGCTGCAGAAAGGTTTATGCTAATTAAAATTAAAGACTGTGATAAATCACAGGAATGACTGAGATTCCAGGACAGCCCAGATTCCCGGTGAGGACGATATCCTCGCCTTGGACTGGAGGCGAGCTAAAGGAGCTCTTCTGAAGGCATACTGTAGTCAGGGTGCTCTGATCCAGCGAGGCACAGCATGTGCCTCTGTGTATGTTTGTGTGTGTGTGTGCGTCTGAGGAAGAGTCTGTGAGCAAATGAGAGAGGAGGGTGAGGGTGGGTGAGGGATAGCGGCAGAGAGGAAGGGAGGGAGGGAGGAAGGGAGGGCGACTCAGGAAGAGACGGCGAAAGAGAGAACAGGCAAACACTCCGGGAAATAGTGAGGCAAGTAAATGGGTTGTGTGAATAAATACATGCTAGAGAATTCGCAGCGCGCTGGCTTAAAGGTCCTGGCAGTAACACGTAGGAATCATACTGCAGAGGAGGAGCTTGATTTAGGTGAGCTGTCAGAGCTCTGTCAAGAGGGAACACAGGGGGATACAAGCAGCATAAAGACCCCAACGCTACAACAGGTAGAGAGGAGAGGGGAACGCGAACGCACGCCGAAAACAAAGCAGGACGGAGGAAGTTAGAGGTTGGGCGGTGTAATCTGTCTAGAACAAGTCAAGAAGAGCTGCATCAAAATTCAATCGAAGACCTGTCTCTTTGCAGGAGAGCATCGCCAATCTATTTGCTCACAATCCCTCCTCCTACATCTGTATACCAGTCACCTCTCTTGTTTACCGAGAAGCTCTCATGCTGTTTAAGCATGCTGAACTCATTCACAGCCACGACTGATCTGTGGGGTCAGGGGCTCTCCGGCCATGTCTGAGCTGCTCACAGGAAAATATGTGGCGTTCTGGCACGATGGAGACGTTATGAGAAGAAGGTAGGGACAGGAGCGAAGGGAGGAGAGGAAAAACACAAGGAGTGGAAGGCATCGGGAGAGGGAGGCTGCAGCTGTATCAAGTGAATCACGGTCGATAGAGATATCAGCCGGGATTGCCTGGTCGGTTGAAAGGACACGCATGGAAACAGGAGGACAGAGGCGAGCCATGCAGCGCCACCTCTCACGGTGACAAGAAGCCGACACAGGCCATTACTCAAGAGAGGGAGGGAGTGCTGCGTGTGGTGGAGCGAGGCTGATTGAACTAAAGGAACTGAGGAGAGATACGCGCACGACGCTGTGAAATCACAAGTGGCTGAACGGCGTTCAGACATTCATCCGCGAGTATTGTGGACATAAATAAACCAATAGAGGCTATGGATCTGCTTTCGTTTTCCCATCTGAGTCAGAAGGAGATTTAAATCCTTTATGCGTTTCCTTCTCTTTGTACTTCTCAGTAAATCGTAATGCGTGTCAGCTCTCCCAAACAGACTCTGCCTGGCTATAACATGAAGATTAGTTTACGGCAAATGTCTATTTGGCGACAAAACATACAGACATCTCATTGACAATACCTGCAGAGATGCACATTTCACTCTCCTTATAACAGGTCATTATGGACTTGTGTGCCAGGTCACAGTCCCTATTGCTATTTTCCATCTTTGCGGTTTTGGTCGTTTTTTCATGGATCAATTGGGACATTTATGCCTGCTTTGATAACTACTGATTTAAAGCAATTTTCTATAATCTTCAAATAGTCTGTTGAAAGTAAATTATAGGTTGTTGTTTAATGGCTCCAATAATTGGTAACAACCCAAGAAATCCACATGCACAAAGACACCATGAAAAGTTATCTCATAAACTAGGTTGTGTTTTATAGAAGAATTGAAAAGGCAATAAACTATTGAACATGTGAAAGCATAAAAAGGCAGAGAAACCAAGTGAAATCTGTCAATAGTTGAAACACAAACCCTTCAAAATAAGTTGATTTAATCAAAATTGTGGCTAGTATAACGGTTTCTCATTTCCAGGTTGTCACACAAGAAGCATCTTGTGATAGCTATCAGTACAGAACGCTCCCAAGACATTCACAACCTCTCACCAGAGGAAGAAAATGATGTCACAGATGTATCTCTACTTCAGAAAATTTCAGAAAGCATCACTGGGGCCATAATCTGTCAATGAAAACATCATTTCACCGCAAACCAGCCGTGAAAAGCTTTACGCCACAATATTTTAAGAGAAAGACTTTCGCAGTTCCATCAAACCAACATTAGACCATCAGAATCTGTCTACTCAGAAGATTTCACTGCAGGAAAAAAAGAGGCTTAAACTCGTTTATAATGAACATCTGGGGAAGACAATGAACATAGCAACCCATAAATATCAACGTAAAGGTGGAGTTTGGGGGTTTTGATATCACGATGTCAGTATATATGAATTTTAGATCATTTATATGAGGAAATTTACAGAGATCTAAACAGTGGAATGATCCTTCACACGCAGATAAGGTAAGTATCCACTTACACTTACTTATAAGTGGATAATTTTATAAAACTATGTTTACATATGTGTCATTATGAGCATACAATTTGAAAAAGGAAAAGAGTAATTGTATTGATCTGCCGCATGCAAAAACAAAAACACAAAACAGTGAAAGAAATTTGACATCACAAAATAAAATGTCAACAAAAGTTCATAAGTTGTTTTGTAAATTATTACATTTTTTTGGAATATTATTTTTTAATACTGTAGTGTGACATCTTATTACTGATTTCTGGCAACCGTTAAATTCAGCAGTTTTTTTTATTTAGGAGTTTATTCTGTTTTTTTACTAGTCTTTTTTTCATGTTATTTTTCTTAAAATAAAATACATGTATATTACTGTCGGTTAAGAGCCCTATACTTTAGTATATTTCAAACATATTTACATTTGTGAAAGTACATTTTAAGTACTCGTTCATCATTGTTTTTATTTTCAACATATTTTTGCAGTCCAAGCAAATGAAGATGAAAGAGGAAGTCAGAGATCAGGTATTAGAAAACCTAAAGACGTTCCTGTCTCAGAAAAGATGAGACAGCACACTGGTCACTGGGTTCGACAACGTTATCTTGTCAAAAGGACAAACATGGGGGAGGAGCGACAAAAGAAAATCTCTCATGCTCATAGTCAGAGAACGACAACAAACTAGAGGACACAAAGTCTTCAAAGTGGCATTTATAGAATAACTGAGTGTTTCCAAGGACCAAACATTTTTATAAATGTGATGTTTTTATAATCTAGTGGGATTTGAGATTTAAGCTTTTCAGTCAATAAGGTTTTTGTGTATGGTAGAGGATTTGTGATTATGAGGGCCTGAGCACTTTGTTAGAGTAGAAAACACCATGATGTCTTCAATCCCACCAGATCTTAAGTAAAAATGCCTGTAAACTCATAACAGGTCACCAGGTTTTTAAGAATTAAAACTATCCGAGAATATTTCTGTTGCCAAAACTAGACAAAAAGTAAAATTTCTTCCATGAAAACTCCTAAATTTGGGTCATTAGGGAGCTGAGGAGAAGAGAGCATAAAAAGAGCGTGCAAAGATCCTCTGTTTGTGTGCTTCACCTTTGTTAAATCTGAAGAAATCTGAAAATAAGCTGTCCCTCTATCGACAGCAGGAATACCATTAGGTGTAGAATTTAACACATTTGATTTACCACAATAAATGTACTCAAATTAAAGGTTATATTTTTCAGAATTTTTATATAAGTGTCTGTTCTGCTCCAATAAAAGTTTATATTGTTTAATTTGTGGTGGATGCTGTAAGCTGGTGCAATGTCATTTTCTTGACAATTTGGTCAGGGAGAACAAAAGGAATCCTGAGATGCTTCATGTTAATTTTACTTTAAAAATTTTTTTTTTTAATTTTTTTTTTTTTTTTTAATTTCACATCATGTTTTTTACATTTTTTGTTATATACCTGTGCTTTGGATTTTGTCTTTTTACTTTCTTACTGTTATTTTTTACTAAGTGGATGAGCTACATTAATAGCTATGAAAAAACCCCCCACTAATGTGTGGGATTTCACACTATGAAAACACAAGTATAAAAACAGCATGTAATTTCCAATTATAGTGAGGACTGAGTACAACAGGACAGAGTGGGGTGATTTATAATGTGCGACTTGGACTGTCAGGCTGTCCAGCATGCGATCATCTTTCTCGGCAGCGATGATATCTTGGTGGGAGCTGTCAGCAGTGAAAAGCTGTCCTTAATCAATTTATAGGCTCGAGGGTTGCTCAACATGAAGAAAGTCTGGGGAGATGGAGAAGCCTGAGACTCACTCGCTGTCCTTGTGCTGTCCTTGGTTATTCGATAGGCTGAACATCCCATGTCGAACTTCCGACAGACCACACGAGATGTACGGATATGCGGTATTTGAATACATATTTTATTTAAAATAAAAATCTGGTGAAGTTGTCCAGATTTAAAAGAAAATAATCACATTAAAATTTTTGAGAAATTAAATTTCATTTAATAAGAGAAAATTTTATCTTAACCAACCTGGCTCGTCTTTGCAGAATTGCCGTAATTGAGTCGCATTTGAGGGTTTTTCAACCCAGCATCAAAGTCTGATTTAAGCCTGGACCATGACTCGGTCTCGCCAAAATCTTTATCTTTTGCTTTATTTATGATTTAGCCAGAGGTTGAGTTGCTGGTGTGCTTCAGATTGTGCTACAGCAAAACCCAAAAGCACTTGACTTTTAATGCGCCCTCTTTGTTCTTAAAGGTGGATTTTCCACTTTCAGAGTTGGAGATTCAACAAGAACACCCGATAAAGTCTGGATTACGGCTGGGAGAGTCAGTGCTTACTGAGGCACCACAAGTTTTTTGTTCAACATAGCAACCATGAACATAGAAGGAAGAGGAGGTGACTGACAGAAACTTTTTAATAGCACTTTTAAAGTTTTGTACAGCTCTAATCCAGTGTTATACATTGTGTATCACAATAGCTATTTGTGAACTTAGATCAAAATTCAATTGTAAATTGAATTTATGGACCTACAGCTGAATGGCATGATATGGATCAGCTGTATGAGTCACTTTTAAAATGCAAACATATATGGCAACAATATATGGCAAATAAACAATATTTCACTGTTGGTATGATGTTTTTTTCCTACAATTCAAGTTTTAGTTTTTTTAGTAGACCAGACATTCCCTTTTTATGTCTTTTCCTTTTGAGAATAACAATTCAAACTGTGCTACATTGGAGTAGTAAAGCTTTAGAAATGCCTTTGTAACCACTTTTAAATGCGCCACTGAGTTTGTTCTTTATCTGTTCTTAAATTGATTCTACCCCAAAGAATATTATCCTTTTGATGTTTTCCTTAGATCTTGTTTATCTTCTCAAAGCCCCAGTCAGCATTGGCAGATGGCCGCTTGTACTGAACCAGGGTTTGCTGGATGTTTCTTCCGGTTAAAGGGAAGCTTTTCCTGTCCACTGTCACTACTCGCATGCTTGGTATTGATGATTTTTTGCTGTGAAGAGAAGTGAAGTGCTGGGTAAACTTTTTAAAATACTTTGAAAAATTAATTGAGCATACTGTCCTGTTTGATAACTAGGATTAATTGGAATGTATGTGATTAAATTGAAATTATATTTTTGTAAATATCATTTTACAAAAACATTTGTTGTTAATTGGTGCTATAGAAATAAACTAAATTGATCTAAACTGCTGTTGCAGATGAGTCAGCTTATCAATTTTTCTGATCGGCTACATTTAATAGAATATTGAATGCTCATTTTTATTAGTCTGGGTGTGGCTTGAGAATGATCTCAACTATAAAATGAAAGTTTAACAAGAGGTAAATACTGTATTTTTATTTTTACATAGGGCCAGGATGGTTTAGACATTTGATTCAATTAATACGTGAAATCCACATTTGAAAGCTGCATTTTGTATTTACTCAGATTATCTGTGTAAATACCATTTTTTTGATGGTCTGACACATTCAAGTGTGACAAAAAAACAAAAACAAAGATATATATTTGATGGGGAAATGTTTTCCGATGGGATTGTAACTGCCCAAGATTTTCCATTTCTGCAGCACTGTCTAGATACTTTTTTTTTTTTTTTTCACATCATTTTTTACATTACAACCAAATCTTTTTCACTTGGATTCACTAAGTCACTCGCTTTTCCTTGTATGTAATAATATATATATTATGAGGAGAGCTTTGACTATCGTAGTAAAAGAAGAAGCCAGGAGGTATCCCGTAAACTTGCAAATGACATGATATGAAAGGACGTGCACGGCGTTTTAAGGACTTAAGAAAGCTAAATGTGCATGTTTTTTCTCAGGAGGATTGGTGAGGGGATTTTTTCTGCAGACATCCAGTCTCGCCCCCGGGGGTAAAGTAGCAGGATTAATCATAGCACTTTCAGATTAATTACTCATAATGCTAGCATCCTCTAAAAGGCATAGCCTGCAGTTGTGATGTTTGGTTGATTTCATTAATCTCAAAGCGACAACACCTAAAATAAACCTGGCTCAGACGGTGGAAGAGAAGGAGACAGGCAGCACGATGCACCGCAGCTGCACCAAAACCCAGCAGAATTGCAAAGAATCATTTTGTTGCAAAAATGAAATCCAACTTGCTTGCTGTTTTAATTTTTTTACTGAGCTGAAACTAATTGCAATTCCACAGTTGAGAACAAAAAAAAATTCAGTTGTTTATTCAGAGTTGAAGTAAAGAAGGGCTTAATGATGCAAAACTTTATTGGCAGTTTTTTCTTATTAAAATTCATACCTTCAGTGCACATTGATTTCTCACTCTTTGCTTGAAAAAAAAAATCAACTCTGGTGTCTTGGCATCCTTCAAAACTCTCATTCGAAAAGACAGCCTTTGCAGAAGTGTGTTGCATATTGCCGGCTGCACATGGTGCTGGCAAAAATAGACTCCATTTGCTTGTTTAGCTGAGGCTCCTAGCCCCAGCATGGTTCCTAGAAACGAAGAGCGGCAGCGATGCATACAATGCAGACAAATGCCAACGACAAGGGATAAAGAGCCACAGTCAGCCAAATCTGAATATCCATCATTTTAAACTGCTGTGGCTCAAAGGAATAAATTAAACATGGTGCCATCATGGAAAGCCAAACCTGAGAAAGAATCTCAAGTCTTCCCAGCTTAATGATCTGATGATTTCATTTTGACAGTGATTCTAGGAAACTGTAAATTGGAAGCTCATTAGGGAAGGAGTTTTGTTTAGTTTTGATCAGCTGGTTTTGCTCATTATATAATCACTAGGCAGAGCAAGCAGGCATGCAGAGGAGATGCTGATTTAACGCATTTAGAAGTTACTTTAAACATTTGAAATGGAGTTAAAAAATGTTTCAAACCCACTTGTTGATTTTCACTTTCGTCCTTTATCCTTTGTTATATAAGCCCACTGCAAAATCTCACTGAATATTTTCACTGTGTTCACAAATTCCCAGCTTGGAAGGTTTAGTAAATTGAGACGGTTTGTTCTGGTTCCATCCCAAAATCTCCCAATACAAAGATAATCAAACCTGTTATTTGCTGATAATCAGTTTAATTACTGACACCTAGCTGTTATGTTCCATTTTCTCTTGCATGAAATTAGTAAAGGAATACATTAGACGTGTCTTGATGCTTCAAGGGATAAGATTTCAGGATGCTAAAATGCTTCACTCTTTCTTGTGAAACAATTCAGTTTGCTAACACTATTTGGTTTTATCTGTTGAAGTAAGTATAAGCTTTGTTTTATAAGTCTATAAATGAAGGCCTCTGCCATGTTTAGACTGCTGGTGTAGCAGCATTTTAGGCTTAGATGTAAATTAATTTAAATGTCACAGTAACATGCATTAGTTCTGCATTTTAATGTATCGGGGTAAATAACCAACCAGCATCCTTTTCTTACTCATTTCATACTCTAGCACAAATAATTTGATCATCTGCTAAATCTTTTTGGATGTTGAAAATGTACATCTTGCAGGTCTCACATGCCAGGTACGCATTCACAACAATACCACTTAAAAAACTGCAGAAACATTTGGGGGAACATATTAGGCATTGCATTTAGCTCCCAGGCAAGATGAGCTTATTTGTATGGCAACTCAATGTGTTTTACATGACAACAAGCAAGAAATATTACATTGCAGCGGAAAAATAAACAAAACTAATCAAAAGTAAGAATACAGCCTACAGTTAATGATGCTCCAGGCATTATCAATCAAAGGAAACCTTAAATAAATGTTTTTTTTATTCTTGGTTTAAAGGAGCTGAGTGTTTTATCATTTTGGTAGTTTTATAGTTTATTTCAGAGCTGAGTGGTCTGGGAAGTAGACAGAACATATTTTATTCCTTAGCCATTCAGTGATTTAAACTAACAACAGTTTTTTTAAAAGTCTGTTCTCTGAACTGCAGGGAGCCGGTTTAAAGACTTTGTGATGTGCTCTACTTTCTTCGTTTTAGTGAGGAGTCAAGCAACACCATTGTGGAACAACTGCAGCGGTCTGATTGACTTTTAAAGCAAACTGGGCATAAAGGCACAAATGAGATTCTCTACATGCTACTGGGAAATTTGTCCTTTAAGCCAAGAAATATTCTTCTGGTGATAGAACAGACTGCAAAGATTCAGGTCTGGGTCCATCACTACATTCAGATTTCAAGTCTGATCAGTAGTTTCTAGCTGTAATAACTGAAGCTGACAGAAATAAGTACCTAAACTTAGTTTCTATTCAGATGAACAAACTTATGGCACATCCGTGCATTGATTTGCTTTAAGTATCTGTTCGATGTTTGAAGGACAGCCAGATGGCCAAATGATCATTAAATATATATATAAAAAAACAAAAACAGTAATGTTAGTCATCAGCGAACATCACACTGACACACCTGAAAACTACACTGCACTGTTCAAACTGAGAGGAGAGTTAAACATGACGAAAGTCTGAACAAACTCAATACAAATTGTCAAAAGAATCCAAAAATGAAAACGTAGACAACTGTGAAACTTTACAATTTCAAGGTGTCTGTTTTCTATATACTATTTAATATGAAAATTAGTTTTCCTTTGATGTAATTACATTGTTTCCATAATATTATAAGGAGTAAGTACCAGTTAATTATATGATAACTTTAATAAACTATACAAACTAACACAATTTTTATTTACATCCAAATAATTACTCTGGTATTATCACAACATCACTGCTGTTATTACCAGAATACATAACAATTTTGAAAAGTAAATGGAAATATGTTACATTTTCTACTACAGGATATGTTGAATTGCTGTTATACAACAGCATATGTTCTAGCTTATTACCAGGAAGATGGTTTTGTTTTGTTAGTTGCGCTGCAGGGATTTGCAGTGATTTGATCACGGAGTCTTAAATTCAACAGGTTCAAATCCGTACATCATATTTGTTGTGTTTTGTAAATGATAAAGCAAACAGAAGATCTGTGAACGCTCCTCCTTTTATCATTGTTTCCATCCTTTCAGCATCAAGACGCTCAAGGGAAACAGAGACAAAAAAACAATGAAATATTCTTCCTTTGTTGCTCACACACTGCTGATTTAACATTCAAACCTTGGGCTGCATCTGAATTCACTGCTTTGCTCACCCTGACATTTTGGATCATCGCTGACTGCTGTAGCACTGCAGAACTGAATTTTTCACACCCTTCACATGTGATTCATTGAATTGTGAGGCAAAGAAATGCACCACTAAGAAATCTAACATTGGAAACTGACTAAAGCACCCATCTTCAGTTCCTCTGTAGGTACTGAAGATACGGGTTTGTTACAATGTCAATATTTAGTTGTCATAAATTTTTACACACTTGAGCTCAGCTCTTAACAATAATTAACACCATAATACAAGAGTGTGGCCTGTGAACGAGTGATGAGGCAGCCTCCATCACTGGTGATGGTTTTTCAAAGAACAGCTGAATGAGAGAAGCAGGAGATGATCTGATTATGTCCTAGTGCATTTATATTTCTAGCAACATATGAGAGACCTTGAGTAAATCATGTTAATTTAAACTTTAACTTGCAGAGCTGGGACACAGCTACAGATAACCTTTTAAAAGGATCAGTTACATCTGATATTAATTTATGATAGTAAAATTACCCAACAGTCATTTATCAACTGCTAAAATATTATTTCAAAATGGGCTCCATTAATGATTTCGCTCCACTCAACGCTTTTATAATCTTGTTTGCAAGGATGTGTTTTATTCATAGAGACAATTTGTTCTCTTGTCTTAGTTCTAATCCCAGTGGTGGTGCTGCAAACCTTTTAACTCTTTATCATTTGCAGAGTTTCAAATGTGCAGTTTGGTTGTGCCCCAAAAAAATCACCACTAAGAAAACTTTTATGCACTTAAATATTTTAATTCCCCAATATATTTATTTCTGATGAGGAAGAGAACTTAATCTATTAACAATAAGAAATGAATCAAAATTTATTTTTTTATTTAAAAAAAAATACAATCAAACCTGATGAATGTAACATCAGGTTTGAATATCTTCTGAAAGTCAAATCCTTCTTATAATTGCCAACTTGTTTGCTGCATCTTTAGTATTTGATGATCTAACTTAGGATAAGAAAAGGTCTTCAAGTTGTGAAGGCCATCTTGCCCCCATTCTAATTTCTGGCTGGACCACTCAAACATGCAGCAAAAAACTGCAGGTATGCTTTCCACAAAAGCCCAGATTTGTAGCGTGCACAACTGATAATCTTATATTAGATGCAAAAACAACACAGTAAAAATATTGAAGGCTGTTTGGTTTTCATAAATCAAAAATATTGTAACATGGATGTCATTAACCCAGTATTGCATTGTGCAGATGAAAAAATGATGACCTCCATGGGTGAAAATATAATGAAAGATATAAAATTTTAGGAGTAATTATGAGTATTTATGTATCAGAAATAGCAATTTTTTTAGTTAATGGGAAAATTACAATATTTTCAGGTCAAAATGTACAACTAATCATGGGTCCCTTTAAGGAATAGGGGCCCTTCCCAAACAATTATGTTAAATAATTGAGTCATTTATTAAGACACCCAAGGGTGGCACACCAATTAGAAATTTGCAGTAAACAGCAGCAAAGATGGGATTTGGTGAAAACAGCACTGTGATAAATGTATTCATATTTTCAAAAATGTTGTTTAAAAAATTAGAGAGAAGAACACTGATTTCAACACTGCCAGTATTTCCATTTTTGACAAAACAAATAATGAAAGCAACATTTTTTGTAATAATTTTGTTTCTGGAATCTGTTCCAGTCTCAAAGATGACTGTTCCTATTCGTAGTTCCACGATGATGGAAAAATCTGTCAAAGGATTATCAGAGCAGACTGTGCCTTTAAAATCTCTTAAAAATTCATCTCCACTGAGGACACCTCCTCCAACAACTTAACACACCAAACTCACAGTTACTTTGCACCTATACATTCTTGTGCGACATCCATTAAACATTAAACAGATGTTTTACTTCTGATTGGGCCTGAACTCCTCACTGTTTTAAAGTTGGCTGTTGTGTCTCCAATTAGTGTAAAAATATATCACACTGCTGTGCATGACAATGGTGGAGAGAAACCAAATGCACAAAAGAGAGGAAGCAAAAGAAAGCAAATGTTTAATAACTAACAAAACAGTTACCGCCAAGGAGCATTGATCAAGTATGCAAGAGCTAAAGCTAGCATGGGGAAAAAGAAATCATAAAAAAGAAGACAATGCAGTTTTTACAGGAGACAAAGACAAAAGAGACGTGTAAGCAGGAGAGACCAAAAAACACGGCCCAATACGACGATGGGTTATTTCAAAAGATCCGGAGCTTCCTCACACTATTGATTTTAGTCCCACAAAATATTTTATTTAGGTTTGTTAGGTTTGTTAGTCACTAAAATAATATATGGAAATGTATGTAAAACAGGAGGAGGCATTAATAAAGCTTATCAAAGGGAAAAAGTGTTCAAATATACATTTTTATGACTTTTCAAGATGGTAGCCAACTTATGCCAAGAATGTGTGTTATTATGGTGTTATCCCACACCATAGTAACGCTTATCTGTTCTGCATTTCAATGTACCACGAGAATATTTCGCCTTAGGCAAATAATGCATAACACATCTAACTTGGTAGCATGCATAATGTGATCACTTGATAAGTAAGGCTGCTATGGATTTTTTTTTAAATGTCAAAAAACACCCTGTCTCTCACGCATCATGTATACCAGACATGTTCCAATGCTACATAATTTACACAGACTGCTGCTCATTCTGACTTAACAATATTATTCCAATGCAATATTTAAACATTTAAACAATATACAGATAACCTGTCTACTTTGATGCGTTTATCTTTAATCACAGTGATTACTGCAACAGCGTCTTCACAGGTCTGTCCAACAAATCAGTCAAACACCTGCAGCTGATCCAGAACGCTGATCCAGATCTACTGTTGTTGTATCAGGTCTTCTGGTTCTGGTCTGCTCTGCATCCCCAGAACCAGAACCAAATGAGTAAAAGCAGCATTCAGCCTCTATGTACCACAAATCAGAAAACTGTAAAACAGCTGGAACACTGACTTCCTTTAAATCTTGACTAAAAACCCACCTGTTCAGAGTTGCATAAGAAACGTAATCAATTACGAATTTAACGACGGGACTGGACTTAATGTCATGTTTTGATTATTGATTCTATGTTGCATGAATTTGTGTTTTTGCGCTTTTTATGATGTAAAGCATTTTGAAATGCCTTGCTGCTGAAATGTACTGTAGAAATAAAATTTGATTGATTGGTTGATTGATTGATGAACATTCACTCACCTCAGGATGCTGGATTCTTTAAACTCAGTAAAACTGGTAACATAAATATAATGAAAAGAAAATATGCTAATATGTGACGACTTGGGGAAACTAAAAGTACTGAACTCTAATCTCTAGGCAGGAAGTAGATCTATAAGTACGGGAAATAATGAAACGGTAACACCACAACATCAGGAATGAGTGCTGTGAATACCTAACACATCCTCAATCCCAATACACAGACACTATTCAAAACATAAATGCATAAAAAGCAACACATTATTTCACTCACATGACATTAATTGATGTTCCACAAAATCCAGTTCCTCTCCTTACATTAGGCCTGTAGAACAACAGTGCTGCAGAATCTAAACGCTTTGTCATTGAAACAGCAAACATCTGACAGAACAACCAATTTTACCAGCATTTGTGCCTATCTACTAAAACACATTTTTTTTTACCATAACAATGAACAGATACTACTTTTAAATCCAACTCAAGAAATTGATCTATGACAATAAAGACACTTTCTGGGATATTTTGTATAATATCGCAAAGCATAATTCCTGTAACTGAGAGAAGACTATTTTCACCTGGCAAGTAGAGTGACAGACGTCAAGAAAGCATATTCTTCAATTACTAGGTTGGAGAAACTGAATATTTTCTGTTATCAGCATAGATGACCCCAATAATAAAACTTTGCCAAGCCTCTGGCTACCGCTTGTATAAAAGTCAGCTTTCCCCAGTGCAATGAAAATAATTTGTAGAGGTTTCTGTGGCACTAATGGTCTGTATTCAACAGCATATGGACATGACGATGCGGAGAGAGAGGGAAGAGAAAGACATGCAGCAAATAGCTTTGGCTGAGAATTGAGGAATCGATTTTCAGAGGATTACATTTCAATTAGAAAATGCAATTAACCAAGTCCTTAGCTTCAGATTCTAACAGAAACAAACTTCAGGAAAATCAGTATCTGTTTTTGGCGTATCTGTTGCAATTCTGCTGCAAGCTCTCGTTCAAATATTTGCTGGTGAAAGGAAGATTTGACAACAACATGAGGAGAAAAAATGGGAGACAGTGCTAATACACTGCTGTCTTTTTCCTTTTTTCATTTTCTTGGGTTATTTATTGGTCGAGAAGCAGTAGTTCTCAACCAATAAATAAACTGAGCTGTAATTTGGTGATAAATTGCATAAATTACCATGATGACAGACCCAGGTAAGAAGTGAATCAGCTTTATGAAACTGAAAATCTTGAATCTAACTTGAAGTTAACTCAATAAACCACTGATCTTGTTTCATAGTACAAGTCTATGATCAGGTGTTTGGGGAAACAACAAGCACTACTGACTGAGGCTCTGACCGTACTACGATGTGGTGTGCATTTTCAAGGTGTGCTTTATACATTTATGCTTTTTTATGACTCTGGTAAGCTGGTAAGTAATTTGGGTAACAATTAAGGGGACAATAAAAAGACAAGGATGATGTTGACACTTAAAACAAGGAGTAATTATAAAGCATGAAGCTTTCTGAAGGACTTTGAATGGATAATTCATCACTTCATATTTCCTCCTGTTTCAAGGACAAAAGCTTTTACACAACAGTGAAAAGACATAAGAGTTAAATTAAAATTAAAGTGAAATATTATTGTTATGATTATATTAGATTTAGAATTCACAATTATAAATCTAACAATACATCCATTCAATCTTGGTCAAAAAAACAAGAATAGTTAGATAATAATTAGATAATACTAATAATATTCTCTCTTATGTTCTCTTTTTCATTCAAACCAAAAGTTTTCTACTTTCTTAAGGTGTGAGGACTGATGTGGCCATGAAAGATACTTGATGTTGTGTCTGTTGAACTTAAATATCCTGGTAATTCAAACGATTCTTAAGAGTATTTGGAAGTGACACGTGTGTTTAACAATAGTCATGCTGATGAAGCACATATTCATCCTTTCTGGATCATTAACTGCCAAAAAGCTCAATCTGAATCTAATGTCACAGAAAATCATGATTTCAGTATTTCAGCAGCATTTAGCAAACTGTTTGGGATCATAGGACAAATAGGGTTTCGTCTGGCGTCACCTACGAACTATATGGCTTGTAAATGGAATCTAATGGTTGTTATGGAGACTCATTTGTCTCAAGTAGCTTTAACCAACTTGGTCATTAAGCAGGGTGGCAAGATAAGTAAGGATCTTTATATAGCCTTTTTAGCTTAAGAGTCACATCATATTTATTCCCCCAAATCAATGAATGATGATTAGAAGATGCTGGTGACCAAGATGCTCCAGTTAGATTTATTTTAGAGACTGACATGAATAACATTTGTTGTTGGTTTTTTCTACAGATTTTAGGATTAAATAATGCCAATGGTCAACAAAGGTTAATTGTTTGGAGGCTTTTTAAATAATGAGACTATAGTTGCTAACATAATGTGTTTGTTCAGAATGGTATTAAACTTTACTATTTTGCATAGAGGTTAAATTGGATATGAATGGAAAACAGTCTTATTGATGCAATTTTAGGTATTGTAATGGTAAAAAAGCAGCTCTTTCTAGAGTTTATTAGCCTAACCATATTCAAACTGAAATCATGATGCATTGTATCGTTGCCCAAATAACAGGGCCGCCATTGTGTACTGAAGCCATACTGCGCAAAGAGTCAAATCAGATGTGAAATGAATACATATATGGGCCATGAATATATCATTATCTGCATTACAACTGCATCTGAGTAAAATTGTATGAGTAACAGCAAGCTTTCTTCACAAAAGAGGGAGAAGCTTAAAAGATCCTTTTATTATTCATTGAACAGAGAAGAAAGTGAGGGAACAATTCATCAAAATGAACTGGGAGCAAAAGAAAAAAATCTAAAGGTTTTCTTTTGCTGAGCATGCAGAGACTGGCGCTTTGTTGTGCAATGACCAGAGTATGAGCCGGGAATAGAGAGCAGGTGACAAAGAGACTTAGAGGGTGGGGGAAAATGGAAAGGGAAGAAGTAAAGAGCTGTGTCTGTGTGTGCAAGAGAAAGAGATACATATACAGAGGATTTCCTGGTGTATTGGGAAGATGCAATATGAAATTCAAACCGTGGTCTCTGAGGGAAGATTTGATTTAGCTCAAACCAAATGTTACTATGATGCAAATAAAACCACTTTTAAGTTCACAAGAGGAAAAGATAAATGAATATGAGTGCTGTAGTGCATAAGCAGCAGAAAGAAGAAGGGCAAACCAAACCTAAAATGTCGAAGTAGCTTGAAGTGCATTAGCGCTAATAGGTGATTGGACAGAAAGATCTCAATTGCAAAGAGAGTTAGAATTAGTGTCTGAATTTCTGTCAGTCTAGATAGCCCTGTCCACAAATGTGCTATGGAACTGACATCAGGGCTTTGTGTCCTTGAACCACTTTGCAACTAATTTTGTGGTTTGATTATGATTCATGTTCTTTTGGAAGACTCGTTTGTGCCCAAATTTTAACTTCCTGGTTCATATCTAGAGATGTCTTACCATTTCTTCATCCTGCCTTTTATATTGCGAAGAGCACAAACCCCTCATTTAATAAAACATCCCAATAGCAGAATGCTGCCATCACTGAACTTCACAGTTGGGATGATGCACTGAGGGTTGCAAGTTTCCCATTTTCCTCCAAATGTAACTATGATCATTATAGCCAAACACTTCCATTATAGTTCCATCAGGCCCCGGGAAATTTCTTCAAAAATTAACGTCTTTGTCTCAGACTGCATTTGCAAACTTTAATTTGATATTTATGTTGCTTTGGAAGTAATTATCCCTTCCTTGCCAAGAGCCTCACAGGCCAGATGAGTGCAGGTTTGGTGTTTACCTGTGGATAATAGCATTCCCATACTAGAAAAAAACAATCTTCATAAGACTTTGTGCTTTTGTTTTGGGTTAATTGGACCAAATGTAGCAAACCTGGAAAATGTACCAAAGCATAAACCAGGCGTCCAGATTGTTTAAGGGCAGTGGAATACTATTGTTAGCAATATTTGAATTTGAATTGATTTCATATTAAATTACATGTGCTTTATTATGTAATTGTAATAGTACTTTAGCCATTGTTTTAAAACTGCAGCTGAAAACTAGTCGGATACATGTGTGTTAGGAAAACTGCTTACTAAGGAGGGGGGTTTGCTGTTCTAATTACTTTTCCACAAATACCCAGGCTGATTAGTAGGTGCAATAAAATGAAATTGGTTCTGGAAAAAAATTGTGTGCTAGATATTATAAAGCTGTTTTTTTTTCCAACAAAAATAAAGATATGGATTTCAAGACATATGCAACAACACTGACACATTGCAGGGACTCACAAAAGAGGATTGTCATTTTACTCAGCTCTGAACAGAATGAAAGTGTGACTTTTTGAGGGGAACAGCAAGTGAATGATGTATCACTGAGTATCAGTGTTTCTGAGAGTGTCAGGAAAAAAAACAACAAAAAAACAACAGAAAGTCAAAGATGGAGTCAGATAGAGGGAGGCTCTGTATCTGAAGGCCTCTGTGTGAGTGTGTGTGTGTCTAGCCTTTATGATGTAAACTGAATGTAACCTTTCTCCTCTCACACAACCCCTGCAGCAGAGACTCGGAAGCCCCAGACTCCCCCGCTTTACCCCCGCCCCCAGGGGGAGCAGGTATAGACTAGCATTCATCTGAGGCTCAGCTGCTGCATGGTCTAAGTGTCAAGTGAAACCCACCATGTTCCCATGGAGAGCAGGGCACAGAGTAACAGTCAGCACTGAGCAGCGACCGGCCACTTGGTAATCAAGTCTTGCATAATGTCGGCCCCAGAACTGGAGCCGGGGAGACGCTGCGCTGAATATCGTCCTGGAAATGGGAGAGTGGCACAGAGGCACTAACTGCCAGTGCAAGGCAGCGTATTTTACATCTGAAAACACCCACTGCACTCATTGTGAGCAGCGGCACAGAGCCTCTTGGTGAGCCTCTGACCCCACTTTCACACCATTTATTGCTATAATTATGTGTGCTCTTGGTTACTTCACCTGGAGGCGTATTATGATTGCTGCTTCTTCTTTTGCTAGTGAGAAAGTAATTTTCAAAAATGTTTGTTCAATAAATAGCCTTTAAATGGCAATTAGTTTTAAATGTCCTCTCTAATAAAGTGTCTGTTATTATAAAAAGAAAACCTCCTCCCTAGCAGAGACAAATCCTTTGTGTGGAACTCAGTTCTTGCTACTGCTGCAATCTTTTACTTGGCTCTTATCATATTACAATAGGCTTCTAAACTGCCTGTGGCCGCTGGAACAAGTCATCATGCAGAGGTTCTTTCTGGCTGATATACAGCCTTCCCGATAGCTATTTTCAGGGAATCTTTCAGTTTTATTGTCTGTTTACAATACTGCAATAGAGGCTTTCCACCCTGTAGGTCTACCTTTGGCAAACAAAGTCAGAGGAGGCTGTGTGGTTTCTTTTTTCCCCAAACAAATTTTGAGAAGGGGAAAAAATAATTCTCCTGTTTGCATCAAATATGTGTGCATTGTTTCAGATATTTTTTTCCCTTTGTGTAATGTTATTCAGGGTGAAGTATGGGTAGAAAAAGTTGGAAGATATAGTTGGAGGTGCATGATACCATTGCTCTAAGAATGTAATAAGTACACTGAAGGCTGCAAATAGTAAATAAAGCATACCTCCTGCATGCAAATGGATTCATACTTCAAAGCATTTCTTTATTGTCACTTTACAACAACAGAGTTCAGTGTTTTTATTGGGATATTATGTGAGATTTGAATACAACGTAATACATAAATAAATGTAAGCTTATAAAAATAACATATTTTCTATTTGTTTTATGAAAATCTATGAAATGTAGTAAACGTTTGGAGATTGAATTGAAATAGGATTCATGTCTCAATCATATGAATAGGCTTTGATACAAAATGTTCAATTGTAAAAGGATTTACAAGCATAAACAGGCCTCCAAAAGTAATAGCAAGGAAGGGAGAGATATTTAAATTTGAAGCAATAACACAACCAACGACAGGATTGCTTCACTTAGTTTGTTCCCCATTATTGTTTTGAAAAGCACACTGTAGGGAGACTAATGACAGATATCATGTGAAGTGCTGACAAGGCAACTCCTGAGCACTACAGTCTGTGTTTTACAAACTCATAGGTGGATTAATGACATATCCACTTTAGAAAAATGAAAAGCCCCTGGGAGCTCGGAAACCACTTGTGTGGTTTGTGGCAGAAATGCTCTCCTTTTTTGGCAGTTTTGCAGCTGCATTTTCTGCTTTCAGAGGATGAAATCCAAAGGTTTTTTTTAAAGGTGTTCAAACCTTAAAACTCATCCACAACCTCCTTCCTGCCCTGTCTGCTGTTCGTAGGTCTTCACGATTCTGTTTGCTGAAAATTTTAAATATGTTTTTTAATTAATCATTTATTGAATAGATGACCAATGTTTTACTAAAACAGCTTGGAAAATAATTTAAAATTATTTATAACTTTGATCCACCTTAAAAAATTACTACTTTGTCTATATCAAGGGTTATGAATACTTAAGTAAGCCACTGTAATGGTAAAATAAACTAATAATTTTCAATACTAAATGTTATTTTGTCAAATGTAAGAAATTAATATTCTATAAATCTTAAAACTGACTTTTAAATTTGACAGTGCCTTGTGTTGTATTCAAATTTGAATAACTGTCTCTGAAATTTAAGACATAATTAAGTACAAAGTTTCATAAATAGCATTTGTAGCTTCCAGTAAAAAGAAAGCAGACAACACAAAGTGAGTTTATAACTATGAAATAACTCATTGTTCTGCTGTTTTCACTTTCACAGCCAGGACGCAGTACTTCCTGTGACCTATTCAAAGCTATTGTGTACTTCTGGTTGGTGTTTGTACATGTTTTAATCCATTTAGAGCAAGGGGGATGCTTCCAGGCAATTTATAGCACTCTCTATTACAATTCCTCTCTGCTCGAAGGAACAGACGAGGATGTTGACAATGAGATTCAACAACATAATAGACTCTCTTATGTTCAACAAAGCAGTTATTCAATAATAATGATACTTAAATTGGTAACACAAAATAAGCCGTGTGTGAATGCAGTGACTAAATAGATGCTGGTTTCTTGGCAGTGAAACATCAACTGGGTATAACTATTCATTCTGTGCAGAACCTATTATATTGGGACAACTTTTGAAAACCTCTCTAGGAGTAAAGGTGACAATGCTGACACACTTAGCATTCACCAGACAGAATAACCACTGATTACACCTGCTGCCTAGAGATGCTTTCTACCACACTGGCTGTTATGTTTGCACAACCACAGTGCAATGAGGTTGCTTACTTTCAATTTGATGCTGCAGAGAAGAGGGTTGCTAGTCTTAGGTCACAGGAAGGTTCCCAAACACGCCAGAGGTCCTGCTGCAGATCTGGAGCCCCGTTTGGCTCATTAGGGGATCCACAGTGGCTCCTAATAAGTTTAGTCAACTTAATATGGAGATCAGAATTGTTCTGAGCTTAAAAATTTATTTTGTTATATTTTATAATGCATCAAACTGGGGTTTTTTTGTCCTCAGCTACAGAACATTTAATTCAAAGTAGGTTTTAATTGGAGCTCTTCTTTGTTCTAAAACCCAAACATATAAATAAAACATTAGAGTTTTACTCTGAAACAAAATTTACAAAGTAGATTTTCATAAATGATCTGGAAAAATGACTGGAAGTCTTTCAGATTTGAACACATTTTAATTTTTAGGTTAGAGGGCAAAACCAGGTTTTTGAATCCTAGGATAAAAATTTGCCTGGGAATTTATCATTTAATAAGAATATCTTTTATTCTCACATAGTGGGGAAATTCAGGTGTAACAACAGCAGAATGATACGACTGAGGATATTATGTCCCACAAAGACAAAAGTATTAAAACAGATTAAAAAAAACTAATTAAGAATATTGTACTGTGTAATAACAACACAAGAAACCTTTGTGGTTTATTAGTGCATTTCTGTGCAGAGCCCATAATTTGCTCTTTGTTGATCTGAGTTGGACCTTTTTTGTCTTGTAAAATATTTTGAGATCACGTTTGTTGCAAATTGGTGCTACATCAATAAAATAAACCAAACTACTACCGTGGATAAAAATAAAATCTGACTTTCAAGACTGAATACTTGTGTGTTACACATACATTTCTTAAAGAATTTCATTTTATCTGATAAAACGAGAACTCAATTGGTAAACCAGAGTGACCACCCTGTTATGGATTTCAAACAAAAGCTGCAGAGAGAAGCTCAATTTCCTCCTGTAAGCTTTGAACCCCTCTGCGGACACAGAGAGTAAAATATGTATTATAGCGGTTTGGATATTTCTCCTAACTCCGTTAGTCAGTATGACATTGGCAAAAGACTGAACTCCCTCTCTCCTGCATTCAGTGTTTGGAGGGTGAGTCATAAGAGACCATGACTAATCATGAAATAACCTGTCGCATATCTGAGTGAGCTGCCAGTGTGGCTCGCATTTTCAAATCTGTTGAACATAGCTCAGCACAGCCTGCGTCTGCTTGCATTCTAATGAGCCATCAGCTCGCATTAAATTATCCCAATCCATGACACTTCACCCCAAAAGCATGCAAGAGGTCAGGGGAAGCAAAGTCTAGTCACTGTAAATAATGAACAGGTTTATTTGTGGGAAAAATGTAGATTGCTGATGATATATGTTCTTGAGGCTAATGAGGACATGAAGACACCGAGGACTAGGACTGCAGTCAGCGGTCACACAGGCAACTTTGGTACTTTAGACCTAAATCAGGTCAATGTAAACAACATCAGACCAAAGTAAACATTGATTTTGCTGGAAAACAATCTTGCTAAGCTATATTACATTGAACCATCACGACTAAAAGTATAGATTAAGTCAGATGTTTACATACACCCTTTACAATTTAAGGCAAACTTTTTGTCTCACTGTCTGACATTCTGTCTGACTTTTGTTTTAGGTCACTTAATTTTCCCACGAATAATTATATTTGACAAATTTCATATTATACACCATGTTCCATATTATAATGCAAGTGATATTTTCGCAGATATTCTAAAATGGTCAATGCAAATGATGGTCAATATACTTTTCAAGTCATGAACTATTACAGTACGAATAAAATTTTACTGAACAAAACCCCATGAGAACAGTATTTTTTTCAAGAATAAAAAACTCAAAATGCACTGTTTCAAATTATTATGCACAGGAGATTTTCTAAACATTTTATGGATTATAAAGAACTGCAAACGGTGATTCTTTGAATGTGCAGCATTAAGTGATCACATGTACTAAAATCAAAAGCTATTTCAATCAAAAACATATTAACAGACAGAGTTACATGTCAACATAGGACCCATTTTGAAAATGAATCTTCATGTACGGCTGGGCTCAATGCAACAATTTCTGCTTGTGAGCTCTGGTCAGGGGCCCAATAGTCGGTTCAAGCACCGCAAGCTTCTGGAGGATCCTCCACCTTGAGGATCCAGAGGCACCAGCAGCTTCAAATGACTGTTTGCTGCTTCTTAAATGCATTTTAACAGCTGCTCTCTTAATTCAATGAATTTGTCTAACAGAAAAGGTGAATTTGATGATTACTGACTGCCAGCAGTTTTTTTTTTTAAGTTTTATAGGCTCTAGTGGCCTTTGTTTGATAGTGAATTGACAGTAAAATGGTAAAAATGCAACAAAGGACACCAGGGCAGGAAGCAAACCTGCGACCGCCACATTGAGGATTAAGGCCACCATATGAGGGTTGTGCTTAACCTCTGCGCCACCACAACACATCTGTTTATGGCCAATCACTCTCCCATCTCTTAGTCATGAATTCTTGCAGAACAAAACCATTCGACTGTTCCAAAAAGTTTGTGGTAGCCTGTTTTAGCTGGAGATTTTCCAAAAGTAGATGCAGAAAATCAGCAGTCAATTCTTTATGCATCATTTATCTGTCTGTCTTACTAAGTAATTTAAATCCAAAGCAGATGCAAAATAATGTTACGTAGATGCCAGAAATATAACCAGCTGTTATGTGCCACTGTTACTTGTGCTCTAAGTTAAATAGTGCATCAACCCATGTCGGATATCATAAAAAATGTATAACAAAGGAAAAGCACAATCTAAAAAAGAAACTGGACAAAATGTGCACTAGATTTTCCCACGTAAACATTAAAGCAGTTTTTGTTGTTTTTTTCTACTGATCTCAAAGTTATTTTTTTATATTCACATTCTATTTATTTAATCACTTCAATCAACAAATCCTTCAAGCATATTGCAGAAACTCAGTGCATTTAGGCCTTTATGCATTTGAAGATGGCATGCTGAAGTTCAGACTGAGTATCAAGCACAGAAGACAGGGACTTTATGTGATGGAGCATGGTTGTTGGTGCCAGACAGGCTGGAATGGGAATTTCAGAAACGGACAATTTACTTGGATTTTAACACAAAACCATGTCTCAGGTTTGCAGAGAATGGGAAGGGAGAAGGGAAACTGTCCAAAGAGCAGCAGGGTGGAAGAAAATGCCTTGTTTGCCTCTGCCAAAGGTCAGAGGAAAATGGGCAGACTTGTTCGAGATGAAAGAAAGGCAACAGTTTCCTAAATAACCACAACCAAGATATGGGGAATATAATCTCTGAAAGTACAACACATCAAACCTCGACACAGACGAAGTTGAAGATCACAGTGCGTGTCCTTCCTATCAGGTAAGAACAGTAAACTAAGGCTAAAATGTATGCGGGCAATCCAAAATAACTGACAATGAGAGAGAGGAAAAAATGTCCGATTCAGTAAGTCTTGATTTCAGCTGCCGCATTCAGACGGTAGGTTAGAATTTGATGTAAACACGAGAGCATAGGTCCAATCTTCCTCCCATCAATAATTCATGCTGCTGGTGGTGTAATAAAACAGGGGACATTTTCTTAGTACGTTTAGAGTCTGTTTACCACCAATTTAGCCTTGTTTACTCACCGCCTTGGTATTGCTGCCGACAACATCCATCTCTTTCTGGCTGCTTTCAGCAGCATAAAAATAAAACTATGCCACAAAGCTCAAATCTCACAAAACTAACCGTAAAGGCAGTTCTGAAAATCTGGACTGACCCGGTACTAACAAGGTGTGTTCAATAAAGTTAAGGTAAATATATAGACTCTGGATCTTAAAGATTGATTCATATTAGTTTTGTAAGATTTACTTTTTTCCCCTTATTCCTGTCAGACTTTGGTTTCAGTTTTATGTTTTACCTGATGGATGATGGATGTTTCTTATATTCCCTCACCGAAATGAAAACTAATATGTTTAAGATAAATTACAATCTCTTAACAGATGTTTGTGAAAAATAAAATAAATAGTACACCTCTTCATTGTATTTGATTTCATCATTAGGAAGTTGCTTCACATTTCTTATAATGTCACACGTTGACATTTGAATTGATCTGACAAGGAAAATCCTCGATTGGCCTTTGTGCAGTAAACTATCAATAGAGAACAGCATTAAATCTGAGTCAGTTTATCCAATAAAAAGCAACATTGATGTTTTCTATTTGTTCATCTTTCCAACACTTTTATCTAAAATTATTCTGTTAAATTCCACTTTTTTTTATTATCTTGCCAGCTGAAAATCCATAAATGCAATTTATGGAAGAGCATCATCAGTATCTCTTTGGACAAACTGCTTTATGTCTTTGCCAGTTTATTAAACTGCATGACTCATTTTGTCAGTGTGAAACCCAGCATAGTTTCACTTCAAATATTGCCGAAGAGGATAAGATATTAATCTGGTGACTGATGGCACTTCTAGTCCACAATTAACATGAAAAACAGATTAGTATTTAATTATGTTTACTAGAGTTTTTAGTGTCTGAGCAGTGATGCTGCTCTTCTGAGAAAAAAACATTAAAGTGTGCCACGCAAGACATGATGTGAGAGACGACAAGGACAGAAACAAAAATAAGCCAGAAAGGACATCTTTCCCTCAGGTGCTTGACTTCTTCTCACATCTATGTAATTGTCCTCAGTGTTTGTTGCACAAGGCTGAAGGCTGAATGCTGCAAACATGCAGTGTTGATTCAACCTGACGTGATGAATTTTATTAAATGATGAATTTGAATGTTTGCCTCATAAAAATAGAATTAGATTAGAGGTTAACATTCAAGGACCTTAAATACTCCGTTACTCTGTTCAGCTCTGTTAAAAAACATTGAGATCGAAGAAGAAGCAGCGTGGCTTATATTTCTGTCCATAAAACAGTGGACCATTGTTAGGAGGGTCACTGGCGTGCACTTGTAAGGTCAACCTTTGCTTTTGTGGATCTGAGAAAGGCTAAAAGTAAAAGATTTGTCTGCAATCTCAGCTGAACATTAAACTTTTTTCAAATGCAGGCTGGACTCTGTCAGGGTTGACCCTTGACCCTAACCCTGTTTACGTTTTCTTTAGGAGAAGGTAGACCTCTCCACACAAGTCAAGACTCATTCTCTGCCTTTTTCTCAATTGATCGTATGATGAAGCAGGAGCAGCACAGGCTGACTGGGGTGTTGTCTGCAGTAATATGGGTGCTATTTCTGTCTACTGTGGAGAAGAATGAGCCGAGTCAAAAAGCCTCCATTTATCTGTCTGTCTACGTTTCAACCCTCACCTGTGGTCATTAGATATGGATTGTGGCAGAAAGGTTGATAACCCACATATAAGAGGCTGAAAAGAGCTTCTTTTGGGTGGCAGTTCTTGGCTGTACAGATAGGCAGAGGAGAACCATCATTCGAAAGGAGCTCTGAATAAAGGTAGTCTGCCTTGAAAAGAGTCTCTTGAGGTGGTTCAGGAATCCTGTTGGGATGCCTCTTTCAATGTTTTCAGGGCACATCCAACTGGGAGGAGACTTGGGCGAAATCAATATGATGTTCTAACCGTTTTCTGTAATCTGTAGTACCTTGTTCAGAAAACTATGGCAACAAAGATAATAAAGGTCTGGCCGAAAATGTTCCCGGAAAAATGTAATACATGCTACATTTCAAATAATGCACTGGAGTTCTCTTTTGCATAAATTCATGTAGCAATGGAAATGTGCAATGTTGGTGTATTTTGGGTCATATTCAAGAGGAAAGGTTAGTTCATCTAGAATAAACAAAAATTAAAATTGCAAGAATGGCTTGATTTTTTTTGCATTCATCTTATTATTACTATTATTATATTATTACTATTATTCTTAATATATTATTAATATAATTCTTACTATTATTCTATTATTCTTAACTTTAGTTTCAATTCCATTTGGGTATATTTAAATGGTGTTCTGTGGCAGGTAGGATCTCATTATTTTTATTATATGCAGAAATCAGAGCCTAAATGTGTCCTCTGAAACTAATTATGGAAAACCAGTAGAAGACATTTCATTAATTGTGCATCAAAGCAGAACTTTTTAATCTGCACAAACCTAACTTTTTGAAACATGTACTGAAACCTTACAGTGATCTGCTTATATCATTTTGCGCAGGCCGCCATGCTCATTTTCAAAAACTTAATTAAGACAATTTCGACGAGCTGCACTGAATTTGATGTTAGATTAGTTGAAACTGTTAAATGAACGCTGCTGTGAGTCACTCATTTATATCTCCAATTCAACATGCGCTTTCTGCATTAGCCTATTTAACTGCAATTACCGCTAATCAGAAATACTTAAATAGACCTGGAATACAAACATCCATTGCAAGCTTGTAAAATTTCTGTTGTATGAAAAGTCCTTTTAAGCAGATGTGCTTCATGTATGGGGATAAAAAAAAACATATTGGACATTTTTTTTAAGTCCTGTGTTTGATCCCAAGCGAACTAAAATCGTAACTTTACAGGCTCCAGGAAGAGTCACATGTCTGAACTCTATTCCTGTTAGGTCATCATGTTATGAAGAGCAATATATTTTCTTGAGCCTCTATCCCAAGGCAGAAGATTAAGTCAAAACCTCTATCCTGGATTATCCCGTCTGGGACGTACGAGTAATTGTGAATGAATCCACCTGAAATGAAGGTCAAAAGAAAAACAGCACTTTATCGACCATTGCATCCTGGTACAATTTCCCTCCCCCCGTTTTCAGGTGAAACATCACATTTCTCCTAAAACCACAGAGCAGGAAGTTTTAATCTTTGTAAAAACATGTAACAAAACACATTTTGAAATATCTTAAATCTCTACACATGTGTTGGCAACCCGCTGTAATGAACTTAGTCATTGGCAGGAAGCGAGCAGAATGACAGGAACTTACCAAAACAAATGGAAGAACACAAGTAGAACCAAGATTTAAGTGCTATGGAGTGAATTTCAATGATATTTTCTGTTTCAATAAAAACTGGAAGAGCAATTAGAAGACACATTCACAACTAATGAAATTCCTTTTAAAAAATTTGAGAGTGGTGGATACCGGAATCATAGTAAACATGGTGTCAGGGAGGGCGACAGCAACTAACCTGATGATGTGATAGAGACGCAACAGAAGAGGGAGGCAAAAGTGATGAGGAAGTGATTAATATGCGGCTGGTTAACTGGATACAAGAGGGGAATACCAGTGGGAAAAACAGCATCAGAGTAATACTTCCTGATTTACATAGATAAACATTCATATTATTATGTAAATGGCATGTACTTTAGTCTTTCCTATTTTGAAGAGTGGCTGTGGCAAATTGCCTCCGTGTGTTGAGTATAAATGACACATTTTATACGTCTTTATCCAAAGGAAAAGCAAAGATTACCATTAGCATATACTAAAAACTTTACTCAACCCGAACTGAGAATAATTAAGTAAATCAATGTTCCATTTATCTTAAAGAAAATGTCACATTTTCTAAAATTAAAGTTGAATGAAAAAATGTAATGTTATGGAAGAAACCTGAGTACATCTATTATCCATGTAGTTTATCTTTTTTACTGTGACAAACGGGCCAATGTGTGAACACAAGCAGGTAATAAATATGCCAGATCAATTATCTGTAGCTGCAAAGGTTAACCAATAATTACACAGACACCATATGTTTAGAGGAGGAAGTGCTGAAAATTGAGCACCGAACATCATTCTTGTTAATTCTGGTAATGAAGCCATGACCTAGAAATAATAAGCACAGATGTTTGTAACAAACTCACTTCGATAATGTGTGTATATGAATATCGAGTCACAAACCAAATAGAAGTGATTTCATCTTTTTCTTTTATGGGTCAAATGGTTAAACATAACAGTTTCTTTCTAATCCTTGATCATGGAAAAATTCTTCAGATTGTCGGTGTTGATAAAATTAACAAAAATGTCCTTTCCAGTGTGAAAAGAGGCAAGCATTGACATCTCATGGGGAATAAAATGACAAAATTTCAAGTATTAATCAGTGTTTTTACACGGATCTATTGACCCTAACCAGGTCAACATACAACATACAAACAACAAAACATCGTTAAAAAAAAAAACAAGACAAGGCTACACTGTTCAATATTTATACACTACAGCAACATTTTGTTTTGCTTCCAAGGACTCAATGATGGTTCAATGTGTAGCAGAAGACTTGTTATTTACTCCAAACAGGTCTGATCTATTGGGTTGACCTTTGATATTGGGCTGCCATGCCATTTAGGATGGGCCTGATTGAGAGGCCTCCCAAAAACGGAGAGATGAAAATCACAAAACCTTCCAAGAAATTGGGCTTTTGTTGAATATGTTGTTTTGCTGTGACATTAAAAGTGTTTTTTTTCTTTTTATTTTGCATAATTTGAAAAACATATTTTCTAGGAACTTGAGAAAAGAATTGAACTGAAAGACTGGAATCAAGGCCACAGTTCAAAACATCCTGATTGCAATAACATGATGCTGGAATCGGAAATAATTTCAAAAAATGACTTAACCAAAATAGCTAAGCCGTGTGATTACAAAAGTAAAATCAGACACCTGGAGTTTAAAAAGAAAAGTCAGCAAAGATTGGTGGGAGCCTTTGTGTGGTTTATCCAATAAGCTTGTAATTAAAACTGAAAACCCACATAGCAACATTATGGAACTCATTTGACGTCTTACTCAAGAATAATAAGGATCAACTGCATGTTGTTGCTGTTTATGAGAAAAGGAAAAAATGCTGGAAGTCTGTTTGCTTCAGAGAAAACAGCTTACAACATGAGCAGAATTATAAGTGGAAAAACAAATACACTCACAAGTGATTGAAAGTGAAAAGAGAAATGAGACAATTTCCAGACAGTAATGTGAAGTGAAAATAAACAAATCAGGGCACACTTTGAAAAGCATACATAAAATGTTCTGTGAATACAAGGAGAAACTAAACTAAGAATGTCCATGGTTCACTTCATCCTTTTAAACATTTTTTTCTCGTGTAACTGTATGAAAGATAAGATCTACTTTACCAGTAATGCTTTTCAAGCTGAGCTTTAAAGTTACACCTTTGATGCTTCATCTGGTGTCACTTTTGAACACCAGAGACATAACTCAGTCTTCTTTTCCCAGTAAAATGTACATTTTTTTGCTCTGATCTCTTTTTGAAAATAAGCTTGAAAATAGATCTGGTCTTACCTTTATTTGTATATAAAGTCCATGGGCCTATCTATCATCTCCACATATCGCTGTCTCCTTCTTGTTTGCTTTCATTTGTAAATGTCTGACTGTTTTAAGGAGGAGAGTCATCCTTAAATTGCTTTATTCTGACTATTTTTTTGTGTTTTTATGATTGTTTTCAGCAGACGGTGTTCAGCGCTGCCCCCTTTCAGTGTGGCGAGGATACTTTCTGCCTCACCTTGCAAATTCCACTGCATGTTCATTCTGAAAGACTAAATATGTCACAAATATTCATGAATTATATTAGCCAGGCTATGGAATATCAAAATGTGTAGAACAAGTGTCAAACGTATATATGTCACTTTATTATTCATTTACTGAACGAAAAAAATCCAGTTTTGAGTTTCCGATGGGTCGATCAGCTTTTAGGACCAAGTAAGCGAAACGCAGATCACCAGCAGATCTTTCAGTGCATCTCTAGTTACAACCTTTATTGTCTTTGCACATTAATGGAGGCTTTAAAAACTGCAGAAAAGTGTATTTAACTAAAAAAAAAAAAAAAAACACATCAAGGAAACCCTCAGATGAGGAAACCGCTTTTGATGACTTCTGCAACATCAAGCACAATGATTTGCTGATTTTTTTCTTCAAAGTTAAAATGTGAGTGAACAAACATGATTCTAACCATCAATGACAAAGTATTATCTTTCTATCCTCACATGCTTTTCGTACTTCCCACTGAATTCTTCGCTTTGACCCAAAACTGCAATCTTTGTGAACAAACAAATGAGCTTCTATCCTTGAAGTGTTTTTTTTTTATCTTTATATATTAACTTTCTAACCAGCACACCACTTATCAAGAAATTATCCTCTGCTAGAGTGCCTGCTGAGCTTATAGTGGAATGTACTTTTCCCTCTTAAAAAGTAAAACATAAAATCCCATTTTAAAAACAATTACCACAAAGACACATTTCTTGCAGTTATTCTAAATGATTCTGCAGCAAATGAAGCTTAACTTGCTATGGCTGGCCTATTAAACCCAATACTTTTCTATAATTAATATGAGGAGCCCTTGGAAACAGTTGGCTGTATTATTCATAACCTTGCTAAATAGGAAATGTGTTTTGTTGTTATAGTATGATGAAACGGTGAGTCATGTGTCACTATATTTAAAAGAAAAAAGGGAATAATTATTGCTTAGATTTTGTGGGAATGGTTAACACATTAATCTGATATTGTGTAAAACTTACCTTCAGTCCTGAGATTGTGAATCCTCTAAGACAAAAACTCATTAAAATTCTATTAAGATGTAAATGGAGGCAGTTTCAAAGCGTAGCAGGCAGGACACCACCTAAAGGTTTCATCCCTTTAGAGGTAAAAAAAAAAAAAAAAGCTGACTGTTCTTTCTAAGGTGCATTTCATGCGTTACTGAATTCTGTATTGATGGTGGAATTTGATCTGCATCGTGTCAGTGATAAGCCTCAAAAAGACATTTTCCAGCGTTGTAGCCAGTCGGGCGTGATACACCTTTACTTACGGTCACTGCAGAAAGGTCCCCCGTAGGTGGTCATGGTGCAGTCACAGGAGAAGCCCTCCCACAGCTGCAGACACACACCTTGGTGGTGGCAGGAGTCCTCTGTGCAGGTTGTGCTGGGTCCTGAAGGGTGTTCACAGCAGATTAAGCAAAGGCTTTTCACTTTACTTTATGCACCTTTGCTTTTACTCAAGAGGAGTGAACGAAACAAAAGTGAAACATTTATATATGGCTACCTTCATATAGCCAACAATCTGTACAAAAGTTTATGTTGTACAAACAAAATCTTGAGAGCGTGGCCTGCATTTGTGTTCAACCCTCTTCAGTTAATAGTTTGTATTTTCCACCAGATTTAATTTAGGGTTGACAGAGTAAATGGGGTGTAATGTAAATGAATGTCAGATTTTCCAGATTTGACTTTGAAAAACAATTTTCACAGCAACCCACTGTTTTCCTCCCACTTCACAATTCTGCAGTGTGGGATGAATGAATGAATAGTTTTCATGCTTTCCTACAAAATAAACAAATAGGTTTTCACTGACAAAATATAATGAATAGACTGGATAAAGGGACAATAATAAATGCATTTTAAAAGTAAACTTTGTGAAGTCATGCCACTCTGAATCTCAAAGCCAAGAACTAAAAAGAGACATTCATTACCTTAGGACTGAGACTTTGGACATTTAAATACATGCAGTCACATTAAAATAAAAGCAGATACTCTGTTAATTCTAGAGTTCTGGTTAATGAATAATCAGGGGTCATATCTACAAAGGTATATTGGAAGTCTATATCCCAGAGTATGCAGGGATTCAATCACATTTTGTTTAGATTCAAGTTGTTTTTTATGTGGGTAGTATAGGCAGCTGTCAGCATTACACGGTTGGGTGCATAAGCACAAGATATGAAAGACAACTTATCAGTGTGAAACAGATTTCACATGAGGGAATAGCTGACTCTGTTTATATAGATCTAGAGCTTATTTACATCTATTTATGTGATTCTCACAGGGAGGGACTTCATAATGTGACGTGGAGATATTCCTATTTGGAATCCCTGTGTTTGTATTTGGATGATTTTGGCTAAAACTGCTTGTTTTAAAGTTGTTTCTTAAGTTCTGTTCTCTGTGTATTTGGGTTTAGACATATATTTCATTGTATGAATACTTCTTCTGTTGTTCAGTAGATTATTTTGTGTTTTAGTTTGTCTCCTCTTGTGTTCATTCTGTTTTTATTAATTAACTTTCCTGAGTTTTCCCTGATAGTTTCTTCCCCAGCTGCTCCACATTCCCTGATTACCACTCCCAGTTGTCAATACCACTCATCATCTCTTCCAACATTTTATTGGGCAGTTTTTATAGATTAGATTTTGGACAAAAAAAAATTACAAAAAAAAAAAAAGAAGCAAAAAAGTCAAAATCTCCTCATGGATAAACACTGCAACATATAGATTTACTGAATTTGTGTTCTTCCCAATCGATGTGGAATATTTGAGACACCTGTTCAATTCCAAGACCAATCGGGAACAATTAGCGTGCAGTGAGAGACCTCCTGTCCCTCTGGTTTAATCCTTAATACGCCAAGCTGAACAACAAGAAAACCATTTACAGGAATGATCTGGGATTTTTTTTTCTTTGCCCTCACCTCCGCAGCCTCGTTCCACCTCTCCCACCTTGTGAAGGGCATCCGCCAGCAGCTCAGGGAGCCTTCCATTTAAGTCCACAGAAGCCAGACAGCCCTTGTATCCTTCCCGAGAAGCTATTAACCTGGGAAGGCTGCTGTACATGCTCTTTCCAACACCACCAATGTACAGCTCGCCTAGAAAACACAAAGTTAAGAAATAGAAATGCTCTTTAGCAAACTTAAGTTTCAAATTAAACATGAAAACTGTTGGATTTTGATATAAACAGCATGACTTTTACCTTTTAGGTCTAGGTTTCGGGCTCCGTTGGTGTGTTGGGTAACGGTACGGGAATCAATCTTGAGTACGTGTACGTTGTTGTTGTCCCGGGAGATCACCACGTTGTGCCATTGGTTATCATTGAGAGGCTTGTCAGAGTTTCCCTTCATTAAAGACGGTCCATTTCCCAAGTCAAACACATAATGAATGTACCTATAAGACAAAATATTTGTTCAAGATCTGCCATTTTAAATTCCTTTCATAACAAATGTCACACATAAATTACCACTAATTCTACTTGGCAACAATTAATTTTCTTTTGCTGCCATTCAAATAAAATAATGTGATTTAATTGCAAACGAGTGTGTTTTACTTCAAGCATAGTCATCAGACAGACTTCATTCAAACTTAATTATATTAATAATCAAAGTTAAGAACCATCCATGAATGAACCGCCACACTTCACACAAATCACTGAACAGCCGGAAAATCCTGACAGAAGTGTTGGGAGCCATTTTTTTTTTTGTCTGTGTTGTCTTTGGGAGCTTCTGCTGCTGGTTCCAGATCTGAACAAGACCTCCTGCTGACTAATTGCTCACTGACAGAGAGTCTGTGCTTGGCATTTCAGAGGGATGATACAATTGCGGCTTTGCTGCCTGTGTTTCCACAGCCACTTTCTGATGTTCTTGCCATTAAAAAATATCTTTAATGAAAAAAATAAAGATCCTTTGAAACATATCTATGTTGTTGATACTTGTATAGAAGAGCTACCAATGTGTTTTAACGTGAGACTCCTGGACACTGATTTCCCTCACAAATAATATTAAATGAAACCCTATATCGTACATTTACAGTTCAGGAATTTACATGTAGTATCATATGAATGTGGGGCTTTTAACTTTGAATTTGAAACGTTATTTCCCCAGAGCGGATTGATTATAGAACAAATAACTTGCATGATGTCGGGTTTTGTCAGTTTTCAAAGGCATAACAAGCTCAGTATGTGGAAACTTTGGATTTTAATGAATATGAAGATTCTCTCAAAAATAATTTAATTTAGCAAATAAACATTTTTATTTTTCCTGACTGACTTAAATAGCAATTATTAAATCTGATATAGTATAGAAGTGAGAAAAAAACATGCATGGACTTTTTCCCTGCAGTGTATGTAAATATACGGTTTCACCAATTAACAACTTGTTTAGCCAATTCTTGTTTTAAACATTTGTACAGTTAAGTTTTGTTTGATATATAGCGTTTTTGCTAAATAGTTTGCTATAAAATGGCATTAAAGCCCTGTAAAACACATAATATCATCCCTTTAAAATGCATGTATGAAATATCCCATCACTCACCCTTTGACAAGCTCCACCATGATGAAGTCACTGCCATCTCCAGAGTTATATAATATCAGGCCATCCGCACTGGTGGTTTTAAACTGGAAAAAGAGGTGCATGGAAGCATAGGCCTGCAAGGTCGAAAAGGCCAAATAACTGGCTTGAGTTAGGAAAGTTACAGGGTTGGCCACAATGTGTCTCATGCCAAACCGAGCATTAAGCTCGCAGAAGGAAATGTCTCCATTCTTGCACTGGTCCAGATAAAGCATCCCATTGAAGGAGAGTGCTTGCAAGTGGCCAATGAAATTGGAGGGCATCACTGAGATGAAGCGGCGCTCTGTCATGATTCCTGTCTCGATGTTGTTGAACTCCAGGCGGGTGTGGGCACCAGTCATGAGGCCTACAGAACAAACCCATTTATCATGAGCTGCTAAAACACTTTTGATAGGCCAAGTTTCTTTTTCTCATCTCTACCTTCCATTGTCACATTGTCTACTGATAGCTGCAAGTTCTTCCCACGTCGCGCCACCTTCACTGTATGCCACTCATTGTCATTCAGCTTCTCGCCTACAAGAAGAGTCTCTGGTCCCTTGCCTAAGAGGAGGAAAGCGTCAAGTGACAATCATATCACAGGGGCGCAGCATCTTCTCACACGAGCACTCAAACTTGAGAAGCACTTACAGGGTGAATACATCCATTTACTTATCACTCACACATACAGCAGAAACATTCAGGAGAAAGCAATCATTTAAATGCACCCCCTTTCAAAGTAAAACTAAGAACAAAACACCTACAGCACAGTCATTTTCAGGCTAAATATTTAACGTGTGTTGGGACATTTGTGGGATCTCTGCTGAAAAGCTGCGTCGGCTTACAGTGAAGGCCCTGGCTCGCTCATATAAATTCAAGTTTCAGATTTTCTTCACTATCCTCTGCATTTTTCACTGGTTTAAAAATAGGTCACAGTGCAGAGGCTTGCCACTGCAGTACCGTCAACCCGAATCAGTGCCTATGCAACAGGCCGACACGGCAGTTCAAAGGAGTTCTGACATCGCTTGGGAAACTAATTGGCCATGCCTAAGCTGACTTTGCCTTGAGGGGTTTGTCTGTCTAATTGTGCTCAGGGCGCAGGAGAATTACAAGGGACGCATAGAGGGCAATAAATGAAAAACATCAGCTGGTTTCCGAACAATACACTGTTTCATCCTCTGGGAAATAAAACCCGTGCCTGGAGACCCTGTCCGGCTGCAAATTAAGTGTCTCCACGTAGCACATTGCATGACACAGAGTGAATATTGGCTATGCACTCTGAGTGGATCAATAACATCAAATCCTGCATCCTTTGCATTCAATGGACTTACTTAGATGTGGAAAAACAAACCACTGTGCGGACTCAAGTAGAGCTGAAAAGGCAGAAATGTTTACCTTGTGGATCACTATCATGAAATCAGACATACGGGCAGGATTTGCTGTAATGAAATAGGAGTTTGCAGGACAAAGGGTAGAGGAGGCTGTTCATCTAATCTGTGCTGCTCAGAGGGGAGCTTCGCTGCTATCTAAACATATAAGGCCAAAAGCACGAATACCCACACAGAAAAAAAAATTACTTCTAGAAAGTTTGGGCTAGGGAAGGAATGATTTATACAGTAGGGAAAATAAACATTGAGCAAACAAATGTTTTCCTCAGAAAATATATTTCTCACAAAGCTATTGACACGAGTGCATATGGACAAATCTAGACAACTCAGTCCATTAAATTATGTGTAATAAAGCGGAATGGAACATAATCACTGACATTTTTTTTTAGAGTAATTACAACTTCAAGTCTGTGTAAAAAAAAAAAGTGATTTGCATTTCTTAGGTTTGAGTTTGAGATATTCTTCCACATTGCTGTCTTCCAATCTTTAAAGCTTCTGGGGGCCTCTTCTAAGAAATCTAATCTTCAAGGAGCTTTATTTTTTGTCTCAGAAATCATTTGAGGGTTTTCTTGGCTGTGTGCTCAGGATCATTCTTTTGCTGAAAAATCCACCGTCGTTTCTTCTTCAAATTCTTATTAAGAAGGTCCCGGTACATTTCTCCATTGAGCCTTCATTCGATATGAAGCTTGCCAGTAGCCTGCTAAAAAGTACTCCCCATTGTGATAGTCCCAGATTCATACGTCACTGTTGATGTTTTTACTGTGGTGTGCAGTGCCATGTCTTCTCTAAATATAGTGTGTGCATTAACATTTAAAGAGATAGCCTTTAATCTAATCTATTCATTACTTTACTTTTGATGTATGTTAAATCTTCCAAATTTCCCTCAGGAACCTTTGACTGAGTTTCAGCAATCTTTTTCTTCAACAGTGAAGTTTTGTGCAGTGAGCATAAGGTCACCACAGTTCAGTACAATTATTGTTTAGATATAAACCACAGCAGGAAACTTTAGGATTTGAATTTCAGTGAAGAGTGGCGCAAGAGGCACTTCCGTCCACAGGCAATGTTTAATAGATCATTTCTGAGGAATTTTGACAATTTACATGTCGAATTTTGACGAACTCGACCTTGGCATTAAAATTTCCTCACACTAATCAAATGTAAACTCTATCAGAGAGCAGCTAAGGCAGTTTTAGTGACTGATGTGAGCAAATATTAATATGGTAAACTAATGACATTAATTTTGAATGAAGGTTTCTGTGGTGAATGATCCTCGGCATGAATTTAAAGTTTTTCTAAAAACGAGATGCACTTGAATGCTTGCAGCTTTAATTATTTTATTTATGTCTGTAAAACTGTTGAATTAGTTGTTTTGATTCCTTTCTATGTCAGAAATATCCAGGCTATTACCAACATCTGTTTTTCCTTGCATTTTACAAGAGTAAAATACACGTCCAAAACAGCATGTTCAAAATTTTTGAAAGTAGTGACCAGCAAAAAAATAGCGTTACAGCAATCAGAAACTCTTCTTATGGTTTCTGACCAGCTTTTTGAAAATTTCCATTGATATTTTTAAAGATGTTTAAAGTTGGAAGGCGTCTGTGCCATCACTCTAATTTTTGTTTCATCTATTGATTCTCCATTAGATTCAAGTTCAGACTCTGGCTGTTCCACTCCAAAACTTTAAAGTTCCTTTATTCAGAACAAATATGTTCATTAAACTACTTTTAACCCGACTCTGCCAAAGGAATCACTAATTTTGTTTTTAATTATTCTATTTTTTCTACATAAATGCAGTGATTGTCTTGCTATTTTGTCTGTGATTAAGAATTTAGTGAATAACTCAGATAAAAAATGTTTGATGAATGAAACTATTAATTAAACATTGTCCTCTACATATTTCTTTCACATCTTAGTGCATCAGTTGATTTTTAAAATTAAAAATCAACTGATCTACTGTGTATTATCAAAGGCCATCCTGGTCCATCTGTGTATTTGGGCTGAAACCCCATTGTGTGCTTTAACACACACACAAAATTGTTTTGTGACAATTCGTCCTCAGTTATTGATCCATACCTGAAATTTGAGTTCCGACAATACATTTGATGATGAAAGACATTCACCTGATCATTTTTTTGTCCTTCGTTAGTTTAAAACAAATTCTAAAGAGATGTTCTTTAAAGAAAAACAAATTAAATGGATTAAAATTTGCAAGTTAAACATCCTATGAACTTAGTCTATCAGTAATTATAAATGAACTGCATAAAACAAATATAATAAAAATGCATTCTCGTAAAAGACAAAGATCTATCTTTGATTCAGCAGGAGGTATTGAGATGGTGGAATGTGATGTATATTCTTCCAGGCATCTGACCGTAAACTCTTTGAAATCTGGCTTCCTTTCAAACCTCCTTCACTTCACAAGCTCTTCTTCCCGAAGCTCAGGCCCGAGCCGCTCATGTAAGGAGTCTGTTTTGTCCAGTTTGATCCTCACTTAAAATTGAATTTGATTAATACTCTCAAACAAAGACGACTTCAAAGGTGCCGCCGCAGCTATACAGGTCATCCCTGCGAGCGCGGCAAGACCCAGCCGTGCGTGACATGCATGTGAATCGAAGCATGTCATAGTCATTTTGTAATTTGGTGCATCTTACTTCAGAAGCATCTAGTGGCCCATTATTCTGTGGTTATACAAGAATTAATCAAGGGCGCTGTAACAGGATTTGTTAAACCAACTTTTACCCTCCCTGTGTGCATCCAGTGATGGACGGTTTCCAGAAATTCTCTGCACAGAAGCTCATTCTTTGGTTCTGTCACAATTATACATCAAATATCTTAATCAACCTTGGATTTTTTTTTTTTTATGTCCTCTATGAAATTAATAGAGCAGATATATTTTTAATTCGCTCAGAGGTTTGGTGCTGCTTGGTTCAGCATCCATAAAAGCCTCTTTTGTCACATGTGTCGATTAGGCTTTTGCATAGGCCATCATTTTTTAAAAATATCTAGAAGCCATTTAATTACACACATACATCACATATGTTCTATGATCAATATGTGAAAGTGCAATGCCATCTACTGGCACACATTGGGACTTTTTTTTTAACCTAGACAGTAAAAGGAAAGAGGGATAACTGCTCGCTTTAACCAATTTAACATTTTTTTGTTATGTTACAATTTTCTACAAGGTGCAGAAAGTTTTCAAATAAAACCTTTAAGATACACACATACATAAACATTCCCTCTACTTACCTTGATCAGATAAAGAAAGTGCAATCAATTGAACATAGGGGGCAGCAGATTAGTCTTACAGATGTGCAATAAAGCTGTTGCAAATGTGCCCTTATGTGCCTTTCAAAGACGTTAAAGCTTCATCTCCAACTAATAAAGTAATAGGATTACAGGCTGAGACCAGGTCTCAATGAACTGTCTAATAAAAACTGCTGTGATTAGGGTTTTCATTTCATGTAATAAGAAATGCATAATAACACACACTAATCCTGCAAATCACTGAGAAATGGAACATTTAGACATTTTATTAAAAAATAATCCGAAATTATTCAAACACAGAGGTTGCAGGCAACCTGCACTGCAGAAGTAACTTCTCCCAGTGTCTACATAAAGCATGTTCACAGCTTCCCTGGTGATGCATTTTATCTGTTTCTATCACTGCTGCTATCTCAGGCAGAGCCTAAATTGCCTGCCTCTTGCTATCTGTTGAGCACCACAATCTTCATCATGTATTTGACTGTGCTGAGATATAAAATATTGTTCCATTTCATAGGATTGAATTCCAGAAAATCAATTGTGTTTATATCAGAGAAGGCCTTCTTTTGATACCTTGCTGCTTTTGAAAGACTTAAACAGTGCATTCTTTTATTGATTTTCATTCTAAGTTGTTCATTCAGCCAGATATAAGTCCAGGATTAATCTAAGAGTCATCATCAGGGAAATAAAATGCTCAGTGAAATATGCCATGAAAGTTCCTCATGAATGTTAGATGGAAATATTTAACTCTAATCATGGAGTCATTAAGACATCTTGAAAATGTTTGTTGTTGCTCTGATACTCATTTTACTTACTGCAGGGTGACATTTAGGATATATTCTACATTAATAGAGTCCCAATAATTAGCTGGGCTTACAATCAAGACACTTTTAAATAACATTCTGGAAATTCTCACTACCTGTGGTTGGTACATTGTATGTGATCAGTTATATAAAGGCAGTTCTGACAAACTATTTGTTGCAATTCTAATGTATAAATTTTTAGAACTTGTACTTTATAAGTTTGCATGATGTCACTCCAATTCCTGATTAAAACATCCTTAATGTATGATTATCTCTACTTGCTTTATTCTGCTTCTTTAAGTGTTGGATCTAATTTACTTATGAGAAAAAAAACCCTGCAAATTATTCTTAAGCTAAACCCATTTGTCTGGCATGAGAGCCAATTAGCAAAATGCAAACAAATAACTCAGTGTCAGTAGGCTAGTATATGTCAAATTTAGCTACATTTGATTGCTGAATTATGGAGCTAAAATAATTAGAAAACATGTAACGAGATTGTTGGGTTTCCTGAGCGAAGCACAAAGGGATCTAATTACATTTAGCTGTGCAGCTGTTCACTGAATAAAGGTCTCATTTTTGCTGTTATCTGTAATGGTACTTCAGAGAAACAGCAGCAACAGTAAACAAGTCGAATGTTCTGTTTCACGAGGGGAAAAAAAAGGAAGAAAAACATAAATATATCACAGTGCATGTTCTCTAAATCATGGAACAAAAGATAATCATAGGAGACACTTACTGAGATTACAGTCTATCCTGATACAATCTGGTGAGAGAGAGAGTGAGATGGTGAGATTAAAGGAAAAAAAGAACAGCACAAAAGAGGAGAATATTTCACATCCTTCAAGGTATATTCTGCAGACAGTTCAGTGCTTTTCAGAGCCCACCATCCGGGGACAGCCTCGAGAGTCTAAACCGCCACTTCCCTCCCTGTAGTTTTCACAACAAACCAGCGAGAGAAAGGACAAAGCTCACTGTGTGTCTGGCTCTGCTGGAGGCATAACAGAGCACATCAAAGTTAGGATCAATAAGAGCTTTATTGACCATAAAAGTAAAGGTGCACCAGCTTTACTTTGTTTTCCGCATGAGTACTGGCTCTGGTGAGGCTGCTTATGCTTAGCTTTTGGCAGAGTTTGATTGTTTCAGAAGCCGTGACTGATAGTTTTACTGACATGTGCTCTAGGGTAAATCAGCAAACATGCACCGCTGTGAGGAAAGTCGTCTGAAGAAGATAACGGAAATAGAAAATGGAACATGTGCTAAATTTGAGCATGTTGTGCAGCTGATATGAAACAAGTTCAAACATATCAGCAAAGCAAAAAACATTTACGATAAAGATTTATTCATGTATTTATCTATTTAGATAATGGCAGATTGACTTTTTAACATTTGTAACAACTATGCAATAAAGAAGCTTATGTTGTAAAATTGTATGTTCATAATTAAAAACGAAGCTTGTAACATTTTTTTTTCTACAATTTTGCTGTGGAGAATCACAGACAGTTTCATTAAACTTCAGGTCATTTCACTCCTTGACCAATGTGCTCCTTGTTTGTTACCCAAAAATCATGATTTCATTTCTTCCCTCTTCCATTTGTACCTTCAAACAAACCTTAGTGTACTCATGTACTCTAACCATTCTAGGCGATCTTACATTATTCAAGCTAAAGCTTGTGATCAATGCAGTTACGTCTTTATGCCATTCCACTCTGGATTTACTCTGCATGTGTCTCTGCTCGGATGCAAACTTCACAAGCAGAGTGAAGCCATTCCTCACAACTGATTTAAAACTCATACACTGCCAGCAGACTTTTGAGCTGCAGAAAGTCATTTTCCTCATGTTATTGAAAAGCTGTTGACTGAACACAACATCTTACTGGGTCATATCAGTATAATGGTCAAGGTCTCTCACATGATTGACGATTTCTACTTAAATGCGGCTTAAGTTTTTCTTATCTTCATGACGTATTTTTTGACTGGACTCAGGAGCGCCTTACAGTCTGAAAAAATAAACTTTTCATTATGAGTTTTCATGACAGTTTATTTGTATATTACATTATATGATATGATATTATATTATCTCATGTTATTTCTCATGCAGTACAGCTCTCAGAACTTTAGTTGTTTTATGACAATCAGTTCACTTTTTGAATGGCAATTCTTAATTCATGTAAAAATGAATATTAAAAAGAACTGAAGGATTTACTGTGCACAATTAAAATCACACCTTTCCATCTCTAGTCTGTACTGAAACACTGTATACAGCACACGAAGGGAAGAATAAGAACAAAGTAAACACTTGATCCCAAGAACTGTTTGGCTATTAAGTAATACAATCTGACTGATGCGATTTTGATGAATGTATTGTTGGTTTAATAGTTTAACTGTATAAATGTCTGATGCACCTTTATTCAGAAAATGTATGGCATTTCAATTGAAGTTGCCATTAAGCCTCATTCTGTAGATTTAATGGCAATTTATTTGTTAAACAGGGAGGAAAAGTGGCGATTTGCACAACCTGCAGCCACAGTCAAACTTACACCTTATGACATTATTAAAGCACAAATCTAATGCATTGTTGACAACCAAAACTGATTGGGTCTTTGACAAGACATTACATTTTTCAACTCAAAATTAGATTGATCCAGATTAAACACTCTACAGTTTGGAAAATTTTGACAACCTGAAGAAATGTACAAGAATACACTGGTGTAAGTCAGGTGGCGGCGGAGTGCTCTCAAGCTGTCAACCATCACAGAGCAGTGGAAACAGACACCCAGAGACCTGGGAGTTTTCTGATGCTGGTGTGTGTGTGTGTGTGTTTCTTTGAGTATGTGTGTCTGTGTGTGTCCGTCACTGGCACTTCCTGCTCAGTGAAGTGACTCTTAACTGGACAAGCCAGCAAATGTGAGGGGAAGGAACGACAATGGGACCATCTGCAGTGTGAGGAGTTTAAGTGGTGATATTTCAGCGTAATGATGGATCAGGTCTCTGACTGCCCTCTCCTTGAACTGCAGACAAGCCATTGAAGGGCTGATAGAGCCGAGACAGTCGGGTGGGACCCGACCCCAGGATGAACTGAGAGGAGAGAGACAGGGAGACAGGTATAGGTAGAGAGAAATAAAGAGGCAGACGAAACATGCACACATACAGTTGTTTAAAAAGGTGCAGCATCCCTTGTTTTGTTGAGCTTTTTCAAAGTTCAAATAACCTCATTGAAAAGGGTTTTCTTTGACTTTGATGGTGGAAGCATTATATTTAGCAATTAAAGTCAATGTTTAAATTCTTTAATTTAATACTTACATTAAATTTTACCAATGGAATAGTCACTTTCCTCCACTCTGTCTGTGTGGTTTGCATCAAAAAGTCATCAGAAATGTCCTCTTTTTTTGTTCAACAAGTCCTTATGTCATTCTCCATCCTTTCCCAAACATAAGCTCACTGCTTTTCACTATTATTTGCATCGTTCCCTGCATTATGCTGCCCACGCGCCATATTCTGTTTCCGTTGTGCATTATATGCAAATTTCTTGTTACCTTTATAAATAAAACCTTCTTTACTCTGCTTATTCCTGGTACTTGTCTGCAGAGTGCCTCTACTTTAAACTCATTAAACATGACACATTTTCTGTTATATAATATTGCCTACAACATGACTAAAGCTCAAATGGTTCCAGATGGCAATCTCTCCGTTTGTCTTTCTGTGCCAAAACCTTTTCAATAAAGGTTAAAATGTCCACAGTATTTCCTTAAAGACGAACGAGTGTAACTGATTTGCTTTTCCACCTCAGAGAAAATCTGAATAACTGATCTGCACTGCTTCATTTGACCAGGCTACCATGGAAACACTGATTTTTAGCAAATGTCAAAGCCACTCCCTGCACTTTATTTCTTTATATATATATAAAAAATAACATTGAATCTCGTAATGAAATTAGAACAATAAATAGAGGGTCAGCATGATATTAATCGAAGTGAATCGACTACAAGAATGTGCATACTAACTCTGGCCCCAACATCTTGTCCAGTGACGTGCGGCCAGGGGAGGCAAGTGAGGCAAAGCATCACCTGTCATCATTGAAAAATAATGATAAAATCATTTAAATTGCTATTTTTAGCCTGTGGTTTGTACTACAAAGTTGTTGTTTTTTTCATTTAGCTTAACCAATTTTGATTATTTCTTTCTTCTGAATGCTGAATTTTTGCATTTCAGTATTCAAATGCCGGTGAGGCAGCAGGGAGCTGAGCCTCACCTGGGATTGATCGACCTCTCCTAACTGCACTGGCTGCCAATCTATGAGAGGATGTTCCTCCTGTCTGTACGTCGTCAATAAAATGGCTAAGAAACATTTAATGTATGAACTGATTTTCCATAATTTAGCTTATGCACATAATGTGCAGTGGTTTTTTTTGTCACCAACTGTGTGTGCAAGTGTTTCTTGTGCTGAGGAGCGATCAGAAACAGCAAAGAACAGATTCGAGGTGAGGCAGGCAGTTCTCTTGTCTCATGGTAGGGGGCGCTCCCAGACATTGTGACTCCACAACTGCAGAGTAAGAGACAGTAAATGCGAGCTAGCCATACAGTAATTCAAGTGCAGCCATATATTTATAGTTTTATCCTCTTATCACAGTAATTACTCATTAATAATTGCAAAATAAGCATTAAGCCTAAAACCATACTACTGCAATAGACTGAATGTTCTGCTCTTTGTGTGGAAAATATTTCATTAGTTTTTAGGTTTTTTTTGTGGCATTGTCAGTTGCTATGGCAACGAGACTATGCAGCTGTGCTGATACAAAGAGCGAGAAAGAAATGGTTTTGAGTTGTACTTCAACGGTTTTTCCCTTTGCTGTGGAGCACAACATGAAATTAATAATCTCTACATGTCCAAGTTTGATTGAGTTAACGGAATCATTCGACTGCGGCAGCACAGCCATGCATGACATGTAGAAGAATATCCTTTTTGCCTTCCAGCGTTGTCTGCATGCGTGAAATTTCCATATGTAAATAATGACATGCAGGGGGTCTAAATTTGTAAATCTGATTATGATTAAGGAAGTGCCTCACCAACTATGAAACTCACCGCACGACTCTGATCTTGTCATATTGTCATTGTGCTCATTTTGTGCTCAAAATCAGCAAGGACAATTATTTATTTTGTGGGGTTGCAAAATTTTTTTTTTCAAAATTATATGCAAATGTTAAACCATAAATTGACAATACTTAAACCACTCTCAATATGTTTTCACACCCATTCCTGATTACTGTTTGAACTGTTGAATCAAGGAATAGAATCAACATCAAGGAGACAAAATAGATCATAAAAAGTCACACATCAAGCTCCAAGCTAAAGACATTCAAGGCTGAGACTTTGGGACTCCAGCTAAACACACTGAGAGTCATTATCCGAAATGGAAAAGTCATAGGACAATTGCAGACATGCCTACCAAAATCACTCCAAGAGTGTATGAATACCAACAAAAGCACTGTCTGTCTCACTTTCACTTTCTAGGGGTGTAGATTATACCCAGTTATGCCCAATTTTGTTAATCTGCATACCTATATTAATTATTTGCATTAAATATGTTCAAATGAACACTCTCTACTGAATGTGTTTATCTTTTTAGACAACTGTAGTTATTGTGCATGAAGATGTGAATGGAAGAAAGTCTAACTAAACAAATTTCATTTGTCTAGGTGACACGACCTAATAGGTCAGGTGGAATGATCTGCTTAAATTTGCTGCAGCAGCTTTACCCAGGTTGACAGTGAGTTTGACTCTGCCTCCGTCCAGTTCCACGCGTAGGGTGTCCGCTGACTGCTGAGATGTGGTGGCCATCAGCAAACCAAAGGCCCTCTGGGACATGAACCGCAGGGACACGTCCTCGGCCTCTGTGTGCAGCGTCCTCGGCAGCACCACCTTCAGAAACATGCTGCCATCATAGCTCACTGCTGTGGCCTCTGTGCAAATAGAGAACAGGGGTGTCTTAATGGACGCTGAAATCAATAAACACTAAATCAAAAAAAAATGATCTAAGAGCATTTATGAACGAAAACCTGAACCCCCTGTTGAGACAATCTTGGGGACAGAATGATATAGTTTTAGATTGCAGTTTTCATCAGCCGCACCAGATGGCAGAAAAAGCCTGGAGCAGATGAAGGCAGGGGGGGAGAAATGCAGCGGCAATTAAATTTCCGAAGGATTTATTCCCATCCCAGTGCAATACAGGAGGGATTTTCATACATCCTTCATATTATTAGCTGCCAATGGATCTGCGTAATTTGGCCTCTCCGTGAGAAAACCATCTGCATGGATAATGCAAAGTGATTCAGGGCGAATGACTCTGCCCAAGCACCAGTGCATCCCTAATGAAACGCACAACACACACACACACCCGCACAACACAGACAATTCATTAATGAACTACTCGACTGTGGGAAAATACTGCTATTTACTTTAGAAGGCCTTAAATAAAACATAATTTTTTCCATTGTGCTGTAATTTTTACCAAACTCATTTCGAGACATAAAGCAATATTTGGAGGTGAGATCATGGATCTCATTTAAATACATATGAGAATCTAAAGAATGATCCCACTTGCAACTGCAAATTAAATTTCTGTGGACTGGGATATTAGGTCAGATGACAAATTTTCTCTGTATCTACATTATTCCTGTCTGTGCAGTCACTTTTTACACCTCACCTAATAAATAAAATACAACCCAAAGTGTGCTAAAAGCATCCCTGCAGCATTTTAAAATCACTTGTCCCCTCCATGCTCCGCCACCATCATCCCTTCCAGAGACTCTTACCCTTCTCACAGCTGGGGCCCACGTAGCCTGTGTCACTGCAGTCGCAAATATGCCGATTCCAGCCCTCTCTGCAGTGTCCGCCATTGGCGCACGTGTCTCTGGAGCACCTCAGATGAGTCTCCCGGGTGCAGAAACTGCTGACACCAGCGGCGCTCTGCACCTCGGCCAGCCTCCACAGGTTGCGGCTCTGTCCATCGATGAACAGGTCCCTGACGCAGCCCACGAAGCCGAGGCCGAGGGAGGCTGTCCACACCTCAGGGGGCAGAATGAGTGCTTGCCGATCTTCGGGTAAACCTCCCAGATACATGTCTCCATCCAGGTCGAGGATCTCACTGCCCTCGTTGGCGGTGAAGGGGATGCTCTGGCTGTTCACTGAGATGAAGCCTGTGGGATTGACATTAACACTGAATCAATTTGAACTCATAGAAGGGTTTTGTTGCTTTGGAAAATAAAAAGGAAACAGCAGCTGTGTGTGGGTTGTGCTGAATGATATGCAGAAACAAAGTATAAGGCTGCGATAATGGGAACCAACTCGCTCATTTTGAAGGATCCAAATGAAGACGTTGCTCAGTGTTTAAGAGCTTAAAATTTGAATAAAAGTTCAAATTAAATATCCACATTTTCCTCAATATATAACAGTGGCTCATAAACGTATTCAGTGCTATTGAGCTTTGTCTTGTGTAAATTGTTTCCATGTAATTGATCAACACTAAGGTCCAAATAGTTGTGAAGTGAAAAGAAAAGGATACATGGTTTTATTTATTTAATTTTTACAAATCACTCTGTTTTTTCTAAGTGAAATTCAGCATAGACAGAATGTTATAAGTCACCAAATTATCAAATTATTAAACACTGTCCACCTGTTTATGATTTTAACTCAGCACAAATAATAAGAAGCAGCCAAGAGGCTTATGGCAACACTGGAGGAGCTGCAGAGCTCCACAATTCATTTATGGGAATCTGTTAATAGCCTATATGGAAGAGAAAAGAAATGTGAAAAAATAGAAGATGCTCACAAAATTTAAAGTTACAAAAGGCTACAATAGACTATTTTAGATCAAAACATGTTCATGTGGTAGAATGACCAAGTCAAATCTAGACCTCAACCCATTTGTGAATTTGTGGCAAAACTTGAAAATGTCTGTTCACAGTTTCTCTCCATTCAGTCTAAATGAGCCTTAGTGATTTTGCTAAGAATTTGCATGCGCTAAGCTGAAAGAATCAATTCCCAAAAGATCAGAAGATGTAACTACAAAATATTGACTTAGAGAGAATGAAGACAATGCACACCATGATCCTTCGTTTTCAATAGTTTTCAAAAGAAAAGAAAATCTTTAGAAAACATTGTTGGCAATTTGTGTTGGTGTAAAATATAAGAACCTCAACAAAAATAAAATGAAAACTGTGGTTTTTAAAAAAGTCTTCAAGCTATATGGGTACTTCTCACTTATGCAAAGCAGGAATACAAATGAAAAGATCAGTGTGTCTCACTTGGATTCTGCTAATAAGACATTTTCATTACTCAAATACAGCAGCCATTTAGCAGTTTCATTTGAACTAGGTAAATGTATAATTGGCCACTTGTGAAATAGGTTAACACAAATTTCAAAATGTCACTTCGAGATTACAACATCCCAAAATATCATCATAATTAAAATCTAATATGTGCGCCTGTTTCACTGCAGCGAATAAAAAGCAGCAGGAACGTGTGGATGTCGCTGTATCCATGCTGGCATATGGGAATTTCACAGCTTGGAGGCCTTTATGCTCAACAGCTAAAACTGGAGACACAGAAGCAGACAGGAGGCTCCCCACCTCCACCCTTCGCCTTCACAAATTTATGAAATTATCTCACCATTGCGCCCCTTTCTCTGGAAGTCCACATGCCACCACTCGCCATCGTCAAGCCTCTTGTTGCTGGCTTTAATCTTAATGCTGCCGGAGCCCATGTCCATGGCCAGGTAGAGAAATCCCTCCAGCAGCTCAATGGCGAAGAAGTCTGCGCGGGGCTTCCTGTCGGGCAGCTCTCCCTGCTGGCTGCCGTGGCTGAACAGCAGCAGGCCGCTGGGCTCTGTGCTGCGGAAGTCGAAAGATATGGCGCCGGTCTTCTTTGTGTTCCACCTGGGCAATGTCAGGTAGGCAGACGGCGTGTCGAAGGTGACCGGCTCCAGAGCTTCCACGTTTTCACAGCTGAATATCAGGTCGCCATGGATACTGATCTTGGGGTCCCGCTGCTCAGCCAGCCGTGACAGTTCCAGTCTGAACTCATTATTCCTGTAGACCACCTAATAAACGAGAGAGATGTCGTAGTGAGATGACAGCTAGAAGAGGGGGGGTGAGATTTGGCGTCGAGCTTGAATACTGCTCATCAATAAATCCAGGAATCAATATGGCACAGCAGCATTTACGAGGGTACACAGCTCACAGCGTGGTGAGTGATCCCTGAGCTCAAATAAACAGGCAAATTTTCATTAGATGGAATTATGACCACTTAGTGCAGTAATCTAAAAAAAGAAAAACACACATTTAGCCTCGCTGAGATGGTTTGTGTGTCAATGCATTGACAGAGGAGCGCTGAACAGATTGTACAATTTAATAAACTCATCAGCTGAAAGCTTTAAAAATTATTTGTGAAACCAGACATTATTTTTCTTCCCAATGAGACCTTGCATCATGTATTAATATGCCTGTTTTTATCACCTAGAAAGTGCTGCAACACTGCTATCAAAAAGGATCAAAGCAGAGCTGCAAGGACTCTGAAACTGGAAAAATTGATTTACATTCGGATGTTGATGAAATGTATACATTTTTAAGAAATATGCTTGAGTTGGTTTATGCCAAAGCAGATTAAGAAAAAAACAAAATCAAGTTGTCACAGTCACAAAAAAATCAATATCCAGAGTGACCAAAAATGTGTTTTAAGTGTCCGCTAACTGAAAAACATCAGCTCAGACAAAATTGATGTCACAGATGCATTAGAAAAAAAATGATGTTTTTCAAAACAGGAAAAACAAAATATCTTGCATTCAACCAAATCCACAGACAGCATGTTAAACATAGACACAGCAGACAGCTATTTTCCAACCATCTTGTCTCACACTGGGTTGTTGCGATACTGTTTTGTGAAATCAGACGTTACAAGTGAAGGCCTGCTCTGATCCACCAGATGGTTTATTACATAGAGCTACAGCATTTAGATAGACCACTGAGGAAAGCATGAGCTGTTAAAATCACACTGCATGTTAAAGGTTACATCCAAATGACCTCAAATCTGAATAATAATTTTGTTGCATGTTCTTTAAACAAAATGTATAATTGCTACAATGTTAACTTTCATACTACCAATGGTAAATTGCAACAAAAGTAAATACAGAAATTTTATTACTGGGATATTTTATTGTAAATAAATTGAAATATTTAATTTTCTACACTGAGAGAAGAAATAAACTTTTTTACTTCACAGAAAAAATTACACGGCTACCAACGCTAGTTATTTTTCAGCTTGCAAAATCTTACATCATCCTTTCCAACTCTAGATACACTTTATATACAGCGCTGAAAAAATTAAGAGAACATTTAAAATGATCAGTTTCTCTGATTTTACTTTTTATAGGTATATATGTGAGTGAAATTAACATTGTTCTTTTATTCTATGAGCTAGTAGCAACATGTCGCTGAAAAACTATGCAGTCAAGTTCTTCAACACCAAATGTTATGCTTTCATTGAAAGGGGGATTAAATGGTCCCCACATAGTCTAGAGCATAATATTGCCAAAAATATCTGGTATTTGGAATAATTAAGAGTTATTTTCTCTGGATTCAAAGGCTCAACTCCTTACAAGTAGCCCACCCCATTACCCTGTCTGCATTAAGCTTTACATTTGACAATGAAGTCAGGCAAATGACTTCATTGTCAAATGAAGTCACTTGACAATCTGGTAGGGCCTAACCTAGATTGGTCAACTGAATTATCAAATATTTTGTCACTTAAGAGAAAACTACCTCACTATCGCCATGTGCTTTACACCTCTGCACTAAATGTTTTGAATTGTACTTGGTGATGTCAGGCATAAATGCAGCTGTTTTGCCACCCAAACGTCTTTCATCTCTATTGAAGGTCATCTCTATTGCTAAAAATTGGTGACCTCTACGCACTGTGCACCTCAGCATCTGCTCACCCCACTCAATAATTTGATGTGGCCAACCACTTTGTGGCTGAGCTGCTGTTGATCCTGATAACTTCCAATTTAGTAAAGCAGTCAACTATTGAATAAAAACTCCTTGTTTTTATTCAGTAGCTCACAACTGGACTAATTGCACAGGCGGGTCATTTCTCTAGAGTGACCCATCTTTTCACAACTATTTTCTTGTCTGCATGGCAAGGTGCAAGATTTTATATACTTGTGGCCTTTGAGGTGACTGGAAATCCTGCATGTAATAATCTGATTGGATGAGCTGGCAACTTTCACAATATGGTGTATATAAATTTTCTGGTGAAAAAAGGGACATTTAGCAATAAAAAGAATGCTTACATGTTCCCTTTTTAAATACATAAATGGCTTTGAAGTCTGAGTCTAGGGCCTCCATTGTTCTGTTAAACCCAGTCACACTATTGCACATAGGCTTTGTGTTTCCATGGGTTGAAGAGACACACTGCTTTAAGCAAATAACATTCAGCATCACCTTCCTACACATTTGATACTGTAGTACATGAAACGTGATCTCCAGCTAAGCCAGGCAGCCACTGATTTTTTTCAAAATGTGGAAAAATTTAGTCACATTATGCATGTATATTCTGGGCCCTTTAATATATTCTGTCAGTATTGCAATGAAAGGTTTAAAGTGTACATGATGTTACAGCAAAAGGACTAAATTACTTTTCCTCTTCTATTATCGTCTCCTTTTACTTTTCGTCTCATTTCCAAATGTGTAATGCTGTCTGTGCAACAGGACACTGTGAACTTTTTCTATTTTTTTTCTTATCTGTGGACATTATGTAAAACCCATTTTCAGATATGGCAACATATATGACAAGAAGAAAATACTGTCTTTTGATGAGTATATTCTGAAAGTACATATCATACAAATTTTAGCAAACAGATTTGTTGGCAAAAGGAATTTACTGACTTTCATAATAATTTAACACCTTTTAGTGAGAGTCTTTAGGTGTTTGTTAATTGGTCTCAGCTACTCAAAGACATAGGAATCAAATCTAAAAAGAAAAAACGGAAAAACAGTCAATAAAATGTAATTAATTCAGCCCCACAAGGACAAACAATCTCAAATCAGATGAAGGTCAGGAGAATAGATTCATCTATGTATTCACACCTTCTTGGTCCTTCTTGGTTTCAGCTTGTGGGAAGCTGGAACCTGTACTGGCTGTTTGTGGGCAACACTCCGGACAGGACGCCAATACAACACAGGGCCAACAATGATGCACTCATTCTGGCTCATAATGTCAATTTTTTTTTAGTCAGTCAACCTAATGTGTTTTGTACTGTGGGAGAAGCCTAGAGTACCAACGAAAAGCTATATAGGAGCAGGGAGAACAAACCTCACTAACAAATACCTGCAAAGCACAGATTTGAACGCGCAACCTGCTGGTAGAAAAGTAACAAAACTTATACAAAGTTAACATTAAATATGACATAAAACTACTGAAATAAAGAGTAAACAGCAGCTTAAAGGAGTATATCATTGTAAACTTGTGTCCTTATTTCTTATATAAAGAGAAAAGCAAAGTCTTTTCTTCAATGTCAAATTTAAATTCTCTCAGTACTGTATTTGATTTCGAGCACAGTTACTATGCTCATGTTTTGTTTGCATTTTGGGAATAGTTTGCTATGAATTTTCTTTCAAAAGAATTAAAGTGGCAGGACAGTTTTGGGGTGGAGAGATTCAGATTAAGATTCAGAATGGCCCAATCAAAGTCCAGATCCAAATGAGGAATTGTGGCAATGGTGGAAATTTGTTTCAAGTTTTTATTTGTTCAAAAAAATAACAACGTACTCTTGTCCTTCCCCTTCACAATTATATGATTTGTAGTATATAAATCCCACGAAAAGACACCAAATGTTTGTAACGTAACAAAATGTAAAAAGGGCATTATGGAGAGTGAATATTTTTTACAAGGTCATTTTGGACTGACTGGAATACAAAGCAATCTAAATCAATCAACCTTGATCTGATATCAGAAGTCGACGCATACATTGAAACGATGCCAGTGGGTTTCTTTATGTTACTTTGTTATTTTTGGCTTTCACTCTGGCTTCATCAATATTCACAAGACACAGCAACCCTTGTCTCATTTTGTATCAGTTGTAAGTCGCCCCACTGTTATCTGCCACCTCACTCTACCACCAGCCGCCGCCTGAGGTGACACACCACACTGCACATAGGACTAACAGCAGAGCCGGGAGCCTGTGTAAGCCAATATCACACTTTACACTGCCTCGGTGTGACTAATTAGACGGTGAAATCAGATGCTGAAACTGACCATTGAGAAATGAATGAAACGGGAAAACTCTAAAAGGGGAATCCAGTCAAGATGGCCATTTTTACAAAGAGGAAACAACATGTTAGAAGGCACAGATGGCCACGAAAAAGAGGCGCTATGACCTCTGCAGAACTATTATATAAGCCAAAGGACAATACAGTGAGTGGAATCCTATTTCACAGATTCAGATGCTTACTGTGTGTTAGTTGGATTATAGAGTATCCCAAAACACAAGAATAAAGCTCCTTTAGAGTCGTCCGACAAAGCCGTTATGTCATTACTGCTCAAGCTGTGAAGAGTAACATCACTTTGAAAATGACCCTCTCCGCTGCTAACAACTGTCTTCATGACTAAATTGGGTCCCATCTTTGAAGTGGTAAAATACAGGAACCTAATGAAGTAGTGTGGAATATCCCTCGGGTGCGCGCAACCAACTCTCGACTTCAAAGACAAACCTGCCTTTCCTTGTTTGTCGTTGTAGTTGTGACCTTCATGTGAAAGTCGCCATTATTTTCCTCATACCTGATGATCCCGATGGCCTGTCGAGCTCCATTCACATCTGTTATTGTGCAACGTCTGGAGAGATTAGTCATGGCGCATACTCTCTAGAGTCAGTGAAATAAGACTCCCTAAATAGATGTGGTGCTTACACAATAAATATTTTCCTCGCTGCAGGTTTTTCTCTCTCCTCGTGGATTAAGATTAATATCTTGTCTGAACTAGGTCCAATCTGCTCCTCTCGTTTATCACCGACCTCAGGACCTTTGGCCCGGACAGACATGTCTGTGCGCCAGGCAGCAGGACTGTCTGGAGAGCTGATCCCATTTCATCACCTCTGCTTCTCCCACAACTCCAACAATTTAGGATTTCTGAGATATGTCAGCCCATCTTCATGACTATCTCTCCCCTTCCTGCCATATTGCTCCTGCTGCATGCCTACAGTACATCTGTGTGATTATCCACAGCAGTAGTAGGTCTAAACACCACCAACAGCCACACCGCCCACAGAGCGGAGGTTGGAGCATTGGCAGTGATGCTGGAACAATAACCTGTCCATAAATAACATCTCGTTTTCATTTCGCTGCATACAGATGGCAAAGTAATTATGTAAACACTGAATTGAAAAGCTTTCTACAGATGTACTTTGAAATGTCCATCTTACATACTTTAATAAGAAATTATACCAATAGAAATGTTCAGAGAATCCATTTGAATTCAGCTGACTGGAAATAAACATGTATGTGAATAAAGTCAGTTAGAACCAAGTGACAGCAATTATGAGCTGTTTGTGATTACTGCCTTGTTTTTAGCTTGTAGCTGAGGCCCTGCTTCTCTTCTCCTTTAAAAATACTCCTAATCCAATGTTTCTATGTCCGACTTTGTGATTATATTTGAAAAGTAATACTGTTGTGGCTCTGGTTACTATTTCAGGAAAAGACTGATTTTGAGAAGACAGGTTGCAACATACATATCTTGCAACCTGTCTTTTGAAAATAATATGTTATTACTTAGTTTACTCTAATGCATCCCACAATGCAGTGCAAACCTGGCAGTGGGAAGGTGTTTGGAACAAGAATCCAGCATACAGCTTTACTGAATTGCAATTGGATCATATACTCATTCTCTGCTTCAAAGTTTGGAGCTGTACCAAGACCACTTTTTCCATTTTAGTCTCTTGTTTTGGTCTGCACAAAAGAGTGATTTCTATATTCATGTCTGCTCATAATTGACTGTACCAAGAAGGAGAACAAACCTGAATTTATGTGAAACTGATTAAACACCTCAGATATTTAAGCACCCTGAAATGTTTCCTCTTTTGTCACCTAATGACTGTTTCTTATCTTCTTCTCAGTTTGGAAGTAGCAAGTGTGTTCACAAAAGCCATTAAGTGTTCAATTTCGGTCTGAGGTTAGTTGTATGTTTGATACACTAACTTATAAATCAACAAATCACTAAAACAGATATATGGAGTTTTAAAACATCAGTACAAATCATCATACATGTCTACATATGAATGGCTCTTCCAATTTAAAAGTCTTTTATAAGTCTTTCCTGTTCCTCTGTCCAAAATGTGGACTTTAATGTTTTCAAAGAAGCAATCCTTATCCAAGTTTTGCAGGTTTATAACTGAGGAGCATTTCTGCTTTGTACCGTGATGTGTAGATGTAGACTCTCAGCATCAATTATTTAAATTCACATATTCGCGTTATATTTATTTGAATGTCATCTCTTTGAATGGTTTCAAAGAGATGATCTCGGACAGTTTTTGTTTCTGAAAGCCATCAGAATTTTGTTTTTAAAGGTAAAACATTTATAAGATGCCAGATACAAGCAGAATAGCATTGCCATCTGTTTAAAAGCAGTGTGTTACATGAGTTTCAGATGAATTACATGAGGACCAAGAGGGTTAATAACTTTCTTTCAAGATGCTAATGACCTCATAAGGGCCTAAATACTAGGAAAATAGAATTGCCTTGCAAATTAGACCAAAAATCTTCAGAGATAAATATATTACGCTCAGGTTATACGACATTGAGATTTTGCCCAAATTTACCCCCAATTCCCAGTCAGGCAAATTGGCGCCGGTCTGCACAAGTTGTGGACAGTTGGCAGGATGAGTCAGAATAATAATCCTAGTGTGAGATGGGGTGAAAACTGGAGCCTGCACATGTCTGAGGAGAACCCACTGACCTCAGTCGAAGTCAGACAAACATGTTTTAGTTTGTTCAGACTATTCTGGATGCAACAATATGATCAGAACCACAAATCAACACAGAGGATAATACAAACGTCAAACTGCTCCTTCAAACCTTAGCCCTTTCTAGAGTCCCCATGAGTTTTATGGGGTAAGCTGACTTTAGTTGGCTTAATAAATCCTGTATTCTGTGAACCTTGACCAGGTCAAGTCGATAAGTAGGTGATCCACAGTCTATCAGTCTTAAAATAAAAACCAGTGTCTTAGTGCGAACACCTATTTTTTTGCAAACATTTGTGAAAACAGTGAAACTTGCACAGTGTGTCCTGAACTTCGGTCAGGAGTATCTTGTTCAGCAGCTGAGAAAAGATCTGAGAAAAGGAATCTATACGGAAGGTGTTAAAAGCAGCAATACAATATCTCTAGTACAAACAGATGATAAACAGTGACCCAATTAAAATATCTAAGTTGGAATGTTAGAACAAAAAAGAACTGATTGTCTGGCCTTCCTTCAAAGCAAACACATTTCTGCTTTTACATTTGGCTTCATTCTGTAGTCTTCCACAATTTATTTAAAGTTCTTTCATTGGTGCTTTCCAGGTCAATGAACAGCACCCAAGAGTGAGGTGATTATCTAGTCATTAAAGTCTAATGTGTTGTGGAACCGTGAATGTGAAGAACATTTGTAAACTAACCTAATTGAAATGATCAAACTCTAGTTTCTGTCTTTGCATTTTATTAACCAGATCATATTGCAGATTACAGCATGTACATGTAAACTGTTGAGGCTGAAAATAACTTTACGACTGCTGGCCACTATTGCAATTATCAATAATAATGAGAAAATGGTGCTGTGATTATAGAAGCAACTCCACAAGTTATGATACTCGCAATCTATTTAGAAAATGCAAAAGACACCATCAAGACAATATTTGAATATTTAACTGGGCAAACCGAACAAAATGTTATTGGTGTCTGTATTACTAATATGAAAATGTTTGTTTGAATAAAATGGTTGTGTTTTATTGTGTGGGCTGCAAGTATTGGCTTCATCATATAAGAAAAACCTGAATTTCAATGTTGATATTGATTACATTTAACTCACATCTTCCTGACTCTTTTCCATCATCACAAGACTTTTCCACTACAGTATCTCAGTCCCAGTATGCACCATTATGTGATAACAAAACCAGTTAAAGTTCCTCCAGCTGGTCAAATTTAATAATGACTTGCAGAGTTTCCAGGAACGTTTAATTTGAACACCCAAGGTCTTGAAGGTCTGACACACTTTTTATTCACTTATTCATTTCTTTGCTGAACTGCTAAGTGGTCGGGATGAGAACCAGTGACTTTGTCTGAACAAAGTCACTGGTTTGTTGACTTTGTTCTGTTCAACAAAGTTTTGTTGAACAGAAATAGTAAAGACAATTTTGCCTTCTGTGGGAACTACGATTAAAAGTGCAGGTTTCCCCCACAAAGTATTATAGGTGGGCCGCCTGGGGTTTCAATAATTTGAATGATCCTGAATATGACACCTTTAGAAATTTTACTTGTGCTAACACTGTTATTTAACTAAGCAAAACCCTTTTTATTACAGTTTCTAAGAAGTTAAAATCTGCGAAAATACATTGAAAAGGTTAGGATAAGTCTTTCTTATTTTTTTTGATTCCTTGTTTAGAGAAAGCATTTTCTCTATCTGGGCTCCAGACAGTGCAGTCATTAGCTATGAAAATATTTAGTTACTGTACGTACCATCCGTCTAAAAATAGATATAGTCATGTGCCTGAAAGATTTCATACACACCTTTTGTTATTTAAACTTTTCCACTTCCCCATTACGGACATGTCTTTTTATGTGATACATGATTTCATGATTGCACAATTTTGCAGGCTATATAAACCCTAAGAAATTACAGAAAAATAACTGCCAAGCATTTGCTTTCATGCATAATGAAGCAGCAGCTGGTTAAACTTCCTTGCAACCTGCCACTGCTGTTACTGCATGTAGCCTAATCAGGTTATTTCCACTCTATTTGCCTTGTGCATTTTATGTATCCTATGTCTGAATGATGTGTCTGTTCTATTCCTGGTGCACTCTCTGATGCATCCCCTGCAGCTGGATTTAATAGGGATCGGGAGCAGAGTTTGACAGCAATTTATATAATGAAATAATTCATTTATTCATGACGTTAAAGGCTGAGAGAAGTCAACTTATTTGTAGTTGGGCAGTGACCCTAATAAAACTATGGTCATAACTCATCATTGTTTCCTAAAGAGTAAGGCAGATTGTTAAGTTTCTTTTAGAAAACCAACATTTGCTGCTTTTCTAGGTTACACAAAAACACCAGGTTTTATCTTTTAGGTGCTTTCCTTTCAGTGCCTTCAAGATGCCCTTGATAGACAATATACCTGCTAATAAAATATTTAAATATTGATAGTTATAAACCTGTCTTTTATTTTAATAGAATTAAAAGACAATAAGGTCAGAACTTTATCTGTAACATCTGCTTCAGATATTGTATCTACAAGGATACTTTGATAACAATCTTGGCGTCTGTTTTAGTCTAAATAATGTGGACTATTTAAATCAGTTCTCTACTATTGATTGTTTAAAGTAATGTATCTCTTCAGTTACCCAAAAGCGCCCAACATGGTCACACCGAGTCCAACTGTTGATGTTATTTTGGGATGTTAATTTTCACATACACCTTCCAAAGATCCACATTTCAAATCTTAAGCACATTTTAATATTTCTCCGAGCTACAGTTAGAACTATTAAATGAAAATATAGAACATCGGGAAACTTTTGAGGAGTGGCCTCAAAATTATCATGTATTTATTATAATTTTTACATTATTTTGGAACCAAAATTACCATATTACAAAATAGGAATGTAAGTATTCCACATGAAGAAGGCCACAAAAGAGACTCAGAACAACTAAAGCACTGCATGTCTCACTTTCCTCAGTGAAGATCAGAGTTCCTGGTTCAACAATACAAAAGAAACTGAGCAAATTGGCATCCAGGTCGAGTCCCAAGGTGAAAATAACACAAAGGCCAGAGTAACATTTCCCCAAAACCAACTTGATGATTCCTAAGACTTTTCATATATTATTCAGTGGAATAATGAGACAAACAGGGAATTTTTCATGAGTAGTGAGTCTGTTTACATCCAGCATAAATCCTTCCACATCATTTCAGATAAAGAACATCACAAGCCCAGTCACGGTTGTGGCTGTCTTGGGCTGCTTTGCAGGACCTGCATGATTTACCATAATTAATGGGTCCTTGAATTATGCTGCCTAATACAAAATTGTACAGGAGAAGATCCAGCAATCGGTTTCTCAACTTGAAATTAAGTACATTTTGGGTCCTGCTACATGACAATGATCCAAAGCCTACCAACAAGTCTACCTGTGAAAGACTCAAAACCTTAATAAAATAATAAAATAAAAAATTTAATCCAATTAAAATGACTTCAAAACGGCATCTTCCTATGGTGATAAGTGAAAACCTTTCTGCAAAGAAGAATAAGCTAAAATTCATCCACAGACATGTTAAAGAAACACTTTTTCACATATAACCAGATTAGTTTGGATGGTCTACACCCACCAAAAGAAATTAAACTCAAAGATGTCGCTTGTACTTACTCAGATCATATTTTATTATTATTCAGATTATATATTAGAAATGTGTAGGATGACAGCACTGTAAGCTACTTCTCATGCAAAGTGCATGATCTGATCTTCTAGATAATCAATGTGACAAGTGCAGGCTGGAGTGAAAATGCTTCAGAAAAAATAGTGGAAGTAGTGATGAGGAGTGAGTTTGGTTCTGTGTGTCAGGACCGAACATGAGACAGCATTGTTTCTCATGTATATTAGCTCAAAGGGTTTCCCAGAGGAATCCATAAGTGCACAGTGCTGCCTTTCAACTGAAAGCTTCTCCTTCAAATACCCTACAGCGGCGACATCAGTACAAACACAAGAGAAGCTTTTTCAATACACTTTGCTCCAGGGTGGGGTGTTGTTATCAAGGGAGGTTCAGATAATATTTGCAGGCCACAGCGAGGGGTCAAGTAGTACTCACATCCTTCAGACAGCCCATGAAGTTGTTGCTGACCGGGGAGCCAGGCAGGTCGGCTGTGTTCAGGCTTCCCCCGATGTAGAAGAGATCATCAGAGCCCAGCATGGTGTAGTCCTCCTGGGTGTAGCCAGTGGTGGTGAGGATCCCATCCACTAAGATTGTCACCTACAAAACCAAGCAGAGATTATGAGCCTAAACAGAAAGAACTGGCCTAATTATTTCACGCCTAATTTCTTTATTCTGGTTGAGCTCGCCCTAATGTTGGCTCTTGGAGGCAATTACAAGAACAGCTTTAAAGAGTTCACTAATCTCAGCTGATCCCTGTTTCTGATATGTGAGACGGATGGCAGCGGAGTCAAGGCACCATAAATTTTCCTTCAGCTCCAAAGTGATCAGAATGCCACAGTTTGCTCAATTAATTTGAGATGAAAGATATCAGGAAGCCACGCTACCTGTGCTTCATCATAAACAAGACAAGATAATTTCCATATCAGTTTCATCACGAGAGAAAGGAAAGGAAGGAGAAGGAAACAAAACGGCTGAACGGGGCTGTGGAGGTAAAAGCGATGTGCTTGTTGCCATGACAATAAGCCTACACTTAAGACAGAATCTTGCACTGATGTAAAAGCTCCCACTTAAGAGTAATATGTCAAAACAATTTCCATTTCTTTGTTTCAATTTTTAAAAACGTAATATTCTTTGTAAAATGTGTGTCAGGTGAAAAATGGAAATGGCCACTGTAACAATCTTGTGAAATCTCTTTTTTTTTTGCTAATGGTTGAGGTTATTCAACATCATTTCATAAATCTCGAGAGGGAAAATGTCACGCAGGAAATGTGTGCTAAAATCAGTCTAGTAAATTGTGTCAAAGAGGTAAAGATGCGAATAAACTGGATTAGTTGTACATAATTTCCTGAGATTTTGGTGCTCTAAAGACTAAAGATTTTTTTCCCTTTTCTCTAAATATTTCATATGCACACTACAAGAATGTTATTTACCTAAAACAGAAATTATTGTTACATTTTATTTATGTTTGGCACTGGTGATATTTATTATAATACTATGTCATATGGGACAAATGTAGAACAAAAGAGTCATTTTCTATCTAACCATCTCAGATTTAAACCTGGAGTTTGCTAAACTTTACCTGGAATGTATCTGGAACTGAGTGCTTTGGTCTGAACACAATAAGTTTAGACTTTCTGACAACAACCACTTCTGGTAGATTTGTTGTGAGACAAAAGACATACTTGTGCAAAGCATGCAGGAGGTTTCTGTGGACCTCGTCAGAGACCATCAACTCTTTGAAATACCAGGAGATTTAAAAAACAATCTGTTGGCCTCTGCTAGTGAATTGAAAATGTGTCTTTGGTGGGTCTTTCATTTGGATAATTATCCACAACATATGGCTAAATCCACAAAGACATGGTGACCCTTGCTCCCTCTTTAAAAACTAAACGCTGCAGAAAAGCTGCTGGATGGACATATTAAAATTTTAAGTGGTGTCATGTTGGTCAGAGAGGTCATAAGAATTGTCTAAAAAAAATGTTCATCAAATTAAGTGTACTCAAATTATAGGTTGGATTTTTTTCCCTTAATTTTCAGCATAATATTATGCTCCTGCAAAAAAAAACAAAAAAAAAAGATTCAATTCTTTAGCAAATCTTTACTAGTCGTGCCAACATTTGTCAACAGTAAATGGAGAAATAGTTCTGAATAAATTATAATCAAGCAACCAAAGGTTCAGTAAGTGCAAAAAAAACACTTGAACACTAAGGGTTAACATTTTACCTAAATTTATGGGATCCTTGTGTCTGTCATGTGAAAACAAGACAATAGACAAAAGGAAGACCTGAGACGGCATGCTCAGCTTTGACCTCAATCGGATAAAAGTCTTTCTTTATTCAACATCCAATATTGATTTGTGTCCATCTAAGTCTTTGGAAAGTCGTTGGCTTGGACAGCAGACAATGAATATGTTTCAAATTGATGACACGAAACATTAGGAACCTTTAGAGCTTTCATGGCTACAAACTGATTGATGCTGCTCTCCGTCTCTCTTGACAATGATAACCCGGCATGACCACTGTGTGGCATGAAATTACACTATGTGTATGCAGCAAATAGATAGTACCTGAACTGGTCTGAATATCTGGGATCAATGCATTCAGAGAGACGTCTAGAACTGGGTCATGATTAATTTAAGACACACAGCCACGGCTACGCTTCAGTATTTGGGTGGGAACAACTTAAAGCTGACCTCTCATGGAGAATTTCATTGGGTGTGCTGTGTGGAGTGAGCAGAGTTGCACCCAAACAGAAAAAATAAGGTTAAAGATGAACCAAGCTGTGCTCGCTCATGACTGAAACACACTGCCAATCAGAAAAAAGGTAAAGAAAGTAATAGGAGAAATTCTAGCCTCAAAAGCACCACCAGATCTAATAAAATGCTTCCACCCACAATCTCTCGGGAGTAACAGTTCCCCCTATCTACATGTCAGTGAGGTAACTTATCTGAAGGGAAAGCAATTTACACAGGGATCAAATGCATGCCTGAAAGCATAAGTGACGTGGCTAACATTGGATTGCCGCTCCTCTGGAAGCTAGGGTAAGGAAATAGATGTGGAGGAGGATGCAACACACAGGTTTTGTATGACGGGTTCAGAACATATCAGTGGTGAAGAGACGGTTAGAAACAAAATAGATTTTGCTATGTTAAAAACAACTGGCATTCACAAAGATTACTATGAGTGTATTGAATATATTATGTTTAGCTGAGTTAATCTTATATAATTTATGCACACGAACCACCATGAGAGTAGATGCTCTGTTGTCTTTTTTAGAAATGCATCATGTTAGACTTTGTGGAGTTTTTTTTGTATGGATTTAAATGCATCTCATACACAGAACTTCACATATGGATTTCATGCATAAGTGCCATAAATTCAGTCACTGCAGCATGCAGAAATTTAACCTTTTTAAACAAAACCATGTTTAAAATACTGTATTTCATCACCAGCTATATTGGATATGGATTATTCAAATGTGTCGGGCTTATTTTATTTTTTTTATTGCAGTCTCCAGCAATGTTATCAACTGTAACAGAATTGCCCTGCGCTGCGAGGGCCCAATTAACGCCATTGCCAAAAAAGACAGCATGCTCAAAATATTTAAGGGCATTAAAGTAGCTTGGACTTTTTCTGGCAGAAAATATGGCCTTTTTTTTCTTTGGGTGGTGTGAGGGGTTAAGCAGTAAGATCTGCTGCAGACTTCAAGCAAATTCATAGTAGTAAATATTAAGTAAAAAGAGAATGTCAGTGAGTGACACAGTTTACAGTTAGAGTTTAAGAAAATTAAATAAATAAAAAATCAAAAAAACAAGATCGAACCGACTTAAGCCTTCTAGTCCTGACTAACAAAGAAGGGCTTTTTTTCTAACACATTTTTAAATGCACACACTGCAATGAATTGTGAGTCTTTTAAGTCAGAAATGAAAAGGTCAAGTGTTGCCTGAAAACTATGAGTAAAGTCAACTGTCAGACATGAGCTTCATCAATGTAGACAAGTTTACAAACAGTCAGTACAACTTACAACTATGATTTAAATACTGGAAATTATATGAAATTATGTAAATCACAAGTATACTTTAATAGATAAATATGTGGATTTAATGGTATGATAGTTTTATGTAAACATTTTTTTGTATGAATAAAAAACAACTACTTAGCTTACATTGCCTTTTTTCAAAACATAAATCAAATAAAACTTTCTGATTTTATGTAGAGGGTCTAAAATCTCTAAGCTGTTTGCAGTTAGTAAAGCTAACTGTGAGGCTGAAGACAGTATAAAATGTCTGATAATGTTTTGTCTGATAAAATGAATTGATAGAAAAACCTGAATATAAATAGAGCCCAAACTCAGATAGATAAATCTGTAGATTTAGGCATTAGTCCCTGCTTCAGGCTGTAGATAATCCAAGTTACAGAAAACATGAATATTAAATAGATCATTCTAAAAATGATTATTAACATATTATTGCTGCTGTTATTTGGTGAGATGATTGAAGAAATTAATGACACTGTATTTAAATATTTGTTCCTGTATTACCATTTACTGTTTTGCATAAAAATGTTTCATGATAAAAAAAGGATAATTATTTGCACAGTTCTCACTGCAAGCAAGTAGTGTAATTACTTTATAAGAATTTTGGTTTGAAAAAAACAATAACCTGAAGGTCATATAGAAATGATATAGAAGATTTAAGGCAGAGTAATACTTGGCTGCAGAACAATGCAGGAAAACAATGCCGGACACGCAAAGTTGCTATATTCATTAAATAAGCCCATCCCGTTTTTGTATAACTTACTTATCCTGCTGCAGTGTTGCATCAGAGTCTGCAGATACCAAAACAAGTTCATAGCGCTTTGTGAAATTGAAGCACACAAAAATAAGGCAATCTGAGTGACGATAGACGTGGCAAAATGAGCAGACTCCTGGAAAAGCATTACTACTGCAGTGCATTCTTATCATTATAGGTCAGTCATTTGCTTAAACCCCAGAATGGACAGATGGTCTGTTTTCTTTTATTATGCTTGTTGCATTGACTTTGAGGAAAAAAATATATATATATTGAAAAGTATAATATGTTGCATTTTAAATGTTGAGATAATGATCAAAATACACCCCACTCTTTGGTTTTAAGTCCAATTAAAGTCTCAGATGTTTTTTTGTTCCCATGTCTAAATTCAGTCTCAAATTGTTTCCAAATCAAATATTTTTTTTAGTAAACTCCAGAATTTTTAGCGCATTAGCCAAAGTAAAGTCTTGGGCTAATGCTAAAGACTTGAACTTGAGGCTTTGGTGCCTTTCAGTCAAGTCCTGCTTCCAACCATTGAATGCTGAGGTAACACTTGCATACACACCTGGCGAAGGTTGCGTGTCACTCGCACATCATGCCAGACATTGTCATTGAACTTTCCACTGGCAGGCTCCACCAGTGCTTCAAAGGCCCCAGAGCCCAGGTTGATGACCAGCCACACAGCTCCGTTCCTCAGCGACAGGTTAACATAATCGGCTGACTTCCCGGTGTGGAGCAGCAGGCCATTCCTTTGCAGGGTCCGGAAGGACAGCGTGATCTCGTCCAAACTGCTCTGAATGGGAGTCGTGGAAAGGTTGTAGCTGAAGAACTCGTTGCCTTTAAAGGTGGCCACCGACTCTTGCTGTCCTGAGAGGGGAAAAGAAACAGCTTGGAAAAATGTCCGTATAATTAGATAAAAGTGTGACTCTGCAAAATGAATGCATTTACTTCTGTAGCATGGCTGAGTAAAATATGTTTGGTGGGTAAAAGTAAGGGCTAAAATGAGTAGAAAAGACAATATTGTGTGACAAAGCTATTTAGACACACTGTCTACATGCATTTAAACTAAATAGAAACAAGTAATAAGTAAAGAGTATAACACAATATACATCAAACTAAGCATGACCTTTTTTCACCCTTTTGAAAAATACATTCAACATTCAACAGTACTGCTATTTCTTCAACATTAACATTTACTGTGCCTTGCAAGAGTATATACATCCCCTAAAGGGTTTCACATTTTGTCATGTTATAAACATAAACAGCTGTTTATTTAATGGAATTTTATGTGACAGAAACAATTAAGAGCAGAATTGTGAAGTGAAAGAAAAGCGTCGTATTATTTTCAACATATTTTACAAATACAAATCTGAAAGGAAGAACAAGGAGTTAGTAAGAAGATGGATGGAGCTAATACAGAGTATTTCTGATAAAAACCTGCATGAGGCCATTCATCTTTTCTTTCCACTTCACATTACGCTCTACTTTATGTTGGCCTATAAAAACAATACAACATGGTGAAGTTTAAACTTGTGATACACTTCGGGATAAACCCAAGGGATGTGAATACTTTTGCAAGACAATATGAAAGAATGGCTAACTAATTGTGGCTGACTTGGTCAAATATTGGTTTTACACCTACTTTCCAAGACTTGTCACTGGCTGATATAGAGGCACTGTGAAATGTTGGAAGGTTTTCCCCAACACTACAGACGACATCATATGGAGGATGATTAAAGATGTTTTTGCTGGTGTGACTGTTCTAGCAGTTTGACTTCTATTTGAAACCCACTCAAAAATATGTGGTAGATAACACTAAAACGCATGATAAATATGTAATAAAATAGTTAGACAGCGAGATAAACAGATAGACAGATGCTAGATTGACAGACGGCCACATAAATACAGTATGCTGAGACAACCACTCTTGGCTATGACTTACTTTAGCAGTACTGTACCAACGCTATAATTTCTGCCATTAACCTGTTGTTTGACAATGACATGGAAAAAGAGTTGTTAACCGATAAATACCCCCATTTAAAATGTGTAGGCTGTGTCAAGCTTTGTCCTTAGATAGTTGCAGTGTTTGCTTCTGAGCGAGCCATTTCAAGCAGGACGGATAAGCCGTCCCTAAAGCCTGTGTTTGTTTGTGCTGTAAATGTCAGCGCCGATGCTCCAGGGCCAATTTAAGGCTGTGGGTTGACTGGGCCCCATTACTTTTTATTGTTCAGGCTATGTAGGTGCTCAAACACTGTGCACACAGCAAATTGATAAATTATCAGAGAGCCTCCCTATTGATAAGTGCATTGTTACCAAAAATAACAACCCAGAAGAAGATACAAGATAAGCTAAAAAAAAAAAGCACAGTTGTTAAGAAATAAAGCAAAACTAGTGCGATCCTTTTTTTTCATTAAAACTTTCTACCATGAAAATGTCCTCTGCAGATGATGTTAAAGGTCTTCTATAAGGGATTATGAGTAATTACATGGGCAGCCTATCTAGAAAGTGGACTAATACCTGCAGAAACAACAAAAATTTCCCAGCATGAGAAATATTTAATACAGTGTTTTTCTTTTTGTCACAACACCACACATACTTTGGCGCTAACTCTGTCGAAACGCTTTCTAAGACGATGGCTGTAGTCGTTATTGCAAAAGATGCTTTCCAAGCAGTTTTTTTTGTACGTTGCTGCTGACTGGAGGCAATAAGGTGGGGGAGGCTTTGCTTTCAAACTCTCTTGGAATTAAGCACAAGACCATTGTGCTGAACCAAGATGCAAATAGAAGAACCCTTCGATAGAAAATGAAAGCTCAGCAGAATATAATGGAAACACCAACAGTCTCCAGGAATCGCTCCTACTTCTCAACTGGATGTCATGTCTTGCTCTTTTTTGTGTCAGCAATTTGCCTTCTCAGTGATCTTCAACCACCACTGCACTCCATGAAAGCCATCGTTGCCAGTATGTGTGTGCCCAAAAAATTATGATTTATTGAGCTACTTCCAAAAAGAGAGGCCACAAACGTTATTGGTTTCACATTTTGTTTAACACAATAAAAGCAATTAGAAGGATCACATTGAAAAATGGGACAAATATGCAACAATGTGTTACAACACATATATTTCACTTATGTGGAATCAGTATAGAGGATTGTTTTGGTATTTGTCTAGCATGTAGCTGTCCTAATTTCCCAAAGGAAACGGCATTGTAGGATTGTCTAGCATATAAAACTGCCTCTGAACTGATAATTGTATCAATTCAAAAACATTTATGCCCTTGGATTTAAAATAAATGTCTCATTGAAAGTCATTTTACATCTAAAGATATCAGATTTCTTTGCTAATAAATAAATAAACAGGTAAAGAGGTGCTGTATACTTTACTTTTAGCTGCTTTTGTTGAAATATTACAAAAACACATTTGATGTTGAGGGCCAGGTGCAGCGAACTCACCTTTTAACACAACATCTATCCTGTCCCATCCTTAAATTAACTGAAGTAGTTTTTGGTTCAGTTGTGGCATTTATTGCTCTTGGGTTCACGCCTCACATTAACTAAAGTAAATTTGATCAAGCAGAAATAAAGATCAGCTGTCCTAGATGGATTTTCATGACCTTTACATCTTTTAGCTAAGGTTGCAGTTTGCATTCGGAGTCGAAAGTTTAAAATTATCTTACTCTTTAAAGGTGTGTGAGAAGAAGATAAGGACCATTTTATAACCTTTTATACACCACAGTGCAGCAAAGAGTAAAAAAATACAGAAAAGACGACAAAAATTATTTTTAAAAATAAGAAAAGGACGAGATGTAAGCATGTCAGGAAAGCTGAAGAGGCCAATAACATAATGGAAGGAGCTGTAAAAATCTAGGTCATGTACTGGTTGTATGTTACATATGACAACAATCCCTGTTAAATTTGATATATCTGGAATGAGATGCACATTTGAAAAATCGAATCACTTCCTTCAAAACAAAACACTCAGAACCACAATTCCATAAAGTATATTTGGTATCTCCACAGAAACACCATACCCAATGTGAAATATTAGGTTTTTGTAAAAGTGTTTGAAATTGTGAATCATTTAGACCCCAAAACCTTCAGGTGTCTGCAGCAAAAATGAAAAAGTTCTTAAATGTGTTGCATATTTTCCAGGCCTAGTGCCATTTTATTCCACAATTAGGTAACTATCTTGCCTTCAGTTGTTATAAAAATTCTTTATGCATCAAAAAGACCTTCAAAGAATTGTCTTTGCAGCGTTGTCATATCTGATGCCTTGAATTGGCCTCTGTCTAGAACTTCCTTCACTTTCTGACATAATGACAACAAGGCTTCTCCATGCTGCCCACCGTGATTGTTGGACAATCATCTTAACACTGGGCTACAGCAGATAAGGAGAGATTAAAAAAATAGGTAACACACATGACATAACATCTGTCATGAACATGAGTAAGTCAAGTTGTCATAAAGTGTCATTCGGTAAACTTTAAAAAATATGTAGCTTTATGTTATTACAGCTAAAGTTTAATCAGTAGTATTTTTATAACAGATTTATGTCAGATTATGATTTTTTGATTAATGTCATGTTGTCATAACAACGACAACATCGAGTTAAAAAAAAAAGCAAAGAACACAGGAAGTGTAATGATAACCCAACAGCAGTTGAAAATGTCAACTTTGGAATAAAAGTGTCATGATTTACCGAATGCCACTTTATGATGACAGTCATAAATATTCATGAAGACTTAATCCTGTTCACGATAGGTGTTACGTCATGTTTATGACGGTATCATGACAGTCTTATTCACAATTCGTCAAATAAAGTGCAACCCAAAAATTTTTTTAGCTTACTAGCACAGTCTGTGGGTGTCTGAATGATTTTATAATTTGCATTACATCAAGGATTTCTGTGCACACCAGCCAATATTCAACCTCCTGAGGTCTGCATGAATCTATCACATCATATCAGAACTCTATCTTGAACAGCCCCTAAGGCTAAAGCTGGGTAATTGCTAATAACTAATGTTCCTTCAAACATTTAACATCTGAATAAAAATGTGATGTCTCATGTACATGCTATATCATTTTAATAACTGTGGGCTGCGTTATGGTTATCACTTGCAGATACAATTCTGTAAATCTTCCTTCTAAAATGAATTTCTCTTTTACATTAATGCATGAAATTAAGCAATTACATATCCCATTCTTCAGTTCATGATAACTCATATTGTGTGTGGCTTTGGGACACACTTACTGTACAATGTCCTGAATCAGCTATAGAGCATTTATTCTGAGAAAGCAGAGGATGTGGAAGCATTCAGTGTGTTCAGTCACAGGGTTCAGGCAGCTTAACTGCTCTTAAATGTGCAAAAATGAGCTCCACAATTAGAAAACAATAAAAGCAGACTTTAATCTAAAATATCAGACCCATGCTTGGCCTCTAGCTGCATAATTTGTAGGTACAGATAAACCAGTCTAATTTGATTAAGTAATTTAATCAGAATAGCCTTAATATCATAATCAGCTCAACACAAAACATGTGCATGAGAACATTGAGAGTGCCGCCACACCCTCTTTTTTCAGAGGATGTGGAAAATAACACAAGATGACAGACAAAGCAATTTCAGTTCACAGCTGCAGATTATTCAGTTTTATGTCTCTGCGGAAATCGAGTTAAAAAAAAAAAAGCAAAGAACACAGGAAGTGTAATGATAACCCAACAGCAGTGTTGTTTTTTTCTGCTTAGGTAACTCATTATCTCGAGGACTTGGGCAGTATGGGTCATCAAAGCCATGTCTCAAGTAGGTTTCAAGGCAATACAGACTCCCATGGAGACACGAGGAAAACCTGAAGGCAGCACATGCTTCGAAACTAAATACAGTGCTTTAAAAAAAGAATTATCTCCTTACAGATTTCTTCTGTTTTGAGTTTTTCGGCACTATTAAATATTTCAGACCGTCAAGCTAAATTTAACATTAGACAAATATTACCTCCACAGAAACTGCAGGTCTCAAAGGATGATTTCATTTATTTGGGGTGTAAGCTATTCAAACCAACTTGTTTCTATATGAAAAATGTATTTGTCCCTTAAACATAAAGACTGTTTGAGAATTGCCATCAAGCGTTTCCTACAATTGGTGATGATTCTTTTATATTGCTGTGGAGAAATTTTGGTAAGCAAATCTAAAAAAAAAAAAAACACAACAAACTTACAAAATCCATTTTTTTTAAATTACAATTTTAATTTAAAAAGGAGATGAAGTGAACTAGACCGTCACATGCCCTTTTGTGAAAAAGTGGCAGCCATCTATCTCCATTAAGTGGAGGCAATAATTATTAAGCATTTCCTATAACAGGCAATAAGTCTTTTAAATTGCTATGGAGGAAATTTGGTCCAGTTTCAGCTGCAGAATTGTTTTAATTCAACCACAGTGGCAGCTTTTTGAGCATAAAAAGTCTGCTTAATAGTATGCAACCTCATCTTAATTAAATTTATGGACCAGACTTTGAGTAAGCACCTTCAAAATCTCCATTTATTTATTTGATTTTGTGCACCAGGCAATGCTAGATGTGCTTTGGATCATTGTTCTCCTGCATAGCCCAAGTGTGCTTCAGATTAATGTCACAAACTAATCATAACTGGTGGTTTCATCAAATAAAGCAAGTTGTCATGAAGCAGCAAGGTAGTTTCACACCTGTAGTTTGATTGCAGGCGTGATGTTCTTTATGCCTAACAGGTCACACACCTCCCAAAAAGTTTCCATTTTTCTCTCGTCACTCCATTGAATATTTTTCAAAAAATCTTGGGAAACATAAAGATGATTTCTTTGGTAAATCTAAGACAAGACATTGTGTGTGTGTGTTTTTTTTTCCCCAGCAGTGATTTTCATCTCAGAACTCTCCCTTGGAAGCCATTTTGAAAAGTCTCTTTCATATTGTTGAATCATCAATACTGACCTTACATAATTGATGCAAGTGAGGCCTTGCAGTGCATTCAATGTTGTTATGGGGTTTTTTTTGTTACTTGAGTAAGGTTATCTTTGATATACAAAAAATGTTCATGATCTGAAACATTTTAAATTCACAAAAATGCAAAAGCAGAAGAAAACTGTAAGGGAGCTAAATTCTTTTTCTTTGCACGGTAAACGTACGCGTCTCAGAATTAATTTAGGTCATTTTTTTTCCCCAGTTTAGCAGCAGATGCATGTTTGCCTTCCAAGATTTTACTCTCACTGCTATGGCTTTATTTTAATTTAAGCGTTCTACAGAGTGTGAAAAATGATAAATAACAGCATTGCCAAGTGTGTATTACTGGGCTGCTAGCTCTTTATTAGTGAAACTCCCCAAGGTAAAGAGTTCTCTTCCATTTGTGCTTTGAAATCCCCTGCTGATCAATGATCATAAGCAACTCAGTGAGAAATCTGGGCAGTTTTGAAATGAAACCCTGAGAATGAAAAACAGCAAAAAACCTAATGCAAGAATTTATTCCTACCAGAATACAATTATCTGTCTTGATTGTTTTGAAAGCGCTAACGCTACTTTTGGGATGCGAAACCTTTGCTGTTTATCACTGAATCGTCTGAAAACACCATTAAACCAAACCGAATAAATTCTATTAGCATTAGAAGCATTACCTTGGCGTAAAACTGCAGAGATGAAGATGTTCCAGTAGATCAGTCAGTGGTCAGGACAAGGGTTTGACGGACAAATATTGAGTGAGTAGTGAGAATAACATGAGAGGAAGCATAAAATGAACAGGCAAGTATATGTAAAAAAATAAAAAGAGGAGAGGAAATATTAGTGCAGCACAGTAAACTGAATGATCTCTGGGTGTTCAGGTGGCTGGGAGGGCAAAGCAAAACAATAGACCCCATACCTTGGCGGTTTAACATCAGGTGCGCCAGACCTTGAGGGAAAGAACAGAAAAAAGGATACGAAAACAGGAAGTTCATAAAGAGGTTCGGGAGAACAAAAGCATTGTCACAATGTTGGACTGCAGTTTGTGACAGACATCCTTGGGGGTAGGTACGGATGTCAAAGTTCAAACTAAAATATAAGGGGAAAATTAAACTCAAACAGACAAACATCTCAAGGGAGGAGAGGGGAGGCAAGGAGAGAAAAAAACATCTTGACCGGCGCAACCCTCACAGGTAGTTGCTCACACAGATGCTTTTTTCTAATGGAACACATATTGTATGTTTACTAGATGCAGACGTTTGGGATGTGTTACTATACATAGAGGCTGCCGTGTATTGAAAACACCCCGTATAAATAAACCGCACTTGGTAAGGCTCATTCACTGATTTTTATTATGTTTTGCAGATGCACAGTTCATTTCTGAAGTTCTTTGCAAATAAATTCATACCCTGTCAACTTTTTAATCTTCTGGCTTATTAAAAACATATCCATTTGGGTCATTTTATGAAAATTTTACATGACAGTTCAGCACAGAGTAAAACATAATGGTGCATTTAAAAACCTAAACAGTGGGCGTGCTGTGGTGGCGCAGGGGTTAAGCACGCCCCACGTTTGGAGGCCTCAGTCCTCGTCGCGGGTTCGACTCCCGGTCCCGGTGACCTTTGCCGCATGTCTTCCCCCCTCTCCTCGCCCTCTTTCCTGTCTGCCTACTGTAAAAAATATGAGCCACTAGCGCTGCAAAACCTCTTCGGAGGAAGAAAAAAATAAATAAAAACCTAAACGGTGTGTAGTTGTATTGATTTCTCCATGTTTATTGAGGTTCATGAAAACATTGGTGAACATCAATTTTCAAGTCTTCCCACAGAGTCCCAGTTGGATTTAGGTCTGAATTTAGATTAGAATCCATCAACCAAATTTGCTTAAATCTGAGTCTTCCCAGTGTAGTCCTTGTTATGTCCTTAGGCATTAGGAAATGCTGAAAACATTATCTTGCCTTGTATTTAATTCTATCCATCTTCTCATCAGTTCATTCCAGCTGTCCTGTCATGCCTATAATAAAGTATTCCCACAGCATAATGTTGCCACCACTATGTCCAACCTCGCTAAAGGTTTGTTCTGGGTTACATGCAGTGCTAGTCTTCTGCCACACGTTGCGTTCTAGTAGTTCTAATCAGAGCTCCTTAACCTAACTTTCTTTTAAATTTCTCTTTAATTTAAACCCTGATCTATTGTGTTTTCTACTTCATAATGATGTCTGCTCACTGTTGCCCACTGTAAAACCTCTGAAGCCTTCACTGAATAGCTGGACTTAAAATGCAACCCAAACTTTAAGCGTTTTCATTTGTTCCAAAAATGAAACCTTCATCTTTTTCCTTCTATTTCAAAATTACATGATCTTGTGTGTTGAGCTGTCAAATAAAATTTCAATAAAATGTATTACAGTTGGTTGTTGTAAACTGATAAAAATGCACAAAAGTTCAAGGATGTGAATATTTTCACAAGGCTCTCTATATCTAGCTTTTAGCACGGCTCTATAAAAGGGAAGGAGTGACACGATTCATCCCAATGGAAAGTAAATTCAAAGTAACGAGGCACCTTACTGCAGGTGACAATGGATAAAATCCTTGGAGGTTTGCAAAATGTAGAGCAAAACAGTGAAAATTACATTCCTGTATGCCTCTGTTCTGTATTCTTACCTCTTTTGTAATGCACATACACATGTAAGACACAGAAATATCTCAATAGGTCAGCTGAAAATTGCACGGCATACGTCATCTGCTCCTTCTGCTACACATGTGCACATGAGGCCACTGCCAATAAACAAGCAGCTCTGCACAGTAAGACATTTATATTACTCATTAATACTTACATTACCACTATTGTCCCATTTTAGTCATTACTTAAACTTTCAGAAGGGCCAGGTTGCAGAAATCTACTCACATGTACAACTGAACAAGGCTATTAATGCTGCAGCTCTGAGTGTGGAATGAACATAATTACCCCTGGGAGGGTCCTTGCTTGCCAACACGTAGGCTTTTGATAGAGTGTGCCATCGCAAAGCCAGTGACTGAGCCTCTGCTCACTCACAGGATTCAGCCAAAGCCCAGTCTGCATAGCAGACAAAGAGCTGCTGTGTGCACCCACACTGCGGCTGTGCAATCTACATGACAGGCCAATCTATGCATCAACCCAGTCACCAGAAAGGGAAAGAGAAAAAAGTTGGTTTTTAGTCGGCTGCAAATCTCTGATACATACAATCATCCTCCAGGAAACAAACAATATCCGAATACATGACAGAATAAAGAGGGTGTGACAGAAGGGTTTCAGACTCTGGTGTTCAACGGTGGAATCACACCGAGTCAAACTAAATTGTACTGCTATGTATTGTATTGCTGCTTGGATGGCTTGCAGGTTGTTATGGTTTTTTACTCAGCCTTCATTATTATGCATATAATATTTGCTTTTAATAAACCTACAAGTGATTCAGCTTTTCTTTAGATGGCTGGGTTGTGTATGTACAGTACAAAGCTTTCTCTTTCACTCGCTCTCTAAATGCGACTGGATTAAGATCCAGTTGGTCTCCTCCTCCAGCTTTTCTGCTACAAAGCTGAAGAAGGGTCTTTTGACCAAAACATTTAGCCTCCTCACACCACCAGTTTTAGTAGTGCACCGGGCAATGAAAATCCGCATCTTTCTGAAACGCTGGCAGAAAGAAACAGGTCAAGGTGGTTGCCTCGTAAACACACCAGTCAGTGAATTAAATCTCTGACGATATTTCAAAACACTCGTGTGGATTAGGAAAGGTGTCGTTCCTGCCCTTTAATAGAGGCGGCCAACTACTGAATGTGTGCTTCCTACTTTGCTGCGCCTTCCACCCAAATCTCAGTGAGTGGAAATGCAGAGATAACTGGCTCAGACCTGTAGAGTCCCAGTAGAGGAGAAAGACTGTGGAAATAAGCTGCCCGTCCTACCCATAATCTACCAGCTTTCTATTTTTAAATCATAAGCAAACTAAACCGTTGAACAAACTGCTTTGCATTACTTCTAAGAATCCTTCTGACTTGGCCTTTATATATGTCAAATCATTTGTTTTTTCGGTCAGACAATGTGAAATAACCATTTCTAATTGAACTAGGAAGATGTAAATTGGATGATTTTTGTTCTGAGGAAGTTTCAGAAAATAATTGGTTTGTTCATATTTACATTCTGTGAATAAACATTAGAGATGCACCGAGAAATTTGATGGTACCCGGAACAGAATGATTTCCAATATGACCAACTGCTTTGAAATACATAAAATAAAAAAATTCATTAATCAACAAATGCACTAAATCTTAGTGCTACAAGGTTGCAAACAGCACAAGACTCTTCAGTGTGGATGCTGTAAAAGATGAAAGACTTTTCTCTTTCTAGGAATGAGTTAACATAAAAGGAAACTATCCATCTTACTTCTAGATCAAGTGATAAACTGCAGGAATTATGTTGCTGATTTAGAGGCCAATTAACAAATTTTGCAGTTTTTTTATCTGCTCTTTAATTGGTAAGGGGTCAGTAGTTTCGTATTCAACTATTTTAATGATCTATTGCAGGTTGAGAATACAGTCAACATGGGGAAGGATGACAAGCTTCATACTATCGAATAAAAAAAACACTCCAAAAGCACAACAAACAGATTAGTGCCATCTCTCAATGAACATGTAAAGTATTTTTATATTCTAATATAACATAAAGGCAAAAGCCAACTGAAACCTACTAATGGCATAGACTGTAAAAGGCCTTTACTCACTCATTTATTATTTCTCCTGGTGTTTTTTCCAGCTTTATAGTCCTTTACTTTTGTCAGTTCTTTATTACAATGATTAGTCTTTCGATTATGCTAGATCCAGGGAGCTGGAACTTTTCTTTCAGGAATTATCTGTTAAATTTCACAAACAAACAAACAAACAAACAACAACAAAAAAAACAAACATAAAAGATTTCACATAAATTGCTAAAAATGCTGGTAGATTGTGTAATTCTCAAAATTAATGAATAGCTCAACTTTATTTGAGAACTCCAAGCAAAGGTTTGTTGCTTACAGTGTTTAGTTTACAATTAAAACAGTTTAAAACGCCAATTCCAATCGGAAATCATCCACAAATCTCTAATCGGTGCATCTCTAATTCACATCCATGTGCTTTGTATGTATAATGTATATGAATAAAAAATCCTATCCAAAAACTTCTCTCTGCTTTTCTACAATAGTCCAGTTCCAATTATAGTCAAAACAGCCAATTCCATTACTGAGCAGGACTTGGTGAACCGGTTCTTGCTGAGTACTGGTTCTTTTTTTCCACAGCCAGAGGCACCAACCTTGTCACTGTAAAACCTTGTCTGAGCTCAAAAACCTTTACTGGGTGAAAGGAAGGAATTGTTTTCATCAGGAGCAAAAGGTAAATCTCATGAAAACTAATAATCAAAACATTAAGAGCATCGTGCCGAGTTACACTTTAGCTTCTAATCTAATTTGCTTAAGATGAATCTTTCACACTGATTCGATATATAACATATGGTTGACAATGGAATCAACTTATTTTGATTGTATTGTTTTCTGTAGTTGTGAAAATAATTTCTAAATCAAACATTTTATGCATTTTAAAATTATGATTATTTTCATGAACCCTTGCCTAACCTGTAAATAAACCTTAGAGAGCAGCTGGTTATGACTACGTAAAGTATTCACAAACAGACTGTTGTTGTCACATTAATTAATTAAGTTGATGATATTAACATAAATGTTTGGATGGAAAATTCGTTAGATAATGTGAAAGCTATAAACTGTCTTGATGCAATGTGATCTGTGCAGAAATTTAGAACAGAGGGAGGATCAAACATTTCCTGGGAGAGAGGTTTCAATTAAAGTAGTGCTGAAGCACCAAGCTGGCTCTCTGGCTGTGGAAAATGGAACCAGTTAAGGACTGGCTCTACTTCTACTTCAGCACTTCAACTGGTTTGGTAAAAAAGTCCTGTTTCCACTGAGCAAGAAAGCTTTTCACCATTGTTCAATAATGTGAAATAACAGCGAAAAGCAAAGGGTATTCCTTGAAACATATTTTCTCCTGTTTTCCCTTTTTTCACAGATTTTGTCTACTGCCCATCATGATTTTCTGTTCACCTTCATCCAACATAGTAGAAACATTATTTTTTTGCTTTTAAAACTATGTGCTTGAGGAGAACATACTTTTTGGCATGACTACGTGAAGTGAAAATAATTTATTTGTACTTTTTACTGCAACATTACCCTTTTAAGATGTCCTATCTCGAGGATAAAAACAATTATCTCCAAACGTTTCAACAGAAAATAAAGTGAAAACAGTTGGAGATGTTGAAAGGCATCATTATTGTGGCTTTAATTAGCAGACATCTGAGAAGAAAGAGGCAGCACAGACGGATTAGGATTTACCAATTTTTTCTTTTTTTGCCCCACAAAAGTACAGCGTTTAGGGGCTAATAGTAATGACGGATTAGACCAAAGTCACTGCTGCTCCAAAATGCAAGCCTACGTGTTCTTTGTCCTTCACAAACTTTAACACTTATTTTGTCCACTCTTCAACTAAAATTGAACTATTAGCATGTGTTTCATATACATATATATACACATATATTTATTTGTAGTGACTTCTCTTTCTATTTGCCTCTTGTGGTGGCTTTTCTTATCTCTTGTTCACAGATCTCGCAGCACGTCAGAGGCTGCTGCACTGTTTCGCCAGATGAGCAGGCTCCGGCGCGGCCTTTGTGGGGGACAGATCAATGCGAGCCCGCGTGCCGCATAATGCAGACGGACAACTCAGAGGACTCACCTGCTAATCCGAAAGGTTTTCACCATCTGAGAGCAGCTCCTCAGACAAATAAAGACTACTCCTGTGCCACTTAAAAACACACAGCAAAGACCAAATATAGCATTTGGGTTACCATCTTTGTCATCTCTGTTGGGAGTAGGCGATTTAGGTAATGCATAGATCGGTCTATTTCAGCTGATGCAAGGGCAACAGAGAAGACTGGCTCCTTCTCACAGACTGGTGTGAAGGACAGAAAAGAGGCATCTGGTGAATGTGTTTTTTTTTTTTTCCCCACTCTTGTCAGTATTGTTTTCATGCGTTCTGCAATGGGGGATTGTTTCCGTGTCAAGCTTTAATCCAATAAACATTCTGATGTGCTCTTTTTTTTGCGCATGTCATTTGATATTCCTTGCAATTTAGCTGTAAGCAGAGTCCTGACATCTTTGCTCACATTAGTAATGATTAATGGTTGTTTTTGCAATTTGTGCTGAGCTGAAACCCATAAAATGTTGCTTAAAAATAAAAATCACATGTATCTGTGACTAAGTCTTCAAAGCAGCAGAGAATCTACACTAAGGCTATCATCTCTACACATTCTGTCCTCATGCTCTTTGAGCTCCACACACCTACTGAGCTTTGCTAAAGTGTCCATAGCACTTCAACATTTTCACATTTTGTCAAATTACAACCACATGCTTCTGTGCTTATTGATGAAATTTGATAGGTCAACACAAAGCATTGCATACATGTAAACTTGAAAGAAAACCATACCTTTGGTTTTCCTAAATTCCTCATAAAACTCTAAAAAGAATTAACTTTGTTTCAGTATCCCCGCATAAAGACCAGGGAACTTTAAGAGCTGCATTTGTGTTTGTGAGGCTATGATCGCATGCAGTGACATACAGTCATAGCTCTAAAATAGCTAACGAGACTGCAGAGAATTTTAATGGCTTCTTTTAACCATTATTGTGACAAATAACAGAAAATACTGTAAACTATTTTTTACTTAATATTGCCCATTCCTAAGATTTCTGAAACTCTACACACAGGTTGACTCAATGTACCAGATTAATTTTGAAGGCACATACAAAATTACTGCTTGGCAGTGCTGGCTTTTATTTAGGGTTACCAAAGTAATCCTAAATCAAATCAAGGCCAGAGTTTTTTGGTTTTAGTTTGTGAAACAATGTAGAAAACCATGCAGAGTTTCTTTTCTGTTTTAGAAAAATGTTTTACTTTATATTTGTAATGTGACAAAATGGAAAAACATTCAATAGATATGATTTTTTTAATTTATTTTGCTGTCGTATGGCAAGTGTGTGCCAGACGTAGGACTCCAGAAAACAGGTGTGTGTATGGGTTTGGCATCTTGTGTAAGATACAGTGATTTATAACGTGCACCAGAGCAGCACACCTCATACTGGTCTCCTGAGTCCGTTGGCTGCCCTTTCACCAGAACCGTGAGTCCTTACTGGGGGGAGATGGATGTATCTCTCCAATGTCGACTAAACAAATCTCTCAACTCACGCTCAATCTTCATTTCAGCTCGGTATGGGCACCTCATTAGAAATCAAAATGTAGTCAGTAGAAGTAGCACAAGTTTTTTTTCCCCCTTCATAAAAAGAAAACCATTTTTCTAAATCTTATTACACACAAGTTGATTGTTAAGGTTTCAGTGATTAGTCATGTTGAGTTAAGTAATTTTGAGTTTAATGCTGCACACATACTGACCTCAGCATTTAATGGCACACTATGCAAAGTAAACCTTATAACAGTAATTAAGATGTGAAAAACATGCCCTGCAGAGGCAGAAAAAAGAAGGATTCATAAATAATTGAATGCAACTCTGCACTGTCATTTGCTCCTTTATGGAGTTTGTGAATGTTGTCCATATTGTGTAACACCCACGCACTCTGCAGACCTTTAGTCACCTTGAGCGCGCTGATTATGTACACAATGAGTGTTCAGCCCTTTTCCCTTTTTGTGACCCTGTGACCGGCAATAGTATGTCTCAGCTCTGCTTAATTTGTTGGATGTTGGAACTGCAGTCCAAACTGAAAATAACAACCTTATAATAACCAAACACACTCTCTCACACAGTCATGCTAAGGTGATATCCTTTGCAAATAAGAACATCACCATAAAACAGGCCACGTTCTCCGTTTGCGCTCGTTATCGATGCATTTCCTTACCTTCGACTTCTCTCTGGACAGCTGCAGGGGAACAAAGAACAGAAAACTGACGTTTACAATGTTGATAACAGAATAATACATTAAGTATGCATACCAAACCATGGATACACTATGCTATGTTACATATTTTCTTGCTGTTGCTCTGAATAAGAAAATACATGCTGGCTAAAACAATTCAGCCTTGCATGGTGGGGTGTGATTTTTTGCCCATTATATTCATAGCAATAAAATGAATGCCCTTTAATGGAGGCATTGTATCACATCTGTGGCACATAAATGGATTTCAGACAATCAGTGTTAAATTAAAAGGACTGCAGTTTGGGATCTTTAGTACTTTAGACTAAAGAAACCCTGCGGTTGGACTGCATGTTTTCCACGTCAGTCATATTTTTAATGACTAACATTCATAAAACAGCAAACCTTAAGTGCAGGCTGGAAAGTATATTCTACATTTACACGTTCCGCTCGGAGCTGCAGGAGATTAAGAGCTCACTTTATAATGCTAAATTCTTTGCTCAGCGTTTTCCAGAAGAAGAAAATGACATCCATTTTGGGAGGCCTGTTAGATGTCTGAGAATTAAAAAAAAAAAAAAAAAGATGCGAACACCGATCACATTAGACGGCTTAAATCCTCTGTCTTGTGAAGATAACTGCTTCACCGAGCAGCCTGTGAGCACTGCTGGAGCATACTTTGTCTTGGATTGCTGTTAAGTGGGCTTTATTGATTATCCCCAGGAGCTCAATGAGAGTTTGAACTATATGTTTAGAAGGGGATATTAATAACATATTGGTACCATTTATGGGCCAAACAAATGCAGCTGATGGTAGCATCTGCCGTTTAGTGCAAAAGAATTACAAAAGACGGCTTCACTTGGAAGTCTGCATGCACACATCATGGGCGTGTTTGTCATGTTAACATAACAAACCACTGTTTTTTTTTCCAGCGTGGAGTGAATACCAAACATACATCTTCGATGATTTTTAATTGAGGAGTCTCTAATTCATACAATGAAATGGCTCTTTGAAGCCATCAACAGGTTTAAAGTACAATTCAGTTTGAATATTTTACAATTCTCTGAAGCAGAAAAGGTAGATATTGTTAAAATGAGTTGATTTCCAAGCTCAAAGCCACCTGTGTCCATCGTAAGCTGTGGTTGCACCAGCCGCCAACCACAGTAGATCCAGTCATAGGACCACTGAACAGCCATTCATCACTGAATGGCAAAGTTTTATTGCTACTGTCTTTACTCAGTTGTACTTTTTCAGGTGATCTGTTGTATAAAATACATCAATGATTGTCTGTTTTAACATATTGTAGTTTTATTTGTCTATATCAAGCAGGAGCTCTTGAAAAGGAGACAATGGATCTCCATAAGATTTACTTGTATAAATAAAGGTGAATTTGAAAAAAAGATTGTATAGAAAACCAAAGAAAGGTGGCAGCATTACTGCATCAGACTATTTTTACTTATAGTTCTGGACAGATGAGGTGAAAGGTCAATCTTGCCTCCTCTCAGAGATGAGGCATCTAACCCAAACATTTGTAAAAACTGGTTTGGTCTGGAAAAGTCTTCCCATAACTCTGACTTCAAACCTGTTGAAAATATTTCTGAAACTTCAGAGCTGATTCCACAACAGAAATGAAACCAATTTCAAAGAGCTGTAGCAGTCAGAATTATATTGCTACTTAATTCTTTTTTTAAATTTACCTCAGTAAACATTTGGGTGCATGTAAATATCTGAAGAAAAATATAAATACACAAATATACTTTGTTAAAGTTGTTTGTAAAATCACTCCACCCTTGAAAAAAAGACCTCAAGCTAAAAGTCCAAAATATAGTGATAAGGATGACATAAACTGAACTAGTCAGCAAAGCTAAAGACAAAACCGAGAATAATTCTGAAATACAGCATGCCAATGAGATTTATGAGTTGCCCATTATGAAATCAGTGTGTTTTGTCTTTAGGCTGTAACAGATCAAGTGCATCTGTATAATAGAACTGAAGATTAAAATTTATTTTCCTGGAGCAGATGTACCGTTTGAACATTTGGTAATTTTCAGCAGCTGTTGGCAAACTTATGAGAGACTCAAATTAATAATTGGATGAGCCTCAAATTAATAGATTTGCTATGAATTTTAAACAGTGTCTGGTCTTGCTTACAGAATAAAACTCCATCTAGCATGAAAATCTTTTCACACATCTTGTAGAAAGAAGAAAGAAGATTGGAGTTTACACACCTTCTTGGCAATACTTTCCCCTATAGCTGGTATTGATACATTCACAGAGGACCTCTCCTTGGTTGACAGAGCACAGGCCTTGGTTGCTGCAGGGTGAGTATGTATCACATATGTACTCCAAATCATTGTGCACGGCTTGACCATCCAGCAGCACAGGCAGAGCAGCTCCCACTTTTAAATTGGTTACAAAGCCCTGGAACGGGGGCTCGTACTTGACAGTGCTGGACGTCAGAGCGGAGAGACGCACATCGGGCGAGATCCCACCGACGTACAAATCGCTGGCCACAACCATCTCTTTCCTCTTAGACTTCACCTCGGCCACTTTCTCCTCATTGTCCAGCATTAATCGGGTCTCCCTGAAATTGCGGGTGAGGAGGACTCTGTGCCAACGCTGGTCACTGACATACGTCTCCGTGTGGAGGGAGGCCGGCTCTGCGCAGTGGATGGTGAATCGCATCTGAAGCCTCCCCTCTGCGATCAGGAGCTCCAAGAAGTCGCAGTTCCCGCCGTCATCCAGGTAGAGGACCAGGGCTTTGGTGATGTTGGTCTTCAGAATAAAGCTCAGCTCGCCTGTCGTCTTAGCGTCCCACTGAGCATAGCGAGTCCACTGACCAGGTACCCCTTCGTATTCCAAGGCTACTCCTGTTAACACTAAACACGCTAAAAACAAAAACCAGGAAACCTTGCGTTTACAGCTGCCCATGATGGTTTCTCTCTGCTTTCTATTGTTGGCGTCAGTGTTCTCCAATTTAATCAAGGAAAGTTATCTAATGTCTATAATATTTTCGAAGTCACCATCAAATTGGCGAAAGAATAAAAAACACTTAAAATCTTATGTGCAGCACAGTTTGTTCAGGACTGACTGCCTATCCTGATCTGTTTTTGCCATCTCTTGACAATCGAAGCGCATCTACTTTTCATCTGAGGAAGAGAACAAACAATGCGGGCGATCCACAGTACTGTGTGCTTCCTCGTCTTCGCCATCCAGTGACTTGGCCTCCATCCAGCACTGCTCTTGTCAGTTCTCCATTGGGGTAGCTAGGCATGCAGCCTAGGTACAGCCTCCACTCTGCTCAGCATCCCAATATCCTAAAACATGAAAGAAGAATTTGTAATGAATAGCTGGAAGCATTATGAGCCTCTGATTGCACAAAAAAGGTAAATAATCTGCATTCATTACCAATACCGTGGCAAATGAATTACAAAAATCTAACAAATTATTAAGGAGGGAGATATGGAGATCAGGGTAATGTATTCAGAAATCAGCATTTAGCAGCTTTTAAGGGCAACTTTTAAAAACAAAGATTTTGACTAGTGAAAAGCTGTTTTCCACTAGTAATGGGTTCTCCAAAATCTGGCAGTCTACCATATCCCTTCACAATCAAAACAAATGCAGAAAGCAGCTAAAGTCAACTAATTTCTAAAATGATAGTGGGATGTTTGAATATTACCCACACAAATATATTGGCACAACATAAAGGCTGACTAGCTTGAAAAAAATAATCAAGCCCCTAACAGGTTCCTCCTGGCAGTCAAAGAAAGAAGGTACAAATGAGCAAAACAAGTCAGCCTGTAAATAAACAAGAAAAGTAAAAATAAGTGCTTATTTTCTGTCGACAAGAAAAGGATTACTACGTCGCCATCACATATTTTACTTGGCAACAATCATTTAGAATAACGTCCCACTGAAGTAACCCCTGATGCCACTTTAATACCACACTAAATCAATAACCAATATTATTCCAATATTGACAGGTTTCACAAGTTTTCCTATTATTGTACAGTCCTACACAAAAGCACATAAGTTTGATCCATTTACTGTTTATCTTTGTGACATGGGGAGCTCACCTGCACCTGTGTGACTTGGTTTTCACACAATGTGAAGCCTTCTGTGTGTGATGAAGGGTAACACCTTCATCATACTCACAATGACCAGGCAGTACTTCAATTAACCTAATTTACTTTCCCAGTTTTGGCACAAGAGTTATTGGCTTCAACAAACAGGATATCAGTGAAGTGCCAAAATAAGGTAGTCCCATTTCATACAAAAGGGAAATTGTATCAAAAAATTAAAATTTTTAAAAATGTACCATGCTCATGTACTTTACATTCAAATATCCTAGCAGTTATTTCATCTAATAGTGTTAGAATTGAAGGATGGGGATGATAAAATGGGAGCTGACTTAGAACAACAATGCTACAACTAATTAAAAAAGTAAAACTTTAGTTTCAGATTTGATGAGAATGATTCCTTCTGTCTACTCTTCCCAGAATATTTATGTTTTACCAAGAGAATTAAAGAAAAACAGTAAGTAAGGAGGGTACAGAATACACAGCTTGGTAGAGCTCATTTCCCAAAGCTGCCTTAAATCTATTATAACAAGATAAAAGAACAAACCCTTTGTATGATCCAATTAAGCGATTAAACACAAAATCAACAACCACAATCAATTACAGTTTTCACAAAAGAATGGAACAGTAGTAGATATGATTCCTCCAGCATACATTAGCTCATACAGTCCCATTCAAATTAGAGTATAATTTAATGCCTTTTAAACATTCAAGAATATCTGCAGCTACCAGGGCTTCTTCTTATCAATCAGACCAAACTGATGCCATAATCGGCTTCCTAGGGGAAAAAAAAATTTAAATGAATAAAAGAAATGCGTCAGCAATTTCTTGACAAGATCAATCCAAATTTCTTACCAAAGTATCAGATTGATGTAGGCTGAAAAAACGTACTGACAGACAGGTTTATCAAGGGAACAGCTGCATCGAGGAAGGTCATAAAAGCTGACACTTTCCTTGCAGAATGAATTGCTATTTGTCAGGGTCACGCACGGTGTGGGAAATACTATTTCTGATATAGCCGGGGTTTGTATTGATTTTGAAAAACAAAACATTGGTCGTTTTGTACACGCTGAAATAAGGAGGGCTGCAGCACCTTTCAGGTTTAAAGCATCATCGCATGTCGATCCTTCTCCAGCCTGTACTCATTAAACTGAGCTAATGTTATAAAAATTCAAATACGACGGCAGGACAAATACATTTTCTTTACAGCAAGAAGAAGCCTGTTTATGATTCCACATGTCACATTTTCTGTGGGATTTTTACAGTAATAACCTTTTTTACAAGATTATGGTAAAATGTTCTATAAAGACACAGCTAAGCTAATAGAGACAGCGATTCCCCACAAGAGCTATGAGAGGCAACTCGGTCAGTGTTAATCGTCTACAAACGTAAAAAAAATAAATTACAATACTGTGACAACATAACGGCAATGCTTGTAAAATAGCCCTGAGCCTTCTGTACATCTAATGGCTTTTCTCACTGGATAACATCCACTTTTTTCATTAAAAGCAGCAGGCCAATTACAGATCATGAGCACAATGGGCTCTAGCATTTATCCGGGGTTGTAAATTAATGTCATTAAATTGGAGACCTGTGCCCAAAACAATAACACAGCCAAATGTCCATCTCTATCGTCTGCCAACCGAAAAGCCCTGAAAACATTCATTTAATCCATTCAGGCTGCTGGTTTTTCTTCTTAAATTGCGTAAAAGATGAATAGAAGCAGAACATCTACAAAATAAATATGCCTGGTAACACTTTACAATGGAAAACTTTATTCACAAGGAAGCTCTCAAAATTACACACACCATTTGTGAAAAGTGTGTGGATGTTTCATTGCTTCAAAGGTTTGCGCCCATAAAATGGGACGTTTATCCTGTAAAATTCGACAGAAAACCAAATAAACCCTTAGAAGGGGGGGGACTATAAAAATTAATCACATATATTTGCACATTTTGATGCCACATCTTAACTCAATGATCTTAGCCCACTCTTCCCTGCAAAATATCTCAGTTTGTATTTATTTTGTATTTTATTTCTCTACTCAAGCAACTTCAGGAAGATTTCTTTGGGTGGGAATAATTCTGCCTGACAACCATGTACCTCAGCTTAGAAACCTTAAAGCTGGTTATCACCTAAGGAACGTAACCAGTGCATGCTGGAAATGCCTGTAGCTACTGCACTGTGGCTAAAACAATGGTTGCCAGGGAAGTTGCCACAGGAGATTGTCTTTAAAACAATCTTAGATAAATCTCCAGTTTCTGTAATGTCATTGATAACCCAATTTGTCCAATTATTTATAGAGCCGTGGTATATAAATCCCACGCATCTTCTCCAGGCTAACATCTCATTGAGATCCGTCAGATCATCTGCGCCTAGCACTAACTGTACCGTTTCTCTGATTTTACTCTTTATGATTATAAAGAGCACCTTTATACCTATGAGGTACTGAGTCCAATGAACATTGTTCTTTTATTCTATGAACTGCTGACAATATTTCTCCAAAATTTCAACCAAAAATGTAGCATTTATTTGCAGAAAATGAGAAATGGTCAAATTAGCGAAAAAGATTAAGTGCTTTCAGACCTCAAATAGTGCAAAACAAAACAACTTCACATTCATTTGGAAACAACAATACTAACGTTTTAACTCTGGAAGAGTTCAGAAATTAATATTTGGTGGAATAACCAGGAGGTTTTACATGAGGTTCACTGCAGTGAACTCTTCATGTTTTCCAGAGCTGTATGTTGTTCAAATGAAAGACAGTGGTGATTTTTATCTACTGTAAGAAACTAAAAACACAATAAGAGAACAGGGCTGTGTACCATCATGCATTATTAAACCCTGGCATGTCCATTGAACTGCACTGTACACCCATTAACCAACTAAAACATTTATATAACAAACATTAAGAGTAATATTAAATGCATTCCATGGTAAATACTGATTGTGCACTTTTCATATTTTAGAGCCTGCATAAAAAAAAAAAACTAAGCAGCTCAGAAAAAGCATTGTCCCATTACATTTGTCTGGCCAGTCAAAATAAATAATTTACAAATAGACTTTATTTACATATTTTATGTAAAATTAAGAATCCTAATGTTTTATTTTCACAAATGCAGTTTAGGTTTCATAAAGCAAGATTGTGGTTATAGGATTCTAACGTAAGTAAGGTTTATTTAAAAGTTTAAAACTTCTAATAATGATTTTAAAGTAATACATTACATTGAACAAATTTTAAAAATGTGATTCAGGAAGCATCAAAGTGACGGAGTTAACGGAATGTCTGTCTATATAAAAGCACCTTCAGATGCTATTTAACAAAGTCAATAGCCTCTTTGCACCAATAGATAGAGGAAATGCTTTCCAAAGTCTCAGTGCAACTGATTCAAAAGATCAATACTGAAGAGTTGAACACAGAGTGCATGAAACCATCAGCAACCTTTGGCTGGTAAACATAAAATCGCCAAGAGGAAGAATAAGTTTCTGGTACTTTTGAGATATATTCAGGAGCTTTTCACAGGAATATTAAACTTAAAAATTTCCAGGCAACAAGTGAAGTCAAAATAGGAGTGACAGTGGCTTGTTTATTTGTGCAAGTTAAAACTTTTGCTGCTGCTTTTTTAAACCTCAATAAATTAAAATCAATTTCTTAAAAAGAGATTAAAAAAAGAATTATAGTAAAACTAAAAGCAAGGCTAATGGTTTACAGGTCAGTTTTTGACAACAGCTGCCTTAGTAGGTTTATTGCTTAACTGGGAAAACCAATCTTGAATTGCAATTAGTGTAAAAACCTAAATGAGTGTGAGATTGACTTCTTTCAACACCCTTTTCAATGCTTTTGTTAAATATCAAATTAACTAATATTTCATCAAAGTTTTGGACTGCAGTCTGATGAACAAAAAAACTTTCCTGAAGCTAAAAAGAAAATATTTTTAGCTCTGTTTCTCTTTTACACACTATGCAAAAGTCATATATATATATATATATATATATATAAACTGAAGAGACATTCATGATGATGATAATAGTTATGACACGTCTCGAGTATGCGATATCATAGATACTCCTGTCCGACAACAACCATTAATCTCAGGCTGTTGCTACTGGCCATAAAAATGTAGCCGTATGATACATCAAAATCTCAAGGAAGCTAAAAATTTCTACCAATTAAACATAATCTTACCAATCGAAACATTCTCTTAAATAGATCCAACCACAATCTTTAAGAGTATCGTATTGCACAGGAGATTAAGAATGGATGAGCTGCTGCTGAAGCTCAGAGGTAACCAGAGGAAAGGCCCAGGGGTCAGCAATTACTGATTATACGTGTTGGTTCCCCACAGAGTGAGTGTTGCAGGGAATAGGACCGAACCATTTTTCTTGATTCTACAAGCTGACATCAAACAACAGGGATCGTGGCGCGAGGCTTGCCGTGTTCCTGATCCTCAGCAGCGTGTCAGTAAACACAGTGGTGATCTTAAAGACTCCCTGCGTGGAATCAACTTAGCAAACGGGTTAAAGAGCAGAACAGGAAGTGGACTGTGAAGTGGCTAAAAAAAAACAAACAAAAAAAAACAGCTCAGAGATGCAGAAATGTGTCCGAGAGATCTTAGAACAGTACAGACAACATTTTCTTTTTTGCAATAGTTTGTGTGACACAGCAGATACTGTAACATGTATGTAATGCTGCGGCACTGTTTAAAATGCATTAGTGAGTTTGACTTAATCATATATGGCGTCTGCGCCTGCTTGTCACGGAGACGTCTCCAAACACTGCAATGTAGACAGTGTTTGTTCTGTTGCAGACACAGCTCAAGGTCTTCTTGTCTTACAGCTTGCCTTCTTTGCACGGATTGGTTTCTATTTAATGCTTAAATAAACTGCACATGCTCTGAAGCTATTCTTTTAAACCAACGTTTATCCAAGCACATTAAGCTTCCAATAGGAAGAAGAATTTAGCATTTGAACCCAATCTTCCTTGTGGCTATTTTTTCTCCAGCTGTTTAGCTTTGCTGCTTTCATCCATCATTTTTTTTCTATTAGAGGACCAGAAGGGGCTAAATATCCAGTCATTCTCTAAATGGGGCCTGTGAGAGCGTGGATACATTTCCAATAGGCCCCTATAGGAGCAAATGAGAGAAAAACCGCACTCAATATGCATGCCCAATCTTCAAAAGGTATGGGCGTGTCATGGCTTTCTGCACAGAGTGAGAGTTTGATGGCAAGCATTGACTTCCTCTCTACACCTCTGTGATCTTTTACCCCCTCAATCTTCGGCGTCGTAGTCTGTGCAATGCTAGCAGCAAAAAAGGGCATGTGTTTGGATATTAATTACCGCCATGAATCACAAACATCTAATGAAGTATTCATGACTTTTGGGAGCTGCATTTGAGCAGAAGATTTCCTGGGTGTAAGAAGTTGCTCCAGCATGTGGAAATGTTCAAGGAAATACCTGTTGGGGGAACGAAGGACGACTCTTCAATTTACTCTAAAGTTAATGTTTTTTTTATTCATATCATTAGGATGAGCTTTTTTATAGCTTTGCTCCAATAATTGGACAAATAACAGTCACAAAACTGTGTATGCTTCACCCATTGAATTTGTTTTAAATTTCTCGGTAGCTGTTTGGAAAGATAGAAACAGACTACAAAATTGGGTCACATTTATGGTGAAACTGCTTAAAATCATGAATAGTTAAAGCAGAGGTGGCAGCAACTGGCTACATTTACTCGAGTAACAAGAAGGAACTTTTTTATTATGACTCATCACTACCGTTGAGTAAAATGTCTGGATACTCTACCCATTGTATAATTTCACTGAATGAAGAAGAAGCTTATCAAACATTAAATAGACATACAGCAGCAGTTTTTGTTCATAACTGTCCAAGTTTCATAATTTTTATTTTTAAAAAACTGATTAGGAAAACATGTTTCTTTTGCCTGATTTTGTTCTTTTGTATTTACGTTTCTTATATGAATTATGCTTATTTTTGTTAAGATATAAAAATTTCCACATAACATTGCACTTTGGTCTATTTGATCATTTAATTTTTAATTTATTCTGAAATAATGCTTCTCTTACTTACTTCTCTTACTGAGTACAATTTTTGGGTACAATTCCTCCTTAACAGCCAATCAGCCAATTACAAGGCAGCAACTCAAAACCTTTGGTTATTGTGACGAGCTCAATAAAACTTAATACTCAGGAAGAAAAAGGATTTAAATGTCTGAACGTCACATGGTGGTTAGTGCCAGACAGGCCTCCAACAATCTCTTGAGTTTACAAAGAATAGTCAAAAAAGGAAAATGAATACACAGTGTGTGGCAGTCATGCGAACAAAAATCCCTTGGGGGGAATTAAACATTAACAGAAGGGGTGCTACTACTGTCAGCTAAGGACAGGAAGCTGAGGCTACAAGTCTCAGAGGCTCACCATGATTGGAGAAAACCATATTGGAAAAATGTTGGCTGGTCCAATTAATCTTGATTTTAGCTGTGACATTCAGATAGTGCAGTCAGAAAATGGGATAGAAAACCTGGATCAGTCCTGCCTTGTATCAATGTTTTAGGCTGGTGGTGGTGAGATAATTTGGTCGTGGTGTTTTTTTATGTTCACCTTTATGTTTACAACGTAGTAATATTCTCAAAAATCTCTCTGCAGCATGCTTATTTATCGGTTATCAGATGCCGATAAATGCTTATTTATCGGCATAACCCTTGCTGTCTTCACACTTCGTCTGTCAGCCAAGCTATCTTTTTTTTTTTTGCCAAAAAAATGTTTTGTCACAAAATTATTTTTTTTTTTTGTTTCCTCTCTAAAAATTAATTATGTATGTATCTTCTTGGTGGTATATTAATTACAGAGTGTAACAATGAGAGTGATTTCTTCAAATAAAGCTGGTGTAGCTGTATGCTTTCGTTCACACTAGAATTTTCTTTCCACTGACACCCTCTTCAATTTCTATCCTCTGTGGCAAAACTATGGGAGCAAGGAAAGTTATTTAAGAAATAAAATAAGAGACAAAACATTGGGTTTTCAATCAGACTATGAAAACCCAACTAGGTCAGCATGTTGGGAAGTGCTGTTGCATGGCAGACAAAAAGAGCTGGAACTGGAAGATTTTCACGCTCTATAAACCTGTAAGTCTACCATGGATCGGTATGCACAGACTACACCCAGGAAAACACTAAGAACTCTTTAAAATACCCTTTTCCTCACTAGTTTTATAAGAACCGTGCAAACCATATGAATTTCATGCATTTCAAGTCCTGACCTAAATGACCTCCTAGTAAAAACCAAAGTAGACATATATACACGTTTTAATCAAAGCGAAGCTCTTTGATGCTGTAAATCTGACCTGAATTACCAGCAAAACTGGCAGATCACAGGCAGATCACAGGCCTGTGATCTGCCAGGCCTGTTTCCATCCTTGGAAGCAGACTTCTAATTTCAAACCACCAAAGCACAACATTGTTGCTTGCTTACAGATATCTCTTTAGCACAAAGATTCCCTTTATTTGTCTCTCAATTCTCAATCTTGAATATTAAATGTTGACTTAACCAAAATACTTTTCATAGCTAGTTTGGCTAGAGTGACAATAAAACAAGAACTAAACAAAGAAGCTGTGATGTTAGAGTTACACACTGACATTCTATTGGCTTAAATCGTTACTAGGCAGATTTGCAAGAGCAAAATAATCCACGAGGAGACAAGCGAGACCTCAGACGTTTAAGCACAAGGAGTAGCACACAGGTGATGGAAATATTTTTGCCAGAGGTTTTAAATCTGAGAGCAGAAAAGTGCATTTGGAAGCAAGACAAATGAACTTGAGTGCAGAATTTTTTCTCAGTACATCTTAAATTGAAAATAAGGAATTCTGCACTCACTCAAAATGAAAATACCAAAGTGAGAAAGAACAGAACAATAATATTATCTATTTTCTTCTACAGCTCAGTATATGGTTATGATTCCAAGCCATGTAGTGTTTGTGTCATAATTTCTCTACATCTAGAAGAACTGCAGGAACCCCTCACTCTTTGGGATTCAGACCAATCTAAACCTGAGCTTTCTCTAATGTCAAAAACAAATATTTGCAAGTTGCAGTCACAGATATTTGGACATTTATGCAAAGTTCCGAGGATGACTATCATAACACTAATGAATATTCATCAACCTTAAATATGTAAGCGCAAAATCTGCTGTGCTAAAGTGAAAGTTTATAAATAGGATGTGCATACAAATGGGAGCGAGCAAAAGGCAGCAAGGGGAGAAGGCGGGGGGGACTTGTCACTCAGGCACTGATAATGCCTGGGGAGCTACAGCAAAGTCACAAGGACTGCACCCGTCCTCCACCCTGCAGCAGCCAGGACGAGCCACAGAAGGTTGCTCAGCTGTGTGGGGTCGCTCTAACAAGCTGCTACCTCAGTCTGGCCTGGCTGAAGCTTTTCACTCTGCTTACAGGCAGCCTCAGCGAGCTGTGGCCGCCTTTGTTACAACAAATTCCTCCCGTCAGTGAGTCCACGGCGAATCTCCTCCAGCTATCACAAGGATTTTCTTCCTTTCAACTGTGGGGGCATTTATCCTCTTATGTCATTTGACTTTACCTCAATGTTCTGTCATTATGTAAAGTTCTGTACACAAAGATTGATCATTGTGTATAGTTAATATGATAAAGTGCAATGTTGTAAAATGAAGCATTGTTTGCACAGGCGCAAGACGCCGTTTCTCTAATACAGAGAATGTCTAAGTGGTTTATCAATACTGCCAGCTTATCTTCATATAAAAATGCTAATTACAGATGAAACGGAAAGGAAAAATAAAATACTTTTAAAGATGCTGAACACTAGAACTAACCATGGGGGACATAATTAGTCAGCATTAAGTCAGAAGATCAGATTTTGAAGATCTACATTTGTTTCATGAACCTCTTATTTTATTTAAATGAGATCTAAACACATAAGCATGTTTCACTGAGAACTAATCAATGTCACCACTATGCAATTTCTGTCAAGTTAAAAAGCATTTATTAGGGGTATGATGAGATCCTGTGGCATCAGATCATGAGATATTAAAACACAAGTGTACTTGTCAAAGGGAGGTCTGTCTTGTCAAGAAGTGCCATCCAGCTGATGTAACAAGTAGATTAATAGTGTCAGTTTTATAGCTACTATCTCAGCATTTAAATTTGATACTCTACATAGCTTAGTTTGAAGTAAGGAACAGTAGGATCAGGTAACCTCAATATTACACCTCCATCACAGAACTGAATTTCTGCCTTGCATTTGTTTTTGCAATCTTGTGTTGAGATAAAGAACTTCAAAGTATTTAGTAAATGTGGCACCGACATTGTATTTCTGACCATCCGATAGAGCAGCATGTAAACTCAAGCTAGCCGAAGTGGGATCAGATTTTTGTGGACGTGTTGGAACCTTTTATAGCATCAGTGTCAACACTATGACACAACGTTGCTATGAAAAAAAAAAGTTTTGTAAATGACAGTAATACCTCAATAACATATTTTCATGTCAAGATAAGATATGCATACACTCTATCTTTACTAGTGAAGATTCACTTTAGCACACCAAATGTGTGTCTGAAGTGACGGGGAAGCTGCACTTATTTTTTAAACATCTTAGTTAATTATTTGATCGTGTCAAAGTGATCAAACTGCATATGTGTAGTTTGGACCTTTCAGACCAAGATGGTCCATCCAAAAGAAAGAGACACAATCACAAGACAGGATTTTCTCAATAAATTTTACAAAGTTCAAAGCAGATGACAAATAAAACAGGACCCATCATAACCAACACAATCACTTAATATACAGTATGTGACTTTGCTGGTGATGTTTTACTTCACTTGATGACATTCTGAGCCGCATACTATAAAAAGTATTTTTAGATATATCAACATACACACTAGTTTTAATATTACAGTAAGCAATGTGAGTTTTTGAAAACAAAAATGTATTACAGGTCATCCTTCTGTCAGGCCACAAGGTGTAGTTTTGAACAAGGCCGATTCAGTTCAAATATTTTCTCAACGTAAACAATCCCTGACTGGACAATAACCCATACAATCAATTGTGTTCAAGGACAATTTCCACAGCTGATGTGTCCCTTGAAGTGGAGGCAGCACAAAAGGAGAAAAGATTTTGCAAAAATAAGTTGCAAGTTTTTCTACAGGTCTAAAATAAACCATTTCTAAAACTAAAATGAACTCAGAGACAAACAACAACAAGGTGCACTTTGATAAAAAGTTTAGGTGAGCTGCTATAAAATCAGACTCTAAAACATGCTTGGTTTCCACAGAAGACATTTGGCCTTTTCAGAGCACAGATTTACTGAGTGACATGAATGATGGTTTGGTTCCTTTCAGTGCCCCAGTAATCCTTAGCAATCAACTTCTAATTAATTAGCAGACCAGTCTATTTCCTGCTCAGACATGTCAAAATGTCAGCCATGAAGCAGATTTAGGGTGTCAGTGCTTCTGTGAGGCTTTACTAAGACACAAATGCAAAGCAATTCACAATCTTAAAGGATACCTCTTCAAACAACAGAAATGAATAACCATGAAAATATTTAACTATTTGCTGCTTTATTGGAAGTCTACATCCTAAATATTGGAAAAAACTAATATTTTATGACTGAACTTCACTTTTCTGTTGCATTAAAAACCAAGTGCATCTTTTGACAATCATTTTTTTCTTAAATTTTTTGTTCAAGTTTAACCTAGAGACTAAATTTGAGGACATTTTCAGTCATTGTTTACCATTTCAACCTTCTGGAGCCAGAGGACAGCATCAATTATTTGCATTTCGGTCCCTTGATGGCTGCATTTTTTATGTCTGAAAAGAACATTCTAAGGAAAAGGTACTGCAGTCTTGGCGAGACCAGAAAACGGTCACTTTATCAAAGAAAGGTTAATGAGCATGTGTATGCATTTATTTACTGCTACAAATTCTTCCACATGGGTACTTTTTAATTTATCGGCAGTAACGGTGTGTTAGCAATAAGGTTTGTTTTTGTTTTTTTTTAATTTGGAGTTAATTTTTCAACAGTTTTCCTCATAAGAAAGTGTATTAGCCATTAACACAATCTCTCTCCTCCCGCATTACTTTTGTCACATAAACCCATGTTGTGTGCTGTAATTTCCTCAGTAAATATCTGTCTGCTGTGTTTATATCAGTCTTGTTCTCTATAGCAAAGATCCACTTTTTCCACAGTGCATGTCAGTGTCCCATCTTCTAATGTATGTCACGTTGCAAACAACACTCTCTCATCTTCCTCCAGCTTTATGAATCTTACATTTTATTCCTTTTGCCTTTTCCTCAGTACTCAGTCTTTTTTTGGAGCCAACTTCATTGGAGTAACTTAATCTTTTATGATCGGCCTGCACTTACCCATAGTGGTTGGTGTAACTTAAAACTTTAATTACAGATACAAGGGATCTAGTATTTGTCTTTCTTTTGCTCTCCATTGCTGAGAATGCACCTTGCTTAAGAAAAAAATTGATGGGAGAAAGTTATCTCTAAACCACAGAAATATGATGCTTTACATGCAGCTGTTTTTTGTTGTTGTTGTTGTATTTTTGCAACAAAAAATAGAAATAAGCAGGAACTTAAAAACCATATTTACTGTTTTGATGCATTTATAGAAGGATAAGTATTTTTAAAACATGTTTTATTGTGACACCACTTTTCCCTAACAGATGTGAGCAGTGAGTAAAAAATGGCATGGTGTTCTCACTTTTCAAAATCTTTCTTTAAGTTAGTCTTAAACGTTTTCAAAATCTGTATTCTATATATGAGGACACAAAATGGGTATTTCTGCGGCCACAAAACTCTCCCCCAGTGTAACTATATTCTTTTGACAATGTCAATATGAGACATAAAGGAGAGTTCAATATCAACACAAAGACAATAAAGATTTTTACCGCTATAGATCCATCACCATAAAACACATAATGCCTCACAGATAGCCATCATCCACAGATTTCAATTCACACAGAGAATGCATAATTAATGACAAAATCATTTGGTGCACCAACGTATAGATTATGTTGTGATGGAAATTGTAAGTTTTACAGTGTGCACAAACAAGAATAAATAATAGGAGCTGGAGAAAATCCCTTCTGGCATGATTTATCCCTTCATCATTAAAATACCAAATTATAAAACCGTCTCTTTTTTTAATTAAGTTTAATGTCAGAAATATGTTTATTAGTATGTTCGTTAAATCTTTTACTAACACTAGTTATTTGATACATTTGTTTGTACTTTATGCTCTATGGATGTTTTTCTTTTTAGAGTAAAATTTTTGTCCTATTGCTTCCTTAAATTTTATGTCAGACATATAATTTTAAGTAAATATGAACGATTTGAAACTTTTCAGCCAGTAAAAAGCAAAGTAAGGAGGTTTTCAGACTTGGAGCTGAAATTGTTAGAGATGATCCAATTATTAGAGAACAGCAATCAAGAAATTGAAGAGGAAAATTATCTGAACACTTATAAGTGAATTCAGAAAGAAATTAGTTAAAACAGAAAATAGTAATGGATTAAATGTTTAAGTGCTGGTGAGCAGTTAGAATGTAGGAGTTAAATATATTTTTTTCTGCTTTTATGTCCGTTATCTGTCCGTTAGCTTGTGTCTTCTACTTACATAAGCACGAAGGAGGTAACATGAAATATAAATTAAGCAAATAAAGTATGTTTAAATGCATTTTTTTAAACTATAATTTTGTTTGATATTTAAATATGTATTCGTCCTCATGATTTGTCACTATATCCTTCAGCTTTGGAAAAACATGTTTATTGCACTTGTGGCCAAAAACTCTTCATAATATTGTTGTTTTTGGAGTCAAACTAAAATCAAAACCCTTTTTTTTTTCCATCAGAAATCCTAACAGCATGAACATGTAGCATGTGAACACATTTACATGTACCAGCACCAGAAATAAAGAGGCTCTGAGGTTGAACAAAGTTTGGGAGGAAATCTGCTTTTCACTGATCACCACCAGCACATTCCAGAAATCCTCACTGATCCCTGTAAAATCCAATTCATTTGTAGTTTTTACACCTTTTGTCCGTCTTAAATATAACATGTCAGTAGGAGGTGCATTAGAGTTGCCAGTGTGCACATTTTTTTGTTACCTTTGAACAAATGCGGTGCAGCTACGTTCCCACTATTTTTCCTTTTTGTGGGAAGATAGTTTGGCTAGCTGCTGGCAGTCTCTTCATATCTGCTGTCCAGACATGGGAGTGTTATCAGTTGTTTCATCTAACTCTCAGCAAGACACAAAATAGCAAAAGCCCTTTTCAAAGCACTGAACTTTTGCTTTGTGATGCAGCATTGGGATTTCAGGTAAATAAAAATGGCTTGGGAGAATAAAACATTTGATATTCAGTTCAAAAGATTTATGATTGCTTTTTATTATAGCAACTTATTATTATTAACATAAAGGCTTCTATATAGTCTTAAAACTAACAATTTTTGTCTCATATTTGTGTGTTTCCTGCATCAATTGGATTTTTACAATACTTTTTACTTCAGTGGTAAGCTTAAGAAATATCTCAACTTGTCTTCGAACCAACGCCACAATTAGCTTCACTGCCATTGTTTGGCATGTAACCTGCTCTTAGTCTGAAATTTGTGCCATTTAAAGAAACAGAAGACCTCATAGAGTGATCAATATTTGCCACCACATTTTTTATCTCGAATTTACAGAAAGCGCAGGCTAGAATATTGACTTTAACTGTAAACGATCATGTCACCCATTTTCTGAGAATCTGTGATCGCGCTCCTGTATTTTTCCTCTCATACTGCCAATTTGTCTCACAGAGGAAGCAACGACACATTTAGACACAACTACACACACCAAAAAAAATCTGTGGTTTTTCACAACACTCCTCGATGTGAGTTGGATAAATATAAGCTGATCTTGTGTCAGGCGGAACATCCAGTTTAAAGGTTCTGTCAGCTCATTGGAATCCAGCACAGGCCGAGCTCATGTCAACAGAACACAGGGTTCCTTTTTCTTTGTGGTACAAAACATTATAACAGCTGACACTTTCACAAACCAGCAAGCCAGGTAATTAGGTAACTAAATACGTAACACTCGCTACAAGCATAAACATGGTACTGCGCACAATGCCCTCATTAAGTGAATGTAAATGTATTGTAGGCGTAGTAATGATACAATGCATGCACATCTGCTCCCTGCATAGCTGTAACTATCGCGTTTGAAAAACCGTTCTCAGAAATGCCATTTGGTTGGATACCCACAGCAAGAAAAAAGTGATTTAAACGACAACACGGCAGGCATCGTGCAGCTTGTTCTCCTGCACGTTGCAAATGAGCCTGTCTGTGTCCAACCCAGCAGGATCAGAGCACCACCCTTATCACACACTGAGGTGGAGGTTGAGTTAACATAGGCTCAGCTCAGGCACGAAACCCTCCCAAGCATCATTAGACAGATTTTTGTCCTGGCACACCATCAAGATGAAATTCCTCCATTAACATTTGACGGTGTGGGTAAGAGGGAATCAGGACATGACCGTGTCTGAAGAGAAATATTTGTTTTAGCAAGCTTAGTGAAGACTAAAATTCCCTGCTTGACACCCACTTCAGCATGTGATGGCAGGCATGATGTGTGTGAGAATGAGTATGGAGGGATGAAGTGCTATTTTGTCAGGGTGTGATGCTACATCAAGCTAACTACACAAAACCACATTTGATGTTGGTTTCATGAGAACATGGAAAAAAAAAACATCCTTTTTCAAACAAAACAAAGGTTTCATATGTCTTAATGTGTGTTTCAAAGAATCTCTGTTCAGTATAGGATGAAGCAGTTCAAGTTTCACTTCTGTAAGCGTTTTAGATTTGAACTACAAATTACCAAATGCCGTCCTGGCTCCAAAAAGTGCTGATATAAGCAGTTAGATGTTAACTTTAGTAAGGAAAAAATATAGTCTAATTAGTGAGGAAGAAATATATTCTATATTCAGACGTTTTCTGACTTGATATATATATATATAGATATACACTGCTCAAAAAAATAAAGGGAACTCTCAAATAACACATCCTAGATCTGAATGAATGAAATATTCTCATTGAATACTTTGTCCTATACAAAGTTGAATGTGCTGACAACAAAATCATTGTTGATTGTCAATCAGTGTTGCTTCCTAAGTGGACAGTTTGATTTCACAGAAGTTTGATGTACTTGGTGTTATATTGTGTTGTTTGAGTGTTCCCTTTATTTTTTTGAGCAGTATATATATCCTTTCACTTCACTAGCAAAAGAAATTGACCTACAAAAGCGGTGACCTTCCAGTGACCCAAGCCACAGCAATGAGCCCTAGATCAGGTCAAGCAGCTTTTAGCCAGTCAAATTATGCTCCTAAGTTCACATGTCAAACAGTTAGCAGTTCGCTGTTAACTGTTAAAGAGACTCACCTCTGACCCAGCCAAATGCACTGGTGGCAGGTGATCAAAGGAGCACAATTTTGGTGTCTATGTGAACGCCAAGCGGACCGGAGACTACTCCACAGGACGGAAGCAGACTTTAGTCCATGGCATTCTGGGTGAATGCAATAAAAATAAATGCGTGCATAGCGTTGATTGGACAAATGCCTTGTGGCCTTTTGCTAAAGACAAAAGAGAAATTCTACAACCATTAAAATCTGATGTCACACCGCCGTTTATATTTTGTGAAGAAGGAAGTTGTGTTGTTCATAGGTATTGTTTGTTGAGTGCTTTCTCCCAGTGCTTCTTTGGTTCTTGGTGTAGCGCCACCACACGTGAGAAGGTAAACAGGTTGCTCAAAGCGTTTGGTTTGTTTAATGCAACAGTGTGAAAGTGAACCACACCAGCTGAAAATGTAACAAATGTTGCAATTTTGGTCCCGATCGAACAGTCCAGCAGACTATCAGATGTGAAAACACCCCAAGTCTTTAAGTATATAAATTTATCAAGAATTACAACAGCATTTAGCAACAGTGTGATATAAATACTTGTGCAGAACCCCTGAGAAGACCTCATAGGTCGCTCCCATTTCTCAGCGTAGTAACACTGCTCTCTTTAAATTCTTATCCATTACTTAATATTATCTCAGACACGACAAGAGGAAAATGTTCTCCTCTTAAAATGTGTCAAGATAATCTGCAAGAACATAATGATGTCATTTTGTTCTTGCATCCCTCGGAGACAGAACAAAATTCTCTGTTCTTGCAGAGTATATTCAGAGCTTTTGATGTAAAAAAAAAATAACTTCAAGTTAACCAAGAAGTTTGTCTCTCATAAGAAATAAAACAATGACAATGAAAGTGCAAAGGTTCAATTTGGAGATATAGATGTCTATCCATGAATTAAAGTTTAAAGATTACACTCTTCTCAGTCAGTAGAATATTTTTTTTTTGGTATAGCTTTTTGCATGAAGTTATGCATGAAGTTGAATGACTCACTCACTCAATGAGTTTCAGATCTTTGTCATGACCTTAACCCTGTGCTCCCTCCATAGATGATCTAGCACTGAGACTAATTCAAAACTTTATTATTATTTTAAATCAGAAGAAACATGCTGGTAAACTTAAAAGATTACTTTAAACCAAAATCTGAATAATTTAGGGCTCGGCTGAATTGAGCCAATCAATGTCATAACATCATAAATGATTCTGATATCCTGTTAATACACAGTAATCTTCCACCTTTCCTCATGTTTCAAGAAAAGCTTCTCGCCTGTGACAGATCTCAGAAATAAATCCAGGCTGCCTTACAGAAGGTAAGGAGCAGCATTAGTGAGGTGTTATGTTCTGGTGAGACGCATGAAAATCAAAATGTGATCTGAGATTGTTTTCACTGCCAACATGTTAGTCTCCCTCCATGTCAAACTGTCACAGGATGGGGGTTCACACACCTTTGGTCTGTATCTGAATTCGGTATACTATGTGACCTTTGAATTTTAAATGTATGTGAATTTTATGGAAATGTTACAGGTTCAAATCTTCACATACATCCATGCAAATATTTGGGATATCACTTTTGTCACTGTCAGAAAGGCCATGGCACAACTTTGACTGGATTTTTAACATCTACTTTCATCAAAATTGGCATAGTTTATCTAAACTGGCTCCTCTAAGTTTTCTTTTCTGGCAAGTTAATTTTTTGCTCATTTTAATACATTTTATTAGGGTAGGTATCTATTACACTGTGAAAATAATTATATAGCATGTTCTATCTGAGGAAACAGAAAGAAAACTGGATGTATGCTTCAAATCTCTATGGATCACAATGACTGTATCTGGATGTTGTGGTTGTAGCCTGGCAACAACCGAGCCGGTGACATCACTTAGAGCGTCACCAAATAATATAGGTGGATTCTGTCAGTGGACAATATGGGCAGAAACTTACAGCTAATGGTTCGGTGTCCAGTGCACAGAGACATTCCGTCACTTGACGTGTACAATTTTGTTTCTCATGTAAGACAGACACTATGTGCTCCAGGCATAAAATGTCTCTGTGCTGCTGCCAGAGGATTTCTTCTGCATATCTCAGAGACAGGTGGGACAACTTAGGCAAGGCTGCGATGGAAAATTCACCACGCTAGTAACAATAGAGTATTTTGAAATGCAATTTCACAAGTCTGACTCAAACTTCTCTGCTCAAACTGATGCACACAAATTTGCATTATAAAGCAATTCAGTCTGCTAACTTTTACTTCCTTATCTTCTATTCAAGCAATGCTACTTAAGGACAGGAAAATTAAATCCTGTCTTTGAAATGTGACAGAAATAAACTATTCTCTTGTTGAATTGGGTTAAACAAAGCTTCAGTCTTGCTGCCACCACTACGCTTAATTTAAGGCCGGGGTTCTTTTGGTGATGTGCAGTGTAGTCCAAACATAGTTTGATCGCACTATATTCAATTTTCACACATGCTTACAGAGACTTTGCTGTTGTTTTTATTATTATTCTGTCCACTCATATGCAGTGAACACAGCCAGTACTTTAAACATAAATGTGGGCCTCTTAGCAACACCAGCAAACAGTTTTATTCTCCTCTTTCCAAATTTTAAAGGGACATGTTAAATGGATGCTGCTTAGAGATGTAAATAAGAAAATCTCAGTAAAAGTCAATTATCGCCACTGACCTTTAAACGAGACTAAATGATGGTAGATGTTTATTCAATTTTATTTAACATGTGTAGTTACAAAGTCAGCATTTCATCATCTGAAGAACATTTCCAGGATTAAAGTCTAATGCCCCAGTTAGATCTAGAGAAACTCATCTGTGTGTTTATCTTGAGTTAAATTGATTACTGCAACAGAGTTCTCACAGGTCTGCCAAAATAAAAAAAATAAATAAATAAATAAATCAACTATACAACATCAGCAGCAGATCCAGAATGCTGCTGCTCGTGTTCTCACTAAAACCAGAAAGATAGAGAACCTCACCTTAATTCTAAAGTCCTTCCACTGACTCCCTGTAGCTGAGAGAATAGATTTCAAGATAATTATGTTAGTTTATAACTCACGTCACAGCTTAGCAGCAAAATACATTAAATATCTGCTGTTGTATCAACCTCTCAGGTCTTCTGCTCTGCATCCCCAGAACCAGAACCAAGCAAGGAAAAGCAACATTCAGCTTCTATGCACTGCACCACAAATCTGGAACAAACTTATAGAAAACAACTGAAACACCTAATTCCTTTATATGTAGGCTAAAAAGTCACCTTTTTAGAGCTGCTTTTGAACCATAATAAACAAAACATTGACCAACATATTTGATGTGGATTAATAATCTTCATGACAGCACTCAACTAAAACTAAAATGTAAAATGTTTAAATGTTTTAGTTAACATGAATGAGCATATATTTGACATCTTCTGTAATTCTGAACCTCAGAGGACATAAAATTTCTCTGAAAATACAAATGGTTGCATACTGAATACAATCATTTTTATTCAGTATATAACAGCAGCATGCATACATATCTGCAATATATATGAAGATAAGTTCTTCATATATATGTGCAAAAAATGTAATGAGACAAGCTCCTCCCCACCACCACATACTGTGACATTACCAGAAGCCATCACCACTGCACCACTTGCTCATGGAGCCATTTATACAGAATACTAGCTACTAATGATGGAAATGTTTGCCCTTGAAATCTCAGTTAATAAGCAGCTATGCCATGACATCCATGATTAGATCATCCAGTGCTGTCACATCTCATCCTGAGGAGGATGCCACTAGACAAAAACCCTGAGCGGAAGCAAAGCGAGGATCCTGCTCGCTGAGCCTTCTCTTTTCACACATGTACACAGACTTGAACACAAACCCACAACTCCTCTTTCCTCTTCGGCGGCTAAGCAAAAGAAAGGCCTAGGTTGATCTTAGGTAACAGCTCATTTTGCCAGAATCAAAAAGCTCCACTAAGACCCAATGAAAGCTGACATTGATACGGCATAAAGCTCCCTTGCACAGATAGGACACATGAGACAGACACCTTTATAGATGAAGCAGCCGCGGGCAAGGAAAAGACTGACTTTGCAATGCAGCATTAGGCAAGATTTCCGCTGCATACTGTAACAAATTAGTGAGAATCCGCTCCCCATGAGAGATGCCAGAAGACACAGCTTGAATTGAAATAAACGACTGTACCAGTGTTTACCACAGCATCCCCCATTCTGCAGTCTGCTGGTCATCTAAGTGTGACTGGCGCGCCTGAGTGCGGCGTGATGGATGGACAGCCAGACAGCTGCTAAGAATCTTTCGCTTCGCAACCCGCCTGCCATTCACTGATCAACTGCATCCACGTAAATCTGCCCTATGCCCTGTTGTCACCTGATAAGAGAGGGGAGAAAAAAAATTAAAAGCTCACAGGACTCTACCTCTAACGTAGCAATGCAATTTTACAAGACTGCCCAGGTTTCCAACACATTCATTGTGAACTCCTTCACGCCTCCCATGTGAGAGCCGTGTGGATATTGCCTTGAGAAGATGAATTCCCCTGCTGGTGAGAGTAATGCTGGTATGAAAGAGAAAGATCCATTGAGCGATTTGCAACTAAGATTGTGTAAAACCTCTGTGGCCATACCAGGACTTTCTGACAACAAATCTGATGCAGGTTCAATCAAATTATTTCAGCCAACCAAAATGTAGTCTATTTTTTTTTTCTTAATTCAGAGCCACGGGTTGCTGAGGTGATGCAGATAATACATAATCACGCGCTGTCAGCCAAGGTGAATGTTTAACCTTCCCCATGTCATCATTGTTTTCATCTTTCAAGAAGAAAGAGGCTTATGCACACGTTTCTTTAAAGCTGGCCTTTGAATAATGCAGCAAGTCTTTCCAGTTGACGGCGTTATACCCAAAATATGTCATTTGCAAAACTGAAAGCTACAGATTGTTGTATACCATAAAGAATACAGAAATCTGAATGATAGCCTTGGGAATGTGTGGCTCTTTACAGTTAATTACACTCTGTAATTTGGAACACTTGACTACAATTTAGCTTTTTACAATCAGATGAACACACACAATGTCATCATGATTAGAGATGCACCAACAGCAGCATTTTATACTTACAACGCTTTGACCTGTCAATTAAGATTTTGGCAGATTCCAATTTCTCACTGAGAATAAACAGACAGCATAAAATGCACATTTCTTTTCATTTACAAGCTTTCATATTCACCTGGTTGAGACTCAAGCCTTACCACTATCTCTTGAGCAGTGTTTTAAAATATTTCAATGCAAAACTGAACCAGTATTTCATCAGTTCTTCATGCTACTCTTAACACAGATTGGCCTGAAGTCAAAATTGTGACTTCTTGTGAATACCACACTACAGTTTGTGGTATTCACGAGAAAAGCACATTTTCGTAAGGCCTCAAATCATAACTAATTACATTTGAAAAGATTAACTATTTAAGTCATGGATACAAAGGAAACCTAAGCAAATCCAGAGCTGAGAAATACAATTAGTAACAAATAAACTTCATACCTTTTTTTATTCTTGTATCTCATACTTTCTGGAACTCATTTTAAATTGTATTTATGTTTAACAGTTAGCAATCAAGTCAATCAAGCTGAAGATCATCTGCTTCTGGTAGCAAACTGAGCATTTGGTGCATCCTTAATTTTGATATCAGAAAATCAAGACCATTTCTCTAGGTCACAAAATAAAAATTCAAAGCAATACTATAACTGCATTAATTTTTATTCTTGCAAACCCAAATCCTTTTCCTTCCAGCAGCAGATTTGGTCCTTGTAGAATTGCTGTTTTTTTGAGCAGTCTAACGGCACAATGTATGTCTTGACAAAGTGATGTTGTGTTTTATTTCACTAAGGGCACCGATTATGCTGCCTAGGCACCTTTTGCTTAACAGTGCAGCTTCAGCCTCCTTTTACTCATTCTGTCACAATGATGGATGGGCTTAAAAATTCCTACATCTGCAATGCAATAAAACACTTTTTGAATGTGCAAAAGATACCTGAATGGCGCTGCAAGATGAAGCCACTTTGTTAACTAGAGGGCTGTACGTCTTCAGCTCAACAGTGAATAAATATCCCCTTCAATCAGCACTCAGAAGCCATTACTCTCTGATATTTTAGTAAGATTATAGCAGATCACAAAATAAAAAGGGTGATAATGAGCACTTACATTACTTTGTTTTTTTTTTCTTTTAAACTTTACTGGCCTACAATAGCTTCTTAATCAAGACTGGAGCTGATTGGAGTCTGTGGAGTCACCCATCAGTTACAAAATTTAGCTTGTTGACGGGGAAGGACGAAACTTACATTTTTAAGCTAAGCAACGTAGAATAGAGCACAATTTCCAGAATGAAGGGAAATAAAACTTTAGGTTCCGTATGCCACATGTTTCTCACATTATCCCTACGTAAATTATGTGGCTTATATGTTTTTTTTTTTTAAAAGAACAACTTCACTCTAATAGCACCTGTGTTATTTTAAAAAATATGAAAGAAAAAACATGTGACACGTCTCTCCATTTTGAGTGCAAGATGTCGGGGAAAAATCTGACCGGGTACATTTTTGTCATGCACATACTTAATGAACAACAGCTGAGCTTTTCAAGAGACATTTTTGTCATCGTGTCTCCTAAGTATGACAGACTCCGCTGACAACCTTTGATGAATCCTAAGTAGCATTGTGCTTACGGAAAATTACAGCCCGCCTTTCGTTCCTTTCCACCTACTGTACCACCTGTGGTGAAAATCACAGGCAATTTTACCGTCAATTATTTCACAGATATATGGCAGGACCAATCAGGCTTTTAAAATCAGTAGCTGCTACATATGCAAATAAGTAATTATTTTTCTTCATAGATGTTTCAAAAGGCCCCTGTTTGGGCCTCAACAACATGGTTCAATGCTTTTGTCAGATATTCTGGAGGGTACAGAGTGTAAAAAATGATTTGATTAAAAGCATTGTAGTGTTAAAACCTGACTTTTGAGCTTAACTAAGGTGTATCAGATAAACACTTGCATAGGATTGAATTGATCTCAGCTGATTCAGATGATCAGATGTCACACCAGATGTTGTGTTGATGGAGTAAATAAAGATTTTAATTGAAAACAATATGCTACTTGGTTCCAAAAGAACTAAAAAAAGAAAAAGATAAATCTGAAAAGATTCAGCTTGTGGCTAGACATTGGAAACAGGTGCTAACTTTAGCATCATTAGCAGCTAAGCTTTGAATGACCAGTTGCTGATTAATCTGGGCTGTCTGCGTGTTTGATCAATGAATCAATCAATCCATTTGAAATTTACAGAGCACGCTTCATACTAAAAGCAACTCAAAATGCTGCGTAGAATTAAAGATCAACTAAAGATTGAAATCTAAAAATTCTGAAAGACAGACATGGATAATTTCACACTAAACAAATTCTCTTCAGATGCTCTTAATGTTACATCAGTCATAGATGAAGAATGTTGCCGAAGATGATCTTTGATTTGTCGTAATAGATCTTTTTAACTGACTTCATGTAATGCTTGCGTACTTGGCTAATAATCACAGTGACAAGTCACTTTCATTCCTACTTTGTGGGCAAGAAAAGATATTTTGGAACCATTTTTGAAAACAGCCTTACATTTAGAAAATCTTTACCGTGTTTGTGAAAACAGAAAATATTTTTGTTCAGCACCGGGATCACTGTACAGTCAGAAAAGAATAAAAAATGCAATGTATACACAAGCAAAGCATGGACTGAAATGTTAAACATACTCTTTTAAATACGTTGTATGACTTCCGAAATCTTTACTGTATTTATTAAAAATAACAACAAATAAAATATTTCTTAAATCTAATCTTGTCAAGGTCTTGTGAGCCAATAGTGTTATGTCATGTACTGTGAGCTGAATGTATCATCATATTCCAAATGGAGCATTAATGGAGAAAACAAAATGCAAAGCATTTGTCTATTCTGAGTAGGAAATGTGCAAAAATGAATAAATAAATAAAATAAAAATGTCTGATGCTGACTTTTTAGCAATAATTATCTTCCAAGTCAGGTAAGTGGGTTGTAAGATATTGCACCTGATGATTGCAAAGTACCAGAGAGCAATAAGAAATTTCAAAGCTTTCAAAGGACATGTTTTGAATCAGTAATTTCCACACATTTAACATGCATAAAGGACAAATTTAAAATGAAAGTAGAGGGGAAAAACCTTTGTGACAGGATGACAGACAACTCACAGTAAGAAAACCACAACTAGCTCACTGTTAAGTTAGCATCTGTTTCACATTTGCATGTTTCAGTGTGTTTGATTAGCGTGGACTGCATTTGGTCAGCTTTAGTTCAAAATCAAAAACAACTGGGCTTTTCAGTCTTGAACTGGATATTTCAACTTTTAGGCAGATTCTTTAAAATAGACATAGAACCTTTATTCTATTTATAAAAACACAGAAGGAAACATTTTAGGTAGTTTTGGTATGAGCACCTAAGACTAGATAGGTGCAAAAAAAAAAAATACACAAGCCAAACTTGGGCTGTACTATTCAATGTAAATTTTTGTGAAAAAAAAAAAAAAAAAGAATTCTTTGTTTCAACTCATCTCGTTTTCTCAAGTCCAATTTCACGCATCGTCTTTACATGGTTTGTCTCATAAGTTAGATGTTTTGTTATATGTCTCGTGCAAGATAAGGCAAAGTGCATATTTTATTCTGCTAGGGAAATTTTTTGTTTGTTTGTTTGTTTTTTTTTATAAATCCTGCTCTGTTTTAACCACTACAAAAAAATCTGTTTACTAGTTCTCAGCAGCATCTGACACACTTCCAGTCAGTTGAGTGGGCTGTAACATATATAGCATTGTGAGGCGTAGGAGAGGGAAAAAAATATTCAAAGTTCTGAAAGGACTTGTTTTGTATCTGTAATTACCACATGCACCTAACATGCATAATGAACTGTATAAAATTATATAGTTACAATTGCAGTGAAATACTTTGTGGCATAACGCTCCAGTTTTTCCAGAAAAGAGGGCAGGGGGTCCGTCCCCCGTGATTTTTAGCTGCGCAAAAATATGTTTTAAATCCTTGTTTCTACCCTTTGAAACAAGTGGCACAATGACCCAGATTGTAATTTAACCAACACTATGCTGCTGGTGTCACAACTCTAACTATACAGCCCTCTGGCTATATGACTTGTACTGGGTAAAATATTTCTTTTTATTTCTACTATTTGTTCCATTCTGTGGAGCAAAGTTCATTAGAAAATAACGCACAAATGATGAAATAACTCGAGCTCCCTGAAGGTGCAGGGAGACAAAGATCTCAACAGTGACCTTTGTTTTGTTTTTTTTTGTCTTCATCATCCAGGGACATAATCCCTGTTTGGCTCTGCAGCTGGCATGCAACTGAGTCACGCGTCAGCCCTGATTAGAAGCAACAGTGGTCCGCGGGCCCCGTTCCTCTGCCAGAGCCAGGAGTGGAAAAGGCCAGGGCCACCACTTTCAGTCTGTGGGTATGACCTTGATGGGGTATGATAAAGAGGAAGCGACACGATTTGCAATGCCACACAATATCTGTAACCTTCCGCTTCCTCAGAATGCATGCTGAAGCCATTGAGCTGTGACACACATGTATGAAAAACACACAAACATCCACACACACCACGTCAACTTTGCCCTCTTGTTATTTCAAGCAGTCTCCTTGGTCAAGTCACCCATCTCTCGTTGCGTTCTTGCTGGTACTTTGATATTTCTTGATTCTGCATTTCTGTTTCATTTCAATAGACAAGAAAAATCTTTGGGAGAAAAAAGGCTAAATGAAAGTGAAGTTATGTGATCTGCCACATTCTAATAGCTTTGAAAAAAAAGTTACAAAATTATTTAAAAAATGATTCCAATGACTTGGTTTTAGATAAGTTGCTGTGATGACAGCAGTGACACAATTTCCCTCTTTCTTAAACGCCTAACGCTTCCCAAACTCTCACATTTTATTGGAGGCAGTAATGAAAGAAGATGCCTTGTGAGTCAGATCATAGCCACACAAGTGTGGAAAGTGCGGCCCAGAAAGCTTCTCCCCCTCGAAAAAAATAGCAACTGGATAATGGAAGAAATCCTAGATATAACAGATTGAGTAAAGCTGAAATTTGATTTAAAAATCAGAATTGTAGTATTAAGAATTAATTTCTTTCTTTGCAAAATCATTTATTTTAGTCATTCAATGAAACCATGATATTTCTCATCAAAGCAAGATGAAGTCTGTCTCCAAAAGTGCGATCTAGTAGTTGCTATTAGGATGTGACCTTAACTAGTGAGGTAAGTGTAAGCTACTATTATGAATATGATATGAAGGTTAGTACTTTAAGCCTGACCCCAGAAACTAGTGGGCCTGGGCAGGTATGACAAAATAATTGTACGGTAATGTTGACCAAAAATATATAAAAGGATTTCATAGTTATATAAAACAGAAAAGCAGCAATTATTCCTACTACTGCTGAAATAGTGAAACATATTGGTTGTAATATTAAAATATTTATTGTTTTGAAGCTTAGGCACAATGTTGGAAAAAGTATGCAGCATCTGGAAATATTTCCAGAAGATCAACTTTACCTTACATGTCTGAAAAGCATAAGGGTGTCAGCTGACCATCAATGTGCAGCAACAGGTGGGGCAGCACTGAAAAATGTATTAACTGTTTAAAACTTGATAAAACTCTTGTGTTTATGGTGGAATAGATTTTATGTATTTATTTATTTATTTTGTAAGCTAGGACGTAGTTCTTGCGTTTAATTCTTTCCAGAGTCGACCAACAAAGAATTCTGTTTGGGACGGCTGAACAAAAGCGCTCATTACTTTCTGGCTATGGGTCAGGTAGCATTTGGAAACATTAAGAGTTATAGACAACACACAAATGATTTGCAAGCGCTGCGAGACTGCAGCATGTGCAAAGCCATCAGCCACTAATGACGCAATGTTTCCCATCTGCTTCGGAGCTTCCTATGGGTGTTAAATTAAAGGTCCATTACACAGTTTGTATAGGATTAAATTGATCTTAACTGTTTCTGATTTGATTTGGAGTCAACAATTTAGGGATGTAACCAGATGTTGTGTTATATTGACTCAGTGAAAAAAACTCTGCATTGTGCTGACCGACAACTCTATTTCCAAAGGCACTGAAGGAGGATCCAACAGAAAAATACAGCTTACATGTACGCAATGGACGTATACAGCGACTGGATAACTATTAGCTGCTAACTATCCTAAAGTTAACACCTGCTTTAGAGCTGATCTTTGCATCTGCACTTTTTTAAAGACTGTATTTACTCATCTCTAGTTGAAAATCTAAAATACTTGAACTGAAAAAACTAAAAGTGGGTAATTCTTCACCGGAAAGATTTAAGTTTGACATTAATTAAATATTTGTTCTATTTGTGAAAACACAAAAAGAAGCATTTTCAATGTCCAACCTATATTAGAGATTCTTCAAACACTATGAGATTACTCTATTTGTATAAATAATATATAAAGTAAGGATTTTTAACAGAAATACTACTGCTTAATAATATCTCTAAAAAATCTTATTGCGTTCTTGTGAACCTGACTTCGTTTATTGCCTAATGTCTTGAACTGGATGTTTTGCTCCTTCCTGACAAAGAGAAGTAACCGTATGCATCAGATCACAGGTGGAGCTGAATTTGCAAAGCAAATTGGTTTGCAGAAGGTACAAGGAGGGCAGCCACACTCTTTTTGAGAAGAGTGGCAGCAGCCCCCTGGGGCACCTCCCCTCAGTTTTTGGATAAATTAATCTAATTACTGAGGGGGAAACATCAAGCTGTGATCAGAGTCACTACTGTTCTATAAAAAAAAATATTCAAGACACAAAATATACACAAAATAAAAACAAACACCAGTGAGGAGGAAAGTAGCATCCAAATAGTGCACCATGACAATCTGTGCCTTCCCATAAACAATAGGTGGTGATTAAATAAGCTGTTTCCCTCTGCTCAGTCACAGTAATCTAGTTATAATGTCCGGGGTTGTAAATTAGAACTGAGAATTAAATAAAGCAAATGTATTTTGAAGAAGATGGAGAACAAGCTGTAATTTGAACCACAACCTCCAAAAATGCAAACCACACAATTTGATTTTTTGCAACCAGAAATGCAGGAAGGAATAGCAACTTTTCTCAAATTTGATCATATTTAGAGCTGAACTGGCTGCAACTGTTCCACCCTGTTCCCTCTCTCATTCCTTCTGTTTTTATTTAAACTAGCTGGTCCTCTGGCACAGAACACAAAATCCCCCTCAATAATAAATAGGCTACCTCGAGCATTTTACAGACAAGGGCCCTGCCTGCTGCATGACTCAAAGACCACCTCAACTTCACTTTTTTTTTTTTTTCTCCCCCCACCATAAAATATTTAGCATCTTCACCAGTCAGCCTGGTACGTGGGATCTGTTGAAGCCATGCCAGTTTCCTGAATGCATTCAAAGGAAAAGCCCCCACAGTATGTGGTGCATGTACAGCCCAACCACGGGGCATGTCTTCCGGCACGCAATTAGGAGACCTCATCCGCAAAACCGTGCTGGGATTTTGAAACCATACCTCTGTCCTCTTCCACCCAGCTGACTGGTAATGTATGCAAAATCTGAAAGAATCATTTCACCTTTACCTGCATAGAGACTGAGATCTCCAAAAGACGCCCGAAGTAGTAAATGAGAAGCCCCCGAAATGAAACAGAAAATAAATCACTGTCATAGGAGAGAGAAAGAAAGAAGAAGGGAAAAAAACAGAAGCACAGCCTCGCAGCTTTAAACACAAATACACGGCGTGTATAACGTGGCTTTCCGCTGCGGCATGCTTTAAAAAAAGCAATTACCTCCGTCCGTAAGGTCGTTTGTGTGTAGGAGGTGCGTGGTGTCATTTACCTGTGCATCATCCAGCGATCCGACACATGGATACAGAGGGGAGGGTTGGATTATTCCAGCAAGGCAGCAGGGAAAAAAAAGACAAAAAAAAAAACACACACACACACACAAAATCCCCGGAAAGCACAATGGAGAGAGAGAGAGAGAGGAAGAGAGAAGGAAACGGGGAGGAAAAGTCCGAAAATTTCAGCAGAGATGAATGCGGCAGATGAATCCGCGAACCCCGTTTTCAGAAAGAATCTCCCTTATCTGTAGATGTTGCTGTGTAGATGAAAGCAGGCAGGCAGGCAGGGAAGCCCAGCAGAGCTGCTCTGTGCAGACAAAGATGCTTTCTCTCCTCCGCCGCACTGAGGGCAGCAGCAGCAGCAGAGCCGTCATCCCCCTCTCCCCCGACACTTGATGGTAATAGTTTAGTAGGTAGCTTATAAGGGTTGAGGGCGCGGTCAGCTGCTGTTGACCAATCCTCCACCCCCATCAAAACTGTAACATCAACGTTGCCAGGGAGGATTAAACTGCGTATAAATATACCACGCGGGATCGTAACCCCTGCTTTGTGAGCGGGTGTATTTTAATTTACCGTGATCAGGTATCATGATACAGGAGGCATCTCGGATTTCCTGTTTCCTCCATCAGCCTCCACGTCCTCCTCTCATCCTGCTAAAGTGCCCTTGAGCAAGGTGCAAGCCACTCACCACATTTTACTCATTTATTGCCTATTTTGGTGGATAACTTTTTATCCATCCATTAAAAATGGAAAGCTAACATTTAACTGCTTCCAGTTAGAGAACTATTAAATAAACATCTGGCATTTTTAGTCATCTTATTGTTACTTTATTTGTTACATATGATAGGAATAATTTTCTTACCCAACTTGAAACTATCAAGCTGCTAATTTGTGCTGAAGTTTAGGAATCTGATGGCAACAATAATTCATTTTACCATTCACTTTGCATAATGCAGGAGCTCCACAAGCAACAGACGCCTCAGCATGAGAGTTGGATTGCTTTCTTGGATTTTGAAGCCTCACCTTAACTGCTGTATCTGTGATTCATGTCCTCAGGGCAAGAAAAAAAAAAAGTCACCCACTGTTTTCTCCACCATAAAAATCTTTTGTTCTCAAGAGATTTGACTTGTCCAATGTGGGCAGATACAAATTGCAGATTTTAGTTTCTTTTTAAGATGTCAAATGTTAAAATGAATTACATTTCTTTCATTGTCAAATGGGAAAACTCAATCCAGGTTTAAAGTCCAAACATTTGCTAAATACAATTTCAAGCATATTTTGCCTCTTTACAAGCATCAGATTCTGTTTTGCGTGCACTGGGGGACTGCACTCTCTTAGATGAAATTTAAGCTATTGTCATACTCAGCTGATTTTTATTTGGTTTCAATTGGTTTACCTTGACATAAAAACGAAAACCTTTTTATCTCATATTAAACTCAATAGATCCCCATGCAGTTCCTACAACAGCAGCCTGCCTAATTGGGAATTTCACTCAGGAAAATCCTTATGACTCAAGGGAAATTTATTTGTTGCGAATGATTTTATTTTCAACAGTTCAGGATCAATTACATTCATTTCCTCTCAGTCACTCTAATTTACGCAACTCGCTGACAAATGCATTCAAAGTTCTTCAGTTGTCATTTGATCTTGCCTTTCACATTATGAGCAGGGATGAAATGAGGAATGTGAGGTTTAGAAAATAAATATTTCCGGCATTAACTTTACCAGTGACCAGACTGTAAGACTCAATGTAAGCAACATAATTATAATGGGTGCATATCTAACCCAAACAATTTCATTCACATTTTTGGATTATTACAAACTCATGTGGACCTTAAAACTCCTATAACCTCTCAGCAAGTCAAAGGATAAAAATCTGCCCATCCAGAATTCTTACATTCATGTGTTTTTCTCCGGTAGACATTAAAAGTTCTGCATAAATAAACTACATTTCAAACAGACAAGAAAATTGGTATAAAAGTCCTCATACAAATACACGTTAACCTGAAACTGTAAAGTACAAACTATTAAAAGGTACTCAAAAATTAAAACAACTTTACATTACATTGGTGTCAATTGCTGTGACAGAACTGTATGAAGGCAAAGAAACAGAATCACATGCATGGGCATTTATATAGTGCAAAATTAAATATAAGTATTTATTGAAATATGCCAAACGGTCAAGCAAAATAAACAAACAAAAAGAAAAAAGAAAAATCACATATAGATTAACTGAGGAAATAATCATGTAGTGAAAAAAAAAGTATTTATAAAATCTTAAATAGTGAACATTGAAATGCAGTTGCAAGTTATAAAATCTCGAAGACTGAGGATACAGTTGGCATAACATTTGATGAATAAAGTAGAAATTCAATTGCTGAAGTGTTAACAGAAGTACAATGCAATCAGTTCATAAATATAGACTTTAATAGTTGTTAAAATACATAGATTCCCATAATCCAAATTATGAATTTCTAGCTTATGAAAACATGAATTGGTAATAAAACATTCCTTTCAGCTAAAAGCCAAGCTGAATCCTGTTTTATAGCAATTTTATAATCCAACTTATTGGTCTGGGGGAGTAAAAAAAAAAAAAAAGGTTTTGGGCCATTCTCTGCATTTCTGTGGAGATGAAACATTCTGAAAACAGTAAAAACCAATAAAAAAAAAAATTACAAATAAAATAAAAACTTTCCCTTGTAGCAAACTCACTTAGAACCCTTGAGGGAATCTGAAGCTTTCCCTTCCCTTGCAAGTGTTAGCCTGCTTTTAAAAATATACATATTTTTAATCAAAATTAAATTTACTGTGTAAATACTTTTAAGTACAAAAAGCCCCCCTGCCACACACATAAATTAAAAGAAACCAATGTATATGCCTACAAATGTCCTCTCTTCATTGAATTGATTTTTTTCCTCCCTTGAACCTTCAATTTATGACACTTTTGTTATACATAGACAATCCACATCTACAAACACAGATAAAAACAACGGTGTGCATAAATTATAAATGAAAGAGATTTAAATAGCAGTTTTGGATTCACAAATAATACAGCTTTGCTTTATCAGAGTGAAGACAGTGAAGTAATGAGAAGGTGCTTGCTTTAAAACAAGAGCAGAAGGGAGAAAAGAGAAGCGAAAGAAAGACAAAGTTACTCGAGCTGACAGCAGCTCTCAACAATGGTTAGTCCATCAAAATAACTTGTCTCAGTGACAGCTTTGTGTCGTTTTTAGAGGTTAACCCCGAGATGCTCTGCCGGCAAAGCCAAAATGTTAAGCAAGCACTTCAAACACGTTTTTTGGACTTTTTTTTAAAGCGCTAATTCTTTTTCAAATTGAGACATTTAAATTGTCTGTTTTAATTTGTAGAGTCCTTTGTGGTTAAATTGTACTCTATGAAGGTGCAAGCTGTCCTTTTTAGCACTTCTTTTTCATTTCAGCTGTGTGAAAATGTTGATGCTTTTCCATTTTGGGTTTAGACTCAAAAGGTTACAGCTAACAGGGAACCAGATGGAACGCTAAAAGCATTTGTTTTTGCTTTGAGAAATTTTAAGCACATTATTGTTTTGAAAAGTCAAATTTCATATTGTGTGCCTTGCACAAACTCTGTCCGGGAGTGTAGAATAATTGACATATCGGTGAAAAGTTGACTCAGATGAACAAACCTCTAAAAGCCTGTTCCAGAGAGCCGAGGTATGTCGAAGACTTTACTTCCGGATAAAAGTCAAAGCAATCTTGAATCTGAGGGTGATATATAAATAATAAATGATACTTTTTCCTGCTAAACAATTCAATCTAAGTGAGGAAGTAAGTAACACTTATTAGTAATGTCCCGAGTAGGTGCCACAAAAAACTCAAATGTAGGTATACAGCTTGGGCTAAGCGTGCAATTATGCAATTGAAACCATTTGTTTGTATATGCAGATTAAAAAAATATACATAAACCCCGCTAATTCTAGATAAATTTCCTTTAACTAGTTGCAGACATATGTGTCTGGGAGAATTTTGTTCTGGAAACCTCAGTATACGCGGGCTCATAGGGAACAGAAGCTGAATAAAAACCCTCACCTGGAACTATTCAGCTTGTTCGTGTGAATTTAAATGTCAAAGTTTTAGAAAAGAGTTGTTTTAAATGTATGCATTGGTCTCGCAGCAGCCAGGTGAAATGTCCAATTTCCTTTTATCAGGTTTGACAGTTTAGGCCACACAGCTGAAGTCTGCATATAATTGAATGTTCCAATAGGACAATGGTCTCAAAACACATCAAAAAACTGTTTTGTCAGTTTTTAAAAACAGATCAATTGGATAATTAAAAGCTCCAAATTATTTTTACAGTCACAACAAAGATGAATATATGTAAACTTCTGACCAGAATGGCAACTGGTCAGACATGGTAATGCATTTGGACCCTGTAGAATAGCAACAAAGAGGCAGTTTTGTGGATTATAAATTATAATATGTAAATCTGTTATTGTTGAAGCTTTTATGTTATTGTATTAAAAATCCAAAAGTCATAACAATACTTTGACAGAAATATGGTACAGGAAAACATCAGCAAAGCCCACCAATTGGTTCTGAATAAAAAGAATAGTCTCCACAACACATTTGCCTGTCAGTCACATAATGGGAAATGTGCGCTGAATTTCAAACAAAGTCTACTTCAGAGGTGTGACTGTTTCAAAGGCCTGTTTGAACGCTCAAATTTCAGAGGTTGGACACCCCTGCATAGTTTCTGGTCTTGTTTAGCACAGAAACTAGAAGTGGTATCAATTTTCTGTCTTCTTATCCTTAGAATGCTAGTTTCAGTCCAGCAGGATTTTACAACTGGTGTTCGAAATCTTTTGAGTGATGGTTAACTACTTTCTCACAATGTGTTTCAGTGAAGATCGACAAAGATGTTGAAGTCACTGATAAAAATCTCAAAAAAGTGACCAGCAATGCAATGTTTTGCTGCCAAACAATGGGCAAAGATTTAGTTGTAGTATTGAAGTTGAAATGTACCTTTTAATAGTAAAGAGGATAATCTTTCAGGTAAGTTGTTCCCTGTGGCACCTCAATACCGACTGCGACGTCATAAACAGCTCAAGAGACAATAAAAAAAGCAAAAGGTGCTTACGCAGCTTTACTGATCCCAAGCATCTATAGATTTTACCAGAGTAGATCTGCTGCCAGCATCCAGCACCAGACAGCCCAACAAACACTGTTGTAACCCAAGTTCAAACATAAAAAACTTTTAAGTGATCTTATTTTACTGCAATTGCATAATCTCTGGAAAATCTATGAAAATACAAAAGAAACTTGCAAAATTATTCATACCTTTACACTTTTTTTACATAATAAAAAAAATATTTTTTGTGAGAGATGAACGAAAAGTAGTGCATAATTGGAAAATGAGGTAGATAAACTGTTAATTAGAAGAATGTGCCATACTTTTGTTAATCAAGTGAACTCTTTGTGTTTAATAAAACACAAAGATTAGATTGGAGAAGGAGTGTGTAAAAAAATTATCATTTAACTTCCACTTCTCAATTATGCACTACTTAGTTTTGGTCTATCACATAAAATCCCATTAAGATCAATTAAAGTTTGAGATTGGAAGAAATTACATGTTCAAATAATAATAAAAAGAGCAACAAATGAAATGTTCATTACAATAACTTAAAATGTGTCAATCAAAGCTTGTAGCACATCCTAGTTTATCTTAAAAGAGGAGGGAGGAATTAAAAGGCTCTAAAACCCCACTGTTTAGAAAAAAAACAACTTTTTGTTTTTGCTGCGTGAAATCATGCTGCAATAAAAGATAAATCCAGCTTAATGCCTTTCACACATCTTTACCAGGAGTGCAAACAATCGCGGAGGGCGCTGCGGTTGTTTTGGGAGCTACACAGTTTTAGACATTTTATTGTGCCTCATCAGGGTATGTGCTTTATGCTGCATACCGGCACAAAAGCAGATTCTATTATGATGCTGTTTAAAAGCAAAAATGTTGTGTAATTGTAACCAAAGCTGCCAAGTAGAATATCCACAACGTAGCAAGAAACAAACTCGACAGAATGGGTGCTTTGCTTTACCACACCATGTCACAGCTTTAATCACACAGCTATTGTTCCAGTGTTGGAGAATTTTTGAAACCAGTACTTTTGGTTTTGAACATTTGTGTAATTTCTACCTCAAAAACACTTTACCAAATAGATATGTGTGTGTGTGTATGTGTTTTAGTGCCCTGTCTGAGCCACTTATTGATTTTTGTTCCAATGGAAGACAGAGTGAAGCTCTGCGGCCTCATCGAGGAAATAGGGGTGCTTATCTGCGGTGCAGAGAGCTACTTTTTGCAATAAAATATTGAAAGGCCCATATTAGGAGAAAGCCCTCAGGACTTAAGTAAAGCATGCACGTTATTGAGCATTCTATCTGGGATTCAGCCGCAGAACAAGAACAAAGAACACTCAGACATCAGCTTACAAGACTTTTGTGGCTTGTATAGTCGAGACTGAACTCTAAACAGATAGCTTACTGATATGAGAGGCGAGGTGCAAGAAAACAAGGAAGCAGAGAAACTAGAGGTGACTGACTAATGACCGATAAGCATAAAAATAATAAACATATAACAGGTCAATTGTTGATCTCAGAATGGTTGTTGCATCAGTATTGCTGATGCAACACTGCCTCTTGTCAAAATATGAAATATCATGGAGAAAGTCAGAAAATCAATAATTACTTACACTGACAGTATTTTGTCACTTCAGTCAGAAAATCCCAGGTGTTAATGATACAATTAGTGACTGTTGCTTTCAGCTTGGCAGCCACATTTTCAAGGTCTTTCATAAATCTTGCCTGTCATTCATTCCCAAATCATTCTCTATGACAAGTTACTTTTACAGTGAGCATACTTTTCAAAGCAAAAAGGTACATGTGTTTTGATTTTTGAAAATAATTCTAAAAACAAAAAAATATAGAAAACAGTTATAAAAGGTAAAAGAAATATTTTGCGTACATTCTAATTCCATGTCAAATTAATTTAGAATAAAAGATTGATTTTGCTTTTTGTATAATTACATTTTATAAAGAGAGACTGCAATATTGCTGTCAATGAGATTCCAATTGGAACATGGCACAGAAAATGAAATGAAGGTGCCTTGTAAGTGAAGTTGCAGAGTCTGATATCTATTGTGAGAATGTGCTTCTGAAAGCTTTTTCATCTACTTGGGTCTGGGATCTCATTTATAAAATCATGAAATGACTATTGACGAAACATGGAACTGAAATGAATTATTTTCATTATATTTTTCCATTCTATTAATTTTCTCTTAAATTCTAGATAAGTAGTGTCATTTCTGGTTCATGTACACCTGCCTTCCATCTGCTCATTTACTCACCTATGTTGCATCCAGGAATCAGTGACACAATATTAAATAATAATGTCGTCCACATGCTGGTTTCTTGTTCCATTTTGCTAATAAATCATCCTTAACCACACTCTCAGGTTGGTTGTTTTTGTATTTGTGTCCTCTACATTACATTATGACAAAAGTTGAGAATAATTCCTACCTGGAGAGAGAAATCCATCCTTTTGATGATGGGAATCATGGCTCCAAAATTCCCAGGATTTGACCCTCTTCTGCTTCACACTGAGTTGTTGACTGGTCCAGTTCATCAAAAACTGATTAAACTGACAACGCAAATAAAGAAATAAATAAATTTCAGTCTTATATGAGTCTGTAGCTTCTAAAACCTTTTCTGTTAATCAAAACTGATATATGACTATGTTCACACTGCAGCCTCTAGTGACCCAAATCAGTTTTTTTTGCATTAAATGTATCCGATATTTTCATGACAGTCGAAACTACACCGATCGGATGTTTTCAAATGCGAAACAGGCCGCAAAATGTAGACCTTTTCAAACGACCCCAGAATCTGTATGGTCAGGTCGCGACCTAAACGTCATCGATACTCGACAAATGTCACTATTCTGCGCAAGCTGGGGTAAAAAGAACAACCACCATGGCGGATGATAAAGATGATTAAGTTGTTAATGTGCTGGCTCCGATCGGACAACTTCATAATCATAAGATATACTCCACCATTAGCGTCTACGTCACATGTTAGCATAACACGGAGTACGCTCTCTGTGTGACAGTTATTGCGCCCTCTACTGCGCATGCGGGACACTTGATCGGTCGCAGTTCACGCGGGAGTCGGATATATATTTGTTGTAAATTGTGAACGACTACGAAAAAAGAACAAAGAGAAACAGATTTCACAAAGAAAAAAAAATCGTAATTGATTATTAATGTATGCAGTATGAACGTCAGTTTGATACTAAGTAGATGTATTAGGAATGTAAATCAAACAGACCAAAGATGCCTCTGGAGCACTGGTCCAGTACATTTTGAAATGTGAATTTTCCCAAAGGTTTAAATTTTGCTGATGCTCAGGAAACTCCCTCAAGTTTGAACGTTTGTTTCAGTACAGTTATGTTTTGATTTTTAGATTAGTCCACTGTAGTGAGGATGTTTTGGTGTAATATACAGCAGTACTTTAATAGGAATGGAACTGAAAAGCTTATTGTGAAGAATTTATGCAGCAAGGAAATTCAAATATGGGAGAAAAAAACTAGCTCTCAGAGCACACACTGGAGCAACAAGGGGCAGGTAGAAAACAGAAAAAAAAATCAGCAGCGAAGTTGATTATTGAGAGGTGATTACTGGTGTAAAAACAGAGTTTGAGTAACTGCCCTGGAAACAGTTGATAAAAATTATAGGGCAGCGTAAACACAGGTACTAAGAGAACTGTATCATTGGAAAACTTTGCTTACACCACTTAACAAGGCTTCTGAAATTTTTCTAAATTTTTGTCCACATTGACATAACATCAAGCAGTTTGTCAACCTTAAAAGTACTCTGTTGGATGGAGCTATGGTGACTGGAGACCAATGCAATACAGTGAGCTCATTATGTTTAAGACAGCAGTTGAAGATGTTTTCACCAGCCAAACACTGAAAATAAGATGATCGGCACACATGACATGTGGTTGTCATGGTGATAGTGATCTAAATTCAGGTAGGCTGTAGAGTTAAGGGACCCAAAACATCATGAATGTCACAGCTGAGACTTGGATTATTGGATTAGACAATATTGTTTACAGTCTGTTATTGTCATGTTTTGGTGAGCATCTGCAAATTGTAGCCTCAGATATCAGGAGTCACACCTGATGTGTTTTCTGCTGCTGTTGCACCCACCTTCATGTTTCATGTTCAGAGATGGTATTCTGCATACCTTAGTTGTCAAGAGTAGCAATTTGAGTTGGTATTGCTATTCTACCATCTTGAACCAGACTGTTCATTCTTCTCTAAACACTTACATCAAACAAGTGCTTTTATCTGCACAATGTGTTTTTCAGGCCATTCTCTGTAAACGTGAGCTGGTTGCATGTTAAATGCCAGCTGATCAGCAGCTTCTGTAATACCCATAGCAGCTGTTCTGGGACCAAACAACCCCACCACATCCAAAGACACCTAAATCCTGTTTCTTCCCTTTCTGACACTATGTTTAAATTTCAGCAAGTTGCCTTCACCATATGTAGACACTAAAATACCATGACTTGCTACCACGCTAAGCGGATAGTTTGTTATACGTGTTAACAAGCACCTGAACAGGTGCATCTATAAAGTGGCTAGTGATTGAATGTTAACACATCAGGGAAACATGAGGGAATATATCTAGACAAAAACACATTAAAACAGAAACATGAAAGAAACAGTTACCAACTACAAGATAAAAAAAAGCATGACAATATAATGCAAAAGTCAGACAAACACAATTAATTCATGAATTTTAAATATAATCTGTATACTGTAATTTTTTTGTTACAGAATTTTCTATTTTTCCTGTTAGAAACTGGATCAACTTAAGCCACAAATGTACAAATAAGGGAGAACATCTGTAGCTGGTGATTACTCCACATCTTTGTGTTAATTTGTAAATGTAATTAGTTGATAATGCTCACTTCTAACAGGTGCAGCTCCTGGTGCTGTTCCACAGTCTGTTACAGAGCAAAACCTGGCTTTCATTGTGAGATTACCTTATGCACCAGCAGGTGACAGTATTCCTACTGCTCTCCGTCCACCCAAACCATTGAGGATATCACAGACAAAATAAAGCCTTTGACCTGAGTTAAACATGCTGCAACGTAAGCCCTTCTAGATGAAATGTCCTGCAATTCGCCACCAAAGAAAAATGTTTTACAGATATATTGATTTCCCCTCAAGCTTGTATACAAGTTGAGGTGTTATAACCTCAAGTGCGACAGAGAGCATTTACGTGATGGTAAAATGATGTATTTTTCTTTAAAGATACGAACAGCATGACTTACTTTAACTGTAATTACAGAATTGTAGTGGCATTTCTCAGTTTTGCAAATTAGCTCCAACTCATTTAGACTGGCAGTACTAGGCTTTGACTGAGCCATTCTAGCACATGAATAAAGCATTCACTACATTTCTGGTTGTGCGTTTCAGGTTGTTGCTCCATCTGGATAGTGAATCAGTTCCAGACTTTTTGCTGCACCTGACAAGTTTTCTTTTATATGTATGTATTTAGCTACATCCATCTTCTCATAACATTTGACTGGCTTCGATTGCTCTGCCGGTACAAAATATCATCCCCACAGCATAATGCTACCACTACCAGGTTTTGTGGTGCTGGCAGAGCAATGCGTGTCCATCACACATTGTGCTTTCTACATGTAGGCCAAAGAGTTTTATTGCTTTCTTCTTGCCGCTGAAGGTCAGATTTGTAAGCTGAGTCCACAGCTGTCTTGCTGACACATTCTTCTGCCAGATCTAGACAACACCTCCAGAGTTACCCAACCCTGCCTTCAGCACAGCTTTATCACTGCCATGCTTTGTGTGTTACATGGTCTTCATGATATGTTTAAAAGATTTTTGACATGTATAAGTTATGATAAAGTTTATTATATGCAAAGGTCCAGAATGTCGTGTTGATTGTTCTTGTAGGAGGAAAAGCAGAGTTAGCACAGACCAAAGATAAATACAATCTGAGTTGTTGATAAGAAAATTGCCTAAGTTGTTTCTATCTATCGACAGAAGGGTGAATACTGATTGATTTTGAATGGTTGCTTGCAACAAATGCTTACAGTATGCAAGGTGAGTGTGTTGCTGCAAGGTGAATTTCTCAGATTTCACTCGTGTGTTTGAAGAGGAAAAATAAAAACTTCCACTGCGCTCTGATGTAAAGATGCAAAACAAAAATGTACTCCACAGTTTTTGCTTTATCCTTTACAAGAGCAATTGAATCTTAGATACCCAAAACAAACTACGTTTGAAAAACCGTGTGCCTCTATCTACTTTACCGGGCCTTCCCTCCTCTGCTATCCATCCGTCCTTATCGCTTCAGCATTGCACACCTCATTTACATAAATTGTGAAGTGGCCAATTAAGCTATTAAACATACAAACTTCTAATAAAACGCTTATTCACAATAAAATATTATGAAATTACCTACATGTAATATAATAATTCTACCTAAACCTCACCTACAAATGCAGTTATTGAATTACTAATTAAATACATAAGTTTTAACAGTTGGTTGTGATTGGTTGATACACACAAAAAAAGACAAATGTGCACCAAACAGTTGAAAGAAATGGAACAATCTTTGAATGTAGGTTGGATTAATAAGTGTGTCATGATGATGAAACTATGCAAAATTGAATTAATCACCACAGGTTTAACTGCACCTTATTTACACCATCATTACTGTGATTTGTCACAAGCAGAAATGATGTCAGGAACAATTTTTAGTCTTACAATTCTTTGAGAATAAGGACCAAGGAATTCACATAAATACTTGTGGTAAAGAGTTGCAGAGGAGTTCTGGGTGTTTGTGTGGGAGATTCTAGTTAGAGATCAGCAGCAAAATTGGCATCTAGAGGTGACCATCAGGTTGCTGCACTTATATAGCCTGCCTGATGAGAAGATAAGGATCAGGTGTGCAGACACTACAGCAGAGCATCCATGCCCACTTAAGGAAAGCAAGTGCAGCAGGAGATGAAAAACAGGTTGTGTGGATGGAACCATCCAGTAATACTCTCTGACATTGATCTCTTCTCAGAACAAAATATTCATACTGTCTTGAAATTATATATAGGTGTATTCTGCTTACTCATGAGACCATTTGGCCAATGAGTTGTATTGGATTTGATTTAGGGGTATCAGAGAGGAAGAAGAAAAAATAAAAATGCAAGACAGACTTTCCAGGTTTATTTGTGAATTTGTTTTTGAAAGTCATGCATTATTTTTCTTTCATCCCAAAGCTATACTCAACTTTATATAGATCTATCAGACAGAATTCCAGTTAAATAAATTGTAGTTTGTGGTTGTAAAATGTTATATTGTGGGAAAACCTCTGGAACTAGTTTTGCAAACAGAGTTTGCAGCAAAAATACTACATTTTTTTTTCACATACAAAGAAAAGTTATTTTGCTTAAACCTCAGGGATGAATTAACATTTCACACAGAAACACATGCCAGCAAATACCAAAGTGCTAATAAGTTTTACATCTCAGTGTTGGTAAGATGTAAACAAAGTTGCAGCTTCCCTTCAGCTAAAGAAAGGAACCATCTAACTGTAACAATGTTGATGTACCTGTGTGACATGAGATTTTAAGATCAAATCATCTGTCTGTTTTTCTCTTGTATGCGATATCTATAGAGGAATCCTGTCTTGTCCTGCATTGTTGTAGTGTAGAATGTAGACAAGTATAAAACCGTGAGCTGAAAATACAAAATGAGAGGCTTTGATTGCACTCGTGTGTGAGAGAAGCACAGACTTTCCTTTCTTCACCAGATTTTTGTTACTGTCATTTTTAATTTTTTAATCCTTTCATCCTTTTAGTCCCATGACATCTCTGATCTAATATTGTGGAAATGAGAGATGTAAATCCTTCCTTCATCATAAAAGGATTCAACAACCAGCCAAAGGCAAGAATATGAGGCAAATAAGAGAAAAATAGAAGCAAAAAGAAAAGGAAGCCAATGCATGACCTGAAAGCTTGTGAAAGGTTACGAAGAAACATCATGTTTATGACATTGAAGTGTGAGACAAATATTACACCTGCAAATGTAGCACATCATTTTGTATGACAGCTTTCAGATATGTTTACAGCAGTGTAAGGAGAACAAGTGGTGGGCTTGTTTTTTTACAGTTTTTCATCCTAGAAACGCAAGAAAAAGGAAAACACATCTTCCGTGAAGTTTACATCATAGAATGGAGCAACAACAACCAAACAACATGATCCATAAATAATGTCAGCAAAACCTTTCTGCAGATGTTTCCTTTTAAATGTCAGCCAATTATGTTTTTGTTTACTTTTTGTTTGCATGTGAAATATAAATTGTTTGCATCCATCAAAAAAACATAAAAGATGGGAAGAAAATTTTGAATTCTGCTTTTATATATATATATATATATATTTATATATATATATATGATTTTATGAGAAGTAGGCAGTTGTTTTAACTGGTGGAAGTAGCCATGTAGCCTAAAATAAATGTCAGTTAAACTGCTGTGTTTATATAAACAGAAATCTTCAACCATATAGATGAATATGATTATGCTGTGGATACAGCAGATGCTGTAAATGACACAGAATCAAATTTTGAGTAGGTTGTTTTCCCAGCTAACTCTGATTCTTTTATCGTTCGACATTTTTCATTAAGTGTTCTGTCATCTTTGCTTAGCAGCCAGTCTCTGCTGCACTAAACAGACTGAGCACTGCTTTTTGTCCACCAGTTGCAAATCTCTTTTCGAAAACAAGTAGAAGAAACTGATTTGCTTGTGTTGAGCAACTTGTAAAGCTATTATAATTTACTTAACTGATTTACAATTTTCATGCTACACCTAGAAACTTTTGTATTTTTATTGGGATGCTATGTGATAGACCAAGATGGAGTAGTGCATAACTATGCACATTTGTAGCATCGTTCAGAACTCACTGAATTAGTAAATATAGTCTAGTTGTGTTTATTTAGACTCAGTAGACATGCAGATTTTCCGGGGTGTGTCTTGAGTGATGATCCAACAGGCTCAAGTGTTTCTTATCAAGGAAACAAATTTAGACCAGGAAGGTTGGTAATGACATAAGGACTGACTCAACTCTTTTACTTTTGTCTTTACCTTAAGTGTTTTTTCGACAGATTTTATTGGATCAAAGAGCCAAAATGACAAAGTTTGAATTGATTAATGCAACTGCTGTGATTTAACTTGTGTAATCCCAATTTTTTTTCTGCAAAATAAATGCATGCATTTCATCCTTGGACCTCCCTAACACATGATATTTATTAATTATTACATTTTATTTTGGTTATGTCAGTGAAAATGTAGGTTTAATAGTCGGCAACAATGGTTGCCGGTGGGAAAGTGCATAGTCTAAATTACACAAATGTGGCCTATTTATACACATAAAAAAAAAATTGTGACATGTTTAACTTATTATAACAAAGAATAGTTACATATATTTTAGAAACAGAAAAATTCAACGCCACGTCCTGCAGAGGTCATTGTCTCAATGTGCCAAGTGACCTTTGACCTCATTTGATTTGATTATTTTACGAATTAGGCAAAATCAGGTGAAACTGTTAGTATGAACAAATCTGCATTGCCCCTGTTCCACCAGACCAAGCAAAAGAGCTTTGCCTTGTCCTGAACTAGTTTCTCAAGAGCTATTATCCTGCAACTTTTCAAAGCATCCTTCCTCCGACAGACCGGGATCAGCTCTAAACAGGCTTGGTAATGAGCCATTCATTTGATTCAGGTGTGTTGGAGCAGGGTTGCATCTGAAAGTTGCAGGATGGTAGTTCTAGAGGACTGGACTGGAACACCCCTGCTCTAAAATATACAAAAACAAATAAAACATGCAAATGTTGTCAGTTCAAATTAATGTTCAAGACGTAAAGACAAGTCTGCACATCATGAATTCAAGTCGCTATAAGAGTTCCCTTTACCTCCTAAGCTGGGACAAAATGCAGCAGTTAAATCCATTTCTAAGACCAACATGGAGGAAAAACTGCCTCAATGCTTGCGTTACTTAATACTCTCATTTAAAACATTCTCCGTTTACTTTCTGAACTTGAAATTACCTTGTTCCTAACATGATTATCGATATGTTGTACACCCTGTTGCTGCTTATATCCACAAAAGCTCCCTGCTAGCTGTACCAAGGTCACAGTTTTTTACTGCCGGGACGTTTGTTTCCACTATTAGAGCCCACATTTGATGGAGCTCTCTTTCCTGCTAAACTCACACACATCACATCTCTTAAATCTAACCTTGAAACTTGCTGTTTTGAGAAAGCATTTGGCAAACTTGGAAATTTTCTAGAAATGTTCTGTTACTGTAGAAACAATCCGTTTTATCTGACTTGAGTGAAAGAAACTGCCCTGCAAAGTATTCTGTGTTTTATTAGTATTGCAGAAATGGGAAAAGAGGAAAGAGTCTAGTTCAAGAAATTCATGATATTGCTGGAAACAGGTCTCCTAAGACTGTATAATTATTCATTTCTGTCTTCATTAGCCTGTGTGCTCATTTAGCTTGGTTGTAAAATGCTCGACACACATTTTGACTGAACACCCAGTAGACATGTAAGAGCATAATTCGTTCATCATACTGGACAAATCAGGGGCATGCCAGCTTCAATCTCTGTCACTTGCTCTGCAGTTGTTCTCCTGTCCTGCGGGTCGTTTGGCATCCAGGAACATAATAGAAATGGCATTTCTGCACAGACTAAATTCAAAATATTGCTCAGATTCTAAAGATTCTGCAGCACTGCATCTCAGCCACCTGCGGCTTGATTTCTATTTAGCTTCTGTCTGAGTGGTGTAATGGTTGACAGCGGGATCTTTTTTTTCTCTCTCTTTCTTGTTTGCATCTTGAGACAGACTGGAGAAATAGCTGCAGAGACATGGTAATTTTATTCCTCATACTTTTCCTGTCAACATTTATTCAAAGTACTGAGCAATTCAACACACTGCAAAGTGCAAAGTGGGATTCACTCTCTCAACCAGCTTTTATCCAATTTCAGTCCAGAGGTAGAACGGCTCTTTACGGGAGAAATTATAATCATGCAGCTCTGCGTCTCACTGACACCAGCTGAGGAAACTACTGCTAATGCCGTCCAACTGATAGTAATATACTAGTTTTTTCTGCCGGCTCTTGCTGACATTAACAAGATACGCCTTTCAAATATCATGGCCTTTGGGACTGGGTCAGAGTAACTATTTATAGAAGGTCAAGACTTTATGATAGTGTACGCGCCAGAGTGATAACTGAGAATAGAGTGGGTCTTAGTTGCTTTGCTGCTGCTAATTTTGTGCCTGACGTTGCTCTGGGCTGCTGAACAGATGTGATTTACACACGTTGCATCGATCACTCACTACTTACAGTACTATTGCATTGTGTAGTAACATAGTATGACATGACAAGGATGTGCAAGAACAATCCTGTGCAGGTATGAGACATTATTCATAGTGTGAATAGATAAAATTTCAGCTAAAGTGCCATTGATATGTTTTTCAAAAAACCTCTAAGGCCAGTATTAACCAAGATTATATTTGGGATTGTCAATGTAAATGGGGCTGAATGCAAATTAAAGTTTCACGTTTTAGATCTCTTCAACCTCTGAGAACTGTTAAATCATTTTCTTCAACTTTGAATTCCATTGTACTTTGTATTGTTCTGTGGCAAAATATGTTGTGTTATGGGACTGTAACTTGACAACATGTATAAGTCCTTATGTGTATGGATACTTCTGCATGGAACTGTATGTACTCACTGAATGCAACATTTATGAAAATCTTCACTTTTTTTAGAATGATTATGCATCCTGTAAATGATACTGTCATGTTATGGGGTGTTCAGTCTTTCTGCCAGAGAAACGTCATTGGTCCCAAACAGCCCCTCCTTGGTTATTCATGAGTCTGACAGTAATGTCTTCTGCCTCAGCATGTTCTCTCCTCCCCTTTACCCAATACAGAGAGTCCACTCCACCCTTCGCTTAATATTCATACCTGTGTCTATAAAATGCTCATCCTCATCCTGCGGTGTTGGCTGCTTCTCTGGTTGTGTCTCTGAGTTTTGTTTTTTGTTTACATCTCTACCCACCTCAGAGAGCTGAGCTGCCAACATGTCCAAGCCTCTGTCCGACCACGACAGGAAGAAACAGATTTCAGTGAGGGGTCTTGCCGGCGTCGAGAACGTCACAGATCTGAAGCAGAACTTCAACAGACATCTTCACTTCACGCTGGTGAAGGACAGGAATGTCGCCACCAAAAGGGATTACTACTTTGCTCTCGCCCACACGGTGCGAGACCACTTGGTGGGCAGGTGGATCAGAACCCAGCAGTACTACTATGAGAAAGATCCCAAAGTAAGTTATACTCAGTGCAGCACTAAATGTAAGCCAATATGCTCATATTCCAATTTATTAAAAAACAAATTCACAGTAAGAGTTCACAAGCAAAGCCACTTCTCTAACTATTATTGGAAAAAGGAAGTGAAAGATTGTTTTTGTGAGATTAAATTAAAATGCTCAAACCTATATCATGAACAATGATCACAATCTTTATATGCAAATTTTTTTGGATTTTGACATTATTATTTGACAGTGGTGTCACTGATGGGATCCAAAAAGGGAATGGCGCCCCCAAGAAAAAAAGCCACACCCACCAGTTTTTCTCTCCCTGATCAACTCTATTACATTAATTAAAGGAAGCATAGTGTAAATGACATTATTTATTTATTTATTTATTTGACCTTAAGGTCAGGCAGTTTATCCTGGTTCCTGGTTTATCATGCTGCTACTCGTTTCCCAGCATGTTAAAAATACTGAAATTCTGGTTTAGCTTTTGGCTCTGGTGTGTCACCCTCAAAGTCTGCCCATCAGTTAATTAAAAAAACAAACAAACAAACAAAAAAAAACATTGTCGAAGTTCTTAAATAGCATAATTTTCAAAAAGATATTAATTGCTACAATTATCTGCACTAGGTTTTCTAAATTGTTTAATGCAAGGTCTAGATAGATGAAAGGTAGTCAGCATTGCACAATAAAAGCTTTAAAAAAGGAGGGAAATCTTTAGTTGACTCCAATTTTGTGTCCAGTGTCAAACCTAACAAAGCAGGCTTTGATTACAAACGCAAATTGCAGTGGAGTCATACTTATTTTGCTAATTACTGGCCCTGTTTGGACCATTCCTACAAGAAAAGACTAAACATGCATAATAAACATGACCCCTTATCAGCCTTGACTCATACCGAAAATATCACCATATCTTATATTGTATGAAAACATCAATTTGTAACAAAATGTCACAGTATTTGATTAAAATGAACAGTCATGCCATACTTAGGCTGTAACAACTGTGTTAAGTCTAGAACCACTGAACACACCACCAGCTTTTCTGCTGCTTACTGTCGCATAAAGCAACAAATGTAGCTTGTACTGTACAGTAATACAACAGTGAGAACAGTCTGCTGTAATTTAAAACACCCATATGCTATTTTGTGCACAGTAAAGATTTTAGATTATAGCAGCCTGAAAGTAGTGACAAACTAGTATTTTTTAATATAAATATTACATAATTGAATTATAATAGTATGCTAGTTTATCATCAGTATTTTTGTGGAGTTTTTGGTTACTAACAGCCCCGCCAGTGTATTGTGTGTTTACCCAAAACAAAACATTGCCTTTAGATAGATAAATAATAAATAAGAATAAAATATTATTGTATGACCAAATGCAGTAAGGAATTTAACTGTGTTGTACTGAAGGTACATTATATGAACTCTTCCTTTGACCCCAGGATTGTAATACCAAGCACAGTTTTAAAATACTGATGCCAGTGTATGTCAGCCATGACATTTGGACTTCTTTGGGGTAGGGGGCTCTTAGCACTCTGCTGGTATGCCTCCCATTGCTTATAGTCTGTTGAAACACTAAACTCACCCATGACCTTCTGTTCCTGCCCCATCTGATCACCAACATGTACCCCTCCTCGCTTAGGTTGTGTGAGTGTGTGAGATCCAAGGACATCTGAAGCCCGCTTGTTGTAATGTAACATTAAAGCTTTATGCCAACAGCCGCTCAGTCATTAAGCAGCAGCTACAGCTGGGAAACTTAGAGGAACCATAAGGCTGTGGTTCACTTGAACAGAACAATAAAACTGCAAGCTGCAACACATTTGCACTTAGAAATGTCAGCCGGAATCATATGTAATTACAGGCGGAGGGTTGAGAAGGAGGGTAAAAGTAAGTTCCATCTCCTCTTACATTGTGTGATAACATGTTTTTTGGAGGTTCATTAATAAACCTACTGAACAAAAATGGAAGAGGGAACCCTCTTTTCAACAACACGTGCTGAGGCAATGCTTTCAAGAAAGATCCTGGTGGTTGTATGAAAATGTTTGCTCAGAGGTCAGTGGGCTACAACAGCACAATCAGTTCAGGTTGAGCTCTGAACTGAAAGGTCAAAGGTGAATAACATGCTGGTCTAACTGGAAAGCATAGAGAGGAAGGTCATCCAAGCTAAAATAAGGTCTGGACCTCCGTGATCCATTTTTTTTTAATACTGATTGCATTCTTGGAGAAAACAGGGTGATCAGTAGAGTAAATTAAATAAAACCAGATAAGAACGTGATGTTATATATAATTTAATGAATCCTCCACTCAAAATGGAGCCCCTGTCATTTCCTCTCACCATCGTTTTTAAACACCTGTACCGTCTCTGTCTACCAGGACTTGAAATCCACAATTAAAGGTTATCAGGTTCTGGCTGACCTTTACAACGACCTCTACAGGAGCTATTTTTTACCGGGCCCAAAATGTTGGATGTTATGTAATACCCAAAGCAATCTGTTCCCCTAGTCACCCCCTCTCTCTCTCCCCACTCCCCTCTCTGGTCCTCCGCCTTCCCTGCTCTGCCTGTGTGTGCCCTTCCATGTCAGAGGAAAGGGAAAAAAAAAAACCAACAACATCTAAATGGCAAAGGCTAAAAACTGTCTCAGGTGGCACATTTATAAGTGCTCCCAACCATGAAACTGAATCATAAAACCTGATTTTTCATTTTTTATTTTTTTTTAAGAAAGGTGTGGGTGTTATTTTGACATTTGGCATATGGTTTTACAGGTTTATAGTTTCAGTGCCAAATAAAGTGACTCTTAAAAGGGTGCAAACCCCTGTATAAAAGTGAGAGGTAAGAAAATTAAACTTTGATAAAGGATTTAAAAAACATTTTCCACAAATAATGTCAGTGACATAGATCCTGCACAGTTAAAGTGAAAACAACTTTATTAGAGGAAATATATAAAAAATAAAGAGCAGCAATATTCTGCCTTTATTAGTATGCAAACCCTTGAGCTAATGTTTTGTTTGAGCTCCTTTGAAATCGGTTCCAGAATTGAGTTCACAGCTGTAATATTTCAAGGATCTTTGGGTTAACCTGAAATAAAGATAAGCTGCACAAGTAAGATTTTTCTGATGTTATTCTTTCCCATTATTACAGTGCAGGCAATGGTAAAAAAAAAAAAAAAAAAAAGAAAAAAAAAGAAAAAAGCTTTTATATAGATATGTAATCATTTTACATCATTTTGCATTTTACTTATACCAACAATGTTCTGCATTCTCCAGGTGTCTAGACTAATACGTGGGATATTAAAATATTATTATTCCTTCAATAGACCATCCAGGCCTGCCTAAAGTCTCCTAAACCAGAGGTCTTCAGGTTCAGGCTTCAATGTCCGGTGCCCTGCAGGGTTTAGATGTGTTCACAGTCCAGCACAACTGAATGGCTGAATCACCTCCTCCATGCAGTCGAGTTCTCCAGAGTCCCACTAATGATCTCATTATTTGACTGAGGTGTGTTAAAGCAGAAACACATCAAAAACTTGCAGGACACTGGGCCTCAAGGCCTTGATTTGAAGATCAATGTTAAAGCCTTCTAGGAGAATGTGTTAAGCTCTGGTGAATTCAAGCATCACTGAGAGCTCAAGCATGCACAAGACACCCACAAAAGAAACCTGGCAGTCAGTATCTTTTATAAAAAAATATGTTTGTTACATATTTGGTCAAATGTCACTATGTCATGACTGTATAACATGAAATAAATAATCTGGGAAAAACAACTAGCTCCTCTCCCTCCTCCTTGTTGTCCATACTTAGGATATAATAATTGTGTTAAGTCTAGAACCACTGAACATCACTCTAGTGTATGTACTAGTCAAGATTACCGGTTTACTGCAACTGTGCTAATCACGGAGAAACAACTTACTGTTTCAGAAAAAAATGTCTTCCGCCGTCATTGTAGCCATACTAACTAGCCTGAGCATTCACAAGAGGGAAAAAGAAGGAAAGAAGCTGTAGTGCAACAGAGATCGAGGAGGAGAGTGTGAGCAGTATGTACACGAGCTGATTGACAATACTAAAACCCTTCTCTTCACTATGTTTGGTTGTTTTTGACTGAGTGTTGTATTTCTGCTGATGGCAGTAGGATCACAGGGAGAAGGCAGAGGAGCTCAATTTTTCACATCATCTGATTTTACACTATCAGGATATACCGTAGAAACAGTTGTAATAAATATACAACTTTTTTTGTGCAAACATCACCTACTGCAGCTTTAATGAGAGGAAACAATTGTTTTTCTTTTTACCAAGTATTGCAATTGCGCAGACAACCTTGTCAAATTAGACAAAGAAAAAATTTTACTAATTTGAGATGTGAACCAAATAGTGAAATTTGACCTCAAGTTGCCCTAGTAAAATATCAGTTTAAGTTGTGCACACATATTTAATCAGTCAATTGCACTAATTTTATTATTAATGTACAGTATTTTATTTCTGACATTACATGGTGAATTCTATTGATGGAGAATACATTGAAGCAATGCTAAATTTTCTTCCTCTCATTTGCTTATAGCATATAGACCTGACATTTTAGCAAGGAATGTGTGTACCTTTGAGAACCCCCACTACCATCCATCCAGCTGGGAGGAGGTTTCACAGTTATAAGAGTGGCACAAATGAAACTTCTTAACCCCTTTTTATTCATTTATTCAGTTTATTGAAGGTGACAGGATTTCGTCTTTCTTTGTGTCCAATCTGTAGCGTGTGTACTACATCTCTCTGGAGTTCTACATGGGCCGCACGCTCCAAAACACCATGGTGAACCTCGCGCTGGAGAACGCCTGTGATGAGGCCATGTACCAGGTGAGACAAAGGAGCTTAATTTAATCCTCTTATGAGAGTGAAATTCTGTTTCCAAAGAGTGCATAAAGGAGCAGCTTCCCCCAAATCCCCTCTTCTTCTGTCCATTCTGTGTAGTTGGGTTTGGACATGGAGGAATTGGAGGACATAGAGGAAGATGCTGGCTTGGGTAACGGAGGCCTGGGTCGTCTTGCTGGTATGTCTTTTATTTTGTTGCACTTTGCATGAGATGAAAATGATCACTCTTGTTTTCTATGAATACATTCTTACACACTTTCGTTTGTTTAGCCTGTTTCCTGGACTCCATGGCTTCATTGGGCCTGGCAGCATATGGTTACGGCATTCGCTATGAATTTGGCATCTTTAACCAAAGAATCGTCAATGGCTGGCAGGTATATAAAAAAAGTAAATGTTGAGTTTTGCAAAAATATTGTGTTCATTCCTCTTAACTGAACCCTGGGGGAAATGTGGAAGAATCTGTTAACAGGAAAACTCATAGTCATGGTGTCCATCATGCTCTTTATAACAATTTGCAAAATTGTTGAAAGAAAGCTAGAAAAAAATTTACCATATGCAATTTGGCACAAACCATCCGGGTAAAATGTTTAAGAAGAGGTTCTGGGCAGATGAGATGAAAATGTGACTTTTAAACAGTTTTGCATCTCACCCTGTTCCTTGTCATTAATAAAACATGGTACTGTTTAACAGTCGGTGTAATATTAATGTCTAATTTCTTGCTACCGTATCTCATACAATCATAAAAAATACGCAAAACCTTAATGTTGAAACATTGGATGATCTCAAAAAATTCAAGGCTTAGGAATAATTTTACAAGGCACTGCAATTAGCAGAAATTCTTTTTTTTTTTCTTACCATAAATCACCTGGAAAATTTATTTTTGTCTGTGATCTTACTCATGCATTTGTCCTGTCTGTCACTTATTAGGTGGAGGAGGCCGATGACTGGCTGCGTTATGGCAACCCTTGGGAGAAGGCTCGACCGGAGTACATGCGTCCAGTTCATTTCTATGGCAGAACTGAGCATCAGCCCGACGGTGTGAAGTGGGTGGACACCCAGGTGAAAATATAATCTAACAAAGATTAAATCTTGTTCAGATGGGACACTACTGACATACAATACTTCTGTCCCTTCATGCACTGATAGGTTGTGTTGGCTCTACCATATGACACGCCTGTACCTGGCTACAGAAACAACGTTGTGAACACCATGAGACTGTGGTCTGCGAAGGCTCCTTGCGAGTTTAACCTCAAAGACTGTATGTGTCTGACTTTAGTAAGAGCTCACTTATTCCAGGTCTTAGTTAAACCAATAAGTTTGTGTTTTATTTTCTCTTCATAGTCAATGTTGGTGGCTACATTCAGGCTGTTTTGGACAGGAACTTGGCTGAGAACATCTCCCGTGTGCTTTACCCCAACGATAATGTAAGAAAAACTATATTACCTTTGAATCCACAAGAACTGGAGCCACTGACCCAACATTTAGGACACTCTGTGTGTTTTTCTAACACATTTGTAAATATAGACATTTAATACCACCTGGGTATTAAATGTCTATGAAAATAGGATTTTCATAGAAAATCCCTTTTTTTTTTTTGCCCACTTAAAATGGTGAGAAATAAAGATGTTAAAGGAAGTTATTGCTGTTTAAACCCCAGACATTAAGTCTGTTGTGGCTCTAACTGTTGAAGAGGGAGGGAAACCTTAAGAGCTGCCTGAAACCTTCAAAAAGAAGATTGTAAAACCTTTTGTGTCTGGTAAGGGATTTTAGAAAGTCTCTAAAGAGTCTGAAATTACTCATTCCACTGGACTGAAAGTAGTCTCCACAATGGTAACTTTCAACAGGAAACATGTGAAGTTCTGGCCCTGCAGGAAAGCTCGTCCAGCCGACTGCAAAATTCTAAAAGTCCCCCATAACCTTTTCTCACTGAATCTACAACAGGCCCTTATTAATATTTAAGTGCATGTCTGTACACGTTTAAATTTCAAGCCAGGTTTGCAAGGAGGTTCTGCTCTCAAAGAACAAAAAAGAAAACTGAAGATGAGGGCCAGATTGAAGTTTGCCGCAGAAAATGTAAAGAAAATATTTCAATAGATGAGTCTGAAATTTAAATAGTTGGACACTAAGACAGGGATAAAAAAAACAAAAAACATTTCCAGCATAAAACCTCACCTCATCATGTGGTAAGCATGGATAATGTTATGACTTCCTGAAAGCGGAGTTTCAGAAAGAGCAGGAGTTTTTAAAGTGAGAGAGGCCCAATTTCAAGGTGTTAAATTACAAATTAATAACATAATTTTAATTTTGATGTTTGTTTACGTGGAATCAAATCATGGAAAACAGGTTAGTTTTCAGTATATTTGATGAGAGGATAAGAAAGTGTGGCTGTTGCGTGATTAACCTGGAGACTGGAGCCACCTGACATAACAATGTATGTGTTTTGTCTTCAGTTCAATCACAGTCCCTGTCCAAGGAGTTTTCTGGTGTCTTTTAGACCTGACTTAAGGGCTGACCTCTGCTTTCTGAAAGCCCAAGCATAAGGATTTACTCCAGGAGACAGACGTCTATTTTGAGCTATAAGTCAGGAAGAGCTTAGTAATTTATGTCTGAGCAGACGTTGGGATGGTCAGCCACTGCAGCTGTGAAATCACAAATGTTTAGTGAACTGAAACAGAGCTTTTTGCAGCACAATATACACCGTGCTCAAAATTATTATGCAAATTGGATTTAAGTCTCATAAAGATACAATTTTTTGTTGTGCTGTTAAATTTATAGATGGTCTTGTGTGTCAGATGTTTTGATTGAAATGGCTTTGATTTTTGTACATGTGACCACGTAATGCTGCACATTCAAAGAATGGCTGTTTGCAATTCTTTATAATCCATTAAATGTTTAGAAAATCTGCTGTGCATAATAATTTTGAACAATGCATTTTGAGTTTTTTATTAAAATAAAAAATATTGTTCTCACAGGAAGCTTTGTTCAGTAAAATTTATACTGTAATAGTTCATGACTTGAAAATTATACTGATCATCATTTGCATTGACAGTGTACTATTTGGATTAATATGTAACAATATTTGTTCATCTGTATTATCAGAATGTCTTTTTACTCTTAAAATACCTGTCAGTGGTTGAAAACCAATTGAAACTGAGGCAGTGGTTCACCTTCCATCAGAACAACGGTAGACATTCAGGCAAAGCTACAGTGAAAAGGTTTAGATTGAATCTGACTGAGCTGGAGATATTTTGAAATCAAGTTTGGCTAAAAAAAGTCTGTGTGTAGATGTGCAAAACTAGAAGATATACACATCAAAAGATATGCAGCTTTTACTGTGACAACATCTCGTTCTACAAAGTATTTACTTGATGGGATAGATGTGTGTGTGTATTTGTGTGTTTGTGTATATGGGGAAGGATGGAGGATATAAATGCATGCCGCACTTTTTTTTATTTTTAATATAAACAAAACATTGACGGCTTTTAAAACATCAAAGCTTATGGTCGTGAATTATTGTTTGTGACTCAAGGAACACTATTCCAGACACAAGCTGCTGATATCAGCTTTCTTTGTTTAGCCTGGCTTTGTGGCAACATTCATTGACACTCAGAAACTGAGTGAGGTACTACTTTATTTAGAGTAGAGGCACTGCTCTTCTGCATTGAATGGAGTCAGCAGAGATATTTATGGACATCTGATCTGGAAACCTTCTGTGCATATTACACAATTTTTCTGTATGCACTATATTTTACTTATGACCTGGGAATGTATTGGGACTCACTAGAATGGACTAGTGGAGAAGGATGTCTGGGTGAAACCATGAATGGATGTAAAACCATCTACTGAACTGTAAAAAAATTAACTCACACTAATCTAGATCTACAAGAGATAAGAGCACAACAGCAGCAACAAACTTGTACAAATACCTAATTTATTTTTAGTTAAAGCCTTAATTATAATTATGTAAAATAAACATGTTTTGAATGAAAAGGGCTAATGAAAAAAAAAAACAATTGAAATTTGACTTCAGAACAAAATGGTGTCTTTGTGTCCAGTTCTTTGAAGGGAAGGAGCTCCGACTGAAGCAGGAATACTTTGTGGTATCTGCCACCCTGCAAGACATCATCCGCCGCTTCAAGGTCTCAAAGTTTGGGTCCAGGGAGGTCGCTCGCACAGACTTCAGCAAACTGCCTGACAAGGTACAGCATGAAAGACTTCCTATCAGTGTGTTGAGCAGATATTGTAGTTGTTAATTGATCATTTTAAGTATAAGTTGGCATGAACAGCACCGACAGTGGTTTTTATATTTGTTACTGGCATTCTGTGCGTGTTCTACATTGACCAAATGTTTTGCACATGCAGGTTGCAATCCAGCTAAATGACACCCACCCTGCCATGGCTATTCCGGAGCTGATGAGGGTTCTTGTTGATAATGAAAAACTCTCTTGGGAAACGGTAAATGTCCCATTTTCTTTATCTTCCTAAAGCTATTCACAGGTACCAGGCACAAATATATCTTAACACAGTAGTAAATCAGTGAAAAGGTAAATTATTCAATTCATCAGACTGGCAATAATAGATTACAAACAGAGTAATGTGTGTCTGTCTGTGTTGGTAATGGCTGACAAAGAGATTGAGACATTAAAGTTTATTGCTAAAGAAGCAGTGGGCTTGTCAATGGAAAATTTAGTGAACGGAAAACTGTGGCAGAAAAAGTGTATCAACTTCAGGGATTATTGCAACTATGACAGAGAATGGGAAAGTGTAAATCTTATTGAAGAATTTGAAGGATATTTACAAGATGTGAACTGAGACTGGAATCAGTTCCTCATGGTGTTCATAATTTGAAATAACTTTGAATGTGTTTTTTCTGGTCAACATTTTTGTGTTAAAAATGTTGACCAAATATTAGTTCTAATATTTGAAAAGTCTATAAAGCAGAAATTTGGGGTTTTATTTACTTTGAATCTTAATCATTAAAAAAGCAGGAAAACATGTTTGAAACACATCACTTTGTGCAACTCATATATTAATCTAAAATGTGAGTTTAATTCTTTAAATCGAATTACTAAAACAACGTATAATTTTGGTTACATTGTAAATGATTGGGAAAACCCTGTATCATCAGATCATTCAAGAAACTATATGATTTTATTGATATTAGACGGAACAAAGATGTTTAACTATTGCTTCCTGTGGCTGATGTTCAGGCCTGGGACATTTGTGTTAGGACCTGTGCCTACACCAACCACACAGTCCTTCCTGAAGCTCTGGAGCGCTGGCCAGTAGACTTGTTTTCCCATCTGCTGCCCCGTCACCTGGAAATTGTCTATGAGATCAACCGACGCCACCTGGAGGTTGGTGCTGCAAACTGCAACATCTGCACAGACAGCAGTGTGTTGCATCCAATCCCTATTTCAGGGTATGGTGAAATAAGACTATTGCTTAATCTTTATAGAGTATAGTCAGCATAGTTGAAAATATAATGATGAAGTAATTAAATTATATCTAATCTCTTACATTAAAAATGAACAGTAACAAGATTAGAAAACAATTAAATGAGAATATATTTAAAACACAATGTGCAGCAGTGACTTTCTGTGTCAAAAAGGTTTGTTTAAAGATGAATATCTTCTAGAATGTGAAAGCCCAAAAAGGGGGAAAAAAATAGATGTATCTTGAGTTTTATTTTCAACATCTGTCAGAAAAAACTCCCACATCTCCTCTGAAACAAGACAAAAATATTTCTGACATGAAGTGGTGGGCAGAGCTGCACAATAAAAAAGAGAAAGCTTTCATATGAAAGCTTTCATCTACTGTCACACTGATGGAAATGGTCATGATGCTGCTAACTTGTATTTTAAATGTATGGTGTGACCTTCTGTGTATAAAGACCAGCTTTGATGTAACAAGTAAAAGATGTGTTTTTAATTCTTTCTAAAATCAGGAATTTCTTTTGATTTTGCAGAAAGTTGCCGCTGCATTTCCAGGAGATGTTGATCGTCTTCGTCGGATGTCGCTGATTGAGGAAGGAGGGCAGAAGAGGATTAACATGGCCCATTTGTGCATAGTTGGTTCTCACGCTGTCAATGGTGTGGCCAGAATCCACTCTGATATCCTGAAAGCCACAATGTAAGTAGCCAAAAACTTTTTACTAGTAATTAAATTAGAACTACAGTCCCTGGAAAAAAAGCATATATCTCTATTTTACTTAGTTTCTCATTTAATCATATCAGAGCAATCAACAATGTTTTATGTTTTGGGATTACAAGGATGTAATCTTGGAAGTAGAAAAAGACACAAGCAGGGTTTCACTTCATTCAGACCATCTCCTCATGAAACATGGTGGTGGCAGCTATTTAGATTTAATGCGATCAATAGAGGTAAATATGGGACGATATTTTAAGACTGCATTTAAGATGAATTTTAGTCACGACCCAAAAAAAAAGACTGCTGAGATACAACAGAATGGTTAAAAAAATCAAATAAACAAACGTTCCCTGACTGATCTGACAAATCTGAGCTGTTTCGTAAATAATGAGAGAGAACTTTCAAGCTGTCCTAAATGCTGTATCAAGGACTTCTATTGTAAATAATCTAATTACATAATAAATGGCAAGCAGCTGTGTGCAGATATAGCTAACGTTTTCTTTTCCTGCCAGCTTTAAGGATTTCTATGAAATGGAGCCACACAAGTTCCAAAACAAGACCAATGGCATCACCCCTCGCCGCTGGCTGGTCATGTGCAACCCCGGGCTGGCAGAGATCATTGCTGAGGTCAGCTGCGCTCAGATGACATTAACAAAACAAAGCTAATATTTAGGTCATCTGGCAGAGTGAACCTCTTCACAGAATGGGCTGACTTGGTGTCCTTTTGTTGCTCATCAGAGAATTGGGGAGGACTTCATTCGTGATCTGGACCAGCTGCAGAGGCTCCGGGATTTTGTGAATGATGAGGCATTTATTCGGGATGTTGCCAAAGTGAAGCAGGTGAATAGTGAATTATTTAACTGTATGAGCTTGACTTTGTGATTCCTCAACTGTTCACTAACCCAGCAAAAATAAAATTGAAAACACAAATACTTCCCTCACCTTGTTAATGTTACTATGTCCTCTAACTATTTGCACATTTTGTCCCAGTGGTTTGTTGATTTCACTAATATGAATCTGATGTGTTATCGGTTTGTTTTCAGTATTTTTGACTCAACGCTTTGTGTGTCCTCCTTTTGATGCAGCTATAGCTGCTGCTCTTTGAGGAATCTCTCTTCTGGGTTTTCACCTCTAGAGAATGAAGTTGTTGCCCATTAGCTCAATCTCAGTCAGATTAGATTAAAAGCACGTCTGAACATCAATGTTCAGTTCTTGCCACAGCTACATTTGGTCTGGATTTTGAATATTCTAACTGCAGAATATACTTTGGTCTAAACCGTTAAATTGCAGCTCTGGCTGCACGTTAAGAGTCATTGTTCTGCTTTCTCACGTCGTTTTTCCCCAGGATTGATTTGTATCTACCCTCACCCATCTTTCTATAAACTGTGGTCAGCTTCCCCATCTTGAAGGTCACAGCAACAATGGATGTCTTCTCTCTTCTGTCAAAGATGTTTGTGTGGTGCACAATTAATTGATGTCATGTTGCTCCTCCACCACGGATCTTTTAGTTTGTTTATCACATAAAATCCCAATAAAAGTATTTAAAGCTTGTGGTTGGATTATGACAACATGTAAAAAATGTTTGTGTAGTCACAGGCTGTTAACACCAAAATCATGTCCTTCACACATAGAAACAGCTACTGGCTTTTCAAGTACAAATATAATTCCCAGGCATTCCCAAGCTCCATCTGGATATCTCTCCTCTATACATCACAGGCGTGTCCCAGTTTCATTACTTCTAACTCTCTGTGTAATTAAAAAGCAATTATAATGAATACATCCTTGGCCCCCAGCCCACCCAGGCTGTGACAGCCAGCAATCAGCGTAGAAAGGTGACATGACATTTTATGAGTTTTCATTGGCATTTTTCCCGCGTTTGTGTTCCGCGTATTGTTTGTCTCCGGTAATTGCTTTAACCGCATTTGCATAATGAATCTGTTTACAGTGGCAGACACTGAAGTACCTTTTTTTTTCTTTATAAACATAAACAAATGCTTTGATCCTGTAGGAGAACAAGCTGAAGTTCGCTGTGCACTTGGAGGAGCACTACAAGGTGAAGATCAATCCCAACTCCATGTTTGACGTCCAAGTGAAGAGAATCCACGAATACAAGAGACAGCTGCTCAACTGTCTCCACATCATCACTTACTACAACCGTAAGTATTTGTTTAGCTGCCTCGAGCTCTACGTCTACTTTATTATGCTACTTTATTATGTTGAGGCCCTTTAGCTCTTTGTATTTTTTCTGTGACAACTTCTGAGATTTCTGGTGTCTATTATCAGTTATCCAGGACATAAAACATATGAAGTGCTTAAATAGAAGAATACATGAATTTGTCTTTTGTTTTTTGGACTCCTTCTACCTCTCATTCAAAAGGGTCCTTAATTTCAGTATTTGTGTTGGAGCTACAGTTGAGTCCCAGCTACTTGTGGTCCAACATTCATGGGTTTTTCAGTGGATTATAACTCCAAACTTCTGACAGATTTTTTTCATTAGGTATATCTAAAATAGTCTGAAAAGAGTGCAACACCTAACTACACTGCCACTCGACATGTTTGGATACTAAATGTCCCTCATTAAATTAAATCATAACCTGAAAGCTGCTCTTATATTTATAATTGCTTTATATATTAATCTTTTTGATAGAGTTAGGATAGCCTTTAAACATTTTTACTGTGCTGGACAGCTGTACTTTTTAACAGTCAAAATTTAGATGGTTCCTTCCAGCTCATTTATTCAGTTTATAACCTTCACAGAGATTTATTTACATAATAAATTCAGTTTTTTATTTATTTTTTTGGTAGTTTTAGGTTAAGTTACTTTTGTTGCTATTCCTACCAGGCATTAAGAGAGAGCCAAACAAGCAGTGGACTCCAAGAACAGTCATGATTGGAGGAAAGGTTTGTAGTAAAATAATAATAATTTTAAAAAATTGCACTTTGACAATATATGTTACTAGATCTTTAACTGAACTCAACTTGCAGGCTGCTCCTGGATACCACACAGCCAAGATGATCATTCGTCTGATCACAGCAATTGGCGAGGTCGTCAACCACGATCCTGTCGTTGGCGATCGTCTGAAGGTAATCTTTTTGGAGAACTACAGAGTCACACTGGCAGAGAAAGGTAAGAACCCGCTCTATGTTGAGAGTAAAACACTAATATGAAGCGCTTACTGCAAAGATCAACATCCTTCTTTTGCCATCTTGCAGCTATCCCAGCATCAGACTTGTCAGAGCAGATCTCCACAGCCGGCACTGAGGCCTCCGGAACCGGCAACATGAAGTTCATGCTTAACGGAGCTCTGACCATTGGCACCATGGATGGAGCTAACGTTGAGATGGCAGAGGAAGCTGGGGAAGGCAATCTTTTCATCTTTGGCATGAGAGTAGATGATGTTGATGCACTCGACAAGAAAGGGTAAGGAGTGAACCACACCTTCTGTCTTTCATGTGCAATCCGTTCTCCTTATGTGCAATCAAGAGGACAGGAAAATCTTTTACTTGGATATGTCAGGATTCTTTATAGGAAGTCTTAGAGAGTACAGAGAGGTTTATTCTTTTATTTTTACTTGTGCCATTGGAGTATCATTATCAGATCCATTTGGGGAAATACCTCCGAGAGAGGCCAACTGTCAAGACCTTTTAAAATCACCGCAGTGAGCTCCACAAGTTCTGACAGTCCAGCTGCTCTGAGCTGTTTCACTGGTTTTAATAATAATCTTTTCTTTTTCCTTTGCTCAAAGACTGTTTTTTCCTCGCATAATGAGGGTTTTGTACTTTAAAAGGAGTGACTGTAAAGAACACAGAGCTGTTTTGTAGTTGTACCGATGAAAGGGCTTGTTACCACAGCGATAAGCTTGTGCTTTAGTCAATGATTTTCCTTTTTATTTTTCATCCTGCTTAGATACCATGCTGAGGAGTATTACAACCGGCTGCCTGAGCTGAAACAGGCCATTGACCAGATCGCCAGTGGCTTCTTCAGCCCAAAGCAGCCAGACCTGTTTAAGGAAATTGTCAACATGCTGATGCATCACGACAGGTACAAACAACCTAGTATTTGTGTATATTTAAATATATAGATATTTATGTACATATTTATGTGTGCAGAAAGTCCTTTTTGACTCTAGTCCACATTATTGAAAAACAGGCTTCCTGGTTGTGCAGGTGGCAGAGCACACTAGACCAGGCCTTGATGAATTTCTACTGTTTGTCGGGTCTGACAGTCTAAGCATTTTAAAGAAAAAATTGTAATAAAAGTTGGCATTGAATCTAGGAATTTGGAATCAGACATCAATATGTCAGATCTCTGATCTCTGTAACCTTACCTTTGCATCGTCTATGTTTTATTCATTACGTTTTTCATGTTTTCTTCTCAGGTTCAAGGTCTTTGCTGACTATGAAGACTATATTAAATGCCAGGAGAAAGTCAATGCTTTGTACAAGGTATAAATTAAAAATAAATTATTATTTCTGACTGTCTTGCTTAGGATTAGTCCTGTCAATGTACTGTTAGTGTACTGTTAGTGTAGTCATAATAGAGGGAAACAAAAATGACTTTCTTCTATTGCTTACTTGTTATTTTCATCTTATCACAGAACCCTAAGGAATGGACCAAGAAGGTGATTTACAACATTGCTGGATGTGGCAAGTTCTCCAGTGATCGCACCATTGCCCAGTACGCACGCGAGATCTGGGGCATGGAGCCCACGCTTGAGAAACTGCCTGCCCCTGATGATAAGCCATAAACTCTCCTTATGACAGCCAACACACACACAGTTTCTCACCTAGGCTCTGACACCTGCTGAAGTGGTGTTGTTGGCTCTGTAATGTCAGGCAAGAAGCCCCCACAAGCTTGCATCCATGGCACATTCAAACTTCAGAAAGTTTACATTTCTCCATTATGACTAATCCAGGTAACATGCTGGTGAAGGAAAACTGTTGCAGTTTCTTTGGAGATGTAGGAGTTGATATGTATCTGATGTAAAGTGGATTGAAAGAGCTTTGTGGTGGGCTTTGTACATTTTTTTGGTGATTTTTTTTATTATTATTAAAAAGTTTCTGTTCTATATCCATTCAAATTCATTCTAAATAAAATTTGTTTTAACAACTTTCCTTTCTGAGACTTTACTTACCTAAAACACTATTGTTGAGCCATATGGACTTCATTATGGGTTTTAGACCTTATTTTCCACCTTAAATGTTATTTTTGATATATATTTTGGGATTTTTATACATTTGTTTCAGAAAAGTAATTACAGAGAAAATGTCTATCATGTTATGAGTAGCATTATTTTATGTATTTCTATGCAAATCTGACTAATAAATAGAAGTACTATGCTTTTTTTTATTATTTTAAATTCACCTAAACTGTTGGATTAAAAAGAGTTACGCTGCGCTTCATAAGGAAAATGTGTTGGGGTAGTTGCACTGCGTACCTTGGCCACTAGATGTCACCATACTCTCTTTACTGCTTCTTTAATCCCTTATTTTATAATGTCAATCTTATTACCAGTAAAAGAAACTGTTTTCCTTATTTTCACACTGAACATTTTCACATTATTTATATATATATATATATATATATATATATATATATATATATATATATATATATATATATATATATATATATATATATATATATAGCATATAAGACTCAAAGCCGCATGACTCAATGCCGCATACTTGGATCATTGAATGCTTAGAGATGTATAACATCAACAGGACTCTGAGAGCCTTCATTGCAAACTCGATGAGGCTATGGAAAACCACCCTTGAAGCCAACTGCAAACCACTTGCACAAGTGTCCATCAAATGTGGCATATACCAAGGAGATGCTCTGTCCCCCGCTACTGTTCTGCATAGGCCTGAACCCCTCAGCCAAATTATCAACAAGACTGGCTACGGATACCGACTCAAAAAATGGGGGCCAACATCAGTCACCTTCTCTACATGGATGACATCAAGTTGTACGCCAAGAGTGAGCGAGACATCGACTCACTGATCCATACCACCAGGATCTACAGCACGGACATTGGGATGTCATTCGGACTAGAGAAGTGTGGTCGGCTGATTACAAAGAGGGGGAAGGTGATCCGCACAGAAGGGGTCTCACTCCCAGAAGGAGCAATAGCAGACATAGAGGACAGTTACAAGTACCTAGGTATACCACAAGCAAATGGCAACCTCGATGAGGCCACAAGGAAAGGAGCCACAGCTAAATACCTCCAGCGAATAAGGCAAGTCCTGAGAAGCCAGCTCAATGGCAAGAACAAAATCCGTGCGATAAACAGCTACGCCCTGCCAGTAATCAGATACCCTGCTGGAATAATTAGCTGGCCAAAGGAGGAGATAAAAGCCACAGATATTAAGACTAGAAAGCTACTAACAATGCATGGAGGGTTCCATCCCAAATCCAGCACCCTGAGACTGTACACGAGCCGCAAGGAAGGAGGCAGAGGACTAGTGAGTGTGAGCACCACTGTCCAGGACGAAACAACTAAGATCCATAAATACATCAGGGACAAAGCCTCAACAGACAATGTGCTCAGTGAATGTCTCAGACAACAGGGAACGGAGGTTGAGGTGCCAGAGATACCATCATGGGAGGACAAGCCCCTACATGGGATGTACCACCAGCAAATAACCCAAGTGGCTGATATCAGTAAATCCTACCAATGGCTGGAAAAAGCTGGACTCAAGGACAGCACAGAGGCCCTCATCATGGCCGCCCAGGAACAGGCCCTAAACACCAGAGCAATAGAGGCCCAGATCTACCACACCAGACAAGACCCAAGGTGTAGGTTGTGCAGGAGGCCCCTGAGACAGTCCAGCACATAACAGCAGGGTGCAAGATACTGGCAGGAAAAGCGTACATGGAACGACATAACCAAGTGGCAGGCATAGTGTACAGAAACATCTGTGCAGAATATGGACTGGAAACCCCGAGATCAAAGTGGGAAACACCCCCAAAGGTGGTGGAGAATACCAGAGCTAAGATCCTGTGGGACTTCCAGATCCAGACAGACAGAATGGTAATGGCGAACCAACCGGACATTGTCGTAGTGGACAAACAACAGAGGAAAGCCGTTGTGGTAGATGTAGCAATACCAAGCGATTGCAACATCAGGAAAAAGGAGCACGAGAAACTGGAGAAATACCAGGGCCTCAGGGAGGAACTGGAGAGGGCCTGGAAGGTGAAGACCACAGTGGTGCCTGTGGTCATCGGGGCCCTCGGGGCAGTCACCCCCAAACTGGAGCAGTGGCTACAACAGATCCCAGGAACAACATCAGACATCTCAGTCCAGAAATGTGCAGTCCTTGGCACAGCCAAGATACTGCGCAGGACCCTCAAGCTCCCAGGCCTCTGGTAGAGGACCCGAGCTCAGAGGATAAGAACCACCCGCGGTGGGTGAGAAGGGAATTTTTTTATATATATATATATATGTTATAATTTCCTAAATAAATCAGAAATGATGTCTTTAATATCCTTTAATAATGAAAACACATCTATATATTGCTCTAAATTAAAAAAGTGGGTGTGTGCTTGAATTTTCTTTCCTTTATGATATTTTCTCATGCATAATGATGACTGATGGTTTCCATTTATGTGGCTTCTTGATTCTACATGTCTAGCAGTAACCAGGCCTTTATGTAATGGTGATCCTGCACTTAGCTTTGAAAAATTAGCATGCAAATTTAAAATTGAATGACTATTAGCATCAGTCTCTTTACATATGCTCTTCAACATATCAGTGATAAGTGCATGTAAACACCTCGACTATCTTTTCCACATTTCAGAAAATGAAGAGAGGGTTTCACCATGCAAGGTACAGGGGAGGTGGGTGGGCTGAAGGTAACAAAGCAGCCAGTGGGAGTTCATGAACTTAAGAGTACAGTTCGAGACTTTGGAGGTTAAATGGTCCACCCAAATCATTAGTATTTGCCTGATATATTCTGCAGATTCTGAGAAAGATCATGTATTAAGTAAGGTCAGGATGAGCTTTACCTACCTGAACAAACTTGCTGGTGTCTTCTAAATTAATTTATGTTTGGTCAAGGAAAGATAACTTTTTACTCATCCAGCCATGTTGTCTGAATTGCTTTTGTTGCCTAAAAATTAAATCCTCATTTGAAAGCTGCTTTTAGTGCGTCCTTTGATAACATTTGGTTAATGATTTGAAGCATTCACTCTTGCAAAAAAAAGCAAAGTAAGGGGGTCAATTAAACTGCAGACTTTACATTTTAACAGGCACATCCCTTCATTAATGTTGATGGATATGACAGGTATTTCCATAAAGGTTTCACAAAATGCGCTTGTTTGTGCCCTAGTTTAACCATGTCAGCTGCTGTGAAAATAAATATTGTACCTGCCAAAACAGATGTAAAAAAGTCCAGGATGGATTGTTTTGGACAAAAGTCCAACATCCAACATGGCATGGCATTGCAAAATAAATGAATAAAAGGACAATATGTGCCACAGTTAAATAGGGCAGCACAAAAACAGGGATACTGGTGTCTGATAAGGCTGTTGCCCCACAGCAAACCTCTGTGTCAACATTAGCACGAGACCCAGTTTACAAAGAGACAGGACTTTGGCACTTTTGCTTGTGAGGGCAGCACTCCAGCGGAAGGATGCAGCCAGAAGCAGTTAATCTTAATGCGAGCTGTTATCACAGGCTCTTCCTGATAACATTTGCTCCAGTGCAACGGATATACTCATAAAGTTAAATAAAAAAACACAAATCACAGCGTCAGCATAAAAAAGAACCTCTGCTACAATAAATCGGCTCCTCTGTCCAGTCAGATAGGATGTGTGACCTGTTAGAGCAGTTATTGATTTTTTCTTTTTTTAAGTTTGATAATGAGGTCATGACCTGGACTACAAACTGAGAGTTGAATTTAAATTGGCCTAATTTATCACCATGTTCTGAACAACATTTAGATTTCGAAAAGAACTCCTTTCTTTGCAATCCTGACTAGATATCTTTTTTCTGCCAGCACATTAGATCATGCTCAGATCTATTTACTTATATTCAAATAAAGTCCAGTGTACTCTATTATCTTATAAAGTTACCTTATTGCTAACACTGAGCAGAGTAGAAGAGCAACCCTAAACATGCAGCAAGAGCAACAACAGACTGGTTTTATAAAGACCAGTCCTACAACCAACTGAGAGTCACTGCTGATAGACACTTTCCATCCAATTTGATGAAATCTGAACTATTTCAATGTCTTGATATTTAAAATTACAGGTTGCATATTGGGAAACATTTCCAGCTGAGTTAAGCAAACCGCATGAAGAATACAAAAGGATGCTACACTTTCAGCATTTTTATCTGATAATAAATACATGGAAGTTTCAGGTTGCACTGTCTCAACAGGTGAAAAGGTTTAAAAGGTTAGAAACACGCGGCAGTGCGCTCTAAATTAAAAATTGTACAAGTAATTGAAAAACAGCAAATAAATAAAACCTCTAATATGTGGGTTCAAAATGTGACATGAAAGAAAGAAATAAAACTTATCCAAGCTTTTTAAAACCCCTGTACACTAAATAGCTTTTGTATCTGTGATATGCTTACAGCATCAAAAGTGAATAATAGGTGACATTTTAGGAGTTTGGCTGTGACCAGATGGCAAATATAAGCATTTGAAATGCTGAGTATGTCATCAGTCACAACCTGAAGAGTTAAACCCTCTTTTTTTAAACCACTAAAGAACAGAAACTTTTCTCAGTAATCCTCAGAGAAAGAACCAGGTGCAAAGAATCAATGAAATTCAAGGTCATCAAACATCCAGTTTGAAGTCTATTTGAACTAATCAGAGAGAATTCAACTGCGACACTTGATTTTGCAAAGATTTTTATAATTCATAGATAAATAAGAAATAAATTAGATTGAAGAAGCTGCTTTAGCAAATGGTGAAGCGACCACTAACATTGAGAGGTCCTGCTGTGCCAGGCGACGGCAGTGTCACCAGAAATGTCAACAAGTAGATAGGACATGTAAGGAAGAAAAACAAACCAAGTGAGTAGTTAATGCGTGGAAGTAATGTGGACAAACCCATGAAAGGAGATGAATGTTAGCCTACTGCAGATGCTAAATTTTGATAAACACTTTTTGTCAAAGCAACACACGCTGGAGCAGCCAAGATCTACGGCGCTCTCAAAAACCATTAACCAACAAGTGAGGTCTCAGTGTTTTAGGTATCGATCTATTGGTTACATGGCGACCTCTTGAATGAGTCATTGATGAGCTTTTTGGAGTAATTTTGGTATGCAGACCACTTTCAAAAATGTTTGCCACTGTTCCATATTTTTCCTTTTTGTGGATAACGATTCTCACTGTGCTGCACTGGAGTCTCAAAGTTTTAGAAATGTTTTTGTAACCATTTCCAAGCTGATGAATGCAAGTATCAATGACTATGACATAATGTTCTGCTTTTTGAGACCTTTTAGCCTGCTGTGTTGTCAATGATTTCTTGATTTCCCTTGAATGGGTGTCATGCTGAAAGTCTCTTCAGTCTTCCACAAAGTGTTGTTAATTACAATTAATTCATGATTTAATTTGAGAATAAATGATCATTTAAAAATGCTTTTCACTTTACTCCTTTTAGCTGCTTTAGTTGCTTTACCTTGTAAAGTTTTGATCTGTGGGTCTGTAAATAGACTCGTCTCCGGGAGTCACTGGCTGTAATTGGCTCACTTTGTAGCTCTTTCTTTGTGGAGAGATATTATGCCTTGTGACTGACTTTCCTGAGGTGTAAATGAAATGCTTGAGACTAGCTTTGATCAATATATGACAGCGCCAGAAAACGGTCTCTTATAAAAAAAAAAAAAAAATGTCTCGCTCAATAAGTCAGTCTTTCAATCCAAGAAACAAGTCTGCTCGCCCCCGTTGCCCTCTTCAACAGAGTCAGACTCTTTTGATATAAGAGGAGAATGTTCAGTAAATAAATTCACATCAACAAATATCATAACTAGTTTAACTTGCTGCTGTATTTATAAAAGTATATGTTTTTACAAACAGACAGCTTTTTCTGTTTGGTCTAGTTTGTTAAAACACTGCAGCTGCAATTACAAACCGCAGACATGATGCTTGAGTTGATGGAAACTTTAGTTGCCTTCAACTCATTATGTTTTCACCATGATGTGCAGCAAAATAAACAGGAATTTTTATATCTACAGGTAAACTTCAGGTACTTGAATTGCTAGCAAGGCTGGAGTCTTACTGATTTCTTGTGATTTATTTGTTTGAGCCAAATGCTGAGATCTTGCAGTTGTGACAGAGATTGCATAACTTTAACCAATAATAGAGCCAAAAATTGTGACTTAGTTTGTTTAATCCTTTAGAGGGGCTTCATGATTATTCTCAAGCAAAATCATCCCACAAATCTTCCTCTGTTGATTCTCTGGTAAACATTTGTTTATTGTCATTATTACTATTATTTTGATCTGAGAAGCTTTGTTGCTTTCTGCCTCGATGGCATCACAGAAACATTGGCTGCTCACCTTTAAGATCAGATAAATGATTTGCATATTCTTCCTTGTCTAGTTAGTCATTCAGCCTTGAACATAGAAAGCTGCCAAAATGTTAACACACGTTATGTAAGACATTAAGACTGTATTCAAAGTTTTTTCCAGAGTTTTATATTACAGTTTATGGATGATTTCTGTGTTAATTATTATTTTTTCCCTTTCAGTTCTTTGAATAATGTGAAATTAAGTAAAAGAACAAAAAAGATGAAAGCAGGACATTTAATATCTCCCGTTTCTCTCACTCTTGCTTGTCTTTTTTTCCTTATGGATATATTCATTAAAGAATATCTCAAGTATGTAAAATGGAAAAGAGGGGCTCTTACAATCAATTTTTTTTATATAAAAAAGAAACCAAAGTTTAGATATTTCTGTGTTCATTTATTAAATAAATTCCCTCCAAATTCGTATTAAATCTACATATTTTTTCACTGAGCTAAAATATTTATACTGAGATTGAATTAACCTGTTGCATCACTAACGTGGTTGAACATAGATACCAGCTGCATTATTAAAATGTTTATTTATTTTTATTTATTTGGTAAAAAACAAGAAAAAATTCCCATCCACAGTTATGCTACACTTTGTGCTGCTTTTTTCACAACCCATCCCAAAAAGACATGTTAAAGTTTTCCAAAATGGAACGGGTAAAAAGTTATTTTTACAAAGCACCGCATGACACAGTTTTACCTTGATCACAGTTTTAAATACATAGATAAACAAAAAATATGGTGAAGAAGGAATAATGTAGCAGCTCAAGTCGGTTTCTGAGTCAAACAGCTGAAAAAACTAAGATTTTCTTGTTTAGCCCCGGTGCACCTGCAGCTTCATTCGCTCCGACGTCTCATGCTGATTATTACATAAGAGAAAACATTCCTCAAAACTAATCAGCAGGAATCTAACAAAGCTAAAGTAGCTATTATTTAAGTTACAATCGGATATCTTTTCACCTTGAAAATATAATTATTGGATTTTTTTTTATGTTATTTTCAGTCATTTTCTCCTATTTTAGTTAGTGTGCAAAGCAAAGCGCAGTAACTTATTTACAGTGTTATAACACAAGGTGCTAGAGAGAAGGAGAAAGGGTTCGTAGTGTTAAAGGGCATTTAAATTGTTGAATATTGATCAATGTCTTTTGCAACTTACGCCAATGACTCACTCTTTGTTCACTCACTTATTACCTCTTTTCTTGTTGTTTATCTTTAATCCTGCTAACTTCTTGGTGCTCTAATCAGAAACATCAGCAAAGAATAGCAGTTGCTTGACCTCATGTGTATGCACATGTGCCTCTCTCTCTTTCTCTCTTTTGCCCACGCACAGACACGCACACGCACACGCATGCGCGTGCATGCACGCACACATTGCCATTCATATTAAGTAACCACTAAAGGGCAGTGAGTGTTTCTCAGTGCAAAGAGAGAAACGAGCTAAGGTTGGACTGATGCTGGAGTTCTTTCAGATCTTTCAACAAGACCTGTGCAGCAGGACTCTGTACTTGTACCTCTGTGCTCAAACAGAAAGCTGCTAATTCCTAAGGTTGAGAAGAAGTACAGGAATTTCAGAGCCGCTTATGGATTTAAATATGGTGCAGTGACAAAGCTAGTTTTTCCTCTGTGGAGCCCTTTTTTCCCAACTTTTCAGGACTTATATGGGGATTTTAGGTAAAACTTAGTTAGTTTTTGTGCTTTCAACATCAGAAAGCATTTTTTTTTTTTTTTTTTTATTGTTTTAGGAATTTTTCTTTACAAAGCAAGCGTGATCAAATCAGGTAAGTTTGTTACGGTTCTTATCATGTGACACTTTGATGTCACAGATAGTTACAGAGTGCTTGCTTTTATATTCATCTAGTGTAAATTTGTTAATGCAGCAGAACCTGAATTTTAATATCAATATTGTGGTTGTGCAGAAAGATGGCCTTTGCAGACCTCCTCGAACAGGTTGGCAGCACGGGTCGCTTCCAGATCCTCCATGTGATACTCCTCTGCACACCCGTCCTGATGATGGCCAGTCACAACCTGCTGCAGAACTTTGTGGCCATGGTGCCTCCTCATCACTGTAGCACACATTCCAACATGTCTCGGACCCAGCTGAGCCCAGAGGAGATTCTGCAGATCACAGTACCTCTGAATGAAGCAGGGAAACCACAGAGTTGCCAGAGATACGTTGCTCCACAGTGGCACCTCCTGGCTCAGAATGGTAGTTCCGCTACAGAGAAGGGATATGGCGTCGTCCTGGAGGGATGTGTTGATGGATGGTCCTACAACATGACGGATATGACCTCCACTATTATATCTGATGTAGGGCTGCGTTCTTCAGACTTTGTTGCTATCATGGGGGTTTTAATCAAGGCAGAGATGATTGTTTTTTGATGTGTATGTTCTTTTCTTCAGTGGCATTTGGTGTGTGACCTGCGCTCCTTAAAGCAAATGGGGCAAACCATTTATATGGGCGGTGTGCTTGTGGGGGCTCTTGTCTTCGGAGGCCTTTCAGACAGGTATCCTCCGAATTTCATCAGTAGTTCCAACTCCATCTGATAATTGCAAACATTTTCAAAATCAGTAAAATAGTCTTTTCCTTTAATGTGTCTTTAAAAAATAAAATAAAATGCCAAACATCACTCTTCTCTCCTAGATATGGCCGCCACATCCTCCTGCTGATCTCTAACCTACTCATGGCGGTTTCAGGAACGTGTGCGGCTTTCTCCCCTTCCTTTTCCCTCTTCTGTCTGTTCCGGTTTGGCTGTGGCATGGCTCTGTCCGGCCTGGGACTCAACACCTTCTCACTCAGTAATTAAGCATTCAGTCAAAAGTATAAAAACAGCAATGATTTGTTTGCCAAATGGATAAAATACAGTCTAAACCTCAACTCGTCAGACAAACTGTGGAAGGCAATAACAATAATAACCAAGATGTTATTTTTTATTATCATTATTGATGTTGATTTTATTTTTGAGTGGCTTTCTTTAACTAATATAAACTGAAATAAAATTATTGAGTAACATATCTGTCTGTCTCTTCACCTGTCTCTTTCTATATTCTCTATTGTAATATATACCTTTCATGAGACTTTTTATGGATATTTGTCTGGAACTAAAATGCTTTTCTTTGATTCTTTCACGTGAAGTTGTGGAGTGGATCCCGACTCGTGTGAGGACATTCACAGGGACGGCAATCGGCTACTGTTACACTGCGGGGCAGATGCTTCTGCCAGCCATGGCCTACTTCATCACAGACTGGAGGTGGTTGACCCTGGTTGTGTCATTGCCCTTCTATGTGTTCTTCCTTATTGCATGGTAAGATGGTGAATATAAAGATGCAAGTGAACGGACTGTTCAAATGCCATTTGTAAATGGCAAAAACCATCCAATAATATAAACATGTGTATATTCTCAGGTGGTTTCATGAATCGTCAAGATGGTTGGCGATAAACAATAAACCTGAACAAGCTGTCAAGATGCTTAAAAGTGTGGCCAGGTTTAATGGCCGCCATGAAGAAGGGGAAAAGATTAACGTAAAAGTATGGCGATGTCATTTTCATAGAATTGTGTTTTCATTCATAAAAGGGATGGGCATTGAATGTTTGTCTTCTTTATGTGTAGATGCTGCAAGAGTCTATGAAAAAAGAACTGTCCTGCTCCCAGGGGACCCACTCGGCCCTTGATCTGTTCCGCACGCCCAAAATGCGCATCATGACTTTCTGCCTCAGTGCCACCTGGTACACATCCTGATTTTTCTATGAAAAGACACAAACCAAACCCATCTTTAAGTAATCTGCAGTAAAGGACACTCTCTCTCTCAGGTTATCAACCAGCTTCGCATACTACGGCCTTGCTATGGATCTCCAGAAATTTGGGGTGAACATCTACTTGATACAAGTGATCTTTGGAGCGGTCGACATCCCCGCTAAAGTTATCATGACTGTGTGCATGAGTTTCATTGGACGCCGGCCGTCACAATGCGGGGCTCTTATCATAGCTGGAGTCACAATTCTGATCAACATACTGGTACCTTATGGTAAATATGGAACACATTTCTTATCCTGGTATTATATTATTGAACATTTTTAGATTTTACATTGCAACCAGAAAAGTGTTTCTTGAGACAATAATTGAGAGACCAACACAAAACAGTGCATAATTTTGAATTGGATGAAAAAACAATGTACAACTTTTTTTTTCCAAGTGAAAACCTAAAAAAAAGAACAAAAGTGTTGAGTGCATATATTTTTATTCAAACGGTGACAGCAATTGAGTGACTTTAGAAGTGGCTTAATTAGTGGATAGAGTATTTCAATGTAAATCCAGTTGAAGGTCTCCCAAGCTTGTTGGAGAACATCAATGTAAACCATGTAATAAAGAGCATTGCGTTAGAAATCTTATTTTAAGCTTGATCCCGAATATATCAGTTCTACTGTCAAACATGGTAGTGGGAGAATCATGGTGTGAGATGGCATTAAAGAAACTCCTGAAAACAATTTTATTATAATCCATTTTTTTTATGCTCTATAATAAACTAAACATACAGTTATTTATTGAAATGGGAAAAGTTATTGTACATTTAGTAATGTGTCTGTTTTTCTTTAGACAAACAGACTGTGCGAACTTGTCTGGCAGTGGTGGGCAAAGGCTGTCTGGCTGCATCCTTCAACTGCTGCTACCTTTACTCTGGAGAACTTTACCCAACTATCATCCGGTATGTTTTAAAAACAGAAAATCAATGTTCCTCAATTTTCTGATGTGAGCGTAATTCTGGACCAAACAGGTGTTTTTGACAAAAATAGAACTTGTCACTTTGTTCAGTTCACAAACGTCTTGACAAAAAACCCCATCGAAATTAAAGCATGATTAAAGACACAAACGTCTCAATTGATACGAATCATAAAAAAAAATCCCTAGATGTTTATATGCTTAATTTCAGGAGAAAGAAAGTAATGAAAATGCAAAAACAAATTAAGCTTAAAGTTGATCAGGTTTGTGATGTAGTAGTGAAAATACACTCTCTGTTTATTTACGGGCACAGGTGTTCAGTGACACAGGTCAAAGGCTGGAGGTTTGCAGATTAACAGTGTCACACAGTGTTCAATTCAATCCAAACTTGGACTAAACAGTGACGGATTGAGTTAAATAAGTGACCATTTTCTCACATTTTACCACAAGTATCTGTACGCCTCAAATCTTTCAGATTCCATTGTGTTACAAGTTTCAGTGTATTTTACTCAGATTTTATGTGTCAGAAAACAGAATGAAAGAGGAAAGAAAGTGGTGCCTGGTATGAAAGGAGCGTCGTAAATCCAAAGAAGCATTGTGGCTCTACAAATCTTTGCAGTGCCACATTTTGTGGTATTTACAGCTGCAACTATTTTGGGATCTGTCTCTATCAGCTGTGCACAACTGCAGACTGAAACTATTAGTGATTCTTTCTTGCAAAGCAGCTCAAGCTCAGAAAGATTCGATGAAATGCATCTAACAAGTGCAAATGGATAAATTCAAATGCAAGCCAGACTTATTTGTTTTTATTAGAATAAAATTAGAAAACCATTTCTTATTTTTTCTTCTACTATGCTACAGTGGACACCTGCCTGTTTGTGGTTAGAACTGTGGACGCAACCCCAAATTAATTATGGAAAATGTATATATTCACAGATGTATTTTCTAAGAGCTGCCATTTTCAACAGCAGCCAGTCCAGGAGCAGCATTCATGTATCCATTTTACTACTACTTTGTGTTGGTCAATCACATGTCTTCTACTGGAACACAAACAATAGGGCCTGTTATTAAACAGTATGAATGAATCACTGCATTGATTCATAAGTATTATTGGTAAGACTGTAATTACCAAATTGGTAAGACTGTTATTAAGACTGTTATTGAGTAAATTAAATTGGAAATTTAATAACAGCTCATCTGGTAAAAATGTTTTGCAAACACATTCATAAAACTACATTATTTCTCAATGAGATGTTCTGAACAAGCAAACAATCAAGGAAAACAAAAACACAATTCACAATAACCATGAGGGTGAGTGCTTTTTAAACATTACCTGAGAAACATTTACAGACACATAACAGCTAAATATTCTCCCAAGAATGTAAAGGTTTTGACAAGAAAAGAAGAATGATCTTAGAGTTTCAGGTTGACCTTGTGCAGTCTCCAGGTGACCTTTGGCCAGGATAAATACTCTTGATGTTCAAACAGGTTCTGCAAACAGATGTTGGTGATAAGTGCCAATGACTGCAGGCTAATATATTCTCTTGTATGCATTTGTTGTGGACTGACAATGAGATTTACTCAGTATTTGTTTTGTCTGGAATATAAAGCTTGTAACATCACACGGTTTTTTATTCACTCATTTATTACAAAACCTTTATTTATTTATTTTTTTTACAAAAGATTTCCATTCATATTTAAAAGAAATTGAAGCAAATCCAGGTTTGTTGAAGCACTTGAGTCTGACTCATGATTGCGAAGTGGAAAATTATGTGTGGTTTGATTTTTTTTTTTCAAAGACTTGTTGTGGGCATTTGTATTCAGATCATTCATTGATCCAAATCTTTTGATTGCAGCTGTGACTGTTTGCTTAGCGTTGTCCTGCCACAAGGTGAACCTCTGTCCCCAGTTTGTTTAAGCCTCAGTTTTTTTCTCAGTATTCCCTATTTAATTCAATTCAGCAGGAGATTAACGGGCATGTGTAGTGTTAGTTTTCCTCCACATAACGTTTTGAATGTAGTCTACTTTCACTCTTATCTGATTGGAGCGCCTTCTCCTACATGTCGCTTCTGACTTGAAGCAACCTGCTAATAGGATTTAGCAGGTTGATTTGGCAGGATTTATCATGTTTTTTGGAGGATTTCTTTTCAACCGTGACATTCGTAGAGCCATCGTTCCAAAATTAGCTCTGAATCAACTAGCTCTCCGTCGGGAGCTGTAGATGTTACAGTGAACCTCTTAGTGTCCCTGGCCTCTGAAGTGCAAGGGACTGTATCTTAGGTTAAATGTGAAAGATTTCCCTCTTCTTATTTTGTTAAATTTTGTTAAATTCTCCTCTCTGTCAAGTTTTTATAGTGGAACTGTGTGAACACTGCAAATATACAAAATTGATTCAATATTTAAATACCTACTATCTGCCTAAAGAATGTCCTCTGACAGGCTTTGATTAGATGAAATGCCAATTAAAGGCTGTAATATAATTCAGTTTTTAACTGCACAGCAACTAGACCACTGATTCTGCTTTTGTTATGTCTTTTTCACCTTCAGTCAAAGTGGCATGGGTTGGGTGTCAATGATGGCTCGTGTGGGAGCTATGGTGGCCCCAATGGTTCAGCTCACTGGGGACTACATACCTTGGCTGCCAGGTTTAATCTACGGAGGAGCTCCAATTCTCTCAGGGTTTGCTGCAGTTTTTCTTCCAGAGACACTGGGCACACATCTCCCCGACACAATACAGGATGTGGAGGACAGGTAAGATCAGCATGTAAAGTTGAAAATTAAAAGCAGGAAATGGCTTAGACTTGCAAAAACACTTTGAAATGCAGAGAAAAGATGGTTCATGCAGTTTTCCCTTTTCTGTTCTGATCTCAGGGGTTCTGAAAAAAGCTCCAAATGTCCTATCCCAACAAAGGAAACAATGATCTTGCAGGACACTACAGTGGATCTCCTCAAACAGACTGCCTGAAACCACTGCATATAAACCTGGTGAATGTGCAGACACATAAGTAAAAAATGGCGTTTGTACGATTTGTTTTCTTCTTTGCCACATATTTGATTTTCACAGTTTATTTTGTGTTGTTTTATCTGGAAAAATGGAGAAAAAGTTTTGTTTTGAAAAGGTCAGTGAAATAATCTGAAGGCATCAGAAAATCAGATCTGCGGTATGTTTGTTGGTGAAACAGTAGCTTTGAGAAATTCAAGACTTCTTTGCAACAATCATGTCTATAATCCAAATCTCTGAGTAGAATGAATTCAAGGCTGACTATATGTTTATTGGTGCTTTTGTAAATTTGTCTTGCTTTGCATGTACTGCTTTGTATTTTTCAATAAAAATGAACACATACTCCACTTCTAAGTTTTATTATTTTTAACTCAGATATTACTAGAGTGGGAGCTGTCAAAGTTTAATTTAGTCGCATTTAACCGAACTGAAAGAACTATGGAAATGATGAAAAGCAGAAGAAAACAAATAATGCAAAAGTTCATATCATCTTTGCTAATTCAACTTTCAGCTCATGAACCTTGAATGTATACCATCACTTTTTGTGAATACTATTTATATTTGCAAGGCATTTTCCTAAGGCAAATAATTTAATTTTAAAAAATGATAATCTTGAAACAAAGTGCTCTTTAAAAATGTCCACGTTTTTCACATTACAGCTACATGCAATGTATTTTAATGGAATTTTATGTGAGGAAAATATGGTAAATGGAAGGTATGATACATATAAAGAAGAACACAACCACCCAGATCACATACTGAGTAGAAACTCCTTTTGCTTCAATTACCTGAATAATTAGCTCTGCAAGTCTTTCAGAACTCTTCCTGTGTTGGTCTGTCACATGCAGTCCAATTAATTCATTGAGCACTTAGTGGATTCAAGGGATGAAAAGCTCAAGGAGTGTCAATGGACTCCTTTTTTACCCTTCAGTAATTTTATTCAAGAGACAGTCAATTTAAATGGTTTTTGTATGTGGGATTATATTCTCTTTTTTATTTCTTGGCAATGATAGGATATCTTTCTGGTGTGTTTCTTTTTATTTTTTATTTCATGTTGAGAAATTACTGCATACATGTAATTATTGCAATAGAAAACATATTTCTATCATTTTAAGTTCTGGAAATACAAAATGTGTCATTCATGCCCTATATTTCCAAATATCGTTTTATGTTGAGCCATTGCATCACTGTAATCCTAAACAGGGCCAACACATTTATCAATATGTAGAAGAAATCAAATGAAAATAAATAAGCAAAACTCCAGAACTTTAAAAAGAATATACTAATTATTGCATCCTAATGTAGACTCATTTGTTTATAGACTATAATACTAAAGGACCAAATACCCAAATGTCTCAGCAGGCCAGTTGTACTCTTGAGACTGTTTGCTTTGTCTCCATCTAGTGGATCTTTTGTAGTAATGCATAATGGATAAAAAAAAAAAAAACCCAATCCATGAAGTGCTAAAGACAGCTAAAGGCTTAAGTAACATTAACATTGGTAAATTAGAGAGTAAAATGCTAAAGATAGCCTCTATTTACTTATTTTACTTATCGCTTCAATGAGGCAGATGAAAAATATCCAATGTCAGAGCTTATATTTATTTAAAAGGCCATTTTATGTCTGATTTTTTTTATTTAAGAGCCTGAAGACATATTCTTCCCCTATTAAAGATCAATTTATGGTATTTGGCTCTTTTTTTGTGCATCTGAGACTGTAACCCTTTTACTATAATTTATAAAGCCCCAACCGCCATATTAAACATATTTCCTTTCACCTTGAGATTTTATGTGTGCACTCCTGAGAGGCGCAACAACATGCCAAAAGACAGTTCAGCCTTTGGGCTAAGATCCAAAAGAAAGAAAAATGCTCTTCAGAAATAAATGCAACATAAAATGATATGAATAAAGATTTATTTTTCATATGAACAGGTGGATTCATTTTTCACTTTATTTTACAATCTATGACAGTCTCGCATTTTTAACTTATTTTTTTCTAGCATATTTCAGGAATGACATGAAGGGGGGGTAAGGATTCCTTTTTATTGCTGAATGTTAAATGAAATGCACATTCACTGACTCGAAAATAATTGTCTGCTGCTTTATTTTTCTTCCTTATTTTTTTTTTTTTCAGTATCCATGCACCCAGCTAACCTTGATCACAAAGACATGCAGAGGAGAGGTGTTCAAACATTTCAAGCGAGGGGTGGGGTCAGGTGTATGTTTGTGTGTGTGCGTGTGAAGGCGTGGATGGGTGGGGATCATAAAATTAAAAAAAAGAGAAGAGACTTGCAGGACATGCCTGGTACCGTATCAACGATCTGAGAGGATTGGTAAAGTGAAGAGGGTGTCACATTTGAACTAGAGGTGTGGAGTCGTCTCTAATCTCATTCAGACAAACAAAATTCAACCCAAGTGAGAAACCGGATGAAATATTTGGAAAATGTGATGGAGGTGTGACCAGAAATCGCTGTCTATAACAATATCTCTGTGCATTTTCCAAATTGCAGATACATTTTTTTGACAGTTGTGGGTCAATATTCATGGGACAATTCAGTATTCAGTTTTTCTTAAAAAGAAAAAAAAAAAGGACCAGCTGTGATATGTGATCGTTGGCTTACTTTCTTTCCATGTCCCTTTAAAGTAGAGATGCACCGATAAGAGACTTGTGACCGTTTTCTGTTTAGATTTTTCCCGTTATCTGTCTTCATCATAGAGCTGACATCCTATTGGGAGCACAGGCTTTAAAATGGGTTTACTCTTTTAATCCAAAACAAAATCAGATGACGTGCCCTTTTAAAGCTGAATTTACCATGTTATGTTAGGAGTTAGCGTGATTAGTGCTCTTAGCATTAGTAGATATGAACACCAGTCTCTGTGTGTGTTCCCAAGACAATGTAAACCATTACCTTAAGATTCTGAAATCCAGAGAATATTTTCTGTAATGTGTTGGGCTGTCCTGGTATCTACAGGAATCAACTCCAAGTCAATTTGCTTCTTTGCTAATGTAGCAAAACATTGTTTTGTCAGCTCCTCACCATGCAAAGTAGCTATTGGCTTAACAATAATTTGACATTTAATTTGTGCAATTGGAGAAGTGTGTATATTTGTAACAGCCATTCTAAAAGGTAAAGGGCATTTGGGAAAGCAAAAAGTTTGTAAAAAACACCCCAGTGATGTTTAGGATTACAAATGAACTTTCTTCATAAGTCACAATTTTAGATCTGTATCTGGACGTGACAAAAATGAGCTAAAATACATTCTCAAATTTTATTTATATTTGTTTAGGTGGTTTTTACATGTTTTTTTTTAAATCCACGTAGAAGTAAAAAAAATAGACAACATAAGAGCCATTACTGTCTGACACAAATGGGATGAAGTTCTCTTATTTTTGTCTACAGCTGGGACACACTGCTGAGAGAGGACTGGGTGACCTTTGAAAGTTTTGGAACGAGGGCAAATGAAGCACATGCTGCTCACTGAGAAAAAGAAAAACTATAGAAACTTTAATGTTCGAGTCAGAAAAGATGTTGAATAATACATCAAAATTCGCAAGATTTGTCTTTAAATAATAAATATTTTAATAGAGTCACCAACTGATGTCCACTGCCTGACGGCTCTTTCTTATAATTAATAAAAAAGGGGGAAAAACTATGTAAAGTGCAAAAGTACAAATCGGCGATGAGGGAGCAAAATCCCCAACATCTGGATAATACTTGCTCTTTAATTTTGTAGCATGAAAAAACAAATCAACAATGAAAAATAGTTTCAGTTTATATAATTTCTTAAATTTACATACTTCCTTAGACTTCCTTTTCAAATTCCTCATTGATAATGAAAATAAGTAGAAGTATTTTATTCTCTCCATGTGTTTTATGAATGGATCAAATAGTGAAGGGGGTTGGGGCGGTGAGGTCAAATTCTCCCTGTTATGTCATTTCACATATCAAACAAGTCAGTCATAGCATCAGCTGACTTGTAAAAGCTGGTCTCTGGTTATAGATGGATTATGTGCCAAGGTAAGTAGCATATTTAAGGCGAAACCTTCACCATGCACATCATCTCATATAGCAAGGGACATACTAAAATCCAACAAGACAGATCACTGGATTTCCTGCAAATGCTGTTTAGCCTGAAAAAAGAATAAAACTGAAAAGAGCTGAAATGTTTGATAAAATAGACGAATACTCTATTGACCGCACTCATCTCCATGTGTCACCTCCTTTGGGTTTGCAAAATCAGTTTGAGTATTTGATTGAACAGTCTCCAGACAAGTTGAGTTGGATTCTTGGCACATCTCTACTTTAAACGAGGGTGATTTTGCTTAATATATGAGCACCTTGGTAAAACGATCATTTACAGATTAAATTCAAAACGATAAAACGTGTCAAACAGACAAAGAAGTACACAGTACTACTAGACGAGACAATATTTGGGAATGTATGTGTGATGTGGAGTGGTCTAATTAAATCCTGTGTCACAGACACAGCTGTTCTGTGAGCAAGTAAAGGATGGATAAAAGAAATGGACAGATGTCTGCAAAATGGCTTTAAAAAATAACTCAGGTAGGTACCCATTTTTCTCATTCTACTCTACAGGCATTAGTTATTTTTTTGAGCACACAACACACTACAGTCACCTCTTAGAAAATGATGTAGTCAAACAGCAAAATGTAAAGTTTGCATATTTTTGCATTGTATGATCCTCCGTAGTTTTCACAGCTAATTCCCTACATTGTTTTACTCTCCTTCAACAGAGCTACTTTCACCTTTTCTTTGCGTTGGACTGGTAGACTGCGTGTTTACCTCCAGGCCCTCAACTTCAGAGAACCGTCATCTTAGGTAGGCCTTACTCAAGGGGGGAGGAGGGGTGAAAGTGAGTGTGTAGGGTGGAGCGGGGTATGTGGAAATCCTGAGACACTGTGTGGCCTTAAAAACAAGCCACAGAAACAGAATGGAAACAGAATGAGAATGAGATGTGGGAGTAGAAGTCGTTTTGAGTGAAAACAGATGATATCTTTTGTTTTGGTCTCCTACGTCGGTACGCCCCCTCTGTGCCCATCAGCTAAGCATTTGTTGGCCTCCTCGTACAAGGATGTTTTAAAAAGGACAGATTAGGGGAAGACTTGGGGCCAGATAGTTGTAAACACATCATTAAGCAATGACCTGCATAATACAACCTGGCCTTACCTGTCCACCTTCACAAGTGGAGGGAAAGGGGAAGTGGGGAATGTGGCAGCTCTCTTGAGATTCACACATTTAATCTCACAACGTGATATTCTCCTAACATTCACGAAAGCATGCAAGCAACATTACACTCACACAGATTCATTTGTACCTGCACTCAATCCAAACATCACTATCTTCTTTCTTCGTCTTTCAGGGCACATACGTCAGAAATGCTCTACATTGTATTTATCAGGCGTTCTGTTTTATCCCCGACCCACCAAACCCTACAGGACGAATCATATTAATGTAAACACACACTTTATGTTGAAGTGGTTTATATTGCGTGACATGGAAGGGGTTATGCTCCAGTGGGGACAGACTTCTCAAAGAATGCCTTTTTTTGGAAAGAAAGTGAGACAGGAAAAAAAAAAAAAATCAGACAGAACAAAAGAACATAAATGTGTATAAAAATGAGGCGTCCATATAAGAAAGGCTACAAAAACCTCCACTGGCCCTCTGGCATCGGCAAACAGCAAAAGGCACCACAATATTACTCTATTTTTTTTTTTTTTTTACGTTGTGAAAAAACTGGCACATCTTTTTTATGCTGTAAATCAAAATGTACATATAAATAGAGTTTTCCCTATAAAAAATTCTTTGCTGTTAACTAGTAGACAACTTTTGCTAAAATGAAAATAAATATTTCATTTGTTTAGAATATCTGTCAGTTATATAAAATAAAAATATTTCTTATAGATGCAGGTCTATACTATATTGATTTTTGTTGGTTCATCGTCACTCTTTAATGGGGCGTACTGTCCGGTTTGGAGCGCGACTGTGTGAGTCTTGTATGCATGTTGCCACGCCCGCTGTGCCACCCTGACGAGTGAGAAGTCCGACTGTCCACCGGCCTGTAGATGGTGGAGGGCTCGGCGTTCATGTTCTGCATACTGAGAAAGGGAGTGCTCTCACCATCCTCCTCTGACTCGCTTTCTGTTAGGCAGCTTCGAGATCCATAGTCCCGAGATGCCTCGTATCCACGCGGGGCCACGTGGCCGTTCAGTCTGGATCTCCTCCAGCGCCGGCTACCAGTTTCACTGGACCCACTTGTCTTTGGTTGCTCCCGAGAGGAGAGGTACTCCTGGGTGGTCTCATAGTCTTCTTCCTCGGCCAGCCGGTAGGGGCTGGAGGGCAGGCTGCCCCTGCTGTTCTTTAGGTAGGTGCGGCGCTGCTGCCGGTAGGGCTCCTGGCACTGGGCATCATGTAGGGGCACCTGGTAGCGGCGCAGCAGCGGCTGGTCATCCTCTGGAGGATAGGGGTTGTGGACAGCAGGAGGAAGCGACATGGCGTGGCTGGCATTGGGGGATGTTATCTGGAAGGTAGGCACCTGGGGGGGCAACGAGTAATGGAAATCCACCGGGGACAGGCGGGCTGGTGTTGTCAGGGCTGACACGTACCTGTTTGAAGAACAGATAGAAATTTACAGGTGGTTGGATCAGGACAAAGAACAGAGCAAAGAAGGAGGAGAACACAAATCACACCCTTACTGTCAGGTTGAGCAGAAACTAGAATAGTGAGTGGGAGGTACTTTACCACAGAGTTTCTGTGTACATCAACAAGTTAGGATACCTGGTGCGCATTAATCTACTTCCTTCTGCAGAATGTCTTTCATAAAATATCTGTTAAATTATATTTTACAACTGATTCAAGACAAAACATGCTATTGTTGGCTGACTTATTTTCGTTTTACTACTCAAACTGGCTCGACTTTTGCTGATGATGAAATAGTCTTCATTGGAAACGATCCTGCTCCGGCTCAGAACAGCTCCCCAATGAGTTTGGTTTTCTGGACCGCTGTTGTTTGCTAACAGTTGGATCCAATAATACACACATATTATATTGATCTGCATTGGATATAAACTACCGTTCAAAAGTTTGGGGTCACCCAAACAATTTTGTGTTTTCCATGAAAAGTCACACTTATTCACCACCATACGTTGTGAAATGAATAGAAAATAGAGTCAAGACATTGACAAGGTTAGAAATAATGATTTGTATTTGAAATAAGGTTTTTTTTTACATCAAACTTTGCTTTCGTCAAAGAATCCTCCATTTGCAGCAATTACAGCATTGCAGACCTTTGGCATTCTAGCTGTTAATTTGTTGAGGTAATCAGGAGAAATTGCACCCCACGCTTCCAAAAGCAGCTCCCACAAGATGGATTGGTTGGATGGGCACTTCTTGCGTACCATACGGTCAAGCTGCTCCCACAACAGCTCAATGGGGTTCAGATCTGGTGACTGTGCTGGCCACTCCATTACTGATAGAATACCAGCTGCCTGCTTCTGCTCTAAATAGTTCTTGCACAATTTGGAGGTGTGTTTAGGGTCATTGTCCTGTTGTAGGATGAAATTGGCTCCAATCAAGCGCTGTCCACTGGGTATGGCATGGCGTTGCAAAATGGAGTGTTAGCCTTCCTTATTCAGAATCCCTTTTACCCTGTACAAATCTCCCACCTTACCAGCACCAAAACTACCCCAGACCATCACATTACCTCCACCATGCTTAACAGATGGCGTCAGGCATTGTTCCAGCATCTTTTCATTTGTTCTGCATCTCACAAACGTTCTTCTTTGTGCTCCAAACACCTCAAACTTGGATTCATCCGTCCACAACACTTTTTTCCAGCCTTCCTCTGTCCAATGTCTGTGTTCTTTTGCCCATCTTAATCTTTTTCTTTTATTGGCCAGTCTCAGATATGGCTTTTTCTTTGCCACTCTGCCCTGGAGCCCAGAATCCCGCAGCCGCCTCTTCACTGTAGATGTTGACACTGGTGTTTTGCGGGTACTATTTAATGAAGATGCCAGTTGGGGACCTGTGAGGCGTCTGTTTCTCAAACTAGAGACTGTAATGTGCTTATCTTCTTGCTTAGTTGTGCAACGCGGCCTCCCACTTCTTTTTCTACTGTGGTTAGAGCCTGTTTGTGCTGTCCTCTGAAGGGAGTAGTACACACCATTTTAGGAAATCTTCAATTTCTTAGCAATTTCTCGCATGGAATAGCCTTCATTTCTAAGAACAAGAATAGACTGTCGAGTTTCAGATGAAAGTTTGCTTTTTCTGGCCATTTTTAGCATTTCATTGACGCCACAAATGTGATGCTCCAGAAACTCAATCTGCTCAAAGGAAGGTCAGTTTTGTAGCTTCTGTAAGGAGCTAAACTGTTTTCAGATGTGTGAACATGATTGCACAAGGGTTTTCTAGTCATCAATTAGCCTTCTGAGCCAATGAGCAAACACATTGTACCATTAGAACACTGGAGTGATAGTTGCTGGAAATGGGCCTCTATACACCTATGTAGATATTGCACCAAAAACCAGACATTTTTTAGCTAGAATAGTCATTTACCACATTAGCAATGTATAGAGTGTATTTCTTTAAAGTTAGGACTAGTTTAAAGTTATCTTAATTGAAAAGTACAGTGCTTTTAATGAAATTTCAATGTGACCCCCAAACTTTTGAACGGTAGTGTAAATAAAAAATTCATGTCTACAAAAAGAGAATCTCCAACATTTATCACCTTCCTTGTTAGCAGATTGTGACAACATTTGCATCTTCTCTGCATTCAAATGGCTATAGGCAGGAATAAAAAATATATATACATATTCTAAAAGTGGATCAATTTAGCGATCAGTCACAAATGTTTTCTTTAACTTGATAAAAAGATTTAAAGTGTAATTAGGCCGGTGTAATGTAGCCAGCCAATAGTCCATAGAGAAGAGAAGGACTTGTATTATTCTATGCTCCATACAAACAAAACAAAAACTTCTTCTCATTCTGGCACTTTCTCTGAGATCCCATTAAACAGAGTTTAAGTCACAGTAACATATACACATTATCCTCCTTCTTTACGTCAGTCCTAGTTAATTTATTTTACTTCTTAGCCCTGATTCCATTTTAATGGTTTACATGTCTGTTCCATATTGTTTCCATTTATTTTTGTGTTTTGCGCTTTTCCTTTTAACAGGCTCTTGGCCAAGTCAGGCTTTCTGATTAAAACTAGTTCTCAAGCATTTTACCTGGTAATATAAAGACAAAAAAAAAAATAAACATACTGTCTGAAAGTCGTAAGCTTTTAAAACTTTGATATACTTTAAAAGTGCACACATCAAGTTTTAGTGGCAGGTCCTAAGATATGGAAAGAGCTGAAATCGATACATTGATGTTACTGTTAACCAATTTTTCATAAAGTCAGATAGTTGGATGAAAATGTACAGTCAAACAGCAGTAAATTTTGATGTGGAAACAATAGTGGAAATCTTTTCAGTAGGATTTCAAACATTACAACATAGCAATGCGGGCCTTTGCTGCTCGGCTCTTTTGATATCGCTGGCAAATTTCTATTCAACTTGCAGTAAAGCCATAAAAAGTGAGTAACTGCACATAAAAAACAGATTTTTCGAAAAAACGTGTACGGCACACATGAAAGCATAATACTTAAAAAAGTCCATTGTGACTGAGCAGCTGTGCAGAACGTTCATGCTAAGGCGACTAGCCTGATGTTTTAGAAGATAAGGCTGGTAGGGTTACTGTCTGTCATGCCCAGAGCTGCATAAGAAGATTGGTATCTTGCTGCCTACAATATAAAGAAAAATGCACTGGATAAATATAGACTAGAGCAGAGTTGATGAAAGCCTCATTTCCTCCCTTGTCAGGATTTCCCTTTGTGCTAACTTGAGCTTCAAGTATTTTTATGGTAGAATTATCATCTTTTGTGAGTGACACGTGGCTTACTAAAAAATAAGAAAAACAAAAACAAAACAAAAAAACGAAAGCAGCAAGTGAAAAACAGCCTCTACAACAACATATTAGAAAAGGAATAATAGTCCTATAGCTGCAAGAGCAGAGTTCCCACTGACATAAGCACTTTTTCTAACTTTTGCCTTCCTTTGCATATTTGAACATCATGCCTGCTGTGTGTCAGTTTCCACTGATTGCCCTCGCTGGCCTCTCGAGGTGGACACGGAGCCAGCAGAGAGGGGAAACTTTTCAGCGTGTTTATTACAGACTGAGAGCCAAATCGGCCGGGCAGGCCTCGCTTCCCACCTGTCGCTGTGCGGAGAGTCTCCCAGCGAATCGAACGAGTCCCCGTACTGCAGGCCCGGCCGATGGGGATCAGAGTAACCACAGTGAGCAGCTCGCCGCGCCCGCGCTTCCATGCACGCAGGACTGCTGCATTTACTGGTCCCCACGGATGATGACATCATTCCCGGCGAGTCAGAGAGGAAACTTTCAGAACGTTCCAGGCTCCATGTCCGTTCCTCATGTCTGTCAAATAAAATAGGTGTTAACATACACACACCCTGAAATGTCCCCAAGATATATTTCTCTTTCTTTGTAGACGCTGAAGAATGCCTTTGGAGAACAAAGGGAACCGTTTTACTGTTTCCGCAGGTGAAAGTGTTTTGTTATAATTCATGTGTGTTAAAACCACAGATTATATTTCATAATCTCCTCCCTTGTAGTTGATCTGACTAGTAGAAACTAATGGTGGTGATATTCCTGTACACTAAACAAGATAGGTTTATTTCAATGCTACAAAATCAATCTATAGTATTTTCTAAAAGTTGACAAAACTTGCATTAAAAGCTTAACTCACAATTCTATTTTATTAGTGTCTAAAAAATATATTTCAAGTCAATTGAATTCACCAACAAAGTAAAGGATTTTGTTTTATATTATCATAAATCACAATAAATTCATCACAGTTTTTAGGTTTTTGTTGATCATCATATACATTTCAGATATCGATAACCAGAATATACACAAAAGTCATTCCTAAATGGTGATTTTATGTATTTGGGGCGAAAAAGTTACCATAAATGGAAATCAGTCTTACATTGCTGTGGGTGAATTTTGGCCCACTCATCTAAACAATAGCTTGCTTCGATAAAAAATGAAGATTTTCAAACAAGAATTGCCTGTTTACAGCTTGTTTGGCTCAGGGTGTTGACTAGGCTAAAACCAAACCATCATTTAACTTGTTTTCTCCCGACCCTGTCAGAAATTGAGTTGCTAGCGTGTCGGTGAGTTTTGGATCAATGTCCAGCAAAAACCAAGAGCTTATTTTTTCCACCCTAGTTCAAGTTGGTTGGATGGCATTTTTTTTCTATAATAAATTAGATAATCATTTCAATACTTCATGCATTTTGTATGTTGGCAGGTACTTTATCATATTAATTATTTCACGAATGGCATATTGTTGTATTGTCTATCTGCAGTGAAAACATAGGCAAATAAACATCTGAAAACCTTTATTTGACTAAAACTAGCCAAAATCTCAACAAAGCGGGACAACTAACCAAACAGACTGAAAACCACAAAAACAATAATGTCAAAGGAACATTCTGAAAAATGGAAATCTGAAAAGCATCCTCTGTTTTTCAGATTCAGGCATCCTCTGAGTTGAGATGCTGGGAGAGTAGAGAGGAGAGTTGGACAGAAACAGCCAACGGGTGGAAAGATGATTTGAAGGAAACAGGTTAAGAAAACCCGAGGGAAACTAAGGACACCTAGTGATGATTACAGCCAAAAATCTCCAGACAGTGACTCTGGGACAAGAGAAAAGGCTTTTGCGCAACAGAGACAGCCCAATAAAAATGAACAATTTATCAAAACAAATTTTAAATAAAACCTAACCTAGACATAAATACAGTGAAAATGAGTGGACCAACAAAAATTAGTCACACAATGTAACCCACGGATGAATTTTTGTCGCAGTACATCACATCATTACAAGAAGGCATAACATGACACACACAGCGTGACACATAATGACTGCTTACCTTTGAGTAGATGAGTGGGCTCGTGTGGAAGAGTTGTGAGATCTGGAAGAGGCGTGACTGGCTGGGAATGATCGCTCTGTGGCGGGCTGTATGACTCGCTCAGTTGCAGGGACATTCTTTGATATGTACTGTAAAAATGGAAAGATTAAGAAATGTAAAAGAGAGAAAACTCTGATTTGATATGTTTATGCTAAACGTACATCCACCATAGGGATTTCCTCCGGGCCGGGTCCTGGGTGATTAGGTCCGTTAGCAAGGTTTCGATTGGGATGTTCAGGACACATGTTCTGTCGCATATGATTGTGCATCTTCTTTCTTTGTTTCCTGTTGGACAATTTTTGATTAATTTTTTTAACGTTAAGCTTGCAATTTAACCACAGAACTAGAATTAATTATGCATAAAACTGCATATTAGAGGAATCATATTATATTGTAAAGCTTATTTTTATTAAATAAATTAAAAAATATATATTTATAGTGATCTACTCATTGTTTTTCAAATCAGACTGGTTATTTTAAAAATACATTTTAGCAAAATAAATAAATAAATAAAATTCTTGGCATGTCAAACATGAAGTCTTTACTTTCCATTGCATTCTCCTCAGCCTAGAAACACTTTTCTCAATTTATTTACACAAAATAGATGTAACTATTAATCTACAACTATTTTCAGCTGTAAGCAAGAGCATTACTGAAGAAAGTAAAGTAACAATATATGTCCTTTAGATCATAAACTTAGTCCTGTGACAAGCTTTTGTAATCTTTCACTAAAATCCATTGGCTCAAATGACCACATAGTCACATTAACATGTCATCTGCAGAACTTACTTGGTTTTACAGTAGGCAACCACACACAGGATGCCCACCACCAACAGAGCCACACAAATACCCGTGATTGTCAGGACTCTTTTCTGGTAGAGTTCTTCTGCCTCTGTCAAAATTGAACCCATGAGACAACAGAGAGAAAAGACAGGAAATGATTAGCTTCACAAAGGAGGTGATGCTTCCCAAAGTACTTTCCAGATCTAAATTCTGTCGAATAAATCTTCATCCTCCCAGCAACACAAATACAATATGAAATCTAAAATGTCTAACATATATGCAGCAGTCCTAAACTTTACAGAACTATACATCTACTTAAGAATTCAGCAAGGAACAAAACATATTGTTACATTATAGAAACCAGTTCATATTAAAGTTAAATATGATTGTTTTGATTTGTGTTTGAACAAAAAAAGAGCTCCAGTGCAGCGTGGCTGAGGCACAAAAAGCTTTGATAAGTAATGTGACAGATTTCTCATATCCCCTAAAATAGGAGGATCCGTCTTTCATTCACTGGCAGCCATGTTCGTCATCATGCCAATTTGTGAGAAGTTTATGGCACCATAAATAAAGTTAGTTTATCTATAGGAGTAAAGTGGGAAATATTTCACGGTGCATGTCATCTGCTGATAATGACTTTACACAGAGGAAATGATACTGGTGTTTCTGCAATAACACAGTGTTCCTCTGTTCCAGTGCGTGAACACACTTGTATAATTGCACGATGTCTGAAAGGATGCCTCTAGTCATTATTCTAAAATCTCACACTCTGAAGCTCTTTTCTGGTAAAAGGAAAAAAAAAAGTATCAGAAGACAAAAGCCAACAATGAAAAAGAGACAGAAGCTGATAGAAAGGAAAGGGAAGGCTGTCAAACATTAAAATATCATGCATTAGAAAAGGGAGAATTTGAGCCAGGAACACACATATCATGATTCAGACTTCAACATTGCATTTCTGCACAGCTAACAACAGAGGATTGCAATAAAATACAGGAGATCACATGTAAATCAAAAGTGAGACAAGGCATGTCGGAAAAAAACGATAGAGATGAAGGAAAAATTACTTGGACTGAAAATGGAGTCAAATCATCTGGCAGGGACAAACATGAGACATCATGCTTGTTATGAATGAAATTAAAATCCAAGCTTCTAAAAGGGAAAACTATCGTCAGTATAAGGTGGAAACTTCTGATCACATGTACGGAGGGACATATTGAATCCATGTTAATGATGCCAGCTTGTCATTCGTATGAGTTATGATCACTCCAGAGGTTGATTGGTTAATAAAAAAAAGGGGAGGGGGACGATGTGTTTTACAAATCAACAAGCATGTCACATTGACGGACACTGTGGGAGCTAGGCTAGGACTGAGAGTCAAAATGGATTGTTTCATACCCATAAATTCAATCCCAAGATGCTCTGCCATTGCAGAGGGTTGACAGATGGAAGGAGAAACAAGAACAAAAACAAGAAACAAGAGAGCAGATTAAGGTAGTGGCACCTTGGAGCATACATATACATAGTGGTGGACAACACAGCCAACTGAAACAACAACCATGTCAGAAATTGTGCAAGACAAGACAAAAGCATGCAGCACACACTTCAAACTAAACTATACAACTCCACACAAAACAAATGAGCAATGCTAATTTCACATTCACGATTGGGGCTCTCAGTTTGGAGAGGTGAAATGCGTTCCGGTAGCTGCATGTCTCAACCCAACATATAAAGTCTTTAACTTTGTCACAACCACAAACCTTAATGTGTTTGATTGTGCTTTAAGGGACAAATCAACTCAACGTTGAGAATAATTGTGAAATTGGAGGAAAAAAATATGCCGTTTTGAGAATAGCATCTCTCAGGATGATGGTACCACCGTCTTGTATTGACTCATTAACTCCTAACAGAATGAACCACATAATATTTTTTTGTTTTCGTCTTAAACATCTCACTTTGCATGAATACTCTCCGAGGCACTGTTTGTTGTACAGCCAGTGAAAGCAGCAGAGCTTTATATTTTTTACAATTCCTTTCTGCAGAGATGTTTCAAGTTGTTACGTAAACAAACTCTGTGAATGGGGATTGAATTTTGGTTGCATAGTAACCCTCATTGCTGCTGTTTGGGGAAAATATGTCTCACATGCACAGATTACCCGTGCTTTTCACTGCTCTGCCGTGCAGAACTGCTACACTGTCAGTTCCCTGACACACCCATCACATGAACAGGCAAGTTAAAGGGCTGCTGTTAGAACAGGGGTTGCTTCAATACAGCTGTACTCAATATTGGAATAATATCGTTGAATTATTGCTGGGCCTAAGCTTTCTGGCAGAGCGAGGCCATAGGGATGTTGCACCAACTAGCCGAGTCCATAACTCTGGCAACTCTGTTGGTTTACTTGGGCTTAAGCGAGTCCCAGCTGTCCTTATGACAACATGCCTTATTAATTCAAGGCCTCACGGCTGAGAGGAAGAAACCATCCTCCTTCTCTGCTGTATCTCATGAGGAGAGATGCACCCTTCATCTGGGAGAAGCCTCAGTAGGTACAAAAAGGGAGTTTTTTGTGCATGCTCTTTCAAATATGTTTTTTAATACTTTAATTTCGTGTACAATTAAGATGTTTTTAATGTGCCTTGCAAAAATGTCATATCCAGTGACCTTTGTCACATCTTCTCATGTCACAATCAGACTTTAATGTAGTGTGTTTTATTGGGCTCTTATATGAAACACACTCAATTTGAAGTGGAAGGAGCATGATGCATAGTTATCATCTTTTAGATGATAACCAGGTCTTTTAGAGATACAAGCTTGAAAAATAACCTTCCTATCTTTGCTTAAAATTTAAATTTGCACTTTTTTTTTTTTCAAAAACATCTTCCACTCCACAATCACATGCAAAGTTTGTGGCTACAATGCGACCAAACATGGAAGTGTTCAATAAGTGTGAATAAAGTCACTTTATTAAGACTCATAGCAACTCGTCTTTTATCTTTTGGTCTCTCTTTAAGCTGACAAGATGTTGTGTAAGGAACAAAGCAAAGAAAGGCTGGCCTGTTTCCAAACGACTACACAGCAAGAGGAAATAGACGCCAATCTTGACGCAGACGAAGAGCTGCACCAAAGTGAGTGAATGTCGGAAAAAACACAATACTTTGCCAAAAGACAAGTAATTTCGCCAGAGTGCATTGCTGCTTAGTGTGAGGTTAAATTACTTGTAGTTAGGATGGAGAAGAGAGACAATGGGGGAGAGATGGGCTGTTTGCAATTCATTCTTTGCCAACATACAACAAACAGCATATGCGAGTTGAGTCTCTGTAATCAGCAGACAGATTAACAAGAGCAGATGCACTCACTGCTATGTACTTCAAATTGAAACTGTATGATCTTGCAAACACATGATCATGTGTTTGCATGATCATGCAAAGCAGGAGGTATTTTTTTTTTTTTAACAGAAAGGAATCTTGTTTTCATCATTGTAGAAAATGTAAGAATGTTTCTGTAGCTGTATGTTTTTGTAACAGTAATGCAGCATTTCTTCTTAACATTGTTGAATACTTTTGTGATACTGAAAACACTTCAGTGGGTTTAAATGCAGACAGACTGAAGGAGAAGCTTGTCTCCAGACTGTTTTCATAGGAAAATGCCTGGAGGCAGGATCTGTCCAGGGGAGTTCTCAGCAGCTCTTCCACTAATTTTGGGATAATCTTTCAGTTGATGGCTGTCTTAGCCGATGTCACCATGTACAGTTTAGATATTAAAATGCATCATTTCCAGAGTTGCAACACCTTATAGTTTTTGTTTATGTGAAAATGTGTCATTTTCTCCTCCACTTCACACTTTTTCATGATTTCCTGTAGATTTAGCACATAAAATTCCAAAAAATTACATTTATGTTTGCAGATGTGACATGACAAAATGAGAAGACTTAAATATTTTGCAAGGCACTTTGTGCAATGGGGCTCTTCCGATTATGAGCACCATTTTGTTGCTTTTTTTCTGAAGCGCTGCATGTTAGCAGATACAAACCCCCAAGCCTCCCCCCAAAAAAACAACTAGCTGTATTTTTTAATGATGGAGCCCGAACCTTTAATTTTCTCAGAATGGCTGTAATTGAGGAACTCAGCATGCGATCAACTGGTCTGAAAGTGAAACGAGCAAGGGCTTCTTGTCACAGCTTGAAGGCATGTGATGCTTGGCTTTCAGATGCATGCAGCTAACATTAGTCAAGAATTAAACAAGTCTTGGGAAGCGTTCTGTCACGTTGGTTCATGTTGCATCTGACAATGCAGCTAATTAAAACTGTAAATCGAATGGAATTCTTTGAGAAACATTATGCAGTAGAGAAGTAGTGTTTTCCTCTTTCATTTGGTTGGAACACACTGAATATAAACATGCCTTTTCATTGATAAGTTTTGTCCATTAATGCAGATCTAGTTCTGCATTAATGGACTGTCTCAGGTAATATTGCACAAGCTTGCATGTCTGCAACTGGTTGCATAAGGAGGTGTGTTTTAGCATTTATCCTGCCGGTGTTGATACATGCAGCTCATTATGTACAAACAATTATGTTTCAGGCAGCATCTAAAACAAAATCACTTCACTTCACAACAGGTTGCAGGCAAATCTACCACGGGAGAGCACGTGCAAAGCTCTTTGAGCTACAGGGAAAGCACATACACGCACACACACACGGAATCACATGCTGACCAAACACAGAAACACGCTCTACTAATCTGTGCCAGCTTGTGAATGAGTCATCAAAGGAGACACAGATATAATTATTAGGTAAGAACAGGAAATGAGTGCAATCTCTCTACACCCAGAGTACATGCATCACACGAGGACAGTCTGACACAGAGACAGAAGAGACAAGTTGACATACGGTAGAAACTGGCCATAACGTAGGTTTGACAGCGATCACCAGTAAAGTCATTTGGACACCTGATGGGAAGAAAGCCAAAGGAACAGAGGGAGGAGATCAGTGAGGAAAAAAAGGAGGAAAATAGAGGGACAGTGGAGTGAAAAGGAAGAGTATGTGTAAGAAAAAAAAGGGTAGAAATCAGGGGGAGGGGTGGGAGAGAGGGAGAGAGACACAGAATTAGAACAACAGCAAAACTATAGACAGCAAAAGCAGAGTGTTCCCCATGGACGAAACCACTGTGTGCATGGTGCTGTGCACAGCTCATTGCGAAGTTGACCTAAGAGGGAAGAAGAGAAGGAGAAAGAGCAAGACGGTCGGGGTGACAGGAGTCCACTGGAAGAATCCAGGGACAACTGCATCTCTGTTCTCAGCTGCTCATATCAGGTGGACATACTTTTATTAGGATAGGGCATGTACGACCGCAGGGGCTCGGTCTGCGAGCATCGAGGACCGAAGTATCCGGATGGACAACTGGGAAAGAGCAGACATGTGTTATGAAAAAAGAAAACACAGGGAGTGGGGTGCATTTTTAAATTTCAAGGCATTCATTTGTGCAACATAACACGTCATGTACAGAAAAAAAGAGGGGCTCTCAAGATTATATCCATTTTTAAAGCCAGGCTTTTGAGACCTAAAAGGTGACATTATTTTAAAAAAATAATAATAATAATTAAAGAATTTTTTCACATTTTTGATGTGACAATGACAGTTGAAATTAAAGAAACAGCTGCAGGATTTTCTGCCATGTGTTATTTGTTTTCTACATGACTCCTAATTTTGTTGTTTGAAAGCATGAGATTGCAAAATAATTTGCAGTCTTGGCTAAAATTCCCCATAAACTTGTGGTCTGCTGTAACTAAACTGAACTAAAGAACTGAGTTGGTAAATCAAAATACATTTTTGGCCTATAAATAATTCAAAGAAAGAGTTAAACTGAGCTTTTTTTCTTACAAGGAAACCAAAATTCCAAATTAAACTTTTTTTCCTGATAGTAACATTATCATGGTCAGACTTTTTTCATCACAAAAATATATAAAATATATATAAAAGTGTCTATTAGAGCCTCTGCATATAAATAAAACAAACACAAATCTTTTACAAAATAATCAACAAATGGCTATTATGAAATAAAAGCTGATTTCTGATAGTCCCCCGTTTACTCCATGCAAGTCTTCATCCATAAATCAAGTGAAGGAAACCTGTGCAACAAAGCTGAAAATAGATTAATGAGGTTTTCCTTTGTAAAGCCTCTTGGAATCCCAGTAGCTGTGCTCACAACCTGCAAATGTGAGAGTTTTATTATTATAACAACAAATCAGATGAAAGTAAACTCTAAATTTTTCACTGGAATTTGTGAAAACATAAATGCTTCCTAATATTGGACTGTTTATTGTACATGGTTTATGATGATAGCATGTAGCTTAATGTTTTTGTAACTGAAGACAGACTATCTCCAGGATCAAGGGTGTTGACCATACTTCCTCATTATAATCCCATTAGGACAAGGCAGTGGGCCTTTCAAAGGGCCACCAACATTTTACCGACAAGTAACACAAGACTGGCCAATCCAAGAAAACGTTGCCGAAAGTTAAAAAGAAAAACCTTGATGAGTAATTGAGAAAAAATTAGAAGAGAAAACAAAGTTCTGGGATGGGACCAAAACCAAACTTGTTACATGCGGAACAAAATAAGCAAATTAGCATGAGTTTGGACTTGTCTGGGAGGATCTGCTGTTTGCAGATATTTCAGTCCCAGAGTGAGGTAGAAATATGTACACTTATTTTTTTTGTTCTAATAGATCTGAAACATATTTTGGAAGAAAAAGCAAGACAAGGTTGACAGCACAAATGTGTTAATTTGTGTCCAGCTCACTGTAGAGAGCTGAACCTGAGAGTAAAACCTTCTGAGTCACATTTATAGATTACTAATACAGCCATATCCCTTAAGCATAAATGTGGGATGAGGCTGCCACCTAAATGTTTCACAACTTGATAATGGATCTGTCTGCTGTGCTGATCTTCATTATGCTGTCTATTCACTAATGCACAGCTGGGTTTATACTAAAATTAAACTTAACATATTTGGAGATATGTTTACTTAAGATGTAATTTTTGAAAGTAACTGATCGGTCTATTTAGGGCTGCCAGAGTATGATAGCTACACTTTTCAAAGATTTTATTTTAAAACTCTCTGACAACTATTTATCCATTTCCTTCCACTTTGTAATTATGCAGTAATTTGTGTTAACGTGTCACAAAATGGGAAAAAAAAGTTTTTGTCAGCGATTGTATGATCAAGTCCTCTTGGCAAAATCTGACCATCTTTGTTTCCTACTGCATATAAAAAAAAATGATCATGTTTAACAGTTAAAAATATTCTTGTTGATTCTTTTTGTTTTACTTTCTTTGTAATCTTGTTTATTTTTCTGTGTATATATATATTTGATTACACATAAATATATTTAGTTTATTAATTAACCTCACTTTTTCAAGACTTGTACATCCATGAGAAGCAGATGGGTGTAAAAAAAACAGACTTGTTGTCTGCATGATTGTTTGGCCTCTCAGTTATAACCAAAGGGAAACCAGGTCGGTATCGAGTGAAATGGCAGTGGGACAACAAATTGCTGCAGGCCTTTCCTGCGTTATCCATCGTTTCTGGACCTATGCCCCTGCCATGAGTGAATTAGCTGCAGCGGATGAGTTATTGCAACCTCTGATTTGTACACGGTGTATCAAAATTCTGCAGCCGTGTCCTCACTGGTTGTTTAGACGTTCTTTCTCTGGTCGACTTGGCAGCAGAGCCTTGCTAATATTTTGACTTTACATCAAACCGACTGACAGACTTATGTGACAGTTTGTGCTCCCCAAAAAAATCTGCATTTTAATGCCTGATAACCTTTGGAGGGAGATTAATTTGTTTCCTGATATTAGTTTCTACTTTATAAAGTCAAACTAGCAATATCATATTCACTGATTGTTTTTGTTTTTCATAAAAATTTGGAACGGTTTGCATTGTTCTTTCAATAATATAATCTGAAGCAAAGATGTATAATTTTTCTCAGATTTTAAATAGATATTTTATGCAACTCACATGGGATTGTATATTGTTTTCATTTAACCTGTTCATGAACTAGAAGTAATAAAAATCAGCAATTTTTACAAATAAAACACAGTGCCTGGCTAGAATCATTTCATAGTTTGTAACTTTACAACCACAAGCGTTTGTGTTTTTTTTTGAGAGGGAGATTTTAGGTGGTAAACCAATATATTGTAATGTACAATATTCAGTAACAGAGAAGTGGAAGTAAAACTGCATCTAATAGAATATCTTTTCACTTCAAAATCTGAAAATAAGAAGCTTGCATTTGCATCTAGCCACATTACGCAAATACAGCTAAACAAAAATCTAAATTAAAATCACAGTCTTGACAGCAAAACTTTATCATAGAATTGGCAAATAGTTTTGGAGTGTTTTTTTAAAGGTACTGTAACAGATTAACCGACTCAGAACCTGAAATTAGAAATGTATTAAAGTTCAGAGACAACATTTGAGGATCACCTGAATGAGTAAACAGCTGCTCAAAAATAAAAATGTCTGATGAAAACAAATAGAAAACTCCTTGTTTATGTTCTCCTACACACCATCCTTACTAATGTTTCTTGACTGTAAGCATCAGACAAACTCAAATCTAAACGTCAGAGGGAGAGAAAAATGGTTGTTTCTTAGAAAACGTCAACCCGTTTTCCACTTAAAAAGCAATGATACCGAGTTAAACACATCCTTGCACACTGGCCTTGATCCCTTCTGTCAAATGTAAGCAATGATTGTATTTATCTCATTGGAGGCCTCGAACAGGCATAAATATTTGCTCACTACTAAACCAGTGACTCATGACATTTTAAAAGGGCTTTTAATGTGCAGCTCTTCTCTACACTAAACAAAACTTAAAAGAGTAAGCACAACGCCTCACTTCATTATTAGCGTTAAAATACACAACAGGTGGCAGATTAGAGGAACTGAGTTTCTCCCCCGCCCCCCACTTGATGTGTAACTACTGCTGCTGAAAGAAAACTGCAGCATAATGACGAAAACAATTTTTAATACGGTGCTAGAAAGTTATTATACTGCAAAACATCTTGTAAAGATCAAACTCTGACAATAAAAACAGGGAATGCCAATATCACCAGGAAGAAAACTCACTTGCAGGAAATCTTATTTATACCAGGGATGAAGTAACAGTCGCCGCCATTCACACAGAAGGTCTTCTCTGTGTCATTGCATCTTCGGGCATGGCCTGAGCCTGGAGATAGCGTTGTGGTTACTAGTAAAAAAAAGAAAGAAAAGAAACAAAAGACAACATTAAGACATTTTCACATACATGTTTGTTAAATAGAATTAAAACTTATGATGTGCAAAAAGTCAGGCAATGCAGACGCCAGGATAGAAGAGGAAAATTGAAGAGTTCTTTAGGAAATAATTGTGTATTTTCTGCAAAAAATACTCATGATAAATCTATCACAAGTACAAAGTTAAATAAGAACTAATAATGGCCATTTCTCATAGTTTCTGTCAATATTTTCACCATAAACCATAATCTTTAAATATTTAAATGAAAACTTATTCACTTTGATTAACCAGAAATCCCACACATGTTGGTGAAGATGTGAGAAAAGCCTTTAACCTGTGACACATTGTATTTATGTCCTAGGGAAACGTTGCATGAATTGATAATTATTACGTTTCTCAAAACTTGAGATTAGGTCTCAAGTTTTCAAGACCTGAAATCAGGTTTGCTTTAAAGAAAGATAGCTCTCTAAGTCTACTGATTACCACGGTCTCAACCAAATCACTGCCTCTCATTTCCACAGCATTCAGGTCATTGCACCACTATATTCTCCAACAAAGACCTCCACAAAACTTACCATCTCACCTGCATGTGGAAGGGAAATGAAGGAAAAAGCTTTTGAAACTCAGACAGCAACACCCTTCAAACTCAGATTTGCCCTTGCTGTTTACCAAATCCCAAAACCAAAGATCTCTTGATACGTTTTACTGGGTTCTTCAGAAATAATCCTACTTATAATTGCTTCCCCAAGTCTTGTTGGTTGATTCCTCAAGAAAAAACTCCCATCTGGCAGCAAGATAACCAACCTTTTCATCCAAAATGTGTGTAGACTTCATGGTACCTCCCAAAAGGAAAAGTTATGCTTAGTTCAGTTTTCCATCCTCGAAATAATGGTAAAAATTAACAACTCAGTCAGGAAATGGAAGTCACAATTAGGTTTGTAACCAATTCTAATCCTTATTCAATGTTTACCGTTGCACATCGAACATGCACATAAATTCCATGCCAACATACATGTAGTTCACCAGCATATGGACTGAAAGATGTGGAACAAAACTACTTCACTCCTCCAAGGAACCATTGAACAAAATTAACAAGCATAAAAGAACTCCAGACCCAAAACACTAACTTGGCCAAAAGGCATGGTTTTCCTTCAAGTGCTATGACACGATATTCAAGGTGCCTTAATAAAATCCAATGTCAGTCCCACTGCTGTTTATTTGCTTTTTTTCCAAACCTAAGAGCATGACCTTCTGTTTGTCCAAAATCAAGCAGAGATGACTCCATGATCACCAGCTGCACGGCTTCTCCACCATCTGGATCTTCTTCGCCACCAAGAGGCATCTGTTAAGGCAGGATGCCAGCAGATCTGGGTCCATGACTTTTGCTGGCTCCTTTCTCACATCCCTGTGTAATCTCTGTATCAGGAAAGGAATGATGCAGTTCTGTTGCTCGCTATGTCACTAATCTACTAGTATACCTTTGTGTATACTTGTCTTCCCGTAGAAACCCAACTGAGTTTCTCCTTTTGCGTTCTCTGAAGTTACTTCCTCGGAAATCGTCCAAGTTTTAGAAAGGATTCGACAAACAAACCTGGAACACTTACCTCCATGAGCATCCTCCTCCAAAGCCGACCTTCTTGATCTCATCAGTCTAACCTTTCTGTCTCCCATTAACCAAAGACTTTCATACTTGTACATTATTCCATGTACTCACCTGTTCCTTTTGTCCTTTCTGTAGTGGTGCTGCAAGAGAAGTTGCTCATTGTACAATCCACGCCTGAAAGATAAAGAAACCAGTGTTTTACAACAAGTACAATAAATTTATTAACATGTCTGAGTGATTCTGCATGTGAGTTAAAAAAAGATGCAACCAAAATGACAACTAGAAAAGAATAGAGTTGAAAAATGGCTTAGTTGCGATAATTTATAGAGTAGATGGAAGAGTGGCTTGGGTGGAAGAGCAGGTTTGCTGGAGGCCTGGAGGTTCCCGGGAACCCAGTTCCCTCCCTCCCCGGGGGTGTCAGGCCGGGCATCCGACATTAAACCTCTCCCAAGTCTGTGTGCACGCAGCCGTAGACAGTGGGTGGCTGTACTGTGGGATTAGGTGCCAAAACGGAAAATAGTGTCGATACTACAGCCAACACAAATGGTGATATCAATGAATTAAATTGAATGCTGGAAAGTTAAATTTATGCTACTGTGACTTATTTTAAGGCTTTTATTTACATTTATTTGTGGTGACAAAAGCATAAAGGCTGCTGTATTTTTATGGAGCTGAACTCTTTATCTTAATAGTCACCAAAAGGTTACCGTAATGCAATCTCTTCAAGTCAAAATATGAATAAAAGATATGACTAATGGCCATGCTTAGTTTTTCTTTAAATATGCACTTCTGGGACAGTTTTATCAGAGTGATAGTCCTGTATATCAACAAGTATTTTGTGATTTACTTATAAACCACACTTTTATCTCCAAAAGGACTCTTTGATGCTCAGCCTCAGATGTAATTGTGTCTCTAAGCAGTGTTGACTCTATCTCAAGAAGCTTCTACGAAGAAAGATAAATATTTCCCTGACATAATGTAGGAGTTGTTTATGCACTGACTCAATTCGTTGGAATGGCCCGAAATGTCATGTATCTGAACTTAATCCTCCTTCCTCTGAGCTGACATAACATGCCTGGGATGAAGTCTGCTTATCAAAACACAGGGACAGGTAAAACATGGCAGGATTGGGCTTGAGGAGAGAGGATTGTGCTTTGCATGTCAGATGCTGACATGCGATTGTACCTGAAGTGAGATGCTGCAGTTTGCTGGTGGAGATACAAACGCTATGCACTGAGAAAAAAATGTCAATAGCTCCAATATATCTGTAGTCTGATACTCATGTCGTGCAAAGTGCTGTGACAAGAAATCGCTGAAGGAATTTCTCCAGCGAGGCCTCTGGGTCTGTTTGCCTCCACGGCGAGGTTTCACAACTCTTGCTTCTCGTCCACTATTGTTTCAAGAAAGTAGAGATGTTTTGCTTTGACAAAAAGCTAGAAAGGTTTCTTCTTCTGCTACTAACAAGGTAAATCAAATATATACTAAGTCAATGCTGTTGTTTCTAGTCAGAAAACATAACTTTTATAAAAATTAAAAATGCGAGAGCATACATGATGAAAGTACAACTGCCTTGCAAAGCAGTAAGAAATTTCTACTCAACTCTCAAAATGCAGTGCAGGCCACACTGAAAGAATCTCAGGTTTAACTCCAATAAACATCCACCCAAATAATAAACCAAGATATACGTTTACGGCAGGTTTAATCTGATTAGATTAGTTAATGTGTGATTCATGGCCAACATCTCAGCTGCAACTGGATTACATGTCTAAACTCCTAAGCTTCACTGTCACCCGTATTCCAGGGTTTAACAAAACACAATAATATTTTGATACCAGCACACCCCTCGGCATTATCCGCTGCCACTTCCATGGGAAAACATTTTCAGCTTCAGCAGCAGATCAGAGCGAACTTCACTTTCACCTGACTCATTCAGTTTGCGTCCTGCCAGGTAAAACTCCTGATAAAAAGATCAGGTAAGGACTGCGGTACCTCACAGGACTGCATGCCCCCTCCAATGCTAAAAATGGAAAGCTTTCCTAGGGGTTTGGCTCTAAAATGTGTTAGTGGAAAGACTGTAAAACAAGCTGGGTGAATCACTAAACAGAGCAGCAGCTGTTGATGTTGGGATGGGACAAACTGAGAGAGAGGGGGGAGTTACAAAGTTTTCATAAAGTTTCAAAGTTGTTTCGAGAGTTGCTCCTTCCCATCATATTGCTGCACACTGCCAGTCAGCTGCCTGACAGAAGCCTCCCATACTGCCTTTGTCGCTTACAAGAAAGAAAAATCTGGCTGCTTGGAAAAATAAAATAAAACTATCTCTGATTATAACTGACTGTCGGATCAACTCAAGCCGTCTGCCAAAACAATTACTAGTTGAGTTTGTTATACTTATATGACTGTAGTAAAATGAGAATGGCAAGATGTTACATTATAATGCTGTTAAAATATTCTGCCATTCATTTGTAAGTGTAATTAAAATAGCAATGTTTTAACTACTGAAGACTATTATTTTTTTAGTGAATAACAGTTCTTCAGCTGCTAAGAGTATGGGAAAAGTTTTATTTTGAAATGTGATTAGGGTACAGCAGCCAAGCTTACTTTGGTCACAGATGAATAAACATCATCCCTATTATTTTCTGTAAAATAACACCAGCTGTGTTTAGTGCAATGATCCTTTATTGAATTTATTCCGCTCAAACATGGCAAGATTTTTGACTGACATGCAACAATTGTTTATTGATACGAGACAATGGATGGATGGATGGATGGATGGATGGATGGATGGATGGATGGATGGATGGATGGATGGATGGATGGATGGATGGATGGATGGATGGATGGATGGATGGATGGATGGATGGATGGATGGATGGATGGATGGATGGATGGATATATGTAAAAGGAAAAACTGGTTCAAGCACTATACACTGTGGCACTCTATAAGCAGCCCTAATGAGTGGAAAAATATTAGAAAAAATTATTGCAACCATTAGTAGACACGGTTTAAATGTGTCTAAAAACAGAGAAGTCATGTTTTCTTAATGTCTGCAGCACATCTGAACATTTCTAAAGGAATAGATAACATAACCACGGGACTGATTTCCATTTTTATGCTTCTTTGTGCTCAGCAATATTTGTTTACAAATCCTTCCAAATCCAGTCACTTTGGTACATTACAAGTATTTCTTTTAGACACAAAAACCCAGAGTGTCTTAAAACAAACTGATCAACTCGGTCACTTTCTTTGGTTGGGATTAACTCTGGTAATAACTGTAACAGACATTAGTTGGATATTAAGCAGGTTATGATTCACTTGATGGTTATTTAAAATCTAAACATGAAGTTCAAAATCAATACGTTGTAAAAATGAAGATTAGAGGCAAAAGTAAAGCTAACAGGTTTTTTTGTCAAACGTCCTTAAAATGGGAACCTTTGCTAAACAGCTATAGCAGCAGGCTGGTCTTGTGTTGACATCCAGCTGAGTACTTGCAGGTGGAGCCCACACATCGACGCTCAGTACACAGGATTCATTTAGCCAAACAACAAATCCCATCTGTTTGTCTTCAAGGGCTTTTTCTAAGAAGGAGAAGCGTGGCTTTACCCTCCTAAGAGTGAAATGAAAAGAAAAAAAAATGTCTTCCTAGACAATTCAAGAACTCCACCAAATAAAAAAGTTGCTACACAATTTCTTTACGTGCTTAAGTTTGATACAGTCTGATATCAGGGTTTGTAAGTACGATTTTGCAATCCAGTAAAGGATCGAAGTGATCACTTCTACATAAAGATTTAATGCACAGATAGAAATTATCCTTAGAAACAAATAACTGTTGCAGAAGCACCGATGAAAGCTAAGAAAAAAAAAATCTGTCCACTTAATTCAGAAAACTTACAACACATTAAGTATCATCTGGGTCTTACCTAATTAAATGAAGGTCTTTTTTTTATTGTTGTGCAACCCAGCGTGTCTCATCCAACCACAGCTGAACAAGGGGCACATGTTTGGAATAAAATCATTGCTGGTATTGATGTTTTGCAATTTGTCTCTATTGCACGTCATAAACAAAGCTGCTTTTCTTTTGTTTCTTTTTTTTTGACGCATTCTCTTTTGTCACAACACAAAATATGATAAGATTACAAAAACTACGTCATTTGTTCGCAGCCAAGTTAAATCACTTGGAAAGCCCATAATTAACAATAAAAACCTAAATAAGGGTGTAAAAAAGGATGAAGTTTCCCTCTTTATCGATAAAAAAATGTTTGAGCATTTCAGTTTTTCTTATTTCCTTTGCACAAAAAATTTTTTCTTACCACTCGGGGCAATCAGTGATCCAAATGACCCGACTGCAGAAATGCTACAGATGAGGCTACTGATTTCTCACGTGTCTCCCTATCCACCATCCCTTTGTGTTTATGTTTTAATTTGTTTGTGCTGATGTTTGTTCAGACTCAACAACATATTAGCTTGAGATTAAACATCATGATAAAGCCTAAGTATGTATAGAATCGTTTAGAGATTAACATTGACACATTAACAGAGCATCTCATGTAAATGTGATGCAGCAAAACATTCACTATCACTGAAATCAGTGACTTGACAGAATATTTTGACCAGATTTTCAGCACAGACTGAATATTCTTTCAGAGTTGTTGTAAACTCTGACAACACACCAGATTCATCCCGTCTGCCAGTACATTTATTTTCTGTGACCATAACAGATATTGTTTTCCTTCATTGCTCATTCATGCATTTTTTTTTTCTACAAATTTCTTGGCAGTAAATGTGTGAAAAACATTTTCAAGAATTATACCGGCTCACTTATTTTCAATATGTTGTGATGGTTCGGTTCACAACTTAAAGAAGAGTTTCATTTTTCACGCTTAGTAAACTCAGCTTACGTACACATTCATAATCTGTGAGATAGACGCAATGTGGGTTTATAATGTTGAGCAGTTATTCTGTTTTTTGTGTGTGTTTGGATTTCTTTAATTGCGTTCAGTCACATCGGTTTTACATCAGACGAGTGTTTGTCTTGAGAGGAAGATTAGGTTTAAGTGGGTTAAATCTTTCTCAAAATAATGTCTGAACATGAAGCAAGTGAAAATAATCACAGTGAAAGCACATATTTTACTTACAACACCTTTAGTCTTATTGCATTCCTTTATTCTTTTCATTCAGCCACTGCTAATAAATAGCACTAGATTCTTGATGGTGGGTTTGATATTCTTTACATTATTTTTTTTTATAATGCAGTGAAGGTTTTATTTCTTTATGTATGTAATCTGGCACAGTTTGTAGCTCTAAAATATACAACTTTTAATGTGTTTGGTAAATTGGGTGCATATTTATTTCTGGTGTTTGAATGTGCTCATCCAGTTTAGATCAATTTTTTTTAGAATATAGCAAAAGTGAGCCACAGACAAACATGTCTTTTTAAAAACGTGAGAAATTAACTCCACTATTGTGTATCAGGCATGGTTATCTATACAATCTATTTATACAAATAAATACTTCAAATGTAATATGATGTTCAGTATTTGTAGAACAGCATAATTGTCATCATCAATAGGCGACAACAAAAATGATCTTAGTTCAGTGGCAAAACCAATGCAAAGTCACAGCTTTAGCAAGTCACTTAGAGATTATTTTGGGTAATTATGAAAAAATGTATTCTTTAAAAAATTTAATTCAAGGCTTTGAAGCTTTCCTCCAAAAATATCCAGACTATTGCAGAGTCAATGCTCTGTTGAGTTGTGTGTTCCTTTAGATCTCAATAGTGACAAATTGTTTAAGTGACCAAGTAAGAATGTTAAACAATAATGCTTTAGAAATGACTCTAAACCCTTATTTTTTTAAAGCATTTTTGTGAGGTATAGTTCAGAGTTTTTAAAATAAACTTCCTCTGAAACCTTCAACTTGTTTGTCAGTTCCCAACCTGAGTAACTGTAAGGAAATGAATCCTTTTAACGTTGCTTTCTCTGACATCCAACTAATTTATATGTTGCTCCCAATGATGTAGAAACTAGTCACACTGAATCATTGGTTTCTAAACGTCCGACTTTCTTGACGATCTGTGTTTTGTAGAGTAAATAGTTCAGCTACATTCCACATATTGCTCTTTAGGCACCTTCTGAAGTTAAAGAAACCAGGGTTTAGGTATGTTCATTAATTCTTGGCCGAACGTTGGGGACAATTCCCTGTGACCCCAAACAAGAGATTGGCTGCTGGGTTGATGAGGGTTGAAGTAAGAGGATTTTTTCCTGTGTTGTTTATATGCACTCGTGTAGCCAAGGTTTTGATAAGTTTTCTTGGTTTCTTAACCTTGCGTTTCAGTTTTCCATAGCAGTATAGCCCGGGGGTTTGAATGTGAAGAGAGCTGAGAAGAGGTTTCCTCCTGGGTTAGTGAGAGCCACAGTGTTTAGGCATCAGCTTTTGCCACTGACTTTGATTAATCCTTCATGGCCCAAGAACTGAAAAGGAAAAGCTGGGGGTGCAAGCCGGACCATCTGGAAACCTTCACAAACATGCCTGTCTTTCCACGCTCTCCAAAGGATTCTAGGAAAATCGTAAAAGTGAAAAGAGAGGTCCCTTTTGCATGTTTCTTTTTTTTTCCTTCTCCTGAGGCACCCTCTGCATATGCAGCAAACAGAAAACTGCTTGCATCGAATCATAGCCCTGAACCGCACCTCACAGTCCAACCCATTTATCCAGAATTGTGTAATGAAATCAGTTTTCAGTTTGGCCCGACTACGATGCAAAGTTATACACATGTTCTGCTAATTCATGACAAATGTTGATAATTTTCTTCAGCTTTGCTTAATCTGTTTTACTTCTGTGGAGCGCTGTTGAACAGAAACGCATCTCAAAGCATGAGACAGAATGTGAATCTGCAGAGGGCGAACGTCAAGGCAGTTATTTAAACACTGCTGGACCAGCATCCATCTGGACTTTGTTACGGCTTTTTTACTTTTGCTCTTAAAAGCAATGTTGTCAAGATAAAACATATAAATCATGTCTCTGATTCAGGAGTAAATCACAGTCGTAAGAGAACAGTCCACAGGCCTTCATTCAGACATTCAGCTTCGAGCTGCAAAAACATACAGAGGCGAGATCCAGTAAATCTCCATCTCAATTAAAACAAAAAACAAATATCCTTGGTGGGCTGTGAAAATCAGATGGAAGAATGTTATAAAATGCCACAAGTATAGAATATTAAACGTATAAATAAAGAGGGTGATGGTACCTGTAATCCCTGTCACCGATACCTGCTTTTCCACAACTCACTTTTATGAACCAGGAAAAAGAAAAATCAGATTGTTTCCCCCTCTTCAGACTCACACACCCTTCACCTCCCTTCACCTCCTTACTTCTTGGCAGAGAATGTCTGACATGTCTCCTGTTACAGCTGGGACCAGGATCTTTCAACTTAGGTCCAGTTCAAGTTGCAAGTATTCTTGCTACACTTTTGCGTGCCGCATGTTCTTTTATGCTATTGTGCAAAGGCTGTCTTCTCTAAATGGACTTAATAGAGTGAACCTGATAAGTTGGCAGCACAAAAAGACCAAAGTGGGAAGTCTGCCTTTGGTTGAATATAAAGTCGTTGACAGCTTGGTCTGATGTGGTTGCAGAGGATGTGCAAAGAGTTTTAGATGTAGGTTTGTGGGCTTAAGTTCTGTGGTTTAAGCAAAGTACATGAACTAAAGAGAACAAAATGACTCCATTTATCCAGCTGAACACAAATTAAACATGAAACAAAGGAAAAGATGAAGCAGAAGTTACATGAAGGCTCTTTATGTTTTAGATATTAGCAAGCACTGACATTTTTATGTGCCAATATGAACGCTGACGCATAAAACATGTTTTCATTTCCAGATTTGGAATTACAACATATGCTGACAGAAGCTGAAACCAAGATAAAGCTGTCGCCGAAGTAAGATTAATAATAAAAAAAACAGAAACAAATAAAAAGGTAGCCTAAAAGAAAGCACAAGATACAGAGTGAATGCTTGGAAGAAGACGGAAGAGAAAAGATGGTGTGTTGACACGATCAGAAGGAAAATATCAAAGCGTGCCAAAACTAACAAAAACCAAATACCGTACGTAGAGTTTAACCACACCCAATCAATAGCTGCATCCAGCATCTGTGCCTTCAAGCGAGGGAGATTTCATGTCAAATAACCAGAGGAATTAAATTACTATTTACTCTCAGTGTGCAGTATGAAAAAAAAACCCTTTATGAGTAAGAGTTCCTTTAAAGCTTCTTTCCAATAGAAAATTATCCACAATTCAAACGCCTCTGAAATGAAAACAGGAATGTTTAGAAAATGAACAAAATGGAGCCTGCCCGCAACATTAATCTACCACCCACTCGTCAGTAAGACCACCACAACCAGTGTGTCTTCTTTTATTTTCTTGTCTCCTATTACCATTTTTCAGTCACATAGCTGATATGCCTGGTCTTGTCTGCCACAATCGTCTTAGCGCTAAAGTGTAATCAAAGAGCAACCTAGTACGTGATTGCACAACAGCTGTTCAGGCACTGCAAGGAAACAAAGTGCTTCTTTGGCAGGGCGGGAAATGGCACGACACACACGCGGGCGCTGCTATGGCTGCTGCCGGACGCCAGTTTGAGTGCATTTGGCAACTAATGGCCAAACTGTGTTTTCTGCAGCTCAGTTCCAGGCAGGTTTGCTCTCTGCTTGGTCATTTCTGTTGTTCAAACTATTTGCACATTTGAAATGTTGAAATATTAAAAAACAAAAAATAAAATGAATGCAGCCTTCACTCTTCTCTGGTTGAGAAATAAAGCTCCCGAGCAAGAAGTGGTGAACATATTTCTTTTGGAGTGTTCTTCTTTTCAGTCCTGGAGGGACTGAAGACCCAGTTGGGAAAGATTTGAAACACTAATTCACTGATGTGGAAAGGTAAAATCTAGCACTGACCACTGACCCCGAGGACCTTCGCCCATCCACTTTAGAACCTCTAAATTTGCCAACATCTTTGGTCAAAGCCCCCCGACAGGGCAGAGCTTCTGATAGTTATGTCAACAAAGTAGATTTGCAGCCATAAGGTGACACATTTGAACTTTAAGGCCAAATGGTAAGTTGTGTGGAAATTCCTTCAGCATGTGCAGAATACAATGTGTCACTCAGCAAGATGATGATGTTTTTACCTCCACACTTTTAGTTTTAAGTCTTAACCCAGGTTAGCTGAAGGTGACTCAAGTAAAAGGTAACAGGCAAAGTAGACACTTTTGTTGTAGCTACATATTGGTCAAAATAAAATTACATACTGCAGCTTTAATCAACTAATTTTTCAAACATCACACTTCAGTCTTCTTGCTCATACGAGGTAATTTCTTGCTAAAGAGAACGTTTGATGATGAGGAGAAAATGCCAAAATGATGTCTGTGGAAGATTTAGAAATTTTCTTTTGTCTCGACCCAGAAGCAGATTTCTGATATCTCTGTAAAGAGAATAAAAGTTTAAAATGAATTTTAATTTTTTTATGAAAACTTTTACTGGATTTATTAAAATATGCCATAAGAAAAATATTTACACACTTGTCAAAAATCAAAAGCAAGAGCTTTATTGGTGTTGCAGCAATGAAGCTGTTTTTAAAATTTTCACCATCATTTTCACAATTTATCTGTGGTGCATTAGCTGGGTCACTGGAAAAAATTACCTCCAGTCCGTAGCCTATAAATATGTTGATAAAATTAAAACTTTACTTTAAATCTGAATATCAACTACGAAGTTAACTACGAATATGAATAGAGATGCCAGTTTCACTTGGAAAGTCAGCACTTCTTTTTACTGAGAAGTAGATTTAGTGAGCTAAAAGGAAACCCTTTAACCCCTACTCCAAATTTGGGTCTCATACTCTCAGTTATTGCAATGGCCAGCTGTTCAGACCAAAGATTTTCCCACTGCTATTCCCCGAAAGCCAAAAAGCACTCAGCCTATTTGTACACAGCCTATGTATATTTCAGTGTGTGTGTGTGTGTGTGTGTGTGTGTGTGTGTGTGTGTGTGTGTGTGTGTAGGTGTGTGTGGGGGTGTGTGTGTGTGTGTGTGTGTGTGTGTGTGTGTGTGTGTGTGTGTGTGAATACAGCCCTCTTATGCCTATAAACACACTTGCATACACACACCACCCACACTTGTCTTACACCCTGAAAACAGGCCATGTAGCAAGGGTATTTGTTAGGCTTTTGGGCCTCCGTATATTACACGTCGACTTCATCGCAGTGTCATCCTCAAGTCGTGCCTTAACACTTAAACGTGGATAGCGTGAACTTACAGGTACCGACTACTCATAGAAAATTCCGGAGAAAAACCTTGCTCACCTTAATAAACATGATGTGATGATGAGTACAGGTGCCAAATCACCAATGAACGGAAACAGCATGATGGAGTAATGGGAGGTTTAGGATGACAGACATCTGTGGCAACTCAACTACAACGCTGAGCTGCTCAGAATTAAGCAATGGAATGGTAAGTATATGTTCCCCTTTTGCACAAAGAAAATGTTAAAAAGCACAAAGACACGTAGAATTAGTCATGCCTCATTCTGAAAAATGCAAGGTAACAGGAGGAGCCTTGATTTTGTTTGATGTGAGTGAACAATAGTTTTCTGGCAAGCCCCTTTTCAATGTTCTTGCTCTGTTCACAAAACATCCAAGCAACTGCGAATTATTACAGCCTCAGTACAAACAAGTCTTTATGATGCAATGAAACATTTTAGGCCATAATTCTCCTCTTTGAAAACAGTAACAAACACGGCTGTGTTTGTTAGTTATTTGGCAAGTTAAAACAGAACCCAGAGCACAGCCAGCCACAGCTGGGGTCACCAGCAGAGACAAGACCACCAGGACAGCTGACAGGGGGCTGAGAGGGATTTTTTTTATTATGCTATCAAATTAAGGCCCTGATACATTCTGTCCAGGAGTAGTGGAAGAGTTAACAAAGCCCCTGCACACAGCGAAAACCTTGTGTCACCTCCTGCTCACATCACTCAGCTTTCAAGTGTAACAGCTGCTTCCTCCTGCATTCATAGCCATATCCTCATCCATTCAAACTGATGGCTTAACTGACCTATATAACATACAGAGTTTGCTGGATATCTTATGAAATGAGACGTGCTTTGATTATTTATAACATTAGAACACCAAAATGACCAGATGAAACTAAACTGAGAGAGAAACATTTGGAAGCTGCTTTATTCTGTTTGTCCAGTTATGCTTCTTAAGCCAATGCAGAATATACAGGCTATGATCAGAAGAAGGATACACCACATTAAAGTGCTTAATTATTTTTTACTAGCCAAACGTTACTAGTTGTTTCTCAGAATAAACTGGAAAGCATCAAAGAAGCACAAAAATGGAAAATTTTCAGTTTCTAGGTTTAACCCAATTCAGAGTTTTAGAATTCCAGTTTTGTGTTTTTATTGGGTTATGTTGCTGGTCTATCTATTATGTTCCACTTAAGGTAGGAGGAACATTATACCCAGGAGGAAGAGAAAGCATTCTTATACTGCGATCCTTCTACCATGTTTCTCCATGAGGATGACATGAACTTTTAGCTTTCTGCCACTTCTGGATAACTTCTGAATCTAAATAGGTGTGCTGGATTTTCCAAAAAAAAATATTTAGAGTAGAGGTGGCTGAATACATAAACATAAAAATGCATTATTTAGATTTTTATTTATAAAAAGAGAAAGAAATTCAAAAACATTTTTCTTTCACTTTGCAGTCTTCACTTCAAAACATAATATTTATGAGAAGTTTTGAAGACTTTGCATTTTTTAAGGTCAAAGTTTAAGATCAAGTCAACTTAGTTTAAGTCTGCCAAAGACATACTATAACAATCGTATGTCAGGCTGCAGCCAGAACTGTCAGGCTGTAGCATGAACTGTCAGGCTACAGCATGATTGCATGATTTGTGCTTATGATACTGGAGGTGTTCATCTGCTCAAAACATAAATTTTTCCACTTACTCTCGATCCTCCCACACTTCTGGAAACTGACCAGATTTCCAGAAAGGCTCAAACAGTAAACAAAAACAAACTCCAGCGTGGGTGAAATGGCTGGATTTGAGAACCCCTCGAGAAAAAAAAGGTCTTGAACTCTGATAAGTGCAAACTGTCATGTCTCCATTGGAAACAAACCACCTTAGGTCAGTGAGCTGATGCTGGGGATAATATCTTTGACGCAGCTTGCTTTGATAATCACATAAAACTAAATATGGTAAAAAATATTCTTTTGGAAGCTTGTTATTTTTCGTCCTAAATGCTCAGATCATGATCAGTTCCATTCATTTCTATTTATTCAACAAAGTAAAGATAGTCAGCAGGATTCTAAAGGTAAAGTGATTCATGTAAAAACAATATTTTTGTTGCGATGTTGTCAGTCAGATTACATCCATCCGGGACCGGACACTGCCTCTTTTTTATAGAGTCCAACTAAAAAAGACCTGGGATTCTGGCACAAACAGGAATTCATATTCAGAACTCAAGACTTAGGATTACTTGGAAAAAGTGGGTATGACTAATAGTACAGCAGCTACAGCCACAGAGCTTGATGAAGTGTTCTCTGGTGGGCTGTAAATACAAATCATTTGGCAGATGTAAATAGTTGCTCTTCTTAGATATAGGCGGTCCAGTTGCTGCAGCTTCTTCTTACACACAGCGATCAATACAATTGACTGGCTTACGACAAGCCCACAACTAACATCCTTTAGCGTCATTGGAGTCCAGTTTATCTTGTTTGCGTGGTACAAGTGAGTAAGTTTTGTTTTACGCACGCAGGCTAAAGGGTGACATAGTAGATACGAAGGAAGTTGTTGTTTATTCCAGTCAAAGTGCTTACAGTTTCGCTTACGTAAAACAGATCTTCAGATTTACTGGAAGAAAACAGAAAAAAATTCAGTTTTGGTTTTACTTGATGACAAACGTTAGTCCTGTATACGGTTTAATCATGTTACTCAAAAACAATAAACCCTAGAATAAAATTAAAATCTGACGCATGTATGATGTTAGATCGCATAGTGAGCATGCCAAATACACCAAACTGTGGTGTGGAGAAGATGCTAAAGGGCTTTCTTCCACTCAACCGTAAAACTATTAAGATATTGTGAATTAGTTAATCATTACTTCAGGACTCAGAGGGAAAACATACATGTGCATATCTATGTATGTATGTATGCATTTGACTGGGGGTAAAGAGGAGGGTCCCGGTGCGTGCAAATTGTTTCTAGTGGGCCTCAGCATGACTACTGAGGTTGGAGCAATCATATGTTCAGCTGTGATTTCCATCAACACATTCCTGGACGCTCACACAGCCTCTCTGTGGAGCAGTGTGCAGCACCCCCCAAGGATGTGACCTGCAGCCTGCAGACACATGGCTGCCTTGCAAGCGCTTATCACAACACGGCGGCCTGCAGGATAAATGGAGGCCTTAATCTGAAGCCACGTGGAAACAAGCAAACTCTGACTGCTGCTGCCTCTCAAAGCTGGCCCTGTAGAAAACAGTTGATGATATACTACACCGCGCTGCAGAGGGCCAGCAGGTCTCACCATGCCAGACTGATTACAGGGTAGAGGTCAGACCACATGGACAACAAATGGTCCCCGGGCGTCTACACTGGGGGTCGTGGATGAAGTTTAAGCCAGCACTTGCTAAATGGCAGCAATTGTTACTGAGATGTCTGGAGAGAACAAACAAAGTTCCATTTACCTGAAAGAAAAAGTATTTCTAATGTACTCTGTCAACAGCATGTGGTGTTTCATAGTTTAATGAAAGAAACTATAAAGAAAACCAATTAGATCTTTAGAGAGCTGAAATGATAGAAGGTTGTCAGGCCTGAGTTTATCTCCTTCTTTAAGATAAAAGATTTCAAACTAAAATGTTACATATTCAAGAGATGTAATGCTACACTTTCAAAAATCTACACTTCCCCAACATTTGAATATTACGCTTAGTTAGAAGTTTAAAGTTGGGAGGGACTTTTGAGGACTTCTCAGGGTCTCTGAACTGAGTTCTTGTGAAATATGAAGGAAATGTGACCTTGTGACCTTGTGACCTTGCATGAAAGAATTTCTTCCTTTTTGCAAAATCCTTAAAATCACAACTGGATGGACAACTGGAGAAAATAAATTTTGAACCAATATCAAACCGTGAAAGTGTATTACTACACTTCCCAGAGATTATTCAGTCCTATTGTTTGGGATCACAATGAATAGCAATTTGGACAATAACATCAAAGATCTTTAGTAAACAGAAAACAAACTATCCACTTTAAAATAAGTTTTTTTTACTTGCTGTTGGTCTTCTACATCTAAGAGGATGTGTTCAATTTTCTACAAACTTGCTAAAACATGATATCTAAACTACTGCTGGTGGGGAATGACTGATAATAATAAGGGACCTAATTTCAAATGAATAAACAGGGTTTCCTCCAATGTATCATAAACCTGGCGGGCCGCCAGGCTGTACTTGGCCCCGACAGGCTAAGCATTGCTGGTTTTTATGTACAAAAAAAAAGAATAATTGCTTAAATTAGCTTATTTTATAGACCAGTGACCCCGGATTGCATGCGTCTTTGCTTTGGCCAAGTTTAAAAGCAATCAGTGATAACTGCACCTTACTGAGATGTATTGGTGAACAAACACAGCTCAAATTTAAAGATCAAACTCACAGCATTAGGCTCTCACTAATGCTGTGAGTTCAACAGCAATTAGTCTAATTACAAAAAATTATTCTTTGCACTTTTACAAAGATTTTTGTGAAATCTTAAATTGAATTCCTTTAATTCATCTATGCGGAAATCAGTAAATCAAATTTAACAGCATAAACAAATGATAAAATTCTATTTTTGTGGTTTGTGTTAAAATGTTAGCATTTATGGGGCCTCTGAAGATCTGGGGGGCCTAAATCAGCTGCTTAGTTCATATATGCTTTGGGTCTGTTACAAATGTGAACAGTGTTACTTAGTGTTTTTAGATCCACTGGCTAATTGGGAGTCAACAATGACTTCCATCAACGTATAATCACCAATTCACATTTTACATTCAATGTCAACTTAACATGTTCACGATGGAGCGCCCACTGGGGAAAATCTGGAAAAAATGCAGCCAAAACTGTACCTTCACATACACAAACACACAAAAAAACAAGAAACTCAAATACTTATCTCAGCCATCTGTGTAGAATATTCAGTAACTGGCACTTAATCACTGTATGTTTCTCTTCCACTCGTCCAACAGAGAGGCATGAGCAAAATCCCCACACAAGTCCAATCAATCAATATTATTGGCAAACTCCATCCACTGGCATGAAGCCACTGCATGCCTTCAAATGCTGAGATGGGGTTCACTCTGAGGAAAACTGGCATGTTTTTCTTGTCTGAGGCAGACTTGGTTACATTTGTCTTGCTGCACAAATATTGTTACAGTGGCCAGCTGTAAAGTGTTGTATCAGTGAAAATGTCTTATATGTTTTTAGTTAAAAGCTTCTGCACCAAATCCACCTATCACTTTCACTTTTGGGAATTTTTTCAGGCAACTCGGATGTCATCACCCTTCAGTGCTACCCAGACATGCTAATAAAAATGTTTTTGCGATATTTACCATGACAGAGACATATTAGTTTACCGCCTAAAACCTTTGCAAAAATTCATGAACATTTATTTCTGGAATAACTATCAAATATGGAAGTAAAAACACACACAAATGCTTGCCTGAGAAAGTCTGTGCATTTTGCAAAAGTAGATTGTGGTGGCCTGGATTCACCATGTGGTGGAGCTGAGTGCTGGTTTTAGGCAGCATGCAGGCTCAGCCATGTGCTACACTGTAGGTAACACTGTGAGTCGAACTGATGCTGCTGCACCAAGCGGCTTCAAAATTTAACTGTGATTTCTTTGTTTTTAATAAAAAAAAAAAAAGATTTTTAACAATTTCTTTTTGCTCAGGTTTGGCTAAAACACTGTTGCACCCTAATGCAGACATCAGATACAGCAGGAAGAAGACGGGGGAAAGCTTGCAACCGCTGACTGCACTGTAACACATCTTCCTCCTCTTCACTTTTTTTTCCCTTGCTCTGCTATTCTCCTTCCACAAGTAATATATATCTCTCTTGCTCTTACTAATAGCTTTGTCTGTTTTCTGTCATGCATTCCCTCGTTTTACATGTTTTCCCCTCCCTTTATCCACACTCTGTTCTTCTTCTTCTTTTGCTCCCCCTGTCCATCTACATCTGCACCCCCTTCCCTCCTTTCGCTCTCCCTCACTTGAAGGCACACATACACAGATAATACTGCAGCTACATGCTGGTTTGGCAACATACTGCAGCAGGAAAGCGCGCTTCACTGCAGTCCTTTAACACAACAGCCGGTTTTCTCCTGACCCAATAGGATGGAAAGAAACTCCCTTAATCAATTACGTGTCGTCTTTAATAAAACCATGCTTTTATCTTCCAACAAACCTTTCCTTGATCACATTTGCTTTAACGGCAATGTGTCATTTTCCCTAAACAACTGCCTTAAGCCTCATAACCACATGTTGTAATCACAGCGACATTCCTCTTTAAAGAAATACAATATTTAGCCACAACACAGTGAAAAAAATCTTTTGTTACAGTAGAACCAGAGATAAGTTTAGGCACATTGTGGACATTTTGTCCATGAGGATGATATGCTGAAAGCAGAAAAAAATGGCTAAGGATTACAGGGGAGACTTTTGCAACAGCCAAAATTTGATGCCTGAAGAGCTGAGTCATAGCATCTCAACATCTGCAGCTGTTGTGGGATGTTTCCGGCCTGCGAATGCCAGGGCTTACCTAAAGCCATCGAAAGAAGAAGATTTTTGTTTAAGAAATGAAAGCTGGCAACAGGCTGAACAAAGCCTCCATTGGTCCATGTTGTTGTACTCAGTAGCATAGCTAATGTAAATAAAGTACTGAAAAAGTTCATGTTACAGTGCCATACAAAAGTACTTAAATATCTCATATTACAACCAGAAAAGTCAGTGCATTTTAATGAGATTTTAAATGACAGGCCAACACAAAGTAGATCATTTAGGTGATGCAAGGTTTAAAGTGTTGTCCATTTGTATTCAACTCTACAGGTCAATGCCTTGTAATATCGTGTTTCGCTGCATGTGCAGCTGCAGTTCATTTAGGTATGTCTCCGCCTGTCTCATACATCTAAAAACAGAAATTATATCAAATGTTCTGAACTGCACTTCTTTGCAAAGATCCTCAGTGGGATTTAAGTACAGACTTTGACTGGGCCACTGATATACATGAATACGGTTGACTCAACACCTTGGGGTATTGTTTTATCATCTACCAATGCTTTAAAGTTGTCCAGAACATTATCACTAATCAGTTTGCTGTATTATTTTGTCTTCTTGATGGCATTTGTTCACTACTGGACACAAATGTAAATTTTTTCTATCAATTCGGTAACTTTTAATTGATAGCTGCGCAGGATTTACTCCAATTTAAAGAAATTGGACTAAACGGGAGTTGGATATGAATACAAAGCTTCAGAGGATTAATGGAGTCCTTGTCTCATCAAGTCAGTGATGCTGAAAAGTCAAAATATGAGCCTGTCTTAATATTTGGTGGGTGGTTATAATATTATGGATAATTAGCGTAGATCTCCTCAGCGAAGTCTTCAGACCTGCCTGCAGACATGTCACCCCCAATTCGCCCCGTCTTGCCTTCTTCCCTGAAGCATGACAGAAGTGGGTGTGCTGTTGGAGTACAATGGGATGTTTTTAAGGAACAGTGAACTGACACATCCACTCGTACACAAACAAACCAAACTGACATACAACCAGTGATTGCTGGCATTTTAAAGGAAGAACAGCTATGCCATTGAGTCAGTTAAGAAAACGTCCATGCTGACAGATGGAAAAGCACAGGGATGCTTTTACACAAAGATATGCATTGATGGTGAATAAGAAACATATTTTTTTCTTTGCTTTAGTGTCTGCTCTACCAGTTGCCAGCTCTTGTTTATTATACATTGCGCTACACGTAAGGATATCCTGTTCAACTTGTTTTAAATCGTGTGCACTGCAAGTGAAAACACTGTTCCATAAGGCTGCTCTGTCATGTTTTCTCCATTATGGCTACTGTGGGAATAAGCCCACATGCTCACTGCTTTGTAATTTTAGATTTTCTTTGATATTTCTGCATCACCAGGATTTCAGCCTGCTAAGATCATCACATATAGTTTCATGGGCCACCAATCACATGCTCTTGAGATTTCACTGAATATGAAGACAAGCAGGTGCTGTCACCAGGGATTCTCCAACCTCTGAGGCTTCAGAGCATGATTCAACCTATTTTGTTTTAATTGCCAATAAACGTGGTTGTTGTGCAGTGACTTACCTGTATGACATTAACATTTAATAAATGTCAGCACAGTATGTCTTAGAAGGATGCATAAATATTGCATTGATCTTGGCAAAGAAAAATAAGACATCGTGTCAGGACAAAGCCGAGTGTCGCACTGTACGCATAAAGTAGGAGTCACATGATCCGCTCATAAAACTCAGCTAAAGCTTTTTAGATGTCAGAGAAATAAAAGAGGCAATCTGCAGCTGATTTAAAAACACAAGATGGATGGCTTCTTTTCTGCAAAAATTGTTTTCTGGATATCAAGCCTTCTCTGTTTTTCCCGAACACAATGGGCGCTTCCTTTCTCTGAGAAGAGCAGCTATACTCTAATAATGCGGCTCAAGCTGAAGACTGCAAATGCTAAACAATAGCTCTAAAAATGTGGCCTTGACTAATGTAAAGAACGAAGGGGGAGTGAATATTGTGCCTGAAAGTGATTACAAGGACACTAAGTGTAACTCAAGAGCCCCCGGTTGCCGAAACCGGCTTTTCGTCTTTTTTCGGCAGCTATATCTCTAGGTTTGTGGGATGTCAACAAAAATCGACCAGCTGTCAAGATCAGAAATGGTGTCCATTGTTTTGAAGTCACACAATATTCAAAACTATTGAGAGCCTTGCTAATTAACTCCCCTTCATCTTTTTGACTTTTTGTTATGATGTAACCAATGATTTGTATGTATAATTGATTTTATGTAATAGACCAACAATATGTAATGCATAACCATGAACCTTTTTGCCTGCAGGCCAAAAAGTTCAGTTTTAACCTTCACCTTCTTCCAGATGTTTGTTATGTCTTCCACATGGCTTTACCCAAACTGCAAATTTCTTTCTGACCTATCTGGTGTTCATTGGTTTTTACTAATGTTCTCTAACAAACCACTTATCCCTTCAAAGAAAATATATTTACACTGACATTAAACCACAGTCAGAGGCGTCCAAAAGTTTGATTGCATGCGTAATTTGTTGCATGGGAATTCTTCAGTGGTAACAGAGTAAACAAGTCTGAATGAAAATGTTTACCACACATTTTAGATTTGACTGTTTTGTTTAAACTTCATAATTACGCACATCAGATAAAATCCCATTAAAATACAGTAAATTCTGGAGTTATAAAATGAATAAATATGGATGAATTCTAAGGCAATGTGTATATTCTGCACATGTCATAGAACTTGTACAGATATGTTTTCATCTTGCACAGAAAGTTCAACGCAGCAACTTTTTTGAACAATCTGGATCCAATATCCAGCATGTTCTTTCTTGATAAGAAGCAGAAGATCTGTAGGTGAGATTCCTTCAACTCTTACGTTATTTTATACCAATCCACATAGAAATAAAAGCACCGACGAACAGCCTTGAACTTTCCCAACACTTCTTGGACCAAAGGCAAACTCACCACCTCACCAAATGGAAGCAGCTGTTATCAAAACTCTTTCATCTGCTACTGCGCTTTGTGAAAATCTGCAACCCACAGACATCAATCTCTACCAAACAATCCCATTAACTTCTATCCCATACTCCTTTTGAAACTTCCCATTTTAATTAGTTGCTGTTCTTGTTTGAAATAGACAAACCTTCCGATACATTTTACTGTTGCTCATTGCCAAATTTAATGCGCCATTCCACTGCATAGTAGGCCAAAACCACATGTGTGGACAGTTGTTCTCCATGCATGTTACTATCCCTCATACCATCTGACTCTGTCAGATCTCTCAATTGGCAAGAGAACAGTCGCAACAACAACAACAACAACGGCAGCGCATCTGCGTTGCTCTGCCTGTTGCTCGGGAGTCGGTACTCACTGCTTTGTACGTTGACGGTGCCAGTGGAGTTGTCCTTCCCCAGCGAGTTCTCCACCACACACGTGTAATTCCCAGAATCCTCCAGTTTCGCTCTGTTGATCTGGACTCTGGAGAATTTCCTGCGGGTGACAACACTTGCACAGCTGAGTCAGGGGAATCAGGACAGGGAGGAAAAAAAAGGTATGGAAATACAACAAGTGGGAACATAGAGAGACAAAGAGGCTGAAGAGCAATCATGGCACATGCTCATTTCTAACTTATGATGCTTCAGTATGGCATCCAGGTTACCTAACATGTTCCTTTGCAGCTTAACTTATTTACATTTCTACTATCAATAAAGACTTTGCTATTATATTGTCAACCTAAGCTCTTATTTTGGGTATTTTCTCCTCACAGTGACTATGTTTAACTTTAGCTCACCATTAGCCACTTTGTCAAAAAGGAGAAATTACAGGATTTAAGCACAATGAAAAGCTGTCTTTCTTTCTTTATCTTTGGCTAAATGCTTTGAGCTGCTTCTCTTAGTTATGTAAGCTTATTACAAAAAAGATGCTGGCGACAGCAATATTATATGGCCTCTACACTAATTTAAGACTTGGTAAGACTTATTTTTATGCGCTATTTAAACTAGTAACTTAGCTTTTAACTAACTGTAAAATGTTTTCTGAAAGACATAGTTCAGGATTTTTGAAGTGAGGTTAAGTCTTAAGCCCTAAGGTCCTTTAGCGCATAACTGGCTTGATGTTCTTTATTTTCTATAAATCCAAATTAGTTAGTTTTAAAGAATGAAGACCACAGCTAATCAAAAAAGGGTCAAACTAATTATCTGAATCTAAAGACTAATCCAATAGTCTGAGTGTGAAGTGAATGGCTAATCCAAGAGAGGCTAAGCAAAGCTAATGGATTCAAGCTAAAGCGTTGCCTAAGAGGAACCAAAAGCAAAGACAACAATGAGTGTTTTAAAAAAATGCTCTGTCCTCAAAAATAGCCGTTTATGAGAATACTATTTTACAAACTCTTAAGCTGTTATCACACTTATTTCTATTTACATAAAAGCTGAAAGTTTTTTTAAATGGAGGTAGGTGGCAGTGTATAAACTCAATCTATGAACGGAAACTTTTAAGGTTATTTCGGATTAAACCATAGTGTAAAAAGTGAAATATCACAGTATGTGGACTGTTCTATCAATTCTTTCATTGTCTAAGTTTTTTATTAAATGGTGGCCAATTACAAGAAGATCATTTGTAGACAACTTACAACATTCTTGATAGTGTGAAAGCGTTTGGCTTACTGGAAAACGATTCTCTATACTCACGCGTTGGTCTTGATCTTGATCTTGCCTTTTTGTCTATTTTTCAGCTCATTGCCATCTTTAAACCATCTGTAGATTGGGTCAGGCTTTCCTGTGGCCTCACACTTCACCATAAGCTTGTTTCCTTCACCAACGACGATGGGATTCTTGATTGGTTTTAACTTTGGAGCAGCAGCTAAGATGGAATAAAAAGAAGAAAAAACAACTCAGTGTTAATGCAATGTAGCAAAACGAAAACATATTTATGGTTTATGCATCACGGTTTGCTACAAAACGAGACAGGGGAAGAGAGGAGAAACAGGAGCTGAGCCAGTAACCCCTCTTAATGGAGTGAGCCAACAGCTCTCTCAGGTGACCTCCAGATGTGGTCACTGGAGACATCATCAACTTCGCCTTGGACTAATAAACATGCTCATATTCACTCTGGCTTTGCTGCTACAAAAACACCTGAGGCAGTATTTAGCAAACATCCACCAGCTGAGGAAGAAAAATATGCAACCACAAATATCACGCACAATTAAAGTCAGTCTGGAAATAAGAAAAGTTATAAGATTGTAAAACTGGCCTGTTGTGTTTGTGAGAAGGAAAAGAAAACATGCTAAATCATAACACTCATTCGGTGCTTTCATTCTATGATAACCATATTTGTGATGATCATACAACATAAATCATCAAATACATACAAAGAAAACAACAACATGTCAGCTGACATCTGCACAGATGTTTAGGTGGAGTAAGAAAAGGGGTGAGCAAGCGTCAGCCTGGGGATGACCCCTGGTACACACACACACACACACACACACACACATCCCCCCCCCACACACACACACACCCCCACACACACACCCACGCACACACATCCTCCATCGCCTCCAATAACCATGAGTAACGTTCACGATTTCATGCACAATCTGAACCATGCTGTCCTGCAAATTACAGCTGCTTGCTGCAGTTACCTCCCAACGATGACACTTGAATGAAGAAGAACAAACCATGACAAGCAAAATGAAGTTCACGCAGGTAACAACTGGGCACAGAAATAGCATTGCACCAAATTTATCCCCCCTTGCCCTCTTTTTTTAGGAGACTGTCCTACTTCACTGACCTATTAAAAGACGACATGTCTGCGCAGAGCCAAATAAGAAAAAAGAAAACAAATCCAATGATGTTGCAGTTTAAGACGTTTTGGCGGATTTAGGTTGACAGTTGTGATGGATTTAGGGTAATGTTCAGTTAGCATTCACAGAGGTATTCAGACACTATTTTTCCTCTGTCAGTGAAAATTTTAAACACTTAAGTGAGTTATGACAAAACAGCCATTATGATAATCTTCTACTGGATTTGAAGAAATCATCAGTTCTCGAGAGGTCACATACCTGGGAGACTTTTCCAAATGTAAATACCAGAAACTCTTACAACAGTGAACTGTTGTGCTTTCCAAAAGTATTTAATCCCCTTATGCTATTCCCATTTTGTCGTGTTGTATCCACAAATAACATATTTCGTATGACAGACAAACATAACGCATAATTGCTGCGAAGAAAATGATGCTTGTCTTTTAAATGTTCTGTAGATTGGCAGCTGAAAAGCGAGGCTTACATTTGTGTTTAGCCCCCTGAGTAAATACTAACTGAGTTCATTTTATCTCATGGATTTGCACTGAAGACTTTGTTTGTTTGGAGGGGGGCACTGGGCTGCTGGGAACCTGTCCCTGCAGAATGACCACAGCCTCATGCTGCCACCACCACATATCATAGTGGGGGCGGCATGTTCACAGTTATATGTTTTACATGTATACCAAATATTTCATATTTGATTTTATCTGACCAGAGCACCTTCTTCCACAGACAAGCACAAAGTGATGAATAGTTGAAAAATACTTTACTGAATTATTACAACTTTTCACAAATAGAAATCTGAGAGGTGAGACATTGATATGTTTTCAACCTTCCTGTGTCAACGCTTAGAGAACCATCTGTCACTGCAATTAGAGCTGCAACTCTTAAGGGTTACATCTTAACAGCTCTGCTTTTTTTTGTTTAACTCAATTTATATCAACCAAACTCTGACCAGTTTCACTGTTCCTGCCGAGGAAAAGCAATCCTACAGCATGAAGCTGCCAACACCTCATTTGACTGTGGAGGTAGTGTGTTTATTATAGCATACAGTACTACTTTTCCAACACATTTGCATTCGAAAGTCCTACAAGTAATTATCGAGAGTTCTGATAGTAATTAGAAATTAGTAAAACATTGTTTCAACAATGTCTATCTTCTCGACATTGCTGAAGTTAATTGGTTGCAAATGATTTTATTTGAGGGTGCCAGAGTAAAGATTAGAACTAAAACATTGCAGGACAAACCAAATACCAATTATTTACATTACAGTTTACGGTAATAACAAAATGTAGAAAAGTTCAAGAAGAATAAAATATTTTGTAAAGCAGTGAATAAGTTTCTAAGTATGTCTCATATTTTGAATTTGGCACTAACATCCAGAAGCATCTCTTTGCTAAGAGAAAATCTCTTTTATTCATGACAACGCATAGAACATGGTCTGCTAAAACTTAAACCCCAGCGAAAGCTTCAAAAAGTTTTGGGTTTAGTGTACTTCACAAAGTTTGAAAAGTAATATGAATTAAATCTTTAAATGCAAAGCTGCCTAGATGTATCCAAGGGAGACTGATATATTAATGAAGTTAACACATCCTCTGTTTAAAATAGATCACTTTGCAAATCAAAAAATTCAAAATAGCACACAGATCAATGGTAACATAGCCATTTTTAACTTCATAGCAGTCTCTGTTGCTAAAATTATCCTGTTTTCATTAAGACAAGGGCCTTTTATCTACACACAGCATGCAGCTGGGAAATGTGGATGATGATATTTGTAGCATTGGGAAAACAAAGACAAAGAATCTAACATTCAGGGAAAAGGCAAGATATACTTTTTTAATGTAACATTTTGAAACTTTAATGAGCTTTCGGTCTCAAGATAGATATTGGTGGTGCAATTCCTCGAGGAATTGCTTCAAGATTTTGAAGTCCCAAGAGTTTGGAAATATAAAACCCCCATTAATTCAGCAAAGCATAACTGCAGATCTGCTGAAAGTCATAACATTATATGGGCTGAACATATACGACATATTGCCATTTGACATCAATTCTGCAAGTGCTTCAGGTTTATTGATAGCTTGAAGCGAGGTCTAACACTGAGCAATAAAGATTTTTAGCTGTTTAACAATTTTATGCACAACATGGGAGTTGATGTTAAACAGTGCTCAATGTTCTGTGGTCTACCCTACTGACCCATCTCTAACTTTTACATTACTCTCACCAAAGGAATATACCAGCATGGTATTAGTCGCACTGTAAGTGTGTAAGAGTATCTGCAAATGTCTGGCATTTGAAAGGTTTAGAAAATGCATTGTCTTCTGCAGATATTTAAAACACGGAGAGCAGAACTTAGAAATGCTTGCATGAGCCGACCCAAGTCTGAGAAACTGAACTTCTGCTTATGATGTCTACACAGTCTGAACTGTGCCAGACTGAACCCGTGCATACTGCCTGAGGAAAGCCTCGTCAGTCAGAGAGCTGCAAGAATGAGGTTGCACCGACTATACGGAAAAGAAAAAAGAAAAAACGTCTGGACATGAGTCTGTCCTTGCCAAGAGAATTAGCAAAGATTTGTCCTTGGCAAGAGAAGCAACAGAAACTCTACTTTTCATCAGTCCAGTTAGCCAGATGTGCTGGAGGGTCTGCTTCATCTGCTCAGCTTTCAGATACTGATCAGTATCATTAAATTAATCCCCCTTGTACATATAGCTAACAAAATAAAAGAATAGGTTAAGGTTTTTAAGTGAAGCTCTGTGGAGTTATCAAAATATTTTCCTTCCCTATAGTAGAAAGAGCTAAACTGACCCTCATAATAAATAAATCGTTGATGGCTAAGGAATAATCAGACATATTATTTATTTTTGCAACTTAACACAACTCAGGCTGAAAATGCTCTCTTGCAGCAGATGAGAAACATTAATACCAAGACAGCAAGACAGTTTAAAAGCTGCTCTCATGCTATTTTCTTTCTTGCAATGTGACCAATTTAAAAAACACATGTTCTGCAGGTTTAAAATGAAATAAAACAGATTTTGTGAAACATCAGGTTTGTCAAACGTGAGAGTTGGTTTTAATCTCCTCCCAGTTTGAATCAGGCATGAGTATTGGGATCAATGGTGTGGAATTCAGTGTTCCACCCTATCAAGTCAGGGTGTGTCATTTTAGAGGAACGTACCTTTCTTCTCACATTTCCATATTTAACAGGATTAGCACACCATTCTAAATCTTAAGTCTCTTAATGCGTGTCTTCAAAGATGGATCTTAATGGTGATTTTATAGGTGCTGTACACATCTAAAAATAATTTCTGCAGCCGCAAATGATGCAGGTGACAACTTCACAAAATGTCATCTTAGAATAGTAATATGAAGACAACAATAAACTTAAAGTCAACCATCTTTACCATAGAAAGCAGTTTAACTGAAACAGCAGTGGTAAACTTAGCTAAATTATTGAATGTAAATATTCAATAATTTAGCAATACATTCCATAGATATAAACATTTTCAGTTTTTAAACAAATGATCAGCTTTTTTCTATTGCCAAAGCTAACATGGCCATCAATTAGCCATCTGCCAATTTGAGGATTTATTCACTGATATCTTCATACTACAGGTAAATGAACCATCCTGGTTAATAATGTCGCAGAACTTCACTCTTAAAATGTCTGAAATAACCTTTAAAGTTTCTGCACTATACTATGATCAACTTTTGATGAAAACAAGTTGTCAATGTAGCCAAAAAGTCATTTTCCCTATCCTCAATGAAAACTGTGCAGGAGTGATGATAAACCGTGGCCTAAAGAACAGCCTGTTTCTCTCTTTTTGAAGCACAGGGGCAGCTGCAGACATGGACTATAAAAACCCAATTTGAGAATAGAAGCCTATCTGGTGTGTCAACAGCTCATGCCTTGGGTAACAGTTGGAGATCTCAGCCCACATAGCTGTTCAAAAACAAAGTTATTTGATATATTAACAATGCCTTACCCTTATTATCGAGTTAACATTTCTGTTTCATTTCCAGGAGCTTAGGAAAGGAATCTAAGTCATGCCTTTGTGTTTTTCCTTTTTTTCCCCCATTCAAAGTATCCCTGATTACTGCGGTGTTATGTCACCTCGCTGCACATTGTCAAAAGACAAACTGCATTGCAAGGCAGTCAGAGATATGCCGTTTGCATGTGGAAATGCTTCTCAGACGCCATACACTAGTTACTGTAACACAACATCTGTTCAAACAGATCAGTTTAATAGCATCCAGCCAAATCTGCTTTTACAAAGTGAGGACCTTGTACATTCTTGGGATTGTTTTACCTACCATCCGGAGATCCCCCAAATTACTATCAATCCTGTACTGAAACTTTTCAGCTGTGGAGAAATTCAAACTGCAATCCTTCTTCTAACCTTTGGAAGTAAAATTGTATTGGAAACTTCATTGCCAACACTCTGTATTAGTTGAGAGTTTTGCACGTTTGAGCAAAGCTTAACAATCAATAAAATGTCTAACTATTCATACATTATCAGACTATACATGCATACTTTTTATCACATTTTTTGTTACATGAAAGACAATTGTCCTTCATGTCTAAAGGACAATTCTACATTTTAATAGAGAATAAGAATATATCATGTCTTCAGGGGTTGAGGCAAAATGTAAGGTCTGAACTGTTGCGTGAAAGTCATAGCTGTCAATCTACAGTTTTAGTTTGTCTCTTTACACCCCTCCCTGTGTTCATCACCTAACCCATGATGCCAAAAGAGAGATGAATCATCCCATAAAAACTGAAGAAGTCAACAGAAAAAGCTAAATAATAACCTCCTTCACTTTGTGATCTCAGATCAAAAAAAGGCCACCCGAGTTATATTTATTTATAAGAAGCTGTTTGGATCCAAAGATCTTGACAAGTCATGTTGGACTATGTTTAATTTAATCAGACCATTTCACTCGTTGTATTTCAAATAACTATTGACGTGCTGTTTGCAACAGTCCACAGTATTCAAAACATGTCAGCACAAACTTCAGCTAGTAATGAATATGGTTACTTGATGTTTTCAGAGGATAAACATCTTTGTTTGTTTGCACTTGCATGATGCCAATATTACCTCGCTGAAACCTCGGTGGTATTGAAACAGTCTGCATGAAACTCAGTTTATCAGGCTTTAAACAGAGATCAGCTTTAATAATCTACTTCAGTGACTGAAATCCAGCTTCTTCAGCTGTAGTATTACTAGGGATGAACCAACACACCATTTTGGTCTGACATTAATGTTGCTGCTATGATCAGAAACCAGTCCTAATCTGGGTCTTTTCCTTGTGAGGCCGATACCACTTAGTTCAAATATGACTAACATCAGCCAATCCTGACATAAATGTTTCTATATGATGCATTACAAATTTGAATTATCAGAAAACTAACAGTTTGGTTTCCAGCTCAAGTGATCAGTGGGAAAGAAGTGGTGACCAATAGCCAAACATGAATGTTTTTTGGACACTGGGGGGAAGCTGGTCTACCCAGAGAAAACTTATCCATTTCATGCAAATGCATACAGAATTAATAAATAATATTCTGTAAGTAACACCATCCCTTCAAATTTTACTTCTATACCTTACATTTTTGTAATTGACTGAATCCTAATTCTGCCTTGATGCAGCAGAAGTTTCCAAAGTTGCATTTAAATGCGGGAAGAAATGTACAAATGACATAAATGTTTCTAATTCAGTCATATCAATGGAACAGTAACAGTTTGTAAAATGAAAGCCAGAGTCATGGTGCAACACTGTATGACTTATGTATTTTCACAAAGACAAGGAGTAAATTTTGCATCTTTGGTGTCATCTAAAATTTGCGTTCAAGTTAAGATTTGATCAAAATTTATCTGAATATCTCACATTAATCAGCCTGAAAAAGACTTTCTAGCTTTGTGCATTTGAAACGACATATCTCAACCCCCATTTCTTTCGACAAACAGACCTAAGTGGCATTCGAAAGACTAAATTAAAATAAAAATAAATTAGAAGGTGTCACAGAGTGAAGGCACAATGATGGACTAGATTTGTTTTCTTTGTGAGAATCCTCTTCTTGTGAGAAATAAATGTAAGATCACTCTGAAATAGTTGGAAGCAATCCCTGCTGCCTCCGCCGACTTGTTGCTGAATTATTCAAACAGCACCACCATAAATTTAAAGGTGCAGTAGGTGTTACTACACGATGAAAAGCAACAAGCAAAAAATGAACAGCCATCTCCTTACTTCCTTGAGTAATTATTGCAATCCTTGGCTACACACGCAAACCCATCCACGCAGAAAGAAACTTGTTGTGTTTTGTCTTGAGATATGATAGGTGGGAGGTGCACGATTATGAATTATACCGTCACAAATAGGAGCAGCATATTTATATAGGTCAGGAAGACTGCAAAGATATCCAATTACAGTTAGTTCTAAGTTGTTCTTCTGCTGAGGTGCAATTTTCTTTCACTAACAACTAGTCTTAAAAAATTAAGGCTTTCCATTGTAAACGTGTGTTAAACTTGTGCTTTTTTTTTTGACATTTTCTAAAAACTACTAGCTTCGCAGCTACCTTACAAGTAGTTTAAGTAGATAAATGAGTCAGTAAATGATCATGTAACAACAGAGCAGCTGCAAAATGCCACACATCAACACTTTTTGGTTCAAAGATTTCAGCTTGAATGAAAGGGCACTTATTTTAAGAAACACCTGCTGTGAGGGGATGTCTTGAAATTAATGTGAAAAAGAAATTCTGCAAAAAAGAAAAAAAAAAAAAAAAGATAAAAAGCAGAAGACGAACCTGTCTCACACCCCCAATGCCACATTGATCTCTTTGATCACTAACTGACAGCTTCGGCAGATTGCTCCCGTTTACATACAATTATGGGTCGACACACCTAATTCACAGGCACGTGTATACATGCACATGCTCACACAGCACATTGTATAACTTCAAATTATGCTGCATACATCTATGCAAAAGTCGTCTTGACATGACCTCTTTAGCATGCGACTGGACAATTTGTAAACATGTGAAGGAAAATTGTTCGAATATGAGAACTTTGATTGAGGACTGAAGTATTGGTTGAAGTAAATATGTAATTCTTGTCTTTTTTTTAATGAGTTAGCTAGTTTTAGCTAGCTTGTTGGCTAATTAGTTAAAAGTAGATAGTGCGAACTAATGAAAAACAACAATTTACCAATAAAATAAAAAAAAAAATTACACATATTCATATTCAGTTTGCTTGTTGTCACAATTTGTTGATATTGAATATTTTTTCTCAGCAAATTCCACCCCGGGCAAAATTTTGTACATTTACTTTATTCTTTTTCAACAGTGTAAATTTAAAAACAAGATATTTTCAAAAACCATCATCAGTGATTGAATATATTACTTTAAGTGTTAATACAATACAAAAACACATGGACTCATAATAAAAGTTGGAAATGATTCATTCCAGCTGGCACAATATTGTTTGCCTTAAAAGGGTATAAACTTCAGCTCTATTCAATAAATTAATTTTAAATCTTAAGGGTAGAATATAGAAAATTACTGTAAATTGTCAGTGGTTGAAAGGTTGGTGTAAAACAGACCAACCAAATGGCACCATTTTGTATCTCAAAAAATTTAGTTGCAAAACAACAAAAACCGCAATGGTATGAAATGATCAGAGGCAAATGGTATATGAATGTGAGTTCAAATCCTGTCACATTATTCCTCATCTGGATTAGTCACTTTACTTAAAGGGGCAGATTTATGTGTTTTAAAGTCATACCGCCATCTTATACCGCAATCAAGTTACCGTCACTTACAACAATTATGTTTATATTAAACGTAACAAGAGAAATTTGACTTCACAATTTGACTCCTTGAAATTGGCCTCTATCTCTTTAAGAAGCTCCTCCTCTTTCTGTCTTCAGGACATTATCACAACAATGATGAGCCATTATTACGTTTACAATGTTCTGAGGAACATCAGATTGAGAAGTATTTTGTATGCTAAGCTCAGCAGATGCACAGTTCTACCAGGTTGTTTGTTGATTGGTACTGCCGCTAGTCTGAAGGAGCTAAGTGGGCAAAGTGCAAGGGACCCACCAGGTTTGAAACTATTTTAATGTATAATTTGTGTGAAATTTAGAAGGCAATAAATAAACTTTATTATTTATGTGTTAAGTAAAAATTAAATATAAATAATTGGCCTACGTATGTTTTACATCTATTGTGTCTATTTATACTTTTTAGATCAAATAAGAAAACCAGGTATAGTTTTGGCTCTTCAGCAAGAGCCCAAATTATATTAAATAAAACCACAAGCAAAACAGTGGAAAGGGCTATTATGAGAATAAAGAGCACACACAGCTTAAAATTTGAATAAGATCAAATATAGTAAAAAAAAGAGTCTTACTTTTCAGAGGAAAGAAGCAAGATAAACCGCAGTCAAATTACAGTTATATTTATTTGTAAAATAACTTTTATGCATAACCTCAACAACTTTGCAGACAAAAGTGTTCATGGGCTAACTACAGAGGAATGTCAGTCTAAGTTGGATTTTCTAATTAATTGGTATTTTTATGTCTCACTGTCATCCTAAACCAGCTGCTAAAATAAATCATGAGCTAGATTAAAGGTAGATTAAAAAGAACATATTGAAAATGTAAATACAGGGTTATGGTTGCATTTAAAAAAAATAAAAGGTTGCATGCAATTTTCATTAATACTGCAATCATAAAGCAGCACACACCATAGAAACTAATTTCACAAAACAAAATAATCAAAACTGAACTAGATTAATGTTTAATATTACGCTCCGCTATGAAGCTAAACTGACTCGTGACGTTTCTTCAACAAAGTCGGGTAAAAACTGAAACGCTATAATGGAAAAATTCTAAGAATCCTTATACAGCAGAATAAACATGTATTTTCCAAATTACAACAGTGAAAGGAAAAACATTGCGCGATTACTGATTTTTCCATTTTATTTGCACAAGACACCAGATTGTTCAATGAGGTCGCTATACTGCCCCCTGGTGGCTACTCATGCAATGACCTATAGAAGTTTTCGTAGACCAACAATAATTAGCACATCCAAATAATTCAGCTTTAACTACCCTGTTTAATCAAGAGTCAGATGTTTAATGAAGAGCTGAAGAAACGTCATTGAGCTTTGGAAAAAGTTTTTTCCGTCATACTTTTTGTTTTCAACAATAAGCCCCGATAAAGACACCCAAAGCTGGTTTGCCTTAAGTAAATTTTTCTTGCAAGCTAACACTTCCATAAAATAAACCATTTTGATTATAAACTCTCTGACTTTTCTCAGGCTGTTTGAAAAAGGATGAATTTTGTAAGCTATGTATTTCACAAGTTTAGAGGCCTCAAATCTAGAATGGCAGCCAGCAAGTATTTCAACACTTTGTTTAAAACAATAAAACAAGCCAGATCACCAGTAGTTGGCTTACATAATGGAAGGAAACTGAAACATTTAGCAGGCTAAAAAAAAAAAAAAAAGACAGAGAAAAAAAGTTGGATTTAGAGAAAAACATCCCATTTAATCTCCAGCTTTATCTGCTGGAGGCTGACGGGGGGTGACATCACAGGTACAAAATGTCTATCAAGATGAATCCTCAAAGAGACAGTATCTGATCAAGCAAGGAATGACATATGTAGAAACTACAGTAATAATCAACCTATTGTCCTTAAAGTGTCACTAAAATGGGGGCTGGGCCTCCCCATGACCTGAGGTCAAACTAAAGTGACATGCTGCAGCTTGTTGAACTCACTACAGAGCAACCACATTTCTACCTCTTGTGTATATGAAATACAAACAGGTCTCCAGCTTCTTTTTCTTTTTTGTAAAACTAAATCAGCTTAGGGCAACAGCACAAAAAAGAAAAGTGCCGACTCTTATGCTGGATGAGTCATGGCAGACTCAATATTAAACTGAGAAGTGAAAACACTTTAGCAACCTTTGAAATATTAACCCTGTCAAACAGTGCATTATGACGCAGGGTTTGCTGTCGCACAGACATTACTTTTCAATTAATACCCTGTGATAGGGGATAAAACACATGGACTGCTAAAACTCTACTGTGAGCAAGTTTTTAGATCTTCTGTTCAGCTGTTTTAAAATCTAAATTTTTTAAACTTGGTCTATCATTTTTATTTAAATAAAGAGTTGCCAGAACAAGTGCCTCTGTGTGTCTTTGGTTACTGAAAGGTAAGTTCATGTGACAACTTGGCTGCAACTTTTACAAAACAAGGCTATAATTTCCCCTTCTTAATACGGTAATTCAATCCTAATCTTGCTCTTTTGTTTGTCCGAGTCTATTTCTGCGTCACTGTTCTTCTCTGTTGTAAACATACACAAGTTTAAACATGCAACACAGAAACTAAATTTTATTTACCTGTAGCAGGATCGTTCTCTTTCTGTCCTCTCTTACCCCCATTCTTTCTCCTTTTCCTGTCTTTCTTCTTGGGTTCTGTCATGCTGCAGTCAAATGGTAGTCCTTTTTGGAAACGTGTGGCAAATGGGCACCACCAGACTCTCTGAAGCTGTGAGAGCGTCTCTCTGCTCCTATATAGACTTGCACTGATCAAGGATAGCAACTCTGACAGAGAGGGAGGGAAGAGGGTGGGAACAAGAAAAGCATTTCCCATTGCATGATGGCAATCAACCCTTCTATGACTGGATCTTTCAGACCCTGAAGCCGTGAGTCAAGACAGAGACCAAGAGGGTGTCCCAAGGAATCTGATCATAAATCTTCAACTTCACAACAGTGCTTCCGGAGCGCTCCGTTTCGCCATCCTGGGCAGCATCTTCTCCCCTCTACTGACCCATAGAAGAAAAGCGAAATGAGACCAGTTAAGTTATCCCCCTTAGCGCTGCTCACTCCACCCAGATAAGCCTGCAGACGACCTGCCCTTGCCAGGATGATGTCGGGGTCCCAGAGCAGCCTCACATCTGGTTCCCATTTGCGGAGCGCAGATTCCGTGGATATGCCTATGTGAGGTGCTGGATGTCAGATAACAATCTATGAAGGACTGGTGCTCAAAATTGTACTTCCTCACCTCCTCGCTCATCTGTCAGTACCTCCACCGGTACGATAGGCGAGTTTCAGCACGCCGGAGCCTGAGGTTCTCTGTTCACTGACGCCTCTGGCCGGTTGTCGTTATTGTCCAAGCAGCAATAAGAGTGCAAAACAGGTACAGCATGTTTTACACTGATATTGTGATATTTTTCTGTATCTGTCTTGAATCTAGAAAGCGTTATTAGCCTTGATGTTTTGTCTAGACAGTTTGGAGCATTGAAAAAAAAAACAGAGCAAAGGAGACACTTTGGATAAAAGGCAGACAGAACCAAGATGACGATCAGCACAGTTACATTTCTGGCTCCAAAAGACAGCAGGGTGACACTGTAAAAGAGGGACCACTTTTCCTTTCATGTCCATCTGACATATCCGCAACAGTGACAGCTTCCTCAATGTCTTATTTCAACCTACCGCGACGCCTTGTAAGAGGAAAGATTTTTTACTGCGTCACTTACAACCACAAACTTCAGTATACTTTACTAAGATTTTATATGGCAGACCAACAGAAAAATAGTTACGAAGTGGAAGAATAACACTTTCACAAAACCAATTTTGGCTTTCAAATAAAAATCTGAAAAGTGTGGCATGCATTTCTGTATTCAGCCCCTCCGAATGGATACTTTGTAGAACCACCTCTTCTGGTTAGGGCACAATCAGCTCTTCTCATAGAGTAATCAGTCAGATTAGATTAGGAGTCCCTGAACAATATCTTGCCACAGACTTTGACTAGGCAATTCCAAAACATGAATGTGTGTTGATAACAGCCATTTTTACCCAGTTTACTCCAAAGTACAATTAGTCTAGTGAAAGAAAGCCAAACAATACCGCTTCATTTTATTTATTTACAGTTAGTAATTAGGCTATGTTTTTTTTTTTTTTAATAAAGGATATAAAAACATAAAAGCACATAACCCATCAAAAAGTACACAGGTCAACAATAAATGACCAAAAATTACTTTAAAATACCTTATCTATATCCCAGGTATAAATTAAAACTTAGCTCTTTTCTATTTTGTCTTTGGTCAAAGTTACTAGTAGCCACCAGGTTTCAGACTCCTAATTTAAGTAGGTTGGTAGTTGTGCTTTTTTCTTTGCTAACGATTGATTAAACGAGATTTGATTTGATCATTTAACTTAACTGGTCTCATTTCACTTTTGATTTGATCAAACTCAAATGATTGAGTTCAAAGCTTTAGGTAGTATGTTGGAACTTAACCCTGCTTTAAGCTTCTCCACAACTTCCCCTGACCAACCAGATGTGCTCCTTGTTGTCCTCGTGATTCTGCTTATCTGCAATTGTCATTTTAGAAACCACTGAGTTGGACTTATACTGAGATAAGTCCAACTTATACTTTTACTGAAGCTCATCAGAGTAAATGGGTCCAAAGACAACATAAAGTTACACTTTTCTGATTTTTATTTGTGAAAAGAAACGAAGAGCCTGTATCACCTTCTTTCTCTGCTGAATTATGTCCTGCTTTGTGTGGCTCAATCACACAATAGTGTTGGTTGTAGTTACAAAATGAGAACGTTTGGAAAATCAAGGCACCTCATATTAAAGCAAGGTTTTCCAAAATGAGGCTTCCTGCACTTCAATGCGTCAAAAAAATTAGACAAAAAGAAACAGAAGAACAACAGTTAATCTCAATGAAACTCATCGATGAGTCATCTGTGGGGCCATCCCGGGGTTTGTCTCTGTCAAGCCCTCAGAGGATTCTTGACGTTTCTTTCGAGTAGGCGGTAGCGGCAGGGATTGAGAGGGGCAGCTCATGGGTCATGTCTTAACAGGTCACTGCACTCAGTAGCATAATCCTTATCTATGGGCTAAAGGGGTCAAAACAAGGCCAAGGTTTGAAACACCAACCGGCTCCGATACAGTGCTTCTCCGAATTCAGAAAAACAAATTGCTCTTTCCTCTGCTCTCTCCTACTGTGATAGTTCTCCATGATCTAATCTATCAACGGAGGAAGGAGTAAGAGCTAGCAGGGGCCGCCGCGTTGTGACAGGAATATGCTCCTGCCGCCTCGTACCGCCCTATCTCCCCAATCTCAACGCTCACTTCCTCCACTTGCCGTTTTGACAAGATGGGACTTGTAGCCAGGATTGCACGTTTCTGGGTGGGCACGCAGTTTATGTGAGCACACATGACGTCAAGTTGTAAAAAAAAGAAAAAAATGCCTTTGAGGATGACAGTATGCAGATTTGGAAAGAGATTTTTCTCTGGAAATGTTTGTCATCTGTTGTTTTCAACATCGTACGCATGCTTTGAAGCAAATTTATGAAACAATGCAAATACAACGAGGTCAGAATTAGGAGAATGCACCAGAGCTAAGCATTGGCTGACATGAGATTCTCATGGTTCCACAGAATCCACATATTAACATGAACATTCAAAATAAAAATGCATTCTATAATCTCAATACTCTGATTTAAAGCCACCTGCCAACTTTATTTCTAAAGCTGTGGCCTTAGTCAGAATAACGGGTGGTGCTCCTTTCGTTCCACACCACAAAAAGTGTCTTTTTTTTTTCTCAAACAGAAATATTTCCAAATTCCAATATTTAGATTTTTTTTCTTGGATATTTGAATCTCCTTGAATCTCCCTTGGCAGCCATTCTTAAATGCTAGCTCATACAAAGCGCTGCCTATTTCCAAAAGCTTCTCCTTGGCACTGTATGCCTGGAAAATACATAAAACTGCCCCTTAACAGTCATGTTTTTGGGCCGTGGGTGGAAGCAGAGTATCTGGAGAGAACTCACACATGCATGTGGAAAACATGCAAACTCAATGCAGAAACACTCCAGGCCAAGACACAAACACTGCAGCATCTGGTCATTGAAAATGAGTTAAAATATTTTAGTGAGCAGCTAAGATGCTGTGTTCGATGGAGCGTAAAACCCACAAAAAACAACAACAAAAAAGAAATGTCAAAAATTCTTTTCATTTTTAAATACAGTTGAAAATCTGATAATGATAATCAATAAAACTGGTGATCACTTCCTTCTGAGTTTTTTGAGATCACAAGCGACATAAGGTACAAAGTGTGAAAGCTTTGACATATAATAATATATAATTAAATTATGAGCTTTTCCATTACTATTTAAAAAAAACTGCAAAAATATGGAAGGGTAATAAAATTAAACAATTTTTATGGGGATCATATTTATAAAGCCTGAAGAAAACAGGTCCAAACTTTTGATTGATACTGTGTGCGCTTGCCATAAATGCCTCACAGAACCCATCTCTGCCTGCCTCCTAATCCCTCTTTTTGCTGCTCCCAGAAAAAAAAAGAGAGAGAGAGAGAGAGAGACAGCTTTCCTCCACTGTGGAGACGAGCAGTTCACTCCTAACAGCAGCATACCTGCACATCATCACACTGATACGGCTCAACAGCACTCCTGCCCTTTCACAGCCAGGAGAGTTTATCTTTTTCGACATAATGGCTTTAAACAGCCATTAGGTTTTGTTGTTTACATCTGTCTGGGCTTTTTTTCTTTCTTTTTCACCAATAGAGTGGACATGGGTGTGCTTGCATGTGTGGTGGTGGTGGTGGTGGCTGCAGAGGGGGTTGAGTGTGTCAGAGTACTGTATGGTGCTTGCTTTTAACACCCATCTGCAGGTTTAATTCTCTGTAGTGAGGGAGGAGGGCAGAGACGCGTAAAACCACAGCAGGAGATAGAAATTAAAGGGAGATCAAACGGAATTAACACAAAAAAAATTAAAGAGGAAGGGGGAAAAAAAGGTAAAAAGCGTGATAGAGGGATTTGAGAGCTAAAAGATAATGACCTCTAAATCAGATGGCAGAAAAAAGTCCCACCTGCTGATTTTCACCTTTTTTAATAAGGCATCTGCCTCCTTGGCCATGAACTGAACCATGCTGTGGTGACAAAACATAAATACAGGCTGTCTGACTGCAGAGATAAAAAGCTGCTCATTTGGTTTTAGTGATGGTTTCAGGAGACACAAAAGAAGCACACGTTCTACGGTTTATAGCCAACTCTGTGAGAGCTGATGCTTTCTGATCATGCATATGTAGTTTAAGTTTTAGATTTTCCTCACTTCATGGACCCTGATTCCTAACCTGTGGGATGAGTAGTACAGGTGGCACAATAGTGAAGAAACTGGCTCTGGGAATGCCTGAAAAGCGATGAATCAATGTTCAGTAAGTAATGTTCTCATTTCTGCCCTCAGTTACAAGCTAACCACTGTTAACAGCACAAGGGCGTATATCCTTTAAGGCTGTTGTAAAAGAATATTTTAGTAATCGAGTTCTGTATAGAATATTTTTACGATTATCCGAGGGATTAAGTCTCTCTCTCTCATTTCTACTGATCGCTCCAAAACAGTAACGAGGCAATTCTGACTATAGCGTTGGACCAGGGGTCCCCAAAGTCGGCCGGCTGGCATCCTACATGTTTTAGTTCTCTCCCTGATTTAACACACCTGGATCAAATGATGGCTCGTTAGAGGCCCAAGAAGAACGCTGACATTCTGAAAAGGTTGTCACCAAGGAGAAAACTTAAACATGAAGGATGCCGGCCCTCGAGGACCGACTTTGGGGACTCGTGGACTACGCTATCGTAGTCCAACCATTGCACCACAAACTTTAACAATCCTGAAGAAAGAACAATTCAGCACCATGCTGTTAGGACTTCACAACAACTCACAGATGGAAGTAAGAGCGATGCCCACCACAAATAATGATCCGAACGGAACATGGTGCGCTACATCATAAAACATAATTTAACGAAGCTTCGGGGCAAATAAATTTTCCTTGAGGAATTTTAATAAAAGAGATACTACAATCATTCGAGGAATTGTTTCAGGCCTAATATTCTTACATTTTATCAATTTAAACACTAAAGGAGTAGATAGAGTATTACTTGTCTGAAGGATTTAATGCAATACACACTATCAGAAGGGCAACTGAAACATTTAATTTTCCAGCTATCATTCTGTTGAAAACCTTTCTAAATTTTGAGATTAGTGATAGCAAAAAATATCACTCTTTTCCATCTATTTCTCAAGGAGAAATGTTTTTTCTTTTTTTTTAGAAAAACTAAATGCGCATTTGCTCCATGTGCTAAAGCAACAGGTGTGCAATCTAAGGCAAGGCAAGGCAACTTTATTTATATAGCACCTTTCAGCCAAAGACAATTCAAAGTGCTTGTACAAGAAAAAATAAAACTACATACTGTTAGAAGAAGAAGAAAGCAGATAAAAAAAATAGACAAAGTAAATATGAAACTTGTAATTATGTAGGTGAGTGGGATTAAAAAATTAAGAATAGACAACTTCAAATAAGAAAGTTTTTAACCTTGTTTTAAATAAACTCAAGGTAGGGGCAGACTTACAATGAGCAGGAAGTTTATTCCATAGTGTTGGAGCATAAAAACTAAAAGCTGCTTCTCCATGTTTAGTTCTGACTCTCGCTAAGCAAAGTTAAATTCCTACAACTGACCTGTTGGGGGCGGTAATGTGCCTGAATATTAACCCTCCTTCACACAGCAGCTAAGTGATAAAAACAACAACCAAAAAATAGAAAACATGTTTTAAAGTTCAAAATAATGAATCTTATGGTTTCCAGTCACTCCAAAGTCAATTCCCACGCTGGGGTTTATGTTTGTAACAAATCCAAAACAGAAATTTATTTACATTGTTAAGCTGAAACTTGTCCATCACGTTATGTTGCCATTGTATATAATCCCCATACATTATATGGCATTTTTATTGTTCACAACTCCTTCTTCTGTCTGCTAATTGGCTTGGTTGAAGTGCAATGGGAGAAATTATGTTCAATAGGAGAAATTCAAGTCTGAGCGTTGAAGGGAGATGAGAACTGAGAGGGCAGGAATGCAACAGCCAGCCGATCCTGGCGCAGCTGCCGGAGGAAAACTTTCCCTGTGGCTGTTTAAGACTGAGTTTGGCAAAGAGGGAGACAAAGATACTGAAATAAAGATTGAAAAATAGAGAGACGTGTTAAAAATTGTATTAATGTAGCACATTGCAGAGAAATAAAGAACATTTTCCTTTTACTAAGACTGCTCTGTTGAATATGTGCAACTATTCAAGGCATATTCAAGTACTTTTTCGACAACTGTTAAATATATTTATTTGTATTAATGGCTGTTATGTCCTGCAGCAATCAGTTTTTCTACAGATTGCTGCTAAAAGAAGAAAGCAGGGATGAAACAGGCTGACCTGCTGATATAGATTTTCTTTTGTTTTTTTTGGTCTAATTACAGCAAAAAAAAGTTGCTAAGTTGGCAACAGTCATTTGACTGTGACGGTCGCCCGCAGAATTGACCAGCTCTCTGTCACGGGAGAGCAAAAAGGGGCAGTGGCTAATTTCAAGACCTTTGTGGAGATAGATTGGATCAGTGGATAAGATAAGCTTCACATGCAAGTTTCAGCTGAGCTTTGATCACCCATAATTAAAGAAAATTGGAATCAATCAATTTGTAAAAAAAATTCATTTTTAGCACCTCTCCACATGCCTCAGGACCAAGTTCCTGGGGGAAATACTGAGGATTCTTTGTAGACTAAGCGAGTTTTTCCAAGGTCAATTGTGCCACATCTAAAGGTAAAAGAGTGGAGAACTGGTATGTCAAATTCAAAGTTGCTGACTCATTGACAACGCTAACACCTGCATGAATAAATTTAAATTAAATCATACGACTCAAGTTCAGCTATTTGTCATGTTACAGAAATCACAGCAAGGAGGAAACAATGAAGCAGAATTTATGTGTTAAACGAGGAAGTGATGCTGGGCGGATTCGGCTCTTTGACGTTTCCTGCAGCACAAAGCTGTCACCATGGCAACCACAGTCTTAAGGGTAGCAGCGAGAGTATGTAAGAGAGAGAGGGAGAGAGAGAGGGAGAGAAGGGCTGAGTGAGGATAAGAGACAAAATAGGAGATAACGTGTGAGAAATACAGCGAGAGGAAGAGCGAGAAAAGCAAAGACAGGGGAGCAGTGAAGAGCTGGAAGTGCAATGCCGAAACACAGGGAGAGAGAGAGAGAGAGAGAGAGAGAGAGAGAGAGACAGAGGTATCTACTAGGCTGCTGTGCTGAATCTGTCCAATAAGAGAAATGTCTATGGGTAAGCCTGTGCCAAGCTTGCTGGGAAGCACTGCAGCAGCATCTCAGAGAGAGGAGACATGACAAACATCAGTACTGGGCATGCTCCACTCTCAAGGCCGTGGAGAAAATGAGATTTCAGCCGCATGGGTTAGTTCAGTTCCCCCCTCCCCCCATCCCAGTCTTCCACTCACTTCACAAGCACATGACACGGCCGATCCCTTTCCAGACGTGGCCCCTCAGTGGACGTGGCTTGATTGATGTGCCTGATAAGTGATTGATGTAATCGTAAGAGGCATCTTTCCCCACTTACGGCCACAGTGATTCAGATTGTGACAGGGTTGATCGGGGCTGAGAGAACAGACAGATGAGCATAGCAACACATCAGCCAATGGGGCATGATACTGCAACAACGGGCCGGGACCACGTCTGCCTTGAACCCACACATAAACACATACACAACACCCTGCGACCAGATGTGATCTCTGTGCCTGCAGAACTCCCACTGGCCATCCTCCTAATTCGGTCAGATGCAAAAGCCGAGCGGTGAATGACCCCCCGCTCACTCGTCTCTAAATTACAATTACAAGTTTATAATGATTCCTTCTTTCTTATCGCTTTGCATCTTCTTTGTGTTTGACTTTGGCTGGTCATGCTTGCTCTGCGGGCAGACATACACTCGCCAAGACAGAGATAACACTATGTGGTTTTCCTTGTTTCAGGCCAAGAAGATGATTCTTATCTTTGGCATCGGTCATGGTTATGTGAGGAAGTGTCTGGTTATGTGTGTGAATGCTTGTTTGCTGTAAATGCATGGGAAAAAAGGAGAAGTCCATGTAGTGGCTCAGAAACGAATAGCAGCATGAAAAAAGTATTTCCACCAATGAGACTTTTGAAAAGTTTCTCACTTTTACAATCTGAAACTTCATGTATTGCATTGGGATGAAGCAATGCACATTGGTGCAAAAAAATATATATATGTGAGGGTTTAAAATGCATGGAGCAAGTCATTTTACAACCAACTGTGGAGGAGCTGCAGAGATCCACCCTCAGGTGATAGAATATGTTGATGGAACAACTGTTATTTGTGTCCTCCATAAGTTTGCTCTTTCTGAAAAAATAAATTAAAGAAAAACATTGTTGAAAAAAAGCACACAAAGTCCTATTTGCCATCTTGCTGCAAGTAATGGAGGAGATGCAAATTGTGGAGACAGGTGCTGTGTGGAGATCATATTTATGGTGGTTCGGATGAATCGGATGGAAAGTCTGCTGGAAGCTACAATACAATTTTACTTACAAAAAAAATTAAACCATGGTTTATGGTTTAACACTTTGCAATTATGCACAACTTAGTATTGGCCTATAACATAAAACTTCAATAAAATGCATAAAATTTTGTGGCTGGAATGTGACACAATTTAGAGACGTAAACATTTGGAGATGTAAATACTTCTGCAAGACACCACAGCAGCAAAGCCAGTCGGTTATCCTTCTTTTTTTTAAACTATTGCAATCAATTGTAAAACTGGGAATAACCAGCACTGAAAAAAACAAAGGTACTGACATGTATTTTATCTACCTAACCAGAAGAGGCCTCTAAATAGAACAATTATGGCTCACTATAATGGAACAAACATCTTTAATGACGAATGCTAAAAACACTCTCCTCTTATATGATTATCTGCTTGATCATCTTAAGGCTTTTTGATTAAATCTCCTTCTCTCTGTATTTTTCCTCCTAAAAATATTTATTTTGAGTCTGTCCCTCTGCCTGTCTCTCTGCCTGTCTCCCTCCCTTCTGTTTAAGGCAAAGATAAAGAGGTTTGTGTTACTGTGAGCAGATTGACTTGAAGATAGACGCTGGAAAGCAGATCTCCTCCACCTCCTCATTCTGTTCTTTCTCTCCCGCTCTCACCCAGATGAATAGACAAACAGTCTCCCACATGCTCTCACAGTTTATCAAACACACACCCACATAGGACCGGGTCTTCGCACAAACACATATGTGCGCTCTCGCCAAAGAGAGGACTGTACGCACTCAATCTAAGTATCCTTCGGCTGACTAAGTATACACTGTCACACTCAGATCCAAACACGACCCCCTCAAACACGTACATACGCATGCAAACACGCAGGTGCATCCACAAGTAAATACTGTCGAGGAAGCTCATGAGTTTCTGATGTCTTTAAAATGGACTTTTTTCCACTAACTGTGAACATAAACCATTCAGCTGTGTGATGCCATAAGTCATGTACAAAATTGGCATTTAGGACATCACATGTGAATCACAGTGTTTCCCCAGAATTGCAATTTTATTTCCATTACGCTCACATTTTCACACCTACTCAATAACTTTACTGCTTGTTGCGTAGATTTGTTTTTAGACGACTCAACCTAACCTTGACCCTCAAACATTCAGCATTAGGAGTTATTTACCCCGTTTACGCCAGAGCGTGACGTGTTGCTTTTTGACATATTTTGACAACTTCATGTTGCAAAACAGGTTCTATTGACAATAATTGAGTCTGATTGCAAAAAATGAAATGTAACTCTAAAAAAAGGTGGTTAATCATAAATTATGATGTGAAACTTTTCACATAGAGGTGTCTCTCCCTGTTTTGATTGTATTGGTGACATTAAAGATTTAAACAGGATTCAAATTGTCTTCGTTGATTCTGTCAATTAGGTCTTCATAAAAACACAGAATTGTGAGTTTACTCAAAGAAAAACACAGGAAGGTTGTCCTTTTATCAGCAGACCCCCCTCTTCAAAAACATACAAGCATCCGCTCTCTGCTTCACATTCTTTGCATCAAATCAAATTCCTCCAGCACTCTGCACTTGTCCTTTATCTCCAGAATGTGCTTTTGGAGCAACACAAACATGTCAGGATGAGGACACTGTGAGAAGTTTCACACAGAGTCGAACCAGCATCTTGGCTACATCATTTGCATTTCTGCTTGCCCCTCTCACTGCTTATCAAAAGTATGCTTTATCTCTTTGTTTGTTTTTTGCCAACGTCGGCCTTTCCTGGAAAACAGGCCACTACTCATGTGTAAGCTTAGATCATGCCTCGGCCAGCACACGTCCAGATGAAGGCGGGCTCAAATTGACTGAGCCTGATAAGTGGTCAAGAGTGCCAGGAGGGCCTCACACAGTGTTCTGGCCGACAGCCACAGAGCCAGAGTGGCAGTTGGGTCATCTCAAAGCGACAACATGACAGCCAAAAAGGAGGTCAAAAAAGAAACCCAGACAAGCGGGGTAAATCCCAGCGTGGCAGTGAATGACAAGCATAAGAAGGAGGTCAAAGCTTACTCAAGCTGTAATAGCTAAAGGAGGTAAACCGCTGCTGTTGCTGAGCAGCTTATGGACAGAAGCGCAGAATCAAATCTTTAGCTAAAAAAATCTATCATTAATGATATTTACCTGAAGAAGCCCTGCATGAAAAAAGAAGGTACTACAAATCATGCATATCAGGATGAATTGATCAAGTGTAGCAAATATAGGCCAAAGTCTTGCCACAATTTTTCTCATCAAACTGGAGTCTATCTGCCTCCTCGTTGTTGTCTGAAGTGGTTCTTTCATGAATGTTACAATGTCCAGAGTTAAAATATTGTTGTCCCAAACAGATTAAAGTTTAAAGTAATATTTTGTTTTAATTATATCTTTCTTCTTCAATAATACTAAAGTTTTGGAGTGGTTGAACTAGAGTCTCGACTGATTCTGTCAGGTTCTCTCTGATGAACACATCTTGGAGGAAGAGTGTTCAACTACTCCAATGTGAAACAAAATAAGCATATTTTGTGCTACCACAACTTTTACTTATAAAAAAAAAGCTCCATAGTGTGTGAAAATACACATACATGTACACATATCCTTCCTTTTATTTTATATCTGCAAAACATTTTATTTTTTTTCTTTTGCTCTGAGCGTGTGAAACCAAAGATACATTTCTTGTTTGTGCACACAGTTCTGGCCAATGAAAGCAAATTCTGGTCCTGATTCTGATAAGTGAGAACAGCATAAGTCATTCATTACAAATTTAATAAATTAGAACTTGCATTCCAACGAGGCTCGTTTGTCAGATTAAAAGTACTTTTTGATAATGATAACCTTTAAGTTGGTATTGAACATTCCTTTCTAGGAAGACAACATTTCTGTGTAAAAAGTACTTTTTTCATTGGTTTGATGTAATAGCTTAATCTTAAATGTAGTGTTTTCATTTGCTGCAAGTGGAAATCATGATAAACTGCAGTATATGAACTTGGCAAATCTGAACTATTCTGCATTTATACGTTCTTTATAAGACACATTGTCATTTAAGATTACTGTTTTATCGTTTCTTGAAATGGATAAGTTGACATAACCTCTATAATGAATGATAAGAAAGACTACCAGCATTCTAAATAAGATACAAGTTGTTTCCATAAATTATGAGAACATCACTAAAGTTAACATTAGCTTTGAACTTTTCTATTAAGGACTAAAATGGGAAGGAATGTCAAGATGTTCTACATTGAGTAGAAATTGTTTAAAATGCCATTTTTCACTTGTCAAACATATACTGTATTTGTGAAAACAAAGATTTAGGCAATATTTTCTCCAAAATATTGCCTAAAAATTGTTCTCATAAATGCAATATTATGTATCCTATTCTCTTGTGATCTGGATGTATCACTACATTCGTGGTAAGTAGTGACAGAAAGATGAGCTGTATCATTTTTTAAAGGTACATTTTTGCGTTTTTGCATTGCTGGCTAGCCCGTGTTGGTTACTTGGCTTGTAGCCACTGGAAACTAGGTTTGTGAGCCTAATATCAGGGAGACAGCAAGGGAATACAATGGAACATGCTTAGACAGTCCATAAACTTCCGAGCAGATGGGATGGAGGAAAAGCAGAAAAGGGCTAACGGAGGAGACTCTGCAGGGACTTTATGCAACTGTGATCTAACAGACTTTTTACCAGACTTCTTTGAGGAATGTTGCTTTTTTCATTTTGAGTAAAACAACCCCACAGTCGAGGAGTATCGATATCACAGGGGAGATATATCCCCCTTTTGTCTACATTGCTGCAGTGAGGTGATGGTTAGCGTGCTGGTCTGTGGGCCAGCTGGGACACATCTGAGTTCACCCCATGCACACACACGCACACTGAAGCTTGCTCTATGCTGCTCGCTATCTTTCAACAACAAACTGAGCAAGGACCAGACGGAAAGAGGTCCTATTTGTGCAGGAAGATAAATACACTTCTGCACCCAGTCCTGTCCGATCCAGATTAGAGCAACACAAGAATGAGCAAAGCAGCAGCACCAGTAGAAGGTCAGGAGTGAGCGCTGGTAAAAAGCACAGGGAAGCTGCTAAAACACACACTTCCGCAATGCATTAAGCATGCAGGAAAATTTGCAAGAAACATTCATTTGTTCCCACTATTTTGGCAGGTTTCTGCTAATCAAAGGGATGAATTTGCAACCAAATGTAATTTTGACTTTGTTTTACTTATTATTTAACTATTCAAATGAGTCATTTCCCTTTTCATATGAGTACATCCTTTTGGAAGGTTTACCATCTACTTCCTTTCCTCCTAAAGCTATTATTACACGGAAAAGTCTCAAAGTGAATATGAATAACCTTACGGTGGTGGAAACTCGGCTGGATGTATTGGTCTAAAGAGCTGTACTCTCAATACCAAAGTAAGGATTGGTATTGGATTGATATCAGCATGAGGAGAATGATATTTGTGTTTGCAGTTTCTCTTCCATATGTCTTCCATAGCTCATACCAGTCACATATCAAGAATGAAAATGCCAAATATCACTTGCTTACATTTTCAAATTTAAGGCTATGTGTTAATTACAACAGAGAAATAATTGTGCATAGTAGAAAAGGGCAAACAGGGAATTATTGAAGTATTTTATCATAATCAGAATTGACTAACTGAAGTCAAGTTGCCAAATTATGCAATGATGACGATATTTCAAGAAAAAAATCATTGGTATCAGAATTGGAATCAGCGATACTCGCCCTGTATTTTGACACCAAAACATTCAGTATCACAAGCATAAAAATAACACCACAGCCCCAATCAGTGTGGTTGCTCAAACTATGTTCAACACAGGGCTTTGAAAATGTATTTATAAGCCTTGAACATATTTTATTATGTTACTACCACCACAAACCTCAATGTATTTTTTTCAGGTTTCCTTTGATACAACAACACAAAGTAGTGTATGATTATAAGGTGGAAGGGAAATATATTGTGGTTTTGAAATGTTTTGACACAAATAAAGATCTTTTGGTTGCGTGCGTATTTTTTCCAGCCGCCCCCTGAGTCAGCATATTGTAGGACCACACTTCGCTGCATTTAGAGCTAATTTTATGTTTGTCAACACCAGCTTTGAACATCAAGAGAGAAAACAAATTGAGGACATTTCTTTTCAAAATACCTAAATAGCAGTTTCTGATTTCTCCATCCAGATCAGATGAAAGATGTCTTTGAACAGCAATTTTTAAGTCACCACAAGTCCTGCAGTGAAAACAAGCCTCATCTTTTAACACATTACACACAAATCCAATTTATTCATAAAGTACATCTAAAGGACAGACGTTTTCCCAAAGTGCTGTACAAAAACGAGACAACTGATGGAATAAAAATCAAGACATACAAATCATTTAAAACAAATATAAAGCGCACATATGAAATTAAAAAAAGACAATAGAAATAGACAAAATTATATTTGAACCTCTGTCTCAACAGGTTTTTTTCTTGGACTGCTTATTATTGAGCTCCATTCATCTTCCAAACAACTCTTGACCATATTTGCTTTCCCTGATAAAGAAAAACATTCCCAGAGCATGATGCTGCCACCATTATAACTTGTCATGATCAATTCCCTCTTTGTGTTAGCTTATGGCATAAAATCCCCCAAAAATAAATCAAAGTCAATTGCTATAATATGATATTTTTCATGACAAATAAAATTTCAGGGACTGTAAATACTCTTTCAAGGCGCTTTGTATGGAAGGCTTTGTGCTGAATCTACATATATCAAAATGTCCAAGTCGTGTAGCAAATACTGAGGAATGTTTGTGTTCAGTTGTTGACATTTTATTTCTCTGTTAGTCAGCAGTGTCATAATATTCTACCAGCTCCTCCTCTCTTTTTCATTTAATAAGACCACAGAATTAAGCAACTCATCTCCGCTCTGCCTCGATGGCATGTTGTCACGAGCTCTGTTGAAATAAGCCTCAATTCTCCAAGCAGGAGACCCCCGCAGAGGGAAACATGGTTTTTCTCCTGGTCCACTTCCAAACACTGCTAACAAGCCATTCCATTCTGTGTAAAGTCTTTTCATGTTAAGACACACATCAATCCACACCTACAACATACCTGAGGAAACAAACCTTCTCTCAGGATATGCACTGAGTGTGTGTGGGGCAAACATGGCCGGACACGTTCCCTGAACACACCGGGAGGCGCCCGGCAGGAGTGCCAGCTGCCCCTCTTTTCAACACTTCGGCACGGTGCACATAAACACAGTTGCCCTTTCCATGGTCCTTTTGTTCCCCGTCGTTTTGTGGGGAGTTCCTGTCATGGACACAGTCAGCTTTCTTTGGACATTTATAACAGGCAAACACCAGGATGAACTCACTTCAGTGTTCCCTGATATTTCATAAAGATTATGTGTGAGCATAATCACATTTTAAAATCACTAAACAAAAGGAGACACTTCTCTCTCTTCTCTTGCAACAAGGAGCAATGCAAGCACTGTAATTGACTGCTAAGGTAAGTGCATTTTATTAGGATTGTATGCGATAAACCAACAGGAAGTCATAAGAAAACTTAGAATGGTTTAGGAAGAAAATAATAAAATTTCAAAAGGTACATTTGTGTTCGACCCTCCTAAAGTCAGACACCCTAAAAATAATCCCATACATATATGCAAACGTTCCACTTCACATCTACTATTTCAAAGTCTGCAGAGTTTATATCTACAACTTATATGTTTACAAAATGTAACTTGAATGTCAAATTTGTGTAGTTCTACAATAACTCAAAGTCTGTGTGCATAAAGAGCTAAAGTATTCATACTCACCGAGCCACAAACTTTTATGTGTGTCATATAAATTTCCCATGAAAGATCAACACAAATATCTTTCATGGGAAATGAAAGATATTTGTAAGTATTACTTCTTTTTTTTATTGGTAATGAAAAAATAAGAATGCTTTGCCTTCACTATTTCATTATTCACTACATTGTGTCATTTTATCCCCTAAAATCCCAATGAGATACATTAAAACTAAATGTAATCCACAATTACTCTAAGGGCACTTTTCACTGATCCTGTGAAAATTTTTTATTTAAAAAAAAATAAAAAATAAACAAAACCTTCATGTTTACTCTATTTTTCTGTTAAATAAATTCTCAGGATAACTTACTAAAGTTGGTGTCTGAATGCCAAAATCTTGAAAAACCTCCAACAAGTGGGAGTATTTTGAAACAAAGTACATTGCAGTTTTTCTTTGATATTTCATGAAGACTGTGCAAAAAACTATCAGAAGAAAAGTCTTTTTTTTCACTCATAAAACAAAAGAATGTGCATTAATGAAACAAGCCATCTGACAACCAAATGATGATGCAGAATATGCAAGCAGCACATTGCAGGGTTATTTTATAGTGGTATTCTTGCAAGGCACTCTTTGCTTGCAAATTCAGAAATTTTGTAGATCGACTTTATAGAAATTCAAGTTGCACACGTCAATGAAGAAGATCCAGAAAGTCACTTGAGTTACAGCTTGAAACAGAACTGAATTTGACCATTTCTGCAAGGCTGCGCAGACAGAAAACAAAACTTGAGCGCATTTCAAGAATGCATTAACTGGTATTCATATGCATGTAGCATGCTGCAGTTAAGTTCAGTGCTCAGGGTGATCTTTTTAACGTGACATGACCCTGTAGACGGAGCAAAAGCCTGGGTGTCTCAGCCTTTAAGTCAGTGATGTCACAAAGCAGGTTCATCTCAACAGATAAGACCACAAGAAGACTGGAAATAAATGCTCGATAAGAGCGAAACAGTGGCCTGAAGCTTATATTCAATAAATCCCAAGAAGAGAGAAAATGCAGAAAAAGGTTATCTCCCGAATTATCCTTCAGTGTCATGTTACTTCTTGTGAATCTAACTGACACCTCAGCCAGGAGATGTTGCAACCAGGAGGCACCCGGATCTGCTCATGTTTTATTGCCTGTTAGGTTTTCTCATAAAGAGCCTTGTGATAGCTCTCATCCCCAAGCTGCTGCTAAGGTCAATGAAGTATGCACATTCATAAAGGAAAATCCACACCCAAAACAGATACATAACAGCATGTCGAATATGTTTCTGGTTTACTTGATCCACATTTTAGACATTTGCAAAGCAAATAGTGACGAGGTATTAAAATCTGCTGTTGATACTTTCTATTTCAGTCAATAACCTTTCCCTATGACTTCCAGCTAAAACCGACTGTTCACTTCCTGGAACATTATCATCATCAGGTTATCCTTTCCCAGAAAGCTGGATAGGGATTTCTTTTATATTTTGTTTCCGGGTAAGATTTTCACCTTAAATAAACAAAAAAACGGTTCACCCCTTTCCTCAATAAGCCTAGTGCTTGATGCCGTTAACAAAACAATGCCCAAATGAGACTGCACTACAGGCTGATTGATACTAATCCTCTTTAAATCAGTAAATAAATAATAATAAAGAAGCCTTCCTGTCATTTATAAACCTTTTTTTTTAAATCATCTGAAGCTTTTTTTTGTTTGTTTTTTTCAAAGCCAGACAGATTTGTCTGAAAACAAGCAAGGAAGAACTTGTCATCTCCTCCATCCCATTTTGGCATCGGAAACGTTAGATTATTCCAGCAACATGCCAAAACTATGTTGATCTCAACTTTGATTTGTGTGATCTTGACACTCCCAATCACCAGCCTTATGTTGCAGACAATTATACAGTTCATAAACAGTATCCATCAAATGCTGATCTGACTCCGTCTGGGATGATAACAAGTTCCAGAAGTTTGGAAAGGAGGTTTTCATGCCAAGGCAACCATTTTTTTTAGTATCCTTTTATTGCAGTGAGTCAGGCAACCTGAACAGCCTTCAGATCACAGAGACATGATCTAATGGCTATTTATTGAACCAGAACTGCCAAATGCATATAAAAAGTGTTAATAGACCTGATAAAAATATGACCTGTTTTTCCTGTAAGTGTTATTAGTTCAACGTTAGAACATAAATCTACTTTTTCTTTTAACTTTTAGGACAGTACGTGTATCCTGTCATGGTAAGATACATATATTTCTGCATATCTCTTACTTTTAACTTGGTTTTAGAATATTTAATCATAGACCTACTTTTTTTTCCCAAACTGTCTTTTCTCATGTAAAACAAAATATGATTTGGCAATTTCAACAAAAATGAAAGGTCATACAAAACATAAATAGCAGTCCATAAAAAAAGTCTTAACTCTGTTGAAACTTGATCGCATATTGTCACAATCTTAATGTATTTTACTGCAGTTTCTGATATAGGGGACATGAGCAAATGCCCAGGGCAGCATCTTGTTAAAAGTGATAGGGTGATGATGTTTTATAAACTAACTCTGCTTTAAACTTCTCCTCATCGTTATCCCCGACCTGCCTTCTGTGGCCACTGGGTTTCTGGATGTTGTTTTTTTCCACTAATGTTTTCTGTCACACCTGCACAAAATCACAAAACAGCTGTCTTCACACTGAGACTAAATAATACAAGGTTAGACTTCATTTACTAATTAAGTGACTGCTGAAGGCAATTGGCTGCACTGGATTTTTATGAAGTTGAATCAGACGTAAGGAGGCTGAAAATAAAGACATGCTCACTTTTTCAGATTTTTATTTATAAATAAATAGTGATTATTTTCTACTTTGTGTCAGTCTGCCTCATTAAATCCAAAGGACATCGTTTGTGGCTGTGAAATCATTTAAAGGGAATGAATACTTTTGCAAGGCAGCATAAAGCATTTCTGACAACTGTCAGCTGTGTTGCACTTCCTTTAGCAACAGATTTGGGATGAAATTCTGGTAGAAGTCGAGTGCTTAAAGGATTCAGTTTTTCCAACAACCTTTCCTGCTTTGCACAGAAGAAAAAAAATGTTTCAATAATTAATTACATCCAGTGGCTGCAGCTTGAGAAGGAAGAGTATTGCAGCCCAAGATAGCTGCAAATTACTGAATGATTCAAAAGGCTGGATAAACTTAAAGTGTCTTCAAGAGCAATAGTAGAGCTGGCAGACATGAAACATGTTAAATGATATCATAAGGAATCCAATAAATAGTAACAACAAAGGGAGTTTTCTCTCCATATTTGAGATTTTGTGTTGTAGTAACGTTTCCGCTGTGATCTTATTTTTGGCACTGCTCTCATATTTTTGTGCTATTAGTCCAGTTTCTCTGTTTTTCAGGAACAGTCTTAGTTAAAAACGACTTATTTCTTGTATCTTGGGGATATTCAGTAGAGAGGCAGCAATAGATGTGTTTATCTACACAAATCTCTGGATAGAGTTACTACTGGACATCTGTTTTTCTACAGTCCAGTGCTGAACATGATTGTCTTTGCCCAGGAGACACCATTACACTTAGTTTAGTCAAAGGAACACATATTCTAAGCTGCCTGCAGAATTAATTGCCCAGGTTTTACTGTAACCTTATAAAACTTGGCTCACTCCAGCGATCACACTGAAATCCAAATGGCACTGACTTTCACAGTTGTTGCACTGGACATATCTTCCGGACTGAACTCAACTGTGGGGCTTTTGAGTTTTTTGACACTGTTCCAGCTCCAGGGGCCGCAGGCCTAACAACTGCTGTGACATTCCCAACGGAGTCATCCCTTCAAACTTTTTTCTTTTTTTTCCCTTTTTTTTCCGGGAGTTTCTCCTGCTTCCCTATCTTGATCATATACTGCCTCATTGTGGTGAGTCAACATGAGAGGCTAAGTTTTATATATATATATATATTTTTTTTTTGCATTGTGAGCATTTTGTTTCTGCTTCTTTTCTCTGTTTATGTCAGAGTACATAGTATGTATTTGTAAGAGTACAGCAGTTATTGTGTAAGTTGCTTCCCAGAAACAGCAAGCAGCAGAAGAGGTTAGAGAGTCACTTTGTGTTTCTTTTCTTCAAGCTTCGTGTGGGAAAAGTTATGTATCATCATCTCTACAATGTGACTTTATGGCTATACATCCATCAGTCTGTCACAGGACAGACTGGCGAGTATGAATATTTGTAAAAAGTATTCATACTCTGAATCTTATGACATTTCAACACAAAATCTAGTGAACTTTGTTGCATGGAATAGAACAACACAAACTAGTGCATAATTATGAACTGTAAGAAAAATAAATCATAGATGGTTCTTATATTTGTCCATCTGGATTCAGTTTCCTGTCCTCTAATATGCTTAAACACATCCATCAAATGCTTTTGCTTGACCAATTTGCTTGTCAGCTAATTTGGTCTAAGTATGATTTTTGATCTAAGTATGACTGCAGAGAATCTTTGTGTTTTCCATGAGCCATACACCAATAGCTGGCCTGCCTTTGGAGGGTCCAAAAGAAGGCTGGAGCGATGCAGAGTTGAATGAAAAAAATAAACATTTTTTAAAATGCCAAACAGATACAGAAAAAAGCAAGGTCCTAAAATCCAAACACTTGAAGAAAGAATGTAAAAATTAAACAGAGCTGGAAGACTTAGCAACGTTTGAGCACAAAGCATATTCAATAGATGAACCAGCAATGAAGAACCAAAGGGGCCTACTTAGACTTATTAGCTGAGTGGGAGCTGCTGAGACTTGAAAAGAGGTTCAAATTACAGCAAGACAAGAACCCTAAGAATTAATTCACAGCTATAATGGAATGGTTAAAGCAGATTCATATGTTAGAATGGTCCAGTCAAAGTCCAGACCTAGACACACTTGAGACCAGGAGTTGAGAAATGTCATTCACCAACGCTCTCTCTCAAGTCTGACTAAGCTTAAGTTATTAAGGGAAGAATAATTCAATCTTCATATGTACAAAATACTATATTTTGTACATATAGTATCATGGGGCAGAATGCAAACTTTTTTCTTTTTTCCTCTTTTTTTGAAAATAAAAATATAATTATATAGCATGCAGCTATATTGAATTTTCTACATCTTCTAAGCATATATGCACTGGCTTATGATGGTACATAACAGTTTATTAAATAGTGAGCAATGGTTCCACTTTCATGTCAGAAAATTAATTTTAAGAAAGAGATTAAAGCAAAAATAGTGTTTGTGAGATTAGTTCAAATCTGATTTACATTGACACTGCCAACTGACCCAGTCCTGCTGCTCCCTGCGATTTCAGCCAGCTGTCTGCAGCACTCAGAGTTAGAATTCAATGGGCTCAGTGAAATGGTAAGTCTCACTTACATTATTTGGGATTATTGCTTATCATTTAATTAAAATACTGACCTTTGGTTCTTCTTACTCTAAGTCTCCTCCACACCTTCTGAAACCCCTGTTGAAGTGGTGCAGAAATGTATTTTAAAACCTAAAATCATTTTCTTACTGGACGCATGGAGATTTCACTGATTTTTGTTTATAAAGGGCTGATATCCAGTGACAATAGTTTCCATGTCACTTTGCCTGACTTATACACACCTTACCCTGGCTCCTATTCAAACACATTTATGGTCTTTCTCAAGTCGTTAGTTAGGAAACATGTTCAAAGTCTTAACCAGAACAGAACTCCAGACTTGTCTTCCCAGTATTTATCCAGCAGATTTTACAGTAAGCTCATTGTCCTCCAACAGCCTAGAGGTAATTCTGTATTGCAGCATTGATATGTAATCATCCAAAGCTTTGTTTTGCTGCGAGTGTGATTAAAGGGCAAGGAAACAGTAATTCCATCTGTGCAAAATATCTGTCAAATGGAGAGCTTAGACCCAGAATTCAGAACTGAACCAGCAACATTTGAGTTTACCTTAGCACAACTAAGTGCTAAAAATATTTTTCTAGTGATAAGAGTGACGACTGCCTCATGTTAGTTTTGTATGCTTACAGTAGGCTATAAAAACACAGCTTTGTTTTGCCTCTCTCGTGTTTTTAAGTCTTTTGGGAAACCGATCCAGATAATCTGCATGCACGTATTTTCTGTTCCTGGAATTCCTTTAGCTCAGTGAGAAATCTGGATCTTTTTAAAAGAGGATTACACAAATAATAGCAAGTAATTATTTTCACATTTCATACCTTCCTTTATATTTGGGAAGACAAATAAAATGTTAAGTCTTTTCATCGGCTCTGTTTCCTTTTTAAAATCAGCTTTGAAGGGATTATTATGTGGCGAGTTAGCCCACAGGAGCTATTGATCTCATCAGTGACGTTTTCACACTCTGGAAATATTCGTCAGAAGATTGCGAGGGTGAAACACCAGACAAGTAGCTTAGACCTCACACATGGCAGACATAACCTTTATAATGTCTACACTAAACTGTATTAGTGCTAATAAGAAAACATTTTCTTCTAAAACCTAACAATTTCTAACAAATTTTCAGAAGTAAAAAGCTCAAGTCTTTCAGGTCAGGAGAACATTACTTCTTTTTTTAAAATTTCATATTTTGTTATATTTTGTTGACAGATAATGACTTTATTTTCCCATTTGTGAAAATATCTACCAACCAGTTCTGTTTTCAGTGATGTCAGGAAGTACCTGATAAAATGGTAAATAGCAGTAAGATATTATTTGATTATACTGGTGTAAAGTAAACACAGTGCATTGGTATACAAGACACTGACTATTTAGAAATGCCTCATCTGATTGTTGGTATCAGAGGAGAAAGTTTCCTTCTGCCACAATTGATCTTTTACCACATGAACGAACTTATGATTGTGTGACAAGAAAACTGGAATTTGTTAAATCTTTCTAATAAATATGCCCAACCTAATGCGGTCAGGCCTAAACACTGGTTTGGTGACTATTATCAGCCAAGATTAATAAATAGCAAGTTTAGGCCTGGGTTTGACTAAAAGTTGCTAATATTTTTCAAATGTACTATGAAATTGAAATCAGAGCAAAAAAAAATGTAAATGCATAATAAATCCTTTGCATTGAACTGAACCGTCGACTTCAAATATTTTGTTTGAAATCTCATCCTAAGAAAATGAAATCTTTACATATTTGTACCCTTCTTGAACTACAGTAATGGGTCAGGCAAAAGCGTTTCACAAATGGCCCGTGGACCACATTTTGGACATCCCTGTTTTAGGATGTAATAAAGAACATAAATGAAGGCTTATGAAATATATTTTTCTCTCAAATGTGTAATCCAAAAAGGGGTTCCATAAACTCTAACTCTACTAGTAAAAATGGTGAGTAACGGCAGGAGCTTTTTTTGCTTGGATTCTAATTTGCCCCTGGTGTCATAATATAACTTGTTAAATTCTGTTTTTGGACTGTGGAGTAAAAACCTAAATAATGGCAAGAAAGTGCATAATGGACAAGAAAATGAGTGACCAATTACTGAAATGGCCAAGACCGTTTATTTTTTTTCCACACACCCTATAAATATACATCAAACTCTCCTGTCAGTTCAAGAAAGACAATTGGAGCAGAAGTTCTACATAAAGGGACTAGAAAATTGTTTTTAAAAGAACATTTTTGGTACTCTAATACCATAAGAGCACGCCACTCATGTCAGGTTGTTTAATTAAAACTCTTCAAAGGTAAATTTATGGATACATATGAGTTAAATTAGCCACCAGACAAACTGTGGTGCAGACGCAGAACCCTGAAGCCATCAGGCAGCTGTCACACATGCACAACATCCAGCTCACTGAAGCAACTCTTTCAGGTCACAGACAGATGCATAGCTCGGGGTGAAATTCAGTCTGTCTGCCACCTCAATGCAACAGCTGCGACCTGCACACACTTCATTGTGACAGATATGTGAGGAAACGAGGCTGCTTCTTTTAAAAAAGAAAAACATCACTACGTCTCAAAATAAGCAAGCTAAATAGAGGCCTGTTCAATTAAAAACAATCACAATGCTTGGTTAGTAGCAATATGTCAATCCATCACTCCACAAATTAACACACCTTCTTCTGAACACAGCTGTCAATATGTTCACTGACGCAAAGATGCAACTAGACTGAAAACAGCCACACAGTAAGAAATGTGGTAATAATAGTTATACCCCTTAAACTTTTTTTCCCTTTGCCAAATTTCAACCACAATCTCCAAAGTATTTTCTATTTCTGAAATATGACAACAGAAAGTAGTAGAAATTGAAGGCATTAGAGTGAGAAAGAAGTTAACCTTCCAGCAGAAAAATTATCCTAAACCAACATGCAGACATACGTGATGCTGGCTCCGCCCCCAAGAGGAAGTAGAACAAACCTCAGACCAGCAAACAGTGCAGGGGAATTCAGTGGTTACCCGAAACATTTTAAGAGTACTCTTTTCTTGCCTGTGGTTTTTGCCTCTATTGAGGTAAAATTCTCCAACTCGTCCTACATCAGGTCTGTAAGGTTATTTACGGGGAACAATGGAGAAATCAATGTTAAATCTTAAGTCTTTCGTAGCCAGAGAAAGATTGAGTGGCACAAAGTCTCACTGGATGTGACTGTGAAAACTGTGGCAGACGCATTTTGCACGTCGAAAACGGGTGATTAATAATTTAAATAATACCTGCTTGTGATAATCTGCCTTCAGGTGAATGCTTAAAAATAAACTGTGGTGCTTACATGTAAGCACAGCAGTTACTGCAGCACATTTTCACGTTGTTATAGAGCTACCATTGGAGTTTGCACACATAAAATCAAGCATAACTACCTTCACTCATTGATCTACCAGTTACCTCAGTGCTGACAAAGTGTTATTTGCCCTTCCTTACAGTTTCACTCAAGTGGACATGAGGTTGGCTGCAGGCCTTGATCCATTTCTTGCATTATTCCACACCCTGTTTGGGTTTTGGAAATGTCATGAATTGTATTCCGCCCTCTACACGCTCTGAGTAACGGCTGGCAGGATTGCATGTTCCTCAGTGACAACACTGGACTGTGATTTCCTGTTATTTTCTTTGAAATAACAGGAAATCACTAATGACCGCAGCCGTTAGCCACGATAAACCCCGACAATGTTCCTCCAGATAAGGGGCGTGTACATAGGGACAAATTGCAAGCGCCGATTGGTCTGTTTCTGACAAACCCGCACAATTAACAGGCGGCACCATGTCAATTGTGCAATTAAAACCTAGACTTAAAGCCAATTAGGAATCTGCTGCAAAACGTAAAAATTAATGCCTACAGATACTCTCCATCCAAAAGGGTGAAATATGGATGTCAAACGTTTTTAATTTTTAGAAGCAAAAAAAAAAAGAAAAAAAGATTAAAATTGAGCAATGTTTTTACTTAATAGCTGTGCACTATTTCTTGTTCTTATATCAAAGAAAATCGCACTGACATATACTTACATTTCTGGCTGCAACCACTGCCATTTATGAACATGTGACTATGGGCAGTTGCCCAGGGTGGCATTAGAAATGGAGCGTACAAGCAGCAGATCTAACCTACTTGCCAGTTGAGCAATGAACACATTTTTATTGCTTTTATGCATGTGCAGTCAACAGGGAGTTGGCGCCCTCTGCTTGCAACTAGGACTATTTTCTGTGCAGGGATACAATACATTTTATCCCACCTCTAAATTTAGATATCTAGCATTTGTATTGATTGGGATACTGCAAAAGAGATTTACCCAGGCTCCCATTCATGCAAGAACCACTACTGGTTGTAACACATCAAAATTTGAATGGATTCCAGGTGTATTAAATGCGGAAGAAACCCAAGTTAGTTAGTATGTTAATGTTAATTAACATTGTTTCAAATGTCAGACAAAACCTGACAAATATGCAACAAAATATCCTATAGATTACAATATCTTTTTGTTATAGAAAAACGATTATTCTACTCATCCAGAAAAAAAAAACATGCACAAATTTGGAGGGACGTTTAATAACATATGTGTGTATTTTATTTATATTTCCTTGATAGCACAGCAACAACCACACGGTGGATGTGGCATTAAACAGTGACTTGCAAATGTACTCATGCACATTAAAGCTTTTTTCATTTCACCATATAACTATTGCGCATTTAAATTTGTTTTCTTTCAATTTTATAATATCACAAAATGTAAAAATGTCAGCAGAGTATGAATACTCTTCTAAGTCTTTGTTGAGTTGGGGAAGGAAGATGTGACTGGCAAAAAAGTGTTAGACCTGTTTTTCTGTGGTTATATGTAATTATATCTACAACTAATGCATGAAAATAATTTTTTAAATGGTTTCTTTAGCCACTTTGTCTCAGACAGATTGTCACAAATGCTTGTTTCATTCCTATCTCCTTAGATTAATCAACAACAATACGAGAGACAACACAGCACAACAGAAAATAGCATTTTCACAGCAAAAAAAAAAAGAAGTGAGATGACAATTTGGCACAAATGAGCATGCCCCGTGTCAGATATTCATTTTCTTTTACTCATACTTAAATATGTGAATTTATTCTCACAGATAGATCCTTTCTTTATTATCTCCAGGCCCAAAATATTTTATCTTTCTCCTTCTCTCATATTCTGTCTGTACTCTCTTTTTGTGTCTCTCTCACACACATACACACGCAGACACATGGTTGTGTACCTTCCATGGCCAGGTAATACTGACTAAGCATGAATAGAAAAATTGCACAAATTCCTAGAGACACTTCAAAAGACCTTCAAACCACGGAGATCTATTGATGAAGAACACATGAAGAAAAGAGAGTCTGATGCAAACAAAATCTGGGTTTCTGGAAGCAACTTTAAGCAACTTGTTCAAACCTTCATAACCTGTATGCATTCATTTCATAATGTCTGCAGGAGACCTCATATTGTAGTTATCCAGCAGAGTGCATTTTACATATGTTGCCTGAGTTTCTTGACCTATACAGAGATATTGAGCGTCATGAGGGTAACTGAAACACAAATTTACCAGCTAGACTGATACTAACAGATTTTTATGTGGGATTAAATATATTTCACTAGAAATAATTTAATTGATGCGAGTACTCCCTCTGAGTACAAGACTCATTATCTTGTAGGAGTTTTATGCTGAAGAGTGAGCTGGGACAGGTGGCTGTACCAGCTTAACAACTTGCTGACAGTCCTTTATTGAAGCTGTAATGTGACATGGTTCAGTGTGGGCTACTTCTAGCTCAACAGAGATTAAAAGCTGCAATAAATGAGTTAGACATCAAGGAGAAATACTAAAATGTGTTTATGAACAGAGTTAACAGAACAGGAAAACTTGCTGACAAGTCAAAAGAAAACAAACCAGTTTCCCTGGTAAAGATGAGAAAAGCCTCTTTATTTATTAAACGAATATGCTCCTGCAGAAGTATAATGTTGTATTTGTTATTGTTGCTGTTTTCTTTAGAAGAACCCAATCTTTGATTTAAGAACATTTTATTATGAGGGGATAAAATTTTATTTATTTTTATCAGTTCCAAACTTACTTTCAAGAATACAAATTCCTGTAAAATAAATAGAACTAAAGCATTTAATTTTTACTTTTTCATATGCATTAATGTCAAGGAACTTTGAGTTAGACCTCATATTCCCTGGGTTATTTAAATGAATGATGGAGACAACAACTTCTTGTTGCTACTCTTCAAAACATAAAAGTCAAAAGCATAATAGGGGAAAAATTGCTGAATTCAACTTTGATTCCCAAGACACTTGTTCCCATTTTTGTTGGAACAATTGGTGAGGGGAGCGGATTAGCAAAATGATGAATTTTTTTTTTAAATTTCAACATAAAGTAGAATCTGTAATTATTTATGAATGTTTCTGTAGTAGACAGATAAGTACATTTGTTCTTTCTTTTTTTTTTAAGTGCATTAAAATAAAGGTAGAAGGCGGGTGTCATATTTTTTCCATTGCTGTTTTTTTTCATAGTATTTTTTTAAATTTGAGAGCTGAGAACATCTGGTGTAGGTTTCATAAGCAGTTTCTATTAGACATGAAGTCAAAGCTCCAGCTGCTCGGCCGATCACAACTGTAGCATTCTTCTCCTCTTTGTGATGTTCCATGCAGAGAAAGGTGTGTACTGCAGAGAGTCAAGTACAGCAAACACTCTAAGCACCGATGAAGCTTTGCTTTCAAAATAACAACAGGCTGCCCTGGAAAAGACATCTCCTTGATTGTAGATGATTTATCTCCATAATTCTGCAGCAATTAAACCTTTTAACCCAATCAATCATGCCTTGGGCAATGATACACCCCCTATGCCATCACAGTTGTTTCTGCTGATAACTACCTGGAGGGTCTTTCTAATGTTTGGCACTGTGAATCCAACATCTGTTTCTTCCAAAAGCAGCTAAACTACAGATTAATCAAACAAAGAAAGTGCTTATGTTCCTTTTGTCTGTCTGAATGGAGCCCACATTCTGAGAGAACAGCAAGACGTCTGTACATGTGGCGTTGTCCTTTCATGGTCCAGTTTCAGTTACACTGAGTTGGCAGGGGAGTTGAGAATCTGTTCATGAAAAAACAATCTACTTTTCTTCTATTGACACCTATATTTTACAAAATAGATTCACAATGATGCTGTATAATATCTCTCTTTTTCTTCCACTTTCTCATTCAATTTCACTTCAGTTCATATTAGAAACAGTTTCCACATTACGGCACTTATCAATAAAGCCCTGGAGATGTTGCTCAAACCTTTATCCACCTAAACAAAAATATACACTACAATTTGAAGAAATGTTCCCCCCGAACATGTTTCACTATGTGTATGGTGCTCTTTTGGCTGATGCTTAGTACTATTTTATTACCCTTTGAAACTATGGCCATAGAGTCCCAGTTTGGTTTCATTAGCTCATTTAATCAGATCCAGATACTTTGGGAAAATAAAAGACTTCTGCCTTGCAAACTTACTTCTTACTCCACACAAATGGAGCATACAAGAGATTGTTGTCACATACAGAGCACAACCAGTACTAGCTAGAAATTTTTGCTGATCCTTCAATATTACTTTATGCTTCTTGGCAACCTCTCTAGCTAGTTTCTGTCTTATATTCTTCCTCATCTTGGAGATATGTTATGTTTGGGTCACTGTAGCCCCATTTTTCCTTCAGTTACTGATAATGGCTCGCTTCACTTTAATACAGTATACCACAGTTAAGCTCGATAATATTTAATATTACTTTCTCTGGTGTATTTTAGATTTTAGATTATTTCTCCCAATCAAGAGCTTTATCATCTCAAACCGGAGCCGGTACTCTGGCTGGACCACTCCAAAAAAATCAACATTGTCAGAAGAAACGCACCTCCAAAATTTAAAGATTAACTGAAAACTAAATCTACCTGGAGTAAGAATAATTTTGAGAATAACAGAGCTTTTTGTAACTTTTTTCTAACTAAAAGTGTGTGCAATTAAACTAACAAATGAAAAAAAAAATCCTCTAGCTTGATCAAATTCCCTCCAATTAATGGCATCAGGAAGCTGCAGAAGATTCAACTTTGAAATTATTAAAAAATGGTTTGACAGCGTTTTAGAGTATTTTTGTGCACACTTACTATGCACTTATTGCAGCTTCTCATCTTCTATTCTCTCTTTTAAAAATGAAGTAATTGTTTTTTGCTGAAATGATTACATAATCCCATTGAATGGGGCAATAATTTGCAAATAATTTATCCTGGTGTTGTTTGAAATCATACATTTTGACAAGTTTTCTCAAAAGTTTTAACAAGAATGTCTAAACTTATGAGAGTCCCTCTAAATTTATTTGAGACTATTTAATAAGAAAATAGTAATAGTAAATCTGCAGCACTCATATCTTCCTGCTGATAAGTACAGCTCACTCCTCTACACTTGTATGTGTAAAGATGCATATGGGTGAGAAGGACTTAGACTTCCAAACGCTTTAGGTATTAAAGCATTAAAGCTGGTGTGAAACTAAAAATAGCCTAGGAACCAATTTGCTGAGGACAGCGTGATTTTCCACACGTGACAGGCTACCGGCAACACGCCGCTGTCCCTGGTGCTGAAACTGCATCCGGTAGAGGTTTTCGTCTTTATTTATAATAAATCAGATACATCGAACTTCGAGTCCTATTTATGTTGGAGCTGCAATAGAACTGGGTTAACAGTTTAAAGCATCATTTTAATACAACGCTGTACAAGTGTTACGACTGTAATTCCTCCAAAGCAACAGTGCGAGGCGCATGCCGAGACTAATTCCGTTTACAGAATGAGAGAGAGAAAGAGAGTTTGATTGATCATGTGGGCTATGGAAGCCTGCGAGAATTGTGGAAAATTGCTGCATAGACGCCCCTTTGGCACCTATCTAGTGGCCAGTGACTCCAAGCCCTTCCGAGGCCAAGCAGCCAACCTGCACCGGCAGCCGGGTATACCTGTTAACACACTCCCCCATTCTTCCGGGTTCTGGACCTCAGAAAGGCAACATGAACTTACCGCAGTTCTCACACAAGATCCTCCCCACATCCTTCTTCAGGTTCTTCCCACTCGTGTCAACGGGCGCGAACGATGCCTTGAAAACCAAGGGCTCGTCCGTGGGGTCCATGAAAAAGATGTACTTGTGATTCTTTTTCACTTTGGCGCACGGAGCCTCGGATCCGAACTCCCCCACGGTGACGAGCTGCTCCCGCTCCAGACCGCCGCTGTTCAGGGGCCAGACCTCCAGCACTTTGACACTCACACGGTACGGCTCCACGGACGCGTTCCCCGCAGGCGTGGACTGCACCTTGCCCTCGATCACCACGGAGGACCTGTAAGCTTGGTCCTGCAGGGAATTCAGACTCGGGGAGTAGCAGGCGAATGAGACCCCGATGAGCAGCATGGATAGATGCACCGGATCAAGCCTCATGCCGCCTGCTTTGGCTCGGTGGGGGCTGGTCGCGTTGCGGCAGGGCACTCTGGGCTGCGGGGCGATGGCGGTGGACCTGGGTTGAAGGAGGAGAAAGCGAGTAGGCTCCAGCAGTAGCACGGCAGCGCGGCGGACCTTGCATAAGTGTCCATGCCATCGGGATCCGCTGCTTTTTCCCCAAATGCTTTTCAGCGGGTAAACAGCAGCTTTTGCAGCAGGGATGACGCTGGCTTTTAAATCCAGTCACTGCTTCCTGCTAATGATAAGGCATTGTAAATGTTTCTTCTTTTTTTTTTTTTTAAGGAAGGAATTGTGGACCCCCTCCCTTCTTCGTTATTCTGCCATAAGACGACGCCACTCTTTATATTTGCCCCCAAAAATTGCAGTGGGAAGGTGCCGCTGTTATGGTTCTCCGTATCATCTGCAACGGAGGGAAGAGACGCAAAATGCTGCAGTGAAGCACAAGTTGGGGGAGCCTGATCGCAAAACAAAAGGACCCGTTTCATTCCACGAAAACAAAATAGAACAATGATAAAAAATAAGAACAATAAAAAAATAAATAAAAGGAATTATTTCTGCACGCCAGCTACAGCGTTAATACGCCGCCTTCCACCGCGGCTCTCTCTCCGCCTCCCCTACCAGCCGCTGACGGAGAGAAAATAAGACCGATCGCCAAGGGGCTCCAAAGAAAAAAAAAAAAAAAAAGAAAAACGCAGAATACAAGACACTGATGGACCAAAAGGGTCTATCTCCCCCCCTTTTAATTCTGCATGTCAGTCACTCCATGGTGTTTCTTCTGGGAGGATCTCTTGCTCTAATAAAACAAATGCAAATCTTAAATCCATGGCTCCCCCTCCTTACAAACGCATCCTACTGTAGCCAAGGCATTTCGCCCCCTCCAAAAAGAAAAGAAAAAGAAATCATATAGATTAACAACAGGGATAAAGGGGGAGGGAGAAAAATGAAGCCGCATATGTAAGTCCTGGAACTCTGGCGATGACTAACACTGCGAAAGCGTTTCGGAGTCTTCGGGAGTCTGTTCTGAATGAGTTTTGCGTCTCATCCCATTAAGTCAAGCCCTGCATTCAGGTCACATTCGCCGCTCTGCCTCGGAAAAAACTGAGGTTGAGGAACCCACATTTAATCTACACATCTAATTCAACTGCACTACAAAAGTCCACAACTAAAAAAAAAAAAACACTCAGTTTTAGAAATAATAAATATTCTATTAAAGCCTCTTCTCTTTCTTTTTTGTATGTTTTAGCGCAGTTTTAGGTTTGCACTAAACCTAAAAGAGCTTTAAACCTCCAACCAAATTAAAATAGAATCCTTTGTGTGAGGTTTGTTTGACAAATGTTATTGACAAACTAACTCAGGGAAGGAAAATAAAGGTTTAGTTTGTGTGCTAGATACACTGCGGATACAGGACGTTGAAGTCAGTATTCACAAAGAGCGACATCTACCGGCCATAATGGTCATTCAAAAAAAGAGCATCCACACATGGTGGGCGCAGCTTCTCTAAATTTGGAGTAGTCGAAAAGTTAGATGCACTACACTCAATGTGTTATATTACAATTGTTTACTTCTGATGATATTATGAGTAAGAGCTACAATTAAGGAAAACTCAAATTTCTCCGAAATGTAAGCCATCTTAAGTTAGGGTTGAAACATTCATGGAGACTTCATTGTTGTCAAGCGTACAGTCCACATGGAGGTTGAGTCAAAAAGGTCCATTAGTGAATAAGCTTCAGTAGTTGTAAGGTTCATCTGTAAGGTTCACTAAGTGAACCTTACAGATGGTTCACTTAGTGGAAAACTTAGTGGAAGGTAAACATGTGATAGAAAAAGACGAGCAATAGATAATATTATATCCATGAAAGAACTGTGAAGTAAAAATCATTCTTACTGGAATTACATGGCATGGACAGTCAGTCCAGGACATGGAGTTCAGCTGTTCCAGAATTAAAGTAAGAAGCTTCTAATCTGGGCTATGGGGAAGTACTGCAGTGTTGCTAAGTGATTCAAAGTTTATTTTTCAGTTGAAAGTCAGTCTTGCATTTTAATCAAAAAAAAGATCTCGGAGTCTAAGGCAGGGGTCTTCAGTTCAGTTTAGATGTTCTGATTCAAAAGGAAGGAAAGGTATCAACAGAATGAACGGCTAGAACTATACACAAAAATTGAATTAAAAGTTGCTTCAGAAGTAGCTGCAATATGCAACCTTTACAACAATATGTTTATTACATGTTTATGAAAACATGAGACAGATGATCTGTGAAAAGATCAAGCTCCTACACTTCCTCTTATTACCATCAGCAGAAATGTGATGCTCCCAGTCAAAAACAACCAATCAGAGCCAGTAGGAGGGTCTTAGCTCAATATGCAAATAACAGAGAAACAACTTACAGCTCTAGGAAAACTACTTATCCACCATTATTGGAGGCCAGGCAAGCTAGCCTGGCTATTTGTGGCAGAGTCTGTTTTGGGGAACTAGCTGTAGGCAAGCAGAGAGCAATGGGGAGAGTGTGAGCAGCACTTACACAAGAGTAATTGACAGCCCTTGACCATCCTCTTGGCTCTGATTGGTTGTTTCTGAAGGCAAAGGAGCATGATTTTTTTTTTTTTTCACAGATTATCTGTCTAATATCATACTGTCAATACATGGTGATTGTTTTAACAAACATGTAAAAAAAAAGCAACATATTCAGATATGCTCACTGATGTATACAGAGTGTTGCATCTTTTTTTATGCTTTATAGTTTTCCTTCAAATAAATTTTTGTTAGTTTTTTAGTTAACTATAAAATAAATTATTGAACACCTTAATGTTTTTCACATATTTTACATTCTTTTGGGGCCATTTGGTCACACACTAATAACGAAATCAAACATAGAAAGTAATCAAAATAAATCATTCAACAAGTGAAGGTATAGACAAAAAAAGACATGTAAATTTAATTAGATAGTTTATGTAAAAACCTTTTCTGGTAATAAATACGTCAAATTGTCTTTTGTGTGGAGAAACTACTTATCTGCATTTCTTTGCTGTAATTTTGACACATTCGTCAGCACAAATGATTCATTCTGATCTTCAGTTTTACATACATTTTCAAATCAATATAGTGATTGACTTGGTCCCTTTTTACAGTTTTGCTTTCTCTCAAACCAAGTAAGAGTTTCACTGGCTGCATGTTTGGGACAATTACTCAGAAATCCACACCTTGTTTCATAGCTTAAAATTTTCATCAAAAAATGCCCGTGTTCATTTCTCAAATCATCCTCCCTTCGATTATATGAAGTCCACCAGCACCATATGTGGTGGGCCAGCCCACACCATAATGTTCCCACCTGCAAACTTCACCTTTGGCATCGTGTTTTGGTGGTGTTATGCAGGTCTATTCTTCCTCCAAACATGATGTATGCACTGAAATCCAAAGAGTTCAACTTTGGCCACAGGTAATTAGATTACTATTCCCAGTATTCAACTGGGATGTTCAAATCTTCTGCAGCTTTTCCAGCCAACCTGAAGGGGATATTTTTGTTAGATAGTTTAGATAAATGTAGCAAATAAATGAAGGTGAAGAAAAATGCTCTTGAAAAAAAAGTAACTGAGTGCAAAGGTGTTGAGGAGAAGCATTTGAAATTTTTGAAAGAAATTCATAAAAAACTGAACTCCTGATATGCTGAAGCTGCTATAAATTGGCTGTTTTTTGATTGAGATTTTTATTTTCAAACAGTTCAGTACGCACAAAAGTTTTACCTTGTGGCAGTTTCAATCAGCAGGAAGGATGGATTGTGCACCATAAATTATTGTTGTGGACATTTATCAAATTAAGGACATGTAACACTAGTAGATCTGTAATGACATTATTTCTAAATTAAAACAAATTTCAAGGTCAAACTTAAATCACTTAAAATTATTTATAGCTAAATCCGAGAGGCCTTTGTTGGCTTGGGGGTCACTAGCAACAAGTTAGTTTTCTTATGGTTTAAGAATACAAAATAAAGTTATTTACCTTGATAATCTGTATAAAAGTTTATCACTGTTACTTCAATTTTCATGTCTCTGGAGAATGCCCTCTGGGCTTCAGGCTTCGCTGCTCTCCGTGGTGCTGAAGTTGTAAAATTTTAAATCAGAGCTTAAACCTGAACTTAACAGAAGAAAAATACCAAACATATTTGGAAGCAGTTGCTAAATGCAGCCACAGTTCAAACTTTCTAGAACGTCTTCCACTCTCTTAAATGAACTTTCCTTCTCAGTCCTCTCTTTGTGTTGCCTTTTCCATCAATCTAGTTTGTTTTGCTTTGGTAAAACAAGCTGCTTTACTGATGGTATTTTGTGACCTGTTCTCCTTCTGAATATTAACGACTATCTGCTGGGCAACTGTCAAAACAACACTGCTCCATATCCTGTTTAGGCTATGATGTCTCAATAACATGACGTTTCTACATGGAAAGCCAATTTTATCTACATTAAATTCAAATTCAAAAATATATTATTGATCTCAAAGCAAAATTGAGATCCAGAATGATCTCAGTTGTGGCTCCAATTTGGCTTTTCTTTAATTTCGAGTCATAATTATCAAATTTAGATGACATAAATACTTGAACTATCACCAAAACATTTTGTTTTGTTTCTTTTTGTTTATTTTTTCAATGAGTTACTAAAATAAGTTAACTTTCTAATGATGGTCTGAATTATTGACATGAACTTGTCAATTCCAAATGTATCTTTCTCCACAGACCCTTATCAGCTGACCAGCTTGTTGTCCCCCAAAAAATTAGAATCAATGGAATTTCAGAGTGGATCTGACTTTTTCTGTTTTGGCTACTAAACTTTGGAACTAATCTATTTTATTATTGTGCTGCACCTTGGGCAAACTTGCTGAATGTGCTTCGCAATAAAGTAAATTAATATAAATTTAGACAAGTGGAGTTGTAGAAACTGGCAGATCTAACTACCTGTTACCATTTTCAAGCAAAGCCTGCAATTCTTCTCCTCCACCAAAGTGAGGCATCGTTCACCACTTTACGTGTTGACATCAGCGGCAGAACGTGCGGCGCCGAACTTGTGCGTGTGTCGCTCGGCGTGCCACGACTCGCCGTTTCTGGTCCATCTTGTGAAGCAGGCAGATGTAGTGTTGTGTGCTGCTAAAGAAGGGGCCGTTCGAGTGTCTGTCCATGAATCCTCCACCTCGTCTCGCCTGCATTGCGTTGTCTGGGTTGTAAAAGGCTCTCAGTCCCGCAGACGGAGCTGCGGGGGGCGGGGGGAAAGAAAAGAAAGGTAAGGTTACAACAGGAACCAAATTCTGCGCGAATAGTTGCGATTTGGGTTATTGTAGCCGTCCTATCGAAGTGCCGTGACGTGCGACCAAGCATATGACAGCGCTCTGCAGAGTTTCCAAAGCATGACATCTCAACATATGGCTGATCTGGAGCAGCGACGGAGCTGTCGTCTGGAGCGTCGCCACGCAGCGTTTCAGTGCTGGGATGTAGGGCAAAACTTTGTGAGGAGATTACGGGGTCTGGCTTCCACTAACTGCGACAGCACCTTATTATTGAGACAGAAGCCTGTTTTGGATCCGAACATAAATACTTTTTTCATCCACTATTAAAAAACACCTGAATAAATAAGGTGACCCACTGACAGCATGTAAATAAGTTGATAGATTGGTTGTTCGTATGCTGGATCAGAAAATGGATCAGCCAGCAAGGAAAGAAAGCAAGGAAGAAGGGAGGGAGAAAAAAATGCAGGGTCTAGGAAACAAATATGTTGACCAGGTTTTTGGATCTAAAACTCTGCTGAAATTTGGTTGTTTCCTTGCCCAGTTTGTGTGCAATGGGCAAAACGTTGTGACATTCATAAAACCCAGGTTATTCGCTTAAAAAAACGTTAATTACATAACATTTAGGCTTATGTATGTCACAGTTGTCCTCTGTATATAAATAAAATAAAAAATGCTGATTTTAGGATATGTGGACGTTTAAAAACAATACACGTATTTTAAACTAAAATAAATAAGTAAATAAATATCCGATTCATTGTCACAACTAATAATTTTCCACGCAAAAACAATTTTTTATTTTATACCTGGCTTCACGGATCATTCTTGGACAGCATCCAGTATAAAACGTGCACGTTTTCGCATCTAAAATATTAATACGCTTCGAAATATATTAGATTGGGATACCTGTCAGGTATGAAGAGTAATGGTTAACAAATGAAGAAATGTAACAAAAGAAAACTGATCAAATCTCTCCAGGCCTTCAACATACAGTCTCGGCGCATCTCAAGATTTGACTTCAGACATCGACTTATTAATTTATTTTACTTACTTACATAGACTTCCATTGACAAGGAATATGAATGCGTCATCACTTATTATATTTATATTATCAGCATTTTTATTATTCTGGGTATCAAAAATAATTATTTGCTCTTAAAAACATTCATGTTATGTTTTTTTAAATTTTGGATTTTTTTAAAGTCTTTTGCTTAATATTTTATTCCTCTTTTTTTTTTTTTTTTAACAATCTAAAACTGTGAAAAAACTTTCATATCTAAGCAATTGGCAGTATTGTTTGGATATTAGACTACTTTTCATCCGGGACCTTCAAAGTACCTTTGGAAACCGTATATAAATATTCCCTTTCAGGAGAAAATACTGAATTACTCTTTTATGATATGGCCTTCAATGTATGTAAAAGTTTTGCTTGCTATCAGTATTAAAAGTAACATATTAAATGTGAAACGGAGAAAAAAAAAGAGGAGACCGTCAATGTTTGGGCCAAAAAATATTCACGTTTTTATTTATTTTATTTATTTATGTTATTTATTTATTTATTTTATTTGTATTAAATATCCTGTGTCGATGCTCACACATTTCATGGACATTTTATTCAACTCAGCGAATCGGCCTGTTGGCGATGTGATCTATTGTTATCCATTGTTTTGTTTTTAGAAATGAATTTTATTTGAACACTAATTGAAGCACGGCGAAACATCTGCCTCAAATGGCGTGAAAACACATTGAAAATATTTCAAATAAAAATTAACCAACGGCTAATCATATAGTGGACCAGAAACAGCTGAGTGTACATTTTTCCACCTTTGTTTTATTTACGATATGTTTTTATTAGGCTGGCAGAAAACGACGACTTTCCCTTTTAAAAAAAATATAGATATATATTTTGACTTCAATAAATACATTCATTATTCATTATTTTACATTTTTAGTGATTTGTTGTTGTTGTTTCTTCATTTTATTATAAAAGTTGTATTAGTTCAAGTTGAAAAAGTGCTCCAGTTAATATACGCGTCCTTCGAGAAAGGACTCCATAGGATGCGGGTTTTTTTAATTAATTAATTAATTAATTTATTTATCTATTTCTTATTGTGTGTATGTGCTGTGAAGGAGATGCGTCGCCCAATTAGTTAGTTTAGACAACAAATATACAAATTATTTATCACGCTGGTAACAGTTTTTGAATACATGCCCTCATTCAAAGTTGACCGTGCCTCAAAATGTGACTTAAATGACAAAATGCTGCTGATCGTGGTTCTACTGCACAGCAGACCGTGTAATGTCACTCAGCAGACATTTACAAGGAAAGATCTGCCACCTGATTCGTGAGTGTGGAAAACCCGTGGAATAAGTATAAGGGATGGCTCGTAAACGATGTGCGGCCAAACAGCGGGGAGGAGAGAGGCCTTGTGCTAATTAAAGGCCCCAAGCAACGTGACAACAGCCATTATCAATACGGCGGCAGACCATGTTGGCTTTAAAGTAAATATTAAAGTAAATAAGGTTTTTTATTTCCCAAAGCGCGGGTTAAGGTTACAAGCGTACCGTAACTGTTCAGTTTAAAATGGAGGGGACATGAATGAACGCCCCGAACCAGCCTGTCGGATTCTGCAGATTTCTTGCTTTGATTTGTTTTTAGTCATTTGGAGAAAGTGACTTAATGACTCACTATCACCATGCCAAGATCATTATTATGGAAATGTGTGAAGATGTCTTAATTATAAAATGGAGAATATTTACATTTTCAGAATAAGTCATCCTGCTGACTCTTTGCTGGAAAAGAGAGCTGGGTCTACTCTGTGCTACAGACACAGAACACCACATCCCTGCCGTCAAAAAACAGACATGACTTTACCTATCTATGATTTTATTTTTGTGCCTGAATGTGGCCCATACACACATACATATATATATATATATATATATATATATATATATATATATATATATATATATATATATATATATATATATATATATATATATGGCTGTGTGTATGTATGTATAGTTTATATTTATAGTTTATATATTAGTTACATACAATCTAATGCATTAGAAAATGCTTTTCAGCATTACAAAAAGAAAGTAGGGTCTTCCCACAAGAAAAAGTACCTGTTCTTTCGTCGCGTGTCCCGAACAATCGAAACTGATATTAATCTGTGGAATTCGTAAGTTTCGTTTTACTTGAAGCGAAAAGACAGCTCCTGACATCAGGAAAACACCGGGAGATGGAGAACTCAGCAGCAGTATTCGATCTGCATTAACGTACCCTCCCTTTCCCTTTCCTCGCTGTTTTATACCTCTGTGTAGATCTCGCGAGAGCTCCGAGCACGGGCTCAGCTGGCCGTGGCTTTGCAGCAGACGGAAGGAGAAGGCAGGCGAGGCAGGCAGGCAGCATCATGGCGGACAGAGACAGTGGAAGTGAGCAGGGAGGAGCGGCCACGGGCCCAGGCTTCGGCTCCATGCACCTAGCGGCAGGAGGGGCGGGCTCGGCTTCCGGGCTCCAGCATGAGACGCAGGAGCTGGCGTCTAAGCGGGTCGACATCCAGAACAAGCGCTTCTATTTGGACGTTAAGCAGAACGCGAAGGGCCGCTTCTTGAAGATAGCCGAAGTCGGGGCCGGCGGAAACAAGAGCCGCCTCACTCTCTCCATGTCCGTGGCGGTCGAGTTCCGAGACTACTTGGGGGACTTCATCGAGCACTACGCCCAGCTGGGACCGAGCAACCCTGGGATGGTACAGGACGAGCCCAGGCGGGCGCTGAAAAGTGAGTTCCTGGTCCGGGAGAATCGGAAATACTATATGGATCTGAAAGAGAACCAGAGAGGACGGTTTCTGCGGATCAGACAGACCGTTAACCGGGGGCCCGGGTTGGGATCGACGCAAGGCCAGACGATCGCTCTTCCCGCACAGGGACTTATTGAGTTTCGCGACGCTCTGGCTAAACTTATTGACGATTACGGCGTAGAGGACGAGCCCGCGGAGCTGCCGGAGGGATCGTCGTTGACTGTGGACAACAAGCGGTTTTTCTTCGACGTCGGCTCCAATAAGTACGGCGTGTTTATGAGGGTGAGCGAGGTGAAGCCCACCTACCGCAACTCTATCACGGTGCCCTACAAAGTGTGGTCCAAATTCGGGAATACTTTCTGTAAATACGCTGAGGAGATGAAGAAGATCCAGGAGAAGCAGCGGGAGAAAAGGGCATGCGAGCTGCAGCAACAAGAGGAGATGCAGGCGGACGATGGGGACGAGGATTGATAATAGAGAAAACGTGCAAGAGTAATGAAAAATAACAAGAGAATTAAAGTAAAAACTCTACTGTATAAAGAAAGAATCTAAATATTTTAACTGTAAAGGTTTAACTCCAAGGGAGCATCACTCTCAGTATAAGAAACCACAACCTGACAGTTATGACATGTTGTCACTCATCGCTGGATGTTACCCCACTTATCACCATTAATACAGTAACAGGCTGCTAAACAAAGTAATAACATTATATTTGAACATTGATTCCTACTTGACAAACAATATTGAACGGAGTGTTTATTTCCCTTATTAACAGAGAACTTTTGTACCAGTTAAAGATATTGTTAAAAAAAGAAGAAAAAAAGGTGTTTGCAATGTTCAAACGGAAATAAGAGGGGGGCGGGGGTCCTTTACATGTGAGCTAATGACTTCAGCACAAATCAGATATTTTAATTTTTCAAAAAAACAAAACAAAATTCCAAATCTTTGTAAAAGGTCGTCACATGTACTCGCCATCCTATTTACCTTTACCTGTGAGTAGAGATGTGTTTACACATAAATCATATATGAGGGCTAGGCCTGCTATGGAAACTGGTTAGATGTCATGCAGTATATTAAAAAAAAAGGAATATATAGGCATTTTCATGAAATGAAATAAGTGCTATTTTTGTTGTGCAATATGCATTTCAGATAAATCAATTTATATTGAACTGGTCAACAGTTGACATGACCGTTGCTAGAGGCATTCAAAGAAATATAGATATTGTGATTTTTCTTTATTTTTTTGTTTGAGTTGAAATTGTTGCCATGCAGATCGATATATAATAGATTACCGGTACCTTTTTGTCTCGTTGTTGATGCAATGTGGTAATTATAAAAGGTACGTTCTGTGTATTTCATAGAGGAAATGCGGTGACAACATGTAGCAATTTGCCCCATTTGCAAATTATTTAACAAGACACACGCCCTTACACATGAGCTGTGTTCATTGGCCTAGTTAAATGCATAGATGCATTGAAATGAGTGGAAATAGAGATGCACCGATCACAATTGATGGTTTTCTTTAAAATCCAACCAGCTAATTCTTTTGTGTTTATCACGGTCTATTAGAAATTAAAGGCATGATAATTTTTCTGATGTCTTTTAGATGTACTTTTTAAAGTTTTAAAAAGAATTTCAAAGTACATGCTATTTGTTGATGTGTTTTTTTTGGGGGGGGGGTTTGCATTTAGAAAATAGACAAAGCTATTTTTTTTTTTTTTTAGTTCCCCATTATTTGACCTGCATATGACCGATCAGAGTCGATCACAGCGCAGTCGTATGATTCCGATTGATCGTTTGGTGCATCTCGACCCTAATAGTAACTTTTTGTTGACATGTTTCATCTTTAGAGATGCACCGATTGCTTTTTATTTTGGCCAGTAACTTTTTGTGATTTTCTTTAAACTTCGCTATGTTTAACAGACTCCAAATTGCAACATGTGCTGTTAGCTTTTGGTGGGGAGAGGTCATCATTTGGGTAAATGATCGGTGCATTTCTATCTGGAACATCTTTTTGTGATCTTGCTCAGTCGTAAAAGTCTACATGGTGCCAAGGAGTGCTATTGCTGCATGTTAACCTGCACTATATGAACCGTTTCATTGATAGGAATCTCAAGTTTGAGTACTTATCCAAAAGTCTTCGGCACAGTTAAAGCAGAAATGGTAATCAGAATTTCACCGTTGGTTTAGAAGGAGCCCCCACCCCTCCCCCCCAGGTGCACACCTGGCTCAGCTGAGGAGGAGGAAGATGATGAGGAGGGGATTTAGTCACCTGTTGGTGGTTCTCCAACTATAGCCCTACAAGTTTAAGGCCTGAGTGGTTACTTTGGATGCACGCTTGCAGCTTTACGTCAGATTTGGGATTGAAGGCAGTCTGGTCTATTTGTAAATATTTCGGCTGCCACTTGTTAAAAAGACTGGTTCTGGAACCAGTTCAGTCGCATCTCATAGATGTTCGATAGCAGTTTTATAAACTCTTTTGTCAGTAAACTCCAGAGAAACTGGCAACAATCAGTTTATTTCAGATTTACCTCATCATTAAATCAAACGATTGCTCCCACCTTCCAATTGACTGGAAACCAGCAAAACTAGACTGTCCTTTTCCTTGACCACCTTATTTTTCGGGAGCATCCGGATTAAAGCCTAAGCCACACCTGTATGGGGGAGCGTCCACTTTCAGCATGTAAAACGACCTGGTGCCTTACACACTCCGCATGCTTACACGCTGGCCTGGTGCTTTGGATTGCAGTTTTAGCTTTTCTTTTTCATGCTTCTTTTTCTTCTTCTTCCAGTTTTGTCTCGGCCCCCTTGTGTGCTAGCGCACGACTCGTGGTGCTAAAGGGTTTGCTACAAATCCTGGGAGCAGAATTGTTAACTCTCTTTCTGCTACCTTCCTTCCCTATATAACTTCATTGCCATCCCCTTTTTAGCCATCCAGGTATCGGCCTACATGTAAACATGGAAGGGGGTGGTCACCTCGATGCACGACGATCCAGAGGGGCAGGCTTGTGTCTCGCTGAGCGGGGGCTAATTGTGTGAAATAAAACCTCGACGGTAAGCCCTCACCCCACTTAAATTGCTAATTTTCCAGCTAAAATGGTTAAGTGGTGGTTATATGTGGCGGTAAATGGGGAGTAGCGAACATAATTTTTATTTTATTTTTTTCTCTAAGTGTAACTCTACCTTTTCAGCATTATCCCACTTTATTTGTGATTTTGGAATGTTTTTGTCCATAAAAGAAAGAGATATATCTATTTTATTTTTGTTTTCCTGTGCAACATTTCATCACTGTGTGCAATATCATATGTGCCAATGGTGGCAATATATGTGTATCAATTAAATATATGATTATAATTTGAAAAGCATGTGACTGAATTCCATGTGTTTTTCTCATGAAGGAGTCGTACGCCTTTATTTGCACTCAAAAGTTTCACCCTGGAGAGAGAAAAAAAAAAAAAAAAGAAGCGGAAACCAAGGGTCTTAGCAGCCTGTTGGGTCAAGCAGTTCACATATGTACTTTAACTTGAAACACAACATTGTCACTGCAAATGTGCCCCTCTAAGAAAAGAGTTGTGGGTTGTTGAAGATAGACTACAAACATCCAAATGGAGGTTGTTTTTGTTTTATGGAAAAAAAAAAAGAAGAAATCGAAGAAATCTCCATTTTTAGCTTTAAGCTAAGAAAAGGTGCTTCAGTCTAATCCTCATTAAGATGTATGGTGAACTGTCTTCAGTGGTTGTTGTGTGTAGCACTTTGCTTTTCCCAGGTAAATGAAACGCCTGACCAATACTTGTTTAACAATGATCTCATCAAAGAATGTTGTTCTTTCTCTTATGTTGCCTCTTTTTTTTTTTTTTCTGTTCAAATGGTATATATGATTTGCTCATTTGATGCATTAAGTATAATTTATGTACATTTGACAAATTTAAAAGAAAGAATAAATTTATTTCTCCCATTCAGGGGGAATCTACATAAAAAAAGTATGTCTCCCCCCATGTTTTGTTTCCTGTGCAGGAGGGTCGGGGAGCAAGAAAAAGTTTATTTTTGATGTAGTGTTGTCTACAATGTCTGAATCTGCGTTTGCAATGATACTAATTACTAAAGCTTAATTTTACAGCCTCCAACATGCAAACCTTTCAACTATTTAATGACTTATGTCTTCTTGGAAATTTTCAAAGTACTGTATATGTAATAAATGCCAGGCTGTAAAATAAAGCATTACTTTGTTCTCTAATCATCTAGACTGACTGGGATTTGTGGTCCTCTGCATCAATCACATTTCTGTTTAACCCTTTAATGGATGATACAAACACAAGTTTAAAAAAAGAAATGCATAGCTCAAATGTTTTTGACAAGATTTTCATCTCTTTACATGATTGTATTGCTGAATTATATTAACAATGTCCAGACTTGATGTCCAGTCAAACAAATATTTTATTTTGAATTGTTTTAATTAAGCAATATATAATGGCATTTGAGAAAGAACATCCTGTCTAAGGACGCGCTACTGCATCCTAATTGGAATTAAGTACAGGCCGACTGTTGGTAGAGGTTTTGTTTGTTTTACAAACAAACAAAGTCCTTGGAAATTCTGGTATGGCTTCAGTATAATAGAAGATATACTTTGCAAAAAATAAAAAAAAAGATCTCTCGACTTTGTGGAACATTTTCCCAGGAGCCTTGGGGATTGTGAAGATGTTTTATGGCAATAATTAAATGGCACTTTATGCATTTTGGTTGCTTAGAACTGATGAGGACTGAGGATGTAGTTAGCATAAGTGATGCCAAATAAAAAAAAAAAAAGATCTGAGTCAGTTAATTTATTTAACAAGTGTGAGCAATTACTTTTTTACTTAAGGTTGATTTGGATCACTTTTTTTCCTGAACACATCAAATATTCTTTCAAAACCAGATTTTTAATTATTTTTTTATTTATTCAGGTTATCTTTGTCTGATATTAAAATATGTGCGTGCAGAATTCTGTCCGTATCTAAATTATGACTTTTGTTGAACACACATTTTTACCACCAGACTCTAAAGAAAAATAAATCAATTTCCCCTTTATCTTTCTACAGGATTTTAAGCCCCATTATAAGGGGCACACAGCTTTTGCACTGTTGAATAAAATTTGTGCTTATCACCTATATTACTTATTTTAGCCGCTAGATGGCGGAAATCAAGAAAATGATTCAATGCAGTATGCTTTGATGAAGACATAGGTCTCAGAAATACTCTTCACAGAAATTATATCTTATAGAAATGATTGGTTTTAGGGTCAAAATACAATAACAATTTGATGTCGACTCACGGCACGCGCAAGTTTATTTCAGAAAATAAATTAATACAATTTTTGCTTCCAATAGCATTTGGCTCTTCACAATGCATTCTGCAAAACCACAAAACCTAAGGTGTGCCTCTACTACCCTTCCAGAGCGACCACGGTGAGTGTTTCATGCATATTCGCGGGCCTTTCTGTAGAATATTTACCATGAAACTGTTCAAACTTACTGTTGGCAAGGGGTGAACACGAGGAAAGTAAGACTTTTCAGCAAAGACGCTAACTAGTGTTTACCAACACGACTCGTTTTGTTGGTTCTGGGTTGAACTCGAGCAGGTTTTATCGACAGTAGGCCGTGAAAGGAGGTCAAACTTATATTTTATTTAAGTTGAAACTTACCTCTATCAACTAATAGTTCTGCTACACCTCCTTAGTTAAAATTGGTTGCTTTTTGCTTGCTGCAGAGGTATCTGAATCCATATCTATTTGTGGTGACATGGTCAACATTTATACATTCATGTGGTGGTAGTATGTGTGCGAGGGGCGATGTTTAGAATGTCGCCGCCATTTTTTTTGTAAATGAACTTAAATTTTTGTGCGGTTGTCTGGGCCAGACTTTGCCAGTGACGTAATTCATTGCTGGGACATTTTCCTTGCGGCCGCTAGATGGCGCCCTTTACCCATGAATGACTGGCTGAGCGAAAGTTCTAACTCGAAATTTCAGCCAATAGTAGGAACCTTTCAGAAGATTGATCTGTTGGGAGGCGTATTGGAGCAAAGGGAAATATTATTCATTCGTGTTTCAACATATATGTATGATTAATGTTTGCTCTACAGTGTGGTGCAAAATCACAGTGTATTTCACATGGAAGGGTTACATTGTTTAAATAGGTATTTACAAATCTTTTTGAAATGCCAAAACCTGACCTAATTTAGCTACATTTCACAGCAGTAGTGACATTTTTGGAAAATAAATATAAAATACATTTTTAAAAAGGTACTTAAAAGAAATGAAATACATTAAAATGTTTTTTTTTTTGTCAGTTTTATTTTGTTATTTATTTATTTGTTAGTAGCATGTTTTCATTTCTTTTTGTCTCTTCTTATCAAGAAAATATGTGTTTTGTTAGTTAGTTGTTTTCTCAGATTAAGATTTCCAAAAACCCTTTTTACTGCTGTCAATCTCAGACAGAACATTTCACAATGCTTTTAGTTTGAGGACTTATGTTTAATTTTAAAAATGTAATGTTACCACCCTAGCTGATATGCATAAAGCCTTAAAAAAGAAAAACTGCTTTATTGTGTCACTTTTTAAAAGCCTGGTAGAGTCCAATAAAGTGCCTATGATTCTGCAGGGTGTCATATGTTTTAGTTGTTTAAGCTGATGCTAGCAGTTCTACATTAGTTATGATCAGGATGAATTCCAGATGTGAGCTGCAATTTTTAAGTGAAGCAGTTTTCTTCTCATCTCTTCTTTTTAATATTCCCAAAGTGTTTCCTGGATTGCAGTCTTCCAATTATTTGAGATATATGTGTGTGTGTGTGTGTGTGTGTGTGTGTGTGTGTGTGTGTGTGTGTGTGTGTGTGTGTGTGTGTGTGTGTGTGTGTGTGAGAGAGAGATCCAGCGAGTCCATGCAGAGGGAGGGAGGGAGAACCGTGGAATGCTGTGATGTCATCAGCCAGTCACACACACAAAGACGAGGAGGACCCACAGGCTCTCTGACTCTCAGCTCAGTTAGCACACTGTGCTGTGGAGCGGCGGCTCTCTACATCCCACTGTGAGTACTTGAACAAATTCTACCCTTTTTACCTTCTGTTGTTCTATCACTCACTTTCCTCCCTCACATTTCCTGTTTCCCCCCCCCCCCTGGGTTTCCCCTCTAAATGCCCCCCTCCTCCTCTGCAGTGTAGCAGACAGCAGTCTGTATCCCACTAATGTGTCAGTTTGAGCAAAACCTTTCTTTCCCTCCAAGTGTTGTTACTGCTGGTGGAAGCCTTTGTTTAACTTATTATCGCAGAGAGCAGAGGAGGCAATTTCACTCCCACTGCTGGAAAGACTGGCTCACATGCTCCAAAGATATGGCCAACTTCTTTATGTCCAACTGCTGACTCCGAACATGCTAAAATGGAGCTGCTATCATGCTTAGCTTGTGGGGAGACAAGAACATGGTTTAGTGGAAGGGATGCATGTTGGGGAGGGGAAGGAGTGAGGTCGGCAGCTGATGACAGAATCGGTCCCGTTCCTCTGGAATCTCCTCCCATTCTTGACATCAGCCTCTCTGTTGGAGCAGAAACAGGCTTTGGGATCTTCCGTGTTCTTGAAGGGAAGAACAAGATAAAAACTAGACCGAATGATTCCAAAAAGACAAAATAAAAATTAACAAAAAGGAGAAAGTTTGCAAGGTAACATAGTCTTTCAAGAAATATATGTAGCATTGCATATCAAATTGAGGGAATAACATGATCTTCTATATGTTGTCTGTTTTTTCTCCATAGATTTTTTTCCCCAAAGATGGCCTCCAAAAATTTGATGTCTTAGTAGGGCAGGAAGCAGAGAAAAGAAAGGAAACAGGGTTTCAAGTGTGTGTGTGCGACATTGTGAGAAGATATGCATGCGTTGTGATTCATAGAGAAAAGTTTGAGTTGGTTGTTGCTAGGCTAAAGAAGACAAGAAAATCTAACAGGATGAGACTATAATCTATCACCTCCAGCAGTCGGCCCATGAGACCCTCTCTCTACTTCCTCCAGTTACATTAGATAAAAAAAATAAATTGTATACCCCGCCGCCAAAATGCTGCAGCAAATTCTAAAGGACATGTACATCGACCCCGACGTTCTGGAAGCTCTAAACGAGGACCAGAAAAAGACACTTTTCTTGAAGATGCGACAGGAGCAGGTCCGACGCTGGAAAGAGCACGAGGAGAAGCTGGAGCGGGAGGGAGGCGCTGCCCAGTCAAAGGGGACAAAACCAAGAAACGGTAACCACGCCGACCAGACACTGAAATGTCATGTTCAAAATAAGCACAGAATCCTTTCTAATAACACACACACACACACACACACACACACACACACACACACACACACACACACACACACACACACACACACACACACACACACACACACACACACACACACACACCCACACACACACACACACACACACACACACACACACACACAAAAAAAAACTGCATGTATACACCACATGCTCTATCACAAATCATTGTGAATCAAAACATTTCTATACAAACGCAAACATTCTGTATAAACTAAATGCTCGAATCTCTGGCCCAGTGATTGTTTTTCTGTAATAATTGTTTCACATCTTTTGTTTTTATGTAGTTGACCAAATTCTGGCTGCGGTGAACATCTGATCCACCTCAGTACCATTGGACTTTATTCCCCTGTTTTGCATCAGAAACTACTTTTTCTTTTATGTCACCCTATAGGTTTTAGTTTCTTATTGCATTAAGGTCAGAGGATTTGGCTGAGCTCTCCATCGTGTTAATCTTGTTGGTCTGGAACCAGAATGCTGTTCATGTACTGGTGTGTTTGTGTTCATTGTTTTGTGGGAACACCCATTCCAAAGCTATTTCCTATTCAGCATAAGGCAGCATAACCTCTTTTGTTTTTAGTGTGATGTTTTCAAACTGATCGCCCGATCGCCAACATCTGATTGTAGTTTTGTCACCACAGTATGAGAGATGTGTCTGTATCAAGACAATTGGGACCCTGAGCTTATCAATAATAAGTAATAAGTGACATTGCTTTAAGTTCTTTAAAATGTTGTACCTTTCCTCTTCAGAACAAAGTGTTTTGGATTTTTTTTTGCCTTGGATTTTGATTATCATCTTCTATTTGTTGCAGTACATCCATACAGATGATAACTCAGAAACCTTCATCCTTTTAGCTTTTCTTTGATCTCTTCAAGGAGCACTTCTCTGTTTTCTTCCACATTGTTGTGTTTTCTGTTTTTAAAGCCTCTGAGATCATGTCAGCTGAGCAGCCTGTCAATTTTAGCACTTCTTTCCGTGTTTCCATCTTTTCAATCAACTTTGTAATCCTAGTGCAATGCTCAGGTGCTTGTAGAAGAATGCCCCATAAAAAGCTTATTGAACTCTTCCTGTATTTATCCTCTCGTATCGGCCTCCTGTTTGACACCTCTTTGTTCACAGAATGAATGACTTCACCACACTATTATTTTTTTTAACACATCCCCTTTCGATTATTGATTTTAGTCACACAAAATAAGCATTTCGCCCCATGTGGATTTTAAGTCTGCAGGTTTTCTGTTACTTTATTACACTTACTAGTGAATTATTTGCAATTTATCAATCTGAATCTACCAAAAAAAAAAAAAAGCGATCGGACAGCACGGGCTGCTGAGTTGAACACAGCTGTACTTTGATACGTCCTGTCTCTTTAAAGAAGAAGCTGCACAGCAGCTCAAACCACCTGAGATCCTCATTCGAAATCCCTTCACTTAAGATGTTTGTGCAGTCGCCTGCAAAATGCCTGATAGACTCATAGACCTCGAGAAGGGGATTGTGGAGAAGTCTGTGCATCGCTTGTGAAATGTTCCCTAAGCCGCTGGTTGTGCTGTTGCCGCTTTAGCTCATGTTCTCCATTCTTTAAGCAGCTGTTTGCAAACATACTCAGAGCTGAAACAGAAAGCATGATGAATACATCAGGGCCATAAACAACTTCCCCCTGATTAATGATGAATAAACTAATGTTAGCATTTCACTCACAGATGTTCCCACTCTGATAAGCTGTAAATACGCTGCAGTGAGTGTTTTACGGCAAATAAAACTGTCGAAAAGAAGGGCAGCATAGGTCTGACATAAATGCAATTCATAAGTATTCAGTGTGTTGCAGAAGTATTCACATCCCTGTAAACCTTCAAGCATTTTCTACAGATTTTATGTGATAGACCAACACAAAATGATGTAGCATTGTGAAGGGCAAAAAAAGGACTGAGTGGTTTCAAAAAATTCCCTCCTACAAAACCATAAATTGTTTGTTTTCAAGTGTTAGGACGCCCTTTACTGTATCTGTAACTCTTTAGGTGTGGATTTGTTTTTGCAAAACTAGAGACTGAACATTTTTCCTGTTCTTATTTGCAAAATAGTTCAAATTGTTGAGCTATTTTAAGAAGTCAGATTACATGAAAAGCATAGTACAGCAAGAGATATAATCTAACTTTATCATTGAGCTATCTGCTGTGTTTCTTGGTCATCATGATACTGTTTGTTCAGAAATGGTGTCTAAGAAACATCAGAAGTCAACTGAATTTATGCTGAGATTAAATTACAGTTCTAACAGTGTATCAGAAACACTTTTTAGATTTTTACTCATGAAAGTTTTGAAATACATGTTTGTATGTTTTATTTTTCTGTTTCACAACTATGCCCTACTTTTATTTTTGTCTATTAGCCAAAAATAAATCCCAATAAGATATATCAGGGTTTTTTTGTTGTTGCATGAAAATTGTGAAAAATTTAAAAAGGGTATTCAAATCTTTGCAAGGCACCGTGCATTTTATTTTCTGGTTGTTTTGTGATGGGCCATTTCACAACACATTCCAAAATGCATGGTTTTGTGTAGAACCAAGCAGGAAGCAGATGCTTGATGAAAATACTGGGAGGAGAAAAAAAAAAAAAGAAATCTCAGCAGAGGGGAAATTACTCATGGATTTTAAATAGTATCCTTGTTTATCAGGCGCAACCGTTGGAGTTAACAGACTGAAACAGTCAACAACTGAGCAGCCAGGAACTCAGGACGCTGCTCTGCAGAATGTGGTCAGTCCACATTTTGCCTCGTTTGTCCTTGTTGGGAGCTATAATGTGAGAAAGTGTTGTGTAATAACCCGGACACAGCAAAATGATCTTTTAGGCTATTTTCACAAGAGAAAATGACAGAATGACAGAATGACCTACAGTCACTTAAAAGCACATCGCAATGTGTGAATTAACCCTTCTGTCTTCTCGCTGATCACAAGGATCTTCCTATAAACTGCTGCTCAGAGTGAAGGAACAGTGGCCTTTCTTTGTCTTTAATGGCTGATGCAGCTGTCCTTTGCAGCCTCGCAACAGAGACTGCAAGCTGAGAACTCAAAGTGGCAACACTTCCATGTGCCTCGTTTTCCTTTTTCCGTTTTTCCTTTAGAGGAAACAGTGGATGTTGTGCTGCTGTGGGGGGAAAATAGGAAGTGAGTCAAGACTAAATCCTTCAAACAATTAGCAGAGAGCAAAACAGGAAGTATGCTGCAAACATATGTTTAACTGTCTGAGTAGGCGGAAAATGTTTTATTTTTTTTTGTTCACAGAATAAATTTTTATGTTTCTCTTATTGACACTATAAGCTCATGTTTAGCCTTGAGGCTTTTCTGATCATGTGATCTTTGTGGTTAACGTGACTTTTATGCTAAATTCTATTAATACCTTCAGTAAGACGGCATTCTACTCTATTTTTGTGTTTATGCAGGCAGACTGCTGACACAAAAAAAATGTATCCAGAACAATTTTGAAAATTCCAGGAAAGACTGGAGCTGGCACATTTCCCAGATTAAAAATGTCATCTTATTTTATTCTGATTATTGTTATTAGAATAGAGAAGCCGACACATGCTGTGTGCACCTGATGTATCACCTTTGTTTGTGGATGTCGTGTTTTCGCTGTGATCCTGGCAGGCTGGTTAGGAATGCGATCGACAGGGCAGACTGGTGCAACCAGCTCACCATGAATGTATGTTTTCACCCAGCAAGCTCTTGCCCTGGGAGTGTGTTGGCTGTGCTATCTGAATAAATTGACTTCTCAGCTCCCACAGTCACATGGCAGTGACCACATTTGTTCAGATACAAGTGTCCATGTGGCTTTGTGCTGCTGAATCACACAAAGACAACTGAAGATGCCGGTTATCTATCGGTGCGTCTTGGTAAGAAGATGGATATTCAACTTTTAAGTACTGGTCAGAAGTGATGAAGTGAAAACCAGTGTGACCGGGTTTTTCCACCGGCTTCCTGATCTGTTTACATAGTATATAAACCTTCTGTGAGCTGACTCAGTCCTACAGTTGCCGTGCTGAAGCAAACGTCTGTTGATCATATCTTCCACTCCCAGCAGCCATTTAAACAGAGATTCACATCAGATACACTGTTCATAAGTTTGTTTTTCAGAGAATCATCTGAGCAGTAGCCAATCAGATGAGGCCAAGTGTTTGCACCGGCATTCATCTGCAATGAGTAGATGGGAAATCTGCAAAGATTTTACCAACAACAAGAAAAGTCATAAAAGGTTCCTGGAACAGTCTAGAATTTCCTGTGGTATTTTTCAGTTTTGAAAAAAAAGTATAAAAACAAGATCATGTTCTACATTGCTCCCTTTCTTTCTGATTTGCTCTGGTTATGCTGCCACCTCATCAAATTTGACTTAAAGCTGTAGGAGATGTATGATGGGAAATTAAATCAGACTTAAAGCTATAACTCTCTGTAACCAACTCTTGTTAAACCCACTTTAGCTCATCAGAAGTAAGGATGAATTTAAAGCTCCAAGAAACCCTTTGCTCCAAAAAATTAAAGATGAAGGAATATTCTTGGATTTTTGTCTGATATGGCTAAACTCACTATAAAATGTATGCAACATTAGGGAGAGTTATTGATTGAACAATTAATATATCCTCAATGTTGAATGTAAAACTAGTCATGTAGATTTCTGCCTTCCAATCAGATCAGAGTATCTAAATGTCTATAAGGTAAAGGTAGAGGTAATTATTATGGCAATACGAAGTGCTTTACAGGATTTAAGAGGAAATACAAACAAAATAACAAACCAAAAGAAAGAGCAAAAGCAGAAAAAGCTAATGATGTTGATCCAAAGTAAATAAACTAGATTTTCTTTTTTACAGCCAACAGTAAGAGTGTGAGCTGGCTGCTCGGCCGGGATGGAGACGTTTCAGTCCTTGTAATCGGAGAAGTGGATGAACTGACCTCCAAATTCATCAACTCTGCAGCCGTAGACAAGAAGTCACCACCAAGTCTTCAGAACAGCACGCAGTAATTACTTCCCTTTAATAAAACAGATTTTATACATGACAGGCAGTGAACAACTCAGAAAATTAAAACCACATCAGTGTTTTTTTCTGTTTTAACTTAAGACAATGATGTGACATTTATACTTCACAGCCACCAAACTACCTTGAAGAGCATTATGGTCACACAAGAGGTGAAAAGTGAGCGTCAGCACATCCCTCAGAAAACACAAGCAGACGTCTCCTTGAACTTAAAGGTGGGTTTCTCTTAGAAAACCTTAATAATGACTTAAACATTGGAGACAAAGAAAAAAGAAATTCTGATATTTTTGTTTCCCTACATTCTTTGTGTGATTATTCCATAATTCATTCCTTGTACAAATGTTAGCATATTTTTGTTAACACATGAAAAAAGCAGCTTACGCAAAAAAAAAAAAGAAATCAACTTTCATAAGATTTTCTTGAATACTCCCATTGTTTCATCCTCTTACTTGGATCAATCAGTGTCAACCAATAAAGCTTTTTAGCACAGCCTATGGAAAACTAGTTTCCTTTTAAGTCTTTATTTTAAAGTTATTTTCATGCACTAGTGAATGCAGGTATTTTTTGTACAGCTCCTTTAGGAATGTTTATGTTTTTAAAAGTTTGAAAACGCACGCTAAAAATGTTGATTTGTAGATTTCTAAAGTGCACATTTTCTGAGAATAGAAGTAAATTACAAGAAGAAATTATTAAGACAAGCAATTAAAATTATTAAAACTTTAAGACATGCACTGAATACTTCAATGATTCTATGACACAAACTTCCACTGCAGGAATCTTAAACTAACATTTTATTTGTAGGAATGTTACCCTACATGTTTGGTATCAATTTTGATTTGGAAGTGATTAATTTTGACAGCAAAGAATGAAGTTAGAGGCGACTAGAAATGAGTCAGTATGTTCATTATGTTACGGCAATCTGCCAAACTGGCAGTGATCATAAATGTTGCTGTGAAAGTATGTCACCAAATAACATATTTTATTGGGAAGAATATTTTAGACCAGGTGGGTTAGAAAACTCTGCCACCATCACATTTCACCGGGGAGACAGAGTGTTTCTGCCGATGTACAATGCTTTTACCAAACATGATATCGCTCTGGAGTTTTCCATCTGTTTCAAATATATTTGCTTTTGGCATTTTTTATAAAGTATTTACTTTCTTGCAGATTTTCTCCTTATCTTGACAACCTTAAAAGTTTTAGATCCTGACAAAATTTTGAATTCAAAGATAATCTGAGTAAATGTGCAGAGTTCTTTGAAATTGGATCTTGTGCTCAGACCCTAAAATGACAAGATCAACCTTTGTAGATAAATTAGTCCCACAAGACCATGTTTCATTTCTGGGGTAGTTGTATTTTAGTATTTTATTCTTGAATAATAGTCACTGGGTACCTTTTTTTCCCCCCACATTGGTGTGTTTTCATGGCAACCTTTTACACACTAAGCTGTAGTGATCCAGGTCTCATCTGGCCTGAAGCGGAAATGAGAGCATCTCACGCCGTGTCTGGTTTTCACACATCATTGCTCCCAAAGCTTCATGTCATTTTCAGAATTTCTAAGTTTTTCTCTCTTCTTCTTTCAACTTCTTCCGCTTTCACTCTGCAAAGATAGATGAGAATTGCGCCTCACATTTAAAGTGCAACCTTTTACATCAACTGACAATGCTCCTTTCTCTCCCAACAGGAGAAATGTGAGGAAACCAGCACTTTACGCCCTCTGCCGGTAAGTTGGAGCAACTGCATTCAGTCTTTGTGCCGTCGGCTCTCACTTCTGCAGTGCCTTTGTTAAGCCCACAGGTGTCAGGTGGAGAGCGTTCACTTTCAGCAGCAGCTGAGGACCCATTTTTAAACAGCTTTGAATTTGTCTCAGATTCTTATAATTTTCCTGTTTCATTTTCTGCAATGTGTAATTAGACTCAGACATTTGGTGAGGGAGCATCTTGTTTTAAATATTTAAGTGCACTGGTCTTTGTAATAAACAGATGATTTACTGTTTAGTAATCCGTTTATAGACATTACTCACAGGTCCCCTTCCTCTGGAGCAGGAAATGTCTGTCAGGGCCAGTTGTCCCTTTGCTCCCAGCCTCTTTCCAGATCGTCTTTCTCTTCACATTCCCTCTTCTCTGTAGTTCGTCCGGTCGAAAACGCCCCACCCCTCATTGCTCACTCTGGGGTAGTTGGGGCAGTTCTATTCAACTATCCTCCCACAGGCTGCATTATCTTTCCAGACTTGTCTTGTCGGGGACTGTGCTTCCTATCTCTGCTCACTTTCTTTCTGTTTCTGTGTTTATGAGTGTGTAAATGATGTGTGCGTGTGTAGGCGTGTGTGAAGATGTGTGCGAGGGGGTTGACATGAGACAGGATTTCAGGACTGCCCCAGAACAGATGGTTGATGAACTTGATCAGGGAATTAAAACGGCAGAGAAGGAGAATGCGTCAGTCGCAGATGGATGGGATTGTGGAATAGTCCCTTGAGATTTGGGCGAGCGAGTTTGTTCTGCATTCTTTTTTTTTTTTCTTCCCCTCTTTGCCACAAAAGAAACGTCTGTATCTCGAATCCACAAAGTCTGTGCCAGCCTCCTCATATTACATCTCAAATTAAAATGTCATCAAAAAGTTAATTTCAGTTATTCAGTTCATTCATATATATCCAATTATATAGATTGTATAGTGTATAGAATCTCTGTTTAATTTTTATGATTATGGCTTACAGCTGAAAAATCACCAACATTTAGTTTTTCAGAAAATGTGAATTATATATATATATATAAAAAAATCAGAATAGCTTTTAACTGTTATGTAGAGTCCTGGACTTTGTATTTTTCATTTAAGGTTTTTCATTTGGCACATTTTTAATTGGATTTGTTTATATACTAATTTCTACACTGAAAAAATCCCACAAAATCTTACCAAGTAATTTTGGTCCAGTTTCTAGAGCAAATATCTCAGTAAACTCGAAATAAGACAAAACTAACTCACAAGAAACTTATCAGCAAGATATAGGAGCTTGTTTCAAGTAAAAAGTACTAATTCTTTTGGCACATAATTTCACTTATAACAAGACTTTTTCCCATGTTATAAGTAAAATGATCTACTAGGACTAGTACTTCATTTTTTTTTAACCAAAATTAAGGTAGTATTGACTCAAAACAAGCTCCTGCATCTTGCTGATAAGTTACTTGTAAGTTAGTTTTCTCTCATTTCAAGCAAACTAAGATATTTGCGCTAGAAACTGGACCAAAGTTACTAGGTAAGATTTTGTGTTTTTTCAGTGTGATGATTATTTTAATTGATATTTCAACTGATAATTGCTTTTTGTGCCTTGTTTCCGTGATGTGGTCATTGTTGCTAAGACGACAATGAACTGGCTAAGTAATAGCTGAGTGTGGTTTGACTGTAGAGTTTGATTTTGATGACAAGATGGCCACTAGTAAAGCAACCTGGACATTCTGAACACTTCAGCAGAGAAGCTAATTGCCTCCAGAGCACACTGCACTGATGTATCAATTTTCTATCTCTGTCTTTTTGTCATTCTAAGTTATTGACAGATGCCGATCTCTGCTGATCCCCTCTTCTTTACGAAGTTTGGTTAGTGTGACAACCCTTTCCCAAATCCTTATATTCAACGTGTTTCTTATAAATAAAGTGGTTTATTTCTGGAAGGAGGAAGGTGCTTGGGTTTCTGTAGCTGATTTCATGAGGGACGGCGGTCTCATTCTGTAGGCGGAGAGCTTTTGATTAAGAAGGCGTAAGACTGGGGAGGAAGATTAGCAAGTCTGCTTGATTTTCAAGTTCCCTTATAATTTTCTCCCCTCACATCCGCAAACTCAGAGTCACTGGTCAGAGCCGCGTCTGTGTGTGTGCTTCGGTACACACAGAGCTGTCATTGGATAACTGTAATTTAGTGAATCATTGATTCTGTGATTTAATTGTGCATGACAGTATTTCCACTGCATGTGATTTGGTTGTCAACACTGATTTTCCTCTCTGGTCCTCTTTGTGTCACTCCTGGCTCTGCAGCTCCAGGAACAGGCGTCCAGTCCGACGGAGGTGAAGCCCGTCTCCCAGGCGCCCCTGAGCTCCAGGCCACCCATGAGAAGCAACGCCATCATCGTCAGACCGGCTTTTTCAAACCGCACGCCAGGCTGCATCAACGCCAGGGCTGACATCGGAAATCTCAGACTGGCATCCTCAACGCCATCCTCCAGCAGCGCTGTCCAATTAGAGTCCACATTAGCATCCACCGCTAAAGGCAGCGTGTGCTCGGAGAAGCCCCAGAAGGCCCAAGATTCACAAGCTGGGAAAGGTGAGTGAGCATGAGGCGCCACAGATAAAGGTAAATGTTGGGTCAAATGTCAAAATCAATTTAGGGAGTGATTGTTTTAAACCTGAATGTGGATGACTTGCACACTTGCTAGGGCATATCCTGGTTTACTCTTAGATGATGCACAAAAAAACACAGAAAACCTTCCATCATTAGTAATACTTCCTCTATGCCATTTATTATAGGCTCACACATAGCTAGAAAAGAACATTAAACATTGGCAATGAAACAATCTTCAACAATCTTACTACAATCCCAGCTGCAGTGGCATGTTTCTATCAGCTTTGCACATCTGGAGTCAGAAACTCTTGTATGTAAAGCAGCTCAAACTTACTCAGGTTGGATGGAGAGCATCAGTGTTTTCAGTTACTCAATTGGGTGTTTGAGTACAATTTGGTGGACTTATTTGAGTACACACAATTGAGTGACAATGTATGTTTTCTTTTGGGAGAAAAGAAAAAATAGTGCTTTGATCCCACTGGATCACTGCCTGTATGGGTTATGCCTCTGGGAGGTATACTTTCATCTCTCATCTTTGTAGCTTCAAACAGGTTTCCTTCCAGTAGTTTTCTGTATTTACCTCCATCCCTATTTTTCATCAACGTTGACAAGCTTTCCTGTTTCTACTGGACACAAGCATCCTCAGGACTTCTTACAGCTTCTTGTTAACAGTAGTTTTCTTCAGCCCACTTTTCCTGATTTTTAAAAAGTATGTATCTATTTGCATTTCAGCTATGTACTACTTTATGTCAGGTGCATGAAGTACATCGACGGTTGTTGTTGTGACGTGACAAAATGTAGAAGGGTTGCAGCCACGTATGTATCTTTGCAAGTTGCTGTATATGAGAATCCTCATCAGAATATCTGCATAGCACAATGGCTGCTGAGAGCTGAGGAGAAACAGACTGAGCAAAGTTCACGCTAGAAACGGATTTCTGTGCTGCAGTAAGGCAGAGCGATTTATTTCTCTGAGCCCTGAGCGCTCGCCAAACAGTGCCTCAGCCTGCTGGAATCCGCATGGACTGGCAAAGAACCAGGGGGCTGCCACGAGAGGGAGGAGGGGGGCAAAATGAGTCGGCGATTTGGCCCTTGCTACACACCTGTGTGTTTGGTTGCATCCCCAGTGTTTTATTTTGGGAAAATATTGATGCGATGCAGCCCAAAAACCAAAAATGTAAAGTTTATGGTTATTTAATGTGTCAACATAAGGCTCTAATTTGACTTTATTCTTTAATGGATTAAAGTAAGGTGCTTAAGTATTTTTGTTTAGGATGACAATTTTTAGAGCTAAAATCCCTATAACAAAATAAAAACTTTCAACTTTTAATCCATTTTGAATCTAAAAATCTTTTCCAGATAAAAAGACAGAATTTGAATTTCTTCCTGAAAGATATTTTAAATATTGCAGGAAATTTTACAGACAATTCAATTTTTTTTATTACAACCCATTATTCACATTCAAGATCTGACAACTATTCAGCCTCAATTGACCCAAATTTGAAAAAACATTTGTTGGGTGAGGGTGAAGTTAGCACCACCTAGTGGAGAATTGTGATATTAGCGGAGGGAAGCAGAGCTGGGGAGAGTGCCTCATTCCCACAGCGTCCCTCTGCTGGAAAAATCCTCAACCTGCAACACCTTTCTTTCCATATCCTGCTGCACCTCATTGTCCAAATCCGTCTCAGGCTACACAGCTGGGAAGTGACACAGAAGTTTGATCACAAAGCATTGATTTAAGCTTCCTTTTAAATAAATAAATAAGAACATTTGAATATGTCTGTGTATATATGCTTCTTTGGATAGAAAAGAAGTATATATAGCTTTATTCTCTGCTATGAAGCCAGTATACTGACTTCATAGCAGAGAATTTGTCAGGGTCGAAGTTTTGTACATTATTTTGGATTATATTTTGAGCACTTTTGCTAAAAACGACAACAAAAACTGAGATAGTTTTTTTTTGTTACGTGTTCCTGGTGAATCTCTGTGGACTCTGAAGAGTTTAAAACTACTGTTTGCTCAGCATATTGTCCTCCAGATGAAGATTTGGTCTCAATCACGCTGCTGGAATAAGCCAGTTCATTGAAGGATATGAACTGGCTTTATTTTTTTCTTTTTGTTTTTAAAAAGGAGTGGTTCTACTCAAGAATTAAAAGATGTAAACTGGAAAGAAAGGAAAGAGGATGTTTTGCATGTGGTTAAGGGTTGGTAATTCGAGGACAGCGTGTAACACAGATTTAAGGAGAGACGGCAGTTTAAAGGAGCAGCTGTTGTGGTGGGCGGGTGAGTTTCTAGTGGTCTGTAACCGTCCTGAATGAACAGATCGTGACTCTGGACGACGGTCTGACCTTGACAATTGCAGGAAGCTCGTTCCTCTGGGAGGACGAGGCGCACTGAGGCTCAGTTGTTTTCGTTTGAATGGAATTACTGACAGGCGTTCCCGTTAGCACGGAGAGGAGACACCTACAGACCTAACAGTGACATGGCTGTCTGTTGTGTTACTATGAACTGAGAGGAACTGGACTAAAGGTGCTTTAGATTAAGCAACAATATTTTAACATTGTGTAAAATAAAGGAAGAGACAAGAAAATAACTAACTACTAAAAAAAATTACATTTACAAATGAGGAACGAGTGTAAAAGCAATTGTGTCGTTATACCTCAGTTACACAATTTGAGTAAAATAATACAAATGAGGAAACCATTAAATGGGGAGCAAGGGAGTAGAAAAACATGTATTTTTTCAAATATCAAAAGAAAATATTGTGTCTGTTTTCAAGTGCTCTTGCCTGGCCTTTAATGTGCTGCCCAAATGTCAGGAAAGCCTTTGCACTTTCAGTTCCTGAACCGGACCGAAGTTGTGAAATCCTGAGTCTCTCACTGATGTAATGGCACAAATGGTGCAGAACATCAAATACCGGCTCATTGTAATCAATTGGAAACTGCAAAACTCTTGCCCTAATGAATCCAAAAGAAGAAACACATTTTTTTTTCCGTTCACATGACCTATTTAACACATCATAGCACATGTGAGTGCTGACTGTTCCAGGAAATTTGTAGGAAAACAAATGCCATCACTGAATAGCTCTGTCTTTTGCTGCTTTTTGTTTGTTCCTGCACAGATGCGTCAAGTATATTTTGATTCAGTGAATTCAGAGCTATCTGATGATGCTTTAAAGGTGTTTAGTGCTCTGGAAACAAGTGTGTCAGCCTGATCTGAAGTTAAACTAAGATTTGCAGTTTTTGTTGATGTAGCGCGTGCGCTTTGAGAATAGCTCCATGAGCGATTTTTCAGCACCCATACATTTGCGAGAGCATTTGCGTTTCAAAGCTACTCCCACTCAGTCCGCTGGCTTCCCTCTCCTCTGTCTTCACCTTCAGAGGAAAGGACAGGCATTCCAGCGCCGCTTCCCAACTCTAGCCCTGGGTGACGCTCAGCCAGAGCCGATAAGTGACAGGGGCCCCAGCCCCCCACACAGGAGCCAACGCTTCCACACACAAACACACGCACACATACACCTACGCTTCTCCTCCTCCTTCTCCTCTCCTCCTCTTCCCTGCCCTTCAGTCCACAGATGTGCTGCTCAGGAATTCTGCCCTATGCCCCACTCCTGCCCCATCCCAAACACCCCCCCAACCCCACTCCGCCGCCCCACACAGCTCCTCCTCTTTTCCAGCCAGAGACGCAGAGATCTTTAAAGAGATAGATTGGCGTTTAATTTTTTTTTTTTTTTATTGCTAGCTTACTCATCCTCCTCGTGTTCCCTGTGCTTCCCACATGCTGTCCTGAAAGGTGCTGAGCAACACTTAAAAGCTCAAGCAGAAGATAAATTTGTGCTGATAGCTAATTTAATGCTTATTACATCGATGGGAGTATTTACAGGATTTTCATGGTGCCTCAAACACAGTTTCTGTGAGCAGAGATCAGGGTGCAGCTGCCCAGGAGGGTTTCAGGCACGAAGGCGTGGAGTTTAAACATTTTCTAGGTGTGTTGGGACAGGTTAGTCAGGCTACCTGAGGGAAGGTGTTGGTCTTTTGCCTGAGATTTTACAGTGAATGCCCACAACACCAGTCCTCCTTCTCTTCTCTCCGTTTTTCTATCGCTCCGACTCTCCATTAAGCATTCTGCTCAGACCCGCGCCGAGTCTCTGAGCTCAGAAAACTGACCGCGAGTGTGCGTGTCTGACTCCGCGTGCGTGTGCCTGCACGGGGTGCGTGCCTCGATGTGTGTCGGCCTCAATTGCTGGAGCCTATCCAAGGTTTCCGTGGTGACCGCACAACACAACGAGACAATCAGAGGCAAGCCCACGCAGCGCGGCGAGAGGACATTAACACAGGAACCGCAGGGTCAGGGGGCAAAGGAAGGCAGGGCAGGACATGTGGGGAGGAAGATGAGGAGAAAGGTAGAGGGATGAAGTGTCACCACAGGGAGAGGGGCCAAAACCGAGGAAGAGGAGAGGGTAAACAACAATAAACAATAAAACCCCCTTAAAGGCTACTTCAGGTTTCCTCCCTTCATGCCTGCAAGACGTAAAGCGCCTTAAAGGTTTCCTGGCCCCCAGGTGTATCTGTCTGTGTTTTTGGGCTTTAACAACCACCTCTGTGCGTGTGCAGTGCCGGGGTATTAGTCAGAGATGGCGGCATGCATGACTGAATCCATGAGCAGCAGGGGTGTGTGAGTGTTTGTGTGCGAAAGAGCATGCACGGACCTGAACGATATGTGGCATGTGCGTCAGTGTGTGCATGTTTTCACTCTACTGCGTGCGTGTGTCTGCGTGTGTGCAAGAAAGAAAGAGAGCGCTCGTGTGTCTTTCTGTAGCCACGCACTCGGGTACTCTCACATATCTCTGTCCCCCAGGGGACGACGCTAAAAATATGTGGCTCCTCAAGCCTTCTGGTGTCTGAGCAGCGTCTGTCTGCTCGCTCCTCCATTGCCGTCCCTGCGGCCCTCCCTCCCCTATCGTTCGTTACTCTCGTTCCCTCCATTCCCTCCATTTCTCCCTCAATTACAACCCTCTTCCAAAACATGGCACCGTGGCGAGCACGCACACACAAACTACGCACAGCTGTGTCCCCGCTACACTTCCAGCGAGGATGACCTCTGCTCACCCACGGCTGGATGGAGGGAAACGAAGGAAAAGAGAAAAGATGGAAGAGAGAGAAGGAATATAGAGAGACGACATCTGGAGTAGGGGAATGGTAGCTGCTGTTGAGCTAGAATCTGACATTTGCGAAACTATCTAAAACTATAATTGTGTGCTCACTTTATTATTTGCTTTGTTTTTTAATATACTGATGTGAACGTTAAACTGATCCTGTGATTTTTTTTTTTTCATTAATTTACTCAAACCCTGCATAAAAAGCCTTTATATAAATTTATGTGGTTTTACTGAAGTACCAATAATCTCTCAGTAAATATTTTAGAAAAATCCAACCTTGAATTTGAGTACATTCTGGGGTGTGGGGAAAAAATGTTCATGTTAAGAAGTAATTGTTTTAATGATATTGCAGATGGCATGATTGTTGATACTCCTGTTGGTAACACTTTGTACCTTTCGCAAACAGAACTTAATGTTCTCCAGTATAATTTCACAAGGTTGGATCATACCGAGAGAGAGGGGGGGTGGAGGGAACAGGAACTTTTGACCATTAACAATCTGTCTCGATGGTGTAGTCTCCTGTTTGAAACATGTTTTGTGCTGCTGATAGCTTTTCCAAATCAAGTTGCTACTTCAAATTATTCCACAAACTCTCAAATGTACATAACGCACTTCATATCAAAAGAAAGACCAAGTGACCCAAGATTTTGATTGAAGGTCACTGCTTTTTCTTTGGCCCACAGCATCATACGTTGTCCTCCATAAATGCAAGTATTTATAATTTGTTTCATGCCACATTGATGTGGAAGGATTGGTACTATTTTCATCTGCTGGAACACATGGTTCCAGTTAAAACCAAAGTTTAGTGAACTTTACATGTTTACATTTTGGACGGTATAAACAGAAAAACTTTATTACCTCAGTCCCAAATATTTTTGCAGGTAGATGATATCTAATAAATCTTTTTTTTCACCGCCATTCTGTCTGTGTAGCGAGGAGATGAACTTGGTTCCGTGCTTCACCGAAAGGCCTTTGGCAAAGTGAAACTAACCTGGCAGCAAATGTTCTTTAATTAAAGATACTTATGTAGTTATTTTAGTGTTGGATTATTCTACCAAAAAAACAGTTTAAAGGCTTTTCACATAATAATGTGAAATGTATGATATAATACGTAAATGTAAATGTAGTAATGTATGATATAATATATTGTCTTTCTTTTTCATTAATGTCATATCTCATATTGCTTCTGGAAGAATTCAGAATTATAGCTGATATTGGTTATGTTGGGCTAATTTCTAAGATATTCACTTCGTTTTTTTTTTGTTTTTTTTTTTTTTCTCTTTAATTGTCCATCCAAAAATCTTTGTTACTTTGTTTTCTTATTTCCTGCATGAACTTCAAATTTCTCATGTGTCATGATCCTGGGCATTATGTTATAAATTTAACCGTTAATTTATTCCTAATTGTGTTTTTTGTTTCCCATTTATCCCTCCATTGCTGCTGTTGGTGTGGCTTTAAATGCTCACATATATACCGGCTTTACCTTCCAGTCTGCCACTATCGCATGTTGATTGCTCATTTTGAAACCTCTGATCTCACAACTGTTGGGAGCTTCTTTGAGACACCTGAGAGCTTTTATTCTGATATCGGTTTTTCTGACACCTTTACTACTGAGAAAGACATCAAGGATATGTGATGATGTTTTTCTGAGACCTGAGGATGTCCTAAAATGAAAACTGTAATCCTGTCGTAACTTAAGAAAAGAGTTCTTCCTGCTGTGTTTTTTTTTTGTTGTTGTTGTTTTTTAACCAAATATAGTATTTTTCATGTAGGCCAAACTTTTTTTCTTTGTGTTCAAATGTTCTCATAAATGAGCGAGTTTTTTATTTATCTTAATCTGTGTTGATCTGAAACTTTCTCAAGTTTCATCAACTGAAATATTTTATATATTGATCAGATTTTTAACTGTAGTCTCTATTGAGAATGTTCCAATATAAGACACTTTGATGTCCTTCTGTAAAAATAATAGTTTCACAGTATAATATCATTGTATTAGCAAATAACCTGAACTCATTTGACTGACAGAAGCACTGTTTGTCATTCAGTTATTATTAATATGTGCAAACAAATCAGTATTGGCTTTTCTCGGGGATCCATTATTTTTATTTAACAGGTAATTAATTATTCCCCTATTTAAAATTACAGACCACTACAACATTTTATCACCATACTGTAATGAAACGCAGAACAACCACAGCACTCCACAGACCCAGCAATTAACTGTTTGCTCAATCACTGATGAGCTGTTCAAATATGAAATTGACTTTTAAATATGCATTTTAATATTTGTTGTAGTTTTTCCCACACTTTGCATAGCCTCAATTTTTTTTTTCCTTTCCATTTGTCTTGGGTATGAATGTTGGTATTTAAACAAACTGGCATAGCTTCGCCTTGGTTTTAGAGCAAAATAATAGTTTGCACTAAAACTGTAACTATTGTGTCTGTGAGACGGTCTTCATTATGGCAAGAAATATTGTGTGTTTTAATAATTCATGTAGTGGGTAACCGTTTGCAGTTTTTTGGCCCATCACCAATCTTTTAAAAGTCTTACCTGCTGATTCAGATTTTGGCAAATACCAATTTTTTTTCTTAGCTGACACTGTGACACAGTCGTTGGCAACAGTGGGGCGACTATTATTAACAGCACACGTGCAGACATGACCTTGTGGGTGGGTGTGTCAGTCGGCCCTCTCCCATGGAGGAGCAAAAGGGGGCAGGGACTGATTTTCAGACCTCAGTAGAGGTAGATAAGATTGGTTTCACATGTAAGTTTAGGCCAAAAATCCGAACACCAAAAATGAAGGAAATCTCGTCCGCTCAGCTGACCAATTTATCGGTGCACCCCTAACCTCATACCAGGAATTTCAGGACTACATTTAAGAGTAATCATCCTTTGTTAAAAGTGATCAAATCTTTTCTTTTTCAGATATTGGCACATTGGGAAAGTTTCAGAGGGCTGACTCAGCAGAGGCCGGGAAAGCATTGACTGCAACAGCTTGCACAGGGCGCGGCCGGGTGGCTCATCTGATGAAAAACTTCAGTGTTGACAGCCCGGGACTGGCCCCGTCCCGCGGCATTAAGCCACCCCTTCCCACAAAGCCTGACCACTTGCGCCTAACAACCACATCCTCCGTCAGGTAATCCGTAAACAACAATAGACACCCTCTCACCCGGGTCCAAGAGTCCTTCTGCTTGAATTACTGCCACACAAGATGATGTAAGAAACCAAATGAACTCTGTTGCTCTGTTTCCAAAGCCTAAACAGGCAAAGGTTTTAATGTAAAGATTTATTTTAATATCAAATGCTGCAGGACTGTAAATGGTCTTTATGGGAAAGCAAAGAAATTCCAAAAACATTTGATTGTATTCGAACATTATGTTTTGAAAGTGGCAATTCTTTTACCTATTGTTCCAAAAAAATCAATGATTTTTCAAAAGATTTTATTTGGATGCTTTCCACTTTGTATGATGAGGAGCGATATTTACAGTTTAATTTAAGTAAAACAATATAATGTTGCCGATTGCATAATGTGTTTTGATCAATTTATGACATTTTCATTTTGTCCTAGCCACAAACACAAAGCGGTGGTATTTTCCTCTTGGTTTTTGTCTGTTTCAACAAAAGAGGAGGCCTGGGCAGGTACGGAGGGGTGAAAGCAGGTACAGAAGGGTCCTCCCTCACCTTACCGTCTCCTCCCAGAGGATACTGTTGGCTTGTTTATTTGTCACACTGCAATGTATGTCTCCCTCTGCCACCTGGCAGGAGTCTCACTGCGACTTGTTGTGGACCAATGACAGTGCCAAACGCACACTCATCTGTCACTCCCAGTGGATCAAATCCTGGCAAGTTAGACAGTCGGTGCCAAATAATCCAGCTCTGTGCTCTGCTGTTCTTTTTGCCATGCCTATTTTTGAGATGTGATTGGTTGCTGTTGTTGTTGTTTTTATCTTTTCTATATGGATGCACATTTTGTAATGGGGAATTTGATATTAGTACAATACTCTTTTTAAAAATGAGGTATGTCAAAATCTCTGATGTAAAGGTTGAAGGGTGCAGTTCAATAAATATAATGTTTAAATCACATTTTGTAATGTATGAGTTTGCTCTGTGTCTCCATATGTATGAACTAGTGCTAATATTTGTTTGAATATGTCTGATGAAGTTTTCACTTTGACTCGATGAAGCTTCTTGCATAATTAGCAGCATAAATAAAATCAAAATATTTTCTGAACCTTTTGGGCATAGGTCAAAAATATTCAGGAAGTTCAGGTTGTTGTTTTGGCGAGACATTTCCTTAATGTTAGCCTGCTTCAGCTAAAGTCAGTTGTCGTGTTTTTGGGATGACCTGTTGCACTGATGTGCAGTGAGGTCCGTGACTGATAATGTTCAAACATGTGAAACTCAATCAAAATAGTACCCTTTATGTTCTCCATGAATATCATCAAAATCATCCTTGTTTGTGTTTATTTTTAAGTTTTCAGTCTCCCCAGTGTGTAGAAAAGCACCTGTTGCCCATTGTAAACATATGGCTCAGTGCTGCCCCCTATCAATGTGACACCGTGCTTTCTGCCTCACCCTATTCATTTTCAATGCCCTTTTAAGACCAACCTGACAGATTAAACATATTAGACAAACTGTGTTCATGTCTAATTAAACATGTTTGTAGGTGATGCAAAGTGAGAGAACGATGGGAGTGCACCATCAGTGTATGTGATACAGCACATCACTGCCTCACCTAACTGTTCATCCAATAATTTTTTTTGTGTTAGCATTCCCCAAACAAGCCCCTGCTGCTAAGAGGTTGAAGATGTTCCTGGTCATGGACAGTGACACTGGTGCTCCAGCAGGTTCCAGTTTATGGCAGGCTGGAGGCATCGTAGTTCCAAAATGTATTCTCAAATATCTAACAATTTTCTTCACGTTTGATTGAGTTTTGAGGGGTTTTCTGGTAAAGCACTGACACACAGTAATAATCTATGCCGTAATTTAATGATCCAGAAACAAAAAATAAATGATAATGAATTGCTTTAATCTGTATTAATCAGTCTAACTTGTGCTAAAATGTATAAATTGCAAATAAGCACAATGACTAAAAATAAGCTAACATGTCTTGTCAAGGTAAGAAATTCAAGTAAATGTTTTAGCCTGCATGCATAATTTTAACCCTCTACAGATTACAGAAAATCCTTCATTAATTCATATTTGTGCTCCAAGGTCTAATTTTTGTGATCATTAAAGCTGCATCTTGTTTATATACTGCATCCTGGGAAAGTAGCAATTTGAATAATTCTCATAAAATGCAAACTAATGATTTTTCAAACGTGCATGACAGTATTTGACTGTGCTCTCTGATATTGTAATTCAATTGATGTGATCTAAAAAATGATGTATGTTTAAATCTTATAGCATATAAATTCACATTCACATTTATGAACTCAGTTTGAATTTTTATTTGGATTGCAGCAAAGCTGTTTACCTACAGTATGCTGACTTTAAAGCAGCCTGTGCTTAGTTTCAGTATAGCTCTCCACATGTAGAAGACAAATGCTCAACAGTTTCCATCACTGACATAATGAGATAATTGTTCTGGCCTTGTTAAGGTTAGTATTTATAATTCTAGACAAGATGGCTAGACTGAAATGGCTTCCATGGGAGATTTACTAGGAGAGAACTATGTCTGACAGTTCCCAAAAATCATCTAAATTATTTCAGAAAGAAATTTAGACTTTTTGCTTTGATGCTTTAGGATTGGATGATTTGCCATTACTGATGGAGTCATGGATTTTGCTCTCTTGTAGAAAACCCATGAAGCTTGTTGAATGTCAGGCCTTCAGTCTGGGACCTTGAGCTTAGGACTTTGGTTACAATAAGACAAAGATTAGAAGCAGAGCAGTGAGTCCATCTCTAAATGTCTAAAATCAGATCTTCTGAGAAGCTTCTGAAATAGATCAGTCAAAGTCTGAGCTTAAATTCAATAAAGATGCTGTGGCATGACCTGACGAACCGACGTCCTGAGACAACGAATGAGGCAGAATATCTTTGGAGAACGAAAATTAATCTCTGTTTAGTCAAAAGCTCCTCACAAACCGCTAAAAGCGTAGTTTAACTCCCTCCTCACGTACAGTGGAAATATAATAAGCCACTGTATACATCTGATATAAGCCTACATGTATATAATTTCAACAAAAGCCTTATTACGATCCCTTACATTGAAACCTGGGATCTAATTGGAAAATACCAAGACGCATTACTTTTTAAAAACCTTTTATGATGAGTAATAGTTAACTGTGAGAGGCCTCTACTGCATCACTAACAAACTCAGATGGAGGTCTTTCTTTGATACTCGAGTTAAAGATGTAGAATAGATTGTGAGATATAAACCAGCACAAACGTATTTTTCAAAATAACTGACATTTTAAAGAACAAAAGATTGGACACCGTTTTGTTTGCCCACTTTTACAAATGCAGAAAGACTTTTTACAAAGTGGAAACGTTTCATCACACCACTATGGTAAATGTGCATCTATGAAACAAAGCAATGATGCAGCTTAACAATGTGCAGCAGCCGCTGCATTCTCCACAGGGAACACAGCGTGTTGTGCTCTTGTTGTAGATCTGCTGTTTTTGTTGTTCGTAGTCCAGAAGCAAACTGATCATCAAGCCTCTTCTCTCCCTTCAACAGGCTGCGTTCTTAAAAACAAATGGACTTTCTACCACCATTATGATGTATTGTTTCAACTGGCGTGACGAGTGGTGTGAATCTGGATTCAAGTTCTTTACTGTGTCTCCCAAACAGGAGGAAATCAAGAAGCAGCTCACAGTAAATTGAGTCATCAGAATTATATTTATGATTAAAAAGCTTTACAATGTTTTGTAAAAATAAATAAAAAGCTTTAAAAAGCTATCTCAAAGTATTATTTTGTATAGCAGGATGACTGCTTGGATTTGTGGATGTTCCCAAAACTGAAACAGTAACCCTTTGAAAAGCTTAGCAACTATAATTTTATAGTCAAAGTAATCAGATCTGGACGAGAAAGCATTGCGCTGCAAATAAAACACTGCAGGCCAGCTATACATTGATCTTCCATATTGTTTTTTCTTCCCTGGCCCAGTTTCACGCTTTCGAAGCAAAGTGCATCCCAGTCCCATAAAAACTACAAAGAGTCACTCATCTGGTCACACCATGTGGTAAAATGTATTGTCTCTGTTGTGCACACTGGGTTCTGCATGCAAGCGCACTGAAAACGCTGAAGCACGCAACTGTTCTCCGCCGCTCAGATCTCTGTCTCCCAAAGAGCCCAACAATGGCCGTGGCTGTTCTCTGATGCGCAGAGACATCGTCGAGCAGTTTCCAGGAGATATCTGTGGTGAGTCCCCTGGTATGTCCTCCCACCTCCTCCCCTCTGCCCTACACACTTCTCCTCTTCATCGAGCAAGCCGGGCCTCTGTTGTGGTTAGGGCCCTCCGACCAAAGTTGGGGGGAGAATTAAAAAAAAAAGGGGGTTTGTTGTTTCCTTGCAGGAGAGATGGACGTCTTCTTTTCTGCTTCACTTATTTCACAGTCAAAGAAGAGGGAAGAGAAAAAGAAACAACAACATGGTGGACAGAAAGAGAAGAAAATGCAGCACAATGTACTGTGGTGTTTCCCCTAACTGCCAATAACTGCAAACCTCCTCTGACTCCAACACCAGGACCATCCACAGCACCCCCAGTAGAGTAAGAGAGGGAGAGAGAGAGAGAAGCAGGAGGGAGGGGGGGCGAGGCCATGTGATACGGAGAGCATGCGGGCACAGCTTCACCCCCAGGCAGAATGAACGGGGGCCTGCTGTGTCTCTCCTGCATGATTAATCTGGCTGAGGGGCAGGAGGACTGCCACGGCCCTGCCTGCATTAACTCCCTACTCTCCACACACACACACACACACACAAACTCACACACACACAAACTCACAGATCAGCCGAAGACCCATGGTCACACTGAGGTTGGAGTTACAACTTGGAGAAATCAGCAACAGTGACTGTGCTGGAGAAAGTTTAACTTCTGTCTCTCCGTCAAGGACAGAGTCTGGATGTCGCTTACGCGCCGACATGACAGTGATCCTCTCGCCCAAGCCGAGCGTAGCTCCATGACGCGAGGACGCTCGATAGTCTTGGTTTCTAGGTAGTTGCGGTTCTCGGTGACTCATCCTCTCATGTGACCTCTGTCTCCCAGGCAACATTGTGGATGTTCCCTGATGCCGGGCTCCTCTTTTTGTGTAATTCTTACGAGGCAGATGGGCCCGGAAAATGTGACTTGCTCTTCAAAACTCTTCCAGACAAAAGCACATCTGACAGTAAAAATCGTCATTACTCCCGAAGACCGCTGAGGCGCTTCTTATTGTGATTTACACTCCGCTGATAGACAGTGCTGTAGACATATTGGGTACTGTTTGTACTGTGGTCAAAAACATTATAAACTTCCAATACAGAATTTTTTAGTGTAAAATATTAATGTGAACATCAGGCCTTTTTAAAAGTGAGATAAAACAATCTGACTAGTGGTTAGCTTTCACAAGTCTGAAAATGTATGTAGATTTTCAACAAGTTCATAGTGATAGGACATTCTACTAGAGATAAGGGAACTATTTCATACAATAACTTCACAGAACCTCACTAAATAAAAACCCAAACTATCCCTTCAAGCACTTCACACAGTCCAGAAAGAGAGGACTTAGTTTTGTCACGCCTCGCTCTTTATAATGGAAACCCCAGAAGACGGCCCGGTTCTTCTGGAGGTTTATTTTCTGTTAAAGGGAAGTTGTTCTTTACCACTGTCCACACATGCTTGTTCATATACCTAAGAGCTTCCTTAAATAGATAGTTAGCATATTAGTTGCTAGTTAGCATATAAACCAAATTTGAATGCGTTGCATCATAAATAGGATTGATGTAATTCTATGTTTCTGTTTATATGTTGGATACGTTTATCTATTAAAGAGCTTTCAAACAACAGTTGTTGTTAATTGCCGCTTTATAAATAAACTGAACTGAATTAATAGCATGCTTTGGATCGTGTTTCATGTACAGCCATTATAAGTCTGTCTGTCCAGTGATCAGGCTTGGCAATTGTAGTGAAGGATGCAGCGGCTTTGCTGGAGATAGTTGTTTCTTGAAAATGAAACCGTCGGAGCGGTTTTATGTTTTGTTCCTGAATTGTCCAGAAACCTTTGCACTGGTCTTGATCTGTGGCTCTGGCATTATTCTGCAAAAATACACCAAAAGACAACAAATGGCCAGGTCTCTCTTGAAAAAGAGATTTTTAAACTCAATGAGACATAAATGTTGAATAAAGTTTTCATATATGTATAAAAATGTGAATAAAAACATAGATAAAAACACAATAACTTTATTTTGAGCATGACTATATGCTTTCTGTTAGCCAGTGCATTCTGTCAGATCTCCTGCATAGATTGTGACAGTTGGTTTCTTGTTGAGGTACATTTTATCTTAATAAGTTAACATTTACAGTCAACTAGGAAAACAAATGGCAAAACTGACAATGACACGTTGAACTAAATGTCATGTAAATTTAACAGACTTCAAAGCAAAGTTGTGCTAAGGTAGTCCTTGAGTGCTGGGTTTTGTTGAAAAGTGGGAGAGCCAGACTCAAGGCAGGCAGAGGGTTAACATCTTGCGGTCCGCTCCACATTAACTGGAAAGGAATGAAGTGTCAAGCATGTTTTCCACCGCAGCGAGACGGTCAAAGCCCTACCTCCTCCTCCTCTTCCTCCTCCTCCTTCTACGGACCAGTCACCCTTCAACCCTTCTCCCCCACATCACCCGCATGCCTCCCACACCCAACAACCTTCCCACAGCCATGACCAAATTATTTTCCAGCCTCCCGAGATTTGCCTTGCCAAAGAAAAAAAAAAAAAAAGAAAATAAAAATCAGCAGCACAGTCCAGTCAGCTTTGGGTGTTGCTTTTACACCACAAACTAGACGATTTCTTATTTCTGAATTTAGTTTGTACGTATTCTTGATGCGCGCCATAACTTGTTGAGGAAGGGTTTTGAAAAACCTGAAAGAGCCTCTACAAGTGCACAGCAAACTTAGGTGTTCTGATTTAGAGGGTCTGAATGAAAGTATTGAGGAGAGACAAGGTGAAGAGGGAGGAAGCGCGAGACGGAGCACTCAATGAGCGAGAGAATGCATGAACGAGGGGAGTGGAATGAGAGTGAAGAGAGACGGAACGAGGGATAGAGGAAAATAAGCCCCACCAGTGAGCAGGCCACACAGACCTGCCAAACTGCTAGAAAAAAAGCCCCCTCTGTTTTATTTATAGTGCGCTGTATCCATGGCAACCGGAGAGGTCAGGCAAGCTGGGCCTGTGCTTCACCCTGCTCCGGGGATTAGGATTTCACAGAGGTTCTCAGATGTGAGGAAGGTGGTCTAGAGCGGCTCGCTGCTCGCCGACGCAGTCCTCCTGTTATCATGTCTGGAACCACTGCGGGAAGTGGAGCTGGGTGGAGGGCTCCAGCAAAGGATCCTGGGAATACTGGGAATGGTGGTTTGGAAGGTGAGGACTGCCACAGAGGGGAAATGAGCACATATGTAACAGTAGCTTCCACAGGCTGCTTTAATTTAGCCCTTTCTTTCAATGCAGAACTTATGGAAGTTTGTTATTTTAAATTTTTTAAAAAGTTGATGTCAGGAATGAAGAAATTGTTTTTGCAAATGGCTCTCATTTCTGGAAAAAGGTCAAAATTACATTTACAGTGCCTTCCAAAAGTATGAGTAGACTCCCCACAGCATGATGCTGCCACTATTCTCTATAACCATATAGAGAGGGTGTGTGTTCAGTTAATATTCATAGAAGGTTTTATGAATAATACTTAGTAACTAGAACATTTCTGAAAAAATTTAAATGGGGCTTGCCAAAGTGTTGCTAAAAATTAGCAACATTGCTAAGTTTAGTTAAAATAATCTTAATAACATGTGGAGAATCACAAGCATGTTGATTAACATGAACTGACTCCATTCATTATATTATAACTTGTCTATAAGCTAAAATGAGCCAAAATGCTAATGTTAGCCTAAATGCTATGCAGGTCAGTCACTGCGCTCACTATGCATTGATGTGCCAGGCACCAACTAGGCAACTTCTGAGAATAAATGTTGCACTAATGTCATTTAGCAGCATATTTCTAACTTTTCTTCATATATTTGATTAATTCTGTGCTGCTTTATCACATGAAATCCAGGTAAAAAGCATTTTCTTTTGTGACTGCAACACAATAAAATGTGAAATTTTAACAAAACACTGGAAATAATTATAAAATGATACAGGCTTTTTTTTAAAAAAACAGTTTTTTTTCTAATACTACATTTCAAAACATAAAAGTTCATATCTTGAGTAAAATTTTTAAAAATACATATATATATAATTAAAAAAAGACAACAACAAAAACTACTTTCATGTTTTTGTTTTCCTTACTCTTAAACTGAGCTCTCATGATTTTTAAAATGTCCTTGGATTTCCTTTTTTAAATCTTTTTGCAAAAAAGCGTTCTTCCAAAATAATCCAGGTAGCTTGAACGAAGCACTTGGACAAAGGAAGCTCAAAGCGGTGTTGGGTGATCGCTGTGAGGAATCTGAAAGGAGATGAGGAAAAAGCTGATTGCACTGCTAGAATCACTTGGTGTGACTCCAGCAGAGACCTCCAGTTTCCTTTAGGGGATGCTAGGCGACGGGTGATGCTGGGCTGGAGTTGCCATGCATGGATGCTGCTGAAAACCATACTTTGGAGAACAAGAGGACTCAAACTTTAATAGAGCATTTATAAAAGGATTTTAAATGCAATCTTTTTAAGTTACTCATATTTGCAACTCCAAATTAGAATAGGCTATGACTCCTCTATTTCTAGGGTCCCATCTTATCTTCAAATGACCTATGAACATGAATAGTGTCTTGTGTTTGCTAGAACCTTTTCAATTATGATTTATTATATTTTCTGTTAAATGTTGTTAAATAAAAATAAGCAAGGTAGAATATGAAATGCATGTAAAACTTTGTTCAGAACTGTTCAGAAAGTATATAATAAAGGGTCCATTATTTAAAATCAATTACTGATTAGAATAATTGTTTTTGATGATATTCATACAAGTGCATGCAGACATAGAGAAGTTAGCTTTCATTTCCAAATTCAATAAGTTCAATACACCTGAAACCAATCAATCACTTATGATGACCTTTTATTTAAACGTGTGAGGGCATTTTCCACAAATTCTTCTGTTCATCCTTTGTGTTTAAGATTTGTTGTGGTTATTCGTTTGCAGAGGGGATCAACACTAAAGTATCAAAATTAAGGAGCTTTTACGTGAAAGGATGCTTTAATTTTCTTTTTGCATCTTAATGCTAATCACTCACTAACACAAACCCACAGTACAGCAGCAGGTCAGAAAAACTGCATTTTTGCACTCACAGAACTGTATTATAATGCACATTACTGTAAATAGGTTTATAGTAGAGTCACTACACCAGATCAGGTATTGCGACAAAAGTCCTTCAGGCAGAGTAGCCACTCTGAAGCCCTTTCCTCGATTCACAGTTCATCTGCATGATGCGGTTTACTTCATCATCCTGATTCATATATTTCACAAAATGTTCTTGATGTTGTCTCGTTAGTCAAAAATGTGCTTTAAAATATATACATCTAGTTTAGGTTCATTTCAGTAGAGTGATTAGTGTGGAATTTGTTGCCTAAGTTTTGATTCTGATCTGAATAACAGACATCATGGATGGATGTTTGTTCCTTGCAATTACTTCATCTGATGAGAAGAAGTGGATGAAATAACAAAAAAATCACCAGTTACATGCTGACAATAATATTTGAGTCATAAATAAATCTTTTTATGGACAAAAAATTGGCCCCTTTTCTGTAGGATTTCACTCAAATTATTGATCAGCAAACTTTTGACACGGTCATATCTAAATGTTTCAGTCTAAGGTGTAACTAAATGAAGCCTGAACATGTTGATGTCAATCAAGTTACTTGAAACACACAAGAACATTTTAGTGTTGAGCTTTTCTGATGAGAGAATCTATCTTTAAATTTTATAAAGTAGTAAAACAAGTTAATTAATTACACTCTGTTTTCTAATTGTAATCATTTTTGTTTCATATTTGTCTGGATTTTGTTGTAGTTTTTGGTTGTTTTGTACTGGATATGTAACATCTGAGTCTCCCACAGGATGCTTCATACCAACCATGTGTCAAATAGTGCCCACCAGGGGAACATATCATATCTGCTTTGACAATCAGTTATTTGAAGAAGCTTTCTACATTCTACGCAGTGCACTCTAATAAAACGTTGTTTCCTGACTCCAATAACTTATTAGATTATTAGGTGTGTATGGAAGCTTGGAGGTATGTCACTGAAGAAAAAAAACACCTGAAATGACAAGATGTATCTACCCCATGTGTGAAAACGTTTTCCTATGAATGTCAGTAAGTTACTTGTTGCTTGTTTAATGATAATGACCTATTATACAGAAAATAATCTAAAATAAAATAGATCTGTAAAATAAAATACATTGTGTCCTTTTTTTCCTTGTGAGCTTGGCCTCAGTTCATCTGTATGTTTCTATTGTTCTCCTTTCGCTGATTTTGTCCAACAATTCTGCTGAGATCTCTCTCGCTCTCTCTCCGCTTAGCTCATTTTCTTCGTCTCCCTGCAAATGGTGACCAGAGACCCCTCTGAGTAGGTCTGCCGTGGCAGGCTGAGCTCTGTTCTCCTCCGGTTCTGGTGCTGGCTGGCTGATCAGCAGGCCCCCGCGGCTCAAGCCACAGCTCCAGGACAGGCAGTAGTGGAGCAGACAAAGGACTTCATTCTCTACAGGGAGATTGGCGGTGTTGGTAGGACGAAGGGAGCGCTAGGAGATGAGGAAAGCAGGAGAGGAAGAGAGCTGGCAAGCCCAGCACGAGGGGTCTTATCCTCCCGGCTCAAACACATGCCACCAGCTGCTGCCCCCTTCCTGTGCTTTCATTAAAAAGCCTCCCTGTGCTTCACTGGGTAATCCACATGCTTTACTGAAAGAGTGTGAGGTAAATACAGTATGTCTATCCTTTCCTCTGCTTGCATCTCCTCTGTTTTCCCATCTCTTCCCCTACAATTCTCTCTCTTTTTTCCTCTTTCTATGCTCTGCTCCTGGCAAGTGGAGAGCGGTCCATTCTCCGTGCGTCTGTGGGTTTGTGTGTATACCTGTGTGTGCACCCACAGAGTCTGTCAGACTCTCGCCGTTTCCAGCACTCAGCCCAGAGCCAATGCAAGCATTGCCAGAGGGAGCGCCTGCAATGTAGGGCGCCCGGCGAGCTGGACGCGGGCAGAATATCAACGCCACGCGGCAGATCCTCGGCCCAGCAGCCCACCTGCTGACTTACGTGATCCAAATTCGAGGATGGGGTGGGGTGGTGTGGGTTAAGGTGCAGAGCGAGTAGCTTTGGGAGGGAGTTGGACTGGTGGGGTGAGGTGGAGGTTGAAGGAAATTGCCAGGTAGTTTCCAGACCCACTTCCCTGCGTTGCGCCCAATTAATCAAGGCTACATCTGTGTTGGATGGACCTCTTCCTCGAGGGGAGGGGGCAGAGTGGAAGCACTTTTTGTCTTCACACTTTAATGTTCCCGGTTCTGTTCTTGTGTGTGTGAACAGAACGGTGCGTGTGCGTGCGGGTGCGTGCGTGTGCGTGCGTATGTGCGCGTGCTACCTGTGGGAGTGCTCAGCGTGCATGTTAAATGCTTGAGGAATAAAGAAAGGTTTGTCTGTTTTATGAGTTCTTGTGACTAACCCTTTCTGGTTCGCTCGCCTCCTCCACTTTCAGATTATTCTTGGGGTTTCAGTGTCAGCAACAGGCCTGACCTCTCTCCTCTGCCCCTTCCCGCGGCGCACACACACACGCATGCACGAACGCACGCACATACTCCTCTCCTGCTCTACCTGACCTCACCAGGAAAAGGATCATTTTTCAGCACCTGCATTTATGTTTACCTCGCGAAGCTCCTGGCGCACCTGGAGCTGAGATAGCCGCTCTTCTTTCATCTCTGCTCTGGAGCGTGGTTGCATTTTTTTTTTCCTTCCTCCCCTGTTTGGCAGTTAAGTCTCAAGTCTCTTCCCAGTCTGATTCATATGACTAACCAGTGCAACAATACGGGCCAGCGCTTAAATTTCCAAGCAGAACTGCCACTTCTGTTTGGATGCAAAATCCCAATTTCTTTTCCAACATTATTTTAATTATCATAAAGATGTCCTGCGTTCTCTCTGAAGTTTAACTTTAACAACAAGATAGGTGGACAAGCCTATATGTCCCCCCCCCTCCGGATTTTAGGGTGATTCAGTATTCTAAATCAGTAAAACCTCTATCGCAAGCCATTTTACCTCCTGCGATAAATCTGTGCAGACGTGCCCCATCTTGTCTGCCTGTATATTAATGAAAGTGTGCGCATGTAGCTCACGATGGTGTGTAGCGGCCTGGCATAGCGTGGCGCAGTGCAGAGTGGAGAGGAGAGACAGCTGCCCTGACAGATGCCGGGAGGCAGGACCCCACTGGGAAGCAGAGGGAGGGAGCTGGCACTGCCTCACCCCAGCGGAAACACCATAGGCTGCAGAGGAAATGGGCAGGGGGACAAACCAGGGGCTCAGTGTGTGTGTGCGCGTGTGTGTGTGTGTGTGAGAGAGTGTCACTGTGTATCTGATCTACTTTAAGAGGACCTTGGCAGTTGGTCATGTATGTATGTGTTTACCTCTGATCCAGTACTTATGTCCAACCAATCAGGTGAGTCAAGATTGAGTCAGTAGGAAAGATAGATCCTTGTTGTGATTATATGTTAAGGTAGGAAGATGCAAACACAGGTAAGATCTCAAGCAGTATCTCAGGAGAAAAAATGGAAAATTAACAAAAGTTTATTTTCTTAAGCAGCTCACAGATATTGCTATGACACTAGCCTGGTAAAAACCAGCTCCTTGTTCTAAGTTTTTCATTAGGGCCTGGACTCTTGGCTATTGAGAAACAATTGCTTGCTAGAGGAGTGAACTATGTCAAAGTCTTAAATTTCGTTAATGTGTTCGCAAGCACCAGTTCCACACTATGAAGCTTAATGGAAATTGTGTGCGCTGTAAACAACCATCCCCATCGCCACAACATATCTATTAATGTTAATTCAATATTAGAAGTGTTGCCAACATGGACTGATCGGCTTCATTCTACCTCATCATTCACAACTCTTCCTTCTGTTCATTGGTCAGCCTGATTAAAATTCAGTCAGAGAAATTGAGTTCGAAGGGAGAAATCCCAGACAGAGCACTGAAGGGAGATGAGAATTGAATGGAATGAAAGAAAAGGCCAGGCTACAATGAACATGTGATACCAGACATCCACACTTCAGAGGAGGCTTATAAGTGAATATCGATTCAAAAGAATTTCAATAAAACATTTTATAGTGCAGTAATTTTATTGAGAAACCTTGTATATAAATTTATTACAGACATATACTGTGATATAATTTCAAGTGTTTAATAAGTTTTTCTAACCCTAACCCATAATGTCATATTATGACCTTCACAATCTTTGGGAAAATTGCTGACCTGACAGTTGTCCAGAAGATGATCACAGTCCACCTCCACAAGGAGGGTAAACCATGAAAGGTCACTGCTGGCTGTTTATAGACTGCTAAATCTGAGCATGATAGTAGAGAGTAGACTGAAGGCAAAACTTGAATAGAGGTAAATGCAGTTTTGAGAGGACAACGAGTCAAAGTCTATAAAAGAGATTTCTATATGGACTGTGGCTGCAGTCAGAAAGTCAAACGCTAGCAAATGCTGACTAATGCTACGAGTGTGGTGACGTTTTCAATACATAGGCTACCACTGTTACTCTCCTTGCAATAAGCCACTCTTGAACGAAAGACGGGAACAACAGAATCTTACTTGTGCTATAAGGAAATCTCCGAAGTCCTTTTTTCAACCAATTTAATTTAAAAATCAATTTACCAGAGTCAGGAAGAAGACTGGCGATGCTGACTAAAAGTCCAGTCTGAAGTTTCCAGAGTCAGCGATGATTTGGGGAGCCATGTCACCCGCTTGAGGTGGTCCACTGTGTTTCATTAAGTGAAAAGTCAGCACAGCTATTTGCCAGGAAATTTAAGAGCACTCCATGCTTCCCTCTGCTGACGAGCTTTCTGGAGATGTGGATACCACTTTCCAGCAGGACTTGGCTCCTGCCCACACCGCCAGAAGCACAAATACTTGGTTTTATGATCATGCTATCACTGTGCTGGATTATCCAGCAAACTGGCCTGACTTACGCTGCAAAGAGAACCTGTGGAGTATTGTCATCGACACCTGACTTAATAGTGCAGATGAGGTGTTTCTATAGCAACCTTGCTGAACACCTCAGCACAGCCAAAGGGCTGATCACCTCCATGATAAGCTGCACTGATCCAAAAACTCATGCAAATGGAGCCCAGACCACGTCCTGAGACTAATTACAGAACGTTGCATGTAGATAATTTTCAATAATAATATTCCTCCAATACAATCTCTATTTATTGGTTTTACATAAGTTACTTATATTTGGAAATATATCACTCTGTGTGTCATCAAAATTTGGTCCTAGTTTCACCTTTTAATTTGAATACGTAATTCCAATCTAACTTTTTCTGATATTATTTCCAATTGAATTGTCCCTCTTATATTTATTGGTTTATAGTAAGCCTCTATTATTTGCCAAGCTGATTCACAGCAGAGGAGCGTTTACATCATAGAGGCATTGGTACTTTATGCTGTGACCTTAGCAACCCTCAGTTCAGCTCCAGGTCACGGCACTATTTAATTTGAATTATTTAAGTTTTTGCTTAATGTACTCCTCCTCTGCTTCATTTAACAGGGATTAAAAGTAAGCAAGTCGTGCAACTTTTTTCCCCTACAAATGCATTTCTAGAAAAGAAATAAAAAATATGTACTGCTCTTTACTAGTGATCGGCAGGAGTCTGATGTGACAACTACATTGTAAACTGATGTTAATATCACACTGTATTTATTTTCTTTTGTTAGTTTGCTTGTTTTCCATTTATTCATTTTAGGATAAATATTAATAACAAGGCACAAATGGCTACTTTATAAGAAGTTGTGTATAAATGAGCAATACTTCAAATGTATTATTTGCAGTAATAAAGTTCTTAGTATTTTATACTAAAGCTCACATATCTAAGTGTAGTATTCCCTTTTTTATAGAACTGTAAATATCTTGTTAAAAATATAAATAGCTGCCAGTCATGAAGAAAAATGAAACCTGACCAAGAAGCAAGCCAGGATGTGCGTTAGATAAAGATATGTAGCATACTAAATAATTAACACACAATAAAAACCAAGGCTAACAAGGTTGTCAACAACCAAACAGATGCTATGTTTTGTGTTTCTGTTGAAATATGAATGGAATATCTGTATTTAGATGCTATACAGCTGTAAAATATAATGTTCTGACAGCAGCCATTCTTCTGGTGTGTTTCTCCTCTAACTTTGCACACACTTAGATGGAAGCCATCTGGGAACTTCAAATTTTTAAGTCTTGCCACACATTCTCAATCGGATCTCTGTTTGGACTCTGGGCCTTTTTAAGAAGTGAAGATGCTTTGAGCTAAGCCATTTCAGTTTTGTTGCTCTGTTTGAAGGAGGTCTCTATCCTTTTTCAAAATGTTTTGTAATAATTAGTAAGTTTTCTGTTCCTGCTGCAGAAAAGGAATACCCACAGCATGATGTACTCAATAACATGTTTCACCACTAAACTAGTCAGAGTTCAAGGATAATATTAGTTTTCCTCCATGCATAGCATTTAGCAAAATGTTCAGTCTTTCATTGAATGAGAAGCATTTCATGACATGCGCAAAGCCTGGGATTTGAACCCTGCACTTTTGTTAATTTTCATTCCTAACTTATATACAGTATTCATGCAGTATTTATAGTGGGATCAAATTAAAGTTACAATAATGAATGGATGAATAAATGTCATGCTCTTTCTGTGCTTTTGTAAGGTGATGTATATTATTAATATCTGACCAGATAATAGTATTTTAATAATAGCACCACTTTCAACAGATTATGGACCAAAGATATGTGTGCTAACACCAGACTTTTGTATTTTTCTTAACTTTAATAACACAAATATAAAAAAATAAATCCCTTAAAACTAATTTCTGCAGACTTATTTTATGAACTTATTAAGATAACTATCTCTGTATCATACTTGACTCCAAATTGTTTTCTAATTTAAGAGCACATTTACACGAGAGTTACTGGATTATAAGTCTTTATCAGTTTGGCAAGATGGGCTTGTTGCTGTGCGTGCGCCCTTTAGAAAGTGTAAGGGATGCTGCAGACCTGGTTTGCACGCAGTGTGCAGAAAACTAATGCAGCAGCAGGGACGCACAGTGGGGAAGTGTTGCCATGGTGAGATGGGCTATCAGGCCCAGAAAGACCGTTCTTACCCGTCCACATGTTCACTGCAGCTGGGTTGGCTGCTGCTGCAGTCACTGATGTGTGGTCGAGGTAGACACACTGTTTTGCACAAATACAAAACACTAAAACTGCAACAATATGTCTTGGATTTGCACAGATAAGCAACAGCTACAGCAGTGATGCTCAGATCCAGAGGCTACTTCAAACTGTGCTTCCTTCTTCCCCCTCTTCTTCCGACACAGCAGCTGACAGAATGAGATGTCCTCAGAGATCTTGTCCACTGGGACCAGCAATGCGGAGGCAGAGCCTGCAGAGAGGAACAGTGACAGTGTCCAAGCACAATGTGTCTACTAAAGTCATCTGTGTGTGACGGACTAAGGAAGCAAAGTTTTTGTTACCCTGAACATTGTTGGAGAAACTATGGATGTTGTGTATGTGCAAAGATATGAATGTACAGTTCGATTTTGGAATAAGCTCATTCACTTTCTTGTTGATAAATTGCAATGTTCAGTCCCACTTTCTAAATACATAGTTAAATTCAAGCATATTTATTTCAGATGAGCATCAACTGAATTGAATCTGGCATGAAAAGTTTAAAATCTGATTAGAATTTTTGTGCTGTTATCTTAATTTGATCCCAAATCCTGGACCAAACGGTGGTAAAAGATTTTTATTTTTTTTTAAATCTCCTGGAGACCCAGTTGCATTACTTTTGGAACTCATGCTTCTTTGTTTCTGGGCATGGCTTTCTTTTTGTTGCAGTTGTTCCTTTAAATCAGCAACACTCTCATGAGGTGTTGGATTTCAAACTGAATTTGTCCTGTTGTTCCTACCCACAATTCTACACCTTCCCCTAAATAGCAGCTAGAGGATCACACCTAAAATGTCTGCATGTGTGTTTTTGTGTGGATGTCTGTTCCTATCAGTTCTCCACACGTTTCCTATTGGTTTTTAACATTATTTTTGTTAAATATGTTAGCATCTCAAAGCAATCAAAACTAATTTCTGCAGTTTATTTAATTTGTATTATGAATGCCATGGTAATTTCAGTGTCTTTATTCTGTTGAAATTATGCAAAGAAGCAAATTGTTTTAACAAAGTCTACAAAATAAACACAAGTTGTACCAGTCTGGAAAAGTTGAGTTAGACTGCATAATAAACTTTTTTTCTATTTTATACATTTTAGTGGCACAGTTTATTCCTAGATTATTAGTTCAGTTGTGCCATTCAGTTTTGTTTAAACTTGTTTCATTGATATGAGCGGGAACACAGAGAGAGTGAAAAAATGGCTGGACATTTCTTATACACAAACAAACTCTTATTACTTTTCATGTGTCCAATTGTAAATGAGACATACTGAATCATAAAATAAAACTTAGTTACCAAGAGCAAAATATGACATTATATGTATGTTTAAATCCAAAATAAATGCAGGTTTAAAACATGTTCTATTGTGGAGATTCTTACATGCTTGCGATATTCGCTTGGAGGAGGTGTAGAAATGACCAGTGTCTATTTCAACACTATTTTAAAGCAATACAGAAGTGAATGCAAATATTGTTCATACTGATCAGTATGACTGGATGACCACGTGTGCATGATCATGTTAACAAATGACTTGCACTTCTGTCAAAAGATGTTTAAAAATGATTTTGTACAATGCTCTTCATATTAATTTGCAATAAAGAGGGAAACTAACCCTATTAGTGACTTTAGGTTTGCCGCAGGGATCCATTCTGGGGTCTGTGCTCTTCTCGCTTTACATGCAGCCGATATCTGCTAGTCACTCAAAATTCTCCACTCTATAAACTCTATTGACAGCTGCCTAAAGGATATTAGGAATGGCTCTGATTTTTTTTTTTTTTTTCACCTAAACCGAATGGATGTTGTTCAGTGGTAAGTTATGTAATGTTTCACCCAGTCTTAGTCTTCAATCAGGTTGGAAAAATTATAGGGGCAAAACTTGACTGTAGCTTATGACTTGACAAAAAGGTTGATTCTGAAAACGAGCTTTTCTCAGTCTAAAAAAAGCTACAATGACCTGTACGCTTGATTGTCGTAATGCTTTATGAGTCCTTGTAAAAAACTCTGCTGCTCTCTTATTGACAAACTCACATAAACATCAACATCATCTCTGCTGCCCTTTTATATTTGCACTGGCTCTCACTTCAGCAAAGGATACAATTTAAATCGGGTCAGCTGAGGATACAGTTTAAACCACTGCTGTTTGTTTTTAAAGCACTGAATGGCCTTGCATCACCCTATATATCTGAACTTTTGAAAACCCACCAGCCCAGCAGAACTTTACGGTCTGCCGGTCAATATCTGCTGGAGGTGCCTCACTCTGTGGGTGAGCAATGAGGGAACTGGTCTGTTTCTGTTTCTGGCTCAACATCCTGGAAATGTCTTCCCATCTATGACCAGTTTTTGTCCGAAGCCAAACTTAAAGTCATTTATTTAAAAAGGCTTTTGATGTTTGACTTGTAGTACTTTTATGTTTCATTTTAATGTGGTTGTATTTTCTAGCTTTTTACTTGGCACTGTTTCAGTTTTAATGTGTAAAGTAGTGTACTTATTTGTTTTATTTTGTAAAGCATTTGGCCAATACAAGGTGTTGATGGTGGGTGTACTATAAAAATAAAGTTTGATTGATTGATTAATCACCTGTTTGCTGGTGTTTTTCAACCAACCCCTCAAAGTGCATCTCTGCATCCTTTTAGGTGTAATGAGAAGCTCTGAGTTCATGCAAGGGCCTTACCAAGATGGCCACCAGCCAAACCTGTGATGCATAAAAGTCAACATGGCATTATTGCAACCATTGGCAAAAATTGCTTGGTGCGGTGCTGTTGAAGGGAGCACAGCTAATAACTCAAGGCTCTTCCTCACTGCTCTTCTCTATTCATTACATGAAGAAAAGGTACACTCAGATTACATTTTCTTTTTGTGATTAAAGCATAAATAAAAGGTATCACAACAATTCAAATCTAATTTCAAATTCTGCATGTACAATTGGTATGTCTGTTTCTGGGAAGAGTTTAGATTTTAAATGTCAAACAGCTGAAAATTAGAGAAACAAGGAGAAGATGTGTGTGCACAACCAAGACTGAAAATGTCCATTTCCCAGCGTGATGCCAGCATTGATCCAGTGTGACAGAATGGGTTTCATTGTTCATCACAAAAGGAAGCAAAGCATTTTGTCTTTCCAGAGAATTACTTAAATGTTCCACACCCTGCAGCACAAATTAGAGTAGCATTGTTGCGTAAACGTGCACATTGTGAAGTCACTGTGATCTGTTGCAGTGGCGTGTATTTGATGATGTGTCTTTTTTTTGTTAGTACATCAGCATATTGTCTGTTAAGCTGCCAAAAGTGCAACAAGGTGAACCATGCAGCAACGCATAAAATGTTTTCAGAAGTTATTGCAATAAATACTGTCTGCACTCCTGTAGATGCTAACGCCACTGCAGCAAAACATGCTAGTCAAAAAACAGAAAACAAGGACAGTGGAGTGTGGCTGGTGATTCCAACTTAGCAAATGTGTAATTTTTTATTTTCAATGAAGAAAACAATATTATATTTAAACTTCAAATGTTTTTGTATTCAGGTTACATGGTGGCAGAACTGGTGTCACTACTGCAATTTAGCAAGAATGTCCTGTTTGGAGTCTTTTGCATGTTCTCTCTGTGCATACAGTGGGTTCTCTCAGGGTACCTCCTGAATTTCATAGCAACAATTGCCGCCACCATTTCACCAACATTGCCGTCCCTTGCTGGAACTATTAAAATTAAATCCAAGGCTGTGTAATCCCTCACCTGTTCCTAACTGCAGCCGAGTGGTTACAATTAACGTGGACCGATAAGGACAAAAGCCCCACCCCAAGAAAAACAAAAAAACAAAACAAAAAAGTAAAAATATGATGACTGTTGTGAGCCAGACTCTCCGACGTGGGAAGCCTTACCAATACCTTTTGCCTTTACTTGTACTAAAGAGTCAACAGCGTTGAAGTGTAGGGTCCTGGTGAATAAATTCAAAAGTAAAATAACTTTGCAAATGCTTGTTGTCAGGAGGGATATGTGGCTGGTATCTCATTTAAAATAAAAAAAAACAAAACAACAACAACTTGTGAACCGACACACACTATTGCGACCTAAATCAAGCCACAAATCAGTTTGAAACTAACAGTCTCCATATGTAGTTGCATTAGGACCAGTACTCATTAGGACATGTACTGGGATACTTCATGGTAGCTTTGCCATCCACTTGGGAACTCCCACCAAATTCACACAAGCATCTCAAATCTCTGGTCAAGAAGGCCCAACGAAGATTACATATCAACTGAGATTGCCTCATAAACTGAAACATTCCCAACAGCTGCTGGTGTCTTTTCACTGATCCTCTTTGGACGCGTTCATAGGATACTGGTGTGTTATGGCAACAGCTCTGCATACGGCCATAAAATCTGTGCAGAAGACCACAAACATTGATCTTCATACTCTGGAAGAAATGTACATCCATTGCTGTCTGGGAAAAGAACTTAAATTTTAATTTGAAATTTTCATCTGATTAATCCTTTTTCTCTTTTGAAAAAAGCCACTAATAAAACTGCTTCTGCCACTGACAGCATATGCATGTTGTTTCCTTTGCAAGGATTTTACTTCAGGCTCAGAGTTTATTCTGGATCAGAAAAATCTGCTGCGACAATTCACTCCTGAATTTGTCTCGGACAGAAAGATGTCCTGAACTGGTGCTTATGTGTTTTTAAAGAGTCGTCTTCGTCTTTTCAACTCAGCAGCAGATGATTGATGCACTGGATTCTGTTGGAGGTTTTTTTTTTTTAATTTGAAAAGGAGTTTTCTCTCCACTGTCGCCACAAGGATTCTTTAATGAAATATTGCTGCAAAGGTAACAACTTGATGCAGAGAACCTTTCAGTGGTGCCAGATGTTCCTTCAGAAGATGCAAGTGACTCAATGCAGCAGACTGAGTTTCCTAAATTAGATTTCATTTTACCTAGTTGCATAATAAGATGACATTAATTACTTTCTGTTATGATGGGTGGAGCTGAAATTAATGTAATTGAATCTGTTTAAATTATTGAATTAAACAGTGTAGCTCTGCTTATACATTTATCGTCTAAAGTGTGTTGAAATGACACTTGTTAAAGTAAATGAACTGATTTGAACTAAATGGATCTAAACTATCGGTGCACTAGTTCTATGCCTCAACTATTTGCCTGCTTCTAACAGGCTGAAATATGCAGATGTATCCTGTTTTTTGTTCTGTCCATCTTCCTATCTATTTCTCTGTTCAGTCTGAAGAAAGCATCCTTACAGCAGTGTGGAAATAGTTCAGGATGATACAAAATGTTTGTGTTCAATCGCACATAAATATTAGCTAGTAGTGCTAATAGCAGTACATCAAAGTACATTGATAGGCCTAAGGGGAGATACTGCACACCTTAAAAAAAGTTTTTACTGCTTCAGAAGTTGAAGTAAAAATGATTATAACCTGGTTCAGTTGAGTTATTACAATTTGGATAAAAGTAATGTTGGATAAAAAAATCCTGTGGAGAGGCGTTGGGAAGACATGAGCTTACCCGGACTCTCGGCTTGCTCTTCTCTGCTTGAGGCTTAAGGCTTGAGGCGGCTCACCTAAACCTACAGTATTAGAACTGAGCCCCTCATGTTCATGTTGATGTTGTGGAAAATGTAAGCCTCCAGTCTGATAAGGCAGATGATCACATGGAATAAAACTATGATATTGCTAGTTCAACAGCACAGATTTGCTCATTATACATATATATATAAGGAACAGAGGTTCGGTGAAATTGCAAAAAATGACTTTCAAAAACACTTTTATGGCTTAACTGTCATCACAGAGTTGCATCTTGCCTCCCTGCTGGCTCATAAATGCATTCTAACCATGGTTGTCAAACTGTGGTACAAATACCATGGGTGGTTCTTCGGCTGCCATTAGCGGAACACAAAAGAAACTTTGGAGTTGGAATTATTCACGAGATAAATGCAAACAAATTAGCCGAGATGAAATGGAAAACAGCAAGTCAAAAACCAGCATAAGTTGCTGGTTTTGGACCAAAATCCCTGAAGCTAGAGACTGTAGCTAGGAATGATTTCAAACCGAACTCTCTCCTTGAAAACCAATGACCTTTGCTAACTAATATGTTCAATAATCAGACTACATGCTTTTAGCTTCACAAACTAATGTTTATCTATATGTCAGTATGCTGTACTTCAAACACTGCAGCAGAATATTTGTTAGAGGAGGTTGTAACTCCACTTTGGAAATTCGAACAAATACAAATAATGAGCGCAAATAAACTTTTTTATTGTGGTAATTACTTAAGTTGCTGACATTTCCATGTGTGGAAATCATGCGTCATGCAACAGCATAAAAGAAGATATGTTCCTGGGTTTCGACTTTTCATAGTTTAGAAAATAATACTGGAATACTCATGATCAGTTAGTCTATGACATATTTTCATAGATCATTTTACTTTCTAAACTCTGTAAGATTTGTTTATTCAATAATAACTTCAATAACTTAACGTCACATTTCCCCTTTCAAACTTTGACAATTTTATATGAAAGGCAGCCATGTTGGATTCTGAGGTTAAGGTTGGTTAGAAACCTGCGATTCTTACCCTTAAAAAAATGACTTCTAGGTATCTGTCTGTCTATCAGGCTTGGAAATTTGGAGGATAGGCATGCCAAAAACGGACGAGAATGTGTTTTTTCTTTTTATATATGTATGTTTACACGAAAATAGAAAATCCAAATCCTGTTCTTGTATAATTTTTTGAGGTTGTACTTAAAAAAAAGTTTAGAATTGTTGAATTATTATTATTATTAATAGTAATTGTAACTGTTTGAGTCCTTCTTTGGCTGGGTGCCTCGGATCATTTCAGTTGTCTGTCTGGCGTTTGTTTTTGTAAATTCTGTATCTGCTTTGTTTCCCTCACAGACGCCCAAAAGCCACGAGAAAGAGAAGCAAAAAACGCTGCAAAAGTAACGTAGCGACATTCACACGCATCTCCTCTCTCCATTCCTGGGGGAGGATCCATTGCTTTCCAAACACACATCACTGCCTGAGGGGCAGAGTGACCGTTCAAGCAGCACCAATTCAACACACTCGCATGCAGACAAGAAGGGGTGTGCACGCACAGAGGTGTGTTTGTGCTGTCCTACTGCAACACCCCAGACCATTGATTAGACAATGCTGAAAGTCAAACGGGCTGACCACAAATTAATGATTAGCAGCAAACAAAGATATGCAAGTGAGATTTTCCTTGCAGGAATGAGTTCAGCAAGTTTTCACAGGCGTTTGGTTGAATTCTGTTTTCTGCTTGTTTTCTTCGAGAATGCAACTAAACTCTTGGTTGTTTCACTCTTGTCTACCAGACTCTCTCCCACTGACCTTATCTCTTATCTTACATTCTTCCCTTTCTTTGGTGCTTTTCTTTGTCTTTCACCTCTACTTTATATTGCAGCTGCATGCCTGGTCCAGTCCTTTCTCTGTTTCCTGTAAACCTCTCTGCCTCTTTTTTCTCCTCCTGTCCTCCCACTCTTTGTGGACGCTCTTGCCTCACACCTTCCTCCAACCCTTTGACATGCTTCACTTCATGTTATGGGCGTCACATGCTGCCTCTACGAACGGTGTGCGGACATGTATCCGTACGCATCTCGAGTGCGACCATTTTCCGCAGGAGGCGAGCGTGAAGGAAGGATGAGAGGGAATGAACAAGGAGGGGAGAGTTTACGCATGTAGCCCTGAGTTTGTTAATAATTAATGTGTCACAGGTTTGCAAAATTGCCTCACGTTCTTCTCGCTCCATCTTCCCTTCTTCCTTGCTCCCTCTGGCTTTCCTTTCTCTTTTTCACTCTGTCTTCTTTTTCCTCTTCCCTCGTGGGTTGAGTCCCCTCTCCGTCTCCATGTTTCCCTAAAACACACGGCTCTCTCTGGTGTTGCTGGAGGATGAAATGCTAATACACACGTGGGGAGATTTCCCAATTTGCTTGAGCGGGGCAGTATATGAAGAAGAATCTAAAATTTTCTTACTTTCTCCGTCTTGTGTACGTTGTGGCCTTCTGGTTGAGTTTCATCGTAAAGAACATTCATATAAATCAATAAAAAAAGGCTGTCAATAAATATAAAAGAAGGTCTCAGTGGTCTCTTACTGCAGTGGCCATCACTATGCCAGCCATCTAATGCTTTAGGGTGTTGGACTGCGCAGGTGGCAGGTGACACAGATTTCAATAAAAGGGATTATAGCTGTGGGGACTGCAGAGAGGAAAAACAACACGCTAATGGATGCCAGGACGGTCAAAGACGTGACTTCAAAATGTCTTGTGGACAAGAACAAGAGCTTTTTTTGTGACATTACATTGATTCAGTATGTATTGATGCAGTGTGAGATATTATTCCAACACACAAGCAAAACAAGTTTTTACCGTCTAACTTGCGAATTAAAAGAAACTACTCTTTTTCTAAACTGCACAGGCATGTATGAACACTGCTGTAAAAATGCATTTGTCCCAAGCTCCTGCTTCTTCGTCACTCTTAAATGTTTTAATTGTCAAATTTTACAATCAAACAAGAGAACTCAAATTATCAGAAAAAAATCAAATGATGAATCAATTTATTAAAGAAACAACTAAGTCAACGTGGCCCCTACTAAAACTATTACCTGGTTGTTTCATCGTTAACAGCAACAACAGCCATCAGGCAGTTGTTTTGGCTAGCAGTAAGTCCTTGGCCTGCTCCTTTCTGCCTATTTTTTTAAGGTCATGCTACAGCATCCGTGCTGGATTTACGTCCAGATGGCCCCACTGCATAACCAAAGAGTGTTTATGCTTAAGATCATAAACTTTTGGCTGGATGTTTTTGGTAGGGAGAATTCATCGTTCCTTCAGTTAGGCAAGTCGTCCAGATCCTGAAGAAGCAAAGCCACCCAAGAACATTCAAGTTATGTTCTCTTTCTGAAATGCTGTTAGTCGTATACCAGATGGAACTGAATGCATATCTTTCATCATTTGGGGAAATGTGTAATGGGCCTTTCTGTTCATTTGGTTTAGCCACGGCGTTCTCACAGAAAGTTCTCCCTGTTCTCCTGGAAAGTCTCTTATTTTCCCGTCTCTTTCTTCTGGTTGAAAAATTAACATTGATTTTAACTGAGGTAAGTGAGGCATGCAGTGTTTTAAGATTAAGCTCTGTTTTGACCTCCTGGATGAGGTTTTTGATTCATTCAAGATAATTCTTGTGGCCTGAGGTTTCATTCCTTTTTGACCTCTTCTATCCAGAAGCATCAGTATTTCAGAGAAAATGATCCAACACTTGAATGGAGGAACCTGTCCTGTCTCAGCACACTTCTGCACAAAGCATTAAGTGTCTTTTAAAGACATAATTTAATGTACATTAAATGAAGAGATGCACTTTGCTTCTCATCTCTTCTAGATTTTGTTTCGATCAGGAAATGTTCTGGATCTTTTATATATCTTTAAGCCTACTACATGTTAACAAGTTCTGTTTAAGTGATATTTATTTATTTTTTGAGTCGGGCAGTAATCAGGCTAAGGAAACTGAACCAAATAACGCAGGTAATCATAGTTATTTCCTGATTAAACAAGGAGGTAATCATGTTTTCACATAGGGTTAGGTTGTATGCGATAGCTTTTTCTCCTTAATATATAACAATGTCTTGTAATCACTCAAGTTATCTTTGTCACATATTTATTCAGAGATCTAAAGCATCTCGTTGCATGATGAGAGGAACTAAATTATTTCAATTGAAAGAGTGGATTTTCTCTAGAGTATGAATTGAAAGCTCTCAATTCATACTCTAAAAACCAGGTTGGTTTTTATCTCCTTTTAAATAATCCGTCATTTATTCTGTCACGTTAGTGAGAATTTGAGAAAATAATCCCTGTCTTATATCCACTTCAGGTGCTCAAGTGGGTGCTTCAATGTTCTGAAGTGTTATTGTGACACTTGAACTTTTTCTAAAATACTATGCCAGTCCTTGCATGTTTCGCTCTGATTACTGGGGGTATCTTAATGCTATATTTTTAGAATTGATGAGTTTCAAATGTCAATTAAGACTAGAGATGTGTCCAATGTCAAAGCACTTTCCTGCTTTGATTTACTGATACAAATTATAGTCAATTCCAGTTTTTCTTCAATGCCTGTAATTAACAGGACTCAAAGTATTTGTTCTCAAGCCGTACTGCATGTTTTCAAACAAACATACCTGAATGTGCCTTTTAAACACGGTGGTAGTTCAAGCTGTTCTTTATTTTATCATTTTAAGTGTATCCTTCTAGTGTGTATTGTCTAAAACACTAATTTCTTTGCGCGTTTACATAACTTCATGAGCCCATTACTCCAGGGTATATTTAGTTTCAAGCTGCTATTATGCTTGTGCGGACAGAGGCCAAGTGACAGCAATTTAAATAAGAGCTTGTCAAGCTCTTCTCATGTCTGGAAGGCTTTACAGTGTGTCCCCTGGCAGGTGCTGGACTTATGTGTCTCAGTAGGTGGACAGAGGACCGCCGAGTGACCTGCTCAGGACAGCTGCTGACATAATGAGGCCAGTAAACAAGCATCTGTCTCACCCACTGAAAGGTGAACCCACTCAGACCAGGCCATTTCCTTTCCCTTCTTCTCCTCTGTCCCTGTATGGCTGTAGATGGCAAAATTAGAGAGGGTGAAAATAAAGGCAACTTCTGCAAAATTGAATTAGAGCCTGGATGTGACCACTAGCTAGCTAATGCAGGAGTCTCAGACTATTTTAAGACTTTCTTAAGATGTGTGTGTTTTTTTAGGGCTATAAATTGCTTACTGAGGTTATATGTAAGTAGTTAACTTCTATTGTGACCTACTAAATACTGTGATCTTTTAAAAATCAATCTTAATAAGTTTATAAGAGCTTCAGTTGGGTATATGTTTATTTGCAGGCGTCTACACATGAAGATAATTTGCTACAGTTCAAACTGAGCATCAGAATGGAGAAGAAAAAGGATTTCAGTGATTTTTGAATCTGGCATAGTGGTTGGTGCTAGAAGAGCCGGTCTCAGTATTTCAGAAACTGCTGATCTACTGGGATTTTCTCTTTACAGGGAATGCCAACAAGAGAACATGCAGTTGTGTGAGGGGGGGGGGAAATGCTTTGTTTATGTCAGAGGTCAGATAAGAATGGTCAGACTGGTTCAAATGATGGAAAGGCAACAGTGGCTCATAACCATTTGTTGCAACTACAATATGCAGAATTTAGTGTAAAAACAACAAAATCAATAGTTTAGACTGCTGGTGTTGGTATGTTGGTGTGGAGTTATTTTTTTCACCACACTTTGGGCCCCTTATTAGCAACTGTGTGTTATTTAAATGCCACAGCCAACCCGAGTATTGTTAACCATTTCTGTCTCAGTGCGTTGATTTCCACTTCTAACAGGATAATACATCATGGCTTTGAATCTAAATGTATGGCAACATTATGTTCAGGAATTTCTTTACCTGTAGCACATACTTTAAAGTATTCTTACAATTTAAAAAGACAAAATTTCATCATGTACAAATTTACGGTAAAATAACCTATGACCTACAAACAAAGGAAAGCTGAATAAATAGGATTTACTGCTTCATGAGACAATAAATGGGTCTAAGGCTGTTGAAGAGAAAGAATAAGGAGTCTTTTTCACTCTTTTTCTGCAGAATGAGTCACTGTTGGCAACCTTACTCTCAAGCCTGATTGCCTTGTTGAATTTGTTTTTGGCTTGGTGACGTACTCCCTGTATCCCTTCTTGAGTGTCTGCTTCATGATATTCATGAGAAAATTTCTTGAACCTTTGTGTTATGATATTGGGGAAAAAGATATTATAGCCATTGGGCCCCCTGAAAAAAGCTTTGTTCAAGTTTTAATCGGAGGAAGACGAAATAAAGCCTTTGTAAAGGTAGATTTGCGTTTTGCAACGCTGTTTGTGCCAAAACCCAAAGACAGGTAGCAGCTGCTGTTCATGCTGTAGAGGGAAGGTCATTAAGCATTTGGGAAGCAGAGTAGAAGAACTGGAGCTAGGTGGAGTGCTGACCAGAGAGTTAAGGGCCAAGCAAGAGAGGGAAGCAGAGCGTGGCGTATGAGCAGCGTGCAGAGCTGGAGCATTGCCTGGAGGTAAAGGGGTGCGGCTCGCTCTGTAATGCTGTGTGCCTGTACCAGAGTCTTCGGTTCATTCCCAACGCAGACACGGGCAAAACAGCAAGAAGAAACATCTGTGTTTTAAATAAATCTGTTGCTTGTGACTGTTTGGCATTGACATAAAATGGAAAGGCTTCTTCCACTGTAGTCCTTAAAATCCTTTGGACTGCTTCACCTGAAACATAGGGGAACAATGCTGCCATGACACTTAAAGTTACAGTCTTGGAAGGTTAAGAGGTATAGAATTTGATTCTAATATTTGTTTTTAGGTCTGGAAAGGTGCAAAATAAAAGAAAATTAAAAACTCAGTTTATTTTAAGACCTTTTCACTTTTGCATTGCTTATAAGATAAATATTAGCATCCATCCATCTGCCCACCCACTGACCCCTAGGTTCATCCATCTGTCCAATTGTCCATGTCCTGACCCCTCAGTCCATCTGTCTATCTGTCCATCTATCCAATGACCCCTCATAGTCAATCTGCCTTTCCTATCGACTCCTGTCTGTCCATCTAGTAACCCTCAGTCTGTCTATTAGTCCTTTGGTTCGTCTTTTCATTGTACATCCTTCTGGTTCTCCGTCCACCGACCTCCGATCTATTCATCAACCCTTCAGTCCATCAAGCCTTAGTCCATCCTTTGGATAGCTTAGTGGATGGACGAAGTTGTTCATCCCTCAGTTTGTCCATCCGTGCGGTGGATTGAGCAGTTGTCTTAACAGATTCTGTCTTGAGTACAACAGAAAGGTGAAACAGTAAAGTCTTGCATATTTCAGTTGAAAAACACTTTTTCACTGACTTTTTTTTTTTTTTTGCTGATTTAAGGTGTGTAGATTTGCTAAATTCAGCTACTTTGATGTTCTCACAATTAATTAAGTATTTATTTGAGCTTTACAAACTTGTTGTTTTGGTCATATGGAGGTCATTTAGCATTCTTAAAATATGTTTTAAAATAAGTATATAAAAAATGTTGCACTGTTTTCATACATTTAAAAAATTATTCTAATTTGTGTGCATGAGTGTCATGTATCTGAATTCAGTCCCCAGAGTCAATGACTTACAGATCCACTGATCCAATTACAGGTAGAAGTCATTTTGGGAGAGATGAAAGATGTTAAGACTTTTTTGCAGGATGAAAAATAGATTTTTTCTCTTCTGGCTTGAGCACTTTCTTCCACATGTTTGCTATGCTTCTTTTGTGGCTTATGGGGAGTTTTTCTTTTGGCCAGGCAGTGTACTGTAAAGATTTGTTGTCGTATCAGCCGTCCAGACCACTCAGGTCTTCCGGTCCAAGTTTTTCCTGCAACCACAGGGTCAGAACCAAACATGGAGAAGCAGCATTCAGTTCTTAAATCTGAAACAAACTTCCAGAAAACTGCAAAAGTGCCAAAACAATTAAATAAAATCCAAAAACCCACCTATTTAAAGTTGCCTTTGATTAATGAACATTGATTGATGTGCAGTATATGACGTAAATTTGATGATAATTCTTGATGACAGCCAAATGTAAGATGTGTAGCTTGTTTCATAATTGATGTGTTTAACATGTGAAGCTGCTGTTTTGCTTAATTTCTTATACTAATTAAAATTGACTTGACTTACCTACCTCTTCAAAGTTTATTCCTTCCTTTAGCTAAACTCTACTGATCATCAGACTTCAAATCAAATATTTCATCTACGCCTATACATGAAATATACAAGCATGCTAAAAATGATCCATTCAGAAGTTGACAGATTTCTTTTGGCTCTAATATGCCAGACAGACAGGAGGACACTTCTGTCCCTCATGCCACATCACAAGCATAGTTAAAAGTTCTGCTCCTCCTGTCCCTCCTGATCCAAATGACAGAACCTGAGCAAACAAGACATATGAAGTCATAATAGTCATGGGATACGTGTTTTACACCTCTGCCACAATTAGTGTTGCCACTGCCAAATGAAAACCTTCGTCTCTTTATTCTTCAGAGGAGCTGCACAGACACTGAGAGAAGGCCAGAGATGCAACACAGTGTTTTCCCATTTGACCGAGACCTGAAAAAACAAGTCACACAGAGCAAAGGAAGAAACTGGTGGAAGCAGGATGAAACGGAGTAGGAAGGGAATGTAAAAAAAAAAAAAAAAAGCAAAGGGACAGGACATGGAGCAGAATGGGGGGCTAGGGAGGGGTTGCAACTCATCGGGGCATAATTGTCACTCTCATTCAAAGGAGGTCCTTGATTTAATAGGCAGGTCTGGTGACTAAACCACTGGAGTGCAAACGGTGAAAAAGAGCTGTGGCAGATCTAGAGTTTTCCAGCCAAGCCACCCCTCCTCCCCTCTCTCTCTGCAGACAACTCAACAACTGGCTCACAGCCTGTTTGCCTGACTACTTGCCCCCAAGCCATACCGCATACCTCACACCGCCATGGACAGAGCTCATGGTGCAGCACACCTCAGTCACACCGCAGCGTTAACGGTTCCTCAGCTCAGCATATTAATAATGCAGCGTCTTCATCAACAAGACGGAAAACTGATGAAGTTGTGTGTCATCAGTACGTTGTGGGATCTTAATTTGCAATGCAAAAGTTAAAACATCGGCTCTTAATAAAATCTGTTGTATTGTTCGAAGTTTTCTTAAGATTTTCATTAGAAGTTACTGTGAAGAATTTTTGCTTTTGAATTAAAACTGTAACTATAAGCATCTTCCAGTGTGATAATGAAAACAAACTTTGCCCTTCTTTGGGATGAGAAAACATCAATCCTTAAAGTACCAAACAAGAATAAATCAAAATTGTTTTTCAAAGCATTAAGATAATTTCAAAGCTAACTTTTAAACATAATCTTCACTATTGTAAATGATGTGTTGTCTGGAAATCCAGAGTGTGGCTAACTGCTGTTGTAAACACAAAAATGGTTCGTTTTCTTGCTAAAACAAACTTTGATGCTTGTGTCTTTGGTGGCCATTGTGTTATTCAGTCATTCCCAAACTTCCAAAGTCACCATTCGACTGCAAATTTTAGTCCAAAAGAAGAAAATAAATGTGACTATTGTGTGCCACAGGCCTGGCATTTAAAAAGAAACAGTTGTAAAACATATAAAATATTCCTCAGTGTTAAAATTAAGCAGGAAAAACCGGAAAGTGTGAACACATTTTGCTTTTAAACAATAAAATAAATATAAAAATAAAAGTTCTTAGGAAGTGATTTAACAAGGGTAAAATTGACATTGACATTGTGTTTCACTTTTATGATGTTTATAGACTCCTTGGGCAGCTGAATCGTTTTCTCAGCCACGAGACGTCATATTTTGTGTGTGGTCAGTTCCTGCCAAAACAAGAAACTAAAAATACTGAATCCATAATCAGGTTTTGGAAAACAAAAACTGATGCTTCACTGTTATTAATTGCCATAACCAAAATTTGCATTGAAACAGCTAAACAGTTAGTTTAGCAGAAGTCAGATAAGATATTGAAAACTATGAGGGAAACTTCTAAAACCAAGTGCTGGTTAAAGGAAAGAAGCCTGAGAAAATGATGGGCTGTCCCTAACCTGAACCTGCAACGTCACATAACCTGAGCTTTGGTGTGTTAAGCTTCTACATGTATTCAGTGCCTCTGTTTATTCACACCTGGAAAAGTCCTCTTTTATCATTCTCCTGCATTGTAAAGCTGTGTCAGTAACTTGATCCACCTTTTGTCATTATTCATGTGCTTCCTGGAGTGAGTGGTTTCCGTACTACTCATTCGTTTATTAGAAGGAGAATCTGCTCTTGTTAATCTTTATATTTCTACAGCATGTATATATATAAAATTTTATAACCACATTGTTTGTGTTTTAACTGCTTTATCCCTTTTGCTTTGGTGGAAAATCTGATAAATGGTGGGACACAGAAAGGTTGGGTGAGTATATGTGGTGATGGGGGTGGGTGGTGGTGGCCAGGGCGTGAGGCTGCGTCAAAGCTATGATTAGCAGCGACCAAGCTACGCTCTTATTGATTGGCACAGAGGAGACACTGGGCTGCCTTCCACCACACTCTAATGAGAAGCCCTGACCTCCACTCGTCAGCAAGGTCACCAAAAGCCCACTGTAATTGCACTTTCTCTAATGGCGTCGGTCACGCAAGCACCCCAGCCCTGGTAATGACAATTACCATAATGTCACCGGGCTCCACAGGGGCCGTCCAATCATCTGTCATTTTGGGAGATGGGATGTTAGTCAACTGCTGCTGGAGATTAAAAGGTTGCAACACCATGTTTGATTATGATACCTTCTCGCACTGAAAGCTGGTTCTTAATCATCGTGCTTCAACAGTCAGAAACGGGAAGATTACACATACAAAGATACACACACACATGCACACACACTCAGAGCGATGCCTGTACGCTTTGCTTACTCAAGGATATAATCAAAAATGTATTTATAACTGTTAAATTTTTTAAGAGAATACAAAGTCAAGGTTTGAATTTGTTCATATAGTTTTATCTTTTGAATTTAGCTCTAAAATCTGTTTTTTATTAAATATTCTCTAAACAGAAATGACAGTTCTCTTTTATTTCACTTACTTCCTTTACTTTGATTGAAGACTATTTGTGAGAACAAATAAATAAAAAAATTTCAACCAGAAATTCAGAAATACATTAATTATGGTTATTAATGTCTTAAGTAGAGGAATTACATGCACACACGCCTAGGACTAATATCCTCTTACTTGCTAATGTTACGTGTTTCCTAACATTTATCAAGAAAATAAAAAATACATGCCATCAGCAATGTTCTGAAATACTTCGAGAAGAATATGTAGACATTTCTGTTGGACTTGATTTTAGGCAAAATGTCATTGCATGTGACTGTGAATCAAATCAGTAGCATAAAAGAATCACTTTAACCTCTCCAAACATACAGTAGTTTGTGTCATAAAGTTTTATCTTTGCCTGTCTGACCTAGACCTTTTCTCCAGAAGGTCTTCTGATAATCCGTATGAAAATCTGCACATTCCACTTGGAGTTAAAGGTGTTACTTTTCCAGGAATGCCTCCTTCCTCAGTCAGAATCCTCTCAGTCCATGTTGATGCCGCACTGACTTTATTGTGATCAAAGATACTGAAATTCCAGTAACTTGTTCTTAATAACTGCCTGTAGACATTGTGGTTCCTAGATTGTTTCCAAACATCCCAACTGATGTCGTTAATTTGATGGTGACAATTTGGCTAAAATGAACAAAACTTGAACATAGTGTGATGTTCCAACAGAGCTCATAAACAGGTCAATCAAACTGGTTTTGGATAGTCAAGTTTCTTGAATGTCCAACCCAAACCCTTGAACTCAACTGTTTTTTCCCAAAGGAATGGTCAAATATCCACCTGGAGTTTTGCCAGAGGTTTGCTCATGGCAAGAAAAAATGTGTACTTGAAGTGCAACTTGCTAAGAGGCATTTATTCAAATGTTAGTCGAATTGGTTCAGATTTATCCACCAACATTTTTGCTTTTAGAATGACATGAATTGTTTACTATTGTTAGGCTTTAAAGCCGAGAGTTGATACGACATTCATAATTTTCTGACTCAAATTGTATCACGTCAAAAGAAATGTAAAATTAACTGTTTCTTTGAACTGGTCCATTATTTTAAGTTGCTAACATGCATATGACAAAATGAAAATGAAATAAGCACCTGACCTGTGACCAGATCACCCCAAACTGCAATTCCTGAGCAAATTCCCAGATCTAATGGGAGACTAGGGGATTGTAGTTGTCAACAAAGGTACATGAAGTATATACAAACCTCTCTCTGAGTATCACAAATATTGATCTGATTAACTTGTTCTTTCTTGCTGTTCTTTCTTTTGAGTCGATTTTGTTTTGCTTCCCTAATGTAGAGGTCTGAAAACTTTTCACTGATGGACCACAGCGCACGGGTGCAGACAGAGCAGCATTAAATGCTGTAGTACTGGCACATGCAATCTGTATGTCTTGTTTACAAGTTGCAAGACTGAAATCATAGTTTTTCAACATATCCCAAAATTGAGAACCAGCATAATTTAGGTGCATATCAGATGTATCTATATAAAGCTGTATGTATTAATTTACCATTTAAACTGAAGGTGAGATGGTTTGTTTTTCTTCCTGAGTTACTTTTTTTATTTTTAATTTTTTAAATTGAAAAACCATATTCTTGGATAACTCTAAAAGTGTAAAGCAAGCTAAAACATCAACAGACATCAAAACCAGGAAGACCAAGATTTATGGATGTGGTGTAATAGGACATGAAGTTAGTTGGTGTGAGGGTACAAGATATAGAGGATGGGACTAAATGGAGACAGATGATTTGCTGTGGCGACCCTTGAAGAAAAAAGAAGCAATGCTTCAGAGAAGAAAGAAGAAACTTTTGCAAAGAACAAACTAGATGAAAAGCTACAATTTACAAATGTCGGTTTTGCACCGGTGAACACATTCAGTGCTGCAGTGTAGTATATATTCCTGTCCAGTCTTCGACCATTAAGACAATTTTGTTTCAGTTTTGACTGACAGAGTCATGACAACTTTAAAAAGTATATTTATTTTTGAACTTGCATAATACAGCATGAGCTTAGCACCATAAGCAATAATTGTTTTCTATTGTTAACTGTTCTTTAGATTCTTATTCAATCTAACTATTATAAATGCATTAAGATACTAAAACTTCAAGAAAAGGACTAGTCACTAATGTCAATATCACCAATGTCACAATCTGGACTACTAGACCAATGATAATAGTTTAAATAAATGCTTTCTTTCCCCACTCTTTCATTATTTTTGCAAGATCACAAGGTGTTAGTGCCCACATCCAGCAGTCAGTAGATAAGAGGAAGCTTGCATCTTTGACATATTCATGCATACCTAGGGGCAATTTAGGGCAGACAAAGAGCTTGTCATGCACGTTTTTGATGATGAGTACCTGGACAAAAAACTATTCATGGAGAAAATATAAAAACATTTCAGAAAGACCTCACCCTACTACAAATCCAGGATCGTCTTAGCACAAGGAAACACTGACTTAATTTCCCATGTATTCTAAATCTTATTTATTACAAGTTTAGAAAATAAAATTCATACTTGTTACATATCTGTGCGCAAAATATAGTCTATCTGTAATGGTTCTTTTGTCATACTTTGAATGTTCAACATAGTATTAACTGGTGCTAAGTACCATGCTTATTTAAATGTGATAAAAACATTTTTACTCAACATTTATATAAAACTATTCATTTCCTGCCTCAGCCACAACTCAGTATTTGAGATAAATAAATAATCCAGCAGTTGCTATTTTGTTAGATCTGACTTTAATTTTAAACAATTGAATTTGAAGACAGAAATCATGTTCAACATCTGGCACTATACAAAATACATCTCCTCTTTATATTGACTTTATGACCAGTTCTTCAAAAAATGGTCAAAATGTGAGTGAACATTTGGTAGCTGGCTTTCTAGCTTTCGCTTACTTAGCTGCTAAAAAGATAATGTTATTTTAATGGAGCAAACTGCTGTTCAGTTTGAAAGTCATTACTGACATTACTATATTTACCATCCTTACGTTTATTTTACCCAGTGAAAGACGCTCATTGGAGCCCGATCAGATCATATTATTCAGAAGGTGTGTAAAGAACAGGAAGTGTTTTTATGAGTTTCTGTAGACTATAAAGGATATTCACGTCACAAAGTCATTGGAATACAATCTGGAATCCGTCTTGTTGACAATTTTATATTAATGAAGTTTTGAGTCATAGAGGAAAATTACCTTGAAGAATACTGGACATTGTAAACAAACTATATTCTGACTATGAATGAATGTATTTGTAATTTAATTCTTAAAAATGTTAGAGACATTAAAACAGCAAAGCTTCATATGTTTACCAAGATGCATATGATGACTTGATTTTAATTTTGCTGCCACACCTGGAGTCATGCTTAGAGATTAGTAGTCGAAATAACAACAAAATAACACAGTTTGAATGAGGATCTTGTAACTTTGTCTTTGTTCTCTCAAAATGAGTTACCCAACCACTTTATTGGGAACAACTTTTTAATTACCAGATAACACAAATAGCAACTCAGTAACTCAGAGAATTTAAATGAAATAGTGAAGAGAAATTGTTGCTCAAATCCAGCATCAGGACAGGAAAGAAATTGGATTCAAGTAACTTTGAACACTGCATTTTTGTTTGTGGTTGAGGGGCTGGATTTGAGAAACTGCTAATCTACTGGGATTTGAACACACAACAACAGAGAATATATCATGTTTGTGTCAGTTGTGTGGACAAAAAGGCCTTGTTAACATCTGACCTCAGCAGAGAATGGGACCGAAGAGCTTACTATTTGCTTCCTAATAAAATTATGATTAAGTCTTATTCTTGTCTTCTACTATTTTATAGTCTTTTAAGTAAAAAAACAAAAGAGGGAGTGGAGAGAAGTCACTAGACACCACCAGATTATTTTAGTAGCTTCAGTCCAGATGGAGGGAAGGATGTGGTGCATAATACAGGAACCAAAATTGATCTTTCACATCAACAGCAGCAGAGAGGAAATGCTGAGTGGGAGCCACCTCAACTTCTACACACAGACTTTTTGTCAGTCTGATTATTCTTTGTCTGCTCTCGGATCAGGTGGTAACATACACGACTGAGTAGGTCTTTATGAATTGCTGCTAGTTTCATTCACAGTTTCTTCAACACATGGATACCTTCAAGTGAACTGAGCTTTATTGTTATGAAAAAATAAACTGACATAGCCTAATCTTTTCCTCACAGCGTATGAATTATCGATTCTTTCTAAGATGAGGGAGCAGTTTAATTTCTTAAACTTCATAAAAATGTTTAAAAGTAGCTTCAGCTGACAGGAGGTCACTGCTGTTATGTTCCTAGCTAATGATGGTCTTCGGTTTAAAGCATTTTGCCTAAAACATGCCCTATGCCCTTCAGATTTACTGCAGTGTCTCTCCAGTTTCCGAAGGCTGGTGTGTTTAACTGAGACCTTTGGGTCATAAAAAAACAGCGAGCGAGAAGGAAAAAGTTGAAAAAAAAAAAAGGCTTGGGTAGGTGGTAGCTAAATCAGTGAGAGCACAAAGAGGCAGGCGTCTGAGAGGTATTGACCCTCCATTGATCGCCAGAAGCTGCGTGCTGGTATTGACCAGATAGAGGAGAGACCCAGGGAGGCTGCACACAGCTCCACCGCTGAGAGGAAAGAAAAAAACTGAGAAAAACAACCATATACACTGCCTGCTCTGACCTTGTGGGACTTTGCTGTCCTACAGCCCACATCACTCTACCCCCACTACTCGCACACGAAGATATATGTGTGCGAGTGCGTGAGAGAGGCAGGGACCCCTGCTGAGAGCCATGCAGAGAGCTCAGCTTTATCTTGTTGAGGCCATTTCCTATCGTGCCTTCTATGAAGGCTCAGAGGAGCGCGCTGCAGAAGTTAATACTGGGCTGGCTGCTGTCTCTACTTTGCACTACTAAAGATGCTTCATGGATCAGAATAGGCCCACATGATTCAACCATTATCTGGTATCATTACTGCCATTAAAAAGTATTATTCATCCAATATTTTTTGGACAACGGGGAGAAAATTTTGTTTGAGAAAAGACAGTGACTGGAAAGCAAACATTAGCAGCGGAGCTAAACTTGTTGATGTCTGTAGGCAAAGTTGAAAGGTACGCAGTGCTTTGCAATAGTATTTATAACCTTTCAACGCTTTCACATTATTGAGATTTATTGTAATAGATTAAGAAAATGTAGCGCATACTGGAGGAACATTTTACAGGAGATGCAGAGATACATGGCTCGGGTTGCAGAATTTGTCAACAAGAAAACTATTCGTCGCATTGAGTCTATTGAAGAAGATTGATTAAGGGAAGCCATATTATGCAGTTAAGACATATAGGAGACACTGCAAACATGTGAAAGAAACAAAAATAGAACTGTTCAGTTCTTCAGATATAAAACTCCTTCCATTTTCCTGTGGAGCAACGGATGTAAACATACAGCCGTTGGGAAGATGTAGATGTAGGTTGAGCATATCAAATGCAATTCTTGGGTATCTCACATACTATCTCCATCCAATTTGACTCAGATGGAGGTATTTGTAAAGAATGGACAAAAATTTCACTCTCACATGCAAAACCGGTAGAAACATACCCCACATTTTACCTGACAGTCGTAATTCCAGTAAAATCTGGTTCTGAAAGATATTATTGGACTGACTTGAAGTGGATGCTTTTCTGCTTTTATTTTGTAAAGAACATTGAGAACCATGTATTTTCCTCTTGATAGTCCATCTCTAAAACCCTAGATAAAATAAACTGAAGTTTGTGGCTGGAACATGACAAAGAGCTGGCAGAGTTACAGCAGTATAAGTATGTTTTGCGAGGCACTTCAGGAGGGAAAATCCTAAATAACAACAAGCAGGACATCTCAGCTGTATTAGTTGCCTGAGTGAGATGTATATGAGCCATAAGTTAAGAAACTTAGAACTCTGGAAAGTCATGGATATAAAAAAGGGAGGGGGGCAGTCATTAAAGTGAAAACCAGGAGCCACATGGGAGGCAGAATTTTAAATGACTCCCCTCGTAGCGAGACTAGCCCAACAGAAGGACTAAACCTCACTCCGTCTCTCTCTATCCATCTCACTCTCTCCCTCGCAGAGATGCAATTAATTCGCATAGAGCGTGCCAAGTGTGCAGAGATAGAGCGGGCGGGATGCGCCCTCGCACATGCCGGAGGGAGGACAGTTTCCCATTCCCCAGAACAAATACAGATTTGGGGGCTTTTGGTCCGTGCACGTCGTGACCAGACCTCATCTCATCGTTTCCACCTTGTCTCCTGGAGTTTTTTGGCAAGTGTTCAATCCCTCTGCAGCCCTGACATAGAGAGAGAGAGAGTAAGAGAGAGAGAAGACTAGAAAATCTCCTTTCTTCTTTTCTGCTGCAGTAACACCACCCAAACTTTTTTACACCTATCAGACTCACAAGGCAGTCGATGGAAGAAAAAAAACAAAAAAGAAAGAAACCACTGCGCTAACCCAGATTTTCACCCACTCTGAGAACAAGAAGTGGAAACATTTGTGCTTTTTTTGAATGCTTGTTTATAGTCCTCCTACCAGAATGTGGTAAACCCAGCTGTTGATATTTCTCAAGGCCGGAATCGGGGGGCTGCAGGTGGTGGAGGAGGCAGGGTTGGTTGGAGATGTGCTGGAGTGTGCGTCACGTCACGGTACACAAAGCACGTACCATGCAAAGTGCAGGAGGGAGTGTAGCTCAGGGCAAGGGAGGCCATCGATACCGTGGAAATTGATCGTAATCAACCAAGTTACAGAGAGTGAGCAGGGATTGGCCGACAACCATCTTTCTCCTTTCCTCCTCTTCGTTCTTCCTCCATCTTCCTTCTCCATGTTCCAGTGCATTTACTGGTTCTTGATTCAGATACTCTGTGTATTACTTAGACTTTTAGGTAATGACGTGGAGTTGTTGTCGTTGGGTTTTTTTGTTTTTTGGGGGGGTTGTTCTTTTCTTTTTTGTATGTCTTAACTTGTCCTAGAAAATTATTTTTAGTTTGGCCAAAAATCAAAAGGAAACCATTGAGAGGAGGAGGGAAGGGGGATTCTTGGAAATTGGGCGCATCCTCTCCTCTGTGGCTCCACTGTAATTTCTCATTTGGAGACGGTGGCATACCTGGCAGTGCAGCTGCAACGTTAGAGACGCTGTCCCAATTATAGCATAACACCTAGCCTTATGGTTTCCATGGCTGCACGACGCATTTCCCCGCAGGACGCAGCGTGGAGAAACGAGTGTCTTATCAACCATCACCTTGGTAATAACACTCCCCCGAGCCTTTGCCGCATGTGTCAGACCTTAACGAGAACCCTGGGTGAAATCTCTCTCCCTCTCCCTCCCAGTCCAGCCACTGCCATTGATTTGGACTTAATCTGTTCCTACGTGTCCGCGTGAGCGTGTCGGCGCGCGAGAGAGCTGTTAGCGCGTGAGTGAGAGGTGAGAGGAAGGAAAGAAAGCCTGAGTGGGCCTCGGCGTGTTTGTGTGGCCGCTCAAAAAGTGTGCACAGCTCTCTCACACTGACGCAAAGACCGAGGTATACATCCATACATTGATAAACACAACTGAGTTAAATTACAATTACATTGCAGAATGTATGTTGTGCATTGTTTGCTTGCTCCAGAAGAATTTAGCTAGAGGGGCAATATCCTATTTTCAAAGGGATTATTGGTTTAATAAAAATGTAGAAATGAATATATGTTTCTTTTCTATTTTTCCTTTTTAGTCAGAAGATATACAAAATGCGAATTTTTAAATAATAGTTTCATTTATTAAGAAAAATCTATTTAATCCCTTTTCCTATGCCACACCCCGACATGATTACTAAACAGAACCTGTTTGACACCATGAAGTAATCAAAGCATCTAAAAATTGTAAACACATTTTTATTCAACAATAAAACGGGACAGGACAAAACTGGAACACATGTGAGAGTTTTGCTATTAGCTAAAAAGGACACAAAACGCCTGTCTCACAACAGGAGCTTAGTCAAAGTCCAGACTTCAATCCAGATGAGATGCTGTGGCAACTCTTAAATATTCATGTATCAAGGTCCACCAGTGTGACTCAATTAAAATTCCTGCAAATAAGAGTCAGGCAAAATTCTTGTACATAAAATAAATTGGTTTACAAACCAACGTGAATTCATTTATATAAACCATGCATGTTGTTTCCATTAATAAATGCTAAAATAAATATTTTAGCCACTTACTTTTAATTTAGTCTTTAGTCTTGTTATTTTTATCCCTTAAAATTGGGTGGTATAAAATGTTCAAAGGCCGTAATGAGTTTTAAATATTTTTCTTGTAATTGAATGTTGATACATGTGAATCAAAGACAAGGTTGTGCTTGTTAAGCATAACATATTTGTTTAAACAATAAAATAATTTCACTGTTTCCAGGTTTAACTGTTGATGTGAAAATTATTCCCAAAACTTAATTTTAGTCCCACAATCATATAAACTGGTTATTTTGTTTGATTTTTTAACTCTTACTAGAAGATCATTAGATAGAAAAGTTAATTCCACATTAATCCATCAGTTGTCTAACACTGCTTATCTCTGGGTTGGTCCATATCTCCAGTGGTCACTGGGTGAGAGAAACTGATACACCTTGAATAGGTCGCCAGTCCATCGCCAGGCTCCAGATTAATCTTTATACATAAAAGATTTTTTTTTTTAATGGTTTAAAGATTCCCCCGAGAAAGGTCAGCAGTAAGCCTTGCTGACCTACTATGAATTTCTTGATGATGTGGATACTCTGAGACATCTTTTTGTGCTTATCAATAATGCATTTAAAATCTGGAAAATGAGGCTTGAAGTCTGGAAGATGAACTTTTATGTCACAAATTATTTATAAATGCAGTAAAAAAACAAACTTTTACCTCTTTTAGTCTTAATTTTTTTTTATCCTATATAGTTAATGTTACTAACCATATATATCCACTTATAAAATCATCTGTGTGTTTTAATCTTAAATAGACTATAAAGCTAATAATATTCTGTTTTACAAGAGCATGTATTATAATAACACCAGGTATAAAAACAGGTATTGAAAGCTAATCTTACCTTTTTATAGCTGAGAACAAACTCTTGGAGGAAGCTATTAAAAGTTCTGAGACTCAACAACTGTTTGGTAAATTCACATTGACACCAGCACATATTTTAGCTGAATTTTAGCACAAAACACCCACATAACGACAGCTTCCACATATTCAGTGGTCCAGGTTAAAAAGGTACAACCGTTCTTCATATGAGAGCTCAATCAAAATCTAACAACCGCAGCACTTCTACCGAAGCTGTGGTTGTAGATAAAATGTATACTCGTAAAATTTATTTTAACATCATATTTATGACCACAATTGTTTCAGTTCCTGGCCTTGGGCCATTTACTGCATGTTTTTTTCATTCTTTCTCTGCCCTTTTTTACTGTCAGGCTACTGTTGAATAATAATAATAACAAAAAATAATAATATTTTTCATAAACAGCCCAAAGTTAGATAGCTGTTCACTGGAAATCCACAACAGTAAGACTCTAGATGATAGGAGTGAGTTACCAAAAAGAAAAACAATAGAAAATAATTATGAAATAATAATAATTTTACCATTTTATGAAGCTTTTCAGTTATGACTGATCTTTAATTTGATCTTTTTTCTACTTCTATTAGAAATTTCAACCAAAATAAATAAATAAACACAAGTTGAATGCAAATGGGTACCAGGTCAAACCTAACAAACAGAGCTTAGTACAACTGGAAGAAATGAAGACCAGAAAAATGTCCCATTTCCATGAGTGACCTCCCCTTGATGGTGAAACAGGTTATAATGGTCGTCTCTATACAAGCAGACATACAAAACCATAGTAAATGAGTAGCGAGGGTGGAAGCTGCGTGGTCAATTTATTTTCTGAATTATGTTCTTCACAGAAAATGACTTACGGCCAATGAGTCTCAATTTGAAAAGATACTTATTTCTATTGGTTTTTGCTACAATAAAAAGTGAAAATGGGCCCTGCAGACCCAAACAGCTTACAAGAGTTTAAAAACCAACAACAACAAAAGCAAAACTATTTAGAGCTGTGCCAGATGTGCTTTTAATGTCCGCAGTTAAACTGGATGTTAATTATCTGCAAACATGCTTCCAGGGAAAATATTCACTTTTTTGAAGCATCTTACACCTTTTTCTATTCCCTGACTTAATTTGAACACCTTACTTATGGTGAAAAATGCTGGATTTCACCATTCTCCCCTCAGTCACAACTTCCACTCTTTAAAGTGCCGTCCGGATGACCTATTAGTTTGGTGCGTTCACTGATTTTAAAAACATCAAATAAATGTTATACTGTTAAAGCAATAAATCAACAGATTCTGGTCAACAGCAAATCTTTCTCTGGCGAATCCCAATAAACTCTGACAAATAAAACAGTAAAACAATTATTTCAAAGAATTTAAAGAGACCTCAGAAAATGACCATTTAGATCTAGAAAGAATCCTAAGTTCAGCATGTAATAAGCAGGAAAACAGTAGATTTTTTTGTTTTTCCTTTCACCTTACATATTTGTTTTGTCTGTGGATTCAATTAGAGATATAAAGAAGAACTAATGTCAGATTTTATTCCGTCACTGAAAAGCTAACCAATAGACAGCAATGATGGAGCGAAGAGGGAAGCCACAATCTAATTAGCTTAGATAAATAATGCAGTGCAGGTTCATGTCCGGCCAATAAATTGCAGCTCACACTGGTTTCCATTAAACAGAGGTCAGAATGTGGCGCTCTGTCATCTAAAATCACCACTTTTTGTGTTCATCCTACAGCTGGAGGATTCTTCACAATCTATCTGTCCAGTTCTCTAGATATCTATCTATCTATGACCAACAATATATCTATAACTAAATGTGGAACTAAAAGAAAACCCCGTTCATCTAAATAAAACATGCATGGAGGAACTAAATGAAAAAGAAAAGTTTCTTATAAAGTTTATTTCCCTCCTGCCTCACATTTAAATTGCAGGATTATAACAATGCAGGGTTAATCCCAAATATCTTGGTGGCTCATATTATCACACTCCCACCTCCACGCTTTACTTTCACAACCAAAAAAACAATGAACTAGTCAGTGTCAAAAAAGTTTTTGCCTCACAGTTTTGAGCCAACAAGCAAGTTTATTTCTTGGCTGCCATCCACAAAGTTTAACTTTATCTTATGACCTTTACACCGTCTGAGCTTAGATAGAGACTCTGATTTCCATCCATGACCTTTGCACTGACCCTGAGTTTAGCAGTCTCTTTTCACAAATGAAAATTTACAAGTTGGGATCTATTGAAGCCAGGAATTTGAAGGATATCCTCTGAGGTGCTGATTACTCTTACCGCATCTTGTTCACCGTCTTCTAATTAATGAAGAAAATTCATCATGCTCAGTTATCTTGGTGAATTAATTTTATGACTCTTTTCAAGGTAAATATGTATGATGTCATTGAAGTTGAAATTGAACGCATTCTAAATTCTTTGACATTTAATCATACTGCAGGGTAATAATGTTTGGTCTCAGCTGTTGAACTGTGTAATATGACATAAACTGGGGTAAGGGTGTTTTTGCAAAGCTTTCTTTGTCTGAAGAGAGCCCACTATGTGAGCACAGGCGGGGTGTGGGGGGCTACCTTATGGATTTTGCTGCCTAGATTGAGCAGCGACATGAGAATGGCGTGCTTGATTCTACGTATGGCGTACACCAGTTGGGTGGAGATGGCAGAACTATCAGATTTTTCTGGTTTAGCTTAGATTTAGTAAAGTGACACTAAACAAAAAGTCAAATTAAATTAAACAATTTTGTCTGAAGAAAGCTCCTTTTAGAACCCTATTACTTACTTTTTGTCTCTTCCAACAGGTCTTTTATTCCTCCTATTTCATTAATTACCATTACATGTAAAAAAAGCAAAAAAAAAAAAAGCTATTATGCTAATTTTATAATGATGCAATTTTTAGTAACTTTAACAACAGTTAATAGCTTGTTTCCTTACAGACCATTTTGCAACATTAGTTCAATGCTCCAATTTTAAGCAAACAGAATATTACTAAAAATGAAAGTTAAAATTAATTTTAACTTTATCTGTTAATATTAATGATGCTAGAAGGATAACACGGATAACACAGATAATGAAGCAGGAGAACAATTTCCTTGCAAACAGTCTTCAATCACAAGCTGCTTTATCAAGGAGTATTATCAAAACTGAGAGGAAGCATGCTAGCATTAGCATAGCACAGTAGTGAAGGAAAACATTGTCAGCAGACACAAAACATGAGTTTATTAAAGACTTTAGTTGTAAATGTTGAGCTGATATATGTCTAGAAACAAATTGCTATGCTATCTATGTTTTAGGTGACATGTTGCAAAAACTTTGCTAAAGTAACTGTCAAGAAAAAAAGATGAAGATATCAGCTTAAGACTTCTGTATCTTACATTGTGAATGTAGTTAAACAAATGTGCTTACATTTTTTCAGTTCAATGATTATTAATGCTAATATTTCTAATAATTATTTCTAATAATAACACATCTTGCATCAGTCAAGAGTTTGGTATTGTTAAATCCAAACAGTTTGTGTGGCAAAGTAAGTTTAATATTTACTGTGCAACTATTCAAAAACACAATTTCAAAAACAACTTACAAGTATGTTTAAAATTCACATAGTTCTTTATGTTCCTCACTGAGATTTGGTCGTGTTATTGTTCAGGGTTTCTCTGGTTCTTTGCCGCCTGCTCAGTTGCAAAGCTTGTTTTTCTTCCCGGTAGTCCCATTTTCACGAGCAGCATTCCTCCCTCCTCAACAATTGGACTGCATCGGTTCTGCTATCTCTCGGCTCGTAGAGAAGGTGGCGTCGGAACTGCGAAGGGCCAGCTTGTGCAGGGGCATTTGCAAAAGGGGGGGAAGGGCATGTCTGCTGGCAACAAGGGTGAGTAGATCAGTGCGGCTCAGTGTCTGTGAAGCGGTGATAAGATTCCAGGATTTTCCCAGTGTGACAGCCCAGCTCATGAGCCGTACAGCCACCGCATGACCCTCCCTGACTTTCTTCACCCCCACACCCTGGCCCTCCACTCCTCCTGGGCTCCTTCCCCTCAGCACAAACACCTGCAAACCACACCCCAAATCTCCAAAGTGCTGATCTTAATCTGAGATACTCTTGGTGTTTAATAAGAACACGTAAATGAATCTGTGCTTTACACTCACACACTCCTCTAACTCTACGCTGGGCGTGCTGTCGCTTTCTTTCTCTTCGGCTCACTTCTCTTTCTTTATCTCTGCCGCCTCACCCCCCTCCCTCGCTTTCTCCCCCTCCTTCTCCTTCTCCTCTCCCTTGGATGGCAGGTCAGGCGGTGAGCTGTGCGGGCTCGGAGGAGGTAAGGACGCCGCGGTGCACATTAATAATGAAAGGCCTCAGCCACCACCCCCAGAAACACACACACACATACACACGCAGTCACGCAATCACGCACACACTCCCCCCATCGCCATGGCGATGGCACTAGCCCAGTGCTGTCACCTAGGGGTAGGTGGGGGTGGATTGGAGGGGGGCTGGGGGGGTGAGTTGGGATATAGCTCCGCTCTCCAGCTCTCACAAAGCTGATCACAAGCTCGTACACAGGCGCGCCACGCTGGGCCTTCCACTGTGGACGGCCGCTAATTAAAACCACACTTTTGGCTGTGGAAGGAATCTGCATCCACTTCCCCACCTGGATGCAAAGAAGCGGCTTTAAAACAACACAGGCAGTCATCACTTATCAGCAGATGGAAATTAGTGTTTATGCAGCGAGCCGTCTGAACGTGGCCACGTTTTGTAAAGCTTACAAAATGTAAATATTATACAAAACCGATGAAGAAAGGGATTTTTAACAGAACATGTTGGTCCATTGTTAAGAATGTCCATGTACTGTTGTTCATATGCGCTTGGTTACTTTGATTGAATTACTGCTTCAATGTAGTGTGACATGAAGATCATCCTGTGCCACTTCTGTGGTGGTAAGTAAACACAAGTTGCTCTAAAATAAGACTTTAGCGTATTTGCATTGTTAGGTCTGGTGTCCCTTATATGGTTTTGTTTCAGTCAGGCCACCTATGGCCTTTCCAGCATAGTGATACTAACTTTTAACCACGTATTGCTGGTTTTGGTATTGAAAAGAGGCATCATGCCCTGCAGGAAATTGACCATGGGTTTCGCAACATTTGGAAAACATAAAATTGCTATATTTTTTTATGCATTACATCTGCTGTAATTAAGCGTGACTATTCTCTTTTCTCACGTCTCCCCCTAAGCTTTTTGCCACCAGAATCTATATCAGGAGTTTGCATGAAAGACAGGAAAAGTCTCGCCAAATGTATTATTGGCCAACAAAATATTGCATCCAAGAATTAATTTCCTATTGAAATATTGACAAAAACACTGAAAGGATGTGTATATTCACCCTGAAGCTTGTAAACAGCGAGAATAATGATGATGTCTACGACTAGAATTTTTCTCTCTATAGACCAGGTCAGAACATTTAGGACACAAAAACTTTGGATTTGTTCCATAATCATCCCTGGAGCTTGTTGCAGCTTTCTTCCACCACACTTTTTCCTTACACTAAATCTTCCACAGTTATGCTAGTATACAGAACTCTGTGGACATTCTTTAGGAATAAAACTTTGCTTATTATTCTCCTTGTGGCGTGTCAATGAACAACTGTCAAGTCAACATTTCTTTCTCTGATCAATTAAATTTTGGGGTTTAATTAGCTTGAAGCCTCAATAAGTAAAATTAAGAGATTGAATTAGACACAGATGCATCATATCTGATGTGTGAATTACATTTTTCAAATTAATTCCTGTAATAAATAACATTTTAGTGATAAATAACAAAGATCCACCTTTAGAACATAGCAAAAGCATTTTTTTTTCCTGAGCCTTGTTTTTACTGGAACTTCACAAGATTTTCAGCTCCTAACACTTTTACCTAAGCTTCTGCAGCTTCTCTTCAGTAATCCATGACTGCCATCGATCTCCTGCATTTCAGCTCGTGCTTTCTGACTATAAATGTCAGTGAGCAAGGCGAGTGTCACAAAGACCTCGAAGGAGACTAAAAATCATTGACAATAAATGAGATTTAGGAGGATTTTCGCAGGGTTTTCATGCACTCTGAAGAAACACGGCAATCAAACTTGTTCTTATTCAAACATCTTTTAAATCATTTTGGTTACATTTTAGCACAGCAAGGCTCCATCATTCCAGTGTAGGAAGATAACACAGGCAGCAAAGTGGGACATGATGGTGATCTCTGTAACCACCATCTTTCATTTGCTTTTTAAGAGTTTTTTGGGGGGATAAGGATTTGTTTTTTCTTCGTCTCATGCCATCTAATTATAAAACAAAGAAAAACATTTTTCATAACCCGTGGAAAATTTCATTTTCTTACTCAAAACCGCTCTTAAAAAAAACATGCAAACAGACAATCAGACAAAACTTCAGAATTGTAAAGTTCGACACAAATACATGCATTCCTTTTATTCACAAAACCAGTCGAATTTCCTAAACAAATACAAAGATTGAGTTATTTTTTTTTCTCAAAAGCTGCAGCTACCCAGCAACTTAACAAAAAAAAATCTCATGAAAATGTAACAAATAAACCAACAATTGCAAAAAGAAAAGAAATGCAACTTTTTTCAGTGCATTCAGTAGGGTAGACTTAGAGCAAGTGCTGTTGCTTGGTGCTATTGCCCTGAGCAGTACTGGCACATGCTCAGTAGGGCCACAGTAACGTAAGGCTGCCAGTCTTACAAGAAAGGAAAGGTTTGGAAATGCAGAGGAGGGCTCATTAAGGAGATTACAGTAGTGATGGCTTAAACTCGGAGAGTTTTGCCCAGCAATAATATTCACTTTCATTTCAGTCTGAACTTGACAGCGTCACATTTTAAATCACTTTTTCTGCCTCCATCTTCAACAAACTTAACCATAAACTAGACAAGGGTTTAGGTAACATAACAGTGAAGAGTTACGATGTTTGCCATTAGCCGCTAGCTTTAAAATATAGCTGTAAATTTACATTCTCTACACAAGTACCGAATCTTTTCACACATGAACAACATTAACACCAAACACAGAAATTAGTTGATTGTCCACCATCTGTCCGTTATTTCTGTTTCTGGCAATGAGCAGTTCCGTGTTTAAGAGACAGAAACCAAAAAAGAGAAAAAAAAATCCAGCTGGGAAAAGGACGAAAAGGTATGAAAAAATGGAAACATAGAAAAAGGGAATGAAAAGTTGCCATAGATGCTTTTCTTTTACGCTTCATTTTTGGTTCAAGGAATAAGTAGGTGCATCCATAATCCGATTGTTTGTTTTTTCCTGCTTTTTTAAATTTTTTGTTTTCATATAGAATTTTATTCATTGCTAGTTTGTTTATTAACCAGTGTCTGTTCCGGAGACAATCCAGGAGTTGGCATTGCACTTGATGGCAGAGCTTTGGGAAAGGAGCGAAGGAGGAGCCCTACTGGAACCACCGGAACGCTGCTCCTGTCGGAAGCATCACCTTCTTGGAGAAACAGAAGACAACAGGGGAGAGGAGAGAGGAGGGAGGGGGCAACAAAAGAAAGAAAGAATAAGTAGTTGTTAATGAACACCAACACTTTTCTGTGTGTCTGTTTGCAAATATTAGAATTCAATACACAACTTCATTTTAAGCTTAAAAATGTCCACATCTTGCATACATACATAAATAATCTTACACAAACACACACACATATCAATGCATAATAGACAATAAAATTGAAAATGAAACTCTGTCTTTACTACATGAGAAAAAATGAAGAATAAAACTTAAATATACATTTTAAATGCGTAATAAAATGCACATTATTAGTAAAGAATTACATAAATCAACTACAAATAAGAAGGAATAGTACACTTTTAGAAGAAATAAAGGTACAGGGATGAATTAAGAGTTAGAAATAGTGGTGCGAGGACTAATCCATATTAGTGTCATATTATAAACCACATTTTATATTGAAATCTGCTGTTAATTCAGACTAAAAGAGGCTGTGATTTACCACAGACAACATAAGGACAGAATGCATTTGTGATTTGGAAATATCAGCGGATTATTGAAATTTAAGACTGAATATGATGACCTATATTTGTTATGGACTACATACAGAAATTATTGCTTTCCTAGAGCTAATTCCACTAAAATTAATAGGGTTGTTTAAAATGTCAACCCCAAAGTTATCAGTTTCCCAGGGAATTGTTAAACATGTATATTTGTTCTCCATCCAGCTGGTTCATGACAGGGAGGATCGAAAAAAGTTTGAAAATTATTTTGAATTCTAGTCAGATTTTTATAACAGTGACGATCCATATTGAATCTTTCCACAATGCTACTAATCGAATGTTGTAAATTTTCTCACCAGATTTTAAAAATAGTGTTTTTATGTACTTGTACTTTTCAATCAGAAGTTGGTTTTAGACATAAATAGTCTTCATTGGTCCCATCTTGAATTTTATGAGTTTAAATGTCCCATCACTTTCAATTTTACTTTTTTGTCATCCAAATTAAAACCTCTATAAAATAGTGTTTATAGCAGGTAAGATAGTTGCTTCTACTAAATACTATAAATGTAGAAAGCATATTTGAAGTAATGTTATCAGTTGTTTTGCTAAGTTAATATAACAGGATGAAAATTTGGGTTTTCAACTGTAAAGTTATGAAAAACTAAACCTCTCTGGAAAACTTCTGGTGACCTAAAATATGGATGTCAATCAACTCATAAACTGAATATGTAATCCAGTCAGTAGTGGGTCTATTTCAGAGTTTGACCCTTGGTTTGCAGCATGAGGGAAATCTCTACAACACTGCCCTCAGCACCAGAGGAGGAACAGGCCGCAGCTCACAGAAAACCCAATACGTCACATTTATTATTTAGCCACCACACACATTGCCCTCCCACACCATCGTGAATGGTGTTGTTGCTTTGCACCCCCCACCAAAACCGGCCCTCCACCCCCCTGTTGCTGCGGTTATCAGCGTGTCTGACTGCACTGAGCAGGAGTGGCACACATGCATGCAGCTGCAGGGCTCAGCAGCAGCCTGCCAGTCAGGAGATAGAGAGCAGCTCGGGTCCCGGGAGCCAGAACGTGGCTGGCGTCCTGCAAAGCACGCCTCTATTCTGCAGCATGGATTCTTCCGTTTGCCAGAACTGCCTGGAGTGAGGTGGCGGTGGCAGCAATGGAGGGGTGGGGAGGGAGTGAGGGCCAGAAGCTCGGCAAACATTTACGCACCCACACACACTCTCACATCGAAACCAATATGTATTCAAGTGCAGTCACACACCTCCACACACAGTGGCACGTTAACCGACTCTCGCAATACACCCCCGAAATCACACCAAACAGTGAGACTGTTCAAGTGAAATTCTCATATATGCTGGAATCAGGCTCAGTTTTCCCTCAACACTCACCAGCAGAGATTTTTTTAAATAAAGAACCATCCAAACAGTGAGTAGAAACACAAATACTGTTCTATTATTTAAATGAAATGAAAGAAGATCTTATTGTGGTGTTTATGTCTTTACTGCTGCTGTTTATGTCAAACTGAGGTATAAAAAAAAATAATACAGAAGAGCGGCTCCCACTGACATAATCAGACTAAAGTCTGTGGTGTAGCTTTGTTCAGCTTTCTGATGCAGTCTGTAAAATTGTGTTTTCCACAAAGGAATTAGTTCAAATTAGTTCAGGCAAAAAAAAAAAAAAAAAAAAATACCTGCCTTAGTTACTTTTCAGGCTGATTTAAATCATTCATTTACAGTTAAGTCAGGGTGATCTTTTGTGGTCACTATTGTTTTTTCACATGGACATGAAAAGTTGTGGCAACAAGGTGCTGGCTCCACATTAAATTTCTTAGCAAAGTTAGCTTTCCAATGGAAAGTATGCACTAATGGTTGACTGAGATGTCTCTTTTTCTAGTAAATACAGCTGATTAAAACACTAAAATATATCAAGTGTTTGTTAAATTATCTGCATGTTGAAGACGACGGTGGTTTTAATGTCTGATTTAAGATTGTATTAATAACAAAGAAGTAAAAAATCCTATCAGGTGCATCTCAGGTTCTGAAATGTTATAAACAAAAACATTTATTGCAGTCGCAGATCCAAAGACTGAACAGTTCCTGGTGATTTAACTTCAATCATTTTCTTGTTTGGATGGTTGTCTTGGTCTGACATAAAACAAACCTTATCACACGATTATATCCGAAAGGGATCATCATCACAAAATCAATATAAGTGATATTGCGATCACACAGGACTGCTTAGATATAGTATTTAGTAGATTCATATATTTCAAAAGATTCAGTTAATTGTTGCAAATAACACATTTGCCCAGATGGGTGGTCTTTCATGGACCAAGAAAATTCATTGACAGTGATGAGGAGGAAACGCGTGTGTCGATCTACAACTATTTTCTCATCACAATATCTAATAATAATATTAAAATGTCGGAGCGCCCTGTGATGTAGAGGCCATATATTGAGTCTACTCTATACATGTAGACCCTCTTTCCTGTCTAATGACTGTCAATAAAACCCTCCAGTTTTGATCAAAAATATTGAACACTAGCTAGCTACAGGAAGACAAAAACTCAATCAATTTTATAGATAACATGATTATTTTAGTAACTAAACCTACAACGAACATCTGAAAGCTACTCAAGCTTTCAGTCATTTTTAACACAAACGACCCCGAGGTTAACTACCGACATATTGCAGCAGCGTCTCCTCCATCTTGACGGTGACCTTTCTGCTGCTGCACTCAGCTGTTAAGCAGGGGCTTGGAGGACAGCAACATCTGGCACTGCCACAGATGTTAAAAACCTGGTAAGGGTTGGACCGACTATGACGTAATGTGTGGGAGGAAAAACAACACACGGCTGGGACTGAGCGGTAATGCTGTTTTTCCTCATTATCAAGCGTGTGCAATCAATGGGATGGGGGGTTGCTGGGGTTATGGCAGCATTTCAGAAATAGAAAACCTCCTTCCTATCCTTCCTCAACACTGATTGCGAGAGTTCACGCAGATGGGATCTGTGGGTGTGAAGAGGCCAATCACTACAAGTCGATGGATGTGTTTCCCCCCCCCGGCTCAAATAAAGGCAAACCCATTGGCTTACCCATGACACAAACATTTTCCGTGTAATAAAGCAAATAAAGGAAAGCATAAGTGATGCAAGAATCTGTAAACCTGTTTAAACCATTCCTAATTCAGCTTTGGCTTCAGGGCACAGCTGAGTGTTCAGCTGATTGTTTTCTATGGATTCCCAAAACACATATAAGGAAACATGCAATCAACTCAAAGCATCTCAGCATGCTGAAGCAAATGTGAGATGTTACAATGTCTGCTTAAAAAACAAAAATAGACTTAGACAAACAGCGCCGGTCCCATTTATTAGCACCACTAGTAAAAATGTGTAAAAGATTTCTTTTAAAGAAATTTAATTGCACGCTTTACTCATTTTATTAAATGTGGAAAATTAAGAAATTAAGCATTTTTTAAATTTATTTCCCATACAATTAGATTTGAGTGAAATTAAAACTTCTTGTTTACAATCCATGACGGTTCTTTCTTTATGGTGCAAATGTATACACTTCTCTTAGCTTTATTCAAATGCGAAAGACAAGTGAACATGCAAGCAAGGCATCAAGGAATTAGCTGTTGGCTAAACCAGCCCATTTAGTTAGGGCTGATATTAGAAAGTACAAAACAAGAGAAACCATGAAAGGGAAAATGCTTTTTCGTCTCATTCAATCACAAACATAAACATGTGGAGTTACCGGAACTCTACTGAGATTTTCACAGGATCTGTGAGAAGAGTCTACACTCAAAGTAGGCCAGATAAAACAAACTCATATGTGGGAGGATCTGGGCAGCTGTGAGCCTCTTTCTTTCGGAGCACCTGGAAACTTCATTACAAGACCACAGTTTGATGCTTAAACAAAATGCTGCTGGGAGAGGCAGGAGTTATGTCTCCATGCCCTGGTTGCTAAGAAAATGAATGAAAAATGACTTTGTAGGTAGGCCCCCTCTAGGTTATTGCTACATATAATGCAACCTCCGTATTTACACAGAATGCGTCTCCGCTCCTCGCCGCCGGAGGAGTGCGCAGTGGAGCAGAGCAGTTCCTGACCACTCCGATTTAAAGCACAGACATTGGTGTGTCAGAAAGTGGACTTCCAAGCCATGGTTGACAGTTTCCATGACGTTCAGAAACAGGTAACTGAACACAATGAATCACCAGACAAGTGTAACAAGATAAGTATCTAAAATATCGACAAGTCATATCAAAACAGAGACTAAATATATGAACATCAGCCTTGTTTTTAGCTGCTCAAATGAACACATCTTTAGCACAACCAAGACATGAGACTGTTGAACACCAGCTTTATATTTCTAGTCAAACATATTTAATAGTAAATGTTAAAGAAGCATTGCACGATCAGCTCTGTAGCCTTATTAACTGCTTTAATCCTGCATTGGCGTAGCATGTGGAGGCTATCAAACAGAAACTTGAGTTGAAGAAAAAGAAAATTCTTTTAAGAAAAACAGATTCTGCAGCACCATGATGTGTCAGTTAAATGGTAGAAAGCCACATAACTAATAGAAACTAATACTGTTGATATGTTGGGTGTTATTTTACTGCATGTTGAAGCTACTGTGTTTTCATCCACGTACATTGCATTGTCTTTAATGAATTATAGGACTGTGATTAGATGTTAACAAATGTGTAATTTTGAAGGACTGATTGATATGTAAGACAAAAATACTAATTCAGAATATCCCCATCCATAAACACTCATTAGGAGCTTCAAGTGTCAAAGAAAACATCAGTGTTTTTCTTGTTTTCTTAATGTTGTTTGTTTGTTGGTTCTTCACTGCAAAACAGAGCTGAAAAGCATCAGATTTTGTGAACTAAAATAACAGATAATTGCCTTTGCTCATTTTAGTCCAGAAAAGAGTCTGAAGAGGCTAATCATCAAAATAATTTCAGACTAATCTTCAGCTAATCCTCGAATTAATCAGCTGGCTGTCATAGCTCTCGGCATAAATATGACACAGAGGATGCTAGAGACATGCCCATGTCAATAAATACAAGAAATCTAATACTTTCATTGCTTTTTATCAATTTTATTCAATTTTTTTTTTTGAGTCCATTAATCACATGTCAAGTCTAAGAAACACTTTTACAGTGTAGTTAAACCAAAGCAAGCTCATTGCTGGCCTCTCTAGGTCAAACTGTGCCCAAGCAGTTGAATTCTGGCGTGGTTAAAACAGTGCAGCTTTTTGTCACATAGTGCCATGGTCAGGTATAAAATTATCTCTCTCAGACACATAATCCTGCGCAGTGGCGAGACAGGAGTTGGAATAGTGAGTGTGGCCACAAATGTGTGATTATTTAGCTACCTGGACAAGGAGCGGAATGAGTTTCCTCTGCTCTGACTGCTGGCGACGGAGTTCTGCAGGATGGACGACTGTGTCCGACTGGCTTGGGAAGCAGGAAGTGCTAACTGCAAGTGTTGCCACCATAAAAGTTTCCAACAGCTTAGAAACAGTGGCCTGATTTGTCACTTGCTTTATTTGGATAAAAAGTTGCTAAAGGAATCAAAATATAGTAAAGACGTGTTTATATTTCCAGAACCAGATGTTGTCACCATGCAGATTTTTCTGTCACTGGAGATTAAGTGACTTCTGAGATCAGTTGGTTGGACAACATTTTATTTGAGGTTATCAAAGTAAAAGGGTGTTAATACAGATCCATGTTATTATCATCACATTCCTAATAAAATACCATATTATTTGTGGTTGTAGTCTGGTGAAAATGGCAAAAAGTAAGGAGTGAACAATGTTTGCTAGGGACTATAGTTAAAAAAAAAAAAAAAAGAAAACTCTTCAAGCTAGAAGTTTTATAGGTTAATGCGGATGTCAGTCCACAGTAACACCTTGGCTGCCTTGCTTGTCCCCTCTCCCAAACCCCCTCCTGTCCACTTCAACATCTCCCTCCGCCTGCCCAGCAACTTGCCCACACATCTTTGCGTCTCGGCGTCAGTCTGCATGCCTGTCACTTTCTATGAGTCTCTGCTGTCCTGACTGTCTGGTGTGCGGTATCTTGGAGGCAGGGAAGACAGTGAGGGAATATACCGCTCCCATATCGCCATCTGATGCTGGCAAAGTGGGTCTCAGAGGAAAACGTTTCAGGTGCGAGCTGCGCATAATGATATGTGGGGCCAAGTGTAATACGTTTAACCAGCGCCGCTTCACAAAGTCTACAAAAGCTGAGCTCCTCTTATTTTTGATAAGATATTTAAATATTAGCCTTTAGTACAGTAGATCCTAAAAGTCTTGTGACATTTAGATAACAACAAGGAGGAGAAGAACTTCCAAACCTTTACTTTTCCTCTCTTTTCACCGCTGCTGAGACTGACACCCCTGGAGGGTATTCAGACGCCGAGCAGAAGAGAACTGCCTTTGCACTTATTTCTCTCAAACATAGCATTCCCAGAATAAATCCAGACATCTTCAGCCAGTGAGCGGTGAGGTGGCAAAGGCCTCAGCATGCTAACTCCCCCTCACTTGCCAATTTTACGCTCTTCTTTGAGCTGCCATGAGCTTTCAATGGAAACCGTCAACACCCAAAATAAGCACGCTGCCACCGTCGTCGCTGGACTGCACTTGTGTTCTTACGTACATGAACTGTAGCCCGAAACAAACAAACAGATAAAGAGGGGAATAAAAAAAAAAGTGTTTCATGCAAATGCAGTGAAACACGTGCATGTTGTGCCCCGTTCACTGTGTGCACACATAGATATGTGAAGAAAGCGGTGAAATCTATCCAGGACAACTGAGACCAACACATATTTCAAATAAGAGATCATGCCCCCTTTGAAAGCGTGCACAGGGTGTAATAGTCAGAGCAGACGGGGATGTACTGTGCCATCTTTGATTGGAGTGGAACATGACACTCAGGGGCTATCTGAACTACAGCTGAGACTCATCGCAGTTCAGCGTGACTCCCAGAGCCAGGAGATCTGCTCTGGCGCAGGTGGTGCCCAAGTCACCCTGGATATGCACTAAAGATGCTGATGGGAAGCACAAATCCCACTTAAAAAAGCCAAAACTGAAAAACAATTCAAACATAAATCATAAGTGAAAACTGAATTGTAATCTAAATCCATCAGTTAAATTAGACATTTCTAATTTATTGGCTATGAATCTCATGTCTGTACGGATGACGTTGGACCCGCTAGCAGCTTAGATGAACAAGAGAAAACAAGAGCACCTACCAACAACTAACAACATGCTAGCATGGCATGTTTGACTGAGACTGGAAGAAATTCAGACTTTTAGCAGATAACAGGATGTGTGTTAATCTTTATAAGGAAATGGTTGCAAGAAAATAGCCACTCATCCAAATTTGCCATTTCTGTAGCGTTAGTCATTTGGTTAATGACTACGATTAAAACAACCAGTCAAGGCTAGCACATAAACAATGACAGGTCAAAGTTAAAGATGCCAAATTTCGTTTTAATATTTTATAGTTATTTATTCTGCATACTATTTTAAGATGAAAAAAGGAAGCAAAAAGTTTAGATGTCACAAGGAACTCAAGCTTTGACACTGAATGTGTGACTTGAAAAGAATCTGAAATGTCCACAGTTAGTGATGGTAAAAATCAAAAGACACAAATGTCAAAACTCTGCACTATCTTCTGATTCCTTGAAAAACTGTCCAAACATGCTCCTGTACAAAATAATGTACAGAAAAGTACTAGCTCAGCTGGTTTGTGTTTTACTTTGTGTTATGAATTAAACAAGTGGCATTTCACAGTAATGGTGGAGGCAATTTGACATCAGAAAGATCAATCTGACAAAGCAGAAACTCAAGCAGCATAAACCGTTCAGAAAGACTGATCAGTTCACCAAACTCCACTGCAATGTCTGATGTGTAAAACCTGAACCTATGTGACATTCAAAGTCTTTAGATGAGAAGCTTCTTCTTCCAATCAAAATTAATCGCTACAGCTTTGCTAATTAATATTTACATAAAGATGGAGTTGTTGAGAAGGTGCCTGACTTTTTTATTTTAGTAAATGGTGTCTTTTACTGCAATGACTGTGAATCAATTTATACTTGATGGGAACGTACCCTACCCGCTTTGACAACTGACAATTTAAAATAATTTTCTATAATTCATAGTCAACTGGAGGAAATGTGGAGGCTATTTAGGTTTATTTTGGTGTGATCAGAAGCTAATGTATCATATTTCAACAGATTTAACCGGATCAGAACAAAAGTAAAATAGAATTAGGCCACTACATTACAGGAAATATATATATTTGTGTGTGTGATAAAAAAAATATTAAGCCACAGAAACAAGTAAACTGCTATGTAGTTTTTTCATGTACATGATTACCAACATGCATGTAAAATGGGGGTACAAGTTTAAAATGCTTTGCTATAGAAAAAAATTCTATGAGCTCATAAACTTTAATGTAGCCACAAGTTACAAAAAAATATAACCTCAGAAAGAATTCAGTTTGGTTCCAGTAAATCCCAGAAGCAAAAGTGGTTCAACAAAGTTTAAAAGTAAAATTTCATAACAGTGTTTGTCAGCGCTGGGCCCTCGGAACCAATGGTCTGCAGAGTTTCCTGTATTGGGTCAGACTTCTTTTGAATATGCATAAATGTCAAGGATGCAGTTTGTTTATTTGAATCAGGTATGATGGAGGGGCAAACAACTAAAACATGCAGGCCAGTGGTCAGATGACGGAGACTCAGGAAGATAATCACCTTCACTTCCAAACCTCAAATTAAGTACCACTTACAGCAGCTAGCTTAAGTTTTTCTTCAGGTTTTTGTTGATTGCTGGACTGAATCATACTCAAATATACATTCAAAATACACATCCAAGAGTCTTAACAAGCTTTTTGGAGAAATCTTTTTAAAAAAGCAATTCATTTAATCCGTAGCAAAACCAACAAGGCACTTAAATGATTCGTGAAGAATCTGGTTTGAAATCGGGATCTCTTGGGATCTCCATCATGAGCAATTATTTCTGGTAAATTTGGACTTAATTTTAAAAATTGAAAGTAGTAGAAGTAAAACATGCTTTCTGGAAGGGAAAACATCACTCCAGAGATCTGAAGAATCTAACTGGCTATCGCTCTCATGGGGAAAGGATTTTCCATTAAGCTTTAGCTGACAAGCTTTATCCCAAATTTGTGGAGGGTAAAATATAGCTCTTCATGATTGTTCAAAGAGTTACTTTGCAGAAAGCGAAACAAGAAGAGCTAGACCTATCATTAAAATATCGTTGATGTAAGTGAATGTAGCGCATGCTTGATGCCCACTGCACTGTATGCGCTTGTGTGGACAGGGTTATGATATGAGGTTGTTTCAGTTGGTCAAGTCCACAATCAGTGACTGTATGTGCCCAGAAAAATGAGGTCAGCTATAGCTGCCATCTCCCAGCTGTCATCCGGCAATAGGCAGGATACACCCTGGACAGATCGGCGGTACGTCACAGGGACAGTAGGAACCCACAGGGCTCACATGTTCTCTCACTCACTGTAAAGTAGTAAAGTAACTATTTACCCAAACAGCTTCTAAATCAAAATACTAGAACACAAATTATCCACATGAAAACTTTGAGGAAGCTTGAGAAGTGCTGAAGAAGACTTTTGCTGATTACATGACACTGACTTACAACCTTTTCACAATAAAAGAACCCCAAAACATATTAACTTTATTGGCAACTAATATTAGCAAACTGTGGCATTTTCTGTGTTTATAAAACCTTAGTAGTTAATCAACCTGTCAGTGTTTATCTTTTTTACTTCACAAACCCCCAAAAACTGAAAAACTGTTAAATAAGCCACTGAAAGAAGATTGAGGCGTTATTGATGCTTTCAGCAAATCAGGCAACTTTCTCAACACAACAGGAAACCTAAGGAACTACTTCCTTTCAAAATAAGAGTTTCAACATGGAGAGCTGAGAGCTATAAGCTTGCAATAAAGAGATTCCAAGCTTAGAGAACTTACCTTCAAATCTGTGGCTCATAATTAAAGAATGTCCTTAAACTTATGTCCTATACAGGTATAACACAGCCATGCTGACAAAAAGAATTGTGACATTTCATTATTCTGAAATATCCTGCCATGTGCACAGCTGTATCACTCAAAATGATCTGATATTTCCACAGTTATCAAGTTAATCATGAGGGGCCAAACTCAGCACATCAGGCCTGGATAACTAACCTTTTAGCCTGCAAACACAAGACTAAGCTGTCTGTCCCAATCAACATCAGACAGAGATCGTAGCAAGGCCATTAGCTGTTTGCAGCATAGATTCGGTTTGGGTCAATTAGACCAGCGGCCTCTCTATTGGTTTATGTTCACACAGTGTTTCATGTCTATCAATTTATTATGCAATGCAAAAGTGACACCATTATCCACAAAAGTTTGTTTCCTTTGAGATGAAACATCTGCCACCACGGCCAGGGTTAGTTAGGCCACAGAGTGTGAGGCAGCAGACAGGAAGTATGGAGGGCCATTTAGATGAGCAGGAGTGTCACAGGAAAGAAGGACAGTGGCAAGCAGAAGAGGGGGTGCAGTGTGCCACACTGACACCTGGTGCTCCAGATGACAGCTCTGCAGCCAGATGGACCTCATTATACGCACACTCATACACAAACATACCCACACATGTATACTGACATTCAAACACATACTGTACACATATCCACAATTACTGCCAATCTTACTCCACAAGCTCACACATTATTTTATTCAAATTGCTGTTGCCAAAGTAGGCAAAACAAGAGTTATATTGGATCAGACTAAAACGGCCCCGCTTCAGGGAAGTATAATGTTCCGCAGATCGTTTTGAATAATACAGTTGCATTGTGGTGGCAGGTTGAATCAGTGTTCAGGTTGAAATATGTAGGCATGGCGCTTGTGTGGTCATAGTGGGCAGATTAAAGAGACCCCATAGTGTTTGCTTACACTGAACATGCCCTCCGTTCTCCTCACCACCTGTCATTTCCTTGCTTGAGAAGCTTCGGCCCACCATATACCCCCACTTTGATAATTTTCTTTCAGGGGGAAGACTATTCAAGAGTCCTATTTGTACTTTTAAAAAGCAGTTTACTTCTCCATTTCAGACTTTTTCATATCATTTTGTATCCCCCTCTGTATGATTGAATTGTTGTGTCTTACTTGGAGGCCAAGGTTGGTGCATTCAAATTCTGCTATGTTGTCTCTGTCGCTCTGAATCAAACCCATTCAAGCCGTGGTTTCATCTCACTAAGCAATAGTACATCTTAACCACCACGGTCTTACCTCCAGTGCAGCAGAGGGTTTCTTCTTCAGCTCCTCACATTTGCGAAACTTGCAGATCTGGTGGCCTGTTTTTCTGTTCCGGCAGCTGCTGCACTGCTCGCAGTTAATCCGCCGTCGGCAAGGCGGACACATGCCGCAGCGTTTCCGTTTCTTTTTGCCGGAGTTGATAGCAGAGGCCAGCTCGCTCTGTGCCGGGTATTCGGTCAAGCCAGCCATGTGAAGCGCGCTGTCCGCCAGAAAGACTCCAGCCGGTGTCATGATGAAAAGGCCCGGATTGAAGGGGAAGCCGCTCCCTACTCCATATGGGAAGTCAACGGGACCACCTACGGCGTCCGTGACAGACGTACCCTCCAAGTCGCTAGCCCCCGAGCCTGCGTCTCCGCCGCCAACTCCCACTCCCATGCCCCCAGGCAGGAGCATGTGCTCCATACCGGCTCGCTTTAGCAGCGCTGCTGCCTGGGCAAAGTGCAGCAGGCCATTTTGTCCCTCCAGAACCTGTTCTAAGGTTCTGTCCAACTTGGCTGCTGTTAGTGTGGAGACAGTGGCTTGGGGAGCTGGGGGCGGTTGAGGTTTGGCCGAGTGGCTCTTTGTTGAACTATTGTCCGTGTGTCCATTGGTGGTGGCAGAGGAGACCGCTGTATATTGAGATAGGGTACGTGAGTTCTTAAGGCTCTTGCTGAGGGGCTCGCTGATGATGCCACTCCGATTCCTGCGCTCTATGACAGGAGAGTCCTGTTTGCAGCTACTCCGCTCCAGGTCCTCTGTTTGGGGTCCCTCCGACAGCCCACTAGACATGGTCCGGTGCGTACGTGCCTGGGTCGGGGGTGAGGGTGGAAAGGGGAAAGGGATGAGCAATGAAGGACTTTTACTCTGCCCGTTATTTGCCCTGGTGAGAGTGTTGCTTGGTGTTAGCGGACCAGTCAGCCAGTCAGAAAGAGACAGGCACCAAAGCCTTCCTCCTCCTTAGAAGCGCGGCCCTCATCCACGTTCTTCCATTGGCTTTCAGGAAACTTTACAGGGAGAGAAGAGAAAGAGGGCTATTATTTAAGGTTCTCAAAACGTTTCCATTCAATATTTCCAAACTTCTGCTGACTTAATTTCCTACATTTTTATGATTTTTTTTTGTTTTACTGAGATCAGAATACATTTATACATTAACTTATAAGTTATGCATTGTTGTGTTTCATTATCTGTGCTGAAACTGGCTTTCCATTCATGAGGGCCATTTCACAATTTTTTGACATATCAACTCAGATCAATTATAAAGTATATAACATTTAAATATATAAAGTACATTGTCCTGGATTACAAACAGACCCTGTAAATCATAATTTGTGATCAGTTCTACCTTAAATTTCCAAAACAAAAATAGAAATCAGAATTTGTTTGGAATCATGGATTCAATTTAAACCTAGAACTAAAATGGCATGTAGGGCAAAAAAGCAGATTTAAGAATGAGTGTCTGTTTTATCTTGCTTCTTATTTTGTCTGTCAAAACTAAAGGTAAATTTAAAAAAAGAAATTAGTTTTTTTCTTCTAATTTGTAGGTATAATTAAATAAGTTAAAAGTCTGGAATCACAAACTTGTTTGGCACTCAGTTTTAATTTTCCACATTCATCCAGGCTTGAAAATGATTTAATCAAATTCCATATTTTTGTGTAGGAACCCTGTTTTATGGAGAGTCACCAAGATATCGCCCTGTGTCTGAAATAGGACGACAAGCATATAACAACAAGGCTGAATGGAGTAAAATTGTTCTGAGATTCAAACTCTTTCTGTCATGGATCATGCTAGATTTAGAAATGGTGGCAGCCTTTCAGAAATCTCAGATTTAAGCGCAGGATTAATGTTCTTAAAGCATTATTAGCCGTGCTAGAAACTAATATAAGGTACAAAAACTTGGTTAAAATGATAAGGTACCACTTCACAATCAGATATTTTTTAGAATCACTGATTCTGAACAAAAATTGATCAGTGCACCTATCCACTTTCCATCTTCTGTGGCACCGCTCATTTGACCACATATGAGGCGTCTAGGTACATAAAAGCATTTACTATACACTCAGATTCAGCTCTGCTTTTAGTCTCGCTTGCTCTTATCAGCCAATCGCATTAAGGGTGTAGACATACAGTGTGTCATCTGCTGAGCGAGTGGGGCCCAAACATTTTAGAGCATTTTGGTTGAAAAGCTGCTCTATGTGGCTGAAAAGCAACAAAACCAGATGGGTGAGAATAAACTTAAAACCATGTAAATCTGACAGCAAATGAGTACAAAACTAAATTATTCCACAAGTGAGGTCCCCAAATCAATCAACTTATCACATCTTTCTGAGCTAGAATTTAGTATGAAACATTTTTAACACTGATTTGATGTAACGTTTGCTATTCAGTAGGGAATTTGTGCAGAAAAAATTTTCACCTGTAGATGAGTTTCATCAGGAGCATTGAAAACTCTTTGTGGAAGTATTTGATGAAAATTCTGCCCAAAGACAACAGCTTTTACAACACCTCTAATTCTTTTCTTACCAAATCAATCCATTAATCAAACCTTACACACTCCTGCCTGATGAGGCAACACCTGCTCCCCTGCAGATTCTCTGATTGGCTTGCAAGGAAATTACAAGGTGGGGAGCCAAGTCCCTGCTACTTCAATATAATACAATCTAATGAATTAATTTGTAGCGAGGACAATAATTTTCTTGATAAATGACTTCCTATCACAAGCAAGGAAGTGCTCGCAATGTATTCCAAAACATTTTTGTCTTTATCTAGCAGGAAATATTGGCTGCACCAACCAAAAGTTTGGACACAGGAGTTCATGTCCAAACTTTCTACTGCTGCCACAGCTCTTTTATCACGAACAACACTGATTCTTTATCAGAATTAATTTTAGGATGTTTTCACCAGCAGTTCAAAACACAGAGTACAAATAATTTACAAGGTTCTTATTAATATTGATACATACAGACAATGAATAGATGTAAATGTGAGGTAGACTTCAAATTTAGCAATGTGCTAAAGGGCTATTTCACAACTTCTGTAGAAAATATGGAACAACTTATAACAGGTATGTTTTAAAATGCCTTCAAATCACATCATATGTCATCCTTTAATAAATTCAAATTATATAGAAAGAGTTTGTGATCTATGAATCTCTTCTTTTGTTTATGAAAACAACAGGTCAATTTAAAAATATGAATTAAAAATGACTTTAGAAGCTGAAAGAAAGTTTTTTTTATTATTATTGTTGAATGACTTTCCATTTATCTGTAGGTTTTGTCAATAACTCAAGAACATAAAAGCTTTAAGGCTTTGACAAAATTTTGTTTCGGTGTTGACAATCAAACCTAATGACATTATTTAGCAAAAAAAGAAAAAGAAAACTTTATTTTTCAAATATTTGGAATTTTATGTAAAGATGTAATTATTTTAATGTCTAACTAATTGCATATTCATTTTTAATTTTTCATACTTAATCAGGCTTGAAACCTAGTAACTAAAAATTACAGATTTTAAAGATTATATATTGTCCACTTTTCACTGACAAACATTTTCTGTCATTAACTTTTACTTTTAAAAAAGTTTGTCATCTTGAAATTCACATTTATCTATTAAAATTTCCAACGTAAACAATGTAAAGTGGTACTTATTTATAACAAGTTTTACTTGTAGATTAAACAAACCTGTGACACCCCAGAGCAATTAAATACTTTATTATATAATGATGCATTTTTTGACCTGTCCATGTTAACAAACAAGCGCACCACCTTTCAGAAACGTTGAGGAAATGGCCGGGCAAATCCTTATAAGGGAAACAAAGGCAAAGAGAGGGGCGGAGGATGGCGTGTCGGGGGGGTGTCTGTGCAGAGTGTGGAAATTGGAAGGCCAGAATTAGTGGGAGGTAAAGCTTCAAAGGCTAAAGCACAGCCCCCACATTTTCACCAGCTCAGGGGGATGCGGCGCCAAAGAACCAAAGAGCCAGCTCTGCAGCCCTTCAACCCCGTAGTTTCAGTTTCCCCGGCGCTGCACTGACCCGGGTCTGGTTTCCCGACAGCATCCCCTCCTACCAGAATCTGTGCTCAGCTGCGAGTAAAGAGTGCTGAATTAGTGGATTTCATGTTTCATGTAGTCTCTGGAGAAGGCTTTGTATGTGACTAAAAATATTAAAAATCTCTCTAAACTATATCTTCAGTCAACATCTAATTGTTTTAGGGATGGTTTGATTAAGTTAATACATGACAAGTTTGTCTTTTGTAAAAAAAAAAAATAGAAGCACTCGCAAACATTTGCAACCTATAACACTTAACTGCTGTAATTTGATCATTTAACACACATCATTGAACACTAATTAGCAATTACCTTACGATATTTTAGCATTCGATTCAACTTGCAAGGTAACTGCTATGAGGCACTTTCAATATATTTTTTATTGATTTATAATAATATTCAACCAATTAGCAATACAAATATGTGTAAACCAATGAATGAGTTTGATGTCTAATCTCATTTAAAATGATTTTCTTTTCAAAGAACATATCTGTTACTCGTGTGTTCATATTGTCATCACCTGAACTACTTTGAAAATGTTTTCTTCACGCTCAACTTGCATTTTTTTACATTAAGAAACCATGTTCTAAATTTAGATTTAAAACTGATCATGTCACTGATCATGTTTAAATGGGAAACATATTGCACAGATTGCTACTAATTAAAACGTAATGAGCAAAAGATAGTTTCTGAGTGAATTTAAGCGTTAACGGAACAGGAAGTACTTTTATTTTGATTAGCCATACATATCTTGTAATGAAGTAGCTTCAGTCTGAAACTTATATACTGACTCGTTCCACTCCTAGGGGCATAAAATGTGTTAATGAGTGTCGAGTCCCAGACCGTGAGTCAAATTCAAGGTTCAAGTATTTGTTTTTGTGACTTAAGTGCAATTTAAGTCACACTCTGAAATTCAAGTCGCCATCTCCTCCTGTGTGTGTTTCAACTGTACAGACCCAATCTAAATTTACTGAATGCTATCTTTAGTTTGGCATGTAACCAAAAGCTATTTGAGTTTTGAATGAAAAACCTGGAAGGGTTGCAGAAAATTAAACAAACAGCTGAGTCAGCAGGTGATGAGCAGGAGATGCACCCATGAACTGGTCAGAAATCAGAATCATCAGCCAATTTCTCTAACAGTTTTGGTGATTCAATTGCAAATCGATAATATTTTTTTCCCCCCAAGTCGTTAAAAGCCTCAAAACTAAGATATTTTACTATAAAAATGCATCATTAGAAGGTCAGACCTAAACAAAACAAACATCAGAGAGGGGAAAAAGTGCAACTTTATTAGTGTGCACGGGATTTGAAAAATACTTACAATATTTTGTTAAATTACATATAAACTTGTATAAACATGGCTTTTCCTGAAAGTTATGTGGAAGAATGCTTTAATTTAAATAGACTCCATTGATAGTAACATATTTGTCTTTGTCAACTTCAAAGACAAAGACCTCTTTAGAACTAGCCAAATTTTAATTTGTGTCAAAATGGAAGGCAATGAAAATGAGCACATCAAGAGCATCTAAAAGTAGTTTAGTCTACCGTAACCCAAACCCTAATGCTATATTTTTTGTGTGAAAACTATCCAAAATAATCTAAGTCCTCAAGGAAAACAACAGCACATATATTGTATATTGCACCAGTCCATAGCCTATACACATATTCATTTTAAAAACTTCACTTTTAAACCAGAAAGTAAATGTTTGCGAATCTAAGCAACCACTGATGCTAAGTACAAAATGGTAAACGAATAAAATAACAACTAACTGGGTCTGTAGTGATATATGTTTGCAAGTCAATTTATCAAAATTATCAAGGTCATATTATGTCAGTCAGCAAACAAACTCACAGTCTAGCAATGTGAAATCCTGCTCCCTGAGAAAACATTAGCTGTGTTTCCATTGACCATCAAGTTGTGCAACCTGGAGTTAGGAAAATAAATTTGTCCATTTAAACACAACAATTTAAAATAAACTCACAGTTTTTGACAAAAGTTATTTTGCGCTAAATGAGGTGGTTTCCCATCTATTTCAAAATGCAGTTTCGCAGTTTTTGCAAAACTGCAATCATCACACAAGTCATGTGATCAACAACCAGATGTTACTACTACAGAAAAGACGAAGATGAAGATGTGTGGAAGAAGTAGGAGGACGATGATACAACATATTTCTCAATTACCCATTGCATGACAAAACTTATTCACATGATTTCTTATTTAATGGAAACACCTCAATTGTGAAATTGTATATTTTTTTATATTGGCGGAAAATCAGTAAGGATTTGCAAACATTTGAAGTGGAAACACAGCAAGTGTAAGTTGTAAGTTTATTGAAGCCTGTAGTAGGTGTTGAGTCAAATATACCTTTAGAAACAAATAATAAAATCTATTTCCCTTTTAAGTAAACGTCTATAGGACTTGTTCCCCAACAACTCCTACAGATAAAAACAAATGTATAAATTACCCTAATTTCACTATATTTTGAGGCTGTCCTGCACTGTCCTGAACATCATCACTGAGTGAAAATCCAAGCACTAATGCAATACATGTAAAACTGATGGAATACAGTGTGTAATATTATTACACTGTAAAACTACTCAGTTTTTAACAATATTCATGGCATAATGTTTGTTAATTTAATGTAGCACTAAACTGGAAATCGGCACTTATCTCGAAAGACTCAGATCTCGTTGTTTAATGTTTGTTTTGTTTATGAGACTAAAAAACGCTAAAATGTACAAGAATATAAACTGCAAAATTACAAAAGTGCTTCCAATGGCAAATGTTTATTTACCCCATTTATGTGGGGGTCCAGCATGCAGTCCTATTGCTGTTACTGCATTAAAACATAAGTTAAGAACTGACAGCAAGTCCACCTACAATATTTTAGCTTTGCACTCATCCTCCTGTGCTGTGTGCCCTATCAGTCACACTCTTCCAATCATAATAAACCTTGAGCACGGCATATAGTCCCTGGTTAATCACCCACCCTCCTCTACTTCCAACACCCTGGCTTCTCAGCTCCCCTCAGCGCATCATTTACAGAGAAGCCTCGTGTCCTCATGTGAACTGTCTCCTAAACTGCAGCTGCATTTTAAAGACAGTCTGGATGTCATTTTGGTAAAACAGGATAGCTGATGTAGTTTAATTCAACTGGCAGGCTCACTTTATTTATTGGCACATACTAAATATAAAGACTAAGTAATGTCTCTTAGGACAATGTTTTTTTCTTGAACTAATAGCCACCTATCAAAGTGGCATTTCTTACACATTAAGCCTCTTCTGCTTCTTAACATGTGCTCATATAAGTTGTTCTTGACATCTCAATGTTTCTTTCTTGCTTTCTTTTTTTTTGCAAATTTCTTTGTGCACAACGTGCAACACTGGATGTCAGCACAGAGATAAAGACCAATGTATAAATTATCAAAAGATCAATACAGTCCAAAATCTGCACAAGTGAATCATTTTTCAGAATGGTCAGATAGCTCAGCTCAAAACTTCAAACCCTTAGTGTTTTGTGAGAACCTATAATTAAAGCATCTGCAAAAATAATTGGTGACCAGTTCCTCAGGTGAAGTTACACAGGAGAAGAAACAGTAGCTGTAGTGTGGAGGTATTTCTTTTGGAACTGTTCATTTTTTTTTAAGCTTTGTCATAATTTAGCTATTTCTTTCTCACAGTTTGAAGAAAGCAAGTTTAAGCATTTGGATATGTACGTTTATTATCATCATTCAAAATACCATTTGACTAGTGAAATACAATGGGGAGCTTTGCCAAAAATCTTTTCAAATTTATCCTTAAATGACATAAGGCCCTCATGTGTTTGTCTATCTTTCTTGAGATTTAATGGCAAATAAAGAGAGATACGGCTGTAGGAATGGCTTTAAAGTGTAACATTAATATTGCAACTTAGAAATACCACATTTACCACTAAATAACTGCGTATGCGAGAGCTAAACTCACATTGCAGCAATTACCTGGTAATATGTAACTTAATCTCATGGCATGCTATGCAGAAGCTCTGTCTGTACTGAGAAAGATTCAATCACGTCAGCAGGCTGAATGTTTGGAGTGGCTGACATACCAGGAGAGTTTTCTCTCCTGAGTGGACCACGTGGAGACACTACCACATTTTACCACATTTTGTTACCTTTGGCCCAAAATAGTCAAGTAATCATTAGATAGAGAATCAATGAAATGAAGCAGTGACAATAGTATAAAATGTAACTTCCAATACTAGCCTGATTAAAAACCAGCCTCTATGTTTTCCTTCGTACAGAAGGAGTAGACTCTCGGCTACTGAGAAATGATTAATTTCTGGAGGCATAGACTTTAATTAACCAAATTGTTGTTTGTCCATAACGTATGAAATGCGGTAGAAATTCTACAGGAGGAATCCAAATAAATGGGAGTAAGAACAGACTGTGCTGTGAAGCGACATTTTAATCAAGAGTAATTTCATAGGAAGGCAATGGCCAGGCTACTCCGATCCAAAACAACACTAAGTTTGACACCTGTCTTCTAAAAGCACACACTGATTATGGGCGTCATAAGATATACATACTCCTAAGTCATAGCAGGACTTGATGTTTTATAGAACATGCTTCATTTCTTCATGGAACCACATGGACAGCATTTCAAATATGCCAACATACATGGCAAGATAAATATCATGGTAGGTGATATTTATCTCTGCACAGACAATCTGAACTGGATTTATTGTTGTTAATTTAGCCACATTGCATTACTTCATATTTTTCTGAGTTTCTATACATCTGCAATGGAGATGTTCATTAAAGTTAAAGGGTCCCTTACAAACATGTTTTATGAAACTATATTAAATGAAAAACTGAGAGCATTCTAAATTACCAAAGAAGTATTCAGAGAAATATGTTATTATACTTATTTAGCCATTTTCCTACATGCATCTGACTGCATTGTCATTAATTTGTCACTCCCCTCCCCTCATCCCTATTGTACACATGCAGGAACACATTCTCCTGACAGCAAATGCTGTGGGTTTATTTTAATGAAATAATTTGCATGATTTCAGTCACTATAATTAGCTGGAGGTTAAACCTAAAATAAAAAAAAGTGTATGCACTTTACCTCTACACGCTGTATAGGAATCTGAGATCCATTTACACAATATAAAGCTACAGCCAGAAAGGATTGTCTACATACTACAAGCAGGAGATAAACTGCTTGTAGTTGGTCTTGGTCTTTTTGGCATAAGCACAGAATAACCAATTTAATTCTGCTACAATAATGTAATAGCCTGGCATTTAGTGGCTGTAAAGCAGGAGTGAGTAGTAGAACTTCCCATGCATCCCATTTCAACTTCTTAGTTTTAATAAGGATCCAAGCATATTTGTTTACCTCAATCTTGACAACAATCAATCTTGTAACTTCATTTTGTATATTTCAATCATTTATTTTCCCCACTTAAAAGCACCTAGTGGCAAATTTGGCCACTTTTAAGATAAAAGCCCCCTGCACAGGCACACAAGAGCAACCTAAGACTTTTCTCACAGTTTACACATGGTTTTCCCCTTACTATAAGTAATGACATCAATGAAATTGTAGTTCACCAATACAGTGTTGTTTTTGCAAACTGATCTTTAAATGAATCAAACAGTTATGTACTTGGATTGTGGAGGGAACCCAGAGTACCAGGGGGAAACCAATACATGCACAGGAAGAGCATGCAAACTCCATCTAGAAAGACCCCAGACAATGGGAGAAAAAAATTATCCCAATTATAAGTTAATGTTTAAAACTTATCATTTTTAAGTTCACAGAAACCATTAATCAAAACTCCTAATTATAGATATGAAAGAATAAGAACTTGTTGTAAGTTGACCAGAATGAACAGGAACTTTTGATCAGTAATCTGAGCCTTCCTGCTTTCATGGGGTAGAATTATTAAGTGACCCTGGCACCAATTTCATTTAACCTCTCTCCAAAATAGGAAAGACATAAGAGAATGCAAAATCGCCAAACCAATTATATTTTTAAGCCTCAAAATTGTATGAGAGGTGCCAATAAGTATACAGGATTATGTGTGTATGAAATTAGTCTGTTGCAACTTTTTTTTATTATTAATGAGTCTTAATCTATGTAAGATACTAAAAGATCTAAGAAACTAAGAACTGAAGCATTGACTAACATTCAGAGATTTCATTCACAAATGTTCACATACAACCAAATAATGTCAGCCCTGTCGCTTATTTACCATTTTTGACCCATTCTCTGTGTGCTGTACAGAGATTTTTTTCATCTCTGCATGTTTTCTATTTATTTTTGTATATATTTATAAACATAGACATAGTGTTAGCTCACATGCTATCAACAATACTACACATTGCAAAGCTAAGTAAACCATGGAGAAGGCTAAAAATGTAGCATACTTATTGTAGAATATGATAAGTATGCAATAAGTTGAGGTCTTGAGTCTGCTGGCCGTGCATAAACATTAGTGAATATTTGATTTAGATATAGGCTGATGGTAGCATTTAATAAAAGCAGACAAACTTGAAATGGGCTGGTTACTCTTTTTACTGGTGAGAAACCACACAGAGAAGCCACACTTATTGTGCCAAACATTACAATGATGACGTGTCATTTGTATACACTATGAAACTTGAGGACAACATTCACATAAGTATAACTACATTTTCTGCCTCATTCTCACCCTCTATTGAATGGGATACATGTTGTTTATCAGACTTGAGTCATGGTAAAGTCTTGAATCTGTACAGAGCAAGTCAAAATCAAGTCTGAAGTCTTCTGTGAGTTAAATGTGACTTTTTACCATGTTTGATATTCCTGGCCAAAGACTCAAATTAGTGGACTTTTACTCAAAGTGAGGAACAGTGCAACAATAAACACTGAGGTAAACTCTATCTCTGTCACTTTCACTTTGATTTTTGGATAAAGTACAATGTGTACTTTTAATTTCTATGTTTTCTAGCAACTGCAATCCAGGATAGATTGTAAACATGATCGCTGTGCTTGATATTGTTAATTGTAATCTATAATTTAATCAGTGCTATTTAATTGTGAACAAGAGAATATTATTGCTGCCACTTAGTCAGTCTAGAGGTAGTAGAGACAACTCGGTTAAGTTCAAACTAAGCATTAAGGTAAGGACTAAACAGGGATTAAAGTAACTTTAAATGCATTTAGCAGTTGGTTCAAAGTATGTGGAACCATCAGCACACAAAACGTCAAAGCTTGAAGCAGATGTGTTAAAGCTGCAGAAACCATCTCCAGATGCTACTCATGCAGCTAAGAACAGGAAACTGAGGCTGCAATTCCCAAATGCTCACCTTAACTGGAAAGTAATAGATCCGGAAAAATGCTTCCTGGTCTGATGGATCTGGATTTCAGTTGCAACATTAAGATGGTCCATTCAAGATTAGGCGTAAACAATATGCTGTGCCCCATTTTGGCTACTTTAGTACCAAATGATTATCATTTAAACACCACAAAGCAGCTTGTTATTGTTGGTGTTCAAGCTCATGCTTTCATATCTGAAGTGTATCCTTCTTCTGATGGATAGTTTTTGGAAGGAAAATGCAGCATGTCATAAAACTCTAATCAGCTGAAACTGTTTTGAGTTCACTGTATTCAAGTAGCCTCCATTCCCTAGATCTCAATCAAACATGGCACCTTTGGGATATTGCTGAACAGGATATCAGCGTCATGGATGTGCAGCTGACAAATCCGAAGCATGAAAATCTCTAAGGAATGTTTCCATGTTTGTTGAGTCTATGCAACAAACAATTTGGTCAGTTCTGTAGGCAAAAAGGAGTCAAAAATCCAGCGTGTACCTAATAAAGTGACTGGTTAGTGTGTGATGTGGTCAAATTTAGAAAATACAACAATTACAAATTAGCATAGTGCTGTAACTGTCTCCTTTCCGACTCTTAGTCTTGCCCTGGTGAACCAGATATAAACTGTCAGGTACACTGCTCGGGAATCAGTCCTGAATGAGTTTCCGTGACTGACGTCAGTGCATGCGCAGGTGCCAGGTTAGCAGCTTTTATTTAACAGAGGTAGTGGTGGTGGTGTGAGGGGGGGGGGAGCATTGTTTGGTTTATAGCTTCGTGGTTGTGAATCATTTGCGACAGACGCTGGGAACACCTAACGCGGAACGCAGCTCTCCATTTTCAGGCGGACCCTGTATGTACTTGTCCTCGCGCTGAGCTCCCTCCGTCTCGACTGACGCGCGCACACGCGCACAAACGCAGAGGAGGTTAGAAAGCCTGGTGGCAATAATTAGATTCAACGCTCCATCCTTTGTCCATAACCTGCTGCTGCGTCTTCTTTCACCCCCTCCGAACAGGCTGCGGGCGCGCACACAGAAAAAGTTAGAGGATTTTTTTTTTTTCTTCTTTTCTTTTCTTTGGATCCACTTGGAGATGCTGCCAAGCACCTTTTGTGGTGGCGGAAAAAATAAAACATCTGTGGGAAACTTTCAAATGAGGACAAGCTGGAAACAAACAAAACAAAAAAAAAAAGCCGAGGAAGTGAGAATCTTTAATTTCAAGGTCTGCACGGATACGCAAACGAGTTTTTTGTAACAAAACAGACACCAGGCGACTTTTATTGAAGCGACGTCCAAATTAATGGATCCTAACTATAACTGTGACTGTCAGCTGGTCCACCAGCGTGGCGTCTCCTTAGTTACAGTTTAGTTTATTTCCCCATAAAAAAATTTTAAAATACCAAAAGAGGATTTTGTATTGTTTTGCGATCATGGTACAGATACATCATGCTTTAACTTCATCCCACACCAACATCACATCCCAACTTTCATCAGACTTCAGCAAAGTATGATTCCCTCCACCATAATCCACCCCTCCTCCCTCCCTTTCCATATATCTGCATATTTGCAAACAGTCATTTTTTTTATTAGTATTATTCGCACCTACCAGAGCAGATTCAAACAGAAGGGAGGGCTCCCACAGTCCGAGCGGTCCGTGTCTCTCCCAGCCTTGCCGCGGCGAATGGTGACAAAAAAAAAGAGAAAGAAAGAAGACAAGGAAAGACAGGGGCACAAAAAGCTTCTTTTTTCCAAAGACACAATCCTAACCCTGTGCCTGCTTGTTAGTGACAAACGTGAAGAGAAATAAAATGAAATAAAATTCTGATTTTGCGTCGCTTCAATGAGAAAAGCGCACTTTCTCTGAGGCTGTGCTGAACGCGTGGGTTCCCCGAGCTTTCTCGGTGCTCGCAATCCCACCTCTACATCCCCGTTTGCAGAGAGGAACATGCAAACACATTTCATAGATTTTTGGAGCCCCGTGGAAAACCCGGAGTGGATTTCTGTGCGAGATCTGAGCCAAACAGAAGCTGTTTCAAAACACAGCTGCAGGCTAAACGGGCAAGAATACCCTCCTTTTCATCTGTTTACTCCTGAACCTAACATGGAAATGATCTCTTCTTGACCTATTATTGAAAATTATTATCAAAAAAGATCTGGATAAGAGAAAATTTACAAATGAAGCCACATTGAAAATTGTCTGAAAGACCATTGTCTGCCAGTGACATAATGGCCCCATGTTCTTAGCTTGTTTAAGTTTGTTGTAGGACCATTCTCTACAAAAAGTGGGTCCCTTATGGGCTTTAAATCTGTTTCCTATTTTTTTCTGCATATTCATATTAAATGGATAAAAACCGCAAGGGATGAAAATGCACAAATGGCTCCTATATGAAAAGAACAACAGTATGTGTCTGCATGTATTCAACAATGGATGACAGGTGTGTCACCTGACTGAAGTTGCCCCTCCACCCCCAACCACCTTCTTCAAATCAGACAAAATTGGTATAAAATGTTTGTGCTGGTTTGTGCAGCAAAACTTTTCGTTTGTGCTGCTATCATTTTAAAGATATAAAGAAACATTTTGCATCAATGTGTGCCTAACACAGGAAACTTTTGTACCCGCTTTGATGACAAATGATTTAATTGAATCATCAGCTTTTCTTTGTCTGTTGTAAGAAAATATGCTGACATGACTCTAATAAATAACGTCTTTCCAGCGGAGGTCTCTCAGTCATTTCTGGTGTGACAAGAAGTCATGTGTCATATATTAAAAGCAACTTGTTCCAAAGTAAATATAAACATAGCATAAAGAAATGTTTGATTAACTAGATAATACCTTACATTTTTGCATTCTTTTGCATAATCGTCACCATAACTTCTAAAGATACCTAAACTCAAAGAAAAATAGATTAATACACAACAATTGAAGTGCAGCAAGTACAAAATGGATTATTTGTGCATATGAAAAGGAAGTATTGAAGAATGAAAGGGTAGTGCAAGATTGCAACACATTGGGGGTAAGAATTGTGGAAGTGATTGACTTTTGCATAGAATTTTTCTACAGCTCAGAAAGAAGCAGCAGAAATAGCGAAAGGTAAACAATAACACGCAGGTTTTGCATAGCTTGTATATTTGTCAGCTTGTATGGTGTAAATAAAATTACTCAGGATCAAATTCTACCAACAATGTTTTTCAAGCAGCCCCATTCTGTCAAGAAATGCAAAACAACAGAAAGTGTTGGGCTTTTTTGTTTTCTCTTTTTTTTTGCAATAAATGAATGAAACAGTCTTGCCCATTTGTACAACATGTATGTGAATGAAAAAATATCTCATTTCCAAGTTAGAAAAGAAAGACAAGAAAGCCTGGTGACGAGTTTCACACTAACCTAATCTCAAATTCCAATATGGCTGCAATTTAAAGATAGTTGCATTACACAGTTTTTTGTTTGTTTGTTTTGTGTCATACAGTTCTTGCAGTTTGTATCTTTCTCAAAACATTTCCAAAGATCAATACATCTAAAACTTCCATTGGTGAACGTTTTTATTCAATGTATGAGTGCATAAAATTCAGGAACACATCTCTTACTCTATAGCTTGTTTTGCTAAAAGTAACTAATTTTGTTGCTAAGTAGCAATTGAGAAATCTGCCTGATTTACTGACTTGTAACTAGAATATGGTTAAACTGTGTTTGGCATTATTCCTACATAAAACTAGTAACTTCAGAGGAAAATTATGACAGAAACAGCTGTTCAAATTGCCAAACATTACACACACTTCAATAAACTGTCTGAAATTGGCACTTCTGAGGTCAAGCTATGTAGTGCAAAACTGTAACTGAAAAGTTCAAATAAAGTTCAAGGTGCAATTGGGATGTAAATTATTCTTTTTTTAATCTGATGCTTGTGCTCATAGTGCTCATATGAAAAATTGTAATTGTATACATAATTAATTGTAATTGGATCACGGGGTACTAGACTTTTTTCAGTGGTTGCTTTTCATTCAACCTGGTTTGGATCGGAGGTATAATCACTGGATTAAACCAGAGTCGAGGCACAAATGAAATCCTGCTCATAGCTTTGTGCAACCTGATGAGGGAGAACGGGAGAAACCGAAAACAAAACGCAAAGCAACAACAACGTCGACCTTTTCATCCAGCTCTCAAAACTCCACTCCATTTCTTCCAACTGTCCTGTCTGCTGGCAGGCGGCCAACCCAAGTGTGTGGAAATGACACCGCCAGGGCGGCAGAGATTTTCCTTCATTTCTCTCCTTCCCGATCGCAGACTGGCTGACATTGGCTAGAAAGTGGAGCAGCTCGTCAGGGACAATCAATGCGAATCGATCGAGCTGCGCGGCTGAGGCTCCAGAGCTGGAAAATATCGCGGCAGTTGAAGAGAGCAAAAGAGAGAGAGAGAGGCAGAGGGAGAGAAAGAGGAGGGGGTGTTCAACTAAACTCTGCCCGTAGCCAACAAACATCCCTGCAAATAAATGCGCTCTGACCCTCATAAACATGTCGCTCACTATGCAAACATGGGAGTCAAAAAGTCACTGCGTGCGTAATTACGCACGGGATTTGAGTTCCCGACGTACTTATAGTGAAGGTTATTTCACTTTTATGATGAGATAACTGGCTACATTAAAAAGGATCTCTCTAAACTGCATTTATTTGTATGGTTTAACGTGCTTTATTCTGTTTTTGAATTTATATCGATAGTTTGAACAGGTGAATGAAAAAAATGAGGAATGTCATTTAAAGTCACTAAAACCCATTTAGTAATGGACATGCTATTGTTGTTTTGTTTCCCAACAGAACCCTTAGATGCACATAAATACTATGAAATCATCATGGGATTTTTGAATTTTGTATCTCACACTCAGAAAAAACTGACAAGAGATGGTGTAAACATTTATTTGCCCCCTAAAGGTTAAATTCAGGTCAGCAGGGTGAAAGTAATTGTAACTGAGTAAAAGTAACTTGTTATTACTCACCTTTGTTGCTACATTTGTGCCTAATGGTGGTTGGATTTGTTTGCAAGATAAGAAGGTTTGAAGTTTTCACCCTCTAAAAAAATAATTTTATTCGAGCTTTATTGTCTGAACCATCAGCCTGTACAAAGTTTAGAAAAATAGCATTTAAATAGGCTGGAATTATGCAGCATTTCCTGATAATACGACCTCCATGAAAAACTCTAAAGGACTGATAAAAACAGAGACATTTGGTTGTAAATGTTTTCCCTTCTTAATGTAGTTCAAGATCTTTATTATGTTTAGAGAATTATCCATTTCTCAGACCAACTCATAGAAATCAGAGTTTTTATTATTATTGTTGAGTTGCATGTTGCTCTTACCAAGTCTCTATAATAACCATTAGCTGCTATCTACATGCCACCTGTTGTTTGAAAGTGATACCATGAAAAAACTTTCTTCTGTCCTTCCACCACAAACGCAAATATGCAGAGTTTGCTAAACTCTGTTTCAGTCAGATGACATCAGTATTTAGTTTTTTAACAATAAACACAGAGTTTTAGTGTGAAGTAAGGCAAAGGATGAATATATGGAGACCCACCTCATGCCCTCTGCAGTCTCCGTGTGATGGAGGATCTGTGAAATTAAAGGGAGTTTTCTTCTAATTGCCTTGGAAACCTTTTGAGAATGCATGCTATTACTATACTATTTCAGCAACAAATGTTTGGAATTCAACAATTAAAATTAACCTGCTCCTATGACTAGTACACCTGTCAGACCTGAATCCCATACAAAGCCTGAGAGCTTGGCAGAAAATTGAAGGTTCTATCCCAATTTAATCTCAATATACATGCTGAATGCCACTGCTGTGAAGTTTATTTGACCTCAACCACCTTTAAACAACATTAAACATCAATGGATATTTGTATATGAACATGATTTATCCATTCTCTTTCTGTACAGAAATTTGTCTTGCTTAGAGACAAAATAACATGAAGAAAAAGTTCAGGGAGATCAAAATAAATACTGATTGTTCTTGGATTAGCCTTGTAAAGAAGAATGGTTTTATTGATGGTTTTCTGGTTAAATAAGGATTAAATGAGTATGAAAGGAAATAATAAATCAAATCAGACCTAATCTGTTTTCTTAAATGCAATAAAAGTTCATATTTTATGACTGTGGCTCTTTATATATATGAATAAAGTTGTTTTAAATCTGAGACTAAGCTATTTTATCAATGCATTGCTTGAAGCTGCCTGAGATTTTATGTACCGTGGCTTTTCAGATCACTTCCCAGCCATGCTGACATCATCAAAACCTGGAAGTGACTGGCACAAGTTAGGTGAAACAACATGCTCCCAGTGTGAAAAACAGCGAGTTAAAAATGTTTGAACAGCAACAAAAATGTGCACATTAGTTTGGTCCTTAACACGCACTTCCAAAAAATCGCAGATGAAAATGCAATCCCCTTGGTTATCATGTTTGTTTGTTTTTATTACTTCTAATGTAGAATTGTCCACTCATGCTCAAAATGCTGTCCCTTTCAGGCATTTATGATAAGATAAGCTATAATGTCTTTACTTCCTTTGGTGTTTGTCTTTTTATTAGCTAATGCTATAAGAACAATGACACAAGCATGAAATGAATGTATCTACATTTTGAGTTAATGTGTCTTTGTTTTAGCCATGTCTGTGAACCTTAAGACTAATGCCTGTTAATTGTAAAACAATAAGGTCTTTATTCTATTCTATTCTATTCTATTCTATTCTATTCTATTCTATTCTATCCTAAACCAAGCCAGTCGAACCAGACTTTAATCTAGTCAGTTGTACTAGAACAGGAAGACTTTTTACTTTGCAATCTGCAATCATCTGTGCCTTTCATGGGTTTAAAAGGGGGTCAGAAAGAGACAGCAGGGGAGGAAAGGAGAGTCATGCGTGGATAGATGGGTTGGAAGGAGCAGCAAGCTGTGACTCTTGGACATGTTCTGGTGGGTGCGCTGAACCCCGGAGGCTGCAGCCACACTCGGCTCTTTGTTGTTTTCGTTCTGCACAGCCAGGCACGGTACTTTCCTGAGCCGGGGAGGAGGATTAGCGTTGCATGGCCTCCATCCCCAGCTGCACACATGAGCAGCGCTGCAGGAAAGCCCCGCATGATGGCCCAAAAAGAGGTACGTCAGGGCTGAAGGGAGCTGGGAGAGACAAGGAACGACCAGCTTTCTTTCGTCCATTACTGCAAAATGTTGTGAACTTTTTAAGCACTAATCATTTAAAATGACAAGTTTCTTTCTGGAAGTGCAATTTAATGTTGATTTTTTTTTTCTCTCTCTAAACCAATCTGTTCCCCTTTTATTATTACTACTTGTGCTGCAACATTTTTACCACATTAGTTTATGTCATCACACTATTCTGTCAGTTTAGCAGCAATAAATTGCTTCTTTTGCAGCAAATAAAGTTTCCAAGGAAAATTCCACAGGAATCTCAAACCCAACACACATGCTTGACATGTTGGCTGATCTTCTGTAAAATAACACCCAAATTTATTTAGAGCATGTGGTCCAGCAACTGAGTATTTCACAACTCATCAAGAGACACTTCTTTTTTAAGCTCAGCTACAGAATACTCGCAGTCAGCTCAGAGTAATCACCAAAAATACCTTCTGCTTTAATCGTTTTCAAATGTTTGTGCCACTCTAGTGTTCACACTACTATGGGAAAAGGATGTGGCTCCCACTGGAAGTCGCATGGCGGAACAAATACAGGCAGGCATTTGACTTGAAATTGGTATTTTTTTTCTTTCTCTCTGTCTCTAGTGCCCTTTATTTATTTAGCTTTATCTCAGCAGGTGACACAAATATGGCAATTTGACTTTTCAATATTGAAAATGCTTTTCTCCAGGTTAAAAATGTTCAAACATTCAAATGCACATATTTAAATCTGCGAAATATTTTTTTTGTAGATTTTTGTTTTTTGTACATCTTTTCTTTTTCCATAACTAACACTGTTATGATCTGTGGATGTTGACCCTTCCCTTTTCTGTTTACATTAATTTGGTCATGCCATGTTTGGTTCTCTGTCTTGATTATTGTTATTGACTTAAGTCACAGTTTAGTAATCTGTCAGTTTTGATTTGCCAGTTCAGGGCCGCTGACAGTGAAATATCTTCGCCAGCATGAAACTGAAATTATATTTTGCAATTTTTGCTTATTTTAATCAACTTTGACCTTTGCAAGCTCTTTGGGTCTATGGGGCCCATTTTCACTTTTTATAGCAGTAAAACAAATGGAAGTCATTATTTACAGACAAATGCCCATTCTTAGGTTAAAGTTTATAATTTCACAAACAACACTTTCACTTTTTCACTCAAATAAAACTTTTATTTTAAAAATATGATGAAAAAAAGCAAAAACAGAAGAAATCTGTAGGAAGAAATTAGGGAGCAAATATAGAAAAGTAAATTAAGACCCTTTGTTCTGTCCATATGCAGTAATCTACTGCATTGGACAAATACGACACAACCTAAAGCAGTGAGGAATGAATCCCACCATGCTTTGTGTGAGGAAAACATGATGGGAAGCACACACAACTCCATTATCTGACTTTTATTTTGAAAACTGCTAGACATTCTTTTTTTTAAAAAGTCAACTTCCTGAAGGCATGGTTCACAGAATAATGAAATCACCAGGAAGAAAATCCCTAACCTTCCACCTCATCAGGGCAGACCACTAAGAATGAGGATGGAAATGTATCGCCGTTGAGGGAATTGACAGTTTTGCATCTTTCAAAATAAACTGTAGTCATTGTTGTATACTTAAGCTGTATTAGTTTGTCAGTTTGTTGTGTGTGAAATAAGCACAGTGGCACATTGTAGATCTGCAACGCTGTCTGACCTGATGATGCTGTAAGCTTGGTGCCACCACTGATTCCCATCTTGTTTGAGGGTTGATCATCAACAAACTTTTACATTTTGAAAATTTGGTTGCATCACACAAACACAAAATTGATGAATTTCAAGCCCTTTTGCCCAAAAGAAATAAGCAAAGATTTCATAGCAACTATAATAGCAGTCAATGTATATGACATAATTGTAATTACCAAGGGAAAAACCTTGATACTCAATGGTATAACATTATGTATGTAAAACAAAATAGTTTGGGAAGAGGTGTGAAATGAGAGGAGGAAACAATTTAGATAGTTATAAAATAGAGCTATAACATGTCCAAGGAGCAAATTGTCCTGTAGCTGTAAATAAGCAGCAGATGAAGCTCCTTTAAGGACAAAACCGTGCATGGAGCAACATCTGTTAGAGTGAGCACATAAAGTACACCCCTCGGCTCCACCTGGGAGTAAATTGCTTGTGCTTTTGAAGAATGCTCTGAAGAAGATGCAGCCTGCTGCAAATTGGCATTTCTTAAAGTACTTAGAAGGTTAGAATAAAAAACTAAAATGTTATTTTATCTAAATTACTCTTATCTCTTAAGAGCATTTCCATAAACTTCTATAGAGACTAACATAATAGTGATTGTAGTTTTATGCTAAAATAGCTTTAAAGCATATGAGTGGACTTGAACTGACAGAAAAAAAGGTTTATTTTGTTTACACCAGCCCTGGATCTGGAAGATACCTCATAAATGATTAAGAGACTTTCAACCAGCAAGTTCCTTCCACAGCTGTAGCAGGACTGCTTTCCACCAAGTGGTTTTTCGAGTTGGGGTCAGACGATGTTGGTTGCCAACAGGCCACTGGAACAACTTGTGAAATTAAGGGGAATATCAAATGTGAAATTGGGGTTGTCTTCTTTCTGTTTACAGTTGAAACCATTTCTTTCATGTATTGTTTGAAACAAAGGCTCCACAGTGAGGGACAAGAAAGTCCTAACTTCAAATCTCAATATGGGATCTTTCTGCGTTGAGTTTGCATGTTTTCCTTCTGCACAAATAGCTTTTCCCCACAATGCTCAAACAGAATAATTGGCCTCTCTCTATTGAAGGTGAGGTTGAATGCTATTTATTTTGGGGTCATTAGCGAGCAGCAAACTTGAGCAACTTACCCTTTCATCAATTCGACACAAACAAAGTTATTTTGTTTTACGACTAATATAAGCCAAAGCCACAACAACAGCTGCATGTACTGCCACCTAAATGGTGTGACTACTTTCTCAAATGATCATGAGTCACAGTAAACAGGCAAACACTGCCCCTCATGTGTCAGATCCAGCAGCCCAGCTGTTGAAGAGACGAAAATTAAAGGTTAGCTCGCCATCTAGTGGTAGACATTATAGCATTGCACCTTTTTAAGGAATTGTTTTGTTCTTTTAAAACTCCTCTGACATTGTCTTAGATAACACCCTAGTGATTTATTCTCTCTTATTTAAAGAAATAAACAGTGTCTTAATTTTATTTTAACAATAAATTCTCCAAATAATGTGTCAACTCTGGTTAGCTACCAAAATGTTTATAGGAGGTGCTATTTTCATCCATCCATTTTCTTACACTCTTGTCCCCAGTGGGGTCAGGAGGTGCTGGTGTCCATCTCCAGCAAACGTTCCGGGCGAGAGGCGGGGTCACCCTGCAGGTCGTCAGAATGTCGCAGGGCAAAGGTGCTATTTTAAAATAACTATTTATTGGAAGAAACAGTTAGTTATTCATCTGGAATCCAAACATCAAAATATGAAAAACAATTAGAATAAGTAAGAATTTTCAGTCAAATATTGTTAATTTTTCTTTAGATTTTCACATAGTTCAGTGCATGCCTATTCTTGGCGCTATATAAAGCATTTCCTGTATTTTTTTTCACTGTACTGTGACATATGAGTCTTTCATATTCTTAAAAAAAAAAGAAAAATCAAAGCTTCTAAATATCAAACCGGCTATCCTGCTGATGCAGCGTTGATCGCCCAGGGTAAATTCAATAAAAAACATTCAGCTCCTGTTTGTTTCTTTGTGTTGGACAGCAGCAGGGATTTTAGTCTGCTGTGGTAAAACTTGAGAGTTTTGTCAGCTTTATTTTATTTTATTTTTTTACATTTTATAATCTCAAAGGAACAAAATGTAGCACTGTGTGTTCTTCCTATAATAAGGGAATTTATTGTGACACATCAACTATATCAATAAGAGAGAGAAAAAAATGTCTGTGGTGCCGCTAAATTACATTTCAAAACTATTTTACACTTGTTGGAAAAACTCCTTTCAATGTGTGAAATACCTGGCATGATGAAAAATCAACAAGGCAAAAAGCAGAACTCAAAACTGTTAACAAAAGCAGCTTTGTAGTCTCAACTTTAATTGCCAAGAGCAATAATTACTAAGCATCACAAGCTCTGAAAAGTCCTCCTCATGTTTCAGAGCAGCTGTTATGCAGCTGACAGTAATGACCACACAGGTGCACAGTTATAACACGTGTCTGGTAAGCTGAGAGTGGGGAGAAAATCTGTGGCAAAATCTTAAGCTAAGCCCAAAGATTTCAATCAGGTTGAGGTCTGGGCTTTGACCAAACGTGGCACCAGATTCGGTGGTACGGAGGAGCTTCCTATATTTTTGATGGTACTGTGATGGGAATTGATCATCTGTCTATCTATAACATATTCAACATGCCCTATAGTCACCTAATGAATAGTGAGCCTAATGAATACAGAACATGGCAATCTCTGGCACCAAAGAAAAACAAGTCCATTGCAAACCATTTCTGCAAACCAGAGATAAAACTAGTATGTAATGTCAAAACTCAATATATGACACATAACAAAGTTTAGTTTGTTTCACTTAGTTTGTAGTTTCTTTGCAATAGCAAAATGTGCCTGTTGTTGTAATTGGGGACAAATTGTTGAAAAAGAACCAGGGTCCTGCAGACTTTTTCAAAAGGTTAATGGTTCAATTCAACCCCATTTCTCAGGTAGTTTTATTCTAATAAGACAAGTTAAACTGTTCACAGTTCGCTGATAAACTATCAAAGACACTGACATCATCTTAAAGTCTAAATCCGTGTATTTGAAACGCTGCTTACATAAGAACTAACTGTTAACGGCCCTTTTCTGTAATTTGGTGGAGCTCTGGCCTCTAGTTCTCCTCACTGACCAGTGCTAATAAAAGTGATGCAACGTCACTTAAAAAAAAATAAAAAACTTTCATGTTGATTCTCAAACAGACATGGATATTTTTTCAGAATTGTTTTTGATTCTGCCAGTATATTTGATTGATGTTTGATATCCTGTTGGCACACCCAGGTCTGAACCAAGCACTCGCCTTCGGATGAAAAGAAAAAATTGTATTGATGAGAAAACTTTTACAAAACAGACAGTGAATTTTATAACAACAATGTCAAGTATTTTTAGAGGAGTCGATGTGAGGCTTTGAACAAGCTGTCAGGAGCTCCAGTATCTTGCTGAGGGTCTGTGCAAACTGGTGGGAGTAATGCAAATGGGGGACGTTTAAAAGGTTTAAAAATAATATTCTTAAGAAGAAGTCCATTTACCTTTTGCTAAAGTACTTAGGATTGACATGTACTGGATGACAGAACCCTCATCAGTGACACATTTGGATTTCCCAACAGGACAATGATTGTAAACGCAACAAATACAAATTAAAACTAGTTTGGGTTGTGGAATGGATGGAGCTGTAAGCTTCTGTATTGGTTCCAGTCTCTCCTCCAAAGTGGTAGGTATCAGGAACCAACTACTTTAAATTAATCCTAATTCTGAGGACTGGAGAAGTGAAGTAAACAGTAAGATTATACATGATGTTTGTTGACAGCTTTAAAAAGAAAATGCCTCAGTTTTCATTTTTATCACATTTGTTGCCTGTATGTGTTTCACACTAAGAAAAAAGGAATGGTTGAAAAGCCTCTTGTAGACCAACATTGCTAAAAGTCTAACAAACTCAGTTCAGATGGCTAGATTTTCTGCTTGAGCTTGAGCTTAAAACTTTTCTTGAGGAACTTTTGACTGCCCTGCTTGACTGATTTGCCTTGCAGACAGCTGAACCAACTCCACAGGCCAGAAGTTTCATACTCTGCTAAACTCAATCTGAATGCTAATTGATCCGAATTGCTTTGATTCATGAAAATTACTTTCAAATTATTTGCAGGGGAAGTATGTTTTACAGTTATTCTGCTCTAGATTGATTTTTAATCAGTTGAAACTGTAATTATGGCTTGTCCTTCAGTTCATTAGACTAATAGACCATTAAATGATGTTGACGTCCAGCCAGTCAGTGTTTCGCATTGTGTGGTTTCCAGTTTCAGTGCACAATGGAGTCAAATAAATCATTTAAATATTTGTCTATTCTGTTTGTTGTGCCACTTAATAGAAGAAGATTTCCATGAAAAATGATGCTTTGGATGATTGAAAATTGGACATCGCCTTTAATGCACCATCCCTATCATTAAACTTGATGATGGCTGCATCGTTCTCTGGAGATGCTTTTCTGCATCAGGAACAGAAAACCTGGACAAATGTATATTTACTTATTTAAGTATTCCAGCAATTTACAAAATATGTCATTAAATAAGTAAATAACTGAATGTAGAAATCACTCTTCAAACTTTTATTCATTGTATGTTCCAAAGCATCTCAATACAGTTACTGATTGATGGATGTGGTATCCAGTTAAACTATTGTGAAGGTCAAACAATTTAATATGTAAACTATCAATGTATTAGTTATACATATGTCGATATTGCAAATATATATAATAAACATAAAGATAAAGTAAATTCAAATAATTTGACCTACTTATTAATGTGTGCAGAAATAATTGTTTTGCACATTTGTATATGTTTGTGAACATTTTTAACTTATTCAATGCTCTTCACAAATACACTGAATTGTCACATGTATAAATATTTCTCTGGCTAATTATGTATTTATTCGACTATGGCATTTTTACCCCTCAATGTCCAAATTCTGTCAATGAAGGGAAAATAAAAAACACATATAAATTTAAAATCTGTTCACAGTGTTTATATTTTCAGGGGGACTTGAGAATAAAAATTGGCTGGTTCAGCAACAATTAAGAGCTCATAATTGGTCTTTTGACAGCAGTCTTTTTTAATAGTTTTGAAGGTATAATATTTGTAAAAGCTCACATTTAAACACTATCATGCGTTAGTTTGTGACACAACATTCCAATAAATCACATTGAGGTTTGAGGTTCCGACGTGACAACAAACAATTTCAAAACATTTGACGTTTTTGTCGCCACCGAGAGAGAAAAAAAAAATGATCCGCGGGCTTGCAGGTATAGATCCAACCTGCGTTTACTGCGGATGCTGCAAAAATGTCCACAAGATATTCAAACCGGCCTGCAGGCTTCTCATGCTGCGCAACCACATTTCCAGAATACCAGGATTATATGGTTCTGCGGCGTGCGTGCGTGGGGGGCAACCCCAACTCACCCTCCATCTGATGGCAGCATCAGGCAGTCCCGTGAAACGCTTGCGTGGGAGTTCCCTCCACCGCCATGTCGGGATGGTGCACATCGCTCCCTTTCTCCCTCTCTCCCTCTCTCTCTCTTTCTCCACACATCCTCCCCCACATTATAACAGCTTAGCACGGCAGAAGTAGATCCTACAGCATCCAGCAGCCAGCATCCCTCTATCCCTGCCTGGGGAGCAGCAGTCCTACCCGGCGCAACACCGTGTGAGTGATGCCACAGCATCATCCGCATTTCGACACGAAATAATCGAGAGTTAATCCCGCAAAGGAGAGCTTGGGGTGAAGGGAAAATTTGCTTCAGCCTCGAAGACGACAACTGCCCATGAAGATGTCTAACGCTGACACCGTCTTAAACCCCACCGATCGGGTGGTAAAATGTAAGTTAGCCTACATTTTGCGCTCGGATGTGGCTGCATTACATAATATCCCAAGCGCTGCGGTTAAAGGGGGTTGCGGGGGGGGGACGTGTCCTTTGCTGTTATTTTTATCGTGCCAAAATGATTGATCAAGTTGCGTTGGTTGGGAGGTTATAGTGGACAAGAGAAGCTTTGATGTTGATAAACAATCCCAGGTTTCTCTGCTGCACAAGCCCTCCCCCAAGGAAGTCAGGCATACAGCACGAAGCATTACATATATCTGTATATAAATATGCATGCATTCCACGATCTAACTGGATCTTTTTGCTACTGCTCGGTTTTACAGTAGCATAGCGTGTAGGCTGTAGCAGGCAGGAGAAGTGAGGAGGAAGAAAAGCTCAGTTGGCGAGCTTTGTGGTAGAAGCTGGAGCAGTGATGCAGCAGGATTTCGTGGGCTTTAACGGGGGCAGCAGAGGAGGAAGGGGGCATGAAATTGACATTTAATGGGATATACTTTACCAGGAGTGAGTCACATTTTAATTTGATTAGGGGGAATAAAGAAGAAGAAGAAAAAAAAAAGGCATGTATGGAACTGATCGATGTGGGATGATGAGGTCCTCACAGTTGCCATAGCTCACTTGGCCCAGCTCATTTTGAGCATGCATCTGCACTGTGCATGAATATATTTTTATAGTATACTGTCCAGTGTATTATCAGGATGGCGTAGCACAGGGGTCCCCAAAGTCAGTCCTCAAGGGCCAGCATCCTGAATGTTTTAGTTCTCTCCCTTGTTTAATCCACCTGGATCAAATGGTGGCTCATTAGAAGCCTAAGAAGAACACTGATGCGCTGAAAGGGTTGTTACCACAAACATGCAGGATGCCGGCCCTCGAGGACCAACTATGGGGACCCCTGGCAGATCTATCAGCATTAGAACCACTATATGCTCAGGATTTGGAGAAACACAGGAATATGTGAACTCCTACATATTTGTGAAAATTATCTATTGAAGCATCAAATATAAGCTTAAAGTTAACTATTTTTTAATAGGTGGTTCTTGTGTGAATGAAAGAGCACCTGTTTTCTGCTGCCTCTCACACTACCAGACACACCCTCACCAACAAAGCTCGTACTACAAGGAGTATTTTTATTATACAACCGACAAGAAACCACAATATTTAACTTCTACTGTCGACTGGAAACGAAAATGAGTGGAGAAGAATTTGTCAGTTCAGGTTTAAAGCCAAGATTTTTAACTAAATATGATAAAATGTTGTCCAGATTCCATAACAGAGACACCAAAACAGCACTTTCATTCAGTGCCAATTCATACATTGCATGGATTCCAACTTTTGTGTAGAGTAGTTTCTTTCTGCTGTGGCTGCCCCCCACAGGCAGCACTGCCTTTGGCAAAAAGCCATATTGCCCACACGTTTAACATAACAAATCTACATGGACAAAGTGATTGAGTTTGATAAACCATTACAGACATACAAGGCATTCTAAAGAAAATCTTTTGACCCACAAAATATTTCTTCATATTGCCAAGGCAGAAGCACAGTAAATAAAAAATTTGTCATCATCGCAGTTCATGCAAAGTAGATATCCAAATGCAGGGACAGACCAAGGTAGAAGTAAACTTTGTCACTGCTTGGTTCTTCTGGCAGAAATTTAACTTACACAGGACATGTGTACTAGTTGCACATTCTAACTAAAAGCATTTTATTTTGGTTCTTGTGAATGCAACGTTAGAGATCCTCACAGTTTCAGTTGTTGTTAAAAACTAAACCAAAAGAAACAAAAGATTGAGGATGGAGAGAAAAAAATGAGTGTTATGGATCCCTGTTACGTGTCAAAGGGTTAATGTTTAAACAAATACCTGCTGTCAGGTTTACTGGAGGTATCCCCAAATTAAATGTTATTATTTAATTGATATTATTATTACTATCTGATTACATGTTATTTTCCCACAGTTGTAAATGAAATAAATAATACACATAAATTATATATTTAAGTGTTGAGCTGCAGAGGGTGTTGCAGATAGCTTATCTTTCAAATATTAATGTGTGTTAAATTACTTTTATATCTATTTATCAGGTTGCAATATTAACAGTAATACTGCAGTTGATGAGATAGTCAGTGTCATACTCAATGAAGTAAAAATATTATTGAAAAGTTAATTCCTTTCAATATATCCATTCACAAAATCACATTATATATATTACATATACAAGGCTAATGTTAATAAGCCTTTATTTATGTATTTATAATAAATTTATACTTACACCTAATGAAAACATAAGATTACATTTTATCAGTAAAAACATTTCTAATATGTGGGTTTAATATCTGAGCCTCTAAATGATTAGATATGACTGTATACACTGCAGATGACCACACTGGAGATGTAGACAATTCATTATATTGTTCAATAAATAAACAATATATGAATTAATTGAGTAATTGATTAAACATTAAACTGAAATTGTTGCTCATAGAACTTAGAGCAAAACAAATGAAGTGTTTAGTTGTTGTTTTTCTCTCTTTGTCATAATGTCGTTTTTGCATTGGCAGAGAGGACTTGGTGAATTTTAACCAACATACTCAACTCAAAACCCAAAAATGCTTTTTCATTACTTATGTGGCACAAATTAAAACTGAAATACTGGAAAACCCTTAAGGAAATATTGGTGACAACTACCCTCTTGATTCCTCAATGTAACTGATACTATCAAAAATACTAAATTACACAGAATTAGAAGAAAGTGAGCAACATCGAAGAAAACTGGGGATTAATCTGATATCACCATGCCATGATTTACTAATATTGTGCATGTTAAAGAGGGCAGCCGCTTGTATATCTAAGGATGACTTGCAATTTGAACAACAACAATGACTGTTGACCAAGAGTTGACAAAAAAGTGTGAAGCAAACAGAAAGTCCATATCAGCTCAGGCTCACAGCCAGCTTTCTGACTGCAACGCTTTACTTTTGTAACATGAACATGTAACTTTGAGGAGTCTGAAACTCTGAACATGTTATGCATTTGTTTCAGTTTTATTACTTGTGTATTTTGTAGAAACTATTTGAGCATTTAAAATAGGGAAACATTTACTCAAATCCAAGTTGGAGTCATTTTCTAAAGGCTCTAAAACATGTAATAGGTTTTGTTATTTCTTCACAGGCTTGCGGATATTCCTTTTGTCATTTTTATCTGCTTTTCCTATTTTGGTATTCAGCTTTGAAGAGACAAGCCTTTCTTTTTACAATTCCCAGAGTGCCAAATGTAAAACAAAAAAATCTTAAAGAACTGAATCACAGTGGCATCAGTTGATCAAAGTTTGCAATCATGACAATAGCGAGTTACTATGTTCTGGTGCAATCACTATGTGAGACGGGGATATTTTTATCCTTGTGGGCATAGCTTTAACCTAAAGCAATCTAGGTTTATCTTCAGTTGTTCTTTCTCATACACGTTTGACCTGACAGAACATAAAAAGCTTTGGTTTCTGCTGGCCAGTGCAGTTTGATTTTCTGCTGAACTGTTAACATCAACCTGTGCACAATTTTTTCTCACTTTGTCACTTGTTTCTTCTTCCTAAACTCACTTCTAATGACAGTCACAACGATGAAATAGTTTGACAAGTTAGAAGTAGACCAGTGTTTGCTAAATGTAATAAATACATTTTGTTTGGAGGTTCAAATAGTGGAATATCTCACAGAGTAGACCTTCCACATGGAGGTGCAAAGTGAACCTGACACCTTCCAACTCTAGTTAGTCCTATCATGTGGGGCTGTACAGTGTTTCCTAATAGGATCCAGGATCCCTCTTTTGCAATAATATCTATTACATATATGGTTGTTCTTTTTTTTCTATTGTTCAGTGTGATAACCTGTTTTAGGAATGTTTGTCAGGAATCAGGAACACAATACAACACAAGTTTTATTCAAAGCTGATTGGAAAATTTGTGTTGTCAGCTGACTGACCGTGTCTAATAAATCACTGTCTCCATGTGAACCTCCAGTGCAAATTGCAGTTTTCTGGAGCACCACTGGCTGCACTCCAACACTCAACTGCTGTTGCTGTTGCTATTGCCACTGCCGCTGCTGCTACTGCTGTTGCCCGGCAACATACAGTATTTCATAGCTCAGCTGAGCTTGGCGCTGAGCAGAAGTCAGCTTTTCATCTCTGCACCACACATCTATATCAGTGTACTTGTATAATGTGCCTTTGCTTCTGCAGAAGGTGTTGTGGAAGAATATTACATAAGATGCAGGGATATTATATTTAGGATTTTACTGTTATTACCCATATTAAGAAGACTATTATAAAAATATAGGCTAAATGCATTTTGAGTAAATACGCAGCGAGTCAATTTTTTTCTCATAGAATTAGGAATTTATTTAATAATTTTATCATAAATTGTTTTAGAAGAATTTACAAGGAGCTACATTTACAAGGTTTTTACCTCAAAAAGCAAAGCATGTTCTAATTTATGAGAGAAAAAAATAGATATATGAATATGTGAATATTGTTGTTGTTATTTTTTATTTACTTACATGCTTTTAATTTTTGCCTGTACAATTTGAGTGCAATGAATAAAGCACAATGGAATGGCCATATTTTATTATCAAGTTTCTTTATATCCAAATTTGTTCCAAATGTGGAATAAATTGTTCCAAATTGCTAAAGCTGTGGTTAATGTATTTCATTTGTATTAAGTTTCAATGTCATTCCAGTTTAGTAAAAAGCAAAGAATAAATAAAAATCTAAAAATAAACAATATTAAGATTGCATTGCTGTTGGAAAGAGAGACGTTGTGTTGATCTACAGTTGTGTGAAGTCAGAGGTCCTGCAATGGCACTGAATTAGAAAATCACACTAAATTTGTATTTACTGATTTTTACAAATCCACACTAGAACAATCAGATAAAAAAGTATGCTGTTATTTAAAGAAATATTTGCAAGAGTTAAATATTATCATTGTTTTATTCAACATAGTATGCTAAGACTATTTTGTGAGCTTTTTACTTGTCACTATGTTTGCGCTGGACAGTATCTGTGAATATTTGCTCAAGAAGTGGACATTGTAGGTGGTGCACCAAAAATAATTTTTCTGTGTGAAACATACTGAGAACAGAGTAACTAACACAGAGTCACCTTTTGATGTGAATGTAAAGTGGTGTAAAAAAACAAAAACATTGTAGTGGTTTGAATAATATTTAGTCTACCATGTTTATTAAACATGTAGGCTAATAAATTATTTTATGTTCCATTTAGCTTCAGATAATGAGCTTCGTTGCTCTTAGATTAGTTGTTTAGTTTCAGACTTTTAACTTTGGCCCTTTGGACTATCTTTTAGTTTCAAGTTAGTTTGGAGTATTAGCTTCAGAGCGTTACGAAAGCTCGGGTAGGGTTAGAGTTAGGGTTAGCCAAAACCTTCCTTTAAAAAAATCCTAAACTATCTGTAATATAACAACAAATAATGTTTATAAGTAACAAAAGACGTAAAGTGTGCATTTCCTCACACTGTTTTCTGACTTTGTATGCTAACTTTGCAGAAATAAGGTGATTTTGCTTGATATATTATAGTTTGTTTCTTCATGTTTTAAACTGATAACTGCTTTTATACTGCTTACAAAAAATGAACAGATTTTTGAGTGCTGTTATATGTAGTGGGCTCATTCACTTCCTCTGCAGTGCATTCAACGCTGCTTTGTACTTGCTGGTTAAGTGTCAAAGAACACGTCGCCATCACAGATACACACTGCGCCCTGTGAAAAATTTTAGGCCCTTTAACTAAACTTGCAGGGGCTTGCCTTATTATCCCAGGGGTAGTGTCTTTGAGATTTCTCTAGTTTAGCTTTCATTATTAAAGACCATCTTCACCACACTGAGTTCAGAGCCTCTTTCTTTGTCTTTTCTTCCTCTGGTTGTGCTGAGTGGCCTTGTTAGTTGCACACTGCAGAAATCTGGCATACATACAATTGTTCATTCTCTGAGTTTCATATTGTTTTTGACTTATAGCATATGTGCATGTTTCCAGTAAGAGTGTGTTGGTGCCTTTGTTTCTCATTAATGTAAATTAGCAACTACACTAACATTTTCTTCCCATGTAAATTATTCATTCTTTTCACACTTTTTCTGTGTATCTAGATTAATGTTTGTATATGTGTCCAGAAACTAGTAGTCACACAGATCATCATCAAATTTTAAAATAATAACAATAATCCTTGCCTGCCATCACCGAAGTAATGATCTGTGCTTGGATTTCACAGTTTTACAGACTGTCTGTCTGGTGGGTAGGTGACTGGTGCAGATTTAATGACCACACGCTTTAGAAAACTGGGAAGAGTGAATCAATTGCTTGAATGTTTTATGCAGGATTCAGAAAACACAAAACTCCACATCTGCACTGGAATACGTTGCATTAAAAAGCAGATGTTCTTGTGAATATCATACATTATAAACACATAATTTAATAGTTGGATTGTCAGTGGCACTAACAGTTACTGGTGTTTCTGTTGTATGCCAATTATTTGAGTTACAGTTTTTGCCTCTATGCTCTCTCCTTCCTTAGCTGTCCCCTTCCCCCTAAGCCACCGCCTTACAATGAAGGAAGTGTTCGACTGTGAAGGCAAACCTCGCGTAGATCTGCTGAAGGCTCACCTGACCAAGGAGGGCCGTGTGGAGGAAGCCGTCGCGCTTCGAATCATCAATGAGGGAGCAGCCATCCTCCGTCAGGAGAAAACTATTCTCGACATTGAGGCACCAGTCACAGGTATCACATGGATTAGGGATGTTTGCCAGTTTCTCATGGAAAGCTGAATTAAACCTGGAACAAATTTTTATGATCTTTAGTATATGAAAGACTGTAATTCACTACATATGTTTTGATATGTCATAGTTTTGAAAATGGGCTCTTTCTGACAATGATTTAGCATGTTTAGCATCAAAGCCATGGAGCTTACTTAAAGTTAGCCATTTTATTATTAGGCAGTTTTATTATTAAACAGTTTTGTTTACCTCTTTCAATCCTATTTAAATCATTCCTGGTGTTTATTTTCACCCCCAAACAGGGGACAATTACCTGAAAAGGTAATGTACAATTGAGGCTGATGACTCCCAGTAAATTTAGCATACATCTTTTCAGCAGTTATCCAAATCACATTGATATGTTGATGCACATCCTAGTCGCTGATCTGATGTCTATTCTTTGTTCATATGCATCATTGTTGAGGAACATTTAATGAGTTCCCCTTCAATTTATTTGTCCTTGCTTTAAAAGTATGAGAACAGTTTTTTACTTAGCCGCTCTTTAAAATGCAAAAGACAATAGGTCATGCTCAAATGAGGTAGATGTGTGTTCATCATCATTAGACTGGAAATGGCAGTAAGAAAATAGTTTATTTAATAATAATAATAATTCAATAATAACAATTCAAATATTTAAAATAGCAGAACAAAACTGGATGAGGATTTGAGTTATTGTGGGATATAGTAGGCTGCAGTAATTTTATTGAAGAAGGAAGAAAAAATAACTCCAAAGTTAAAACTGAGTCTTAAAAATAAAGCACTATTTAGTTATTGATTTTGGCGCTTGGGCAACAGTTTAATAGACAATAATTGTAGACAGTCTGTTCTTTGGTGTTGCTCAGGATGAGTATTTTTAGTACATGTTCTTTTGATCTTTGTTATTGTTTCAGCCCAGTCCATGTTAGGTTCAGATGGAAATTTACCAGGAGAGCTTTACTGGTTTTGCCCTGGTCAGATTTAAATTTAAAGTAGTTTTGCACTGATTGTTTTAATGTAGAAAAACAGAGATTACTGGATTAAAAGGAAAGTAATTGAGGCATTTTCAGTCATGGAAAATTGTATATATTTTACACCATTTATAGAAAGACTTTATAGACTTAATAAGAGTTGGTATTTCAGGAATTATGCTTTATTTCTTTACATTTAGCCCCACAAATAATTGTTTTGTAAATATACCAACATACAAATAAACAAAAATAGTGTAGCGGCTTCTCTGTAGTTGCACCATTGGTATTTATTAAAATGAAAAAAAAAATAAAAAATGTTGTTTTGGACATATCTAGCAGTACTCACCTCTTTTTATTAATTTGGGAAGTGCTGTTAACATTTCCATTTGATTGATGGATGGATGGATGGATGGATGGATGGATGGATGGATGGATGGATGGATGGATGGATGGATGGATGGATGGATGGATGGATGGATGGATGGATGGATGGATGGATGGATGGATGGATGGATGGATGGATGGATGGATGTCCAGTCTTAAAGAGCTGCCATCCTGCAAATTTTAGGTGCATCCCTTCTCCAACATGCTTGAATCAAATAAACTTACCAGGCGTTTACAAAGCTGAATGACTGATGGTGTAGAAATTCAGGTGTGTAGGAGTCGGGAAAATCTAAAAGTCGTTGGATGGCAGGTCTTGAGCACTGAATGTGATTTAATAAGGGCACTTTTTGTGCAAATCATTGTTTTAAATTCACTCTGATTCCCAAAGGTTTAGTTCTTTGGACATTTGATTTGAAACCACTTCACGTGGTTTATTAATGCTTTGTTTACTTTCATATGCATGCTTAATGCAACGAGATGCATGATATTAAATAGAAGCATCAGTATCAATTAATTACCTCATGATCAGCTTAACATTTTCAGAAGTGACAAACTGATGAAAATCACATCTTCAGGCCTCAGCCTCCTGGTCTAAATAGACGTTGAACGTTTTGAGGTGAAAATCTTTAAAAGTATTGTGTGCGGGCATTTGTATGTTTGTTTCGTATCTTTGTGAGCTCGGCTGCATTTGAATTTCAATGTGGCTTTTGCCTCCATGTAATACATGGGTGTTTGTGCATGGGCCTGCACCTATGTGCGCATGTGTGTGTTTGATTGCTTTAGTCACACAAGCAGTCTCCCACACACATTGCTCTGAGCTTTGAGTGGGCGAAGGCCACTGTGGAGCTGATAGGGGAGACGGAAAAGCGAGAGGAGATGGAGGATGAGCAGGAGAGAACGAGACAGAGCGAGTTGATAATGAAAAATTGAAGGCAGCAAGGAAATGAGATGTAGGTTTGCACTCCAGAGCCATAGTGTTCGCTGTGAAAAAGCATACATCTCCCTGGGGGCTTGGGTTTCTTCTACCCCTTTGAGGTTTGCGCTTCTCATTTCTCAGAAGTAGAGAAAGGAGGCCTTAAAGACCACAGAAATATCTCATTACCATCATGTCCTCAATGTAATTGCTCAAAGTGCTTCCATAATTATTTAAAGGTCTCGCCAGTAACACAAATCATCTTCATTATTTCCAAACTATAAATGTATTTTTTTTTACATTTTGTACAAACAACAGACATATTGCATGGACAAAATCTTGCTTTACTCACTGATGATCTCAGCATCAATAATGTGCTCTGCTTTGTTGTTTACAAACATCATCACCATAATTTTATTGTCACTTTATCTGCATAGATATCTTCTGATCTGCATACACACAGATTTAAACGTCTGTTTCAACACATTATTGCCTGTGGCAGATGGATTGCATGGGTCAGAAATCGTATTTACACCTCCTCTATTGTCATTGCGATTTGTTGTTATCCCATGTCATTGCAAGACTGACAATAAAAAAGATGACATGGTTCTTTGATAGCAGAGCAGATACAATTTCTGCAGAGGATGTGTAAACCCCTTCAAAATAATCTCCTGCCTTTCTACACTGAAACTGATATGTTCATTGCAATGTTGGCTACTTACAGACCTAAAGCAGTGGTCAGACTGGCTCACATGTGAAAATATACCAAATAGTATTTATCAATTTTGCCTTCTGTCATTTATTTATGCTATTTTACCTTTCTTTACTTTTTTTTCTTTTTATATGGACAAAAGCTTAATGTGAATAGGAAGCTAAATATTAGCAAGTTTACTATAAAGATGAAACACAATGCATCTGGTTTTCTCCAATGTGTGCGTATTGTCTATTTTAAATAAATAAAATAATGCAGTGCTTCCAATAGGATGGATTTTTGAAGTTATACTGCTTTCTGTATGCCTGTTTTTGACTTCCTCTCTGAATATCTGTTTTTATTTTCCCAGTGATTAGATGTAAGCTATGTAAAAATTGCTTTTCTTTTTGACCTTTCAGAGAGGATCTCTTGAAAGTTTGTTGTGGTAAAGACTAATTTTTGGTATCTCTTGAGGTCTGATCTGCTGATTTATCTCTAATATACACTTCTCACTATTGCAAATCTGCATTTATTTTCTATGATGTAGAGGAACGCTCAAATTTGATCAAGATAAGTCAGGCTGCCAAAGATTTTGTGAAAATGTCGACAATGAGCTCTCACACACCTTTAATATTAAAGAATCAACTGAAATATTGCAGCAATGACTCACTATTAACATTATTTAAAGTCACTCAAAGCTGTGGTATCTGCAATAATGTGGATTCATTTGTACTTGAATCTGATAAATTGACCTACTTTTTGGTCTATCCTGGTTATCTCACTATTAGGGACGTCTCATGTGGCATTCATCTCCAGTTAGGTCAGCTGCAGTGACATTGCAGTATGAATGTCACTGCAAAAGGACCTGGTTATTCTGCAGTTGAACAATGGAAATGCCACAACCTTAACCCCAGTACTATTCAAGATAAAGCAATTTTATTTGTGCAGCTCATTTTTAATAATAAAATTCAAAGTGTTTTATGTAATTAGAAGTGAAAAAAAAACACAAGCAAAACATATTATATTTGTTCAGTGAATTAAAGGAAAACAGTGGCATGCTTAAAAACAGACTACACTTTTTAATATTCCAATTGTTACTGAAAGGACTGCAGAAATGTTATCCAGATGAAATAATCTTATACTTGATTGATTTATGACAAAGAAATTGATGGATTATTAGACATTTATTCATTGCGTTTCATCTCATTAAATGACACATAATACCACGAGAAAGGATTTCAAGTTCGTATCACCATTCATTGGCCAGTGGGAACAGTTTGTTACCATGGAGACGCTTGACTCAGGCTGACTGTGGAGTCACACTGATTTCCTTTGCAAGTTTTCCTATTGCTGGGCATCAAGGAATGTAAAAGCTTCTTCTCCCTCCTAAGTACTTTTTGATCTCCCAAATAATAAAATACGACTTTCTGGTTTTTATTATTTTTTACTCAACCAATATCACAAAAAATACTCAAAAAACTCTTCAATTGCCAGTTGAAGTGAAGCTAATCATTTCAATTTATTGATTTGTATCAATTGAAATGATACTAATAATGATGCCTGTGTTTTCCTTAAATAGATTATTAGTTTGAACTAACAGTAGACACAATAAAAATACAACTAATACTATTATGTAGTAAATAATATGAACAAAGTTTTATATATCTTTAATTTAAATGAAGTCTTCATTTTTATATAATTAAAATTAAAAAAATAAAAATTTTTTGGTAAACTTGACAAAGTTGCTGTGCTTGAAAAAGTAGCATTCAGAGGAAAAATTTAAATTCCATACCATATTTTTTCCTTTGCTCGTTTTCTAGTCTGTGGGGACATCCACGGTCAATTCTTTGATCTTATGAAGTTGTTTGAAGTGGGAGGATCGCCAGCCACAACACGGTACCTGTTCCTCGGGGACTATGTTGACCGTGGCTACTTCAGTATTGAGGTGAGAATATAGTTTTGCATATGCTAAAAGAAAAAAAACACAATGCATGCGTGCTCTAAAATAACTAAATCTATGCTTGTCTGTTTGCTCTGACAGTGTGTTTTATACCTTTGGTCGCTGAAAATCCTCTATCCAAAGACACTATTTTTACTTCGTGGAAATCATGAATGTAGACATTTGACAGAATATTTCACCTTCAAACAAGAATGTGAGTACCTCGCAAGGTTCAACGCGTTTTTTTTTGAGGCTGTTCTTCTAGTCTTGGCGCACTCTTGTATAGCCTGCAGCATGTCTGGAGGAGCTAATCCACTACAGTCTAGCACATGTGACAGTATGAAAGGCTGGAGTTTTCTGTCAACAGATGAAAATTTGATGTTGATCGCTAAATGTTTTAGTGAAAATTATGAGTTGAGATTTAGCATAAATTTTCATATGTGCAGTTGATCCATCGTTTTGTCTATCAGGTAAAATCAAGTACTCGGAGCAGGTGTATGACTCATGTATGGATGCATTTGACTGCCTTCCTTTGGCTGCACTCATGAACCAGCAGTTTTTGTGTGTCCATGGAGGACTCTCACCTGAAATTCACACCTTAGATGACATTAAAAAGGTAACAGAGAAATCTGCCATGTAATGCTTTGTTATTTTTGTGGGTTTTTTTCTCCTTTAAAACGTTTCTCTTTTTCATGTTAAGTTGGATCGGTTCAAAGAGCCGCCAGCGTTTGGGCCCATGTGTGACCTGCTCTGGTCTGATCCTCTGGAAGACTTTGGAAATGAGAAAACCCAGGAATACTTCAGCCACAACACAGTGCGAGGTTGCTCCTACTTCTACAGGTGAGCAGCACAAGAATAATGTGGGCTTGAGGTTAAAAGTGGTGAACTTTATGTCTGATGTGTAAATTCTTGTTTGGCAGTGAATAGTAATTGTACAGGCTTTGTTATTGTTTAGGTTTTTTACTTGTTGGTTTAAAAAAAAAAAAAGCTAGATGACTTTGGTCTCTTGTTAAAAACATGGACAACTCCTCAGATTTAACCTGAATTACTCTGAATAAAAAAAACAAAATCACTAATGACATAATTAGTCCATGCATGGATTCTCCATTGATGCACCTCATCTTCAATTGATATCATTACTAACAATTTGCACAGAGAAAACCATTGCTGCCTATCATAAATTCAAATCACTGGCCTTGAGTATAACTTAAAGGAGCTTTTCAATCACTTGACTGAAGGATTTTGTTAGTTGCTTGCGACAGCTTGTTGGAAACAAACATTCACGGTTTAAAATCTTTTACCTCTGAAGGAAACAGAAAACATGAGATTGAGATCATTTTAAGTCCTTTTAACCCTCTGATGTGTAAGTGGGTCTTTCTGGACCCGGTGAGGTCATCTGTTTGCAATACCTTTGTAATGAAAAGTTTTCATCACTTCGTATTCAAGGTATTACTCAACAAACAGCATATTATATTACTTATTTTTAATTATTGTCTTTATTTTTACGTCACAAATGTGTGTGTGTGTCGATCATCAGTGCTGTGACAGTGTTATTGTCACAAATCAACCGATTATTCTTCTTTGAAGTTAGCTAACACTAGTTATCTAACCAAGCTCACAACATTACTGTCTACACTTTATTGGGCATGTGTGTGTGTGTGTGCCTCTGTGTCTCTGTGTGTGTCTGACCCCCTGGATGAGAAAACCAAAAGAGAAAATGTGTTGAATGACATGCAAAACCTGTTGATCAATCTGTTCAAGGTTCTTTCTTTTATTATCTCAATAGATAAAATAAAAATTCATAGCTATATAAATAAATTTAAAAATAAATGAGCTAAAAAAGAGTAGAGTGTCTTCTCCGGGTCGGGGAGGATGTCCTGCCGCAAGTGGAGCGGGAGATCGACAGACAGACAGATTGGCGCAGCGTCTCCAGGCCTTTTCTGGCTTTTTTTTTCTGTTACCTTAGTAAACATTGTGGCAACATGGTACCTGTAGTACAACACCATCTTACATTTAATAAGAACTAGTAGAAAAAGATTGGCACCACTTAATGTTGAATAACCGAATGAATCAATTACAGTCAAAAAGCTACATGCCTCAAGTAACTTAAGTATTTTTTGTTTTTAAATGCCCTGACGTCCTTTTATACTGAGTTCAGTTTGAGAGACATCTGTGTAGTCATTGTTATGAAACCACAGTAAATATAAACACAATATTTAGAACCGTTAGTATTAAAAGATTTTATATTTCAGCCTGCGCTGCTTTTTGTCCCTGTCATAAAGTCCAAATACTACAGTGATCACAGTCACTTGACTCATGTGGCTGTTGTGTCTGCAGCAGCACTTAAGTGGGTCACACTTCACAATAAATTAAACTGCTTTAAATTATGGTTGTACGCATCATTTCTACTCTAATTAGATTGAGTAAAACATCAAAAATCAAAGAAGAGAACCGTACATAAATAACATCAGAATTTTTATTGATATATGGTGACTAATTGGTGACTAGAGATTAAAAATAGATATCGAGATTATAATCTATTCATAGACATCAATTGCAAGACAACTTAAAAGAACAAAAAGCTCATAAAGACTCAGTATGGAGATGGAATGATTTAATGGATGGGCAGGAAAAAGGAGACTCAAAAGTATTTGTATCAGACATGTCAGGCCAAAATAATAAGAGGTAAGATCTGACCTGATATTGCTGTGGGATGACAGGGAGCTGGTGGAGGAGAGGGGAAGACATTAGGTGGCAATTACAGTGAAAATATTCTTAATGAAAGCTCAGAACCTGAACTACATTGGCTCTGAAAAATCTGAAAGACTTCCTGGGATCTTTCAGAGGGGAAATTACAGTCCAGGCAGCTGGTACTGCTAAAAATCATATTGCAGCTAAAATTTAATTTTCTCTGATTTTTGCAAATACCTCTAGCAGTTTCACAAGAGAGACAATAATGAGTACAGCCATGAATATTTTTATCCATTATTGCGCTGTGTACTCTTCTCAGGGTTTTTCTCTTTTTCATATGATTTCAGAAAATGTGCGACCACTTCAAGGAAACAGGTTTTATTCTCTGAAATTAGCTTACATGGACACAGAACATCATTTTGTGGTTGGCTGAATAATGTAGCAACTTAGTTCAACTCAAAATGCCTCTTTTAAATTCCTTTTTTTACAGAAGACTGAAATGCTACCATTAGCACTATTATGGGGGAAAATAAAATTTATATTTCTTATGCTGCCATCTTCATCTTACTATTTATCTTAGCACAGCAGCAAAGTTGGCTTACAAAAGAATCACTTTAAAACTCCTCAGTTTAAAGAGTAAGGTTTTTTGTGATTCATGTTTAGATTTTTTCCATATGGAAAGGATAATAATGATAATAGTTATCTATTCCAGCTCATGGCAACAGATAATACAATGATCATTTTAAAAGGTTAAGTTTAATAAAACATGACATTGTGACCAGCACAAACATAAATGACAATCACAATAATCCAGATGCCTTAGATGAATAAAACAAAATGCTCTCTCGTCCACCAGAGTGAAATGGTCGCCGACTGGTATTCAGTGAGATGGGAACTCAGTGAGGATTGTTCTCTATATGTGTGGAGGATCCTGCTATTATAGTCATCTATCTCCCCCTGGCTTTGTTCTGCCTTCACTCTCAAACACACCTCTCCGTCATTATGACTCTCAACATCTATACAGTGTGGAAGCAGCACAAAGTACCAAATTCTAGTAGGGAACTATGAGAGAAACGCAAAAAAAAAACAAAAAACAGTTGTTTCAAACGCAGTGTATACAAAGGCAGGGTAAGATGTGATAGCAACTTCATAAAGGCAGTTTTTTGGGTTGGAAATCAATTGAAAACATGTAAAGAGCTCTCTATAAAACTGAATACCTCTGATAATCTGAATTTACTGAATTAGAGCTAATTCAGCAGCATCTGGAAAGCGAGTCAGAGTAGATAGAAAGATGGAGAGAGCAACGCACTGGAGGAGCTGGAAGAAAACTTGTTAGAGGTTGCAAAAGACTTGGTTGTAGAGGTAAGATTAAAGTATAGCCTGTGCTACAATGGAATAGTTTAGATCAAACCATATTCATGTATTAAGATGTCCCAGTTAAACTATAACCCTAAATATAAAGAATACATTACAGGACCGACATTCTGCAGATTTTATTAACAAAAACTGAAAACCAAATAAGATTTTTCTTCCACCTCACAACCATGTCCTACATTGAGTTGTTCTTAAGTTACAATGAAATACCATTTATACTTGTTATTGTAACCTAAAAACAAATGTGACCAAGTCAAAATTAGCCATTTTTGATAGGATACCACTGTGGTTAAACCTAACATTATCTGACTTAAAGTCAGATTCTTAAAGTCATAAGTTAGACTAAGTCACCACATTTCATCTTGGCTTTCTATCTTTGCTCACATGTATTTTTTTGTGCAACGGCTACAAGATGAACTATAGGGAAGATTTTTTTTTTTTAATATTGGGGAAGAATGAGTCCGATGGCCAGCAGCCTCACAGATGGATTATCTTAGGTGAAAGAAAAGGAAAAAAACCTCTCAGTTTCACACTCACGACGCAGCACTTCCATCCCTCTCTGTCTCTTTCGCTCATACTCACTTGTCAGATTCCTCACTCGTTCTCAGTCACAGGCTCACCAACACAAATGATTGTGCGTTTTCACAAAGGAGAGAAAAGGAATGATCAGAGGGTAGCTATTGAATCCATACTGCGTTTCCTTGCATCAATCGATAAATGTAGTTTGACCAAATAAAATGTGACTAAAATATTAATATATGTTTGATTACGTTTGAATGTGATTATCGATTTTGAAACAAGGCGACTTTCAGCCTTATGCCTGATCTTAAAATGTGCTGTAGATGTTTTTTAATAGAACGGTTATATAACGTTCTTTTGAGTGCAGTATCTTGCTGTGTTGTTAAACTCAAATGTCAGCCACAGAGGAAACCTTAGAACATGTTTCCGTAGCTACGCATGTAATTTAAAGCATATTTTTCTCCTCAAGGGAGTGCTACCTATGTGACCTAAATAAAATGGGAGGATGGCACAGTTTTGCTAGGTGCTTAGGGCACAGCAGTCCCCTTGTTTTTCTCCCGGCATAAACCTTGGAGCACTTTAATATTTTAAACACCGCTGAAAGTTTGATGGGTCCGTGGATGGCAGTGACTGCACGGAAGAGCAGGAGAAGACTATTATAACTGAGAAGGCTTAACTTATTAGGAGTTTTATGTTTGAGTCAATTTGGATATGCAATTTAAATTTCATGAGTCAAAATGCAATAATTGTATGGTTTATTCTGCTGGGAATGATTGAAGAAATTATTATTAGTGTCAAACAGAAACAAAGATTGATCATAGCTTTAACGTCTAGTGATTCTGTTTTCCATTGAAGATTCCAATATGACTACTCAGTGTATAGATAATGCATTTCCACTCCTTTTTGTATTCTTATGCTTTGCCTTCACAGTAGGGCACATTAATCTAGAAACACTGAATTATGATCAGTGCAAACAGTAATTAAATGACTGTAAATTTAAACTAATAGTTCAATATACCCTAAAGATGGTGGAAAAGCCTTTTTACAAAAAGTATCTACTTATTAAAGTAGCATAATCTCCTGCTGAAAAACAATCTAACTGTTAAAGTTATTATAATGAGGACAAGTCATTGGCTACTTGTTTGTGACTCCATTCGAGCTCTTTATGCTTTAGGTATCCTGGTGTCTCTCTGTCTGCATGAAGCTTGATGCTTTCAGCAAAAAGGGAAAAAAAAGACCCAGTATGAAAAGCAGATAACAATAAAAATGATCAAGGACACACAGAAAAATGTGTAGAAGATTAAAATATTTTTGATTATTTAAAGCTTAAGAAAAATCACAATGATAAACCATTTTTAAAATAACAAATTTGCAATTAAAATATATAGGTAAAAAAATCAATAAATAATAATAAATAAATAAGAGCCAGCCTAAAGCAAAAAGCCGATTAGAAGTGAGCAGCGTCACAGATACATTTTAGCATTAAGTAACATACCGTAATAATATGCTTTTGATTCTTTAAAATGAGCTTTAAAAGCTCTATCATGCAGATGCATACACTTGTGAAGGTGTCCTGTAGTGTATCAGGTAGCATGATGTCTGGGAAAGCTTCTTTAAGTCTAGTTAATTTTGAATTAAAGCCTATAAACTAATTAATACTCTCACCACTGCTTCATGTCAGCTACATCTTGTTCTTGACCACTGAACATGAATAACCTAATAGTGATGGCTTCATAGGATATATAAAACCAAACACTATTTTTCAAATGTGCTTTAGGAGAAAAATAATGCAAAAAATTAAATGGATCCAAATGTGGGAAACTGTAAAAATGAACAATTTTCAATAGTTTCTTGCACATATTTATTCCTTGTATTTTACCTTGTAAAATACAAGGAATTTTACAATTCCTTGTATTCCAAGCTGTAAGCTAAACCTTACAGCTTGTAAGGTTTAGCTGCACGTTTTCCATTTTTTCAATAACCAGCCACATATTTGACAGTTTTAATTAAAGTACTAAATCCATCTTTCACATGTTCCATAGAGATACTTTGGACATTGTCATAGTTGCTGTAATCTTCTCTCATGTCTATCTGCTGATCAGTTGAAATATCACAGATTTAGTTGAAAGTTGGAACATTTAATTTGTAATTTTTTCCTCACCCCCTGCAGTGTGAGGGTTTGTGCATTTAGGAAATAATGGATGCTATGAAAAAAGCACTACTACTCTCTAACTAACGTTTTGTTGGAATATATTTGAATGTATTTTATGCCAATTTTGCAAATTTATGTCTGTTAAATATCTGTTTTAACTTTATACTATTTTCTAGGATTTTTTTTTCCTTTTTTGTTATTATTTGTGACATCCCTAAACACTGTTGTTTTCTTCTATTTTCCAGTTATCCAGCTGTGTGTGAGTTCCTACAGAGCAATAACCTATTATCAATTATCCGAGCACATGAAGCACAAGATGCTGGGTACGTTGAAACAAAAAGCATGTCTGTGAAAATGATAAAACAATTCTTGACTGAAGACAAATCCAACTTCATTTTTAATTTCTGAATTAACTTCTTTCTGTTTTGTCTTCACACGTTGCTTTCTATTCTGAAGTTACCGGATGTACCGTAAAAGTCAGACAACTGGATTCCCATCCCTCATAACCATCTTCTCTGCGCCAAATTACCTGGATGTTTACAACAATAAAGGTCAGAATGTTTTTCTAATTGTCAGTTTTATCTTTTTTTTGCTTCTTTGTACCTTTTATTACATTAATTTATTTCTGCAGATTAGAGAGTTGCTTTTTGGTGATGTTTGAGTCACAGAAATTGGCCCACTATCACAAGAAGCTTTTAAATGTGTCATCCTCATGCATATGATGTATTCAACCATCTAAGGCCAAATACAACATATATTTTTTAAATTATATTAAAAAATTGTGAAATAGGAGTCTAATGGTGTAAAAGAGAATTGTCTTAATTAATTGTCTCTTATAGTTGAAGTACCCCTGCTTTTTTAAATACATTTCAGTTCAGATTTTATTTTTTGCACAATTTCACAGATGCTTGCTAAATTTTCCAGGCCTGTGTCACTAAAGTGAAATCTGACATTTGGGAATCCTCTAAAAGCGGCCCTGTCAGTTGTAAATAATTATCAAGACTTCCTGTGATTTTCTGTGAAAATGATTTTAACTAACAAATTGAAGTGTGTGACTTAATATAAGTGCATTTAGCTGTGAACAGGCATAATAAAGCATCAGGGAGGCCCGTTTGTTTGTGTTCTCAGATCTGTGTCTTGGTTGCCATGGGCTATGGGAGATGGGGAGCGTGGGAGGGACTGTCAGCATTGCTGACTATCTCCATGTGGCTTTATGCCTCTTGATGTAACAGTGTCACCAATCCCTGGCCTCAGCAAGGCCACCTAGTGGATGAATATCACATTTTATTTTCTCTTTCTGTTCCAATATATGATGTTAAATGCAAACAGAGCCTTGTATTTATAAGAAGCCATAAGAGTATTATATGCCTTCATTTAAAAAGTTGTGATTTTGTGGTAGATTTTAGAGTAACAATGCCAGAAAAGTTGTTATTTTTCAATTAAAATTTATTTTTAACTTAAAAACTGCTCCAGTCTGGGCTAGTTTGAGTCAGATATATTTATTTAATTGTTTTGTTGTTGTCACAGTGTCATTTGCCAATATCTTTCTTGCATAGTGTTAGTGATTAGTTTGTGATCGCACATTGTCGGATGCAAACTCACGTTTACTTTTACTTCAAAGGGAATGCTTTATTAATCTTGTCATCACCTTATCATGCAGTTGTGAAATCATAATTAAAAAGATAGACTTCTTATGCCTCAATAGACCTCATATAATTGTGTTAATCAGGCAGAGGAATAATTCTCTTGACCTGAAATCTAAATATACAACACCTGTGCCTTTAAAAAAAATCCTTGATAAAAATTAAGCTTTTATTGCAGGAACAGAATATTTCTCTGTTATCTTGTGTCTTTGTCCAGTCTAATTGTCCCACCATCTATAGTTTTTTGCAGCTCTGACTGTAAACATAGTATTTTTCTTTTTAGTCTTCACACAAACTCTACACTGTTTTTTATCAGCAATGGCAGTAAATGTAGATGTCATTAAAATAAAAAATTAACCAAATTTCAACAATCAGGTGTTTGTCTTATGCAGTATGATGTAGTTTGATTGTGATTGTTGGTAATGAGCTGGCTGTCATACAGCATCATTTAGGTGTGTTGGTTCTAAGGAGGAGCCGGGTTTAAGTGGAACATTTTACTCCCCTGTTCTCACTGCTTCCCTTACAGCTGCTGTACTGAAATATGAAAATAACGTCATGAACATTCGACAGTTCAACTGCTCGCCACACCCCTATTGGCTGCCCAACTTCATGGATGTCTTTACTTGGTCCCTGCCGTTTGTTGGAGAAAAAGGTAGAAACCTTCCTCGCTTCTTTTGTTGCCCTATAAAATGTATCTGCCCCGTTGGATGTTTTACCCTTTTTACTTGTGATCATTTGTGATCACTAGTGATCAACAAAGTGATGCTTTACACAGTAAGGATGTTCGTTGTGATGTACGTAGCATCTTCTCTGATGGCCCAAAAGCTCCATTATGAGTTTCCCGTAATAGTGGGTTGACCCAGAAAGCTTGGACTGGCAACAATTGATGGACTCAGAGTCTCTTCCATCTCTTGGAGGTGACCTGATGAACTCTTTCTAGTCTTTTTTTTTTTTTTTTTTGCATGGTTGACTCAGTTTGTAAGGACAGACTGATCTAGTCAGATTTACACATGGACCTTTCCATTTCTGGCCGATGGATTGAGTTGAGTTCCAGAGGATGTTAAGTAGCTTAGAGATTTATTTTTGTATCCCTCCCTTAACATATACTTTTCAGTAACCCTTTTCTCTGATTTGATCATTTCATTTGTCTTCATGCTGTAATGCTACCCAAGAATACTGATTAACCAGTGAGAGGCTTCCAGAGCCAGGTGTTTTTATACTGAGGTAATCTCCATTCCACTTCTTCAAGGACTAATAGACCAATTGATTAGGCCACTGTTGAATTAAGTCAGACACTTTGAAGGGGTTGAGTATTTATACAATTACTTATTTTCTCAAAGCAATAAAAATGGCAAAACATCCAAGAAGGTGAATAATGCTTATAGACACTGTAAGGCAGTTTATCTTTACACCCTGGTTTGTTTTCTGCACCAGCCTGTGACTACCTGTTTCCTGTCCACTTTTTCCTCCACAGTCACTGAAATGTTGGTGAATGTGTTAAGCATCTGCTCTGATGATGAACTCATGAATGATGAAGATGAGATATTTGATGGTGAGAAGTCTAAAGAAGAACGTTTCATAATTCATCTTTTATATTTCTCACGGGTACATTGTGGGTTCAGGGTTGACCTAGATCTGCGCACATTGCTGTTCAGAAAGGGAAACAGCTCAGCAGTTGTTATTTAGGATAGTGTGTTTTAAAGCTGCATGTTAGAAAGAAGGCATGGAGTCTTTTTTTTTTATTACTGACGTATTGTTATTGAGGGCCATACTTACCTGTTTTTTGTTGTACACAAAAAATGCTTGTTTATTTTTTTTATGTATTTAATGACTAAAAAGCTCCCAGAGTTAGATCTGTCAGAGTCAACCAAAGTGGCAAATTCTGATTTCTGTCTTACTGATTGATGGATCTCTAGACATTTCACAAGAACATATCATTTCATCTTGGCTTGAAAGAAAAATACATTTCTCAAAACCGACATAATAAGAAAATAATAGAGCATTGTTATAGTGTGTGTCTATAATCGCTGTGGATGGGTTACCTGTGTTTGTTTGCAGCCAATGCCGCCGCGGCTCGCAAAGAGGTGATCAGAAACAAGATCCGTGCTATTGGAAAAATGGCCAAAATGTTCTCAGTTCTCAGGTAGACGTTTTGTTGAAGAGTGTGTTAGTAAATGGAGATATGATTGTAGCGTATATCTTGAAACACGGACATTATGTAAGGTCTGTTCTGTATGTGTGTGTGTGTGTGTGTGTGTGTGTGTGTGTGTGTGTGTGTGTGTGTGGGGGCAAAGTGTTTTTTCTCCAGTCTGATCTGGGTTCAGCATAGCTTTCTGACCTGCTTGCTTGTTTCTGTTCTTCCTGCAGAGAGGAGAGTGAAAATGTGTTGACGCTTAAGGGCCTGACGCCCACTGGCATGTTGCCAAGTGGGGTTCTCTCTGGAGGCAGACAGACACTGCAGAGTGGTGAGCAGAAGGCTCGGCCTCAGTCTTTTTTTCCAGCACTGGTTCTCTCTCTTTGTTTTCGGTTCGTTCTTGTGCTCATCAGCATTCTCATCTCTTCCATTGCCTTTGTCTATTTTTCTGTCTGTCTCTTTCTCCAAACTCCCTTAAATAAAGAGCAGCCAATAAATGCTGTTTTAGTCTCTTGTTGGATCTTCCAGTCATATATTAATCCAAACCTTATGGGTATAATTATGAGTTTTCTGCTGCCTATTTTCAGCAGCTGATGTGTAGTATGGATTTTTGTAAGTAGGGTTCAGTGATAAAGCTAAGGAACCAGGAGTGAAGTGATGGAGACGATGTTGGGAGCTTTATTATGATTATTGTTATTATTTTTTACTTTAGACTTGTTTTGAAGGTGGTCGAAATATGCATATTGTTGTGTAGACTTAATACCATTTCTACTGAAAAAATAACACTACATCATCTTAATCAGATCTAAAAATTTTGAAAATAAAAGTTTTGAATTAGGATGTTGTAGTATTACATTTAACAAGCTCTTTCACTCCCTTCAGTGTGGCTGAACAAGCACAGTTCTGCAAAGAAGCGCTAAACAAATTTCCTCCAGAGAGATGCAAAGACACTTTGCCAATGAACACATCATGCTTGATAGCAGTTGTCACCAAGGGTGGCACAGCTAGATAATAGGTTTAGGGGGTAATTACTTTCTTACATCGGGCCAGTTACATTTGAACAGTTATTCTCCACTATCAAATGAAGTAATCATCATCACCAGTTTTTCAAATTACTTGGGTTATCTTTGACTGATTCAATTGTTTTGATGATCTAAAACATTTCAGTGTGACAAATTATAGATATGTAAGGGCGCTTGTACTGAAGGAGTACGATTGGTCAACCATAAACAGCTCTCAGAAATAATTTCCAACGGAAAACTACAAATACAGTATAAGTCACAATTATTGTTTTGAATACATTTAAGAAATATCATATGCGTGACAACACCTCCTTTATGCTGCCATCGTGCTCTGTATTTTTAAAAAGTGAATGTGAAAAAGTAGTTTCTGTAAAACAGGGTGTCACTAATTCAGCACAAGCAGAAAATAGTTATGGAGCTGACATTTCCAACCTTTGACATCTGATCTTATATTAAGCTTGTAGTCACATGGACATTTTTATTCACAAAAGCTGGGGAACACCCCTCTCACTTAAGTATGCATCACGCCTCTACCCTCTGGGGTGTCCACTCCCCCCATGCATCCTTCATTTTGCCTTTACAAATCACTCAGAGAGAGCACACAGCCTCCTCCATGGACAACAATGTTTGACTGTCTTTGTAGTCATTTAGTGCAGAATTATACAAATGTACATAATTCCCCACCACTTTTGATAAACATTCCTCAAAAGTATTCATGCGTCTTGCGGATGCAAAAACATGAGAGTGGAAGCTGATGAGTGAAAGTGAAATACCAACACTGATGTCGAAGTGCATTTCGACATAAAATACAGCAACAAACTTCAAGCAAAATAGAAGAGGACGCAGATGCAACTTTCATCACATGACTGAGTTAATGTGAGCCAATTTCAACACTTTAGATGAAATGTAACTAGGATAAATGGGTTCTCTTAACATTGAGGCAACTTCCACACTGGGAATGTAGAATAAAGTCCTTATGTTTTGTGTTTTCAATGATTGGAAAAGTGGTAAATGGTAAAATGCTTTGGGAATTGAAACAGCTTTCATCAGGAGGACCAGGTGAGTTTACTCAGATAAGGACCTTCCTAAGCAATGATATAAATTGTTTCATCAAACATGCAGAAACAAGTACTACCTCAGTACAAAACATTAAAGTAATTCAGATGCTCTCACATATTTGTTTGTCATCTCAGCCCCCGCACTTTCCATCATCTCATGTCTGTGTCTCTCTTCATGAATCTATTTGTGTGACTTTTCATGAAACTTTCTAACCCAAGATTGACACTAACTCAATTTTAATGCATGGCGATCCTCTGAGTTTGGCTTCAATAACAGTGAACATGTACAGCTCATCTGGCCAAATAACATGAGTCGCCTTCTCCCTGGGGCTGCATTGTACATTTGCATGGCTTTATCAGGAGTAACCTGCTCCCCTCCTCCCCCCTTCAGCCACCATTGAAGCCATTGAAGCCATCGAGACGCATGATGAGGACAGAGAAGGTAAAGCTGGTGCTCCTTGTCCCACTGATTTAATATGTTATCAGGGTACCCTGCTATATAATATTTCTAGACAATAGTTGAAACAATATAGAGTCCACACTTAGCTTTTCTATGTTCATAGTGCTCCAACTTACTCTGAAGTTCATCCAAATAGAGTTAAAGCATAAGAGAAATGTTCTTTTTTCTGAATACTTGTTGATTTTATGTAAATAAAGCAAATATCGTCATAGAGTAGATTTTAACTACTTTCAAGTGGGAAGAAGTTACATTAGAAACTGTTCTCATGCTAAATAATATCTGTCAAATAACTTGGTTTCCAAAACTATTCTACACTCAAATGTCAGTGTATTTTATTATAATTTCATTTAAAAAATATCATAAAATTTTAAAACTTTCAAATCGCTAAACGAAACCCACTTGCATTCAGAAATCCACTTTTTGGCAGCATAATTTCATAGATTATGTGAAAGCCTCTGAAATATTAAATGTTAGAACAGTAGGACAGAAAGAGCATCACAAAGACCAAGCACCAAATGAAAACCAGGTATCATCTTCATGTCACTTCTCAATTATGGCAGACTTTTGTTCTATCACACGAAATTTAAATTAAATGCATTTGTGGTCATAATGAACAGAACAGAAACTGTTAGGTCTGTTTGCTTGAAGGTGGATGGAACGTTATGTATTTTTATTTTTTTCTGCCAAATTGAATTCAGAGATCATCTGTTCATTTTTATGATTTGTGTGTAAGGTGTGCAAGCAGTATGTACGCATTCCAGTTCAAGATCTGCAGAAAAAAGGTTCCTCTTCATCCTATAAATACATCCTTTTTGCCTCTCTTTACAAGAAGGACATAGAATATTTCGTTCATTATAATTTGCAGTCAGTTTATAGTAAATCTGGGTTTTAATATTGTCACTTTATTTATTGAACACTGATTCATATTCGGATCGTAAAAGCTGTGTTATTTCTTGGAAAAAAGAACTTTGATTATAGTTTTATTTTGTAATGTAAACATTGCTTATGAGGCAGTGACTCACAATTGGTATTGATGAATATGTAATGTAAAAAAAAAATGAGCAAAGGGAAGTGTAATTATTATTCTTGATTGTCACTCCAAAAGTGAAAACACTTTTGATGCAGCTAACACTACTAATTCATGACATGTTTGGGCACATGAGGAGATATATCATATGTCATAATATAGATTTTTATAACTTGCAATTATAATGGCTACCAGACGTCTGCATTCACTCATCATGGACATGATTGCCGTAACAATCAATTAATATTAGATGGACATTAGAACATTTAGCAGCATAAAAAGGAGAATGAAGTCCACAAGTTTGAATTCATGTTGGATTTTCTGTTAAAATTATGCATATTACCTCAAATGTTGCATGTTTATCTTGAAAAATATTTAGAAACTCCTCTTATTAAAAACAGTTGATCAACTTTTTTTATTGGTTAACTTTTAAGCATATTCCACACAATAACCTTAACTTTCTGCTTCACTTGCAAAAGGTTCTGGTAAATTGCACAAAGTATGTGGAATAAATAAGACAGAGGAATACATTCAAACTCTTCAGCTTCCTCTTGCTAGTTCTTGTTTGTAAAAGTCAATCAAAATTATATGATCAAGCAACCAGGAAAAACTAATTGTCCAAAATGAACTATGAGAAGCACAAAACTAATGCACTCCATGATGGATGCATGTAAACTGTCTGACACAGCACACGACTTGCGGAATACTCTTAGATTGCTGAGTAACATAACCCTGACTCTCTGTTTTTCCTCTTCTTCAGCTATTCGTGGGTTCTCCCCCCAGCACAAGATCACCAGCTTCGAGGAGGCTAAGGGCTTAGACCGCATCAATGAGCGCATGCCACCTCGCAAGGATGGGGTGAACCACGTGGGCCACTCCATGGGCAAGATGAATATGTCAGAGGCAAACGGCACAGAAGACAACAGCAACATCCAGTAATGTGTTGACTGAGCCACGGAAACTGTGCCGCTGTTACAGTGATGCAGGAAGACTTTGCTTAATGGGAAATTCAGGCCTCAGAACACAGAAATCAAACAGGCCTATTGCTAGAACATAAAACCTGCAGCAAATCTAAACACTGGGCGAAAACGTCATTTATTTCATGACGGCATGTCATTGCACTGTTAGGGGGAGGGAGGAGCTGGGGTTCACAGCAAAGGGGCAGGGATACAGAGAGACCCACAAGCTGCAGCAAAGAAGTGCTTTTGGAAGTTGTGTCTGACTGTAGTTCCCTTTCTCAATTCGATTACAGACTGAATTGTTGGGAGTTATTTTGCTGCAAGTGCTGACACACGTGTGCTCCTTCATTGCAGGGCCTGACAGAAGACATGAGTGCAGTATCCATATCACATAATGTTTTATAAAGTATTTATTATGAATCACTCACAAATGCACATCAAAAGGAGAATTATCTACTTTATCTTATTGTTTTTGCTAGTATTAGGTCACGTCACTTTGGGAAAGACAACACCGAAAGGAAAAAGAGACGCAAATATGTAAATGTATGTACCTCTTCGAACTCTGCAGCACACCATCTTATCGGTGAACTTAAATTTATTGATTTACCTTGTTGTAAGATGCTGCCAACCTGCAGGGAAAAAAAGAAGACGGGGTTCTCATGTCACGGACAAATCCACTGCAGACCCAGATCCACCTTGGATATGTCTTAGTAACCTCCGGCATTGCCTCGTTCCTTCTCTCCTCAAAATCTGCCATCCACAAAACCTGGAGGAAAAGAACAGATGATTTAGAAGACGCAGTCCCATTGTTTGCTGATGCTACCTCAGCACCCCAGATTAAACAAACAGATTTGACTTCAAAATATATAATTTACTCCTTTTTAATCTCAGTCTTATGGTTATTCACGTCTCTTCCAAAAGAGCGTTTTACGTAGGCATGAGCTGGTTTGAGCTTCTCACAATACTTACACAAAGATTTTAAGCCATGTTGTGTAATTTAATCTAACTACCCTAATTTAAAAACAGAAAAAAATTAAAACAGAATTTAATTGGCATCAGAGTGACCTGAAAGGTAATTTTAATCTGTAGTCCTGGTAAGTCAGCAAATGCATCAGATATCCCTACTGCTGCTGAAATAATAAATTGTTTAATATTTTTTAGCACCTTTTTGCTATATTTACTTTGATTCTTAGATGTAAGGAAAACTATAGACTAGAAAAACTGAATTTAGCAACAGTCTACTTTGTAAGTGCTTATTGCACAGAATTATGCTTATGAGTAACAGAAGTATAAAAAGTAAATATATGCTGATTAGTTAGTAATGCTGTGGCCTCCTGCTTTACAGTATGTTAGCAGTGAGAAAACCATGGTTTTTACTTAATATTCCCAAATTGCCGAACTTGATATCTTGTATACAAAATGTAGTACCTCTTTCAACCATGAATGCAGCAGATGGGGATGGGCAGTTTTGATTACTCTATTCCCTGAACAGCCAGAAAAAACTCTTGCCACTATGGCACTTTCCCTTCTATTAATATCACTTCAAACTATCCCACCAGTGTGATGGAAAATTTAATCACTTTTAAAGTCATTATTTTTTGGATGCATGACATAACTAAATAGACATAACCAGCCCATGCCTAATTTCACATCAGAACAGCTTCATGTTAAAAACATCTTCACCTTACAAATTCATAAGAAAATTATAGTTTTTTTTCAGGATATTTAAGCTTCATTTCTGTATAACAATGACCTTTCTTCCCTTTGGCATTAACACAGCTTTCAGAGGAAAACAAAAGTCACTTTGAATGTTGATACATACCTTGGTTTCAAGATATTAATGAACTGTTATTTCTTTTGTGCTTCTTGCTAAAGAAATAGCAAGAATACAAACAGTGACTTCAGCATACATCAGTATCCTGCGAATTTTTGCATCTTTTCCTTTTCCAAAACATTCTTGGATTTTATGCTTGCAAAATGTGACAAGAAAGTTCTAGACGTTCACCAGGTATTGTTATGTTTCAGTTAATCAAAAACAGCATCTGTACTGGTGTTCTTTGATTAATCATAATGGGATGAGGGCAATGGCCACGCTGACAAATCTTTAACCCAGCACTGATTTATTCATGGTCAGGCCCTTCTTTTAAATTTAGATTCTGTGGTTGCCGACATTTTCGCCACTTCCTGACCTGGTGTAGATAGTACAGCAGTTTTTTTTGGAATCCCGTAGCCCGTGTTTTTTTTTTTGTTTGTTTGTTTGTTTTTCAAAAATAGAGAAAAAATGAGAAAAGATCATTTTAAAACTATATATCTGAAGTAGTCTAGCAGGACTTTAAAGAATAGGTCTATGGCAGAATGCCTTTTAATTTTGCAAAGAGTATAGCTAATCTGTAATACTTTCTTTATGAAAAAAGTATACAACAGGCCAACATTGGAAATTGAATCTTGTATTCAACTATTTAATCATACCTTTGTTTTTTTTTCTGAATATTTTTTTCATTTGTTTTTACTCTAGAACATGATCAAAACTGGATGATTTGATATTAATTAAAAGCTAAAGCCTCACTGTGAGCTAAATGCAATTAATCAATATCTCCAAACAGTGTGTGAGTCTTTCAGAGTCTGAAGTTCCTCTAGAGTAGGAAACACCCTGAGTAAAATTTATAAGTTGGAATGACAAACATCTTTGATGCCCACCTCGCAACAAATTTCTTAAATTTTTTGTCATTCATTAATGTTTTCCTGGTTTGGATGCCATTTTTTTTTTCAGTGATAAAGATGTGTGAAGTAAAGATGGGCAAAAAGTGACTTAACACAGCATCTATGGTATGGAACGCATCAATGCATGCAATTAAGTTCCTAGTTGTTATGTGAGATTATAATTGTGATAGATAGTTGTGTTTCAAATAGTAAACTTGAATTCATTTATTTTTGGATTATATTTGTAGTTTTGTCTTGTTTTATAAATTTTATAAATAGGCTTCCTTTGATTGTTTTTGGTAATTTTTTTGTTTCATTTTGTTATTTACTACCACTGCTTTTAATTTTATATTGATTTCTTGTATGCAGAGATGCCCTTCTAAGGTTTAAAGCCTTGTGCTATATATACATATTTTTTTTCTGTTGTACTAATGTACAGAAAATGTTCAATAGTGTGAATGAATATAATCTCAGTGAAAAGCTACTCTTTCAGGCTGCCAAAGCATGATAGCATGGTTTTCTCAAATGTAAATGAATTGGACACACAGACAAATCAGGTGTCACACATTTAACAGGAAACATTGTATTCTGGTTATATTTACTGCTGATATTATTGTTACAATTTAGCTTACAGTTCTTTTCATTCCTTGGTTTATGGTTCTCGTATAGTCAAAATGCATACTTCAACAACGAGATATAATGGATTTTATCTTGCAACATTTTTTTATCTATGGAGATATGTTTTGGCATTTGACTTCCTAAATAATACACACACTGTAAGCATGCCCTATGGGACAAATCACATTTTTTTTACTCTTGAATAAAATATGCATGAACAAATTGTGTTGTGCAATTCTTTAACCCCCCGGTGGAGTAATTAATGTGCTCTTCTACTCTTCAGTTGTTTGTGGATAAAACCCTATAATACTAGAGCCAGTTAAAAGTATTGTACTTGATTTTTTTTCTCGCATTATAATGATATCCTGGGATCATAAAACTGATGTAACTAAATGCAGTTGCTAATATAATTGTATAGCTCTCTGAAATCTGAAGATTTAAAGAGACCCTTCCCATGTAGTGATTTGTATTAAATCAAACTGAATTATGTATTGAGGCCTAATGATGACTGAGTCATTTTCATGCCTTTGCAGAAATATTAAACTGTTTCCTTTTTTCCTCAACATGGTATTTCACAAGGTGGTAAACTCCAATTTGTGGGTCTTTCTACACACCAATCATTTAGAAAATGTAAAGTGTGAACTGAAAAGTTTTAGTTAGTCAGTACTTTGACTTTTTTAATTGTGATTTTGTAAAGCAGCATTACTGACTGGAGAAAATAGCTGGGTTTGAACCTGATAGAAAATATTAGATATTGTCAAGAGAAAAATTAAAGATGCCACACCCAAAAATTCAGAAAGGGTTACAAGCATAGCCTCCATGATACATTGCATTGATGCAGTAACTTATGTAAGGAGCCAAGATCAAAACTGTACAGTATTCCCTGTAGATTAACACATATTTAACACATATTTATTATTTATTATAATATTTATTATTATTAATTTTCTGTAATATTTTTGGGAGAAACATTTCATTTTTTTACATATCACATATTACAAAGAAATGTGTGATAGCATTCATTACTTCTAATTTGGACTGTCAAATTGATATATTTATACATCTGAACAAAATAACTGAAATAAATAAAATGTTCGACTAGGACTTAATTTATGGAGATATTTATGGTAGTACTGCTGATAAACCAGTTTAAAAACAATAACAAAGACAGGATTGTCACATTCCAATACCGAATGTTTTTAGAAGTCATAAATTAATAAATCAACAAATTTGTTTCTTTTTTTTACTGATGGTTTTGCTCAATAATTTTAACGTATCGTCTGCTATCAAGTCATTAAGACCGTCAGGTGTATTTCCTCTAACGTACACAAAACAAACTCAACGGCATTTTAACTTGTCCATCAACGATTTCCAACAGATTTCGCTCGTTAAACCGGAAGTGACATCACACCGTCTCGCCTCCACCTTTTTGTCAATCAAAATCTCTGGACATCACAGTAATGTTTTAAGGATGCCCGTTTTAAGCGTCGATTGAAGCCATTCAACGATCATTTCCGACGTTTTCCGTGTGAATTATGGCCCAGCCGCAGGCCCATTGCAGCCGGACTCCGTCCACCGCCGGCCGGGGGCCAACGGTTCTGGGACTGTGAGTGACTGCAGGCTGCGCCGAGCTAACGTTACGCAGCTGTCTGTAACCGAAGCTCGTCGCTTCGTCTTCTTCCTATCTCTCCTTTGCCACATGATATTGACGCACATTGTTCCGGCCCAGAGCTGCTGAGTAACCCCCCTAACAGAGCTGTCATGGACAAAGACGAAGCAGACCGGCTCATAGAGAAGGCCAAGCTGTGTTTACGGTCGGGCCGAAAGGATCGGGGACTGCAGCTCCTATATGAGGCGCAGAAAATCTACCCCAGCACCAGGGCCAGAGGTAAAATTAGCTGACGCACATTTTCTATAACTGCACTCTGACTTGCTGACCGGGGAGCTTATTCCGGGCCTGTGTGGTGCTGGGAAGCTGGTTTAAAGTTGTTGTGGATCCAGAAAAGCCATTTAGCCTCGATCCTTTAGATATGAGTGAGCTTCATGCTAAAATGCAGATCTGCTTGTTTGTTTGCGGCTCCCACGCCGCCCCTCACAGTAGCCTACTTAGAGACCATCAGGGAGAAATGCATTAAAGTCCATTTATTCATGCATTGTGCAGCAATGGCATCCAAACTGCATTATTGCCATACAGGATTCCTGTAGGCACGACAGTGAGTGCACAAATAATGCAGCTTGGGAAAAGCTTAGATGTCTCCACTCACATACTTTACATTAAAGTCCCATACATTTCTGATTAGGATTTTACATCATGGACGTCAGTGTCATCTTATTAATGCAGATCGTTTAGATCAAGCATTCTATGTATTCTTAAAAAATGGAATTTGCTTCTATCGTTTTCCAGGTGTGAGGTGTGATATGGCATTTACATATTGTAATCCTATGATTTCTAACAATTGATTGCCCTAAAGAGTTAAGATTTATCAAGCTGATTTGAGTCAAAGTTGAAGAATTAGTTGTTTGTTCTCCTTCTTTATTCACCCTGCTTTGTGCAATATTGGATACAGCAAAACAGAATCCTAAGCATAATGTTACCACCACCATGCTTAGAGGTTAGTAAAGTGCTATTTGCTTTGAAAGACTAACTTTGTCTCCTTAAAGTACCCTTCTTGTTACTGTGTGTCATGTGACCATAAGCTTTCTCTCCAGAAGGCCTGGGGCTTATTCATGTGACAATAAGATATCCATTTTTGAGCAGTTCTTCTTTCTTGGTCTGAACCCACTCAACCATATTTATGTTGACGCTTGCCCTACTGTGAACAGTGATTCTGGTTCTAGCATGTTGCAGCTAAAGCAACATGCATGAACTGCATGTTGCAGTTAATGCGACTGCAACACCATAAGCATTATTCTTAAATTTTAAGGGGACCATGTTTGTAAGATTGGTGAAATTTGAGCACTGTTGGGTGCTCCAACACAACAAGAATCCTAATATTTAAAAACAAAAATGTGCTGCTTAATTCTATCCTATATTTGCTAATATTCATATCTGTCTCTTAAGACTTCTTGACTCAGTCATTGTTGACACTTGTGTTACTGGTTACAGTGCTGATAGATGCCATACTGAGAAATGGAGGCAGTGCGTCCCAAGAAACGAACCACGTGCCTCCGCCCACAGGCTGGAGGGATGAGGACATCGGAAACCAAGAAACAAGGAACATGAATCATGATGAAAAGAAGACTTACACTGAGGAGCAACGCCAAGGTGTTTTCAGGTGAACAGTTCGTCCCTTGAGTCTGCCTTTCTGAAAAGGCAATGGTGCAATTACAGATAAGTGATGCACTCTGAAGATTTTCAAGGTTCCTTCCCACAGTGCTTCATGCTTCTCTTCTAACATCCAGCATCCGTTGTTAATGCAGAATAAAGAATTGCAAGGACTTCTATGAAATCCTCGGTGTTGACAAAAATGCCAGTGATGAAGATCTGAAGAAGGCGTACAGAAAGTTGGCTTTGAAGTTTCACCCAGACAAGAATTTTGCCCCAGGGGCCACTGATGCATTCAAAGGTACTCGTAAAACACAACACTAAACATTCTTTTGGGGGAAATAGAAAGGCAATTTCATTCTTGTTGTCAATAATTATTTATCTTAAATTTAATGTTCTGAGGACCCAGTTGATGTAGGCTGGGACTAAAGACCAGAAATGAGTGGCTATGAAATTCAGATTTATTCTTCACATTTCCATAGCACATAGCAGTAACATGCTAAAGATAAGTTGGCTGCATTTGGAGGAGCTGTTGAGTTTGAACAGCTTTCCTCAGCCTTCAAATGCTGCCTTGGAAGGATGCAGCCCATGATTTTTTGGCATTTACAAACAGGATTTTCTTTTCCCAGTATTGCCATGTTTTTATCTTCTCATCTTTCTCTATTGCTGTTGATAACAAGCACAGCTTTCTTTTAACAGATTGTTTCTTCTTGCTGCTCTTTAATGACACAAATTACACTCTCTCCATTTACTTATTGTCTGACCTCTTAAGATAGTTGGCTATATTTGACTCTATTTAGGAGTATCACAGTAAAAAGGGATATGAATACAAATGCATGCCAAACGTTTCATATTTTATGTGATGAAATAAATGTCTTTCTACTTCACAATATAGTGGTTTGTCAAATATGTTTTCAATAAAATAAACTAAAGTCTTCGTAATGTGACACAATCTTAGAGATACTAATAATTTTTTCTCACCATAGCTTCTAAATCAACAAATCATTTTTACTCCTGATTCTGAGTCTCTTCCTTTGAACGCCATCAGTCTGAAATGTAGGTTAGTCGTCCACTGGCAAGATACTGCGTTATGTATATCTGCGTTATGCTTTACATGTATATCCACACTGATAAACGTCCTGCTGTAAGTGAGGAATGGACAGCACTTATCCTGCCGTTTCCTGTTATTGACCACACAAAGCACTTTTACACTCCAAACCGCAGTCAACCATTCACAGGGTGATATGTATAGGTTCACTCAGGGTTCAACATGTTGCCCAAAGATATTGTGGAGAGAAGCTGAAATCAAACTGACAACCTACCTAAGGAGCGATGACAAGATTTTCTCAATGTGAATACCCAGTTCTTCAACCAGTTATTTATCAGGGTTTTCAAACAAAACTCTACCTTCCTTAGGAAGCCACAGGAAAGATATTGGGTGATATCTAGTAAAAGAAGATGCTTTTTATAAAGTTTGCACAAATGCAATACAATCAAGAAGTGGGTTGACCAGATCAAACTAGACCAATGTTTCTCAAACTTTTTCAGGTTGAGGACCACTTAACACCTGACTTACCTGACTTGAAATTGCTCCTGCAATAACATCTTATCTCATTTATTGTTGTCTTCTCTGTTCATCTTAATGAGAAGTGTGGTGCTGTTTTGTAAATAATACTAGCCACGAGTTGACAAACTAAATCTATGTGTCTGTGGTATATCATAATAGTGTTCTAAAAAGTTCAACAACTTATTTTAAAAAACTGAAAAATATTGTTGCAGATGTTAATTCTTCCGATCATATAAGTAGTCATGGCATTGTTCTCTTAAGCCACCTATCCATTATTATTTTTAAACACAATCTTGTGGTAAGCAAACTGTAACTGTAAGCTAACTGTAACTGTAAGCTAACATCCCACAAATAAACTGTCGTTTACATGCAGTACCTTGCAAACCACCAGAGGGCGCACACGGACCACCAGTGGTCTGGGGACCAGAGTTTGAGAATGACTTAACACTCGGTTTTATTTGAATTTCATCAAATGCTTTGTTTCTCCCAACAGCCATTGGTAATGCATATGCAGTGCTGAGCAATCCAGAGAAGAGGCAGCAGTACGATCAATACGGAGAACAGAGTCCAACCTCAAACGTACCCCATCGCTCTGGCAACAGCCGGTCCGGACACTACCGGAACTTTTATAGAGACTTTGAGGCCGACATTTCCCCCGAGGAGCTCTTCAACATTTTTTTTGGTGGAAGGTTTCCCACAGGTGTGTGTGAAGGAGTTATTTTTAACAGATTATTTTTCACATAAGTTTAATAATAGTATATACTGTTTGACTCTGCAGGAAACGTTCACGTATACACCAACCAGGGCGCCTCCTACTCTCAGTTCTACCAGCCTCGGCGGCGGCGGGCTCACGAAAGGCGGGAGGAGGTGGTGGAGGAAAACCAGAGTCAGGTCAGTGGCTCACTCCATGTAAAGACAATCCCTTGTTAACAGCTTCTGTGTCATGATGTCGTCTCCGCCTGGAGAGGCAGCGGTGCTTTAATTAGCCATGGGTTCTGATGGACTGCGTATGTTTTTAACAAGGGTGCAGACGTCTTATTCATTGGATTAAAAGATTACATCAGAGCTGCATATGTAATGCACTTGAACGTGAAGAATCCAATCAGCCTACGTGATTTACAGTATTTCTTTTATCTTCCCTCAGAACACCTTCACAGCTCTTCTGCAGCTTCTGCCTGTGCTGGTGCTGATCCTCATATCAGTCTTCACTCAGATGATGGCAACTAATCCACCCTACAGTCTCTTTTACAAGCCGTGAGTTTAGAAAAATCATATTCCAATCCACCTTAGATGCATGGAGTATATTTGAGTTTGCTTATTTATTTTTTTGTGGCGTCAGGGCGATGGGACTGGTGGTGTCCAGAGAAACACAACACATGGGTGTACCGTACTATGTGGACAAAAGTTTTCAGAAAGAGTACCGTGGGGCAGCGCTGGAGGAACTAGAGAAGAGCATCGAGAGCGATTATATTGAACACTTGCAGAGCAGCTGCTGGAAGGAGAAGCAGCAAAGTAAGTGAAAGTCCTTATCAAACTTGATTAAGAACCTTGTAAAAGTAATTGCTGTGATCCAAAATTATCTGTCAATTGCTACTGACATTTTGGTTTCCCACCTTAAATGGTGCCAGTGTAGATTTTCAGGGTAAAAGAGGGAGCAAGGGAATCTCAAAATAAACATTCAGGCTTACAGTTGTGTACATGAAGAACTGAAACAAGTTCAATTGAATAATTGAACTATTCTATCTGTACATTTAGGCAGTTTCATCGCCCAGTGACTTCAGGTAAAGCTGTGTAAAAGCAAGCTGGTCACAGATAAAAGTTTTGCCAGAGGCATTTTTTCTTAAGTTATTTTGCTTTTCCCTTTAATTAAAGCTAACACATAATTAACTAAAGTTTGATTTAAAAAATGCATGCCAGAGACTTTGTTATTTTTGATTAAATACTCGTTCTGTTGCTCTTTTTCAGAATCAGACTTGGCAAACTTGGGACAGCTTTACAGAGACGAGCGATTAAAGCAGAAGGCAGAGTCCATGAGGCTGGACAACTGTGAGAAGCTGCAGCGACTAGTCGGCCGCCTCAGAGTCAAATGAGGACAGTTTGAGAGGAGGAAACGTTTCTTTAGCGAAATGTGTAATTTACCCATTCTGGCCACTTTGTTGCGACATGTCATTGGGGACAGTGCAGCCAGTGGGAGATTGCACTTCTGAAAACAACGTGCCTTCTCTTCGTCGGTAGGAAAATAAGTGTTGCACTGTGGTGTTAGCAGCAGGGAGTGGAAACTCGCTCTGGCAGGGTGTATGATGTCTCACAGCCTTCAAACTTTCTTATAGAAATGGCATGACATATGCAGTCTCCCCTTGGGGCTACAAAGGCAGTTGTATGTTTGGGACATACATGTTTTATCTGTTTAGGTTTTGTGTTTTCTTGTGTCTTTGTTGAAATTTTTGATGTATTTATTTGGTAGATAACAGGGTGAATGTTAGTGAGGATTTTCCAGCAGGAAATTAGTACAGAGACCTAAATAATACTGCAGTGTTTGGACAAATCAGCACATATATATTGTGAAACAATGAAGGACTTTTTAGGTGTTTAAAACCAAGACAGATCCAACAATTTAAACTTCTGCAAGGAAACTTGGTCTTTCTTGCTTCCATAAGCACCACTGGTACTGGTGGCTGTGTGAGGTTTATTTGCAGCTCTTTTGGAGGTTGCATTTCAGTCTTGTTTATCTGAAATTTCAGATTGATTTATGCTGATATCCTGAACATTGGGAGCTCATATAAAGGCAGTATGCACAAAGTTAATGTTTGGAATTGTACACAGTGCTTTGCAGAAGTATTCATAGTTAAATATAAATTTGTCACACTGCAACCACAAACTGGTATTTTAATCAGATTTAAATGATAGACCAACACATAGTAGTGCATATTTGAGAAAAAAAAAAAGCAGAAAAATGATTCATGATAATGATTTTTTAAAATAATCGAACCAAAATTGATCAATTTTGATAGATTTTTTTTTTTCATAATATTGTTGAAAAATGTGGTGGGTATATTCATTCAGGTCTCATGAGTCAATACTGTGCAGCATGTGGTTTGTATTTTTTCTTTGTGAAATGGTTCAGTCCCAGTCAAACTGGATGACGTGCATCTGTGAAAAATCAGTTTTTATGTTTTGTCACAGATTCTCTTCTAATTTAGATCTGCACTTTGACTGAGCCACTCTAAACTTGTTTAGATTCAATTTTATAATGGAAAATTAACTTCCGCCACCATGTCTCTGTAGGTTTACAAACTGTGTTTTCATTTGTGGGGAACACTTGTTTTTGATGTGGATATTGTTTTAAATAATTTATTCCTAAGCCATTAGGCATGCTCCGAGGTCTTCATGATGCGTTTGGTCGCTAATAATCTTTAGCTGATCTACACAGAACAACTGTAGATGCGCTCAGATTATGTTACACACAGGGACACTCATTCAGGTTACGCTAGATTTGTTTAGGGGCATCAAAAATATCACTGAAAGCAAATGCATGCGTCTATCTGAAATAAACATTTCAGTTGCTTATTTGTATTTCGTTCCACTTCACAATTATTTACTACTTTGTGCCGGTCTGTCAAATAGAGATACGTTAAAGTTTATGGTTGAAATTTAACAACTGCGGCATCAATACTTTTGCAAGCACTGTACTATCATAAGTATACAAAGACTTATTTTCTTTTCACAAAAAGGCTTACCCATCAAAAAGTGTTTTCTAAATCTTGCCTCCCTATTTTGTAAAGATCTTTTATAAAGGAGAAGTTAATTAATATAACCAGATGGGCCTAAAACTCCTCTTTTTTTAACTAAATGAAACCAATTTCATATTGTGGACATTTGGGGTGTTTTAATTTTATTGAATAGTATGCTGACATTGTGCAAATCTCTTGTAATATTAATCCAAAATCATACTTCCTTATAGCTGAAAGTCTGACTTGTTGCCATGCACTGCACTTACCAGACTGCCTTAGCTGTTGTACTTCTGAAATATTCAGGTTCATCTTAAGCACTTTTAAGTTAAAATGTTTTTTTTTTTTTGTTCCATGCTGTGACAATTGCATGAATCCCAGTTTTGTTTTTTTTTATTTTCTATTGCATATTTATTATTTGACTGTAAATGTAAATGAAGTAGAATATTCAGGTTCACGCTGTTATCTTACAACACTTAAATCTTTAACTGTGACAGAAAACACAAGCTAGGTTTCAAATGTATAATCACAAGTTATGTTGCTGAATTGACTGTAAGCTGTCAGCCAAAAATACATGAAAATTAAAGCTGTAACTAGTATTGAAACATTTCCTGTCTCTTTTTACTCCATTGTGATTTCAGGTTCACTTAGCCGAATGGAAAGTCAACAGGGGACCCTGTTTTAAGAAAATATGAATATGGATCAAATTAGATCAATCTGAGCCAAATTCAGCCTGAGCTACACGTTCGACTTAATCTCAAGGACACAATCACTGAAGGAAACTTCCACAGCAAAATAACATTTGTCACTGAATATTCTTGATTTATTTAGAAATAAAGGGAGGGTTACAAATATAGTTTATAATACGGCTTGAGGTAAGTCTATCTATATTCCTGATACTGTAATTTTAAATTGATCTCCTGGCAACAAAGACTGTCAGCAATTTTGGGGGATTTGAAAACTTCCTATTGCGTAAGTGTTACAACTTTGTATGGAAATGTCTGCAACAATCAATGAATTAATTTAGCAATTTATGAATCTTTTTATCCGCCCATATGTCTGTCAAAGTATTTATCTGTCTATCCATCTATTCATAAATCCTTCAGTCGATCTTCTATTCCTCCATACATTTGTCCTTCATTCATCAATTTAACTGTTTCTCTGTTCATCCAGCCAACCAGTTTATTGTCCATTTGCTTACTATCTATCCATTATTGAGAATTCATAAATCCATCCTTGTTCAGGCATCCTTCCATCTTTGCTATCAGCAATTCATGCATCCAGCAAAAATGGCTGCACTATTTGTTCATCTTTTCATCCATTCATCCATCCATCCATCTATTGCTAAACTAGAACTGGACTCGTCTTTGCTGTAAGGACAATTTTATTGTGTTGTAACGTTTTCTGGTCCACAAAACAAAAATATTAATGTCACATCTTCTCAGTACACTGAACATAAATCCAAGCAAATCTCATAAGAGTTAACTGTTTCACAGGAAATTTCACAAAGGCAAAAATCAATCCTACACAATCAAAACAACCATATTCATATTTAAAAAAAAAAATAAAAATAAGAGGCTAAAAATGAAATGTCACACAAAATGTGTTTGTTTGAGATGCAAAAATGTGCCCTTCTGCTCTGCAACTTTAGGGTGCAAATCTTTAACCAGAATCTTTAACCTTTGGTTATATATATTACAAAAACACGCGCACGCACACGCACACACACACACATACACACACACATACAGTTCATGAATTAAAAACACCAAACTGGTTTAATTTCAACACAACTGCAGGCAAGAAGTAACTCATATCCTTATGTATGGACCACACCTATTAAAACATTATTAGTAAGTGAATTTTAAAGGTTTTAGTGTTCCAGGCAGTTGAATGTAAGAAGCAGGTTTAGTCTGCAGTAACAACTATGAAAGGTCTGACCTGGTCACACAGAATACCCCACAGTGATCTGGGATTATACAGAATATAATCCATGTCTGAATAGTTGTTTTAGAGTGGACCCTTCTCAAGCTACACTCCGTCCAATCATCCTGGACAGCAAGTCAAAGACAGTCGATCTCCACTCATTCATGTCCTTTTGCTTCGCAAACTCAACTGACAAGATTTTCCTTTGCGGATTTCACTTCTTCATCTTGAGGTCGGCCTCCATGGCACTACGGCGCCCTCTGGTGCCACCGTCCTGTGATCAAAAAGTAGCATGTCGGAAACCTCGAATCTGGATTTGAAGTGCTAAAGGAAATGTTTCTGAAGGTAATTGATGTTTACTTACAAAAAGAGAAAGGAGAAAGGCTGGCGAGGACATGGAGACAGTGTCCTGTAACATGAAAACAATGCAAAGGACTTACTTTGGACAAAATTTACTGAACCATGTTTCTGTATAAATTGCTAAAGAAAAATTTGTTTTATTTGTTCCAGATAATTCTGAAACAACATGTCAACTAGTTTGACTCGGGAACTACATTCAACAAATAGTGTTCCATATGTTTATTTATATTCTTTGTAAATCAGTTTAAATGCATACTGTAAAAAATACACTACCTCAAAATAAATAAATGCTAAGTCATTAGAAATATGCTTATGTCTCTTTCTGGTCTCATTTTCTCCGCTTTTGTCTTAGTTCTAGTGAAGCACCTTGTCAGTGGAGTCCTGTCTGCGTGTGCTGTCGCGGCCCCTCAGGCTCTTGGCGCTGATGCCGGATTCAGACGTCTCCATGATGAGCTGTGTGGCCAGGAACTGTTGGATCTGCTCCAGGACATCACGCTGCATCTCCAGAGCCATGTGGTACACGTCGTGGTCCAGCCCGTTGTACATGACCGCGTTCTGAAACATCAGCATGATGTCCCTCTGAAACTCTGCAGTGGTCCGTATTAAGCCGGTCTCGATGTTCTTTTTGATGGTGGCCAGGTCCATGGGTCTGCAGAAGAAACCACCAGAGAGACGAGTTGTGGAGTCTGAGTGATGGGATTTCTTTAATTTCATAGCATTTGCAGGTGGAATTAGTGCTGACCTGTGAACAATACTGTGGTATCCTGGAGCAATTTCATCTGTTACTGGCTGAAGAAAGACATTTGCATACCTGCAACAAAATAAATGCGTCTGTTGTATGAAGGCTTTAGAGAACGTCAGTGAATAAACAACTTATGAAGACCAAGAAACAAAGCAGGAATGTCGGGGATGAAGTAGGAGAGAATCAGGGTTTGGTTGAAAAGCTGTGAACATCTCACAGATCAATTCTCAACCTACCAAGACATTTCAGTCCACCAAAACAGAAAATAAAGTAGTTTTCCAAGGTTTTCCTTTATGTTAAAGTGGTAAGATGTAAACCAGTTACCAGTGAACTGAGTTCCAATTTGAGTTTGTTACAAGCGTTGGTAAATGTAGTAGAAGATACTCCAGTCAGATGAGGCAAACATGTGAATTTCTAGCTAACATGCAAAAAACCTGAGTGCGTAAAACTATAACTGTACCTCACCTGGAAAACACTGATAACACTATCAAAGTCTAGCTAAACATAGTGGATGCAGCATCTTGTTGTGGATATTATATTCTTCACCAGGAATAATGAAGCAGATCAGAATACGTGGTAGAGACAGTGGAGATGCTATGGGTTACAAAACATTTAAGACTGGGGCCTTTTAGCAAGACAACAAACCAAAATATGCAGCCAGGACTAAAGTTCTTTACAGATGATCTCCCATCCAACCTGACTGAGATTTAGCAACCCAAAAAGATTTGAAATGTGTGACTTCAGTGAAAGTTCTAAAAAGAAATGGTTAGGGGCTCTAAGTAATATAAATTTAAGCCCAGATTATTCATACCTCTGCCAAGTTGCGGGTTTAATCTTAGAATTTGTCTCACATTTGTCGTCTGACCGAAAGTAATATTGTGTAATGTTTTGGAATGGCTCAGCCCGAATCCCGACTCTAATCAGAATTTAATGATTGAGAAGAGTATAAATAATGTTTTAAAAGCCATTTTCTATTAATATGTTAATAAAAACAGATTCTGTTGTTTGAAAATCAATACCATTTTACATCATTTTGTTATTTTTTAAGAGACAAGCATATAATTTCCTACTGGACACAAACCTCTTTGCTGAATGAACATCTTAAGTGTAAATGTGCTGGGGGTATGAACAATTTTGGCCTTAACTGGGTGTTGGTCTATTGTGGTAAAGTCTGATGGAAAATAATGATGCTACGAAATGCAATAACTTTATATGAATGCTTGTGCAAGGCACTGTAAGTGTCGTTTCCTGACCTGTGATTGGCTGCTGCTCGCCACACCAGCATAATGGCTTTCTTCCAGATCTTGTGAGCCTGCAGAGCTTCCAGGTCCTCGCTGCACACCGAACTGCACAGTGCAGGTAGAAAAGAAGAAGAAATGCAGATGTCAGCAGGAAGAGGAAACTGCAACACCTCTCCGCCGCCACACGCTGATGACAGTCATTCCTCCGCATGTCCCTCGACGTGTTCCACTCACAACTGTGATGACGCGGGACTGCTGGGGATAGAGTCCGCTGTGTTGTGGAGCTGGAGGGACGAAGATGCCGTGTGGAGGCTGTACCCATCCTCGCTCTCGCTGGCCGCAGGTTCCAGCTCCATTTCGCCGTCGGGTTCTGATGAGAATTCCTCCGCCCCGTCACCCTCTTCTTCCTCGCACAGCTCCGGTCCCATGACCTCGCTGTCAGCTTTTGACCCCGAAACGTTCTCTCCTTCCTCTGCTCCGAGTCCGTCCTCTACCTTTGTCTCCTAGGGCAAAAATGAAGACACATGCGGAGATAAAACTGCGTTTGAATAGAAGAATGCATCGTGTTTGTTTTACCTGGGAGTCCCAGTCTGCTTCTTGTTTGTCTTCTAATACTGAGTTTGCTAAGACTGCAAAGATGAATAACAGGAAGGTTTGTTTATAAAATAAACTGTTGAGGTTTTAATATGGGGCTGTGAAAGTGTTTTATCCTCACAGATTTCTTCTGTTTTTGCTTTGTTGTTCAACTAAAATGTAACAAAAGGCCTTACTCCCTCAATAAATGAACAATCAGCTTTTTGCATTTACTCAGATTATTTTTATCCAATATTAATTTTTTTTGACGATCTAAAACATTTAACTGTGACAAAAAACGCAAGAAATAGAAGAAATGAGTAAGGTGAAAAACACTTTTTCACACTACTGTATTAATGTCTGTGTCTACATACCTCCAAAGGTTTTTTCCAGTTTTTGTGGTGGTTGCTTTTCACCTTCACAATCTGTGCTACCATCTTTTGACATGTGTTTACTTGAGCCTTCCTCTCCCTCTGCCTCTCTCGGTCCTCTGCACTGTGAAGGTGTGGCGCTGTGCTCCAAAGTCGTCGAGCCGCATGAGGAAGAGGGAGGAAGGCTCTCCAGTTCCAGGGGAAACGCTGACAGATTTTTATCTTGGCTGCTGTACAGAGAAGAGAGCGACACTTCTGCACTGCCCTCCAGGATCCGGTGAGTGGGGTGCGGTTCTTGGGGCTGTAAAGGCCCAGCGTCCCAGGCCGCAGTCAGAGCGTGATCGTTCTCCTCGCAGAGGGACAGGGCGGCCTCCACGGCGGCAGCATCCAGCGCCTCTGCGGCCTCATCCGCCTGCAAAGTGGGGAAACTTCAGTCAAACCAGAAATCAGAAAAAGCACGGAGAAGTAAGCTATTTAGCTATATGTTGAGACATTCAGGCTGCGAGAGAAAGCAAGATTTTCAGCGGAAAACACAAAGGCTGATTGAAGAACAGCAAAACGCCTTTGTTCTATTATTTTTTAGCTTTTAAGCTGTCAAAATCCTGAAATAGAAAACATTTGTTTTAATTAAAGCTGCAAAGCTAACACATTTGTTAAAACTGTCACCATGTAGTGAAAGCAAAACGTTTTTCACTTTGTGAAAAACTATTACCATCTGTAGAAATGCACTGCTACTGGTCAGACAACCAATCAGAGCCAGGAGACGGGTCTTAGTGCTGTATTTTTGCAGATGGCAAAACGGAGCAGAGCACACTGTCTGCAGAATTAAAAATAAAATACTGTTTGAAAATACTTCCTGCACACAAACATAAACAGATGTACAAGAATTAATTTGATCATTTAGCTTCATTTCCTCTATTCAAATTTACATTTTGTAATGTTGGACATATATTTTGAAAGATGTAAAGTGGCCAGAGAATAGGTGTATTTTTTAAATTATTTTTAATGTTTACATATTTCATTTTATTTTGTAATGTAGATTTTAATTGTGTAATGAAATCTTTAAAATCTTTAATGAAATAAAAGTTTAATTTCCTTTAAGGTGGATCCACTTGTACGTCGTCCAGTTTCAATAAACTAACCTAACAAACAAGGGGAAACATTAATCAGGAAAAAAAATATCCGTAGATCACAGAATCATCCACGAAATTCTGATTGGTACATCTGTAATGAAAAAACTCATATTATAAATGTCATTCTATCTACACCTCAGCTGTGATTTTAATGATTTCTTCAACCTTGTCTTCAATGATGGCGATAATGTCCCCCACTGTCTTCAGGTCCAGCTCGTCTCCCATGTAGGTCACGTCTTCCTCGCTGAGGTCTGCCACTTTACTCTCTGCAGAGTCAGCTTGGCAGTTTGGATTTACAGACGGCGCCATCACATCGACCGCTGCAGATAAACAAAGCTGTAATTTAATTTAATTAAGCAAAACCATAATTTACTACCAACAGAAGTTAGTAGTTAAAAGCACAGAGCCTACCTGTACTTTCTGAGACGGCCGGGTCGACAGACGTAGAATGAGGAGCAGGGACTGGACCGCAGGAGGCGGAGTCTACACCGACCATGAAACCTAACGGAGAGGAAAACTGGGCCGGACCCGCCTCCAGAAGACGGGACAGCATCGGCGCACCTGCCAAGTAAGTTTAAAACACTCAAATGGGCTGAAGCAAACAGTAAGAAGGAAATATCACATACATGTCATCAATCGTATGAGCGTACCTGTTGCTTGAGAAAGAGGCTGACATGGTGAATGCAGCTGAGAGTCATGGGATCCTGATACGTTACTAGGCGACCCATCACTCTCTCCAATCTGGGAAGAACAAGAGCAAACAGAAAAGAAATCACATGGACTATATTATGAATGAGTTCTACAATCCTTCAAAACGGACTACTGCATGTGAAGGAAATTAATCCCTGATCATGATGCTGCCACCACCTTGATACACTGTTCTTTTACAGATTAAACTGTAGCGCTAGCTAAAGGATGTAACTGATTCTGATGTCATTTGATGAAAGCTCTTCTAGGATGCCAACTTTATTTCAGGTTAATCAGGTTCACTAAAACTGATTAATTTTTTCCCTGACCCAGTTTAGGAACAAAGGATACAAGTTACATTTACTATGATAAAACCTTCTAAAAAAACTCTTATTTTTTACATAATAAACTTTCAAAAGGGGTGTGTAGACCTTTTACATTCAGAGTGTGCTCCCTTATGCTTTAGGAAGTGATTATTTATGCTTCAGAGCCTCAGATATCACAGCAAAAACAGAGAGACATAAAAAGCTGTATGGTGAGGAAACTAAGCAGGAAAACATTTAATTTTTCTGATCCTCGTTTGTTTGTAATGATTTTACATCCTTTGTGGGTTTTATTTGAAGCAGGACTAGGGAAAGCAAATACTGGCTGTAAAAACAATGAGGTGGGATTTATTGTGTTTCATAAATAGAAGTTCCTGCTATTTATAAGCTTATGCTCATCCCTGATTGGAATAAATTGGGTCCCATCTGTTTGAGCATTTTTTTTGATAGATTGCTGCCAATTCCAAAATGGAGTGTGTATTCAGAGTTGTAAAATAATTGAACCTGCAGTTTATTCAATACATTTGTGCTGTCTGGTAGTCATTAGCAGTAAAAGGCAACTGATGATTTTATTTTTGTTTTTGCTCTCTCCTTCACCACTGAGGAATATTAGCTCTGTGATTTTGTGTTTTTTATCATCACTTGGTTTTAAGAAAACCTCCAGACTTTGTCATTTTGTTAATCAACAAATTAAATATTCAAGCTGATTCGTCTGTGTAGGTACACCGATAAAAACAGATTTTTAAATCATCTTTATTATTACTCTTCTTCTAATAAATATCAAACAATATCAGGGAAACCCCATTTTCTTACATACAGTTCTAAATAATGATTTAAACTGTGGAAGACCTTTTTCTTTAACTTGTTCAGTTTTAGTGGAAGCCCAGCTGCTTACCAGTCTGGAATTTGATGCCAAGATGCTGCCTTTCTTTAGTAACTCTGAGAGGAGCGGAGACGGTGGTGGGGTGGCTTTCTGGCTCAGGAGCTTTTTTTGAGTGGGGTCATCCAGAATTGCCCCATGGTTAATCTCATCGTTAGCAGGTCCAGGGGTTTGGGAAAATGTTACTGATGCTGCTGTTCCTGAAGACTAGAAACGCAGAGAATAAGTCAAAAAGAAATCTGCTCACTTATGCGCTAGTTTTCAACATTTTTTCAATGTGTCATTTTTCTTTTTCCTACACATATTGAAAGAATAATACAATTTTTATGCATCAAACCTTCAGCGACTTACATTTTTTGCCGGTGGACCATCCAGCGTCACGCTCTCCAGTTGGTCACCTGGTGGGAAGTCCTGTCTTGGGGAGCTACAAGCTGAGGGCGAAGGCATGGTGACGCTAGGTATCCGTTTAGACAAGCACTTTGCTGCCTGTCTGGCTGAAAGAGGAAGCAACAGTTTTCTAATCATGCATAATTTTTCCTGCCTCAAATAGGGAAATATAACAATGACGTTCTGGCTTTTAGCTGTGCAAACAGATCAATAGTTGGTGGTAAACAGATGAATCTCAATAAATTAGTAGAAAACTCCAATTCCAGGCATTTGATTTAAAAAAAAAAACCTGATGCTCATGCACTTTAAAGATTTATTACACATAGACTGGTGTATTTTATGCATCTATTTCTGTTAAATTTAATGATTAATTTAAAAAGAATCTATTTCTCAAAAAGGTCACTATTAACTAAGAGCAATTAAGAAAATTGATTTTTATTATTTAAATGTCAAGCTGCTGGAAAGTCTGTGCTCTGAAAAGCAGTCTGTATTCTTTAGGTCAGTGGTTTTCTGGCTAATCCAGCACAGTGACAGCGTGATCATCAAAGCCAGTATTTAGTACTTTTGGTAATGTGGACAGGTGTTTGTAAAAATGTCTAGCGGTCCTGGAAGACATTAAATAAATTGTACTGACTTGTGACTGGCATTCATTTTTTTCTTCATCTTAAGCTCTAAGATGAATAGATCCAAATGAATTAATATAGTATTGAGTGAAAACAGCAGCAACAAGAAGCATTTACCCTGATAAGCAGCATCTGTGTTTTTTCTTTTTAACTCCGCTTCCTCCTCCTCCTGCTTTCTCTTCCTGGCAGACACAAAATATGAATATTTTTACATGTCGCATTTTATTAAGACATTTAAACAGATTTAGTTTGTCTTACAGCTGAATGTCTTCCCATAACTCCTCCAACTTGGAATCCAGATGTCCAGCCTGAATCAGCTCAGCCTCTCTCTTCAGCTTCCTGTTAAACCAGCAGCACATTAACTCACTAACCCTTGTCCTGCTGCTGATTTTTATGGAGTTTAAAAGACAACCTGTGAGCTTCCTGCGTTTCTTTGATCAGCTTCTTCAGTTCCTCGATCCTCTCGCCCGTCAGTCGACGTACGATCACGTCCTCCACCGTCTCCACCACTTCACCCTTCTCACCACGTTTCCGCCTACGAGTGACACAAACATCGGTTTATGGCGCTGTGATTTGCTAACATATATCAGAAACAAAGCTCTTGTTTGCTCACTTTGGAGCCTCTGTTGTTTCCAGGAGCTCAGAGTACTTGGAGGCACAGTGCTGTGAGGATGCAACAAAGAAAGAAGATCGGTTTTGTGACTCAACAAAATATGATGAGTCACAGCTGCAGCATGAATTTATGCAACAAGAAAAAACTCAAGATACCTTCTGAGAGAACCAATCTGGGGGTCGGCCAGGTTCTGCAAACGGCTTGATGGCTCGACTGACAGACACCCTGCTGACACGGAGAGATGCTTGAGTCATTTTGGAAAATCTCTTTAGATTTTAAAAGCAGAATCTATTGAGCAGCATGCATAAAAATCGTTAACAAAAAAGCAGAAACACAGAATTTTGGCCAGGAGTTTATATGTACTCCTCATTTGCATGAAGTTCATATAATTTGGGGGTTTAAATTATTAATTTGAACTATTTTATTTTTCTAGGGTGAACTAATAATAAAGCTGAACTTTTGTGATTCATAAAAACAAAAATTCTGAGCACAAATTTGAGTTCTCTCTAATATAGACAAAGATCGGTCAGAACTATTCTATTTTTTTGTTTGTGTATTTTATGAGTTTGGTTGATTTCGGTAAAGTGTCTGGGTGTTTATAACAGTGCTATACAAATAAAATACATTAGTACTAATATTGTTATTAGATAATTATTGCTAGCCTGCTTGATCCCTTTAAATATGAAACCAAATGTGATAACCAGCTGCTGTTCTCAGGCAAATGAACACATTTGGAGCTCATACTTCTATGTTATTCTGCAATGTAAAGCACTGTCACCTGGGCAAATGGTCAGGAGGCAAATATAACCTGTCATTGGTTGTAAGCTGACAAAATGTGGGAAAGTTCAAGGGGTATGAAAGCCCTGTGTCCCAAGATCCTTGCGACGGAAAATTAAAAAAACTTTAAGAAATTTGAGTTATGCATTTTGGTAGATGGAGCTCAATGCTCTGTTAAAAAAAATGTTTGCATATTATATGTATGTTTCATATTTGGAGCCTCCCCCTACAAAGAAGAAGTTCAAATACATCTTTAATAACCAAGTATCAATAGAAAAAAAAATAATGTAGTTGAGTGGATGCAGCATTTCGATCAGACTGTAGCTATTAAACATTTATAACAAATTTGTTATACAGTAAACGTGCACATCATGCAGTCACATTTCATGAAGTTTAATCATGTTTAATCGTTTCCCACTGACTGGATGGAAGAGAATGCATTACCAGTTCTGATCTCCGCTCTTCATGACAGATGTGGCCAAACACAGCTTCTCCCTCACTGACCATGGCTCCGTTGGTCCAATCACAAGCAGCTTGTGCTCTACACGAGGGGAGGATGTGGATGAGCCATGGCATACACACACACACGCACACGCTACGCACCGATAATGTTTAATAAATAAAGCCTTTATGCGCTACTGCTCGTGTTGCTCAGAAAAGGCCTAGAATCGACTCCACTGTTCGTGTTAAGACCGCGGATTGTTTTCGTGCAGTTTTATGAACGAAATTCCAGCAGTAGCTGTAAATCAGACCGCCACGGAAAATCAAAATGTCGTTTGTGCACATTAATGGAAACTCAATAAACAGCAGTGTATCAGATGGAGCTGTCAACTCGTGATGACATGCATTAATCCTTGCGGCAAGCTCCCCTGCAGGGCTGCCATGAAGGGAAGTTAGTGCTGCTGATTCCAACAGTAACGTTGGCTGTGTGCGCCACTGTTACTCACTTCCAACCCCGTTTGCCATCTTCCTGTCATCCCGACCTTCCATACATCTTGTTGGAGGAAACCCCGGCGATAAAACACGGCTAACGGCGACCGAAAACGACACAGCCCTACAGACAAACTGTGGACGTTAACATCAGTCTGTGTTGCGTTCAGGCTGATTTTTTTCCCCTCTCTCTTAGCTAGCACGCTGAATCACCGTCCCATTCTTGCGGCTCTTCTGTGCTGTAACTTGGAGTCTCTCACTAGCTAGCTCGAAAGCTGCGTTCAGCTGACTGAGTTAGGAGGAGCGGAAAGGGTTTAGTTCGCAGAAACTCAGCTACCGAGCTGCATTCAGCCCCCCTCTGATTCTTTAGCTCACTACTCACAAGGTTATTTGTCATTCTAGCTAGCAGTGAACTGTCCCTTCACGCCCACCTCACTAATGATGATGGTGCAACCCCCAACGGCTAAACGATTGATAGAAATAGCTTGATTTGGTTTTATGAAAATATGCTTTTTATTTAGCTCCGTCGACAGAAAAGTCCAACTCAAAGTCCTTAAAAGTGTTTTATTTTTACCCCAATCTCCAGTGTCAAACAAAAGTGTTCATTCCCTTCAACGTTTCCAGTGACGGGTTTAGATATTTGTCTTATGGGCAGTTGCCCAGGGCAGAATTGGAATGGGGTGTGCACAGAAAGACCAGATGAAAATACATCACAACCTCGCATCTGTTTAGAAATTGTTCCAAATACAAATCTCATGTGACTTCCCCCCAATTACTTTTCCTCCAAATGCAAATGTGTAGGCTGTAGTTACAAAAAACTCTCTGCACACTCCTCGCAATCCTCTGCTGACACGCAAAGAAAGGGGCCTGATCTTTGAGCCCCGCCCCTCACGCAAAAATAACGCTAAAGGGGTCGAGTTTTCACGGGCTCGTGACTGGAGGGTGCTTGGTTCGCATTTTAGCGTGTAATTGTAGTTCATAGGTTTGAAATCGTTTATCTCAATGTGTCGAAGGCGGGCCGCGAACCAGCGACCCACGGGTCCGCGCCGGTCCTCTGCCACTTTGAGAAGCCGCTCGCAGAAGCGCAGAATCTACGTCGGGATTTTGAGTCGTGGATATTTTTATTATTTGTTTTATTGTTTCTTTTCACCTTTATATACTTTTTACTGATTCTTTTATATAGTTTATAATATGTATCAGGTTAAATTAAGTTCAGAGTGTAAGATACATATGTAAATAAATCAAAGTCACAATATGTACCTACATAGTAATATGAACTTATGAGAACTTAAGCATTCTAACACCTCAGTGTAACTCCACTGTTAGGCTGCTCTTTGACCTTTCAAAGACTAGCCTGAGATCCCACAGGAGTCAAAGTTCAAGCGATGAGCAACACCTTAACCTGAGCCCCTGCAGTTCAGTAAACGTTGCATACTTCAGATCAAAATAACTAAAAGCAGCACAACAAACTTATTCTGTGAACAGGATTTATTCACAGAAGAACACACTTCCACAATCACACAGGGAAATCAATGGTATCTTGTACTATAAATTGGATAAAAAAGAAGTACAATAAAAATACACAAGTATAATCAAAAAGTACAAAATATTTATTTACAATGAACATCCACCTATGGGGGTAGGGGTTGTGCATGTTGTGGTGGTTGTGGAGTTTGTGCAGGTTGTGGAGTTTGTGGTGGTTGTGCAGGTTGTGGAGTTTGTGGTGGTTGTGTAGGTTGTGGTGGTTGTGTAGGTTGTGGTGGTTGTGGTGGTTGTGGTGGCCTTTGCTGGCGCTGCTCTGCCAGCCAGGCCTCCAAAGACTGCCCACCAGCTCTGCCCGGGCAGAAAGTGGCGCTGCCGAAATGGCTGTGGCCAAAGTCTTTTGTCTTTGGGTGGCCACATGTCCCACATGTGTTGAACCCCCACCTTCCTGGTGTACCTCCTTTTCTGCACACCGGCAGCCTCTTCCTCTGCCCTGCATCGCCGATTCCTCTTTGTGGAGCGGGGTATAGGGGGCAGCTGGCAGAGGAGCCAGCTACCCTACCCTAACCCTACCCTACTTCAGGAACAGGTGCTTATTGGCCGACAGCGGGTTGTCCTTCTCCTCTTCTCTCATCATGCTGCTGACCAGATACACCGCATAGCCCAGCGAGTTCTCAAGAAGCCACAGGAACCTCTGGCCCTGGTACTTCCCGAACTGGATCTTGCAGTGGGCCAGAACCAAGAACTGGTCAGCAGGATCCCCTCCACTGTGCCTCACAAAAGCAGTGGCCTCAGCCAGAACCTGCTCCTGACGGCAGGCCCTCCCTGCCACAGGACCTTCAGTCCGGGTCGCCTCCGCAGTTGGGCCCATAAGGAGTTGACCCTGAGGAGTTCTACGGAGAACAGGATATGCATGCATGTTCTGACAGGAAAAAAGCATAAATAAGTATTCAAAATTAAATATAAATATTATTTCAATTAATAACACAATCATTACACTGGATTTATGTAGCTTTTTTCTCTCAGCTTGCTCTGAAGCAATATCACATAGCAGTATGATTTATTATGATTTATCATAAAATAATGTAGAATATTATGATGTAATATATATGTAGCTCCGTTATGTTGCCCACACCGTCTGGACAGCAGGATCCGGCAAAACAACGCGTTGCTATATAGGCGGACAAAAATGCATTGTAATACATTTATTGATGACAAGAAATACATGTATTACATGTATTGGTGTAATCGTCTTACAGAATTATGTGCAATTTATATCTTTTCCTTTTTTTTTTTTTTGGTGGGGGTGGACAAAATCACACACGAACCCCCGTTATCGTTCTCCTCCCCGCAATAAAATGTTACGCTAACTTCGGCTAGATAAACACGGAATCTGATAAACACTTAGATGTTGCAAAGAAAAACATATTTAAACTTACTGATCGCCAAAGTATTTAAAGGAATTATCGATAAAATTATGCTAGCTCTTCTACGTCAATGCTCCAGGATTGCGCCAGGACGTGGAAGGTGATTGGTCAAAAGTAAGCCACTTTGTCAAGGTCATGTTTGTTTTTTCTTAAATCGATGAAACTCCCATTAATGCATGGCCGGTTAGCTCAGCTGGTCAGAGCGTGGTGCTAATAACGCCAAGGTCATGGGTTCAAGCCCCATACTGCGCAAAGAAAGGGGCCTGATCTTTGAGCCCCGCCCCTCACGCAAAAATAACGCTAAAGGGGTCGAGTTTTCACGGGCTCGTGACTGGAGGGTGCTTGGTTCGCATTTTAGCGTGTAATTGTAGTTCATAGGTTTGAAATCGTTTATCTCAATGTGTCGAAGGCGGGCCGCGAACCAGCGACTCCACGGGTCCGCGCCGGTCCTCTGCCACTTTGAGAAGCCGCCGCAGAAGCGCAGAATCTACGCCGGGATTTTTGAGTCGTGGATATTTTTATTATTTGTTTTATTGTTTCTTTTCACCTTTATATACTTTTTTACTGATTCTTTTATATAGTTTATAATATGTATCAGGTTAAATTAAGTTCAGAGTGTAAGATACATATGTAAATAAATCAAAGTCACAATATGTACCTACATAGTAATATGAACTTATAAGAACTTAAGCATTCTAACACCTCAGTGTAACTCCACTGTTAGGCGGCTCTTTGACCTTTCAAAGACTAGCCTGAGACTCCCACAGGAGTCAAAGTTCAAGCGATGAGCAACACCTTACCTGAGCCCCCTGCAGTTCAGTAAACGTTGCATACTTCAGATCAAAATAACTAAAAGCAGCACAACAAACTTATTCTGTGAACAGGATTTATTCACAGAAGAACACACTTCCACAATCACACAGGGAAATCAATGGTATCTTGTACTATAAATTGGATAAAAAAAGAAGTACAATAAAAATACACAAGTATAATCAAAAAGTACAAAATATTTATTTACAATGAACATCCACCTATGGGGGTAGGGGTTGTGCATGTTGTGGTGGTTGTGGAGTTTGTGCAGGTTGTGGAGTTTGTGGTGGTTGTGCAGGTTGTGGAGTTTGTGGTGGTTGTGTAGGTTGTGGTGGTTGTGTAGGTTGTGGTGGTTGTGGTGGTTGTGGTGGCCTTTGCTGGCGCTGCTCTGCCAGCCAGGCCTCCAAAGACTGCCCACCAGCTCTGCCCGGGCAGAAAGTGGCGCTGCCGAAATGGCTGTGGCCAAAGTCTTTTGTCTTTGGGTGGCCACATGTCCCACATGTGTTGAACCCCACCTTCCTGGTGTACCTCCTTTTCTGCACACCGGCAGCCTCTTCCTCTGCCCTGCATCGCCGATTCCTCTTTGTGGAGCGGGGTATAGGGGCAGCTGGCAGAGGAGCCAGCTACCCTACCCTAACCCTACCCTACTTCAGGAACAGGTGCTTATTGGCCGACAGCGGGTTGTCCTTCTCCTCTTCTCTCATCATGCTGCTGACCAGATACACCGCATAGCCCAGCGAGTTCTCAAGAAGCCACAGGAACCTCTGGCCCTGGTACTTCCCGAACTGGATCTTGCAGTGGGCCAGAACCAAGAACTGGTCAGCAGGATCCCTCCACTGTGCCTCACAAAAGCAGTGGCCTCAGCCAGAACCTGCTCCTGACGGCAGGCCCTCCCTGCCACAGGACCTTCAGTCCGGGTCGCCTCCGCAGTTGGGCCCATAAGGAGTTGACCCTGAGGAGTTCTACGGAGAACAGGATATGCATGCATGTTCTGACAGGGAAAAAAAGCATAAATAAGTATTCAAAATTAAATATAAATATTATTTCAATTAATAACACAATCATTACACAGAAAGGGGCCTGATCTTTGAGCCCCCGCCCCTCACGCAAAAAATAACGCTAAAGGGGTCGAGTTTTCACGGGCTCGTGACTGGAGGGTGCTTGGTTCGCATTTTAGCGTGTAATTGTAGTTCATAGGTTTGAAATCGTTTATCTCAATGTGTCGAAGGCGGGCCGCGAACCAGCGACCCACGGGTCCGCGCCCGGTCCTCTGCCACTTTGAGAAGCCGCTCGCAGAAGCGCAGAATCTACGTCGGGATTTTGAGTCGTGGATATTTTTATTATTTGTTTTATTGTTTCTTTTCACCTTTATATACTTTTTACTGATTCTTTTATATAGTTTATAATATGTATCAGGTTAAATTAAGTTCAGAGTGTAAGATACATATGTAAATAAATCAAAGTCACAATATGTACCTACATAGTAATATGAACTTATGAGAACTTAAGCATTCTAACACCTCAGTGTAACTCCACTGTTAGGCTGCTCTTTGACCTTTCAAAGACTAGCCTGAGATCCCACAGGAGTCAAAGTTCAAGCGATGAGCAACACCTTAACCTGAGCCCCTGCAGTTCAGTAAACGTTGCATACTTCAGATCAAAATAACTAAAAGCAGCACAACAAACTTATTCTGTGAACAGGATTTATTCACAGAAGAACACACTTCCACAATCACACAGGGAAATCAATGGTATCTTGTACTATAAATTGGATAAAAAAGAAGTACAATAAAAATACACAAGTATAATCAAAAAGTACAAAATATTTATTTACAATGAACATCCACCTATGGGGGGTAGGGGGTTGTGCATGTTGTGGTGGTTGTGGAGTTTGTGCAGGTTGTGGAGTTTGTGGTGGTTGTGCAGGTTGTGGAGTTTGTGGTGGTTGTGTAGGTTGTGGTGGTTGTGGTGGTTGTGGTGGCCTTTGCTGGCGCTGCTCTGCCAGCCAGGCCTCCAAAGACTGCCCACCAGCTCTGCCCGGGCAGAAAGTGGCGCTGCCGAAATGGCTGTGGCCAAAGTCTTTTGTCTTTGGGTGGCCACATGTCCCACATGTGTTGAACCCCACCTTCCTGGTGTACCTCCTTTTCTGCACACCGGCAGCCTCTTCCTCTGCCCTGCATCGCCGATTCCTCTTTGTGGAGCGGGGTATAGGGGCAGCTGGCAGAGGAGCCAGCTACCCTACCCTAACCCTACCCTACTTCAGGAACAGGTGCTTATTGGCCGACAGCGGGTTGTCCTTCTCCTCTTCTCTCATCATGCTGCTGACCAGATACACCGCATAGCCCAGCGAGTTCTCAAGAAGCCACAGGAACCTCTGGCCCTGGTACTTCCCGAACTGGATCTTGCAGTGGGCCAGAACCAAGAACTGGTCAGCAGGATCCCCTCCACTGTGCCTCACAAAAGCAGTGGCCTCAGCCAGAACCTGCTCCTGACGGCAGGCCCTCCCTGCCACAGGACCTTCAGTCCGGGTCGCCTCCGCAGTTGGGCCCATAAGGAGTTGACCCTGAGGAGTTCTACGGAGAACAGGATATGCATGCATGTTCTGACAGGAAAAAAGCATAAATAAGTATTCAAAATTAAATATAAATATTATTTCAATTAATAACACAATCATTACACTGGATTTATGTAGCTTTTTTCTCTCAGCTTGCTCTGAAGCAATATCACATAGCAGTATGATTTATTATGATTTATCATAAAATAATGTAGAATATTATGATGTAATATATATGTAGCTCCGTTATGTTGCCCACACCGTCTGGACAGCAGGATCCGGCAAAACAACGCGTTGCTATATAGGCGGACAAAAAATGCATTGTAATACATTTATTGATGACAAGAAATACATGTATTACATGTATTGGTGTAATCGTCTTACAGAATTATGTGCAATTTATATCTTTTCCTTTTTTTTTTTTTGGTGGGGGTGGACAAAATCACACACGAACCCCCGTTATCGTTCTCCTCCCCGCAATAAAATGTTACGCTAACTTCGGCTAGATAAACACGGAATCTGATAAACACTTAGATGTTGCAAAGAAAAACATATTTAAACTTACTGATCGCCAAAGTATTTAAAGGAATTATCGATAAAATTATGCTAGCTCTTCTACGTCAATGCTCCAGGATTGCGCCAGGACGTGGAAGGTGATTGGTCAAAAGTAAGCCAAAGTAAGCCACCAGCTCGCGATGTGATTGGCCCACCCGGACATGAAGCAGGCACCGATTGGCTGGTGAGGGGCTTACTTTGAGCAAAGTAAGCTCTTTATCGCTCTAACATTGAGATGCTTCAGGCGCAATTGAAAAGTACACTCTTTCAGAAAATAAACTTTTTAATGTAGCTGAAGGCTTTAACTGAAATGTTTCACATTTTGAAAAACATGAGAATTAAGTGTTTGTCAAAGGTCACATTTGTTTTTCTTAAATCGATGAAACTCCCCTTAACTCATGGCCGGTTAGCTCAGCTTGTCAGAGCATGGTGCTAATAACGCCAAGGTCATGGGTTCAAGCCCCATACTGGCCAATTGAAACGTACTAACTTCCAGGAAAAAAACTATTTAATGGAACTGAAGGCTTTAACTGAAACGTTAGACATTTTGAAAAACATGGGAATTATGCTTTTGTCAAGGTCATTTTTGATTTTCTTAAATCGATGAAACTCCCATTAACACATGGCCGGTTAGCTCAGCTGGTCAGAGCGTGGTGCTAATAATGCCAAGGTCATGGGTTCAAGCCCCATACGGGCCAATTGAAATGTACAGTCTTTCAGGAAATAAACTATTTGAAGTAGCGGAAGGCTTTAACTGAAACATTACACATTTTGAATGACACTGTCTTTGTGTTTGGTCATACATACATTACAGTAAATAATAGCCAATAATCAGTGACTGATTTTAAGCTTGTCCAGTTAACCTCGGCCCCCTCTCAAAAACTTCACTAAATCAAGAACACACATTCTTAGTATGAAAGAAAGAAGGGCAAGGAGGGTGAATTAGTTTCTGCCCAAGACCCCATATATTTTTAATTTAATTTTATTTATTTTACTTTATTTTTACAAATTATACTTAATAATAAAGACAGACAGGAAACAAAACCTACCCCTATGATGCACTGTCACATGCGATTTCAGGGGTGCTCCTATCCTGACTTTCATCTTTTTGACCTGTTGCCCTCACGGAGGTGCTGTAGGTGCATCACTAAAAAGTACAAACGTACTCAAGAACAGTTTCACAGTTTCACAAAACCACTCTGAACTCACACCTGCATTGTCTAAATCCCCGTGGTCCCCAGACATACCTCTATCTATCCACCAACTGATCAATATGTAATGGAACTGATAATTCGGTGAAATATCATTTGTCATTATGCTTACTTCATATGATCATAACATAAGATTCTGTTTTTTATCAGTTAAAATATTAAATTTGAGAGCAATCAGTGCCATACAAATGCAGTGACATAAGATGGAAAAATCAGAGTATACCTCAAGAGCCCATACCATATAGTATTTGAAATGACAAAGACCATTTTTAAGGGACTGTTGCAAGACTTGTACATGATTCAATATTGTTTAAAAGACATGTCTTTATAACATGGAATATGTTCAGATTGCTGAGCAATACATTTAATAGACAGGTATGGTTCATGCCCATGTCGTTTAGTACAAGGGAATGCAGCTGCAGCTAATACAAAGTCACATCCACAACATTGACTTTTGTGGTGAAGCTCTGGTTACAACAACTAAAATAGTAACAGACTGTTATTTATTCTTGTATTTTAAACTTGCAGTAGCAGTTTAACAAATAGAAATGGGGGCGTGTTCTAACTGTGTACTTGGTAAGAAGAAAATGAGGTACAGATGTGTCATATACTGAGCAGCAGAGGCCACAAGCTAGAAAAGCTGGTTTTGGGTTTTATATGATGTGGAAAAATAAATCATCCAAGACAGTCAGAAGAACTGGAAAAACTTGTATGCTGCATTTCAGTCACGATTGCTTCAGCTAAGCCTGGTTTAATCTGGGAGATTTCAAAACATGTTTAGTAAGAATAAATAACAAAGTTATTACTGTGGTTGGAGATTTGTGGTAAACAAAATAAAATAATAGTAAAAATGTTATAGTTATCCCCCCAAAAACCAAAATAATTAGTGATAAATCCTGTTGGCAGTTCTGTTCTGTAAAGGTTTATTCGGTCATTTTTAAATAATTGAGATAATTTGTTAAATATAATAAATATCACTAGCAAAACGTTTTATAAACTATATGGGTATGTCATATTTGAGCTCATTTTATATGTATTTGTATAATTAATTTTCTATGACGTCGTTTTAGACATAGATCTAATTCAGCTTAATTTACACACAGTGAGCTATTTTGGCGAACTTTATCGCCATCTAGTGGTAGGAAAAAGCACAATACACACTCCTTGAAAAACGGCATCAGCTGAATCAGTCAAAAACGTTTTCTGTCCAAAATTAAACAAATACAAAAAGAAAGACCGATGAAACTACATTGTCAGATATACTTAGCACATAAGGATGACATCCTCTCAACTGAAATGCTTTGAAATCTATCAGGAGCTTCTTTGCCATAGTGATCGACTATATTCTTATGTTTCATGTGATGTCATAGACTCAAATTCATGCAAAGCCGAACGAGAAGTTATTTTGTTTGGTGAACTTTTTGTAAAACCTGCATGTTGTTGAGACATGCAATGTAAATTCATACTCCAATCCATACTTTAAAACAAAATACAACACTGTATAATATTAATATCACATATGATTCATGAAGTCTTTGTGCTATCAAGTGCAAATTCTTATGATGTAGGGAATACGTATCATCAGCGACAGAGGCAGAACAGATCTACATAACTATTAATTATCTATATAGAAAAAACACTTTCCTCTACATGGACCATGCTTTGTTAGCTGCGCTATTTTTATATTTTAGAGATCTATTCTTTTTATTGTTTATTGACAATAACTTTCTTTCCACTGGCACTTTTTTCCACTGGCAGTTTTTATTCTTTTCAAATTCTGCTTCTCGTACTTTACTAAGAAATCTTTTAATCATTTCAAGGCTGAAGCTGTGCAGCGTCAATCACACGTGAACAGTATGAGACAAGGGTATCAAGACATTAAGGCATATTTACAGTAACATGATGTCATTAAATAAAATTCTAACCATATAGAAATGAATAACACATCTAGCTTATTTAGGATTTTGATTCTTGGTAACAGTAGCTGTTTTTACTCATAAGGTCTCCATATCCTTCATGAAGGGAAACCAATTACTACGGGGAAACAAATGTTAATGAGGCACTTGACATTTAACTCCATAATACTGTCACTTTGCCCCCTGCTGCTCCTTGAAATAACAGCCAGGGAAGACTGACAGCCTTTGAGGGAACGTAATGACAGCCAGAAACACATTCTATTGAAACCAGATATATATTCTTCATAAAGAGAGACGTTATAGTATTTTCTAGTTGTAAGACCATAAATAAGATTAAGCCTTTCCTGTTTTAGGTCACTTAATAAAAACATAATTGTGTGTATTTGCCAAATTCTACCAGTAATTGAATTTTTTTCACTTTCTTCAAAATCAGAGGTTTTTATGCATTTTGTTCAGTATCATTGCCTTTCCTCTTAACTTAGCAAATTTAAATCATGGTGTACACTTAGATGAAATATTTATCTATAAAACAATTCATTAGTATTATTATTGATAATGCAAACCAATTGAATTGTTTAGCTTCCAAAAACTGTCAGAGTTCATAAAAAATAATAAGACTGTAAGTCAGTTGAGTGTGTAGAATCACATATATGAATAAAAACAATGTCATGAAGATCTACTTTCACTTATCATTACTCCTGGTATAAAAGTATACTGTCCAGAAAGAATGAAAGTCCTTGATTATATTTCCAAATGATTTCTAAATACTTCTTTTGGGAATGTAGCACAAAGGGAAATTAATGTCTAAATTCTCCTGAGATTTTCCATCTCACTCTCTTCTTATCAAATATAAATTTTTGTCTGGCTTTCTGGTATAATATCTTTATTAGTTCAAAAATATGATCTATATTTTTTTCACTATTGCACTGTCTCAACTTGGCTGTCATCTCAGGTGAGAGACTAATGGAGTCTTAGAAGATGAAGGTCGCACCACAGGTTGCCTTTAGTGGCTGCATGGAGCCAAACCTGGAGGCAGAGCCACCAGCGCTAATTGTTTGAAGGAGGGAACCTACTAAAGCCTTCCTCCTCCTCATCCTTTGCTATTAATCTCACTTCATTGTTACTGTTGTTGTGTGTGGCGAACCCTTTTGAAGATAAGAGTGATTTGATTGCAGGAACCCGGCTGCTGCTCAATTTGTCTTGGTGGTAAGTACAATTTTGTTTATTTTCTATTGTGAGAAAAGAAAAACATTAATTAAACGATATAACTGCTGTCAGTATTTTTTCAAAGGATATTAACGTAAAACAATTCAATTGATGTTGTTTCTGCTGACTTTTACATATACTGATACATTAAATACATAGTTTTCTCACTTGTGGTGACCAGTATTTGTTAACTTTAATTCTTTAATTCTGTTGTTATATGCACTCTAACATTATATACAATTCATTCAAAAGCAGCTCCAGCATGCTATTAAAACAAAAGTGGCAGCATTGCACAAAGCTAAATCGGCTCTATATGACATAAGTATATATTTTAAGAGTAACACAGTAATGTAAAATGTATTTACTCCGGGTGGCCGGATGACGCCCCCAGGGAGGGATCTGCCTCTGCTTCCCTTCCCTCCTCCTTTGAGACCCTCCCTGCACCACTCACAGCTGAGACCCAGGGAACAGAATTAACAAGCAAATTGAAACAGACTCTAAATGTGCTTTTCATATGAGTTGCTGACTATATGTGATTCTTCTTTTTCTGCCTGCAATGCACTGTTTAATTTGCTGCAGGCTGGCAGATTTCAGAGGCAAAGTGGAAGATGTCTAACAACATGGCCAAGATTGCAGATGCAAGAAAGACAGTGGAGCAGCTGAAACTGGAGGTCAACATAGAGAGGATGATGGTGAGTGAGCAAATAATGGGACCACAGACAAAAGTCAATACTGTAATTACGTCAGCATACGTTATCGTCAAAGTTTACCCCATGTCTACATGTATTCAGTGACAGGTTTTTGATATGGCTCACTAACTAAGGTGGTGGCACAAGCAACTGAGAAGCAAATAGTTGAGTTTTAAAGTTTGCTCATTTGGATGGCTGTTCAGTAGGTGGGAAAACATGTCCACACACCTTGGCTGACCAATGATGCTGAAGTTGGTGCCCACATCACAGCTTCTTATCTGGCACTAAAATGCTATTGCAGCGTTTTTGAATGAACCTGAACTGGATTTAATTCTCTGTGGCTAAAATCCCCAATAGTTCGATTGTCCAAACCTGACGTTTCCTGAAGGAATGGCTGAACACTTGCAAAATTCTTCTTTCTTTTTTTTAAACATAAAAAGCATTTTCATTTTGATAACCCTAAACTTGGTTAAGTGTGTAACTCATAGAATGTAAATGATCAAATTGAAATGAATCATTATGCAAAAAGTATTTTTATGACACCTAACTAATACTTTGTAGTTCTTGAGTGTTCTGATAAGTTACATAAAAAGATAACATTTGTGTCATATATGGTCAAGTCAAAAAATGATTCGTTTTTTCCCCCCACAAATTAGCGTAGCAAGTTTAAACTTTAGTAGTTTTAACTTTCTTTTTCACAAAATCTGCAAATACAAAGCAATCAATATTGTATATTAAAACAATTTTAAAATTAAATTTAGCTCAGTTCAGTTTATTTACAAGGTGCTAGCTTACAGCAAATGTCATCAAAAGACACTATAAGAGAAAAGTGTTCAATTCATATACAGAATATCTACATCTTTGGAATAATCCTGTGAAAAATATTGACAGATTCAAATTGAGACATGTTTTGGAATGTAATTCTTGTTACATAATGCTTTATGAAATTAAATGAGTGTCTAATCAATGCAACCAAGTGTATCCAACAGTAATATCCAATCTTTAACAACCTATTTTTTACAGATATCCAAAGCAGCAGCGGAACTGATGTCCTACTGTGAGTCTCACGCTAAAGAAGACCCTCTGGTGACTCCTGTCCCTTCATCGGAAAACCCTTTCAGAGAGAAGAAGCTGCTCTGTGTCATACTCTAATTCCTTGAAAAGATTTTGTGCATTACTGTCTTTCTAATTAAATCAATCTTTAGTGACTTTCCAGATGCAAATGATCGTCTTTTCGGCATGATATAGCGGCAATAAAATTTGATTGTAAAAGAGTGCAAAGTTCATTTGAACAGCTCAACGCTGTTGCCTTGTGCACAAGGTTTACACATTAACTAAATCATTTATCTGTGTTCCCACTGCACGTCTGTCCTCTAAGTCGCTCAAAACGGCCTTGGCTATTTCTATTCAGTGCCAACGGTTTATCAAAAACTAAAAAGGAGTTGTTGTTTTTTTTATTATTTAGATAATTACTAGAATTATCTAAATATATTTTTAAAAATCTTATTTTTTTTTGATACCACAAAGATTTGGGTTTTCGGGTGGCACGCGCTGCTTTTGTTGTTAAATGAATGTCTGGGTAAACAAGCTGCTGTGAGCAGACGCTGCCTGCCTGGATGCGTCTCAGAGGGATGTGCTACAGCTCACTGAAGCCAGCGCAAATGAGAGGTGTGGTCATGTGCTGCGGCAGTACAGGTTAGGGAAGAAACACGACAGGTGTCCACGGTTTACACAGAGCGGGGAGCTCTCAGTGTGAATCTGACCTGCAGGGAGAACTAAAAGCTTTATTTGGGATTGAAGAGCTGAGGGAATAAGGTATGTTTCATTTGGTCATTAATTATTGTAAAAGGAGATGTTTATATTAACATTTAGCTCATGTAACATCAGCTTCTTACTTGATACAGGAAAAATGAAATAACATTTGCTCTGCTTTGTGCTTGTTATGCTCAGGTTTCTAGATGCTGGCATTAGAGTAGATAGATGTAGGTAACGCAGAAGTCACGTAGTGTCAAACGAGGCGGATCAGGAAAAACTTGTCCACCTGTAGGTGACTGCACACACCCATAGTGTATGCCCAGTATCACACCTCTGTAAAAACCAAACAAAAACAAGCAGTGGAGACTAACTGCCTTCCATTGTTTTACAGAAACTGGATATGTTAGTCTGGAATCTTGTTTTAATTTTTTTTTTCAGCTCTCCCTACAAAGCAAAACACTTTAAATTTGAATGCCAGTTTTGCAATACAATAAGAGACTATCTTGCCTGTAAATAAACCCTTCCTGTTTGGGTAGGATGGGGGACATTCCTGACTGTATTTATAAATTCAACACCTGTTCGATGACATTAAACATCTGAGGAATGTTTGTTTCCCATTGCCAGATGCTGTTGTTTAAGCAGATTAGTGAGTTTTATAACTTAACATCTCCAAGCTGAATGGTTTTTATGGCAGAAGAGATAAACTGACTTAAATAAAATAAAAAAAACTGTTGTGTTTGTGTGTGACATGACTAAGCAAAACTTCATTCCTTCTGTTGTCAGGCCAAACAATGGCCAACTTTGGAGGACACGCTATACCAGGCACATTTTTTCTGTTGTATGGTTTCTGGCTAACAGTGAAGTATGTCCTCCAACATTGCTGGAAGACGAGCCAACCCAAAGGAAGACATGGCATGCCTCCTTTCTTAAGGAGGATGGAATATGTTGAAGGAGGATTCAAAGTCTTTGCATCATTTGTCGGTGAGTTTCCCTTCAAATCCACCATAATTGCTTACCGTCGTCTTGAATCTTTGCTATACAAACACGTTTGATATATTTTATTTGGATTTTATGTGATAGACAGACATGAAGTTCTGAAGCTGCAGAGAAACAAAATCTAAAAATCCTCCTGTAGGAGCTCTGGTCAAGTTGAGCAGCAAAAACTTTCAATACATGAATTGGAAACTACAAAACTAAAACAGTGTCACAGTAATCAATATGGTATAAAGCAAATTTAATGCTAAAAAGGGAAAATACAATTTAAAAACTGTGTTTAACAGTTGTTTGTAGGTTACTAAGTGGTAACACATGTAACTTAAACGTGTTCTGGAGGTTAATCCTGACATAAGGAGCATATTTTAAAAGAATGAGACCCAGAAACCATTAAAATGAAACAAACTTTTCTGAAAACTGAGTCTTAATCAGCTCTTTGACTCTGACCAGCCCTCGTTTCCAGTGGTGTTAAAAGCATTTCCAACACCATTATGCTGCCACTACACTGTTTCACCATTAGGATGGTATATTCAGATAGAGTTGTGGTGTTGATTTTTAGGTTTACACATTATTTGGCTCATCTGACCACGGCTCATTCTTTTATATGTCTTGTGTGTTGCTCACAGAAACTTCAGAAGGTTTGCCTTTCAAGGAGCCATCAGTCTTGCCACTCTTCCTCAAGGTCCAAATTTATTAAATGCAACTGTCACTGTTACATCAGAATATTCTTTGACCTGCAGCTCCTCTTTAGTTGGCAAAGACTCTTTGACTGCTTTTATTTTTTTATTTTAAAGTAAAGGGGACTAAATTGAGTATTGTTTGGAAAAAGAAAAAAAAAGGTTGAAAACCAAGTTTAATATTTCTTCAGCTGGGATATGATGTTGGTTGTAACATAATATCCCAAATGCCACGTGGTGAAGTTTGCGGTTGCTGCATCGCCTCTTCATCTGATTTGCATGTTGTTTTGACTGTGACAGGCATGATGGTGGAGCAGTTTGTTGTGGACGGTCCACACGCCCGCCTCTATGATCGGGAGAACGCCTCATGGGTCAAGCTGATGAACTGGCAGCACAGCACCATGTATTTGTTCTTTGGGATCTCAGGAATAACACTGATTGCCAGCGTAACAACCAAACGGGTGCCGGTTGGTGCCGACCGCCTTGCTCTCTCCTTGGCTCTTTTTGTTGAAGGTGAATAACTTTTTTGTTTTTGCTTTTCATTGATTGTCTCTGATGCGTGTAAAACGATTTCATTTGGATGTTACTCTCTCTAATCACCCAGGATTTCTCTTCTTGTACCACGTACACGGCCGAGAGCCCCTGGACGCTCACGTCCATACCCTCCTGCTGTTTGCCGTCTTCGCTGGATCGGCCAGCACCATGCTGGAGGTCTTCGTAAGAAACAACATTCTTCTGGAGCTGTTCAGGGCAGACATGTTCATCCTGCAGGGTTCTTGGTTCTACCAGGTGAGAAAGGAGATTTTATCTTGTCTGACTATTTGCATTATTCAACATGTGGCTTATCTTGCTACTTCATGGGGAATTTGAAAAAGTATTCACACACCAAGAACTTTTCATCCTTTTTTTGTCACATTACATATAACTTTATTGTATTTTAATCATTTGTGTTGAACTCTTTTCTTGGATACTCCTAAATAATACCCAGTGCAACCTCCTGATGCACCTGTAACTAGAATCCGCCTGCGTTGTAATTTAACCAAACGTGTGGAAAGAAACCAAATGAAACCAAATGAGATGAAAACTAAATTCGACTCTGACTTGGCTTTAGTGATTTTTGCAGAGACGAATAGGCAAAAAATGTGTGAAAATGTTCAAAGAATCTAGAGACCAAGGCAAAAAATAATTCTGACATACTAACTCAGAGGTACTGAAGACTTTTCACTTTAATTTGAAAAGGAAAAAAAACCCTTTACAAACATCTTGATTGTAAAGGCCTAGTAGAAAGTTAGTCTGCCACATAAAATCACAACAGAATACAATAAAATAATACAATAAAGTATAAACTTTATTGTAGCCTATTTTAAAGCTACAATAAAGCTTTAAAATAGGCTTTAAATGATTATATGTAGCATTTTAAAGCTACATATAAAGTATGTAGCTTTAAAATGAAAACACAAGGAAGTTCAAGAGTTACGGATGCCATTGTAAGACCCTGTAGATCAGTGATAAGTGGTATGTTTGTTCTCAGTCTCTGAGGCCTCTCAGTACAATGACATCACTTTACAGTAGAACTAGAAGATATTCATTCAAAAAGTGAAAACATTTATAACTGACAAATTACCTGTTTAAAGAAGTTTTTCACCCCAAACAATCAGTTTGTTTTATGGAGGGTCAGTGCGTAAAATTTTCTCCGCGTAGACTGGACTGAAATGCATAAAAATCAAAGAGAAATATAGACAATTCTAATCCATGCATGCTTGCTAAATTCAACTGTTATTTTGCCTCTAACCTAACTAAATATGTTTTGTAAATGTTGTTTTATTGGCTCCTTTTGTTGTTCCAGATTGGAGTTGTTCTTTACCCCTTAAATGGAGACAAGTGGGACCAGAAACTACATGACAACATGATGTTTGTCACGATGTGCTTCTGCTGGCATTTAGCACTGTCTCTAATTTTGGTCTCTTGCACCGCCTCCATAGTTTGGTTGTAAGTATCTCATCTATCAACCTTCGCAGGATTTAAAATGTTGAATAGTTAAGTAATAGCGGCTGCAGATCAGAACAGAACAAAGTACTTGGAATACTCTTACTTTTTTTTTTTTTGATGGTATCTACACAAACTGAATCAAAAAAGATTTTTTTAAACATCCAGGTGCCTCTTTTTATGAAAAATATTAGCAGATTTCTGCTTTAAATTCTATAATGGTGGAGTTGCTTGATCATGATAAGACACTGTAACAGAGGTTAAGTGAGGCACTAAGTTGCAATCAAGATTAACCGGTGCTGGAATGCAGCAAGAAAAAGACGTTGATTACATCAGCACAACTACTTGAAAGTACTTGAACAATGGAAGGAATGGGCAGAGTGTTTACAAAACTGTTTGTGGAAACGAGACCAGTGGATCTTTTTTCCACACACAGTAGTGGCATTCAGTTCTGTGAATTGGTATTTTTCCACTTGCAGATTTCTTCTGCTTTTGCTATTTTGATCACACTCAAAATCTTCACATTAAATAGATTTTCTTATGAGATGCATGAAGCGTTTGATAACAACGTGATTACATCACTGTTACAGGAATTTTGGCACATTCTTATTTGCTGCTGTCCTTTAAGTTGATGATCTATAACCCTCATTCACTTGAGTTTAACGTCACAAACTGGCAGAGTATTTTCTGCTAGAGAGAAAACGCCATGTTTGTTAATTATAAAGGCGGATGCAATCACTTTTCTTATGAAGCCAGGTTGGTTTTGGAGCTCTCCATCATTTCAGATTTACCAAAAAAAATTGTACTTCACAAAGCTGTGTGTCTAATTTTGATTATGAATAATCTGCAGAAAGATTTCATATAGATAAAATTAAGTTTCTGTCTGTTGAATAATTATGGTTTGCAGCGGAAGAAAACTCCCACATCAGGTAAAAGACTGCTGACTTGACAGACGTCCAGTAGACAGTGAATGAGAAGTTCCACAAAGAGGATGAATAAAAAGGTTAATTGCTAAATAAGAAGGTCTGAATGCAGCATTCAAGTATATCAATAGAAAGTTGAGTGGAAGGACAAAGTTTGATACAAAAGGCACATTACTACCTACAGTCAGTCTGCACTGACAAACCCAAGAAATAAAAGCACAGTTAGTTTTTACTATAGGTGAGCACTTTTAGAGTTTCCAAAGAAAAATTAACACTAGCTATATTTTGGTAATCAAGTCTTGGGAATAAATCTTTTTTATTTTAGATTCATCTCCAGAGAGTGTTAAACCTATCATTTCTTCTCAGTTTGACTTATTTAGAATCTTAAACACAGTTACTTATAAAATATGTTTTTCTTTATTTTTTATTAGGGGATTGTGTTTGCTTAGAGCTGCCTTGAATCAATAACTGGTGTATCATTATAGTCACTTTCAGCCTGTCATTGTGTCCTCTTACTTTTACTTTGCCACTGCTATGTCAAAGTAAAATCATGTGAAGTGCTTTGAATCGCCTTGTTGCTGAAAATGTTATAAAAATAAACTGCCTTGCCTTTATCTTGGTTCCAACAGCATCACAACAAGATTCTCAGCAAACAGACGGGATGTAGAGATCGGAATGCGAAACACTTCCTCTAAGACCAGCTCTCATAAAGCTTTACTTGAAGAGTCGGATGAAGAGTAAAACAATGCTTACAGCTCGCTCTATTTTGTTTTAAATCACAATTTCATTTCATTTCATTAAGTGTTAATGAGAAAATAATGCTTCATATGTTTAAAGAAGCCAGATGTTTGGCCAAATGAACTTTATCTTTTGAAATAAAGGACAAATCTAGATATTAGTGTGGTTTATTTGTTCTTTAGGAAAAAGATTTAAAAAAAAAAAAAAAGAAACAGGAAACCATGAAACATTATGATCTGTTTTTAAATACATCACCTTGTAGGAGAACACAAATCACAACATTCAAATAAACCCAATCATATCTGATTTAAGAAATTTTCAAATGACAACCTCATTCAAATTACTCATTCAATAGCAAATGTCTGGAAATCAAGGGGTCTATCTTTTTAATCTCCCTGCTTTCAAATAATTTAGACCAACAATGTGGAGAATGTGAAGGAGAAAACATTTCAGAAAATACCTTAAATATGTCAACACTCTCAAACAGAAAACATGTCAATCTCATACAAACCCTCACAGTAACACGTATTGCTGGTGAAGTCATTGCTGAGGAGCGGGTGGAGGATCGGGTGTACATTTAGGTGATGGTGCTGTCGTGACAACCACTGTTGAAACGGGTTTGGGGGAAGTGGCTGCCACGTGCTGGAGCTGCTGAGTCGGGACCGTTTGGATCCGAACCTGAGGAGATTTAAGTTGGTGAGCCGAAACACGTCCTAGATAACTTTCATTTAACCAGATAAGAAAACAAAATGTGAGTGAAACGCATTCAGAATCAAAGCATACGGCATAAATGAGTTTTGTGAGCTTTGGATCCTTGACTAATTGTCATAGCGATTTGATATGTTCAGGTGTCACATAATCTTTATCACTAAACATGTTAATGAAGAACACATCTCTTGTGCTTAGGTGCTACCTAATTTAGAAGAGTTTAGCTCCAGTCATTTATTAGGAATATCCTAACTGTGCATAAATAATTAAAAAAAAGAATATCGGTGGATAGAGCGTCTTTATACGTCCATGTTTCAGATAAACCATCAAGATTTTTATCATCAGTAGTTGTGTGAAGTACTGGAGTATTTCATGCCTGCTGACAATAAGCAGAGGTTTGAACATGATGAGCCACTAAAGACAAAGTCACCAAGTTATTTCTAATGATGCTAAATGTTTCTCTGCTACACTTTCCATAAAATAAAAGCCTGAGGAAAATTTTAGGCAGAAAAAGTTACTAGTCTTTTCTAGTATTTTCCAGTTATTGCATATTAATGACTGTACATTAATGTGCAAATATTTCTACAACCAAGGATATAATTTTTACTTACTTACTGACTTACTTACCCAATGTTAACGGATAAAATCTAATCCGAGCTAATAAAACAATACTTTTACATTCATAAATGCTAAATTTGGAAAGCAAAATAACAAGAAAAGAAAAATAAGCTCCTTAACATAATCAATTTTTCAAAAACATTTGTTGATGGATTCATAATAAAAATGTTAAGAAATGTATTAGCGATCACAACATTCTCCACAATGTGCCAAACTGTTCTCTGGAACAATGTCATTGTGTTTCATGGCTCGTACAAACCTGTGTTGCCTGGCCTTGCTGCTGAAGCTGCTGGAATTGTTGTGCGGTGACGAAACTGACCGGCTTATTCCCCGCTATTAGCTTTGTTCCTGCAGGCACCGTGGTCAGGATGATGTTCCTACCCAGGCTGCTGATACTGCTCAGGAAAAAAAAACACAATTAAGTCATGTTAAGAATAAAATATACAGGGAAAAAATTTCAGGCTGAAGAAAGATTTTTTTAAAATTTGAACTCAATCAGAATCGCCACTGAACAGACTCACTTTGTATTGAGGTTCCCTTTGACTATCGGAGTCGTCACCACACTCTTGCTCTTCAGGGGTTGGTTGAGGACAGAGTGCACAGTGATCCGTGCAGGTAGCTTTCCCTACCGATCGCAATCACACCAAAGAAAATATTAATTCTCCTGGTCGAGCTGGGTGGATCATTTAAAATAACTGCTGCTGAAAAAATTAATACCTCCCCTAGCAAGATTAGCATTTGCTGTAAGAGGCCCTGAGCATTATAATTAAATGTAATCGGAGATCCTCTTAGTTTCTAACAGCTCGTGTTTCAGTGTAAGTAATGCTCAAACATTGGCAATGAGATTTGAGTTGAAACACAATATCTAAAAAAATTTTTTTTAAATTGGTAGCTCTCTGTGAAAATTACTCCATTATTCTAGAATGTGATTATGTGATTCCTCCTTTTATAGCTGGCCTTTCTGAACAGCAGTTTAACCTGGCTCACCTCACAAAAAGATGAAGCACCGAATCAGTAAAGTTAGTGGGACAAAATTGCTCAAAACATTTGGCCCTGATTACAAAACTATTCATACATGTTTGAATTTTCAGACAGTTCAAAGGACAAATTCAACTTTTGTTTGACAAACATGATTTGTGAAGGAATGACAGTGATACAAGGTTTTAAATTTCTTTGCCAACCAAGAATCTGAAAAGTGCGGTGCTTTGGGTTTTGTTTTACAACATAAAATTTTATTTTGGTTTTTTAAAGTGAAGAAAGCACAACGGGACTTCACATTACACTTCAGATTTTAATTTTTAAAAAACAAGCTGACAAAACAACTGAAAATTGTGCATCCTTTTCCATTCCTTTCACAATGATATTGTACTTTTGTTATGTTTTCATATAAAATTCCAATGAAACACACAGAAGTTTGTGACTTGTTTAAGGATTTTGAACACTTTAGAACCTCACACTAACATTCTTTTGGTGAAAGAAATCGGTTTTACCTTCAGACGCACATTTTCTTACCGTTTGTGTTGTAACAACCGATGCAGGGACTTGTCTCACAGTCGCTGTAGCTGCTCCCAAAGACAGTGGTGAACCGGAGGCTGCAGGGGCCACTGTGATGCCTTTAGCTCCAGCCACAACGCTGGCTGCCATGGTTACTATGTTACCACATGTAGACGCTGCTAGTGGTTTGCTTCCACTGGCGGTCGTCATGGTGATGGTCTGGCCCTGTTTTTGGGGAATGACCCCAAGGCCAGGCATTATGCGGATGGTTGCGCTGCTCTTGTCTGGGGACGCCACGGTGGAGAAGGTCCTGGATTTTTGGTCGGCCACGCTGACGGCCAAAGTCGGCATCAGCCTTATGGCCGTTTCACCTCCAGCTTTCAGCAAGGTGGAGGTGACAGAGCCCGATTTAGCTGTCTGCGCCTCCGCGGTGCTGGGTGGGGTAGCGGAGGCAGGTGACGGTGAAGTGTGAGGCGGTGCTACGTGGAGCGTGGCTGATATGCTCTTGCTGCCAGCGGCGGCCCCACCCAGGAAGTCAGAGGTGAGCTTTACAGTCGCAACTGGAGATTTGGCAAGAGTGGCCATCATGTCTGGGGTTATCCGCAGCACTGTTTGGCCTTTAGCATCGGTGGTGATGGAGGATGGGGGGAGACGGAGGACATCTTTACCCTGGATACGCAAGTTTGTTGCAGTTATTGGAATCCCTCCTCCACTTGGCGTCTTCATTCCCAGCTGCCCAGTGATGGAAACCTGAAGCAGCAGCAAATGAAACTTTAACTCAGAAATCACTGACTTTTTTTTTTTTTTTTAAGGTATATGGATTTTAATAACCAGCATTTTCAATCAAAACGTCAGCCTTGCAGGCTGGAATAAAATTCTTTACCTGTTTGATGTTCGGGGAGGTGACACCTTGCAGCACAGCTGGAGGAGTGGGGTTGTTAGCAGGGCTACCTGGAGAACCGCTCTGAGCTTTGCTCACATTAAGAGCCGACACAGAGAGACTGGTTGGAACCTGGACAGGACTGCTACCAGACGGACCTCTTAGAGGCACAGAAACAACAGCCTATTGCACAAAAGAAAAAATATATATTTGTACTGTTTAAAAGAAAAGTACAGCTTCATGGTAAGTGTTTATACTCCTGGAATGTCACTGTCTCTTGTCACAGTACAGTTAAATACTTCCATGTGTTTTATTGGTATTGAACCGATAGATTGAAGTGGACATTAACTCATCACTAGTCTTGATGTTCTAGTGAACATCAAGGCAAACCTCTTCACAGGTTGCTCAATTGACTTGGATTAACTCTTTTTTCTAATTAGATTACTTCTGCCTTCATCACAAATGAAATAATCCCAAAGCAATTTATAATAAAGTGCTATCTATACATCAAATGAAGAATCATAGCAAACTCTGCAATGCTTCACTTGTGAAAGTAAATCTGTTGGCCCTCACCTTGGCACAAGGACAACAATTCTGAGTGCCACACTGCCAGACAGGACACACAAAAAGCAAAACATACTTGGTGACAGATGCAGGGAGCTTACTGTTGATGCTTGATGTTTCGCAATCACAGTTTGTACTTGCTTACAATTCAGACCAGATCAGTTCCTAAAATAGCTCAACTGACAATGTTTAAATGGCGCTTTATAACGGCATGCAGGTGAAGACCCGCCTCTGTGTATGTATAATTATAGAGCTATAGATAATACTGCTCGTTGTGGAACAAATAGTGTCCGGAGAAATCTGGTGTTAATTTGAACAGAAACTACAATTCTCTTTCACTCGGATCTGCATGATACATTTGCAAGTAATTTACCCAAATAAATGTTTTATAAGGGATTTAACCTGTTTTCCTTTTTAAAATGTAAAAAAGCAGGAGCCAAACAGTTAACCCTTTGTGTTTAACGTACTTGTGAAATGCCCTTGGCTGCCACGGATACAGGCATCCGGATCTGGTGCGAAGTCTGATGCACCAGAGTGGCCTGCTGAGCGGCAGCTGATGGACCCAGGCCGCTGGGCTGAGCGGAAACGACCCGGACCTGAGGGAGGGAGCCTGCCGCCAGGTGGCTTACTATCCGAGCTGCCTGCTGGGAAGTTACAGGCTGGGAGGCCGACGGACAAGCCTGACTCGTGGGTAGGATCGTTCCCAGCTGAGGCAGCGATGGAGGAGAGACGAGGAGAACACTGCCAGAGAGAGAAGAAGAAGATGCACATTCAAACTGGGCAGATAAAATCAAAGTCCTGAACAAAAGAAATGCTTCGCTCTGGCTGACCCCGTGCTGGTTTTGAGCGTGTCTGGAACTCCGGTCTTTGTTGGTGTTGTAGCAGAGAGAGGTAGAGGTGATTTGGGGGTTCCAGGAGTGTTTGGGGTGGGAGTTGCTGGGACCGGAGACATGGAATTACAACCGAGGTCCAGGCTGGCTTCCAGAGATCCAGATGTTTTGCTGCTTCCATCTTTACTTCCAGACTTCTGCAACATAAATACAAATAGGACCATCTTTTACAACTAAAAGCAAAAAACCTAAATCATTTAGTATTTATTTATTTACTATTATTGAAAGAAGTCCTGTTTGGAGTCTCTGCCAAAGTGGAATAAGGTTCTCTGCTCAGATGAGAGCTAGCTTTTTGTTTCAATATGTGAGGCAGTGAACTCACCGGTTTAGATGCTGGTTTGGGTTTTTGCTGCTGAGCTTTTCTTGCCTTTGCAGCCGCTGCTTGAGCCTGATGGATCCTCTCTGAATGAAGCAGAAAACATTTGAGCTCAGGAAGCAGAAATGACTAAAACTCATACACCAACCTGGTAAATAGCTTTATGAAAAGCAAAATAGACATATATATATTTCCAGTATATAACTTTCAATTTTCAAAATTGCAGTATTTATGTATTATATAACTAGTGATTATTTAATCACTAGTTATAATGTAGTTAGTTAAAATGTGTTTTTCTAAAGTAGAATCCTGCTTACCGAACTCTTCCTGACTGCGGTGGCGGTGCAGGTAAATCCACAGTTTGCGGCCGATGTCATACTTCACACAGGGATCCTTCTCATAGTGAAGTCTGTCCAGAGCCCCGCTGACAACTGTGTTAACCTAAAGGGAAGAGAAGCTGTCTATTAACAGGAAAAACCAGGAAGTCTAATGCAAAGCCAGCATCCATTTCTGCAAAGTGAACAAATAGTTACGTAAACCCGCAAACTCTTACATTACTCAAACAAAAAGCAGGATAATAGAGGAAAACAATTGCAGTACTTGTGCACTTGTGACATCTGGAGCAAGGAATTGCGAATCTTTTAAAAGTTCACAGATTTCCGCCCTTGTTCCCTCTCCATTGGGTAACCGGGCAGCTGCATCCCGAACTGGACAAAAAAAAAAAAAAAAAAAGATAAATAGAGGCAGGATTGGTTTTCAGTAATGTTCTTTAAAAAATAAAAAAACCCAGCATACTGTTGCTGTGTGGTAACATAAAAGATTTCTAACCCAGAGAGAGGATGGTGACGTATGGTGGTCGGTCAGAGCGAAGCAGTGTGTGTTCTCTGGCTTTATTTAAGGACATTTCCTTGTCAAACACGCCTTTAACTGGCCCCACCACAGACTCGAAGCCATGCATCCTGAAGGTAAAGGCTTTGTGAGGCTGGTTATATCGCTGCTGCTCCTAATGCACAAAACATAAAATTTAGAGAGCTGACATTGAGATTAGGTGTGAAATAGTGTAAATACTGCAGCAGCACGCACAAACCTGAACTTGAAACACTTGTTTCTCGTCTCCAGTGCTCGGCCGCACCACATAATCAGTTGAACTGCAATAGTAAAGTCAATAAATGGTTATTTTGACACTGCAAAAAATCCCCCCCCCCCAAAAAAGTAACATGTTTAAAGGCTCACAGTTTGGGAGTGGCGGACGTAAGCTCCAACAGATCTTCATTCTCGGTCTACATAGAAAACAACAATAGAAACAAAGAAACAGTGTTATATGAAGTGAAAATCTGAAAATCATAACAGTACTTTAAACTAAAACTGAATATTTGTACAACTTTGACAACAAAGTCTTTGGAGTCCAGCCAGAGTTGACAGAGTGCACTGAGGTCCTTTTCTGTGTCCTGAGTGGGGCCTGAAAGAAACCACTGGTTTGAAACCAGACATTCTGGATAAAAAAACACAGACATAGAGAAGGTAAGACATTAAATGAGCCATCTTACCGATCCATCTCCACTGCTGGAATTCATCAACAAACTCCACAAACGGAGAAAAGCCACTAGGGAGCGCCATCATGCCATCTGATCAACGAAAAAAAAAGAGAAATTTTACAGAAGCTTATATACCAGTACATCAATCAAGGACAAAGTCGTTTTGCATAGGAGAGTTGTTGGTTCAATTCCAATTCCAGCACCGTAACAATTTAGTCCTTTTAACATTTATGAAAAATGTTATATCTTCAGTTTTTACATATTAACTTCAACAGTTCTTTTTCCATTTTTGAAGGAAAAAGAACGTCTTCAATCATTTTTAACAAGAACTGCGTGATGAGTTTTAACTCAATGTGGGTAAAGATTACATAGCCAGGTATAAATATGTAAACAGACATTGCTGCAATATTTGTATAAATGTTCTTTTCTAAGTTGCAGATCAGAAACTTCCACCTTTAAAATCAACACGTATTGAAACTTGCAGCGTCCAACAGGGACAAATCAAATGTCTCCCAGAGAAAAGTGTTATTGTCAGATACTAAGACTAGTTAATTAGACCAGGTTTTAAAAACCCTGTTGATTTTAACCCTGTGTGAATCAAAGAAAATTCATTAAAAAGTGAAAGTTTTAAACTTTCGTCTAAAACTCCTGTTCCTGATGGGAGTAATTAGGCTTAAAATGAAAATAAAAATTATTTAGGTTCAGAGGTGCTTTAAAATAAAAATTTGTGCAAAACTTAGCATTTCAGCTCCAGTGTTGATTATAGTTTACCTTTAGTCTCTCCTGCAAGAAACTGCAGAGCTTGAAGAACTAGATCTGACCAGCATGAGGCAGATGAAAACCAGGGGTTGAGCGAACTGGCTGGAGAGGACTGCCAAGTCTGAACCTTTTCCTCCAACTGAGATATCAAAACATATTAGCAATGTGGTAACACAACTGAAGTGGCACTTTAACATGAGAACACACCATCAAGGTACTGGTTGGACCCTCTGCTCTGAAGATGCTTTCCAACAAGCTGAAGAAACTGGCGGTTATTTCCTCAACTGCAACAGGGCTGCTTTGAGCTTCCTCCACAATTCTGCAATAATAGTAATAATATAACAATAATAAACAATCCAAGACTCAGATTCAAAGCAACAGTTAAAAGGACTTCAGGACGGTCACGAGAACTAGACTCACTCTTCCTTGATGTTGGCGAGAGGTGTGGAAGGCGCCTCTGGCAAAGAGTTGATGATATTCACTGGTGGTGCTGAGCAAGAGTCTGAAGGAGTCAAAATTTCACAAGGATCCTCAGATTCCACTTTTATTGCCTTCAGTTTCTTCTTCTTTCTCTCATCTCTCATCTTCTTCTTGGGAAGCAACAGATCAAAAAGTGCTGATTGATAGAAAAAAAAACAAAAATGAGGTCAAGGTCTGAGTGAAAATCCTAAAGGAAGAGCAGTTTGCTTTAAGCAGATTTACTTACGCAAAGCTCCCTTCCGACCAATGTTTGCTCTTGAGAGAACATCCCCAAGGTGGATATCAGAGGTTATCAAGTCTGGATGATCCTTATGACACCAAAATAGTCATAACATACACAAAGAAAGTTTAAATCCTGGAAATTTTTCTGCTCAAATTATCACTTACTGGCTGGCGTTTCCTTTTCTCACGATGATGATGCAGCATTACTTTTAGATCCATTTCCCCTAATTCTACTTTTTCTGTAAAAAGAAAAACAATATCTTGAACACTGGGGGACGCATTTTTGGCTTAAAGCAATGCTGTCACCTTAAAGGCAAAAATTTACTGACCTGTAATCTTCATGTCTGGTGTAGAGAGGCTAGGAAGAACTCTGAGTGAGACGGTAGGAGTGGGAGAGGATGGAGACTGAGGGGCTGGATTCCACACTGACATGTCTAAGTTACATGGTAGTGGAAAACAGAAAACCGATGGTTAACAAAATATTTTATGACTATATTCATTTTCTGCTGTTGGGTGTTTTCAGTTTCATTCCGTTTATGAAATAAGAAATCAAAATTCTGTTTAATTGTATTGAGCCCCCAGGTGACAACGTTCACCTGGGGGCTCAATACAATTATTGAGCATAGTTATGGTAGCTAATAATATTAGCTACCATAACTATGCGGATGACACACAGCTCTACATTACGAGGTCACCAGGTGACTCTGAACCCATCCAATCACTAAATAAATGCTTAGAAAAGATAAATGTGTGGATGTGCCAAAACTTTCTTCAACTGAACAAAAACAAAACTGAAGTAATTATTTTTGGACCTAAAGAGGAACGATCTAGAGTCAATGCACAGCTTCAGTTATTACAACTAAAAACTAGCGATCAGGCCCGAAATCTGGGAGTAGTGATGGACTCGGACTTGAACCTCCAGAGCCACATAAAGACAGTAACAAAATCGGCCTTCTATCACCTGAAGAACATCTCCAGGATTAGAGGACTGATGTCTCAGCCTGATCTAGAGAAACTCATCCATGCCTTTATCTTTAGTCGCATTGATTATTGTAACAGCGTCTTCACAGGCCTGTCCAACAAATCAATCAAACAGCTGCAGTTGATCCAAAACGCTGCTGCTCGCGTTCTTACTAGAACCAGGAAGATAGAGCACATAACACCAGTTTTAAAGTCCCTCCACTGGCTCCCTGTAGCTCAAAGAATAGATTTTTAAAAATACTGTTGTTAGTCTACAAATCACTGAACGGTTTAGCACCACAGTACATTAAAGATCTGCTGTTGTTGTATCAACCTGCCAGACCTCTCAGGTCTTCTGGTTCTGGTCTGCTCTGCATCCCCAGAACCAGAACCAAAAGAGGAGAAGCAGCTTTCAGCATCTATGCACCACAAATTTGGAACAAACTTCCAGAAAACTGTAAAACAGCAGAAACCCTGACTTCCTTTAAATCTCAACTAAAAACACACCTGTTTAGAATTGTATTTGAAATGTAATATGTATGGATTTGTATTTGGATTTGCATTTGTGGATGAGTATGTAAGTTGTAGGTTGAGACCTTTTCCTGTTGTGGGCAACACAACAGGAAAAGATTGTTATTTCATTTAATTCTATGTTGTATTTTGTGTTTATGATGTAAAGCACTTTGAAATGCCTTGTAGCTGAAATGTGCTATACAAATAAAATTTGATTGATTGATTGATTGATTGAACGTTCCTACAAAGTTTTGAAAATATTTCCAGATTCAAATTTCTGGAGTTGCCTCTTTTTATCATTTTTTAAAGCAGAAATCCAAAAGAGCTCAATAGATTTATGGCAGAAATTTCTATGGATGGGTGGATAAAGACAGACAGAAGGACAGATATACAGATGGGTTCATAAACAGGCAAAGAAATTGATAAAATAAAAATTTTTAGAGAGTTGGATTAGGAAATAATAAAAGATACAATTTTTTTTCTATGCTGTTTATTCCTACACAAATTACAATTTGTACACAGCTAAATACTATGTGCAGCGATAGATCTCAAACAAAAGACAGACCTTCATCATCAGAGGAAGCATTGCTGTCATCACACTCAGCTTTGACCTCCTTCAGGATGCGGCTCAGTCTTCTTCTCACTCTCGCCTCGCGTGTTTCAGCCTGAGTCCTGTTTGGCACCCGTCGTTTGGGTGGAAAGTCCATACCATTCTGAACTGCGAAGTCGAGCAGCTCCTTATTCAAAGACAATAAAAAGACTTGTAAGTTGAAGAAATAGGATGTGGGCGAAACGCAAATAAATTGTTGCTATGCAAAATAAATATCTGAACCTTTCTGGAAACAAGAATCTGCTTCAAGAGTCTGTGGTAATACTGCTGAAGGGAATGCAGCTGACGCTTCCTTTGGGATTTGGCACACAACTGTCTATACTTGACCACCTCTGGATTGAAGTAACCATCTAGATGAGGAAAATCAGGATTGTAAAAGTTCATTCAGTTACATTTCAACAGAGATGTGGTAGGTATGATGCTATCAAACATACAAATAAAGTCATGGCAACCTTTTGTTACATCACATGCATTCAAGATTTCCCAAATTAAATGGAAAGCAAAGCATCATTTATAACCAACAAACAAAAAAAATTAGCATTTATGACTTTAGACAATAATCTGTCTTCAAAATATCACCAGTTAGACCTAATAATCCAACACTATGTTTCAGTTGGAAGACCAATTTAGTATATTTTCACTGGTTTTTAAAAAATGGCTTAATGTGAAAGGTTTTTAGTACCAATATATATTAAATGTATATATACATTTAATATATATACATATATATATATATGTATATATATATATAGAAAAGAAAAACATTTTCTTTTGTTTTTCATAAAACAAAAGAAAATGCTAATATATATGCAATTTATCATTATTCTATGTTTTTTCAACCATAACAATAAGAAAAATGTGAACAAATGATTAACTGATCATATTGTAGACTCTGGCACACAATAAAGTTCTGAAACTAAATAATTCAATAACTGAACAAGCTTGGGGGCTTCAAGGTAGGTGAAAGTACAATAGAAAAGTTTAAGAAAAGCACCTCTGAACAGCCTTTGTGCAAGATGGAGTGGATTTCCAAAGTTAAAGTTTGTGTTGTTGAACAACTCCCTGATGGTACGATCCTGCTCCTCTGTGTTGTTGTCAGGAAACTGTGGCAGAAACTGTTGAAGATGCTGTCTCTGGGAGTCTGTCAGTACTTCATCCCAGGTGTTTTCACTCAGCACAGAGAAAAAAATGTCAGGCTGTGAAAAAAGGAAACAAAAATCAATATGCTTGCAAAAGCGCAAACATCATCTGCAAATGTATTCCAGGTTCTAGATATCCAAAATCTTACATCCTCCAGCAGATCCTCTGGGAGGTCCACCTTACAGTTCCCAAGTAAACACTCCTCTGTGATTTGTCTTCCGTCTTCCTCTTTAGACTCCAAAGGGTCTGTCAGCATGTGTTCAAGCGGATCCATTCCTCTCTGCACCAGCTTCAAACAGAAATACAAGACCACCACAAGGTCTTTCTGATCTTCCTCCTTCTTTGCCTTCTGTAACTAATCGTTCACTGTTTCTGCCTACTAACGTTCATGGTTTTACAACGAGGAGGAGAATACTTTATCAAAGCCATTCTCCAATGTCAGAGCAGTCTGCGGGAATCATAGCAATACTTTCCGAAATAAAGTGAAGATAAAATCATGTTCTCCAGCTAATATGGCTAATAATAGTGACCTAGCAACACAGATGTAAGCTAACCTTAACTTTAAAAAAAAAACACAACACTTACGTTTTAACTTTACCAGTTAGTACCTGGATGATTTCGTTTAGTATACCTTTTTAATTAAGTGCAATGTAATAGATAAGCGAAAACAGAAAGTAAATCTGTCTTACCTTATAACGTTTGTTTTTGAAATAATGGGGAACTATTTCCCTGTTGCACTCTTTTTTTGTTCTACTGGAAATGGAGGCTAAACGTGCCCGCTGCTGCCCCCAGGAGGAAATTGACTGGTAAGGCATGCGTTCATTTCCACACAAAATATGACAAGATAAAACTGTAGCTTTTCGTTGTAAAATGTTTTGTGGTTTACTGATCGGTTCATTAGGATTTTAATATTGTTCTTATTATTTTCGACCCTGTCAAATATAAACTTTACTAAAACCATTTAACTAAATAATAGTCCTAGAAAACATTAGCTAGGGAATTTTTAAGTAGTATTTAGCCTTTCCTTAAATTATTACACAAGCCAATATAATATTTCACTCTATTTCTTTTTGTTCAGCACCTTCTTCAACACCTCTGCTAGGCTACAGCTCCTGGATAAAGTTTTCATGGGAAGTTGCTTCTTCTCCATCAACACTCTGCAGCGTACCAGTGACTGTCATTGTATTTCTACGAATGGCTACAGGTAAAAGGGAGATGACATTGAGTTTTTTCACAGATTACCTTTCTGTCTCATGTTATAGCGTCACAACATATTTTATAAAAGTGTCATACTGCAGCTCTAAATCAACTATACCCAGAAAAAAAGAGTTCTAAAAAATTTATAGTACAATGTACTTGTTGAGTACAACACAACATGGTCACCACAATCTACAACTACTTTTAAATTACAAAGTAGAGATGTCCGTCAATATCGTACAGTGTACTTATACACTGGGGCAGAAATGCTATCTTGGGCTACACACCGTACATGGAAAAAAAGGTATTTTTTTTTATCCAAAAGGGATAGAAGATTGTGATGCTCCATATAGCACCACCTGTTGTCTGTCTATGCGTGCCCTTGATTGTCCTGTATTCCTTGCACCTCATGAAGAAACCCATTCTCACAGCATGATGCTGCCATCACCATGTAACAGGATATATTCCACAAAATTTGCTTATTTGCCATCAGAAATTAGAAGAAGGTCAAAATCCTGCAAATGACAATTCAACTGCAAACCGGATTAAAATATATATATATAAAAAAAAGAAAATAAATAAATTAGTAAACTAGTAATTGCATTGCATGAAGATTGTTTTTTTTTTTTTTTTTTTTTTTTAAATAGTACAGTTCGAAAATATTGGTATCTGTCATCTTGATAAGCCATGTGAGTTTGTCAGCTTGCTCCACCTCTTCATGATGCTGTTTCTGAACAGCTGTGAATAATGAACAGTCAATCCCTGAGCTTCATAACTCAGCTTGGGTAAGCCAGTGGCAGCAGGGGGGTCACATTTATTTTTTGTCCTTCAGAAACCTGCTCTATGTTTGGAACACAACAGCACTTCGGAGTCACAGATCCGTGAATGCAGCTGATTCCCGTTTCTCTCAAGGTTTGTCTCCTAACACCTTGAGAGGATGGCAGAAGGCGCTGATGGGGAGGAAGAGATCCAGTTCCTGCGTACAGTAAGTGCTGTTTGTTTCCATTCACAGCATGGAGGACAAGTTTTTTTAAACATTGTAAAGTGAAAAATCTTGGGCGTTTCTGTAACTTGTTCTTTGCTTAGATAGAACAGAGACAGACAAAGACAGGTGGCTGCTATTTGCATTGTTCTCTATTTATATCCCAGCAGGCACTTGATATATTAGTTTTGTCTCGTGACACATTAACTACAGACCTCATAAAACAATTGAAGGTGTTATACAGGAATGTCTGACAACAGGTTTAACTTCAGCTCGACCTTTTTAATGCAATTTATAAAGTAATAATGTCGATGGTTGAATAGGAGTTCACTTTCATGTTCTGAGGACGATGATTAAAGAAGCTCCATGATATATATATTTTTTAAGATTTAGGCATATGCAACGTTTGTAAGAATAACATTTGTATTTTTGAGCAATCATGGAACTAAGGATATAAGCAGAACTTTATACTTATAGATGAATGAACTTGGATGATTTGACTCAGTTGCCCTATACTTTACTGCATTGAGGGTTCTTATTGTGGTCTGAATAGTCAGATAAGTTGAAGCTGTTTGAATAAAACAGTTTTCTGTTTTGAAAAGAAAGAAAGAAAGAGAGATGTTTGCATAAAAAGTTGTTAGACAACATTTTAGTGATCCCAATATTATGTCATGAAATATTTTCTTTAATACAAGTCTGCTACAGATTCAGAAATGCTTAATATTTTACCAGAACTTGATTCTGGAACCAAAAAAAAAAAAAAACACAAACAAAAGTACATTGTTCATCAACTCTCTTCTAAATTATTAAGAGTTAGTCATTTTTTCATCTTATCATTTTTCTCCTGTGTACGTTCAGTGTATTATATCTAAGTGTTAGAGACATTTAGTTTATTTTTGCTGCAGTATCCGTTGCCGGTGTATCATATTTCCCTTTTTAGATCTCCATGCTACTGCCTGTTGAAGGACACTGTGGGTTGGCAACGGACTGTGGTAATGTTACACTCTTTATTTGGAGGGTCAGTGTTTATAGTCCAACATTGTGTTGCTCACGTCTTTTTTTCTTGTGGCCTGAACCGGACTCTGATTATCTGTGCACTACATTTCTGGGCGGGGGTGGGGCGGTGCGTTTAAAGTGCTTACATGCTGGTTAAAATGTATCAAGTGTTAAAGAAGTCATTTTCAGAAACAAGTCATGTGTGAATGCATTGACATGATGGACTTTAGATGTGTCTTCAGATATTGTTCCTTGGTGTGAAACACAGCACTATATGAAATATGTGAGCAATGCGTCATTAAGTTACTGTCACTCCGGCGCTGTTTAGGCTTGAACTCAGCTGGCTTCTATATTTACTGTGTGAGGATTAGCAAGTTCAAAGCTTCATCCAATTCAGCACCTGCTTGCTTCAGTCCATGCGGGGGCAGGTCTGCTTGATTTATTGCTGTTTCTGCTGAGATTGTAGCATCAAACTATCCTATCAGACTTTTCAAAGCTGATCAGCTGCAATGAAAAAAATAGGTTGAGCTCAAGTTTCACACCGCATGTTGCCAACGCTAAATGAATCGAAGCTGGCATAGAGTCTGTGTCTGTTGCCATGGCGAAGAGGCCATGCTTTATAGAAATAATGCAAATATTCCTTTTTTGTTTACAAAAATATAAAATATATATATTAAAAAAAGAGAATTACAACATTTCACAGAAAAATGTTTAACTTCCTAATAAGTTTGTTTTATAAATAAAATCCCATCTTTAATTTGAATATGCTGAATATGTTTTTAAAAAAAACAACAGCTAAAATGCTTAAGTCGCTACCCGCTGGCAGTAGTGGGTCTCTTCACTTTGGGCACCACTGGCTCAAGGAGCTGCCCTAGCAGTTAAAAACATTACCTTACAGCTACACACCTATTTGCTTATAGACAAGGTTTTAGATCCTTGCCAGAGCTTTTTAACAGCTCTGGCAAGGATTACTTGTTGGACTTTACCAAGGAAGTTACCATATGGATGAAAAGGAAATGTAGCTTCTCAAGAGTTTCTATTCATGCTAGAACTCAGTGATCAGACTCGACTGCACAGACATCATGTCTTGATAAAACCAAAGCTTGCATCCATCTCTGACATGCTGTTCAATGGTCACATTTAAACATGTCTCTCTGTTCCAGAAAGATCAAGACACATCTGTAATGTAGCTCTAAATAGGAAGAGCCATGAATGGGAAATGGGGTGCAAGTAATATCAGTACGCATTTCAGGAATGATGTGCAGGCAAAGAGTGTCAGTCCCTTGAGTGACAATCCTCAACTCAGTCTTACCAAGGACAAAATGTTTCTGCACAAAGCCTTAGGATTTCCCGCACCCTTTCAAAACAACACTTTAAAGTGCCTTAAACATGAAAACTATTATTAGAACCACATTCACACTCTAAACATGAACTACACAATTCATGTGTAGGCTAATCAATTCATAATTATGACATAGTCATCTAATATTTGAAGCTACAAAACAATTACAGAATGAATCAAACTTTGAATTTCTCAGCTAGAAAGAATCTTCTGATTGTGACCTTCAGCTTGGAATAGTCCAAAGTCTAAGCTCTGTCAGTGAATGGTAATATCGTGACATCATGAAATAATGATTGAAAATGTCACGTTCTGAGAGTATGATGCAAAGTTAAAGAGAGCCAGACTTTGGAGATGAAGCTTCACACTAGAACGACTGCAATGAAGAAATCATATTGGGAAAGTGGTGTGTACAGCAAATGAATTAAGGTGAATAGGGGAATACAGAGGATCTGCCAAAAGATGAAGTTTCTGTTTGACTTTGTTGTCTGGTAAATTGGCAGCTCATATGTTTCAAGCAAAAATGCATTTTACTTTTCCTCTTTCTAGGATGACCAAGTGGTGCTGCAGTGCACTGCGTCAATTCTCAAGGAACAGATCAAACTGTGTCTGTCATGTGAAGGGTTTGGGAATCGGCTGTGTTTCCTGGAGACCACATCAAACGCTCAGGTATACAACACACTCACACGATTCATTGCTTTTTGATTTGTTACTCCCTCTAACCACCACCGTTCACTGGTTATGTTTTTCTCAGAATGTCCCACCAGACCTTGCAATTTGCTGTTTCATTTTGGAACAGTCTTTGTCCGTGCGAGCATTGCAAGAGATGCTGTCTAACTCCTCTGTGGATGAGGTATTGCACAATAAACCATAGTTTTAAAATGTAATTCCCTTTAAATGGTGTGCATATGCGTGATCAACGCTTATTCACTTAAGTTAAATGTATTGTTTCTGTTTTACCCATCAAATCCTAAACCTGATGACTGAAGGCGGTTGATCTGGACAAGTGGGTAAGCGCTGCTTACATATCCCATAGCAGTTTCATTGACATATTTTATTTTGTTACTCTGGAGTTTAATGTATTTACTTTTACACTGCATAACAACACAATTACAAAGATGCAGCTGTCTTTATGTCTCTACGTAAATGTGCTATGAACTCATCAGCCTTGTTTTATGCTTAATGTTACTCTGCCTTTTCCCATTTTCTTCAGTCATCACAAGGTGGAGGTAGTCGAACTCTTCTGTATGGACACGCCATTCTCCTGAAACACACTCACTCCAACATGGTGAGCACAGTAATATTCATTCTGCTTGCCGACACTTAACAGCAGGTAGGCATCATAACACTATGGCATTTCAGTTCATTGAGTTTGTTTATGTAGTGACAATTAGCAACACATATCATGTCAAGACAAAAAAGTATAATTCATATCTAATGACATCTGATTTAGATTAAGTAAGTCAAATTAATTTAATGCAATACTATCAAAGTCATATTCAAATTGCATTACCTGTGATCCAGTTAAATCAAGCCTATAGAACAACAAATTACTTCTATTTTGAAGAGATTTTCCCTCTAACGAAAGCTTTGGTTGTATTCTTGTGTTATTTCCTAACCACCATAGTACTTGAGCTGTCTGACTACATCTCGATCACTGACTGACAAGCTGGCCTTCGATGTGGGTTTGCAGGAAGACTCCACAGGTGACTTCAGATGTTACTACTAAGCATGAACAACACACATATGAATTGTAGAGGGAAAAAAATCAATTTATGTGTTGTAGGAGAGGCCTGCTGGTGGACCATACATCCAGCCTCCAAGCAAAGATCAGAGGGTGAAAAGGTCAGGGTGGGAGATGACCTCATTCTTGTCAGTGTTTCTTCAGAGAGATACCTGGTAATTATTATTTCATTACTATTAAATGATGCTTGTTTGATCATAAATATTACTAATTTTAAAAACCTTGCTATGTCCAGCACCTTTCCTATGCAAGTGGTGACCTAATGGTCGATGCATCCTTCATGCAAACACTCTGGACCATGACTCCTGTGATGTCTGGCTGTGAGCTCGCCGAAGGTCTGTAGTTCCCCCAAAATTGGCTCTTCCCCAGGAGATTGATATTCTATTATAAAGAAACTGTTGCCTTCCAGGTTTTCTGATCGGAGGATATGTGCTCAGACTCTTTCACGGTCATATGGATGAATGTCTGGCCATCCCATGTGCAGATCAGGGGGATGACCAACGCAGGTGGCTGTTGCCTTGTTTTGTTAGATTTTTTTTTCCCCTACCTTGTTGGGAATTTAATCAGATTGTCAGTTCACCATCTGGAAATGTCCAAATTGATCAGAATATTATTCTCTATATCCCAGAGTTGCCCATTATGAAGGTGGTGCCGTTTGCAGTCATGCGCGATCCTTATGGAGACTAGAGCCACTGCGAATCGCGTGGGTATCTTTCTTTCCTTCTTGTGTCCTCTTTCTTTCTTCTTTTCTTTCTTTTTTCTTCCTTTCCTTCTTTCTTTTCTCTTTTCCTTCTTTGTTTGTTTGTTTGTTTGTTTCTTTCTTTCTCTATCTCCTTGTTTATTTTTTTCTTTCTTTTGTTCCTACATGAACTGGAAAGTCTTATCTTGTTGGCTTACTTTTGCATTTTTACAGGTGGAGTGGAGGCCACATCAAATGGGGACAGTCTTTCCGGGTACGCCACATAACAACAGGGCGATATTTGTTCCTCGATGAGGAGAAGGGACTTCTGTTGGTAGACCCAGAGAAAGCCAATTCAAAGATGTCTGCTTTCTGCTTCAGAATTTCTAAGGTTTTTGTTCAACCAGCTGTCAAGTTTATTTTAACTTGTTGAGATTATAAGGAAACAAAACTTTTTTTCCATTTAAAGGAAAAAATTGAAGTGGCTCAGAAGCGGGACGTGGAAGGCATGGGAATACCGGAGATTAAGTATGGGGAGTCTATGTGCTTTGTACAGCATGTTTCTTCTGGCCTTTGGCTGACATATGCTGCTGTAGATGCCAAATCTGCTCGCCTAGGACCTCTGAAAAGAAAGGTAAAATATGTCAAGTTTGGGGCTAAATGTCAGAGTTTCTAAAAGTGGTTTTCCAACAGTGTACAAGATTTAGATATTTTTGTTATGTTTCACCATATTTGAGTCAAATGTGAATTTGATATTCTAAATCGCGTTCCCACTGGGACTGACCTCCACATTTTGTCATGTTTTAAACACAAAATCTATGTGCTTTAAGGATTGTAGATAAAATACAAAGGAGCAAATGAGGATAAAGTATAAATTAAAAAAAAAAAATCAGAAAAGCTTAGTGGAGTTGATGAGAAGATGAATGGACCTAAATGTAGGACCATTTAGGTCCTACATTTCTTCCAGTTTCAAGTCCTGGAAGAACTTGAAACTGGCGAGTGAGTTCATCTTCCAGCAGGACAATAACCCGAAACATGTAACCAGTCATAAATCCAACTGAGAATCACTGGCAATAATTTAAAGTAGATTTTCACGGATGCTCTCCATCCAATTTGATTGAGCTTGAGCTTCCTTTTCAAACCAGAATGGGTGGAAATGTCAGTCTTTAGATTTGAAAAGCTTGTAGGAAAATCACCTACAGGACTGAAATATGAAGCGATATGTTTACATCTCAGATTTTTGCCTGATTTTAAGTGTCCGTGACTTTGTCTCTCAGGCCATACTGCATAAAGAAGGTCACATGGATGACGCGCTCACAGTTGCTCGATCTCAGACCGAAGAGTCTCAAGCTGCCAGAATGATATTCAGCACAACAGGCCTCTTCAACCAGTTCATCAAGTAACTTCATTACTTCCCTATTAACCTTTATGAATGTGTTTCTTTATTATCCGGTAATGAACATTTTATTTTTACTTTGTGTTTGTGTCACATTTCCAGAGGTTTGGATGCGTTGAGTGGAAAAAGCAAATCTGCTAATCCGCCATCTATGCCAATGGACGCGGTGGTGCTCTCACTGCAGGATCTCATCTTTTATTTCCGACCACCTGAGGAGGAACTGGAGCACGAGGACAAGCAGTTCAAGCTTCGCTCCCTGAAGAACAGACAGAACCTTTTCCAGGAGGAGGTTGGCCAGCCTAATGAGGATTTAATCAATGGCAATTAGCTGAAGATAGATTTAATGTCACATTCATTAAGTTGACTTTTTCAGACCTACCTGCAAGATTTCTTATTTTATCACAGGGGATGATTTCCCTGGTCCTGGACTGCATTGATCGGCTCAATGTGTACAACACTGCAGCCCACTTCTCAGAGTACGCTGGAGAGGAAGCTGCAGAGTCATGGAAGGAGATAGTGAACTTACTGTATGAGCTGTTAGGTAGGTCCTGCACATTACATTTGATAAACACATTTTGGGATGACTTTGTTTAATTTTAGTTTTATTTCTTGCTTTTCCACTTTCCTGAAGCTTCTTTAATCAGAGGAAACCGCACTAACTGTGCTCTTTTCTGTGACAACCTGGACTGGCTGGTTAGTAAGCTGGATCGTTTGGAGGCGTCTTCAGGTATCAGCGGCAGAATGGTTTGGTTTGAGCTCATTCTTTGTATAAAATAAATGTAGAAATAAAAGCTGATGGTTTTATTTAGAAATTATTAATCTTTTTTTTATTTCTTGGATGACTCAGGAACTTGTCTGAATACCTTGAAGTCTTTTCTAATACCTAAACTTCTGTATGTTCTCATTTACATGACAGGAATTCTGGAGGTGTTGTACTGTGTTCTGATTGAGAGTCCAGAAGTGTTGAATATTATTCAGGAGAATCACATTAAATCAATTATCTCGCTCCTGGATAAGCATGGGCGCAACCACAAGGTTTGTAAATTCAAAATACTTTGTTTTGACTGTTTCTAAGAGCAGTACATATGTTGATTGTATTACTGACAGACCTCTAACAACCTATTCTGTCTAGGTTTTGGATGTGCTGTGCTCCCTGTGTGTATGCAATGGTGTGGCTGTGAGATCTAATCAGAATCTCATCACTGAGAACCTGCTTCCAGGTCGTGACCTCCTTCTTCAAACCAACATCATTAACTATGTGACCAGGTGGGTAATTTTATGTGAGCGAATACTTTTTTGCTCACATACAGTTCACCTGAATTGATTTTCCTTTTACTTATATGTTAGCATGAGACCCAACATTTTCCTTGGAACTTGTGAAGGATCCACTCAGTATAAGAAGTGGTACTTTGAGGTGATGGTGGATTACGTGGAGCCCTTCATTACCCCCCAGGCATATCACCTGCGAATAGGTTGGGCTCTGACGGAGGGCTACAGTCCTTACCCCGGTGGAGGGGAAGGATGGGGGGGTAATGGTGTCGGCGATGACCTCTACTCCTATGGCTTTGATGGGCTTCACCTGTGGTCAGGTAAAGCAAACAATCGTTTGACCATAAATAATAAAATTGTGGGTTATGTTTATTTTTGAGGTAACAGCTTGAGTCTAAATTTTGACATTTAAAGCAAAGCTGAAAATGTTATAATCAAGTTTCACGCAAGTGGAGAGATAAACTTTGTCAATTTCCACCAAGACTACAAAAACTGTGTGAGCACAACAGCTGAACTGTGTCACACACAAATGAATCATTTAGCACACTGCCGGTTTGGCTTCAGGAGAAATGTCTTGTACTTTAATTATCTAAAGCAGTTTTGTACATTTTTTACGCTTCCTCAGGTGAAATTTTTAGACATCTTACTAACATCTAAGATGGCTTATGTGTCCTCTTCCCTAAGTTACTATTTCAACACTGAAAATTGTTGCTATCTGAGTAACCTGTTAGCATTAGGAAAAAAGTGTTTTCAAGTTTTTAATATAGGCGAATCACCAAGAGAGTGGAGTAAGCACAACATCTCCTGTTTCTCAAGCCAAGTGAATTAATTTCTTTGTTTTATTTTGTGGATGTACTTGTAGGGCGCGTACCACGGCATGTTGCTTCCCCCAGCCAACATACTCTGGCAGCAGAGGATGTGGTCAGCTGCTGTTTGGATCTAAGTGTGCCGAGCATCTCCTTTCGTATCAATGGACACCCTGTGCAGGGAATGTTTGAGAACTTCAACCTCGACGGCCTCTTCTTTCCAGTTGTCAGCTTTTCTGCAGGCATTAAGTATGGCACTTTGAAGATTTTTTATTCTCGGCTCAGTATTTTAAATGGCTAATGTTTGTTTTTGTTTCAAATACAAGGCTACGGTTTCTTCTTGGGGGCCGTCATGGGGATTTCAAGTTTCTTCCCCCTCCAGGCTATGCTCCCTGTTATGAGGCGGTGCTGCCAAGGGACCGATTGCGGATTGAGCCCATCAAAGAATATAAACATGATTTTAATGATGTTCGCAACCTGCTCGGTCCAACCCAGTCTCTCTCTCACACAGCATTCACTCCATGTCCTGTGGACACAATTCAGGTAAATCCTGCAAAGGAGCTTTAGCTCTTGAATGGTACAGTGTAGAGAACAAATTCTAGTCTTAGTCAAATATCTAGCTCATCTTTAGGAATTTTGCCAAAATTCCTAAATATTTTTAGGAATCTATGTAAGCATTTTCTTTTTGTTTTTGCTTAAAAATCACATTACATTGGTTTTAGTCTCAGTTAATTATTATTTTCTTCTTTCAGATTGTACTTCCTCCTCATTTGGAGCGCATTCGAGAGAAACTCGCAGAAAACAGTCATGAGTTATGGGCTGTTAATCGCATTGAACAAGGGTGGACATATGGACTGGTGAGTGTTTTCAGGATTTTACATGTTTTATTTTACTTTTGTAGAGAAAGCATTGCTGGGAACAAAAACTATTTTTCCAAGCAAATGTTTGTGCTTTTCTTTTTCTAAAGTTTCGCGATGACAACAAGAAGATGCATCCCTGCCTGGTAGATTTCCAGAGTTTACCTGAGCCGGAGAAGAACTACAATTTAGCAATGTCAGGAGAGACACTGAAGTACGTAAAAGTTTAAATCAACAGTAATTGGTACTTCTAACAATAGCTCCTACTTAGTGTGCAGGAGCATAATCTATTATTTTAATTATATTCTGAACAAGAATAGAACAGGAAATAGATGTGGAAATGTAACTGTATTACCAGACTTTGATATGTATTGTTGCCTCTAAAACAAGGGTGCCCAAAGTGCGGCCAGGAGTATATTTATGGAAGCTTGAAATGTAAAACGTGTAGGACCTGTGTCTAAAATATATTGTGTTACTTTAACAGGACTCTGCTAGCTCTGGGCTGTCATGTGGGAATGGGAGATGAAAAAGCAGAGGAAAATCTGAAAAGGACCAAGCTCCCCAAAACGTGAGCTGCAACATGTTATACATATGGCATTTGAGTGTGGTATCATGTCATATTGTTTCATTTTAATGATAAGTGCAATAGTTGTCTGTTTGAAAGATTCACTTACCCTTCACATCACAATGTATTGCTTGTTAGCTACATGCAAAGTAATGGATACAAGCCAGCTCCCTTGGATCTTAATCACGTCAAACTGACTCCAAATCAAAACACTCTAGTGGAGAGACTGGCAGAAAATGGACACAATGTGTGGGCAAGAGACCGGGTTCGACAGGGCTGGACGTACAGTATTGTACAGGTATCAACTTTATGTGCAGAAATGCTGTGACAATGAGTAATAAAAATGTTTCAGTGTTTACTGTTTAATTGCTTTGGTTTTAACTTCAGTTGGACTTTTTTCAATAGGACATATTGAACAAGCGTAATCCCCGTCTGGTTCCCTACAACCTGCTGGATGAAAAGACTAAAAAGACCAACAGAGACACAGTTTGTGCAGCAGTTCGAACTCTTATCGGCTATGGCTACAACATAGAACCACCTGATCAGGAGAGTAGTAAGTATGCACTGATTTTTCATCTATATGAATAGATATCCTACCACTTTGCCTTGTCTCCAGGCTTTCTTATTTACCAGAATAACATTTTAACAAACTTTCTTTTATTTCCCCGATTACCGATATTCCTGACTCAATGTAAAGCAGCAGCTCATGATGTCCAATCCACTAGATCACAGAGTGGACTTGCCATTTACGTTTTACAAAGGAATTTTAAAAAGCGTTACCTGACTGTTAATGCTTTGGATACTATAATGTCAATACAACTTTAGATGCAGGTACATAAAGAAAAAAAGATTCAGGAAATATTGGTGGGGACTGTCCCCTTCAAGGCAGAGTTGGTGGGGACATGTCCACACCAATCCTTCAGGAAATTACGCCTATGCCCTAAAGGCAGCCTAAGTCCCACCAGTTTTCCTTAAATTATGTTTTTTACTGCCATGTTTTTACTCCAGGTGGGCATGGACCGGGCAGCTCCCGTGGTGATAAAATCAGAGTGTTCAGAGCTGAGAAATCTTACGCCGTCACACAGGGGAAATGGTACTTTGAGTTTGAGGCTGTGACTGTTGGAGAGATGAGAGTGGGCTGGGCCAGGCCTTGTGTTCGTGCAGATACTGAACTTGGTGCTGACGAGTTGGCCTATGTCTTCAATGGCTTCAAGGTGGGATGCAGACTCACTCACTAAACCCTTTATGGTAACACGTTATTTGATGGGTTGTGAATAAGACTGTCATGACACCGTCATAAACGTGACGTAACACCTGTCATAAACATGAGTAAGTCTTCATGAATATTTATGACTGTTATCATAAAGTGTCATTCGGTAAATCATGACACTTTTAATACAAAGTTGACATTATTCAAAATGTCTTCGTTTTGACAACTTGACATTAACCAAGAAATCATGATCCGACATAAATTTGTTATAAAAGTATTACTGATTAAACTTTAGTTATAATAACATAAAGCTACATAATTTCTAAAGAATGTTCATAACAGGGGTTATGTCATGTTTATGATGGTGTCATGACAGTCTTATTCACAACCCGACAAATAAAGTGTTGTCCCCTTTATGATGCTAAATTCTCTTGATCTGCGTTTTAGGCCCAACGTTGGCATATTGGAAACGAGCCATTTGGCCGCCAGTGGCAGTCTGGTGATGTGGTGGGTTGTATGATCGACCTCACAGAAATGAACATCATGTTCACGCTCAATGGAGAAATGCTGATCAGTGACTCAGGCTCAGAAATGGCTTTTAAGGATATTGAGATAGGGGAAGGTAAGAACAGATCCAAAACAGAGATGAAATAATTGAATAAAAGGGCACTGATGATCATGCTTTAAACATTTACAGGTTTCATACCCGTGTGCAGCCTGGGGCTGTCGCAGGTTGGTAGAATCAACCTGGGTCAGAATGTCAGCAGTCTTCGTTACTTTACCATCTGTGGCCTGCAAGAAGGATTCGAACCATTTGCTATCAACATGAAGCGAGACATTACAATGTGGTTCAGTAAAAGCCTTCCCCAGTTTATCACTGCTCCTACAGACCATCCACATATTGAGGTATTAATACAATGCTTTTCTCAAATTATTTATAAATATCAGTTTTCCACATGAACATGTAACTTCTTTGCACTCTTTTCTCCAGATATCGCGTGTTGATGGGACAGTGGACACTCCCCCTTGTCTCAAGGTGACTCACAAGACATTTGGGTCTCAGAATGCCAACACAGACTTGCTGTTCTTCAGAGTCAGCATACCAATTGAATTTCACGAGACCTTTAAAGTCCCTGCGGGGACAACACTCCTAACTCGGGCGCTGACCATTCCAGAAGACCAGGTTTTAGAGGTTGACCCAAACTCAGACTTTGAAATACTGAAGAAGTCAGCCACTCGCAAAGAACAAGAAGATGATAAGAAGGAACCCTCTGTACCTAAAGAGACTTTGGCCATCAAAAATGGAGAGAACGAGAAAGATGCCTCTACTGAGAAAAGCAAGAAGAAAGGGTATGTGGTTATTTAGTCTTCTGAGACAAAGGACAATCTGATTTTTGAAATGGCATTTTGTATGATCAATTTTCATAACAACCTTGACATAATGCAAAATGCAATATGCAAAATGTTATAAAAACCAAAGCAGTTAAATATTTCTGACAGTATCAACATTTGAACCATGTAGTAAGTGGTTTTTGTCATTTACAGATTCCTTTTTAAGGCAAAGAAGGCTGCGTTAATAACTCCACCCCCTGTGGTTCCTACTCTGCCTCGCTTAGTGGAAGATGTTGTACCAGATGACAGGGATGACATGGACATAATCCTGAACACCACAACTGTATGACTGTTACTCATAGTTATTTCATTGTCAGTGATCAAGTGGAAGCAATTTAGACTCTAAAATCTGAAATTGAAGGTTTATTGTTGTAACAACCTGAATAATATGCTTAAACCAATAAGCTTTTAATGTTCTTTTTCAGTATTATTACTCAGTGCGAATATTCGCAGGACAGGAACCAGGGGGCGTGTGGGTAGGCTGGGTCACACCAGACTATCACCAGTATGATCTTCACTTTGACCTCAGCAAAGTGAGAAATGTAACAGTAACTGTTGGGGACGACAGAGGAAATATTCATGACAGGTGGGTTTGTTTCCCTAAAAATGTAAAAGTTTGCTCCAAAATCCTGAGTCTTCTTGGTTTGTCTGCTTTCTGCAGTATAAAGCGCAGTAATTGTTACATGGTGTGGGGAGGAGAGTTTGGCAACTCCCAGCAAACCCGTGTCAGTCAGGAGGACTTTGTGATTGGCTGTCTCGTTGATTTGGACACAGGACTCATGACTTTCACTGCTAACGGAAAAGAGATAAACACCTTTTACCAGGTTTGTGGGATTCTGCCTTGGTACGGTGAAGCTCTCATGAAGTCCTGCTCAGTTGCAGCATCATCTACTTTCAGGTGGAGCCGAACACAAAGCTTTTCCCAGCTGTCTTCGTTCAGCCTTCCAACCAGAATGTGATTCAGTTTGAACTGGGCAAGCTCAAGGTAAGATGATTTAACCCCCAAAAAATTAGATTTTGCATAGACCCTGTACTAAAAAGAGAAGGTAGTGTAGTGATCAATCTAATTGTTTAACGGTTAGGACTAAAGACAGCAGTCCGCTCTGCAATACAGCAATTTAAGTTTATATTATTCACTCGGCAACAAATGGCACTTTGAACTGCCTTGTTACTGAAATTATTCAGCTTTGATTATTTTCACACCTGAGAGAGCTGTAGTCAGTTCACTCAAGTTTAACTAATGTTTGGGGATTCTTATGTTTAACCTGCATGGCTAGCGAATTTGGATTTCTATTAAATTAAGATACAAAGAGAATTATCAACTAAAGGTAAGACTTATGTCCAAATAAGTTTTCCTTACCAACGATCCTTCTTGTTTTGCCAGAACATCATGCCATTGTCAGCCGCCATGTTTCGGAGTGAACGCAAAAATCCAGTTCCGCAGTGTCCTCCTAGATTGGATGTCCAGATGCTAACCCCAGTGATCTGGAGTCGTATGCCCAACAACTTCCTGGCTCCAGAGACAGGCCGGGTTAGCGAAAGACTTGGCTGGATGGTGCAATGTATGGAACCACTCACTATGATGGCCCTTCACATCCCAGAGGAGAGTCGGTCAGAAATATTTTCTTCTGCATGCCAAAGAGAAAAAAATTCATTTATTTCAGTTTTTTCTAGTGAAACCTGACTCTGTGTTTTATTTAGGTGTATAGACATACTGGAACTGTCTGAACGAATGGACTTGCTAAAGTTCCACTATCACACTCTGAAGCTCTACGGCTCTGTGTGCGCTCTGGGTAATAACCGGGTGGCACACGCACTGTGCAGCCATGTGGACGAATCTCAGCTTTTCTACGCCATAGAGAGCACCTACCTGCCGGGACCAATGAGGAGCGGGTTTTACGACCTCCTCATCAGCATGCATCTAGAGTCTGCTAAACGCAATCGCCTTGGCACTAATAAGGAATTTATAGTTCCGATGACGGACAACACGCGCAGCATCACTCTTTACACCGTTAAGTCTCACGCTTTGCCTGGGGTCGGCCTCACTACATGCCTCCGTCCAAAACTGCATTTCTCCTCCGTTGGGTTTGTGGGAACAGATCCAGATATTTACACACTGAGTCCAACCATCCCATTACAGGTGAGATTTACTCATTGTAATATCTTATAGAAACTCTCTAGAGAAAGAAATACTTTAGTTTGCTTGTATTTCCAGGTGTTGAAGACCAAGGCTCTGAACATGCTGATCGAAGCTGTCCAGGATGGAAGTCAAGCAATGAGAGACCCTGTGGGAGGCAGCGTTGAGTTTCACTTTGTTCCAATCCTGAAACTCATCAGCACCCTCCTCATAATGGGTGTGTTTGACGATGAAGATGTCACGCACATCCTGAAAATGATTGAGCCCACAGTCTTTCATACTTCAAAATCAGAGGAGCCTTTGGAGGAGCCGTCAAAGGCGAACAAACAAGAGGAAACATCAAAAGCTGCAGTGGTGAAAGAGGATGAGCAGGAAATTGAAGCAGAAGAGGAAGAGGAGTTTGAAGATTATGGTTATGATGAGGAGGAAGAAATAGAGGAAGAAGAGGAACTAGAGGAAACAGATTTAAATGTCCCACAAGGGGAAGCAGTGGAAGTAGATTTCATAAATGGTGAGAAAGGAGCTGAGGAAACAGAGAAAGAGACGAAACCAGTGGAAACCTGTGGGGAGTCTAAAGAGGAACACCTCGAACAAGGACTTTTTCAGATGAAACTACCAGAGTCTGTAAAACTGCAGGTATAAACTATTGTTACTACTTTTTTCACCAAAAAGGTTTCTAAACAATGTTAGTATTCATTTTGCTCTTGTTATCTAGATGTGCACCCTGTTGCAGTATTTCTGTGACTGCGAGCTACGACACAGAGTGGAGGCCATTGCTGCTTTCTCAGATAAGTTCGTCACCCAGATACAGTCCAACCAGAGGCAGCGCTACAATGAGCTCATGATGGCCTTCACCATGTCAGCTGCAGAGACCGCACGAAAGACCCGTGAATTTCGCTCTCCGCCTCAGGAGCAAGTAAGAAAACTATATATGAACGTTTAGACTTATCTAACGTTAAAGGGTGAGAGGAAAAAGGTTGTACTATTATATAGATTTTGAAGTAAAAATATGATTCTGATGAGACAACATTAAATAACGTTTTGTTACATATGTTGCTGATCTCTTTCCAAAGAGTTTCCATTTGCTTGTGCACTACTGTGTAGGTCAACATGCTCATGAACTTTAAAAACTGCCCTGATGACGAAGAGTGTCCAGTTCCTGACGAAGTCCGTGAATCCTTGCTGATTTTTCATAACGCTCTTCTGACACATTGTGGTCAGTTTTAATCTGCTATACCCAGTCTGACATGAATTCTTTAAATCTTTTCTCGTCAAGTGGCTAACAAATAAAATGTCCAATGCTTAATTTCCAAACTAAAATTTGCAGGTGTTCATATTGATGAGGAAGAACAGGAGGAGGAGGTGGACAATTCTCTTCGCGGGCGCCTGCTTCGTTTGCTGGAAAGGGTGAAAAAGTTTCGGCAGAAAAAAGTGGAAGTGGAGATTGAGCCGCAGGAAGATAAAAAACCAAGTGAGCTGTTTCTCTACTCTACCACATGATGTTGCAACACAGATATATCTTTTTTTCTTGCAGCTGTGGCTTGAAAGAAAATTTCACATTTAATCTTTGAAATTTAGTTTTGTTTTTGTTGTTTATTCCCCTTTCCCGATTCTACTAGGCACATTGCAGGAGCTCATTTCCCACACCATGATCCACTGGGCCCAGGAGTCGTTCATCCAAAACCCGGAGTTAGTGCGTATGATGTTCAGCCTCCTTCACAGGCAGTATGACGGACTCGGTGAACTGAAGCGAGCACTTCCCAAGGCTTACACCATCAACGAGGTGTCGATACAGGACACCATGGATCTCCTGGAGTGCTTGGGTCAGATCCGCTCCCTGCTTATCGTGCAGATGGGTCCAGAGGAGGAGAGGCTCATAATTCAAAGCATTGGGTACATGGATAAAAGTTTTGTTTGTGGTTTTTGCTTTGGTTAAGGTGACAAGATATGTATCCAATCATTTTCTGCTCCTTAGGAACATCATGAGTAACCGAGTTTTCTATCAGCACCCCAACTTGATGCGTGCTCTGGGGATGCATGAGACTGTCATGGAGGTCATGGTTAATGTGCTAGGTGGTGGTGACTCAAAGGTATTCATTTTCAGTCTCTTTATTTGGGTTAAATACTGACTGGCCTCAAGGCTAAGAAAATTAAATTTTGTGGAATATGTGAAAGTAAAAACTACAACCTTAAATAGCCTTAAGCTCAACTTGAACTTGCTGCCTTTCAACAGGAAATCCGCTTCCCTCGAGTGGTGACAAACTGTTGCCGTTTCCTCTGCTATTTCTGCCGCATCAGTCGTCAGAATCAACGTTCCATGTTTGATCATCTCAGCTACCTTTTGCAGAACAGCGGGATTGGCCTCGGTGACTGTCTCTGTTCACATCAACAATTCTTGCCGCTGAAGCCTGTCTGAACATGGTGTGCTGTCTGTTCAGGAATGCGTGGCTCGACCCCATTGGATGTGGCTGCGGCATCTTGCATCGACAATAACGAACTGGCACTGGCTCTCCAGGAACAGGATTTAGAAATGGTAAAATATTGCTATGACATCCTAAGCAGCAGATTCACTTTACTTATCTGCCAATGCTAATATTGTTGTAGGTGGTGAAATACCTGGCTGGGTGTGGGCTTCAGAGCTGCCCCATGTTGCTGGCTAAAGGCTATCCCGACATCGGTTGGAATCCCTGTGGTGGAGAGAAATACCTTGACTTTCTTCGTTTTGCTGTGTTTGTCAATGGTAATTTACCAAATATTTAAATTCTAAAATGTTACTTAAAAGCACACTTACCTTCTCCTTTTCTTGTTTGACAATAACAAGACATAAGATGATTTTCATTCATCTAGGAGAAAGCGTGGAAGAGAATGCCAACGTTGTTGTGCGTCTTCTCATTCGAAGACCCGAGTGCTTCGGTCCGGCTTTGAGAGGCGAGGGTGGTAATGGTCTGCTAGCTGCTGTGGAGGAAGCCATCAAAATATCAGAGGACCCTGCAAGAGATGGACCCAGCATTAAAAAAGACAGACGTTTTCCCATGTAAGCAGCCTCAGTATTGGTTCAGAAAGAACTTTGTCCTAGCAACTTTGAGTTAAAGAATAAATTGCAAAATGTATTCCTTTCTTCCTGGAAGGTTTGGAGGAGAAGAGCAGCAGGAGGAGAATCGAGTGCACCTTGGAAATGCCATCATGTCTTTCTATTCTGCTCTCATTGACCTACTGGGACGATGTGCTCCAGAGATGCATGTGAGATGAGCAGAATCACAGGATTCATGCTAGATTTATATAACACATCGAACATAATAATAAAAAAAATGTGTTCTTTAAAGCTGATTCAAGCTGGAAAGGGTGAAGCTCTTCGGATCAGGGCAATTCTGAGGTCCTTGGTTCCTATTGAGGATCTTGTAGGAGTCATCAGTCTTCCTGTTCAGATTCCTGCTTTGGGGAAAGGTAAAATGTTAAAGCACGGCAATGTTAAAGTATTTACAATGCTAATTCATTTAACAGTGTGATTCTAATAATTGCAATGGTCTTTTGTAGAGCACTAACTAGGAAGTCTTTGTGGATGCATAATCAGACCAGGAGTGATAAGATTTTGATGTGATTCTCTTCAGTGACACGGACTTCTTCCATAAGTTCATAATTATAATTTCAGCCACTGTTTACATCCTGATTTTCAATGTCTGGCTTTATCTGGTGCAAAATTATGATGCATGTATCAGGTGAATGACATAAAAGTCAGACAAAATGCGTAATGACGTAATGATCATTCAAACTGCATGAAAAATAGCCAAAGTCATGAAAACCCATTTACTTCTTTTAATGCCTTTAATAAACTGGAGCTTTAGTGTTTTTCTAGCACTTCTCGATTATTAAGTTGTTTTATTTCACTGTTTTAATAACTTGTTTTTTGTCTGTGGATTATACAGCCCTTTAGTTTAGTGTGTATACTTTTAAACATGCTTTTTGCTTTTCTTAGACAATAGCATCATAGAGCCAAAGATGTCTGCCAGTTTTGTGCCAGACCACAAGGCCCCCATGGTGTTATTCCTGGATAGAGTTTATGGTATTGACAATCAGGATTTCCTGCTGCATGTGCTGGAGGTGGGCTTCTTACCTGACATGAGGGCTGCCGCCTCTCTGGACACAGTGAGTCAGAAACGTCTTCTGGACTACTTCAGTACTCAGTATCCAGTGAGTGTAGATTCAGCTGGGATTTATTTCCAACAGGCCGCTTTCAGCACAACAGAGATGGCTCTCGCTTTGAACCGCTATCTGTGTACTGCCGTGCTGCCACTCATCACCAAGTGTGCCCCGCTGTTTGCCGGCAGTGACCACCGAGCCATAATGATAGACTCCATGTTGCACACGATCTACAGACTGTCTCGAGGACGAGCCTTTACAAAGGCACAGAGAGACATCATAGAGGAGTGCCTCATGGCTTTGTGCAAGTAAACTAACACCTCAAACAAATATGGCGGTTTTCTCCTTCATCTAATATTGTTAGGTTTGTTCCTAAAGGAGGCTTTGTTTGTGTTGCCTTCAGAAATTTGCGCCCGGCCATGCTTCAGCACCTGCTGAGACGCCTGGTGTTTGATGTGCCCATTCTGAATGAATACGCCAAACGACCACTGAAGGTGTGAAGATGTTTGATTATTATTTTCTTGATAAGAAAAAAAGTGTTTTCTTTTGAGTTTTAAGTTGTTGTTTTTTTTTTTCACTTTTATTGTCTTGGATCTGCAGCTACTGACCAGCCATTATGAGCGTTGTTGGAAATATTACTGCCTCCCAAATGGCTGGGCTAATTTTGGAGTTGCTTCAGAGGAAGAGCTGCATTTGACTCGTAAACTTTTCTGGGGTATTTTTGAATCATTGGCCCACAAGGTAAGCTCCCAGAAACATGATGGAACTGCCAAAATACGAACTTCTTCGAGTTTTCTCATGTTACACGACACAAACTGGGATTAGTGGCTCTGACATGAGAAAAAGTTAAAAAGTTCTTGATGTGCAAATACTCAAATGTATTAGCTGGCAAGTGTTTGTTAATACTGTAACATATTGTCATTAATCATTCCAGAAATTTGATGCTGAAATCTTCAAGATCTCAATGCCTTGCCTCTGTGCCATTGCTGGAGCCATTCCTCCAGATTATGTGGATGCCAGCTACTCCTCCAAAACAGAGAAAAAGGCATCAGTAGATGCAGAGGGAAACTTTGATCCTAAACCAGTTGAGACCACAAAGTAAATATTTTCTCAATCTGTTTGATGGACACATTTTTCAGTTGTTTTAATGTTATAGCTAAATTTTCTCTGATTTATTGCCTCCAACAATAGCACCATAATCCCTGAAAGACTGGATCCCTTCATCAACAGATATGCTGAATACACCCATGATAAATGGGCCTTTGAAAAGGCAAGACATGTTCCTGTCAACTCGCTTAGTTTCCATTATATCCATTATATTATATTATATTATATTATATTATATTATATTATATTATATTATATTATATTATATTATATTATATTATATCTATTACACCAATTCAGAACCAACCCTTCTTGGATTGTAGCTAATATGTTACCATAGAAATCAATTCTCTTTCTAACAATAAATGATACAGTTTGTCTCCTGTGTTGCAGATTCAAAATAATTGGTCGTATGGAGAGGTGTTGGATGAGAATGGAAAGACCCATCCCATGCTCAGACCATACAAAACCTTCTCAGAGAAGGTAAGTTGTCCATTGCAGATTGTTTCATATTGTTTCATAACCTCATGAGAGGCTGATTTTTATTGATTTATTTTTTGCAAAGGACAAAGAGATCTACCGCTGGCCGATCAAAGAGTCGATAAAAGCCATGCTGGCATGGGAATGGAACATAGAAAAAGCTAGAGAGGAAGAGGAGTCAGAGAAGAAAAAGGCAGCTGCTAGAAAAATTTCCCAGACTGCTCAGGTTTGAAGGTCTTTTATGTCTCAACACTTTATGTTGCAGCGCTCCTTATATGTTATAACATTATCTTTCTGCTACAGGCAACTTATGACCCGAGCCATGGCTATAGTCCACAGCCTATTGACATCTCACACATGGCTCTTTCAAGAGATCTGCAGGTATGGCAGTAAAAGTTTAACAACGCCTGCCTTTATCTCAATTTATAGTCAATAATAACAGCTTACATTTGAACACAGTCAATGGCAGAGCAGCTGGCAGAAAATTATCACAACACCTGGGGACGAAAGAAAAAATTAGAGCTCCAAGCAAAAGGTAAAAACATATCTGCTGCTATGTTATATTTTAATATTAAAGATGGAGCTTTTCCCAATTTCTCTTTGGTTGTGGGATTGTTTGTGTAGGAGGCGGGACGCATCCTCTGCTGGTGCCTTATGACACTCTGACAGCGAAGGAAAAGGCCAGAGACCGAGAGAAGGCTTACGAGTTGCTCAAGTTCCTGCAACTTAATGGATATGCTGTCACGAGGTAAAAAAAACAAAAAATCTGGAGTGCTGGTTATAAAGAGCAGGGAATAAAATTTTTTACATCAGTTTTTGTTTTTTATGTTCTGTGATTTAATTGTGCAGACCTAATAGATTTAGTGTTTTCTCCTGGCCATTCCAAAGACCAACGCTGACTTTTGTTCATGGAAAACTTTTTGTAATTTTTCAGAAATTGCAGCATACAGAATATTCCTCTTTCCATTTATGCATTGATCTAAGGCAAGTGTGTTCACATAAAACAAAGAAAGTGTAAATATGTCACCTCTGTCTGTGTTCAGGGGCCTGAAAGACATGGAGTCTGAGATATCGTCTATTGAAAAGAGATTTGCTTATGGCTTCCTGCAGAAGCTGTTGAAATGGATGGAAATAGCCCAGGAGTTCATTGCTCATCTCGGTACTGTGGGCCAAAAATGCAAAAGAAATGTATTAATGTCACATGTTAAAAATCTGTGAGGTACTAGGAATAAACCGAATCTAGATTTGTTAAGCCAGTGCTAATGTGATATTGCTTTATTTTGGAATATGTTTTGCAGAGGCTGTGGTGAGCAGTGGACGAGTAGAAAAGTCTCCTCATGAGCAAGAAATCAAATTCTTTGCTAAGGTGAAGCCTGTGAAAAAATAATTTTAAAGGCTAAATCTCTTTGTAGTACTAATCTAAAAAAACACTTTTGCAGATATTGATGCCTTTAATCAACCAGTACTTCAAAAATCACTGCCTTTACTTCTTATCAACACCTGCAAAAGTCCTGGGCAGTGGCGGCCATTCTTCTAATAAGGAGAAGGAGATGATTGCGAGGTAAGTTCTCCCATTGATCTAGTGGGAAAATATTTGCTTTGAATTCTTTTTTCTAAAGGATCCTCATTTCTTAATGCATGTCCTTTTTCTTGGATTTCTCTCTTCCTTTACTTTTTTCTTCTCATCACAGTATCTTCTGTAAAATGGCTGCTTTGGTGAGGCACAGAGTTTCTCTCTTTGGTAAGATTCCTCATAAGACTATTTCTGAGTGTTTTGGTTCCATCTGACTGCGGAGACCTCCTTTTACTCTAACCTGGATAACTTCAACGAAAATCTTGCATGGTTAGTGTGTATCAAAATTTTATAATAAACCTGCGTTTGCTTCTGTAGGAACGGATGCTTCTGCAATAGTTAACTGTCTTCATATCTTGGCCCGGTCGTTGGATGCAAGGTTGGCTGCTTCTTAAAACAACTTTCAAGATGAATGTGTATTTATTCTTACGGTTTGAAACTTTCGTTGTGACATGTTCTTACTGCATTTTTTTAGGACTGTGATGAAATCGGGTCCTGAGATTGTGAAAGCAGGCTTGCGGTCATTCTTTGAGAGTGCGGCCGATGACGTGGAGAAGATGGTGGAGAACCTCAAACTGGGCAAAGTGTCCAAAGGCAATCAGGTACATAAAGATTGAAACAAATTATGCAAAGAAATTAAACACTGGAATTAAATCTAAATTCAAAATACCTTCTGCCTTGTCCATGATAGCAAGTGAAAGGCGTTTCCCAGAATATCAACTACACAACCATTGCCCTGCTGCCTGTGCTTACCTCCCTGTTTGATCACATCGCTCAGCATCTCTTTGGAGATGATGTCATGCGTGAGTTGTTACCTCAAATTTCTGTTTATTTCTTTGCTTATAGTGTAGTATTTGACCTGAATCTGTTGTCTTTCTGTCTCTGGTTACTTGCACACAGTGGATGATCTGCAGATTTCCTGTTATAGAATCATGTGTAGCATTTACTCAGTTGGGACGGTCAAGAACCCACATGTTGAGAGGTAACTTAAACTTAATAAGGAATACAGCACTCTTTGGTATTTCCTGCACTGTGAATTGACTAGGAATTCTGGGAATTTGAGAGTAGAGAAGCATGATTCTGTTGGCATCAAGTTGTCTGTTTTGCTAACAGGCAAAGACCAGCTCTTGGGGAATGTCTGGCTCATCTTGCTGCTGCAATGCCAGTGGCCTACTTAGAGCCTCATCAAAATGAATTCAACGCTTTCTCTGTGTATACCACAAAGACACCAAGGGAGAGAGCTAGTGAGTTTAAAACCAATGTTTATCCACGTATGTTCCTGCTCAGCAATACCTTGTTCTTGAGTTTTCTTTCATCCATTTTTGTGCAAAGTCCTGGGTCTTCCCAATGCGGTTCAAGAGTTATGTCCTGACATCCCACCGTTGGACCTTCTGCTAAAGGAGATTGGAGACTTGGCAGAGTCGGGGGCCCGCTATACTGAGATGCCTCACGTCATTGAAATCACTCTGCCCATGCTGTGCAACTACCTGCCACGGTGGTGGGAGAGAGGACCTGAAAACTTTCCTGAGATGGAGGGTCAACTCTGCACTGAGGTCACTTCAGAACATCTGAATCAACTTCTGGGAAGCATCATGAAAATCGTAGTCAACAATCTGGGTATTGATGAAGCCTCTTGGATGAAGAGATTGGCTGGTGAGCACTGGCTAACTTAATGCAAAGCCTTGTGTTCCTGACTTAGTCTTCTTGCTCAAATGAAATGGCACAATTTGTTTTCTCTGCTAGTGTTTTCGCAGCCCATTGTGAGCAGGGCAAAGCCAGAAATGCTGAAATCCCACTTCATTCCAACAATGGAAAAGTTGAAGAAACGGACGTCAAAGGTGGTGGCTGAAGAGGACCATTTGCGGATGGAGGGGAAATCAGAGGGGGATGAGGAAGATGGGACGATACGCGATGAGTTTGCTGTGCTCTGTAGAGACTTGTATGCCCTCTATCCTCTACTTATTCGCTATGTGGACAACAACAGGTAAAAGAAAATGACCACCATCATTTACAAGCTCTTAACCAGGGTACTTACTTATTCCATCTTGTCTTGCTCTGCTACAGAGCGAGGTGGCTCACCTGCCCTGATCCAGATGCAGAAGAACTTTTCCGAATGGTTGGAGAAGTCTTTATTTTCTGGTCCAAATCCCATGTGAGTTCGTTCATCTTGCCTGTGAAAACAAATATGAGTGGGAAAGTTAACTTCCTGACATTATCTGACATTACTTGCTCTCTTTGCTTTCTACTTTGTAGAACTTCAAGCGAGAAGAACAGAACTTTGTTGTGATGAATGAGATCAATAACATGTCATTCCTCACTGCTGACAGCAAAAGCAAAATGAGCAAGGTGAGCGACTGCAGTCTTACTGTGCTGCTATGTCTCATTTTAGGCTTTTCTGTCACTGTCACTGTCATTGGCGTTGAACATATACTTTCGCGTTTTTGTGTAGATGTCTTTTGTTCTTTTAGAATTTTTTTTTACATCTGTAACCATTTTCTGACATTCACTTTTGGTCATCAATAAGCTGTAGTAAAAGTATGGATGTTGAATTTTTGTGTGGTTTTCTTGTGATGATGTGAACATCAGTTATTATTAGGAGAAAGTATAACTCATCATATCAAGTTTGGATTTGTAGCCTCCTATACTATCTCCTTTTTCTGCATTTTATAGTTTTTTGATACTCCAAAACAAAGCTGCAGTGGAATTTTTTGATAACGAAGAAATAATTTTGTTGTATCCAAATTTAACAAACTTTTTGCCTCACGGTTTGTAGTTAAATACCTGAATATCCTTATCTATATGTGGTGCCATTTAAAGCTCTGTAGAAGCGCAAATACTATTTAAATTGTATATTTAATGGCAATACTGATCGAACTAAACTAGACAATGACTTTAGATTTTAGATTCATTTGCTGAGATTAAAAATTAAGCATTTTCATCATGAGTTGATGATTTTATTATCTCAAGAAAACCACATTGAAATCATTCAAAGAGCAGGCTGCTGTCCTTGGCGTATGTAACAGCTTCTTTAAAAACAAAAAAACAAACAAAAAAAACATTTTTATTTGGCACATCTTTAAAAATATGTATGTTTATAGTATATCTGGTTTCACTTATGGTACATTTTTCAATAATCCTGTCCACAGGGCTTGGTGGAATATGATGTAGTTTGCGTAATTTCTTAAGGCTTGTATTTTAGTTCCCAGTTTTCTTAAGAGTAGCAGTTGTGTTAACAATATTTTCTCTCTGGCTGTCCTCTTCCTTTGGGTTGCGGCTGGGTTTCCAGGGCGGTGACACAGAGGTTAGACTTTTTTTCTGCACGACCGCTGTGCTGACCGCATGGCACCTCACTTTTGGGGAAAATTTTCATCAACCCCTCCAGCACACTGGCACATCTAATCTGCATTCACGTGTAATCCATACACAAATAAATGTGTATACTGGTGCTTTTATTTAGACAGAGCTGATCCAAGATTGTGTGGAGCCATAAGCAGAATTTGATGTGGGGCCCCAATTTTATTTCACTGAGTTCATAGCAATGGAAGATATTAAAGCTAAACAAATAATTTTTTCAGTTTTTTTTCCCCATAAGTATTTCAAACAAAACTTTAATTCTGGTCAAAACTACAATAAGGCTAATTTCCGATTCTAGAAATGTTTAGTGGCTTGGGACATTTTTTAAAAGTAAGTCTTAATTATATGAAAATATTGCCAAAATATTGACTTTTATGCTTTTGGGAATCACCCTATTGCAATTTACTCTTGAGTTATAAAGGAGAAAAAAGCCCTCCGATATTTTTATGCTTTTTACCCCATGTAAGACTGGATCTTTGTTAATCAGCTTTATATATGAAATATTGACTTCTATGTGTCATTTGAAAGCAATTTCTAAGAAAAATAAGAAAGAGATCAGTTATTTTGCTAAGTACTAAGTGTTCCCTATGTTGATTAATTTGCAACTACAATATAGCCATACAATGTGACTTTAGCACAGACATAAGCAACTGAAATGATAAAACTAGCAACAACAAACTTTTAGAGTGTTTTCCTCTTAAATCCTTAATCTGTTTAAATCAAGAAGAATCGAAAATCTTTGAAATTTAATTTAAGGTTAAGTAAAGGGGAAATGCAATGTTTGACATCTATTTTCTGGGTTTGAGTTTAAAGGTTTGAAGGCCCCCTTTTTCATCCTGGGAGTTTTACTAAGCAGCTTAGTTCACTTTTTGGTCAGCTCTGCATTTGGTCATACTTACAGAAACACACATAAACATGTGTATGGTTCACACAAAGAGACATGTCTAACTCTGCTTTAACTTGTGAACATATCTGCACATTTAGAGAATTGATGATAGATGATCACAAGTTAAACATGCTGGCATTCTCAGTGGATCCCAGGACAGACGGGCAGGCCTGTGGGCCATTCCCAGTCCTGCCAGTGTGTATGGAGGGGAGTCTGGAGGCGCTTGATGAAAGTAAACATCTGTAGAGTTGGGCTCATGGCACTGGTCTTTACATGGATCCTATTGAGGCCGTGAAAGAACAGTGCCATCATCCTCTCACTGAGTTTGCCCTTTTATTCCATCATAGTTGAGTTGGAGACTTTTTGTTTGCCTTTTTTATTTATTTATTTTTATTTTATTTTCATTGATGGGTGGTTGAGCTGTATGTTTTTGTAATATAGCTTTTCGCCTCTAGGGGACGATGTTAGTCTTCTCTGTGCTCTTTCTTTTCTCCTCCCTTAAACTGCCACAGCACATTTTGGCTCAGTTTCCCTTAGACTTATTATTTTGCAGACTAATACATGGTTTGATGCTTAATGTCACTGAAGTAGGTTTTTCTCACACTTGTTGGGTTCCCCCTTAAAATTAAAATGACCATGAACCTAACTAAAACATTAATTCACACTTATTTTATAAATTCCCTAAATTGTTTGCACCCTCTAAACCTCCTATGTATGTTTTACTTAATAGCATTTGCAATTAGTAGTGGATGTTACATTAGTCAGCAAAGAATGATCATTTTGCTTTTGATTTCAGTATTTATATGAAATTACGCCTAAAATTGGTCTTCTCTTAAATGAAAAACTTATATATGCACACATTAGCCAATGTAGCAATTTACTCACGATATTATAACTACTTTAGATACAACATTTATTGGCACCCATGGTAAATATGTGTAAAAAGCATTCAAATTAATCTTTTATAACATATTTTCAAGGAACCTTTAATTGAGCCACAACTTTCTGTTTCGCCTGGTTATAAAAATTATGTGAAATAATGAAATAAAAGTCTATTTTGTTTTAGTCACTATTTATTATTTTTATGTTGTGTTGATATTGTTTGGAAAAAATAGCCAATTACCTAAAGTTTCTACTGTCAACCAACAGATTAGAACAACTCAAACTCTCTTCATGTTTTTAGCACATCCACATTGTTTCTGCACACAAGCCTGACCAATAAATCAGATTCTGATTTTCGTATTTAGAGAGATGCTAAAAAAAAGTTAGAAAGTTGCAAAATCAAAGATCCAAAATCAATCATCATCCATGGCTGTCCGAGTCTTTACACCTAAATCTTATAGAAAACTTGCAAAGTGAGAACAGAGAAAGATCTTTCTCTCTGTAAACTTCAACCTGAAATGTGACAATTAACTTGTTTTTGTGTTAGTGGCAAAAAAAATCTCATACAAAACAAAAATAGCATTGGTGCCAATACTTGTTGCATCTTCAATTTTATTAAAATCTATTTTTGCTTAACATTCTTCACTGGGTAAAAAGTCACTCATCCAGGTAGCCATATTGAATTCACATCTTGTGTTGTTTTGCAGCCTGCAAATGGGAGCAGTCTCTGTCTTTTAGTTGTAGTTTTATTTCTGCTTCAATAGCAACAGTCTTTTTAACGAGCATGCATTTTGAAGGATATATATTTTTACCATGAAGAACTTTCACATGCAACACAATTAGTCCACCTTGGAGGAATCCAGAAAGAGCAGCTAACAGAAGAACTGAACTTTCACAAAAACAAAGTCGGAGTTTGAGGCATGTAAAGAGAAAAAAACCCAAACAGATGTTTGACAGTTTAATTGCATGCAGGAAATAGATTTAACCTTAAAAACAGTTTCATACTATGATGCCATCTGATATTTTAACTCTTAACAAACATAACAACTAACAGTGTTCACAGAATGCTTACTGGTTCCTCACCTGTGTGTAATATATTTATTGCATGCTGTAACTGTAATTTTATTTGTTTTAATAAGACCCATTTTTTTCAGCCTTCCCTTTCCCTAAGGCAGTGATGTCACCTTTCCTCTAATTTTCTATAGGCCCTCAGTTTATCAGTCTGAGACTGTAATTTGAAATTCATGCACAAGTGTAGTATTTCAGCAAAGCATGGGAGTTATACCTTTGCAAGAATCCTTAATAATGTTAGATAGGTATTTCTAATATTATTTGCACAACTTTCATGTTTTTCATTGCCTTGTAAAAGTAATCATTTCAAGTTTTGCTGAAATGATCAAGGGATCACCTCAAATCTAAATTGTGGTTAGTGATATGTTTGGTGAAAGAGAAGTATATGAGACTGTTTTAGCCATAAAAACGTGAAAACTGGTGTGAATTTCTATTCACCCACATTTCAGTGCATTCCTGCACAAACACTCCAATTAAAAGATACTGATGGATGTAGATAGGATCAAAAGAGTTAATACTTTGTATTCGTAAATTAGTTATGCTCAAAAATGTGCTTTTAAGTCTTATTAATGCAATATAGGCCAAAGATTACACCCTCAATTAGATTTTGTAATGCACACTTTGCTAAATAATAAGTTATTGTTATTTTCTGTATTCTAGAACATTGTATATATGACTAATAAGAGCACACATCCCAGGTGTCACACCTGTAAGATTTTACGGAATATTGTGAATGCTTTTGGTTTGTTGTCGTTCCTGTTCTCAGGGTGGAGGCTCAGACACTGAGCGCACCAAGAAGAAGAAACGTGGAGATCGCTACTCTGTTCAGACGTCACTTATTGTTGCTGCCTTGAAGAAGATGCTGCCCATCGGCCTCAACATGTGCTCTCCTGCTGATCAGGAGCTCATCAACTTGGCCAAAATCCGCTACTCTTTAGTAACGTTTCTTCATTTGGTATAGTAAATATTTGGGTTTGAAGATAGTTATTTATTGCTAATTAATTTTTGTTTCATTTAACAGAGAGACACAGATGAAGAAGTTAGAGAGTTCCTGCAGAACAACCTCCATCTTCAGGGCAAGGTGTGATATCTGACCCGTTTACACAGCAGGGTCAGGTTTCACATATGAGTCAAGATTCTAGGTAATCAAATAAATCACATCTCAGAAATGTTTGTGACCTGTTTTTGTGTAAAAAGGTGGACAACCCCTCCATGCGCTGGCAGATGGCCCTTTACAAAGAGATGGCAGGAAAGGCTGAAGATGCCGATGCTCCAGTGAAAGTTGTCAAGAGAGTACAGGAGGTGTCTGCTGTCCTCTACCATCTCGAAGTGGTAAGCACAAGAGATCCAGTAATATGGCAAATGTAAATTATGTATCTCAACCACAGACAAGTAGATAGGAAGGAGCATTAGTAGGAAAAGTAAACGTAAAATTGTTTATGTCTCTGCAAGACGGAGCATCCTTTTAAATCCAAGAAGATGGTGTGGCACAAACTGCTGTCTAAGCAGAGACGCAGAGCCGTGGTGGCCTGCTTCAGAATGACACCACTTTACAACATTGCAAGGTGAGAAAGCCACACATATCGTGGATATTTACAGAATGGAGTTCAATGTTTATGACTTCTAACATTCCTTCTAGGCACAGAGCTTCAAACATGTTCCTTGAGGGATACAAGCGCAACTGGATTCAAACTGAGGGTTGCTCCTTTGAGGACAGGATGATAGATGATTTATCTGTGAGTAACGTTTCCTTCATCTAGATCCAGACTTTCTCAGATTTTCTCTTAAATTTGTTTTCCTGTGATGTCTAGAAAGCGATGGAGCAGGAAGAAGCAGAGGAAGAAGAAGAGAAGGAAACCAAGCCAGATCCCCTTCACCAGCTTATTCTTCACTTCAGTCGAACTGCGCTGACAGAAAAGAGGTCAGGCAGGTCCTGCTGACCTCTACAGTTAAGAATATGAAGAGCATTAAACCACGACTGTGCCAAAATGCTCTCATAAGATTGTTGCCTCTTCTTTCAATTTCAGCAAACTCGATACAGATCATCTGTATATGGCATATGCAGACATTATGGCAAAGGTGAGTTCACACATGAGACCCCAGCTTTGAGATTTGCCATCCTGTTTATTGAACGGCTGAAATGACTTTACACTCTGTCTTTATATTAGAGTTGCCATATTGGTGAAGAAGAAGAAATGGCAGAGGAAATGATGGAACAATCTGAAGATGAGATGTCCTTTGAGGTGCGACAGTCAGAACTGGTAATGGGCGACCAGGGGCTAGGGACCAGGAACACGGTGGACCGGTAGCTTTCGATGCATCGAGTGAACTCATCATTGGAGCATCTACGTCACAACCACATCTCTTTCTCTCTGTTTCTCTCTCTGTCCTGTCTTGTTATCTTTATGTGCTTTTTGTTGGCTTTGCTTTATTCATTACTAGTTTCCTAACTCACCAATCACAAAGCTCCAATCCAGATCTCTTTATTTTATCTTTACCAGTATCTCGGTTTCAAAAATAAAACATTAGATTTGATTTGATTTTAAAGCAGCATCTTAGGTAGTTTGATGTGGCGTATACCATTTCAAAGAGTTTGAACCTGGATTGGATCTAACAACAGTGTTGAATGTTCAGATTTCTTCTGTTTTAGCTCATTTTCTTTAAAATATTTCAGATCATCAAAAACTGTTTTTGTGTTTTTTTTTCCCTTGAAAACATTTTGTAGGCCAACCTACAAAATCAAGTCTGGTGTTTTCAAACCAGGTCCACACAAGGTCCTTAGAAAAAAGGCAGGAAGTTCAGAAAGATCACCAAATTCTTTTTGTAGAACATAAAGACGTGTTTTATTTTCATTCTACATATGCATTTTCCCAGGAATGAGAGCAGTTACTGAGGGAAAAACTGTTTACGACTTTATGTTTAAGCAAGAAGATAGTAATGGAGGAGTGGATTTCTTTTATTCCAAAATGAATAATACCAATATTTTGGAGAATTATTTTTTTGTATTTACTCAAGTATCTAATATTCAATTTGTTGATGATCTGAAACATTTAAATGCCACCAATAAGGCAGCCAGTAAGGGCATAGTGACTTTTCAGCAGTGTAACTTAAGCTAGTATAATGTTTCCATCATAATAATCTTCCACATTATTATTGCATAATTTTTTTTTCTTAAAACTGCAATAAACTTTATGAATCTTCAATGTCCTACCTTATTTTAAAGGTAAAATATTAAAACAGAAAGTAAGAATAAGAGAGTAAAAATGAAATGTTTTTTTGGTGGAGATAATATGCAATATTGATGTGCAACTCCAGCTGTTTTGTGAGCAGACCATCACTCCTTTCCATCTGAGTCTGTGCACTCATTTGTTCACCCTGCACTGACCTTGCAAGCTCCAATATCAGTCAAGTCAGCTTTCTCTGTTTCCTTTGGGCATTTTTGTGCTTCGTCAAGATGTATCATTTTACACAACTAAAATGTTTATGAATCCAAAAACGGCTTTTAAATGTTTCCAAATGCTTACCGCAAACTGGGGAGTCAGACATGCCTCAAGTCAGAGCTTTTTAAGACTATTTGATCTTTAAAAATATCTCAAGATGCTGGAATGGGAAGTCGAGGACAATGTCATTCCTCCCAGTTTATATTGCTGTCTGTTGTCTTTCTCTCTTTCGCTTCTTCCACTGCTCCATGTAATGTCCCTCACCTTCATAACACCCGTCCTACTGACTGGATGCTGCTGACCAATGTTCCCTTCCCCCACTCACATAGCAAACTGACTACAGTGAAAGCCAGAATAGCACACGCATCACGATTGGCAGTCTGTTCATGCAGTCACACTTTCAAAAGTTAGCACACAAAATCCTAGAACAATTCGATATCACTAGACTGTCGGTCACACCAACACGAGCGTAACTCTCAGGTCGCACGACACATAGTGGGTAGAGCACAGCTAAATGTATGTGGGTGGGAGGGAGGTGGTGGGAGGTAAGGGAGGGCGGGATCAAAGGTTTTCTAAAATTATTTGTGAATTGATTGAGCAGATTAATGTTCTCTAAATTCAGGACTTTCATTTGACAGCTATTGTCTTCCTGCACATGTCATTTTATTTCAAAGTAAAAGTAATACCTCTTTATATTGTCATTGATCTATTTCTTATTTGAAGCATTACCATGAAATGCCAATAAAGAGGGATGTCAGTGGGTGGTTGTTAGCCTCTGTCCAAAACATCTTATTTGCAGAGTTCCTGCAACTGAGATACTTTGGAAACGGTGTTGGGGCGATAAGCCAAATCAGTGGGGTCATTTCCTGTAGTCCAACGCTTGCTCAAGCCAGCAAACGTGAAGAATTAGTGTAACAGATCCTTTACTAATGAACTGAGCTATGAGAATGTGTGTAAGAGACAGACACTTTGAAATAGTAGTGATAATTCCTAATGATGCATGTAAGGAAACATTAGTACTGTAGATGAAAAATAACTAAATGTAGTGATCGATAATCCAGGTCTTTTAGCAGGATTGTAGCATTTAAAGGAAGTCAACACAGCTTTTTAATTTTAAGAATTGTGAAGAAATCTTCATAATCAGTGAGAGTTTAAACCATAGTTAGGGCAGTAACAGAAAAAATGCAATCTTAATGGTCTTAATCCTTAAACCTAAGCTTAAGTGAATGAAACATTATAGGTTTCTAAACTACTCCACTGCTTTGAGTGCTCCATCATATGCTCTGATTCTTTGAACTGAGATCACTCTGGCTGCCATCTGCTGCAGTTAAGAGTTTAGCCCCTGGTGATTAAAAAAAAGAAATAGAAAATAAATATACAACATTTAATTTTCAATGCATCTGTCTAAAGGGACTTGGTGTAAAACCCCACAATTTACTGTCCTCTAGAAATACTACAAAATTAGAGTCTAGCTTCTTTAAAACAGCAAAAACTAACTTTTCTTTTTCCCCTGCTCCAAGTAGGTATGACAACTGTGAGTAAAAATCCCATAGAAATACCAAAACATGTTGATTTACTAAAAAAGTAAACCATCTCTGTGGCTTAAGTAATAAACCATATTGATTATTATATTTTAATAATGTTAAAACATTTTTCATATATGTTCAAATTATGAATAAATGTAGTTTAAATGTAAAGATCAACTTAATTTAACTTAATAGATTAATATACCTTCTTTCTCGTAGATTGTAACCAGGATTCATTAAACTGCGATAGGTGGCGCTTTAATTGAATACGTTACCAAAGAGCCTCACCTTCCTATTTTACTGATCTGTGTGAAATATATCACTACCAAAAATTCACCCTGATTTCTGCCCACCAAAGGAAAAAGAAATGGAGAAGCAAAGGCTTCTTTACCAGCAGTCCAGACTTCATAACCGTGGTGCTGCAGAAATGGTCCTGCAAATGATAAGTGCCTGCAAAGGTAATCTTCCTCCGTTTTTACTCTAAAGAATTTTTTCCTTCACTGCGCTCAAATCTGCCTTTGTTTTCTAGGTGAAACTGGCCCAATGGTATCTACAACCCTCAAGCTGGGTATTTCTATCCTTAATGGCGGAAACAGCGAGGTTCAGCGGGTACGTTTTTGAAACAAACCGTTTACTTGGTAATTAATGACTCTGTTTTAAAACTGAACTTCTTCCACTGTATTGTCAGAAAATGTTGGAGTACCTGAAAGACAAAAAGGATGTGGGCTTCTTTTTGAGTGTCCAAGCTCTAATGCAGACTTGCTGGTTGGTTTTCAGTCCTTAACCCTATTTTCTGTGGAAAATAGTAAAGTAGTTGTATGTTTCTGACCAGTTAGGACTACTGAATGAAATCAAAGGTTTATGTTTTAAACAGTGTACTGGATTTAAATGCCTTTGAGAGGCAAAACAAGGCAGAGGGGCTTGGCATGGTTTCAGAGGAAGGAACAAGTAAGTCTCTGTTTTCTTCTCTCTACTTTTATACATAAGATATTTTTTAGATGCAGACAGTGAAAATGATATCACACCGTTTGATATTTTTTGCTCAGTAATTCAATGTACATACTCTTTGCTGTTCGTTCTCAGCAAGATATTGGATAAAATGTTAATACTCATGTGAATCCAGAATAAATAATTTACTATTTAATTCATTTTGTTTTATATGCTTACCATCTTCAACATTAAAACACAAATTTGATCTGGTAGAATGACAAGTTTGCTAACATAAGTATTATTAACACAGTGAAAATGTAACAGAATTTAGTCAAAAATCATTTCATTTGTATGTCTATTAGTGGTCTAATTCTGGAGAATAATTAGAAATTTCAACCAAAATGATTTTGCCATGGAATGTTGTTAATATCCTCCCCGACCTCATCTCTTAGTCCTCTGCTGTTGTCAACACACTGTTCCTCTCTCCCTTCCCCATGATCACTGCCACCCTCCCCTTGTCCCTCCTTTCATGGTCCTCAGACTTGAACCTAGATCGGGGTAAATCATCATTCTCTCCATCGGCCTCTCTGCTCTCTCATTCCTCTGTCTCACTTGCTCTATTCTCTCTTTTTTTAATGATGATGACTCTGTTGAGAGGGGATTGTCCATGGTTCATGTTCGCACCTCGTGTGCCCTTCCACCATTATCGAGGGTCAAAAGGAGCACAATCCAACAACTACATAGTTTATCTACTAAATATGAATTGAAACCAGATCTTTAGCAAGACAAATCAAAATATTTTCCTAAGTTTGATTTCAAAATGAAATCTTTCTGTTAGCTTAGTCAGAATTACCAAATTACTTCTCTTCTCTAAGTGCCAGTTTAATGAGGAATTTGAAAGTTTGCCCTTTCCCCCTTTTTTTTTTTTGCCCTTATCTGACTTGCAAACTGTAATCTTGATTTTTATGTTGCTTAGCATCCTTTTAAATTGCAAGGCCTGTGACTTAATTTGTCCTGGTTAAGGACTGTCACCGTCTTTAGCCATTATTTCCACAAGGTCCTTTGCTTTTGTTTTCAGACGGTCATGCACAAATCCCACACCATAACACATCGTGTTTGAGGTGTGGCCTTAAAATACTTTCCCAAATGTAATTAAAACATCATCATCTATGTTCCCCCAAATTATTTAAAGGCAATAGAATTTTAGTGTAGCTAAACTTCTGAAATTGAGGCTAATGATCAATACTTAATCAATTGTTATTCTGGTGTTCAGAAGTAGAAATGATGTCATCATGATGTCAGATTCAACCTAATATTTGATTGGTTGTTAGGCTCTGTTAGCCCTCCCTAATAAACTTGCTAAAGCCTAAGATTAATTCACTTTTCAACAAAAATTATAAAATTTATTGCATACTGAAATAAAATTGTATTCTTATTTTATCTTACTATATAACATAATTTTGAATTCTGTTTAATTGAATTGTTTATATAAATATCAGTATGTATTATGATATGTATTAGTTATTTATACATTTATTTTGTTAGTATTTATTTAATTAAAAAATACTTTTAACTTTATTCCATTTTGACATACAAAATATTCCATATGTTTTTCTCCTTTTTATGTTTAAATGCAATGAATGGAATCCAATATTTTATGTTCATTTACATGTTCCAACCCAAACAACTAATTTTCCATTCAACTCTGATTGCACGCCTTTTTAAGATAAACCTAGATGGAAACAAGTAGTTGACTCAAAAGTCATTTTCACATTGGACTTTTTGTTTGGTCCCTTAGAGCCTCAGACTGATCTAATACTGGATTCCCTTCTACATTTCAATGAGATGCACCAGTCGGGCATTCACTGACAAACTTTCTTCTCCGTTGAGGTCTGACCAATAAATTTGAGTTTTGCTCGGTAACTCGGTAAAGCTGACTTAAATAGAATCACAATATGTCGATGCATTTGCAGATGGGGATAAAGTGGGTCATTTCTGTCTTGATTCATTTGATGGAGATACAAAACAAACCAATCAATGAGCCAATCAATGTAAATTGGTCTCATTTCTTTGTCTGGATAATTGATTGGTGCATCTCTAATGTTGATGGACAATGTCCTCTCTTTTCCATTTAATTGACATGTCCTGAATTGTTCGGTGTTTGTGTGTGTTTACTGCAGGCAGGGGTGCACAGCTTTGGGAAAGGATGGTAGTATAAATCATCATTAAAATAGGGCAGCTGATTAGGCAAGTGTCAATTTGTCAGGCACAAGGTGTTCGATCCAAACTTTTTGCCCTCAATTTAATGTATGCAAACACCAACTGAATTTTAGGTTTCTGGAAAATACATGTTTGTTTTACATTTCTTTATTCTAAGAAACTTCTAAATGTGTCCATAAATGTTCCCACCTAACAAAACAAAAGATAATTATGATGAAATGAAAATGGGATAAACATAGAAAACAAAAAAATTAGATTGTTTCTGCTTTAGTGAGAAATACGAATATTGGCATTTTACAAATGTTTTATTTTTGAAGTCCCATTTTGGAGCATTTTTCTATATTGTGAAAATCATCACCACCTTGCTTGCTTTGGAGGCGAAGGTTTTCAGATCTAGCACCTCGTGCCAAAAAGCTTTATTACCTGCAGAGGACTTTAGAAAACGGATAAAAGGGCCACATCTGTAATTTTTGTGCACTTTACAACTTTTACATTGTTTATTCTTCTGCAATGAAGCATAAATATGGCTAGATAATCAGTTCACCCCTGAACGCTGTAAAAATCTTGCCATTAATTCCATCTTTCCATTTGTCAAGCAGTGGATTCTTTAGTCCAATTTATACTTGTTGTCAATGTGGCTGTTTTCCACTGCAGCTTGTTTTCACCTGACGTGTTTGTACGTGTTGTTAGCGCCTCTTGTATGTTGTTTGACATGCAGTATGACTGCATGCCTGTGTCCTCAACATTAACCATGTATTTATAACTTTTTGTAAGCGGTGACAGTTGCAGTATGTGACACTAAAACTCATTTACCTTTGATGGTAAGTTGAAAAATTAATTTAATCAATTCTTAAGAGATGTTACCAGCCATCCTTATTTTTTCTTCTTGTTTAATAACCTAGGGGAATTCCTGTACTTTGACTCATAAATTTATTTGTGTTAATCTTTCCTCTGAAGATGAGAAAGTCATGGCGGATGATGAGTTCACTTGTGACCTGTTCCGTTTCCTGCAGCTCCTCTGTGAAGGACACAATAACGGTGGGAACAAATCATGTTTCAGATTCAAGTTGGACTGAAATCATATCAACAATAAATTCCATCAAAACAAACTTTGCAAGCTGAATAATCTTGTTTCTGCAGATTTTCAAAACTACTTGCGGACACAGACAGGAAGCACAACCAGCATCAACGTCATCATCTGCACTGTGGATTACCTCCTTCGACTCCAGGTACACTTTGACAGTAATCTGCCCTACAAAGCGCATGGTGAACATTATTAGAGACTTAAAATGATAAAGCGTGCAGTACAATATGAGCAAATCATTCCAGAGTTAGAGTTTGTATAAATAATTTTCAAATATGTCAATGCTTTTAACTGTTTTTTTTTTCTTCTTTTTATTCAAGGAATCTATCAGTGATTTCTACTGGTATTATTCTGGGAAGGATATCATCGATGATCCAGGCAAAAAGAATTTCTCCAAAGCTATGACAGTGGCAAAACAGATTTTTAACAGTTTAACAGAATATATTCAGGTACTTTTACAAGAAATTACCAATTTATGTTGTTTCTTTGTAAGTTAGTTTGTAACAAGCAAGCTTTTTGTTTTCTGCAGGGCCCATGTACAGGCAACCAGCAGTCCTTAGCTCACAGCAGATTGTGGGATGCTATTGTTGGATTCCTTCATGTGTTTGCCCACATGATGATGAAGTTGGCACAGGTGCACAAATTGATGTAACTCAAGCATATAAAACAAAAAAAGTTATGATAAAATTATTTATCATAACTTTTTATATCACTTTTCAAATTAGTTTTTGTAAAGCTTTGACTTGCCAGTGCAGATTTCAATGCAAACAACATTAAAGGTCAGAATATTGTGTTAAAAGCATCATAATAAAGCAGAGTTTAACAAATGTTTTCAAACAAAACTAACCCAAAAGAAAAGTGTTTTATGTTCAGTTTTGTTACATCATGTCATCAGTTCAGTATTCTTAAATTAGGCAGATGAAATTAAAGCAGAGTGAATGTTTTCTATAAAAGTTATCCATAGACGTCTCATAATAAGATGTTGTGCTTTGAGTACAATACCTCGTAGTACAATACCTCATAGTTAAATGATGCCCACATCATTTAACTCGTAGTTTTAATGCTGATAAACTATCATTACTGTCTGTCTTTATGACCACAGGACTCCAGCCAGATTGCTCTGCTGAAGGAGCTTCTTGACCTCCAAAAAGACATGGTTGTAATGTTGCTCTCACTATTAGAGGGTAAAAAAACTTAAATACGACCAAATAAATTTGGTTAATGTGATGCCTTTAAATCACTTGTTTGATTTTTTTTTTATTCTTGTCTCAGGGAACATAGTTAATGGTACGATTGCGCGACAAATGGTCGACATGTTGGTGGAGTCCTCCAGCAACGTTGAGATGATTCTCAAGTTCTTTGACATGTTTCTGAAACTGAAAGACATTGTTGCCTCTGATGCTTTCCGTGACTATGTCACTGACCCTCGAGGGCTGATCTCCAAGAAGGACTTTCAGAAGGCTATGGACAGTCAGAAACAGTACTCCCCTTCTGAGATCCAGTTTCTTTTGTCCTGCTCAGAAGCAGATGAGAATGACATGATCAATTACGAGGAGTTTGCCAATCGTTTTCAAGAGCCAGCCAAGGACATCGGGTTCAACATCGCAGTGCTGCTCACCAACCTTTCTGAGCACGTGCCGCACGACACCCGGCTGCAGAATTTCCTGGAACAAGCAGAAAGTGTGCTCAACTATTTCCGCCCATTCCTTGGCCGTATTGAGATAATGGGCGCCAGCAGAAAGATTGAGCGCATCTACTTTGAAATCAGCGAAGTCAACCGCAGACAGTGGGAAATGCCACAAGTGCGAGAGTCCAAACGGCAGTTTATATTTGATGTCGTCAACGAGGGCGGTGAATCTGAGAAAATGGAGATGTTCGTCAACTTCTGTGAGGATACCATCTTTGAGATGAATATCGCATCACAGATTTCAGAGCAGGAAGAAGAGGAGAAGGGAGGAAAGGATGATGAGGGAGATGAAGGAGGGGGAGAGGGGGCAGCAGGCGGGGCGGCAGGTGGAGGCGGGGATGAAGATAGCAATGGTGATGAAGGGCGACCCGAATCCACCTCAGCATTTACGGACTTCCTCCACAGCTTGTCGAGCTTCCTCAGCGTCTTCACCTTCCGTAACCTCCGCAGACAGTATCGCAGAATCAGAAAGATGACCTTTAAGGAGATTGTGGTGGCTTTGTCCAAGTTCTTCTGGGCTATCTTGATGAGCATACTGACCTTCATTTACAATGTGTGCAAAGGGTTCTTCATGATCATCTGGCAAGCGCTCTTTGGAGGTGGGTTGGTGGAGGGAGCTAAAAACATAACAGTCACTGAGATTTTAGCAAGTATGCCAGATCCCACTCAAGACGACGTGCACGGAGACGGACCAGGAGAGCTGGGGACAGGGGAAGAACAAGAAACTGGGGGGATGACAGACACTGGTGAATCTGGGAGTGGTGAAGAGGAAGAGGAGGACACGCAGGAAAATGAAGGAGGAAGGATTCCTGGTATGGATGCTCCAGGTGGACTTGGAGATATGGGTGTTGAGGAACCAGTTGAGCCCCCGACTCCTGAAGGGTCTCCCATTACAAAGAGAAAAATGGTAAGGACATCTCTAAAAAATCAGCAATCTGAAAACTGCCCTTGCATTGTGGATAATCTTTCGTTACAGCCAGGAGAAGAGTCTGATGCAAGCCAAAAACCACCTGAGCCTGCTCCTGTGGAAGAAGCCCCTCCAGAACCAGAAAAGTCAGAGTAAGTTTAAGTTTCTTTAAGTACTTAATGCGAGGGAATCCGACTTAAGCTCTAAGTACTAGAAAGTAACACAGATATCAATCAAAGCGAAGCACATTAAGATGCTTCGCCAAGTTGATGTTGATGACTAAAATTATACAATGAAACTTGTGTGTTTCATTTCCAGTGTTGAAACTGGTGAAAAATCGGAGAAAGAAGCCAAGAGCAAAGAAGAAGAAAAGCCACAAGAACCAAAGAAATCTGCAGCCAAGAAAGAGAAGAAGCAGAAGAAGCAAGAGGGTTTTCAAATCTGGACTGAGCTGGAAACTCAGAGAAATAAATTCATGGTGAGGTCATTGTACCTTTTGTGGTAAAAACTAATGTCATGGCATGCCATTTTACATTTTTTGTGGAGCACCACAAATACTTATCTCTCTTTACCAGAACTACCTCTCCAGGAACTTCTACAATCTGCGATTTTTGGCCTTGTTCCTTGCATTTGCCTTGAACTTCATTCTTCTTTTCTACCGGGTAAAGCATTTTGTATTGAAACATTGTTTTCAAATGTTGTACGGACTGTAGCTGAATTAAGTTTTTAGGCCTACTAGACATTCTGACTTTCTGATCTTTGGCAGCAATGGATTTTATGGCTCGTCTTGGTCTTTTGTTTTGTAAAGGTCTCTGAGACTCCACCTGAAGGGGATGAAATTGAGGGATCCGGACTGTCAGAGGGAAGCGGGTTGTTTGAGGGTTCTGGCTTGTTTGAGGGCTGTGGGGATGAAGCTGAAGGATCTGGAGCAGATGGAGGAGGAGGAGACGAGGAAGAAGATGTTCTACTTTATTTCTATTTAGAGGAGAGCACTGGATACATGCAGCCCACACTATCATTCCTTGCCATTCTCCATACAGTCATTTCATTTATCTGTATCATTGGGTACAACTGTCTGAAGGTATCACAAAACATACCTGCACTTACTTTTTACAGTGTCTTGCAAAAGTATTCATGCCCCTTTGATATTTACACATTTTGTCATGTTAATCATGCATCCCACAGAGGAATGAAAACTTGTGCAATTTCTTGCAATGATTAGTTTGAATTTCTTGCAATAAAACAGTTTTTAACTTAAGCTTGGTTTTGTCAGATCCCGCTGGTGATCTTTAAAAGAGAAAAGGAACTTGCAAGGAAGTTGGAGTTTGATGGTCTCTACATCACTGAGCAGCCTGAGGACGATGACATCAAGGGCCAGTGGGACCGTCTAGTCCTGAACACACCGTAGGGAGACTGGAGGAAAAAATGGCTGTTTCATTAGATACTGTTAAATAATATCAGAATTATTAGGTTTCTGTTAAAGCAGTTAATGCTTCATATTGCTTGTATTTTTCAGCTCTTTCCCAAACAACTACTGGGATAAATTTGTCAAACGAAAAGTGAGTAGATTCTTGATTGTGATGCAATAGAGATGTTATGCTCTCTAATATGTAACATGTCTGTGTCCAGGTCCTGGATAAGTATGGAGATATTTATGGGAGAGAAAGAATCGCTGAGCTTCTGGGCGTAGATTTAGCCTCCTTGGATGTCAGTCAGCAACATGAGAAGAAACAAGAGGAGCCAGATAACTCTGTGTTTGCATGGTGAAGTAGAGCTTTGCTGTAACAGGACAAGAAAATTGGTTCTATATTTACTTTTGACTGAAAAAAGTGATTATTAAGGCGATCTTTTATCTTTTAGGGTGACTTCCATTGATATCAAGTACCAGATCTGGAAATTTGGAGTTGTGTTCACAGACGGGGTAAGAAAATGAGTGGTTGTATATTTGACTCTATGCTTTGTCCATCCCTTTGATACTTTATTTACCATATTTTCCTGTAGACCTTCCTTTATCTTTGTTGGTACCTGGTGATGTCCCTGCTTGGTCATTACAACAACTTCTTCTTTGCCTGCCATTTGCTGGATATTGCAATGGGTGTCAAAACTCTACGCACTATTCTGTCATCAGTTACACACAACGGCAAACAGGCAAGAACAAAATAAAAACTTCAGAATGCATCTTTCGCTTTAGTCAGAAAGTATTAACTCAATATTTTTGTGCTCTGTGTTGCAGCTCATGATGACAGTGGGCTTACTGGCTGTGGTGGTGTATCTTTACACTGTGGTTGCTTTCAATTTCTTCCGCAAGTTTTACAACAAGAGCGAGGATGAAGATGAGCCCGACATGAAATGCGATGACATGATGACTGTAAACCGCTGATTATTGCAAAAGTTGGCTGTTTTTAATCATATATAACCTCCCAGTTTATGTTTACGAGGTTTTCTCTTGTGCAGTGTTACCTGTTCCATATGTACGTGGGCGTGCGTGCTGGTGGAGGAATTGGAGACGAGATAGAAGATCCTGCAGGAGACGAATACGAGCTTTATCGTGTGGTCTTTGATATAACCTTCTTCTTCTTCGTCATTGTCATTCTGCTGGCCATTATTCAGGGTAAACAAATCCTGGATGATGGTTTTTAAACAGACACTATGTGAAGATACTTGAATTGGAGATGCACAATGAAACTGGCTGGTACCAGAATCAGACAATTTTAAAAAGGAGCACGAAGTAAAAAATTTGATCTTTTCCACTCAGTGAATGAACCATAGCTAAGCTGGTCTGGCAACACTCTTTGGCATGGATGTTGCTACTGAGGGAAGAAGGTTTAAGTTGGCAATTTTCATGGGTATTTAAAAGAAATAACAAGACAGGTCCAGGTTCATCCGGGCTTGGAGAACGAGACTTTGAACAGATCTGTGTCGTCATCATTTTCAGCTTTCAAATATGTTTTGTAGCTTCTTTCTGGTCTCCTCCTGATACTTATGAACAGCAGCCTCTCATTGCAGGAAAGGGAGAAAAACTGTTGTTGAATCTTATTATATCACAAGACTTAAAGAGAAATCAGAAAAATCAGCATAAAAACCTCCGATTGGATGTTTTGCGTGCAACACATTTTCAACTATCATAATATGTTAAAATCCTGCAGGTCTGATTATTGATGCCTTTGGAGAACTCCGAGACCAACAGGAGCAGGTTAAGGAGGACATGGAGGTACAGTATAACACTGTCTTGTTGATTGATACCTTAAAGTACATTTGGGAAGAGTGTTTATTTTCTTCATTGTTGATTTTTGTGCAGACAAAATGCTTCATATGTGGCATTGGAAGCGACTACTTTGATACAACCCCACACGGCTTTGAGACCCACACCTTTGATGAACACAACTTGGCCAACTACATGTAAGCATCTCCTCTGTATTGCAGTGTTTGCACAGGTGCAGTTGAGAAATGATTAATATTGGAGTTTTATTTTCAGGTTCTTCTTGATGTATCTCATTAACAAAGATGAGACAGAACACACTGGGCAGGTCGGTCTGAGGTGTTTTTATTTTTGTTTTAATTTCTTTTTAAATGTAGAATGTTTTAATCCTTGTCCTTGCATCCTCTGCTTGCAGGAGTCATATGTGTGGAAGATGTACCAGGAACGATGCTGGGACTTCTTTCCTGCTGGAGACTGTTTCAGAAAGCAATATGAAGATCAGCTTTCCTAACTGACAAAAAGTATTTTTTGGAAGGAAGGGAAGGTCATGCCTGAATTACACTTCCGATCAACCAGCAGGCCTCGCTGCACGCTCAACTGTGTAACACTTTTTCTAATGTTCTTGACCCAAACTTCCCTCCCTGCCATCTGTTCATCCCTGCGTATCATCGCTCCTGACCCATCCTCCTCATTCCTGTTTTAGGACCACTCATGTCCATCCAGTGTGGTTTATTTCTAGGAGGGATTTTAATAGTTGCCAGTATGTAAGATTAAGTAAGCACACAATGCACATATATGTAATAACATTAACTTTATATTCATTATCAGTTTTTCCAAGTATCCATTTTTACCGCGTGATTTCTTAATTTATTTATTTCCAGGTTGGTCATTTTGAAATGTTGGAGTTTTATTCTTTATATAACCTTACGTGTGGATTTGTAGATAAATCTGTAAGCTTTCACATTGTATTTTGGATTATACTCTGTTACATCATGCCTACCTGCCTGTAAGCCATTTCTAACACTGTATATCATGGATCACTAGTGATGTGGCTGCAGCCTCCTTTTTTATTCAACAAATGATAATGAATGGAAACTAAATAATACTTGATAATTAGGTATTTTTTAAATGAGAAATTGTACAGAAGATTATAAAACACCTGCCAAGTCAAAATACCAGATTTTCTGATGGTTCATGTAATCAGAATAAATCTTTTTGGAACTGTTAATGAGTCAAATATATTATAAATATGATGTCAAAATCTGGTCATTATCCAATCTTCAGTGCAGGCATTTGAAATTGACAACTTTTTAAAGTTTTCTTCAAAATCATTTAGAAGAAAACTTCAAAATGCTTTAGCAATTGCTACATTTGCTACATATCAAATGTAGCAATTGCTACATTTGATATGTAGCAATATCAAATGCTACATTTGATATTTCATCAATATATTTATTATCATAAATATTTATTATTTATGATAATAAATAATAAATATTATTTATTATCATTAATAATGATAATAAAAATGCACGCATTAAAACGAATACTTAAATGAAGTGGACCCCAGTAGCTGGGCTGAACATGAAAATATCTTGTCATCTTTGTTTACTGGATTCAAAGTAAGTTGACAGTTGTGTTTTTTTTGTTTTGTTTTGTTTTCATGTTTGTTGTAGAAAGACAGAAGGATGACAGAGATGATTTTCTGTCAAAATATTGTTTATATTCAACCCTGATTTTATGTATGTAAAACTGACCTGATAATAAAGAAAAACATGGCAAAATCTCCTTCTCCATTGACTCTCTGCACACAGTGCAACAGTTTGCGTGCAACAGATCATCACAACCCATTTTTACACCAATCTGTTGAGCTGTGGCTCTGCAGCGTCCCAGCTGACCGGGGGGGATTAGGGGTGGGCATTAAAAACTCACATTAAATCTCATGCGCTCCAAACGTCCACAAATATTTCTTTCTGACAGTGCTGGACTGCGCGACCCTGTCTGGAATCATGAACGTCTCGGGGATACACCACGGGGTGCTCAGGATGTACGGTAAGTAGAATCGGAGCAACAAAGATCACTTCAGAGGGAAAATACAATCAACCACCAAATTCAGCTGTAGGGAAGTTTCGCAATCTTCACTATGTTTTGTGTTACTTCATATGTCAAATGTTCATAAATCTTTTTGTATGAAATTTTGAATTGTCCAGCATTAATTGTGGAGTCTCAGTGATGATACATATGTTCTAAAGCCAGCTTTTTACAGTAGGCACTGAAAGGTAAAATTAAGTTGTTTTTTTATCTTTTTATGCAAAGCACAGCAGTTCTGCTGGTCCTTAGACTTTACTTACTTATAAATAGAACTTTTGAAATGAGAAAATGCATGTGGATTGATCGCATTCAGCATCCAGCCTCCTGATCCTCTCTCCATCTGACTTTCTCTAATCTAATCTGGTGGGATGATGGAATGACACAGTGTTCATACTTTAATCCACATGTAGATTGCTCACGCTGCCACTGTGATCGTTGAGGCCACATGTGGACCTTAAAATTTAAGGTCCACATGCAGCCTGGAAATGAATGCATGTTGATTTGTTGTCCAAACTAGATAAGAGTGACCAGTTCGGTCCTCAACTCAGTCTTAGGCACAAGGGGGAGTTAACTCAAATACCCAATAAAGAAATATCAATTTAAAAATTATTTATGCTAATTCACCTCAGTGGTCGACTCAATAAGACAGTTTCATTTTTTAGATGAAGCAACAGGGTCTACCAATTGTCTTTAAAAGTCACCAGATGAGAGGCCACATTTGGCACCGGGAGCCACTGATTGAGCCCCGCTTGCTGTGTTGCTTTAGACAGCACTGATCTGTGCAGCGAGCAAATTTCAGTTCAGCGTCTTTTGTCGTTATTTCACAATCTTATTTATTCACAACCGTCTTGTTTGTCATAACTGTCTTCCTGGTTTTTTCTACAACTTCATTCTTTCCTCCTGTCTTCCTTTAGGCTTCCCCTTGTGTCCAGACTTGCCTTTCTGCCTCATGTTCTTTCTTATGCCTTTTAATAAACTTCTTCTTGTCATCTTTTCTTCTTTTCATTTATCCCTTTCTTTCTTGTCTCTCCTTCACCCCTCCTTTCATTCTTCCGTTCTCATTTTTTGTGTGCTTTGTTCTTTTCTTTCATCTGCAGAGACATTTTTATCAGAGGAGATATCACATCAGAATTCAAATTTATAATATGTGTTTCTTAAAATTGACAAAAAGTAACTCGATTTGGAGAAAATAACTAAAATTTATGATGTGGAAAAGTCAGAAAGTCTTTATCTGAAAAACAGAAACCTTGAAAGCTGTTCTTTGGGCATCTTTGTTCCAGCAATTACTGAAAATGCCTCGTGTATTTTCATCTCTTTTTTTCCTGAAGGTGGATTCATTTTCAAACAGTGGAAGAAACGTTTTTTGCGTCTGACTGCTGAAGGCAGTCTCTTCGTATGCCATGATGCTCTGTCTCCACCTCACCAGATTGTACTGCTGCAAAGTCACTGCGAGACAATTGTTGAAGGCAAGGAGATCCTGGACCTGCCAAAGTTACCTTCTGGTGGGTCCAGGGACAGCTGCTTCGCTCTGATCCTCACCCAGAATAAGTTCCTGCTGCTGCTGACTGACACCCCCACAGACTGCAGGTCAGATGGACCCTATGCTTTTACACTGTCGTATTGGAGTTGACATTAAATGTTGCTATTCTATAAAATTATGTTATTTTCCATAAGGCAGCATTGCTACATTTGATATTTCATCAAATGGCGCAGCCAAAGCAACTCCCTTAGGAACAGTTTGAAACGTTTTTTGTTTCAACCTCAACCTGATAACAATCTGCTTTAATATTCCGTGTCTGTGACAGTAGTGACAAACCCGATCATCAACCGGATTTTTAAACTGCCTCGCCTCCAGTGACACCACCAACCCGCTCAATGCGGCTCACATCTCGTCCAAAATACCGTTTAAAACCCACAGGAACCGCATAATCCTTATGAGTCAGCACGTATTCATCCGCCAACACCGCAGCCACAGAAACGTCCTCAGCTTCCTGCTCATTAATGTAGGTTGCTATATCTTCCGGTAAGCAGTTTTTAAATTCCTCCAACAAAAATCAGATCGCGGAGCTGATCAAAGTTCTTAACATCGTGTGCAGCGCACCACCGATCAAATAAGGCAGTTTTAACACGACCTAATTCAGTGCAACTTTGATGGTCTGCGAAAATCGGTAAACGGTGGAATCAAGCGAATACATTTGTTTATATCAAACTCTTGCCCCTGCAGAACTGCTGTCTTGATCAACCGAAACGCCTCACAACTTCCTCCAATTCCAATTTGCGCACCTCACTGGTCGACGCCCCAACGTCACCCTGGGTGGTTGATTCCGGAGGTGGCAAAACATTTTGCTCAATCAATGCGGCATACAGTCATCTTCCAATAACCTCCTTTTCCCCTTGTTTAATCACAGGTATTTCAAACTGAGCAGCAATGGACACGAGATCGTTTTTACGAGCAGCATCAAACTTCTCCAAAGAAGGTTTAGCTACAAAATCGTCCAGATCAAACTCCATATTTTTAAGAAAAACCGCAAGCATACGCTACAGGAGAAAAAACAAACTAAACGGCCAAATACAGCGTAAAGTGCGCAATGGTCCCAAAGCAATCATGTCCCCACTTTGCCTGCCTGCCAGAACTCACCTGCTTAACTGATTCCTGGCTCTTCACGTGGATCGGCGGCGGGTTTATTCAGCACCAAACCAGGAAGAAACTATTCTCACGGATTGCCCCCGAGATCACTGCTTGCACAGTGAACGCCAACCGCAAACCCCCACGACACTACCAAAACAACAAACAGGTGCGTCTAAAGCAACAGCACCTCTTAGCCTATCAGGAGACACAATCACAAAAAGAGAACCACACTGACGCACAAGCCCCAAAAATATTTCACTCACCTGTCTTTTGGGCCTACAACAAACAAACTGGTTAAGCCGCGTCCCACCCCCAACGGTGTTGTCACTGCTCACTCCTACAAACAGGACAAAGGTTAATGAAACGTCACACCCTCAAACCAACAATTTTCCAAATTGTAGAAATCTTGTGTTTGTCGAGCCCCCATGGCCTTCCAGCTCTGCAGAGGAACAAACTACAGACAGCATGCCTGAAAGATGCAAGATTTCTCATTTGCTTACAGTAGTTACAGCATAAAGAGGTGCAAAGTTCCTAATTTTCCCAAATGAGGGGGTTGGTTTACAATCTATTGTCAAGTCACTAGCAGTTGTGTTTCATAAGATCCCACACTGCATCATATGGAAGAGTCCCATTCTATTGCAGCCATTGGGATTACCACCTGTGGACTGGGAGACAATGGCTCTCTGCAGCATTACCATTTGGATTTAGGTTGTTATAGCAGCATGACCTGTGTGAAGCCAAAACAACATTAATACTGCACAAAGGAGTATTAATCTTCAAAAGTGAATCGACAAGAAAATATGGTGAGAACAAGGCAGGAGTAGCTTTTTCTATCTTATCTACATGAAGAAATTGCTACTACAACATAGGCTAAATTTGCCCTTGTCAGAGCAATAGTTAGAATGCTGAAATGACGAAAACTGTGACAAGCACTTGTAACGAGAAGTCAAACGTATTCATTCAAAATCGTCATTAGCATGGGTTGCCCGTAATGAAAAGGATTTGCATCTAATTTCAATTTATCTAAATGTATGTTTTGATTTTTGTGCAGTTTTTTTTTAAGCTAACAAAATATTTTTTTGATCCCCTTTCAGTCAGTGGCTGAACGTGCTGAAGAAAGTCAAAATGGTGAGTTAATGATTTACAGTTCAGGTACTGGAGCTGAATAGTCATTAAAAAACCTTAATTAGATGCTTCCCAGTATTGGTGTGGTTCCGTCTTATATTACAGCCTGCTTACAGAAAGTAACAGTTGTTACTCTTGTGCAAATGGCATAGATGTGTGTACTTATAAAACAGCCACTGCATAAACATGTGATGTCAATTTGCAAGAAAAATAAGCATTATTGAGGAACAAAATACTTCCAAAGCAAAGTCCAGTAATGTTCTGCAAGAGGCCTGAGGAACTGAGTATTTACTGAGTGTTAAAGATTTAGAGGAGGTAATTAGATTTCTAGAAATCTTATTGGAAGGGATGCCAGATTATTGTGTTTATTGATCGTCATTTAAAGAAAAAAAACATAATAACTGTGACTAAGACAGAATCTAATATTGTAATTTGTATATAAAAAATGACTTCAAGGTTGATTTTCTTACTATTCTTCAACTCGCTGGTTCCATGGGAGCACCAATGTTTGTCCATTCTTTATAAATAGGATTCAATGAAAGGTAAATTGTAGAAGTTAATGTAACATGTGTACTGAAGTAATGCATTTAGCAGTGGTCAAATTATAGCATTTGTGTTTATTGTAAGGCTTGGTATCAACTATAAAAACTCATGAGTTTTTTTTCGGTGACCAATATTTTTGCAGGTTAATCTAAGAAATTTAATTTCTGTTGCCATCTTTTTACTGTTCTCTATCACTCTTACCTACAGAGTCTGCCATCGCCCCTCAGCCCTTGTAAGCGCCATCAGGTTGTTCCCCCACGCATTACTCTTCAAGAGCTTGTCCCTGAGCAAATTCTGGACAAAGATCCACCAACTCCTCCTGTAAGTGACACAGAGGCACCCTCTCCAGGACCAACAAGCAACACTTCTCTGAGGGAGAATTGTGAGTTTAGACATTGTTTTCATGCATTTTGTTACAATAAAGAGAAGAATACTAACATATATATAAAATGATCTTGAAAAAATGCTTAATCCAACAGGCAGAAATTCCCCTCAGACAAAGAATTACAGACGGGGTGCGCAGGCGGTGGGATGCCTGCGTCACGGCACTCTCAATAATGCCCAAGCGATGAAGGCTGTTTATATGCTGATGGGAGGGGCTGCTGCCTCCTCTGCCTTGGGTTACCTCGGAGCATGCTCATCCACTAATCTGGACGTCAAAGCCGACCTGGCTGCCAATACGGACTTCAGCGGCACAGGACCTGTGGGGGCGTACGACCTCGGTAGCTCCTCACTCAACTCCCCCCATTTCAACAACTTTGACTTTGAGGTGGGGGACTCTGATTTTGATGCTTTTGATTGTGGTGGGTTTACTTTTTAAGAAGCCAAGCCCTAGATGAAAATAGATGGGCTCCCTTTTTGATTTAAATCAAAGTGAAAAATCCAAATTGAGTCGTAGCTGAAAGCTGGTTTGGTATTCAAGTGTTGCACATTTGCCGGGTTTGACGAGCAGAGAAGACAAATGTCAGCACAAAAGTTACAAAGTGGTGAAAGGATGAACAGATCTGAGTGATTAATCTGAAGTCGATCACAATGAAGAACTCCCTCTCACTGCCATGTTGTATTATTCTTTAAAAAACAGATACCAGGCCAGAAAATCATATTGTTGTGCATTTTTTATGTGCGTGTCTTTGATTTCAGGCTGTTTATGTTGTGAATATTATCATTCTGTTTTGTCTACAACAGTGATAGTACATTTTAATAAAAGTGAGTAATCTGTCTCTTTTACACTGGTAATGTGGTTTATTACATCTAGTTTAAGGAGCGTTGTTGTATAAGCTTCACTGGATTAAAATTGATCTGCAGAAGATTTTTGATTTTATAACCACAGACACCAGAGAAACCACATTTAAAACTTATTGTTTCCTCACAGTTAAATTGCTTCACTACAGTCATCCACTTGTTGTCATCCTGTGGGTCTACTGTTTGTTCCATGAAAAAATGTGTTGTGAAATAATTTACTTTAAAAGAATAAAGCTGGTTTTGGAACTTTGTTGCGCTTGTGTTTTCTCGTTCATTCACACTCTGTGGGAAGCCCAATCTGCATGTGATTTGAGACACTGGTGACAATAAAAAATGCTAGTTTAGATGTGAATGAATTGTGTTTCCTTCCTTGCCTACTAATTAATGCACATGCGTAGCAATACTCCTTGTTCTCGGTCTTATTCTAAATATCAGCAAGTCATGCAGTGGTTATTTAAATCATAGTGGGAATTGATGGAAGAGTCCCATTTCTGCACACATGAACAGTCCCATGTTTTACTATTGAAGACTTTCACTGAACTATAGCAACGTAAGCTGTCAAAACACCATCTGTCACACCACTCAGACTCTAACAAGAACGTGCTGTTTGGCCTTAAAAAGTCTCTGAAAGCTAATGCTAAACATGTGGTGGATGGGAGAAGTTAAAAATTACAATCAGATTGAAGCTGCAGTAAAACATGGTCTTAAGTTGTCTCAGTGGTTCAGCTAATTATTGTCAATAGAACCATGGAAAGTCAATTGGAAGTTGATTAGACATTAATGCTGGACATTAATCTCTGAAATTTAGCAATCTTACAAATCTCTGGAAGTTGCAGTTCTAATAATTGCTCCATTTTAAAAAATAGCAATTTTTGAAAAAATAAACTATGAAGATGTGGGAGAGATCATTGCTGTCCCAAATGATACACCATCATTGTAAGCATGGGAGCACAGATTACCTTTTATGCAGGCCGACCTCAAAAGACAGAAACATGCATTTAAAATTGTCAAAAATAACTGTGAAAATTATGATTCGGGACGAATATAGTTCTATCAATATATGTAATAATTCTGGTGCCAAAGTATAAGAAATTTTTCCTTTAAGATAGTTAAAGTGAATAAGCTCTGGTTTACTCCAGTATCAACACTGTATGGCAGTTTTCATGAAAACTATTACCAGTTAATGTTTTATAACTCCACCACACTGTGGTAGAGTGATAAAGGAAAAGTTCAAATAAGAAAAAATAATTAATTGTCACTCTTATTTACAAAGCAAAGATCTATGATTTCCACTAAACAGAAATTTTCTAGATTTTTGCAAGAATCAGAACAACAAGCAAATACTTGTTACAAGCGCTCTGAGCCTGTTCTAACCAGGCAACAAACGTTACCATCTCGTACGCTAACAGTTGGAGGTGTCACATTTCAGATTTTCCTCAGAGATCTGGGAACCATCATCTCAGATAAACAGCACTGTAACTCTTCAATTAGAAAGTTGACAAAGACCAAACCTTGAACCTCGGAGAGAACTCCATCCTTACTTTTATGTGATACCTCTGGCATCTCTGAACCCTCCCTAAATTCCAGCAAGGGCAAGAAATACAATAGGCTCACACATAAATCTAGCTGCATGCACTTTTGACCCTTCTTCACAGTCCAGTCTGTAAATTCGCAAAGCTTCAATTTGTCTGTGACGACACACTTGTCCACTGGGAACACATGCACATGTTATGTTACTGAGAAAATGTGTTCTTTCACTTTCACTGAAAAAACCCAAAATCCAAAACTGAAAGTCTTTTTTTCTCCCGAGTACATGGGGTTGTGACATATTGCATACTTTTAGCGAGTAAGAACATCAAGCACACATGCTTGTTGACATGTAGATGAAATGCCTCAGTCAGGGTCATTGTCAGATTGAAAACAAAGATGAAAAATTTGTTACAAATTGAAGAAAACAGTGACAACAATTACAGGGACGCGCATCAAGTTTCCATGATTTTCAACAACTAAGCCTTTCTGTAGGCTTAGTTGTTCATGCTGCTGACTTCCTTGAGCATATAAAACAGATCTCACTGTTTCTCCATTTTTTAATGAACTATATTTGCACCTGTTATCCACAAATTACCACAATAAAATATCCTCAGAAGGAAATTGCAATCACATCCGAATTTGTACCTGTCTTGTAAAGTGCCTTGAGATCACATGCTCTAATTTAACGTACAAAATGTTAAAATGAAGATAAACTAATCAACCAAAAATTTGTAAAACATCTGTTACAAAGTAATTCTTCATTATAGAGAATTATGTCTTTCCTCTTAAAGTTGGAAACCTGTTGTCAGGATTAACATTTGCATTTTCTTCTGACATCTTGTGAATGTTTTCAAACAGGCCAAAAAACACGCTGCACTTACTATTTTCCAAATGCTATCTAAAACAAATACCAAGATCGACATCACAACATAATGATGTTCATGCAGTAGTTAATCAAAGTATTTAGTTGTAAGCGCTGTGGTCCTGAAGCGTGTATTTAGTTGCAGGTCTCGCAGTCTGGCCCCGCCCCCTCGGCTGGTCGTGGTGCAGCAGCAGTGGTCGTCGGGCCCTCCCTCTGTCTCTGCAGATAAGTATTCGCAGCCCGCGATCCCAGGCATGGATGTCGGTTGCAGCGAGACATGGCAGTGCGACATTATACCCTCGACATTAATCTCTCTACGCCAGGTAAGCTGCTTGGAAAAAGTCTCCCAAAACTGCGTGTATCTTCACCCTGCGGCCCCTGCAGCCAGGCTGCATGTTAGCTCGCCGGCTGAGCAGCTAATATCGCCTTGCTAGTTTGTGATTGCCCTTCAAAACTGCAGGTTGGGAGAGATTTACACGGGATTCAGCTCAAGCCTGTTCGGTGAATTTCGGTTTGAAGGCTAAAGTTATCGTGGATAAACATTTCTAAGTGTATCTGCTGCTGCTTGTTTTGCACTTGAACGTTATGGGGGATTTTCTCGCACATTTCCGAGGCTCTGGTCTCGATAAAGCATGTTCAATTCTGCTCTGTCGCAGAGGAAGTAGTTCCTCTTCCGCCATTTTTGTAGTTTTGCCCAAAACCTCTGTTTAAAAAAAACAACACATGTACAAGTACCAATGTCACAGCAATTGACTCTATTAAAAAGTAAATTATTGCTATTATTGACTGACAATTTTAAATTAAAATTATTAGAAGTATTTTATTTTTTTAATAATGTCATATTTATTGTTAAAGTACATTTAGGAGATCCTTTTATATAATTTTTTATGAAAACTACGCCTGGTATTTTGAAGATGAAATACAAATTATGTGCAATTATTCTTAACTTAAAGTGACATTATGGGTTTAATATGCCTGGCAACTGAAAACATGTACCATGAAATAAATTATTTTATTTATAAAATAAGCAAGGCATATATTTAAAACTGCAAAAAAACAATTTATTCTCTTCTGTAACTGTTTACCTGTCATTGGAAAGTCTATCTGTCTATGACAAAAAGGTATTCAATCAGTACTGATTCAGATGTGACTTTATTAATGGTATTAATGTGCCGGACTGCTATAATTGTTTCCATTGTTTTCCATCTTTCTGTTTCTGTTTATCTCAAGTTGACTCGACCTCTGTAGTGCCTGGTCTGCTGTCCATATTTCATGAGCAGGAGCTGTCAGAGACTATCCATGACACAAATGGGCATGGATATCTAGCTACATTCGTTGGCAAGAATGGGCGGTAAGCAAAGCAACAAAGCAACTGTGTATGACGCTGATGCTGAAGAATCCAGAGCAGAGGTCGCGCTAGACTTTTTTCATTCTCCGTCATCTTGATCGACAGTATTAAAAAAAAAATACTGTCGGTATTCTATTTTCTATTTTTACCCATCAAATTATAATCATACTAACATAGGCTATACTTAGCTGCATTTTTATGCAGTTTAGTTAATATTCATCTAGTTTAACCGAAACCAGATCCCATCACGCATAAAGCAGATAAATGCATCTATCTTTATTTCCTCAAGATAAATGGGCGGCTCCTCTGTTTAGACTATAGATGGATTAACGCAATGTTGCAATCTGAACTAGAATTAAATGCGGCATTTCTACCAAATGCTTGGAATGCGCTTCCTAACCAGACGCTCCACAGGGTCCGGTCATAACTCAACACGCTGTCAGCTCCCGGTCAGAAAGACACATTTAGTTCAGCGTCCATGAGATGATATTCAGGAAGGGTTTTTTTTTTATTGACTGATTTTAGTTGCTTCTGAAATGAACTCTTTGCGTTAAGTCTATAAGGTCTGCGCATGTGCACAAGTTAAGGGTGTTAATCATAACCTGTCAAAATGACTGACGAGCTCCAAACTTTCCTGTCGTTTAAAAAAAAAATAACTGGTCAAATGCGGAAAATATTAAGTTAACGCAACCTCTGACCCAGAGCTTATTTTTGTTTCTAATCTGTCAAATATTAAACCAAGAAGAAGTTGGCAGCAATGTGTTTTAACATCTCCTGTCACAGAGTTTAATTGGGTCGGTGAGTCTAGTGAAGGTGAATTAAGTTTTATTCCTCATCATTTTCAACATGCTATTCTTTGGTGCCACCTAGTGACCAAAAGTAAGAAGTCCAACTTGAACAAACAACTTACTGTGTTGTTTTATTATGACAGCCTGAGATATTGAGTCATTTTCTTAAATAAACTGATTGCATTAAACAAGGTTAGTCCAGTGTGAATGTCTGTATTTAAACCTTCAGGCTACTGTCCCCTGAATACCTTGGAAGTAAAAATTTTCTCTGTTGGAGTAGAAGTGGGGTCAGACATTGTAGTTTTATGTTATGGGTGGAGTGTCATCTCAACAATAAAAGGTTTTATAACTTTGCATTATGAAATCTTGTTTACTAGGCTCGTTGTTCTGCGTGTGCACTCCCATGGATTGGTCACCATCGATCTGCAGTGTCATGAAGATGACAACATTGCACAGCTAGACAATGTAAGCGATCAAAAGCAAAACATAAAACGTGGAGTTTTCAATATTAAATTACTGTATTTCAAGCTTGATGTGAACAGCTGTGCACAGACATTTTTTTTTATTTCTTCCACAGCTTTTAAATGCACTGGAAAAGAAGTTAAAAGTTCTGTTAAATGGAAATATTAGAAGGATTAAAAGGTAAGGGTTCTCATGATGTGTTTCCATTTTGGATGTTTGAAGACTTTAGTTCATCAAGGATCTGTCCTGCTGTAACTTACTATTTTCATTTTCCCTCCAGGCTTCCAGCCTTAGTACGAGGAGCAAAAGTTGACCGATACTGGCCCACAGCTGATGGCAGACTGGTGGAGTATGACATTGATGAAGTGGTTTACGAAGAAGATTCTGCATACCAAAACATAAAGATATTGCACTCACGGCAGTATGGAAATATCCTAGTCCTTGATGGAGATGTCAGTAAGTATTTATATAAACTAGTATACACAAGAAAGCTCATTTAGACATCTGATGACTCAAGGTAACAAAGGGGACAAATGAAGACCTAACATTATATTTCTGTTCATTAATAAAAATATTTTTTATTGTGGACAAATGTGCCCATTATTAGTAACTTCAGCTTCACTGAGGATAACTTTGCGCAAAACTGTATCTTGTTTGTTAATAATTGTACTTAACTGATGTGTAAATGTTATATTATTGCAGACTTGGCAGAAAGTGATTTGGCGTACACACAAGCCATCACAGGTAATGGAAGAGAGAATTATGCAGGGAAGGAGGTGCTGATATTAGGAGGAGGTGATGGAGGCATCCTCGCCGAGTTGGTCAAACAAAAGCCAAAGATGGTCACCATGGTGGAGATATCCTTTTGAGATTGTGTTCTGTTGTTTCTGACTTCAACACCCAAAATGAAAGTAAGTCGACATCTTAACCTGACTCCTCCTTGACGAGGCATGCACATTGACCAGAAGGTGATCGATGGATGCAAGATGTACATGAGGAGGACTTGTGGCAATACCCTGGACAACCTGAGGGGCGATTGTTACCAAGTGAGTGCTTGGAAAATAATGATCTACTGGGGAAAATGCATTGCCATCTCACAACTGTGATGCAAAACAGTTTGGTAGAAGTAATGTTTTTATTATTTGCTTCTTTAGTTTAAATATATTTTTTTAGCATTGTTAAATAACTCAGGTGTAACTGACTTTGAATAGATTTATTTTAACAATAATGTATTTATTGTTTGTATAAAACCAGATAATTGTGCATTACCTAGTTCATATAGGCAGAAGATGCTTTCAGTGTTAAATGTTAATTTTTATGTCTATGCATGTTGTTACGTTTGAAAACAGGAAATGCTGACCGAGGTACTATACAATAAAAGTTTTTAAATTAATTAAATACCTAAAGGTAAATGTTAAAGATTTTACTGTCATCTACATGTGTTGTGAATTGCAGATTCTGATTGAAGACTGTGTCCCCTTGCTGAAGAAGTATGTCCAGGAAGGAAGGACGTTTGATTATGTAATTAATGACCTCACTGCAATCCCAATATCTACTTCACCAGAAGAAGGTTCCTGCATATCCATTAATTCATTGCACAAGCTGTGGCTATATTTGCATAATATAGAAAAGTCGTGTTTAGTCTTGTCTCTGAAACTGTGTGCTTTTTGCAGACTCGATGTGGGAATTCCTACGTCTCATCTTAGATCTGTCAGTGCGCGTCCTACACCCCAAGGGGAAATACTTTACACAGGTCAGTTGGGGTTTTTTGCAGTATTTGCGGATTTTAGAGTGAAGCTGCCAATGAAGGAGTTAAGCTTATCAAAGAGTCTGACAGCTTTGTCAAAAGATAATGTACTATCATAAGAGAAACTGGCAAATTTGCTCCAAATTAGAAAATGTATGTCTAAAGACTTTTCTGTTTGCAACAGTTGGAAAACAAGTGATATTATTTTCCATAATACACAGTAAACATGTTTGACATAAACCAGCCAGCCAACTTTCAAGCATAATGGTGAAGGTGTGATGATTCGCGGTTGTTTAAAATCATATGAATAACACAATGCAATCCAAACAGAGCCTTCAGACCTTAAAATAATTTGTTCCAATGTATGTTGACTTCATGCTGGGTTTTTTTTTTCCCCAAGCATAATCAGGCAGTTTTGCAAATGAAGTATAACTTCAAAGAGTAATACTTAAAAGAAGGGATGTAAAATTTCACTGATATATTTCACAACTTTATTGACAGCTTGAAAACGACCAAACACAATTCACCACTTTCTCCTCTTCAGCTAACCTCTTCATCACTTGATGAAACAAATATCATAACTAAACTCCTCCATTCAAATGGCAACAAGATGGAAATAAATATCTGTTGCGAATATCGACCCAGTTTTATTTATCGGATCGATGCTGATAAATTGAAAAATGGCTAATTATCAGCTGATAACGATAGAGACAGAATGCAGTAAACTTTTTTTCATTCGTGCATCATAACTTTGTTTTCTCTTCCATTTTTACTCCATCAGGGTAACAGCGTGAATCTGAAAGAGGCGCTGAGTCTATATGAAGAACAGCTGGGAAAGCTCTCATGTCCTGTTGATTTCCGTAAAGAGGTGGTGTGCGTTCCCTCCTACCTGGAGCAGTATCCTTTATTTTTACCCCCCAATCATGGGTTTAAACGGTGACATGCAGATCAACATGTCATAAAATCACTAATATTGAAAAGAGTCTTTTTGTTTGCAGCCCTTAATCATCCTTTCAGATGGGTTTTCTATACTGCATGGAAGAAGTGAAGACTTCCGGTTTTCTCTAAGATTCCGAGCAGCTGGAATGTGAACGTTTGAATTCCCTTCTGCTTTTCACTTCGGCTTGAATGTGTGGTCAGACTGAACATGACATGAACACGGAAGGCTTGGAAAACGATAATTAAATAGTTACTGTCTTGTTCGTAAGGTTTGTTACACCAACCATTAACGTAGATCTTAAAAGTTTATCTGTTAATAACTGCCGACGTGCTGAGAGACGGCTTCTCGGGTGACGAGTTGTGATTAGATCAAACTTTCAGGCTCTTCTTGGATATAAACAAGTTTATTATTAAGGTTTATGAAGCTGATTTACTCTTACCTGACAGAAAACATCATTGCTGTTTATTTTCTTGAGTTAATACAGTGAGTTTCATCTGAGACTGAAGGAATTAGGTTGTTTAAGGTTGAGACCTCATCTTAATGCTCTGCTCTTAAGCTTCATCATCCAGGTGAAGTAACACTTGGAGGGACGAGACAGACTTTAGTGTCCATTGCGAACCCAGCAAGTTTTTGTTTAGTGATGGTGAAACACTCCACCCTATTTTAAGCCGGTTAATGTGAAAAGGGACATGCAAAGGTTGCTATAAATTCAGACTGATCTTGTTTGAAGGTGCACATGAATAATTTTATCAATGCCATTGAATCCTTCTCCTGCTCCTTAGGTTTTGATCGTTTTATCACTGTTTGCTGCAACTATTTTTGTGTTCTTAGATTTTACCTTGACTTGCATGTCTTCTGAAGAAACTTTTACAATTTATAAACACTGATTTGGTACACTGATATCGTGGTAACCTTGCCCACCATATGTGTGTACTCTTATTTTAAAGCTTGAGTTGTGAACCTGATGTAAGTTGTTTTGTTTCTCTTCTTGTGTTTCTGCCACTGAAATACGATGCAGCTCTTTCAGACTGTATCAAGGCAGTGTGGTTCATCCCCAGTGAGTGCTAAGTGTTGTAGTCCAGGTGTGTTTTAAAAGAGAAATTATTCCTTCTCATTGTTGCCATCTTTGTGCTAGTGCTGGTTTTTATGTTCTGTTTTTAGCACCTTTGATTTCTCCTGATATATTAAGTATATTGGGTGCATGCTGGGGACTGTGAATGTAGCTTACATATATATACAGTACACAGCACATTAGATGGACCCTCTGGGACATTTATTTATTCATTACAAACTCACCAAATGCTGTTCTGATAAACTTTGACCATCTACAATTAAAGAGTTTTGGGGGAACTGGTTTCTGTTTTTTTTTTGTTTTTTTTCCTTAAGTTTCATATTTATAGCAAAAGATACCAAATGTTTGGAGCTGTAGAGTAAATAAGATGCAGCACACATTAACAACTATATATTGTATATAAAACAACTGGATGTCTGAAGCATAATGCGGATTCTCAGCAGACAAACTTGCGTTCGATCCAACAAAACTTAAAACATTAAGTTTGGCTGAAACTTAAACTTTATAGACAATTCTAGGATTTACTATGTTTTTCTATTATTTTATTAACAAGTGGATAACGGGAGATTTGAGTGATTTATCCACCCTGTTTCAGTATTGGTCACTTCTCCAGCAACAGTATAAAAAGCTTGTGAAGTCGGTAGATCAACATGACTCACATTGACCTGTCTTTTCATCAGTTGTCTTTTTTGGCAAATATTTAACTTTAGTCATTCATTTTTCAAATGTTTATTGATATGATAGAACTTTTTTGATATGTGTGGGATTTTAAAATGAGCTGTTTTCAGATTATCTAAACTAAATACACATCTCACTCAGTGGCAGTTCTTCAATTTGAAAAGGGAAATCCATAAATCATAAATAAATATGATATAAAAGAAATGTAGTCTATGTACTGTTACATGAACTTTAATTTGCTGTTTGAAAGCAACAGCTGTAAAGTGCGTAAGATCATTACATCTAAGATACAAATGTTATCTGGAAGTAAATAAATATGTTTGTATATTAAATAAAGATTATGTAAAAATAAACACAAAAATAGCTTTAGTGTTTAAAAAAATATTCAACTTTAGACGTAGAATTTCTTAGAAATCAGTCAACTAATACGTGTGACGGAGATGAGCAATACATAAATATTGTCTGGTAAGTGACATTATGTGCAGGCATTTTAACAGGCTGCTAAATGTAGGTCAGGACCCCCGTCGACTCCGGAGTTGACTGTTGATCTCATTGAGAACCACATCTGTCCTCGGCTCTTCGTCAGCTGTAATTATTCTGTCTTCAAGTGGATTTCCTGCAATATGTTGGTGAATGAATAATAGCTATTAATCCTGTCCACAATTATTGGCAACTATGGTAAAGATTGACAGAACTCAATATTTCATCAGAATCCTATTCATGCATATTAAACATGTCAGGATCTTGTTGAAATCACTTTGCTGCCACCTGAAGCTTAGAGCTTTGCTTAAGTTAAGCCTATTTTTGCCAGTATGCATAACATATTGAACCCACTGGGCATGTCTGGTACCTTTCGCCAGAGGTCATTAGGTGAAACCACGGTCTATCCGTAGGACAAGGATTCAAAACAATAAACAAATTGTTGCCAATAGCATTTTTAAACATGATTTCATGTGCAATTTGAGATCTTTCCTGACAGAATGACCTCGGATTAATAATTATTTAATTATGTGTGAGGTTATTCAGCAATAGTATTTATTTTCAGGTATTTTACACATCCTTAGTAGGGATGCTAATGTGTTGGGTCAGTCAAAACTTATTACAGAAGGCATAACATTGTTAAAATAGAAATTCCTTCTTACCAATGCCGCTCATCTGCCCTGATGGCGTACTGGGCAGAAAAGTGGATCTGGATGGCCGACTGCTTTGTGAGGATTTTGCGGTTTTCTGTGTTGCAGTGCGACTCCACTCTAAAAGAATTAGGAGGAAAAAAAGGCACATACAAGAAAATAAAAGGTTTTATTCCTTATCTTTAAAAAATGCATCGAAAACTGGCTTGTGAGTCTTGGATACACTTTTTTTATCTAGACTCACCCGAGTTTTCTGGGAGTCTCATTCTGCCGCAGCATAGGTAGGTCCTCCACTGCCTTCTGACGGTTTCTTTCGCCGCACAGTGGAACACAAATATGAAGAATCCTACAAAATGTAAGAAAAATCTTGGGGATCAGCAAAGTTTAACTTTCTCTTTAGGATACAGGAAAGATGTAGGGTTCAACGACTCACCTTGCAGAGAATTAAAGATGGCAAAGAGGTACATAAATGCCAGATTAACAGGACCCCATGCAAAAAAGGCAAATCCCCAGGTGAGACCCAGGAGGAGGGTGATCCCGATCACGCTGCGGGCGTCCTGCGCCGTGCTGCGGTGCTTGTTGTTATGAGGATTCTGTTTTTTTATCCGGTGCAACTGGACTAAGACCACACCAAACATGATGATGTTGAAGATGAAAATCACACCGAAATAGGCCACAACTGCCACGTAGAAGGCAATGTCGTTTTTTATCCAGCAGCTGCAAGACAACAAGGAGGAAGAGTGCATTAGCTATTTATTATTAGTGATTTTTCCAGTGATTGCAGTTGTGAGTAAAGCCACTTTCAGCTTACTGAACTTACAAGTCATCACTCGTGCCATCTGAAAACTTTCCATAGGACACGAGGCCGTAGTTGTTTTTGTCAATCGCGATCACAATGATGACCACTATCATTGGGACTCCCCAGCCCACCAGCGAGAACTTCAGCATGTAGTGGGATATGTTGTCATTGAAGACTTTCACAAGTGCGTAGTACATGTGGACGCCCTCGAGCCCCATCCAGGTGAAGGAAACCAGTAGGAAGTAGTGAAGGAACCAGGCCGTGGAAATGCAGAGGCCCACGGCTCTGGGATAAAGCGCCAGCCAGGCGTCCACCAGGAAGACCAGGTTGAGCAGCAGAAGAGCCACGCAAAGCTGGATCAGAATTTTGGATGGGATGTCTTTACGCAGCTTTCTGTTGGGGTGAAATGATTTAGACATCAATCACTGATACATCAGTTAAAAGTTGTTTTACTTGCTAAAATTCTTTTATCTTTTCTTCAAATCAAACCACTAACAGTGAAATTCACTGAGATTTGACGTAAAACTAATACTAATGGTTTTACACTCACAAATAAAAATCTGAAAACTTATGCATCGGCATTTAGCATCTTTCAACCCTAAACTGAAATCCCTGTGACATACATTTACAAGCCCTTTTACTGGGTTAAACAAAGAAAACAATGCATCAACTCACCCAAATGCCAAGTAAGTGAGGAGAGTTACGGACAGGAAGATGGCAGAAAGTCCACAACCTATATATGTGATGTAGGTGAGGATGGTGGCCTGAACACGACTGACGATAGTCTCTCTGGAGATGTCCTTAAAGAAATCAAATAGAAGACATTAGCATAACATTCATGTTTGCTGTTGTTATTAGACACATAGAGGTGTGAAATCTGCAACAAGTATTTGTGCTTACCAGTAAAATAGCAAAGCTGGTTAAATGGTTGCAGGCACAAACTGTCTCATTGTTGTTGCTTTCTTTGACAAAGCAGCCATCTGAGTTCCAGCCACCTAAACCATCTGCAGGAACAACAACAGTTTCAGAAATGCAGCCTAATCTCAGTTTTTAAACGTGTGTTTGTATTTTTTTTAAACTTACTGTTAAATTCAAAGTCCCAGAAAACACACACTGCCACATAATTAGCCTGAAGTTTGGAAAAAGAAGCAAGGTTTCAGTTTCCAAATAAATATTGTTTAGCCTAAATCTGGGGGGAAAAAGTACTTAGCAGCTTTTTATTCTAATAGCCACTTGATCTCCTTGGGAAAAATATTGAGTATTTCCTGTTAGACTTACTGGAACAGGTTCCGTGTTTCTCAGGCGAATCACAACACTTTCCTTTAATCCTTTGATTGACAGATTGGCCACGCTTGCTCCTAAGATCCCACTGTTTAGTTTGCGTTGTTCTAATGAGACATCCTGTGTTTTCATGCAGAGACACATCAAATTGTTAGTTTGTGAGAAAACTTCTATTGTACATTTTTCCATTATTTGCCATTAATTTATTTCTTATTTTATTTGATATCAATGACACGGGTTGACTGAATAGACCTTAAAGACTGAGCTCTTCTGGTAGAAATTGAACTGAAGCCTGGAGACCAGCTTTTGCTCCTCAGCGGTTAGATTTTGAGTGAGTGAGGGAGGAAGAGTAATGGAGCCCTGAGGGATGGAGGAGTCCTTTACCGCGCTCCTTTTCAACCTTGGATTCCCCCGAACCTGCCGCACATAGGGAACACACAGGGTGGAAAATAAATCTTTCCCAAGAATATATTTTTCACAATACAATAGCAGTATAATTTTACCAACAGAATCTAAAAATGTGTGAAAAGTCTGAATATAATTCAGTGCTTGGCAAAAGTGTGCTAGACCTGAGTTATTATTTATGTTTTATCTCAAACTTTTAAGCCCTGAGGAAAAAACATGCCTCTACTTGAGTGGCCACAGTCTCACCTGTACATTGTTTGGATCTAAGATGGAAAAAATTGCCTCCTGAAAGTTGGCCCCATCTGCTGGTTTCACAGAGACAGCCAACGAAGGGTACAGCAGGCTCTGAGCGGCGTTTCCAATCACCAACTTTAACCCCACCGTGTCAACAATCCCAATAATCCTGATGAACAAAGGAACTGGTTAGTGTCATGCATAATGACTAATCTATTTAACTATTAACAATATTTAACCACAAAAACATGCAAAAAAAAGTTATGATTATAGTTATGATTATAATATTAAAAAGTATTATTGTAAACTACCAGTAAGTCAGAATAAATATTCCTGTTTTAGATCAGTAAAGATTGTTATCCTGTGTGTGGTGAGTATCCACTTCTGACTTTGAAGAAATTAATAAAAATTCTCAAAAATATTTATTGTATTTTATTCTGATATTTAGCAAATAATAATAATGATAATTTAGCAAATAACAATAATATAGCAATATGTCAAATTTCAACATTAAAACAAAGTGGAGTTTATTTGCATGATCAAAACTTAAGAGTTAGACATTTTTCTAAATGTCAAAGTGTTGGGAAAAGTTGAATAACCTGTCAGAGGAGCCCGACAGCTTGTCAGGTGAAGCATCCAACAGATTGCTGACAATGTTGACAGAGACTTCTCCCAGTTCTCTACTGACAGTCGGGCCTGACAGAAGGTTTTCCAGCTGTGACACCAACTTATTTATCTGCTCTGCAGTCAATTTTGACACGTCTTGAGCCAGTGCAAGAAGGTCTTTGGCTTGGCTTTCAGCTGCAGTGAACAAAATAGAAAAGAGGTTATGTTCTGAAAAAGGATCCCTGTTATCTTCCCAGAAACCAAAGGAGCAAACACAGAAAGAACATAGCTCTGCTGAAGAGCACAGAAGAACTATGTTAATTAGTTATTAGCCTATTTTCTGAGCAATCTTGATGCTGCATAAACCAAATACTTCTAATTATTTTATACATTAGACCGTCACCGACAGTGCAATATGGTGGTGGCACCCTAATACAGTGGGTTGTTTTTCATTTTTTATTAGCAAGATCATTTGACATTTATCAGAAATGAAAATTAATTTTGAAAAGGACCAACAGCACAAAACGACGACCACTCTGAAGTTGTTCATGTAGTTGTGAGTAAAGTTTACATATTTAGACTGGTCAAGTCAAAGCCCAAATGCAAATTAACATAAAAGTCAATGCTACAACATGAGCTGGAAAAAAAAATTACGTGGCAACAAACCTGTTCCATTTGCTGTTGAACTCACTGAGGTGGTCACAGAAACAAATCCACTTGTTGTGCTACTAGTGGTGTTTGATGACGGTTTTACTCCAGCAGCAGTTGTGGACACTGATGGGGCCAATGTGTTGTTGTTTGGTTGTACTGTTGGTTTCACTGTTGTCACATTTGTAATATCTGTCACATTTGGGCCAATTGTGGAGTTTATAGGAATTGTGGCATTTTGGATAAGTGTCATATTTGTGCTAGCTGTTGTATTTAGGCTAAGTGTCAGATTTGGGCTAGTGGTTGTATTTAGGCTAAGTGTCACATTTGGGCTAGCTGTTGTATTTAGGCTAAGTGTCACATTTGGGCTAGCTGTTGTATTTAGGCTAAGTGTCACATTTGGACTAGCGGTTGTAATTAGGCTAAGTGTCACATTTGGGCTAGCGGTTGTATTTAGCAATGGGCTAGCGGTTGTATTTAGGCTAAGTGTCACATTTGGGCTAGCGGTTGTATTTAGGCTAAGTGTCACATTTGGGCTAGCGGTTGTATTTAGGCTAAGTGTCACATTTGGGCTAGCGGTTGTATTTAGGCTAAGTGTCACATTTGGGCTAGCGGTTGTATTTAGGCTCGTCACGTTGGGACTAATTGTCACATTTGGGCTAGTTGTGGTAGGTACAACACATTTTTCTTTCAAATGTACAACAACATTTTCTCCAGTTCGGCTGCAATGAAAAAGAAGTAGAACACTGTATTATTTGAAAGCATTTCAGTTTCCATGGTACTGAAACAACCATGACTGCAACCATCTTTGCAACCAAATTACCAACTAATACTGAATTTGGTAAAACTTTACTTTTAGCCTAAAGTAAGATCAGCCTAAAGTAAGATCATACGAACCATGTGAGGAGGTTAGATCCCTCTATTTTGACACAAAAGTCATCTGGTCTTATCTCACTATCAGTATAATTGAACTGGAAGTTGAGTGAGTTGGCATTGATTTCTGGGCTTCCACAAATTGCTGCAAGACAAAGTAAAAGCTACATTAAATACACAGCGATCTTGTTATTTTTAGCCTGACTCAAATTTTAGTGAATAGATTGAGATACTTACCAGCTCGTCTCACTTGGCCATCATACTGGATCTTGTTTTCAAGTGCAAACAAATTTAAAACAGCTTCTGCCACTGAACAAATTGAGACTTCCCGTGCAAAACCTAATATCACTCTGCAGCTCAGCCTTCAATAAAAAGAAAATAATAAAATTGTTTTTAAAAGGTTTCCAACATATGAGCATACAGGTGACTCTAAGAAAATTAGTATATCAATGAATTTGCTGGAGCCTTCTATTACACAGATTTCTGCAATAAATTAGAATATGTGTTCAGATGAGGCTCATTTTAAGTGTCAACTGGAAAAACAAAACAAACTTTAACTTCTATGATACCCACACTTTTTTATTAAAAATGTTTTTATTGGTGTTATGTAATATTCTACTCCTAAATATTATATTTTTTATCAAAAATAAAGGCTTGAAAATGTCAGTCTGCATGTAATTACGGGGTAATCTATATTTTATTTTGTGTCTTCAGCTCCTCTGCTTTGTTGAGTGACCAAATTTAGAGGTTAAGTTAGGTGATTTGCAGGCCAATCAACACATTTATACATGTGTCATCAAATCAACTACATTTTGCAGTGTGGGCAGGTGACCTGCTATAAAATGAAGCTACATCAATAAAATTTGGACTTACGTTATTCCAGTCATTTTACAGTCCACACTGGAACTCTGAAATTGTATAATTGTGATATTAATAAACATGCAAAAATTGTAAATTACACATGTGATCTCTTAATTTTGCATTGTTGGGTAATTTTAAATATTTATTACTTTGTGATACTTGTTTATTGTTATATTTTCGTTTCTTAAAATTACACCTGATAAATTTAGCACATTCTAACACTTCAATAATACTTATGAAATTTAGTCAGGAGAAATTCAGAACTTGACATTTTGGTAGTACTTACCCTGTATTCAGATGCAATTGTGGTCAATAATTGACATGTAACACTGCAACAAAACATCAAAAACATAATTTCAGATGTCAGTTAGCACGACTATGTTTTTCTGTTTTTGACTTTTATTGTTCTCAATAAACAGATAATTTTATCTTTGCGAACTGAAAATAAAATTTGCAGAAAAAATATTGTTACAACCCAAAAAGCAAAACATACTTTGTAGTGATGGAGCAGTCAGGTGGGTGTGTCAGGTTTGACATCTGTAAATGTAAGTAAAAATTATGATTTTATACAACAAGAGAGTGTAGCAAGAGTAAATAATAAACAAGGTGTAAAAACGGAGGTTACCAGAGATGAAAGAGATGAAGAGTTCATTGTTGGATCTTGTACTGAAATGGAAAACGTGTAGTACGCATCTGAAAACAAAAACACAAATTACATCGGAAATTTTGTATTGATTTTGATAACAATTAGAGGCAATAATTGAAATGCTAACCAGATCTGTTGCAGTAGGAAGAGCAGCTACAACTGTTCTCTAAAAAGGAAGAAGAAAAAAATACATAAAAATCGAAATACTAAATGCATTTTAAATCTAGTTTAAATAAATACCTCACCTGTCACACAGTCTGTTAAGTTTATTGGTGGAATGACATATGCAGGCCCAGACTGCACACTGATAAAAGACAAACATTATATTTTGTTAAATTTGTTCATTGATACCAACTCTTTGCATATTTTAGAAATAAAAATATTCCCCAACTGCATAACACAGAAAGAACATTTTGGCTTTTTAATAACATTTCTTTTATTCAATCAGTGGTCAAAGATTTAAACATTGAAAATAAATATTTTAGGTTCAGGATATCTGAAAAGATTGTAAATCTTTTCATCTCAAATGCAGGAAAACATCAGCACAAAACATTCAAAGAGGTTAACGTAATCTGTACATATAAAAGTAAAAGTCTTTGCGCACTGAAACATATTTTGTTTTTCTTTCCACATCAGTATAGGAAAGAATGAGCTGGTTACTGGTGTCAATATCAAGCACACACATTTGTGCTTGATATTCCAGAAAAATCAAAATGTTCTGTTTTTTAAAGAGATTTTCTGAATTATCAAGCCCAGTGAAATCTTTGAAGTATGCGTGTCACTTTTGATGAATTTCCATTTAATTATGCAAGAGTATCGTGATCAGTTGTGTGGAATTGTTCTGTCAGGACTGCACACATTGCTGTTGTAAACATGCTTAGCAAATATCAAACCCTTACCATGATGCATCCAGCGGACCAGAATAAATGCAGCTGTTTGGCTCCTTTAAGGTACCATTGCATGACTTTTGAAGCTGATCTGTTCAGAAAGATCAAGACTTTGTTACAAATGAGACGCTTCTGAGGTTGGTAAAAAGTCCAATTTATCACTCACTCTGTTCATCTATCCGGTTTCCCACCACATGGATGTCAGAGGAAGTTTTGCTGGCTGCACAGAGTGTTTGGAGGATACAGCAGGATGGTATTTTCTGACTCAGCCTTAGCATGATGGTGCACTTGGTACGACTGAAACATATCATTCGTTTTATCAAAAACAAGAATGGAAATATCCAGGTGTCAAATATGAGAGCTGTTATTTCACTTACTTTATTTCAGTTTTTATAGAGCAGGACACTTCCATTGCCTGTGAAAAGACAAACCAGACTATGTTATTCAATACTTCTACTCACCATAAATCCTATTGCTGCAAGAAATTATTAACTTACTTGAAAAACCAAAGACGTGTCATTGCTAAAAAAGAAAAATATAATAATAATATCAACATTGTAACAGAAGAGATGTAAGAAGAACTCAAAAAGTGCTACCTAATTCAGCTGACAGTTATTTTGGATAACTTGTCTTTTTGAATTACAGCCATTTATTTTTACAATTCAGTACAAATCAAACATATACTGTTCTATCAATGTTAGAATGTTCAGAACAGGATAAATTATTTTACCCATTCGCTTGAGTTCATTTTTCATACCTGCTTTGCGTCAAACTGTCGCTTTTCTGTGGGACGGCACGCTTCCTCCGTGCTGGAGGATTCACTGTTTGAGTCGATGACTGCGATGACTCAGTCACATATGGCAATAAAGTTGACAGATTGGTGATCAAAGATGGCACGATGGCACTTGGTGTAGTAGTTGCTGGACTGTTGCTTTGTAACGCTGTAGTTGTTGGAGTTGTTGCAGTGTTGCTTTGTGATCCTGTAGTTGTTGGACTGTTGCTTTGTAACGCTGTAGTTGTTGGAGTTATTGGACTGTTGCTTTGTAACGCTGTAGTTGTTGGAGTTATTGGACTGTTGCTTTGTAACGCTGTAGTTGTTGGAGTTATTGGACTGTTGCTTTGTAACGCTGTAGTTGTTGGAGTTATTGGACTGTTGCTTTGTAACGCTGTAGTTGTAACTTTGGTTGGACTGTTGCTTTTTAGGTCTGGAGTTGATTCAGCAGTAGTTGTCACGTTGCTTTGTGTTACAGTAGTTGATGCAGCAGTAGTTGTCTCGTTGCTTTGTGTTGCAGTAGTTGATGCAGCAGTAGTTGTCATGTTGCCATCAAATCCTGTAGTTCCTGCAGCTGTAACTGTTGTGTTGCTGATTGATGCCTTTGATGTGGCTGTTGTCTTGTTGTCATTCAGTGTTGTAGTTGCTGCAACTGTGGTTGTTTTATTTCAGTTACTGGTGTTGCTGTTGCAGCTGTAGTTGTGACATTATTACTTATTGCTTCCATTGCTGTTGTGTTGTTGCCATTTAGCGTTGTTGCAGCCTTAGTTGTTCTGTTGCCCTGTAACACTGTTGGTACATCTGTAGTTGCACTAAGGTTTTGCGGCAAAGTATAAAATGCTGTTGTTGATTTATTAGTCTGTGTTGTTGCCACTTGTTCTGTCACATTCACAGTTTGCTGAGATGTGGGTGCAGTAGTTGTTGCTCCGGCGTATGGAAACAAACAGTGTCCCAGCTCATTTCGGAAAACCTGGCCAAGCTGAAAGAAAATAACCATGTTCACATTTATTGACGGGATTCAGACGTCAAAATTCTGTTAATGTAATTTTAATGTTGGCCTCCAACTATTTTCCTTACGTACCCAGGCAATGATGTCGGATTCATTCTTACTCAGTCCAGTGACATCCACGTTGACGTCAAGGAAATAAAACACTACTATAAAAAAGTCAAACAACATTTGGAAGAATAATGTCAAAATCCATTTCTTAGTGGCTGATTAGTTTATTCCAAAGGAAATGTTCTTTCACAAAGCCCTTTTGGGTAAAATATTTTCCTACGTTTGTACTGTAGGTGAGACATATCTATTTGTTTACCTGGGGTCTGTGTGGTGGTTGCAGAAGTTGGAATAATGGATGAAGCAGCAGAAGATTGACTATCAGAAACTTCAGCTGATTGGAAAAAAATTGAAAATCTGTTAAAATGCATATTTAAATACAAGACTATAAATATCAATGCTGTTGCAAAGATCAACTGCTGAGTTATCTTTTAAGTAATCTGAGTAATTTGATTCACAAAATAATTTATTGTTACCTTACGTGTTTGTATTACAATGACATCATTTGACCACTTATCCACCTTTGTTTTTCTGTTATGCATCTACAAGTATTACAGCTGGGTCATATTTTTGCTGAGGAGTTTAATTTACCTGCTGTACTTGTAGAAGTGTGAAAAGTAGAGGAAGCAGCTTGGGAGTTTGGAACAACAGATGTTTCACCTGCTGAAGAATAAAAAACTTCATTTCATTTTTGTTTTCAGTTTGTGATTTTTGTCCTCTGTATTAAGTTGTCTTAACATGACAGTTTAATTTGATGTTCAATATGCTACCTCTTTATTTTCTCCATCATTCTCTCTGTAACTATGAATCAATAGAGGTATAAAGAAATATTGTGTGAATTTAAAGTTTGCGTGGTAAAAGTGATGGTAATTCCAGTTATCCTTGTTTTGTCTTGAGTACCGTTGAACACAATTCTGTCTTCAGGTTTTACAAGCCTTAGCATATTACTTACCTGAGGTTTGTGCAGCTGTTGTTGCAATGCTGGAGGGAGCGGTGGAGGTTAGTTGACCAAACGCTTGACCTGATGAGAGAAATAAAACAGCTACAGTAAGAAGTTGTATCTTTTGAGTTAGTCTGGTTGGGTTTTTCAATGAGACATTCAGGCACCAGTCATTCACAACTTGTCTGTTTGCCCAAAGAAATGGAGCCATGTGAAAGAGTTAAATCCTATATATCACTAAGAAATACTATAGAAGAGCCTCAGTCTTAGTCACAGTAACAGGAACAAACTTTCTGATCAAGAAAAGTCACGCAACTACTGCTTCAAAAATTGCAAGATAACAAGCTGCAGCCCAGAGATGTTGAGAGATTCTTTGAGTCAGACTGGAATCAATGTTGATAAACAGGTTACAGAATGAAAAGGGAAGGAATTTAAAACGCAGGTCTGATGAACTACGTGGAATGCAGATAAGGTCGTTTATTAGTGGAGGTTGATTCGGCACTCTGCCGCTTTGTTCATGTCTTTAGTCATACTGCAGGTGATGTCAGACCTCACCTGAGAGGAGGACAATAAGTAGATGTATCTTCAGCCACATCGCATATGTAACACCGGAACCAGGTTTCTTCACTCTGTGAAATCATTTACAGTCAGTAAGTATGTAAAGAAACGTTTTGACTAAAGCTAAACATTTCTTCGTGACAAGAAACATCAAGCAACTTGGATAAAATGTCTGACAAGCTTATCTTTAATTTTCATCAGTCTGTCTGATCTTTGTCACAGAAGCAATATTGCATGAGACGTGAGAAAAATGTAACTGAAAAGTCTTATGTAACAAAACAAACACTCTTATAAAACCATATCAGTCAGAAGTGCAAACATAAATATTGGTATCAGATTGATATCACTACAGTAACGTCTTGGTACTTGTTATATATTTGCTGCATGTTGCACTGAGATCTTGGGAGTTTTTTGTAGTGAACAAAAAAAGAATTGCCTTTTTTTGTTTGCAATTCTATCAAAGAGACATCTCTTTCATTATTTTGTTATTGTGAAATAGAAATTCTTTTGGTCATTTTTACAAACCTAAAACAGGACTGGTTTAGTCTCATTTAGTGTCAGATAGTGCGGGGAAATGGCTGTGCATCTTTTAGAAAAATGTTGCCAACATTTGGTTTCAAATGTTTGAACCAAAAATCTACTGATTTGTTAAATGCTTTTATAGTCCAAGGAAAAACTGTCTCTGTGTTTAAGGTGATGAAAATAACAGTAGGAGTGGAGTAGCATAATTAATCCATGATGTTTATATTGAAAGAGAACTCTATGACTTTGTTATTCAATTCCTTAATATTTCCTAGTGGGTCACTTTAGAAAAATTGGAGTTTCTGCAAAAACTAACTTTACCTTTTAGCTAAATTAAATCATATCAGAAGTCAGTTAAAATGATTAATTTGTATTTTATCAAGTGAAAAGTTTAGTACACTTTTTGAAGACCATTTACTAAATTTTTCATGGAGGTATCTAGAAAAAATGTAGAAAGTACAATTTCATTAAAAATACATTTGGTTTTGTAACAAATTTTTTTACATTTTAATGTAAGCTGAGAAGCATAAGCCAATTCAGAATTTCGAAGTTTAAATTGCTCTGATAAACACACCATATCTTTTTAAAAATCTTTCAATGCTGGTTCGGTTAAAGCCATTTTATACATGCGATTTTAAAATGTTACTGATAAAACTTCCTTTAAGATGTTGGCTTTTGAGCATCGGCCGATGTCTTGGATTAGTATTGGGGACAAAAAATAGAAAAATAAAAACACCCTGACACAGATATCAGTAATGAAAAGCAAACAGAGTTTATTGTATATTATATTGTGTAGAAGTTTCCATTAATATGGTGTTCTGTTGCTCAAATTAGACCTCGTCATCGAAGGCTATGAGGCTGTATTGTTATTGTTCAGTGAACCAACTAAAGATGACTTGAAATCTGATGCCTCCATTTGCTGTGTAAGTTTTATTGCAAGCAATTTGATCTGGCTGAGATCTGGAAGGAGAAATCATTTGTGAACCTTTACGAACTAAGTTAATAAATAGAGGATGAAGGTATTATATTGCAGTTAAAATTCTGATTGCTTTTCAGAAGATACAATTATCTGAGTTAAACCCAGTAAAGTCATCTGTTGACATTCTCTTCAGATAGGAGAACTGGGTTTTTATTGCTCAGAACCCAGTATGAATCCTTAAAGAGCTATGGCTTTCTGCCTGGATAATAAACATTTTGATAAAATCCAACATTCGAGATAAAATCTAAATGTCTAGACTTTGAACAACTTTTCCAGTCTTATATGGATTGCTTCAATAATCAGAATGACAGCTGAGAACTTCTGAACATCTTTAAACATGGTATCAAATCTATTTGTTGGTTTGCGTTCAGCCCAGTTGGTGCTGGCCAGCCTAATCTTCCAGACCCCTCAGGTCTTCTGGTTCTGGTCTGCTCTGCATTCCAAGAACCAGAACCAAAAGAGGAGAAGCAGCATTCAGTTTCTATGTATCACAAATCTGAAACAAACTTCCATAAAACTGTAAAACAGCTGAAACACTGACTTCCTTTAAATCTAAGATAAAAACCAAGCCGTTTAGAGTTGTATTTGAAACATAATTAATCACAAATTTAATGACGGCAATGGACGTAACGTAATGTTTTGATTGTTGATTCTAAGTTGTACGACTTTGTGTTTTTGTGTTTGTTATGATGTAAAGCACTTTGAAATGCCTTGTTGCTGAAATCTGCTATCCAAATAAAATTTGATTGATTGATTGTCAGTAACCTCATTTGAAATATATACATATATGTGAAAGTACTTGTTTTGAATAACATGTATCCGTATATAAAACACAAAAATATGTATTTAAAAACTACGTATATGGTTATAAGTGCATGGTTTAGACTTATTTATGCAGTTCACAATCATTTTACTTTAGATGAGCTGGTTCTAATCAAACAGAGTACAACACCACCACCAGAACATTTACCTCACAGAAGAGCCCAATTTGTGCTGGCAAAAAAATCCGGCCAAATGAACTAATGGAGCTCCCATAATGTCTTCATTTCCATGGAGCATAACTTCCCACAGCAGAATCCAAAGAAAGCTAAACCACAACGCTAACCGCGAACATTTTCCTGGCTGAAACAAACCTGAGCTGCTGGCAGATTTTCTCCTGCAGAGTCCAGACACGCCTTCGAAACGTCAGTCCCAGTAAATGGACGTCAGCTGCATTCGTTTTAGCTCAAGCGTGTGTCACTCAACAATGAAGAAAGTATTAAAAGAAACTTCTTGTTTGTTCATCAGATCATAGATCTCTCTAAACCAACAGGTTTCCTGAAGGGTTGTTGGAAGGTAAGAGACCTGCATTTCTATTTTTGTTTGGCATTTAAGGTGTGCCTCAGGGTGTGTCCTCACCTTCTCAGTGTTCTCTTTGATAGACATAAAACAAAAGGTGTTTCCAAGGCAACACTGTGGACTTAAAAGTGCCCTGGCATTGAAACATTTAGTGCTGCCAGAAAATGTCAGGCACCGCTGTGTCTGTCGTGGCATGAATGAGGTGATTGTCATTGTTGCAGAATTATCACTTACATGTCATTCATTTGTATCTGTGGCGTGTAGAACTGCATTTAAACTAACACGTTATTAGGCAAAGCAGCACACTGAAGCGTAGGCGGTTGGGCGAGGGTGTAAGGTGTGTTACAAAAGAAGCTGAACTTCAACATTGCAACTGGTCCCAAAGTTAACTATAAAAAAATCATATCAAGTTAAACAGTTTTATTGTGGTTGAACAGCGCATGTACATTGTTATACAGAAGCAATGCTTTCTCTTCTTTGACAAATACAATAAATTACATGTAATAGAAATTGTGGTACATTGCGTCCTTCCCAGCACAGCAGGGAGTTTTGTTTGTGTGTGTTTAATAGACATGTTCAGTAAAAAGAAAACATAAAATTTACATTCAGCTTGAATTGCTAATGGCTAACCTTGACATACAGATGTGAATCATGATTGGAAAAATTAATTCCTGATACAAGTGGCTAAAGTAATCAGAGATAAAGTGCAGAGGTATTATATTAATCATTAATCTATTTCATTAGCTACTTTAAAAGTCTATCTTTGCAACTGATAGATAACTGGTTAAAAACCCGAAGCATAATTCACTTCCCCAGGATAGCTCTAATGGTTTCCATGTTTTGTGATATATTGTGAAATGTAAGATAAGCCATGCTCTTGCAGTGCAGCAGAGCCGTCGTGTTTTCCCTGCATCACCGCTTCCCTCCACCAGAGGCCCCAAACGAGCTCACCTGTTTCTACTCTCATTCTCCTGCTTTTGAGATTCAGTCTTTGCCAGATTGGGTTTTGGCATTCAACCAAGTGTTCCAGACTTGTTTTGTAATGCCTGTTTCTCAGGACTCTGGTTTTATTTTCCATTTAATCCATGCTTTTATTTGCAGGGCAACCTGTCAACCTGCAGTAATACCTTTAAGCTCCGGTTTTGAGTCCATCTGAAAAACCCCATCTGTCTGTCTGTTATTGTGAGTATTTTGGATCTTTTCACAGTTTTTTGAACAATCCACCTTTATAGGTATATCTGTGGCTAAAATCCATGAAAATATGCTTTGAATAAGTACGTTTATTGGTCAGGTAATACTGGCGGTGGTGAAGATTTGCCTTTCTTTATTTGCTGCCTGCAGCAAAAAGGTTTTTGTCTTTTAGACAGCAGGCTCTTTCAGGTACTCCAGCATCCTCTCACATTCCAATAACATGAACATTGGATTATTTGGTTGCTCTAAAACTGCCTTTAGTCATGAATGTGTGTGGTTGTATGTGTCTGTTCTGACTCATGGACATGGAGCTCAACAGTGAGGTTGAGAAAGATTCACTAAAACTGTTTCCAGGAAAGCCATTGACAAAGATGACATTGCTTTAAGCACAAAGCTGAGTCACAAGTAATGTTGAAACACTAATGTCTATTTGGGAATTTCGCTGATGTAACAATCAGCCATAAAGTAGCCTGACACATACAGTATTTAAAAGTGTAGGTTTATTTGTAAAGATAAAGATATATTGCTTTGTACAGGTTTCACTGAAGTGGCTTGTGAAATGTGGTCTCAATTTAATGAAGTCAGTCAAATATTTACGGTACTATGAAGAGATTCCTTTTTGTAGAGCAAAACTGCCCTGCCTTGGCACATGCAGGCAACCATCTTCTTTATACATTACATGAAAAAAGAAAAGAAAATTGCCTCATGCCAAATTATTCTCTGAAATAAAACATAACAACAACAAAAAAGAAATAGAAATGGTTAAGACTTTTTCCAAATCACTCTTTTTGAAGACACACATACCATTTGGAAAATTGCAGCTACAGATGCAGACAAATTCCCTGGCACCCTGGGTAAAGATTTGTAAAGACTCCTGAAATAACACAGAGGATTTCTCCACTGAATAACCAATACATTTTTTATTGAATTAAAAGCTAATTTTTTCTGAAAGTTTCAGTCTGACTTATTTTCTGCAATAAAAGATTTATTTTAAGGTCTTTTTACACACCTTTGCGAAGGATACAAGGTCGGCAATGAATTTGCTGCAACAGCTGATCTCGGCTCTCTGAATTTGAGACATCATAAATGATATTAATGCTCAGCATTAAACACTGTGCAAACAAAAAGTCGGAATGGTAGACCAGCATTTATGGTACTTAGTAAGTCTTTAACAAATGAACTAAGCATACAAACTCCAGTAAATGATGTTGAAGAGCAGATAAGCCATGGGGAAGATGACTCTGGAGTACGAGTCAATCATGTAACTGTTGCTCCTGATGAAGCTCAGGTTGTATTTCAGTGTGTTCCTGCGACGGAGCCTGGTTCCCTCTGTGGGTGCAGAAACGGTGGAGTTTCGAGACTGGGTGTTTCTGTCTGTGTTCGGGGTGATGGAGACCTCTGGGAAAGAAGCCAGGTCAATGTCGTTATCGTGGAAACACCCATCAAAGGCCATGGCTTGGGTGGTGTCGAAGTTACTGGGGATCTGCAGTGAGAGGAAACCAGAGCAACACGAAGATTAAAATAATTACCAAAAGTTTTAAGAAGACTTGATGGGAGAACTGAAGATTGACCTTAGCATTCTTCAGCTTTTTCATCTCCTCCACTGTGGTGAAATAGTTGACAGCAGCGTACTCGATGACGGACAAAAAGACGAACAGGAAGCTTGCCCACAAGTAGATGTCCACGGCTTTGACGTAAGACACTTGTGGCATAGAGGCAGAGACACCGGTGATGATGGTGGACATGGTCAAAACAGTGGTGATGCCTGCACACACACATACACACACACACGTCCACACACACGCATGCGTGCAGACAGAAATAACATGAGTACAAAAAGAAAATATGTATGGATTTTATGTACAACTTCATATATGCATGTACAACTGAGGTCCAATAGATTGGATTATGAAACTACCAATGTCTTAAGTAATTAATTAATACTGAATCATTACTTAGGCAGTTTCATCCATATTGTTACAGCTCTGTGGGTATTTCACTGTTATGGAAACTGAATAAATTGTGGTGCATTAAAATCTAAGGAAACAGTTTCTGGCACCAACAAGGATGTTAAAGTTACTTAGATCTCCTTCCAGAACCCTTCTCATTCTCAGTTTGAATTTCATCAAGTTATCTTTAACATCTTCAACATCTAAACTGCCAAATGCATTGAGTTGCTGCCCTGTGATTGTTTGTCCTAACAACCAATCTGGTCGGTGTGGTTTACAATAAACAATTCATTTATTTTTCTTACCTAGAAACCCCCCTTCTGTGTCCTTTGCATCTTGCTTTAAGAGGCAAAGGGAGACGCCCTGAATTTTGCAAAGTTTTGTTTTTATTTATTGATTATACTTTCTCAACATTCAATAGGTGGTTGCCATCTTTAAACCATAATTATTAAAGCAGAGATAAAATATGCAAGAAAATCCTAAAAATAATCAGATGGGACTAGTCAATATACAACTCAACATTTTGTTTCCATCTTCATCTTTACATTAAATCACAAGAAATGTGGTTTTCTTTGTGAATAGTTACTTCAATTGATCTTTGCAAAATGTGTTTTCCCATAGATTATGGTTGTACGTTTTCTCATTACCCAATGAGACACGAGCAGGTACGGCTCTCCTATCTATCCAGAAAGACACCCATGACAGCATCACCATCAGCATGGTCGGAAAGTAGGTCTGAAGCATGAAGAAGAAAATGTGCCTCCTTAGGATGAAGTTTATGTAGAGTCGATTGTACCAACCTGAAACAGTGCAAAAATGCAGAGCAAAGCAACCATCAGGAGAAAAAAGGAAAAATGCGCCACCATAATTCTGAAAAACAAACCAAAATACACATTGAATTGTTAAGCAACATTTTAAATGTCTATGAAGCGAACCCCTTTCTACTTCTAAGACTTAAATCTTTTGTTTTGATGAAGCTTAAAGTGTCATTCATAGCTGTCTCTGCAGTTAATGGAGGTTGTTCTGACCACTTTGCTTCTCCCCTACTCCAATTATGTACAATCTGCAGGAGGTATTCCCACTAAGTTCTCTACATAGATGCTCCAATGTTTCTGTGTTTGGTTGTGACACCTTGCTTGGGTCGTGCGGCATCAGCAGTTTCTGAAAAAATGTTTATAATTGCTCTCGACAGATGACATTTAGTTCTATCTTTCAGTGCAGGGACTTGTACAACATTAACAACTTAGCTGGATGTTTAGTCTGCTTTTGCTACATGCTAATTCAGGAGAAAGGATTACTGCAAAATAAATTGACAGAATCAGCTGGACTTCCTTAGAAAACTCCACAAAACAGAAGCTGAATTCAGGAATTTGGTACTTTGAGACGAGACTCCATATAAATCACCTGAACTGATGAAAACATTGTTTAGATATTTACATTAATAATTTTCAACAATGATCCATTAAATAAGTATTTTATTATCTCAGTGTTACAACAACTCAATGCCTATTAACATAGAACAATATTGATTGAAAAATAATCTTTTGAGTGCTGTTTAGTATCAGTTTTCTCACAGAGACCTATGAAAATCAATATTTTTTCTTTCACCCGAGGGCTACGATGAGGCTGGCTGTATCCATTCATCAGTCTATTTTCAGCTATACAGCTTTAACTCAATGTAATATTTGTTTTTGTGAATCTTCCAAGAACGTTGAAACCTAAACATGTGCTTTAAGGAACCGCGACTGAGAGCTTGAAACAAAACGCCCCATTGCAAGTTGATTTTATGAGAGAAAAAAAAACAACTAAGTTGTTTCTTTTAACATATATACAAAGCCACCATGTAACATTATTAGAATTATTATCTTGGCAAGCTGCATCACAGAAAAAAAAAAAAAAAAAAAACATTACAGGAGCTCTCTGGTTGTCTCTAAAGTGGACACAGCTCAGAGAGCCCCAGCCTCACATACCAGTGCTGCTGTAGAAGGCAAGCCCAAAGGAAGGCTGGAAGTCTTCAATAAAAAACTGAGAGAGCACTATCTCATCAGTCCTTAATGAATCGTTCCCGTTCTTCCAGTAGAGCATTAGGTCGTTCTCATTGTAAGCATCTTAAAGAGAGGAGAGAAGGAAGAGTGGGAGGAGAGATTCACGTTTTGCCTCTCTCAGAAGAAACATGGGTGTTTTTCTCAGAGGAAAGGAGAGATTGTTTGAAGCTGGATGTCTGCCTTTCCTCTAAGATCAAGCTCCATGATGTGAATGTATGACAATAACAAAGAGAGAAAGCACTGAAAACACAGAAAACCCACAGAACGTTTCAATAAGACTGTCAAAAAATGTCTAAAGACAATCATCTGCGGTGTATTGCAAAAGTATTTATTCCCCTTCAGTGAATCTTAGTGAAGTAGAAGGAAAATGATAAACTGGAGTTTATCAAAATGAACAGACATATTTTAGTAGGTCATGTTTTTCAGAAGAAGAACTGAAGAATTCATCAAAGTTTTGAAGATTGCCATATGACCTCGCCTACCGTTTAGCTTCCCAGTGGTCTTTTATGGTCTTCATGATATTTCTTGTTTTCTAATATTTTCTAATAGTCCTCAGATTACTTCAGAGAACAACTAGTTTGAGAGGTGACAGCATGAAGGAAGCAGATGCACTTTACCCTGAAGTTTAATACCATGTGCTTATTGTCCCACTTCTCAATTACGCACTACTTTTTGTTGGTCTGTCAAACATCAGTAAACTACAGTGAAGGTTGGGGTTGCAATGTGACGAAATGTGATAAGTGTGTGGGTGCAAGTCACAGCAGCACAGAAGAAACAAAACAAACTAACAGAGTCTTACTTATGGCAAAACTAAAAGTTTACTTTCTGATTCTGTTCCACTGTTATATGAACTGAAATAGCGACGCATTCTCTGGTCCACATCTTCCAGTGCAAAACTACATAAATGCTTTATTAAAGCCAATAGAATATTTTTATTGCTAAAATAACTAATAATGGTGGAGTTGTGTTTGACTGTGATCAGCTTTAGATGTCCAAGATGTTCCCACGACTTCTGGTTGATACTCACAGCTCTCCAGCTCCAGAGAGCAGTTCTGTGTGTCCAGAGGAAAACTACTGAAGTCCATCGAGCACAGAGCGGTCACAGTGATCCTAAAACACAACTGAAAGTTACATAAGCACCCACATCATTCAAATCACTCAGTTTGATCAACCTTGTCAACTATAAAGCAAAAAAGAAAACATTGCATCTGGTTTTATCTGCAGCAACTTTCAATGACAGTTTGCGGCTTCAGTGAGAAGTTGTCACATTTTTTACTTCTGCAGATGAAATTTTTATTTTCGATTCTGTGAAAGCATATTTTCTACCATCTTATGTTACTCTTACTCTCTGCACACTGCTTCCAGCTTGTCTCATGTTTTGTCCCAAAAAATCTTTTTTTATCAAATTTGTCTTAAAATATTGGACAACCAGCCTAATCGATTGATCCCCAAGTCCTAGGGGAAATAAAGAAGAACAACAAAGGCAACTTGTGTGCCTGGGAGAAAAATAAAGTTTATTATAAATAAAGAAGAACAACAAAGGCAACTTGTGTGCCTGGGTACTTTTTAATGAGAGTGAATATAAATGTTTTGTTTGTAATCTTTACCTATGCCAGTATGTATGTAAAAGGGGGATCTGTTACTGCATATGATGCAGTTTTTGCCTGATAAGGGTGAATAAACAGCTAGAAGCAATAGCAGGATGAATACATAGCTTATGATATAAAGTTTCCATCTAAATAGTGAGGAAAGGGCTCAATGACTACAAGTCTTTTTACCTCACACTGTAGAGAATATTTCCATCTGGAAAAACCCTCAGCATGATGTTCTCCATGGTTGTATCATGGATAAATGAACGTTTTGAATGGACAAAGAACACATCTGGAACCCAAATTTTCTTGACGAGACGTGCGTCGAAGGTTCGACTTTTGTTACTGCTGGAGGGGAAAGCCAGCCGATCGTCCTGCCAGTAATGCCTCAAGTAGAGGGTCATGGTGAAGTCCTGAAGAAGAGCGAAGAAAAGTGAAAGAGAAGAAATAAATAAACAGCAATTGGGCTGAACAGTTTATGTAAATCAGATGGATGACAGAGGTGCATACCATGTTTACTTCAGATATGCTGTCAATGCTTTCCACCTGGACGTCTATTCCAACTGGAAGAGCAGAACCTGGAAAGATGAGAAAAAGATTTAAGATCAAATATTCTCCAAATTATCTGCCTTTTCATCCCACAAAGGTATGCATGTCAATGATAAACATGAATATTTTATATCAGACTCAGTTCTATTAATAGTGAATAAAGTTTCTATTTGGGCCAGGTGACTAATGTGAATCCCTAAATGATTAAACCAATTTACTATAAACATCTCCACTAAAAAATAATATTTACTGACATCACATAACCACCTTTCCTTATACTGGATTATAAATTCTGCGAGGATGAAAAAAATGAGAGAGATCCTCATAAATACTAAAACTGCATATGTATAATTTGGGAGGTTATTTTACCTTCTGTGGTAACATTACCTCAACAAACAAAGTTTATTTGTATTGTACATATTACCAATGAGGCAGAACAAAGTGTTTTATAAGATGAATCCACAAAACAATAAACAATAATGACAACATGAAACAGCAAACAAGTAACAAATCTTTGTCATCACGTATGAAGACTAGAATTAACCAACATACCAGTTATTGTTAACCAAAAGTAACTCAGATTTTTAGTTTTTATTTAAAAGAATTCAGTGTTTCAGCAGCTTTGCAATTTTTCTGGGAGTTTTTTTTTCCAGATTAGGAGAGGCTGAGAGTTGAATGTTGTTTTTAATTTGGCTCTGATTCTGGGGATTCTGGGATGAACAAGAAGCGCTGGGTGGTCTCGAAGGTTGATGAAACAACCGATATTTCATGCATTTTGTTGCGAAAACATTCTGTGATTTATAAACTAACAGAAATATTCAAGGACTTCAGAATAAGGGTGATTGGGGTGAAAACAAAACCTTTAAACAGTTGTGTTTTGTCAGATTTGACTCAATCCTATTCATAAATAGGATTGTCTGCGTTCATCAACAAGCAGATTTGTCCTCAACATGTTTTAGCAGGACCTTAACTGCTGCAAAGGCCCAGAATCTGAAGGATGATGCATGAGTGTAGAATGTATGACCTATTTTCCAGTAGAAATTTGTTTTCTGGAACTTGCTTAATCTAACGAATGTGCTACAAGATCCTCTCAAAAAAATTTGAAGAGTTATAGCGTTAACAACTTGCATGGATTATTATTTTTTTGTCTGTTTAGTTTATGTTCTGTAGCTGTCTATTTCAGTTGGAGTTCTCCCGTAATCCTGCATGCACCAAGAAAAAAAAATAATCACTGCTTATAACAATCCCATCAGTAAGACTTTCACTTCACATGACCTGAGTAAACCCTGAACAATATCAGGAGCAAATGCTAAATGTACAGAGAGGCAGGAAAACAAACAGGGCCAGATGAGCTACAGCTGGTTTAACTGCATATGTCAGAAACACAACAGAGGGATGGAAATCAATACTGCAAAATACTGCAAAAAACTTTGCGTTAGAGCTGTAGTTTCTTATTTTGACCATCATGCTTGTTAAGACATCATCCAGTAGCAGAACATGGGCAACATGCTGAATGATGTGCAGTTTGCACATGCACCTCTAAAAGTGCCATTACCTAATGAGGGTAAATGCTCAGAGCACAACTGCAATCTAATAGTGGAATGGATTATATTTAGACAGAGGGGGGTCCGCACACTAATGTATTTTTCTTTTATCAGCGTCAATGATCTGCAGCTGAAAAATAAAGTACAAACTAAATGGAAATATTAAAGTATTATTAGAGAAATTTGACAAAGTGACAGTGTTACATGGGAGTTTTATCACTATAATGATGTCAACAAATTTCACCAGCCGATATTCTGGTCTCTATTGTGTTTCTATTGTCTCAAATGCTTGATGGACTGTTACAGGTCTTAGCTAGTTTCGCTTTATTTGGAGCATAAAATCATAAAATTGCAAGTAGTCAAAGGTCACAATAGCAAAAACAAAGATTACTTTTAGATGAAAATTATTCAAAATCATTTTCAAAAGAAACAAAAAGGCTTTCACATGTTTGTCTTATTTAAAAAAAAGGCATGCAATGTTGTTGTTTTTTCATTTTGTTGGTCTATTCTCATCAATAAGATTGAAATATGAGTTTCCCTTGTTTAAATATTCTAATATTAAATATTTATATTATCTTGTCAAGTTTAGTGAGCGCATCCAGATCTGCTTTAGAGGAAAAGTTGCTCCGTGTTTGTGGTCCTAACTTCTACACAAGCATAAAAAAAAATGTAATTAAAAAATTTTTAAAACTCATTGCTGATAAAACATAAAAACTTTTTTTGTTTAAAGAGTTTTATCACAAAAAGTGACTATCTGGATCAATCGCATATGCCATTATCAGAGGCCACAAAAAATCATTCCAAGGGCACAAAATGCCCCCCAAGATTACACTTCAGGTGTTTTAAAATTATGCGTAAACAATATTTACACAAAGGCACATATTTGCAAAATGTACCTTTTTCAAATACCTTGTTATTTTAGGAGGATCCATTGGTGAAATTCAGAATGACATCACACTCATTGGAAATGTTTAGTTTTGTTCAAGTAACTTACTGGGTTTTTAAAGTGGGAATCATTTTTATGTAAATTGATTTTAAAAAATTTAATAAAATGTAATCACACTTGAAACATATAAGCATAAGATGATAATGTTTTTTAATCCTGGAGGCTATTCTAAGGGCTATGCAACAGTAAATCAGAGCATTTTCATGTAAAACTAAAATAAAGTAAATAAAATGCAGTGTTATAGTCCATGTAGAAATGGTCCATTTAAACTTGTAGTAATCCACGCAATGAGGGAATAGTATTGTCACAAAAATGTATGTGTACCTTGCTCATAACCTGGACACACTCATTGCAATATTCCAATATTTTCACTTTGCCAAAATACATTGTGAATGAAAAAGTGAACTATCCTTCAAAGTGTAGAAAGGTGCAGAATTAGGAACTCAGTTCAGATTATTTTCTCTGCACCGCTGCAGTCTGGTGCCCGGGACCAGACAATCCCAGGCACCAGACAATCTAGGTCAACAAGGTTTTTTTGTGTTATGCGCTGCTTATTAAGCGCAATAACCCACATAGTCGACTACGTTGTCTGTAAAACAAATATTTATTAAAACAGAACAAGAAAAATAAATTTAAATGTTGAGTGGACGAGTTAAAATGTGTAACTCAACAGCAGCTTTTTGTTTGTCTTTAACAGTGGAACTACTTAAGAGTAATATATAAATAAACAAAACTATATTATTTAAGCTGAGCTTTCTTACCTCCAAAGCCTGGACGCATGGCAAAATCATGATCTTCAATCCTTAGTAGCTGCTCAGACTTAATAAGCAGGGACTTTGTGCTGTCCAGCTTTTTCATCTTAAGATCCACCCGTCTAGAAAAAAAAATAAAAAAAGATCAAATTACAGATCAGTCAGTCAATCTCTAACAAAAACACTCTCTAAATAGAAGCAACATCTGTCTAGGAGAGACGGCTAATTGCTCTTTTAGCCCTGATTAAAACTGAGAGCCTTGGCCCAAATAAAATCAGTTACATTCAGGGTACTGGCACTTGTAATTGGGTCAAACATAATGTGGTAACGCTCGTTTATCTGCCTCCTGAGGTGATTAGTGTCTTCCTAGAAACAATCCAAAGCTGGCTTTAATAACATGCACAACAATGTCTTCGTGCAGAAACAAATTTAAAAATATGTCCAGAGTCACATATTTCACTGCCAGTTCTGACCTGCATGGTGTTGATGGTGTCACTGGGATCCATTATGCAAGCAAGATCTGAGATAACTACCATTCGGAAGAGACTGGATAATGTAAGTTGTACCTGGAAAAATAAGACGACTCTTACCCTCCATGCTTTGCTTTAGTGTTCTCCCCAACATAGACCTCTTTGTGCCGTTTCTTGTTAGGAAAAGTGCTGCTGTTGAGCTGAGTGACAGGCCACAGCCAAGCCAAAACCATCAGTCTCAAAGCCAGGAGGGCCAGTCTCATGATTGAGCAGGGGCTTCAGATGCGAGAGGAACCCAAATGTCCCTCCCAGTATTTCAGTGTCTCAACCAGACACGGCTGTCCTGGTCTCCTAGTGACACGTCCATGTCCCGGGTGCACTCATTCTGTCCTGCCAGGCAAACACCAGGTCATATCTACCTTATCTTTTACTCTCATGTCCCATAACATGGTGAACATCAGTGGAGATATCCAGCAGCTCAGCGCCAGTGCACGAGCATCCTCCTGGCTGAGTTTGCCTGTCACAGTGCCATCCCTCTGCTTATGTGTCCTAATGCAACACGTTGCTCCGACTCCCCCGCTTCCCCCACCCCTCTGATTTAAAACCAAATATCAATTTGTTCCTATAATGACAAAGGAATACCATTAATTCCTCCCTAATCTTCTTTTCTGTGGGTGGTGAAATCTTTCAGTAACCTACAAACTGGAGGCAGTGCAGGGCGGGGGAAGCGCATAATACAAACACCAGTTTCATCATCACCAGGCCAGATGAAAATAAAAACCCTGTAGCCTAGTTTTATACGTTGCAGGATTTTCCAACACTAAGTTGCGCTTGGCTGCGGTGAGAGGACGCAAATGATCCTATCAAGAGGAGTCAGATGTGAGCATATGTCTGCAGTGGCTTCAGTAAACACTGAACTTATGGCCTCTGGTTGTTTAGTATGTAAGCCTGATCATATGATTCCACAATTGTTCTCGCTTCATCTCAGTTCAAAGAATTGAAGAATGTTCAACTGGAGACCTCTTTTAATATAGCTTTGTTACTTTCTGAGTTTGAAAGAAAAAAGATTCGAAAGCGAGATTCAGCAAAATGGAAGCAAACACAAAAAAAACATCAGCTTCCTTCCTGCTGACAGACACATGGTGAGAAAGATAAAACCACAGAGCATTTGGATTAATGTAAATTAAAAATCTGCTGTCCCATTTGCCCCACTTAGAGTTCCCAACCACAGTTGTAGATTTTTGCTTAGATGGTGCAGCACTCATTAAAAACAGCAGTGATGCACACTGAGTGTTAGCAGGTCAACCTGCTGGCTGATGTTGCGCTTTAAAATTTCAGTTTATATTACGAAGATTTACATTCACTTTTTCTTGAATAAACACATAAAGAAAAATGTGATTAATCGACACAAATCCCAAAATATCAACAAAGGTCACCACATTTGTACAAGCAAAACATTATGCACTTGGTGGCAGCAAGTTTGTGGTTGTGTAAATGCATGATAAAATGAGTGAGAGACACAGAGAGACAATTTAAAATCCATGAGCGTAAACGCTTCATGATAAAGGTTTCGTGTGGAAAAATTGCAAGAAAATATATTTGAAATACATTTTTGAAAAAGCTGATGAAACAGAGCTACCGCTGCACTGATATAACCCAGCATTGTTGGCGTGGTACTAGTAGCATGCTCCCTTTAATCTGGGATTAAAGTCGAATGAGGGCAGAGATGAGCAACGCCATCTTCAAGAATCAAGCACGTGGATCTTAGTGCACTAGAACATGTGATCTTGCAGCTGCATGACAGCTGTTCAAATTTGACCTGACATCTCAGCTCTGTCCCACAAAGGTCATCAAAAGAGTATTAAAAAGGGGACCATCAGATCTAATATTTTACAAATATAATAATTATTTTCTATCTGTCCATCATCTAGTTGTGCTCCCATTCAGGGTCGGGAGTGTCTGGAGGCTAGCTCAACTGTCACAGGACAGGAAACAGATGTGCAGGGCAAATGATTGCTGCAGCATTTTTTAAAGGATGTAATTGATTAAACTAGATTTAGAAGTTCATGGAAAGTATCAGGACAAAATTCAGGCAGTGTCAAATTAGTATATTTTCAAAAAAGGACTATCATGTTATTTTCCTTTTTCATTTGGTTATAAAAAACACAATTTTCTCATTTCATTCACACCAAAACTTGTCTCTTCTAGTTCCTTCCTTACTCACTAAATGTACATGGCATTTAGCTGCTATGGCGTGAACTCATTTTTAGGTCACAAAAGAAAGAAGGTGTTTTTGGCAGACTACTTCAGAAGAGGTGTGAAGTGTTGTGCCCTGCACCAAGAAGCTGGTTAAACTTTTACCTGCTGGGTTAATTAGTCCATGTTTCATTAGTGTTAGGAAGGATGTAAAGTGGAATCACACAGAAACAGCTCACTGCACACCAGTGTGTTTTCACACACACGGCTGTGAAAGACTCTTACAGGTTTAACACCTTTGTGGAAAGTGACTGACTTGGCAGAAATGCAAAGACTTCTCCTCATGCTGCTGCTTTTCTCAGGAAAGTTTTTGTTGACAAATTCAAAAGGTATGTATATTTTTATGACATTATTTAATTATGAACAAAGCTACATAAGCAGTGTTTTAAAACCAGTTAAATAAATCAAATAAATCACCAGGTAAAAATATGAACACAGCTGCATTCATGTTTGCCAATTATTGTTGTTATTGCTGTAATTTTCAAAACAAAAATGAAACTAAGAAATACTATTTTGTTTTTGGTGCAAAAGCAAATTCCTCCTTTGCTCAAATTTATAAAATATTGAGTAAAAGCAGCAAAGGCAACATAAAATGTCTTCAAAAACGTGACTGACGTTATATTCAAAGGAACTTACAGTACCTTTTCTTTTTATTGTTATGTCATAAATACAGGGCAAATACTCAGATTTAGCTATCAAAATGATACACTTTCTAGTTTTTTTTCAGCAAACTGTGAACACATTTAACTAACATAAAACCTGTGCTCTTGAATCTTTTCAATAACTGTATGTTTTCAGTCTTGTTACCAGACTTGAATGTCACTTGCATCATCCAAGATGACTGTGTCCTGCCATGCAGCTTTAGACCCACAGGCACAGTGGTAATCCACTGGTACAAGCAGCAAATCCCTGTTCACAGCTACTACTACCACAAAGATCAGTTTGGACTCCAAAACAAGCACTTTAGCGGCAGAACGTCGCTTTTCAACTCACACATCTCTCAAGGCAATGCCTCGCTGCTTCTAAGGAGGGTTAAAGTTCAGGACAAGGGCAGGTACAAGTGCTACACGAGCACACGCAAAGGCAACCAGGAGATGTTTGTCAACTTGGAGCTAAAAGGTTTGTACATAAAATTATTTTGCCTGTTTCAGCGTCTTTCTCTGTTGAAATTGATATAATAAACCTTATAAAGAGTCACAATGATTAATGATGTCAAGGCCACTGTGCAGGGAGAATATTTTGCACCTTTATCCACATTTTTTTCAGCAGCTTTGTTGTATTAGAGAGTTTGTCAATAACTACCCAAACTCTGGATTACCAAAAGACAGGCATTATATATATTTAAAGTTCCATATGGAATATGTGCTAAAACACCGGAAAGCTGATTTTCACTTGGAGGGAAGGTTTAGTGGAAAGCCAACAGTGTGTGTAAAGTTCATGTTAGTTGTCTGCCCCATTAACCCACTGCAAAAATAGAGAACAAGGGCATTGAAGTGCAGCAGAAAAGCACCATTAAGAGGCGATTAGACTAAAACAGTTGTTCTGTTGAAAGCCAGCGCTGAAACATATCACTAAGCTCTAAGAATAGATTAAATCTTTGTCCACCCTTCTCTGTCTTTCTCCTCGCATTAAAACAGCTTTCTGGCTGTTTCTGGCTGCCCTTTCCACAAACTGCACCGTATGACCTGAAAGTTTAGATCGTTTTCTTCTTCTTCTCGCCTAGCTCCCATCCAGTCGGTAACCATGGAGATGAGTGATGAGATGGTCACTTGCACCTCTCACAACATTTACCCCATGCCGCAGGTAATGTGGGCCACGGAGCCCCCCTCAGCTCAGGAGGCTCTGGAAAATTCCACCATCAGGACCACAGATCACAAGGGCCTGTTCACTGTGGAGAGCATGCTGAGAATTGTGGGTAATCTATCCGACCGCACGTATTTTTGCTCTTTCATGTCAGCCGACAGAAACCAGGTGTGGACAGCTTCTCGGAAGAACCAAGGTGCATCCTGCAAACTTTGTCATAGATTAGTCATAAAGAAACATTTTAACATAAATAACAGGCAATAACAACACATTTCCTTTTGAATTCAGAAAATATAAGTCACACAGAGGGACACCCACTGTCAATCTCATGCATGGCTCCACACAGTCTTGAGAATTTCTCCCTCACGTGGACCATCTCCTCTCTCGCGGAGCAGACTCTGATCTTAAAATACGACAACAGAACAGGACACATGGTCAACCTGTGGGAGGGTCAAGCTGTCCTTGACCAGGACCAGCTTCTGCAAGGAGATGGGTCTCTCCTGCTCAGCAGGCCAGACAGTATGGAACACTCTGGAACGTACACCTGTACCTTCTCAAGTTTGCAGAGCAGGCACATTGTTCAGACCAAGGTCAACATCACTGTTGCATTAATAAGTGAGTTTGAGATTTTTCTTTTTTTCTCTGCATTCAGATTGTTAATATCATTTAAGCACCGCAGTCAATAAGCAGACGCATCTTAGTGAAAGAAATGTTTTTTTTTCAGGTGTGGACAAAAAGGGCCAGCAGAGGTCGTGGTGGAGCACTGCAGCATCCGCAGCTTTCGTGTTGTTCACAGTTATTGTAGCTCTACCTCAATGTGCTAGACAGAGAGGTATGTATGCAGTTAAGCTCAAAATTATTAACACCTTTGTGGTTTCAACTCTAAAGTATCTCCCAAACCTGAGACTGATACAATTAGTACCAATACCTGAGCTTTATATCATGTTATAATGTCATCCCTTCATCAAAGACATACCTGGAGTGTTGAGTTAATTCCTTCATGCATGTTTGAGTTTTCCTTCAATCTCCCATTTGGGGCTGTCTAAATATTTGCTCATACAAAGTAATTTCTGTTTGCCAAAAGCTCCTTCTTGAAGCTTCAGTCTAGTACACATGTGTCAAACTCAAGGCCCGGGGGCCAAATCCGGCCTGCCGTAGCTTTTTATGTGGCCCTCCACAGACTAGACTAAACACTAAGCGTCAATCATATCAATGTAGTTTTTATCTATTTACTGCCAATTTATATCAATCAATTTGGCGCTGATTCAAAAGTTGGATTTGGATCATAAGAAAAATACATACTACTGACTATTGGAGAAGAATTAAGTAATTGTGAAATTGTCACAATTGTTGGAAACACAGTAGAACTGTGAGGTTAGTGTTTGTGTCAAATAATATTTTTAATGAATGTAATTTGCAAGATGAATGAAGTGTTATTGGATATCTTCTCTTGACTCTAGTATTTAATAGTTATCTGTTAATTAATTGTATGAACTGTACCGAGTGACTATGTTCGTTTTAAATAGACTAACCTGTCTATTTAAAACAGGTCAGTCTTGAAAAGAGACCTTGTGTCTCAGTGAGATTTTACTGCATATAAATATAGATGAAATTTAAAAAAAACAAAAAAACAAATGGCAGTACGGATATACTGCACTGAAAAAGTACAATAAGCCTGTCTTCAAATGTTGCTCTAGGAGTGAAGCCAAGTGTGTCTATTGAGTCAATCGACTTGGAAAATAGCATATATTTGACCACAAGGTGTCACTGTCAGAAACAGAAGTTTTTAATTTGAGGGAAAAACTGCAAAGTAACTTTATGGGTTTTATTAAACAACAATGTGTGTTTACTGAACGGAGTAAGTCGAAGTTCAACGTTTCAAACTTGAATTAAAAATATTAAATGTTAAAAACAAGAGTTCATGTACTTTTTTGTTTTTTGCTTTGTTTCATTTTGTTTTTTAATACAGCACTGGAGGCCAGAAAAGTCTCGCAGACATTAAATGGAGCTGGGCTTGTTGAAGATGGACTTTGCAAAGATCTAAACTCCTCAACTTCGTGCAAGGTAGAACAACTTGGTGCTGGATGCAATAGGCATTCAGGACATTTTGAAGTGCATGAGGAACAAAGTGATGTCAACAGAGCAGAGAGCTGCAACGGGACTTCAGGGACAGATTCTGACCATGTCTGAATGCTTTGAAAAGAATGGTATAAAAACACTGGGCCTAAACTTTATTTAACAGAAACAAAACAAGGCCCACACTTCAAATTTGAAGCATACTAGCATCTGGTTGTAAAGAAACAAGAAGGCTTATTTCAATGAGATCCATCCACTTGAGTCAGATGATTCTTGGGAGTATTTATTATTATACCTTTCAGTTTATAGTAAATATCTGACAGTGTGACATTATGTGATTAAAATCTGTACTTTTTCCTGCACTCTATAAAATAAAAACAAACATCTATTGATTTTTGAGTATGGTGCTAAGCATATTGTTACAAACAATTTTCTTGTGATAGAGGGGTTTTTAAAAAAAAAAAAAATCTGAAAAATGTGGCATGCTTTTGAATTTTAACCTCCTTTATTTTGACACAATCCAATACAAGAGGTCACCAAATTAGAGTACAAAAGTGTCATAGGTGCATCGTTCCTGTTTGATCCTCTTTAATCAAACTTTAACTTGATGAAACAGTTTGCCTAGAAAGTCCAATTGCTTTGGTGCAGGTATTAATGCATAATTGGACTTTGACGCAAACTAAGAAATGCAAACCTCACGGTTCAATTGGTGAATGCCAAGCGGACCGGAAATCGCTCCAAAAACAGGAAGCACACTACAGCACAAGGCATTCTGGGTAAATGCAACCAAAACAATAGCTTTCCACCATTGCCGGGGAAAATGGCTCGTGGTCAGACATGGAGTGAAGAGGAGGTAAAGGCCCTCATAAAAATATGGTCAGACGAAAATGTATTGCAATTACTGCTGACCACTCACAAAAACAAACAGGTTTTCAAGCTAATTAGTGGGGACATGGAGGCTCTGGGGTTCCCCCGCACAGCCTCACAGTGCCGCACCAAGGTGAAAAAACTTCGCCAACAATACGTGAAAATACGCAACATGCTTAGGAACAACGGCAGCGCTGACGATGCGAAGGAGCAGTTCCCCTGGTATGATGAACTGGATGCCATGCTTGGCAGTCTGCCGACCAGCAGCCAGTATGTTTTGGATTCCTGCAAGGAAGAGCCTCTGTCTCCATCCAGCCTGGAGCTGAGCGACTCCGAATCCACAACGCAGGACTCGGAAAGAAAGGGTAAGAGTCTAACAAACCAAGTGAGAAAAACTATTACTTTAACATTAAGCTCTATTAAAAACGAGCCGTCACATCTTGCCAGTTTTGCGGTTATTTGTCATGAACACAGACTCGTGAATGAATATAACTGTGGCGATTTGTTTGTAACATTTTAATTAAGCAGATAAAAGTGGCGCCGACATTAAAGTTGAAGAGTCGCCCATCACAATCTCCCTGATGGATGAAGAGAGGAGCCCACCAGAAGTGGCTGTACCCGGCGCTCAGAAAAGAAAGAGAGATACAAAGACTGACAAGTTTGAGAAAATGTTTGTGAGCTATCTGGATGAGAAGAGAAAAATGGATGAGGCCGAATGCGAAAGAATGAAGCAGGAACAAGCCTCTTTTGAGAACTTCTTAAAAATGCAGCAAGAAGCTGAAGAAAGGCGTTTCCAGTTAATGCAAGAGCAGCAGAAGGCCAACAGCGAGATGTTCTTTCAGATGATGTCTAGTTTCCTTCATGCTGCAATGCCCCCATCCATGACTCCGATGGCCCCTCCTCCAGCCGCACCTCCATTGTGCCCCTCTCCACATACTCACCACACTGGCAACTCACCTTTGTTCAATGGCCACCAGCAAGACACACCAGGTAGCCCCCACACTGTACATCCACCAGCCCAAACCCCACAGGGGCCAAACATGGCAACAACATCTCTGCATTCAACATCTTCTGATTCAGGTGACGTCAACAGAGATGTCTTGGAGTTTAGTTCATAATATTGGAAAAAGGCCAAATTACTCTTTTGTGATGGTATCTGTTAACTGGTTTATTATATGTCAAAACAGTTTGAATGACCCATGTAAAAGTTATTCAAAGATACATATTTTATTTTTCAGAAGAATGTGAACAAAAAGGGTGAACGTTCAGTGTTGGACTATTGTGTTCCAATAAAAACAAAGGATGAGCAAATTGTCTTTATTTTCCTACAAGACTGAAACATATAAACACCTGTCCAATATAAAGTTACCAAACTATGTTTTGAAATCTAAAATAGTACTAAATTGTATGAAACGAACAAATAACACTCATTTACAAAATCCTTACTGTGCCAGGTATGCACACAGAGCATCCCTAATTTGCACCCCATTGTTAGCTGGAAGGTCAATCTCTGAATCCACAAAGTCATCCACATTATCTGCAGGCTCTTCATCTACGCACTCCTCATTGGCAGTTTCACAATAATTATGTAAAATGCAACAGGCTGATATTATGTGGCTAACAAAGGAAATGTGAGCATCACACCTCTTGAGAAGGCACCTCCAGCGGCCCCTCAGTCGCCCAAACGCTCTTTCGACAGTCATTCTAGCCTGACTGAGTCTATAGTTGAAGTTTACTTGTGGTTGTGTTAAACCGTTCCCCTCTGGAAATGGTTTCACCAACCAAGGCCGTAGTGGGTATGCAGCATCTCCGAGAATGTGTAGGGGTACGTCCACATTGTTCAGTCTTTCTATCCAACCTGGGAACAGTGTCCCATTTTCACCTCTACTGTACAACGAAGAGTTGACTAAAACCCTTGCGTCACTAACTTTTCCTGGACTGCCCACATTAATATCCCAGAATTTCATTTTGTTGTCTACCACACCCTGCAGAATAACAGAGTACACATTTTTCCTGTTGTAATAGTCAATAGGATTCTCATCTGGTGCCATAATGCTGATATGAATCCCGTCAATTGCACCCGCAACCTGGGGTAACGCCCATCGATCCCTGAAGCCCTGGACAATTACCATAAGCTCTGCCTCAGAAGGGGTTTTTATATACAGAGGTTTCATTACCATGTTAATAGCAGTAACAACCTGCTGTGTGACACAACAGGCTGTAGAAATGCCAATACCAAATAGGTGGGAGATGACACGATACTCCAGATTCGTTGCAAGTCTCCACAGACATATTGCAACCCGCAGCTCAACATGAAGTGGACTACGAAAGTTAGTGTGCTGTCGTGTCAAACGTGGTCGGAGGATGTCACAAAGATGCAGAAAGGAGGTCTTTGTCATCCTGAAGTTTTTTTTCCAATCCAGTTCATCCCAGGAGCTGCTAACGGCTTCCCACCAACTTGATGGACGTGGCTGAACCCATATGGTCCTACAGAGACAAAAATACAAAAACATAAGTAGTAATTCCCTATTTCTTAAATTAACATAACGAAAGAAAGTCATTTCACATTAATTTGAAGGTTTTACTTTGCAAATAACTGAATATCAGATTAACAATACAACATGTTAATAACAATAATAATAGTTATACGTTCAATTTATTTATGCGTTCATTATCTAAGCAGATTTACGCTTGCAGGACCGCGACGGGATCTGGTGACTATCTTCAGTGGCCAGTAAGCGAGGAGAGTACAAATTAAGTCAATAAATTCAATTCAGTTACAGCAAATGGCATCTGGAGGGACTTTACAAAAAAGTGTTTCAATTCAATCACTATACATTCCAGTTAATCCTACTTAACAGAAAATTAGTTTCTAAAGTTTCCACGGAAACCTCAAATAGGAGAACATGACATTCCAATTTGCTATTGAATGTTATGTGAATGTTTTGTGTATTGTTTCCACATGACATCACTCCTCCTCCATCAAGATGGTCTGTCGCCATCTTGGTAGTACAAGATGATAGTAAAGTTTTCTACTTCATTGATTGCAGGTAAGAGAACCACAATGCTTGGATATTTTTGGATTCAAGAATGTCAAAGCAAAGGCAATGAAAGAATAAAGAGAAGTTTTCATTACATCCTGTGAAAGTGAGAAAACATTTCTACAAAGCATCAAAAAATGTGGTTGGCTAATGTACAGAAGAAATACATACCTGGGCCATCTAATAGCCAACAGCACATATTTGCTCTAATCACACCATTAGTGAAAAAGGATATTTTCAAATGTTTTTAAGAATAATCAAAACTAGGGGTGCACCGATTTCGCCAGGCATTGGCACCAATTTTCCTAATTTTGGGCCGATCTTATCGGTCTCACTAAAAAACTAAAATCAACCACAGTCCTCTTCTGTGAAGGAGGTTTTACTGATATAACTTCTGCACGCTTAGTTAATCATCACCTCACTTTTAACAACTTTATCTCTTTACTTAGTGACATTCGGACAAAAAGGAAGTGGATATCGGCCAGAATCAGACCGGGCTTTTTAAAAATCGGCAAACAGTCTGAAAACTGCAATCGGTGCAAAACTGTAACTCAGTTGGTCAAAAGTATATTGAACAGCTTGTTTAACATAAACAAGCCTTGGCGCTTCCGGGGTTGCGTACTTCCGGTCCGGTGTTGCGGAAACTATCTTTTGTTTGACGTCGGATAACAGATTCAAGAAGTTATTTTTTGCTATGTGTGACGTCACTGAGCAACAATTTTAATGAAAGTACTCAAATCTTGTACCTTTGTTGGCGTCTGAATAAGGTGGACATGATCATCGCCACCATGAAGTTGGATGCGCGTCGCTTCATGCGGAGCCGTTTCATCCGCCTTGCGTGAAAATAAACCTGCTGCGTGATCTTCTGCCGCATCTTCCACTCATGCTGAGCCCACTGTAGAAAAATGTTTGTTTGGCACATTTGCCAGCGACAAAACAGAAATCCTAAAACCGCTAGAATCTGATGCCGCTCCATTTCTGATTACAAATAAAGAAACTTGCGCGCGGCGTCTTCTTCGGGGGTTTTTGCGTTGTTTCCTTTAGCGGTTCTTGATGCAGCGCCTCTAGAGGCGAAGGAGTAAAGAGGTTGATGGTGCTGTGTGAATGTGAACCGCACCAGCTGAAAATGTGACAGATATTGCAATTTAAGGGCGTATTCACAGTCCCCAGTAGAACCAGCTATATACTGGAAGAGGCTGCATGAACCAATTGAGTGGTTAAGATCAGAGAATAATATGTTAGAATGATCCATTTGGACTTAAATTAATTGAAGATATATGGCAAGATTTAAAATGTAGGTTTCCAGAAGGACTCAATCCAATTCATACATCAATTTAAAGTGACAAACTCAAGCAAGTTCGTCACTTGGGGTCATAGTTTGCGTCAATGGTGAAGCATCTATAAAGTGTCTGTTGTGTATTTTATTTGCAGCAGTTTTACAACAGTTATTACTAATTTAAAAATTAGGCACAGATCGTCACAATAAACAGAACAAATTAAATGGTCTTCATAAACAAACGGTGGCTGCCCTGTAATTACAACGTCTTTGGTTTAGCAAAGACTCAAACAGCTTGTTTTGCGGTTTCAAGCTGACCTTAGCCAATTTCCTTCCCAAACTGAGAATGGCCATCTAAATTTAATCTGTAAGCATCTCTGACACGGGTCATGTTATGCTAATTAAGCCTTGAGCAAATGTAAGAACTGCTTTGTGGAACCATGCATCCTTCAGGGACAATTTTCCAACTGCATGAGGATGGAAAAGAGAGGAATAGTTGAAGCAATGAATGAAAAAGAAATCACTAAGGCTTAAGTACATTTGAAAGAATACTAACAAAACTTTCCCATAAGTTCTATTGTTTTGTGTGTTTGGGTGTGTGTGGATGAGCGGCACACATTAAACTTGTTGCGCTATGACTCAGACTTCCCTACAATTACAAGAGGCGATCATACAACCCTGACTGCAATCTAACACAAATCTGCCCACACACTCCTCTCTTCTCTTCCTTACTTCCCCCCTTCTACGCTGAATTCTTTTACATATGGTTTTAGTCTGCATATTATAAAGCATATGAAACAAACTGGCAACTTTCAAATCATGGCATTTTTCAATGTTTTTTAACAGGAAGTTGTGTAACATTCCAACGCTCTGTGACAATTAAACCTTTGTTTTAACAATAAATTTAGTGTCCCGTTCCATTTTTTGCTCTCCTGCAGTTGTAAAGAGAGCACGGCTGGTCAGGGTTGAGTGTGTGTGTGTTTTAATGACAAAGACCCCGGCTCTGTATCTGGAAGTAATCATCTCGTCAAGGCTGCGCTCCACAACCCCCTCCCTATGATGTAATTGGAGTTTTTTTTTTTTTGTTTTTTTTTTTGCATGAGGCTTCATGGAGGTTTTAGGGGATTTTTCTAAAAGTTACTTTTCATTCATTCTGATTGCTTGTTGTTACCAAAAGAAGATAAAAAGAGTTTAAATTAGCAGGTTTGCTTTATGTTGTATATCCCTCTGGTATATTTGGGGTGTTTTTACCCTCCGTCTGTAGTCTGGGGGAGCGAGGTTGGCCCTGATTCAAACACAGCAACAGGGGCCTCTGCCCGCCTCCATATATACTGCTGAAACAACAGTCTAACATCAAGTATTGCAGACACTTTTTCCCCCTTAAACACAATGTGGGAGGGCTCCACTGTGTGGTAAAAGTCTGGCAAAGTCTAACTTGTCTGCGGATTAAAAACACTCAGAAACTGTTGACAGGAGATTTGGTTTAGATAGTGAATTTGAAAACGACGGATGGACTCTGTCACAAGACGTGTGCACATTTGCAGTAATTCACTCAGCGTCTCTGTGCTGGAATATGATCTAACAGTCACATGATATCGATCAGTGCGAGGTTAGAGGTCAGAACTAGATGTTTAGAGGAACAACATCTCTTAGTAGGAGAGATTAAATGTTGATACCTCCTAAAATCTCTACATATTTTGATAATGCTACTTCTTAGTCCTTTTCTTCCTGCTTATTTTTGTTGTGGTTTATGAGTGATTCCCTGCACAACCAGAGAGGGGCAGCAGCTGTGCCTCCTCCAGGAAAGTAAACACACCCGCTGTCTCCCCTCTCACTCCCCTCCTGGAGAGGAAAATCTCAGCAGAGAGTTGAAGGTGGGAGGGGAAAGGGTCTCCTGTCTGATCCTTTGTCATGGGAAGACTTTCCTCTGCTGCTTCAGAGCAGAGAGGCAGGCAGAAGGAGGACCTGAGCTTCAAAACTTATAAGCGGCCAGCAGAGGATTTTAAACTATGTAAACTTGAGGTCAGTGTCTTTTTTGTTGTTTGTGTGTTTTTCACCCCTTTCATTATATATCACTTCATTATTTTCTGATAAATCTTTTTGATTGAGACAGTGATGGTTCTGGAAAGTGACAGAGTTGTATCAGATTTCATGTTAGGCTGCTCCGCTCTGCACTGTTTATATTAGAGCGAGGTTCACAGCTGCCACCAAATGTGTTTGGAATGTAAAACACTGCAGAAGAAATGAGCTGAATTTGATTATGGTATAAATTAGGCACAGGGTTAGGTTTCAGACATTTTTGCAAGAAAGGTGCAAAAGGTCACAAAAATGAATTTTGATCCAATTTGATGATTAAAAAATCTTTATGGTTTCTCCTTCATGACCACTGGACTTTAAGCAAGAAGAAGATAGCTATATAACAAAACAGTGTTGTGGAAATTTATTGGGATTATATTACATGCAGTTAAATTATAAACATTTCACAAGTGAATATTTATGTTTATTTAATTGCAAATGAATTTGAAACATAAAAAAAAAAACTCTATTGCAGTCTCTACATACTTATTTAGTCAAATACTTAAATATGACATTGACACAAATCTGTCTGTCCCATAGTACTAAATGCATTATTTTTTATGTATCAGGTATTTGTTTTGAAAGTTTTAGCTTCACCAACGCAACTATTTGTTACTTTGTGTCATTTTTATCTCTGGAAACTGTATATTAAATGTGTACACATCAGAATTTTGTGGATAGTTTCAGATGTTTTTATTTTTATTTTTTTGTGAAGCTTTGACCTGGCGTTACTGATTGTTGGTAATTATCTTTGAGAACCATCCCACAGGTAACAGGAAGAACAGCATGTATAAAATGTGCTGTCCTTCCTGCGTTAAGCCGATATTAATTATTTTTAAAAGGAACAGACACAACATTACGCCATGTGTGTAAGAAAGCAGTCACAGGATCTTACTATTATTTTAAAGACAAACATTAATTGTCCTCAGGTGAGAAATTAGTGCTGTTAGCACACCTAGCATCATAAATACAACAGTGTCCATGTTTATGTCTTAAAGATTGTCAAACCTTATTTTAACTCTGAGATTTACAAAAGTTTGCCAGATTTCTAAATTCAGCATGCTCCACATGTTGTAATAGGTCAAGGCTTCCCTGTCTCATCTTAGACATGTCACTTCACTCTGGCTTTTTTAGCCAGAGTGAGCTAAGGACAAAACTGAGCAGGACATAAAGAACACAATTTCCTTTTGAATATCTTCATAATTTTTTATTTATTTTTACCTTCTCCATCTTTGGTTCTCTGATATTGAAACTAGCTAACTTTGAGTTTTCTTTCTTTAATAAGAACATTAACAAAAGAGTGTTTCTGTTTAAAGTTGTATTATTCACAATTGATCCAGTTCTATTGACCAGCTCTTTATTTTAAATAATAGAAATCAAGTTGCAGTTGTGTATTTATTTAGTGTGTGTCTTGCAGTTGCACACACAAGTTTGTGTTTTGGTACTCTGAGTGAGGTGGAGAACAGACACAGGGGGAGGAGCACAGTGTGTGTTCATTTGATATATGAACATAGCATATATAAATAAAGATTTTATGGAGCAAATATTGTTAAAAATCATCTCAGTTGTCTATACTGCCTTCATGTAAATGTGGTCTAAAGGAAAAAAAGAGAGAATTTCAAGAAAGAGACAACTGACAAAAGTGACAAGTGATAAACTGGCAAGTCTGAACCAAAGAAAAAGCATCTGCATGACAAAGTAAAAGTGATATTTGCTTGAAAAATATCTCATTCAAGTCTCAAGCAAAAGTGTACCAGTTTTTTTTTTCTTAACAATTTAAAAGAAACAGATTCACAAGATCTGACTCTCTGCAAAGTGCTTTAAACCCAACACTGTTTCAGTTTCTGTGATCCAGTAGTGACTCTGTATGGTCCATTCTTTTACTGGAAAATTGCTTATGCATTTTCAACTTCCAAAGTTTTTCCATCTGTTATTCTTTTCTTAGCATGGAAATGTAATTGTAAAACAATTATTGAGAAATGCAAATCGACTGCGGTTTGGGCTTTACTCAATGTAGAAATACTTTTCTTCCCACACGTTAGATGAAAGCTATCTTATCAAAGGGCATTTCTCAAACTCTTTACATGTGCACCACCCTGCTGACCTAAAATGTGAGTGATGGACCAAACACCCTCTGCCTGTGATTTGAAGTGGGTGGATGGAGGGAGTTCACCCCCTCTCTCTCTTTTTCTTGGAGGTCTGGAGAATGAACTCATGCTGACTGGATGCTTGACGGTGTAAGAGGATACCCTGTTTCCTGTTGGCGCTCTCTCCAGACAGCAAGACTAGAAACTCTCAGATCAGCCATCTCTGTCTTTCTATGTGCTGTGTGTGAGTGAATGCCGTCTGTGGATTCAGGAACAAGTCATGTCTGATTTATTCAAAATAACCATCTTGGGTCTCTGGAACTAATTACATCGTCATTTACTAAAAATGCAAACCTGAAATGATGAACATACTTGAGATGACATTCTTTGCCAGTTTTACTGCAAAAATCATTATGTCACTATTGTCACGAATTCAAATCTAAAGGTAAGGAGTGAAGAAAGAACCAACAGGACAATAAATTGCGTAATTGTCAGCAGACCAATTAAAACTGCTTTTCAAGATTTTATTGGGAAAACAGGCTAGACCAAAACTAAACCCTGTTTTAATACTCATTCCTTTGGAAAGTTTTTTTTCTCCCCCTTTTCCTCTAAAATATGCACATCTGGAATATCAGATGGACTTCTGGCACTGTTTTTTTTTTTTTTTTTTTTTTTTTTGTATTTTCAAAGGCAAATTGATGAGGGGAGCTTATTTCATATATTCCCTCCATTGATAAAAACAAAGTTGATCAGTATTGCAGAAATATTGCTGTAATAAGTCAATAAGCAATTAGAAAATGATTCATCTCAATTTTTGAGTATTTCATAGCATTCTAAGGTTTTTGAGTGTTTCATAAGATTTCATAACATAACATTTATCTCATCAACCTATATGTTTATTTTTCACTTAACCAATATAATGGTGAAGTGGTGTTTAGTAAATGTCTCTCATGTGGACTGAAATGTATGTATATGTTGATGCAACATCAGCATGCATGTAGCATCGTTAGCGACAGACGTGCAAGTCAAGGGTGCAGATTAGTGTTGCCATGCCTCGACTGCTTGTGGACTGTTTGTGGTCACTAGTAATGAGTATTTTTCACTGCGATGGAATTTCGCACCACTTTTCTCTGTGAAATTGAGGGCTTTTGAGCATGAATGCCCTGTTTACAGCCTCTCTTAGATTTTGACTCGGTCAATCCAAAATCTTTACGTTGACTGAAGTCCAGACATTCTCCTTCAGGAGTTTCAGAAAGCAAAATTCTTGGTTCAGGTCATCAGGCCATGTCTACCTTTTCGTACGACATTCAATTTCTGAAATGCCATCTTAACTTCCAAAACCATTAAGATTTATCTTATCAAACTATATATTTATTTGGAGGTCATCAAGAGAAAAAGAAGAAATGCATAATTAAAATTCCCAAATTGCTGTGATTTTTAAGGTGGCGATGAGTGCATGTAAACATCTGACACAAAGGTGTCAAATTAACACTTTGCCAACAAAATCTTGTTTTATATCCCAACCTAACAGCTTTGACTCAATGGCACAACAATATTCATTCCTGTCTGTTGTTTTTTCACCCTGTGTTGAAACTTTTCTCTTTCCATTCACAGGTCTCATCTGAATCATCCAAACTTCGCTCTGATTCATCTGAAGGGGCAGATCATTGTGATGAACAGTATGCTTCCTCAAAGGAGCGCCGTCGCCACGTTGGGCTACGCTTCTGGTGAGACAAATGATAGAAATCATATTGGTAATCAGTCATTGATCTGCAATAAACAGTGAATCTCTAGCTGACAATAAAATCGAATAGTTAACATCTACCAAGATGACACCAATTACGAATATATGGCTTGTAAGTTAGAATTTCTCTACAGGTTGTTAGTGCTATGTAAAAGGTCAATACATTACATGGGGCAGCAAATCTCTTCTCTCATTAGTATTAAAACCTAAAACTAATTTCTGAACCTATGTTTGAGGAGAGGCTAAGAATTTTGGTAAGATCAAATGATCTAGTAATAACTTATAGTGTATGTTCAGCGTCTCGCCATGCTGACCCAGACGCTATCATCTCTTTGCTTGGCTTGGTATTTGACTCTACTCTGGATATTATTTGCAGTTGAGACTATGATGTATTCTGCCCTGTCTTGGTTCACGAGCATTCTTCCATTTTTAGAAGAGACCAGACCAATGACTGAGCCAGTGTTTGTATTGGCCTCAGAACTGCAGCGTACATTCTTCAGTGGTTTTCCCCTCTTCTTACCAACCACACAAGATAGCAGATCATGTCGCTCAGCTTTTGCTTTGTGTTGTTAAATACGTTTAGTCTAACATGGCTGATTATATAAAGAGTCTGTTTATGTTGAGTCCTAAAAGGTGCAGGATTTCATGCTTTGTCAAACCTCTGTTTTCTTCAGACTGTTTGAAGATTGAGCACAGCAGTGGCAGCTCTGTGGGGGGCACATTGCTGAGGGGCTCTCGATCTAAAGCTGAGCTTCAGGAACTGATGGAGACTCTGCAGCGCAGAAAGAGTGCTCTGGAGGCCAGCTTGAGGGCAGCTGAATGCAGTCGCAAGTACCTTAGTGTACCTGGATCTGTTGCCGGCCAGCCCAGCAGGCCATTGTCCATCCTCAGCAACACAGAACGACCTCCATCCGCCTCCAGAAACTTTTCCTACATTAATAGCAACAGTGTGCCTCCATCGCCACGTCAGGGCGAACGCCAGATTAGCACCAATGGTTTGTTTCGTCATTCCTACTCTCGCCACCAGTCACAGGACAGCCTGCTGCTTTCTAATGCATCTGATGGAAATTCTCTGCTGTCCTCGTATGGGGAGCCAGTGCCTCGTTCTCCTAGGGTCAAGAGCGGGGCGGCCAGTATGCCATCCAGTCCTCGGATGAGCCGTAGACTCAGCTCTCAAAGCAAAGCCGTTGGAGAGTCAAGGCAGAGGAAATACTCCACCGGTTCTCTCAACAACCTGGGGATGCATAGCCGTTCTTTGCCACGACTTCACAATGCGGCAGACCCCCCTGTGTTGTCGCTGCCCTCTCGTCACTCAGTGGGTTCCCACAGGGTGGTGGTCTCAGCAGGACAGCGGCGCAGTCTTTCCTCCCTAGAGCAGCCCCCAGATGTGACCGTGCCTGCAAGCATGCCCAGCACATCCAGGAGGTCCAGCCTTGCTTCACTTAGCTCCCTAGGTATAGAGATTGACGGAACGGGATTAGATCTGGGCTTAGGAGAAAGGAGGTTGTCATTTGGGAAAAGCGGACTAAGTCCAGGACAGAGGGTGGGCAGCATCAGTTCTCTGAATGGCAAAGAAGAGCTGAGAGATTATCACCAGCATCAGAGAGATGAGCGACTCAGGGAGCAAAAAGTGCAGAAATTGGTGAGTTGTTCTTTTCTTACATTTTCTTTGGTTGACAATTGATTGACTACAAATGCACCTAATCTCCTGTGTGCAGGAATGCCAGCGTCTAGAAACCATCTTAAGCCTGTGCACTGAATTGGGACAGGTGGTGAGAGAGCCGACGGGCTCAGCTGTTTCTGATCTGCAAAAGATCAATAAGGAGCTGGAGAAGCTGCAGGTGTCAGACGATGAGTCTGTGTTTTCTGACTCCCCTAGCAGCACTGCTCCAGACACCTGTTTTGGGGCCAAAGCCAGAGATCTCCAGCTTCCTGAGGAGCAGCAGGCCATCCAGCGTCAGCAGGGAAACTACAGGTCTCTCTCACCTGCTGTAAATCTGAACAGCAGCGCTCCTTCTCCTTCTACACACCACAGAGCCAAAGTAAGCAGCATCACAGAATAAAGATAAAGTATATGGAAACAGTCAACAGTGGCAATAAATGAACCCCCAGTTCTGCATGTAGATTCAGTCTTCCTACAGCATGATCAAAAGTCACTTCACTGGTACTCAGAGGAAGCTCTGTAACTGTAAGTTGCTATTTTCTGTTCCAGAATGATTAGGGAAACCTTCACTGCAGTAAAACCTGGTAAAAAAAAAAAAAACAACAAAAAAACTAATGAGGCTCTCCCCCTTCTGTGGAATGCAATTAATCTGAGTGCTGACATTATGTTTATCTGTGTCTGTTTACCTTTTTGCCATATCTCAGTTTTTCTCAGCTTAAAGTAAAACAGTACAGAAAACAAGGTTTCCAAGAAACTACAAACTATGAAAAAACACAGACTCCTATTACATTATTTTAAACACACACAAATTTTGTTGATCAAAACTGGAAAGCTGGAATTGTGTGTAGCCCTCAGAGCTCTGCTTTGTGGTCTTTTCCACATAATTTCGATGCATAATTTCATTCACTAAAGTCTGTTTTAAGTACTCTAAGACGGTGCACTTAGCAATTTGTACAGTTCCTGTTTATGTAAGTTGGACAGACATATAAACATGGAAATCAGACTCCTCAGGCTTTGAAGTGACTACAATCTGACCTCATTTTTATTCCACCACCTTTTTTGGAGACGTTAAACTGGAACGCCTCACCGCTCTTTATCAAAAATAAATAAACATGTTTAATCCACAAATAATAATAAGCTACCCATATACCAAATTATGAGAGGGATTTTTTGCTGCCATAGAGGCCACCTTTTTCCATTCTATCTTTTTTTCCCCCAGTTTTTCCATTCTGGAGCCGTAACCTAACAGTGTCTGGTTTTAATGAAGAAGTTCAAGTTTTGTTTCAGCGGTGAACCATTCAAACTCCTGGAGGAGTTGTGTGTGTGTGTGTGTGTGTGTGTGGGGGGGGCAGGAAATGACTCGATCCCACAGTGAATTATTGTGTGCATGTGTTTGTGTGTATGTTCAGCTGTGCATGGATGTGCACGAGGAGAATGCAAGACTGCATGCACAGCAAAGACATACACTTTTCCAGATGTTTATAACATCCATCAAAGTAATAGAGATGAGAAATTGAAATGTACATATCACAGGTAATCCTTTTTTATCGTAAAGGTTCATACTTTCTTTAGATATAGCTCTCATAAAATACTGAATCTGAGTTCGGTGTGAATTTTTCTGTTTTGTTTGAGTTGCGACAGTGTTTTATAGTCTCCAAATAAGCAATCTCCATTGCTGACATTCCTCAGAGGAGTGTGTGCCGGACAAAATGCTGCTTACAACACATCTGACGGAACTATAAATCAGGAAGACTTGCTAAACATACAAGTGTCAGATGAGAAAATAACCCACCTGGCTCCTATAAGCAGGAATCATTTCATTCTGAGACAGCTTGCTTCAATTTAAATGTGTGACTGAATATTTAAGAGATGTTGCTTGATGGTGCAAGATGTGGGAGTGCCTTGGCATGCCTTGGATTGCCCAGCTCTAATAGTGATTTCCATTGCACAAAGTGGAAAAGAATCCTGCCCTTGTTGCCAGTGATCCTTTTTTGGATGAGTTAGGCAGCAGCTGCTGTTGTGTAACAGAATAAAACCCATATGACAAATAATTGCAAAGGCATAAGCACAGAAAACTGTCTCTTATCTTGTTTAAAACCGTTTTTATTGACACGATGACATTTTGAACAGCTTAGTTGTGTGTTTACATTGGAAGTCCGTGATTTATTTCCATTCTCGGTGTCGTTGCAGGCCTTGGAGAGCATGCAGCTGAAACAAGAAGTATCTCATTTAGAGGAAGAGAGAATCCAGGTTTTGAACAACATTGAAGAGCTGGAGCAGAAGATCAAAGACCTGGACAACCAGATGGAGGAGTCTTTGCGTGAGGTACAGCCAGATAGCTATTCTGTGCCAGAAAGCACAGGCACAGAACCAACATCTGAATGACTTTTCCTAACATTTCAAAGAAAGATTGATGATAAAGAAGACCTGATTTCTTTGGATTTCCCTATGTTACTCTACATCTACCTACTCAGAAGAGCTTTTTATCAAGATTTTTTTTAGCTCTTAATTTCATTTAGGAAATTTAACCCTTCTGACAACTTACATATTTTGAAGAACAGCAGGTTATGTACAATGCAAAAAATCGCCAGGTGCCGTAGTCCATCTGACTTAATGTTTGATATTTTGTGCATTCAGAGGAGATATTCTGCTTAACTGGGTCTGATGTTGGGTTATTTCAGCTACTGTTGCCGTTCCATCATTTCAGTCCATTCACCTCCGAACTTTGACATCAACAAGGCATTTTCATCCAAAATGAAGAAATGGTTGTGGGTGGAAATCCCAGCAGATCAGCAGTGTCTGAAATACTCAGACCAGCCAGTCTGACACCAACTATGAGTCTGGGGATCATATTTTCCTTTGCATGTGTTTAGTTTGGTAAACGTTTGCAGCAATGAATCTATATTACAAAAAATGCAATCAAAAATAGCTACTCAAAACTGAGAGTCGGAAAGCATATTTTCCAAAATGCTGTCAGCTTGTTTTCACTAATAGCCCATATGATGGCATAAGTTACCACGGTGACTAAAACATAAATGTATATCCAGGACTCCTACTTATGTCTGACCTTTCTGCAGATGGAGGTGGAGTGTGCCCTGCTGGATGGAGAACAGGAGTCTGAGATGACCCAGCTGCAGAGGGAAAAGGAGCTGTTGGATGAACTCAAAGAAAAAATGCAAAGTATCGAGAGGACAAGCAAGCCTGAAAAATCTCAGGTGCAGATGCACAAAAAGGGTTTTAAATAAATTAACCATTGTATTTGGTTGCAAGGTTAGAGTTTTGGAGGACAGATAAGAATATTAATAGTTGTTTTATTATAAACTGTTTGAACTCTAGTAATAGTTTAGAAATAGAAAGCAAGCATGAGGAAGTTTAGATGGCATGAGCCATAGCACTAACAGACTATCAGGAGTTGGTCCAGTTAAACCACAGCATCCTAAAAAAGGTTCTGTTACATTTCTTTGAAACTAAACTAACTGAGCTTTTCAAAGTAAATGATGAAAGCCCTAAAGTACAATTAGCTGAGAAATCTTCTATGAGCTCTCACCAACTCTCCAAATAAGGAAGCACAAGCTTTTCCAAATGATGCCATAAAAATAGCCCAGTTTAAACAGCCCAAGAGACAGCGGCTGGCTGAAATGCATCTTAAGCACCTGAACTAACTCAAAACCCAAACACTAAGGTTCTCATTTTTCACATTCGTCTCCTGCCCTTCCATTCTTTTCCCAGTGCGTCTGTTTTAGAGTTATTACTCTCCTTTCGTGACCTTGTTCTGAACATTCCTGGCTCATGTTGTTTCTAATTATTTAATTCTCATCAGTTTAATATGACTGAACTCTGTGATATAATCTACGTCTGCATACGTCTCTGATGTCACCCAGGAAAGTGAGGAGAAGTCAAAAACCTCAGAGGATTCAGAATTTCAAAAGCTGGAGAGAGAAATCAAGCAGGAAGAGGAAAACGAGAGTCAAAGCCAAGAGTTGCTGCGGGACATCGCCGAGTATCAGCGTCTCAGCGTCACTCGCAAGGTAGAAGAAAACTGCCTGAGTTTTTCACATAGCATGTTGACACTTTAGAGGCTTTCGCTTCTCTACATGAAAACTCGCTTTTGTTCCAAATGGCTAAACTCCTCAAAGTCACAAGCAATTTCTGATGATGACTCACAATGAAAACAGCACAATGCAAATATTAGTGTGATTTTTAGCTTATAATTGTCTTTTTATGTTATTAACCTTTTTGCAGGTTTTGCATAAAAGCTGCAAAGTTAGTGAGCTCAGTTGCTGTGAAATGTTTGACATAGTTTAGTTGACAATAAGCCTGCAAAACCAAGGACAAAAGAAATGAGCTAAATACGACTAAGCTAAATGTGAAAGAAATTCTGATCTTTGATTAGAATTTTTAAGTGACGTGATTTGTAAAAGTTGTTATGTCTTGGCTTGAACCTTTTTGCATTTTGTGTGACCAAACTAAAAATCTTGTACATATGTAAGTATATTTTATTGGAGTTGAAATAGGTAAACGGTTAAGGATCAGGTTTATTCAAGTCCCAAAGGCCAAATAATATCTCAGTAAATGCATATATGGCAGGAATTTGTATTGAGCCCTCCTGAGTCAATACTTTGTAGAAACACACATGGTGAAATGGATTTTTGGTTCATGTCTCTCCCACCTTTGCACATCTATAGATTTTTTTTGTCCATTATTCTTTACAGAATAACAGTCAAGTCAGATAGACTGGACTTTTCACTTCACAATTAAACAGTCTTTTCTAGTGGTCTGATACACAAAAATCCTGATAAATTATTGAGGTTTGTGTTCATAATGTGCTAAAGTGCAGTAAAGGTGCGACAAAAATGTTTTTCTAAGGCGATGCATTTACAAGACACCATCTGCTGCTGATTCTTCAACCTACACTACATCAGATATTTTTAACTGTTTAATTTTTTTTTCTTTCTCCACTTTGATAAAGTCAGCAGATATTTTATACTGATGCCACCTTGTTGATTTTTCCCCCCACAGGAAAGAATCATGACTCTGAAGAAACAGTCCTCTCAGATCACTTTGCAGGCTCAGCAAGAGAAAGAAAACTTCCAGAGAGAGAAAAACAACTTGCTTGTCATGCTTCAAAAGGTAAAGAAAGAACTATCTCTGCATGCGGATGTCACAAAAGTTTCATTTTAATCAAGTCAAGACTACGTGGCATCTGCAGGAGAGAGACAAGCTGCTGTCGTTGGAAGGAAAGTACGCAGAGTTGTCTGAGGGCCAAACTTTGACCAACAACCCTGTTACCATCAAAGAGGTAGGAGTTTGTTACAGTAATGCTGCAGCACTTTCAGGATAATTTCCTGTTTTGCGATTGCTCTGATTTGTGTGATCGCTGCAGCACTTGAACTCCCTGAAGGAGAAGAGAAGAAGTAGCAAAGAAAGCTCTTCCCATCCTATCGAAAGCATTCCTCATAAGAGAGGCCAGCAGCTCCTCGGCTCCTATGGCAGATCTCTGGGACGCTCGCTTCCTCCGAAGGTCTGATTCGCAATCTAAGAAAAACATAATGATGTAAAAAGTTAAATAGAGTGGGTAGTGATCTTAAAAGGTGATATTCTTCAAAGTTGAAGTTGACTGCAGTATACTTGAGTGAAGAATAAAATGGAAATGACATTGGTAATTCAGATTCCAGGCTTTAGAGGAGGGGGTTTTATAGCCTTATCGTTTTTACCCAGACATCTCCCGTGAGACGGATCCACCCACAGCAGGAATTCTCACTTTCACTCTTGCTTGCGACATCTATTGAGATTAGGAGAACTTCCAGGAGTTGGGCTCTAATATGTGGTCCTAAACATGTTGGGTGCTTTCATATTGTTCCTCAGGCACATCTGCCTTTATCCCAAAGCTCCAGCTGTGGCAGTGTCATTCCACAAGGCTTCAGCTTCTCTCCCCGGGAAGTGAACGCCCGTCGGCTGCCCAAGGGTGAGTCAGAGTGACACAAATGCATCTTGTTCCAAATAAATCCTAGCAATAGTTGTAGTAAATTACATTGCCCCGAACATCTACGTATGACTGGATTCATAGTTTTTGAATCACAGAATGAGTATCCTCCTTGAAATAGTCTGCTTTTTAGTATGTTACAATGACCAAGTACATCAGAAATGATGGGAAGGTGGCTGCAGCAAAATGCAGGCTAGTCCTTGATGAAACATTGTCGAGGCATACACATTTCTTGAAGTTCCTATAATTTAGGAAGATACTACTTATTAGCAGTGGTTACCATTTGCTGCCAGGGCTTCATTGCCATGTTGTTCTTTCAGCAGGAAACAGCCATGCTCACATGAACGACGACAGACAGAGGCAGAGTGATTTTTGCAGCAGGATGGTCTCTGAGGCCAGCGTGTTCCTGGACACCTTCTCGTATCCGGACAACAGCCAGGCATCGGACACCGTCAGTGTGGACAGTTCGGACAGCCTGGAGACCAGTTTCTCTGCGTGTTCACCTGACAACATCTCCAGGTCAGAACGGAGCCGCTACGATAGAAGTTTACGTTCATTTTAACTAAAGAACCAATAGGAGAGTCATTGTAATGTTTTCAGAGTGTGAAGTTCTTCCAGTGAGACCCTGCGAGGGTTTTATTGCAGATGGTTTATTGTAAGAAGGAGAAATTCTCTTGCAGGATGAAAGCTAAAGGGTAATTAGAGAGGATCTGAATTTAAGAAGGAGCACAGAAGAAATAATAAAGCAGACAGAGAATAAGAAACTTGAGAAAGATGACGATTTATCTGGTGGTTCTGAAATGCAGTAGCTTTGTTTTCTTTATAAGTCCTGTGTTCCTGATTTCAGTCTCTTTAGTGACATTCTTTCCTTTACCAAACATCATTAAAGCAAAACACCCAGGGGATTTAAAGCTACAGCTAAGCACAAAATTATTCACTTCAATTAGATATGAGAAACAACATAAAAGGAATGTTAGGGAAACATTGTTTTATTTAGATTTAAAAGAAAATAAAAGTAATAAATTGAATAGGCAATAATGAAATAAATATTTATGACAGCCTAACCAATGATCAGTGGAAATCAATGGAAAAATCTATGTTGGCACTTTTTTTTTTTTTTGAGAAATTCTGTTTCTTTTGTGTTGAGCTGTGCGCTTCTTCTCCTAGTGCCAGCACTTCCAATATGGCAAAGATTGAGGAAATGGAGCGTTTACTCCGAGAGGCCCAGGCTGAGAAACTGAGACTCCTCGAGCACAGGGTAAATGGCCAGACCCGGACCGAAGCTCGGTGTCTGCATGCGAAAAAGCATGTGACTTATTTTCCAGCCGGGTTGTGCAGGAGCGGGAGATGGAGATGCGCAGGCAGGCCCTGGAGGAGGAGAGAAGGAGGAGAGAGGAGCTGGAGAAACGTCTGCAGGAAGAAACGAGCAGGAGACAGAAACTTGTGGAAAGAGAAGTGAAGCTCAGGGAAAAACAGAGATCGCAGGTGATTCACATTCTTGATGTAAATTCATTACAAAAGGGGTCTGATTAATATTTTAAGAAACTTCCTCTGTAGTCTCGGCTGCTGACTCGCTACCTCCCCGTGAGAAAAGATGACTTTGACCTTCATGGCCACATCGAAGCAGCCGGACACAACCCAGATGCCTGCTTCCACCTGGCCATCACCGACAAAACCTGCAGAGGATTCCTGGTTAAAATGGGCGGGAAGATCAAGACGTGGAAGAAACGCTGGTTTGTCTTCGACCAGAATCGGAGGACGCTCACATATTACGCAGGTGGGGACATCTATCTCTAGGGTGAAACTCTGAAGACCCAAAGGTTTCATCGCATCACGCTTCTGTTTATGTGCTCTGCTGCAGACAAACACGAGAACAAGATGAAAGGAGTCATTTACTTCCAGGCCATTGAGGAGGTGTACTATGATCACTTAAAGAACGCACACAAAGTACGTGAGCAAATGTGTATGTGTCTTCATCCATAGTGAGGGCCAAAACCCCGCAAATAAATACATTTGTTAAAGAACATTTTGTGCATGTGTAAAACATTAAACTCATTTTTAAAAATAGATAGATAAAACTGAATCTTTATCAATATGTCAAAAGTTGATTAAGTGCATAATTACATATTTGAGTTGAATATATGTAAAGTAGATCTTTGCGTCTGATTGGTCAAACTCAGACCAATCACCTTGACTTTTACTGCTTTTGCTTCCCCGTCTTACTGACCCACCATGTTTAGGTCCAATTTTTATAACTCTCTTTTGAAAAATGTTTTCATTATTAAAATTTAAAATACAACCAACATATTGCAAAAACTATTGGATCTCCCTCACTATTTTGTGTTTTAATTAATGATTTATATATGTAGTTATTTGACTAATTAATTAATTAACTATGGGTGAGAAATATATATATATATATTTAACGTTTTTATTTCCTCTTTTTCTAAATTACCAGTAACTTATTTATTTGTTGGAAAGCGACACTTGTGGCCCTCAGTACTTCCTGCCAGATCCAATTTCCTTGAACTATCTCACATCTGCTTATCCGCTTCTTTTCTCACTCCTGTCCCTCTCTCCTCCTCCCTCCACATATTCCCGAAATCCCACCAGAGCCCCAATCCTTCTCTGACTTTCAGTGTGAAGACCCATGATCGTGTGTACTACATGGTGGCTCCGTCTCCTGAGGCCATGCGTATCTGGATGGACGTCATCGTGACAGGCGCCGAAGGACACATGCACTTCATGGTGTAGCACACCCGCTTTCACCTTTATTTTCTTTGCCATTGAGTTAAGCAAGTTTCAGTCCTCTGCACATGTCAGAGGAACGGCAAACACATGTGGATCAGAGAGGGATTTTACCTAAACAGTTTCTGTGTTTATGATGACAGAAATTTACAAATGAGCAGAAAGGAAATGTGTGCAGGCTTTATTATGCAGCTGTGTATAAAAGACAAAAAGTGTTTGGTGTCAGAAGAAAGCCATGTGGCTGTTTTAATTAAGTTGTTTATGTTTTGTGAAAAGCTTAAGTATCTCTTAATCTCACAGCAGGTGATTTTCTTGTTTTTCAATCAGGGAAGCTTCTAAATGACGGAACCTAACATGCTTTGATGGGTTGGCCCCAGAACAAATTAGTTTTCTATTAAAAACAATCTTTTATCAATATTGGATAATTTTAATAAATACAGGTTTTTGCATTCAATGTGATTGCGTAAAAGTTGTAAACTGTCCCTCTTTTCACATCACTTGGAAAACAATAATCCTCAACATATTTTAGCTTTTCACCCTTTCTGAAAATTCCTTTAAAGCTTTACTTTGTACGTTATGGAGAAAATACATTTTCAGCTAATAAATAGTGTCCAAAAGTCGTGTTTTCAACAAGCAGTAAACATGCAACAACACAGTACCTCATCTGTGATATGAAAAAGTTCCAGCTGGTACCTTGTTAAAGTATAATACTTTCCATTTATTTTTTGTTAAAGAGTTTTGACTTTCATGTCTTTTAATTCAGGTAAAAATAATAAGTTGAACAGTGCTTCCAACAGGCTGCTAAAGATCTGATTTAAATTAAAGCCGCTTTCTCTGAGAAGTTTTCTTAAACACCAGGCACCTGAAAGAAATTCACCCAATTTCTTTTAGGTGAAAAAAAAATTGGGGGTTTTCCACCTAAATTTTATAGCTTTGAAAGTCTTTCTTTTTGTGGCTTAGTAAGGAAACTAAGCCACAAAAAGATTTTTTTTTTATTTTTTATTTTTTTTATTTTAGGTACAAAATAAACAGGGAGGAAAATAATCCCCCATGCCAGTTTTGAATGTTACATGAAAGGCTTACCGTATTTTCTGGACTATAAGTTGCGACTTACACTCTGTAGCGACTTATGTGAGGAAATTAACACTTGATTATATCATATCACATGTTATTTTCACACTAAACCGCAAGAGGGTGCTATAGATTTCTGTTATTCTATCTTCGGAGTAGGTAGCAGCTACATTCATCCAGCTTACTGAGTTGTTTACAAGCGACATCGAGGACGAAGATTTCATTGTGTTTAGTGATTTGGAGAGACACGGATGATTTGGTAAACTTGTTATTTATGCTACAGTTATCTGAATAACTCTTAATATGTTATGCTAACATACCAGGCATGTTCTCAGTTTGTTGTTCATGTGTCATGTAACGTTAGCATACCGTACAGTTATTTAGCCTATTCTATTTTTCTTGACTTTCAAGATGACATGTCTGTTCTTGGTGTTGGATTTTATCAAATAAATTTCCCTCAAAAATGCAACTTATACCCCCCTTGCGACTTATAGTCCGGAAAATACGGTACATTGAATTCTTACAGGAGGCTGAACATAAATACACACCACACTTTTCAGATTGTTTATTGCGAGACAACTTAAAAAGCATGTTCCATTTTTCTTCCACTTCACAGTTACATTCTATGTTGTTTGTGAATTCTCACAAAATGACTAGAAATTTGTGTTTGTAATGTGACAAAATATGAAAAAGTCCAAGGTATGAATCCTTTTTAAAAGTATTGTACATAAAGAAAGGAGGAGTCACCAAAGATTTTTGCACAACACAGCACTTTTCTACTTATGATGGTACTTTTCAGTGTTTCTACATCACAGCCAGACTTATCCTGGGCATCCAGCCTCTCTGAGTGGTCACAAAACGCACCTTCTCTTTAGCTCAAGATTATGAATCAGAGTTTTTTACTTGTTTCACCTGCTGCTTTCAGACGACCAAAATAAGCTGACCTTGTCTGCTTACCTTATGACAGGATTGAATGTCCACTGTTATTTTTTCCTCTTTTGCTCCTGTTTCATTGCCAAAGAAGTGTTTTTTTTCTTTGCAGAAATTGGAATAATTAAAAAAAGATGATTAGGAATTATTTACAAATGCTGACTAAACATGAAGCCATGAAACTGCTACGATCACAGAAGTGCTCTGTTTTATGCTGTTCAGCTAGCTCCCTCTGTCTGCAGTGCAGGCTGCAGGCCTCACATGAAGAGGCCATGTTGTGCAGCAGTGATGCTGAATGTTCCTGCGTCACCCATGTGTTATTATCACTAATGCATTTCACCATGTTTCACCAGCAGAGGTCCTCAGCGCAGAGTGATTGCACCAGAATGACGTAATGCTCTGCCTTGAAAGCCCAGAGTCATTTATATTAAAGAACATATGCTTTATCATCAGTATTTCTTTATGTTATATAAGCAGTTATGAGCACATGTACACCATGCTTAAGAATAGCTTTTATGTAATTTTTATTTTTGTGTATTCATAAACAGATTGCCATAGTGAGAAATGTTTGACCAGCTGATGGTTAACAGACTGCAGGGTTCGCTGTTTATCCTGTGCTGATTAAGTGGTAATTAACTCCTGCAGAGGGCAGATCAGAGAGCTGATAGTGTTACAGATGTGTTGTTCCCTTCATTGTCTGTCACTTTAACATCTCAATCTTATCCAAGCCTTGAAACACAACAACTACATATATATGTGTGTGTGTGTGTGTGTGTGTGTGTGTGTGTGTGTGTGTGTGTGCGTGTGTATGTGTGTGTGTATTAATTGTGTATGTAAATACATTGCAATTGTAGCTAATCCAATAATTCAGGTTTTTGTACTCAACTTGTGTCATGAATAAATACTTCTGACCACAAAGATTTGATGTCTTCATTATGTTTTTGGCTATAATACATTTTAACAAATAGCCAGAGTAATGTTTTTTCACTAAACTGAAGCACATATTAGTTTAGTGACATATTTTTGTAAATATTTATACTGCAACAATGTGAAAAACAAGAATAAATAGTTCTGTTGTGCATTGTTATAAATATCAAGATCTTCTTTAGAGACTTTATCTCACTATCTCTGTCTCATTTTATTATAATACTCAGCTCAAACTGTCTTGAAAATAAAACTAAAATAAATTCAAATGAAATACAACATTTACAAAATAAATTACTTAAGAAATGACTGAAGTAATATACATAGTGATAATAATATATTAGTAATACAATAAAAACTATTTGATATCGATATTATGTTTGTTCTGCAGCAATAAACCATTATATTTTAAATTAAGGTATTCTGTAAAATACTAAATAATGAAACAAAGTTAAATCACAATTAAAAAGTTAATAACTATTCTTCTAATTTCATCTCTGTAAGTAGACAATGTGCATGTACTCATTAGGGTACTCATGTTTTGAACTCCTCCCTCCATAATTTGTGGCCTTTCAATTGGTTGACCTAGTGGGGTTGGCATGGAAACACAGACTGAAGCATGCTAAATTAAGTCCTACAGAAGCACGTAGACCCTCCAGAGGCAGAAACAGACACAAACTCATCCAGACCATAGAAAACCAGCATCCCCCCAGAGCTTTAATTTGTGTAACATATTTAGGGCAAAGGGGTTGGCCTTTAAACATAGCAGGAATGTGGTTAGGAAAACTCACTCCTGGAAATGTAGCGAGTGAATCATAAAAGTTTTCGGGATCTGTGGTTTTGCTGCATGGAAGGATGTCACATTATAACTTACAGGCATGAAGGCCACATTACGACGGAATCATGTGAACTAATCCTGACAAAAGGCAGCATTCACTAAATGTCTGTTTTCGTGCAGGAGTCATACTCACACCAACACTCTTTTTAGATAAAAGTCATGATATAATTTACCACAATGTTCCATACAGTAAGTCCTTATTACCACTCCGATTTCCTGTGCAAAACACATGAATCATCGCACATCTGCAATCGGTTTGTTTTTAAAAACCCTGTAATCCTGAAACACAGGTGTTACCTGGAAGCTGCAGAGCGTGTCACGGCAGAGCCTGCAGGTAGAGCTGTTCTTTGTCTCGGGGAGATACTGGATGCATCAGTCCCCGATGTGGAGAACTCCTCGTGTTCTTCTCAGACCGATGTTCTTCTATTCTCAGCTCGCAGCCTTTGGCTTTATGGAGCAAACAGAGGTCTTTTTGTAAACATAGGAAACATTTAACCTTTGTTTGTTTGTTTGTTTTTTATTTGCTTTTTACTTTTTTTAACATCAAAAGTTTTCTAATATCGCCACATGACTAGATTCAGGTGCCGCATTTTAAAGGATAGTTCAGGGGGTAAGATGAGGTCAAAAGGTTCACGTTTTACCTGAAGGAGATAACTAGTTTCATTTTTTACAAAGCCAGGTTTGATGGATTGTGGCTGAAAGTAACTGGAAATAGGAGGAAACAAGACAGAGGCACATTTCTATGGTGTAAATGCAACTCTAATCTCTTAAATCTTTCAGTGGTTTCTGTTTACATAATTTTATTATATTTAAGCTTAATGCTTCAAGTAGATTGTTATTCATAAAGAAGTCAGTGAATATTTTCACAGAAACTCATGGAGGGAGACGTTGCACCACCTATGACTTTCCTCTGTGAATCATGTAGTGAGAATGAACCAACTAAAGGATTTCCAAGAGGTTGTTTGCTGTAATAGTAGAGCAGTTCACAAACAACTAAAAACATATTCAGTTAAACTTTTATAATGTTTCAATAGACGTACACTAGTTTGTTTTGCTAGACAGTTACCTCCACCAGAATGCTTACTTCCCACTGTTCTCCTCTCCTTATCTACAATCTAAGGAACCATCAGCATTTATGTAAACTATCTCATGCAAACACAAGGACAGTTCAGAAATGTAGAAAGTAAAATTTGCATAAGCTGTCATATCTTTTTTGAGATCACTGAATACTGCATGTGTGTAATATAGTACATCTATCTCTACTTCTAACAGTCCAGGTTACTTTAAATGCACTGCATTTGTGAACATGCTCCTTTAGTGATTGAATGTAAAACTGGAGATAAATAATATTTAGTAAGCAAAAAGGTCGTGACTCCCTCTCGTTTTCTGTCTTGCTACAATTGCATGCTCTTTCTGAGTTTGGCTCGACTCCCAGATCAGGCATCATTGACAAACTAAATGCACCAACATGCAAAATGACTCTTAGAGTTACTTAATGTTTATAGGCTTTTAACAGAACTTCTTTTGTTAATCCTGATCTATTCCTGTGGTGGGGGCAGCTTTAGGGATGGTCAGACCACTTACTCTTGCCTTTTTGGAAATTTCTGAATAATTACATGCTCCGTCCTAGCGCTAATACAATTTAAATCTTATCTAAAGCAGAAGAGTTATTCAGCAAATCCATTTTCTTCCAAGAATAGCACTGACACACATTCCCAAGCCCTTTTGCTGATAATAAGGTATGCATGTTAAGTGCTTTTCCCTTGCAGCTGATTGGCCGATCCAAGCTGACATTCACAGCCTCGCTATTCAGGTCAGTGAGCTTGGAGTGCGAACGATGTTGGAGCGATGCTCCTGTGGGGGTAATCCGGGTGAGTAACAGAGAGGCAGGAAAATGGGCTAATTCCTGTTCTGCTCTAAGGCTGCGCAAAGGACAGGATACAATGGATCACTCATATTGTTTTATTGATTAAATAAGAAACAGAACAACACAGATGCTTCTCTACACAGAGATATTGTTCTCTTCTGAGAATAACTGAGTTTAAAACAGACATGTGCCACTCCCTCTGTCTCGAACGTCCACATCGCCATTCATAATGGCCTCAGAATGTCCGTTTCTCTGGAAAGAGCGATTTCCGCTCACGACCACAACAGCAGTTCACAGTAAGATCTTATAATGTTACATATGAGCAGGCAGGCTGTACAGTCCAATGTCTTGTGCAAAAATAATGGCACATTTTTTGCTACATCAATCTGTAAAGAGATGTGGAATGTGTGTTTTGTTGTTGCAATCATTTTATGCTGATCTGACATAAAGTAAAAAGCAGAAGGGGCTGGTAGCTGGAAGGAGAGTCAAAAAGAATAAAAGTACGGAAGGTTCCTACAAAACGTGGGAGTAAGAAAAGTTAAAAGCAGTGTAGAAAAGACTGAAGAAAATCTGAGTCTGTAGGAAAAGCACCCTTGAGAAGGCACTCGCCCCGTTTGTGTGTCTGTGAGCCCCAGATGTCCTCTCCTCTGGCTGCTCCTCAGCCAGGTGTTCAGGTGTGGCCATTGAGCGCATGTCCGACCAGCTCAGCACCAAAGATCCAGATTGTTGCTCCAGCTCCCCATAGAGATGTTCGTTTGTGCTTGAATGCTGTCTGACCCATTTCTTTGATTTTTCTTGGTGTGTTAAAGTAAAGAAAGAGTTACAGTATTGAAATGTGGATTAAAAATGACGATTTACATTATTAATCGTTTCGGTCCAGTGTGTTTGTTGTTGTTTTTTTTTACTTTCTTATCTGTGTGCTGCTTCCTGTAGTGGCAGGTTTATTGCCAGCCCTGCGGACGGGCACCTTGGACACAGGGATCTTTGTACGAGGGGCCTCTTTTGTCTGAGAGACCTGTGATGCAGTGTGAGAGCCGCTGCCATGCTTCAGAGGGATTTTCGAGTCACGCGCTGAACTTGTAGGAACTTTTGCTTGTTGAGGCTGCTGATGCTCCTCCTGGAGCTGTTTTGAGATTAGCCCAACTGCCTCCGGTGAGCTGATTTTATCTTTCCCCCCTGCATTATGTGAGTTGAAATAGGGTTTCTCTTGTAGCACAGGCGAAGTGAGGTCCTTGCTTGGTTCGTCATGGTGGTTTTCCCGAACAGGCTGCCTGATGACTTTTCCTCCACCAACCACAGGTATTTTACTTAGACCCATTGCTTTTGACTGTGGTATCTTCTTCTCTTTGGGGGGAAGCTCTTGGTGTTGTTCTTTTGTTTTTGTCGGGACACCTTGGCTCCTCTGTGCCCCTGCTCCATCCAGACTATCTGTCGATGCCTGCACAGAATCCCTAACCTTAGCAGAGGATGGCGTATCTATCTGACATGACACAGGGGGAGGAGGACAAGAAGCAAGTTTGAGCTCAGGAGTTTTAGGCTGGGAAACAGGAGCGGGTGTGGCGTTCAGTGGAGAAACAGGGAAAGATTGAGGGTGGGGGGAATCTATAGATGATGCCACAGGGCTTTGAGATCCAGAAAATTTGGACGTGTCAGGTGCAGGAGGAGTTTTAGATACAAAACCTGGAATGTCATCAGAGAAAGTAGCAATTTTAGGCAAAGACTCCTGCAAACTCACATGAGCAGGCAGGTCTTCAGATACAGAAACTGTGACCTCAGCAGGAACTTTAACTAAAGAGTCCTGCGGCTTAGCTAAACCACATGGATCCTTAGACACAGAAACTGGGACTTTAGGAGGGGCAGAGCAAACTTTAGGTTGAAAAGTTTCAACGTGAGTTGGAGCAGGAAGTTCTTTTGACACAGGAATTGATGCAACAGCAGGAGAAACTTTCATCTGATCCACAGCAGATGGAGTCAGGGATGATAATGAAGCAACATGAGTGGGGGCAGCTGCTGTTACAGGCTGAGCTGGGAGCATCTTATCTAAAGAAACTGATGTTATGGAGGCTTTGGTTGTGGGAGGAATTTTGCCTAATGAAGCTGAAGATGGAGCTGGGACAGACGCAGAGCTGGGTTGGGTTTTAATTGTAGCAGTGAAGGTTGAATAAGGGCCAGGATCAGAAACTGTTTTATTAAGGTCCAGGTGATTAGGGGTCAGGGTGGACTTGGACGTCGAGCCAGAAGTTGTGGTTAATGTAGAGGCGGATGTGATCTTTGAGGACAGGATTGGTGCAGAAGATGAGGATGTAGTTGCAATCGTACAGGTTGCCGGTGATGTGAGGGAGACAACGGATGTTCCCACCACTGAACCTTGAGAGGGTTTGAAAAAAGTGGACTTGTCCTCATTAAAACTACTTCTGGCGGGAGGTTGGGTGACAGAGATGGGAGGACTGTGAGGTACTGGGACAGGTTTAGGCGATACAGACACACAATCAGGTTTACTTACAGATGCAGAATTTTGAGGAGCCCGCATAATCTTTGGTGCCTGTTTATCAGCTGTACTGGTCAAACTTGCACTGAAGGAAGGAGGTTTGCTGACAGGGGCTAATGCATATGGAGGAGGTGCGGTTGTGGTAGGGATGGAGCTCATTGTGGACTGAATCGTCTCGGAAGCAGAAGATGTCACGGATGTTGAGGGAACAGTTGAGGATTTTGTTGAAGTGGGAGCAGGAGGTTGTTTACCTTGCGTGCTGGCAGGAGTAGATTCAGAACTCAGGTCGACCGAGTGAGAACTCAAAGATGAAGAAGAGATGGCTACGGAGGAGGCTTTTACAGTAGCTACGCTGCTGACTGTTGAGGAGGTTGTAGGAGAGGAGGAGAGGGTAGATTTGAAGAAAGGAGATGTGGATGATGGAGGGATGTCAGCACTGATGGCACTGCTAACTTTACCCCACTCTGCTTCCACATCAGCCATGATGTCTCCACCCCCTGAGATTGAGTCAAAGGTCAGGAGAGAGGAGATATCTGCCAGCAGTGAGCTCAGGCTGTTATCACCTGGTACCAGTGGAGGCTCGGGGGTAAGTAACGGGGAGACGTGCTCGTATGTCGTACTCACGTTCTCAGCAGATGTCACCTGGGTGGCTGAGGTCTTTGACAGGGTCATGGCTGAACTCTGGACAGGTCCTGCGCTCTCGGTTTCAGGGCTGTCCAGAGCACGAGGCTGGCATTTAGGTGTGAGTGTCATGTCCTCTTTTATGATTTCCACGCTGTTAGTGCGAGATGACTGGAGAAGTGGGCTCGGAGGGGCTTCCTCTTTGTCCTCCTTATCCTTCGATCGGAGCTTAACATTGCTGAAGAGGCCCTTCAGACCTCGACGTTGCCGAGCCACAGGCTGCGACACTGTGTGCACTCTTCGATCCCCCACTCCTCTTTTCCCACCCCTCAGCAGCGAGAGGAAACCAAGGGACTTGGCAGAGCTGGCTGAAGAGATGGAGGTGCGAGCAGGGGCAGTAGCCAAAACGCCATCTTCACCGAGTGCCTCCTCCTCTGGTTGCTCCCCATCTTCTTGTTTCATGTCTTTTCCATTTGTCTTATCTTGCTCCTGCTCTGAATCTTGTGCAGGAGTCTCATATAATTCCTCTGAGGTTTTACTCCGGATAACAGGTGACTTGTTGTTTCCGTCTCCTTTGTTTCTGATGGAAAAAATGCTTCCTGGTTTACGTTTTCCAAACAGTTTGAATCCTTTTCTGATTTTTCCAGATGGCTGCGATTCATTAGGCGGGGGGTCCGTGTTTTCTGTCTGTACATCCATCTTCTCTGTAAATCTCCCCCCACCTATTCCTGTATCCTTTTGTTGTTTGGTGCAGTTATTATTCCAGAGCTTGTAGACTGAGCATTTATATCCAGCGCTTTATCTCCGTTTTGTAGTCGTGCACTATCTGCTCCTCTCACTGCATTTCTTTATCAGTCTCCTGTATCCCTCCCTCCCTCTGTGGTTCCCATCCAACCCTTTCTCCTCTATTTCTCCCTCCAAAGCACCTCCCCTTTGCTTTGCTCTTTTTTCTCTCTCTTTTTTTTTTTTTTTTTTTTTTTGTCTGGCTGCTCTCCCTGGCTGCCATGGCAACTGAGGAGCTCAGCAGCTTTCGTCACCAATGCGGAGCCAGGGGCTGTCATCAGCTCGGTCTGAACACAGCCTTCTCTTTTTCTCTGTCTGATGACTGTGTTTACATAAACAGCAAAGACAAATGCTCCATTAATAGATTCAGAATCGGACTTCTGAACAATCTCACTGTATGAAAAAAAACACCTCTCAGGCAAATTATTGCAAATTACCTAAGTGTATATTCCGCAGATAGTAGAAGTCTTACACATATTCGCTTTTTTCACCGCCATCATACATAATCATACTCTGAAAAAAAGAAAAATTAAATCAAATGGACATTTTTTAAATACAAAAAAATTAATCTACAGAAATGCTGTGTTTACAATTATTTAAAATTGGGAAATAGTTTGCATTTGACCTCCAATAAGTTTCTTGTAAGTCCATTGACTGTACATGTTGCTAAAAAAGGCATAACTCTGAACTAAACCCAGATTTGTATAAAACTTTAAAATAATCAAAATAAAGGGGCAAACAAAATAATATAAAATATTGATTTTCCTTTTATAAATGAATATTTACTGGAGGAAAAGAAATAAACTAGATTTTAACAAAAGGTTTTGAGGTCAAACTCATGCGACCTCTTGTGGTTGCATTGGGAACAACATGTGGCACAGATTTGCAAGTAAAGGGTCCCAAAATAAAGCTGCTGTCTCATCCACATGTTCTGCAGCGCCTTTATGAGCCCGTGTAAGTGGGTCAGCAATCCTTGAACAAATTTGCTTCTTTGCATGACACTGTCTATGCTTGAGAACAGAACGTACATATGTATATTTGTCAATTGAACTCAAATGTTAATTTATTTCAAAAACTTAAACTCGAATTTCATACATTCATCACAGTGATATCTTTCAAGCATGCTTCCTCTGATTATTATGGCTTGCTGTTAATAAAAATCCAACATTTATTTGCTCAGAAAATTCGATTACATAAAAACAATATAAAAAAATTGTCTTGTTATAATACCCAAACGTCATGGCCTTCAACAGGGAAGACATTTGTATTGATACTGGTCCAGTAAGCATCCCTGACTCTGTCTTTATGTAACAAAAGCCACAAAAGGTCAATGATACAGAAGCTGGCAGGTTTCAGAGTACATCAAAGTTGTTAGGAGAAAAGAAAAAGAATGTCAGAAAGAGTTGTAGAAGCAATAATGATTATTGTAGCCTTCAGAGGAGGCCGTGCAAGAATGTGTCAACACCGTCCATAAGCTCTGGATTGAGTTAAAACAGGATTTGAAGAGACGCCACCCAAGATGTATCCTGGTCTAAAACCAGGATACATCCTCTGTTATTTTAAAACAGAGGCAAAATAACAGAAAAATATTGAAATATATTAATCTGATTTGATTCTGTAGGAGTTTGAAATTTTTGGAACTAAATCAACCTTTTAGTGCGCCACCTTCAAATGATGCAAAACAGTGAGGAAACTGATGTGAGAAACTTTAAACTTTAATGAGCAACTAAAATAAAAGTTTTTCAGTACGTTTCCCATTTTAATAGAAAATTAGTCGCCATTTTAGATCACAACGCATAGTCACAATTTCTTACTGATGCAGAGTCTCGGGCACATAACTGAATATAAGCATGTTTTACATAAGTAATCTTTATTCAGATGTAAACCCAAATGATGTCCGTTTATGAACTTAAAAAAAAAAAAAAGACTCTGCTTCCTGAGGATTTGCTCAATATCACTTAATAATTATCTGAGAGAAATTTACATAAGAAGGAATAAGGCAAAAGAATCCAGTAGATCAATGTGATTGGCCAAAAATACTTTTCCTCTGAACCTTAATGGCTGTCTTTGACACGAGTGAGATGACTTTTGCCCTGGGCAGCAAGTCCTGGGAAAGGAAACATTTGCCAGGAAGTCATAAACTGAGCTGCCCATGAAACAAGTTTTCTTTTGTGTAAGAACTTTGTGAAGATATATATAGATAACGAGGCAGAGGTAACTAAATGTCACAGTGTGTTTTTCTCAATAATATAACCCAAACGTAGTCATTTCTAGCTGAAAATCTGAAATATACTCAAATCCAATTGAGGCGTCTAAAAAAGTTCAAGATGAAATACAAAACCAAATTTTTAGTTGGTCTGATAAATTACTGACTGAAAAGTTACTATGCTGTTTTTTTGTTTGTTTGTTTTTTTCAGAGGAGTGGCCATTGGGGTATTGGGTTTGTGTTTGGTTGTAGGGGGGCTGTAATATACTCAGAAGTAAACTTTCCCCATTTAGCATAGTCGTCAGGATTTTGTCTTGGGTCCATATATTGTAATTATAAAGAAAGAAAATTCCATCACCTAAATACAAAAATAATAAACTAGAAACAATTCACTTCGAAAAGAGCCCTGTAAATTGTTTTAAAAATTACTTAAAATCGTACCTTGATAAATAATAAGCACCCTATCCTTAAACATCATAAGGTAAAACATGTAAATTTTCTAACTTATATGCTTCCTATATACATGTCAGACTGGTGCTGACATGCCGTCTTCCTCTTAAACGTCGTGCTCCTCCAGAGCAGACGTCAGAGCCGCCTTGTTGTTCTGCTCATTGTCGTGCTCCTCAGAGGGAAGTGGGTCATACGTTCTGCGGTACAAAGACCGGGTGACGAGGCTGATGATGAACATCTCCATAATCATTATCTGCTGACTCAACACTGCAGAGGCCACATAGAAACGTCACACAAAGAGAAAAAGACGTGACACAAGTTGTAATATTTCAGCTGAACTCGCTGAAAACCATTTAGATTCTGTCTCTTACGGGAGCCACGAGCCAGAGAGGAGAGGGGAGGGGCGCAGGCGATGACTCCGTTTAAGGCCAGGATGTTGATGATAGATGTCTGGAGCTGACTCAGGATAAGTATGAGCTGAAAAGAGCATGAATAATTCATCAGATGGTGGAGTAACAATGTTTACAGTGTTGTAGCTCTTGAAATCGACACAGTGTCAGGCAAAACTGACTGTAACAATTTCCCCTGTCTTCCACTTGTGGCAAAATGACAATGCAGCAATCAATGAGGAAGAATTTCAAAAAATTATATTGTGGTCTACATATGCTACTGACAGGGTGTGCTGTGGTGGTGCAGGGGTTAAACACAGCCCACATATGAAGGCCTTAGTCTTCGACGCAGGTTCAATTCCTGGCCTGGTTTCCTTTGCAGCATGTCTTCCTCTTCTCTCATTGCCTGTTTTTCTGTCAAGTAACTATCAAGTAAAGGCCACAAGCACCAAAAAAATTTTAATTTATATATATATGCTACTAACATTACATCCCCAAGTTGCAGTGTAATGCTGTGGACATGGTTTCCTTACAGTTACATGGGAGCTAGTCTGAGTTGGAAGATGGGTGGATCTAAAGACAGAGTAGTGCTTTAAGTACTGAATATTTTGCAAATCCCAAAAAGCTTGTAGCTGCAGTATTAGGAAAATACATTTGTGAAGCATACGCTCAATATAAACTTCACTTTTTTGAATTATCTTAGAGAAACATGTCAACATTGGAAGCATTTCATTCTCTAGCAAAAACAAGAGGACTAAACATTTTAAAAACATTAAACCCCACATTGTTTTATACTTTATCACAAAATATCATTCCATAAATCTGAATAAGTGACTCACTTGGTACATAGCATACTTAGGAATAATTTTCAGACTGCGCATCAGGATGTTGGTGTTCATGAAGATGATACCGACAGGCCAAAGGGTGATGACGAGGAGAACACCAATGAATGGGTTGATCCAAATGGTTGCTCCACTGATCGATAGCTAAAAAAATGAAAGAACATCCTTAAGTGTTCACTTCTTTCTTGTTGTTGTTGTTTTTGTTGTTTTTTTGTGAAAAGAATCAATTCAAACTCTTACATCAGCTAGGTTAAAGGTGCCGTTTGTCCAGAGAATAACAGAAAGGATAGAGAGAACTGTTTTTAGGATTGCATACTGTAAAGCTCCAAGCTTCAGCAGGAAAAACATCCGCCTAAAACAAATGCAATGCGAAGAAAAACCAAGATTATTGTTTTCAGTAACAGTAACAACATATTGCCCAGTGCAGAAAGAACAGTTACTCTGAAAGAAACAAATAAGTAGCTAAATGAACAAAAGTGGAACATAAAATAAGTAACAATAAGAAGGAGTAAAGGGGAAAAAAAGTAAGCATACCGTGACATTGGTACATGAGGAAAGCAGACACAGCAGCAACAGCAGGGTCCTGTGTTGATCCTGAAGGGTTTCCCAGAAAATCGTTGTAGAAAATCACTGGCGCCTCCAAGCTCCTCAATCAGCAGAACCAGAACCTTGTACACCACAACTGCAAAATAGCTACAAAAAGCGTCCATTTAGGAACTAATGCATAACTAAAGTCAAAATTGACTTTCTTTCTGCATCCAATCAGCACATGAGGTCAAAGATAAAACATGTATAAACGAAACTTCATTAAGCTTCTTCAAAGAAAATAAACATTTAACTAACTAATTAATCAAATACGTCTTTTTCTGAACAGAGATAAAAATGTACAAAATCGTGACTATTTTTGCCTGGTTTAGTACATGTTAATTCACCTGCACCTTTTGTAAAGTACTTCATCTTTGTTAAATAATTTTTTTAGTGCTTAATGCAAGCAGATCAAGGATGGAAATACAGCCCAGTTGTTACAGCCAAAGTTAAAAGTTGCATTTAGAAAAATTGTTGCATCTAATCTGGTCATGAAAAAATTAAAATACTCATAAACAATCAAACCACAATAAATATCTTGAAAAATAATCATCTTCCACAACACAGCAGAATCTGTCAACAAATCTTCTGCCTTATTGAAATTTAAAGACTTGTGCAAGAAACAGTGGTTGAAATCTTGAGAGACAAAGTCTGTTAAACATAAACATTGTTCAGTTTATGGATTAAAAAAAACCCATTATTGTGCTGTGTTAATTATATCCACTGGCTTTGAGTCAAACTGAATCATCTGTTTTTTTAGAAGAAGCAAGAGAAACTTCCTGTTCTCCATGCAGATTGAGCTTTGACCTTTGAGTGTAATGATTTATCAAGCATTTAAAATTAAACTATGAACTCCAGGTGAGGTTTTGTGACTTTTATATTTATTATTCTGCGGTTATTCACCCCGAGCGGTCTTCTAGCAACAAACACAGGGGACAACCTTGGTATGCTACAGGAATGCAGATTGTATATGTTGCTGAAACTGCTCTCCTTCAACTGTTGTGCAAAGGATTAAAGTAAAGCTCACATAGAAGGAATACTGATAACTCTAGATTTTAAATCTTTTCTAAATCATGGATTTAGAAAAGAAATCCATGATTTCTTTTCTATTACATGACACTTTTCAGTGTCATGTAATAGAAATTTACTGAAAATAAGAATAGTTCTAAGCGCTCTAACTTACATCCAGTGGATCTGGGCTCCATGTGGGAACACATCAGAATGAAAAGAGAGCCCCACAAGCTGATTGGTTGATTTTGAATTCTTTGTGCTAATTTAGTGATTAGAATTTATAATAAATGGGCTGCACAGTGGCCCAGAAGGTCCTGGGGTCTCCCTGTACATGGTGGGTTCTCTCCTGGTACTAAGGCTTCCTCCCACAATCCAAAAACATGACTGTCAGGTTAATTTGGTCTCTCTAAATTCTCCCTAGGTGTGTGTATGTATGGTTGTTTGTCCTGTTTGTCTCTGTGTGGCCCTGCGACAGACTGGCGACCTGTTCAGGATGTACCCCACCTCTCGCCCGGAAAGTTAGCTGGAGATAGGCACCAGCACCTCCTGACCCCACTAGGGACAAGGGTGTTAGAAAATAGAGAGATAGTGCTAAAAAGTTAGATTCTTATGGGTCCTATGTGTTGAGAAATGTAAACAAGGTTTTTTTTTTAAATCCATTTGAGGTCCATCTGAGACTACCTGCCTTTCTTGATATGAGTTATATTTAACCAACCCAAGAGAACAAGAGAGCCCTGTACAAGAGTCCAAGTTTAAACAAAGGCTCACTTGGCCTGAAAGTCTCATATGGGGCCTTCATGACCTTGTGGGGTCAAAGGAATGGAACAAAAACACACCAGTTTGATGTCATGTCTGTGATCATAACAGCGCGGGGAACCCACATCCCACAGCAGGCCATGGTTGAGATGACCTGAGACACAAAAAATACAGAAACACACACAAATATGTCACACACAATCCGCATTGCTGAATGTCTTCCAGTACTCTGGCTTTCTCCCACAGTCCAAAAACATGACTGTTAATTAGGTTAATTGATCTCTCTAAATTCTCCCCAGGTGTTTTGTTTTTGTGTTCTGTTTTTCATGCCTCAAGTCGAAAAGTATCCGGTTTTCAGTTATTGTATGTGTGTCCTTAATGCTTACTGGTGCAGCACCACTTATCCAGATAATGGTGGTCTTCTTGGGATAGGACACCTTTTTGTAAATGTACACACACTGCTCCAGGTACAGCAGCAGGGTAACCAAGGACATGAAGGAGAGCATGGAATAGAGGCAAATCCCAAACACATCCATCTCTGGGGTGGAAAAATAGAGAAACAAGAAAGACGGAAGGAGATTGGATTATTTATCAGCAGAGAGTAAATGGATAAGATAAGTCAGTACTTTCAGAGTCAGAGACTAATAAAGGCCAACGTTCAGTAAGAGTTCATGCCATTAGCTCAAACTGATTGATAAGAAAACATAATCGCCAAGCAGGATGTTGTAATGTGGATCACTTACGCATTATCATGTCCAGAGCCAGTGGAGGTTCCTGTAGACACGCCGGATGAACGGAGGCTTTCGTGGCTTCATCCATGGTGGCCAGATACTCTTCCTAAAAACTTATATTAAATGACTGCAGCTTGGAATAGAGCCAGTGGTAAAAAATTAAATAAAAAAACCGTAAGAGGCAATCCGCTGCTCCTTTCACATTGCAAGTAGACTCTGGTTACAGAAACAACTTTGCCTTTTACACTTCAGGCATGTGCAATGAAATGAAGGAGGACGACATCTAGCTCACAGGTGAACGTAAAAATACCAGTTACTGTTGCTTATTCATTCACAGTCTTGAGTCATAGTAATTAGGAAAGCATCAAGGACAGAGGTTTAGTGAATAGGGAGAGACAGAGCATTAAAGAGGAGGACTGGACTTTGAGAGGGCGTGTTGATTCCTCAGCTGAAAATATAAAAAGAGTATAAAGACATAAAAGCAATTTTCTCCAGCATTTTACAACTTACATTTATTACGCCACAATAATTTGGAGTCAAATTTTGTTCACAGTTTTCAATACGAATTAAGTTTAAATTAATTCTTAATTTAATATGAGTGATGGGATTGCAAAAGTGTTTAGAGAAAAAACAAACAAACAAAAAAACATTTCAGCCTTTTACACGTTTCCTATTACACTTGTAAGCTCAGCAGTAATGAGAGCTGATTATTTTAAAATCTTGGATAATGTGTAAACTGTTTCTCTGCTTCCTATTTGCAGCTGTTGTAAAAAGAACAGTATTGAGTGACACTGGGGTCATTCACCTTATCTGGTTGTTAAGTTTGTCCTCTTAATAACTCTCCATGTACATTCTGTCTGGAGAAAAGGTCAGCTTAACACACATCTGTGAGAACTGTGAATGCCTATATAGTTCAAAGAAGCTATCGATTAAAATTTTACTTAAAGCTAAGGTCCAGATTAAAGAACAATCATGTTTTGTGTGAACCTGTGAGAAAGTGGGATGTACCACTTTGGACAAATCACAATCAATGGAAAACTTGCTGATACCAAAACTATTACAATAGTCCAATGTTGATGCAATAAAGAAATACATAATTATGTCCTGGAAAAAGACACAAGAACCTGACATTAAAAATATAACTTTCTCTTGGATCTCTTTAAATGGTGTGTAAAGCAATGACTAAGATATTTTCAACATGTCTACAAAACCATTATCAGCCTGGTTCAGCTGCTGATTAAATTAAAGCTTGTGTGTTGTCGAACCGAACAGGCCAGGTGGGTCAGACACCTTGTAGTTCCTCAAGCACCATAAAATAAAAATAAATAAAAAATGACAAAGAATAATCTTCAACCCCCCAAACATTTGGTACAAGAAAATTACCAGTAAAAAATTAATGGGTGTATAGAAGTCCATAAATAAATTGGCATGATGATAAAAATATATTACTTTGATGAAAGCTAAATCTTGACTCTAAGCCATCTTCAGGTCTCCACCTAATCAAACATCCCATAATTGAATATCAACCATCAGATGAAGTGAGTTTGGTTGCAAGTTTGAAGAAACTTGCAACCATTTTTTTCTTTCTAAAAAGAAAAAAATATGTATATTTTTAATTTAAGTCTCAAATCGTCCAAAAAATCAATACCTTAACTGAAAATCAAAATGAAGTAAAATGTTACCTCGGTTGCCAAGGTGGTGAATTTCAATACGAATAAAAAAAAAATCATCTACCATAGTTCTCATACAAAGTCATATTGAAAAACAATTGAATACACCCAATTTATATATATATATATATATATATATATATATATATATATATATATTTAAAAAAGGGTTTATCCTTTAGGCGATTCTTGTTAATCTTGGATCATAGATATTATGAAACACAAACGTTTTTACACAAATTCCTAACCCGACTCAGTCACCTGAGGAAGGAGTCACTTCATCTGACTGGGATGTCAATAACCTCAGATGTGTCGCTGTGATAAAGATCTGAAGACGTCAGACAATGAAGAATAACATCTTAAATGTGCTTTAATAAGATTTATTGTTACAAGTCCAAATATTGTCGCATCAACAGTTTGTGCAATAAAAAAGCAGTTATTTACAAATTTAAATACATCAGCAGCTGAAGCAAACAAATTGTGCTTTAAATATTCAGTCAGTGCAGTAAGACATAAATATCAGTGAATTCACATCAGATGGCAATCTAGAAATCAATTATCAGTCAAAACCCATAAGGAGCTGTGCATCATTACGACTAAAAGAAATGTATTCGTGAAAAAAGGACCAGCAATACAGAGTGGAGTACAATTGTTTACACGCTCGAGATATAAAACTCTTTCCTTATCTGTCCGTACTGGTTTTGATTCAAGGACACCTTGAACCAAACGCCCCGGACCTTCCTGAATTCATCACCAAATTTAATTGTACCTCAGTATTTTCCCTTGCTTTTTGCTTTCAAATAAATAAACGTTGCACTATAAAAACATGAAAGTAAAGGGTGGAATGACAAATTGTAGCCACATCAATAACTACAAGTTGTGCTACTGAAATCATTCAAATGTTCCCATCTTTGGCTCTTGCATGTTCAACCAACATCATGAGTATTTCTTCCCCATTTAGAAAGAACAAAAGGTATGAGATGTGTAAACAAAACGGGGTTTAAAATATTTTCAAACATACTGTAAACTAAAGTTTGAGACCATCAACAGTTTATTTCAGGCCCTGATAATCGAACCGTGTTTGTAGTGAAACATTTATAACACGTGACAGACACCGATGATGTTAGTCTCTTATCATTCAAAACTTGAAAATCAAATCATACTTTAGTGGCTCTACAAAAAGAACCTGATTGAAGCCTTAGCGTTGAAACATTAGTTAATACTGAGAGAAGATGAATCTCTTGATGAAATGTATGCTGGTTACTATGTGCAGATATTGAAAACGCTCTCAGAGATTTGTTTTAGATGAAACCATTAATAAAAATAAAGTCTTTTAGCCGATACAAAGACAAAATCCCAAATCTCTGACAAGCTTCAGACTGTTGCAGTCTACAAAGTTGCTGTAGAGAGTTTGTTGTCATGACAACAGTATTGTTTTTGGTGCCACGGATGGTCCTGGAGGTATTGATGTTCCTCGTTTAAGGCAATGCCCCTGATATAATTACAGAGGACGGTGTCACCTGCAGGGGAGCGCGGCAGAATATAAGTGAAGGAAGCAAGAGAACAAAACACCTTGAAATGCTAAAAAATATCAACCTGAACCTTTTAGGGCTCACTGTCCATCGTCACGGCAACCATCTGACCTCCATCTGAAACAAAGGTGTTAAAAAACAGTTTTATGTTCAGTTTTTTCGACCCACTTTTGTTCAGTCCGTGGACCCATTGTTTTTACAATTATAAATTCTATCATGATGATTATGGTAAAGTCATGTGTGAACACTAATCATTTCACCATTAAGAATTTACATTTAGCATTTAATGTAAGTTACAAAACAAAAACAAGTGGCTTTATTATTGGCTTTTAATTGTCCAAACACTAAATGGATGTTGGTTACAAACTCCAAAAAAAGTAATTAATAGCTGTCCATTAATCCTCTTTGTCAACAACGTAGCAGTTGAGGTTATTTAATTTATTAAAATTGAGTTGTGTGGTCATACTACAATAACGTGGACGGCTAAGTTGATCAAAATAAATGAAAAAATCCTGAAACTACAATAAAAAGAGAAAGATAGAGAAGTATGAAGTCTCACTTTCTATTCAGCGGAAAAAAAAATAATCGAAACAGGAGTTTTCCTCCCTGTTCTCAAATGTGGCCATTTATAAATCAGACATATTTTGCCCAGCAGTGATGCTGAAAAACTAGGCCATACATTTGTTATTTTAAAATTAGAGTACTTTTCCTATTAAAACCACATTAAAATTCAAACTTCTCGTGTATAAACATCAAGCTCCATCCTACATTAGAGATCAGTTTGTTCAACATGTAACAAATGTACCAAAATTGCAAATTATTTGTTTTGCAAATATGAAAGCAGGTACAAAAATGTGGCAACGTGGAAGACAGAGCTGTAGCTGAATAAAAAAAAAAACAAATGTAATCAAAAAAGCAAAAAGGAGACGCATACCAGTTTTCTCTTTGCTTTTGCTCACTGTGTGAAGCTCATCATCAACAACCACAGAAAGGTTGGTCTCTCCAGCAACAGGACTGTGATTAAAGTCACAGAAATTAGAACAATTGTCAAAAGGAAAAAGATAAAAATCTGAATGTCTGGAAAAAAAGAAATACAAACATTTTTCCATTCTGCTGGAGGACACTGTTTGCTTGTTCAGGGTCTATGTGGACCAGTCTGGTGACAAAGGAATGGCCGTCTCCCTGACTGAGGAACATAAAAAAAGAGAAAATGTATTTTCAGTCAGGCAAAATGTTTATTTCTAATAAGAAATAAGAAAACATTAAAACAATGTAAATGAAGCATACATTTAAAAAAAAAAAAATTAATGAAGAAAAACTCCATGTTGGCTGATGCCAACAAATGTTTTTCTGATATTTTTTACTTTTAATACCAAACTGTGACAAATATGCTTACAGTGGAAAGGAAATAAGATTGCCCTTATTTTAATTCTATAAAAAACAATAAACCAAATCTTATTATTTTTTCACTTTTGTGACTTTAACACTCTGGGAGTCATGCTAAAAGTTAAAGAGTTTAATTAAAGGCAAGAATATTTTTAAATCTGTCAGATTTTGATTGAAAGTCATTTTTATTTAACAATAACTTTCCACTGATATTTTTGACTGATTATATTAAGTATTATCTTTATTTGCCTCCTCAAATTCTATGAGTGGTTCAAAAATCATTACTTTTACTTAATAATAAGAAACTGAAAATGTTACTGTAAACCTTAAGCAACAGTGGAAAAACCACTTTTAAGCCCAAATGCGACATCACCAATAATTTTTTTGCCATTGTGTGATACTGGTAGACTGACCTTGAGAAAACTGGGAAAATCCAATACTTTGCCTCGTCTCCAAATACGTCAGCTACATTTCGTTTAAAACCAAGGGAGAAGCCGTTTTTGTCTGGACCATTTGCAAAAACAGGAGCTCTGAAAGCCTCTGGAAAAAAATATAAATATATGTATTTATTATTATTTATTTAGTCAGCGATGAATATTTAAGGAAGGATCAAGAAGATGAATCAAAGCAAATCACTGGTTCATATTTACCTATAGTGGTTCTGTTCTTCCCCACAAGCCACATGTGATAGCTATAAAGTGATACTATGCTAATAAAGAAGAGGGCTGCCACAAAAAACAGGAACAAGATGTGGAATTTGGCATGTGTGTCAGGAAGCTGTTTCTGAAACAGGAGAGGACAAAAAGAAAACGATGTGAGAAACTTCACTTGTGCAGCTTTTTTCTCCAGTAATGTTTTTGACCTCCTAATATTTTCCTAATATTTTTAATAGAAACATTACTACAAACTCCAACCACAAAAGAACAGCCTATCAGTTTGATAAACAACTTGTTGTGCAGAAGTGAATTGCTAAACGGGTATTTTAGAGGAAGCTTCTCTACTCACTGTCCAGAATTTGATGAAATACTGCACAACCGTTGCACAAATAACAACACAGTAGAGTGTTGCATAGGCCAAGAACAGAATGAAGAACTTGTAATTTGAGAACCCAACACAGTTATTCACCCTGAAAAAACAAAATCAGTGACAAATTGAGAGAAAACGAGCAGCTCAGAATGTATTTAAAAAATAAAATGTGTTTATTTTGCCACAATTAATATATTTGAAAATAAAAATGTTAAGATATTAAATGTATCTGTTGAATCAAAACCTCACCAGGGGCAGTGATGGTCCATTTTCAGCACACACCTTGACAAACAGAAAACAGAACGATATGAGCATTGAAAAAACTATGAAAAATCCAACTTAAATATTTCTTCTACTCATTAATTACAATAATAATACTTGGATTCCTATACTGTCTTGTCAGGTCTGGAAAGATATTGAGATTTTAAATGTAAAACTTGGTAGAAACCCTGAATGATAACATATTCACATCAGTTCTTCTCAAAATTAAAAAGAAAACATTAAAAATGAGCTAACTTGAAATTAAAAACAAACCTCAAGCCTTGTACATTTAAAGGAAGAACTCACTTTTCACATGATGAGCAGTGATGGCAGCGATCGGGTTTGATAACTTGACAGAAGTTGCAGTACCTGATGGCTATTCGGAGACAAACACGAGCAGGATAATATCAGCATGATGAAATTGTGTGTGTTAGTAAGCCGATACAAGAATTTCAATAACATAATATTTTATCATTCACGTTTAACAAGTGCTAAGTGCTTTTTTCTTAGTTTCTTTTCTTTTACAGTGCTGTAAATCTCAGCAGGAGGAATGACATGTGACTGAACTACTCAGACGCAAGTCCACAGAGAAAACAAGGTCCACTGGAGTCCAATTAACCCTCCGACATTTCCGTAAACAAAGGAAGCCATATGATATTCATATAAAGAGGAACATCTTACAGTCTGCATGAGCTGCACTCATACCCTACACAGGAAGACTAAATGTGGCAATGGGTGCTTGCCATTTCATCTGTTTTATTATGTAATAAAGGCGTATATTGTGTGCACAATTCTTAGGCAAGTGATTATTTTGACTAACATTATTTTTAAGCATATTCTCTGACTCCAGGCTGGATAAAACTGACTACTTAATGGATTTAAGCATAGCGGCTGATGTGTATCTGTGTAATGAGGGAAGATAGCCAAAGCAGGTCTATATCCTGTAAATACTCGTGGATAATTATTAGGCAGTTTTTTTTTTTCCTTTCACCAAAAAAGAAAAAAATTTACTTTAAAATATATATATAAAAATAACCAAAAGTCTCTCAGCAAAATGCAGCATTCTTGAGACTGTTCTCAGATCACATTCCAATATCTTTGCAATCAAACGTTTCTTTACAGCTCTAGAAGTTGCCTGACTCCATGAATGGATGGCTGATCACCATTATTGAAAAGAACAGTGATCTTTTCACAATTTGATGACTGAATTTCTTTTAAGAGTCAGAAATATTTATTGGAAAGTTTTGAGTTGTTTATTTACAATCACTGAACCAGATAAAAATAATGCAAGATAAGAAAATGTGTGTCTTCCATTTAGTTGCATATTCGCCACTGGAGAACGGTGCATAGTCTCTTCTAAAGAATCCCAAAACCTTTAACTTTCTGAAACATTCATGTTTGAGGTTCATTGACATTTTGAATTAACCAAAATATTCAAAAATAATCCTAAAAAATAAGTCTGACCTAACAATTATGCACATAGTTTATGTTGGGGGAACTGTTTTCTTCCTCTTTTAACAGCACTGATAGTCAGCAAACACCAAAACACAATCAGTTGTGAAGAAAGGAGAGCCTCACCTCCTCCAGCGGTGCGTGTGTACGCGGGTAAATTCCTGGCCACTTTCTTCAGGATTTCTTGCTGCACTTCAGCTCGGTGCTCCTTCTCGTACAGTTCCTTCTCCGCTCGGGGCAACGCAAACTAACATCCAAACAAAGCAGGAGTCAGAGAGCGAGCGACATGTTGTGATTTGCAAAATTATTGAAACCACTTGAACCTTTTTAACTATAGTTAAATAGGAATCTCAAAAGTGAGATGTGTGTTTGTATTCAGATACCCTGGGTCAATATTGTTTAGATAACCTCTTTGTGATGCAATTAACAGAGAATCAGGCTTTAAGTGTGCATAGAGTGCATGAAGAGTTTATTTCTGTATTTTCCATAAACTCTGACCACTTTCCCCGTCCATTTCCAAACATTTCAGCTGGTTTAATACACACATTAGATTACACGCAGGTGGTGGACTGTCGTTTGCTGTTTTAAGTGACTTCTGAAGGCAATTGGCCTCAAAATAGTTTATTTAGATGTACCAGACAGAAGTTGCTTATTACAAACACACACCACACTTTCAGGTTTTCATTTGCAAATATATAGAGAATGAAGTCTTACGTGCCAGTTTGTGGTTGCAGGATATAAATAGGTTCATTAAATTGAACTAATCTGAAAACATTTTGCTTGAACTTTTATTTTTTATCAGAAACAATGAACTTTTGCTTACTGCTGTTGAAGGACTGGCTGGTTTGGACCAGATCGTTTTCCAGTAGGACCATATGAACATGCCAAGGAAAATGTGAAAGATGACCAAATAGCTGACTGTTAAGGGAAATAAAATGATTCATTCTTGGTTAGCATCGACATAATGCCACCAGTAAAACATATGGCATTAATAAACAAATAAACTGAGTGAGTGCACTTACTTCGTTCTGCATCATTTGTTTTGGGGATTGTATCTATACAAGACAGGACAAAATATAATGTCAGAGAGTGTGAATGGATGCTATTGGAAATGCATGAATTCATCTCACACACAGACACACAGACACACAGACACACAGACACAGCCTCCTCTCTCGCGCCATGTGGCTGCAGCCTGGCACGGGCAGCAGTGGCCCACCCATCACAGGCCGCTTTGTCTAAAGACCACGGATGCCCCGATCTGACCACAGCTGGTAGACCTCCACTGATAAATGTATAACTTATAGCTTGTTTTTTTTCCCTTCTTTTTGTACAGTATAAGAGTTCCTAAAGAAATAAATAAATTAGAAAGTGCTGAAATAAGGCTTGGAAAATGAATAACAGGAAATTAAAAAACTAATTTTAGTATAAGCTTGGATCATTTTGACCCATTTCAGTAGCAGGTAAATTTCCAAATCTTAGAAGGAACATAAAAATTATTTTTAACAGCCACAAATGAAAACAACAAAATAATAATAATAACATCATCATATAGTGCAAACATTCTGAATTGTACATTAAAATCAGTTAGGAAAAAAATCTGTAAATGTTAAAAAGCACGAAATGTAATTTATTATTTGCCATATAAACTCAAATATAACCTGACTGTGTTTTAAAAGTTCAGTCAGTATATGCATATATATGCATGAAAAATAAACGTAAATAATTAAATGAGACAAAAAAAAACTTCGATACAAAACTTAGTCCTTTGTAAAATCTTATAAATTATTACTTCGGAAATAATTTGAAACTATTCTCGAAGTTCCTGATCAATAGGTCAAAATGACCCCATTATCCCGAAGTTAGTGACACTTCTGCTACAGTTACATTTATATTATCGAGCATGTTCATGTCTTTCACCGAGTAAAATCAACACTTTTTTTTATCTCCCTGAACTTTTGTTGCGGTTTCCTCTGAGCCTGTCAGACAGAAGTACACGCAGTCTGATTTTAAATCCTCAATCCAACCCGTTCATCAAAGTTGAAAACCCTGAAACATTCGCATATATCCGACCCGAAGGCGGCTAAACTCTCAACAACATGTAGCTTACTTACACACACAGAGTTCCACGACATAGGCATAATAGGACCAGGCGACAACCAGGTTAATAAACAGGACAGGTACCCAATTTAGAGCCCGTTTACAGCACCTCAGCGCATGAGAAGGGGCCATCTTTAATCCCTGTACCTGACGGTGACGTCATGGTTGAGCTTTTATATGCTCTGGTCAGAGATGCAACAAGAGTAAGATGACTCACTTCAGAACAAATCGCTGGCTTACTCAAAGAGAGTATAAGCTCAAGATGGTTCACTCCTTCACAGATCCCGCACGGCAGATGGAAAGCATTTGTTTATTGTTTTTCTGTTTTTTTGGGTTTTTTTTATAAGCTTCTCAATCTCAAAATCAATGAAGGAGCAATAGAAGAAATATTATTACGTGGATTTTCTGTATTCCTTCTTTTTTTGTTAGCTTCTTACAGTTTCAGTATCTCTTTTTTTCCCCTGAAACAGTAAATGTTGAACCATTTAAAGTGAAATAATTTAATTACTAAGATGTTCCTGTTTTATACCAAGCAACCAAAGATATTCAGTACTGAAGCTTCGCCTATATAAGAGCTAAGGATCTAAATGCAGTCCTCCCAGCCTGGGTACCTTTGCTGCATGTCTTTTCCCATTTTTCTCTGCCTCCTTCTTATAGGATTACTTGCAAATAGAGTGGGGGAAAAAACATATGTTTAGTATTTTCCAAAGCTTACACACATTCAAGCATTGGTTTGTTATTGTAATAAATTATGGAGCATGTTGAAAAGTGCTTTTTTTTTCATATTAAAGAATTAGCAAAATGTAATTAAAAAATTGTATGCCTAAATTAACAAGCATGCATGCTTCGTCAATATTAAATAATTGAAATATAAATGGTAATAAAAACTTGTTTTGCTAAAACTTTCAGTGATATTGTTATTGTTATTCAGTTTTGTTGGTCAATAACAAGTAATGCACAGCCTAATCATGGAAACCAGTGGTTCCCAATCCTGGTCCTCAGGGTCTAGTTTTAAATGTCTCAACTGATTCATGTAATTGCATTTCCTGTTATAGTTTGCCATTACTGTAGGAGCTTGTCAATAACTCATTCATTTAAGTCTTGTGTGCAGCTTCAAGGAAATTCCTAAGACAAATAATAGTGGGCCCTCAGGACAAGGATATGGGGACTTCTGATAAACATTATCTGTTAATGCTGATTTCATTTTGGAATCTGAGAAAAGTTGTTATGTCAATAAATATAAATATCTGTAGGTGACATGGTTAGCATGTGTACTTTCTTTGGACTGTGATGCCAGCTTAAATATTTCTCCACACTTAAAACTTAGTCATTGTTGTATAATAATATTCCAATTTTTTTGTCATGTGAGGCAAAAAGTGTGGCTAAGGTAAAAGATTAAAGCTGCATTCTATCTTATGACCAGCAGGTGGTACTATTTTGCAGCAAAACGTTCAAAGGAGCAGTTTCATCAGTGCAAGGATTTCTCAGAATCCTTGGACTGAGAAATGGTTCATATGATAAGGCCAGCAGCTAGAGGTCTGGTGGAACTGTGTGGGGAAGGAAAGAGGGAGGGGTGCTCTGTGAGTCAAAGCTCAGCTCCAAGGAAAAGTTTGGTGGAAATAGTTTTGTATGAGCAAGCTTTTAAGCACCCCTGAACGGCTGACACAGTAGAGATTTCTCAAATATGTATAAAACAATTAAATTCAGGTATGTTTATGATGAGGGAGTAACATTATAATATCACATAAAACTCAAAAAAGTAAATTTTGCATAATATCCCTCCTTTAAATCAAAGATGAATGACAAAAAGCAAATAGATCCAAGTAAGCAAAAAATAAGCATTTTGGTTTGGATTTTTTTATTATGTACAATGTGATATCTTGCTTGCAATTTAGCAGACTAATAATAAATTAAGGGACTCAATCTGTACACATTTCACATTTGAGACACAGTATGTCTCTGAATAATAACTAATATCCAGAGGCCGCTTTGAGAGAAGAGCGGTTCCTCTTTTTGGGGTAAGTTGGGGAGGAAGGAGGAGAGGCAGCAGGAGGAAGTGAGTCAGGTGAAACTGAACGTGTTCTGGTCGGACTGCTGCTGGGCGATCCGCGGGGCGAGGAGTAGGGTGACAGGGCCTGGAGCATGCGGCCACTGCGCTCCTGGATGGCATGCTTCAAGAGGAAAAAACAGAATTCATTTTTGTATTTTGTACAGATGTTAATCTGCATTTCAGAGGACATTTGTGTAAAAGCAAAGCTTGACAGTGTGAATCCCTTGTGATTAAAATATGTTTTAATAAACCTAACACAGCTGCTTGATTTGAAGACCCCATACTTTCTTTAGAGTCTGAATTTCAAATGAAACCAAATTTAGCTCAGAAGTCAGAAATGTGCCTAAATCCTTTGCAGCAGTGTTGTTACCAGATATTTTCTCCTCAGACTTTTTGTGTGACTTTTGATCTAAAACACAGAAAACTTACCCATGTACTATCTGGTCCAAAAAGCTCCAGGAAGTTGCCAATGAATTCCCGTGACTTCTCCTCCCATTTGTGGATCAGGTCCTGGCTCTTCTCCTCCACCCGGTTCACAAAGTGCTTTGACTTTTCCTCCACCGTTCGCACGGTCTCTTTCATTTTATCCACCTGATTCTGAAGCCGATACTTATTCTCCTGCCAGGAAAGAAAAATGTGTGTTCATTTGTTTATGGTATTGCCATATGATCTAATCTGAAAGATTTTTATTTTTATTTACTTTGATAAACCCCACGTTGAGTTCACGGGCTGTGTATCCTCTCTGCAGGTTGCGGCGGACGTAGATGTCATAGTCCCGGACAATTCGAGTGATAACATCAGAGGTGGAGATGCCCTCTGTCCTCTGAGTGGCCACAAACATTCCTGATATGAATAAGTAAATTCTGTATTTTAGTTAAGTGACAAAAGTAACTGCACCACTTGCACCAATTTTATTGATTTATGTTAATCTCTACCTGCTGCTTTAATGTCCTTATAAACGTCCTCTGACCCAGCAGATGTGTAAGGAATGTCATCATGGGCCACAAAGTCAATCTATCAGTGGAAGAAGGGAGTGTTTGGACTACTTAAGCTCACATATCTTTATTTGATATGATTTAGTGCATTTCTGTGCGACGGTCTGATACTATAATAGTATTCCCTGTCACAGCACAAACTTTGACCTTGTGTTTCTTGAGGAACTCTGGGGTGAGTGTCCAAGGAGCATCTCGCACCACCTCGTCAACGTAACGACAGTGCCTGAGCGCTTCGTAGCGCTCGTCCTCTGTCATTACAGTGTAGCCTTTCAACTTGTGGGTGAGTTCATCACTGCACACTAGTCACAAAGAGAAATACATTTAGTGCCTTATATTAAAACTGTGAAGATATAAACTGGTGTTAAAATAAATTAATAATAGAAAATTTAACTAAGTTTCATTTATTTAGATTGGTATTTATGGACAAAAGGTAACCACAGCCCTTAAACCTTTTCACATTTTTCATCTTTTTATTGGAAACTTTGATGTGTTTTACTGGAATTTTAAAGTGATCAACACAAGGAGGAGCCTAATTATGAAGTAGACATGTTCATGTTTAGAAAACTCGACAAAGTGTTCAATAATATCAAACTTCTGAACATACCATGGAAAACTGCTGTTCAGGTTACTTTCCATTCTAACAAACTGAGTGGGAGTGAAAAAGTTAATGTTGCAAGAATCAATGAGTGACAATTTTATATTTGCAAATCTGGTAAAGTGTTAACTGAGTGCCTGAGACATACAATTAAGATTTGTATGTTACAATTAGGTGTCCAATATTCCTTCCATTTCACAATTATGCACTCCTTTGTGTAAGTCTATTTCATAAAATCCCAATAAAATACCCTTACGTTTTAGATTATAAATGTGCAAATGTAAAAAGCTTTAAGAGGTATATTTTATATCCTCCAAATAAAATTCTAGTCTTCACCTCCAACTATCAAGTAAGTATTTGGGAAGACATTTTTGGCTTGCATCAGGGCCCGAGCATGTCCCGAATGGAAGAGATCAAAGATGCCATCAGCATACACTCTCACCGGCCGTTGAGCTGCAACAAAGCAACACGGAGACATGAACCTTCACAATGTGAGCAGAAACTGAGATAACACTTTCAGACTCTCTTTTTTACACTTATATATCGTATATCATGATAAACTACAGCACAGACAGAATGCACTGATACTGAAGTCCATATCTAGATTTGTAAATCAATAAAATTACAGCATTAAACAGTTTGTTGCTTTCCCTTACTTCTTGCTTCCATTATCAAATGCTGCTTGAATTTTGGTTTCAAGACATCAGTTTTCAACAAAAACACAAATCCTACCTGGGGTTCCCTTCCGTGCTTGAGCAATAGTCAGCTTTTCATGTGGCGTCTCTGTCTCATAACCTGTTTGTCTTGCAAACGGTGCTGGTTCCCGCAGAGCCTGAGGACACAACGATAATATGAAATGTGCTATAAATGCTCTTTGTCTTAGAATGTCGTTATCTTGCTGCACGTCATACCAAACATGCATTTCTCTAAGTCGCAGGCATGTCTATCTGGAATAGAAAGGAGGCAAAAGAGGGGCCTGCAAATTGACAGGTTAGGATTTGCCTTTACTGCTGACATTGTAAAAAAAAAAATTAAAATCAAGATAAACTTTTATCGTATCTCCCGGATCTCAATCTCTGTCCTGAAGCAACAAGTTTCTACTCCCTGTTTCTGTCCAGCATGGACTTTGTGTTGTGAGCAGGTTCACAAATATATACATCTTTATCAGCTGTGATGTAAGATATACTTTGAACCTCTGCTCAGGTTCAAATGTACGGGCCGTAGAGTCAGTATAAACATTGGCTTAAACATGTTTCAGCACTGAAACCACACGAGATAGATAAATCCTCAAATTTTATATTACAGAATACAAATACTTGCATGCAAGGACTTTTATGACAACAATAAAAAGTGACTAATTTAAATGATAACTTCAGCAGTTTATTTCAATTATTTGTTTCACATTCCTTTAAAGTTACAACCACAATGTATTGCGGCTACGGCATTTTATTCAAAGTAATATTTCAAATCAAACAGCAACACATATGTCTATATATAGTATATATCTCTGATACTGAAAGCTATTCATATGAACATTGGTCATTTTTAGTTGTCACGCATAAAAAAAGTTGGATCTGCTTGATTTCATGAGTAAATCTACCTTTCGTGGGCCTCCTCCTCCTCTGCGGTTCTGTGGAGACTCTCTGTGCTGGTTGTTGTTGCTGCTTCGGCCTCGTCTCCTTCGAGCCATTGCTGATCTTCCGCTGTGAATTCGCCTGCTGCTCCTCTCTGCTGGTCTGGCTAGTCAACACAGGAGATTTCTGAGCGTGTGCGTCTTTTTAAGTTTACATCCCATCAGTCTGTCTGACCCTGATGACGAGAGAACTGGGTGAGCAAAGTTCATGCCACTCTGCTGAAGGTGTTCGGAAATCTAGTGTGTTTGCAATCAATACAGATCTGCCTTCCTTTGTCAGAAAGGTTTTTTCTATGTGTGTAGTGTCACTTTGTACTAGCTGTTTAAAACATTTTAATAGCTGGGTAATGCATTCCTTGCAAAAGTCATAGTCTTAGAATCTTTTCCACATTTAAGGGCCAATGCAAAAATGCATGATTGTGAAGTGGAATTAATATTATAATCAATAATGAAATGCTTTACTTGGTGAGGTGAATTGACTTACTGTTATAAATTAACCTTTGTAACTTATTGAATATGACAGTATTTGCCTTCCAAAGTCCCCTTTTTATTATAGTCTCAGTTTAATGCAAATGTTCTTCATAAGGGAATCATCAGAAAGGTTGGAAATGAAGCCGCAGAGAAATTTAAAGCAATAAAACAATGTTCAGACTCACCACCCAATTATTGCATATTATGCAATAATTCATGCATAATATGACGAGGTGCTCTGTCAGATAAGGCTGAAACTGAACTCCTTTGTCCACATGCAAAGTACTATGTGTGATGGTAGGTTAACTCTTCAAATTATGTTGAACACATATTCTAGCTGGTCAAGGCACAGATGGGTGAAACTAAATACAACAGCAATTATTCATCAGGTACGTTTAGATTTTTTTTTCTCCACTGTGGGGGACCTCCACCCTATATTCAACACATATATTCCTGGGCTAACTAGTTGGTTATTGCACACATATTATGCTTTGCCTACCTACCAGGTTCTAACACTCAGCATTTATCCCCAGGACTCTTTCAGCCATTTGTATCACTACTCAACATTTTGTCAATCTTTCAGGGTTATACACAATGTAGAGTTGCATGCCAAACTCCAAAATACTTATTTTTCTTATACTCTGGATTTCTCCTTCCTAAGTCATTCATGCAGCAGTTCATCAACCTGGTGCACTCACTTGTTTTTGGACTTTCTCCTCCTGCAGTTTTATGATTCTGGAATTTGGGTGAAAACTTTTGTCCGTATCCTAGAACTTTCTAGACTCAATATTAGTGGGTTCTATCTTTTCAACAGCTGGTTGTGTCAGTAGCAGGGGTGCGCTGATAAATCAGCCTCAGTTTCATTGAACATCTGCATTTATCCCTGGTCTCATTGAGCTCTCCGTGAATTCTCTCAGTGTATTGTTGATATAATAAAGTTCCAAGCTGTCTTAATTCCATGTTTGGTGTAGGGTTATATTAATTCAGCTGGTAGCTGGTGTTTACTCCGTCACAAGCACTGAAATGTCTGTGTAAGTATTTGATTTGTCTTGGAATTTACCTATTTCAAAGAAGTGGGATGTGTGCTTAGAAACAATCCCAGTTTCTCCGATGGGAGGTTTTCAAGAAAAACAGGAATCCTTAAATAATTTGTAAAGCAGAAAAACTACAAACACTAACATCACAACACATGTTGGAAATAATGTTTTAATTGTACTTTTTACATGTTATTTTTACATTAAATCATTCCTTCTGAAGGACAAGTAAAGAATTGGCACACCTTAAAGGTGTCATTCGGTTTTTCAAGCAAGTTTAACCTGTAATTGCCAGTACTGCAACAAATAGTGAGAAAACTCTTACATTAATTAAATGTAGTATGGTGAAGCCCTGCCTTTTAGAAAGCCCCTGTAATTTTCAGTTTTACTTTTGGTTTTGTATAAAATGTGTTTTAGAAATGCATTTTATGTTGTTTCCTTTTTTTCTTTGAGCAGCTTAAAATCATTTTAGCTTAAAAAAAATAATAACTACAAAACCACTCACAGAACCAGTTTAAACCAAGACTGACTTCATTGGTATTTTTTCACCTTTGAGCATAATAACCCTAAGAATGGGGAGTGGTTATTTCTGAGACAAGTTGCCAGGCGGTAGTATTGCTCTACTGTTCCACCTCTCACTTCCTGGAGTAAATGCTTCTCAAATATATGGAGATCAAAACAGAGCAGCTCTCTGAACCTCTGGACTTTTGACACAGCTCTCAGAAAACATCACAGCTAAAGGTAAGGTTTAAAAACAACACTTCCCATCAGGAATTAATCTAGTGAGAACAAAGAATAGTCACTAAATATGTGGTGTCAGTTGTTGGTGAGAAAACCAGTGTTTCAAAAGCCAGCGGGAACGGGTAGGAAAAATTGAAGCTGTCAGTTTCTCAGTTATTGGCTGTGGGTGGAGACTGTTAATTAAACTGATTTCTTTGTCCTTAGGTTCCCTAAGCTCCACTTTCTCTGTAAATAAGTAACACATTTTATGTTCCTGTCCTTGCTTTAATTACATGAAGGAGTCCTTAGATAAGAAAGACAGCTCTTGACTTCCCTCTGTTTCTTTCTGAGAGGATAAAACAATCACTTAAACAACAGTTGTGGTTTTATGATAAATTAAATACCCAGTTATGCTTAAATTGTTTGTATCAGATTAAAATCATTGTCTCTATCTTTCTAGATTTCACTTGCTGCAGCCGAACATGTTTCTGTGGTCTTGTCTGACACCCCTCCTGCTGATAACAGTTCAACTATGCAAAGGTACTATGCAACATGTCACAGAAATGGTTAACACAAGTCTAAGCATTATATCTTTGACTGGTTGATATTTAAATACAAAACCACATGCATGCTGATTTTTGACCTTAAGTATATCACAAGTTAAGCCTTAACTGCAGACCAACCACAGCTGTGGAACTGAGATTTCTTGAGAAAAATGTTGTTTTTTTTATTGCAATATCCTTGGTTTGTGGTTGTACAGTTCACTTTCTGGGGAGTTACACACAAAAAGTCGTACCACTGTTGCGCAAGACAGCTGATAATGTGACTAAAAGTTCCCAGCTGTTCTCTCTCAGCAAATAAGAAGAGGCAAGTTCATTTGCAAAGGCCAATGAGAAAACCACTAATATTAATATTTTAATCACTTCTAGTGGAATCTGTATTTTTTCTAAGATCTTTCCCACGGCTTTAGTTTTTATGCACTTTGATCTGTCGGTGTGTTGAGGCCGATGCTGTTATTTTGTTGCAGTACATGAATTGTCATCCAGGGCTATTTGTCCTGAGGCAGAAGTATTGAAGCCTACAGCTACATCTAATTAAAATATTCACCCTTCTTGGGTTGTTCTCATCTGTTCACATTGCAACTACACGTGTGAACAGATATTTTGCTATTATGTTGCTTGATAACCAAATACATAGTAAACATATGAGAAAAAGAAGCAGAGAGATGTATGACTGGGAATTTTTACTATGAAAAATCTGAAAATTGTGACATGCATTTGTATCCCCCACTATATGATTATCTTGTTTTGCTGCTGAAAGAAGTATCTCTAGTCCAGTCGCAAATCTGTAGGATCCAACATTTCGAACCAGCTTCCCAGATTCTACTAAAAGAAAATCTATGATGCTGCCACCACAATGTGAAGCTACATATCACAATGTCCTGAATTAAAATCTTATTTTCTTTATTTATTTATTTTGTTTGTTTGTTTGTTTTTACTAGGATCCCCAGACCAAAGGTGTGAGGAATTCACAGATCTAGACTTAACTCATGCCATCATCAGTACAAGCCTCAGAATCAGGCTGCTGCTTTACACCAGGGACAATGACAGCTGTGGTGTGCTCCTGTCCCACACCAAACTGGCAGAGTATCCCGAGTTCAAAATGTCCAACCCCACCACCTTCATCATCCACGGCTATCGACCCACAGGATCTCCCCCGATCTGGTTGAGCAACTTCACAAAGTTGCTGTTGGCCAAGCAAGACATGAATGTTGTGGTAGTGGACTGGAACTATGGAGCTGCTAGTCTCAATTATTTTAAGGTGGTTGAGAAAACATACAAAGTGGCAGACAACCTCACAGCTTTCATTAAAGTGATGCAGGTACAAAGTGTCTCTGATCCTCTATAACCAAATCTGCTGTGCGTGAAGAGAACAACATTCTTGACAGCTTTGTGGAACTTTTCGAAAAACTCTGTTTCAGGAGCACGGCACTTCCCTAAGCGCAATTCACATGATTGGAATCAGTCTTGGAGCTCACATTTCCGGTTTTGTGGGAGCAAATCTGAACAGTTCAATCGGAAGAATCACAGGTACGTTTTACATGTCAGGACGTGATTTATGACAGTTTGATTTGGGTTGAGATAAATACAAGCCAAAATGAAGTGAAAGCAAAAATAATCAGGTTGCAATCTTAGTTGCAACAACTGAGTTTTAATAACTAAATGAATGAGATAGGTAAATTTCCTTCTGTATGAAATCCTTAATGCACGTTTTTCAGAATCTCTAGCCTTCAGACTGAAGTCCTGATAGATTCATAGTATGCATCTGTTTCTGAAGAAGAATCTGTATAACAATGGTACAGCCTGTTTTGGTGCAATATACTGTACAATATACTGTACATTTACAGTATATTTACAATATACTGTAAATATACAGACTGTGCATAGTCTGTATATTTACTTCTCCTATCAATTGACCTCTACACTGTCTGGTTTCCTGTCTGGTTTGTACTGATGTGATCTTTGCAGCTCTTGATCCTGCTGGACCTACGTTCACTGGCAAACCTCCAGAAATGCGACTGGACTCGACAGACGCTCAGTTTGTCGACGTGCTGCACACAGACATCGACTGTCAGTCGGTTTAATCATTGCTTTAAAACCTTAAGTGATGCATTATTTTTTTCATATGTATCGTTATAGTGGTATTTATATATGTTATATGTCCTATTGGTTTTCAGTTCTGGGCTTCAGGGCACCATTGGGCCACATTGATTTCTATGCAAATGGAGGAACAGACCAGCCTGGCTGTCCGAAGACTGTGCTATCACGTAAGGTTTGAGGGACTAGCCAACATGCGCTGATGTATAATGAGCTGTGATTTTAAAATGACAATATTTTCCTTTATTAATCCTTAAACAGCTGGCGGCTACTTCAAATGTGACCACCAGAGGTCTGTGTTGCTTTTCATGGACACTATAAATGAGACATGTACCAGTCAAGCATTCCCCTGTTCCTCCTATGAAGATTTTCTGGATGGAAGATGCATGAGCTGTGACCACTTTGGTGAAGCTGGTTGTCCTGTCTTTGGTAGGTGGCTTTATTGATGAAATTACTACCTAAGTTCTTCTACTGCTCTATTGATACACAACAGTGTATCTACACCTTGCTTAACATTTAGACTGATGCATATGTTTGTACTCAAATCAGGCTACAATGTTATACGGTGGAAGGATGCCCTCAATCAACTGAACCAAACAAAGTTCTACTTTAACACAAATGCAAACTCTCCATATTGCTGTAAGTAATTTTTGTATTTAGGAGAATAACTGGAGTTATGGAAAACAATGCTCTATCATATATATATAAATATAAATATATGTTTAAATTTATATTTATATTTATATGGAAAGAGTGCATCTCAGTACATTAGAATATCACTGAAAAATGCTTTTTCGCAAAAATGGATAATCATAGAGAGGTATATTTATTTTTTATATTTTTTATAATCAGTTTACAGCTAACAAAAATAATCTCTTGTCAAATCAGCATCTCAGCAGATGGAAGTGTGGCATGCTCTAAAATCACTTGGTAAATGGCTGAGCTGGTATTGATTCACTGATGAATCAATAAAAGGAGATTTGGCTACAAAAATTCTTGCTGACTTTGGAAACCTCATAATCTGAACCAGCTTGAATTTTGTGCTTCTCCAGTCCACTCCCAGACTCTGGAATAGTTTTACAAATGAAACGCAAAATTTGCCTTCAACTAAAAATATGACTGAGTAAGAGTCCAGTCAGAGAAACAAACTAAACTAGATTTTCTTGATTACTGCTTTTATGACAGCAGCATTGTATGTTTCCACTCTCCGCAGATGTTGTCCATAATAAATAAACCATAACATGAGTGCTTAAGGAAAATGTCAACAAAAACAAGTAGTTTAGTATTTGAAATACTTTTGCATAAAGATGTTCTGCTCTTTCAGTGACAAACTACAGAGTAGATGTGATGATTTGGAATCAGAAGCCACAGAAGGGATACATGGATATTAAAATCAGTGACGGTACTAATGAAGCAGTGGCAATCATTGAACAGTAAGGCCTCTTTTTTCATACTCCCACTGCTGCCCAAAAATCTAATATTCCTCCATAACTTCATATGCCTGTGTGTTTCTTCCTTTCTTTCTTTTTGACCAGTAAAGCAACACAGTTCATGAAGGACACAGAGATCACAATCCTCGCGATGTTTGATAGAAACATTGAGTCAGTGAAAAATGTCTCTCTCATATACTACTCTGGAGTGGGGTGTCATTCCAAACGCAAGCTTCGGGTCCTGAGAGTCCGTTTCACATCCCTGGATCACAAAAAGAAGTATGCAGCATTTTCAGATTTTAGATCATTTTAACTGTGTCCGTTCAAAAAAGTTATGTTTTACTTTTGTCTCCAAATTCACAGCAGCTTCTCTTTTTTTTTTTTTTCTTTTTTTATCTTGCAGGCCTCTTTGTCGTTATGACATTCTTCTTGTTAATAAGAAAGAGTTCACATTCAGGCCTATTCCATGTGAAGAAACCCGGTCCTGAAATCAAGCTGAACCCTGAATCCAGAACTTTCATGAGGACGAATCCTCTGGTTCCTCAGTTTCCTTAGGACTGGTTGGAAAATTAATAAGGATCCCAAATGATAAAGCACCAGTCGGTCAGTCAACTTTTCTAAAAATTAGAAATGTGACAATTATGAAAAATGTATATTTGTTTCAAAGGAAAAAAATGGTACAGAGTTGTATAGGATATGTACAAATATTTGATACAAAGAAAAACTGGACTACATTTATGTTTCACTTTTAAAAAGTTAAACTAAGTACATTTTTATTTTCTCACTAAAAATATCTGGCCTCTGACTTTTATTTATATATATTTTTTTTATTATATTTTATATTAAGTAAATGTTTCATGTGTTTGCCTTTGATAACTTCACCAGGATTATAACTTTGTATTAGGATGACATTGATTGGTAGATAAGCTGCTGGTAGCGCATCAGAAAGACTATTTCAGTCCAGCTTCTTCTCCATCAATACTGGTTTAATTTCAGTACTTCCTCCATTTCAGCTTATGATGGCAAAAATATTTTTCTGTGTTTGAATGGATACATTTATTTCTTCTTGTTACAAAGATGTAATAAGCACCTTCCTCACATCACAACATTAGTTAGAGTAGCAAAGAAATCAACGAACTGCTCAGCTTCAGGTCAAAAGACAAATGTATCATGCAATTTGTTTTAGATAAATGTGTCCAAACTTGAATATTTCCTGGAATGAAACATCCTAATCAAGACTTTTTGTTCACAAAACCAAGGTGGAGACAGATACTTTCAATAACAAACGGTCCATTTTCCTTTTTAAAAAGCATGAAAAAGATTATTTTCATGTTCAGTTTCTTTAAAAAGTTACACAAAGCATTTGGTACAACAGAAACCCTTCCCCTTGACCCAGTCCTTCTTGTTCATTTCGACATATGCTTCTTCATCCGCTGGATTTCCATCTTAATCAAAGAAAGACACAGTAACAGACATTATTATTTCAAACCTATTCTCAGTTTCATTAAAGAAACTATTTACATACTAATTTGTACTTCTACCTGTAAAGTTAAGCGAATCCTCTTCTCCTCATCAAGCTCATTCATCAGCAGCTTAATTTCTTTGCTGAAACAAAAGATTTTTTTTTTTTTAATAAAGTTCAAATGTATGTTATTCTGAGCACTTGACAATAAATACACCTAACTATCTAAGAAATACAGTGCATTACTTAAGCTCACTGCTAACTGTTAAGGTAACATTTGGATCAAAGTAAATTGAAGAGGTTGTATTGCCAAAATGCCTGTAAAAATTGTTTAGTCCTACTTGTGTCGGCTCTTCATCTGTTCAAACTGGTCCCTGAGGTCTTTTAACTCGGCCTGCAGCTGTTCTACATTTGGCTTGATATTTTTCTCCGGGCTTCTTGGTCGGGGATCTGAGTTGAGGGTTGGGGGGACTGCTGGATTCAGCACAGCAGAGAGAGCCTTCGGCAGCAGCGAGGAGAAAGACTCCTTTGACATATTCTTGTCTGGAGCCTACGGGACAGAAAATGTCAAATTAAAATTACACCTAATTTTCCAGTCTGTGTCACCAGTTATCAATAATCAGTTTTCCATTAAGGCTCACTTGAAGGGGGGAACAATTCTGACTTGTTTCCTGAGTGGTCTCTTCATTTGCTGAAGAATTCATTGCTTCACTTTGGTTTTCTCTTCTTTCCTTCTCAATCATAAATGTTACCTGTAAATAAAGTCCAGTTTGAGTTTTCTGCCACATACAACAGCTTCCATGATTATTTGACCATCTGATTGTGTAAAATGCGTTTAAATAAATCTGGCATTTGATACCCCAGGAAGTTTGAAAATAAAAAATAAAAATCAGCTGGAATCATACTCTATCAAGGTAAAGGTAGGTAAAAGGTAATTTTATTATTTATATAGCACATTTTCAGCAACGAGGCAGTACAAAGTGCTTGTTTCTGCAAGCAATTTGTATTAACATCAAGGGTTTTAACTTAATCACAATTGTTGGCACCACTAGCAAATCCCATAGCATCTATGTGATGGAAACAAATATGTCAATTATGAAAATACTTCTCTCATACAACATCCTTCAACATGAAATTTTGAAGATGTTCAACATAAGAACATCTTCAACATAAGATGTTGACCATAAGATGTCGAACATCTTATGTTCAGCATCCTGCAAAGTTATTTTGCACGATGTTAAATAATGTTGCAGGACTTATGTTCATCTTGCAGATCAAGATGTTCAAGTTAAATTCTTATGGTCAAGATTTTGAACATCTTGACCATAACACAGTATGTGTGAATGTACAACATCTACACATGGCTTCAGCAAGGAATCAACTAGGGATATTTTGATTTAGGGGACCTTTATGTCCTCTATACTGAATTTGTTTGTATTGTGTCTGAGATTGTGTTTTGTTGTGTTTGGGAGCTTGTGTGATGTGAGGAGTTAGCTGCAGGTGCAGGTCAAATACGAGTTCAATTCAAATATCAATCCAGTTTATTAGATGTGTGTGTGTGGAGGCATGTGCAGGAGTATAGGTGTGTGTGTGTGTGTGTGTGTGTGTGTATTAGAGACAATTTCTGTGTGACCTTTGAACTTTTATCTGTTGTTTAAATGGTTTTAGAATTCACGGGTCAGAAACGACCCATAAGACAATCCAGGAAAAGTCATAAAATTTCAAGTTGGAAAAAGATTGTATTGTATTTTTTTCTACAGCTAAACATGCTAGTGGGTCACTTTTATAAACTAGTACTGATCATGACAACACAAGGGTTTCCTCACAATTGGATTTCCATGTCTGAGAAATCTCTCACATCACTTTAAGACAACCAATAAACTGAAGAGACATTGTTCCAGTTTGTCTTCAATAAAGTCACCAAAGAGGATTTTGATTCTGGTCAGGTTATTAATTTCCATGACAGAACTCATCTGTCACTGGGGGAGTAAGTGCTTTTGTCACAAGTAAGGAGCAAAAGTAGATATCTTCAGCTGCAATGCATGTCTCTGTGTGTATGAGGTGGCTCAGGAAAGCTAAATTTATCCCAAGGACAGTGGGAACACAAACACACCAGACACACTTTTCAAACAGGGCTCTAAGTTTTGAGAGAGGCGTTGCAGCACAACGCAAACACTTGTCTTAATTTTATACTTCCCAGAGAATGGAGGTCTGACTGTAGCGTCTCATCTGCAGCAGGAGCTCTCTGCTCGTTCAGATTCGACCATATAATGGAATCAAACTCTTCTGTGTCTTTGAGAGAAACAGAGGACAAATAATAAAACTCTCCTTGAAGAGAAAGCGAGAGAGTATTTTAAAAGTTTTAACATGGCTTACCAGGAATGAGGGCTGAGTTATAGCTGCCCATCATATCACAGTTGAGCACAAGCAGAAAAAAAGCATGGCTGGACTACATCTCCAAATGACAGATGAGAGTGAGTGAGCAGAGAAAAAACATGCAGAAATCAGTGGTCTCACGTCAAGTTTGATGTGTCTTGGAAGTAGAAATTCGTCCCAGTCCACTAGAGTAAACAACTCCGTTTGGGACCATTAGTTCATCAGAGTAGTAGAATCTAAATGCCGGTGTGACTGTAGAAGCAGCTGTTCCTCATACCACAAGGCTGAACAGATGATTAACAAATGTTGGCTTTAATGCAGAAACAAATTTCAAACTAATTGAGCTAAACAGTCGGTGAGAGCAATGAAGAATCCTGAGCACACACTCACCTTACTTTTACTGCGTCACGACTGATATACAGCAGCATCTGAGGAAACTTGATCCCATCTTTTGTACTTCAATGCATGTTGTGATGAGGAGTGGTTTTGTCACAGCTAAGTTTAGAGCAGGACAGCAAATATCATGGAATGGGGGGCAGCAGTGGTGGGTGGCGTTGGGGGCAATGGCTCCCACAGACTGAGAGACTGATCCAAAGAGGGGAAAGCATCAGCACTGATTAGATTTTACTCTACAAATCCTGACGCTATTTTTTTTCCCCTAAAAATTTTAAGAGGCTATTTTGTTATGTGGTTTAGTATGAACTGAAACTGCAGTTCTATTTTTCAAGGAAATGCAAAAAGCATGTAAAATTAATATTGTTCTTTAATTCTATGAACATGTCTCCGAAATTCCAGGCAAAAATGGTGCATTTATTTGCAGAAAATGAGAAATGGTCAAAATAACAGAAAAGACGCAGTGCTTTCAGACCTCAAATAATGCAAAAATAATAAGTTCATATTCATTTAGAAACAACAAAACTAATGTTTCAACTCAGGAAGAGTTCGGAAATCAATATTTGGTGGAATAACCAGGTTTTCAATAAGGTTCAGTGCAAGAGACTCATTTTTTTCCAGAGCTGTATTGGCATCTCCCATTGACAATGTTCTTTCAAAACAAGAAAACACCCCAAATTTTAACATACTTAAAATGAATTAGAAGTGGAGTGGAAACACGTCAGGCTGCACTTCAATTGCATCACCCAATGTGCGCAACCTTAAATGATAGAAACTATGAATTAATATTGCTTATACTGTAACTTTTATATTATGTCGCCACATAAACCGATTTAGATTTTATTAGGTTTGCATGCAATGGATTAAAAAACACTGGCACATTATGAGGTGAAACTTCTTCACTTTTCCATGGATTGCAGTGTTCCTTGATCTGTTTACTAATGTTCTCTCAAAATCCTCACAAAACACCTGGATATATGCAGATATCTTTCTTTGGTTACAGATGTTGAGATCAGAATGAGGCATAGATTCCTGCCACAGACATGGTTTTAAATCCTGGCCAATAAGTCTGATATTAGTCTGGAAAAAGTACTGTACAGAAATAGGATCTGTTCATGAAGGTGTCCTGAACAATATTTGATGTGAATAGAAACTTTATAAGTAAATTGGATTGAATGGTTAATATAAAAAAAATCACAAATTTCACCTTTAAAAAAAAAAACAAAAAAAAAAAAACACAACACATGCTATTCAGACAGGAAAGAGTGAACAATGCTGACTTTTAGCTTTATTTTATTTTGTAAACAAAGTAATACTGATCTATCAAGTCCATATTGAACAGATTTGTGAAAAAAAAACTGTTACATTTCTAGTTTTATTTAGAGTGAATCTCTGACATGATCAGTACAAGTTTATAAAGTCATGTATCAAAGAAAATGTTTGATTGCTGCTTGTAAACAAAAAAAACTTACATTTGAAGTAAAACCAGGACTTACAAGGACTTTTAAAGCAAACGTTCCCAAACCATATATATATATATATATAAAATAGGTAACAGTTTGAAACGTTCTAAAACTGAGTACAGCAGTAGTTAAACGAAGCAAATGAAACATCAGGAATAACATCTTAGATGGGACAATTTCACAACATACAAGCTGGTCAGGTATGACGTGAAGCTGTACAGGTTTGTGCAGTCCACCTTGATAGAGCAGGTCTGTACTAGAGGTTTCAGTGTTTCTAAGCTCCACAATCATAATTTGGTGCCTATATGTAAAGGAAAAAAAGCAGAATACAGTTTATCTGAATACAATTATTAGGAATTTACTTGCTAGATAATTCTTATCTAAACACAAAACATAAAAACATTTTAATACTAAAGTGTATTGAAATTTGCATAACTCACCAGTTTGTCGCTAGCGTTGCTGGTTGGGTCCTCTACTGTACGGCACACGCTGACGCATCACCCTCATGTTGCGATATTTAGACACGATGCTGTAGCTTTTTCTGAACACTGGTCTCTGATTTGGAAAAGGACGTGGCACTAAAGTCTCCTTTTAAAGAAATTCAATTATTAGTTGTGGAGATTTATGACCTTCCTGAAAATTTAAACAGGAAGTCAAAGATCTGCAAACAGTCAAGAGTTCCAAATACCATCAGAGGTCTTCTGATATTTTCCGACATGTCTGGGCCCGTATTCCTTAAACCACCAGGAAGTCTGGGCCGCTGTAATAGCAAAAGGTGAGCATGTACATTTACAGAATTCCTTTCATGGCTAAATTCATCAATTGCTGTTGAGGCATTCACCACCTCTCTAACAGGTGATGTATTGCTTGTGCTTTTTATCAACAAAATTAAATTTACAAATGTACTTATTTTAATTTGTGTTGAGGAAAGGCTTAAACTTTGATGATTAGTTTATTAAAATAACTTTAAGATGTTTTTCTCATCACTATCTTTTTCAGGTCACCTGATCAGATGTTGCCGTGGAAGCACACCATTAACACTATTGGATGAGGAGGGGGAATCCTTTGGCTTTCACAATGTAAGAAAATTCATTTCTTAAAGTGTACAATAAATTAAAAAATTATGTGCTCTGCATCTTTGGATCCCGTCTGATTTGATTTTTTTTGTTTGCTGCCCTGGCTAATTTTAAGCCCAAAAGGGCTTAAAAAAAAACCTCACCCAGTCAAGCTAAAATATGTAAAAAGACTTTATTTGCTTACTTGTATTGGTCCTGGCCTCCTGAAAGACAACCTTTGAGGTCTGTCATGCAACACATTATCGGGTCTGGAAAAATAAATGATCGGATGTTAAAATGCATCAATAGTATTACAATAAAATAATGATATAATAATTATGGTTGCATTATTTGTGAGCATATCAACACAAAGAAGAGCACATCTGAGAAGGGGGAAAAAAATACATGGCTTCATATTTTTTTTAACAAATGGACCTGAGATGTATGTGGTGAACATGTATTTAGAGCTCCTCTTAGTGCAATTACAGCTGCAAGTTCTTTAGGTCTGCCTTTACTAGCTTTCTAAAAATAGAGTGAACTTTCTGTCCATCCTTCTTAGTAAAATAACTTTAGTTTGGTCAGATACTTTTCAAGCATGCAGCAGTTTTCCCACATAGGCTAGAGAGTTTAACCTTGACCAGAACACCTTCTTTCATGTTCGTCTTGTTTCCAATACAGTCACAGTAAACAAAAAGTGTTATCGTTTTCTTAGGGTGATGGTATTCTTGTTGTGCTTCTTTTGTAAAGGTCAAAATAACACAAAAACAATTCAAGTAGGTGAGTCAACAAATTTTCCCCATCTAAACTCTGGATCCCTGCTGAGTTCTAGATGCTTCTTTGACTACAGTTCACATTTTCCAGAGGATCAGAGTCGGTGAAAAGTCCAGTTTGCAGCTGGGCCACGTTCTGCACAACTTTAGCCATGACCTGCTGTGTTCCTTGGTCTTCATAATACTCATTGTTCTCTCATTATCTTTAACAAATAGCTGGATTTATACTGAGATGAAATTACAAACGGGTAGATGATTTATTAATTAGATTAGTGAAATTTTATTGCTAAACTTATTACACTGTTGAAATTTTAATTAATAAAAACGCAAAGAATGTGTGCTCCTTTGTGTTGGTCTGTCACTTCAAATCCGAATTTCAGACAATTAAATGTATGCGAACTGTGATATTTATGGTACCTAAACACTCTTTTATCCATGTATCCATGTTTTCTGTCTTCAGGTGATCTGGAATCGGTTGAGAGGCGTCTATGCGATGTGCTTTCCCCATCTGAACTACGGTCTAGAGTTTAAAGAAAAAGTGTTTACACCTCAAAATTTCAAGTGTAAAAATGAAAGTCAAGCAAATCTTGTTAACCCTGTTGATTGCAATTTGTGTTTTATGACACTCCGGACCACAGATGGAAACCACATACCTGTTCTTGACTTTGGGCTCTGACCTTTCAGAGGCGAGCCGTCTTTGGATGAGCTTGGTCCCGGAGGCCAGTGGGACAAAACAACAAGATCACGTTTCTCTATTGGAGAAGATCTGGGGAGGGACCAACAATAGTCGACTGTTAGCTTTCACAATTGATACAAGCAACAGCATTATTGGCCTTTAAAAAAAAAAAATCAACTGGAAAAAATATATACTACCCTGACCGGATTTTAGAGGTAAAACAAAATTAATTAGAAAAGCATAGAACTGTTTGAAGGCAGATATAATTATAGAGCAGGGGTATTCAACTCGAGTCCTTGAGGTCCAGTGTCCAGCAACTTTTAGATGTGTCTTTCCTTTAACACACCTGATTCCTATAATCAGGTAATCAGCGGGACTCTGGAGAACTTGACTGCATGCTGAAGAAGTTTTCAGACATTTGATTCAAGTCTGTTGACATGTCTAAAAGCTGCAGGACCCCAGCTCCAGACAAACAATTGAATACCCCCATCATAGAGCCACACATTACTTAGGTACTTACAAAAACCCAGGAATGTCCATGCTTCTTTACTCCTATTTTTGTAACCTGAACCAATCTGAGTTGTCTCCATTTATTCATCAATTGTTAGAGTAGTCAAATCCAGGCGGGAGGTTAAGATACTGGACTGCATCATATCAAGTCTTCTATCTTCCTTTTTAGAATCACAGCTCGGGTGTTTGGACACTGAACTTCAGATGAATTTATCAGTCAATCCTTGACGTTTCTGTTTTCTCCAGTAATGATTATTATTCCAGGGGCTCTTAAAAGATGTTTCTTGTCTAAATGAATTTGTCTTGAAGACTTCTGCAATCTGAGGGAGATGGGGAAGCTGGATTATTTCTTCTTCCGAGTCAGAATCTTAAGGCAGTTCACTGAGGACTTTGCAAGACACACAAATGAGCCTTTCGAAAAATGTATTCCTCTCCGGAATAAGCTGTTCATCCATACTCTCTTTTGAGTTCTTCATCCTCTTCTTCTGGAAAGCTCATTTATGTTGAATAGTCGTGTACTGTATAAGAGTATCTTGGGCGTTAGTGCTGCAGGATATAGAGAGGGGTGGTTATATCTTGGTTGGATTAGACAGCATGTAAATTGATTGACTTCCATCTCGTTTGATGATATGTTCTGTTTGAATAGATTTAGGTCACATAAGATGTGGAATACAGAATGACGGAGAAAGCCGACCGATATGAAATCACTGAAAAAAATACAACATGGTGGTGTGGTTAAATGGTCCCCATGTATGCATCTCCATGTCTCAAATTAAAATACATCAGACTTGCAAGTTTTCTTTTGAGTTTTCTCATATTTGTCCAGTCGATTATCCACAGTCCATTGACGTTTTGCCACGTAAGTTCTCCTTTGAGTATTTTTTGTGGTCATCTCTGGGTAGTTGAAATAATGCATCTCGAAACGTCTGAGTTGAGCGGAAAAATCTAGCTCCAAAATGGTTAATATTTGAAGAACTTCTGAAAATATGGAGCAAGAGCAAATCCTGGTAAAATTCTTGTGACTCAGAAGAAGCAGAGCCCTCCATCTTAAACATAACGTATTAAGTCCAAATGGTAGGTTTTGTGATTCCTCTTCACTGTATGAATTCTGAATGGTACTGATGGCTAAACATCAAGCTTTCACACATCAGCTGATGTAAAGCTTTATAAACAGGGGCTGGTTTACTGATCCTTCTTGTGATTCTTCCCATTACTTGTATTTCCACTTCTTTAAATAGACATTTGGTTTCTTCAAGACGACAATATATGACTATAATTCCAGAAGTCGACAATTTTTTAAAGAGGTTTTGCTTTGCCATGTTAATTATTTTACAGTTAAGCATAACCATTTGTTGCTATTCCATGCACAATTGGTTCATTATTAAGAATGCATTTTTTTTCTTGTTGGGAATCTCTTATACTGGCATGCATATTATGGGATTTTTCCAAACAATTCTTGTAATCTTTTAAAATGGCTTGCTGTCTCTTGGCAATGGGCACATTTCAACTTATAGTATTAATTGCAGATTGATCCTTACTCTTGGGAATTTGTTTTTCGAGCATGCCAGTTTCTTGTAAGATTAGAAGCCATGAATAGTTGTTGGCTGAGCACAGCAAGCAATGTTGATGCATCTCTTATTCAAACCTTCATTTATGGCTGATTGACTTCCAGTAACTTAAAGTTGTTGAAGATAGTTTGGGTCATGGTTACATCATCCTGAGTCCTCTCCTTACCAAGCACAAGTGGAGTTATGAAAGTTTGGGCTCTTTAATGAGACTGAAGAATTTTCCATAGCATGCAGGGAGGCTTTTTCAGGCTTTAGGCTCAGAAAGGATTTCCAATTTCTCCTCTTCATACGGTTACTTTACATTTGTTAGGACTGACAAGCCAGCTTTAACAATGTGGTTTTTAATTGGAGAATAAACCTTCTCTTCATCCAACGTCAAAGGTAGGTATTTTGAGACGTATGTAGCACGCAGTTTAGGGTGTCATTTCAGAATAATGGTGGCTTTGCCTCCTGTAATGGTGGCTTTGGCTGTTGCAAATTTAGCTCATGACATCTCCACTTTCCACAGCTGGCACCCTTTTCACACATTCTTTCTTGACCTCTTAATCATCATCATCATCAAGCCCTTGCGAACAGTGCTACAAGGAGAATACCATACCTGTGTTTGCTCAACGACCGGCGTGATTCCACCTGTTCTTTTCCTGTGTCAGAGTCTCCTGAAGATTTGCTGGCTTTGTCATCCTCTTCTGGTGGAGACTGTTGTGGTTTCAACCTTCTCGGTTCCTCGTTTTTTAAGGGATCAGTCTTCATCTGGAAACGTCTCTTCCTGATGGCAAGAACAGAGCTGACATGCCCCCGTGCAGCAATATCGCCCAAACGAGGCCTTGGTCTTATAGTTGGAGGAATTCTAAGCCTCATGAGAGATGCTGCTCTGAACCCCCGGCCCCTGGTTAGGTAACTTCTACCCCTAAAGGCGAATGGTGGGCCACCAAATGGCCTGGGAATACTCATCAGCTGGGGTCTCTCTCTCCTAGGGTACTTCGGGTTGCCACAATACGGTTCAGGGCCTGAAGAGGGCATGCTGATGTTTGATATTCTCCTCTTGCGGGGTCCTGAAACATTTCTCTCAGGAAGGTTCCTGTAGAGTGATGAGAGTGGTGGAGGGCCGCTTTTCCATGGGGGGGCTCTGTAGGCGGGCGGGTGAGGGGCATCTTGTGCCCTCTCTCGACTGTGGGATCTGCTGCCTTGCCTCTCCACAGGACCGCGTTGCCGCCTGGAATCTTGTTGAGTTGACCACCTGCACATCCATCAAACAATAGAAAAATCATTATAATGACAGATCCATTGCCATTTTAAGTGGGACGCGGAAGGTTTAACTTTTATCTTTAAAGGCAGGCCTCTCTGAAGCCATGACAGAATGAAACAGGTAGGGGGAGGTACACTTTCAGAGACCAATTACAGAAGTAATGCTCCTCTTAATCCCATTTACATCAGACCCAATTTAATCCCATGTAAATAATATAATCGGGAGCAGGGCAGAGCTCATCATTACACCTTCTGCGCTTGGACAAGTGGCCAACCTCAAGCCTCCTCCTGACATAATTTTACCCAGCTTGGGGTGGTGCTTCGTGCTTGTACCTCTCTGTACATGAGCCTCTCCCTGGCACCTCTCTGGGGCTCCTCTGTGGCCCAGAGGGCCGATGCTCTCCATTGTGCAGATGAGAGAACGATCCAGGTTCATTCCAGCGCTTCATGCCATGACCCGACTGTTCATAGGCCCTTTCTCTTGGATGAGGATCTCGAGGAGAAAAAATTGACTGTCTTCTGTATCCCCTAAAAGATCCTCGGTAGGGAGGCGCAGATCCTGGTCTCCTGTCAGCTGGGTGGCTACGAAAATGTCTTGGGGAAGGTGACCTATGACCTGAAGGGTGGCCGTGAAAAGGTGGACCCCTTTGACTCTGGTGTATGTGTGCAGGGCTATGAGGGGATGAGCGATGCTGAGGAGTACGATTCAGCCGCAATGGAGACTGCCTGCGATGGCTATGATGTTGGTCCATTTTATGAGGGTGGGATTGGAAGGAATCCTGACTGTGAGACCTCCAGTGACTAAATCGTGGCTCCCGTTGAGGTCCCATTTCAGGAACCCTTCTGCCCACTGGTGCTGGTCTGCCTCGTCCTCTGCCTCTGGATTCTCGCCAGCTAGGAGGGGACTTGTTAGGATATCCCTGGTCATCTCGTCGACTCTTTGAGTTTGGGTTGTAACTTCCTTCATTGTGTCGATGAGAATCTTCATAGGGTCTGACAGAGAACAAGAAATAAAAAGGTGGTTTGCAACAAATACTTTAAATCCTTTCAATTTAAGAATATTAATCAATAACTAATAACAAAATACCCAAAAGGAAAACAAACAAAACAACATCATTTGAAAGAGGTTACCTGGGCTTCAAGCGTGGTGGTCCATAATGTGTTCGCACCATCTTTGGAAGAGAGTGTATAACCTATGGACTGATGGTGAATAAAAAAATTAAAAAAATTATACTACTGGTCTACTGCAGACCTTTACTGAATGAGGCTCTCCTATCACAAAGAATTTCTTAGATTTTAGTTTGAATTATTAATCAATGATAGTAATCGTAACATTTCCTTTAAAAAGAAGTACCAGTCAATTAGTTTCTTTTGTTGGCAGTTTTTTAGAAGTGAGTAGTCTGCCAAAGATTAAATATTCAGAAAAAAAAATCAATCAAGAGTACAGACTGAATACCATTACTGCTGGGTATCTGCAAGTTCCAGTGAATTTAATTGAACACTTTTGATATTGATGTCTTCATATTAATTGGCATATAAAGACATTTATTTTATTTTTTAATGTTAATGCTTATATTAACATTTAAAAATGAACCCAAAAAATAACCTGAGTCAGTTAATGTTGTGATTTACTTAACTGATAGAGAATAGATAATGTTAGCTTACATAACAATAATGTTCATTGAAAATTGAGATAATTTAATTTGTGTCTGCTTCTGCTGGTAATCAGAGGGGTTGTGTCTTTAATTACAGTTAAACCCGAGCCCTAAAGAGAAATACAGACAATTTTAACTCAGCTGCCAGTCTCCAATAAACTGAAGCTGAACAATGGTTCTCACCGCCTTGGCTACAAGCAGATTAGAATATTCACCCTAAATCGTAGATAAACGATCAGATAACAGATTTAATAAGTTTTATGGCAAACCATTGTTAAAGACAACCACTGAAAACATTCTTGACCATAAACATGGAACTAATCCTAGCTGGGCAAATCATTAATTTTCAAAACTATTGTAACAGCCTTTGTTCAAAGTTCCTGCCACATCTCTTTTCAGTTGTACTACTACTAAACCCAGTCTGATTTGTCTCAAGGACTAAACTGGGAATTCTGCGGCTGAATGCACCTCACCCTCAAAAACATTGAATCTGCTTTAAAAAGTGGCAAGTTCTAGAATCTTTTTTGATAACATAAATATACAACACGCATAATTTGTTTATTTTTTTAATTACTCTTCTTAGCAACATAACTGGGCCTCGCCAATTAGATTATCGGTCCAAGCGACTAAAGCAATTTAGGAAACATTCCAACTCCCAGTTATTTCACATGTCCATCGCGAGGAATTACATACTCAGTCAGCTGTACTGTCTCTCAAATCTGTACTGCAACGTCCTATGCTACAGTCACATCCGCCGTCATAAGTAGCTTTGAGTCCTCGTTTTATGTGCATTTCAAATGTCACAGACTGTAATTAATTTAGGCTAAATTTATCATCACCAAGGTAAAATACTACAAAGAAAGCAATGTGCTCAATATGGTGGCGGCTTATTATGTTTCAGCTCCCGTTATGGTGACGGGGGTAGGGCACTCTTCGTTTCCATTTTTAGCTTTTGACTCTGGACAGCTGTTAAAATATATCCCATGAGTCGGTGACGGAATTTACGCTGGTAAAGATGAAAAATCAAACCCAGCTTGCTTCTGTCTAATATAAAACTGAAATGTTACGTTCTCCTCATCAATAACTGTTATACATCGAGCTGAGAGAAAGCTAAGAACGTCTAGCCGTTAATTTAGCTAATGGAAGCTAGCTATTTTAACCCTCGACGAAACGGTATTCACAACTTTCATGTGTGTTATTTAAATATTTTCACACCATGTTAGACATAAAACAGAAACTTCCTTTTGTTTCTCTGATAATTGACTAATTTATTGCGAGTATAAGGTGAGCAACTTACCAACTGCCAACCGATACCTAAGATGAAAAGCTACGTGCGATACTGATAGCCTTTAGCTCGCCTCATACCAAGGTATTTCGACAAAAATACCTGCTAGCGCCACCTGACGTCTAGGAGGAAAAACTGCATGTTAATGTGACTGCTGCAAAATCGATTGAAAAAATTATAAAAGAGAATAATCTTTTATTCTCTCTTTTAGATTATTCTCTCTTTTGGAGAGAATAATCTTTTGTATTATTCTCTCTAAAAGACAAATACCAAATGTGAATAAGAAACTCACTAGTCACTAGACTATTCGTATTTACTGTATTAAAGCAACAAATTTGTATACATTTTATTGGGATTCCACATAATAAACTAATAATGCAATGGCTATGTAGTAGAATGGAAATAACAAATAACAGAAGACTAATAAAATCATTAAAAGCAAGAGTAGAATTATGATAAAGAGGGGTTTAGCTTTAAAACAACATCCTAATCTCTAACTCAAAAAGCACTGCTTTATTTGTAATTAACTTTAAAATTATCCATATTTCTTTTCTGTCTCCCATTTGACTATTATGCAGTACTTTCTGTCTGTAACATTACCAAAGGTAAGTTCAAGGGCTACTTCAAAAATGCAACAAAATCTTAACATCCTAGACTAAATGTTTTGTTTACTTTCTTTACTTATGTAATTTTCTGCATTTTTGCAGTTATTTTTATGGAATTATTCTGCTACCCTTGTGTGTTTCAAACACAGAGACACTCTTAGACATGTTGGGCTGCTCTCTTTTAATACTTTTTTATCTCTGCAATTTCCGTATATTCTTCGGTCATAACCAACAAATTATTCATACAGGAAGAAAATTGTTATCAGCAAATAACCACTCTAATATCCAAAATAGTCCATAGTTAATGGTTGAGAAGAGAAACTCACAGTTTTACTGAACTAAAGTAAGACATTGTATTTTGCTCTTTTATTTAAATAACTTAATATTTGCTGTATATTTCAATATGATTCAATGATTCAATTTGTGTAACATAATCAGAAAGATGAGTGAGTTATATCTGTGAAATTTCTTAGAGCTTACAGATCTTGCTGGATACAATCAGATTCACTTGTCAATAATTTTGTTCTTTGAGCATTTGTTTTTCTAAAGATAAACTTAGATAATCAGTATCAGTGATTGCATTTTGCATTCGGTTTTGTTTTCTTTAAACTACCAGCTTGAGGAAAGCTCACATTAACACACACAGAAATTCAAAATTCCTTTTGTTACTCTTTATTTTTATTTAGATTCCTATTGGATTACATAGTGATGATCATGCTAACCATGCACAAACAAGGTCTACAGTGTTTGCATAATGTAAGCTGACCATGATACAATTGAGTTATGGTATATGAGCAGACCTGAAGATAGTATTTTTCTACATCCATGTTTTAGTTAGCAGTCAGAATGCACATGTTTATAAGAAGATAATTTAAAGTGCAAAACAGCACAAATGCAATGGTTATGCTACATATGTTTTCACCTGGGTAATATCACCTTTTAATTTTTGTGTTCAAGAAGTTTAAATAGCTAAAGTCTATTTCCAAGAATGCTGCACACACTTGCTGAAAAAACCCCCAAAGAATAATAACATGAACCAGTCACTTCTTGTTAAGGCATGTTTTTCTAAAACTTCATTTCCCAACATAGAATATTATTTCACAACTTGCTCAAACAGGTTTTTGCTGAAGCAGAATCTTTATTGTTCTTGCACTGGACAGTGTCAATCCAAAGCCAGTCTCCTGATTCTGCATGACAGATTTACCAAAACTGTGTCAGACAAAGCAAGTTGCTGCTGCACATTGCCTTTAAAGAAACATGAAGTTTTCTCAGCTGTCAGAATTTTTCTCTGCTATTTTTTAAATTCATAAATAAAGGATGACCGGCTTGATTATTGTACCATCATAAATTCATCCCTTTCACCTCGAAAAAAAAAAATATGAATGTGCGATTGTTTGAAAAGTGGTGCAACATCTTTTTTGACAGCCATCATTTTTGCTCTGTGACATGCACTTAGGGGAATTATTTCAATAAGTCCATAGTTCCATGAAAAGGTTTAATAGGGTGAAGAAGAGAATGGTTCTACCAGTTAGGGAGGAGTCTTGCTTTCATACTTTCATTCATTAATGCATCCATGGATAACACAACTTGACACAGCACATTTCTCCACCAAGTCAGTGAATATAATCTAAACATTCAGGAAGATGGTAGAGTTTGAAATGCAACAAGAATAGCAATTCTTAATAGTTCAATATTCTATCAGGTCTATGAGAAATCTATGCAATTTGTAACAAACTAATGCAAGAAAGGAAACCTGTGTTTTCTAGTTTCTATTCTATCTAGAACCCTGATATTTATTTATTTATTTTTTTGGTTGTTTTCTACAAGCACTTTTGAGTCAGCCTCCTTTTTTAAATCAAAAAGAAATCATTCACAGATAAATTCACAAGCTCTATTATTAGCTTACAGTGGGCATTTTTCAGTCAGTTTCTATGGCTCGATTCCCGTAGCTATGATCACACAGGTTGTAAAGTCATAGAAGAAAGTTGATACAAGCAGAAAAAGAAGAGTTAATCAGACAACTAAACGCTTAGCTTGTTTGAGGAGGGGGGTGCTACCCCTATGAGCTTTGAATCTGTCATGGGACTAACAACCCCTCGTATCAGGTTCTTGTTGCAGTCTCCTATGGTGCTCTCAGAAGGGTGCTTTGTGTGTGTGACACTCCCTGTCAGGTCCATCAAGTCCTTCAGAGCCTGATTGTGGCTCATGAAACCCTGTTCCATTTCATTATCTGGCGAATACTCAGGGATGGATATTAGTTCCCCCTTCGAAACTGGGCTGAAACACATTGTGAGAAAGAAATAGAATTCAAATGAACTTTAAATGCTTAATTTTCCTGAGGCATCCTACATGTTGTCTCATGTCACATTGGCACACCCTAACAATACAGTAAATACAATCAAGAGGATAAAGCTACTAAATAGTAGCAGTGCACCAATTGCAGTTTTCTGGCCGATTACCAATCTTTTAAGAACTCTGAACTGGTGATTCCAAATTTGACCAATACCATTTTTTTGTCTGAATTGTTGCTAAAAATAGCAAGAAAGTCACTAAGTTGGTTGCAGAGAGGTGGTAATTATTAACAACAAATGTGCAGATGTGACCTGATGGGTCAAATCTCAGTCAAACCTCGATCACAGCAGAGCAAAAGAGGGTAGTGGTTGTTTTTTAGATATTTGCCCAGGTAGAAAAGATCTGTGGAAAATCGGCTTCACATATAAGTATTGGCTAATCACCCATCTCCCAAAATTAAGGAAATTGGGGCTGCTTTATTGATGCACCCCTACTACTAATTTGACCTTAGTTTAAAAACAGATTTTCTGTGAAAGCCTCAGAGGTTTGTTATAAAACATTAGTGATTAAACAACATCTAAGACATCACAAGGATGCAACATTCTTGAGCCATTTTGCCAAGAAGATTGGGCAAAAATGTCAATCGCTAGATGTGCAAAGCTTGTTTGAGTTGGTCCATTGTATAAAATCAAAGCAAACGCATTGAAGTTTTTGGTTCTAACATAAAGAGTGCAGGGAAAGTTAATAAATTATTCATATTTCTGTGAGGCACCGTATGTAAGAACTCACCTAACATCCATCGATTGCACATCATCGCAGGATTCAGTTCTTTTCACATCTAACGTCTCCAGCTTGATGACTGGTGGTGATAAACGGACCAGCGGTACCATTGTCAAAGAGGATCTACCAATCCCATCGTCAGGACCCTTTTTAGCCTTTTCCTCAGCTGAGATTGATACATTACTTTGCTGTTTGCTTCCTTCAGAGGTCGGATGGCTGCATTTTAAGGCACTTCCTTCACCCTTCGCTGCTCCATTCATCACACTCCCCTGTCTTTCCATTGCTTTAGTGTCTCCTCTCAGTTCAGTCGACTCTTTCTGAACTTGTGTGGTGATTTTGACAATGGATCTGTGCTGTGTGTTCAGATTCAACTCCATCTCTCTGCCCTGCTGTTTGAATGTGCTGGCGCTGGCCTCTTTGATGATTTGGCTGCCACAATTCTCTTTACTGGTTTGTTTTTTCTCAGGTCTCTTTTCAGGAACACTGTGTGCCTGTGTGACTGGGTGAGTGTTATTTTGATCTTGTTTACTCTTCTCACTGTCCATCTGTGTTGTTGCTGCTGCTGCTTCTTTCTTGAGGGTAACTCTTTCCTTTGTTTCAAACTGCACCATTATCTCCTCTTTTACCTGAAACTCAACCTTTTTGCTTGCCTGCTTGATGACATGAGCTTTGGTAATTACATCCCCTGTGAAAAATACAAAGACATTACAGTGGACTTAAAATGTTCTTCCAATATTTCTGGGTATTTCTTTGGTCTTGGTTAAAAATGCAGAGCTTATAAAGGTGACCAAAGTCATGGAGAGAGAGTAGGATCAAAAATAGCCTTTCTTTCATTATAAAACTCAATAAAATTGTGTTAAGTTGCACTTTGCAGGTCAGTTCCCTGCACCATGCTGCCAAAATGTTCCAAGGGTATTTAGAAGAGAGGCCTGGCTTTACTGTCAGCTCCCATGATACAGCTACGCAGTGAGAGATGTCCAATCAGCATCAAGAGGAAAAAAATCCTTCACTGCTGCTTCTTCACCTCCACAGGGAGCGACATTTCGCATCCACAGTTATTAGGCAAGTAGCTTTTCAGACATGAGTAGCAGGTAAGAAAACCATCAATTAAAATGATTAAAATCATACGCACGCAGTTTTTATTTTCGACACTGGCTTAATTGACCTCTGATGGATCTCAGAAGTTTTCGGACCCCATTTAAAATGTCACTTTTTTCACCTTGTAATATGACACATGTCATTATCTGAGAGATTTGGAGAACTTTCAAAAAGCAGAATGAAGAAATATAAAGATATATAATAAATAATAAATATATAATAAAATATATAATAATATATAATAAATAGATATATAATAGATATATAATAGATATATAATAAAGAGGTGGAACACTAATTGACTTCTAGCAAATAACTCTGCTCACTTTAAACTTTTTCTAAAAGCAAATACATAACAAAAAGGTTTTTTAATAAACAGATTAATAAATCAGTTTATTTCTGGATTCATGTGTGAAGTATTTGAATGTACAGTTTTGAACAGCAGTGGTTTTTGAGGCATTGGCTGCTTCTGGACATAAAACCGATTACAAAGAGATCAAGAAGCAGACACTGAAAAATTAACTAAATTTATCACAGTTTTGTGACATCTATTTCATTTTATCTAAAAAGTGAATAATATTTTGCAATGTTGCATAGTAATTATGTAAACTATTTTGCCTAATAACTGTGCATAATCAATCAGTCCTGCTGAATGCAATTTGCAGTCCCCATGCAAATCTTCACCAATAGAGTTTTGTTTTGTTTGTTTGTTTGTTTGATTGTTGCACTCTTTTTTGCACATTCTGAAGAACCAAAGCCAAAGCATCAGAAGTCGCTGCCGTCTGCAAGGCTTAGACAATCCAGCTCAGAGAAATTAAGATTGCTGTTGCACATGCTTAAGATTTGCTGATAGGAAAAATGAAATCAGAAACCACACATGCCCTGTTTGCATTTTTACAGCAGCAAGGCATACAGCCAAGGGGCGAAATAAGCATGGACAGCAAGCAAACTTAAATAGGTTTTCAGGCTGACCGGACGTATACTAACCTGGAGGTGAGACCGGTAATGTCTGCACCTGCTCCTCTTTCTGATTCAGTGCACAACAGAGGTAATGAGGACACAAAACCAAAGAGTCATTAATAATAAAATTTAATAATAATAGCAAAAACAGAAAGTCAAGCAGTCAATAAAAGAAAGTTAGGAGGGGGCGGGAGAGCTTGGCTGCACAATCTGCAGGCGATAAAGGCCTCTCACACTACCTTCATGTCAGCTTCACTCTTCCTGGTTCTCTTCATAATCTCCTCAATTCTCTGCAAAACATTTTAAATGGAGATTTACTTTCTGACTATTGAAATAGAATAGTTATATTGGCAACTGCAGCCATAAACCTTGGATTGTTTTTGCTAATTTCTGAAGATAATTCTGTTTAACTAAACCTTTTTCCTGAGTTGCCGCTCTTCCTCTTCCTGTTGTGTCTGCTGTTCTCTGCCTTGCCGCTGACGCTCTGCATCTTCTTTAGCCTGCACCTTTGCTTTTTCTTTCTATTTGTCATAGAAAACAAGCGGAATTGTTGCAAAAAATAAAAAATAAACATCTACAAAGAGAAATATCTATAAAAAGTGAAGGTAGTGTTTTCCAAAACTAGTCATATCCTATAGACCTTGTAATATTTTGCCTGCACTCTACAAGAAGACAACCTTTGCTGAAAAAAAACTCATAAGTCCTCTGGTTAGATGACACCGAAATAGAAATGTCTTTAGGGAACTCAACCTTATTCTACTAACACCATTCTCATGAGGAAACAGGGCAGTGGCAGCATAATGCTTTGGGGATGTTCTTTTCCTACCAAACAAGGATGCTGGTGAAAATTTAAAAAAAAAATGGGTTTGGCTAAAAACAAGAACAATGACCTGAGACATACAACCATAGCAACAATTCAATGGTTTAGATCAAAGCACATCAATGAATTAGAATGACCTAGTCAAAGTCATTCTAAATCAAACCTAAATCTATTTGAAGACTGAGTTTGAAATTTATTTTCACTCCAGGAACAGCAAGCGTTGCGGCTTTAACTCAGTTTAACAGAATAGTTATATTGTTAAAACTCACAACAAGTGAATGGCAAACTCTAATGCCACTCAGAGTGGCATTGAAGTTGTTGTGCATCACAAAATGTAAAATGTATTCAATGAGTATGAATATCTTTGCAAGCCACTGTTCAACCATCAAATAAAGCTTTATATCTGCCTCGTTGTTGTGACTGACCTCTGCCTCAATCTGGACCTGCTGTTGCTCTTCCTTTCTTTTGTCTTCCTCCAGCTTGAGCCTGTGGTGGTCCATCACATTGTTCGGTCTCATCTCCCCTTGTTGTGCCTTCGCTTGTTGCCCCTGTTGCTGCTGAGCAAGCTGCTTCTTCTGTTCCTCTTCCCTCAATCTGATCGAAATTGTCAATATCAAGAGCGAGGATCAAAACTCTATTTTTACAAGTTTAGCCTACAAAGACTTGCTGTCCAAACCAGCTGTGAGAACTCCAAATTTTTACAAGGGACTCACCTTTCCCCTTGCTCTTTTTCCTGTTTCTTCTCCTCCAGTTCTTTCTGAGCTCGAGCCTGGCGCCTGCGCTCTGCCAGCAGCCTTGTAGCTTCCTCTGCATTCGTTGTGCCAGCTCCCATTTTTCCTGGGGATGAGTTTCCAACAGCTTCCGAAAAACATGGGAAAGATGCCGTTAAAGTCCTTACATGAAATGTGCTTTGAGATCAATTTTAATGCATTTGCGGGTAAATCTAACTTTACCTTTGTCTTCATTCTGTCCATTGACATGCAATCTTCTGTCTGAAGGATCTGCTTTTGGTGACATTTGGTTCCTTCTGTCAGGTGAATGATTCTTCTCGTGCATATCTCTGTTCAAATTCCTAACAAATTGGCCTTGTGAAGATGAGTTTAGGTTTTTGATTTCTGCATTGGTTCTTGCTGCTGACTCAGCTTTGGGTTGTTCCCCCATTTTTTCCAGCTTCTTATCCTCTCCTTTCCTGGCATCATTCTGGTTAGGATGACATCTGGTTGGAGAACGCTGATGGTGAGGAGAACTGCTGGGAGACTGGGTACGGGTCTTTGACGTTAATCTGTTAAAAGAGAGACCGATGATACAGAACTGCATATTTGACCATCCAACCTTTAATTTCTGCAACAAATAATCTTACCTGGAGGCAGAGGGGGAAGTCAGCTGCCTAGTGACACTTGCTGGGGATTCAGATCTTCGTACAGGGGATCCACAAACCGGGGAAGCAGTTCTTCTGTCTCGGCGCAGACGCTCTTTCTGAAAACAGAGTTTGAATAAGGCTTAAAACCAGTGTTTATCCAACTGCTGCTCATTTTGTGTAAGTATGCTTAACATGACATGAAGATCTGACCTTAGGGGTACTGGGAGTGGACTGGGAACCTCCCTGAAGTCCAGCTCTGCTGGGAGCTGCAGCATTGAGTGCGTTGCAGAAAGGTGACCTGTGAGGGCTGCAGGGTGCTGCACAACAGCACACACATTTGAATCAATTTCTACAACTGAGCATCATACAGACAGAAAAGATTTGCCCAGACAGTGTAAAGTGAACTCAACTACAGAATGTATGAACTCATATTTAGAGTCTGATTTGTTGGTGACAAAATGGTGTTATAACCCCGAAGGAAACCAGATGGTTACATACAATGTATAAAAAGACACATAGGCTTTAATTTCTCATTTTCTGTGCCACTATCCACAAGTGTTTGTGGGTTGTTGTTTTTTTAATTCTTTAAATAAACTCTTATACTAGTCTGACAATTAGTAAATCTACAATAAATTTGTTAATGCTATTTGACCTTAACTTGAATGATTTAATGTGAGACGATGAGACCAAATTGTGTCTTTAAAAAGTGGATGCAAACACTTAGTTTCCACAATAATATTTAAATAAATTCATCTTTTTGCGGTAGCATAACCCTAATGAGAAATTTAGTAAAGCTGAATTTTTTGCCAAAAAAACTCATGAAAAAATTCACATGAGTTTAGCATTCAGCTCTAACATCTCACAAGTATATGGGATTATAGAGTGATCTCTGCACAATCTCTCTAAATAATCCAGAGTCCTGGCTTCTCTTCTAGGTTCTCTGTGAACTGGGAATGTCCCAGTCGAGTTTGGCAGACTCCATTATATTTACATTGTGATGGTAGAACAAAAAAGAGTCCTTCCTCTCATGTCTTTCAAAAACGTTTCAGATAAATGCATTATTAGTAAATGTTATAATGAAATAGTAAGTGTGACTGACATTGGTTATTTTGCTGAGTATAGCTACTTCAAAACAGTAGACTCCCTTCACCTACAACTGAATATGTGCACTAAAAAGATTAAAGGTTTTGAGAAATGATGCTGCTACCGTAAAAGACGAATTTATTTTAAACTTTTTTTTTTCATTATCTTTCCCATGGGCGATTTGTGAAGACAGTGCTGCAGAAATAATTTAAGATAGGGGTTGGAATCACAATATACGATGATGTGCGATACATGTTCAGCATTTATACTTGAAATAAAATATCCTCCATCACAGGCGCCATGATGTCCAAGAATCAGGAGGGGAAAATTAGATTTAATTTCTGTGAATCAATTATTGCCTCATAGAAAGGACAATAATGTTTTACCTTGTCAGAGATTTGTCAAGGTTAGGTTTTATGTGTTTAACATGAATACTTGCAGTTAGTAAATTTACCTTCTTTTTCCCTAATAAAATATAATGTAAAATCTGAACTGCCACACTTTAAACAGTATCAGAAGATCAAAAAAAGACAAAGACTTGCTGTAAAAAGCACAATCACAAAAAAACAAGCCCTAAATATAGGTTTCATTGAAAGACACCAGAAATAGTCTTTGTAATTCCCCGACATAAGAGCAACCTCTGAGGAGTACAGAAGTCATCTCATTGGGCTAACAATATCTGTGTCTATTTTTATTCTAGGTCATGTGTGATTTATCTCTGCTGTGAAAAGCCAAAGTCAGCGCCACATGGCTGCTGTCACTTTCTAATCCCAATCCCAAGTTAAAAATGTAAAAGAAAAACTAGACAAATTTCCCAAACTCTTTAGACCACTGAGATCTCCAAGACATCCTGATCCAATTCTCTTTAGCATGTTCCTAGCAACTGAGGGGATCACTAAGCTGGCAATATTAATCCAGAGGCTGGCTTTTAAGCAGTCTGCACAGAGTTTTAGTCACTGAAAGCATATGTTTACTAGAGCAAATAATCTGGCCATGGGAGATGGAATAATGGAGGACAGCATGTTCCCGTCAACAATTATAAAGTCACTGATGCTGATCCATTTTCCGATTGTTATTATTCCTGCAAGGTGGTGCTGTTGCAAATGTAGACCAATACAAATCTGAAAAAAAATTAGCTCATCCACTAAAGGATCAACAGGATTGCATTTGCATAAATTCAGCTCACATCAAGGCCAGAAAATCAGAGTGAATGTTAATCAATGAAGGATTCTGGCGTAACATCTGTCCCTATTTGAACCATGGAGACATGTGTCCCAAGTTTTTGCAGCTCCTCATTTCCTCTAACTCGGTGACGGAGGCTTCCACTAAGGAGACCAAACAGAGAATAATGAAAGCAGGCTGAGCATAGAGATCATCACACATGTACAGTGTCTCGCAAAAATGTTTATACCCTTTCCAAATTTTGTCACGTAACAAGCAACATTTGGATTTTATTTATGCAAAGTAGAGCAAAATTGTGAAATTGAAGAAATAGAATAAATATGAAAAACATTCTGTTCAGATCTTGATGTTGACTTTGACTGAGCCATTGTGATGCATAAATGTTAGGTGACTAATAGTTACCCTGTCAACAGATTCTCCTACTTGTGGAAGTCTGACTGATGTCCACTTACAAACAGTTTACTAAGGCCTTCATAGAGCTGTACTGATAGTGAGATTAAACAATACATTTTATTTTAATGTCACCGAAAAGGGGAATTTTAAGAAAGCATAGCTTTGCAACAATTTTGTTGCAAAGCTATGCAACAATTTTGCAACAATTTTGACACAAAATATGTGAAACATATTTTTAGAAACTAAGTTGTGAAAGAAAGTTCACAGGGTATAAAAACTTTTGCTAAGCACTGCATCATATCATATCACAGACCAACACAAAAAGAAGAAAAAATCCTCCTGCAACACAGGAAGAGTTGGCATTTTTGAACTCCTGTTTCAATCTAGAAACAAAAATAGTCACACAGATACTAACTGTTGGATGAACATGGGGGAGACGCATTTGGGAGGTTATGGGTGGGGGCTTAACTTTACCAGATCCGCTGACAGCAGGATGGGGGGAGGCAATGCCATGGGAAAAGGCGGAGGCAGCAGAGAAAGGGAGTGGGACATTCTCACAGTCACCTATAGGCAGCGGGCGGAGCAGAGCAGAGCAAACAGAGCATTATGAACAGTTTCTTTGATAAAGATCTCATCCAGCTGTGATGAATGAGTGAGAATTAACATACCAGCAGGGATGTGACGATGCAGAGTGAACTGGAATATTGTGTGAGTTTGAAAATGTTTTGTAGTGATGAATTCAGTGACACCAGAAACGTGAGTGATAATAAAAATATATTGCTAGTTGTTGTTAGCATTTACCAGCACTGGATTTAGTCACAAAGGTTCAGAACGTGATTTCTGCAGATGGAGAAGAGACATCCATGCCGACATGTAATTCTATAATGCCTCTCTGGGAAAAGAGATACAGCGGGTAAAATAAATATTGAAACCATCAACGTTTTTCTCAGTTTGGAAAATGTTTCAAAATGTTTTCTTGACATCTGGTAAAACTCAAGTAGATCATACTTAGTCAAAGCAAATAACGACATTGATAGCTTCATAAATGATAAGCAAAAGGTGACAGAAGCTAAGAAATCAGCCGAAATCTGTCAGTATTAAGAAAATATTCAGTATCATTTACCTTACTGATTCAATTCACTTCAAATTCAAAAATATCTTATTAAACCCAAATGGAAAGTAAAAGTTGTAGCACATATAACTTAAGGTCCCTCAACAATGACCTATAGAGAAGATTTTTCACTAACAAAGCACTGAAGTATTTAGGACTGATAAATATACAAAGAAATCTTCATATAAAATTTTTATTGCAGCAAATTATACTAACAGCAATGCTACAGGTATATTTCTAAGTTTCTAAATTCTCCACTGAGTGCCATTGGAGTAACAAGCTGAAAAGAAGATCATTTGTCCATAAATAAAACACTGCCAGGTGCCGCTTTAAGATTTTTGACAGAGAAGTAAAGAAATAAGCAAAACATTGGTCCAAGATTCAAGTACAGAAAGTCACTGCCCTACTGAAGAAAACCATGCTGAATTTTGTTTAAAGTTTGATGCTGTAGATTTGGACCAAAGGTGAACTATTTGGATGCACTTCCATAATTTTGCCTAGGAAATTCTTTGTGGATTAATTTGCTCTGATTTCATTGTATGCGTGGATCACTTGAGTCATTATTGACATGTGGTAAATTCCCTGTTAATGCCTCTATTAGAAATATTTAAACTGAAAAAGAAAACATTGACATGTTCCACACTTATTTTGTCTGGTGTATACGTTCATGCAAACTTCAATAAGCAGGCCACAAGCAATGGTCACAGCTCTCATTAAAACATGCGCAATGTTGCGTGTGTATGCTAAAAAAAAAAAGGCTTGGGTTGATTTATTTATTTTTGTTGTTGTTGCAAAATCTTACAATAAAAACTTTAGAAAAATCCAACCTTTACTTTTTCTACATTGAGAGGGGAAGAGAAGGAAGCCTTGGTGCCGTTAGTGCTTTGTAAAAAAAAAAAAAAAAGAAACGCTTTTGTTTTATAAACCAGCACTCAATCTTGTCCTTCTTTTTAAATCATTTTAAAAGAATTTTGTTAAATTCTTCTACAAAATACTGATTGCAGGATCCTGTAGCCTTCTCCTGAAGATTGATATATTTATATAGTTTAATCACATGTGCTTTTGGCTTTCCTATTTTAATTAGAGGCGATTTGTAGACAAACGATTCCCAGACGCTCTAATCAACTTTAAAATATGTTTCAATTGTAATCAGTTTAAATATATTTAGTCGAACTAAAAAGTGGGGAATGAATTGTTTTGCAAAACACAAACTGCTCTTAACATGAGATGGTTTATTTCTGGATAAATGTAAGCAAAGGTTGAATTTTTTCCAATTAGTCACAGTGAGATTTTGCTTCTCTATTAGACTTTAAGGCTTTACACACATATTTAGTAGGAGTCAGTAAGTGTGCAAGGCAACAAAGATCCTTGAGTCTTACAGAACAAATGACATTTGTATCTGAACCTCCCTACCTGCTCCAGGAGGATAACCCCTTCCCCAGCGTTTTGTCCTCTGCTCCAGCTGAAGGCTTCTCTCCAGAGAGCGCTTCATGAGGGCCTCAAGCCGCTCCTGCATGTAACATGGATAAACTTACTTCGTTTAAATTCCCTCACCTCGTCTTGGACTTTGGCATTCCAAAAATATCAGCAGCTATTTTCCAAATACTATGCATGAAGTCAAAAGCGATCAAACTTAACATGCTTTTTAAGTCTGGTTCTACACAATGTCAAGGTCTGAAAACAAAACTTTTAAACTCGTCTGACCCTCTCCTCCTCGAGCTGCTGCCTCCTCTTCTCCTCCACTGCAGCTCTCCGGAGCTCCTCTTTCTGCCTCTGCTCCTCCAGCCGTTTCCAGCGTTCCTCCACGGTGCGCTCATACTGCAGTCGAGCCCTGCGCTCCTTCTCCCTGATCAGCTGCTCTCTGGCCGCTGCAAGAGACAAGGATTTCAAACCGTAGTTTATGGTTTTAAATTATGTTATGTAGTTAAAACATTAACATCAGTCATATAGTGAATGTGGAAGATTGTAAACATTCTTGTTAAAATGCCAAGATATTTTTAATGTTAAACATGAGACCCGACAATAAATGAGTGACAAGCATTTTGCATCTAACTCAGTTTATTTTGCATGTGACTTTTATGTTAGAATACCCATTGTTAAATTTATTGTAGTTTGCACCTCTGAGCTAGACTGAGTTTGATTTCGTCTGTCTCTTTGCTCTAGATGAGATCACTGAGATACAAATCCTTGTCACCGTGGGGCAACCACTGGAGAAGCAGGATTATCTCCTAGTCGAAAGACCTACTTTTGTAGACCGTTCAGTGATCCTCTGACTTTCTATGATGACACAGCTCATCATATCAGAAACCTAGTGAACTCGAAATGAATCTTCTATAGAACCCTCATACAACCCAGCAAGGTCCACAGATATTATATCACAAGCAAACTTTACAAAGAAAGCTTTGAGCAAAAAAATACAAAAAAGACATCAACCTACCCAGACTCCTGTCCCTCTCCTCTCGTCTCTCTTTGGCTAAACGCATCCTGTCGTCAGTCTTCATGTAGCCTTCTTGACCTAAAAGATTAGTAATGATGTCAGAAAAAGTCGGTAAGACTGCAGTAGGGATTGCATCGTCAGGGAGGAACACTCACTTTGTTTCCCTCCATGATTATTACTTGTTAGATGTGAGGGGGATGCATGTCCATTCATGTGTGGCCTCTTCTCTGCGTTAGATGGAGCTGGAATCAAAACAATCACCTGGGGGTTAAAACGCATTCTCGGATTGTCCTGAAAAGGATCTCAGCACTGAGCTGCAGCTCTGCTTTTCTGCCAGCAGGGGCGCACTTGTATTCAACTGAAGGAAGCTTATGTGTGTCAAATGCATTGTGTTGCAAAATGCCTTATGTCAAGGACGAACCGTGACACCAGGCCATAGAGATGGGCTCATCACTTTGCGTATGCTGACTGTCCTTTCTTGTTAGTGTTGCTGAGTTCTAACAAGCTCCTGACAACAATGAAACCTGACGTCAAGTTATCAAAATAAAGCCTACAGAAAAAGTTTGTGGGAACCTCCTAGAAATTGGATCAGAGTCTAAATCATTGTACTTTAAGGGACTTTTATCCAGATGACATCATGTGGAAATAAAATGGGATTTATGTGACTGAAGCACGAGAGACAGAGAGAGGATTACTCACTTGTTTTTCCCGTCCGACCAGGAGAGCTGTGACCGTTTGTCGGTGATTTCTTGTCAGGAAGCAGAGTAATAGATGGTGGTGCCATCTTTTCCCCTAATGCACAATGTAATGAGAGTTCACAAGGGTGATTTTCTTGCATTAACAATAAAATGCATGGACAAAATGCTCTGGAGCTGTAATGGCAAGCTGTATGTGGACGATGAGTGTGAGCCAGCAGGCAGGGCTGACAGATTAAGGAAATGCTCCTTCAACTCATAACATGTACTGAAACAAGACTATAACTTGACCTGAGTCAGTGTTAAAACTTAAGATTTTAAAGACATAAGAAATGTCAAATTTACCATTTGGATGATTTAAATTCCCTTTCATGAGTTAAAGACCTTTTGACTTTAAATCACAGTTCCTTATGTGATACATAAGAAAGTGCTAAACTGCCCCTCCCCTACCTAGTGCTGTACATTGCTAGATGGTTTATTAAAATCTACATATAAACAAATGCAGAAGCAATTAAATGTTTTTATATTTTGCATTTTTTGTAAATACTGTGAAACTGTTTTATTTAATCTGCATTATCATATGTAAAAAATCTCACATCAATCAATTATAAACATATACAAGGAATAAATCATTCACAGTTATAGTCAAAGATTTCTCAGTAAAGCTAATAAACATGTAATAAGTTTTTATATGGCAGGCTGAATTTTGTCAGAGCCTTCCTGACAAAAGCAGCGTAAACTGCCATATAAAACATTTAATCCCACAAATTCACTGAATCAATATGTGCATCACAAGCTAAACTGTCAACAAACAGTCACTTCACTCCATCAAGTGAATGACTTGGTTTATGTCAGAGTTCAAACCTGGCTTGTAACATTGATGAGGTCTGAGCTTGAATGTGTTTTACCCAGTGCTGCTCAGGTCTAATTTCAAAGCAGGATTAAACACACTGGTTACAACATTTGTACAAAAACACATTTTATTGATGCTTCTGAGGGCACAATATAGACCCATTAGGTAATGAATCAGGTGGTTTCAGAGAAGCCTTTACGTTTTTGAAGCACTAGCGCCCCCAAGAGGGAGAGGAGGGAAGTCAATGGCCACCCTGTCCGACAATAAATGGAAACATTTTCATTTATTTAAACATAAATATCTACATTTTTTAGTCTTTAGAGCATGTGACCTTTTAATAACAAAATATTAAGCTTTCAAAATATACTACTTGACACCCGGTTAACATATGATGCTGAGAGAAAGAAAGAAGGAAAGAAAGAGAAAAAGAAATAAATAAAGAAAGAAAGAAAGAAAGAAGAGGAGAAAGAGAGAAAGAAAAAAAATACTATTTATAATACTGTAGTTCAATTTACACTGAACTGTTGTAAATACCATATTTCTAACTGCTGCATTAATTTTACCATCATGATAGTGAAGTAATTTGAAATTGTTGGTGGCCTACATTTTTTTCTCACATAAATCAATCACATTAGAATTAAAGTTAAAACAAAAGGTTTTTATTTTTATTATTTTGGTGTTAGAGTCTAAACTAAACTGGCTGTAAATCTCAGTCCTTGGTTTTCAGTTGACTTTTTTCTGTTAGAAGCAGTGAGCACAGAAAAGGGCCAATCTGCTCTCATTACAGCTAATTTGATCTGGCCTGCAGGGAAATGTGCCCTCTTTCAGGGTGAGGACTGGGAAAACTCACTTCAAGTAAAATATCAATCTTAATCGCGTTTAATATTGTCTCATGCTTCAATCATCACATAATTGATGACGAGGATATTATCCTATAATCCATGTGCATGCCATGTTTATAGGAAGTTGTCTTTTCTTCTTTTGTTTTTCATTGATGTGAATCACATTGTCTAAAATGATCCGCTGAATTCACGTATCAAGTGGGAAAACAAAGAAATACACATTTGACACGTTTCTTCTGCGTGTTACTAATTAATTTTAGGAAGATTTATTATAGAAAAAAAAACAAGATCTGCACAACAAAACGGGTAAGTGCAGACATCACATAAAGCGGTGATCAGTTGCGTCATCCATGAGTCTGCTTTTAATCCCGGCGTAAATACAACAACCCCGTTTCAAACCTTGTCCAAAACAAACCCTGCATGAAGCCTACCTGTCACTGCAATGGATGACGCGTTCGTTTTCGCCATGGATTTCAGCTGCGATCTGAGCCAGAAAACAAAGAAATGTATGAATTAGCTGTTGTCCCACCAAATCCGTCCGCAGTGATGCTGATGCAGGTACCCGTTTTCCTCCAAAATAACAGCAGCGGCAGGAGCAGCACCAGAAATAAATAAATAAATAAATAAATAAATAAATAAATAAATACAGCAGGAACCACCACGGAGGACAAAGACAACCGAGGCGTGCAGCTCTGGGGACTGAAGGTCGTTAGAAAAGGCTAAGAGGATGTGGATGAGGGGATCGATGCTGCTGGATGATGGAGCGCATGCGATCGGGTTTTGGAGCACCCACCCGTGCGTCACAGCGTGAGCGAGCACTGTGACCACGTTGCCCACAGCACGCAGCTTAGCTAGGTCCAACTCTGGCAGTAAACATAACAGAATGCGCATACTGGCCAATAACTCGCTGTCATATCCACATCATTAAACTTTCATTGTTCATAATATTTCACAGTTCTAGTAAACTTCCATTCACTAATTAATTTCACAAATTAAATTATATACCTCGACGCATGCTGTTTTTAAGCCTTCTGTTAATATTTTTTTTTGTAGTTTTTCCACTTACTGCTAATAAATGTACTTATTACATCTGATTAATATGCATTTTGAATATTGAAATGTGGGCTCAGCATGAAGTACGTTTTATACCCTAAATAACTTAAAACACAGGTTTTAAGCTATCTAGTGTGACTAATACTGACAGCCACATTGATGAATATGTAAGGAAAAAAATAATTACAATATTTTTTTTAGATACAAAATTAGTTGAGAGGATTCAATATGTATGTGTGTGTGAGTGTATAAGTATGTATATAATTTAGTTATGTTAAGATTTGAAGATGTTTTGGAAAAATACATTTCTGAATTACATCTCCGTCCAGTTGGTGGCGGTAATACACAGTTTTCCAGAAAACGCTTTAGAAGAAGAAGAAGGAGGCCCCGGAAGGACAGAGGCTTGGTTGGGTAGAAGGACGGATACGTGTTGAACCGAGCTGTGTAGTCTCTGTGGAGGGAAAGATGCTGACCAATATCTCCAATGTCCTGAGGGCCTGCGCTCAGAGAAATGTAAGCTAAACTATTTTTTAAACCCATGTTGTTCCCCAGTTAGGCTCCGGCTAATCTGCCCTGCCTTTGAAATCGCGCGGTGTTTATCCTAAATAATCTGTCAGCTGTTTTCTGACCTTGTGAGGCCGGTGCTGGTAGCAGGTCTGGCTAACGAAGCTAACATTTACACAATAATTTTATTTCTCAATGCTTTGACCATCAGAGACTCAATTATTTAGCTTTGTGTGCCTTGACTTTGTGTTTTCTTTTTACTGAAGCACAAACGTTCCCGTTTCTGTTGCTGTCTGTTGTAAAAACGAAAAAACAACAACTTTACAGGTAGCTAGCTGTTTTATAAATCAAGACGTTAAGCTTTGGTATGCACTATAAGAACCGCCAGACTTGTAAAACATGGGTTTATTTACACAACACAAATCCACGTATTTTGCATTTTAGTGGAATAAAATACCATTTTAGTTTATTTATAGATTGACGTTCATCTGGAATAGTGGCATTATCAGAAATGTTGGCAAAAAGCTGAACTGGAAGAAGTGTTAAATGAGAATAAGATTATCAGCAGCATTTTATCAGCATGCATTATTGTTTTTCATTTTTACTTAGCTTTAGATCAGCTTGAAACCTTCTGAAAGTTATGATCCACAATTACAAAAACTTTTGATCTAGAAAAAAAGGTAGAAAAAATTAAACATCACTCAAAAACGTCCATCAAGCAGTATTTCTGTGTTTTATTGGTGAGTAGAAATTTGTGCAACTAATTTACTTGTAGCCATTGTTATTCATCCAAAAAGGCCACATCTGTTATTGCGATGCAGTGTTTTAGTCAGAAACAGACCATTCTGACTAAACATATATAAACATTATTCATTTTAAAAAAGGAAATATTTAAAATTAAACATAAATGTATCTAATTTTTGATGAGGTACAATTTCAGGGGGAGGGCGTTGGAAATTGTTGTTTTTAAGAATATCTGGTATCTCTCAGTAACACAGACAGTTACTGACAGTGGAATTTATTTTATTTTGGGTGATGTGAGAAAGTTACAAAACATTTGCTAATTTTTAAACCTGTTATGTTCTCCTTTGGCCCTCCGATAGGGAGCTGCAGCTGTCATGTCAGCACGGACCTATGCGGACTTCACAACCCAGGCAACGTTTGAAATAAAGGTATGTTTCAGAAACTAACCCCTCGTTCCCAAAGTTTTGGTCATTTAGATTAGGCTGTTGAGATCCTCTCCAACAGTAAAATAATATTTATCCTTTAATTGGTTCAGAAAATGTATTACAGTCCTAATAAACAAAGAAAAACAAGAATATTGCTAGTTGATGATGATTTTGTGTACTGTTGAGTTGAGCTGCTCAACTCAGTTCACCAGTTTTTCCAAGTTTGTTTGTAGCTGAAAAGTTACCAGACAACAAAAGCACTACCTTATACACTCTATCAAATTGTCCAATGCATGTTTAGGTTTCTCAGTTATTTACTTTTTATTTCAAGAAATGTGACGTCTTCAAGCTGGACGAGGCCCCTGCAACTCAGGTGGTTATGACACGGGACGAGGGTCTGCAGTATTATCGCACCATGCAGACTATGAGGCGGATGGAGCTGAAGGCCGACCAGCTGTACAAGCAGAAGATCATCAGAGGGTTCTGTCATTTATATGATGGCCAGGTGAATATAACACTTCATAGTTTCTTTGCACCAGTCCATACACTGCAAATACACAGATTCACTGTATTATTCAGGAGTGATTTATGCTTATCACTAGAAGCTGTAAGAATTTGTTAGGGTAGGGTATGTGTCTATATATGTGAATTTGTCTGCTTTCCATGTGCAGGAAGCTTGTGCTGTTGGTATCGAGGCATCGATTAATCTAAAAGACCACCTGATCACAGCATACCGCGCACACGGCTACACTTTAACAAGGGGAGGATCCGTCAAGGAGATCATGGCTGAACTCACTGGTGAGTCTGCAATGCCAACTAATTCATCTCAAGATGGAATAAGTTCCTGCATAGATTTAGCAGTTGGCCCTCGATTATAGTGCAAGAGTTATTTCAGCATCTGCTGGAAATGTTTACTAAGACAATTAAAATTTTTTTTTTGAGAACATCACACAGGACAGATCTATCCGTTGATATTGATGAGAAATAAATCCCACAACTGTAGTGAAAGCAAGAGCTGCAGCAAGATAGAAATCTAACTTTCTGTAAAGCAGATTGAATTTGTCAAACTAGTGACAGTCTGAAACCTAGGTTGCATAAGAGATGAGCTTCTTTGGTCTGCTGTGCTGTGAAGCAGGGTGATATGGTGTAATTATCTGCAGTTTTGATGCCTGCTCTGTAAATACATGTTGTCATACTGCTCTGCTCGCAGGTCAGCCCAGGTTACAGGATCACCTGTGTTTGCCCATGTTTAATTGTGAAATGTTTGAACTATAGATAACATCTCCCTCCCTTGTTTTTGATGTGTTTATTTTTTATATGCAGGCAGAAGAGGCGGTATTGCAAAGGGCAAGGGAGGCTCTATGCATATGTATTGTAAAAATTTCTATGGAGGAAATGGAATTGTCGGTGCCCAGGTAAGTTGCTGAACTTTTAGACAAAGTGTGTGATGTCTCGATGGGTAACCTTTTTATTTTCTTGCACGCTGAGTAATTTACTAATTTTGGGAGAAAACTAAAAAAAATCAGAAAAAGCTTTATTCTACATGTTAATGATAACTTTAAATTAGGTGTGTCTGTTTCTTCAGGTTCCTCTGGGTGCAGGTGTGGCGCTCGCCTGCAAATATAAGGGCACAGATGAGCTTTGTGTCTGTTTGTATGGCGATGGTGCTGCCAACCAGGTATGAGTCACAAATCCCTGACATTTTACATCTTGAGTTGTTAGAATTTGAAGCAGCTACTCTCAGAATCTTTGTTCTTTTTCACCGTAGCATTTATCACCTGCTTTTCAGGATGAAAAATGCTGTGTGACCAATAGTATATATATTTTCCGTCAAAGGTTTACAAAAATACAAACGTCTTTTAATTTTTGTTTGTTTCTTCTCTCGAGAGGAACAAATGCTTAAAATACAGTATCAATGATTTTTAAAAACAGATTAAAAATGGGTTGACGGCTACAAAAATTGTTTTATTAAGGTACAATTTTAGAAGGTACTTTTAAACAAATATCACTATCTTTTATGCATATTTCTGAACGTGTATAACTAATTTTGTCCCTTAATAATTTTCAGAACACAGGAAATTCAGTTATTCAGCAAATTCCTGTTTTAAAATGAATTAAGTGGATCTAAATATCTGACTCTAGCCTCACATTATTTTTCTGAATGTTTCCTAAGAAACATTTAATTTGAAAATTAGTCATGTAAAATCAATCAGACTATATTTTGCTGGATTTCTTAAGTGAGCAAAAAATAAGTAAAAAATGTTTTCTTGTGTGTGTTTCAGGGTCAAATTTTTGAAACCTACAACATGGCAGCGCTTTGGAAGTTGCCTGTTATCTTCATCTGTGAGAATAACAGGTACGGCATGGGGACATCAGTGGAGCGAGCTGCAGCCAGCACCGACTACTTCAAGAGGGGAGAGTTTATTCCTGGTCTCAGGGTACAGATTTTTATTTACCTACTTACATCTTTTTTTGCCAGCATAATTCAACAGAGCTTGGATCACTATAGTATTATTTTTGGGGAGGTTTAAGAGGCAAAGTCAGCGTATTTCTATACCCTCCTACATACACAGTATTTCAAAGTGCTTTACAGGAAAACACCATAAATAAGATCCAGTAAAGACATACATTAACTGAACAATAGTAAAAAAATTAAGTATCACATAAAGTTAAAATCCAAATTTAAATTAGAAAACTTGGAATGAACTGATAAAATGACTCTTGTGGAAAAAGTGGTTAAAGATCAATGATTTTATTTGACATAAATCTGATCTGAGAAGTTTGATACCTGATCAACAACAAGATTGTTCAGTCCCTCATACACCGTCAATAATTCGAATTATATTGTTTTACAAACAGGGAGCAAGTGCAGTAATACGATGCATTTCCTGTTGTTGGTCACAACTCTGGTAGCAGGACTTCTGAGATCCTGCTGACTTTTGCAAAATTCAGTAAATGTTCTGATAATGTTGCCTAAAACTGCAGATCAATTGTACAATTTTAGCCATAAAAGGAATAGCTGATACTATTTTGCTTAATATAAAAGTATATAGTTGCTATCACACTTTTTAAAAATATTCATATTTGGGTTAATACTGAAATGTGAATATTAAAATAACTTTTATATCAACTATAAATATATTTTTTATAAAAAATAGATTTGAGTTGCTCAGTTATTGTGAAACTTAATATTATGTTTTAATGTCAACTTAGTAAGTTTAATTTTAAGCATTGCTAAGGTAGCAAATTATTCATTATTGAGATTTTATTACTACCTTAAAAGTAAATAAAGTGAGAAGTCCAGTTAATTTTGTTGCAAGCATAGATTCTTTCAGAAGAGCTTATAATGATTCATTAAAATGATCTTTTTGCCTCCCAGGTTGACGGTATGGATGTTCTGTGTGTTCGGGAAGCAACTCGATTTGCGGCTGATCACTGTCGGTCTGGGAAGGTTAGTCTTAATAATATGCTTTAAAAGTTATTACTGCTGCTGTTTTCTTTCTGCTAAATGTTTACAACTTTTCATCAGGGTCCAATACTCATGGAACTACAGACATACCGTTACCATGGACACAGTATGAGCGACCCTGGTGTCAGGTACTTGATCACAGCACCTCAACTGTTTTGCTTTTCTTGTTGCTAATATGAAAATGTTAAATGTCATATTCTCTGTGCTGCTGCCCTTCTTGTTTCTGGCTCGTTTTCAGTAGTCTTCATGTACGTTCCTTCCCTCCGTAGTGTCCTTTCAATAACAACACCTGGGGAGAAACTGAGTTCTCACTGATCCTGCTATTGGCTGATTAACCTCTGTAGAATAATAGAAAATCAGAGATAAAATCTTCCTAATTCTAATTTGGATCCTGCAACATTGGTACACAGAAAGCAGATTTTACATCACTGGTCGAAATATGACTCATTAGCTGCTATATGTTGCAGGAAATCATGTTTTTTTTTTTTTTTTTTCAAATCCTTATATGTGGATAGAGTGTACAAATGTGATTATTGTAGTCAATCCCTGCAACGTCCCTGCACCAATCTCTGCTCTTCTAGCTACCGCACACGTGAAGAGATCCAGGAGGTCCGCAGTAAGAGTGATCCCATCTCCCTGTTGAAGGACCGCCTTCTCAGCAACAACATGGCCAGCGTGGAGGAGCTTAAGGTAGCATATACTTTGAAGTTGAACAAGTTTGTAGCAGATTCTGCATGTTGGTTGCCACTAAGCTTTTGTTTTGTCTGTGTTGCATCTGTAGGAGATCGATGTGGAAGTGAGGAAGGAAATCGAAGATGCAGCTCAGTTTGCCACCACGGACCCCGAACCCCCCCTGGAGGAGCTGTGCAACCACATCTTCTCCAACAATCCACCGGTGGAGGTGCGCGGCACCAACCCGTGGGCCAAACTGAAGTCTCTCAGCTAAAGTCTGAGTTGCTTTGTCAGTTCTACTGTAACTCAAGTCCCCATAGTGTTATGTGAACACGTCACATGATGCACCATATTTGAATGCATTATGTGAACTCTCATAACGCATCATATCCAGAGCTTTAACTGTTATTTTATTGCCACTTTTAAACGATGAGGGCCATAATTTACAAACATGTTCTCAGAAGTAAACTGACATTAAGTGGTTTAACTTTCAAGTTTCTTCTTATTTCATCACTCTAGTCTGTATGGGGTCTGCAAACATAACTAAAACATCTGGACTTATTTATCACTCTGACTTACTCATGGTGAGTGTTGTTTTGTTTGGGGGGTGGGGGGGGTGCTACCCTATTCAAATCAACTTTTTCATTCTTGATACTTAGATTACACTGTTTCTGATATTAAAATATAGTTACACACAAAAGAGTTGGAAGATAGGTTATCTGAAGTGCATGTGGTTGACATCGTTGCCACATTCTCATTGAAACATGTATTTATATTTTTAAGATATTTTGACTGTGAGCCATATGAGCAATATACAGTTTAAATTGCCAGTCCCGATGAATTATTTGAAGTTCCCATCTATGAATTTAGCACTTCAAATAAGTAACTATGATGCTTTTCTTAAGCTTCTGTATTTAAAACTGTTTTTCTTGAGCGTTAAGCACTTGAAATTCTGTTTGTATTCCATATTTACCTTTTTGTTGTTACGCTCTGGACATTGTTGAGGTGCAATAAATCTCACTCTTCATGTCAAACCCAGCTGCATCTCTTTGAACTCTTTTCTCCTTAACTGTAAACGATAATGCTTCCTCAGGCAGTTTGTACCCAGACGTTTCATGACAAAATACCTCTAAAGGTTTGATTCAACCGGTATGTTTCCATTAAAAATGCCACATTAAATAAGAAGTGCAGAGGTTTCTTGTATCTATGTGCCTGACCCGGCTAAACATGTGCCTGACAGCTAACTGCTGAATGTGGTAAACCATAATCAGAGATATAAATTTACATTTGTTGTAGCTTTTCAGTGATTTTAGAGAGAAATTGATTGTGGATGTAATGTATGCTGTATATACCCAAGTTCTGGGAGTCAGAATTCCACCAAATGTGTCTTTATAGTAGTAATAAAACTTACAGTCTCTATATAAACTCATCTTTCCAAATTGAAGACTTGTTTGGTTAAGTATTTGTGACCTTGCAGCTTTTTATGACATTACATTATTCACTAAAGATGGTTATTTTACCAGATGTAGTTATTAGAAGGCGGTGCATCAGAATTTCCATTTGGTTTCAGTATGTAGTACATTGTTGTGAACATTCTGCATCTCTACACAAGCTGTTAGCAGCAAATACAACTTTTAACTTTCAGCTGCTTTTAAACACTAGCAGCCTTTTTATAAGATCAAAATGTTTTGTATGGATGAGTTAAAAAAAATGGCTGCTGTTCAGCTATTTATGGAAAGTTTACATTTGGAGAAGCAAATAATTCAAAAAGAGTTTGTATGGACGCTGGATCTGGGTGAACCCTGGTAATTAAAAAAAACAAGCCTTTTTTGTTTGTGTACAATTTGTCTTTAAAAATTACCTTTAATCTCATTTGCTACATAGCTAGTATGAAGTACAATCTTAAGTTTTATTGCCTATCTTTCTGCAAAGGTCTTAGATTTGTGAAGTGCATGACTAACGTCTTGTTAACAAAATAATCCACATGAGCTATATATCTGTGATGCTACTCCAGAGTTAAAATGAGCACTTTTACACTTTTTATGAAGGGCTTCATTCCAAACATTACTGTGGTGTGACCAGTGATGTTTGCAGCCATAAACGTCGTTGGCCGCTGCAGTTTGTGCTTCTGTGGTTTTAAAGATTTTAAAGCATTTCATTGGTTGAATTAAGAATGTTTTTCTGGCGAAAGTTTTATTTAGGGGTATAAAGGTTGCAAAAATGCTGAAAACTGCTTCTATCAGCACAAACAGAATAAATTCTTCTACAAGGATATGCATCTGGTGGCTTCATGTATTTTCACTAACAATTAATATGAACGCTTAATTAGCTCCAGAAGATGGCGGTAATGCAGCAAGGAGGACGCCAGCTGCAGGAAACTTCCAAATGACGAAGAAGAAGATAAGGAAGAAGGCTTCATCCCTGCTGAAAGTCTGAAACTACGTGCATACGGAGAGACGACACAATGGAGTCTGGTTTCAGCACTGGTGCAAAGATGGAGCTGCTGTGCGCCTTTTGCGCTGCCTTGCTCCTTGTCAGTACAATCGCCTCTGCAGAGGAAGGCGCTCACCCGAACTCCCAGTGTCACAACTACGCTGGAGGACACGTCTATCCTGGAGAGGCTTTCCGTGTGCCCGTGTCCGACCATTCCCTGCATCTCAGTAAAGCCAAGAGTGAGTTGAACCGATGTTTTCGCACGCTGAAAGTTCGCGTTTTTAGACGCGTTCCTTGTTGGGAAGCAACTGCGGTGCCTGTGAGAAGATAGCAGATGCGCACTGACGCAGCCTGCGGATGAGCGTTTCATTGTGTTGCTTTATGTCCCTTTGTTTCCTCGTGGGTTTTAAACTCTATTTACATTTCACACCAGAAACGTAATTTTATTTCCATGAGTTTGATTCAATTTTGTGGGACACGTCAGTGTGTGACATTGATTGGACAGCTTGCCTCTCTCCGCCCCTGACACATGACCCAGAACAGCAGCACACCATCCACATATCCATAAACTCTTACCACATAGAGCTGGTGCGTATGTTCTAGTTGTTTCTGATTACGATCCTTCGTTTGCTTCTCTGCCATATGGTCCATGACTTACCCTAATGCAAGCCGTGTCCTCTATTCTTGCTTTAGCAATTAATGTGCTGCTCATTTTGAATGTGAGTAATTTGAGACGGATGTCAAACATGGGAAACCTGTCCTGGCAGTCTGATTGGTAGGCAGAGTATGTTCACCAAAACTGAAGACAACCGAAAAACAGAAAGGGAAAAAAAAACTTGCAGAAATGACTTGGATAGAGAGTATGTCATATAAAATAAGACAAACTAGTGTGCCATAACCATATCCATATCAGATGCTGTTCAAAATTTCTATGGACAAAGAAAATATGTTCTTAAAACTGGGGCTCAGATTATGTTTAGATGTCTTGTATCACCAGAAGTTGCGTTAACTGTATTTGACCAGTTATTTTTTTAAATGAAGGGAAAGTTTGAAGCCCGTTGGTCATTTTGACAGGTTATAATTCATACCCTCGACTGATGCACATGGGCAGATTCTTTTAGACAAGTACTCAATTTGGCAGTCTTTGGTTCTTAGAGTCAGTCCATAATTTTTTATCCCACTACTGTGGAAATGATCTTGTTTAGAAAAGCATGGAACTTGGAAGTACTTTCAAGGTCAGAGTAAGCATGGAAAAAAGTGAATTGGTTATTGTTAATTATTCTCTATTCCCTCTCTCACTTTGAAAACGAATAAATTATATCCACACATCTGTTCATCTGTGTTTTCCATCCGTGTGTTTGCCATCATCTGTAAATTCATAATGGTCGAGACTGGGAAAATTTGAGGAAAGCATGGAAATTGATATGATAAAAGAAATGTGTAGGACATCTGAAATCTGATGTCTCTGGAAGTAAACACGGCTAATTCTTAAGAATATGTAGTTGCATCAAGCCCAGTAAAATAAACTGATTGTTCAAATCCAATGTAGTGGTTCAGTGTTAAAAATTAAGCCATTTGCCACGACTAGTAAAATGAAATTGTTTACAAAGATGGAAATATGCAAGTGGAGAACATTTCAAAGAAAATAATTTTTGTGTGCATTTTTTTTTCTACTTCAGTTTCAAAGCCTGCCCCCAACTGGGAAGGAACTGCTGTCATTGATGGGGAATTCAAGGAGCTTAAGCTGTCCAACTACAAGGGAAAATATCTTGTTTTCTTTTTTTATCCTTTGGACTTGTACGTATGTCTTGAATACTTCATTGTAAAATCACATTGTCTTTCCTGGAGTGTAAACATGTAAAATATGTCATCTTGGTTTTTCTACTGCAGCACATTCGTCTGTCCCACTGAGATCATTGCTTTCAGCGATCGCGTGCATGAATTTCAGGCCATCAATACTGAGGTGGTCGCCTGCTCGGTGGATTCCCAGTTCACCCATTTAGCTTGGTATGGAAACCACTTCCAGTAGACTTATAAAGTGCAAACCACGCTCAATATATGGCCTGATTACATATTGATTTCTCTGGCAATTCCGTAACTTTAGTAATGATTTGTCTAAAGTGTTTTGCTCACTTTTTCTGTTCTGAACAGGATCAACACCCCCAGGAAGCAGGGTGGACTCGGACCAATGAAAATCCCTCTGCTGTCTGACCTCACACACCAGATTTCAAAAGATTATGGAGTCTACTTGGAGGACCAGGGTCACACGCTGAGGTGCAAGTTTTAAATCAACATCTTGGTTCAAATAATGCTGGAGACGTGAAATGGACCAATTGAAAGAAAAAATTGCAACAGGATGTGAAATTGATGTTTTGTGTTGTTTTTTTATTATTTATTTATTCTGGAGATCTTCTCCAAATCAGACCTTTGCTATTATTTCTGAAATGATTTATTTGACTTTTAAATACTTTTTAGAATTTGTCATAATTATTGCAATAATTGCAATAACATATGGTACAAGGAATATATTTTTATGCTGCAGAACCTTTTTTTTTTTTTTTGATGTAGGGACTAGATTTTTGAGACTCAAATCAAATCCTACTTCATAGGGGAAAAAGGACTAAAGTGGGTATTTGACATGGTAACCCTCATCTAACATGTCCATGTCTTTGTCAGAGGTCTTTTTATCATCGACGGCAAAGGAATCCTGAGGCAGATCACCATGAATGATCTTCCCGTGGGAAGATCAGTGGATGAGACCCTGCGGCTGGTCCAGGCCTTCCAGTACACAGACAAACATGGAGAAGGTACTGAAAGTGCTTTTCATTCACTTTCGGAAAAATTATTTATCTTTTGGCTATAATGAGATCTGTTTTTGAACAGACACCGGGTTTGTTTAACATTTTTATTTATTTTTATTTTTTTCCCCTACAGTGTGTCCAGCAGGATGGAAGCCAGGCAGCGACACTGTAAGTATTACTGGGACTTTGTCCCGAGTTGTCTTGCTAAACAAAATGCAACACAAAAAACCTGATTTGAATCAGTTTACAGAATGTTTCTGAAGTTCAAACATTTTTTTTTACTTGGCATAAACTGATGATCAAAGATGCTTTGTGTATTTGAAAGAAAACCATTAGTTACATTATATTTTTCTCCACAGATCATTCCTGACCCCTCAGGCAAGCTGAAATATTTTGACAAACTGAACTGAACAACTTTTCTGCTTTCCATCCCAAAGCTTTTAATTCCAACCAAGTTCAAATAAAATCTTTTTTTTTTTTCCTAGTTTTTGGTGTCTCGTGTCATTATTTGATTTCATGATTACATGTTGCATTTATGTTTTCCCCTAAACTGGAGTACCTGTTGTTGTCTGGATCATCGGCATTAGTGAAGGAATTGGTGTACTGTGCTGGCATATGATTAATCTGAACACTTCTTGTTTAGTACTAAATATAGAATTATATTGGGGCACATACAGATTATGATGAATTCAAGGTTGTGTATTTATTAGCCAACAGGTGATAATTGGTAGTTAATATTTCATCATCACTCCTTTGTTTTCAGCAACTAATCAAGTATTAAATTGAGTCTGATCAGACAGGTTTTCTGGGTTAGGAGAGATTTTTTTTCCCCTCCTTTTTAAGAGGAAAATTTCTCATTCGGCTTTATGACTGGTAATAGGGTCATCGCCAAGGTAACCATCAAACAATTCTTCCCGGACAATAAATCTGGTCAAAATGAAATTTCCCAGCAACAGCCACATGCTTACTAGCACTAAGTTAAATTCATTATATATATGTATGTCTGTATAGTTTTGAGATTTTAAATATTTTTACGTATTCTTATGACATACCGTGTAGCTTTAGACCCAGCACATTTTGAAGACCATCATAATTTGAAGTTATGTGAAGAAGACCTTTACCCACACTGACATTTTGCACCAGGAATAATGGTAAGTTAGACAATACCATAAAACAGAAAGCTGGAAAACCTGCAATAAACAGCTACGGTATCAGTATGTGGGAACATTCCTTCAGGCAGGTGGAGAATACCTAATGTCGCCTCGGACCCAAACAACTCTGTTTACAAGGTAGAATAGATGACGGACAAAACAAGTTTAATGAAGTGCACCTTGCACTGTCTGCAAGCAATAAAAGAGACTTGCTCTACTGGCCAACTTTCCTAAGAGGAAATTGTTCATATTCCAATTACACCCTGGAGAAAAGTCTCACATTGAGTATTGAAGGGGCAAATATTTGCAAAAATCTTCATTGTGACTTGTGGTTTGTCTGGTGTGTCTGTGCTCACTATAACATCTATGTGTTGTTAGGGCTGGTTAATATTTCTCTTTTGATCAGTACTAGAGTGAAAAACAGTGATGAACAGAGATAAGCTCTGTTACGTACTGAAAAGAAACAGGATATGCGTCAATATGAGCATTTACAATCAGGCGTGTCTTTTTGGAGGATACATATAGGATACATAAAGGGAAGGCTTCTGCCGCCACCACACAACTCTGTGAGCGGCTGATGCAGAACTGTATGCGCTAGTTTTTCTAATTCTTTGCCGGGGGGGAACTCCTGAGGAGCGAATGAAGAAACAAATTTTGCTCTTGTTCACATTTCGAGGACTAGTAAGCAAAGGGAAAAAAGGAAAAAAAAGAAAATGGCCAATTTTGTGTTACGGCCAGCTGAACCAAAGGATGTATCTGATATCTTGCGACTCATAAAGGTAAGGCACTTTAGCCGCTTTCTCAAAAAGTTCTTTCTCGTTCAAATTTAAATTCAGTTCAAATCTTTATGCATTGTAGGAACTTGCTAAGTTTGAAGAGATGGAGGAGAAGGTGATTCTCACTGAGAAAGGTGCTGTGCATTAACTTATTTATGCCAAAGTCTATTATCCAAGCAAGCAGTAACCTCTATTTGTAAATAAGCAAAACAATTTTTGCTATGGAGTCCTTTAACATTAATATCCTACTTTAACTTAGATCTTCTTGAGGATGGCTTTGGGGATCAGCCATTCTACCATTGCTTGGTTGCAGAAGTCCCAAAAGATCAGAGCACAGAAGGTAAAAATAAAATAAAAATCTTACCTCATATTTAAGGTATTTTATAAATAAAGCATTTAACTTCTAGTGTCTTTTATCAAGGATTTTCTGTGATTGGCTTTGCAATGTACTACTTCACATATGACCCCTGGATTGGAAAGCTTCTCTATTTGGAAGATTTCTATGTCATGCAGGAGTTTCGAGGTAAGATTGCTGAATCGTTCAGCTGTGGTGCAAAATGTAATAATTAACAGCTGTGTTGCAACATTGGCAAAAACTGTTGTAATTGCTCTGCCTGTTTAATGTTTCACCAGGCTCTGGCATTGGTTCACAAATCCTGAAGGTGCTGAGTGAGGTACAGACACTTTATGTATAATTGCAACTTATCTTCTCACACATTTACTTTGATTTCAGGTGCTACTCATGTGCTTGTTTTTTTATGTCCATTTTTCTGAAATATCTTTCCTTCAGATTGCTGTAAAGACCCGTTGTAGCAGTATGCATTTCATTGTAGCAGAAAACAACAAGCAGTCTATTGAGTTCTACAAGAGACGGGGCGCCGCTGACCTGTCCTCAGAGGAGGGCTGGCGTCTCTTTGAGATCCAAAAGAAGGACCTGGTGAAGATGACTGCAAAATAAAACATACTGATCACTTCTAAAGAATTTTGGGGATGGCAATAACAATGTTTCTGGGACAGTTTTAATATTTCTGTATCTTTGATTCTTACCTAATTTTGCAACATTTACCTCATTCATATTGTAAATTAAGCAGATTAGTACTTAACAAACTGCTTACTAGTAAAAACGTTTTTTAAGGCTTTATAAAGACAAATTACTCTGTCTTTGAAGTTATATTCTTGTGTAGAAGTTATATTCTTGTGTGCAATCATGAAAATGTATGTTATTTTAATCTGCAATGTTTACAGTTATTTTGTAAATTAAATCTGTAATGGAGATTTTTGGTTTCATTAATTAGAAATGAGTTCTATTGTACAATGTAATAGTAAATGTGATGTTTTGAAAATGGTAATGAATAAAGTATGAAAATCTAAGTTCATAATTTCCTATTGTTAGAAATAAGTGCAAATTAAATATACCTTAGGAGAGAAACAACCACCCCCAACACAGCAGACTTTGTTCATAAAACAGATTTTAAATAATAAAAATGTCACATTTTCAAACATTTTTTAAAAACCAGATAGTGTATTTACTTGGCTGATGACTTCTGCTTTATTTTAATTCAGCATTGCCATTAATCTTCAGAAATCTTGAATCAAATTAACATTTAACAAAGCAAAGTGCACGTTTGTAAATCAGGTGCTCTAGTCCCTTTGTGCCTTCATTGTATTATACGTTTGCAGCTTTGTCCATTCCATAAAAAACTCATTGGGGGGAAAAAAAGAGCAATATACAACAGGACATTTTGTACTGAACACGTCAACTTCTACTCACCAGGGAGACATTTTGAACCTACTTTGACAACTTGTGAATTAAATAAATTTTCTTTCTTTAACTGAGTAACTAATGGGTAGTTACTCAGGACAGCACATAACACAAGGTTTAAAAAATTAGCTTATTTGTTAGATGATCAAGTTTTCTAATGCTTTAATTTATTTGCAGCCAATGCAAAGATGGTGCCCCCTGCTTGCTGGTTAGAAAACTAAGAATACATATATATTTTGCTTTCAGAGAGGCTTCATTTTATTCCATCCTATATTTTTTTTTCTAAATCGTTCAATTTGATGGATTGGTGGCTGGCAGAAGTAGGGGATTGTTCAGTTGCTGGTTTGATTATGGTTCCAAAATCTGCCATATAAGAGTCTACTGGTCTGTCATGTGACACAAATCAATGGAAAGGATGTAGCAGAGACAGATGAAGCTTAAATAAACTGAAGCAAATGAAAAAGATCACATACCTAAATAGATTGACTCGGCCAAAAAGATTCACGTCAAAACTATAAAATGTTGCACTACTGTTTCAAAATGCTTCTCGTTATTGTAGGTCAAAGAAAGCTTGGTATCTACTGAAGTGGTACCTTTAAAAATAAGTTTTAAGAACCATCAGCTCTAACCATATATTTATATATGACAATGACCCAGTCAAAAAAAAAGTCAAAGCCTAAATAAAAATTTGTGGTCAGACTTGAAAAATAACAAAAAGCAGGCCTTTTGCCTCTGGACATACAAGCTTATAAGCACATAAACCAAAAATGTTTGCAGCAACAGTTTGTTCAAAACAACATTCAGGAAACTGTAAACAGATACATGCTATATTTTCACTTTTTGAGGAGAAAAACACAAATAAAACCACTTGCTCTTTTTATTTTACTTGTGTGAGTGCTCCAACAAGACATTGTGAGAGATAGGTGCTCCTCTTAAAGCTGTCAGCTGTACTTTTAAAAAATATTTTTGTCTTAAAAAACTGAAAGGTAAATTCGGTTCCTTGTTTGCCCCACTGATGTTTGGTGAAAGTAGAATGGCTTTAGTGAAGTTACAGTCACTTTTGGTGTTATACTAAAGAAACACCACGCAAAGCTTTGTCACAATTCAGCAGACAGGTCTTCACATCATGGCCTTTTTGGTAGCTTTCGGGTGATTTCCACCTCAACTCTTCCGCATTTTCCTGCCGCTCTTGGGCTGTGACGTGTCGTGCTGACGGCGGCCTCGGAGCTGGAGAAGCGGGGGGCTGTAGCAGGACACTGTCTGGCTTCAGACGTCCTGCTTCGTTTTTCAGCGGTGTTCCAGAAACTACCCTCTCACCCCTCCTTCTCTGCTCGTTCGCGGCCCGCCCAAATCACACAAAATTCCCGACTGAATCCTGCCCGAGTCTGGGGGAACCAGGCGGCCTGGGAAGCCGTGGAGCGGACAGAGGCCATCCCTGCAGCATAAATCTGGTACGCGGCTTTCTTTTGCTCCCGGATCGCCTCTTGCCTGAGCGATGCCTTCGACTTAGTGGATTTGTGGCTGTTTGAATTTGTTTGCATTTAATATTTTAATTAAATTATTTAATGTAAACGCGAGGCCGCTCAGGGCTGGGCCTCTTCTTCCCGGGGCCCGGGCCTAATTGAGGCCGTGATCGGTAAAGCAGGCCTATGTTGTTAGCCAGCTAGCTAGTTAGCCATCCAGCTCACCGAAAGTTCAGTATCGGCACTCGCCCTTTTTCGTTTTTGTCTTTGATAGATAAAGAGTTCTACAGCAGTGGAGTAAAATTGACTTAAATTTAAGTATATTTAACATAACATTTTCGTTAGTAAGTAATTTTATTCACCTTCAAGTTAGCATTCCTCAGACACAAGGCTAACAAAATGGCGGACGCTTGTGTGTTGAACAGTGGTTGTAGAAAAGGTGTGTTTAGCACTTCTCTTGCTAGCTGCAAACCTCTGCAGAGATATATGCCCGCGAACAATGAGCTTAACCCGATTTTCTTCGGGGTTTTTTTGTTCTGCCATTGCACATGCATTTTGACGTTGTCAGCTATTTCTAAGTCAGTTTTCTCTGTGGCAGTCGGAATTTGCATTTAATATTGTTCATTGGGCATGGTGCCTTTATTTATCTCAAAGGGCTTTGTATTTGGTTTAGACTCTTGCACGAAACTAACAAAGTTAATCCACCCATTCGTGTGAGTTTTAATACATAGTGTTGACATCTTTAAAGCGGAGTGATGTCCTGTTGTGCTGCTCTCCACGCATCGTTGTCACCTTTTTTGCCCACCTAGAGGTGGGGGATGGTACGTTCAATAAAAATTGGCACCTCAGTTACACCGTTTTTTGTTTACATCTCTGCGTCTTCCTTCTTTGAGCAGATTTCTATTCCATGTGATCTCATCTTCTTCCCAGTGTTAAACATTACACTTAAGACTTTGAGTGTCATCTTGGTGAAATTTACTTTAGGAAATAAAGTGGAGATTATGGTTTCATTTACTAGCTTACCTTTGCAACTGAAACGTGGTGTCTGTATTATTAAACCCACTCTTCTAATTGTGTTATATGTTATGTATATACACTGTGTTTCAATTTACTAATCTATACAGAAACCTTTATAAAATATACTGAATATCAAAGTAATTTTGATAAGTGACTTTTAGTTGGACATTGCCCTATTACATGCCAACAATTTTTAGCAACTAATCCTGAAGGAAAACAATACTTAAGTATTAATTACTCTTTTTTTTATTATTAAAAATACAACTAAGGAAAGCAGTGACATATTATTTTTGTGTCTTTTTGCAGTGTAAACACATAATGATATTTGAATGGTAAATGCTCAACATTAAAATCACAAAGGACTTATCAGAAACAAGATTTGGTAGGCCATTATATTGAATGCTCAGCATTTGTAGGCTGCAGTCCAATAATTAGTTTTAGGTCTAAGTGGTCTCTCTGTCTTTGATGCCTAATTTTGCTATAGTTGTCCAGACCACAAACATGCAGACACGGGTTCCTCTGCTACCATTCATCAATAGTAATTTTTCTCAGATACACCTGAACCAATGTGGTTTTCAATCATGCTAAACATTTAATCTGTTGAGAATGTTTAAAATGTCAGTGTGTCAATTTGCCCCTGGTTCTAGTTTTTACAGCATTTCATAGGTTAGATACGAATATGCACATGTACCAGCATTTTTATGCATACAGCCTATTGGTTAAAAATGGTAATAAAAACTTATTATAGTCAATTGATGATATAAAAAATAATCATCTTTTGTTCCTAATAGCCTATAAACAGGACAGCTAACTGACCAGTCTTTGTTGTAAACTATGTTGTATCAAGTTCTCAAACATGTTTCAGCTAAAATCAAAAAGAATCTTTTTTCGTCCCACTGGGTTTTGATATTTTATTTTTTATGATGGCCAGTTGGTTATATTCTGGTATCTTTACATTAGAGTCTTGTGTTAAAACATAACTTGTGTAGTAAATGAATAATATTCTAATATCTGGTAGAATGAGTTAGGTTTCCATTTACATTTGCTGAAATGAACAATTTGGAGGGAAACGGCATTCAAATGCTGACTGTCACCGAACCTAAGGCAACTTAAATGAGATGCTAATCTTGCTTCATCATGTGAGCTCCAGGGGGTTTTTGTGAAAAGAGCTCTGGTCAAACCCCTAACAGCGGTAAACAATGATCTAATTTCTGTAAATTGAATTAATAAATCTCTCTTAAAACATGTGTTGTCCTACAGTGTAGCAATACAGCTTTGAAAAAAAGAGAAAAAAGGGAAGCAAGCTGGGTTAAAAAGTTTAAAAAGATGGAGAGATTAGAACAGAATAGAGGAAGGAGAGAGGATAGACTGTATACTGGAAAACACTAGGAATCTGTTTCCAGGTCTGGAAAAAAAACAAAACACGTGGGCTGAATCTACTGCAGGAATTGCACAAAAAATTATAATGTCTCTCATAAAATATTAGATTGTCAATATTATGTTGATGTCAATATGTCAATCGACAACAACCTTATATTTATTGTTTGCAAAATAAATCAAACCAATTATTGATGAGGATGATGCAGATGCAGGATGGAGATTCTGCTTTACATTTTATCCCATTAAGTAACTAAAGCTTTCCTTTCCTGTTGTGTATGGAGAAAAAAAATACTCGATACAGAGGTTCACACACTAGTCACATTAAAATCTGTCAAATGGGTACAATTGACTTTGGATGCCTAACAGTTTTCCTGCTCCAATTCAATTTACTTTAAACTGTAATACATAATTCTAAACTTAACATAGTTAAAACTTTTGATTTTATGATGGATTTTACTCTTATATTTTGATCATTTGGGTGACTCATTAACAATGCTACTGAGATGCAAAAATACTTTAGGCCATATAGATTTTCTCCTAATACAGTGTAATAATTATTTGTTCACCTTTTTTTCTTTTTTACATTTTTTCACAAGAATTGCTCTTCTGCACATATTTTTCCAGCTGCATTTTTAACGACTGCATGTTCTGCTTTCAGCTCCTCAGTAACAAATGCAGCACGAGGACAATGGATGAGGATGTCACAAGGCTTGCAATACATGCTGAAGAGCCTAAAATAATAATACACGGATCGGGTAATTAAACATGTTTATTTATTTTTATGTATATATCTCTGACTAAAAGTATTTTAGAAGTGTTATTTCTAGTTAGAGGGTGTACATATCCATTTTGACTTGTTGCCTCAAAACTTGTATAAGATGGGAGGGGGTCTTTGGTATTATCCTGTTAAACGATTATCTTCTTGCAGATGACGGTGGTGCCGGTGGGCAGGAGTTTGTTGTGGAGCTTCAAGAGACTGTGTTGGTATCAGAAGGTGAGGGTGAAGGCATGGCAGTTCACAGATTTGCCCCAGAAGAGCTCGTCATCCAGGATGCAGTCGAAGACGTAGTATCTGAGTATGTGCATGGAGATGAAGATGAAGATGTTGCTGTAGAAACCTGTGTAATGGCTCTAGAAGGCGAAGAGGAAGGCGTTGCCATGGGAGACATCCCAGAAGATGGGCTGGACCCAGAACAGCAGGATGACGACCAAGATGGCTGTGGAGATTATTTGATGATATCCTGTAAGTTTACTGCTCTGCTTTGCATTTATTAGAGATTCAGCTTTCAGTTATTTATCTTGATTTTTGTTTTGAGATTTGATCAATTCCCACTTAAGTTATTGATTTATTCATTGATTTATAAATTAAACTTTAAAAATGACCATAAAAATCAATTCAAGGTTCCTTGAACTTGATTTTAATTTAACAAGGAAATCAAGAAATTGCAAACTTGATCCCATTTACACATTTAAGCATATTTCCCGAATCTTGATCTATTTTTCTTTTAAACTTCAAACCAGACCATGGTGTTTTGTTGAAGGCTGAAAAACATTTTTATTTCTGAAACAAAGAAAATACATGTTTCAGTATTTGACCCTCCAATTACATAGTATCAGTGAAAAGATGTCTGATTATAACTGTTGATGGGGTTTTTTGGTGTGCCTGGGGTTGTAACATGTAATATCTATACTACATTAATGTTTTATGTATTTATGTACGTAGTGGACGAAGCTGGAAAAATGGTCTCTGAGGATGGAACTGAGGTAACTGTGGAAGGAGCCGTAGAGGACCAAGAAGTGGAGAAGGACGAAGATGGACAAGAGGTGATAAAAGTGTACATCTTCAAGGCGGATTCAGGAGAGGACGACATGGGTAGGAACTTGTTTTTATTTCTATTGGAGCAATATTTAGAACAAAAAACATGAAAAAACTATCTGCATAAAAACAAAACTAGCAAACGCAATATACCTTTCTACAGGTGAATCTGTTGACATCAGTGATGGAGATGCAGAGAGCGTCGCACTAACAGAGTCGACAGGCCAAACACTCAGAGAGAAGATGGTTTACATGTCTGTCGGGGATTCTCATCACAATCAAGGAAATCATGGTGAGTCTTATGGATCCATTGGGCATGAACTGTGAAAGTAAAAAATGGGGAGGTTCTTGTGGACACTACTCTTGTCTTTTGTGTGGCTAAAAACAAAAGCCGGATATTGGACGTTATCCATGTCTCGCAGTATTGACTTTAAGTAAATGAAGTTTTGTTGGCCCTGCAGGTGTAGAGGACAGCGAGGGCTGTGAAAACCGAAACGGCGCTGCCAGTGCACTGCTGCACATCGATGAATCAGATGGTGTCGATGAAATCAATAGGCAACGCAACAAGAATAAGAGACGATCAGAACATCGGCAGGTCCAGACAGGTACGGAGGAAAAAACCGAAAGTTAATTTTCATATCCAGACTCAAAACCACATTTTTCACTCATGAAAATAAATAAAACTGGCTACATTTTAAATCAAGATTTTTTATTTTAATCACTCAGGTCTTGAACTTATTCTATTTTACAGAATATATATATATATATATATATATATATATATATATATATATATTCTGTAAAATAGAATATATTTTATTCTATTTTAATTTAACAAGGAAATCAAGAAATTGCAAACTTGATCCCATTTACAGCTTTTAGGCATATCATTTTATTAATCTACATTTGACTTTTAATATTGATGGAGCGTCTTAGTAAAATGCAATTCATTTTCTTTAGTCATTTATTAGACTTTGAAAATAAACTGTTTATTCAAATATGTATATAGAAAATGCATGCATTGCCCTACAAAAGTATTCATATCCCTTGAAATTTTCACATTCACTGAGAATAAAAACACAAACCTCAGAGTAATTTATTTGGTGTTGTATGATAGAACAACAGAAAATAGTGCATCACTGTGGAGTGGAGGAAAAAAGGTACAACTGTCTTTTAAAAGTCACTTAATTAGTAAATCTTTCTGCCACGTTCAGTTGAACTTCAGTATAAATGGAGCTGCTCTGCGAAAACCCCAAAGGTTTGTTGGAGAATATTAATGAGCAAACAGAGTCATGAGGAACAGGGAGCACACCAGATAAGTTTGATTGAAAACTTATGTTTTGGTTTGTCACAAAACTCAAAATACCATAAAGAATATGGTTATAAGAATATGGAAAATGTGAAAGGAGTATGAATACTTTTATAAAAACACTGTTTTATGAAAATGAAATTAAAAAGTGACTCTTGTCAAACAAGTATTTTACCTTGCTGTCATTTGTCTGTTTCTTTTCCAGCCATTATCATTGGTCCGTACGGCCAGCCGCTGACAGTTTATCCTTGCATGCTCTGTGGTAAAAAGTTCAAGTCGAGAGGTTTCTTAAAGCGACACACTAAGAATCACCACCAGGATGTTCTGACCCGCAAAAAGTACCAATGTACAGACTGTGACTTCACCACCAACAAGAAAGCCAGCCTTCACAATCACATGGAGGTGCACGCACTGAGCAGCAAAGCCCCTTTCGAGTGCGAGATGTGCGGTAAAGAGTTCCACCAGCAAGGGGCGCTGTTCTCCCATAGGCTGCAGCACCACCACCGGGAGCCCAAAGCCCAGCCACCTCCTCCACCCACTAAGATGCACAAGTGCAAGTTTTGTGACTATGAAACCGCTGAGCAGGGACTGCTCAATCGACACTTGTTGGCCGTCCACAGCAAAAGCTTTCCTCACATCTGTGTGGAATGTGGGAAAGGCTTTCGTCACCCGTCGGAGTTGAAGAAACACATGCGCACGCACACCGGCGAGAAGCCTTATTCCTGTATGTACTGCGACTACAAGTCGGCCGATTCCTCCAATCTCAAAACGCACATCAAGACTAAGCATAGCAAAGAGATGCCGTACAAGTGCGAACGCTGTTTCCAGACCTTCGCAGAGGAGGAGGAGCTGATGCAACATGGATTGACTCACGAGGAGAATAAAACCCACCATTGTGCCCACTGTGATCACAAAAGCTCTAACTCCAGTGACCTGAAACGCCATATCATATCTGTTCACACCAAGGACTATCCACACAAATGTGCGGTGTGTGGAAAAGGCTTCCACCGGCCATCTGAGCTCAAGAAGCACTCTGTGTCTCATCGCACTAAGAAACTCCACCAGTGCCGGCACTGCAACTTCAAAATCGCAGACCCCTTCATCCTCAGCCGCCACATTTTGTCTGTCCACACAAAAGAGCAGCAGGCCTCACCTGAAAAGAGTGAGGCAAAAAGGACAGAGACGCACACTCCCGTTGCAGCCCCTAAAAAGTCTGCACCGAGTGGCTCGGGTGGGTCCGGCCCACCAGCCAGGGTCAGTGCGGCCAGCTTAGCCAGCAGTGTGACTGTTGTTATTGGCAAAGGACAGAAAGAGAAAAGAATTTACCAGTGCCAGTACTGCGACTACAGCACCGGGGACGCTTCGGGGTTTAAGCGGCACGTGATCTCCATTCACACAAAGGACTACCCACACCGCTGCGAGATCTGTTCCAAAGGCTTTCGACGGCCCTCGGAGAAGAACCAGCATATCATGCGTCACCACAAGGACGTAGTGAAAGCAGAGTGACTCTGACTGAGCCAAATACTGTGCCAGAACAAAGACCAACATCAGAAACGCCCATCACACACCTGAGTCCTTGCACACTCACAGAAACTGTGGTGTGTTCGCTCTACTTTTGTCCAATCTGTTGTTTTTGCTCTTTCTAATCCTCAGCCTTATGTTTCTTTGCAGACGTATACTCATGTACATACCATTAAGTCTCTGACAGAGTTAGCGCCTCCTCTTCCCCTTCTCCATAGACTTGCACTTTTTAACTGCATGTCCCCTGCTGGTGACTGTGTGCATGGCAGTTTGTCTTTTTGTAGATACACATTTTTGGATTTGGCAGGTAGCAATCAGTTCTCAGTCAAAATCGGTCCTAATTATTTGTCTTAATCGAAGTGTAATTTTCAAAATGTTTGCATCATTCTTTTAAAATATACTTTTAACCCAACAGAGGTATGGATTAGCCACATGTTCTAAGTAGCACTTGTGAAATTCAGTTCGTTTGTGTGTGAATGAGAGGGAGAAAGAAGGCCATAAAAAGTCCCCCTATGTTGTGCTTTGATCCCACCAATATGTAACATAATGGTTTTGTTGTGGTAACAAAAACAGAACGGTATCAAAAATCATTCTGTGTCCACCACAATCATTAAATTTACCTGTAAAAGAAGTGGACGCTCTATGGTTGTGATTTAACATCGACATATGCACATGAATCGCTGTGCAATCAATGCTTTTCTTTATGTCCAATATTTCTGTTTCTTGTCTGTAAATGTGCTCAGTTGCCGGGATCAAGCGGAGACTAAGCCCTAAATTTCAGTGTTTCAATCGTTTTATTTCAAACAAGGGAGAAAAACCCAATGAATTTCAAAGTTGATTTGAGTGAAATGTATTTTGGGAATCATACAGTGTATGTGGTGCTGCAAATCTGGATCTATGGACTGAACTGTGTTTCCACCATCACAGATGTACTTTTGCCACTAGAAAAGGGAAAATGTATATCTTTAGATGCAAACATTCAGATGCCAGGTGCTGGTGGTGTATGCGTATTATGGCTTTTTACATCCTTTAACACCTGTGATCATTTCTGTTTTTATATTTATTTCACTTACAACTCGTTGTATAGTTAAGTGTAACTAGACTTCTATGGGATGTAAATTATTGTTTTGTATACAGATCTGTACAAAGCGTGTAGATGTAAACACTTGATAAAAAGGAAATCCGAATTGTGTTGTTATGGATGTACGTCTGCGTATTTGTTAAAAAAAGATAATAAAGCAAAGTATTTTAGCTGTTTCTTTTATTTTGCTGGTAGAACTCAATCATGGTGCTCAGGTAAATGGAACAGTGGAGTCGCTGCAAAGCAAAGTAACTGGAAATGATGTTTTAGCCAGTAGCTTTGATAGATTAATATTTCCACAGCGAAGGAAATCATCTCCAGCTTGAATCACCGACATGATGACTCGGGGAGGAAATTAGGCAGGTGGGCACTCAGCTGACGAAAGCAAAAGAGATTAAATTGATTAGTGTTTGCATCCCTTTAATGTAGTTAGATACAAAAACAGGATCCAGTGATTTAAAAGTACCGGTTTTAGGAAGGAAAACAATGTTTTCAGCCAGAACGCCAACATCCAAGGCAAGCTGTCTGAATTTCTCCTTCAGTTCGGCTCTGACTTCATCTTTACGGCCTGGAAAGGTCACAAGAGATTAATCTGCTACTAAAGATACGGCGACACAAAATGTAGCACTACCAGTGAGGACTTTACCATAAAGTTGGACGATGTTGGTGGCCTGTAGTTCCGTCTTGATGTTGTAAATCACTGCATACTCATCATACTTGACGTCCACCATAATCGCGTCCTTCATGCTGCCCCCATCTAACAAAAGCAATAAGATGTCAGTGTGTCTGTTAGAACCGCATTACTTTGGCGTGTCCATTTTACTTACGCTTATTGATGTATGTAAACTTCCCAGGCACGTCAGTCTTCTTGGCCCGGTAGCTCCTTCTCCAGCAAGAACCATCGGGCCTGCAAGGAGATGCAACTCGTTTGAAAATGTGATTCATTTTCTATTTTCCTTTCTCTCTCTCGGTGTCTTCTTACTCAAGCCTGGTAAACGATAGATCCATGTCTCCCTCTGCAGTCGGTTCTAGCATGCAAATGGCCATTTTCATTGTGTCTTTGGCGTTGACGAACCACATGCTGTTGGTAGCGTATCCGATCATGTACCACTTGCCTCTTGCCTGTTATAGCAAACAGAATATTAAAAGCCATTCATTCAATATAACCTTGATATGTTGTTTTTGCTTTTAAAGGGGCAGTGCTATACATTTCCATTTTATAGGACAATCGAGTTACTATGTTACCTGCTGTTCTAAAAATGCTGAATGTATCAAGCATCTCTTGAGAGAAAGTGGGTCCCTGTCTCTTTAAGAAACTCCTCTTTCTGACATGCCGCCTTCAGCATGTCCTCACAAAAACGCTTCTTTATTAACTCATTTACTACCGTTCTTAGAATAAGTAGTTGGTATGTTGAGCTCGGCAGATGCAGTTTCAACAGATTTTTGCTAATTGCTGCTGATGCTAGTCTGAAGGAGCCAAATGGAGAATGTGTGGATAGAAAACCAGGATTCAGTGATTTACACATAGGAGTTTTGTAAGAGCAAGTATTTAAGCATCTAAAATGGTTGGCATGGGAGATTAAAGGATTTCTCAAACATACGTGAAAAAATCAAAGCAACAATATGCATGTTTTTGGTGAGGAAATAACATGAAATAACACAGAAAAAATTATTTTACATAATACTCCCCTTTAAAAGTATTACCTATAAAGTGTGTAAGCATGTTAAGTATTAATTTGTCAAACATTCATAATTTATGAAAATAATAAAATGCATGTATCTAAATAACTACTAAATTTACTGGTCAATTGTGATGTCAATTTACTGATTTTCAATTGAAATGTATATAATACAAGGAAGTTTTTATGATATTAATGTGATGGTAAATAGCAAACAGTCTGTTGTTGTTGTCAGATAATTGATCAATACCTGATAATGTGCCTGTTTTATTTTTTACACCCTAATATCGGTTCCAAATTTTAGAAAACCATTCATTTTAAATTAAAAAAAGTAAAATATGCCCAGTATATAATTTCCTCAAAATTCCAGGAGGTCAACCTTCAGATCACTGCAGAAAAACATTTGCAGATTTTACATAAAATACAAGAAATAGAATATAAACATCGTTAACTCTGCAGCGTCTCTCACCTCCTGTGGGTTGAAGTTTGCCTGAGGGACGACTTCAATGGACACCGTGAGGGAGCAGAGCGCGGCTCCCAGCAGGACCAGCAGTGGAGGAGACATGGCTGCTGAAGAGAACCGGTATGAAGTTCTGCAGGGCTGTCGAAAAGTCCGCCCGGTGATAGTTTATATAGCAGACAGAAGGGCTGATGTAGGAGCCGGGAAGGGGGGGGATGCACCTTTTCCCTTCCGGTTGCAAAACAAAAACAACACAAAACTGGCCAGGTGTTATGCAGAGAATTGCATGCCCTGTCGCGGGTCTGATAATGTTAGGAATATCTTTAAAAGCTGCCTCATATTTCAGTCGGTTTTCTCTCATCAACCTGCGAGAGTTTGGAGCGACGCGCGTTCCCGCGACAAGGCATAACACCTGTTACAAACAAACACCTGAGGTGCGCAGGTACATATTGAGCCTGCCAGGACTCAATCCCATCAGCTCTGTGTGAGAGAGGGAGGTAAGGAACAAGTTAATTTCTCCTCACGTTCATTTAGAAACTAAATTTTTTTTTTTTTTTTGAGTGAATTTGTTGAGCTGAGAGGAGAAAAACAGCACCGTTTCTAGGTAAACAAGGCTGCAGCTGCCCTCCAGGGCTTTCTGTGGCTCAGACCATAGAATCAAACCCATCTGTCAGCAGAGAGAAACACAGAGAAACAAACCTGCAGACTGAATTCCTAATGATGCTCCAACATGTGTTGAGCTGAGGAGAATAGATGGAAACTACCATGTTTATTTTCCTTGTCATAATCCAGTAGAAGAGTTCAATACTTTATTGCGCTCAAATTTGCATAAGTGTGTCCTAATGTTGAATAATGAGTAGAAAGAAAGATTTTGCTAAAGAACCTTTTATCATATAGGGGGAATTAATTCATAATCATTTAAACAACTAGATCCAGAGGTGTGATTATTTTATTGAACTTAGTTCAACAAATGTCAGAGATCGGTACAATGGTAAAAAGAATATAAAATCAGCCAAATCTTGGTTATCTTGTCAGATCAAATAAATCCGTAAAGGATAAGCAGATTTAATCCATGTCAAGTAGGTTTAAATTCAGCTTAATTAAATTTCATTTTATTGAAATTGGAATGACTGTATTCATTCTGATTCAGTCCAATTAGACTCAATGTATTGGAAACATGGCAATATTTCAGAGTAGAACAGAAATTACTTTATTGTCCCAGAAAGGAGGGAATTCCAGTGCGACAATAGCAAAGTGACAGGCATCAAATCAGCTAATTTCACACAGAGGTGGGATATAAATTACATTAAAACATAGTAAAGAACAAAATGCTGTATTGAATGGAAAAAATTTCTGCATAAATGTTGTGCAGTTATCAGAAATAGTGCACTCCAGCCCTAAGCAAGGTGTAACTGGGTGGGTTAATAAAAAAAAAAAAGAAAAGAAAAAGTGCATTAAAATGTGTTTTATTGATCTGATTGGATATTCAAATATCAATTTTTATATTTTTATTCACTCTAAGTGAAGTCATCATAATGAACACAAATCATAAATAACACAAATTATTAGTCTGTGTATTGTCACAATCATGGAGAGCACAACAATTTCTATTTTGTCATTACAACACAGTCATCCATCCATCCATCCATTTTCCGTCACCCTTCTCCCTAACGGGGTCGGGAGGTGCTGGTGCCTATCTCCAGCTGCGTTCCGGGCGAGAGGCGGGGTACACCCTGGACAGGTCGCCAGTCTGTCGCAGGGCAACACAGAGAGACAAACAGGACAAACAACCATGCACACACACACTCACACCTAGGGAGAATCTGGAAAGCCCAATTAACCTGACAGTCATGTTTTTGGACTGTGGGAGGAAGCCGGAGAACCCGGAGAGAACCCACGCATGCACAGGGAGAACATGCAAACTCCGTGCAGAAAGACCCCGGGCCGGGAATCGAACCCAGGACCTTCTTGCTGCAAGGCAACAGCGCTACCCACTGCGCCACTGTGCAGCCCACAACACAGTCACATTTTCCATTATTTGTTCTGCTGAATACACCATCTTTTTCCAATAAGTCTTGAGCTACAACACAATTCAAGGACATTTTAAGTCACTGCTGTGTCCAATAAAGAAAGAACCTTTAGGATTTTACAGAGGTTAGGAGGAAATGCAGAGCCATGGCTTGACAACAGAGCAGTTGACATGCAGAATCCTCTGGCAAACATACTCAATTAGTTTAAACATTTAAACTTTTTGCACTGTGGAAACTTAATCAAATGTAAGATTGGGCCAAAAAAAGCTACGAAAGGGAACTCTTGCAAAAGCATGCAACAATTTACCTAACAGAAGCATTTAATTTAATTAAATCTGTTTGTATTTATTTTTTTAATGTGTTAAATAACTGTCCTTTGTCACAGGAATTTGGAATGGTCATCTTGCCATTGGCCCCAAATTTTGATATCAGTCAATTGCAGCGAGCTCCAAGTTCTGAATGAGGAACGTCCGTTTTTGCTGGCGTTTCTCAAGCTTTACATCAGGACCCCATTGTGGTTCCCAATATGATCTCCATGAATCCACAAAGGACAGAAGGTTCTGACCAACCTAGGAGGTGGGGTGCAACTTTCATCCTGGCTGTGAATTAGTTGTTCTGGTTTCCCAGGAGCTGAGAGCTCAGCGTCTCTTCCTGCATTCACAAAGAAATCAGTTGAGATTGTTCAGCTTTCTGATCAGGATCCCCCCCCACCCCCCCAGATTCATCCCAATGTATTGCCAGGCCAGAAAGGATGTTCAGCATACTGTATTGCAAATACCGTATATCTAACAAAATGAAATTCTGGGATATTAATGTGGGCTGTCCAGGAAAAGTTAGTGACTTAAGGGTTTTAGTCGACTCTTCATTGTACAGTAGAGGTGAAAATGGGACACTGTTCCCAGGTTGGATAGAAAGACTGAACAATGTGGACAATGTGGATTTTCTCAGCAATGCTGCCTACCCACTACGGCCTTGGCTGGTGAAAATGATTTTTAAAAAACAAAACTGTGTTTTGTGTTTTGTGTTTTTAAACACAGTTTTGTGCTCTTACATTTCTAAGTATAGATTTGTGTCTTTGCATGACACATGTTCATATGCTGCAGTTTTGCAAGAAAAGAACAGCTTGTTCATACCTTGTTCCTATTGTAACAAATAACAGTTCAACATTTATTGTAACAAATGACAGTTTAAAACCGAACATTTAACATTTTTGCACATGTTGTTCTCAACATTTTAACAAATTTATATTTTTGACTAACTTTTATGAGTTCAAACTGTTTTTATACTTGATAAAAGAATAATGTTTCAAAATAGTTTGCTCTTATCATTTCTCTACAAATCAAAGATGACGTCACCTAGAACAGAAGCGCTTGAACGCTGAGATGAAGCTAACATGTTTGGCTCCTGTGGGGCTTGGGCTGCTGCAGGTACTTTGTGGTGCATAGTTGATATGTTATGCTGGTGGTAAATGAATGAATGTGAGGTATCAGTGTGGTGAGTATGTGCAGAGGGCTGGTGAGAGGATGCAGTGGGCGATGATGGGGGTCTTGCTGTAGTAGGAGGCATCCACTGCTGCGTGGTAGATGGTGTCATGGATTGGGGCATTGCAACAAAAAGAAAATTAGACATCATCTGAAAGAACAGCTGGTTGCTGCTCCTCTGCTGCTCTTGCATTAACTGGAAATGTCTTTCTTCAGCTTGGTTAGCACTTTTCTTCATAAAGCAGGGAGACGATGGTGTATGGAGAGCCATTTCAGCCAAAATTAGGTAAATACATTTTGGCTGAAATGGCTCTCCCTATTGGTGTCTCTTGAACTTCAGTCTGATTGATTAAAATATTAAACACGTCACCATAGTTATTCATTGGGATTAGTCATATTGACATATTTAAAATAGAAATGAACAAAAACAAACTGCCAAGCTGTTCATTTTATTTTTATGCTAATTAGTTTGAAAACCTTGTTTTTGTGAGCGGTTACTAATATCGGCAATACATTTTCCTCTCACCATATTTGTATGAAGGCCTTTACCTCCTCTGCATTCCACATCTGTTCACGAGCCACTTTTCCCGCCAGTGGTGGAAACGTGCTTTTGTTTTAGTTGTATTTACCCATAATGCCCTGCGCCGTAGTCCACTTCCTGCGTTTGGAACATCTGTTCTCAGGTTGCGTTCACATATGCGTTCAACCGTGCCAAGAGTTCACTTCAATCAAACCCAGATCAGCGTTTGCTTTTTTAGCCCGCATTAGAGTTCAAATTTACATTCACATCTCCCCAAAAGAACTGGACTTTCTAGAGAGACGTACTAGAGTTCGATTAAAACAGACGAAAGGGAGTGTGAATGGACCCTGAGTTGCATAAATGGGAGAAGTTTCACAGGTATTTTGTAGAGGGAAAAAGTGACCTGATGGAGGCAGCAGAGGACAAACTACTCGGGTTCACTTATTGTCAGAACGTATTGTTGAGGGAACAATAAGTTCTGAACTGAGTTTTGTAAAGGAGAGGGAAATCAATTTATTTGAAGACTTATTAAAAACTGTTCTGTCAAGAAATGACAAGAGAATCAGATGTTGAATGATGCATTAAAATACTCCTGAGTCATTTTTCATTTAAGGCTTTACAAATTGGATGCTACACATTTTGCAAGATCGAAGATTTTAGCAGCTGATGGGATCATCACTCCCTTTGTTTCGTAGAGCTACAGCGTTCTCCAAAGACTTCCATCGTTGAAGATATATCATAAAACAGACATTTTTGAGTTTCAGAAACTACTTCTTGCAGTTTTTAACAGTTTCTCTTCTGAATCTATGGGGGATGAAGATTAAAAGGTAATATAAATCTGAATTTCATTAAAAACATGACAGAAGTTTACAGAATGCTACATAAATAAAATAAAGTATTAATCACTACTGCATTCACTTTTCAGCTTTAAGAGTAGCTAACAGCTAATATCCACTGAGTATCAGTACTGTGTTGTGTTCAATGCTAGATACTCAAACACAATGTGAAACTAAAATGTATTTAACCATCTTAAAGGTTAATGCTACACAGCTAATACTAAGTAAACAGTCTTCAACCTTTTCTAAAAATTTTATTGAATTAATCATCTTTGCTTCTGAAACATGCATTTATTTAATTTTAATGCAGAGAGGTACATAATAAATCATTTTACACGCAAAGGGCAAAGCAATTGTTCACAAAATATGCACGTGTGTGTTCTCTTTTTTAAACTCAAGAATATATTTCTATTCTCCTGCAGTCTTGTGTAAATTAAAACTATTGTCAGAATCATATGCTGAATCATAAGCTCTTTAAACGGCACTGAGAGTCTGAAGCGGTGATCAAGTTTTAATAAGATTGTAGAGGAAACTAGACCAAGTCGGTGGGGCTGGAGTGAAGACTCACAGAGGAGTCTGCCATTGTGAGAAACTCAGCCCAGTTCTGATAGAAGCCACGTGAATACTCTCCGGTGTCGATGACAAGCCCCCACATGCGGCTCTGACCCTTCTTGTTCCTCAGAGCCAGCTGAGCTTCACGTCCCGTCACGTTGAAGCTGATGTTCAGAACCTGCGCCACCAGAAGGTAGAGCAGTCCAACTGTGATTATGCTGCTGTACCAGCAGCAGGTGAAGCAAAGGGCTGTGCTGTAAACACACACAGAGCAAACATAACAATGCAACATATTACGTAACATGCAATGCCTACGAACAATAATTCATGCTTTAAAAAAATAAAGTGGATTTCTGCCTCTGCTGCCATATTACAGCTTTTCCTTGTAATACAACAATCTGTAGAGTTTGTAATTTTTTTTGTTCCTGTTTTGAAGAGTCTGCAACACCTTGGTTGGCTGTAGACGCCGGGGCAGTAGAAAAGGGCCGTCATCAGATACTGATGAGGACAGAGGCTGCGGAGCACCAAACCGATCCCGTAGACGGAGGTCAGCACAAACACGCAGAGGGTCTGCAGGAAGCTGCGGTGGTTTGCTTGTCCCACACAGCTGTTTATCCTGCAGCATCTCAACATGCAACGCAGACAGGCAGGTCAGAGGATGGACACAAGATGCAATGCCACATTTTGTCATGTCACAGATACCTCAATGTGATTTACTGAATCAAATTAGTGCACAATTGCAAAGAGGAGGGTAATTTACCCATAGTTTTAAAAAAAGCTCATGAAGAAAAAAGTGTTGCCTTCCTCTGATACCCCAAAATAAAGAAAAATGAGTGCAAATAATTGCCTTTGCTAGTTACCTAGTTAGTAAACAGAGTCCTGCTGTGTGTAATTTATTCTCAGTATAAATAGAGCTTTTTTGTGATGATATGAGAGCAAAATTACTGCTAAATGTCATGCTTTAAAGACATGATGCAGTTCCAGATTTTGCATCATGACATAACTACATTTTTTTGTTATATCAAAATGTGACCATCAAAGTTGACTTTCTAAAGCTATGTGTTAGAATGACTGGTGTGCAGCTTGTTTGTTGCACAGATATTAACAGAAGTTATTGCAGATAAAGGATCTGCAATCTTGGTTGGGAAAATCAGTAAAAAAAAGAAAAAGAAAATAAAAAAAGCCACAGATAAACTATTTTAAAGGAGACCCACCAGATGCAGTGGTGGTCCAGACGCTGAACACACGATCCACATGTTCTGCAATGCCCAGCACGCGGGGGGCGCATTATTTTGCACACAGGACACAAGTTCCATTTTGTTGTTGGGGGATATTTTCTTGTCTGTTCTGCGGCTGTTGCCTGGATAAATCCATCGGAATGAGGAGAGTCATCTTCTGCATCCATTCTCTGACGGTTTGCTTCATGGTGAGAGGCAGAGACAAATCCTGGACCTCTCTTAGTGTAAATGAGTGAAACTATAGTGAGAATCATCCCAGTGGTCACAGCACACGTCTGCAGTGGGCTGACATCCCCGCGGGGTAAAATCTCCACAATGAAGAGATAATACATGTAGGCCAGGGAGTAGAGGGCAAGGGTGAGGAAGAAGAGGGTGCGCCTCTTCCTTTGATGGGTGGCGTAGTAGTAAGACAGCACCAGGATTGGCAGAGCAGTGAGGATGGTGATACCGAGCAGATAGTGCAGCGATGCAGCTTTCAGCAGGAGAGGCAGCAGCAGCAGAGCCGGGATCATGGAGATCTCCAGGTGGTTGATCATGGTCTTAAGCACAGGAGACTGGAGCCCACATGAAGGTGGTTTCTCCTTCAGCCACCTAAGAATAACACAAGAAATAAGACTTAAGCAACAACAATATACTGTACATTTTACTGTACTTTGATAAGCTGCACGTTTTCAGGCTAAAATCATGGTATTTCTTTTCCTATCATTTTGTTCTCAAATGAAAATGTTCCATCTGTTGAAAGCTATAGAAAAAAAATGCTAATTTTCTATAGTTTTGATAATATAATTTTTAACATAATCAGCATATTGTAAAACTATCAGATAGAATTAAAAAACAAACACGGTGTCAGTAGACCTAGAAACAGCTCAAAACTCATTTAAAATCAAAGAACAAAGGAATTATTAATTTTTGTAAGCGGTATCCAGGCTGTTTTTGTACTATTTCTCACTTTTACGCAGTGAATAAATATGCTTGGAGCTTTAACAATTGCAAAGTTATGCTGGTGCATAAAGAAATGTATGCATTATTTTATGCTTTTTGTTATTTGGACAATAAATGCCAAAGGAATTGTGAAGGGTGTTATATCTGTTTCCTGTTCTTCTATGTGTCTGCATAAAGCTGAGATAAACTGGCAACCGGCACAGAGTGTATCCTAAAAAAGAACCAGCACCTCTACAACCTTGAATAGGATTAAGGAGGTATAAAAAAAGCCAATGGCTTTTGTTATTTGTCAGGGTGGGATGGTCTGGTTTCAGTCTATAAATGAATTTACGGTATGTAGTAGATAATCAACCGATGGGCTCTGCTACAGTAGGAATGAAAGGACCTCTTCTAATAATCGAAGAATAAAAGTAGTTCACAGACTTTCTTAGCTTGCTGGTTCATCTTCACAATTTTTCGTACCTATTGAACGCTTCATCCAGATCTTGACAGTCACAGCAACACCTGTACTGGTAGATGTCACATTCACAGCAACACATGGGATCATCTGGCTCTGGAGGCTTCAGCTTCTCCCATTTCATAGTGACCTGCTAAAGATCCCACTGATGTTTAACTACTTTAAAAGAAAATGCAATCATTAAAGCATAGATAAAAACGTGTCATCGAAATGACTAAAAAAAATCAGGAAGCAACATTTCTAGCAAATAAGTCTAAAAAAATGTGACAATTCCAGTAATTACTATTACAAAAGAGTGACTTCAGAAACCATCTACTTAGAAAACAGTAATCAGCTAAACTGATAGGCACAGAGACGCCTATCTTAATTGACTATGTTGGATTGCAAACTCTGTGCTTGTTATGTTCATTTGAGAAAGATGAGTGATGTTAAAAAATAATGCTGAAAACGAAAGCTGTGAATTTTATTTTGGGTGTTGTCACATGAAAGAGCAGAAACAAGAAGTGATCTAGTTTACAACTTTATGCAATACATTAGATAAAAATATATGTCATAGCTGTAGATCTATAAACCAGATGCATAGATGACAGAAAAAAAATGTTAGAGTGAATGAATGGATTAAATGCATTCCAAGCTGCTATTAGAAGTTTAACTAGTTTTTGTTTAAAAACTAAAATAAGGCATAAACTTAAATTACTTCTGATTGCTTTCACATCCTTGGAGATTCAAATATAATTTGTTAAAACAAGGCCATCGTGTCTGCAGAGACCAGCTATCTGGGCCAGCAAACCTGAGACCCTAAAACTCAAAGGTTGCCTGGAGTTATTGTAGGTGCAATGTATTAAAATGACTCAGATATACATTAAGAATGTATCAATAACAAAAGGATAAATAATAACTATAGACCAGTTTTGAAAATTATAAATTTGACTGTATCTAAGGAAGATCGGTGCGAGTTGATTATATCTTAACGGCATTGAAATGCCAAGAAAAACATTCACAAAGAAATCAACAGTTTCTGTTTCACTTACCTTTTGTTTTTGAGCAAATTGTGAAAGCTCGACAGAATTAGATTCCCTTACTCCAAGTGTAAACGATGAGTGATGATGAAGAAACAAAAACGAGAAATGACCTCTTGTCACCAAGCTCCTTCTGTGAGTGATTGAAGGGAAAGATGAACAGAGCAGCCTAATTTCTCACCAGTCATTTGTGTTGGGGAAAAAAAAAAAAAAGAAACTGGCATGTTTCAGCCCTGCTGGAGCAGCAGCAGCAGCAGCAGCAGCGTGTCAGTGCAGGGAGATGGTTTCCATTGCTCGGATTCCCATGGAGGAAGTGTCTCAACAGAAGGCAGCTTTAATTCCTCTTGACAAGTGGTTTTAATATCATGTTGCATCTACCGCCTCACGTAACTTTGAATAGTTTACAAGTCGTCCTCTGGCATACGTGGTCCCCTGTCAGTTGTCGTTTCAGATTTTAATGCTGGCATGCTTGGTAAATATGGAAACCCCCTCTGCGGGTTTGGGCCGACCAGAGAGCCGGCGGAGCCTCGGCTCAGCAAGGGGACTGGGGTGGTCTTTGCTGAGGTGGTCAAAAGCTGCAACGGCAGCCCTGATGATCCACGCCCAGCTGGATGAGGTGTGCATGAGAAACATGACAGGCACTCATACGATGAGAGAGTGATCGTTGATCCATGACCAGCCCCACCCTCACGGATCACATTTCCTCCCACAAGATGTTTGACCTTGCAGCTCCCACACAGAAAACTATGTTGAAAGTGTTGGTGTGTGATCTGTGCTCTGATGTGTGTACTCTTATACATTTTTGTGTGTAAATGTTTCACTTTTCGCACCTCTTTTCACTTAAAGTGACAATGTGGTAAGTGACCCCTGCAGTGAAGTCGGCCTCTGATCCCCCCGCCTGCTCTGTGGTGTTTACAAGATGGTTCGACTTCACGCTCGTAAACACCTCAGCAGTGAGCTTGCAAAACTATTCAGACCCCATTGAACTTTTTGACATTTCATCACAATACAGCCACAAACTTTTATGGCTTAATTTTTTTGTAGTCAAAAACAAGATGGCCATCTGGGGATAATGGCTTGAGTAACTGCAGCATTTGTCCATAAAAGATTTTGTAACAAAGTTTAAAATTCCTGCACACTATTTTATGCTTTTGTTTAACAAATGAATTTCTCTAAGGAATCTCTCAGGCCTTCACCAAACAGCTGGATTTATACCAAGGTGATTTGAGAGAGACTCTTTTTCTAACCACCATGTCAGTGAATTTTATTTTACAATGTCAGAGTAAATGGAGCTTAATTTTAGATTTTATTAAACAAAAAAACATGCATAGTTTTCTTCCACTTCACAGCTATGTTCTACTTTATGTTGTTCTGCCACATAAAATCTTGAGAAAATACCCTGAAGTGGGACTGTAGCATAGAATCTAAATAAAGTCAAGTGGTAAAAAGATACTTTGGCAAAACGCTGCATCCATCTAGCTTTACATCACCACTAAACGGGGCAAAAGAGGAAGTATGGATCATAAGTGTTTAATGCAGGCCTCACTGTGTTAACAGGCAGCTGCATAAGAAATCAGAAAGCACTTCGGCGCCTGGAGGATTGAGCTTCCTGGAAGCTACTAGAACAAATCAAAGTTATTAACTGGTCTCTATAAGAAACATTTTGCCATTTGTTTTCTAATTACTTTAATTTAGCAGCAGACCCATATGGTACATGGTTTTCACAGGAACAAACACATGGTTATTTTTTTTTTCTAATTTTCCCTCCATAACTTCCCCACACAATCATTACAAACCAAAGAATCGGAGGTGGAAATGCAGGTGCATTATGATGTGTAGGCTGGTGTATTCTGAGCCCTTAATGTCTATATAAATGTGCGTCTAGACAAACTGAATCAATGCAGGCGAAAAGATGCTGCTCTCGGCTTTACGGGTTGAGCTTCCATTAGTCTTAATGGAGCCCGGAACCTGAGATAACAGCTCTAAACCAATTTGGAAGATGCTATGCTGTGGCTCTGAAGCAGCAGTATGTGCTGAAGTCCACCGCTGAGATAAAATGTTTACTATTGTACAGGATTGTATTTGATCCCAAAAACTAATAAATGGCAAGTTTGAACTTGTCTGGAAAAACACGGTGGTAATACTATTAATTATAACCTCCTCCTTCTGACAACTGCTTAAACATGCACCTCAATGATCAATCAAACATCATTGAGGGATATTTGATTCCTGATCCCTTTTCTCAAAAACTCAGAGAATGTGATGAAAATCTCACTTCAAAGACAGAGCTTGAGGTATTTTTTTTGTATTTATTTTAAAGCACCACCAACAGACATTTGTTTAAACACAAACTCAAAGATTATTTCATTACACATTTTTACATATTATATCAAGTGTAGAGTCCACATCACAATCACCCTCAAGAGGTAGGAGACAAAAAGATTAAACCCCACTGACTGCACCCTCAATACTCTGTCCCTTCATTCATCTGCATGGTTTAAAACTGAGTTTTTAAAAATCATTTCAAGAAAACAGAAGACATTTTCATTTTCACTCTGATACAAGTGCAACTGCTGATCAAAGTCCACAGGTTTAAACCTTTGGCCAAAACCAGGAATGAAAGTCTTTACAGAACACAGCAAATGTTCCAGCAGCAGGTTTTAAATCAAATAAAATCTAAAAGACATGAAAATGTATGATAGTCCTGGAATGTTTGACGTGACGTAAACACAGAGAGAATGTTCACACAAATGAGGAGGACAAACACAATATGGACCAACGATCCTGGTCTTTATGCTTCGGCTACTTTGGTGTAGAGACAGGAAACGGGAGGCTCATTCCTCGAGGGTCCGGAAGGCATTCTGCATGTCCTCCAGCAGCTGGGCATATTCTGCCTTGATCTTAGCTTCTCCATCTTTAACAGGGTCCTGAGGAAGACACACAACAACTTCATTTTCCCAATGTAACTCCTAAAATACGTAACAAATCAAACCAAAACCAAATGTACCTTGAACTTCATGGAGCTGACTCTGTATAGGATCTCTCCCATGTGCTCTCGGATCATGGCCCAGGTTATCTTGTTGTCGCTCTGAGCCGTGGACTCCACTGCGTGTCGGGCCATGTCGTAGAACGCAATCATGTTTGAGAGGATGCCAACGGTTTTGTAAAAGGGGCAGAACCTGCATGTGGAATGTGTGAACCTTATCAGCACATGAAGGAAACATTCGCAGACTTGCTCCCGTTGTTTCCCAGCAGATTCATTCATCAGTTCAAAGTACTTTATATAATAAAAACATTATATTTAGTCAAATGCCATCACCAAAATCATCAAGAATAATCATTATCAAATTTATTGGTCAATGTTCCCTTTATTATTAATCCAAGAAATGTTTTTATCCTTGATTTGATCAGCATCTGTGTAGCATTAGAAGCTGATAAAACATATAATATGCTGAAAAATAAAAAGTAAGTAGCTGTAATCATATTTAGAAGAGAAATTGTATGGCACTCATTGGAAAAGAGGAAAAATAATGTGAAATAACTTACTGAGATTAAAGGGTAACAATGACTCATATCATGCAAGTTGTTCAGAAAAGTATTGAACTTGGAAAAAAAGACAAAGGTATCCCACCCCAGGTATATGCATGGCAAAATAAATACCCATAGTTAAGGTAAGATTTTAAAAATAAATGTCAGTAGGCGTTCTGACCTGTCATAGGGGGTGTAGCCGTTCTGCTGCAGGAAGTCATCCTTTATGAGTTTAGCTACTTCCAGAGTGATTTTATCAGACTCAGCGAGAGAAGCCTGAAAACAAAACAAGATCTGTGCTTGATACATTCACACCATCTGCAGCCATCAGCTGACCCAATGCTGGTCAGATGTTTAGTCACTGTGCACTAACCCATCAGTCACATGTAATAATTACACTAAAGGGATTATGTATTGCTTTCATTACCACACAAGTTGCAATTTATAAATGATCAACCGTTTTTGATCTGAGATTTGGTCACATGTTCTTCCCTCTCGGTCCTCCTTACCTTGCCTACAAGCTGCACAATTTCAGCCAAGTCCTCCTCCTCCTGCAGAATCTCCTTTGCTTTTGTACGAAGAGGGACAAACTCTGGAAAGTGTTTGTCATAATACTCATCCAGCGCTCGCGTGTACTTGCTGTAGCTGATTAGCCAGTTTACTGAAGGGAAGTGCTTTCTCTGAGCCAGCTTCTTGTCCAAACCCCAGAAGACCTGGGAAGAACAAATAAAGTTTCACACACATTGAATCAAAAAGAGGAGGATCCACGACTGAGGCACCATAACCAGGAGGATACCTGAACTATTCCCAATGTGGCTGAAGTGACTGGATCTGAGAAGTCTCCACCAGGGGGCGACACACTAACAGGAATCACCAAATAAAAACAAGTCAGTCTGATGACTGATACAATGCAGATCAAGACTTCATATCAACTCGATAAAAAACTAGATATAAAGATGATCATTATAATCATGATGTTTAACGCTCCTTTAACAAAATTTCTGATAAAAAAAATTTGTTTCTAACAATCTAACATGAATCAAAACTGATTCCATTTGGGGTCAATAAGTGCAAAAACAAAGAAAAAACAAGAACGATAGAAACATTGACTGACGCTCCAACGATGCTGACGCTGCCTTCTCTCTCTGGATTTCCCAGGCACTTCACACGTCCAGCGCGCTCGTAGAAGGAAGCCAGCCTGGCGCCCAGATAGGCAGGATAGCCGCTGTCTGGGAGCAGGAGCATTCACAGTGTTTTTAACAGCTCTTTAAAGATAAAGGCAATGCTAGATTTTTTCTGGTCTTGATTATCTGTGTTGGACAGACAATCTCTGCACATGTAAATAAATAAATACCATATGACCGGTGAACTCACCTGCAGGCATTTCAGCCAGTCTTCCAGAAATTTCTCTCAGCGCCTCGGCCCATCGGGACGTTGAGTCGGCCATCATGCTCACATTGTAGCCCATATCTCTGAAGTACTCAGACAGCGTGATTCCTGCAGAGACATGAACAATATTATTAAATCTAATGGGTGTTTAGTCTACTAACCATGAGCCATAAAACACATTTTAGACAATATCTGTATATTTATATTATAAAAAAGAAACAGATAGTGATCACAAGAAATCACTATCTGATTTTGAATATTATATTATCAGAATGTTTATGATTAACTTAAAACTGTGCAACTTGGGTCAAGAGTTTCATAGATTTATCCGTAAGCAAAACTTTCTCCTACTGTTCTCCAAATGTAACAATGATCATAACTCTTCAGTTTATGTTTTTAAATAAATAAATATGTCTTCAAAATGTAAGGTCTTTGTCTGTGAGCCCATTTGCAAATTGTGATCTTGCTTTTGAAGTGATGGCTTCTTCCTTCATGCATGGCCTTTTAGCTCAAGTCTTTAAAGACTTATTTTATTAACGATGAAACTCTATTACCAGCTTCAAACACTACCTAACAGGTAACATGCACACACCTGTATAGATGGAAGCCTCTCGAGCTGCCACAGGCATGTTGGACGTGTTTGCAACCAGCGCTGTTCTCTTCATGATGCTCTCAACTTTGCCATCAACTTCCATTGTAAGCTGTTGAGCAAAGGAAACAGTAAGATTACATCAGTTTATGTCATCTTAAGTAAGGACATTTCTGATCCACAGCCGACTATAGAAAACCCAACACATGTTCTATCATACTTAGTTCTGGACTTTCGCTAGGACATCCCAAACTTGGTCTTTTCCCCTCAACCTCCATCTGTTTTTGGTGATGCAGTGTTTCTTCATATATCTTGCTGTATCGTGGCCATAAAGTTCAGCAAACCACAACAAATGTAGTTGCTTTTTTATATTCAACCCAGTGACAGTTTGCTTATTATGCTTTGTCTGTAGAATCTCAAATTTAAAGCAAAAAGATAAAAACCCCATAAATGCCTAATGTAGCCCCTGAAAACTAAAAGTGGCACATTTTTCTAAGTTTAAAAAGTTTAAAAAGTGTTCCAGTTACAGAAATTACACATCAAAACGTAAAAATTGCTCCACCAACCTCTGGGAAATCCCGCAGCACTTCAGACATCTCATTGCCACGTTCTCCACAGCCCACATAGATGATGACGTCACTGTTGGAGTACTTTGACAGCGACTGCGAGATCACGGTCTTTCCGCACCCGAAGGCTCCAGGTATAGCAGTTGTGCCACCTTGTACACATCTATGAAAAGTAAAAATCAAGCAGGTTTAAACAGTTGACAAATAAATATTTATGAAACTAATTTATGCGATTAAACACATAATTCAATATCCAAAGAAGCACTCACGGGAAAAGTGCATCAAGAACTCTCTGGCCAGTCAGCAGTGGATGATTGGCAGGTAATTTCTCTGTTACTGGCCGAATTTGTCGTACTGGCCACACCTGAACCATGGTAAACTTCTCCTTTACTCCTTCAAATTCAAGCTCCAAAACAACATCCTACACTCAGAAAAGAAGATCAAATTGAAACAAATAGGTCATTTATTTCAAAACTCTGAAGCGCATTCAGCTTTATGAGCAGCACTCACAGAAAGGTCGTAGTTCCCAGGTGGAGCCAGGTAGGTGACAGTGCCTCTGTTTCGAGGTGGAAGCAGGAGTTTGTGCTTAATTAAGGAGTTTTCAAACACAGTCCCGTAAATATCTCCGCCTGTGATGTGACTGCCAACCTACAGCCAGGAAAAGGAAAAACAAAGAAAATGACTCAGACTAGTTGAGAAATAGTAATTAAATCCAAAGTAGTATTGGCAAGATTTCCCACCCGAAGGCTCTGGCCGGGAGAAAACTCCCATTTGATGTCTCTGTTAAGAGCGCCGATATTTACTCCTCGTGGGATGTAGATGCTTTGAGTGATATCATTAATGTCTTTCAGTGGACGTTGGATACCATCAAAGATGGAGCCCATGATTCCCGGCCCCAGCTCCACAGAAAGAGGTTTCCCCGTTCGGAGGACGGGGTCACCGACAGACACACCAGCTAGGGCATAAAGTTAGGGGAAAACAAACGCACCCACAAAGCCAAGGTGATCACAACCTGCTTTTAACACCATTCCATATGTTCCTCATTAAAAACAACTTGACCAGTGACATTTAATATAACGGGGGGTTTTGTGGCAGTAGAAAGGATACATGTCTCTTCATACACCTGGATGGTCGCCATGTCGCCCTCTAAACGAATGATTTCTCCAACCAGCTCGCTGTGGCCGACACGAACCAGCTCGTACATGGCAGCTCCAGCCATGGCAGTGGCCGTCACCACTGGCAGTTGCAGAAGCAGGAATGGAAAAACAAAGAAAAAAAAAGCTCACGAAAGAACAAACAATGTAAAAAAATCATTTCTGTTTTCTACATCTACCTGAATGGCGCTTAAGTTTTTCTATTTTAAATAACACAAAAACCTGATCATTGGATTAAAATCCGACCGTTCTATGGTCATATTAGAAGGGATTATTTAAGCCTTGTTATTACATTTGCTTTAGATAAATAACTTGTAGCAGAATTATGAGACGAAACTCAGATACTCTGTCTGACACCATTGTAATAGTGTTTGAAAAACTGGGCAGACCTGGTCCTGAGACTCCATGAACAAATCCAAACTGGCTTTCTCTCTCCTCATCCTGGATCTTAGGAAGCTTTGACGTGTCCATAGTTCAATTTACGTCCTGCAAAGAAACCCAGGGACGTCGATAGTTGACAAAGTTTATTCAATACGACACAATCAGACAGATAAAACCGTTACATCATGTAAAAGATGGTAATGAGAGTCATTGATCAGAGGCTGAAGTTACACAATATTTTATCACTTGCTTCAGTTTTTTGACTCATAGTACAGAATAGCAGACGGATTGCACTTCTAAACTTTTGGAGTGTCTGAAAAACGAGCAGACAAGGTAAGCAGATCGCAAACGAGCCTTAAAGGACAGATGGCTGTCTCATGTTTTGACTTCAAAGCTGATTTGTGGGAGAGCGAGTCAGGTGACGAGCTAGCAGAGTCCCGACACTCACACAAAACTAATTCACAGGGTTTGGTTCCACAGTGCACAACGTCTGACGAAACACAAACATATCTGTGAAACTCACATTAAATAACATTAATATCTGAATGTTACCTTCAACTGATAAGAAGTTGTGTCCAGGTTTGTCTCTACTGTCGCAGGATAAGGAGGAGCTTCCCTGTGCTAATCACCTGCAAAGCACCGGGCTGTCACGGGAAGAAAACGTCGCCATTTTGGCTCAAGCAGATCCGCGTTTCCTCCGTCTTGAGCCAATATGGCGTCGGAAGAAAAACAGTTTCCTACCCTGTGCAGTTCCGACTGTCCACTCACGTGTCAGAGGCGCATTACTGACCTCTGCTGGACAGAAGTGAAAACGCACATAACTCACAGTGCCTGGAAATGACATTCAATAAAAAGCAACACAAAACAAAACAAACAAACAAGAAAGATGTGCTTTTAAAATATGTAATGATTATGTAAGGGCGTGAGGAAACGGTTTTGTATTGATGATGAGAAGGTGACACACAAATGTTAGCATAAAACATTTAAAAAATCCTGTTAAGTGTTAAAACGACACAGAAAGAGAGAAACAAGATAAAATCTACATTCATTAAAAATAGATAGTGTCAAAATTGATATGAGTAAGATTATTATTATTATTATTATTATTATTATTATTATTATTATTATTATTATTATTATTACTACTACTACTACTACTACTACTACTACTACTACTACTAATAATAATAATAATAATAACAAAATAATAAAATCAATATAAAGTTGCTTAATTTTTGGGAGGGCCAAAAATAGAGAAAAGGAGAAATTTGAAATAAAGGAAACTAAATTCTCATAAAGACATTTATGAAATATTTATTGGTATTTAATAATTTTTCCAAAACACTTCAGAACAAATATGGTCAGAAACATTTAACAGTTGTGAATAATGGGGCGATATATTTTATACATACAATAATGAACATATAAACAATTATTTCTGTAAAATTTAGATGGATTTGATCCCAAGCACATTTAAACGTATCACATCGACAGTGCCTCTGCTCTGTACAAGTGTTCAGTTTCCCGTTACCAAGGCTACGGCACAAAAAGAGACCATGACATCTTAGAACGAACATGGACGACTGCCAGACATGGCATGCATTATTTGTACTGGTGTTTTCTTTCCTGCAGAGCATTTTCAGAATTTATTTAGTTAAAAAAATGGGTCTGATGATTATAAACTTATAATTCCCATTGATAAGATAAGTTTTTGATTAATCAGTTTTGATTTAGAGAACATTACTGGAATGAAGACAAACAAAACTTTTTCAAGCTATGCAACACACATAATTTTGTTTTATACATGTAGAAGATGTAAATATTCATCTAATTCATGCATTTTGCTAGAGGTACAAAATAAGCATGTATTTGCACATGATATTAATGTCTCTGTCTACACACCAGATGGAGCCAAACAAGTTCAAGCAAAATTCAGTTTATTTTTTCAGCAGGTTCGCTAAAAGTACATATCAATCATGTGCCTCAGCTTATGCAAGGTCAATCTGACCAGTCATTTTCTTCAAACTCAGAATCATCCTCAGAATCACTGTATTCAACTGCAATTCGTCGGGACAGGATGGTGGCCACATCGTTCCCCACCGGCTCCCTCTTGTTCTGCTGCTCTTGCTGCTCTTGAACTTTCTTCAGCTGGATGCCTAATAGTAGAAGACAACATTAACACACCTTCAATCAGCAAACCTTTTTCACAAAATGATATCAGAGAAGCCATGCTCACCCATCCGAATAGCAGACAGTAGATCACTTCTGGCATCTTTAACCGGTTTAGTTTTACTATGTCTTGGTGAGTGTGAGGGCGGGGCAGGGGGAGGCAGAGGTGGAGGAGGAGGACCCGGAGGTGGAGGCGTCATATGTGGTCCAGGAGGAGGTACCGGCGGGAGTGGGTAACCTGGTCCTATGTGCACAGCTCCATTATTCAGTGGTGGTGGTGGAAAACCAAATGCAGCCTGGGTGGATGGGATGGGTGGGCCTTGGGGAGGAGGAGGGGGAACGGAGCTGTTCAACAGAAAGAAATTAAAATTAGTGCCGCAAACCTCAGCAATATGAAGTTACATGTTGAAACTAGCTTATTTTGGGGGCAATCAGTTGGAAGCTCGCAGACATGAATGTCATTAATTTGGTGCTTCAAGGTAGTTTATTCAAATCAATTTTTTCAGTGTTGTCTGACAATTCAAAATACAGTGAAACAAACTTTTGATCAACGTGGATCAAAAGACGTTATTGGTGAAGAAAAAAGCTCCCACTCGAAAATCAACATTTTCAAAGTTAGCTGGCATTTGGACCTGCCCACATGAATAAGTTAAGTATTTGCTCAAAAACAGTTTCTTTGTCAAATGAGATAAAGACTGAGCATCTGACCACAACGACAAAAAAATAGTGAAGTATTAAAATGTAAAAATACTTCACCTGCAGTAAAACAAAGAGTTGCAATAACATGCTGAGTGTCTGTTACATTTTGAGTTGCAGTGGTGCATTGTGGAAAATTGCACGAATGTTGAAGGAGAAGAATGTCTATCTACAAATAAACAGCTAAACTGAGAAATCTGCAACCAAATCAGAGTTTTATAAAATTATACCAAACGCACATCAAAACTAATTCAAAGATGGACATAGCATGTAAACATTGAAGTTTTGGAACGGCCCTGATCTCAACTTGACATGTTTGCTATTGCCTGAATGCACACTACCACAAAACTCTGAAGGATAAATTCATCCACCACAAAAACCTGCCAGGATATTACAGAACAATGTGAAACTATGAGCTGGAAATAATGTTTTTACATTTACCTACTCCTTTCCAAACAGTTTGTTTTGCATGTCTGGCAATCTGACATTCAACAAATTAATCTGACATTCATGCTGAGGATGAGCGTGTCTAGCTCCTGAACAGCACAATACATACTTGCAGTCTGCAGCCAGACGTGCAGAACCATTTAATCTGTCTGCAACACGGGGCTCTGCTGCAGCATAAGTTACTCTCTTGTAGTTGACATCAATGCTGTGGTATTCGTGCTCCACAGGTGGTGAGGGATGTGCGTTTCCTGTGATGTAATCATGGGATCTGGCATAGCTGCAAACAGTATGAGCAGGTACTGGAGGGATTGGGTAGTCCAGAAGGTCAGGCCTGGATAAACAATGACAGTGAGGCAGATTATGATGCAGATGCCTTCGCATATCCAGATGGTCCATCTTTTTTCCCCCCAAAATGCCATATCACAAGCTCAAAACAGAAGGGATGAAAAAGCAAACACGCTGTAGAGGATGTGCATTGAAAACTATCCAGTTTCCCTCTGCATTTCTGGAATTTTTCACTTTCTGAAATAAAAGTGAGCATTTATCTTAAATCCTACAATGCAAACATGAATTGTTTTTTTTTTAAATGGATTTAGATGATAATAAACATCTAGAGTAGTGAAAACTAAGCTTGTCACAAAACACATATTCAAATTATCACGATGAATTGAATACTGCTCAATAATTTTCCATTTTCATGACTGATATTCTCATGTCTGTCACTCTTTCTACCAAAGACCGGACGACGAAAGGTTTCAGTCTGGTTCATTCCCTTTTTTGAACAGCAATTTGGTTTACAGAGACTTTAGTATCCACTTCATTTGTTGCTTCAGGTGTTTTATTTATTCTGGACATTTGAAATGTCTTCCAGTTCCAGCGTTAAATGTTCATTAGAAATGACAGTTGATTGATCTTTGACAGGGTGTACTTGGATTATCATGCCATTACCATTATATTACCTGAAAATGGCATCAAAACAATATTATTATTGTCCGCAAAAACGTCTGGGACAATTTAAGGTCCAGCAAAATTTGTTATGATGGCAGGCCAAGTGAAAACTTTTAAAATGAACAAGATGAACTAGTGTGACAATGGTGTAGCAGTTTCCAGCTATTATAGCTTTCAAGGTGATATTTTATGGAATATGTATATGTAATTCTCTCCCTTGAATGATATAATCCCAATAAATCACTGGATAAATCTGATGAAATCCCTACGCAAAAGAAACAAGATTGAAATCCCATCCTAAATGAGGTGCTGTATTAAATACAGATCTGATTCTGATGAGGGATTTATTGCATGGGTACAGAAGCCTTTCGAAAACATTTAATTTGTGCAAAATAAAGGAAAGGATTGACTGAGAGAAATCAAAACTGGTTTTCGTGCCTGCATTTTAGGTAACAGTGCATACTATGGGGTTATAAATGTTTCCTAACAAAAGAAAGAAAACCCTGTTTTTTTTTCAGGATGAAAAACATAATTTGTCATTTACAAAAAGCCTCTGCAACAAGAAACATTTGGCAGAATGTAAAATGAAATGAAATGCAACCATGAATTGAAATGAACCAATTGGAATAAGATTAGATTTTTTCCACTTGCAGCATCTCATCTTCTAAATTCTTTCAAATGCATTTCATCAAACTGAAAGGATTCAGAAAGAAACAGAACAGTTTGAGTTTCAAAAGTTAAGTGTACCATTTAAATTATAACATAAACTAATTTGCATCTTAATCTTTGAAAAGGTGCAATTACACAACACAGAAAACTGAACACAACCAACATCAAAATAACATAAGAAGATACAAAATTTATTTTTTTTCTTAATCACAAGCTTGTTTTAAAAAAGGAAGGAAAAGGAAGCCCTTGCCTGCCATCAGGAGAGAGAGAGCCTTCTGACGACGCTCCTCGTCGAAGAGTTTTTGGATGGCGGTGATCTGGACGAAGCTCCTTATCGAAAGCCATTATGTTCCACTCTTGTCTGCGGTTTCGAGCCTTCCTCACCTTCTTCACCTCCCGCTGGAGTGTGCTGCTCTCCATACTTCTCTTCTGTTCCTTTGAAAGAGTAAATTAAAGACACAGGAGTGAATATTTACTCAAAACGTAAACCATATAAACAGAGCTCTAAACAAGGCTGTGCTGTTACCCTTTGTCTCCGCCTTTCTTTCCTCTTGTCCTCAGTGTCCTGAAGCATCTTCTCCTTCCAAAGATCAAAAAAGTACGATGGGTCTGAGTAGAATTTCATTGCGTCTGTGGAGTCATCCCTGTATTGCAGCAAATAAAACAGTTTGCAAAGACTGAAAATATGAAGTGAAGTGATGGTTGATGTGGAACAGATGCAGGACCTGTAAGCTGTGAGGGCACCAAGAGGGGGAGGCCTGTCGCAGCCCTCATACATTTCAGCAACAGAGCTGGGAGTGCTGCCTTTAGACAAAACCTCCTGGTCCTGGACCGCAGAGCCTCGATAGGCCTTCCTCATGTTTATGTCCTGAAGAGACACTGCGGAGCAGCAAGAGCAGAGATAGTAGTCTGTTACAAATCAGTGATAGTAGGAAAAAGTGTAGGTTTTCAGTTAACTGACCTTCCTCCACGCTGGAGTCCAGTTGGGTGACTTTGACTGCTAGGCGGTCAATACGGTCCTGGAGAGAGTTTGCACGACTGTAAAATGTGTTGGCCTCGTTAAAAAGCTCCCCAAACACATTTTCTGCATGCTTACCTGCAACAGAAACACAAGGAAAGGCACAAAAAAGATATCTCACTTTAACAAATAATGAAAAAGAATGAAAATACAACTTTACAGAGTCAATATGTTGCAATGATCGTCTTTGGCAGAAACTTTTGGGCAACCCTGAGCATCCTCTTCATGACACTGTCATGGAAAACAGACTCTTCAGTTCAAGCCTCTTCAAATATATTGCAATACAGACAACACAGCAACAAGAGATCCTTCCTGCCCACAGCCATCACTATCTACAACAACTCTTCGAAGAACCTTGAATTAATTTGATTTAGAACGAAGTTTAATTTACCTTTGGGATCAATACAGTATTTTTGAATTTGAATTGAATTGAAAGCAAAGGTATTGAGTTATTTCTTATGCAAACTGTGTTGTGCTCTGTTTGCAGGCTTCCACCACCACAGCTCCGATCCACTTAGTGTGAAAGCTATCCTCAGCTCTCCACCCACCTACTCTCCATCTTATTTGACTGTTGGACAGAGCTTTACGGTAAGCTCTAAGCCTGAGTTACTTCACTTAATCCACACACACACACACACACACACACACACACACACACACACACACACACACACACACACACACACACACACACACCCCCCCACACACACACACACACACACACACACCCCCACACACACACACACACACACACACACACACACACACACACACACACACACACACACACACTGTGATCAGGCAGGCCATGGACCAGATGCCCATGAGAGAATTTGCTCTGTCTAAATTTTTCTTTCTTAATCCATCATATTGCAAAGAGGAAACCCTCAGAGCAGGAAAATGTCTCTGCTACTATGGTTGGGTGATAAATAGTTACATTTACTCAATTACATCTACTTGAGTTGCTCTTTTGAAAAAAATGTACTTTCAAAATTTTTTTACTACTCCGTACTTTATACTTTAAATGACTAATTTTATGATGAACTATCGTTACTTGAGAAAAATTTCTGGATTCTCTACCCACTGAATGAAAAACAAACACCTGCAATTTTTGTTAAAGTTTTATAAGTTTTTTGTTGAAAGAAACTGATTTAGAAAACAATATTTTGTCTATTTTGTTATTTTTACTTATGATATATGAATTATTGTCATTATTATGATTAGAATATCAAAATGCCCACTTCATTTTGAATGTTGGTCTGTATGACGATGTAATTTTGAAATGTTAAATGAGTGATAATTTGATCAGTTAGGCTGTATATTAGTAGACTTTTTGCCAAATACTTTTTTACTCTTACTTAAGTAATTTCCTGAGTGGCTTTTTTTTTTTTTTTTACTTTTACTTTCGTAAAAAGTAGCCACTATTAGGTAGTGCTAGCCTTACTTGGAATAATTTTTTGTACTCCTCTCACTGTCTGCTATATATTCTGAATTACAGCCAATATGAGTCATCAGGGATGGATGGTGAAAACCGTCCTGCCTGCCAGCAAATTTAATTTCAGTCTACGATATTCTGCATTTTTAGTTTTTACTGCTACACAAAGGAATGTATATGATTACAGGGGGATGGTACATTACTTGTGACATGTGTGGGCTGTAAACTATAATGTATGTATTTTTCCTGTTTTGTTTGTTCGGAACTTGTATAACTTGTATATAAGTCATTCATTGATTAGAAGTTCCATGTTGTGTTTATGAGACATCCTGGAAATCCACTAATTCAAGGCTAAGATGGCATCTAAACATATTTCAACATCTGGGATCTTACTCAGACAGCTGAGCTGACGGATGATGGCAGACAGTGAGTTATTTGTCACACATTCCAGCTCGTTGCCAATCCCATCAGGCACTGCACCTCGGCACAGGTGACGAGGCTCGATGTTTCTCTTGATCAGAGGCATGACCCCTTCTCACATCTCGACGACTGCCTGGCGGGGATGGAGAGGAGGCAAAAATCAGCTCTCCAGACAAACACCAGCAGAGAAGGTTTTGTATTTATAACATTTATGTTCTTTGTGAAATAAAAACAACTTTGATTACCTATATTTTTTTGCTAGTGATTTAAAATTTTAATCAACATCCATTGAGTTATTTTGACCCATCAACCTTTTCTGGGGTCAAAACAAGGTTAATGATTTTGACTTTCTCGGTTTTGTATTCTGCATGAGCCTAACAACTACAATTTGGTTATTGCTTCCTAACAAATATTACTTTTTACTTGATGAATGTTGGACAAATATTGTATGTTTGAACACACAAACATTTCTGATATAAGGAAAACAAACATGGTGGTTCATAGATGCACCTTGAGAAAAATGATCAGCAATAATGCTAATGTTTAAAGACAAGACAGTATATTTTTTTACTTCAAAAATTTCTATTTTTTGTTGGTTTGTTCTTAATTAAATAAGGTTGATAAATGCAAGATTTTTTCAAAAGAATTTGAAAACATTATTTTTTTAGATAAAAATGTCAGATTTCAGACACAAAAATGAAAATAAACAAACAAACTTCTTTTTTTTCTGAAAATATGTTATGACAATAATTTATACTTTCATGTTTCCATCTATTTTTTATATATATATATATATATATATATATATATATATATATATATATATATATATATATATATATATATATATATATATATATAATATACTTATACAGTACATATATTCTATTCTATTCTATTCTATTCTAAATAATATAAAATGTCTCCAGCTTGTTTTTTTCTTTTAGGCTTACTTATAAAGCTCCCAAAACTTTCACATTTCTTAAGTTGTCCTGAGTAAACATCTTAGTAATTATTACATCTCCCTGACTTTTAAAACTACACAAGTTAACTATTTGAACACTTTTAGTCAAAGGTGCTCTTAAACAACAAGACTTCCTACCGGTGAACTGCTGACCTGTGCCTCTGTCCTGGAAAAGTATTCTCGATGGGCCAAAGTGTCAAGGGCTATTTATCCTGTTTTCTATTATCAAGCGAGAAAACAACTCTCAGAGGAAGAGCCGTTTCAGCCAAGTCAAAGGAACTGTCCAGTATGTGAACAGCAGTAGTAGTCCTCTGCAGCACAATTCACCAACAATAAATCCCTACGTCCAAATAACAGCATGAGCCAGGAGAGGATTACCCAGTAGATTTACTCCCAGTGTCCAATCACAGGCATCACTGCTGGCCATGTTACATCCAGCTTCATTTCAGGATGTATTAGTAGTTTTTATACAGGATAGTATTGCAATCTATGAATTTAAGGGCATGGAGAAACTCAACATTTTTACATAACACATGAAATTAAGATGGGATCTGCTTGTGCTACTGCTATTCCTGTTACTGGAGCATGCAATATAACTTTGTTATAATCAATTATCTGATTTAACATATAACATACAAAACATAAAAGTGTTGGACTTCAGCACTTCTTATTGTGGGACCTCCAAATCTTTCTGCTGTCTTTGCATAAGCAGCAGGTTGTCGCTCTAATCTGGTGTATTATTATCTCAGTGGGAATGACCTGGATAAATAAAGAAACCAGACACTTTTAGTCTGATTTAGGAGACTGCCTTCCCTCACATCTGGCTCATACTATGTCCTTCTTTATGCAGCGTTTGCAAAACATGACCCTTAAAACCTATATTTTAGTTAAGATGTCAAGGACAAATATTTTAACTGTATATTTTCACCTTAAAAAAAATAAAAATAAAATAAAAACAAACATGCATGTAGTAACCTAATATGAATGTTGATAATATCTGTTAAACATTAGATAAATTAATTATTTAAAGATAATAAATAACAGCGAAACTGAAGTAGTCCTTTGCTTTCCACCTTTCTATGTTTGTTTTCAATCAAACCTTTTCATTTACTGTCGTGCAAGTTTCTAAATTTTACTGACAAATGCATCTTGCACAGACACATTTCAAGTTAAACTGCAGTTGCCATGGTAACCCATGGTTACCACTGAAAAAAAAAACTCCAACTGTTAATTTTGCAGTCCAATGGTTTTCAGGTGATTTAAAGTAAAAGATATATAAGGAGGTAAGTAATACCTTTTAATTATTTTGATGTCAAAATAATGTTTTTTTTTTTTTTTCTGGTTAACATGTATTTTCATTGACAGGCGAGCCTCAATTAAATTGATTTAGCAGTTTGTGACTATTTTGTGTCTAGCAATAGCTGCTCTAAGATGAACTATGGCTTAACTGGTGAAACTGGTGATTTTGTTATGTCAGACGGTTTGCATAAAGTGATGTACTTTTCTTGAAAGTCAATCCTGTAAGCCTTTTTAACATTTATAGACTTTTTAGAAGGTTGAAGACACAATAGTTATTGTTTTAGACTAAACAAGATTCCTACCACAGCACTGAAAGATCCAACAATGGAAATGTATATGGGAAAGGAGAGGAAATACTCAGCCATAGAAATACCACCGGTAGAGTTTTGGACTATGCTACCAAGTAAGTGCAGAGAGAGTAAATGAGAGACTGTATGTCAAAGAAATTACGCTGATGTGCCTCTTTTGTTCTTGAAAGATTCTCTGACAGGTCGAAATGAGTTCACGGATTACAAAGAAAGGAAAGCACAGCTAAGGGTAAAACGAAAACACTTCTATTAAATCATAAAATAACCTCAAAAATGAATCAAAAAGATAAGACCAAGATAGTGGAAAACATATGTGGAATAAACAATAAATCCAACCTGAGCTCTCTGTAACTGTTAATAGGGATTTAAATAAAAATAAAAATAAAAAGTCTTAGCTTTTATGTTATGGAGTTAAAATCAATGTAATTCATAACCTGAAAGATTTATACCAATATATTGGTTCAAGCTAATCAAAATACACACTTTGTTTCAGCTGGTTTGACTAATCAGTAAAGATAATGAAATGACAAAAAAAAAAAGGAAAAGAAACAAACTAACAAAAAAAAACTAGCTTTCATGAAAAACAACTCCTAACTGGTCTCAGCAATGATTAAGTAAATCAAGAGTTTTGTTCAATCTAAGCCATTTCTGTATTTCTGTGCCTTTTCCTGCTTGTCATTAAACTTATTAAGTGCTGATTTTGCTGACATTCACATGTCCTCAGATGGAACTGGCAAACTTAAAGAAAAAGACAAATGACCTTGAGAAAAGCATCAGGCCACTGGAAACAGAAGTGAAATGCAATCAACATTTCTGTGAGAGAGAACTTAACCACATGAGGAAGTTCATCACACGAATTGAAAGAAAACCCATTGACGCAAAAAACCTGTAAGTAATAACAAATCTGTGGTCGATACTGTTGGCTAAACAATATTTCTTCAAGATTTGCAGAGATTCTGACCACTATTAATGTTCAACAACAGATTTGAAAATGCCATCAAGTCCAAACAGGAGAGCAGTTTTGCACTGGTGAAGTGTTTGGAGGATGTGATGGCTGCGAAGAGGTAGAAATGAGTAACGATCAAAACAAATCCTGCTTCAACAGATGCAATGTCTTGTGTGTGATTCTGAATCTGGTCTTTCCTCTTTGAAGTGAATTTGATAAGGTTGAGAATATCCTCAACAGACATAAGTGTTATGCAAACGTATTGTTCAATCTTGCACCTCAAGAGTGGCAGGAAGCCAAGGAAGCTGAAATACTGAAAGCTAAAGCAGCTCGGACGGGACAAAGCTCTGAGCCCGAAGAAACTGCAGACAGCAAAAGTAAACCTTTTTTTCCCCACTTGTACTAATTACCTTCCTTAATGGTGGTGAAAACCAATAATTTGTTGTAAATATGTTGTATATGTCTAGTTTTTGTTTTTCAAGTTCAAATGAGGTAATTCCTTAATATATAATACAATTATAAAATAATAACATTTTGAGGGCCCATTAGACAGGCCGAAAAAAAAAGAGGGATTGGCGCCATCTAGTGGGTATAAAATAAGAATTAAAAACTCCTCAATTGATATAAAACAGCTATTTTTTTTTCTTCAAGAACAAATGTGTGGAATGTTCTTGTGTAGCTTAATCTTTTTAGATTAAATTTCAAGTATTAGCAGTGGCTTAGTCTATTTAGCATATCACACAGCTAAATAGACTCAAAAAATAGAAGCAAAAAGTAAATTCCCTTAAAGGTTTAACTCTGCAAGTACATTTGGGAAAATTATTTGTGCATATATTGATTTGAAGTCTATGAGGTTCCCTCAATGAAAATCTCTTCAGACATCAAATGTTCTTCAAGGCTTAAAGTAAAGAATAAAGTACAAACAATGTAATATTTTCTTTGCCATACAAATAAACGTTGTATATTTGATGTTGATTTAGGTGTGGAAGCAGCTCCGAAATCCAGTTCAGATAAAACTCTGCCTTCGGGGTCCAAGCTGCCCATGAAAGACGCGCAGTAAGTTAACACAGTTAATCAACTTGTTTAAATTGTCATGGATCTCTTCCTCAAAACCTATAAACTAGCATACACAGTCACATTTGTCATTGCTGTGAATAAAAAACAAATAAATTAATTATTTAATTATTAGTAAATTAAAGCCTGACTGAAACTGACTGCAAAGTTTTTATGTCTGGTAAATGCTGTTCTTTAAGAACAGGATATTGGCATAATTAAAAGCAGCATTTAAAGCAGAAAATGCATAGCAAAATTATACATATTTATTATTAGAATGAATTCAGTATAAGATTGAGTAGTATTCTTCAAATTGTATTTCAATATTTGTTTTAGTACAAAAAGACAGTATTCACAGCATGATAATTACATTTCTGCCTCACTATCTTTCAAAGGCTGTGGCACATTTATAAACTCTACTTATTTACTATAATTTTTATGATTGTAATACTGATTTGTAATTTTTTTTCATCAGTTTGATTTCTTTTGCATTTTCAGATCAACAGTTTCAGCTGCGCCTGTTGACAGCGACGGTGACGAGGTTATTTATAACCTAAATCAGAGCTGAAAACAGAAGCACTTCCCATTTTTTAATGGTCAATGATGCAATTTGGTTTTCCTTCCCTTCTCTTTGCAGAGGATAGTCGAGATCTACTTTTCTGATCCTTTCGAGGTTGTGATTTTACCATCGGAGTTAACTGACCAGATCCTTTCTCTGATAGAGAACGCCACTGAAATGGATAAAATACTGGAGCAGACCTTGGAAGCCACCAAACTTAAAATGTGAGAATGTGAACGTTTTATTTAGAAAGTCGTTTTAGACATACCAGTCTTATAGCAAGACACTTCAAAGAAGAAGTTGGACACATACATTTTTCAGTGGCTGAAATGTTAGTTTGAACCAAATACCAAGTAGATGATAGATATGAAAGACACATAACTCCAAAATATACCTTCTATTTGTGAAGGGAAGAGGATGAGAAGAAACTATCGCTGCAAGAAAGCAACTTGGAGAGCAGAATTGAAATGGAAAAGAAGAGAGCTGTCGTACTCAGAAAGCAGGTTCAGCTCCATAACTCATTAGAAACAAAAGACGAGGTAAAAAAAATTAGCATGGAGAGTTTAGAGTGCTGCAAAAAAAAAAAGTCCTGTCAATGTCAAGTATAACTCTTTTCTTGTTTATCACAGGATATAATGTTAGACGCTCTGGGTAAGAAGGTAACAGAAGTTTACCTTTGCTGCTTCGAGAGCCGCATTGCCAATCAAGCAACTTTGGAAAAGCTTTGCTGTGTTGAGCACCGTATGAACCTCTTGCTCCAGCAAATTGAGAAAATCCCTAGAGATATGTTTGAGACACTCTGGGAAATCAAGGATGGAGAGAGGAGAACAAGGTTTGTTTCCCTCACCATGGGAAAGCATTGTAAAGTCAGATTTACATGCAACGTCTTCCAAAAACATTTATTTCTGTTGCAATGTTACTACAACAAACTTGACTGTTTTTGATTAGGATTTTATTTGATAGAAAAACAAAAAGAGTGTCCATTTTCCAAACACTCGTATCCTTATAGAGTTTAACTGTTTGTCTTGTGGCGCCTCTTCATATTCCAGGGCGCATGAGGAAAAGCTCCGGGAGGAGAGGGAGAAGCAGAAAATGAAGATGACCAAGTGCATGAGACGAGCTTCGGGAGAGACCAGGAAAGTTGTGAGTCACTTTAAAATGAAAAGAACAACCACTGATACTGGCTTATCAGTTTATATCAGTATAATACACAGTGCCACACTTTATTAAGTGTGTTATGTGCAACCCATTCAACGTAAATATACACTTGAGCGTTATCCACTGCTGATTTGCTGTCATCAGACAGTTTGTTTTTTGTACAAACATTTCTCAAGCCAGTATTTAAATGGTTTTATTTCAATTATTCAACTGTTAAAGCTAAGCGTTTTTGTTTGTTTGTTTTTTTTAGCCTGGAAGAAAGATCATGCAAAGATGGATTCAAGTCCAAAAGAAGGCGCAAGTCACCGATGCTCCCGCTCCTCTGGAGGAAGTAGACCCGTTAGCTGAGCTCTATACTGACTGTGATTAAAGATTAAAAACTTGCATGTGATGTTCTTTTTCTTGAACTGCAATCGAAGCCGCTCAAAACAAAAGGGAAGGAATTTGTTTATCTTAATTTGTTTGTGTTCTGACCTGAAAATCTGATACATCTGCCATAGATTCGGAATGAACGTGATCATCGAGAATGTAATGCAATTTTGAATGATAATATGTAGAAACCTTGATTATCAGTTGTAGCCAAGGAGCTTCTTTCAATATGCAAATCATTACAAACCCGCAACCTTCTCACTAAATTTGATATGAAATAATTTCATGGCTGTTTTTGTGATTTCACCTTAATGTTCACCTTAATGTTCTCTGTTGATTGTGAGTGATTTTGTTTCAGGTTTCACTCAACTGAACCCATAAGATACCAATAATTTATCAGCACTTAACTGTAACATTAAATCACACCTATTAATTTAAACAACTAATTTGTGTAGAAGAAAATATGGTTACTTGAGGCAAAATGATTTTCTTTTTAACAGAATGTTCCCAAGGAGAAGACGTTTCTATGTGAATGTAGGTCTGGACATTGGACTTCATTTGGATTTTGCAGTCATAATTTACAGTCAGCAGTATTTTCTTTTTTGTTCCTTCGGGGAACTTGCAGGGGGAGCTCTGAAATAATTTAAAACATCACTTTTAAAAGCTTAATATGTTGTAAGAAAGCTTGATTTGTGTGCATATGCACTGTTTCTCAAAAAATGTCGAGTTCCTGTAAATGAATGCACTCAAACACATCCCTGTTCATGCAGTTAGAGATCTGGCAAGGCATAAAAGTTAACATTTCAAGTCGGTGCATGACCTGGGTACACATATGCTAAGTATGTTACAAAAATATCAAAAGCAAAAAGAAAAATTACTGTTTGGGGAGAACATTTCTGAACAAAGTTTCATGATTAGTCCCAGTTCTGTTTCTGTGCTGTACTTTAAAAGCCATTGTCTATTTCTGAGAGTTTTACTGGCATTAAACCTGGAAACAACATTTTACCTGTATGAGTCTTCCATACTACAGAAAACATCATCAAAGCCAGCTCAGGACTATTAACCCCTGTGCTACAGTGCTTACAGTCCTCATTTTCACCATCATTGACCCTGCTGGTGTCACATAATGTAGCCCACAACCAGTTTACCCACTTACTGCACATAGGCATTAACACATACACCTCTACCCTCCATTACACACTGAATGTCCCTCTTCTGATATTTGTCCTCCCATTATGGCTTTCTAGTGCTATTTTATAATGACCACAGCCAATACCTTTCCCAGTTATTACCAGTAAAGACTGAGAATTACACACAAAGCTGTGGCAGGATTATCGGTTAACACTGTGGTCTTCTTTTCATCTTTGCGCTTGCCAAAAACGTTTTAATGTTTATCAAAGTATAACATGTTCGCTAAAAAAAAGTTTTTTAGCGAGTAACTCAGATCTCTGTTTGCTTTATCAGGATTTTAGATGAGACACATCAGACAATTGAATGCATGATTTTCACAATATAAGCATTATTCAATTCAATTAAGAAAATAGAAAGAGCACGATACAACTGGAAACCTTGTGGTGGGCTGATGACATGTCTGTTGTGTATCTTGCCTGTCATGTGATGATCACTGGAAGCAGGTACTTGTCTCCCTGGTGACCATCCAAGGACAAATGTCCGAGATGAAAGATGGATGAACAATTGTAAACCGAACATATGGCCAATATTTATTATTTTGTGTTAATTTTATGTGGATAAAGAATTTTCTGCTTTTACAAACCACTGAAATTTACCAAGCATTATCATTACAAAGCTATCAAGAAGTTTCCCCAACTGTTCTCGTCTCAGTCTGTTTACAATGGCTTTTTACAAAACTTTAAATTTTCCCATAGCAGAGCTCGGCACCAGAGGAAAAAAAATCAGCAGCAGCTTAAGGTTGAATCAAAAGCCTCACAGTTTCTGAGCAGCCGTCTTTATAGGGGGTGACTCTTAGAATGCCTCAACTTGTTTGTCTCATGGTTTAAGTGGTGCACATAGCCATGGAAAGATCATTAAATCTCTGTTTTACCACTTGGCTTAATCCCTGCAACAAAAGGGGAAGATACAAAAAAAAGGGGAAAACGCAGAGAAAAAAAAGTGGTGAGTAAGATTAAGTGAGAACTTGATGGATCTAAACTGACGGCTCTTCTTCCCAGCGTTGCTAAGGGGAGTTAAGAATCCCGATATCGCATCTCCTGAAGAGCGGCTACCGATCGGCCTTTCCCTGCCACTCCCACAGTGGACGGCCTCTCTTGTAGTGTCCGCAGCTGAAGCCATCTGCCGGATTACCCAGCAGGATGTGTTTTTATGGAGAGCATCCCATTCATATCCTGCCTGCAAAGGTTTACATTAAGGTTGAACTCGGGTGCACTTACAATGGCAGATGAAATGGGCTCTGTCCTCCTTACAGCACCCCTCCCCATCTTCTCACTGTTTGCGAGACTGATAGCGCGGGGTTGAAAGGAGCTGCTTCACCGTGGCATGAAAGAGGATCTCATGCAATGCCACTGTCTGCTGCTGATTCTTTTTCAGCCGCTGACAATGACGTGATGCCCAGCATGAAAAAAACACTCGTGCGTGCCAAGTGTGATTGTTTCTTCTAATAGGCATCAACAGGCCAACTTCGCTGTGTTACCATACAGGTGAACTTATTCCTGGGAAAATGTATTTTTCTTTCTTAGCCTCGTAGGCGAGATGGCGTCCCCCTTTTTTCCTCAGCCTAACGGGATTAGTCGTGCCAGTGCTACCCCGGCTGTCACGGTACTGTCTACTTCCCATCTCTCTTCTGGGCCTCTAATGTGATTAATCCATTCCCTGTGGTCCAAATGGTTCTGGATAGTGGGTAGAGGCACAGGGACTCGGATGGAGTGGAGGGGGCTCCTTGGCATGTTCTTCGCCATGCCTCACTCGCCATTATTGCTACCTTTGTTGGACAGGAAGGAGTGAGGTCGAAGGTTTGTTTGCACGTAAAGAGGAGTACAAGTGCATGACGAAGGAATTCATGGACTTAGGCAAAGGCTTGGAGATAGAGCTGATACTGAAACACTTTTAATCGTTATCGTATACCTTTAACTCCTTCAAAAGCTGAGTTTTACTTTCTCAACTATGTTTGTCTGATCAAAATCTGTTAAAACTTCCCAGCTGATGGTACAAATCTCCTCCATTTGCTCAGCAGAGTGGCTTTGGCTTGAACCAGACCTGAATAATTGCTGCTTGTTTAAGTGATGATTACCTACCCCCATCGTGTTGTCAAATGTCGGTGTTGTGGGGTTTCGCCTGTTTAACAAATGTCACGCTTATTTTGAACTCATCTGTTGCAGGTCTGCAGAGCATATGCTGCTCACAGGAGACGGTAAGAAGAAGAGCCTAAAGCTTTCGGCCAAAGACAGAACATACTATTGTAATCATCAGGACATTGGTTCGCAAGGCTTTAGCTGTTTTAACATGTAGCAACTTAAGTATTACTTACAATTAGTATTAGTTATTAATGTAGAATATCACTACATTTTTAAGGCAGTTTATACAGTAAGCAAGAAAGCATAATGGGGTGACATGAGAATAAAAAATAATGAACCAGAAAAATTTAGGCCAAGGAAAATAAAAAAAGGAGGAAGCGTAACCGTGATTATTTCAAGTTGGGATTTCAATATTGAGAACCAGAAGATGCTCTGCTCTGGGAGTTTTTTCTTTTGCTGAACAATATTTTTCTAATACTTTGAAAATCCCTGTTCTGGACAGGGATTTTATGCAGAAACTACCAAATCATTCTACATGGGAATCAATTCAAATTGTATTGACATGTTAGAACTTTACAAGAGTGGACATCAGAAATTCTCACAAATGTTTCTGATTGGTACATCTCTAAATATCAGCTTACTATGATTTGTTTATTTTCTTTTCTATATTTAACAACAGGGGAAAAAACAACACTGCATTTTTGGTATAAGGGTCTTCCCCCATGCTGTTTCCAGCAGGCCTTCACGTGAGCTCACAGCCACAGTCAGGCGACGGCATGGAGAATTAAGGGTCTTAATTAGGAATTGCTAACAATGCCGCATGTGATCATCAGTTGCAAGACAGCAGGTTGGGGGTTAGGGTAGAGATTTAAAGACCTCTCCCTAAAATTATGGTCAAAATAAACAAAATGCACGTTACTTCTGCCTTTTTTAAGAATGTATACACCAGAGGTGATCTGTTTTTTGTGAGAAATCCGTTTGTGCATTTACATGTATGAAGAGAATACGCTGAAATCGTAAAAAAATGCACTCAAGGAGAATACAATTCAACATTGTGCCTGAAAGACAATACAGTGGATGGGGGGGTATGATGCCCATCTTGAGCAGACTTGGTCAGTTTCCAATCTTGATATCAAACACAGCACCATGAAATGGAAGGCGACACTTATTGTATTAGCAGGGGCTAATGAGTGTCTAAAAGCCTGTGTGACTGTGTGCGCTGAGGAATCTCATCATGTGTGCTGGGTGGCAGGAAGAAAGGGCAATGTCTCCACAAAGTTGTGGAGGCCATGAAGTTCAGTATTGGAAAAGAAAGAAAGACCTTCGCTATCAGAGGAGATTTCAGGAGGCATGGTGAGGCCTTTCTGCAGAGCTTAGACCTAATCTAGATCTAAAGAGGAGAAAATGAGGGACCATCAGAATCTCTCTTTAAATTGGCACGGCAGGTTTTACTTGACTCAAATAATCGACTAGTTGTATCACAAGGCACCAAGTTAAGAATCTTAAAACTGCATTTCTTTTGTTCTTGGGTACAATTATGTATATTAAGACAAGTAATTTGGTTCAGGTGAAGTTAATCATGACCTGATAATAATTTGCTGTGATTCCTGCAGATATTGTTGTGCATTTGCACCATATAGTTTTTGAGGCAAAGACAAAATGCCTTTTTACTTATTCTGTTCTGTTTACACGTTGTCCTGGTCGACCCAAACTCCCACTTCTTTGCTAAACAGCTCTGACTTGTTGTCCTTAACATAAAGGATGATAATGAATGTTACTATGCTTGTTCAGTCAATCTTGGCTTTTCAAGAAAAAGCATTAGTTTCATTATTTATTCTACAAGAAATGATTCAAAAATAATATTCTAAAAATGGTCTTTTGGTCACATTACTGACTTCAGAAAATGTAAAACATTAGGAAAAGTAGGATGTATAAATCCTAATATCTGGAAAATAAAAAACCACAATGTAGAGTTGTTGACTAAGACGTGTGAAGAAGTAATGCAATGCACATAAAGTATGAAGTACTCAATTTAACCACAAGGTGGCTATCTAACAAAATAATTGAACATTACCAATCCTCATTTCTTCAATTAGTACTGTCTTTGCATAACTTTTTAAACCTGACTCAGTTTTTATTTAATTTACTTCAATTGAACGTATTTATATACCATCAATTCATGACATATTTTTCTTTGGTGCATATTATAAAGCAGTTTGCATCCATACAATGCAATTAATTTAGGATTTTTGTTTGCAATCTATATTATGACTATGATTATTAGTAAGATGTGTCTTTTATATTTGCTGGCAATCCATAATTTAATATTTTGGGGAATTTCTGAATTATTTAACTCATATGGAACATTCAGTTCTTTGATAATTGTATTTAAAAAGGAGAATTTAAAAATATGCTGGATTTAGTGGGGAGCAAATGAACAGAAGCCAAAGTACTTTGGGCAAATTGAAAATATTCCACTGAATTAGATGATTTTTCTGTAAGCAAAGAATTACAATACTTTAACATTAAAATAACAAATGCATAAATGTATGGACCAGTTATTCCACTTGCAGGATAACTGTAGCAATAATCCAGAGACAGAAAAAAGGAAGCCCTATAATCAAGTTTAGTATTCAAATACCAAAACATGGTCAAATATGAGAACAAGACTCTTTACCTTAATTCTGGAGGCCAATTTAATGCCATCCAAAATAAATTCCTGATTAAACAGTTTCTCTGAAACTTTTGTCCAAAGATCATTTCTGTTCTCTTTAGGTTTTAATTAGATTTGATTAGAAAGAAAACTATTTTGGACCCCAATTGGCTCAACAGACGGCATTAGCGCTCACTTTGTTGAAGCTGGAATTTGTGTCATTGTCCAGACTTTACGAACAGAATAATTTGTCAGCAGATCACCAATGTGTGACTTCACACATGCAGGGAAACTGGGAAATCTTTGACACAGGGAAAATGATAATGTCGTCAAGCCGAGAGGCTGTCAACTGAAGGCTCATGGCCCACTGGAGATATAATGACATCAAGGATTTCAAATGAAAGTGAGCTCTCAAAGCAGGCCGATCCTGGCTTTACACTTGGTCCACAGGTCAGCCTCAGTGCACTCATCTGAACGTAACTCAGGTTGACACAAGTTGACCTCAGTCAGTAACCCTCTCCTCTGCTCTTTGTTCTCACATTATCCCCTCAGAGTTGTTTTTAACACTATGCTAACATTCTGTATAAAATGTTCTAATCTTCTAAGCTCTCATTTCTCAACATTTGCTTTTCTATTATTTGTCAGACCTCTTTTAGAAACAGTCTTCTGGAAGGCCTTTGACTCAATCGCTTCTGTTGGTCTGACCTTCAAAGAAAAAGCCTCTTTGGTAGCCAGAAAGAGTAGGCTATTGTTAGCTTAACTTAGATATATCACAATATGAAACAGCCCTAAAATGACAAAATTTGTAAAATTTAAAATGTAAATCTTCACTGCAACATTCTGCAAGATATTGCATAATCTTAACCAAATACATTTTTATATTAGGGACTGTCAAAGATTTCAAATCATGTAAAAGACTTGTAGGTTTAGAACTGTTAAACAGAAAGATTATTAGCATTGGAGACCTGGAGTGCTAAAAAAAAGTGCATTTCCAAATGAGCTAAGTGCTTTAATTTGTTAGGAATTAGGCTTTTGTATTCAAGTTAAAACAAACTGAAGATTTTGCTGTTACTTTGGTATGTTATAGAATATTTTCTATAATTAAGCGCACACACATTCACACACACATATATATAAATGCTCCTCATCTTGGGTGTTAAATAGAGTAACCTAGCCTCCTGTGGTTTAACAATACTGTCTATGGTAGTGGATACAAAGTGCCAATGTTTGGAAACCCATTAAAATTCTTTTAGGAAAATCCCCCAAAAAAGGAGGAACAAAAAAAGCATCCATCATTTGGAGGTAGCAGGTGGATGGTTGTGCATGGTTGACTGATCAGAAATAAAATGATGCCCGAAAGAGCATTCAGGAAAGGCAAGGCCACGTTCCTCATTTCCTAATTAGCGTTCGGATTCTGCTTCCTCGTGCAGCATCCCACATTGTTGCAGGAAACCAACAAAACCTCTGTATCTTTTCATCAGGGAAAGACTCTTTTTTTTAGGGGCCCAACACATGCAGTGTTTATTTGCTGACAGTGAATAGGGGGTTGAGGTGTGAAGCGATGAATACTGTGAGGTCATCCCACCAGGATGCTGTAAATAAAAACAGGGCCAGATCATAATGAGTGAGGCCGCGGTCAAGGCCCCTGTTCAGCTCTTTGATCAAAGAAACTGAACAGAGGACAAAGATACACATAAAGAAGGACGTCTGCAACGTAACCACTGCAACTCTAAGACTCTAGAACAGTTTCTCCTGCAGCTTTGTTTCGCTGACTCTGTAGAGGTTTTTAAAAACCAGACAGAAACTTGTTTTCCCAGGCTTTTACGCCATGACTTTATTCTGCTTCTTATACTTGTTTTTATTTTTATTTTTTGATGTTTGTTTTAGTGTTTTGTGACTTTATGTTGGTGAAAAGGGTTTCATAAATAAACTTTACTTACTTGTGGCCCAAATAAGAAACTAATTGTTGCTGCTCTTGCTTTAAAATTTGCTCAGATCCTCCTCTGATAAATAATTGATCACATCAACCAAAGATATTTCTGCCTTCCTAGCAAGATAAGAATTGAAAAGTTAAAATTTAGATTTTTTACACAGAAATTAAAATTTGTAATCTAAATCTGATGCTTTTCTTCTCTTTCTAAAAACTTTCATTTTAGTATTTTACAGACATTGTGGTAAAAAAAAACATCTAAGATTGTGATTCTTGACTTGATTTGTCAGATTATTTCCAGCACACCAGGACGCCTGAGAAAAACCATGCAGCTCTAAAGTTACTATATACCAGAATATCCTCTCTAACCTTGAAAATGTGTGCATTCTCATTTTTAAATCGATCATGCAGTTGAACCCTGCAGAGAGATTAGATGGTCATGGAGACAACAGGATTTAACCAGGAGCTTAGTCTGTTCAAAGCTGATGTCAAAGAAGGTACAAATTGGAAGTAGAGATTTCTTTCACTGTCAGTTTGTTCACCCAAGCTCACAGAGGAACCAGCTCAATCCTATGATTATCATCAGCAGATTTGCAGCAAATGCAGCTGACTGCAGTTGCACTATTTGTCCATATGATGTCACTATATATGCAATTATCCTGGATACGTTGGTGCATGCAGTGACAGGCATAATGTGGCACTGACAAAACTTTTCTTCTACAATTTAAAAGTCTTTCCTGCTCGTCTTTGAAGACACAAAGCTAAATATAGTTAATCACACAGTTGTATTTGTGAAACAGTATCTAACAGGAGAAGACAGTTTAATGACAGTACTGCAAATGCAATATTCTGTTTTTGTCTTGTTGGTCCAGGGTTTATTTTTAATATATTTTATCTAGAGCTTTTAGGCAAATGTTAGACAATTTCGCCCTTTTTCTTTGCAGTGGTTTTATTAAACTGTGAACCCTGACCTTAATTGAACCAAGTGAAACCTGCAGATGTGTAGATATTTTAGATAATTACTGATCACACGTGGAAAGATTCACCATTGCTTCATCTTTTCTGCATTTGTGGATGTTAACTCTAACTGTGGTGAGCTGGCATCCTACAAGCAAATAATTTTGTAACTCCTTACAGGCTAACATAAAAAGGCTTATTTTAAAAGCCTTCTAGCTGCAGTTGCTAGATTATATATGATTTCCTGATTGTCCAGGTCCAGGAGTAATCAGATCTGATCCAAAATATTTTCTAATTACAATTTACGATTTTAGAAAGAAGACAACAGTATGTTTGAGTAGAAATGTCCCCATCTTAAATGAAAACAACATTTTGATTCTGCGTTGTGTATATTAAAATTAATGTAATGATCTGGAACATTTAAGTTTGACAAAAAAACAAATGTGTAAAGAGGCAAATATATTTTCAGATAATTGTAGAACCATATGCATCGAACAGAACATCTTATTGATATTGAAAAATGAAATGTGCAACAGTTAAAGCCTGTAGAGTGTTGTTTAAAAAAGAATGCAGACACACAGATATTTAAATATGCAATTCACATGAAATGATTTCAACCTGAGTTGCATGAACATGAAAAAACCTGTAAATTGACTTTCATTCAGGCCATCTGCTTTTTCTTACAGAGGAATTGATTAAAACAAAAAAATAAATAAAAGCAGCAACTTTTTCTACTCAAGCAGACACTGTCACCTTTAAATACCAATAGCTGTTTTTAATCCAAATAAAATCAAGGCTAATGCTTCATTACTGGGTATTTTTACATAATGATCCTCATGCTGCTGCTGTTAATTTTTTTATTAACGCAATTACTGAGCTCTTAGTGGACCGGGTCACAGGGGTCTAATTACCTCTGCGTCATGCCGGTAAATAGTTGGAGGTGTCTCTGAGCAGGTGGCCCTGGAGGTAAGAGGGAGACATGGGGCATACCGAGGCGGGCAATTACTGGGTGAATTTCACTTTAATAAATGTTGAGCTACATTTGGAAATTCAGATAACAGAGCTTTTTGCCTAATGGGTGCAGCACCGAGGCCACTTGAGCAAGAAAATGATCTGAAAGAGGGTTTAATTAACACGAGCTACATGATCCAGGAAGCGCGTGACAGAATGCTAAAGTGAGAGGGAGAGAGCGCAGCGCTGGGAGAGGATGAGCATTAGAGGGGAGGAGGAGGAAGGGTGACAAGCCAACTTTCAGAGGTTGCAAGTCTGAAATTTGGTCTTTGTTTTGCACAATGCTAATCTAGGAATGAGCAATAATGTAACATGGAGCATTGCTATGAAATAAATGGTTTCTCAAAAATGTGAAAAACGTGAAATACAGTTTGTTTTAGGACACTGGTTCAGGATTAAAGGTTGCAAACAGGGTTGGATCTTGACGAGGGGGAGCAAATATACAAAGTAGTCCAAAGTCAGTCCTCAAGGGCCAGTATCCTGCAGGCCTCAGTTCTCTCCCATTGGTTAGTCTTCTTCACTAGATTTTAACGGCAGGTTGCATCCATTATTGTTGCACTCCTGCCATCTCTTGGATCTTAATATATATTATTCAAATTCTCAGAATGAGCCCAGTACTAACAGTAGGTGCCTATCAACCAGGAGAAGGCTGGAATTTGTCATCCAAAATCCAGGCATGGGTCAATAAACAATGAGAATCCAAAAAGAGGGTAAAACATGAGCAGGTCAAACACAAGGAGCAAGAGAGAAATGCTGGAAAACTATTAGCAAAAATATTGTGGATAATCTTGCAAGGAAACAGAGGAAGAATAGAGCTTGAGAAGAAGAGAGTGCAGGTGAAGCAGGGACATTAGGCAGAGCACAGGTGGGCTGAATAAACACTGATTGCAATTGGGAGGCTTGGCAGAGAGAAGCATGGAGACCAAACTTGAACACAAAGGCTGACAGACAAGGTAAGCAGGAATCATTACACTCAAGGACCACACATAAAAAAAGAAAGGACAGCTTGCAAACAAATCTATATGATAAAATGTAAATTTGAGATTTAGATTGAAAAAAGTTAAAACAAATCATCCCTCTTGCACCAATCACAGCTGAGCTCGATGTGCCGTGCTGACGGAAAACCACAGTTGTTGATTTTATATTTATGTGTCCACAGAGAATATTATTTTATTAACATTTATGCATCAAAACCTTATTTGGGTAAAGAAAAAAATATGCATGGTCAAAAGCAAATGATCACAATAGCTGGTCATTTGCATTGCTAAAAAAAAATATGCCTCTAACTAAATATGCAAATGAGTCTGCAGTTGGCAAAGTGTTTACAGTTTAACAAGCTGTTGCACCTGTCTGATTGACAGGAAGCACCCACCCACCAATTAGCTGTAAGCAAAAACAGTGGAAAGGATTAAAAAAACCTTACGAGAGTGTAATTCAGCACAGAGAGTGGCCAGACTTATTGGTTGTTCCCAGTCGATATTTGAGCCCTCGCTAAGCAAAAATGTGAAAAAGAAAAGCATGGCTCTTTAGGAGAAGCCAAATAAAACTAAATAAAGAAAAACTTGCATTAAAAAATAAACTTTCATGTGTAATTTAAAACTGAAAATTGAACATTTATTAACTTGCAGTATAAATCAAGTTTGCAGATTATTATTTTTTTCCTGTCTTTTAGTTATGGCCACAGATTCTCCATTAGGTCCCCAGGTATGAACATCAGCCATTGTATCACAACTATGCTTTGCGTTATAAAAATGTATGTTTTAATTACCTCACATGTTTGTGGGGAGATTAATTAATGGCCCACATTTTCCTCTGGGTTATATATGATGGTAATTTATATAATGATTTCTATTTTTTTTTAAAATTGCAAAACACACAAAAACAAATCCAGATTATCATAATTGGGTATTTGTGGGAAGAATTTTTAGGAAAGAGATTAATTTGATACAATTTGGAATAATTATGAAGGCTGTAAAGCAAGAAAATGTGTAAAAAGTGTCAGGCTGTGAATTTATCCACTGTAATTTCAGATAAAGAAAGTAAACTGCTAGTCATCCGGACTTGTATGTGTAACAGCTTCAGGTAACAGCTTCCCCTTTTTGCCCCGTTACATATCCATTTCAATATCTATGGAAAGATTTGAAGATCTGAGTGGACTGAAAGAGCCCATAGAAATAAACCTCAAATTACACCTGAGAATCACATCTAACTTTTTATGAACTAGTAAAGCTTTTCCACAAAGAGTTTAAAACATTTTTGAAAATTTTTACTCCATTATTCACCAATAACTTCATTTGTGACTGACTTGTTTTGATTATTTGTGTATGCAAATTTCTCAAGTTGTTGCAGACTTTTTGTCAGTTTAATTTGATTTGGTGATACCCATTTTACTCACTGTAGAAAAAACATTGCTTCTTCCTGATGGGGAACGTTGTCTTTCAGATGATGCAAAACACTTCCAGGTGGTGCTTAGTGTCACTTGTGCTGCATCTGCAAACTATAAAACTCGGCTATGATGTACAACAAGTTCCTATAGATAAAGATGTTTCTATCAATCTATATAGTAGATTGCCGAATGTTTTAAAAGTTAAATCTGCAGGAATGCATATGCCCATGAGATGTCTCTGCATGGCGTGGCATTAACATGTTTGGAAAGTTACAGCAGGCATAATTCAGAGCTGCATCTGCATTACGTGTCAGTGAAAAGGCTGCATTTTGGCCCGCAGCTCCTATCGTCACTTTTTTCTGTTTTCACTGTTTGTTGCACTAAACGGCGTCGTATAGGTCCATGTTGTGTGTATACAGAGCGTTGGGTTTTGTTTTTTTCCTCTCTTTTTTTGTTTAAAAAGTGTATGTGTGTGTGTTTTTTTTGTTTTTTTTTTTTGTGCATGTAAGGTCCTCATGGTTTTACACACCACGGTCTCCCTCCACTCTCTACTGGAGCTAAAAGCCCCGAAACAGAACGGTAATTGCCCAATTAGGGCCCTCGCTCTGTGGGCCGCAGAGCACTATGCGCCTCCACATGCTCACAGAGTCAGATAATTGAGCTGAAAGCAAATGAACGGATGGCAGACAAACAAGCTACTAGAAAATAATTACTTGGAGTGTTTCTTTTCAGTACCTGTACAGCGAATTTCATTATTGTCAATAGCCTCTAAAGCTGCTCGAAACCGTGGTATTTGTCATTTTCATAGAGACTTGATAATGACATTAATTTGTCTTAATGGGTTGGTTCTATTGTTAAAAATAGTAAAATGAGCAGAAATTGTCTTTCCTCAGCAGGTAGAGAGGACTTCACCACACTCCCGTCAGGCATGAGGAGATAATTTGGTGTGCTTGTCAAATTTCCAATAATTTGTTATATGGAACATGAGTAATGCTAATACCATTAATGTCCATTTTCCTCTAAATTCATTACTGCCCTTTTTCCCTTTTATGTTTTTAATGCCTATGCCATTTTTTTTCTGTGCTTCAAGAGGTTATAGCAGGACTGGTAATAAACATGCACATTTAGCCCTTGGGCTCATGCATACACAGGAAAACAGAAATAAACACATCATTTAATAACCTGTAAGACATGCCTGTCATCAATCCTCCTGATGTGTGTGTTTGACTAATGCATTATTCAGATTGTTATGGGCTGGTTATGTTTGAAATAGTTACAATATTGGCTTTAAATGATCAACTGGCAAATATGCAACAAAAATCTATTTTCCGGTACTGTGGCATTTTACTCAATCAAAAATATCAATGTATTCCTAAAACATTGAATGTGCAGTGTATCTTATACATGAGTGGCAGCAAACCATCTTTTTTCTTTACTCCTTCCTTTCTTTGCAAGTACTTAACATTTCAACAAAACAAATAGAGAAAATCTAAAATGAATTAGTTTTTATTTACATTTTAATATTAATACCAGGTTGAACATAATTTATACCCTTCTAATTAATCAGAACTCTGGCTGGACTGCTCCGAAATATCAATTTTACTTTAGTCAGAAAAAAAAAAACATATTTGTGACATTAAAAGTTTACTTTAAACCTCCACATTTCATTAAAATGAATAATGCTGGGCTCAACTACACATGCAAATTAAACTGATTTTGGCAAAATCAGTAACATTAATTTGTCCATTTAGTTAGAAAACAAAATTTCTAAACATACATCTGAGCTCACAAAAAGTGAGAATATTTATATAGATATTTCAGTCAATGGATCCAGGAGAACACCTATGTCTAAAAATAGAAAAAAGGAGAAAACACAACATGGTTATTTTATTATTGGTTATTTGTCCACAAATATATATATTTTTTACAATAACTTCAATGAAGTACATAAAAATATGAATAAGCTGGGAGAATAACTGGATGAATACTAAAGTATTTTCAGAAAAAAAGAATATTATGGAGGAAATGCTGGATATTTACACTTTAAAAGGAAACTGATAACCTTCAGAAAGTCTAGAAGAATGTTTTGATGAAAGAAATGTTTTACACAGTTCATTTTTAATATTTAATTATGTTAATTTAGAACGTGCACATTTTATTTGTCTTGTGGAAAATCTCATTGATCCTCTGTCTCTTCCTCCACTGGTACATTTTTTTATTCTTGAGAATATAAAGTTAGTAAAAACATAAACTTATCAATCTGTAAACGAGTTTAGGATGATTTGAAATTACTTTTTGAACTGTCATTTTTGTTGATAATGACCCTTAGATGGATCAGTGCTCAGAAATTTATTCTGAAATGTCCAAATGTGAAAGTATTTCAATAGCCTGCAGAGGGCGCTAGTAAATGATATAATAAAAAAGCCAACACATAGAAACAAATAGATTAGATTTTTCCCCATGAAAATAAATCCCAGTTTGTCTTAAAACTGCAGTTTAATTGAAAAACAGGAATGAGGTTGAGTTCCTCATTACTGTGGTCATTGTTTCTCAAGTATCAGTATGTTTCTGTAAGTAATGGAGAAAAAATGTAAATACACCACAGAAAGAGTTTGGAAATTGAATCACTTCCTATATTTTTTGCAAATCCTATTTACTTGTGGTGCCAAAGTAAAGAAAATCAATTTAAATATCTGTTAGTGTCTAAAAAATGGCTGTCGGTGTTTAAATGATAATGAGATCCTTTATTTCCTCAACATTCCTTTGTCAAATACTATAATCACATTATCAATGTTTTTTTTTCCACCTTTAACTAAGAAGTTAGTTGTAATTAGCAAATTATTTGACTTGTTTTAGATATCTGGCCTCAGGTTTACATAAAACCACTTCCAAAAAAGTATATAAACACCTTTCAGTCATAGTGGTATCAGCTTCTCTTTCTGGCCTCAGCAGTTGCTTAGTTTGCTTATGCAATGATCGGCTACGCTAACCAGTGATTTTCATGTTACGTATCCTGCAATGACTATGAAATACATAAAAAGTACATGGCAGGCAGCCTTTATGTCCAGTTGTAAGACAAATGGTAAGTCTGGTAAAGCGAGACGCTGCTTGTTAAGTGACAGGTTGATTCCGTCATTTCATATATTTCTGTTATGACCTTTGAGCTCAGACATTATCTATTTTATATTACATGGTATTAAGTGAGTCTTTGATCAACATCTACTGTAAACATTTAATTATGAAACCATTTTTCTAAAACGTTGCATAGCGTTTCTGCCGGTGACGTTCTGGTTGCTTTGTCCACCCATAATGCTTTCAGTAAAAAAAAGGAAAAAAAAGAATAAAAAATTGTTAATGTGTATATAAGTGGTACTTCAGCCTGTATTTAGCTGTATATGAGTCCTTTAATACTGTGTGGAATGTCATAGAGTGCTGTAAGTGCCAAAGGATCATTTGTTTGACTTGATGACTGCACTGATGATTCATTTGTGAGGCCTGAAATCCTTTGGAGATTCTTATGTAACACTCTGTTGAATAATACTTTTTAAATAGAGGCACTTTTGCTTCACTCATGGCCACTGATGGAATATTGTGTCTGAGTGCTGAGAATCTTGGGATGTTACGCACCAATAAAGGAAAGGGTTATCAAAGAGCACAGAAATAAGGTACCATAAATAGAAATTGTGGAATGGAAGTGCCTTGCAAAACAATTGATATGTTGTATTTTACAAATGCTCCCTTTACTCTTAAACTGCTTTGTACATGACTCTATTTGTTCGACTTGGCAAAATCTTTGCAACAAATGTCTGACAATGTGAAGTATATCGAACTGAAATTGTATTACAAAAAATCTCTGTGGATAGCTAGCTGCTAAGATAAACACTCCAGGTCTTACACAACTTTCAAAACAAAAATAGTGAAATGTTTGAACTTATGCAGTTTACAGTGTTATAACTGATATTACTGTAAACTTTATAATTATTGCCACAGCATAAAGCGTGCCTTAAGTCTTTGCTTGTGGTACAGCTCTTGGTCTTCTCTTGTTGCATTTCATCATACAGAGAGAGTGACCTTTGACCATTTCCCTTTGCACAATCTCTCTACCTCCTCATTAGTTCTGGATCCTCTCATGCTCTCTGCTCTTCACCTCACCCTGGGGGCTGAAATCATCATGGAAGGTTGATTTTGTGTCCACTTAACTACTTTTCTGTTAGTTTGGCTATATGTTTTGGATTATTATCCTGTTGAATGACAGTATGATGACCCCTTTTCACCAACAAGAGGCCAGCAGGTTTGTATAGAAAATGTCCTGATATTTCAAAGAGTTCATGAACCCATGCACTCCGACAAACTTCTCACGGCTTGAGAGAAGAATAAGCCCACAGCACTTCAGATCCTTCTCCACACTAAATAGTGGGCATGAGATGGTTTTCACATCATTGTTGTTGTTTCAATAGGAGTATTTATTGCTGAAAAGCTCCGTCTTGGTGTCATCTAGCTATATTACGCAGTCCAGATGAAGCTATAGAAGTATTAGGTAATTCACTAAGTACCCTGCATATTTTGCACTTGATTAGGTTTTCATGGTAGTTATAAAAACTCGGCAACTCCAAGTTGCCGCTCTTTGCCAGAGTTATCCAGCAGTGAGTTAGAGATTGTTTCCTCCTCCACAATATAAATACATTTTAATATTCTCTCAGCCTTGATTCTCTCTGTTCTGTTTCTACAGCATAATTTATAATTTCTAATGGTTAAGCGATGGCATCTTATCTTTACTACTTAAAGAAAGGCGAAGAGAAAAGCAGCCTTGTTGAAAATTGTATTAAATTAATCTCGTTGCACAAAAGATATCCTGTTCTGGGATTTTTGTGTATGTGGTGCTATTTTATTTTTAAAGAAAGAACAAGAAAATTATATTTACTTTATTATAAGAAGAGTTTAATTGCTGGAAAGACAATAAACGTTACAAGTTTAATAAAAACTTCGTTTTTTTTTTTTTCCAAAATTGAAACTTATGTTCTTTTAATAAATATCTGAGAAACGCTGGGCCTCATTCCTATCAGAAATAAACTTTTTAGTGTGGAATAAGTGTTTGTTAACCTTAACTGATTCTTTTTGTTGAATCAGTTGAATATATATACATAGACATAATGCATTATGTTTTCTTTGCTAAATATGTACTTCAGGCAGTTTTCTTTCCCACACTTCAAAGTTGCATCTGGTGTTGCTATTTGAATATTTATTATCCCTTTCAATATGTCTTCTAAATGTATTATATCAGATATTATTCCACATAGAAAGCCACAGAATTTTAATACAGGATTTTGTTTTTACATTTATTTAATTGCTTTGCAAAGTCCTGTCATATAATTGGTGCTTGGCTGTATTTACTAGCCTTTATTATGAAACAGAAACTAAATTACCAAAGCTACTCTCTTAACAACATTAAGTAAGTATCTAAATTTAATTTAAAGGACGTGCCAAGAATCTCATTTGAATAATTCATTGATGGTGTATCCCCACCTGCTTCTGCCTCCGAGTCAGTGTCTAAATTTGTGTGACCGAGCGGCTGAATAGTGATGTGTGACACACTCCCGATGAAAAATAACAGTGTCCTTCAGATCCTCACAACAGCTGATGAAGAATCACTGACTTTTATTGGCGCCGAATAAAAGGATGGGATGAAAGAGTCAAAGGCTGAGGGAGAGAAAGAGGGATTCAGAGGGAGGGACGGAGGAGTGCAAAACAAGGCCCCATCCATCACATGAGTTGAGAAGACACATTCCAGTGCCCTTAGCAAGAGGATACATTCACTCAAAGTCACAAAGGAGGGTGAATCTGAGAGAAGCTGGGAGGGGCATCCATCAATGCACAACCTCTCCCTTGAGCTGTCTGTGAGCACAAACTCAATGTGCTTTTTAAGTCCAATTCACGTCTTTCTATAGGCATGACAAATGTACATTTTGCTGCAGATGAATATGTTCATACTCAAAACAATTGGGAAAAAAAAACAAAACTAAATCAAGGATGGTTGAAAATGCTTCTCCCGCTCCTCTCCTCTCCCTCCCTCTTTCCTTCCATCTCACTTCTCTCTCTGTCTCCCTCAATAATCAGAGCCGGAGAAAGTTGAGGTCGGGGTCTGCAGCACATCTCTGCTGCCTGGCAGAGTTGGTGGGGATTTTAGGGTGGAGGGAGCAGGTGATGGCTTTCTGGAGTGCACTCATTTACACTCCTCCCTTTCTCTGTCTGAGCACCGTGAAGAGGTGGGAGAGATGAGGGGCCACCTCCTCTCGCTCCTATGAGCTGCACCTGCCAGGGGGTAAGATCAATTGTGAACTTTGACCTCGTACCTTCCACAATGCTCAATTATAACATGTAGCATGTAATATATACATTGTTCATCAAGCGTGAGTAAAATATGTGCAACTACAGAATAATTTTTTTTCTTTATCAAATGGAAATGTGACATATTGTTGAAGACACCAAAAACTTTCTGATTCACTTTGGTTCACAAAAATCATGAAACTTTGTTGTGGCTCAAAAGGGACTTTTAGAAACTGATTAGGTGATTTATTCTTTTTAAAACTACACTCTCACAGTATATGTTCCAATGCAATAAACCCAAATTGAGTCAAAAATTATGAAAAAAACTGATCCAGTGAAAGTTACCTTTGATCAAAACCTGACAGAGCTCAAAGAAAATATCTCATCTATTTGTTTAGTTAACCAAACCACATAAATTAACTTTAATGGAATAGCAAAATAGACAAATATAGAGTGGTATTGAAAAGTATCCAAACCTCCTTAACTTATTTTGCCACATTACAACCACAAAATTCAGTCTATTTTAATCTTGATATCAACTGAAAGATCAACACAGAGGAGTGCATGAAGTAAATATTTTACTATTGTAATTCTGCATTTGTATGCAGATGACTGTGCTGTTATGCTGCTAAATAAAAATGCAACAAATTGTCTTCAGAAGTCAAATAAGGGAAGGTAGCAAACATGAAGAAAGCCTTCTGGTCAGATTAGACCAAAACTGAAATATTTTGCAAAAAGTTGTGTGTGGCAGAAAACTGACACTGCAGATCAACTTCCACAAACCGCCGCTATGGTGAAACATGGTGGTGGCAGCAGAAAAGGACAGATGAGCAATTCAGAGCTGAAAGAAAACTCATCAGACAGAAAAACCAAATGGAGACCAGACTCCTGTTAGAAAGGAAGGTCAAAGTTTAGACTTTCATCATTTTAAAGAATCTGTGCCACAATGTAAAATCTGTTGAAAAACTGAAAATTAGTGCACCGCCTTCACTTGAGCTGGTATATTTTTGGACATTTAAATTGTGACCATCTTGCAATTCTCAAACTCTACCCAGTGATGCTCCTTTCCCATGGAACGATGTTGGTGATTACATTTTAAAACCGCAGACGTTTATATCCAAGAACATTTGCTACAAAAGTGACAATGCTGTGAAAGTTTTTGTATAAAGACACCACAATCTTCATTTATCTAAAGTGATTGCTCATGCAACTTTCCATCATCGGTAATATACTCATAACCTCTCCACTTCAAGAACTCCACTTCAAAAAAAAAACTAAAAAGAATGTGTTTCTGTGACTCAGACGCCTCACTTTATGTGAAGTGTTTTCTGAGAAGCAAATCTCTTGGGCCCCTTTTCTTTCTTTTTTTTATCACTTCATACTGCTGGCAGCTCATTTTTGTCAGTGAACTGGGTACAAATGGTTATTATTCAGTGTGATGAGAGCCATTTGGGGTTTTGTCAGGACTCAGAGTAGTGTGAAAGTTGGTGTCAGTGGACCCCTGGCCTGGACTGACTCAAAGCCAGTGTGTTTGTTCCTATGGTAATGGAGAAAAAGTAAGCAACTCCCAGCAGCATCCCGCCGCGTGTCGCCTCCTCAATAGAGCGCATCTGCAGAAAATGTGGGACCCTTTGAGATGGGCAGTGACCCGTCATCGCAACGGCTCTCACATATATGGCTGTATGTAGACGTTGAATTAGCCTAAACCTCCCTTTCACGCCGCTTACGTCATAACTCTTGAGGCAAAGTTGAGACTGGGTCATATATTCCCCGTTTTGATAAAAGCTGAGTGTGGGACAAGAGTGAAAAAAAAGCTGCTGCCGAGGTCATTAAGATGAAGGAGAGAGTGAGAAGTGAAATATAGCGACTGCAAAGTGGGTGGGGAGGCTTCAGATCAGAAAGATTCCAATGGAAATTAGAGAAGAAAAGAAGACAATGACTTATAAAAATCACACAAGAGGCCTGTTTTTCCTCTTGCAAACAACATTTCAGTCATTACTCCGAACAGGAAGAACTTCAGTTGCTTCAGATAATCAAAATTTAATTAATGAATCCAAGGAAGTAAGAGCTTAAAAAGTAGCTCATTTTAAGCTTAGAATAATGTGATTTTAAAATGCAAGCATTTATGTTTTCTGTCAAACCTTTGTGCTGTGGGATAAAAAAAAGAAAAGCAATTCTAAAACAATTGTGACTCCTGAAAGGACACTAATATACGATGAATGGAGAGGAAATGGACCAGACTGCAGGGGGTCATTAATGGGAAAGTCATAAACTTAAAGAGAACCTAGTTTCCTTTAAGGGTGCTTTTCCCGCAGCTTGTTCTCATCCCGCTCCGAAACGGGGCATTTACTAAAATGGGGGTAATCATGAGCCGCTCAGTTGAAAATGGGTAAGTAATGGTTGCATGAGTACATTTTTGTGGGAGCGTTTATTCCACCCCCCTCTTTTCCCTCCTGCTCTAACTGTCTGACCTCCCTCCTCCTTAACTCTTACCCCCCTCTGTGTTTTCCCATGGGCCTCCAATTGATTCAATTATGTGAACAAACAAATACCATATGCTTCTACTCAACCGTTCAAACCACTCCACAACGGCTAGACACATTGATGCACTCATTTACCAGATAAATAACAGAATGAGGCAATTTTTTCTTCAGTACTGATAATTTCGTCTGAATTAATTTGGAAGATACTGTTGGAAACATCAGAGAACCCCAACATGAAAACACAGAGAAAAGGAAAGCAATGGAAAGGAGGGTGGAGCAGGGACAGTCTGTAGCTGCAGGTCAGCCTGCGATTCGGCCGGCAGCGTACAGCTCGGTGAAGAGAAACGAAGCAAACACAACATCGGCATTCTTTAACTTTTGTTGTTGCGTGAGACTGTTCGTGAATGGGCAGCGGGGAACAAAGCGGGTGGGGGGAGCAGTTTGGATGAAGGCACTATTGCTGCCATCCCCAGCACTTTGAACAACTTGTCAGCAAAGACACTGAAGAAACTGCGTTCTGTCACATTTGTGTACAAACCCCTTGAAAGCGCTTGCTGACCTGCCCATATCCTTTTATTGAGGTTCAAATGGCAAAAAACGTCCATTGTGTCTGGCAGAGTTCATTAAATTCATTGGTTTGACCTGTTATTTCTAGGCCAAAAGTTTACTGATTTGGAAAAATGTGAGTCAGCCACACCGCAATAGCAGACTGACCTCCGCAGGGTAACAGACCCTTTTGAAGAGTGTTTCAAGGCTTTTATATGAATGGGGTCAGAGGGGAAGTTTGAAGCATATCCATAGCAGAACCAATGGATTTACATCAAAAGGAAATTTAAAATCATCCAAATATATTTAGTCCACTAATCACTTTTCATGTATTATTTTTGGTCAGATCAGTTTTTTTTATGCATGTGGAGACTGTGAGAAGTATCGCAACTTTTTCCTGAAACAACGCTGTGCGAGAAGTTAACAGACCTTTTGTCTCAAAAGACTGATAGGAAAGTTTGGGAATAAAATCATTCAACTGCTTTAGTTCTCACAGTATCTTCACATTTAGATGTAAATAGGCTCATTAGAGAGGCCACACTGTTAGGTTTGCATCTTCTCCTCATTTGTTCTTGTCAAAGAGGCCAGCGCTCATGGTTGCTCCCAGTGTTGTTTGTCAAACATATGCTGCAAATTACCAATTTTTTGTTCTAAACTATGTTTTTGTTTCATTTTGTGACACAAAAATAAGCAGTGAAAGTTAATGAATAACCTAAAAGTAGCTGATTTTTTTTTAGCTACTTTTAGTTAATGAATCCAAGGAAGTAAGAGTACGTGATTTTAGGCTTCAGACAGGTCCAGTGTTAACTAATGCATCCACAGTTGTAAATACTCTTGAGGTGACAGTAGACTGAACTGAAAATCTTTTAATTAAACAGACTCTGCTCCTAAAAAAATTTCCAAAATGCATTGATGATGCTATGTGTAAAACATTTTGTAAAATTTCAGCAATCTTTAAAATCATAATCTTTCTAATGGAAGGGTTAAAAGTCTTTGAATTCATGATTTTTTATACATGTCTGAGACTCCTGACATGTACTTAGAAATCTAAATTAATCATGTAAATGGTGAGTTTACTTTCCCTGAGAGACGGAGGGACACAGATCACTCAATAAGGTTAAACATTATTAAGTGTTTAATCATGTTTAAACAGTTAATAATGTGTTTAAATATGATTAAGCTAAACATAATAATGTCTTTAGCTTAATAATGTTGAGGAAAACCTTTGTTTTCTAGGCTTTTCAAAAAAACAATAGTTATATTTCACATTTATTTGTTTGTGTCTTGATAGTTAAAGATGCAGCAGTATGTAACTTTCAAAAATATGTTTTTTTTTTTACATATTTTTAAGACTGTCACCATGTCACTATATTTTCCTCATTGTGTATTTATTTTAATGTATTATTCAAAACAAGTCAATATTTTAAATCTGTTTCAGCATAAGTACTGAAGTAGGGCTTCTCTTTACGTATCTGTTTCTTTCATCAGTAGATTTTAGTGAACTGCGTGGTAATTTGTGCTGAGATTGTCAGCGTGGTTTAGTGGTGAGGATGCACCAAGCAGCAGCAGCAGCAGCAGCAGCAGCAGCAGTAGCAACAGCAGCAGCAGCACCAAGCAGCAGCAGCAGCAGCACCAAGCAGCAGCACCAAGCAGCAGCACCAAGCAGCAGCACCAAGCAGCACCAAGCAGCACCAAGCACCAAGCAGCAGCACTTGACCTGGTCTCAAACACATCAGAGTGCCTCTGCAACAGACACTGGCATAAATTAGAGAGCCATGTATATCACAAGAGGGCTCAGAGTAAATCTAATCAAATAGTTTGAAAACCATCTAAGTGAAACAACTTTTGTGTCTGCAGTTAATTTAGGGATTTTTTAAAACCTAAAGGAAAGGTAGTAAAGTTTTGTTTTGTGAAATTAAAATCTTATCAAAATATAAGATGTGTACTTACTATTTATTTAGATGCTTCAAGTGAAAACAGCTGTAAAAACATATGATGTTGTATAATTTGTAAATTCATGCCCAATGTGGAGGAAAGAGACTAGGAACTGTCCCAAATCAAAAACATCCTGATTAACTCCAAGAATTTTGGGAAAATATTTTGTGAATTGAGGCTAAAGTGAAACTTTTTGGAAAGTGTGTATCATGTTACATAAGACAGTCAAACACGGTGATGTTAGTGATTTAGTTTTGGTCTTCTTGACTTGACTGCCTTGCAGTAATTTATGGATGTATGAACTATCCAGAAGGTCCCAAAGGAGAATGTTTGGTCATTCGTTTGTGACATTAAGTTCATGCCAGCAAGGTTTCTTTGTAAAAGCTCAAAAATGTATATTTTATAGTCTCCTTGTCTGAACTCAAGCTTAAAATGCTGCGGCATGACGATAAACAAGGTGTTTATGTCTGCAAATCACCTGTTGTAGCTGAGTTAACTGAAACTGCAAATGTCTTTCACAGCGTTATAAAAAAATAAATAAAAAAATACAACAAATTTTTTAATATGGCCAATTTTTATATTAAAACAAATAGATACAATAAAAACTGTAAACAATAAAGTCAGAATTTCAGACTTCATTCAATTTAAAAGCAAAAGAGTAGAGGTGTTTCTTTCAAAGCTCCTAAAAGTCTTTTATATCTGAGCTGGGTTTCTATAGATTATTAAATTATTTTATAATTTTACAGCAGAGAAGACTTGATCATCTCTACTATTGTATGTGCTCACAATGATTTGAAAAAAAAATATTGAGCAAGATCCTTAAGCTAAATTAAGACCATTTAATCAATCGTGTGATGAACAAGAAGCCAGTTGAGTGAACAAAGAAACAGTTACCATCTTGCACACAGCACCATTATTCCCACGTGAGTCTTGAATTGATGTTGTCTCCTCAGCTCTGTGATGGAGTCTAGAATCGATGAAGTGTCTGAATTTTGATGATTGTTCATAACATTCACACAGCAAATAAAACAAGCAGAAAAGTTGATGTAAGTTGTAAAAAAAAATTATTGGAAATAAATAGGCTTTCCCAAAGTATGGGGTTATTTTCAACAAGAACTGTTACAACAAAGAAGTGATAAACTTTACCATAAAATGGAGCAACACTTCTAATGTCAACCCAGTTGGAGGTTTTCAACGTTCAACTAGTGGATCATTTGATTAGTGGCATTTTAATTTTAATCAAATGTGATGCCATATCTTTAATTCAACTCAAAAATGCAACTTTTTTTTATTTTGATGTTACGATCATAAATGTTAGTAGCCATGTAATTGTCTCCCTCCCCAGAGGTTCACCTGTAGAGCCCTATATCTGTCACTTCATGCTCCTTCCGCTGACAGCTTCTCTTTGTCCACCTCTCTCTCTCTTTAGGATTCATTAGTCCCTATAGACTCCAGCAGCCCAAACATATTGCACCATTCAGCTGGTACTTATGTGTCATCTGTTATCTATTGGACTGGTGTTTCTGGTGAGCATATGAATGATAATCAGGCCTTTGTGTGTCCGTGGAGGTGCAGCGGGATCTGCAGCTTGTGATGTTGCCTCGGGGGGAGATTAGGAGGGGCAAACCGGCCCTCTGTGTCACGTCGCCAGTCACAGCGCCCATCCACGGCTGTCCCAAACCCCAGTGGGACCTTAAATCCTGTTACACTGTCAGCTAAAACCATCACTTGTATTAAAGATGTGTGGGTGTTTAAGTGTGTGTACATATTAAGCGAGGGGGTATAATGTCTTAAACTATGAATTATTCATTTCAAAAAGAAAAGGAGATATTGACTACATCTCCATAAACAGACTGCTCTCTTTATGTCATCAGGCACGAGATCTTTGGTTATAATTGTGTAAAAAAGCCCAGTGAAAATGTGTTCCACCAACGGCACAGCAGGCAGTGGTCAGTGTTATCATCAGGGTCACATTTGAGTGATGGCAATTGTTCCGTCCTAATATCTTATAAATAATTTACAATATCAGGAGCATTGCTTTCCCCCAGAATCAAACAGTTATGTTGAAAGTTTTCCCAGCTGCATGTTGAACACACTTTAAAAAGAGAGTTTTGGAGGGTGTTAAACATTGGCCATTGAAATTATATCAAATTTAATTAAGCGTCTTAATTAGTTTTAGTGCTATTAGCTACTTCAGTTGGTAACAGATTTGTTGCTTTAGTCGTATTCTTTTTGTGCAACAATTAAGTTACAAAGTAATGCTCAAGTAAAACGTAACAGCAGGCTGAACTATAAGAACATAATTCTGTAATGAACGTGTCGGTCAATTTAATCTGTGTTTATTGTCTTTTGCAGAGAACAATAAGGTTGAGTTTTTTATGCGATGGAACTTGAATCAGTATGTAAGTTGAATAAAAGTCAACTCAAACTTATGATTGAAATAAACTGCTGGAGATAAAAATAAAACTTGCATCCAGCTTCTACTAGTAAGATGGTTGACTAACCACTAATGCTGATGATAGCAAAAAACTTTTTAAAATGAAATTTGGAAAAATATTACATTAATTTAAATTGTAACCAGGTTACTAGTTTATGACAGTATTGTTATAAAATTTATCAACTTTAGCAACCTTATTTTGGGAACAAATCTCTAAATTAAAATTGAACTGATTGTGTTGATTCATTTGGTTGTTGTCAGAATGTGGGCAGCCCACACGGCACGGCTGATATGTACATAAGGGTTATTTTATAGCTCATTGCAAGTTTGGAACAGTTATGAAAACTGCAAGCCTGCGTTGGACTGGCGACCAGTCCAGGGTGACCCCGCCTCTCACCCAAAATGTCTCGCTGGAGACCAGCACCTCTGCTGACCCCATAAGGATGTAGGAAAAAGGATGGATGTTTGCAATTCTGCTCAAAATGGTAAAGTTGGCATCAAACTGTAATTAGTTTGGTAACCTTACTATTGCTAATCCCTTATTCACAATGGCTGAGACATTTTTGTTTTACAGCTTGATACAATGAATTTTAGGGGTTTGCTTTATTTTATTTATTTATTTTTTTAGCATTTTTATGCTTTCATAATAAATTAATTACCATTTATAATTGTATTTAACATTTGATGAAGCCAGAATAAAATCAAATTAGAAAAACAGTCCTAATATTTAAGAAATTATCTTATTGTAAGTGAATATGTTCATGAACCAGGCAGTAGTCTTACTAATAGTCTTTCAGCTGCTATGTAAAAGTCTTGATTCAAACCTGAAAACATGTTGCTGCCATGATGTTGTAACAGCTTATTTTAGTTAAATTATAAGTTAGATTTTCAGTGCAGCTTCATGAAACACCACAAGTCCAACTTGTTTATAAATGAGGGATTCTGATAGAGTGTATTCAATGAAGTGTTTCATTTTCATCTTAACTTAAAACAGTAAACAATCTTTGTACAATTGCACTGATTAAAATCTAACAGTATTTTTAGTGCTGAGTTAGGCTGGGATATGCTGCTTTTTCTCAGAAGAAAAAACGCAGGTATGGGGGTGATGGCGCATTATCAGAAGTGGCTATAGATGTATCTTTATTTATTTATTTATTTATTTAGCTTCCAGTTTGTGCAGAAGCGCGACAGAGTGGCTATAATGTGAGAGCGCTATTTCCCTCGATTATTTGTCTCAGTAACAAGTGATCACGGGGAGGATGGGATTCTTTGCACTTCTGGCCCGCAGCCTCCAGAGGGAGGTCAAAACTATTTGTCAGTCTCCAGTTGGGATTGCAAATTAGGGATGAGCCTCCCCTGCGTGACGGCCCTGTGAAACCTCTATTCCTATCCACGGGATGACTGCTGTACATAATTTGAAAATTAGGGCCTTTGATAACATCTTTATGTTCAGCAATAGGCGCTGTGCTGCCCCCGCACACAGACCATACCTGCCGCTGGAGGAAAAAAACAAAAGGGATATTCACTGAATCGTTTATATGTTTGGTCTGTTTTATATCTGAGCATTCACACATGCACTCAGCCTGAGCTCTTTGTCATCATTTTAGAGCTTTTAACGTCGGGTGACATATTATGACATATCATTAACCTGTCACCTTCATTAAAATTTGAATAAAGGTGTTTTGATATGTTTCGAAAATCGCTACGTTGCTGAATTGCTAATGGAAATAAAGAGACAGACTAATTGAAAACTGGAAATGATGCGCAGTGATACAACAAGTTTTCCAGTGTCGGTGGTTCGGTCTCCTTAGATCGCTTAACTGCTCCTAATTTGGCTTTAATGGCACAACCTAATTATTGAAGATTACTGGTGCAAATGTAAGGCAATAAGCCCCTTTCAGGAGCTGGAAACTCGCAGCATCACTCTGAAATGTTGATGCAGCCATTCTGGAACTGAAAAGCGCACTTGGTGAGGTACTTTTACGTTTCTAGCCCTAGATTTATTTCTGGTGTCTCCTCTAAACGTAGGTAGAAAAATAAATCACATTCCACTCTTTACTCACACATTACGACTGCGGTCCCTTTGAAGATGTTGTTCAAAAAGGACTTAAAGTGAAAGAAAATGTTTTCCTATTACTTAATTCAATCGGAGCGCAAGGCGGGGGCTTGACGCGCAGCGCGCAGGGCTCCTCTATGACAGAGTCGCCTTTGTTGCGTCTATCCGCCGCTGTCACACACTTTAATTCGACTCTCTTTCTCTCTCATTGAAAGCTCTCCACAATGACATTCAATGAGGGCCGCGGAGTGAAAACCTGGTTATTTTTACATATTCTTTCCCCCTCCGACTCGGCAGGGGCCCGAGCAAAGGAATTAATCACTGCTCTTTAACAGCGCTGCCTTCAGGCAATGACTTGTCCCTTTTTTTTGTGCCCAGAAATGACACATTAACCCTAAAATGGATATGCATAAACTTTACATTCAGCTGTTGCGTGCATGTTTATGTCAGTGAAGGAGCCACACAAGTACAGAAGACCTGTATCAAATGCACACAAAGATGCATTTGTGAGATATTACATATAAACCAGTGAAATTATTCAAATTTTAATCAAAGCTATAATGGCACAACCTTTACAATATGTAAAGGTTGTGCCATTACAAATTTAATGTAAATAGTTTAATAGTTTATAATACATAATAGTTTAATCCCAATAATCAACAGCTTCATATTGGTAATAAAATGTGTCTGTTAGTTCAGTGCTCTCATTGGATGAGTGTGGAGTTGACCTGAGAACAGACCCGGTCCATGCTCTGTTTATGTCCTGTTTGAGGCGCGTCTTATGGCTGAAGATCGCGCTATTGTTGAGATGTATATGACATTCAGCCCATGTGTAGCATGAGTGACACTCTCCAAATCAGAGCAACAGAGTAAAGTCTGAATGTATGTTCATTTTTACAAATCCTGATAAACTTCTATAAGGATTGCACTTCTTCTTCTGCTGCCACTGTTGAGTAAAGGCAGATTTTATCTCCAGCACCATTTGCTGTAAAATAAGAACTGCAGCACATCAGCTGCTAGGTATGAAAGCCAAAAAGTTCAAAGAGGCATCCTGCATGCCCAGATTCTCCAAAAACAGCTGCTGCAAAACAAAACAATGTGTTTTACACTCCTTTTGGTGAAGCTGTTAATGTAGAAAAACTAAAGTGTGGAAGTTTCCCCATATGCTTCAGCTAGAAACCACAGAGAATAAACAAGATATTATTTATATCCCAACTTTCAGCTTCTTGAGCCAGATGATAGGCACCATTGGAGTTGGTGAACAGAAACCAAGTTTAATGTTGCTTTAACAACCAGCAAGAGAAAATCTTTCCCAACTCAGGTAAAAGCAGCAAAATGTTAGAATTTCATCAATAAACTTGATTTTATTCAGTATTTCTGAATGGAAAGTGAAAGATGTAAAACATTAGTGAAATAGTTTTAAACTTTTTCCACATCTTTTCTCATAAGGTGGCTTTTAAACTTTATTCCTTGTAACAACTAAAATGTGCCATTATTTTGCAGAAGATCTTTGGCAAGTTTGACTTCGGTTTGAGTAACTTGGTTAAACAATTAGTTGGATACAAACTTAAATTCAGGACATTTCTCAAACACACATCTTACAACAGTTCCTACCTGATATAATCAATCACAATTTGACCCATATAAAGATATAATTCGTCTTTCCCGGACCAGACATATGAAAAGAAATTAACATCCTTACTTGAATTCTAATCCAAATATTTTGGCTAAATTAGTCACTGAATAGGCAATTTTGGTAGAATTCACACAAATTTGAATATTAGATTTAAACTCTAATCTGTTTAATTCAAATGAAAACTTACATTAATTTAATTCCAAAATCAAATTTTTAAAAAAGATTTCTACTCAGAATAGAGTAGAAATTTCTGCTGCCTGAAACAAACTTAAAACTTTTGTGCTCTGTGAAAACATTTAGGTCTCAGCCTTTACCAAGTTAATAAACACATTGCACCTCATCCCTAGGAACTGATTGCCTTGCAGTTCACTTCCACTATTTAGAATGAAGGCTGACTTAAACAGCATAATAAGTTAGATTTTCACCTATATGTTGAGGTTTGAAGAATAATAAGGTGGATGGTCACTAAAATAAAGTGTTAACATTGTTTGAGCTCATTAACTATTATTAAGCAGTGCATTTACGAAATGACATGCTTGACAAAAAGTTTAGTAACGAATGAATTATATTGAACACCTTACAGTTATCAGCTTTACAGGGTGATTTGGCACTTTTGTTTCGTCTCTCAGTTGTATTTAACTCACCCTGCTTAATATCTCAGAGGAAACTTAACTTAGTTCCTAAATGAAACAGAAACGCTTTCTCTGGAAATTTAAGCTTGGCACTGTGATAGAAACGAGAGTGATGATAAAAGGGAGAATGGGTAGTGCCGCCTCTCTCGGCGTGGGTGGGGCTGACAAGAATAGACTACATTATGCAGTTCATTTAGTTAACAAGTGAAATAATGGGGAAGCGTGCAGTGGGAATGCCTAGAGAAAGGCACAAAACCCTATTGAGAGCTCTCGGCCGCTTGCAGCGTAACCGTCACATGGCCGAACCGAGTCCATCGGCAGCTATTTAAGGCGAGGCCGTGCGCCTTCAGCACCACTTCGCTGTCCACCGTGCCACTGAGAGCACACTGACGCACCGAGTGACGCAACGCGGCTCAGACTACAGCCACGCCGAGCAACAAGTTTTGCAAAGATGCCGAGGTCTTTTCTCGTGGATTCCTTGATTTTGAGGGAGGCCAACGACAAGGGGAGCGAGAGCAGCCCGCCTCTGTTCCCTTACGCGGTGCACTCGCCGCACCACCCGCACGGGCTGCCGGGGTCCTGCCACTCCAGGAAAGCCGGTCTGCTGTGCTTCTGCCCGCTGTGCATGGCCGCGTCCCAGCTTCATCCTTCTCCTCCGACCCTGCCGCTCCTCAAAGCTTCATTCCCTCCGTTTGGTTCGCAATACTGCCACTCCGCTCTATCCAGGCAACACTCCACATCAAACACCGTGAACCTCAGCCACGCTCCAGGGATATACCAAGCTGCGTACACGGTTCCAGACCCAAGGCAATTCCACTGCATCTCCATCGGTGAGTAGAGGCAGATATTACCTAATTTAGAGATCATGATTTGGTTTTGACTTTGTTTTTTCATTGCATACCGGTTTTTAACAGTCTATATTACTTTTTTTTTTTCCAACAGAAAACAACAATGGAAAACTTCAGAGTAGCAAGCGCATGCGTACTGCCTTCACCAGCACGCAACTTTTGGAGCTGGAGCGGGAGTTCACCTCCAACATGTACCTGTCCAGACTGAGGCGCATCGAGATCGCCACGTACCTGAACTTATCCGAGAAGCAGGTGAAAATCTGGTTCCAGAACCGCAGAGTGAAGCACAAAAAGGAGGGCAAGAGCGGCGGGCAGAGGACTGGATCACACAACTGCAAATGCTCGTCCTTGTCCGCGACCAGATGCTCGGAAGAGGAGGACGACGACATTCCCGCATCTCCATCCTCGTCAGAAAAGGAGGACGTGGACCTGTCTGTCTCCCCGTAAAAGTCTCACAGAACTATTGCTGTCTGAAATTATTTTTTGATCTTAATGAGATTTGAATGCTGCCAAAAAAAAGAAGAAGAAGAATGAAGGAAAGAAAAGAAAAGAAAGAAGACTGGGCCAATTGAGTTCAGTCGTTTGTAATGAACAAATATTTAATCAGGGAGCTGCTCTGAATTATTGTATAGCTGTATACACGTTGTACGTATTGTATGTAGTTTTTTTCTGAAAACAGTCCATTGTTGTTGCCAATCCGATGAGCACGGTGGACATATTTGTAAAGACAAATCCCCAGTCGATAGCAACATTGTTATTATTTGTATATTGGGGTGGGACAGTTTGGTGAAAATGTGGATTGAACTGTTACTTAAATAAACCTCCACCACTGTCACATGACCAGGACCACTCTGAAATTATATCTCCGGTGTACCTGAAAAATATTTATTTATTTAAAAATGTTGATACTTGAATAAAAATTATTCCTAAGCCGTACAGACTTTGTTGTTTTGTGAGATTACTATTGAATGTTTTGCGCACACGATTGCGCACAGACACTTTGCTGTGCTCCAGAGAAAGAGCTTTTAAATCCAATATAATAATATCGTGTTGTAAAAACAGATAATTTCTGATTATTAGTTCGATTGTTTATTTTTTTGTAGCATGTTTTTATTTATTTATTTTTTCAATGAAAATATTTCAGCGCAATGGCTTCCAATTTGTGAAAGCGCGCGGTTGTGATGTGTGCTATCGCTCTTTTCAAAGACAAGCATCAATTTCAAGCAATTCTTTTCAGGAAAATAACATGTTTCAATATCATCTCATTTGGGCTCAAATTAATGGACACATTGTCGTTTTCAGGAATATTTTAAATTTGTCTAAAACAATCATGCCCAGCGTGAGCTTTATCCAACAAGCAAACAAGCCTTTATTAATGGATGGGAGCACGCTGAAAGTTTTATTTTTCACTTGAGCTGATAAATTAAATTCATAATAAGCTCTATTGCGCTTCAGAGACAAAAGCGTTATTATGATGGGGCTCTTATACGCCTTTCCCTGGGGGAAACCAGCCCTCATATCGCTGCCTTCTCTCGCCCTTAAGGGCTCCTTTCAGCCCCGCTGCCAGCTGAAATGATCTGTGTTGTGTGAGCGAGTTAATAATCGCAGCGGGTGTATAAGAGCGTATCTTCAAGATATCGATCTAACATGAAAATAAATGAGGAGTGAGAGCAGTTTTGTGTCCATGACCCAGATTGTTCCCGTTGTCAGCGCAGCTTTTCTCCAGGGAGCGGGGCTTTTTTTTTTTTTTTTTTAGCACCAATGCAAACATTCTCTGCTTGACTAATGCTATGTTTTAAAAATTCAAAACATAAACTGATACGTCAACCTGTAATTATGTTTACCTACCCAAGAACAAAACCTAAAATTAAAGAGTTTGGTGCCTGGTTAATTCAGACGCATCATTCATATGGCATAAAGTAATGTTGGTGAATAAAATAAAACTAAAAAACATTTTTGCTTAAAGAAAGAAAAAATTTAAAATAAAGATTTTATTTCTTTAGCTATTGTCATGAAAATATTATTTAATGTACAGAACATATAAACAAAAATAAACAAAAAAAATTGTTCAAGACGCAGTTTTAGTTTTGTTTGCCTATTTTACGCACCGCTGAAACCAGCCTCTGACTCAAGGCTTTGGTTTAGAAATGTGTTTTTCTTGCCTTCATAGCCTTTGAAGGATGTTTTCTGCAATATAAACTTGCCTCTAACTTTTCTTAAAGAGAGAAAAATCTGTTTTTTAATTGCGTACAGGGTATTATCTGCATCTCTGTGCCTGTTATGGATGTTGAATTTCGCCAGCAAACCTTCCTTTAATGGTTCACTTAAACATTTTTAACAAAACTCAAATATTTGCATTTGTTAAGATATGGGATTAGACTATTTTGTTAATTGCACCATAGAGTCCCCATTTTGCTCACAACGTGCTCTGTAAAGCGCCCTTTATCCATTCAATAGCCCGGGGGTATGCGCCCTGGGGGAGCTTACGCTCGCTGTTCCCAAATGCTCAATTTATTTATTCTTAATTTTGTGCCGATCAATTCATTGAAGCAAAAAGGACTTCGGTGTCTTTTTAAAAAGAAGAAAAGGGGAATTGTGGACGTAACCTTGACAGAGCCGAGTAGAGGGCTCCCCTGACGCTGGAGAGCCGCTTGAGTCAACAGGCGCCCATCTAGCAGACTCGCCCTTGTCTTTATTCGGGCTAATTTTTTATTTACGGCCTTTCTTTGACATGTCTCTTATCTATCAGATTAAAAGAACAGCTTGTAACAAATCAGTCTGCACGATTTACAACAGCATTAAAAGGGGACAAAGGGAGCAGGCAGTCAGTACCTGAGAGTCTGGTAGACGGCGCGGCGCTGCAGCTGATTCGATGGTTTGAAAAATACGCACGAAACAAAATACTCGAATCCTGAAAAAGAGCCTTTGTACGTTTCTTTAGAAATCAAGCAATTCTGCATGACAAAGGACAATTAATAAGCCGTCTTTTCACGACCAGCAGCTGGTTTCCCCGTCAAGGAAAGTTGGAAAAAATTCAGACTGAATGCGCGCAAAAGCCCTTTGCGCGCAGACAGCAACCCAAGGTGACCCATTTGGCACAGTTAAAATAACCAAGCCGAGGTAAAAGCGGGGGAACTGTCAAAAACATTTAAGCTGAAATATCTTGAAATTGCAAATCCCTTTATGTGGAGGGACGCTGCCGATGTGGGTTAGTGGTACAAAGGAGGTGGTTAAGTTGGAGAGGCTTTGGAAACGGACACGTGGCTTCTCAATGAGGGCTCTTTTTTGGACCCGCGTGGCTTGCTCTGGCACTGTACATTCAAACCGGTTTAAATTTCTTTTGCTTAGAATAAAAAGTGGCCAAACTTAACAAGTCGATAAATAAAGTTCAACAAAACATTTAATAAACTTAGAATAGTAGCGGTTTAAATAGTTCGCTTGCCAGTTTCCAAAACACAAAAGTGAGCTTCAACTTCGACTGGAACAATAAAAAAATGTTTTCTTGAATGGGGTAAGGATTTTATTTTAAGTTTGTATTAAAAGAAATCATTAATTGATAAAATAGACATTTATTTTGTAGTTTGTTGCGCAAAAAATGTGTTTCTAATTTCGCGCAAAGCTGTTATCTGCCATCAAATCTCGCAGATGGAACACTTTTTTTAAGAGTAAAACATGTAGAAGAGGATGCAAGTGGCTTAAAAATGAATTAATGAATTAATTTAGCACTGACATCAAGAACGCAGCCAGATAATCCGAACAGGCAGGCTTGTGCTTCATCTTCATGTAACCAACTCGACCTTAAGAAATGGATTAAAAACAGTTTCTATTCTGCAAAATGTTTTTGTTCGACAAAAACGGAGCAGGATCCTGTCTTAGAAAAGCTGCTGTTGCCGACAAAAGTGTTGAAGTGGCTGCAGGAACAGGAAACAGCTCGCTGCTTGCCTTGAACCGCGGCTGTTTTTCTGCAGCAACATTTGAACCCACTCAGCTGTACATAATCTGTTTAACAGCTAATCAGTACTTTAAGATGAAGGACCGGCACGCAGCTCCGCTTTCCCTCGGTCCCCCCGGCTCTAATTGAATATTCAAGGCGCGCACCGCGCACCCTGTTTGCCTTTTTCAGTGTGCTGAGAATACGCCCTTTTTAATTCTCGGCCCATACACAAGCGGTGTCAAAGGTCTAGAAATAATGAACTGCGCAGACATGGAAGAGACGTTTGGGAGAGTTGCCTCTGTGTTTTGTGAAGGAAGATCCTCTGGGATAAACGCAGATATTTGATTGTTTAGTGGATTTTGTTAATTCCAGCAGAAACACAAGTCAGTGATTTTTTTCCCCCCAGAAAATGAAAATCAAAAGGTCCTAGAAGTTGAATTATTTTGTGAAGTCAGAAAATCTAAGGCAAAAGTTTAGTCTAGTCTTTAAATATCCGAATCAAGTTTTTAATATCCTGACTTGCTGGTTTTAAATGTGACTCATACATTGCCGTTTAATTTCACTGCAGTGGTATAATGAAGGATTGCATTGTTGGAAGTAGAAAAAAAAATGAGGGCACAAGTTGTGTGATTTCATCCGAGAGCGCACCGACAACCCTATGCGCACAAGTTACCACAAACCGATCCAGGCTCGTATCCTGAGAGGTGGAGTCCCTGCCGGCTCATATAATCAGGACACCTGCCACTTATGTGTCATGGTGTTTGGATGACAGTTTTCAGACCCGTAAAATGCACAAGAACAAGATTGTCCGCTGTTAGTTTTCAAATCTGCCTGTTTTCGCCTCCACTTGGCAGGTACTCTGCGGCACGGGAGCGGCACCTGGCGGCAAACGCTGAGTTCGTTTGGACCTGTCCTGAATAACAGCGCAGGCCAGAAGTTTTAAATATTTTAGACATTTTGTTTTTCTCCAAAACGTTTCTGCTTTAAAGTTTTTAGAGATTTCTGATTTTTAGGTTATACCGAGGTTCATTAATAGTCCAGATTCTCAGCTCATCTTCCCTTAAACAGGAAGGGCATTTAATTCTGGCAGGGCATCAGAATGTGCAGGACTGGAGTGGATCAATAGATCTGTGATTCAGTTCTAGCTGACATTTTCAAGTGGAAGTTTTCTCCATTTCCACCCCAATGCATACATAAAATCAAATTAATGATTGGATTTTTGTTAAAATTAGATTTTTTTATTTTTATTTTTTCTAATAATGACACTTTGGTTAAATAGTGATTTTGAAAAATAATGCAACATAAAACAAAATCAATTTCCAGATGTGTTGCACCAACTGAAGAAATTTATTTTGTATATCTTTAATAGCAGCACCCACAATGAAAATGATTTCAGAAAGCACTGCATTTACATGTCGCATAAAAATATTTAAAAAATATCATTTCAACACATTTTTTGTCACAATACTTTCATTTTTTTTTATTCTGATGATTTGTAACAATATCAGTAATAATATGTACATTACTGCAGGTGCTATCATCAAAAGACTTATGTAATAAGTATGTAACACTGATACGTTTTTATGTAAATTCATACAACGTGTTGAATTCTTGTCAGTCTCAACAAGCATACAGGAGTTATAAAAACCAACAGGAAACATTAGATGCTCAGTTTAAAGATACACTCAATCATCCAAACTGTGGTAAAAAAACCCCAAAAAAACAATGTCAGCTCAATAGCATTCAATGTTCAACATTTAAAAAATAGCTGTCCTGTGCATTTACAAGTGATCAGCTAAACACAGAAGAGAGAAGAGAGAAAAAAAAATGTGGAGATGGCAAAATCTGACTTTGACTCAAAGCACCTTCAAGCTCCAAAGTGAATACAGTCAGCTCGCACAGAGGCAGCCTACAAATTACTGTCTGATAAACAGCTCTTTAACTTCACTTTTATTCACTTTTCATTTGTCATATTACAACATATATTCCAAAACAACAACAACAACAAAAAAACGTAACTCTGATACAATCAAGATACACATTTCATTTTTTACACTCCTTCGGCTGGTAAATACTGTTATTAAAATTTCTGATACATAGAAATCTGAAAATAAAATCATTTAAATATCAGTTGAACAAAATCACATTGACGTCAGTGTGCCACAGATCCAGTCTCACTAAGTGTTCATATATAAAAAAAAATAATCAATGTCCTAAGAGTCAGTCGATTGAAAGAAAAGTTTAAATTTAAATTCAGGGATAAATAGTTTGCTTCAGAAAAAACAGTTTCAATCGGTAATTTCCTTTAGGACTTCAGTTGTTCTTCTTCAGTAGATAATTCTTGAGAGACATGTCATTTCCTGTTTAACTCACTGTTTTTGTGTTGCAGCACTTTGTCTTTCTTTATGCTTCAACTATAAAACAGTACATCAGGTTTTTTTTATGCTCCTAAAATAATCTTGCTCCATCCTTGGAGCTCCCAGAGGAGGCAAAACTATCGGATCATCATTGGATTTTAATGGATTAGGACTAACCTGAACTCAACAAGCTCCAGAATATAAACTGTACTTGCACGTTTTTGCATCAGTGTCAGAAACCTTTTACGAACAAGAACATTTCCTCTGCATGCGAAAGGTGAATTCAAAGCTGTATTAGGTGCCACAGGCCTGAATTTGATTCATTTGGCTCCATCTAGTGTTTGTGTTGTGATCAACAAAAATGCTCACGCCCTGCAAGTATTGTTGAGGTGAAAGTGTCTTCTCGTGATCATTGCTTTGTGTGAGTTTGTTTGCAAATGGGTTTGAGGGGGGAAAAGGTTAGTGAGTTTAACTACCATATGCTGCAGAGCTAATTTCTGCAAAAAGAGCAACATGTGATTGACTTCAGTTTGTTCTGAATTAAATGCATGGAATTTGTGCACATCTTAGGATAGAACCTGCATCCCACTTTTCTTTTCTTTTTTTTTTTTACATATGTCATTATCACTCAGTGAAAGGTCTTCTTCCCATCAAGTTAACATATTACAGTAGCCTAAATTTGATCAGCAGTCATGGCACATGCTCTCTTGGATCTGATCTATTATCTAGTAGATGTGGTGAGTCTAAAATGTTTGAAATAACCTCAAAGCTGCAAACTCTGTGCACATCTCAAACTCTTCAAACATAACTATGATCTGCACGGGTACCCTGACTGGTCTGCAGCTATATAGCCCTCTACTGAACTTAACGTTTGGACACTTTGGACAGATTCTGACCGCTGCAGACCGTAAAACCTCCAGAGGAGCTGCAGTATTCTAGGCACGCTGACCCAAATCATGGTAGATACCATAATTTGGCCCTGTTTTTCTATTTCTAACTCAACCTTGATAACATAATGGTCACTTTCCAGAGGTCCCTGTCTGTCATATATTCAGCCCTCTGTCAAGTGAGATGATGAAGAGAAATTTGATGTCATTTATTTTGTCAGTGGTCATAGTGTCATACTTAGTACTTTTATGCTGTAACTTAATTTGAAGCTCTATCTGGGAATAAAAATATCTTTTGATAAAAAACATGATTACATGTATAAAAAATACCAGTGAGAACTAAGAGAATGAATAAAGATATTGATCTTAGCCTCACATATCAGAGAAATCTGAGTTATGGCTTCCTCTTTTTGATTTTTGGATCACATTAGCTTCATCCCATAGACTATTATCATGATCTTTTCTTTTTTCCAAAGATACTTTATGTTCTGCACCTATTTACACGCGGGCCCACTCGCAGTCATTCGATCTGCCTGGGACTCCGGCTGTCAAATATCATGGACCTCCTCTGAGGCTGGTAGAAGCAGCTGGTTGATGTTTCTAGTCTCTGTCCGCTTTTCGGAATCGTCATTTTGTTCTGCAGAGCGAGTCCCTCTTGTGTCCTGAAGTTCTCAGTCATCTCTTTGGAAAAGACATTGAGCGCCGACGTGTCGTTCAGACTCTTGATGGATGATAGCAGCTTGCCATCGTCCCCTGATGTTGGATAATCCATGAACGGGAAAGGCGGGCTGAGAAGGATGAGGCTCTGAGGTCTCTGTCGGTTTCTAAAGGACGGTCTTTGTAGCAGTGCTCCTCTGTTGGGTCTAGGACCGTCTACAAACACTTCCAGACTCGGGGCATGTCTCCTGGTTATGACTGGCAGCTCTGGGGTGGCATTCTTCCCAGCTTCAGCTGATTTCTGAACATTTGCATGCTTTTGGTGTTTAGGGGGTGGCTCTTTGTTCTCCAGTTCCTCCTTTAGGTCCGACAACATCATAGGCGGGATGGCAGTGCTTGTGTCTGTGCTTGTCTTTGGGAATTCTTTTTCTTGCTCCTTCACAGTGCCAGAATCACTTTCCTGCTTTGTTTGAGGTATCTGGCTGTACTGCACCTGTGGAGGGACAACGGGCACAGCTTTGACCTGACATGTTTTTATCATGAAGGCTGTCCGCACCGATGACACACTGACTGGGGCAGAGTTTCGGCGGAGAGGTGCCTGTCTGTCATTTAGAAACAGATCCAACTCAGAATGTCCTTTATTCACAGTTGCAGAAGCGGCCAGCAAGCCTTTTGGACCAGAAAAAAACTCAGACGACTTGCGATTTTGCTGATTTGAAATGTCTCTTATGCATCGATGGCTAAGGTCCAAGTTAAGGGAGCAGGGTCGTTGTCTGAAATAGCCATGCTCCTCTTTTTTCTCTGGCACTGTTGTCTCACATGACATTTGCCTGATGAATCTCTGAGATGAAGCTGTATTCTTTGGTTTTGTTGTGCTGCTCTTTGCTGTTGGAGGTTGGGTTGCATTATTGTTATTCAGACTCGTTCGTCTGGGCACCAATGGCACATTGGTCCAATTAATTTCTGGGTTAGCTCCAACATTCTGAGGAACGTTTTCAGGAGATGAAGCCTCTGGGTTTGGAGTTTCTCCCTTAGAACTGAAGGGGGAAAGCTGGTTAAACAGCTCCTCAACATCAGGTGAGTGCAGAGGACTGGTTACCCACTGCTTGGTGGAGCTAAGATCCTCCCAGGACTCCACCAAGTCCAGCTCCTCCAGGTTCATTCCAAATACATCTTCATCATCAACGTTTGCCAGCTCCGGCGTGTTTCGTCTCTCCTCTAAACACACCGAGAGTCTCTGACAGGGTTCCACCTCAGGATTCACACTTTTCTTTACTTCATCCTGTGATATTTTTGCGTCCTCTTGTTTCTCAGATTGCCTGCCTGCACTGTCTGAGAAGCTTGTGACTTGAGGGGCGTCCTCTACCGTTACAGGATTTCTAACACTGTCTGCTCTGGTTTCCCTCCGAGGAACCTGGCTGATGTAAGCTGGCACACCTTTATGTAGAGGTTTCAGCTTCTCTTTTACATCTAACGTGCTGGAAATTTGGATGTCGAAGTTTTTGTGAACACAAAACAACAGGTCTGATTCCGAGGGTTGTTTTCTTTTAGAGTCAGGTCTATTGGCACTTACACGCTCACCCAAAGAGGCGTTGGACGAAGGCTCCTTACAAAGCAACGATAAAGACGGAGAGCTGCGGCTTCGCTTTGACTTGACGTCCATTGTTAACTTGGTGCTTGTTGATGCAAAAACAGGTTTAAAAGTCTTATGCAGCAGGTTGATTTCAGGCTCAGTTATCATCAGCTCTTGATGGAGGTCAGAGCAAAGCGTTTTCCCAGCAGCAGGTCCGACATCCTGAGAGATAAAAGGAGACACCAATTAATCACACAAAGTGACTGAATATATTTATCTTTTAACTTTATTTTGAACAAGGGTTTGGATTTTAACATGCTTCAAATGTAAAAATTCAAACGAACTTTAAGATGCAATATTGTTCATACCAGGAGCAGACTGAGAGGAAACGTGTCTAATTGTGTTGATTAATTAGAAACATCTGTTTATATCAACTCAGAAGGTGAAAAAGCAGAAACTCTCTGCAGCTGGTTTGAGGAAAATCACAGCTGAAAAATTGACCTCTGGCTGTGCAGAGGAAAGGGAAACTCAGGAAACGGCCACAACTCCACATCTAGATGTGTGGAAGCTGCACTGTCAACAGTTCACACACAGTATTATTAAAAACATTCAAGACATCTCAGTAATTTTAACGCTAAATCTTCCAGGACTGTGTACAAAGTTTGTCTTAACTGTAAATCTCATCATTCCAAGGGAAATAACAAGAACCGACATGACAGAAATAATTTACCAGTTGAGTATCTTTAGGGAGGTTGTGACTGTCTTCCCCAGAAGATGGCGCTGAATCTTTGTCTTCTCTTTTTTGTGCATTAGGTAGCTCTTCCAGTTTAGAAACAATCTTTTCTCCTTCGTTTTTTTGCAATGTTTTTTTGTCTTTATCTGAAAGAAATGTAAATTTTCCTTCTTATCAAATAAAACACTTAGCTGAAGTGAAGCCATCTTAAAAAGCTGCAGAAGAGATTTCCTTACCCTCTGGCGACACTCTGAAGGTCAGAACCTCAGTGTGCTTCTTCTCTATTCCTTCCTGCCTTTTCGGCTCCAGCAGAGGGAACGTGTTGCTCTTTTTAAAGTGGGTGCTCTGCTCTGTAGGCTCCCTGCAAGGTTTCAAAGTGGCTGCTTTCTCTTTGTTGAGACCCCTGCAAGGCGTGCTGTTGGAGCTGATGACGGCAGACACACGTAAGGGCACCGACACAGCAAAAGGCTCAGATATGTTGACGGCTCTGCGTTGGTGCCTCGGCGAAGACTCCAGTGGGAAGAAGCTGCCTGGGAACGAGGGCCGGGAGGAGCCAGAGTACAGCATCCTCCTGTTTTTTGGAGAACTCGGTTTGTAGTTGCTGAGGTCATCCCCTTTGAACACCTTGAGTTGTTCTGGCATTGTTTTCTGAAAAGAGGAAGCTCCCGGTGAGTCTTTCTGGTTCAGGCCAGAGCTCCAGCCGGCCTTTGCACCACCTTTCTTTGCTTTCGTCTCCCAGGTTTGGTTGTTTTCGTTCAGATCATAGAGGGAGTCAGATCCCAGTGTTCTGGATTTCACATCAGGAATAAAAATACTATTGGATCCATCAGCTGAGGTATTGCTTCTTGCCCCATCATCATCTGTGCAACAGAAAACATAATGCTATTCAAGTATTTGTGTAGTATGTAATAAAATACTAGCATAATTGGTTTTTTTTTAAAGCCAGTGATTATGTTTTTGTTTATATCCACAGTGCTTTAGTGGGTATAAACACTAAAGCATCTGCAAGCATCAATGTATTTATATTTTATGAAGCCCGTAATTGTGAAGCTGTAGTGAAGGAAAAGTTATATGACTTTTATTTATTTATTTGTTGTTGTTTTTTTTGTTGTTTGTTTGTTATAAATTCTGAAAGCTGTGGACCAATTTTTAGTCCTGCTGAGTAAATACTTTGTAGAACCACATTTCACTGTAATTGCAGCAGGACTTTTGGGCTATGCCTCCAGCAGCTCAGTCAAACTAAGGTTTCCACATTTTTCACATTTGTCTTTAAAAAAACAGCTCAAATCAATCGATTAGATGTGACTATCTGTGATCATTCATTTTCGTGCCGTGTCATTATTTGTATTTTGCATGTAGGTCTAAATAGATTTTATTCTAACAGCAAGTCATATGTTGATGTGATACAAATTACATTTATTCAATTTGTATTAAACTAATGAAGCTAAACTAAGTAAATTTGTTTAAGGATATCTGAGTGAAGGAGGTCTGAATAAAAATACATGCTAAACTTTTCAGATTTCACTGTTTTCCTTTGATTCTTTCACTTCAGATTTGTACACCACTTTGTACATGTCTGTTTCACAACATTCCCAGAAATACACTTGTGTTTGTAGCATGACAAAATGTGAAAAGTTTTTTTTGTATTAGAAGGCACAGGTGTGATTTACAGTGTTTAAGACTGGGTTCACCTGGAGACGAGGAGCACAAGGACTCCATGCTTCTGGAAGGACGCAGAGCTGCCTTTTCTGTAAAAAGAAAAATCAAACAAATGAAAAGTTACCACTTATAAGTAACAATTTAACACAATATGGACATGAAAATCTTGTTGTGCCCAATATATTTAAATTAACGGTTTGGTGTTGTAAGTACCGCTAATTTATTTTAGTATCTTGTTTTTGACATTTCTATAAAAATGTTCTTTGTCTCAGGACAGATCATAAAGGTTTTTCTGTCTTTCTGTTTGTGGCATTTATATGCTTTAAATTAGTGATGCTAGAAATGTTGGAAATGACTTATGTGACTTTTCATTAATCCCTGAATTTTTTACCTGGATCTGAGAATGGCATGAAGCATAACTTAAACTTAAAAGCTAAAAGCAGAACATTTTGTATTTTCAAAAGCTTCCAGTAAGATTAGTGAAGAAGACTGTATGATACCGAGTGCGTTTAAATTTAATTTTGAACTGAGAAACCTTTTCACACCGGTGTTGAACTTCAGGGGAATTTCCAGTCACTTTTTGTAACTTCATACTTTAAAGTTTCATCTTTTTAATTAAAATGACATCCTCAAGTCAAGCAGGACAAATTGATATGAATGTTTTGGGTTTATTCAGAGTCCAAGGCCTGTTTCTAAATGGTTTTAACATGGTTGCACTTCCAAATTTTATTTTTTATGGAAGTACTCTTTGTTAACCACTGACCCTAAACACATTCTAAAACATACAAAACACTGTTGTCCTTTTTTAAAATGTATTTATTTAATCTGATTGTCTGCATCCTCTTGTTTTTTTCTGAGAATGCAGTAAAGTTTAAAGTCTGCCAGTGTATTTAGAACATTATTGTTGTATCTTTATAGAAATGGAGAAAAGCCTGACCTGATGCTCCCTGTGCTCTGATGAACACGCTGCCGTTGCGGCTGAGTTTTCCCTTTGACTCCACAGATCTTCCGAGGTTAAAGATAGACTTCCACTTTTTAGATTTTCCAGAGAACCTCCTCCTAATCAAAACAAACAAAAAAAAGAAGTGAAACCAAATATTTTCTGCCGTTTTATCCTGTCAGGCATCGATCTTAAACTTGAAAGGCTTAATTTTGATCTTACTTGTCTGATATTTCTATGACCGTGTGATAGAGCGATGCACTGCTAGTATCAGGTAGGCTGTTCTCTCGCTGACGTTCTTTGTGCACTGGGTGATTTGGACTTAAGGAGCGGGCTTGGGCTTCTTCCAGGCTCATCAGTTTCATCGGCCCACTCCCACCACTGATTGGGAGAGTGGCGTATTTCTCTGCACACATCAAACTCTGTCCTGCAAAAGAATATTCTATCAGTATCAGTAAAAATCACTTACTATTTTAGTGTTGCAAGAACTGTATGTTTACGGATATTATACCTTCTTTGGGTTTTATTTGATCAGAATCACCACTGAAGATCTGCTCTGTGTGGTTTAAGATAAACTCGATCACTGACTGCTGTATTCGCACTTCCTGGAAGGCCATGTCTCCATTACCAGATGAAGTCTCAATGTCCTTGGATCTAAAAATCACAAGATGTAGGTTTTTAAGGATAAACTGCTGGTTACAAGTGTCTCTCTAAAGCAGGTCATTTACAAATGCATTAGCAGAGGCAAAATAGAAGAAGAGGAAGGACAGTCATGCAAATAAATATTTGCTTCCTATTTTCAGGCTTGGCTTCAAAGGTTTCATCAACAGGAATTAATAGCAAACAAGGGTGGCCTATCTAAATGTAAAGGGCAGTAGCTTAAAATTACTATTGTGCTTTTTTAAATTGCTCTTTGTGGAAGGACTGTGGCTTACTCTAATCTTCTAAATTATTTTGATTCAGCCATTTTCCTTGGTCTGGTAGAAAAACATTGATTATTACAAAAATTTCCTCCAGACCCTGAATTAGCAAAGCAGACCATCAAACTACCACCAAACTACCACCAACCATGTTTGACTGCTGGGATGATGTGTTTTTGGTTGAAAGGGTGAAAGTTACAATTGATCACATTTGTGCCCATTTCCTTTCTTATTGTTGGATTATGAACATTCACTCTAAATGGGGCCATTTAAGCCGTACAGCTCAAGTTCTATTATGTTCTCTATTTGGGAATAATGTCTCCCACTGCAGGTTGATGAAGTTTCAAACTTTAAAAGTTGCTTTGAAACTTTTTCCAGACTGAAGGAGGTCAGTGATTTAAAGCTCTTTCACCAAACATTTTCATCATAAACCTGCAAATATGAGTTATTTATGGCTAATCATAAATCACAAGTGCAGAAATGCCACACAGCTGCAAGGTTTTAAAAATAAAGTTGGTAATGCAGGACATCCAAAAGCATTGCGTGGGGTGATAGAAGCACTCCATGTCAAATCTATTAAAACCTCATCATAAGATTATTTTAGAAAAAATAATGGTGCACAAATTCAGAATTGGAATGCTAAATATCTAAAGTTTCATTTATATTTTCCACCAGACTCATTAACTTAGCTTAATTCTGTCTGACATTTAAATTTGTTTGATGATAAAAATCACTGAATGTAGCAAAAAAGAGTAAAAACGTAAGAGACTTGTGAGGGAGCAGATCTTATACAGCGCTGTATGCCTAAAATATTTCCAGTACTTGTGTGGGTTTAAACTCACCTTAACAGATTTGGAGCCCAAACCAAAGCCAGATTACGCGTGTGCATATTTGTCTGGGCGCTTAAGGTAGCAAGACGGGCCAAGTGCTTGGAAAGGTATTCCAGAGTCCTGAGAACAGTTGATGAACAGCTGATTTCATCATATTTTTCACAGCTTTAAAGTCAGTAAAAGCAAGCCGGACTGCTGTTTCAGGAACTGAGAGCAAAAGATGTGCAGTTTACCTGAAGTGAGGGGATGGAAGTTCTTTGATAACTGTCTGAATATGTGAGAGTCTGTCTTGATTGCCTTGAAACGACACAGCCTCCTGTGTGAGAAACAAAGATAAACACAATGGCAGTCATGCCACGTTTTATGTACTTTTAAGTTCGTCTCCAACGCTTTTGCAAAGAAATTTTAAACTTATAGGAGACCAACATTCATGGCACAAACAAGTTCAAATTATGTCCACATATATGGGATATAAATCGGTTATAATTCAGTTCAAATCAGCCAAATTTATTGCAATTCAACCATATTACATGGTTATATTCAGATCTAGTTTGATGCAAATCAGATTATTTTGGATTTCTATTTGAAATTCAAATCGAAGCTGGTTGCATGGGGTCACTGCAGAAATCCCTCTCTGAGTAAACATCCAGCTACAGACTCATTCAAGTTCATACTCATTAAATATTAAAATAGAAGTGCCGCAATACATGTAATTAAACCAACAACACTGAGGTTTTTGGAGTTTTATTGAAGTCATTATAGTACACTGAAAAAAAATCTTCAAACAAAAACCATCCAATTACAATTTTTTTCAAAGGATATAAAATGATATTTGAAGATGTTCACACAAAAGCAGAAAAGCTCGTGTCTAAATAAGCTTGAGAAGTTGTCAGGATTTATGAAATGGATGAAACAAGTCTGACTTTTAACATCTTTGTTTCAGGCAGAATTCGGACATCGTATACAGGCCAAAAAAAGTAAATCTTTTCATTTTGACTAAATAAGGACACCTAGGTGACCTGAAATGTCCAAAAAAAACACAACCATGGACGTCCAGTCTTTGTGGGTAAGAGATGTGTGATCAGCCAGATTTCTGTTCGTGCTTTGAAAAGTGAAATGCTTTTCAAAGCATACCAGAGAGCTGGAGTTAAAGGCACAGCCAGCCAGAGATGTAAGAAAGCCAAGGTATGCAAATAACCCCGTCAAAGTACACACACTGCTCCACAGAAAGCAGTTCTTACCCTTGGGTATTTTTGTCCCATTTTCCCCTACTGAAGTCTCTTTCATATTTGCATTCATCCAGAAAAGAAGCCAAAAACTTGTCTTTACTGTCAAGTGTTGAAGTTATACAACCTACACTTTATCTTAGCTGGTTATCAGTTCGATTTTGGGTATATTTCAGGATCTGGTCCCATTTTATTGTTTTGATATGTATTTAAAGGAACTGAAATGGGAAGATTTTGATTGTGGAACCTCAAATACAAAAACCAAGACACTGACTAAACATCTTGCAAAAATCTTAAACGACAGTACAGAAATGGATTGAGAGCCCAAAAAGTTGTAATCAAGAAAGAGTAGCTCTACTTCAACATATTTTTACTCAAGTAAACATAGTCCGTGAAATGGTTACTTAAGTAACATAACATTTGATTTAATATCTCAGATTCTCAGTAGGAGTGAATTTATGGATTTTGACTGGATCATTCTAACACATAGATATGTTTTGACTATTCCACTGTAGCTTTAAAGATCTCAGCCTCTTGCAGGTTTTCGCCCATATTTTCTCTGCGCTAAGCTCCATCAGTCTTTCCATGAACTCTGATCAGAATCCTAGTAAAGTCAAAACCATGTTTCAGGATGGGAACAATATGTTCAGGCTGATGTGTGAGGCTACGTATAAAACAAAAACAAGAAGTATATTTCATGAAGGCCAATGCTTAAATATTATTTTCCCAAAGGCCAGATCTGAGTTGTTCTGCTTGCAGTCGTTTCCTCCATTATAGAAGTCTGATGACATGTTTTTTTGTTAAATGTTTTTATTTTAGCTTTTTATAATTTAAAAAATCATGACCTGATGTACATGAACATCTCTTTAAAAAGAAATAAACAATGCAAGATGAACATTAGAGTAATCCACATCCATACCGTCTCGTTCATACAGGATTTTTACATTCTGCAGATGAAACTCGTCGTACTCACAGTGAATTTGCTGTAGAGCTCATATGTGAGCAGAGGATTGGGCAGCTCCCTGAAGTAGAGCTTACATAAGGAACCCACACAGTGGATGTCCTGGAGGTATACTTCCTTGGTAAGGTCAGGGCACGCCTCGGAGCAGAATTCCTGCCTGCACAAAAACATCCACACACCGAGTTAGCTGAATGACTGGACTGTTCAGCACCCCAGCTCACTTCTGCTGCCCTCTGAGGCTCATCAGACTAAGATCCATCCGTCTAGTCAATGTTGTTGGGAAAGGGTTAAACACTAACTAAGAGAATGTCATTTATTTCAAGGATGCCATTCAAAGATTTGTTCACATTTTATCCAACTTTTGTTATTTTATTACTAACAATGCTGCAAAAAATGCATTTGCCCTCTTACACATTAGATTTTTTTTTTATGAATGACTTAAAGGCTTCTGGTCATCAAACAATTTTATCATCAGGAAACTATAAACCAGGGTTAGGGTTAGTTGTTTGTTGAGGCAAATGTAACAACCAGTTGTTTCACCATTGGCAGCAACAATTGTCATCAAGCATTTATGTTAACTAGAAACATATATTTTACATCCGTGTGGAGGAATTTTGACTCAGATTTTTACAGGTTGTAATTTGGCCAAATTGGATGCTCTCTGGCATGAACAGTCTGTTTAAAATCAAGTTGTTTGGATTTAAATATGGTCTTTGTCTTTATCTCTTCAAAACCTCTACTTGTTAAAGTTGCTGCTGTGTTTTGAGAAACTTTCCTGGCCAGATCCTACTTGGGGATTACGTCTACTCTTGATTTCACCGACCACAGTAAGCTGTCAAGGTCCGGAAGCAGCAAAGTGGCCCCAGACCATCACACTACCACCACCGTCTTTTACTGTCATTAACGGAAATGCTTTGGTAGTTTTGTACCAGTTATGAAAGGATGAACATCTGTAAAAAAAAATGTCCAAAGAATATTTTTTCTCAAAAGCCTTGAGGGTTATCAAAATACACCAACTCGGATTTGGGAGGCAAATCCGAGTTGGTGCTTGATAAACTTTACTTCCAGTCTTGTCCTTATTGTTTGATCGTGAACATTGAGGATTTGATGAGATCTTATAGTCATTTTTCTAGGCTAATCTGTCCTGGAAAAGTTTACAACTGTTTTATGTTTTTTTCTATTTGAGAGTTACGGTTCTCACTGTGAGTGGATAAAGTCCCTTATCCTTAGAGATGGTAATCTTTTCAATACTTTCAAGTGTTAGTGACTTTGTTTCTCATATTTTCTTGAAAATCTAGATATTAGGGTCTGAATAAGGCATTATTTGTTGCTTTTTGAGCTTATTTTGCTCACTCCAAGTTGTCAGATAAGTGCTCTTGTCTTTATGCCACTACTCAAGCCTGGGACTGGAAAGTAAAATTTCATCTGGCATCCAAATAAAAAAGGCCAGCAAATTCACAATTCAATAGGGATTTACTTTTTTTTACTTTTACTTACTGGACTTAGCTGCTTTGGTTACCCTTTTCTTACACAACAAATGAAATCATCATTTGAAAACTGCATTTTCTATCTACACAGTGTATCTTTGAAACATTTATGTACAGAAAAGAGTCTAAAAAGTAAGAAAAAATCCTGAACTAAATATTTTTTCACTCATCTTTTTCTTGTCATGAGTACCTGAGACGCTGGATGTTTGATGTGACCCCTGAGAGTCTGTAGATCCCGTCCACAATCCCATACTGCTCAATAAACTCTGCACACTTCTGGAGAACCTGAGGAACTTTAGGAAGGAAATCGCATGTTATTGAAGAGATTGGATTTCATTTAGTATGTCTCAATTTCTTTCCACTCCACAGACAGTAGGAATAAAGCAGTAAAAATAAACAGCTCTGATTGTCACACTTTAACTGAAACAATGCACAGAGGAGTAAGACCATGCGATGTGGTTTGTTTTACTACCCGCCTGCTTTTTGCTCCTCAGGGTCGATGACTGTAGGTGGACGTAGGCAGGAAGTTAAAAATGGTTTGTTTGTTTCAGAGGAAAGTTGACACACCCAGTCCTTGTGGCTGGTATTACTTACGACATTTCCTCTAATAGAAATAGGCTTTTGTAATGTTACCGCTGACCTACACACTGCTTTCCTAACAACAGCCCATCATCCCAGTAAACAGCTCGGCACAAGCCTGGCTGTGGTTTTTAAAGTGTCTATGAAATCACGTCTGATTTTTCTGACCACAACTTCACTTTAACTGTTAACGATACTAATAAGCAACTGCAGCTCATGTTTATTCACCGAGGTTTTTACAAGGTTTGCTGTGTAACAGATCAGTGAGCTTTGTCTTCAAGTATTGGGTAATGTTGCATGTAATTTGACAGTTTTAGACAGATTAATCATCTGTTTCCTAGGTTACTGAAGGTTTTTAAGCAATAAATTAGAGAGTTTTGATTAAAAATCTTGTATTTTTGTGGTGCAGCGTGACATGTAATCAGAAATCTGAGTTTTTGTCCTTTAATAATGCTACATATATGACTTCTACTTATTTTTTTTAAATTGAAAAACATAATCCTCATTTGTTTTTCTCATGTTTAGCACAAAATAGAAATCTGTTCTGTGTTAAGTCTATTTAACACGTAATCTATTTTGGCCAGTAAGAGTTTCAGATGCATGAATCCAAAACATTATTCATGTTTTGGATTCTTTCTCTCTCAGTGCCTGATTTTCTGGTATTAACTTCAAATATTTTGAAACAAAGAAGCAGAACCCTTCCTCCACAAAAACGAACGCCCGAATATTTCTGGCAAGAGTTAATTTCTCACAGCTCACCGCAGAAAGCAACAGATATTTAAATTCTCGTCTTTCTGACCTAAGTAATTGGATTTCTAATTGCCTGCCTGTGGTCAGAATCTGAAAGACGAGCGACTCCCGGGTTGTCATTTAGCTCCTCTCTGTTTAGACACTGGGTGAACTTTTCTCATAGACTGGCAACAAATATAGTTAGAGTTTGGACGTATTTCTGAAGATACAGCAGTACATGTAATAATTTGTGGAGAGCTTTTAAACTTGGAAAAAAAAAAAAAACAGTCTATTGGATCGGCTGAAACATTTCTTTTTTTCCACTGAATTTTATATTTAAAACTTTGTCTTTGAGTGTAAGTTTTTAAGAGCTGTGCAGTTTAAAAAAAAACATTTCACAACAACACTACTATTGTGTTAACGTAAGTGACATTTCAGCACACAAAACAAACACAAACATAATTTTAATAAACACTTTTATGTAATTAAATGAAAATCATTTTGCACATTTTCTGTTTTGATTGAAACAAACTTTGTGCCTCTTTTTATTTGTATTTACTTGTTTTGTTTGAGTTGCAAATTTTATAATCACGAAATAATAAAATGTACTTGTAGTAACAGTAATAATAACAGTTTTAATTATCATTTATATATAAGCACCTTAAGTCCCTTGAATACAATACAATTGAAAGCAAAACTAAAGTACTGAAATCAAACTAGCAAATGGAGTTGTAACAGAGGTTTTACGCAGGAAAATAGGTTTTCCATTGTGATTTAAAAATACTAAAACTAATATTATTACCTGCAGTAGAAATTAAAATAACCTATTTAATTTGTCTATAAATATGCTTGTTCTTGCAGAGTAGCAGAGTAAATGGCTCAATCATCCACAGCAGCAAAACATTCTGTTATATTCGACATGGTGGACGTTAGTTACAGCTGGTTTTATTTGTGTTTATCTACATCAAGAAAGCTTGTGGCTAGACAGCATGTCTGCGCTTTGCCTCTTGTAGAGATGAACATATCAAAAAATACACAGATGATGTCAGCCTGCCTGAACAGACGGAAAACAGAACTGCATTGTGTAAGGGCTAACCGTTTGGATCACAGGATGTTTTAAAGAATGGATTCATTAACGCTCCTTTTATTTATGCTTAAATAATATTTAAAAACTTATTACGAATTGTGTTTTTATTTTGCTAATGAGTAAATAGCAGATTACAAGATTTATTTTAAGGTTAAGTCATACGTTTGGACTCTGCGTCAGTTCAGACCTTATATTGTCCCGTTAATGACAATTTGGTACAAATATACAAAAATACACAAATATACGTAATCATTTCATTGAAGTTTACTTTTGTTGTTATGTAAGTACTTTGGCGAAATGCAGCGATTGATAAACAAAATGCTCAAAGTTCATGGCTCATTTTAATCAAATTTACTCCTTTATTAAAGAGTTTATGTAGTGTTAGTTTCTAATCTCATTGATTGCTGTTTGATCCATGTCCGGGTCAGATGACTCTCAAAAAACATGACTCATTGTGAGCTCAGATCAAACCGAAATACACTGCAGGACAAACACAGCCTCAAGTTTCTGTTTACACTGCTCTTAACGATTACTGCAGAAAAAGGATTCGCTTTCATTTTTCATCTTAAAGTTAAAAACAAAGAAAAACAGGAAGCAACAAAGAAAAGTAGAAACAAAACACAACAGAAAGAAAGAAAGTGATTATTTGCGTCAAAGGTTTTCCACCAACAGCAAGGACAATATGTCTGCTGCTGCCATGACACAAGACTCTGACCCACACCTCCTCCCTCACTTCCTGCCCTGAATGCTCCACCTCACTCCGATCCCATCTTACAGGTCTTTCTTAAATTTATCTTTAAAGCGTCTGTTCGAGTGATTTCTGTTCACTTAACTTTCCATTTGTATGGAAACTTTCAACGAAGGTTGTGGGTAGTCAGAAATAAAATCTATATTTATAAAACAAAATGTTTTTCTTTTATATTTAGCCCATTGCTGTATTATCTCCTTTTGTTTTATCTCTTTACTTTTCCACCATATAAAACTAATAGTAATATCTAGTCTAATTATGACATAAAACTTGTCGTAGGAGCTGTACAGAACAGGAAATTTACACAAAAAGAATCTAAGAGCCCCACCCTGGGTTCATTAAATGCAGCCAATGGGTGAATGAATGTTCATAATAAATTGAAAACATATGTATTTTGATAAAAGACATCTGTAGTCATTTAAACAAAACCTATTTCTTACATAAAAACGACATATCTTTTGTCTTTCTTCACAAATGGGATGTTTGTAAAAAAAAGATTAAAACAACCAAAAAAGTTTAAAAGGTAAAAAAAAAAACGAAAAAAAAAAAAAAAAAACTTACTCCTTTCTGTATCTGCATAAAGTAACCAGTGAAGGACATATTATCTAGCTAGGAAGTGCTAATTGCCCAACAGTGTTAGATTTCAAAGCAAGCGTTACCATCTTGTCCTGAGCCCTGGAGATGTTCTGTCAGGTCACAGCCGAACACATTCTCACTTCCTTTCTTTTTGGTCTTCTGCTTGTTTCCTTTATTCTTCATGTGGGCTCCAGTTAGTAGTCCAGAAGATTGAAACAGAACGTTCCCTGAAACCACCAGAATTGATCCATATGAGCCCAAAAATTAGAATTGAGATGGCAGGTCAAAAGGCAGCCGCACAGGAATCCCAGCACACGGCTCCCAAATGCCTGCATCCGCTCGCACCCTGACAGACCACACGGTTGGTGCTGACGTCACTTTTCAAACTTCAACTCTTTTTACATGACTAGTTCCTCAGGAGACGAGAAAAGACGTGGCGGGACTGTTCGTCATGGTGTTCAGCTGAATTATGTGAGCTGATTTGCAGAAACAGCTCTAGAATGGTTTGGTTTCCTGTTGTTTTTTCACCCCCAGTCTCTCTCTCTCTCTCTCTTGCTCTCCCTCTCTCTGCTCTTTTATCTCCTCCTCTTTTCCTTCATTCCAGTCTGCTCTTCTCACTGGTTTCTTCTGCAGCTGAGACACCCATCCATTAGGAACATGGTTATAGTTGTTTTATGAGAAAGACTTTCTGCATTTTCTGAATTGAGGGATAGCCTCGTGGCAGTGATGTGGCAGGGATTTTTCAAGCGTCCAGACTATGTGAGAGGGAGGGAGACAAGGTTCTGGGAGGAGGAGAACAGCTGACATCTGCTTCTCTCCCGGTTTAGGAGTTATGGACCCGTCTTATATTTTCTTTCTCTCCTCCATTACGTCCTCAAAGTTGGAGCTAATGAAAAAGCTTCTCCCTGCCTTTCCTGAATGCTCCCAATGTATACACAGTTTCCTGTGCAAAGAGCCCAGGCTCAAAAACAAAAACAGACGGGCTCTGAAGGAAGAGGAAAGTGGGAGGTGACTCAAGTGAGGGCCTGAAGGGCACAGATGGGAAACAAGGAGGGGGGAGTGTTGGTGGACCAAGATGGACAACACGTGGTTCTCGTTACTAACTGACTTGTATTTTACTGTTTTCCCTTTAAATTAGACTGCAGCTTCAATGAAAACAGAATTAATCAGTGCAACGTGTTGACTTTAAATGCAGGGAGTTAGTTGATCACAGTTTCCTCCACAGCTGCTCTCCATGTCTCCACCAGATCTATTTCAGTTACATCCCTGCTCTGGAATGCCAAGCCTGGTAAATATCATGTAATAGCACAGGATATACCATACGACCGGAGCCCTCTGACTCTCACCACATTCAGCAGTTCCACATTCTGTAGACGAGACTCAGCAGTTCCTCGCGCTACCAAGCAGTCTTCCTCATTTTTGAGAAACACTGAGTTCCTTCCTGGATTATTTTGCTCTGATTCTGTTTGGGGGATTGGTTTTAAATATCCTTGAGACCTTTTGGCTCATTCCTTTGACAGTTTTTAAAATACATAAAGCCATTTTTTTTAATTCAAGTGGTAAATGTCATACTAAACCAATGCTTACCAATACATTTGTTACACACAGATGAAGATTCCAGTCATGATTCCCAATTCAATGAACAGAATGCAACTGGATTACTTCACTTGTTTGTTGAAGATGTTTTATGTTTATGAAAGATCTGTTTGTGGTTCTGATTTTGGATGGGGGTCATTTTTCAACAAAGTTAAACACAAGATTTCTGATCCTTTTTGCAGATTTTGCATATCTTTTGGATATAAACACATATTCAGCCATTCATTAATTTAATTATGTAATTTTTCAATGAAATGACCGTAAAATATATTGGTTTAGCAATAGTCATCTAACAATCTAAATATTTTGCCTGTCTCATTTTTTTTAGAATCAAACTTCTTGGGTGAGTGAAAATAGTTTCGCATCTAAATCTGTCAGTAGTAGAAAATATTTGGGTTTAACTCCACAAGTCTGAATTATTTAAGGACCTCAGTAGGATTTACTCCACATGATCCACATGATGTGATATTTGCAGTGCAATGCGATGAAGAGCATTGAAATGTCTGTTTGGATAAAACCGAAGACATACACAACACAGAACAGAGCGGCCGGCCTCTCAGGTCAGGTCAGTTATTTATCTACATTTCTAGAACAAGGGACTGAAATGCTCATTTTAGCGAAAGAAAATCTGTTTTTGGAAGGGCAATAAAAAAAAGTACAAAAATAGAAAATAAAAAACAGAGGAGAAGGTTCCAGCAGTTTCGAGCTCCAACCTTCGATGGTCGGTGTCCTGCAAACTTGTCGGTGCATCTTTAATGCAGGAGGACGACTGGAATTTGAAACACTTGATCTGTGGATGCAAGTTGATTGAGAACTGACTCACCTCCCCAGATTAATGTGATGGACATCATACTTAGAAACCTAGAACTATCAACTTATGATGAGAACTAAAGAAACCTTCTGGATAAGAGGTGAAACCAAAATAAAAGTCCAGTTTCCTCCTATTTTAGCACTTTGGAAATACAGTACACTTGAAGCAACATCAACATTACTTGGAAAAAAATTGATTTCTGTCCAAGTCCTGTATCTGGTTTACTTTTACCTACCTTTTGACCCTTCCCAGCAGCTGTGGGAAATATAACATTTTAGCTATAAAAGGAACCCCAGTGATTAATGACAACACACCAGAGCTATCACTGCTCTGTTTAATATCATCTACATTCATCTGTTCGACTCCCCGATGTCCAAGACAAGCAAACAAGAAAGCAGTTTGGGAGACGTCCACCTCAAAAAAACTTCAAACAGTTGATTTAGTAGAAAGGGAAAAAAAATACAATAAAGTTATTTAACATGATTTACTTCATACATTTTATAATAAACACGTTGCTGAACACATTACAGGGAATATGGACATTCTTTTAAAATGTAGTAATGGAGAGGTCTGGTTTGTGAAAGAAATTGTTTTGGTGCTAAAAGTGTTTTGTGAATGTCACATGTTTGAGCAATGACCAGGCCTACCCTCTGCAAGACAAAGGTTTCTTTCTACACCATAGGAAGAGGACATGACATCATCCTGCTCATACAAAGCCTCAATATCCCACTCTTTCTTTGGGCTGGTAAATGAAAAAAAGGGAAAAACATACGACATGGTATTGTAAGTGAATAATAGGGTTCAATTGTGTCTTTATTTTTAGGTTTTGAGTACATATCTGATGTGCTCCATATGTACTGCTTTGATTTTTATATTTGTAACTCATATGGTGTTCAGCTTGGTGAGGAAATGATGCAAAGAGAAGAAAAAAGTCAAGACATAAATAGTTACTGCATGAATCTTGATGTGCATGTAGCTACGTCTCAATAAATTATAATGTGATTATGCACGTTTGAAAGACAAAAAACACTAAAAATAACCTTTAAACAGGTATTAAACTTAAGCTAAAAAAAAGTGATAAAAATTAATTTGTAAAATCAATGAAAGAGTAAAACATTAAAGGGGATGAGTTCCATCTATCTATCTATCTATCTATCTATTGCTCTAACTACATTTATTTTATATACACGTTCATTTAATTTCATGCTGCTTGAACTTCACACAGATAGATAACTCCTTTTGCCACATGAAGTACTTTCCAACTTTTCATCTAAGCTCTCTTGTTCAGGCCATGTTTCCTTTCAATATGCCAGCTGTAAAGCCTTGTTAAAGTCTAAAAGCATACTTTAGTAACCACAAATTAATTTGCAGATCAACTTACGCAGGTATTTGTTTTAATGCAAAATACAGGAGGATTTGCATTTCATTACAACAATGTCACTGATGTATTTTTAAGTATATTTCACAAAGGCATACTATTCTGTGGCCATCATTTTGCACTACACACTAGATAAAGCATTATTTTATTCCGAGGTGGCAAAATAAATTTGCACAGGTCTAATATCAGCAGGTGCCAAAACACACCAGCAGATTCAATTTTAGACCCATGCTGTCAGAAGCACGGATTGATGTTAATTTCCTCTTCAAATGATAATAGTGCAGTCATTTCATGGGCACATTGTGCTGCTCATGGCCACTTTTTAAATTCTGATGGAATAATTAATGAAGAGTCATTTTAGTGTCATTGCTGAAGAGTACAGAAAACTAACAATGTTTTAAGCCTACAGAATGACACATGTTCACATCACATACTGACTACAAATTTAAAGACAATAAAATAAAGTTTTTTCAGTGCTTTACGGTAGCTTGTACAGTTGTCAGTTTAAAAAACGACATAATGAAATTGTTTTCATCAATATTGACAAAAAAACACTATCAACTACAGTATTTATCCAAATACCAGTTTTAGAAATGATAAAAAACCCCACATATTTCTTATTGTGAAGACTTTGCTATATTGTAAAAATGCTTAGCAGCAAAATTATTTCTTTTAATACAGTAATAATGTCAAATATTTTCTAAAAGGACATGTTTCAATGGAACCCGATGATCACACTCATGCACTGCCCCCTGCTGGTGGAACTGCGTCTATTACACTGTCTTCAACAAGCTCAAATACTAGCTCTAGTAAACTGCCCTAATTATTTCAACCTATACATATCAAATGATATATCAGGAGCTCAATTTGAAAAATAATTAAATGTGTTACCCATGACAAATGAACATTTCTAACAAGAATGCTGCCAATATATGCTGGAGACACTGAGGAATATATTAGTACTGTACATGTACATCAAGTATGTACAAACTCATTTATTATGTGATTGGTGCAAATATGCACCAAAAATGTATTTGTCTCCTTTCTGATTTGTGAGGAATTTTCCTTTTTTGTCACAAAATGTTATTAAATCAATTTTAGTAGCAGAGATAAGCAGAATAAATACAAAGTCTAATTTATAAATAATGATTTTATTTATTAAGAAACAAAACTATCCAAACTGACTTGGCCCTGTATGAAAAAGTAAACACCTCTTTATTAAATATTAAATAAGGGGTAAACTGTAAAAAACAGTTTTAGAACTCTTTAATGAAGCACCACCAACAAAAAACATCAGTAGAATCAATTAGAGAAACTATTTTATTTTAAGCTTGTAAAAACCTAAACATACAAAAAAGGCTCAAAATAACAATCTCACTTTTAACAAATCCACACAAAAAAAGCTTTGAAAATAAAATTGGTCAAGTGACATACTTCAAGAGTTCAAATAGCATTGTTTTAAACTTTAAAATGTCAGCTAAGTTGTTTCAAAACTAAATGGTTTTCTTTACCCGTCTACACATTCATTCTACCACCCAAAATAAAAATGTAATTCATTAAGGAGAGATTGGGGGAAAAAAATACACATTTAGTTTTTAAAACATGTTGTAACCTACTAGTACCTCAGCATACTGCCAATTTATGAGGTGTGCAAAATCGTTTCTCATACATAAATGCTTCCTTAATGAGAAGCAACCTTTGGCGATTCTGGCACAAAAACATACATGGAGTGTTAATAGTGACAGTGCTAGCAAGAGCACATTTTTCAGTTTGAAAAATAGAATTTTAAATGTTCTGCAATGATATAATAATAAAAAAAATTGATATATGTCAGAAGCATGATGCAATAGAAGAAAATATGCAGATTTTCCTTCAATCATTTAAAAGTTACAAAGTGGTACGCAATCCATCACCTATTAGTAAGTCCCACATAAAACAAAGCATATAAGGCTTTAAAATAACAAAGAAAATAATAGTTTTACAAATAAAATAATTTTGGCTCATTAAACTTGCTTCTTATAAAAACTTCCTAAGATTTAAGTTACTAAAGCAGTTTTTTTTTTTTACTAATACAAGTATAAATATAACTAAAAATGACCTTGGAGTAGTAACACTTACAATGGCATTGTAACCTTCAATTATACCATAAGTGTAAGACAAATTTCAAAGTAAAAAACATCAGTGTAACTATGAGACTACCTTTAAAAAGGAGCAAATCCACCACCTTAAACCATCGTAACATCTCCTACTGCATTTCTGACTTCATATTAAACATAGCATATTGATATTACTGTATTTGTAACAAGTTTTTTCCATCTAGGAAGAAGTTTTGTTTGTCATTTGCTGTCAAACTGATAGAAATCTGAATCCTTCATCAGTAACCAAAGTGATCATATTTAGATCTTACGTGACCTGTAGTATTTCTAGTAACACTAAATGGCGATAATTAAGCAATATGAACTGATTCTGCTGGAGATACGATGTGATCAGTTTGGAATTGAAAAGCTTTCCCAACACAGGGCCTTGCAAAGATATTGATACCCTTATGTGCATCACATTAAAAAAAACACTTTCTGTTGAGTAGAGACAGGAAATCTTGAAGTTCCAATCTCAGCAAAAATGTTGTTTGATCAAATAATAATGGAGGAAATATACATGTTATTACACAATTTGCAAAATACTTTGACAACCGTCACAAAAAATCCTCCCAAAAATCTTTCAACTTTGTGCTCATCACTTGAGAGAAAAAAATAAAAAGAAAGATTGAAGGCTATTGCTTAGCACTGCAAACGGTCCACTTACATTTGAGGTACTGCATGTGCAAAAAATCAATAGTATAAATTCCTCCTTATTAAGACATTGTTAGGCAATGTTTACCTCTGCTGGCATCACTATGTAATCTCTCTCTATAAGTCATTGCATCTCAGGTGCCAAAACAAGGACCTAGTCAGTATAAAGTGGTGGAGAAACAGGCAAATAATAAGGCATGAGTGTGAATTAAACAGTGTCTGACAGGAAACAATGGTACAGAAAAAAAATATAAAAAAACTACTGGAATGACAGCTGAAGTTAACAATTCAATGAATGAAGATTACATTGCTAACAACATGAAGAAATAAAACAAGGAATGATATGTAACTGTGCTAAATATCTGGATATCATCTCACCAAAAAGAATTTAGTTTGTCAGTCTTTTAATAACCTTTCAGCAGACAGTGGTCTTGACCTCATAGAAAATAATGGGTGTCAAACTAAAGGCACGGGGGCAAAATCTGGCCCGCCACATCTGTTTATGTGGTTCTCATGTCTCCATAGAGCAACATAAATATAGATACTGGTTATTATTTTAATATTATTTTACCAGTCCAACCAAACTAGTTTTTAGTGCCAAAGTACATCAAATTGAAGAACTGTTGGAAGTACTGACATTGCCCTACATCCAGTTGGCTGACCTATTGGCGGTCACAATATGCCTTGGGATCATGTCAAGCCATATTATTTAAACTGTTTTGTTAATAGGTAGTTGTATTAATAAATTCTGCCACATCTGGCCCTTTGAGGAAATTCAGGATCTTGATGTGGCCCGAACTGAAAATGATAACTTGTTTTCATTCAGAGATCTCAGATCTGAGGCTGACCAATGTTAACTGTGATATTCACATAGAGAGGATACTTCCCGACTGATAAAGTGTCATATACGCAGCTGTTGAGTCCATCAACTCTCCACATCTTTGACGTTTGTCTTAATAACCTCATCCTGGAAAAGAAGAAATACTGAAATTATAATTGAGATAAATGTATTGCAATTGACTGAACAGACTGGATATTTTCTGTGCACACAAAATAACATCAATAAAAAAAATCATATATCCACTCACCTGTTTTTGTTAACCTGATTTCCAGTGTCTCGTTTGTGAAACACCATGGTATAGCGCGCTATGTTAGCAGGGGGACGCACAATTTTCATTTTTTGCTGTTCAACTCTGTAAAGCAGAGCCACATGAATCAAATAAGTCATTGTAGTGGATTATATCTGCTTCAAATGTGACAGCATACAAAAACTCCTTCTTACTCTAATATAATATTCCTCACCTCACTCTAAGGTCATCATCTTCTCCACCCCATCCCCAGTAGTTGTTTGAGAAACCATTGACTTTAAAAAACTGGTCTTTGGTCATGGCAGTGACGCCACCAAAGTAGCCTTTGTAACGGAGTCTGAGGAGAAAATAGACAGTCTTCTTGATGATAACAGACTTTAAGTTTTCACTGGAGAAGCACGTCAACAGTTAATATCAGTTTTTACAATAAAGTGAGCAGAGTGAAGAATATTCACGAGGCCCAGCCTTGAAAGACCTTCGTTTATATACATACTTGTATCCGGTGACGTTGCGGCCGACTACCAGGTGTTTGGGCTGCTGGTCACAGATGTATAAGTTGTGATCATTCTCAGGAACCAGGTCCACATCATGGAAGATGAAGCATTCCCAGCTAAAGTCTTTTATTGCCTCTAAATATCCAATATTAAGTAACTTGGCTCTGTTAAAAGTTGCATCACCGGCCTTGAACAAAAGAAAGCAAAATGAAAACCCTAAATTTGACATGAACTTCAAGTTATTATTTAGAATGTACAGTCATATTGCTGTACAACTCTTTAATGTTGCTATATTACAGTCAGGTAAGACTGACAAGAAACAAATAAAAACCTACAGTGAATTTTGTAAGAGAAACCAAACACAGGACACAGAAAGCAAACAAAGTGAATTTGAAGAAGATCTAACTTCTCTGGCTTGATTTGAAGAAATTAAAATCCATCTTTAAAACAATCATAACAAACAGAACTAAATTGTTTAGAAAAATGTATTTATTTAAATCCTGTCCACCTTTCTTAAATGAAAAAAGTCTCATTTAGTTTATGAAAATTGAACTAAAACAGAATTTCAGCCCTTTTCCATTTCCTCAACATGTTTTCATACACGCACATATTCAACAAGAGGATTAACATTATCATGTTATCCAGTTTCCTGTCAATAGAATGTACTTTTATCTTTGACTGAGAAGAAGCCCCATTTATTTTCAGATGCCTCTCATGTATCACAGTAACAGATTTGCTTAGAGATAATTTGCATTTGGCAGGTGACCTAGTTTGGTTCAAGTATCAAATCAGCATGTTTTATTTTTAAGTTATTTTTAAGCACTTGTTTTTAAGAAAGAAGGAAAGAAAGACAGAAAGAAAGAAAGAAAGGTCAAAAGGAAGAAAGAGTGAGGACATGACTTAACCCCGAAAACAAAGGAAGGAGGAGTGAACTGAAAGGCAAAGAACACAAATAAAGAAATTCAATAGGACACAAGGAAGTAAAGGAATATAGAGAACTGACAGAAGAGAGGTAGCACAAAGTAAACTGAAAGGAGGAAGTAAAAAAAGCAGGGATACAACATTCAAACAACATGTGAAAATAGTTCCTTCACACCAATTCAGATCTAGATTGCCAGAAATATTGATATAGAGGACAATCTTCAAAAGTACATTAAATGATGAGCCAAGTACAATAATATTAAATAATGTTTAATGATGCCGGCTAATTTGGTTAAACTTGTGTTGTCATAAAAATGTCTGAATGTAGACGGTAATGTTTTCAGTCACCTTTACCAACTGAGAGTGTAACTGAGGGGATGATATTTTCCAATCTAGACATCAGTTTTGTATCATTCCAATTCATTGTAAATTTTGCCTGAGTTTGCATTTTTTCCTCTCAAAACACCTCATTAATACCAATTTTCTTTGGTTCACAATAAAACCTCAACTCAAATATAAGGAAAACCAGTAAGCGATATCATCACTAAACAAATGGTGACCTCCAAGCACAAACTGGCTTTCCCTGCATGACATGCAGAAATGTACCTGATGGATGACGTAAATGGCATAATGTAGTTGCTGCCGCTGCAGAAAGGGGTGCAGGTGGTGCAGGAGGTAGAGGAGGTGTCTCTCCCGTTTACGATGTGGAATGAGGATGGCTACGCTGTGCCTTGCTTTACAGTCTGAGGGCTCATACTCTCCTTTAGTCACTACTTTGTTTTCCTTTTCTACATCCTTGAGGTTCAGTGAAGATTCAAAGGTCAGCTTCGAAGCTCCCACTGGAGAAACAATGTTGAGAGAAATTTAAGCAGATATTCAACTCTGCAGTGAACTTCTGTCAGTTTCTGCACCAAAAGCAGGAAGTGGACTTAGCTTCTGGATAAATACAAACAAAACAAACACATGAGTCTAGGGTAAGAGGGTGAAATGGCTCATGGCATTTTGCCCAGGACAAAAGAGAAATCCTACAAACTACTAAAATCAAACGTCACTACATTACTGTTTACATTCATGAATAAAGAAGTTAAGATGTTTGTGTGTTGTTTCCTTCAGTGGTTCTTGGTGCAGTGACACCACAGGGTTTGGTTTATTTGACACCATGCAGTGTGAAAGAGAACTACTCCTGCTGGAAATGTAACAAATGTTAAATTGTGGATCCCCAATTGAACCAAGTCATCTGGATGAGGTTTGAAAACACCCTACCATGGTCAAGAAAATTAAAATGATTCATTACGGCTGCATAAAACACCTGGCATTTTAACAAGAATATAAGAACTATGTTATTTTCTTTCTATATTAACACCAACCAAGATGAATGACAAAATCTATTTAGTAAAATGAATCACTTTGAAATATACTTACCTAGCAATGGAGACTTCTCTGGACACTCATCTTTTTCTTCTGAAATATTTGAGTGACTGGGTTCTGCAATCCTTGAGTTAAGTTCATCCCTCAGTTTGTCTTCTTTTACAGGAGTTTGTATTGTACCAAAGTTAACACCAATGGTCCTGTTAGTGTCCCCAGTAAAGCTGGCCTTCCAAGCCAGGACTGACAACAAGAGACCAATCAGAACAGCATATTTGCACCTTCGCGAAACCTTTTTGATGGCTGTACACATAATCATGATTTTGCCAATGTGACCACAGCAGCAGCGAATGTAGATGCTGCTATGTGTAGTTTAGGGGATTTCCATACAGGACATTAATGAAGAAATACAGTTGGTCACAGAATCAGTGGTAAGTCATTCCATGATGATGAAACATCCTGCTTCACTATAAAGTAGTCAGCAAACTGCAGGAATAATCACTTTCACTCAGACGGCTATAAGAATAAAAGTTTAATAAAAAAAAATATATCTGTCCCCAGATCCGAAGTCAACCATAGGACCTCTTTTATAACTGTGAAGAGATCAAAGGAAGACAACAATTACCAAATATGGATAATTTACATCAGTATAAAGTACAAACATACAAAATAAATGCTTAAAATATTTTTGTTATCTTCTAAGCATATCGTATTGTTTAGCATGTATGTTTTTAACTTTACTCTCTATGATTTTAGTTCTATGACCCTTAAAGTATTTATTAATTTTTATTTTGTTTCACGTCATGTAATAATATGTGCACCTGCAGTGTTGCATATTCAAGTCACATATTTATTGTTCCACAGTTCCTCTTCACCTCAGATTGATTTATGTATCTCTTAAGTCTCCATGGTCTAATCAATAACTGGTAATAATGAATGTCTCTTTATTTGTTTTATCATTTTTAATACGTTGCTTACTTCTTGTAAGCCCTTCTGCTTTCAACTTCTGTACACCACTTCGTCTTACCTTTAGCAGTATGAAAGGGGCTTTATCAGAACAGCTTTAAAAATGTATAATGTCATACTCTGATGAAAAAATAAATAAATAACTAAACTTGATAGATAATTCATGATGTCCCTAAAACAGCAGCTGACAGTGCCTGGCAGCTGCTGTTTGTCAAAGTGTGCGATATATAGTGACAGAACTATTTGGTAAAAAACATGCTACTAAAGCAATTGAAGTTATCGCAATTAAAAAACTTCCTCACGTTTATCTTAAAATCCTTAAAATTCTCTGTTCTTTTATTAACAGAGACATGCTAACCAGAGGTCGCTCATTATTATGAATACAAAGACTGATGCAAGAATATTACCATTACAATCTCTCTATATCGTTAATATTAGTGTTTAATGAAATAATAACTGAGCCAGACGAGTTCAGACGTGACAACTAAACTACAGGCTAGCAATGCGGATGTTAACATCGACATCATCACTCAATGCTTTATAAGTTAACATTTTAGCGTAATAATAGCAGTAAACAACAGCCAAAACCACTCACGGGTTAGTATAAAAAAAGGGAAAAGAGCATTTATATTGACAATTTACGATTATTACAGGCTTAAATTGCGCAACTTACCTTAATTATAACCAACTTTAAAAGCCGATACCAGAACAAGAATGTGTAAAGCCAACGACAGGCGTTTCCGCTTATAGTATTTTCAAAATAAAAATTATATTTTTCTTTTCTTGGTGAATGCTGGGAATTGTATGTTAGTAGCAACCTAAATGTTCAACTGTTGTTTAATTTTTTCATTACGGAGCATAATCAGACATTTTTTTCATATTTTAAATGTAGTTTGTATCTTCTCCCACACGTTTCAATATGTATTTGGTGTCTTGAGCCTTAAAAAAAAAACTGTCAAAAATTTACATATTTATATTCCTATTTCATAATTCTTTACTTAATAATATAGTGTGGGTTTAATTGTTAAGCGTCTTTTATAAACTGAAAGACATTTAATGTGAAGCTGAAGTATGGTTTTGTAATGTACTTCCGGTTCACATTTTTCCAAAATAAGACGCCGTCAATGCTGTCAAAATTTAAGAGAAATCAAGTGTGTGTCAAATGTTATTAACAACATCCTGTACAAACATTTGCTATTATAGATGATATATTTCATGTGCTCGTATTTATTATTATATTTTCTTTATGCGAGAACTCCCGCCTGGCCTGGCAACCGTTTCTTTCTTTTCTTTGATGTGAGGCGTTTTTTATATAAAGATTGAACCGAAGTTTAATCACTTGATTGTATTCAACACTGTTTTTCACTTTGTTTTTATCTAATCTATTTCAGCTCACTTGTGTAACATTTGTTTGACAAATGATACATCCAAATCAATGCAATTCTAGCAGCTAGTCCCAACTTTTTAAAATTATTTATATTTTATTCTGTTTTCTTTGACTAAGGATGTGGGCTCATTTGATTCTGTTGCAGAGGTGAAAATGCTGTACAATGTAACATAAGTTCAAGCGTGTCCTTAAAAGAAAAGTGTAGGAAAGAAAATAAGTTGAAAGGAAAAAAACAAGAACATTACCAACCCTCTAAAATTGACAATCAGTGAAGAAATAAAGACAAATGTCTTGTAGATGTCACACTAGTGTAAAGAATAAACATAAAGATGTGATTTAGTGGCTTTATTTATACAAAATATTCAATTGTTTCTTAAAATATTTTCTGTAAAGCAGAGTTAAGCTGAAAACTAATGTCACAAAGTTTGAGTGTAAGTTGCACTGACATTTTTTGTATTAGGTCAATTTTTCAGTAAACATACAAAGAAAATTAAAATAAAAAAACAATTTAAAAAAAAATAAAACCTGACATACATCTCATGTTTTGACTGATCAATTGGAGTTTAAGAAGTTGAGCAATTCATAAAAAATAAGTTAAGTGGTTTCACATTGAATCTTTGAGTTGGAACCATTAATCATATATTTTGTTCTGTGTACAACTAACAGCTCCAAGTTTTACACTAGTACTTATTTAGACTTTATGGATTTGTTTTGTCAATCTCCGTCCCATCATTCTGTTCCTTACACTCTTGTGCACACCATGGTGGGCACTTTCTAAGAAAAAAAATCAATCATCCTCTCATATGTAACTTGCACAATGCATTAGTGTTAACATTTTTGTGAAGAACTAAATTTCTAGTTTATTGAAATTGTTCGGGGTCAGGTTATGCAGTACATGCCAATTCATTATCAATTACATCAGAGAACTCCTTCTTGACTCCTCAAAGCTCAACGACAGAGTAACTGTTCCACTGCCAAAGCTCACCCTCGGCCTATGCCTCCCTGAAGTCGTGTCGCAATCATTGCCATTGGTCTTGAGGCTGATGGATGAGGATGGAGTTGAGGCAGATGACCCACCAATGCTGCCTGACTTTTTCCTCGAAGCTGTGCTGTGTTTTAGCGTAGCTTTGGCGGCCACTTTGAAAGCATGGGCAGCGGTGCTGCATCGTACTTCTTCAATGGTGTTCCTGGATGGTTTGAAGAGGATGATGTACACCTTGTTAAAAAAAATGCAAGCCAGTTGTCCAAAGCTGGATGCCAGGATAGCAATAACCTCCACAGCTGACACAAACTTGCCATATGTACTGAAGTAGGCAGGGATAAAAGAGATCCAAACAATGAAGAAAATGAGCATGCTAAAGGTGATGAACTTAGCTTCTGTGAAATTTTCTGGAAGCTTTCTAGATTTAAATGCAAAAAAGAAACAAATGGCTGCCAAGAGGCATGTATATCCAATGAGAAACCCAAGAGCCATCACTGAACCTTCATTGCATGTGATGAAAATGATCTCATCAATGTCATAGTTCCTGTAGCTTGAAGGAGGGGCATTGTAAAGCCAGACCACACATATCATGACTTGGACAAATGTGCACAGAAACACCAGGAGAAACTGCAAATTCAACCCCCACCATTTACGATGGAGACTTGTTGGGATTTTTGCCTCAAATACTAAAAGCACTCTGTTAGTTTTCACAAGGATGCAGGAAATGCAGAGAACAAAACTAATCCCGAAGGCAGGCTGCCTTAAGCGACATGTCCAGTCTTGTGGTTCTCCGATGAAGATTAAAGAACTGGAGAAGCAGCAGATTAGTGAAAACAGGAGGACGTAGGACAGTTCGCGATTGGTGGCCTTTACTATTGGGGTATTGCGGAATCGGATAAAAACTCCCATCACAAAGGCTGTCAAGACAACACCAACCACAGCACATATGGCTAAAGCTATCCCAAAAGGTTCTGTCCAAGAGAGGAACTCTATTTCTTTCAGGAAACAGAACGTATGGTTCCCATTGGACCAAGAGTTGTTTGGACACTTGGTGCAGACGCTGGCATCTGTGTAAAGCCAAAAATACAATCTGTTTTAGAAACTAAAATAATTACAGGGACTACCAGGAGGAGCATAGCATTTTACCTCTGTGATTACTATACTCTCCGTCTGAACACTCAGTGCATTCAAAGCAGCATGTGGGCATGCTGTCAATGATTCCTTTTCTTGTGCCAGGTTCACAGTCCTCACTGCAGTTAGAGAACGGCACCTGCAAACAGTAAACAAGTTGCATGAGAACAACAGTGAAAACTTAGATGCATTTCCTCATTGAAAATGACTAGGTGATTTTTAAGATGTTAGGCAAATTAATGTAAATGTTTTAAAAATTTGATTAGTAACTTAGGTGTGTGTTTCATGAGGATAAAGGAGAACAACAAGTGACACACATATAAAGATGTGCTGACTTTTGTCCTGTTCACACTAATATCAGTATTTAGCAACGTGAAGATATTCTGCGGTGTTTGAACCTCTGGTCCATTCTGGAGTTTTTGTTTGTTTGTTTGTTTGTTTGTTTGTTTGTTTGTTTGTTTGTTTGTTTGCTTATTTCTGAAAAAATAAACTTTGAGTTTGACAAACAGTTTCCAGAATGAAATGTCTGACAATAAACAAAAAATGTTGCAAAGGAAAACACAAAATACAAAACAAAATAATAGTATTTTTGTTTTACTCCAGTGACTACTTTTGGAGTAAATAAAGTGGGAATATGTAATTTTTGTAAAATAAATGAAAAAAACAAAAGGTTTTTGACATTTGTTCAAACTGCCATTACGTCATCATGACAGTATGATAATCTGTCTCATATTATACTGAGACAGATTAACAGGAGTTAGAAAAAAAAAACTATCTCCTTTTGAAAATCCCAATTGGTGTTAATTGTCCATTTGATGTTACAGTTTTTAAATTGTTTTAACTGTCAAATAAAACCATCATGCATTGACAGAATTCATAAATTAATGGTGCCAAACTAAAGTCTGGTGACAGATGAAAAAAAAAAACACTATTTTCTTGACAATACTGCTAACTTCCTCACGCTAGCTCTCCAATACACTTATTATAGATAGTTATGTGTCTGTGTAACTTTATTACACTTTATTTTTTAAGTTAGTGTGCCTCATGAATGAAATAAAAACCAAATGGGATAAGAAATACTTTCCGTTTGTCCATTAATCTATTGTCTTCTGTTTATCTGAGATGGAGTTTTGTTGGTAATAGGTCAAAGAGAGAAATAAAGACGTCTCCTTATGCCGTGACTGTCTCCAGTTCATTCCGGGAAATAATAAGGACTTGGGGAAACTTAAGAACTAATATTCCAAAGGGAGTTTGATATCCTGATCAGATTACTGACGAACACCAACTAACTCCTCTGGATGTGGAGAAGCAGCAGCTGAACTATGAACTCTTTTTGGATGACAGATACAATATCTTTAATCTATTTCTAAAGCTGAAACCATTTGGAGGAAACTTGTTTCAGTTACTTGTATTCCAAATCTCATTGATGACCCATATCCCATGACTGTAGGTGAGGGTGAGATAAGAGACAGATCCATGAATCAAGAGATCTGCTCTTTATGTCTTTCTTGGGCATGTCAGATTCAGAGCAGCTGAAAGACACAGATAGAACCACATTATCTGCAAAAGCAAAAGTGGCCCAGAGGATTCCAAACCAGAGATCTTCATCTCCATGACAAAACCTTGAGATCATTTCCAAGAATACCACAAACAGGACCAGGGACAATGGGTAACTCTGGTGGACTTCAACATAAGACATCAGTGTACTTTAAGAATATCTTTATCTTAATTTGACTGACCTCTGAATAGTATCCATTCCAAAGAATCTTTGTCTTGTCAATGGACAGTTTGCCCCCCCTCTTTGCATGAATATTGTAGTATCCAACTTCCTTAAATATCACAGAGCCGTCTTCAGTGGATCTCTGCCAGTTTATAATGGTATAGTTTGCTACCAGCTCTGCATTCTCATCGAAGTGCATCTTTTCACCTATGCTGTTGGTGTAGTTCAAATGTCTCAGCTGTTTCAGTACCTATGACAAACACCAATATGTTTAGATCATTTACGCATTTGTGAACTTGGTTTAATAAAATTGTCTTAATCATTTATAAAACATGTTACCTGCCATGCTTCAATTTTCCTAATATCTGCACAGGAATTATTTGCAAAAAGTCCACGTCCAGGTGTGCAGGTAAATATGTCCTGCAGGGCCTGCGCAATGGAATAAACTGCTACATATGCATTATAGGAAATACGAAGGTGTGTGTAGTCCAGGTATGGGGTCTCAACACTTGTAATATCTTCCTCACCAGTACACAAGGGTCTGAAACTAGTGCTGCCGTTCTCACTTTCTTGAAGTCTTGGGCTGTCTTCTAGGTAACAGTTAAAGGTTTCTTCCCAAAACTCTCTGACAAAATCATTATGGCTGTCTTTCTTTGGCTGGACCTGCTGTAAGAACTCCCTAAAGCCGGGTATAAGTCCTGCTCTTAAAGCAAAACCAAGAGTTCCTCCAACAACATCTAAATATTCTGGTTTAGCGATGAGAGAGGAGCTTGCCCATGCTTCACTCGCTAACCAGGTGCGATCTGTGATGTTTCTCCTGACCATCTCTTTGATTAAAGGCTCAATATCTGGGCCACCAGCAAAAACCACAATTACTTTAGCTGTGGAGTTTTCAATTCTGTCGGCCAGAGCTCGGATTTCATGATCCTCAAAGTACTGAGAAATAAGTTCATTCAGATGAATGCAGATGTCTCGCTCTTCCATTTCTTTTTCAAACTTTTCTATTCCTGGGCGCCCATAGTCATCATCCGAAGCAACAGCAATCACCCAGTTCCACTGGAAGTACTCTATGATGTCTGCCATGGCTGTGGCCTGGTATTCATCTGTCGGAATGGTTCTCATGAAAGACTTATACTGATTCTTGTTGCTCAGGAGTCGACTAGAAGAAGCATAACTGATCTGAAACAGGAAAGATTTATATTTCAGGTTCAGGTTGTTTACATGTTGTAATTCAAGTATTCTGCACACCTTTATCATCAACTCAACTTTGACTTTTAATTTAACCTCACAGATTAGTTGGATCAATAAATTTGGTTACAAACCTATTGACTGGATACTGACCTGAGGGATGTAGAAGAGACCAAGAAGGTTGGCAACTGCTGTGGAGACGGCAGATCCCGCAGCCCCAACAACTGCAATGGTCGATGGGACGTGATCAGTGCAGTTGCAAAACTCATCTAAATTCAGGGAGTCAATCTTGTTTTGAGCCACAAAACTGAGGGTAGCCTCCAAAGCTTTTGACACAGTGTTGCATGTGTCAAAGATCCTGTAGCCCAGGGTGATGTTAGGCAGTAAAATGCTGCTGTTGTTGATCTCCTCAATGGCAAAAATCATTGCCTGCAGCCAGCGAAAACCCCGGAAATTGAATCTGTAAAAATAAACAAGATGAGTTCAACAAATTCAGTGTTGAAAGTAATTTAAGTAAATGTTTATGGAGCACACGCAAACAATTGCTGGTTAATTTCCCCCCATGTCATATATCATTTCATTCTTCTGCAGTTTTCGTTTTGCACTGAACCTTTGTAGGTGGAACTTTTCATTTCGATCCCATTTCATATTTATAACTCTGAGATGAGTGATATATCATTTGAAAGCTGGTGAGATGAAAAAATGTCTATGGTGTACTTCAGACAAATAATTTTGTGACAAAAAGGAATAATAATAGCTTAATCATTTAGGTTGTAAAGGCAAATCAACTAACCCAAATGTTTTTTCTAAAAGAATTATATAAAAATGGGATATTATATACCATATTGAGAATATGTGTAGGGAGCTAAAGATAAGGGTGATGATAAATGGCCTTGTAGGATCAAAGACTTGATTTATATATCTTTTAATTTAAACATAATTTTATCAGGAAGCCCCCTGAGATCAAATCTCTTTTCAGTCAAGAGGCACATTGTGTACCAAAACACGTAAAAGGCATATACATTCACTTAAAGCTGCAGTATGTAACTGTATATGTATATATAATGTATATATAATATATTAAATCTGTTAAAACTGTTGCAATAGAGTTCATAAGCACTATTTTACCATTCAGGCAAGCCGTGTATAGTGTGTTATGAAGCTAAATGTGGAGAGTGAATATAACAAGCTTTTCAACTCTTGCCATTCTGCCATTTAAAAAAAATATTGTGTACTGTGAAGACACCAGGAGTTCTTTTTTCAGTTTTATTTGAAATGCCAGTAGATATTCATTAAGTTTCTACTTGCATATTTTTGCTGCCATATCTTAAAAACTGGTTTGGTGAGTTAATCATAAACATGACAAATCTTACCGAACACATTGTGTCGATTCGGGTCGAGCTGCTAGGTCTTGGTCTTTAGATGCAACACCAAAGTGCATGGGGAAAAGACCTCCAAGCAAAATGTCTCCGGTCATCTGTGCTCGTTGGTGGGGCCCATATGTTGAAATCACATATTTGGACCCCAACACTATCAGATAATATACGAACAGTCTCATCTTCAATACGGTAGGAGTATTTTCTGTGCCTTGTCGGGATCAAGATGGTATTATGCTCTTCTTCCTCCACTCCCCTTGATGATCTGATTTCTTTTATTCATGTTTGTATTGTGAGAATAAATACCTGGGGGAGAAATAGAAAAGGGAAAGCATGTTTTGCCTTTCCAGACGACAAGATGAATTTAGCACATAATAGAGTTTTGTGCTTAATAAACTTCAGGTGCTAAGATCGCTTCTCTATAAATAAAATAACGGGCTGCAAAACAAATAGAGAAACCGACCAACAGTTTGTATAATTTGTGAGTTTTTTGGGCAACAATATTAGACAGACCCAAAACCGAACATTTCACTCCTGAGTCATAAGGTTTCATCAGGTCTGCTTGAAATACGCCGAACAGACGCAGGATTTCCACAGCTAAGTGCTGAGTCACACCATAACAACCCTCCTTCAGGCGGACCTTAAAGCTGTGGCCAGTGAACTGCAGTAACCATGGAGAAAGTCCATGGCTGCTCCTCCAAAACTAGTTAATACTGCTGGAAAAATGCTGGAGCAGAGCTCTGATAATGAAGTCACTACCTCCCCTGAAACGTTTTTTGGAGGAAGGAATGGTAGAAGAGCTTTTGTAGTGTCCAATGAAAATGTTTCCTTGAAAAATCATAAAACTTCCTATTTTAAATAGTGAAGGACCTTGTCTTTTTGTTAAATGTAAAAATGTAAACAAAACACCAAAGATTTTTTGTCCTTCCACATCAAAGAAAATAAATAAATATACTTAATATGAAGTTAAAATAAGTGCCTCTCAATTCCCAAGAGTAGTGATACTTTCTGATTCCAGCTAGAAAAAAACTTTAAATATTTACAGCCACATTTTCTTTGCAATTTTGAACAATTTCCAAATATTAAAAAAAAAAAAATTACACATGAATCATAAGAAGAAAACTCACCATCGGAGTTCTTCTATAGCAGATAAACCTCAAACTGTCATCCTGCAGCTCTTAGGCAGCTTCAAGCTCTTTATCTGAAATATCCAGGATGCTGAATGAATTCAAAGGACTCTGCTGCCGGCAAAACCTCTTTCTGTTGGATAAATCATTAACAGAGAGAAGGATTGTTCATTTCCTTCAGCTAATGAAGTCTGCTCATGGTTAATTCCTCCCAAAGTGGTCACAATGAAAAGTTGTCTCATATTTCTTGCTACTGACAATTATTTTCGAGGCACTTTAGAAGCAGAAAAAGAATAAGTATGGGCAGGTGCAAACAAATATATTGGTGTCCATCTTTTACTACAGGAGAGTTATATCACATTAAAGTACAAGTTCATTTTAGCTTTTAATTATTATTTTTAATGATTATTGTTCTTTACAAAATTATTGTCAATGTTACGAACATTTTCAGAGGAAGATTTATAACCCTGCAATAAAAAAAAGTTTTTATTGTTAGGCTTTTTGTATACATTTACCAATACATAAGGCAAGCTATGTAAGAAATAAATCTAATTGTCTCCAAAAACAACTTTTTTCTTCCATGATTCCTTTTCTTTGCATTTGACATCAAGTGATTAATTTTGAAATCCTGCTTTTCATTGTAACTTAACCCGCAGCATGTTTAAGGGAACCCATGGAAGCGCTGGATTGCACCACAATGTTCCACAAACAGTGGGCTGAGTCCTTCTGCTCTGATGAACTCGTATTCAATTTGTTGCTGAGCAGACATACCCAGGGAAAATATTTCCCTTTACAACATGTTGACTCATCTGTGTTCCAAACCAGCTCAGCGTCCATCAATTACAAGAATCTAAAAAGGACATTTAATTACGAACTACTTTTTATAGCAGAAAAGTACGAAAAACTTTTATTAATGTGCAATTACTGAAAGGTAACATAGACCCCCTGCATTTGATGAGGTCACTGTTAACTAATTACAAATTTTCATACAAACCTTACCTCATAGATTGCCAATTTTGAACCTAAACAAAACTTGAGCAAAAACACAAATAAAAACACTTTTACTATCATTTAAACCGAAATCAGTAAGTACATTGAACCTTATCCAAACTGCTTTGTATTTTATGAAGTCTGTCTCATTGCCTGTTGTTCCCTCAGATAAATTCTTCAGATCTTGTCCTTTTTTCCCCAGAATTGGCACATAAGTGTGAAATGTAGCGTAATGTGTAAAAAATGTTGAGCAGTGGCGACTTCACAGAGGATGGGTTTTATCCTCACACATGGTGTTGACTCGTAGGATCAATATACAGCCACACTCTGCAAGACTCAGCTGAAAAGGTAAGAGCTCTTTCTCAAAGAATAAATATAGGTATTTACATTATAATGTATTTAAAAAATTTTGTTTTAACTGAATAGGAATACTTGTTAAACTGGGATTATGTAAAACACACATTTGTTTTAATAATGAGGTAGAGTTGTCCTGGTGGTATTTAAATTAAATATTAGACAAAATACACATTTACTTTTGTAAATCAGCCCCAAACAAAATGTGTGCCTGATATGCTAATGCTAGCATTTGTTTAAAGAGACTTTCAGCAAGGAGACAAGTGTGGTTCTTCACAACAAAAATATGTTAGTTCAGTGCAACTGAATGAGTGATTAAACATGCATCAGTTGTCACCATTAGCAGTTGTATGAAAGGTGGTCTCTGCATACCCCATTCTTCTTGTCCCACCATCCAAACAGATGCCAGACCTGGAATTTATGCACAATATTAACATGGCACGAATGGAACAGGTTTTATGAAATTAATGAAAATTTGATATGAAAACTCTGTAACCATAAGATTTGACCATAAGAATTGCAGTTTTAATCTGTGTATCATTCTAAGGTTTCCTATTACCAAACAAAATTTTTAGCAACATCTCACAACTGTAAATATTGAACAAATATTCTAAATATTCAAAGGAATATTTGTTGAAGGTATAAATTTTGATACAGACACGACAAATTGCAGTCGAGATTTTTCAAAAAATAGTAAAATTGTCCTTTACCACCAAATTGACAGATACCAACTTCATAAAGTGCTGCCTTAAGTTTTTTATATTATGTGTTGTATTGAATACCTAGGAGTACAATCACACAACATGCTAATAAGTAGCAGAGTTGTTTTTGGTGCATCTGATGAATGACTTTTTAAATGCTGGACATGCTGGGGTATATCCAGTCAAGAACACCTACTGGAAACACCTCACTACGCTAACAATAGCGATGATAAATGGTAGCAAATAAAATCACCTATTTTGTTTCTTTTTCATATATTTCCCAACAACTGCAGTAGTTTTTAAGGGGGTAGTGGGGAGGGGGGAGGTGTAGATACACAATAATTCAGATAAATGTTTTAGATATCCTTGAAAAATCTTCACCATTAACTCGACATATCTGGTTTAACAGATGTCTGACGCAAAGATGCTACAGTTCCTCCAGAGCATTTCCCGTAGGAAACCTTTGGAGCCGGAAGACGAAGTGTCCAACTTTCAGCGCTGCCTGACCACCCTCGACCTGGTGGCTCTGGGGGTCGGCAGCACCCTGGGGGCTGGTGTTTATGTCCTCTCAGGAGAAGTGGCCAGGACCATAGCTGGTCCTAGCATAATTATTTCCTTCCTGATAGCAGCTGTAGCCTCTGTCTTTGCAGGATTGTGTTATGCTGAATTTGGAGCTCGGGTTCCTAAAACAGGATCTGCCTATCTCTACAGCTATGTGACTGTGGGGGAGATATGGGCTTTTATTACTGGCTGGAACCTAGTCCTATCTTATATCATTGGTATGCAGCACAAGTGTGATATAATAATGAAAACTTCTATTTTTAGTTGTTTTTTTTTTTTTCTTGTAAAACTGTCTTAGGTGCAAAATATAAAGATAAATTAAATCATTTCTTTCAGTACTTTGAACAATATTCATATTTATTGACATTTTCACACACTTGGAACTCCAAATCTGTAACTTTAACTAGATAGCCCTAAAGGAGCAAATAACAAACATTTCCATGATACAGCCTCTGAAAATATGAATGTGCATTTGTATTCAGAATCCAGAATTTGGATTGGTTGCTTCTTGAACAGCCTACACACAGGCCGACTCACTTTGTAAATTATACGATTTTCTAAAGCAACCGGTTGCACTGGATCAAATTAAAAGGGTTAGAATACAAATGCATGCTGCACTTTTCCATGAATTGTTTTCTTTTTACGTCCCAGTTTGTGACTTATTTGAGTTGGAAATCCAAAAGAATAAACTGAAATTTGTGCTTGTAAAAAGGGAAAAGTGAAGGGGTAAAAAATGTTTTCTTTTTCAAGGCATTACACATTGTATGAAGTTTGCTACATGTTAGGTAAAATTTTGTTACCCTTTTTAAACACTTTTTTTCTTGTGTCTTCGGTAAAGGAACAGCAAGTGTTGCAAGAGCATGGAGCGGGACCTTTGATGATCTCACTGGAAACATGATTGGCAACTCTCTGGGCAAAGAAGCCATGATAAATTTACCTGGACTCACTCCATACCCAGATTTATTTGCAGCTGGCCTTATAATGCTCTTATCAGGCAAATTTCATTATTTACCATACATTTACATGTATTCAACAAAAAGCATCCAGTGTGTATGTGTTCAAACTGACTATTTCTTCATTTTACTTTTCATAGGAATTCTTGCATTTGGAATAAAAGAGTCAGCTATGATAAATAAGGTATTTACAGCCATAAACATTATTGTGTTGCTGTTTGTTATCCTTTCTGGTTTCATCAAAGGGGACATCAACAACTGGTACACTAATGAAGACACTTTCCAAAGAGCACTTCAGTATGAGCATCTTTTGGTTTAAAGTTGTATTTGAGTTGCTTCTGTGTGGTTCAAACTGACTGATGACATGTCCTTTATTTAAAGAAATTACACATTCCTTAATAACACCAACCAACGTGGAACTGGAGGATTTTTTCCCTTCGGCTTTGAGGGAACATTAGCTGGAGCAGCCACTTGCTTTTATGCATTTATTGGATTTGACTGCATTGCAACAACAGGTAACTAAAAGGTTATTTGTTCCAGAGTTGCAAACCTAAATTGTTCAAAGCAACATGTTTTTATATCTGTGAGACTTTCTGAAGAAAGAATATTTACTTTGGTTGCGTCCTCAGGAGAGGAAGTTCAGAATCCTCAGAAGTCGATCCCAGTCGGGATCGTGGCATCCCTCCTCATCTGCTTCCTGGCTTACTTTGGTGTGTCCGCTGCCTTGACTCTGATGATGCCATACTATTTGCTCAGCATTAACAGCCCATTGCCTGTGGCTTTCTCATATATTGGTTGGGGCCCGGCAAAGTATGCAGTGGCCATTGGATCCCTCTGTGCACTTTCAACAAGGTACAAATCCCAATTTAAGTTTGAAACTCAATAAAACTCCATCCAGATTTTCAGAACATCTCACCGTTCTTGTTTTTTAGTGTAGACAAAATTGATATGGATATGAACATTGCAAGAATACTGCTGGATATTTAAGCAATGGTAAATAATGTTTACTGAATGTTTTTCATCTAGTCTGCTGGGATCAATGTTCCCGATGCCTCGTATTCTCTTTGCCATGGCCAGAGATGGACTTCTCTACAGTTCTCTCAGTAAAATGAGTTCCAGAAAAAGTCCTGTCATTGCAACGGTTGTTTCTGGGATTATTGCAGGTAATGCATCAAATATTCAATTCATTTTCATGTTTTTGTTTTTTTGTTTGTTGTTTTAATTATTTTTTCTCATTATTTCTCTCTAAGCTGATTTTGTTTTTTTTTTGTTGTTTTTTTTTTACTGAAATGAAAATTTATTCAAAAATAGTCAAAGCACTTTTTGAACTGCATGGCTCAAATATTGAAATGTATGAAATAGTTTGTAAGTGTGATTTAATTAAACTTATGTTAAATCGAGTTAACATAATCATGTCTTTGCAGCCATCATGGCAGCATTCTTTGACTTGAGGGCGCTGGTTGACATGATGTCAATTGGAACACTCTTTGCCTATTCACTTGTTGCCATCTGTGTACTTATACTAAGGTAAAAATCACTGTCCACTTCATTATTGTTTATTTTCTAGATTCAAAGTTGCAATGCTTTTTGAGATTGTGTTTGATTTACTGCACCTTTAGATGCCATAGGTTTTATTGTAAACCAAAACACTTCACTCTAAAATGACTTATACCCCTGACACATTTAGGCCTAGATACTGTATATTTTTTTTTTCAACCTGAAAGTTTGTTACTGATAGAAAATAAAAGTGAATATCTTTGTGAAAGTGAAAGCAGTGCTCAGATATTTGGTATTGTGGTTAGATGCTGAAGCACTTGTCTTTTCAATTTCAAAGTGCTCATTGTATGAAGCAAGAGAACAAATGTTGTTTTTTTACGCACCTGTAAACTGTACTGAAATACATTTGTGAGTTGCATCATAAAGGCGTTGTATCAAAAGAAACAGGAAACATGATGCTGAGTTACTACGACAGCAAACGCTGCATGAAAACATCATCAGTAGGTGCAGAACAATTTATAAGAACTGATTAACTGTTGCGTTGTTTTACTACACTTTAGAGCTAATGAGTTTTGAAACATACACAGGGAATCTTTTTTTAATAACCTTTAAAGTTTATATGAAAAAGCTACATGCATGCAACATCCCAAACTTATTTGCATCTCTTTACTTGTACAGGTACCAAGCTGAGCTCAGTGAAGATTCAAATTTAATCAAGTCAGAACCATTCACATTAGGAGGTTTACTGTATCCTCCCTCCCAAGGAACCCCACAGACATCAAAGAATGTGACTATTTTAACTATTGCTACTGGTAATTCTCATTTATCTCCTGTATCCTTCATACTTCACACAAAAACTGTTTATTGTGAAGGATTGCTTAATTTTCCATTACCTCTTCTCCCCAGTTTTAATTTGCATAATTCTGAGCATCTTACTGTTCACGGGTACAGACTCCCAATGGTGGATTTTACTTTGTGTTTTTGTGTTTGGGCTGATACTCATTGTTATTGTATTACTCATCTGGAGACAGCCACAGAATCCAGCCAAAGCTGCTTTCATGGTATGCTAATGATGCATGTTTATGCAGTATCTGATTTGTATTGTCAGTTATCAAAATCTTGATGTGATAGTATTTCAGTTATTAACTAGTATTACAAACTTTGTCTGGAAACCTTTTTTCTTCAAAAATCACTATTTTTTTTCTTTTTGTCCACAGGTCCCTTTTGTGCCTTGGCTTCCCATTTTTAGCACTTTTGTCAATGTCTATCTCATGGTTCAGCTTGGATCACCCACCTGGATTCGTTATGCAGTCTGGATGGCAATAGGTATGACAAGTTGACGTAACAGCTTCAGAAAAAGACACATTTAATGTGAAAATCCTCTCACAATGTCAGTTTGATCACAGATGATGTAACTTTTTTCAACAGGTTTAATCATCTACTTTTGTTATGGGATTCAGCACAGCGTACAGAAGCAAAGGATGGAGAACTTGGTTTTTAAAATATCACCACAATGATGTGGAAAAAGTTTTGAATCTAAATATTAAAGGAATTTTATGCTCAAAGCATTTGCATTAATTTTCGAAAAGTATTTGCCTCTGGTGTTAAGCCTTTTATATTAACTGTGCTACTTAGATTCTAGAAAAATAACTTTTACACAAACATAACATAATATTGAACCATATTTCTGTTTTACTAAAAATGAGCAACATCATATTCCCACAAGGTGACAGACAAAATTCTGTCACTTGTAAGGTTTGTCCTAAGAAGTAGAACATGTCAATAAATTTGTATTTTGATTATGAGGCAAAACACTGCTGTACTTTGTAACTGAAAATTATCTATCTATCTATCTATCTATCTATCTATCTATCTATCTATCTATCTATCTATCTATCTATCTATCTATCTATCTATCTATCTATCTATCTATCTATCTATCTATCTATCTATCTATCTATCTATCTATCTATCTATCTATCTATCTATCTATCTATCTATCCAAGGACTGTGAAGAAATTTTCATAGACTTTGAGCTGTGTCACATTTGTATCAAATTTACAGACATTCGCTAATTCGCAACACAGTTAAGAATCTTTGTTTTTCTGATGTTTACATGAACTCCATGGAGATGAATGCTGAACTCACCTTCACATTCATAAAATGGAGGAGGACGGAACCCAAAAAAAACCTAGCGGCATTTCAAGTAGGCAGAGTTTATTGAACGCACAACCCTTGACAGTACTAACCAATGAGAAGAAAGTAAGTCATCGGTCTCAGCCAATCACAGAAGGGGAAGCGCATTGTTCAAAAAACCAAACGTCGTCGGGTAGAACCAGTCAGCTGGAGAGCTGAGCAGCGAAAACAGAGAACGTGGTTTGATACACCAGACTTAAAGAAAGTATTTTGCTTTATTTGCAGTCTTTAAAAGACATTTATTGGATTGTTTTTTCTGGAATCTAGTCGGCCTTTTTTATTTTGACAAGACAAACAGACCGTTGCTTTAAAGGTAAGTCATTCAATACATGTTAAAACCTCGGACAGTTAGTTCTGGATAAAATTAATGTATTTCAGAAACTTTCTAATTAATCACAAGAATATATAAATCGTTTAGTCGATCGGTGTAGATGGGCGTCTCGCTTTTGCGCACGTTTTGGAGGAAAATGAGTGTAATCGTATCAAATTATATCAAATAATTTTGAGTTTTATGCGTTATAAACCCGATATGGTGTTAGCTGCACGCCCTAGGCTGACACTAGTGTGTAACATAGCCTAGCAAAATAACAAGTATTCTCAGTGTAATGTTTTTGAAGGAAAAAAACAGCAAAAAACTACTACAGTAGCCCGCTATTTCAATTATTTATTTTATAATAATAATACAACATCATACAAACATTCAATGAGTTTTAGTCCGAGGTAATTATCTGCAGTGTGTTCCCCTGTCGCTAGATGCCGCTAGTAACCCCAAGCCACAGTTATTTAATTTAGAGAAATGTTTTGAGTAAGTGAACACTAGAGATATAAGCTGTTTCATGTTATTAGAAATTTGCCAGATTATAATTAGCATATTTCAGAACACTTTTCAAGAAAAGATTAGCTTTTAATCTGTGTCTTCTATTATTTTGCATCATGAGCAACCATATAATAAAGTATTTTTTACTAGCCTGATTACAGAATCAGATTTCTCTCAGGACACTAAATTTTCTGAAACAAAAATGGTTAAAGTGTTAAGGACTATAAATGTACAAAGTGATATTTCAGAAAGCCATGTACTTGGACATCCCACTTTCATTCCAAAGAAACACATGATGATTTGCTGTTGCAGGAAAGCATGGCGCTGTCTTTGTCTTCCCCGTATGGATGTCACTCTGATGATGAAGAGGATCTGGCTGTGTTTGAGTCCACAGCAGCAGAGTACGGAGGAATGACCAGACCACGTCTGCCTGAGATCTCTGTTATTTCTCCAGGGCTTGAAACCAGGCCGACCATTTCACAGTTGGTGAGACTCAACAAAAACATGCTGCTGTTATTTTTATTTTTTATTTTTTTGTCACTGTGTTACAAAAACGCTGTGATATATTGGTTAAGCTGTACCGATATATCAACAAATGTTAAAGCAAACTTGTTATTTTTACCTTTGTCTATTTTAACTTGATCTAATATTTATCCTAATGGAAAAGTCAAAGCAGCAAGTTATTCTGTCTTATTTTTTCATGTAGAAAGTTGCTGCGAAACCTGGCAGTTCTGGTGAGGGGACCTCAGAAAGGGTGAAAGTTTTTCTGCGCATCCGCCCACTGACTGACTCAGAAAAAGGACAAGAGCAGGTTGGAAAGTCTTGTTTGTAACTATTAGCATTTGAGTTCTCTGAAATGCACCTTCACAAGCAAGTTATTCATGCTTGTGAATAACCTCTAGTCACTTCCTGTCTTTTCTCTCTTCTCTTCCAGGGCTGTGTGGCGATCCAGGATGAGGAGACATTGCTGCTCAAAGCTCCATATGAGTCTCAGAACATGAGGATGGCAGAAAGAGGCATCACCCAGAGCATTCACAAGTTCAGTTTCTCAAAGGTAGGAGAGTTGCAGGTTTGCTTGCTCTTCTTAAGCTAAAGTTTGAGAGAGTAAAATCAGGGTAACTTGAAAAATAAGAAGCTGAGATTAAACGGTGTTATTTTTGACCCAAGTAATACATAAAAAAAAATTATATGGAAGAAAGAACTCATGATAACATATCTGTTATTTAGAAAGTAGCAGATCTAAATATTTTTCCATTGATTTTCTTTCCTAGATATTTGGTCCAGAAACGACTCAGCAACAGATTTATGAAGGCACAATGAAGAAAATGGTGAACGATGTTCTCAAAGGAGAAAACAGACTTCTCTACACTTACGGCGTCACCAACTCTGGAAAGACTTACACTATTCAAGGTACATTACCTCTTGTAGTTTAAGCCATTTAACCCTTTTGGTTATATGGCTTAAATGTAAACTGCATATGTAAAACTTTCCCCTTTAGGCAATGGTCGAGAGGCAGGCCTGTTGCCACGGGCGTTGGTGTCTCTGTTCGGGAAGCTGCAGGGTCGTCTCTATGGTGCAATGGACCTGAAGCCCGTCATGTATCAGGATGTCAGGCAGCTGGACAATAGTGAGATCAAGATGGAAGAAATACGAAGAAACTCCCTGCTCAAAGAGGTAAAAGACGGCCTGTCAGCATAGTAAACTTTCTGTCAAATAAGAAAGATTTGCACTCTTGGAAAAATTAAAGTTTAAAGAAATGGGTCTTTTACTGCAGTGTCATGGTTGCAGACTAGAAACTGTGGTGTTTTCTATGTCAGTTTATTTTTATCTCCTTTTTTAAAAAGGACTATAAATGACTATAAATTTTTTGTAAGAAAAACAGATTTTTATCCTGCCTCTTTTGTCACAGTTGCAATTGTTTAAAAATATGCTATAATTTTATGTTACATTATATTTTTGCATTGGTGATTTTGTATTCAACTCTGTTCCCCTCTGATCGGTTGTATTCAATTTAAAGGCTAAAGTTCCACTATTCCACTCCATTCAAAGGGGATTATCTGTCTTTCTTACTAACCAACATAAATAGTTTTGCACTGATTCTGTGTCATAGTTTAGACTCACAGCTCTGTTATTCTTCCAATGTTTTGAAATCACCTTCAGACTCGGTAGCTGTTTAAATTATTGTATTAGATTAGTAAAAAAGGTTTTGCAGATTTTAACTCATAAACCATACTGATGTGTTTCAGGATGAAAATCAAACTTCTCGTCGAGCTGGAACCACCACAGCCTGGGACAGTGGCATTGGAGGGCTTTCTTCCACCACACACACTGCTACTCAGCTTGAAGGTTGGACATAAAATGATACCTTATAGTTATTTTCTTTCATGGTACTCCCGTAGATTTTTTTCATTACTTGTAATGCAAAAAAGTAGAAGTATGAAATAATAAAACTGTCAACTATGATATTAACGTACCTGCAGAATCAGCTGTTTTTGATGCACTGAAAAAGGATATCTGATAAATTCTCCCCTCTCTGTTTACAGACACGGACAGCGTGTGTCTGGATCCCAACAGTCTGTCACTCAGTGGAGGCTGTGACCTGGAGGAAGGGTTGCAGTTTTCCGTCTGGGTCTCCTTCTATGAGATCTACAATGAGTTCCTGTATGATCTGCTGGATGCTTCGCCTTACCAGCAGCCCCGAAAAAGAGTTACTCTGCGGCTCAGTGATGACAAGCAGGGCAATCCTTATGTCAAAGGTCATTCTCGTTTATTCACAGTAATATCTTTGAAGTATTTTTTTTTATGAAGTAATAATTGTCTGTCTTCCTTTTTGTCATATCAGATCTCACTTGGATTCAGATTCGCAGCGCTGAGGAGGCCTGGAGGATCCTGAAGGCGGGACGGCGTAACCAAAGCTTCGCCAGCACTCACCTAAACAAAAACTCCAGCAGAAGGTTGGACCCTGTTACACTTTTCTTTCTTTAAACATCTTCTTGACATGTTTCCAAAATGAATTTATTCAAATTTGATGTTTATTTTATTTTTTTTCCTCATATCATTAGCCACAGCATCTTCTCCATCCGCGTCCTCCATGTTCACCCAGAAGCCAGTTCAGGACAGACCATGCACATCAGCGAGTACGTTTTAACTGATTTTAATTTGAAATGATTGCTTTTGTTTTTTTGAGGTAGTAAAACTAAGCGTTGCCTCGTTCGCAGGCTGACTGTGTGCGATCTGGCCGGGTCGGAGCGCTGTAGAGAGCAGCATAATGGTGAGAGGATGAAGGAGGCCAACAACATCAACACCTCCCTCCTGACGCTGGGACGCTGCATCGCTGCTTTGAGGCACAACCAAAACAATAAGTACGACGCTTGTGAAAGGCAAAATGCAAGCGACAGAATGAAAGCATGTTTTGACTTCAGTGTGAATCTAAAATGCGTTGCCAGGTCCAGGCCCCCGCAGGTGGTTCCTTTCAGGGACAGCAAACTGACCCGGGTCCTGCAGGGCTTCTTCTGCGGCAGAGGAATCTCCTGCATGGTGGTCAACATCAATCCATGCACCTCCATTTATGACGAGACCCTTCAGGCACTCAAGTTCTCTGCTATAGCTACTCAGGTGATTAAAAAAATCTCTTACTATGAAATTTCTGAGATGGATTTTTGGCTCTGCATTCAAGAAGAATGTGAAAGAAAGATGAGTAGATTGTTGGCTTCATTGGAACGTTCTGGTGGTGCAAGCTGGAAACTACCACATCGGATCTTTTTCTGATCAGTGAGTGCTTCACGCTAAACTACCTGATCTCACTGATAATTCTTTGTTGTGGAAGCTACCGAGTGAAGACTCAAAGTTGTGTTGCTTTGCAATTTGTCAGTTCGAAAATGAACTCTGAGGAAAGGCAGAGATGCAAGAAGCTCTTTAAATTTTCTATAAGGTGTTGATCTTTCTGCACTTTATTCAAGCTGGACCAGGCTGGAAAAAAAAAAAACATTTGCAATGATGTTCTATTTATCTGAAATGAGTTGGCTAAAATCTGTGTAATTCCAGCTTGTCCACGGCCCGACCACTAAGACCAGAGTGGCCTACATCCTGTCTCTGCTCCGAGACCCTGGAGCACATGGCAGTGAAAACACTGTGATAGAGGAGGAAGAGGATGAAAGTGACGTAGAGGATGGAGATATCACCTTGTTGAATACGGAGGTACTGTTATTCATCGCTCTTATTCTTTTGGATGAGGTAACAATTCCATGTTTAGCAGAGCAAACCCATCTGTTAAAATATTGGCAAAAAAGCTTTTAATAGATGAATTAGTTGCTCTATTCTTTAACAACTAAAAAATAGAGCACAGTGTAACAAACTTCATTAAATGATTTATAATTACCGTATTTTCCGGACTATAGAGAGCACCTCACTATAAGCTGCACCTACAAAGTAAAAAAAACGAAACAGGAAACGTACAGATATATAAGCCGCACCGGGCGAGAAGCCGCTGGTATCTCCGCTGTTTTCCACAAGGACGCAGCAGAGGTAATAAATCTGCTATTCGGGACGCAGCCCTGCGTCTCTAACTCCGAACCATGGATTCATTCACGCAGCGGCTATCGATCTGTACTGCCAGATCGATAGCCCTCAACTTAAACGCTGCATCATATGAACTTCTTCATGTGGTTTCCATGATGATGGGGTTTGAGTTGAAGAAATTTCACCGTCTGCCTGCTGGTGGCATGGACTTGTTCCAAATGAAAATCTGTGCTTTCTTCTTTGACTTCCAATGATTCACTTCCTGCTAAAGAGCCCCCTGGTCCAAAAAATACGGTCATTTAATTACCTGCTTTGTTTTTGGTGATAGATTTAAGAGTGTTTAATTGTTGGAAATCCATAAATTGTTTTAATTTTAGTGTAATTTGAAAATCTGTAAAGTATCTTCACACATTTAAAATCTGGAACATTTTCACTAATCTGCCATCCAACTGTGTTTTATAGTCTCTACTGCAGGCCATCGACGTCCTGAAGAGAGAAGTGCGGCGCCAGCGGGAAGAAAAAGAAGTCCTGGAGGCTAATGTGAGAGAGCAGGTCGTCTCTGAAATGATGGAAGTCATCACAGGAATGCAAGAGGGATTCACGTATGTAGGCTTCATCTATTGCAGAATTTAGTTTGATTTAAAATACTTTGCAGCAGGAGTGTCAATATACAAGGTGGATTAATTAAAGGCTTGGTCAAACTTCCACGGCAAACTGATTTTAAAAAACAATTTTTTTTATGTTGTATTTGTTTATATCTGTTGGTTCAGCACACCAGTCCAACAGATCAACATTATGAACAGGCTGCCTGTTTTTCACCTTTTTGTTTGGCTAGATGTGACTGGTAGCATGAGGTCGCTAATGAATGTCAACAGGAGAGGGGGATTGTGGGTTCTGACTGACATGATAATGCAACAACAGATAATCATTGAATTTATTATATTGTGTAATGTGTGTGTGTGCTTTGCCTGTCAGAAGGCCAGCTCTAATAGGCATTGATCTTTTGGGCCAAATGTAATTACATTGTTGGCCAGTAGGCCTGAGTTTGACACATGTGCGCTACAGACCCTTGAAAAATAAGCAATTATTTTCAAGTACCAACACTGTTTTTAAAATCATTTTATTAGACAGACTCCTTTGTCTGTCTAAAAAAATAATATATATATATATATATATATATATATATATATATATATATATATATATATATATATATATATATATATATGCATACGTGTGTGTGTTATGAAAACTGGCTTTTTCCAGCATTTTGCAAGTGACATCCCTTATTATCTGAACTTAAATGTGTTCAAATCATTGATGGTTTTGTTTTCTTGAGTTATCAATACAACCCAAATATAATTGTAATATTTAAAATAATCTTCCTTTAGATCCTCTTAGATTAGGGTTTTAAACTGGCCTTTGGCTCTCAGGCTTGGGTTTGACTTTTTGTTAAAATTTAACAAAATGAAAGCAACCCACAACTATTTAATGTAGAATAAATGAATCCAGATCTCACAAATTAAATGTGGAATGTTGTAACTAAACTTACTACTGTAGTGTGTCAGATGCAGTGAGCTGAGGTTCACTGATTGCTACTTTTAATGGTTAATTCTTTGTAACAAGAATTGACTTGGCTCACATGACACAGTAACATTAAGATAAAGAAAGATGCTGAACTGGATGTGATGGACGTGGATGATGAGTTGTTGCGTCTTCCTGTCAAACAGTGAGACGTTGGAGGCTGAGAGGGCTCTGATCGAAGAGAGGTATGAGGACAAAATATGTAACCTGCAGAAACATCTGAAGAAATTCTACAGTGAGGAGCTGAAGGTAAGATTTATCTTGCTGTGCGTTTAGAGACTAAAATGTTCTTGAACATTTTCACATCGTTTCACCAAAAACAGACAAGGCTTTTCGGAACAAGTATTCAAATTTTTTGAATTTGATTGCATCTCTTTACTTTCCAAAATGTTAAAGCTCACAGAGGTAGGTCTGTGCAGGGTGTTAGGATAAAAGTGAAGGTCTCAGGAAAACGCTGCTATTTCTATCAGTGCTGTAACCAGGTAACTTCTGAAGGTTAAGCTTGTATTCTTGGTTTGTTTCATAGGAGCGTGATCAGGAAATTGAAGCTTTGGCTGCTGCCCTTGACAAAAAGCAGAAGGAAGATGGCGTCTCCATGACAACACCACCGGTAGAGTCAGAGGGGCCTCGGCGCTCTCACCGCCTCTCGTCTCAGACTGAGCTGAACCGACTGCGGGCCGAACTCGACCAGTGTCGCGCTGAGCTTCTCACCAAGACCCAGGGTACAGTCCGACTGCAGCGTCTTCAGTCCGAAGCGTTATTAGTTGTTATTAGCAGCAATTGAGCGTGTTGCTCTGTTTGCCTGTGCAGACCTGGTGAAGCTGAGGATGAAGCTGGATGTGCCGGGTTCGGCCGGCGCCCTCACCGCCGCAGCGGATCGCAAGCTGCAGGAGGGTCAGCGGGTCAGTTCCAGCTCCATCACCTCAAAGGAACTTTTTCTTTCAGCTGCTAGTAATCCTCTTCCCTCTAGCAGAGAAAAAAATATTCTCTTTTTCTTCTTCCTCAACAGAACCTCCGCCAGCTCCGACTGGACCTGCAGAAGCTGGGAGTGGATCTGCAGTCTGGTGAAAGAGCTTGTTGCCGCAACACAGGAGGAGAGAGGCTGCGGCACACACTCACTGCTGCAGACGATACTCTAGCCAAACAGGTAGAACAAATGATCCTGTTAAGTTTCTATAGGTACAACTAAATAACTAAGAATGTCAAAGATAGGATTTATTTCTATAATGCCATTCAAAAAGTGAAGTTTGCATATTATGTAGATGTCTTGAACACAAAGTGATTCATTTTAAGAATTTATTTCCATCTTTGTGAATTATGGCTTGCAGCTAACGAAAAGACAAAATAGTTTTTAATTTTTCAATGACCAGATTTCAATGGATTTCCATCAGCTGGAAGCTAGAATTATCCAATCACTTTGAATGCGAATAGTGTATTCTTCAAATTAAATTTCTGAAATAAGTTTTTGATGTGATTTATTGATATCCACTCTAGAATAAGTTATAAAGTTTTGTTTTTTAATTTCTTATTTTGAAATACTTTTCTTCTCTCCCTTTCCTTCCTAACATTCTTGTTGCACAGCCAGCTTTAAAACTGAATTTGGGTTTCTAACACCTTCACCAGGTGATAACTGGGCTGGAACACGTTGCATTTTTCTCTTCCCATCTCTAATCCTCTCCAGCCTCGTCTTTCCCTTCGCCCTCCGTGTCCCTGTCTAACCCTCTCCACTGACTTCTTCTCAGAACCAGATCCTGCTGGAGCTTCAGAATGACCTCACTCTGGTCAAAGCAGACTTGCGGCGGAAGGCGGAGACCCTGGCGGGCCGCGCACAGCCTCCCACTACAACTTTTGCCACACCAACTACTCCAGGCTCCTGCAAAAAGAGGGGCTGCATGGCAACTACGCCGAGCGAATGCGAAAACCGGTTGCCCCAGAAACGGCCCTTTTTCCAGTCTCTGTTTCCGACTCGCACCTCTTCGCGTAAATACAACACCCATGCAGCCGCAGAATCCAGCTTGACTCCATCTTCGCGAATCTTGCGCTCCCGTCAGCCGTCTCCACCCCCGAGTCCCCTCCTCACCCCACGGAGCCTCAGAGGAAAATACTGAGCTGTTTTTTAAAAAGGTTCGATTAAGCTTTCCGATTTGATGCTAAATTTATCAGCTGGTTACCTTTATATTTTTATACTGTCCTTTTTATATATTTACTTTTTGCAGTCAGCCAAAATATGATTATCAGTTAATGCCAGTAAAATGATCAATGCTTTAAGATTTTTCTCTGGGATTAAAGGACTGTAAGGTCAGAGTTCTGCATGTCTGTAAATCGGCTTCCTGTGCCTTGGCGACAAATATTTCCATAACACCACAATAAATGTCTGAACTGTGTGATTATAATGGACAAAGCTCATGCACAGCAAACTAAACTGCTAAATGTTCACTTGCTGCTTCTGTTTTCTAGTTTCTTTTCTAAAATTGTAGAACTTTTTCTTCTGTCTCGTCCCAATCGTCTGGGCTGCATGCCAAAAGTTCTGTTTGTTACTTTTTTATGTTCTGTTTCAGATCGTTACTAAAAGGTTTTAGGGATTTTTGTTTTAAAAATAAAATGCAGTATATTATGTAGCATTTGAAATATGCTCTCTAATGGTGTATTTCTTTCAAATGTAATGTTTTAAATGCAAAATATTGCCTTTTAAAATCTAGAATTCCCAAAAGGCACAAGAATCAAGCTGATCTTGTTTAAAGGGGTGAGAAGCATTCATTGCATGTTGTAAATGCAAAAGACCAAAAGGGAGAATGCTCATTTCTCACTCTAGTTTTAAATATATAGTAGTAAAGTTATGATATGTAAATAATCAAATGTTTTTGTCCTCAATATATTTTTCTATATAAAAGATATTGTCAGTCTTTTGCATATGACAATGTACTTTATTAGAAATTAACTGGAAGATTTTCTTTTTTAAAAAAAAAAAAAAACCTAGAAAAACATTTCTCTACATACATAAACAGACAAATATTTACAATTAAAACTGTTTATTTTAAGCAAATTTCTGTCCATATTGAAGGAGTATCATGGTGTGAAGGAGATGAGGTTCAGAGGAGACACCCTCCTGACCGGTGTGTTGTTGTTTGAGAGCGGAGTGAACAGATCTGCTGAAGGCGTTTCCACCTGATCTCTGACCTGTGAGATCTGCCTCAGCAGAGCCTTCCCCTCTTCCCGTGCCTGCAGAGCGATCAGTCAATGTAACTACTGACTTTGGCAGAATAATCATGGAGTCCATGTTTAAAACTTACATCGTTGTAGTCACAGCAGCGCTGCGCACAGAGCGAAGCCTCGTCATAGAGTTTGTTCTTGAAATAATACTGACCCAGGTAGCGCAGAGCTGTGCTCACCTCTGCATGCTCCAGTTGTTCCTGAAAGGACATTGCCATTAAAAAGACTCATTCAGTTCATCACACTGACTTTAGAAATACTATTCAACCTCAGGTGTCATTCAAAACATACAAATTAACCTGCTGCTACAACTGAATTAAATGCTTTTGAGAACAAAGCTGACAGCTGTACAGAGCAAAGACGTTTTCTATTCAAAGTTACAACACATTCCACCAAATGCTTACCCCACAAGAGAAAATGTCCTGAATGTAAAGCATGTAACACTGAGCAGCATCATCAGACTCATTCAGCTGTTCATGGAGCCTGTGGAGGGATGAGATTACACGTTAATGGAAAAAGAAGCTGAAAAATTAGCGACAAATGATCTAAAGCTGAGGTTATTGAACCATTTTCTACCCAATATAAAAAATGAATTTATTTAAGGGGAGATATCAATGGATGTAGAAATATGAAAATAGGAGATGGAATAATTCTGTTTTCATTTACTTTAAAAGAGAATTTAAATTTCCAAACTAGGCAGGAACTAGTGCTACACTAAACCACTAAATTGCTAAATGTCACTTTTTTTTAACAAATTGAGAACAGCTTACTTTGCCAGTTTAAGAAGAGCCATTTTTTCTACATCGCCAACAGAATAAGCTCTCCAGTAGCACTGCAAAAGAAGAATAAATATCTCAAAACAAATATTTTAAAATAACAGTTTAATATTTACAAAATAAAGCCAAGGTGCTGATAGCTGCAAGATGTTTTACCTTCTTGGCTTCAACTTGCTGAGAGAGTTTTTCATAGCTTTCCCCCAATGCAACCAACATGCGAGAGTCATTGGGTCTGGAGGCAAAATGATCAAATCAGTTCAATGTGTTTAGACTGAATATAAATGTTAAAAAATAAATTAATCCAAACCTGAGCTGGTGAGCCTTTCGGTAGTAATACAAACAGTAAAAAGGCATCTTAAGTATTTCATATGTCTGACCTAATCCATACCAGGCACGATAATCCCGTTTGTTCACCTCAATTGCGTGTCTGGGGGGGAAAAAAAGCAGAGGTAACATTTCTTTAAAACATGAGATCTGCAGGTTTTAAAGCAAAACTGGTTCCACACTGAGCTAATCAGTGAAACGTTATCCGACCTGTAAGCCTGGATGGCGGCTGAAGTGTTCTTCATTTCCATGTATTCGTGGCCCATGAGGGTCCAGGCTCCAAGACAACGAGGGTTCAGTTTCAGCGCGCGCTGGAAGTACAGAGCTGCTTTCTCATGCTGAGAGCGTAAACTGTAGTAGTTCCCTTTAAATGAAACAAAGTTCTCCTCAGAAACCCGTCGAGGTCCAGGCAGTTAGTTAAGAGACAAGGGTCAGAGTTCAATGATGGGATGTTTTGACTTACTTCCAATTTAAAATTTGATTTATTTTGAACCTTGACAAAAATGCAGACTCCTTAAACTTTGTTAGATTCTGTCAAGCTGTAGCTACAACTACAGTTTAATGGGCTTTTATGTGATGGTCCAGCACAAAGTGGACAAAATATATTTTGGCTTTTTAAATGCGTTTCAATTACAAACAAGAAAAGTGTTTGTATTGGAATTCAGCTCAGTGTCAATATTTTAGAGAAAAGTCTATATCAGCTTTGCATGTGCTATCACTGGTTCCAAATTTGCCCTTTTGTTTTTTATGAAATAGTTCAGACTGGAGAGAACCTGAACATTTAATTTCAAATTTGCTGCTACAGAAAATATTGGTTTGATTTTTGGACTCTGACAAAGAGATTCTAACATCCATGTTTCAATCAAAACTTCTCTTTTGTAGCTGTGACAGTTTTCTAAGAGTTGTCACTGTGCTGCAAATTTAGACTCTGCTAAGCCTCAGCTTTCCAGAAACCTTCAACATGTTTTCTTCTGGGGTTTCTCTGCATCTTTCCCAACAACTCTGACTAGTTTCCCCACACCACAGCATGATGCTGCTCCTACCATGTTCCACTGTGTTTTCTACTAAGCATAGTGATTGAACACCAAAATAATGACATTGATCTGATGAAACCAGCAAGACCCTCGTCCATGTTGTTTCTTCCTGATTCCATTTTCTCACTACCGGACTTCAGAAGGGAATTTAGCTAGCTCAATTATATTTACGGGTATCGAAGTAAGGGAAACTGAAAACAAAAGCATGCTATAAATATTTTTTTTTCATCAGCAACAAAAATGTAATACTGCATTGGAGAATCTTCCTCCTGTTTTACAAAGTTGTCAAAATATATTGACTTGTAGATGCAAGGAGACAAAATGTGGAAATGATGTTTTGCAGGGCTCATATTCTCTTTGAGGAACAAACTCAAGACTGTAAATAAGTCTAAAGATTATCCTCAAAGTGTAATAATGTATTGACATTCGTCTGTGATTTTTCTATTCTCAATGGGATTGACTTATTGCTTACCAATAACGCAGCATGTCTCCACTCGGTATTTATCAATCTCCACCAGGTTGTGGGCCAGATAACTTAATTCAGGCTTCATACTCTGTAAAGACACAAAGCACCGACTCAATAAAGAAACAAAGGGACCTCTGGATTTTCATGAAATCCACTTCATCCCTATTGATCATACATCTCAAATCTGAGACAACACATATAGAAGCTGTAAACTTACTTTGACATATAGCAAATTAGAGAAGGTGTCCATGTTGTCGATACGATACGGATCATGCTCCCTCAGTTCATTAAACAGCGCCAAAGCTTGGTCGATATCTTTAATAAACAGAGACAGATTGCCGTTAGATTCCTCCTGCTCACACAGCATTTTCCTGACATTTAAAACTGGCCTTGAAACAAGTTTGAAAACCTCTGATGTTGTGGTAGGCAACAGCAATCTGCGAGATGATGTATGTGCTCTTGGAGAAGCCGGCCTCTATGAGGTTTTGGTACTTCTGCAAAGCCTCTTTGATCATCTGGAGCTCTGTGTACATGTGGGCCATGAAGAAGTCTTTAATCCAGCAGTCAGGCAGAGACAGGGACTTTAACTGTAGAAAGAGAACAGAAAATATAAAATCTACATAAAAAAAACTTCCAAGGTTTGTAGCTGTAACATGTCAAAACACGGGAAACTTCAAAAGACGGTTACCATTTCGATGTTTGTGATGAGGTTACTAAGCTCCAGCCAGGCACCCCAGTGAAGAGGAAGGGCTTGAATTGCCTCCACAAACACTTCCACTGCTTCCTTCAGCAGATCCAGCTTTCGTAAAACAACTCCATACCTGTTTTCACACACATGGCATCAGGTTTATTTGTAGTCCAATCTTTCCTTAACTGAATTATCTCATTAGTGAGCATCTTTATGGAGAAGAAGCACTTACAAATACAGCGTAAAGCCGTCCAGCTCTCTTGCAGTGTGTTTCTTACTGAGCTCAACTCTCAGTTCTCGCAAAGCTTCATTACGCACCTGACCCTTTTCCAAAGGACCTAAAACCACACAGAATCAGACAAACGCTTTCCGAGAAGTAACTCCTCTGTTCTCTAAGTGGTGTAAATAAAAAGGATCTTACCCAAACTGTCCACCGTCTCATCATCCTTCTTTTTCTCGCCAGACTAAAAATAAACAAGCATCTATTCATAAAAATGCCTCCAAAACAGAGCGATCAAATTGTCACGTGAATCAGAGACAGATAAGTGTTTATTGAATCTTACCAGATAACGGGAATACATGTAGAGGAAATAAGCCTTCTGGCTACAGCAGCCCTTTAGAAAGTAAGCAGCACGGTCATACTCTTTCAGGTCAAAGTAGGATTTGGCCAAAGTGAGGGCATCCAGGTCTTGCGCATCTTCCTGTATGAGAGGCAGACAATGGTAAGAAAACATTCTTCAATCCTCTTAATTACTTGATTTAATAAAAATTTTAAAAATCCATAATCTTAAAGGTGTTTTAAGTACTAAATATGATCCCCCAGCAGGGGGCAGTATGCGTTTAAAAAAAACGCTGAATCAATACCTTTTGTCCAAAAACAGAAAATCTCATATCATTTAAAACAAATCCCAGAAAGTCTAAATTAAAATTATGATAATCTTGAATTAAAAAAAAATGCTTTTAAATGAAAAATATCAAAATTGGCTCCAGAGAAAACATGTCACTTCTGTCAAAGACTGCTTGGATCAAGTATTTAGTAGACTACAATATTTCTGGTCACATGCATTAAAATTCAGCTTCATTAGTCAGTTGGATGTATATTCACTTCCACCTTTTTACCCACACTTAATATAAATCTTAGTAGGGAACTTCAGAAGAAAAGAGGAAAGATGAAACAATGGAGTTATCAATAAATTATGAGTTATGAAATGACTTGCATACATGTACATAATAGAAGCACATAGCCACAAAGCTATACAAATTGATTAATGTGCCTTCATTGTAATTTTAAATATTGAATTAAAAAATATATAAAACGATTGAATAATGAACATAAGTGAGCCAATAATGAGATTTCTGACAAACTGCATCATTACTGATTTTGTTTTTTCTTTATTATTCATGCATAAAATCCCCACTGAATCTCAGACCTGGGTGTCAGTGAGCTAACCTCAGTGAATGCTGGTTCTGGGGGTAACTTATCCTTGGGAAGGGGATCCAAAGCAAACGCCAACTCGGAAGCCCTGAAATGCAAATGTTAGCATTTACCCCGCTTGTTTATTTGTCTACAGCAATAACAAGCGAAACGAAAATTCAATACCGTCACTGACTGACAAATATCAAACATATTTAGTCAAATAGTGTTGTTAAACTTGCTATGTTTTAGCTTAAAACATGTTCATCAACAGCGCTATTTTAGCTAACACCAGAGACATGGCGTTTATTTAGGTTATTTTTCTGTGTCAAATTGCAAAAAGATACACATTAAACGGCACATTTTTTTTTATCTCGTAGTCTTACCACTTCGCGCTATGCAAAAGTCCTCTTTCTTTACACAACGATATGACAGATATTAGCTGTTTCTTGATTTGTGCCAGATCTCCGAACTCACTGCACAGAGCCGCCATTTTCATATTTCACCAAGCGAGCAGGTGATTGGTTGAAAAAAAGAAGCCACGAGACGTCATTCTTCTTCCCGTTCCCTTTCAGAACAAAAGCCGAGGACATTTTGAAATAAACGCCCTCCCTCAAAAGAATACATATTTTTCAAACTCTTACAAATGTGGCAGATTATTTCCAACCTTAAGTAATCTCTAACCAGCTTCCTTACAGCATTATCCCAGCACCACCATGTTTTATTGCGAGTATATTCTAGTCAGGGACAATACGCCATTTAAAACAGGAGTTTTAAATCCAGTGTATTCTCTGAATTTATTTGGGGTTGAATACAAAATCACTATCTAGATTTTTATTTGACGGCAATGACTGAAAACCATGTTGCATTCATAAATGCACATGGTTTTACATGGTGTATTTAAAGTCCTCAAAATACACCAAAGTTTGTAGTTGTAATGTGACAAATGGTGAAACTGGTATAAATATTAAAATGGATACTTCTGAAAGGCACTGCGTATAAATATATAATTTAAGGAGAAAAACAACTTGTGTTTATTTTTTTTAATGTATTAATGTCAGGATGAAGCCATAAAACGAAAACAAACTTCTATGAAAAAGTGAGTTCCCAGTTCTGCCAGGAGATGGCACTATATAGCTTGGTCAATGAATCCACTTTTTCACACTTTAAAATCACGTTTTCGTTTATTCTAATGTCACTATGCAACTCTCTATATGAGGTGAACAATTTTAGTGTTTGTGCTATGTTCCAGAAATATTGGCACTGTATGATGACTGATCATCAAGTTCATGCTGACTATCCGCTTCACTCCGTTGGCTACTTTTCCTCACAAAAAACGATTTGTAGCTGGTTTGAAATGAATTGGATATCAGTGCTGGGATTCATAATGAGACCTAAATTGCCTTTAGTCCCAGAGGACTCCTTAAGAGGATGAGCGGATGACACAGTTTGAAATATGAAAACAGTAAGGGAGAATATGCCTGCAACAAGAAATTCTGCATGGCACTGGAGCTCTGTTTGGGAGGTCTGAAACATGTCCTGTAGATGAAAAAGAAACTTGACATGTTTGATGATACTGTAATTGAATATTCACTCAGAAGAGAACAAAATATAATTTCCCTTCATTTTGATGCGATGCAGTGTCATTGTCGACCATTACTCCCAACCCCCTGCAAGCGTTTCCGACCCACTGGTGGACATCATCTGTCAGAGGTGCTGCTTATTTTCTTCAAAGAGCAAAATTCACTTAGAGAGACTGACAAAGTAATCAAGTACTGCTGTGGGTTACAATTCCAAGCACACAACCCACTGAGCAAGTTGAAAAAGGTGAATAAAGGGAACATGCAGTCCATCTACTGTAGTCCTTCCTCACATCCACATAAACAGGTAATGTAGACTAACACACAAAATTGTGTGGTGACACACAGTTTTGTTTGTGGAACTCACATTTTTGATAACTGGAAGCTGAATAATGCTATATCAGATTTATATGTTGGCTTTAGAGGCTAATGTTAGGTATTTCATGCAGAAAGGCTCAAGGGAAGTTGGTTGACTGCTTGTTGTGTATGCGGACGTTTGGGCAGTTTGTGTGATCTTTGTGAGGAGCCATGTTGGTAAAGTAGGCTTTGTTTTATTTGTAGATATCTCGCTGAAAGCTAATGTTCTAATCCTTTAAACTAATATCTCAACTTAATGGCTTTTAGTGTATGAGCAGGGGGTAAAGTAGCCAAAATTAAAAGAAGATGCCTTGTAGATTTTGACGATAATATAATGTACTAAACAGAATCAAGATATTATTAAACAGGAACCATCTGGCTTTTTCAATTTCCTTATGACTTCAATTATATAAAGCCCCTCCTGAATGTATTCAGATGTTATGTCTGTAGAATTATTATACAAATATTGATGTCTCAGTTTATATATATTTTCAAAATTTACTGTATTTCAGAGAAAATATGAGAAATGAATGAGAATGAGTGTATGTTGCATCTGTGAACTTCATTGAGCATGTGTTTAACTATGAATAAAAGAATGTTCATTTTAATCTAACTTAATTGAACTAGTTCTTAACTAGTGACACACCCGTTAAACATGTGTAAAAGCCGACTAATCAAATTGTCTTTTTTTTTTTTTTTTGCAGTAGTATAATTTTACATAAAACTTTGGAAAAATCTGATTTTTGACATAATTTCCCATTTTGTCACACAAACATTATTTTTAACCTAAAATAAATTTTTCCAATCTTTTCTAGTCAGACTTTATACTCCTAAGTTATTCACAGAAACATGGAGCGTCCCATAAGTAATTCATAACTTTTAGATTCCTCATTGTACAAATATTATTACAAAGGTCTTTTTCTTGAAGACACTGGCTACTAATGTTGGACAAGCTCCACATTTTATAGTTTGATGCAGTACTGCTTTAACACAAATGACATGCTGGTTTTGTCTTTCCATAATCGGCAGTGTCTGCCATGAGAGAAGCCATATGTTAATTCTCCATCTGTATAAAGATAAAAGACAATCAAGGCCATTTCTTTTCAAAGAGCGAGATCAAAGCTTCAAAGCTGGATGTGAAAGGATCTTTATGTGTTCACATTCATAATGTACGTTCTCACCTTTGGCAAAAAAAAAAAAGAAAAAGAAAAATCCTTTTCTTTCTAGTCTCCCTTGAAATTTTCCACTGCAGTTGTACATAAAACAATGTTAGATGGTGGTAAAATAATCTAAGAGTAAATGTCTGGGTCAACCTGAGAAATATTTCCAAAAAACAAACAATATTTTTTTGCAGTACATCTGTTCTGTGTAAATACGCATGAAAAGAGCCTTTACAGGCATGTCTTGTCCCTGTGGTTTTGATCTTTAGGGCCTTGTGCAGGAGCCTGTGATTGGCTACTGATGATGTTGTTTATTCGGCTTGAGAACAGCCGAAAGCCACGTGTCATTAGGGCTGCCACCACCTGAGCACTGGGCACCGCATCACATTGCCTGCAAGAGGACTCAGCCTCGCATTGCTTTTCAATGGGCTTCTGTGCAATCACGCAACATAGAAGCATACATCTCACAGATAGAAAAACATGCTATTCAGGTAATGACACCAAGGCAATTTCAAGGTTTTAAGTCCTCTTTCCACCTCAGAGTGCACAGATAGGTTGTCAACTGCAGAGTAATCTGACATTTGTTCTCCTTTTTTTCCTGTCCCAACCGTGACGAAAGTGTTTTGATTGAGGTTGTAAGAGGCGATAGGGAAGGAAGCGCGGGTGAGAGGAAAAAGAGAAGCATCATAAACTCTATACTGTCCATCACTGAGACTAAATGCTACAAAAACCACAGCCTCCAAGTCAAAGGACTGTGTGATTTGCTCCAGTAGCATGTCAGGCCATGGATAATTGTTGAGACAGATGTGTCATGTCTGAGCACAGAAGTGGAGAGGGGGGTATATGTTGCTTATGGGATTAATTTGCCTTTTGGGACAGGTGCTGTAGGGAGCGGGAAAAGACACAATAAGTTTAAGGTTACATGGAGCCTGCTATCAACTTCTGTCCCCGACCACAGCACTCCACGGGACACTGGGAACTGGCTCAGACCTGAGAAAAAGGATTTACAGTCTTCTAGAGTTCTTCTGTTTATGCTTTTTCTGTTCAATTTAACTGATTTATATTATTAAATAAAGGTTATCATGAACCAAACATGAAATGAGTAAATACAAAAGAAGTTTTCAAATGATGATTTCATCACAAATGGTCTAAACTTACATGACACTATGTGAAAAAGGAAAACAGATCAACCATATTTTTAGGAAAGCTGGGTTCACCTTTACTTGCCACATCAAACAATGACTTCTGGCAGCCTGTAGGATGAGAAAAAAACCTTAGCTAGAGCCTGTCACAGAACAAAAAGGTAGAATAAAATATCTCAGGGAGCAACAGATTATTCTCTGACCTACAGAAATTCAAGAACAAAATCTATATTAATGGTATTTTTCACACAAGAAAAGGTTACAAATCTATGTCTGAGTCAAAAGCTGTGATGTGGAAATATCTGTTTTCCACAAATGAAAAAAACACAGAAGAATACGGAAGAGTAACCAGCAAAATACAAGCGTGTGTCAACAAGTTGTCCAGCTTGACTTCTAATACTCTCCAGACCTTGTTTACTTTAATAAAGGTCAGTGTTTATGAGTCAACAAGATGAAAAAGACAGAACAAAGATGGTCTGGCTCCAGAGTGAAAATCTGCTTCAGTCTTTTAGGATCTGGATGAGTGGCTGTGTTTGATGGAAATCTGCCCCCTATGAGAAAATGCTGAATTACATTTCAACTCACAGAGGCGCAAAAGACGCCTAGCAAGTTTCATCAAACCTTTCATGGCAGCTGTTGGTGCTACAACCTGTTAGATTTAGGGGGAAATTCCTTTTTCATATTGGACCAGGTTGGTTAGGACAGTACAGTATTCTTCTTAATGTATGAAATGATCATTTGTAAATTGTGGTTTTTGTTTACTCAATATAGAAATGCGCTTTATCTTAAACTTTTAGGTGTCACAAAAGAATAGACAAATAAAACCCCAGAAAACAATTCTGCAAGCTGGCCAAATACTTTTTTCACCACTCTGTGGCATCCTGATTCATTTGGAAAGTCTCTGTCAGCAGTATGCTTTTACACCACTCTTATTACATCCTGTAATGCAACACCGTTTTAGCTCTTGGTCTTTGCAGATTTTGGCTGGCTCGACTGATGCAGCCAGCTGGTCAAAACAAATTACACATAGTCGCTCTGAATCACCCTTGATCAAAACCAGACGCTCCATCATAATTTCACTGACACACAAAAAGGAACCACCTGTCAGATTTCACTGAGCACAGGTCTTATAAATTCAAGTTGTAATGATTTCACATCAAAGTGGCGGTAGTCTGCTGGAGGAGTTATGTTGCGCCGAATAATCTGGACAAGGAAGAAAATACAGTCATATGTAATTATCAGCAGATGTAACTCAGGTCAGAAATGGCAGAAAGAGTATGGATGGGGATCCATACTCTGCTTCCAGGGCTACATAAATACATTATTTAATACTGAATGATTCATGGTTTTACCCACAAATTCTGATATAAATCCTGCTTCCATCACAAAACCTTGAAGAAATAATTCATATCAGAACAACGTGTTCTCTGTTCCCTCCAACTATGGTGCACTGCTTGCTTATAATTAGCAGACAGGACAGTTTTTTATATATGTACATGAAGTTGCTTAGCAGGCATAAAATTGGAAGTGTGCTTTATACCAGTGACTACATTGACAGTGCATTATAAAAGTATTCCTATTCTTTCTACTTTTCAGCTTTTGTTATGTTATGCAAGAAATCTTTCCTGATGAAAAAGTATCTTCAGTTTTTTCTAGAAATATACGACATCCTGTGTATTCAGCCCTCTGACGTCAAAACTAGCTGTAATTACAACCGAAAGACTATTGGAGTGTGTCGCTACCAGCTTTACCAAACTAGAGAATTCATTTGTGTCCAATTTCTTCTTTGCACAACTGCTTCAACTTTGTAAGTCTGGATTGAGAGTGTGCATGGAAATCAGTTTTAAAGTCTTTACACAAATTCTGACTAGAACATTCTGTCTACTCATTTGCAGTTGTCTTACTAAAAGATAAACCTCTGTCCCAGCCTAAAATGGGTTTCCCTGCAGGACCAACATATATGTGGCTCCAAGCATCTTCCTAACAGTTCCAACCAGTTTTTCTGCCCCATTTCTAAAAAAAGTTTGCGTCACTGTGGAGACATAGGGTGACGGTTTCATCAGGGTTTGGTTATGTGATCATATGGACATTTTTCAGACTTTTATGGCATCACTTACATCTCATATGGCAAATTGTAAACGAAACATCTTGGCTTTCTTCTGCAGGTAATTTGTGTCTGGATTCTGACTGAGATCTGTCAGTGCAATAGAACAAAATGTTTTTTTTTTATTTTAAAATCTTTTTTGGCCTGGTGCTCTATGTATTATTTACTGTTTGTAAAAACACTGTAAAGTGTTACCTAATCTGTGACTCTAAATGTAGCAGCATGAATGTGAAATCAGTTAACAACCCTTACTGCTTCTCTTAGAAGAGATTTTTTTTTTTTTTTATCTAGCCACTGCAGCAAAGATTGTTTCTTTTCCTCTTTATTATTCACTGACATGCTGGTGTCCGACCCTTGGGACTTGCAGCCAAACATTATTCATCTTCCATTCACTATTTGTGTTTGCTCAGATAACCAACATTCAATTTAAAGTTTATGATTCCGTTTGTGTAAGTCCAGAAATGACTTTGGCTCTCTTTTCCTTATGTAATAAAACTCATAAATTCATTTTTTTTTCAAGCTCACAAAGAACAAAAGCAGACAAACTACACATTTGATACATTTGAACAAGCAGCTTCTCAGGTTTTAAGAATGAACTGAAGTTATTCAAACTGGAAACACCTGTGCCTGAGATCAAACTCCCCTCTACACTCCACTCTATTTTTCATGTTGACAGATGAACTACAACACCCATTAATTCTAAAGGTGAGGTCATTTGCTCTTGTTGTTATGCACTGCTGCTTCTATACCTCCACTCTGCACTTTGCATTTGCTTGTTTCCCTCACTGGAAGCTCAAACTGAGCCATATTGTTCCATTGTGAGGAGTTTACATCCATTGTTGCCACCATGTTTACTCGGTCCTGATGGTCCAACCTTCTCCTATGAAGTGGCTCACCTCATGTCTGTTCCCACGCCTTGCAGTGCTGCCATGTTTGGAAACATTAACCCTCACCAATCTGCCTCATGAGCTCCCTACTGACAAGCAGCAGGTGACGAGTCTCAGTGGACTAAACACTCCAGCAGTGTTTCATGTCGAACAGCGATGCTGACTCTGCTGGGACCAGCTGATGCTCCCAGCAGACTCATGCAGCTCCTGCTCTGGGATTGTTTCACTTGCGTCGGAGACTTGAATTCTCCAGCAGGCGCTGAACAGAAAAGAATCTCCCATTGGCCACATATTATCCATCCTTTTCAGACCAGCCTTGGGATTTGTAAATACAGATTCATAGTTTGATCTCTTGAAAGTTAAAAAGAAAAAGCATGATACATTCACTAAGAAACTAAAAAGAACTTCCGTCTGTTTTGCCTCCCCGTGGCTCAGCCGAACACTTTGTTTCATGCTTTTGCCGAAACAAAGTGGCTTGAAACAAATTAATTAAAAAACTTGGAGGAATAATTAAAAACTGATGAGAAGGAGGACAAAGGAATAATTAAGATAGTTCGACAGCTTTTGATCTGCAGCTGCACATCAAGCTACATTTTAATTTTGAGTGACATCTCTTACTTATTTAGCAGGCTTAAAGTGCCTGAAGCGTTGGCTCATTCCTACATATGGAGTTTTATCAACAAAGATACCAATGCATCACAATCAGAGATGGGACTATTTGTATTTTAATGTTCTGTTTTCTGACACTTTCTTTACATTCAGAAGTAATTATTCAACATTTTTGACAATTGTTAAAAAGGAAGTGCCAAATATAATTTAACAATGCTTCTACAGCATGCGTCGTTAAATAGAGGCCATGGTCTACACTAATTTAATTGAACAGAATTGAGCTGTTAACTGTTAGCAGCCACGTATATGGATTTAATTTTTGTCTCTGCAATGAATAAGCAATACAACTCACTCTTTAAACACTGCAAAATGAAAAACTATTTGGATTATTCACAGAACCAATTCCTGGGTCAAATGTAGAATGGGTTAATTTAACAAAATAGGGTTAAACAGAACATAAACACAACATGAAAGTGGTTCAGTGCTGGAGTTTGTGTGCACCAACCATCCTTTACTGAAGAGCTGGCATTACATCCACATTTTTCCTCCTAGGGAAACATCACTTGCAGCGTATCACTGATCGGTAAATTAAGTTAATATCACATTTCAGCAACAAAGCAATTGAAAGAACACAAAAATAAAAAGTCATACAGTGGACAATTGAGAAAGCAGTGACAAACATTACATTTTGACTAATGCTATCATCAAAATCATCTGTACATGTCGAATATATTGGTCAATGTTCCATTTATTATGGCTCAAGAGCAACTCTAAAAAGATGTGGTTTTAGCCTTTATTTAAAGGAACTCAGGGTTTCAGCTGTTTTGCAGTTTTCTGGATGTTTGCTCTAGATTTGTTTTAAAGTTGTCTTTTTAAAAATAAGGTACGTCTTTCAGCAGGATACTACAAAACAGCACCATGTTTCATGTCAGTCATGAAAGGTAGGATGTCACAAATATTTGTTATTTTACATGGCTGTAGGATGGAGATTCAGAATGTGTAAAATAATCTTACTGGCCATTTTAAGTTTGATTAGATGAACTTGTTCAATGACTTGTAAAACCAAATAGGGATTCAGCTCGTCGCATAACTTCAACTTGAAGTCCTCATAGTTTGCTTGGATTATTGATAAAAGAGCAGCCAACCAGAGCTGACTGATCATAATGATATTGTAATCAGAGACAACCAGAGAAGTTATCTAAAAGTTAGGGATAAAAAGATGAGATTATTATGTGGTGTGTGGTATTCAGCAACATCTCTACATGCTGTTACTGCCTGGTCTATCTTTTTCCAATTGATTTAGACATACAGTCGCAAATTGTTTTAAAGATCTTGTTTGCTTTTTAATTTGTCCCAAAGACAGAGAGATTGAATAGGTTATGGCTGCATTTTTTCAGCCTGGCCATTGCCTTCCAGTGCAATTATGCAAAACAATTCTCACTTCCAGCGCAGTCTGGGCTTTCTCCTTTTGACTCGAATTGTCTCCGGTCAGTTTTTTACCAGGTCAATCAACAAACAGAAGGAAAAGTCGTGAACGAGGACGTTGACTTTCTGTGCTGTTTTATAATTGGAGTCTACCTGTAGTTTTAGCAATGGCAGCAGAGGAAGTGAATGAAGCCACTCAGTCTGTGTTAGGACTGAACACTGAACTATACAATGTTACAAATGTTGCATTTGCTTTGAAAAAACTGTCTGTGCACATGCGTCAGCACTGCACAGGTTGCCAGTCCATTAGAGAAACAGCAGAGAGACAAACAGCAAAATCTCCCATGATTCCAGGCTCTCTGGCTGAAGCTCAGGCTCATCCTATTATTAATTTCCATGTAGAGGTATCTCTGTTCATCTATCCGCAGAAATCCTGTAAATAATTGGTGTTTGTGCTGGAGAGCAACAGTGTGAAAGAGTCACCGATATCCAGTCTATTAACTTGTTGACACTTTGGGGTTGGTCCGACTCCAGGCTAATGTGGAGTGTGACCGAGCAGAACCATCTTCATTATCTCGGCGTAATGTTTCATTGCTTCAGGCTTGTGCGTCCACCCACATATTTCTATACCTCCACCCTTCTCCCTCCATCATTCCATGTTTGTAAATAAATGTGAGGTTATGAATGGCCGCTTGCCGCCACACATTTCTTAAAAGCATTTCTTTCCCACTGATTTCTTGTTTATTTCACTCTTTCTCTCTATTCATCTTCTGTTCCTTCTTCCATCTTTCTCTGTGGAGTCAAAACTTTATTGCATCATCTTTCTTTGGTGCACTCAGAGTCATATTTCTTCTTCTCATTTTGCTATGCCTTAGGATGCTGCCATCTGTCTGCTTGTGCTGCCCTGGTTCCTCTTGTATTATTTGTATGTTTTCTTCACAATATTTTGGAGCTATATCAAAGCTGTAATTTCTTTCTCCTCTGACCTTTTTTCATTTTCGTTGACAGTTGATTTCTCACTTTTCCCCAGTAAATTTCAAGGAGACTGAGGTCAGGCCAATATGGAGTTTCTTGATTCCCAACAGAATTCATGACTGAGTGCAGCTTGAAAATATTAAATTTCCATTTTAAGAGGTATTTTTTTGCAATGGTGCTGGAGGAAAAAGTAGCCTTATAAAGCCGAAAACTGCACGCTACGCTTTTAGCAGTAATGATATTTCAGCATTTGAAGCTTGTAGCTGTGACAGGGAATCAGGGGAACCGAGTGGCTTTTAAAACATGCCGGGCTTTTATTTTATTTGCATTTTTGATCCCCCTTGTAAATCGTTCCACATCTACATGAGCTGTGCCAATTAAACTTTGGGGAGGTAAACAGCCCCAGATTCATTATGCATTAAAGAGAGAACATGCATTAAGAAGCTTCCCATAAACATCTCTTCTCCTCTGTTCTCTTGCTTATGACTGAGATATTCAGCTTGCTCTGCACTTAGTCATGTCTTAGTAACAGTTCACACACAGGCCTGATCACTATTACAAGGATTTGTAATTGGAATCGAAATCAGTCATCAAAACAATCAATAATGCACAGTTAAGAACAAACCACACAGAAGTTGTGTGGTTGAGGTGCACCTTGCAAATACATATAAACAGAATTTGAATTTTATTTATTGTTTGTCACTGTATAATGAGATTTTAAAGCCAGTTCCAAAACAGCTTGTATTGATCATTTTGAAATTCTGTGGGTTAAAGAAAATCTATAATAAATTCAAACTTTAGCACACAATGTGCATGTCTGATATATAAACATTACTCTCTAGCTCAAATGCATCTTATGTGACCTTCTTGACCATGATTAAAAAATGTAAACTTCAGACCAGAAATGTCTGGGAGGTTCTCAATCAGGCACTGAGTATTGATTAAAATGCAAAACTTAACCTTTATTATGGCTCCTGCCCTCCGTTTTTCCAGAATCTTCTGACTCTGTTTTTCACTCATCTCATCAGAAGCATAATTCCTCCATACTGATTTTATTGCAACATGTTTTCTCCTTGGTGGATTCAATGAAGTCAGTGGAGAAAGGGAAAAACAATGGGTATGCTAAACCTGCTTGGTTTTCATATTAAAGAAATGTCGCTCCTTAATGAGAAACAAATCAGCGCAACCTGAAGTTAGATGAATTGCTAACAAGCACGCTAAGAAGACAAATTACTAATATTGGGAGTTTCATAGCTATTCATCAAATCATGTTTACTGTCTGAAAAGTCTAATCCACTGAAACAAGAAGTGAAATCTCAGCGAGGGATTTGAAGCTGGTGAGTGCTGCTTTAGAAGCAAACATTTCACTGTTTTGTATTTTGAAAATAGATCAGAGATAAAGTTTTATAAGAAGATACAGGCATCATAACATTATAACTATTAGCATGCTCTTACTGCTTTATGTCCACCAAACAATCATAATTAGTCCCTGTAATGATATGACACTGTTCAATAAGTTTACGATAAGAAATAATGTTTTCAAAAAGTATTTTGTTTCTTTTAGAGCAAGTAGCTGATATTGATAAAACTAAAAGTGTTGAATGCAAAGAGCCACTTAGTGACCCTGAGGTCTTCTAACAGCTGGACACACAACATCAACACACCCACCCTCTGGCTCTCTGTACACTCCCAGAGAGTGAGTGTGAGTGACACGAACCATCCTCCCGCTCTGCGCTCTGATTGGACGGGGCTGCAGCCCGGTCTCCCTCGAGATCACTCATGTTGGAGAGGGTCAGTTGGATCACAAAGAAACCATCTGATCTTAATCTACGGGTCAGTTTTTCTCGCAAACACAATTGTCTACAAAAATATGTGCAAGCTCACAAAGATGATAGCACTGGTGACGATTTCTCTTATATCACCTATTTATTAAAACAAGTAACTTCACTGAAGCTCAATATTTATTCCAGCGGGTCTTTAATTCATGTACATAAATGTGCAGTTAGAGTTAATGTCCACATGTTTTATAGTAAATGTCCTTTATATTAATATCATTGAATGTTCTTCATTGTCATGTTATATATACTTCTGCATGACAGAATAGAAACATATGAAAGACACATACTAGACTACAAGGCTTATATAAATAAAATACACAATAAAACTAAGAACAATAACGGCTCTAATGGTGACAGTAAACAGAGGTAAGTGTGTGATGTGCAAGTAAACAGCTACTGTGGAAGACCACAAATTTAAAAACAAGATTTAGCTGAAAGTATCTAAAATCATCACAAAAGGAATAAAAGTCACACTATGCGCTCCACAAACAACCTATTTATATTTAAGCGTTCTCATAATGTTTTCTACAAGAGTGAAACAATAATTGCAGAGGGCATTGTGATGTTTCATTTATTTTCACTGGTCGATTTAACTTTTCCAGAAGTAGCGCGCCTTCAAAAGGCATCATCTTGTGCCAGTGGCAACAGCAACATTAAAGTGTACCAAATACTTTAATATGTTCATTGAATAACAGGTTCAGAAAGTTTAATGAGATAAACACCAGATATGTATTAAAAACAATCCTGTGGCACTGGGGAGGGTTTAAGCATTTTACCATCGCTGCTGTTTTGTATCCGTTTTATAGAGACGTTATGGTAAAACTTGAGACGCGGTCATTATTTTACTTGCAGAAAATAATTCACTTAAAGTCATTGTTTATTGTAAATCCACATTAGTTGTTGCTGGAGGGGAAAACACAAAAACACTCTATGGAAAGAAGAATTACCAAAAGTATAACATTCTGTATAAACACCACAGAAAAGTGACTCTAAAGTTTATGAAATCTATAGTTTTTCCTTGTGTATAATACAGAAATAACTAAATAAACACTAACAATCACAAACTTTAGCAGCAGGGCCTTGTAAGATGTTGAAACTGTGGCTTTTCTGTTTTAAACAAGGCAACATTATGTTTTACATTTGATTTAAATTTCTGTAACAAGATGGAAATAGTGCTTTTTACATAAACTGCTTATAGAGTGAAAATGTTACACCATCGTAATCCTATTTTAAACAAAACAACCACTTTGTTGCAACAAAATGATTGTTTTTCGGACCTGAAAATCTTTCGAACTCTGAGTTAAAAGTCAGAGAATAAATCTTACTTCTGTTTCCTAAAACAGTGTTAAACTTGTGTCACATTTAAATTGTTCCCTTTCCGTTCTGGTTTCTGACTGGTGTCTTTGCAATCACTCCCTTTGCACCGGCCCCATGGCTAATCATCATCGCTCCTTCTGCTTAGCTGTCATGCACGCAAATTCCCAACAGCACATTCTTATTAGCCCCAAGTTTAAAGCGCACCAAAGTCAACTGACAGCCTCTTCAGACCCTGCAGAGCTGTTCTTGCAAAGTGTTTCATTCTGACTGTCAGATGTGTGAGTACGACTTGATGAATTTGCGTCTTGCTTCCGAGGGTTTCTCCTCCCACAGCGTCGTCTGCGCTTAGGGTGTAACTGTATGAAAGGCAGCTGGAGTAATTTCACTTAAAACACGGCCAAAAATTTGATTTGATGAGAAGGTTGAGACAAATGCGAATGCTGACAAGTTTAAGTTGAATGGCAAAGAATTTATGCAGATGTTTTATGAATATCTTTTGTCCCCCTTGTTCTGTAAATAGATGTTTTTGAACATCTTTACCAGTCTGAGTCAGCTTACAAGATAAAACCCATATTCTGAACTCTTGCAGCTTTCTCTCTGTGGAATAAACTAAATAGTCATGTTCTTCTAAATACGTTGTAAATTTAAAAAAAACTTACAGGGTGCAAATACTTTAGTAAGGCAGAGAATGTTTTCCTGTGCTCATGCAATTCTTCTGAGTGATTCAGACAAATGTAAGTGTCTTTGTGCATCTGCGGGCGCCCATAGATGTGCTCACAGCAGACCTCTGTTATGGTGACAAGCCAATGGATTATTCAATAGTGTAATGAATGAGGTGCCAGAAACATTCATCTCTGCTGTTCAGCAGAATGATTTCTCTCTGTCTACCTCTGCATAGCTATACATTGCCCTTATTGATTACGATGAGACGTTCTCCTCTCCAGTTATTACAATATTGATCTCAGACAGATGCAAGAGAACTGAATGGGCTTAAAAGTAAAGTTTCAGTGGTTTAGAGTGCGAGTGCAAAGGTAATAAGAAGAATTGACGTCTGCCTGGGGACCACATACAAGCACAAAGCTACAACGTTTGCATCGTAGGGATCAAGACAGCTTAAGTACTTCTGTTTTGTTTGGTTTGGTTTATTGTGTTTGGAGATCCCACTGTAGGAGGAAATACACACTAAAAAACAACTTTTAAGAATGTAATAAGTAAAGTTTGCCCATTGATTTAACTGTGCATGATATGACATGAGAACAATGTTGCTTGAGCCAATATTTGATATTTAATCTTATGTTTGTCTATCTTTCTGACTTTTTTTAAAATTTAGGACAGGATTTTGACTCATTAAACCGCGTCAGACATCTGTTTGACTTTTTTTTTTTACAATTTCCTTTTGAATTTGTGTCCATTTGATTAGCATGAAAAATGGACTGTGATTAAAGGTTCAACACTTTACAACATTAATCTATCAGAATAAGTAATGGCACAGAAACATGCTTGTGACAGCACACTTTAAGGTGCTTAGTCTTGATTTTCTGACATGGAGGCAAACTGGGAAAAGGGAATCAGTAACCAATGAATCTTATAAGATGTGGTAGAGAACAGAAAAAGGTGTAACATTTCTCTACTGACGCACATCTCTGTCTTTATGCGGAGTGATGATGGCAGTAGAAATGCAAGTCTCTCACTAGAGCTCACTTTTTAAAAACAATTTGTTGTTGCAAAGCAATGCGAGTTTCTACCATCTTTTCAAACTGAGGTATTGATTGTATAATTCAGATAATTTAGATTGTCAGAAACAAAAAGATAGCGTTTTTCAATGTCTCAGATAAACAAAAGCAAATGACAGCTGTAAAATTAAGTTGTCTATGCTACTGAAGAGGTGAAGCTAGTCCAGCGCCACATCAACAATGAATGAATTGTGTTGCAAAAAATGAAACACAGAGCAACTTTGAAAATCTGCTAGAAAGGTTTTGAGATTATATTATTTTAGATATTGACAAAAATTGTCTTCTGGGCTGTTCCCTGTAGGCCCAGCCTCTTCTAAAAAAGGTTCTATGTTTATCTGATGGAGGGTTCAGAGAGTGAAACTTATTGAGCTTATAAAAAATGCAACTATCCATTTCTGTAACAGCTAAGTCAGACAAAAACACAAGCCCAGTACATCCTTCCCAAGTCTCTAAGCAAAGTCTTCGGCTTTCCTGAGGCCGTTGTTGGTGTGTCCGTTGCTGCCTGACTTCCCTCTGTCGCTGAAAACAAACTCCACGGCCATGACGTCTGGGGAGGATTGCTCCGCCGAAGTTCATTCCTGCGTCTGTTTGCTCTCTCTGCAGAGCTTAGCAAAGCAGAAATCCAGTCTCTCTCCAAACTCGGCCTCCCCTGGTGTGCGACCTCAATTACAGAGCCAGCGAGATTATGGCTCAGAATTAATACTACTCTTAATCTGAAAACACCGTCCTCTCCGTGTATATCTGCTCCCACCCACTGTCTTCTGTCCTACCTCAATGCCAATTAAGTTATTAAATCAACAATAACCTTCACTTCTCTCCTATCAAATTGGCAAAGACATTCACACACACCCCTATCAGTCGTAAACACAATCTACAAAGTCTCTCAAGCAATTTGAATCTGTTCTCATGTGTTGCTGTCACATCTTTATGACTTATTAATGGTCCTCAAATAAACCTAATGTTCCACATCAGACATTAAGCCTGAATGAAACCCCTCCCCTACTGATTTTTTTCTGTGAAAAATGTTAAGCTTTAAATTTGAGCTTTCATGCATATCTGTTGTCACAAAGAGAAACAAATACAGTCTGCTCTGTGCATGTTGTCATGACTGCATCTGCTGAGCAAAAACGCATCTCAAATGTGCTATTTCATTTTATATTACAAAACAATAATTATATGTTGTAAATGTTGGTCAAGTCTTGTCCCCAGACGCTACCTCACACAATTTCCATCTCATAAAACAGGATTTTATCCTGACATTTGCTATAAACCACATGCATTATTCCACAAAGACAACATGAAAAGCTAATATCAATATTAACAATTCAAAAAGATTCAAGTGATATAAATAAAAGCAAAGACGTTTTAAACTTTATGTGTATTAAGATTTAAAATGCAATTGATGGTGAGGAATAAATTCAGACCCAACAACAGTTACATGTGGTTCTATCACATTAGATGCAAATTGTTAGGTAGTTCAAATAAAAAAAAGAACGCCATAGAGAGACTGAAGTGTTGTAAAATGGGTGTCAAAAATATTCAAAATATTCAGAAAACGTCTACAAGTGGGGGAAATTTAAAACAATTTCCATCATAAGAACTGTAAGATAAAATAAGACTCCAAAAACTTTAAAATATGTTCAACAAACCTGGAGCAGCTGCTGCTGATGTGAAACTGCATGTTTCCACAATAAGAAAGAGGCTGAACAAGTTAAACTATCACTGACCACCATGAACTCAGCAGTGTATCAGAAAGTACATGAGGAAAATGTCAGATTGTATGTCAAAAAAATAAATAGGTAAATAAAAGTTGAAGTAAAATTGGAGCTTGCAGTTTGACAATGAGCCAAAGCAAACAATTAAATCCATCAAAAACAGGCAAAGAATTACAAAATGAAAAGTCATGGCTGGAGTTAAAATCCAAATCACTTCAAACATAAGAAATGATGTCAGATAGTCGGAAATGGTGACATGAACCGTCTCGTAATTTAATCAGACAGTTTTGGATAACAATGGCCCTAATCTGCTCTTTAACAAGAAAACCTTTTTTAAAAGTATTTGTTGTTAAATAACTCAAATAGTATTACAATTTTGAAGATATGTAGCTTACATGAAATGTGATTACAGCTGTATAGAATAAAAAAAAAAGGAAAGTAAAACAGATTGCAACTTAATGAAAAACAGGTGAACTATCTAAAAAACAAAATCCTGTTAGAGGGTAGAGGTTATGAACATGTTTGTGCAAAGCAATAATGGAGACCAAACATTTCCATCAATAATCCTCATGTCAGTTCTCAGTTTGCCTTGAGTCACAAAAGAGTAAAATGGAAACCAAAGAAAGTTGAAGCTCAAAGGCAAAAGTTCTTAAGTGAATATCTCTTGGTATAGAAAAGCTCACAGCTCACGCCTCCCTTGTCATCACTGCGGAAGCACATTTTCTTCAATTCTCTTATACTTAAGGCTATTTCACATAAATGAGACGATCTTGCAGATAGTGAAGCAAAAAGTCTGTTGGAGTGTTTATCTGCATTCATTTTCCACTGTCTGTTGTGTGTGTGTGTGTGTGTGTGTGTGTGTGTGTGTGTGTGTGTGTGTGTGTGTGTGTGTGTGTGTGTGTGTGTGCATGCGCGTACGTGCATGCTCTTGTGTGTGTGTGTCTGGATGGACGAGATGAAAGAGAAGGAAAATAGAAATGGAAGTCGTCTTCTTCTCTGGAAATAAGGGATTCTGGACCTTAAAGCCTGTGGCTATATATTTCCACCTGCGAGATACCGCATCTACCTTTCTTCTTCGTCCCTCTTCTTGCTCTCATAAGCCTCCACAATCACAGGAATCTCTGTCTTCTCTCTAGTCTGTGTATCTCAGCAGAGTCCATTAAAGTTGCATAATTCGCCCGCAAAGCAAATGTCTCAAAAAGGGCCTCTGTCTTTATGTGTATTTCAATAGAGAGGAAGTGCTTTTTGTGTAAACCTCAACCTGCGAGACTGTAGGCTTTTAATGTCTGACCACTGGGCCTGGAGTACAGAAACGGCTGCAAAGCAAATGAAGAAGCAGCTGACTCCTGTCCTGAAAAGACCCTCTCTGGATGGTACAATTTAAAATTACTCATTGCAAAAGACCTTCCTATTTTTATGCTCCCTTTTAATGCTGTCATCAGTGTTTTGATGGGTATGTTGTTAAGAGCTCTAGTTGACCCTTGTGCACGTGTGCATGCCATGCTGTCATAAGTCAACATAAATGAGTGCAGTGATATCATTCCACACTCCCGCAGCTTGTCATTTATTATGTTAAATCAATCACGTCTGTTTGCAGGTACCACAGATGGCATTGGCTTTCTCAGTTGTCTGCAAAATCTCAAATATATTAGTTTAGACGTGTATGAATAAAACTAAAATCTAAATCTCAAGGTGAAAAAAATCAACCTTGAGGCGGACAGCTGTAAACAAAGAGCCGTGTTTACAGTTGTTTCTGATTTGCTGTGATGCTTAAGAGCAACTCACATGTACGATGCTCATTATCAGTGAGTAAAACCATTGTCACGTTCATAACCTCTGTCTGGTGCAATTCTAACTAGTACAAGTACAGGTACAGCCTTTTTTTCCAGTGCTAAAGCTATTTAGGAAAGCTTCCTCTTGAGATGTTATGTCAGCACATTCACAAATTTTGAACAATCTGGAGGCGTACCACCAATACTTTGGAAACTTGTGTGACAATGTGAAAATTTAAAAAACAAATAAATGTAATTTTCCAATACCCAAATGTTAAATAATTATACAACAACAAAATGGGAATGTCTGGCCGTCACGGTGTTCACTGTGTCCCAGAGATGAATGTATTTGGTGCAAATGTCCTGTGTGAATCAAATGAAGAACAAAAGCAAGATATCTTTTAAGGATCCAATCTGCAGTTGCTAAGTCAGGATCATTATCCACAGTCTGAAATGTCAGATACTGACCCGGGCATAAAGGCCACTCAGTGTGGGAAAAGCTGTTTTTATAAAAGCAACATGGACATTGTGGGGTATCATGAGGAAAGAACATCATGTAGAGTTGAAATAGATCTCCCAAATAAATTATGACCCACATCATGCTGCCAAATGAGTGATGAAGTGAAATACAAGCAAACAAGCAGCTTCTGAAACAATGAGCTAAACATTCGATTTAATTCATGCAGTTCAAAAGAGAAATTAATGTAAACTTCCATATTTGAAAGAAACTAAAAAAATATCTCTTATTTTGTTAATAGAAATAATTACAAGTAATTTCAACTTACTTGTAAGAGAAAAAGCTTAATCAGATGTAATGCCAGTCTGAACTTTGAACTTCATTTTAGCACTGATTTCAACATTGTGAGTTTGATTTTTAAAAAGTCTGAAAATATGTATTGGAATTTTAATACAAAAGACCATCTCTTATATGATGGTGCTGTTCTGTTGTTCACCTGTGAAACTAACCCTTTTTACTATTTTATTATTTGTTAATGTGTCATCCACTGCCATTTGTATGTCTTGCTGTGATAATTTGTGCAATCAGAGCGTGAACAGACTTCTCAGATATCCCTCTCATTTTGACTTTGTCAAGAAACCAACAAAGTTTTGCTTGTCTGTGAAAAACATGGCTTTAGTTTTAACAATGTTTTGCAGTGAAAGGCTTCAAATTCCTGACACTTAATGAATCAGTCCAAAGAAGGTGTGGGAGGCTGGAAAAAAACACGACCCTGGAGGAAAACAAATGGCTCTAAAATGTGTAAAATAAATCATTCCAAAAAAGCAGTTCTGTAGTCTTGGTCAGGGTCACGCTGAAAAAACTGAAGCCACATTTTATTCTGATTTTCAGCAGGAAGAAATAAACAAACTACAAGCAAAACACAATCCTCCAATTTAAAACATAATAATTCACAAAAAAAATGCATTTACTTCTCTCTTTTTTGTTAAATGTCAGAGTCGGTTGATTTGAACTTTCATTTTGGTAAACTACAGAAATAGTAGAGTAGGAGAATAAAGCCAATGTAAGTCTGAAATACCAAAGTGGCCCACATGACCGTCTTTGACTTGTTCAGATTTGCACCAGCTTCCAGCATGCAGCATGTCATTTATTGCAGATTACTGAACGCACACACTTTCATTATTTTTCAAGTATGGAAAGCGGCGGTGCTGCTATTAAAGTGACGGTGCTGGTATTAAATTGCCATCGTCAAAAGCTTCAAAAGCTTCAGCTCTTATTGATTTTACTATTACATCACTATCTCTGCCTTTCAACATGATTGACAAAATACTGGCCATGCACTGCAGTCTCAAACTCTTTCTGGTTTTTGCCAGAGAATGTTTGGGAGGAGTCAGTGTCAGGGTGACTGAATCAGTTAAGTTTTATAGCTTTTTAATGCTTCATTCTTTAAATCTCTTATTTAGGGGGATAAACTGTAGAATTAGATCTTTGCTGATGTTAAAGGTTTGTATAGTGAATGTTGCTTCCATAGAAGAGCAAAAGGTGCAATTACATCAGGGCACTAATTGGATGAAGAGTGATTAATTTCTGCTAAGACATTTTCTTTTTGTGTTACTGACTCAATTTGGAGGGTCTCTTGAGCAGACATTTTAGAGAGTTGCAAACGTCTGTGGTAAATTTATGGTTATATTCCAGAGGTTGCCACTTGGACCGCAGCAGATAATTGCCCTGAGAAGTTACAGCGAGCGAGTGCTCTGCCACAGTGACTTCCCATTGCACCCGCAGCACTGAGCATGCACCATGAGTTAAAAAAAAAAAAGGTTTAAAAAAATGCTAAATCCTGATGAAAATTGCAACTTTGAGGAAGATTTCTTTACCAGCAGGACGACAGCCCAAATCACACAGTAGAAACTACACAGAAATGGTTCAAAGCAGTACTTTAAAAGAATCATTCGTGCTTCTACACAGAGAAACCTGTCAGAAGTGGAGCCAGGTTGTAAAGAAGGCTGAAATATGGGTCTGGTGTCTTGTATCTTCCTCTTGATCCTGATTGTATCCGGGGTTCATGTCAGATCAGTTTTCTGGCCAATCAGACACAGTGATACCATCTGAGGTTGGTTAAACATTAGCTTAACTCAAGCAATGGGACTCTTGTAGTTCCTGTGGTGACTCCTAAAACAAACTCCAGGCTATTTTGGATACATCTGGTACTTCTTTGACCCTTTTTCCTTCCAGTCAACTTTCCATTAATGCATTTTAAGTAAACACTCAGTGAAGAGACAACAGCCTTGTTTTGTTTAGTGTTCTTGTAGAGGATGTCATTGATTCAGTTGGAAGTCAGCAGTCATTCACATAGTTTTATAGGTCATAAAATAACACTACTGTGTTATGATGAAATTATTTTTATTGGTCTCGTGTCATTTTCTGTGAAGCTGAGTCTTCATTAGCTGTAAGCCAAAATATTCAACACTAGTAGACATACATTATGTAATATACTGATGTGTGAACAAAATTTTATGAACTGAATCACGGAAACAAACGTTTTAAAACAGCCATCATAAACTGTTGTGAGGCATGTGAGGGGGAAATTCAGATTTTTATCTTCAGTGTTCAGATTTAAAATGGCAATTATTCAGTGATAGCACACGAGTTTCAGTTTGTTGTAAATTAAAAAGTTTGATCAAAGGAGGAAAATTGTCTAAAACAAGGTTTTAATTGCATGTGGTTATATTTCTGCACGATGTAATGAAACTACTGAAACTACTGATATCTGATTCAGTAGCAAATCATGTTTCTCCCACATGCACCACCCTCATGCATGTCAAAACAGATTGGACGGTGCCACTTTTATATCAGCACTTAATTATGGTTATGTTTTACATTCAAGGCCTTCCCTTGTACTTTCTGCACTGTGCATCGCAGAGCATGACGGTTTTACAGTGCAAAGCTCTCACTCATCACCTTTTATGCTTACACTGACAGGCCTGGCCTGTCCACTGGCAGCAGACTTATTCACTGGCGATGTTTTATCATTAAACCCACCCTTGTTCTTAAGACATGCATCAAATGCTTCATCTCAATTTTCTTTCTGCTGTCTTGCTTCCCGGACCTCCCCCTCCCCGTCCGTCTTTCAGAGACGTGCCATGCAGAGATCAAACTCGTTCGGCAGTACAGTCAAAAACTTAAATTATGGCATCAAATTTAAAACTTTTGAAGCAGCCAAAATGCTAAATCACAAAGAGGATCTAAGATATTTCATATTTGGCCTGTTTTTCCTATTTTGTCTGGATAAAGCTCTAGATGTTATTCCCACACTCTCACTGCTGCGATTGTTCCCTCCATCTGTTGCTTTTTGTCTTTCACCAGGTTTCCTCCACTTTTTTTTTTTTTTTACGACCGCCGTCAGCCCATCTGAAAGCCCTCTGTCTGTGTCCCTCTCAGTCGTTCTTTATTTTGGTTTTTATTCTTTATTTTGCTTTTTATGCATGCATGGCTACAATGCTGCAGATAGTCAATAGTAAATCAAACTAAAACGTTGCAACCTGTTTTTCTTTAAAAGGTCTGAGTGCTTTGTCTCTTAATACCTCTCAGTGATGGAGCTGGGGAGGGAAAATAAATGTGAGCTTCTTGGTTGAGGCTCTCAAAACTTTTTTTTCTTACTTTATGGTCGAGTCTGAGGGAATAGCTCTTCCCTCTTTCTGTCATCAGTACCTTCTACATAGGTAGTTTTGCTTATTCAGACCACATTTCTGTTTTGGCAGAGCCTCATCATCCCCCCCTCCTCTCTGCCCCTTTCTGCCTTTATTGTATCCAGGGATTTTCTATACCCCTGTCTGATGTTTTCCCATAAAGCATTTCCATTCTGTTTATGCAGCAGGCTTAAATTACCTACAAGAACTGTTAAAATTGAATCAAAAGTGGAGCCAAACGCTGGACGCAAGATGCGGCAAAAGGAAAAAACATCAACAACAACAAAAGAGAGACTTTTTGTACCAAAACTGAGGTGATGTAAAAAGATACGAGAGTCCAGTCAGGAAAACAGAAAGAACAACACTGACTAGAGGGTAGAGAATAAAATAAAAAGGAAAGATGCAGAGCACAAACAGAACGGTCTTGACAGAAAACAATTGAAGATGTAAATAAATATATAAAAAAAGAAAGGTTAAAAAATAAAGCCTATATGCAGGGATTTCTAAACAACTAGACTGAAGCAATACCAAGAAGATTATCAAGATGATTATCAAGATTATCAAGATGATTATCAAGATTATCAAGATGATATGTGATCTCTGAAACAAGAAGTTATTCTATTTCACTTAAAGAAACATTTACTGTGTTTTACTCGTGTTCTAACAGCAGGTTTGAGGTTTTGTTTAACTAAGTATTTTCCATTTTATAATTGTCAGCCAGTCCTTGGGAGATTCACTTGTATGTTTTGTTCCCACTTTGATTTATTTACAGAAGGAGTCAAAACAAAAAAAAAATGTTCTGTTTCTGACGGTGAAATGTGAAATAAATCGACTAGTTTCAGAACCCATATCTGAGCTGCAGACCAGATTCAACAGGATGCAAATTAAAGTGCAGAGATGCAGCCAGCAGTCACAGTCGGAGCTCAGATGAGATGGGCTGTCGTGGGGCAGGAACAAGATGGGCAACAGAGAAAAGATACAGCTACAGAAGAAATAGGGGAATAAGCAGCAAGGTTTGTCTGAACACTTTTAAGCAAAACAAGATTGAAATATAACATTTAGGGGGGAAAAAAACTACCTCTACTGCATGTTGGTGTCACAGAGTGACTGAGAGGCTTTTTAATCTGCACAGAACTCAAGATCTCCAAGTTGCTGTTTTAGATTTATTCCCAGATATCCAATATCAGAAAACATTCAGTGTTCTATATAATGCAAAAACTTCCAGTTGACATTTAAAAGCATCCTAGCACGCCTCTGACTCAATAACCTGTGTCACTTCAGCTTCAGCCTTCATGGTCAATAAACTCCAACTGGCCTTGGGCCCATGTTTGTAGCCCTTTCAAATATTATAGCATCATCACATAATCTCTTCAGGGTTTGTGGACAAGATGTTCACGTAAATGTGTGACTTAAGAGTAAAATCTGCTCTTAGGAAAATGCATTTCGTACAATGTTTCTGCTTCTGTTCATTAATGGAGCATTAAAGCCGGCCAAACCTACCTCTGTGGCAATACCATATGGAACATTTCAGGGAAAAAAATGTGCATCGTTTCAACGCAAAGCTTACAGGCACAATCACTGCAACGGCAGCTACTGCAGAGGAGAATGTGCATTTTTAAAGTCACTCTACATTGTGAGATGCACAAGCCTGGCTGTATGTATTCACATATCCTTGGAAAGAATACTTCTTTTTTGTTTTTCCAGAGAAATAGATTTTGTTTGTTGTTTTTTAAAACTTGCAGCTTTACAGCAAATACAATAATCATATATTTGGTGCTTTCTAAATGCAATTTTGTATGAAATATCCCAAGACCTACTGCTTTTTGCTATATTGCTAAAGCATCCTAAAACCCCAAACCTGCAGGTGAATAACCATGAAAGTTGAATTTACGGTGATTGTAAGTTCCAAAAATGATTTTATTGTTCCTTTAATGTTGAAAAGAAAATCACCCAAAATTCAGAAACATGTTCTCCAGTGTTTAAAAATTGCATACTGTAACTGAGCAACCATTGCATTGCAGCTGGTTGTGCTGATGCTGCAAGTCAAGTGTGATAAATTAGTAACTAAATAACTGAATCAGACTCAAGCTTACCCAGTCAGACATTAGACTGCAACAGGATTATCAAGTCCTAATTATTTAGTTCCCCCCCTAGAGCAATGATTATGAACAGTACTGCAGAATGGAGATTGCACACAGAGTTCAAATACAGTGTATGTAGAATAATCATGAAAAAAAAACCCATCAGAATTCAAAACTATGAAAAGATATTACACACAGTTGCTTTAAAAGAGAAGGCAACTTTTGTAATCCAAGTTTTTTGTGACATAAAAATAGGACCTAAACAAATGAAACTGTACTTTTTCCAAAATTGATTAAAAATAAAATCTAAATTTTGTTCTAACATGTTCAAACTAAGTGATAAATATTCTTAAAGCAGAAACATCATGCATGAGTAAACCGGACATCGCATGGTTTGACCCTGCAGTGTTTTTGCTTTGCATAGCCTGTCAGTGTACTTGCTGTTGCAATAAGATAAAGACCTCAGGAATAGTTCATCCAGCATGTGGGACTGCACAGCTAGTAAAAGGACAGATGAGGAGAAGCCGTTTTACTTGCAGCCCTTCGGGGAATGAAGGACTGCGCTGAGCTGAAACATAAAACGTAAAAGTAAAGGCATTTGCTAATTTAGCCTAAATCGAACCAGATGCCAACCGTCTCAAACTAAACTTTTCTGTGATAAAGAAGTGTATGAAAAAAAGTCATGTTTTGAACCACGATTAAGCAAATACACAAAATGTTTGAAATTATTACAGTATTAACAGTTTAAAGAAGAAAAGTAAGACCAAACACAGCCAGATAAAAATGTAACTTAATGGGAATTGTTTTCATTGAATTTTTTATGCAGAAGTAAAGCCATTAACTGCTTATTTTGTGACTTTAGTTCATCAATTAATATTTAGATTTTCAGTGAAAATTGTTCAGTTTTATAACTTCTTTGTGCTCCAAAAACTACCACACAGAGTGACTCACATATAACCCAAACTAACACCTGGATTTAGCCAAGGGAATATTGAAGACTGTCCCTCTGAGAACATTGATTAACTTGCTGCAGGTGGCAACAATTTGTTTAGTCCAAGTGAGGGAGTGAGAAGCTTAACAATCCTTAACCATTTATTCCAGAAGGTTCAGTTAGTGATTGTGGAAAAGGTGATTCTCTGTTTGCACATAGATAATGGCTGCAAAAAAGGTTAGAAATGTCAAATGCATTTTTTTTTTAAATGCTGGAAAAAATAATGGTGAATCAAACATTTGGGGTAAAAATGATTGGAAAGAAATCTTGAATATGATTTGTCACCATCCAAAAAACATCAGCAACAACAGTCATGTAAATTAAATGTCTCAATTATTTTGGGAAATGGTGCAAAGTAGGACAAACAAACAAATCATTTCGCTGAATGTGATAGACTCTCATAAGAACTGCATTACTACTTCAGCAGCAAACATTCATTCGATGGACCTGTCTCGTTCTCACCTCACCTTATTTCAGGGGACCTTCCATTTTTCTCTGGCGAAATGTCAGAACACATTACAATCAAGTCTGCCAAACATGAAAGCAATTAATGTTGCAAATTTGTTTTTTTTTTTAGTTGCTTAATAACTCTCACAGGTGTGTGTAGTTATATCTGCTAAGACATTCAAAGGTCAAACAAGGAATTTGGCTACATTTCTCTGATTAATAAACCTTTAGTAGGATAAACATCTTTTGGTCGTTCCTTTATTCACAAAGAAACTCGAGATATGAGCACGGAAACCATCAGCTGTTACACATTTGGTGTCACTGGGAGAACAGGCTTTTTATATATTTCTGGTGAGATTTTAAAACCAATAACTAAACAATTTAAGGACTTGAATTGATAAAAGTTAGACTTCAGTCTACAATCTTTTATGTTATTTTTTTAGAATCACACAGCAGATATTTTATGAGAGAAGATAAAGCTGCTAATGCTTTGTATGCTCTCAAATATTTATTGAATGCAGAATATTTATGTCCTCTACTTATTTCTAGCACTTCCTCTGCTGCCAGAAACAGAACAAGTGAAAATGGTTTTTAGTCCAGGAATCACATTGCTCTTAAAAAAAAGAAAGAGTTTTTCACTAGCTAACTACAGACGTCTGAGTAAGAGCAATCACAAAAGATTTATCCAAAAACTCAATATCCTGTTGTGGATCTGCAGCATTCATAAACAATTTCAGCTTCTCTCATCTCATAAACTGCATTCAAAACTTTAAAACCAGGAGTTTTAGGGCTAAAACAGAGTTCAAAGGAAGAGCAGATAAGTAAAGGTGAAATTAGGTTATTACTATCAGTAAATCCCACTCTGCACTTTTGCTTTAGCTGATTATTTTACCCTTTTTCATTCAAGATGAGCTTATCTGTTTACTGAACCACTGCTGCAGTTTGTCTCGATGAAAGCCTCGGGACATTTCACTCAACAGTTCATGTTTCTGTTTTTCTGTTCATCAACAGTTTATTTCTGACCTCTGGCTCTGAGTTTCAACGCACTTTTCAAACTTTCTGCACACGGCAGCGCCTTGATGTGTGTTGGTGGAGAGTCCAAACACAAGCCGGAGGCACGCAGAGTCCGGAGAAACGAGAATTTTAATGAGGTAATATTCTAAAAGTCTGATCGGATTTGATTCAACACTATCTTAACTGTATTCATGTGAACTGGTGTTACGTTACTAAACAACCTGTTTGATTTTTCCATTTTTAATTTCAGTCTCAAAATGTCCTCCAGACATTACCACATCTCAGATTAATAAAGATTAGGCGTTATTTCCTTAAAACAAACAGTGTCTCTCATTGAAAGTCCACTATCATCATGTAATGGAAAAATTACAAATCATGTTTGTCAGCGTGAGTTACGCAGGACTAATTAGTCTTATACGCTTCAAAGCTCACGGAAACATCAAATAAATTTTTTATGTCAACTTCGCATCTATAATATTACATGTTAATTACAATCACTAAAAGTGTAACGTTATTTAATGTTAGCAGGGGTCTGAGAATTTATGTAGAGCAAGAGTCAGGACAAATCATGGGTTCAGGAACTGCACTCACGAACAAAAACTAGAGAAAAAAACTAAGTGGGTGATCTGATTAGACTGCAGAATTTCTTGCTGCACAAATTATCATATTAATAAGGAAACCTAATTTTCTTTAGTGCTTGGTTTGAAGCCAAGTTCAAAAAAATACATTCTTTGCACTATATGAAGACAAGTTCAGTATGTTGACAAAGGATTATGTGAAAACGAGTGCACCGATTTACTTAATTAATAAGTATTAAAGTTACTGCTAATCTTTAACGTATTATGAGCACACTGCTGGGATATTAGGCGGTTCAAACGTCTCCTGTGGCGGCGCAGCGGCTCACTTGTGATTACTGTCGCCTCACAGCAAAAAGATCTTAAATTTGAACTCAAATAAAGCATGTGCAGTGCATTCTGCTGCTGAATCCACGCTGAACCCCTAATTGAAAAGGATAAGCATACTTTTAACTGCATGCACATAATAACAAAAATAGCCGTAAAGTCTTTTCATGATGTTTTCAAATGCAATTTTTGAGAATGAGCATCTTCATCTCATCTGACTGAGGTCTCGATCTTTTTAGATGACGTTTACAAAACAGGTGTAATTTTATTTGGCTGATTACATAATATTTGCAAGATATTTTGAGGGCTATGATTTTAAACAACATTGTCCCAATGCTTCTTTACAGGAATGCAAATCTACTAAATTGAATCCATATAAAACCCTCTTCTCTGTATTAAGAGGATATCGAAAACAGTTTAAAGTTACAGCTTCTCAATAGTTTTAAAGTGATTTCAACAATCATTGAATAACAACATCCTTACAGTGAAGATCTTTCCTGAAATAAAATCCTTCAGAAGATAAGCTATGATCAGAAAAGTGATCGAAGGAGAAAATGTCTGAAGATTGGATGTTCATCTACACACTTCCAAATAAATATGATCAACATTATGAATAAGCAAACCTTCTTTATTGCTGTTTTTCCCATAAATTTTTATAACTTTTTATTAACTTTGTTGGTCTGAAGTATAATAGCCCTCGTGTTAGATGATTTAAATGACTGCTGTTTACAACCAGTAAAGGTTTTATTGTTAATAAAATGTCAAGCAGAGTTTATAATTTTAAGAATTTTACAACATATAGGTAAAATCATGCAGAACCTCCTGAGAGCTCAGTTGCTATGGGTAAAATAGGGAGGACACGTTTTCTCTTTGGGGAATATTAAGGAAGAACTTAACTTTGCAGCCAGGCGGCTGAGTTTGGACTTGTAAACAAAGCTCAGGAGCCCTGAAGCTGTACTCTCAGTAATTAAAGCAAAAAGATGATGCCAGAATCTGTTGCTGCCTGTATTTATGATCACAAACCATTCCAGTAAAAACTGCATCTGGACGTTGCATCTTCAAGATCCTGTAATCAACTCAGAAAACGTAAAGTGGACTGAAACTATGCAGCACGTTTTTAGTCATACTGACCACTGAAGATGCTTTAGGAACACTTTAGTACTCGAAACACACACACACACACACACACACACACACACACACACACACACACACACGAGTGCCTTCAACAGATTGCATGAGAAAGTTGGAATCAAACCCACAACATTTGAATCCTTGACCCACTGAGCCACAGTTATCCCCACTGGCATGCAAGAACATAGACAGCGACAGCATTTCTGTCATAGTATATCAATAGTAGAAAACCTGTGAATTTATTCGTTTTATTTGCTGCTTTACATCAATGAAGAGGTGCTGAAGACCAGTCCAACACGGCCGAGTGAACAGGCTGACGTCCCTCTCTGGCAGTAACTCAGCTCTCCAAATGCCTGCAAATGAGTCATTCATTTGATCCAGGTGTGTTACAGAAGGAACTCATCTAATAGTTTCAGGATGTATGCAGGGTGCTCAAAGCATAGGGAATGGACTTGAGCACCCTGCTGCAATGGGATGTGCTTTGCAACCTTGCAATCTTTGTTGAAACAAGCATTGATATAGCCCATTTTGCCAAATGATTTTCTCATCTGCAAACATATTAATCTCAGTAATTTTAAAGTTTCTGGGGTCAAATATGAAGCTAGGCCTCTGCAACTCTTCAAAAAAAGCAATTCATGATTAAGGAATGTGTTCAAGGGAACGTTTAGCTACTTTAAGGAGAGCATTTGTGAGGTCAGACTGATGTTGGTTGAGAAAGCCTGAGTAGCAATATGTTCTCTATTTCATATTGATGTCAGGACTCTGTACAGGTCAATTAAGTTATCCCACACCGAAGTGAAAACCAAAGTTGGAAGCATAACACTGTCCAAAATGTTTTGGTGAGCCGAAAGATTACAAGTTCATTTCACTGGAAGAAAGAGGGCAAGCCCAACTTCTGGAAAACAGCCCAGCTTTTTGTACCAAGCTTTACAGTCGTCTGTAATGCCAAATCCAGTCTCTTCACACTGACAACTGGTTTATAGTCCACAAGGTTGGATTTTAGAAACGTGTATTTAAATGGGTCTGTCAATGTATAAAATAAAATTCTCCGTACTCTTAAACAATGCGATTAGTTTGAATCAGAAGCATTGGATGTGTTAGACAAGAACAAATTTAATGACATTTTATTCTGTAAACAAACTGACAAACTTTTTTTCTATGGCACAACATTACAGGAAATACACCGAAACATCTGCTATGTTTAATGTTTTTACAATAACTTTAGCATGTGAAACAGTGCTGTACATGGTCTTACTACTCTTATGATATAAACTACAAACTGTCTAATTTGGTAGGTATTTACATAGTTCTTATAAGATTTAGACTCCATAAATGTAGAGTTTTTCTTCTTTGAAACCCCTCAGCAAACAGAACCGATGTGGGACGTTAATGTTTACAAAAATAAACAAACGCTATGCACTGATGAAATACATGTAAGCTCATAAACAAGATGAAAAGGCTAAAACAGAGTGGATACCAGTTCCTGCCGTTCAAGAGTCAAAAGTCTAGCGCTAGTAGAAAAATGACTCTTATATCTTTGCCAAAAATAAAAGAGTGTCTCTAGAACCGCTAAAATTTGACACCACTCCGTTTTTGTTTTCATCTAGAAGGAAGTTGCGCTCATGACGTTTTTGTGTCGTTTCCCTCAGTGGTTCTTGGAGTAGAGCCAACAGAAGCGAGGGAGTAAATAGGTTTCTGAAAGAGTTTGGTTTGTTTGGCACAGTGCAGTGTGAAACCACACACTGATGATTTGACAAATGTTTCAATCTTGGTCCCCAAACAAACTGAGTCCATCAGACTCAGTTTCTGGTCCCTCAGTGGATCTGATCAGAGCTCCTGACTTAACTCTGCTGTTGTTGGTGTGTGTCTATGTTTATTTAGACATAAACACACACATGCCTACTGTTACCTAAATAACAGTAGGCAGTTATTTAGATAACTGCCTCCAGGCAAAACTGTGCAGGTCATCCATATTTAATGTTGCTATTCATAATAAAAGGAACTGTTTTGACTGCTGCACCGTCTGACAGGTGGTCACATTTCATCAATGCTTTTCTCAGCACAAAATGGCAATTCTTTAGTTGAAATTAGGTTTTAACTAGTCATCACTGCACTTATTGGCATTTCACATTGGGTTTTATGGATATTTGATTGTGTGTCTTATAATATCGTGAACATATGTTGAGCTGGACGACATATCGAATTGTAGCTGTTGTCAATTTGAGTGTGTGCAGCAGTCCAATCACAATGAGCTGCAGTGTGGAATATTTGGTAGGATGTTATATTTCAAGTGAAAGGCTTTGGTCGAGTCCACACCAGATGTCGAGTTTAGCTGACAAGCTTGTCTCAGATTTTGAGATGTTCAGTGCAAAACATTTTCTGTGAGTTTAGTTGAAATATTTTGGTGAAAGCTAAATATTAGCAGGTCTGAGATTATTGATTATTGTAGATGTGTGTTGATTCAGATGTCTAGAAACAATTGAGAGTTTAACTGTCAGAGCAGCAACTTTTGTTGGGACAAAAATGTGGTCGTCGTCAAGAAAAACAAATACTGAACAATCTTAAGCATCTGATTGTGTTAGGTGGACTTCAAATATAATGTGGAAGTATATATTAATCCAGCATTTTCTACTCTTAATTTAAGGCCCACAAAGTTTGTAGTTGACCAAAATAGTGTACTTAAACTGAGAAAGAGCCTTAAATGAGAATTAAAATTAAACTGATATAAAACATCTTTAAGAATCTAAAAAGAAACCTCGTTTCTTTTGACTCAGTTTATGCTTGGGATTACTGAGATTAAGAGAGAAGACTATCCCTACATGAGCTTCTGACGCTGGTATATAATTAACTACTTATTTACTATTTAGTTCAGAACTGTCACGATCACATGATTAAAACCAAGCAGAAGTTTTTGTTGCCCAGTCTGACGTTGTATTTCAGTTTTTATGGTTTGGACTTTGGAGCGTTAGCAGACTGAAGAGTTGTCCATCCACTTAGCTGTGTTCAGCGAGGAATGGTCAAAAAACAGCATGATGTCACTTTGCCCTAAAGCATGCAACAGTCAAGTCGTATTTACTAAACTCACAAAATCCAATTAAAGTTTAACGTTGACTTCTAGAAAATGTGAAGAAAGATGGAGCTGGATTCAGGGAAGCACTGCTTGTTGGCTTTCAGTACATTTCTGTCCTTCTCAGTTTGCATCCAAAGTTAAGTCTTCATTTTAAAAACCTGTCATGTAAACAAGACCAGACACTACACTTCAAAAAGCTGTGGGCTAATTCAGCCTTTTCCTCCTTATCTGAGACATCACAGATGAATTTCAGTTCATCCATTGCAAATACTGAGTTCAAAAACAGAAAATAAACAAAAATCTTTACAGAAATCAGTTTAGTTATTTCCTTCAAACCCGTTTTGAAATCATCTCTCCATGAAAACTTCCTTTCACCTCTGTATCCGCAGCTCCTTAATTTCACAGGAAGATGAGCCATAAAAGAAAAAACCATTAACATCAGCAGAAGATATTTAAAGCAGAGAGAAAGGCTGAATGTGCTGGCCAGTGACGAGAGCAGCCAGCAGGCTCTTCAGCCTCCTATGTCCATCCCCATCACTTCATTTTGCTTTCAAAACATCTAAAGTACATGTTGGGGAAGGAGCACTAAAACTAGATCTCCTAAGGATAAAAACGTGAGAGGCTATGACAGCAGCAAATTGGCTTTTCTGTCCCATGAGCCTTACTCCAGACTTTCCCCCCTGCATGGGAGCAATTTGAATCGTGCAGTAATTGCTTATATTGCTTTTCTCCCAACACCGTTTTCTACAATGGAATTTGATCTCATTACTTTTGCCCGCGGTTGAGTTCTCAGCCGCTTGGTGCAGGAGGAATAATGCTAAGTGGTGTGTTAACAAAAAAAAAAAACAAAAAAGGAAAGAGCAAAGTGACTTTTGTCATGCTTTTCGGTGCGTGGAGTTAGAATAAGCGTACAAAACGTGACGGCGCATCACTTTGAACCTCATCCCTGTCTCGTCAAATGAAGCTATTTTTAAGAGATCCTCTTTTATTTTTCACAAAATGGTTTAAATGTGGCTTCCTCTTTTATTAGCTTGTTATATAGTGGGTTATTGTTTTTTTAGCATGATGAAGACAGAGGAAGAGCCAAAGGAACAGCAGAGAAATGGATGCAACATGAGTTATGAAATAGAAATCAAAAGCTGTGCTCCCGCCTCGTTGCAGTCCAGTAGACTGGGTATGGTTTTCCAGAGAGTGTGTGTCGTATGTTAGCCCTGGGTGACATGCTTCTTTATGAAGTAATGTGTTTTATTTTTTTTAGTTTGAAAGACAGGCAGCTTTTGCCCAAACAGTACTTTGCAATTCACCAAAGTACTCACACTGAGGAAAGGTCACTTAAGCAAATAAACTGAAGGATGAGTAATGTCTTATAAATGTTTAAAAAGGAAATAAAAAAAAAACAAGTTGGGATATTCGAAGGAATAGGACACAAACTTTTTTTGGAGGCATTTACATGTCTTTTCCGTAACCGTCGACTGTGTTTCACAGTGAGGGCTGCAATGAATTCGACACCCATAGTGACTGTAAACTCTAAGCTGAAAGAAAAGTCGAGTCTTCAGTCGTTCCAGCATTCCCAGTTCAAGAAGAGACCTGGCAGAAGCAGCAATGGCAGAGCGAGCTCGGCTTGGCGAGCTTCTCCACGCTGACTCCCTTTGGCACCTGATTCCGTGTCAGAGTCCTTCTCAGAGTACGGTGGGATGACGTTGAACTCCTCATTTGCTCCCTCTTCTTGTTCCTCCTCTTGGTCACTGTCCTCCATCTGTGGAGTAGAGAAAGAGCGATTGCTCCGATTACCAAGAGCAATGAAACATGGAGGGAAGGTCAAGAAGAGTCAATCTACATAACACGGAGTTTTCTACGAATGAAAATACCTCAAAGATACAAACAAAACAGTCAAGAAGAGAATTTAAACTTTCAAAATGGCCTCGATTTAGCAAAGAAATCAGCATATTTTGGGAATATGCTGAGTTCTGCATCTGCTCCACAAAATGAACATTCAGGAATAGTACTGAGAAGGAACAGGCTGTTGAACATGAAAAAAAAAATCCAAAGAGAATGAGGTCATGATAAAATATTCCATTGAAGCTGCTGTCATAAGACGGCCATCGTTGTTGGATATCTCTGCAGCAACTGGAAGGATCCTCCACAGGGCTTCACTCCTGTATGGGCTAGCATAATTTTCTCTCTAATGTCTCCAAGTTATCATGCATCAAAGCTCAAATGCAAGCAGAGCCAAATTGCTGTCTGCTCTTTTATTTGCTTATGACAAGAACTGTGAAAGAACAACTCCAAATGCATGGAAAATAAAACCGCATTGTCCGCATTGAGCAACATCATGGTTGACGATAGGATTGTTATGGGATGTCTGGAAATATAATACTCAATGGTTTGAAGATGTGGAGCTGCATTTATTTAATATCACTTCTGAGTGACAACACTTGTGTTCTCAGCTTAGTTTGGACTTTTGCCATCTATGTATAAATATGTTATACATTATATTTACATGCACAACGCAGATCACCTGCCTGGAGGACATCCTTCTGCTTTAGTATACGTGACGTCACTATCTTCCAGGGTTCCCTCTCCCTTCCTGCATCCTCTGTTTTGCAATTACAAAAATGTCACAAAGCGAGCGCCACACTTTTCTGCAGGCAGCCTCTTCCAACAGGCAGCGACGTTTCAAGCCCCAACAAAACCAACAGCTTCCATGCGACCCAGACAGTAAGAATCAATGCTGAATGGTGACAAACAAAACCCACTTGATTTTATTACATTTTCATTCATCTCCTACCCTAAAACAATATTATTTGTGTAAATTTAAGTTTAAAAGTGGAAGATTCCATTAATTTCAAATGAAATGAGATCAGTTCTATTATTTATTTTTAATGATTGTGACGCTGTTGGTGCAAAAATTTCTTTTTTTAGCTGAAAGTGACAACCTGATGAATTCTACTGGTGTGTTTCACTACAGCATTATTTATGTCCTTTAGCTACAAGCAGTGTGTTAATTTAGCAAAACAATTAAAGTCACTTTCCACAATGGAAGGTGTGGAGATATTCAGGTTCAAATGGGGAAATATAAACTCCCCTGAGACGATGCATGAATGTTGTTATTTCTCAATCACGTGTCCATCTTGGCAGGACTGGTGTCTCATTTCAACAATGATCTAAACTCATACATAAATTACACCAGTCAGCGTCATTTGATTTACTTTACTGGATTCACTCCAGATCATCGTAAAGTGGCATTTAAATGGAAGTGTGCAAATGAAATTCAAAAGTCAAACTGCAGTTCTGGTTGTATTGCAGAAAGAAGATATTTGCAATATAGGATATAGCAGGATTACAACTGTACATATGAACCAGATGAGTGCACTCCCATGAATATTAACTGTAAAGATTGCAGCAAACACCTACAGCTAATCCTGAACCACACTGAGAGGTGGAGATAGAAGAGGAAGTGAGACAAGAATAATCTGGGATTATGCAGGAAGCTGCTGGGCCTCAACTCACCGCTATAGTCCTCAGTGAAACATTGGTGTTAGGATTTGATGTGCAGTCTCTTGACTGGAGCTGAATCTCTAACACCAACACATAGTGAGAAAGTAGCAGGAGTGTGTGCTTACACTGTTGAATTCAGGGAGCGTGTTGACGCCAACGTGGACCCTCTCCTGGAAGACGCGCGGGGAGGGCTGAGAAACTGGCACTGGAGTGAGATCCACCGGAGGAGGCGCTGAGATTCCCATGGAGCTGATGGCATTGCCTAAAAACAAAATCAGCAGGGGACATCTTCATTAGTTTCACATCTTAATTCCGCTTTGAATCATCACTAAAACATTATCAGTGTGCGTTCTCAGCTGAGATGGAGCCAAATACTCCCAACTTCTTCACTATTAATAATAAAAGTTACTTTTTGATGATCTTAGTTTAGAAATACTTTTTTTTGTTGTTCAATAAAGATTCACAGAACTAATTAAAATCTTGAAATACACATTTATAGTAAAATTATTCAAAACATTTGAAGAACCAAACCATCATTTTTTACTTTATTCAATGTTGATATAGAATTTAGAGTACAGAAGTGGCAGAGGTAATAAAACTTTATTTTGTGTCCAATGATCCAATTCTGGATTTAAGATAGTTGCAATCTATTTTTAGGTTTTCTAAAAGATGGCAACAGGTTTAATATCTGACAAGAATCCCAAAACATCATAGTTCCTCCACCGTCCATAATCGATCCATGAGGTTTATTTCCACACATTCATCCATTTTTTCTCAGTGTGAGAATTTCTATTGGCACCAATGTAAGTTACATAGTAGCATATATTCCTGCTCACATGCAGAGTTTCCATCTAATTTCAACTCGCAAACCTGATTCTGGACATTTTAACCAATTAAAAAAAAATAATAAACACAATTTACATTAAATTCTGTGACTCAATTATCAGATCCATATAATAAGAACTATATACTTTCATGTTAAATTATTTGAGTCAGTTTTTCCTCACTTGAACTTTTTCCTCTCTTATTTTTAGCTGCTTGTCTCGAGCCAAGAAGGGAGAAGGAAGGCAGAGAAATATTTAAGTGTTAAACTGAATGCAGAAAATGTAGCCGGTCACATCTGGATGGGCTGTTTAATCGCCAACATAATGAGCCCTGCCACAGGCCCGTGTGCTGCTCACACATGGTCACTCTGCAGTGCAGAAAAACATTACAAACATGAGCTCCACAAAGTTAACCTTTTGCAAATGGCTAAAGAAAGCAGTTAACTTTTTTTTTAGTTTCTTAAAAAAAAAAAAAACATGATTAATTCATTTGAGATTATTCATAAGCATCTATTTAATATGAGAATGGGAAGAAATGCCAGTTTTCTGGAATAAACCAGCAACTGGTATCTCCAGGATATCTATGGGAGCCGAAATGCAGGCGCAGACAGGCATGCAGAGTTCCCATTGTCTCTCACTATCTTCACTGTGCATTGGTATGCAATCATAACTAATCTGAGCCTCAACATTATTTCTGGAAGACAATGTCGCGAGTGCTGTACGCTAAATGAAAATCACATAGAGCCTGATTGTTAATGAGGCCCCTCATTGTGAAATCTTATTTCTAATTAAAACTGTCTGTCTGTCTCTCCCCTATTGCTTTCATTTTTTGTTTTTCTAGTGCAGCACATGCTAAACAATGCATCGTTATATATCAGCAGAACATCCTGAGCAACAGCTCTAGATGCTCATTCTGGTTTGGCAACGACTCAACCGCAAGCCACTTCCAGCTGATCAGATTTGGTGAAAGGATTCATTGACTCTGCTGAGTTTCAAACTCACATTCGCATTTGGCAGGCGGCCAAGCACCAGGGAGAACATCTCTCGCTGTTCATTTATTTATAAGAAAACATTATGGTTCACTGACTTGCCCTCTCAATCATCAATTACGGCCCACCTCATTTGAATTCTGTATTAATGCACATTAGAAAGCGCTCAGTTAGATTAGCATCTCAGCATTCATTTAGATAATACTTACATCTGACAGCTGAAATACGACATCTCCTCTGTTATTACAGCGATACAAGGATTGTCAGCTGCAAGTTTATTCTACAAAGTATAAAGACATGAAGGAAATTGGCAACCTAAACTGCAGCATTGACTCATTAACATTTCAGAAGAACTATAATTTATTTTAATTGATGTTCCTTGCCACATTTCAACCCAGAATTTTCAAGTAACTGTGGTTATGCTCTCAATTTTAATGATCTGTGACACATGAGGCCATTATTCAACTTTTTTTTTTCAGAAAGAAAACAAAAACTTCCACAAACTGCAGCAGCTAATGTTTGCATTTAGTTTAATCCTTACAGTAGAGACTTGTGATGGTAAGAGAGGAGCAGGAGATCACAAGATCTGTCATCTTCTAAACCTGCTTCTTCTCAAATTGTGTCATGTTACATGTCCATTTCCTTCACTATGTGTCTTTTTATTGTTGTTTTGAGCATTTGAGATGCATGGATAAATAAATAAAACCTTGAATTTTATTTATTTTGTTGTCTGATCATGCCAATTACAGATGTAATCCCTAAAGACAACAATCTGTTCTTCACAAACAGAAACCTTTCAAACAGTTTCACTCCAGTAATTAAATATTAGTTGATCAATATCATAGAAAATTTGATTGTGATATTACTGCATCTCAGAGATGTTAACATATGCTAAACTAATCAAAATGATTAGATTCGTTTACTGTGCCTCTGTCTTGTTCTTTAAAGGGTTCGATCCATAAATTAAACAACGTGACAGTTTATTTTATTTACTTTAACAAAAAGCATAGAAAGTAAGCTTTTAGGAACACATGAAAAAATATTTCTCAGTCACCGATATACAAATTACTCATAATTGTTAAGTTGGGCTCTGAATGAAGAGCCATCTGGGAGGCATAAGGGAGACAAATCTTTGAAAAGAGTCAAACCTCCCATTACTGTTCTTCTCTTTTTAGCATGATCCAAAAGCGGGTCTGGATGAAGCTACTGAAAAAGACTAATTATTGAAGTGCCATATTTAATTTTCTTTCTGGTGCCTCATTCTACTCTAAAAGTCCTTGGTTTCCTCACAGGAAACCAAATAATGACTCAGTTTTTCTCACCCATAGACACCTGATTTTTCAGTTAAATAGTCCTAGTAATCCAAAGAGTCCATCAAGTCCTCAGTGGGAACAATTTATGGCCCACTGAGTTCAGTTCAGCCCTAAAACTGAACTGTCCCACAAACTTTCTACTGCATTCTCTTACGTAGGCATATGTTGTTGCTGAACAGATTTTGGATGCGCTGACAGCCGTGCAGTTCGTTGCCGCTGCCTTCACATGTGCACCACTGGGACACCTCCGTGCTTCTGTTGCTCACGTAGTTGGGAGTCATTATGGTTCCTGCAAGACAAAAGTTTAAAATGCTTTAAACAACACTTAGATTTGTTCAAACAACACTTTCCAAACAACTCTTAAAGAATTTGCACCATACAAAACAATTTTAGATTATAAAGTAAGCAGTTGTCTGGTTTTTGATATTTAAGACTGCAAGTACACTAAAGCTTTTGGTGCATTTTAAAACAGAAGGAAATAAAACTATTATTGTGCTTTTGAAGCAAAGCAAAAGAAAGAATATGTTAATTAAATGTTAGAAACACAAAACTGATTATGAGTTCTGTTACTGGCTTTTGTTATTTTCCCCTCTCAGCTTCTCCATTTCACCTTCTTGTATCTTTTAATTTTTGTTTTCAGCATCTCACCTATGAGTCCAGTATAAGCCTTGAGGCACATGGCTCTGCTCTCTCGCATACAGCCAGAGGCAGAAAGCGAGGACTGCTGACAGTTGTGTTGGAAATCTGCAAACCGGGATCTGCAACACACACACACACACAGGCACACAGACACAACACACACTCAGTGGAGAAAATGGGTTTTCAGAGCGTCAGCACATAAAAACTGAATGCATTTTAAAGTGTTTTGAAATTTTTATTTTGGCACTCAAGGCTTTCATAAATCAAAACAATGACATAAATAGAAGGGGGAGAAAGAGAAGTACCTACTTTAAAAAAAATGTTTGGAAATTTGTTGTTTTTTTTCAGCACATCAAACATTTCTTTGTAACAAAAGTTCAGAAATTAAATCTTTTCTATTTGGATCTCATATATACAGATACAACAACACATGAACTGAATACATTGAAGCTTCTGTTGTATTGTGGAAAAGAGTGAGAAAAGTTCAATATTTTTACATAGTCAGTGCAGAACAAGTTGGATTAAGTGAATTAAGAAGAACTTTCCAATTTGGATTTGTTTAAAATTGAGGGCTTAGGGAGCGGATCAAACATATTTTCATCTCTTTACTGAAGGAGTGTTTCAGGGCTTTTCCCATTGATTGGCTGAAATTTGTGGCTGCCTTGAGAAACAAAAGAATAAAAGTATTTCCTTAAATAGAATGAACTGTGCTGCTAATAACACACCAGCTTTGCTATATAGCTGCAGAATTTCCTTTTATTTTTGCCAACCTTTTTCATTTGGGAAATAGAAAGTATATGTCATAGCATTAGTACGTGTTACACCTTTTGTGCTACAATTTCCCTGATAGTAATTCAAATAAATGACTAAAAGAATAATTAAAAGCGTCATTTTCCGTCCCAGGAGAGTCTGCAGGGTGCTCCCCTCTGCTTTGTGCTGTAGGTGTATGAATAAAGTAATCGCCAAGGGTGAGTCAGTAAAGAGTCACAAATTGAAGTCTTTTTTTTTTTTTTCCTCCCTGGAAATTGCACCATGCTGCTGCAGGGGGAAGGAGAAGTCTCTCTCAGGTGGAGTGGTTCAGTTGTCTCCTGGCATTATTCATGACAGATGGGAAAAGAGACCATGAAATTGACCGTGGGTTTGGGTGTAGCTTCTGCTGTGGCTGCTGTACCATGTCTAAGTGGTGAGGGGAGAGCTAAGGCAGAAAGAAAAGCTTTTTCTGATCAGCCAGCCTGAGTCCCTGTGACCTAGAGAGCGTGACTATTAACTAAGCTCTGTACTATCCAAGAACAGGCAAGACGCAGAAGAAATTCCTCCTTTAGCGTTTTGGGATTCTCAGCGGGGATGATGTGCTGGGGCTGACCCGGTGCGCACAGGATGGATTTTACAAACCAGTTGGTCTGGGAGCAAGTGGAGATCTCTTAGGAGGAACTGGAGTGAGATAGTGGACCAGCTTAAGTGTTGCTGAAACCACTGCTCCCAAAGCATGACCCTAAATTAGTCCATATTTCTGCATAGAAAGTCTAAATAGAACCTTCAAGGCAGCAATTGTGTCCTTAAATATTATTTCATCAATCAAATCAAAGCAGTTTTATCTGTATACTGTGAAAATACAACAATGTGAAAAGATGTACAATATTATCTAATTTTAAAAAGTATTTATCATAAGCAGACATTTATTTAGTAATATTTTAAGTTTAGAAATGGGTTTTATCAACATATTTTGCCACAACTGGCCATTTGAGAACATTAAATATCCTGATATGGCCCAAGATGAAAATTAATTTATAGATAAAAGATTATGGTATAGATTTTATATATATATATATATATATATATATATATATATATATAAAGTGAGGTGGTCCAATTGAAATGTAGCAATAAGGTCACATCTGCTAGTCATGTCAGATGAAATGTTTGTGAACTCTCACCAAAGAACTATTTGGGTTACACGTTCGAGGTTGGAAGGTTGTTTTCCACAGCTGCATCAGACCCAGACTGTCTCACCCCTTGTTTTTCATTCTTGTTTTTCATTCTTGTTTTTCATTGTTTTTCATTCCTTATCCTTCCATAAAACTCATGCGCGGTCTCTGCCTGGCAGAGCTTTGCGAGCTTTCCATCCAGACTCGCTTGATTATTGATCGTCTTAGGAGCTCTCTGAGTCGTGCACAATTCATGAATAAACCTGATTGAGTGATTCTACCTGAACAATGCTTGGAAATAGTTTTTTCCATGACAGTTGGTGACCCCTAACCCAAAGAATCCAAAGAAAATCAAACCCGATCACAGAAACTGAAAGCAAAAGCATTGAGTTATTATTTTTAATAGACATCGACCTGTTTGTTAAAAAATAAAACATATTTCAGGTTGTAGAGCTGCAGAGCTTGTAGCAACTTTTCCCCAGAGACCTGCAGCTACAAATGCAGCAGATATGTTTCTAAAATCACTGACTCTGTGGAGCTAAACCTAAACACACTTCTCAAGAACTTATATGTGCATAATTTTGAAATCATGCACTTTAACTTGTACTTAAAATTCAGAACAGTGAACTACTTCCATCGGTCTATCATATTCAGCTCCAATAAAAAAAACATTTTATGCATATTTTAAGTTTGTGGCTATCGTGAAAAAGCATGGAAAGTTGAACTGCTATGAATATTTGAGTGAAGTAATGCAACTTCTTTGGAAAGTGGGTAGATGGGTGGTTGCTCAATGCTTTGCAGACTTCACTGCTTCTGTTTCTCTGCACACAGGTTCTTACCTACACAGCTCGTCTCTAGAGCAGTAGTTCTGGAGGCTCAGGCAGTTGGGCTTGCCGACTCTTTCCTCCCCTCTTGCGTTCTCCTCAAAGGAACATGATGGCACAATGGTTTTCCTCCGGCGCTCCCCACACAGAGTGTCAGAGCAGGGACAGAAAAGCAGAGCGAAGCTGTACTCCTCTGGCACACGCTCCAGGAAGCGCCGCAGGGCTTTGTGGCATTTCTGGCGGTTGCAGCTGTTGTCGGCGGCTGTTGCTCGCTTGGTGCAAGCCACCACATACTCTGAACGCAAGGAGCCACATTTCTCATACAGGCCGCAGTCCTGAGCAGCCTTCAGACACTGGTTCTGGCCGTCCACGACAACAGAGGAAGCTGCAGGAAGCAGAGAACGGACTTGTTGGTGTGAAATAAAGCAAATAACTTTCTGAACCAACAGGACATACTCTACCTGCCATAATGGAGGCCATACGCGATACCTCTATGTTTCTGACCAGATTCAGCTTCAGCTCTTCATATGGGGACACTTCATACTCATCATATGCTGAAACGATATTGGACCACACAAATAAGGCAACTGAATTCAAAGAACAGCCACGTACAAGTTTGTGTTTTCCACCCACCTGCAAATCTCACAGTCCAGTAAACCTTCAGGCAGTGCTCCTCTCTGCGAGAGCCCCGCTGACACTTGCAGACTTGAAGGGGGCGATAATGCTGCACTGAGTTTTGGGCCTCCAGGCACTCCAGACGGGCATCTGAACCGAGTGGCGACACGGCTTCCTCCGCCGCACAGTACTCCAGCAGGCGATAGATGCCTTTGCAGGACGGCTCCTGGACGCAGCCCTGTTCCGCCACCAGACAATCTAAGGACGCAGATACTGTAACACCGCCTGCAGAAGACGAGAGGTTTACATTATCAGCTGCAAAAGCTGCAAACAGGTTCATTACAGACACTATGGATTGCAAACTAAAAAGTAAGGTACAGTGTGCTCATTTATTAATATCCCATGATCTGTGAAGGTCAGTGGCTAATAAATCAAGTTCATCCTTTCAACAAAAACATGTCCAGCTGCACTTTACCTGTCAGAGCTGAGGCTTGTAGTTCATGTTCTGGTCAAAAAGTCAAGTCAAGTCCAAAGTTTTTACAATTAATGTGCAACTTGAGGGTGAAACTCAAGTCTGCATCTCAGCCAAGAAGCAGGTTTGTAGTGTTAGAGCCTTCTATAAAGTAACATATACTAAAAGAAAATGTTTTTAGACTATATGTGGTACATGCAACACTTCAACAAAATTATAAATCATAAACTAAAACAGGCTGTTAACCAGTTGATCCCAGGTTTCAGGCATAACATTAAAAAAATCTAAATCAGTGCAGAAACCTGGCTTGTCAAGATTATAATCCATCTGATGGCAAAAGTTTTAAAAAGCTGGACAAGCAAGCTCTTTCACAATAAAACACCATTGCCTTATTTGGATGCATAAAAACGTTTAGTCGACATTTTTCTTAATGGTTTTGAGAGTCAAGTATTAAACCAGCTCAAAATGTCACCTGCACAGAACCAAATTATTCATGAAGACAAAGGCAGATTATTGACCCAAATTAAGATCAAAGTTTTATTATCTGACAAGAAAAAAAATGTATGACATTGTCGTAATGTTCTCCAATATTACTTGCATAAGAAGGAGATCCCACTGGGAAATCCTCTCAACATGGTGCAGAGGATGAGGTGAAATCATGAAGCTTTTTCTTTTAGGTTCTGCAAAGAGTGAAACTGCAGACTGGAGGTCTGGTATCCCTCTTCACCGAGGCTTTTCCTCTGAGTGGGAGACCAGTGGATCTTTTAGCAGGTGCAGTTCACGACACTCGTCTGACAAAACACTTCTGAATCTCGTTCAAAACATTCAAGAAATTTTGAAAAGAAAAACAATTAGCAGAAGACTGTAGATGTCCTTTGTGAAGCCACACTTGCATAATAATTTAATTTTTTCACTGTTAGCTCAAGTTTATGTGATGGTTTTAATATTTTGCTGAGCTTCTTGATGGTTTTCTCAACTATATTCCTCTTTACAAGTCAGTGGTAGACTGTGTACACTCATAACAGTTCCTATATTTTCTAATCTCTGAAACTTTCAAATTATTTGTGAGAACAAAATATTTTTATTTCTAGCTTTTTTGAAAACGTTGCCACCAGCTTGTCTCTTGAGCAGAAGGTATCGTTAAAACTCTTTTCTGCCTAAATGGTCTCACTGTTTTCTACTGTGAGACTTATTGCAGAGTTTTGGTGAGCCTGTCAGCAAAAGGTTTTGCTGCCTTTATGTTCCCTTTCTCTTTTACAACCATTTTGTTTTACTGTTGTTTATTTTGTGGAAGTAATTGACCAAGGTCTTGGTAATGACTACACATTTATTTCAGCCACTTTTGCCTATATTTAATCAGCTAATACAAACACATGTACAATAAAGATTTTACACTGTTAAGACACAATACAGTAATGTCAGATTCCTGGCAATGTTCAGTGTTGAACCATATTGATGTATTTCATGAGTCATACTGGTAATGAAGTCTTTTTTTTTTACAGGCGATAATTTATCTACGTTCCCAAGTGCAGGATTACATTTGCTGACATCCTTCCAAAGCACATTTTCAAGATTGATTTCCCTTCTTTCTGATTTCACAGATGTTCACTTCGCTGAAACAACGTTTCAAGCCTTTATTATTTTGACAAACCTTATTTTCATCACTGGATTCATCACTGGAGAGCTTCTTGGATTTAGCAACCCAACAGCACTGCCTTCATAAGCTTGGCATAAATTTTGGCGAATAGACAGCCTCACGCACACAAACAAACAAAAAAAAAAAAAAAGAAAAGAAATATGAACATGATAATTTTCTGCCTCAAAAGCGATGCTGTTCAGCAGCCAACTCTCAAATATTAGATGTGTCTAGAATGCACAAATCCTCACAGAGTTTTGTTTTTCTAAAACATCATTTGAACTACTCCATTCATCATCACAATAAAACTTGCATTGTAATGACAGTCATTAGACTCGGAAGGATAAAAGATGTTGAAAAACTTTGATATGCTTATTGTACTTCATATATTGTAGGGTCATACATGTAAGTTATTTGAAAACATATATTGTTGTCAGACACCGTAGCAGTGAGTGTGAAAACCTTCTTTAACAGAAATGCATTTATTTGGAAAAAGCATTTTAGCTGACATCAAACACCGCCTCCAGATGCAACACCTCTGTGAAGCTAAAAACAGTTTAACACAATTCAGCTTTGGATACAGGCCTACAGTTATTGAGCATAAAAAAATTATACAAAGAGAAAAGATACAGAGTATGTCACACTGATACAATGATGCATTTCAAAAGATAGGCAAAAGGAGAACAGCGTGGTTATAAAAATAAATCATAATCACAATTAATTAAAGATTATTTTGGTATAATTCTTTAGTATATGTTCATTTAGTGTAGGAAAGACATGGCTTTTACTGCACACAAAGTAAATATTTACTTGAAATATTTGCTTTCAGCCATTCGAGAAACATGGTAGTTGAAATTAAACTCCAAATTGCACTTCAGTAAAGAAGTGCCAAAATGAAATCCATCCATCCATCCATCCATCCATCCATCCATCCATCCATCCATCCATCCATCCATCCATCCATCCATCCATCCATCCATCCATCCATCCATCCATCCATCCATCCATCCATCCATCCATCACCATTCTCCCTAAAGGGGTCGGGAGTTGCCGGTGCCTATCTCCAGCTGCGTTCCGGGCGAGAGGCGGGGTAAACTCTGGACAGGTCGCCAGTCTGTCGCACCAAAATGAAATCACTTCTCAAAAACCCAACTACTACATACAACAACCACAGAAACAGCGCCGATCCATATTCAAGACATTCCAGTCAACTTTTCGCTCTTTTCATAGTACAGAGATCCTTTTCCCAAATCATCCAATCCTACCACGCCACTGAACCCACAGACTCTGCCTGCAGCAAGTTCCAGTCTTATCTCACAAATCATTTCTCTTTGACACTTACTGTACATTAGGGGTATCCGATGGTTTAGCCTTCACCTATTCTCTTCATCATCATCATCCATCTTCTTCTTTCTCTTGATCAAGTCACCGTCATGAATAGGATTTCATTTCACCGTCATGATGATGCAACCAATTATATGTCAAAACCAAAGCTGCACTTCCAGCCATCACCATGTTACCTCCAAAAGACGACATCTTTGGCTGAAATGTGAGAAATATTGCAATTCGTTAAAATTGCAAAGTCAAGATTCAAACGTGGTTACAGATACTATAAGGCGACAAACCAAAATATTTACACTCTACAACACATAGCTATTAATCCTCAATACTCCTTTCTCTTCAGAACCACAACAGCCCTTCTAACTATAGAAATAAAGAGTTGGGGTTGTTTTGACTGAAAATGTTCGAACCACGAAGAGAAAAAAGCCACAAATCGCTTCATAATGATGATTGTTGCCCCATTACAGGCACAAAGCAGAAAAGACAGAAGCTGCCTGAGGGAAACAATGGGAAAAAAGCTCTTTGTGAGTGAAAAATGTATTTTATTAAAGCTCTTCTGGAAATTAGTTATTTTTTAATGTGACACATAATTAGCCTCACCAATTTATACCCATATGATCTCAGTCTAGCAAATAACATACACACTTTTTGTCTTGATTTTATGAATTTGTTGTGCCCTTTTATCAGTAAACCACACACAGAAGAGACTCGCAAACGCATAAAGTGTGTTAGAAATAAACGTAATGAAGGACGGCTAACAGATCCGTACCTGTCTTTTTATCGCGTGTGCTTACTGGCTCAGCTCATAAACATAAACATATAATCCATCATGTCAGTTCATGCACAGCTTTTGAGTTCGACTGGGTTCGCACTTCGATTAAGCTCCTGCTGACACGTGGCACAAAGCACGGCTGCAATTCAATTCTGCTGCTGCATGTTTTGTAATCTCAGGCACCACATGAGGTCCATGTCTCGCTTTGGTATAAGACATATCATGAACAGAAGCCATGTTTCATCCCCGCAGCAGGACAACCTCCAAAGCCGCCACACAGAATCCATAGGAGGAGGTGGGACGAAAAAATAGTATCACTGCAATGAATCATAGTCACAGCCACAGCGCTGCGTGAAGTGTAAAGGAGATCATTACCTGTCTATCTGTGAGTCTGCCTATGTATTATTGCTAATTGTACCAAAGTGTCAAATCCCACTGTGTTGAACTGCAGTTTAAACAAGCTTCCTATAATTTTCTGAATGCACAGAGAGAACTTTGTTTTCCTCTATTCTTACGAGAGACGAATAAAAATAGCCAACAGTCTAAATTGCAAAGAATTGCAATTGTATGGAGACAATTTGTGTTGTATGTAACTGGGATTTTGAGTAACAGACCAACACAAAGTAGTCCATAATTGTGAAGTGGTAGTCATGAATGGCCTTCAACATGTTTGCAAACAGCAATCTGAAAAGTGAGGCATGGATTTTAAATTCTCTCTGCAGTATTGCGAGTGTTTCAGGATTTGCCTCTATCTGTTTGCAAAACCGAAAACTGAAATGCTGCTAATTCGTCTTTAATAACTCGTGTCCAGTCAGATTGGGTGACGTCTGTGTTCAGTTTCTCTTAATTTTTAAGTCATGAAACAAATTCATGGAGGTCCATTTAAGTCTTATAGAACAGTTTGATTTTTATTTTATTTTCTTCCAGAAAAGTGTGACTCCTTTTGAGTAATTATATGTCTTCTAAAGGCATCTGAGTGCAGCGATTTTATGAAAAGGAGTCATAGCAAAAGTTGGCTACAGAAAATGCATTTAACAGTTTTAAAATAAAAGCCATCATTTTCATTCAGCTTGATAATTATGAACTATTTTCTGTTAGTCTTTCCTATAAAGTCCATATAAAATGTACTTTTGTTTGTAGTCATAACAGAAAAAAAGACTTTACGGTGGGAAGACAAAGTCAATTCTGCAAATGTTCTACAAAGTAGAAAGCCTGATTGAGAAAAATGTTAGAGGCTAATTTAAAAAAAAGTTATATAAAATATTATTTTTAAAAACTAAGAGATGAATTACTTTGATATGTGAGCTTTAATGCACCCTATTGATTTCTCACTGGAGTGATTAATAGAATTTGTGAGGCAGAGCTGATGAAGGTTAGCGCCGTGATTACTGCACCGCCCTCAACACTCAGCGCCCACTCTCACAGGGAGACAGTTCCTCTTCTGTCTCTTCAAACATGGTGGGTTAGGTTGAAGAGAATCCAGATTGTTGGGCAGTAATTTGATTAGGCAAGAAAGAATGCTTAGTGGGAAAGTGTGAGTCTGAAATGTGGTCGGGAACTGTGACAGAAGGGACTTGTCGACAGGAAGTCACACACACTATGAGGAAATAGCAGCGAGACACTACAATGAGCTAAATGCAGAAACATGCCAACAAGTGACACTACTTGCTATGTTTTTCTCGGAATCAGCTCAAGTGAGACTAAAATTGTTTATTCCCAAATGTTGGTTTATTTGTCAGCTGGCTGGCAAATTGGAAAACCTCTACTAAATATGGAAGAAAATGCATGAGGTGTTGAACTTTCCAATAAATATGAATAAGAATAGAGTTACTATTATTCCAACTTCTACGTCTGTCCCTTCATAATCCCTGCTGAACTGACTGAAGCTCTTCACACTCTGTGGTCACAAGAGACTGCAGTGATGGCAGCATGAACATTTGGCAAACCTTTACAAACTCCAAGCCTAGAATTGACTAAATATGCCTTGCTGCCATGCTTTGATAAGCAAAATCCTCAATTAGACTTGATGAAATGCAAACAAGACCTGGATTCTGTGGGGCAGGAAATCCAGGAATGTGGTCCAGTTGAGCCTCTTTTCTAAGTTTCTTTGTGTAGACGAAATATAGAAAATTGAACGGGTTTGTGTGCAGGAATTGTGCATCTCCAATAAGCTGAAGCCAGAACCGAGCCCAGTCAAGCTGTGACGGATGGTAAAATGAAAAAATAAAAAGTTGTAAAACACACGAGAGCCAGAGGTGCTCTTGAGTTCACACTAATTTTATGTTCTGAAATAGTGCGCCTACTACATGGCTAATGCCTCATCTAATGAGGCATGGCAGTCGGATTGTGGAGCCACATTATGCATGCATTAACCACAACACCCCACACATCCTGGATGCCTCCATGGTAGTTCAGGTTAAATGCATCAGGTGCATCATCAGCCAATTGCAGCGAATCTTCCAGGCTTCTGCCTTCTGCTGTTTACTGTGTTCCTAAATTTCAACGTGCACATAATTTCTTGGCCACATGCACACACACACATACACACACACACACACACACACACACACACGCACACACACACACGTAATGCCCATTGATCAGAGCGGTTTTGTCTGTGCAGTTGCCTGTGAGTGACAGTCGAGATGCAGATTAACACAAAAAACTGAGTAACTGGCAATGGCCGTCAGGTGATAGAAAAAAAAAACAATCAATATAACACATTTTTTAAGAGGCTGGTGGTGAGAAATCACATTTATAAAAGGTGAAATTATGATGACAGTTATCCTTCAATAGTTTAATTACCTTAAAGCCTAATATGTAAATTACTACTTATGCAAAAAATAGTTTATTTTATGTTTTATTTTACCTGTGTGATGTTCAACATTTTTTTTTGTATCTTGCTGTTGTGAACAAAACAAATTTACAAAAACAAAGTGCAGACAGACAATGCCTCCGCATGAGGAGAGACAAGAAGACGCACGACAACAAGGAGAGAAAACTAGAAGTAGACAAACTCAAAAAGTCAAACTGAAAATGCTCATCAATATCTTTCACTTTATGTGAAATAAAAACGAACCGTACTGAAGCTGTGACAAACGTTGGCACGGCTCAATCGGGTCCAGAAAGTGAGGTGCAAAAATAGCAGCAGTCAGTCAACAGTTGCAGCCTGCACTGCCTGGGATTTTTGTAATAATCCAAAGGGGGCCTGGCAGTAACAGGTCAAAGTCGGGTTAAATGTCATTTAACAATAGTTTTCAGACGAGGCACAAATACTGTCAGGCCTTTTCGTGTCAGGCCATTTGTTTCTAAGATTTCTGCAAGGTAAGTTCAGGGAAAGGAATGAATGAAGTCATCTGCATTAGCTGGAAAATGATAACCGGGAAGGAATTTCTGTATTATGACACTAAATACAAAATGCTGCAAAATTATTCATAGCTGTTGAATACTGTTCCAGTTATATTAAACCACAAACGAGAAGGTATTTCTTCGAATTTTATGCGAGAAACCAGCACAATGCATTACTGCAAAGCTGTGAAGGGCAAGAAGGAGGATGCCTGGTTTTAAAAATCTTTCTCAAAAGTCTAAAGTGTGGTATCCTTTTGGAATTTAGCCAGATTTACTCCAACACTTCTAAATAAAACTTCAAACAACCTATTGCCTTCAGATGGCACCTAATTAGTAAAGAAAAAAAAGGTTAATTTGTGTATAAATTAATCTCAGCTGTACAGTGAAGGTTTTTTAGAGAATATTAGATTCCAAAAAGCATCAGGAAGAGAAATGAAAACAGCAGGTCAGGAATGACGTTGTGGATGAGATTGAAGCAGGGTTAGAATTTGATTTGAACACCTCATGTAGCACTGTTCAGTCTCTCATCTGCAAATGAAGATTGATTAAGACAGTGGCTCCCAATCCTGGTCTTTAGGGACCGCTGCCCCGCATGTTTTAGGCTGCCTCACACCTGACTTAAATAACCAGGTATTTAACAGACTTCTGCAGCACTTTACGCCATGAATCATTAGTATCAAGTGTGCTGAAATTGAGATTTATATAAAACATGCAGGGCATTAGATTACAAAAAGCATCAGGAGGGAAGCATCAGTGGTCCCTGAGGAGGAGGGTTGGGAATCAGGGTACAAAGACATGGCTTTCTATCAAAACTGATATCATTCACAGCTGCAGCCAAAAAGGCCGATGGTAACTTTGGAGGAGCTGCAGAAATTCACACAGATGAGCAAATTCGGTACCAATAGGTTGACAGGAAAGCAATTAAGCATTTAATGGAAGATAGGTAAGAAGAAAGCAGTTGTTGAGAGACTAAAGAAATGCTCTTTTTGTATGAACATACAGCTGGAGCTAAAAATGAAATGGTTTAGATAACAGTCAATCAAATTCAGACCTAAACCTGCTTGAGAATCTGTGGTAAGGCTTGAGAATTGATGTTTACACATCCCCTCCATCAAAACTGGCAATGCATGAGACATTTTTGGCATACAAATTTTCAGTCTGCAGACAGAACCAGAACTGCAGAAAAAGATGACTACACAAAGCATTGGTGTATTTGAATAAAAATGCATCCCATACATTTCAGCTTTTTACTTCAAAATTATCTGAAAACAATTAATCAGCACCATTTTGTGTTGGCCTATCACATAAAACCTCACAGGCAGTAAAAACACGAAAAGGTTACTTTAAATATGAAAGTATGTCTTTTAATTTAAAGACATACAAAATCATCTGTTGAGGTTTTGCCTAAAGCAGACACGATCTACCAACAAGCAGATGTTGTGTCAGTTCATGTTCTTCATTTTGGTCCTGATGACAGACAAGCTGGGGAGGCTGCAGTCTTATTCTGAAGTTCCCACCAGCATAGCATAAACAACCAATGATAATTAAATATAAACAGATGCAGATTTAAGCCTCCATTTCGCACAATCCACAGTTCTCAACGACGTTAATGACAAACTTTGAGTCAAATATTTTTTGATTTCCAATCAGGTATAATAGGCAGAACTGACATCATGACAGAGTATCTCATTTGCATGTGTAATGAGTCAGATCTCAATTAATTGGCACTTGAAAATTAATGTTTTTGCTTGGTGTGATTCCACCTAAGCCAAGTACTCTGTGTGATACACAGAATGCATGAGCGGCTTGACATTAACAAGAAAAGCATTTATCATTTTCAGCGATCCTAATCTCTAATGGGCCCCCACAACCAACATTATCAGGATGCAGCCGGACATGTGGAGCCCCCGTCTCCTCTTATCTAGTCATAATCTAAACAATTATAATGTTTGCATGCATCTCAGCGATGTTGAACCCACTGACAGAGGAGAGAGGTGCTCTAAATAAAAGTCAATCAATGTGGTGCACGCAAACAGGAGAAAACATGAAATTCAAACAACAGCACTGATTAGACTGATATGTTTTTGTATAAAAGACCAACAAGTCTTTTATTTTTATTTTCTTTACCAATCTAGCTTAGATCTCTTTTTCTTTTGCTTCGGTCTAATATTCAGAAAACTGAATATTAACGTTAGCATGACGAAGGAACCAGAGCCGTGAAGCGTGAGCTGTTCTGTACGGCTTTGTTTCCTCCTGACCGTCAGCTATAACACAAATGGATTCTCCAAACCTGTCGTGCTCATCTAAAGATTTCAATCATTACTTAATTTAAATCTTACTTGAGCTCTGAATTAGTACCATCTACTGTTTTAGTGTTTAAAAATTCATGTGTGATGTTTGCAGCAGCCCGGGACAGTCCAGTCAATACTTTGAAGAGCCTTTATCTGGATCTGGTCCAAGGCAAAGATAACAGACATGACCCAATGATGTCATCCACATGGAAAACACTTTTCCTGCTCTATGATTTAATAAACCTCTTTGACTTTATGTCTCAGTAGCTCACCTTGAACCGAGTGAATTATTTTGCTGCATTCAGATATGTGAGTCTGCTGGTTTGAAAAACATCTGTCTGAAAAAGTCACTCTCTGTCTCTCTCACACTTTTCCCTTTGTTCTTGTATTTTAATAACTATCCAACATTTATGTACACAAGCAAATTGTTGCACCTCAAATACAAAATCCTTCTAGCAAAATTTCAGAGTAATAATGTACATTTTACTCAAAGATAATTTTTTTTTGCTATTTTATGTTTAAAATTTTAGAAACATAGAGCTGCTAAGCTTACTGATGTTCTCTAAAATAAGTCGCTCACAATATTGCACAAAATTTTAACTAAGAATATCATAAGCTTATTATCCTGATGCTGTATTTCTAATTACTAAATAGATTGAAAAAGTAGTCCTGCCCTATGGGATTCCCTGCGTAAGAGACCAGAAACTCTAAAGTATTTCATTGAGATTTTGTGACAAATAAAGTAGAGCAGACAATCTTTGCAGTGTATTTAGGGATATCAGAGTAAAGGGGTCTGACTATAAAACACGAATGAAAATGCGACACTAAGAAATAATGGAATGTGTAAACCAATGGACTCATGCAATGATAAATGCTCCTTACCCTGAGAAAAGACATTGAGCAAAAGTCCAATGATCATCATCCTGTCCGGTGTCATTGGGGGACAGCTGCGGAATGGGGAAGCGGGTACCCGGCTCGCTGAAGCTCAGTTGCCCGTCTCCTGCTTCATCCAGCCTCCTTCTGCTCTCCTCTGCCTCCTCCTGCTGCTGCTCCTGCTGCTGTGTCCGCTCGGACTGAAGTGGATCGGACGGTCTGTCTGCTGCACAAAGTTGGCAAAACTGAACAGAAGTGACTCAAGCTCTCGCGATTTTTGTCGCTCCCCTCATTTTTAGGATTTGTACGGAAGACGGGAAACATTCAGTGGATTTTTCCTGCGAATTCCTTAAAAAGTGTGTATGTGTGTGTGGGGAGGGATTCTCTGCAGTGTAAAGACTCCCAGCAAGGCAAACGCACCTGTCTCCAAAGCGCGTCGGCTTTCACACTTCTGCGTGGGATTTCCACGCAAGCTCAGCTCCACAGTTGTCCACACGGACGCTGAGTGCGGCGAAGCCCCGACGTGATTGGCCCCTGAACAGGCTGGACGTACCAATGGGGAAGATAAAACGTTTCCTGTTGAAGGAACAGCTGGGTCTTTGCAGTCAAGTTGTGACTTGATGGAAAGCAGAAGGTGGACAGTATGAAGGAAATGAAAGATATTTAATGTTTTCATGTCACGGTTAAGCTTCAATTGAACATGTAAAAAATGTTCTTTTATCACAATTACCAAATTTATGAAAATGATTTAATTATGTCCCATAACTTCAAAAAAATGAACTGTCCTGAACTTATTTAAGATTACTCTTTTGAATTAATAAGGATAAAAATGTATAACTGATGCCAAGAAATAAATATTGCACAACAATGAAACCACTTAAAAACAGGCACTGTTGTCATTAATGAATTTTTGAACAGCACTCATCCTCGTTACTGTTGTTAAGGAATTACAGATCCAGTGTTTGGTCAAAATAAATCAAATTTCAAGTTCTACCAACTAAATAAATCATTTGAAATTCTGTTGGTTTGGGTTCTCTCTCTTCAATCTGGCCACTTTTTGAAAAAGTTCAACCCCCACAGCAGAAAAGACCATAAGGAAGGGACAGTTTAAATGGTTGCACGTAGGCTGAGGTTTTTATAGGTATAATCATTTCTGCTGATTGCTGATCAGCAGAAATGATTAGTGACACTAAATTGCGACTGTTAAAATAACTGTCAAGTTGTATTTCACTATTTATTATTAAAACTAGCATATCCATTAGTTCGATTAGATTCTAGATGATTTCTATTTCTTCTTAACTGTTCATCGACAGAAGCATATTTAACAATATTTCAATTTTTCATAAACCACTCATTTGAAGTTGTGAAAGTTTCAGTCCTTTTGGAAACGTGAAAGCTCTTGGGGGCCCTCTGCTGGTTTGGGACCCAGAAGGAACAGTTTCATTTGCACTTTTATCCCAGTTTCTGGTTTTAGATTGTATAAAAAACAATCTTGAAAATATAAGTGGGCAGACAATATAAAATTAAATGAAGTAGATTTCAATTTCTTCAATGAAGAGTCATACTTTTTCCACTTTTGTCCTTCTGTAATTGGACTGAGAGACTACAGCATATCAAAGGTAAACTGGGCCTAACCATGTAGTTGAAAGGTATTTACCCTGAGAGAAGAATCACTAAGATATGATTACTCACCTCTGACCCTGAAGCGGTATTTGTCCTCTTTGTGCCTGTGCAGATAAAAGGTTCAATATAATTTCCTTGTTTGTCATGAGAAGCAATTCAACTCTCCTCATACTTTTTATATGCACACTAATGAAAAGTGACTCATAAATCTCCTTTGAAAATCTTAGTTTGAAAAATAATAGTTAATTAAAAGTACAGCTTATGCTGAAATTAACTTGTCAAAGTTCATAAAATCACTCATTTTACTGCATGAAAACATTGCTCTTGAGATATTTTTTTTTTTTAAATACCTATGACTGCTTCTCACCAAGACAGAACAAATGTGTGCATTTTTTAAAAACTTAATTAACAACTTAGCCTTGACACTTATACAAAATCTAGTAGGGAATTAAACACAGAATACAATGTCACGACATAAATCAAAAATCAAAAACCAAACAGGATCACAATCATCGTTATGCAAGGCCATCCTATGCACACAAACAAATAAAGAAAATAAAATTGAAAAAACAAAAGTAAAATAATGAATAGACCATAGAACAGAAGACAAACAACATTGCAATTGGAATGCAATAATAAAAAAAAAAAACAGCATCCTGGAAAGGGCGAATAAATTAAGCACAAGTGCAATTCAAGTGTATCACACACGAAAAAAGTCTTTGAGGAAATGTGTCCCAAAAGTTCTGGGCAGCAGAACAGAATGTTCAGTTCTGGATCTCGGAGCATAAGCCAGAGTCGGATGACCCGGATAGAACTAGTGGGGGAAACTTTATTCCACCAAATATTTAGGCTCTTGCTCATTCAGTGTCACTTTGTCCAAACAAATGATTTGTAAAATATATTCTGCCCATCTCAGCAAGAAATGCAATGTTTGGAGTGACATGGTTCTTTCTCATGCTGTCTACAGTTTTATGTTCTGCAGAAGGTGTTTTGTTAAACTAATGCTTGTAGTCCAAAATGTGAAAATAGTGTTCTTCCAAACATATATTTGCATAATTCATATCAGAATATGAGACAGGTTTCACCTTGGGTTTTCTTTAAAGGATTTTCCTTTGCATTTTTTGACATTTAAGATGTTAAATCTGGTCACTGATGATCCTAACAAAAAGAAGGGATTCACAGACTTAAAAATTTGTTCTTCCATACGGAGTGAGATTTGAATTCTGTTAATTGCCAAATGTGAGATTTTACTATTTGTTTGACATCTGTCAATTAAGAGGTTACTACAAGCTGGTAAATACTGTATCGTGAATCTGTAGTTCCAAATTTTGGAAGTGGTAGTAAATAATTTGAAAACCCTAACAGTGAAATAAAATGTGCATGGCTGTCTAACAAATTCTGATGTTTTTTTTGCAATCATTTCTTTTTTTTGTACTTAGTTTAGAGAGAGTGTTCCACTTTGAATGAGTTGGGCTCCTACTGCTTGCATGAGGTCCTACTGCTTGCATGAGGTCTTCTCTCCTGGGATTCTGGCTTTCTTGCACAGTACAAAGTACATTTAGTTTAACCAGTTAAACTAATCGGCTAATCTGAATGCCTCTTAGATGGGTGTGTACTGGCAAGGTTGTGTGTCTCACAGTTGTCATGTGATGGACTGTGATCTGTCTAGACGTGCACACCAGTCTGCACCTCCACCTGGATGGATGGATTATGAATGGATGGATGTCTTATCGTTTTGGTTCACTAATAGCAGGTTATCTTTTGCTTCCCCCTAGTGGACAAATGCATAGATGACATGTGCTTCATGAGGTTTCCATCAACAGCCCAATGTGATGCATTCAGCAGGTTTGCTCTGTAACTTGCAGTGGGTATAGATTATGCATGGATGAATAGATGAATGTTAAGGTTGCTTACTAACGAAAAGACAGTCAAACAAATGGCATTCATAATTACATTAAGTGATTCTGGTGTCCACAATTGCAAATATTTTGGACAACAGCCATTTTTAAAAACATTTTTTAAAATGCTTTTGAAAAAATATGTTAATATTATAACATCCTGGCCTGACAAACAATTAGAAAACTATAAACATTAGTAATGTCTATAACTGTGTGCTTTGTAAGATGGGATTTTTTTTCATATTGTTTGTGATTGTTAATCCCCTGGCTTTTGATTTGCTTTTAGGATTCTGGATTTTGTATGATATTAATGCAATATAAACATGTGCAACACTCAAATATTTAGTAAGAGAAAAAAATACATATTGTTAAGCTTTCTCCGTTTTTTTTATATTTGTTAAAAAAATTTGTTAAATTCTCAAAAGAACAAAAACAACTGTGCTCATAATGTCATTATCATACACTTTTTTTTAAAGAGTGGATTAGTGCTACTAGTGGGCCTTAATAAACTTATGCACTTAATAAACTCGTCACAGAGTGGTTTATCCAAGTATATTTATGAAAAGTTGTGTGGAAGGACAAAATGTCCTTCACAAAGACATTTTCACAAGATGTAGACAGAGACTCACAAATGTTTGCTGGCTATCAGAAGCTTCTTAACTGGGTGACGGAGAAAAGGAAGTCCAAAGTTTTCAGTTTCTGTTAAACTGCTTCCTTTTCAATATCATTTAAAAGTCATGGTCCCAGAGTGAAACGGAAGGTGACCTTTTCACACACAGTCGACCATGTCATATCCTGGGGTTGGTCCACTACAGTATATGAACCGTAGTGGACCAAACTATAGGCACCTTGCTCAAGGACACAACAAACCAACAACCCACTGATTACAGGACAAACTCCTACCACTGCTGCCACTATGTTTTATTGAGTACAGTCAACACAGCCATCTACCAGAAACCTTTTGAGCACTTTTATGTATATAGGTTTTCTTTTCTTAGAGCTTAATATTTGATCATCAAAATTATCGGCAATAACTGAAATATGTCACTTTATAAGTTGCTAATCTAATTTATGTTTGACTTTTCATTTTTGAATAATTTGCTAAATTAACTTAATCGTTCAATAACTGCTATTCTAATTTGCTGAAAAGTACCTGTAGCTAAGACTAATCATAGACAGTTGGAATGTTTCTATGGTCTCCAACTGAATGCAGATTTTATCTGTCAGATAAGCTTATTCTCAGGGTGACACTGACCCGGAAACCAGATAAGAACAAGAGAATCCACGCTGAGATTCTTCCTGCTCTGTGTCCAAATCAAGTGAGTCACTTCACATGAATTTACTTTCCTGGGAAAAAAGTACAGCACGCTAGCCTACGTCATTCAAATACAGACATTCTATTGGTAAAAACCATCATGACGTCGAAGGCTTGGCCAATGGTTTACTGTTCGAGTTCCCGTGCAGTATCGCGAGTTATCTGTTTCGATAAATCCTCTACGCGGCTTCACAATCGGCCATTTCGTCGGTGCAGGCCATCAGCCGTTAAGGGCAGCTGGGAAACATCGTGTAATACTGGTTACCTGAAAGGCACATCAAGAACATCGCAACATGAGTGAACAAGCTATTTCATTTGCTAAGGATTTCTTGGCTGGCGGTATCTCCGCTGCCATTTCCAAAACAGCCGTCGCCCCAATCGAAAGAGTGAAGCTTCTCCTTCAGGTAAGAAAAAATGCGTCTTCCGGGAGGCTCACAGAGAGTTAGCTATGTAGCTTGTGTCACCCTACCGAAGAACATTCTGAAGTATTGCTAAATGTTCTTTTGCTCGTCAGCAAGCTTACTGAGATACCCATACATGCCGTTAATGTTTAATACAATAAATTCAGAAGAGTTATGTGTTAAAAGACCTAAGGTCATCCCATAAGTGAGAATGACCTACACGAGCCCGGTTGCTAACTGCATCGCTGCGCCTTAACCTTAGCCGGTAGTTAGCTTTAGCTAACAAAGGACAAACGCTCGTAGCGGCATTTGTACACTGTGTACAATCCTGCCATACCCATCTATTTTTCTTTTAATCATAATATTTAAACTATAACAGTAATATTGATGTGAGGCGAGTTTTATATCACTTTTATTTGCTGTTAAAAGCCGTTGCAGTTGCTAAAGTAGCGGTTGGTGAAAGTACAGAGGCCCAGCGGCGGTTATTAAAGCCGGGTCAACTAGTTTTACATCCGTTCCCATTCCCACTGCAAACTAATGGGAAGTTTAAAGATTGAGAACCGTTTCACTTTTAAGTATTCACAAGTCATTTTTATTATACAACTAAATCAATTCGAGATTAATCAATGCAGTCATTATCAGTGATTACCAGAGGACAGTGATTAGAGGGAGCAGTGGGGAAAGCCATTAACAATTTTCTCAACTTTAACCTGCCACAAGGTCACAATGGAAGAACCTTGTGACTTTCATGTGTCTAGCTGTTGAGTAGATGTCTAATGATTTTCCTTTCATTATCCCAGGTCCAGCATGCCAGCAAACAGATCACCGCTGACAAGCAGTATAAAGGCATCATTGACTGCGTCGTCCGTATCCCCAAGGAGCAGGGGTTCGTGTCCTTCTGGAGAGGCAACCTTGCCAATGTCATAAGATATTTCCCCACCCAGGCCCTCAACTTTGCCTTTAAAGACAAGTACAAGAAGGTCTTCCTGGATGGTGTCGACAAGCGCACCCAGTTCTGGAGGTACTTTGCTGGTAACCTCGCCTCCGGAGGAGCCGCCGGAGCCACCTCACTCTGCTTTGTGTACCCTCTCGATTTCGCCCGTACCCGTCTGGCGGCTGACGTGGGAAAAGCTGGAACCGAGAGAGAATTCAAGGGTCTGGGTGACTGTCTGGTAAAGATCTCAAAGTCAGATGGCATAAAAGGCTTGTACCAGGGCTTCAACGTGTCTGTGCAGGGCATTATCATCTACAGGGCTGCATACTTTGGCATCTATGACACAGCTAAGGGTATGTTGACTTCATGCTGAATAATTGATGCATATGGTGAGGGTCTTAGTGTTGTGGTTTTGATTTTTATTTATTTATTTTTTTACGCTTGTGCCTTTACAGGTATGCTTCCAGACCCCAAGAACACCCACATATTGGTGAGCTGGATGATTGCACAGACTGTAACAGCTGTTGCTGGCCTGACCTCATACCCCTTCGATACTGTCCGTAGACGCATGATGATGCAGTCTGGACGTAAAGGAGGTGAGTCTGTTTAAATCGTCATTTTCAGAGCGTGTCCAGTCTGGTGGGCATAGTTCTACTGATGCAGAAATGGTGGTTTGGGCTTCACGTAGTTTGTTTTCTCTCCCACAGCTGACATCATGTACAGTGGAACCATCGACTGCTGGCGCAAGATTGCACGTGACGAGGGTGGCAAAGCTTTCTTCAAGGGGGCCTGGTCCAACGTGCTCAGAGGCATGGGCGGCGCCTTCGTGCTGGTGTTGTACGATGAGCTGAAGAAAGTCATCTAATTCTTGTTGTCACGTCACTGTCCAATTTGGCTAAATGTATTAACTTTCCATTTCTATGGACTTTGCATTCTGCCTTATTTATGGGAACAACTAGCATCTCACGAACTAGCTGTGAGGTGGCTGTATGTTGTGCATCTTTGATTTTAAAACGTTCCACACCCTCTTTACCAATGTCATTCCAGATATAAAAAGAAAATTATAAATACCTCCTTGTGTCATTCACTAGGTTTGTATGGTCCCAACTTGAATAAATCTGTCCTGGGGAACAACCTTAACCATTGATGTGAACTGTCTCCTCCACTGTCATAGCATGAGATGAACACTCACGGGATAATGAAATGCACCGAGTGGATTACACTCAACTGCTATATTTACTCGCGCTTATCTCTCCTTGAGCCTCTAGAGTAGAACACCGAAGCCTGTTCTCCTTTTGAACACGGCACACCTCCTGCAGAGCACAAGACTTCTTCAGAACAGGGAGATTTAGGGCGATTGCTTCCTGTTGCTACCATGTCTTCAGTCTAAAGCGCTTCACTCATGGCAAATTTAGAGGCTTTTGTCTTTTAGCTAATTTGAAAAGTCATTTCAAAAAGAACCTTTCAAAATATAGTATTTACCTGCATGTTTGACTAAATCAGCCAAAAATCCCAAATGTTACAGCAGTGGATCGTCATGTTTGCATATTGATGGAAAGTCACTGACGGCTTGCTGAAAAATCCCCCCCCCTCTAGTAAAATCTTATTTTACAGGGGAGTAAAAAAGGGTTAGACACTTAAACACTCGGCATTTAACGGGAATCCTATTTGAAAATTTACTTTAAAATATAGGCAGAAACATTTTCCAGTAGTTGGACTTGGAGAGCGCATGTTGTTTAGCCTGATTGACAGCAGGTGGCGCCAGTGGTAAGCAAGAGGAAAACGTCTGCGGTTTAAGCTCAGACAAGCTTGAAAACAGCGTCTTAAGTTTTCTTTATAAGCGTGATGCGCACATCCAGTGAACACGCACTTTGCTAACCGGTTGATGAAAGTTGAACTGTTGACAGAGCTGCTAATAAAGTGAATGGAAAAGGAATCATTTACGTGTTCATGTTGTAAATAAATTGATCTCAAAGCTCCTTTCTGTGTCACGTCCAATTTCAAAGAAGTATGTTGTTCACAAGAGGTTTACAGAGGCATCGTAATTAACAGTGTGGACTATTTTAATAAATCAAAACGTTAAGTTAAAAAAAAAAAGGCAGAACATTTTCATTCGAGAAACTTTTAGGCCATTTTCTGCCCAGCTCAACCAAGGGGAAGAGCTGGCTTATCAGATGTTCAGCAGACAGTCATTCACACGTTCTACAAAGAAGTTAGGCAACAAATAGTCAAAGTTTAAAAACGTGCAACTGAAGCTGACCAAGCATATTAATGGAAAGTTGAGTGGAAGAAAAAAGTGTAAGATGTGAGATATAAAACTAATATTTTAATCATTAGAATGTGCATGGACTTTTTTATTTCCAAAGTCAGCTTGTAACAGAATATATTAATATTAATATTAGATCACAAACATTTAAAAATAGGTACCATAAAGGACTATAAAAGAAAGTAAAAAGTTGTTTTATATCAAAACTTGAGCTATGTATTAAAGAATATTACTGTTATGCCCCAGATTCCAACCACACCCGTTGGTGGCACCATGAATAAGGTGAAAAGGTTAAGATCTTAAAATAAAGAAAAACAAATAGAAGGAATCTTGACATTTACCAAAAGAGCACTGATCCTGCCTCTGAGAGCATAAAAACATCTTTGTTATGTGTCTTCGTCTGCGCGCAAAATACATAAAAAGCTGCATCAGCTGCTCCCAAAATTATCTTTTATTAGTTCATAAAGTTCTCGTTGGTTCAGCCCTGTGGTGCATCTCCAACTTGCTGGCTGTTTATAACCCGATCAGTTTTCTGTGTTCATCAGGGAAAAAGGCCCTGCAGCTGTCACAGAGCTGAATCCCAGGCTGCTGAGGGTCCGAACTGATGCTGCGCCGCAGAGATCCAACACCACATTAAATATTACAGCACAGACGCTCTCAGTTAACTCTGCATCAAAGTGTGTATGCAGTTATTTTTTTTTCCCCGTGTGATTTTATAGATTGTGATTTATTGTTTACAATTCCATATTTTAGTTGTTAATCATGTGTTGGTCACATTCAGCTTGTTGACTGTCATCAACATACCAGGAAACAGAATATCATGTACAGATGGCAGCGCTTAACTGGGTTGTCTTGCTTCTTTTATGAAGGCCATCTGTATGATTTCAGTCTGACAACGGAGAAAGGCTAATATTACTCTTGTTTAGGTCACAAACGCGGCACACTGTGTCACTAATTTGATTGCTTTAGAGCAGGAGATGGTTTTTTTGTGTCCTCTTTGAGAGAATCCTTCATGGCCTGTCAGCAGCTGCGCGTCTTGCTGCGTAGCCTCACACCCACTCCATGGTTTGTTTCTGTGTAAAGCGTCTCCATCGGCTGCATCAGTCTCCTCCCACAGTCCAAACACTTGAGTCTGCACGGTTGAAGTACACGTAGGTGTGAAGTGAAGAATGAGCGTTTATTAGTCATAGGATTGTAACTAGCTGGCAGCTCATCCTGGGTGTTTCCTGCATTCTGGGATCCATTCCAGCTCGTAGTTTAACTGTAATTGGCAACTACACCTACCTCCACCAGGCCACTGTAATCTGTGGAATAAATGTATATTTATTTAAATTCTGTATCACATTTGGTTTAAAAAGTTCTCGATTCTCAACATGTACTGTGTTGCATATGTATTCACACTTCCTTTTTAATATTTTTGTCATGCTATAGGTATAATCTTTAATGAATATTGTTAGGATTTTATGTGCCTGCACAACATAGAATAGAGCATAATTTTAAAGTTTAAAAAAAATAATAATATAAAAAATAATAAATAGAAAAGGCTTCCTGTGCATTTATATTCAGGCTTTCAGGTCATGAAATGTGAGTTCCCAGTCTGACCAGTTTCTCAAGTAGATGTAAGACTGAGCTTTCAGTATTACCTAAACCATGCATAAATTCAATTTTTACTTTGACTGGGCCACTCTAATGCATAACATTATATGTGAGCTCCATCTATCTCTCTCCATGCTGAACAAACGCATCCCCACAGGATGACGCCGTCACCACCATGTTTCATGTTCAGAACATTATATCCACGGTGACATTAAGTGTAGATCTGCTCTACATATATTTTGCATGTTAGATTTTATGATCAAAAGACCTCCTACGTATTTGCTGCTCCTCCACATGGCATGTGACAAACTGCAAACCAGTTTCTCTTTTTAACATTTGTTCCAATAAATGCTTTCTTTCATGAGAGCTTGATTGGTTGAGTGTGAGTAATAAGTGTCTTATTAAAAGATTGTCCTACCTTAAATATGGATCTTTGTGGCTGCTCCTGACTTACCATGTATCTGTTTTCTGCTTCAGATAAATGCTCCTCTTGCCCAGCCTGTCAGGTTTGCATGGCAGGCCGTGTCCTGGTGGGTCTGCAGTTGTACTGTTTCAGATATTGCATTGCAAGCTCGCCCATCTATCCGCAAGCTTCCCCTCATTGCACAAATTGACTTTAATTTACTAATGAAATAACTACTGAGGGAAGATGGTTACTGTATGTTTTATATTGGTGGCCGAAAATAAAAGCATAACACATTTTTTAATTTCCATTTGTGAAAAAAAAGAAAATGTCATGTTGCAATTATGTGCTGCTGTGTTTCGATCCATCACATTAAATCTCAATGAAACACATCTAAATTTGTAAGTGCAATGTGAGAAAAGGTGAAAAGCCTGAACGCTTTTGCGAGACGACGTATGAGCCTAATTTAATTCATGAGTGTTTAGTCATGGGAAGTGAAGCGCAACAAAGTGAAGCGTATAAAAAACAACAACAAGACTTTCTGTGAAGTACAGGAAAGTACTAGTTTTTATTCCTTCATAATCAAACTTCACAAACAGCTTGAACTTGTACAATACCTCAGAGAGTGAAAATTACAAAAAAAGTGCTGGTAACATTTACAAAAATCATCCTTACTTAGCAACAATCAGTTTATTCTTCCACACTTTTTTTAGTCTTTTGTATTAAGGCTTAATACTTCTTTATAAAGTATATGCAAGATAAGTCTTCACAGTTTTTCGAAAAAAGTCACAATATTATGTAACATAATGAAGCTTTTACGGCTATTTTCTTTATAATAACAAATACACATCACTGGTAAATATATGTGAAATACAGGGCTTATTGTAAAATGGCAAGTAATGATACTGTTTGCTGAGATAAATTGATTCCACACACTGTTATAGGAAAGTTTTTGACATACCGTTGCTTAAACTGATAAAGGATGAAAAGAAAATGACAAGCATAACAACTCGAGAGATCGCCTCTAAACTTTGGCACATCCCTTAAAAAAATTTATAACTGTGAAAAATTAGGTTTAGATTCAAAATCATACATATGGAAGAATAGCTAAACTGGCATAAAGTGAAAACATGCTGTGTAGTAAGGTGCTAAAATCAGAGATATTACACTGCCAGCCTTTCTTTTCTTTTGTTGCTGTTTTTCCCCCAATGGACTGACATGATTAAGGTGCAGTTGTAAGACACAAAGCACATAAGTCTTTTCTGATGTCACTGAAAAAAGATTACTGAATATAAACAAACAACAACAAAAAAAAAACTTAATTTGCCCAATAGTCTTGAGGCGACCTCGTATACTCATGTATTCCCATGGATTTTGAAAAATAAGAATATTTCTTGCTGAAGTTCTGTAACTCTAACTGTGGCATGTGAAAGTAAAAGCTGTATTCGTGGTAAATGTTATTTGATTTTTTTTTTGTTTTTTGTTTTTTTTTGTTTAGTTTTACTGCTGAAAGTGTGAAAAAAAAAAACAACTGCTGTATAAGGAGATGGACGTGAAAACTTAAAACGTGAAACTAAGCCGAGATATATTCACAAGGATCCTCTAAGCTGCACTGGTTTTACAGGTCAACAGACGAGAGCTCTAGCCCTAGACTTTACCAATTTCACCCTCATGCATACTGTACGGTTAAAGTGACGCAACAAGCTCGCTTAAATAGTCTACATCACAAATAAAAAAAAAAAAAATAAGCAATTTGGTTTGTAGTGCAAACACAATTGGCTGGCTTCAGCTTTTCAATAATAAACAAACTCACCAAGGAGATTACAAGAAAGGCACGTACTTATGCTTCCTCTAACACGCAAATTTAGACAAAACCGCAAACATCTTTCAACAACACCACGAAGCAGAGGAAAAAACAGGAAAGCCACTACATCCAGATAAATAAATAAAAAAAAAATGTTTTGCTGTGTGACTTTCTTTTTTTTTTTTCTTTTTTTTTTTGGGAAAATTTACATGTATTCGTGAACCATATCCCGAAACCATATCTGAAAAGTTGTGGCTGCTGTCAATGACCTCATTGGTACAGTTTGGTAGACAAAGATTCTCTGGACGAGAAGCCATGAATGGTGTGTTTACAGAAGCACTTTTTGGGTTTTTAATTATTTAATTAAAGCAATTTTTAATTTTTTTTTTTTACATTTTTGTAAAAATAGCAGTCAAAGTGACCAAATATGCAGAGAGCTCTGTGACCAGTGTTTTAAACGTGCACAACGGTGGGAATAGCTGGGTTTTTATCTTTTGGCATTTTCTTTCTTTTTTGTTTGTTTCTCTTCAAACGTGTTACAGGCTGTGTGACGCAGACAAATGACACTGACTCATTGTGATTTCTTTTCCTTTTGACATCCTGAATCCCACTTCTTATGTGTAAGTGCTGCGTATTTTGTCCAAAATCGTTCACAGGAGGAAACAACAGTTTTAATGCCACTTGATTCTGGACAAAAATACTCGGGAGGGAAGAGAGGAGAGTGGAGGGCAAGAAAACTAAAATGAAAAATTTAAATTTAAGGGGGGAAAAATAGGCAAAAACTCTGCTACAAACAAGATGTGGATGTGCCCTTCAAAGGGTGACACGTTTTGTACCTACAAATATAAAAAGAAAATGGTCAAATATCAGCATTCGAACTGTGGGGACAGTGACAACCGTACGGTTTCTATGGTTAAAAACGTGTGGAGTTCATTATATTGCTTTTAGATAGAAGAAGACCAAAAAAAAATCAGTCTAGTGCAAATCTCTTTTCTGGTTTGAAAAGTGTTTGGTCTGATGATTCACAATCTGCTTTACCGTAGAGGGAACCGGTCAGATGAATGTGATAACTGCTCGGGTGAGAAGTGGCGTCCCTTTATATGTTTTTCTCTGAAAATCTAAAAGAGCACTCTTCTTTTTTTTTTTTTTTTTCTTTTTTTTTCCAGGAAAAACAGAACAAAAAAAATCAGTCACCAGTCTTTACCATGCAACAATTTGGAAATATTTCCTGTTTTATATACCCATCATCTAACCAGCACTAACTCAACATCTTTTATGATCCTGTTTTTGTTTTGTTTTTTTAAGGATCATGTCACTCGTGCTCCCACTCATGAAGCTGGGAGGGAGAGCTTGGTCTGACGGCTCAAATCTACGCTCGCGGGTGTTATCTGTGCAGTTAAGTCTGTCAAATACATCTCTCAGCTTGGAAATGTTGGAAAACTCACTCCAGTCCAGTGTTTGACAAATCATATAAAAACGTCCTTGAACATACATTTAGAGAAGAAAAAAAAAAAAAACTTTATCTCCTATTTCAAAACAGCAGTCAACACATTTCAAACAAGCTTGTTTCATAACATCAATAATAATAATAATATAATAATAATAATAATAAAATACAAAACCAACTTGGAGCATAAATTATCAAAAAAAAAAAAGAAAAGACAAAGTGAAAACACATTACTGCAGCATATATTTCAGGGTTGCTTAGTTTTGATGTTGAACTACCTTTACTACAACAGCTCCACTTCTGCCAAGTTCAGAATTGTATATGAGAAATAATTTGCAGGGAAATAATGATATATCACGCTAAAAAGAAGAGCCTAAACAAAATATACAAATATTTCAATGCACATCTCATAGTTTAACTTAAGTGCATGTTTACAAAAGCATCTACATACATGATATGGCAGCAAAAAGCCTCATAAAAAAGTGAAAAGAAAATCAATTTAAGCTGCTATTTTTTTTTTTTTGTGATTTGGGAACATGAAATTTAGGGTTTATAAATGGTTTTTTTTGTTGAAATCTTCGGCCCGGATGTACAACACGAAATGAAGTACAGTAATTGAATTTTCCTATTTTGAAACCACAGGATAAGGAAGCATACAGCAGACTTTTACAGTGATGAATTATTGTCTGTGGTCAAATACCGAAATTCCCCAAATGTTTTTACATTCATCTCACAGACGATGTGTTATTTTTTATTTATTTTTTTTTATAAAAATTGGTTATAAAAAATGGTATCTAATCACATATTTGGATTGCATTGTGATGGTTAAATCCATCGCTTAATTTGGTTTCAGTGTAGTTTCTTTTTTTGTTGTTGTTCACATATTGTCAGGTGATGATTTCTTTTTGACCTTGACTAAATTTGACTTTTTTGAACTGCTCAGATTGAAAGATGTGAATGATTACTTCTTCTTCTTTTTTTTTTGGTTTAAATAAACAACCTACAAATATGTGCAAAATTAACATCTTGGTCCATCTCAAGTATAAATGGTTGAATCTATTCTAATCCACAATGTCAGATTAGTATTTTAGGGACAGCCTTATTAAAAGAAACCTATTACAAAAACACAGAAAACACATAAAAAAAAACAATCGGACAAAGTAATCTGAAGTAATCCCATGTGAAGGAGAAGAAAAGAAGTGTACAATAGTTCGCAAAATGTGTGTGTGTGTGTTTGTGTGTGAAGAAAACCAACAGTTATTGAATATCACGTTTTGCCCGAGCAACGATGCAACATTTACAATCTGATACATGTTTCAACATGCCATAAGTTTACATCACAGCTACTGTGTCGGATTCATTTTTATGTTTTGTTGCATTTCTCATTTAACGAAAAAGGATAGTCTATTTTGGTCTACGATAGGCAATTAACACAATCCACAAAACTATAAACAACCAATCAAGTGACAAAGCGTACACGCAGTTTCACAAGCACCCTGCCAAGAGAAGAAAAACTATAAGAAAACACAAAAGAAAACTTAAGCAATCGAGCTTGATTGCAGGAACCCTACTCACATAAAAAAAAAAAAAGGAATTTCTTCAAAAACTGAAGTTATCCTAACCCTTCTTTGGTTTGTGAAAACAAAAAAATTGTACAGTTTTTTTTAAGTATCTCCTAATAATTTGCAAATGACCACGACTTTCAGAATCGTGCTAGAAATCTCTAATCAAAGCCTGGCGTATTGGCTGAGACAGCAGCAGCGTCAAGGATCTCGACTTCTCTATTTGTATTTTGTTTTTTTTGTTTTTTTTTTTAAACTCGTGTGTCTGCACGATAAAAACGTGTTCCACACATCCAAGAGAAACAGAGCAATAGAACAGTGCGTGCTGCCTATAAAACCAGTCCGCACAAGAATAAGCTGTGCTCAGAGCTTAAGAGGTTATGAGCTCTTACGAAGAATTTGAATAACGGATCAGATGTGTTTTTTTTGTGTGTGTTTTTTTTTCTTTTTAAAGTAAGGGAAATGCAAATTTTACTCAAGCATTATTGAAACTATATTCTTGGGAGTATGGAACAGATTCGCCGTTAAAGAACTGATTTGTTATCAGGTGGTTTAAGAGTGGGAAACAAATGCCAGACTTGAAGTTGGAATGTGCTGGACTGAAGACAGGAATGTATGTTTTTAGTTACGCTGCTGCACACTTCAAAACTTAATTGTCTCATCCGGCTGAACTAAGCCATAAAAAGGCCACAGTGACTGAAAAGACAAAAAAAGCCTTAAGAATCGAGTTTTCAGAGGCTAAAATACAGCTGAGTCCCCAAATCACTGTGACAAAGAAAAGTAAAAAAAAAAAGAAAAGAGAAAAGAAAGAGAGTTTGTGCTCTGCTAAAGGAGAGGGGTGATCCACCGGGGTCATCGAAGGACGACGTCTGATGAAAGCAGGGGTAGCCTAATAACTGCATGTTCATATAGTGAATAGAAAGTAGATTTTGTTATAGCTTAGTATCGCTGTCTTATACTTTATAATCTGCTGTTTCATTGTGTTTGTAAAGCTTAAAGTCAAAACAGAATCTGGATATCTGTAAAACCTGAACAGACACTGTTTCTGAGAAGTAATGGTTAGATAGATGACAGGGACTACCTATAAAACATTGCCTAGATGCTATGAAACTACGTGTGTTTCTTGCTAAATGGACAGTTCAGAGTGCTGGAGTGATGCTCTGGTAACAAACAGTTAATATCTAACCTGCAGTAACTCCGTTGGCGCCTTCATTTACAATAAATCCGGATTAGTTGGAGCTGGAAGTGAGTTTTATGGCTAGACCAAGAAGGGCCAAGACCAAAGGGGACTTTTATTATCTTAAAGCTCAAATATATTATAGAGTCATCATGTTTGCAGATTGGGGGGTTATTTTAAAAGAAATCAGTGGTTATTTATAAGGGAGATGGGAGCAGGATGCAATGTTTCTTCCCTTGTAAAACATATACTGAGACCAAAAAATAAAAAATAATCTAGTTTTCTGTAACTGCCTGACAAAAAAGCAAAGGAATAAAACAGCATCCACTTATGCCACTATAAAATTTTTGAACTTTTTAAAATTTACCTAAATAGCAGGCAGTTACTCAAACCAGATCCATTTTATGAATCTCTGTTTACACAGGAAGACATTGTCTTCACCTCCAGTCCCCGATTCCTGTGTTATTGATGGTCTTATAAACCATTATGATGTTAAAATTGGAGTTTTAAGAGAGTTAAAATACAGTTCTGTCCGCCGTGACAAACTAATCCGGATTTCTATCAAACAAAGACACAATGGAGAAATCTCATGCAGGTGTGATACTGTGTTTAATTTACAACAGAAGTTCACTTCAAAAATGATGAACCGTGTCTTTAATCATAGCTGTTTTCTCCTATTTACTTCAAAAAGATGCATTGTGGAGGATTTAAAGATTTAAAATGGACGCAATCACGAGTTTCTCATTTGGTTCATACAAAGTTTTCATTTTAAATCTGTTTTATTCTTTTTTTTTTCTGCTCCCGTTTCTCACTTCTAATTTAAGAATAATGGTACAATTTAAAAGTGCACCCCTTCCGGAAATTGGCATGACAACCAAGTTGGAGAAGGTTGGAGAGAAAACTGGGTAATTAGTCCACAGGGGACAGAATAATAAGCCATCCCAAAACCTTTTCATCTTGCAGAAGCTCAGTTTTGTAACTTGATTTGTGTTTTATTTTTCTTTCAGTTTTGTTTTCATGTTGCTCATCGGAGCCAGTTAAGAGGCTGCTGTGCAGGCAAGAATGTGTTTACCCGAAGCCAAAACCTTAAAATTCTCATTTTGTCTCCAAAGTCTAAAACTGTGCCAATCGAGCAAACAGGACAAACGATCTTTTTTCAATATATATAAATTATCTATACTGCTCATAACTCCCAGTTTCACATAAACAAGGCTGCAAGTTACAATAAAACCTAAAGGATCCCTGTGAGGAAATTGGGCTTTGGTTTGCATGTGTAGGTGCCTTGTTATCAAAGCTCTGGACTTTGAAACCAACTAAAGGACTACAAGCAGCTTTCCACCTCCAACAGATTGCAAATCATCACATTCATTAACAAGAAAGTACGAGTTTAAGCAGCGACTGCTGTGCTCGTAGACGCTGTTATAATCTTGCAAAATGGCATTATTTACCAACAGGGAGATATGAAATATCCAGGGATTAAACCTGGATTTTATGTCGCCGTGACGGGCAGGTGTGTAAACGTTCCTCCGTCCAGCTCCCGTGTCTCCCCCTGCTGCTCACATGCCACCACTGCCCGGTCTCCCCACTCGTACAGTACATTCCAGTATATGGCTTGTTTGCAAATGGCAAATACTGTAAACTGAAGAAGAAGAAGAAGAAAAAAATGAAACAGCCTTCCATACAAAAGAGAGAAATAACTAAGCTGAGCTTTTGAGCTAAAATCAAACTCTACTACTATTTAATTAAACGAGCATGACTGCGTTTTAAATCTTCAAATCCTCCAGATGGTGTGAACATAACACACGGATGAAACAAAAACTCGCAGATGTAGCTTTTACTGTATATGAATAAAACATTTCAGGTATTTTTTTTAAAGGGTTCTCATTTGCTGCACTCACAAGCACTAGGTTTTCAGCTGTACTAGTATAAATAGTGTATTCTTAATAGCGTATATACTGTATTTGTGCAACGCAGGAGAGAAAAACTATGAATATTCTGTATAGTTGCTGCATGTTCTGGTAGGCACTTGTTAGGCATACTCCCTATATCCCACAAAGTACAGTAATACTCTAGCTGCAGTTAGGATTTTTTTTTTTATCAAACTATCTGAAAATGTATTCTCTTTCTGCATGGAGATGGATACTCAAAATATATATAGCATATTTGTAACCATTTTACTCTTATATGCATTGGAAGGACAAAATGCAGTTTATTACTGTGTGAGTGGTGCTTCTTGTAGTCTACTTTGAATTGTGTGACTTGCCTGGATAAAAATAGAATCTGACTTTAAAACGTGTGAAGACAGACTGAGAGACGGACCTATGCTTTTCCGACTAAAATGACCCTGTTCTACGCTTGAAACGATCCATCTTTCACCTCAATGCGAAGCATACGTTGATATATAAGTACACTGTAGGAAAAAAAAGCAGACTACTCCTTTAATTCAGCCACGCAAAATGCTATGAACAACAACCACAATGACCACCAGAGAAGCAGGAAGAGTTCTGAAAGAATCAACTTCAACAGTGAAATTTTAAACTTACTGCAAGAAGGACAACAATGTACTGTAGACCCCGTGTCTCTACGCTAATATAAACAAAAACAAACAGGAATATATTTCAAACACAACACAAACGGCTGCAGGCTCAAGGCTATCATCTATTTTTCAATATGTTTTTCTTTTTTTCGTTCTGGAGAATATGCGAGCGTGTCGCGAACAGAAAGGTCTAGACCTACAACTATAAGAAGCACGATTGAGGAAACGAGGAATAAGTTTCAGGATAATGTTGCAACAACTTTTAAAATGCCTTGCTAAGTATTTATTACCCTTTAACCTTTATGGATTTTTACACATTAAACTGACAAACCTGTATGGGGGTTTTCTGTGTGGAATTTTATTTGATAGGCCAACACAAGGTAGTGTGAAAAAAAAAAGTCACATGACCTTTTAGTCATTACAGCGACGCCTTAAAAATCCAGCCAAATCCAGAGGTTTCTACAGAAGACTAATGAAGAACAAGGAACACACAGTTCATCTTTGATTAACTTGTGGAGCTTTTTAAAGCAGTGTGAAAATGTTACATGACATACGATGGGGGCAGCATTTTGCTGCAGGGATGCCGGTGAATTAAAAGCTGGATGGAGCTAAACACAGTTTGTAAAAGACGGGGGAAGATGTTAACATCCAGCAGAGTAAAAACATAATCTAAGCTTTAACCGAACTGTTTATATTAAAGCATATTTGTGTTTTGAAATGGACTAGTCAAAGTCATAACCTAAATCCGATTGAGAATCAGTGGATTGTCCACTTGTAGCTGAACCATGGAGAGTAATCCTATGAGTGCTTTCAGCTATTTTGCAACAAAGATTACATGAAATTTCATTCTCACTTCTTCAACAAAACATCGACTTAATGGAGCCGGATGTGACTGCACACTAAAGGATAGACAATATGGACAGAAACTCTTTTGTGCAATTTGGAACAATGACAAAAATAACAGTAATATTGATTTTCAATTTTATCTTTATTTTTTGGCAACAGATTGTACGACCATTACTGTTTAGTATTTCCTAAGAAAACTGCTACAAATCTCTTAAAAATAAAACTTACCCATTATCAGACAACTTTCTTACACTACGGCATTAACTAAGGCAGTTGTATCAATAATTACTTTTATTCATACTTCCAAATAAACAGATTTTTACTGATGCTCTCAAGGATCCAACGGTGATAAAAAGGTAACAAATCATTCGTTTTTTGGAATTTGAAATTATTAAAAGTTTTCCATTATCAAGACAAAATGATGGTTAAAAAAATGTCTCTAAAATGATTAAAGATGCAATAAATACCAACTCCTAACACATTCACAACATATTTATGAAAGCATTTGAAAACCATGTACAATTTATTTCTTCACTACCCAGTCACGCACTACCATCTGTTGGTCTATCATAAAATCCCAGAAGATTTTGTTTCAGTTTGTGGTAGTAATGTGAGGAAATATGAAAAGGTTCAAAGGGCACGAGAACTTTCGCAAGGCATTAAATTTTACTTTTTTTGCAACCGAGAGAAGAATTAAGCACCACCACAATTAGCCGAAGTAATCTAAGGAATATATAACTATGGACAGTGAAGGACACGTGATGCTAATGCAACAAGGGGAAGGGGAAATGGGGCGTATGCTATAGCACATTATGACACACTGGAGCAAAAAGGTTCCTTCCTTTCCAAACCTAGTCTCCTATCAAACACCTTATGATACAAGAAATCAACCACCAATGGACAAGTTCTAGCCCTCACCCAGGTCACATGAAGATTGGCTACTTTTGTTATTCCAAAAACAAAAGAAAAGAAAAGAATTAAATATAAGTGATCAAGAAAGAACTCAGAGTAATTGTGAAACCAAACATTTCAAAAACCAACACCAAGCTACTACTATTTAGACCAATGATACCACAAGGCTGGTTGTACTCATCTAGCTACAGTCAATAGTGCATTTGATATAGGTGTTCACATAAAAACACGTACGTAAAAATTTAGGTGCCATGAAGGAATGTTAGATCACCGAAACACACCCACTACACCGAAACAGTTTGACACTCTGTCTCTGCCTTTCTTTCTTCTTTTTTTTCCTTTTTTCTTTTCGTTGGAAAAAGTGATGATGTTAGTTTGGCAGTGTTTGGAACTTGAACAGACGACGAACATCACGAGCTGCGTTGTGCCATACGAGTGGCGATACTGTTGGAAAGAGATCTCGGCAGTTGCTTACATATTTCTATTTAGTGCATTGTCTGTTAAGGCATGAGATTTAACCCTCCACGTGCTGTGTAGAGACAAATGTAGCACTAGCATGCAGCAATATTGCCAACGAGGCAACAACAGCTACGAACAGGAACCATACACTTCATAGGCTTTTTTATGCACACCATAGAGACAGGCCCAATCAAATGTTCAATAACATGCTAATTTTACTGAGGACCAACCGCACACTTTCAAAGATCTTTTCTCACAAGTGTTTTTTTCTTTCATCAAGCTAAAGAAGCTGGAGCAAGATGCGTGCCAGCTGGCCTAAGCTAAGGAATTGTTACAGGTGCCTTATTAGCCCGAAAGGTTTGGAGAGCTGTTTTCTTATAGTACCTGCGCTGCATATTGCAAAGGAAGCCCTACAGTTGAGATATTCCACTTATCAACAATTTGATTAGGCTATTTACCGCACACAGACGCTCACTGACACACAAACACCGAAGTAAAGAGACACGACTGTGCACTAGTGACGGACTGATATCAAAGAAGCTGCACTCCATCACAACAGAAAGGTTTTTTTTCCAGGACACACGCACGTCATTTACACACATACACACATATTATAAATCTATTATTAATAATATAGTATTACTTCCGCCAACAGACTTGGACGGGAGGTTCTTTATTATTACTGTTGTTGTTTCACTGTTAATGATGTTTGGCTTGGATGTTCTCATAGGAAATTTCTGCACTGTTTCTAAAGAAATCAAATAAACTCTTATAGGGAACTGACCCGATAGAATATTTCAAAGGTTTAAACATAGATGAGCACACACAATGGTTAAATAAAATAAAATAAATGCTTGCATTAACACGGCACGAGAATATACTGAAGGTAACAGCAAGCCATAACAAAAGCCGAGAATTGAGAAGTTTACTAAACGAAAAAAAGCTGAAACACCGCTATTCATGTGAACTCTTAAAAAGAAAAAAAAAGACAAGAAAAAAAAAATCTCTTTTCTAAAACTATATCTCTGTTAACAGTAGTGCACTTATTGGTTTAAGCAGTGCAACATATATGCAAGAAAATAATGCAGTCCACTTATCAAGATAAAAAAAAAAAAGATTTTTTTTTTCCTTTGAAATTGAATAAAAGAAAGTTCATTTAAGGAAAACGATTAAATATTTAGCACAGGCATTTTAAGAAAATGTGCAAAATAGCACTTTTTTTCTGAACTGACAGGAGGTCTTTTGAAGACGTCCCTGAATGCAGTTAGTTACTCGCTTTATCGTACAACTACCGAAAGTGTTTGCTTGCTTTTAAAGAAGCAAATCCTTCAGGATGCAGTTGCAGGCAGTTGCACGTGTGCATGTGTTTTTCTGTGTGTGTGTGTATGCGTGTGTGTGCGTGTATGTATACACACACGTATGTGTGTGTGAGAGACCTATTTTGGATATAAAATCAATGTAAAAGAATTAAAAATATCTGTAATAAACCTTAAGTAGGGCAATGCATGAATGAGACGACATGAACACACAAGCTTCCACATCTACTCTACACATGCTGTGTCTTGGTGTTTGAGAAAATTGGGAATGTATGCTGTTTTTCCACACAGTCCATCTGCAGCTTGTGGTATATCATGAAACAGCGTGCTATCGATTGATGGGAGCTACTTGTTTTGCTTTCAGACTGTATTTCCTTTCAAAACGTTGCATGCCATTTGAGCCTTCGACGAGCGAGAGAAAGAGAGAGAGAGAGAATGCACGAAGAGTAATGCATTCAGCTCCCACCTGCTGAAATAGCTCCGCAATTGTAATGAACAGGTTACACAGGCGTTCTAGGTTCAGGGCGGCAATTATTTTGCTTTTTAGTCCGACTCAAAATTAATTTGCGCCATCTTTCACAACACCGATCCAATCAGCAACCGGCTGACCGCCTCCCCGCGAAACTGTAATTCAATTATGAGATTAAAACCAAACAGGCTACTCAATAACAACAATTGTTGAAGTGACAAATCCGTTTTTTTTTTTTTTTCCTCTAAATCTATATCCCATAACAGTCGGGTGCAGGTTGAGGAGCAGCAATTATGAAGGAGAGAGTTTAGTCCCATATTCCAGCCTGCCTTAACTGTGAAAAAGGCTAAAAAAACACACACACAACCATCAGCAGAAGACTCTTCCATTTTTTCATATGTTTTGCAGTGGAAGAAATCTAAGTAGCCTTAACAGTCTTAGGATATTAAAAAGGCAGTGTATGCAAATGAGATAAACTCTAAACTCCAGGAAAAAAAAAAAGAAACATATTTTTGCTCAAATACTGTCTTATCAGCACACAAAAATTTAGTAAACGTTATCTTGACCGTCAAAATTCATGGACAATAATCATAAAACAGGTGAGAAATAATCACTTTCCCCATCTCTTTGGACGGGAGGTTACAATTAAGTAAAATAATTAAAATTGGTACCTTGACAACAGCTGCATTATAATCCCTTAATACCACAGGAATAAATAAAACCCAGTGTCAAATTAAGTACTCTCCTTTTTTTGTTTGATATAAGAAGGCAATCTTGTGACCATCAGTATTTTTAGAGGGAATATGTAGCCCAACCCCAGGTTGTTTTTTTTTTTCAGTTTTTTGTCTTTTATTGTTATCGTTGTTTAAAATTATACCACAGTAAGCTTGGACATCTATGTTTCCAAACTGGTCAATATGGATTCACAACTGCCATGATTCATGTGTCATAGCAATACACACACACACACACGCACGCAGACGCACGCGGACAAATAAAGAGACAGACTTGTATGCAAAAATCACAAACATTCAAACATATTTGCTCATTTAAAGTCATTCAGACATATCTAGACTAAAGGTGTGTTTGTGTGTATGTGTTTCTTTCGTAGGCCTTTCGGTAGTGTTCAACACATAAATCAGTATTTTAGGAAAGCATACATTTAGAGGCCCGTAGTTTGGATCCATCCAGTAGATCAATATCAAACCACTGAGCCTTAAGGCCACCATCTTTTTTTCTTTTAGAATAACAGGAAAAAAAAAAAAGAAAACTTTTTTTGGGGAAACTTAATGTGCCAGTGTCTATACTCATTACTCTTCATACCTCAAAATAAGAAAAGGAAAATCTAGTGCCATTGTATTTGTCATTCTTTCAGAAATAAGTTTCTTTTTTTCTTTTTTTTTAAATTTGTACTTATCCATCGGAGACATGCATTCGCATGTGGTCATTGAAGAGCTCCATTTGGTCGAACTTGGCAGGGCAGACGGAGCACACGTAGGTGGTCCCTTCTTGGCAGCTTGCTTCAGCAGCTACACCCACTCCCGTTCCAACCCCGGCCCCTACTCCGGCGCCGCCGCTCACTGGCATGGCCAGGGCCACAACTCCGGCTCCGGGCTCGGGGACGGCTATCGGCATCGGGATGGAGACCGGGCCCGGGGTGCCCACACTCACAGACAGCCCGGTGATGGCACTGGCGTTGCTGTGCAGGGCCATGTGGCGCTCCAGCAGGGTCTTGTGTGAGAACTTCTTCTTGCAGATGTAGCACTCATAGGACTTCTCTCCACGGTGCAGCCGCATGTGGACGTTCAGCGAGCTCTTCTGGGTGAAACGCTTGTTGCAGATGCTGCACTGGTAGGCGCGCACCCCTGTGTGTGTCACCATATGTTTAATTAAGTAATCCTTCAGGGAGAACGAGCGCCAGCAGATGCTGCACTGATGAGGCTTCTCACCTGGATGTGCACACAACACAAAAGCATTAAGAGATTGAAACCCCCACCCCCAGAAACAATATGGTTTGCATATTAGAGAGGAGTACTCATTTGCACTGTCTGAACAATTACATCTGAAGATGCTTCAGTGTTATTCTGTTTCCATGTGTCTAAATGTACTTCAAATTTAATGCTAAAATTATGCTTTAGTTTTACAACAAAAAAAGTACTCTTTGCATCACTCCTGGGAAAACTGTGCAAATCTTAACCTCCCCATTCTATTCCCATCTTCGTTTCTAAAGCTAATTTAGCTCCATCTGTTCATCGCGTAAACAGCCAACTTGATGAGGGCTTTGACTGAAATGTCAAAATCTGTGTGGTGCGGTCATTTTTAATGAAGGATTTCAGCATCCTCATGGTGTGCGGTGTGTATCAAGCTTTCTAAAAGCATATAGCAAGCTATTAAAGACAAAAAAAATGAGCAAATAAGTGATTTGGAAGAGAGTCAAGTTTATTTTTTGACCCTTGATTCTCCCGAAATCCTGCCAGCAGTCTCTATATATGGATTTTGCTGCAGAATTTTGTGCAGAAACACCTTAAGCTAGAAGCTAAGTAAACCTGAGCAAGCTTTGTTTGAATTTTTTATTCCACTATGTGCTGCTTACTGCATAAAATAGGGGGAAAGCTTCAATTTAAAAACACAAAGGGTTTTACTTAATAGAAAACCTCTTTTTCACCAAATTTGTAAACATAATTAATCCTTGGTTGCCATAGATTATTCAGATTTAATCCTGTTGAGTGATCGATCCATGATTTATCATCTCTTCCGTATGCTGCTCTGTCAGTAGCCTCCAAAGCGAGTGCTTCTGGACAGGAAATGGACTGTAATGAATAATAATGGTTGTTTGAGAAGGCTTTTTTATGGGACCATCTAATTATATGATATTTGATTCTTTTCCTTTGTGATGATGGTTTCCCCAGGATCAAATTGATGATGTTGACGTTGTTTAAAGAAGGAACTCTACTGACATTGTAAAGTCAAGCAGAAATGACAAACACACTTTTCAGGTTTGACCATATAAACATTATTTTTTAAGGCAGTTTAACCAGCCTGTCAGTCAGTTTATGTGCTAAATACTTACAATTTTATTATTTAATCAAAGTAGTTTGACTGCTGCAGATGGTAAGATATTCATAGAGTTTGTTTCTGAGTCTTTGTATTTTGTTTTAAAGAGATAGTTTTGAATTTTTTGAAGTGGGTTTCAGTGGAAAGCTTATGAGGAGTCAATGTCCTACCTTCACTAAAAAATTTAGATTGTTTTCTGCCATCTTTAAACAACACCAACATTTAATAAAGGTTAAGGATAATGTTCTCTTTGTGAAATGAATAGATTAATCGTCTGGTGAATTGGCTGATTTTCAGTTTGACTTGTCTTAATTTTTAAAAAACTCAAATATTTAATCTTTCTGTCTGTAAAAAAAAACACATCCTGATGACAGATGACAACACTATATGTTCCAGTTGTTTTTCAGCTTCAATTCTCTGTCACTGTTTTGGCGTTGATGCTTGAGGGGCGGGGCTTAAGTCAAATATAATTACAGAGGCCTGCACTACTGCAGACTCAGCTACAGTCTTTCTCCACCTAAAAAATATGTTACAAGTTCAAGCGGACCCTCTAAAGTGCAGGTAAGTCTTTCAATTGGAATAGCAAGGAAAGATCTATAGTATCTAGTATCTATAATGTAAGCATTATGTATATAATGTATGCAAATGGCTCCGATGGTTTAGATGTTTTAATTTTAATGATAATATATAAAATAAATATAGGTAAAAGAGGTAATTTCTTCATGTTTTATCCTAATTGTGATGAAAACTTGTACACTGATAATGTTTTAAATTACTACCTTCTTTAACCTGACCTTTGACTTAACTTTACCTTTTTTAAAATCAAATCAAGCCTTATTCTAACCCAATCTACTGAAATCTGTGAAGCCTCGCCATAATCTGATATGGCAACAGCTCGCAAAAAACTAAATATAGCTCTATTCAACATGTTATGAACCTTTTATATTCTGTTACTCTCCAAGTCTACAGCTACAATCTGAGTGAAATATTTATATGATTGAGCATTTAACATGTATATTTTAATATTTAGACTTACCAGTATGGACAAACATGTGTTTGACGTAATTCTGTTTGGCAGTAAAGGTCTTACTGCAGAGAGTGCATTCATAGGGCTTCTTTTCCCCCGGACCGATCCCTCCTGCAGCCTGCTGCTGCTGAGATGAAGCCTGCGGTACCGACATGGGGTTCGGGAATGATGGCATTGCGGGCGGCGGCACTGCCACAAACTGGGGCTGCTGCTGGCCAGGAAGGTAAAGAAAAGGCTTGTGGTCTCTAGACGGCTGCGTGGGGAAGAGTGTGGGCAGGAAGGTGCTTCCAGCGGTGCCCATCACTTGGGAATTGCTGGGCACGGTGATCGGCATCCTCAGGTTGCTGGTGTGTGATTCTATCTGGCGCATGTACTGGGACATGGGACTGAGTTTGACTGAGTTTGGCAGGGGCTGCATCATGCTACTGTCACTAGTGCTGTGGGAAGTGTCCCCGTCCTCCGTCTTTTGCATCCGCTCTGGGGACGAGTCGCTGACCTCTATCTGCACTGGAGCTCCTTCGATGCCTTGCTGCCCTTCCCCAACCGCGTCTCGACTGAAGCTCGTCAGGTACGGCTGCTGCTCCATGGTGTCCGTCTCTGTGCTGATGGAGGAGCTGACCCCTGAGTCAAAGTTTTCAACCTTGGATTCGCCCTCCACTCCCTCGTTGTGGTCAGTGTCATCTTGGCAGTCCCCCATGTCATAGCAGGTGAACTCGTCTTCGGCCTCCTGCTTTATGTGCATCCCTCCTGTTTGGATGCGTACCGGTCGTGGTTGCTTGCGGCAGTGAGTGGACTCTGCGTTGGACATGAAGCGTTCCACCTGCTGGGACCGTTCCTGGATGCGGTTTATCCAGGGCGGATCTTGAGATTGCTGGTCCTTCTGATTGCTTGGATCATAATTTGCTGACAGGGGGTTAACATAAAGGGACCGCTCTCGGGTGCCATTCTGCAGAGACAGGCCGGGGTAGGAGTACAGGGATGTGTATGTACGGTCTACACTTTGCTGTGATGTTACTTGCATATAGCCTGACTCTGCATCACTGCTGGGTCCGGAGGTACCAGACTCTGGTGTGCCACGGGGTGTCTCCTGGCCAGAATCTCCTGGTATCACAGGGAAACCCCCGGGACCAGCCAGGCCCACATTCTGGGACACGATGCGTGTGCACTCATCGATGACGGTCTTGATCTGCAGAATGCTGGCAGCGGTGAGGATCTGCAGCGCTTCTGACTGAGAAACTCGCAGAATTCCACTGTACATAAAGTCAATCAGCTTCTGGATGGATTGCACTGAGACCACAGAGGGGATCTCGATGTCGCTGTAGCCCAAGAGCAGCTTGTCCTGAAAGAATGGGCTTCCAGCGGCCAGCACGCACCGGTGAGCTCGCAGCATGCTTCCATGGATCCGAACGGTCACGTCACAGAAGTGCCCGCGGTTTCGCTGCTCATTGAGGGTCTCAAGTACAGAATTGCTGAAGTTGTGGAGATTGATGTTATGAATGCGCTCGGTCATCCCCTTGCAACTGATGTCACCTGGAAAGAAAGAGCAATAAAACTTCCTGAAAAACTAACGCATACATGAAACGTTGTTCGGACCTCCCAATTAACTGGCGCAAGTCTAAAAATGAGAGTAACTTCAAAGACTTTGTGCATTTCAGCAATTCAATTCAAAAAATAAAATATATTTTCTAAAAAAAAAATAAACTACAGAATCATGGGTAAAGGGTCAATAACTGAAGATAAGCTGTTAAAGGTAAAGAATCAAATTGTTCAGAGGGCCATATCCAAGCAAATTGATGGAAAGTTGAGTGGAAGGAAATTATGTGGTAGTTGAACAGGAAAAACCGCAGTCTTGAGATTATTGTGAAGTGAAGCACATTGAAGACTTTGGGGAAGATTCACAAAATATAGATGATAGCTGGAGTCAGTGGCAGCTTTCAAGTAATGATTTCAGTCTACAGTCTAAACCAGCCAATAAATTAAGATGTCCAGACATACGGCAGGGAGGTCAACTATTCCACTATTACAAATCTATATCCATCTTGAAAGACACTGTGTGTCTATCTGTAAGGAATTACTGTAATTGTGTTGCTGTCATCTGCCAGGACACTCGTTCAATGCCAGGAAGTTTTTTCATCCTGTTTAAATAAAGGTTGAAGAAGAAGAAAGGTACTTGTGTAGTGTCTGAAAACAGTTTATATCTTTATGTCTCAGTAACAGGCCTGAGATGAGACCTTCATGCTATGAGTGATGTACTGTCTGTGCACACAAAAAAGCTTTTTGGAATGAGCGGGGAAAACAAGTCACACACAAAACACATTGAGTTTGAACAGCAAGTTCATCTATGGATTCAGTCACGAGGGAGATTCCAGAGGGACAAGACGACAATATGTCCCAGGTCCCAAACAAGACGTCAGTGTGGAACATGTGAAAGAGATAACATGCTTCCATTGGAAAATGAGGGACGTTATCCAGGGCTTTATAGGTTTTGTCCCTCCAACCAGTCTCTAAATTTTAACGAACATTAATCTCTACATTTTGGGCTTAATCTGTATTTGGATTGCTTAATAAATCTAATTACTTATTTAAGTCTGTCTGGTACACTGATGCATACCAGGCATACTACAAACAACTCCAAAAATATACTTAACTCACAAACCTGTGACCACTGTAATTTAAGGAGCAATACAGGACTGTGGGACGCACTCTGTGAAACCTAACCACGAGCAGATTAAGTTTAGTTTACATCACACAAGTCAGATTAGACATTTTGTTATGTATAATTTGAAGTGAGGGAAAATCATACTGGAGGGTGAATAGTTGTGAGTTTGCAAAAGATGGATGACGAGAGACTACTTTTACATTCCTCGTCTTACGATACTCCTGAACCAGAGACGGCAGTAGAAGCATCTTACCTGAGGCGAAGAGAAAAGGGATTTGGGAAATCAAGAAATCTGCTGTTCTAATGTGCTTTATCAATGCAGCTGTCCATTAAGATATTCAAATTTATGGTTGCTATGCTTCCCTCTTCTGACAAGCTTTGGGAGATGCTGGTTTTATTATCAGGCAGGACTTGGTGCCCACAGTGCTCACTGCTAATACCTGCTTTAATGACCATAGTATAACTGAGCTACATTGGCCAGCAAAATATCCCTATGGAGGATCAATGGAGTAATGCCAAGAGGAACATGAAATTTAGTAAACCTACAATGCAGATGAGCTGAAGGCTTTTATTAAAGCAACTTGGGCTTCCTGAACACCTCAGGAAAGCCACAGGCTGATCGCCTCCATTTTATAATCATCAAAAATAAACAGAAATAAGCACTTGAAATGTATCAGTCTTTGTGTAATGATTTTATATAATAGAGGAATTTCATGCTTTGAATTGAATTACTGAAATAAAGGAACTTTTTGTTCTGTTCCCCAGAAAATGTTTACCATTTACACATGGCAGCAACATGTTGGCCAACCAGGTTTACGGAACTCAAAAACCTACATTAGAAATAAAAAATATATAACTAAATAATTAATATTAAAATAAATTTAAGAATTTTACTTTTTTTAAAAAAAAATAAAAAAACAGTATGCCTAAAAGAATTAATGTTTTTATTTACATTGACAATGTTGCTACTTATTACTATGCGTGACGTAGAAAAGTTCTAGTTCGACCAAGCGAAGAACAATTAGGAGTGTTCTCTTATTAAGCGTTCCTGTTCAGCGTTATTTTGAAGTGCCTAAAATAGCCTTTAGGTGGCGCACTGGGCTAAAAGGACAACAGGCCTCTTTTGTCAGCCATGTGTTCACGATGATGCCGTTTTCTAACTATCCCTTCAATACACTAGATGTGCCCTAGCTGATCAGAGATAACCTAATGTGCTTTTTCCCCTCAGTGAGCAGATAAAAAAAAAAGAAAATCCAAATGAAATAGGGAGGAAGTGGAAAACTGAGATAATTAAAGCTGCTACAATATTAATTTAGTTGGCACATAATGGTTGTCAAGTATTGTGCTGTTATTTACTAAAGCTGTCATCTTTGGCCGAGTTTTTTCTAAAATACTTCTCAGTAATTAAAACAAATGTCCTACTTTTGACACTGAAAACTGAAAAAATGCAAATGAAAATTCGGCAGAATTTTTCCATAACTATCTTTGCTCAGTATGTGTCAAAAACATTTAAATAAATAATTACAAATTTCACCCAGAAAGTAGTATGCTATTATTAAATGACATAGTATGAGCAGATTTACTTTCTAAACAAAATTACAATTAAAATAGTGATGTAAAAAATGAAGCTGCCCCATTACTCACAGTTAGATGATGTTTTTTTTGTTATTTTTAATGAAAATGCTTGTGAGGCTGGTGATGAAGAGCGGGTCAATTTGCTGGTGGAGATGGCTGATCAGTGGCCTGGTGCTAGGCAAGGCTGTCAGTCTTCTCTGTCCAAATCATGTGTTCCTCTGCTACAGTGTTTGGAGAGGAGGGGAAGGGGAAAAGAGAAGGGGGGAGAAAAGACAAAGACAAATCTTAATGCCACATTCTGCCTGTCGATGTTGCCACTCCCTTAATGAACCCAGAGCCACAGTAACAGGAATATCTGCCACAGACGTGCTGCAACAGATGTGTGAAGAGTTTTTACGGCAAAGTGAGTGGACGTTTCTGTGATCACATGACTTCAAAATCACAAATCAAGGTTGAAAATGATTTTGCCTTTGGTGCCAGTTTTTTTCTCTCTCTCTCTCTACTGCAGGATAACAAAGCCACACCCTTGTCAAAAAAAAAAAAAAAAATCGTACATTCTCCAAAATTTCAAGGGTGGTCTTTTGTTTAAAGAATGATTTTTGAACAAATCAAAATCGTGATAGGTTTTTCCTGAGTCCAAAATGTAACCTGTGTAACACAGCATACAGATGTGGAGCAAATTTAGGCTGTAATATAATGGAGATGAGTCAAATATTAAACATGCAAGGCTTTCACTGGAAATCACAAGAAAGGCATTCAACAGCATGAGGCATGTGACGTGCTGGTTTGGTGACGCCAAGAAAGCCTGACACAATCGCTCTTCTACTCGGCAAACGCATTAGCACGCAAATGTTTGACCCCAAAAACTGGCAACAAAGACGGTGTAAGATAAACCACAGTGTACTAACACATCACTTAGAGTCAGGCAAGTTTGGAAAATACATGAAAGCAGGGAAAAAAAACCCCATTTTAGACACGTTCCTTCTTATTAATGTCACATTGTTCAGAATACATTAAAGTACTACAACCAGTGAAGCCTTAAAAGTATCCGGAAATTACATACTTATCATTAATGTGGGTTCAGTTTGACCTGGCACTCTTAAATATATTTTTTTTGTGGGGTAAATTGAATATGAAAAAAAAAAACGCATTTGGTTCCACTTCCATTTGCCACAACACTAAATTGAAGTGCTCTCTTCCTGAAATGCCAACAACCACACCGGGCCGCTGAGTAACCAGAACGGGGCTGGGATGTGACCAGACCTGCACATTAGTGTTGACACAAATTATTCTTTCACTGCTCTCGAGAAGTTCTAAAGAAGAACTGAACAACGTCATGCAGTCTGATAAATTAATGTGTCTATATTAGATTTTTCTGTGGCAAGGCAACGGATATATTTTAGGCAATGGAAGTGCCTCAAGGAGGATAAGCTCTTCCCGTGCCGTGAAGTGTAATACCTTGGAGAAAAGCAAAGGTGAAGATTTTCAAACATAAAGGATTCTGTTCACTTGGTCACCCGGAGTCCACACGCTCTGCTCTGAGAAGTTCTGAATTCACTGCACCTATGTGTGTTTCCTGAAATGTGCTTCTCATGTAGCATAATTGATGCAGACAAGTAATGGCGTGTTTAACAGTAGAGGGTAATCACTCTAAACAGAGATAGATCATTCTGTGTCACAGCAAACAACCACAAATGCACGGTTGGTCAAGACAAAATGACGCCTCAAAGTAAAACCCTTAACTATGACATTTTCATACAATTCTTGTTACAACAGCTCTGTAATTAAATTTAAATTAACCATGTACAACAAACAGACCAGCCTTGAGTATGTCTATCTTAAACATTACTGATTTTCATTTTTCTTTGAGATCTTCTGAATCTGACTTTTTTTAAGGACTTTAACGGCTCCGTATCAGTTTATCCCTAAGCCAATTTGTTCCCACCATCTTGTGCCAACTGTAAATAAATCACTCCATACCCATGCAAATAAAACCACAATGAATCTCTTGATTTTTCCAATGTAGCAGGGTTGGGTGATATGGTGATACAAGATCGCGAAGAATTAGAAAGTGCCGTCGAGTTGCCAAAGCAGATAGAGTGAGAGAGAGAGGCCATGTGTGAAGCAGTTCTATACAGCTTAGCTCTATACTGTTAATGAAAGGAAAGTTACTTTCCTTTTTTTTCTGCAGATTCACAAAGTAACTAAAGTATAAAAAGAAATAGTTATGTCAATAAATAGAATGGTAGTATGGTTAGCCTCAATGTTTGAAAATAAAATGATCACTGAAGCCATCTTCAGCGACCTTCCTAATAAAAACTTTCAGTTTTTTGGTTGTTGATCAACCACATTGTGTCAAACCCGTACCTACAGATGCGAGTGACCATGAAGGCTCAGCGTGAATATTTTAATCACCATAGTGCACCACGTTTTTAATACAGCTCCACTTTTCACCTTACAAATGTGAAAATAAGGCATTTTGAAGACATCTTAACCATACAAGCAAAAGTAAACTACAAGATAATCGCCTCCTCTAGGAGATGCAAACTACATAGCTGTTAATGCTAAATCAAAGTAAGCAAACATTTCTCAATTTGGCTTGTCTGCTCAACTTGTTGCAGTTTGTCAAGAGTTATAGTTGGACTACAGACCTTGCATTAGTTTATTTTTGGCAAGACAACCAGAATGAGTATAAGACGGTTTATGTCTCTATATTCAAACATGAACATAGCAACACCTCAATAAGGGTCTTGACCATGTTTAAACCACTGCGACCTTCAAATAGCATTCTTTAAATCCAAATAAAACACCTTAAGGTGAACCGCTCTTAATGGCGGGCACATTCTGTGTTCACAGTGAAGATTGCATTTTCTATTACAGGTATGTAATGTAGACGATATTGAGGAAAGTAATACCACGGTGAAAAAAATGTACAATTACTTTGAGTGCCGCTAACTATGTCTTTGCTAAAGATAAACTGATCATTTTGAAAAATGTCATAATACTGATACATACTGTTACATCTCTGTTAATGTGGACTTGAACTAAGCTTTGGTGTTACTCAAAAAAAAAAAAAAAAAGAATTCTGAGTTAGGTATAATTCTTTGAAACATGCCAACACAAGAAATGCCACTTATGCTTGACGCAATTTGTCAGTTGCGTACAACTGTTTCAAATATGTTTAGAAAATGTTTGGGCTTTTTATGCAGGAGATTCTTACCTCAGAGGGAAAATTAATTTTTATACCTTTTTGGCCCATGTTCCTCCCTTACCATACAGTAAAGTATTTTCACTATTTATGAAGATAAATTCTAGTAAACATGTTCAAAATAAACTAAGATTCCTGTTTAGCTCAAAGCCTGTAAAATCTGGTGCTACTGTACTGTTGAATAAAATTTTTCTACCACTAGTCAGAACTAACTCTCATGTGAAGATTTGAGTATGAAAGAAATACGCTAAAAAATCTGGATACACAACATAAAATCTCATTTGTTTAAACGAAAATAAAACGTGACAGGTTCTCTGATAAAGTATCAGTTTTGAATCCATCACAAAATCAAGGGATCAGAAGATTATCTCCATTTACGCTGCAGATTTTATTATTTTGCCAGTTTGTATCGACGTTAGGAATTAGAAACCATATACGTAGCTAAAGTGTTTTAGAGTGTTTTCTTAGCAAGTTTTTATTTTTGATAAATTGGAATGAGAAAAAGCTTTATTGGCAGAGTTAAAAAATGTATATATTATATTAATATATACATAATATATGTATATATTATTATATTAATAGGTTAGGAATTTATTTGTCATTTATTATATTAAGAATTTGAATTATTATTTTCACAATAATTTCCAACTTATGAAGCTTAAAACCTCCAAAACTGTCTGTATTGTCGGAATTGCTATTTTTTATTATTTTCTCCACTGTTTGTTCAATGAGGGTATCAATAAATATCAATAAATTTAGAAATATGATTAAATCCAGTTACTGGTTTCCAAAAGAGGCACATTACAAATGAAAATGTTTTTCAGTTTGTGGTGCTATGATTGCTATGCCCATAAAAAACCAGCAATAAATACGTCTTATTGTCACTTTTGCCGTTGTCACATCAGTACCACAAAATGTTGTAATAAAATTTTAAACATATATTGCCTACTTCTATTAATAAACATGGCAAATTTAGATTTAAAATAATTTCCATTTAACTAAGGAGTGTTAATGTATTTGGAGCAATGCCTGTCTCATTTCCTGTTAGAAACAATATATACAAAGATTACTAATTTTGAATTAAAAAATTGTTCATTTCCAATTTGATTAAACACAACAACGCACTATTTTTACCCTTTTATTTATATTCAGTGGAACAGTCAGTCAAACTGTTGTCATAATTGCTCGCCAGCTTTTTGCTTGTGCTCACTTGTACTTTGGCAATTTATTTATGAATTAATATTGAGGTATGAATTAATGAAGAGTTGAACTGACGTGGAGCATTTTACTATGTGTGTTAATATTTTAAATGTAAAAGGGTGAATAAAGGTAAAACCCTCTTCCTGTCACCTGTACTTCAGATCTAAACATCCAAAAGATGAAAATATTTCCTTCCACATTGAAGTGGTTTGGTAACCTGTTGTCAGAAGTACTATTGTTGTGCCACTCTAAAAGATTAGTATTTTTAACAGTCAGAAATAAATATTTTTCAAAATTAAAAAGATTTCTGTTAAACTTAGATCTTCAATGATATGAATGGATTAGGATTTAACTGTACACTGAATATTATATACAACTGAAGCCTTTACTCTACTGATAAAGTAAAAACTGTCTTTTTTTGTTTGTTTTTCAAAAACGTTTTCTAAAATCTGATCTTGTGTTATTATCATGACCCTAACATTGCATTTTGTCTTATCTCATACGCTGCGTGTTTTCTTACACCTCTAATGAATAACAAAAAAGAATTCCAGTCTGAACCGAAGAGGAAAAAAAAAAGCCCAAATTTTAATAACACCGCCGTTTTAAACGACCTACGAACTTCTCCCCCATTGCAGAAATGTTTTTCATTTATTTTCTTGTGAAAATCAAACAAATAAAAATATTGCATTTTGGAGCCCTTTGTGTAGTCATCCTACACATATTTAGTTAAATACCTAAATCTATCCCCAAAAGTAAATATTTGACCTTTTTACTTTCCCTGAAGGGCTTAACTTAAGATGCAACTGTATCCTGCTGCCACTGACCCTTTATTCTTTGTTTTTTTTTTTGTTTTTGACAATCCAAATGTGTGTAGGTGTGTGTATGTGTGTGTATATATATTCCCAGTTTGGCTTTCCTTTCCCATCTAGACATGTAGATTCACCTGCCTGAGGGGTAAAGTGAGGTGAATGCTGGCAACAAAGGAGCAGGCCAGGGGAAGGCAGGCTACTGTTGCCCAGACTGCCACTCACAACAGTGGTTCCATTTTAGCCGTGACACAGTGGGTGAGCAGCAGCCAGTGCCTACCTGCAGTGAATTCTAATCAGCCCAGGGGTCTGCCTCCCCTCCTTCCCCTCCTGTATCCTGCCTCGGACTAAAGGGGCTGATGATCCTTCAAAATTAATTAGATCCTCGTAGGAGGCGGCCATTTTCTCTCACTTGCCAATAGAAAACAGTATAGAAAGAAAGAAAATTTGGAAATCGAACTTAATTCCACATGTTTGCACCCCTCGGCCCACCGTATTGATTTTTCCCTACGTTTGTGTCTCTACCTGCTTCCTGTTTCATGGTGTCTAAACTCTTTTGCTCCATTCGTCTACGTGTCCGTCCATGTCCCCCCCCGAACACCCCTTCCTTTTTTTAGCCTCTTTCCTTACAAACCTTCCCCAACGACCCCCACTCACCCCACGCCTCTCTAGCTGCGTCTATGCTCTCCCAGCTCTGTGTCTGCCTCTGTGGAGTTTACTGTCAATAAATCCCCAGAGGTCAGTTTTGTCTGCTGGAAATCAGACACAATGCTTCAGACCGCCCCAATGCAATGCATGCTCCGCTGCTGCCACCACAACAAAAGGCTGAGGAGGGGCGGAGGACGGGGGGGGGGAGAGAAGGAGGGTGAGAGACACACACACACGCACAAAAAAAAAAAGAAATTAAGACAGGACGGGGATTGCAACTTCACCAGCCAGACTCCAGGTTAATCAGCTGCCTGCATTAGGTGACAAGCTCCTGAAATACACTGCATCAAATTGGACATTAGTTAATCAAGAAGAGGGGGGGATCGGGGGTTAAAATGGTGAGGATGGGGGATGGGTCTGAAAAGAGACACATGAGGCCCGATTATGAAAGGAGCGGTATCAGCCACGTGAATAATGTACATGTTGAATATGCAAATAATGCTTACAGCACACAAACACGACCGGCATATATTCAAGGGCTCTTGTACATTTAAATCTAGGGACAAAGGGGCCACAGGGCACCGTGGAGAAACTCGTGTCTTCGCCTGTGTACGCGGCATCTCCGTGGATCCAATGGAGACTTGCACACATGAAGAGTGATGTGTTGAAGTTTTTGCTTGTAGCCTCCACGATGTTTAGTTTATTCTTTTTGAAGAGTAATAATTCATTTCATTCGTCAATCCAGGCAAAATCAAGCTTTCTCACTTTCAGTGCAACTCAGTGCACTGTGTAAATATATAAAGCACAGATACTTTGAAATGCTCAGCAATAAGGGTGCAGAATTGATAGGAGATAGAAGAGGGCGTGTTTGATAAAGGTACGCTATGTTCACCTGACAAACAGTATCCAGGCACAACTCATTGTTATCACCAACGTCTCCTAAAAAGTTGAAAAAAAATCTAATTAAATGTCAAAGAACATTGAAGGATCGCAGCACTCCTCTGTCTACACCATAATAATTTATTAAAAATTATTCATCTCCAGCCAACAAAGTTGTGATTGCTGATTAAATCCAAGTAATTCAGAGCACCGTGTGTCTTATTACCTTTGAGTGTTTCTCTATAATGCTGCGAAGCACTTAACACTTAAGTAATGCATCTAACTCATATACGCTACAGGAAAAAAAAAAGGCAGCAGAAAACAAATCGCAGTGTCAAGATTTAATTGATTTGCCTTTACAGCAGACGGTTGGAAATCATCAACAAGAACACGTAGGCTGCTGACAAGAGAAGCCAACATGTTCACACAACATTTACATTTTTCTTTTTTCATTTCTACTTTGGCTGAAACCTTAGGGGGCATCACTAAAGCTATAGTTTTCAATAAATTAACAGTGATCTCTTCTGGTTTGAAAGAAATTTTATAAAGACTCCTACAAATGAGCTTAAAAAAATAAAAGGACAGAGGAGAAGGGTCAACCTTCAAGACTTTAGTTTAAAACACACAGTCAAAAAAAAAAATTCACATGAATAGACGCCCTCCTCCTCTTCGGTCAGGGTGTCATGCAGTAATTACACCAGAGAAATGTTATGACCACGGTTAAGCTCAAAGTGCTTGAGTGACCAGTATTATGACTGTGCATTTCTCTGCATCAGAGGGACGTGTGCTAACGCCGTAAAGCGCCCTAAATTTAATCTGACTGTTCGCGATTAGTTCCACTGCCAATAAAACGTCTCAAACAGAAAAGCAGATTAATTTGTTAAGGCATTCGGTCCGACTGAAAAGCGCTCATTGTAACAGGATGTGAGGGTTTCAAATGAATTCCTGAAGCACATAATAATAATAAACACTTCCAAACATTACGCAAATTGAAGACAGTTAAAGTAATATTTTTTTTATTATTTTTTTAGCAGAACAGCTTGTTTCTGCGTTTTCATTTTGTGGAAAGAACATATTCACCATGACCTGTTATCCACAGCAGCTTCATTGTGCTTTGACAGATAGGGGGATAGTACACTTCTAAAACACTTTTCAAGTCAAAGTCCATATAAACACTGAGGAATCGGTACCATCAGTGAAATTCTCTCTCTGCTTTCAGTGAACACTCATCTAGTACCAGAAAGCAAGCAGCCCGCTCTGGCACAGGGCCATGTAAATTAAAGATTGTGCGTTGCTTTGGTGATGGAACAGAGAGGCATTTGACCAACAAAATCTTAGAGTTGGCAAATGGCTCCGCTTTTGATAATGAGCATTTTGACCAAAAATGAAACATCTGACTACTCATATGACAAACTCCAAATACACCTCTGAGCCCCCCCAACGCCCACCCCCAGAAGTGATTAATGTTAAATTCAAGAGTTATCGTCTAGGCACAAGAGTCCACAGCAACTGCCTCTCTACAGCTACTACACAAGTCAAGGGCATTTTGGCTCTCTAAAACGAGACCTCACAGGCCAGTAAGAGATCTTCATGGACCTACACAGGTGCTTATGGAGGAGATTTCTATCCATTACTGGTTATTACAGTAATGAGTATGGGTGTGACCATACGCCCAGCTCACAAATTATGAGATGATGCAGAATGTTGTGTTTGGGACAATGAGATCAACTGAGATTTTATTGAGATGATATTTTTGTGGAAATATTTATTTTGAAACTAGAGGTTTTGCAACTTTTGTCCTGTAATCGGGTTCTGGACAAGAATATTTCAGCCATGTATGAGTTTTTAATGTGCTTTTATTACTAAAAAAATACCCAATAATACTAATTAAAACATGGAAAATAGCCTTTTATTGCATCTTTTAATCCAGATGCTAGTTTTAGCATTGCTAACAGCTAATGGTTAGCCGGTGCTAACAGATCGTTATTGTGGTGGCTTCTTCAGTGCTTACGTAACCAGGCATTGTCGGGAAAACCAGATGAGCAATCGTTATTAGCCAACTGTCGACACGAAAGGCAAACTCAACAGGGATTTTTATTTACTTATTTCAAAATAAGATTCTCAAATATGAATCTCAGAAAGTTACACATATTCATGTTGAGATTCCACAACAAAAGCTTAGGTCAGACAAACAAAGTAACACTTTGAAGGCAACTGTAGTGCTTTGAAAAACAGATTTCACTTTGATCAGAAAAATTGTGATGTTTTGGTATCTCCACTTCTCGTGCCTTAAGAGCTTGTCGCACACCTACTAATAAATAAACATGGCCAGTTCACCACTATCAAGATATATCAAGGTTTTAAAAAGTTACAGATTAAAAACTGATATAATTTTATGGTTCACCATTACTACAGTTAAAAGTCCTACTAATGGTGCCAGAATAAGTTCCAGTGTGACAGAGTTTGAGGCATAGAGTGAATGCAGTGCTGCCCGCTTCCATCTGGTGCAGGCAGAAAAAAAGGCTTAAAATTTGATAGCAAATTTTATCGGTACTTATTGCAAAAACCATAAAAATGACAATAAAAGGCATTTTGAAAAAATTTTCATAGTTCTGCTGTCACCACAAACACAATTCCAGGTCTAAAATGAAATGTAATATGTCAATTAATTGTTGCCCTCATGAAAGCAAAACTTAAAAAAATAAATAAAAATAAAAAAAACTGTTCAAAGACCATATTAATATTTTGGTCCTTCTAATATAAATTTAGGCTTAATATTTTTGAGATAAATAATGTAATATGATCTGTTTGTTAAAGTATCATTATTGAATGAAGAGCAAAATGGCACCAAGGCTGTTATATTCTGTATTTTGCTGAAGTCCATACATCAAGACTGTAAAACTTAATGTTACTGGTAGCATTATTACAACCATTACAATTCATTTGTTAAGTTATTTAGTGCTCCTGTTTATAAACAAAAAGTGATAGGATCACATTAAATATTTGTGTTTCAAACTTAGTGTAAGTGTCACAAAACTGCTGTAGTTTTCTCTCAAAGTTGTTATATTGTGAGAATCCTGTACTGGCTCATGCCAGCTGCCACCATGTAACATTTCAAATTTGATAAAAAAAAAAAAAAAAAACTTAAAAAAAAACTATTACAGTAAACAGAACCTCTTGAAGTAAATTGTGCAGTGCTGAGGGGACGTAAGGCCTTCATATCTTATGAAGAAAACAAAGTGTCTTCTGACTCTGTGTCCTTAGGAGATAAATGAGCAGAAAAGGAGCTTTGTGCTGATTAAATAAAAGACAATGTGTAGCTTTTGGTAATGGGCGAGTTCGTCTTGCACCATGAAGAACAGCACAGCCTCTGAACATGGTCAGTTCTTAAATGGTCACTGGAAATAGAAAGTATTGATGTTGCAATGAGTTTTATAACCGCACGTCATTGATAAGACACACAAACATAAGTGAACGATTGTTTTCTATCACTCCTTGTCAAAGACACTCCGAATACAGGTCAGACCATGCTGGTTGTAATCTGACAGGCAGCTTCGCCACCAATAGCAAATCTGCATTACTCCGCCACTTTGTGAATGTGATTGTAAGCAGATTCAGGAGTTTAGTGCCATGTGTTTCACCAGCAGCTGCACGAGGGTCCACCGGCTCGTGCTCCCTCGTGCAGCTGCCGCGAGGAGCTGAGCATTCACAAACGCACAGGGGTGGGGAGGCATCAAGCAGCACAAGCTCAATCCTGAAGTTCTGGCCGCATGTCTTGGTTTCAAGGTTCAGCTTCCTGAACCTGAAACCGTCAATATTTGGCCGCTGAAAGGATTGTGGCAGACTTAAAATGTCACTCCAATTGTTGCATTTGAGTGGAAAATGGAACAAAAATGGTGAAAAAAAAATAAATAAATATTTTATGATGTTGCATATTATCTCAGAGTGTATCATCTATACAAATTTCAAAAGAATGAGGAAAAAGTTGAGAAATAATTACTGTTACTTTAAGGAGAGATGCCTTCGCTTCGTTTAATATATTTTTATATATGCAGACAATATTTACAGCCTAAAAAAATCTTTAGTTGCACACTTGGGTGTCGTTAACCTACAATAGTTTGCACATTTTGTACATGCGCATTTCTCCTAATATGTGGGTAAGATATTAAATCTGAAGGATTTAATACAAACACTCTGTGCTTATTTTGAGCCATATGGAGGTTAGCACTGTTTAGTGTATTTATAGTCCGGCAAGCTGTTGTGCAGTAAATACAGATTATATATGTCTCAACAGCTCACTTGACAAATGACATCTAAAAGTGTAACGCTGACGCACTGAAACACAACCGAGCAACACTGAACCCTATACACACCGTGCTGCTACGCCTGGGTCATTGGCCCGCAGCCTGGCTGAGAAACACTGTGTAGGTTAGGTCTGTCGAACTGCACACAGGTTGGCACAAAATGAAGGTTTCCGGTTAATCCGGCAAGGCGTGGCAATCTAAACACACTGAGAAAGTTGATCCAGCCAGAACCGTGTTGCAAAACAAACTTAGGCAAGTCAACTACTGAATTTCGCAAGAAATGAGAAATAAAGGCCAAAAACGATTTTCCCCCACAGCAATTTCAGCAAGACTGATAGTGGAACGGGTAATGCCGAAGTTAAAGCACAGTGGAAGGAAGACATTGTTTGAAAGTGAAATGTCCGTGCAGAGAACACACTTGATAGATGTGCCATAGAAATTGGGCTTTAATAAGGACAATAAGGTCATTCAGCTAAAGAGAGCGTCGGCTCTCAGAGGACACCTGTGACATGTAGCACAACCAGGCTGAAGGAATAATGAAAGGAGTACAGTCAATACATACACCTCTGCAGAAAAATAATGAACACACAAGGCCTGGAAACACCTGATAAAACATTACTTTTTGCACTTGAGTCACATGTACCAAGACCGAATCAGTAAATGTTTTCATTTACTCACAATCATACAACTGAAGGAAGCATTTTTTCAACAATAGATTGAAAATAACTAATGCTAAATAATGACGCCGACTCCTTTAAAGCTTTTGTTGTTGCTCTATTGTAAAACGCTGGGCCTAGCTTCGTTTCCCAGGGAGATTTGCTCTCAGGGTTGAACCTGTTATTACTAGCTGTCAGAAAAACAGCAGGAAAACTATATTGGACTGACTAGTCAAGGTTGCACTACTAGTTATATGACATATTATAAAAGTTGTGTACTCTGCCAATTATCATTCCATGTTGGGCTCAGATGACGTCCCAGCGCTCTTCTTATGCCTTGCAAAACTATTCATACCTTATGAGCTTTTTCACATTTTATCACGGTAGAGCTACGACCTTAAATGTTTTTATTGTGATTTTATATGATAGATCAACATAAAGTGGCACAGACGTCAGAAGTGAAAGCATATGATGCAAGCGTTTCAGTTTTATTTTATATTTTTATTTTTTTACTGATAAAATCTGAAAGGTGCGGCATAGTTTTATGTTGTATTTATTGGGTCACAAGTTGATGCATTGTGTCTGAACAGCTTCAGGGCCCTATTGCAACTTTTCAGACTTGAAAAGCTGCAATAAATTTGTGCCAATACTTCATTTCAAATACTCTCAAAAACTGTAAGATTGGATAGAAAGTGTCTCTTAGCACAATGTTCAAGTCTTATGTTCATATAAGAACTTCTCAGTATAAAAGTGGATCAAAAACATTTCATTGTAGCTTCAACTGTAAGTTTAGGGTTGCTATCTAGCTGGAAGTGGGACATTTACTTTCTGGAAGTAAGACTTTTGAAACCTCTAACTTGTTTTCTTCTGGTGTTCTTCAATATTCAGTCTGTCCTTTTATCAACTCTGACCAGATTAACAATCTTTGCTAAAGAAAAACATCCACCATTTATTTCATGAAAGCAAATGGTGTGTCAGGGTGGTGTGCAGTGTATGTTTTTCCACCAAGCATAGAGTTTTCACATTTTAAGCCAGAAAATTCAGCTTTGGTCTCAGAAGATACATATGGATAATTTCTGCAACTACACAAATTTCTCTGTTGGTCTGTCACACATTAGTCAAATAAAATCTATGAAGTTCAGGATTATAACATGTAAAACAAGTTATTAATACCTTCAATTACCAACTAAATGAACAAAAAAGTTTGGTAATACTCCTTTAATATTAAGATATATTAACAGAAGCCAGTGTCTCTCCATTTTTTTAACCTTTAATTTAGGTCAGTGCTTGTTACACATATTTTACTGTTTTTCTTTTAGAAAAATGTGCTTACCAGTACAATAACCTATCACTGACGAATATCAAAGTGGTTAACATTTCCCATAACCGTACTTAGATCTCGCCACTTGCCACTTTACTTCTTATCAGTGTATCACCAGCAACATTTCTCACTGTCACTTTACTTTCCATTATGATCTGTTCTGGTTTAGTTTGTCCTCTGATGTGCTCCATGAGCAGAAACAGTTACTACAGAAGTACAGAGTGACCTCATGTAGTTAAGAGATAATACAACTGCTCAACACTCAGTTTATAAGATAATCGTCTCGGCCTTATGTCTTCCTAATGCCCATAACCTGTTGGTCAGTATGGCGTGTTGAACGGAGCAGAAACATTTGCTTTAAAAGGACCAATCTGTAGTTCATGAGCATGGAAGTGAAACCTAAGCCAACCAGCTTTTTTGCTGCTGATGTTACTATAAAAATCCCACAGCATGGCCGGGACTATTTTCAGCAGGTCATATTAAATATAGGATACTTCATTTGTACTGTCATGGTTAGATAGAGGCTCTGAAAGGCTTTATTTTTACATAGATTTTAAGTAATCTTTTTTTTAATCAATAGGGATTTGTTTTGAGTAAACCTAGAGTAATAGCGTATGTTTAATGGACACGTCCTAATATCCCTGTAACCGTCTTCTTCTTTTTTTGTGTAAAAGCCTGGTGACCTGCGTTCCTGTTAAAGCATGTTGGAATACGCTTGACTGAGCCTGAACAGGAGTGAGAAAGGAAAAAATACTATGTGAATGAATAAATGAATTAAAGAATGAAAGATGAGAATGTAGCCAGGAGCGAAACCCAGGACAGTTAAAGGCTGCAAAGGACATTTTGTCTTGAAGCATTCATTAACCTATTCATAAAAAACCACAAGAAAACCCTAAGCTTAATGTTAGTTTATATAGCAGATGCTTCAGTTTTATTCAAAGCTCCGACGTACCACCGAAGCTACAAGAAATATTTTTGTGCTAAAAGCACCTTAAACATTAAATGAAGCTCGACATGTGGACTGCATCTACTTTGAAAATGCAACGCAGGTGATACCAGCGCCACTTCAACAATCACACTGCTTCATTTTTTCTCTCTCTAATTACTCCAAAATGTCAAAGCCATTGTTCAACATGCCTGGATGCTTTGATAAAACAGAGTATTTGTGTTGGCATTTGTTTGCTGTTTAGCAGGTTAGACCTGCAGCTCCTTTGTCACCTGCAGCAACTGTTGTAATTCAAAACTTTTATGGAAACAAATTACGTTGTGGGTTTTTTTTTTTTTTTAATCTTTCAAATGTATGTCACACCATCAAAGGTGAATTGCTAATTGGCTAAATGTAAAGGATGTGGAGTAGCAGATCTGATCTGGATAAGACGTTATATAAATAAGAAGCAATCTGTGAAGAACAGTCTGTTTAGTTCTGTGTCAGTGCTTTTGTGGTGTCCCATCAATGTATCACTTACATATTCAAAATCCCCCTTTTCTTTCTTTACATATTTTCTGATGATTCAAGTATTTTATAAATTTTGAATCTGATCTCATCTCACATTGACATGAGCAAAAAATTCAGAGAAAGAAGAAAATTGCAGTTACACTTTAATAAATCAGTATTTGAGTATGACAAAAACTTAAATCCAAATCAAAATAAAGGGCATCAACTAGAAAGAGTTCAAGAAAATCCGTTAATGTGAAAATTAATACACAAAATTTCCATCTTAATCATATAAAAAATACAATGTACAAAATGCTTTGGTCATGCACATAATATATAAAAAATTTATTTTTCTTCCATCTTGTTCATGACTTATGAACAAGTCATTTACACTTACACGTGTAAGTGTAAATGAATTCATCTATCTGACATTCAGAGAGTCATTGATTTGAAATCTTAGTGATATGTCTAAAAGTCGTTTCAAATCTTTTTTACGCATGTAGTGTTTGTAAAACGTTGGTCACCTTATCTTATGAGTTTATATTTATATCATCAATTTAAAACACACAAGTTTCATTCAGCTCATGGTAAAGTAGATTTTGAAGAAAAATCTAAATATTAGCATGTTGGAGAATTAACATCTACGGATATTTCAGTTACGATGCCAGTAAAAATATAAAAGTAAAATATCAATAGGATCTTGATTTTTTTTTTTATGTTTATTTTTTTAGTTCTCATTACTGATCTATGAACTGAGACACACTGAACAGTCAGAAATTTTAGCCTACTGTAAGTTCAAAGAAAACACAAAATATATGTAAGCCAACATAAAAGAAGAGAATAAACAGCTTAACCTATCTCTAAAGCATAAAAAAGTAGATTAGTCTTATAATAAATGCTTTCAATAATTCCCTCTACAACCATGCAGCAAGCACGCCCTCACTTGCAAAAAAACATATGGGCAGCAGGGTGAACTGAGGACACACATGCACCTTGGCACACATACAACTTTGCTATTAGAATCCAAGATACATTTTTCACATCATTTGAATACTAAGGCACTGAGTTTAGCTTTAAAGAATTAAAATGGAGAAATAAAAGCTCGTTTCTGCCATACAGAACCATGAAAAACGGAGATGTTATTTTTGTTTTTCAACTTCTGGAAAACTGAAACAAAATGCGCTTGATGTAAAAAAAAATCTTCAGGTCATGTTACAACATGACCTGAATTTTAATGAATCCAACCCTGAAGATATACAGAAGTACAGATCAACAGTCTGTTAGTAATTTTATCATAGGTAATGGAAATACATGGTCACTTCCTCTGTATTTGATGTGTAATTAAAGTGAATGCGCTGTACCGAACAACCATCAAAACAAAGCTTCAGACGAAACTTCAAATGACTTTAAAACTTTAAGTCCTTTTTTGAAATGCTAGATATGAACAACGTACTTCATAGGAACAAAAACCGAACTAAATGGGTGTATTTACGTGTTGCGTTTTCTTCGGGGCTTTTTTCCGAGATCCCAAACAGTCTTACTAACAAAAAAAGGAGGACCGTATCCACCTTCCAGCTTTTTGGGAATTGTAACTGTGTTTCATAAGACTCCATAAAATTTTAGAAGTGAACAAAAGCTTCCTGACAACTGGCTGGCACATTCGCAAATACTTATTCAGTCTCAGTGTGTGCTTTCATTATGCATTCCTGCGATCCTTGCAGGGAGAGAAGATTCCAAACAAAAGTCCTATTAAAATCAAAAAGCATGCCATGAAGTTAGTCAGTTTTCCACTTTCTCCATAATCTTAAAGTTACAGAGCTGCTAATATTAATTTTAGATAAAAAAATATATATATTTCTATTCATAGTTGATCTTTTGGATCCTCAGTGCAAATTAATTAAAAAACGGTGGATTTTTAAAAATCATTATTATTTTCCTTTTCAGTGGAATGAATATACCAAATTTCTTCCTGAAAGCATCTATAATACAAGGTTTTATTCAGCTTTATAAGTGGAGCGTAATAGTCGGACGGAAAACAAATAATGACCACCTTTCACTTAAAAACAAATATATACATATATCCTGGTTTGGCCAAAACCGATAAACAAAATAGATTTTCCACGCTTGAAGGACAGCATATTTCCTTCTATATTTGGCTTATGGCTAGAGGGGGACTCACTCACCATGACTCATTGAATTAACATTGTTGTGTTGCATAATATAACAAAATTTACAAAGGCACTCCATAGGAGCTCTCTGTAGGTTTTGTAACTTTATCATTTGTAAACTCAAATAATTGTAAAGCTGCAAAATATTTAAAGAAAAGCAAATTACATGTACCCGCCAGGCCAAATGTCAATATATGTATTTACAGAAAATGCACAAGAGAATCCATTCAAAAATACTTAAGTAAACTTCACAATGATCCAAGAGTACAAACTAAATAAATGTGTGAAATATAATACATTTCAACAATGCTTTACTGAGAACAGGAGAACAGTGCTATGAAACTATGACCTAATATTTGGTTACATATCCGTGCTTCAACCCTTTGTCCCTGCAGTGAGCCGTGAGAATCAGAACACATTTTTTGTAAGATTAATCATCTACAGTTTATAATTAGAAATGCACCGTCAATCAACATGCAATCGGAATCGGACGGTTTTTTCCCAAATCAGCTTTGACTGGGCAAATAAAAAAAAATAATTAAAAAAAAGCTCTTTTTTCCAATAGAATAAATGAATCATTTTTTTTTAATCCCATCCTTTTTCATTCATTAACAAATAAACCAACAAACAGTAAATTGCCCTTTGATGCACTTTTTAGCAAAAAAAGAAAAAAATTAAATAAAAAAAAAATCAGATGACAGTTCAGGACATATGCTTTGATGAACGAATGGGGATAATGTTGTAATTCCTTCATTTTCTGTCATGTCCAAAAATACTTGCTCTATCAAAGAACCAGCAGCTCATTTTTCTTCTTTTATGTGTAATAGTCCTACACAAGAAAAAAAAAAATCTAAGTCAGAAAAGAAACCCTGAAATTGGTAATGGCACAGGATTGGTGCATGTCTAATATAAATGCACATCAGCCTAACTGTGATGTGTTATATTGTTGTCATGGAAAAAAAGATAATTTGATAAAACTGAAATCAATGAATCAGATCCTTAAAGAAAACCAGAAATCAGTGCCACCAAGTAAAAGCTAGAACAGAGAATGTCTAATTAGAAGGCAAGCAAAAGATTATTTCACGTTTGTACATTTTTCAAAGCTGAGACTGAAAGCATTTAATCGATGTGTCTTTTTAGAACGCTACTTGTAACTTCTGTGTCTCCTGAGTCTTTACAAGAAAAAACAGATGAGAAACTTCCTGTGATTTTCTTCCACAAAAACAAATCTGTAAAGTCTATTAAAGGCTTAAGGCTACTCTGCGGTTAATTTAAGTACGTGAATTTAAGACTTCTTAACTTTACGGTATTGCACCTGAAAACAGCCTCAGTGGGCAATCTCAACAAAAGACACTGCTCCGGAGAAGAACATTGTTCAGTCCACCCATCCAAAAAAAAAAAAGAAAGAAATAGAGAAGAATAAAGTCTGCCAGAAAACAAAAGGACCAGTTGATTACAAGCACTGTGACATTCTGGATGCCATCCACAAAGTGGCTCGTTATATCGATGGATCTCGACTGCATTCCCAAAATGGCTGCCAAATATGTTCAACTGTGTGAGACAAAGTGCAACAATGGATTCAAGTGCAAGTCTTTTTTTTCACATAGTGGTAAAAATTACCTTAGTGGAAAATTTGGGAATCCGAGAATTAGCTTGGATTTATCTGAAAAGGTTAAACAAGACAGGCACTTAACATTCTTATTAGAGTATTATCAGAGCACGGTTCAATTTGAAGCAAAATGCAAACTTCCAAAAGTTTATTTCTTTTTTTTGTGTGCGTGAATGTCATCACCAAGTATTTTCACCATGTGCTGTAATAACCGAAGACCAAAATGAGCTGTAGAAAGAACAAATAAACTCATAAATTTAGTTGTGCAAGATCTAGGCCACCAGTATCACCAGGTAAAAGTCTGAGCAGAGTGGCTGAATTTTGTGAGTAAACCCAGAGCCAGAGACACAGAATTGCCGAGGCTTCCGAGTGACGTCTCTATCTCGTCTGTTTGGGCAACAGTGCCTCTTCAACAGCACTTAAAAAATTGTTTGGAACGCTGATCTGCCATCTGCGAGCAAGTACAGTACAAGATGATTGTTTTCTGTCCTCTCTTTCAAAAAGCACTTTATTATATGTATACTCACACGTTTTTTTTTCCTCCTCTTTTTTCAATTGAGTAAAATCCAAATGATCAGGTGGGAGAAACGTGTGAAAGCGTGACAAATATCAGTCAAAAAGCATTTCCAAACTAAAAAGGTCTGTTAACACTTTGTGACAGTTTCTTGGTCAACCATGAATTGTAAAATGAGAAACGAGGGCGACGAGTGAAAAAAAAAAAAAAGAAAAAAAAGAAGAATGTCTGAAGCCAAAACAGAAAAGTGGGATTGATTGCTGGGTGTGGATTAACTGATCACCACATCTCCTCCCTCCTCCTGTTTGTAGGTGTACGGTTTCCTCTGCATGGGTCTGCTTCATATAATAATGGCTTTCCTTCATCTGAAGACACACTCTTAAATATTCATTAGTCAGGGGTGGGTCTTTTACACTGTGACACTTGAAAGAGGCCAAAAGGCAACAGCTCAAACAAGGTGAATTTAAATGCCAAGCTGGAATATAAGGATACGAACTCATGGAGCACCAGCCAATCAGCCAGAGATCGCAGTATGACACCATTTTTCTGATCGTGTTAGGCTCTAAACCTAAAACTGATGTGGGTTTTGACTAAAATAAAATAAATTAGTTAAAGATGAGGTGATACGGCTCCCCACACAGGGTGCAATCCCAGCTTGGGGCAACCCAAGTAAATCAATTCTTGATTTATTTTTGTTTTAAAAGGGGAAACTTTCAATTAGATGTCCAGTTAGATAGGACTGGTGAGCTTTATGTTGTACATGGGGAAAACACTGTCAGAAATTCTAGATGTGCATCACAGGTGGTTGATAAGAGTTGATCAAAAACTAAAGGGCTATTTGAAGGTCTGAAAAGAAAATTTTCTAGTTAAAACTAAAATAGCTAAGCTGGTCGAGCCCAGAACTGAGTTATTCTGCAGTGACCAGACATTCTTCAAAATACTGAAGTTTATCAAAACTTACATTCTTTTTGTAAAAGAAAAAGAAAGCCAAGCAAAAAGGTTATATATATGTAGATCTTGGTCCACACTGGCTTCAATTATTCCAACTTGATTAGCGATTAGCATACAGATTTTATCTGTGATTATCAAAGGTCCGAAAATAAGTATTTCTTGCCATTTCATGCAATTTTGAGATCTTTAAAAAATATAGTTCCTAAAAAACTAGTTAAATAAATCAAATAAAAAGAGAGATGCACGCAATTAGTGCAAGATCCACCACTGTATGCTTTGATGCAGAAATGGGGCTAATCTACAAAAGTAAGAACCTCTATTTTTGGCAGAGCAGCTACAAACCAACACCACATAATTTTATGCTCTTTTTTGATTCGACTAGAACCTCAATTTGCTTTTGACGAGAATTTATAAAATCGTGTCATTATTTTTTGCTGGACACAAACAACATCTATGAAAGATAGATGATGTTTTTGTCTTCAATGCATTACAGTCTTGATTTTTTTTTTTTTTTTACTTGAGCTAGACCCAAAAAAATAATAATAAAAATGTAATTGGCCAGAAATAGCCCGATTGGTTCATTTCTAATGTAAGTACACATTAAATAAATTAGGATAAAACGAGGCACCTGATACTCACAATACAAACACTCCCAAAGCCCGTAATGGCTGACTCTGTTCCAGCAGCTACTGTACACCTCTTTGTTGAGAGTCTGACATCAAGTCATGATGGCGAGAGCTTCCTTACAGAGCAGACAATCACCCACTAAGTCATCAAATGATACACTAAACAATGGCACAGGTGGAATTTCATTGTAGATTTTAGGTATCTCTCTCAACTAACCCACATGCATGCACTCATGCAGTCAAATCTATAGGCTTTAAGTCACGGGACAGATTTACAACTGTCTTCATTTCAGCTCTGTGTGCAGTACGCTCAGCGCGTCCATTCAGAAAATAAATGATCCAGAGAGAAGTCTGCGATTGCAACGAGCAAATCCTATAGGACTGCAACCCGTTTACGTTGTGAAGCCACATTGTGAATGAAGGCGGAGAGAGGGAGTGATCACAACAAAATTACGAGGAAAAAAAAATAAAAAAATCGCGTTGTGGAAACCTACACACGTCTATACACAGGCGCACATCTGCGCGCATTTAAAGCAAAACAAAAAAATAGATAAATAAATAATAAAATAACACGGATACCTGATCAATGTATGCAAGGAATGCCTTTTAAAAAAATGAACGATTTTTAAACTTGCGTTGAACTTCTGCTCAGCTGCACTTCAGAACACATTGAAATGATGTGCATGCAGCCTATTGTAGTGAGAACATGCTGTATTCCCTCTTTATCTGACAAAGCCGAGCGCTTTGGGACAACATCTGCTCGCCTCACACGTGCACGCACACTCGAGCAACAATAAAGATGAGCAAGACTGACATGTTGCTCGGGATAAACTCCCCGTGACCCTCTCGGTGCATTTTTAACGCGGAGCACAGTTTTTTTTTTTTTTAAATATTATTATTTTTTTTTTTTTTTTTTTTGCGTGCAAACGTTGAAATATATTTTTCAACTTTATTTAGGAGCGCCATGATGAGCTGCAGATGTAGGGCAAAGGAATCACGAGTTGTACGCATGAATATTTCGCTCATCAAATGTATCAAAAGGTACTCCTGCAACTTTAATTACACAGGAGCGTCGCTGCACACCCGAACTGAAAGCTGCGAGTTAAAAAAAAATAAAATTCTGAGGAAAAGGGCAGCACTGGCAGGCATAAGTGTCCATTCTTTTTTTTTTACATATAAACATGGCACCCAAATTCACTACTGCTGCACCATGAGCCCAATAATAGCCCTCCTTCTCCTATCCAAATTCTAACCAGTCGCCTGAATGCATCACTTTGAGGGTAATAATTAATAAATAAAAATGCAACCCGCACACATCTAAGTGACGGACTTCACGCTAAATAAAGCCTAACCATACAAATGAGTTCAACCAAACGTTGCAATATATATTTGGAGCAAAGTGGAGTAATAAAAAGCAAGCTACCTCAAATAACTGACCTAAAAGCCAAAATGCGCACGTCGGGCTGCCTGCCTCCAGTTGTTCCGGGGCTCACAGTGTAAAATGTGAGCCAGCATCGCTGGTGGAGAGGAAAGCCGACCTGTGGACACACTTTGACCGGAGCGGGACTCTTTGCAAGTGTCCCCACATGACAGTTTAAAAGTAAAAGGAAGGGGGCTCGAGCGAAAATGACAGATGGGAAACTTGCGTCACGCGAAGAGAACGCGTTTTGGTAGCGCGAACAGAAAACTCGATTTACAGGCGACTCCTATTAATGGCGTTTTATTTACAGTGGTTTTATTAAAGGTCCGCAATAAAAAATAAATAAATTAATTAAGTTTATATTGTGTACAGCCTAATTTACTGGGTTAGTAAAGCCAGCTCTAACTACATGGAAGTGTCTTGCATTTCAGGCGTGTGCTACCTAAAACTCACCGATCAGGGTTTTATTCTGTAACATGCCTTTCCACTAAATATACAACCTACGAGCCTCTGGAGCCGAAAGACCAACCCCCCTTTTCTACTTTTTTTCTCAAATTTCTTACCTGCACTTCGAAGCTCGTTCAAAAAAAAGTGGCGACAGTGTTTCCCTGTTTTTCCCCCCGACGGAGCGTGTTTACTTTGCTTTTCTTCTTTCTCAGTATGTTCCTTTACTTTGTTTCATTTCTCACTTCCATCTTCTTTTCATCTCATCAATAAACACACGCTGCAGCCTACCTTCATAGAAGAGCTCGGTTCAAGTGTGCCCTCCCATTTTTTAACTATACATCGAGTACTTTGAGGGGTGGTGGTGGTGGAGGGGGAGGGGGAGAGGGCGGCGTACGGGGAGGCACATAGACGTAGAGGAGTAGACGGCCCGTTGGCTCCGTTGCCCAGTGGAGAAGGTACGTCAGCGCGTCCGCCATACTGCGAGTGGCAAGAAGCCTCAAACCGCTTTCCCAATGAATGAAACACTGAAGCTTACTTTCATCTTGGTTTCACAGATTATACATTAAAGACAAACTCTTCAATTGTGTTGGATACACCAGCATGAACATTTCTAAATGACATTCTGAATAAAATTAGCTTAGCTTAGCTCTGAAAATACAAACTCTCTTAATTTTATTCAGCATGGGGTATTATAAATTATCCTTAAAGTTAGTGTACCTGAGCCATTTCATTTATTATTTTGTACCCCATTTTATACCCATTCACTGCCATTTTGACCCTTTCTACACCAATTTTATACCCCAAACAAACTATTTCCACGATATGAAGGGCTTCTTTCATATCATAACCATTCTTCTTTTAATCTGTGTTGGCCATTTTGGGGTGGTAATGATAATTTTGTAAATTACAAATAAAAAAATAAATTTGTGTACTTGATGTGACAGATAAAGCATCAGTTAATGGATGATTATGTAAACAAAACAAAAATAATAATGAAACCTTTTTCACTTTCTATCTTTAGCATGGTTCTATCATTAATGGTGAGAGTAAAAACTAAATTGTTTTGAATTCCAATTTTAATCAATCGATGTTTTAAGCTTAATAATCAAGACATCAAACAGTAATGTTTGACCTACAGTGAGACCTTTGAAGGAGAGCTTTCTTGCTCGGTTCTTTTCCACTCACAAGATGGCGGCGATGCTGACGTACGACACGGACGCTGATGCGGCGTCTAGAGTCCTACTTCTATGAGCAGGCACGCCTTTTCTCTTGAAGCTGCCATTGGAAGCGCAGCGCACTGTGTTGGGTTGGAGCAGAAATCCGTCAACATTACAGCGCTCCAATCGCAGGGCGAAGGGGAATCACGATGGGATCATTATGGCTCTCTGTGGGAGGTTGTGGGGAGTTGTAGTGATAGTACTTCACTAAATCAAGCTCCTTTCACTTACACGCAGCGACTGCATTTAATGTTTCTATAAATTGAAACCAGTATGCAAAGGATGTTTAATCACCTACACACCTATCCCATTTTTGCTCGGCTTTTATATTTATTGACGCGGTTTCAGTGCCTGCTTGACAAATATGAATGAACTCCAAAATCTGGATCAAAAGGGAACAAGAGGGGCACTGTCACCTCCACGTCCATCATTGGTCTGAACTTCTCATTGGACACGTCCGGTGTCTGTCTAGGAAGTTACACCCTCCGAGGTCGCTGATTGGACGGCGGGCCCCGTCAATCCTTCCCCGGCGCACAACATGCTAGATTGACTGCCCGTGTCTTCTACTTTCTACGCATTTCTATTTTCTCATTTATTTATTTTTTAACGTCCCGAGCTGACCTCGGGTTTACGAGCAGGGGGGAGAAAAAATGGTGTCGGTTCACAAGCGGCCAATCAGATTTGGTAGAGTCGTGCGTTTTTTCCCCTCTCTTTTGGTTTATGTTGTCATTTTCAGGAATCTTAGCGATATATGGTGTAAGAAAAAAAAAAAGGAAAAAAAAAAAGCAGTGTCGGCTCATGTGGGACACCCTCCTAATGCCCCCCTCCCCGTCTAGACAGTGACAGGTGTGTGTGTGTGTGTTGCCCAGAATAATGAACCACGTAGACGGGGGAAATACTTTGAGTAAAACCATACTGTTTTGTAGTAACCACTGGTGGAGGTACCTCGTGTTTTTTGGTTTTGTTTTGGTTTAACTGACAACGAGGTCAACTAAGGTTAAGGCTTCACCGAGTGTCAGTATTCGGGACCTGAACTCCCTCCAAGAAAAGCTGCCCTCTTGAACTCTGCTTTGCACAGCCCTCCAGCTGAACATGAGGAGTCAGAGGTGTCTCTTAAGACCATCGCCATCTCCCACCACCGCACCGGATAATCTTACGTGAGTACACACGCCGTGGTGAGCACCCGGGGCCCTGTCTTGACTGTGCGCGCCATCTGCAGGTCTACTTGGACGACAATAACACCGCGGGTTCAACGGAGGACACCTCCCTCCGTCACTGCTCTGACCTACATTAACCAGGAACACCGCCGCCCCGGCCTTAATGCGATAGTTTAAACCCCCCCAATAAATCACCTGGGCCTACACAGAATGCCTTTTAACGTCAATTGAGCGTCGGGATTCATTTCTGGGACCAGAACTGGGACATGCTAAGAGGAGAACATCCGCATGCCAGACCGGATCAACCGCAGCTTGCGCGGGGAAGGATTCACCAGGCAATGGAAAGTTTGTGTCTGCCGAACTAGCTTTGCATGCTTTTTTTTTTTTTTTTTTTAAACAAACTATGAGTTTAATTTTTTTTTTTTTTTTTTTTGGTAAAAGGGAAGGAGCGTCATTTTGTCGAAGTAATTGAAACATGTTAGAACCACTGAATGAAATGCTACAGTAACACAGAATGCCAGTTCACGTCGTTAATTTGTTTTACATCAACGGTTGGGTGAACTTTTTATTGAATGGCTGAATGAATACAAAGGTCTGAAAATAATTAAACAACAACCGGAATCCTTAAATATTTGTGAGAAAATTCTGATTAAAAAAAAACAAAAAAACAAAAAAAAACGAGACCATTTTCTGGAAAATTGCTCGGTGTTTTTTATTGTCACTGAAATATGAGGTTTTTCTGCTAAATGCTGCTTTCATAACGTCTGTGCTTAAAACTATGTTTATTCACCACATATTTAGTAAATTTGTAGAGTCTCTGTAAGATATGCTTATTAAGTGGGAGCTACAGATTGCACATATATTCTTTAAAAATGTGCTGTTTATTCATTAGTTTAATGAAACAAAACTATTTTTGTTGAAATATTGGTTGGTTTTCACATTTTGTTCCATCATAGTTGCAGTCATATTATTAACAAAAGAACAAAATTTGTATGCATTATGAAGACACTTAGCACACTTTCATGCAGTTGCTTATTTTTAACACTTTTGGTGAAAAACTCAAAACCTTGATCAGTGTTTTTGCCTTTAATTGAAAATGTATAAAATGTTTCTTGCATTATAGTTTCTCAATTCATTATGCTGTTGAAGAAAGTGCATACTCTTCATCAAAAATATTGAAGTTTTGTACAAACATGATATATTTGGGGTTTCGATACATGAATTGATGTTCTATTTTATTTTTGTCTCATAAAGCTTTTGTGAATATCAACTATCATAGGCTAAAATATTTTTTATGGTATATAAAAACATATGACCTACTTGAGAATCTTTGCTTCACAATTGGAGTTATAAGTAAGGAAAACGGTGTAAATAAATATCTGAAATCTTAAAAAGACAAATATTTTGTGGATATAGGGAGAAATCAAGAGTTTTAAGAGTAACACAAATTAATTATACTCAAATATATACATGTAAAATCAGAAAAACATGACAACTGTGAAGTAGTTTCTTGACTTTTCAGAGTGGTGTGTGGTTAGTTTCCACTTTTGTGTTATTGAAGTAAGAGTTTAGAACGACTTGAATTCTTTTGTTGTATTGCAGATTTAAAACCAAAATAGCTGGCAAAGTGCTTCATAACAATAAGTCAGTAAAATATAAAAGAAACTGGATTAAATAAACTGCTTAAATTAACAAAAGTAAATATAAAGAATTTCAGCAATAGCTAAAAAATTATTCACTGGGCCCATTTTTTTATAGCATTAGTCAAACAAAACGAGAAAGAAAAAATGTAGACTAAAATAGATAAAAATGTTACACAACATGAATTGTAATACTAGTTTATCAGACTTGCCTTATTTCATTAATACGTTAGTTAAAATGTACAATATTAAAATGTTATTTTGTAATGTTATCTTACCTGACACAAACAGCCAGAACAGTGGTCACTTCTCACTCTTGAAACTAAACATAAAAGAAATCCACAAGGTAATAAAAATAGATATACTTTCCAATGTGCCTGTTCTTCTCGTGAAAGAGCAGATACAGAAAAAGCCAGTGTGCTCACAGTATAAACTTCTATCATCCCAATGCAAAACAAAAGGATCTTTTTGCATGTCTTAACCCTTGCATGTTCAGTGTCAACAAAAGCTTTATTTTTCATTTTAAAAAAAGACTGAATGTTATGGGAACTGCTACATGTTGGGGGAACTGATTTTTATTATTTGTTTTTTTCTAAAATACTGGACAGGACTTTGTCCTTTTGGAATGCAGCAACTAGTAAAAATAAAATGCCAAAAGTTGGCAGTGTGCCACTCTTACCAAAACTGTAAACAAAAGGAAATCAATCTGCGGTCAATCCTTTTAATCATTTTTTGTCTTAAATAAGTTGCAGCTGTACATTTAAAGAGAAAGAAAATAAAATAGAAGATAAAATATTTTCCACTTCAGTTTCACCTTTTCCCACTTGGCACCATTACACTAATTATTGAAAAACAACTTTTTGTATGTATTTTCGGATTACTCTCTGTGTGGTTAATATGAGCTACCCTCTTTGAACTTTAACATCATGTGTTGGTCACATAGAGTGTTTTTACAACACTCTATGTGACCAACAGAGGGCAGCATTGAGACCCAGTTCTGACTGGGTCTCAATGAAGGGGGCATGTTTTTATCTGCCTCCTTCTTCCTTTTATTTTAAACTCTTCCCTATTCAAATAAAAGCTTTGAATTGATTTCTTCTCTTTCAAATGAGCCTCATGGTGTCTTGATGCATAAGAACATAAAGTTGCGCACAGGTTTCAGTGTTAAATTGACTCCTTGTTCTTTATGTGACCATTTGGATTTATGGACGATTTGGAACTGAAAACTCTCAGTACCCGACATAGAGGGCATCCATACTCCCACTGCTTCTGTAAATTAGATAAAATATGTGCAGCGCAAGTGCTCACAAAGGCCTCGTCCTTGTGCTTCTTGTTAGTTTTTTTACCGTGTTGCTCAAAATGAATAGCCCACAGGTTATTCATTTTGCAGAAGGCCTCTAGACTGGGCATAATGAGCAATAAGGTGACTGATAATGTGCAAACCGATCTGAGGATTTGCAATTAAAACATTATTTCTCTCACCCTTCTACAGATACAGAAGGGTGAAAGGAGCATCATTCATTTCAGGGATTTCTTTCATCATGAAGAATGTTTTCACGTCCTCCATTTCTCCCTCTTCTCAAACAAATCTGGACCAAGTTTTATTTTGTTTGTGGCGTCTAATAACACACTGGGCTTTATTGTATTTCTTGGTTGTACAATGTATTTTTGAAGATTCAGTTGACATAAATTATGTTTTATCACGCTTCATTTCATAATGAGCTCATTTCTATGAAAAACATGGAGTCTGTGTCATGTGACCATAGCAAGAGGTGCTTTCTGGAGCAAAGACCAGCTTCATCTACCAATAAAAATGAAGCCATATGGTGGAGCTATATGTTTATTTGGCTCACAATTCAGAGCTGCCACATACGGAGATGGTAGTGGAAAAAGAGGATGACAAACACAAAGGATGGTTTATAATATCGATGCCAAATATGTGAAGCAATAAATGTGCAATAAATCTAGGGTCCTCGTGTTCTTTTTGTGGCTTAGCAAGTTCATATCAAGTTTTAACACTTTCTCCCAAACTCTTCTCTGTCACATGAATGTTCCTGCGTCATCTCCAGAGCACGTCAGATTAAATTCGCCTGTACTCTTTTGTGCAAGGGTACTCGGCAATCCAGACAAATCAATCCGCAAATGAATAAGCCAGACACACCTCAATACTGGCAGCTTCACCAGCAATGGCGATTCAAGATGACTCACAAGGACAAGCATGCAGTATTTATGAATGTCTCTTTTTCAATCTCACACAAATGGTCCTACTTTTTTTTTTTAAACTAGCACAATTTTTTGATTCGAGTACACATTTTGCTTTATGAAGCACTAGCAAGTTTTTTTTAAATATATACTTTTTGTATGTGTAGAGCTTTGTGAAAGTATTCACAGCCTTGAACTTTTTCACATCTTGCTATACTGCAACCATTTGGTGTATTGCATTGAGATTTTATGTGAAAGGCCAACACAAAGTAGTGCACAACTGTAAAATGGAAGGAAACTATGACATCGTTTTCAAAATTAAAAACACTAAGATATGTAGTTTACAATTATCTTCATTCTTCTTCACTGGGAAAATATCCATTTGAACTACTTTCGGATGTCTTCAGATTTTGAAAATTGTTCACCTGTTTATTTTTTTTCATCAAGAATAATTGTCCACATCAGTTCAAAGGCAAAGGCTCCACAATAAAGCGGAGCTCCTACTGATAGCATTATGCCTGTGAGGTTTCTGTTGTTGAGCAGGCAAAACAGCTGTCAGATTTGATGGGAATATGGAGGCAATTTTAAACTTGCAAAATATTACTCCATATACTCGGCTCGATGTTTGCATCCTAGCAGCCAAATGATCCTATGTGTACAACCAGAGCTACGTTAGCAGCGTCAAAATCCGGACATAAATGCATTTGTGGCAGCTGGTAGTAAATTCAACCCAGAGAACAGATCTTCCTGAGACATAAAGCTCGGCCAAATATTTTCTAATAAAGAACAACATCATTGTCACTATTTAGTACTAATTCTTTTTAAACCATTTCTTTAAAAATGTGTCCTTCGAGGCTCTGAACACAGATTCCCATTTTTCAAATTTTTATTTTTGAAACATTTAAAAATTTACAATGAATAAAAAACATGAATTAAAATTTGTGATGATTTTAAAAACATGCAAAAATATTCAAAGGATGGAAATACTTTCACAAAAATTCTTGGTAATCAAAATCTAAAATGCTAATAAAATACCTAAAAGTGCACAATGTTTCACGTTGTGTAATAAGTTTGCAATGAAGAGAGCTATTCAGAGAGGCTCATGGGCAAAATTATTTCTTTGTTTGGTTAGCTTCTTTTTGTTTTTTAGGTTATTTGGTCCTTGGTTTTGATTTGTAAATAATTGAGCCTAAAATAGACTCATTTGGGTCGGTGAAGAATGTCACCGATGATATCACTGTAACATGTTTTATTGAATCTCACAACAATGATCACAAACGTTCCAGATGTGACACAAAATCACAACAATGCCAGATTTCTTTTCTATTCTTGTTTTGTTTTTTTCTAGTGACAATCATCTCTGTCTCCTGCAGGGTGCTGTGAGATAGTGTAGAAAGTGCACTGCTGCTGTGATTTGGGTTACAAATAATGGAGCCTTTTCTCTTTGCAAAAGTACCAGCACTTCAACAAGTCACACAATATTTTAAGTAGAGAAGAAATACTAAAGTAAACAAAGAATCTGTTTAATATTGGTTTTGTTTTAACTCTTCAAATCTGCATTGGAAGACTAAAACATAATACATTTAGGTATTTAAAGTTGTGACACTTTTCTGTTTGTGTGAAAGTGGATTATTTTAGCTCTCCTGGTGAATTTTGGGAATATTTTTAGGACCAAACCTGTGCTGATGTTGCACATGGACAATGGTGGTAAAGAGATTTCAGTGAAAAGAAGTGCCTCAGTCTCTTTTAGCCAGACAGTGGAGGTAACATAAATGAGTTATCACAAAACTGTCTTTCTGAGAACACAGCCCAAGTGCTATAAATGATTAATAAGCTCTTCCTCTAGTCTTTCAGCTCCCATGGGCCCGTTGTCAGAGTCTGCCTTGTAGCTGAGATATAAGAACAGTGCGATGCAAGTCTCCACAGATCCTTCCTCATCTGTCTGCTTTGTGCTTCACGTGTCATCTCACCTCTGTTTGCCACAAGCACATGAAAGGAGTGCATCGGGAGTGGCACGGGATGCTTTTGACTTTCAGCCCCTCTGTGATGTTTGCAGACTCTCCTCTGCCCTGATTAGAATTCATGCAGCATGTTTTACTGTAAATTTGCCTGAAGGCAAAAAAAAAAGTACATTGCTTTTTATTTTTGCTCAGCTGAGATGATTTTTATGTTTGGGGCACTGAAAGAAGTTATTTTTGTTTTGCGGTTGTTGAAGTGTGGAGAGAAAGAACTATACACATGAGCATGTTTGTTGATGGGACATCCGATTTGATTAGTCTCACTATTCCCATTAAAGTGTGAATGCTAGAAGTAAATGTAAACAGATGATTTGGCCTAAAAAGCTTCCATAGACATCTTTCCGATCTGTTTCTTAAAGCAGACCTTTTTGGAGAACATTCTCCAGCTCGATGTGCTTGTGCACGGTGAAAACAACGAACTGGGCATATTTTTATTTTTATGAGAAGGCATGAACGTGCCATACTAAGTGACTGCTCTGTCAGAAGCCGGGCCAAGCCTTTAACCATCCAGGTAGCTGACTCGCTGTCAGAGCCATGGCAGCCGGTAGTGGGCACAAGAAGGTCTGTCAGAGTAATTCAAAGACTAGACTGTGACACCGTTTCATTTGTTCTGCTGTCAACCGCTCGGGGTTTGAGAGGCAGAGTGCGCTGTCTTTATTTATGTGGGCCATGCAGCCACAAAGTCTGACTACAACTGTTTCATATAAGAAAAAGGGAAATATACAACTCCTATCAGCAAAAATGTGCTAACATTTTCCACTTATATATACAGGTATTTGGTAATGCATTAATTTTTCCCATAAGTTTTTTCTGGATGGAAGTAATTTGAATGTTTCTAAGTTTCACAAAAAATTACAGCAGCGTTTGATTGCTATAATGAGATGAAATGTTAGAATGTAATGTAAGAGTATTTAATGAGAAAGGATACCTGATAACCGAGTTGAATATTTACATGTTCATCTTAGGGTGACGTAAGTACCTCATCTTCTCATCTTCCTTCAGTGCTCTGTCTGGGGTCTGTCCCATTGAGCTTGATTTCTCGGGCTGCATTTCATCCTGGCCAATCAGCAAACAGTAGGGAGTTGTGAATGAGAATGTCAAATTTCTAGTAGTGTTACTATGGTTGTTGCAGACATTAATTTGCTGTTTCCTAATACTTCACTGATCCTTAAATTTGTCTCGCAACTCTCATTTATTAGTTCAGCTCTTCATTCTCTCTTCGCAGTAGGGGTAACATTTAAAACTTAAACAGAGTCTCATCTCCAGCTAATTATAAGTTCTCAATAGCTGAGGGTCCAGAACATCTGTATAATGGACGGATTTTTACCAGGCTAATCTGGTCCCAAAACGTGGTATTACCACATCCTTGCCTGATTAACTAGACCTCCAGAAAAGCAGATTCTCAAGTAGCTTACTGGTATGAAAGACTTAGGTATATGTCAATGCAATCCCAAGGAAGGAAAGTCATCAGTAATGACCTTTAAAAATATAAATCTTGCCAACAGTCAGCAAGGGGAGGCTAATCAGACTATTTCTAGATAATTTATGTATAATCATTTGAAGTAACACAGATTGGTTGTAACTTCCAGATTTAAGACATTTTTCTCAGCTCTTCCTTTGACTAAGTTTTATTGTAGTTCACTGTCCTTATTTCAGGCTTTTTATGGAAAGCACCTTCATGGTAAAGTGAGTAAAACAGGCGTCTGGAATCTCAATCATGTCACGTTTGATGCACAGTGTCGTGCATGACTAATAGCTGTTGAGAATGCCTATATAATGAAGCAATGTATTCACTAATGAATAAATTATGATGATGCTGTATCACATACTAGCATAATAAACTGTGACTGTTTTATAGATATGTGATATCTATGTAAATCCAGTACTTGTCATTGGGATATTGAAAGGAGGTTTTTATTAGTTATTTTTATTTGGGTTTACTTCTGGAAAATGTCTATGGTTTAGGAAGAAAACCTCAGCAGCCTTTAAAAACATAATTTATAAATGGGACAGCCTAGAGCTAGAAACGTTATCCGCTTCCGACAGATCCACAGTGGTTTCGATAAACGGAAACAGCCAAGACAGACATGCGCCAACAATGACGACTTCAGCTGCTGTGAGTTGGGAGGTAAAGGGTTTTTAGAGTCACTGGCAGTCTGATCTCCACCAGACGCTACTTCATTTGATGCGTGTGGTTCAGTACTTAGATGTTGTATGTTTTGTCTGCTGCAAAAATTCTTGGACAGAAAACAGAAAATTAACTCAGTTATATTCCGCAACTGTAGAGGATCCCCAAAATAAAGTGCTGGGCTAATTAAAGCCAAACCGAACCTTAGTATGAGCGCCTTTTCTGAAGAATCCAGACACAAACCAAGACTCGTCTTTACAATCAGATACTGCACAGACACTGTAATAAAGCTTCAGTTCTTTGACACGGGCAAGTATGTTGGTGGCACCATAAGTAACCAAACACATGCCTATTTTATGAGTTTCCTATGTGGCTTTGAAAAGTCTGTAAAATTATCTAATAATAAGATATGAGCTGGGAAAAATGCTTGCATATTACAATGAATAATTTTCACTCAAAGCTCTAAATCCCAGAAACTCTACTTACATTATTTCTGTAGAGGCTCAATACAGTTAAAAACATTGTAACAGATTATATTGATTGAGTGATTATTTTTCAACTAGAACTGCACAATAGTATAATAATAATTCAACATTAGAATAATGATTCTATTGTTGAATGTTGAAATGATAATGCTAATAAAAACAAACCCAAATATTCTCTTCTCTTTTTTCCCCATCACAATATCACCCTGCATTTTTTTGCTGGCATTTAGATTTGTGATCTCAATTTCCTCAAAGCAAAGGGAAATGGAAATCTACCCAGTAGGCTAGAAATATTAATGGCATTCAAAATTTGCATTTAAAATATATTGAGATCTTTTCTGTCAAATATTGCTCCCAAGCAGTCCTTTATGATTGCATTACTGAAAGTGCATTTAAGGATATTGTGATATATATGGTGCATCTCTATCTAAAGATCCTTTGCCACAGAAACACATCAAATTTGAATGAAACAAGAAGTAAAAAACAAACAGTCAAGCAAACTCCGCTTGTTTGTAAGAAAACTTGTTAAACTCTCTTACTGTACGTTGACCAAAACTCTCTTCTATCAATATACGAGAGAATCAATTTACATCACTATTAGAACTCCGCATCAAGATATAAATGACATATTCAAAAAGATTACTAGTCTGAAATGATATAGTTCTTGAAATAGGCTTCTCAGTCAAGCAATCTCAGTGATTGATTTCTCAATAAGCACTTGTCAAAATCTGCCCTGACTTCCTTGCCTTTAGGGCATTTCACTTTCTCTACAGTGTTTACTTTTTTCAGTTGTCTATAGTCCCTCATATGTCCATAACCTTATGCCAATGCCCTCACCTTTTTAAACCCAGCGATCACGCCTTGCTGCACATAAACACTCCAGCAATTGTCAGATCCCCCTATTACAGAGTTTTTGTTCAGGTTTTCTCACTGGTTTATCATTGCTTTGTTTTGTCCTCAAGTCTGTGCTTCTAATGATGATGCATGCTCTTTGTTTGCTTTGGAAGCACATTCTACTTTAAGTAGTGTGATCCATTCTGGCTTATACAGTAATGAGCAATGAACACGAACTAAGAAATTATGAAGGTATACAAAGCTTCTTTAGTCAGAACCAAATAAGCTAAAACAAATCTGTTTTAGGGAGGGTAAGCAAACAAACATAAATTTGGAGAAAATTAAGGCGTGAAACATAATCCTGACTGCATAAAACATTCAACAGCTTTTACAAATAGTTTAAGCATTTGGTGTAAACAGATGGTTAGGTACTGCATTTCCAAAATGACAACAAACTGCACTAACACAGTGGTTTGTGTAAATCTTTGTGGGAAAATACTTAGCTAGCAGACTGTCTTGTACTTGTCTGCAATTGTATTTAAGTGATGTTTTGAAAGCCTGGCTCAGTAAGGTCATCTAAAGCAATGATGTCCAGAGTTTCTTTCTTTATTTAACTTTCATGCAGCCTTTGTAAAGGTGAGAAATGTCCACATTAAAGACTTGATGGAGACCTTGCAATAGGACTCAATGTGTGGGACATCAATGGATAAATAATCGAAGACGTGTGGCAGCACAATGAGACAGTATAACATCATGATCATTATTTAAGACTGTTGCTCTTTCTTTAAAGAAACATGTTATGAACATGAGTATATAACACCTAAAGAATATATCAGCAGCAGGATTTCTGCAACAAAAGGCAACACCTGAGAACTAGTTCAAATGATTTGCCTTACACTCCACAAAAACGCACCAGATTTACTCTTAACCAGTCTAGGAAGTCTATTGAAGATGCAAAACTTTATGCCTGACGCTGCATAAGCCGCTGCAGCTGTGTGTACTTCTCTACAGCTTCCGCACCACCATTAGCATCTTTTGGTAAGCCCTGAGGTAGAGAAATTGACATAGTTCTTTGAGTGGGAGCCTAGCAGCCAATCTGAAACTATTTTTCACAATGAAGCAATGTGCAATGTGCACAGTAAAATTGAGAGAGAACAACAATTGGGAACTGTTGACACTGTGATTGAATAAATGTATTTTATTTTGTTTGGAGAGCTGAAGATACATTTCCACCTCAGTGGACAATCAAGATTATCTTACCTCGTCTTTACGTTTTCTATTTCAAAAATGAACAGTAGAGTGATGACAACTTGCCAGTCTCTGTGTCAAAATAAAGAAACAAGGGTGTTTCTTTCATTCTTCCCTCCAAAACATCATCTTGGATGTGTAAAGTTAAATATGACCAGGAGATTTCAAGGTTAGAATTTATTCATGATCAACACAGAAAAACTTAAAGTGCTAGTAAATCAAGAACTAAATAGTAACTCGCTTTGAATGTATACTTTTGATTGTTTGTTTTGATATGAAAACTAGAAAAGCCCATGACATAGCTTCTTAGGAAACTCTACATTACAACTTATGTGAGTGTAAAGAAAACAAATGACAGTAAATATTCTGGCTGAGAGTGGGTTGTGAGTGCTATGTTATTACAATTACATTTCTGAGCTGCACATCTATTCACTTTTGACTTTTAAAGTCTTTAATAAAACACACAAAAGACAGTCAAATACATTGGTGTGATTTTACAAACTTAGCTCTGAAGTTTTAACCATGAGCCACTTCAAAGTCTGAACTCACAGTTCTTGTGTTCACATAAAAGTCAGATTTACTGAGCCAAAAGGGTAGTTCCTTACAGAAGTGAGAAGTTCATTCAGTATCAATACAGATGAGAGCTCTGTAAGGGTATTAGAAAGCTTATTATAAAATCCTACAATTTCAAAGAATGTAAGGATATTGTTTAAATTATTATTACTATAAACTGATTGATAAAAAACAACCCAGTTCAGCTCATCTTGCCAAGTTTGGGAGCTTGACCCAGCTGGGTAAGGTTTTCACTGCAAAAAATGGTTGGTGTGACTCGTATCTGATGCTAAGACTAAAAGTTAAAAATAACTCTAAACCTGGCTTACTAAAGAACTTGTTTGGTTGAATGAACAGTTTCTATATTTGGTTAAATTCTCCCCTGAAATGATCAGTTTAGAAAAGAATATGAGCACCAAAGTCATCATGCCTAAAAAATCAACATATTGAACTTGGATAATAGATTTTAGACTGACTATGTAGGACTATTTTAAATACTGCCTCATAATATTTACTTTATGACAAATTCTTTAGTCTACGTGTGAATATTGAGCAGTGAAGTAAAAACCCAGTTTGATGTCAAGTCTGCTTTCAGTTATTGACTGTGGCTCTTGACGCATGACGCAGCGCTGAGACGTGTTTTTATTTTAAATTTAACGAGGCTTAATGTCTGCAGACTAATATTATTAGAAGGTAGGCGAAACAGAGCGTCTTCAATGTTCCTTTAAAGAATTTACTAGTACCTAATAGTTGCTCATTAAACCTTTTTTTCTAGGGGGCAGTTAGGATTTGTGCCTCTAGAGGAATTTTATCCAATTGGAAAAGGGGGGAAAAAATGTGTCTTTGGACTGAAAACGGTGCCAACCAGTGAACTAAAATGATTAATACAACCTATGGACTTTATAGACAAAATAATGCAGCGTTTACATCTTTCAATTTCTTATTGTATCCTTTTGAAAAGGTTGATCAAATTGTCTAGCACAATGAACGTCTGTGTGCAAATTGTTCTTTATAACAGACTATGAAGAACAAGTAGGTCTTTTCTAGTCTCTTCTGCAACAAAAACATTTGACTCGGTGTACCTGGTGTTAGAAAAAACCTGGGCCTTGAACACAAACAAAACAAAATGGAAAAAAATGGTTACAGCTGAGTTGAAATAAGTGGCATGAAAAGTAAGTGAGAGTTGGGGTGCTGTGTCGCATGGCAGAGTGGTTGCTGCACCAATTATGTAGAGTGTTGAGATCCTCATTTTAGGTTTAGCAGGCTGGAATTTAATTCCTGATTATTGACCCTTTGCCACACGTTTTCCTCTTCTTCAACTACCCATTTTCTTTCTGAGTGCTCAGCAACAAAAGAGAATAAAAAAAAGAAAATCAAAGATTGTAGAAGAAGCTGCAGGTGTTCAAAACATTATGAATTAATACCAATAACAATCATGTGATACACTATGTCCAACTCAGATCAAATCTTCAGTAGCAACTCAGAAATTGACCAGCAGATGGTGTTCAACTCCATGCATTACCATCACCAGACAGTCTTTTGTGTTCCTTCATATATCAATGAACATCTTCTTTAAAAGATCATTTTACTTTTCACAGCTGCTGTATCTGACAGAAAATGTTCTCAATGTACTATTGTATGGATCAAAGTTTCTGTTTTAGGCTAAAATAGAAAAAGATCAATGGGATGTCTATACTACCGCTGCGTAAAATCAGTTTCTGAAAATGTGCCTCTGCAATTAGTGACATCAACCTCGACTTTGTGTGTATAATCATTTGCTGTGTCCATCCCGCACTGACATCAGCACGTACATTGTACCCACAAGGTTACATAATCCCAGAAACATTCTCTTACTCTGGTGTATTTTTCAGATTAACATTAGGGCTTTACTCCCACCACCAGCTACTTACTCATGCTGATATGCCACGAGGGCGAATGTGAGCTATATCATTACATGCTGCAGTGGACAAGTGAATGCATTAGCACCCTAAGAAGTCCCCAGCTGCCTATTAATTAGCAAGCTTGTGGGTTGGTGGGCATTATCAGCAAGGAAAGGTTACTGCAAGCTAACAAGCAAGGCGAGTGTTAGTCAGCAGAGTACCTTGTCCAATGTGCGACTGGTTTTGCTGCATCTGTGTGCCAAATGCTAGTTAACAAGCCTGTGAGATAGCTGTTGAAACATGAGCGTTTTTATGGTGCTTCTTGTGTATTGATCTGTTAATCTTGGTATTTAGAGTGAAATAACACACCATTTTTTAGTCTGGTAGCTACTCTGTTTGTATTTGACAGATCTTCCTTATTAATGTGATCGGCAAGGAACAAAGAAACACAAATGATCCTTTTAGGCCAATTTCCATGTATTACTCATGCTGCCGGCATGTGCATGACGCCCACGATGCTTTGTCAATGTTCTATGCTGCAGCCTGGTTTACCTCTACAAGCCACTTGCATACCAAGGACCGCAGGGACGGCTTGAGTTACATTTTTGCTTCGCTTGGTGGTATCACGGCTCAGTCTGACGGTCAGGCACATTCTCTGCCTGTCTGCACAAGAGGAAGCTATGGGATACTTGTCACTGTACTACATGTTGTCAAGGCTGTGAAGGAAAGCAAAGAGGAGGAGACGAGACTCTGGCTGCCTCTCATGCCCACTTGACATCACAATAAAATATGTTGGGCGTAAAGACTTCCTATCCTCTGTGACTTTGTCACTGCCTGACCCAATAAAAGAGATAATTAAGTTGTTTGCTACAGACCTGTAGCTCTGCTAATAATCACCTGTTTGAAGGGATGAATAATACAGTGCTCTACCGGAGTATTTGTACCGTTTCAGCGGTTTGCCACATTGCAAACACAAACTTTGGCAATTGGGATATTACGATTTTATGTGATAAGCCAACAAGAAGTTGTGCATTTCAGTGATGAGTGTTTTTTAAATGTAAAAATCTTAAATCATTTTCTTTCAGGTACTAATTTGTATTGGTTTATCACAAAAACAAAATACATCCCAGATTGCAAATTGTGAACAAGGTCAATCAGACCGCTATATGAACTCTAGTGAGTAATATTATATCATTAATTGTTTTCTTTAAGAGTGCATGTGTAACTGGGACTATTTTAATAGTTGTATATTTACACAAAAATGTTTTCTTTAATGTATTTGTCCATCTGCTTCTGGCTGTTCTTGTGTTCTTCTGTGTCTGCTATCGGGGGTTTGGTCCTCCAGCTCCGCCTTACTCTCTTCTTCTCTTGTTCGGGGTCCTCCAGGACTGTTATAAATGTTGAGTTACTCATTTCCTCTTCCCTTTTTGTCATTTGTTCCACTGGGGAGAGGCAAGTTTTGTGGCATTGGAACCCTTTCATTTATATTCTTCAAATGTTTATTTTTCCATCTGTGTTGATTATATGTGTTTGGATGCTTTCATTTGAGTTATTACGCCTTTATAACATTATTATTTTGTATAGATCGGGCTGGAGAACTGGAGCACATGCTATGTGCTAATGCTAATATCTCCCGATTGACAGATCAATAAACGGAGACCGCCTCCAAACCCAGACTTGGTGCTTTGTGGTTTGTCCGATCACCATACACACACAACGCAGAAGTCCACTGGTCACACGTTTGGGTCTCTAAGTAAATCTAAATTAAAAAAAGATGTCAATTTTTAAAGTAGTAATTCTGAACTTTATCATTTTCATTTTGTACCATTTTCTTTCAGGAGTTTATTTTTAACCCTAAGTTGGGTTAACATAATATTGCTTTGAGCCAACAGTTTACCTTCCAGCAGGATGATAAACTTGAGAAAAAACATAGAGCCAGAACTACAGAAAATCATATTAATTTGTTAAAATGGCCTAGTTAAAGCCCAGATTCAAAGCAAGTATAGAATCTGCTTACACACAGAAAGAAAGAATCTGAAATATCTGAGTCAAAGTTCAAATTGCATAATCTCAAAATGCCAAGTGCTGCAGACAAACTCCAGGCACCATAAAGAGTGTTTTTGTTAATGACACTTTTTCTTTTAAAAGAAGCAGAGTAAAGCCAGTGCTTTTATCAGGGCATCAAAAAATATATTTATATTTTTAGGTTTGTCGCAGCAGGTGTATCGACACAGACACCACGCTTGCTTGTATGAACCAACTATGAAAAGCAATCTGTTGAGGCAGTCTTCATTACGCCTCTCAGAAACTAATTTGACGTACATCAGCAACCATCAGTGGCCATCTGTGTTGTGACACAAAAATCCACACCCAGGATCCAAACTGTAGCATGTTTCCGCACATATGGTGAATTGCACACATCACCTGCAATGAGCATGGTATGCTGCTGGAATAAAGAGAGCAGCTGTGCCCACTTAACAGTGACGACCCTCTAAGCAACACCAAGAAATTGGCACTTTCTCAAGCTAGTGATCTGCCACCTGTGGGTGTCTCCTGTCCCTGACAAATCAGGAGTGTTCTAGTTTTTTATGCAAGATGAATATTTTTGGCACAGACAGCTAGAGTCTGCATGTAAAAAAACTGAAATATGTATCAATCACTTAATAAATAATAAAATAAAATCTAACAATTTAATAAAACCTGATGTTATAGTCGTTTCTTGAAATGGATGCATCTTCCCCAAATAAATGACAATTCTGAAAAAGTATTTTGAAAATATTTCAGATCAAAAAAACAAATGTTAATATCAAAGATGACTTGGGTTAATAAGATGAAGTTTCACATGACGATTCAATCTATTAAGGGAAACAAGTAAACATATAAATGCTGCCTTGTCTTACATCATTTGTGTGGTTAGAGTCTGTAAGACACAGGTATGCTTGAAGATCTCCAAAAACAACACCTAGAGCAGATAAAAAAAACAAAGTCACTGACATCTATCAGTCTGGAAAGGGCGACAAAGCCATTTTGAAGCCTTTGGTACTGCAATGACCCACAGTGAGAGAAAGCATGAAACAGTGGCAATCTTTCCCAGGAGTGGCCAGCCAACCAAAATCACTGAAGGTGCATAAATGGCTCATGCAGGAGAGCTGAATAAACAAACTAAAAAAACATCCATCTGCAAGTTTAAGGTTCATGATTAGACAACGAGAAGAAGATTTGGTAAAAATCGCATCTATGAATATTGTTTTGCTCTGAAAATCTGAAATAACCTTGTGATGGCGGCAACACTTTGGGGGACAAAATAAATTTTGTGAAATTACATTTCCGCACAAGCCAAGATTGGCTTGAATTGTTTTTCTTTTTTTGCTTTGCTTAATAAATGAAATCATCGTTTAAAAACTGTGTTTAGTATTTACTAAGTTTATCTTTGATAATGTTTGTTGAGCTGGAATGCATGTGATAAAAAGGCAAAAACTGAACCCATCTATAAGGAGAGGAATGCATTTTTGTGGCCATGTTTCTTCTGATGAGCTAAAAAGGTAGATGTGATAAATGCTGAGCCTGTGGCCCCACCTAATGTAAAAGTAGGCCACTGTTCAAAACAGCAGCCCCATGATCTGGATGCGCTGCTTGGGTCCAGCCTGTTTAGATGACCAAAGCTCGTCCTTGTCCTACTTTCGGGTCAGAAGCGCACCAATAGAGCCAAAAACTCTTAAGTCTTTAAGCAAAGCTGCACAGCAGGATGGACTCTGCATATTTCTGGGTGAGTGCTTTTGAAGTTTTATTAAAGGACTATCATAATGGAGGTTTGTCTACACCAGCTGAATTGCTTTCAGCATCCGAGCTCGTCCGCAGGGAGAGGTTTTTCTCTTTGCTTCTTGTAGCATGATATATTTTTAACAGCATGTGCATGTGTAAGTATGTGTGCCTGTGCGTAAGAGTGGGTGTTTTATATGGGAAAGAAAAGCCTTGCTGGTTGGAGATATACACTTTCTCCTTTACATAATCCTCATCAGTGTTATGTAATTTTCCACAGACAAATTATTTGGTAAGTTAAAACATAAAGTGTACACAATGCACCTCAAGGAAAAAAAACAGTTTCGTAAACGAATACGTGAAGTCAAAACTGTTTGCACACTTCCCAGCACAATTGTCTAATCTCGTATAGAGGTCAGCCACGTTAGATCATGTGAGTATACCTATTCTCTGTCTCACAGCACAGGCTCAAAAACAGCCCCTGTTATTGCTGGGCTATTATGTAACCTCTGAATATATTAATTTTTATCGCCTTTGCAAAGCCATGATCACCTTTGAGTTTATAACTGAAATATTTTGTTTGCTAATTCAGTTCTGAAAAACAGTCAAGACATTCTGCTTCATGGATTTTTATTAAAGTTTTTCTCATTTTATGGAAAAAATACGAGTAAAAGTACCTGGACGTTGCAGATTGCTTGTAAGCAGTTTATTTTTTTTTTTAGTCCAGAGTAGAGATGCACCAATCATTTGTTCAGCAGACAAAATTGACTGATTTGACCTCCATCAGCTCTTATGGGTGATTGGCAGTTCAACACCTTAACTTTTCACCTCTGATGTGAAAAGTTAAATTTTATTTATTGTCTGAAGTTTGTTTTCTAAAAAAAGAAGTGTTTTTAGTTTGTTTTTATTCCGATTTTACATATTAGACATTTGCAGCAGAACAAAATATCATGGTCTGTAAGTATGTACCCCCCTTGAATCTTTGGGGTATTTTTCCTCCTGTTACTTCCTCAAACTTTACTGTATCTTGTTTGGATTTTATGTAAAAATACGTTGTGGGAATATGATTCATTAATTTAATATTTTTCTTCCCAATAAAAATCTGTGTTCATTCCCGTTGAGTCAATGCTTTTTGAAACCATAGAACTTGGTCACAAGTTCTTCACAGTCTTTAACAAAAACTAAGTCATGTTAGGTGGAGAGCAACTGAACATCAATTTTCAAGTTTTGCGGCAGATTCTCAAATAAATGTACATCATTGACTTTAAGGAAAAGATCCTATACTCCAGTTTAAAGCCTTTTGCATTTCTATTATTGATTTGTGTTTTTACATCACTCTAGTTTATCAATCAGCTTTAATTTTGTCAACCTTGAGCTGTGGTTCACTAACACTGCACCAGAGTTACCAGGAGTTTCCTGACTTTTTGCTCTCTTTTACCTTCCTCTCTGTTTAAGTCTTTTAAGTTTGCAGTTGTACTAATATTTCACTCATTTCTGATGCTTGTCTGATGTGTTCCCTTGTCTTCATGATGCTGTTTGTTTACTCTAACAAATCTCTGAAACCTTCAGAGAACAACTCTTTATACTGCGATTAGTGGTGGACTTTATAATTTACAGGACTTTTTACCTGGATTAATTAATTGCTCTAGAGAGGGAGTGGATACAAATGAATATTAATTTATATTCTTTTATTCTTCCACTGTACCACTATGTACTACTCTGCAATGAAATTGCAGTAAAGTATAATGTTTTAATATGGGATAAAATCTGAAAAGCTCAAGGGTAGTGAGCTACCCTTGAGCTTTTAAATGTGAAAAAACTGTGTTTTTTCACATTTAAACTCCGCTTAATGATAAGTCCATGAAAGGCCAAGAACTGTGACTCATTAAATCTTGGGTCTTGTAGTCTGAGGGCTGTCTTGTAGGGTCTGATGGTGTAGCTCCTTTGAGACCTTTAGATTTGAATGTTCACTGTCTGATTAGTGGGGCCCATTTTGTATTTTTATTAAAATGCCAACCTGAAACAGTTCAATCTTTTATTTAAATCTAAATAAAACTCTTCTCACCTCATGAACTGTCTGTGCTTGTGGATCTTTCAGGATCTAAAAAAAAGGCAGTGATAAATATTACATGTGGGGGAGTGTGGAGGTCGAGGCACGAAGTGCTTCTTGAGTTGTGGAGGGGGATTTTGTCCTTGTGGCGGACAGTGTCAGGAATGCAGTCGCCATTGGGGGGAGTGCGTGGTCTGCCACAGTGTTTAGGTGGGCGGCATGTGTCACAGCAATCTCCACATGGAGGCCAGGACACTGTGTTTTCTGGCAAAATGTTACAGTTTGATGTGAATCTATAATGAACTTCACCTGTCAGGGGATTTTATTGTTGCCGCTGATCAGTACAAGAACATATATGTGCATTTCACGTGTAATAATGGAGGCTGACAGAGCTCCCTGCTGAGAAAATGAAACAGTCGTGTAATCTCTCAGTGAGTTTTCTTGTTCTTGATAATTTCATAATTTAAAACGGACCAAAACGTTTCCATCAAACATCATTGAGAAAGGAAAAGATGTCACACTTGTAAGGTTTTAAATACATAATTGATAAAGTCGTCACAAGACATTAAAGCCTGGTGGGAATTATTAAATGTTATATGATGACAGTATGAGATATTACTTTACCTCTGCTAGAATCTCTGCTGGCTCTCTCAATAAAACTGAGTCACATTAGACAAGATGATCAGATGGTTTAGATAAGATTTAGATTCACTGTAACTTTTCTGTAAAATTATACAAACCATATTTAGACCTATAGAACATTTCAGGTCCAGTTTTATCTGCTTCTGCTATTTTGTTGTTAATGGTTATTTAGTTAAAATGAAATCTGCCTTCAAAAAGATAAACTTCCATAAATAGATTCCACTAGTTGTGTCACATCAAGCGTCAGACAACTGATCACTGTCCTTTTGAGCAAGTTCCTGCTTTTTATTTTGCATGGTTTTTTTTCTTCATTGTTATAATAAAGTAGCAAAAAGTCTGCATAGATTACAAGAACATGTAATGACAATAAAGACACTTGTTGAAAAAAAAACATGATTTGTATCATACAGGTTTCTTAAAAGGATCAAGTAGAACTTTTAAAGTTTCCTTAATTTCAAAAGTAGAAAAAAATATATATAATTTTGGTCCAACAAACATTAAGCCTAAAATTATACTATTATATTATTTATTAAGTCTCTTTTCAATTGTCCTCACACCTTTTTCAACCAACAACAAAAAATAACAATAGAAATAACTGATATTGTATCATGACTTTGGGACTAAATTTAAAGGCAATTTAAATTTGTTACATCAGAATCTAAAATACTGAAAAACTTATTTGAAGACTTTTAAATGAAACTATTAAGATGCACAAAAAGTACAATATTTGTCTTTTTATCACAAGAACCGTCTTGCATAAAAGGCAGCACAAAACGCGCTTAAAAACTGGTTAAGATTTTTCCAAATATACAGTGCTCAAAAAAATAAAGGGAACACTCAAATAAGACAAATAAGAAATAAGATCTGAATGAATGAAATATTCTCATTGAATACTTTGTTCTGTACAAAGTTGAATGTGCTGATAACAAAATCATTGTTGATTGTCAATCAGTGTTGCTTCCTAAGTGGACAGTTTGATTTCACAGAAGTTTGATGTACTTGGAGTTATATTGTGTTGTTTGAGTGTCCCCTTTATTTTTTTGAGCAGTATATTTTACATTTATAACAGCTTTAAAACAAGGTGTGATTTGAAGACAAAAAAGTGAGTTTCATTAGTTTTGTCAAAGTAGGATAAAAAAACTCTTTTATTGTATCCAATCTGCTGCATCACCTGGTGATCTCTGATACCATCTATGATGAAAATGTTCATCAGATATGAAAGATTTGAGCGTTTTAGGTATAGTATTTGATATTTTGTTGTATTTGTTCATGTCTTTTCTACCTTTCTGAGGAAGTCTTTTAAAATTAATCTTTTTCCAAAGACCTTTTGCAATATGCTACTTGAAACTGCACATAAACTAAGACAGCTAAATGTAACTTTTTGTGACCATCATTAGCTTTAAGATTGTATATTTTAGTTTGGCCATCCATGGCCAGTATTCATGAAGGCATAATGGAAACTCGATTCTCCAATCCAGTTTGAATGCTTCAGAATTTATGCTGAAATCCTTGAAAAGTTGCATGTCCCACTTCATACTATATATACTAATTACAGCTAATTACAATGACATTTTTGGATTTTTGTGGTGTCATTTGTTCAAAACTCACACAAAGGAGGATTATCACTTCAGAGCTTTTTAGAGGCTACCTAAAACAGGGAAAGAGGAAGTAACTTTGATTCCTTTGCTATCCTCTTTCACACATTTGTAAAAGCCAGCCTCTAAGTATTTTTGTAACAGTGGCCATCTGCAGGATCTGGCCATCTGTGGATGCCAGTGTGTTTGTATTACACTGTTCATTTTCGATCAAAGCCTCTACTATTCGCCCTGGGGGATCGAATGTGTGGTCATCATTTAAAATTGCTTTTTTGCTGCACCATTGCTCCAGCGCTGTCGGGAGCTGGAAAGTGGGTACGAGGATGGGTGATGTCCAATTATAGATCTGATGATGTAAAGACACGAGAGCACATGTCTCCCCCCCTCTTTTTTTTTTGCTCTTCCCAGAGTGGTACAGTCCGCAGTCTTAAAGGCAGAGCGGTGCAAGAAGAGTGCTTTAACTTCTCCACTATTTTCATGAAACTTTGCAAAATAGTTATCATGTTGACTGAAATTACAAAAACTGAAAAGATTCAGAGCCTAAGTAGTTTGTGGAAGTCACATTAATATGGATAGTTAGATCTAGATGATGGTACCAATCTAACAATTATCGGAATGTGATTTTCAGTGATTTTACACTTGATTTTTTTTTTTTATTTTACGGACGAATGGATGCAAACACCTACACAGAAGCACAGTCACATGTGACAGTTTGAGGCAAGCACATTGCAGCATTGCTAAGGCAACAGCTGCAGAGTGCTCCAACAAGCAGATAAACCTCGGTGTGCTCTGCCTCTCGTCTTCATTTTCATCTGGTTAATACAAACTCAGGTTTCAGGGGTATTTGCTCCTGTCTGGGATGCTCTCGCGGTGCTTCATGTCTTTTTCTGTGATGCATATGTAATTCACACTCTCCTTCTCAACACATTTGCTTTCGGTCTAATTCCTTCTGTCTTCACATGCACACACTCGCATGCGCTCACCCACTCTCCTTCTCCTTCACCGTCCCCCTCCCTCGTTTTTTCCTCTCCATCCTCTGCTGCTTTGCTCTTCTGTTGTCTGTTTTCTCTGTTTCCCTCCCTTTCCACACTGTGACTCCCCAAACCCCGTCTTTTCTTTTTGGTTGTTGTCGTCGCTAATCCCACCACCTCTGCTTTCCATCTCCATCCTCCCTTCTTTCTTTTTGTTTTCCCTCTTTTTCCACCACCTGTCCTTTTGGATATCGGATACACGCCTCACCTTCCCATCTCTCTCCATTCTTTCTTCCCTTTCCTGCTAAATTCCAAAGAACACCCTCTCTCCTCTCCTTCTTCTCTCTCTTTTCATTGCTCTCTCTCTCTCTATTTCCCTGTGGCCCTCCCCCTCCCTTTTCATGTTTCCCCCCTCCCTCCATCCTCTCTTTCCCTCGCTGGTTCAGTTAGTCAAAGAAGAGATTCACGGAAGGAGAGAAAAGGGGGGAAAGGCAGGACGAGAGTGAGAGCGCAGGAGTGGGGCAGGCTGGGGAGAGGGGCGTGGGGTCTCAGCCCTCTGTCGTGGGGGGTTGGGAGGGTTGAGATACACCCCAATATTTTGTTCTAAGTACCATGGACTGCCTCTGCATTGTGACTACAAAGGTAAGCTTATCTGTTGTCTCCTACACAAGCTCGTGCTCTGTGTGAGTGAAAGAGAGTGAGAGGTGCCACAACTGGAAACAATAAATGATTACTGAGGTATGTCATCTGCATAGATAGATATTCCATCTTGGAAATTGTTTCAGTCTTTGGTTTCTGTTTCGGGATTTGGAGATTTCAGAGAGGCACTGGATGAGCTGAGGTAACTGAGAGGTGTGTGGACTGGATATTCTTTGATTTCTCCCTCTCTGCATGACACTCTCTCCCACTCTCACTGCATCTCCTACTCGGTGTCATGCTTTAGGAGTTCGTACACCGGGGCTGGCTGACCTGCGTGGATGTTTTAAGGGCAGAGAGAGCCAGTGCTTTGCAGTGGCTTTGTGAAGCCAGAGCTGCAGGATGTGTCAGTAGGAGAGCCTGGGTGGGAATTCTGCATGCCGTCCCGATATTTGCACCGCTTTCTATTAATCCGGAAAGCTAGAGCTAACGCATGCCGCACTTTTTGTACCACGCCAAATAAGTGATGTGTTATATTACAGACAACTGCTCAGCATCTTCAGTCCTGTGGTCTACCGCGTTGACTAATAAGAGAAAATAGTGCAGCTCTGATGCAGTGTGACACCTGACACTCTGAGGGGTCAGACGGTGTTCAGAGAGCTACAGTCTCAACTGGGTTCACACTTACATCTGAACTGATTCAACAGCGAGTGAGCAATACGCCGTAGCACCTGCACCTGAGCGCCGGTTCCACCAGGAAGTGATGACAAAAAGTCGGAAACACAAATAAAAATGCATAGAGGCTCTCACAGCTGTGTGAAGGCGGTGATCATCAAAGACGCTTTTTTTTTTTTGCTTTCATGCATTTGTGCTTATTTGGTATTGGTAGCACAGACGTGAGTGCAGCTGGTGCTTTCGGACGTATTACATAAATTTGTGCTTAACTGTGGCACACTCATTTGCTTATCAACGTCTCTGTTTCCGTGGCAACAGAGAATATTGGTCAGTTAAACTTAGATAAGGAGGTGCAGTCAGATGAGGTGGCAGACATACTGTACAGTTTTAAAGAAGTACACACAGTGCCTTGCAAATGGATGCATAACCCTTGATGCTTCTTCACATTTTGTCCCACTAAAACTAAAAGAGGCATTTTACTGGGTTTCTATGTGATGGGCCAACACAAAGTAGAGCAGAAATGTGAGGTGGAGAGGATTAAGATTTGCATAATTCTCCTGCACTTTTTAAAAACAAAAATCTGAAAATACCCTAAATTTGAACTGCAGCTGAATCAGCTGACTTCAAGAGTCAGCTGATTAGTAAATACAGACATAAACCCTGTGGAAGAAATTAATGTTCTTGATTTTGGCCCACATATTAAACACTATGTTTGGCCCTGAAATGAAGCATGGTGGAGGGAGCATCAGTCTGTGGGAATGCTTTTCATCAGAGGGATAACAAAGAAAGGGCTAAATATAGAGTAATCCTGGAAGAAAACCTGCTAGTAGCGGAAAAAGACTTGAAACACAGGTTTGATCTCAGAGTACACACCTGGATTTTATTTTATAGCACTTGAAATAAATGCACACCACACTTTTCAGATTTTTACTCTATCAACATTTCTTTTCTCTTTAAACATATGCTCCTGTGTTTCACATAAAATTTTAATAACATTTATTGCTATGTATTACTAACATAATAGGTTGTGAAAAAGTTGCTATATATCATATACTGAAGATTAATTCAAATCTTTTTCCTGCTGAAATAACTTCCACATTGAGAACCATGCATTCTGTTAACCACTTATGATAACCCTGTGTTGTTACAAAACAGTCCAGTATGATAAAGTCCAGAAGAAAAGCATAGTACGGAAGGTTTTAGGTTCCAGGGGTTCATGCATGTTTTTCTTGAGTTAGTCATTTATTTAGATAGGAAAAGACAGACAAAAAAACCCTCAATAACAACTGTGAGTTAAAGACCACAGTTGGTGGCAGTGGATATTTCACCAAACCCGTTCCAGAATCCTGCATCGCTATCAAAGTGAGAAAAGACTTACTGTAAAGCTGGCAAAGAGGAGTAGGCTTTTGCCAAGAACTTGTGAGACAGATGGTCAGTTTATAATAGAGCAAGTTAGCACACAAAAGTATGTTAAGGAATGCGTTGATTGATCTTCAAACGAGCCCTTTGTTAAGATATAGAAATGACAGGCTTCATTTTTCACAGAACTCTAAGTACTATGAACAATTAACTGTGTGAAATTAAACAAACATTACTTTTAAAAGGTTTAAAAGCCTAGTTGAGATTTAGATACACGTATGCCAAAGTTGAATGAATTAAATTCACAAATTATTTAGTATACAGCTTTAAATGTGACCTATTAAAATTTAATAAATGCCGGCTGCATTGCAGGTAAGGACTGTGGCTTGCCATCATGTAGCAGCTGATGGGTAAGCAGCTCCCCGAGTGAGCTGTTCCCTGACACCCACATACTGTATAACAGGTTATGTGAACAATGTTGCTTCCCCTGCGAAGGTCTGTGCACAAAGTTTTACTGTGTGGGTGAAGGCACAATGAGCCAGTGAGTGACAAATGAATTAAAGCACTATTGAACAAATCAGTGACTTTTGTAATAAATTGAAGCAAGTCTGTGGCCTTCTTTAGCCACCTTTAAATCATGAATACTCAATTTGGTTTATTTATATAGTGCCAATTCACAACATATGTATTGAGGCACTTTACAAAAAATAATTTCAATTCAATCAAAAATACATTCCAATTGATCCTACTTGTCAAACAGCACAGTAAGATAAGCTTATTATTCAAATTAGTTTAAAAAGTTTCTGTTAAAGGAAACCCAGCAGATTGCATGAAGTCATTGACTTAAAAATAATCTTTCATCAGTTCTTCTGTTTTTGTGTGTGTGTGTGTATGTGTATGTGTGTGTGTGTGTATGCTCCATCTTCTCAAACCAGTCGGTCGTGGCAGATGGCCGTTCCTACCAAGCCAGGTTCTGGTTGAGGTTTCTTCCTGTTAAAGGGAAGTTTTTCCTCTCCACTGTTGCTACATGCATGCTCATACCGAGCACTCACTAGACAAGTGTTGCATATTTTAGCCTAAATTTTCCTTTGCACAAAGTTATGAGCATAATAAAATGACTGAATAATATATATTTATGTAAATAAATAGTTGCTTTTCACCTTGAAAGGTAGAACTGCAGAAGCTGGTCCCTCCTTTTCATATGTCTGCATTTGGAATGTAAGAAAAAAACAAACAAAAAAAAAAACAACTGAACCTCCTAAAAGGCTTTAAAAATAGTGCATTTGTTGCTTGTCTGGCAGTGATGTTCATATAAAAGTGACTGATAAGTTCCCCATCTGGGAACCCTTAGGTCATGGGGCAGCAACAGTCCTGCAAAATATAGAAAACTTTCTTTCGGTTGTGCCCTAATTTTCGAACATATGATTTGTATGTCTTGTTATAGTGGATTGGAGGTAGTTGCAAACACAAAAGCTACTCACCATGTTGGAGTCCACATTCAATCCAGTATCAATAGGTGATGCACTATTTGCACAGAGGACTAGTGAGTATCAAAGACACCATCCAGGATGAAATATCCAAGCTCCAAGAATACATCAGGAAAATGGTCCAGCTAGATGAAACACTCAGTCATTGTCTCAGACAATGGAAACTAGAAGAGGAAGAGAAGAAGGAATCATCATGGGAGGAAAAGCCACTGCATGAGATTTATCACCGATAGCTTAAGCGCCTAGTATGACCAAATGATACCAATAGCTAGAAAGGGCTGGGCAGAAGGACAACACAGAAGCACTGACAATAGCAGCACAGGAGCAGACCTTAAACACCAGAGAAATAGAAGTCCAGATCTACCATACCAGGCATGCAAAGAGGCCCTAGAAACAATCCTACATCTTACAGTTAGGTGTACGATACTAGCAGGAGAGCAGGAAACTGGAAACCCCAGGTCGTTCCCTACGAAGCACCTCCCACGGTGGTAGAGAATGACTGTGCTAATATACTGTGAGACCTTCAGATTCAAACAGACAAGATGGTAATGGCCCACCAACCGAACACTGTGTTTCTTAATCAGCAGCAGACGAGAGCTGCTATTGATGTGGGCATGCCAAATGAAGGAGACATCAGGAAAAAACACAAGAACTACTAAGAGGCTCAGGAAAGAACTAGGAAGACCCTGGCAGATGAAGGCAATTCCATGTTCATCAGACCGCTCTGTATGATCCCTACTCTGGAGAAGTCTCTCCAACCGATACCTGGAGAAATATCTGACATCTCAGTCCAGAGCGCAGTTGTCTGTATCTCAGACAACAGATACAGTATCTTAGCCATTCCTAAGATACTGTGATGAACCCTCACAATCAAGTCCAAGGATCTGAACTTGAGATGAAGAGCCACCTGGGGGATGGGTGAGAGTCATTTATACGTACACACACACATGCATACGATCATAGGTATACGTCATATAAATATATGTAAAATATTCTATTGGTCTCACTGACATCTTAAACATGAAGACCTAATGTTTCTGTTAAGATCTCTTTTTTTGCCAGTTTATGTAATTTTCCACTCCTTCCTACACTAAAAAAGTCTTTGACAAAAAAACCCAATAAACTGCAAAATATTATACCAGTGACTCGCAGAGGAGTGATATTACATAACACTTAGAACAGGAATATTAGGGCATATCAGCTTTGAAAAGACGTCAGAGGATTTATATTTGGTTGTGAGCTTGACGGTATCTTTAACTTTCTTTCCCCGTTTGGCAATGAGTCAGAGAGGGATGGGTTTGTGTTTCAGAGGACAGAACAAGTAACGCGCACAAAATTTGATCCCATCTCTGTTTTCCAAAAACATTCAACAGAAAAATTTGTTTGTGTGAGAACAAGGCTATGGAGCACATTTTTACAGCATTTATATTTTTCAGCCCTGTTTAGCTTTTTTCTCTTTCATTATCACTCCTCTTCTTGTTGCCACCTTCATTCCACTCCTCGGCTCTCACATTTCCAATTCCTGCAAAAAAAATATATTTGTCCTCTCTGCCTCCTTCACCTGCTTAATCCCTCACTCTGTCGTCTCTTCCAGACTCTTCCTTCCTTTATCTCATTTTACCCATTTTTTCCTTCTCATTCTTTCTCCCTTCTTTCCACTCAATACTTACCTTCTGCCCTCCTCTTCAGCACTTTCCAGCCTACTCCAGTTAGTGCTTCTTCTTATGAATTATACATTCACCAAGATGTATTCAAAGTCAGCAGCCTTTGCACATCTTACTGGCTACATTCTCTTTCCTTGAGTGGATTTTGGCCCATTGCGTTTGTTTTTATCTTCGGTTGCCAGTAGACTAATATGAATATTTATTTCTCCAGAATATGTTATTGTGTGCATAGGAGGGTGGGAAAGCTTATGGCTGCTGCATCTAAGACTTTTCAACAAGAAGTGAAGCTAAAATCCTGCGCTCAGCCTTCTAGGAGTGTGCAACACTACATGTACAATTTGCAGTGAGCCAGGATTAGTGATCCAGTAGTGAGCTCAAATGATCCCCATTCAAGGGCACGGGCGTCCATCAGGCCTTTACATGAAGCCACAGAGACACTGATCCTGTCAAGTTACTCTAGGGGCAGAGTGAGAGGAGGAAGGGATACCTCCACAGCAAGTTTGGTGACATTAACACTTCTGTTGGATAATAGGAAATTGCTGAGTGGATAAAAAGAGATGAAAAGCACTCTACAAAAGAACAAATATTGTTTGAACTTTATATTTTGCTGAACTACAACCACAAACTTCAAAATTCCAGACATTTAGGAAATGAAAGGAAAAGGATACATGTATATTTATTTTTTTGGTATTTTTTGCAAGGGAAATCTGAAAAATCTGCATTTGTCCTGCAAGTACTGTTTCAAACTTTTAATTAGACTTAGGTCTAGACTTTGACAGGGCCATTCTGTTGGATGGATATGTTTTGATGTAAACCCATTTACGTTCTGACTGTTTAGGGTTTGTGAAGGTGAACCGTCATTCCAGTCATAAGTTTTTTGTGGCTTTTAACAATTTTTCTTCAAGAAACTCCCTATATTTATTGAGCTTCAACCACCTTCTCTTCAGCTACGAAAAAAAAAAATCCTATTGACATTGTAAAATATGCAAATATTAGAACATAAAGAGCAACAATGAAATCATGTAGTTTTCACTCTTACCTCATTATAAATTTTTACAGTAGCAAGAAGATATTGTACCTAGTAGATTAATTCCCGTATTACAAATCACTTTTTTCCACCTAACATATGAATTTTTACCAATAGGTTTAGAAAGGCTGCAATGCTGCCTGATGAACAGTACAGAACAAGTTATTTGACAAGTCTGAATCAGTAAAGAACACACACCAGTAGTTTCACAAATGTGGTCAAACTTGCAAAAACAACACAGCTTTAATTGGCTTAGTTAGTGCAATTAGGTACAATAAATAATAATAAAGAAACTGAAACTGACAAAAACGATAGGTTGATTCCGGTCAACACATGATAATATGTTTCAAATGGTTGAGAAAGTTCAATTAGAAATTTCAAATATGATGTAAAATAAATAATAAAGCATAATGTTGCTCAGAGCACACAGCACAGAATTAGACTGAATAGGCCTGCCTTTATGAATCAAGCATATTTTACATTGTCATGACACCAGATCTAGTATTTTTTTCAATTTCAGGACCCACACAGATATTAATATCGAATAGGTCCATCTCTAGTAGCAACCACAGTAAAGTGGTGGAACATGCTCTTTTATGTATCTGAATATAGGCTTTTGTGTCAGTATCATCCCCACAGCATGATGCTTCTACCACTGTTTCACTGTAGGTATAATGTAGAGTGTTAGATTTGGACCACACACCTCATAAAAGTTCAAATTTCGTCTTTGTGTTTAACCAGTGCTCTGGACGTTGGTTATATGGCAGTCTGCATTAGAAGCACTTCTTGCCATTAAAGCAAGAGGTGCTTCCAATGGCTTTCTTCCAAAAATAGCTTTGCTGTTAACATATTTGGACTTTAGTCAAACCCAAATCCGGGCAGAACCAGAGGCAGAGAGGTCAAGGGAATTTTTAATGACTAAAAATAAAGATTTACTCTGCTGGTATAAAGATGTCAGAGCACGGAACTAGTTGTGAGGGCAACAAAAGAATCGAGCAATGAACAAAGGAGAGTAAATTACGAGGAAAGGGTGATGAATGACACTGGATCCAGGTGAGCTTGATCAGTGTGAATGTAGAAGAGCTGTGGCAGAGTGAAAGCAAGGAGACTGGGAGAGGGAGACAAATAAAACACAGATAATAGACAAGGAACTGAACTGAAACACAAAATGATATATTAAAAAGCCTAACAAGCAAAAATGGACAGCAGGGAGAACACAAGAAAGAAGTAACTAAAGACAACAGAATAAACTCTTGGCAAAACAAAACTAATGATAACAAAAAAATGAACTGAATGTCGATGAAACCCCCCAGAAATGATCAGAAAACAAGAACATGAAAGCCAATACACAACCAGGGAATCATGACAATTACTGTCATGAAAAAAATGGTTTGTGGCATAAAATCCCAATCCAAAACCTTAAAATTTGTGACATGTAGCAAGATATGAAAAAGCTCATATTGTATGACTATTTTAGCAAACTGTCATAAATCTCCCAAATTCTAATTTCTTTTTTCTGTCAGTGCAGCCTCTTTCTTTTTAAGAAACATTGAAAATTACATATGTTATAAATGATTTTCCTGCTTCTTTAACTACATATTGCACCGCTCACCCACACGTTCTGCCTCTTTCTGAAAAAGACAGACCTACACCATCAGACAGAATCCACACACACACGGTGTCGTGCTCCTGCACAAGTGGCTTCTGTGCTGTTGTGCATCAGAACTGCAACCTTGTTTGAAGAATACTGTGTGACGCTGCTGCAACACCAAAGGTGTAAAACTCAAGAAACTTCATTGTTGAGAATGTTGTTAAAGCATTAAACACCTCATAACTTTATCATGTTGGTGGTGGCTTAGTCAGAGAGACATCGTTTCCCACACAAATGCTCATCAATGTTCTCATTTCACCAACTTAGACTTGCAGAACTAAGAGAGGGGCTTGCTGTATGTTTTAGCCACAAGTAAATGTTTTAGTTTATTCATACTACCCGTCATCCCACCAGGCATATAAGCCACCGAGGCAGTTGTTAGGAGCTTTTCTTTGTCAAATGTACACAACCCAATCTGTTCTCCACATTGCTTCATTGGTATTTTTTGCTTCAAAGCCGCTCCATGAGGAACTCTTAAATAATTTGAGGACACAATGGCTACAAGAATGTTATCTTTGCTCTCTTTCTAATTTTAAAGATTTTTACTAACCCTTTTCTACAGCCATCGTTGAAATCAGTGTATATTACTTCAAAACATAAACAAATTTCAGTACAACTTGTGTCTTTTATAATCAGCTCCATTTATTCTGGTGCTCCTCAACAAAATCCTGCTCAGCCATTTGCCCCCAGATGTCAACAAGTTAGTAAAGCCAATTTAGGTTCTAGAAAAACATCTTAATCTTTACAGCTCTAAATACGTTCAAGTCCATGTACAGTCCAATACTTCATTTAAAAATAAAAGACTATGCAGGAAAAAAACGTTTTCCACAACTCATCAGGAAGATGCCGCAAACGTGAAGAAGAAGTTGGTCCGGTCAGATAAGACCAAATTTGAACATTTTGTCCCATGTCATTGTGGGCAGAAAACAAAGAAGGGATGAAAAAAAATAAAATGTTTGGAGATAAATTAAGAGCATAATGGAATCATAGTACATTATCACATCATTAAAAGGCTTTGGATTGGGGAAGAAGTTCACCAAGGAGCATGAATGCTTTTTAAACATTGCATGGGTTTCAAGACTGAATGCTCAACAGAACTCATGTATCATTGATGTTAAGCAAGAGCAAAGTAAAGAGATCCTCCTGGTAGTGGCAGGAAGATTAACCGGTTTGCGTTGAGCGTGACATGCGCATGCGTTTTAGAAATACGTTGGTAAGGCAGCTTTAAATTTCTTTGAATAATAATGAAAAATCTAAATTTTAGTTACACCGGATTTTACCCCATCGTATCGGTTAAATTCGGGAGTAATACAAAACATAAAAATTCAATAAAACAAACCAAATTGTTGACCAAACAGCGCTTCTTGTAGACCGCAAAGGGATTGTCGCCAACCGCCACAAGACGAAGAAGATGCGATCACAACACCTAGCAAACATGGCGGAGCCAGGGGAACCGATACATTCACCTCCACATTGTAAATCTATGGTTTGGCGACACTATGAGTTTTATACGAGAAAAGGACATCTTGATAAGGCAAATGCGATTTGCTGCTGACAAACGCACTGGAACAAGGACTAACCTTAAAACTCACATAAAACGGCACATGGAATCGCGGAGATGCCAATCAGTTCATCGTCTTCAGAGGCAGATTCACGTCGTTCTTCTTCCTTCAGTTCCACACATGGTGAGACTAGCATTTCAGAATTTTTTTCAGCGGACGATTGGCTATTATTGACCCCTTTCCTGCAAAAGCCATAATAAAAGATGATTTTGGACTCTGCATGTTATTGCTTACACGCGGAAATACCGCGCATGCGCATAACGCTGGACGGAAAAAGAATGCTTTTTAAAATGCCATCCACAGCCGCGATGCCGCGGTACAACGGTTAACTAACTGAAACCTGGAGGTAAAAGCGAAAGGCAACGCAGAAAACCGTTGAAGAATAACTCGAAACCTCTGGTATTCTTTTTTTTTTTTTTTATTGATCTCTGTGTCGGCTATGCTACGCAGACTCGTTGCTATAGCAACTGACAACGCTACCACAAACGCGCCAACATTTCTCACTCAAAAATGGTCATATTTTTGTAAAGATCCCTGATCTAAAATGGCAATACATTAATTATTTTTTTATAATTTGGATTGCTTCATTAATTTTTATTAATGAAAAAATATTTATACAATAATAATTGTAAATTATTACAATTAGCTGAAAAATAACTTAGCTTATTTTTCAGCTAAGTTAATTTAAATCGAGATGCGTCATTGACGAGGAATTAAATCTTACTTAATTGAACCCCTGGTTGATTATCTGATCGTAGTCCTTGGATCCAGATGTGTATATGGGATAGAGATTAGAGATTCCCATCCCTACCTTCATGAGATCATGTTGAAAACAGATCCGACTGAGAATCTTATCAAATGTTTTGGCTGTCAGCAGAGCTGTGCTCTCTGAAACTGTCCATATGACAGGTGACACTTTAGATCCATCATGGGTGGTTTAGGCTGGCGATTTTGTCATCCCAAATTGAGTGAAGCTACTAATGGCGTAAACATGAGCCTGCAAGACAAGAAACATAACTAATTGTTGTGGTGCTTGTATCAACAGAACAATAAATAATCAAAATCAGAAGGAATGAAAAGAATTGTGAAAAACTTTCATACTGCCAGAGCTGTTTTGAGATTCTTCTGACTGGAGCTCTGACTCTCCATTTCAAACAATACAGGTGTTTATTGTGCCTACTGGCTGCTATGTGTCATGATTTCTATATGTGAAGTTCTAGAAAGAAGAGAAAATGAAAAGAAAAGTACATTGACAAATATGAAGCAGATGCTGATATTATCAATTAGAAAAGGATTTGCATTGCCTTTGGAAACAGATTTTCATAAAAGAAAGCAGGTCTTCTTTTTTTTCAATACAGCACACAATGACACCTTGTGGCATGATATTAAAACTACAGCTTAGGAGCTCATGACAACCTTGCTCAGAGGGATTGTCATGTTTCAGTTGCTGGTGTCATCCATGAAAATGGTTTACTATCTGAGCACAGGTTTATGCTGCTTTAGGACTAACTGAGTCTGTGTTCACGAGAGACATCATTGTCTGTGCCCTCGTAGGTGAAAGGCTTCGTGTGACTGATATATTGCATCAGCTCTTCATTCACAGGAGCCGAAAGATTTCCAGACAATTCAGAGTATGAGTCACGTTTGAATTATTTGCTTTATGTTCAGTACCCATCTGTGGCTTCCAGTCTGAAAATTATTAAAATTACGATGAGCAGAGCAACGTCAGCTGACGTCAGCATGGAGAAAAATCCAAATTTGCTCACACTTAACACAGTTAAGCACAAGCACTGATGTTTAGTGTGACTTGTTTGTCTCCGGCTTTGTATCTTCATGTTCCTCTTATAGGTGATGTCAGTTGCCAAGCAACCAAGCAATCAGGGCCCGATTGTTGCCATGACAACATGGCAGGGGTATCATCATGGAGAGAATGGAGATGAAAGGAGGAAGGGAGGATTCAGAGATGAGAGAAAAAGGGAGAGATGGGGAGATATAGAGAGAGTCCTGGCATTGAGGGGTGTTGATAATGTGAGGCCCACAGCGTGAAGGTAGGAGGGTGACCTCTGTGGAGGTGGTGGGGAAGGATGCTCATGAATAAGGAGAACGGAAAATAAGCACTGGGGCCTGTGTGGTTGGATCGGTGAGCTACGCAGTGTTTGACACTGTTCTGACGGGCTTTGTCCCAGATGGAAATGTCACGATGTGCTCCAATAGTCTCCAGTTACTGTCAGAGAAGCTGATGCCGAAGCCACAGCTCGGTGTGTCGCTGAGGTCCAGAGGGCTTTGGGCCTAACGTCTGCAGGTGTCATCATCCATCTATCACGCAACAGCAGCGCACTGTAAAACAGTCAAATGGGGACATGCTGCATTTAGTCTGTTTATCCCCTCACACAACCAAACTTTCTCCTTGAAACAGCTGAAAATGCTAAGTAACTGCAGACAAATTCAACCGTTAAAACAATAATCAATTAGGTTGTTTGTGTTGTCTTTACAGTAGACTAAATGAAAGTGTTTCAATAAATCTCCTCTGGGAAAAAGTACTAAAATTTTGATTGTGGCATAAATAAAAACATAATGGTGGGCTAAACAGAATGAAACGAGAGAAAATAGAACCTATTACAAGGTACGCTCAATTCTCAAAAGTAACATATTTTACGAATTTCACAACCCCATGAAATTGTAAAACCTCATTATAAAATTAATGAAAATGAATATTATGGTATCACCTTCACTAAAGTGACTTACAAAACTTTATTTCCCCTTCAAACGTTTGCATTTTATCATGCTACAATCACAAACCTCAAAATATTTATTTGGGATTTTATGTGATAGACCATTTCAAAGTAGGCCATTATTTTCACAAGTCTTTTAAGGGAAATGTCTCTACCTAATTAAATTTTTTGTTCATTCTTCTTTGTAAAATAGATCAGATCAAGCTGAATCAGACTGGATGAAAAAGGCCTGTGCACATAAAGTTTAAAGTCTTGGCGCAGATTGCCATTTGAATTTTGGTTTAAACTTGCGTTGATCTAAACCATTCCGTTGTAGATCTGGCTGTGCATGTTTTTTTTCCAGGATCGTACATTCTTCTTCAGTACAGGATAATATGATTAGGGCACCTATAAGATGGTTTTCTTTCTTTCGTGTCTATCTTTTTTTGAATGGTGTATTAAACATAGCTTTGTAAAATGTTCACTTCGGCAGTACTTTGCAGATGTCTGTTAATAACTACTGTTATTTTTGATGCTGGGAGTAAATTAAATTGGAAATTCATTCTCAGTATTAATAATGTGTAATTGGTTTCACTGTTTTTAAGGGTACTTATGGTGAAAACATAGCAAACATTTTAGATTTTAGTTAAATATTTTTTAAAACTGTGTATAAATTGATACAATTTGGTCTCAATTTAAGCTAGGTGACCAAAGATTGCTTTGGACGCACTAAACAGTTTCACCACATGAGCACCACAAATTTCACATGCCCACATGTGCAACATGCATACCCACATATCAGCAATCACAAAGTAATGGCACAAATTTATCACTTGCAACACTTTGCAAACACTTTGTCTGTACTAATGAAAATGTATTTAAATAGACATGTTGGATTCTTGAAACTGAAAGTGGACAAGGGGTTTGACCTACTTTCTAATTATTTCAACCTTTTATTATCTTACTCCTTCAGGCACTCATAAAGCCACAAAATTTCAATTCAAGATGTTCAGCTGTTTCTGAAATATAAAGGCAGCTCCAGATCACCAAACTTCCACCAACATGCATGATTTAAAATAATAATAATAATTCTGAAAAGTTGTGTTATTGTTGCAGCAATTCCAAAAAAAAAAAAAAAATCTAAATTGAAACATATTCCTAAGAATTTTTTCTGTAATTTTTACCAAAAAAATATGTTTTCCACATTTTGTTAAAACTGCTACCATTCTGTGACAGCATAAGAAACACACTATCTGTGAGCTGCCCAGATCCCCCCAATGCTACTATTACCATCTGCAAAAATGCACCGCTCCCAGTCAAAAATAACCATTGAGAGCCAGAAGGAAGGTCTTAGTGCTGTCAGTCAATTTTGGGTACTTGCTGTTCTCCAACATGTACTGATGTTGGAGAAACAACTCCATTTATGTGCAATCATCAGTGGCTATGCTAACTACCCTAAGGATTCACGGCAGTCCCTATTGTAGGAAAAAAGCTGTAGCGCAGCTTAGAACAAGGGGGAGGGTATGAGCAGTGCGTACATGAGCTTAACTGACAGCGCTAAGACCTTCCATGCTCTGATAGGTTGCTTCTGATCAAGCTGGGTAGTTCTGTACTTAGCAGTTTTGACAAATATGAAAAAAATAAAATAAAATAAAATTTAAACACCCAGGCGTTAATAAATTTCTGATGTACAAAACGTCTGATGAAAATCATGTTTGAATCACGCTTATCTCCTAATTCTGGGGCTGACAGCTGCACAGTGCTTCTTCACAAGGTTACTGCTCCAAGGCCCTGAACTGAACACAACACTAATATTCTGGACTGAGACATGAAGACAAGATAATTTTTTTCAACAAACCGTTTCATTTGTAGAGGATAGAAATAAGTCAGTTTTAAAGATGTACGCATCATGAAATAAGATCTTTTTCTTCACCGGGTTAGCCCTGGGAGATTGCAGGGTCCTGTTGACAGCTGGGCTCGGTTCCACAGTCTCAGTGACCTCAACAGGGCAAAGGAGGTTAAAGAATAAATAAAAAAATAAGTGAGCGGTCTGAAAATAACATCTCAAGCTGGGTTGTTGACTCTGAAATCCTGTTTTAAAATATATATATTCATACAGAATTCTCCTCTCTATTTTAATGTGATTTTATGTTAGATCTACGGAAAGTAAACGATAACTAAAAAGTGGAAGAAAAAGGGTAAACTGATTTTTTTTCTTGTATCAAATTAATCTGAAATTTGTGGTGTGCGTTTGTTTTTAAAACTCCTGAGTCAAACCTTCACAGAAACACATTTTGCTGAAATAACAGCTGTTATCTGTCTTTATCAGCTTTGTGTATCAGAGACTAGAGGATTTCCCCCTTTCGTCTTTATAAGATAACTCAAGCTCAGTCAGACTGGATGGACACATTTTGAAGTCTTCCCATAGATTGTCTATTGTGGTAGATCTGCACTTTGGACCTTTAACACATGTAGAGTATTTATAACCCAAGCCATTCATTTTGCCATGAGCCCTGAACATCTCCATTTTACCCGTTTTAAAACAGCTTGATCATGCTGCCATCACCATGCTTCATCATTGAGATTGGAACCTGTTGTTAGTTTTCTGCAAAAGTCTATTACATGTTGGCCAAAACGAAAACATTCCTTCTCATGTTTGCTGTATTCCATACATGGGAAAAGGCTTTCTTTCAACAATGTCTCTCTTCCAAATCAGTGGACTAATTAGCATGACTAATAGTTGCCTTGTCAACAAATTGTCCCACTGAAGCTGGGGATCTCTGCACATCCCCCATGAACCTCTGCTTCTCTGATTTATGTTCTCCATGCCCACGTTGTTAGCTTAGGTTGGACAGTCATATCTTGCTAGGTTTGAAGTGGTGTTGTAACTGTTTCACTTCTATATGATAAATTGAACAGAATTCTGCAAGAATGATGTTTAAAGCCTGGAGTACTGTTTCTTTTTCCCCTTTACTTTCTCCTTGACCTGTCTGCTGTGTTCCTTGTTCATCATGGTGCTGTTTGTTCAGAAATGTTGTCTAATAAACCACGAGGCCTTCAGAGAACAGCTGGATTTGTACTGAGACCAAGTGTCACACAGGTGGACTGCACTGAAGGATATTTAGAGTTATCAAAGCTGAGAGAGCAATTTTTTTTTCAAATATCGATAAAATAAGTAAATATTTATTTTGGTAGTATTAGGAAAGAGTTCAAGGAGTAGTAACACATTTGCTATGCCCAGGAAATCAAAATAATAATTGCAAAGAGTTATGAAAATGTATTGTGCCAACATAAAGTGACTCATCAATGTATGATTGTTTGAGTCTTTGTGTGACAGTGCTTCAGTGAGGACACGAAGGAAAATAAAACCTTGGAAAAGAAAATACTACCAAAGGTTGATTCATTGTCTGTACGACTCCTTTCCTTGTCCCTCTCTCACTCACCGGTGGTGGCAAACATATTTTATGAGTCACGATTGGAGGAGACTGGCCATCCTGTCTTTTCAGAGTCTTGTCTTTAACATCAACACACATCCAACACCAACTACTCTGCCTTCTAGAAAAACTCTCTTTTCGTCTGGTATGACCCCCTCCCTCCCCATCTTCCGTCTACCCTCTCTCCCTCCTCCCTCTTTTTTTATTTCCTCTTCCCCTTCCCCAGCCTCTCATCCCCTCTCTCTCTTTCTCCCCATCCCTCTCCTCCTTTACTGCGGGTGTCTGGGAGGCTGTTTTTCCTCTGTCTCTTGCTCATGAAGGGCCGCACTAAGCTCCCTTCGCTCTGCCCGTGTGTGGTAGGTAAAATCACCTCTGCGTTTGTGTCGTCTTTCCTTCTTCCATCACTCATTTGCTGCCTCTGTTTTGCATGTTAGCTCAAAGTCTGCTAGTCGCTCTGGCAGATTTAAGGGAGCTTAATATTTACATCAGAGTGCGTTGCATGGAACATACCCATAATTGGCTCCACTGTCATAGATACGTGTGAAATATGTGTGTGAGGATTTTGGGTTTGCTTTCATTGTACATGTGCTCAGTGTAAGGTTAAATCATCCACTCTGAGTGTTACGTATGAACATGGCCTGGCACATGTGGTGCTGTTTAAGGGCTCATGTTCAGAAAAGCATATAGAGTGAAACTCCATGAGACTTGTTGATTGTATAATTGCACATTTGTAGTTTTATTCTCTTATTTGATAGCTTAGCTTTTTTAAGATATTTGAAAATAATATCTGTATAACTGTGCATCACCAGAGGACACAAGGACACTGGACTAGTATCCTCATAAGAATAAAAGAATCCTTCATAAAAAATGTCATTATTATTTTGCTAAAGATTCTGCTGATCTTTAAGTATCGACAAAAAAGATATTTTAATATTCTATTATCGAACCAGATTTGTCGTAAAATGAACGCACAGAAGGAAGTCCAAGAGTCCTCCGGTTTTAATTAGCCGAGACGACTTCTTAATGCAACTCAACCACCAGGAACCACTGTTAGTGTCAAAGTATGTTTATAATTGTGGAAATTTGTGTTTATATGGTTGGAAAGACTTACAAACTACTTTGCAATTGTTTTGTACTGTAACCTGTGGAATTAATATTTGAAAATTTATTTTAATTTTGAAATGTTGAGACAATTTTATCTTCCATTCACTTCATGGTAAGACTCAACAGTTAGACACACTATTTTAGGTACACCTTGCTAGGACAGTGTAGGCTGTCTTTCAGAACGATACTAGTTCTGCATGAGTGATTCAACACATGGTGAAAAACATTTCTCTGAGATTCTGGTCCATATTGGCTTGATGGCATTGCTTTGTTCCTCCTGAGTTGTCTGCTGCACGTCTACAGTGTTCCATGACGTCACTGGATTGAGATTTAGTGATTATGGAGACAATTGCATTACATTGTCACATAACTAGCTTGAGATTTATTAAATTTTGTGATGTGGAAGTAATCATCTGATGGATAAACTATGGTCAATTAGTATTTAAGAACACAAAGTGTTCCAAAAGAAAATATCCCTGACCACTGGTGTTTCTGGCGTCCATGGTACCCGGGTAATCTTCTGCTTTTGTTGCCATCAATCTATTAAAACAAGAGATGTAGGTTCTGGGAAGGGATAAAATTTCCTAATTTATATTCATTGGTTAATAGTGGAACAGCTGGTAGCAGTTTTCTTGCAGCATGAAGGTCCGGGGTTTAGATCTTGACCTGAAGGATTTCTGCGTCACGTTTGCATGTTCTTCCCATGCATGCATAGTTTCTCTCTGAATATTCTGACTTTCTCCAACGATCCAAAAGCATGTTTGTCAGGTTAATTGTTTACTTAATTGCCTTTAAGTGCTGTCTGCACCTCTTGCCCTGTGGAACTGGATTTAGGCACCAGATCCCTCACAAGTGGGCATATGTAGATGGCCACATTATTCAGTGAGAAAAAATTGTGGCACAATTAGTTGTACCACATTTTTTTTGACTTCTTGGAACTTTTAATTAGTGATCCATGACTTTTAGTTTCATTGGGGTATAAATATTAAGTGACATAGAGTCCAATTTTTCTTACCTATCTTTGATATGAAAAGACAAGAAAAATTATTATTTTTTCTATGTACTTCTGCGGAAAAAAAATTAAAAATCAATATATAACTAAGCTTTTTATACATATGAACAAGTGGGATGAGAAACAAATTGGAGGGCACTTTAAAACCTCAAGTTGTGTCAGGTAAAGCATTTTAGATCTGACTAACATAGCAACATTGCATTATCATCTAACATGGTTCACCACAAACCTCAGTGCAACTCCAGGAAGCTTTCAGGGTTTCTAATGGGTTGTTGTGAGCATCGGAAACTAAACACTGAGCTTTGTTGGACTGATCCAGAGATTTAATCGAGAAAAATAAAGATGACTTCTGATTGAAAGCATTTCTTTATATGATGTTTGACAACTTGAACATTGTGTTACGTAATGGTGTGAGATTATATGAAGCCACTTATTTCAGAGAAAGATGAAGTAAGAATATGAAAGCATGGAGATATTCTGATTGCTTGTCTTGAGTAGCCTCACCCAACCCAGCATCCCTCTGTCGGCCGCTGGAAACAATTGACCTGCACTAGTTTAAAAACTGAATGACATGAATGTAAAAACACATGTTGACTTAAACAGCTTTTAAAAACTTTTCAGCTGATAAATTTAAGAAGCAAATTTTTGATGGCACAGGCTATGCTGATAAATTGGTCAAAAAAGAATGTAATGTCAAGAAAGCATTAGCAACCACTGCAATAGCAACTATTTAATATAGATTTGATTAGATTTCTGAGGGTCCTTTGGACTTTGGGACACCTTTATTATGCTATGTTGACTTCATCAAAGAAATAGGTAAACTTGTGTTGCTTTAACCACTGAATGTAGCTAAGATCATCACTGTTAAGAATCTCTTTAAACATAAAACAGATGGATCAAGCTATTCTACTTTTAAACTTCCATTTTCACATTAAAATAAGCAATGTGTTAGTTTCAGAGAGGGCTTTGGAGTTGGGCAATATGGCTCACTGCCATGGGTGGCAAAGAGGATACTAGAAGTACACAAGACAAGTTTTATAATGCTTATATCATTTGAGTGGCTTCTTGTTTTGGACCAAATTAAATGATTGTTCCCATGTTTTTTTCTTTTTTGACTAATTCTGATCTACATTTAAACATCTCAGCCTAAAATATCTAGAAGGTAGAGGGGTCAACCTTGGACTTGATTTTTCTACAGTGAACAAAGACCCTTTAAATCAGTTATCCAAAGATTTATGAAATATATTCCGTTTTGGATTTTAGGAATCTAAGTGAAATAATATGAGTCAATCATGGGCTCTAAAGGATTCTCAAGCACAAATGATCACAGCGGATATATGCTGCAGCTGGGATGCAACAGTCAATTTTCTATTGGTCAATTCTGATTTCTGGTGTTGTTTGAGTTCTTAGTTGCCAAATTGGATATTGCATAATCATATTTTTAAGATTAATAAAAAGAAAGATGCTGCAGATTCTTTGAAAGAGGACTTAGCCTGTGATCCAACAGAAAATAAAGCACCTAAAGGAACAATTTGCATCAAATCAAATGTTCCTAGCTTTTTGTTAGCTGTATTCTTTCAATTCAAATTTCCCCCAAATTTCTATTTTTAGACTCCAAAGGGTAGGAGTTAAAAGATTTTATGCTTTTATTGTTTATGAAAAGAAATATGATTCTTAAGTGTTTGGCCTGCTGATCCCCCGTCAGAGCCGATCAAAACCTCTCTGTTTGTTGGCTTCCACGTTGCTAACAAGCAGATTGCAGCCCTGATTGCAACGACATCGGGGTCAACTTGATTTACTTTCGAACAACTCTCAGCTGTGATTAGAATCATCAGAACAAAAACATGATTCAACATCCACATGGGTTTTGGATAAAATATTTAATAATCTAATATTAGAATGAAATAAATTTCAAAAAGCTAAATTGCTTTCAACTACTACTTTTGCTTCACTTTCTTGCTTTAGTCATTTTGTAAACGGTGATGGTTGGCAGCTGACATCACCACTTGACTTCTAGAAGCAACAATAAGCTGATGATCTTTATCATGCTGTTACATTATAATTACAATAAAACAAGTATTTTCTCCAGTTTGTTGTTTCTCTCATCAGATGGAGGTTTAAACTGATCTTTGAACATCATGTAATTTTATTGCACATTATTGCTTCTTTTATTGCCATGAATGGTCCTCTGTTTGGAGAGTTGTTGTTTTTCTGTCCCCTAATGAGCTGAAAAGAGACAGTAACATCTCGGTATGCTCATTGCTTACTGCTGTAATTTCCTTTTCAATTGTTGATTAGCCCACAATTTCCAGTAAGCAGGAAAAATGGCAAACGCAATTGTGACAACTGACCAGTTCAGTCTTAAGTTTCAAATATTAACAGAGTTAACAGGTTTAAAAACACCATACTGCTCATGTTGTTTTTGTTTAATACAATGCTAATTTTAAAACATTATAGTTTGCATATTATGGTAAGTTTGACCCCAAAAACTACAACAGTGATAAAAATGAAAAGCTATATGAGGTTGAAAAAGTAAGTGCTCATTGTTTTATTCCTTGACTTAAGGAAGTTTTTGTTTCCATGGTGGTTGTTGCGATTTGGATTAAAAGAAAAAAAAAGTTTTTCTTGCTTTTCTTGTTTTGTCTTCATATCTATATTTAGTGATATTAACCACAGACTGTTTTTAAAGACTCTCTCATCCACGTTGACCCATCCAGTTCTGGCTTTCAATTCTTAACTGGTGATGATCAAATTCAGTCGAGCATAATTGATATAGAGTGAACCAGCCATTTATTTAGAGTGGAATTGAATCCTTTCACAAAGACAACACCTTTAGCAATAATTAGTCAATTTCTGACCACAACACACACTGTTGGTGGGTAACTCATCAACTCCCCAAATATTAGTTTTCAAAAAAGTAGTAAAGAATGGATCTGGAAACTGACAGGTGACTTTCTTTCTCATTCCTGCCATCATGGACAGAGAGCCATAGGGCTCATATTAAAGGTCTGCGCTATTTTGCGCCAACCATGTGTCAGATTGAACTTGACTTGGGAATGTGTCATACTTGATGTGATGTAAAATCATTTTCTACAATGTCCATACAGCCTGCGTTTGGTTTATGGTTCTAGTCAGAGATCAGAGCCAAAATGAATTGAAACTGGATGGCATATAAAATATTCAAAATTGACTTCACTGTGTATTACAAAAAAAGAAACTCTCAATTGTTAATATTTATGGTAACACTCATAATTTAATGTTGCAATTGTAATTAAAGTATTGAGCTGATGTTTTTGATGCCGTGATGAGCTCAACTTGAAGTGAGCAGTTAAATCAGGTCACAATACAAAACTGGGCCTTTTTTCTTTCTGATGTGTCATAATGCAAATCTATACGCAAACATCATGAAAGTATTTTCACATTTTCATCATACAGTTGATTAGCAGCTTTCTTGGAGCAGATAAAATAATTTCCTCCCTTTCTTCATTTAGCATGAAATTCGACAGTTTCACCTTCAGATCCATAAGATTTAGAAATAGAATTGCAGAAATCTGAAGGCCTTTGTTTTTTCTGAGGATATTATTTCACTGTTTTGTGACTGAATATTTTTCAGGACAGTTTTTTCTTTTCTTTAACCTCTAAAATAAGTTTAGGGTAAGTAAATATCATACCAAATTCTTGCTATTGTGAATTGATCTTCAAAATTACTTTCAGGGTGTTTTAGGTGAAGTAAAGTAGGGTTTTAAGAAAACGCATACATGCCATTAAATTAAGAGTCCTTACTTTGTTGTGTGTAATTTTGATCATTTATATTTTGTACGATATGTACTAGTACATTTAGCAACTTTTTTGCTTCCAGTATTCAAGTAACTTACTCCAGACTTGTTCTCCACTTTTTAGCTAACCCTTGTAAACTGTGGAAAAATACATCCTGCCACATTTATCTGACTCTCAGCATCTTGGCAGGAGGCTTTGCTGGTTGGACTAACACCCTGTTGAGTTTCCTTCTTACCAAGCTTCAGCCATAAGTGGGAGCCTAAGCCTCTTTGTTGCAGTTTATCAGAGTTGGTTAAAAATAGAACTACCTAGACTTTGACAGTCTTATAAAAATGTAAAACAGTTTATAAAGAATTGAGATTCTTATTAACTCACTTAGAAGATGATTGTCAAACTAATTGGGGGGCTTTTGATGGTTTATTTTATTTGCAGGGTAGAATGATACAAGTAACTTTCTTGTGCATCAGATTTAAAAAAAAAAAAACTAAGTTAAGTGCACAGGTGGAGATGTGTTGCAGATGTTTTCTACAACACAGGGTCAAAATTACCCACTAGTATTTTCAGAGACTCACTAAAAAAATTGTCCATAGATTATTGACAGGCGCAGATAGATTCGTTCTAAAATCTCAACTGCTTCATTCTTTTCAACACCATCTCAGATGTTCTTGAACATCCCAACCAATTTCTTTCATCTGGATTTGTTCGGAGGAATCAAGCTGAAGGTTTCAAACACTGTGAATCATGGTGAATGATGGCATCATGCTTAGGGTGATGGAACTGCTGCATCCCTGGAAATGAATGGAAAAATGAAGGCAGCGGAGTATCTGCAAATAATTCAACTTCACATTAAATCAACACGTAGACGAGAGAATCTTGGAGAGAATTTGTTGTTCCCAGAAGTCAATGATCCTAAACACACGTCCACCAGTTTACAGAAACCTAACCATTTTTGATTATAGGACTGTTTAAATATTCATCTAAAATTATCCCAGGCGCTCATCGATGGCTGTAAAATATGTGTGTTCTTTCTACGATTTTACTGAGGGACAATATTGCTGAAGACCTATGTATTACCAATGTATGTTAAATTTTCCCCATGTAAGAAAATCTACAATAATTTTAAGTGTGTGCCCTTTACTTTGTTCTCCTTTTTGTTAAGGATTACAGTGGTATATTGCATTGTATTGTAAAATCAATAAAAATAAGAAAAAAAATCTCAAAATTGAATTTGCATTTAAGTTTAAGAGTAATCACCTGCCCAGTTATCAAGAAACATCCGAGATGTTGGCAATGCAGCAGTCAACAAAAAGGTTTCTCCAGTTTGAAGGTTTCTTTGAAAGAGACTTTACTGTAGGGGTGAGATTAAATCAAAGTTTGGTGCCAGAACCTGACTAGTTGACTGTCCATGTCTGGTGAACCTGTCATTGATTCGAACATTTCTGTGGTGAAAAAATAACATTTCTGAGACATTTCTGTTACAGCACAGTCTGTGTGAACATGAGACATCTCTGGGATAACGTCACGAATAAAAATGAACGAAAGGCATTGTTAAAGCTAAACTTCTGGAGATTAAATCAGTTTGCAGAATCCCAGAAAGCCGATTTCATATCAAACTTTAGAATAAATATCAGCCAGTTACTGAGGCAAACTGGTCCCAACTACACTGCAGTCTTGTGACCATCTCCTGTTACCAGAATAGTACAGAGTGAATTGGGAACTTGAGTGCTTCAGTTGCCACAGAAACTAAGTCAAGGCTTAGCAGTGCAACTCTGTGAAAACCCTCAATGTGAAACAGCAGAGGCAGCTCTCCTGCTTTGCTTTTTATAGTATCTTTATAAATGCATAAATGTGAATTTAAAATCTAATTCTCATCTTATGATAAAAAAAAACAACTTTTTCTGTAATAAATTCTATTTTTATCAACAAAGGTTCTATCTACTCTCATTGTTGTGGAAAGAAATTGCATTTATTACAGTATTTCTTTGAAATATTATTATTTGTAGGAGAGGTAAATTGATGCACTGTAAAATAAATTTCACTCCTACCCTTAAATACTGTTTGTCTGAAATAAAACATCCACAGTTTAAATTTCAACTATAACTTCCAAGGAGTTTGCAAAAAGTGCGAAGTAAGAAAAAGTTACAAACTTAAGGTTTTTAACATTTAGTGCAGTACTCATACATTGCAGCACTCTCATGGAGTTCATAGAAAGGAAGGCAATTCTTGTCTTATTCTGCTCTTTGTTTTATCAGTTTAATACAAGCCACAAAAGTATTCATTCGCTATAACCAATTTCACATTTTGCTAGGTTAAACAACCAGCTTCAGTGTATTATATAGCAATTTTATGTTTTATCATCATAAACTTGCACTTAATTGTGAAGTGAAAGGAGATTATTACATTATTTTTATTTTTATGGCAAATAAAATGATGAAAAATGCAGCTTTCAATTGTATCCGTCTCTCGGAGTCAATCCTTGCAGAACAACCTTTCACTGCAATGCACAATCTTTAGACATTTAAATATGGATATTTTGCCCATTTTTCTTTGTAAAATAGTTGAATCTTTGTCATTCTGACCAAAGGTTTTCAGTTGAATTTAGGTCAGATCTGCTGAATGAGCTCAAACCCTTGTATTGCAGCTCTGGCAGTATATTCCAGTTGTTGTCCTGTCTTACTGGATGGTCTTTTGCAATCTCCAAAGAGATTTTCTTCCAGGATTTTCATGTGGTCTAGCAGCCATATTCCCATCATCTCTCACTTTTTTTTACCTGTCCTTGCTGTTGAGAAAGAAAGCTGACAGCATAATGCTGCCAAAACCATGTTTCGTGGTGTGGACGGTATGATCATGGTTCATGTTCAATGGTCATCTTCAGTCATAGCATTATGCATGAAACCAATTTTCAGTCTCAGTTGGCCTTCCTCCATGTTTGTTGTCTTTTCTAAATGGGTGTTAAGACTTGAACTTCTTATGCTTTACTTTGAACGTTGGTTTCTTGCCACTCTGACCACCTATGTCAGCAGTCCTAACAGTTCTCTTGTCATAAGTCACTCGTTTGAGCTGCTGTGCCTCTAGAGTTACCACAAGCCTTTTTAGTGCATCTTTGATAACATTAGTTGGCTGTTAGGTGCCATAGTTTTTATTTCGGAATAATCTTTGAGGTATGACCAAAGCTTGAGACATTGTTTTTTTAAGCTGATCCCGCTTTAGACTTCATCTTTAGCCATGACTTGTCTGCTGTTTTCCTTGATCTTCATGATCCTGATTGTTCACCAATCTTCTCTGAGAGACTTCTGAGATCTTCACCGAATAGACCTCAGATTTATCCCGAGATATTTCACACACTCTACTGATTGTGACTTTGGATTATGTGCTGTTGATTTTATTTAGGGGTATCAAAGTCAAGGGGCTTAAATGTAAACAATCACTAGGTGTAAAGCACTTATGCTGCTGTTTGAAAGACCCTTTATCAATAAATGTCCATCTTTTTTGCATTATATGTACATGGTTGGACTGAGATAGAGGCCGGATGAAGCTTCCCAGAGATCGGCACCACTAGAGTCAGCTATCATGCAAACCGGGCCATGTTGGAGAAGTGAGGGGACGGATGCAAAGAATGAGATGAATAGCTGTTGCAGACATCCTCTGCTCGTCAGAGGAAGAAAATAAGCTGCTGTTTTCATAATTACAGTGTGAATGATGTTCTCACCCGATTGAAGGGCAGTTTGTATAATTGTTCCCCAACAGTTTCGTGTGACCATTTCGACTCTGTCTCTGAGCCTTTGATTGTCACCAACATAAAAAGAGAAATAAGTGCACTTTTGAAATGATAAATTATTCATTTTTAGCATGTTGACTTCAGTTGTGCACAACATACATCATACATAATGGATTGCTCGGACTCATGGCTATGTGGAAGGATTCCATACAGACACGTAAAATTTACACAGCTGGCTGATTCCGCATTAAAACAAAACCAGAAATATGAAACATAAAACATTACAGGAAGATAAAACAGTAAGGGTGTTTTGATGCAAATCCAGGCAAACACTTCAATCCACATCATCCATCTTATTGTCTATTTCTTATAATTTATCTACAGAAATCCAAGCTAATTTCAATAGTCTAGGTGAATGTACTCTAAAAGAAGTGATCTCAGGAGTAAATTGAAATACAACGCTCCAGAAATCTGATACTGCAGGTTTGTGTGTGAATTCGGTAATTCTCACGTTTGTCGTTTTTCAAGAGCTGAGATATCCTCAGGAGATTCCCGTGTCTCCAACTCCTCCAGTTCAGTGTTAAATCTGCTGAAAGGTGGACACTGGTGAAGGCTGAAGATTAGATTTGCTGCCTTATTCGTGTGACAGATGACACAGAGTTGCTGAACTGCAAAATAGTGTCTTCAATTGTGATTTTTTTTAAAATAAGCAAACACTGTTCAATTGACACTTTACAATTTGCAGACAACCCAGAAATCATTTTACAGTCTTCCGACTCCCACCTTTAAATTTGTTCAGTACTTCCTTCATGTCAACTAAACAGAAAATGTCACTTTAAGATTGCAAGTGAAAATTGTAGTTTAAGGTTTGTAGTGATTGTCTACTTATTTATTTTTGGTTAAGGAAAAAAGGTCATTTTCTTTAAAGACAGTGAGTTTATTTTTTCCACTTACAAATGAAGACCAACTAGAAAAAACACAATTAGTTAAAGAAGTGTTTATTTAAGCTGAAGGTTTTTACAAAACACAAAGTTTTTTTTACAAAAAACAAAAAAACTAATTATTCTACCTTTTTGTATTTGGGTTGATGACATCACAAGAGGCACAAGACCAGAAATGGACTTCTAGTATGATTCAACAAATATTCAAATGCTCAAGCATTTGCGCATTTAAGTGTTTGTTTCCAATCTATGATGATACTGTCATAAATTTGCCCTTGGAATTTGATTCTTCCTAGGGCAAAATAAAATGCACATTACATTGTTAATATGCTGTTTGTTTCAGGAAGATGGGATTCATCACAAACAGTGTGTTTGCTTCTGCTGTTGCCCTGTTGATGGTGCAACCAGTTTTTAGATTTAGGGAGCAATTAAGTCTAGTAATTTTTGGGATAACCTCAAGTCTTTAAATGTGGAAAAACAAAGCACAAATCCCCAAATTGGTTAGTGGAACCAACACCGTTAATGCACATACTGTATAATCTAACCGTGTACGTCGTACTTCGTGAATTGAAGTAAATTATTTTTTCAGAAATTTGTGTGAATGAGATGTGTCACATCTGGCTCTGAACCCAGGACTGAATCAGCACAGTGTTTTGGCACTTGCAGTCACAGAGAGCCGACCTTAAATCCACAACCCTCACTTATTTTCTATTTTTTTGGCCAAAAAAAAAGAGAAAATCTCAAAGATAACACTCTTGACATATATAGTTCTGATTTAACACACAACGTTGCTAAAGTCGTACAGTTACAGACACAGTAACAAAGGAAAAATCTAATTCAATGGAGAGTGGACCATTTTTAGGTATCTACCACCCCCTGCAGATGTTGTCATGGAAACACTCTTTTGGGGATGTCGTTCTCTCTCTCTCCCTGCTTCTCTCTCTCTTTTCTCTCTTTCATACAATGCAGCATTAGGATGATAATGCTATGCTCAGCACACCACGCTTCAGGTTTCCATGTGACTCCCGCTCTTACATAATACTGAACTGGATAGGAAAAGCCACTTACCTTAAATGATATCAATAGTTTACAGTATAGATGTTTATTCGTTTCCATGCTAATAGAATAATTAGTGCTGCTTGTTTGCTGATTTAAATTTTTTTTTTTAATTATATAGATCTACAGATTTTTCAAAATTGTGTTGTTGCCTTGTAGTATATTCTGTTAAAATGATTACTGGTTTTCAACGTTTTCCTTTTTGACCGTATTTGTGTCTTTAAAAGAGAGGAATCTATTAAGCCGAAACCAACCCTTTAATCGGTGTTGGAGGTTATCACTTGCCTCTGTGCGGACGTGGTGAAGTTGCTAATGAGTTTGGCACATTGCAGATTTCCCAGGAAATCCCCCCACGCTCTGGGGAGAGGATAACATTAAAAGAACCATCAGCAGGACACCGATGTATAGAGATTGGTCTCTGTATTCGATTTAACGCTGACATCACCCTGGGAGCCTTGAGCCCTGCGCCGCAGTCGGTTCTGAGATGAATGCACAATATTTAAATCCAGCCTACCTGGTTCTCTCACTCCACCCTGTGGACTCAACAGGGCAGCACAAATAAATGCAAGGGGCATCTAGGAGGATAGTGGATAGCATATTGTTCATTCCTGTGGAAAGTGTTCAGTGTGATTATTCTACTTTATTACAGATATTTAGAGATGTTAACACGCAGTATCACCAGTCTGCTAGAAAAGGATGAACTACTCAAAGCTTGTTCACTATCTCTTGTTCAAATTTGTCCCAAAACCTGTCAAAAACTGCTGTAAGGGGCATAGGACACCATTTTGATTACCATGTATTTCAACATTTACATATATTTTGCTAAAATGTATTTGCAGTCTGAGTGTAGCTGCTATTCAGATATCACAAGTATAGGATAGAAATCTGATGTTATTTTTGGCTAATATTGTATAAAAATATGTTTAAATCTGCATGATATTACGGAGCCCCCTACGGAGCCCCCTAGGGGACATGGGGATTTTTTTTTTCTTTTGCGTCCCCTCGCAAAACTTTTGCGTTCCCTCGCAATACTTTTGCGTCCCCTCGCAATACTTTTGCGTCCCCTCGCAAAAGTATTGCGTTCCCTCGCAATACTTTTTGCATTTTGCGAGGGGACGCAAAACATTGACGAGGGGCACGAAAAGTATTACGAGGGACATAAAAGTATTGCGAGGGGACGCAAAAGTTTTGCGAGGGGACGCAAAAGTTTTGCGAGGGGACGCAAAAGAAAAAAAAATCCCCATGTCCCCTAGGGGGCTCCGTAAGCCTGGCCACCAATAAACACAGATAAAAGATTCTTTCTGTAATTGTAAGTTGTTTCTCCACCATTAGCACGTATAGCAGCGAGTACATGAGGATGAGTGACAGCGGAAAAACCCTCCTCCTGGCTGTGATTGGTTCCGGTTTTTGGTCAGGAGTCGTGCATTTATTCAGATGACAATAGTAGGACATGGAGGATGTAGAGGAAATCGATCTTTTCACAGATTATCTGTTTTATAACAATGTCATGACATGGTGAAAGTTTTAACAAATATGCAAAAAAACATATTCGTTATAAAAGTTACTTTCTGCAGCACTAAAACATGAATGACTCTTTGCCAAAGGTGTACAAATTATTAATATCATTAAGAGGGTTTAAAACACAAAGGGAAAAAAATAAAATGAATTGGTTATCTTTCTTCATCCAGCCAAGTTGGAAATAAAAACAGATATGGTTTGCATTATTGCCCAAAAGGCCTAAGCCATTTATTGTTTCTTTGTACTTTGCTTCACTAATTAAAATCTTCCTTCTACTTTTTTTTTAAGTATTTCTTTGAACTTCTCTAGTTTTTGTCCATATTTTCTCAATAACGATATCAATTCTTTTTTTATCTATGTGTTTATTTTCCTCAACTTCTAAGAGACCACATTGGACAATGTGTTGCCAATTATGGGAACAAAACAGAAAAAGAGCAAAACAGCATCTAAAGTCCAACAAGAAATTGTGAAAGACATTTCAAGAAGACTTGGTGAAAACCAAAAATATATGGCAGGAAAATTAGGGGCCTTCGAAGCAAAAACTTTCACAGTAACAAATAAACTTTCCTGAATTTCCAATTCAGATCAGATCATATTTTGGATGAAGGGGGAGGAACAGTGTGATCTCTTCTTAGCAGGGGGCAGCTGTATAAGCCCTGTGGGTGAAACAATAGCCTTCAAACGAACAAGAGCAGATTCAGCAAAAACTGTTGCCCCTGCTAGGACCAGTAACATTGATTTTTTTACAATGTATTTTTTATTTAGTGGGCTCTTAAACACTTAGTCTGACTCTAACCTCATTCAGTAGGTCTGCTTCAAAAAGTGGCCTGCCTTCTCTGCACAGCTACTATTGCATTTACAGGAAATAAATACTCTGACTAGAGGAATGGTGCAGTGGAAAAAAATATTATTTTTTGCATCGTTTCAACTCTTTAAGCTAATTTTAATATCAGCCACGGATAACCTGAGTAAATTTATAATTGTGATTCCCCTCCCAGGAGTGGTTGATAACCTTGAACATCTATTCTCACTTTTTCCAGTTGAGGCTATCTGTTCATGATTCAGGAATAAGAAACCAAATATGGCACGAGAGGCAGAGCCCCAAAGTGTAAACCAATACTGGCCAAAAACAACTCAAAGGTTTTCTCACATTTTTCCAAAAACATTACCCTAAATACGTACAACTGAATAATCAAGACCTGAGATTAAAATGAGGTGAAAATGTGATGTTTTGGAAGGTGTGTGCTGTTACACTGACACGGCATTTTAAAGGAAAAGAAAAGAGAACATGGTGGTACCTTGATATTCATTGGTGTCTTGTTCAGGAGCTCGAATTCTCACCACCATAGTTGGAACTACGATTTCTTGTCAAAGGCAACAATTCTGAAACAGAATGTCCAACTATCGTTTGGTGATCTTAAGCTCCAGGGCTTTTGGGTTATATAGCAGGACGAAGGCCAAAAACATGCAGGCACGTCCATCTCTGAAGGGCTCAAGAAAGCAAAGGTTTAGGAAACTGTTTTCAACCCAGTGTTGTTCCAAGATGGTGGAGTGTAACCACAACAGATACATTCCTTGTCTATCTTCAATAAACTCTTGAAGATTTAGTTTTTCAGAATATCTCCTGTCCCAGCAAACACACTGTATTCTCATATTCCCTGTATCAACTTTCTCTTTCTTCAACTCCCTCTGTGCCTTTACTGTATTTCTACACTGTCACACCTGTCAAAACCTGATAGTGGTCATCCTTTTAAGTGGCTTATTGGTAGTTTTGATTCCAACTGCATTGTTACACCCACATTTGTAAGTCTCTTTGGATAAAACCTGCCTGGCATGTGTAACATCACAAACATAATAGGTTATTTCCCTGGTTTTAAAATTGCTTTTTGTAATTGCTCAGGTTATCTTTGTCCAATATTAGAAGTAGTTGTTAATGTAAAACATGTAGGTGTATCAAAAAGCAAATAATTTTTTTTCTCTCGATCTGGTGACTGCTGTGTGAATCAAATAATTCATAAAAATCACCACTGTTTTTGTTGTGAACATAAAGATCATCAACCTTCCAGATATGAATGAATTCTGCCTTTTTAAAAGAATAGAGACAAATTCATGACACGAGCAGCCAGAGTTTCAGTCCAGCGAATAAATTACGTTTTTGCATCCACAACTTTTAGGGTTCAGCACCTCGGAGAGCTCCAGTTGCTTCATTCTATTTCACACCAACAGGGGGCGCAGCTATCACGCTCTTACATGTACAGAGCAAACAACAAGCTACAACGCTGAAAATGTTTCCCAATTCTTCTGTGTAGTTTTTTTTTTCTTTTTTTTATGTATAATTGTATGTGATTTACTTTTGTTAAATTCCGTTTTACAGGACGGCAGGCGGTTTATCAGCATTGGGACTCTGTGCGGCTCGCTGTTCAGAATCCAGCTGCGCTTTGTGTACAAACTTTACGGGCAATCAAGCAGAGAGCGGGGTAAAAGAGAGAAGGAGGCAAACTGTGAATGATGCTCCTGCTGCTCCAAACCTTTAGGCAAAATGTGTGGACTCACGCGTTCGTCGTCGAGACAGAAATGAAGGGTTTTTGTTTTTTACACTTGCATGCGGACGCAAATATCGGACACTGAGAAAAGCGACGGTATTGCGGTCGCAGCGGGGCAGGCGGCCCTTTTTTTTCCTTTCTTTTGTTTTTTTTTTCGTTTGTAATCAGCGGGGCATCAGCGACCCTTCCTCAGCCTCGGCTGAGCTCTGGCTTCTCTGATCGCGCTGTTGTGCATGAGTGAGTCTGTGAGGCTCCGGACTGATGTCTCTGCCTGTCAGGAATTTAAAGTGTCTCTCACCGGTCATGTGCCAGTGTAAGGTCATCTGCAGCAACCGGACCCTCTCCCTTATGTTCGGGTGTAAGGTGAGCCAACATGCAGATCTGTATTCAAAGAAACGAGGCCTCTGGAGAGGAGGAAACGCGGTTCTGGTTGGTTTCCGCGGCTGATCCTTTTGTCTGTCGAGTTGATTAGCTTACCTATTATTTCTTCATCACTGAGTTTTTCACACTCGACTCCGGTTTTACCTCATAAGCGTTTATTCTCATAAATGGCCGGTTACCATTTACACACAGCAGGGTATTCCTTGGTATTAACAAAAAAAAAATAAATAAATAAATAAAATAAAATAAAAAATAATAATAACAATGCTTACTTCTCATAAATAAACGAAATATCGTTCATTTTCAGAGCTCTGCTCGAAGCAGGACTAAAAATAAAGCCTTTAGGTTCACATTTCGTCTTTGCAGCCCAGCAGAGCAAATTGCATGATAGGATTTTGACCTTGGGAGATGCACTTTAATGCTCAGGGCCACTTAGATATCATTCATCATCAGGGAAACCATACACTGACACAGAGGCATAATCCCATCTGCAAACCAGGGAACATGAACTGTGCTCCCGCTGTTCTCTTCCATCCCTGTTGTGTTCCTAATCAGAACTGAGCAGTGGTTGCCTGCCGCTTATCAGAGAAAACAGCCTTTCTTGTTAAGTTGTGTGTATTTTTTTATTTTTTATTTTTAGATGTTTTGAGTTTGTTTTTTCATTCTATCACAGATTTTGCCTCTCTTCCAGGTGAGAGTAATTGCAAAGTGGGTACAGTTGAGACTTTCCCTCTACATGACTGTTTGTCTGATAGCAGTACAATGCCAAATCATCGCTGCGTTAAAAAAAAAAATTATATATGTGTGTAGGGGGGGGGGGTTCTTGCTAGTGGTAAGCATATTTGAATATTCAAGATTTAAAAACAAAACATGTAACCTTTAATTTGTGTGTGATTAAAAAATGTCAGCAGATTTTTGTTAGAGTTCTGTAGCAAGGATTGGCATCTTTGGGTTTCCATAGAAAACTTTAGACAGGTTGTGATGGCAGGACAGAAAAGGTTTCTCACTGCAATACTCCCAAAGCAAACACAATTATGTGGTGTTTCCTAAACTCTGTTTGGATTATAAGAGAAACTGTGAAAATTTAAACAATTTTTGTTTCTTGTAAAACAAAAATTGTATATATGGAAAAGCACATTGGGACTATTGCTAAGTATGGTGGATCATCTTTGATGGGCATGTTTTTTCCTCCAAAGACTAAATGTTGTTTGAGGTTATGACATCAAAACGTTTTGAAATACCTGGATGTTTAAATATGATGCCTTTCAGTCACCTCACAACTCTCAGAGCTCCAGAACTCCCAGTCGATCTTATGGAGAAGCTGTGGGGGCAAAAAGTGGGTTCTCCAAAGTTCCAAGTACCATCATATATTTTAACAGTTGTTGGAAACAAGCACGTTGTCGCATGTACATTTTATTCCTCAGAGATACAAACTTCATTGCATTGTGCTGCTTCATGGAAATTGAATTTGTTTTCAACCTTTTTTTTCACAACTTTACCACAGGAGCTAATTCATTTTACAGTTTTTTGTTCATCGTTCCCTCATCCTTGTTTGCTGCCTGCTTTTGATTGTGTGATTAGTATGAACTAGCTACATAGCATACATAGTTGATATGGTTTATTGTTGAGCTGAATTTCCATATTTGAAATATTCAGCTGGTTTGTGGATGTTTGCTGAGAAGGTGGTCCTGCTGTTCTCTGCGTATGACAAGTACAGATAATCCTTTGTGTTCTTGAACACACCTTACTCCTGCTTCCATGTCTACCTGTTTGTCTTCGTTAAGGAGAAGACACAGTATAATCATTTTTACCCAGGGTTTAGGCTACAATCATCTGTCCAGCGATATCATAACTCCTCAATTGCAAACTGTCTTCAGCATCTTTTATTAGTGATTAACTGTAATAATCGTGCTGAAGGTTTGCATTACAAATTAGTAGAGTCTGTGTTTATTAAGTAGATCATTCAGGGAAACCATGAGATTTCAAAAACTGCTTCTGAAAATTACTTAATTGTAAAAGAAATGGAACTAAATGAACTAAACGTACTTTTTACTGGTGATTCAACATATTATGTCACTTTTTTGATTCTGATCTCAATGATCTCTGCTCAATATATCCAGTATAATGGAGTAATATAAGGATAAAAATGGTTCTGCTTTTTGGATCATTCAAGTGGACGATTGGCAGCTAATTTATCTGTTCATTTTTTCTATACATCACAGATTTATTTAAGAAATATATTTCTATAAGTATATTGTGCTTTGATTTGGTCTCTAACAGAGTTTCAAACATTTAATTCCTACAAAAGTAATATAAAATGAATGACTGCCTATCAATATGCAAATTATTACATTACATTACAGGATTATTTACAATATAGTGTTAATACTTCCCAAAATGATTTAGCCTATATAAGTCTGAATTAGTTCTGCATCCTAAAAGAAGGGTTTGCATGGTCTTGGAAGTGAATAACATTAATTGGGACTTTCATCTGCATTCATCATCTTTGCTTTCATTTTCAAAAGCTGACTTTTATCTTCACAATATTAAGTTCTTTTGATCACAGTTACTACAACTAATGTACTGCACTTTGAGAACATGTGAAAAATACTTCTAAGTATTTCTCATTTTCTTCTAGAATCAACCGTTTTACAATAAATAGTTAATAAATGTTTAAGAGTTGATAGTCCACTTATATCCCAGCTAGCGGATGTTTTGTGATGACCCTGAGACATTTATCTCCAAGCCGTTGTTTCCGTTTTGTTGCCGTTAATAATGAAAAGGGTTCATGACTGCCACCTGCATTCTTCTTTCAAGGCCAATATTTGTGTGCAGGTTCAGTAACCCTAACAGCTTTTGTTTACTCTGTCGCAGTCTCCTGGGAAGTTGATATAGGTGGGAATTAATTTGGATCTTGGAGATGTACAGTATATTGCTGCAATGTACAACAATGTGTTGGAACGCTCCACTATGGGCTGCAGCTATCAATATTTTGTTTTGTGCTCTTGTTTTTATTATTCTCAAGAGGACTGTATTTGCAAAACTTCTTCCATAGGAGAAATTTCCCAAGGTGATGGTCTAAGGAATATATTTGCATAACCTTTGTTCTTAAACAAAACCTGCCACAAATACTGATTTTACGCTTTAATAAAGACAGGTTTTTGCTTTTTATGCTAGCGTTCATCAGTGCTTTAATGTGCTTTTTATGCTTAACGCTCATCAGCGGCCTCGCAGTATTTAATCAAAAACAGCTGGCCTCACTGGAGTTTGTCTTCAGGCCATGATTCAGCGGCGCACTCAGTGCAGCGCCCTGGGAGACGGAGCAATAGACAGAGGATCCAGTTTTGATGGGAACAGAGTGTTCATGTGATGAATGATTTACAACTCAGAGACCAGGCGCCTTCATCTCGGTTTCAGGATCGATAATTATCTCATTGGGGGAATTGATTCAGTGATATCTTTACTGGGAAACAGATATGAAAATGATCTGCTGCCACTCACTTCCGGGCAGCCAATCAGACGATGCACAACACTAAAACGAAACGACTTTGCTTCGCTGTGTTGTCTGGTCTTCACTGTATGCAAAATATTTTTTCTCACTATGTTTTTTACCCATTTTATTTATTTAGCTCGTAATCAACTGATACAGAAACATTGAAGCTTGCATCTGCCTTGCAACCTTGTTCTGTTTTGTGTGTGTGGCCTGTACAGGGAAATTATGTGCCTGAAGCAAACAAATGTTCAAGTAGTGCTAGTAGATGCGCAATAAAATGTTGCATTCAATTTGCCCTTGCAAGCTACAAAAATATTCCATGAGATTTAATGAAGATCAAATTTAACACAGCTTCCACAAATTTAAGACATGAAAGTTTTAACCAAAATGACAATTATTTGCAATTATTCGTAATTGCAAATAAGTGCGCACATATAATATCACACAATCTTAAATTGTAAATATGGGTAGAAGAGAGAGAGTGTGTGAAAGAAAGAGAGAAAATGAGAGATATTATCTGAAATCAAATCTGAGTTTTACATCATTTTATAAAGTTACTCCCTCATCAAAAACATAACTGGAGTGTTGCTTTGATTCGGTCATATATTTGTTCTCATGAGAATATTGAGAGAAAGATAATCTGTGGAAAAAAAGTCAAGCTCTATCTCTTCCATGTGGTCATATTGCTGTCTGCAGAAATACACAGCTTGGTCAGAAACAACCAATCAGAGCCAGGAGAAGGATCTTAGCACTGTCAATCATTCTCATGTACATGCTGCTCTCTCCTTCTACTTTGATCTGTGCTATGCTACTGATTATCTACCTTAAACTACACTATCACAATATAGTAACAGAAGTATTTTTATTTTATTGAAGACTTTCTCATGTTTATGACGGTGCTTTACGGTAACCAGTGGTGGGCTGGAAGTTAATGCAGAGTACACTGAATTAATTGTGTTGTCAGAAAAAGACCATTATGTTTCAGCGATAGACCTCAATAAGCATTTGGTACACAGACATGCATCAGCAAGCGGTAAAATGTAATCAATTTTGAGCTTCACTGAAGTCCAAACAGAGTCACAGTTACTTGCCCATTGGGTTTCAAATATTCTTAAACAGCAAAATACCCAAATAAGCCTTTAATACAGCATTTTTCACAACAAGAGAAAATGGACGATTGCCAGTGAAAGGAAAACATCAATATTAATCATAAGATCAGTAACAAAAGAAGCCGTTCTTCAATCTTTTTTTTGTTGTATTTCAATTGGCCTCAATCAACTTAAAGGAAAATTTAGATTTTCCTCTTTGCTACTGAGAATCCAATGCCAAGCAGCTGTTTACACACTTAGTCTAACCCATTACCCCTCTGTGCTTAAAAGGCTCATTTTCAGAGCAAACCTTATGATCATTTGCTCCTTTTAGCTACTACAAGTTAATTTCCCTGAACCTCATCAGATGAGGTGAAACGATGTCCACCGGCTTAAATATGTTTGCAGACAACTGGTGGGGATTAACACTAACAATCCCTCACTGTGAATGCTACAAACGTCAGAATGCATGCACTCAGCATAAAAATGGTGTGCACATGCTTCAGCGGACCGAGGGGGGATGGGATGGATTCACAGTTACGGAGCTTTGCCTGAGGTCTAACCTGAACTGTGAGTTCTTTCATTCACTCAGGTTGATGTGAAGAGAACCATTCTTTGCTTAATGAAGCGATTAAGATCAGATAGATAGAAAGAAAGTCACACTATAGACCCCACTTACTTTAACAAATGTCCAATTCACACTTTTTAAAGATTGTGATGTTCTTAAGCTCTAAATGCTCCGAAATGGCTGTAATACAAACCAACAATAACAAAAGAACGAGTCAGATGACGGCTCTGAGTTCAGCTCATCCAGTTCAGCTTCTTGCCGCACAGGAAGCAGGTTTCAGTAAAATGTGGCACAATTTACTGCATCTATGACTCTAACGTGATTATTCCATTTGAGGATTATTATTTGTGTGGATTTCTTATTCACAGAAAGCACAATCAAAAAATTACCGCAGTAGGAAGAACAAAAATTACCATGTGAAAGTTTCGCAATAAAATGTATTGTATAAAACAGTTTTGTATTTATTGAAACTGTCCAGACTGTATAACATGAGACAGATAATCTGTGAAAGATCTGTCTCCTCCATGTGATCCTACTGCCATCTGCAGAAATGCAAAGCTCGGTCAGGAACATCCAATCAGAGACAGGAGGAGAGCCTTAGGACTTTAAATCATACTTGTGTATTTGCTGCCGATCCCCTGCACTGAGCAATGAGTACATGAGCATGATTGACAGTGCTAAGGCCTCTTTATTGGCTCTGATTGGTTATTTCTGACTGAGCAGCGTATTTCTGGAGATGGCAGTAGGACCACTGAAAGGACGCAGGGCAGGGGAACTTTTTTACACATTATCTCCCTCATATTCTCCTGTAAGAACATATTTCCATATTTTAACAAATATGGTAAAAAAAAAAATTTTAATAGTTGTTACCCACCTATCAGAGCCACTTACAATGTAACCCTAAGAAAACACAACTGAGATTTTTCCACGTTACTTGATATGACTGCAGAATCCTTTCCTCTTTATCCAATTTAAACCAGCTTTACTTGGAAGCCAAATAAACTTTAATTTCTTCATTATAGTATGAAGAATCCTGAAAAAACTGCCTAAATAGAAGCTTCCATTTTGCACTGCATCGGGATGAATGGCTCCACCCAAATGATGAATTATATTTGTGTGAAGATGGGGAATCTAGAGCGTCTCCGTGGGGGAAATAAAGAAGCTCTCCTTTGCTATAGTTCCCTGTTTTTATTTAGGTTGTCTGGATTCACACACTGGCATCCTGATGCGTGCAGCTCTAGGCACTCTGCCCCATGGTGAATGTTAAGTCTGTTGTTGAAGCGCACACCGTAAAGGACATGAACACTTGTCAAAGTGCTGTGCTGAGATGCCCTGGAGTAAACGCCTGAAGGTAACATTTGGCAGGATATCTGAATCTTCTGATTGTTACATATACATGAAATAAACAGTTTTACTGGTAGGTGTCGGCTGGCAGCAGCAATCGCGATACTGTAAATGAGATGAAAGCTGTGTTTGAGGTTTAGCACTTGCAAAGACACTTGTGAGTGAAAATAAACTGAGAAGGTTTGTATTTTTGATAGACTGTTGGGGAAAAAAAGAAATTCAGATAATCATGACAGACAAATGGCTCTTTGAAAGTGGCTGTCGTTCTGCGCGTCTTTTAACTTTAAAGATAGAAAGCCATAAACTTAATTTGTGTCTGGTTTATATTCCTTAGTCTGGGGCGGCGTGAAGCTTTCTTAACTGCCATCCAGCAGGTGTTCTGGCCTACATATTTTATGTGTAGGGAGATTAGTTTCTGCTGCTCAGATGATAGAAGACCTATTTCTAAAGCCTGGGCCACTGACAAAATAGGTGAGCGCAGGAAGCGTACACTGAATGATCTTATATTCCAACATACTTTAGGTCTTGGTGAATTTTAAACACATTAGCTAACATATATTCTCCACAAAGTATGCTTGAAACAAGCCCATCTAAAACTTCTCAAATAAGAAATACATTTATTTTGAAAGCAAATGGAGATAAATTACTCTCTACTGCTTAGATTCTTAGGAAACACCATCTTTACAGTCCCACTTTTTAAAATTTAGACTGTTAAAATTTAGGCTATACTGCAGTGGTAACAGTACATGAACAAAAAGAAAACATTTTTCACCCCTACATTCATTTTTGTCTCTCTCCACAACAGAGCTGAATCTCAAGCACTCAAAACGAAAAGCAAACCCTTCACTCAGATTTATTATTTATCCAATTTGTTGCCTTTTATGCTAACTAATACATTATACAACTATACAAAGTTAATTTATTTCAGTACTTCCTATCCAATGTGCATGTCTGAATCCTGTGTCTAACCTCCCAGTTCCCTACATGCCTCTCCAGAAGGGCACTTCTATCCTGCTCCATGAACTGAAAGTCACATCCCCCACCAGCAGGACAGAAGGCAGAGTGGCACCATGGATGTTGGTCATGCAGGAAAGGGAGATCAGAGGAGCTGTGGGCTGTTTGGACCACAGATACATGAACATTAATAATGGAACCAAATTCTGTGAGGGTTTTTAATCATTTTAAATCATTATCAGTTACTGTTAGAGCTGGGGGGAAAACAATGGGAGTGAGGGATATTTGGCTATATGATACAGTGTTTGCATTAAAATGGCAATAACTGACTGCAGAAAAGGCTTGTTATTCTATAATTAAAGAGCAGTGCATTAAACAATTACTCCTTTTTATTTGTCCTACTCCATCTTGATTTTTTTCTCTCCCACTTTGTGGCATTGCTGATGGTCTCACTTTTTCATTTTACCCATACCTCATTTGCTTTCTCCTCTATCTTTATCTGTTTCTCTCCCTCGCTTTCTTGCTGTCTCAGTGTAATGTGATCGAGGACCGATGCTGCCAGCCCCAACTGTGGCACTGCAATCTCTGCTCTGCTCCGGTTGCTAGGCAGCCCGTCTTAGACAGGGCTCAGTGATGCACCTCCTTCTCCATGTCTGCTTTGCCCCCTCCAAAAAAAAAAAAAAAAAAAACGAAAATAAAAAGAGCGAGGTGGGAAATTGTCAGGAATAGCCAACAAACCAAAATGTATTTCTGAGGATTTATCTTTTTTAGAGAGCGGTGCTTCACATCTGCAGTGCAGCACAGTAGAGCATTGTGATCCTGGGGGCTTTGGAGGTTGCGCGTGCGGATTTGTTGAATACAGGCTTCGAGGCACCGAGCAGTGTGACAGATCTCCAGTGTGACTGCGCTGCCCACCTTCTCGTGTGTTTGTGATGGAAATCGCAGTGTGCAGATTTTGTGTCATTGCGCTTAGAATGAAGCCTACCATGTGTGGCTGAAACAGTGGGCTGCTGGCAGGCTGCCCAGGTGTGGGATATTGGTAGGGGAGTGAGGTTGCCACGAAGAAGCTGCATGAACTGCTGCCTCATAAAGCACTCATGAATCAATGCTCTAGTAGCTCCATGTGGCTGTGGGGGACGATACATATTCAAAGGAAAGTGCCAGAACTCTTTCAAGGCCTTTGTTCCTATTATGTCTCCACTTTTCACTTGTGGGCGTCACACATGTTATGCGATGCACAAGCTGTGCTTATAGACTGCCAACATTTGGTTAAAGGAGGCAATCTGACAGGAATACTGCTTTGGTTGTCTGCTGAATTTACTTTTATATTTCAGACTTGTATTTCCTATGAATAAATCTCAATTTCTGATGATTTTGATAACATTAACAGATTAAATCACTACCTCAGGGCCTGGGATCTTCTTAGTTGGATAATCTTGTCTGTGCCTCCTTGTTTGTGCCTGTGTCGTCTTGCAGAAGTACAGGTACCAGGATGAGGAGACGCCCCCCTTGGAGCACAGCCCAGCACATCTGGCTCCAGGGAAAAGTGCAGAGATGCTTCATATGAGTGACAAGAACCTCGCTGCCATGGAGGCCATACACGGCTACACGCCACACACGCATATCTCTCCTGTCAAGGTATTAAATGCACACCTTTACTTATAGACATTGTGGATGGACAGGTTGCAACATGTGGTGCAACGGACTCCAATTTCCAAATCCACAAGCAAAAAAATTCATTATTTTTTTGCTTGTGGATCCCAGTAATTTATCAACTATGCTTAATATTCAATGCAGCATTGACAAACGATTGACCTCCTTTTTCATTAATCTGGAACACATTTTGTGCAGCAACTTCACTGTCAAAATGTAAAAAAAACCACAAATATTTATATCGTGAACAATGATTAATGAACAGTTCCATTTAGACGTCTACATGGCCATGAACATTTTTTGAATCATTCTTGACATTTGCAAAAAACAATAAGTGTATTTCTCAAAACAGTTCATACAAAAAGCAACGCACCATTGACTGCCTAAAAACAAAACAAAATCCTTGAAAAATAAATATCTGTGTCAATGAACATGCTAGTGCCATCAGAATGACAAGACATTGAGTCATTGTGCATGGATAACACAGTCAAATTGCTTTGTCATGTTGTCAGTATAACAGTGTACTCCGGAGCGATATTTTGAAATAAACTGTGGCTGCAGCTGCTGGGCCCCAAAATCTCACCCACACCACAAAGATGATCTTCTTTGGTGATGCAGCGTGGAAAGAAAGTTTTAGAGTCAGTGTTTTATCCAGCTGTGAAGTCATCACACGCCTCATCCACGGCATCCAGAAGGGTCATCTGAGAACACGGCTGGCATATGCTTTACATCTCCATGTTGAGAAAATTCCTCAGTGGGATTAAGGATTTATATTCAGTTTAAAAAACACCATAAGTTTATTTATGGCTGCAAAGACGCTGCTGTCAAAGCATGACTTTGTAAGGAACATTTTAACCAAACTATGCAAAAACCATATGTAGGCCTGTCACAATAAACAATAAATCAATTAATTGCGATATCAAAAATCTCTAGTTGGATGATTTATTGTTTTCTTTCTGACAAAATTGGTCTTCGATCTGGTACTTTGGTCTCAACAAACCATTTTGTTTCAGAAGGACATTTCTGTTTACAAATACTTCATAATTCCTTTGATTTGTTGTTTCTGCTGTTTTGTTTATCTTGGATATTTAAAATGTCTTTCAGTGTAAAATGTTCATTATAATTTTTAAAGTTTACTGTTCTTTGATTATCTGTTCTTGAATTATTATCCCATCACCATTTTATTACTTGAAAATGGTCTCAAAACAACAACATTGTCATTCATCTCAGTGATTTCTGGGACAATTTATTGTCCAGCAAAATGTGTTCTGATGACAGGCCTAACCTGATGTATAAATACATTCAAACCAGTGTTTTGTTGGAAAAAAATAAAAATAAAAACAGTATTTAAAGTCCTAAAATCAACATCACATTTAGGGACATGGTGAGGTTTTCTATTTTTATTTATTGCATGCGAACAACTGATTAGACCAAAAATGCACACACCCTGTTTAAAAATGTATCCTTCTAAATTACTTCATCATTGGAAAGTCCTGATGTAAGCAGGTTGACATTATGCTTTTGTTCATCTTGCATACTACCCAGACACAAAACAGTATCTGATTTAACTTAACACCACATGTTGGCTGGTTTGGAGCCCTGCTTTGCCCTCCTAAGGGCTCTAATAGGAACATAATCTTATTTGATAATTAAATATGGCCTGCCGTCCCGTCATGCATCGGCTTTGAGCCTGTATGAACATGAACATCAGGCGATCTGATATCTACACTCAAAGTGCGTCTGGACACAAGATACCTTAAGGACAGACAATAGGCAGATAATTTGATCAAATGATCCAGGCATGGTCAAAGAGAAATGAGCACAAGTGATTCCAGTCAGCATTTTTTTTTTAAATTAAAGCTGTCATCATTATTTGTATGGATAAAATATGCTAAATTACTTTGAAGCTAAACCCCCCCTCGCCCCCACAAATATGGACTTCATGATGCACTTTAGGTGTGTCTGCACTGTGACGGACATCATAAGAGCTACCATTAGCAAAGCAAGCTGACATCAGTGGGAACATGAGCAGCTTGCTTGAAGTGCACTAACTCAATTCTTCTGTAACTACAAATGTACCGGTGTAAACTGCGGTGGCCACTTAAACAGGATGTGTCTCATGTATCCACATATGTTATCCAACAACCTTCTCACCAATTGAGATTGAGAAGATCCTGTTTTCATTTTTCTGTGATGGGGGACCACTTCTTTCATATTTCCCACAGGCGGAGAGAAGTGAAGTCCCTGGATGAGCCAAAATGAAATGCTGCCGTTTAATAAGCAGCAAAGAAAGGCTGGCTTATTGTGATTTCTTGCTGTCATTTAAATTATACACTCATCTCTTCAGTGTGAGGAGAGATAACCATGGAGATTTCTCCTTGAGGATGCTGAGAAGCTTACTGGGTGTTTTAACACTGGAGAACTGAAGTCTGGAGCATGAAAACAGTAAAACAGTAATCAGACAGGCTACTGGGAATATAGAACTATTAACAGATATTATTTGGATGGTTCACATGCAGTTGCTCTGTTCTGTGGCAGCCCACACACACCGAAACACACACCCACTCCCCTGAACAGGGCCATAAAGGTAATTTTAGTTACAACTTACACATAAAAATACACAGCCAGATAGATCGCTAGATTATCACAAATTGTGTTTTAAAGCTGCAGTATGTAACTTTTATAAAGAATATGTTTTTTACATGTATTTTAAAATTGTCGCCATGTTGTGACTGTATGTTATGAGACAAATAATCTCCTCCACTGCCTCCCTGCAGTCTGAAGAAATGCATCGCTCCCGACCAAAATCAACCAATCAGAGCCAGGAGGAAGGCGTCGACGCTGTCACTCACTCTCATGTACTCGCTGCTGTCTTACCGTTACAGAAAAACCGTTTGTCTGCCATCATTGGTGGCTACGCTAACTAGCCTTAGCGTAGCAGATCGTATTCACAATACGATCTGCTGACAAGAAAAAGGTGTAGCGGTATCGTAGAGTGCACAGGGGAAAAGAGATGAGCATCGCCACACGAAATTGCAATTGACAAGCGCTAAGACCCGCCTCCAGGTTCTGATTGGTTGATTTTAATCAGCACTGGGAGCACTGGGAAAAGGCAGAGAAGCTTGATTCTTTTTCACAGATTGTCTGTCTCATATGTAAAAAAAAAAATGTTTTTATAATAGTTACATACTGCATAAATGTGATATTTTTGTGTCTGGATTTTGTTTCTTTTTCTTCTAATCTTTGTGTTGGAGTCTCAGACAGAAAGAGATCCAGGTAAAATTAGTGTTTTGGACGGCTCTTGGTATTTCATCCATTTCCTCGTGGATGAAAATGTTTCTGAAAATGTTTCTGAAAATGGCCCCATGTTTTTTTCAAAAACAACATGCTGTTTTAGAAGAAAATGTTCCTGTGTGTATTCTGCCTAAATGTGACAGATGAGCCAAATGTTAATGTAAGACAGAACAAACAACTCGTACATCAAAGAGGATGGTCTGATTTATCAGAAACCGATAAATACTTTAATTAAAGTGGTAGGAGAAAGGCTTCATCCCTCTAAGTTGCTCTTCTAAAATCTGCCATTATGTGTTAATCAACTCTGTTTAAGTGAGAGTAAAAATTATGATTGGTGCCTTCTAGTGTCTTCAGATCATTACTCGTTCAATCAGCTTACAGATGCTTGTAGTGTTTTTCTATCACTAATACCACTTTGATTAAAAGTTCAAATTTAATGAGCTCAGCCACAATCTGTAGTTATTCACTTATGACCAATAAATGATAAATCAACATCCATTTTAAAACATATTTATGTCTTTTCTATACATTGTTTTTTTTTTTCAGAGTTGAATTCAGTCTCTCTACCATTTGAAATTACATGCCAGTTGAATCTTGTACGTCCAATCTATTATTCTCTCACATTTCAACAACTGGTCACATTAAAATATATAAAGGCATTAAAATATAAGGCAAACATTTGAATTTGTTTATATAATCGTGCAGCTGTTCTAGTTGTTTCATTCTAATTACTAGTGCTAGGAAATTATTATTTATTTTGTACATAACATTTTATGTGGTGTCTATAACGCAGATTTCAGTTTGGTCACATGAGTAAATGTAATTAAACTAAACTAAATTAATATGACTATCAACAAACGCAGTTTGTACCACAAAAAGAACAGCTTATTTTGTTGAATCATTTTTAAAATGCCAACTTTTTCTGACTCTAAAATAAACCATATACTAAATTTTTTGTAGTGGCATTTTATATTATATACAATCTTGTTGCCTACATTAGATTACACTGTGAGGGCTCCCAAAGAGCTGCCTTATAGGATGTGTTGGCTACTTATTCTTAAGTGATCAGTATCAAAATGTCTCTACAAGCTGCAAAGACGTTATTCAAGTATCGTCACATGTCTTAAGGCGTTTAATATACGCAGAGGACGCGAGAACTCTTAAATTATGTTAATTCCACATCATTACATAACCAGTGACCCTGGAACATTTAATTTTGTGCTTCAGTCCACCAGCAGTGTTTGTACATACTTCAAATTTCTGCAGATTATTGGTATCTTGGCATTAAAGCTTTGAGGCCACTTTACTTTGAAGTAAAGGACAGAGACGCAGTGAAAAGCCTTTTGAAAACAGTTTTTGACAATATTGTTCTCTTTTAGCTACCTTCATTATGTATATATGTATATACAAGCGTATGTATGTGTAGCTTAGGAGCTCTGGAAGTTATGAGTTGAAAATCCAGTCTTAAAAAAATCCGCTGGGAGCATACCATGTCAGCTTGTTCGCAATGTTTGTCTAAAGCTGACTAACTCCATTTCTATTTGTAGGTTACTGCTATTATTTATTATTAAGCTTCGTGCTACTCTTCTCTTCTGGGAGAACTGAATTCACTGCAATGGAAAAAAAAATATTTTGAACTTATTTAGATCAAAATTATCTGCGTGAATCATGTTATGGAGGTGCGAGAATCCTCTGAAAGGCAGAAAAGCAAAAATACACTGAAAATACATAAATAACACACGGATGCTGCTTAGAAGCAAAGCTCAAAATCCTTTGACTATTCTTTGAAAAGCAGACTTAACTACTTAAGATTAAGTTTACTTCTGAAGTGATCTGCGCCTGGTGGACTAACGTTGTGTGTTTTATGTAATTATGTCCGTCTCTGCATTTGCTATAATCTGCTGCTGTTACTCAGGGTCATGAAAGATGCAATAATGATGGCTGAGTTCCTATTACTAATTTATTACTATTCAGTAAAAACAAGATGCCTGTTTTTTTTATGAGATTTGCAACTAAAACACTTTTTAAAATCACTTCAGTATCAATATAAGTCTTTAGAAAGTGGTCAGTGGTGATGCTCTGCACAATAGGACTAATGTGAGTCAGACGTGGTTTAGGCAACATTTTAAAATGAATTCGAAACACAAACTCACCAATGGCACGCTCACTAGCACCCCTGCTGCTTATTGTTTGTACAAAACAATAAGGAGACCAAAGTAGCTTTTGGTCTCCCTCTGTAACGTTTTAACACAAAACAGTGTGAGACTTTTCCTCTTTCCATAATCTCTAAATCATCTCTTCTCTTCACATAAGCCCACTCTTAAAGGGATGCAGGTAGATTTTGTGTGCGGTAGACCTTTTACTGTTGATTTGTTCATATGATTCAGATGATCCTAATGACTCAATGAAGATATTTTTTTTAGTTTTCAGTGACAGATTCACAGTTTTCAATTAAAATATTCTGGTATTTTAAAGCGTAATTATCCAGTGCCTCTAACACTCAGGACTTTTGAATGAGAAGAGACACGATGATCCCAAGATGTCGCTGCATCCTCCTCACTGTGCAAAGGGGCAGGATAAATATAAATGGGTAACTGAAAGGGGTCCCTTTGTTCACTCACATTTAAACTCCAAGGAAACAAGAATTAGTAATTTACTTTTTAATTTCTCTGATCAAAATTAAAAAGTAAACGCTAATTAAAAAAAAAATACTGATGTTTACTATAACAGTTGTGCTGCTGTTAATATGCTTGAAATGATTATTTCCTATTGTAAGGCAGATTAGTCTCTGAATTAACAATTTTGTTACTAAAATCACTTTTTCTAAAATGTTAAGTGAGAGATTCTGATTTTACTTAGTTGTGATTTTAGTTTTGGTTTATTTTGTTGTTAATATGACTTATAAAGGAATGTTGCACATAAGTGATCATGTTGTGATTGATGATGACAATGCTGATGACGATGCTTGGTATTCACGAATGATGTGGTTACTCTTCACAAAAGGATTTCCTCATGAAAACAATAAAGGAAGTTTAGTCTTTGCATTGTGTTGCTCACCCCTTTATTTCTGCATATATATATATTTTTTTTTGACCAGAAGGTAATTCTAGTTTAAAAGGGATTTTTTTTCTCCACGTTTCTAATGAGTTTTTGCCTTTTGCCCCCCTTTTTCACCCCGCTCACCTTCTTCCTGCACTCCTTCCCTGGCTCATCACCCGACGCTGGCAGCAGAAAATTAACTGGAGCTCAAATTTATTAACAAGTTCTGGTGTTTGAAACTCTGCAGCTTAAAGGAAACTTACAGAGAATGAATAATAAATAAGCAATATCTCACAGCCTAATTGTGCTGTTCTTCATTTGCAACAGGGCGAGAAAAGCCTATAACATTTCCAATGAACCCATAAAATAAAGGGCAGGTTGAGTTTGAGAAAAAGTGAGCAAAATGAAAGACAAAAACGGGATGGATTCCTCTTGATTAGTATTGTGCTGGAATACATCAACACAGCTGTCTAAATACTACGACCTCAGTGTGCACTGCTGATAGCTAAAACCTGTCCAGTGCAGAGCAGCCACAGCACTGCTGTTCATTGTAAAAAGGGAGTTTTCAGAGTGGCAGTTTCAGCTGTGCAGAGCCTCACATACCGATTTCAGAGGCATAAACAGATGTGCTGTTTGAATTGATTCTGCTTTTTATTCGTATCTTAACTATCTTATTTATGAGAAAACGCTGACCCCATGCTGTGTTCTGCAATTCTGACTCTACTCCAGCTAATGATTTAAATTTGTAATTTATTGATAAAGAATCAAGGCTTTGATACATCAAACATAATATATAAAGGAGAGTTAATATTTTTCTAACTGCTCTAAATAAAGTTAAATTTGACAGAAGATTGTTGCAAGTTTCATAAAGTGTTTTTCAATCATACAGTCAGCAGTATGATTGTATCTTTATGCTTTGCAACTGTTTTCATGCCTATTTTTCACTTTTTGTCACACTGGAGCCACAGGTTTCCCGTTACAAAAGAAATACAAAAATATGCATGGCTTTCAAAAAACTGTCACTGTAAAATATCACCCTGAAAACACCACACCCAGGGCGAAACATGGTATTGGCAGCATAATGCTGTGGAGGTAATTTCTACAGCAGGAACAGAGATGACAAATAAATGGTAATTCTGGAAATAGAGACAATAATGCTAAACAAACACCCAGCCTTATAGATGTGTTAGAGTGGTCAAGTCAAAGCCCAGACCTAAATTTAATTAAGAATCGTACAATTTAAGTGTATTGTTTACACATACTTTCCATCCAATCTGACTTAGCCTGGGCTATTTGTTTTATAGATGGAATTATTTTTGTCTCTAGTTGCACAAAACTTGTAGAGACTCACAGTGAAAGAGCTGCAGGTGAAACCGCAGCCAAAATGTGCCACACCTGGACTGTACTTGTAAAGAAAAACAAACAGAAAGCCATGTTTTATTTTAATGTTCGACTTTATGTAAAATGTAAATTACATTCAAGTTTGTGTTTGTGACGTGGCAAAATGTGAAAAAGGTCAGGATGTGTTTCACTAGACGATGTTTACTTCACACTTACTATAGATTTCTCAATAATCTTCAGAATTGGCATATTTCACAAATGATGAGGTAACGCGAAACTAAATAGTGCCCGCTGTTCTTCCCTTTACCCATCCGCACGTCCTGCACAATTACCCTGTCCCTTCTGTTGTTTTACAGCCTGTGTTGATGTCCACGGGACACACTCCAATGTACACCTCCGCAGTTTCCACACTGGTAAGACCACGGCGATCCGTGATACTCCGTCAACGGTAACATCAGCAGTGTCATCATCTGTCATCATCCAAAGGCGTGATTTTTTTTTTCTCTCTGTTTTTTCTTTTTATTATTTTCAACCCTCACTTCCTGTTTTGCTTTTTGTGTGGCTGGTTGTCGGCTGCCCATTCATCTGTATCTAATGCTCGCTGTTATATTTATGAGGTCATGAATTTCCGTGTCATTTCATTCTTTATCAGTGTCATTTGAATCTTCTCTGTCGAGCAGATTCGTTCTGCTGGTGGTCACTGTCTACTTTTGGACACAAAATGTGCTGCTTCTTTGCACATCAGTATTTCAGTGCATGAGGACATTTCTGCAGAATGAGTTATGGCTCATGAAAAACCCACATACACACTCAGCGATGCCTCGAGTCTTGAAGGTGTAAAATGGGGGTTAAGAACATGTAATCTTTTGCAAGACACACTGGATCCTGTAGGTGGCAGTGTTAGACTGCACCCACTGACTTTCATAACCTTGAGAAGACTTTTATGTCTCACCAGTGGAACGGTTTTATGATCAGACAGGTTGCACTTGACTCATGTGCTATAACTTTTTATTGCCGGGCAAAGCGTGTGCATTATGGAATAGTGGTACACTGAAACACTGCCTCTTATGCCTTTCTAGATATACGCATATCTTACCATAATTTCCGTCCCATTAAATTAAAGTCTGAGATTTTGCACGCACAATAAAAGATTGATTTATTTTAAGACTTCTCCTATTTTGCATTAGAACTGAAAACAAACTTGGTGTAAAATAGCACAAAAACTAAAGTTATTTTAATCAATAATCCTTATAAGTATAAATCATATTAGGAAAAGCTTTTTATTTGATTAAATAGCAATAACTAATTTGTTTTGTGTTTGCCGAGACTTCACTTCTATATTTGGGAATGTTTGTCAGTGTTTTGTATGTATATATATATCTGTGTTTTTGTGTGTGTGTGTGTGTGTGTGTGTGTGTGTGTGTGTGTGTGTGTGTGTGTGTGTGTGTGTGTGTGTGTGTGTGTGTGTGCACGCACAGTAGTTTGAATGCTAGACACATTGTGAGTTTCAGGCTACATGTTTTAATTTGTCTGTTTTTTTCATTTGTTACAATTTAAACTGTGTAAAAATATTGTATTTTTTCCAAGTTCCATATCTAAAACTCTCCAAAATTCCCATTTTTTATTGTTTTTATCTTGTTTTTGTATTCCCACCCTGACCCTAAATAGAAATCTTCTAATACTGCATGTTTGTAATTAAACTGTTCAACGGTCGGGGACAACATGTACAGCATAAACTCATCAATCAGAAAAGCACACATGCGTCTCTGCAGTGGTATGCATGCAGAAATCTTTCATTCTGCAGATGAGTGCATTACATTTCTTCGCTGCTTCGGTAAAATGCGTACTGCCCTAAAGATGCATTGCAGTAATGCCTTTGAGTGTGTCTGAGTCTTTGCTGGTGGCTTCGTGCCCATGTGGCTGTCATTGATGTGTAGGTGGTGTCGTCAGTCTGTCTCTTTATTGCTTTAATGGTGTAGGGTTTGCCAGTTTCAGTCCAGGATCCCATTGATTTATGGGTAAGATTGTCTCTGGAAACACTGCAATGGTTTGGCAAGAGAGGGCCTTGTGTCCCAAATCATGTCTTTGGGTCGTGTGCATGATTTAGCAAAGAGGTGCTTTAGATTGAAATGACATCAGTCATTTGAAAAATTGTATGTAAAGCAATTAGACACATTTTTCACATTGAAAAAAAAACTTTTCATGTAGATGCTCCAGCAGTGAGTCATATCACCTCTTGTTTCATGTGAACGAGGAAAGTTCAGATTTAAAGGTCATGCTGTTAAGATTTTAATTAATTCAAATTACAAGAACAAATTGTTCTTTAAAAGTGGACATCCTTGCTGTATGTCTCGTCTTAACAGATCCTCTAATCCTGTAAGTATGAAAAAAAATTAAAATATAAAATGTAAACGTTCCTTTTTTTGTTTCTGTGTTCTCTTATATGAGCTGGCACTGTAGTTTCCTACATGTTGGTATATTTTGGACTAAATCTAAATTAAATGGACGCCAATGGAGTTTGTGATAGATTTATCACTTTATCAGTTTCATCTACAAAAGTCTGCTAAGAAAAAATCCAAATTTCAGTCTGTAAAATCCTCATGGTGCAGCAGATGAGCAGAAAATTAAAACAGCAAGAAGAATTTTACAGCTCACAACTAATTAGATCAAACTACATTTGCACTGTGGGAAAAGATGAGTAACAAAACAGTAGTCGAGCCATCGCAACAGAAATGATCAAATTAAGACATGGCCAAGATGAAGCAGAGTGGATTTGCAGGACCGGATTGGTTTTAAGATTCTAAAATCGTTTTCGGAAACCAAAAATAGAAGTTGAATTTAATTTTCATCTGTCAGAAGTTTGGGAATGAAGACAAAAGACCAAAATGCAGGCAAATTCCACAGCCAGTCAAAGAGCCAGACAGCAGAAATAGCAACAACTTCTTAATCTGATAAAGCTGCATAAGCTGGATAAAGATACCAAGCAACATGTAGGAGCATCTAAAGACAACAATGTTCTGGCAGCAGAGAAAGAAAATAGAACCTGTTAATATTTAGACAAACCTGATATGCTTCAAATAAGAGATTGAGCAAATCACTAAATCGTCCGAAGTCCGGTGTTCTCTCTTACGCTTCTCTTTAGATTGAATTTAGGTCTGAGGACAGTCATTACCTCTATGGCTTCATATTTGTGATGGTAGGACAAAAACTGTTGTTGTTGTTTTTTCATATCACTCTGAAACAACCGGTTTGCATGCTAACTATGAAATTGCTAAACGGTGGCTCCCGGGTCACATCCGACCGGCTCATGTGTTCACTGTGGTCAAAGTTTTACCTGATTAACAAATTAAGCACAAACTGATACAGTTATAATTATAGACTAAAGCAATTTGAATGGTGATAAAATGTGTAGTTTGGCCAAACTCAATCACTCAAACAAGGCAGGCAGAAGAAGAAAGCTAAGTGAAACTTCAGCAGCTCCATGTTATATCCACAGCTTGCTTATGCATATTTCCAGATTTACTGGCCCACTGGCGACACTTAGAGGGTGAGCTGGGAAGGGGCTGATGATGTGAAAATAATTATTATGCACACCAGAGACACATGATGAAAAAGTAATAAATATGAGTGCATGCCGTTACACGACCTAATATCAAAACATCTGAAAAGTGGTGCAGAAATTACCTTTCCGTACAATGTCTCCAGCCTCATTAGAAATAAGAGCCAGCGGTGCAGTCTAAAGGCGGCCTGTATTTAAAGACATGGATGGAAATGGAGCATATTAGCCAGGTTTATCAAATTTCCATGTGATTACGTTGAATAGGCCAACAATTAAGAGCAGTTTACTGCAAGAGCCGGTTTCTCTATTGTGACTGAAACACCATCGCAAGACAAAGATGAAGCTTTTTCATTCTTTCAGTGTAGAAATTAGATTTGATGTGAAAGTGACACTTACACCGCTGTGGCTTGGCGGTTTGGTTCAATCCAGGATTCATTAATTGTAATCAACAGAACCGACTAAAGGCTGGTCCAGCTTGGGGCGGGTGATTTCTTGACCAGATCCAGTTTTCTGTTTTGTTATTTTTTGCTGATTGAATTACAGTTTTGGACTGCGCTACCACATTTGTAATGTTAATAGGGAAAAGTGCAAGACTCACATTTTACTCTGATCTGTTTTGGTCATTTTCTTTTTTTTCCTTTTGTGTTTTTGGTGATTGCAAGACATTCCTCTCTCTGCTCTCCATCTTCACCATCTTTTATTCTGCTCTGTCTGTGAAGCTACAACATCGAAACACTGTCTGTCCCACTCCGGAGATTGGCCTCAATGCCAGAAAACGGTGTCCCAAACAAAATATGTTCTTGTTCCTCGACTTCAGCCAGGAACCTCTCCAACTCATCTTGTGAGACGTTTCTCTTCTTCCTACATGCATCAGAGAATCATGATAGGGATTTTATTTTTCTCTAATTATGCCTAAATTTTATTTATTTATTTTTAAAATAAAGAAAAATGCCAGCCTTATTGACTTAGCACTCCTAATCAAAGACTTCCCGCTATCTTGGTTGGTTGAGAAAAATGTGTTTAATGTCGTAAATATTAGTCTATGCAAACACATCTTAAGCACATTTGAACTGATGCAGCATTTGTGAACATTTTGATCTTGTACCGCAGAGTTTCTTCTCTCTTCGCCTTTGCTCACAGTTGCGTAGAAAATTTGACTACAACATGTTGGAAGTGGCTCTTTCAGCTAAAGGTTGAAGGGCCCAATAGAAAGGATACCATTCAACTAAGAAAAGCAACAATTATTTCTCCTTCAGCTAAAATAATAAGGCAAACAAATTAATAGTAATAATATTTTTGTCAAAAACATGTCATGATATTTCAAATTGGATACAGTAAATAGGCAAAAGGAAATTATGAACACCTGCCACATTTGTGCTGCATATTATGGATGCAGTCATTTTGCTGATGTTAACTGGTTAATTCATTTTACAGCCTGTTAATTTGCCTGCAGTCGGCTTCTTAACAAACACTCCAGTCCAAGTTATTGTCTCTAAAATGTGCTTTTCTCACTTTTAAAAGTTGTTCTAATCAGTTGAGTTTGGAAAAGGAAATAGTGCAACAGTTCTCTTTCATCCAACTGAGCTTCAGCAACAGGTGGGGGAAGGGCCGAGCTGCAAGATCATTTGCACCAGGCAGAGAACAATGTTGCCAGTCGTTTTCTTGCATTTCACTAAAAAGATGTAAGAAGCTGTTTGGTATGAACTTTTTAAAGTCTATGCATGCTGGAAAGTTCCTATATAGCCTAATTGTTTAGGCTCTTTTTCCATCAGAAAGTGGAACTTTTAATATTTTTTGTGCCATTACTGCAGCACTATGATTCGGAAACCTGCTTTAAATAAAACAGCCAACTCTTGAGATTTGATTGATGCAAATTCATCCGCTGAAATGTCCCAATGCAGCTGCTTTTTGTACTAACAAACCTGCTGTTTTCTACGGTGTTTTCCCTCATTGGTGTTCCTCTATTGAGATCCTTCCTCATTTATTGTGCACTCCTGTCCGGTCAGTATCTGGCTTTTACCTTCATCTTCTCCTACCTGCTGACTTTTCTTTAATAAATGTTTAAATATGTCCCTGCAGCTTCAGTGTAATTACTGTGCAGCCGCAGCTCAGGTCTCTTGGGAAGGAGAGGCGAGAGAGGAAGAGGAGGAGGAGAAGGAGGAAAAAATATGCACACACAGAGAAAGGAAGAGAACAGTGTTCATGTTAGATGAGAACAGGGGGCGGGGGGATATTTCTGCATTCAGAACAGCGAGGAGCATTAGACGTTATAGAGTAAACAGTTTATTTAACAGAGGGAAACCGCCAGCTGACAGGTTTCTCCATCAACTGCCCTTACATAAATGTATTTGTTCTGCAAAGCCTCTAGATGCAGGGACCATACATTACGTAACTGTGATAGATTTTAGCTTGCAGAAAAGAAAAGCTCCACTTTTAAACAGGCAGTGTCCCCAACTTTTCAAAGTTTTAAAGATAAAAAGTAAAAATACACTGGACTGCTCTAAAGTTTTATGTGTGGTCCGAAGAGGCGGACCTTCAAGGAGTCTCAGTGAAGTGGCCTCAGTTTTGAAGTAGCTCTCCAGACTTTCTGGAGGTAGTTTAGGGTTTTCATGTCAACATTCGCCATGGTTATTTCTTTTCAGTCAAATACTTGAACTAGAGCATGACAGCATGTTGTGAAGCATGAGGAGTATTAGTGGGAAAGTCCCTGCAGCACAGAAAGAACATCTTCAATTCAAGTCTTTAGGAATTAGGAAATAAATTCAGCAAGAACCTGGTAATATGCATATGTTTTAATTTGGATGTTTTCGGTTGATCTTTATATCGTAGTAACACTTCTGCAGTTATCATAGTTTTTGTGACTTACAAACGTATTCATAGAAGATAAGACGATTAAGCCAACGCACTCCACACCAAAGCAATGTAAAAACCAGGGGTTGAAGATTCCCCTTTTATGTGACACAGCATCAGTTTCCAAGAGACATTCACTGTTTAAGTAATGGTTTTATTTTTATACATATGTATTGTTGCATTAAGAGAAGGTATTCAGGTCCTGTATGGAGTTTGGTTTTTACATAAAATCAAACATTATGACAAATTTTCAGAATCAGTTTTTATTTCACAAATGATTGAGTTTTTGACTTCATTAGAGTTAAACAGTTTACCCAGTTTAAACGTTTTGAAAAGTTTATAATCTTAATCCCTTACAGTCAAAATTAATTTACTATTACATATTTAAACTATTATGTTTTTGCTACAGTGCAGATGTAAATTTGTTGGAGATCTTCTGCGAATATGTCGACACCTTAGCAATTTAGATATAAAACATGTTATTGACTTTAGGCATAATTGGTCTTAATAAACAACTTTTCTTCTCAATAAAGGATATTAATTTATTTCTGCTTTTATTGATTACACAAATTCGGTCCATGTTGTTACACAGGATGTGGCAAATACTTAAACTTCGGTTTGATAAAATCAGCTCATTTGGAGATGGAAAATGAAACAGGTTTCCTGGAGACTTGAGTATAAAAAAATCGGATCATAAGTGATCGACTGTGAATGACGAGTGTCTTCACACCAGTGTCATCGTGTTTAAGATATTTTTGCACTCGTAGGATGAAGTTCGCAGTCCAGTCTCCTTCAGTTTGCGGTTCTGTGGAGGAGTCCGGTCAATTTGAGCTGCCTGTCCTTCGAGGTTCAGTCAAAGAATAAATCCTCCCCCTCTCACATCACCAGAGCAGACATTACGCAGAGAGACAGCTAATTAATCGGCATCAAACTTCCCCGCGCTCTCCCTCAGCAGTGAGGAGGGGAGGGGGTGCCGAGCAGTGGCAGCAATAAAAATGAACTGCTCTCTTTCTGAGCTCAGACCAGCAGCAGCAGAGAGCTACCGTCATCGCCGTGCAAGGAGACCGAAGGACGGCAAGATCCACTTTTTTTTGTCTCGTTTTTATGTTTTCTGATGACGGATGAGCCGCTCTGAGATAACGAAGAGCCGCACTGGCTAGAAGCGATTTTTACAACTCAGAAGCTGGTGGATGGAGCTGAGCATTCTCTGCTGAAGTCTCCAGTGCACACTCAGGAAGAAGGAACCACTAATTGGGCTGTGCTCTGTGATCCTGGATCTGAAATGGTTTTAAAGCAGCATCCCGTGTCTTGAGGCAGTCTAACTTTGGCATCATGTTTTATTTAGACTAAATGTAAACTCAAAGGGGTTGTGTTGATTGGAAAAGATATTTTTTTTATTTGAAGCAGTCTGGTTTTCCATGGTTTATTCATTATGGCAGGGCCAAAACCCACTGGATCGGTTTGCTCTCATTTTTTCGGTTGCACTTTGAGAAGGTTCCAGAGTTTCTAGAGCTTTCTTTATTCCACTTACATTGCTCTTATTCGGCCCCCAGCAGAGTTTGATGTGGATTACCAGCAGTTTGCTTCTCTGAATCAGCAGCGTGATGTTCATGTCTGTGTGGTACGCAAAGAAGATGGGCAGCAGATTCCTCAGTAATGTACGGAAAGCCAAGAAGTATCGACGTCATAAGATGGTAGGCAAGTTTTAAAGACACCTGGGTTCCTGACTTGGTGCTTAATGCAAAGCTGTCATCATAAATGTTTTTCTTTTTTTTTTTTTGTCATTCAGTGGGAGAATTCATATGTGATCATTGCAAATATTGTGATGAGTATTTAATGCTTCATTAAAATCAGGCTGATAAATAGATATATGCATTAAAATAACATACTGCCATTGTAGTGAATTGGACCAACCAAGACTGAGTCAAGTTAAAACTAATGAGACACATTTCAGGATTTCCACCAGAAAACTTGCTAAGCCTGGCGCTCGGGGTGCTGGGTCCGTCAGTCATCCATTCATCCATCATTCAGCCGCCTGCCGTGTTTTTGAGTTCGAAAATGTTTAAAGTTGACAGAAATTTGAAAATATTACTTAATAATTATGCATTATTGGAAGACTGTAAGATTAATATCTAAACACCAACTATAAAGTCTTACAAAAAGGCAATAATTAAAAAAAAGCTAAGATAACTTAGCAATGCCAAGCCTGGTGGGGACACAAGTAAAGCCTGGAGGCCTGCCAGGCTTATAACACACCGAGGGAAACCCTGCATTCAATGAACATTGATGTATTAATATTTACTGACATTTACAGCTACAGATATAGCTGAAGATGTTTAAACCAAATCTTCCTGCAGCAGCTAATTAGCAAGCTAGCCTACAAACAGCTTCAAACCAGTGGACATAATGGTTAAAATCAGGTTTTCATTTCAAGATCCAAATTTATTTGCCAGCAGGCCTTAGGAAGAAAAATCCTGAGTCCTGCATGTCTGAGTCTGATCATTGAACTACAGTATCCAGTTTCCTGCACAGTAATTTAGCAACTGATGTTCTAACAGGAGTTTCCACAGGACAATTTTATATTCCCAAACACACAAAAAGCCTCAATACACACAGCTACAGGGTTTAATCTCATCACAATGATTTTGTGCAGGGCAGTTTAAACTTAACGCCAAATTATGGGCTAAAACCTGCATCCTTCCTCTTTGTTTTTATACGACTTGTTAACAGTTTAGGTTGCAACAAATGTTAATGTTGTTCCAGTTCATTTAAAAACAAAACCCTCAATAGGAGGAATTCAATTTAATCAATCTTATGTTTGGGCTTGAAGCCTCCAAAATGTGACAGTGTAACATTAAGAAAAAATTCTCGTAGCGTTTATTTATTGTTTTTTATTCACTCGCTTACATCACAAAGTGGTGCATAGTGGTTGAGGTGAATAAGTAGTAGATGTGAGTCACATTCAGCGATTTATTTAGTGCAGTGATTTATTTCAAAGAACATTTTATTGGCATGGAAAGGGGGCATAGTGGTAAACTGGGTGTCTCATCTGCAGAGGCTTTTCCACGTCGAGGCCTTCGCAACATGTCATTCTCTCCTCCCTTTGCCAATTTCCTCTATGATTACTGTCAGTAAAGGTGGCCAGACACACACAAAAGGAAAATCTTTAAAGAAAAATAACATTTTACTGACTGTAAATCAGTGGATTTGCTTTGAGGAGAAAAATACATGTTTTCACTTTCAGCAAAAGTTTCCAATACGCCAATAAAACTCACAAGATTTGCTGCTAATCCCTTTTTAGAAACAAACAATAGAGAAGTCTGAGCAGAGACTAAATATAGCAACAAAGCGGTTGGTGCGGCTGTCTGAGGATTACAAGATGTTAAAGACAGCCAGTGCACTGCAGCAACCAGTTCAGTCTCTCTTTTACAATCAAGGTATTTCCAAGTGAAATCACAAATGGAACAAAGACTGGAGTTTAAACAGAGACTCAGATGTGAATAATTAAAAATTCCCATGTTCTGAACATCCCAGCTAGTAACAGTTTCTAAATATTTCTGCTTTATTAATATAAAGCTGCTCTTGAACAAGGAGACCGAAGGCGCACAAGCTTTATTAGCAAAACATTACCGTGAAGTCCACAGCTTTAAGTGTGTGAGTTTATTGTGTGGATTCGATTTGAGGAAATAATCTTGCTGCATATAGATGCTTCCTCTGTGGAGGATGAAGAGCAATGCCGTCTGCAGAGACATGCCAGAGGAGAGCTTGGCTGAATAGCTTGTGCTGAAATATAGGTGGGAAAGAGCAGCCAAGCCCTGTAAATCCTCACAGCCCCTGATGCTGAAAGACTTGACAGAGTGGGAGAGAGGACACTGTCAAATTCCCTGCAGGGAAATTGTCTGCACTGTAGGCTTAGTTTCTGCCGGCTATACTTATTATCTCTCCCACCAGATAAAGATGTGTTTGACGTAGTGTTCAGCAGTAGACCCAGGCAACACAATGAAGCCTTTACACAGGCACCATTACAATCGAACAGAGAGCAATGAAACACCCAAAGCTATTTGTGGAAACCATGGGGGGGTTTTATGTTCTCTCTTAGATATAACATGTTCACCGAGTTACACTTTAACCTCTTATTGTGTAAAAGTCACCGTATCTATGGATTGTTGCAGGGAAATCACAATAAAGCAAATTATTTCTATTAGTACTGCGTAAATGTTAGTGCACGGTGACTTAATCTTGTATGTGTGCTGCAACAATGATAGGCAGTGCATGTAATGATGTAAATAACACATATTGATGGTGGAAAGTTGCACATTTTCTGTGCAAGTAACCCTGAGTCATTTTCACAAACTGACTTGGCTGACCAAATGAAAAAGTGTTTGTTAAAAGAAGTGGTCCCACAGAAACATGATTCAAAGCTTCACCCATGTAATAACATTCAGAAAAGACGCTGGCAGGTTGTGTCTCTTTCCACGAGTCGCTCTGCCTTCTGATGATCAGTTTACGGTGAGCAGGCTTTGATGGCATCAGTACTGATTAAAGGGGCAATTTAAAACATTGTTTTGACACAGTTTAAGAAAAGATCTTCCTTGTATTTCTTAGTTATGATTCATAGTCAAAGGAAACCTGGATGACTGAACCTATGCACATTATAAATTTATAAACCATCACTTTGAATATCTGAAGCAGTTTTTCCTGATGGGTTTTTCAAACATAATGGCTGCTTAGTTATTAGGGACCTCAAGAATAATTGTTGATACAGATCATTATTATATATTTTTTTATGTTTCAGACCCAAAGACGAACATATGCATCATGAAAAATATACAACTAATAATTATTGCTTTGTTTTAAATACCGTGAAGGCTTACAGACAATTTAATTTTCTAAATCTGCATTAGCAGTAAAAAATGTACACAGCCTTGTTGACAGGCCAGATCTGTGTTCTTCCAACTTTAACGCACTTTTTGTTTGAAAAATAAAGTTTTACAGATATTTGATACGTTTATTTGGTTCCTGCTGCTTTGACTTCATACCAACTTTTGTCACTCCTACTAAATTAAACTATATAGCAACTCTCATCACAAAAAATTGGCACAGAAAACATTCAGATTAAAACATGTTATAGATATACAGTCTCTCTGTGCGTCGCTGAAGGATCGTTGCTGGCAGGCAGTTTATCTTAAGAGCTGGGAAATGAATTGAGTGTGGCTGTTTTGTTGTTCGTGTGTGTCGCAGCTGTCAGGTCTGTGAAGGTCAGCAGGCTGGTTTCATACTGCTCTTTGCTGTTGTAAGCACTTTAGATACACTGTCTTCTCCATGTTAATCAGTTTGGTAAAGCACAGGATGTGCTTTCCAACGAACAAATGCCTCACTGTGTGTTTCCATCTTTCAGGATTACCTTGGCGATGGAACGCGTCCGAGACAGAAACATGAATGAACAAGAACGTAGCGAAGCTCAGTTAGAGGTTTCTGGAGCTGCTTTTTAATATGCAAGCCTATGCTGTCTTATTGTGGTTCGATTTTGTTACACCTTTGGGAAAAGCTTCTGGAGGAGCTAAGATCAGGGATGCTGCAGTGATTTTATGAATAGTGTCTGTCTTCCAAAAGTATTGAGGTTGTTTAGATATTGTTACATTAAAACCCCAAGATCTTGTGGAATAGCGCAGGAATCTGTGATTAGAAGAGCTTTTTTGGCACGTGGTTGTCCAGTAGTCCTTCCAAACTGAGCAAAGTTTTAAAATGTGAATCAGCTGAAAATTTACAAAATAATCACAATCTGTGGATAGTTTTATGTACTTTAATTATTAGGTCAGACACCGCCTGCTCTGTGTCCGTACCTTCAATAGGTGTGGATTTTAGTGGATGTAATTGTCCTGTTTTGAAAGTTAAATTTGTCAAAGACCTGAATGAAAATCACAAACTGTCTTTATTTTTCAAGGTTGTGTTGGTTTTCAGGAAAATAAAAAAAAACATATTTAGTAGAATAGAAGTGTAAAGATTGCTGACCTGTTATAAACCAACAAAAACTAGAGCTGTGTGTTTGGAGGACTGTGATGCAAAGTCACCAAATTGTTAGGGAGGGATGAAGAAGAAAGAAACTCATGAGAACTTCTGCATAGGAGACAAGAAGAGCGGTGGCAGCAACATACTGTTGCAATTACTTTCTACAGAAAAACCTGAAGTCAAGGCTACTGACGTCTTGAGACAGGGTTGAAGGTTGAGAAGATTATTAGTTTTTTGACAGGATAACAGCTTGAAACTTACAACCAGATCTACAACAGGAAGCTTATTCATTTGGTATTTGAGGTACTATTTTATGACAAGTTTTCTCCAGACACTGTCCATCCAGTTTGACTGACTTGTAGACATTTTGCAAAAAAAGAAGAATGGGCAAAATGTTCACTTTCTAGATGTAACTGAGGAAATGTAGGGAGGCTGAACTCACATTAACCACATATCATTTCCCTCCAACTTCACACTCTTTATCCTTCCTCACACTTTTCTCTCGAGTTCTCTTTGGAAGAAGCTAAGAAGGCATATTATTGTAAAGACAAACATCCTCACACCTCAAACAAGCTTAAGAAAAAGCCTCGCCTGTAAGGCTGAAACAAAACAATGCCCCCAAATCCCCATCCTCTCACTGACTCTCTACGTATTGTTCCACGCTTTCTTCTTGATGAATAACTATTGTAAACCTTGATAATTGGTCCATCCATTAATTTTGCACTAATGATATTGACTGCTACGTTGCAGCTCGTAAAAAAAAAAAGGCAACCAGGAGGGACAGTCATTGTCCTCACAGAGGATAATTGGGCTAACGGTGTGACTTGACACCATCGTTTTACCAACGCGGCTGTGTCCTCTTCATCCTTGGAGCATGCTGGATCATCGCCCATGTTCTGTCACTGCAGCTGCGTATTATAATTTAACTCTGTGCTTTTAAAAGACCTGCTGGACAGCGGGCGGACATCTTAGTCCTCGGTATTCATGAAATCACCATTTACAACAGCAGTACGTACAAGCTGTAATTTAATTAGGCCAGTAGCTGCTGCAACACAAAGCAAACACCAAGAAGCTCAATCAGATAGCCAGGTTTATTTTTGTGTCTGTAATGGGTGGTGTAGCAACAAATGGTTGTGGAGTGGTGCTTTTTGTCTTTTAGCAGAGTGAGAACTGTATTATGATGACTAAGAGCTGGAAAGGCCATCACTCTTGGCTGTTTTTGCAGCTTTCAGCTTCATATTGGAGCTTCTGTGATTACTTTGTGTCATTAAAGCTTTTTTCTTCCCCTCTGCCTCCAGGGACACACTCCTCCAGTGGTGGTGAACACTGACACACTTGATGGCTCGCCATATGTAAGAATAAAGTTTAATACTCTCTTTATTATCTTTTTTTTTTTGTCATGCTCTATAGCTGTCCTCATAACCGATTGGTGTTATATGTCTTAACCCTTAATGCAACAACGTTATTGCTGAGTATTTCACTCTGTGTGACCGTTTTTGGTGGAAACACTGAGTTCCTACAGAAATTTCAGGTGGAAAAGAAACATTTTCTATCCTTTTAGTAAACTTTTTATGGATAGACGGATGAAGGGGCAGAAGGACGGGAGTTAAGAGTCGACTTTATCATCAGTCGTCGGAAAAGAGGATGAGACTTTCCACAATAATGTTGGTTTCACAAAGCTGCTGCACTCAGAAAACTTTTTTCTGGGTCAGAACCTAGAAACAGCTGTTATGAAAGTTTCCTGTTACCGCTGGGATTTTTTTAATTACAGCAGAAAGGTTGGTATTTTTAGTTAAGTTGTTCATTCAGAAGTGAGATCAGCCTAACAGAAGTGCTGCCTTATCAGTCACAAACACTTGATCACATTTCAATAACATGGATTGTGTTATTGAAATTTACTGTGCATCTGGAATCATAGAGGAAGGTAAAAATGGCTTAAATATGATGGTTTCTCCTGACAGGTAAACGGGACAGAAGGAGAAATTGAGTATGAGGAAATCACATTGGAAAGAGTGAGTTTGGGAATTTCATATCTCAAATCTTTGTCCTCAGATTTTTGCTTCATAATTTATCGCTAGAATCTAAAATCAGATTTTTGAGATAGAAGTGTTACGTTTGTGTTTTCGCTCTGCAGGGCAATTCGGGCCTGGGCTTCAGCATAGCAGGGGGCACAGACAACCCTCACGTCGGGGACGACCCCAGTATCTTCATCACCAAAATTATACCGGGAGGAGCCGCGGCTCAGGATGGACGGCTCAGGTAGATTATTCCTTCAAACGAGACCAGGACTCAGAAATGGATGCTCCTGCAGCTAAAAGGCATTAAAAAAAAACCTCTCATACAATTTGATTTTTGTAACAAAATGTAAAAAAAAAAAACTGCTGGCAGCAAATCTTAGATGTAAATATTGTGCTTTTACCAAATGGGCTGTGGCAAATTAAATGTGCAATTAAAATTAAGGCATTAACGGGTAGCAGGAAGTCATTACAGTCAAATACAATAAAGGTTTTATTTTCCCATTATAAACAATAAAAGCGTCGTCTTCCTCTTGAAGACAATGGAACAGAGTTTCCCTCTCAGAATAAATATAATAAGCTCATAGATTGTTCTGCTGATTATGCTGCAATAGACAGAATATGCACAGGCATCTTCCTATTTCCAACTGACCTAAAAATGTCTGTCTGAAGTGACTGAAGCAGCAAAGCCGTTTATTAGTCTTTGCAGCTCGACACCAGCAAATGCACAGTAATAAAAGTGAAAACATTTCTCAAAGACTACTGCAGTTCTTGTTAGAAAATGCAGCTTTATTTACCAATACCAAATTACTTATCCACAAACTGACCGAAAGAAAAAAAGAAAAGAAAAAGTGACAGCTTTTATAAAAACAATCACACTGCGTCAACAGGGATTGGTTTCTTTCTGAAATAGGAACAGCTTCCTCTGGTTGAAACTCCCACATTTAATACCATATTTGGTGTTGCAAACTCCTACAAACCACCGTTTATGTTTTGGATCATTCTCATGGCCAAATACCCAATGGGTTTCAATTGACTGTATTTAAAATGTGGTGTTTCCAAAAGGTTTTGATGAACACGGTTTCTAGAGCATTTTATCCAGCCGGCTGGATCACTGCTGGATGAATGTTTGAGAGCTCGGTGCTTCCAGTGTTACATTTCATAGTAAAACCTTATGTAAGCAGCCAAGGACAGCAGGATGATTTCCTAGAGATCAATAGTTTTCTGTGGTTAAATCTCCATCTTCACCTATTCAAAATTCTGCAAGCTATCATTTAAATTGCATAGTTTAGCTAATTGTTTTATTTCAGACCCGATGATGATGTATTTTCAGTTGAGCTGTGCAGACTGCCAGACTTTAATACCAGGTATTTTAAAGAGTTGAAAATGCTATCTGCCCTAACATAGCCTCTGAACAACTATTGAACAACTCATTCTGTGTTTTCACATTTCCCACCCACAGTCTATCTCTGCATCTCTCTCTCTCTCTCTCCTTCTCTCCGTTTTTTTAGCGTGAACGACTGCATCCTCTTTGTGAATGATGTTGATGTGAGGGAGGTGACACACAGCCAAGCTGTAGAGGCCCTGAAGGAGGCAGGTGCTATTGTCCGCCTCTATGTTCTCCGCAGAAAACCAGCAGCAGAAAAAGTCACTGAAATCAAACTAATCAAAGGGCCTAAAGGTAAGCAACTACAGCGTGTAAACCGTCAACCCTCTTGAGCGAGCTCTCAGATGCCGTGCACCCAGATCTGCCCTCAGGATTTTACAAAATCTGCTGTGTGTTAACCCACACTTTCAGCTTCCCTCGTATCTCTCCTTCTTCTCAGGATTAGGTTTCAGCATCGCCGGAGGGGTGGGAAACCAGCACATCCCGGGAGATAACAGCATCTACGTCACCAAGATCATCGAAGGCGGGGCGGCTCATAAAGACGGCCGCCTGCAGATCGGGGACAAAATCTTAGCGGTCGGTCACTCAAAAAAATGTTAACTGTGCCAACGCACCCACACACAAACAACAACATGTCACAGACTGTCTGAGACCCACATCCTCTGAACACATGGATGCATATTCACACATTTACACACTCGCATATTGTGTGCTGAAGCAGTAACGACCCAGCGCCAAGATAATTACAGCTGTGATTTTTACTGCCAGACAATACTTTCATTACCATCTTAATATGTGTGTAGGATTGAGAGCTGTAAATATTTATTCGTATCGCAGCGAAAATGATTCTCAAGCAGCATTACTGCCATCTGCTGGACAAGACAGAAAGTCACACCAGAAACTCCAAAATGATTCTCAGTTTAAAGGCTTTAAGTTTAAAGTTTAAGTTTAAACACAGCGTTACGTGTTTAAATGCTGCGTCACTGATATGCAGCTTTATTGTTACCTTAAATTAATAGCTGAGAATTTTTTTTATGATTTGATGGTTCTGTTAAGTCTTAAGACTATTCCAGATATTTAAAATTATTTTTTCAACCTTTTAACTGTCATCTTGTTTTGATTAGGAGGTTATTTACATTGTTCATGTTCTGATTATGGTTTCTGGACGTTTTGTTTGTCTCCTTTTGCTGTTAACGTCATTGTATGTGTTTGTATGTTGGTGTCTTTTCATGTAAATGGATGCTGACAATGTTATGAACCAGTTTCCCTACGGAAACAAACAGCCATCTATCTTGTGCATAAGCACTTATCCTCTTACAATCCACTGAGACTTTGACTAAAACAACTAGAAAAGGTACAAAAGTTGTTTTTGTTTTTTGTTAACATTTCTTTACTTCTGTATTTTACTAGAAATACTTTATATGTTCTGCTGTCACTGGGTTTGTCATCCCAGGAAAGTTTCTACTTTCTACTTCAGTTTTCCATGAAAATAATCAACATCTTTTCCAAATCACTCAGCATAAACAGAAGTATGTTGTACAACTGCAGCCACAGTGAAACATGTGATCCTGCAAAGAACATTTATTTTTTTACACTGGACACTATGTAGTTGCATGAAATAAATACACACTTGAGGCTCAGATTTGGCCTTATTAATACATCAAGCGAGATTTCTGTTGCAGATGAAATACTTGTTTCTAACATTTAGACCAAACAACAAACTTTGAACTGTCTTATTAAGAGTTCCTGTAATTTTTTAATCTTAATGTAGTCCTGCTCATGTTTGACTGCATTTCGTTACAAATCCAGGTGAACAACGTGTGTCTGGAGGACGTGATGCATGAGGACGCGGTGGGAGCGCTGAAGAACACAGCTGAGGTGGTGTACCTCAGGGTGGCCAAGCCAAACAACCTCTTTCTGACAAACTCCTACAACCCACCAGACCTCACCAGCAGTAAGCACAGCTGCATGTTGATGTCTGTCCACCGGGAAACTCGATCTAAGACAGAAGATGTGAACGCTGAATACCTCCTTATATTTCTATTAAAAGCGTCGTAATCAAGTTCTTCCACCTGAAATGCAAACACAACAAGAAATCAGTTTAGGTGGAAACTCACTCCACCTTTATTTATTTATTTTCTTCAAATCTTTATTTCTGTGAGAGATTATGTCTCTGGGAAAAAATGCATTTGGACATTCAAAAATATGTTGATGCTGCATTTGTATCAGTTTATACAAACGGTATTCATTTAGTGGAAAAGGGAAACTTTTCAAACCAACTTGGCAATATGTGGAAAAGTGTGAGCTTCCTAAACATTACACCTTTTACCAACAAATGATCATTGATCATCACTATGGAGAAATCTTGGCCCACTCTTCTTTAAAGAATAGTTTTAATTTTAAGACAGTGATATGAGATTTAAGTTGGATTTAAGTCTATTTTGACTTTAACTAGGCCACTGCAGAGCCTGCTTTTCAGTTTTTTGAGCAATTCAGCTGAATCACTGACCTTTTGTACTTCATAAACTTATGGCTGCACGTTCTTCAAGATTTCCCTTTAGAAAGTAAACTTAATGGTTCCTTCAGCTGTAAATTATCGCCACGTTTCACTGTTGATATATTGTTCCTTTTCCTGAAATGCTGTTAGCGTGAGGCCAGATGTTACAGGGCACAGACTTTCTAAAAGTTAACACTTTTATCTCATCAATCCACAGAATATTTTTCTTACAGGAATCACCTGGAAGGTTTTTTTTTTTGGAACATGTAAACCAAGCCTTTGTGCTTCATTATATCAAGAGTAGTTTTGTTCTTTAAACTCTCCCCTTGATGCTATTTTTGCTCAATGTCTTTCTTACATTTGGTTCATGAACTCTGACCCTGACTCAAGTGAGAGATGCAGATCTTTAGATGTTGTCCTTCGTTCTTTTGTGGCATCTTGAAATAATTTTGATCCGCCGGCTGCTCCGAGAAGCTGAGCTAAAGTTCGAAGTCTCCTCTGTGAATAAAGGCCTCCAGTTTGCTGGACTCCCAAAGCTTCAGAAATGGTTTTGTAAACCTTCCCCGACTGATGGATCTTCATGACTCTGTTTATCATCATCTTACCGTGTTTTGGCTTTCCAGATCTTTCAGTCGACTTTATGTTGTTAGACAGGGTCAGCGATTCCTCAACTCTTCAGGTCTGGATGTGGTTTCTGAAGTTAAACTGTGGCTTAATAAGGGAGACGGTTACTTTTCCACAAACCCCAGGTTGTCTGATGTTACAATTTGTTTGATGTTCTGAAAAATGTAGGTGAAAGAGAAAAAGCAGAACCAGATGAAATATGTAATGGACAAATACTTATGTGACAGCATGTAGCTTCTCACTTTCAGATGTCATTTGTGAGGCTGAACGTTTACGTTTATAAATGTTATAAATGTTAGCATAATGCTAAAGCTATTTCCTGTAACTTTTCTTTTACTAGAGCAAACTGTAGACTAAAATCCTGAGTACACTTCATTTCTGAGTTACATTAAACAGTTTGTGATTTACAATTCACTTATTCGTACAGCGTGACGGAAAAAAACGTATCATATTTTATGTCCAGGACTGCTCTGCTATATAATCCCTCTTTTGGTTTCTCGTGTGTTTTTCCAGCATATTCCCATATGGACACTGAACTTAGCCACCCCAACTATCTTGGATCAGATTACCCACAAGCCCTCACCCCCACCTCGCCGAGTCGCTTTTCTCCTGTCCTGCACGGCCTGATGGGAGACGACGACATACCCAGGTGATTTTTGAAGCACCACGTTGCATCACTGATCCACAACTTTTTCCAGTAGAGTTTGTATAACCAATTAGATGAATCCTGGTTGCAGAGAGCCTCGCAGAGTCTTGATTCACCGAGGCTCTACGGGCCTGGGCTTCAACATTGTAGGGGGAGAGGATGGAGAGGGCATATTTATCTCCTTCATCCTGGCAGGAGGGCCAGCCGACCTCAGCGGGGAGCTTCACAAGGGCGATCAGATCCTTAGTGTAATGACATCTTCTGTCACCACAAATTTGAAACACATATGCCTACCAGATGGGGCTGTAAACATTCTCGCTGTTTGTACATTTCATAGGTTAATGGCGTGGATTTGCGCATGGCCACGCATGAGCAGGCTGCCGCGGCTCTGAAGAACGCCGGCCAGACCGTAACCATCATCGCTCAGTACAGGCCCGAAGGTAGAACCGCTGCACACGTTTTCACTCCACTTTCCATATAATTTGCATAGATCGCCTAACTGATTACTCAAGCAGTAACACTTGCAGCTTTTAGCACCGAGGACGTCTCAGAATGTGTTTGGGGGATGATTACATTTTTTATGAGGTTTCATTAGATTAGTGTCATCCATTGGAGAGATGAGCTTGATTTCGGTTTGCTACCTCTGGCGAAGTGTGTTCATTTGTTTACTGTGGCAGCCACAATATATCCTAAAGTGATAGCAGCGACACCAAAACATTTTGTAGGACTAAAACTCACTGATCAAATCACAGGGAGAATCAGAATTATAGCTCATTATAAGATGCAATTATCTCCATGCCACTTTTATAAGGCACATATTGTAGCTTTTACAACTTTTCCATTTTAATGTAATGATATTCATTACCATTTCTGAAGTTAAGAGGTATATTTTCTTTGCTTGTCTTTTTTAGAAGTGAAACAGCACAATGACAATCCCAGTCTTCCTGCAGTTTGTTGCTCTTCTGTTTTTCTGTGGTGAAAAATGTCAATTAGGAAAATAAATATTTAAATCTTTAATCTTTGATCAATTTTCTCACAACTCTAGAGCATCACATCAGTCGAGCTATAACTTTATTCGAATATTTAAGGTTTCTTGCCTCTAAAATCGGGACATTTTAAGTAGCTGGACATTAAATAAATGCATTTTTTCTCTTTTAGAGTACAGCCGTTTTGAAGCTAAAATCCATGACTTGCGGGAGCAGCTGATGAACAGCAGCATGGGCTCTGGGACTACAACCCTAAGGAGTAACCCAAAGAGAGGCTTCTACATCAGGTACTGAAGGAGAGATCTCACGGTTTATGTATTTTTTCATGGATCCTGATAATTTTATGAATAACGTTATGTTTTATTTGTTAGAAATGAGGTTGCTAGCCTTCGAAGTTCAACTAAATTATTACTTATTACTTAAAGAAATTGTTACTCAGGATTAAAGACTCACTTAATGTGGTCACAGTTAAGTGAGTCTTTAAATTGTCTGCTTAGAAATGGAAAATAAAGTAGAACCTCACTAACTGGCTAACAGTACAAGTGTTTTGTGAGCTAATAATGCTGTATGACAATTTTCCTTCCTTCAGCAGAGTCATAGCTGTGACTTTAGTTATAATCCTTCTTGAAGTGGACATTTAGGTAAAACTGAGAATCATGAAATGCTTGTTTGAACTCTTGCATCACTCAGGGCTCTTTTTGACTACGACAAGACGGCGGACTGCGGTTTCCTCAGTCAAGCCCTGGGCTTCAAGTTTGGGGACGTTCTGCATGTGTTGGACTGCGGTGATGAAGAATGGTGGCAGGCCCGGAAGGTCAGCCCGCAGAACGAGGCTGAGGAGGTCGGCTTCATCCCCAGCAAACACAGGTCAGGGAACGATCTTGCCTTGGGATCCAGCAGCTGCTAAGAACTTTGTGTGAGCAATGTTGTCGAATCTGTCATTTCACCAGGGTGGAAAGAAAAGAGTGGTCTCGTGTTAACACCAAAGAGAGGGTGAGTTCACTCACGACACTTCAAATCTGAGTTTTTCATGCATGTTGTAATCTTTGTTCTCCTCTGTATTGCAGGACCACGGTCGAGACAGTGTGGGCACTCAAGGTGATTAGCATATGGATGAGCTTTAGCTTGATGTTCAGATTAGTTAGTCTTGAATCCATCTACCTGGGTTTGTTGACTTGAACTCAGTATCTTTGCTTGTAGATGAAACATTTGTGAGTTTCATCATTCAGAAGCGTAAAGGTCTCCCTCAGCCTCCAATGAACCGGATTTAGGGAAAATATTTGAATGTCTCCTAAATTAAAACAGCAGCGCTCGTCACAGATAAATACGTGTTCAAATTTAGAGACACACATGGAGAAACAAAGCCAGATCTCATTTTGAAATAATGAAAAGAACTGCGGCTGATTGCTGCTGTGTTCTGTCACCAGGGAGAGATAAAACCCCACACAGTTATGAGACAGTTACTCAAGTGGAAGGTAAGACCTCACAGAGGCATGTTTTGAGCCCGCTATCCAAGTCTTTAATGTGACATTTCATTTTTGTTTTTATTTCTCTTTTGTGATTGAAGCCGCTCTGTTTGCGCTCTCTCTCTCTCTCTCTCTCTCTCCGTCTCCCTGTAAGTACATTACGCAAGGCCGATCATCATTCTGGGTCCAGTGAAGGACAGGATAAATGACGACCTGTTGTCTGAGTTCCCTGATAAGTTCGGATCCTGTGTCCCTCGTGAGTAATTTTGCTGTCGCTCTCGGAGACTGATCTACTCCGTGCTTTTTGTTCGACGTCGCCGCTGCCACCAGTAGAGGTTTCAGGATGACGTGTGAATAAAAGCGACTGTTTTGATTCTGAGATGCATAACGGGATGTTCGCCTGCATTCATTTGACTCTGCTCGTCCTTCCTTTGACAGACACAACGCGGCCTAAGAGGGATTACGAGGTGGACGGGCGAGACTACCATTTTGTGTCCTCCAGGGAACAGATGGAAAAGGACATCCAGAGCCACCGGTTCATTGAAGCCGGGCAATACAACAGTCATCTGTACGGCACCAGCGTGCAGAGCGTCCGCGAGGTGGCCGAGCAAGTGAGCAGCCATCTTTTCCTCTCTGCAAAAGCAACACAAAAAAATCAGAACCATCTTATAATACGAATGGTTTCTATGTAAACTGCTGCCACTGTTTTTCAAAGAATTGTCAAATTTTAAGTCTGCAGTTCTGAAAGCTGGCAGAACTAAAACTTCATCAAAATGTGATTCTATAGAATATGCAAAACCCCAAAACTCTCCTTTATAAACCACATATTTCTCTCTCATCCTTACTGCACGAGAAAAATACGTAACTAATTACACTTAGTCTCTGGTGTCTTATCGTCCAGCCATTTAGCAGCTTAATCAAAAGTGAACTTGGTGTTTTCTTTTCATCACCCAAAACAATTCATGTCTTTGTTGTTTATCTTTTTGTCCGAGCAGCAGGGAAAACACTGCATCCTGGATGTTTCAGCTAACGCCGTGCGTAGACTACAAGCTGCTCAACTTCATCCCATTGCAATCTTCGTCCGGCCCAAGTCACTGGAGAATGTTTTGTACGTATTTTAAAAGCGATTCCTTCAGCGATTGTTGTTGCAACAGAAAACGGTGTGTGATGAAGTTTCTGCATGTGGCATCACCAGAGAAATCAACACTCGCCTGACGGAGGAGCAGGCCAGGAAAGCAATGGACCGAGCCCTCAAACTAGAACAGGACTTCATCGAATGCTTCTCAGGTAAAAGCAGACATAAAAATAGGTTTTGTCTCAGTTTATTGACCTACGTTCCTCCATGTTCTCCCCGTGCTCCCGGGTGTTCTCGCTCCAGCTTTTTCCCAAAGACACAATTTTTATTTTATCCTCAGATGAAATGGTGATCTATCCTCACCTAGTGAATAGATGGATGGGCTAATAAAACATTCTCTTACCCATTTCTAATCATTTTTTCTACATTTTTTCCTATCAGTTCAAATGCCAACGCATTGCAACGGCCACATACTCTGCCTTCACAATGATAAGCTGCTTCTGTTTAACTGAGTGAGTTAAATGCTTTGAGCCCTCCTGGTGCCTTTTGGGAGGGCTCAGAGCGTTTTAACATTTCACAGACACATTTAGGGCAAATCTCCCCAGTAGTCGGAGCGCAGATGCCAGGTTTCTTCTCAAATCTGGTGCTGACCGTGATTTACAGCCAGTCACAAAGAGTGAGAATCATTTTCCGGATGTTGTGTTTTAGGTAAAATACGACGCGTTCTACAGCAGCCTGTGCATTAAATCACAGGATGCTGTGATTTTTGTCAACGTTTTCTTACCTCCTCTCTGCTTTCCGGTGGCAGCCGTCGTGGAAGGGGAGAGCTTTGAAGAGGTTTATCACAAAGTAAAGACAGTGATCGAAGAGCAATCAGGGCCTTACATCTGGATCCCCACTCGGGAGAGGCTGTGATGCTGCAACCGACCCGACCTGCCCTCGCCTCCCGACCCTCACAGCCACAGACCGCCGCCGCCATCCACCATTCACAGCCGAGCCTCCAGCTCCCGTCCTCCCGTCCTCCAGCGAAGTCCGTGCTTAGGCGACCGCCGCTTAACGACACAGAGAGACTAATGCCTGCAAAGAGCGGGGAAGCACGGGAAACGACACCGCGAGGCAAGTAAGGATACCAAAAAGGAGACTTTTTTTTAAGAAAAGAAAAAAAACAAGGTGAACAAGCTGATGTGTAGTTCAACTGAACGACATCGGGAGAAAAGATTTTAGTGTAATTTTACTTTACCATTTAGGATCAGTTGGTATTTAGTATTAAAATGAACGCTGGATTTAAACAATGGCTTCACCAGACTAAATTGGCCAAAATTAACTTGCATTCAACAAAAATCCAGTTTAATGTTTCGGCCATTGAAAATCCACACAGACGGCCACTTTAGGCAAACTTTACCTGCATTTTGATCCTGTATGTGAGCTGCGGTCCATGTTCTGTGGATCTCAAAAGAGCGTAGATGTGTCTGAGTAGACTTTGGACTAAAGCAGAGGGTAGACCTCACTTCTACGTGACGGTTATCCCTGGGATGGAGATGCTAACAAAAGAGCCTTTTAGCATCTCTGGTTTTTTTAAAACAACCTCCTGGTATCTATGGAGAGTACTTCAGATCCTAGTGAGGCCCGCTCCCTCGACCAGGAGTCTTTTCTCAGCACTTTTTGTCAACCTCTTCTTGGTTCTTGGTGCACACTTGAAACAACATCTCTGTAACCAAGACAAGCATTTCTTCTGTTGCCCATTTTAAATATTGTGAGGCGGATTTTAGAGGCGTTGCAGTTAATTTTGGTTAAAAGCTCATTAAGCTGAAGCATGCATCTTCACTGATGGAGTTATCAGACAAAAACAGAGGAAAGAAAAACATCTCAGAAAAAATAGGAAAAACAAAGAACGGCTAAAAGGTGCAAATATTTGAACTTTCTCACGTTTTGTCATGTTCAAACCACAACTTTGTATGATTTGTGATAAGTGAACAGAATATTGTTCATAATTGTTAAGTGGACAGAGAAGGATTTATGCTTTCCAAAGTTATTTTACAAATTAAAATTTGAAAAATCTCGTTGTGGATTTGCATTCAACCCCCATGAGTCAATTCTTGGTAGAAACTCTTTAAAATGCAAAAGCTAAAATGTCTTTATCTAGTCTGGAAGAGTCCAAAGTTTTGCTCATTGAAACTGGATGGACACTGTGTGTCACGATCAACTTTGAAGCTTTGCCAGAGATTTCTTATTGGGTTTAGTCCTCGCCTTTGACTGGGACGTTATTATTCTTTGATCGCAGCCGTTCCATTGCAGCTCCGGTTATATGTTTAAAGTCTTTTCTCAGAGATGAATCTCTCCCCCCAGTGGATTGTTCCCAGGACAATCCTGCGCTTATCTCCATTTATCCATCAGATTTAACCAGCTTTTGTGTCCTTGCTAAAGAAAAACACCCCACAGCATGATGCTGCCACCACTCTGTGACTGTGTGTGGACGGCGTTCTCAGTCTGATGTGGAGTTTCAGAAAGTTATTTCAGCTTTTCTATCTAAGAATTCTTATTACTTCTTCATAGGGGTCTAAATATAAATATGCATGGCTATTTTCAGATTTTTATCCACTGAATATTTTTGAAATAATATTTCCCTTTCTTCCCACCTCACAAATATGCACCACTTTCTGCTGGTCTGGCTCGTAATACTTCAACATTTGAAGTTTTGAGGTTGCTGCATGACAAAACGTGGCAAAGCTCGAGATAAACGGATCCTTTTGCAAGGCACTGTGTGTTCTTCTTCTCTGCCTCTTTATTGCAAAGGAGGGTTTTAGCATGTCTTATAAAAGAAGAGGAGTAAAGAGACGAGAGGCTGGCCATGAGCGGAAACTGATAATCCGACACGGTTTGGCTTCTTATGCACACACGCACCCGCACGCAAAACACACGTACAACCTCGCATCCCATCCAGCGACCCTCACACACACACACACACACACACACGGAGTTGGACCCTCAGCTGTGAACCTGGCACACCCCTCTGCAGCTGTTCTGACCTGCGAGTCAGAATCCAGGATGAATGTTATCTCTCCAGGCACAAACAGCAGAGCTCTCGGCTTCACCTTGCTGGTCGCTCTTCCAGGAGATCCCCTTCCAACGCGCATACATGCACACTGTTTCCAGTGGCCGCAGTATAAGCCATTGCGTGTGTGTGTGTCTGTATCCGTAAGCATCTCTGCACAGCTGTGCATGTGTGAAAACTCCTCTGTGTGTGTGTGAGGAGGAATAGGTCTTCTTTTATTCTCTCTCTTCCACTTTTCTCTGCTTCTTTCTCCCTCTCGAGTCCACACAAATTAACTACAAGTCATGTTTAAAGACTATAAAAAAAAAGAAATGGCCTCTATATATAAATATATATATAAATATATATCTTTTTTATGACAATTTCTAACAGGACTAAGTCTGTAAAGAATAATCAACATTTCCAAATAATATTTCATTGATTTCTTTGGGTAAAATAGTATTTTGGTTGTTGGGTTTACCCTCATACTCTCATTTATTGTTGTCAAGCAAAAAGCTACACAGGTAGAGAAAAAATTAACCATTTAAAGCTGATGTAAAGCAAACGTGACATAAATATGAAACGGTAATATTTTGGGGGAAAAAAATTGTAAAAAAAGAACTAATTGAAAAACATGTGCAATGCAGCTGTGTGTCTCCGTGTGACTGAATGTGTGTGTTTGTTGCAGGAAAGCGGCCATTATATATAAAATATAGATGATGCTATAAGAGGAATCCAGCCTATGGTGGATATGATGTAAAATACATAAATGAGTGGCGTGAGTTTGTGGGTGCGTGCATGAGAGGGTGAGACACACACGTGAAGATGTAGTGCAATACTGCTATGATGTTATGCAATGAAGACGGTTTTATGTGTAAGATTAACAAGAGTATCTATGAAGTTTGCACTGACGGCTATTAAACGCTGGAAATGCCAGCAGGACAGAAACGGCGACTGAAGGAGAAACGAAACCAGAAGCGAGAGTTTTAAGAGCATGTGTTTGTATTATATGTTCTGAATTATAAGAGTGAATATGGAAGTATTGATGGAAATAACCATTCATATTTATTGTTTTTGTTTACCTGCTTCTCTCAGCACAAAGTGGATCTGCTTTTCATGAATGGCAGTTTTGGGGTTTTGGTTTACAGGTGCATGTAAATAAATCTGGAAAAAACAAAAAGATTATAATCAAAAGTCACTTTACTTCTGTAATCAACATGGGAAATTCGTGTGTAGGTTCGCTGCACACAGTGATATATTTCAAACTTTTATTTCTATTAGTCTTATGATTATGGCTTGCAAAAGATTTGACTATTACAAACCAATTAATTCATTAATACATGAAGAAGAAGCTGCTTGTTCGCAGAGTTCAGGCAAAATAATGGAAAGTTTGGTGGAAGAAACACACGGTGAGAGTGAACAGAGTCAGTATTTACAGACCAGTCCAGGAGACAAGCTGCAGGTGTTACATTCCTTGTACGAAGCCTGTCCTGCCCTGGAAACAACATCAGTGTCTGAATATTTACTTTTTTTGCCCAGTTTGTTAAAAGTGCCAGTATAAAAAAATCAGGTTTATAAATTCAAATCTTACATTCAGTGCATGTACTAAACAATAGGCCTGTCACGATGGCACATTTTGCTGGACAATAAATTGTTCCACAAGTTAAAGTAATAAATGATAATATTTTTGTTTTGAGACCATTTTTGAGTCATATAATGGCAAAATTATTCACATGCTCAAAGATCAGTAAACTTTCAATTCTACTGGACGTTGGGACTGGAAGACGTGTTAAAAATTCAAAATAAATAAATAAAACAACAAATAAAATCAATTTTAAAGTCTTTGTAAACATAACTGCCCTAGTTGAGACCAAACTGAAGACTTTTATCATCCAGTTTTGGGTAGAAAGAGAGGAAAAAACAATAAATCAATGGAAATGATTGAGTTTATTTCAGTTTTTCATGTGATTAATCGATTTATTGATTATTGTGACAGGTCTATACAGTACATGGAGTTACTTTTCAATACGTTATCATTCCTGAATGTAAAATGTTCTTTTATTAGTTTTATGTAATAGCTTGACTATAACTCTGGGAAATTTAATTCTGCATATTTGTTAGCTGTAAGCCATAGTCATCAGAATTAATGAGAAAAAAAAGAAGAAATAAATCAATGTGTTCAGAAGTCACCTATTTACTGAGGTTCACTTTTTCAAATTGAATTTCTGAAAAGAAAAACATCAACTTTTCGATGATATTCTGGTTTATTAAGATGCATCTGTTTTATTTATTAAGAACTGTCACTAAAGCTCCATATCGAGTCTGTATATTTTTGTATTTTTCTTTCTTTCTTTTTGTTTTTTTTCGGTCTCCCCCGCCCCACACCGAGGAAGCTCTTGGGTCTTGGATGCAAAACGCTGTAAATACAAATAATGTTTGTTTTTTTCCGCGAGGCTCTCGGCGATCACTATCCTAAACGAGACCAAGTACGAGAGAACCCTCCATGGGAGCCACGGGCCCAGTTTAACCGCATTTACACACTCTGGGTGGGAAAAACACACATATTTACACACACACTCACACACACACAATCTCAGCATGTCTACTCATGCAACTACATTTACTACACCCACAGAAGTGACAACTCACACTCATTGATTGAATAATATGTTTTCGGTTTCTTTCTTTGAGGGTTTCAATGTATTTCTTAATATCTCTCTCTCTCAGCCATCCGTATCATAGTGTGATATTCCTTATAAAGTATATGAATTTTTACAGAAAAGACTGATTACAAAGTTACAACTGATGCAGAAGGATATATTCAATAATGACATTATGAAGCAAAATAAAATGTTCCAGTTCAGTGAAGCGCTTGTTGTAAATTAGCTATAAAATAATAAAAATGGATTTAAAAGTGCTTTCTGAACACTTGGACTCGGATGCCTTCTTGCTTTTCTGGTTTGTTTTAAATGGTCCCTTGGAGTTCCACAGGTGGAGATTAGCAGGATGACCAGCGGGGGGCGCTCATCCTCTACGCTTAGCCTCTTATACAATCACCAGTGGCTGCATCTGCACAGACTTGCTTTGTGTGTTTTTCTGTTTTTCTTGGATGTCGGCTTCCCAGCACCCCAACCTCATTCCCCTCATTGGGAAAAACATTTTCTTTCTCTGGGAAGCATTTATTCATGAACATCCCTCGATCTGATCACATGTTCAGCTGTAGGGCATCAATGTCTGGATATTTGAGAATGTTCAGACGCTCAAGATTGTGCATGCAGGATCCTGCAGCCAAAATCAATCATTCAGCCGAAAAAGAAGAACCAACTCTTTGTTACCGACTCGTACTGCCGCTGAACTTTTCTTAGTTCCTAAGACTTTGAAGAACTTAGCAGATAACACTTTTGTAGCTTTAGATCATTCACGCTGCTTCCACAGTCAGTTTCACTCCAAATTAAACAGCCATTCATGGTTTTTAATGAGGCATTTAGACGAATGTTTTTTCACCGGGAAGTGATGACAACACCGAAAACCTTGCAGAGATGTTTAAGATAAGAATCGGTTGCACAATTCAGAATTTAATATGTTCCCTGATCTCTGGATAAAAATCCTTTAGCTTGTTGGAGAATAATCATCATATTTCTGGAGCCATTCACAAGCTTCTGGCAAAATCCTGGCTGTGACTGCTCTCCTTTGCAGAATTGGCAGAGTTGATTTAAATCGGTTGGTTTGCTGGCACAGATGCTCTCGAGCAAACTCCCTACATTTTTTAATTAGGTTTAGGTCAGAGCCATTCAGAAAACTTCATTTTATCCAGCTTTATCCTTTCCAAGCCCAGTTTTGACGTGAGTCGGTGTGTTTATGCGCTGGAAGATTTCACTACTTCTGACAACAGTAAGCAGAACGTCTGGATGAGTCCAGGTAAGAAATGGAGTGGAGCAACTTTGAAGCACGGTGGTGGAAGCATGCTGCTTTTAACTTTATGTTGTTTCTCTGATTTTCTCAATTAAACTTCATAATTTCAAGTGAACAAATGCTTCAAGAGGGCTGATCTCCTAATGGATGTTTTTCAGAAGAGACCTTTTGAGCCTGTAGAGATTTGGGAAATTATTAATAAATTCAAACTTGTGCCGATCTTTCCAAAATCCCAAAACTAGTTTGATAGTCATGCTGATGACGAGGGCATGTAAACATCCTGACTAGAGCTGCTGGCTCAGAGTTGAGATAAAATGTTTGTGGATGCAAACAAACAATATGTGCAAATCCTGTGTGGAGACGGAGCTGCTTCTCTCATCCATCGCTGTGAGTCTCCCTGCTGCATTATACCATCTGACAGTGACATAGAGAGTGAGAGAGGAAGAGAGGGAAACATCCATCACCGGCCATAAACGGGATCCGAAGCTTCAAACCAGTGAAGCTCTCGCGCTATTGGGTTCCTCCCACCCACATGATTTTGTTATCCCCCAATCACTCATTATGTCTCCGTCCGTGTACCAGGTCTACCCACAGGCTGGCAGAGGAATGTGCAGTTGGACTCTTGAGGAAGACAGATGCTTCGCAGATGGATTATTGGAAAAATGGCCAAAGCAATATCTTTGCTTCAAAATTAGAATGAGAAAATTCCTCTGTAATTATTAAATGGTTTGTGATTTAAAAACCTCGAAACGTTTTTACTGCACACATGCTCAAACGCTCGGGTGTTTTGTTTCACTGCCATTTCGTGCTAAAGAGGAATTGGCAGTAAACACTCATAGAATAATTCAATTATGCATGTGATTAGCTTCAGATTTCACTTCACGAGAGAAGAAATAAGGAGACAGAGTGAGATTAATTGTCAAACATTTGAGTCTTACAAGTCTAGATGGCGTCTAAGTGACTTTCTATTTGAACTGCAGTTGATTCTGAACACAATCAGAATATCATTTCCCCAACATTAGCCTTTCGATATGTGGAAAAATAATTTGTTACTTCAAGTGTTCGCATTTTGCAATAAGTTTTTTAGTTGAATTTTAAAAAGAATGCCAACACAAAATAGTGCGAAAAAATAAAGCAGAAAAATGAAAAACTATGTGCTTTTCTAAAAAAAAATCTGCATGTGGTTGTATTTAGTCGTCAAAACTTTAAAACTCTTCATTTCCTGCAATTCTGTCTGCTGAAAGACTGACACTTTGTCTTTTTCCTTTGCAAAACAGCTCACTGCTACTCATGTCTGATATAAAACTCATGTAAATGATCATGTTTCAGCTTTACTACACATTTCTGAATCGAGTTTGGTCTGGACTTTGACTAGACCTTTCTAAAACATGCATATTTTTCCCTCCTGCTGTATGGTTTCTGTCACTGACCTGCTTTAAGGTTTTGCAGGATCACCTTGTCGATTTTCAATTAAACTAGTTTCTCTGTCTCTGCTAGACAAAAACCTCCCCACAGCATGATGCTGACCCCACCATACTTCACCATATGGATGGTGTGTTCAGGCTGATGAGCAGCATTCAGGTTTGTTTTGCTTTAAGGGCAAAAGCTCTAAAGGTTTTGATCTTCTTTTTATCTGTTACATGATTAATAACAGCTTTCCTTCAACAATAGTTTTATTTTCATCAGTCCTCTATGTATTAAATGTGATTTGTGGTGCGCATGGCAAACAGTTGTAATCCCGCAGGATTCTGCCACCTGAGCTGTGGATCGCTGCAGCTCCTCAAGAGTTACCAATGTCCTGGCATGTTTCCAATTGTGTAATACTCTCTGAATTCAGAGGATGATGAAACAGTGATCAGACAGGTGTTGAGAGCTTTGGATGTTGTTTTATCACTTAAACCTGCTTTAAACTTCTCCACAGCTTTGTCTCTGACTTGTCTGCTGTTTTTCTTTGTCGTAACGAGGCTGTTTGCTCACTGACGTTCTCCAACAAACATCTGAAGCCTTCACCAAACAGTCGAATTTATACCAAGACTAAATTATGCACAGATGGACTGTATTTACTGTACTGAAACAGTGCTTGCACTGGAGTTTATTTAGGAGTATTAGGAAGAGGGGAAAGAATAGAAATTACAGTTTTCAAAAAGAAAATTCAAAACAATGTACCCTTTTCATTTTGCTTCATATTTATCCGCTTCTTTGTGTTGGTCTACCTCATTAAATCCCTGTGAAACACACTGAGGTTTCTGGTGGTAACAAAAATTCCTTGTTCAGAAGCCTGATGCTGCAGTAAAGCATCTTTTTGTTTGCTGCTGTGGTCCAGGCTGCGGTGACAGAGGTGGATTCGGATGAAAGGACAGCAGGCATGCATGTCATGTGAGAACTGCAGAGAAGACTCAGTCGAGGCTTATTTCAAAGTAACCTCAAAATTTCTGAACTTCTGTCTGTGTGCCTCCGTGTGGGGAAAACCAGCGAGGCATCTCGGCATAGCATAAGCACTCAGAAACCTCAAAGCCGGCATTATCAGCAGACAGAGCCCAGGTATTTTTTTCCAACCTTTAGTTTAGCTCTGAGTTCAGTGGGAATTCAGAGCTAACCATAAATTCTCCTGGTCTTATGAATTAATGGTTGTAAAAGGTTTTATCACTATTTTTTTTGTCATTAATAAACCTTCTTATTGCATAAGCTTTTGTTGTCTGTGAGAGATTTCATTCCTCCTGAAACCAGATGATTCCCCAGCAGGCATTTTTCTACCCAGGAGCTTCAGAAACCTCACAGAATTTATTTTGTTAGCCACAGACTAATTCCTCCAAGACACTTCCCTCACGCTACCAAGTACACTGACAATAAACAGAGTGCTGTCAACTTCATTTGTTACCTTTAATTACAACATGACAGCTGCGAGCCCGAAGAGCAGGATCAAACACAGATCCTAACCGCCTTCATCTTCTCCACTTTGCCTCACCCAGCAGTGGTTTTGTCTCTCTTATTATTCTTCCTCTTGTTTTGCTCTATCAGGTTTTCATCAAACTGTTCTACAAGATAACTTCTGCTCTGTTGTGTTGTGTAAGTAAGGCCTCACTTTGGCTGCGTTCCTGCTCTTTATCCATATCAATGGCGCCTGCGTGAAGATCGGTCCTCAGATTGGCGCTCGGCGGGGTGTGGCGCTGGATTCTGCCGCGGAGATGTCACTTTGCACGGCTTTTGAAAATCATCGCCTTCTTAAATTCTTACGACCAGATAACAGGCACTCCTGTGGTTAAATCTAATGGGTTTCTCTACTTTCCTCCGACGCTTAAAGCTTTGTTGAAATGCAACGTTGTGGAGGGAATCGCACTGCAAAAGATTTGGCACTTTGTTAGGTGAAATAAAAGAGATCGTGTTTCACGCCTGATGAAACAAAACTGCGACCATTTCACCGCCGTCAAGACGGCTTCAAAGGAGCGTTACCTCACTCCTTCCTTCAGGTGTGTTTCGTTTAATCAAAAATCACAATTGTAATTGTAAATGTAAATGTAATCCAGTGGGATTCGCACGACACCGAGAATCTCTGCAATGTTGAACCTTCAGGTGTCATTTCACAAGCTGCATTTGCAAAATCAGAGCTTAACCAGTGACTGCTTGCAATGTCGTCCGGAGAAAATGCTTGCATTAATTTTCTGAAGGTGATGGAATAATAATCCTGGAATTGGTGGTGATGACCTTCAGGAATACGCAGTCTCTGGAGTTTGAAATATTACTTTTGTCCTCGTGGAAATAGCACACAAAAGCCCAAAAGCAAACAGAAGAACTGGTGCTGCTGCGTGAGAGATCACTGGAGATTCTGGAGATGTGTGTTTGAACTGCCGGCTTGAAAAATAGAATCCTCTGCTCATTACCTGACATACACCATTATCTCCCTTTGAATATGAATTATAGTTGTTAAAGATTTACACCTGGTGGCCTAATTTATTGTTCTGGTAGAGGCAGATTATGATTATGTTGCACCTCTCTGTGCACCATAATCAAACCCTAATGGGCCAGGTATGACGGGGTGGGGCATTGATTTCTGGGTGATTTGTGACTCATCAGCCGGACCAAACAGTTCTCTAAGAAAACACAAACCAAACAAGCTAACAGTTTGCCAGCGAAGCTTAAAGAGCTTCATTGTAAGTTGGTTCCTTCCTCTTTATAGTAGACTCCATATCTTTTCTGAAGAAAGGCTTTGAACGATTGACAAATATGTAAATCATTTTTGACGTACACTTTGAAAACCAGCAGATTGAAAACAATCCCATTTAGTTTATTTTTTCCTAAACTAGTCCTGGAGTGAACCTGGAGTTTTTCAACAACACAACAAACGGCTACAGTGACAAATGACCACTGCGAAGGCTGCCCAAGAAAGGGCTGATAGTAACCTGGATTAGTCAACATCTAACATGTGGTTTGCAATAAATGAAATTCACCAAGCTATCCATCCATTTTCTGTTGCCTCTCTCCCGGTTTGCAGATAACAGAGGATCTGGGGACTACCACAGTGATTAATGTGATGGAGATAGGAACCCAACCTTACTCGCTGTTTCCTATGCTACATTTTTTGTGCTTGCTTAATTCTTAATGTTTCCACCACTTTTGTCTTAGAAATAAATCGGTCTTTCTTGAAAGCAAGTTAAATCAGGACCTGAAGAAGAACTATAGTCAGAAGGTCATAGTGTCCCAAAACCAATGTTGTTGAAAATTTAAGACAAGGACATTTTTAACACAATGTGCTTCACTATTAATAAAAACATGAGCTTGGTATTTCTGATCTTCCTTCTGTTTATTTTGATATCACCTGGCACTGAGTTAATGTAGGCCCGAAGGACACCCAGCGTTGTGCTTGAAGATATTATTTTCTGCTTGTTAGAAAAGCCTTTAGCGGCTGGATTAGGCAGGAAGATAAGAGGAAGGCTTGAGAAAGATAAGGTGCGGACAAACTGAGTGTTTATTCAGCGACGCTGAACAGGTGCACAAACAGGCCATAAAATCATATTCTGTAGGTCACATGAGGTCTCTGCAGCAGCTCACAGGGCTTTTAACTGGCAGCCTCTTAAAACCAACCTCACCCCCAGATTAACAGACCCACCATGAAACAGGCTTTAAAAAAAAGCACTTATGCACTGACTAACATTTACAAAATTACTAAAACACCACAATAAGAGTCATAGCCCAACGCCAGAAACAATCTAAAAGCATGTTTTCATTTAAAAAGCGCAGAGTAAACTCTCCATCTTTGAAGTCAATAAGAGGGTCTCCTGGAACCTTTAAAATTTGCTCAGGCTTTGGGGAATCATTCAGCTGAAACACGCTGAAGTGGACGAGACAAAGGTCCTGTGAGTCATCCGCGCAGCCAATGTTTCAACTCATTTAAAATCATTAGTTAAAGCTTGTTATCCATTTAACTGCTTGTTTTCATAGCTGAGAAGAAGCCATAACCTATTTCAATCTGTTTTTTATTATACAATTTTAAATATTGAAACAAATTCAATATTTCAAAAGTGTTCTTAACCACTGTTGATCACAAATCTGGTTGGAAAATTTGTGTTCTTGCACTGATTGGGATTGGGAAGCATTCACAAGGTTTAGTTTGTTTGACATAGCAGGAGGATTAAACTGTCACTGACTGGGATGTTTTTATTGATGCGATGATGTGACTCAAAAGTTAGCTCCACATTTATGTTTTACTAATTTATTTAAAGAGTCATATAAGCTCAACACTGGCTAAGCACTGGAACTGATTGGTGGAAACATATACACATTAATCTAACTGTATTTCATACCTAATCGCTGTTTGGTGTTGAGGACAAGCCTGAGTGTGTGGAGAGGGCAGAACATGTCTGCAAAGAGAAAAACAGTCGATCTTCTGAAGATGTTGCTAATCAACAAAAGTAAGAAGGTCGTGGAGGAAAAGTGGACCATGGTCAGTGGTGACTGCTTGCACCGAGTTCTGTTCCCTCTGAAGTTAAAAACGTGGTTCTGAGAATAACATCAACCCCAACTTAAGTGTGCCCCAGTTCAAACGCCCAGGGGAACTGCTTCCTGTTCTGGTCAGTGACGGAGAAAAGATGCTACTTTCAAACACTGCAGCAATATTATCCATGGAGGAGGTTATGTTTGTATTACAAAACATCAGCAACATGTTTCTTCAGCTATCCTAGGTTTATTATTATTATTATTATTATTATTATTATTATTATTATTATTAAGTCGGCCATTTTGGATTTTTACTTCATCGTTGGTGAGAAAGCTTACGTTTTTCCACTTTATTTTGTTTTCCAATTAAGAGTTTTTCCAATTTCAACCTTAAAAATGCCAACTTGTAAATAAAACTAGAATGGATATTTAAAACATGCTCAACTAGTCAGGCTGTGTCACTAGAAAGGAATGTTTTTTTTATGAAGCATATAAAAACATCAACTGAATGAAGTCATCATTTGAACTTGAATTTCTTCTCTTATAAAAAGTCATAAAAGATGATGGTAAAAATCTGCACTAGGAGGGCACATGAGGTTGAAAGTTTCATAAATAGATGCCATAATGTTTTGTGATGTGCTTGTTTCATTGCAAACTCTTCCCTTTGAAAATAAAACAATTTTAAATTGAGTTGCCTGATAGCCCCAGCTTGTCCCCAACACTACAAATAGGTACCACAGTGTGCACAATCCAATGGAAAAACATTTTTTCTGCTCATGGGTCAATCTGAAATCCACAAGGTTTTCTTCAAGCTTTAGATTTCCTAAAAACAGCCAAATATTTTAAAGGCATGGCTCATTTTATCTGCTTTATCTTTTGTATTGAACTTCAATCATATCCTTTCTTTCCTGAATGTGGAAAACAAAGGGAATCAAGGCTGTAAGCTGCACGGATAACTGATCTAAAAGAAAATTAAAGTGAATACAGTTTGAATCAATAAACTCTTTCCTGTCACAGCAAAATAAACACAGCAAATCCTTCTTTTCTGTGAAAGACAGGAGAGTTACTGGTCTTGATTCGCCAAAATTAAACATCAGCTCGGCCTTGTTAGCCAGCTTGAATTGCAAATGTCTTATTTACATTTTGTCATTTAGACTTAAAATTAGCATTTCCTCCTATTTATTCTGCCGTCTCGTCCCGATTTTCTTCAAAAAAAGGATTTCATTCAGCTCCCAAAGGAAAACAGTCATTAGTTAAATAAGAGAAAATAAGCTGTGCTGCAAGTCTGATGCAATGAATCAGTAATGTCATGGCTGTCATTAAAATATACCGAGAGACTGCTGCAAGAGAATATTCACTTTTTCCTGCAAGATGAACCTCTAAATGAACAGCAATGCTTAACGATAAGATTATAAAATAATGTGTTGGGATGTCTTTGAAATCAATATAAGTCATCAAAAATCTACAAAACCTGACTGAAGCGTTAATCTGGTCCTTACATTTCATGCTGCATAAACTTATATTACGAGTGTCTTTAAAACTAGCAAGCCTTTCAGTGCTGTTTACTCTGTTCCCAGAAATCGCTCCATTTGGAAGCTGGTGCCAAGTAATGACTTCTATGAGAGATATTCTTAAGTAATGTTTTATCATTGCAGTTTATTCAAACTGCATGCCTCTGCTTGCACTAGGACGTTTGGTGTTTGGAAGCCAAGTTACCTGGAAAAACTTAGAGCTACACCGGAAACTGTAATCTGTCTCAAAATAAAAGTGAAGCATTTAATAACAGGTTTGAACACTAAATCTCTACAAGGCAACTACTAAAGCAGTTTATTTTGATGTGGAAAGGAAAATGCCAACATCACTATTTTAAAATAAAAACGACAACACAGCTTCCCAAATGATACAGCCATCAATATAATGCATCAGTGCAACGCATTCCCATAATCGAACAAATATGTTGGTGGCTACACTGATCTCTTATATTAAATATACACTTTCATATTTGTGGATTTATGTATCTATATCAGTTGTTCTCAAAGTTAAGGCTTTTTGCTGGAACATAAAAGCTTTGAGATGATTTCCATCCATCCATCCATCCATCCATCCATTTTCCATCACCCTTCTCCCTAACGGGGTCGGGAGTTGCCGGTGCCTATCTCCAGCTGCGTTCCGGGCGAGAGGCGGGGTACACCCTGGACAGGTCGCCAGTCTGTCGCAGGGCAACACAGAGAGACAAACAGGACAAACAACCATGCACACACACACTCACACCTAGGGAGAATCTGGGAAGGCCAATTAACCTGACAGTCATGTTTTTGGACTGTGGGAGGAAGCCGGAGTACCCGGAGAGAACCCACGCATGCACAGGGAGAACATGCAAACTCCGTGCAGAAAGACCCTGGGCCGGGAATCGAACCCAGGACCTTCTCGCTGCAAGGCAACAGCGCTACCCACTGCGCCACTGTGCAGCCCGATTTCCTTAAATCAAATCAAGTTTTAAAATGGGGGGGAAAAAAACTTTCCATAGTTCTTGCCAAACCTGTGTATGGTTGTCCATTGTTACTTTACTTTATTTTAAAGCATAATAAACTATATTAATATATTATCTTCCTGAGTTATGAACTCAAATAATTTATAAATATTTTATCAGTTGAGCTGTATTTATTTCCTGCCAAGATACAGCGTAGCCTTTCATGCTTTTGTCATTCACATTTATTACGTTTTATAATAAACTGGATTTTCATTGTCCACAGGATATTGATAAAGTTGTGTCTATTTTTATTATCATTTTTACTCCAGTAAGTTATGTTTCACGTAATAGAGGACGTCAGTTACTTTTCATTCTACCTTGAAATGACCAAAAATGCAAATTTGCACTTGCTAAGAAGTGATTGTGTTTCCAGCTATTTGAGTAGTGTGCCTTATGGTCAAAATCCAGTGTTTATCATAAAGTGACTAATAAGTAATTAATTCATTAATTGATTAATAAATGTGTATTTATTAACATGCCTGGAACAGAGTGATCAGCCAACATGCTGCCACCACAAAGGGAAGAATAAACTTAAACACAGTCATCCATTCTGCCTTCTACAAAAGTTTCTGTTTGCAATATTATTTCTAGAATATGTCTGGTTAGAGCTTAGATTACCCTGTTACAACGTCAAATGTTAAAAATGCTAAATTCATTTACAGTTCCACCGAAGGTTTATCATTGTAGCCGGTGTTGTGTTTTATTTTGAAGTATCCATCCGGAAGCGGAGCGTCATGTCGCGAGCTTGTGACTCTTGCTGTTATGGAAACCAGGGTGGGAGGGGCCAACTGATGCCATTCGACTCGAGGTTTGATGCGGAGATGTTGTCCTCGGTGACCAGCTCAAAGCTCCCCGTCCTACGAGCTACTTCCACAGAAAACTTTTGAATCCCGCTCCAGTGGAGCCTTTTCGCTGCCTTCCCTTTTGATGAAACCAGACGTTTTCCATCGCTTCTTGTTTAATTTTCTCCTTAAAACGAGGCCAGGCTAAACCTGTCGCGCTGTATATCCCCCAACGGCTCCTTTTGATTTTTCCCCCCTCTCTGCTGAAGACAACAATTCTGGTGTTTAAGGGAACATTAAGAAGGAAAACACTCACTTTTCTGGACTTTTTTTTCTTCTCCAGAAGATGCGGAATAACCTGTAAGGCGACTGAAACTAATCTCTGCCACTGTCAGACCCTGCGTCGGTGTCCCCTGGTTGCGGAGTCGGGCTGCTCGGTGGTCGGGCTGCGGGGCTGACTTTAGTGGGGAAGTCGTGTGGAGCACAAAGAGCTTATTAATGCCGAGCAGTCAAGTTTTTCCCCGTGTGTTGACAGAGGGACTGAGGTAGGAGTAGAGTTACAACGCTAGGGCTTTGCTTTAAAACCCACACTGCAACACAAAGTTAGGCAACTTTTCAGCGTGTAGCTGCTAATAAAGTAACTACATCCAGAAAGGTTTTTCTTTTGATTTTTTGTTGTTGTTTTTTTTAAAATCAGGGTTTATTCTTTTAGCTGCACCGTCTGATGATTTTTCTAATCAGGAGTCCGATTTAAATGCAGACTGGTTTGCGATCTGCCAGTGCCGCTGGGATTTTAACCCACGTCCATTCAGTTTTTACCACCCGGCTTCCACACTATGGAGGCGATATTAAGGACCATGCAGGTGCTGCTGCTGCTGCTGCTGGGGTGCATCTTATTCCTGGACCTGGCTCGTCTGGCTGATGCAGAAGAAGGTGAGTCTGTTTTTTTCATCTGCAGATCATACGTGATAAAACGATTATGCTGTGTGAAAATCTTCAGTAAAAAAAAAGAAAATAAAAATACCGCAATCTCGCAGTATCACCACCAGCACCTAAAAGCGATGTGAGCCATGTAATCAGCTGCTGAAGGCCCTCCCGACCAGCAGAGGGCGACGAGGAGTGCTATGTGTATTTATATTTCTAGCACTTAAAATACTCTAAAATAAAACCAAATGTGTGCTTCTTTCCACTCTTCTTCTAAAAGTTAAACCAAATCAACAAAGTCTGAGCTGTGTTCATGTTTTTTTGTTGTTGTTTTTTTTTGTTGCCAATTTCTTTGTTCTTTCCCCCCCTAAAATATACTACAAGTAAAATTTATTGGGTAATAAAGCAAATAAGTTAATCACATTTGGTTGTCGAAATTTCCAAAGTTAAAGAAAAAAGATAGAAAACATGATATTATGTCTTTACACTTAATATTGCTTAAAAAAAAAAATCAATCACAAGAAGAAAAAGAAAGCTCTTTTTGAGGGCCTGGGCAGCCGCTAGCATAAAATTGGATCAAAAGAGGCAGTTCCATTCTCTCTCATAGTAACAAAACGTAGCATGTTAGCAAGTGTTTTTATTTTGGTTTATATTCTAAATTTTGAGATCAAACCATTTGTTTCCACCCACTGCATAGCAACAGGTTGGGAAGGGGAAACTCTGTGCTGTGTGCTGCCTTAGCGAGCTCTCTCACTTTTTCAATAGGAACTTAGAAAAGAAAGTGGTAGACAGGAAATTATTGCGGTTTTGAAACAGTAAATTAAAGAAAAAAAAAAATCTCAGTATACCTTGTTACATATAACTGGCCCATATGCCTGTTTAAAATGCTGCCATTTTTATACTGAAAGGTCCAGTAAAGAAAGAGCTGAGGCTACCATAGGATTTACGAGCATGTAGTGGTTACAACGCAAAAGTAATTTACCAAAATCTCAATGTAAAAGGACACAGGTGTGTCATAAATATCTGGCTATAAACTTCACAAGGTGGATTATATGTTTTATACCAGTTAGCACCGAAGCCAGAAATGCTTGGGTTTTTTACCCCTTTTAAATGTAACACAAAGGGCCTTTCTGAGTCCACTTAAACTGGATCCAATTCCACTTCCTGTGGGAATATTAACCAGTCATACCCTAAAATCAATACTAAAACATTCAGGGGCAAATATTGGCCTGGTGAGATGTTTATTGGACCAGTGCAGAGTGCTGCGGCAAGCAGTAAAACATCCAACCCTCTGTATCAAATGTGCAGTTTGCCTTGTAATTTATATTCATTTCTTGAAAGCTGCCTTGACATTAACAGAGAAATTGTCTCGGATCAGTTTCGTGAAGCATTTCTAATTACACTGGAGAAAATACCATTTTCGGTTGGTCTGGGGTACGCACGCAGGTGTAGTCACGTTTGTGGCAGTTGCCGAATAATTTGCCTAACATGAAATTTGATAGACGAGTACAAGTGACGAACAGCAAGACTAGTGGGATCATGCTTGTGTCTAATGCCATCGTATGATCCTAAGAGTAAACAGCTTGGAATAGTCTCAGGAATCAATTTTTATCTCCTGTTAGGTTTTGCTTCGTTTTGTTAATAGCTTAGTTTCTGTACATCTGTGTGTTGGAGTGAGTAGAAACCAGCCTGGAGTCTGTTAAGAATGCAGCAGGATCACCTGTCTGCAAAAACCTTTGATATGAAATGATCTTTTGGAAATAATAGGTCTGTGTTTACTGCAGATCAGATAACCACTGCTGGGGTTTTCTTTTTTTTTTTTTTTCTTTTTTTGTAGCTGCAGTGTTTTGTTTTGGGGTTTTTTTTTTATATAGAAAACCTACTGCTGTGTGAGCTGCTTATGGTTCTTCAGAGGGGAATGCCAGTTTATATATATATTTTTGTTTTGTGTGTAGATTTTCATCCCCATATGCCAATGCTTAGGCTGTAGAAGAAGTAACATGATCAGCCTCAGTAGTTACCTATAGCATACATTTCTGTGGTGATTTCCCTCCTCAAGGAAGCTTTTTCATTTGCCGAAAAAAAAAAAAGACATTTTCCATGAAAACAATGTTCCCTTTAACAATGAATGTACAATCCTTCCACTCAAAAAGTTACTGTAAACAGGAACACAGTGAACATGCATGACTTCACATCTTGTGTGGCAGGAACACAAATCTGTCAGCTGCGTCTGGTTAGGAGGATTCAGACCTTTCCTCTTCCACAGACTCGCATTTTGTTTTTTCTGCTGCTGTGCGCTGTATAAACAGGCAGCACATGAGGCATTACCACTGGCTTCATTAAGTGTGTCTTTTAGGATGTATGCATACACACCCACGAGAGAAGCGAGTTAAATTACCGAGGCTGAATTCTTGCGGGGAAGACTTGTTGACTTTGTAGTCCTAGAGAGAAGCTTGGGATTTTCCCAGACACTTAATTTTGGTCAGTTTTCTTAAATCTGGAATACAGGTTGTTAGAGGGGCTTCTTCTAAAGCTGGAGCTGGAGACTCTGCAACTTAAGATCAGAGTTGTAGCTTTGAGGTTTTGTTCATTTGGCGTAAGACAAAAATGCTTAACCTGCGGCATTTGTGTGAATTCTTTGTTAGATACTAGATGCTCTGATGATAAATTTACAGCCAGTATGCTTGCATTGATTTGAGTCTCTTCAAATTTCTTCAAAGGTAACATAAAAGCACTATTTGTACTTGTTGCATAAATTTAAAATTGAGTGGTTTAAACAGTAAAACATATGTAGTTAAATTAAACTGCCAAAAGTTAAAAAATATATATCAAAAAACAAAAAAATACAGTATTTTTGTCAAAAAAGATGGTTTTCTGCTAATTTTTTTGAGCTTGTTTGCTACCAACTAGAAGCATAAAGATATGAAAATATTTTTAAGAAATGTCTGATTTATTTAAAAAATGTTTATTACATGTGTTTGTTTTGTTTTTTGTCCTGTTGTTGTGCTCCCACTCAGCTGAAAGCACCTCATTCCATTCTGAGCCAATTTCTCGCTGTATCTCTAAAGAATACGAGCCGCTAGAAAATCACAAATTGTCACAGCTAATCTATTTCCCCCTTTCTTTCAACGATCATAAGCTGGTTGTTCCTAACAGGTGCAGCCTTAAGTGGAAAACAGGGATTTAGATGGCAGCCAAGGAGTCGGAGCACCTAGTCGACTGACTCCAGAACATCTGCGTTTTGCCAAGTGTGAACAAGATGTCTGGTTTTCGTGTCTTGGTCTGCATCCCACTCCTCAGTCGGTGCACTCAGGATCATTCTCCCCGCACTTGTTCTCCACCTATTAGGGAATTCTGTAATGAACTGATGGGAGGGCAGATGAAGCTCTCAGCTGCCAAATCTCTCCTCCTTTTCCAACTAAAGGATAAATGAGTCACTTACACACACCGCTTGCTTGTTCATTGCTTGGATCTCTCACGCTTCTGTCTCTATGAAGATTAAAACACAGACCTCTTGATCAGATAATTACTTTGGCTGGAAATTAATAAGGCGCTTTGGGTGGAAAATTGTATCGGGTCCACACATTTCACCACCGCGCACGCACACACTTGAAAACCACACTTTTCTCTGCTTCACTGTGCATATAAAAAATGTATAATGCACAGAATACTATAACCAATGCATTGAAGTAAAACTGCATATTCTTTTTAACCACTATTAATAATTTGTGCCATAAGTGTAGACTTACTACAATTTTAAATCATGTTTGACTTTATGAATGTTAGCTCCAAAGATCAAACTTAACCTAAAGTCCTCATCTTGTGAGTTTCTGCAGTTTTTCAGGATGCAGCCAATGGCACCAGCACTGCAGTCTTTCCCAACTGTTCAGACTTTTACGACACCAGCACTGTCATTAAAAGTAATCTGCACTATCAAATTCACGTGGCTCCAAGTCGTGTTTGTGAGCCCATGTCAAATTGGTCATTTGCTTAGCTGTCTGAGGTGTAACAGGTTCGTAGAAAGCCATGCCTCTTCGCAGTTTGTGCATTTATTCAGAGCAGATTTTATCTAAACAACCAGAAAATCGGGAAAAAAACAAAATGCAAATTATTGTTTTCTATTCTCTACTTCACTGCTGCAGTTCTCCTGTGGGGTGCCATTAAACTATAATTAAGTAATTAAAGAGCTCTTTCATCTGCAAACAAATGAAAACAATTTGGACAGCGTCGTGCAATAATGGCATTGTGGCTTTGTTTCTGTAATAGTTTAACTTTTTCTTTTCTTTCTTACGGAAAAGTAAAACTGATAAGGAACACAAGACTTTTTCTTTTCTTTTCCGAACACTTTTGAAACTATATTTGCTGAACACGTGGATACAAGCCTACAGCTTGTCTTTGCATTCGGGAAAAAAAAACAACAAAAAAACAAATTCAGCTCTTAGGGAAAACTACCAATTGTGAAAACATGTATGGGAGGGTCTTATGCTAAATTATTGTTAATTTTATAATAAATATAAATTCAGCAGGTGTTTTACCTGTCGTTTTGCTTAGGACACTGTACAGAATCACATAGTAAATAAATGTTTTCAGTAACATTAAAAATGTAGTAATTAGGTATGGACTAGATTTTTTAAAAACAGAGTACAAGTACTTGCACTTAAAGTCTTTCCAACACCAAGTACCAATGCAAAATCTAAAAAATGTCAGTATGCTGCTTACAATTAACTATTAAATTGCTTTTTATTTTGTATTATTTATCATTTTTCTATTTTATTATTAAGTGTTTTACACACTTGATTTTAGATATTCTGCTGTCAGTGTAGAATCTGTTCTAGTTTGAAGCGCCTCGTTATTTTAGTTTTTAAGCAAGAGCAGATTAAAAATATTTGTTGGAATCGCCCTTTAGCCATTTCCTAAATTGGAATCTGTAATCAGAAGCCAGCTTCAGCTTTGTTCAAGGTTGTCTGTAATGTGGTGGCAGCTAATGTCAACATATCAACACTGGATAATGTCTGGTCAGTATGTGTTGGGTGGGAGCCTCTGTGATTTTTACTGCCTCTAGTTGTCTTCAGAGTTTGAGCCAAAGTTGGTTGTTGCTGTTTCCCGTTCCAGTAAGAAAACTGCCTGTACTCAACGTCATGTTGTGTTTTTTTTTTAGATGTTCTATCCAGTTACTTATATCGGAAGTGATTGGTTTTGTTTTTTCTCTTGTGAACTTTTCTGAACATAATTTGCAGTTATCCTGTAAATACCTCCATGCTGCAGACATGGCTCCTCCTCTACTCGCCGTCATGCTGCCACTAAGTGGTTTGCTCATCTCAGTTGCCATACGTTGTTCTGTATGGCAACGTAACCACTATTATAATTTGATTATTTTTTATGTACAAAGTAATATTGTTAAAGGGGAAACAACACTAACATTATTCCTGCATCGGGTTCTGCAGTATCAGAGAACTTTTCTGAATACTACTACACACATCGTACTGTTACCAGCATCGATGCATGTCTAATAATAGCCAGCAGAAGAGGAAAAACAATTTCTTTTCTGTTTTTATAAATAAACGCAAATAAATAATTTTTGTTGAACATTTTTTGCAGTAACCGTTGTATTTTACTCAAGGTTCTTTATCTGGGTCGATGTCCACCTAACACTAAGTCTGCCGTTTTAGTGTTTGTATTTCTGATTGCAAATCCTTTCTTTACACATCGATAGCTTGGATTATGCCCTGCAGCTGCTAAACCCATCAGTCTTCAGGTCATCTTTTTATTTTCTATGCAAGGAGAGAGTTGCAGCTGCCAGCGAAATTTGTTTAGCTAAGACCCGTCACGATGCAGTGATGAGAGACATCCACTGCATTTTTTAAGATGCTGCTGATGGATGGATGGAGAGGTGAAATGTCATCCTGTTACATTTACTCTTTGCACAGCTGTAGCGCTCTGCTCCACATTACTCTTGCTTAGACCAAAGCAGCCACATGCACAAAAGAGGTGGCATTAACACGTTTTGTTTGGCTCCTGAAAAGGCGCATGTGCAGACTCATTGTGAACAATGAGCTCACAGAGCTCTTAGCTGGTAGACTGAAGGAAAACCAAGACATGGGTTTTATATATAAATTTTCCAAATTGTATCTCAGTATGTTAATACATTGTTAATGGACAGCTTTTATTTTTATTGTTCATAAAGAACGTTGTGCTTTTTGCCTACATTTTTGCTAGTGATGCATCAAACAATCCCTGACTCGTCAGCACAGATTTCTGGATTTGTTTTGTTCCAAAAACTTTAATCCAAAGTTTTTGGAACAAAAATGATAAATAATTGATGGTTTATTTATAAAACTATCAATATTAAAATATTGATAGTTTTAATTCAGTTTTAATTAAACAATTACATTAAAAACCCATTAAAATAATCAGTTTCACGGTCTCTTTGACAATTGTAGCAGTTTTAAAATCAAACAGAAAAGGAAGGGATTTCAATGTTATCCTCATTTATGCATGGAAGCGTCTTTATCCGAATCCTTTTCTAAGATCAGACAGGAGGTGCATGGAAGAAGTCTACAGCTTTATTTGCTTTTATTTTAATCTCAGTTCCATAGGAAGTTCAAAAGTGAGAAATCCTACAAACTGTACATGTACTGCTAAAATTTCAAAACATTAAGTACTAAGCCTGACTTTAACTGCAAAATGTTTTTTTTTTTTTTTAACCTCAACCCAAAAACAGCCGCTTTGTCTGGAAAAGCGAAGAGAAATCCACAGGCAACTGGAATCCATGACTGCATTCACCATCTTTTTCCTATCAGTGAACAGACCAGGCAGAAGTCCTGCCAGGTCAGGCTCATATGAACAGTCTTTGACGTAAAATAAGAATATAATTATATAATACACAATGCAGTGACAAGTTAGAATATGCATTCCGATGAGCCCCGATTAAAAGTACCTAACAAACTTAATGCATATATTAAGCATACTTTTATTTTGAAGCCTACTTTTCTGCTTTAAAAGATTTTTTGCAGGTCTGGTGTATTATGCTAACCTTGAATGACATGTTTTTATTAGCTTTAAGCAAAAACGTATCAGAATTGATAGAAATTAATGTTTGGAAACATAAGTCTTTGTGGCTTTAATATATTTAATGTGTTTCATCATATGGAATGAGTTACTGAAATAAATTAAGTTTTCAGTACTATTTAGATTTATTAAATTTCCCTGGCGTGATGTCGCCTCTGCTTCTAAAAAGAAATGACATTTAATGAGCTCTTATGGCAGGAACAGTGAAACAAAAGTTGTTGGTTCTTTGGACATTCTATCTTTTAAAGAGGAATCAGTATTTGCCAAAATCTTTTCGGATCAAATCAAGCAGAGATCCATCACAAAACTCTAATTAGACCGTCTCTTGTTGCAACGTGTCTTCATGCTCACAGTGGTGTTTTGACAGATATTGTTTTTGAATTTCACTGAACCAACATGCCATAGCATGGTTTTTATTCAGCATCTGCTTGCTCATAAATTCATCCTGAGAAAGTATCTGGTTTCCTTTGACGCTCAAGAAACCATTCCAAATGTGCCTGGTGTAAGCAGGGAAATGCGCAGCTCAATGCCAGCTCCAATAATATGCCGTAGCGCAAGAAAGACCCGATGCAGTGGAGGAGCGTTCCAGATGGAAACCATGCAGGGCGAGCGTGAACGTGACAGTTTTAGGTGAGGTTTATCATCTAAATCCGGATTCGCAGATGTTGTTTCTCAACATCACTCTTCCGTTTATCTTTTCACCTCCTGACGCTGTTGTCACGCGGCCAACGCGAAGACGCTATGCTGCTGATCGGTGAAAACTAAACCTCACTTAGCACCACAGATGCAGAAAAGAGAGCTTTTATCTAAAGGGCCTTACTTTAGCCTCAGTCCTTTCTTTCACAGGCGTGTACCCTTTTCATTTGCTACTCTTTCCACGTCCTTGGTCTCCTTGATGTTTGACTGGTGCTATTCTGTTTTCTCTTGCTGACTGTCTCCCCTACCATGGAAATGTGGATCGTTTCCCAGAAATCCTTTTAAATGGAACCGATTTTTATAAGAAAGGGATTTGCATTTAAAGCACCCTCCCCCCTGCTCTCTCCCACTTCTGAAAGCCTGTAGCCCTATCATCCTCAGCACCTCAATCCGATGATTAGCTTCCTCAAGAGTTAAACAGGCATCCGAGTGCCACAAGTACTCTCAGCCCGTGTCTCTCTCTCCCTCTCTCTCCCCCTCTGAGAGGGGATGCATGTGGCAGCTGGGAGTTGCAGGTGGATGATAGCTCGACTTGGTGAGAGGATACACCCCGAGCCCATACATTCATGTCAGGCACTCACTTTGGAGAGCCAGTCTGTCTTCCACCCACACGCTCCTCTCTGAGAGCGGGACACAATGGGGACAGGCTGCAGTGGTGAGGGAATGAGGCCACAGCCTATCAGCCATAAGCACCAAGGAGAATGGCACTTTTAGAGGGATTGGGGAGGGAGTGAGGGGGTCCTCTTTGAAGTGAGTCAAGGAGAAACGGGGAGACCGGCACGAGTGAATGAAACAGGCAGAGGGTGCGAAGGTTGCACGCATGTGCACATCGGCACGCCGAATAACGAGCGAAACGTGCATGCCGTCGATTTGCAGTCTTTGGAAGGGCGTGCTGTGAGCCAGATAGATGAGCCACGATGTAATAAAGGGGCTAAAAAGGCCTTTAATTAGGAGACAACAACAGAGAGTAATGCATTTATCTCAGGTCCATCTTCCTCATTTATCTTCCACACACATCGCTGCTGTTATCAGAGGCACGCCGAACATTGGGTTGAGTGGGAAAAAAAACACCCTTTGTGAGTTTTTTCCTTTTTTTCCCCTATTGTTGTGGTATGCCTGATGATTTCTATTTGTTGCTACATTCAAAAATAAAATGAAATCCACACGAATGACGAGGCTGGTGTGCGAGGCTTTATGCAAAACAAAAAATAAAAAATCTCTCAGCTGGAAGTGTTCGCCATCAGCAGGCTTGATTTGGGGTCTGGGAATATTTTTTCCTCTACGCGTCATCAGCTGACCTACATCTCGCTTTTGATATGGCCGTTTTTATGTTAAAACTGCAACTCATTCGGTTTCAACATCAGTTTGGAGAATCTGTGCATATTTGCATCTCCTCTCACCTTGAGGATGTCTCCCAGGGCCTGCGTTCATACATCGGTCTGAACCACGCGGGCTCGGCTATAAACGGCATGACAGAGACATTCCCGAGCGCCGACTGCCTTCCTGCAGCTTGCACACAGCGAAGAGCTCCAAAATGGAGCGGGCCACCTCAATTAAAGCAGCATTAAACACCTTCTTTTTGGCAGCTTGCTATATATTCCTCTCCTTTTTGCCTTCCATCAAGTCTTTCAGATCAGATTGCTATCTAAAGTCAACCACTTCCTTTTCATTCTGAGATTGGACAAAGTGAGATGCAGACATTCAAACCATTTGTGAACTACTAAATCCAACCACCCGCTGAAAAGCAAATACGTCTGGGCTCTGAAGGCAAAATTATGCTCTTTGTTCTCTTGCAGGCGGCTTCACATCCGACAATGAGTTTATCTATATTCTAGATATATCGGTCACCGCCACACAGACACGCAATTGCAGGCTTGTAGAAGCAACGCGTGGACCGATGAGGAGAATTAGCTCTCAGCGTGTATGTTGTCTGTTGAATATAAAGCAGTTTGCTGCCACAGAATAAAGCAGGGGAAATTCTTGCACAGAGTCAGTCCTCTCGTGTCTTTACTTAGATGTGTCAATCCTTAGATGGTTTATTTAGCTGGAGTCTGCACCAACTTCAAGCCGTCCACCTCCCACTGCAGATTAGTCACTGAAAGCTTTGGGTGTGTGTTTTCATTTGCCTTTGTACCCCAGAGTAAATTGCAGATTGGAAGTGCATAAGCATGACACTGTATGTTTGGGAGTCAATGTGAGTTTGTATGGCGCATCGGTCCTGCGGTGCCTGTTTTTGAGGGGGGGGGTGGATTTTGTTTGATAAACCAACACATCGTTCGTAAATATAAGGTGGAAGGAAAAGGTGGCACCACTTTAAACATTTTTTACAAATAAAAATCAGAAAACTGGGTCATGCATTTGTTTTCTTCGCCTTTTTACACAGATTCCTTTTAATGGCATCCAGCTAAATCAATTACCTTCAGAATGCGATTTATTGTGGCTGAACAAAATCTGCAGGAGGTAACGTTTCCGTTCTGCCAGAAGCCGTATAGAGGCCACAGCAAACATGTGGCATACATCACTCTGAACTAATCACTGCCATGCTGAAAAATGGTGGTGGCAGTATCATGCTGTGCAGACGTTTTTCTTAGGGTCAGGAAAACTGGTCAGAGTTGATGGGAATTTGGGTAGAGTAAATGCAGCCCAATCCTAGGAGGAAAATAAATGTAAAGCCAAAACTGTAACTGATGGTCTATTGCATTAAGTTTTAATAAAATTATTGAAGTTTGTGCTTTTATTGCGACGAAATGTGAAAAAACGCATATTTTGCAAGGCACTGTATGCATTTTCTAACAAGACAATTTTTAAATGGAGCACACCACGTCTCGTTTATTATTCTGTCAACATTTTCCATTGTAAATTCTAATTGAGCCATAGTTTAACTGTCCAGGTGTCTGTTCTAATTATTAAAAGACACAGGGAAGACAAGGTTGGAAGAGTTTCCTGCTGGGTAGGAAGATCATCCCAGATTTTAGCACTGTGTGACTCCAAAGTGTTTGCTCGGCAGGGGGTCCGGTTTTATGACTAACCCAGACCACAACCTTCCTGATGGAAGAAGACAAGTGGATAAATATTCTCTTCAGACTGAGAAAGTGTCTGAAAACAGGCACATAACCTGCATTTTCTTTTATTGCCTCTGCCTTCAAGCTTTTTGTAAAGAGGACGGCTTAACTCAGGCTTTTCCAGTTTATAGAGTGCCTCAATGATCTTTGATTGCTCCGAGGTATAGTAGATAGTGAAATGTTCATATTAAGATATCAAATTTGTTTTGAGAGGATTTGTCACTGAAGAAAGACGAGGCCAATGCAATTACTGATGATTTCTGTCCTAGCATATGTGTTAAATCTCTCCAAGATGGTAACGCGTTTAATTTTCTGTCAGGTAACAATGTTGTGTGGATGATAAATCGATGAGTTAATCTCATGAATAGTGTTCACGAGTGGTTGAGATGTTGTTTAGCAAACTAGGATTTTAACATTTATGTCTTTACGTCGATTTTGATTGAATTTAGGAATAAAGAAGAGAGGGGGACACTACAGAAATGGCCTTTAAAACTGTTCACTAATGGATTTGTTTTTAAATGTTGAGATGTCAAGGTGTAAGAAAATAATGTATGTTTTAATATGAGAAGAAAACATCAATCATGCAATCAATTGTTTGCATGAGTTTCTTATTTTTAAAAGTAAGGCATCCATATTGACCTGTGATTTCTGTTCAATACAGAAAAATTTAGTTGGAACAAGGTGACAACCTGGATTCATTTTGGTTTGAAAAATATGTTTAATGTCAAGTTAAAAAAAAGCATTAAAGAAATCACAGTCCCCATAGAGCCAATCATAAATTTACAGATATATTATTGTGACATGTCTTTATGTTTATTAAGCACAGGTTGTTAATGTTTAATTTGAAAAGTTGAAAACATGGCTCCTGATAATTTTCTTCTCAGATAAGAAATTACATTTTTGGCCGGGGTGCTTGTTTATTAATATTACCAAACACAGATTAGAAGCGGCTGAACACGTATTTGTAGTTTCTGATTAACTCAATTAAAAGGTAATGAACATTCTGAAAGTGAATTGTATATTTTGTTTGGAAAAGTCTTGAGTTTCAAACTTTATAAACTTTATAATTGCATTTTTGAATCAGTAAGTAACCTACTTCAATAATTACTGCTGAGTCACTGCCCTGCCCCAGTTTCTAGCACTATATCAAAATGTTAAACTTGTTGACACCAGCAATATTTCTTGCAACCTGTGTGCACACAAACATTATGTAGAGAGGCGTTGCTTTCTAACATAAAGATAAGGAAAAAAAATATAAACACAGCATCTGAAACACAAACTTTTACTCCATTGTTTGACATTTAATCAGTCTAAACTTTTCTTGATTTAGGCCAGTTACCATAGTTTAAATATGCTAAATGCCAGAATAACAGTGATTTATAAAATGCATTTCTTCTAATTCAGCGGTGTGGCTTTAATAAATTTTGGAAAGCCCAAATGTTTTTGGGAATCAGTGTTTTTGGTGAAGTGTATCAACCCAAGAACAATTCCTGAACAAATCCCAATGATTTTCTGAAGATGCTGGTTGGAGCCGGTCCGAGAGTCTGGACCCCAGGGGCTGAAATGCCACTGAGCACGGAAGAAGCCAATCTCAACAGAAAGATAAAAAGCTAGATCACAGTTTACAAAGGCACTCAGAGATGCATCCAAAATTTTTGGCCTAATTCAGAGCTGAGAAGGTGTGTACCAGCAAAGTGGCCTAAATAAACTAACCCAGTTGCACCAGTTTTGCACCAGTTCCAGCTGCTGTGAGAGAGAAATCCAGAATGTTTGAACCAACTCATAGGATTTGAAATGAAATTCCACCAAATATTAAAAAATTTTATGTGCAATTTTGAATTTGAAGAAAGTGGAAAAATAATATTTTATTATTCTACCATGTAGCAAAAAGACATAACTCTTACTGACCTAACACAGGAAGAGATTAGTCTGATTTAATGTCAGACTGCGAAGTAACAGTGTGTGTTAACATGTGGTGTAAAATATTGAGATTTCAGTTTTTTGCTAGCTGTAGATGTCTTCAGACAATGTTTCTGAGAAACAAGCAGCCTTAGTTCAGATATCAGTGATACATTATTTAGGTGTCCTGTGGCAACACTGAAACCCAAGAAAATTGCACTTTTCTTTCGAGTCGTTCTTGTGAGACTACATGAATTAGAAAACTGACATTTTGATAACTAATGGTTACAATTTCATTTTTCAACAGACTATTTAAACCAAATTTAGAGATTTAGACTAAAAATATAAATGTTTCAGAAACGAGTATGTTAGATTATAAAACGGATTTTATTTTTCTGGTGTGGGTTTGTTTTGAAATAAGTTTTTATAATTCAAAAGAGTAGGTAGGTGTATGAAATGACACCACGCTAACATTTACACTCTGCAGTTAGCTAAATACGCTACCTTTTACATTTTTAGAATGTAAAAATCTTTTTGACAAATCAGGTTCCTAGTTTTATTTTCCAAAGATGTTTAGTTTATTTACTCTCAAAATTAAGTTGGAAAACAGCCTCTGAAGTTAAATAGTGTTGAAATCAGAGATGCTGTAAACTCCAACCTCATATGGCTTCCACACGTATTAACTTTTATAACATACAGCAGCATTTTCCATAGTGTATCATAAGCCTGGCGGGCCACCAGGCTTTACTTGTTCTCCCATCAGGCTAAGTATTGTTTATTTATTTTGGGGGTTTTTTTTATTGCTTTTTTTAAAGACTTTATAGCTGGTGGTTAGGTATTAGTCTTCCAGTCTTCCAATAGTGCATCAGGTGATATTTTCAAACTTCCTGTCAACTTTAAACATTTTAACATTTTGCGCCCCGAGCACCGGGCTTAGCAAGTTTTCTGGGGGAAACCCTGTACAGAATTAGTTTTGGAGCTTTTGATGGTTTGTACAGGAACTTATTTAATTAGATGCATTTAGTACTGTAATACTGTTTCTGACTTTCTACTGGGATGCTGATAAGTTGGGCTTGTTGTCATTCAGAAATGTTGTATGTAAATATGCTCTCAAAAGTTTCCTGACTCTGGTTCTGTTCCCAACAAGCTTGTTCCAGTGCTAAAGTGGTGCTGGAACTTGTCTAGAACAAGTTCTTTCTGTTTCTTCCACTACAAACACTGGGTCTGAAATGAGTGTTTTAGTCAGTAGACCAACCACTAATTCAGGTATTGTGAGCATCATCGTTAAAACTGTTGAGTTACATTTACTTCTAATCTACCCTATTTGGGACAACAATAGTTAAAACATTGAGCTTTGACATAATAATAGAAGAAGAAAAGCTTGATGTCTCTTCTTCTGCTGTTTCTGTTCATGCTGCCTGTCATGTGAAATAAAGTAGAGTGCTGTTTGAATCTAAAAGTATCTTTGTGACCCTGGTCATAAACACTGTTAGGTCCCTTAATACCACAAAGTAATGCTAATTATGGGAGCCATTTGCATTCCTATCAGAAATTCAGGTTTGGATGGAGCGTTCCCAAATACCAACGTTGATTTAAAGCCTTTATAAATGAAGTTGACAACACTATAGGGTGTGTTAACAGACGTGATGAAACAAATACCTTCACTCTGATCCTCTCCAGAAATCATCACTGGGAGGATCTAGCAGTTACTCAAGGAGACGTTTTTAGTGACGTAATGATGAGACACAGAGCTTGCTTTAAAACCAGACCAGTCATTTACCTTGTTTTTATAGAACCGGTTTAGAGCTTTGTCCTGCCCTGGTCCGTGGAAATTGCTTGAGTGAAACCTTACCTTTGGGGGATTATAGGACACAATTGAGAAACTTCTGCAATATGAGGCGACGGAAGGTTCTGAAGGAGCAAGCAAGAGTCATCGGAGTTAAAATGCCAGCATTGCACTTTGTATGTGAGATAGTGGTCACTTGAAATTGTGTGTGACTAAATTGCAAGGAAAGTTTATATTTTAAACTTAATGTGACAAGAGCCCTGAGGAACAGAAATGGGTTTTGTGTTACTCTTCCTCCCAGCCTTTCTGTAACTCTCTGAAAGTCTTGCTCTTTTTTTCACATCTAGAGTTTTGTTGTTACAATGACCTTGCAACACAAGTGTGACTCACTCACTGATCAGAAAAAGATTAAATTGCTGAATTTTCAACCTGCTGGTTGCCAATCATTGAAAGCCAACCTAAAAATCATCGTTCCTTACAGCGGGTAACTTCTTTGCACATTTTCTGTTAGTTACTGTCACTTTTTTTCCTAACAAACAAAAATAAAAACTGAAAAAGGAATTGGCAATTTTATAAAACTTTCTCATTGTGTTATTTCTTGTTGAACTGAGTTTTTAAGCCACATTGGAATTTCAAATTGGTAGTTTTGGACAAACCAATGGGCAAATTGGTTTCACACTAGGACATCTCATTAAATTAGTCAGTATCCCAAGAGATCTCTCTGCTTATCTGGTAGAGTATTTTGAATGTGAATTTAAAAAGTAATTGTAGAAAATCAAAATTAATTAAAAAAAAAACAAATTTAATTGTTCAATTGTTTTTTTTACATTTTAGGATTTTTGTATCAATGAGCCACCAGGGAGCTGCTGCAGCCTGCAGCCGTGTCCTCAACAAGGCCCCGAGTTCAGTTTAGCTGTTTTTGAAGAAGAGTTGACAAAGGGATTTCATGATTGAAAGCAGCAGGAACTAAATTCTCTCAGTAGCTGATCAATATTCCAAAAAAGCACAAATTCACTGTTAGGCAAATCCATTTAACTAATTATAATGTAGCAGACAGATACTGTGGGTTTAAAGCCCAAAAGTTAAATTCCTGATTCATTTAAAAAGCAGAACATTTTCTTCTCTGATTATTTCCTTTCTGCTTATAATGCATTATATAAAAATTTAGCTATTGCTTTTCCATGATGCAAAAATGCGGTTCAGCAGCTGACACCCTAGGTCAAAACTCATTATTGGTCACAGCAATATAAATCGGCAGGGAACCAAGTTGAAGTCTCATAAGGAGACTTGAATCCTCTTAACCTTAATTTCTCATTTTATAGCAAGGTCAGAACTTTTTATATGTCTAATAAGAATCTGATATTCACTTTGGTCCGATGTGACTTGAGTAATGCAGCAGTTTTTCCCTCCAGTTTTGCTCTGTTAATTAAAAGGCAATATAAATAGATCGTGGATGGCTATAGCATTTATTCATCTCAAATTGTTTTGTTTGTCAATACCTCAGATAATCTATTTGTAAATCTTTGCTTGTCACTAAGGGAAATTAAAACACATTTTAGGAAAAAATAAACCAGAAATGAAAGCTGTTTTTCTGGGATTTTTTCTGTAGCTGTGAAAGACGAAAACGATGAACTACTATAAGTTCTCCTGGTTGATTCCTTTTAAAGAAAATGCACTTTTAACTGTAAATACCTAACATTATCGAAACGTGTTACCCAGAACATTTTCTCTGGAATATTATTCTTTCACCCTTTCCTGACGTGGCCACTTCAGAACATGTGAAGCTACTCCTTTGAGATCTTGACCATGTTTTTTGAGTCGTCAGGAAAACGACTTCACTACAGTCTGAAGTCAGAGGACTGAAGAGCAAGTTTTCATCCAGGATGTTTCTGGTCATTACTCCATTTGTCTTTTCCTTTATTCTGACTCGTCTGCCATTACTGCAGAGAGAGTTATCCTTCTGGAAGCTTCTCCTCTATCCACAGAAGATAGCTGGAGCTCTTACAGGGTGACCATCAGGTTCTTGATCACTAGCCTGATTAAGGCCATTCTCTCTATTCATCACTGGGGAAGAGCCCTGTTGGTTCAAAACCAATGATGGAGAACTCTGAGCTCTTTGGGACCTTCAAACAGCAGACATATTTCTGTATCTTTTGGCAAATTTGTGCCTCAAGATCATCCTGTCTCAGAGGTCCACAGACAATTTCATGGATTTCATGCTTGGTGTTTCTGCTCTGACATGCACTGTCAACTGTGGTACACAGCTTCCCTCCCCATCGGGGAGTTGGGATCAACTTCCATGTTTACGCGCCTTTGAAGCGAAAGGACACAAGAGTTAAGGTTACAACACCGTTATGATAATTTCTTAACTCTTACACACTGAAACTGAATTTAACTAACTCAAGTTTGAACATTACTCCAGGTTTAAAATGGCTGACACCAGAATTCAACACTTAAATTAGTTTCCAAGCAGATTAGCTAATTAGTGAATGTGATCAATGGAAAACACTGTTGCATTAAACCCAAGTGATTAGGGTGAAATGTTGATCTTGCAAACCAAAATGCAAACCATTCCTGTTTCATACTTTACAGTGAAAATACCCACTGATGTTGATGAATGTTAACTGTGTGATAAGTGAAACAAAATGGACCAAGAAATGGTCAACACATTCTATTATGAAACTTCACTTTTGGTTCAGGTCACATACAAAAAGTGCTACCTCCCTCTGGGGTAACTTTCTGCCCTGCCAGTCTGATTTAACCCGGCTAGTTCCTGCAGTGGAAATGACATCGGTAAAGGAACCGTTGTTCTTCGAGAATGTTCCAGCCATGAAACTGCACCTTTGTTCTCCCAATATTAGCCTCCTTCCCATTCTCATTGCACAACAAGCACATCATCATAAGGTCAACATTCTGGATCCTTCATGTTTCCATATCATCAAGGCAGTACACATCAAGGCTGAATGCTATGTGAGCATTCTGCTTGTATTGCTGCGGTTGCCGATTTAAATGGCAGAGACTTGCAACTTGTAGCTTTTGGTTGTGGTGATTTCCCCAGTGGGTTCTGTGTTGTGATGCTCTTACAGGCTCACTGTCCAAATGCATTTAGTGATTTAAATACAACCCAGAGATGTGCGCCATCCTTAGCATGTTATTGTGCATCGAATTTTGCCAATGCACATTGGAGTATCATCTGATTTCTCACTTCTGTGCTCACCTGCAGACTAAACAGCTGCTGCAGCTGCTATATACAGTATTTGCTTGGTAATAAGTATGTGCTCTACAATCCAGCATTACCCCTTACTGTTTATAGTGGTTACTGGTTTATTAATAACTCCTGAGATTGAGCATTGTTGTAATATTAGAGGGCAGATGTAAATCCCCGTTCATGCCTGGAGCTTTCAGTTGGTTGAAATGTAATAAACAAAAGGATGATCTCAAAAACGGGCTATTTAGAGGTCAAGGATCACAGACTGGGTCTCCATTGTCTTTAGAAGCATCTGTTAGCTCTGTTGAGTGTGAAGCATCCTCCCTAACCAAGCCACATCCTGTCCTGGGAAAGATGCAAACCACAGCCCTTTTTTAAATGAGTCCCTACAGACCAGAAAAGCACGACGTGTCAAACATTAACACCTCTTTCTCATCACACCCTCATTCCTTTGATCTCACTTTTCCAAGACCTACACTTACAGTAGTAGCTAAGGCCGTCCACATGTACCCATAAGAGGCTTTTTGTCATGCAGCAGACAAGGAGGGAGTCAATGTCCCGCTTGCTACTGTGCATGTGAAAGATGTGTGTGCTGGCGGCCGGCCCCCACCAGACCAGGAGACAGGAAGGGGACAGGAACTACGGGAAGCCGAGGTCTAATCTCCCCAGACACAACTCTGTCAAAGACACACAAACACGGATTGCACTCACACATTCAGCTCTGTAGCTTCTTGGTATTTCTTTTTGTGCACAACACTGAAGAGCAAGCCCATTACGGAAATCACTTTTGCTTTTCATTTGCACTGAATGCTCAAAAATTAAGATTATCTTAAAGTGTTTTGCAGCTCGCGGTTGGCAATATCGGAAGGATCTGCTAGCTCCTGAGCTGATTTTACTGTACAGGCTTGATAAAAGTATAAATATTCCTTTCCAAGGATGGATTTGGTTCATCTGACATGCTTGTGGGGAGGTTGGTTAGATTCAATAAGCTTCTTCACTTAAATCCTTAAAGTAGAGTGTCTGTGTCAATCATTATCTCTGTCTTTACAGAACCAGCAATCCTTCACTACATCCCCATCTCTCCAAAAACTCAGACTTACTCACCAAGAGAGAGCAGCTGCACTCACCATTCTTTATTTATTTGTAGCTCAACAATGTGTGGGACTTTTGATGTAACTTACTGAGTGCAGACTGTCAATGTGCACCTGGAGAGAGACTGTCTGAAATCAGGCGCCATCGTCCCCATCTTAATCAATATTTCAATGTCTTCCATTGAAAGCGGGCCTCTCGCTGTGAACGCTGACTGTACGCTCCACCTCCATGTAGATCTGATATCTGGTTTGTCCTAAATTGACGTCTGGATTTGGAGTGCTGGGAAAGCGTAACCTAGCCCTAAGTCTTGGCGAGAAAGCAGATCAGAGCATTTCCCAAAACCCTGAATTATTGAAGTACAGTCTATTCAACATAAAAACATAGAGCTGTCAAAACTGTGCAAGGTACTGGAAGATAGATACATGTTGTATTTTAAATCATTGGAGAATTAGATTTGTTAGCAGGAATCCCAGATGAACAGGGGAGTCTGAGTTATAGCTGAAGGATAAATCTCTTATCAAGACATTACGAATTAATATGGTAAGTCAACCTGAGGCATTCAATCATTGACCTGATGCAACATATGTGAGGACATATATCAGTGAATTGAAATATGAAAAACATAAAGAAAATAAAGTTGTTTGCAATGCAAGTAGGAGGTTTGACCTTTTCAAAAACCTTTTTAAATGTGGATGCATTATAAACCAGTTGCCAGAACCATGTTACACAAGGTTTTTTCAACGGTATTCAAAACCACCAAAGATTTCCATCATTCTATTCTGTTTTAAAATCCTTTCAATGAATTACAAGTGGCAGAATTTTGTCCAGTTTTAAGGAAAACACCACTGCCCTAATCACTTCCAATTAGGTGTCCACTATACTTGTTACACTTCTCCCACTTAAAAGCAAGACTAATTCAGTTGACTGTAAACATTTCAAGTACCTCTTTAAAAACACTACCATCAATTTTGGCAGTTTAAAAATGGCCAAAATAAAAGCTATTTTGTTCTGTTCAGTAACCTCTTAGAAACCACTTTCAAACTCAGCAGGGATTTGTTCCATATTTTATGCTTAAGGCCATAAACCAAAATCAAATTAATTCTCTTTAAGAACTATATTATAAGAACAGCTTTGAAAATATATATTTTCAGCCTTCCTACTGTGACCTAATCTCATTAGCAGCAGAGGTGATGGCACATTGTATGAGAGATCATCTACTAAAAACAAATCCACAGCTTTGCTTAAAAGAAAGTCAAAATGATTGCAGGGTTGACATTTTAACTGACTTGAGCATTCTATTTTAGCACATACCACAGCTAGCATTAGAAAAACAGCAGTTTCCCTGTGTGTTTTCCAGAGAATGTCAGCCTTACATTACCTCAGACTTCTAAAAGGCTACACATATTTCCAAGATGTGCATGTTTTATTGTATTCAGATCTTAAAAGTCCAAAAGGATTAAAAGAGCAACTTTGCTGTAATAGTTCAAGTACTTAACTCAGTTAGGTTAGAAATGCGGACTCTAAAAATGGCCACTAATATATTTCGGCCTTCCTGTTATGCTCTGAAAGTCATACTGTCACAGGGAAAATAATCTGAATGGTTGTTATTCAGATCCCATCAACTTCAAAATCACTCATTTCCAATCACCAGTACATGCGTGTTCACCTCTAGTAGTAATCCATTCATTAAAGTATTCCTACAGCATTTTAGTTTTAAAACATTGTGTCATTTCTATGGTACCTTAAAAACTGTGGTGTTTTTAACTAAAACTTATCACACCATGAGAACGTGATATAGATGGACATTTTTAAGATTTCCATATGTTTTCAAAGGCTAAGCTAAACCGCAGGTTGTAGTCGAGGAAGCAGTTTTCCAAACGTTTTCTAGACATTTCATAGAAAGGCCTGTGTAGCAGAATGCAAATGCCTGTATCAGTTTGAGGTTTACCTTTGAAGTGTAAAGTTCAGGTAGTTTCTAGTCAATCCCATGTGTGAACACAGCAGGTAATCCACCAGAGAATTCACGCTGAGCCAGTTTGCATGCCGATAATGGTTGCTGTTTTATATTCCGACTCTGCTTCCCTGCGTGTTGATTTCCATCGCCTTCTTTGAAGAACAGCAGATGTATCAAAATACATAGGGTGTTAATATCAAAACAAAAACGGTAATCGTTACTAATAAGTTTTTCTCTTGTATGTTTTGTTCAGGCCGCAGTCGTGAGAGCACAAAAAATGATATGCACCCAAATATGATCCTCGGATTCGTATTTCATCAGCCTTTCCCTGTGTGTGCCTTGTATTGATTATGGTCATTTGTGGGCAGAAATGGCACAAAAGCTTCTGTCAGTCACACATTTTCAGGGTAAATGTAAAATGAAAGGAAAGTACAAGGTGTTCAGACATACATGGCAGCAGCCTGGCTCTCCGTTAGCCGGCCGTACTCGGTGTCGAGAGTAATATTGTTAAAACCCACTGCAGCTCATCATGATTTTTAAACATTTCTCCTGTTATTTCCAAGTCCTCTGACATCTTTTTCCCTTCTCGAATTCCTCCTTGTGATTATCCCCCCGTCTCTATTTCTCTATAGGTGCATGAGGGTAATTGGCACTGTGTTTCTTTAATTAAAATGAGGTCTAATTGTAGCTGAAGCAGGCCAAATGTTCGTAGGCCTATAATTTCCCTATCACACTCCAGAGACACACAGAGAGTGGAAAACGGGGAGGGAGAAGGCATGTCAAGAAGAAATTAACATGCAAGTTAAGAACAGTAGATGTTATTAAAAGAAGAGTTTCATGTCAAATGGGTCAGGTTTTGCATTTCTGAAGAGATTTGTTTACTGCATCTTCAGTGCTGGGGGAATTCCTTCTCACAGATTTCTTCTATTTTTGCTTTTTTTTTTTCATCACACTTCACTGTTTCCAATCAACAAGAACATTTTAACACCAGACGAGACAGTCCAAGTAAATGTGATAATCAATTTTTAAATTATGATTCAGTTTGTTAATAAAGCTACTGAAACCAACGTCATTGTATGTTTAAATATAAATTTATATACCTGTGATTAACCCAGTATCACCAGACCATATTACTGGCAGTCATGGAAGTTTATTTATTTATTTTTTTCTTCCATCTCGAGACGCTAGAGATTCATGTCTAAATCAGAAACAGGTTTTGATGCCAAGTCCAACCTTAAATGACAAATATACACACCGATTAATAACCAAAGAAGTACATAACATATCATCAAACAATTTTAAGTAAATGTTCTTATTTCACACAATATTATTACGTGCCATGTATTTATAGAGTGACTATTAGTTTGGTTACTAGTGTGTAGTCTGCAGCTCTATGTTAACTTCTTTTTTAAATAAGTATTAAATAAATAAGAGTAATGAGTGGTGGTCCTTTCTTATAGTGGTAGGAACTAAAGGAATTTTCTTTGACGCGGTATTTTAAACTGTGAGAATGGTTTGATAGGAAATTTTGATTGTTTTATAACTGTAACATTTTCAAAACTGAGACCCTTCAGACTTGTAAAATAAATCACTAAAGCAGAACCTGTCTGACAGCTTGAAGTACACACGCTCTCAAAAAGAACACCCATAATGCCCTAAAAAAATTTCCTCATCTATAACTTTTAGAAAAAATATTCTTTCTGGTTGGTGTACGTTTGTGAAAGACTGAAACCCTGTTCACATGGGAATGTTTTTTTTTCTTTGTTTTTGTTTTTTTTTTACTAAACCACAAAAGTTAATGACTGTTTGTGCCTCACATCCACACACAAACAACAGTGTATGTGATACAAACTTTTTTTCTTTATTAAATGGATTCCAGAGTAAAGGTAGTTCCCTAGCATAATCATCTGAAGTATCAAAACATTCCTTTCTGAAAACACTGACTGATTAGTCCAACCTCTAATCTGACATATAACCCCAAACACATTACACATGACAACAACAATGGCGAATTACATGTTTGTAATGTTTCAGAACTTCATTAATCAGCTTTAATAAGTCCTGTATATCCAGTACCATTTAACTTGCACTTTTTATTTTTTGCTTCACCTGTGTTCACCTTGTGGATATAGACATCTGATGTCTATCTGGTGTCATCAGGCGAGAGGCGGGGTAGGCCTTCGCAGGTCGACAACACAGAGACCGATAGAACAACCAAGCATGCATACGCTCACACCTAAAGACAATTTAGAGACACCAATTAACCTTAATTGTAATGGTTAATGTGGCTCAGGTGGAAACCTCTGTGTGGTCACTATACAGCATTTTTTCAGTCCATTTAACATTTAAAACCCCTGGTGGTTTAGCTAGCGTTTTCTATAGTAAACAAACTTATTAGAAAAGTGCAAAACTCAGGTTTTCTTTCTTGATTCTAAAGGGAACACACTTTTTGTATTCTTGTCTTGTAATGAAAACCCAATACTATTTCTCTTTGTTGTTGCATAATTAAAATAAAGCTATCCCTACCAGCTGTGATATCAAACCCACCGACTTCTCACTAGCTTCTCAGTTTCTCCTCTATTGAAAAAAAATTGGCTTGGGCCCACATGTAATAGTTTTCCACTATTGTAATTCCAAAGCTCCGACGTAGTCTCCTCGCTTGCGCCTGTATCAGTTTAGACTTCTCGAGTGTCTCTTAATGTTGACAGTTGTCCTGTAATTACTGTACAATCGCTTGTTTTGGGTGTTAAATGCGGCCAGATGACGAGTTTCCATTGTTCCAACATTTTCTTGCACCCGGGGCAGTTTTCCGGCGGTGGGTGGCCGCCACTGTCGAAAGAATGCAGCGGGGAAAAGCCGGCTTCCTCTTACCAGGGCTTAACGCTGTTTTTGCTCCAGTGAAAGGCATGGCCGTGCAAGCACATAATAGAAGCCCTGGCTGTCTCATAGAAACACTCGCGCTCACGCATCCTGCCTCATAAAGCTTAATGATAGAGCAGTGATAAACAGTGATTACTGTACCTGCGGGGTGGGTTGTTTCTTTTCCACCCCTTAATGAACACCGAAGCAGGTGTGCTTCCAAAGGCAGAGACGAGGGGTGTCCTCCCAGTAAGGTTTGAGGTGGTGAATTGTAGTGTTTTGTTGTTTTTTTCATAAGTATGCCATAGAGACCTCAAAGTAGAGTATATGCAAGGAAAACACCGTACTGAAATCTGTCACCCAATTATCCTCTTTACCCACCTCGCCGTCGTTTTCTCTGCTTTTTGCAGACTCGCCTTTCTTCCTCTTATGTGGCTGTTTTAAAGTAGGTGGGCTTCTGTGGTTTTGTAGAAAAGAGGCTTTAAGGCATGCATGTTGCTGTTCATAAAAAACAACACACACAGCGAGGAAAATCAGTGAAGCAGGTATTATAGAAGGAAGAAGTCAGTGATTAGACTCCAATCTCATGTACCCTTTTACTCTGTGGTGTGATTCTATGACAGCCCTGCAGCATATGCAGCCCTGTAAGCATGATTAGCGACTCTGTGTCATTGCTTTCATGTGCAGGGTACCTGAGACAGCTCAGTTAGATGTGGATGGAAAAATGTCACTAAGGTGGCATGCAGAGAGCTGGATGTACGTAATGCAGGCTGTGTGTGGTGGGGAGAGAGGAGTATAGAGATGGATTGCCTCTATTTCTGAAGTCTTGTTGTGAAAAATGCATGACACCAGAACAAGTACAATTGTGATTTACTGACAGAATTGAATAATCATTTCCCGTGTCCTTCACCGTTATTGACACGCCTGGTAAAGACGTCCATAGACCTAAATTAAATTGTGTGTATGGAGTCTTAGTGATTTTAAAACGTCAGTCTGCTGCAGAGAGAGCAGCTTTTTGGATTTTTTTTTTTTGGGATCTCTCTTCTGTTTTTCCAACTGTGTGTGGGAGGAAAATGTACCTGGGTATTTGTCCAGCCTTGTTTGGCAAATTTAAGCAGGTAGCAATTTTATTCATGCCATTTCCTGACTCATGAAGACCAGCATTGCACGTATCTTGTTTACCTGCCTTTCTCAGTCTTACACACCTTAAAGAGTGGAAGAGAAAATGGACCTCTGTCATGTAAAACTTGGACGTTTGACTGCATGACAATAGAAAAACATGATACTACTAAATTGTGTTGATGAAGGATGGGTGTTTATTGTGGAAATTTTCTACATTCTGTCATAAAGATAATAAACTAATTGATTGTAAAACCCCAAAATGCTCAGTTTTGTTGGGACCGTTACTTATGTATGTGTCCACTGTGTTCAGTTCTAGCCTGAATAAATGCCACAGTTAGATTTAAAAATCAGATTAAAGTCTACCATTGCTTACAGCTCGGCAGTGCGCTTGCAGTTCTGAACATAATTATTCTAATGAGCCATTTTGGTAATTAAGTTTTATTCTAAAGCAATATTTGTTTTTGCAAGGCTGTTTTTTTGACACAGTGCTGTGTATTTGCCACATTTACAGATTTTTTGTCTCACTTAAATTCTTCATGTGTAGCTCTAACAGGAAGTCATGGGTTTAAAGAAAAACATGATTGGCTTACAAAAATAAAGTTGTAGTTCAGAAAATGAATCATCTTACAGGAATTCGCAGGGGTGCCACTGATTACAGCACCACTCATCGTGTAAAACAAACATTTCACGTTATGTAAAGGCTGTCAAATTTATAGTTTGGCTATCTTCATTTCTCAGTGTGAGATGTTGTAAAAGATGAATTTATTTTAAGGCTTTTTACACATCTATTTCAGAGGTGTCGATAATCGTCAGGGGCGCAGTAAAGCGAGTGGAAAAACAGTAAAATTGAAAAGTATTTATGGCTGACATTACCTATTGTCTGCTTAATGCACTGCTCTTTTTCCCTGGAAATAGTTTAGTTGCTGCTGTGCAAGACAGCTTTATTTGATATATTGATTCATTTTTAATGACACATTATAATTGCCTTTAAGGATGAGAAAAGTAAAAGAGAGACCTGGATGTGTTTCTGTGTTTAGCCTGAACTCAAGGATCTGACTATGCCTTTACATTTGTGTCAAGTCCAACCCCGAAGGCACTGCTCTCTACCCAAGCATGCAAACTCCTTGATATTGCAGCTTGATAATTAACTGACAGTTATTTTAATTATCAGCTTTAAATAGCATCTGTCTTGATCCAATTGCAACTGACAAATTTATCATGTTCTGTTTTTTTTTATTTATTTATTATTATACACTATAAAATACGCTTCTAGCCTATTTTATTTGGGGTAAAGGTTTAAGTGCTGACTAAGGCTTCCCTCCTACTTCACAAAGTACCACAAAGTTACATTATGGCTGCTGCTGTTATTTTTATGAAGTGCTACTAATGATTTTAGGTGAGAATAGTTGTGCAAAATATTCTCAAGTACTGTACGCTCTCAGTGTATCCTCAGCTTAATACACTATGCAGGCATTAATTACTTTGGCAGCAGAGTTTATCACACTGGAAGTCGCAGCCATCCGTCTGTGAATGTGGCATGAAAAATATTTCACTTGCAAGTCATTTTCTATACGGTAGGCTGCAACTAATGATTCCCTTTTTAAAATATTGTTTAATTTGTCATTTCGAAAATAAATGCACTGCACTGCAAGCAAGAGCCTAAAGCTATTTCTTTACAAATTAGAATGGTTTTTTATTAAAGAACAAAAAACCAAAAAGTGTTGTTGAATTTAGGTTTCCTACACATTTAATGTGGCATTAGAAGCCAAAACTGAAATGATATATCAAGAAAACTGTTTTTTGGGGGGGGGGTTTTAAATACAGAAGTAGATTTAGTGTTTTATAGGAGTGTCTGTGCCGAGCGTTGTTTTGTGGGGTTATGAGATGCCGACTTCACTGTCGGGCCATATATACGTAACTTAATTCAACAAAGAACCCTAATAACCTCACTGATAAACCTGCAGCTCCCCCAGAATCAATTTTCATGGAGGTGCTCTCCTTGATCAGAAGCGCATTAAATCTTGTTTATTGGTTAAAAGCAAACTGCCCCGGCCTATGAAATAGGCTCCCTCTGAGAACAGGTAAGGTCCTAAAAGCCAGCGTGTGACAGAAACCTCTCCCCATCAGTGTAAATACAAATCCGGGTGTGCCGACACGGCCGAGAGGAAAACAGATGAGAAGAACGGAGCGCGTGGCTCGCGTTACAGGCGGTTCAGGTCTCGGGTTTTATTGGGATACTGAATCTTTGCAGAGCAGCACAGACTGTTTGGGAGCTGGCTGCATGCCTCTCAAAAGCAAACCAAAAAAAATCAATCCCATTGTAATCACAGATTGTGACCGGAAGGGCTTAAATCTTGGTACGTGCACTTTTGTGTGTGTGTGTGTGTGTGTGTGTGTGTGTTTGAATCTACAGCTTTCCACGGAGAAACGCAGGCTCCTCACTCCGGGTTCAGTGCGACCACAGGCACAGCAGGCCGCTGGGAACAGAGGGGGACGTAGGGGAATAAAAACAAACATTAGAGTAAAGACAATTTTGAGGCTAGTGGGAATGTTGTGTTGATGTAATTGACTGGTGAAACTCCATCTTCCGCCCTAATCCCAGTATAAGCCGCGGCTCGTACTTGGCAGAGAACTTGGGACTTGAAATATGTTCCCTCTGTAGTTTTGATTTGTTTCTCTGCATCTAAATCATTTTTATACATGTCGTTTGTACATTTCACGCAGCTTATAGTTTTGTTAAGGATTTTTCTTTCGTCTTTTCACAGAGGTCCTGATGAACACCAAGAGTGAGACGTCGGATCTCAAATGGACCATCTTCTCCCAAGACAAATCCGAGGTATGTAAACCCGCCGTCGCCCTGTTATGTATATTTCAACACGATCCCAGCAGTGAGTGCGGATCTTCGGCCTCCAGCGGTTTCTTTGTTACTTTCGGTCATAAACAAATTCCTTCTGCAGCCACTGACAGACTAAAGGAAACATCAGTCTGAATGTGCCGTTTTAGTATATGAAAAGCAGATGCTTTGATATATCCCATCAACCTTGGAGTCGCAGTGACTGGCTGCCCACAGTTTTGGATCCCCCCGCCAGAAAAAGACATATTTGTAATTCGATCAGTTGAAGAGTGGTTGCAGCGGTTCGCTTGCCAGCAGCGTCTGTGGCCATAACTGCTCGACTCGCTGATGCCTCTGAAGAAAACCAGTCAGATTTATGCCGGTGGATGGGGGGATGGAAGACGGGGTAAGCCTGTTCCTTTGATTGAGACGGAAACCAACAACATGCTGACAATCTCCAAATAGTTCACACAGTTATTATCATGTGAAGCAGCTCATCAAAAAGCCTCATGTTGACAGAAATGTGGCAGCTTTCTGTACTTTTTATTTTTTTTTTTTTTAAGGTTACATCAGCATTAAAGACTACAAAACAGTGATTTAGGTAGCAAAGACAAGCAGGAGCCAGAAATATGCCTCACGTATCTGCATCAAAGGGTGTGGGCATCAAAGGGTTACCATACGGCTCTTTATTTTTAGTATTAAAGGAAAAGGAAAGGGATACTGTTCATTGTAGCTGATAGAGACATAATTCCATTCTTGTTATACGTTTTCTGTTGCTTTATTTGAAAAGTAATACCAGAGAAATTTGATTAGATTCAAGTGGATCTCCCATGCAACAACTTCATAAAAAAAGTAGTTTTAATCTTCTTATCAGTATGAATCCGCTGTTTAACTCTGTAGTCTTCTAAAATGCTTCTAAACTCTGTGACTGCATGACACGTAGTCAGTGAGGACACTTTTATAAATGAATTAGTTAGAAAATGTTCACACCGTAATGTCTAATCCGTTGTTTATTTGTCCCTGACCTTGATTCACTCAAAAAAAAAAAAAACACACACACACACACACATCAGCAACCACTATAGTGTTGCCACCTTTGGTTACTTGAACAGTTTCTGATGTTAGCCTGAAGAAGGTTTGCTTCGCTCTTCACATTTAGCTGTGAAAGTCTTAAAGTGTTTCTTGCATGTACAGCAAGTTTCATGCCTCCTGATCAAGTTTTGGATATCTACTCAATCCAGGACTTTACATTTCTTAATTCTCAGCCATTGCTTGCTGCATTCAAAGATGTTTTCAGCCAATGTCACATTACACAGTTCAATATTTTTCAGATATTCTCAACAAACACAGTAAATTTTGTCATGATGAGCTCATGAGTCTTGGTTCAGCATACCACCTCTCAAACCATGACACTTCCACATACATGCTTTACAGTTAGAGGTTGTTTTCTGGATGCGTTGTAACCATTTTCCATAAAGTATAAAGGGTCATTTCCAGTCACTTTTGAGACTTCTATAAATCCCTTACAAGACATAAGTTGCTACAATCTTCTTTCCTACGGCCTTGAACAGCTCGTTAAGTCTCAACGTTGTGCTCTCTGTCACCTTAAATTTAGAAACTCACCTTACTAAACATCTAAGCAAACTCCCTTCAAAATGCTGAGCAGCGCTCATTATGTGCTCTTGATGTGTATGATTTTCAGCCATTTCAAGCCTAAATTGTGGGGGAGTTCTCATTTTTTCCTGTCTAAAAATCACCTCTTTTAACTGCACTTCATAATAAACAGATCATTCCTTTTAGTTTAAATTGTTTGGTTATGTTCCTCTCTAAAGACATTTTAAAATTGACTAGCAGTCTTAATTTTTCGCATGACTATATTTCCTACAGTGTTTAGTTTTTTTTTTGTTTTTTTTTTTTGATCTGGAGGGAGTTTCTTCCTTTAAGTGGTTTAGACCTGCCTGTGAGTGCTTTCCTTTCATTCAGACCAACATTCTGCCTCCCTCCGCAAATCATGTGCAAATGGATTTTTAAAGATTTACATATTTACATAACCGAATTTCTAAGCCTCGCGTTTAAGCAAATCTGCTAAATTTCGCCTCAAGTATGTTAATTTCTTTCTTGATTTGCGCTCCTGGGAACGCGGCGATGGTGAACATGTTTGCTGTTGTCTCAGAAGTCAAACATTAAAGCATTTCGCCGTTGTGGCTGGCTCCCGAGCAAATGAAGACTTCTGAGGAGAGGTTTTGCCTGTTACACACTCGTGATTATGTTTTAGTCTATAAATGTGTTTGCGGTGCGAAATCTCTGTCTTGGATGCTACGGGAAACAGTGTGCCTTGTTTGACAAGTGAGACTTGGATTCCCACAAGCTGTGATGCAGCTCAGTGGGAAGAATGATTTAACAACCCAATTTCAAATTTAGGCTGCATCAACATCCACAGCAGGCCAGATTTTTCCCTCAGGTCTCCGGCAGGTGTAGCACAGAGGAGCCAGAAAAGGTGTGCAGCCTGACTGGGATTAATGTAGATTTTATTATGACCAGTTATGTAAACACCTGAGCAATTTTAAACCTACTCACTGGTTTTCTGGGTCAGAACATGTTTTTTATTTTTTATTTTTTTTTATTTTATTATTTCTTCTAACACTGTGTTTGACAACCTTTTGTTCTCTTCAGTCTCAGTGGGAGGAAGTGAGCGGTTTGGATGAGGAGAACAACAGCGTGAGGACCTTTCAGATCTGCCAGCTGGAAAGCTCGTCCAGCCAGTGGCTGCGCAGCGGCTTCATCCAAAGACGAAGCGCCTCTCAGGTTTACGTGGAGCTGCGTTTCACCATGATGGAGTGTTCGTCCAGGAGCACGCACCACCGCAGCTGTAAAGAGACTTTTAACCTTTACTACTACCAGGCGGACTCCAACGAGGCCACGGCCACGTACCCGCCCTGGATGGAGAACCCATACACTAAGGTACACGGTCAGATTCAATTTCGGAAACCTGAAAATTACTGTTTTCTTGTAGAAAAGCGCCACAGAAAAATCTGTGATCAGGGTGGAATAACTCAATCCAGGTTTGAACTGGTGAGCTTCTTGCTGATAATGGTATTCCTCAATCAGTGTAAAGGTTTTATTTATTTCAAAAATGTGTTTTCTAATTGTTCAAACACTCAGCTTGATTCGACCACACATTTTAGATTTTGAACTTGGATAATAAATGTGAGGATTCCTTTTCCATTTTTTCTTAGAAATAAAATAAGAACAGTTCAGACAGTGAAAGTCATAGGTCTCCCAGCTGTCAGGAATTCAGTATCCAATATGGCTGCCACTCTTTAAAATGCTTTGAAAGTTGTACACACAAAACTGTTTATTATCACTTCTATCATATTAAAGCTTATTAAACCAACAGAATGGTACTGTACATCCTCTATGGTGATTTAGCGTTTGATTGCAGAAAGTGGAAAGAAATACAAGTGGGATTGGCTCTTATTACTGGAAGTTGGCAGCAAAACAGGAACCAAATCATTCCCAGCTCTGAGCTCTGAAGCTGAATGCGCCAAACACTCAGTCAAGTTTTTTTTTAAACTTTGAAGTAGACCTTTAGTTTGGCACCAACGTTGGACCCTCCAAAATGTGCACCAGGGTCACAATTTACAAACCAGAAGAAGCATCATTATTTGCAAATGATAATATAACACGTTATATTGTATAATGCCAATGGGTAGAATGTTCTCTTTCTAAGTTTCTTCAGCTGATTGGATCATTGACTTGTTGTAACATTACAAAGGAATGTGGCGCAAAATCTCATTACATCCCAGAGACGCACATTTCAACTAATAATAATTTAAACACTTCATTCCTGTGTTTTCTTGAGATCCAAACATATTAATATGTGGAATCAATGAAGCCCACTAGAGTTTGTTTAGCTGGCTTTTATTAAGCATCAGTGGAGGACTTTAGCATCTTTTAGCTTAGCAACCAATCCATGAAGTTTTATATTTTAAAAGCACATGCATGAATATTTGACATTCATAAGGAGACAGAAATTATTGATTGCTATTAAATCACTAAGCATTTTCCAGTCTTGTAACGAGTTGTACTTGAAGCTTAATATAACAAAGACAAAGCCAGGCAATGAGGTGCTAACAACAACTTGGTGACTCAGTTGCATAATGTTAGCTATTATCCTAACAGAGTCAAAAAAAACAGGCTAAAAAAATATAATGGTTTGTTTTTACTCCTTAATCATTGTGAACAAAAATGTTTCCAACTCTGGACAGCTGATGATTTATACATTTCTTTGTGTTTTTGTATCTTTTTTTCCTGAGTAATACGCAGTGTGCTTATTATAAATGATTGCTTTTTATTTTCAGAAAAACATGTTCTTAGACAAATTCCTTTTGTTTCTGTATCCATTTGGCTTCGTTTTGTTTATTTTACAGGGCATTAACCAGGTTGTGGAAATAAAAGAAACTTCCTTTACTTATATAATTCATTTCTTTAGACATGTGGTCACTTTTACTCCTTGTCCAAACTAGGTTATTGCCCTAAGGGAACAAGCACTGTTTTAAGTCCCTCCTTGTCTCCGTGTTGAATCTGTTTCCCATCTTCCCTATTTTTTCAAACATCTCCAGTCTTACTCAAAAATATTTTTACTCCTTGAACCTTCCACCAACTTCACTGTGTTTCTGATGACGTATTAATTATGATTAATTACTTCCAAGTCTGCAGGTTCAGCCTCAAAGTGTATTGTATGTATGGTTGCCAGGAGGACTATGAATCAATCTAAAATCTCTGTGGTCTGTTTGGGAAAATCTTCACGCATTTGAATGATTTACGACGTCTGTTTAATCGGCTAAACAGACTGACACATGCAAAGTTACCAGTGGCTGGTTTTTCAGCTTCGTTCTCTGGAATCCGGCCCTTACGTAATACCTTTTCTCCCTCTTCCTGCCTTAGGTGGACACAGTGGCTGCAGACTTTCTCCTGAGGAAGGGTGGGGAGCGGAAATTCAATGTGAAGACCCTGAGGCTGGGCCCGCTAACCAAGAGGGGTTTCTACTTGGCCTTTCAGTCTCAGGGCGCCTGCATGGCTCTGCTTTCTGTCAGGGTGTTCTTCAAGAAGTGTCCTCCCCTCGTCAGCATGCTCTCATCTTTCCCGGAGACAGTTCCCCGTTATTTAGTGCAGGAGGCGCAGGGTTCATGCGTGGAGCACGCCTCTCTGCAGGGGCCCCGACCCCGACCCCCTAAGCTGTTCTGTGGTGAAGACGGCCAGTGGGTAGGACAGCCGACAACTTCCTGCGCTTGTCTGCCTGGATTTGAGCCGGTGGAGATGCAGACCCGCTGCGCAGGTGAGGCAGCATATAAAAAAAAACATGCATATTCTGGCAGACAAAACAATGAGATTTGAACGGGGGGGGATACATGTTTGAGAGGAAATAAGAGACGAAGGAAGCTAATGAGGCAGGGGAACGACTGTGACACTGTGGGGACAGTGGGAAAGGTCAACTTGAGCTTCACTCATCTCTGGAAAGGAAGAGCAGGGTCAAAGGCGTCCTGCTGCGGCAGCTCTGGGTTCAGCTCAGATAGAAGGAGCTCAGAAGTCGGGGGCGGGGGAGGCGACACGTGAAGTTGGCGCTCCGGGTAAAGATTGTATCAGTTTGAGAACATCAAAGCAAAGCACACAAGAAAAGAAGGAAGAAGCAGAGTAATTCTCTGAGGAGCTGTGCAGCAGCCTCCGTCTAATGAGTCCAATTAACATGCCTCGTGCGCAAACACTCGACGCGCGCTACGCACATCCCACCGCCGCGGACAAACGCGCAGCGCGACGAACAAAGAAGCACAAGAAGGAGTGGCACATTTTCTCCAGAAAAGCGAGCTTCTTGCTGCACGCTTGTGAAAGCAAGATTCAGCTTGATCTCTGTGGGAGGTATAATGATTTCATTAAAAAAAAAGGAATAACTTCTAACATTATGTTTCTGGTGAAGTGCCATTTGCAGCATTCTGTCACAGAGGAAAGCTGTGAGGGAAAAACACTCACTAGGCCATAAAAGGAAATTGCCTCCAAGGAGAGATTGGACAGTTAATTTGCTTCATACGCGGGTCATTTTCTCAAAATGAAATTGACACCTAGCTTTGAAATCATAATCGTTTTGCTGTTCCTGGGACAATACGTATAGTTTCAAGCTCAATTCAACGTCCAGAACTTAAGAATGCTGTCAAAATGATTTAGTGTTATCAGGAAGCTTGAGCAGAATGTTTAAGCTTTGTCTTGGAAGTGAGCCTTTAACCGTGTTTTTATACGACTTCTTCGGACCATTATGTGGCCCTAAAGGCTGGTGTAGCCATGCCACAGTGCAAATAAATGGATTGAAAATCCTCACTCTGTTGAAATCCACCCGCTGCACACACTTTTTCAATAAACGTTATGTCCTCTAATTGATTCTCCCATCTTTCTTCAATTCTATCTTTGCAGAAATCAAAAATGTTCACCTCTTTCATGAGATGAAACCTCTGCCTTTTGCTCTTTTTTTCCCACCACTTTAAGCTGGAAACACCATTCAAACTTTAAACATGTCACAAAGGATGATGTACACCAAAAGCTTCAGCTGTTCATGTTTTTTTATGGATTGAATAAAATCACAGTGTTCTTTTTCAAGTATTTGATCAAATACAGCTTTTTTCCACCTAAAACATCAACATGACACGACCCACTCTACCGCTAAGCTACATTCCTACAGTCCACAATTCCTGCTTACAGCCTTTTCCTACTGCTACACCCTTAACAATACACCAAAAGTTTATATGTCAGAAGGAAGAAAAACGAATAATGGGAGCAGTGTCGTAGGGAATGTGAGCTAAATGCGCCAGAAGCAAGTAAATCAATTCCTAATCATCTAGTTTTGCTAGAAGTAAATAATTCTTTATTGCTGTTATTTGCTGTTGTGCTTGTATTTTCATTTAAAAACTTATTTTTAAATGAAAGAAGTCAATTTTCTCAGTTAACTTGACACATACATTCAATCAATAAACTTATGTAGCTAAAGTTAGTCTCTTCTAAACAATGTCACTGGAGTTGGAACAGTTTTAATTGAAAACGTTAAATACTGCATCTCCGAGTCGCTGCATTCTCACACTTTAAAAATTGTTCTCGCATGTGGGAAAGTTCCTGCGGCAGAATGTCAGTCAGAGGCCCGTCAACCCCTGGGAGTCACGTTGCTTCTCATCGGAAACAGTGTTATAATTCGTGTGAACGTTTATTGTTTTAAATCTTCTGTACTTGAGCTGCCACTCTGAGTGGAAACGCCGTGACTGTATGTGGCGTCACGGTGACAGCTGACTGCACAGTCACACGCTGGCCGAGGCTCCGTTAGCTTGCTGAATGCGATGCTGTCTGCAGCAGGGGTTCGAACTCCGGCACCAACTGTTGATGATCGTCACAGTTTTTCTGCGTAGTTTTGAAAAGAACAGAAAAGGAAATCTTATTTTTCTTATTGTGTATGTAACAGATTTATAAAAGTAAGATCCTACATGTATCCATCCCTCCTTCCACGCATTCAATGTTGAAAATTCCACTTGGACAAACTGCGAGAGCCGGCACCTCCTCTAGTCTTGGCTTCAGTTTCTTTGAGACAACAGATTTGGCTCAGTTCTGTTTATTTTTATTTAATTTTTTTTTAGGAGCACATAATAGTTTTTTTACTTATGTAAAATATAAAAAAAGAACAGACTCGACAATATGTGAATCAGTAAACACAGGTGTTTTTTGTTTTGTTTTTTTGCTCTCACAAAGACTCTAGAAATATGTGGTGTCATTATTAGAACACAGATCAGGTAAACCCATTGATAGGCAGATGTCAAAGACAGACAGGTTATTTGCACTAAATTGACTATTAGCACCAGCCTCATTACGGTGATTGTCTCAATTTATGACTCTCATTACACAATTGTCTATCAATCTGAAACCATCTGCCATCGTGAGTACAGTGGGAGGAAAAAAAAAATAACGGATGTGTTGGCAAATTGAGTTTGACCGAGGTCCGTCGAGGACACGGTGAATGTGACAATTTTGCATAATGCACTTTGATGATGAAAGTCATGTCTGAAGTTGGAGGAGGAAAAATTTATAATCTCTTCTCATTTAATCTTCCACTCTGTCATCTTCAGCCTGTCCCGTGGGTCAGTTCAAGTCGGGCACAGAGGGACGCTGCAGAGACTGTCCAGAATACAGCCAGGCCCCCATCAGGGGGTCGGCGACGTGTGCCTGTCGCTCCGGATACTTGCGTGCGGAGTCCGACCCTGCAGAAAGCCCTTGCTCCAGTAAGTCCACATTAATCAGTCATTAATCCACGCTGTAGGATTAATGACTTGCTAAGCAACCGCGTCATCTACTCCCTTGTTCTCGCCGTTTAACTTCCCCTGCCAGTCCTCACTTTGTTTTTGTTTTTTTGACACCTCTGGTGTTATTTCCCTCTTTTCTCTGGTTTTCTTCAGCCAGCCTTCCTAAGCTTCTCAGTGGGCTTTGAGATGCATGTCTTTTGTGACAGGCAGCTGGGGGTTGGGGTTATTCTGCTTAAGTGAGGTACTGATAGTCTGAAGTGACACCTCCGTGTCGATTCAGGAATTTCAATTCAGACAGGTTTTGGATGTGTGAATGGGAAGCACTTTTAGTAATTAGGTGCGCTGTGTGGAGATGACCATGAAGAGGATGTGGGAGAGAAGTGAGTGTCACGTTTTTGACTTGCTCTGTTTTCTGCAGGTGTGAAGTAAATTCCCACTAAATAAGTACACACAAATTTTTATACCAGCAGCGATAAATTTAATTACAAAAGCCCTTATCTCGCTTATGTATCATTTCATTTAGCTGTTTATAATATATTCTATTTTTTGCACTTGATTGCCTGCAAATCTTTATTACATATTTTTTTAATTTGTATGCTAAATTCCTAGCCAGCCATTTTATCACGCTCAAAATACAGCGCTGCAGAAAAGAATTTGCCTCCTCCTCCCCTTACAGATTTCTTCTGTTTTTGTTTTTTACCCTAAAGCATTTCATACCATCATATTTTATTATCAAAGGTAAGCTGAATAAATACAAATTACAGTTTTCAAATGGGACAAAAACCCATCCAAACCACTCTGGTTCTTTGGGAAAGAGGAACTGTCCCATAACCCTGACTGCTGGTTGTGGCAACAAGTAAACCTTTTATGATTATTATGTTATTATCAAGATGTTTTTCTTTTTTTTTTGGTCAGCAGTGATTTTTACCATCTGACTCTGCCTTTGATGCCTTTATTGTGTTTACCTTAACCGAGGTAAGAGTTCTTCAGAGCTTTAGGCGCCGTACTGGGTTCATCCTGGATCAGAAGCAGATTGGTTTTTCCTCCCTGCTCCATGTTTTTTCCATAAGTGCATAATCACTCTTACTGTGGTTCACTGCAATCCCAAACCATTAGAAAAAATTATTTTAAACTTTTTTTCAGATTGGTAAATATTTGATGATGTAGTTTCTCTTTTGTTACTGAATTTCTTTAGATCAGGGCCTGATGTTTTGGTTTTACACATCTTTTAATCTACTTCCTGTTTCAACCAAGGTTTTATTTTAATGATTTATTTATTCTAAACCTCTGGCAGTGATCAGACCTGAGTTTAGTTTATAAAAATGTAACCAAAAATTGAAGGTAATCACAAATAATTGATCATTTAACAAAAGGAAGGGAATTACGTTTTCCTCATTGAACTTAGTTTGTTGAACATCTTTATTCCCTCATTATTTCAAATTATCAGTTAAAAATGCATTGATTATGTCCTCAGATTATCCTTGTCTGATTGTTTGGTTGACAAATGTTAAAACTGTTTTACAGTCTTTCATTAAAACAGTTGCCAAATATGAAAAAATGTGTCAATCGAATGTATTCCAAGTTCTTACAATCCCTTATTGGGTGTGATGTTGTCCCACTTTGGTTTTTAATGAAGAGCACTATTAGCGCTGAAATCACCCGCAGACTCAGTGACAAAGCTCTGTCTCTTTGGCAGGAAGTGATACTGATTCACAGAGCCTGAGTGGTCTCTCTGTTTAGTTATGCTTGGCTTGAGGCAGTAGCTATCTCCTTACAATTTTCAGACGGCGGTCATTATCGCCGCGCCTTAGACGAACCTAATTGCACCAGTTGAGTTCTGCAAAACACGCTCCCGCTGTGATGCAAAGTCACTGCAAGAATATTGTTCTGCTTCGTGACTGAATGAAAATGTTGCCAGTTTTTAATGCAAAAAAATGTAAACAAGTGGCCTGTGCGGGTCACGAGAAAGATGTGAGCAGAGAACATGAGTGCACTCCTGTTGTTTCATTGGCATTGAGTGGCACTTCAAAACGAAATATGATTGTGACCTTTTTGTAAAACAATGCAGAATAAAGTTCTTGTGAAAAGATTTGTTATTGAGAGCCAAATGAACAGTCACATTGCTTCATTTTTATGATGGAGAACAGTAACATGCAAAAGTGTTCATATCCCTTAAATGTTTCCACATTTTGAAATATTACAACCACAAATTCCCTGCATTTCAGCACAAAGTCGTGCTTAAATATGAAGCGGAAGGAAATGGTACAAGGTTTGCATAGTTTACGAATAAAATACAATGCAACCAACTAACTTCAGAGTCCAATCGACTGGTTTAATCTCAGTATAAATTCAGCTGTTCTGTGCAGAGCTCAGAGGTTTGTTAGACAACATTAGTAAACAAAGGACCAAGGAACCAAGCAGACAGGTCAGAGATAAAATTATGTTTAAATCAAAACGACTTCTCAAGACCCTAGAAACTCACTGTTGCAACAGAAAACCTTCCAGGACATGATCATTCACCTAACCTACAGTGAACGGTTGCAGCAAACATTGCTTCTAAAAGTTTCATCTCAAAGGGCTGAATCCAGATGCAGACCACACATTTTTATTTTTAATATTAAGATATTTCCTTCTGCTTTAATCATCCACAAGTCTGAGTTTGTCTGTCACATAAAATTCCTATAAAAGGAACTGAAGTCATTTTAAAAGAATTCCTTTTAAAATGTGAAAAAGTTTAAAAGGTATGAATACTTTTGCAATGTGATATAAATAAGTGATTAATTATCACATTATAAATATTGCCAGAAAGGAATAAATTGGGCTTTTTTTTCTTCTCAGTGTGATAAATATGCAACTCCAACTTTAGAAACAATAATTAGTCAATCCTATCTCACAATAAAGCCAAATAGAAAATGTCTCATTTCTACATATTTTTGCTCCTGTAGAGCCTCCGTCGGCTCCTCGCAGCGTCATCCCCCAGATCAACGACACCACCCTCACGCTGGAGTGGAACGAGCCTCTGGACAGAGGCTACAGAGAGGACCTCAGCTACTCCATCAGGTGCTCTGTATGCAGGTCACCCAGGGGAACCTGTCTCCCCTGCGGCGACAACGTCAGCTACCGTCCGGCTCACGAAGGCCTGCAGGGTCGCAGGGTGGAGGTGTGGGGTCTGCTGCCTCACACAACGTACACCTTCACCGTCCTGGCGCTCAATGGGGTGTCTCCGCTCAGCACTAAGGAGCCTGCTGGCGAAAGCATCAATATCACCACCAACCATGAAGGTGAGAGACAAAGGCACTGAAATGTATAAAAAAAGAGAGAGAGAAGAGTTTAAATAGTCTGTATTTCGGTCGATATCTATAATCCTGCTGCTATCTGTGCAGTGCCATCGCTTGTGTCTGCGATTCGGAAGAGTGACTCCACAGAGAGCAGCCTGACTCTGCAGTGGTCGGCCCCAGATCAGCCGCACTACAACGTGCTGATGTATCAGCTCCGCTACTGCGAGAAGGTAAACACCGCCTACCCAGCGAGTGGCCATTCAGGTTCAGTCATTTATTTAATTCGCTCGTGGTTAGACTCTTCTGCAGCTCTTTTAATAAACTTAATCTGGGTCCTGATCTGCTTTCTCATGAGATTAACCAGGAAGTTTTAAATTGTTAATGAAGCTTGTTGGTTTCATTTAAACCAAGCTTAGTTACTCCAAAGTTCTGTACAGACAGATTGAAAGAAAACTTGAACATTATAACAATGGCACATTGATGATTATGACAAAGAAAGGAAAACTTGGGAAAGTCTGGAAATCATCATTACAATATTCTACAAGAATGTTATCTGATGATTTCCTGATGTTATTTGAGAAACTGAACTAAATGGGCAAACAGATTCCCAGTGAAGCAATCGGAGGCGTTTTCTGATTGGTTGATCCCAGTGAAAACGATGCAAACAATATGAGGCCTAAAACAAATCCTTGAGGCTCTCCGCAGCTACTAAAACTCCATCAATGGATCCTTCAAACCTTTAGAGGAATTGAACCCCAAACCTACAGAGGTAATAAAGAATACTGCTAGATGAATAAGTTCCTGTGACAAAAAGGACAGAAACCTTTCAGTTACGACCTGGACAGAACTGCAGCTGAGATCAAAACCTCAACCGTTTTTACATCCCCAGGTTAAAACTATTTTAATGTGCCATCACTGGAGAGTAAGAAAATCCAAGGTTACTTCAAGTCAGTTTCATTAAACATATTAAGATGCCAACAGATTATGTTTTTAGAAGTCTTCTTTGTTTGACCCGGCTATTCCTTTTTTTCACATCTCACTCCATATTCATACTTTGCAGCTCACTTTGGTTTTCTTTGGCAGGAGAGACGCAGTGAAAATCCGTGCTCATACACAGAGACGAAGAGAAACCAGGCTGTGCTGACAGACCTCCGCAGGGCCACTCAGTATGAAGTGCAGGTTCGGGCGCGCACCCAGGCTGGTTACGGCAGCTTCAGTCCTGCAGTCGTCTTCCGCACCCTGCCTGATGGTAAAATGTTCTTGTTTGCTCTTGCAAAAACAAAAGAAAAAAAACTCTCACTTCTGTTTTTTTTTCCATTTCCACTGAGATTTTTTTTTTTTTTATTTCTTATCAGCATTCTCAATCCCTGGACTGTGTTTGCTATGCATTCATTGCCTGTGAGATAGTGTCCTTGTATCGCGCTTGTTATTATCGCAGATTCTTGTAATGTCCCCTTTGCTGCATCGGGGTAAACTCTGTGCTTTGGCTTTTGCACCCATAACTTTCTGAGTAAATGTGTCTCTTTTTCTTTTTTCTTCCCCACTTTCAGGATATGACTCTGCCTCCCAGTTCTTGGTGCCTGGCATCCTTATCGCAGTCGGGATGCTGCTGCTTGTCATTTTTGTCGTCTTAGCCGTCTTCTGCCTACGGTGAGAACAAGGGGAAAAAGGAAAAGAGGTTGAGAAGAAGACAAATTTGCATGGGAAAAAAACCCTCCTAAAACAACAGGAAATGTGAAAGAAAAGGGCTGGGGAAATCGAAAACCTAAAACAACCATGACCCCCATTTTACTGTTTGGCACCACTTTGTTCTTTTGTTTATACCTATTGTATCAACGATAGATTTGCTCTGTGCTGTCCTCACTTTCTTTTTCCTTTTTTCTACGTCTGTGAAACGGTTCAGACACAAAGCAGCGTTTGTGATTTCTTTCGCTTACGCAGCTAAAAGCTATCCTGCTCATTAGAACGTTTTCCTGAGGCTTCATTGTTTGAGTAAATAGTGTTGGATGCCATCATGGAGGGGGAGCAAGAGAGAAAGTGCATAGATCTGGTTAAGGGATAGAGATGGCGGGAGAGGTAGAGGGCAGGGAAAGACAGGATGCAGGCGTCCCAGCCCTGTTTCCACAGGACAGGAGAACAATAGCTGTGACCTTGTGGCACGTTCACACACGCACACACACACATATACACACACTCAAACCAGCTACTGAGGCCCAGATCTGCCTCAAACTGAGGGTGGTGCTTTACTGCTATTTTAGGCTTTTGAAGTGGGAAAGAGAGAGAGAGAGAGAGACAGAGACAGGAGCGGTGGAAGGCGGTGATCCAGGAGCCACAGGCTCGTTACGGTCTTGTAGGGATGAGTCCGCGCCGCCGGAATCCTAATGGAGCCGCTTGTGTCAAAGAGCAGGACCATAGGGGTCAGCTCAGACAACAAGTCATCTTGTATTGTGCCTTTAAGGTTTCCGAGGATTGTTGAGGCCAGGCGAAGGCCTTTCAAACCTGGCCAGTTGTTGTATCAAAGAATACACAAAGTATAATTGATGGAGGTGTTTTTTTTTAAACAGAGCCCTTTTTACCTGGAGGGACGCGTTTTGTTTTTGTTTTTTGTTTGCTTTACACTGCTCTTGTTGAAGAGTATATATTTTATCACAATATAAGAATCTGTTTCATCAAGATTTTATGTGATAGACCAAACTAAAGTGACATGTAATTGTTAAAGATAAAAAATGTATCCAGATAAAAAGATGTGACATGAATTTGTAATGATTAGGTCATCCAAACTTTCCTGGATGATGAATTGTCCCAGAAGTTATCACAACAAACAACCATATTGTTGTTCTGAGACCATTTTCAAGTAATGCAGTGTTATTATAAAGCAAGAACACTTTCTCAAAGATCAGTAAACTTTAAATTCTAATAAACATTTAACACTGGAACTGGGAAACATTTTAAAAATCCAAAATAAATAAATAAAACAACAAATACAATGAATTATGTCAGTAAACTTGTTTTTGTAATCCAGTTTTTGGTAGAAAGAGGGAAAAGAGAAAAACACTAAATCACGCAAATGGAAATGACTGAACTTGTTTTGATTTATTAGTGTTTAATAGATTTATTGCTTATTGTGACAGGGCTAGTAGTGATGCCCCTAATTGAACCCCAGTGCATTCTGAAAGCTCCTATTTACAACATGAAGTCCATCTTTGTGTGATTTATTCTTTATATAAATATCAAGGTCATGAAGATGAACGAACAGATCAGCCAGTTCAGGGGGAAAGTTGTGGAGAAGTTTAATGCAGGGTCTTATTACAGAACAATCTCCCAGACATCAAAGTCCCACGGCAGAGCTGCAGTGATCCTCAGCTCGGACAGGAGAATCTGCAGATAGTCATTTTTGATTTGCCATAAAGCGTACTGCGAGAAGTCTGCCAGATGTGGAGTATTTGACACAACAAACATGTGTAAAAGCACATCGCTGTCATGGACAATCGGTGTCCTCATGGACCCACTGAAATTCATGTAAATGTTTTTTCAGCTAATGGACTGAAAAGGTGCTGCAGACAGAAAATTAAACTGGCCAATCTCTAAAATATAGATGACGAGTCAATCTGTACTCAGCATCCTGAAACACGGCGATGGCAGCATCATAACGTGGGTTTTGTCATTTATTCTTTGGAAAACTATGCTTGTGCCATAATCTTATTACACTTTTCTGTTTCCCACTGCAGCCGACACAGCCGAGTTAAAGATCCGGAGCTGAGCGACAAAAACAGCCAGTACCTCATTGGCCAGGGTAAGCCATTACGGACCTCGGCTGATTTATAACCGGTTCACATCAGAGAAACCATTCCTAACGATGGGCACTTTGCTGCTCATAGTTCTTGAACATTTCTTTCCTTTCCTTTCCCACGACACTGTTTGTCCGTCTCTTGCAGGGGTCAAGGTTTACATCGACCCTTTCACCTATGAGGACCCTAATGAGGCGGTACGGGAGTTTGCCAAGGAAATCGATGTTTCCTTTGTCAAGATAGAGGAGGTTATCGGCGCCGGTATGTTCCACTCAGGCTTTTCCCACTATTACTACATGTGTAAACCTAGTTACCTTTCTGTGAATTCATTTTGTTTGTGGCTTTTCTTTTGCCTGATCGTCTACTTTAAAAAGAATATTATTAGTCTTTATCTAATTTAGCCTTTAAAATTGATTCATAGGCATTGTCTGGGCTCCTTTTTCTAAAGACCAAATTCAATATAGTTGCACCAATAAAGCAATTAACTGATAAATATGTGGCCAACATTATTGGCCCTCATTTAAACAAAAGGACACCACTTGCTGCGAGCGAGCTTTACATTGGCTAGATAAAGCGCTGATACTCATAATGTGGAAAACTGCCGCTCTAATGGGTGTTTATGTGTCTGCAGGCGAGTTCGGGGAGGTGTGTCGAGGACGGCTGAAAATCCCAGGGAAAAAGGAAAACTACGTGGCCATCAAGACCCTGAAAGGCGGCTACACCGAGAAGCAGAGGAGGGACTTCCTGTCCGAGGCGTCCATCATGGGGCAGTTCCAGCACCCCAACATCATCCACCTGGAGGGCATCATAACAGCCAGCTGTCCAGTGATGATCCTCACTGAGTTCATGGAGAACGGCGCGCTGGACTCCTTCCTGCGGGTCAGTGTGACAACAGGCGCTGTTATGCCGTCTCCCGGGCCGACACGTCCACACAGCGTCACATCTCTGTCCTCCCCCGCAGCTCAACGACAGCCAGTTCACTCCCATCCAGCTAGTGGGGATGCTGCGCGGCATCGCCTCGGGCATGAAGTACCTGGCGGAGATGAGCTATGTCCACAGAGACTTGGCTGCCCGCAACATCCTGATCAACAGCAACCTGGTGTGCAAGGTGTCCGACTTTGGCTTGTCACGCTTCCTGCAGGAGAACTCCTCCGACCCGACTTACACCAGCTCTCTGGTGAGGCAGCAGCCAGGACTGATTCACTCATTACTCACAGTTCTGTTTGCCAGGGAAAGTCTCTGTGTATGTACGAGACGATTTTTAGACTTAATTGTTTGCTTTTTTATTTAAATACAGGGAGGCAAGATTCCCATTCGCTGGACAGCACCCGAGGCGATAGCCTTCAGAAAGTTTACCTCTGCCTCAGACGTGTGGAGCTACGGCATCGTTATGTGGGAGGTCATGTCGTTTGGAGAGAGACCGTACTGGGACATGAGTAACCAGGATGTAAGTTTCAGCAAAAAACCCACATGTTGCTACGGCTGGGCGATTTGCCCTGGAAATAAAATCAGATTTTTTTCGTATCACATCTGATTTCCGATTTTAATTTATTTTGGAGGGTTTTTTTTTTTTTTTGCTTTCTTTCTTTTCTTTAAAAAGAAATTGCAGAAATACTTTTCAAAAAGTGGCTTTTGTTTGAATCATCCCTTCTGTAGTTGAATGATGGCATATATGAGAATTTCTGCTTAATTACAAAAATACAGTCAAAATTTTAGTAGGTAAGATGCCATCTTACCAGAAATAACTTAAAATTATGAGGAAAAAAAGTAGTTTTAATAAGACAAAATCTTAGTTATCAGAATCTAATGTGTGCATCTCAGTCTGCATGTTTGTTTTTTCTTCAAAATTTGTTTGGAAAAAGTCTAATGAGAATTTAATGCTGATGTGTTGAAAGATTTATTATTTTTACTAAGTAATACCTCTAAATTTTATACCAAAGGATAAATTCACAAGCTGCTGAACATTTGTTGTTGATTTTTGCAATTTTTTGTGTTGTGTTAAAATTACTTTATTGTCCTAAAATTACGACTTTATTCTTGTAATTAAAAACAGTAAGGAAATCAAAGTCCAAGTAAACAGAAGCTTGTCAAACAAGATGGCGGCCCACCGTGTGCTGACATCACTGTGAGCTATGGAAACCCACAGAGAGAACTGGCGACAAAAAACCCATTTATTCCAAAAATGTAATCTTCAAAACCCCCAAATTGAATTGATCGATAAAATCTATTTATTGCTTCATGGAGCCAGTTGTAATAATCAGTTTCTGAATTTGTTCGAATTATTTACGTCACTACTTGGGAATTAAAAACTGAATTCTAGTCATCATGTTGCTAATTATATACGCCGTGTTTGCGCCCTCACTAGACTCCTTGAATCTCCGAATCGATCCAAACATCATTTAGTCGAAACACTTTGTTTGAACAGCAGCTGTTTGTCTCCCATTGTCAGGTAATCAATGCCATTGAGCAAGACTACCGGCTGCCCCCGCCGCCCGACTGCCCCTCCCACCTGCACCAGCTCATGCTGGACTGCTGGCAGAAGGACCGCTCCGCGCGTCCCCGCTTCGCAGACCTCGTCAGTGCTCTGGACAAACTCATCCGCAACCCGGCCTCGCTGAAAATAGTCGCTCAAGAAGCAGGAGGGTAAGAGTGAAAACACGTAGCTTTAGAAAATGTTGCATTTTTCCGTTGTTTGGTGATCTAAGACTTTTGTTGTAGAAGTGATGATGAGTCACTGTTTTTGTCTGTCGCTCGTCCACATGTTTGGAGAAAACTACGCTGAAAGCTCTCCTTACTATTTTGGCTTCAGCTTCGGTCAAGCAGCAACCTCTCCTCTGTTTGACACAAATCTGTTTGGCTTCATGCACAAAGAGGTGAAAGCGTCTTTCATGCTACAGTAAACCTGTAAAATTCTGTCATGATACCTAAAAGAAAACAGACTAAATTTGGAAACTCCTGCGCTGATGACGTTTGCATATTTTGTTGCACTTATTTTGCATTGTGCAGCCCTGTGTTTTAGAACAATACATAACAGAACCAACATTGAATTTATGCCAAGGTTCTGTTTGTCATTGCAGTTTTCCACATTGCTAATGGAATGCAAACGTGGAAAAGGAATTATTTTGGCCTTTCCAAATAAAAACAACAAAAAAACCTTAACTGTTCATTAAAAAATTAAGATTCCATATTACTAATCAATCTAAGGAATTATGCTGGCCTTTCAACATAAAGCTTTAATATTTCCTGAGTTGCATTGCTGTACCTTGGGCATGATTCTGTATCGTAATTAAGGGCTCAAAATAAAAGCATCTGGTCGTGTAAAAATCCCCTTTCAAAAAAGGATGATCATCAAAATAAAAGTCTGTCCTTTTCATGGAGAAGGTTCGAAATTGCTAATCGAGCTAAGCTAGTCATGAAAAAGAGATTATACTAGGTCTTAAAAATAGAGTTCATAGGTGACCTTTAAAATAATTGTCTTGCTCTTTCATGGGTTAAATCATTAAACCTGCTTCAAAAATTACAGGTCTTGAAAGAGCAACCGTTTCCTATGTTGGCTCTCTGTAATGTGCCATCATTTAGAAGCAAATGATCAAAAAGCAATCTGGTTTTGGATGGTACTCGTTACTTCATAAATAGCTTTTTCTTAAACTTTATTCTCCAGACGTTGTAATCTTCACATCTTTCTTTTGTTTGTTTTTCTTTGGATTTTAGCTGCTGTTTTTGCTGATGTTTTTGTTTTCTACGCTGTTTAACTCTGACCTTTGAATCACTTAAGCATGAGAAAAACTCTTAAATTTAAAAGATGGAATGGTGCTGCATCTACAGAAAAATGACTTGTCAAGGAATCTATTTTTAATTGAATGTAGAGGCACGAAAACATAGTTTCCATTTGTTCTGTTTACGTTTTGTAAAATCAGTAATTTAACACAAAGTATTTACGCACCAACAATGTGAATCCCAACAAACCTCAAGCTAAAATGGAAAGAAACAGGATGCCATGTCTTTAACCTTTTGGATTAAACTGTTTCCTATGCTGTTGTTGTCAGACTGGTCTGAAAATTAGTAACACAAAGAAACTTGGGAGGACATTTAGTAGATTTTTGTTGAACTTTTGCTCAAAAGCTTTGTGAAACATAGAATAAAACTAAATGTTTCCACATGCTAACCACTCTAAAATAGCTAGTTTAAAACAGTATGTATATCTAAAGGACATCAATGGAGAGGCGGACTGATCTGTTTCTGATTGACTGACTGTCGCGGTAACACACAGATAAAGTCAGCAGCATGTGTATTCCCTGATTGAAAGGGCTGCCAATGTCTCTTTCTGGGGTCATTTCAAAGTCCTGACAGTAGCAGGACAGCCATTACCCTCCCACTGCCCACTCTGAGATGCCACCTCAGAGCCCTGCTGTGAACTGTCAGCCACTTGCTGTGCCCATTTCCCTTCCTTCGCATTCTGCCTGTCAGCTGGTTACATACCGCAGAAGACGCTCCACCCCTGACAAATCCCATTGTTTGTAGCCGTCAGTCAGCGCGCCTCAGATTATACCTCTCCCCATCCGCCCAACGTTGCTGCAGGACGCGTGGAAGCTCCTCACTGCTGTTTTGGTGACAGTGAATGTAAGTCATTCTTTTGTTTGTCGGCTTTCTCCACCCCCTCTACAGACCGTCCTACCCCCTGCTGGACCAGCGCGCACCTTTGGCTCTCTCTCCGTGTTCTTCAGTCGGTGATTGGCTGAGGGCTATCAAGATGGAGCGCTATGAGGACAGCTTCCTGCAGGCTGGCTTCAACTCAGTAGACCAGCTGGCTCAAATCACTGCACAGTTAGTTTCTTCTATTCCCAAATGACTCATCTAATGTAGCTTTTAATTTTGATTGGAAGTATTTTCAGGTGTGTCAAAGGCCTTTACCATCCTCCTTTTCCTGTCTGTTTCAGGGATCTGCTGCACATGGGTGTAACTTTAGCTGGACATCAGAGGAAAATTCTCTCTAGCATTCAGACAATGACCTTGCAAAACAAGAGCACGGCGACTGTGACATTCTAGCTGCTCTGCCCTTCTTCATCCTGGACGTGAACACGGGGCACAGGTGTGTGCCGCCGTGTCCTAGAGCACTCTGGATCCTTTCCTGTGACCCACTTTGAACACAAACTGAGGAAGGAGGAAGATTGTATTCACAACCAGGGAAAAGAACAAAAATGAAAAGAAATAGCAGATAAAGATGACTTGTGAGACTTGAACCAGTCACCTGGAGTAACCAGGTGGTAAAGTCATCTAGACTTTCTCTGTCAGATTTTTAAAAGTTTGCAGTCAGTATTTTTACATCTAGCAAGTATAGAACCAAGTGCGTCTGCCAAACCACGATAAGTGACAAACCAGTGTTTACACAGTTTCTAAAGTTTAATTCTCAAAAGTGTCGTTGACTTATATTGTTGCCCCCCCAAAAGGTTCCACTTTTAACCAAAGGAGACAAAAAAAATGCTAATCTAAAAATGATCCTTTGTTTCCAGGTTGCTGTTATGATTGGGAATGAGAATGTTTTTGTTTGATTCTGGCTGTCTTTTTATTAATCCTTCTGGATCACCTTCCATGTCAGTACTGCACAGTCTAATTACGGGAATAGTTTGCTTCCATTATATTTCAGAACGACCTCGTCTTTACTCAGGTGTGATGTGTAATACAGATTTCAAGGAACGCTGTAGATGCCCCTAATCTGAAGCCTCATCTTCCTCAAGTCTGGCTCCCCCTTCGCCTGCTACAAAAAAATACAAGAGGAAAAATGAGGCACAAAAGAGACATTTCAGCACTTTTGTCATTTCAGAGTGATTTGTAATCTTGTGCGATTTGATGCGTTTATCTTGGGCTGTGTTTCTGTTGGATGTTTTCTGCTGGCAGCTCATTTTTGTTCTAATAAGCCAGAACAAGGACCAAGTGGACTCAGAGACCAGAGAACACTGTAGAATTGGATTTTCCATGTTATCTGGCCTCAAAACATGTTTTTAATCGATATTAGTGATAATGTACATTTTTAATACTCTTATTCTGTATTCTCCATCATCTTCCAGTGCCATTTATATGTCTATATGTGGTCTTAAATGACCGTTTTATAAAGCAGATATCTTTCCTGTGGGATTCTGTGTGTCTTGTTTTTTTCATACCGTGAAGTTGAAACTCCTGTTTGAAAATAAGCCAACAAGTTAATAAACACCAAGTTTCCATGTTAAATGCTAACCAGTAGCTCGGTAACGAGGCGTTAAGCTAACCGCTAATCTGACGAGCGCTAGCTAGTTACAGTCAGCATGGCTGCGCCTGATGAATTTGTAAGATACTCGAACAACAACTTAAATAATTTATTTTGGGTTTCCAGTAGGAATGATAAATGGTAACAGAGTGGCAGACAAGAGATAAACAACATATAAACACTCCCAAGTTGTACAGTAGTGAAGTAGGCCGAAAACGTCGCCATAGCAACCGATAGCTGCATTTAGCTACAATCACAATCACAGTCAATCCATCAAAAGCGAAACGGTGAATGTAGGGCAGAACAATCACAGGTAAAACACTCTCCTAAGGTTTGAAGAAAATAAAAGAAATAAAAAATATATCAATTTGATGTAATTGACAAACATTACGAAAAAAACTAAGATGACGGCTTTCTCACCGTGACTCCTAATTTCACTTCACATTTCAGCATAGTGTTAAATGTCCTCAGTGCTGGTAAAATAATTTAAATCTTCACGTAGCGAGTTGTTAAGGGGCCAGCATTTAAAACACAAGAGTTTCCATGCATAAATATTGCTAGCCAGCATTTGTTCATTTTAAGCAACGCTCTTATTTCAGTGTCTCTTACGTAGCTAGCAGGCTAACTGCTAGCTTGCAGGCTTTGGTTTCCATGTGGAATTTGAACAATGTTAGCAGGAGGAATGCTAACAGCTCCATTTAATCCCCAACCCCACCCTGCTTCCTTTAGCTGCAGCTCTTGGAGGGTTTTGCTGACCCTTTTGACATTTAAGTCGTGAATAATTTACCCTGTGTAAAGAGAAGAACTCACCAATTGTTTGGGGGGAGGACAGCTTGGTTTAACTTTTTCTTAGAAATGCTTTAAGCATCTGGTGTATTTGGAAAGAACCAGCTAAGAACATTAGGTTTAAATATTTGGCAGATTTTTAAGAATTGTGTAGGTATTTTAGAAACATTTGTCCATTTCATTAAAGCTTGCAGTTCATTGCTCAAAAGGGCAAACATGTAATTTAACCAGGTAATGCTCAAAATGTACATACAGTTTAGCTTGATTATATATTTTCTGGCATTTATCTTCTAGTTACAGGTCATTTTCTTCTCCCTTTTTGTATCAAGACCTATCTATTTCCATTTTTTCTATACTATTTTCATTTCATTCCAGTAAACAACCCATTTCGCACCAGTTTACTTAATTCGTGCCATATGAGTTTAGTTGTAATAGCAGTTAATTATATTCAGAAAAATGGAAACAAGTGCCATCATAAAAATCATCAAATCTTATATTTAAGCTAATTTTAATTTTATGTTGGCTTATAAAATCTACATGGTTTTTACGCCTTTGCATTTTTGTTTTTTGTAAAATACTACAAAAAATGGTACCAATCCTGGTATCTGATCAGCAAATGGGGGGGAGGGGTGTACTTTAATATTTTTTATCTCATCCACTTGGATTTACTGAAAAAGTTCAATCTAACTTCATTTTTCTTCTTCTGCCTATTTAGTTTTAGTTTCTCAGTGATTTTACCAGGACATCTTAATGACCTCCAGGAACAAGAAGTATTCCACATATATCACTGGCAAACAGAGCCTTAATGCATGGCACTAACATCATTATCTAACGCTTAGGCTATGGCGGTTCGAGCAATTCTTTGCAATATTGATATCTTGGGTTTTAGAGATGTTGCAATATATTGTGCAGCTTTACAGTCTGGTCATTTCTGCTGCATCTAATTTATGGGTTTTATTAAGCTGAAAGTTCAATTTATCTTGTAAACTATTCCAAAACACAATATGAACAAGAACCTCATAAACAATGGGCTTCTGCAAAAAAAGTCTTAGCTCTACTTCAAAAAGGTTTCTAAAAGCTGAACCTTTTCTCTTTTGTATTAGAAGCAGCGATACTTAAAATATTTCTCCAGACAATAAAGTCTGGATAAGGTAATATCATTTTACCATTGACTGTAGGAAGGCGGTGTCAGATTTTAGTATTTGTAATACTCCTTGTTCATTTCATGTACCTCCCCACAGCTAGTGAAGTGTTCAAACTGCATACATGAGCACGGGTGACATTGTGTGAACGTCACGGGGATCCCTGTGGACCTGAACTGAAAATCCGTGATTTTACCTGTCTCCGGTCTGATAACAGGCTGCTTTTTGTTCCAGTGACCCATGATACCTCTGACCTGAATTCAGAGGAAAATCAGCACACAGCAAAGAGCTCCATCTTTCTGAGTGTGTCTGGGCGGCTGCACTCTCCAGTGTGCTTTTATTTCCACAACCAGTGGATGTAAGAGAAATAAATTGTTCCTCTTTGGGATTTTTTTTTTTCCTCTTTCTCTCTCGCTTCGGTTAAATAAAGCTGAGATCACTGAAGAAAAAAACATTAACTTTTTTTTCTTCTTTTTTGTTTTCTCTCTGGCTCATGTAACGGACCTGTCTTTCGTCTCTCCTGTCGTTCCCATTTTTAATAACGAGAAACAAGAGACGGCGAGGTCTGAGTCGACTCTCCCTCCCTCTGCATGTCCCGGCTTAACTTTCTTGCAGCGTTTCGTCTGTTTGTGCAGCGAACCTTTACCCCGGAGGCCCTGAAGCTTGTCCTCTCCTCTGTTTCCCTTCCTGGTCCTCAGCCCTTTTAATCATGGAGAGATGTTCTTTTCTTCTCTTGCGCCTTGGGCTGAGAGCAGCTTATAGCGCAGAATAAGCTTAAACTGTCTCTCACACACTTTGTTTCCCTTCTCCCCCTTTTTTTTATCTTTAAAGCTACCATACCCAGGCTAAGCTGACAGGCCTGCTAAAAATGTTGGGCTTCATTGATTATTATCCCTTGATTATTTTTGTGTTGCTGACTCATTCCTCCTGTTCTGTTGCCCTCATGTGCCCCTGTAAACATTTGACCTGCATAAGTATGGAGAAATAATGATGAGTAACCGTTCCTGGAAGCACTTTTTTTTTTTACTGCAAAGTGCTTTGGTGCGCATAAATCTCTCTCGCCCCCTTTTTTATTTTTTGCAAAGACAGACTTGCATTCATCTGTAGTTTCTACTTCTGTCAGTGCTTTGAGTGACCCCTGACCTCAGTATAGTACAAACCTAGCGTCGGCTTTGTGTGCGCATCTGAATGGCCATTCATTAGGGCTGCTTTTAGGCAGAGAGCAGACCAGACTAGCAAACCTCCCCAGCCTCCCTCCACCCCTGTTTTCTCTCTCTCTTTTTTTCTGTTTTTTGGTGGATTGTGTCATTCCCCTCACATTCCTGTGTGCATTCAAGTGTGGAGAGGTTGTGTGTGAGAGAGATGGCTGAGATAGGTGGGGGTAAACCAGAGGGACAGGTACATGAGGGCGAGACGGTGGGGTGGATGGAAGGAAGATGAGTTGAAATGGTTTCACTGTCTGCAGCAGGGGAACAAACAGTGCATTGCAAGATTGTTAATACCTCTGCAACTTTCCACATTTTATTATGGAACAGTGATAAACTTCAATGAGATTTACTGGGATTTTTGCTCGCCGGGTAGGCGATGGCAGAAAGATGCTTTGTCTTCAAAATGTTTTAGAAATAAATGTCTGAAAGGATAATGCCTGCTTTTGTTTTTAGCATCCTGATTTAGTACTTTGTAGGTACAGCTGAAGGTCTTTTGAGGTGTTTCCAAAAGCTGAGTTTTGTTCTCATTTGACCCACTCGCTCCTACAAATTGGCCGTGTCGCATACATGGCTTGTGGCTCAAGGTATACTTTTGATTTTCTATCAAAATTCAACAATCTAGATGTTTCTTTGAGCAGTGAAGTCAAAGGTTACCTTGTCAAATGATTCCATCATCTGAACCACGGATCTCTGCAGCCCTTCTAGGGTCATCATGGGATACTCGGGTATCAACGTCTTCTTTGGTTTGCAGTTGCACCAACACTCTCAGAAAGGACTGGACAGTTTAAGGCTTTGGATATCGTTTTAGACTTTTCCACATCTTTCCACAACTTTCTCCTTGAAAGTTTTGGAAACATTTCTTTCTGTGTCTGTATTCTGGTCTTCATGATGCTATTTGTTCACCAATGTTCAAATTTCTGAGATGAAATTAAACACCAGTATACTCTGCGTATTTGCTAGATGACCTGTGCAGATGCTTGGTTGCACTGGATGTTATTTTGTTCATGGCTCCATCCAATTGTAACTCTGTCCCAGATGTAGAAAAAAAGGATTCCCACAGCATGATACAGCCACTCCCATGTCTCTACATGAAGAGAGGCACTAGAAGATTTCAATCGTTGATTCTTCCTTCCACTTCAATTATGCACAACTTTGTGTTGGTCTGATGCATAACATGTCAAGGAAATATATAGACAAAATGGAAAATTTTCAAGGTGTATTAATACTTTTGTAAGGCTCTATATGAGAATCTCCTCTGTTAGTGTTTTACTTCTTTAACATTACGAGTATTTCAACCAGCTGACCTGAATTTTTAGCATTTTTGTTCATTTTGTATCCCCGTAGCAACCACCACTTCCCATTCTTCACACTTAAGCCCAGACATTGAGGAACTTTGACTTTCCTCTTTGGTCAAACAGTTCGTCATCTAAATTAGTTTCGAGCAAACCCCCGTCTCCACTTTGGCCCAAAAAAAAAAAAAAAAAAAAGCATTTCTGATGAAATACTTGCCGTCACTTCCAACCTCTGATTAATTTCGTCTTCCACCAGTCTCTCTCTTTTTATATGATCGCCGCATTGCTTTGATTCTCTCAGCTGCAGCAAGCTTGAAGATGAAAATTTAGTTCTTAGATTCCTGCACCGCTTTGACTCCTCCAGATTTTTCTCCCAGAGATGACTCACAGACAGTTTCATCAGAATGTCCCGGTATTTCCGAGCAAATCCACCAAACAGCCTCGCTAAGATTATTTTTCACTTGTGTACGCAGCGTGATTGTGCTGAAAGATGGAAGGCACGCTGCTCAGCAGAGCGCTCCCGCTCTGTTTCATATTAAATCCCATCACTGAGAAAGTTGCACTCCTAGATGCTCCCGCCGCAAGTATGTTGACTTTGCAGGAGGTTGTGCCAGGCCAAAGTTGTAAATATGAATTGTTTCACAGCTGACCCACCTGGTCAAATAGAAGTGTTAGGACTTTAATCTTCCTTTCAGGCTGCAGTACACTTAAATGTGGAAATAGTCTGGAGTTTTTCATCATGGACCCAGTTCGCTTAATCAGCGTCAACAAAGCCCGGCTGTCCAAGCGCCCAACACTGCTGTATTCAAATACTCCAGTCTGTCACCCTCTCTATCTGTCTATTGAAGCTCAGTTAATTAAAAAGTTTTTAATGGTGTCTTATATATGGAAGCCATAAGGAAAAAAGTTTTGTAGCTAATTCCCACAGTAAAAACTCCCTGATCTTTGCCAGTAAATACAACGTCAGCAGAAGAGCAACATGTGACAAAGTGTTGTCTTTATATTTTTTTTAAAAATAGACTAAAATAAAGTGCAGCAAGGCTGTGTGAAAAGACCGAACTCGCCACATGATGCTACAAAACAACCACATGATTGTGGGGGAATTTTGGCCCACTCTTATTTTTCGACGTTGCTTGTGTCCCTGTTTGTTCTTTTGCCTTCCCACCACAAACTGGTTGGAGGTCTGGACTTCGACTGGGGCCAGAGCTACACTTTGACCCCGTTCTGTTTCACTGATTTCAGCTTTTACACACATGGCCTCACATTTGACTTGAGAATACTTCTTTACACAGAGGAGTTTCTGGTGCGAGATAGGCTGCAGAGCGAGCTCACATCACCAACCAGTGTGCTTTATAGCTGCAGTGAAGTCTTTGTGCTGAGAGAGGAATGTCAGAAGTTTGTATAAACTGTGAATATGGCACCTTTATACAATTTAGGAAAGCTTGGCTGATGATGTTATGGCTTTGTAAGCCTCAAAACATCTGAATTTTTTGGAGTCACACCTGTGGAAGTATTTTAGGGAAGCCCTTAAAAAACTTTACTTCCTTATGAGGCATTTCTGAAAAAGTAACAGAAATCAAGACGTCAAGGAAATGTGTATCTTCTGGTTCATCCTTTAGTTTAGTTTCATCGTGGGAACTTCCAGCCATCATGACATTGAGTGGGAAGACAGAATCTGCATCTCAAAGATGAACATGTACAACTTGGGGTTGAAATGCCACTCTGAGAGGAAGAAGCCATTACTGGCCATTACTCAAACAGCCACATGAAAACCCAGGAAATGTTTCTTTTTTTAAAAAAAGTCTTGCGGTCTGCTTAAGCTGTTTAGCTGTGATGACCGTTGTTACATGTAGAAGCCTACAGTCGGACTGTAAGCTGTGATGCACAGAGATGGCAGCAGTATGATGTGGGGGTGTTTAGCTTCAGGAGCGTCTGGTGCTCTCTGCAAAACAGACATCAAGGTTTTATTTGAACTGCTGAATTTAAAGAACATTTTTATTCAAGTCTTTAAAAACGTGCTCTTTCTTATCACTGGCATTCAGCAGATAGAGATGATCTTGGTAAGGCTAATTGACCTAAAACATGAAAAAAATCTGATTTAATTTCAACTTGAGAGGAAAAAAAGAGGTTTTGTGTCTTTTTATGCAGTGTATAAGTGTTGGGTTTCAGATATATTTTCTGTTAAGTTGCTGGTTATTTTATTGTTTTAAGCCTCTGTAGTCTCACTTGTTTCATTCCTCACTTTTCAAAAATATATAGAAAAACCATTTAGAAGAAAAAACTTTCTGAACCAGCTGCAAATATCCGTCTCAGGAACATTTCAAACATGTAAGCTGTTCATTTATCATCTACTCATCTTCTACTGCAAGGAAACGTGGTTGCATGGATCTTATCATTCATTTCTAGCAGCCAGAGGTTCACCATAGTTATTTTAGTTTGATGAATGGTGATAATCTGTCACTCAAACTGGGATCAGAGCCACAATCAAATGAAAAGGGTTTAATGTGAAAAAGTAGACAACTTATTAATTCATTTAAAATGATTATTATAAGACGTTTTACCCCTTATTTCATTAAAATATGTACTATAAGTATGCAGTACGGGATAAGAGAAACAAATTTATAAGTAGTGAGTAAATGGGGATGTGTGCAGGCAGACGGCCAAATTGACTCTTAGCTGCTGTGTTTGGGGTTTTAGCCAAGCTGTGTTGCTATTAGAAACTTTTCTAAAACATTTCACATTTAGTCGACTCCATCCAAATGACTTTATTCCTAAAGTGTTTGCTCAGTTTACACAGATTTCTAAGTGAGAATTGAGTCTTTTTTTAGTTGTTAACTTCAACAGTGATCGTGCTTATTGACATCTGCAAGGTTTTAGAAATAGTTTATGTTGTTTGTTTCTTGTTCTGCTTCTTTGGAAAAAGCCTATTACTGTTTTCGGTCGTCGCAGTTTTTCTAGAATCATGGCAACAAACAAGACAATGCCACTCCTGTAAGGGTGGCTACACTTGCTAATGGTTTGCTCATCAGAAGCATTTAATGATCAACAGCTGCAGGGCATCATCTATTTGATTTTAAAGCAGTAGATTTGGATTTAATGACTCGGTTTAATGTGTTGTAATCCCACATATCGTTGTTCATCAGAGGCTGACTCTACGCTAAACTGGTGTTGCTATAGATTAAAAAACAAAAACATGTAAAGATTAAAGTTACTCAAATATAAAAAGCAGTACGCTTTTGTTACTTTTTCCTGTGAACTACAAAATTATGAAATTCAATATATGCCTAAGACATGGGCCAGGGGGCTGCTTTGCATTAAAATCAGATACATTTTAGTATATAAGAAAAAAACTTTGCATGGACTCGGGAGCCCATATATTATGTAGATCAGTCTGAGTGAACACAGTTTGTCCAAAAATAAAAAGTTGAGGCTCAGAACTACAAGAGGATCCAGGAAGGCCTCCGTCCTCTGCGGGGCTGACCTCGTTTTGAAGCTGATTTATGGTTGCATTAGTGGTGTGGGTAATTTCCACATCTATATGGAGCCTCCATTAATACTGAAGGATACATTCAGGATGAACTGGCCTGCTTGCAGTCCAGACCTGTCACCCTTGCCTCATTTTTTAGCAGCAACGTCACCGAGAAGCGAACCTCCGTGTTGTTAATGAGGTGGAATTTCACGTAACATAAAACAGAAAACTATTTCCGTTATGAAGATACATGACGTTTTTCCTGAGTTCCTGAAAACGGGGAAAATTAAGCGGGAAACATGACTTCATGTGAACTTTCTCATGTTAATGTGCTAACAGGGTAACATTTTTTTAGCTGAGTCTCTTCATGATTCAGGACGTTGGTGCTTTGTGTGTTCGTTTTCACTTTAATTACTTTTCCAACAATTTGCACAATTTCCCATTTGATTGCATTGTAACAGCAACCTGACGGCATTTCATCATAAATGTAAAATGGACAGAAAAGGAAACAGCTGTTTGATGAAAATCTGAAAAGTGTGTCATGTATAGAGCCGCCTTTCACTTCAGTTACAGTTAAGTCTTTTCTCAAAACTAGATTTCAAAATCTACTCACCACATTTTTATTTATTTAATTTTTTTATTTTTTTTGGCTCATTCTTTACCATAAAATATCCAAAACGCAGTAAAGTTAGAAGGTGAAACGCTACCTGAGTTAACAGTTTGGTCCTGCTGGTGAAAACCATGATTTTATTTGGTCTCAAGAAAATTCTCCAATTATATATATATATATATATATATATATATATATATATATATATATATATATATATATATATATATATATATATATATATATATATATAAAATCTTCTTCTATTAGATGCACTACATTTTTGAGGGTATCAGAGTAAAGTGGAGTTCGACAGAAACGAGACATTTTTCATATTTGATTTGTAAATTCTTCTGAAAACCACCTACTATTTACTGTATTTGTTTTAGTCTGCAATACCAAAACAAACAAAAGCATTTTGACTGTTATTTCTTTTAAATATGAATACTTTTGCGAGGCATTAGTTCCATCATCAGACTTCTCTGAAAGGATCAGATGTTTGATGGATATGTCACAGTGAGAACCTGAGAATCTGAATGCGGACATTAACACCTTCAGGACGTGCAAATGGCCCGTCTAAAGGTGCCGACAGGTTCTTGCTCTGTCTTAGCTTTCAGCAGCCATCCATCTTGCCTGTGGCGCTCTTTTGTTTTCCCCTCTGCAGAGCCGTGCTCCCAGCCTTGCGTTGAGAAATGAAAGAAGCGTAATCTTCCCTCTTTATATCCTTTCCATGTGAATTACCCCATATTCTGAAACTTTATCCACATGCATCAAAGGCCGCTACGCTGGCAGGGAATTAAAAGTAGGGAGAAACTATCAGATTGCTCTCAAAGAGGGAGGCGGTGAGGCATCGTGAGGATTTGTGTGTGAAGGGGAGGAAAGTTCACACAAAGGCCATGATCAGAAGTGGCAAGCGTCTCATGTCTGAGATGTTTCTGATCAGCGTGATTGATCGCCTGTGTGAACTTGTCGAGGCAAGCTGAGATGGATGGGTTTATTCCTCCAGTGTTGTGCTCAACCTCTTAGAGAAGGCCTCACCTTTTAACTCAACTCCTCCACACTGCCGAGCTGCACCAGAATAAATCTTTACCATCCTCTGGAGAGGAGGGGGGGTTAAAAAAAATGAAAATGCGTGTCCACCAAAAGCCACCTCGTCATTAGGGAAGCAGCCTCTTTCATGCTGACCACCAGGGTTTGATCTCAAGTTTGTTGAACTTTCAGAAATTTAGAGAAACTGCTAAACAACATCAAAGGCTTGTGTTTTTCCCCGTTGTACTGCAATAAAATCCATCATTTTTTTTCCTGCCTCTTCGCTGTGTTTTCCATGATTACAGTGCTTCATATTTGTATTGTGGTCGTCGTTATTTACCTTGACTGGATGCCTCTGCTTTTCTTTACATCGTAATTACAGTTTTGGCAGCCGATCGCACTAATGTGCTGTTTTCATAGAAGTTTACAGGCCTAAAATCCAAATAAACACTCTCCACATGTGGGCCTCACTGTGCAGAGGACATATTTTGCACTTAAATGAAAAGTTGGATAAATGCATCTCCCCACACAGCAGGACAAAAGATTAAAGAGCATCTACCCCCTCCACCTTCTTTATTTTTCCCCTGCACACGACGTTGCAGTCGGGTTTTGGAGCGACAGTCCATCAGAGCTGTTGTTTATACTGTAAAAACATGACCGCTCACGTTTAGAGCTGACCCTGCGAACAAGCGTGTTTTAAAACGCTCACATTCTGGAAATCTGCAGGGCATGAAGGCTTGTTTCTGAATGTGAGTGCGTGGGTACGCACGCGCGCATGCGTGTGTGTGTGTGTCATGTTTAAGTGATTGTTGCCCACTTGGAAATTTGAGGAAGGGAGCATATGGTTATGATTTAACAGCATCTGGACACAATACAACAAGCTTAAAAACAGCACAAAGTGTGTGAGTCGGTGAAAGCAGCTCCGTGATCAGAGATATAAATAAATTTAATGTTGAATATGCACCACAATATGTGACTGTGTACCTGGATAAAACAGCACTGACCAGCAGGCACAGTAAAGTTGGTGTATTTTACACCCTGAACAGAACAATTTGCACAAACACAAACCTGCAGAGGCACAAAACTCACTCCACTGGGTTAAGAGCTCCCTCTAGCGGTCAGAAAACACTCGTGTATTTTGACAGCAGCCTTTAGGCATGGTAAAGTTGGGGGGGGGGGAGCAGAACGCATTAAACACATCTTCTCACATTTTTATCGCTACCGAGACTGAAAAAAATAAAAACAATCAGCAGTTCCATGAACTGATACCGTTTTATGATCCATTATCAATAACCCTCAGAAAATCTCTCTGCAGCAACCAGCTTGCTTCACGCCTACAAAAACCAGCCGGTTTTGGTGGCTGAGTGTCTTTTCTCCAGCACAGCCTGTTCACACCGAGCTCTCCAGACCCACCGTGTGCAGCCTGCGCCACAGTCTGGGCGGACAGACAGACAGACAGACAGACAGACAGACAGAGCGCGCAGCTCTCATCTGTAAACAGGTCAAACACATTGCAGATATCAACGCGTCCATCCTGCCGACATGAGCCAGCTGCAGGGACCCACACGCTCAGGCTGACATTTTAATTCCTGTGTGTTTTTCAATTCCAAGCAGAAATTTGTGTTTATTGCTGGGATTTTACGCCGCATGGTAACTTTGGACCTTTTTTTTTTTTTCACCTGTTCTTCTTCTTGGCGCCTCCTTGTGGTCAGACTGCGGCACAAACAGGGCAACAAAAATAAACACCTGGAGAAGTTTAACATCTGAATGTTAATTAACGAGCAATAAGTCGCCTAGGAGAAAACCAAACATGGACGCAACAAAAGTAATAATTATTATTAGTGCCATAGTCTTTTAATAAATTATGGACTGAACAGAAAAACTAAAAGCTTGAGATGTTTTATAGTCTAGTTAAGCTCTGAGAGAAAATACATACACAGAATTGTATTTAGAGATTTGTGCATTATTGTTAGATATTTTAATGAAATCTATGTCTCCTTTTGTAGCCAATACACAATTGTGTACTTTGAGTTGTTTTGTCACATTAAATCCCAATAAAATACATTGAATTATAATTTTACAACGTGACCAAATGTAGAAAATTCGAGAGGCCTCACTGCTTTTCACAGAGCTGCATGTAAAAGTGATATGTGCTCTGAGGACGGTTTGGCACTAAACAGTGGAAATCGACTCCTTCCTTATGAAAACAAAACAAAAGTGCAGCAATAATGCAGCCTCCACAGATGTGCGGAGGCGCTGGTGTCATTTGCACTAATACCCCCTCTGTCAGAGGTGCTGAGGGTTTATGGGTAACGAGCCAGATGGCCCCTCTGTCCTTCACTGCACAAGACACAGGAAATTAAATTTTTGATTTGTCAAACTTAAGCTGAGCTGTTTTGTTTTTCCACAGGTCCATCTTTGAGGTGCGGCTCAATGAAGCACAACTCAGTGTTTTTCTCTACAAATATTCCATTATCTTTGGATGGTGAAGTTTGACGTTTGAGGAGATGCAGACGTTTGCTTGTTTTCCATCTGGAGTTTTTGTTAATGATCTCTTGGACAAATTTACCAAATTATTTTAACTATTTTTTATTTTTATTTTTTTAGAAAAGTTCAATCTGAACATTTTTTCTTCTTTTTCCAAACACTACCAAAGCCTGCTGTAGCGACGAGGTTCACTGTAACATCACTTAATACTCAGCATGTGTGCAGGAGGTTGAGATGAAAGGGCTGCTGCGCCGAATCGAACTCTCAACCTTATTACATGGATCTGCTATTTATTCTGAGGCTGACAGATGGACGGGTTTTTATGACTCACTGTTGAAATCTAAGAACAATGCGCCCCTGACTGCCTTACCAGCGGTCAAAAGGTCCATAGCTCAACAATAGCTTTATGAAGGTATGTTTCCCCACATTGCCCCAGATCAATCTGATCCTGCAATAAAGTCTTTCATCCTTCTTGTTTTTTTTTCATACTTATCCAAACATGGAAAGTTCTGATTATCAAAATCCAAACTTTTTCAAACTGTGTCAGACTCCAGCAAGGTTTTCACCTCTGATAATACATAAAGTTATACCATTCTTACTGTCACTAAAGCATCAAATTGTAGCACTACTAATTACTTACAAAGTACTGGAGTGTTAGATTGCAAAGTATTTTTCATTTGAGAAGATTTAGTAAGATTATGCTGATGACTTGTGTCGCAAGTCAAAGGAAGCATTACTGAAGATGAGGAAAACTGGGCTTGTTCTCTTGTTTCTCGGAGACTCTAAACTAACAGGCTTCTTCAGTTCTGAACACAGTTTGAAGTAATCGTAGTTGTGGTTTGGAAAATCATGATAAAAGTTCACTGATGTCCCAAAATGTGTGCATTTCAGAGGAAAGTACAGGAAAACCAACTTCAAGAACGCTATACTTTCCCACTGCCATCAAACTCCACAGGGATATTTGCATTGCTTTTATTTTATTAGTGCTGTTTAGTGTGTAATATGTACATAAATGTATTACTTTTACCTTACTAATGGTGTTTGTAGATAGCATTTTGCCATGTTTGTAAGGTTATTTCTTTATTTTTCACCTTGTTTAAGGGACATTTTTGCAGACAACAAAGTAAATTTTTATTCCAAATGGAATCGTGTTTATGCTCGTTTTCTAACTTGAACTTGGACTGACTCGATCTACGAGTGACGCTTCGTAATTGAAGAGATTAGAGCTAACTCTTGATGAGAACCAAGCGAGCGATGACATGTTTGTGATTAAAAGAGGGAGGGAATCTCTGCATCTGCAGCGAACACATTTCCCCACCAAGCAGTGAAGAACACCACCCACTCATCACTGTACAGTATGTACAGGACTGTGTTCTCCACCTATGAGTTACTATACTGCTAGACTTAACTGTGTCTATCTTTGTGCTGTTACACAATGACTAAAAACAGCCCAGATATCCAACAGTTACACAATGCGGACGCCACAGAAATACAGACGTACATATTCTTTACCATCTTCGCCCCTCTCATCAAAATAATCCTCCACTCAGCGCAGACAGAGACCTCTATGCGTTCACCCTGAGCCTGGCAACGCGGCGCGTGGAAATTTACAGTGGGAAGATCAGGACTGACCTCCGCCAGCTGCCTGTGGGACTGTGGTCAATTGAAAGAGTGATTATAGCAGCTTAATCCCAGATGATCTCTGCCTCTAAAAGCCACTGCAGCAGAGGAAAAAATGAATGACTGCAGCGCCGAAGTGCAGAGCCTGATGGGTCGGACATGAAGGAGCAGAGACGTTTAATCAGAGAAATGATTGGACCATCAGCCTGTTAACGAGCCCAGCATCAGTGCATTGATGCACTTTTATTCGTCCATGAAGTCTGATTGTTACTTAATGGTTTATGACTGGTATCTGTGTCGAATGGCAGATAACGGCAGCTTGGTGTTTTAAGAACTGAACCAAAACTGTTATGTTTTGTAACGTTATGAGGTAGAAGAAGGGCAATGAAAAATTTAGACATAAAATATTTATTTTGACTTTTGGTTGCAATAGCATCATTTTTTACTCTGCATGACTTGTTGTTTTTCTATGGGTGAAAAAATGTTCTGAATAAAACACTATATTATCCATAAAACATAGATAGCAAGCAGGACTAGAACTGCTATTATAATTATTCAAAATGACACTTAAATTGTGACACGTAGAATCAGTTCTGATACGTGTTGTTTGTTTAATTATGTAGCACAATTTAGCCACGTTATTATCTTTTTAAAAAAATAAACCGCTGGTGGCCTTTTCCCTTTTATTCTGACAGTAAATACAAAGGAAGTTGGCGGCAAGGATAACTGTGATGAAGACGATGGCCTCCGCATCGGCTCCACCCACAACGCCGTGACGCCCCATGCTAGATTTTACTAAGGTTTATAAAATTTTTGTTCTTATAATCTGTTTGAAGTCTATCAAATCTCACACTAAACAAACAGAACGTCATGCTGCAATTTTACAAAAATGGAAGAATGTTGTTGCAAACCAAAAAGATTGATCACAAATGAATCTTGAAGGTGCGGTTTGTCATTTCTGGCTCTGTTAGTTTTGATCTTGATGGATTCTGAAGTGATGTCTGAGGAGTCATCAGGAAGGACCGATCAACCAATCAGGGGCCAAACGATAAACAACTCAAGATTAACGGATTCTGCTTCTCTCTCTAAACCAGCTGTTTTAGATGACATGAGCTCCTCTTCGTTTTATCCGTTATTTTTGACCAAGCTAACTCTGAAGATTGCAATCGTTTTCCTTTTGAAACATATAAATGTTGCGCATCATTTCAAATATGTAATAGTTTCACACATTAATAGTCAGAATGAATATTTATGATTCATTGAAGGTACAAGGATTTCTAAACAAATTGAGAATATCTACCTTCATAAAATGTTCTCTCTTAACTTTTCACATTTCATATAAATATATGGGACAATAATAACATGAAAATGTCTTTTCGAAGGCTTGTTTTGACTGAATCTAAATTTCAACAAAGGCATTCAAAGTGATGTGGAAATAGTGATGTGTATGTGCGTTTCCATACGCCTCCCTCTTCTTGTCTGTTGTTTGTCATTATTTCTATTCTCTCTCTAATTTTGCTGAGGCAGATCCTTTCCTCCGAACAGGACGCTTTGAAATCTGAAATTCCTTTCTGCCCTCTAGCAGGGAAAGAGTCTCACATTCTCCGCTCTTTTAAAGTCTGTGTGAGGTTTGGGTTTCACGCGGGTTTCCACTGGCCTCCGGTCCATAACCCGGCATTTGAGAGGACGCCACGTCCACTGGCTCTGCTGGCAGCATGAAGCGTTGGCTGTGATGACACTGGCAGATTAAGTGACAGTGCGCGCAAAAAAACACTGTGCTTTGCTGCACAGTGTTTCATCTGTGCAGCAAAGGTCAGCGACCCCGGCCCTCCCAGCCTCCATCTGATTTTACAGTAGCCACAGAAATACAGATACACCCAGGCGCTCTTAATCTGAACAAATGTAAGCCTGCAAATCCCTTCAATGTCCCTCCTTTGAGAGATAAAGAGAGAAAGATCCTGATTACGTTCCCCTTCATTTTACTCAGAAAAGCTCCTGAAATCAGCAGGAGTTGTTCTTTGTGACTGTTTGCTGCTGCCTGACACTTCAGGACTGGCTTTGGTTTATTTTGGATATAAACTTCACAAAGGAGGAATCATTGCGTTTTGATATATTCCGAGAGCTTTAAGATCTCGTTTTTTTAGTAATTTTGATGCCAGACTTCCTCGGGCCGGACGCTTCAGATCTCCAAGAGTCTCTCAAAAATAGCACTGCCTTGTTGTTTTCTTTTCAAACTCAGAGGTAGATGGAAGCAGGTAAAAAAGTGAGCAGAGCAGAGGCGGAAGAGCAGTTTTAATCAGTTCGACTCTGGTAGCCCGGATCCGGATTGACGATGTTCGCCAGCCGCGGTGCCAGCGGAGGAGGCAAAGGGGGCAAATACTCCGTGGAGGATCTCTATGGCATCAGCAAGAAGCCCAAGGCGTCCGCTTCTTCAACGAGCATCGTCGCCAAGACTGGAACCAGGAGCAGCAAGACCGCAGAGCAGAAGAGCGAGTCGGAGGCCTTAGCGTCCCAGATCCTAGAGGCAGCCCACCGGCTGGTGGAGCGACGGCGACTGGAGCTGTTCCTCAGGGAGTGTGGCCTGTCCCTGGCTGAGTGTGAGGCTGAGCGCTCGGCGATGCCATACAGGTGAGAGGATCAAGCACTGAGACACTAATGTTGCAATGAGTGTAAAAAAGCAACCGTGTTTGCAGATTTTTTTCTCTCTTTCTCTCTCTTTACTGGTGACCCAGAAAGAAATGTTTGATGTGGCTTAAGAGCAGAGAGGCCACTCAGTAAATGTGGCTGAAACCACAGAAGGTTCTGGCTGCTGTGGATTGCTAATGGGACCCGCGCATGAGTCAATGTCTAATTTTGACCTCCAACGACGGCCTCATGGGGTCGATACCATCGGTGCAGAAGTTCATTGTTAATGATGCGTGTGCGCTGGGCAGCAGCAGACGGGGATTAGTTTGTTGCTCAGATTAAATGGGATGTGAAAGCCTGCAGTTCTGTGTCACCCTGGAATGAAAAACAAGATTAGAAGATAGAGATCCGCAGCAGCAGGGTGTGTGGTACCTCACTGGTGTGGTTTGCTTACATTGCCTTGCAAAACTATTCACATGCTGTAAAATGTTTCCCCATTTTGCCCAGTCAGTTTCCACCTACAAGTCTTTTGAAGAATGTCTTTTGCACATCTAAAGACTGAATGGCTCTTAACTTTACACTGTTCTACACTGTAGTCTTTGCTGTCATTACTGTCATTGTTAATCTTGTTCTTTATAGATTGTTTTTAATACTTTAAGAACTTTTTGGGGAAACTTTAAATCTGTTGCTGTTGTTACACCTGAATTTCTCCTCTGAGGGACAATCAGGTCTGTTTCTATTCTATTCTTTTATTCTAACGCAGATGGACAGTGGCTGTTTGCATCGATGTTGTTAAATTAAATGTAACCCTGTACTTTGACTGGGCCATTCTAACTACTAATCTCTGGATCAAGGTGTACCTCCACCTCCAGGTCTCAAGTCTTTTCAGTATCACCTCTGACCAGCTTCCCTGTTCCCCAGCTGAACAAAAACCTCCCCAGAGCATGATGCTGCCTCTACTGTGCTTTAAATTGGGCAAGGGTAATTGGTTCCACAAGATTTCATTTCAGGATTTCAGCATAAAGGGCGACTGAACACAAATCCTTTGCATAAATCCGTTTCCATCTGTTTCAGAATTATGCTCTGCTGTTTGTCGGACAATCGCAGAAAATCCCAACAAAGATAAAATGAGGTTTTTGATTGCATCGTGACAATTGTAATGCGTAATATGACCAAAGGAGCAAGACGGTTAATACCAGCAGCTGTAAAGAGCTTCCTCTGCAGGATTCAGCCGTAGAGACGATGAAGAGCTTCGTCATCCTCAGGGAGCTCAGAGCAAACCTGCTGCTCCTCTGAAAGGAGTCGGATGAGGAAGTTTAAATATCTGAGGAAGTTTAAATATCCGAGGAACCGGCCTCCAAGGTTCCCATCCTTTGAGTTTTACATTTTATAGTATAACTCATGTCACAATCCAGCTGTAACACTTGGAAACCTGTCATGTCACCTCTAGGTGGCAGTGTTAGCCATGGTTGACAGCAACACACAGGGGAACAATTCATTTGAAATCTTTAAAATAAGCAGTCATCCCTTATATTTTTCATATTTGTTTTCTCTTTACTCTCGGTTTATTCGAGATGGATGAGGCATCAAATAGTGTAAAAGATTATTTTTATTTCTGTTCTGAATTATAACTTGACAGAACGGTGAGTCATTTTTAAAGAAAAGCACAAGACAGATGCTGATTATCATCCTCAATTCAGGAAACCTGCATTTTAAAACAACAAGTCTTAATGCATCATTTCATCTTTGAAAGTTGGACATTTTTCTAAATATAAAGCATCATTTACTGTCATTTATGACGATATGGATCAGTTAATGATCAATAAATCTAGAGAGGCTTAAAAGGTGCGATTTATTTTTGAGGCTGATCAGAAAAGCTGCACAGGAAATTTGTCTCGCACATCATACAATTTCTATTTTTAATCAGAGGCCGTCAACCCTTAAATGAAAAACAGAGCTGGAGAATTTGATTGGTTCAGGTTGTTTCCGCCTGCGAATGAGAAACAGCCTCACCTTTCAGGTCGGCCTTTCATCTCTCATTGAGACTTTGAAGTTCCTGGAGAATAACAGTTTAAAAAAAGAAACACCTTTGTAATGAGCACTGATGCTGAGACAGCCTGGATACATGCATTAATAATACACATTTGTCCACATTACTAAACCCTAAACCGCGTGTGTCAAACTCAAGGCCCGTGGGCCAAATCTGGACCACCACAGCTGTTTATGTGGTCCTATAAAAACATAACAGATAACAGTTGTGTGGTTAAATATTTCATCTGTCAAATCAAATCAGTTTTTGCTTGTATATTGCCAAATTACAGCAATTAATAAATAATTGAAGTACTCATTGAATGTGTAGAAAGCTATACTATTTCTATTTTGTGAAATATATGCATTATTCGAACAGCTTAGGTCGTTTTATTTGTACATTTTGCCACGACTGACTCTTTGAGGACTTTCATGATTTTGCTGTGGCTCTAAATGAAAACGAAGTCGACGCCCCTGCTGTAAGCCATGCATTTTAATACATATAGATAATGCATATCTATGTATAAAATGTTTTTCACAAATATAGTTTCTCTCAAATGCAGATCCACAACCTTAAAATTGACAAAAATGATTAATCAATGAGACTTTATTTATTGATCTCTTTTGGGTGAAACGTTGTGAATTAATTGTAATTTATGGCGATATCCTCCTGAAATCAACCCTGTTGTTATGAAATGATTGAAAGAAGAAGCAAAGACAAAGTCAATGTGATGATGAAGCTTCCAGGTGATTATTTGACCTTATTTGACCTTTTAACAGATGCAACATTCGCTGAACCGTTTACTTTTTCTAAAACCATCATAACATGAGGCCTGTACGCCTGGAAACCTGAACATGCCAGCTTCTACATGTCCTCAAATGAGTCGATCAGTGTCCTACATCCAGCTGACAATCTGCTCTGGGGATACAAACTGATTTAAAACACGAATTCACCACATGTAGGAACTAATGAATGCAGGACTCACATTTTCCCCCAAGGACTTAGCAACCCAGGTTTTAAACACAGACTCAGAGGGACTACTTCCACTCTCTGGGCAGCTAATAACCCATCGGCTGGAGATTAATTTGATGATACACATAGCAGCACAAAGTGATGTGTGAAGCTTAGACAGTGCACCTCAAATAAAGATGTGTAAAGCCTTTAAAAAGTTAGTTTCTACTGCAGTATAATAACTTCCTAGAGAAAAATGTATGTAATCTTCAAACTGCAAAATCATTCCATGTACCACAAATGGCCTGCGGACCTCATTTTGGACACCTTCTATCTTCACTCCATGCCTTAAATTGGGTCACACAAAAATATGAACTGTAAGAGAGCCAGCAGTTATGAAATGAACTGAAAAATTAAAAAAAAAAAAAAATACTTGCTAAAAACAATGAATTTTTAATTGATCGATTTTTACTTGACCAATCAAAACAAAGGCTTGGCTTTTCTTACATTTATTAGGCGTGAGATTTTTATACCATGACAAGATTATTGATTGAATCCAACAATGTTCCTGCTGTTTGGGTGTGGCAGAAGAATTAAAAACAGGGACCCACGTGTGGAAAAACCAAGATGAGAGCAAAAAAACAAAACAAAAAAAAAACAACAAAAAAAAGGTAAATAAAACCCCCAGAACAATTAATGTCATGTCAGGTCCTTTGGGGCGAACCATTAATTTGGCTCCTAGATGTGAAGAAAGAAGTGTTGTCACAGCAGCAGCGACGCAGATTGAGATGAAAAATGTAGAGAGTCCATCCGGGAGGAGAGACAGAGACTGAGAGAGAGCAGCGCAGAGTTACCCACCAAACCCTCACAGCGCTTCTGTGTCGTGAACATTTTGGCGCTTCTGCAAACGCAGGAAAAGCCTCTGATTCTGGACTGACAGGAGAAACTGATGGAGCGTCTAGAGGCGGGAGCGACGCCTTAAAAAGCCGCCTGCTGCAGCTGATTTTTTTTATTTTGGAGGAAGTGTGTGTGTGTATGTGTGCGTGTGTGTGTTTGTGTGTTGGGGGGGAGGCCAGTATGCCGGCATTTTTTTCTCATCCGTGCGCCGTGAGATTGTGCCGCCACGCAGGAACCCCCCGCTGCAGCCGGTATATGAGCAACTTGATGCGCTAAAGGTAACGCCGCTGAATTTCGCTGCCGATTTTCTGTCCTTGCATCAATTTGGTGCTGCGTGAAGCGATGAGGATGAGGATGATGAGGATGATGCTGCATCGGCGGGCTTTGACTGTGTGAATCCTGGACGGGACTCTCCTCCTCCTCTCCTCCTTCGCGATGTAAATTGGAGCCACTAAAGTCTCATTTTTTCCCCCCCTCCCCAGCTCTGCGTTAATTCCAGTGACAACAATTAAAAGATGCCTTTTTTTGACGCTTGGAGTGAGGATGCCAGTGGCTGTGATTGTGTCTCTCCTGCTGCGGCAGCTCCTCGGCTCAAGACAGACTCAAGTAGCCTTAGCTGAAGAGAAAAACAGCAAGCTGGCAAGTGCTGTATCACCCAACACAAGCCGAAGGAGCCGGTGCATGTATGTGGGGAAGGGCATCCATCACGGCACAGCGCAGGGGCTTCCTCGGAGCCGCCACATCCCCACATTCGTCTGAGGACTGCTGAGAGATTACAGCCCCCTCCTGATGGTTGTTGGAGGGCAGCCCCGATGCATCTTGTGCGTGTGAAAACTCTCAGAGTCCGCCTTTGCCAGCTCTGCATCAACAGAAAGGAGACAGAGCAGACGGTAACTCGGTGTGTGTCATGTTAGAGGCTGGACTCTTGCCTGCTCGCACCAGCTCTCTGCCAAAAGCTCTGACCTGCCCTGTCTGAGCCCTTCGTATGAGCATCTCTGCACTGCCACAACAGAACCAGTGGTTTGTAGACATTACTGGCCGTTTTGCTCCGCTCCTCACGCTCCTCCAACAACAATAACAGAGAAAGGCCCCCCGCGTCTCTGACTGTCGGTGCAGGACGGAGCAGAGGTCAGGATGCAGGTCTCCTTCGCGTGCACTGAGCACAACCTGAAGAGCCGCAGTGAGGACCGGCTCTGTGGCCTTCGCACCGCCCCACCTCCAGGAGGAAGCAGTGGAGGAGTCGGTGGAGGAGGCGGTGGAGGAGGAGGAGGTGGCGGTAGTGGATCGGGAGGAGGTAGCAGCGGAGGAGGGGGAGGAGGTGGCGGACAGGGGGGTAACGGTAACTACGTCTCCCAAGGCTCGGTGAAGAACAGGGAGGGCCAAGGGTCCCGGCAGACTCCACAGGGCCATGCCCACATGAAGGAGGCCATCGGGCGGCACTCCAACATGAAGTACAGGTGCGTATGGGCCACAGGAGCAGAGGAGGCTGGGTCTGGACAGGGATTGGCTTTGACCACTCAGAATATCTCTTTCTAGTCTTCCTTAAGAGTTCATCTCTAAATCGGCGGGTTGCTGGTTCAATTCCCACTCTGTCCACCTCTGTCAGTCCTACTATCCAGTAGCTCACAACTGTCACTGTGTGAATGACTGAATGTAGTCCAAAGTGCTTTCAAGTCCTCTGAGCTTGATAAAGTGCCAAACAAACCAAACATTTACCATCGTGAGTCCATCCATCAGTACTTTACACATCGACTCTCCTGACCAAACCCAGTCGGCTGAAGCAGCCTAATATATATATGTATATATATATTACATTTTTATCAGTAAAAGAATTGTGAGCATCGTCTGTTTACCAAGAAGAATCATCAAAAGGGTAATGTTGGAAACTGTCTTTGGTGGAGAGGCCTTGTTTTCACTGATGTTCATATCTGAATTATAACTATTGACACATTGACAAGAGATGACTGGAAGGGTTGCCAGTTTCATCTATTTTACTTTATTCATATTGGTTGGTTCTGTATCGCTTTGCTTCGTAAGCTGTAAGCCAACCGTTTTTGGTTTCTTTCTCTTTTTCCTGTTAAAATATGTGGATATTTTGTAAAAACAAAAAAGCTTTCAGACACCAAACTCCAGGTTGTGAAGTGATGGACACCCTGGAAAGGTCACTAGTCAATCACCAGGCAACAAAGAGACATGCAGGACAAATATCCATCCAAGCACATAATCACAAAACAATTTGGAGACACCAGATAACTCAACACTCTTGTTTTTGGATTCTGGGACCTTTTTGGCTGTGAAGCAACAGAGCTATAAACCAATCATAAATGTTGTTAAAATAGTCCATCTCCTCCACTTCCAATCTGACTGAGCTGGCTAATTTGCAAGTTGGTTTGGTTCGTGCAACAGACAAAGGTCTGTTCCTGTGTGTTTCCTGTGTGTTTCCTGTGTGTTTCTTGTGTGTTTCTTGTGTGTTTTCTGTGTGTTTCCTGTGTGTTTCCTGTATGTTTCCTGTGTGTTTCTCGTGTGTTTTCTGTGTGTTTCCTGTGTGTTTCCTGTGTGTTTCCTGTATGTTTCCTGTGTGTTTCTTGTGTGTTTCCTGTGTGTTTCCTGTGTGTTTCCTGTGTGTTTTCTGTGTGTTTTCTGTGTGTTTCCTGTGTGTTTCCTGTGTGTTTTCTGTGTGTTTCCTGTGTGTTTCTTGTGTGTTTCCTGTGTGTTTTATGTGTGTTTTATGTGTGTTTCCTGTGTGTTTTCTGTGTGTTTCCTGTGTGTTTTCTGTGTGTTCCCTGAATCTAAAGATTGAGTGAAAATCATGATCTGGTGGACTGATCAAACTAGCAGTCAGTAAATGCTTTGCAGTTTCAAACCCTGAAACTTTACACAGTTTCACATCCATTAACATTTTTTTTTTTTCAGATAAAGCCCCCAAGAAAATTAGTGAACATAATAATGTACTTACTACTAGGTGATATGTAGCACATTTAATATCTAAACCAAGTCAAATGTGATTTTTGTTGCAGATTTTTTCCCTCTGACATGTGATTCTCACATCCACATAACTTAGCTTCAAACTTTCAAACTTAGCACAAAATAAGTTATAAAATAGATGCTGTTTTTTTTAGCTAACTCCCTGTTTTTGAACCAAACCTGAAAATAAAATACTAATGTCCCACGAATAACGACAAATTTGATTTGATTTCCTAAAATAAACAAGAAGTCAGTTCTGGTTGTAGGAGGAGATTTTTTTTATTTTGTCTTGGTGCTGAATTCCTGATTTTAAATTGCTTTCTGTGTGGCTGTGAATGTTTCCTAGTTGTTACTAGTTTCCTAGTAAGTGACAGTAATTTCCAAATACACTTTCTACAACAACTCACACAATGAAGGAGTGCTACCAACGTATTTCTCCCAAAAACAAAGCAAACTCCAAAACCAATTGGATTAATAGTTTAAATCCCAGTAAAAGACGACATAAAATGTGACACTAAAAAGTCAGAGCATATTTAATATGCTCAAAAGTCTAAAAAGCAAATAATTTTTAATTTAAGACATTTCTTAGACCCTGTTCCAACCAAATCTCAATAAGCTCAGGCTTTTTTGTCTCCATTTTGATCCGTCTTTTTGCTCAGGTGAGCATGAGGTGAAAAGTAACCAATTTGCCTCTGATTACCTGCAAGCACCACCTACAGTATATCCATTAGCTGGATGAGAAGCAGCTCTCAAAGTGAGCACTTTCTGTAACGTTAAAATATGACATGAAAACCTAGAAATGCTTATGCTGATGGACGTAAAAGCATAATCCACAGCAAACAGCCCTCTTGACTTAATGCAGATCTCAGCCTGGCCTCTTGCTGCAGATTAATACAAATCCTTACAGCAGTAACAGCTTTCTGCAGCATCTCTCCGGGTCATTCAGCTTCGAAAGCATTCCTTTCTTATAAAACAGCATCTCAACTGAGCGTCGTCTGCACAGAAAACCTCGGTTGCAAAATCCAGCTCTGAGTCATGAAGGAGGAACGAAATTCTGATGAGATAAACAGCGGGGAAAGGCTTGTTCGTGTCTGATTCGGTTCAGTTTGACGGATTTGAGCCTTCGCCGTGATAAGAACAGCAGCTCAAGCAGCTTTGACGCACAGGAAGACTCGTAAAGGGGTGCAAGACACATTCGCACAGACGTGCATCCAAAAAACCCCAAGCATGCAGTGTGACACAGAACCCAGGTCATGTGTTTCGTTTAGTTTGACTGGAACAGTCAGTAACTCGGAGGAGAGTTTTAATGACCTGTTTTTCTAGTAATCAGGTTGATTGAATTCCTGCCATTTTCTTCAGGCAATTTGGTTCATTTAATTGGATGCTTAAAAAGGGAATGAGGCTCCAAACAAAACTGGGATATCTCCTTTAGTGGCTCGTCCTTTTTAGAACTGCACTCGCACTTCTGATGTCGTCAGATTATGCTGCTCGTTCTGCTTTCTTCAAAGGAGTGTCACTAATAGGGAGCGCAGCGGCACAATAAGTCTATACAGCATATGGACAGCGAGGGTTGCCATTGGCAACTCCCCAGGCACTGCCTTTAGTTTTTTCTTTTCTCCTCTCTTATTCTCTCTAATCAGTGAGCGTGGCTGTCGTTCTTATCAGCCCTCCTTGCTACTGAGCCCGGTCTGAGCTCCAGCATCATCAGGCCGTATTCTAGATGGGGTGGATATTAAAATCTCCTCGAGGAAAAGCACGCAAACATGTCCGCGCACTGCTCAGATGAGACAGTTTATTTCTGAGCCGATCTGGGAGGGCAGCATGACACTGATTGAAGCCAAACGAGTGCTGCACGAGAGCAGAAGTGAACAGTTGGTAGTGAATTTTGATCTAATCCCATTTTCCAGATGGCTCACGTCTTTGCCTCCACTCACCCTGTTTGACTACATGTTTTCTGAGCCACTTCCTACATCTGATGAAACTCGCTACGCGTCACTCACCGGCAGGTGACAGACGACGGCCCCTGCTGTCTGTCGTTACTCCCATGAATCCCTGCAGCCCTTGACTCCAGATTTCTCACTGTGGAATCCAGCATTCTGGTGTTTCTCTGTGTCTGTGTTCAAGTCTTCTTGTGATGTTCTTGAGTCAGATTCCTCACAGGGAAACTGGGCTGGACCTTGTGGATTGAAGACTTGTTCAGAAGGTCAATAAGACTCTTAATGTCCATGGTTTATAGATTGGAGTTGGTTTTGATCAGATTTAATCTCTAGATTTAAAAATATCTAGGAAGATATCAAATCATCCCAGCATTCTTGCAGAACCTTTACTTTCCTTTTTTTAAGAAAACAAAAATCATTTGTTTTCTAGTGATGCTAGTAATGCCCGTTTTAACGTCTTTTCCTGTCTGTAAATCGCCGATATGCAGAATAGCCTGTTGTGCCGAACAGATGTTGGTGAGTTTATGGCTGCCGGGCAAATCGTCGCAGCAGCAGTCATCTGCATGCCTTTACATTAATGCAGGAGAAAAACACAGAGTTTATGCGAGTAGCGAAGCATTCAGCATTATAACACGCAAAGGAAAAATAAACGTCAAATGTAATTCAAGCGTAAATAATGTTGGAAAGAACTTCAGAAAAGATTAAAGACAGACAGACACCGTCGAAGTGTGAGGTCTTTGCCTTCCGTGCAGCAAAATCTGCTCACAGTTTCTCAAATGAATATTTTAGTATTTTTGAATAATCTGCCTCCAAGCGGTCTATCACAATGTAACACGTTCTGACATTTTAACCTTCACTTCCTTGGAAAAAGCATCCATGACCCTGGAACTTTTCACATTTTATCAGGTTACAAACTCAGCAATTTTTATTTGAACTTTTCATGATTAGAGCAAACAAACACTAAAGAGTGCATTAAAATCTCGCTGCCGGTTGTCATTCACCAAGTGTTGGTGTTATCACAGCTGCAAGTCTTTTGTGTCAAAATGAGAGGCTCTGTTCACAAAAACGTGACATTGAGGAAGCAGTGATATTCTTCTACCAGCTTCATCTTGCTACAAAGTCTTTTGAAACCTCTACCAAGTTTCTTCCAGATATTTCTCATATTTAGATTTGTCTATCAGATCTGAGGAGAATCATCTCCACAGCATGATTCTGCCACCACCGTGTGTCACAATGAGATGGGTGATGTGCAATGTTGCTTTCCTACAAAGCATATTAGATGTAGGCAGAAAAGTTTAATTATTGTCATATCTGACTAGAGCATCTTCGATTATATGTCTCCAGTGTCTTTGGGAATGCACAACTAATTAGGCTATAACTTTATGACTTGGGTTTCATGAAGGTAATGGAGTCTGTACAGAAAAGCTGCAGGATGCAGGTTTAAATTATACACAGGTGAAATATATAGACTTCTGAATTTAGGTCGTTTCTGAAGTTGTTTTTTATTTAGGGTTGATTATATATATACACACCACATTTCTATTTGAAAAGTTAAATGTTGAAAACAGCAGAAGTTTGTGTTTACTGCATTAGGAAGGAATGATGGAGTTACAATATCTCTTCTATTTCACCTTTATATATTCAGTTTCATCTGGCAGTTGATCATCACTAAAGTAAAATTTGATCAATTTTCTACAAAATAGTTTTGAAAAATTGTTCTTCCTTCCTTTTTGCCACAATCCTACTAAAACGAGGACAGAAATGTCCTGAAATGTCCCTTGCATTGCATAAAGTGCATGTGAACTGTTCGTATTAGTTAAAATATGTCACCGGAGTAGCAACATATGTACGTAACAGTGTTTTTCTTTAAGTGATTGTAACACAGTTCAAGCAAGACTCGTTTATCTACAAGTCCTGATGGTAACCTAATAAATCCCAAGCACTCGTAAAAAAAAAAACAACAACAAAAAATACCAGATTAATTTCATAAAGTAGAGTCGCCATCATCATCATTATAAATTAAATTGTAATTAAGCAATCTGGCCTTGTATTGTTCCAGTGATTAATAATCAGAGGGAAACAAATGCTTCGTGTGGCTCACAGATCACAGAGTGCAGCTGCTGGAGCTCTGACCTTCAGCTCTCCTCTCTCTTCCAGTCTCTGGGTTTTTGTAGCCGCGTTTCCAGTTGGATGAACAGATTAGTGACTCACCATGAGGGCCAGCATGTCTCAGGCGAAGCCCCCGCTGTATCTTAACTTGCTTCATTTCAGCCTGGCACGTGATCAAAAAAGGACCCGACTTATGAGACGTTTTGCTTTTTTTTTTTTTTTCTGCCCACTTATTTTGTCACCTGCAGTTAAATCCTAATCCCAATCCTGGAATTGCTCATTTTAAATCATTTACCCGAGCAGTGCTTTGATTAGCTGTACTTTAAGAAGTTCAGCAGCTTGTGTACTTGAAGAAGTCCATAAAAGCAGATAACTTAATCCCCTCAAAATGTGAGGTGACCTCTGGGTCAGCGCTGTTTGACGAGGGATGGATTTGTCAATAATTAACTGCTGATGGCTGCAGTCGTCAGCAGGGCTGCTCTGGACCGCCACCTTCATAATCAGAGCCAGAAAATATTCATCACTTCCACTCAATTAGCGGGTTTGTCAAAGTCAGACGTGGATGTTTTCCTCCGTCCGATTGGGCTCAGACAGAGATTTAGAAATTAAGTTTAACATTTTATTTATCTTCTTAACCTTGAACATGTTCTAGACGACTGCTGTCTGTTTCATAAAGACATTTGAAAAAGTTCATATCTGCGTCTGAAGCTGAAGGATGTGGCTTAAATACTGTGTATTTCACTTGGACTCAAGTGAAATTTTTCTTGTTCAAGGTTGAAAAAATAAACAGGAAGGACTCCTGCAGCACAGCTCCACGTTAGAAAGTCATTATTCTTACCTCAGAATCCAATATGGCTGCCAAATATTTAAAACGTAGCAACACCCTGTAGTGATTCATCCTTTATTTGTACTTGCTATAGTTTATATTTCATTAAATCTACTTGTAATGTTACTGTACAACCTATGCTAAAACAGTTAGCATTGAATATATTAATTTGAAAGAGTTAGCATTGTTTGTAGCTAACGTTTAGCCTGTTGCTCTTATGTATATTGTGCATATTGTTCGTAGCATTTAACTTGTTTGTCCCAAATAATATTTTTAGAACCAAGTGCCACCCAACAAGCACCAACTTAAGGACTATTATTATATTCATAACTCACACTTATTTTATCTAGTGACTGACAGCAACTAGATGATGCTTTGCACTTTGTGGCCTTTTTTAAACGGTAATCAGACAGGAAGTGGACAGAGAGAAGTGGAGTCAAACTCGGGATTTGGTAACCGCCTTAATCACTGCAATCAATTATTCCACTTAATGACGCGTTCATCATTTATTTAGAAGACAGTTTGCCATGTTCAAATTACAGAGATTTAATTTGGTGCAGAGACCGTATGCAGAAAGCAAGTCAGGAACTCCAAACAATCCAGTAAATCCACAAACATCTGATTGAGAATTAAGAAATGGGAGGACCTGAACCTCGGAAACTGAAAGAGAGGAAGAACAGCCTTTTCCCCAGAGACTGACGGATTGTGATGAGAGAAAGCTCTCTCTGAAGTTAGCCCAATGAAAAAGGAGTAAGACCAGCTAACAGGACTCCATCATCTTTTTAGGGCTGAAACGATTCCTGGAATGATTCGAGTACCTCGATTATTAAAATTCCTCTAGGAAAATCTATCTGTGGAAACATTTTCCTCTTGAGAACCTTATGCAAAGTGTGATTTCAACCTGACTTCAAACTCCTCAAAATAAACACAGAGCTTAAAATAAAACAAATCCAAAGCAGCAGAACTGTTTAAATCACCGAGGCTGAAGTAAACAACAGAAGTGAAGGATAAACTCTACTCCACCGGCTATTTTTCATCATTTTTAATTCATTGAGTCGTCATTGATGAGGTAGCCGTTCAGGGAAAATGACACATCAATGTATTCACCTTCCTCTGTCTGGCAAAAATCAAACAGCAGCGCAGGGTGGTGACCTTTTCACACAATCAATTTTATTAACTCTTCAGCTTGTGGATATGGCTCTGAAATTGACTCGATGTTTCCTCCCCATCTTCAACCAGGGACGGAGCCACACATGCATTTATTAATATGCATTTTTTTTTGAAAGGTCTATTACCATAAAAATATCTCCCAATGCCAGGCGGCTTTAATAAATGTATTCTGAGCTGAGAGGAGTCACGACGACCGAGAAAATGTTATGGTTACTGTAGAATCGGAGGAGGGCAGCTGAGATTGTGTGTCTCTGCCTGCATGCGAGGGAAAGTGAGCGATTTTTGGCCTTTTTCCCACTTGCTTCACTCTCAGCATGTGTATTTTATAAATAGTGCAGACCTACTTGTACAACTGTCTTTTGTACATCTCAGAATAAAATATCTTCACATTACACGCAAAAAGAAAAAAAAACAAGTGTTCAGCCAAGCAGTTTATAAATAGCTTGAGTTTTAAACAAAACCCTTGTGTCAGAATTAAACAGTCTAGTCCAGCCAATAAAATAAGTCGCCACAGAATCTGCTAAAGAACAGAAGAACTGTTTATTTTTGACGCTGCTTTGTGTCAAAACCAGAATATTACTGTTTAGGAATTGTGTTATTAATTATATTGTATGGATGGGTAAATAGATTGATTTTCATTTAAAACCAGACTTTAACTAGGCCATTACAGCACATGTGCATAATATGATGTCTACTTTTCCAATCTAAACGCTCTGGGTGCAGATTTAAAATCCATTGTCAAGTTTTTTAATCCCACCAACAAATATCTAATTTCTCTGTTAACCTGCCCACCAATTTTCATATTTTTATGTCCAAATTATTTGAAAGAAATTCACGTATTTCTTGACTTTTCTAAAGAAATTATGCAGCTTGTTAAACTGAAATACTCTAAACACAACATAACTTGAAAACAGTGGTTGACATTTTCAATACAGGACTTGTTTTTATCCTGTGATTAAATTGCATTCATAGACTCCAAGGTTCTGTGTTGTATGTTAGATCTGAGAATTGGTTTGAAAGGGCCTGAATTCAAATGCATGCCACACCTTTTTCAGATAGTTCTGATTTTCTACCATTCCAAAGTATCTTCACATAAAATCCATGAATAAATAAAGTGAAGTTTTGCGGCTGTAATGTGACAAAATGTGGAGAAATCCAAATTCAGAATCAAGCGAGGCGATGTCTCCCCTCCTCCCATCCCTGAGTGGAGCTAATAAGTTTGAAAACCAAGAACAGGTGGCAAAAATATAAAAAAAATAACATTCAGGATGTGAGAGAAAAAATCTAATTTTGGGCGAACTGACCCTTTAGAGCTTGGAACACAGTGTTATTAAAAGACAACAGACTCTCCACCATCTTCCCACAGCTAGTGTTCAGAAAATGCTCATACAAGCACCAACACACACACACACACACACACACACACACACACACACACACACACACACGCACACACACACGGTTGTTATTAATATCTAGATGTGCTTCCCTCTGGAGAAAAGCCTGCTCAGCATGTGTGTGGCATTTTATGACAACTGCAACGGGGGAAAAAAATCTCCATCATCGGCATCTAACCGTCTGTATCCAGCACCTTCCTTCTGTCTGGGGTGAGAACTGAGAGTAAATGTCAGCACAGGTTAAAATGCTGACTACACCATGACAACGCACCTGCATGTGTGTGTGTGTGTGTGTGTGTGTGTGTGTGTTTCTCTCCCTGTGTCTCTTTCCTTTTCTCTCATTAACAATTTATGCAAGGAAGATCCAGGTCTTTGTAATCATCATATTTGGATATTGTGATTCACGGCAGCAGAAAGCAGAAATGAATGAATGAACAGAGGAGGAGAATGCAGGAAGCCGCACTTTCAGAGGCCACAGAGAAGCATCTGTGTGCCCTGCTCACGAGTGCATTCATGCGTGTCCACATGTAGATCTGTCCCTGCGTTCCAGCGCAATTCCCACTCAGCGTGAACGTTCACAACTGTCAGGATTGTGTAAGGATGTTGTTCGTTTTTTTTTTTTTTTTTGGTTTGGTTTTCTGCTTTTTCAAAATATGGGCTGAGCAGTCTGCTGACGTGTGTGCGAATGTGTGCACTGGCGATACAGCGGGAGAGGCATGACGGAGGTGGCGAGAGGAAAGGAGTGAGCATGTGTCTCTCCAGACTCTCTGATAGTAATTTAGCAGACTGCAGCACTGCAGAGAGCTGTGGAGTTAAGAGTGGGAGGAGGAGGAGGAAGAGGAGTGTGGTTGCATGGGTGCGAGTGCGTGTGCGTGCGTGTGTGTGCGTGCGTGCGTGCGTGCGTGCGTGTGTGTGTGTGTGTGTGTGTGTGTGGTGTGTGTGTGTGTGTGTGTGTGTGTGTGGTGGTGTGTGCGTGGTGTGTGTGGTGTGTGTGTGCGTGTAGGGTGGACGGCGGTGGAGGGGTTAGCTGTCACACACAGGAACAATGACGTCCTCCGCTGCCCAGAAACAAACACACAAAATAAGATTTTGTGGGACACAGCAATCAAGACAGTTCGCCCAGTCCTGCACGCCATTGCATTCTGCTCCTGGCAACAATGCAATAACTCGCAACGCTCTGCAAAACATGCCACACACTCGCATCACGCACTCCCATCCTTAACGGGCGTATTGGATGTGAGCGTACAGACAAAAGAGAGACTTGCAGTTGTGTAACGGCTCTCTTGGATGCTTGACATTCTCCTAATGCTGACTCATGTGTTGTTTTTGTGCTTGTCGCACATAATAACCTTTGTGTTTGTCATTGCGGAGCGGTTCGAACAGGAAAGTATGGAAAAAGGCTGGTGTTGTTAAGCGTCGCCTGTGGAAGACATCCTTTGGGCTAAATAACAGGCTGTGAAAATGGAACACACCTTCCAGTTTTCCTGAAAGTTTCTCTCAAAACGACTCATTCAGCTGAGAAATGTAGCAACAGGGATATTAATATGAACTTTTAATTATGCATTCTAACAGCTTTTTTTGTCCCCCAACAGTGAAATTATTTCACTGCAAATGAATTTTGGAAAGAAGAAACAATTTACTCCAGTTTCTCTAAGTGATTAAGTGTTAAAACTCTATATTTGGTTCAACAGAACAAAATGTTGTTATAAATGGGCTTCTGACAAAATGTCTGACTCTTCTAAAAGTCCTCGGTCCTCGAGGACTGGAGGCGAAGACCTCTGGGCTGGACGACTTGGATCCAGGATGTTCGTAAAGGATGTTAACTGGTTATGGAATAGATAAACCGTTCTAGCGCTCAGGGTTTGACTCCAAACTCAACAGAGATTTGAAGTAAATATTGATGTTAATGAGTTAAAGGTGGCTCTGTGCAAGAAAATCAACTGTTTTAAACATTTACCAGCATTTCTAATAAGAAGAGCGATCAAATATGCAGAAAGAACGCTGGTTATGGATGGATATAAACAACTAAACTTGTTCTCTGTAACAGAAAAAGACAGAAAACGCTTCAAATGTATAATTATAAACCTCAAAGTAACATGACGTTAATTCTGACTGGCCTGATGCAGGAAATAAACTATTTGTAGCAAATGAATCTGCTGATTTCCATCAGGAAGAACTGAATGTTTAGCTTAAAGTCCATGCAGGCAGGGAGAGAGGTTTATTTTAGCTGCAGCCGATCACGTACAAAGAAAGACAGTGACCTCGCATCATGCTGTTATGTGGAAAAAGAAAGAAATGAAGGCAGAAAAACTGATTGGAGACAAGTGGAAATATGAATAAATAACTGATCTGACATCTGCTTTGAAAGAAAAGCCACTTGTTTACATTGACTCCCTCGGTGTGAAAGAAGCAGAGCTGTTGTGGCCTGATGAACCAGAGCCAGATCACCATACAAGGATTCAGCGACGCACGAGGCCCACAAATACATTCCCTTCATCAATCACCCCCAACCTTTCACCTGCGCAGTATTTTGACGTGGTTTAATGCAATGGCATAAACATTTTGCGTCTGACACCCACACGCTCAGCGCACATACACCGACAAACGCTGCACACGCAAACGCTTCCATATGCAGGGGGGACGGCTAAAAATAGTTCAACGTCCAGCATTTAAAAATAGACCGGGACAATAAAAGCGGGACTCGTTTGGTTGTGTCTAAATGCTTTGACAGTCTGTCTGTCTGCATTTGGCCGTTTGTGCGCGGACGCAGGCAGACAGGCAGAGGAGGGGAGGAGATGAAAAGACGAGCAGCGATGAGTTTCACCGCCGCAGTTCTGCTGTCCCTCCAGCTGGCTCCTCGGCTAATTGGGATGGGGGAGAGCGAGCTTGAAGGAGGAGGAACAGGAGGAGAGCAAGCATGAAGCCCACGTCAGCTTCAGCTGCACAGGCTGCTGTTTTAGATGCAGCTCTCTGCCTCTTCCTGCCAAGCCTTCAACACTCTGCTGTCTGGATAATCAGAGGTGGCAGGCTGGGTAATGGACTCCTCTATAGCTTATGGGGCATTTTGGGTCATTTATAGTAAAGACCAGAGAAGCTTTTAGCAGGAGCTGATCTCCAGCTCCCCCGGAGTGGTTTTAGTGACCCACACAACTGTTCACATATAACGAATAAAGGTCGCCTATTCAAAAATAATTAGGCAGAGGTATCCAGTTTAACCTCAGGCAGGAGAAACTTTCACTTTAGCTGCAGAGGAAGAGTTCATGGCTTCAATAGAGATGACATGCAAAGGTTGTTACACCGCTTTTCCTCTTTTTGTCACTTTGATTCAAAGTATCGTTTAATTGTGACGTTAAACATGCACTATTATATAAAATCAACTTTTTGAGCTTTAAGTGATGTTATAATGCTAGTCCCTCATCAAAAACATGACTGGTATGTTGCTTTGAGCCTTTTGTGTCACATGGCAACCGCTCAGGGTGCAGAAACGCTTGCTCCGCCCTGTGCTCCATCAGACTAGCAGCAGCAGCAGTCAGGAAACGCCTGGTGAGCTAAGCTGCTAAGCTCATCAGCCGATGATAAAGAATGACTTCTCAGTCCAACGCTCCTCTGAACGAACCCTGTTGAGATGACAAGCTGGAAGGAGTGTTGGAAAGAGCAGCAGCTTCTTAAAGAGACAGAGGCCCAATTAAGAGTTAAATTGCGAATTCAAATTTCTAGTTCAAGGTTTCCCAGAAAACTTGCTAAGCCCGGTGTTTGGGCTCCAGGTCAGTCATTCATCCAGCGTTAAGTCATGTTTTTGAGCTAAAAACTGTTTAAAATTGACAGGAAATTTGAAAATATCACTTGATAATTATGTGTTTTTGGAAGATTAATACCTGAACACCAACTATAAAGTATTACAAAATGCTAGCACTTTTTAAAAACTTAAATAAATAATCAATGATTAGTCTGGTGGTGGCACAAATAAAGCTTGGTGACCCGCCAGGCTTATAAAACACTGGCAGAAACCCTGATCATTTTTTCAGGTTTTTCTCTTCTTTTCCCTCTTTCATCTAGTGACGTTTATCAGTCAGTGATGATTGTTCTTTGTGAAGGGAAGATGCCACAGCGAGACGTGGGTTTTACTTTGTTTAGGTCATTTGAGCCTGATTACTGCTTGGATCCTGACTGAGTGAATCCATAAAAACCTTGATTTCTCAGCTCTTCTGTGGATTTGTTTTTGTGCTTGAGATAGATGTCCAGCTGTCTTGAATAGTTTCCAGGTGTGAATAATGTTTGTCGCTGCTGGATACAAACATTATTTTGGAAGTGGATGCAGAAACCTTGCCAGACTGATTGGCAACAACATTTGCTTCTCTAAAATTGTTGCTTTTTGGCATCAAATTACCATACCTGATGCTCAAATGCATTTTTTAAGCAGGCAGTCTCACTTTTTGATGATGATTTTTAAAAAACAATGTTACATTTTCTGCACCTGCCTTTATACTTTTTTCATTACAATAAAATGTGTTAATTTTTTTTTCATGCTTTTGGGTGTTGTCATGTCGTTCATCCGATATATTAAGTTTAGCTTTAAGACGAACAAATGATGGAAGAACTAAATGTCCACTCATGAAACGGTTTGTCACTGTGGGGTGTTTTGTTTCACAGGAACCTGGGGAAGTCCGGCCTTCGTGTTTCCTGCCTCGGGTTAGGTAAGTTGGTATGCAGGCACTGAAAAATTAATCTTTAAAATCCTCCACACCAACAAGTCGTCTCCTGCTGTTCAGGCACCTGGGTGACGTTTGGATCTCAGATCTCTGATGAGGTGAGAGCAGCTCTGCTGTTTTCTGTTCCCACTCCCACTGCTTTTTGTAGAACCAACACATTTATGTAGGGATTTTATTCCTACTTGTATGACTTTCCTGTGCTGCCGTGAATGTTTAGGTTGTCTCCAAAGTTTCCTAATTTCTTGCGTTCCCACAGATGGCGGAGAACCTGATGACCGTGGCTTTTGAAAACGGAGTCAACCTGTTTGACACGGCTGAGGTCTACGCCTCCGGAAGGTCAGACTCCGTCATCTTTCTCTTCGTCCATATTTTCAACAATCGATACATTTATCATCATGAATGTACCAAGAAAAGTGTTCATCTAAGTACAAATAATATGTCGAATTTACAAATGGTTTCACGCAAGCTCGGGATTTAAAAAGAAAAAAAAAAAAAGCCTAATCTCTGATTTGTTTCTCCACAGAGCGGAAATCACCCTGGGGAACATTATCAAAAAGAAAGGGTGGAGGTGATGTTAATCATTTTCTCTGTCTGACTCACATGGATGCAAGATGCCTCCAAATGTTGTTTTTGTTGTTGTTATTTTACGTTAAACATTTGCTGATAATCCCTCCTCTAAATGCATCACATTGCTTTTAAACCCAATCTCAAGGGAAATTCATGCACTTTAGAAAACTATGGAGCTTTGACCTAATGCAAACTATAAAACCATTAAATAAACATCGCATAATATGTGAATAAACTCCCAGATCAGAACCTTGTTTCTGACTCACCCAAGTTTCACTGCAACATAGTGAACAGAGGGAATATTCCTTTTTTAAATTTAAAAACTTTTTATTCCACCTGAAGAGAAGAAATAAGCCAAATTAAAATGTACTCTTTTTTTAGGCTCTATGGGTGTAAACTCACAGTTGTGTCCTTTTTTAGGCGCTCAAGTTTTGTCATCACAACAAAAATCTACTGGGGAGGCCAGTAAGTCCAACTCTAAGGATTTATTGTCTCTTTATTGCTTTCCATGTAACCTTACAGTCTGTTTTTATCGCTGCTCAGAGCGGAAACGGAGCGAGGACTCTCCCGAAAGCACATTATTGAAGGTACGACACATTCTGCTCTTCACATTAAAGCATTTCAACCTACAATAATGTTTGAGTCTCTTCTCCGTCTTTTCATTATGCTTAAATGAGAACATGCAGAATAGCAGAGGAGAAATATAAAGCACAGTATGTCAGTGTATTAAAATGACAGAGTCTAAAAAACAGCTTGCAGGGAAATTATGAGATGCAAACAAACGTAATCTAAACAAATAAAAGGAAATTAATTTCTTTCCTCTAATAGGAAGGAGCTCAATTTTGTTTAAATTGAACAATAAAAAGTATATGTGACTTTATTAATCTGCATAATAAGGACATTAATAATTAATTTCTAAATTAAATCAACATGTTTCTTCTGACTGGACATAAACTTAATGTTTTAGGTTAGCCTGAATCATGGCTTCATTCCAACAAAAAGAGTCTAAAAATTAGGGTGATGGCAGTGTGGCCTTCTGACCTCAAAAGCTTGGATTTCATCAGAGAAAATCTCAATAAAAACACACAATAAATGAGCATAAATCATAAGAAATATTGGTAAGGTTCTAACTCATTTTCAAAAGGCCATTTTTAATAAAATGTTCACAAAAGCAGTTTCTGTGTTGGATTCTCCTTCTACGTTGTTTTGTCATCTTTTGTCTAACTAAATTTCTTAGTTGAATTAAAAAAGCCTCAACATTTTTTTTCAAATGTATTTTTAATAGTGAAAACATAGTTACACGTGTTTGTTTGTTTTTTAGTACAAAACTGATACATTTTTGGTTGCTAGATTGTACAAAACTGTAAACAAAATACCAGTGCTTAAGCTTTTATCAGTTGCAGACAATTTTTGGTTTGTTTTTCATTAACTCTGAGACGGATTCTCTTTAAAATGTAGCAACTTGTATGTTATTCAAAATGTTTTGAATGATGAGGTTAACGTTCATCTCAGAGCTTTTCTTCATGAAACTTTTTCTTTTTTCTTCAATTGTTAACAGTGTTACCAAAGATCTATGAACATTACAGCTGCTAACTATTATCTCGTGTGCTTTGCTCTTATGTGGTTATCAGCAGCAAATTAAGGCTTTCTCTTAAAACACATCTGTGCCTAATTGAGTCTATCAATCTAAATGCCTGATTGCTGTTTTTCTCAGGTTTACGAGGATCCTTATCGAGGCTCCAGCTCGATTATGTGGACTTAGTTTTTGCCAACAGAAATGACGTGAACAGTCCGATGGAAGGTCCGTTTTAGAGATATTTGTCAATAAAACGTAGCTTCAGGAGATGTGTTCTTTAATAACCTGCTTGATACTGTGATTTTCCAGAGATTGTTCGGGCCATGACCTTCGTAATAAACCAGGGCATGGCCATGTACTGGGGAACCTCCCGCTGGAGCGCGATGGAGATCATGGTGCCCAGTCGATACAGGTTCATTGTTTCCAGGCCTCGGCTCTCCTCTTTGCTCATTCTGGCTCTGTTTCGCTCTCCAGGAAGCGTACTCCGTCGCGCGACAGTTCAACTTGATCCCGCCTGTGTGTGAGCAGGCAGAGTATCACTATTTCCAGCGGGACAAAGTTGAGGTGCAGCTTCCTGAACTCTACCACAAGATCGGTGAGGCGTTCCCGTTCCTGGAGCTTTGGATGAGTTTAATAAAGGATTTGTTTTGTTCCACTGGGTTTCATTGTTCTCTCTCTCTGTCTCTCTCTCTCTCTCTATGTCTCTCTCTCTCTCTCCCAGGTGTGGGGGCGATGACCTGGTCTCCACTTGCTTGTGGATTAATCACAGGGAAGTACAGCGACGGCGTGCCCGAGTGCTCCAGAGCAGCCATGAAGGTCAGTTTGATTTAAACGGCTCTCGTCGGGGAATAAGCCTGGTTAGGTTTCTCTACCTCAACAGTTTGCCTATGCAAAAGCCACTGATTTCCCTCAATGTTGCCTCTGCTGAAGGGATACCAGTGGCTGAAGGAGCGGGTGAACAGCGAGGAAGGCAGAAGGCAGCTGGCGAAAATCAAGGAGCTCCATCTACTGGCAGACAGACTGGGCTGCACCGCTGCACAGTTAGCCATAGGTACCATGACGGAGGGTCTGGGTTTATGACCACAGCATTAAATATGTCCACTTTCATGTCAGTGATGTGTGAGAAGAAAGTCGTGTCTGAAATCTAGTAGATTTTATATGAGGTGCCAAATAACTTTTCTCCAGGTTAGATATGGTCAGGGTTTGGTGAGCAGTGGTTTATTGGGGCAATAAAAGTTATTAGTGTGATCATAATAAGCTGCTGTTTAACTTCTCTACTCATCATTTCTTATTTGAATTTGTGAGACCGCTGCAAATACATTTCTGGATATTTTTAGATTTTTTTTTTCCGCCACTGATCTTCAGAAACTGTCTTGCGAAGATTTGAACTGCATCTATTTAAAGTACACTTTCATTAATTGTTTTTATCTTTGGTATCGTTTTACTGTGATGTTCCTCACCAGGACATCTCATCTGATGTACTTTGTTTATTCCAGTGTTGATTCTGGAAAGTTGCATCAGGATGTTTTCAGCTGTGCCATTAGACGCATCATCCCCAAACCAAATGCAAACACCGATCAGCTTTTTCCCATTTTGTGGACAGTTTTTCCGTCTAGAATGAACAAATTTGGCATTCGGATCCTGAACACTGAAGGAATGAAGACAAGTGCTTCAAAGTAAGTCAGCAGCTCATGGTTTTGTGTTAATCTTTTGCAGCCTGGTGTTTGCGCAGTGAGGGTGTCAGCTCTGTGCTTCTGGGTGTTTCTAACACTGACCAGCTACTAGAGAACCTCGGAGCTCTCCAGGTAAAACGTTTCTCCTTTTTCCTCCATATTCTTTCTGCTGAGCCTCACAAAAATACCGACGCCTCTTCAATTCTTCTACATTTTGTCACATTAGTTTTGTTTATCCAGGAAAAGCTTTCAGTGGGCAGAGCAGGAAAACTATATATCTCTCTATATAATTAAAACATAATTACATAATTAATCAGTTTGACTGTCTTATGACAAGAGGCTCTGATATACTCACTGATAGAGACAATTGTTGTTTTAGTTTGATATTCATTTCATTAAAATCAAAACAATTATATACAATAGAAGGAAATTTACAGATCAATAAAATGAAAAGCAACAGAAAAAAACAAAAACAAAATCATCAACTCAAAAGAACAATTCAATTTGTAGGTGATCCATGGTGCTTTGCTGGTTTGTCTGAATTGTTTTGAAAAATACGCTTATGTTGAAAATGATTAGAGAAAAACAACTGAGAAAAATGATACTGTGTATTGAACTAAATCAGTTTTAATTCCTGTTCCGGAGATGATCCAAAAACGTTAAAAACACATGTGAATACGTTTCACATGTTCTCCTCCAAGAGTGAAATCTCAGACTCTGAAGGAACCTGCCGGTCCAGAAGGCGGAGCAAGAAGCCCGCGCCGGTACCAAGACAGAAAAGAGCGATTGAAGAATGCAAATTATGCGCTTAAACCACGAGTTTACCTCAGAGAGAGAATTTGGATCAAGAAAAGCTGAACATTCATTTCCTACCAAAAATCCTCTTAGTCCTTTTTTAATTTCATATTTCTTAATTTATTTCTCGACTAGTGAAATATCCGGCTTGTGTGATTACCAAAAGTTTAATGATTTATCTTTTAGTGACAAATTGATTCTGATGAAAGTAATTGTTTTATTTAATGAGACTGATAGGCTTTCTTTTATGAATTTAGCTGGGAACCATTTAATAAGCTAAAATCTCTGTTTTTTTAAATATTGTTAATAATTGAAAAAGTCATATGAGCTTCTCTGCAAGCAGTGCACATACATACAGACACGGCTGTTTGAACCAAAACTATTACAGAGTGCTACTCAAAGAGACAACTGACAAACTGCCCTGTTTCTTTTCCCCCACAGATTTTATCCCAAATGACTCCTCAGACCATTACTGAGATCGACGCCCTGCTGGGAAACAAACCACACTCCAAGAAAGAGACGCGTGCTTGAAGATGCAAAACAAACACTGACAGATGACGTTTCATGACAAGGAAACCGTGGGAATTTTCGCTTTTTGCTCTGCTGTATACTCAAATTGCATGTTCTCCGCGACATTATGCTTCCAGTCTGTGCGCATACCCATTTTTGCGCAACAAATCGTATTATGTACAACAACGACAAAAAAAAAAAGAAAATCTCTCAGCTGTAAAAAGAGAAATCAAAAAGGATCATATGTTGCTCACTGTCAATTGTTCGCAGACTTCATAGATGCAAAGTGACAAACTTCTGCTGTCCACAGGAACTGAGAAACCTTTGCAACTTTCAGCTGCAGTCAAAGCACAGTACATGGCCCAAAGTAGAAAAGAAATCCCACCTTTTTGCTTGAATGCAACATTTCCGGTTAAATGGTGCTTTTACTGGACGTGCGGGTCTGCAGGAGGAGTCGGGTTTGATGTTTAGCCAGCGGCCAGAGAGTCAGAGGTTAGCACCCATGTGTCTAGATGAACATTTCCCATCATGTGCATGTGACTGGTCTGCAACGCTCACTGCTTTACAGGGCTGGGAACATTGGGTTACTTGTGAAATAAAAAAAATAAAAATTAAAAAAAAATCATCATACAGTCTAGTTTAAGAAAAAAAAAAAATGATCAAGCAGTACAAAATTAACCATTTATTTTGATTAGCAAAAGTCACTTTAAAAAATACTGCAAACAGATATTATTAGTGGGTGCAGTTTCTGAAGACTTTCCCAGCCCTGCTGCTTTCCCAGAAGTCCTTTTGCCTCCTCTGTTTGTAAACTGTGCGCATGTCCCTTTAAGAGAGAATAAGCCCCAGTCGGGCATAAATGTGGCATGGCTTTTATGGCTAATGTAGATTTGCAGTGCCCTTGTAAGCCAACGTTTTGTTTAGTTTTTTTTCTTCTTTTTTTACTCGAATAGTCCTGCAGTTTGATCCAGCACCCTGCTGCCGGGGCCTCGCTTTAAAGAGGCCCAGACACGGCCATGTCCATCTGACCTTTGACCTATACCCTTTGTATTGTCTTGAACTGTACAGGAAAGTACAGACGAAACGTGTCAATACTGTAAAGACTGTACTGAAATAAAAGGTTAGAGGTAGCTGAAGAGTGGGAAGGCGACAGCTCTGGACACACTGTGGTAAAACTGTACTTTTCCAACCGTAGGAAAAAAAAAAATAATTTAATATGACACAAAGAGCCCCGGGGTAAGAATTAGCAAATGTATTTTTTTCTTCTTTTTTTTCTTGAAATTTAAAATATATCTTCTCTGCTCAAATTTTTTGAGAGTACGCCTTGTGTATCCCTTCGACTCTTACACAGACACTCATATTGTCTTTGCTCTTTTTCTTTGTGTTGACTTTATTTCCAAATGACGTAAAGATTTGCTCCTTTAGTAATCTTCCAAAAAGAACAGAGCAACATGAAATTAAATACAAGCAGCTGTTCTGGCTCACACAATGCTTTTTCTAATTTGATCCTTCTTTTTTTTTCTTTGAATTGAGGAAACAAATGAGAAATTACTAAATAATTGTTTTTAAAGCATAAAATGCTAAAAGATGAGGGATTAGAGGTAAAATCTGGTGTTTTTTTAGGGTTTTGTGACTCTGAGAAGCTGGACTCTGGACTGTGGCCTAATCACTAAAATATTTCAGATTCTTTTCTAGCTTATTTTTTGCATGATATGAAGCAAAACAAACACCTTCTGCTTCTTCTAACTGAGCCAGACTGATAACATTCAGAGCACAGTGCATTCCTCTGAAGCTTACCAAATTAGCTTTCTCCATTTCTGCCCGAACTGAAAGTTTGGTTTCAGCTGGAGCTGCAGAACTGACTGAAATAATCGCATGACTCCGCGTAAAGTTTCAGAAGGAACAGTCAGACAGAAAGCAGCTGAAATACTTGGAACATGTGACATTCATGCCTATTTTTCATAAAGTATTACCAAACTGTTTATTTCTTGAAAGGGAAATTTCATCAGTTAGTTTTGTTGTACATTTTTATTTCTAATATTCATTGAAAACAACTTTATTGTCCAGAATAAAATGGAAAAAAATCTCTTACAAACCCAAATCCAGAAAATAGCTGTAATAGGGAAAAAACGGTGGAAAAAAACGTAACTATCTTCAACAGACCGTCTGTTATGCAACGACGAACAAGTGGGAGAAAGTGTTCATTTGAAAAGTCCAGAACACAATAATAAGCAACCAGTTAAAGGTTATTTTGAGCAAATTTAATTAATTTCCTTCAACATGACCCAGAGAAAGTAAATGTATCATTTTACTAAAATTATGTTGTCAGAGAATCGTGTGTGTGCTGGATATACTGAATATGATAATATGTACTCACTGAACCTAAAGCGTTATCGCTGCCGTCCAAAACACACTGGAGTTCACCCACAGCTGAACTTTGTTTCATTTCAAAGTTCAAAGTTCAAAGCATGAAACACAGGAAACTATTGACATAACCAGCTTACCTTTATGTTGTGAATGTGTTAATGAAATCCTGAAAGCATTTACACCACCAACACTTTTCTGAGTGAGAACATTTGTTGTGTTTCTGTAGTGAAAACATAAATATTACATCTGGGCAGCTGGAGTCAGAGGGAACAATGGTCATCTTTTATTCAGGAGGCCGGGATTGTTTTCCTAAATATGCTGCAAATATGTCATAATATTTTAATTACAAAAGTTAGTTAAATACAGTTCCTTTCACAAGTGTTGAACTTTTTCATAATTTGTGGCGTTGCAACTACAAACTCTACATTTTAAGGTTTTATGTGTTAAGAAAATGCAAGTTGTGCTTGTATTTAAAGAAAGTTAGAGAAACATATTCTCCCAACCAAGCAGCTGAGCCTGAAAACTCGTTTCCTTTTCAGGTGTTGGACTGAAAACAAAGTGAGTTTTCAGAAGAACTTTGTTAGTTTTTAACCTGTCCCTGCTTTATAGTCCAAATATTACATGCTGATTATTGAGTAGCTGAATTAGTTGTGCAGATTTTTATTTAGAAGTATCAAAGTAAAGGAGGTAGAACGTAAATAACTTTTTCTAGCATTTTAAAATCATGCAATATTTTATATTGGTTTATCACACAAGTGGAAAAAGCTCAAGGTCTGTGAATCAGTGGCTTACATTTGAATACAGATTCTGAACATCATATCACATTTTTGTTTCCATAAGTTACAGACTTGGAAGCAGATTTGGACGATTCCGACTGTTAAAAATCGACATTTCAGTTCAACTCTTAATTTAAGTCAGTGCTTATCCTCTTGTATCCACTGCATGATTCAAATTGCCAAAGGTTTTTCCTCAGGTGAACCACAGGAACCCTTGGATGAACTATGCAGAACCACGGCGGTGTTGTCTGTGCCGGGACGCCACACACGCTCACGGCAAACAGAAAACATCTGTGACGCCGACACCTACAAGCCTCACCGTGACTGGGATCCCCAGTGCCATCGGAGCAGCAGATGAAGCATATGTGCTGAGAAAATGATGACTCCCTCACCGCCTAACAGCATCGTAGACAAACAGGTTTTGCTACATGATTCATCCTTTGCATGAGGGATGAGGTTGGACAATGTGAGAAAAAAAACACACACAGGCAGACAGAGAGAGAGCGAAGAAGCAGGCAGTCGACTGATAAGCACATCTGAGATCTACAAGCTCCCACGTCTAATAAACTACTCTTCATAATATCCTTAGGTGTTGTCTCTCTGCCAGGTAAGGGATTATTTTTTGCGATCAGACAGAGTAATAAAATCCAGAGCAGATTGTAGCTGCTGCTGTCAACCTAAAGGTATAGACATATTCTGCAATTTCCTTACAGCTGGGTTTTTTAGAGGGAGATAAACCAAACTGAGAGGGCATCTGAGAATTTACCCAATTTCTGATGAAAAAATGAAAAAAAAAACCAGCTGACCTGAATTTCAGACTATTCTTCCTTTTATTTTTGAAAATTAAAACTGAAATGAAGGTGAGTTTCTCATTTCCTGCAAATAAATACAGCAATAAGATCTCACTTCATTTGGGGAATGAAGTGGAAAAAGAGTCAAAAAAAAAAAATGCCTGGAGCTTCATAAAGGATTCATCAGAACAAAGTCACTACTTCTGCATCTTTTTTCTTAGTGTGAGCACACAAAGCTTTGAGGTAATTTATTGTAAAATGAATCTCTACATTTAGTCTCTTCTCTAATGTGTTTTTCCTTAATGTGTCCCTAAAGCCTGCACATCTGCTGAGTCCCATTCAATTCCCCAGACGGATTCACCACGAGTCTGCAGCACCGTCTCAGCCTCTGCTCACAGCTGAGGGAATGAAACCCCGCCTTGAACCAAAAACCATATCTGATACCCTAGATGTGATTTTAGAACAATGGACCTGCATGTCGTTCAAGTCAGAATTGCAAATGTTTGCAATAAGTTCATTAAAATCGTTTCTCCAGAATAAATGTACAAATTCACCACAGATTTAAGGTTTACAGCTCAGGAAAAAATGAAGAGACCCCTTCAAAAACCTCCTGGTTATTCCACCAAATACTGATTTCTCAACTCTTCCTGGATTAAAACATTAGTATTATTGTTTCTAAATGAACATTAACTTGCTTTATTTGCATTACTTGAGGTTTGAAAGCACTGCATCGTTTTCCTTATTTTCACTATTTCTCATTTTCTGCAAATAAATAAAACATTTTTGCTTGGAGTTTCAGACATTTTGTCAGTAGTTCATAGAAGAAAAGAACAAACTTCAATAAGTTTCCCAAACTGAATGTTGTCATAAATATTTTAGATGTCTTATGAAAATAACTGGCAAATAAAAGGATTTTTTTATGAATGATTTGTTAAAACCCACAAAAACATCCATAAGTAGGTGAATCCATAAATACTGAACCACTGAAAAGCCATTTGTGTAAATATTTAGAGATAATAGTTCTGAGTTGCTTTAAATGCTCATAGATCAAAACGTCTTTAAAATGTATTCGATTTTTTACCAAAACATTTTTTTTTAAATATAGCAGCTGTGACATCTCACTGGTTTTCAAATGAATTTCTATCGTCAGCAACAGCAGCAAGAAAAACAAAATATGAACCAATTGCTCACAAGTTCATTTTATTTTCTACTAAAATACACATTCCATGCAGGTTTTTAATCACTTTTCACGACAGCCAACAGAAACAAGGAAACGACCTGGAGGCATTTTGCCTCACGACGACAGGCAAATGAGATGTTAAAGTTGGTACCGTATTTTGTTTTGTGCAAATGCTGAGTGGCTTCTACAAACAGTGAGTCTCCGTCTGCTGTTACGAGTTTTACTGCAGAGAACCGAGCTTATTGAATCACAGTCCTGCACATATTTACATATTCAGCCTGGAAAAAAAAGGCCTGTTCACAAAATCATGTTTAATGTGCAAGGAATTAGTAAAGTACAGCTTTAGAAATAAATATTAAAGCTCAATGAATTTATTTTCATCTGCTGTGATCAGCTGAAATTAGCATATTAGAAACGGTAATGTGTTTGGTTTTAAATAATAAATATAGAGAAACGTTTTGGCAGTCGCCACAGATGTAAATATAAGCAGCGTTTACATTTTGACAAAAAACTAAAAAAAATGTTTGAGATTTTTGCTTTTTGGCAACATCATAAATAAGCAGCACTTAATTCTTCTATGTTGAATTTAGAGACATAGAAGTTTTTCCCTGTCAGTCATGACCATAAATAATCTGAGTTGAAGGCAGTTCGTCATCAAGAATAACAACTATAACTTTAAAATAATGGAAGTACATTTTAGCCTGAATCACAGTAATAATTACAATAAGCTGGCAAATAAATGTATTTTTTTATTCTAATGAGAGATGGTCCAGTTGTTGGCGTTTAACCCAGATTTAACTGAATTCTTGCTGTGAATAATTTTCCAGAATAAAAAGTACCTTTGGAAGTTTATCCAATCTCTTCTTTTAACAGTCGCCAGATTATCAATATGATGTCAGCGCTAATAAAAATAAGAGTAAAATTCATCACTGATCCCGTTGATGCATCAATCCTGTCATTATTCTCCATTGTTCTATAGGTTCTCACCATCCCAATATATCTGATGTGAGTTTTAATAAATGAACCATCCTGCATGTACAGCTAGAATTAACTTTCAAGACTTTTTACACATCTTTTATGAGGCGTATTAATAAATATTGAGAAAGCTTTAAAGGTCTGATTTCAGGCCAAACTGTAGTAGTTACATTTTCTAACCATTTACATATCCAGTTTTTACTAACCCATCATAAGTGCAACAGTGAGCCGTTTTTGACCCTGACAGTCTTTAACTCACATGTAAACAGTCTATTATTCAGTGTAGCTGAAACTATAAAATACACGTCATCATTTTGATGTGCAAAGACAAATAATCAATCCGTTTCTTTCTTATCCAGTAAATAACTAAATTCTTTCTTTTCAGTAGAAGTGCAACACCTAAAACATGAATTTCAGCAGTTCTTCTCCGGCTCCATGTACAAATTCATGACAGAATTTCAAAAGCTTAAAGGGCAGATATCATACTTTATGAGAATAATAATTATTGCATGTTATCGTTTTAAATCAGATAGAAAAATGTAAAAGCTATAAAACTTAACAGCGCTGTAGTTGCTTGTCTTAAAAACAGAAAATGAGTACAACAGATGGATGATGATGTGTCATCTGTTTGTTTCATGCACAAAAAAAAAACATTAAAAAACTCATGGTGACTGCAGTTGTTTGTGAGCATAATGTTTATCAGATAAAAAAAAGTGCTTTTTACTATTTACTTGTCCTCTCAGAGCAAAACCTCCACTGATATAGAGAAAAACAGCTCTCTCTAAACTGTCGTCCTGTATTTTCTGTCATTTTTTTTCTCTGTGTCTGAGCTAAATGAACATGTGTCTCACTGCAGCGTCAGACTGAATGTCTATCAGTAGCTTAAGTTCCCCTCCCTCTGCTACACGTCTTTAGGGACAGAGCAACTGCTAACTCTAGCGATTATTCCTCTACTGTGGAGTATTGAAAACATACTGGGCTCACCACAGAGCACTTAAATCCATGGTTAGGGTGCTGGTTTATTAGGTTTCCTAGCTCTCCCAGATTTTCTGGAATATACATATTTCCTTTATGAGCTGAAATTCAATCCAGTAGCCATTTTGTTAATCAATAACTTTCACTTCTCACAGCTGCCAAGTGATCAGCACCTTCCCTTTTTTTTTTTTCTTTTTTTAAATATTTCCTGAAAGAACATAAAAACTATAGCTCATGGGCTAAAAGCCGGGACATAATTGGAAAGGAAAAATAGTGGAAACAAAAGCCTATAGATGCTTTTACAGCTTCATTTCACTTAATCAATCATACAAAGGCATACTTCAATCTCCGAGTGATAATCTAAAATAAGACTGATTCTAAGAGTTCAGCTGAATGAGCTGCTTCAATAAAAAAATCAAATAAAAATAAACAACTCACATATGTGGTTCAGCATGTTTGGTCTCTTCAGTAATGAACTGCTTGTCAGATGTTTGCCTCCCCTCTCCTATTTTATTGACAGCTTTATGACCCTCCCTGTGACCTTCGCAGGCAATCTATCGACGATGCTGCTGCACAGCTTCCATATGAAACAATACAGCAGAAGGCATATGTGAATTAGAGTATACTAAATGTAAAGGAGAGGACTGTATGGAGGGAAATCTGCGGACAAGTTTGCAAGGCCCCCTATGATCTTCATAAGAAAATAAAGAGGTAGGCTAACTTTGCTGAGAAGAAAAAGTGACACTTCAATAAGAAGCTGGAACGGCTTTGAAGTGCTCATCAAACATGCCACACACAATACCAGCTTTAAAAATGACACTTCAAACACAGCATGCGTAAATGAACCACATAACCTATTAAAAATAACCCTATGCTCTTGCATAATTATAATAAGACTTACTTCACTCAAGGAGACCAGAAAACACATGACTCATGCATGCATTACTATCTCCATAATGCAAAACGGTAGTAAACACAGATGAATGATACAGCACAGCACGTCAGGAGTGTTTTGATTGGATTTCTTCTAGTGGTGGGATAATATAAGGAGATCTCTGTCAATAACGGCCCAAATTCAGACCATCTTCTTCTCTTTCTTATCACCTGTCTGCATGACATCATTAAGGGAAAAGGTCATGAAGGCAATTTGCTCCAGTTCGCTTTCCTTCCCGCACTCCATCAGGCAGGAGAACTGATCCTTGTCCACATTGTAGGCCAGGTCCGAGTAACCGCTCGGCCCCCTGTGGATGATCCTGGGTCGGTCCCACCCGGACGAGTGCAAGGGGGATCGGTTCAAGTACACGCCCATGTCCCGCCGGTCGGACTTGTTGGTCGGGTGCATGAACAGGAGCCAGGTTTGAGTGTCTGGTGAGAGGAGCGACGTGCCGCAGGCCTTGCTCTCGGCGTCGTCGTTGGGGACGAATTCGGGGGCGGGGAAACCGATGACGCTGCCCTGGCAACCCGAGGGTTGCTCGACGAGCTCCCTGGCCATGTGGGGCTTATCGAAGTAGACGCCGCTGTTTTCGCTCAGGGCTTCACATCTGTGGCCCCCCGAGCGCCGGGCGTTGCAGTAAAGGTGGCTCCTTCCCTCGTGGTCGATGATCTCCGCCATTTCACATTCACACGACTTCCTTTGAAGCATCTTCCCGATACGCCACGTCTGTCCAAAGTCCTCGCTGTATATCGACAGAGCGCGTGGATACACCGTACAAGGAAATGGATAGGAACAGCATCTGTACGGGATGTAGTAGGCGTACGCAGGAATGATCAACCTGCCGTTCTCCAACTGGACGCCGTGGCCAGGCCCGACCGCGAAAGTGGCCCATTTGTGTATGGCGTTCCCGATCACACTCTCTGTAAGGTCCATCGCCTGGCTCCAGGTTTGCCCGTCGTCGCTGCTGCGCACGCAGCAAAGGCGGGCCTTGTTCTTACCTGTGATAATCTGCTTTATTTCTGTGGTGTTTTCCCATATGCAGATGAAGAACAGGAAGAGTGTCTTGCTGTTTTTCTCATACACAGGGCAGGGATTCATTGTGCGGTGGTTTGGCAGAAATGCAGTCGAAATCTCCTGACTCGACAACCACTGAAAAAGAAGGAAAAACACATTTTTATTAGCAGCTTTATGCATATGAAAGAAGCCAGAATCACAAGTCCAGGTTGCTAGAAGACATTTATGAGACATGTGGAAGAAGGTACTGAGAAATGACCACAACTGAACTATCTACAATCAATCAATCAACATGCAAACCAGGATTTTGTGGCTGAAATCTGACACTGAACAGTGGCAAAAGATGGAACCAGCATCATGCTGTAGAAATGCTTTCCTTTAGCAGAGTAACAGCAGAACTATACAGACTTGATGGGAAGATAAGCTGACCTTAATAAATAGGATAAATTATGCTAAGATGAGGCAAAAGACTCATCTGCTGGAGGTTCACCTTCCCGCAGTCAGACATTACACTGGGATAATCTTGGTCAAATCTTATTGACATGTTAGAATGACCTAGTCAAAGTCCACACCTCATTTCAGCTGAGATTTTCTAGTAAGATTTGAACGTTTCTGTCCTCCAAATAATCTGACTGAGTCCAAGCTATATAATTTGAAAACTTCTTTTATCATTTTCCTATTAGTCTATCCCACTGAACCATTTCAAGTTTGTTTTTGCAACGAAAAATGAGAGAAAAGACGTGTTGCGTATGAATACAAAGGTGTGACAACCTGAACAGATCCATCCTCTTGGAGCAATCCTCTTCTCAAAACCAGACGTTTGGCATCGTGGTCATGAAAGGAGCTTCTTTTCTCTGCAAAGGCGAGGAATGTGTGACAGTGCCTCAGGTAGAGCAGAGCTGGAATCCTGTACGTGATCCCACATGACTCCCTCTCAAACAAAGTTGTTTTGGGGGGCTCCTCGACGCTCACACTTTTAGATGATTTGTTCCCCATGGCGGATGAGAGTCCCTGCAAGAGAAATACCACACACACACACACACACACACACACACACACACACACACACACACACACACACACACACACACACACACACACACACACACACACACACCGGTCTTTCAGAATCTTGCAGCAACAACCTTTGACAGAAGCTCAGCCTCGCAGCAAGAGTTCACACTCCAGTGCTTCCTCCTCACGCACAGAGACGCCGCAGAGCGTAAACAGAGATCAGACAAACGGAGCCCTCACCTTCACCTGTCGCTCTTGACCTGCCTCTAGCCTCGGCTCGGCGTTACAAAGTCCATTTGGCTGCGAAACCAGGAACCTCTGATGTTCACGACAGTGATGCTTGGAGGTTCATGCAGAAACGGAGACGGCAACGACGCGAGAAGTACATTCACACTCACTTCCGGGATTGCCCTGAATGTCACGTCGAGTTTAAATGAGGTTTTCGGTTTGTGTTCATTTCATTAACGCAGCTGTTAGCAGCGTTTGATTATTTCTAACAATGACAACAACAATTGAACCCACCTGGCTGGGAATAAAAACAGCAAACAGGAAATAAATGTCATCTTTACTCTCAAATATTGCTGCGTATACTCGCTTTCCGATTCATTAACGTGGCAGGGTAGCATCTTAAAACTCCGCGACTCTTTGGTGAGTCTTTCTTCCGCATGTAAACCTCTTTTGCTACCGCCACCTGCTGGATCAGAGGAGTCACTGTCCCTGTTCAGTCTGTTGCTAGGATACAGAGCGCTACACCACTCAGCAAAAGCTAAAAACAGGCCTAAAAAGTTGTTTGACAACAGGAAAACGGGAAGACTTTACCTGAAAATTTTTCTCCAGCCAGGAGACCACAAAAAGGAAGAAAAGAAGGTAATGTAATTAAGTCATATTAACTAGCCGCTCGAAAGCAACACAATGTTTTTGATTTCATGGCTGCATGACTCTGCAGTTTGCTCAGAAAACAGGAAACACAAGGACAACAGCAGCAACAGAAGAACAAGAACTGACAGGAAAGGATGAAGAAGGTTCATAGAAATGGTACAAACAAGAAGATTTTTTTGTATTTTCTTTATGTATTTTAAAAACTGCTATGACGACCAGAGTATGCTTCACATATTATATCTCATTAAAATAAGCAAATGAGAAAATAGCAATGTTGTGTGTCTGCACAGTGGTGCAGTTGGAGCAAGAAGGAGAACATTCAGCAGGCTTAAAAGATCTTAAAAAGCAACACGTTACACTTCAATCTAAAGACAAACTCTGACATCTTTCAGTGAGGAAAACATTACAAAGCCATGTCTGAGGTTTTAGCAGGGGTGTAACAGTGACCCGTCCAGAAGGTCCAAAAAGAACCCATGTAAATGTTGAATGGCTGTGATTCAGCAATAAGAAAGAGACCAATATAAACCACACAAAAGCCTGTCACATATTTCAAAAAAACATCTTGATGTTGATTCCTAAGAACTTTGAGAAAATACTGATGACTTGGCCTGAACATGTTACCATTTTGATTGAAATCACCTTAAGCTTAAGCGCAATTATGTGTTGGAGGGACAGCAGATCAACCTGTTAATAAATCATTTTTAAAGATTCAGCAAAAATATTTTAATGTTGTTTGGAAGAATAAAAGGGTGTTCAGGGTCACTGCAATATGGTATCAGCTCTCATTGTAAAACAGCAAATTTTTTTACAGTGGTTTTGCACAAACATTTTCATTCTATTCATTTTGAAAATAAAAAAATATCTGCATCTAAGTTCTGTTCTTTCTTCAACTTGTAGAGGCCGGTTTTTTGCTGATCACACGCAGAAAACCAGAGCAGCAGAAGAAGAACAAGAGCGTGCAGAAATGTACGGAAACGACGCGAACGCAAAACAAGGACGCTGGTGGTCCAGTAAGGACCACATTGGATGAACGCTTATTGGTGAGAAACAGTAGCGTGTCACTAATTTAGAATCGCTGCACTGACCATAGTTAGTCATTTGTCTGCATGTGCAGCTCCAGTTACACCGTGTGGATAAGCCGTCCCACCTCTGCACCGTCAACATCAGTGGGCAAAATCTGACTTCTGTAAGATTTCTTTGACACTTTGCATTTGATCTTCTGTTAGTGACGATAACTAAATAATTTCCTGAACTCACACAGGTTGAGCCAGAAGAGCTGATGGCCTTTGTAAATGTCGCCTACGTTGATGCATCTGATAACTTCCTCTCTTTAGGTGATTCATTTCACACTGATTCGTCTTCAGATTGATTTTCTGCCTTTTCTAAAACCCGGTCATCCTCTGCAGGCTCATTCAGCGGCTTCACGTCTTTGAGAGAACTCAGTCTGGCTTTAAATAGAATCAAAAACATGGATTTTGATGTTGCTGACTTCCCTCATTTAGAGGTAAGATTGCCTTAAATACAATGTAGAGATGTGGAAAAATAATCATTGATTGTAAAAGTATTCAAGTCATTTCAATTTCTTCACATTTTGTATTGATTCAATCACAAACGCAAATTTATTGTAATAGAATTCATTTGTGCATAATGGCTTTTTTTTGACTACATGCAAAATGCATGTAGTGAAAAATGACAGCATCATCCTTTGCAAATGCCTTTTTTAACAGACCTTGTCAAAGTCCAGAACTAAATCCAATTGAGGATCTTGATAAATAAAAAATGCTTTTTAGATGCTCGTCTGAAAATAGCTCTGAGTTTGAGCTATTTTTTGACACAATTCAGTCTCTACACAGACAAAGCCGGTAAGGAAACTAAAAAAAAAAACAAAAAAAAACTACATAGATCAAAAATTGTGGTTTTAAAGAGACAAACTGAAAAGGTTTTAGGATGTGAATATTTCTAATGGAATGTGCTTTAATTCTCGCAGGTCTTGAATTTGTCCTTCAACACTTTACCAGCAGAGGTTTTACTCCAGTTCGGTCAGTTTCCACGTCTTAAAACTCTTGATCTGACCAGAAATGACCTCAACAGTCTTCCTCCCAATTTTGGTGCCTCACACAGCGACCCGTCTGACATGTGAGAACATCGCAAACTAAAAAGGCCATTTATAATATTTACATGTTTCTGTTTGGATTTGATCAGTTGAACACAGGATAAATTTGCTGTTTTTTGCTGACTGCTCTGCAGCATGTTATTCTGTCAACACTGATGTCCTTTTATGCTAAAAATCTAAAAATCAATCCACTCTAGCAGGATATTTCAACCCCACACACTGGTATACTGGCCACAACCTCTGAAGTAGTTCTAAATCTCACCAAAAGGTGGCGTACAAGTGCACCAAATTTCTATTTCTATTTCAAACCATCTATTCTGAAACACTTTAAAACTGCTCAGTTATAATTACCAACCTTCTTGCCTACATTATTTAAATGTACTGTTTCTTGTTAGTGTGGGCATAAATAAATCTTATAATTGAAACAACGTGTAAACATTTTGTTTTTTGTTTTTGTGCGTGCAGACTGTCTGATGAGGGACCCAAACAGTTTGAGGCTCTTGAAGTCCTGATTCTTGAAAACAACAGACTGACCTCTAGTGTCTTCTACAGCCTTTCCAACCTGAAGAGGTCTCTATGAGCTTCAGTGTTTGTTATTTTATACCGAATGCAAACTCCTCTTGTCATCACTGATGTTGGTGTACGTTGTGCACAGGCTGAAGCATCTAAACCTCGAGGGGAACCGTATCACAGAAATACCTTGCAAGGAAGTGACGGAGAGTTCAAAACCCGCTTTGAGGCAAGGCGAACAGGAAGGTAAAAATTTCTCAATCCGTGAGATTAGGAGATTGATTTTTACCTCCATTATCATCATCATCGGCTCTCTATGAGGAAGATAAACACAGTCCTTCATCTAGTTTTAAAAAAAAATAATTTTACATTGCAGCTAATTTCTTTCTTTCCTCACCTGTGAAGATCAACGGCATGTTCTCTTGTCTTTCACATTTTGAAGAGTGCTTATTAGGGACGGGTCTTTGTGTTGCTTTGCATTTACACCCCAGGAAACCACAGCAGAGTTTTGGATCACTGCACTGTAAAGAAAACAAAAAGTCTCTAATTTACGGTAAAAACCGGCAGCTGTGGCTGCCAGAGTTTTACTGCATTTACAACCAGAGCGTCGTTAAGTTCTGAGTTACTCAACCTATATCTGAAATATGTAACAAACAAATTGCAAAAATGCCCAAAGGTTTATTTTAAAGGTATTGCAACATGTCTCAAGCTGTTTCGAAGTGGCAGTGGAGCGCAGTGGAGCGCACCGTGGGCACATCACCAGCCAATCCCACAAAAACAACAAAACATCATTAAAGTAAATAAATCAGAAATATCTCACGATGTCTCCCGTTTTAGACATCGAGTCTAAAATCGACCACCATATTGAGATTATGAAGATTCTCCACGCACTCAGGGAGGACGGCTGCAGGCGTTCCAGTGTGTTTCTGCCTGAGCTCCAGTTCCTCAATCTGGCCAACAACAAGGTGAGCGACGTGTCTCAAACCATCTGTGGTCGCCGGTCACGTCTCATCAGCGTTCTGCCGTCAGATCGCCTCAGAGGAAGCCGTCGTTGCTGCTGCTCTTTTCCCAAAGCTCTGTGAATTAGATATTCGCTGCAATCCTCTACGCACACTGAGGAGAGGTATTCCTGCGTTCTGGCAGACAGTTGTTGAAGGCGCTTGTTGGTTTGCTCAAATTCACTTTTGTGTTTTTGTTTAAACCCAGGAGAAACGCCTTTACTGACCTATTTCCTTCAAGACAAGCTTGGAATAAAGATCAAGAGAGTGAAGGATAAAGAGTTTGGAAAACTTCCCCAGAAGGTGTGTGTTTATCCAGGATGGGAGGCGGGGTGTGTCCTGCATCGACAGGAACGTTGAATATTTGGATTCATAAAGACGAAATGAGAGATTTTATTTTTCCACACGCAAAATCTGGAATTCAAACATGAGAAGAATTGCTGAAGTCTAAATACCACTTTTAAGTTTTTTCTACTTTTATCACGTTACAACACACATTTCAATGCATTGCTTTGAAAATGAAGTTCAAATAAACATCTGAAAAGTGCGGCATGCAATTTTTCAATTAGATTTAGGTCTGAACTTGGACTAGGCCATTTTGACACAATTACAATCACCCCATTACAGCTCTGGCTTCATTCCAGGGGTTGTTGTCCTGCTTGGCATTAAAACTTTGGCCCAAACTGAAGTTTTTTGCAGCCTAACACTTCTCTAGCTCCTTCCATTGCCTACATTAAATCCATTCATCTTCCAATCAGTTATGTTGTGAAGTCAACAATCCTGTAAACCTGAATTCAGCTGTTGCTTTGTGTCTGTCCTCAGCCATGGTTCTAAGAGGGGCTGGATACAAGCGTGTGCCATACTTTACACATTTACGTCACAATATTTGCTGAGCGATCGTATTAAAACTGAGTGAGCCATGCTGCGGTTAATGGCTGAGACATGATTGTCTTTATGGGCCATGAGCAGTAGATGCATAATGATTGATTTTTTTTTTTTTTTTTTCCCCACTGAAGCCGTTAAAGATGCCGTTTAAGTCGGACTCGACGTCTGTGAGACGCTTTCAGGACAACAAAAGAACAATACGACCAGAGGACAAGAATAAAAGCAAAAGTCTGGAAAACACAAAACGCTTCTTCATTACTCAGGTTTATACATATTTACTGCTTAAGATTTCAAATCCTTAAGCTCCCGGTGGGTCAAATGACTTCCCCTACACATGTTTTCCTGTTGTGTTCACAGACTGAAGAAGAAGCCAAGCTTCATGACGAGTCAGCACGAAACAGAGCCTGTTCGGGACGACCCATTCGCTACGACATGATAATGGATGTAAAACCACTTCCCTGCATCGGTGCGCAGGGATAGATATGGCTCTCTCTGCAGCTGTGTGATATCTTGAGAAAACAAACCTCTGACCATACATTCATCCCGGAGGGAATCGCTCTGTGCCTTTTGCTCTTTTTCTCTCAACAGGAATTCAAACAGCTGTTCGGATGCTGGATCAGACACTGAGGAGTCTGAACATCTACAGAGACTCCAAACCCAGGCTTGATAGCATCCAGACGCCATACAGAGAAATGAAAAAGAGGGTTTGATTTTCCTTTTCTTTTCCTTGAATCTTTTCTCGTGCACGTCGTCAGTGCTGTAACAAATGCCAATGTGCTGTTCCCTCCTTCTGTTTTTCTGGGAACAGATAGTGGAGCTGCCACCTCTGAGACCACTAAAACAGCCGATCGAACGGGTTGAGGAGTTGATCAAGGAAATAAAAGATAGTAGAGCAGCCAAAGTTGTTTCCTTAGGTACACAAGTGTCTTGAATTCTCGACATATTTTAGCATCCGTTGCCGTTGAACATTCACACAAGCACCTCTTGCCAATAAGATGTACTTCCTGCCTTATTGGAAGAAGTGTAGATATTTTTTTGGCATAAAATAACTTACTGAATTCATTCTCACATTATTATCAATGTGTCTTTTCTGTGCAGGCAGTGTTATGCACAACAGAGCAGCAAACAGTAAGGACTACAAGGAAGCGTTATTTCTGCTGAGGGACTTGAGGAAAACACACAAGATGGTCCATGACAAAACAATGGAGCAAGAAGCCAGATTGCAGCGTGAAAATCCAGATTAATACATGCTTTACTTATGAGGGAGCTTTTTTATTATCATTATTATTATTATTATTATTATTTTCAACCAGATCTGGAGTCTGATACTGTTACTGTGAGTAAAATCAATCTCACATCATAGACAACAAGACATGTTGAGCTTTTATTTATGTTTGATTTAAGAACGATATGGAAGAGAAAACCAGAGGTGGCATCCAGAGTATCACAGTTCAGGTGGAGCTGTAGAGACAATGTGTCTGCAGTTGTGACTTCATCTGCAGAAAATGTATTTATCTGAAGCTGTCTTGTTCTGACGGTTCAGGGCAGCTGCTTGCACCACATCTGCGATCGCAGCTAATCTTCTAAATATGCATTATATGCATCCAGCAGAACTTACTTTGGCCAGAGTTACTTTTTATTACTTGCATTGTGAGTAAAATTTGTAAGCTTTGATGTATTTTTCTGTCTCAAGAAAGCAAATCGTGGTCCTTTGAGGTCTGCAGACTCATTCAAGTCGATTCTGATCTGGTATTTGTTATGATTAAAATGTCTTGTTGGTTGTATATTATCCTGTAACCTAATTATTTACAACCCATGCTATCAGGAAGGAGCACAAACACTTTGGAACTGGAAGTGCTCGAGACTTTGAGCAGACCTCTGCGCTGCTCAGGATGATTTATGATCCACATTACCGAAACAATTTGGGTTCTGGAAAATTAACAAAGACGCCTCACGACTACAGAAACCAAAACCTCATGCGTCTTATTACAACAGCCATTGATTGCAGCTATCTTAAATTTCCAGTCGCGTTCTGCTCACGCTGTTCGTTCGCTTGTTTGATTTCACGGCTCTGTTGCTCATATGATTTCCATTATTTGTCTTCTGAGCAGCTTGCAGATGTGGAATGCACATCCAGCCTCAGCGGGATGAATCAGCTCGCAGCGTCAGGGCAGCTCAAGTGGGGAGTTTTGCATGTTTACATTCATATTGGAGATATTTATCTCCTCCTGTTTGTAATGAATAATAAATGAGCTGTAAACGCAAAGTAAACTTTTAAGTTGGTGTCCATCACCCAATCAGGTGCATCAACCTCAATTTGAAAAAGTCTCAAATTGTCGATGAAATTCATACGAACAAACGCTTGAATTATGTTTTTGCTAAAAAACTCAACTAAAAATCTAAGCACGAGGTCTAATAAGTTAGTAAAAATACATATAAAATGATTGATTTAAAGTCACTATTGTCCTGAAATTAAAGAAAAAAGGGACATAATAAGGACAAATGTTTCAAATTCTCAGCTGTAAACTGTTTATAGAGGATGAGTCAAACTGAAAATGAAAGCTGATGAAAACCTCAGTTAGCAGCGTTTGTGCCTCTGATTCTGGGAATCAACAGAAGATTTATTTGGATTTTCATGACATATTTTAACCCGAGAAGGTCGATTAAAGGGGCATAATCGCTCTCCTGCGGTTTGAGCTCATTTATTGGTAAATTTACTGTGGATGAGGAGCGAACAAAATCCCAGCATCACCAAGCCACCAGGCTCTCCTGTCCATTTTTAACAATCTATGTGTTTCACTGATTTATTTCAACATTTTGATTTGAGAAAACCTTCACAAACAAGATGCATTTATTCCCCACACAGTGAGTCCAGTTCATAACACAATCTGCAAGACAAACAAGCTGTTGCTCTGAAAGTGGTAATAATGCAGAATGTACCGCTCTCATTCTTGTGTGAAAGCTGCGTTTTACATTCTGCAGTTGTCTTGTGCAAGAGGTTGCTGTGCACGTTCATGATTCTCCCAGCTCTGGCCAGTGATCGGTTCTACAAGTGGTTTTATTTTGCGAGCGCACTCCTCGTCTCAAATATACAGAACACTGCAGCAGCCTTCCAGGCATTAAGTTTACCCACTTTTTCACGTTAAAATGACGTGGAAAGACCCAAAACCTTTATTTGCACATTTTGATCCTCATCAGGTGGTTTTTAAACTTCCAGCAAACACAGTAAGAGGAACCAGTTGATGTCTATCCTGTTCAGTCCAAAACAGACACATTTCCATTTTCTTTTTTTTTTCAAAGGTGGGTTTAAGGCAGAAAACCTGAGAAGAATTATCTCTGAGAATCTAATAAGAATGAATTGTAAAGGGATCTGTCAGCACAATGTGTCTGTGCTAAGAGGATCGTTTCTTTAGTGGAGGCCAAAAAGCACAAGATGATCCTCCAAATAATCCGAAGCATTAGTTACCGTTTTCCCTGCAATATATCAGCACTTTCAGCTTGAAGACAAAACCCATTAAAAGTACCAGAGGAGAACATATGAAACTCCGATCATGCTGAACAAATTTGACCCTTTAGAAATGTTTGGAAATATGTGTTGTTGTTGTTTTAAGAAGCAGAAGATGAAATTTCACATACTTCAATCCTGGACTGAATCTGTTACCTTATTTGGGGATTTTTGCAAATGAAATTTAAGCTACTTTATTGCCACAGTGACATCATATCCCCATCATGCAGTGAACTCTCGGATGGACGGGATTTAGTGTCCTCTGATGCCATAAATGAAAAAGCACATTGTTTCAGTTTGTGGCTGGTTCGTTTGCCACCTGGAGGGATTTGTTTCATTAATGCTCCTGCGTTGCTTTTATAAAAGAGAATCTGAAGATTAAAAAACAGCTTTTGGTTGTGAACAGCAAATCTTTAAAAGCAGAACAAAGGCCAACGACTTTATGATGCTTTTAAAACTCTCCGCCCTGCACTGCAGCTTTGGATCAGGCCTCATCTCAAAATGTATTCACAAAACTGAACTGTTTCTGACTGCATGCATGTCGTATGAAACTATTCATGCACCTTGAACATTTTCATCTTTATGAGTTACAAGGTTTTAATTTTGTTGTCGTGCCAGAAACAACTATTCTACTAACGTGAATAAAAAAACAAAACAAATTGAAGTCATTACATTTGAAAACCAGACAACGTAACGGAGCCAAAGTTTAAATTAAACCACACAGGGGATGGTAGCAATAAAGCTCTTTCTATCCCTCTGGAAAACTCACTTTTTTAGCCTGGCTTTTCATTGAACTTGTTTATATGTTCTCATATGTCATTATTTTATCTTACATGTTGCTGGTTGGATTCATCTACACTCTAAATCACTTTGGTCAACTTTGTTGATTTCAGATGTGTTGTAAAAAAAAACTGTTTAATGTGAAATTGGAGAGATTTTAAATGAGATACAAAGTTTTTATTTGACTTTCTTCGCAAATTGTGGTCCTTTGGAGATTTTTATTACCGTATTTTTTTTTTTTTTGTTTGTTTTTTTGCATTAAGGGAATCTTGGATGATCCCCTCCTTCCAAATAACCAATTAAAATAAGGAAATGAGAACAACAAACAGGGATGTTCCTCTGACTGCAGCCTCTGAACTGATGAAAACTTCATCTTCGTGCATCGCCCCGTTTTCCATAAGCCGCCGCTGGCAGCTACTATTTGGAAAACCACCACTAATCACAACTGCCAGTCCGTTGGGTTTTAAAGTCCCAGTATGAGGAAACGATATTTTTTGTTATTTTGTGCAAACCAGTTCAAGCTCAGTCGGACTGGAGTGGATGCTCAAAACAAACAGGCCTCTCCTGAACTTTCTCTTCCCCTCTTTCTTTTAGCACGAAGACATGATGAGACAAGTTAATAACTGGAAACACATTTTTATCCGTGTTTCTTTGTGATATAACAAAATCTGGCAGGGGAACTGGAAACTCCATCCAAGAGCGAAAAACAACAGGGACAGAGTGAAGAAAAGCCAAGGTGGTCTGAGCTTCAGGAAGGCACCTCTTTAAATGCGTTTTCATTTTTTAAATCCGTGTTACACGTGTGAACATGGGACAGTTGAACTGCAGTTGCTGCAGCAATCAGGGTTGAAAAAATGTTTGGGTTTGAGTCTCGGTAGCTTTCAGAAGAACCCAGCAGAGGCTCAAATTCCTCATCAACACTCCTCATTACTAAAAGTGCCAAATGAGTTCACCACAGCCTGGACCGACTCATTATGTCTTTTGAGAGACAATTGAACTGTAACACGCTTATCGTGTCGAGCTGGAAAGGCTTCGGACGCTGTGAATGGAGCCTTTTATGAAACGCAGGCCAGAACTGTGAAGCTGTTCATCGTATTTCAGCCTCTCGTCCTGAGTGAGGGGAGGAAGGCTGAAATGTCTTAAATATGTGCCCTGCTATTGTGCACGATTTCCTGGAAAGACTCCAACCGTCAGCTAAAAATGATCAGAGCCAACTCAATTAGCGAGTGGATAAGAACTGGGGGGGCGAAATCTGCTCTTGATAGATTTCGGAAGTATTTTGATGAAGTATAAACTCAGGGGTTCTGCTGAGCACCTTTATCAGCCATGAAAGCAAACACGTCTATCAGACTCAATTAACTTAACACAATTTGGCCCTCTTGGGATCAAAAGACTGCCCGCTTGATTTGAATGCTTCAGTTCCTCTCAAACACTGGCGAGGAACAACTGGAGCTGAGCGTTTTGCATTTGTTTGCAAGATTTTGATTGCTGCAAAAACAACAAGAAGTAGAGAAAGGAACATGATCTTTTCCTCGCGCTGCATGACACCCTCTGATTGTCTCGCCTTCAACTTTGCATGCAAAAACAAAAGCATGACTTTGAAGCAGAAATTTATCGCCTCGAGTCGAACATTTTCTGCTTTTTCTCTCTCGATCTGGGTGAGCAGGGTGCACAGAGTGCTTACAGAGGGCGTGATTTATACCCACTGACTGCCCCCGGCTGTTTTATTTGCCCGAGCCAAGACTAAGCATGCATAGCTGAATTGGCCCACAGGACTTATTCAAACATTCACGGAATGCCAACTGGAGGGATTTTCTGCAAAAACGACAGATAAAAAAAGCAAATTTGCACATTATTTACCCTGATGGGAAACGATGCGCTGGAAATTGACACTTAAAGGAGTGAAGTTTTTATATGACTGAAATTAGACGGATGAAAAAGACAAGCTGGCAGCTGCTGCTGAACAGACATGCTGCTTGTCGACTGTCAACTTTACTGTCAGAGTATTATCGGCAAAATAAAAATGATGGGTGGCGTTACTTTATGTTCCGCATAATGAGTATTTGTGAATTTACAAAAAGCCACATGTGTCTTCTTTTGTAAAGTGGAGCAGCAGTTTGCAGAAACACGTGTACAGAGCATCACTTTAATCTCTATACAGTCGCTCTCTGCATATTTATTTAAACTTTATTTAAACAGTATAACATTTTCATAGTTTTGTGACCATAACTTTGCAAAACCTTGCAATGTTACAAAACTTGCCTCCTGACCACAACCCGTCTGACGCCTCCATCCATGCAAACTGAGTCTGATTAAAAACAAAATCAATGCATTTTTATTAAGTTCAGAAGTTTTAAAGTGAGTTTGGGTAAAAAGTTTTAAAGGTGGATCACTCTCTTGGTGTCTTCGTTTGCAATGAATTCACAGTATTTGGTTTCAGAGGCTGAAGCGAACAGCAGCAAGACGTGTGAGATCATTCCTTTTCACATAGTTAGAGTATAAAATTACTCATAGAAAAGTATCTAACAAGAAATGAAGAAAGTACTGAGAAAAGAAAAATATTTTTCCAAAATAAATCAGTCTTCTATAATAAATCACGTAATTTTTATAGTCTCTTGGGTTTGCTTCAATTAAGTTGTCATGATTCATTTTGATTTGTTACTATCGGACTCGCACGCCCTGTTTTACTGAGTCAAACCAGACTCATGACGACTGAACTAAAACACTAAACGCACAGTAAAGAAATTTCACTTGTAGTTCCAAACATATTTAAACCATTTTTGACTCACCAATCATGGTCCAATCATCTCCCACATCGCGCCTGCCAGGCGGATGGGAGGCTTCAGGGATGCAGGGCTTCATCATGTCTGATGAGAGCTGGAGAAGGCGAGAAGTATGTAGGATTATATAGGATAACGCCCCATTAAATTGCATAGCAAATTGCCTCAATCTTTGTTGATTGTTGTCATGGTTGCTAAAAATCACTGACTAATTTTAGAGTCATAAAATGTAAATAAAATGTTGCGCTATGACTGGCTTTATTTTCACACGTATATTTAACTTTATGACAAGTTACAGGTGGATCATCCATATTGTCTCCAAGTGCATTCTGGGTAAAGATTGTCACTAGCCGTCCACCAACGTCATCATCAGTCGCTTAGCAACAGATGGCAAACTAGCTGGAGCATTTCTACGGACTGAGTTGGCATGAGTGGAGCTCCGTGGAGCGGCAAGGTGAGAACGATGGAAACATGGAGAGCAAGGAAAAGAGAAAACTGGAGGATTATTTTGTTCCTCGTCTTGGAGATGAACTGGACGTTTTGTTGGCAGCGATTCAGACCCGCCAAAACTGGCAGGCCCGCGGAGGACCTGGGCTAGTTACAGGTAGCAACTCATTATTCACAAAGTGTGAGTTAACTATGGACTGATGGTAAATTATTCACGATGTGAGTTAACCAGTTTACTGATTGTAAACTGTATCTGTTGGATTCACTCCTCCCGTTCCATTTGTTCTTTACGTTGGTGCGTCAAGGGACGTTGGAAGAAGAAACTGACGGCAGACAAGCGTTGCCAGGGAGATCGCCGTTAGCCGTAGCTAACGGTCATATCAAGCAAAAAAGCATATTTATTACCGTTCACGAGTGTTGCCCAACGTGGTAAGAGTATCAGTCCAGCCGCCTGGCTGACATCCCCTTCTCTCTCTGTCGGTGGTAAACCTTAACTATAAACCAGACACAAAAAAACAATAATTTTCTTGAAATTGAAATTTGGTAAATTTTTTTATATTACATTTCTTTTTTTTTTTTTCAATGGGTGATCTTTATAATTGAACTTGAGACACATTTACTGTTCAGGGTCAAATTGACCTGCTGATTAAAATCAAGAGAAATGAGCCATGCAGAGAGTTTTTATGTTTTCCTCCAGTTCTGCTGAGCGTCCACTCTGTGTGGGTGGAGTTTATCCACAGGAAGAGAAAAGATTCCTGTCAAAAGTGGTATGAACACCTGCTTTCTTCCAGTTTCCTAGTGAAGAAAAGAGAACAGTGAGAAATAATATCATTTCTATGTAGAAAATACCTATTAAGACAAATAGAAAAAGTTTCATGCAAAAAAAAAAAATACTTCCAACTATTTAAAAAAAATGTTTAAACTTTAAAACGGGTCAATAACAGGAGGGTTAAGTTGTAAGTTGTTTTGTTCAGGTCTCAGTTTTTGGCTGGAGCTCCTTCTCTCTGGGCAGCGAGAAGGAGAGATGGCTGCAATCAGTCGGGTCAGAGAGCAAGCACAAGATAATATAAAGCTCTTTTTTTTTTTCTTTTCTGTTTTTGTGAACATAATGAAGCCGTGGAGGGGAAGTGCGTCATTTTCAAAATATTGGTCCATGCCTTCAGTGAGAGCTGGACAGAGCTGTCTGGTGCAAAGTGTGAAAGAAACACAGTGGGTCATTGTCTAGAAGGGAGGAGGGCGAGTGGAGGGAGGGAGCGACAGGGAGAGCATGTCGAAAGTTCACAGAGAAGGGAAGCAAGGTTTTTCAGACCGAATCTGCAGTTGCACGGTGACTGAGTCATGGGAACCGCAGTTGTAAACTGGCACCTGTTGATCAAGCAGGGGCTGCAGAAAGACGGCGCACAGAGCCGCTGAGCAGAGATCCGCCTCTGCTGCAAACGGTTCACTTCACAGGAATGGTATGTTAAGGTTAGGACATCGCCATAATAAAACAAAAACTGCTTCAGATAGTTTATGTTGAATCAAAGCAGATGCCCCTTCAGGGGGCAGATAAGTCAGAACAGTTATTAACCCCTGCAATAAAGGCGATAAAGGTTTCTGTGGCGCAAAACAAAACTTTAAACCAAAGGGAGACTTTTCAAACAAGCCAGCACAGAAAGATCTAAATGAAAAAAATCATAATCTTACTTTTATGGGGAAGATTTTAATTTTCACATGACTGGTTTAAAGATATGAGCTTCTTTAATAAATGCACATTTTCTTTTTGTAGACATTTTTGTTGACTCAGGATTGCAATTCCTTATGCAAAAGTTTTAATGTAAAAAATAATTATTTAATGGTTCATAATGCAAATGATCCATTCTTGCTCACTTTATTGCAATAATTCAAGGAATTATTTACCATGAATTTGTGGTTCTGTTTCGATGCTTTCAGACCAAAATAACAACGGATGAAAGTTATTTCATTATTTTTTTTTGTCTGTGTGTGTAAATGCCGTGGCTGTTTTACTCAAGGTCATCTTACTTTGACAATCTCCTGCCAGCTTGTTTCGTTTCTTCTCTGATCTTTTCTCAGCTAAATATTTTATTTGATGTTTTAGCTTTTGTGTGTTTTTCATTTCTGAAGACTTTGTGTTGCTAGCTTCTCAGAGAGCTGCCCACAAGTATGTGTGTGTTTTAGTTTAAAATCCCTGTTTGGTCTAGAAACAAAAAAGAGTCACGATAATTTCAAATCGTTTGGTTTGAAAATCACTGAAGCTGTTTTCTGCAAAATGGGCAAAAGAACTGTTCAAATAAATAAGGCAAAGTTAATATAACACTCATGCCAATCATCTGTGCCTCTCTTGAACGTTTCAACTCGATGCCACCAAAAATATTTCATCTCTTTGCTTAATAGAAACCTTGAGGCGTTAGTGCTGCGAGGTCCTTTGTGCTGCAGCCGGCGGAGTGCAGGTCTGTGATGAATCAGCGAGTCTTTGTTAAACACAGCTCTGAGCAAGAGGGCGCATCTTGTTTGAAGCACATGCTTCCAACAGGAACATACAAGAAACAGCCATGAGCAGTCAAACTCTGTTTTTTAATGGTGTAAAATAAACACTGTATGGTTCGAAATAGCTGCTGTGAGGTACAAAGTGCGTTCAGATATAATCGCCCCACAGCAAAGAAATATAGTCACTGAAGATATGTGAAAGCTGTCAAGGTTTAAAAATAACCCAAATCTTTCTGCTACATAGAAACTGTTTTAACATCAGAGAGGGGGAGGGTTCTCTTACAACCCTCTGCACAGTTTTTGTATTTTTTGAAAGCTACACTTAAAAGCTACTTCATTAAAAAAAAAACAAAAAAAAAAAACATTCAACAGTCAAGTACACACAGCCAGAAACCAATATACTATAAATAATGTGACAAAACCTTGGCTAATATTTACAAGTGATGAATAACAACCTTGTTCACATGCAGAACAAATTGTGCCTTCTTTAAAATTAAATGCAAAAACACGCATCAAAGAAATTGTTCAAATAGTTTGATGAAGCAAAATTCCTCTCAAAATGTTATCGCTACAAAAAATAAAGTAACAGCCTACAATTTACACACATCAGGTACAACATAAGTAATTCACTACTCCTCTGAACCAGAGGCATCTCCAGAAATCTTTCAAAGAGGATCCGAATTGATGGCCTCCGATACCGTCATTGCGAAATGTGATTTCCCTCTTTACAGATTCCTTCTGGTTTTACTTTTGCCTAAAAGTTTCAGATCACCAAATAGATTTACTCAGGACTTCCAGCGATCGCTTCTCAATAGCTGAGGGTCCAGAACCTCTGAATGAAGCGACACTTAGAACAAGGAGCTGGTTTCTACCAGAGGACTGGTAATGTGAACAGAATAACACTCTTTGGATGAAATTACTCAAGCTCCAGAATGGATATAAAGTTAGGCAGGGAAACTTCTTTCATTGCACTAGCAGGGTTTTACCTTTAGTCCTGAGAGTGTATGCTAAGCTAAAGGAGGGACTAATGAGCGTCAGGCAGGATGAAACATCAAAGATCCTGAAATATGGCCCCAAAAGAGGAACTGCTCAATGTCTCTGGCAAGAAAATCTCAGTATGCAAGAGCAGCTCCAAGTGGAATCATCATGGGGGGATAAATCTCTATTTTTACCTACAAAGTGCTACCAATGGCTGAAGGAAAACACAAAGGCAAAACTGATGGCAGCAGAGGAAAAACAAAGATCAGGTTCTACCACATCAGACAGGAACAGAGAGTTTGGCTGTGAAGAGACGCCACTGGACCAGTCAACGACATAACAGACTTCTGACCAGAAAATAAACACGGGATGCCATTACCAAGAGGCTGAACTAGTGCAAAGGAACAATTGTGCCCTAAGTGCTCAGTGTGGGCCGAAGGATTCGCTGTCAAAATGGGAAACACCAACAAGAGCAGCCGAGAATGATAAGTCTGAGACAGGAAATGGCAAACCAACCAGAGTTTGTGATGGTGGACTAAGAAGAAAAGATGCAGAAGAAGAAAACTTAGCAATCCAAAGTGAGAAATCTGAGAAACACCGCGGACGGAAAGAGAAAACTGAGATGTTGTGGACAGTAATGAACATGAAAGGGTAAAAGTAAAAGGCACGACATTATGTCTTTGAACACAATGGCTGTCTTGCCTGTTGATGGTGGTCAGAGGGTCCAGTAGCCTCCCCTCTGTCGTTGTGCCCCAGGGTAGATGTGGCTACCACCCAGTAGCGCCATCAACCTGTGAATGGGTGAATGACTGAGGGAAGTCTGTATCACTTTGGGGTCCTCTAGATTGGATAACGTGCCATACAAGCTATCTTTCAGTGGCCTCAGTGTTGCCAGTGGTCCTGGTGTTGGGAGAATTGAGGCCATAAAACTTGTAGCTCCTCACTGGTGGTGCTAACGGCCCTAACACCAATATCTGGGACCAGTCATCACACCAGAGCTGCCACTGTGGATATGTTACGACCCGATTGTCCAGCCACCACAATCTGTTATCTGTCAAAATCGCCTCAGTTCTTACAATTACGTATGTTTTTTCTCTTCCAACACATCAACAATTTCTTTGATCCCTATTCTAATATCCTGTGATATTAATAAACTCACTGCCAGCTGTAACTGCAAAGCAGCATTTTCCATTTTACCTGTTGTGGGTCATAATGTAATGAGCAACAGGTGTATACAGCTAGTGCAATATGCCTATCGTCATAAAATTTTCAGCTTTCAACCTAATTTATCAAATCTAGTAATGTTTTATTACAAGAATCGTAAACAAGATGGATGTCAAAATATCGCTGTTTGAAGATACCAAACAAAAATGGCAAAGATGCATAAAAACATTCAGAGTAAGAAAGTTCACAAGCATAAATAAAGTAAAATAAAAGTAAAAACAAGTGCAGCTTGTATGAATAACGTATGTCATTTGATATACAATTGAGTGTGAATGTTGATATCATGAGTGGTTGCTATGGTGAACACAGGCCTTCAGTTTGCTTTGGATTCAAGAACGTCACTATTTCCCGAATGCCGTTTCCACAAACGGTGGTCTGAGAAGCTCTGCTCAGGTTTTCTCCCAACTCTTTAAATTTTTTCCACGTGTCTGAAAAAAAGAAAAAAACATATTTAAATTTACTTAAATAAGATACACAAACTGAGCAAAACGTGTCAAAAAACTTATAGGACACATAAAGCAAGTAAACAGAGAGATTTTATACAGTCAGAGGACGTGATAATCCACTAAATGGTTTCTAGGTTCTTTTCCTTTCCGTTGTTGTCAAAACACAAACAAGAGAATATCCTTAAAAGATGTTGAGTCCATTCTTCCATCTGTTGTGGGTGGATTTGCTCATTAATCCAGATCAGCTGGATCTCTTTGTAAAAATCAAATCCTGAAGCTCTGAAGCTTTCCTGTGTCAGGATTCCTGGTTTTGGTTTTCGGCTCCTTGTCTCATCTTGGCGTCAACAAGTCTCCATAACCACAGTATCTACATGCAAACTGGTTATTTGGAAGCAACGCAGGAAAAGCGCATGATTTGTATCTGCAGTGTTTTAGGAGCCGTGAAGAAGTGACAGACAGGGATGCTGATAAATGAACCAGTAATTACTGTGATGTATTTTTGGTGGATATCCTCAAATTTTAGGTTGGATTCTGATCCAACCTATAATTATTATTGAAAAATATACTGAAATGTGAACTTTTTTATCATTTATATCTAGAAGTGTGGATGACACTGTATGCTACCAAGTAAAACAGCATTAAGATTTGTGTTATTTTCATGCACGACAAACATGTGATAACTTTAGATAGTTGTCTGCTAATTAAAATGTAACAACCTTCAACATTTATACATTAAATATTTTGACAGTAGATGGAGAGTGACCTGACAGATAGTTTACCACCATAATTGCATCATGAATGTGTTTAAAAACATAAGCAAAGCCAGAAGAACACAAACCTTCATCGAGAGCGGTAAGCAGAGTGTAATTTTCTGGATGATCTGTGATGTCTTTCCTTTGAACGTCACCAATCTCCATTATTTGTAAAATACCTAGAAGAGGACATTTGCCATGTTTAAACGTTCCCGGTTATCAAACAGACTTTTTCAAATGATGATGATGATTATCTTTTTATTTATTCGTTTCATTCGTCCCTCGAGTTGATTTTCATACATTTCCCCTTCCTTCGTATGAAATCATCACTTAAAAACTACTTTTTGAATTTACTCCGCTTCCCTGACATTAAAATGTGCTTAATCTGAAATAGTTTACTTGATCACAAGAAGTACCAAGAGAATAAACTTAGAAGCAAATATTTTTTTCCACGACATTTGTATTGACAGTCCTTTACTACACTTTTTCTGTCAAGTGAAAACAAAATCTTTGAACAAACACAGTTTAATACAATCCTGTCTTCTGACTTTCACAGACGTATTTTTTAAATGTGTTTTTCTTTTCTAGTCCACGATACCTTCTGCTGTGTTCCAGGCTTGCACTTCGATCTCAGCAGTGCTCTGTCTTTCAGCGGCGATGATTCTAACCGTGTCGGGAGAATCAACTTTCAAGGCTGGTTCTACTTTATACACCAAAAGGTGGTTTTTATACCCAAGATAGCACTGGGTCTGGTTCGTTTCAGCTTTTCTCTCTGCAGAGGAAATAAAAAACACAGAGAAAGCGGTTGAAAGGATCAAATGTTTCCATGGTTCTCGGTGTAATCACCCCGTTGTGCCTGTGAGTCACATGTGCCTTTACCTGGACAAGTCTTACAGCATTTACCCGCCAATTTTATTGGATGCTGGCACGGGTACTGGCTCGGACACGTGATGCGCTTGCAGTCTTGGAGGCCATCAATGCAAGTGCAAACGATGCATTCCAGGACCTTCCCCAAAACTGGATGCCACATGTCTCCATGAGAGTACGTCTTGCCGTTGTATAAACACACTGAGACAAATAGGAAACATGTGAGGCGCATACGGGAACAATCGTAAACGTGTGAGGAACGTGCCAATAAATTCAAACGGCCACATACTATCTTTATGTTTGCGCATAAAAGCCTCACCTCGTTGGTGTTTCCTCTGCAGCAAAATCCTGACCGTGGTCTCCGAGGCCCCTCTGAGGTTGAGCCTGCTGAGGCTCAGAGCCCTGGCAGAGGCCTTCGCCCTGGTGGCACGGTCCGACCTCACCCTGCTCTGCTCGCCAGAACACTGGTCGACTGAATGCCTCTGTTGTGAATACAGACATAATAAAAAACAGTCGGTCATCTATTCAGCTGTTGGCTCAGCTTGCTTTTTTCCCTTCTGACTGATAGCTGCGGGAGCGTCACATCATGTCCTAAATCATAAAAAGCTGGCTGCAGACATCTGAAACGCTCACGTCTCATTGCTTTTCCAGCAAAGGAAGAAAGGTTGCCAGTAAGGGTAGTCGCTGTGGCCAAACAGTCTGTGGAAGATGAAGGGGGAAAAATGGGGATCTTTGCCTTTAAGCACTGGATCAAACCCAATACCTCAAAAAAATTATCTAAAGAGTAGAAATTGATAAAAACACAGAGGATCCTCGTCAGGAACTACATGTTCTTTTTATTAAATCGCATCTTCCATTCCATCAATAGTTCCCGCTTTTTTATGTTATCATGTTACAACTATTTACCTCTTTGTATTTTTCTATCATCTTATGAGATAGAAAAACACAAAGTTGAGTTTAATTGTGAAGCAGAAAGAAAGTGACATTAAAAATATGATGTGTATGTATAACAGGTCCCCTTATGTCTGATACACCAGTGCGGTTCACATCAGAGTGACAGATTCTCGGCTCTCCAGGAGTTTCATGTTTCACTTTATTTCCACTTCACAACTCTTGTGTTGGCCTTTCTAACTGACATGATGTATTTGTTTATAAGACGATTAAATTGCAAAAAAGTCTTAAGATACAATACATACGACGCCTCTGTTCAGCTGATGGTTTCCATCCTCGGTGGACGATGCGCCGCCGCTGTGGTCTGAGGAGGAAAAAGTCATTTAAGTTTGAAACGACATTCAGGTTGAAATATCTTTTATTCCTCTTGGTCCATTCCAAGTATTTTTTCATGTAGCAGTTGCATGATTAACTTTTACCATATAGTGCAGCTTTTCTCTAGTTTCACTTATCATGCACTTCTTTTGTTCAAAACCAGTTTATTGATCAGTACCAATGAACTTGCCTTTTACAATCAGTGTAGATCAGATGTGTTACAGAATTATAATCCTACCTTAATGTTACACTTACATGTTTTTAAAGATGAAAACAGAAAACAATGTGGATGTTTTTATCCGACTGGATGAGTTTGGCTACCTTTACACACCAAACAGCAGGTATCTGGGAGAGAAGCTGGTGAAGAACAGGTCACAGGTTGGCATGTTTTCAGAGCGCAGAAGATATTTCCATTCTATGAAAAGAAGACAGAATCATCACCAAAGTATCCAACTTTGAAATAACCATCATAAACTGATTTCTTTTTTTTTTTATTTAGTTATGTGAGTCATATTGCATAAAACAAAAGAGACGTGTGAGCTATGTTCAATTTGGTTATGGCAAAAACAAAACTGCAATTGAGAAATCCAACAGATGGAGGAAATGTGACGCAGTTTCTCTGTGGTACAAAAAATATGACTTGAAACTGTTGGTGCTGAGTTTATGGTTACACATTTTCAGATTCATTAACTTCTCACATCAGGTGGCCTCGCGAAGAGCGCCACATCGAGTTCAGCTTTGGCTGCATGTCTCTGCTTTTCCTCTGCCGATCACAACCGAGCGCGACTACAGTGAGATGTTTTCACCTTCTGCATGCTGTTAATGTGATTTCACAATGTGCCTCCGCTTGTCGTGCGCAGCGTTAGCAACGGCGGGCACAGATGGCGGGAAAAAAAAATACAATTACGATCACATCAAAAGAAACGGTGTGCAAAATTAAAGTTGTTCCGCACAGTTTCATGTGCCGTTCTGCATTTTAACCACCTGAGGATAAATAATCTAAAAATGGCGGCAGTGCAGAGATCCCAGCAGTTTGACGGTTCCTATGTCAAAAATGGATATTACAGCTCATTTACTTGCAGTTTTTGGTTTACTGTACAATGCCGAATCTATTTGTTGATACACCTGGTAAAAACAAACTGATCTTCTATTGCAGCAGCTAAATCTTATTCTTAAAATTAGGAAAAAAATACAACTTCCGTATTGAAGCCATTTGTTCACTGAGCAAAAATAAATAAATAAAAAATCTTATGTTGAGAAATAATTGTTTCAAACCACATCACCAGTGCACAATTATTAATTATTACTATTCAGAGCAACATCCTCTTCCAACTAAAGCAGCTCCAGTTTCCTGCCGGGACCAGAAAATGCTGCTGGATGTTTTCCTCTGTAATTAACTTGTTATTGTTTTATGCATGTATATCCTTTAACCAGAACATTAAAAATAAAAAAAATATAAAAAAAACTCGATGACTCTCCTAGTCTTGGATGGAACTTACTGAGCATGTGCACATGACGCACTGATTGCTCTGCCTGGATGAAAAGAGGCTCTGGGTGGTGAAGGTCTCCCCTGGCTGATACACAGTCCCGTTGTGGCTGCAGGTTTTGACTGGCGCCCTCAGTCCTGCGGGGATCCTGGGCTCGTCTGAGGAGGAGGAGGAGGACACGTCACACACATGCACAGTCATTGCGCTTCTCTCTCTGGCGCCCGGAGGTGCCAACGCCGCAGCATACCTGTGCACCTTGGACAACACCGCTGAGGCTCTGTCACGGGGTTCTCACACGCCAGCGCAGGACACTTGATGGTGTTGCACTTCACATGGCCTGTCTGAGGGAAGAGGTGACATGTTTTAAAGTCCCGTCCTTTTTACGGACTGAACCCCCCCTGTTTGGGAAAAGTACCTCTGTGCAGACGCAGCGCATGCAGAACATGTATCCAAAGGGCTCCAGATAGGGATGCCAGCTGTCTCCCGGTCTGTAGGTTTTGTCTTTAAAAGTACAAACCACTCCGGAGCCTGAGTGTCACAAAGAAACCATCAACATTTTCCCTCCAAGCGGAAACCTCGCCACGATTTTGTTCACAATTAAAACAAACGCTGTTAATTATTATTGTAGTTAAACTGTTATGACGGAATAGGTTGACCAAAACGCCATGTGTGTGGCTCGGATCAGAGAGCGAGCGGAGCCCCGCTTCTGTCTCTTTCCTCCCATGTTAAAAGCCTCCGCGCGTCTGATCGGGATCAATAAGATAAAAAGTCACCAACAGAATCGGCTCCTACCTCTGCGAGGTTTCAGCTCCGCGCATGGAAACCACATGATGAAACAGAACAAAAACACAGGCTTCATTTTTTTCCCCACATGTGCGTGACTGAGTCTTCAGTGCGCAATACATGTGCGCTTCAGTGAGAGGTAAAAAAAAAAAAACTAAAAAAAACTGCAGGACAGTGTGAAACAAAGATTTAAAGGAAGAACAAAACAAGGGGAAAAAAATCCCATATTTGTCTAGGTTATTCTATGGCGCCTTCTTCAGGAGGCAAATTGTGATGACAGTGGAGTGAACATCAGGCAAAGTCCAAATATGGACAGCAGCAATGTTTACATGAGGAACTGCTCACCATTTTGCATCCAAAACATACAAAAACATTCATGTTCGCCAAGTTAAGCTAAAATATGAGGTTACGGGTGATGATGAACTCAGAATTACACTGGAAGCCAAAGAACAGGTGTTCTGTCTGCGCTGCCCATTATTCCGTCCCACCTTGTGGTAATGCGCATGCGTACATCGATGCTCTGTCACATTCTGCTCACTCGTCAGATACATCCTACCTGCGCACCAGCAATGACAGGTAGACATAGCTACGGAAGAGGATTAGGGCCACTAGGAATATATATATATATATATATATATATATATATATATATATATATATATATATATATATATATATATATATATATAACTTTAATTTCAGAATTCTGAGAAAAAAAAATCATAATTCTGAGATTAAAGTCAGATTTTTTTTTTCCCAGTGGCCCTAATCCTCTTCCGTACATAGCTATCTATCCATGCTATGATGGGAAAATCTGACGAGAAGCAGCTTTGCGCATGCGTGATTCATTTCCAATGCGGAGAGACTGGGGTTCAGTTCATTTCAGTTCATTTTTTGTTCAATAGATTCAAATCTATTGACTCAAGGAGAGACCATTAAGCAGCGCTCCATGTGGAAAAACAGAGAAACTGACGTCACAAAATGCATTTCTTTTGAACTGTTGACATTATGAATGTTTTTGTGCTCTCATTTGTTGTTGTTGTTTTTGTTTTTTTGTTTTTTCTCCCCCATTATTGGATTATTGGTGTCATGTGACCTGTCTAATTGAACACACTCGTGTCTAATAAAAGGGTGTGTCCTCCAAACAATGGAGGAACACGAAAGCCAAAACCTCGTCAGTCTCTTGTCACGCTGAACGCTGTGCCCAATCAAACTGGCTCTGCTAACAGGTTATGGGCCCAGAACTACTGACGAGCCAGGATCAATGAAGCGCCAGGATCAATGAAGAAAAAGGTGAATGCCTCGACAGATAGTGAACACCTGCTGTGTAAGTAAACAAGGAAAATGAGCAAAAGAGAAAAAGACATGACACACAGTCGATGGTCAAGACTTTTCTTTGATGGAGACGAGAGAAATTATGAACTATGGGAAACCAAGTTTTTAGGACATCTTCGACTGCAAGGGTTGAAAGAGACAATTTTGACGAGCCCGTCCGATGATGACGATGACGAGGAGGACGCGAAGAAAAATGCTGAGGTTTATGCCGAGCTCATTCAGTTTTTGGATGACAAGAGTCTATCACTTATCATGCATGACGCAGCAGACGACGGACGTGCGGCACTTGGAATCCTGCGGGCTCATTACGCCGGCAAAGGAAAGCCCAGAGTGATTAATTTGTATACTGAACTGACTTCATTGCAGAAATCACCCACTGAGTCGGTTACCGAGTATATCATCAGAGCTGAGACCGCGATCACCGCTTTAAGGAATGCAGGTGAGGTGCTGAGCGACGGACTTCTGATCGCCATGGTCCTGAAAGGACTTCCAGGGACATTTAAGCCATTTACTGTTTATATTACTCAAAGCGAAGATGGTGATAAATTGACTTTTGCAGAGTTTAAGACTAAACTCAGAAGTTTTGAAGACATTGAAAATATGCGTGCCACAGTATCTGAGGACAATGTGATGAAAGCTAAAGCACATTCAGGCACGAAAAAGCGCACCAAGAGGCGCAAATGATCCTGGAGCAGGAAGTTCTGAGATCGTATGCTTTAAATGTGGGATGAAAGGCCACATAAGCAAAACCTGCCAGCGGAAGCAGTGGTGCAGTTACTGTAAGAATAACAGTCACAGCAACGCGACCTGCAGACGGAGAAAACACCGGGACAACGCACGGAAAGTAGCCGAAGAGACGGGCGGCGACAAAGAGTTTGCTTTCGGGTGAGCGACGCTGACACGCGAGTGGGCGACATCAGGAGGAGAGGTCTGATGGTGGGACGCTGGTGCGGCGTCGCATATAATCACCGACATCGGGAAGTTTCGGAAGCTTGATGAAAGTTTTCAGGCCGAGACGCACTGCGTGGAATTGGCTGATGGATCCAGATGTTTTGGGGTTGCTAAGCAACGAGGAGACGCGGAAGTGTGTTTGATCGACAACAGAGGTCGACGTCTTAAAACAGTGCTGAGGAACGCATTGTACATCCCTTCATATCCGCAGGACATCTTCTCAGTGAAAGCTGCAACATCCAGCGGAGCAACAGTGATCTTCAAAGAAGGAAAGAACGTTCTTCTCAGAGACGGTACCAAGTTCCCCCATTCACGTATGTAACAAACTGTATTACTTACAAACGATGGACAATGAATGTGGTGATCAGTGTAAAAAAATGTTATGACTTACAAGGTTGGCATGAGATTCTTGGACATTGCAATTACAGAGATGTACTGAAGCTAGAAAATGTTGTTCATGGCATGGAAATTAAAGGGAGAGGTGAACCAATGCCATATTGTGAAGTCTGCACAAAAGGAAAATTTGTTCAAACTAGGAACAAGGAGCCAGATGCAAGAGCTAAAGAACCACTAGCAATGGTCCACACAGATTTAGCAGGACCTATAGACCCAATGTCCAAAGATGGTCACAGATATGCATTATCCTTCACAGATGATTATTCCAGTGCAGTCTTTGTGTACTTTTTGAAAAAACAAGAGTGATACAGTACAAGCTACTGAAAAGTTTATTGCTGACATGACTCCACATGGAAAGATTAAATGTATGAGGTCAGATAATGGTACAGAATTCACAGGAAAAGAGTATCAGGCATTACTGAACAGAAATAGTATCAGACATGAGACCTCCGCACCATATTCTCCACATCAAAATGGTACGGCAGAACGAAACTGGAGAACTTTATTTGACATGGCTAGATGTATGTTAATCGATGGTGAGTTACCAAAAAATGTTATGGCCATACGCAGTTCAGACAGCTGCTGTAGTGCGAAACAGATGTTTTAATAATCGCACAAAACAAACACCTTACTTCATGTTGACGGGCAGACAGCCTAACATTTCTAGGATGCACAAGTTTGGATGTGTTTGTTACACTTACAAACGAGAAAAAAGGGAAGCTGGATTCAAGGTGTGAAAAAAGGCATTTTTATAGGGTATGACAAGAATAGCCCAGCTTATATGGTTTATTATCCAAACAGCGGGAAAATCCAGAAACACAGGCTTGTAGAAATTATATCCAGAGAGAAAAATGAGACGGATGTAACTTTGGATGATGATGATATGATTAGAATTCGTCCCAAAGCAACCAAAACTACAGATGCTGATCCAGTAAATCATAAACTGAGCATAGAAAAAAGAACCAATGGCGAGTACCAGTCACACAACAGAACCTGAAGAACCTGAGAGGCGATACCCTGTCAGAGAAAGGAAGAAACCAGATTATTTAGATGACTATGTATGTAGCATTGATGATGAAGAGCAGATTGCTAACATTGATTATTGTTACAGACTGATAAGTGGAGTACCTCAAACCTACAAAGAAGCTGTAACATCTGTGAATGCAAAAGAGTGGGTTACAGCAATGGATGAGGAAATGCAGTCATTAAAGGACAATGTTACTTTTTTCCCTGACCAACTTACCTGAGGGTAAAGCTGTAGTAGGGGGGTAAATGGGTGTATACAATCAAAAAGAATAGTGATGGATCAGACAAATATAAGGCTAGATATGTTGCTAAAGGATTCAGTCAAAAGAAAGGTGTGAACTATGATGAAACCTTTTCACCAACTGCTAGCATGACAAGCATCAGAGTGTTGATGCAGAAGGTAGCACAGGAGAACATGTTTGTTCACCAGATGGATGTAAAGACAGCATATTTACATGCCCCAATCGAATGTGAACTTTATATTGAACAACCAGAGGGCTACAAGAAGAAATCTCAAGAAAATGAAAGACTGGTGTATAAACTGCAAAAATCTCTTTATGGACTTAAACAGTCAGGCAGAAACTGGAACAAAATGTTGCATGACTACCTATGTGAAATCAAGTTTGTTCAAAACCCTGCTGATAATTGTGTTTACACAAAGATGAATGATACTGAAACTGTGTTTATCATTATATGGGTCGACGATTTGATTATTGCTGCCAGTGATACGAATATCCTTAAAGACATAAAAGAGAAACTTGCATCCAAATTTAGGATGAAGGACTTGGGAGAGTTGACACATTTTCTTGGCATTGACTTTGAAAAAGAGGCTGACAGTGTTAAAAATGTCACAGTCGAAATATGTGAGAAAAAATACTGGAAAAAATTCGACATGCAGAACTGTAAGCCACTGAACTACCCCCTTGTGAGCAGAAACTTAAGTATGCTGATGATGCTGAAGTAATGAGTGATGTCAAAAAATACAGGGAGGCAGTAGGAAGCTTAATCTATTTGTCAACATGTACAAGACCAGATTTAAGCTATGTAGTAAGTAAACTGGCACAGTACTTTGCGAACCCAACCACAGAGCAGTGGAATACTGTAAAGCATGTTTTTAGGTATCTAAGAGGCACACAAGATAAAGAACTATGTTTTAAAAGGGGTGCCTGTGATAACCTTATATATGCATACAGTGATGCTGATTGGGCAGGTGATGTATCCGATCGAAGGAGTACGACAGGTTACTGTATAAGTCTGAGTAAAGATGGTCCGTTAGTCTCATGGAAGACCAAAAGACAGCCTACAGTAGCTTTATCTACATGTGAAGCAGAGTACATGGCTCTAGCTGCTACTATACAAGAATGCTTATACTTGAAACAACTATTGTTCAACATGGATGGTCTGGATTATTTAGCTAAGATTTATGAGGACAATCAGGGTACCATATCCTTAGCCAAAAATCCTGTGAACAGACAAAGATGTAAACATATTGATATTAAATATCATTTTGTCAGAACAGTTGTGAATGAAAGAAAAGTCTTTCTAGAGTACTGTCCAACTAATGAAATGGTTGCAGATGTACTAACTAAACCAGCAACAAAGATTAAGTTGAAGAAGTATGAAATATTTATGTTTGGCATATCATGAATGTGAGGAAGTTACCCAAATGTGAGCAAGTGGGGGTGTTGACATTATGAATGTTTTTGTGCTCTCATTTGTTGTTGTTGTTTTTGTTTTTTTGTTTTTTCTCCCCCATTATTGGATTATTGGTGTCATGTGACCTGTCTAATTGAACACACTCGTGTCTAATAAAAGGGTGTGTCCTCCAAACAATGGAGGAACACGAAAGCCAAAACCTCGTCAGTCTCTTGTCACGCTGAACGCTGTGCCCAATCAAACTGGCTCTGCTAACATGAACCTTTATTTAAAGACATATACACACAGACGCCTGGTTTGCATTTCTGCGAGTACAAACAAGAAAAACATCAAATTTGATGTCAGTTTAAATCAGTTATCACGATGTTTCGTCTGGGAATCGAAAACTCTAAGATCAGTTTCAATTGTTATTCCTGAAGGTGGCGTCTCTGTGTGCAGGTTGCTGTGGGTCTGTCAGAGTGGGCGGGACTCACGGCAGCGTGGGAATTCTGGCTCTTCAGGTTTTTATTTTCATTTTTGTTCCGTCATTTATTATCCAACAGAAAAATGTTGCAAAATGAATGAGAGCTCTCTTCTCCTGGGTCAGCGTAAAGTGAAATGTGCTTTTTAGAGTTTTATATGAATTTATTTGGCTTTTGATGGTTACATTCACATATTTATCTGCTATGATAATGATAATGGATTTAGAAGGAGCGTTTAGGTCAGAAATGTTCCCATTTTGTCAGCTGTTGGCTCAGCTTGCCAGACAAAATCTGTCTGGGAAATTTTTCCCAGACCTGATCGCTGTATTGATCCAGCAATCAGAAAACATGCTTCTGTTACATATCGGTTTGCTGCTCTAAAGTAATGGTTTTAAATGTTTTCTTGTTTTTTATGTGTTGCTTTAAATCTCAGCCTCTGAAAGGAGTGAAGGGATTATCTAAATCCACAAGGGGGCGCCCTGAACTGTCTTACACTAACAGAGAATTGAACCCAACCATATTGTTTTAGTATGATGTAGAAAATATGTGACATTAGTTACACAGAAAATTTACATTTTAACACTATTTGTGAAATATGATAGTATAAAAATATAATAAAGAGGCTGTTGTCTTGGATGTTAATACACAATTTGATTACTATGTTGTTATATGCAACCACTGCACATTATCAGTTCAGCTTTACTGCTATTTTTACATGATTTTATGTTTTAAAACACAGAGAAAATTGAAAAGTAGAGCAAAATCCTCTTTTTGTTTTACAGCTTTCTTTAAGTAAATGGTTCATAGCTCAGTAAGGGGCTTGAAAGATGATCAATGTAGATGAAACTGGGTGATTTTTCAACAAAAAAGTGGATCTGAAGGCCGAGCGTCTGTTTCTGTGGAGGTCACAGTTGAAGTTAATGATCTGCACAGATCTGGATTCTCACCAGTAAATACAGTTTATTTAGTTCAGAAACATCTAAATGACAAAAGTTCATGATTTACATTTAAATTAAATCCAAGCTGAACATTTCATTAAGATCTATTGACTTATATTTGCATAAATTAATCAAACATAAAGAAAAATGTACTTTACAAAACTTTATTGTACATTTTTAAATAGGCAATTTATGAATACATTTATATTATTTAAAGTCGAATCAAAAGACACAGATCTACGGACACTGAAGAGTTTTAATAAATTAATGACACACTTAAATAATTATTACATAAGTTATTTATTGTCATTTGACACTCTTCACTCTCCATAAGAGTCAGGACAGAGTTTGGTATTAAGCTTTGAAAATATAAAAAGAAAGTTTATCCCTCATATAGTTTAGGGTTAAAAACTGCACATTTTGAAAACTTAAAAAAAATTCTTCAGTCCTACATTATAAAAAAATAACTTGCTGTTCCTTTAAATTATTCTAAAAATATATTGGGGATAGATGATGAATAAAACATAAAGTGCTATAACAGTCCACTTAGGATCCAGTAGTGCAATCTTTTATTCTACAATATATTTTATACAGCATGTTTTTAATGTAGCATATTGGTGTATTAAAATGCTAAAAAATAAGAAGCGTGCCAGGCGTGTACAAAAGTAAAGCTAACACAAAGTTGTAAGCAGCATTTATTAACACACATGGAAACAAAACAAGGTTTAAAAAGACATAATGACGCCGTGCTATTCCTCCTTGGTTCAAAGACTGATGATGATTAAATAAATCTTAACGCTAAAAGGAGTTTTGTACCTTTACTCCATTTTAGTGGTACACCTGTTGCAGGACTTAAAATGAAAAGAAAAAAGAGAAAAGAAAAAACCTTTCAAACCATCACACTCAGGTCAGTGCCGCTGTGTAGAAACAAAGCAAAGATCACATTTTAAATTTCAGATAAAGTTGGTTTTAAAACTGGCTTATTCCTGTGATGGACACATTTAGCGAGGTTTAACTTCTCAAAGTAAAAAAATCAACCCTTAATTAAAAACTAACTAAAAATTTGTTTCTACATACACTGGGGATTTTTAAACATTATCGATGGAAATCTGCAGCTGCAACTTGCTAAAGTACAGCCAAGGTACAAAATTAGCAGTGATTTTCAACAATAAAACTTTTCCTAACATTTTATAAATATGCAGCTGCATCAAAATTATAATTAAGCAACAAAAGATTTTATTTAAAAATGATCTATCGTCATGTTTTTTCTGAATGACAAAACACTTTCCAAACAATTGACTCATACTGTTACGGTTTAAAATGGCATGTGGCATCCGATGACGAACAGAACACGACAAGAAGATGTTAAAGAGTCGCCAATAATCCACAAACCTAAACATCGTCCACTGGGCAAACTTTCAGATCACAGTCATGTTCATACAGACGTAAAACCTGGCCAGTCAATAAGCTATACTGTAAAATCCTAAAGTACGGAAAACTGCATCAACAGAAGAATCGAACTGTCCACACAAAGTAACACACGCATCCACACACAACAGCAACAGCGGGAACTCAGAAACTGCTGTTCTGTGGCCCCGTGTCGTCTTCGCGCTTCTGCCGCTTCTTCGCTCGGATTTCGTTCATGGCTTCCTCTATGGAGCGCGTGTCCCTTTTGTTGGCCACCGGCACTAAGAGAGAGAGAAATAACCGCAGCGTCAATACGGAGAAGGACTCACAGCTTGAAGTATTTACCTGTTTTACGTGTGGCAGCGAAAATCCTCACCACAGCCGTAACTCCTGTTCGCCTCCAGTGTGTGAGCTGCATCTTTAGCAGCTGAGGTGCCGATCAGGTGACTGTACTTGTCTCTGTAGTTGGAGTTGGGACATGCTTGTGTCTGTTCTGTCTGAGTGGATGCTGCTTCTTCTACTGCAGCCCGTTCCTGTGAGGGGGAGGAATCAGGAAATTAATTCGGAAAAAATTTAAGTAAAAGATGGTAGGTATTCCACAGAGTATCTTTAAAAAAATAAAAATAAACCACTTAAAATGATCAATTTCTGTGTTTTTAGGTACATGTGAGTAAAATGAACATTGTTGTTTTATTCTATGAAACACTGACAACATGTCTCAGAAATTCCAAGCAAAAATGTTGTATTTATTTGCAGTAAATGAGAAATGGTCAAAATAATGAAAAAGATGCAGAGCTTTCAGAATAATGCAAATAAAAAAAAAACAAGTTCAAATTCATTTAGAAACAACAACACTAATGTTTTAACTCTGTTCTGAAATCAATATTTGATGGAATAATCAGGAGGTTTTCAATAAGGTTCGTTCTTTTATTAAAACAACATAATTCCTAATATTTATTTACCCAGAATTTCAAACAAAGGTCAGAAGAAAGAGTCTAAGCTACGTCTGTCTTGACCGCAGGTCTCTAAGAAGCTCATTTAGTTTGTTGGTATTTTACTTCATCCTGTGGTAAAATATCAACATTCTTTTTGTAAATGTTGCAATAATCCACCACCAATTGGTTTGAGGAATAAATGCACTTCAACAAAATATAGAATTTGATTTCTAAGTGTGTTGATATCATCTGATGCATTATTTGATGTTTTTAATCCCAGGCTTACTTTTAGTCTGCGTCGCTGTTCTGCCAGCTGCGGATCCCACTCTTCTCCTTTGCGATACGCCTCCAGCTCTTCGTCCGACGGAGCGAACTCCTGAGTTCAACAATCACATTTCTCCTCCGTCAGCCACTAAATTAAACACTGAGAGTTTGTTCTTAAAATCCAACAACTTGGTAAGAGCAAAGACCTGATACCTTCTTAAACAGCATGACGTAGCGACTCTCCTCATCCTCTCCGAAAGAAAACGAAGTGAGACCAGCCACTTCTGCAACGTCATGCCTATAAAAACACACAATGAGTTTATTATCAATACACTGGAAAGGGCCGAGAATGCTCCAAAAATAAAATAGTGATTTCTTACAGTATACTCCTTTCAATTTTTCCCATAGGGTTGTATTTTCTTTTTTGTTGTGAGCTGTCTTGGATGAAATCCGACACTTCTTTCTCCATCTAGATTTAAGGTGATGAATAATCATGTTGTGAAACGGCGACCAACATGTGGGAAAACGTTTCTTTTACTTGAAGGTCTCACCTTCTTCCTAAACTCTGCTTTCTTTCTCTTTTCCAATTCTTCCATCTTCTTTAGCCTTGCAGCTTGCTCTTTAAGAAAAACAGGGTTTTTGAGGTAAATAGGACAGTCTTGTAGCTATTGCTATTATTCCTATTTACCTTTCTTGACAATGGATTTCAGCATTGTACGCTGAACAGGAACATTTATATCAAAATAAATATTTTTGTGCACCTTAAGTCCTAAAACTTTAATCAATATTAAACTAAGTATGTGATAATAATAATAAAAAAAAAAGAAATTCCAATAAGTCAATAATTAGTGAATTACTCAAACACATCTCAAATTATATTAATTAAATTAAATAACCCCATAAATAATTAAATAATTACAGGTGAAATTAATGACATAGATAAGTAAAACTAATTAACTATATATGGAAAGATTAACACATAATGATGTTTTTATTCTATAACAGATTGAAATAAATTGGGATTTAATAAAATATTTGGATTATTTTATTTAATGTATGCATTCAAGTTTTATGTTATATTTTTAATACATTTATTTCCACATTATTTGTGAGATTACCAGGCTCCTGGCCTTCATTAGTGCCCGGGCTTTGTAAATGTGCCTGTAGCCATTTCTAATAGTATTGACGGTAGTTTAATAATTAATCGATAATCTCTTGTCAGGGAGGAAACGTAGCCTAATGAAAGCGCAGATAAAAGGATGTGAATTTGAGGAAGATGTCATTTATTTTTCAGGTGAACAGAGTGGTGTTTGTTTACGGCAGCCTGCGAGTCCAACCGAGGCGTCAACATGAAACTGGAAGCTCAAATGTCCATTAGTAGCAAAACAAATGCCTCCTGTAGTTTTAGACCGTCACTAGAACCCGCTTTTAGGCGCCATTTCCCCACTTCACGCAAAGATGAAGCGAGTTCTTAGCTGAACAGTATGCTGCCTACCTCGAGCCTTTCGTCGGCTTTCTTGGTCGCCGACTGTAGGAGGTTTCTCCATCGAGTTTAGGATTGAACCAAGGAGGTCCGCCATCTTGCAATCATTAAACCTCTTCTCCAGCCGAACACGGTGCGCATGCGTGTTAGGGCTTCGTATTCTTCTCTGTAGAGAAAATCTGCATTCAAACTATGTGCTGCCACCACGTCCCAAGGGGCGGTAGTGCTTCAGGGAAACGTCATATTTATTGATTTAAATATTCTATTTGAGAATAGAATAAATACACACACAAATAAACTCATTATGTGATGAGAATACAAGTTGTACAAGACAAGCTCAACCTTATTAGCTCAATTGTAAACCACACCGCTAAAGATGGCAAGACTCTAACAAATAATAGAAAGAAAAGAGATTTAAACATATTTAAAATCCCACATTATTTTTTCAGGTTGTTGAAGAGTTAAAGCAATGACTTAGGTCAATTTAGAATAGAAAATAAGACAGGCATTTAAAGATAATAAATTGTAAAAATATTACTTGCTTTTTGGTGCGGTTTCATTGGTATTGTAACAGTTTGCCTTCTGTGATGAGCTCAAAGTCTTTGAGGTTAAAGAGCGTCTTGGCCTAATCTTTAACTTCGATTATAGATTTTTGATCAGATTTATCTGTGGCTCTGGCTCGGACTCTTCCTATGTTGAATCTGCCTGGTAAATGAATAATTTATAGTACAAGTGTGTATATACGAACAATCATATGTCTTCTCACTCTTCATAAGTAGTGAGAAGTTGTATTGTGTATGTCAGAAAATAAATATTTTGCAAAAATTCAATGCAAGTTTACACAAATTTAGCTATCCTCTTGTGGCCATTTGCCTTGTATCATATTGTTTAATATTTCCCATTTTGAAGAGTGCATAAGAGAATTGGTCCATTGTGTTACGTCAGATATAAACCCAAGAGATGCAGAAAGTTAGAAAGTTGTTAAATACTCATTTTAGTTTATAGCCACTAAAAGATAGGTCAAGTCGAAAGAAGTGATTTACATTTTTAAATGACAACATTCATCTAATAAATCTTAGATTTAAGAAAAAAATCCAGTGTGAGAATATGTTTTAAATTTATGAAGTAAAAGCTGATTATAATTTCTTAAAATGTGGTAATGTGTGGATAATCTCTTGGCTTTTACTGAGGCAGTCAGAAGACAGGATAAACATGTAAATAAACATCTTTACGTAAGCAACCGGGGCGCAAGCTTTACAATCGTGCGTGTATGTGTTCATACCTTTTTATTGTTAAGTTAACAATTCTCCCTTGCGTCACTGGGGCATGTTTTGTGAAGCGTGATTGTAGTTTCACAGCATCAGCAATAATTGAGAACTGGAGCCATATTCAGATGTGGAGAGAGGCCTGGATGAGCAGAAGGCCAGGCTGTGAAAACACAGACAGCGCCCCGACCTGCACTGCTAAACAAACATCTCCTGGAAATTCAACTTTTGCTTTGCTGTGATCCACTCCTCGGTTCAACCAAAGTATTACATGTAAGTATAATTTGACACGACAAACCTATTTTTATTTCAGCAGATGTTGAAAGCTAAACAACCTGCTCAATAAGTTCTCAGAACTTTGAAAACGCAGCTCAGGGATTTTTGTGTGTTGGGTAACGTGGCAGCCGTGACCTCCACGCCCCAGACATCTTTCAGTGATGCTCTTGTTGTGATTTGGACAGACAGGACGGACTCCTCCCCCCGTCGGGTTGGAAATGCTGTATAAATGCAGCATCAGTGTGTCAGCAGCAGTCTGAACGATAATTGGCACCCAAACATGAAAGGACTGAGCTTGGTTCTCCTCGTTCTTCTCCTGATGTTCGCGACTGCGGAGGGTGAGCAATGGATGAATCTGTTTTGCTACATTGTGAAGCCAAAATAAAGCAATTTATAACAACAATCTCATCTGTTTGTGTTGCTCTGATATATCAATAATTTTAAGTGTGACAATTAAAAAAAAAAAAAAAAAAATGACTTAATTTCTTGTCATCAGGAGAAGATCCAGAGTTGCAGTATTGGACCTGTGGGTACAGAGGACTCTGCAGACGGTTCTGCTATGCCCAAGAGTATATTGTCGGACACCATGGTTGTCCTCGAAGATACAGGTAAAGTTCAGGATTACTCTCAGAAGAAAGCACTATGTGGAGGTGTAAGAAGAGCTAACGTTTAGACGTTTTGTTTTGTTCCAGGTGTTGTGCCGTGCGTTCTTAGCACTCTGATGATGGTCCAGAGATGCCTGCATGATGCTAGGAGACAACCTGGAATATTCTGCAGAGATGGTTGACTTTCTGCTTCACCACCTCGGCCCACTTTGGTATCTAATGAAGTTGGATCCAACATAGTTTCTGTAGTGGGTAAAATAATAGGTACACCACGCTTTTATGCTGCCCTGACAGTAATTGTCTAGGTTATTTGCTTTGCTGCCAATAAATGCATTAAAAATAAACAGACTGATGTTTTTGTTTACCATCATTCTGAATTGTACCCCACTTTGGTGGGCTTTTTTGAAATAACAGAGTGGAAAGCAGTCTGAGTTGGGTCTGGCATGCTTTCACTGGTCGCCGTGCTGACAGGAGACAATAACGGTCAAGTGACTGACCCAAATAGCTGGGATGGAGCACAGCTTTTGTGAATGAAGTGTTATGTCTCTCATCTGTGTTTATGTTGTTTCGCCGTTCGGGCTGTCTGTCTGGACAACGCTATTGGGAAACAGACAGACGGGACTCCAACACACCAGTCAGGACTGCGATGCAGATTCATTGTCGCTTTGTCTGCGCTGTGTTGAATTGGAAGGTCAAATGTCTCTGAGGATGGTTTTTGTATTTTCACCATTATTCTCTTTTTAATATATATATATTTTAACTCATACTCAGGTGATAACAGATGCCCTAACTGGTTTGTTTGAGATTGAGTTGACTGTACTGACAGTGTAACACATACATTGAAAATCTGACCAATGTTTTTAAAACAGAAAAGCAACAATTCCTACTGTTTCCAATGCAACATGTTTACTGCTAGATATTTACAGAATTATTTTCAGATTTGTACCTAAACTCATATTTGAAGTGAATAGCATCTCACCAAATCTCCAACCAATTTTAATTAAATATTAGACACTTTCAGAATAAAACAAATACAAGGTTCAATAACAGCTGCAGGTAAGTTATATATTTCTCCGTAAAATCATAAGGTGTCACTTAAACCTACAGGCCAATTTATTTTGGTAGCTATTTTCAAAAAAACATTTTATTTCCCCGTAATATACTTTAATAGTACTTTTAATTTATTTACATAATTAAATGCAAATGAGAAACACTACTGTCACAGAAATTGGTTTGGTAGCTATTTTGTTCCACTTGAAGAAATAATCCTGACCGTGTGGGATATAGAGGAAATTCAAACTGAAACTTTGGCTTTTAGTAACTCATTAAAAACCAAGAATTAATGACATTTATTCTGATGAGGACGAGACTTGAGGAAGAGCAAATAAGACACAACAAAAATATTGAAAGAAAATAAGAGTGCACTCATGCTGTTGCTCCTTTCAAACATTTTATCAAAAACAAACAAATCAAAAAAGACATTAAGAAAACAAGAAAAAAGCACTAAACTGAACAATACACGTGCCCTGCAGGGCAGAACAAAGCAAAACAATTGTAAGAATTTCCAGATTAATTTGTACATACATTGCTGGATCATCAAATCTTTAAGGACAAAAAGACCTGCAGCTCCACACATGAATTGGCAGCAAACATCTGAAAACAGGAAAATCTGAAAACTTAAAACGCAGTATTTGGGAACTAAATATTAACAGGAGAAAAAATATGGGGACTTATTTACAGTGATCTCTTACTGAATTAGAAACATTTCATCCATCCCAGTCATTCACTGGCTAACATATTCCAAAAGAGATCAACAAGCAGCTGCTGAAAAACTGAAGGTTTTCGATCCTGGATGCACAAATCAGTGGTGCTCAGTGAACAATTACAACAACTCTATAAACGTTTAGACTTTGTGTTGCTCATAGACCGAAACATTGTTGACATAATTTATGAATCTATCAGACATTGTTTTGGCAGCACATCAAATCAAACATCATATTGAAAACTGGATTTAACAAAAAATATCAATGGGAATCTTTCCTGCGAAAAAAAGGTTTAATGTTCTACAAATGAAAATAGTTGTTCTGTCTCATAGAGCAAGAAAATGTTGGGTGGATATTACAGGAGAGTGATGATGGTTAAAGATGATCAATAAAGCTGCAAATGAAAACAGGTCAATGCTTCATAATCACTCAGCTGATTTGTTGAGCCAGTACATTAGCGCCGAGGTAAAACTTAGACTGTGCTTTTTAGGTCCATTTGTGTCAGTTTAAAACCTTCTCCAGCTCTCTTTAAATGGCAGAATATTACGATTATTGATTGTAAATTACTGAGATGCACCGAGAAAAAGGCACATTTTTCACAAGAAAATTTGATCTTTTGCCTCTTAGAAACATAGCCTACCTTATGCTAACAGCTAAAGTTGATAACACTCTTCAGTATATAATTTGTTTCTGTGTTTAATAGAGATAGTTAAAATGAAGTGTCTTACTTTGACATGTTGAGAATTATTTGCAGCCCATTCAGGTTGAAGGGGAGACGGTAAGACATTTAGCGGATAACAGGAAGGCTGAATGTATTACAGCAAAGTTGCCATTTTATCCTTTTGAGCTTACAACAATTCCTTGGAAGTGTTGGCCTCTTTTCGTCAACTTGAATTTGAGGTAAGGTTGTTCGTTCTTCAGATTGTACATATGGAAACCGAGGGTAAGTAAAGCTATCTGTGCTAATTGCTGATAAAAGACGGTGAATGGTTAAAGATGTGAACTCTGATCATTTTGTCAAACGACTGCTAGCAGTAGAACGATTTTCAAAGCTGCTCTTAAATCTACTGGGTTCTCCAGAGAAATCAAAATAGACTAAAACTGGCGCAGATTAAACCCGTATAAAAGTTGAAAATTGGAGTTTTGGCCAGTAAATTCTGGACGGTGCATCTCTATGAGTCCTATTCACCCATGAAAGGACAATGTGGTAAAATCTACTGAGTCTGTTAAGGATGTGCATTTCTACTCTTCCTGAATTAGCCTCTATTGGAGCAGAAATTTAGAAATTAAAGAAAACAAATTTACTTTCTCGATTGTCACATTTGATCTACACTGGACTTTTAAGTTTGCCACATTCTCCAAACAAAAAAAATCAAAGACAACTTAGACATTAATGTGTGGCAATAGGGAAAATAGATGAGCTTTAAGTGTTTGAAAACAGCAACACGTGTGCATATATTTGTTTTTTGGGGGGTAAAAACATGACCGGTAGGTTGTTGTTGTTTCAACGCCATCTCTTTCAAAACTAACATGAAACATCCCTGCATTTCAACAGGCTTCTTCTGAGCATGAAGTCCATTCAGTATCCCCATGTTTTTGTGGTACACCTCAGTTCTGCAGACACAACCCACAGCTGAGGACTAAAACATCTAAAGCTTGTTAAAACAGTGATAATAACTAGTTGAGAAACCCTCTGTCTATTTAAGTCTAGTTGATGTGGCAAGAGAGAACATTATGAACGTGATGACATCTGAGCAAACACAGTTTATGGCCACGCATCAGTCTGGGGGATCATTACCGCTCGGACAGTTCAAAGGGAGTGATCGGTTCAGCGTTTCTCTTGCGGTCTCCAAACTGACAGCTACTCGTCGTTTTGATAAGAGGCGTCCCGTTGACAGAGCAATCAATTCCACTTTTTGGTCCCTGTGGCTCGTTTGCTTTAGACTTTGATCTTCAGCACCAAGCGCAAACCCGATCTGCTAAGGATGATGCGTCACAGTCCAGTGAAGCTGGTTGGCCTGAATGAAAGGTGGCGGCTTTCGGCTACTCACATTCGCTGTTGTTCAAGGCAGAGGTGGTCATTTGTGAAAAACATAGACTGGTCTCTGAAAACCTGCATCGTGATAAAAAAAAGACGTTAATAGATCTTAAAACAGCAATGTGTTATGCAAGAAGGAAACTCAGCATAGCATTACCTCTTACTGAACACTTTGGAGACCCCAGGTGCTCAAAACTTGTGAAGCCCACTTCATTTGTGAGGTAAGATGAAAACTGATCAGGTTTGAGTCTGATGCTGCGATAATTCCTGTTAATGTTTTCCTTATGGGAGAAGGAAGAAGGAAATAACGGTTACACGTAAAGTAAAATAAGAATAAAGAAAACATTTCATTACTCATTTTAGACCAGACTGAGGACATTTAGCAGCCCTTTTTACAGCCTGGCAGACTTGTCACGAACGCACCATCATAGATGGCTTGTTTAATTATTTTCAAATCCTGGAGTAAAAAGCTGAATCCTGCTCTGTCAACAAAATGGCCTTAAATGATGCAATCCTAACAATTGTGCCACTGATGGTTTTGTAGAAAAAGTGAGATTTGATCAAGATGAATAAATGTACTAAAATTAAAAGGCAAATGTTTTTCGCTACTACAATAAAGGAACAACTGTTTATTCACAGGATTCCAATTGAGTGTGGATGGAACTGAATACTTGTTAAAACAACTAAAAAAATAAATAATTAAGAAAAGTGAAAATCCTCTTACCGTCAGCTTCTTCCGCCTGACGTAGGACTCCCAGGGCTGCGGCTCCAGAATGAACAAGCCTCCAGGGCGGAGGTGTCTGTAGGCTCTCTTGAAGAGCCGCTTCAGACCGCTGTCGCCCCAGTTTAGGTGAACCCATTTGGTAACGCTGAGGCACAAGATCACGTCATACTCTGCCCTCTGAGTCACGAGAAGATTATCGTTCTCCAGAACATAGTTAGCCTGAAGGAAAGCAGAGGCGGGAGAAGAAAAAACACTGCTCTGGTAAATGGATAAAACATTTTTGTGAAGCTGTGTTCCATAAAAGATTACAGCTTGTAAAAAGATGTGGACATGGGGAGGCTGCAGGCAAGAAAGCTGACATGTAAATTAAACAAAATGCAGAAATAATGCATTATTTTTTAGTTTGGTGTTTACTGCAAAGCAGGCAACAGCAACACCGATTTTCCATAGAAAGCTTTTCAATTCTTTCTAAAAAATCTAACTGAATGCATCAGTGATGCAGGATGGTTTTTTTGGGGGGAGGAAATGCGACTCGCAAGATTTTGCAAATATGAAGTCAGTCTTGTTTTTTGTCATTCACAACACAGATTTGTCTTACTGACTGCTTAATTCTCTGATTTCTTTCTAAACAAACTTAATCTCAGAATACTCGATTACTAAAATATTCTTTTACAAGAGCCCTAATTATATGTGCAAAAGCAAAATTTGATGCTGTCAATGTTTTGAGCCACATTTGTTATGTGTGCAAAATATTGTTCCTCTGGCATTAAAGCCTCTTCCTCCTTTGTTCGTCATATTTATTTATATTATCCATTTTTCACTGGTTTTTAGTGACAGTCTATTTTCCAAAACAGACACTTTTTATTCTGTTATCTCAGCCAAACGTTTAGGTTTGCAGACTGAGTGGGTGCCAGAGGCGGTTCAGAGATTTACCAAATGACTGCTGCTGTTATTTGTAACACACACACAAGTGGAGGAGGGTGCGTTTTGATTTTATTCAGAATAACAGTTATGTCTCCATCTCACTCATGTGGAAGACAAAAACAAAGCCTTTTGAATTTAGTGACACTTTAAGACAAAAAGAAACAACAATTACCAAACTCTACGTATTTGTCACTACCCAAATATATAAATTTCCATTACTTTTTTATATTTTAATTATAGAAATTATCTTCCTTCCATTGTTCAATTCGTCATGACAGAGAGGGTTTTCCCCACCAAACTGGTTCCAGCTGGTTTCTAGAGCTTACTTGGCACCAGTTATTCTGTGTCTTCATTGCCACAACAAGCACTGGGTGTATGAACTGATTCTGCCCTGGCCCGGGTAAATCACTGCTTTGGTGCAAAAATGTATGGCTGAATCAGATCTGGAGACCCTTTTGTTTCAAACACAGTTTGAGTTTGTGTAGGAAGAGGTGAAAAACATACTGAGAAGAAGAAATTACCAGGGGAAAATACCATCTTGAAATGTCTTGAGAAGGTAACAGACCATTTTGTTGCTGACAATTTAAAGATTTTTGGAATACTTGTCATTCCAAAAATCAATATTTAGAAGCTGACTCTAGTACGTCACAATATTTTAGGCGCCATACAGTAAAAATCTACTTCCCAGTTAGATTGGGATCACTGTCCTTTGGCTCAGAAGTGACATTATTTAAGGGACCAACTTCACAAAGCTTATGAAGAGTGATTGTGTTGCGCCTTCACCAACAACCATCTCTTTAAGGTCACTCTGAACACCTTGACCAAAGGTGTTCACTTGAGAAGTTTCCAAACTAAGAAAGTTGGTGTCAAAACAAAGACTTGGGATGATTATTAATGCCTTCATTTTCTCCCATCTGGACTAATTAATTGACTTTATGTGTTAATAAACAATAAAAAGTTACTGATTGCCAACAGCAGGTCCGAAGCTCTGCAGCCAGACTCTTAACTAGAAAAACATCCTGAAACTCAAAGACTCTTTGACTCGTAATCCAAAGGATGAGATATAAAACTCCTTCCAAACTTTCGTTTTTGTTTTTAAAATCTGAACACATTTAAAAACCAGCTGAAGACATTCTAATTCAAGTATGCTTTTTATTATGATCCTTTCAAATATTCTGTTTCTAATCAAGCTTTATTTGTTACGCTTTGTCTTTGTGAAGAATGTTGGCCAGTGAAAGGCACCAAAATAAATCAGACAATTTCCTCATTGTCTTGACCACAGTGATAAGGAATTTAGTCAAGCAAACTGCAAAGGCTCACCTGGTTTTTTAATTTTGCATGACAGTAAACTCCATCAAAAATAACTGACTAATATTATTTATCCACCTTAAATGACATTCTCTTATTACTTTTCATCGTAGGGGAAGAAAGAGCACTTCAGTTTTGGCTCATTACCTTTTTAAAACAAATAACTAGCAAAAGACAGGAACAATTCTGATGACATTAATAAAAAGTTGCAAACTGCTGAGTCAACTTGGTTTAAAAAGCCAACAGTCTTCATCAGCATTCAGGTTGCGATTTTTAAAGAAAAAAAAAGGTTGTGATTCTATAAAACCAGTAAAATATCAAATAATAAAACTATTTAGTAAATGTGAGGTGGCCAGTTTTCCAACTAATGTATTCCAGATTAATGTTGATTTTTTTAAATCAAGAGTAAGGGGATACGTTAGTTTAAATTGAAACTTTGTCCTACAGTGAGTTTTCTGTTAATACAGAGCTTTACTTTAACTAGGAAAGTTTGTGCTTTTGAAGTGTCAAGCTGTTTGGCATGCAACATGCTGCTTTTAAAAAAATCTTAATTAAAAGTTTTTGTAGTGAAATCCACACAGAAAAAGTTGTTTTTTTTTAAGTTAATGCTAACTGAATAATAAATATTATTTTGTATTTATTTTACGACCATATTATACCTTTATAGTAGCTGCTCTCACAAAGTGACATCATGTCTGTTCCTGATATAAATAATTTACTTAATGTCAGCCTGTGATGAGAGGTTAGGAAATATTTAGATTATAGTTATTATAGTTAGAAAAGTAGTTCTGTGAAAACTGTTTCTGCAGGTCAGAGTTTTACAAAAGTAAAGATTAGACATTATTAAACTGAATGGTACATTTCCACTTTTTAAATTTGCCAATAACATTTATTTCACTTTTACTAAATGTCTCTATTTTTCCCTCGGATCTGCCAGCCTTTGACTGGTAGATCTTTAACTGGATGTCACCATGTAAGGGAGGCGTTTCCAAAAAGCAAAGTCTTACCTTGATGAAGGACACATTAGCAGGGAACTGTCCGGGCTGAGAGGTACATGTTTCTGTTATTGGCGGCGCAGCGATAGGCCCCCTTGAGATCCGCAGAGACACGGGGAAAGAGCAACTCGCAGAGCAGTCAGCAGAGGGCGCATCGCAGTGTTTTTGCTCCATCTCCTCCGTTTTACCGTCCTGCCTCTGGGTTACAGCCTCATCTGTGTGACAGGAGTCTTTGTCAGCTCCAGCACTCGCAGAGCCACTCTGTCCTTTTTCTTCTTCCCCGTTTTGAGCCCCGCTCTCGGACTCATCCTGTTTCTTCCCCGTCCCTGCCTCACAGTCTTCCTGTTTGGCGGGCTTCTTCACCTGCACCGCACGCCTGGCTTCTTGGGTCTGAAGCTCAGACAGATAATGTCTAATATTCTTACGAGCTGCATGTATGAGACCGCTGTCGATGTCCAGACCCAGTATGCGTGCTGGTCCGAACATTTTGGCAACATAGAGGGTCAGGTGGCCGGAGTTGCACCCCAAGTCCAGCACGTCTTTACCTCTGAACCACTCTTGACGGAGCACATGTATGCGAGGGTCTTCACTACAGTTCGGGTTGCGATATCCGTAATATTTGTTGTAGTTCCCGTACTGGAACTTCTTCTGATGTTCCTTTACCTGATTGTGGAGCTGCTGGTGCTGACGAAGTCCTGGGCCATCCCCCCTCGGTGTGTGGAAGGAATTTCTTTGCCCTGTTGAGCCGCTACTTCTATCTCCAGACGTTGCCTTGCAGACGGGGGTCGAGTGGGTGACGGGGGCCTCCATTTTGCCAGAGTTGCGCCTTCGCTTGCGTCTGCTCGCGTGGTGGTTTGTTCCTGCAGACGAGACGGGTGTTGCCTCCTCCGCAGGTGCAGATGTTACGTCTTCCTTGATGCTGGATGAGCTATTAGTGCTGTGATTGTGGGAATCCCCTGCGACGCTCGACAAACTGTTCAACTCTTTGGAGGTATCTTGTGCAAAGGACGAACCTGGCATGCCTGCAGCCTCTGTGGAGGTGTTGGCTTTCACGTCACTTTTTTCTGTTTCCAATGGATTCATCTGCGTAGTTGAGATCCCGCTCGCCCCTCCGGTTCCTCCTCCATGGTGTCGGTTGCGGTGTCTTTTCCGTCCACCGCTTTTGTAGGGAGATACCAAAAAGCTGCTGTCTGTTATCCCGCTGTTCAAGTTGAGCGGATCCGTGATGTCTCTGGGGATGAGGATCTCGACCGGGTCTCGGCTCTTCGACGGCAGCGGGGAGGATTTCGGCGTCTCTGCGTTGAGTGCCTTGTTGACTTCTTCGTCCAGCAGGCTGTTGAGGTTCAGCGGATCAAAAATGTTACCTCCCAGGAGGAAGTTGGTTGGCAGGACGGAGTCGCTCTCAGAGTTGGCCCTTCGTCTCCTCTTCCCTGACGTGGGATATTTGAAGCTCGAACTCGCTGTGTAGCGCCGCTTCGTTAGCCTCGACTGCGGCTGCTGCTGCTGCTGCTGCTGCTGTTTAGAGTGATGGAAGCTGTTCCTCCGGTTGATGCTGTTCTCGCTTCCTTTCGCTCTCTGTCCCGCGCTGTCCGTACTCGTGTGTTTTGGTGAGGCCGCCGTTTCAGGAACGGGACAAGCGGCTGCAAAGTCAGGTGTGGCCGCGGCTTCCTCCATCATCACGGAAACACTGCTGTAGCCTCCAGTACAGTCTGAAAGCTGAAGAGGAGACGCCGAGCTGGCCTTTGGACTTCCAGCTTTTGCACTTTGCTCTTCAATAGACATTTTCTTTTAGTTTTCCCAGCTTTTAGTTTCAGAAAGACACTGACGTTTTACTGGGTCTGGAAGTCACAGAAAACATACGTTAGATTAAAAGCACAAACAAACCATAGACAATGTGCAAGTCTTCACTGTATTGGGGTGTCAGCATTAGATTTTGGAACACTATTGAAATCTGGACTTCAATCTGGCTAAATGTGGCAGAATTAAAGGCAATTTGTGGAAAAAGTGTGGGAAAAATATCCTCCACAACAAATGAAAACATTTATCACCAGTTATCGCAAACGCTCCAATAACAACACTAACAATAACGTTTTGGCAATAATCACTTTTACACTTTTTAATAACTCGATTCCTCATTAAAAACTGCCTGCAGTATGTGTTTGATTATCTGTAATACTGATTGCTTATAGAAATAAAAACAGAAGAAATACCTTCACACAACACAATATAACAGCAATACACCACATAAGTTATTCCTGGCTGAATTGTTTATGAATTTTTCTCTTCATAATTGTTGGATTCTTAAAAAAAAATGCAGCATGTTCTTAGTAAAGGTAGCTTTTCAATCCTTCAAAACAGATGTAAGACTTTATGTAAGAGAGCAAACGTCCACTTTAACTCAAAAGTGTTCCTGCTATATATACCGTAACCACATTAACTGTAAATTACAGATCCTGGAAAGGAAAACTAGTCAAAGATCAGAACTTTTGACCAATTAATGAGCTCATTGCTTGAGGGTATAAGTATGTGATGCTTTATAATCTCTCTCAAATTTGGTTAAATGACATCTGTTTATTTTTTGAGATAATTAATATATTTACATGTGTTATTATATATCATCAAATTATTTGATAAAACATTTCCTTCAAATACTGTATTTTAAGTTTGAGAGTTTTCTAGACTTTTAGATTTCTGTGATGATTTTTAAACATATACTGTAAATATTTCTTAAATAATTTACAAATTCAAATTCATGTATTTTTTTTTTACCTAGAGTTTTCAAAACAATTATTTTGTACAACTGGAGGTTGCAAATCACTAAATAAATAACAAAAATCATTGTAAAATCAATATGAAATATTCTTCAAGTATTTGTTGAGGTGAAAACTTTGGCAACCATTGTTCTTGAAGAGGACTGTTATTGTACTTACTGCAGCTTAAACATATCTAATGCAACTATACAGGAAAGTAATTTTAAAGTTTGCTGACATCAGGCTTTCTTTGCAGCCATCCAAGTTTAGATCAACACCTTTAATGCAAAAGGAGGATGTCTGCACAAATAACCCAAAGAAATCGAGATGCAAATATATATACGTAACTTTTTCCAAACTTATCAAGATTATAATCAGTACATAACAAGTCAGCTTGTTATAATCAATGAGTTTGTATTTACTGCGGATTCTGTATAAAAATAATATTTACTGTCCCAATATAAAACCACAATTGCATAAATTGTAGTATTTTTACAAGCTGCCAGTGTAAGGCTGTCGCACCGTCACGTTTGTGACGTGACATGTCTGCTGAGGGGTTATAGACCTGGAAAGTTTGAGAGTCCGTGTTGGACAGTTGTCGTGTTAGCTCACTACTAGCTCCTAGCTTCTGTATCGCGGGCCAGAGCAGCAAAACGTCGAGTAAACGTTCGGCTGTGCTCCGGTCAAACAGCGGTAATAGATAAGCACCGCAGGACCTACCTCGACGTGCTGTTGCCTGGGCGCTGCTAAAACCCACTCTCGCTGTTATGAAAGCGATACTATCTCCCAGATGGCCGCCTACCCGCGCGTGTAGTCCCCATCAGAATAACAGTCTCACCTCGCTGTTGAGCTCTCCCCGCCTCCGGCCGGACTGTCACTACCCCGCCGCCGCCGCTGCACTCCCTCCGCTCAGGCTAACGTTAGCATAGCTAACACACAACTGTCTCTCTCAGTATCAACTCTCTATAGAGTGGGAAGCTCCACGGACACGCACGGCGCTGGTCTGAACACAACACTGGCTCCACCGTCTCTTCAGACGGTCTTGTGGAGCTTCTCAGTTAACTCTAGTGGGTCAGTAACAGACAGGTTGGTGAATAAATGATTCCATTCGCAGAAAGAGTCGGCATGGCGGCGCATCCGGGCTCCGAGCTGTAGCCAAGTGTGACTGGGGCGGAGATCCCAGGCTGTAGAACCCGCAAGGTGGCGAGGAGCACTGCTGCTGCTAGCGTCAGCTTCCTCCTGGTGCTCTTCATCAACTCACACATGCAATGGTTTAATAACACAATTACACGTTTCACATATTAGCATATATATATTTATATATTTAGAGTTGGGGGAAATACTGTGGTTGTTCATCTATAGCTAGGACAACAACTACATTTATTTATTTATTTATTTATTTATTTATTTATTTATTTAATTGTTGATTAAAATATAAAGACCAGCTCCATAGAGCAATTTCAGTTTCAGGAAAGTTTTAGTGATGAAATAAAGTAAGGAAACACCGTCAATCGCGCTAATTTCTGACTGAATTCATATAACAAAAACAAATGTTACATTACTTATGAATACTTTTATTACTGTTCAGTTTTAAAACCTGAAACTGTAACATGGCAAAGCACTTTGATCAAAAATAATTCTGTAATGCTCAAATGTCACCTAAAGAAATTAAGGTACATTTGCATTATTATATTTATTAAAGGGAGAGGGTCGAATTGATTTATAGATATTAAATATTCAAACTATTTACATTATAGTCAAGGCAATAACTTCGAGTGCACAGAAAGAAAAAAAAAGTCAGTTTTGATGTATGATTATAGTACTTTTCCAGACACGACTTACATAGGGAAAGAGGAACTAGCGCCGTTTACAGCAGATGGTGGAACTGCTGGCATGTTATGGATTATCAGGAGACTCTTAAAGACCCTTGCTGGTTACTTAATGATTGCTTGGTACATCGTCTCTCATGAACAGTTAACACTAATGAATCTGTTCAATGCCCTTTGATTCTCTTTCCTGCTTGCCACAAAATTTAGGAGTTTGTTCATTTGTGACCATAGAAGGTGAAAATAAACCTCCTAAACTTTGTGACAAGCAGTTTCAGAAGCGTTGAGGCTGTTGTGGCTGCAGTATGTGGGCTCACATCATTTTAAACCTTATAGATTAGAAATTTGCTGTCACTCAAACTCATTCATGTGTGAACGCAGACAAGGGGATATCTTAGCACGAGGTTTAAGCAATTTCTCATTAACGTGTAAATATGCCATTAACTAATTCCATATGTTTTAACCTCCATAGTTCTGAATTTTGTTGACATTATGGTATGTAATAAAATAAATATGTCTTTGACATTTTACGTTCACTAGTGTAAAGGAAGAGAATAAATGAAGCATAATTATTCATACATGAGAAGAGTATAAAATCAAACTTAAACGACACACCTCATTTTTTTTGTCTGAGTAGATTAGGCTTTTGTTTATTTCACATAGTAAATGTATTTATGAAAATATACAGCGTGCTGCTAAAGTATTTGAAAATGCTCGTGTTTTTTCAGGTTACAACTACAAATTTCAATATGTTGTATTGAGATCAACCAACACAAAAAAAAGCTCATAATGTGGGAACCTTTGGGAAAATGTAACATGGCATTCAAATTTTGCTGCAGGTAAAATATGTGAAGTGCAGTTTATAGATTCAGACCCTTTTACTCCAATACTCTTCCGGTGTCACTGAGCCTGAGCTATTTTGCAAAATGAAGGTAGTAAACACATGCCACACAAAACTGCAGTGGACTTGCAAAGAGGGGCAGAACACAACTGCAATCTTTATTTGTACAACATTTTAAAACCCACATAAGAACCCACTGTTCTTCCACTTCATCATTTTACAATGTAAAACTTTGTTTGTCAGGCATAAAAAATTAAGTAAAAACATAAAATTTGACGTTGTAACATGACAATATTTGGAAAACACTCTTTTTGGAGTCACTGTTTGAGCAGGTAAATGGAAGTGTACAACAACTTGTTCTCAAATTTACAATTTAATAAATTGTGCCAATGTGACCCGACTTGAAATATAAATCTAGCTTCGACTTCAATCGTATTATATGTCCACTCCTGAGTAAAAGGGAGTTTTTATTCCTGTTTTGAACAAAATGCAGTGTTTTTGAAATGTCAGTTAAGGACACACTAATTATATATCAATAAACTGAAGGTGGTGCTGCAGCACTAGATTGTTTTCCAAATTCTGGATCTGTGGCAATTCCCTCAACAGCCACGAGAGGGAGCGCAAATATGCTTTTAAAAATGTCCACGTCTCTACACTTGCCTACAAGACACTTTTATTTTCCCTCTGCATATTTCTGGCAGGTCCATTCATTCTAAAAAAAGACCTTTTTCTCTGCCGTGATGCATTGCTGCAGGTCAGAAACAAAATCATAAACCTCTGCAAATTACAGCTTTGCCATAAATTGAGCTTCTTAGGCATAAAATACCTGATGGTACCTGCATCGTACAAATGATTTATGACGCAGAACAACAGAGCGGCCTCGTTCCACTAAGAGAGCACATTTTGTAACTGGCAGCAGGAGGGTTTATGTTACAGATAATATGTCCAATTGAGAGACATCAACACAACAACTACATAATAGATCATTGCTTTTGAACTTATAGTGAGAAAATGAAATATTTTATGTCTAAAGCAACTCTCCCTAATCATGGTATATTCTGTTTTTATTGTTTTGTAAAAGTAGGTGACTTATTTAAATGTAACCCATTAATCAAAATACATTAACAATCTATATTCTAATTCAGGAAAAAGTCTTAACATCATACTTTCCAGCATCTTGTGTCCTTTCATTGAAATACCATCAGTTAGACTCTTCTTGCAGTCCCACTCCTCATCTTCAGCTGTCAGATATTTGAGGGTTTCTTTCATGGACGGCTTGTTCAAATTCACCTCACAGCATCTCAATGAAACCAAGGTCTAGGTTTTGACTTTTCTTTCCATTTCTTAACTAGTCCTTGGTGGATTAATTGGTATGTTTTTGGTATTTGTCATATTGCAGGGTTCGGTTTTATATTTTGTGGTGTCCAAAGGATTACATTTTAGACTTAAGAACATTTTAGACATATTGCTTAAATTGCCTGCCACTAGTAGACTATTTGTTAAATGGTGCTATAGTTTAGTTAGATGTGTTTTGAAACCTTCTTGAATTCCTTCCTCTTCAGGAGCAACAAAACCTCAAACAGCTCTTTCCTATCCTGCTTTTCAGTCTCTCTTCAACAGTAGAACTTTATTTAACACCAGGTTTAACCAAACACACAGACTATTGTTTTTTTTGTTTTTTTTAAAGAAGAATCTATTTTTATCAGTTGACAACAACAAAAGAATTAAAATTGTTAATTGATGTTGCTGTGTTTACCCACTTACATATTTCTCCTACTTTTTCTGTTTCAGATTATCAAACACACTTTACTGTTTGATGAAGAAACCTGAGCAAATACAAAAGCTATCCAAACCGACCTGGTACTGGTTTAAGTAAATGCCCCTTTGTTAAATCATGAATTAACTGGGATTAACCCACATTTCTTAAAAATCCAGATTTAATTAATAATTTTAATAGGACCTCTTTGAGTGCATTTCCTCAGATTATTTTTATCAAATGTTAAAATTAGTTTGATGACCTGAAATTCAAGTGTGACGAACAAGAAAAAACTAAAGAACTCTATGAGGAGGCAAACACTTTTTCACAGCACTGTATATTGTTCAAAGTAAGACTTTCTACAGAACAGATAGTTTCTGTACAAAGTGTTTGCTGAAATTAAAAAGACAGACACATTTGTGTCATGTTGGTTTAACATCAGAAATGCAAAACAAACTTGAATGTGTAGCGGAAAAAAACCTTTTGGGATGTATCCTTCAAAACAATACCTCCAAATCCATTATTCTCCACTACTGGGTTGACATCATGCTCCTAATTGGGTTCCAGATCAGTGCCACAGACGCTGCTGGATAAATGAGTCCCCCCACCCTTTCCCCTTTAATCTCTATAAAGGCAAAAAAAAAAATAGGCGTGAGGGTACCTGTTCCCCCCGCCTGTCTTGCTCTTTTCTCATGTTAATGTGGGTGCGGTCCTCAGTCCTGGGCACCATCTGCCCTTCTTTAGGGTTTTGGGCCCCCAGCTCTCCAGACGTGTTCGATTGTTTGTGTGTGTCCAAGCAGAAAGTGGTGAGTACACATGGTTCATGTGCCCGAATAGGCTCGTCCATCAAGAACACGAGCCTACTGTTCATTAGCCTGCATGTGACGCAGGGAGAGTGCAGCTCGCGTGCCCTGTATGCAGCAACTTCAGGCCAATCCATTCTTGTTGTGGATGTTCACGTTTTATGTGGGATGTCGTCGTGAGTGACCGTTGGCTGAGGGACAACTCGACAGGTCAACATGTTATTGAAAACCTCCTTTAAATAATTGGGTTTTAACTGGGATATTGTGATTGTGAGTGATGTCCTTTCTGTTGACCCTGTTCGAGCTGAACTTAAAGCAGAATTTGTTCCAGTTTTGTCAGTATCCAATCATTCTGTGCAGTGCACAGATGGAGAAACAAATGAGGAGAAAAATGATTCTAACTTCTCCATGCCATTATCTGCACAAAGTAAACATGCAAGTGTTGCATGTTTTAAGCTGTGCAAGCACATGAACAATCAAAAGAAGACTTATAGCATTGTATACTACTAGAGATAAGCATTTAACTTTGTCTTCACATTTAGTTAGCAGTTTGCCACAACCCACACAAAAGACAAACCCAGGGTCAAAGTGATAGTGGTGACGTTATGGTGCCGGATGCTTGTGTACCTTTTGATGGGGAATATTCAGAGCTGATGGATGGAGATTAATGCTGAATAAAATTAACATGTAAATCAATTGACAAAAAACAATGAAACTTAAAAAGAGCCTGATCTACACAATGTGTAGAGCAAAAGCATGTCCATGTGTTAAAATTGCCCAGTCAGCAAGTCCAACCTGACTGACACTTGACTGGGAAAAATTGTCACTCTGTAGATATACAAAGAAAGACCTTTCAAACATTTCCTGAAAACCATACTTTTCCTTCAGCTTCACAATTATTTGCTACTTTGTGTTGGTTTATTAAAAACAAAATACATGGAGGCTTGTAGGGTTATGATAAACTTTTGCAAGTCATTTTGATAGGAATTTATTCTATGAAATTTAAACCAAAGCTCGTTACTTTTTGAAATGAGTCAAAATTAAGTGTGCCAAGTGGCTGTATAATGAAAAGGATACCAGAACATTCTTCTTTGAAAGAAATCTAATTTTATATATACTAAAAAAAAAAGCATGAGTGCAAAAAGGAGTTAAAATTCTCGTCCGATGTTCATTCATAAAAATTTAAAGTAGTCAAACAAAAGTTAGCATTTTAAGGAAATATCGTTTAGATTTTAGAAAAAACTATTTTGTTCCCACGTTCTTTTCAACGGACGTGTTTCTTCTCTTTAAAAGCCATGAAAGAATTGGCAAGTTGATCCACCAGTTAACCGCCACACCACTGATGAGCCGATTATGACTTTCTATCGGGTCCACCCTCTTCGTTTTCAAAGCTACATGCTGCTGGCAGCGCTGAGATTAGTTATTGAACAGTCCAAGCAAAGGGAAACAAGGCCGCCTCTGAGCCACACAACACAATGAGCCAGCTGTCAGTGGGTGGGGCTTGTCCAAACCAGTGTTGTCATGGGTAGTGTTCATTTTTTTTTTTTTTTTTTTAGTTGCCCTTTCAGAGCTAATAGGTGCTCCTATTCGGGTCTGCCGTGCGCTGATTAATATTGACTCAAGGCTGGTTTGATATCTCGCGAGCATGCAGCGGAAACGGACGCACAGGGGGCTTTACGCCACACAAAAAGGCCAGGAAAGGTGATGGGAATATGGATGTTCTGTGGTTTGTGAATATATATGAGGAGAGATTTCAGTTAAACTATTGTATTTCATAATAATGAACCAGATGTCCCACAGATGGCATAGGTGGAATTATTAAACCTGTTTGGTTACACTTACACCTTTATACTGAGTGACTGGTCTTTCATGTAGATACTTTGTCTGTAACACCACGTTAAACCCAACTCTTACGTTGTCTTTCTAAATGCACAGCCACACAAAACCCCCTCTCTCTAATCCCCCAGAGGCCTCTGATTTGCCTCCCCACACCTGTTTTACATTCAGAGATGTGTCTCTGAGCGTCTTCCTGGCAGTATCTGAGCTTATGTCCTTGCTGAGGGTTTTAAATAACTAATGTGCCGGCCCGCACTGCTGCGCTAATGAGAAACGTGAATTGCTCTAAACTAATGTTGAAGAAGTAAAGAGTCAGCGTCATCACCTACTGACAAAGGAAATTGTTTTGGATCACGCAGTTATAACGCAGCAACTTTTCACACCACATTATCAGCACAAACTCCTCTTTTGTTTTAAGTCCAAGATGTCAGTATGAGATGGATTTGAATGCTGTAGATTTTAGCGTTACACAAATGGCAAATAAAAATTTCTATCAACCTTTAAGAGCACACTGTAAAGATTATGTTACAGACTGGAATACATGCCATGCTGAATCCTGTCATAGGAAGTAGTAGACATCTTATCACATTGTAGGTTTTGACCGAGTTCTAAATTATAATGTTTAGATTTTAACAAAAGCACTTTTTGGATTAAATCATATAAATAAGATTTTGATGTTCAGTTTGAGGCCATTTTTTTTTCTACAATAAAACAACAGTTCACTGATTGTTAGTTTGTAACTTATCACACAAATCATCGAAGCCCATTAAGCATTTGGATAAATGTGTGACCCGAAGGTTGCGTCATATCTAGCTTACATAATTCAACCTGTGGAGGACAAACAGGAAATAAATCTCTGCTCATATCAGCTTCATATCTATTGGTATTGCTTGCACAGCTTCAAAGAAAAGTTGTTTGACAACAGTTTTATTTCCAAAGATAACAAATCTTGCCTGCACTAGATAACTGTCTTTGAGTATTCATTTAATATAAACTCAGATTAGTTGGTCCTACAGGCTGCAGCTAATGGCTAATCCCAGAGACTTTTTAATCTCTAAATAACACTAATAAAAAATATCATAACTGGCCATGCTATTAGAATTTGACTGTTTAAACTCTTGTCACATTTGATTTGGTGGCTATTTTACAACAAGCGTATTTAAGATTGGGAATTTAGATCTTGGACACGTTTCATGTTGGAACATAAATCTTGGTGCCCCTTTTCTTATCTCCACTTAAATTACAAGTAAACCTTTTCTGCTCAAGAATAAAATGTTATAATATTGTATCTAAAAAGAGATGATTTTTGTAGATTAGAGTTCTTTTAAATTGGTGATTTTCCTCTAGCTGTTCGCTTTAACCTGCAAGACTGATTAATGCGGGTTTAACAGTTTCAGGTGAGATTATAATTGAAACTTATTAATTTTGAAAAGCCCGACATATTCCTTTAAAACGTTCAAAAGTGTATTGCGATTCAATTCTATTACGTCAAATTTGGTTGCCTGGCAATATTGATCCAGGTGCTAAATGAAATATTGGAGAAAATATTGCAATAGATGAGGGGAAAAAAATCACAAAATAAATCATAATTGTGATATTCAAAATTATGATTAATAATATTATTACAAATTGTCTGTTTTTACAAAATAGTACCAATCTGAACCTACTACTTTGTTCAAAAACACAAAATGCAATCAAGTAAACATTACAACTAACTCATTTCTAAAATCTCCACCTGCATCTACATCCTTAACTACTTTTTCATACTTTCATTTATATAAAGAAGCTTTATGCCCTCCGATGTCTATAGTTTCCCTTCTTTAACTAAAAACACCAACTTGTTTTAACAAGATTATGTACATGATGAGAAATTTTATTAAAGCCAGAAGCAAAAAGCAAAGTTCTGCAGGATTTACCTCCACATACTTTACTTCTTCTCATATATCGTCATTTCCTGTGCGGCCTGACTATTCCCTTTTACCTCTACTCCCAAGGCGCAGAGAGCTCTGCCATAATGTGATCATCTGGACCATAATTCGATATGTTTTATACACTGGTGATTGACCAGTGCTGTGATTATTTGATTCTATGCCAAAGAACCCATCCTCTCCTGTTTCCTACATTCTTTTTCCAGAACCAGTTTTCTTCTTGGACTGATCGTCTTGTTCAGGCTGTTCAGGACAACGAAGCATCAACGTACGGCAAACATTAATTTTGTTAGCTAAACTGTGTTTGTGTTGTTGTGAGTCTTGACTGGACCTTCCTGGTTGGTAAACAGATATTCACCACCAAATGCAAACATGGAATTGGACCGCAACCCTTAGTTAGTATTTAGTTTTCCAAGTGAAACTGTCTTTTAATTCCCAGTGCTGTCAAATGAGATAAATGGGAATATACCAGAAAACTCTTTCCATTACAGAATTGGTGTTTGTGCAAGTGAAGATGGTTGATACTATTTGTTTTTCATGTTCTCCTGTCCCATTTTATAAAACAATCAAGCAACAATTCAGTTGTAAAAACACTGTGTATTTCTAACATAGCTTTAAAAAAATGTGTCTTTGCAATTTGATGCCTTGAAATTGGACTCTGTCTCTTTAAGAAGCTCCTGCTCTTTCCAGCTCTCTGCATTGAGCCCGTCATCAACACAACGCATTTCAATTATGTCATTTACAACCTTACTTACAACCAACAAAGAAATTAAGTGTTAAATCACGGTTAATTTGTTATTTGACAGAAGGTAATATTTATTTTTCCACAAAAGGATAGAAATATGATACATCGTGATCCCTGATCAAACCAAAATAACTATAATGTGCTCATTACTGTTAGATATTATTCATTTTGGCAACAAGGTCACATTTCATTGCAGTGGACTAGACTTGGAACAGAATATAGATAAAGTGAAATCATTGGCCATCAAATCTGAGTTGGAGCTGATCCGCAATTGGCCAAAAATTGTAATCTGTGTATCTGAACTACAAATTACATTTATTGTTGACTAGTTGTTTTAGGATCTGGTTAGAATAAAAAGAATAAACATACCTGCAACAGGGATTCATCGCCATGGATGCAGGTTTTGTAGAAATGTCGCTGAGAGCCTTTTTTCCTTAACTTTGCCCACCAAAGTGGTAAGTTCCAGACGTGGCTTCTTACAAAATGTCCCTGCAGCGATTTATTCTGCCTCCAAGGATATTTTAGGATTCATTATATAAATCTGATCACTGACAGCAGTCCATGGATGTCTTGCTCGGAAATCCAGCTTCTTCTGTCGCGCCTGATCTGAGCTCACATGGCCAAACTTTAAAGTAAGGGTGTAACTTTGTGCTGCAAGTTGGTGGACGAGGAGCCGGGGGGATTTGTGATGCACCACAGATACTGGAAGGCCTTTTCTTTTCTAGTGCTAAGAATAAAGCCAAAACTTCCATGTGAAAACCTTACAGTCTTTCTCAATGAATCAGGATATACTTCCTGATCAGACTTGTCAGATTAATATTACCTTCTGAAAATAATCTTTTAGCAGGTATTAAACATGCTGCGAAATATAAATATGTTAAAATGGAAGTAACCTAATTAATTTTATGCATTATTGCTCTGAATATTGCCACCTTCTAGGAACAAATGATGCAATTTGCCCAGGGGAAAAATGTAGAAAAACGGGTGGTTATATTATATTTTTTCCTCAGTCTGTCAGCTTAACGTCACGCCCAGACTCGCTGCCATGGCAACCAATAAACAGCCCCGGGGCAGAGCAAAGATGACGTTCAAGCGCATCAGAAATTAACGCACACACGCATACACACACACACGCCCACACACACACACACACACACACACACACACACACACACACACACACACACACACACACACACACAAAAGTACCTAAAAACACAGAACATTCTGCCCGATGCAGATTTGTGTTTTTGAATTTTCATTTTGCGATCCTTGGTGATCCTCTGAACAGCAGCGGTGACTGATTAGTTAATTTAAACACCTGCTCTCCTGATCATCTGTCAGGAAATCTGTGTGGGTCGCTTTGTTTCTGTGTTAATTAAACCGAAATACTCTGAAGCAAGAGTACATGTTAAGGTGACAAAACTTAAGCTGGCATAACTAACCCACTCTCCACTTTCTTTCATTAATATATATATATATATATTAATTAAATCTTTTCCTGACCTGTGGAGTGTGATCCCTTTGGACCTTGTCATCTTGCTGTGTTGACAATATAAAAACTTTGCCTCCCTTTTTCAGATTCTCTGCTTGATTGTGTGACACAGTTTGTGTCAGCGACGTTCCTGACTCAACGCAAAGCAACAGCGCATGTGGCGCACAGTGAGTCACGTGATGTCCAATCCACCAGGTCGCTCAGTGGACTTGCCTTTTACGTTTTACAAAGGAATTTTACAAAGCACTATACCTGGCTGTTAATGCTTTGGATACAGCGTGCAGCTGATGCAGGTACATAAAGAAAAAGGTTGGGGACATATTGTTGGGACTGTCCCCTTCATGCCAGAGTTGGTGGGACATGTCCACACCAGTCCTTCAGGAAGTTACCCTGAGCTTTAAAGAGAGCTCCACTGAATATTAGTCAGTTTTCCACTTTTTAAAGAAATTTCCACGACTCACTGGAGACAAATTGTCATATTTTTGCATCAAAACTGTCAACTTTAATTCATTTGCTTCACCTGAAAAGAGGGAAGGGATTGTGTCCTTGGGATAACGTGTTTCAACATACATGTGGGTCATTACCTTGTGAACAGAAGCTCTAGATTCAGGCAGCTACTTATAGCTGTTTCAAGAAAACTTTATGACTGTGCAGGAAGTGCGATGACCATTATTTGTTTTGGGGACAGGGTTTCATAAAGCTGGAAGGCCAGAAGGGTGTTTTTATTCTCTAGTTATATTTGTGGACCAGTGACAAAAACAAAACAGATTTGCTCAGTCTTCTAATAAATGTCACTGGTGTGGAAATAAATTTATTAGCTAAGGCTTGCAGTCGTGATGGCAAAGATAATAAATAGCAGATATTTTCTGTCAAGTCATGGCTTTTTTCCCTTCCTTTGCTAATGAAAATAAGCCGTGACGCTTTGCCTCAGTCAATTTAAGTGCACAGTTATCCCGGTGTCTGTATGACATTTTTCTTCTTACAACCCCCCCACTCTTTCTCTTCTCAATACTTCTTGGGTTGGCAGTCAGGATTTATTTAAATATCCATTCCTGTAAATCTGGAGAAAATTGTGTACACATGGAATTTATATATATAATCACAGTTTTCATGGTTTTTAGAGAAAATCAACTTCTCTGCCTGCACAACTTTATCACCTAAGGGTTATTTAGTGGCTCCACACTCTCAAAAATGTACCTTTGTTAGATTGAAAGCTGCTATAATTATAGATTTTATATTTCAATGAAATCGAATGAGAAGTTGCATGTGTGAAATGAATCCGTTCTCAGATGAATATAGTGAAAAATAACAACTTGCTATATATATATATATATATATATATATATATATATATATATATATATATATATATATATATATAAATGCAACAATCCACCATGTGGATGCTGTATTTAGGTTTTCATTGTGTTCTCCGTTTGATTCAGCACTGTTACTGAACAGCCATATTATTCCTCTCCGGCTGCGAATCGACATTACAGGGGTTGTCAGGACAACCAGCCATGATTCAGGGAGCCTCAGATAGGCCTCCACCTTGGGCTAGAAGCCTTAGCCATGAGCCCGAGCAGATGCTGGTGCTGTTGGCCAATCACAGGTGAGACACAGGAAAAAGATGACATCATAGGCAAATGAGGACAAATGTGGAAACTATAGTGGTTGTCGTGTTCGCCTGCTTACAAACGCAACCACCATGCACTCATGTTGAATATTTCTGCTTTTCATTGTCCACACCCTGAAAGAAAATCCACATCACATGTGAAAGTTTCAGAGCAAAAACTATGGTAAATATTTTGACTGTAGTGATGAACCTGAAGTCCGAGCCAGAAGGTTTAGATGAGAGATGTCATGTTCACAGATTTTTGGCCAATTTCGGATCTGTAGTTTTTGAAATTCAGAATATTTGTTTTTAATCCTCCTGCTGTAAGGAGTCAATAAGTTTAAACACATCAATATTAGGAGAAGACATGACTTTCTACCTTATATGTGTGTCTAGTAGCTGTCAAAAAACTAATTTAAGGCAAACACAACTGAGTGGGTCTCCACTTGTTAAAAACCTTAATGTCAAATGTTAGCATTTAGGCCAATCACCATGATTAGCATTAACAACTATAAACATCACTCTCTCTACATTTTTAAACACCCTATCTTACTTCTCAGGTTTCCAAATGCAGTTTTTCTTCCTGTTTTGAGTCATCTCTGACTGTATTTTAAACCCCCGTATTAAACATAATTGATTTTGAGTTTTCGTCACACACTAACATCCACACCCCAATGATGTGACCTGACAGTGCCAGGATGTGATATTTACATTTTGTATAAATATATATCAGTCTTCTGTACAATTCTGATTTATCCAGTTGTTGCTTTTTCATATGTCTTGAAATGTCTCTTAAAACCTTAGGAATAACTTTTAGTTTTTCTGAAAGTTATTGAAGTTATTTTTAAATGCATTACTGTTTTACAATAGATTTTGCTCAACTTAGCCAGAACTTAGCCGACAAACCAAAAGTTTGGAAGCAAGGCCAATAAAGAGCAAGCATTTTAAATCAATTTCAGCTTTTTGTAAACTCTTTCAGTGATGTCTGTGTGATCAGACATTAGCTTCTTTAGTTTGTCTTTTAGATACACATTGATGTTCAAAGAAGGGTTTTATTTTTGATTTGCAAAAGTCACAACTACAGTGCAAAAAACACAAAAAACATGACATTTTGCACAACATAAAGCCAGGAATAAATTAATTTGGAGAAATTATACCCTTAGAAAGAGAGATTAAAATACCTGATAATTATAGTATATGATGTGATCAGTGAGTCTTTATGTAATAATCATAGTAATTTGTTTTCTTCCACAGAAATGTAATACTTTTATTATTGTTATTATTATTATTATTGAACATGATAGAAGTATAAACTCATACACATGAACAAGGAATGCAAGAGATATATTTTTGTGCCACAATAATCTTAACAGTCTCAAAAAGTTGTAGGAAGAAGTAGGAAACTTATGAGCTCCAACCTGTAATACCATGTCATATTTTCAGATGGACCCTAATTATTAAATCAAATAAAACATAGCATGAGTTAATTAATTTTCTATTTGATCTGGGTCTACATGCATACCCACACAGTGGTGCTAAATCTCATTCATATTTCTATATCTTGTGAAAATGACCAGTGTGTGTGTATTTTACCCTCATAAGGTGATAAATGTGTAATGATAATGAAACGTTTTGGTTACATTCAAAACCTGAAACTCCCTCCTGTCTCTCGTTTGCAGGTTTGGTCTGTTAAACAGAAAACCAACCTCTGCTGTCTCCTCCCCTGGACCTGCTGCCCGCATTAATATTCAGCCCTTCAGCCAATCAGCCCAGCTGGGTGGATGACGTCATGGGCTAGGGAACAGCGAACAGCCAGTGAAGCATCCAGCCTGCCGAGCAAGCTTTGCTTTTAGGGTCAGGAACTGGTCTGACAAGAGAATGGCAGTCCTGCCTTTAAACCGTCACTAGGACTGTACGGCTGACGATGAATCCAGCGGGACTCCAGGCCCAAAGGCGAGACACCGAGCAGGAGAATGTGAAGACATATTTCAGGTAATTCCCTGTGTGTGTAATGCAATAAGGGATGTGGAAGGGGAGAGCTGGAGGAGGAGGAGGAGGAGGGGAGAGGCTGTCTATGTAGGGGTTGCTTTGTAGCTTTCCTTTTTCTTCCTGCTCTCTGCATTCTGGCCTGCTAGTCAGGCAGCTGTTTCCTCAGCAGACCTTCTCAGCTCCTGGGCTGAGATGGGAATAGATGGCCCCACTGGATGCGTTTTGTCTCACCCCACACTGCATCGCATCACCTCTGTGTACACTCCCTTACACCTCACAAATATAGCATCCCTATTACTTGGAATCAACTGTGGCATTTGAGCAATCCTTGTGTCAGTGAAAGTGTGTGTGTGTGTGTGTGTGTGTGTGTGAAATGCAGCAGCTGCAGTAGCTACACAGAAGCAAGAAAGAAGCAATGCTATTTTTGGGAGCTGCAGGATGGATCAGAGCTGTTCATGCTGATGTGGATGAGCTGGTGATGGATGGTTTATGTGCTGAGGGAAGCTCTTTTTTTTTTTTATGCGAGCTCTCCTCTGCACCGCCTCACTTATGGTCTGTGGGAAGGGATGCACACACACTCGGATCGGAGACGCGTCTCCGTGTCCTGGCTTCCAACATGGTTGCGTGCAGCAGCTTCATGGCGGCTGTAGTGACAGGGAGATATACAACATCTGGTCACCTGACTTTACTGGGGATCGGAGTGGGGGTGGGTTCTGTGAAAAACCGAGCTGATCCAGCTCGGATTCCTCCCCGGCCGTCATCAGCAGAGGAGGATGGAGGAGATGACTGCAGAGCAAGCTGAATCTGTCTCCTCTGCAGCCTCTCTCTGTGTGTGTTGCAGTGGTTGTGTCCTGGCCGCCGGCGTACAGGGAGTGGGAGATTCCTCTCCCAAGGAAGCGCAGTCATCCTGAGCAGGAGCAGGGCCTGATGGGAGACCTGTTGTCTGGTGTGGGGAGGAATATTAGGGAGTCATGTCAGCGACTGAGGGAGCGCCAGATGATCATGGAGGGGAATTGGGGGATGGGTTGGTGAAGGTGCTGCTCTCTTTGAACATTGATCTCCGTTACAATTCTCCCAGAGACTTTGCCCTCTAAGCATCATTTCTCCTGCTAACACTCGTCATTATATAAAGTAGAAGGAACCTATTTGCATACGCTGTACAAAAATACATCTAGCCATATCTTTCTCACTTGCATCAGACTGAACTTGACTTGTTTTCCGTCAGTTGGGATTACCAAAAGTGTTGATATTTACTAAATCCCAGATTATTGAGGAACTTGAAGCAATTTGTGAGTGGGCCATGTGAGGATTCATAGCTTTGTAAATGTTTGAGTTAAATGGATGCAAATCTGTGGATGTATTTGAAGGGAACACCTTAAACTCTGCTTCCTTGTCTGACATCATGGAAAAATCAGAGGAAAATAAAGCAATTTATGAGGAAGAGAGTTTTGAACCATCAGACTGTTCTTAGAAATAAAGTTTCTTTATTTCTAAGAAACATTTGTTTCTTAGAAATAAAAGTGTTTTGGGTTGAAATGTGCGTTTCAGCCCCAGGCCTGTCACAATAACACATCTTCCTGGGCGATAAATTGTAAAGTTATTGCGAAAAACGATAATGTTGTTGTGCTGAGACCATTTTCAAGTAATAATAATGCAAGAACACATCCTTACAGATGAATAAACTTTAAATTCTGATGAACATTTAAAACTGGACCTGGAAGAGATTTTAAATATCCACTATAAATAAACAAAACAGAAACAAAATGAATCATGAACAAAACTATCCTTTAACTGAAACCAAAGCACCAGACTGAAGACTTTTATCATCCAGGTTTTGGTAGAAGAAGAGAAAAACTATAAATTATTGAGTTTGTTTTAATTCATCATTCAATTGATTGATTTATTGATTATTGTGACAGGCTTAATTAGCGTCAAAGCAAAAGCTCTCGTGAACTGAAAATAGCACCAGAATGTCTTTATCCACAGTGAAATTAGTCAAGCACCATCCTGGACTAAAGGAAGAAGCCATTGCCTCAAAAAGAACCAGATTAATGTAATATACTATTACATTAAAAACCTTATTTATTAGAGTATTTTGGTCTGAAACTAAAATTGAAGTTCTAACATTTAAGTCATTTTTAGCAAATATAAAGGCAATATGTGTACAGTTAAAAGTAATGATCTCATTAACCTTTAATTTACCAACTATAAATAATGAATCAGTCACAACAACTGACCTCCGACAACAAAGGTTTATTCTAAAGTGTCTTTTTATGTCTTATACCTAAATACTTTGTTCAAGTGCAGCTCTTTATCCTGCTCTTAGAGAAGGATAAAGTTTTGTCAATCTGCTGAAGGGTCTTCATCAGCAGACAGGTTGACAATCAGTCAGAGTTATGGTGGACCATTAGAGCAGAATTATTCTGTGCTTATGCGTCCTGCCATTCAGCAATCTATGAGACTGTTGCTGGATAATCAGCCTCGATTGCTCTCCTGCTAAGCTTCACACTTCTGCCGCGATACTCCATATGACACTTTCATCATATTCTCATCACACCTTTCTCTATAGGAGTCCGTCACCAGCAAATGGACTTTTTTCTGTTACCATATAGGTAAAAGGTTGTTCTGAATCGTTCTGCATGTTAAATGCACCTCTCTTATGTGCTCTGAAACGAAATGAAAGAGACTCATCTCACAATAGTTGTGTGTGTTTATATGCTGGAACTAAAATACAGGTAGAGTAGCGACCCCCCAGCATTGTGCTTGTACTGAATATAGAGAGGTTTATTGTGGCTGAGCTTTGCACGCTAATGTTCAAAATCACTTTTATGGTTCAAACAAGTTTAAGTACATAAAACTATTTCTATAGTTGATCATAAATGTCTTGTTTTCCTTACTGCTTGGCTGGAACATTTTTAAATTTTTTGTTTTGATTTCTATTATTTCAGCTCATGTCATCTGACCTGAAGTTTTTAAAACAGTCAAGCTAAAGAGAAAACAAATAACTTATTGACCTTAACATGTACAACATGGTGTGTCACACAATCTAACAGCTTTTAACTAAAATAGTTATTTGATTCTATTTAACTTAATAGCAATAAAATGCTTTTTATTACAATTACGCATTTCTTTCAATAAATTTAACAAATTCTCTATAAAAATACAAAATGTTGTTCTGTTGTATCAGGTGTTTTATTATGCTCATATCTATGCTTAAAAAAAACTTAAATTAAAACCTATAGAAGTTTTTCTGTTTTTATTAAATGTATCTAGTAAAGAGTTTAATGAAGGTAGAAAAATTATTTTCTAAAATTTGTTTCTTGAATCACACATTAAAGGGTTGATAAATGTGGTTGTCTTGTGGTTTCCTGCAGATAATGTCTGTCTGTGATTTTTGCAAACTCCAATTTTTTTCCAAAGTGCTAGATTTGCTTTTCTGAGTGGGGATAAGAATGGTAGCCTTCTTTCGGCCAGCTGACCAGCAGGGTGCAGCCACTTATTTTGTGTCTGGAGAGCCATTAAGAAAGTCTCTGTCAGCAAGGTCACCTTGAACTCTAGGAACGATATTCTTTAAAATCTTTGCTATGAGTTTGTCAGACATTGGTGTTTCTTCTTCTTTGTTTTTTAAGTTTTTGTAACACGAGCTGCTTTTATTTGCTGTAAATTGCACAAGGAATGAGTACAAAGATGGGGGAAAGACTTGCGTCAAGGGTTCAAGGGTCAGGAATTAAACTCCAGCTGCTGCGGGGTCGAGCAGCCTCGTACTCGGGGCACTCGTTTTACCGCTACAGTACGCGCCGGCCGGACCAGGCCTATTTCTGATCAGTGAGTGCATAGTAGAAGTAGCTCTCTTTATTCCTAACGGTATCCCTGACAGCACATGGCAGAAGCAGGACTTTTATTTGTGCGCTGAAACAATGTGCGTTTCTTTTTCCGTGCTAGCCTCATTGTCTCCAGGAGTATTAGCGTGCTGTTCTGGGCTGTCCTATGTTTTCCACTTGTCACCGTAACCCAACACAAGCAGCTTCTCTTACCTCAGCCCAGCTAACAAAAGCAGCAGACACAGTACCTCATCTTGGCCTGCAGCCTGCTAACTGGGCCGGCCTGAAACATGATATCGGGACACAGAAAACGCATACAAGGAGACCTCCATCTGTTGAGGGCTGCGCTGCCGCCGTTGAGCCGGGTTATCGTTTCGGGCTCTTGTTGTGGCCCCGTGTGCGGGTTGCTCCTGTGTGTGTTCTTAAGGTCACAGCAGTTCTTGCAGTAGGTGTTTCAGAGCTCCAGTCTGTGTGTCATGGATTAGCATGTAGGATTGGAAGCCATCTGGCCATTTTGTCTTAGATAGAGGAGGGGGAGTAAGAGAGGGAGATGGATGAAGAGAGACAGTGTATCACACACTGACACATTGACACAGCTCCCTCTGTAATCTCCCTGCTTGATGTCTGTTGCTACTTACAGCAGGTTTACTTGCATGTGTGACTTTATGTGTCGCCTACTCCATAGATATCCATGTCGCCTCACCCAGACGTTCAACACAGGAATAGGACAAGAAATGTGTTGGGGGCAGGGCTCCTATGTTAGGGAGTTTGATCTCAGTACGGAAAAAGAATTTGATTATTTTCTACCTCATTGTCTAAATTATTTATGTTCTTCTTTTCTTCCTCGTGTCTTCACTTCTCCATAAGCTTCCTTCTGTCCTTCCTTTCTCCCCTTACATCTTCTGTTTCCTTCCTTACTTCCTTCCTCTTTCTTTCTGTCTTTCTTTTCATGCATCATTCCTCATCCACCTTTCTTTCATTTCTTTTGTTCATTTCCTCCCTTGTGTGTTTTCTCACTCTTTGTCCCTTTCGTCCTTGTGCACTTATTTTCTCTCCTTTCATCCTTCCTTTCATTTTTACCTGAAAAATGTGCAGGAACCCTCTGGGAGGATCTCTGTAGAAGGTAAAACTTGATCCAACCATCAGGAGACATTTTTGACTTTTAAAGGAACGGATGATAAGTTAACTGAGGCTCAGAGGACTTCAGAAACAGTAATAAAAGACAAAATATGTTAAAAGTAATTCCTTTGGAGACGTTTTAAAAACGATGACTGAAAGATGAGCCTTTGAATAAATCTGGGTGTTTTTTATATTCAGACTTTTTCTCGCCTTCTTATTCTGTCATAAATACATTTGGAGTCTGAAATCCCTGATACTATTTAAGATTTGACAAAAACCATAAGAGGCTTATACATCAAAGGTGTTTAAAATCCCAGGTTTTAGACAAACAAATAGATCAGTCATACTTATGTCCATGTAATTTAATTAGTTTAGGTAGAAAGAATCCATTTAGCCACACAAACGAGCTGAACATCATATTTCACCATTTCAGTTTTGCCTTCTCTCTACATTCAGGTGCAAATGCAGTTTGTAGCAACCGGCCACATCTTTGTTTATTCACTTGTTGACACAAAAATGACTCTACAAGATCTGCAGGCTTTTCACGCCCGTCGTCTGATCCATTACAATGCCTGTTTTAAACCTTTCAACTCGACTATAAGCAGGTGGACCAGCTGGCGTGGCAGGAGGGAATCCACTCCCCTAACCGTCTCCAGCTGGCTCTCGAACAGGCCCCCCATCCCCACACTGTTCAAGAAAATACTGCTTTTGTAGATAATGTAGCAAAATATTTCTGGTGCAAAACAGGAAAAACTTCATTTTTATGTTAAAGTTCAGGAAATACTTGTTTTTTTTTTTTTTACCTCCTGAGTTTTTTGTAATGCATTGAAGTCATTAACCCTTTCATGCATAGTGGTCACTGCAGTGGACAGCTGTCTAAAAGCCTTTTTCTTGTGCTTTTTGTTGTTGTTTTTTTTATGTCATAAATGCACACAGACCAGTGAAGTGGACACTAATGCATCATAAAATACACCATCAACTACAGGCCATCAGCTGCAAATGCAATAAATTATTTTTGTTAAATCCAATATGGCCGACAGACAAAAAAAGCCTGCCAACCGACCCGGTCCCTCCTTCTACTGCAGACGACTCTTGCAGGTAAAACAGATGTTGTGACATCAGGTAACCCCTAAAGAACAAAGCTACTGATGTATTTTTCAAATAACAACTTTGTATTTGGAGAAAATTACAATTGATTACCTAAAAAATAAATTTCCAAACTTTTTTCCTACATTTTTTATGCCTTAAGAAAATTTTTAAAAAATGTGAAAAAAATCTTGACACAAAGGATCATAATTCACGCATGAAAGGGTTAAAATAAAGGTTTTGTAATATATTTATTTAGAAATTCCTGACTGAAGTGTGGATATGATTTGACATGGAGACTTTGTTCTTTTTGCTGTAAAGTTTACAGCCTATTTTGCGCTTTGATCAGCTAAATGAATTTGTTTACAGACACAAACAAAATGTTAGATGAGCCTTTTTTAAAAACATCTACTACAGGATGTTTATTCAGATGATTAAATCATAAATCATTTGTTTTTATGCTTTAAAAAGAAGAAAATAAAATGTATACTTTACTTTTAAGGAGCCAATGTGTAAAAGATTCTGTCGAAAAAGAATGTAGAAAATTAACACCATTAGTGGCAAAAATAACAAATACAAAAATGCACTAATCATAACAGTAGGAATCCATTTTATCTCAAAAAAGAGGCCACAAGAAGCCAGTTCTAATTCAACGTTGTGTGCTGCACCAGAACCGCAGATGTTGCTCCGATCAGTCCACAGAGAGATAGAAGGCTCTGATTCATTTATCATTGAGTTCATTCAAACTTTGCTTCTTTCATTGACTAAGCACATTAAAATGCAGCTAACGGAGGGAGAACCTAATTAGATTCTAGCAGTGCTGAAAAGTTAAATGACTTTGCTTTTGTCTTTTGTTTATTCAGTCTCTATTTTTGCTCTGAGCAATAAGCTTGTGGACGGTGACAATGTTGCTGCGCTTTAAACAACACTGGTTGACTTTGTAGCCAGACTGATGTACAACTTTCTGAGTTTTCCACTGAGGAAATCCCTGGTCTAAAACAATTTCCTGAATTCGAACAACTAATTTATAAAATTATTATGAATACTTTGTGGTGATGGAGGAACTTACTCTTTTAAAGAAACAGCAAAGCTTTGGTCAGATGTGTAAAAACTCTTAAAATACATTGAGCTTTAATTGCAGAAGCATTTTCTCACGTCGATTTCTTTTCTAGCCAAGTTTTAATTTGAGTTGATTTATTCATTGGTGGAAGCAATGAAAGTTAGGAAATTATTTTGAATTCCACATTTATTGGCACCGTTATTATTCCCTAAAAGAAATTGCAATCAGAAATGACTGATCTGATGCATGCCAACATTTGTTCAGATTTGAAGGATTATGTTTTGATGCTGTCAATCATGCTCGTGTACATGTTGTTGACACCTTCCTTGACACGTCAAGCTAAAGATTGCTGGTTTGCTACAGCTGTACTGAAGGCAGAAAAATAACCTAATGCAACAGATAAGCTGTTTACTAGCCTGAACTGTGGGGAAGGAGCTACAGCGCAGCAAAGAGCACGCACATACACAAACATGATTGACATTTCTAAGACCCTCCTCTTGACTGTGATTAGCTGTTTTGTGTTCGTGAAAGAGTAAAATTTTGAACCCCAGACAATAACCAGCTTCAGTTTCTTTCCCTGATAGCTCAAAGTTATTTATTTTAGCCGCTGTGAATGGTATTTGTGGCATCCATTTACTGAATTCCTTCAAAGATACATGTATGTGAAATGAGAAAGCGTGTGTGTCTGCGTGTCTCAGAGCATAAATGCGCATTAGAGAGCAGCATAGGAGCAAGTTCAGCTGAACTAAATATTAAATGACAGAGAAAGCTCTCACGCTTCCCAGCAGGAAGGTTTAGGAACGGATGATGCCTGGTAAAATGAGAGGCTGTGGGGATTAAGAAGGCCCTGAGTGCGGACTAACCTGGTTTTTTTTCTGTTTTGTTTTGAATATGGGGAACTTTACACCGTCGCCTGTGAACGGTGGTTTATTTAATAAAATCTGTGTCAACCAGGGGCGAATTTGTGAGTCAGCGTTATTGAATGTGTTTGATATGAGAAACAAATTAGCTACTGGCATGACATTAACGCTATGCTAGGCTCATTAGGCTGATGCTAATTAATTAGTAATGGACAAAATCAATGTGTTGAAGCTTAACATTCGATCAATGTTTATGTAATTAGGGTGAAATAAAATAAAAACTGTGGATAATCTGGATTAATTCTAGTAAATTGTGTGATTTTTAGAACCTCATTCTTTGGAAAAACTGGGATTAAATTTGTCAGATTTATATAAATCACCCTAATGACAAATCTGGCATTAAAGTTAGCATAACTTTTCAAAAGATTAATTCATCAAAAGTTATAGACGGTGACTAAAACTGGATTGGAGATTTTTATGCACTTTGTGCTCTGAGAATAGAATGATAAAAAATATTTAGGAAAAAAAAAAGAGTCTTTTAGCTTCTACATCAGTGAAATAATCTCAGAAATTAAGCTGAGTGTGAGTCTGCGATCTATTGAACTTCCTCAGTATTTCTCTGTGAATGGACATTTAGAGTGCAACAGCAGCTATTGCTTTCATTTAGCTCTGCCTTTGATATTGTGTAATCATGCTCTAGTTGGCATGTTATTATTGGATTTAAGGCTTTTATGCCACCACGATTAAAAGATGTCTCTGGTTATCCCCTGAGGTGCACACAGCTCCTAAAAATACTGGTTGGGAAATAAACGCCGCTTTCAAATTTAGCTTGCTTTGTTGGTTAGAATACAATGGTGTACTTATTATTAAACATTACCATGTAAGGAAGCCGAGAAATTAACAATGAAGTTATTGATCATTTTGTATTGTTTGATTTTTGCATCAATAAGTTGATTTTCAAGCTTTTTCGTCAGCTAAATGTGTTTCTGGAGTGTTTTAGTATCACAATATCCTTCCATAGTCAATGTTTCCCCCCCTATTTATTGTTAAATATGATCCTATAGCGCAAACTGAAATGAGGGTAAACAAAGCGTTCTGGTTCTCACAGGCCTCATATTACAATTAATTTTTTATTACTCAAACAGCTGTTTCATTCTGGTGTGAGCAACAGGCTGAAGTTGTAGTTGTGTCAGAAAACAAAGATTCCAGGAAAAAAGGGACGACATCCAGCAGATGGCCGGAAGCCAGGACACAAACTTTAGCTGGTTGCAAAAAGGGCGTAATGCCTGCATACAGGGTGTTGCTCAACCAGTCCAACCACCATGCAGCAGCCTTTCAGACAGTTTGTGTACTGGCTTTGTAATATTACTTTGGTCAACCAACATAAGCTCAAGGTTTTTTCTAAACCTGCAGAATAAATGGAGGATGTGTACCGCTTACGGCGTTACTAGATAACCTATGAGAGCCTGAATTCAGGTATATAAATTTAGTTATGTTAGAAACTGGCTTGCTGTTGCTAAGCTATAAGAAAAAAAACAAAAACGTAAACAAAGGCCCAGTTTTGAGTGGGACCAGAGTTTATGAGTCCAAGCCCAGAAAAATACGAGTATTCATCTGTCTTCACTCTCCTCTGTCGCATTCTCACCCAAATAAGGCAGAGCGGCCCGGAGCGCTACTGTCTGCATGAAAAACAAACACCGAAACTGTTAGTTATCAGCTGTGGTACTTGTATTTGACTGCAAATACAACCGCTGATAGTGCCTTGAAAAAAGTATTTGTGCCTCTTAAATAGTTTAATAAGTTTAACTACTGAGTTTTATTGGTTTTGATGTGATACACTGATAGCAGGACACAGGGGTGACCCTGTGGTTATAAGTGGAAATAACATAATGAGGTTTTTGTTTTGTTTTTTCACCAACAAAAATACCAACAGCAAAAAGCATCATGAAGTCCAAAGTATACCATCATAGAATAGAATAGAATAGAATAGAATAGAATAGAATAGAATAGAATAGAATGGCAAATGTTCTTTTATGTCTATGAGGAAAATTCATTGTTCTATTCAATGGGAGGTTCAAAAAATAGTTTATGTCAAAGTAAGGTTATTTCTGGAAAAAAAAGTTGAAAACAATTTATAATTTTTCACAAAAAAATCAGAATACATTAAAATTTCTGTTTGCAGTGTGACTAAAAGTGTCTTTTCTAAGACATAAGATGATATGAGCTTTGCAAGAAAGCAGCAGGAGGCAAGTTATGAGTTTCCTAACATCTGCAGGATCATTTAAATAATGTTACAGATGTTATGTTGAACTTGGGACATTTATAAAAATAATTATTAACATATTATTTACACTAAGCCTCCCTTGAAAATGTCCTTTTCCTTTCCAGCACAGTGAAAATACCTTTAGCTGATTCAGAGGTGATCACTTGATTCTGAGAATCACTGGATCAGCTGAGAGGGGAACGGATTCCACCATGTTTTCTGTCCAAATGCACAAAAATGGATTTGGATCTGAGACTCAGGCGTCTGGTTCCCCTCCTCACCTTACACACCCTAACACACAGGACACAAAAGAAGGGACACTTATTTAATCAAAAATGAAAATAAATAAAGTTACACTTAAGATGGCTGTGATAACCAAAGTAAAAATAAAACCAAACCAACCTGTGAAAACGTAACATCCCCGCCGGCTCCATGTCAAATCACACATTAAATGTGATTAAAACCACATGTCATGTTTTGGTTCAGATTCGTTGCCATAGCAACTGACAACAACCCCACAACAGCAACAAAAAAACAAAAACACACAATTATTTTCCACACAAAGAGCAGAACATTCAGTCTGTTGGAGTCTGCTCTCCTGAGGATTTGAATGGGAAAATGCAAAATTTCAGCGATTTTGAAGAAAAAAATAATCAGAACTGGTTAAGCTAAATGCAAAATAGGTTCTTTATAGCGATATAAATTATTTTCTCATGATCTATTATTTTTCCATGATGACAGGTGAAGCTCTGACTGCAGAAAAACCTGTTTTCTGACCGAACGTTAGAATCAAAAAATCACTGAAAACAGAACAAGTCTAAAAACATAATTTCAAAAAAGCTTCTTTACCTCCACAAATATATGAAATCATCAAAAAAAAAACAGAAATCTGTAAAGGAACAGATTCATCTGAACTAGTCATTTTAAATGAAGAGTATTTTAAATCCAGTAAGTGTTTAATGAGTTTAGATTTTGAAACTGTATATTTTTGAGTTATTCTCAAATGCCATAATTTAATTCAGCACCCTTAAAAACCTGTTTAAGGGTGCTGGTGATTTATTATGTGATCACTTTAAGGTTCTGGTGAGACATTCTGTTCGATTAAGAGATGCAAAAAAAAAAGATTTTAGTATTTGTAGGTTAGAAATGTGAACAGCCTAAAAGATAACATGTTAAGAGAGAAAACAACTATATTTTGCACTTTTTTGTTATTTCCTACAGTTTTCATCTCTGTGTGTTTTATAAGTATGAACAGACGTTAATAAAAATAGCTTCTCAATTAACTGGTGGGTACATGTACGCACAGCGCAGTGATTGTGCTTTACTTCATAGGTTTTATTGCTATTAAAAAAGGCCAAGCTTTGTTTATTCTCAGTCTAAATCAAATGAACACAAAGTTGAAACAAAGTTCTGTAATTTTCTAGAATCTTTTGTGGCTTGTTTGATCGATTTCCCCTCTATAAAGCGAGTGTTGCTCGTATTTTTAAGTCTGTGGCGTTGGTGCTGCGACTCTGGGGCTTCAGCCTGACCTTGAGAAAGCAATCATGTGAGCAGCACGTTGACGTCTGTGTGTCATCGCCCCACACTGTGGTTTCGTTGTGCCTTTTTTACTATTTAGTGTTGCTGAGTCTGTTTGTTAAAAGTGAGGGACTGCTGTCTGAAGAGTTGAACAAAAGTGGTCATAATGAGCTGTCCAGAGATCTTTAAGATTGAAACAGATAACAATGGTTAAAGCTGCTGCAGTGGAGTTTCCCTTCATTTCTCTTTATCCTTCGGAAGTCCTCAAACTGTCCATCCCATCCAAGTAATCAGCATCCTTCAAAGACGCCCGGCCAGAGCCAAGGCAAACAGCGAGCGCGTCCTAATCAGGCACATGGAGAGCCGGGCTTATGGAGCCCTTCCCCCACTGCGGGACCATTACTGGACTGTCGGGGGTTCAAAATCGGAGCTTCCTCGTATGTTTGCCATTCAAATAAGCATTAATGTTTAAGGGGCGCAGAAAATTCCTCTTGCCTCATGGATAATTTAATATTTTATGGGATGGAAATGTGAAAATGTTCACAGAAAAATCTGAACTGAGCTGGTTTGTTTTATGGTGGATTCTCCTTCCCATATTTTGTAGCTACTAGAGCCTGTAAGGGTTTCAGATGGAGGCTACATCTGAAACATGACGAAATACGTTTGATAAATTAGCATTCTGTGGATTACAGTGCAACGTTCTTAACTTTCCCCCAGTTTCAAGGAAAAGGAACGTATATCCTCCAGTGCACAACGCTCAGAGACGAGCTTATGTGTGATTTAGAAAGCGACGGTGCTTGTTTCAGGGTCCGAGTTCTCAGTGACTGCCTTCCCTGCATGTCAGTCTGCACAGTAAATAGGTCAGTGTTTTATATGAGTGAAGAATCCCTAATGTCTGAGCCTTCATGAATCTGCCTTTTTCAGCAGTCAGGCCTGCACACCAGCCAGCAGCTTCATGAGCCAGCTGTCAAGCATGTTATTACTAAAACGGACACATGGCTCTCAGGGCTGCAGATCTGATTTACGTCTTTATTTGCTGTAGAGATCTGAAAACTGGTTCAACCTACATCCCAAAATCACCAAACGCAATAATAATATTGCTGAAGAATGTATTCCAGTTCTCAATATATCATGTTTTGCATTTTTGTAATGATTGTTGAACATGTTAGCTGCTCAATAATCATGTTAGCATGTTAGCTACCAACATGCTAGCTAATATTAGCATGGCAGCTAACATTAGGGATCGAAACTTTCTAAAACTGAATCTAGGCGCACACAACAACTGTTTGTTTCTGGTTATTTATGTGCTTCTATCCATCCATCCATTTTCCGTCACCCTTCTCCCTAACGGGGTCGGGAGGTGCTGGTGCCTATCTCCAGCTGCGTTCCGGGCGAGAGGCGGGGTCACCCTGGACAGGTCGCCAGTCTGTCGCAGGGCAACACAAAGACAAACAGGACAAACAACCACACACACCTAAGGAGAATCTGGAAAGCCCAATCAACCTCACAGTCATGTGAGGTTGATTGGGCGGAGAGAACCCACGCACGCACAGGGAGAACATGCAAACTCCATGCAGAAAGACCCCGGGCCGGGAATCGAACCCTGGACCTTCTTGCTGCAAGGCAACAGCGCTACCCACTGCGCCACTGTGCAGCCCGACCTCTAAACAGTTTTGCTCAATTTAAGGTATTTGTCCCGGAATTCATTTGTGTAGTAATGAACTGTTCCTCACCAAGTTCCCCTTTAGACCACGTCAGTGAAGGACCTGGGTTTTAGTGGATTGTAACACCTTTAGCAAACATTTTCACGATGTGATTTGCATCGTTAAACTTTAGTTTTAACGTCGGTCATTAAACGGAAAAAATAATTACGTGTTTTCTTACTCGATATATTGAAACATGGTTGCCATTTGCTTTGCTTGCTGCTTTTATTTTAAAGTTTTAACTTTAAAGTGAATTTAATAGTACACAACTCCTGCCTCGAAGTCGTAACTTCGGTGCTTTGTTTTTATGTCTCTGGGTCTGTAAAGATTTTTGCTTAAAAGAAGTGAAAACAAGCCTCACATTTAGGACTTGTGTTTGTTTCCTTTTATTGTTGCACAGTACCTGTACTGAACTGTGACCCAGAAACCAAGCTGCATGCCAAACAATGATTTACGTGTACCATTACGCCGCTAATAACTTGTGTCCAACATTTATTGCTCCGTTTTGCAGCTCAGCAGTTCACTGGCCGGCCTCCACAAATAATTTACAGCTGCCCTTTAATAACAGTTCTCCAAAATGAAAGTATCCCGATGCTGTTTTCACAATAATGTGTTCATTTTACCTTCTGAAGAGAAAGAAAAAGTTCCTAAAAGCCGAGGAGAAAGACAATGTGCAATTGGGTTGTTATTTAAATTCTTTTGTTTGTTTTCTATATGCTGCACAACAATAGAGATAAATATCAAATTAAATAAACCTCTTGTGGAATTGAAAAGAAGGTTTTTTGTGATTTGTTTATGTTTCACTCATGTTTTTACTGCCTGTTGCAGACGTTTCACTCCATGCAGTGGCTTCCAGCGTAATTTTGCTGTTTTTGGAGACAAATTCAGTTGTAGCTTTTTGTTATGCTCCATCTTCCTACCTTTCCAATCCCGCCGCATCTGGAAATAAACCGAGTCTTTTGTGCCCTGTCAGATTTTTGCTGTCTTGAGCGATGGTTGCATAAAGTCCCTCTAGCCACTGTGAAACCAAATGTGTAATTTTTCAGAGACGGTGCACACTGTTGCAGACCAGGGGAGTGTGTCTTTGTTTGCTAATGTAGGTCTCCACTAAGGGGGCCGCCTGGATGTCCCGCTTTCTGGGACGGCTGTGCTGCATATCACATGATAGGCCTGGCCTCAGGGTGAAGCAGTGAAGCAGTGAAGGAGTGTAACATGGCGGAGGGATGGGTGGCTGGAAGATGAGAATGATGGAAGAGTTTTCTCGTGCCAGATTATCTTAGAGTCAAATCCTGGTTACTTTCACAGCTGAAAAGATTCACTGGACAGCGCACGCCACCACAGCTCGAGAAACCCCAGCATTTCCAGAGCCTAGTGGCAAAATGTTGCAGATTTATGCAATTTTTGGCCTTTTTTTACACACTGTCTCTGTTTAGGATTTCTGAATTATCTAAAGAGTGAAATGTAAATAATAAAAACAACTGTGGTGTTTGGATTTATTCTCTTATCCAAGTAGGGTTTGAACAAACGTGTAAGAAATGAACTTTTTGACCTATTTACGCAAACCTGTGAAACAAAATAACATCACACATTCCCCTGAACAAACCATTCCTAACTGGAAACATGGTGTTAGCATATTGTTGGTGCTCAGCAATAAACAAACAGCCAGAAATCTTTACAACAATGATCTGGAACAAGATAAGTCACTTGTTCCTACTTGGAAACCATAACCCAAGTGTTGCACCATTTCTACTCAAAGATAGGATTTTCACAGTTCCAAGTCCTAACAATCACCTGGTTACAGGTTCCTTACTGGTTTCCATTAACCTCACATGCTTAAAACTTCAGTCTGGAAATGGTGTCACATGCAGCCTGACTGTGTTTCACGTTCAAAATGAAAAAACAACATCTGTAAGCTATTAAAACATCTTGTTACTCTAAAATAATAAAATACTATTCCAATTTTGAACTCTGAATCCCAAAGTAAAGCAGGTTTTCTCTTCTGTTTTCTCCTAAGTGAACCTTTGAATCCTGGTTGTTTAAAGCCTCTTTGTCCTCACTCAGATCTCGTTTCTCTCTTGTTTTTCCTGCCAGGATCTTGTGAGTGCTACTAAAGATGTCTGATAGTGTCGATATTGAAGAGAAGCCACCAGCCCCCCCCTTGAGAATGAACAGTAATTCCCGAGACTCTTCATCAGTGAATCACGCATCTAAACCACTTCCAATGGCTCCTGAGGAAAAGAACAAGAAAGCTCGCCTGCGCTCCATCTTCCCCGGAGGAGACAAAAGTGAACATCGTTCTGCACCTTTTACTCTCCGTTTTATTGCTCATTCGTGTAGTTTCACTAGTCTGTGTAATTAAAAAGAAACTAACATGAGAAATGTGCTATTGTTTATGCTTTTGCAGCGAACAAAAAGAAGGAAAAAGAACGTCCAGAGATATCCTTACCCTCAGACTTTGAACACACAATCCATGTCGGCTTCGATGCTGTTACAGGAGAATTTACAGTAAGTATTCATTTCACTATAAAACAGGTCATTAAATAAGTACGAGTGTTTCTGGAAAAAAAAAAAAAAACGTAACTCTGTAAGCCTGATTATAGGTAATGCCCTAACAGTATTATGTATAAAACACAGTGACTAGCGTTAAAAATATAAAGAAAAACCTTTTCTTGTATGTTTTGTCTGTGATAAAAGTCACAGTTTAAAGACAACCTGGGCACTGCAGACAAAATCTTCTTTATATTTGCATGTTGCACAGTTTGGAAGACAAAAATATTTGGAAATGTGCAAGCTTTTAAAAATTAGTGTTTGTGAACATATTAGGAGACGGAAAAAATATGTTTTTAGTTGACAGAAATGTTGGTAAATGTAAGATGAAAAACTGTTAAATTACAGAAAATATTCTTGTGCAAATTCAGTAAAAACAGAAAATGTCCTGGTAATTTTCTGCCAGTACATTTTCAGTTTTTTATGGAATTTCCGTCAAAAGTTTTTCTGCAATTTAAGTTATTTATGGTAAAAATAAATAACTTAAATTGCGAAAAACATTTTGATGGGACTTCTGTAAAGAAACTGAAGATGTACTGGCTGAAAGTTACCAGGACATTTTCAGTTTTTGTTACTGTGTACATTTTTAATAGGGAACCAGACTTCTGCATCTACATGTGCATAATGCAAATGAAGAGTGAAATTAACACTTTGAGTTAATTAATTCACCAAAGTGCATAAAAAATGAGACATTAGCAGTCTTACACAGTTAAGGTTTTACATTTTCATCTTCTTTTAGCTTGTTTATTTCGCTTTAAATGTGAGCGGCGTGTCTGAGAAGTCGAAATCTAATTTTCAGTCCCCTATAAAAGCAACCTTTGCACTGAGGATAACATGTTCTGCTCTATTTGACTTTCAAATGTTTGGGTAATGCCATCAGTGACATCAGTGACAACTAGTTCCTTGTTCATATGGAAAGCTATGTGCTGGTGGAAAACAGAGCTCCATTTTAGCTGTTTTAAACCGAACACTCGCTTAAGCTCGTTTCATGCTTTTCCAAGAGAACAGAGTGAAATACTGTTGAGTCGTCCCTGGATCGCTATCCAAGTATCATTTTTCCTGAGCCCCTTCTGACACCAGTTATATAGCAGTGGCTATTTTCAACAGAGATTAAGCTTTAAGTGTAAAAATGTGCAGAGAGTGTGATGAGACACGGGTAAATGGCATTAACCCGCACTAAAAGACTGTCCATCCGAGAGGATTAAAACGCATAAGAAGACACAATTCCAAAAATATATAAAAGTGAGGCAATACCTCCGATACTCATGGGGGCAGTGTAGCTCATGTGTTGCTCAGTGTAGTTCAGTGTAGTTCATGTGTAGTTCAGTGTAGTTCATGTGTAGCTCAGTGTAGTTCAGTGTAGCTCAGTGTAGTTCAGTGTAACTCAGTGTAGTTCAGTGTAGTTCAGTGTAGTTCATGTGTAGCTCATGTGTAGCTCATGTGTAGTTTATGTGTAGCTCATGTGTAGTTTATGTGTAGCTCATGTGTAGCTCAGTGTAGTTCATGTGTAGCTCATGTGTAGTTTATGTGTAGTCATGTGTAGTTCATGTGTAGTTCATGTGTAGCTCATATGTAGTTCATGTGTAGTTCATGTGTAGCTCATATGTAGTTCATGTGTAGTTCATGTGTAGCTCATATGTAGTTCATGTGTAGCTCATGTGTAGTTCATGTGTAGTTCATGTGTAGTTCATATGTAGTTCATGTGTAGCTCATATGTAGTTCATGTGTGATCAGTGAAAGGAACAAAGATGATAAAAATGGCTGAACTTCACTTTGTTCCACTGTATTCAAAGCAGGGGTGTCAAACTCCAGTCTTTGAGGGCCGCTGTCCTGCAGTTTTTAGATGTGCCACAGGAACAGAACGCTGGAATGAAATGGCTTAATTACCTCCTCTTTGTGTAGATAAAATCTCCAGAGCCTTAACAACCTAATTATTCCATCCAGGTGTGGTGCAGCAGAGGCAGATCTAAAAGTTGCAGGACTCCGGCCCTCGAGGACTGGAGTTTGACACGCCTAATTTAAAGAGTTGCCTCTGCTTCTTTGCATGTTTTTCAGGAATGTACCTGATTTAGGTTTTCTTTAAAGTTTCCATGTTTGCTATTTTCCTCTGAAACTCAGAACTGCCCTTCAGTGGCAGTCATGGAAATGTAAAAAACGGGCAGTGATGCCTGAGAATGTTGGTAGACTTATCTTCTTGGGTAAAGAAAGCATAAATAAGCTTTAATAGACAACTTTGGGTTACGGTGAGACTTTTTGGACCTAAAAGGTCTAGGAATAATATTTTTGAGGGACCTGAAGAAAAGTGGGAGAAAGGTCGCACGCACTGCAACACCTTGACTTATACTCCTGTGTCAACGCGTGTCCTCTTCAGGGAATCCCAGAGCAGTGGGCACGGCTCCTGCAGACCTCAAACATCACCAAACTGGAGCAGAAGAAGAATCCACAAGCTGTGATCGACGTGCTGAAGTTCTACGACTCCAAAGAGACCGTCAACAACCAGAAGTACATGAGCTTCACCTCGGGAGGTAATCAGACACCAGCAGCCAACACTGCAGAAAAGTATTTCAGATTAAAATCAGAATGTAAAATATTTTTGTGTTTTTTTTTGTTTTGTTTTTCTTTTAGACAAGACAGCGCATGGATACATTGCAGCAAACACTCTGGTGAGTTTTGTGTCCCTAACTCTACTTTGGTTGGTGTTGGGTTTTCTTACTCTATAATATGTAAGATTTCAAATTGGTGAATGCAGAATTAAAAAAAAAAAAAAAGATAAAATATCTCATTGTAAAAGAAACTTTAACAGGTAAGTTCCAACAAATGATTTTATATGTAATTTCTCACTTTTCTTTCACTGACATTTTCTGGGGAATTTCTGCAAAACACACCTTAAGATGAATCCCACAGATTTCTGTTGTTCCCCTCTCGGGGCTTTCTTCCTTCAATATATGGCACAATTCTCCTCATTTTCCACTCATACAAAACAGTTTTGCAACTACGGCAGAAAAATAAGTGACTGCAGAGAGAGGTGTGCTGCCTATTGCTTTTTTATTTTTTCTCCCCGATCCACTCCCAAATTCAAAACGAACATAGACAAAAGCTTCATGGAGGCTCAGCTGCATGTAGAGAGATTCCCGCTGTGTTGACCTCAGTTATCTATGCTTTGAATAGCGCAGCCTGCATTCACTGGGTGAGGAAGAAGAGGAGAAAGAAGAGTGTATGGCCCAGGGGGAAATCCACTGGGATCTCTTCATGCAAGGCCAGTGAAGGGTAAAAGGGTGTGGCGGTCAGTCAGGGAGCAAAGCTTTCAAATGCATTTCAGTGTTCGGCAGCATCGAGAGGTGACTCAGCGATTGGCTTCATTGTCACTGAAATCCTGAGCTAATGTAAAGAAAATGATCACCAAAGACAGACAGCAGGACTTTATCACGCTGCTGATAACCAAACTGATGTGCATTTTGCATTAACTGACCAACTAATGCAGCGTTTTGCTGTGTATTAACTCACCAGAGACTGCAGAACTGCTTGGTTCATGCTCTCTGTCAGTCGCTGTCAGATATTAGCTTCAGTCAAGTTTGGTTTTCACTACTTTTAATAAAAAAGCTAAAAAAAAATTAGATAAATGGAGGTGCTGCCAGTTTTAATGTCTCATTTTGGAGACGATCTATGAAAAGCTGCAGCTTTCTTATATTCTCACATGGTCTTTATTTGACCCACATGAAGAAGAGTCCAAAGGTTTGAATATGCTGTAATTCCAGTGTAAGGCGCTTCTACAAACCCACAAAACTATGAAAAGTGGGAACCTGGATACGAGGCACATGTTGGGTTATATGATTATGTACTCTGTGAAAATGTTTAAAAATATTAAAACATACTTTAGCTACGTTTTAAATACAAGGAGGTAAATGGGAAAACGTCCACTGTACCTGTTTTGAACTGCTAAACATCAGAAATTAAAAAAAATCTCTGATGCCTTCACAATATCAAACTACTGGACTTCTTTTTGAAAGTTAATTCAGATGAATCATTCAGTCAAGAAGGTAAACTTAACTATGGTAGAAATCAGATCAACGTTGATGCAAAATGAAACGTCTTCATGGAGCAGTAAAATGCAGACAGCAGGATAAGTGTTATGACCATCCAGAAACAGTAATGGAGATGTGATTTACTTCTGCATACCTTCAATTGATTTTTATTGGCAGTTTCCAGAACAAATGATGACATAACGTTTTTGCACCTGCATCTGCTGACGCATCTTGAAGTGGAGAGGGGAATGTTGTTTTGAACAGGAAGCGTATTTAATTCCCGCCACGTCCTCCCCTCATGTTGTGTGTTGGGGGATAATGAAGCCCTCTCTACTCCCCACCCTGCCTCCTCCTCTATACTATACACCTAGACTCACTCTCTGTATGGGTTTGTTTTAAGTAAATCCTCCCATTTTCAACCTTCACATTCAGAACCGACTGCTGTCTTCTGGGCCTCCTGTCAGCCTTAGAACCTGCAGCGCATTATTTGACAAGGTAACTCCTCCATATTACTTTCCACATGATGTTCCTCTACATTGGCTGTGAAGCCAAATTCAACTATTTGATGGCCTAATATTGACGGAGCCGTCCGGCTGTTTTTGCAGTACAAATATTCAATTTCAGAGGCACTTGTATTGATATTTCATGGGGGTTTGATTGGCTCTATTAGCTTTTGATGTCTTGAACAGATTCATTTCCTTCTGAAACGTCAAACAGGGAATCATTTTTGTGGTTTTCTTTGACTTGCCGTCTCTGAAATGGCAGGACAGTCGCATATTCCACAGAGGACTGTAATGGCTGTCAATCTGCATGTATGAGCTCATATTTTAACAATTTAATCCACATTGCCAATAATCTGCCTGTAACCTCATCACCATTTTAGACATTACTGCATGGCTCCCAATAAAAAAGGAGCACACACACACACACATGCACTGAGCACTCCTCTCTGCACTGCAGTCTTGGCCCTGTCTTCCTCGAAGCGAGTCAGAGGCCCAGTCTGTCTCAATGAAGGACTGGGACTTTGCTTTTAATCACCAGAACTAAGCTGCACCACTTTCATTAATGCATGACGAGAGCGGATGAAGTGTTTCCATTCCATAAGAGGAAGATGATCCAAGGCAAATAATGTTCTTGGATGGAAGGGGAAGAAGAAGAAAAAGAAAATGGCAGCGCATTTGGCGTATTAAATATGCCTGATTAATCAGACTAATTAAAAGGAATCAACAGGGTGACTGCGGCTCATCTAGATGCTGCCCACCACCGGGTTGAAGTATGTCAGAGCTCAGCGCAGTTAAAGATGTAACGCCTTGCTAGTTAAAAATTCATCCCCATCATGGCACACCTTACTGGAGCCCACAGAGAAATGCACTGAATGCAACCTCACTTCCCCTTTTAGTTCTTCAATCATATATGCTTTTCGTGCCATGAACATGACTTTTCCCTGACTTCACCTCAAACACGTTTTGATCTCGATGATCACTTTTTTTTTATTTTTATTTTGTTTTTGAATACTTTCGTTGAATGATAATTAGAGATGCACCGATCTAAAATTCGATTTCTGACATCTGTTTGAAACAACAACATTTAAAAGAGTTTCTCTTGCTACCCCGTCTTTAGCAGCCTTTCAGTATTTATCTATGAAAAAGAAAAAAGGTCGTAACATTAATGGGAGATTGTGAAGACAAAATGATTGCAGAGTTTAAATTTTAAACTATATTAGAGATGAGTGAGTTTATTGTGGGAAGCATTACAAAAACAGTGATCTCTAAATGTGTCTTTCAGAGGAATCTTTCTCAAACTGCGTTACCAGTGGAACCTACTGGTGGCACTGGAGCTGCCGATAAGACGAGTTCTCAAGAAAAAAATAATTCCCACTTGTGAACAGTGAATCAAAACCAAGCGTGACGACGTGTTCGCTGCCTCCTTTAGCACATGTTCAATGTTGGAATGACGACAAACCAATTTCAAGTTAGTTGTAATTTACTGATTTGTGCACTGACCAGGCTAACTACTATTAGCGGCTACATTAGCATTAAAAACTAGTAATAAAAGATCATAACTCTACAGCTACAGTTAAACTAAACGAGGTTGTGTAGAACCAGCTATTGATTTGGTGCAGTCTAAATCGCCAAAATGAAAATCCTGATAAAGAGATTCCTTTTTTATTTTGGGTATCATGAAGGTTTATATGATAGAAAACCATATTGGATGACGAGGTTGTGATTGACGAGACGCTCCTTAATTGTAGCATTTCAAATTGTATTTTTCCAACATGATTTTGAACATTTTAACTGGAGTTAAAATAGAACACATATTTAAAGAACAGTCTTAATCCGGTAATTTGGTGCCAATTGATGACATTTAATGTCTTAATGTAGATGCATGGAAAGCTTGGTATTAGTCAAGGTGAACCACTACCGCAGCGATGGTGCAGGGAAAAAAACCATAATCTCTCTGTCAACATGAGTCTTAGACATGTCTTATAATGCTCAGTTATAAAATATGTCTTCCTTTTAAACCCCAGACTTACAACATATATAGCTAATTTAATAGTGTGCGCTCACTGTTAGGAACAATATTTTAATTTTGAGTTTGAAAATTGGTTTTTACTGGTCACCAGTCAATATCTCAGTGCATCTCTAATGATAATTTAAGTTAAATCATTAAATTATTTATTGTGGTTCCCACAAGTACCCATTTTTAGCATTTCACTCAAGGAAAACACAGATCTTGAACGTGTAACCTGGCTGGTTTGGGGAACGCAGCCTGTTTATTCCTGGTGGTAACAAATCAAAACAGTGTTACATTTGGGGAGCATGTGAGGATCTGCACAAATCGCATTAATTAAATGCTACATTCACCTCTTCCGACTTGAATCTCTTCCCATCCAGGGTGCCAAAACGTCAACAACAGAACCCCCGATTGCTCCACCCGTTTCGGAAGAGGAGGACGAGGAGGAAGAGGAAGAGGAGGAGGAAGAGGAAGACGAGGACGACGATGACGAGCTGCCCCCGGTCATCGCCCCTCGACCTGAGCACACCAAATCTGTAAGTTCAGGAGCCAGCGGTTCGTCAGGCCACTCAGCTGCTGTCGTCACTGTACATCCTGGCTCTTGTGATGCAGATCTACACGCGCTCCGTCATGGACCCACCAAAGCCCCCCGCCCCGGTCAAAGAAGAGTCAACTCCTCCAGAGTCGCAGGTTCAGTCTGACAACACCTCCAACACGATGTACCGCCACACCGACCGGCAGAGGAAGAAGTCCAAGATGACAGATGAGGAGATCCTGGAAAGACTCAGTACGTCTTTAAACATCTTCAACATAATGGATTATAACTCCTTATATAGACAAATCTGAGAGAAATAAGTTGGTTTTTTTTACTTTATATAAAACTTTGGCAATAATAATTATGGAGTGTGATTGAGGGTATTCATACAAAAACATTAAATATCGGATTAACCCTTCCAGACCCAACAGATCGGCGACGAACCAGACAAATTTGTAGTACCATATTTCCACCACATATTGCGCTATCTGAAAAATTCCAGCGGTTTCTGAAAGGGGAGACGATTCGCTTTCCAGCCAATATCGGGTTATTACGGTAATTTCACTCCCGCCGTAGAAGAGAGTGAAATTAATCTGAGGGACGGTAAATTGTGAACATAAGATGTTGAGAGTTCCAGTTTTTATAGATAAATTTACTCACATTTCTAAAGGAATGCATACAATTGAAATATGCAAAAATAGTAGATTTGAAACTATCAAAGGATTAAAGTCTTCACAATTATACACACTGCCTCCTATATACACATTCACTCTTACCGATATTTGGATAAATTTCCCTTTGCTATCAAAAAGCTTTCAGTTTACGTTCCTGCTGGATGTTTGACATTTGTTCTCACCAGGATTGATGGAGCTCATTTAGGTTGGTCTGGTCTGGCCTTTTTTAATCATAGTTTATACATTTTTAATAGGATTGCATTTGGCGCAGCAGTGTACAAGTTTCTGTTGATGTAAGGCAAAGCTCTATTTGTGCAATTCACCAGGACCACTTGTTGCAAAAATGACTCACAGCTCAAAGCAGAGGCCAAATTTTGGTATCTTTGTTTGTTTGTGTCAACTTGGTTTACTGGTTTTCCTGCTGGTTCCAGTATGCAATAGCCTTGGCCTTAGTGGTTCCTGGATTCTTTGTAAATATTCTGACCAATTCCCTTTCATCACAGATGAACAGCTTGTGTCAGGTGGTTGAAACCTGGACACAATGAAGTGTTTCTAAAGGATAATGATCCCAAAATACATCAAACCTGGTTTTGTAATGGAAGAGCAGGCTAACATTAAGCTTTTGGGAATGGCCCTCAGCTCAAGTCTATTAAATATTTGTGAACTGTTCTTAAAAGCCGGGCCCTTACCAGAAAACCATTCAATTTAAATGAGCTCTAGGAATGTACCCACTGTCAAGAAGCGTGGTCAGATATCCTGCCATAAACGTGTTGGTGACAAAGAGACTTTTATTCAAATATAATGATTCATTTTGTTAGATTTGTTCTTGTTTAGATATTAAAAATTGCGCAAAACACTTTTTGCCCTGATAGTATCCGTGTCAGTTTGTATTTTATTTCTGATCTTCATTAGTCTATATATACAATATGCAGGTTACTCGACTGGAGGTACAGTAGTTGTCTTGTAATCCGAAGGTTGTTGGTTCAATTCCAGCTTCCCCCAATTTCCAAAACAATGAAAGAACTGTTGTATGAATGTTTATGCGTTCTTAAGTTTGACTGGATGAACGTGGCTGCAATAAAAAGCTCTTTTAAGTGCTTTGCATTACGAGAAAAGGAAAATAATTTCTGTGCATTAATGTATTTAATTAGTCTGCTGCCTGCCTGTGATAAAACTTCAGCTTGAATCACCAGGAATCCATTGTGGGGATCAAAACAGGAATATGCAGCCGGGATGCTGATTATGTCTCTGTTCTCTCCGACTCAGGGAGTATTGTCAGCGTGGGGGATCCCAAAAAGAAATACACACGCTTTGAGAAAATAGGACAAGGGTAAGTCTCTTCATGGCGAACCAATGAAATCAGTCTTTTTTTTCTTTTTAAAGCATCAGTCTCTGCAAGAGAACCAAGAGCAGCTTAGGATAACCGTGAGAAAAGTGAGCGGACAGGAAATGAAAACTGAATCCCAAAATTATGGAAACACAGATTAGCTCCACCAGCTAGCTGCCTCTCTCCACTTCTCTTCATCTTTAAATGCTTTTTTTTAATTTTTTTTTATTCATGACTCCTCTGTACAGATTAAGAAAAAACATGCACTGGTTGTAATCTTCACACCATGCTCAACATTTCCATATTTGATCAAGTGGAGAGCTGAAGACTGGCTAGTTGTAGGTTTACTCTCTGCTCTCTTATCTTGGATTTATTACCACCAGAAACTACTTTATAATTCATAGCCTGTGAAGGAGGAGAGAGAGAAAGAATCAGCAGCAGGAATTCAGAAGAAGGCTTTTAACTGGGAGTTAAATACAGACCTAACTCCATTCATGCCCCTTGAAATTTTACATTTTACAAACACAGCCTTCAATGTATCCTATTAGAATTTAATTTTTTAGACAGAACAGTTCATAACTGAGCGACGTGGGGAAAGAATATGTGGTTTAATTTCTAAGATGCATCTGTATTACATCCTTTTAACTCTGACAACAGGCAATAAAATTAAGTAAACAAATTGCTTCCAGTCTCTTAAGAAGCTCTGGAAATCATCCAACTTAAAGCAGAAAAAAACCTGAAGTCTTTTTTGTTGTTTTTGCTCCTGAAAGTCAAAGCTAGAAATCATAAGTCAAGGTGTCATCATGTACTCAGATCTGAACTGTAAATACCAAATAAGGATCAGCGGTAAATCAGTCCACAGGAAACAGGATCTGGTCCACACTTTGGTTTCCGGCGCATTAACTTTTTGAGGAAGAATACAGATCAGTGAAGGTAAATAGAAAATCGAAGCTCATCCAAAATAGTAAACGCTTAAATCAGTGTGCTGGCTCCCTTTTCATAAAGGGTAGGAATTAAAATTTTGTTGATGGTCTTCAGAGTTTAAATGAAAACTTGAAATGTGTAAAAACTGTTTCAAATCAGAACTGAGATAAAAATCAAAAGCGATCCTAGAAGAAAAGCGGCTCCAGAGGATCAGGGCAGAGGTTCCGCTTTCAGCAGAACACAACGATCAAAATAGTCAAAGTCCAGACCTCAATTCAACTGAGAATCTGTGGCAAGACTCAAATCTGACTGATATCAAGCTGTTTTTAAAGAAAGAAATGTAAGAAATGCAAGATTGTTGATATGCACTGTTGACTGAAACATTCCTCAAATAACTAGCAGTTGACATCAGCGAAAAGCAATTCTACGCAAATGCGCTCAACATTTTCATCGGTAAAAAAACAATGTAAAACGTCACTAAGCAATTCTAAAGGTTTGTGGTGAAAAAGTAGTGCGCCGATGAAGAATTTAGAAATATTAATTATGTCCATTACTGGTGTAATCCATAGTTTTGTACCAGCTTAGTTTTAGCTGAAGATATTTTGATTCATGCTGCAAAATCTAATTTTATTGCAGTCTTTTTTTGTTTGTTTTAACGTTGTATGTTTCTCTTTTAATTCTGCTATTTTGTTTTTTCAGAGCGTCTGGCACTGTTTACACTGCCATCGACATAGCAACTGGTCAAGAGGTAAAGTGTAATGTTCCTCTCTGCTAATTTCTCCTGCTAATCTTTGTCTACGTGGAGCCATAAATATCTGTGCTCTCAGGTGGCCATCAAGCAGATGAACCTGCAGCAACAACCCAAGAAGGAGCTGATCATCAACGAGATCTTGGTGATGAGGGAAAACAAAAACTCCAACATAGTGAACTACCTGGACAGGTGAGTTGTTTGAAAACCAGAACCAAAATAACCTTTCTAAAGGTTATTTTGTCAAACAGATAATCCAAATTCAAAGATTTTCAGTTTCTAAAAAAAAAAAATCAATGCAGCTTATTTAGAATATTCAGTTAATAATATTTATATATTTATATTTATAAAACCATTTAACTAGCCTCTGTGGACTAAGTGAACATTATTCAGCTTTTACTGTAGTAACACTGAGGAAATGTCTGATCCTCCTTTTTATATAATTTTCTCCTGCTTCTACAGATTTCTTTCTCTCTCCTTTTATGAGTTGGCTGAACTTATATTGAGGTGAAACACTGCCACCTAGTGTTTCAAAGCAGCAGGAACGTACAACAGTGGAAACTGTTCATTTTCTCATCAGCTTTTCTGTTGTGGTCACATCTTTGCTAAGTAACAACCATGTAGATCTATAATGTGTTTTTACAAATAATGCTTTAGCCTCCATCCCACAGGCAGTGGTTTGTCAAACAGATGAGGCTTATTGTAAAGGAAAGATTCATTCCTTTCCTGCAGCTACCTGGTAGGAGACGAGCTGTGGGTGGTGATGGAGTATTTGGCTGGAGGCTCGCTGACGGATGTTGTGACTGAGACCTGTATGGATGAGGGCCAGATCGCCGCCGTCTGCAGAGAGGTAAGGAACCAGGTTTGGAGATCCATAGTGAAATGAAAGTCTCAAATTTGATTCTAGGAACACGGATGCTGAATGTATGTGCCTCTACTTTTGTCCTCATAGTGTCTCCAAGCTTTGGACTTTCTACACTCCAACCAGGTTATCCACAGAGACATAAAAAGTGACAACATCCTCTTGGGGATGGATGGATCCGTGAAGCTCAGTAAGTCATGTTTAAAGATTGGTAGCGAAAAGTATCTTTTTTTAGAGAAGAAAAGCCAATCGGAATGACTTTCCTCTGCCTTCCTCTGCAGCCGACTTTGGCTTCTGCGCCCAGATCACTCCGGAGCAGAACAAGCGCAGCACGATGGTGGGAACCCCATACTGGATGGCACCGGAGGTGGTGACCCGAAAGGCTTACGGACCAAAAGTGGACATCTGGTCTCTGGGAATCATGGCGATAGAAATGGTGGAGGGAGAGCCACCTTATCTGAACGAGAATCCACTCAGGGTAAATACAGTCCAGGAGAAGGTTGTTGTTCATTTCATTGTGAGGTGCAAACTGACTCTGCATCAACTGCGTCAATAAAATGCCTCGCAAGCACATTCTGCTGCATTGCAACTATGAGCTCTGCTGTATTTTGTTGTTTTTTCTTCCAACATCCAGTAGAGGTTAGGATAATTTGGCCTATCGCATGAAGTTCTGATAGGAGGGAAGTTTGGTGTTTAACTGAAAAGGTTCAACTGAAAGCAGAGTGTAAGTCATGTTTTACTGTCCCACAGGGGACTGGAGCCACTTCACCATATAAAGTATAGCATGAGTCAACTGAACATCAGATATTATAATGGGTGTAACTCACAATGAATTTTGAGTATTGGTTAGCTTGCATATCTAACATAGAGATAACTCAGCTGTTAAAAAAAATCCTTTTGCTTCTTACTGTAACATAACACTTTATGATCAAGACACAGATTATTGGATTTTTATGAATGGAAATAAAGAGAGATGTAATGATGATCAGAAGAAATATTTACACGGAAAAAAATGGAGATGCATGTTTTTTGCTGGATTTACGTAAAGGCAATGTTTAGACTTTCTTTCTTTGATTTAATATTTTCAAGACATCTGGATTTAAATTTTAAACGTATCATTACGTTTGACTGCAGGCACTTTACCTGATAGCAACCAACGGTACTCCAGAGCTGCAGAACCCTGAAAGGCTCTCATCGGTGTTTAGAGACTTCCTCAACCGCTGTCTGGAGATGGATGTGGACCGCAGAGGCGCCGCCAAGGAGCTGCTGCAGGTGAATATCTAAATTTAATTATTAAAACTTCATGGCAGTTTTTGTCCCAAATATTTGGGTATTTTTGGTTTCAACAGATCATAAAATATAAAAATATTTTTGAAGATTAAGCAAATTCTGGGTATTTTCTTTTTGCAAGAAAAAATATTCTGAGTTCTAATATGGGAGGTTATTTCGCTTATAAATTTTCATCAATATTAGGAATTATTGCCTTAACATAAACTCCTATTTCTTGCTGAAAAGTGACTTGTATGCAAATTTTTTTAAATTTTAAGTGTCTTAAGAAATTTGTGCTAAAAACTAAACCAAAACAAATTGGTAAGAAGTTTTGTTTTTGCCACAGAAAAAGATTTATCCTGCCACTTTTATTGTCCTTTAAAAGGATTTGCCAAAAGTTGAATAAGATTGAATTATTCAGCTCAGTCCATTGCACTGAACGGCATGGAAAACCTCATGGTTATTTCACCGAATACTGATTTCTAAACTCTTCCTGGGTTCAAACTTTAGTATTGTTGTCTCTAAGTTCATTTGAACTTGTTTTCTTTGCATTATTTGAGGTCTGATACGCTGTATTTATTTAGTTATGATAATTCTCATTTTCTGCAAATAAAAACAAAATTTTTGCTTGGAATTTCAGACATGTTGTCAGTCGTTAATAGAATAAAATAACAAGGTTGATATTACTCAAACATAGACGTATAAAGACTAAAAGTGATCATTTTAAGTGGTCTCTCAAGTTTTTCCAGAGCTATTCTCCATCTGTGCACACATGTATCGCCTGATTCTCACAATCTTAACCACAAGTTGACAGAATCTCTCCTGTCCATGCTTTCATCTCCTCCTCTGTGCCTGCAGCATTCCTTCCTCAAGCTGGCGAAGCCTCTTTCCAGCCTGACGCCTCTGATTGTAGCTGCTAAGGAAGCCATAAAGAACAGCAGTCGCTGAGGGTGGGGCTCCCTGTCCAAGCCAAAGGCCGGAGCGCTGCCGCTGATGCGTTGCTTCATGACAGCAGGGGTTTGGGTGAACGGGGCGGGTTTGTGTGACTGACAGTGACAGCACAAGGGCATGAGACCCTCCCCCAGCCGCCGCCACTCGTCCTCCAGGCCTCGTCTCTGGGACGGACATCTGGCTTTGCAGCCTCTCGGCTACGCTGCTGAAAAAACAGACCTTGCCTCCTTGTTTACTTCTCCAGCACTGTACATGTAGAGCAGTCTATCACAAGTATGTCAAACATGCGTGTGTGTGTGTGTGTGTGTGTGTGTGTGTGTGTGTGTGTGTGTGTGTGTGTGTGTGTGTGTGTGTGTGTGTGTGTGTGTGTGTGTGTGTACGTGTGTGTGTGTGTGTGTGTGTGTGTATGCGTGTGTGTAAGCAAACCGTGCACTTCTGTTCACATCATGTCTTGTTTTGGGGAAAATCGCTCCCTAAACATCTGAGGAAAAATAGTTTAGGTAAAAGTGAGAAGGAAAGGTGCTTATTCTCCAGAGTAAAAATAAAAAGCTACTGCAGCAGCGAAACGGAGAAACTAAAATTTCTTCCCCCTCCCGGGTTAGGATTGGCTCTGTTCCCTCTCGGTTTGGACCCGACATCAGCCTGCATGACCGTGGTTCTGTGAAGAAGCACCGCTAACCCTCTGCAGATCGCCTCCTCTGCTGTGTGTTGTGTGTTGGTGTGTGTGTGCGCGAATGTAGGGATGCAACTACCGGAAGAGGAAAACAGATTCAGGAAGGATTTCTCCATGACTCATGAAATCTTTTCCAAAATCAATTTCTGCAATTCTTATATATTATTTCTGCTCAACCTCTTTTTACAATTTTTTTTTTGCTGTTTTAATCCCTGGACATAAATTCAATTTCATTTTTAAATTTGGTTTATTTTAAATTTCATTATTTATAATATAATTTTTGAAACATTTTGACACAAACTATCATTTTAAACATTATTACTCCTAATTTTCTAGCATTGGTGTTTTGTTTTTTGTTTTGTTTTCATACAGTGCGATGCAAAAAGCCTTTCCACGTTTTGTCATGTTGCAAACATCAGCTTTGTATATTGAAGTTTGACTTTATTTATGATGCATAATTGTGAAGTTGAAGGAAAATGATCAGTGGTTTGCAGGTACGAGGTGCCATTGAGCAGATTTACTTCCTGCATTGTCCTGTTTTTAGCTCCATGTCTCTAAAATGTCTTTTTATTGATTTGCTTTTCTTTTTAGTCCAGCTGGATTATCATATCTTAGTAGTTGGACTCCTTGATTTATAGGAACATAAAATGCTACATAAAAAAGGCGCATTACACCTTTAATACATATATTTTTAATTGTAAGCTGTGCATTTTTTTCCCCTTCCACAATCATGCTCTACAATCTTTTATTTGTAACATGATGTTTGTGGTTATAAAATGACAAAATATGAAAACAGATTCGGTAACTTGAATACTTTTAGAACATCTGATATGGTTTGGATGAATTAGGAGAAAAGTGGTGAATTAAGAAGATGATAATCCTGAATTCAGTCTAAAGTCCATGATTCTCATCTGTCCTCAAACTGTGAGCAGAATATTAAATCCAGTAGAAATATCTCATTTACAAAACAACAAAATGACATCTTTTTATTATAATTTTAATTTTCCTTCTGAATGTTAATATTAGAAGAAGCCTGGTCAGGTGAAAAACTTCACGTCCTTCTGACATAAACTCTAAGTTGCTTCTCGTCCAAACTTTCGTCTTTTTTCCCCCCGTTGTGTATTTTGACGTATTTCTCATCATATTTTGTTAGTTTTCAAATATGTGACAGATTTGAGATATGCGGGCGTTATCCGCAGAGCTAGATAAGGAGTGCCGTTCTTATGATTGTACTCATTCCTCTCATACCTGGTTTAGAGTTGAAATGGTACAAAGTTTATCCGCCTGTGGCTGCATTCACTAGTTTCCTCCGGCATTCCTCCACGTACAATGCCGTGAGAAACTCGCATGAACTCATCCTCGACGCGAATGTTGTGTTCACATCAGGCTTTGAAACAAGTCAACTGTTCCTGCTTCGTACTTTTTATAGCCACCAACAAGCTGCTGCCATAAATCAGTCTGAATAATTGATCACTTCTCCAAGCAGAACTGGAAGACTTTGTTTAAAACACAGAAGAAAACACAATTTCACTGAACTCTGTTCCAGAACCGCACAGCATTCTGGGAGATGTGGGCAAATGAAAGGCTTTAGCCTCTCAACCTCTCAGCTAAATAAAAACTTGTGACATGAGCTAACTCACTGCTCTTTGGTTACCTAGCAACTCGTTCGATCTTTGGTTACCTAGCAACAACCTGTTGCATAAGAGTCGCTGCAGCAGTTTCAGGTTTAGCCTGGAAATTGTGGATGAAACAGGAAAAGTCCCATCAACAGTTTGGCATTATTTCAGATATTTAAACCAGAAAACAAACAAATAATTATCGATATCAACTGATATGAAAATGTCTAATGGTGATGCGATTTTTAAACACATCGTCAAACTCAAAGCCGTATTTTGAAAACCAGATCTCTGATAGGACACAGGTTCTGTCAGAACCTTGTTAGTGGCTACAGAAAGAATGCAGTGAATAAACGACCAAAACGAACGACGCTCCAACCGATGGATGCACATTTCTTCCTGGCATTGTAGCTCCCCTGTGTGTATGTGGGTCTGTTTGTGTAATGATGATGATGATGGGGGGCTGCCTCAATCTGCACTAAAAGATGCCTCACTCCTGCTTTCCACCTTACCTTTGAGGTGCAGGGTAGCTGCTCAGAAACATTGTACCTCCTCTGTACAGAAGATGCAGGAGAGGCGACAAACATGAGGACGCAGCAGATTCCATGCATGTGAAAACAAACTGTGCACTGTTATCTCCTGAAACACATAGGCTGGGATTGTTAGGGTATGTATGTATGTAAATATGGCAGGTCCTCTCCCCCTGCCCTCCCTGTCTGTTTTTCAGAACTGTGTAACTTAAGCTGATAATAATTCAGGTGACTCGTATGGTACCGATAAATGTTCTGCACCCTGGGAATTGAAAAAAAAAACCAAAACAACAAAAACAATAAAAAAACAACCAAAAAACAGAGAAAGTCCAACCCACACGCCGCCTCTCTCGGATCCGCCTCTTTGGGCGGGGGGCTCCACAGCAGACAGTTGTTCATCTGTGGAGCGAGCCGCTGATCCCGGCTCTCTGTGTGCGGGCCCACACAGTCAGTCCAGGCCGAGCGCGGCTGTCCTCCTCCTCTTCCTCCTCTTCTTCTTCCTCCTCCTCTGTCGCTGCGTGTGGCCTGTCGGACAGCCTCCCCGGCCCTGGGACGATTTGGCCTTTCTAACCCTTGTACAGGTCTGAACTATGAGCACAAAGGTGAACTTCGGGACAGGAGACCCCACTGACGTGCCCACCCACACCCACACCCACACCCCATCCTTCCCTTCCCACTTTTCTGTGGTTGCTCCTGTACATTCCTATCTTCTGAATGTGTAAACCTGTACACGTGGTGTGAAAAATTCCTCTATTAATGTGTATCAAGAGAATGGAACAAAGACAAACAATGTTACTTTTTAAATTATTATCTTTATTATTATTATTATTATTATTACTCTTATTACTGTCTAGCTTTGTAAAACTGCTGATCTATCCGGCGTACCTCGGCAGACCTTTCCCCGTCTTTGAAAAAAAAAAAAAAAAGGACAAGAAAGAATCGGGGGAGAGAAATGAGGTTTTGGATAAACTATTTTTAACTGTGGTTGAAGCAATAGACTTTTTGAACTTTGAATCGTGCATGGCTGTGTCCTGAGTGTAAAAATACAAAATATTGCAGTTTGGGAACTGGACTGAAAATAAAAAGAGGAGGAAAAAACAAGAGTCTGGAGAATACATTTATTTTTAAGTTGTCAAACATGCAAAGCATCACCTGCTTTGTTGTTAAAAGCAATACAAACGATGACGCATGGATATAGTTTTAATGGATAACGGCATATTTGCACCAAGTTGTAATGTCACTGACTTAATTTTATTCACAGTATAGTTTCATGAAGAAATTATTTTCCAAAAACAAAAATACATAGTAGTCAAACTAGAACAGGTTTATAAAAAGAAGGTAAAGTAATTTTTATATCACATTTTAAGCATTAAGGAAGTTCAAAGAGCTTCACATGAATTAGAAGGAAATACAAAAAAACAAACCAAACCAAAAGAAAGACAAAAATGTAAAAGTATAAATCTAGATATTGGCTCCATGTTTAGTAAGAGTAAGAATAAGTCGTCCATATAAACTGGTAGGAGTTTCTTTGGATTCTTGTTCTGATAAAAACACATGTTGGTTCTCCATGTTTGGGAAGATTATTGAGGTAAACACTAAATGTTGTGTTTATCTCACTAATCTAGAACTCTACTTTTTCTGGGTTGAGTTCTAGATTTGCACAATATAAAGTTTAATGTTGATTCTCTATGTCTGATTCATAAGTTTGTTCTAGATTTATAAACTAATAGTGGAGTTTCTCTACATCTTATTAAAAGTAAGGTTACTCATGTTCAATAAGAATAACAAGAAATCAAGAATTAACCCAAAATCTGGTCAGAAGCATCTGCTTTCCTCCTAACTTTCTAAAAATGAACTCAGGTGGACAGTGATTGAGCTGTTTTGGTTCAACACACAATGATACTGTATGTTTTCAATATTGATGAAGGCGCCGTCTCATTATAAGGCCGTCAGCTCGTTCGAAGTGAGGATCTTCAGGATGATTTTGCCGGGCATATCGTCCCCCTTCTTACTCCCTTTATCCTTCAGCTGGAGATGCTGAAGGTGAGAGTTGTCATCAGGCCTCCCGGACAGCACGACTTGGCCCAAAAACTTGTCCGGCCCAAGGTCATCGCTCCACAACTGGAAAAGACCAGACAGGTTGAATTACATAATGTGATATAGAGGGGAGTCTCAGTTTATTATTTTACACAGTGATGTGCTGGAAACATTGTTGTTACATAAATTAAATATCTATTTGTGGGGTTTTAACACATCTTTACCAGGTTTGCCAATACTTGTGTACATTTGTTTTAGCTTATTTAAATATGTATCGGGAAAGCCTTTCAATTTACCATTAATGTCGTGAAGAGAAATCTTGTCTCTGTTGTCATTTAAAATCTTTTTTCCTGCCTTTTGGGGTTTTTTCAGCTCTAATGACAGTAAATGACTAAAAACTGGGCAGTAAATACCAGCTCCACTAATCTATCTGAGACTAATTACTGTCACTTGACTGATTTTCCAACTTACCTGCACTGTTAGGGGCTCTGTGACCTTCTTCCTGTGGAAAATGGCGCTAAATTCAAAAGCCGGCGTCAAAGAGTTCTTCTTGGAGATGGACTTCACTGATTGGTTCTCGCAGAAAATGATCAGATATGGGTTTATGCCTAAAAGATACATTTAATTTTATTTCTGTGATTTATAAATGAGCAGGACTGTTAGAAAAAACATTCTCTTACCCTCCGCCTGGTCTCCTTGCTGACCGATCTCAGCTCTGTCCACATATATGTGAGTAACAACTTGAGGATATCCAAAAAGTGGAGTCCAACATTTAGTCTGCGGTTTGTCTTTCACTAGCTCCCTGAGGGAAGACATGGATAGAAATCATGTTTCTTCAGATTCTGACCTCAATCAAAAGGCAGCCAGTCTGACTTAAACACATTTCATGTTTTAGACCAAGCAGACTCAGTGGTAAAAACCAATCTGTTTGCTCCTACAAATTACAATCATCATTCAGGGTCTACATCAGCATTTTAAAGTAGTTTGTCTTCCCTAGCGGCTTTGAAATACAAAGACAAAATGTTAGCTTTCCACAGTTTTAACCAAAGGTTAATTTAAATAATTTGAATTTGAGTAATCGGTTTCATACCGGCAGCCGGAGTCCACGTCCGTGTAAAGCCGGAGCATGAATTCTCCTTCTACGAAAGCATCGAAGGTGGTCGGGATGACGACATATCGGCCCTTTGGCAGCTCACATCTCATGAACACCATCCGAGCAGGAGGGTAGTTGGACTTGCACACACTTTTTACCGTCTCCATGTTGTGCAGACGATACTTCCTGTTCACCTCCACCTGCAAAGGAATTTCTGTGCATGTAGTTTATCTATGATTAGAATATATTTGCTTATATTCTTATATTCGTTTTAGTTTATTTTTTTGTGTCACTTAAATCAAATAATTTTATTTTATAAGGGGGTAACACTTCAGGATAAGAAACACCAAATTTGATTAATAACAGTAGTTAGGAACAAGAATAACTAGTCTATTACTGTGCAGCTAACCAGCACTTACTGAGGAACACATTTCCATCCGTATCAGTCATCTGAGTCCAATTAATTCAGATATTACCAATAATTAAAATGTCCCAAATTGTTTAAAGGCACAGTGATCTTAGCGTATTTAGACTTTTGACTTCCAAGAAAGTTATACAAATTGCCTTAAGATGTTCTTGCTTATTAAAACAAGAAGTTTATTCTGATGTCACATCAAACAATGAGAAAAAAAAGTAGTGTATTGTTTTAACTGTACATACAAATATATAATCAACACAGCTTTCCACCTCATCTATGCACCTGTGTTTGCCTCTCTAACAGCAGAGTCCCTGTTTTCTACAATAGAGAGGCGTGTAGAGGATTTGTGTTACCTTCAGGACCCTGAAGCCGATGCTTAGATTGTCTCCTTGACCTTCTTTCCTGTAGATCCTTCTGTCTTTCTGCTGCAGTGAGATCAGGACCTCGTCAGATTCTTTGGTGACATCAAACAAGTACTGGAAGAGAAGGGAAAATTTTTAACATGTTTTAGTTGCTAGTTAGTAGACAGACTGTCAGTGATGGAGGGACAGAGAGTCTTCTGAGCCGTCAGTACCTGTGGGTTCTGCAGAAATGTCTCCTTGTTGTTCATACAACCACCGGAGCGGTTCAGCAGGGGGTCGCTGTTTCGAGTCCATTTCCCAAAGTTCACTTCCTTATTCCAGGTCTTATGGATGCTGATCAGTGAGGTGTTTATTAGATGGCAAACGTCTGCATCAGTGAAGTTCTTGCACCAGTCTGTGAATGACATCCTGTTGATCCAAACAGAGAGCGCATCAATAATGAACAGTTAGGAATCAAATTAAATAGCTGGAGTGTAATCAGAGACCCCGACCCACCAAAACTCTCCATCGTCCGCCACTGTGATGCCAAGGTTGCCTCTTTCTGTGTCACCGACTTTTGACCATTCTTCAGAACTAACAAACAATAATCAAAGCCAAAAAGGTGGTTATTTAGCAGGAGGCATTCAAAAGATGCAGAGAATGTTCTGCTTTAGACAGCAAGTGTTTCACGTGTGTCACCCTATAATATAGAAAAATAATAGTTGTTTTTACCGAGTAAATTCACACATACTCTGTGACTCCTTACAAGTGACAGAGATTGTGTTGCAATATTCCTAAGAAATGTCATCAGATTGGTTGCATTGCTGTTAACAGATTTCTCAAATAGTTTCCTTGCCTGCACTTATTCCACAGTAAAACTACTTGTCATCTAAGCCACTGAACATCTTTGCTATTGTGGATATACTGCTTAGCCTTTAACATGAATATGCCGCATTAAACTGAGGACATTCTTGTCTACCAGCTAACATACTGTACTTACTTTTCAAATTATTTTGTAAGAATAAAGTTCTGAAAGATTGGGGTTAGCTAACCCTAACCCAGTGATAGAAAAATTACTCCCACATGACCCCTCCTGACCTGTCACTCCACGCTCCTGTCCACTCAGTTTTACCCCAGGGATTCCTCAGGCGGATAAGTGGGATGGTTTTGTTCTTGAAGTAGGTCTGCAGCCCGTGATCCAAATGCACTTGTTTCACATCAGTTACCGAGTACGCATGGCCTCGCACCAGCCCATTATCCGTCATTGACTCAAGTTCAAATCCCTGCGGCTGTGAAATTTAAAAGAAAATGTTCTTTATCAGAGTCTAAGACTGAGGAAAGCTAAACAGGCACAGGAACAGAAAATAACTCACATTGATGGATGAGCTGATGATTCCTCCGCGATCCCACACCTTGAGAAGATTATCAAACAACTTATCTTGTTTGTTTTTATCTGTGTAGTATTTCCCTTCCTGCAGGTCGATGGCTTCCGCCACGGCTCCACTGAAATCCACCACAGCATCTGCAGTATTTCCTCCATCCAGGGACTCATAGCAGCCAAAGAGCCTGGGCACGGAGGGAGGAGGAGGGACATTTGAAGAGTTGATATTCAGTGGCAACAGCTGGATCCGTTACAGACAAGAATCAGCTCAGTTTCATCACTCCAAACATGTCTCCACACCTCCACAGCAAACACAAGCATTGAAAACCCTTTGAATCTCCTTACACATTGTCTTTGAGCTAATGTGATGACCATATGAAGCATGCATCTACAGCTGTTGACTCAGAGAAGTGTGACCTCTGTGACCTCTGTGCAGCAGGGATTTTACATGGCCTACCACTTGGTGGCTGAGCTGCTGTCGTTTCTAATTTCTTAGAAACAAACCAAAAGCTGATTCCAGAGTTAGATCAAGGTTTTGCACAAGTGTCATAATGCCACTCAGAGCTCCTAGTACTGATCTACTATTTCACAAATGTTTATAGAAGAGAGTCTGGATTTAATGAATGAATGTGTAAGCAAAGTTTTCAGCAAAATAATCCATGAAGATTAAGACACAACAGCATTGTTTAGACGACATGTTCTCTTGTCATGTTCTCTTGTCTTATACTTAAAACTTTTGTTTTAAGTATAAGTATAAGTAACATACTTCTTATTCAAGTCAAACAAATGTACTCAGCCTAAAGGTCGGATTTTTCACAATTTTTTAGTGACACCATACAAACACAATTACATATTCATTTATTTTAAGACTTTCTATGCAGCTTTGTCTGCCAGTGAATATACAGGATGCTGAGGAACAGATTTGTTTACTGACTTGGCGTAGGCTTTCTCCAGCAGGGCGCTCCAGAACTCATTGTTCTGTTTTGACTGACAGTAGATGAGTTGTCCGTCGCTTGTTGGCAGCCGGTCGTCTATCACCACGTCTATCCACTCACCGAAGATCCAGAACCGGAAGTGGAAAATCCCAGCGTAGTTTGAACCCCACTCCTGCTCCTTCCAGTCAGGAATTACCTGGAGACAATCAAACACAATACATTTACCAAACATCTCATTTGTATATATTTAGATTTCTAAGTCTTTAAAGTACAACATTATGGTAACCTGTGTCTGCTTTACAGTACCAGAGGTTGTGTTGAAATATTTTGAAGGAATGAAACTGAATCAGCTGCATTGCTGTTGGAACAGATCACTCACATAGTTTCTCTCCTCCACTTATTGCCCTGTTGAAAGCTACTTGGATTTCTTTGGTGTTCAAATGAAGACTGCATACTATGGTTTTGGGGACAAATTGTTGCCAAAGTCCCACAAAACCACCAGTCTCTTTTCATGTGGAAGTTTGAAAGTCAAACTATTGAATATTTTCCAAAGAAATATGAGGGTTTTTTTTGGAAATACAAATATTTTGCATGTAATATACTGTACATATTTTGAAGTGCTAGAACAAACTATTTTAACAATCTTAAGTAAACTCACTTTCTCCCAGAGATCTTTTCTTAACGCCAGGCAGGCGCAGGCAGCAACCATCCAGCAGTTTCCCTCTGTGCCCTGGTTCAAGTCATGAGAGCTGATGCCCTCTACAAAGAGCTGTGGGTTTTCACATATTTCCTAAAATATATAAATATATATATGTTTTCTTTTACAGGTAGTGACTTTAATAAATAAATACACCAATAACACTGTTGACAAATGTTAGTCATAGATGACCACAACTTTGAAACACTTTATAAATCACAAAATAACAAAAATACTTATTATTTTGTGCAAAATCTACATTTTTAAACCTTTGCTGATGAAGATAAGACCAGGAGAAAAGATAGGCTTTATAAACAGGCTGATCTCCGATCTCCCAAAGTTAAGGAAATTGGCGAAGATAAATCGATTAGCTATATGATACATGCACAGGGTATATATAATGTAAACAGCACTGTCAGAGATGTAATAAGTTTATAGCAGGTGTGTGAACGATCTAATCATCTGACTGTTGATTGCAGCAATCAACATTGTTGGCAGAAACAGAAGGCCCCAAAACCACATTTCACTTTGGGCCCCGTGGATGCTTGGGCCGGCCCTGGAGACAAACCCCAAAGACTTGAAGCTGTCGTTAAGGTTAAAATACCTGTGTTTGTAGAAAGTGTCAAAGGATGTATTTGGAAGATGCAAACACCTTTAAGATTTTATTTGTAAAAAAGATCAAAAAGTGAGTTGCCTCACTTGTTCAAATTAGGATTCTCTCTTCAGGACGATCAAGAACATTATTTTGTCAGAACACAGAAAAAGTTAATCGATGGAGATTTGAAACATTTCTGGAGTGGAATACACTCACCGCGGGCCGTTTCCACTCCACAACTTCAACTCCTTCAGGGGGTTCATTGTAATAAATAGATGAATTGGTGGCTGGGAACTCTGGGTCTTCAAACAGCGTCCCTGTCTGGTTGTGCTGCTTCTTAGAATAGAATAGAATAGAATTCAACTTTATTGTCATTGCAATGTCACATGTACAAAGCAACGAAATGTAGTTTGCATCTATCCAGAAGTGCTATACATGATATAAATATTTATAAACAGGTGTATGAAGATATAAACAGAGAATATTGACGTGCTATAAATAAAATGTTTTTTACAATATAAATATAAATGAGAGCTTATGTACATACTATACAAATTACACAGATTATACAGAATATACAGGAATATGAAGAATGGATTGTATATATATTAGTTGTTTTATGATACAGGTTAAATAATGGGAAATTAGATTTACAGATTATATAAAGATTGTATGTGCATGTGGGTGAGGGGAACAGTCCAGGGATGGGGGGGGGACAGTCCTTATAGTTTGTGTCAGGAGGCGTTCAGGAGCGTGACAGCTGTGGGGAAGAAGCTGTTCCGGTGCCTGGTGGTTCTGGTCCGTAGGCTTCTGTAGCGCCTCCCAGAGGGCAGGAGAGAGAAGAGTGTGTGTGCAGGGTGAGTCAAGTCCTTGGTGATTTTGCCGGACCTTTTCAGACACCGCTTCCTGTAGATGTCATTGATGGCAGGAAGCGATGCCCCGGCGATGTGCTGGGCAGTTTTCACCACCCTTTGCAGCGCCTTCCGGGTCGGAGACAGAGCAGTTCCCATACCAAACTGTGATGCAGTTGGTGAGGATGCTCTCAATGGTGCAGCGGTAAAAGTTGGTGAGGATCTCTGAGGACAGGTGGTTCTTCCTCAAGGTCCTCATAAAGAAGAGGCGCTGGTGCGCCTTCTTGACGAGTTTGGAGCAGTTGGTCGTCCAGGTCAGGTCCTCGGAGATGTGGACTCCCAGGAACTTAAAGCTGTTCACACGCTCCACCGCTATTCCCTTGATGTGGATGGGTGGGTGGAGGTCAGCGTTCCTCCTGAAGTCCACGATGAGCTCCTTGGTCTTCTCGGTGTTCAACTGCAGGTAGTTCTTGTCGCACCACTCAGCCAGACGGTCCACCTCCTCCCTGTAGGCGGCCTCATCGTTGTCTCTGATGAGGCCGATCACCGTGATGTCATCAGCAAACTTGATGATGGCATTAGAGCCATGGACAGGTCTGCAATCGTGGGTGAAGAGAGAGTAGAGGAAGGGACTCATCACACAGCCTTGTGGCACTCCGGTGTTTATGATGATGGTGGATGAGAAGTGATTGTCCACCCGGACGTGTTGGGGGTCGACTGGTCAGGAAGTCGAGCAACCAGTTGCACATGAGTGAACTGATGCCGAGGTCTGTGAGTTTGGCAATGAGTTGTGATGGAATGACAGTGTTAAATGCTGAACTAAAGTCTAAGAACAGCATTCTGGCATAAGTGTTCTTGTTGTCTAGGTGGGAAAGGGCAGAGTGCAGTGCTATGGAGACTGCATCCTCTGTGCTCCTATTCTGCCTGTATGCAAATTGGTGGGGATCCAGTGTGGGGGGTAGACAGGATCTGAGGTGTGCTAGGACCAGCCGCTCCAAGCACTTGGTGATGATGGGAGTGAGGGCTACCGGACGATAGTCATTGAGTCTGGTCGGGTTGGAATTCTTGGGAATTGGGACGATGGAGGTAGACTTGAAGCAGGTCGGTAGCATAGTGCTGATTCCTGTAAGCGACAGGCATGGTGGAGCTGCTGAGGCCTCACAGCTGCAGATGAGACAGCAGAGGATTCTGGTCTTTATATGTGTGGAATCAGAAATTATTTAGTTTTGGTGAGATTGAGGTACTGCTTCAGACTGACTCATAACTCATTGAGTTTATGTGGACAGATAAAAAATGATTTGTCACCTTCACCTTTGCTGGTTCTACAACATAAGTATCATTATGCTGGATGTGTTTACCACTGACATTTTACCTGCATACCTGAACGGTGAGGTAGCTTGATAACTGATTATTCAGTATTGATTGAGAGTTAATCGTGACTTACCTTGGATTTACCATTTTTATGTCAAGTTTTTAATTTTCTTCTCTTTATTGGAATATTACAGCAGAAAATATTAAGAAAAATTAAGTTTGTTTTTCATCTGCTTGTTACAGGTGACGCCACCTTCACTTCCCAGTGTTTCCAAGATGTATGTGAACTAAAATAAAGATCCGAGAAAACTATTTGTTTAAAAACAGGTTCATGTTTATTTCAACCGGAGAAACAGAAAGTAAAACGTACTTTAAGTAAAGATCAAACTGAGGTTCAGTAAACAGCAAACGATGATCTTTAATCAGTTTTTTAAGCTAAAGTTATGTAACATGTTCTTAAAAGTTACAAATGAAGAACAGAAACACTTACCAACCCGAAAGTCTTATTCCTATGAAGATAAACTTAGATTCTTTCACTCTTCCCTCAAACTTCAGGTCAGGTGTTCACAAGTCAGTCGATGCTTCTGGTTCAGGAGCAACAACACAAAAACAGGCGTCTACCACACCTTGCTCTAAATGAAAATGATATTTCTGCTACTGTGAAGAGTTCCCAAAAACAGGGTGGCGTGACGGCTATATCAGTGTGTGGGAGTATATCATGAAAAACTGCTGATTGGATCTCTGAAAGTGTTTAACGAAGGGGAAATAGAAAATAAACACCCCCGCGTCCCCTGAAGGTAAAACCAATAGAAACCTGCTGGTCTTGTTTACCGATCTCAAGCTTCTACTAATAATATTAGCATCATAAATATGATTATCTATGTTAAATCAATTTTTTATTTTTTTTTATATTTGCCTATGATAATTTGAACTAACTGTGGGAATTAAATAAACTGGCAGGAACCAGCAATCTGAACTTCACTGTGACTCCCACCTGAAGAGATTTGGTCAGGCAATACACCATGGATCAGCTATTTTCTCAAAATCCTCCGTTCATCTCTCAAAATTAAATATGTGTATCAAGGAACATGTCAGTGCCTCAGAATGACAAGTTCTTCTTTCATTGAGTTAGAATAGGATTCAAATCGATTAGTCATGTTGTCAATTTAGCGGTGAGCTCAATAGAGGGATATTTTGATATAAACTATGGAAACAGAAAGAAAAATAAAGTAGCAATAGGAACATATGTTGGACAACCTCCTCAATGAAAACTGTACATGCAGAGCAGTTAAGGAGAAATTTAGAAAAAAAAGGGGGGGTCTGTGTTATGATGTGGTGTCCAATTTGACACCACAGCAACTGATTTTTTAGGATCATGTTTAATCCTAAGAAGAGTGTTGTTATGATTGTTATAACTAAGGAGGATCAGAAGATGAATTTTCATTCTTTTTATCTAAACTGAGCACAGATAAATATATTCAAATTGAGTTTTCCCAGGACAGAAGCTCAATTTTCCTTAACTTTCCATCTGAAAGACGGGAAGCGTTTTGCCTAAACCAGCAATTTGTGAAATAGCCTCTAGGGGGAGACTCATCGTGTTACAAAAATTTTTTTTTTTTATTTTATTTTTTTTTTGTATTAGTAGAGGTAGAACAACTGGTTCGCTGCAGCGAGGTGTACTTGGAAGAAATGGAAGCATGCGGAAGTAGCGCAAACCCCGACAAACAAACAGTGTTATAATGGCACAGACAGTAAAAGTCAGTGAGTTACTCAATACATTTTTTGAGAAATTTCTGCCTTATCAGCCAACATCGAGGCAAAGACGCCGGGCAAGAATATTCTCTATGGAATCCTACATTAGATCTGGAAGGTTGTTAGCGGAAAACAGAGAAATAAAGCCCAAGAGGAAAAATGAGGAGGGACGCGACGTTTGGTTAAATGTGAGTGTGAATGCTGTGTCAGACACATTTTACACGTACAAAACGGGTGAGTAATGACTTAAATTATTAAATCTTTAGCAGTGTTATTTTAATCAGACTTGAGTTGTATTTTATTTAATTTTTTTTTTTACGTTTAGTCTTGAGCCCTTAGATTGGAGCCCTCAGCTTGGAGCGGTTAGTCTTGAGCTGTTAGCCTTGAGCCGTTAGTCTTGAGTCCTTAGCTTGGAGCCGTTAGCCTTGAGCTCTTAGCTTGGAGCCATTAGTCTTGAGCCCTTAGCTTGGGGCCGTTAGCCTTGAGCCCTTAGCTTGGAGCCATTAGTCTTGAGCCCTTAGCTTGGAGCCGTTAGCCTTGAGCCCTTAGCTTGGAGCTGTTAGTCTTGAGCCCTTAGCTTGGAGCCATTAGTCTTGAGCCTTGAGCCTGAGCTGTTAGCACGGAGCCCATTTCCAGACAATATGCTACACTGTTTAGGTTAAAACAGCGTCTGTTGACAAAGGAATACCTGCGTATAGTTTTCTTTATTCACTTGTTTATTTATTTATGCATTTCCCTAATTAGCTGCTACTTTGACTATCAAGAAGTGTCATTATGTCAAAAAAAGTGGATGTTTAGTACTACCGTTACTTTCATGTTGACTAACTTAGTAGTTGCCGTTAATCCGTTTCATTCAACTGGACCTGAGATGGGCTGCAGTCCATGATTCATTTCTTCCAGACTCTTTTTTGGTTTGGGAAACATAGTAAATTATATTCCACCCTCTACACGCTCTGGATAATGACTGTCGGGATAGCATATCCACAATTGCTTATTATCTTCCTCATAATCTCTCTGACCGCAGTGTGTTTGCCACTGACAATATAGTTGGATGTCAGTTCAGCCACATACTGCCGATAAATTATGACCGCTGATTGGTCAGTTGCTGGGGAATAATTGGGGGAGGATTGCTCTACGTCAGCATGGGGGCGGAGCCAGCGTCAGAAATAGCATCAGTTTTATTTGCAAAAGGGTACCAATTGATACATTGAAGGAATAACTGAAACCAAACACGGTAACAATGCAAAATACCGCTAAAATAACAGTGTACGTTTTAGAGAGGAAGAAAGGAAAAAAAATGTTCAATCTGAAAAGCATAAAAGAAGAAGGACATGTATTTACATCACAGTAAAGTGTCCTATGTGACAGAAGGCCCCCTTGTTTAAGACATTTAAAATACATATTAAAAAATTGCTGCAAAATAACAAGCCCTTTAGCTTTGATTTATTATACTCATTAAAAGACAATTAACTAGAATAAAGGCAAAGCTGATGGTTATAAATCACACCAATCATCTTCAGTGGTGGCAGCCGTTTCATTCAAGACAAGCATTTTTGGCTTTATATGTTGAGATGTAAAAAGTTGAGGAGAAACTTGATTTATCAGAAGCAACCATTAGAAAAGCAGGAAATTATTTGAATACTTTTGATCCTTTTGTTAGTATTGATCCGATAGACGCGGCTATTAATGTTAATTAAATGTTTGGCAGCGTGGCCTACACAAACTGAAACATTTCATTCATGAAAGCCATTTCAGTCAAAATAGCGAGAAAAATCCTGTCAAATTCACTGACAGGCTCCGGAATGTTACTTCAGTTTTACTCATTGTTTCATGAAAAAATACTTTCCCAAATACACAAATATAAAAATAGTAGTCAACAAAAACACTTTGTTCTTTCTAAAAAGAAGTCAAAATGAACCCAACAATCTGGTCAGAATCATCTTGCTTTCCTCATAACTTTCTAAAAATAATAATGGACGGTGTTCAAACTGTTGCAGTTCATCGATGACACTTAAGTCAGATACTGTACGTTTCAAATGTCTCATTATAAGGCCGTCAGCTCGTTCGAAGTGAGGATCCTCAGGGCAATTTTGCCGGGCATATCGTCCGCCTTCTTACTACCTTTATCCTTCAGCTGGAGCAGCTGAGGGTGAGAGTTGTCATCAGGCCTCCCGGACAGCATGACTTGGCCCAAAAATCTGTCCGATCCAAGGTCATCGCTCCACAACTGGAAAAGACCAGACGGGTTCAGTAGCAAATAACACAGGAGGTGATTTGTGGTGTTGGCATAGAAACTCTTGCCTAGGCTGCAATTAATTTACTGTTTTTTTTAATTACGTGTAAAACTGACATACTGTGCTGTAGAAGAGGTGTTGCATGTTTAGCCCTTCCTTCCCTGGTCTACAGTTTTTGGAATATATAATAAATATATATTGTATTAACGCAGTGATGTGGAAGCCTTATTGTTACATAAATTGAATAACTATTTGTGGGGGTTTTAAAAATCTTTGCCAGGGTTGCCAAAACTTGTGTACATGTGCTTTAAAGCAGTGCTCCCCAACCTTTTTATTACTGCAGAATTGGTCAAGACTTGGCAATTTTGCTGCGGCCCAGAGGGGAGACAGGAGGAAACTGTCAGATCAAGCTTCTGCTCGTGTTGTGTGTGTGTTGTGTTGCTCCTGCCGTGTGCCTGGACACACGAACCTATCGAACCTGTTGTACTTTTATCGGTTCGTACCATGTGTGGTCACAGAATCAGCAGATAATCTCGTCTCACTGCCCTAACGCTCTCTGACTATGGTAACATATACGTATCCCTTCAAAATAAGATACAGATGCACAACAGAAACAAACATTTTACGTTTGTGAAAATTTTAACTCATGATAACGACGAATGGGACGAATGAGCGCGTTTCTCTGTGACGAGACGTCCCATATGGCAGTGATGAGAGACAATGACACCGGAAGTGTCATTGTCATGGTCACCGGAAGTGACCCTGTGCATTAGCACCCTCTGCATTAGCACTGGGTGCTAATGCAGAGGGTGCTTGGTTTTATATGTGGCGAAGCAGTTTGAAGGCTTTATTGCCTCATTAACGAGTCGGTCACAATATCATGCAGAACAGCTTGGACTGTGGGAATCACCTACTGGGATAAATCCATTCTCATGTCTCTTCTCTGGGCCTTTTCCCTTCACAAAGAAACTTTCCAAAGATATCTGATCTGTTTCTTACTCATCTTGCTGCTCGTGGCTCAATGTTGGTGCAAGATGTAACCAAGAGAATGTGGTTAAAGATTTTCAAAATAAAAGATCTTCCAGGCTCAAATAATACAATTAAATGGAAATATTTAATTATTTCTTCAGTGGCCCGGTACTAATTGGTCCACGGACCAGTACCTATACGTAGCCCGGGGCTTGGGGACCACTGCTTTAAGGTTTCATTAGCATTTAGCTTATTTAAATATGTATCGGGAAAGCCTTTCAATTTACCATTAATGTCGTGAAGAGAAATCTTGTCTCTGCTTTGTTGTCATTTAAAATCTTCTTTCCTGCCTTTTGGGGTTTTTTTTCAGCTCTAACGACAGTAAATGACTAAAAACTGGGCAGTAAATACCAGCTCCACCAATCTATCTGAGACTAATTACTGTCACTTGACTGATTTTCCAACTTACCTGCACTGTTAGGGGCTCTGTGACCTTCTTCCTGTGGAAAATGGCGCTAAATTCAAAAGCCGGCGTCAAAGAGTTCTTCTTGGAGATGGACTTCACTGATTGGTTCTCGCAGAAAATGATCAGATATGGGTTTATGCCTAAAAGATACATTTAATTTTATTTCTGTGATTTATAAATGAGCAGGACTAGTTAGAAAAAACATTCTCTTACCCTCCGCCTGGTCTCCTTGCTGACCGATCTCAGCTCTGTCCACATATATGTGAGTAACAACTTGAGGATATCCAAAAAGCGGAGTCCAACATTTAGTCTGCGGTTTGTCCTTCACTAGCTCCCTGAGGGAAGACATGGATAGAAATCATGTTTCTTCAGATTCTGACCTCAATCAAAAGGCAGCCAGTCTGACTTAAACACATTTCATGTTTTAGACTAAGCAAAACCCAAGGCTCCCTTGTTTGAGCTGCCAAAACAAAGAATGGTGAAAAATAAAGTTAATCAAAACACAATCTTTGGCCAGAAAAGAGCTCAGCTATTTCCCAAAACACAAATCTGATTGCTTCTATAAAATACAATCCATCATTTAGGGTCCACATCAGCATTTTAAAAGTTTGTTTTCCCTCGAGGCTTTGAAATACACGATGCTATAGGTTAGTTTGAATCATTTGAATTTGAATTATCGGTTTCATACCGGCAGCCGGAGTCCACGTCCGTGTAAAGCCGGAGCATGAACTCTCCTTCTATGAAAGCATCGAAGGTGGTCGGGATGACGACATATCGGCCCTTTGGCAGCTCACGTCTCATGAACACTGTCCGAGCATTAATGTAGGTGGAGGTATGCAGAAGTTGTTGCGTCACCAAGTCATGTAGACGATACTTCCTGTTCACCTCCACCTGCAAAGTAATTCCCGGTTGTACATTCGTTACTGCAGATTTAGGATATTTATATCAATTTAGTTGATATACTGTGAAAAACTATTTTTAACAAGCCTGTAATCACTCTGGAAATATGTTTGTACTGAACCTAAAATGGCTTAAAAAGAAACTAACGTTTCATCTGTAAAAACAAATGCTGGAAGAAAGCCATATACTGGCTGTTCATGCACTACTTTGTGTTGATCTATCACATAACATCAGAATAAAGTACACTGAAGTTTGGAAAGGACACTATGCCTCATAGGTGTTCAAGTTCATAGATATTTAATTTGCAAAGAAACCTCCACATTTTACAGGACTTTGAGGAATGACTGCCTCTCAGTGGTGGGATTGTGTATTGCAGTTTCAAGAGGATCAGAAAGTGTACTGTAAGTGCTGAAGGTTAGACTGAAAAAAATGCAAAGCTTATCTCAAACAGGAAATGCTCTTTAAATATAATAGGCAAAAGCAAAACACCATCTTGACTCTGTCAAATGAAAGATGAAAAATCACTGATGAAATCATCACAAATCAAAGTTTCAATTTAGTGTGCTGCTGGTATTTTAACAGATATTGTCCACACAGCTCTTCCGTCTTTATCACAAACCCTTCATGTCACACCTTTAACGAAGTGATAACAGAATCTGTGGTGTGTTTGAAAGTTTCCAGGTCTCTGGCATTAAAGACCGATGTGAGGAAACATGCCATCAGTTTAGACGTGTGTGGACAGATGGCCTCATTTAAATGAGACACGTCAACATGATGAGGAAAGTTCGTTTTCACTGAGAACTGTGTGCGCAGCTTCTTGTCTCTATTCAATAACTCTCTACATGCTATTTCTGTCAGTTCTGTCATGTCTTTGTGGGGTTGTTGGTTAAATATAATGCTGTATATTATGTTCAAGTGGGGAAAGTAAATAATGTACAACACACAGGAGATATAAGTATCCCGTGTGCAGCACACCAGGCTTGAGCCAAAGAACCAGAACTGTCTGCAACTTCTGCAGAGAAAAAAATAATCATCAAAGTTTTTGGCTGCATTTTGCCTCTCAGTTTGAAACTGATGTGTTCAGTCTCTGGCTAAAAGGTCTACTTTGGTTCAGATAAGAGCTCAATTAAACACCTCTCTGTTTACTGCTTAATGAAGTAGAGGATTGTAGAAATGTGAAATTAATATACAGTGCTCAAAAAAATAAAGGGAACACTCAAATAAGACATCCTAGATCTGAATGAATGAAATATTCTCATTAAATACTTTGTCCTGTACAAAGTTGAATGTGCTGACAACAAAATCATTGATTATCAATCAGTGTTGCTTCCTAAGTGGACAGTTTGATTTCACAGAAGTTTGATGTACTTGGAGTTATATTGTGTTGTTTGAGTGTTCCCTTTATTTTTTTTTAGCAGTATATTTTGCACAAATATGAACTGTTTTTATATAATAATGATTTTTACACATGCGACAGACTGGCGACCTGTCCAGGGTTTACCCCGCCTCTCGCCCGGAACGCAGCTGGAGATAGGCACCAGCACCTCCCGACCCCGTTAGGGAGAATGGTGACTGGAAAATGGATGGATTTTTACACAACTTTTTGTTTAAACTTTACAATTAATACTATTCTATGTTTTGTAATTAAGCTCCATTGAGACAGACGCCAATAATTTTTGCCCCCAAAAAAGTATTTCTTGCTGCTCAAGTATTTTGAAGAAACCAGCAGTGACAGTCATGGTCAAAATTTCAGGTGATGTCCAACTTAATGAAAATATTATTACGGTATTATTATTCTAACCTCACTACTTGGTGGCAGTATATCGAGTTGCACACTTGAATTCCCTTTCAAACAAATATATAATCAATACCACACACATGAAAATAAAAGAGCTTGCTACTGCAATGACCACTGTGAACTTGTGTTTGCCTCACTAATAGCATTGTCCTTGTTTTTTTTTTTTTTACAGAAAAGATTTGTATGGATAATTTGCGTTACCTTTAAGATGTTGAAGCCGATGCTTAGATTGTCTCCTTGACCTTCTTTCCTGTAGATCTTTCTGTCTTTCTGCTGCAGTGAGATCAGGACCTCGTCAGATTCTTTGGTGACATCAAACAAGTACTGGAAGAGAAAGGAAAATGCATTAGTTTTTAGTTATTTGTTTCTATTACGTATAGACAGACTCTCAGAAGGCAGAGAGTCTTCTGAGCCGTCAGTACCTGTGGGTTCTGCAGAAATGTCTGCCGGTGGTTAACACAACCACCGGAGCGATTCAGCAGGGGCTCGCTGTTTCGAGTCCATTTCCCAAAGTTCACTTCCTTATTCCAGGTCTTATGGATGCTGATCAGTGAGGTGTTTATTAGACGGCAAACGTCTGCATCAGTGAAGTTCTTGCACCAGTCTGTGAATGACATCCTGTTGATCCAAACAGAGAGCGCATCAATAATGAACAGTTAGGAATCAAATTAAATAGCTGGAGTGTAATCAGAGACCCCGACCCACCAAAACTCTCCATCGTCCGCCACTGTGATGCCAAGGTTGCCTCTTTCTGTGTCACCGACTTTTGACCATTCTTCAGAACTAACAAACAATAATCAAAGCCAAAAAGGTGGTTATTTAGCAGGAGGCATTCAAAAGATGCAGAGAATGTTCTGCTTTAGACAGCAACTGTTTTAGGCCCTGTTTACACAACAACAATTTTTGGCAAAAACGGAAGAGTTTTGTTGCGTTTGAACTGACATGAAGCCACCAAATGTTTTCTCCGACAACGGCACAGATTGAACACGGGTTCCAGAGTGCATTCTAAAACGTACCGGTGCCCATTGCCCGTTGCCACCGGAACACATGAGCACTTAGTTTCAAGAACCTAGCCCAACTAGTGGCGTGGTGAGAGCATTACATGTTTTCAATGTTTTTTTTTGTTTTTTTTTACGGTTTTTGTGGGCTCTAGTGTCTCTTATGTGAAAGTAGCTCTGTCAGGAAGGGGGACAAGAAGACGGGGGAAGGCATGCGGCAAATATTGTCGGGTGCGGGAATGGAACCTGCAACGGCCGCGACGAGGACTACAGGCCTCCAAACGTGGGTCGCACTATTCCCTACACTACCACAGCATGCCCAATCTTACTGTACAAGATTGTAATTAGAATGTCTTCATGTAAATGGAATAACAAAAATGGAACAAAAATGTAATTGTCGTTGGATCATTGTCATGTAAACAGGGCCTTACACACATTATCCTGTGACATGGAAAGGAAATGATGCATAGTTTAAGAGCCTGAAATATTTGTGCTTTAACTTATAAACAGAAGAACAAATGTTGTTCTTTAACCAACCGCTGAGGCCTTTACAGAACAGCTGTAAAGATCCTGAGATTAAAAGTGAACTATATTTACTAATTGGATTATTCTGAAGCCACTTGACCGGACTGTATAGAGGTTTCCGATTAAAGGAGGCCGAATACAAAGGCAAACACTTTTAGGCTTCATATAAAACAATATCCCAATAAAATATGTTGTAGATTCTGATTGTACCATAAAAATCTACAGATATTAATTATGCTTTTAAAGAGCTTTCCTTTTTTCAAATCATTTAAACCACACATCAGACTTTCATTTTATTTTCAGTAGATTGTATGAACTAATTGTTAATACCAAAGTAGTTTTTGTTTTTTTTTCAGATTTGGACCCGGTTGATGTGAGACCATTTTATGCCATCCTTGACCTCACCTGTAGATTTTTCAGACTTAAAACAAAGATATATTTCAGCAAACTGGAACAATGGAATCAATTGTCTTACTTTCTCTGTATATCTTTTTCAGCTAATAAAATGATTTATAAAGACCTTTTTGGCACCGTGCCAGTTGTAATGTCTCTCCAAAGCAAATATTTTTCACCCAGTGATAGGAAAATTACTCCCACATGACCCCTCCTGACCTGTCACTCCACGCTCCTATCCACTCAGTTTTACCCCAGGGATTCCTCAGGCGGATAAGTGGGATGGTTTCGTTCTTGAAGTAGGCCAACAGCCCGTGACCCAAACGCACTCGTTTCACGTCAGTTACCGAGTACGCATGGCCTCGCACCAGCCCATTATCCGTCTTTGACTCAAGTCCAAATCCCTGTGTCTGAATTTCAGAGAAAATGTTTTAACTTTGACATGGTCAAAGACTCTGGAGAGGCATAAACAGAAAAAACTTGCAGGAACAGATAGTGACTTACCTTGATGGAGGAGCTGATAATTCCTCCGCGATCCCACACCTTGAGAAGTTCCTCAAATAACTTATCTTGTTTGTTTTGATCTGCGTAGTATTTCCCTTCCTGCAGGTCGATGGCTTCCGCCACGGCTCCACTGAAATCCACCACAGCATCTCCAGTATTGCCTCCGGCCAGGGACTCATAGCAGCCAAAGAGCCTGGGCACGGAGGGAGGAGGAGGGACATTTGAAGAGTTGATAGGTTAAGATAGTTTGGCAACTTAAAATATTCATGTGATGTTAGACACAACTCAAAATTAGCTACGTTGAAAATCCTTAATTTCTACCCAGGTTTTATCAGATAAAGAGATGACTGCAGTTATATTCAGGTTCTGTAGCTGTTTTCTATTTTAAAGAAGACACTTAAAGATAACACAAAAGTTTTGTCACACCATACAGGCACGTTTGCAGATGAAACAAAAGCTTTGTGTAAAAGTCTTTGTTCTCTACCTGTGAGCTTTGGAAACAAATATATCCCCTTACATCAGTGGGAAGATAAAAACTTCCACTATATTTCCGGATGTATTTACTCATCTCCCTTCACGTATGCAACCTTTAGTGACATCCTATTTTAAATACGTAAAGTTTATAGATGATGTTTGCTCACATTTTGCTCTGTGACCTTTTCTTTTGTGAACACTTTCAACAACTATTAGGAGTTTGTGGGATTTTCACCTCTTTCTGAAGTGTATTTGTGAGGTCAGACACTGTTGTTGGACAATAAGGCCTGATTTCCATCTGAATTGTGTTCCATCAGATTGAGGACTCTGTGTTAGTCAAGCTCTTCTACACCAGATTCACTCATATGTCTTTATAGACCTTGTCTTTTGCAGTTTTGTGCAAACATGTTAAAAAAAAAAGAAGAGATCATCTTCAAAATATTCCACCAATGTTGGGGGCATACATTTTTTTTTAAGGCTTTTTAAGCAGCATCATCAGAGCTGACAGTGAAAGTACAGGCTGTTTGTCTTGAGGAACAGATTTGTTTACTGACTTGGCGTAGGCTTTCTCCAGCAGGGCGCTCCAGAACTCATTGTTCTGTTTTGACTGACAGTAGATGAGATGTCCGTTGATCGTTGGCAGCCGGTCGTCTATCACCACGTCTATCCACTCACCGAAGATCCAGAACCGGAAGTGGAAAATCCCAGCGTAGTTTGAACCCCACTCCTGCTCCTTCCAGTCAGGAATTACCTGGAGACAATCAAACACAATACATTTACCAAACGTCTCATTTGTATATATTTAGATTTCTAAGTCTTTAAAGTACAACATTATGGTAACCTGTGTCTGCTTTACAGTGCCAGAGGTTGTGTTGAAATATTTTGAAGGAACGAAACTGAACCAGCTGCATTGTTGGAACAGATCACTCACATAGTTTTCAACTTCTTTTAGCAAGTTATTTTCTAGTCAGACTGTCGTTTTATTAATTCTAACAATATTTTCATAAATATTTTTGCTAAAACAGATAAAAAAAAACAAAACTATTTTAAGTCAACTCACCTTCTCCCAGAGGTCTGATTTTAAAGCCAGGCAGGCACAGGCAGCAACAAACCAGCAGTTTCCCACAATCCCCTGGTTCAAGTCATGAGAGCTGATGCCCTCTACAAATAGATGTGGGGCTTCACATATTTCCTAAAATATTAAAAAGATAATGGGTTTAACTGGTGGTGCCGTGGCAAAGCACAGCCCACATATTTAGGCCTTAGTGCTCGTGGCGGTGGTCGCAGGTTCGATTCCCAGCCTGGTGACATTTGTCATCCCCCTTTTTCAGTACCCTCTTTCCTGTCAAACTACTTTAAAATAAAGGCCAATAAAATATATTTTTTTCGTTTTAACTTTCCAAGACATTACAAATCATCAAATAATAAAAATCCAACAAATACAAATAATATTTCTTCTATATTTAGAAGAAGTATCCATACCACTGGATCTTTTTGGATCGCTTGGTATTACAGTTAAAGTGTTTGTAGAAAGTTTTGATAATGAGGGCTTGAGAAAACACGTTACAGAAATTACGCGCATGGCTTGAACATGCAGTGCTTATAGCTAAGTACAGATTTTAAAATAAATCCTAAAAGTAACTGGCAAGCAATAAAGTGGCAAAATTGATCTGAGTTAGACATTTACAAGACATAAAACACTATTCATTTGTTCAAATTAGGAGTATGCATTCAGGATCATTCAGAGACAATCAATAACATTAATTTAATAATGTCAGGGAAAAAGCAGATCATTTATTGAGATGTTAAACACTTTTAACATTCTTGGTGTGGAAGAAACTCACCCCGGGTCGTTTCCACTGCACAACTCCAGGAGGGGGTTTGTTGTAATAAATAGATGAATTGGTGGCTGGGAACTCTGGGTCTTCAAACAGCGTCCCTTTCTGGTTGTGCTGCTTCTTCAGCTCAGCATAGTGCTGATTCCTGTAAGCGACAGGCATGGTGGAGCTGCTGAGGCCTCACAGCTGCAGATGAGACAGCAGAGGATTCTGGTCTTTATATGGGTGGAATGAGAAATTATTTAGTCTTGGTGGGATTGAGGTACTGCTTCAGACTGACTCATGACCATGACCCTGACTGAGTCTCAGTGGACTCATTGAGTTTCTCTGGACAGATGAAAAATGTTTAAGATATTGGAAAAGTTTTGACACATTCGCCTTTACCAGCTGTAGAATATAAATATCTTTCAATAGATGTCTTTAAATTTGGACTGTGCTCTTTCCAAGTGCTATGAAAGAAACCAAATATGTCGCATAGAAGAAGTAGGATCAAAAAATGTAAGTTTTGCACCAAAAAACCCCCCAAAAAACAGCACCCAGCATAGCTAAATCAGAGTGACATAGATAATACAGAAACACAACTAAATCTATGTGTTCTGATACTTTTTGATACTTTAGGAGTATTTTCATTTACTCAAAGCGTAATTCATTCAGTTTATGTCTGAAGTACAAATATTTTAAGACTTTAAAAAGATGTAACTATAATCTAGTAAGAAAATGTTTTGGTATGAATTTGCAAACTCTTGAAACCCAGACATGTACCGTCCCATGTGACATGAGCTTTCACTGTAGTTTGAGAGATAAAAGTTGCTAAACCAAAATAGTAACCTTTCCACTCACTGGGATTTCAAAATCTGCATTTTGGGTAGTTTGTTGCCACATATTGTCTCAGGACAGAGGACTACATCAAAGGTCTTTTTCAACTAAGTAGCATTTCACAATTTCTGGAATCTGAAAAATTAGAAATGCACTTTAAAAGGATCAAACTAGACTCTGAGGTTTTACTTCACGTTAATGTTTTGTGTTGTGGCTCAATGTTCACGTCATTTTACCTCCGTTTCAAAAAATACTTCCGGAGCAGTAAAAGAAAGGCTTTTAGATTGAACACAACAAAGATGGTGGAGTTAACCTTGCCGCCGGTGGATGCACAACGTGGATAGAATAAGAAAGAAAAAGCAGTGCCTCGAAATTAATAGCTGTATGAATGAAGCAGCAGAATAATGGTTCTAAACGCCTGTCAGAAATGAACTAATATTAAGATTTAATGAAGCCAAGTTATTTAAAATTAGCTTCTGTGATCAAGAGGTCTGGAAGAAACCTAAACCATTTTAAGTTTACTCCAGTACTTATGATGAATGATTGCAAATCCAATGAAAATGATTCCAGAAGCTTCTTGGTGGCTCATAAAAAGCAGGAGCTCCACGTGAATCAAATATTTGTGGCCTACATGTTTACATTTGAGTCTGTTTGTTTAATAGTTACTGTATTTGAGGGAGAGGAGAAGCGATGAATTCAAGATTTTTTTGTTAAAAAAGTGAGAAGAAACTCATCAATCCAACCTGGTGATGCATTTAGTGAAATGCATCACTAACATGAACATGAGTTTTATGTAAACTTCTCGTTTCGTGGATCACTGGTTTGGTTGAGGCTCTAGCAGAAAAGCACCTTTTTAAACTTTGTTGAAGAGAAAAACTAAAGTTATGACGAGAGACGTAGCTTGATTCTTTAGGGAGGAACTCTTGAGCTTGTTTTCCCACCACTGACCCCTCGGTGCTCCGTTTACGCAGTACTGGCCGGGGTAATTACTCAGATAAGAATCTTGATATTTCAGTCTTGGCCAAGGGTCACACAACAGCACACATTCAACAGGAAGTAATAAACACCAAATATGTTGAACAGCCAGTGAAGTACAAAAGGGATAAAGAACTTTTGAAAACGATCATTTTAAATTACAAAACAAACTACAAGGTTGAACATCTCTGTACATAAATACAAGGGATATCCAGTGACAGTACCTTTGTGATATCCGCAGCTCAGACTTTCATTCTCCAGAATAAGGAAGTTTCCCGGTCGAGTACGTACCTGTCTCTGACTCACTAACCTGTTTCCTCACTTCTCAGTGCCCCACCCCAGTCCTGTTTTCAATGCATGTTCAACTGTTATGCTCGTGCCGCTGACCTGAACAGTGAGACGGCTTAACGAGCGATTAGCCAATATTGGCTGAGAGTTTCTTCTCACTTTTTTTAATGGTAAGATTTTAATTTTCTTTTCTTTATTGGAATATTAAAGCAGAAAATATTGAAAATAAGTCTCAGGACAGTAAGTTTTTTTTTTTTTTCCGTCTGGTTGCTACAGGTGACGCCGCCTTCACTTCCCAGTGTTTCCGGGATGCACATGAACCAACATGAAGATCAGGGAAAACTATTTGTCTAAAGACGTGTTCATGTTTATTTCAACCAGAGAAACAGAAAGTAAAACATACTTAAAGTAAAGATCAAACTGAGGTTCAGTAAACAGCAGACACTCCTCTTTATGGTCAGTTTTTTAAGCCAGAGTTATGCAACATGTTCTTAAAAGTTACAAATGAAGAACAGAAACACTTACCAACTGGAAAGTCTTATTCCTGTGAAGATAAACTTGGATTCCTTCACTCTTCCCTCAAACTGCAGGTCAGGTGTTTACAAGTCAGTCCACGCTTCAGCTCCAGGAGCCACAACACAAAACAGCTGTCTACCACACCTTGCTCTGAATGAAATGAGATTTCCTACTCTGGTGCTGCTGTGAGGAGTTCCCAAAAACAGCGCCAGAAAACTGGCCTGACAGCTACATCGCTGCATAGGAGAGTGTGTCACTTTTGGAAAAAAAATATTTAAGGAAGGGACGACCGAAACTAAGCTCCCCCACGTCCCCTGAAGCTAAAAACCAGTAGAAACCTGCTCAGCCTGTCCAAAAGAACCCAAAACTCAAGCCTCTGCTAATAACATCAGCCTCACAAATGGATTTTATGTGATGGTCTGTCAGTGTTAAATCAGATTTTTTGCACCAGTGGTCTGCACCGTTGAATAAACAGAGCTAATAATCTGTGAGCTGTGGGAATGAAAGAAACTGGCAGGCGCCCAGTGACCTGTGCTTCTCTGTTAGGGAACACAGAGGCACTGTGACTCCCTCTCCCTCATCAGATCTGCTCAGGCTAATTCCAGCTTCTAAGAGGCTGACTTCTTTTCCTTTGTTAAAGGGCCAACGATGACGAGGGGATTATTCAGGAGATAAACTGTTAAAGATACGAGTTAAGAGTTTTTTCATGAGCAGAATTTAGAAAGGACATCATATGTTTAGACAGGAAGAAAGGATTCGCAATGCACGATGTGACGGATGTATTTCCTGTGATATAATGCTGGAAGCGCTGATTACCCCTCAGGAGAAAACAATTCAGCAGATGACCTGAACAAAGGCAGCAGTGTACTCTCAGGGTGCATTTCAGGGAAAATGAGGTGGTTCTCAAGAAGGAAGCCATTTTCCAGCTCAACAGGCTGCTAGTCAGCAGCAATGAGGCAACCACAGAAATCCTGTTCTGGTCCACATGTCTTACAGTGGAACAGAAAGTTTCCATACTCCTGAAATCAAAAGCTACAACGTAGTTTACTGGTGTTTTCTGCTTCAGAGTAGAGAAAAGAATAACTGGAGGAGCTGCATGGGTTCACAACTCAGGTTTGAGACACATTTTTTTTTTTTTTTTTAGAAGAAAGGTAATAAGTGGTCCCATTTAAAGTTTGTAGGGGAAACATTGATCAGTTGAGAACAAAACTGAACTTCTGGCCTAAATTCAAAATGATAGAGGGAGGTAAATATAGAGCAACCTTTGAGGAAAAGCTGTCAGATGCTCAAAAATCTAAGATTGGGGCAAACATTTAATGGAACAGCGTCAAAGCAAATAGCGTGGTCTAGTCAAAGTCCACCACTAAACATCTGTGGCAAGACTTCAAAATCGGTGCCCCCAAATTACCTCCATTTTATTTGACTGAGCTTGAGATGTTTATGATTAAAAGTTCCCATCTGTTGACGTTTAACTCAAAGTGCTTGTAGCCGAGCTTGGTTCTATGACCGAATGAAAAAACTAAATAGTCACACGGTGAAGGAAAAATTGTATCTGGTGCCGTTTGTCACTTTCATCATCACAATGGAGCTAAATACAGAGCAAGCTTTGCTGAAGACTCCCCAACTCTAATGCAAATTTGTATCTTTTCATTTATTTTTGATAAACGTTGGAAGCTAATTTTGTAACAAAGAGCTATAAACTGAACACAACTAAACATTCAGATTGTGTCATCATAGGACAGAAGTTTCAACTGAACTGAACTTCTATGAAAGAGCCAGCAGGGGGCGACTCACACTGCTGCAACATCTGACAAAATGAAATAACCATAGATTTAAAGCTAAACATGTTATAGAGACTTCCTTCTGAAACTGTGTGGAGGAAAAAATATAGATTTTACATACTTACACCATGATTTGACCACCAGCATATATAATTTTGTTTTTAAATAAGTTCCATTTTTTTATTTCAATATTTTCTCCATCACATTTAACCACTAAACATCGACTTAAAAAAGAAACCTTTAAATATTTTCCTTTTAGATGCAGTACTTAACATCTGAGCCCCATTTCTTACCAGCATTTACTTTAAAATCAAATATTCAGGCTCAACATTTACACACTTGGACACCAAGACTGGGTGTAATCGTTTTAATTAATAAAACGGAATTAAAAGATGTTTATAGGGCAAACAACAGAATACACAAAATGAAATACCAATGTTTTATTTGCAAAAGGATACCAGTTAATACATTGAATGAAGCACTGAAACAAGCCACTGTAACATTGCAAAATACCACTAAAAACAACAGTGTCAATTTTAGAGAGAGAAAGAAAGTAATTTGATCCGAAAGGCATACATTATGAAAGAAGAGGAAGGAAGTGTATTTACACCATGGCAAAGTGTCCTGTATCTCTACAAAACAAAGTGATAGGAGGCCTCTTCGTTTAAGACATTTAAAAAATGTATTACAAATAGTTGCTAAAAGAACAAGGCTTTTTACGTTCCATTTATTGTTTTTATCAAAAGACATCTAGAAAAAAAAAAAAGGCACCACTGACGGTGATAAATCACACCAGTCATCTTCAATGGTGGCAGCCGCTTCATTCAAGACAAACATTTTCTGCTTAAATATGTTGAGATGTAAAAAGTTGTAATGAAACTAGAACATTAGCATGTGAGGTTTAACAGAAGCAACAGGAAATTATTTTTATTCTTTTTTTTTTCCTTTTATTGGTATAAAATAGGACTCAAAGGGACGCGTCCCCTGCTGCTGATTTCAGCTGTCGTGCTGGTGTAACAGCGCTCCCTGCTGGAGAAAGGTGGAGTTCACAGCACCAGATTGTGATGGCTTGTGTTCAACGAGAAAAACATTGACCAAAGATCATCAAGCAGGCGGACGCAGCGTCACATCTAAAGACAGGACTTCCAGACAGACGATTCATCACAATGGAGAAAAAATTAAAAATAAAAAAAAGCTCACTTTAGGCTCCTTTCTAATCACACTTCTTATTTTAATAAAAAGGCAATTTCTACCAAAGAGAATAACGTCAGCAACTGTTGAATCCAAATGCATAGTACTTAATCGAAGAGATGCTACATGTGCAGCATTTTATGACTATTGAGAATCGGTGGTTAAGCGTTTTGAGAGGCTGGCCGGTAAAAATCTGTCGTCGTAAATGAATTAGTTGCTCCCTGCTTTTGTGCTTCAGTCATTGGATTCAGTGACGTCTCAGGCTCGATTCCCTGCTGAGTAAAACTCACATCTCCACCTTTTAGTGGGCGCGCCGTCAGAAGTCGCAACGACAGAAATAGGAATATGGAAATACAAGATTGCACACAGAAGCGTGGAAAAACTTGTTCAGAGCAAGTTTAAACTAAGGAAACGATTAATCCTACACAGGTACCTTTAAGATAAATTAATAAGCTTTATAAAACTTTTAAACCCACACATGAAATTTAGACAGACATATTTTCATCACCCTCCCATGATCCCTGAACTATGTTGAGCCATGCAAAAAGAGGAGAAATCCCACTACTGCTTTAGCACCATAATGCAACTACCTGCCTTAGATGAAGATGATTTATTATTTCAATGCGACATGCATCAGCTCCATGTGTGCTCTCTCCAGAGTATTTCACTATCAAAACTTTCCCATTTTGTTTATTCTTGGTCAAAACAACACTTTGGCTTTGAGATCCTCCCCCCACTGGTTCTGGTGCCGGTCAAAAGCGGTTCTGATGCTTAAACCTTCCTGCATTCTGACACGCAGCAACCACAAAACTGAATTTTTGTTTCTGTCGGGCCAAGACAAAGTGGCACCGCATGTTTGCGAAGCAAAAGGAAACTATAAACAGCAAGTTTCAAGCTGATATTTAACATTTTTATAAATTAAGTTCTTAAAAGTGCGGCGTGAATGTGTATTCAGAAACCGTTACAGTGATGCTACTAAATTAAGTGCAACCAGTTGCTTCCAAGAGTGATTTAGTTAGTAAACTAGAGTCCAACCGTGAGCAATTTAATCTGCTTTAACCCAGTTGGTCAGTGAACTGTGCGGATGGATGGACGTCTTTAATACGGCTTTTCATTCCAAAAGACGCATTATTCAAGTTTGTGGCTGCAACATGACAAAAAGTGAAAAAGTCTTAAGTGTTGATATTTTTGCCCGACACCATTTATTGTAAATAATCACCACAAGTTGCGGTCGAACCAAAACGAAGGTGATAAAGTGGCTTAAAGGGGAATTAATCATCTCAGGATATAAAAGCTGCTTTCTGGGCCTACTTGATTTGGCTTTGGTACTTCTTATGTACCGTTAGGTCCTTCAAAAAAAACAAAGAAATCAGCTTTGTAACTTAAAAGCTTCACACAATATCATGCACTGCATCTTGTGAAAAACACGGAGGGTACGAACCACTTATAGCCGACTGTCTAAAGGTCAAAGCAGATGAAACATGAACTTTAAGAGATATAGGAGACGATGCCTTTACAGCTTCCCATTCGGACCGACTGGGTAAAATTAATGCCAATAATTTCTATTGCACACTGTATGACGCCTCAGTGATTACTAATTTCTGAAATTATACTTTATTTACTTTAAAGCATTTCTGACGGATAATCCCTTTAAACCAGCGGCTACATCCCAACACCCCAAACCATCACCACTTGATTTCTTTCGTCTACTTTGACCCCGTGACCCTGTCAAATGTTGAGTGAAGGTTGAACATGGTAGTGAGAAAATGGAAGCACAGCAACAGACACTGAGCGGAGAGGTTATGGTGGAAGGATGGCTGTACACAGTATTTACAGCAGGTTTAGAAAGACCCTCATTAACAGACCCGTCTCCTCAGACAAGGAACCAGAAACATTCACACCTTCAACGGCTGGACGGAGGGACAGTCACCAACATGTAAAGTGGATAAAAAAAAGTTGTTCAACGTGAGGCTGAAAATTCCCCCATTTGCTGCTTGAGTGGAAATTAAAAGAAAGTGTACACTTTTAAAATAACTTATTTTGAAGAAAATCCATAAACGACAAACAAGTGGCTATTGTGTCTGAACATTAGTGAGCTGACGAGACTGAGTTTAACAACCGTTTGTTATCCTCAAGCAGCAAATGGTGTCAAAGGCCCTAAAGAGAGAGAGAGAGAGCGAGACAAAGAGCGGTTCTCTTCGACTGGTGGCACTGTGAGTGAAGGTGGAAAGCAGCAGACGTATAAAACTTCTGTGTTTCAGGCCAAAACGAAGGCTGGCTGCAGGAAGGAAGTTACATCGATTCGCCCAGAGAGTCCTCGTCTTCCAGAGATAAGGGCAGGTAGAGATCCTGGAAGCAGAGCGCAGCACGGTTACCTGTGAGCTCGGCGTCAGTAAATAAAAAGATGGAGCTTCTTTAAAAAGAAAAAAGACTCACATTTTGTCAGAAATCACAAACTTAAATGTCATTTCATTATTGAAAATGTGTAATTCCCCTTCTTCTTCACATACATGCACTGCTTTGTGTTGGTCCTTCATATGAAACCTGAATGAAATGCGAATACTGGAAAGGTTTTGTTACCTTCTGCTTGTTGTTCAGACCCGGACTGGTGGGGGTGGAGGTGGGGGAATGCTTGGATATCGGGGTGGAGATCTGGCTGCTGGAGCCGGTCCCGTTGGCTGAGGGATCCGACGGAGCAGACAGAAAGAAAAGACAGGGAGAGAAGAGAGTCGTGTGGATTAGATAGCGTGCAAGACCAATCCAAACCGCTTTTTCTCTTGCTCTCCATAAAAGTCAGCGCTGAACGATAGGTTCCCCTGGCGCTCGTCTAAAGGCCCGCCGGGAGTCTGATGAGTCCTCCGCTTTAGTTTGGCGACATTTTATTCTCGCAGTCTGTGTCCTGAATCGTTGCTAGGAACCTCTGTTTAGATCTGAGAGTGGTGTGAGGTGATGTAGCTGTGTGTTGCAAGTGCCTTAAAAGAGTTTTGTCTATAAGAGATGAAAAGACCGAAGCAGATGGCCAGCTTGAGTCAGAGCCACAGAGTTGAAAACAAACAGTGGATAAAGCTCCTCTTTTCTCCCCCCTGTTGGCTTCGTTTAAACGTTTGAAGGAGCTCGGCTACATGGAGAGTAAGTAAGTAAAAAGTTAAACTCGCTCCAAAAGCCCTACTAACTCGTAAAACCTAAAAATGAGTTTGTGAGACATGGGCAGCTCTCCCACAGCGAGAGAGAGACCAGACAGTCTCCTGCAGAGGAGACGGTAACGTTTTCTCCACAAAGGCAAATAATGTTTGACTTTACATTTTAATATCTGCAAGGCTCACAGAACTTTTAAATAGAGATTTCACAGCTATACATTTCTAAATCTACATACATTTTAAGTCATTGAGGTCAGAAATTCTGTGACAAATCACTAATGTTAGACTTAAAACATGTTACAAAACCAGTTTCTGATCTAAATTTTTACCCTCAGATGGCAGGAAGTGGGTCAAGAACTAAAGCTGATCTATCTTCATAATCAGCTGAGATTTGAAGCTGTCCTAATCTACACAAATTATACTGTGTGAAAGTTTTACAGTCATGAAAAACAGGAGAAGAATATTGGGAGTGGTCAAACATTGATATACAATATATTCCATAAAACGGCTGGGATGATAAACGACAACCTTCAAATCCATAACTTTGAACCAGATGTTGGTTCTGGGACATGGATCGGTCTAAACGTAAAACTGGTTGAAGAATGGTTAAAGGACTCGATCCAGTCTGAGCCAAAAACAAACAAAACAATTAAAATGAGCTCCTCCAGTTTCCAAGATAGTTTCTGATCATTTAGCAAAAAAATATTCCAACTTTCTTAAAGGCATTCCCAAAAAAAAAAAAAAAATCTGTGCCAAATTGTTAGTTGGGGAAAAAAAAGTATATATATATATATATATATAAATAAGATGCATTTTGAATCTCTGTTTCAACATAAATAGATACCACTGGTATAATTTTTATTTATTTACCCCAATAGAGATGTTGACATCTTCAGACAGATGCACAATCCTGTTTTATCAAGACCCTTTTCCACAATAAATGCTTATAAACAATTAATAAGCTAGTCGCTAGGGTTTCAGTGGACACTATTAAATATTAACCTGTCTGTCTAACAAACAGCTGACAGCTGTTCATGTTGTCTTTGTTTACTTTTCTTGATTTATTCATGCTTTTTTGCCTCTTACTCAGTGGGACCATGTTAAACACAATTATACTAAATCCTAGACTACTTATAAGCAAAGGCTGGATTTCAACTGGGCTTTTTTTTTTAAATCCAGTCCTGCAATCTAAGATAAAGGATCAGATTTTTTTATCCTGTAGTTGAGTCCATCAGTCAAGCCTGATTCCCTTCCTGCAGATGAAGGAAGACTTATCTTCAAGCACAGCAAATGCATTAAAACCCAATCATCTCGGATATTTGCTCATTGGATGCAAGCCACCTTTTCCTCATACATTATTGATCTGATATGCTCACCAACCCTCTTGGAATAAGGTCAAAGGTCAGTCAAATCCCTCTGCTGTCACATGTTGTTATGTTAGTTCATTTACAACACCGCAGGCTGCCTTATTGTTTTTCTGCTGATCGACTGCGCTCATTTCGGGGCGCGGTCAGAAAAGGCGACGTCGTCGATTACTCACTGGAGTCAGCGGGAGATTTGCAGCGCTTAATCGGACCGGGACTCTTCACAGAACCGCGCTGGGCCTTGGCTCCCTTCATCAGCCGGCATTCTGTGGGACAGACGAAGAGGAAAATTAAAACTCTTTAATCCAAACTGAATGACTGAGGTTGAAGATGGATCAGGGTGGGCGTCGGATCGCAGCGTCGTCCCTCATACGTAAAAACAGAACGCATTCCAGGGTTTCTTTTTTACATTTCGGTATTCTGGGTCAGTGTAATAATCAGAGCAGACAGGCTGCAGACATCACTGCTCCTCCCTCAGAGCATCTTCCATGCTGTTTATGCTGTCAGTCTCTCCCTTCTCCTCTTTCCCTCCCCCTCCTCTGCGCTCCTTCCCTCCTTTCATGCTAATTATACTTTCTGTCCTCCCTCCATCTCCTGGGATCGCACCATATCCGTCTTCTTTCTCTTCACCTTCACACGCTGCTGGATACAGACGTAAAAACTGGTGCGCTATTGTTCGGGAAGTGTGTCACCAGCGCTCCTTTGACAGTACTTCAGTCTGGCAGTCTGTCTCCCAAAATAGCCCAGAGTCAGATCACATTCCTGGTTCTGTGAATGCTGCGGATGCATAAACGGTTCCACCAGAAATTATTCACACCGCCTCACTTTGAACACTTAGAAAAACATCCCCAGAGCATGACACTGCCACCTCTATGCTTCACAGTAGTGATGGTATTTGGAGTCACAAAGTCACATTTTGGTTTTATTGCTCACTCCGTTATGAAAGGTTTGTTTAAAAACCATTTTGAATTTAAATTTCTGATGTTGGTCCAAAAGGTGGTCAAAATATATTTGAGTTGATAAAGTTTGACCTCTCAGATCACAGGAACTGAAGTGGTGGTAGGATTCAGTTTCTGCTCATCAACTCAGCAAAATCTCCATGAAAATCTGAAATACGCAAAAACTCACATTCTAAACATTTTTGTTAAAAACAGCTTTTGATCAAAGACCAAGGAGCCAATAATCTGATCACTGATCTTGAAGAAAATTAAATTTGAAATTATGTTTGTTTCTTTTACACAATACAATTGTATGTTTGGAATATGTCGTATATGAATAGTGAAGAAAACGGCTTTTTCAGAGCAGAGATTGTTTTGTTTTTTGAGCTCAGAACATTTAAGGCCTTTTGCTCGGGGTGTTGTCGAGTTTCTGGACATTAAACTTTCTCCTTTCCTCAATATTGGAGACTGCAGTGCATTTTGAAACATTTAATTCTGACAAATTTGTTTTGTATCCTTCGATATTTGTGCAGAGCAGAGACAATTCATTTAATTTCATTGGTTTCTGCGACAATACAGAGTATTTTGGTTCATTCTAAATTTCATGCAAGCAACTGAATGTTGCACAGGTAAACTCTGATCAAAATATAAAAACATCTGAAGGATGATGATCATAATTCTGACCAAAAAAGTGGACAACATATCTGCATTGTTGATATGTTGATTGTTGCATTTTTGATTTACCAAAAAAAAAAAAAAAGTTGGAAACTTGTTTTCACTGGAGCTTCATCAATGCATGAATTTTCTTTTTGTAAGAATCTACATTCAGTTAGTTTGTGATGTAAAAAATGTAAACGTGAATAGGGTGCAAATACTTTCTGCTCTACTCCACTAAACTCCTTTAAAACAGAGAATGTGAGCATTTTCATTTGTCTTCATGTGGAAGATTTGTTGTCTGCAGACTTAATGTCCATGTGAAACACAGCAGACAACCCCCTCACCCCCCCGCCTGCCCGGCTCCTCTGAGGCCGACTTGGTGATGTCGGCATGCTCCAGACCGTCATTCATTTTCTGCAGCATTGGCCTAAGGTTATAGACTAAATGAAACAATTTAGCTCGGGTCCATGGGGGAGTTTGTAGAACATTAAGGACACAGATCATTACTGGAATCTCCATGGCAAAGCGAAGGAATGCAGGGAAACATAATAAGAAGTCAGCTCTGCAGCACTGCTGTGTTCTGATGAAGAGACCGCACGTTTCCAAGAGAGGAGTTTATGTAGAACAGGAAATTTAAAAATAGGTCTTTCAGGTCTGCAGGGAGGAGAGACACTCAGCAAGACGATTGGCTTCACCTTTTCCTCTCCTCGACTTCACAGCAGTATCAGCACCAACAGATCAGCTGGCCTAAACCCGTCACTGGACAGATTAATGGCTCTCTGACTTCTGCCCGCTTCCCTCCGAGCTGCTTGCTGCTGATAAAGCTCTTCCTCAGCTCCATCTTTCACTGCCTCTTTGTCAGAATCCCTCATTTTTCGCTCATTTAGCTTTGAATATTAGCATCCAGGCTGACCAAAGCATGAAGCCTCACTGAGCTGACCAATATACTTCTGAGCATGTTTGACTTCTTCCCCAACTCAATTTACTGCAACGATTTTTGTTTAGTTCACACCAACGGCAAATTTATTTATATTGGGAGGGAAAAAGATTGATGCAACTATCTGAGCCTGGACTATTCTGCCAAAAGTGTTCAATCAATCACCCAAATGATTGAATTCAGATTTTCAGATGATACATCCAAGCCGTCGACGGGCAGAAAATGGCTTGTTAATAGGAGTTCATCAAATTCAAGCCTGGTGATGTGATGCGTTTAGGCCTGTTGCAATAAGAGATCAATTATTTGCAATGAAAATTAAAAAACTAAATTTCTATTTGCATGATTTATAGTTTTCTCTTTTGCCATGCTTTGGTCTTGACGTGCCCATTTTTTTTCATAATTCATTTTGGTATTTCTGCTTTTTTGGAGTTTGAGATTTCTTCAGCCTCAAAGAGTGAGTTAATATTAAACTTTATGGATTAGGTGATGTGTGACGGCAGACAAGTGAATAACTGGTAATTATCCTGTTGGACTAAGGCTCACCGTTCTCATCCAGTGAGAAGTCGTCCTGTGCGTAGCGAAATTTCTCTGGTCCACATGCAATGAAGACGTCATCATCACCAAAGAAGTCTTGAAGGCAGGTGACCTTTGAAGGAAATGAAGAAATTAAGAAAATAAATGCAAATTAGGTTTGTTTGCATCCCAAAAATCTGAGTTTTTATTGAATATATCTTCAGTCAATATCAAAACTGCCTTTTGACACAATTAGTACAGCAGATTTTCTATTGCGGGATTTAATTATGTCGCAATAAATTTAAATTGTAAAAATACAAAAAGTGTCCGTCCATGTGAAAATATGCAAGTGAAAAACCTGTAAGCAAAAGCTTCAGTTCTCAGTAAGTCATGCGTTGTATTTCAGCTGGATAACATGCCGCCAGCCACACTCTGTTCATGTAACAAAACATGAACACACACAAAAAAAAGCAAACAAAGCTGATAATGCTACACCTTTTCTCTAATGTTTAAATGCCTCTGCTTCCTTCCCCTGGGTCTATTCAATCAGCAGCTGCTGAAACAATATGGCCTCCTTAGTGGACAGATGTCTGTGGGCCACACCTTCTCCTCCACTCTCCATTGTACAGCCCGACATGTCAGAGCTGTTCGATCAAAAAGCTGCTTTATTCTTAGTGGAGCATCTCTGTCGATATTCAATACCTGTTGAAATACTGACTTATGAGACAAAGACGTATTGAGCAGCGGTAATGTAACTGCTTCACTCTGCTGGACACTCGGAGAGAAACGGCTACGTGTCTGAGTGGATGCCAGGCCCAGTCGAGATGCGCCGCGGTTTCCCTTTGTGATGCGGATCTAAACTATGAGCTACAGATAATTTGAGAGCACTCCACCCCACCAGCTGCCATGTTGAATCTCAGTCCTGCTAGACAAGCTAAAAGTGTGTGGTGGCGGTGGTGACTTGTTGGCGTGGCATTTAGCAGCTGTACAAAAATTCCACACCCCCACAAAACTCCCCGGATACAGATCCACGCCAGGAGACCGAGACGCTGCTTCAACTCCAGGGATCAAACGCTAATTGGGTTTTCTGCCAATCCCAAATCACAGGCAACACATTAGCGTTATCCAGTGATTTCAGCGTAAGGAGATTATATACAGGTTACCAGCATCGTGTGGCAACAGAAACACCTGGTCGTCCTAAAATGGAGGCATGAACAAGTGGAGAAGGAAACGGACCGGAGGGCAGACAGCAGTTCGTTTTAATAGCTTTAACAATAGAGCTGATTAAAAGGATCAAGATTTAATCCAAACATCTTCATTAACTAAATCTCCACTCAAACTCAGGATTCTGGAACAGACCAACGTAAAGAGTTTAAGTTGTTCACCAATCCGTTTAATCTTCAGCATAAACCTTGAATTTCGTTCAGACGTTGGAACCAAAACACAGGAACTGACATTCAAATGTCTTAGCAGGAAATTTGAAAGAAATAAAGTTTGAAGAAACAAGTTGTACAGATAATTTTCATTGCAACAGAAGCACTTTTTTTTATTTTTTAAAAATCAGGGTTTCTCATAAACCAACTTTCCAAACTGGAATTGCAGCTTCAAAATCAGTTTGAAACATTGCAGAAAGGAACCTCTGATGATTATTGGTTAATGTGCAAATCAGTAGGTTTACAAATGACCTGCATTGTAAGGTCATTAGGGTTAATGGCCGCTCCAAATGGCCAAAAACAAAACGGATTACATTCGCAGAGCCTTTCATATCACAATGTTTTAGCCAAATACATAAATTAAAAGGTGACAAGAAACCATCCAGTCATTCAACCAATGATCGTTTTCTGCTAATCAAATATCAAATCTATAGTTTCAGATGGTCTCATACTTTCAGTTGAGGTTAAAATATTGTGACTGTATGTCAGACCAAAGAGGTTTTATTTTTGACTTTAGTCAAGAATTTTCCAAAGAAACATTTTCCCCCTTTACTATTCCAAAAACTTTCATGGTAAAGAGAGACTGTATTGGCTACTGCAGTTTCCAATCTTTAGAGTTTTTGATACAAGTTTTGTCTTCGTGTAATATGATTAAGACATTTTACAACAAGGTGCATCACTTCACCTGCTTCACCTGTGAATGTGTCCCACATTAAGTCACAGCAGAAGAAATACATTTTTAAAGTTAATTGTGAGTAACTTAGACGACACTTTATTTGAAGGAGTGCCTGAGACTGTCATGAATGTGAAGGAGTCTTTATGAATGTTTACGATTGTTTTCATGAAGTGTCATTCCGCAAATATCACTTTTAATGAAAAGGTGACACTTTTAATGCAGCTTTGTATCACTAGCATCGTTATTTACCAAATGATACTTCATGACAGTCATAAAGACTCTTATATATTCATAACATGTTATGTTTATGACAGTCTTGCACACACCTTTCGAATAAAGTGTTACTGTAAATTAAATTAGCAGACGACTTTACTCAAGTCCATGCAACATTGAGGAAATGCAGTTTTTTAACTATAATTTAAAAGTACATTTAAATGATGCATTGATAAAACCTGTTTTGAACATGATTGGGAGAAATTGCCAGAACCCGACACATGACAGGAGATACTAGATGGAAAATGTTTGTCTAATTTAAGAAGCATCCTCTCTTAAACTGAATATCGTCAGCCACAGCCACCAATAGATTACACAGACAATGCACACATTACTGTTAACATACCCGTTTATCTAAGGCAGGGGGTTTGGGATTTAAATTTTTTTCTGGCTCTCTCCAGACTCTGGGTGCCCTCCACCCTCTGAGCCCATCCTTAATCTGAGCCTCACCAGCTGTCAGAACCACATGACCCAATGAAACCAGCAGCTCCTCCATCAGACACGCAGCGATCCGCCGACTATTACTGAATTATTCAACTTTGTTCAACTAAAGGTTGTTAAGATGATGAAACTCATCCTGAGCAAATTAAATTTGTTGCAATTTCAAACAACATGCGGGAAGAATGAATGCTTTTTTATTTGTCAAACATGAATAAATGGCATCAATAAAACATCTAATGTGGAAACTAGTAGCTTTGTGGCATTTTTGTTTCTAACAGCTGATTAATACTTCAGAACATCCTATTAGGATTATATCTCATCTCCAGCCATAGCAATTGATCTCTGTGCAGAAGTGTAGCCATTTAACATCTGAGTGATGGACTTCCCTCTAATGCCCCAATGATTCAGCAAATTGTTAACCAGCAGAGTTTATCGAATTGATTTTACATTGGTCTGGTTTCAAACCACACAGGATTGACTATCAATCAAATAAATTACAAACACTCTGCTGCTTGGAGTTCTTCAAATGGCACATCACATGCGATTCACTGACAAAATAGATCATAACTTTTAATTGGAAAAAAAATGTTTTTTTTTTTTTTTACTACTTAAGGAAACAAAATGGAGGCTTTGATCCCCACCCAACAAAATTCACTTTAATTGCAGCCTTTTTGGGGCAAGTTTAACAGTTTTGCACACCTAGAAAGTAATATTTTGTGTATCAAAAGACCCATTTTCAAGCCTTATGATAAGTCAGTTAGATTTAGGCTTGGACTTTGACTGGGCTGTTCCAACACAACAAAGCTCGGATCTATACCAAAGCAACTCCAATAGTTGAAGGTCCTGCAACCTTCAAACCCCGGTATCTTTGTTAGATGAGGAAAAGACATTCGCATCACCATTTTTCACCATACAGATGGTGAGTTCAGGATTTAGTGTACTGTCCTCGTTTTGGTCTCATCAAACTAGAGCAACTTCCTCCTTGGGACTTTGAAGAGTTGCTTCCTTCCTGTCATGCCTCCATAAAACCCAGATCAAGCAGCGAATCACTAATTGTGATGCTCAGGTGACATTTTACGCAGATGCTTCTTTTGGATCATTAGTCTGATAATTTAATGAAAATCCAAGGTGAAGCAGAAAAGTGAGAAATAATCATCTGTTTTGCTGTCTTGGTATAACTAACTTCTGTTTGAAGAAGCGACAGAAGAAGTGTTAAGCAGACAGACCTCATTGTAATCCCTGGGCCAAAAACAGAGAACCCGACTCTGTTTTTGTCGGAATATTCTTCCAAACATCTTTTGTTTCAAGACTTTACAGACAGAATCGGCTCATTTGTCAAGCTGGTTTATGAAAGTCAAAGTAAAGGGCATCTGAACGCGTTATGATTGGCATCTTTTGAAGCAAACAGCTGATGACATTAATCTGGACCAGATCTCTGACCTCTGCTTGACCCCTGAGCTGCAGCACGGTATTTCAGTAGGTTGGTTCCAGATGCATTTGCAGCACAGATGAGCCACAGGGAGGTGGGTGGTGGTGATGGTGGGAGGGGGGCATCTGCACAGTCATGGTGCACAGCTGGTGCCCGATGCTGGCTACAGGCCACCCCACCCCGGCTCCAGGGAAGCAGCCATTTGGCTGACTGATGTGACCTCAGCTTTATTAAATCGAGCTTCCTCCTCTTCCTCTTCGCTCCAGGTCATGCTCACTTGTTGATGTCCATGGAGGAAATCAGAGCTGCTGAGTGGGGAAGCTTCATGACTCTAGCGGGGGGAACCACACCCCACTCGTTCCACGTCGCCTGCGCTCGTTCGTCGGTGTGCGAGTGAGTAAGATGTGGAGGTGGCAGGCTTCTGACAGATTAAGGGGGGCAGGGCAGGTAAGACTATGTAAAGAGCCCACTCAGCGTATCACAGCCATTGTCACAAGCTGAATCCATCACGGGAAGCTTATTGCCATGACAACCGCTTCCACAGCACACTGGGAAGCAGGCAGACTGCGAGAGCCCTGATAACAGGGCAAAGCTGACTTTTCTTGTCTGTTAATGGATCCATTTAAGACACTGAAAGCCCTGAAAGAATCTGCAGCTACTCAAAGATTTTGCACCAATTTAATAAACACTGAAATTTTGCAAATCCTTCATTGTCTCAGAGTTTGTGTTTGTATGACGCTTCTCAAATTCTGTTTTTCTTAGGAGAAAGCTCATCTTCTAAACCTGGTTTGAAATTATTAGTTTAAATCTATTGGAGCGTTTTGTTTCACATTCTTCACATATTCGTATCACTCCAGATTCATTCATTGATGAGGAATGGATATAAAATGGCTCCCAGCAATTTAAAAGGTGGCCTTTAGCTGCAGGAAAATCTGATTTTTGCCCTTTTCTTTTCCTTTTTGTTTTTTTTTTTTAAAAGAGCCTGAGTAATTATGCCCCATCAGTGAAAATAAAATGATCCCAAATTGCTCCCTGAATCTCGGAGCCCCACCCTTCCCTCTATTGAGTTGATTGAGCAAAGAAGCACCAGCATTTGAGAGGAAAATGGCAACGATTTTGTCCTCAACTCTGGCAGAGAAAGGAGGGCTGGCAGTCAGCGGAGTCCACACAACCCTGAGGAAAAAGAGGAACGCCATTCATGATGAGTGGCCATCGTAGGAATGCAAGTAAGTGCATTCTTGGACACGTAAAAAAAACAAACAAATCTTCATCAACTCTCATATTACAAATTCAAGCCTCAACTGATGGAATGTATGTAGGTAAACATGACACACGATTTTTCTCCTCCTTTCTTTAAAATCGGCAAAGACTCGCATTGATGGCGAAGCTCTCCCACCCGCTGCAGGATGTGGGATCCGACAGACCGGTCCACACCAGCTGGGCTCTCTTTGTGCCTGGGATGTGGTCTCCTAGCAACCAAACGAAGGGGAGAAAAAAGAAAAAAAAAAAAAGAGGAGGATCGGCGCAGAGTTAGGGAGGGGTGAGCTCTCCACCATATCACCTTCACCACACAGCAGCTGCAGTGTGGCTCTGCAGACAAAAGGCGCTGCGAAAACCGGCACATTCCTTCATTTCTGTACCTGCCGAAGACGAATCCTGAAGCCAAACGAAACATCAACTGGGAGTCGATAACGTGACATCATAATCAATATGCTTAATTCAACGTGGCATCACAGTATAAAAAATGCATGACAGAGAATTACCATCAAATGACAGGAAGTAATTAGAATCTCCAAGAAAGCCACTGCAAGGCCTCATGCAGCCAGACTGCACCCCTGGGAGAGAGCATTAAAATCAAATCCCTCCCATCTATCATTTCACAGCGCCTCCCCTCCTCCTGAACACATGTTTCTGGCTTTAATTCAAAAGGAAGGAGGAAAAAGGACAGCAGCGCAACAACCAAAACGTAACCTAACCTAAAGTAAAGCTGCAGACGATCATGCAGCTGCATCAGAGCAGCAGATGCTCACATCCACTTCATCTCTGTCTCAGTTCATTTGTAGAAATTCACAGCAGTCTGGAGAACATCCGATTCATCTAGTTAATCCTAAAACAAAGATTTAATGTAAAACTGTGTAATGAATACATTTATTACACATTCTGCTCGTGTTTTCTTGTTCACATAGAAACAGTAAGACCAACTTTTTGACTATTTCTGGCTTATAAATTATGGAGTATTTCTATTTATAACAGGAGCGTCTAGTTTATATATTCAGAAACTAGACAAATTTAGAATCCAAAGAAACTCCTATGAGCTCATTAAAAGAATCCAGAGAAATCCCTACTGGTTCATAAATCACAGAGTATTTATTCTTATTCATGCGGTTAAACTTTTGTTATTATTGTTTTCTTCTTTTGTTCTTTCCTTTTGTTTATTTTGTTTACATTTCCTTCTAAAGCAGTTCAAATTGTCTTGTTGCTGAAAATGTGCAACATAAATAAAATGACCTAACATTACCACAACCTTCAGCCGAATCTGGTTGAAACTGTTGGGAAAATCTGATCCGCATTTTGTTTCTGGCAACTTAAAGCCAATAAACATTCAGCAGATTAAACACCAAACAAGAAACAAGGGAGCAGTTCCCATCTCAGCCTCACAATCGCATCAAAACACAAATGCATTCAGAAATTGTGCATTTCCTTCACATGCTAATATTTTTCATATTTTAGTAAAAACCAGAACAGAATTATTTTATATATATTTTTAATGTAACCATTATTCTACAGCACATATAAACAGGGACAGAGGGAACAATATGCTGAGATAACAATGAAGGGCTTGGTCTTTTGTACGCTGCTGCTGTGGGAAGATGACAGAACAGCCCAGGACTTTCAATGACAGATGGGCTAAAATGCAACGATGACAAAAGACCTGTTGATGTCCTGAACCACAAGACAGGAGAGGAAACTGCTAGAACCCAAAAGTCAGAACAAAGGCTGCAGACAATGGGATGTAAAGCACACAAAGGTTGCTCCCATCGCCACTCTGCATTCTCATGTAGCCACCGCATCAATGTTGACCGAGGTTATGAGCAAACAGTCTGCCCGTCCTATGAAGCCCTTTAATCTCTACACCTGTCTGTGCACGGCTGAATGCAGGTGAATGAAAGGTAAACTGTCCCCAGCTCTGACCACACATTTCCCTTTGCTTACATACCGCACCACAGCAGCTCTGTTCCTCATCATTCCACAGGAAATCTAAACAAATGCAGTCTGATGAACACATAAATTTCATTCCATTTGAATTTTAGGAGGCGGCAGGTTTTTCCCCTACTTTAATCTCATTTTCCAATAAGCTCAGATTTGCAGGGGAAAGGGCACGATGCAAAACATTTTTCTGAATAAGCAAGCAGCCCCTGCTGAAGGCGAGACGCACCTGCTTGCCATCGAGCGTGTAGATCCTCTTCACCACTCCGCTTTCCAGCTTGATGGCCTCCGTGATGTCGGTCAGCACCTGCTCGAAGGAGTGCGCCGTCTTCTTGTTGAGGAGGACGCGGACGGCTTTGCGGGGCTTCACGCCGCTGCGCATCACCGTGACCAGCTTCGGCCGGACAAAGTCTTTGCCCTCTCTGGGATCGCCGGCGGCCTTGGCAGCCAGGGACTGCATGTTCTTCTGGCTGGCTGAGGCCTTGACGTTCACAGACCAGTTGGGATTGACGTTCTTTGTGTAATCGACTTTCTTGTAGAAGTTCTCAGATGCACAAACATAGCTTTCCCCTGGGGACAGACAGGAGAACTGGGTTAGTGTATTGAGGCTTGCTCAGCTATTTGACACCTGAGAATCACAGAGAGCCAATATATGACGTCCAGGAGAGATCCAGACCAGCAGGAGGAATTACATCATTTAATCAATCTGCGTCTACTTCATTGTCAAGAAGCTGTAGTAGATGGGGGTTTCCTCATTCAGTCCTTAATGTCGATTTCTATTCTGATTTCATAGCAATGATGATTCATGATTAGTCATCACAAAACTCAAACTGGTCCATTAACTTTTAAGGCAATATCCTAATTAGTTGTTCTCAAAGTCAAATCCTTGAGATAAAAACAAGAAAGTTTTATAGAGTAAGAATGTTAACTATGAAAACCCAAATGAAAAATTGGTAAAAAGGCTTTTGAAAATCTTTTCCAGTAGCATAATGTTGCACATAAAATACAATGCTGCACATTCAAAGAAACATTGTTTGCAGTTCATTATAATCCATAAAGATTATAAAGGGATTATAATCTGCATTTTGAGTTTTTTTATTTTTGAAAAAAAAAAAAAAACTGTTCTCATGCAAAGTTTTGTTCAATAAAATTTGATTTATACTGTAATAGTTCATGACTTGAAAATTATATTAAACCATCATTTGCATTGCCCATTTAAGAAAATATCACTTGCATAATAATTTGGGACACGACTAGTTTCCATTTTGTTACGCTTTGAAAACTCTGCTCTGTACCACTTTTATTTCGTCTTTCCTCATCGGAGGAGTTCACCCAAATCTAAACAAATGTGCAGTTCCTGATACCTCAGTAGTTTGAAATACAGTCAATTTTCCATTTCCATATTTGGCTCACCTAAATTCAGATTTGCAACAACACGACAAGCGATTTCCTGCTTCCTGCTTGGACTTCATTTACAGAAACTTTGGAAGTCGATATTCATCACATTGAAGCACATTTTTGAAATAAATTCTGAGGTTCCAAGTTTTTAACAACTTCAGAAGAAAGGATTTTCTTGAGATTTCAATTTGCCCTGCAATTTACAGCAACTGTAAATTTGTTTAGTTTGTTTTTGTTTTAGTTGGCAAAATCTTATTTTTGGATCCATCTGTCCTCGCTGTGCATGTGAAATACTTTTGGAACCAAATTTAGACCATAGGTCAGATTATACAGCTAATAACTGGTCAGAATGTAAATTAAAAACCTGCTTTCTGCATTCACACTTTCATCTTATTGTTGAGTTTGATGTTGTTCAGTACAGTGAGGTCGAAATGTGAGATCTGGCATGAATGAGAGCTTTTTGGAGTCTTAATTATATCAAATAATCCAAACTAACAGCTGCTCACTGTCACAAACATGCTTTCCAATTATTCATCCATCACTAGAAAAAAAAAGCAAGTCAGTATCGCAAAAACACATCGTAGAAAACAGTTATAAAGATCATCTCATGCAAACACTCAGCAGATTCACCGCTCAACCCAACAGTCAAAGTGCAGCACAAAAATATTCAGACTCACTAAAAATGCCATTTCAGAGTCAGTGGGAACATTTTAAAAACCATTCAGAAAGGAAACTATTTGTCATGTCAGTGGTTCTCTAAAGAGATCAAGACTTTCAGCAGAAAACAGGAAGGATAAAGGCATTGCAGCAACGTTGCTCTATTTTACCTTTATGAGTTCTCAGTTTGTCTTCTAATATCTTGGATTTGGATTTATTAGCAGCCTGACTGAAATCTCAGAGTTAATCCGAGGATCGGTGAAGTCAGGATGTAGTTTTAGTAATGCTACCAGTGCATGCAATGCCAGCATAAGCTAGAAAAGTAAGTCTAAAATGTCCCCTCCATGATAATGTTGCCTCTCTAAATAATCTCTCACACTGGGTGGCAATAACTGCACTGCTAATGTAAATAATAAAAAATATTGGAATGCTGTTCTTGTGTTTTATTATAGCTCTAAAGAAGAAAAACCGAGACTAACTGGCCAAAGTAAAAAACAGACACCCATAAATTTCTTATCACAACATCGCCACAGAAACCCAGAAGTGCACACAAATCACTTGGTTCAATTACACAAATTTCAAGGAAGCAGCACTTAATGATCAGATGGAACTTTTTTTTTTTTTCTTACTGTCCTGTCTGGTATCTTTACGCAAAAAAAAAAATAAAATAAAAAAATCAGCAGGACAATGACACAGGAAAAAATGGAAACCATAAGGAAGCAATTACACTATATGTGGGGAAACTCGAGCTAAGACAAAGGGCAGAAAACTAGATTACTCTGTGCAGAGGAGGCTGAGTAATTAATTATATCCTACAAAGAGGAAGCACAATGAAATGGCCCCCCAGCCGACACGCTGCAGACGAGCCACACATGCAGCAACTATAAGCTGCTCAACACAACAGCCTCGATTTGAATAAATTAAACCCGTACATCAAATTCAGTCCTACCCTCCTACTTTTAGAAAAGTCACATAATGTAAAATGTACATAATTCAATTAAACAAATGATAGTGTGTTGACCATCAGTGGCCACATCCTGTAAAATATGGAGTCGTTCCATATTTGGCAGCTAAATGTGCGTCTCGTTTTGAACCGATGCAGAACTGTCCGATAGACTCGCCTTTAATAAACATTAAGTTTAACAATAATGGTCTGAAGAAACTATACTAAATAAATGTATTTTTAGAATATTTAGTGGTTGGTATTTTTTTAAACCTTCACAATTTTATTTTAACAATGAATTAAAAATTAATTCATTAATTCACAGCTAAAAGTGCTGTATTAATTCAATACAGCACTTTTAGCTGCTGTAGTGAGAGAGGATCACACTTTCCATCCGCTAGATCAGGGATCTGCAACCCGAATCTCTGGAGACACAAGTGGCTCTTTGGTTCACATATTAAATGATGAAATATTGCTCTGTTTGTGTTTAATTCTTTTTTTTAGTGTCTCCATAAAAACACTGACTACATGGGCCACTGTGGTAAATCTAATGGGTGGCGTTACACGCCTGGTAGATGTTTCTAAGTGTTACGATTGAAGGTGCCAAATCCTGTCGCTATTATTGCTGAACACAAAACTATAAATGTCTGGGCAAGGTCAGAGTTCATCTATCAGACTGGCTGAAGATAAATACATAAACCAAAAGCTGGAGTATAGACATGTTGATAAGCATATTTGCAAGGAAGCCTCTTTATTATTAAATTTAATATAATTTCAGGTTTTTGTATTACTTTTATTCAGGTTAACTTAAAAAAGGAGCTATTATTGTTACAGGTTAAATTTCTGAAGTTATTGTTAGGAAAACTCAAATGTGAAAAATTTGACTGATATTGATATGCAATAGTAATACTGCTCTTATGTTAGAGTTACAGATGTTTTTTTTATTTATCCAATTACTAAATTAATCGTAAGGATAATCAAACTAAAGAACAGCACAGAATGTTAGGGTCAGGCTGTTTCTTTGCAAAGAAAAAGGTGTTTTAATACTGAAACTCTGCCAAACCCACTTCATGTACTGTGAACTAAAATAGTAAAACCCTGACTCATAATATCTGCTTTCCCATAGATGGACAAACATTCTTGTTTAAAGACAAAAAGGCCAACAGCCGCATAATGTTCAGATAAAAACAATGTTAATGCTGGTAAGAACCAGTCATTAATCCGACCTTCTACCTTGATAATAAACTGGTTTAAGGTTTATTAATCCCATAGTAAAATGCTTTTCCAATGACTGGAATTGCATAGTATTGAGTAGATTTTATTTTAATTTCTGCAGACTCCACTAGGACTGTGTCACTGCACAGCTGCATGCGTCTCATTAACGTCAGCAGGTGTTGGGAGGTATGATGTAGTCTGATTCTGTTTATATAAATACAGCTCTGGAAAAAGTTATCAGTCCTATAATTTTACTCTTTATAGGTGCATGTTTAAGTAAAATGAAGATTGTTGAACTACTGACATGTCTCTGAAATTCCAAGCAAAAACTTGGTATTTATTTTCAGAAAATGAGAAAAGGTCAAAATAAAAAAAAAATTTAAAAAGATGCAGTGCTTTCAGACCTTGAATAATGCAAAGAAAACAAGTTTAGATTAGTTTAGAAACAACAAAACTAATATTTTAACTCAGGAAGAGTTCAGAAATCAATATTTGATGGAATAACCAGGAGGTTTTCAATGGGGTTCAGTGCAGTGGTCTTCATTTTCTCCAGACCTGCATGTGGTTGTTAACAGTTTTAGTTGGACAAAACGATTTAATTTCTTATGTGAACGTATGTAAATAAGCAGCGATGTTTAAAAAATGCACCAACGAATGACTTCTCTTGGGCTTCAGCCCCACTGGGGGCTAATAACCCCTAAATGTCAGATCCTAGAATCGCCCCTGTTGACCATCATCATATGACTCAAGGCAAGACCAAATGCTCTGCATGACCAGACAGAGAAACGTTAAAAGAAGCAGAGACAAGTCTGTGTCTGGCAGCCGATGCTGCTGGAGTTAAACTTGTTTATATTCATCTGCAAAGCAGTCAGACTCCAGTCAGCAGTTTCATTGTTAAAGAATCTGCGAGTCACCAACACGGCTACATTCGAACTGATGTCAGAGACCACAAGAATGCAAGTCTTTAGATTTAAAGACTAGAACAGAGGGAAAGACGTCTAATAGTCATCTCTACACATTTCTTGGCGTCTCACCTTGCAGAAGCATTTAGCTTGTAATGTATTTAAAGTTGTTTCAGTGCATTAGAAAGTCATAAAAACAAACTTAATATTTGGGAAGCAGAAATGGATGCATTATTTTTTTTCTAAGTTTTTAAAAAGTAAACATCTGGGGGATTTTTTTTTGCCCCTTTTCTTTCCAAAATGGCTCCAACTCAGATAATATCTGAACAGCAGGTCACACCAATTAGATTTTCTTCTGGACTTTGCTTTGACTAGTCCATTCTAACACACAAAGCTTTTGTGGGCCCTCTCCCATGTCTTTCGTGCTCTTAACAGGTTTTCTTTCAGTTCTGGCCTGTATGTAGCTCCATCCTTGCTCCAGTCAACTCTCACCAGCTTTCCTGTCCCACATTCTTTTTCTATGGTTATGCCCTTCTTTGTGAGATTCAAACAAAGTAAAAGGAGACCATTCACTACAATGCATTACACAATTAAATCAGCTAAAAATTATAAAATCCCCTCCAAAATTAGATCTTAATTTGCTGGTACAACACAACATACTGCTGGGCACCAAACTACAACCAAAACAGACGAAGTGATATCAATTTCTTATTGTGTCACGTTAAGAATAAACGTACCTTCCTCCAGCTCGTCCAGAGTCGTGATCTTGCGTGATCCGTCAATGGTGAAGATGAAACGAACCCCCTGCGGCAAATTGATGTGGTCAGAGAGGGAGCGCGTAAGGTCGGCCAGGAGAGAATCGAAGGTGCGAAACCGGTCGTTGGCCACGGCGTACACAATGCCCTTGAAGTATCTGTCCCCGTTGCGGTAGAAGCGCACTTTCTTGGCCTTCTTCTCGTTGGTGAGAGCCTGCAGGGTGCGCGTGCGGTAGAAGCTGCAGTGGGCGCTGTGCGTGGGGCTGGGCAGACCGTTCATCCTCCCACTCCGCGGGTTGCGGGACGTCTTGTCCCTCTCGTCGAAATGCCCGAAGTCCAGCTCCATGATGGCGGTGGTGGTCGTGGATGATGTGATGTTGGGAAAAATCAGTCCTGGAGACAACAAATTATCTCAATGAGATCCATTCATCCTGTTGTAACAGAATATTGTTGGTTTCTTAGTCACCGTGGGCATTTATAAAGGGCTAGTCTACATCATTTGTCTTGAAGCAAAAAGGTTTCAGGTACAAAAAGCAGAGAATCAAAGTCCTGCCAGTCACTCAACCGAACCACTTCAAAAGATCATGTGGTCGGATTGTTTCCTGTTCGCATGATTAACTTTAAATGGTTCTTGTGGCTTCATTTTACATTTGATGGCAGCATAAGTCAATAAAAAGCTACGAGGATGGACATGAATTTATTAAATTACTTCTAGTAAAAATATTCTTCTATGACAGTCTTCAAGAAAGACAAAAATGCCATGTTAAGGAAAACGTGGCACAGTGGAAGAGTACTTTTTTTTTCAGTTCTTTTAATACCAAACAAAATAAAAAGATTAATCTGAGGAAATGATTCAGATTACAAACTGGAACAATCCTGTCAACATTTGCACTGAGAGATGAAGACTGTTTGATATTTCAGTGTTTAAAATGAAACAAAAAGACAAATCATTTAAAGGAAACTATTTTCTATGACATCAATTTATGTCTGCAGTCCATTAAGAGAGCAATATTCCAGCTGATAACAGGAAGGCTGAGCAGAGAACAGCGAAGTTGATTTATTTTAACCTGTTGATCTCCCATACTCTGCTATGAAACATCGTGGCTTTAGAAATGTTTCACACACAGAGACCAACGATTCACCTAGCTGCCAAAATTAAATGCTAAAAAAATGCAAATTTAAATGTCAATTCTAAACATTTTGCCATTGTTTGGAAAAAAAATGGACCCCTAACATCATTGATAACCATAAACAGCAGCAAAGACAGAAAAACACATATGTGTCTCACTCACATCTTGTTGTAACTCTTAAACTGAAGAAAAATTTAATTTAAAAAATGCAAACACTACGGTCCTGAATTGGGCCCTAAAATCCTGCATGTTCAGCTCTGCTAGTTTTTTGATCACCTTTAGGCTTCAAACATTTCAGCAAAGTCTAATCTGCAAATTTCACTTTGTGGTGAAAAAGTCTTGGTGCTAAAACTGGCCAGCATATTTATGTCAGCAACTGAAAAAACTAAATCATAAAATGTTAAAAGCAACCAGGAGGTTTTTTTTTCCTGACACTTAATGTTAAGGAACCTTTTATGAACTTCAGCTCTCCCTGCAGATTCATTGCTGTCATTCATTTTACAGAAGATAGTAAAATGTGATACATTTATTTAAATTTGACACAGGCCGACCTCCACCACTGATTTATACAAGTGTTTGATGCCAGAACAATAAATATGAAACATAATTAAGCCTCTTAAACACCTTTATCCAAAATAAATGTCTCACTCAAGCAAAGATCCCATGATAAAAATAAAAAAAACTATAATCAATGAAAACATTTACAGATCATAACAGGTCTTCATTTGTTTTATTTAACCTCCTGTCTGTGAAGCTTTTGGCATTTTTGCCAACCACACCTGTGTTTTATTTAACTTTTCTAACGGGGCATACAAGCATTAAAATGAAGGATTTTGTAGTTGAACTAAGCAGAATGAGCATAAAGCAAATTTTAGACATGTAGCTTTAAATTGCATCTTACTTTTAGGGTTTGCCATGTCAGCTTTTTCCAAAAAGACCAGAAAATATTCTGGACAGATTCTGTGAGGATGGCCATGTTACAGTAGGCTGTCATTTCCCCCCCACATGATAGTATTGCATATCTTTTCCATTTCTTTGTTTTGCATGTTTTAGCAGTAAATAACTGAATTATTTTCTCTCCTTCAATGACAGCGATTCAAGTTCATCATGTCAAAAACTGACGAGAAACACCAAAATATAAACAACCAGATGCAATCTCCCACCTAATAAGAATACTCTGCAGAGTTACAACTTTCATTATTTAGAACATTATTTTTATTTGAAACTATGGTACTTTAAAACTGGGCATCCAGCCCTGCTGGCAAACAAACCCTGTACACATCAGTCATTGATCAGAGTGATCATGCTTCATTCTGACTGGTAGAACAAGCATCAATCAAAGTAGTGAGAGCCTGGCCTGCCTGACGCTTAGATTGGATCCTCTGTGTGCCACATTTCTGCAGAATCCTCCCTTTAAATCAAGCGTGGGCAAGAAGGGAAATACCTGAAACTGATCGTCAATAACCAGGACATCCCAGTCCGTCTCTCACTGCTCAAATCTGCTAAAAACTCAAATCACCATCAGACTTATAATAAATACGCACAAAAAAGGGATGATTAGAAGAACAAAATCCAAAAAGTACCTCTTGTGAAGGCGTCTAAACTGCTAAAATGTGATTTTAACAAGATAAAATCCTCCTTTTAAGATACCCACTTAGACGGATGTTGCATATCAGTTACGGCTCAACACACACACACACACACACACACACACACACACACACACCCCCACACACACACACACACACACAGCTGGAATCTCCAAGCAGTATCAAATATTTAAGAGAACAAACTGTGGCATTAAGAGATTTTTCTTTGCACCACTATGCTACATGATCCGAGTCATAGAAAGCCAGAACTAACTCTCTTAAGAACCTGTAACACCTGTTAAAGCAGTAAAACAATAACCCCCCTGTGCGGTCCGCAGCAGCCAGGGGAAGCCTTTCTGAAATGAAGTCTCTCAAAGTGAAACTCCTACCTGAATACTGGAGGAAAATCCAAACCAAAACAGAACTTCACATGTTTAAATGGTCAAACAATGGTGCACACCCATTAAATACCCACAGCCCCCCTATTGCCACCACATGAAAGAGGAAGTTAGCTGTGCAAAGATGAACGATGTGCTTCAGCGATTTCATATGCATCTGTTTGTTTTCTTTTTAAAACCTTTAAGCCAGGATTAAATTCAGAAATGCAATCTTTCATATTTCTCTTTATGACCCAACAGAACCTGACAGGAAGCAATATGAAGTCAGAGAAACTGGCTTTCATTAACTTTAATATGTTGTCTTCGGTGATCCGAATCACCAAACACTCAGTTTTGCATGCGAGTGGATCTGTATTTTGAATACAGATGAAATATTTAAAATGTGTTTTTTTAGGTTCCTGTTGGTTTCAGAGTCGAGTTTTACAGTGAAACATTGTAAAGCTTTAGTCCATGTTCCCTCTGCAGTTCTTCACACAAAATTATTAAACACAGACGTGTCTTCATTACTCTAAAAATTATAACACTTTATTTAAAAAAAATAATTAAATGCATTTGTTCTTTTCTAAATCTTCTTAATTTGTTGTTGACAAATACTAAAGCAAAGAGACGTATTAGCTATAGCCAAAGCTAACAAAAGGTTAAAGTAAGAGATGCTGCAACTTGGGGCCTCCAGGCCAGCAGGGGGCCCTATGAGCCTGTGACTTCATCCACTGAATACGTAAACTGTAAAACTTCAATTTTGTAGTCAAGTTTGTCAAGACGAAACCTAATGCCAACACATATGATCCTCTTAAATTGGCTTTTTTCATGCTTATAATTTTGAAACATTTTCGAGTTTATTACTCTGCTATGTTATATATATATATATATATATATGTATAAAATTTTGGGTTTAAATTCTGAACAACACTAAACCAAATGTTAGATTTTAGAAAAGTTATTTCCAAAAACCACCGGAGGTGCAACAGGGGCTCCATGTCAAATTCTGCTCAGGGTCCTAAACAATCTTTTTCCGGCTCTGACTGTAATCCATCTCCGTTTAACACCTCAGCAGTCCTCGGACTTTCAGATGAACAAATGCAGTCACCATGTGGCAGGGCCGCTCCAGTCATGCTAACCACATGGCTGATTTGCTGACTGGCGTCTTTTATGACAGGACCACTGTGACAGGGGTGGGACCTCTGGGGAAGGGGATGCTCCTCAGCTGACAAAGGCCAGGTTTTGGGGCCATCTGCTGCACTAATAGGCAGAGCCAACAGTGACCCTTCCCCAGTGGAGACTCAACCAGGACAGGCCATTGTCTGAAGGAGGGAGCCTGGCTTCAGAGTGACATCACCATCACTGCTGCTGCAGCCGGCTCAGGTTCACCCAGTGCATCCTCCTCTCTCTGAGAGGAAAGAAAAATCTGATTTTCTTCAACTTAAACTACATGATCACCATTAAAAGACAAATAAATCAACTACACAGTTTAAAGTAAAAAAAATTTTTTTTAAAAATGTGTTTTTTCTCCCCTTTCACCAAAATGAAAGCCAGACTCGCCATCCTCATCAGCACTGCAGTAACACTGCAGGGTGTCATTGATATTTTTGGCTGGTTCTGTGTTACTGGCTGAACCACCCACACAACACCCAATGACCACACACACACACACACACACACACACACACACACACACACACACACACACACACACACGTTTATCCAGACAATCCACTGGCTTTTCTCCAAGGAAACTAATTTCCAGAACTAGTCTACCACTGATATTATTTTTAAGCGCAAAGCAGGAATAAGGAGAAAAGTTCCTGGTCTCATCATGTCAGATGAATGATCCCGGCCACATGGCAAAGAACCGCAGCTTTGAAAATGTGACTTTCTCCCCGGCTGGATGAAGAGGGGGCTGGGTGTGCGCACACCTACTCATATCCACCTGCTCCGAGGCGCAGCCGAAAGTCACCTACTGCAAACACTCTCCACTGCAATGACACCTCAACTTGTCCCAGTCAAAGTAAAAAGAAAAAAACATCCCCATTTTAGATTTTCTCATCCAGTAAATCAGAGCATCATAATCCCCAGTAGCCGGTGGCGGACTCACCTGCGTCGCAGCTGGAGTGAAGGAAGTAAGGAAGGGTGTGTGTGTGTGTGTGTGTGTGCGTGTGTGTGAGAGGGAGGGGAGCTGGATGTGAGGGTGTTGCGAGTCGATGCAGCAGGATAGCAGCACGCCGTCTCTCAGCTTGCCTTTGTCTGCTTCAGTCTGAGAGCCGAGCCCCGCTGCCTGCCTCCACGGAGCAGCCACTGGGTCCTAAAGAGCTGCGGAGCCGCCCACCGTGGAAATAAAGGTGCGACTGAGCGTGGGCTGGAGTGGGTGGAGCTCCGGGGTCACTCAAGGTGTAGCCAGTCTGACCAGGAAAGACCTGCATGGATTAGAGGTTTTGTGCAGTTCTGGTTGGGAGATGAAAGTGACTTTCATGCACAATCTGTGTTAACCTCACCCAGGACTTTTTACTTTCTTTCTTGTTTTTTTTTTTTAATTTATATTTGCAGGAAAAATAATTAGTTCGGAAAAATAATTTGCAAATTGTTTCCCACTCACATGGTGGATAAAAAATATTTGTAGCCCAACATTTTTCCCACGACTGGCAGATTTAGATTTAACATTGTGTTTTAGTTTATTGTCATTTAGACCAAGAAGTTTGTTTCCGATTGTAAATGAGATATTAGCTTTCAAATTAAACTAAAGCAGTTTAGTTTAATTTGCAAATGGAAGCAGATTTTAGCTCTTTTTAATGCCAGATCATTAATTATTCATGTTTTTCTCCCACTCAGAAAATTATGTGTCTGACCACTTTAAACACATACCTGTTCGGAGTATGAATAATTTTGGTCTTAAGTGTACAAAGTTATAAAATGATAATTGTGGTTCACATGTTTTACCATTTTCTAATGTTCAGTGTAATAAAACAAAAGTCTCTCTGATCTTTAACAACATTTCTACAGAAACAACAAAAATGTTGTTTTCATCAATAGGTAAATAAAAAGATCTGTCAGGACAACTAGAAAAATGAGAAATAAGACTCATACACTTAAACAAGCCCTTTCACATGATGCTGCCACTTCCATATTTCCTATATAGGAAGATTTGCAGGAGTTCCCTTTTTTCTGCAAACATAAAAATGATCATTAGGGCCAAAAACTTGCATTTAGTTTCTCTAATTCCCAGAACATGTCCACCAAAACCGAAAGCGTTTCTGAGTGCATTTTCAACCCTTGATGTGGTTTTTAATTTTGGTTTTGGAGCACAGCTGCTTCGTGGTTCGTGTTGTTACAGACCTGGTTTCACTTTGGGTTGCGGGACAGTTTCACCAATGACCCAGATCTTTAAAAGCTCTTACTTTTGTTTTGAAGTGAATTTACATCTAAACATTTGTCTCGCATTCCAACTTTGAGCAAATAAAAATAATCTTTGTGATCCCATCTGACCTAATAAGGACAGATTCTGTCTTATTTAAAGTCAGACAGTGAGAAAAAAATATAGTTCTATACAGAATATCTTCAAACATCTGTTATATAAAAGATCTTATAAAACATTAAAATATTCTGCAGCTCACTCTACTGAACTACTTGAAAACTGAAAGTCATATCCTAAACAAAAATTAATTTTCTACACCTGAAAAAGTTACTTTTGAAATACTTTCAATTTACATTCTAATGTTAAATGTTCATTTAAGGTTTATTGATCTTTGAGAATGTGCTGTTGCATTATTAGACCATTACCATTGTATTACTTGGAAACCTTGTGAACAAAATAACAATATTACTGTTAATTGCAATATCTTCTGGGACAATTTATCATCCAGTAAAATTTGTTATTGTGACAGACCTATTTATATGCACCTATCAACACCCACACACACATAAATGGCCTTTAAGTAGCTGCAGAGACCAGCTACTTAAATCATCGTTTGCTCAGATACTGATTTCAAACTAACTCACCAGACGGATGAGAAGCTGTGCGTCTCTTTAAATAAAACCACACATGGACACAGCGTTGTCGGAGCTCTTTGTTGGGAGCATATGACAGCCGGATTACCTCATCACTTGTGCCCATCCCTTTTCTTGTTGCACTAAAGAGCCGTTTCATTCTCACTGGTCCGTATGACTTGTGTCCTCTACTGGTAAAAGCTTGTGAAGGACCTCAAAGTTGTTCCTGGTATACAGTCTGCACCCTTTCTTATTGTTGTTTTTCACAAAAACATGGGCTCTGCAGTCTGAAAATGCTTCCCATGGCTTCAGCTGGACATTATTGTGTGCTGCCTTTGGTGAGTTTATGTTTGCTTGCAGAAACAACAAGCATAATGAAATTTTATTGATGGGAAAAGACAACCAGTTCCCCAATAGAAGGGCTGATTGAGTGTTTTTGCATGGCTGTATGAAAGAGTTAATACAAAAGATGCTTCAAAGTGATATCATGTATAGATGAGGCTATAAAATATCCCCACAAAGGTAACCACATGAAGAGTATTATACATAACCCTCAGCAATTATTGGCATATCTGATAAAGATGTGTATGAAGCCATAACATAATCAGACACTGAAATTAAAAGTCAACCTTTAATTTAAGAAATTTCCTGGAAAGACAAAATAATATGTTATTGAACTCAGGTATAGTTGTGTTGATGTTTATAAATCAGACAAACTCTTCTTAGCTAAACCATATCAACATAGAGAATACTGCTCTGACTTTCATCGCTCAACATCAGGAATAGTGGAAATGATTTCATCCACTTCGTCTATTCAAAAGCGGCGCAGAAACTCTGACCGTTGATTGGTGAAGATGAAAATCCATCCTGAGAAATCGAGCTCAATGGGATAAATTCCAGACAAAGCACAGAAGGGAGATGAGAATCAAGAATTGTGTAGAAAGGCTTGATTCATGATCAGCATTTTTTAAAAGCTTTTTCAGTCACCAGATCCAAATCTTACTTAAAAACCGGTGGAGTGAGACGATGGGAAGAGAGGATAAGCAAAAGTCCAGAACAAAATGTGTAAAAAGTCCAATCTGTCAGTGATCTCCAAACCTGTGAAATGTGATAAGACAAGACAAAGTGCTGAGCAAAAAGAGCAAAAAGCCAACGTACCAAAGGTTGACAGGAAAAAAGATTTCTCACCTGTGAATAAATGTGCTTTATGTTCAATGTGAGATTCTGAACCTGGAATAAAAGTGAAATTTATTTTAGGTTTTGATCACATTTTACTGAGGGTTGCCTTTAATTTATGGTGGATATGAGGTTTGAAATGTGGCTACAACATCATGAGGAAACAACTTATTGGATTACAAGACTGACATTGGCCAGAAATAACATATCAGGTAAAACAACAACATTGTAAAAACTGTAGACATTAAAATACATTTGAGAGTAATAAATACAAACCAAAACTGAGTGGAAAACAGATGTTTATCTAGAAGCATATTAAATAAAAACATACCCAACAGTTTATGAAAAGACGTAAGCAAAACAAATTGAATCAAGATAAATAATATTAACACATCATTTATTGTCTTGTTATCTAAAATGTAAGTGTTTTTTGCTTTTCCTGTAAATTCTGAATTTAGGTTTCTTTGACATCTATGAATTTTTGAAATGTTTTGCACCTCAGGATTACAGCAACATGTCCTGCTGGAATCCCTCTTAGTTGTGTAAAAAGAAAAAAGAAAGGAAGAGAGAAAGAAGGAAAGAAGAGTGCTGGAAATGTGAGAGCGGTTTCACCTCAGCTCTGTGTTTATGCTTCGCTGGACTCACACAGGGGAAGAAAGGTGAGATGTTCGCTTTACAGCGCTTTCCTAATATGGGCTGAAATGCGGTAAGAAGTGTAACAGTGAGCCAAACAAAATAAAACAAATGAACTCTTGTGTCAGGAAAGTTATTGCCTAAACATGATTTGTTGGGCTGAAACAGCACTTTGTGAAAACCTGAAGATCCTGAAAGAAAAAACTTCTCTTATCCTGACAAAGAAATGTGAGTGAATGAAAAGTAAAGCCCATTTTTTGAAACTCAAATTAACGTACATTAGGTATGTGGTGTTCACTGAGTTTCCACTATTTTTTTCTGACAAAATTTTAAATAACAAGCTATGTTTATTAGCTAAAATTGGTCAAATTTTCTTTTCCTTAAATCATTTCATATCATCTTGATGAGTGGATCTAAAAAGCAACTATAAGTGGGTCTTTTGACTCTCCCAAGCTAAAATCAAAATCCTATTTTTCATTAAAACTGACAGCAGTTGCAAATTGTATGTTTTACACGTTACCTCTGAGATTCCCTTCACTTCAGATGGGAGGGTTTTTGTCCAGAGCCAATATGATTTATTAGATGGTAACGATCACTTGTCATTAATTAACCTTTCTGCTTTAACATGCCTGAGTCCCGTAGCTTTAACTTACAGCCCACATGCAGGTCTGAGTTTTAAAGAGGCTACAAAAGAAGCTGGCTGTTCACAGCAGGCTGCGGCCTCTTTGTCATCGTCTGCTCTCCCCTCCGGCGGGAAAGCTTCACTTTATAACTCAGCTGTTGTCACATTCTGGAGCCTCTGCTTTGCATGTCACACATAGCTCTAATTCACTCTGATCAGGGGCTGCCACACGCCTCCCTCTGCGAGCTGAACCCCGACACAAGTTGGGTGAAGCTTAACGGGTTGGAGGCATCATGTAGGAAGAAAGCAGATTTTGTTATTTTGGCTCTCAGCTGGATCCTGTGTTTCCTGGAGACTCCTGGAAGGGAAAAACCTCCAGGAATTTCCAGAATCTGATCCCATGTTTCCTTGTTGCTCGTCAAACTTTGCTAGGAGGAAACTCATCATCATTTTTATGCAAATGAAAATCCTGGTGAGTAAATCCTTCTGGCTTCACAGCAGAATCATCACCGTGAGTAACACTGAGCTGCTGACTCAGACCAACTCCCCCAAAAAACATTTTCCACAGGTTTATCTAGTTCATGTGTCAACTGATTCTCTCATCTTTTATGGGATGCCCCAAGGATTAATACTTAGCCCACTCGTTTTTTCCATGTATGTCTTCACGGTTTCCCCACGGTAAAATGACAACGCTACCAAAGAATCACATATAAAGCTGATGCTGATAATGGACAATGTTTGTATTTTAATTATCTTAGGATAATTAAAGTACAAATTAAGCAAGTTCAGTTTATATGTAGCTGGTAGGAAGTTATCAAAGAAAACACATTTGATTGCATAAAGCCTTCAAATTGAGCAGGCATGTGGAGAGGAATCCCCTTTAACAGGAAGAAACCTCCAGTAGAACCGGGCCTGGTTTGAGCGACGATTACCTGTGAAAAGGTGCAGCAGTCACCGCGGCTTCAGCTTCATTTAATTTGCAACTGAAACAAAGCAGTTTTTAATGCCTAAACCTACAACAAATGAAGGTGAGAATGTAAACAAAGGAAAGCCACTCGAAACCAATCAATGAATCAATAAATAAGTAAAACAGATGCTCAAACAAATGCTTCCTCAATCAACAGGGAAAAAGGATTTTTTTTAAATTGCATCAATTGCTTTTGTCTACTGAAGAAGAATAGAAACAATGAACAATAATAACATATAATCCGTTAAAATTAGGAATCCAGGTCAACCGTGAATCCAGTTAACTGACGCTAAAGCAGCAAAGAGCCGAGATTTTTACTCAGAGAGTTTGACCAACATCATTTAACGAACACACAGGAATTGAAAGTATTGCAGCAGACGTCCATGTAACGCTATGGAAATGCTGCTGGACTGAAGCATTTCGATGGGGAATATAATCCTGTGGTTGATAAGCAAAAGGTCAAAACTAAAGGTCATTCTATCATAGCAGCAGAACGACAAACTGAAACAGTAATTTAAAGCTGAGTTATCTTTTACTTCTACAGGAAGCAGATCTCGGAGTGCATATTTGAATAAAACGTTTGTGCTCCGTGTTCATGTTCGCCTTTTTGGGGCCGAGCTGCATAAGGTGGACCGCAGGCAGGATAAGCATAAGTGGTTCACAGCTGGTGTCTGGGGAAACACGAGAGAAGGGTGGGGAGGGCCGGACGGCGTGGGGAGGGGCTGTGGCGGATGTACTGAGGGCTGGGGGGAGCTGCAGCCATGGCGACTGATGGAGGAGGACGTAAACAGATGTCCACAAGCTGGCAGACAGGCCCAAAGTGGCCTCGCCACTGAGAGACAGGTGGACGTCCAGAAACACAGTGGGACTGCAGAGCCACGGCGAAGCCAACATGGATGCCCGTCGACAACAGCAACAGTCGAGTTTCTCATAAACAAATCTGTTGCTGTTTTATTTGGAGGACATAACATAAACAAGATTTAAATTTTTGTTTTGGCGTAGATGAAATTAGAACCCCATCCTGACCACCAATGCAGATACTTTTGTTCACTGCAAAGGAGCTTTTTAAGTAAGTGTAGTCATGTTTTTTGTAGTGAAGAAAGACAAATAAAAGTTTTACAAAAATCTCAGTATTTTATTGGGATAGACAAACACAAAATAGTCCATATGTGAAGTGGGAGCAGAGAAAAATCTGAAAAATGTAGCAAGTTTTTATATTTTTCTCGCATTGACTCTGAAATCCAGCGCCTCCTACTTTCCCTCAAAATTCACCCAAGTCAATAAATCGAATCCACGTAGTTTAATCTCAGTTTAATCTGAATATAAATCTATTCCTCATTGTTCACATTTACTCTCATTTCAAATAAATTGGCAGTAAAAATTTCAACTGGACTTTCTCTTCTCAGACAGGATGCTATGAGAAACTCCTTCATCCCAGCAGCTCTGATTGAAGTTACACCGTTGCTCTTGGGACATAACTGCAGCGTTTTGAGCAAAGTCACAAGTTGGGATTTAAAACTTTAACAAGACCAGATTTAATCCCCTTTAAGCTGCTATTTCTGAGTCCTGGAAGACAAGGAGACACAAAGTCGGCGTCCCTCTGGAAAAAATGTCAACATGACCCTGAGGAAGGCACTTCAAACCCAGCTGCTGTGAGATGTTACGGGTAAATGAGGGGAAAAAACTCACTATCCACATGTGACAGAAACAAATAATAAATTTAGAGTAAAAGATTTTTAATCATTGGGCTCTGAAAATAAATAAAACTTTGAAAGTGGACTCCAATAAACTTATGGTTCTTGACTTGGGAGATACGGAGGCATATCCTGGTGAGAGGCTATAAAATATTGCCTGTCTGTTGAACCATATCTTTATTTATCTAAATACACTTATTAATTGAAACACATTCTTGTCCTTGCAGGACATCCAGGACAGGATGCCAGTCCTTTATAGAGACACACAGGACAAACAAACAACTGAAATAAATAAAGTACCAGTCAGAAAATATACTGTAGTGGAATATGTATGCACTTTCTCCTGTAAGTGGTTACAATTATGTCTAAGATTTATAAAAATGATGGTTAATCGCAGGACGAGTAATAAACCCAGGCAGCAAATTGTCCTGAGTCACAGGCAGTTTGAAATACCTTTTGGGTTTTTTAAGGACCTGCTTTAGAGCCGGATAGCAGCACGGATCCTCATGATTCACTGTGAGGAGACGAGTAGGACAGCGATGTGTTAAAATGTGCCGCCATCGTTAAACAAGGCTTTACCAGTTACCATGGAAGCTCATTCACAGGCAGAAAAAAACAACAAAAAAAAAGGCTTGAGAGGCTTACTGCCATTTAATCAGCCACTTCAGGAAATCCATGATGAGTAACAACGGATGACATCAGGTGACGATGAAGCCTGGTCCTCATCAGAGACACAATGTAACCTGTCACCATAAAACATGTTGAGTCTCACATTCCAGTTCTCCTCCTCCATCCTATCTGCTACGAGTTTCTTCTTCGTCTTTTATGCATTTGGTTCTTTACACAGTTATCTCAGTGATACGTGTGGCAGCATGTGGGAGTCTGGACAAATTTATCTCCATGTTTCAAGTGTGGCTCAGACTGGCAGGGGTTTTGTAGGAGGGTGGCCCAGAAGACAATCCAAAAATATAATGCAAGAGCTGCGTTCTCTTTATGGCTCGTTTAAATCTCCATGTGGGCAGCTACCATTTTGCTGTCTCAAGTAGCTTTGTCTGCTCTGCAGATTTTCTAATGAGGGGCTTTTGGAGGAGGATGACAGGGCATTCTGGGAGGAGGGGCTTTCAAAATAAACCGGCGACGCGCTGTTCATGGATACACTTAATGCCAGATCCCCCCCGACTCAGATGCCCTGCTGGCAGCTTGGCAGCAGTATTAGGATGGAGAAGGGTGGTATTAGTCTGAAACTCTCATTATGTCAGATATGCTGAAAACCTGTAATCCAGGCTCCAAATGATAGGGGAGGAATTAAAAAAAAGAAAGAAAGAAAAACTCGACAACAAGGCTGCAGGACTCAGAGTCTCTTTGTTTGTACAATGTGGGGCACAAAGTGAGGAGCTTCTGGTCTCTTTATGCAGCAGCAGAAAAACAGGAAATAGCAGCAGAGATTTGTTGAAACCTCCAAACAAAAATGAAAAGAAGACGAGTGTTTGTGATTCTAGTAAGACTGAAAGTAAATATCAAATCCTAAAAGTTTACTTGCTTAGTACAGAAAAAAAAATCACAAAGAAATCTCAGCAGACAGGTCCTTTATGTTACAGGTATTTTATGTAAGTGTTGCTCAACTGCTGCTTGAAATGCAGGCAGTTGTTCAAATCTTTCAGGTCAAGGAAACTCCTAAATGTCGAGGGTAACGTCTCCTGCTGTGTTTTATAGTCGAGGTGCAAGCAACCGAATCAAGAAGTACAAAAGGTAACAAGACGAGCAAACAGAGATCCGGCTACTACTGGACTGAGCAAACAAGCCCACAAGCAGAGTGGATATACTGGGAGGTATTGACTTGCCTTGACTAAGAATAGAAAACAGAGTGAGGAGCTTTAACAGAACCACTGGGGACATCATGAGGGCACAACAAGAACAACAGTAAAACTCAAGAAAGCATCACAGCTGCCTGGCCTCTGCAGGACTCCTGCAGGTTTTGATCTTTGTCCACTTTTCTGTTTTCAGTTATGAAAAGGACTTGAATCCCAAAACAGGATTTAGAATGACAATCGGTACAAATACGGTGGAATATAAGCTACAGTGCTACTATATTAGGTCACATTTTAGACTTTTGTTTTTGTTCAACTCCATAATTATCAACAATTACTGAACTATCAGGAGAAATGCTTTAGTTTTGAAATACTGAATACATTTCAGAGCTTCTATCAGGTAAAAACCATGCAGACTCTTTAGACTATCAGAGATCATCATAATGTTTTACACTTGCTTCTGTGCATATTTACCAAAAACACCAAGACAGTTTTAAGGAAGAAAGTTTTGATGCATTTTCATGGTCCAAGCTGCAATATAAATCTACTATGGTGCAGCAAATATATAAAAAAGATTAATTTAATAAAAATTATGACTCACAATCATGATCTTCTTTCTCTACAAGTTTTTCAAATAAAATGTCAAATGAAGGCTCCCCATCCTCTGCCTGAATATGGGTCCATTTACACCAAGAATCTGTATTTTTAATCATTAAATTTAAAGATTTATGTTCTGTTTTTGCAGTAGTGTATATGTCCTGCTGAAATTTTTTAACATTTTTCAGCAACCACTGACCATGAGAACAATTTAGTAGTAAATTAGTAAACTAATATCCGACTATTTTCTAAATGAAAAGGGGTGAAAGAATGTTGCAAGGCTGCCCTCTGCTGGACGCTGTCAGCGGTGCAGAGCAGCTGCATCGACAGAATGATGGATTCATACTGGATGTTTTTTTTCATTAATTTATTTTGAAAAGCCAAGAGCATTTTAATTTTAATCTGTCCAAAGACAAAAGGTGCTCTTGTTTTTTTCTTTAAAAATAAATTGTAGAAGTTACTTTATTATGTTTTGCTGATTTAGTGAGTTATTTATAAATATCATTGTTGTCTGAAAAACTGCTTGGAAGTTCCTTAAATGGTTGTTATGCATTTTCCAGGCATATAGTCCAGTATTAAAGCACAGTTGAGTAACTATTTGTTACCTTCATTTGTTAAAAGTGATGCATGTTAGATTTGAAATACATTTATATACCAAATAGAAAAATTAAAGAAATTTAACTTCTTAATTTGATGAGTTGAAATAGTGCCTATAATAGAGTTTTCTCTTTCCGACACGCCTTTTTCAACAAGTCATTGTAATGCTTGTCATGGTGCTGTTAATGTCATAATGGAAGAAAAAAAACACATATCAAGTTATATTACAACGATAATGCTTTAGGGTTGTAATATAACCCTAAGGTTGTATGTAACTTTTACAAAAAAAAATCATATTTTTTATATATTTGTTTGTAGAAAACAAATATCTTTAATTAAGCAATTTGGCATATTTTTTTTCATTAGAAAATTTATTTGGAATGATTGATGCTGAAAGTTATTTTGGAAAAACATCAGGATTATCTCTAGATTTCATTTTTACTGGACAGGTTTAAATAATAATAATAATAATAATAATAATAATAATAATAATAATAATAATAATAATAATAATAATAATAATAATAATAATAAGTACTGGCTGTAGTTCAATAACTTATTGGTTATTTCATTAATTGTTTATTGTTATCTTACATTTTAAAATTACAAATATTTCCTCTTATGTGCTAAATTTGACAAAGCAGATAAAAATGTTACAAATACAATATTTTGTATTATTATTAGTAGTAATAGCAGTCGTGTTATTTAGCAGTAAACAGTTTTTATTAGTTGTAATTACTTACTAAATGACTCATATAGGCCTGTCACGATAACAGATTTTGCTGGGCGATATATTGTCTCAAAAATTATTGCAATAAACGATAATATTGTATGAAGACCTTTTTATATTGATTTAATGGAAATTATGTAATACTACATGCGATTTCCTGCCAAAGATTGATACACTTTACTTTCAAAAGACACTTAACACTGGGACTGATACACAAAATAAATAAAACAACCAAAACCAAAAATAAAATAGATTCTTAGTCTCCATTAACAATAAATGTACTTGAATAAAAACTAAACAACATAAAGCCAAAGTGGAAATAAATACTGCATTCAACCAAAAGAGTGCAGATTATGAAGTCTGTGTAGTATATTGCCCTTCAGTAATCATTAGATTTAAATAGAGAAGACATCCGACTGCCTGATGCAATAGTTCAAACTGCAGGATTTTTTTTACCCCGAACGACAATCTTAGAACGTTCTTCGTTCTGAGATTGTCACTTGTGTTGTGTGTTACTGTAGATCGTTGTGGCCGCTCCGATCTAAATCAAGGTTTTGCCCAGACTGGGAGAGTGACGCAGCCTGTTGAATGTGACCGGCAGCCAATCAGAAAGCGCGGATTCTCCTCGCGCTTTCTGAGGGGAAACATGGAGAGAATCCCGAACAGCTGACACGGTGCAAACCGAAGTCCAGCAGACATCGGAAACAACATGAATGTTTATTCAACAGTTCGTTCAAAGAAAATATAAATAACTCGGGGACGAGTTGGAGCGAAATTTCTACCAGAAAACCCGGTAACTTTTCAGCTGTTCTTCGTTAACGTGACATAAATAGGTTATAATGATTTTCATTCAGTCAGACTGACACTCGCTACATGCATTGCAGGTAGATTGTAGTAAGGAATCGATTAATGCCTCGTTTCAAAGTTAGTGAACTGGACTTATTATTTTGTGTCCATTGTTGGACACAACACGATTTAGATCGAACCGTTGTACCGAGGATTTCTGTCGGCTAATGTGTCTCTCGGGTTTTGATAATGGCCAACAATCCGCGACATAAGATCGTGCAGCGCGCGCTGGGCATTACACTAAGGAAATAAGGAAGGGAGGAAGTGGAGAGCACCGGAGTTGAGCCTTTTTTCATTCAGTGTCATCAACAGTAAGAGAAAAAGGAAGGAAGAAACGATATAGCCGATAATTAAAATGAGGTCGATAGTTTTAATTTATCGTACGATTAATTGACTTATCGTTTATCGCTACAGGCCTAGACTCATAAATCATCAATAAAACAACAGAGGCTGCTGTAATAAAAACAAACAAAAACTTCTTCACGTGGTCCTTTAGGAGGACGTTTATTGTGAAAGGTCCATGCAACCGGAAGTGTCCCAGGCAACCTTCCCAGCTGGGCTCAGACAAAGCGGAGAGGGTGATGGTAGCAGAAGAGGCGCGTCGACCTCCGGAGAGCTGCTGCCGCTGCCGCCGCTGCTGACGGGGATTGAGAAGATGTCTGTGGACGACGTGTACGTGTTCCGGCCCTTCAAGCTGATCGCGCTGCTCTGCGTCTTCCTGGCGCTGTGCCTGGACGTGGTGGCTCTGCTGAGTCCAGCCTGGGTCACCGCCGAGCATTTCTCCCTGTCTCTCTGGGAGTCCTGCTCCCAGTCCGAGGCTCGGCGAGCCGCGGAGGAGGCTGCGTGGAGCTGCTTCTCCACCCTCACGTCTGGTAGGAGGAGGAGGAGGAGGAGGAAGAGGCTTTTGTTTGTTGTTTGTTTCTGCTGGGTTATTTTACGGAGGTTGTTGTCTTTAGTTTTCTGGAATGACTTGGAGCTTCTGGAGCTGAACACTCCTAATATAATCAGATTGTTTGGCGCAAAAAGCTTCTAAAAATAGAGGGCAAGACCTGAATGATGTTGTTTGATGGGAAAAGGTGGGAAGTCTTTACTGCTGCTCATTTAGGAAGCCATTTGAGGTCCTTTTGATCAAAAATACCACAAATCAGGACGGTTATTTACTAAATAAATTGTTAATCTCACCTTGAAAAAGATGCACCTGTGACAAAATCCCTGTCATCTTATTGGTGTAGTTTTAGAAAAGTACATTTGTCTTCCAAACATTTCAGTGTTTGGTAGGACTGAAAGATCTTAACTCAAGTAGCATCTCGAAGAAATGTACTGAGTTGCTTTCTAAAAGCTCCTTTTGCCAGGTGAAATTTGCTTTATCTGCTTTTAGGAAGAGACAGTAAAGGTTGAACTGAACTTTTGGTATTTCAAATCTTGATGGTTGTATTTTTTTTTTGTGTTTTAGGGAAATGTTCAGTGAAAGGATGAACTGTGACTGGTTTCTGCAGACATGTTTTTGAAAGCTGAGTTGTCCACGTCAAATTTAATATATCTCGTACCAAAAAGTACAGATCTGTCTCTCTTTCTCAAACTATTTAAATTAGAAGCACAGGCAACATTTTAAATGGTCAAAATAAGATAAAAGGATTTGAAGTTGACGTAAATTGTATTCAGCATCTGATGTTAGCAACTAGCATTGCTGGCTTTAGCAGCTGTTGCTGTCTTGGTGTGAACTCCCTAGAGAATATTTTAAATCTAAAAGTTTTCCACCATTAAGTAAATCAAACGTGGCCCATGACACTCATTGTGTTTTTTTTTTGTTATTTTTTTTTTGTTATTCTGACTTGACAGCCACAGATTAGAGCTGACGACCCAATGTGCTAGCTGATTTGACATTGAAGAAAACTCCACCGTAAACGTCTCTGGCACATTAAACTCCAACCGCCAGAAGGATTTAACGTGGTTTAAATTGTCATGTCCCACATCCTCCTCCTGTTTGGCTTCAAAGGGCCCAAACCTGGACTTGCTAAGTCAACATCCAGCACCAGTTTATCTCACAGTCCTCTCCAGAAACAAACAGGGACCTGCAGCCTGCGGCGGCTGATTTCCCTCTCCCACTGTGGAATGTGTTGGGGTGAATAGGAGGCGGCCCACTGCTTTGAGCTCATTAAAACAACAGTGGAGTGGGGCGTGTGGGGGTCAAAGGTGGAGATCTGCAAAAGGCAACAAAGGGTGATCATCCACATGTCCTCATGCTCACCCAAAGGTTCGTTGACTTATTCATTTTTGGAGCGACGTCATTGTCCTAAAGAAAATAACATGCAGGTGACTGGATTGATTAAAAACAATGTTAGAAAAGACTAGAGAAACATACTTGTAATGTGAGAACGTTGTTTCTCCGCGTGTCAGAGCAAATATGTAACCACATAATGGACTAAAGATGGTGAAAAAAATATCTTCTGGAGTTTCAGCAAACGACGTTCAGAGAGCAGCGATAAAATGTTTCTTTGGAGGACAACAGGGGGATGTAAAAACAACTCGACTTATCCTTTTATGGTTTGGGTCAGAGCACAAGGCTCGGTTAGATTGTTATGGTCCAGTCTTAAAAAAAAAAAAAGAAGAAAAATAGGGTAAACGTGCAGTTTTGTCCGCCTGCGGTTGTGGAGGTATTCTCAGAGAAAATATGTTACGATGGAAAGAATGTCTGAGTTTTACTTTTCTGAAAGGAGCAGCAGCAGTTTGTTTGGAGTTAGACTATTGAAATTTTGTTTTACAAATCACCAAGGATGACTGAAAAAGGGATTTGCCGACACCAGAGCACCAAAATCTCCGAGTAGAAAGTCCTAAACTTGTTGATTTCCACGTGATGGTTGCAGTTGTGCTACGTTTGTGAAACTTTCCCACGTTCACTCCTTCAGAGCGGTTCTCCAAGCCTAAAGCCACTGTTGTTCCTTTAAAACTTGCATTAAAAGTCTGTCATTATTTACCAAATAACACTTCATGACAACAGTCATAAGCATCCATGAAGACTCCTTCATGTTCATGACAGGTTTTGTCATGCTAAGGACATATCAGCGTGTCTGTCGGGATGTTGGGTAAAAAACATAAAGGGCTCAACATCCCAACATCCTGGTTTTGCTAATATTTGAATTGCATGTGAGTAAAATGCTGAGAACCTTGTATCAGTTACCTTCTCTCCACTGTAATGCCCTACATTGTGTTTGCGGCTTGTTACTCGTGTTCCTGGTTCTCTCCTGCAGGCTTGAGTCTGTTCTGCTCTGTTCGGTTCTCTGTGTAGGATTAGCACTTCCTTTGTGCTGTTCGACACAACGCTTCAATTCAGCCGCGTTTCGCTCTGAATCAGGTGTTTTGTTGTCAGAGCGGGATGCTCCTCTCTAACCTGCCTGTGTCCTGTCCTGCAGACTGGCAGATCGCCACCCTGGTGCTCCTGGGCGCCGGCGCCATCGCGACTCTGGTGGCGTTTCTGGTGGCCCTCATTTCCCTCTGCTGGGGTACGAAGAGGCAGCACTACCGCATTGTGGCGATGTTCCTCTTCACTGCAGGTGGGTCGGCGCATTTGATAATGGAAGGGCCAACTGATTTGCATTCGCCACAATAGTTTCCATGCGTCCACGTTTTTCTTTTCTGTGCTCCCATTAAACAGAGGCGATGCAGAAATGGAAAAAAGAAAACCATCAGAATGAGGTTTGGTGGTTGAGCTCATATTTTTGAGGTTCAGTCTGGAGAGTTGCTGCTGCTGCTCGAGCCAAGAAGCGGCAGCCGCAGAATTTCCAGCCTTACCAGCTAAAGTAAAGTCACATTGAGACGGGGTGGGGGAGTGATTAGAGACACTCACCCAGCATTGCCTCATACGATGGAGTCCTGCTTTGTGGAAAGATCTTTTGGGCCAAACCAAACTCTGTAGCGGAGGATCTAAATCTGAAACGTGTAATTAGGAAGAATCATGAAGACGCATTCTTCCATGAAGAATACAGAGACTGTAATAACTGAGTCATAACTCAAGCCTCATTTAGCTTAGCAGTAGTGAAACCCTAACCACTCGCTATCACAGCACGTTACTCACACTGACTTCAAGCAGTGGCAACTTCCAAAATAAAGTCAAATTATATAAGAAACAGATGTCCAGCACACTACAAATAAACCTCAACAGTTTCAGAGTGTGAAGAAAACTTTATGCTTCTCAGCATGGAAACTTTATGACACGTTTATTATGTGCTAAATTAAGTCCAGGGTCAAAAGTCTTTTAATTTCCCATTTGTGCGCTGCAAAAACACAAAATCTTCCCAAATAGTTTTGGTCCAGTTTCTGGTGCAAATATCTTCGTTAACTTGAAATAAGACAAAACTGACTTACAAGTAACTTTTCATCAAGATGTAGAGACTTGTTCTAGGTAAATAATTTCATAATATTGATGAAAAAGTACTTGTTTTATTGGCAGATAAATTCACTTATAACATGGGAAAAATGTCGTCTTCTAAGTGAAATAATTGTGTTTTTGCATTGTATGAGGATAAAATGCACCAAAGTTGGAACTCTCTGGAAAATTGGTCAAAATATGCAAAATTGAACTTTTTCACTAGATAAATCCCCACTTTCCTTAACTTTGGGAGAACGGTGATGAGTGATCTTCATACATTTGTTGGTCGGAAAGTTCAACTTTGGTCTCCCGAAGCTCTTTCTTCTACATGTTTGTTGTGTCTCCTTCATTTAAAATTGATAACTGCAAATTAAACTTCTTCCAATGATGGATTTCCTTTGACAACCAATTCTTCTATCTGAGCTGCAGATCTCTTCTAAAGCAACCGTGGGATAAGCCTGTTAGATTAGGTGAGCGGTTCATATCCAGCAGTAGCATCCTCTTTCCATTTTCAGATATCGTTAAGGTTCTCTGCAAGCTTTTCTAAGCTTTGGATGTTGTTTTATATCCTTGCCCTGCTTCAAACGTCCCCTTCCTGCTTTGTTCCCTGGTCTTTATGATGCCGTTTGGTCGCTAATGTTCTCTAGCTAACCTCTCAGGCCTTCACACAACAGCTGGATTTAGAGTGAGATTAAATTACACGCATGCCGTGGTGGAACTCCATTTTATTTATGGGTGTCTGATTAAAGGGAGCTGAATATAAGTGAAGGCCAGACTTCTCAGATTTTTATTTGTTGAAAATGTTTCTGTTCTTTTAATTAGGCGGTGAGAAGACTTTTGCTAAACGTCCCCTTGAGCTTCCTGCCTTCTTCCATGGTCTTTATGTTACAAACGTGAACCATTTTTCAGCTTTGCACCATGTATACAGAGATATCACAGCTTTCTCCACTTCGTTTGATGATAGAATTTCCAAATTCTTGGCGATTTTACACATATAACATTACTCCAAGGTTGTTTACTGACCTGCTAACACTTAGCCTAATTAGCGAGCTGGACCGAAGGGGGCATCCTGACCCGGCTGTTTGTCTTTCAAAATGCTTTCGCAGCCAGGACGTTGGGCTGGGCGTTTGTACAAAACCTGTAGAGAATTCAAACTGAAATAATTAGTCGAGGTTTTAAAAATCAAATGGGTTTCTTTGATAGTTACTATTTGGTCATTGAACTTTCACAAGGATCTGGGCTCAGAGGCTGAGATCAAATTTCTGAAGTCTGCCGTTCCAGGCTTCTGGGCCACATATTTCACATATTACAACACAAGTCTGTAGTGAAACGCTCTGGATCCTGAGCTCAGGCCGTCACTCATCAGAAACATTTGGCGCAGTTTGAAATGAACTACAACTGTGAAGAAACACGATCAGCATAAATATGGAGGGGGAAAAAAGCTTTTGCTGCCCGTATGAGCTTGGTTTCCTTTTGATCAACCACAATTAATGGTATGTTTGCAAAGGCATCACAAGAAGTTCCCAGCGGTCATCATGGAGAGTAAACAATGGCCGTAACCGTGGCAACACACGCAGAAAATTCGTTCAAACAAGAAGGGGTGGTTTCTGGATAAATGAAATCTAATTGATGGAGTAGACCCTTCACTGATGCGAGTTAATGAGCGCTTAGGCTGCCTGGCATCTCTTACAACAAGAGTTGCTGCTTTTTCTAGTAAAACTCAAAACCACCTCAGTTGGGTAATGTTTGGGAAAACATGGTTGTTGTTACTGGAAGACTTTCTGTTTGTTCTTTTTCACTATTAGTTTGTGCTAATGGCCACCAGCTTTGAATTGATGAAATAAAATTTGTCACAGCTCAGAAATGTTTATTTTTATTTACGTTGTTGCTCCAAAAGCAGTGGATGGTAAGGAATTTAGGGAAAGGTACCAAAGTTCACAAATCCTGTTTTAAATAGTTTATGTTTAGTCTAAATGTAGACCACACAAACACAGTATTCACGTGTCGGAATGACCTAGTCAAAGTCCAGACTTCAATCAAATTGAAATCATGTGACAAGAGGTGCAGATTGGTTTTTTTGTTGTTGTTTTTTTACAATCAAATTATCTATTTTGCAAAAATGCTAAATAATGCAAACGGAAATTATTGAGCTTGTTCTAATATATTATTCGATTACTTGATTTATTATTTATTGTTTATTGCGATGGGCCAGGTTGCAACTTGAAAGTGGAGAGCAGACTTTCTCCAGCCACCGTAAATCTAAGCAAAATGTAACTTTCTAACTCCGGATGGCATTGAAAAGGAAGCTTTGTATTGTTCTCTCTGTGCAAACAGCTGCTACAAAGGAGCACTGTAGTCCTGTCAGTGGCTCAGGCTTTCCCTGTTACACATTTACTGCCAAGCGTGGGAATGCCGTGTTATTCCTTCCTGTGTGTAATTGCCTTAAGAGCCTGGAGAGAAAATGTCTCCATACAGACTCAGGAGTCCTCAGCAGAGCAGAGCAGAAGGGCTGGATTGTTAAAAGCCTCTTGGCAGGAGGACTGTGACTCTCTGGTATTTATTTTCTTTCCAGAAATATGACCTCAGCTCACTCTGCCGGGCCTCAGCGAACACGGCCCGGGTCTCCACCCAAACACTGCGTCTTGTAGGAAGGAAAGGTGGGAACACCTTTAAAGTCCTCAAGAGTCGCCCAGCAGGCGTGCAAAGGAGCGAGCACAGTGTGAATTCTTTTGCGTCTGAATGGTGGGGAGGAAAGGATGATTCATGACGTTACAGCAAAAACCTTCGCCCATCTGTGAGGCGGAGATTGAGAGGATAACGGCTGATGTTTGCGACTCTTTGCACTTCTTTGCGTGAACAAGCCTTATGTTGCGGGTGCCGACATCTGCTCTAAATGTCTGTCGCTGTCGGGGAGAAGCCACTTCAAGCAGGCCTCACTTTCCTCTGAGAAACACAGAATCCACCGTCTTTAGAAAAACCTTTTTATCTGTGAAGTTGTAAGGCATGAGTAGTAATAATTCACAACTAATTTATTGAGTTCCTAAGGACTTTTTTGCTTTGTGACTTGCAAGTATCACAAAGCATTAGAGCCAATTTTTATTGGGTTTTTAGGTAACAAACCAAGATGAAGCTTTGCATATTAGTGAAGTAGAAAGGAATTGATTTATGATGGTATTTTCTTTCATTCTTACCATGTATTAAATCAGATTTCTTTTAACCTGAAATAAAACCAACCATAACCAGCTGCCATTAGAAGTACTATTTACACCTGTGTACAATAATCCTAGAATTGCAAAGAAATGTATAAATTGTAGGTTTGTTTGAGAACATTGGTGGACAAAATGAATCATGGAGCTGCAGTTTTTAAAACTATAAGAAAATAATGACTATACCTTTGATATTTTACGGGTTAATATTTGCATTTTTATTCATTTTTTTATTTTTAAATTCGTTTTAGGTCAGACTACAAGATACATGGTAAAAGTAGATTACATTAATGAATGAATATTAAGGACTGTGTGTGAAATTTATGGTTTTAAATATGGAGAGTTGTTGGAGACAAACTACTGTAGCTGCAGCAAAAGAATAATTACACAGTATTGAATCATGGCGATGAATTCAAATTCAGGCCGCACTATTCAGCATTGCTTTATTTTTATATGTATAAAGCAGAAAAGCACGGATTGTTTTTTGTATTCACTCAATAGCCGTGAGTTAGTTTATGTTGGTTTTCCATGAAACTCAGTAAAATACATTGAAGTTTCTGAATTTAATATGACAAAATGTAAAAGAAAAAAAAGACTTAAGCCAAAGTAAATACATTATTTAGTACGTCAGATTATGATAATTTCAAGCATCAGAACAAATAAATCAATAATCATTCATTGTGTAAACATATGTTAGATTTCTTTTAACCTGAAATAAAACCAACCATAACCAGCTGCCATTAGAAGTACTATTTACACCTGTGTACAATAATCCTAGAATTGCAAAGAAATGTATAAATTGTAGGTTTGTTTGAGAACATTGGTGGACAAAATGAATCATGGAGCTGCAGTTTTTAAAACTATAAGAAAATAATGACTATACCTTTGATATTTTACGGGTTAATATTTGCATTTTTATTCATTTTTTTATTTTTAAATTCGTTTTAGGTCAGACTACAAGATACATGGTAAAAGTAGATTACATTAATGAATGAATATTAAGGACTGTGTGTGAAATTTATGGTTTTAAATATGGAGAGTTGTTGGAGACAAACTACTGTAGCTGCAGCAAAAGAATAATTACACAGTATTGAATCATGGCGATGAATTCAAATTCAGGCCGCACTATTCAGCATTGCTTTATTTTTATATGTATAAAGCAGAAAAGCACGGATTGTTTTTTGTATTCACTCAATAGCCGTGAGTTAGTTTATGTTGGTTTTCCATGAAACTCAGTAAAATACATTGAAGTTTCTGAATTTAATATGACAAAATGTAAAAGAAAAAAAGACTTAAGCCAAAGTAAATACATTATTTAGTACGTCAGATTATGATAATTTCAAGCATCAGAACAAATAAATCAATAATCATTCATTGTGTAAACATGTTATGTTCAGTTTAGTTTTGAAAAACATCTCACTGGTTTTATCCATCAGGTCCTGTTTATAGTTAAACCATCAACTTTTAATCATCATTTCAGGCTGGACGCTGTTTCATGTTCAGCTTCATTAATATCACAATATCTTGTTTAAACCAAGAACTGTTTACACTGAATGTCTTCCCACTGATAACGGCGCTAACATGTTACACACTTTTAGTTTGTCAAATGGGAGGAAAAAAGAACTTAAACAAAGAAGGATTAATCCAGAAGCAATGTTAGATTTTGAATTTGGAGAAAAATCTCCAAATTATTTCTGCTTCTGCAAGGCAGAGAGAAAGAAAAACTATCAAAATAACTAGGAAAATATCTGAGTAAACTAAGTGAAAGACTTCAGTGAAACAATAAAAGAAAAGTGGAGCACATATTCTAGATTGAGTATGGTAATAGTTGCTGCCACCAATCATGGCCAATGGAGCAGAAAATTGACCAATTTTGCTCACAAGCTTATTTTTAAAAGTTTTTTATGCTGTTAACAGAGCACTTTAGGAAAGATTTTCTCTATTTTAAACCACATATGTGGGAACTCTGCAATGCGTTGAACAACATGGTTTTTTCCATGTTTTCCGTTTCTTCCAATATACTTTGTACAGTATGACATTGTCATAGTCATACTGTATACAATTGTTAATGTTTGCATTTCCCTGTGTAATCCCATCACATTACAGACTTTGACTTTTAGGTTATGAAAGAAATAACAGTGAATCTTAGTACAGTAAGTGCAGAAAATGCATTTGTTTCCTAATTGGCTGTGTGATGTTTATCCTACTAAATAATAATGTGTTTACTGATTATTTTTAGCTATTAATCAGGTGAATAAGTTTATTTTACGGTACAAAAAACAAACCAGTTGTACGACATTTCAGTTTATGTGAGTAATGTAAGGTGGAAGACTGCTGATAAAATCTTTATGTTTTATTGAGGAGCGTAATCTCATGACTGTCTTTCTGGTTGTAGTTGTTTTGCAGGCCTGTGCCCTGGTGCTCTACCCAATCAAGTTCATTGACGGAACGGTTCTACAGACCTATCACGAGTTCAACTGGGGCTACGGACTCGGCTGGGGAGCCACCATTTTCATGCTGGGCGGAGGGATACTCTTCTGCCTGCGGACGGACATTTACGAGGATGCCATGTACTAGTGAAATCCCTGCCGCGCTGCTGGAAATGCAAACATACACCCGCAGAAACTTCTCTTTGCTCTGCACAGGGCCTGAACGTGAGCAGACCCCATGTCTTGTTTCTGCCTCCTGTCTTGCTCTTGCTGTTATTTTTAGACAGGTTGTGAAGGTGCTATTTAGGGCTGTGGGAGTCGATCTCCACCTCCATCCTGCAGTCTCACTCAGCTGCCGGTGGCGTTTGGTGGACGGGGCGAAGTGGCAACACTAAAGCACAGAGTTTTCCGGACTGGGTCGGGCTGCTGGACGTTTCCAGGATGCTTATTGTTAGAAATGACCTGAATGTGCCGGGGCTGACTAATCACCAGGACTGACTGATCTCCACATTTCTTTTTTTATTTTATTTTTATAGTGTATTTATGGCATTATTTCTCTCTTTCCAGATATTCAGTGTAAATTTCCCCTCTGTTTAAATTAAAACATATCTAATAAGTGTAAATTAAACAATTTTTTTTATAGATGTGTAGCCTCTGAAAAACAATCACAGTAGTTTGTCCCATAAAATCTACAATACAAAATATTTCTATGTGTTTTGTTTGACATATTTGTTACAAACTGTCATGACTGTACAGCACAGAAACCAAAATACAAACCAGTTTAAAGCATAATATTGCATTAACAAAAGGACATTTTCAGTGAGATTCCAGAGAAATGAAGAGAATCATAGATAATTGTTTATAAATGATTTTTGTTCATTTTCCAGCCTTCCTAGCTAAATAGATGCTCTTCCCCAAAATTATTACAGATGCCAAGACTTTGGCCAGCTTGTGTCCTGGAGGTATTTTGACACTGAAAGGGACGAAGAGAATCAGTCCTCCGTGAGTTATCTGAATCACGTTTTGAATTTTACCTGTGATTTGATACCAGGGGTCAAACACACCGACAGCCTGTAACTCATTATTTTTGCATTAATAGACAAATTCCTACATTTTAAGAACATCAACAAAACCAAAAACTGCAGGAGGAAAATCCTGGACCAGAAAACATTTTTAAAGTCTAATTTTATCATGATCACAGGTCATAGTCTCCCCTAGGATAAATATAACCACTTTCCTTCTAGTCTCCCCTTCATCTCTTCTTCTTATTAATTTTTTTATCTAGGCTCTGTCTCTCTCTCTCTGACTGCTGCCTATGGACTCCTGTTTATCGGAGTTGAAACTAAGACATCAACAGTCCCACAATGCAATGGGGTTTGATGTCTGCACTCATTCCCATGACTATTTCAGTTAACATCTTAAACATGGCACTTTAAAAAAAAAAAAAAAGGTTTGTCCTTCAAATTCTTAAAAGTGTGCAGTTCTAAGTCATTATATCTGGTTGCCAGCTAATGAGTGAAATTTATTGAATCATGCTTCTCTACACGACACGTTTGACATACCTTTGTAGTTTGAGAGTTTACACAAACTCTAATTTTGTGTATCTTCATCCCTCTGTCTGGTGTAAACTTCCTAACTTTGTAAATGCAGGTTCTTTAAAACAAAAGACAAGAAATTGAGATATTTCAGTTGTAACTAAACCAGTGATTGTTTAGTTGTCACCTTGGTTCACCTGAAAGCTCGTTACCAGCTGAGTGAGAAGGCAGTTCAAGTATAAGGAGCTGTTGCAGCAGGTACATAAATAAAAGTAGGCCTTGACTCCGGTGGACGGCCCTGCGACAGACTAAACAGCCACCGAACCACCATCATTATCTGGAGCACATTCCTCAGAGGAAGGCGGAAGCTATTTAAAGAGCTAGCAATGTAGCGACATGGAACAGCTTAATGTTCAGCACCTCATTTTACTGCATTTTAACAATTTACTCATGAATTTAGGATGGAAAATCGTTTCTTAAACAGCATCTTACAAAGTCACTGAAAATAAATCCCTTTTTATTGCTGTGCTTCTCTCCTAGTGAACCTTTTTACCACCGAATGGGTCATCCTTCCTTCACAGTTACATTTATTTTAAATGTTTTAATTGTTGCTCTGTTGTATGAGACAAAATACATCTCGAGAAAAAAAACACAGTAATAGCAAAATCTAGATTTATTTCATGGTCTAACTGTTGTATTTACAGCCAAATAGACTTTAAAAAGAAACTGCAGGAAAATAAACGATATAAAATCAAACAAAAAAAATATCCAAGAAAGAAGTGGCAACAATTTATCCAGACGTTAATACAAACAAATCACTATTATTATTATTATTGTAATTATCATTATTCTTTTGAAAAACAAAGAAAGTATCCAAAAACCAGAATATATAGGAAAACAAAAAAAAAAGCCTAATTTATGATGAGGTATCCAAATAAATGTAAACAGGTTAGGTGAGTAGTTTTGTTGTTGTAACTAATTCATGACATGAGTATTAACACACATCTTTCTTGTTGGAATATATTCTCTCGGATGCTCATTTAGAAGAGTAGCATAGAAAATGGGCATCTGTTTGTATTTATACCCCAAGATAACAGAAAAAAATTAGAAAAAGTTACGTTTATATAATAGAAGGGGTGCAACTACAGCCAAGTTTGTGTGTTTGTTGTGAAATTACTGTATTTTTACCCAAATAATTAAAGATATTTAGTTCAAAAGTTGTATTTTTCTCTCTTTTTTGTGGTGAATTGTAAATTCAGTTTGAAGATTTTTGCACATCTTAACCATCGCGGCTGTGATGTGCCAGAAATACACAGACAAGGGAGAAGCTCACAAAATAATTGTAAAAAAAAAAATCCCATTTTCACCAATCAAGTGCGTTTTCATTTATGGTGCCATTAAAGATGTTAAAAGTTTAAGGTGGCATTTCTCCCGTGGAAAAACGGAAAGCATTGTCACACTTGAGCTGGTGAAGGCCGTCTGCAAACTGCTGCAGCTGAAAAGGGATAAACATTTCCCACAGCTGCAGCAGCGTGAAAACCGAACAGCTGCAACGCGTATTTACACCAGAATCAACAACCCCCAAGGGAGAAAGGAATCGAGATTATTTCACCATGTAGACTTGATGAATGGGCTCTGTGAGTTCTGCAGTGCTGTTTTCTGAATGTATGTTTTTATTTATTTACACAGGGTATCTCATTGAGATCCAAGCTCTCATTTACAAAGAGACCTGAATTAAATTAGCTGAAAACAAGAGTAGTTTTCATGAGAAAATTTCTCTTTTTATCCGCAGAAATTTGAGTTTTTCAAAGTGGATAGTTTCAGATGCTGCTTTAGTGTTTCACATTAAAGCAGCAGAGAGAAAATGCTTTTTTTTCCCAAGTTCTGACCTTTACTAATGGAAAATCGAAGGAGAGCAAATCTTGAAAGTGCGGCCTGTGACTGGGTAGCTTTATAGATAAAAATGTACCAATGCATTACCAAAAAATATAAATTCCAGTGAGTGAAAGCCTTATAGCCTGCTGAACTTTACCGCACCATGATTGACGGCATCCATGCATATGTAGACAGGCGGCGTGTGCATTTTTATACACATCACAATAATCAAAGCGAGGCTGGAAGGTTACAACAAGATGCTTTCTAGCACTTTAGCTTTCTGGCATCTTAGAAATGTGACCTAAAGGTCAGAGGTGAGGCGTTCTAGGCCATCCTCATAATTCAGTTTTTACAAATTGTGACTCCATTCAGTCTCTTTATAGAGCAGGATTTAGTTACATTAGTAAAGAACAGTTTGTATCTTCATGTCAGAGAGCAAGTTGAGCATTTTTAGCATAGCAGTGATCAAAAACATTAAGCGTCCTCCTACTCCCTCATGTAACCTTGTTTATCCTTGAACTATGCACATTCATTATCTGCTGTCGGTTTTCTTTACTTTTAATCAGCAGCAGAGGCTGTAAAATGCATCATCTCACTACAGAGATCCGTCTTAAAGGTCAGTGGTGGGAATGCCTGTGGGCTTTCACCCTCAGCTTTCTGCCCACACAGATACTCCTACTTTCTGCTTAATCTCTGACAATAGAGAAGTCATAAGAACAACAACTAGAACAGCTAGTTGCTACATTCCCAGGTGCCCAGACTGTTTTCTATGTGCACTTAGTGGGTGTTGTGTTTAACAGCAGCCTTTATAATGGTAGTATTCTTCCACCTAGTGGTCAGATGAATGTGATGTCAGGTTGTCCAGCATAAACATGAATGCAATGCCGCTTTTGGTCAAATGCAAATTGCAATTTATTAAAATTAACAGCTGGATCTGGGAGAGAAACATTCGTTAATGTTTTCTTTGTTTCTACCATAGCTTGAAACGGTACTCTGTATATTGTTTTTTTTTTTTTTTTTATTGTATCTACTTATGCTCATTTTGAATATATTTTATTAGACGGTGTTTTCTTTCTCAACAGGAAATAAGCAGAACCACTACAGACCAAAGCTTTTAAGGCAGGTGGTGAATCCTGCAAAATCCTGTTAGTCAGAATTTGAAGGGAGTCTGTCCTGCGGAGATTCGCCTGGCCCCTGGGTGCAGTAACCAGCCAGGCCCTGCACGCTTTCACCCTGCAGGGACAGATTCCAGTTACTGAACCCGGGGGTCAGAGACACATCGGCTCCGACATGCTGTCACCTGAGGGAAAGAAAATTCATTGCTTTACCCAAACATTTAAAACATTTATGTTAGAACTTTCTGAAAATAAGCACAAAATCTAAAGATCAGACCTGAAGTCGTCCAGCGCCGCTGATCGACATGAAGATGAGAGTCAGCGAGCGGCGAGGCTGATGAACTGACTGAGCAGCAACACCTGGGCTGTACATTACCCTCCTACCAATCTATTATCAACACTGGCTCCGCCAAAATTACACATTAACCCAAATAACTTTACTTGCTTCTCTTCTACTGTCACCACTCTGCAGCCCCCAGGGTCCCATTCAGGGCTGTGAATGGTGCAAATCCTGCACTCAAGTAACTTGTGTTATCTCTTTAGGTGTGATAAAATTATCTGAATATCTTGCATAATATTCCACTTTGTATTTCAGCGTCGAGATAAGATGAACCGCAGCGTGAGCACAATTCTTATCCACAAACTCTTATTACCATTTATCTATGACCATAAATAAATCCAGGCCTAAGCAGAGATCAGAAGAAAAGGGCTGTGTGAACCTGACACACAGCTTCCCCCCTTTGGTGTGGGAAGCAGTCAGCTGCCATGGCTGACCTTGAGGATGTCAATGAATGCTGGATCAAACACAGAGCTGTGGTCAACCTGCAGCCAGGTGGTCATTTTCTCAACCAGAGAGAGAGACAGAGAGAGAGAGAGAGAGAGAGAGAGAGAGAGAGAGAGAGAGAGAGAGAGAGAGAGAATATCATGCAGCAAGCAGGTTTGTGCTGGATAAGTATTTGAGATGCATACAGGACAATCCTCTTGAATCATTATAGTCTTTTGTAATCTCCCTGTTTTTCAGAGAGTTCATGACCACTGAGGTTCCCTGGACATTTGGAAAAGAGCAAATATTCCACCACATTTAACAAACAAATTACTGAACATGTTTGAAAAACTCCAGCTGAGTTTGATCTAGCCAACGGATACAAAAGTCCCAGTGGCTTTAATGACCTGGTTAGAGTTTAAACAGATCCTTTCCATGGAGACTTTGTGATTCCAAGATGTCTCTCTTTCATCCAGACCCTTAATCTATATTCTGGCACATAATCTGTTTCCTTCAGAAGGATATTAAATGTTTTATCTTCCCACGTTTAACCAATTCCCTGCCTTCTCTCCATGTTTCCTTAGTTTTTGTTTTCTCTCTACTCATCCTGAAAAACGTAACTAAAAAGCAGGAAATCAGGAAGAGGAAGACGCTTATTTACTCCACTCTGTCTCCAGTGAACTTTCAGTGGATCATCTGATGTGTCCCTATTACACCAGCCAGCTTTTATCATAAAAGCATTAAAATATGAGCAAGTTTCATAATGTATTGTAAAAGACTTTAAGGTAATTTAATTGAAATTTGCATCCTTGATCCAACATAGCTAAAGACTAAATACTGAAGTTTCTTGAAACAGACACATTTAAACGTTGAAGGACATTCTGGCTCCCTTAAAGTCTGCAACTATATGACTCGTACCACTAATATGAACACACCGATAAAACAGAGAACAATTATGGGTTGTATTTATCTTGGGAAAACAGTGTCTTCAGTCAGAGATCCGCCTTGCCAAAAGCCATCACCATCTACAAAACCTTTTAGAATAATTTGAATTAATATGAGTTTATTGATCCCAAAGTTTCTTTTGTTTCCTTTGTGATCAATAAAGTCTTTTTTGATTTAATTGAATTAGTGAGTAAGTTACAAATCCATTTCTAATAAAACTAACCCATTTTCTGTTGCTTAAAATGCTCCTAACAAATCTTAGGAAGGCATCCTTTCGGTTTTTCTATTTCCTATTAATTATTTGCCTAATTAATCTTTTTTGATTAAGTTTTATCAGTTTATATTATTCTGAGTTAGATCATGAAATATTACTCCTCATGTTATGCTTTTAATTTTACATGATTCAAATTTCCCTTCCAGCGACAGAAATGCAATATTGGTATTTGGCCAGCAGATGTCGCCCTTCATACACGGTCATTGGAACAAATTTACCTTATTTGTTATCATAAGTTATTATAATGTGGTCATAAATGTCCATCAGCAGCAAACACTCACTCAGAATGTAACTAACAGAGCTCGGTGTCATTTCCGGCCTTTTTAGATTATTTCTGTCACCATGATTCACTTTGTGACCTTTCTAAGACTGATGTCGACGAGTCTTCCTCTTCTTTTCTTCAATTTCTTATTTCTATATTTACTTTGGTTATCTTTGTAAGACATTAAAATCTGACAAAAAGAAAAAAAAAATCTAGGATAAAATAATGAACAAATCTGTAGATTATTTGTGATGATATTTAACCAAAGTTAGTTGGAATGAGTTTGAGATATTATTTTAAGACGCAATAAAAAGCATAAATCTTCTGTAAGCCTTTTCTGACACATAAAACTCTAAACATCTGACTTTCATGAGAACATTAATAAAATCTGCATAGTTATACAATGAAATAAAATTAAGCAAAATTGCAGCAGCCAGGGAAAGTGGTAGCTGAGATTTTCTTATTGTCCTTTAAATAGACATATTTTTTATATTTAAAAATATTCCTCTTCCGCTGAAAGTGTGGGGTGTTTTTGTTTATTTTAGTTTTCTTCGTCATGCAGCCATGCAGTATGAGCTGCTGAAAGATATTCAGTTCATTAACGCTTCAAAGTTTTTCTCAGGAATATTTTTTCCTCCGGCAGCAGAGTTTGGCTCACTGTCGAGATGAAATGCATCCCTGCTGCCAGGCTTATCAGAAGAAGAGAGGAATCTAGGCTGACATTATTTATGTATCTCTAAAGGCACTAATTTACCATTGCCAAGATCTCAATATATTTATTATCCCAGACAACCGACTGTTACCAGGACACATTTCATCCACATTGACAATAATTACAGTAATTAATTCTTGAGTCTGTAGTTGAGTTTGCAGAATGAGAACTATGCCGATCATACAATTAAAAATAAAAGAAACGTGATGAGAGAAGTGCAGAAAGTTAAAAAAAAATTATGCAAATCACAACACAAATTGACAAAAAAAATTATTTTAACTCAACTTTATTTGTTGAACAAAACCTAAAATGTTTCACATCTGAAAATTTATGTCCAACATAAAACAAACATAAAAAAAATACATTCGTAAGTTGTCTTTCAATAAAAGGTAGTATAGGAGCATAAATAAAATCTCCTTGTTTAAGTGCTAAATTGATAAACATAGAAACAAACAATTCATCCCCACAATTTGAATATGCAACGAACCAAGATGTACTGTGTATATGAAGGCCTACATTCATTAAATCTATACTTCTATTTACATTTTCAGGTTATTAGAGCCATAAAGTAACATTAAAATTCAAATGAAACCAGGAGGCTAAGGGAGTGCAGTGATTTTTAACTCTTACTGTCAAGGTACCAAACATGTTTGCTTGTATTGGAATAAAGCAACCACGGCAAAAGTCCTACTGGGGTCAATTCCCCCAAAATGGCAAAGTTTGCGGCATTAAAACACTGACACACTCATTTCTTCTGGTCATGTTACACTTTGAGTTGCATTAGAAATACTAGGCTGGTGAATAAAAACTTCTCTGGTTCAAAGTGTGCAACACAGATAGTTACAAATACATTTTGAACACATTAACGTCACGTTTCTTTTTTTTTTTTTGTTACATAAAAAAAATCACTTGTTTTATCAGGTTTCTGGCAAGAGTTGAGGCCCATATTAAACAAGTAAATAAATTGATAAAATACATAAATGTACATGTATATACAATACGCAACAATTTTGCAACTTCTATTAAGTAAATCACTTGGCAAGACATGTGGCAAACTGTAAAACATCCTGGTTAAGTAACTGCAGCTGGTTTAATCCTCCAGCTTTGACCAAAAATAAACAATAAACCGAAAACGCTTGATTTTTTTTTTTTCCTATAAAATAGCTTCCTTGTTCTGCTTAACATATCTGTTGAATGTTAGACAGTTTTGTGAAAAGAACACTGTACAGCGTAGCACAGCAATTAACTTATCTGGACAGGCAGCGTCAAAACATAAGTAGAAGTGCAATGAGCAAAAAAAAAGACGAGTTCTGAAATGTTTTTAAATGACAACGTCAGTGCAGATTTTCTTGCCGCTGTAGATCTTTGAGACTCTCTGAGTCAAGTTGTTGGTCAGCAGCTTGGGAAGCAGAGAGTCCACTTTCTTCTGTGGTCCTGATTTCCTCCTGTTATGAAAGCACAGATTGGTCTTTAGTTTATTTTATATTCTTTGCAAAGGTAACGATCCTCCTTCAACATCTTCACATTTAATCACTGCAAACTTCAACTTATTTTGCAGAGTTTTTTATTTCAATTCCCAAGAACAACTGGTGCACAATTGTGAAGCAAATGGAAAATGATGAAAGACTTTCTAAATCTTTCAGAAATAAAAATCTGGATGATGTGGCATCTGTGCTCAGTCAGTTTCCTTAAAATAAATTCCAGTGCAACCGATTATTATAAAAGATGACCAGGTTATAATAACAGTATTGTGTGTTTTGGACATCTTAATGGATAGAGTATTGCACTGTACTTAACTATAAACTTATCAAGAAAAAGCACATTATCAGTGGCCCAGTCAAAGTCCAGAGCTAACTCCTATAGAACCTCTGACAGAATGATGTTTACAGATGTTTTCCTTTCAATTAGTCTGAGCTTATTTTGCTCAAACAATGGGCACAAATTTTAGTCTAAACATAAACCTGGTGGTATTATAACCCAAACCGATGGGAACAGAATGAAAAACATGAAAGAAATAAATCATGTTATGCAGCAAAGCATAAAAACATCTAAACCCCGCAGAAAGTAAGGGAAATAAAGAATAAAGAACATTTAACAAACTTGAGCAAGCTGTTGTTTGTGCTTATTAATATTGACAATGAGCGTGTGTGCAAAAATCACATTGTGCATGTGTGTAAACTCACATGCTGACTGCTGCCCACACACACAGACACGCCACCAGGGACACGATGATGACAACAGCAACGTAGATGTAGATCGACACAGACTTCATTTCTGGTCCCAGAGAAGTTTCTCTGTTATCCAAATCTGGAACGAAATCAAATAAAACCAGGTTTGTTACAAAGAAATACTTGATTATAATATTTGATTAAAAACACATGTTAATACGTAACAAAATCTACAAAAACCTGAAAGCAAATCAGTGTGAAAGCGGTGCAAAATATTCATTTCAATAGTTTGGAAATCCAAGTTTTTGATCTAATAAAAGAGGGAACCACCTGCAGGTGGTGCTGTAAGAAAGGCTCATGTAATCTGTGACAGGCTGGATTACATCACATAACCACAATAATCTGAAATCTTACAGTCACATGTTGTCTGATCGTAGAGAAATTAAGGAACAACTAAAACTCAACTTCAGGTGTTTCATACAGACTTTTGCTGCTTTGCCCCATGAAGCCACAAACGGTTCCAAAACAGATTATATTGAAAAGACTGAAGCAAATTTTCTGCTTTATTATAAAAAGAATCATTCAAAGGAGCCAAAGCAGACATTTGGCAGATTTGGTAAATGTAGGTTCAAAAGGGAAAATTATATTATAAATAAATCATTTTAGGGTAAATATTGTTTACAGCGTCATTGGGGCTTTCTAAGATCAACTCACTCTGTTAGCAACCATTCAAAGCTTTAATGGGTTATTTCCAGAAAACATAAATGTTTTCTAACTGTAACAGCCCATATTTTCATCTCTGCAGAACAGCAAATCTAACTGTCTAAAGGAATATTTTACACTTTGATTTAATACAAAATTTGCAGCACAACTTTAGTAATCGTCCATTTTGCCATTTTCATGCGCAATAATTTTTGTGGACAGCATCAGGTGCATCTGTTGCAAACTTATTACATTAAAAGGCTTTTTTTCCATGTTATTAGCCCAGACTGTCCAGGCTGTCTGGATCAATTAACTTTAGCTCAATAGATTTAAAAATGAACTCAAATTACATTTTAAAAGATTGTTTGTCGTTATTTTTATTTATCTGAATAGGTTTTCATGCAGGGATGCACAGATTTTAGAGTCGCTACCTGGATGGCAAGTTTCATGGCTCCAATCGCTCCAGAAGCTTCGGTCCACACAGTAAGAGTTCAGTCTGGACCGAACCTGGAAGCAGTTTCTCTCATTGCTGTTGCTGACAGGCAGAGTCAGGCGGGGCTTCTCGGTGTGAATGTCGTTCTGTCACATAGCAAAACAAATAATAGTTTTATTTTAAAAAATTAATGACACAAGGGAAAGTAAAAAGTGTTATTTGAAGAGCTTAAGCACAAACATCTGATGTCATTAAAAAATTTAAAAGTGGCTCAAGCTTTGAAAATTCTTCAAAATGCACTGGAGACCAAACGCTGAACGCTACAGATTTCAGCAAACCTTCACCAACGTTGCCTGCGTTAGCAACACATTTTCAAGTTCATTCAAATAAAAATTTGTGCAGAATCTTTCGACAGGATTTTTAGAAAGAACATATAAGCTGACGCAGTGAGTCTTATCAGAAGGTTATTATCTGATCAACCATACCAAAGATATTTTTCCATCAGCCCCCACATGATGGTGTCTCACTTCCCACTCAAGGCAGTGGGCAGGAAGCCTCCCAGCAGGATTCTCCCAGTGAAACTCCAACTCCGTGTCAGAACTCGTTTGCAGATGCAGCTGTTCTGGAGCTGCAACCTTCACTGCAAAAACATTAAAACCGAGTACAACATATCACCAAAGGAGAAAGGAGGAAAATCTAATCTGGTTTAGAAGAAGAACAAGAAGAAGAAAAAAAAACAATGACAGAGTCAAAATACCAGAATGAGATACTGAACTACCACAGAGCTTGCATGGCAGCTGTCATGTACACACCCTGGTTTTGAATCTGCAGAGAGACGAATGTTGCCTTCAGGGGCCCTTCACGGGAGGAGCCATTTACACAGAAGTAGATGTCAGTGAATTCAGGAAGAGATTTTCCTGGGAAGTTGCAGCCCTTCCTGACTCCACCTGACACAATGTAGCTGGGGCATTCAACTGCCTGATCCAGGGACTTATGCCTGGGTGAAAAAAAACAAAAAAAAATCTAGTCATACAGGTGGTAATACTTAAGACTGATAAAATAAGAGTTGCTGCCAAAGTAAACAACATATACCCACAATAATTTACGACTAGCATTGAGGTGCAAGGTGGGAAAATCATGACTGAAAGTGAAGAAATTATGAGGCATGACGGATGAGTCACATTTAGAAAGTTTCCAAAACGTTCATATTGTTTTTCACTAACAAGAACCGCTATCTACAAAGGATTCGCAACAAAAACAATTATTTATGAGCAAGCCAGCATCCAGCCAAAAAGCTGCCTTATTTAAGCAGGTTACATACCAGAAGTAGAGATTCTGCAGGGCGCTGGGTGGCGTCTTCAGGCTGCGTGTCCAGCTGCACTCCAGGTTCTCCATATCATGATACACGCAAATAAACGCTTTGGCTTCTGTATCCAAAACTCCTAAACACAACGATAAAAAAGCCACACAGCAAATGTTTCTTAAAACCTTCTGTACCATTTGAAATATTCCATGCTACAGGCAGAGATATCTTTGGATTTTGTAGGATTTTATGTAAAGAATCAACAACAAAGTGTCGTAATTGTGACACTTTAATTGTTACAAGTAAAGTGTTCATTTTTAAAAACTAAAAATTTACACTTCTTAGTGTTAATTTATGGTATTTAGAGTTAAAAAGCATGGATTTCATTTTTTATAAAAGGAAATGAAAAAAGAAATCACATAATAGTGCAGAATATTAGTATTCATCCACACTGAGTTAATGTTATTTTGTTAATTTTGTTTTGCAAAAGAGTTCAACCTCAGTTCTATTTGATATCCATCAACTCTGACCAGCTTTCCAGTCTCTCCTGATTATTTTTTATTATTATTTTTGATTTAATTATGAGGGTCCATCTGAAAATATTGTATGAGTTTTGGAGTTCTTACGTTTCTTACTTCTTCCTTTTCGAGCATGTTAAGATTATTGAGGTAGAAAAATGTGTCTTTAGCATTCCTTGTTCATGTGTGCGACTTTATACTTCTATCATGTCTGAAATAAATAAATAAAATGCATCCCCACTGCCACCACCATGTTTCACAGTGGGAATGTTGTATTGAAATGCTTTGTGTCCATTTTACAACACAAAGCATTTCATCTGACTAAAGCACTTTTTTTCCACGTTTTATTAATATCTACCTAAGACGTTTACTTCCACTTTCTAATTATTCACCAATATTTTTGGTCTATTGCATACATTCGCAATGAAATACATTCAAGTTAATGTTTGTTAGAGCCATAAATATTTGATATTTAAGTTATTTGTATGATGGTTTGCTTTTTTTTTTACTAATATTTGTTCAGGGCAATTTATTGTGCAATTTAGTTTTATTTTGAAATGCTTACTTCCTGTCGAGGCGTATAGATGGATTACCTAGATGCATTACAGTTTTTGACCTGTGTATCTTTTGGAAAAAAGGAATTGTAAAACTGATTTATCATCATTTTTGTGTTTGCAATTTTTACAGATAAAGAATTTTTGTTAAATTTACTGTTTGCACTTTACTTCTAGCATCTAAGGAATGACTCTGATATTGGACCTGTTGCCCTAACAAGGTTTGTGATCAAGTTCAAGGTGTGTCAATGCTTCTGCAAAGCACAACATTTTGTGCTACGGATGTGAAGCACACGTTTAGGGCTGACCTGTGCTGGGAGGCTTCAGAATCAGCTCCTTGCAGTTTTTGCTCATGATCATGGTGTTGTTGGTGCACTCTCCATTCAGAATGGTGTAAACTCTTATATGGACGTCTTTGGACGGGTCAAACTGGGCGCTGTAGGTCCTCCTCGGTGTTCTGAGAGTCTGTTAAGCCAAACATCCAGACATGTTGTTACACATCAGACATATACTTGACGAGTTTTAACTCTTTGTGTACATTTACACGCAAAGACAGATGAACAGAAAGAATAGCTGTTTCCAGGTTTGGTGGAGTGGCCTTTAATCCAGAATTGACACAAAAGGTTTTTGTCCTGCTGGTTTTTCAGAAGGTAATAGTTGAAGTGGCAAATATCCAATTATTTTTCTTTACCTCAAAGTTAGGTAAACATCAATCCTTCAAACGGTTGTTCAAAACAAGTTTGACAGAAGAACCTGGTCTCTTCCAGAACTGTACCAATCTGCCATTGTCATCCTTGACAGTGATTACAAGTCCGTATTGCTTGAACGATGTGTCATCTTCCCATTGTGTCATTATTCTCAGGAAACAAATCTATGACAGCATGTTTGTGAGTCAGATTGGCAGTAATGACGAGGTTGTTAAGGTGTCATTCAGAAAGTCTTAATAGCTCAAACAAGCATGAGTAATTTTCCATTGCTAGACAAGATCACGTTTCAAGGTGCCAAAATGATGACATGACTGTAAATGTAGCATTAAACAATTCAAGTGTTTCTTCTCGATTAAGCTCTGTGTCAAGAAAATATTTTCATTTAATTAATTTATGTATTGTTTCTACTACATTATTTTAAAGCTCAATATCCAGAAAGTCAGTCCAAGACCCTAAACAGAGGTGCAAATTTATTTTAAATGCACTTTTCCCTGTTTTTTAATCTTATTTTTAATCTCCACATCCATATTCATATCTACAATCTTACTATGTATCTTAAAATTTGATTATCTTCTGTGGGGTACGTCTTTCATGTCACCAGTATCATCTCTTTATTTGTTCAACCCCTATTTTTGATTGTTCTCTGTTCAGTGATAAAATAAATAAGGTCCTGCTGCCTCAGATACTCTGCACCGATTTGGCACGTCAGCAGGAAAATGGTGAATCATCATGTTGTAAACCTGCAAAGACTGAAGGAATTCTAATTAAAAAAAAATGTAACAACAATTTATACTCCCACAGCTACAAATCAATTTAAACATTTATAGACAGTCACTGACACTCTTAACATGGTAGGGTAAGCCACAAAATGTCATTGTTGAAGAGTTGGCAGTTCACAGAGTTTCGTATCCAAGCATATTAACAGAAAATTGAGTGAAAGGAAGAAGTTTGGCAGGAATAGGTGCCAACAAGGAGAGACCAGCACCCTTGGGAGGAATGTCCAATCCATTCCAGACACAGACGTATACTAGACAAATGTTGCATGTTTGGGCTTCCATGTCATCTGTTGACTGTGACCTACTCCACAGTCAATTACCAGGAAATTCCCCGAGCTGACAAGCTATTTTATTTTCCTGCAGGACTTGCTACCTACCTACCAGAAGCTGGGACAGTGGTGTTCCTGTTCTTGATTGGCCAACAAACTCCTCTGACCTTCAACCCATAGAACATCAAATAGGGCAGACAACCCAAAGACAGCTATCAAAGCAATCTGGTCTTTAATTACACCAACGCATTAATAAGCCACAGTCACTGATGCATTTATTCATGCAGGAGAAAACACAACCGTAGAAATGTACAAACTTTAAAACTGACAGTTGTGCTAAAAACCTGAGTTTTTGGTTGGACTGAATAACCTCTATAAAATGACTATTTAAACAAATATTGCAGTTCATATATATATATATATATATATATATATATATATATATATATATATATATATATATATATATATATATATATATATATATATATATATATATATATATATATATATATATATATATATATATATATATATATATATGATAATGGGATCAGCACTCACCTCCCAGGAGTTCTTGTACGTGTTGAAATACTCCAGCTGGTACTGAGGAAGGCACTTTGTCATTTTCGTCAGGCTGCTTGGTGGACTCCAAGTAATCTGCATTTGTCCGAGGCGACCAGAGTCCAATACTGCCAGATCCTCAGGGGGATCCACTACAAAATAAAGAGAACATCTCCACTTATTGCAGCATTTCTGTCCTTTATTTTATCATAGAAATGGTATTTTAGACACAGTCATTCATACTATAATCATATTAAAGGGTGTTAACCTGTGGTTGCACAGCAGCGCATGCTCCCCCTCCAGGTTATGAAGATCAGCATTAGTGAATGAAGAACACCGGATTTATTAGCCATCGGTGAAAACCAACAAAGCAACAACAACAAAAAAGAAAACTAGAAAACAGAAAGATACTGTGAAAATAAATAAAATCCCGAGAGGTGTGATGTGATCGCTGGATTTAACGACTTTGAGGTAAATGTGCTTAGCTGAAGCTTTATAAAAGTGGGCGGGTTCCGCCGGTGTGGAAGAAAACTCAACTCGTTCGTCTTTCTTCCCCCTTCTGGTGATTTAAGGTGAAGCTTGACTGTTGAGTCTCCCGTGTTTCACTCCTCTTTCCCGTGCTCCCATATTACTAATGTCGCTTAAATCTCCCGTATTATAATATGATGTAAAAACAAAACATTCCTGTGACTCTTCAAATGTTATCATTTCACCAGCCTCCTGAGAAATGCCACCCAGGCTGCTGCAGGTGCCGTCAGCGGGAACAAATCAGGAGTTGTGCACAAAGAGGTGATCTGAAAAACCACTGATCGAGTGAGACCAGCGTGGTGCGCGCCAGAGAAAGAGCGCGTCAGGAAGGAGCGCGCCACGCCAACCTAGGTGCGCGCCAGGAAAGGTGCGCGTCAGGGAAAGAGCGCGCCAGGGAAAGAGCGCGCCTGTGTCTCTTCAGTTAGTTTTTAATGTTTTTCTCGATTATTTCTTTAAGAAAAATTATGTAAACACCAACAAATTCCCATGAAGCTTAAATGACACGCAGTTTGTGCGTGGAATGACTTTGTTGAAGATTAAAAAAAAAAAGGAGTTCTCCAGTTCCCTCAGGCTCTATGATAGAAATCCATGCATGTGAATTTCCACAGTATGTCAGGTAACAAAGGTAAACTTATCAGGTTGCGATTTGCAAGTGGCTGACTAGTAGTTGTAGATTTCTTGTAAACTTGTCTTAAAATGTAAGGAATACTGGACCTCAACCGAGTATTTTACAATCCAAAATTTGACAGGCATGTGAGAAGATGCATCCATTTCCACGTGAATGCGTGGATCATCACGAAGTAACCCACGGAGAGTATACTCTCCCCCATTTTTCATTGCAAGAAATTTAAACTGAACATCCGTTTCCTAAATCTCCATCATCCAACGGTGGTTCTTATAATTATTAACACAATTATTATTATTATTATTCAGTGTTATTGTATTTCCTGCCCTGCAGGCACTTCAGTTTTTTTCCCTTTTCCTTGTAAGGCCTTTTGTTTCTTTTCTGCTGGCAAGCAGGTCATAAACTGAAATGTATGATGTCACCATGTCCCAGTTCTTTTGGTACCAGGATGTCAAGTCTTGGCAGGTTTTTTAATAACCATGTATTCAGGTTTGGTTCAAAGGCAGAATGCCACCACAAGTTTTTATTTTTATTTTTCATTTTTATTTTTCAATGTGTGGTGAGATTGCTCACCTGCTTTACTGCATTGAATCAAATAGATTAAAAAGAGCTTAAGTCTGCAGCTAGAAGCCCAACATGTTGTGCTTTTACTCACTTCATTAAACAGAATTAATCTCCCATAAAGCTCTTCCAAAACTCCTCTTTACAATCTCATGGTCTTAGTTCGTCCTTTGAAGCGTTTGGTCAAGGTGCTGACACTGGATTGACTAAATATATTTAACACTGATGGCTGCATTTTCATCTGCTTTCTGTTTTTGAAGTAGTTATGAAGACATATGTAGCACACTAACCTCACAGCTTTTCCTTTATGCATACCCTTTTCATATTTTAGAAAGGCGGACTTTTGCATTTAACATTCTGAATTTCTCCTAATGAAGTTTGAGAGGCAAATACTGGAGGGAAGCTGAAAGAGAATTGTGCTGCTGCAATAATTACACAGGAAAAGTTAAATAGGAGATGGATATAACAACCAATCTGCTTCTTCCTTCATTTTAAACTACATAGTCTAATTTTTATATATTTTACTGAATAATTTGCTGTTATAAAACTTTCTCGAATCTTTTGTCACATCAATATGTCCATGCTCTTTTAACATTCAAAACAGAGACTTTCATCATTTATGCTAATAACATAGAGCCACAGATAGAAAATAATGGTTTTAATCAAATAGTGTTAAAATAGTGGAGGTAAAGCACAGACTTTAATTAAATCAAGATCTGAAAACTGATTGTCATGATGGGCCCCAGTTTCTTTATACAGAACACAACCAGGAGAACAGATGATCATATAAATTAAGTTTAATTTAACAATGAGAATTTACAAGGCATTTATATATATATATATATATATATATATATATATATATATATATATATATATATATATAATGCGTGGAAATTTTAATTCATCCCAAGTCAAACAACTTCTATAAAAACAGTTCAACATGTTAATTACACTTTCTCATAAACCAGAACAAGTACAAGCACATGCTTTGGAGGTAATTCTATCTAAGTAAGGAGTGCCAGTCCTTGTAGTTCTGAGTTAATGGTTCATTCTAGCTAATTTGTCACAATGTCTGCCACTTTTATTGTGCTGTTTGTTTAAATAGGTGGTATGACATCAGGGAAAAACACAGATCAGGATTTATATCAAGTTTGTGCGTAAAGCAGTTCAGAAACTGGACAGACATGTTGAACATCTCAGGTTTTGCTGAGCTGGTAGAAGATCCAATCAGGACAATATTGATAGTTAATCAGACTTTGAATATTAGGTACGCAATTTGCTTTACAAGAAAAAAAAAAAAAGCAAGGCCTTCGGAGCAATATGTGACTTCTTTGAAAAACATGTTTTTGCATATTTGTTAAAATTATCACCCTTTAGTGACAGTATGACACGGATAATCTGTGAAAAGGTCGAGCTCCTCCACCTCCTTGATTGCCATCTGAAGTATTGCAACACTCCCGATGAAAAATAACCAATCAGAGGAGCATCTTAGCGCTGCCAATCACCCTCATGAACACTCTGCTAAAAAATACTAATGATGGAGAATCAACTCTCTGTTACAGGAAAATATTTATCTGCTATCATTGGTGACCATGCTAACTAGCTTTAGCATTCATGACAGGGCAGAAAGGAGCTGGCACGACATACTGACAGTTTCAACAATTATGTAAAAATATGTTTTTTGGTGCCAACTTATAGTCCAAGAGCAACAAAACTGGTTAAACCTTTTGGGGAATATTAAATTTCCAAATTAGTTTGGATATGGTTCTGACTTTTGTTGATGTTTACACTGTATTTTGTCATGTTTTCATATTTTTTATCTGCAACAATTTATCAGAAAATGCCTGCCAAACTGACATCTGCTACTGAGAACGAAGCGTTGCCCTCAGTTCTGTTCAGTAATGCTAGCCTTTTGTTCACTTAACAGCCTTTTGGAAATATTTGACAGGTTTATAATGCCTGCCTTTAAACATCTTCAAAAGACTCTGGGTCATAAATCAATCCCTCACTTTCTGTCACAAGTCTGAGAGCGCCTGAAGAGCTAACCACTTGACTTGTCATGCGCTTCAATAACAATGTTTTTCCTACATCTTGCCATGAAATGAGATGATCTGCATTTGTATTTGAAAGCCTTTATTTGGGTAATGGTTATGTGTTGTCTCAACTTATTTTATGACACTTTTTAGCCCAGTTCTATAAACGTTAAATGCAAAACAGAATTTATTTTATTGTTTATTCCAATTTTGATCTGTTATTTTTGCCTCAAGTCTTTTTAAAAATGCAGATAGAAAATGTAAACAGCAAACAATAGATCTGATAAAAACATAAAATCTCAGACCTGAACATTCAGAGGCACATAAAGAGTATTACAAATCCAGCCTTTCATCAGCTGAAGAACCCAATAAGATCAATAGAAACTCATCCATGCGTTTGTCTTTAGTCGAATTGATCACAGCTTCTGCACAGGTCTCAAAGGTAAAACTGCTGAAACAAAATCAAAACTGAGAAACAAATAAATTATGATCTACTACTTTTCGTCTTCTTTCTTTATTCTGACTCTGTAATGTGATGTTTCTTTTTTACGTTTTGTTCATGTATTGTTATATAAAGCACTTTGAGGTGCCTTTTTGCAGAAATGTGCAAATGTTACAAGTAAACTTGACTTGACTTTACAACTGGAACAGGAAGGATCAACTTCAGGAAAAGTCCTGAAGTTTTAAAACAAGTTTTAATGACCTGAGTGAAGTTGGCCCCCCCACCTTCTTCAAATCAGACAAAATTGGTGTCAAACGTTTGTGCTGCGTTTGTGCTGGTTTGTGCAGCAAAAATTTTCGTTTGTGCCGCTATCGTTTTCAAGATATAAAGGAATGTTTTTAGAGGTCATCAAAGGTCAACCAGCCCCCCCACTTTCTTCGAATCAGACGAAATAGGTGTCCATCAACTCGGCTGCGTTTGTGCTGGTTTGTGCAGCAAAAATTTTCGTTTGTGCTGTTATCATTCTAAAGATATTAAGAAAAATGTTCTCCAGGGGTCATCCGAGGTCAACCACTCCCCTGGCCCTGCTCACATTTGCAAAAAATAAATACATTTGGTGTCAATCAACTGTCCTACGTTTGTGCTGGTTTGTACAAAGTGAATAGTGATTTTTTTTTTCTAGGCCACATCAGGACAATGTCTTTAAAGGAGTGGTTTCACCATTAATGTAGTACTGCAACTTTATTAAACTTCTACATCAGATATTTCAATACTGATTTCCTATATTAGAGCTTACTCCCAATAGCATTGCATGTCATGACAGCTCTGGCTACTTAGCATAGCCACTGATGACTGCAAATAAACTTTTCCTAGAACAGTACATTGTTCTTCTGCCATTATCACAGCGTTGAGATAATCTGCTGACTGAGTGGTTGTTAAGGGATTCACTTCTGCAGATTACAATAGCAGGAGGAGAAGCCTGAGTATTATTATTTTTTTGACACAGATGAGCTGTCGCACATCATACTGTACTAAAACAGTTCATGTTTTGGAAAATGTGTAAAAATACATTGCTTTTATGAATCTTGCATACTGCAAGCGCAAGTGGACAAACTTACCTTGATGCACTGATCTGAAGTATTGAAAAGAAGTGTTGATGATTGCTGTCGATAATAACATTGACCTCAAAAAGGCTGAGTAGATGCCAAGTACATGTTTTATTCTTATTTTTTGTATTTCAAAAGTAAAGTTTGTCTAGTAGCGCCCTCTAGTGATCAGAAGCTAAGATACAGGTCACCGAGATTGTTTTGGGAAGTGATGTACCAACCTATTGATTTTAGATGAGACCTAATTTGAATTGAATTTCTTCCATGTTATAATGTAATTATTTATGTTCATATGTTAGCAACTTACACGGCAATTTAAATGAAATTGATAGTTTCAGCATGAACAGATGTTCATTGATCTTTGATAACCTCTGGACACTTTTCTTTTTAATATCTTTAAGATGATAGCTGCACAAACGAACAGTTTTGCTGAACAAATGTAGTCAAGTCAATTGACAACCATTTTACCTTATTTGAAGAAGGTGGGGGAGCTGGTTGACCTTTGATGACCTTGTTATTTATATAACTAATAATAGTTTGCACTGCTATCATTTGTAATAGCAGTATAAATGAAAAAAAATTTCCTGCACAAACCAGCACCAACGTAGGACAGTTGATTGACACCAAATGTATTTATTTTTTGCAAATGTGAGCAGGGCCAGGGGAGTGGTTGACCTCGGATGACCCCTGGAGAACAATTTTTCTTAATATCTTTAGAATGATAACAGCACAAACGAAAAATTTTTGCTGCACAAACCAGCACAAACGGAGCACAAACGTTTGACACCAATTTTGTCTGATTTGAAGAAGGTGGGGGGGCCAACTTCACTCAGGTGTTTTAATGTGGGAGCTTTCTAATCTTATTTTTGCAAATTACATGGGCAAAATTATTGGTAACCCTCTGTTAGGGAACCAAAACCCACAATGGTGACTGAAATAACCAGAAACTGGTTAAAGTAAAATTTAATACAAATAAATGGAAAATATCCAGTGTGAATTGATGAAACAAGCCTGGTTAAAAGGGAATGAAAAAAAAATGCAACGATGAGCAGAAGATGTGCAAACATTTGAACGTGAAACCTATTTTAAAAAATGCATCAATCTAAAATGTTAAAACCAAGTTTAAACCTGTATCAATCTGTGCATTCATCTGTCAGGCTAAACTCTGACAGATGCTTGAAGCTCAACACTTTATTTAACTTGTTGTGCAACACTTTATGCTCGCTGCATTTGACAATAATTGGATTAACTTTCCCGGCTTAGGAAAACTTGTCGTAACGCTAAAACATCGGCGTGAGGCACCGCTGAGTGAAAGCTTTTAGCGGCTTAGTGAAACAAAGAATGGAAATATAAACATTGAACCTCTGTAATACTTCTCTGTATAGGTCTAACTTATTTTGGATGTATTTTGTCATCCACTAAAAAGATTGATGTGTCATTTATTCAGCATAAAATCAACACTCTGTAAAGTGTTGGTTTTATCGGGCATCCATCAACCAATTATTCCAGGAGAGGAATAATTGCTGCCTATAAGGTGTGCTTATGTTTTGTTTCGGGAATTTGTCTACAGGCTTAGACAGAATTCCCTGCAGAAATATTTTAGAAAAATATACAGGAAAGATTCTGTTGCTTTGATTTTGATGACGTTTGTGTGTAACAAAATGCTTCTACCAACACTTTTTAGGACAATTTGTGTTCTTGCCATTGACAGCAATTTAAATAGTTTTTTCTTGTTTTTTTTTAGTATTGTATTTTTTTTTTTTCCTTTTTGATTTTAAAATGACTGAAAAATAAATAAATTAACATCACCTCCCACTCAAACCTGTAGCTTGCTCTGCAGGTTTCTTAAGGTTTAAAGGAGATTTAATATTGAATCGTGTCCACATATAAGTGGCAAGAGATGCTATCAGAAATCCACAGAATGACCTGAAAACAACAGAGGCCCCAAACAGAACCAGAAGACTGCTGAACTAAACCAAAAGCTACAGATAGAACCAAAACCAAATCAGAGGTTTCTCTTTCATGAACAGTTCTATAAAGTTATAAACTACCTATTTTTCCTTTAGCTTAACCAGTTCTGATTATTTCTTTTTCTTCAAAATCACTGAAATTTCGCATTGTCCCATTCAAATCCTCAGAAGCGAAGCTGGTGAGGCAGCAGAGAGCCGAGCCTCACCTGGGATTGGTCAACATCTCTAACTACCAATCTATGGGAGGATGTTTCTCCTGTCTGTACGCCGCCAATAAAATGGCTAAAAAACATTTAATATATGAACTGATTTAATTTAATTTGCACATAATGTACATAATGTGCAGAATGTTTTGTCTCCAACTGTGTGTGTACCGTGTTTCCTGTGCTGATCAGAACCGGCAGAGAACAGATTAGAGGTGAGGCAGGCAGTTCTCCTGCCTCATGCCAGGGGGCGCTCATGATCCCAGACATTGTGACTCCACAACTGCAGAGCAAGAGACAGTAACAGCGAGCTAGCATGGAGTTAGCCAGACAGCAAAGTGCAGCGATATATTTATAGTTTTCTCCTCTTGCCACAACAATCACATTTTATTACTCACAAAATAAACATTAAACCTAAAATTATACTGCTCCAACAGACTGAATGTTCTGCTCTTTGTGTGGAAAATATTTCAGCGTTTCTTTTAGAGGCCTTGTTGTCAGTTGCTATGGGAACGAGGGCCATACAGTAAGGATATGAATAGTATCCTTGCTATTCATGTGAGCTCAGAGGCCCTTAACAGGAAGGAGATACCAAAAGTCTCAAACCTCTATATGTAAATATAGTGACAGTAAAGACCTAAAGTCAACATAATTAACTTTCTCCGGTTTGTGAGGCTTCTAACGATGCATTCCTGGAAACACTATATCTATAGAAACAAGATGGCTGGGATCACACTCCCACAAAAGGATGGATGAAACATGTTCCAACACAGAAACAGACAACCCTCAAAACAAATGAGAGAGCTTATAGCAAACTTAAATATGTCCACACCAAAAGGGCTTGGCAGCAGTTGTGCTGGTGGGTGTAAGACAAACAGAGAGGCAAATATGTTTTAACAGGTTCAAAAGAGGCCATGCTCAGCCATGACTACCCCACAATAAGTCATCATTTATTATACGACTTGCATGTTGTTGTTTGACACCACCACAAATGATTTCAAAGGCTGCTGTAGTTCCTTCATAAATTACAAACTAGATTTTTATGATGGTTTTTCAAAGTTGTTTTATAACCCAGACACAGATCCGTGTGTAATGAAGACAATCATAACCTGAGGTTGCAAAGAGTTTGATTTATTTGTACATCAACATGAATTGTTTTAAGAAATCCTTGGATTTTTATACAGATTATATTTACAGAGGTTCACTGTTAGTCATTCAGTTGTCTTGCATGCATCAGATTTTGAATAGAAAAAGGTTTTTGTACATGGAGTTTGACTTGTCTTGGCAGTGTAGTATTCAGACGTGACTCGCTCTGTCACTTATGGATCCGCGCAATTCGTTAAATCACAAAATGAAAAGAAAAAAAAAAGCAAATTCAGTTGACAAAGATGAACTCAATGCATAGAATTATCAGTTATTAATGGATTAGCACCAAAATAATGAATTCTGTTTTCTTCATATTACTGAAATTACAACTTGTTCTGCGGTAGCTGTTGGAAAAAAGCGTAAACCTGAACCCAAACCTCTTGCAATTCACAAATGAGCACAAAATATGAAGCGATGTGATAAAAGTTGCTGTGATCTTTGAGATCAAAGCAACTTTGCCATATTTTATCTCAACCTTTCTTTAGAGCATGATTCATTTTTCTGCTTACAGAATCCGAGCCAGAGCCTTAAATGACGGTGATTTACAACAAAAAGCCCAGTGCCAAACATTGCGATGGTACAGATTAAGTAGATGTTTTTTTCCACGTTCCATCAGATATTGCATGCATTTCAAAACAAAACCTTATGTGTGAAGGAGTCACAGTAGAGATTTATCAGTCATTACATTTCTCCAGTCACTGCTGGCCATGATTTAAACACGTGTTTTTCAAAGAAGTGCAAAAATAATGAGTCTTTGTTCTGAGTGAAGCTGCTTCCTTGAGGTCTGAAATTTCAGAGTTTTGTCTTAGTGTCCCATTGTTTCCTAAACTGTTTAGTGCTTGTCAGTACATGCAAAAATGAAAACAATCGACCTTTTGGAATAAACTCTGTTGTTTCTAACCAAGGTCATGTTAATTTTGTCTGGCATTTGGAAACCACATTTTTCATTGTTGATTGTTTTTCTTTTACTATCTGCACAAAACTAACCATCTTTACAGCTGCAAGACCAGCCCAGTTCGCATTTCTCCTTTCAACAAGCCTTATTATGAACCTACATTTATGCAGGTATCTTGTCAACATACAATTAAGCCCACAGATGTACAGCAGTTTTTGATACGATTAAGGCGATCACCATGGCGAGCATGTCTACCAATATAGAAAGGAATGCAAGAACAACATGTTTGTGATTCTGCAGAGCGAGTGGAAGACGGTTGGGTAAGCATCAGTGGAAGTCACCAGCATGTCTCGTTCTCCGACATATGAAAAAGTGATGAAAGTTTTCCATACAAGCAACAACTGACTTTGTTTTTATTTCCAACAATCGGATAAGGCGATGACTATTCATTTGTTACTGTTTCCACGCCACCGTAACAAATGCTACTGTTAGAAAAATGCTTCATTTCACCCGTTTAGGCTCTACAACGCAAAAAAGAATTCAATTATCATCATTTCACTTTCAGTCAAATTGGATTTTATGAGATGCACCAACACAATGTAGCAAATAATTATGAGATGGAAGGAAATGAATACATGCTGCCTAAAGTTTTTTTTTTTTTTTTAAATAAATATCCTACACAGTGCTGAGTCCATTTGCATTCAGCTACTTTGGTCGTAAAAGACTTGCAGGTGTAATCACAGAAAAAGTGGGTTCAGGAAAGTACTGACTCAGAGTGTTAGTTTTAAGAAATTTCCATAACACTGTTTATCTTTGGCTTCCACTTCACAAATATGTGAATATGTGACATGGAAGTCAAAACTAATCACAAAAAAATTTTGTGTAACAATTTTTGCAAGACAGCATTAGAGAGAAACTGAGCTAAGCTATACTAAGCAAGACTCTGAAATTTGAAATCTGTGCCACAAAACATTTTGTACAGTATTAGGTGGATCAAACTGCATGTACCAGCAAGTGACGATTCATAACTACAAAGAACAAACAGAGGAGCACAAGCACCTCAGTGTTGTGACACACCTTGTTATGTGCTTTACAGAGAAAAGTAATGAGTCATCTTTTACAACAAAGAAAAGCACAAACGCAGACCTCAGTTCTGCCCCAGTCCTGGCCTCAAACGTCGTGGAAAGATCTCCAGATAATTGATCTTCAAAGCAGCTTGTCTCTTTTTGTCTGCAGAAATTAATTGTACTAAATTGCGTCTAACAGGTGATTATTATACCTTTTGAGAAAATCATTGCTAATCCTGTTCACGCACAAGTACAATTTAATGACGACAACGTAGCGTCACCATGAGCAATATATATAATATGTATTATTATATATATTTTAAATAAGTAATGATGGGCCACAGGCAAGGCAACACAACTGAAGTATAAATCATAGCTGCACATTCCTGTGCTGTAAAAGCCGTTTGCATGACCTAGCAGAGCTGAGACTTTGACACAGTGTTATAAAATACTACAATTTATAATCTTATCAATTGGTACATTAGTTCAATGATGACAGAACAACTTCACTGTAGTCAGTGGGAGGAATCACTCAAACTGTGCTAAAGAAAGTGTCCATGGGGGACTTCACACAACCGCAGCACAGATTAGGCCGGTAACCTTTACAGATTGTTACAGATTTTCTGGAAAAGTGAAAGTGATTCTGTGGTCTCCATATGTACGTTAAACAGGATGCTTTGCATTGTTTTGTATATATACAGCTCCAGGTAGAAGAAAAGGACTTTTCCCTGCACATGAACCTGCTGTGTGATGACAAGAAGAGCTGAGGCAAAGCATAATCTTTCTTTTTCTTTTTTTTTACCAGACATTTAAGATGGGAATTTCTACAAACATCACACCAGTTCAAGCCATAATGAATCACTTTTTTCTCCCAAGATGACAGGAAACTGTGGGTGTTTTTGCATTTGCTTGTTCGCTGACTGTCACTATTTTACAAATTGTTAGACACAGTAAATGACACAAATGTGTGGAACTAATAACACCCCAAAACTGTCTGAGAGAGGGCAAATATGACTGGCATCTGAATCAAAAGCCAAAATAAAAACCACTGCATGCACAAAACACATTTTTCTTACTGTCTGACATCAGTCTTTGTTACGTTAGGATGACCAAAATGAGTTCTGCTTGCTAAATGTGAGAACCATGAGAGAAAATGCTTTTGGAGAATGTTTTTCTTACTCTCATCACTTACAGGAGTTTATATGTCAAGATTAGTTCACCTTTCAACAGTCTGGGAAGCCAACATGACGTCATAACAGATTTCAAATCAGGCAAGATGTCTGCAAGAGAACCGTTCTGCCAAGAACAAAAGCAAAAGCCGACGTTGCCTGAAGCTGATGAATGTGTAATTCTGCACTGTGAAACGAGTTCTGGCCACTCAAGTATCACAAGGTGTGTGTGTGTGTGTGTGTGTGTGTGTGTGTGTGTGTGTGTGTGTGTGTGTGTGTGTGTGTGTGTGTGTGTGTGTGTGTGTGTGTGTGTGTGTGTGTGTGTGTGTGTAAAAGGTGTGTGGAAGAAAGTCAGAACCAAGTCGAAGGATACCCAAAATGTTTGAAACAAGCCAAACAGCTTGGAGCTAAATCAATCAAAATACATGTAAATTACATTAAAAATATCTCTTTCATTACTTGCATAATTAGCAAACAGAAATGTTTTTGGTAATCCTAATTGATGTGAAACGGAAACATTTTACTGTGATTTGAGTGAAAACAATGAGCAACAGAAGGTTGTGTATCAGAGGAAAAACAACAAAAGTACATTTTAACTGATAAAAAATATAAATAAAGCAATAAATAATAAAAACGCCTCAATTAAGGCACAAAATTCCAGGTTTTTGATGCTCTGGTGGTGAATACTGGAACACTATCCTCACATGTTTTCAGGAACTTTAGCTCTTCTACATTAGAGACTTAGAAAACTGATTTGCTACATCGTCACTCGATATCAAAGCAGCTCTTTGCTTTCTAACATTTTGGGGGGTTTTGTGTGGTTTTAGTTGCAAACATTTGATGGAATTAGCAAATCAGGTGACGCTGAAGGTGAAAATCAACGTGGCACGAGAGAATATCACATTTTCTGTGTTTGACTGAGATAATGAAACCATAACGACCATAATGAGAACAAAGTATGCAACACTTTGTTTGCAGTAATTTAGTGTGCAACATTTTGTTCTCATTATGGTTCAAAATAATTGTACATACACACGGATCTGTCCACAGGTAAACATGTACACAGTGCCTCATAAAGGCATTCCTACTATTTACCAGGAAATCATTTCAAAATTTATTCTGTCCCTTTTGAAACTGGAGCAACCAGTTGACTATAGAAATAGGAAAATACTGAGGAACAGCTACTTTATTATTATTATTTCCTTTACATAAATTAAAACAAATCTGGCTTGTTGGAATGGCTTTTCCATTTGAGAAAATGACTCAAAGTGGTCAATTTGTGTGGACTGTGCACAAACTTAAGCATTAATAATAATAAATGCTTCAATTTTCTTTACTTCTAGAAATTATTTTGGTCCCTATAATTGTGGTGATAATAATTTCTTTTAAAAATATTACTATTTTTTATTCCCACCTCACGGAGTAAATGCACTTAAATGCAGTGTTGTAGTGTTTGAAACATTTCTGGGGTTTCCACACGTTGTTAAACTCGCCACAGTCTTTTTCTCAGCTTTCCAGCATTCTCAATTACAGTAATTCATGGTTACAGTACTTAATTTGGCAGTAATTTAATCTAACAAATGCCTGTAGATGACCTCATTTTCCAAGGTAATTCATTTTATTTGTGTTATGATGCACCAATTATTTCCAAATAACACTGCACCACTTGTGCCTGAGGGAATGCTAGCATGTAGTTAAGACATGTTGCTGCAAAGGCAAGCAACTCCCAATGTGAAAGAAGGATTCTGTTTTATCAAACATGTTGAAAAAAAAGAAAACACTTTTGAATATATGCTCATTTGATTTGTTTCCTGCGATGACAGGAAACTATGGGTGCAAAGTTTTGACATCCTTGTGTAAATACTAAAAGCCTGCATCCGTAATTTTTAAGTCTATTACTTTTTTTTAATCTATAAATGCTTTATTCAGGCTCGTGTGGTGGATATATATGCATTTGCCATGTTTGCATATTGGCTATTTTCATGTTTCGAGGTGTTGCTACGATCCAAAGCCATTCTTCCCTTTAGATTTGTCAGGCAGGTTTCTCCAGCTGCAGGTGAGCTGAACCCCAAACCGCTGGAAGAGTTCAACCAATCAGAGGAATCAGTGTGTTTGCTAGCAGCTTATTGTGACGTTTGATCAGAAACAAATGTTCTGCTGCGCCTGAACAACTTGGAGAGGTTACGATGTCACGTACAAGTACAAGGATTAAATAATCACACCAAATACATTTCACTGAAGTAGATCTGAACCCGCCTTCAGCAAGCAGCCTTGCTGTACGCGGTTTCAGAGCGGGAGGATCTCTGAGCAGCAACAACATTAACATTGGTAACATTTTTCAATTGAGGTCAGAAAAACGATATTTAAAAAAAAAAAAAAAACAGACTCCAGACTGATTTGTGTGCAAAAATAACAGGCAATCAGAGACTTAAACATTGAGGAACACATGAACTTGCATGTACATTAGAAACGCCTTGGCAAGGACCATTCATGCATAATCACAGTGGTCAAAAATGTCACCTCCCCTGCAAGCAAAATACAGTGCCTTGCAAAAAATTAAAATTACATACATATATATATATGTATATATATAAATCCCTTGAACCTTTTTCACATTTTATCGCATTTCAATCACAAACTTCAACTTATTTTATTGAGTTTTTATGTGATGGAAAGAAACCTTCAGAGACTTCATGTCGTATTTAATCCATATGGATTTAATTTAATGTCAGTATAAATTTAGTTGCGCTGTGAAAACCTCAAGGGTTTGTTGGAGAACATTAGAGAGAGGTCAGTGGAGAGGTGGAGAGGTTTTAAAGCAGGTTAGGTTCTAAAAAAATATCCAAAGTTTTAAAGTTATGTCTGCACACGACCCTGAGCAAAGCACCTCCACAGTGAAAGCACAGAAAGCTGGTAACGATCAATAGAAATACAGCAAAAAATATTTCTCCTAATCATTGCAACATTAAAATCAGATTTTTTTTTCTTGTCAAACATTTTAAAAACAATTTATTGGTTTCTGTCCAACTCAAATTGATGCCCTACTTTGGTGCGTTTTGGTCCATCTCATAAATACCCAATAAAATACAAAGAAGTTTGCTGAGGACAAATTGTGGAAAAAAGTTGTATGGAAACACTAAGGATTGTAGCTTCAGTACAAAATAATTTATGGCTTTCGCAGCCATTTAAAGATGCTGAAATGAATCAGAACTTCAGCATTTGTTGTTGGTTTTCTACAGAACAGCACCAAATCCTGCTGGAACTTGATCTTGATCTCAAAAAGAAAAAGCAGAGTCCAAAGTTCATGGCAGCCGTTTTCCTGACTCAGGGTTTAAGACATAAGAACATGGCAAAAATAGAAGAAAAAACTAAGGAAACCAATGAAACATTTTGTTAAAAAAAAAAATCAAAATGTCTTCGTAAGTGAAACAGTGAGTTATGTTTGTTTTATTTCTTTGCCACACTGTGCTATGACAGCGTGGATGTCCAATCTGTAGTGGCACTTGCAGAGTTCGTGGTAACAGCAGAGAGGGAGGTAAAGCTCTTCTCATTCACCCATCGTCACATCTGTCTTTGCGACCAGGTTAACAGTGCAGCTGAGGAATCACCGGGTTACAAATCCACTCTCAGCCCAGGAACAGGAAACAAGAAACGTGTGATAATGCGTTGGCCTGGAGCCGATTGACGACAGACTTCATTTAAGGAGAAATTTTGCATAATCCCGTCTCCTTTTTCAGTCAGGCAGAAGCAGACCGTCACAAAGCCACAAGTCACAGAGTCCTCGCCCCAAAAACAGGGGTCCTAAGTCCCTGGCAGTGTGGATATGGGCTGATCACTGCGGGATATAAGCAGCATTTTCTCTCCGGGTCAAACGGAGGACAAGTTAGTGGACTTTGACGTGGGCAGGTCCAGCAGAGCCTGGACGGTCACGCCGACCTTTACCAGACCTCGCTCCTCTAAGATGTGATGCGGCAGACACAATTTGTCCTGGATTAACAGAGAGATGTTCATCAACGCCACTGGCAAAACGACTGATGTCACTTTGCAGCAACTCTCACTTGATGGAGGCGTATTTGTCAGACAAAATTTTCTAAATGACAAATTGCACTTTGGGGAAAAAACATCAGGCAGAGTCTCAGCTGCAGGAAGCTTGAATGACAAGTGCATGAAAAAACTTAGGCCTCTTTTAGGCAGCGTCATAATTTTATCATTTATCTTCCATAGTCAATGATTGATGTCACTTAGCAGTCATAAATCCTAAAAACCTAAACAAATAGAGAGTGAAAACATGTAAAGTGAAAAAATGTGTTACCTGTGAAACTCCAAGCTTCTTGCACGCTTCCAGGAAGTTTTCAACATTCCTGCGGCATTTTGCCATGCTTAGCTTTGGCTGGAAGCCACAACATTAATCATGTTAGTTTCTTAAACTACACATTTATCTGCTTCATTTGATCTAAACGCAGCAGTTTAGATCAAATAATCCATTTGAATCTTGAATACTTACTACTGCAGGTGACGGCACATGAATGCTGGCGACGGATCGGGGACAAATGTGATTGGCTAGATGGCAGAGGACCACTCCATCCATCAGCGCCGCACCCACATCGTCTGGGAGGAGGACCTTCAGTCGGGATTCAATGTTCTGCACACATTAAAGATAACACGAAAATGTCAAACGTTGAAAAAGAGAAAAGTGAGCGGAGCGAAGTTCGCCTGAGCGCGTGGGAGTTTTACGGGAATCCAGGACAAATTCTCTTTTCAAAAACAGAGGAGGTTCAGCTCAAGTAATCCGTTTTGGATTCCTTGTTTTTACTTCTGTACAACGAACTGCTTCCACCTGCTTCAGTCGTCCAGCAGAAATACCTCCTGCAGAAGTCACTATATGTGCTTCTGAAATACGAAGGAGACGCAGCGGTTCAGCGTCTCAGAATGACCTCTGGTTCACCTCTGGGATCATTTTGAACATGCCTAAAAACACAGATGAATTAAACTCCTCTGGACTACTTTCAACTATTTCTAAAAGTGTCTAGAGTATTTATGTCGGAAAGTGTCACCATCACATAATAAAATATATATTTATATATATTTTGCGAGGGGAAGGTTTAAAGGTTACATCAGAAAGCAGATTTTTCTGTAACATGAATATTTTCTGTCACATTTAGAGTTTCTTTCACAGTACTGATAATTTGTGAATTATAGAAACAACTTGATCACTCATTAAAAACAAAAAAAGACTGGATAAACTCACAAGCCACAGGTTGATATCTGCAGTTATTGTGACATCTGAATGACGCACAATAGTCAGCATGTTGAAACCACGTTTGGGTGGATGCGTTTGTCAAAAAAACAAAAACAAAAAAACCACATCTTAGCCGCTGCTTATTTGTTTGGAAAATCTGGGCTTATCTCACAACACGCCGTTATCATGGCAGGGCAGGGAATGTTGCTAACAAATATGTTAGCAAAAAAGAGATATTTTTTCAAATGTTTGTACCATTTTACTGCTGTTGTACATTTTGTGATATTGAATCAATGAAGAAATTCTGGTTTCCAGTAAAACTAAGCTTCAAATTTCATGAAGTTATAATTAGAAACGTTTAAAAATGTAAAAACAGACGTGAAGGCCTCATTGTTTCACTGTACTTGAGGCTGAAATGAGTGAGTTTGTTAAGGAATATATTTAAACGATGGCTGTGATAGAAACTTACACAAAAACCAGTGAAATAAATGTACAACTTTTCTACTGGTTGATCAGAAGGGCAGATATTTTTTTAGCTATTCCATTTTTAGAAATAAATACAGTAAATACAAATATATTTGATTTTATACAGTGAGAATCTCATGCTTGTGAAAGAGTTGAGTTTTGCAGAAGACAGTTACGAAATGTGTGAATATCCAAACGAACATTAAGCTGACATTCATTCATTCATTCATTCATTCATTCATTCATTCATTGAGAAAACAACGTCTGTGTGGAGATATTGAGCAAGATCCTTTTCAAACAATACAGGAAGAGCAAAGACAAAACTGACAGAAATTAACATCTCTTCTTTTCTTGACAAGTTTAATTAATCAGAAAGAAATACTTGGACCTTTGTTCACTGACTAGACAACGATCTCTACACAATTCATCTCTTCTATCAGTATAAAACTCATCTAGTGTCTTTTGTCCACCTTCTTCTGTGACCTCCAGTTCTCTGCAACTCACAAAGAATAATATTTTCAAAAATATAACGATTTGATTCAAAGTGAAAAGAAAGGGCCTTCGGAAGGAGAAACAGGGAATCAAATCAGCTCCAGTCAGGAATATGTCAGAGACCTTCAGAGCTACGTTATGTGGACAAATACTTTTTGAACTGGTTGACATTGATGGTGTTTCTTGTTCTATCCTGATATGTAACAAACTGGTAATCGAGAAAGGGCGAGTTTGCTGCTTCTATCTTTGCTATCTGTGATGCGGCGAATGGCATGTCGGCTCCGGCATCTGAGATCAAAACAAAGAAAGATTTCATCTGTTATCTTATGGCAGGGCGGGGCGCAGCGCGGGTGTGTGGGTCTCGTTCCCTGGTTTTCAAAAAGGTGTTCATTCCTCGCAAATGTTGGTTTGTGACACCTTGATAGCGTCTCACAGTTATTGCACAATTGTCAGCTGCTCAATCAAGATGGAAACATCAATGACAAAATCTTCATCTGGGTAAAATCCTACAAAGGATGGAGCCAAAATTTGATCCTATCAGGAATTGCCTGGTCAGGAAAAGGCTTGCCTGAAACACTTTGCTTTTCTTATTTACGTTATCACCACCAGCAATATGTTTCTTTGGAAAAACGATTTCTTGAAATACCGTGTGAAAAGCGAGCTGTAATATCAAGACATCTCTTTTCTCTGGCATATAAAAGTGTGTATAATCAGCCATGATTACCGGTTATACAGGAAAGACCCTAAGTGTTTCCAATTGACAGATTATATCTGCTTATTTCCAATTTAAGTGCCGTTATCTTGGAAGTCAAAATGATTAACTGGACCAGACTGTTTACCTTCTTTTGTTTAGTTAAAATACATGTGTGTTTCACAAATGTTTAGAAAATTAGAAATGGGAAGATTCCTTACAAGTATAAAAGGAGTGATATTTGGGTGAATCCTATTCATTTCACTGCAGCGTGCTAAATATCAAGCTCTGGTCTGAATCCTAACTGTTGTTATCTTCTCAGTTTTTTGACTTTTCTTAAAGGACCTTAAAGGTTTTCATGTTCTAATTTTTAAGAAGCTTCATTAAAATTCTTGGCAAGGGAAACTACGGTCCATCAGATTAAGAAATAACACAGATAATCTCCAAACTGTGATTGGATTACTGGAAAGCGATGCTCGTGGCAGATGTTGCGAAAGCGCTCGTTGTTCCTGGCAGCGTTGTTGTGAATAAACCCGTCACCGAAAACAACCCGACTCCTGGATTCCATTAAGATGCTTCACCATGGGTGTGATACAGGCCTGCTGGTTGGATTCAACACTTCTTTTCCAGATTGAAAATGTTTTCCAAACAGTCAGATTTTCTCATTAGAGAAAAACACAAATGGCTGCGATTTACCTCTGTGTTTCACTGATGTGCTGCCAACGTTGAACAAGCTCTGCACTGGTGTGAAAATGATTTGGACACACTTCTGGCCACTGCTGGACATAAATGAATATACATATAGGTCTAATCTTTGCAGAATTGCTTTAATTTAGCCAGATTGAAGGATTTTTTCCAATTTCTAAATTGGATTATAAGACATAACATTTCATTTTGGTTTTTAGAGATGTTCTTGGTAGAGCTTTTCAGGTTCATGTCTTGCTATGTAACTCAGGTAAACCTGAGCTTAGATTCATAAAGTCATGACCTGACATTGTGTTTCAGAAAGTAGACTTCCTGGTTCAAGTTGTTCACATCCAAAAATGGCAGCGTAGCCGCAGATCGTCACACTCCAGAAGCTCTCAGGTTTACAGCACGTATTTTGGGCACATTTGTCAGAATATAACCGAATACTTTCCCAAAAGTTTTGAGGATCATTAAAAAACTCAAATCTAGGTTAAAACTAACAACTAACAAAAAGCTTTGGTTGGAAAAGTCTAATTTATTCTGCTCTACTTATAACGCCGGGTGTCTGCAACTGCTAGAAATAACACAAACTTTGCATGCAGGTTTTGATTAAGGACACACACATCGGCTGATTCCTCTATGGACATTTATTAGATGCATCAGCACACAGGCTGGATTCAGGCGCTATTCTACCTGCCAGACTTAGTAATTTTAAACTGAGATGTCAAGAAGATTAGAAAATGTTCCCAGAGGAACATCATCCAAGCGAACCTTCGTTGCTCGTTCCAGCTGCACTGTGGCTCCGCAGAGATGAACGCATCTCTGCTGCCTAACCTGCTCAGCGTTGGAAATAAGTAGGCATTATCAGTAATTAAGCATTATTTATGTTCTGGTCAGGGTGCGACTTGTTTCTGAATTATTCGTTCTCCCTAGCGCCGCCCCTTTAACTGAGGAATGTGAGCTTTGTTATTCTGGCTACTTGAACTCATGAATAACTCATTGTATTCTGGTCTTATCTGCTCATTAAAGTAATTTTTGTTTCCACTGCTGGGAAGATTGCACCATGTTTTGAATAATAGTTCTTTATATGGTTTGTTCTAAAGTCTTTTAATCTTCTCCAGATATTTAAAAGCTCATACCTTTGGTCTGATACCATTCATCTAATTAATGAATGTTTTTCTGAGCCTTCTTTTGTGTTTTTGTTTTCATTTGTGTGATGATCTGGACGTTTTTAAATGCCTTCTCTACTGAAAAGCTTTCATAGGATTTGAATTTCTCTATACAGAGTAACTAATGTTGATTTTTTTTCTTACCAATTATCTCTACTGACATTGTCTGGAGCTCTTCCCATTAAAACCAAAGAAGCTCATTCATCCAAGTCTCTCCGGGATGAATTACCAGATTGGGTGTCTGAAGCAGTTCTGTGGTAAGAATGCACATTAGTGGAAGTTGGCCAGTTTCCTATGCCCATATTTGGTATTTGGAAGAGGCTTTCCGTTCCCTTTCACAAAATTAAAAATCTTAGTTCTTCAAACTTTGATCCAAACAATAAACAATCCCAAGTTGTCATTTGATAATATGGCTAACCAGTTTGTCCAATTACTTCAAATGCTGATTGTTGAAATGGTCAGAAATAGGATCTCTGTTCCCCTCACTTTTTGAAAGGTATTCAAAGACTTACATTTCTTTTAGTCATCTCTCTAAACTAGAGCACCGCTGATCATATTCACATTCAATTTCTAAAGTATTTGTCCCACAGAGTTATATAAATGCTGTTGAATCCTGTTTGAGTGTACATTTTCAATTAAGAAAACTCTCGATGTTGCAACACAAACAGAATTTATCAGACCGTACTCTTCGTATGACTCATCGACTGGTGAGAACTAGAAAAACGTAAACAGGCTGGGAAGCGTCTGACCTGCCGTAAAAGGCCAATCTGCTCCATTTCCTCTCTCAAATGCTCCATCTTCCTCCTCATGGTGAAGCTGGGATCTGTCGAGCTGATGTCCTGTCGGGTTCCACGCGTGAAGGCTGAAATGAAAAATAAAGAGCGCTGCTCCAAGTTCAAGATGATACACAGTGAAATGTGTCAAAGTCCAAGGATGAGATGTTTTTGTAAAAGTTCCTAGAAAACTGCAGATTGAGCAACACGCAGGTCTGGAAACGACTTTCTCTCAGTGTGATAAAAGTAAACAGGTTTTCACACACATCTGCAAAATAGATGAGTAAATTTTACATTATGTACAAAGCAGATGTAACAAGGTTAAGAGAAAATTCCTGTCACTTATATCCTTGCTTAAAATGCTATTTTATCAGCTCTAATCAAAGCTACGTCTGGACATCTTATTCTGCAAACATCCACATAGTTACTGACTGAATGTTTATCTAGTTACATAATAACACGACCGTTTTTGACATAAACTAAGTGTGCATAATATCATTAATTTTAACAATGGAATAATTATGCAACATATAAGAAAAAAAAACAGAGTTTTTGTTATCATGTCAAAAAAGGTTTTAAAACCCCCCTTTCACATGCAACTTTAAACCAGAAGAACCTGAGACAGTATGGAAACCATTATCTGTAGACAGATGAAACTCAACAAAAAGCTCAAATGGCTTTGGAACAAAACGCCGTCGCACGCCAATACAAGCACTTCAGAGAAAAGAGTTTTGGTTTGGTTTGCAATAAATCTGACCTTCTCTCTGCCGATATAAAATGGCTGATCTGTGCTTCAGATTACAGATAAAACAGAACATTTTGGCCATTAAACACAACAAGCCGAAAAGCACGACAGCAACAGATGCATAAACTGAGAGCAGAGTTTAAAAAAATATCTGCACCATTGCAGAGCAGACATGTTTGAGAAACAATGAGACAAAACAGCACATAAACAATTTCACAGTTATGTTTGAACATAAATTGTTGTGACAAGGACTGGAACATCTATAAAGTTTAAAAACTAGTAGGATTTGCCCGATACTTAGAGATGCACACATCAGGCATTCCCCAGATGATGTCAATTTATGGTTTTCCTGGAGGGAAGACACGCTGATTCAGACTTTGATGGATTTTCATGTTTGTTGTTTTTGGATGAGAAACAGAAAGCAACATCTGCAGAAGGTTTTGATGACTCATGTCCTTCAAATCCAACAGAAAATGAGGGAAATTCAAGATTATCCCAATCAATAAATAGAGCTAAAATTATTCCCTGAGCAGATTTATTCTAAAAAAATCATTTTATTCAATGAAAACGTTTAGATAGAAATGAGTCAAACAGCAGAGGAGAACAGAGATCACAGCCAGTCAAAAAAAAGACGGTACTTTGTGTGTGGGATTCGTCCATTAGACCCGACGGCCGAGGGCCAAGATGTTGACTCCTCTCCAGCTGCGGCTCAATCACAATGACTCAGTTTCAGTAATCTAATAAAATTAAAAGGTAAAGAAAGAGTTCATGCTGCATTCCTTCCATCCAGTAAAGCTGAAGGCCTTCATCAAGCCAGAGGTTGAGAAAAGTGTGGCTGACATTTATCTTCAGTCAAGAAGTTCTTCAAACCCTTTCATTAGACAACATCTGCCTGAAAAACCTAACATATCCTCCAAAAGCCTCCATTAAGAATCCTTCTGTTGCAGCCTTAGGGAAAAGATAGGTTAGATTTTTTAATTATTATTATTTTTCTGTGCTGTAATCTCTGTAATCTTATGAAGCGTTCACTGCAAAGGAGTTTCGAGTGTCGAGCGCAGCGCGATTTAAAACGCTTTGAGCATTTGGTAAGAGCGCCCCATGCGTCCGACGCTCCACATCGACTCTGAATGTAAAGCAGATGCGCCTGACGCTCAAAACGCTTTTGGTGTGAATACAGCAAAGCTGGTGCACAAGCGCCAAACTGGAAGCGTCAGACACATTTTTGATGCGTGTAACGCTTTCGGGGTGAATGCACCTTTAAGTTCTTCAGTAGAAGTAAAAGTCTGAATGCATGAATTTCAAAATTGAAGTATCAATCTTAGCTCAAAAGGATTTAAACAACATCCCTGGGACGCCCTGCGAGTCACTAAATCATAACCTGGATCAGATCCAAGAGTCAGTTGTAAAAGAGGGAGAGCAGGCGGCTGATGACGTCTCAGTCTGGGAAAGCATAAGGAAGAGGTACGAGACATTCAGATGAAGGCAGGTAGAAATCCAGCAAGTCTGAAACCAGCTGTTCTGCCCACAGTTGGTGTCTAAGAAATGAGGAAATGCAATAATGCCTGAAAAGGCAGGCAGGATGCAATACAAATAAAAACGTTTATTAATAAATAATGTTTCTTGAGCTTCTTAAAAGAAGCAGTTAACAAAATCACCAAACAAATGCCTTTTCAGAAATAAGTTTATTTATAGAGCTGACATGGTTTGTATCTGACACTTTTTTAAAAGAGAAAGAGACCGTTAATAATAACATATTGTATAGTAGAAAATCCTGCCATCCTAGTAAAGTAGCTCTTGGAAGCCAAGTCAGACACTAGTGACCCAAAACAAGCTTGGCAGATTGAAACCAGGGTCACAACAGACGTGCTCTCCCTCCTTTTGCCCTTTCCTCACTTCTCACTCAGAGCGAACAGATATTTTATCTCCAGCTAGAACTCAGACAGGTCAACACTAGAGGAGTTTTCAGATGCCTGAGATCCTGTCACCACACAGACAGGAATCAAGTCAGGAACAGTTTGTTCTGACATGTTCATCTCTGTCTCAACCATGGGAGGGTCCACGATTATGGGACCCATAAATCGTATCTCTCGTTGTATCACTTCCCTAAATGGACACCATCAAACGGGAAAGACGAGGGAAATACTCCAGAAAAGAACCGTGTCTGTACATGAAGGCAATGGAGGGGAGCAGACGCATGAGTAGGGACTGGAAACTCCCATAGTCCTGCAGCACATAAGTCAAGTGTGGGTAACATCAGAGAAACCAGCCCTTCAAAAACAAGCTTTTTGAAACCATCATCCAGTTTACACGCAGTTCTGTTCCCATTAGAACTGATCTGGTTTTACACTCAAGAAGAAACCGTCTCACTGCTAACTTTATATGGATGAGCGGTGAAATCATGTCTACTCAGAGTGATTTTATGAGACAGGGCAGAACTGCAGCGTCTTTGGAAGTGGTATCTTTTTACTTATCTCGATACGCCACAAATCATCCAGACACGCAATTATCATTACCATCAATGTGGGGCTCGGCATCTTTAACTTGACATGATGACAGCCAGCGCTCAAAATGCAGCTGGCTGTCATCAAGTCAGAAAACTGATATGAGAACTGACTAGTTTTCTCTCAAACATGCGTTTGCCGTTGGTCCCTACTTACATGGCAATAACGTTGCTTGCAAGTCTCTGGTACAGACTCATATGTTCCCAAATAGTTTAATTTTTTGTGTAATATTCCTCACAAATAGTGAGGCACGAGATTCTTGAGCCTTTTCTATTGGTTTACACTGTAAAAGTGCAAACCACAAATCCTGTGGCCAGTTTAATGCAGTGACTATTTGTTCAAAAATGCCAAAACATCAAATTTGTTCGAACAAATTTCGAATTTGTTCGAAATTGCACCTTGCACTAAAACAAGGTGCAATCTGGCTAACCTTAACTAACCGTGCATTTATCTGAGGAATCATTGGTGATTCTAAGAAAACAGACGGTAATGTTAATCAGTTTTCCTGCTCACTCAAGTGCCAGAACATCGATATATTTATACGCGTAGGAAAATAAGGAGCTGATCTGATTTTTTTTTTCATTATGTTTGGTCCAGTAATAAGACAAAATGAAATACCTGGGTTCATTTGAACCTCTAGGTTCTCAATTCCTTAATGTCACTGCAAACATCATCAGAGTCGTACGCAAACGCTTTGCGTTCCCAAACACAGTCACAGTCCTGAGGAACAGACCTTAATGGAGAAGCTCACAACTGAAGGAGAACCGGACCTCACATTAATCAATTAGTTCTCTGATGACAGTTTAAAGAGCTCATGAACCCCAAAATAAATACTTCCTGTCTGTTTTGGAACAGACAGGAAGTGCCACTTTTCATTCATGTGCATGATATTTAGGTGAATGTCAAAACAACATCTGTGACTTTAAACCATTTCACAGCAGAAACAAACTAAATGATGCAATAGCTGTTCCTGAATGAACTTGGACTCAGACCACAAAGCAACACAAACCTGAGGTTTGTGTTTTTATTTAAGAGTTTTTAAAGCTTTTCTGTGGTAACCTATCTGCTTGTACAAATAAGAGGAACAAATAGTTGTATTACTGTATGACTCACTAAAGCAATAAAGACAGAAATTATTTGTAATCTGATATTGAGAGAAGAAGCAAAATAGAAAGAAAAAATAGTCCGGAGCGATTCCACAGAAAACCCTTCCCACTTCCAGAGAAAGGCAGGTACCAGTGAACCAATCCTCAGTCTGTGCTTCAACACTTTCACTCTGCACTTATTGTTCAAACGTTGATCTCTGCAGATGATAATTAAAATTGTTTGCTTTTACAATCCCCACTAATCCTTGCTTGGTATGATTTATTACAAAATTCATACCCCATAAATTCTCATGTCACATTACAGCCACAAAGTACAACAATACACTTCATTGTTGTTTTTTAAATTAATTTACCAAAATGAATTGTAACCAACAGCTTTCATAAATTTCAACATGTGAAAATAAAATTCAGTTCAACCACTTAAATCTACTTTGTGCAAAATGTTTTTGCTTGTTTTTCGAGACTTGCATGTTCAGAGACAGAAGATTTCTCTTTTCAAAGTAGCTGAAGCTCAGTCAGACTGGACATTATGGGAGAACCAGTTTTCAGGAGAAGCTCTGGACTTTCAGCACTTCTTATGCACTGAATGGAGCTAAATGCACAAATGTACCTCTAACTTTTGAGATTTTCTTTTTGTACAAACTTTTGAAAACCGTTTTAATTCACTTCATAATTATGCATTACGTTGTTGGTCTATCACATAAAATGTCAATAAAATACTTTGAATTTTGCGGCTAGAGGATGATAAAACGTGAGAAAGGGGAATACATCGTTTTGCAAGGCAGTTTGGGACTACATGTTTTTTCTTCGGTTACCAAGGACGGTTGTTCTCACTCGTTTTGCTGTTGTCATAGTTACAATATTTGCAGATAAGATAAAAACATGACTCTTCAGACAGAGCTGAAGAGGAAAACACAGGTGTCATTAATTTGGCAAGCAGAACCTGCAAAACCGAAAGCAGCAGGAACTGATGGCTTTTAAAGGTTGCACATCATGAACATCAGGAATATACCTGAATAGAAGTGCACACCACACTTTTAAGATTTGGTTGAAGGTAAAATCCTTCAACCAACTTCAGAAATTAGGCACTTCTTTGTGTTGGTCTGTCACATAAAATTTTAATGAAATACGTTTGTGGTTTCTACAATCTTGAACCAACTATGAGCTGCCATCATATTTGCATGATGAGAGATTCCTCATCTAGTACGTAAACTTTCCTAGCCCTGTCTAAATTGAATTGTAAACCCAACAGAGTAGCAAGGGCAGTAAAAACAGAAAACGAAGGAAATTTGAGGCAAAAGCTAAACACAGCAGGAGTTTAGCGCTTTTATGTTACCTGATCTTGGTTTGAGTCCAAACACTGTCAACGTGGTGCTGAAATCAGCGTTGCACAAACCCTCCTAAGGACACAGACATTAGTTAGATAAGCTTTAGGTGGGACGTGTGCGCACCAGACAGTCAGACCCACCTCACAGTCTTCGTTACCGCTGGAATTTTTACGACCGCTCTGACACTTGTACTGTCAGGAAAAGCAAAACATTTTTATTATTAATTTATGATCAGCATTTGACATGCACAGGAGGAGACATGTAATACGTTTCTCATTATCTCATGTAACATTATTTCTCACAATATAAAATTATGTCCTTTAATAGGTGAACATTTATCTGGTGAAGTGAAAAAAAGTTCCACACTATTTGTCTTTGCACAATGTTTTTAGATCATCCAATCTTTTCTTTTAATCTCCTTTCCTCGCTCTTGTTTTCTATGGACTGATAAGGTTGACGTGTCGTGTTAAATATTTCTGTGTTGATTTGGACATGTGCTTTGGATCACTGTGCTGCAGAAACACTTAAAAGTTTTATATTTCTCGGAAACAAGAAAACAGGGAAATAAGAGACAATAGAGATGAAGAAATCAAGAAACAAGTCGACAGAAATTGGAATGGAAGTGATGAAGAAAAAAATTTAAAACGGAATGAAAAACAGCAGAGGAATGAAAAAAGAGAGAACAAAAGGACAAAGAACAGGAAATAAGGTCATGATGAAAAAAAGAAATTAAGAAAATAAAAGGAAGGAATGAAAGAAGGAGTAGTAGAGGAAGAATGGAGGACAGAAAAAGCAGCTGGGGCGTCACAAAGATGCGACTTTTAGGCAATAAGAGGGAATGAAAAAATACTTTTCCGACTCCGATTTGCAAAAGACATAAAAATCACTCTCCAGATAGCAGATTTAAATAAATACTGAACATTCAAGCTAAAGGTTGGATTTTTCTAAAATTGTCAACATAAAAGTAATCTGGCGTAAGGCTTCTTTGATATCTTTGCATCCTTTTGTTACTAGATGGGAAGATGGTGTACCTGCCAAATGACAGCATACTGTTGAAGAGATGCACGTCAACAAGCTAATTACTGAAATCACTCGACCGTGACAAAATACTAGAATCTGCCAGCGTTGAAAAGAAAGGTGCAGATAACAGGATGCTGCTCCATGGCCACACCTTCAGGTAGTCTTTCCTCAGGTACTTGCTCCGCCTGCGGTCTTCGTTCTGGTTGAGGACAGGAGGAAGTTCGGGCCATTTTGGATCGCAGTCTGACTGTTCTGATTTCAAGCTCCCATCAAAGGAGCAGGAGGACGAAGGCTGAAACACACAAAGTCAAACGACTCCTGTTGTCAGACCGCAGCAGACAGAAGAGCATGAATTTTGGTAGAATTGTGCATAAAATCTCCACACCTGCCCACTCAGCACTGAAGCGCCGCTACTTCCTTCATCCAGAGAGGCACTGAAAAAAAACAGTACGACGAAAATGAAACAAAAACCTTTTCACTCATCCAACAGAATAGAAAACTGTGAGGATTTGAGTTTTCTGTGTGTTTATCATGGTCTCTGTGTAACCGTATTGTCCTGTCTGACCCTTGATTGGTGACACTTGTTCCTGATTGTCTACCTGGGGATTTAAACCCACCTGCGTCCCTCGTTCCCTCATCTGTGCTACATCAAGTCTGTTGTTTTTGGTGTTTTTTCACCAGTTGTTACCAGTGTGAGCTCCTAGTCACTGCTCATCTGTACTGCCTGGATTATTCTGTTTTTATTGTCTTTAAATGATAATTTCTTCACTTCAGATTGGGTCATCTGCATCTTCATAACCACAAATCCTGACAAAAACATTGTGTGTTAACTGTCTGATTTTAGTCCCACGGGAGGCGTAACAGATTAACCTGATCAAGGCTTTGAGAAAAAATTAAAACATCAATATTGTGCAGATTAGCTGTGCAATTAGCCTTGAATCAAATTTGAGTTAATTCAATGCTGCATTTTTTTTTTTTAATTGTAAAATGTAGTTTATCTGTTTTTAATTGGATAAAATCAGCAGTTTCCCTTCGAGATGAGTAAACTTAATTCAGTGGATTTGTGGCTTTTCTGGTTGATTCGTACCTTCGAGCAGCCTGAGGTGGGGGCCTCGGTTTGCTGCTGGAGCTCCCTGAGTGACTCAGAAACCTGCAAAGAAAAACAAGTAAACTGGTAAAACAGGCATGCTCTTATGAAATGATGCAAATCCGGTTAATCGTTGGCAATGACACAATGTTTTCCCAAATGGCTTAAAATACACACTGCCGGATATTCACTGGAAACTTGAGCAACCTGGGACAGCACCTATAGAGTGAAAGTGATAATCCCCTCCTTGTGTAATGTTTCTTGTAACACTGGCACTGACACACGTCACAACATTTCAGACACAACCGCTGAGAGGAGACACTCGTCTGCAAGCGTGACAAGCAAACCGGCTGTGAACGATTAAGGGAGAAAACCCGCATACCTGTGCGCCCTGCCGGTCACCCTCCGCCGGTGGATTAGACTCTCTGCTCTGCAAATTAAGGACCGTCGTCTAAGACATCAGACAAGTCGAAGCAGAAGGAAGAGAGAATTAGAGAACCATCAGAAGTAGGAAGAGAGAGATTAGATTTGAGGAGACAAATGAAGAAGATAGAAATGATGCAGCAATGTTTGGGAAAACGAGGGGAAATATCGGCCAGAATTACCAGAAACATAAAAACACCAAAAGACTTTGGCTTGATGCAAGCACACTGTAATTGATTTTTTAATAGTTAGTTATTGTGATAGACCAATAGAAATAAATACATTTCTTTTCAGTGCAACAGATGTGAAACATTGTTTTGACGGTACTTCTGCAAACATCTGAACACTGAGATTTATGCTCATTGTGTTTTTGCAAAATAACAGAAGTTCAGTCAGATTGCTAGTCTGTACACACAAAAGACACATAATTATACTTTTCACCTGTTTTTCTGTGAGGAGGCTTATAGATTTATCCTTAATTATTTTGACGCTTCTAAAGTTTAGCTCCATCCATCTTCCTGTTAACTCTATGGCTGAAAATCTGACTTTCAGAAAGCGCAGGAGTTTTTAAAGAGACAGAGGCCCAATTTGAAGGTGTTAAATCAGGAACTAAAATGTATTTTAAGTCATATTTAACATAGCATTTTGATAACAACTGAAGGAAGCTCAGCTACTTGATTATGCTATAGAATAGCACCATGAGCCTGCAAAATACATAATTTTCTTTAAAAGGTTCAATAGAGAAGAATATTCTTCATCAGCTTTGTGCTACAAACCCAACCTCATCTACATGCCCTTGTTTGCAACGTAATGTGGAGTGAGGAGCAAGGAAGCGAGTAGAAATGTAGGTTTACAAAAAAAGATGATGATCTGCCATGAGTGTCGTCACGGCGATTCCCACCCACCTGTTCTGCTGTTCCTGCTGCAGAAGCTGCACAGCGATCTTCCTCAGATCCAGCACTTCTTTCAGCTCATCATCCTCTTCCTCAGCTAACTGGTCCTTGTCAGAACTGTGAGGAGATGAGGTTTGAGTTTACATTAAAAGTTTGCTTTGTTGCAAACTTTAAAAACACACAACTCTGGTCTGAATTGTTGTTAAATGAACTCATTCTGTGTTTATCCCTCTAAAGGTTTTCACATGACTGTCTCGCTGCAGGCTGCATTTGTTAATGTCAGCAATAGGTGGGGTTGTGTTTACATAAAGGAAGCCAAGCAGCCACATTAAATTAAACGGGTAGAAGCTGCAGCACGCAACCTATATCTGAACCAGACAATCAAATGAGAAGACGCCTTCAAGGCCATATGATTTTTTTTTTTTTACTAAATAATTGACCTAAGTGGGATTGTAAGCATTAATCCTTATAATCTGGGTTTCATTCAAGTTTATTTGAGCAAATGCTTATGTGTCTGAAACTACTGCAGGATATATAAACATCAAGAGAGAGAGCAAGAATAAAACACAATGCATAGCTACAGTTTCCTGGTTCTGTCTAACGTCATTCCTCCAACAGGCGCCAGGCACAAATATGAAGACAGCAAGGTTATCTTGCTTTAAGCAATATTTAAACAAATGAAAATGAAATAAAAATACCTTCCTCCTCCTTTTATGTTGTCAATTGTTCTCATTCGTTTGCACAAGCATTTCAGTTTCTGCATATCGCTTTTGACGCAGTGTGGATTCATCTTGAGCAACTAAATTTGCTTTCAAATGCTTAAAAATGAAAAAAAATATTGCTTCCATCCACAACTTTGAAATTTGATTATCTGAACAAAGCGTCCAAAAATAACACCAGCAAACTACTGCCGTTAATTCAATCAGCAAATCAAACTTTGAGTGACACAAAGGAACTCTTCCTGAGCAAAACGAGGTCGAGCACAAAACCATTTTCCCAGCCAAACTGGAGGCAAAGACTTCGCTTTTGCATCAGTCGACTGTTCAGAGACGACATTTGTGGTGACACTGGTTTGTATGAGACAGACGTAGAGTTAAAACCTGATATTTACATGCAGTGCAAAACAGTTTCCTCCTAACAGAACTGGTGCAACTGAGTCAGATTAGCAGACCAACTAGATCACAAACACCTCTTCAGATTTGACCATTAATTTCCTGGATGAGATCATGGTTTTGTGATGGTCACTCCAAAGCAGTGGCTTTGGCCTCCATAAACCACTTTGCTGCTAACATGGCTATATTTCAGGAGTTATTGTCAATTTGAAAGACCCATCTTTGCTTGAGCTATGAATTTCTGGCTGATGCCTTGAGATGCAAAGATATAAATACCTATATAAAGTCTTACAGCGTCTGTCTGTGTGGCTTATCTAAGTTTGAATCCAACTGTTCTGTGAATGCCTCTGTGGTTTGATAAGACTCTTTAGATTGCAATGATTGTATGGTTGTCATGATAAAATCTTGAACACATTTTCACTTGAATTAAAATGCATAAAAGAGTAACGCTCTGGCTCCAGACTGGTTTTCATATCTGGTGTGTTGAGAATTACCTGCCCTCACCAACCGTAAACACAAGATCTCTGAAACAAAATACGCTCTATTGTTCCTCACGGTTATCAAAGGCAGATGTGTTCTGGAAGTTGAGTCTGCGTGCAGAATGTGAGACAGCGAGGAGAGAAACAGGAAGGTACAGTTTGGCTTTGTCCAGATAAGACACACCCACCGGGAAGAACGCCCAGCAAGTTAACAAGCAAGTTTGATCCTCTTGTTCAAAATGCAGCTGAGTGTTTTTATTCACAGAAGGACGGTTTTTGGATTACGTCCAACTAGGTTCTCAAAAGGAGGAACTGCCTAACAATCAAATCCTTCAACACCCGTGTCGTGTCGAGACTATGGGGGCCGTCCTCAGGCCAATTTGTTTAAGTTAAAGTGCTGTCATAGTAGCTTCCTCTCATTCCTTTTATGAAGTGTACAGTAACTGTTCCCTTCAGAAAGTCAAACTTGTGACAGATTTGAGATTTATCAAATATAATTAGACTTAACGAGATTATAACATCTGCTGATGCTACCCAGGCATTGTCTTCTCTACATATGTAAAGTTCTGAATCTGAGGAGTGGTGTACAGTTGTCTTTCTCTTTTTTCTAATCTCATTTTTAATCTAGTGACTGCTGTAAAACAGGAAACATTTAGTCTGATTTAAAATGTTTTCAAGAGTGTATATAAATGTATGATTTTAACTGTAGTTTGGGTCCAGTGACACTGATTAGAGCCAAAGTCAGAGGACAAGAGATAAACAATAGAAATGAACATTTTAAATAAAAATATCACCCATATCTTGAAATGGGTGGTCATTGGGGATTTCAACAGATGAAAACTCAAAAATAAATGACTGACAAACAACTACAGCCGCTAATATAGAAAACCTGAGGTAATGTGTTTACGAGGACCCACAATGCTCAACAATCTAGCAACGCTGTGCAAAGAGGAATGATTAAAAACCCTTTATGTTCTCTCCAACCATTTAAAATGTCAGAGAAGTGCTGCCTTATTTGTTAAAGGAAGTTGTACAAAGTATCAGCTGCAGTTTTGCCAACACTTCCGGCACCAGTGACTCTGTAGTAAACCAGTATTGCTCAGCAGGAGCATATTTCCCCACATGAATTTGCACGTAAGGTTGGGTTTCACTTCATCTTTCACCTGTAAGATTATGCAGCTGCTATGACACCTTTTATAGCCGGCAGTGTTGTAGTCAACACCAACTAACCAGAGACCAAGACTGAGGAAGTCGAGACCGAGTCAAGACCAAGACATGACATGATAAAATGTGAAATATGATCAAAATTGCTTCTCAAATTGATCTGAAAGATTCACATTCCCATAAAAACACCTAGATGTTAAATACTTAGAGCCGAAATAAATGTAACCAATATTAAAAGCAGAACAAATTCTTTGTGCGGTGGTCTCATGCCATCCCAAACAAGATAACGCCCTGGGTGTTTGCCCATATCATTCATGTCAGAAACCACCACTGTCTGCACCATTAAACATAGCAAGTAAGGCAATGCATGAACTGTGAACAACGCTCAACTATGAACACTGACCAAGGAGCAACAAGCAAGGAGTGATCGAGCACAAGGTGCTCATGGTGACTGTTCTCAGCCTCTCTCCCGCTGCACAAAGAGCATTGATGTCTGCCATCATGGCAGGTGACAAAAACAATCCAAGAGCAATGTGCATGCTCTGCGCGCTTTCGTTCTTGTTTTATTTATTTGCTTGAAAACCAATTTATGAAAATTAATTTCCTAGTGAAGTCTGCATGTGCTTCTGTTTTGACCAGTGATGCAGGATTGCTAGAAATAGGTACCAAGACATAAAGCAGGATCACACTCCAGTGTTTTACTGGCACACTTTCAGCTTGGCTCTATAACCATTTGGCCATGTGTTGCTTAGATTCAACATACAGAGTTTCAGTTTTCAGAGTTTCAGGATGAAACTGTTCAGAGTTTCATCCTTTTCCCGACATCTTGTAGATCTTGGAATAACAGAAGAGCATAAATCATCTCGTTCAGTAAGGCGCTAAGATGTTTTGACATTTAGATATCGTCTGAGTAAAAATTATGTTTATTCCTTTCTGATCTGCTGCTTCCTTTCATTATGATGGGCTTAATAACTTCCCTGCAGCCCTCCGGTTGTTTCAACTCCTGTAGTCCAATGTTTACATGGACAAAGCTTTCTGACTTTCATCAAAACAGGAAAGAACAGAATCAAACTCCAGATTTAGAGACTTATATAAATATATATATAGATATATATATAAGTCACGAATGTTTACAGCATGTCAAAACAACAGCTGCACAGCATCTGTACATGCAGGGTTTTTCCTTATAATAGTGCTATAACTCATAGTGCTTTGCTAAATCAGTGACCTTTTCCACTGTTATGTAATAATAATAAACTTTCAAGAATTTTATTGGGATTCTGTGAAGCAGACCAACAGGAAGTTGTTTAGTGGTTTTACATTTTATGAGAAGAGTACTAAAAACGAGAAGCTTATTTTATCTACATTTCCTAGGCTAAATAAAGAATAAAATCCAACACAGTTCATCTGAGTATAACTCAATCGCAGCATAAATACAGCTGGTTTGTGAATGTTTTATATTAGGAACATGGATACCAAAAACAAGGCAGAGCAGAAGCTGAAAACCTGAGAAATACTCCAACAGCTGTAGGTATAGTGTTAAAGTTTAGATCTTTACACACAGATGCTGAATTTCAAGTATGACCAAGCAAGAACTAATTTGCATTGAAAACTATGGAAAATGTGGAAAGGTTTGATAGACACATCCCAAAACGCCTGCATATGTAACTGAAATGAGTTCTGACTCAAAATGACTAAAAAAAATTCAGGTGTCAAGAAAATCCGAGATCATCCCACTTCCCCATGCTGGAGATTTTAGTTAACAGTAACAATAAATAAAGTTACCTTTAAAATAAGTCACACAAATCACATCTAGACCCAACAGTAGACCCAGACTGCAATAAAATAAACCTGGTTGTGTGTGTTGTTTTTGTCTCCTGCAAACTTAGCTTTAATTAAACTTATTTTTTCTATCTAATCATAAGAAATCATAGTCAGAGAGAGAGATGAGTCAGGAAGAGCAGGTTTCCTGAAAAAAGAGGAAGTAAGGTTCCAGCTTGCAGCTGTATAAAAATAGCTGAGACCAGTCCTTGTTTAAAAGCATAAAAGTTTTAAAGGATGAAATCTAAACATTTTGAGTAATTAGATAAGATTTAAAGTAAAGTACTTATATTAATATTGGGTTATTTGTAACAGTACTTACTTACACTCGTGAGAAAACTTACAAGTAAAACAAGTAACTAACTTTGGTATCAAATAATAATAAAAGAGTAATAAGTTGTGGTTATCATAAAATTATAAATGAATGCTAAATTAGAGAAAATAAAAGGGTTATGAATGTGATTCTAACATTAAACTTGATATGGTGTAAAACATGTAACTGCTATTAAAGATCACTGATGATGTGTTAGAGGTGGATAAGTAGGGGAAAGGTTAGGGGTAGAATGGGGACTAACGGAAAGCAGAGATGATCAAGGCCTTATTTGGGCATAGAAGGACATGGGAGGAACGTTGAGCAACCCTGAGACATTAGCCAAGACATCAGGACAAGATGTCTCTAAGACAGTGATGGAGATGAGTTCATCTGTCCAAACAAGTTACCCAATAAAAGCACAGCAACAGTGTTAGCCAATGAAAATGCACCGAAAGCGGGTATAAACCCTATATAAGGGGAGAGCAAAAGAGGAATCTTTGGTTGGATCCTCCAGGCAGCTTCGAGTCAAGACCGAGATGGACAAAGAACTCTGCAGCTGAAGAAGAGCCGGGGCCACGGAGCCGAAGACTGTCTGCGCATGGGGACCAACCCATCAGCCCCGCAACATGTGGCTTCAAATCGTACTTCTCTCATCGGCTGGGTTCAGACCCCAAAGACAAAGATGAAGACCAAGGAAAGGATGAAGACAAAGACAAAGCAAAGATAAAGACCCAAGTCCTGTGTGACTTCACCATCCCGGCAGAGATGACAGCTCATCAGACCAACAGAGATCCCTGCCTTCATCGATCATCCTCCTCCTCCTGCGGCAATACCTTCTTCATCATCAGACCAGTTCTGGGGTTGGAAACACCAAACTCCGTCCGTCTCTCTCAAAGGTTCCCTTTTTAATTCTTAGTATCAGCGTTAGGGAAAGATAGGCTAGATGATTGATTTTACTTATTTGATTATTTCTGCTACTGAATTAAGCTGTACTGACCCTTGCAAAATTGCTTTACTAATAAATATTTAGCATTGAGAAAATCTAAAAGATGTTGTGGACATTCAATTAATGAGTCACCTCAAAGTTCTTTGATAGTAGTAAAATAGCTATGATGTTTGATTCTGGGGAAGAAAAGTAGGAAATGTTTTATAGGTTGCTTTAGCCCAAATTTAAAACAACATCCTTGGGACTCGCCCGAGTCACTAAAACCAACCTGATTCAGTAACAAGTGCAAGTTGCAAAACAGAGAAGAAGCGACCGTTAACAGATGTGCTCTGTGGAACTAGTTGGCTGTATGCTGCTCAGTCTGGCTAATTCACAGAGGGAAGAAGGGTGGGACATCTGGATGTAGGCCGTAGAAATCAGGCGAATTCTTTCTCGAAACCAGCTTAAACAGAGTTTACTTTAGTTCTGGATAGGGTAAATCCCAGCAGATTTAGGAAACTCAATTTACCCGTTAGATGGAGAGCTGGTAGCACATCTCCCCTCTCAGAAGAGGAAGTAGTGACTGAGAGAGTAGAGAGTGAAGGAAAGGGGGGGTGTAGCGGCAACAACAAGTGGCGCCCGAACAGGGACTTGAAGTGAACAGGAACCTGTAGCAAACGGGGACGATTCCAAATAATAGTAGGAGGGTCCTTGTTTTTTAGGTGTGTAAAAAACAGAAGTGTGATTCTGAATAGCACACTTAGTGTGATAATCCTAAGAGAGTAGGCTTATCGGTGACTGTCCGAGAGACGACCGCAGTCACCACCCTCGCAGTAACTGTACAGCGTGCAGGTGAGGTAGTGCTTTTACTGAGGATAAGTGACCAGATCCAGACAGTGAAGCTAGCAGCAAAGTCGTCTATTTTGCATCCCCACCTGAGGCGCTAAAGGGGGCTTTGCAAAAGGACAACTCGAACCGACAGAGAGACGGAGTGATAGATGATCACTTCGGGGAGGAGAATCTGAACCGGAGGAAGCCGGCCGCCCAGATCCCTTTGAAAATGAAGAGAACTCAACAGAACTGCATCAGCTTTCTGCACAGCTGCGGTGAATCACGACCTGAAGCAAGTGGGAAGTTGGTTCCAAGAATGAGGAACTGAGACTTCAACGCCTGAAAAAGAAATCCTGGCTCACTCTTGCTGGAGTGTTTTGTGATGTGTTGCTGACAAGAAAAAGACCAGCCTGCAAGCATGCACAAGAAACAAAGAAAAGTATCATCAGCTGACAATGACGAGGACGAACACCATCCTCCACTACAGCCGTCGAGTAGACCTCCAGCAACAGAGGAACGAACACCATCCTCCACTACAGCCGTCGAGTAGACCTCCAGCAACAGAGGAACGAACACCAGCCTCCACTACAGCCGTCGACTAGACCTCCACCAACAGAGGAACGAACACCAGCATCTGACATCAACACAAAAAGCCGGGTAAAGTCATCACACGGAGTCAAGGCCACAAGTACCCGAGAAAAGCACTTTGACAGCGCAAGAGGAAAACAAGTAGCTCATCACAACTTATGGAAGAAGAAAGCAGAACTGAACTGAGGCTCAGCCTGAAACTCGAGGTGCAGCGACAGGGCGCATACTTGAAAAGAAGCCCTACGGAGGGGCAAGGATGAAAATCGCATCATGCAACCAAGAGATTGTCTCTGCAGGAGTCGAGGTGGGACAAAATAAACACCTAAGGAAGGGTGGTCCTAGTGAAGTAGTACGGTGCGTGCATAAGGCACTCGGATATGCAGGCGTGCTACGCAGCCGTGAAGAACTGAGCAAGCTTCTGGATGTCCCTTTAGCCCATCTGATGCAGCTGTGGGACTGTTAGGTATGTGGTTGGTACGCAGGGCACGCAGAGCAACAGATGGAAAGGTTGTTCATCAAGAGCACAGTCCCCTGGAGTCCAGCCTGCATGGATGTAGCAGAGCCAATGGGGATAACAGGAAAGAGAGGTGAGAAGTACCTCTTGGTGCTGATGGACACAGTGCAGGTCTTCCCCTGCTAGGAGCTCCGTTCATGTCACAGAAAGCAGGGGAGACGAAGACACTTCTCCTTTTTGCCCAGAGAAGGAAAAGGGGAAGTTGCAGCTAAAGTGTCATTAAAGACAAGGCAGAGAGTTTGGATTAAATCTCAAGCCTGCAGCTACGGTGATCAAGCTGAGAATCACTGGCCAAGATTTTGTAAAGCAAGTACTGAACTGTAACACAGTACTACTGATGTTGAAAGGGGTCCATGAGGAAGCATTGCTCACGCTCTTAGCTAAAGCGAACCAGAACATTACAAGAAGATGGCCAGTGAATCAAGCAACATGCCATCCTACATTAGACTGGCCATTATTACAGGATGGTTGCTGTTCGAAGAACAACTTCAAGGCTATTCAGGAGGGCCCTGAAGAAATTGGACGATGCTAAAGAAAAAAAAAAAAAACTCCTGCCACAACTGGATGGATCAAACCGGAAAAGGGGCTGAAGTCATGAGGGAAAAGTGGCTTCATGGAAAATCACCAAGATCAATCCTGTAACAAGTCATTCAAGTCAGAGCCAAAACCTGGAAGGTATGGATAGAAATCTTTTTGTTTTTTTAAGAAAGAGAGAAAAGAAGATGCCATATGTACACTGTGAAACAATTGTAGACGGCTCGGATGTTTTACAGTGTATATGTGTTATCAAACCAAACACAAGCTGAATTCACTCCTCAATGCCTGGCATCAGAAGATTTTTTCTAAAAGCCACAATGTCTAAGATCAACCTGAGGACTTAACTGTGTCCCATACGATGGAAAGCATCCAAAGAGAGAACTGTTTTGTTTTTGAGTGTTGTTTTTTTTCGTCAACCTTTAACCTGGAAAGGGGAAGGGTCGACACTTTCCTCCCAGGACCTAGCAACTGTTTCATCCTAATATCCAGAGCACCTGTCCTGGATATTCAAAGCTGTAGGTTTTGATGAAGGGACCCAAGGACTGCAGTTTTAACATTGGATAGTTCCTGATGCCTCAGACATCTCCAGTACCCCTTAACGACCCCAGCTACGGAAAAGGATTACGATTACGGAAAAAGCATCATACTGCTTCTGCTTTTTGCTTTGCTATGCTGAACATCCAGAGTTTTTTTTTTGAGGTCTTCTGCCTTAGCCCATCTTCCCTTCCCTAAAGAAGAACCAACAGTTCATCCAGCTGAGGATTTTTGTTCCTGTAGAAGAATCGGAGCGGTCCAAGTTCTCTTCGACATTCATCACTTCATGGGGGAAATCGAAACTCCAGGGAGGGGGTGTCAAGAGAAGTGGAGTTTTGATGACTTTGCTGAGACCTTCGTGACAACTGAGGATGAAGAATCTGCATCTTCACATCCCAGCATCCCAGATGAACCTCTTCTTCACTCCAGGGAATGAGGACGCAGAACTGCAGGAGGGTGTTGGACTCCCAGCATGTGAAAGGTCTGACCTCGAGGAGGGGGTGTCAAGAAAATCCGAGATCATCCCACTTCCCCATGCTGGAGATTTTAGTTAACAGTAACAATAAATAAAGTTACCTTTAAAATAAGTCACACAAATCACATCTAGACCCAACAGTAGACCCAGACTGCAATAAAATAAACCTGGTTGTGTGTGTTGTTTTTGTCTCCTGCAAACTTAGCTTTAATTAAACTTATTTTTTCTATCTAATCATAAGAAATCATAGTCAGAGAGAGAGATGAGTCAGGAAGAGCAGGTTTCCTGAAAAAAGAGGAAGTAAGGTTCCAGCTTGCAGCTGTATAAAAATAGCTGAGACCAGTCCTTGTTTAAAAGCATAAAAAGTTTTAAAGGATGAAATCTAAACATTTTGAGTAATTAGATAAGATTTAAAGTAAAGTACTTATATTAATATTGGGTTATTTGTAACAGTACTTACTTACACTCGTGAGAAAACTTACAAGTAAAACAAGTAACTAACTTTGGTATCAAATAATAATAAAAGAGTAATAAGTTGTGGTTATCATAAAATTATAAATGAATGCTAAATTAGAGAAAATAAAAGGGTTATGAATGTGATTCTAACATTAAACTTGATATGGTGTAAAACATGTAACTGCTATTAAAGATCACTGATGATGTGTTAGAGGTGGATAAGTAGGGGAAAGGTTAGGGGTAGAATGGGGACTAACGGAAAGCAGAGATGATCAAGGCCTTATTTGGGCATAGAAGGACATGGGAGGAACGTTGAGCAACCCTGAGACATTAGCCAAGACATCAGGACAAGATGTCTCTAAGACAGTGATGGAGATGAGTTCATCTGTCCAAACAAGTTACCCAATAAAAGCACAGCAACAGTGTTAGCCAATGAAAATGCACCGAAAGCGGGTATAAACCCTATATAAGGGGAGAGCAAAAGAGGAATCTTTGGTTGGATCCTCCAGGCAGCTTCGAGTCAAGACCGAGATGGACAAAGAACTCTGCAGCTGAAGAAGAGCCGGGGCCACGGAGCCGAAGACTGTCTGCGCATGGGGGACCAACCCATCAGCCCCCGCAACATGTGGCTTCAAATCGCACTTCTCTCATCGGCTGGGTTCAGACCCCAAAGACAAAGATGAAGACCAAGGAAAGGATGAAGACAAAGACAAAGCAAAGATAAAGACCCAAGTCCTGTGTGACTTCACCATCCCGGCAGAGATGACAGCTCATCAGACCAACAGAGATCCCTGCCTTCATCGATCATCCTCCTCCTCCTGCGGCAATACCTTCTTCATCATCAGACCAGTTCTGGGGTTGGAAACACCAAACTCCGTCCGTCTCTCTCAAAGGTTCCCTTTTTAATTCTTAGTATCAGCGTTAGGGAAAGATAGGCTAGATGATTGATTTTACTTATTTGATTATTTCTGCTACTGAATTAAGCTGTACTGACCCTTGCAAAATTGCTTTACTAATAAATATTTAGCATTGAGAAAATCTAAAAGATGTTGTGGACATTCAATTAATGAGTCACCTCAAAGTTCTTTGATAGTAGTAAAATAGCTATGATGTTTGATTCTGGGGAAGAAAAGTAGGAAATGTTTTATAGGTTGCTTTAGCCCAAATTTAAAACAACATCCTTGGGACTCGCCCGAGTCACTAAAACCAACCTGATTCAGTAACAAGTGCAAGTTGCAAAACAGAGAAGAAGCGACCGTTAACAGATGTGCTCTGTGGAACTAGTTGGCTGTATGCTGCTCAGTCTGGCTAATTCACAGAGGGAAGAAGGGTGGGACATCTGGATGTAGGCCGTAGAAATCAGGCGAATTCTTTCTCGAAACCAGCTTAAACAGAGTTTACTTTAGTTCTGGATAGGGTAAATCCCAGCAGATTTAGGAAACTCAATTTACCCGTTAGATGGAGAGCTGGTAGCACATCTCCCCTCTCAGAAGAGGAAGTAGTGACTGAGAGAGTAGAGAGTGAAGGAAGGGGGGGGGAGCGGCAACAACACAGGCCACACCTATTTTTATTTTTTCTTTGAAACCTTGTATTTTTTTTCTTCCTATTATGTTATGTGAAGTTTGAATGAGTAATAAGGTTAAAAAAGAGCAGATGTGGTGCCGTCCTGTGAGCCTGCGTCCGCAGACAGTGAGTCATTGACGTTTTAGCCATTTGTTGCTTCCAGAGAGCCCCAGCAGTTTTCGCCTTAAAGTCCCGTGCGCCCATTTGCACGTGAATCAGAGAGTTGACTTCAAACTCACCCGGACTCCTCCTTCCAGCTGTCTTTATCTTTACATTGTTGGGACATGTTTAAAACTTTCTCCAGCTCCTGAAACACACCCAAAGCAACATTGCATGAGGATCTGGACAGCAAAACTTCTCGTTTTTTTTTGTTGTTTTTTTTAAGATCTTGAAAAAAACACAAACATATGCAGGTACCTTTATACAAGACACATGGCTGCTTTGCTGCCCGTCTTTCTCTAACAGAGCAGGATCCTCGTCGGGGTTGGGCTCTATAAAGTCATACAGATCCTGATCTGATAGAGGGAGGAAGCATCCGCGTTCGTCACACAACTGTCACATTTCAGGCACTTCATTCTATAACCCCCATGTGTCTCTGTTATTGCTGTCAAAGGGAATGTGTGATACTTATTTTGGGTAACCTTTGCAGGAGTCCATTTTGGAGAGCAGGGACAGAGCGTCGGCGCGGGCCGTCTCTGAGACCTGTGAGTGGAGGCTGACTGTGTCGTCGTCTGAGGGCTGCGGACGACATTTAAGAACAAAAACAGCCTTCTTAGAAATTACTTTTATGGCCTGGTGATGCGATACAGAACATGCGTTGGCGTGGAAATGATGCAACATAAAGATTCCATTTACTTGCTTTTGTAAAACATTTATTTGTCTCAACCTTCGTCAATCAGACATCTGTGGTATGCTGCCTTTGACGTGTTGCAATTCTTTCGCCCGAGGCACAAACTGAAATATCACCAACAGGTGAATTAGGGTATACATGTGGTTTGATTCCCTCCACATTCTCTCCTGTCAGCTCTGATTTATTAATTATTTTAGTTAATATTCCTTTGTCATCTGCCGCCGTTTCTCCTCTCAGCTTTGTCGTCACAGACAGTTGAAACTTGACGTTTGCTGGCGTGACATACAAAAACACATACGCATTTTTTTCACTCTAACTGATGTGAAACCAATAAACTTTTCCAGTTTTAGGTCAATTACCAACATTTTTTCTATTTGCTAAATTCCAGAATAATGAGAGAGAGAATTTGTTATTACTTTCTTCAAAGTCAAAATACAAACACACTTCATTAATATTTGGTACCACTGGCCTTACACTGTATGATTTGGATATAAACTTCTCATAATAGTTGGCAGGAATTTTGGCCCATTCCTCCTGACAGAACTGGTGTCGGCCATGTTGGTAGGTCGCCTTGTTCGAGTCGCTGCACATAAATTTTCATTGGGATTGAGATCAGGGCTTTGTGACGTCTGCTCCATAACATTGACGTTGTAAGTCTTGAGCCATTTTGTAACCAGTTTGGCTGTTTGCTTTGGGCCATTGTCCATTTGGAAAACACATTTGGACCCAAGCCTCTTCTTCCTGTCTGTCCAGAAATGATGGTCTTTGTCCCTGTGTGCATTTTCAAACCTGACTCTGGCTTTTTTTAATGGCTCCTTCCGGGGTGAAGGAATGGATTCATTTCACTGAGGATCATCACACGTTCTTATCATCTTCAGCCAGTATCTTCACCAGGTCTTTAGTTTTTGTTTTTGAGTTGATACGCTCATTTCGGACCAAAGAATGTTCCTCTCTCGGATCTCTTAGAGTGTATTTAAATTTTTGATTGTGAAGAAACCAGTAAAATAATTGTTTTCTCATTGTTGTGATCCTTGGTAATCCTAAATGACCAAAAACAAAACATTTTGTCTGATTTCATGTCAGGCAGTGTCAAAAAAACGCAGATGTCTTTATATAACCTACTATGTAAACTTCTGATTTTAACAGTACACTTTGTGAGTGAAGTGTTACATCTCGATTATTTCCTTTTTATCCTCCGGCGGTTCACCGCCTTCCATTTTTTGCGTCAATATGTCTGTGCATCTGGTTTTGTTTTTGCAAGTTCAAAGCTAGATTGACAACTCAAAGACACCAATGTTTTTCTCTTCAGCTCTGATTGACAAGACGTTGTGTTATTTCAGCTGCCGCGGCCCAGGAGTTTTTTTTATTAATCATTGTAACAATAAAAATAACAAACCAAATCAGAACAACAATCCTTTGACATCAGAGTAAAACGTTGAAATCCTAAAGTGCTTTGCAGAGTATTACACTTGTTCCACATTTTGCCATGCTCCAGCCACAAAGTCCAGGGTATTTTATTGGGATGTTATGTGATAGGTTAACAAAATTGTGCAATATTAAGTTAAAGGACAATGAGAAATGCTTTTCAAGATTTCCTACAAGAAGGAAAATTGGAAAATCGATATGTGAATTTATTTTTGGCTCTTAAAAAACAAAATAGAAAGAAACTAAAGGCTGTTTGAGACATCTGTGACCATCACCCATCGATGTGTTTGAACTCTGACCTCTGTTGTCGACAGCCTCTTGTCACCATTGTCACTACCAATTCCAGAGTCAGGGCCATGATTCTTACTGGGATAAAAATCTTCCATGCTGTAAATATACAAAACAGATTGAAAACGTTAAAATGAATAAACTACTAATTAGGTTTGGATACAAATGATGTAGCATAATGATGAATCTGTCGTTGCCTGTCAGTGAGGGGCTGTGGAAGACATCGTTTGCTGAGCGTCGGGAGGTCCAGGGTGTCTGGCTTCTTGTCCATTCGACAAGCCTGGATGTTCAAGTACTTGAAGATATGCACTTTGCCCTTAAGGCAAATCTGAAATGCATAAAATCCAAAACTGAACTCAGCTCACTGTCAATTACCACTGCAGAGAGAATCATCTCCTCTCAACCACTAGATGGTGCAGTCGTATCAGGTTCGTTTCATTCTTGTGTTGTGTTCACAGGTAAACATAAGCATGTTTTACTACGTACATGAGCACAACACTGGAGTGAAATAACTCACCTGTGCAGGAGGAGACTGCATAGGATTGTTGTCCAGGATGATGTACTCCAGCTGCCTGAGTTTCCTGAAAGCTGGAGGAATCTCTGTGATTTTATTGCAGGAGAAGTCAAGTCGGATGAGAGGCAGATCTGCCAGCTCTGCAAAGGAACAAAATGAAACCCTGACACAAATAGCAGAAACCCTTTTCTCAACGTTTCACCAAGTTCTAGAGTCCTTCACTGGCTCTTGTAGCTTAAAATCCTGTTGTTTATAAATCACTGAAACACTGAAACGCATTAAATCTGGAAGGTTGTCATAGCAACCTTCCAGACCTCTCAGATCGTCTGGTTCTGGTTCTGCTCTGCATCACCAGAACCAAAACCAGACACGGAGAAGCAGCATTCAGCTTCTACGCTCCACAGATCTGGAACAAATTTCCAGGAAACTGAAAAACAGCCCAAAAATTGACTTCCTTTAAACCTAGATTGAAAACCCGCCTCCGGTTGTGGTTAGTTTAACAATCTTCATGTTCCAGAGATACAAAAATCACACCGCGAAATAATGTAAGTATGACCTTTAATTACCCAAATAAATTCTGACTAAATATGAGCCCAGTGGATTATCCCTCTTTAGAGGACGTTTTCTAACTTTCTCCAACCTTATAAAACTCATTTCTCTTTTCTGAAGTATTTAGGAGCCGACTTTGCTTTTACCATGATGCATCATGGGAAATTACTGAAGCCACACTGGGGGTTTAAAAGCATTTGACAACCTAATAATGTGTAGGTTGTAAAATCCTTTATTCTGAAAAATCTTGACGTCTCACCAAATGAAGATATTTCAACACTGACAAAGTCTCCGGTTGCATCACCAAAGTAAACAAGTGGAAACGGTTGATGCAGGTTTTAAAAGGCAACAGTTGCATTTGTTGCGATCGATCTTAATGGGTTTTTATATAATAGTCTGCTTACGGCTGAGTCAGCATTGACTGATACACTTCTTTCAATCAAAATTTATTTTGATTAGTAAAAATAGAGAATAAAATCAATACAGATTTAAAAAAAAAAACAAAGAAAATGCAAGAAAAACAAACATAATGAAGCTGGTAGAAGAAGGCTTGCCTGCTGAATGTAGCTGGTGTTTAAAAAAGTCGATAGGGCCCCCTGCTGAGCAAATCGATTACCCGGCAGGGTGGCTACCGTCCTGTTGACCTTAAACTTCTAGATAACATGTGGAACTGCAATAACAGTGGCACCAAACTGCATGGATTTAGTCCTATAGCCTCCACCTTTAAAATGCTTGTCTACATATTTATTTCTAATCTGCTGAGACTTTCAACATGTTGCAGGAAGCTGGAATCAACTTTCCGTATCATCACTGTACTTACTGACGGTGACCAGATTTTGTTAAATAAATATATTTTCAATAATATTAATATTTTAACTCTGTGTAGAAACAACAGTGGCTTGTACATTCTTGTTACACCTGATTCAAATGTAAGAAGTTGAAAAGCAAATGAATTCATGAAAAATAAAACTTGACTTCAAGTAATGTAAGGCCTAGTGTAGAAAATCAGGAAATATTTCAAGTATTAAAATCAAGGTGATAGACTTTTTATGACTGCCCTCATTGACATGCATGAAACGGGAATGAATTTATGATTTGTTACGAATGAATATGGGATCCAGTTAAACTATTCCCACACTCCAGTAATAGTTCAGTTCATACTGGTCTTGGTTCAAATGAAAGTGTGAGAAGGATTTTTTTTTACAGGAGGCCCAAACCGCCTGATCTCGTTTGATTCTCTGACGTTCTTTTCACGGTTGTTTTCATTTCACGGCAGCTTCTCATGAGCGAACCTGCCCATAAAAATGACAAAGCTGACTTCCAACTAACACTCTGTCAGGAAGTAGATTTATTGTCCAGTCAATCAGATTCTTGTTCATCTGTGAAATATAAAAATATTTTAACAAGTTGTATTCCACTTGGTGAAATTTATGATTTATGTCACACAAATCAAATTTTTAATTTGTCACAACACTATCAATCAAGTTTAGAAATCGAAAACGGATTATCAAAGAGAACAAACATGACAGGAAACACAAAACAAAAGCTTCCAGCCAAGTGTTTTTTGGCTCTAAGAGGTCAGCCACGCTTGCCAAAATCCACAATGCAATGCTCTGGCAACGCATCCATAACTCTGAGAGCTGCACGGCGAGATACAAACACTGACCCTCAGGCAGCATGTGAAGACAGTTCTTCCTGATGTTGAGTTCACGTAAGGCTTGGAGCCTCCCCACCTGCGCCGGCAGGACCTGGATCTCGTTGCAACTCACGTCCTGGAAGTGGAGGAAAAATGTGGGAAAGCAGAAACACTCTTATCTGTTGACGTGCATCACATCATCGTGTCAAATGCACAGATGCCTAGGCAACGCTCACCAGCTCCATCAACTCTTTGGCCTTGCCAATCTCTTCGGGGATGGATACCAGCTTGTTGTTGCTCACAAGCAGGACTTTGAGGGGGAGATTGAATAGGTGTTTTGGTAGAACCGACAGGAGATTTCGGCTGTGGAGGAAGATAAAACATTGACCTACATATCAAAACTGGGCATAGAGGTACTGGGAATCGAGTTTCAGTACAAAAAGAGGAATTGTCTCCTGTTCGTGTGAGCTTGTTTGTGCACAAAAAAGCAGAACAAGCACCTCTACGTACACATAAAGCTGCAAAACATTAGCTCTTACTTTGACTGAATGCAATAATAGAAACTCATGGCTCACCTGATGTCAAGATAAGTCAGCATCTGCAGATTGATAATGGCTTCAGGGATGGATTTGATGCAGTTGTGGTAGAGGTTGAGTGATTCAAGTGGGGCAAAGAGACAGACCTCTGGAGGGATGTCTGCCAGATGATTCTTGGATAGATCTACAGACAGAAACAGAAAAAGTGTTTACTTCCAACATGCAGAGGTAGGATACCCATAAAAGCCCTTTTACGGTCCAGGGAACATCCCAGTGTTTGATTTAAACCCAAGAGGCCACGAGCTAGAAAGACAGATCAATACATCTCTGTGACAGACCAGTGGCTAACATGTCTCCTTCATCGAACAATGGTCTAAAATTACAGAGGAGTCCGAAGCTTTGACTGTCTGAGTGCTGCTATGGCTGTAATATGTCGGCGCATCTATCATTGACCTGGGAGACTCACAGTAACAGCCTTAGACTTGAGCTGAACTCAAGTCTTTTTCTTTGTTGGAAAGCAGCAGATCTTTTGTGTACTGTTGATAATTTGTGGTAAAGTTAAGGAAACTGGAGGCCTTTCGTCTTAATTTTAACGTTCAGTTTGTTTAAAGCCCCTGTCTGACAGTAAACAGAGATCAACCCATAATTTTTATGTGCAGCCCATAGATTGCACATCCATCAATCGGCTACATCAGCTCAGTCTTGCAGAATCATTGTGGGTTGTACTTCTAACAGTCACTGGGAAAGAGGAAAGGCATACTCTAAGCAAATCACCAGTCCATCGAGCATACACACACACGCACACACACCCCCACACACACACACACACACACACACGCACACGCACGCACACACACACACCTGTAGAAAATTTGGAAAGGCCAGTTTGTTTGGACTGTGGGAACTGAGAGAACCTAAACAAGCACTGGAAGAACATGCAAACTTTATACAGCAGACTATTTATACTATGCCAGAAAGCTAGTGTCAGAAAATGAAATAACTTCAATGAGCTCTTCAATTTCTGGCAAGAAATATTCTCTAATATTCAGTTAGAAAAACCTTGTTGACAGCTAGAAAAATATGTAACCTCAAACAGAAATTACAAAGGGAAATTAATCCGAGCATTATCTGGTAGGTATGTAAATATTGAACTCTGTGTATAATTTTAAACAATATTTGCATAAAATTCAAATCTATTTAAAGTTGAAGTTGTTTGTTGTACAGCAACGATACTAGCTAGAACTACTGTAGTACATTTATTGCTATCCAGGGATGTATGTAAACACTAAACACAATGCTAATCACTGAACTGAAAACAATACTTATATCAATGAACCACATTCTGCACAACAATACTTTAAAAACTGTATTACTGCAGAAACTGTTTTACATGTGTGGACTGAGGTTGAGTTGCTGCTGTTGCCTATAATGATGCAATGGAGATAGCGGGTCTACAATTCAATCCCTGCCCTGGTCAGATCTGACAAGGCAGTTTGATGTGTTGCCTTTAAGTACAGGTCATAGAGGTGATTGCTGATATTAATTTATTTTTGCTCACTCTCACAAGCATTCAAGAAAGAGCCTCCTGCCATCTGCAGTAGGTTTTGCTCCTTTAAGAAGATAAAAATCATCAATTTGAGTCAGCAGCTCACAAACAAACTCCCTGTATGACAGTGAAATTAGAGAATATGTGCATGCACAGGGAAACTGCATGAAAGAGAAGACTGTTGTTAGTCAACTGATTTTGCAATTGCTTTGCATAAGATTATATAAGCTAGTCCTCTTCATATGCTGACTGAACCTTATGATCGTAACATAAAGTAAATGTTGTTAAAGCCACTGAAGTTTCATTTACGTAACACAGGCAGAGAAAAACAAATGAAACTGAATTTTAACAACAAGCTCACAACGCCAACATTTACTAAATCTGCTAATGTTCAAAAGAGGGCATTGAATAGTGAGGCGTAAAACGATGCAAAGCACTGCTATGAACTGTTAGCTTGCACCTCAGACATTTCTTTTTCAAACATTTTTCTCGCCGAGTTTTAAAAATTATCACAAGCCGAGATGATTTAACAAATTAAATTTAAAACTAAAAGACTTTAAAATTATAACGTAATATTTCAATAAAAACTCGGCGCATTAGCAATATTTTAAGGCAATATATTTATAGATGACATAACAACTGTAGAAATCCATGTATGGTATTATTATCTTCAGTTTTAATTAAAGGCATATGTAATGCAAAGTTCAGTTTTGTTTCTTTGTATAAAGAATCTAATGTGGTATTTTCACCAATGGCCATGATGACCAATGAATATTTAATAATGTTAAAAATTCTGCTTGCATTTCTAACTCTTGCTGAATTATATAAATTAAACTACATTTATTGATGAGAGCCTTTTAATAACCAATTTAATGTAAGTTTTTATGATGAAAAATGCTGACTTACATCATCACTTGCATCTACTGGATCCAGACCTATTTTCCATTTTCACACCATTTGTCAAAGAAAGTATTTCAAATGCTTGCTAATTTATCACAGGATGAGACACATTGGAAACTGCAGAATGAGGTCAGGATGGGAGAGGGAGTTACAAATTGAAGCGAATATTTTAGCTTGTATGCTAAATATTTCATAGCAAGAGGAAGATGCAAATGTAAAGCTGCACTTAGATCCAGTAATTTTAGGACGGATGAGATCCATGCTCTTCTTCCTGAGCTGATAAAGCTGTTCTAGAGTACAGATGCAGATATTAGTGAAACAGAATACATAAATGAGAGCGTTTGAAATTTAACTCTAACTTATTTTATATTCACATATTTGGTTTAGAGTGTGTTGAATGCAATGGAAACATTGGACATTATGTCCTAATTTTTTTTAAAATTAGCATTTCAAGGCTCAATATTATGTGAAATTTACATCAGCTCCACTTGTGACATAAACAAGCGTAAATCGTAATCTGAGTTAAGATAACTTTCACTGAGATTTATGTTTATATATTTATTTTCAGTAATTATAAAGTAGTCAAGATTAACAATAATCTTAAAACAAGCTACAATAGTTAGCTAATAAGCTAGCATATATACATATTTATATATTACTCCAATTCTCTTCACGCCATTCCTAATGCTAGATAAATCTTATTAAACTCAGTTCAGTCCTTGTATAAAAGTGAAGAACAGATAGTTGGTTTGAAGAATAAGCTAATTTATATGTTTCCTTCCAGTCATTGTCTATATGCCCTCTTATCTTTGCAGGGTCACGGGTGTGAGGGACGCAGTCATTGGGTGAGATATGGAATAAATCATGTAAATACCACAACATTAAATCCTAAATTTTTTCTGCTGCCTTTGTTGTTTCTCAAGGTTCCCAAATCACACACCTAAGATATTTCCATAAAAACACAAATAACTTGTTTCCACTTAAAGCAGCGTCCATCCAAACAGGCTTCCTTCCATTTACCTTCCAATAAACATTGATTTAATGGGTAGAAGTGTGTGTGTGCCTGTGTGTGTCCGCGCGTGTGTGCGTGTGCATGTAAGTGCACAAGTGCGTGAACAATCTTATTTTCTGAATTATCTCCGGCTGACAAGATAATTAGAAACCTCTGTAAAGAGCTGCATGGCCTGAGATAAACAGAGAGCTTTCAATTATTCTGTCCCACCACACAGAAGACCCCCATGCTTTCTACTGAAAGAAAAAAGACTGCAGCGCTTCCACCATCTTCAAACCAGTCATTACATGCGGTTACCACTTTATTAAGCAATCAGGCTGTTCGCGTAAAAGCAACCGCTCTAGTTTGGTTTGGATTCGCTTCACCTTTTAACAAGATTTGACAAATTTAGAAACCCTCACCACTAATTAACAGTGAATATATTCACAGACCTCTCAGACCTGAACTCTAACAGTGACGGCACAGTCAGTCGAGCAAAGACAAAATAAATGTAGAGGTTAAAGGGAACAGAAATTACCACAGGGAGGGACACCTCATGGGAGGTTGTGGGGTACACTCGCTCTCCATTAGGAGTGGCCGCAGCGACTCCCTGAGGCTCTGACTGTGATGATGTAACGCAGCTGAGCACAGACTATCCACCTACCAAACAACTGGGGATTCCGCCTTAGCACCGGAATCATGAGGGTTGATGATAGCACGATACGGGAGGAGGGATTCAGGGGTCTTTTGTACGCTCATTTCTGTCTCCTCCTTTTCCAGACTGTGCACCATCTGCAGGCCGCAGCGGGTCTTTAATCCACCTGCTGGTTTGCTCAGAGCTCCCACAGGACAAAGCCTGAGGCAGAGGAGCACTCCATCACGGATCCACTCCGCTGCACCCTTAACGCTGCATCGGCAATAGATTCATTAAGGTTGGAAGTGCAGATAATACCCTTTCTTCCTGTGACACAGCAGAATCTCCGATAATAGATATCCCATCAAGGTTTAAAGCAAACTAAATGACAACAAGCATTACTTTTTTATGAAGTACCTGAAAATGGATTAGTAAGAGGTAACAGATTAATATTGAACAGTGAAGGAACAAAGAGAAGAACTTCCTAATGGAAACATGATGCAAACACAATAATTAACCTGCGGTTAATTGTCAGCGCCCTACAGCAGAAGTGACCAGCCTGTTTTTCTGGCCCCCAGTAGCTTTTGTTCCTGCTGGTAATATGGGTCTTTGTCTATGAGGCCTCTGTGTCAAGGGGCAGCTCAAAAAGATGATGAACCTTCAAGATACCATGTATTGCTCATTAGCATGTTCACTCACTGTGGAGTGAACACTCGCTATGTATTGTGCACACAATAAGTACAGTAAGAATTGTAAGGAAATACAGTTGCGTCCTTCAGCTGTTAGACATTTTAAGGACTCTGGATTTCATCTGGTCAGTTCTCTCATGGTTCAATACTTAGTGTGTTTATTAAAACACAGTCTGACATTCATAAAAAGACATTTGCACAAACAAAAACAGGCTTTTTAATGCTTTTCTGGCATCAAAAGAACCACTGTCAAAGATGAGAATATAATACAACATACAATACAGATTTGATTGTGTAAAACCGGACTGCTTGCTTGAAAGCAGTCCGGTTTAAAGCAGAAATCAGTCTCGTGGAAGGAATGCAAAAAAGTAGAAAAAGGTTAAATCCCTTTCCTCATTCAAGTTTAAATCATAAGAATCCAAAATAGGTCTCATTTTGTGGTCCAGTTGACTGACAATGTGCAAAATAAATAATCTAGGTGGCCAACTGACTGAAAATGTCCCATATTTGTTTGCGGTATTAATCACACATTAACTTGGTTCATGTCCAGATCAAATACTTGAAGCACACTTCGTAAAATATTTAGCTGCCTTCAGGCCGTTTCTAGATTTTCATATTTTCTCTAATCCAGTGTCTGTAAGCGCTCGAGGGCTGAACACAAAGCTCTGCAGACTAAGAACACCAATTCCCACATGTGACCAAGCATGAGTAGCTCAGTCAAAACTTAAAGGAGCAGAAGCACTTACTTGTGGATCTGCAGAGTAGCAGCTATGGTAGCCACAAGGACTACAAGAATAATGCGTCTTGTCCTTGTACTACCACTGTTAACAATATTAATATCCACCCACCCATCTATTGTCTTTACCCGTTAATCCTTACACCAGGGGTGGACAATCCTGGTCCTCGAGGACAGGTGTCCTGCAACTCTTGGATGTCTCCCTGGTCCAACACAGCTGAATTAAATCACTGAATCACCTCCTCAGTGCAGTGAAGTTCTCCAAAGTCCTGCTAATGACCTCATTATTTGACTCAGGTGTGTTGCCGTAGAGACACACCTAAACGTTGCAGGAGATCGGCCCTCGAGGCCTGGAGTTGCCCACCCCTGCCTTACACGGGAAAGACCATACGCTGGGATTCAAACCAAGAACCTTCTTGCTGCAAGTCCACAGTAATAACAACTGTTCCACTTTTAATTTCTCAAAGAACAGCTTGCAACGCATTAACTATCGGCTGGTTATTCTAAGAAACTTGATGTACATTTTGCATGCCAACAAGGTATTCAGCCTTTTGGATGGAGTTGATGAGATAGAGGAGGAAATATGGAATTATTGCAACTGGATTTATCATTGCAGTTTTTATCAGTAATATAATCAATAAATTATTTTTCACATCTTGCATTTTCTAGTTGTCACATGCAAAATGAACTAGTTCTTTCAAGCATCTGAACTTGAAATACTTCATAGATACATAAAGAAGACGTAAAATACTGATGCCAAAGAAATTGCGTCTCGTTCTAAACATTTCTTTTTATTTACTTGAAAAAATGGTGGATCTGTTATTATTTCTTTGTTCAGACACAGTTACATACAAGGCAGGATTTATGATACACACGTCAAACACAAGTAAAGACTTATTCACTATTTGTCTAATGTTTCTGTAATGGTTGTCACTCATCAATATCAGATCATTTTTGAACATTTAGTGGACTGTGTATCAGTCTACCAATGCACAGGTTAGAGCTGTAACATATCACCATGACCTCAATACTCCGCCTGAGACAATAGAATCAATCAGAGCTGCTGTAACACGAGAGTCAATAATGTAATGTTAAACCAAGGTCTAAAACAAAAGCATATTTTAGATTTTCTTCTCCAACAAGCTCTTGAAATATGATTTTTCTGCCTCAAGCGCCGTAAATAATACAAAATGTAAAGTCACTGCCTACTAAAGGAGCGCGCTCATCTGAAAACCAGTAGAATGTGATTAAATTTTGATGTTTACGCATCCGTCAGTACAAAAATAAACAACTAACTTGGCAGCTCAGAGGCGGCAGACACCCTTTACAGCTCAAATACAAAACGTGATTTTTTTAAATTTATAATAAAAAACTCAACTGAACAAGTTACTGTCTATACTTATAAAAAAAAAATAATTGCTTATATTTCTAAGATAAGTTCTGAAAACAAAACCAGTAGCTGAAGTTCTAAATGTCCTGAAAATTAAACCCTCGGTTGTTTTCTGCTGTGTTTTTAGCAGCCAGGTCTCACAGAGCCCTGTGGAACGGCTTGGCCTTTTTTATTCTTTTGCTTACAGATAAGAGGCCCTCTCAGTGTTTGCATGGGTTGATTATTAAATTAAGGAATTTGGCTTGGTTCGTGACCTTGTGCAGAGATCACCCTTCAAGATTCCAAGATCCCAGGAATGTGGTGACGACACATTGCAGGATTTACTCTGTTCGCTCCACACTAATTAAAGGTACATAAGCGAAGCACATCTGTTTCAACAAACATGTTGCTGTTGTTGTTGTAGCTGTGAAAGCCCTGAAGCAAACTCCCTCATGTGATGATTAAAATTCATTCATTCCCCTTAATTTCAGTATTGGTATAAAAGAGGTTTTCTAAATGTAGAAGGATTCGCTTTACAAAATACAGTAATACTTTATTTGCATAAGACTGATATGACACTGTCATTACCATGACATATCACCTGTTACTCCTTCATGTGATAAGTTATATCACATAAAGGAGTCTTCGTGAATGTTTATGACTGTTGTCATGAAGTGTCACTCTGTAAATAATGACACTTTTAATGCAAAGTTGTGCTAAAACTCCCAAAAAAAGTATATTAAAAGTGTCAACTTTGCATTAAAAGTGTAATTATTTACCAAATGACATTTCATGACAACAAACCCTATTATGCACCTGACTCTCACTCAGTCGGGCAAAAGTACTTTTTGCATTTTGTTGTGTCACAATCCCCAGCTTTAATGTTTTTATTGGGGTTTCATGTGACAGACCAACACAAAATGGTGTATAATTGTGCAGTCGATCGGTTTCCGTTGTAGTTATCTATTGTGTACAACACAAATCTGATCAAAGTTGGTGGGAAGTTGGATGAAGGGAAGTACGGGCAATAGTGAAAGAAAACATGTTAGGAATAAAAGACTTAAAGTCTTACAACCATAATGAGAGGGTTTATATCAAAACATATTTATGTGCTGGAATATGTGGTAAAGGCTTGAAAATTGATGTTTACAGATGCTCTCTGTCCAACTGTAGACTAAAACAAACTACCCAACACTCCTTGCGCTTTAAGCTCACAAAACTCTTTATAAGGTTTATCATCTGTGAATCAAAGCCAGTAAAAGGGCATCTGACCAAACACAGCTCTGGAATGAATTAAGAGATGATTTAAAATGACCGGTTTCTCTGATTTCACTCTTTATAGGTAAATGTTTGAGTAAAACGAACATTGTCTTTTTATCCTATGAACTACTGACAGCATATCTCTGAAATTCCAAGCAAAAATTTTCTTTTTATTTGCAGAAAATGAGAAATAGTCAAAATAACAAAAAAAGACACTGTGACTTCAGACCTCAAATAACTCAGTTCAGAAATTAACATTTGGTGGAACAACCAGGAGGTTTTCAATGGTGGTTTCTTCATTTTTTTCCACTCTTCTTAATACCAATATTGTACATGCAGTGGCAATTATGATTCATCATAATGCTGCATCAAGTCAGTGTAAGTTTGTTCCTCTAACCTGAACATCAGGTTATCTGCTGAATATCTGTGTCGCTGTCCTGCACCACAGCACAAGCTGAGGGCAGCGTCGCAGAGGGCTGCTGCTTTTTCTCATGGGAAAACAAACCGAGTGGCGACAAAGTGCTAGTAGCCGACAGCAAACAGGCACTGATGTGTTAGATAGCCTCTCTGCTCCAGCTGATAGGCTGATCTACAGAGGTCACCTGTGTCTGGATTCTGGAGCAGCCGTGTTTTAAAGTAAAACAAAACACGTCATAGTAGAGTTAAGGTCAAACAGACACATATTACAGTTGTCTGAAGAGGACCTAAGGTTAAAGCAATTAATTTTTAAGAGCAATGTGTTTGTTTGAAAATGGGAAAAAAATCTAAGTGATCACTTCTCCCAGATTGGATGTAAATGAGTTTCTTCCATCAGTTGGTCTGAAATGCAGGCATGTAACACCATTTGTTGCTGACGTGCAGGGCGGTGTTGATGTCTTTGTGCAAGTGAAAGTGTGACTTCCCTCCAGCGCAACCCTTTATTCAGAGAACCAACACGCCGACATGAAATGAAAGTGAAGACACAGCAGTTTTCTCGGTCGCTGGATTAGTCTGTATGAAAAGTAGAGGCTTTACAGGCATGAAAACGTCTGTTTATATCCCTGATTTTCATACCTGGAATATGCCATGCTCTGGAGATAACAGATGACAATCATAAGTCTGGATTTAGATTGAAATGAGCTCATTGTTACAACAGCATGATGAACAGAACACCCAGTGTTTTAGACAAAACGCGGACCTTTGAAAGTCACTTTATTCTCTCTTCTTGTGCCGATGTGGAATGAGGAAAAGTTAATAAAGTCAGTTAGAGCGGAAAATGAAGCGGCCATGAATAAAAAGAGACATTTAACTAAATCTTTAAACTAATATTCCTGCTCTCATCAGAAGCTCATTATTTTTTATACAGCTTCTGGTGCTTCTTTTGACTTCAGATGTGTCAGTTTCATTAAAAAAAACTAACTCCCTGGGGCTGAGGGGTGTAACGCAGGCCAGGGGCTCATCAGAGGAATAAGCTGCTGATGATAAAGTGCCGCCATATGGCTGGTGGACACATCAGAGGGCGAAACGTTCACTGTGAGAATCAGCGTCTTCTGGATAACAAGGACAAAGACTGACAATGTTTTGTAACAAGCATTTTCATGAAGATTATACTCGTGTTCTTAATTTTTGCTTATTTAATGAGTGAGATTTTTTTCTGTGTTTGAGCAGAGGTGATCAAAATGATGTCGATGATGTTTGTGTTTAGCATAATAAGAAGAAACTATGCACTTTATCTGACATTTCCCAGGCTTTTTGTTCATGTCAATACTTTTAAACTTAATTTCTATAATGCAAATGTTATTACCAACTGAAAAGAGTCAATGACTCAATCAATAAGACAAAAATTATAAAATTCCTATTGGCCCGTTTCTACTTACAGATACATAATTAGGAATAAGTTCAGCTTTGTTGTTTAAAAACCAAACCTATTAGATTATGTTATGCAAATTGTTGTTAATCTTTGACGAAATACTATGAAATCTAGGTATTTTTATTCAAGGTTATCCTACCTTGAGACTCTCATTCCTGCCAGGCTTTCATATGCAGCACTATAGAAGCCCAGTGCAAACCCTGAATGCCAAGTAAAACTTAGTATGTATGGTATGGCTCTACTAACACAGCAATAGGAGAACGTGACTGACCTACTGACTGACCTGACTGCAGCATAAGGTCACCTCTCAGGCAGAAACCATTAATAAACAAGCCTGGAGAAAATATAGAGACAGACCAGCTCCCCTCTTTCTGTTTGGCACATTCTAAAATTTATGGATCTATATCTGCACAGGCATGCAGGCAGCCAGGGGGTGAGGCTCTGAGTACCCTTCATCTTTTGTCTGCCCAAAACGAAGAAGTGCCCTCAATGCGTGGCACATGCACCGCACAAAGGATACGACGCGTGCAAGGAATGTGTAACTTGGTTCATTCATAATTTGCTTCCTGGTGCAAAATGAACTGAGTCTTCAGTCCAAAGCGCTGCACAGCGCCTGCTTGTTGGGTGCGCCTGCCGTCTCATTCATGTCTCCAGGGGAGATATAATAATGAAAGCTACTGGCGTCGGGGAAAAAAGGCACTCAACCGAGTCCGCGGAGGAGCGCAGATGTGTGAATTATGATCCACTGGACGGTAAATTCACCGAGGATGTTGAGGTTTAACACAAGTCAGTCCAGCTTCCCCCATTTAGAGGCTGCGCCCCTGACCAGCAATAAAAAAAGAGCAGAAATCCATGCACAAAGCGAGCATGCTGCGTACATGACCCTCCCACCGCTCTGATTTGGATCTGCAGGCTCCAGAACAGCGACTCACCTGCTTGTGTCGTATCGGTCAGGTCGTAGTTGATCCCCGGGTACTCCCTCAGCTTCCTACCGCTCAGGTTCAGGATCCCTGAGCTCACGGCATCTTCCAGAGCTCGGTCCAGGCTGCGGGCAGTGTGGTGCTGCTGCTGCTGCTGCTGCTGGTACTGGGTGACAGCCGGGCTCCAGTGGGGTCCGCTGGGGCAGTCATGGTTTTGTAGAGCAGTGACAGCTCCTACACCTCCCTGACCAGACGCCATTTTCGTAAAAAAAAAAAAAAAAGGAGAAATTACTCCTAGTAGAATAATCCGAGCGCACAGCGGCAGTTTCTGCGCTCATGCGCATGCAGGTTGCGTTCCCCGGACCAACGCTAGGGGATGGGCTTCGGAGGTGATGATGATGATGATGATGATGCTGCTGATGATGAGGAGGATGAAGAGGAGAAGGAGGGGGGAGGGGGGGCTATGGTAGCCATTTTAGGCTTTAACCCCCTTTTTGCCGCCTGGTTTTAGGAAGCAGGGCCCTGCAGGAGGCAGGAATCAGTCACATTTCCCCCTAGTGTGACGACACTAGGTGATCATGTTACATCCTGTTTCAAAATAACATTTAAAAATGATACTCTGACAAGATGCGTCTGATCCTTCTAGATAAAACAAAATTTCATTAATCTTTACTTTCACTTTATCCATATAACAACCAAAACCACAAGTTTATTTCCATTTTATCTCATAGATCAACAACAAGGATTGTGTCTTGTGAAGTTGAAAAGAATTTTTTTTTAATAATTAAAAATCTGGCTGTATTTCTTTCTATTTAGCTCACAACTAATTATTCTTCCCTGGCTTACCGCTGCAAGAGGACAATTTCTGGTTTGCAGGTCTGCCATCCTCTTTCCCCTTTTTTTCGGATGACGAATTAAAAAGAGTCCTTTGAGACGTTCAAAGATTTGAAAATTTTATTTTGACCAAACACTGCTTGCTTTACACTTCTCCAAACTTGGTCTGTTGTGTCCTCTGGTCTTCATCGTGTTGTTTGTTTGCTAATCTCCTCTAACAAACCTTTGAGAATTTCCACATTTGATTAGAAAACAGAGAAGACAATTGATTATTTTCTTTTATTTCCAAATTATCCATCATGTTGGCCTGTTCCAATAAAAATACATTTAAGTTTGGTTTTCTAATGTGAGAAGACGAGGAGGTTCGAAAGTTGCAGCTCAAACCAGCATTAAATTACAGCATGCTCGTCAGCGTGAAGCGGTGAAGTTGGCCGCTCACAGAGATCTGTGTCTAAAAAACTAATGGAAAGTTGCAAGGAAGGAAAAAATGTGGAAGAAAAAGCAAGGAGTCACAGGTATAACCTGAGCCTTGGGAGGTTGATGAAGAAAAGTCAAGACATTCAAAGGGAGACATTCAAAGATCTACACTACAGCTGGACAAATACAAATCGAGCAGATATATATGTCTACTTTCCAAAGAACACTTTGAGATCACCCAGAATGATCTAAGTGTTGCTGCAGAAAGTAAAGTTTTTTTCGAGAACTTTTATCTTATCTCACAGGCAGTGGAAAGGTTGACAGCTTTACATATTTTAATGTGCTTCCAGTTAATGATGTGCTGCCAAAACTTACTAAACTTATTCTACTTTTGGAGTTGGGGCATAAGAGACAAATAGAGGGTTGCACTGCAGTGAATGTTTACAAAAGGCAAGTGTACCCTTTAGGTCACATCGACAGAGGAATTATAAGAAGGTTGGAAAAATGAGAGATAATCTATTAAATTGACTGAGGAGAATGAAGATGGAAACTAAAGGGTATGCAATTTTTTTTGTGTTTTTGTAAAACTGCTGTTTATTATTCATATTTTAGGATTATTTTTGAGTTTATCTGAAAGTGGGTGGTGAGATAGGGGGTAGATATTCGCACCCCCTGCTGCTTGCTATTTTTATACATTCCATAAATTCAGATTTTTGTATATTTTTGTCCATGTGCTTAAAAAGTGAGCTCTCATTGTCACATGTCAATTTTCTAAGCTACAGAAAAGTAATTATTAGGGATGTACTGACGTAAAAATTTGGGCCGATATCAATATCCAATATTAATACACCAGCATTTATCAGTATCAGTATTTACATTTGCTTACACTTCTGACACCATTGCTTTTCTGCTTAAACACCCCAGAATCCTGCTCTGCCCCCCTGCTCTGATATCAAACATCATATCGTACAATATACGATATGAACATCAGTTGTTCATATTGTACCAGATATACTTATCAGATATGGTTAAAAAAATCGATTGTTGATACCAATAATTATTTCTGCTATATATTTCCAGAGATTTAAAAGTCATTTTAGTACTTGTTACAACCTTTCTGAAGTTTGTTAATTTACTATTCTTTCTATAGAGAAGCCCATTTTAACTTTAAGATCTAAAGTCTTCAGAGTACCATTGAGTTGCAGTGTTTCGGGTCTGGGTCAAGTGTCCTCTTCTTTTGCAAATCAAAATAAGATGCACTTGTAAACAGATGAAACGCACACCAGTCACAGCCAGTCGTGTTTTACAGCAATCTTTGCTGCCGCTGCCGTCCAGCCTGAGCAGCCGTCCTGCCCCCACCGAGGAGCTACTCGGGGATCTCCTTGCATCTGAGTGTCTGGCTGTTGCAGCAGAAAACCCCAACAAAAAAACAAACATATGTCATAACCAAAATGGTGGCGCATTAGAAAAAGACTCGCAGAGTTTCTGGCTGAGGTATGGCTCTGTGTTTTCCCTCGGATGGGCAGTTGGAGCGTTGTGGCGTTACGGCAGGCGGACGGTTGGCTGTTAGCTAGCAAGCAGGGATGTGTGTTTCTGTAGGACACCCCCTGGTTAGAAGATGGAAACGATTAGCACCACTGCGTGTTTGTGTTGAGGCAACTGTGTTATTGGATTGACAAATGTACATTGTGTGCAGCATTAGTCGCGAAAAGCTGCGGTTAGCTTCATATTTCAGCAGAGTCAAGGAACTGGTGGCTAAGCTAAACATTAGCTTAGTGAAATGATGGCTTTCAAGCTGACCAGGCCGATTAAAACTGTTTATTTTTATAGAAATTGCCTGAAATACTTATTTGTTTCGCTGGAAATGTACTCAGTTATGATATATATGCATTATGAATTAAAAATATATATATTAAGTGAAAAACTTAGTTTTTAAAAGCTCTCCTGAAATTTGTAACCTGCTCAAATTGGATGTTTTCAGTTAGCAGACAACAGATTTGGGCTTTGAATGCATCTTATAATGTGTACATTATATAATTGTTTTAGGATCGCATAGAAGTCCATTCATTTGTTTTAAGATGCATCATTATACCCTGACCCGGACAAAGCTGCACTAAACTGATTCATATTCACATCCTGAGTATTGATATATATAAATAGAGATATATCATTCAAATGGTTAGAGATCAGATCAGCTAGTTTCTCCATCAATCTGCAGAAGACAAACAAAAAAGTCTGATTTATTTAAAACTATTACCTATTTTTAAAAAAATGCAACACATTGTTTCCCTGTATGTCAAATATCCTGCAGAAAAAAATAAATCAGCCACTTCTTGTTTTGTTTTTAAGAGGGATGACTTTTCCAAAATATTCACATTGTTTTCTTCTTGGTAATTTTAGCTCAAAGTTTCATTTGATTGTGTTCTGGTCTGGTGCTGCCTATCTTCTACTTTTGCTTCACCAAAATCATGTTGAGGTTTTTAGATATTATTAACAGACCTAAACTGAGATAGGCTATGCATGGGCCAGTATAAGATTACCTTTGGCAAAAATACCACAGTTTCACATATTGCTGTATTTAGACCAGAAAAGAAAATACAAATGTGAAATAGATTTAATTGCTTAAACAGGAATGTAATAATTGCCCCATTTGCTAAAAAGCCCCTCAAAATATTGATTTTTACAACATAATATTATATTGACTTCATCCAAATTACTAACAATAACTACTGACTGACTTGCTTTTAGCTTCCAAATGTTTATAATGTATTTTCTAAGGTTATACACATATAACGAGCTGATATCAGGTTAAGTGGTTGGGCTATCTACTCATGTAGTCAGCCTCCAGTTGTCCCCTTCACATAAAAGCCACTTGTAGCTTTCCAACTGTAGTTTCAAACAGTGTTAAATTAATAAGAGGGATGGGTCACACTCATTTAATTCCCAAGCCAATAATGTTTTGTCTTTCATGAATGTAAATTGATTTTCATTGTTTTTTTGTTAAAGTATATTAACCTTCTTTCAGCCAGTTGGCTAGCAGTGCTTAGCACCAGATTGGAGGAGAGTCAGTGCATTTTGGCAGTGTTGAATAAAGGCATAAGTGAAAAAAATCTTTTTATACAATAAAACCCATGAGCAGCCCATGTGATTGCCGGAATATTTCATCAATATTTTACTGCTGGTTGTTTTTAGCTCTATGTTTCAGTTTTATTTATGTCTTGCAGGTTAAGCATGGCGGACAGAAAAAGAAAACCAGCCGCCTCCATCAAACCGATCACAAAAAAAGAGAAAGTCGAGCTAAAGAAAAAGGTATGCTTGCATTAGCATTTGTACTGTCTCTTAATGTGTTTTATTTAAAGAGAACAGCCATGGTCATGTGTATCAGTTCCAGACTAATAATTGGTTACTGTTAAGCTTTATTTCTTTGGAAACTGTAAGAAAAGGTAAATTAGACATAAGTTTGTGTTTTTATCTGTCTGTGTGATGCTGCAGGAAGAAGAGAAAGCTGCTGAAGTTTTTGAAGAATTTGTTGCATCTTTTGAAACCAGTGAAAAAAGCAAAGTGAAGACTTTTGTACGTGGGGGAATTGTAAATGCGACTAAAGGCGAGTATGGACCTTTCAGGGACGTTTGACCTCTGATTGGAAACTTCAGATGATACTTCCTTCTTTTCAATGTCTGGTCCAATGCACTTGTTCATTGTTTCTGTTAAACAGTAAGGACCTTTAATGGAAGTGTTAAGTCCTAAACTGTGTAGGATCTAACGTTTAATCTTCTAGTTACTTAGAATTGACAATATAGGACTGCGTCATGTTACTGCCATTTGTACCTACTTATGTTTTGACTAAGAATATAAAAGTTTGATTTTGGTGGGTTATACTTTCTGCAGAGGAGGAAGAAGCAGAGATCAAGAAAAGTAAGCTGTACCGACCCGCCACAAAGTTTGTCCCTGTGTCTCAACATGCCTCACCAACGTCCTCGTCTGACAGCAAAAAGTCTGTAAGTTTGAACTCTTTACATCTTTGCTGTGTCATAGTTTCAATTCACTTTCAAATCTTCGGAAAGTGGAACCATAAGGTAGCACTAAACGCTGTGTTCGCTGCCTGTTTGAGGGACAGGCTTTCAAAAAGAAGACAGAAGAAAAGAAGAAGAGCAATCTCGAACTTTTTAAAGAGGAACTTAAGCTGTAAGTCTGACACACTTTTCCCAGCTTTCTGTTTAAGTGTCATGTGAATGATGCGTTCTGTGCACACACAAGCTTGTTATTTTGCATTGACATTTTTCAGCATTCAGGAGGAACGTGAGGAAAGGCATAAAAGGAAGAAAAATGACACTGAGACTGGAGGGGAAGGAGGCGGATACGGAGATCTGGACGTTCCATTATCGGGACGATCAAGTGAGTTTTTTTTGGTTTGTTTTTCAGGTTTGATTAAATATCTTATCTTTTAAATAAAGATAAGAATGAGAAAAATCTTTTAATTTATTCATTTTTCATCCTATAGTTTAAATTTTGTCCCCTTTTTCTTGAGTTTGACATTTTTCTTGTCCCGCCTTATTTATTTCTTGTTTGTGTTCTTCTTTTGTTCTTTCCTCTTTTTATTTTTGTCCATCCTTCAGTACTTCCTTCCTCATCCCTTCATCCTGCCTTCCTTTTTTGTGTCTTTTTTTCTTCATCCTCCATTTCTTCCTCGTTTCCTAGGCCTTCCGTCTGTCTTTTGTTCTTTCCTTATTTGTGCTCTTCATTTTTGTTTTTTTTTTTTTTTTTTTTCTTGTTATTTCTTTCAACGGCTTTCTTACTTGCTTTCTTTCCTTGGTCCTGTCCTGTCTATGTGCAAGTCCTATTGTAGAAATAGCAGACATAAAGTCACTGAACTTTTAATTATTTATATTTTAAATGAACATAAAGGACAGAATACTGTAAGAAGCTGAGTCTGGGAATGTTAGATAAGAAACATGTCGGAACAGTTTTAATTAAATGCCCCCTCTGTTCTGCCCCACAGTGCTGTACGACGACCTGACAGCCCCGGTCACCACTAACCTCTACATTAACTGCATTAGCCCAAAGGTAGCAGGAGTACTCTCAGTTTTATTAGATTTAATGCTTTTAAATATGCATCTCACACTTCTGGTTTTTTTCTGCTCAGATGAATGAAGACCTTCTCTGCAGAGAGTTTTGTAAATATGGCCCCTTGGCCAGCGTGAAGATCATGTGGCCCCGAACGGACGAGGAGCGCTGCAGGACTTCAAATAGAGCCTTTGTGGCTTTCATGACTCGGAAAGATGCAGAGAGAGCCATGGCTGCTCTAGACGGTGAATTGGACCTTCGAACTTGGTCCCAATTTATTGAACTATCATCGTTTTGTTCATCTCTGACAGCAGTTTGTTTGGAACCACAGGTAAAGTAATTATGGGCTTTGAAATGAAGCTCGGATGGGGCAAACCAGCCCGTATCCCACCTCAGCCTCTGTACACACCAGCTGGGGTGAGGGTGGCACCTCCTCCCCCATCCGGCCTTCCTTTCAACGCTCAGCCCAGGGATCGCTTCCGCAACGACTTCACAAAGCCGCTGGGCTCGTCCAAGGCAGAGCTGGACAAGGTAAAGCCTCCTCGTCTGGCTGATGGTGTCTAGCTGAAAATGCGTTGATCAAGATAATGTTTTAGATTAGGAATGGTGACCTGAGGAAAGCATTCACACGCTTTGAATCTTTTCACATTTTGTTACATATGGCCACAAGCTTAGCGGTGTTTGCATCCCTGTCTGTAAAAACGACAGAGGCGGCGCTTTAATCTCCACAACTTCCTCTCAGGTTTTTTTAACAAAACCTCTGAGGCCTTCATGGATCAGCTGGATTTATACTGATATTAAATTACACAAAAATTTGAAAATATGACTTGATAACTATGTGTTTTTGTAAGATTGATACCTGAACTTGAACTATAAAGTCTTAAAAGCATTATTTAAAAAATCATAAATAAATAAACAATGCTAAGCCTGGTGAGGTCACAAGTAAAGCCACATGGCTTATAATACAGTGGAGAAAAATATATATATATATATATATATATATATATATATATATATATATATATATATATATATATATATGTATTTTTTTTTTTTCAAAATTGGCGTGCTTCCATTAAACAAATTTGTTTTTCTAATTCCAATTTATGCAATTTTGTGGTCAGCGGAAACAGTCTGTCACATTTTTATTTATAAACCTTTCACAGTTCTGGAATACTTGATGTTGATTTTAATGTTAAAATCCCTACAAGTCAGATTTATTTGTGTAACACATTTCTGCAACAAGGCAATTCAAAGTGCTTTACATGAAATATAAAAAATACAGTAACCAATTCTGAAACATGTAATAAACATTTCATTTTGTCAAACGCCATCATCAGAATCAAGAATAATTAACATCAAATATGCTTATAAATGTTCCAGTTATTACTCTTCAGAGGTAACTTTAAACAGGCGAGTTTTAGCTTAGATTTAAACTCAGTAAAATACAGATTTGTGGTCATAACTGACTAAATGTGTGAAGGTTTAAGGTGTCTGAACTCTTTAGCAAGGTTTTGTAGATGAGTGTGAAAATAAAGGGTGAACATTTGTTCGTAGATCTCCTCTGCAGAATGCACGAAGGTTGAACATTTGTCAAGTTGTTTCACATATTACCTGGCAGCTGATCCAGGATCGACAAAATCAATCATGAATTATTGTTAAGTGATTAAAGAAAGCATTCTGTTACTTGCTCATCTGTTCCTGCATTGCAGTTTTACAGGATGCAGGGTCGTATTAAATGTCTGATGCCCTCTTTGGGCGCCCATCAGTAACTGAAGTCTTTAGTTTTGGGTTCCATAACAGTTTTTTCCCCCCTTCATGTTGAAGTTTTTACCATCCCTCCCCAGTTGTCTCATCGTGAATGCCTCCATTGTTTTCTATGCTGTATGTATCCTGCAGTGTTTCATCTGTACAGGTACTCACTTTTTAATATCTTCACTATTTGGTTTGACTTCACAAACAGACTCTGTCCGAAGCCGTAGTCAAAGTGGTTATCCCAACCGAAAGGTACACACACTCTTCTTCCTACGACTGACCAGCTGTCATAGCATTAGTGTCATAGGACAGAGGCTGAGGCGCAGTCATCTTGTAACCATGCATATTCAGTAGAAACTGCATTTATTGCACTTTGCATACACACATAGTAAGTCACATAGAGAGTGGGAGTTAGTAAACGTACAGAAATACTCTTTTAAGGGTCGGGGGTTCGCATGGGCTGGCTGAGACACTGCAGACCGATACAGCTGGAAGGCAGATAGCTTCAATGCTAACCTAGTCAGGATGTAATTAGCATTTAGCGCTAGCTTTCTAGTACAGCTCTGTAAATTATAGCACTTGCTCAAGGGTACAAGTAGGTATAGATGATGCCAATCTAACTTTGGTTTAGTGATTGGGCTCCATCAATCTGCAGGAGCTGCACAGGATATTTTACCTTTGAATTGTTTCTATATTTAATAGTTTTATATTTGATCATTGTGATCGTACAAGTTTGTTAAAGAGCTGACTGTTATTTCATTGAAATATCCAAATGTAGCCATCTCTGCAACTAGAAGGTATAAATTAGTATTCTCCACAAAAAACCGGGACCCCTGATGAAGCCTTCATATAAGTACTATAATCTCACACAGTAAAATGTAGGAAACTGAAGGACTGTTAAAATAAATGTTAAATTAAATACGTTTATTTCGTAGGTTAAGCTTGGAGTTTTTGATATTGTTATAGTTTGTAAAGATCCAATCGTGACCCGTTCTTAGTTTTCATTGGTATGTCATGATGCCATGAAGTTTTTCAACATTAAAGTTTATTTAATTTTATTTTATAGGAGTTGTTAGGCATGATGATGTTGTTCAAAAATTTGCTGGGAATATTTTTTTGTCCCCACTCAACAAATGAATTGATTCTGAAGGTTAGATTGATTTTTTTTTTAATTATTATTATTATCATTATTATGTCACTGTGATAAAACACAAACAGGGTTTTACACATTTTTATCAGGGGTTCCTGCTATTAACGTTCCCAGTATTAATGTGGGGATCAATGTTTGAAGTCAAGAACAGTTACTAAAGTTTTTTAAGCCTAAATCATAGCTGAAACAATACAATAAGGCCTGTAGTTTAGTGAGGAGATGATTGGTGTCTTTATGTTGTGTTTGACTCTGGGCTTAGTGTGTATTCTTACTCACGCTGCCATTTCTCCCCACAGGAATCTGTTATTCCTTATTCACAGGATGGTAGAGTTTGTGGTGCGTGAAGGCCCGTTATTTGAAGCCATGATAATGAACAAAGAAAAAAACAACCCAGATTACAGGTAGCTATGCTAAACTGTTACATAATCGTTCCATTAGAACAAAAATAAAACAACTCCAGGTTCATTTATGAATTATATTTTTCTCAGGTTTCTTTTTGACAACAAAAGCCAAGATCATGTGTATTACCGTTGGAAATTGTTCTCTATCCTCCAGGTGAGTTTGCGTGACTGAAACGTCTTTAGAAATCTTTGGTTTTATATGAAATGACTTGTGTGGATTTAACATTTCGTCTTGTGTCCCACAGGGCGAGTCCCCGACAAAGTGGAGGACAGCAGAGTTTCGGCTGTTCAGAGGAGGCTCCTTATGGCGACCCCCCATCCTCAACAGCTACACTGAGAGGAGCGACGAGGGAGCGGCGGTCGAGGAGGCCGCTCCTCCCGAGGAGGAGGTGAAGAAGGGCCAGCTCAGAACTGAGTAAGTCTGAATCTGGGATGCGCATCGGCTTCCAGCGTGATCCGAGCCGAATGTTTGACGTTCCCATCCACTGCAGGCACCGACAGAGATTGGAGACTCTGGTGGAGGAGCTGACTCCCAGCAGGGAGGACATCGCCAGCGCCATGTTGTTCTGTCTGGACCGGGCAGATGCAGCAGAGGAAGTTGTGGGACACATTTCAGATTCCTTTTGTTCGCTTCAAGTTCCCCTTCAGAAGAAGGCGAGTTCTGCTATTTTACATTACTCTTTTACATTAATCATGTTACAGACATAAGCAGCGATTAAGTTCAGTCCTTCCTGTCTGCTGTAAAATATGCGCTCACATATTTTCATGACATCAATATCCCCACAGATTTCTAGATTATATCTTGTGTCGGACATCTTGCACAACTCGTGCGCCAAAGTAGCCGGGGCGTCATATTATCGGAAATAGTAAGAGACTGTCTTTGAACTCACTTTTAGAACACCCATGTCTTTATTTGTGCTCAATGTAATGGGTTTTAAAATAATTCTCTGCAGTTTTGAAAGCAAGCTACCACAGATATTTGAGCATCTACATGCAGCACATAAAAACATTCAAGCCAGACTGCAGGCTGAGCAGTTTAAGGTAACAAGTCATTTGCTTCAGCCAAAATAGAAGAGAAGGGAAAGCTGAAACATTTTAACGTCCCTGTCTCCACAGCAAAAGGCCATGAATTGTTTTAGAGCATGGGAAGACTGGGCCATATATCCCCAGCCTTATCTAATCCAGCTTCAGAACATCTTTTTGGGCTTCGCCAAAGCAGGAGAGGAGGAGACGGAGACGCCGGAGGTGAGCTTATCTCCTCGCTGCAGAGGCGGCTGCTGCTTTGTGTCGCCTCACCAGCCAGAGATGTTGACGAATACAATTAGACCAAGTGAGTTTTATGCGTTTGTCATTTTGGAGGAGGTATCTGGTGAGATTGACGGTGCACCGCTGGACAAAAGGCTTATAGACGGGCTCCCCTTGGGGAAAACTCCAGTGGACGACATAGACGGCTGCCCCATGGGCTGGGACCCCCTGGACGGCGTCCCCGTTGATGACATCGATGGCGTACCTCTAAACGCTCCTATTGATGACATTGATGGAGTTCCTTGTAATTCCACCGTTTAATGTCTATATAGCTGTTACTGTTACTTTATCTGCTGCTTATTGAGGTTTGTTTTGTCCTCAGTGGATGAAAGCAACCTTCCGCTCTCCAAAGTGCCTTTGTCTAAATGGGAGAAGATCGGTGATACTGGTAAGACGTAGCTGGACGCTCCTGTGACTGGTTTGACCCTGAATGGTTCTGCTTCTTTTCTTTCAGTCCAAACTGACTCCAAGTGGGATACTTTAGGGGAGCAGGATGATGAAAAGAAGGTTCATATTAGGTAAAGCTGAGCATCATCAAAAGTATTTCATTTATCTGGAAGGAAAGAAAAGTTGTAGTAACTCCTTCATCTGGCTCCAGCTGTAACTCACAGGATGAAGACGAGGACTCAGAGAGTGACAGCAGCGCCGATTCCTGCACGTCGCCCAACTATGAGGGGGCAGTTTTCCCTCATATGTCTGAGAGTAAAAGAAAAAGGCTGAGGGAGGTGGAAGTAAGCATTTGCTCCATCATTTATCATAAACCTGCCTAGAGATGAGCTCAGTTTCAGTCCTTGTACGCAAATTACTTTTAATAAATGTCCAATTTTCTATTCACGAAAGAAACAAATACGTGTTTGGAGAGACTCATAACATATTTTAGATAAAAGTTTTGTATCAAATAGGATTGTATTTAAACAGTAAAACTGACCCAATGTTTCTGAAACAGGTAAAGGTTATGAAACTCCAAGATGAGCTGGAATCTGGAAAGAGGCAGAAGAAGTCTGGAATGAGCATACAGCAACAAGTGGAGAACTACAGGAAAAAGCTGCTGCAGAAGGTGAGCAGGTCCTCTTGGTATAAATTATTTCATAAGAACATGTTAAAATTGTTATCGCTGTCGTCACAATTTACCATAAGAAACCAAATCAAAGTGTTCTTCAATAGGAAACTGGAAGAGCATCTTCAGAGTTGATTAAATTATTACGCAGTGTCAGACTTTGAGTCATGTGCGCCATCTACTGGATGAAACATAAACCTACACCCTTTTTCTACCGCACTACGTGGGAATACAGTGCTAAAATACTTATACAGCCACCAATTTCATAGTATTTTTGTGTATTTTTTTGTAGTAGTTCAACTTTTGTTCAAATTGTCTAATAAAATAGCTTTTTTGTGAAAATTTGCAAACTTAAGAGATTTTTGAGGTTGAATCAGTTAAAATGTTTACACTACCGCCTATAGGAGTTTCACAAAGACGAAGAAAAGACTGAGAGGTCGAAGTCTAAAGACGGGCAGAGGGAAGAAAGGAGACACAAAGACAGGAGCAAAAAAAATGAGGACGGAGACAGAAGGCTGAGCAGTAAACTTGGAGAAAAGCTGAGGAAATCAAGGAGCATCTCTCCATCAAGGTAAAATATAAATTTAAAGAAAGATGTATAGATGAGCTTAGGATCATTTATTCTGTGCTCATTTTTCAGAACAAAGTCTCCTAAATGGTCCAAACGTTCCCGATCGCCATCTCCAGACCAGAAGGTCAGCAAATCCAAGTCCCGGTCCCCGCACCGCTCCCACAAGAAGGCAAAGAAGAGCAAACACTAACCAGATTCAGGACTCTGACATCAGTCTCTTCTCTCGGCTTCACCTTCGACAACCCACACGAGACTCAGCACCTTTTTCTATTGTGAAGTTTCACCACTGTACCTACTTAGATATATTTTGTTTTTAAAATGACATGTTGCTGCAAAGCGCCAACACTAAATAAATCACCGTTGGTGACGAATGTTTCTGTGGAAGACGTTTCCTGAACTCGACGGGGTTTTTGGAAAAGATTGCCAGAGAGAATTTGTATTTGTGCAGATTTTTTTATTGAGGAAATTCCATCATTTTGTTTACAAAAGCTGTAGGATTACAGTGCTATCATGAAATGTGCTTTGCTGACCAGGGAATTTATCAAAAGTAATCAGTGATTTTCTGAAACATTTATGACACCCAATTTTAATCATTAGTAACGTCAAACACACTGAAATGACTTATTTTAATAGCAAACTTACAGGAATTTGTCGTTTTAATCCAACTTGACATTTCACCTGAAAGACTTTGACCGTTTTGCTTTTGAAATTTGTCTGACCTGAAAACCAAGGAAACAAGGAAGGTGCTCATAGCTATTGAAAATAGATTTTTATGTTCTCTACAGTAATTCTTGGCCACACAGTTATAAACTTACATGTCTGAGCTCAGACAACTTTTCTGGATCTCTAGATACCAAACCGTTCACAGTTACCTGGTACGAAAGATAAAAAAAAATAAAAATAAAAAAAAAAAAGAAATAAGACAAGGAACCTCCACCTTGCCCTCTTTGTACAGTCTCTCTCTCTGCCGTCCGTCTTTAGGACTAATCTCTGCTGAACAGGCCTGCTTGCGGAGCGCTCAGTACTTTTTGACGTTAATAAAAACTTTAATTGCTCCCGTGAAGTCAGCAGAGAGCAGAACCTCTGTGTGATCTGTTTTCAGGGCTCCTGGAAAAAGAAAGCAGCAATAAGCAGCACTGAAATGCAATACTTGGTTTTGAGAAAATCAGATGCGGGACAAAACGGACCTGATGGTATCGTCTCAGAGTCGGTGGAGTCCAGGCTCTTGCGGTCTGCTTCTGGTTTCTCTGCCAGTGTTTCTTGAGGAACAATAAGATCTGGATGGGGGGCAAATACTGCAGAGGTGACCACTGCATTGTGTGCTGCAAGACGAAAAAAAAAAAAACACCTCAGAGTTAAGAAGACCAATACATAAATAAATGTATTTTGTGGGCAACACAGTAGCTACCTTTAATTCCTTCCCAGAAGTCATTGCGGTCTCGTCGTACAGATGTGAATTTGCTCAAATCATGGTAAGTGCTCCAGATGTAAACGTATCTATCTTCTGAGCCACTGACAATGAAGGAGTAGTCATGGCTGCAGGAAGGCATGAACAGTTTAGTTTTTAATTGAAATTCATATTACAGGCCAGCAGGGGGCCTATTCCAGCCTGTGTTGTGTAGCAATATTAATACAATTTTTTTTTTTTTTTTAAATTAAGAGGCCCAGAAAGCAATTTTTACGCCACTTTTCTCTTTATGAAAGCAGAAGCAGCACAGATTCAGTGTTGAGCAGGACGGGAACGTTTCTCACCTGAAGCTGGCTTTAATCTGGCTGCTGCTGTTGACGTAACCCTTGTACTTCATGGACAGAGACAAGTCCCTCAGGTCATAAAGGCGAATGCGGGAATCATTTGAGGTAACCAAAATCTGCCAGAGCAGACAGAATTGGAGACGTAACCACCCTCACAGCAGCAAAGTTAACAAGTGTTCACAGAGAAACGGGACATTACCTTGTTCTCTCCAGGCAGAGGCTCAATGCCGGTAATTTTGCGGCCTACTTTGTTCCTCCCTCTAGTTGATCTCACGTGAATTTGAGTGTGGTATTTCAGTCGCTGTTTAGTAACAAAGGAGACCCACATCAGACTCTGAATTTGCATTAGAACAGTTATGATTAAACTGATCTTAGGGATAAAAACAACAGGATGCCTCTGTGTCGTAGAAGATGCAGCGTCCGTCGTAGGTGCCGATGACGGCGTATTTTCCGTTTTGGCAGAAGTTGGCGGCGGTGATGAGTCGTGTTTGACCGTCCACCTCGTTCCACAAAGCCACCTTCTTGTCTGGAATGTTCCAAAGTCGCAGTTTGCCGTCCAGAGAACCGCTTAAAAAGTATCTGTCATCCTACAAACAAGCAAGAAGGAAAAACTGCTTACCACAGAACTGTTGAATGTATCCACCATGAGAACAATCCTAATTTTTCATATATGATCAAACTTATGAACACCCCATAAATATTGAGTTAAATGTCCTTTTGCAAGTTGAACCACACACGTTTTGTAACCATCAACAATTTTTGTGGTTCACTTCTGACTGAACACTTAATCACAGTGTTTGGCAGAAATTGTAGCTCACAATTAAGAAGGAACAGTCCATAAATACTTTAAGGTATTTTTAGGTAAGAGCCCTTCCAGTCTGCTTCATCTGATATATTCATTTGATTTCAGGAGATGGTGAAGAGTTTGTAGATTTTCCATAAGTGCTTTGAGGTTGGTGCTGTTACCACTCTACTAACATTTTCAAGATTCATTTTGATTCATCCAAATATTCTCACAAAATGTCTGTCCTGTTCTACCACAACACAGCTGAACATTTCAGTCCAGCAGACTTGGATTTACGCTAAAGTCTCAGTTCTGATGAAAACATATAGCGCATGTTAAAAAGTCTTTGAGTTTGGAAACAAATATCCAGTGAGGATTACGCAAGGAGCTTTTTGGTTGCTAAAATACAACCAAAAAGTGTAGCAGCAGTGAAAGGTAATATCTGTGCAGACCCCACACATGCTGAACACAAGCCAATGATCATTAAAATGTGGTTAAAAGTCATTGATTTGTGTGGATTTGTGCCAAGACAAACACACAGCGACCCAACTTACTCTGGGGTGGAAAGCGATGGCTGTGACAAAATCAATGTGCTGAAAGCAGCAGAGGCACTCTCTCCTGGATATGTGCCACAATCTAACCGTCTTATCCATGGAGGATGAAAGCAGGAAAAAGTTCTGCACAGACCACGAAATAAGTCAAACATAAAAATACAAATGTGTGTTAAGAGGGAGCAAAATTGTAATGGTACCGTTATTACCTTTGACCAGGACAAGTCCAACAGGTCGGCTGTGTGACCCTTGTACTTGCAGAAGGGGACTTGGCGGAAAGGGGCATTTCTGTCTTCGGTGTCTGGATCCTCTGGGGCAGAGCTTGCCTAAACAGTAGGTAAGTCATTTAGGAAAATGTTCATGTAGAATGCTGCTCTATATCTGCTATCAACATGAGATGTTTGTGAATTAGAGTAGATGTTACTGGACTCACCCCTGGATCTGTGTCAGATTTAGACGAACACAAGCTTTCCTGAGAAGGAGAAGGAGAAACTCGACCTGCAGGACCAAAACATCTGGCATGAACTCCAGAACATTCAACCACCATAGAGCGCACAATCCACTTTAATAAGATGCACACCTTCAGTGTTGTACTTTAATCTCATATTATTGAAGTAGTCAAAGGCGGTCTTCAGGACCCAGATGCGAACAATGTTATCCTGGCCTGCAGTCGCTAGAAGCCTCCCGCAATGAGAAAACTTCATTGTCCAAACAGCTCCCTTCACAACGAGACAGACATTTTTAAAACCGCCAACAAAGATCACTGATTTAGGGATGATTTAGCCTTACCATGTGCTCTCCGCTCAAATCCTGCACAACCTTAATCTGGTCAAAGTCGAAGGGGCCCTTGAAGCTGTGAGCTGCCTTGAACTTGGCCGGTCTGGTGTAGGGCATACCCTCATCATCACTGGAGGAAGGATCATCGGGATCTGTGTGGAAAACTGAAGAGCAAAGCGGGCAAAAAGCAGAACTCAGATTATTAAAACAGCATGAGATCATGTAAACACAAGACTCGTCATATAAACATAATATTCTAGCGCATCATGAAAGAATGATATTAGCTAGATCATACTTTGTTCTAGCTCATTCTGAGTCACAGTGAGCGAGAATCCGTCTCGTTTTGAGTCACAGTGAGCTAGAATCCGTCTCGTTTTGAGTCACAGTGAGCTAGAATCCGTCTCATTGTGAGTCACAGTGAGGTAAAATCCGTCTCATTCTGAGTCACAGTGAGGTAAAATCCGTCTCATTCTGAGTCACAGTGAGCTAGAATCCGTCTCATTCTGAGTCACAGTGAGATAGAATCCATCTCATTCTGAGTCACAGTGAGCTAGAATCCATCTCATTCTGAGTCACAGTGAACTAGAATCCATCTCATTCTGAGTCACAGTGAGCTAGAATCCATCTCATTCTGAGTCACAGTGAGCTAGAATCCGTCTCATTCTGAGTCACAGTGAGCTAAAATCCGTCTCATTCTGAGTCACAGTGAGGTAAAATCCGTCTCATTCTGAGTCACAGTGATGTAGAATCTGTCTCATTTTGAGTCACAGTGAGGTAGAATCCGTCTCATTCTGAGTCACAGTGAGGTAGAATCCGTCTCATTCTGAGTCACAGTGAGGTAGAATCCGTCTCATTCTGAATCACTGAGCTAAAATCCGTCTCATTCTGAATCACTGAGCTAAAATCCGTCTCATTCTGAGTCACAGTGAGCTAAAATCCGTCTCGTTCTGAGTCACAGTGAGCTAGAATCCGTCTCGTTCTGAGTCACAGTGAGCTAGAATCCGTCTCGTTCTGAGTCACAGTGAGCTAGAATCCTTCTCATTCTAACTTGGCAAGAATGAGGAAACACCTTGCTAAAGTATTGACTTAGTGAGGCTTAATACATACACTCACTACAGGTGTTTCTTTGTGAAAATCCAACCCAAGTTTCCTTCTCCTAAGCAGTATCCACTACTCTGTAGGTTTATCACATGAAATCGCCATAAAAGTTTAAAATTGTGGTTGACCTTTGACAAAAGATATAAAAAGTAGACTGGAGCCTCATAAATGTAACCATAGGTTATGAAAGTTATTGTAAACCATCCATATTTTAAGATTGCTTGTTCACACAAACAGAACATTACTAATCATTTTCTTTTCTGTACCTTCATCACGCACACTTTTCACTTTATTGACTGCTTTCTCCCCATATTCCTCAGCAAGGTGCTTGGCTTTCTTCACAGATTTCCCCAGGAACTTTTTTAGCTGGGTCCTGGTTAAAAACCAAGACAAATGCATTGCAATGTTTTAACTAAAATTATGGAATATAAATGCAGCAGGAGAGAGAGAAAGCCAGGGGAAAAAAAGGCAGCTCAGCAACATTACGTTCTCTGCTTCAGTTTTCCTCCATCCGTGTCCGTCAGCGGAGCCTGAGACTTTTCATCATCATCCGACTGTGCCGCATCGTTACTAGGAGAAGAAAAAAATAGCAGCTTCCTTTACATATAGTTAAAATGAACTAAAATGTAATCGGTTTTAATTTGACTCACGTTATGTACTCCTTGGTCCTCCTCATGATGTGCAGAGTAAGAGGGTTGATCCCTGTAGGAAGTTTCTCCTCAGCTTGAATCAAGGGAATCTCCTCTCCAGTGTCCAAGTTCTTGATCATGACACTGGCCAGTATTTCCTGATTACAATCACATAGAAATGCGTTTCAATAGCAGTGGAGACTCAGGCTGTGAATGTGGAGCTCTTGAAAATATATTAATCAAAAATGCATTCAATTTTGTAGCTGGAACTCTGGCTTTGATTTCCTGGAGTTTACAATAACTAAATGATTTTAAATCAAGGAGTGCTAACTGTGGTCAGTCACTAAGTTAATGTTTCTCACATTAACTTAGTGAGAAACAGCCTGGATAAAGACTGCAGATGCAGCAGCAGTATTTCCTTTTCTCGCAGAGCGTTGGGCAGACAAACCCACACAGTTTGATAAGTGTGGGAAATCGAAAGTCACACTTTCAGAGCGTTGACTGATTTCTTGTTTATTTTTTGCAATATGAGCAAGTTGAGAAAACGAGCAGCAGCCAGTGAGAATTGAAGTGGTATTTTGAAGAAACAGGAAGTTTAAGGTGAGAATACTAAACGTTGCACGTGGTTTTTGTCTGATATCAATATTGTCCCTGCTGAATATAAAGCATCCTCACAACATGATGCAGTCGAAACAGTTTTTCACAGATTGTGGCAACGGTGCGTTCGGATCAATAGTTTTACATGCATCCCTAAAGTTACACTTGCAACTCCAACAAAGATTGAGTAAAATTGCAAATTGGACTTCTTAAGTTTTCTTTTAAAAATGTATTCATTCTTGCTACTCTTCAAAGTCAGATTTGTGGCGTACACTGTAACAGCTGATTCTTCTTCCTCAGCTGTGGATTCCTGCAGCTCCTCTGGGCTTCTCTCTTCCTGATCGGTCAGTTTAAGTAGACCGATCAGTTGTACTTTCATTTGGACGCATCAGTGTAAGGAGGCTAAAACACTTCTAATTTTTTTGGGAAAAATAAAAACCATGTATTATTTCACAATTTTACACTACGTGTCATCTTATCACAATAAAACTTGTGATAAAATTTGAAAAACTTCGAGGGGCATATAAAAATCCCATTTACAAATATCAGTTTTAATTATCAACAACAAAAACGCATTAAAACTGGTAAAATCTCGCTTCACTACGAATGGTAAAATCCTACTAAAACAGAAAGGGTCTCACTTCGTCTGTCAGTTCTCTGCCAGAGTTAGAACGAGGACGCTGAGGGCCAGGGGTTTGTCCTCCACTCTGAGATAAGGCTGGTTCATCCTCATTTTCCTAAAAATTAAACAAATTAATAAAAAAAACAGAACGCAATAGCGCATTCAAGAAATATACCTAATTTTGTGCAGAAAAAAAAACAAAAAAAAAAAACTCCTGGTCTACAGACTCACTGACCTGTGCTGTCACCACCTTGTCTCCACTCGTGGCGCTGGCCAGATCCAGGGAATGCTGCAGGTCTTTAGTTAGACTCCTCACTGTGCTGGAGGGAGACATCAGGCCAGACGGCTCCAGAGAATCACCGCTAACCGAACTCACTGCAGTCAAACAACATAAAAAAATAATCCGACATGTTCTCAGAATCAATGCTAATTGTTTCATCTTTTCTGACCTTTCCCTCTGATGGGACAAGCTGCACAAAATGTACCGTTTTGTTCCGGTTATTGATGGGTGCCTTCACTTATTCCCTGACTAACACTTTAGTACAATAAGGTGATCTTAGAACAGTCTCTGCAAAATATAGATTGAGCCAAGTATACACACATAGATAAGGCTGTCACAATTAATTAATATCATGTTAAATTAAAATAAGATCAATAATTTCCATTTTGATAACATTTTTCAAAGGGCAATTTTATTTAGAGAGATTTCATAATCCATTTTATTAATGGTTTTGGTTGTGTGTGGTTTTTATTTAGAGTTTTTGTTGTCGTGTTTTATTTTGAATATTTAAAATGTCTGTTTTTGTGTGGAGCGTTCTGTACAAAATTAAAGCTAAAAAGTTGAAAATGGTCTCATAACAATACTATTGTTGGTCATTTTCAGATTTTCTGGGACAGTTTATCGTCCAGTAAAGTTATTTTAACAGGTTTACCCATGGAAAAGTCTCAAAATTCCATCTAGGACTGCTTCAGGTAGGTGAGAACTGAACAAAGCAAAATGCTGAACTTGAATCAAATCTGGGTGTGAACTCTTATGTAACTTGATTTTTTGTCCTCACATTTCCAGCATAACAGGTGATTCTCAGCTGAATTATGTGCCATTCTATTCACCATGTTGTACTTTGCTTATATTCTAAAAACCTGTTATTTTAACAGAGGTGTGTCAACTTTTGAGATTACTACAAAGTTATTAAAATTTGAGCTGGGGAATGAGTGTGTGTCAGAATGTCATACTGTGGCATGTTTGAAGAAATTATAGCAATGTTTACTGCTGTTCTATTATTGATTTACTTGTGCTTTGACTTGTTCAAAAAAACCAGAAACCCAGTTTCAGACCTTTCGTCTGCAAAACACTTAAAACCGCTTCATGATGAGTTAAAGTTTTCACTTCTGTTTTTGAAGGATCATCCAGTAGTTCCTCACCATCCAGTCCACTTGGCCTCACGCATTCCTGAGACATCCTGGAGGGTAAGCTGCGGCAAGACGGTGGTGGAGGTCTGGGCGGTGGACCCCCACCAGGAGGTGGTGGCCGTGTGGGAGGAGGCTTCTTTGTGCTGGCTACGATATCGGGTTCTACTGTGAATTGTCGGGGGGGTTTCAAGGGCCCCGGTGAGTCTGTTGGCACCGGCCTGTCTGTTAAAGGAACTTGGTCCAAGATGTCTGCCGGTTTCTGCTCCTTCTCTGCTTCTGCCACCAGAGCGGTGGCAGCGTCCGCCTGACTGTGAGCGATGGTGCTGGTGAGGTCTGGAGGCTGCACTCGCTCTTGTGACTCGGCTGAAGGTCCAGGCAGAGTTGGGGGTTCGGCAGCAGCTAAAGCGAATTCTCCATTCATCGTAACACTTTCTTGTCGCTCCTCCGACCCCTTGACAAGTTCAGGTGTAACAACCAGGACGGTTGACTCCAGGGGAACGCCCCCAGCTTCCAACTCTTCCTTTGGCTCGGGTTTCACATCAACCTGCAGTTGATCCAACAACTCGACCACCTCGCAGACATCTATTGCGCATCCTTTTTGACTCTCCTCGATGATGCTATCAATGATCTAGGAACAAAACAGAAACACTAGTTTATTCAGGAATGACTGGAAATACTAGCTCTCGTGTCAAACTAAACAACAACTGAGGTGTATGATTTTCATTCATTTATTTATTTATTTATTTTAGAAATTTAAACCTGCAGAGAATCATCCTGCTGAGTTTCTGTTGAGGCACAGGTCACATTTTCTACTGGATTCACCAAGCCCTCTGGCGTCTCCTAATAAACAGAAATAAACAAATGTAGGTGTTAAAATAGCAAAGTCAATTTTTTTGTAATATTTCATTTTGAAAGCAACATTATTCTATATTTAAAAAATATATATTTGTAGGTTTACTTATCAGAAAAAAATACTGATAACTTTGTTAGCAGTTTGAATATGTTTTGGTGTCCGAAGGCAACATAACATTAAGTCACAGAAACAAATACACTGTTTGACTAAAGGGATCTGCAGACAAACAAAATTTTATACAGCAGATCTTAAATATTATAAAATCTCAGATTAACAAAACTTTTACTATAACATCAGTCAGTGTTCCTTGAGAAACTTTTTCTGTACAATGAAGTCAACTGCCTTGCTGCAAGGTAGATGCTAAACAAACTCAAATTATCTATGTTTGCTTTATCCAGATATGGCACGTTAGCTTCTTACAAAATACTTAACTCAATTGCACAGCTAGATATCTCTACTTTAATCAAATTTGTGTAAAGGAATTTATTAACTTTGCAACCAGTCTGCAAGAGCAATACCTGTTAAATCTAATTTTTAACTTTATGGCAACACAAAAGCCTTTAAAGAGATTTAGCCTTTTGGTTCTCTGAGCGTTGCACAATTTGACCTCAGGATGAACATGTGGAAACATGAACTCCTGGGAAACTGGAAACAGTAAAACTATGACCTACAAAAGCTTCTGAAGCATCAGTTGCTTCTCTAGAATCATTGAGAATTTTCCAAAATCTTTACTAACTGCCAACAGTGTATTATAAAAGCAATTAAAACCGTGAAATGTCCAACACTTTGAAATAACAACAAACTGTCAATAACACTCAGAAATCAGTTAAACATCAGATAAACAACACCTGCTGAATTACTTGGTTTTTAATCTTTATTTCTTTGGAAAAAGCAGAGAAGTATTTGTTTCCCCCTGCACACCACCTCTGCGTTTTTGTTCAGCTCTTTATTCCAAAAGGCTCAGAATTCACTAAATACATAATTTCAACAAAGTTTTGATTTAAAACATACATACCTGAGGTGAAGGAATGACAAGCTTTGCAGGTGTCCTAAAATGATAGAGAGTTGAGATGATAGGTGCAGTAAAGTGCCTCAAAATGAAAAAAATGTCAATTGGAAATATTAAACAGAACAGAAATTACAGAGGCATTTTGTATTCCTAACCAGTTTTCAGAGGGAAACATGGTAATAACCAATATGGATAATGTGGTTCTTAGTGTCATAACAATACAAGTAATACTCCAAATTATCTTAAAAATTATTTTGTGAATATTTATCATTTTATCAGTCTTGTGTACAGAAATACCGGTCTAAAAATAAAACTTTCCCATTATCAACAAGTAAAATTCACCACACCAGTGCCACTGATACAAAATAATAACTTTCAATTATATTTTGAAGAGTAAAATACAGCTTTTACTGAGTAAGCTGTAGGAAAGTTGAGGTCAATGGCAATAATCCCAACAAGTCAGTTTTTTTTTTTTTTTTTTTTGTAATTTGCAGTGATCATCACAGGATTCTTAGTCATTTTAACCCTAAGATAAATCACTTTAGCTCATATCTAGCAAGACTGTGCCTGGCCAAGTTTATTTGCCAAAATTGTTGGGCTTTACGTTGAAGTTCAATGTGTGAATATGACTTCAAACACGTCCCTCTGATATTTAGTAAATATAATGGAGGAAAAAGATCAAGTTACAAGTGAAGAAGCCAACACCTTCAATGCCATGTTTAGGTGTCCGTATTTCCGTACATTGTGTTTGATGTTTTTCTGGTAAATCCTGACAGAGGTCCTTTTGCTGTGTTTTGAACTGAAACTAGGAAATGTGCACAGTAACCTTATCTTTCTGTTTGAGACCTATCCTATCATGTGACTCACTTGCTTAGCTTCTCCCTCTTATAATATCTAGCAGCTGCTCAAATGAAGTACATTACAACAAATGAAAACGGCAAGAAAACCAAACGGGCTAATCATTTTTGAAACAGTTCATTTTCAAACGAAGCAACACGATTTGTACCTTTGATTAACTAATATCAAGTGACATATTTAAAAAATAATCTGTTTAATTTTACACATACCAAGTATGTGTAAAATTAAATTAAAAATGGTGAACTTACTCTTTCGGAGACAAGGTGACGTCCTCTGGAGCATCGTAGAATTCTTCGTTGTCACTTGTATCTGACGCCATGCTAACGCCAGTTTAGCTCATCAGCTAGTCCAACTAAGTCGTTAGACAGCTGTGCAAACGCTTAAACTGGGACTTTTGGGGTGATGTACATATGCGTTATCTCTTTATACCCCGTCTTATCAAAATTAGCAATTGTGTCCGACGGTTCGGCGGAATAGCCACTTTTCTGTCTAACCTAATGCCATAATGTTAGTCTATGCTAACCAGCTGACAGGCTAACAAATGTATTCCGATGCTAACGTAGCCTTCTGCCCGTTTATAAATCTGTCTCAATCACAGCAAAGCGCCCACCATGAAATCTGAAGTTAGAAGACACTTTCCGGCTGCAGCACCACTCTTGAATAGCTGTACAGCTGACGTCGAGGCGAGAAACTACTTCACAAACGAGCCGTTAACCTAAAACAACAATATTTTAACGGTGATTCCATAAAGAGTAAACGGGTGGGTCAAAAGGCGGGGCGCAGCTGCTTCTACTCCGCTGTTATGACAGGTCGATGTAGTTTAGAGAGATTACTGCCCCCTACCGGGCTCATTGGAACAGCAAGAGAGAATAGCTTGTCATCAGTAAAAATAACAATAAAAGCATTAAAACAGTGAAAAGAAAACGATGTTATATTATATTATATTATATTATATTATATTATATTATATTATATTATATTATATTATATTATATTATATTATATTATATTATGAGCTGTTTCTAAGGTAAATATTCCCCAGGTGATACGTTGAAATTTTTAATTGCAAGCTTTGATTAAAACTGAGTGTTAGACACATGGAGTCTGCAATATAGAGCTCATTGTACAATTCCCAAACACGTTAAGTTTTCAGAACATGCCAATGAAAATATATTTACTAGTCTATGTGATTTGTTTATTCATTATACAGCCACACACAAAACTGAATTGAGTCAGTGAATACAATGCAATATGCAAAAATTAATCAAACAAACTCTACTTCTACATGTAGTTGAGGTTTGCAGAAAAATGTTTATGAACTTGTACAAGTATTAGCAGCAGTTATCAGAGTCAGAGGATGCTGAGGCGCATAAAGAGTGTAGAGTAAATAGCTACTGACTTCCAAACTCATATTCAGCTGTGAGATTAGTGAAGGAACAGTGTGTAAAGAACTTCCTGTAATGGGCTTCCATGGCCAAGCAGCTGCATGGAAGCCTCACATCACCAAGTGCAATGCAAAGCATTGGATGTGATGTTATAAAGCGCAACACAGCTGCTAGAACATTGAAGATGTGCTCTATGGAGTGACAACTCCGTAATCATGCTGCTCTGACTGGCTCTGCGTTCAGTAGTTGCCAGGAGAACAACCTCACTTTATTTGGCCAAGTGAGGGCTGTTCTTCTGAAATTGGACAGAGCTCAATAGTTCCAGGGAAAGGAAATCATGAGTGCTCCAGCTTACCAAGACATTTTAAAAATATCATGCTCCTAAGATTTTGCAAACAGTGTTGAGATGGTTCTTTATTGTTCCAACATGATTGTACATTTAAAAAAAAGTCCATTAAGACGGATGAACAAGTTTGTTGTGGAAGAACTTGACTATACTCCACAAAGTCTTGTCCTCAATCTAGTAAAACCACTTCTGAGATAAAGTGTTGACTTTAAGATAGTCTTCTCACCTAACACCAGTGGCAAACCTTACAAATATATTTCTTGAAGAATGGTCACAATTTTCTATTAACACACTCATAAACCACATGGGAAGTCTTCATAGAAAAGTTCAGTCTGCAAGATGTTAAACACTACAGATTTCACTCAAATTCAAATTTGTGAGGGCAAGTGAACGGATTTTTAGGGAATAAAATACAATTCCACTTAAAAATTAAGACAGCACTATTAAACAAATTTTAAAACTAACTTCCACTTAAAGCTATGAATACTCTCTGATTAACTTAGCAATCTGTAGCACATAAATCTTACTTCTGCTTTTGGAATTATTACAAGTTATGTGCTGTTTACTTTAATGTAAAACATATCTGAGCTTTTTGAAAAAAAATAAATATATATATTGTAAAACATACATGTGAACTGGATTAATGGTAGTCTGGAAACCTACCCATTTAAACAGCACAGCAGTACACCCTGTTCAGCCAGCCTCAACGTGCCGCACATGAAGCAGGCTCTTCCTAAAACCACTTTATTTAGTAACGGAAGTTTTGAGCCAATGGCAGAAGATTGCCAGACTCTTCCACCAATGGGAAGTTTCGATGTTCCCTGCTCAATAGTAAACGAGAATAGCATTGGATTGTCAGGAGAAGAAGGCGGCTTCAGCCTTGTAAGTGGATTTGAGGGGCTTGGGAAGGAAAACAAGGACGCTGGTAACGTTATCGTGCTTCGAAAGGTAATGGAATATGTTACTTAAAAGTTTACGCACTGTATGAAAAAACGTGTAAAGTGGTGAGAATATCGCACGTTGCTTATTTAACTGAACGAATACCAGCTGACAGTTGGGCTCAGGCATCTGCTGGCTGTTGCATATCAATCAACCAACTAGACTAACTAAACCAACTAAATTGTCGACTGACACCGGTCAGTTACGGCTCACTAAACTAACTAAACCTACTAAAGCTGGATTTGGAGAATTGTTTCCAACTTAATAATCATGTAGTAGTCGAGTCTTTTACTGAGATTTTAGGCTAGCAAGCGTTGACGTTAGTGTCGGCTAAGCTAGTTAGCTAGGGCTTGAATCCCAGAGGAGAATGGACCGACATTGTGAAGGCAACAACATGACCAGAAAAGCAACAGAGATTTGACAGTGTTGACTGGCTTTGGTTTTATCTGGCTACTGTCATTTGCTGTTTTAATCTTTTTTAGTGCTAGCAAATAAGACCGCACTGTCGCTGAGAGACGAGTTTTAAAAACAAAACATATCTCAAGTTTAAACACACTTAGATCCGCCTACAGCTCTCTGTTGTTTATCTTTGCGAACCTTAAAAACAAATGTCATAACAACCGAGATCAAACTTAAATAAGAACGATCACATAAAGAGAAAGGAGCCTTTATTACCCACTTTGAAAAAGCTAAATTAAGTTTAAAAACAGAAGTAAATTTATGTTGATTACTTATTCTCACTGTAGATATTTGTTTACCCTTTATTTAGTGTAGTTATACACAAAGCCACAAGTTGAAAATATAATTCTGCAAGCCTTTTATTCTGTTTAACGTTTAAATCAGTTAAATACACAACTGTGTTCTTTTTTATTTAAAACATATATTGGTGTTAATTTTATACCTTGAATTATCAGTTTTAATTTTGATTTAACTGTTTTCAATTGCTTTTTGTACTGTGTGTGTATTCTGATGGATGTTTTATTTGAACTCTTGTTTATGTTGTCCAGGGCAAGTTTATTGAGGGAAAACCTTAATATACATTTTCTTGGTTACATAAATAACAACAAATTAAAAGCGTAAAATTCAGTATTTTTTTTTCTTGTAATGAATAAATAAAAAGTATTTGGCATAAAGGTACACACCCTTAAGCTGTTACTGCATTAGAAGAATGCGGTCATCAATAACTTTAGAAGAAAACAGTGACTACAAAATCAACAAAGGTCAGAGAGGCAGCCAAAGAGTAATGGTTGTTCATTCTCTGTATTCCTGCACCAAAGACTAGGTTTGTTTTACGGATTAATTTTCTTTAAAAAGAAAAAAAAAACCTTATAGAAATTACCAAAATCTCCCTAACCCTGTGGTAGAATGTGTTTTGAGTAGATTAAATTGAACTTAAACATTTTTATCAATGTTTCATAAGCTATATTCAGCAAGAAAACATCTATTGTCTGTTCAAAGTCTACAGCATGCATTTCTTCCTTCAATTTTGGAGAACTGTCAACAACTCTCCATCTCTCTTACAGCACATTTGAATTAAATGACTGGTTCATTACCAGGTCCCTGCAGAACTTGATTAGATGCTAATGAGTTCATTTGATTTTAATGTGCGAAGAGTTGCATTTATATTGCTGTTGGATTTTGACTCTTGGGGTATTGGATTTGGAGATCCCCTGGTCTAAAGCTCAATTTAAATAACATTTGCTATGCAGAGTTTGAAAGTATTGCCAAGTCAAAATGCGGCGAACTGATATGCCAAGGAAGTCTGATTGCTGTCCCTGAAAAGTTTCTTCAAGAAAGTAGGTACAGAGATTGTTGTGCCTTTTCTTTATTTTTATTTTTGCTTTAACAAAGAACAATCTAATGTGCTTAGTATTATTTAATCTGGCTTGTAACTCACATGGAGAACTTTATTTGTACTGTGACTCAGGTCGTACTGTGAAGAATAAAATGTATACAGTAATGGAATTGTTTAATTGTGCAGCCATTTCACTAAGGTTTCACAAATACAGAAAGTACTCGATCCGCAACCATTTAAATAAGGTGAACCCCATTTGACAAACACACATTGGCGTATATATTTGTTCAAAATGTATGAACAGGTGTGGGTTTTATATATATATATATATATATATATATATATATATACTTAAGAGAAAACAATATGTTCCCAGACTGACTAATCCTGGTCTTCTGCATCTCCTGCCACTTGGAGAGATGTAGACAGTGACGGTGTTCAGTTTATTTATTATTGTTTAAGGTGTTGAACTGCGATTTAATTCTGTTAAGAACTTTGCTTTGATTTCTTCCTGTTTTTGTCCAGGTGTGCTTTCGGGGGAGGGCATGGATCACCCTGCACACAGAGGAGAGACGATGCCTGTCGTACTACATGACAGGTAATTTATTGTGTCACACTGTCTCATCATTTTGTAACTCATTATGAAAGTAAATTAATTGTTTTAGTTTTTATTTTCCTTTTATGATTTTCTACTATTTTTTAGCTGGTAAACTGGATACGGTAATTAAACCAGCAGCAGATTGGCATTAGCATTACGTGAGATGGTTTAATCCCTGATTACTCTTCGAGAAACAAAAGCAGTCCTCGCCGCAGTCTGACCAGGACTGAAAGCGAGCGCCAACAGTCTTACTATAGTACCTCAGATTCCTTGGAAAGACCTCCAGTTTTTCCTTTACAACAACTCAACAGTGAAAGTCATTCATGCTTGACAGAAGCGTGTTTAACACTGGCTAAATTTGTCGATATTTGAGTGCAGTAACACTCAAATGTTTTAAAAGCCTTCGACTTGTCGCCACACTTGGCTCGCGGCAGCTGAATAGTTTTAATAAGCCTCTTGCAATGTTTGAAGCATCAAACAAGAACACTAAATGAATCACACACAGAACTGGGGGGATTGTTTTCTATTGTTATTTTCGTTTCTAGTATTTACGACCAGCTGCATCTGTGAGGCAACAATATCCTCTTGGATCTGATTGAGAAGCAGTAAAGAAGAGTATTTAAAGAATTGAAAAAATGAACAGCTTCCCAGACACAAAGCTACAAAAAGTCTTTTTTGTCCCCACATTAAATGCTCAGAGCTTTCTCAATTTAATGACAGTTATATAAGTAAAGGGTCATAATCTATATAACAGTTAATTATTTTTTGTCGATATAGGTATATTCTATTTTTTAGGAAAGAATAATTTCTTCTGGAACTTAATATTTTACCTCTGCTTTTTCCTCTGTATATTTCCATTTTTGGGTACAAAACATTTCTCTTTACTTAAACTCTGTATGCTATTATTTTCAGCAATAAAACTACAGCCAATGAATCTGTCACAGCAATTACTATTTTATGGCTTAGATGACGTCACTACAAACCCTGTTGAAAAGAGCAACCTCGACAAACATTACAGAGATTTCCCCAAATTGAGAAGAGGAGAAAGAGCTCAAGTCACAACTATAAAGCAAGCAGGTGTTTGGAAGCCATAATTACCGTAGTGCTTGTTTTCCAGCATTGACAGGATTATAATTACATTACAGACAGAGGAAGTTTGTAACGTCCACATTTTATTTTTATTAAATATGGTCTGTGTAACGGTTTTCAAAAGAGCATTAATTAGACACAGCAGCAATGTGCCTTATTTCATAACTTCAAATCTGTTGTGGCTGTTCTTAGTTATGCCTGGGAAAAAAAAACTGACCTTATTTTTTATGATACGCTGCAGCTTTTCCTGCAGGGTAGTATAACCCATTAATCTTCCAATAACACATAATTATCAATTGATATTTTCAAATTTCCTGTCAACTTTAAACATTTTTTGACTCAAAAACATGACTATCTGCTCTGGCACTCTGCCACTGGGCTAAATAAGTTTCCTGTGGGGGAAACCCTGGACTGATTTATGTAAATAAGCAGAACTAAATAGAAAATGTATTGTTTGTCGTTTTCTGAAGTATTACATCATGTTTTGACATCATATTTTTTGTTTCCCATTTTTCCATAATGAACAAATTTATCATTTATAAACTTCCCTTTTTCTCCTTTTATCCCTCTTAAAATAAAATTAGCTTGGTCTGACAGAAAAGCAACAACAAGAAAACTGCCAGGGTGCAAAAACCTCTTCACAGCAGCAGTAGATGCTGCTAAAAGGTGCCTGGTAAAGTTTTCCAACAACAGCTGTCTGATTATGTTAACTCTCTGCATGCTAGATCACGTTGCTCAATGTTTTTAATTAGTAACCTCCTGTAAAAGGTCAGCTTGTGCGATCTAGACTGTCACCGGCTGCAGCTCTTGAGGAAGTCTGTGGTTTCTGCTCTTAGTCATCCTCTTTGTTGTGGTTTGGGTATGTGTGGCTGTGCTTTAACATCTCTGAACCACGTTTAAAAGAAACTCTTGTTGCTTATACCGCACTCAATTAGAGGTTGCTTGGCTTTTATAAATTGCAGCATATGTCTCACAGGAGTTTGGCAATGTTGTTGCTACAGCGAACTGTGAATTCTGTCTGCACATTGGTGACGCACACCTTTACCTCCACCTTGTTGTTGGCATTGCACCTGTTCTAGACGAATTTATCATAGCATGACGATGACAGAGCCACAAAATCAATGACAGCACTGTCATCTCATGATTGTAGTCGTAAATGATTCAGTGATAGTCTGACTCTATAAATAGAAAACCATGTGCAAGACGTTGGTAAATACTGTCTTTGCACAGTGAATGTAAACTTTCTACTAAACTTTATCTAAAGAGTAGTTCTTTAGATAAAAACACATTTTTAAGCATCTGCTCTAATCAGAGTTTGTTTGTTCCACCTACAGCTGTCCTTTTTTATTTTTTTATTAAGTACTTCCTGGTCTCCCAGCAACTGGTGGCCAACTTGGGAGTGAGTTGTGCGTGCCTTATGCCTGTGGTGGGCAATGCACATGCTGCTTTCTCTGTGAAAGTGCAGAGACTAAAATAGTGGAGCACAAACTTGAGTCTCTGTTATTGCAGGGCATAACCAGTCGCCCTGTATGGGATACTGTGGACTAGCCTATGACAAAAAAAAGTAGTTCAACTTTTAAGTTCTAGGTTTCTACAGTTTGCACATACCTAGAGTTTTGGGGTACATTTCATGTTCACAAAAAGACTAGATTTACCCAAGAAATTAAATCAAAATGTATAATTTAATTTGTCAACTGGGGTTCAGTGGAAGAGTAGTCGGAGTTGTGGATCCAATTCCAGCTTCCTCCTGCACCAGGTTGATGTACTGCTATGCAAGCTATTTAGCCCCAAGTTGCCTATCTATCTTTGTAAAATAAGTTTATTAGCATTAGTGTGTGTGCTCTCTTGGGTAAATGTGGTTCTAGTGTAAAGTGCTGACTAGAAAAGTTATATATAAATTTAGTCCATGTAAAGCAGAAGAGCAACAACTGTTACTGCTGTTGCAAACACAAAAAAATCTAGCCGTAGTGTTAAAAAATAGGACGTTATTGATAACAATTTTTTTTATCTATGACTCAGGGTTTCTGTACAGTCTGTGAAAATCTTGAATGTAATTTATTTTCCAAGTATAGATGATATCGCAAAAGAAAATCAGACTACAGAGAAATATTTTTATTTCCTAAACCGTTGCTTGTCCTTTCCTCATACTTCTGTTATCCCTTCTTCCTTCCGCACATTCTTCCTTTCTTGTGTTCTTTCCTCCCTTGCTCTTTGCTTTCTTTTTTCTACTCCTTGCCTTGATTTCTTTCTTCTTTCTGTTCTTCCTTTTCCTCCTTTGTATGTTTTCTTCCTCCCTTTCTTAATTTTCTGTGTACTTCCCTCCTTGTCTTCCTCCTTCCTTCTGTTCCTCAAGAGCTGCACAATAAATGAAATTCTAGTCATCAGCAAAACATCACTGTCTGCAATTTCAAGAAATGCACTATAATACATCACAAAATTTGATATTATTGTAGCAAATGTTCAGGCCTAGGTTTGGTCTGTACTTTCTGTTCCCTTTCTTTTTTGCTGATGGCATATTTAATGCATACTCACCTGAAATATCTGCTAGAAGGTCCTATTCAGTTTATCTCATAATCAACATTAAAAAAAAACTGTAGAGGAACCCCAATGACTGTACATGCAGATAACCTCTGTAGTTACTTTCCCATACAACAAAAGAACTGGTCAAGTGGCATAATTAAAACATAATGTCATAAAAAGTAATGCGTTTAGCCATTTTGAATCAGAATGTGAAGTTTAGATAAGAATTTAAACAGAAGTAGATGTCTTCAACAGTAAGCACAGCTGTATCATTGAGAACATTATGTACAGAGATCAAGGTGCACTAAATGGCAGAATTTACATAATTTAAAGATTTATAGAGGGTGTTTATGGACATTATGTAATTGAAGAGGTTGTTTATAGGAGGCATGATTTATGGGTCAATAATCAGTATATACAGAAGGGCAGTAGAAGGTCTACCTGTGAATGAGAGAAGAGTTATTGTGCAACAGAGGGGTGAATGAGTTATAGGATCCTAAGACTGCGCTCTGCCTCAGACGAATGTTGTGAAACTTACTGTGAGGATTCTTGCGTTCAACTCCCGACCCATAAAAACTATCTGCACTCCGTTTGGCTCTAAGCTGTAATCCTTACCTCTGTAACGAGGTGGCGGTGTTGCCCAGCGACAGTGTTTTCGTAGATCCTGAAAGGATGATGGAAGCGCAGCGCTCCCTCCCTCCTTCCTCTTTCACTCCCTCCCTCCACGAGACAACTGTGAATGCAGCAGGGCAAGCAGTCGCGTTGAGCGCAGTCCATTGGCTTCTCAGTGCTAAAGTCACAACCCCGACTGTAGCCCTCGCTGCTTCCACCAGCGTTCCTCTGCAGCTGCTGGTGCCACCGCTGCTCTCCCTCCCCCTTAAATGGTGTGGGCAGAGTGGGATGGAAGACTGCATTGGGAATCTTTTCATGGAAATGGTTTTTGCTGCTGGTACTGCTGTAGCACCATCCTGGTGACAACAACATGCCGTTGAAATGGAAAAGCGGTTCTCCTGTCAGCTGGAAATTCCCAGTGCCAGTCCTTAAGACATCCAGGTCCTCACCCCTTTCGCCTGCCTACATGTGAGTAAGACCTTAATGGGATTTGCGTTATACAAAGGTGGTAGTGTGTTTCTTGGATTTTTGTTTGGTTTTTATTGCTGGCTTTATTTATTTAAATAGATTAAGGTGCTATTGTATATATCATGCCCTTTATTGGGTAGACTGCGACTGAGCTTTGTGTGAATCAAGAGATTTGCGCTCGTCCAACATGATTTTTATAGTTCCACCTCAGAATGCCTTTCGTTTTCCGTCAAAAAGGCTTGTTGTTCTGCAAGTCCGGACATGGCAGACACCACATCCCTGACTCTTGCCCTCTTCCTGTGACTGTGTGTGTTTTGGAGCTGGGAATCAGTAGCTTGGGAGGAGTCTGCCTTTGTCAGGATGTCTGACATGCCCTGGTTTAGAAGCTATTGTCATCAGCTACTGTTCATGAAGGGGGAAGGGTAGAAAGCGTGTGCTTCACACAGCCTCTCGCCATCCTTGCTTCTACTCCTCTGTCAGAGCGCCGTTCGGTTCTTGGCGTAGCTTCGGTTTACAGAGCGGAAGAGCCGGATTTTGAAGGGGAAAAGAAAAACAGTTCTCAAGGCAACCTGTGCTAAGTGAGCTAACTCACTGCCTGTAGGAGAGTGAAAATCCGTGGATGGATTTTCACTAAATGAGGTTTTTCCGTCCTCCAGCTTTTACTTAATAATTTCCCCAGAATTTTTTTTCTCTGATGACAGTAAAAAGTCATATTCTCATCTGCTTAGCCTATTTAATTTTTACTATAAATCTCTACAGGTGTCCTGAAGCTACAATGAGCATACAGTACACATAGTGTCAGCTACCTGGCACACCTTAACTGCTTTAGGTTTTAACCAGCTTACAACCTGGTAACTTTTTTTGTTGATCTTATCCTAAATGGAAACTATTAGAAAAATCCAACTTTAATATAAATATGTAATTAAAATTAATGTTTCACTGAATAGTAATCAATTTTGGGATCGTTGAACTAATTTATTCACATTAATTATTGTAACCGTTTGTCAGCAACTCTGAGCTGAGTGTAGATCAAACCCTCTAATTATTTAAAATAAAATGACACCAATTGATCATTTGTATTAGTACATTCCTTCTGTTGTAGATTAAAGCTGTTTAAAAAAAAGCAACAGCACATATAAAAGTTAATGTATCCAAGCTACATGTCAGTTTTTTATATGTTTATAGTGCATTGCAAAATAAGAAATGGGAGTTCTACTACTGTGACAGCTCTTCTCATTAGGTTGCAAATCTTAAAGTACATCAAGTGTGTATAATTGGTTGTGGAAGTGGCTACATACAGTAACGTTATGGTAAATCATGTGCACACAATGACAATCGAAGTGCACTCAAGCATTGAGTTGCCGCTTTACTTTGCTCTGTCTTGCTCTGCCTACTCGGACCACTTACTATTTTGAAACCTGAAAAGTTAGCTGGGATTTTACAGGCTGATATTTGGGGTTAGTCTGTGGTAAGGCAGAAGTCACTCTTTATAAACCCGCTGTCCATTTGCCTTAAGACATTTATAACTGGGTCTTGCTGTGTTGGCGGGGTAATTTTTGTGTGTTCTAGCTAGCGACTGATGGAGGACACAGAAGAGTACATTTTTAGAATATACGAGGTACATTGCGTCCACCAAGTTAACAGCTGGAAACATCTCTGTTCAGTGTCTTTTAAAATCATTTATATTCTTTAAACATTTTTCATGTGCTGCTGTGTTACAACCATAACTTTGTCATGTGATAGACCAACACAAAGTAGCACATGGATGTGAAGGGTGTAGCCTAATAATACCAATTACCTTCGGAAGTCACCTAATTAATAAATTGGGTTCGCTTGTGTGTAAATTGAGCTGTCCTGTGAAGGCCTCAGAGGCTTGTTCCAGGACTTCAGGGAAGAAACTGCATTAAGAAGAACAAGAATCACAGCAGAAAGGACAGAGGGAAAGTTACAGAGAAGTTCAAGGCAGAAATGGGTTGTAAGAAAATATTCCAAGCTTTGAACATCTCACTGAGCTCTGATCAATCCACTGTCTGAAAATGGAAAAGAGTTTGAAACAACCGCCAACCTACCATGACATGACAGTCCAATTAAACTGGCAGGCCGAGCAAGAGAAACATTAAATCAGAGGAGCAGTTAAGAGGCCGATGGCAACTTTAAAATAAAATGACACCAATTGATCATTTGAGATCAATTGGTGAAACTACAGAGAGCCTTGGTTTGGGTGGAAGAGTAGTAGGAAGTTAATCAAACTGGAAGAAAGCCTCTCACATTTGTAGCTTTGCACAAACCTTGTGAAGGACACAGCAGACTTGTGGAAGAAAGTGCTCTGTTCACATGAGACCATGTTTTAAATTCATGGGATTGTGCTATGGGGATACTTTTCCTTAGCAAGGACATGCAAACCGTTCAGAGTTGTTGGGAAGATGGATGCAGCTAAGTACAGTCCTGGAAGAAAATCTGTCAGACATTGCAAAGAAAATATTCTTGGGTGAGAATGCTCACTCTAGCCATTCATAGGATCCAAGCAGAGATGGTTAAGTCACCCATAGTTGTGAGTTTTAAAAAATTAAACCAGCATTGCAAAACAGGAAGATCTGTTGAGGCTCAACACCTTCCATAAGAGTCAGACATCTTCCCATTTTATTATTTTAAAACCAATAATGGGGAACAAGTTGAGCGTTGTTGGCTGAGCAAATGGTTCAAAGGGAAACTGTTTAGTTCCACTTCTCATTGCAGATTATTTCTGGTATTTTTTATACTTCTTTGTCCTTCAGTTGACAGGTTGCAAACCATCTCCATCTCTACCTTGAGCGTTAGCCTCGAAGTATCTTCTGAAAGGGATTTAAGTCTTAACCTAATTTCAATTTCAGAATTGATGGCATTTTCTCATCACACTTGCTCTCTGTCCAATCTGACTGAGCTTGAGCTATTTGACAAAGATGAATGAGCCACAAATTGTGGTTCTACAAAGTGATTCACATTTGAAAAATCTATTATTTCTATTTGATAAACACCTACTATTCTGTGCTGGATTATCACAATCCTAACGTTGAAGTATGTGGTTTTTAACTTGAATGAGGAGCAATTTCAAGAAGCATGAGTACAGGGCACTTCTACTGCAGACGGTCTTCTACAGACACTTATGAGAAATGATTTCATTTCGCTGAGAGTATAACATACAGACCGGCTGTTATTTCTATATGAATTGTTATTGCCTTGTGTTTTCTTTTTATTCAAATAAAGTCAATAATTAACAAGGACCATATTTTCATTTGCTGACCTAAGCAATAAATTCTCAGACTTTTTTTTTCTTCCTGACAGCACTTGGAATCATGTGCCTGATGTGTTTTTATCAGAATTATTTAGTTGTCATCTACCTGCTAATGCACCTCAGAGCTAGAAGCCAGAGATGTTGTCAGTGTGTGTGAACTGAGAGGTGAGGCATGCATTACAAGGCTCTAACCAGTGGTGTCGCCTCTCAGCTGATTCAGCAATGCCAAATGGCTTTCCTGTGGCGCTTTGCTTCCTTTGTATGGTTTAGATTAAATACCAAAGGACAAATGGTGGTGTTTTGGTGAGTAAAGACATTTTTTGTGTCAATGAAGCATGACTAATGTATGAAAAGCGCTGCTGTGTTCCAGTAGTCAAACTGCCACAATTGCCTGTTTGATTCTTGTTAGCACTTGTCATATCACCTTTTTTTTTTTTTATCTCCCTCCCTGTGTTCTTCTCGCCTTTTGTCAGCAGTCTAATGGATGCAAACTGCAGAAAATCCAATAAGAGTAGGAATGCATGTTGTGGTTTGGGCCTTTTTTAGTGCTTTCTATTTAAAGTTTTTATTCAGTTTAATAAAGTGAGAAGTGATGTTAGTTTGGGTTTTTTTAAGACATTTTTTTCATTTTATCCTTCAGTTAAAATCTTGGCTCCTTGTAAATTAGCTTTGTAAAGACAATGTCTTTTTTCTATGTAAAAAGTGTTGAGATTAAAGTAAATCTGTGACTGAATAAGCGCCAAAGAAAAGTAATCAGTTTAAAATAAGAAAGGGACCCAAAAAAAGAAGCTTTGATTCTCCTTTTTTACCAGATTGCTGCAGGAACATGTGATATGTCTTATTTGTCTGTAAAGTCTGCAGCTGATTTAATTTATCCAAGTGAAGTTTCATTTGAAGATGTTTCTAAGCCAACCTAGAGTCAATTAAACATTTAATCTTTTTGGAACAAATCACAGGATGTATAACATCCGGCGCCGAATATCAAGTTATTTTCTTCTCCAGGAGATTTTATTTATATATATATAAATATATAATACTTGAGTTTAAACATAGCCTTCTGCGAGGGAGAAAAATACATGCTTAAATTCATGCTTAACAATACATAAATCAGATTAAAAAATTTTTTTTCTAAGGATGCTGTGAGATTTATCTAAGCCTGCCTTAATTATAGTTATTCAGGGAAGAAATGCCAGCATTGAGGTTAAACTTATTTGGCTGTTCCAAACTACTGTAATAATATTTTAAAGTCCAGCATAAACTGAAACACTAATATTGGCCTACTCTAGACATGCACCAATCAAATGACCAGAGATGGGGCTTATTCAATTTTTCTTTGATTGCCTCTGATTGTGGCTGGCAAGGGAAATACTGGAAAAATCTATAAAAAGCAGCAAAACTTAAAACGCCCATATTAAACAACAGACTGTACTCTCATGCACTGTTTCTTTTTAAGTTCAATACAAATCAGATAATGGTTGGAGACATTAGCTTTGCTGCATACACAGAGATAATCTTATAATGCCTGCATTTCCGTTGGACTCAGAACTCCAACCTCTACCTTTTTTCCCCAGAATCAAGATTTTTCAGAAAACCAGAAAAGCCTGAATGATACAACTTTTAATATGAACGTCTTACCTGTTTCATTTACTGGCTTGAAGGCGACACGCTTGTAACAAAATACATGACTTGTGTTTTCTTCTTGAGTGCTTGGCTTGATGTTAATGATCACCGTTCTGTAGAAACATAAAATAAAGCTTTACTTCATCTCTTTTGTTGTTTACATGACAACAACCCAATATGAAATGCTGCCTTCCTGTGAGAAACATCTGCTGCTGTTTTCCATAATGAACTTTTAGTTATAGTTTTCATATTCATCTACGTTAATCTTGCCTTGCGTGTAGACAACGCAGTTTAGAAGCATGATGATGGGGAAAATAGTTTTTAAGGTTTTAGTATACCTGCCCTTTGAAATGGACATTGAATTCATGCTGATTTGTGGCCACTTCTCATAAATGGCAACAGCTGCCTGAGGGATTATTTTATTTTTATTGAAAGGCCAGGGGGAGGTACAGACCGACTCAAGTGGGTTTACTCAGGTGAAGCTGTCATATCGGCACTCATCTCACTCACATAGACACATGCAAGCATTTTCAAAGGCTATTTACGATGGAGCGGAGTTTGCTTTCACAGAAAATGGATTACCAGCCAGGATCTATAATAACTAAGAAAATAAAGAGAGCATAAAAACAGATGCATTACAGAGGACTGACTGAATGTCAAGATTATTAAATCAGATCCCTCATGTTTCAGTCTGAAAGCAGAGCAAAACTCGTGGCCGATTTCACCTCGTCTGTTTATTGGTGCCGTTCTTAAAAGTTTACATATTGCAGATTTAAAGACATAAAATTCAAATCAGTTCTCTACCCCAAATGCTGCCAAACATAGAAACGTATTTTCTCCCAGCAAGTCAGAGCTAAGCTACCTTTATGTTTGCAACTTCTTTCCTCCTGCAGCTGCGTTTCAAGGAGGTGCAAAGTTTCTTCCAGCCTTTCTCATTAAAGACTAATGCCGGGTACGTTTTTGGTATGGCGCTGGCATAGCTGCACTTTGAGGTCATAATTAGCCTCATATAATGACAGGTGTGCCCCACCAGAACATTCAGGCTAATTGAATATGGAAATATACTATAATAATGCTGACCTACGTGATTATGACATGATCTGCTACTAACTGTGCATCCCTATTTGTGGAGTGACAAATTAAGCTCCTTTGTATGCGGAGCTGTGCCTCCACTCATTTGAATACAGGCTAGGCTAGTTTTTGCTGACATTTTTCATTTTTTTATGGCTTTTGCACGACTCCTGCTTCTTTGCTCAGATTCTGGTTCGGTCTTGGAGTAAACGTTCATGTATTCTCCCCTAATCATTGGCTTAACAGACCTTTTGATGGAGAGCATTACTTATTTCGAGACAGGTTCTTCAAAAAATAGAAAATAAATAATGGAGCTTGTTTTATAAAACCTGCAGATTTTTCTTTCTTTCTTTTTGGCTTCACCTAGTGTCTTACTATTTTATCTCCAGCTTCAGAAATATTGATGGGTTTGGTGCTTCACATTTTATAAAAAGGAGTTTGGCTTTACAACTTGAAGTTTATATTGAAACATAATTTTAATTTTCAACACTTGGTACACCCAGATACTGCTGAGATAAGGTTACTGCAAGTACTTTGGAATTATTTTGAGATGGGAAGATCACAGATGTAAAATCTGAGATGAAGTGAACGCCGTGCAAAGGTGAGAGAATATTGTTGGGTTTTTTTTAAACGTAAACATAATTCTGCAAGAAATTACATAGCTTGTAAAATGTGAAAATCAGATAGTTGTACACAATTTTATATTGCTGTATTTCGAACTCTTAATTTTCTGACTAAAAATACTTGTGAAAGTGACCTGCAGACGGCCTCATTGAAAGAGGTGAGGGCTGCAGCCATGCGGGTCATGTGAATCTCTATGGTCAGAAGTTGGTCAGCGTGTAGCTTTATTACATTTCTGTGGTAGGTGATTGAAAGGACTCTCGGTATCAAGGTCTTTTTATTGCTCTGATTAGAGACAAATTGGGATTTCCTTCCCAGCTCAATTTGCAATAATTCTCAATTCAGAGGTTTTCCACTCAATCATTGTTGATGTGATTCTGCTGCTGGGTTGTATGTTCCTTAACTCTGCTGTAGTAACACTGTGGTCTGTTCATTGTTTCCTTTTTTTACACATACAAAGATGACACCAAATGAAGTGGGCTCACGAAGAAGTTAGATTTCATCATGTTAAAACAAATTAAGAGAAGCGTAAACGTGTTGCTATTAAATACGACAGGAAAACTGTTTCTTTAGTTGTATCTCCAAAGCTCTTTGGCACATGCAATGAGGAACCAGTTCCCATGTTCCTTTTTCAATCATTTGGACAACATTGGAGAAAGACATTCTCCTCATAATTTTTTCTCTTTCACCACTAAGGGCCAAATCTCTGCTCAGGGATGATGGGAGCCATGTGATAACTACTACATCGAGCATTACAAAATGTTTAAGTGAAATGGTCCATGTAGTTTTGTAAAGGTTTTTTTTTTTTTTTTTTCACATTCAACCCAGGAATGGCATCAAGAATGAGCATGACCACAAGTTTGACTTTTCAGTCAAACCTTTCAGTTTGAATTGATTTATACAAAATCGAGTTTAATCATTTTAATTCCAATTTTCTACTGAAATGCAAATACATGACAACAACCTTGTGACAATTTAATCAAGCTTTTGAATTTCATTATAACAGAAAATATTTTACACACAGGACGAAGCAAATCAGCCTTCAGAAATCAATCAGAATTACAGGAATGTTTCTTTTTGTTTAGCTATGCGCAAAGACTTTCTGACAAATGCAAAATGAAAATTTTATTTTATAAAATATTATTCTTAAAGTAAATTAAAACATTAAATGTGTCATGAAGCTGCTGAGATAATAAGACCAGTAGATGACTAGGGTTAAAACTTCAAGTTGAATTATTCTTTTAATAATTGTAAAAAATTGCCATTCGTCTATTTCTGTTATCACTTTAAGCCTTAAATTATACCACACAATGTGTTTTATTGTATATTTATTTCATAATTTTGTTCATTAGTCCTCCCTTCAGTCCATCCACTTTGTGTTGAGTATGGTTTTGCTTTAATTTATCATTCAAAATTAGTTACAAACAATTACAAAGTAGCAACCAATAATGTCATAATGGCCAGTAAATACAACACCTTTCAAATAACCTAATAACTCTGGTCGCTTAAAATAAAACCAATAATGTAATGACGCATTACATATTTTTGCATTTTTGTAGTAAGTTATTGCATTGTAGGTGAAATACTGAGCAAAAATGCAATACATTTGGGTCAAATAAACACAGTGTTCGACAAAGTATTTCTTTAATAACCTATTCGTACATGTAATTGCAATACTTTCATATGTAAACCAATTAACACAATTCTAAAGCAATATTTTCTGCAACACATAATTCTCAAATTGAGTCTTTAAACCATATTGAGGACAGTGCCGCATAAATCAAATACTTGAGTTAATTATCATAATTATTCCCTTCAACAAAAACTGTTAACTACCATAATAAATGAAAAACTTTTTATTATGTTATTTGTAGTTTATTGAATTATAGTTGGCTTTTTTCCAGGTGAAATGGCCAAAATTGGGATGAAATTGCTTTATTGGCTGCTACACAAAACCACATTTCTGTTTTTAAGTGGTTCACAAGTGAAGCAAAAGGGGGGGAAATGTTTTTAATCTTGCTATTTTATCCAGAATCTGTCGTGTTGTAGTAATTTTTGTATCTTTGCCACTTAGAGGCAAAGATGACAATGATGATAACTTGAAGCATTCATAAAATTTGAGATTGAGGAAAGCAGAAAGTTTGTGCTGGATGCTGTAGCTTCTGTCTCTCTCTTCGTCCCGGCAGCCACCAGCACTCCTTTATGGTTTGGACAACCCACTCTCTACTCGCTGCCTGTCCGACTTACCACCTGACAGGGTAAATGTACAAGTACATTGCCTGTGCTTTGTGTCACTGTGATTGTGACTGCTGTTTAAACCATCCATGTTTAGTGGTACTGCTGTTCACAAGCTCCTGCTAGACTTAGTGAATCATCATCATGTCCATGCAAGACGTGACCTTTTTACCAGTCCCATATCTGAGTGTTGCCCATTTGTCTGTAGCAGACCTTCAGCACATCTTGTATATCTATTTTTACCTAGGTTTCCTTACGCCTTCTAGTGCAGTTTGCATCTTCATGTGCTTTTTTCTTTTTTCTTTGCATTTCCTGTGAATTTACCTTTTTTGGGCTTTCTGAGTGTTTATCGGTTAAGCATGTCAGTGGAGTTAAAGGTCAAGTCACTAATGTTTACTAATGTTTATATATCAGAAGCTTCAAACATCTTTGACTTAGAGGTGAAGCCTTGAAGAAAGATTCCAGGTGACCTTCAGTCACCTCAAATTTTCATGATGTGTTCGAGGGCAAAGACCCGAAGTGGATGGAGGTGACGCACAACATTTGATTAATCGCCTTCTGTTGGACTTGGGGGTCACTTCAGCAGATCCATGCCATAAAGTTCAAGCTATTTGAAAAGAAATTATAAGTTTCCATCCCTTTATAGTTTTAATAACATTCAGTAAATGGTAAAATATTACTACATTCTTTTAATTTCAAATCAGTGACTTAATTATACAACAGAAACTGTTTTTTATTTCTAATTTATTTTTGTCTCTGTTAATGTAAAAGTAATTTTCTCGCTTTTTAGAAGGAAAATCACAGCTTAGGATGTTTTCTTTTGTAAATTAAAACATTTCTCAGCTTTGCAATTTTTTTTTTTTTTTTTTATATTTTTTTTTACTGCAGTCGCTGAAATACCATGTTAATAACATGCTTTTTTTTATTTGATACATAATCTTTGGCAAAATTTCTATTGCTTAATCAAATTATCTGGTTAAGATTTAGTTTTGGGAAAATCTTTTTTTTTCACCTTTTCACTCTGGGTTTTTGTAGTTCATGATGACATCAGTTTGCCAAAATCCCACCATCTTGTTTTACCACCATGTATTACAGCTCGCATTTATTTAAACTTTAAATTCAGGTCATCTTGCAAAACGGAGAGTTGTAATAAAAGTAAGTTTTTGAAAATATTTTCGGTCATTTATAATTATTTTAAGAAAAAGCATCAACAAAATCAATTTAAATCTGATTTATTATTTTAAAACTGAGAATTTTACTTTCAAGTGCTACTTTTACTTTAGTTTTCCACCTTGTGAGATTTTATTGTTGGACCTGTAAGAAAGTGTTCCCCGTAGCTTAATTCGTCTTTGTTTTGAACTAATGAAGCAACCTTCTTTCAGCCAGCCGACCAGCAATATGAGCGCAGCACTGCCGAGGAGGTCACAATAGTGCTATTGAAATATATTGTGCTATTCTGACATTTAAACTATTAAACAGTAAAAATGAAATGTTCCACTAAATCTCCTCGCATCTTAAATTTAAAGGAAAAAAATGAAATTTCCTTTAAAACTCAGGGAATCTTTACCAGTGTTAAAAACCTCTCAAATGTTCAGCCAGGCGAGCATTTTGAATTACTTCATTATATAAATAGTCTATTCGAAAAGCATTAGTCTTCTCCATCTGACGAGCGCTGCCTGCTCTTAGCCCTTTTTGAAGACTCGCATTTAAAACCCTGCTGAGCCAGACATTTGTGTCGACGGATATTTGATCAAAACCAAGCCTATCTCCTCATGGAAATGAACACTTTTAAAACCACCATGCAACATTCATTCACTACCCTGTTACCTCAATATGCTCCTAGAGGAATAGTTGTAATATTTTAATCCTGGTTTTCATTCAGTATTTATGCACATTCTGTGTGAAGAAGCTTTTAAGCATTTTTTTTTCTTGAGATTTCTTTTTTCTGTGTTTTTATTTAAATGTTTCTTAAAACAAATGGGAATGGCTGACCTGTTTGGGTTATTCTGCAGATTAGTTATCCAATCAAAATTAGCTCCATTCTATTGTGTGTTTACATTTTTCTGTATAAATGTTTGCACTGTATATGCCGAGAATATTCCCTTTGGCACAGTGGGACATTTTTCACACATTTATTCTCTGTGGAGAAGTTAGACTTTGCACCATGTTACATCACAGTGTTGAGGTCCTCCTGGTATCATAATCTTTATCCCTTTACATGCTTTTAGTTACACAGTTATGGAAAAAAACGAATGTTTTGATTATGAAAAACGGTGCAATACAAGCCGAAAGGCCTTTACAAGCCAGATTGATTACAATGTCGCATCTGAAGACATAAACGCCACGTGAAATCACTTCCAGAATTTCGTCGGTTCCTCTCATCTGGAAACCTTAACGATTGCACAATACCTCACATCACAGTCATTCTAAAAATATTTATTCTTTTCAAATGATCTTTCATTTTCCAATGTAGCTCAGAGATGATTTACTAAATAGAGCAGCAGCTTATCTAAACAGAACGCTTTGTCACTCATTAGTATTCTGCTTGAGTCAGAGGTGTCGCCACATGTGAAAAGACACCAGTATGGTTGGTTTATCATCAGCGATAAACCAACAATAACTATTTATTGTTATTGCTTATAAAAAAAAAAGTCCTTTGAATTCAGCTTTATTTTGAATTAAGTACCTTATAAATATTGGATTAAAATTTTCCAAACAAAACTTTGTGAATGTGAATTTTTACTGTAACTGGGGAATGTTTTTACTTAATGTTGACTAAAATGACAACAATCACACAAGTTCTCTTCACTGACCGTCATTTCTCAGGACACACAGGTAGCATACTGCTTACTGCGTGCAGCATTGAGGCCACACCCCCTACATGCACTGTGCATTTCTGCAGCTCATGAACAGATTTATTAAAGCTTGGATTACCGAGGGCACCTTCCACTGCCTGCAGCGCAACACCGGTGTAGCCAGACATTTGAGTTCATGGATTCCATACCCTGCATCCACAAAGTACATATTGTTAAATATTCAAATGAATAAAACAGAAAAAATGCATAAAGTGAGTTAGACTCCTGCTGGTTCCAAACTTCTTTCCTTTACCAATAATGGAGACCACTGAGCTCACTGGGACCTTTAAAAACAGAAGTTTCCCCATTGGGCCTCAAGACCATCTTATCTTAGATCCCTTTGATTTTATGCTCGTTGTTTGACCTCTGACCTACACTGTCAGCTGTGGAGCCATGACAGGTGTGTGCCTTTTTCAAATCAAGTTAAATCAACTGAATTTACCACAGTTGGAATCCATTTTAAGGCATAGAAATATCTTAAGGATGATCACTGCAAAACAACGGTTGTGCATACTTACATTAATGATTTTTCCCCTCCATCAGTAAAATTTTGAATAAGCCTGTAACATAAAATATAGAAAAAGTGAATTCTTTCCATATGCTCTGTAAAGGGAAGTTTGAAATTATTGGGTAAACAGATCTGTGGTGTAACTGCATCAGAAATCCTCTCCAGGGAGAATGGCATTACGCTTCATCGAAAAACTATATATAAAAACAAAACAAACAAAAAAACTACAATTGGTATTGGGCTTTCTGTTATGAAGGAAAAACTTTCTCTGTTCACAGCGTTACTTTTTACTTTGGTACTGGAGTTTTGATCATTTCTATGAAATAATACCTAATAAAACCAGTAATAATGCCCAGATTGAAATTACCGGAAATAATATCACATCTCGGTGTAAATCAGCCTGTTTGATTTGAAACATTTTAATTTATTTTTTTAAACTTGCATACAAAGTTTTGAAAGATGCTTTTGGAAGTTGAGTTTTCTCTGGTTATGGAATGAAATAAAGGCCTTTTGATCTGTTTTGCTGATCAAAAGTTTTGATTTTATTCAAAACTGAACAATTCTGATTTTCAGCTATTTTTTTTATTATTATTTGTCACTCATCAGGAGCTCTTTAGAGATTAAGGCCTCATCCAAGGACACTTTGATAGATTGAGGAGGACAATGAGACCGAAACACTTTGATAGGAAGGCTCAGAAACCGGGTTGATTCACTCCATATTGGAAATATTTTGTGACAATCCAGCTACGCAACTTTTTACCACAGTTTTTTTTTTTTAGAGGTTATCGTAAAAATTGTAATTTGTTTTTCTTTCAGATCCCTCGTGGAGGACGACGACGCTCACATGAAAGTCGCTCTGGGCTGCAGTGAGATGGGCATCACTACTCACCTTCAAGCATCGAAGACTGGAAACACACGATTTTTTACAAGCAATACACACAGCTCTGTGGTTCTTCAGGTGAGAGCGCACACTGCTTCATGAAAAAAATTAATAACATGAGTTTAATCAGGGCCATTAGGGTTTTGCTTGTCTGTTGGTTTAGTGAGTTCAGCCTGAGTTTTACACTTTACTACAGGTAGGAAATGTTGCATAACCTTTAAATAGACTTCCTCATCTTCCATACATGCATATTGTGAAAGAAATTTGTTGGCACTGCTGTTAAAGATGTAAAATGTAAATAACTTTAATGTTTAATGACCTTTTTTAAAAATTCAACCTACAATTTCAGTACATTTATTCAGTGGGGAAATAATTGTTTAAAAAAGGAACAGTCCTCTCTTCACATTTCACAATGTTTGTCACACAAAAGGAAATATGATCTCTGACTCCTGTTTTATAAGCTGAGCCCAAAAGTATTCATATCCCTGGCAGATTTAGATTTAAAGTCATTTTTATTCATCTGAGAAGTTTGTTTTTGTTAAAAAATGGCAGAGGAGTCTCTCAGAAGATAGTAAAAATAATCTAGAAGTAGTACCAAGTTTGATGTTTTACATTTTATTTTAAAAAATATGACTTATAGCCTCTTCTAAACGGTGTAAAAATCATTTTTGTGGCATTACACCAGTTAAACCCTGTTCATAATTCCTTAGCAGCTTTCTGCCTGTTTGTACTTGTGTTTTGAGGGTTTTATCTTTTGGTGAATCCTTATTCATCATGGGAACGTTTTTTATTTATATTTTGTTTAGGCCATAAATTCCAGATTATTTTCCCCCTGAAAGACCTTGTAACAACATATTTTAAGTTTTCTGTCAGAGGGTAGTAGATTTTTAGCATTAAAAGAAAAAAGGCCCTCAGAATCACAGATCCACCACCGTACTTTACATATTTATTCTCCGTTTAGCGCCAGCCCTAACTGAAGCGCTAAAAATGCTTTCAGTTTTACTTTTGTGGCCGTAGAACAGAAAAAGGTTGTTGTTATCTGACAGTATTTACTGGTTGTTATGGAGACAACATGTTTTATGTGTGCTTGTGTGATGAATTTGATTATATTTGATAAAATCTAATGTTTGTTGCTCGTTTCACAGTTGTTTTTATGATGTAAATCGTTTGAACTGCCTTATTGCTGATGTGTGCTACATAAATAAACTTGACTTGACTTGAGCAAGTATAAATCGACTGAAATGTAAATATGCTTTAGTTATATTTAGAAATTTAAAAGTGATTTTTGTGAGTTTGAACAATTAAAATTTATTTGTTAAACAACTATTTCCCAATATTTGAAATATTGAATAAAGGCTATCAGCCTAAAGGTTGGACATTTTCAGCCCTCTTGGTAAAACATTGTGCATTTCTTGTTTTGTTTGTATTTTTTAAATGAAAGAAATATATTTTAGGTTTTTTTTCCCCCACATTTATCTATGTCTACGTCTGTTTAGTGCCTTTTTTATTTTCTGCAGAAGGAATGTTTATTCATAATGATGGCCTACCCTGCATGTCAGCATTGATTGGTGTAAAGTGAGGATTGGCCTGAAATGTTGTGGTCCCTGCTGTTTGCTGCAGCGGTTGTCCTTGGTCACCAGCTTTCTTTCAAAATGAGAAACCGTTGGCTCCTTTGGCTGTTCATTATTCTTTGCTGTCAATGCACACTGCGGGGGAATGATAATGATTTTTCTAGCCTATCTCCCACCTTATACTCAGATCCTGGAATGTGTTTGTTTCTGGAGGTGAATTTTTACGTTAAAATTCACCCCGCTCTAGCACCATTGACTTGATTTCATGCTTTCAGGTTATTTGCATAAGCCACCAAAACCCCGTCTCATTCGATATAGTAGGTATAAAAAATCGGTTGTGCAAAAGCGAGGGGCAATATCAATAATTTACCTGAGGAAATTACAAAACTGGTGAGTTAATTTTATTTCTGTCACCAGGAGCCTTGGTAAGCACGTGATCTTCTTAGTCTGTTATTGACTCAGCTGAGGAGTCACTGGATGAGGGGATAAAAAGCCGCTACTTAATTTAGGTCCCCTAAGCTGAAGCCAGAAACACTTCCTGCTCGTATAACTCTCACCTCCCTTCCCTTTGGGATTCAGGGATTTGATCAGCTGAGAATAGAAGGTTTGCTGTGTGACGTGACGCTGGTTGCTGGGGACGGCGATGAAGCTTTTCCTGTTCACCGTGCAATGATGGCCTCATCCTCCGACTACTTCAAAGCTATGTTCACAGGTGGGTCTGCAAACTCTGCCTCTCTGACCAGAGCGTGCACTGATCAGAGGGGCGCTGAAGCAGAAATTAAACAGATGCATGTCACGTATGTATGTGGGTTGAGTTTTACTCTGAACCCCAGTTAGTGCATTGAGAAATTGCTTCATGCTCTTCCCTGTATTAGGAATTACTTTTAAATTGATGTTTTAGCAGTTTTTCCTATCCAGTAAAGAAAACACACACACAAAAAAAACTGGGGTTTAACCTGGAAATTCAGTAGTAAAGGAAAATCGAAAACCTTTAATCAACATTATAAAGTTTATTAAAGGGATAGTTGGAACTTTTCAAAGGGACATTTTGTGAAAATATTATCAATAAAAGTTTGTTTATATTCAGTAAATTGATATATTATTTATACGTGAGTTAATTTAATAAAATAATTTATACAGCACCAGTTGACGACTTAACATGTCAATAATTTATATGCATATGATTGAGTCACTTTTATTAATATATTAATTATTAGTAACATACATTCCAGGTGTGTTAAACATTTTAACCATTTTTAGATGATTTTAACTGGTATAATTAACTGAACTTGATACAAGAAGCTGCTTTTCCTTATTTATAATAGACAACAGTCAAGTCAATGTCATAAATAGGTAACGCGTTAGCTTTAATAACATAAAGCTACATACTTTATAAAGTGAAATCAGTAATACTTTTATAACAAATTTATCATGATTTCTTGGTTAATGTCAAGTTGTTATAACAAAGACATTTTGAATAATGTCAACTTTGTATTCATGAAGACTTACTCATGTTCATGACAAGTGTTATGTCATGTTTATGAGGGTGTCATGACAGTCTCATGCACAACCCATCAAATAAAGTGTTACCCATAATTAATTACAGATTTGAATATTCTCAACTTTTTCGATGATTAAATTCCTATAATGACTTTTAAAAGCTCTTTATAAAGTCAACAAATCGTTTTTTTTAAAGAAGAAATGCAGAAAGTTAATTTTATTTGTTTTTTTCTTTAGCATCTGATTTTATGTTTAATCTATCCATGTATTGTTTTTTTGGTAATGTGCGTCTCTTTAAAGGGACCAACAAATACAATGCATTATTATTATTACTTGTGTGCTTTTTAATGAACAGGAATCGCAAAATCAATCATAAAGTTGATTTTTACTTTATGCAAAATGTAATTTTTTTCTTAACTTGACAAGTAGCACCAGCACTGGGGTTTTCCCATCATGCAGCATTATTACGTGGGGATTTGGAGCCTTCTCTTCTCTCCACCTCGCCTGCATCGGAATGTGTTCAGCTGGTTTCACAGCTATGTATAGCTTCTATAGCTCCATCTATATGTGTCTGAACAGCTTCACACATTTGTGGGTGGTGGCAATACTTCAAGCTGCGTTACCAAGGAAAACTCTGATCCACAGATAACTCTGCAGTAGGGCTGGAAAACTGCATGGAAGTATGATATTGCTAAATATTGCGATAACAGTAAAGATTGAATTTAACCCACATTTTTCTCATGGATCCATGGATCTTTTTGTCAAAATGTTCACTCCAGTTCTTTGTAGCTCCTGTCACCTGGATCAGGTTTGGGAATAAAAACAGTGAAAGTTCATTAATGTGACTAAGTATGTTGGCAAACAAACAATATAACCACTTAAACATTTCACTCAAGCAGTTCTCGGTATGTAAAATATCTCAATTGCAACAATGACAGTTGGGTGAGAAGTATTGTCGACATATTGCTCTTCTCCACACTGTAATTTATTCGTCTTTAAACCTGCAGGGGAGAGTGGCGATAAATCCAATCGTCTTAGCAACACAGTTCCACGTCTCAAGTTGCCTGTCAGTTTACTTTGAGAAGAAGTCACTATTGTTTTCTGATTGTTGTAATTATGCAGTCGCTTGTGGACTTCAGATTCTATAAAGTCCCAAGTACAGTAGTTCATAATATAATGAAATGTCCAAAAACAAGTTTTTTTTTTCTCCACTTTCTGTCAACACCTTAATAACATCCTGGTTAATTTGTCACTTTATCTTTGAAAAGCAGCCGTGTATAAATGCAAAACTTTACATTTTTCCCCTCATTGAGATCCGTCTGGTCTCCACTGTAGCTTTTCTGATAACCCAGTATGTCGTAACAGGCCCTTTTCAAAGTAAAATTGAATACATTTTTTAAAATAAATTTAGAAGAGTGAGACCACGTTGAGGCCATGGATCACCTGCTAGTTTCAGGTCTTTCTAAAGTTCTCTGAGAGCGCCGCTCGTCTGTCGAAGAAATCCTTTGATTATTATTCTGACCTGTCTGTCAGAAATCGGATGAGGGGCACCTGGCCGTGGGTGGCTTACTCTGAAATGTTGATCTCTCCATTTCAGAATTACGACTCCAACAGCGCTCACTGAGGCATTCGCAAGTTTAGAAGTGCAGCTGGTGTCAGCGCTGTTAGAATATTTAGCAGAAGTTAGAAATTTACCTGAAAACTTCTGTACTTTTACCAGTCATACCACTCTCTGAAGTACCTTTGTAATGAGAAATATTTAATAGACCATGAGTTAATACTAAACCAGCCACTCACCAATTTCAGCTCATTTCTTGGGTTTCATTTCTTTTTTTAAAATGTTTTACGACTTATTTCTTGTGTCATTCTGATTTTTACCCATAACTTAATTTGATAACTAATTTGCTGCAGACATCCGGTCAAATTTTTATGACGATGTCTTCATTAAACAGAGAAAACTGTTGTTTACCCATTACTCATTTTAGATTATTTGGTGACAAAAAGCTCTGATTTAAAGAGCTTGTCTTAGTTGGTGTCTGTTGAAGAGCTGCTTGGAGTGAAGGGTACTGATCTCCAGTGGCTCCTGTCTCTGATTTATTATTGTAATGAGTAGAACCACATTTAGTCATTTGTTCTGTTGTGTTTTTTTCCACCTACTCCCCCATGATGCAGGTGGAATGAAAGAACAGGATTTGATGTGCATCAAGCTTCACGGAGTAAACCGAATAGGCCTCAAGAAGATCATCGACTTTATCTACACAGCAAAGTTGTCGCTCAACATGGAGAATTTGCAAGACACACTTGAGGCTGCAAGTTTTTTACAAATCCTTCCTGTGTTGGACTTCTGCAAGGTTTTTCTCATTTCTGGGGTAAGGAGACAACAAAGGAGCTGTTGCATGTAAAAAAAAAAAAAACTTTGTGAAGAGCTTCAGCAGCTTGTTGTTGTCGACACAAAGTGTGAGGGAACATATGAAAGTCAGAATAATCGCAATGAATACTAAAAAATGTGTTCGTGACTAACCACAGGTACAATAGCTTTCATACATCTATTTTCAAGATCTTGTCATTTTATCACAGCCACTAACTCCAGTGTGTTTTTTCAAGGTTTTGTGCGATAGACCAACACAAAGTAGAGTTGGTGTATAAAAGGATCCTATAAAGTAGTCTGCAGAGACACTTTTTAATGTGTGAGATTTATCGCTGCAAGTCTATAAATCTAGCTGCAAGTCTCTACCAGTTTTTTATACCCAGAGATTTTTTGCTTCTTTGCAAAACAACTGGAGCTCAGCCTCAGTATATGTGTAGACATTAACTTTCAAGTATTGCTAATATTTTTGAAGTAGATGTATGTCTGGACTTTGACTGGGCCATTGTACCACAATATGCTTTAATCTAAACCAGTCATTTGTAGCTCCTGCCCTATGCTAAGGGTGCACCATGTCTCCAGTCTGTTGCTAGCTCCAGCAGCTTGTCTTCCAGGATTGCCCCTTGTTGCACTCCGTCCCCATGGCATGATGCAGCCACCAGGTTTTAGTTTCTCAACAATGGGTTGAGTTATGACTGAGATTAGATTTAACTCATTTTTGTTATTATTTGCAATGAGTTTGTTGCCCTGTGTTTCATTTATGGATGAAAAGGAGGCTGAATATAGAAGCATGCCACACTTTTCAGTTTGTGTAAAAGCACAAAACATGCTTGTGTTGCTCTCTTTTCATTTTTCAGTTATCAGCTGCTTTTCTGTCACATCAAATCCCCAAAAACTCCTGTTTTGGTGGATTTTAGTGACAAGATGTACAAGTGGATTAAATACCTTGTTTACAATCCACAAACTCAATCTAGCTCTTTCCCTTTGTGATAGCCAGCCATCTTAGCTGCTGCTGAAGGTTGCCAGGTTTTCTACGACTTACTCTGCTGCTGATTTTGCAGGTTTCACTCGACAACTGTGTTGAGGTGGGGCGAATCGCCAACACGTACAACCTGACGGAGGTGGACAAATATGTCAACAACTTCATCCTGAAGAACTTCCCCTCCTTACTAGGCACAGGAGAGTTTGTCAAGCTCCCGTTTGAACGGCTGGCCTTTGTGCTGTCCAGTAACAGCTTGAAACACTGCACTGAGTTAGACTTGTTCAAGGCCGCCTGCCGCTGGCTGCGCTTCGAGGACGGTCGCATGGAATATGCTGCAAAGCTCATGAAGAACATTCGCTTCCCCCTCATGAACCCTCAAGAGCTCATCAATCATGTACAGACAGTGGATTTTATGCGCACAGACAACACTTGTGTCAACCTTCTCCTGGAAGCTAGCAATTACCAAATGATGCCCTTCATGCAGCCAGTAATGCAGTCTGAACGGACAGCCATTCGCTCGGACAGTGCCCACCTGGTCACTCTGGGGGGCGTTCTGCGCCAGCAGCTAGTTGTCAGCAAGGAGCTGCGGCTCTTTGACGAGAAGGCCCACGAGTGGAAGGCGCTGGCTCCCATGGACGCACCCCGCTACCAGCATGGCATCGCCGTCATCGGCAACTTTCTCTACGTTGTGGGCGGCCAAAGCAACTACGACACCAAAGGAAAAACGGCAGTGGACACGGTGTTCCGGTACGACCCTCGCTACAATAAATGGATCCAGGTGGCGTGCCTTAATGAAAAACGAACCTTCTTCCACCTCAGCGCTCTCAAGGGACATCTCTACGCTGTAGGTGGAAGGAATGCTGCTGGGGAACTTGGTGAGTTCAAATCCACCATTTGGTTTATTTCTGTATTTTAAATCAAGCACATTGTTTTCACAAGGGCAACATAAGTATGACTGACTTTTGTTAAGAGCAGATCATTAGATGAACAGAATTATTTTCACAACAAACTCCATATCAGTTCAATTTATGTTGTGCCAATTCACAAGGCATAATTCAATCATAGTTTAAGTTTCAAGAGGCCACCAAAAGTACTCCATAATGCAAACATACAGTCAGGTTAGAACTTTAGGAAAAACCTGAGTAAGAACAGCATGAGGCTGATTCCAGGTCTGATGAAGTATAAAACGCAGGAACCAGTCCATGTTTCTCACTAAATCAGACTCATTTTCACTTTGGATGTTTTAAAGGGAGGATTGTACCAGAATATATTGATAAAACAAACAAACAAACAAAAAAATCAATAAATAACTGTTCCTCCAGGATTTTGTGATTGTTTTACTGTTTGTTTGCAATCAAAATGACAGACTTTGTGGTTCCAATTTAGAAATGCTTGTAAGGAGTTTTTACAATATTTGCTGTAATATATGATGTTAACTTTTTATCACTCGCCGTATCAATTACAGATTCAATGTTTTTGAGCAATTTTGAGAAAATGTCCACAACCAGATTTGTTGGTTTTGTGTGAATTTGGCAGATTTGTGAAAAACTGGAAGGACTTGATGTAATTTGGAGCCTCGAGGGTCAAATAGGAAGAGTTTGACACCTTTGCACTCGATGTTTAAAAAATCTAGTTTCTTCTTGTGTTTTTGATAACTTGGAAAGCTTAGCCATCTCAAAAGAGTCCAAACACATCAGGCTTTATAGTGGCACTCGGTGCTGACTCACTCACTGAGGATGAAGTAATCGCCTTCGGGAGAATGCCAACAATTTTATTTTTAATAGAATCAATTTTATTTAAGAAGAATCCCATAAAGTCATTACCGCTGAGTGCCGGGGGAATTGATGGCTCGTCTGAGCTATGGCTGTAGGTTTGGCAACTGTACTTAAAAGAAACCAAGGATTATTCTTTTTCTCCTTTATGAATAATGAAAAATAGAATGTTGTAGCTTGGCGAAGGGTCTTTTTCTACAGCAGTAACTATTATGTCCATGGTGAATATGACTCTGATAGATGTGTAGAGAGACATTTTTTAGTTACTAGTAACAGATGTTACTGTAAAATAAGACTTGTAATTCTGCAAACTGAAAAATCATATTATCTTTGAGAACAAAAACTGAAAAATGTGTAAGTTGTTGTATTTTACAATATGTTAACTCAAGCAATAATCATCCTGAAAATACAAGCAGTTCTGTTCTCTTTTCCTTTGACTTCAGGGGGAAAAGAACAACGACAGAATAACTGCACAGCGATTAGGGAATTGGATTGTGATATTAATGCTTCCAACAGTCTGTGACCTTTAGCATCTTGGGCGCTATCATCAGTGCCGGACGTTGGCATCTGCTGTGGTGACACTCCATCCAACAGGCTGAATATTGTGATGGCATTCAGAGGATGCATTTATGATCATTGGAAATGCCAGCAGACAAACACTGCTTTCCAAACAGTCCTTTTATATTATTAAAATCCACTGATACTGTGATATTTACATGTTGGAGAGCTTTTACTTATTTCCCATATATTGTTAAAAATTCTATCTTTCCAGTGAATTTTTCCTTTGTTTGCAAACATCGCAGTGGCGCACACACAAGGACGCTAATGTTGCTACCTGTAGGTCTTGAAAAATCTGTAGATGCATGTCGTTTATCATTATCCAGGTCCGGTAAAGAATGGAAAGCAGAAACCAGTATGAACAAAATGTTAGTTTCCAGGCTTTATTGTTTCTTCTGAAACTAAAAGACATTTCAACTTCACCTGGTTTAGGCATCAAACAAAACACTGAGACTATCAATTTCTTATGGGCTAAATGTGTTTCAATAACTGTTTTTAATGTAAAATGTAAGAATAGTTTTATTTTAAAGTGGGTTTAACTTCACAACATTCTTCTTCTTCCATGATTTGTAGAACATACAGACAACAAAACTCAACTATGTAATTACATTTTAATCTTTAAAATTTGAGTCCAGAAAATTGTACAATATTGAAAATATCTAAGTGACCCAAGAAAAGAAATGAGTCACTTTCAAGATAAAAGATGATCAGATTTGTGGTCATTTGAGTTTATTCTTTTTTTGTTTTTAGATTTTTGGGGGGTTTTTTCTCACCATGGGGCAGTACAAAATATCTGAAGAACTGGTCATGGTACAAGCGCTGTAAAATAATTTAAATCAACAACAAGCACCTTTAATTTGACATGAATATTTAGTCTTTAAAGTGCTTGTTTAACATGATAAATCTATAAGTAGTATAAAATAAATTACCTCAAATATCCTCCCAATCTGCTTACAGAAACACACCAATACATAAGATTGTAGCGTCTTTGTCCTGGAGAAGGGTAATTTGCTGTTCTTCTTCTGTGCTGGTGCGTGTGACATTGAGTTGAGACCGGCCTGAAGCTTTGACAGGATCAGTACTGACAGCGACTGACACGCCCTTCAGAGTTTTAAGTTTTGGCAAAGTCGTTCTGTCTGAAACTTCCTGCTATAACACTATTTTCTTCTATTTATAATTATATTCCATTCTTAAAACTAACTTTATGAGCAGATCAGTCTATGTATATGTTTGTTTATATGTTTTCCTTGCAGTCGGTTGGTGCCTAGTAACCAATCAGGGACCTCTGCACCCGTAGCCTTAAACCACAAAGAGGTGCCACCCAATACTTAAATCCGGCCATATAACTCCAGCAGACCGGACCGGGAGAGGAGCTGTCTTCTATTTTGGGTTATAATTAGACCAAAGAACAGAGCCTGAGCTCACCGACTGTTCACACAACTGCCTTATTCAGCTTTACGTTCCACTGCCTTCGCGCTGCATGTGGTTCAGGCCCGATGTATTTCTGGACGTGCCCTTCCCCTCCGCCACGTTTGTTTACTCTCGACGGGTCGTATGGGTGTGGTTTTATTGTTGCGTCTGGAATGCCCTGATTTTAGAAAAGGAAAGCTTAACAACGTGAAGACGGATTCACGGGGGGAATTTCTGCTTTAATGAGTACACACTGAGTCTTTCTGGCTCGCTTTACTGCCATCTCCCTTTAGGTTAATTTAGCTTCTTAAAATCTGAGAACAAATATGTATTTTGCTGTACGACTACTACTGCTTTTTTTTTTATTTGTGTAACTTAATTTATACTCAATTTGTCGGTTTTCTAGGCTTGAATTAGAATGTATGGGAATACAGACAATTCAGGCCACTGAGTTATTGCTGGCAGCTTCTACATTAGATTCATTCATCTGTAATTGTCTCATTGATTTCACAGAATCCTATAAAATTCTCTAAATCCACCTGCTGCTCTTTCTGCTCACCATCGATCAATTCAGTTTAAAACGATGTCTAGTTAAGTACTAGTGTCCTGAATGCAGTAAATAAAACTGCCTGTAGGTTTTCAGGATGTTTTCATCCTGTGATTACAGGAGAATAACTTGCTCATGTCTTTTCCATCCTTGGCGATGAAGAGCTATTGATGGCAGAGACTGAAGTGTGCTTTGAGCCTTGTTATGATCTTATTTCAAGCACAAAGTAATCTTGTTGACGCACCCTTGTTGCTTGTTATGGGGTCGTAACAAGCAACCGATCGCTTGTCTGTGATTATCGCTCGTGAATCCCAGCGCCCCTGTTCTTGGATATTTCAGATTTCTCGCTGAAGTATCCTCGGGCACATTAGGATAAAGAATCTAACAATCTCCCAATTTCCTGCGCAGTCAGTGGACGCAGCAGTGGTTGGCGGGCCATGGGGTGTGTTCTGTATTTAAGTCTGAGTTTTAGATCCCACACTGAGACCCTCCAAGGCCTCATTTGCTGCTGTTTGTCCTCTTTTAGTTGCGTCTTGACCCACTTTCTTCTAATACGGTCTTCTTTTCTTTTTTTTCTCTCCCCATCTCAAAGCTACTGTGGAGTGCTACAACCCAAGGACAAATGAATGGACGTATGTTGCCAAAATGAATGAGCCACATTACGGCCACGCTGGGACGGTGTATGGTGGTTACATGTACATTTCAGGTGAGTGTGTGCTGGGAGTCTGCATAGACCTTCTTATATTCTGAAGAGTAGAAAAGCAAAAAAGATGCATCATTCTGTATAATTAGCTCTTAAATTTTGTGACTGCATTTAGCAGGATTTTGATCATTTATGAAAGTCAAAACAAAAAAGAAATGTTGAAACGTTTAATTATATTGCTATTACATTTTCTGAACATTTTTTTTTTCATTGCTGTCACAAAATTTCCTGCACTCTCCACAAACTTCATTAAACTTGCTTCTAAATATGTCCATGCGGCACGGACATAAAGGGCCTTTACAGTCCACCCAAATGGCCAAATACATCACTAACATGCAGACCCTGGATGCTCAACACTTTAAATATAATACCTTACCAAATATGGCAAGAAAGCAGCCTTTACAACTGCAACATTGCACACGCTGGTATTGCTATGACAATTGTGATTCAGTGCATCTATTGTCTACTTGAAGACTTAGTTTGTGATCAGATGCTTGCTTTTGTCTGCTTGACTTGCCGAGTCTTAAAGAAAGTAGTCCGCTGTCGACACTCTGGCATCACACTTATGTCGTGGTGGAGGGTTTGGCGCGTGCGGTGGACCTTAGGGGGTGGATCTTTAGGCGTCACATTAACACTTGTTCCTGTGATTGGAAGTGAATCCCGCGGTATGGAGATGAGCCCTATTTTCTCAGTGTGACTAATCCAGAGCAACACAACAAAAGGGGCGAACGCTTCTGCTGGTGGAGGGGAATTCAGGAGGATGGAGCAGGAGAACTGAAGGAGGTGTAGGAGGTGTAATACACAACACTGTTAATCCCTCCTGGCCACAACAAAAATTACCCTCCTCCTGCGAGCGGCGGCGGGCGTTCAAAAGGCGTAAAAGCTGACCCTGACGTTCCCTGATGCTGAAAGTCAACATTTGACCACAAGCATTCCACAGCATTAAGTTATTCAAAGATGTTTAAAGTTTTTCCAATGAGGTGAGATGATTTGTACCAAATACTTGAACCAAAAAAGTAGCGCTAAATATGTAAATATGATGTATTTGGCGATTTGGGTGGACTGTAAAGGCCCTTTATGTCCATGCCGCATGGATATATTTAGAACCAAAAAGTAGCGCCCCCTTGTGTCAGTCTGTGAGTGGTTCTGGTATCGATTATTGAGGCAGGTTTTTTTCAGTCTGAGCTTATTTACACAAAAGCTGTATTTACCCTGGATATTTTTGTTGTTTTTTTGTTTAAAGAGGACATAACTGGTAGCTCCTCCCACTGCAGCAGTGTCGACTTGCGTCTCTCAATAACTGAATGCGGGAGAAAGTTGTCGTGAAAATAAAACTATAATCAATTAATCCATCTGTGCAACTACACATGACATGTAGAGTTGATGGAAAGCTGGAGATGGAATTGCAACAAATTTTAAATACATTTTTCATGCGATCGGGATTAAAATCTATTGTTCTAGATTTTAAATTACCAGTGCTGTTGAAATTCACCTGCAGTGAAATTAATAAAATTAGTGATAATTTTACTGCGTTTAAACCTGAGTATTAATCAGACACCCAGCCCCTGCAACAGGGATTGGGATTTTTATTTGTGCCTTAGAACATAAATGGTCACAACAATTGACCAAATATACTTTTTATGTGTGAAGAATCATCCTCACACTTTCTTCATAAAGAAGGAGTGAGTTAAAGTTAACAGAAATAAAGAGCTGTAGATAATATTAAATTGATATCAAACCAGTTTGAATGCAGAGCAGTCAACCTCTTCGACCCTAAAGTGCAACCTGCCTACTTGGACATTTCAAACCTGGCTTGGAACATTAAGAGGTAAATGGCTGAAACCCTGCAGGGGGGTAATCAGGCCCTCCTTCCTGAAAAAGGCTCCTAAAGAAAAAAAAAAACATCTATAATTTAAACGCTTTAGTCGTTGTGACTAAAATGTCACAATGAGTAAAGTTGTGACATTCAGATTTTTCCAAAATTTTGTTCCAGATTTAGACACCGAGTTGTGTGGAGAGGGTCAAGAGGCATATGGGCCTAATAATTATTGATCCACCACTTAGTGAGTCGATTTTCCCCTGATGAGTTCTGGCAAGTTATCAAGTGTTGAACAATCTGAATTCTCCCCCACTCATCAATACTAAGATTACTTTTTGACCTGTAAACACAGCAGAAAACAAAGTAGCATAATGAAGCTAAACAGGTAGTGTAATAAAACCTTTATGGATGTATTAGGAAAAAGTACAAATCTCTCTTTGGTTTCTTTTGGACTCAAAAACTTGTATTTTGTTGTACGTTATGATTGAGTCGAGTTGTAGTCAGCACAGTTGGACTAAAGTAACTGAGACTGATTTTTAATGATTCACTGTTTCAGGAATCCATCCATCCATTTTCTAACACCCAACTGAGGTCAGGAGGTGCTGGTTCCTCTCCAGGAGGTGCTGGTTCCTCTCCAGGAGGTGCTGGTTCCTCTCCAGCTAACGTTCCGGGCGAGAGGCGGGGTTCACCCTGCACAGAACGCCAGTCTGTCACAGGGCAGTTTCAGGAATCAGTTTCTTATTTGATCCTGCTTGTTGCCATGGGAAAGATTGACAAGTTAGCAGAACATGTAGCCCGTTTAATTTGATTCCATGTTAGCCAAGACTTGACGGACGGCTGCTGTTACCTCGAGACATGATGGATCATTTTCCCTTTAAGTTAAAGAACCAGAGAATATTTAAAACCAGCAATAGTGGAACATGCTGATGATGCAATAATCAAAATTATTAATTTTCTCACTGAAGAGAAAGAGGCTTTTGCCACACAACTTTTTCCCTTTCCGCACCGTTTACTATTTTTATTCCTCCTTTGCTGAAAATACAGTTTTACGACGTTGATATCAGGTGATAAAGTTTGTTTTTTGTGAGGGGAGGCTCTGCACCCGTACCACCTAAAAATATGAACTGTTGTGCAGCGTAATATCACTTAATGACTGCAGCTGCTGTCAGAGAGGAATCAAGCAGCGCGCAGGAAACGTAGCTTTAATAAAAATGCTCCAAGAGGTCGCTAAGAGGCCTCACTGGCTCCCACAGTCTCCGAGGGTTAGAGTCTTGCGGTGCAAGGTGACCCACGCTGGAGTGCACTTCCTTGTCTGTCTGTCACAGCACATCAGGTCACTTTCTTGGTCTGCGCTGCTGTGCTGTCTGAAGGTATTCTGTCAGCTGGATGAACCTGACAAATGCACTCAGTCCACAGGCCGTCACAGCCGCAGCGGCTCGGCCCAATTCAGACATTACTAAACTACTGCTGCGTTTTGTTTTCCTATAAACACATTTCTACTCCCTTTTTTGTTGTTGTTTTTCTTTCTGTTGTATTTTTTCTTTTTTAAATGCTTCACTGAAACAAGCCGTCGGCTCATATTCTACCGGTTGAATCATCTTTGGCTCCATTTTCTGTTCTGAACCCTCTTGGGCATGAAATAACATGAGCAGCTGAACACACCTGGATTTGGGGATTATCTGCCATTCCTCTCTGCAATCCCCTTGAGCTTCGTCAGTTTGGACATGGCTGTCAGTAGACATCCACGTTCTGGTCTCCTGATGGATATTTAATTGGCTTCAAGTCGGAGCTTGGGTCGAGTCTCTTAAAGACATTTTTGTGTTTGAAGGAGAACTGCGAGGCCAAGAATGCTCTGGAGCAGAACAACATTTTTCTTCACTTGGCTTTTTGTACTCTACATTTCTTTATAACTGTCTGTGGAGAACAGCCCACAGTGTCATACTGCCACCACTCTGTTCTGCGTCTGGCTTTCCTATGGACAAACATTCAGCTGTATCTCTCCTGCAGATTAGAGGGGAAACCAATAATTGTTTTATTGAATAAGAGCCAGGAAACGCCGTCTTTATCAGTGCGTCTTTTCATAAACACTTTTTGCCTTCTCTCCGTGGGTTTTACGAAACGATCAAGCCTCCTTTGGCTACAAGCAGATCTTGATGCTCAATTCCTATTTTTTTGCTGATATCCATATTTATGTGCTGTTGACTATATTATAAAGTGAGAGTTCTGTGTAAATGGTTTTAGTCCCCAAATGCACAGAGAAAGAACGTTAACAAACAGCACCAGCTGTTTCTAGAGCATTGACTGCAGATTCTGCAGGGGGGATTGTTTGGATGTGTAGTCGGGTCCAGAAGTGGTCTGACTGATGTGATGCGCTTCAGTGACAGTCTTCTTTCACAAGATCATAATCGTAATTTTTAGCCTTCGTTTACATCCTAATTTACCATGTTTGGCTTCTTCTGGTGCAGAATTATGACACGTCTCGCATGACATAAAAACTGGGTAAAATGCGATACGACCACAGGTGCTTTTTATTTATTAATCTGATAGAAGTATAAAAATGACACACATGAACAACGAATGCAAAAAACATATATTTGTACCACAATAATCTTAACACTTGAAAAAGAGTTTCCAGATTAGTACCACATCATGGGAAGAGACACAGATTGGATTTAAACTTTTGGGTCAAAAGATTGTGTTTGGGGCGCTCAGACTGCAGCACCTCACTGTGATTTAATGTCAGGGATTGAGGGGAAGTTCAAGTTGACCTGCCATCGGTTACACATCTCATCTGGAGCCAGAGGAAGTTACAGTGATAATTAAGCAAGCAGGTGTGAAGTGGGAAGCATTACAAGCAGCTGTCTGTCATAACTTGAGGCAGTGCTGTCACTCTTTGGGTTTGTGATGGTGGCTTTGTTTACACAAACACACATTGTTGCAGGACAGCCATAAGAAGGCTTCTGTGGTCAGTTCTGTTTTCTGAAAACGCTGAAAGTATTACTCTGGGAAAAAAACTTCCATCTAGCTATTCTTCCATGAAAGTAAAGAAGCAGGTTTACCTCAGGGAAATCACCAGCTTTATGATTGAGTAAACAGAGCTGTTTTTCATCTGGGTTTTTTTTTTTTTTTTCAGGGATTTTAAACTATTAAAAAGTGAGATGTGCACTGGCGAAAGGTGAAGTTTGGGTTTCGTTTTTTTTTTTTTTTTTTGTCCTTACAGAGCTGCATTCATGATAATGTAGCCCGGTAGTAAGACTGATTGATACTCGCTTATCTCTGCCGTTCACCTTTGAGGGATGTAACGTCAAAAACGAGTGCAGATCGTCCGTGGGCGATTACTTATTTATGCAGGATCGCAACCCCTCACACCTGCAGTTGTTATTGGACGTTTATAGAAACCGTCCTCCGTCGGTTTCACCTCTCTGTCCATCCGCTGGAGTCCCGGGTGTGCCGGCACTCATTCATCCAGGTCAGTGCTTGTACAAAACGACTCTGCAGTTATTCAGCGTCCGCTCGGCTGCACAGGGAAATGCTTTGAAATAGAACCATATGGGCGCACATGGCATGAAATACAATAACCGTCCGTCCTGTGGCGACTAATGAAGGGCACTGGCTTCTGGTCGGTGTTTGAAGGTTGAGATCAGCTCAGTTAAAATGTGCTGTGTCCCAGTGCCCCTCTAATGTTGCTGATTAGACATTGAGACACTGGGGTCCCGATCAGACGGTATCATATCAAAGAAAAGGCCAAACCCTTTGAACTGGATCAAAATAGCAACACAACCCCCTCAGGAGGAATTACAAAGATCCGGAGTTACCTCCAGCACCGTTTTTCTTGTCTGGGGTTCATAATGGCTTCATACAATTGATGGATAAAGTAGTCGGGCTATCTCTTCATTTGATCAGTTAAGAAGGTGCAGCATCACAGATCCGAGTCATGGCAGCTGAATACACAGATTAAACCGGAACAATGGACCGAGCACACGATCTCTGGGCGGCAACAAAACGAGGGATTGTGGCTGAGAACGGCACGCTCCGCAAATCCTGCTCTGCGTTTGCTCCCCGCCTATGTGTGTGTGGTTGGGGGAGGAGGGGCGAGCTGGCTCCCACCCAAATGCATGCTGGGATTGTGTTCCTCTTTATTTTAAGCCTTCCCTGTAGACATGCCCTGTATATTTTTTTTTCCTCCCCGTTTTTTTTTTTTCCATCAGCTTTTTGTGTCCCGGCGTCTCCCGTCTGTTTGCGCATATGTTAACAGGGGCTTTGTAACGACGCACCGCTTTGTGCCGACTGTTCACAATGAGTGTTAAAAAGAGGCTGAGCAACCGCTGATGTTGCTCTAGTTTGTATAATTACTGTTTAATCTGTTTATTGGCTGAATTTGCAATGTGGGGATCGTGGAAGGATGAGTTTTAAAACCGTAGAGCCTGGGGCAGCATTATATTCTGGTGCTGATGAATGACTGATTAACAAGTCCATAAAGTGTTTTCCTCCCCAAAGATGATCAGACTGAGGATTAATCTTAGGTGTTGTACTGTCTTTTTTTGCTGCAGGGGGAATCACTCATGACACTTTCCAGAAGGAGCTGATGTGCTTTGACCCAGATGCAGATAAATGGACTCAGAAGGCGCCCATGACGACGGTCCGGGGCCTCCACTGCATGTGCACGGTGGGCGACCGGCTCTACGTGATCGGTGGCAATCACTTCCGCGGCACCAGCGACTACGACGACGTGCTCAGCTGCGAGTATTACTCCCCCGCCCTCGACCTGTGGACACCCATCGCCGCCATGCTGCGAGGCCAGAGCGACGTTGGCGTCGCCGTGTTCGAGAACAAGATCTACGTCGTGGGCGGCTACTCCTGGAACAATCGCTGCATGGTGGAAATAGTTCAGAAGTACGACCCGGAGAAAGACGAGTGGCAAAAGGTTTTCGACTTGCCCGAGTCGCTAGGCGGGATCCGAGCCTGCACGCTCACAGTTTTCCCTCCTGAGGACATCTCAGGCTCGCCCTCCAGAGAGTCGCCCCTGTCAGCACCTTGATAAATAACGAGGGGGTGGCTCTGGTCTGCTCAAACCCCCGTTAACCTTTCCCCATGCAACCCCTTCAATAAACACTCCTGATAGACATTGTTTGCACTTCTTTCTCAGACATCTGTTCTGCATCCCTGAGTCCACAGCCCCTAAAAACTGTGCAGAAACCTCTCCCTGAGTGAGAACGTCTACATAGGACATGGCTTGGCAACCTAATTACATGTCAACGTTGCATACTCAGCATATTTTGGCAGGAAATACCTTGACTTGAAACTTGACTTTGCAAATCAACTTTTCTACCTGATGTCCACAGAGTTTTCATACGTCCCGTTTCTTTTGGCGTTCTACCTTGAGGTGTTGACTACGTTGTGACTCTCTTCTACTCTATGCCAGGTTGAACTACAGGTGACCCCAGGCGACGGAGGAATAGTGACAGAAGAGCTCCAGAGCTGATGGTTTTTAACTCAGGGGTTGGCCCGGGCCCCATATGCGTCTCCTTACAGTTTCAGCTCTTTCCTGCTGTTGGTATGAAACTGTTACTGAAACAATGTTTTCTAAATTTAATAAACATGATTTTAAAAAAATAAAACGTAAAATGGGTGTTGTGGTTATTGACCGAGGCAGGTTTGAGGTGAAGAGGAGAGCGTATGCACAGATCATGGAGTCGTTTTATAATGACTTAAGTGTTTTCTTTTTTTTAAAACACGAGAATTGCATGAACAGGTTTGGATTTATTGTGCTTTTTCTCTCATCTATCCAAGGTATATGCTTTCTTAAAAATATAGACTTAAGGACTTTTTTTGACCGTTTTAGTCATTTAAAGGAAAATGCAGAGACGGTTTTGAGTATGTGGATGTGTGATAAGGCAACATAAGCTCTGTTTTTGAGAGACCAAATCGTCAGTCTTGTGAAAAACGGTGTTTCAGGAACATGATTCAGTGTAACCAAGCTGATGACCAGCATGAGGTCACTTTGATGACTAGGCAGAAATGAATCTTTGTTAAATGAAAACCCCAAAATGTGTTATTCTTCCAACTTGACTCATCCAGTACTATAAAAAGCACTAAATGAGCCAAGAGTAGAGTAAACTGTTTGGCTCTGGCTGAGAGAATAACCAAGTGTTGCATCAATCAAACAAAAACATCATTTTGTGCTTTTTGTGGTGACACTTGTTGAAATGTTTCTTGGCAAGTTTCACAGAAACCACATGCTTGTTGCAGCCGACAACAACTTCCTGGTATCGTTCTGGCCACAAGCAGCCTCTCTGATGGCTGAAGCTGTTTGGATTCTTGGAACGGGACAAAACTTTTAAACAGTCTGTGTGGAACTGGCAGCAACTGTGACCCTCAGCATTATGCTGTCACCACTATGCCTGACAGTTGGCTTTGTAATCTTAAAGTTTTTCTCGTCAGATGGCAAAGACTTTGTGCCATCTGACCATTTGGTTTGGACCCAGTCCTCCGTGGAGAATGACTCTGGTCCTGGAGTCTCTGGTTGAGGGTTATTCTTGAACATCCAAGCTGATTTCTTGTCATCACAAAGCGTAACTGTCTGGGTCAGATGGTTACTGCCTGGACACCAACAGGGCAACATTCTGGTTCCGAAATGGATAAATTAGGCTTCTGGACTCTTCCTGAAACCCAGACATGATTGAAGGTCAGTGGACTGTGCTCACAAGCTGAATCAGTGGGTGGCAACTAGCCAGTTTAATCTGGACTCTTGGAATAGCAGTCAAATATATTAGTGCAGCAAGTTAATGGTGATTATAAAATGGGTATATGGTGCTAAGCTCATTCAGGGTCATTTAGTTGAATATTATTGGAGTTGTATCCAAATTTGAGTCTGGTTGTGGGTTTTTGTGTGAGTGTTTACAGTGTCTGTAAAAGGGAGGACTTCTGCGATTTTGGACCTTTTATTCATTCTGGATAACATTCACTTGAAGAGTTGCTTTGGATTTAGTCCAGTCCTTGGGATAATTGCATTCCAGTGAAACATTTGCACCCTCCCTCAGCTCATTAATCAGCAGAAGAAGGGAGGAGGATGGCTTCTTTTATCATTGTTTGTGGACCTGTCTGTAATGAATGGGCTGCGAAGTAAAAGCAGGACCAATAAGCTTGAGTGTGGGAGGTTATCTCCATGCCGTTAATTGCTACAAACACAGAATTCATTAAACTCGAGCTCAAAAGTGTTGAGAAGTCCACATTGTCCCGGTGGTTGCAGCGGCCGATGCAGTGATGTTGGTCAGCGGTGATGAGAAGAAGCTGGTGACCAGGGCTGGCGCTCCTTCCGCTTTCATGGCTGCTCTGGGCGTCGCAGCAGACGGTAACGTCGCCTGCAATCTGCCCATCTGCTCCTGCATGATTAAGGCCTTAATAGCAGCATATGGTGTCCGAGACGTGTTCCTTCCTGCTGCTGGCGAGAACAAAAGGCTTGTAATCATCAGGTGAGTTTGGTCCGCAGCTTTAAGAGCTCATTATATTCTCATTATATCCCATTAATGACATGCTGGAGAGCTTCTTCTGTTCCCTTAAACACTGTTGTTAGATCAGGCCGTTCTTGCATAACGTGTTTTGATGACCTGGATGTTGCAATTATTTTGTCTTTTTCTTTCATCAGCTCTTTCGTTCAGGATTTCTTTGCTGTTGGTAACATTAAAAGGGGAATTTATCTTTTGTTTTTGACTTTTCGGAAACTAAAGTCACATCTTTTTAATGATGGAAAGTCTTTAAATAAACAAAATATAGAGCATTAAAAAAGTTAGTTTTGACCAAAAACTGATGTTGCATTTAAATATAAACTCCATGATGTTCATTTAGAGGTCACAGTATAAAGTTAGTTTATGCTGATGATTTAGTTGTTTTTTTCCTGTTATACTCCCAAAAACATTTTTCAACATTCATTTGAATTTCTATCAAGTTCTGCCTGAGAGCATCACAATATTTAAAACAATATTTAATCTTTACATAAAACTTTGATTGGCTGCATTAATTTTTGTCATGTTATATTTTAGTCTTTACTTGTTTTTAATCCCCAAAATCATTTTTGCCCATTAGATTTCATAATCTCATTTTACATTTAGGAATCAAATCCCTGTGGAAATCCAGAACTAATGACTAATTTAACCTTTTATTAGTGGGAAGACATATTTGCATCTCAATTGCTCGTGTTCAGTGGTCAAAGGTCACCAGTCTATCACTGGGCAAGACGGTCAAAAGAGACAAGTTGGAGTCAATAATGTGAATTATTTTTGGATGGTAGGAGGAAACTGGAGGAGAACTAAGTGATTTAGACAAATAAGGAGAACTTTTTTTTCTCACAGTGCTGTTTACTCCTGGGATTTGAGTAAATAGCTTTCAGTTTGGGTTTTGGGAGGGGAAACCTTGCTGTGCATAAATTCACTCAGTTGGGGGACATTTACATCCCCGTAGCATCTTGAGAACATCGCTGAAAGTGAGAATCAGAAGGAGAAGAATCAAAAGACCAAACAGAAGAAAACATTGCAACAGGAATTACATTTTTTTTTTCCATCAGACAGGTGTTCAGGTCACCAGATATTTCCTTTTATGAAATTAGTGATGTGAAAAGGTGAATTCCCCCTCAGAGCTTTCCTCTGCTTTGTTCTTTTGTCACTGAAAAAGGAGACTTTATGATCCAGCCATTGTTCATGCAGGACAGCTGGGGCGGATTGTTTCCCGCTATCAGTGGCCGCTGGTGACTAGTCTATAGGGTAAACACACACACACACACATACACACACACACACACACACACACACACACACACACACACACACACACTCCTAAGGAGGATTTAGAGACACAAATTAACCTGCATGCATATTTCTGGACTGTGGACAGAAGTTGGAGTATCTGGAGAGAGTGAAGCACAACTGGGCTTTGATTCAAACCCAAGATCAACAGTAGTAACATCTAACCTGCCTTTTAAGTGATAATTTCACTTATTTAGATGGAAAAATGTCCCAAATTCAGCCAGGCACCGTATGAAACGTAATCATCGCCCTTTTTCAGTCATGAATTAGCCACACTTTTCAGAAATTGACTTCTGAAAAGCTTCACCATCCAGGGCTACAGAATCGCTACAGTCATGGTGATCCAAGTTAGACGAGCACTCTCCCCTCTGAATGGCAACAAAAACACTGAACTGGGGTTCTGGAGTGGGATTGTTAAAGTCTCTGCTTAAGCACAAGTGGTAAAATGTTGAAAAGGTCTTTCCTGCTGTCCGGTTCGTTAGTGTGATTGGATTAAAAAAAAAGTTCTGCAAAGAAGAGTGAGACAAACGTCCTCAACTGGGAAGTGGAAGAATAATAACCAGTTATAATAAATGCTTGATCTCAGTTGTTGCTGCAAGAGGCGGCGCAGCTTGTTATTAGGTTTAGGTAATTACTTTTCCGCAAGGGGTCACATTGGATTCGATACCTAAAATATATAAAATTATACGTCTCTTTTTATTCTCTGAGGTTATCCAGATGCTGAAACTTTTTTATGGTTTGAAATAATAATAAGGAAAAAGCAAAAACAGGAGAAATCTGTTCATTACTGGAGCGGGTTGCATTCTTTAAGTTGTGGTTGGTGGGAAATTATCCAAGATTGTTAAAGATTAAGTATAAAGTTTTGATAAGTTTCTCAACTAGGACAACCATATGGTGTGTGTTATTCCTGTAGTTTTGATCTTTCTTTAAATCCCCATCACAATAAAAACAAAATACTAATTCCACAACAAGAAAAAGAAGATGGATTTGTGCCACCAACACCCCTGGGTTCAGATTAGATGGAGACAATTTGGCTTCTGAAACTGTTCAAACCAGAATAATGTGGATCACTGAGCACATTTTCACAAATAGAAACTCTTTTCCTTCTGACATTCTCTGCTCTCGTAATCAGCACCTTCACATTCTCCTTGAAGAAGCAGAAACTCAGTCACGCCAGGCACTAAAGTTGGAGGGGGGAATAAAAAAAAATCACATAAACACGAATGCAGCAGGGCCAGGTGCAAACATTCCTGTTTTCACACCTCCAAGGCACTAATTTAGCGCTGCACTTGAATGATTAGTACAGTCTCCAAACGACGCCGGAACTGACTGCAGACGGTTCAAAGCCTCAATAATCTGCCCCTCAGTGCATTGCTGCTCTGTTTGCGCTGCAGCTTGTTTATGTCTCTGTATATAAGGCCATTAAGAGGAAAATCTGCAGCTTAGTACAGAAGTGGTTTATGCATATATAAATATATATTTAAAAAGATTTAAGCCATATGAGTGAAATTAAATGTCTCCCTGTAATTACAAAGCTACAAATTAGATTCTCAGAAAAGACAGAAAAACCACCAAGATGCTGAAACGCAGAGTTCCTTTAAATCAAAGCTACAAACCGTCCGGGTTTGAGTTGCCTCTGATCAGGTGATCAACTTATTTACTGTGTATTTGCTTGATGATGTCAACATATAATGTTTCAGAATTGGTTACTGTATGTTTTTTCTTCCTAGAATGGATGAATATCCATAATTGTGTTTAATTAGCGATTAGCAGTGTCCATATTAGGGATGTATTGGTATCACTGTCCACCAATATGAGCTGTAAAATGTAATATCAGCCATTTCATTAGAATAACTCACCAAAATAAAGCTGTTGATTTTATATGACAAGCCATTGACAGTGATGCCTCTGCCACAGTACTACATCAAATTTGCGCTGTTTGAATGTCATAAATGTCACAAATAAATTTGACATTAAGCATAATTCAAGTTGAAAGTGTTCAGACTAATTTTTAGCATTTGTGTTTGGTAGCAGGTTAAATTGACAAAAACAATGCAGTATTTCAATTTCACAGTAGAGATAGTCATGCAGTTTCAGTAAGAAAAAAATATCGGCATTTGTATTGGTTGTCAGTCAAGCAAGTTTTAGTATATCGGCATATCAGATATCGACCAAAGATCCAATATCGTGCATCCCTAATACACATTCAACACTTTCCAGGTCCCTCTTGCCTCTAATTTCTGGAACATTTGGGTTTAGACGGTTGCTTTACTGAGGATAAACTCTGCCCTGGTTTGAGATTCCCATCAAAAGCGCTCGCTGCTTTATGACACACTGAGCAACGACGTTGAACTTGGGAAGCATTTCACGCTGCATTACATCAGCACGCTGGCATTGCCACTTAGTGAGCTCGTTGGCATGCTGATGTTTGCATTTGGCTCAAAGCGCTTCTGCTTGTTCTTATCAATCAGCCCCGAAAGCTGTGGGCTCTTTGTTTTACTGCGACCTCTGCATCGTTTGTTCAACTTTCTCTGCACATTTTCACAAATTAAAAGAAAAAAAAAAAATCTCCTCCTTTGAGCAGCTAAGTCAGACAAAAGCTCCGCTGCTTCTCTGAGATGCATCCTTAAAGCGTTGTTCCTCATCGGGGACGTTCTGTCCCACACCTTTCACAAAGAGTTAAAAGAGCACTTTAGGAAACGATTTAAAAAAACAAAAAAACTCTTAACAACCTCCTCCACATATTCAGGAATGCCACAGGAGTGCAGTGCAATGTGTTGGAGAGCCTTTGTGTAATTCCAGCCACATGCTGCTATTGTTTCTTAGCAAGCCAATGTCAATATTACATGACTCAGAGCTTTGTGCTTCCCAAAGAATGATGTCTTGGGTATTAATGAACAGCGTCTCCTCAGCGCAGAGCCAAAGAGAACTGGAGCAAGAAATTACAAGCGCTCCCTCCTCCTCCTGCTCTCCTCCTCCCTCTCCTCCTTTGCTCCGGTACCTGCATTTCTCTGTGGATTTCATCACCACTAGAGGCATGTTCTCCTGATTCATGAGGCAGATAAAAACAGGAGTGTGCGGATTGCGCCCTGACTCTTTGACACATGAACGCAGCACACATTTGCAGCACGGTGCGTCTCCAGACGACTCCTCCTCATCCTGTCAAGGCTGGAATATGACCTAGTTTCTCTCTGTGTGTTTACACACACACAGAAAGAGAGAGAGAGAGAGAGAGAGCTCTGATGACATTGTCAGTCAGAGAGCATCTCTCGCAGCAGCAGGGAGGATCTGGATGCGGTTACTGTAACTAAAACTGATCCACCTCCCATCATGATGAAATAATCTGCAGAGCCTCAAATCCCTGTTGTCCTCTGATTGAATGCACAATGGTGTTAATGGTTATTGATCCTGCTGGCTGGCAGGCGGCCAACACGTCCTGATGTGTTATTTTTCTTTATGCTAGATAAAATCATATATTTTTTTTTTTGTCCTGAATCATAAGCTGAGCTTCTGTTCTTGTGGGTTTTTAGGCGTCAGGGAAGGTGTGCGTCTCTTTCTTCCTTGTCATGAATATTCAGGAAAAGGTCAAGTCCTTGCAGCCCTCCTGAGCTCTCCATCCCGCAGCGACTGTGTCCTGAATAATCTGCCTCTGGTTCACCTCGTGTTGCACAGCTTGTTCCTGCCCCGCCGGAGACGGGAGGGGGGCAGGACTAATTGGGATTTGCTCTACCCAACATCTGGACAGTGATCAGTCCTGGATTTTTTAGTTCAGCCGTCTGCTGCATTTTCTACTGAACCACGCAAAAGTGTTCTTCTCTCTTTCTTCTGTCACACTACAACCTGAAACTTGTGTGTGAGTCTTAAATGATGTGCTGCCTTTGTGACGGATAGAAATTTCTGCCCATTTTTTGTGAAATATCTCAAAAAATGAGAATGTCTGTGAATACAAGTGCATTAGGGTTAGGCTAAGATGCTCGTCTGACTTCAGGCCTTTAGACTTTGACTTGACCATTTTTAGACATGAATCTGCTTCGATTAAATCTGTATATTGTGTGACAAACAGCCAGATTCCTTCGCTTGCTTTCACCTTGATACTCTTGCATTTGAGCGATATTTTTTTCCCATTATTTCATCACATTTTCATCCCTGATCTGTCTCCATGAACCTGCTTTTTCACCAAAAGCACTTCCACTTTTTTTTTGCATCCTCCACTTCAAAAATGAATTCTTCTTCTCCTCCCAAGTTCAGTGTCTTGCGTTTAGCCTAAAAAGAGGACAGAATGTGCACATGGCTCACATCTCAGCGTCTCGTATTTAATTAATTCCCCAACTGAAGCAGCCCCGCTGTTCGTGTGATGCTGAAAAACACAAACCATTTGCGTTCTGTTTGCATCTTCTCTGTCTTCTCTTTCGAAAAGTTTTCTGGCGCAGCTCAAAGTGGATTGTAGATTCGACAGATGGTGAGCCTGTCAGAGGTGCATCTCTACCTTCAACCCCAGTGCTCGCTGGGATATGCTCCGCTGCCCCCTTGACAATGACTAGCAGGAGGGATGCAAAGAATATAAATCTGCACCGATCTGCAGAGAGAACGGAGACGTTTGCACGCTGAGGGGAAAATATCCTGCAACCAAACGGAGTGCGTGAAGTTAATTTTTCATTACGCAAAATTAAATTAGGCTCCAGGAAAGTGAAGAGCAACCTCCTGTGGACCTGCTGAGAGGTTTGCAGAAGTGGAGCAGCTCAGTCCCTCTGGGGAAACTGCTCGACCTCATAGGGTTAAATACAGCTGCAGCTTCACATCCCTCCAGGCTTCAATCTGTTGGAGATTTAGCACTTAAACTGGAAGGGAAGCAGATTCAAGATGAATTGCTGCTCAAAATGAGGCGCAGTTGTATCTCTCTTTATTGCAACATTTATATGTAAATTATCAAAACTACAAAGGACTGTTTGCATTCAATAGAGACTAGAACAAGTTCTCTGCAATCATGCACTATGTACTTTCATGGACTGTTCTTACCCCAGATCCCAACACCTATGTACTCTCTAATGATGAGGATGGAAATACTAATCACAATCAATATCATTGTGATGTTCATTAGTGACATCACATCGTCATGTTATTGTTTGTGCCAAGTCAAAAGACTTGGAAAATGTTCAGCACAAGTCAAATCTAATGCTGTAGGAAGATGTTCTATAATAGCACATCTGGTAAATATGATAACAATAATGCTAGGAGATGATCAATATTGAGGAAAATGTTATTAATTATTATAAGAAGTTTACTTACAAGTTCTTTAAAGGCTTATTTACCACATGTAATCAGCTCTTTAACAAAAGGGAAGTTAACAGATATCAAATGTTTGTGTTTCCTACTTATAGTGAGCCTGCAGTTCTGCAGAGAAGAAGAGCTGTGTTTGTTCTGCAGTCTGATTTAGGAACATGTCTGAGTTTATAAAGGCTAAGAAAACAAGAAGTCAGGTAGGAAAAGTAGCTGCAATTTAAAAACCATCAGTTGTGAGATCAGCATATTCCACAATCAAAAACAGCTCTGTGTTGATTGCATATTTGTAGCAAAGGCAAATGATAAAATCCAGAAACTAAACAGATTGCTTGAACTTTGACATTTTAAAAGATTTTCAAAATGGAAAAACTTGCAGGAAGTGAGTCGCCTCTTTTGTTTCAGCATCCTATGTCTCCAGGGTGCTTATTCTTCCTGCGTCCAGATCTAAGCAACGGCAACACCACGTCCAAATGAATTTGTTTTTGTTGTTCATGATTTAAAGAAAAAAAGTGAGGCGAAGGGTAAAAGGTGTGTCTGTGGGAAGCAAGGCTGCTGCCAGAATGATCGATGATTGCTCCCCTCCAGCCTTCCTCAGCTCTGTCCTGCATCCTGCCAGAACGCCACGGTTACTCAACCTCTTCAAACAAAAAAAAATCTGAAGGGGGGAAAAAAAACGTCTCTTCAATATGAAATACTCCAGCGGTGATATCTTTGGGAGTTTGGAGGCGAAGGCTGACCTGCCCGTCAAGCAGCAAGTGGAAGATTATTTCTGCGAAGAGAGCCTGCCTCATGCTGTCACTTCAAACGTTAAAAAAACCCTCACATGTTATGTGTGTGTGCTGCCGAGCTGATTACAGCTGCAAACTCATTTTCATCCCTGTTAGACCAACTAATTTCCATCCCCACTCGATTATGAGCGCCTGCATCCCGAGGAGGCTTCAGTCTGTAATGTTTGCAACACTGACCTCTAGTGGCTGCTGTGCAAGCATTTAAGAAGCGTTGCACAGCCTCAACTTGTTTATATATAAAAAATAAGAAAGTCTAACAGATGAAAGTTTTTTTTTTTCTCTCCTCAAATATTAAGCCTAAAGAATCCATGAGGGGCAACATCCGTTCTGCTGCATTTACATAAACTCAAATCATCCTGCCAGCAACATCCGAGTCGCACCAGAGAGACAGAAGTTAATCTTTTTATTTACAAGTCTGAGGTTTGAACCGAGACAGGCAGACACAGGGGTAAACAGGATGACATGAGAGAAAGAGAGAGAGAGGTGGAGGGGATTAGTTTCTGCAGCCACCCACACAGTCCCTCACTTTCAGCTGCTGAAGGCCTCGCACTCTCTCTCTCTCTCTGTCTCTCTCTCTCTCTCTCTCTTGTAGAGCAGCTGTTTGTAACCCTCACCTCATCACAAGTCTCTCGTTGAGCCCCTGGTTTCAGTTTGTGGTCCCTACAGAACGGTACAAAGCAGCACAAACCTCTCTAAATTACAAAAGACCCATCAAGTATCGCAGGCTTTACATTGTAGTCGCGGTGATGTCCACTGATGGATGTCTGACCTACTTAGGCCGTTTTTTTTCTCTGCGCAGTAAAAGCTGACCCCAGCAGCCAGAGAAGCTTTAAAGCACCTGCTTCACTAATGATAATGATAATACTTCCATTCACTTTCTCACTGCCAAATGCAAATTGCTTTTTGAATAACTACAGGGGAGCAAAAGATGATTGTGAATTTATAGCATTATTATTTTATGAATTCATTTAAAATCAATGCTGGATGTATTAATTGCAGAAAAAAAGCCAGTCGCTTTCATTGGTTGTGAGACTAAAACTCAGACGTTTATCGTAGTAAATAACTCATTGGGGGAAATGTAAGGATGTCCACTATATTAGCTCAGATATCCTCCGACAGCTTAAAAGCAAAACGTTTATTTGGATTAATTAGCAGCAATATCCTGCAGCCTGCGGGTTACGGGTGACTCATGTTTCCATGAATGGTCGACTCAGGAAGAGCCAAGCAGCAGCTCTGCTCCTCTCCTATTCAACCAAAATGATAAAATGATACCAGCAGCCTGGTTAATTATCCCTTTACACTTTTAAAATCACACTTGCCAGTAATTTTGTGGCAGCAAGTAGAAGTAAAAGCGGCTTCTCATTAACTGTCAATAAATGTTTAATTTAGTCATTCCTAGCCGCAGCGTGTGGTCAATGCAGTGCGTCACCATGAAAACTAAATAATTGAAGTTACTAATTAAAGTTAGCAATAAATAAATAAATAAACCTGTCAGTTTCAGAACTACTGAGCAGTTGTGTACATGTTACTGCTGCCGCCGCCTTAATAACTGAGAGCTAAAAACATGAAGTGGGCCAGCTTGAAGTGCTTAGCTTGTGAATGTATTTCTGTCCAGAATGCATTTTTGTATTTTAGAAACATGCATAAAAAGCTATAATCTGGACAAAAAGCATTTGACCAACTGCAAGGTGATGCATTTCTCAGGTCTTCTTAAGATCTTTTATAAATTTCAGAAACTGCTTATTTGTGGCAGACTTTTTTTTTTTTTAATCAATGTGTCCGCCGTCTTTATTTTTCAGAGCACGCTTCATGACATTGTGTCATAATAAAGTTAGCTGGACACAAAACACGTGAGAAGCAGCTAAAGTCCAGCCTTCTTCAAACATGCTTATTTTCTACAAAACATTTTTTGCCCTTTATACAAACTGCCAAGTTCCACTGTGACCAGCAGGGGGCAGTGAACTACCAACAGTAAAGGGTCATTTAAAAGTATCTGAGGTAATATTGTGTCATTTCTCTCCAGCTTTTAACACTATGACTACCTATGTGACCTCTTAAACAGAAAGGTAAAATAAGTCATGATTCAGGAGTGATTCAACATGAGCAAAATGCTGACCGCACATAAGCAGACCACAACCAGAGCAAGTGCCGGCAGAGCCCTCACATCCCAGATTTATCAGCTTTGTTATCAACATTTATTCTCACGAAAGCAGGTTATTAAAAAAAAAAAAAAAAAACCAAAACTTGAATTGCTGCCAGCATTGCAAAGCCAAAGGAGACGGCCTGTCTGGCTTACTGAACGGTATCTCAGACACTGAAAGACAAGAGAAACTGATCCGGGGTGAAACTCTGGACGATCTTTCCTCAGGAGCACAAAATAATCACATTAAAGTCAAGATTAGCAGATAGTTAGCAGATGAGGTTGTGCTTATTCTGTGCCAGATTTTTTTTAACTTGCACAACATTAACTGTTGTGTAAGTTAAAAAAAACAAAGAAATTTTAATTATGGTAATTGAAATTCCTCTTTTAAGCTGAATTATTTTAAGATGAAACTTCTAAATCCCACAGTAGCATTACAAAAGGTTACAGTCAATTGAAAAGAAATTAACTCCCAGAGGGCCTTGTTTGTGGCTCTTTTATTTCAGCTATTTTGACAATTCAAAAAATAAGAATCAACCTTTGACTCAACCAGTTTTGCTTCACTGTTTTCTTCACTACAACATACCAAAAAAGTGCACAGATTATTGCTACAATCACTCGTCAATAGGACATCAAGATAATGTGCTTAAGGCTGAATTTTGAGATCCAGTTGGGAACTTTGGGCTCAGACACATGAGCTGTCAATCATGAAGGTCTAAAGGTCAATAAGGGGTCAAGAGGCCAAGAGAAGATGAGATCCTTAGGTTATCTTCACAATTACACACTGAAACCCAGTCAGAGGGTAGGTGGCAATGGGCAGTGCTGGCAACGTTCAACCTGCAATGGGAATAAACCTGCGTTAGTGGCAAGAATGCAGAAACAGAACTTGCATTGGTTAAACCAGGACTCAATAGCTCTGAAACCAATTTATGCCTCTCAAGGGACAGATATGGACTGGAAAGCAAACTATCACACCACAATGTCCAAAGCCTTCAACACCTTCCGGCCAAAGCCATCCGCCCCATGTAAAAACTGTTAGCCACCTTAGTGACCTCTGACATGTTGATGAACTCATCTTCCCAGCAGTTCACAGTCTGTGCCTCCATCAGACTCTCGAAGGAATCCTTCCAGCAGTGGATAATAACATCAGCCGGATGATGTGGTTCTGTTGATGTCTTCAGTGTGCATTGGGGCGGTGTGCAGCCTCGATGTGAGTCAGCTCTCAGTTTGGGAAATGGTTTCCAACCATCAGCTCAAGAGTCAACACTTGTCTCAATGGGAGAAGTCAAATATTTAGATGTGTTGTTCATGAGTAACGGAGCAGCAGACAGATGGGGGCTTCGCCTGGACTAATGTGAGCACCACTCATCAGTCATGAAGAAGAAAGAGCTAAAATGAGAAGTGAAGCTCTATATTTACCAATCCGTCCATATTCAGACCTTCACTGTGGATCATCATCCAAAGGATCCTTTAACTGATCCCTTGGCGTCAGGCGCACAAGATGAAGATACTGACCCAACATCTCCATGGTGGAGGAATAAAAACCACTTCCTGATTATAACTAACATTACTTTTAGCTTTTGACAATGCAACGCTCAAACTCTTAAACGTATGCATGTCATTAAAGAAAAAGGGACGCAGCTGCTTTGCTGTCAACGCTGTGATAAATGCATAACATGAAGGTCAGAAGAAAGTTTCTGGGAAGTAAGTCTGTTATTTAACTTTGACGACCTTAACATGTCGATCATCAGTATCAGGTCAGCTGATCAGCCAGCGCTGTGTTAGATTAGCTAATAACAGCAGGAGCTAATCTGCCACAGAGATCACTTATTAAATATCAAGTCTAAAAACTTAACACTGTCCCAGACTGACTGTTCTGTTTGTTGTGTGGAAAATATTAAGAGTGTTTTTTGGTGTTGAACCGTGCCGTTGTTGTTGTCATTGGCAACAAGTCAGTGTGTGGCGTAGCCGACAAGGAGAGCAAGAAAAAAGAAGAAAGAAGAGTTCAACTTGTTCTGCAGCGTATTTTTGGTGTTTTTCCCTTTGCTGTGGTGCACTTCATTTAGTTGACTCAATTGTTCTATGTGGCTTTGGATGGAATGTAAAACAAATAAAACAAACAATTTTCAGACGTAAACAGCTGTCGGTCAGTTTCAGTCTCACTCTAATGTCACAATGCATCACATTTCGGGGCCTTTTCAGCCACTGCAATGGCTCTGTAATTTAGAGACTTTGTCGCTATCTGACTTCCAGACCGCACTTCGAAAAAAATAATAAAAAAGCTCGGAGCTGTGGAAGATCTATGCTACAGCAGCCAGAGCAAAAATTGGGTTTGCACCATGACCTGGAGACATGCAGATGGAGGCTTGAGCATGAGATAAACTGGGAGGATTAAAATACTGAACTTTTCCACAATTTTCTTTTTTTTTATTGAGGAAGTAAACGCCTGCAGCTTCTCAGCAGCTCAGCAGTGACTATTGGGAAGCCCCAGTCAATATGAAACAAATGTTAAAAAAAAAATTCATCTTCACTCACGAAGCTGGAAAAAAAGCAGGAAAGACTGGAGCTGATCCGGTTCAACGATGACAGATGGAAAAACACACCCAACTTACAGCACTTAGAAAAGAACAAGAGATTTAGACAAGAAAAAGTTTCACTTTATTTCCATTTAATGGACATATCTTTACAGACATACACAGAAACTGGTGAAAGAATCTAATTCTTTATCATTGCATTTAGAATGACATCCAGAGACGAGCAAAGTAAATGTATTTATTCTTGGTTTCTAATCCCTAATCCCACTATCTATTCACCCACTTAAAATAAAAATATAGAGTGCCGTGAAAATCCTATAAAAACTAAACCAAAGCTGGATTTTTATTTTGAAAATCTTATTTTAACCCTCAAATATGGTTAATCCAGAGTAACTTATGTTCTTCAGTTGAAAAACTCCCAGTCTTTGAAAATATTGTTTTTCATTGTTATGCAGAACAAATTCAACTGTCACTTAACATTTTAAACAATTTAAAAAAAACAAACAGCTTGAACAAAACAGCACTGCTGTTTTAATTTCTCTTTTTTTTATATTTATTCAAGTTTATTTTTTCAGTGCTTTTATCAGAGCTTTTATATCTAAAAGGCCATTTTTCTGTTTGTCAGAGGAGAAACTGCATCTCATTGAACAATAAGGCACATTCCTGGTTAAATACAGCAAACTAGTGCACACAAACGCATCACGTTTGACCTTTGACCTACAGGAGCCTCTTGTCAGCGAAGCTCTAGTTTCATTTCTGACGCTGAGAACCGAGGAATCAAAGCTGCTCTGTTTTTGTTCCTCCTCTCTCAGATTTAGAGATTTAGGCTGTAAAAGCCCCATTTTGGGTCTCCAGAGGGAACCAGCTGTTAAATCAGTCGTTCATCTTCGCTGGATGTTGTGGTTCGGTGGCTACCGAATATAAAGTAGTCTGATCATTATTTCTTCTTGATTCTGCCAGAGCTTCATCCTCATTGATATTTTAATTCATTTCAGTTGAGGTGCATTTTCAGTCCTGAGGAATAAATATAAATCTCATGATTTTTACTGTTGATATGAAATGTAGCTCGCTGGGTTGAGCAAGCGTTCGTCCTTCTGGCTTGTTTTAACAGATTGTCAGACAATAATGCTGGTTAAATGGGCCTGCATATTTTTACTCTGGAGTAAAAATATTTCCTTCCTGTTTCAGATCATAATTGTTATTTTCATGCGTCTTTAATTCAGTTGAAATAATAAAGCGTTTCTAAAAAAAATGCACCACTAACGAGGAGATGAATACAACCAGCTAGATACGATAAGGAGTTGATGAGCCCTGTTTCCTGCTTTCTTGAGACAAACGCTCAGACGTTCTCACAGTTAATTAACTTCAGCAACAACGGAGCGTTTCATGAGTCTCGTCTCTGAGCGAGCGGTCGCTCTGTGTTTCTTGTTTGTTTGTCTGCTTGCTGACTCTCAGCTGAGCTCCTCATATGTGTGTGGCCTCCCGTTTCTTCTTTTGCCTCCTGCGCCTGCACAGCAGAACAACCAGCAGAATCAGCAGCAGAAGGCCCAGCGCCCCGCCAATGAGACCTGCAGCCAGGGGCAGGCTGTTGCTCACCGCCGTGTACTCCATGCAGGACCGATCGCTTTCCCCCGCGTCGTTCACAGCCGCCACACAGACCTCCGCTTTGTGGTCGATCTGGTTCAACGTTGTGCTCCTTTGGTCCTTCTTCACTATCTGCTTCTCCCCGCCTTTAATCGCCACAACATAAGATGTGACGTAAGAAAGTGGGGCACACCAGCGGACCACGACTGCCGAGCCGTTCCAGGTCACTGAGGTCAGGGTGGGACTTTCTGGATGCTTGTCGGGCAAAGAGAAACCCGGGCACAGGCAGCCGAGAGAGGCAGCGAGGTCCTCGCAGGGGGTCTGGTTCTCTCTGCAGAGGTGGAAGTCGCACCGTTCGAGTGTTCTGGCAACTGTAGTCACAGGACGAGTGGATATCTCCTCATATGTGTCGTAGTCGTCTGTGGGGATGACGGGGCCCCTGGGAGGCGCTCCTGTGCCTGCAGAGGACAGAGGACAGAAACCCCTGATGGAAAGCAGGCACACGATCACGAGGGGGAAGGGACGGTTCCTCATGGCAGGCGATGAGCTGGAAACAATAAAAGAGCAGAACTCCATCAGCAGAGTTGGCTAGAAACGTGTTATATGTAGTACTTTGAGGAGTACTATTACTACGCTGTACTTTTTGCTTTGAGTAAAAGTAATTTTATTACAAAGTTTCGCTACTCTTGGATGCTCCACCCACTGTGAGTCACTTCACTGAATGACTAACAAGCTTGTTTTAACCAAAAATTCACCACACACACACACACACACACACGCACACACCTACACACACACACACACACACACCTGCAGTTTTTGTTGAAATTTCTTAAGCATTATTTTGAAAGAAATTAATTTGGATAAATGTTTCTCTGTTATTTGTATGAATTCCTATTGAGTTGGTTTTAAAAAAAAAAACACGTAACTTTATATTTTGGTCCATGTGATGCAATTTTTAAATATTTAATGATTGATCAGTTAGTCTCTACTTGAATAGACTTTTTACTAAATACTCTTTTACTTCAGTGAAAACATTTTCCAGATACTGTTTACATTCCTCTCTCCTTCAAAATTTCAATCCTGCACTGTTTTACGTTTATCGCCTAAAATCATGGATCACAACGAAAACCTTGTGTCATGTTGTGGAAATCAGTGAGATAACATTATTAAAATCTGGACTAAATACATGGAGGTTTATGAATAAGTGAAACGGGTATCAATGCTGGACTTTCTGTAAACTCAGGTTTTGTTTATCTTGAATGAAAGAACCTGACAGAGAACAAACTGATCTCTTACGATTCACTGACCCATCATGTTTTCTAGATTATATGACATTCAACTGAACAACTGTAGCAAATCAAACTCATAATTTAACACAGGCTCATATTATTCAACCAAATCGCAGCTGGAAGCAGAAGCTATTTCACAAAGTAAAACCACACCGCTTTGGCAAAAGCAGATAGCAAAACGAGGACACTTAATTTGCACACTTCATCACACGTTCCCTTGGTGATTTATAGAGTTGTTTACAGAACACTTTGAAATAATCCCCATTTGTAAAGATTTGGAGGTGCTTCAGACTAAATCAGCATTCCAGGCGGTATTGCACAACTGGCCCCAAATTCCTGCACGCCCAGGCAGAGAGCACAGTCTGGTCAGCTGGATCTGATTACGGGAAAAAGTTTACCACAGGCATGTACCTGAAACATGATCTGAGATGGGCTTTAGTGGACAAATTATGTCCCAGGTTATTCTGAACGTCCTCTGATTTAACTCCTCTGAATACCAGCTCACTGTCTGTTTTTGTTGCGGATAAAAGAAGCCATTCACTCATCCAAAGTAGTCCATCCGTGCAAACCAGCAGAAGAAGACATGAACTTACCTGTTGCTTCAGATTGCAGCGTTGATCAGAATGTGAGTTGAGCTTCTCTGTGTGCTGCGCCTCACTTGCTCCCTCTCCTCCCCTCACTGCCCTCTTTATGTTTCCCTCCTGCCGAACAATCACCTCCTTCTTTCTGCCTGCCTCCCCCTGCTGCCCCTCATTCCCGATCCTGCGACTGCAGCTCCGCCTCTCTGCCTGCTAAACACATTTGCTTTGTCACTGAGTGACGTGCATGCAGTGATTTAACCACAAACTGATGTTAGTCAGATCATCCGCTATTGCAGCCAGGTTAGATGACCCGCAGAAAGTCTGCTAGCATTCTTTAACCACATTATTCAGAGCGCGTCTCCCTTCTTAATGAGTGTTTGTTCTCCTTTTTTGGAGAGGATGATTGAATGGATTCTGAGGAATCCCCACACCAGGCCTTGATTCATTGAGGCAAGCAGGGGAGAGGCTTTCCACCTGACTGGACAGAAATGAAAAGAATGTCCTGCAAAGTTGACAAAAAAATAAATAAAATAAATAATGCAACAGTATTTTTTTAAATGACTAGAAATCAGCCTTCATAGAGTCATAATTCATTTATTAAAAAACATATTTTACTGCTGGTGGATGATCTGTAACCTTCTTGCAGTGTGTTACATTCAGATGAAGCTCACTTTCATTTTGGGCCAAATCAAGATCATGAATGCTCTTCAGGGGCCGGTTGTTCCCGAACGTATTGATAAAACCTGTTCACAAACTGAATTACTAAAATTAAATAATATTACTGAACATCTGTCATATTTAGAAAATATGATGGGTCAGTGAACGATAAGAGAACAGTTTGTTCTCCGTCAGGCTCTTTCAGTCAAGATAAATAAAACCTGAGTTTACAGAAAGTCCAGCATTGATCCCTCCAGGATTTTGTGATTCTTTTTGCGATTTTTTACAATAAAAATCAAAGTGTTTGTGGTACTAATTTGGGAATATTTGCGATATTTGAGCTTATGACTGTAAATGCTAATTTTACTTCTCGCTGTACAGATCGTGGAGTATAATCTGACATAATTAAGGCTGAGGCAGCTGTTATTTACAAGCACAAAAGTTTTTGACAATTTTTGAGAAAAATCTGCAACAAAAGTGCAAAATTTGTTGATTTTGTGTGAATTTCCATAATAATTTCCATAATAATGCTGATACCGCCACCACCATGCTCCATCATTGTGATGGCGTACTCAACTTTGAGTTTCATCTTGTTTTCCAGGTTTGCAGAGTTTCCTACATGACTGTGGGAAACTACAAACAAACCTTCTTGTGGATTTCTTTTATAAAGGCCAGAATGGTGTCTAATGTCTGATATTTCTGACAGATTCTCCCACCCGAGTTGCCATGTCCTTTAAACTGCCTCTCTTAGAAAAACTGTTCAAACTCTTCTTTATCTCCGGTCTGATTTCCACTGATAAACCTCAGCAGTTTTCACAGCTATTGCTATATGTAACAGGTTGGCCTTTTTCGGCTGGATTTTCAGTGCAGACAGATGATTTCAAGCGGAGTTTAGGTGGAACAGCAGGTTTATTCTTTTCAGCATCACCATTTCAATGTCACAAGAATCTCCCTCTCTGTGTCTCAAAAATCTGTCTCACAGGTGAAAATTACAATCTTAAATAGTACCAGCTGTGACAGACCAAACCATCTGGAAATTGATAAGAAAATCCCACTTTACCCTATTCCACCCAACTGAATAAAATACATTTCACTATAAACACATCCACTTCCTTTTTATAAATATTTTTATGTTTTATCCCTACCCTCACTAAAACACCATAAAACAGTACACCATAAAACAACACACCCCTCTCCCATTCTTCTCCATGGTCTCTCTCAGGACCTATAACTTTGTCCCGCCCCTTAGGACACTATTTGTCCAAACGTCCTGAGAGGACACAGAAAAAGACAGGTGAGTCACTACATTAGCACATTCCACACTTAATAAATTATTCACCACATTTGCTCAGTTTTATCCACCAGTAGCTCATTGCTCTGAGTAACAATCATCCTCTCTTCACAGTTAATCACCTCCACTGGCCAATGAGGAGCAGCTGTGAAGAGCCCAGAACAACGGCTACACACTAATCCCTAAAATACTCAATAAATAATTAAAACTTCCTGTGTGCAAAATGTTATTAATTTATTGATCTACTTTAAAAGTGCAGTGCTAAAGTGCATAGTGACAAAGTGCAAATGTTTCAGTGCTATACAATACATTAAATAAATTAAACTCCGTAATGAAGGTCTCTTCATTACACTATACCTAAAGTAAATTACAAACAAATGGAGTTTCTCCACTAATTAGACACAAAATATTGAGTTTTGTTATTGACCAAATACTTATTTTCCACCTGGTTTTGCAAGTAAATTTTTAAAAATTCTGCGTGAGTCCCTGGATTTTTTTCTTTCTCAGTTTTCTTGTTTTTGAAAACCTGTTTGAAATAAATGAATATTGTCTCTTAAAGCTGAAGTGTAGCATGAAAATGACCTCTTGCACAATCAGTGTCTGACTAAATACTGTTTTTCCTCATGATATTATGAAAAAAAAAAAATCCAAACTTTATTTTATTTTACTTCAGAATTATGCACCAGTTTCTATCTGATGTAATACGTTTGTGGTTGTAAAATGACAAAACGGTAAGAAGTTTGAGGACTGAGCATAATTTCGCAAGACACTGAATATTCCGGGAAGGCAGGAAGTCATGGGTTACTAATTAAAATGATCAGACGCTCTGATCAGCTTAAGATGACAGGATGCTTCAGGATTGTTGTAAATATCTAAACCAGGCGAACTGAAGCACAATTCCTAAGAGAGTAATCACAGATATCTTTAACTCTTCCTGAGAAGACAAAGCAGAACAAGATATAGGTTAAAGGTTAAGGGAAAGAAAAAGCTCCTGGGATGTTTTATTATTATTATTATCATTATTTGAAAAATGAATATATGAATCAACTTAAAGTGTCCCTTTTTTTTCTTGTCTCTCTTCCAAAACCAGCTTACTTGAACATGTTTTCCCTTATTGACATTGTGGTCATTTTCCTCCTGTGTGTCTCTCTGTCGGTGCTTCAACGTGGAGCCTTTCATCTACATCCAGGAAATGCGTGGGTATGTGTTTATTGTGCAATATGGATTGTATTTATCCAGTGATTGCATCTGAGTTTAATACCTTTAAACATTGGCTGCTTATGCTGTCCTTAAATCACTCAGCTTACGTTTGCCTCAGCTTTTAATGGAGTGAGTCAGATGTGGGTTTGAGAAAACCATTCCTTCCATAACACGTTTATAACCTAGAGGGGAAAAAATATAGCGCAAATGGGAGTACTGGTAATTTAAAGAAAACGGAAATAGGATCAGAGTGGTGGAGGGCATTTCTACGGAAATGACACAAATTACTGTATATATGAAGGACGTGTTGTTGCGCAATGCATTGCTTCTGGTCACCGCAAACCAGCGGCATCAGTTTTTCCCTGCTGAACATCTGGCCGACTGGGATCGGGAGACTGCTTACTCCATCAGGAATACTTTATTTTGAGTTCTGAAATGGATCCAGTCCAAAATGGGAACAACAAGGCCCAATCATGGAAAAACCAAAGGGGAAATTCAGGAGAAGTTAAGCGTTTGACGTTAACCCTGCCAATTTATGCCTTTAAATCTGAAATCAGCATTTTGCCTCACATGGTCTAATAAAATCCTTTTGGCGCTTTTATTTACTGGCCAAATGGGAAAAGGCGATTGTTATGAATCTTCCCCCTCAGCAAAAGCTGCAAATAAATATTGTTTTTATAACATTCTTCCAGCTAAATACAAAGAATCAAGGCCCCGATTCTTGATAATGATGTAATAAGCTCAATGACGCACTGCAGCTAATGGACATTATGTTCTACTGCTTAGCTTCATAACAACATTTTGTTTGAAGTAAAGAAATAACCGGAGGCGTGAAATTAAAATACAAGAGAGGGTGGGTATTTTTTGCTTCCACGGAGCCATTAGTAATATAACAACAACAGCAAGATTTCCTAACATTGATTATGAAATGCTCAAAAGAACCTCCACAAAACGCTTTGCAAAAACGTTGCATCGTCTCTAGATACACAACAGTGTCACGGTGTCTGATTTTGCTTCTGTGCTGCTGTAACATGTCAGTGCAAAGACACGACGACATGTTGAAAACAATTCTAGTGCCCTGCTGCCATTGCACATTTATTGGCTGTAAGTTAGTGATGCAAATCTCCAATTTTACCACACGCCAAAGACGTTTTACTAGATTGACATCTGGCATCTGTGGAGGCCATCAAAGTGCAGCGAACTCATCATCCTGTTCAAGAAACGATGAGTTTCTTGAACTCTGTGGTGTATTATCCTTCTGAAAGGAGTAGACAAGGCTAGCAGAAATGTTGAGGCAGGCGGCAGAGGTTCATGCTCTACTGGTCACCCACACCATTACGCCACCATTGATTCAAGCTGGATGAATCCAAGCATTCCTGTTTTTATGCCAAATTCAGATCTGAATGTTGCAGCTGAAACTGACACATCAGACCAGGTGATGTTTTCCAGTCTGTTTTCTGTGTGACTTACAGTTTCCTGTTGTCAGCTGACAGGAGTGACGTTTCGGGTGATCTTCTGCTGTCCGGTTTGTTCCCAGAGATGGTGGTCTGCATACCTTTTCAGTACAAGTCACCGTTTGAGCTGAGTTGTCTGTTCTCCTTTTACTTCTGAAAGTTATTTTGTTCACACAGCTGCTGCGCTCTGGTTGTTTTCTCTGGGATGGCTGAACGTCTACACAGTTTCTGGAATACTGCATGAAAGCAGCCCATCCAGCATTAGTAACCATGCATTCAGACACTTTATCCTGTATAGAGAATTAGTGGAGACATGTACAACAAATAAAAATAACAAAAATCATTTTTGAGTGCACAATTTATTTAAATAAATAACTAGATTAAAAAAAGTGAATATTTCCCTTGGTGTTGCTCCATGGTTTTTATTGGGGTTTCTGTGTTTATTCTGGGTTAAAATGACAAAAACACATCAGAGTTTTTAATGTTTTATGTTGTCTTGACATTTATGTAAGCAACTTTATTTTGGGGGGGAAAGGGGAATCTCGTAATGTAGTTTTTTTTTTGATGAAACAAGGACATTGCTGTGAGTCTAATTGCAGCGGAGGCTTTTATTATAAAGACTCTGTATTTGAGTGGAGGCCTAGGACGCCACCTACAGGACAATGTAGACATAACATCTCATTTTGACTTCGCTTTTTCATTGTTTTGTTATGCATGTCCTGTGGTGTGCAGAGTCCTGTAGGGAAATATTGCTGTACAACATACTAAAAGTACTGCTACGAACATTTACAGAGGGCATTTTTTTTTATTCTTAATGTCTCATATAAATAATTAAAAGCTTGTTTTTGCTTGTTTTTGCTGAATACCTGTTTAGGAAGTTTATTCCTGAATTAGGAAGTTATTTCTAACTTTGTGTGTGAGCAGAAAAAGATGTTTTTTGATGCTGATGTTTTCTCCTGACTTGCTGCGCCTTTAAGACTCCACGCAGGGAACAAAAACACAAGCGCAACCTTTTGTTGCGTCATAAAGACGCGACGGGCCTCTGAGTGAAAATCTGGAAATGGGCGAGTCGTCGTGGAGGGCCGCAGTATTTAAAGGATCCGAAGAATAAAAGATGGGTGTCGTTACCGCCCGGAGGGTCTGATTCCCGGGTTTCTGTCGCCTGGCAGCCGCCGCCGCCTCACAGCCTCGTTGTTTGCCTGCAGGCGGATGTTGAGGCGCGGAGTGTCGCATCTTCTGGTTTTTCCTCTGCGGCGTCTGGGCTCGCAGCTCCGTCAACAGATGTAACCGGACCGATCCATGCCCACAGCGACAAGAACCTGCGCAGTTTAAAGCCTTCGCACATCAGAACAGCGGATAAATCGCAGCCAATGACGTCCCGGAGGACAGAGTACGCGGCTAGCATGGACACCGCCGCGTCCGGCGCGGGGAGCCGCAAGCAGAGCATCATCAACGTCCCCGACAGGATGGAGCCCTGCTACGACCGCAAAGCGGACACCAAGGCCGGGTTCGGAGCCTCTCAGGGCGGCGGCGTGACGGTAACCTCGCTGAAATCCCGCCTGGCCCCGACCATCCAGACCGCCATGTCCGCCGCCGTGGACACGCTGCTGGGGGAAGTGGTGGTCGTGCTGAACGAGACCCAGCAGGAGCTGCTGCACAAGGAGCAGGAGAACCAGAGGCTCAAGGTGCGGCTGGAGGTCTCCGAGAGGGAGAACCCTGCAGGAGTGTCTGTGCAGCGCCCAGAAGCTCATAGACCAGCTGCAGGTCTCCTACTCGGGCCCCCAGCAGATCGGCCAGTCGGTGTTTGGCCCCTCGCTCTCTTCCATGGCTTCTCTGACCCCAGGCTTGGACCGAGACCACCAGAACCCCAGGAACGTGAACGGAGCAGGCGTGGATCTGGGTCTGGGCGGCTCCGTGGATGAATCTCTTCACGGCTTCGAGCCCAGAGATGAATACAAGATGTGCCAGCTGTCGATCCAGCCAGACGGTTCCGTGACGAACCACACTCTGGACTCGTTTTCCTCCAGCTCCTCTCACATGTGCGCAGACACCAGAGGAGCGGGTGAGTCCACAATCTGTGGCGCATTCATCCATAGTTCATCCTTTAAAAACAAAACAAATATGGAAGGGATAAGAGTGCATCATCTAAAATAAGAAATGTCACATAACACATTTTGCTAAACGATAAATTGCCCCAGAAGTTATTGCGATAAACGATAATATTGTTGTTTTGAGGCTGTATTAAAGGAATTTAATGGTAATGACGTAATAATAATTATCAATAAACTTTAAATTCTGATGAACTTTTAACACTGGAACTTGAAGACATTTTAAATATCCAAAAATACAAAAATAAAACAGCAGAAACAAACAAATACAGTCTTTGTAAACAAAATTAAACAAAAGGCCTAGTTGGGACCAAAGCACCGAACTGAAGACTTTTATCATCCAGTTTTTGATTGAAAGAGAGAAAAGAGAAAAACAATAAATTATATAGATGGAAATCTTAAGTTTTATCACTTGATTAATTGCTTATTGTGATGGGTAATAAAATAGCAAGGGTTTGAGATATAGTTAAACTGCAGTCACTGTATCCTTTGATTTATATTTCAAAATATTTTGATACAACCAAGAAGTTTATGTTTGATAGGGAAAGAGAGAAACCAATTTAAGATTATTTACTAGGAACAGCCCCAACCCCAGTCCCAAACCCAACCTCAGTCCCCACCGCCAGCCCCCACCCCAACCCCACCTCCTCCCAACCCCAGCCCCAGCCCCAACCCCAACCCCAGCCCCAGCCACAACCCCAACCCCAGCACCAGCCCCAACCCCAGCCACAACCCCAACCCCAATCCCAACCCCAGCCCCAGCCACAACCCCAGCCCCAGCCCCATCCCCAACCCAAGTTCAGGTTCTGGTGAATTTAGATTAAATGTGAGGATTTATCACAAAGCCTCTGTTCACACCTTTTCTTTCTTCTTTGACCTGAAGATGACCGGCAGCCTCAGGGTCCCAGTGGAGGATCTAGATTTGAGATCAAAGAGGAGCAGGCGCCACCGTCAGGTTCTGCTCAGCCCAGCAGGAAGGACAGCCAGGTTGGGGACGGAGACGGCTCGTCCCTTAATGTGGGGGACATTGCTTACGGTCAGGTTGCAGGTGAAGGAGGAACTCCGCGTTCGTTCTCCAACCCGCTACGTCACCAAAGACTCATGCGTGAGTGTGGCGGTGCCTTGCAGCAGCAGCAGCAGCAGGGAAGTCTTGATGGACAGAAACTTTTGTCAAGGACTTTTGGAGCAAGCAGAAGTGACACCGTTTCACCAGGCAGAGCCGAGGAGCCCGCGGGGCCGTCGGCCCCCGACACCTCTGGAGAGCCCTCGGCGGACCGGCCTCACCACTGCTTGGAGTGCGGCAAAACCTTCCGACTGATCTCCAGCCTGAAGAAGCACATCCGCATCCACACGGGCGAGAAGCCGTACCCGTGCGCGGTGTGCGGCCGCCGCTTCCGTGAGTCCGGGGCGCTCAAGACGCACCTGCGCATTCACACCGGCGAGAAGCCCTACTCGTGCGCCATCTGCGGGAAGCGCCTCCGCCACCTGGACGGTCTGCGCAAGCACCGGCGCACGCACACGGGTGAGAAACCATACGTGTGCGCCATCTGCGGGAAGCGCCTGAGTCGCCTGCAGCACCTCAAACACCACCAGCTCATCCACACCGGGGAGAGGCCCTGCTGCTGCCCCTTCTGCAACCGCACCTTCAAGGAGCCCGCGGCGCTGCGCAAGCATGTCCGGACGCACCGCGACGAGGGCGGCCACATGGGCATCGGGCCCAGCGAGGAGACGGACCCAGACGCCATGGACGACATCAATAACCTCCATCCCGCTGCTCCCTCTCCTCAGATGCGGTTCGGGGATTGGGGGGCGGAGGAGGAGGACGGCTCGGTTGCAGACTGTGTTTAGGGATGAAGAAGCGGCGACTTTTTGTTTGTTTGTTTACCTTCAAAAAGCAAACAAAGCATGACAGAGAACGGCAACACATGTCTGCTCCAGTCTACCACTTTAACGCCCTAAAATTTCATTTTTATGTATCTTATTTTAAAATGTCGACTTTTCCAAAGCCTTCTGTTTGAGTAGTTGAAACAAAGTTATTTTTACGACACACAAATGCTCTAAAAATGTTCATAAGTCAACTTTAGATGTCACCTTTAAAAGTAATCAGCTTTTCCAAAACTGCCAGTCTTCAAGAAAATCAAATTTATAAATGTTGAAACTGACATGAATTAACTTCAAGATTCAATTTAAGGTCAAAAGGGAACCAGAGGTCAACTGTGTCACATTTCACCCACATATTTATATTGTTTTTAAGGAAATTATAAAGTTTCAAATATGCTTCTAGGTCAAATGTTTGCTTTCACTTATCCTGGGCATAACATTAATTATTTTTTGCCTTTTTATCTATTCTCAATATTTTAAAAGGAATCCTTTTCCTGCTGAAACATCCCACCATTTGTTGATCTAACTATAATCAGTAGGTAGAACATATTATTAGTACTGGATAATAAATCAATAATATAAGGCATGTGATCAAAATCTATAGATAAGTCTGCCAGATGTTAAATAATTTCACTGCACTGCATTCTGGGGGATGTAGGCAGAGGAAAGGCTTCAACTTCTCAACCTCCATTGGATATTTGTGGGCTCAACAACTCACTCGCTCACTCTTTGGTTACCTAGCAACTCACTCATTCTTTGGTTACCGAGCAACGGACAGCAGGAGTTTCACGTTTTGTGCCTCAGAACTGCTTAAAAATACCCAAAAAAAACAAAAACGAGAAGATGAGTACAACAGCTGGAGAGGAAATTATGGATTAAACAGGATTTGTTCTAGTGTTTTTATGTTCTGGTGTTTTTATGTTCTAGTGTTTTTATGTTCTGGTGTTTTTATGTTTGAAACAATCACCTCTTTGACTCCTCCACACACCGCTTGTGTAACTGTGTGCAGATATTTGTCTCATTTTACCATTAAAACTGTTTCTCCAGGCTCTGTTCCAGGAGTTTCCAGGTCATGGCAGTCTTGAGCTTCTGGAAGATCCCAACCAATCGGTGAAGGTTAAAACCTGGACATAATTTGGCGTTTCAGCAAGATAAGGACTCTAAACATGGTTTTAGGTTGGATTCTTCTGTGTGTGTGTTTCTGTGAAACAAACCCGTCTCCAGTCTGTAGCCATCCGCCTCAGAGATTTATCCACTTTTTGCTTTTGAATTCCTGTTTGGGATCATTGAACATATCTTAGTATTTAAGGAATATAAATTGAGACAATATGAAAAAGTTAGGATTTACAACCCATATCTGCCTCCACTATCACCCAATTTGAACCCGTTGTTTTAATCATCTTTATAACTAACTCCATGCGTCTGCACTTTTTAATCTTCTTGCCAATGTTTCAACAAAGCCTTTCTGTTCTAGGATTAGTTTCCCTGTTATCAGCTGGTTCTTCACCTCCTCAGACCTGCTCTAAATGTTTCTGTATATAGATCAAATGAGCTTTGTTTGGTTTTAACCGGGTCTCTTTTTGTAGATGAACGTTCTTGTGCAACAATGATGTAAAGCTGTGATGTGATTTATGATTTTAGGACGTCAACATGTGATGTAAATACTTGACCTTTGAGCGTTTTCATAAAGGCTGTTGGGGCGCTAAGCTTTGGGCTACACTTTGGTGTTATTTGACATATATGCCAATATAATCTCCAACTATATACAACAGTATGGTTACTCTCAAAGTCTTTGAAATATATTAGATGATGTGTATCCAAGACTTCACATGCTAAAGTTGTTTTTGCCCCAAATAATCAGTTTTATTTGACTTTTCAGAAGGACCTCAGCATGTAGGCTCTTAAAAAGTCAATGCTACATATGAAATGAGTGAAGTTTTATATGCTTTTGTGAACTACAACGATAAATAAAATCACTTTCAGTCTTTTGAGGTTCTGTAAATATGATTAAATTAAAGGACTGGGTTTCTACTTATTGTCTTACTGTGTTTTTTGTTTGTTTTTCAAAATGTTTAAGTATTGATCAACTTAGACAAGAAGAGTGCATCCAAACCTCCAGGTCTAATAATTTCTCTCTCAATTCTCATAAGATCCCTACACATAATTATGTTTTTGTTCCATGTCTTCAGTTTTCTAAAGGACACAAATCAAACAATAGTCATTAAATCATATTTTTTTTTCTCTAATCTCACCATAAGACTTTGAAAGTTTACAAATGTATCCTTTTCTTTTTTAAGAACTGCGACTCTAGACTTCGCTCTAGATGGTTCCTCTGGTTTTCTTGAACATCCAAACCGGTTTCCTCTTAGAAAACCGGTTTAAATGCTAAGACATTTAACAAAAAAAAAAAACTACATATGTATGATGGTGCTTTTAAAATGACTTGTTTTAGATTGTGCAGCCGTTCTAACATGCATTTAATAGCCTCTAAGCAGTAGGAGTGTAAGTACCGGGAAGTAAATCTGATTCAGTTCATGACCTGCTGAATTGAAGTTGTTTTCCTTGAAAGAACAAGTTTCTCCTTGTGGTGGAGCCAAAGGACCATTAGAGTCCTGCAAGTTCACCATTTAGAAGACGGTGAACTCTCAACACTAAAATGAAACGAGAATGCAGCCTAATGTGTGGCACAAACACAAACTGATAAGAAAGTAACATTAGATTTAAGTATAAAACGTTCTTTATTAATAATCAGTCTTAATAGTAAACATTTTATACACAATAAATTAATAACTGCCATTGAGCCAGAGAGGAGGAGTAATCTGATTACCACCGGAGATTCAAGGGTTGCACAAATATGCATCAAAAAGTAAAAGCAACACTCTGGTTATGTTTTGAGTGAGATTTTCACATTATAACAGAATATAAAGCTTAAAAAAAGTACATTTTATAAAATACCTCCAGCTCCTTTTGAATTTGAAATATTTTTATTCTGGGAAAAAGTAAATCCAGAGGCATCCCTTCAATTCGTCCTTTCCTTTTTGGAAGTTATCTGTTAGATTTCAGAGGATGTATTAAAAAAATCTTGTTTTTTTCACTTTCACAAGTTGGCTATTTTTGATTTCAATGCATAAATGCAGAACTTTTAGCAGCAGGATTTGTGTTTGCAGATATTCTGTGTTTCAGGTTGCCATGTAAAACCTCTAGTTTGTCCAAAAGGTTCAGCTGGTGCATCATCTTCAGTTACCTCAAGCTGCATTTCCATCTGGTTTTGCAGAACGACTGTTTGCCTTTTCTGTTTCTCTCATTATCTTGTGGTGCATTTAGTACCCTTTAAGACTTTGTTTTCAGGGATGGAAATCATTAAATTGTACCAACAAATATTCAGGGATTGGCTCCTGACTGACCCACAATATGTTTACACTCTGCGTGTTGATGCGTGTGTGTGTGTGTGTGTGTGTGTGTGTGTGTGTGTGTGTGTGTGTGTGTGTGTGTGTGTGTGTGTCTTGGCAGCTGATGACGCCGCCGCTACGGCGAGCAACTGGGCAGAGAAATGTGAGCGCAGCCTGTGAACTCTCTGCAGACCCATGCAGTCATTTCCTCGGCGACTGAAAGTAAACACTCTCACTTTCTAACAGCGGAAGTGATTCTCTTGTTTTTCTTTTGTGTCCCTTTGTTTGCCCGAGGCGCCTGCAGACCTGAGATTGGTCTGTTCTTAGCTGTTTTATCATCCATTAGCCTTTTTTTCAGCCGGGAAACACAGCTGAGTTTGTCTCTCAGATGAGTTTGGCTCTGATGACAGAACGGTGTCACAATTACAGTCTGCTTCAGTGAGAGTGCATCCCTGTAGGCTTGGCTGTTATTTAGTTGTGTGGACTCATGATGTTACACTGTAATTTGCAGCAGCTTTGGAAATATCTCAGCTGGCAGCTCTGGTAGAATCGTAGATACTTGTACTTGTTGCAATGAGTAGGTTTCATAATCTCTGTGTTATTCATTGATCCTCTTATTAATTTTATGACAAAACAGAGAGTAGAGTAAAAGCACCAGTTAATCAATTGGAAAGTGGAAAGAGGATGGCACAAATGCAAACTCTCCAGACATGGCCATCCACCCACATTATAGCTTTTGAGGCTCATAGTGACTCTGGAGGAGCTGCAGGGATTTATAAGACTGTTGACAGAACAGCTGTTTGAAGCAAGTCAGGATGGATTTGTGGTTCTTTAGGAGAAAATCTGGACCTGCCATCTTCGGAGGTGCCTCAGGTCGGTCCTGGAGGACCGGCATCCTGCAGGTTTTAGTTCTCTCCCTGGGGGCAGAAACAACCTTTTCAATGTTCTTCTTAGGCCTTCTAATGAGACATCATTGGATCCAGGTGCGTTAAACCAGGGAGAGAACTAAAACCTGCAGGATGCCGGCCCTCCAGGACCCACTTTGGGAATCCCTTTAGTAGCTGAAATCGATACTCCACTCCAGCTAAACGACAATTTTCCAGACTTTAACTGTCCAGTTTTATGAACTGTAGCCCATTTAATGTTCTTAGTTGAGACAGATTACTATGACAACTAAACACTGATGAAGTACAACAAAGGTAAGAGTGAAACCCTGCAGACTTTTGAAGATCTACTTGTGAGTAGCTGGAATACACACCAGCTGCTGTGATTCTTGTGATAATTGATTACATGACGAAGTACAACAACAGCTACAAGTATCAGTGTTTCCTATTACAGTGAATGCTGGAAGCTAAGATCAAGGCAACATGGAGAGTCAGACACCAGTGAAGAAATACTCCAACCTGTCCAAACCAGAGGCTCTACAGGCTGCCAAGAGACTCCTCAGAGCTACTGCCTCAAGAGATGCACAGCAGAATCACAGCCAGGACAATAAACACAATGTTCTCCCCTCCAACATCAAGGATGATTTCTCAGAGGCAGTGAAACAACATGAGATCTACGCAGAGTTAAGACTGAACAACACAGGAAAAGCAAACGAGAGAAACAGGAACCACCTGACACCAAAACCCTACGGCTGGAGAAACTGAAAGCTCAACACGATCTGATCTAACGCACTTAACTGGCTTTGAGAAACTCTCAGCACCCGATGATCTCTCAGCAGCACAGATGAACCAAACTGAGTGGTTGGCCCAAGGTTGAGCAATCCTGATCATCACTGTCCAATAAAAAAGAGCGATTCCGTCCAACTACTCATCAATAGTCTCTCTCTGTACGACATTGAAGCTCCTGTCAGCATATAAAGCTGCAAATATGAGCGGCCGCATGTCTTCAACAGACTTAAGGAGGACATGGAGAGGTTCCAGTGGGGCGAGTGATGAACAGGCAAGAAAAGTCCTGAAATGAGCGCAATGTATGATGTAAACCTCAAGTTTCCATTCTTCTTCAGTACAGCACGATTCATTTTGTGAAGTGAGACTCTCGTTTTGAATTTAAACACATATTTATGTAGTTTACAGCTTCCAGGTTTGGATATGCCAAATGCCATATTCTTAAATGTCTTGGATGTAACTTTATTTGTCTTGTCTTTTTGCATTTCTCTTTCAAACACTTTCTGGTTATCTTTTAAAGTCACAACAATCTGAGGTCCAGTCATCATTTGAATTGATCTAAAATCCGGTGGAGAGCTGGTACAACATGTCCTGTGGTTCTGCGTTGGGCCTCCAGTGTTTCATGGATCCCAGCTGGGAATCTGCTGCCTATATTTGCAGACATACATGAACCTCGACAGAAAGGTGCATCGAGTCATAAATCAGGGGCTGACGACAGAGTGACACTCGCAAATGTGTGGCTGTGATCTGCGGAGCGGGGGTCTGTGGGAGAGGAGGAGGAGGAGGAGGAGGAGGAGGTCCTGGGAGGAAGAGCCAACAAGGAAAGCGCCCGGCCTGCCTGTCTGCCTGCCTGCCTGCCTGCAGCGAGTTTTCTCCAGATAGGATTGGCTCCCTCGCTTTCACCTCTCCTCCGTCTCCTCCCTTCTTTCTCTCCCAAACCCTCATACGCACCAGTCCTCGCCAGCTCTCCAACGCAGCACGGCGAAAAGACGGAAGGGAGACCGAGGAGACGCCGCAGCAAAACTTTTTTTTTTTTTTGGGCCAACGGGAAACTTCCGAGGATGGCAAACGTGGCAGTTTTGCAGGCGGACCACCTGGATACGCGACGGGAGTAACTTTTCTTTCCCCCTCTTTCCTAAAGAAGAAAACAGAAATCAGGACGCAATTCTTCTTCTTCTTCTTCTCTGTGTTTTTTTTTTTTTTTTCTCTGAGTCCACCGTATGAGACGTCAAAGTTTCCCCCTCGGATAACAAAGCGGGATTCCTCTGCGCTGGAGCCGGAGCCAGCAGATTTCATGCCCTCGGATCTCTGCGCGGGGCAGTGAAGGATGCCAGGATGCCCCGCTTGACGATCTCCCGTCTGCTCGTCATCTGGCTGAGCGTCCACAGGCTGGTGTGGAGCTCGGAGCGCGCCTCGGCGCGGGAGCGCTTCAAGGTGGTCATCGCGCCCCTCATCTGCAAGCGGATCTGCCTGAAGGGCCAGTGCCAGGACCGGTGCGAGCAGGGCAACAACACCACGCTGATCGCGGAGAACGGCCAGGGCGCCGACACGCTCATCGGACAGGGCTTCAGGGTTGGTGAGTGAGAGGGAGAGAGTGGAACAATGCCGTATTATTTCCTCTGGAGGGAGGGGAGATGCGGATAGGCCTCTGGGCTGACCTCCGAGTTTTAAAGGTTGCCTTATAAAACCTTACAAAAATACCATGGACAGTGAAAATGCTAATTACAGCCATGGAACTCCATAAAATAGCCTAATTGGGCAGAATGATTTACCCTGGCAATCCCAGTTTAATGGGATTATGGCCAGGCTGCACCCAGAACTGTAACCTAACCAAACATAGATGCAGTTTATACAGACCTATAACTTTTAAACCAGCTCATCAGCTAGATACACTTGGGTAAACTTCATGCACTTTTATTATTTCTGTAGCAGTGAGTGGGAGAAGTGGAGTTTTCAGAATTGTATATGTACTTTTTTTTTTTTTAGGTCTTGTCAGTCGACAGCCACAAACCACAAGGCATTTTATCAGGGTTTTACACACAGACCACCAGAACGTAGTCCAGAATTGCAAAGAAGAAGGAAAAAGCTGCATTTTTCATCGTTTTTTTAGCTTCTATTCAGATCAATTTAAATAATGTTTAGTTTAACCAATTCCTTTTCGAGGTGATCGAATAAGTAAGTAAAGCCTACCTGTGTCTAAATCCAGTAAACTGTGAGGGAATCGGAGGAAAAAGGGGGACAGATCAGGGATGAAGTTGTGCAGATTCTTAAAGCCGGGTCGTATCAAAGCTTTGGAGATCTCACAGGGTGCTGCTCAATTCGTCATATAAAAACTGAAAGTGTGGCTTGATGCAAACCTACTAGGACAAGTCTGCCCATGTAAACTGACCGGCTGAGTGAGAAGAGCAAAAATCATAGAAATAGACTGGAGATTTGCTTCTCAGGTGGGAAAATCTGTCGGCTGAAGAACTGTTAGCTAATCCACAAATCTGGTCTTTCTGGAGAAATGGCAAGAAGAAAACCAGTGTTGGAAAAAACATTAAAAATTTCAGTCTGAAGTTGAAACCAAAATCAAACTTCATTCTGAACACTGCATGACCTCTATGAGACATGGTGGTGGCAGCGTCATGCTGTGGGAGACTTTTCTTCTGCTGGATCAGGGGAGCTTGTTAATGTTGACCACACACATCCACGAAGCTAAATACAGGAAAACCGTGAAGAAACACGGAAAAAATTCCAGGTCGACAAACTAAAACATACAGCCAGACCGAAAAACAAACGTATTTATGTGTTGGATTGGTCCAGTCAAAGTACAGACCAACATTCAAATAAAAAAATTGTCCCAAGACATAAAATAACGTGTCCAGATATTCTCCTTCCATTGTGACTGGAGTAGAGATGTTTTGCTTTCATGAAAACTTCAGTTTCTACTATCAAATGCTACAAGTGACCCCAAAAACTTGCAGCTTTTTGGCCTGAAATGTAGAGACTCGGCTGTGCTGAATGCAAATTTACCACACATTTCCAGACTTTCATTTATTTTTATTTTTTATTCACCAATTAGTGTCTATATGGCAAACATTACAGGCTGACAAAAAGCTGTATTTATTTGAAACTGTTCCTTTGAGGAGTGTACAAAAATGCAAAACAAGTTTTATAATGTTACTGTTTATCAAATTAAGTGACGCAAAGATGTTTCAGTACGGCTCCTTTGAAACGTAGGTTTTTAATCTTAAAAGGGTTTTCACCCAAATAAAGGCGAAATGAAATAAAATAAAAAGAGAAAAGTGTCTGAATAAATGATTATCAGCAGGATTAACGGCAATGACATTGAATAATTAATTGCTGCAGCCTGTCAACATGGGAGAGGTTATGAGCTCCTTGCCAAGCTACTTAAATGCTCCAGAGAAAAACATTCTTCAGAAGTGGAAAACATTTAGAAGAGTTGCCAGGCTTCATAGAAATTAATGTCCCAGCAAATTTCATTTCAAAGTCAGACCGTGTAAAAAATTGCAAATTGCTCTGCTTTATTGCACGAGTCATGAGAGTAAAATTAGAACAAAGCTGGCCAACAATGTCTCGCATGCATTAGCATCCATAGCTAATGGATTTCTGTATTCGCTCAGGATGCGTTTGTGTGCCATGGAAATTAGTTTGATGATCTGAGACATTTAAACGTGACAACAAAATACAGCATTGACAGAAATAAGCACCGGGTTTTTCATAGGACGCCGATCCTCCTTAAAAACAAACATACATTATTGTGATTAAACTAATTCCTTCAATCAACTCAAGTTACTTGACTCAATCTCTTTTACTTAGCAAGAGGCTAAAATGAGGTGCGGTGGGCTTTACCCTGCACTTAAACGCTGTAAAATATTCCCATGCTGCACTTTAATTAGTGAGGCTCATTACATGGAACATGAAGTGCTCTACAGATCTATATTTCTCCTTTCCACCGACTCCAATCTATGGTTGACAAAGGTGGAGCCCTTTATTTTATTTTATTTTATTTTATTTTATTTTATTTTATTTTGTGTATCAGATCAGAGTTGGTGGTGCCTTGCAGTCTACATTGATCTCGCACCCAAAGAACTACATTCAACCTCCCAATATCTTCAATCGAGAAAAGAATCCCTGCAGACAGTCAGGAAATAAAATAAAACATTTTTGCAAATAAGCTGCGTTGCTAGCGCTTGTTCAGCAGATAAAAGTGTGCGTCTCTTTCAGCAGCATGATTTAGTAGCTGCTCGTGTTAACTCCGCCTGCGCTTTTTCAATCCATGCAGGTTTGTGTTGGAATTTTTAGGGAGAAGAGAAGCGGGTACTGGCAACAGCAGCATAAATATGATATACTTTATGACTGCGGCGCTATTGAAGTCCGCTGACTCCTGCTCGGAGCGCCATGACGCCGTTCTTCCTCTCTGATGCCGCTCAGAGTCAGAAAGTTGGCTCAGGAGTCAGTTTTCCCTCTTCTGCCCCAGTTTCCATGTGATGCATCACGTTCTGGAGCTTCTGTGTCCAATAAACAAAAAGAGGCATATTGGATTCCTGGAATACCTCTGAGCGCCTCTGGACCCTGGTCCCATCATACAGTCCCCTATGTTTTCCCAGTCAAAGTATCTGAAAAGTTCCCTGCTGGGTTTGGTGAACAGATGGATGGAGGGTTTGACTTTGGTGCTGGAATGTAGTGGAAATTTCTCCCTCCTGTGTCAAAACGACCATCGCTACAGCAGGAACAATGCAGACTTTTCCATATTATTGTGCAGTTCAGATCTGCATTCAGTCTGAGACGCATGTTTTCCTGTCTGTGCTCCTTGATGCACCAGGAATTTCACTATTTCTAAAATGTAGACGATGCCAGCATAAGAATGCGGTTGAAAACAACAGGACAGCAAACTCAGGTTGTGGTTTGAACAGCTGCAGGACATATCGGTGTTGGCAGAGGTTACAGCTTCCTGTCAGGAATGCACTGAATTTTTTAAAAAACTGAGAGGGGCTTGAAAAAGATCAGATGTACAGCTTCAACCTCTGAATGTTAGAGATTTTTTTTTAGGTTGAATACCGTATGTGACTTAGTGACTGATCTGAGTCATTGTCCAAAGTCCATGGTTTTCTCTGGACAATTAAAAAAAAAACAAACATTGTCTCCAGAGTGAGATGTTGAATAAAACACTCTGTGTTCGTCTGTGAAAAAAATGATGAGGTGCTGTAACTCAACAAACTCTGACAGGAATGCAGGAATGCATACAAGGTAATAAAAAGTGCAATTTTTCAGACAAATTAGGATTTATTCCTGAACTAAACATGATTTAATTCCAAGACTTTAATGAGCAGAAAGAAAACAAATAAATGAAAAAATCAATAAATTGAAAGAAAAAACATCTTAGGTTTTCCACAGAGGGGAATAGTGGGATCAGCTGCTGATGCGTTCACCAAATAAGTAGCATTTGAAGCAAATCAGTCACATGGATACAAAAACATCTGGAAACATCTGGTTGTTTTCCAGTAACATTTACATTAGCTCTATTATAAACTGTACAGATAATAAAAAAATCACTTCAAGTTTCAATTTTATAGCCAAACAACCAACAAACTGTCTAATCAATAACTTACTCTTCTTTGTACAGTTGTGGCTTTTGATATGAGCCTTTTATTTATTTCTCATTTTTATGCATTGCTTCCAGTTGGGCTTTTGTATTATTTTATTGTGAAGCTTTTAGGGATTTTTATGACTTGAAAGGTGCCATTTAAAAACAGTTTTACTTCATGCATGAGCAGTTGTTGCATTTTGAGAAGGGAACTTCAATTCATTCAGTGAGACAATTTGAAAAAATATATTTCTTTTCTGGGGTTTGCCTTTTTTTTTGTTTGTTTGTTCTTTATCACCATGGCAACTTGGACACAGAACATACTCTTTTTAAAGAATGTGTCTATCACCACATATTTTGACAACTAACGTCCATAAAACAGGAGCATGTTAAAAGCTAAAAGCTGGTAATATTAAAAATATACTAAACCACATTTAAACTTAAATAATATGAATGTAAAAGTGTTTTATATCAATTTCTTTGACATCATTCATATATTTTCTTTTGTAGAGCTGTGGATGGATTGAACCAGCATGTCATTGCTTTGTAATTTTTTTATTATTAATATGTGCAGGATCAAGTATCGTTCCCTGCAAACTGCAACCCTCCCCTGCACAGAAAGTATATTTTAGTTCCAGGTTTTTACGTGTGCAGGTCTAATTTTGGATTGTTTTAAAGCCTATCCTTCTGAAATGATCTATGTACAGACATAAAACCGGTGCACATAATAAAAAAAAAGTGCTTTCCATCAACAAATCCAATATATTTTTTTCTCTTGGTTCTTTTTTTTTTGTGTGTGCCATCAATCTTGCAGAGGCATCTCATACATCAGCTTCACTGACAGCAGCTGCTGGCTCAAACAAACCACCCTGAAAGCCTCTCGCGCCTCCTGTTCGTCTCAGCAGCATCCCCCCTTTTCCCTGGGTTCTGGATGTCTGAGCTGCTCTGGATTCCCGTCTTATTCCGGGCTCGGAGGCCCTGCGTTACACAGGAAGTGCTCTCATCGTGCCCCGGTCTGGGCTTGTTGTCCCTTTAAGTCGGGCATCATGGCAGGCTGCTATTTCTGGGCTTTCCCATGTGGTTTTGTATTTAGAGCAAAGTGACAGTAGTAGCCTTGTGGTTTGTTTTGGTTTCTCCTCGGCTCGGGTCAGAGGTCTGTGGGAGCTGGAGAATGAAGAGCAGTCAGTTAAATACAGTAAATGGGGCACGGTCTGCTTTCTCTCAGGGCAGAGGCGAGTTTATTTTACCTTTCAGAGCCCTCTGCTCTTCCCCCACGCACTCCTCTTTCTCTCGTGCCAAACCGTTGAGAAGGCGGCCTGCAACTGGCAACCGTAAACCTACAGCAGCCCGTATTTTTGCCATAGGTTGGAATGAACTCTGAGTGGAAGCTGGACACGGCTCCCACGCTCTCAACGTTTCAAACGCACACGAAGGCTTTCATTTGTAGCTTAGAGATCAAGAAACCTTCTTACCTGAGCTGGTGGTGTGTGTGTGTGTGTGTGTGTGTGTGTGTGTGTGTGTGTGTGTGTGTGTGTGTGTGTGTGTGTGTGTGGTGCTTTGCCTAAACTGTGGAGCTCTCATCATGGTTTTAATATTCATGGAGCCACATTCTGTCACCTCTCCCTGTCTATTTATGCTTGTAGAGAAAGTAACACATGGGGTTATTTAAGGTCTTCGGCTCCAATAAATCTTTCACCGCTCTACAAGCAGGATTAAAGCAGAGCCACACACATACACACATGCAAAGTCACATTGAAATTGGAATTTTTCATCAACATTCTGATCATAATAAGAAATTTATCACAGTGAATGATAAACGATAAGATAAATGCCCACCCTCATTAGAAAGAAAGCCATAGGACATTAATTTTGTAGCTTAGCCATGATGGAAACCCGATAAAGACGAATAATTTGATCTTTCCAAAGCTGAATCCTTTGGGTTATCGGGCATATTTTTAACAGTTTCCTAAATGTTTGTGTGGCGGAAACCTCTGCACATCACATCATCCCACAACATATTCCACATAACGCCCCAAAGGGAGAAAAAAAGATCTTCTTTGTACTGTATTTATATATTTATCTTCCGTTCTGTATTTATTTTTATCTGTTTCATCTGCTGTGTCTTTCCCTCTCTCTTTCTAACTATCATATAACGTTACCAAGCTCAGTCTTATGAAGCCAGGAGGAGTGTTTCTCCTGTGATGACTGGATTTTAGGGGCATGTCAGTGAAGCACGGGTTACTTTGTATTCTGGTACTTTGGCCACATGGTCGAGTAAAAGCTGAGTTATAGACTCGCTTGTAAAAGTTAATGTTGAGCCGAGCGAACTCGATGCATCAGTAAGCCTAGCTTTAGAGAGAGCTGAAAGTAGAGGAGCATCCACGCTGAAACGGCTCTTAACGTGATCTGGTGTTATTTAGGCTAATAAAATGAATGACTAACTGTGAGCACCTATAATGATTACATGTGGTCTCCTGGGGGCTGGAGGTAGGTGGTCTCGTTGGCAACTAGTAGGGAAAACGCTGATATAAATGCATGCCACACTTTTCAGAGTCTCGTTTGCATCACCTTCCTTCCACTTCACAATTATCCACTACATCCCATTGAAGTGTATAAACATTTTTTTTTTTGCTGCAGCCAGACAAAACGTGAAACAGTTCAAGAGTTTCAGTACTTTTCAAATCAGTGCAATCTCAGTCAGAATTTTCCATAAAATCAAACTTCTGTAAGTCAACAGAGTTTTGTTAAAAAAAAATAAATAAATAAAAAAAAAAAAACACCCATCACCGTAAATTACATCTGGAAAACAAAGCAGCAATTAGAGGCTTTTTTTCCCTTCCATCGTCACAGGAGAACAGTGTTCTTAAGAGCAGCACGCTGAGCCCTACTCAAACAAACAACCTTCTCTGCCATCTTTAACACTCTCCTCCCATTTGCGCAGCGAGTGGGGCGAGTGGGGAGAGTGGGGGGGCCACGCAGCGGTTATTTAAAGCCACCGAGAGGAATGCAGGGCCCTGTAGCGATTAGCCAGGGTAAACACAAGAACATGGAGTCGACCTGGGCAGCAGAGACGGGTCGGCCTCCTGAGGTTACCTCCTGAGGTTACCTCCTGAGGTTACCTCCTGCAGGCTCCTCGAGGGGCAGGTACCTGACCTAATCTCAGCAGAGCTCTGTCAGCACTCCTCCACCTGCCTCCTCTCCGCTCCCTCCAGCCGGGGCTGTTAGATAGTCATTATATGACATCATGTGCACATGTTCCAAGTTTCTGTCTGCTTCTCCCTCCTCTCACCGCTCTGCCAGGAAAGAGCGGAAAAAAGCGGGCAGTATTGGATTTGTGCCCATTTGGAAGCTATTTAAGGAGATGTAGCATTTTTCCATGACATATGAAACACATCATGCAGAGCATATTTAGGTGTAAATGTGGATAAAAGCAACTCTTCCAACTCCAGGGCTCTAGCAGGGTTTTCTGTGCTGCTGTTTCACGCTGGATGTGAGGACTGATGCATCACTATTATTAATTAGTAATCGATTAATCCAGCAATTATTCTGACAATCGATTTATCGGATTAAAAAATGGCACATTCTACAGATTGTTATGAAAGATGAAATACAGTTCCTTTCTGAAAATAAGAAAACAGACATTTCACTGCCTGAATGAAATGACATTCCTTCAGTAAGTCTGAGTGAAGCTAAAACTTTACCACTAGAGGAGTTTTGGCTAAAACATCTACAGACAAAAGAGTTTTAATCTTAAATGCTAAGCGTATATTTATTTGGGCTTAATTACTGCTCTGAATATGCTATTTTTAGTCTGTATACTCTAGTTAACGATTAATCGATTCCTGAATTAGTAGACGATCATTTCAATAATCAATCATTTTAATTGTTTCAGCGAAGATGGCAGCACAATGTACAGTTTGGGCTTCATTACTTCTCTGAATATGCATATATTTTTTTCTTTATACTTCAGTTAATGATTAATCGATTACAGAAATAGGTGACGTCATTTCAATTAATTGATTCACAATTATTGATTCTGCCCTAATATCTACAGAAGATGGCAGAGCTATGCAGTCAGGGCTTAATTACGTCTCTGATATACTTTCTTTTTTTTATTAATTGACTACTGAATCACATTGAATGAGTTGACGATTATTTCAATAATCGATTAATCAGATGAATTGTTTCAATGTAGCCCAGAAGACGGCGCTCTGTACAGTTTGGGCTTAATTACTTCTCTGAATATGTTTTTGTATTGTCTTCATAATCCAGTTAACGATGAACCAATTACTAAATTAGTTTATGATTATTTCAATAATTAAATAATAGTGAATAATCATGAATAATCACAGTTAATCGATTCAACCCTAAAGCGTAGCAGAGTTTCAGCGCTGATGTAGGGAAAGCAGAGACCTCTCAGAGTTTCCGGCGGTGGGCGAAGGTGTACGCTGGTTTGTGTTTGCTAAAGCGAGTGATTATGTCATTTACTGTGACGGCTGGCTCGGCCTGAGGAGTCAGACACACTTCACGTGTTGCTCCTCAGTCGGTGTGGGATGTGGTCTCACTGTGCCCATTGATGGCAGGCGTATTTAGGACGGCGGTTTCCTGCCTTGCAGCTGATGGTTGAGGGAAGCACGTCATGAGAGAGTGAACCTTTCTCCTGTTCTCCTTCTGCAGCAGGAACGTGCTCCCCCTCTGTGGGAGCCAGTCATTTTTAGCCTCACCAGGTCATGGAAGTAGGGCAACTACTGGGATATTTATTTATTTAGGTACATTTTTATGAAGACTAGAAACCTCACAGTGTTGGACCCACTGAGAGCTAACATCTGTTAGAGAAGCTTAGTGCCGCTTTGAGCTGTCGTAGGTTATTATTACGGTTTCTCACTGACCGATGGTTGAACCTCACCACTTTCACACACATTTCCTCTCACAGTTCTTGGACTTTTATCAGGATTTTAATATCTTCAGAAATACAATGGAGACCAGATGTTTTTGTGCTCTGCATATATTTCCCCTCCCTGACAGACTTTAAATCAGTTTGAATGTTTCCTGTTTTTTGGATTAGCACAATTATTGCTGTTTGCCTTTTTAGAGTTTTCTTAAATTCAACATTTTACACAAATTTCCCTTGAAGTTGGTAGAAATCTCTTTTACGCTGCGGAGCGTGGGACAACCAGGTCTGGGTTTCTCCAACAAACTTCTCACGAGAGTTTTCTGGGCCTGTGGCCCACTCCTCCTGTTAGAATTGTAAGCCACTTTGTTCAGACATTTTCAGCTCTGCTTACAAGATTTGCTATCTGGTTGGGATTAGAGCTTTCTGAGGACCCCTAAAACCTTGATTTTGTTGTTTCTAAGCCACTTTGGAACCTCTTTGGTTGTGTTATTATCTTGCAAGCTTCCCTGTTTCCCTCCAGAAGTATTGATGAACTTTATAGCAAACAGTTCTGTTTTCGTTTCATCAGACCACATAAGACTCCAAAAAGAAGGATATTTGCTCCTGAATGCTTTTTGGGTTGTTTGTTTTTGTTGCTTTGAGCATAATGGCTTCTTCCTGACTGAGTGGCATTTTAGCCCAAGCTGGTATTAAATTAATTTAATCATGAATAAAAACATTATTACCAACTCCAGCAGGTATGTTCACAAGGTCTTTTGCATCTTAACACCAAAAAAAGCATTTTCATCCCTCCTGAACGATGGCTGCAGATTCATTGATGGCTTTATTTGCTCATAGGGTTGTAACGATTCCTCAAATGATTATTAAAACTTCTCAAGGTAAATTACCGGCCTCAAAGCTTTATTAAATTGTGTTTTATTATTTGGCACACTGTGTTGTGGCCAGGTGATTATTTATGTTGCGCAACACTTGCACTTCCATTTGTATTAATTTGAAATAAAATACAATTTCAGATTTTTGTATAACTTTTCTTCAGGTTAACTTAGAAAATGAGCTGTTATTGTTTCAGTTTAATTTTCCAAACTACAGAAAACTAATTGTTAGGGATGCGCAAATTTGGACGGTAATATTTTGGGTATTGTAGAATTTACCAATATTTTATTTCATACATTTTTCATTTGGTTAGTCGGTTAATTGCTAGAATAATTGATGGAATACTCTATTACTAAAATAATTGTTAATAACAGCCCTACTTGCACATAATTGTTAGAACAGAATTACGTTGCACCTGGAGATTATGGCCAAAGGATGAGCAAAACTTATCCACAGTTTTCTTCCTAATGTTTTAGCTAAATTCTTGATTTTTTTTTTTTTTTTCATGATGTCGGTCCAGGAAGCAGTCTGGTTGCGGTGTTGCCTTAAAATACATTGGCATGTGAGCCTCAATTCTTACATAAACAAGCCTGTAATGGCTGTTTCTTTCCACTCTTTGTTTATAGCTGGTCACAGTTTTTGGCTTTTTTTTGTCCTTGACTCGTTGTGGTTTCTGTCCCTGAGTTTGAAAAGTCTTAAGACTGCAGGATTTCTTGATGTAAACAAAAAACTGAGCTCTGTCCAAAGGTCATTTTAGAGGGATTAAGGTCAAGCCTCAACGCTCGCCTGCTTGAAACACTTCCGTCTTTTCCCTTATTTTAATCCATTCCTCTATGCTGTGGGATGTAGATGCTGGTTGGGTAACAGCATTGGCGCTAAAGGAAGTTGGTAATCTCCTTATTTCACTTTTCTCAGATTCTTTAGAATTAGAGAATTCAAACCTATAAGAAACATCTACAAACAATAAAACATGGAGGTCCTGTAAGGGTCAGGGGTCAAAGTGTTGGATCTGTCTTACTTATTATATCCACAACTTATTTTTCTCAGGGGCAAGGTGCTTAACCATTACTTATCTCTAATCTGCGTATCAAATGCATTAAAAAAGAGCTTTAACCGACTCTGAAAACATCTTACAACTTACCAAAAGTCTCTCAGGGGGATGCAGCCCATTTGAAATTGCTAAGATATTGTGGCGTGACGGCAGAACCACCAAACGGTTTGCTGCAAAAAGTCAACAGGGTGACGAGAAACATGCTTAGAAAAACTATGCAAATGAAGCAACCAGGAATCCATTACCTTCCAGTTCTGTCATTTAGTTGAAACCAACCTGGAGTGGCTAGAAGATGCTCAGAGCTCAGAGACATGGCCAAGCTCTGGTACGATTGGACCAAGAAATGTCTGAGGACAGATTTGTCAAAGGTTTTCTGGACGAAGCGCGAGTGACTCTTGACTTGGCCAGACGGATGGACCAGTGACTGGACCAGTGACTGGACCAGTAATGGGCTCAGAACACCAACCAGGTGGTTCTGGTCCGGGCGATGAGTTGATTGGAATAAACCTGCTTGTAGAAAACACTTCCTTCAAGCAGTGGAAGATGTTTGATGCTGCACCACCACATACATCCAGTAAAGACCTTAAAGATGGAAAACTGATGGTGACCCAGGATGTTATTCCTCGCTGCTCTTCTTTGCTCCCTGTGGCAACATAAACATGGATCTGGATCTATCTTAGTAGCCGGTGGTTTAGAAAAAACAAGTGCTGCATCATAATTATACCCTTGGCCAGTCATGGTTTATTTTCCACTTCAGTTTTGGTAAAAATGTGTTGCACGTGTCAATATGAGTGGCACTGGAGGGGAAAAGCTCCCATACAAAGTAAATGCGCTTAAATTAATGGTAGGACTTGTAAGTTTATGTTTAAAGTGATTATACTCAAATGAAATCTGTTTTTATTTTAAAATAATGTTCAGATAATAGTTGTATCAAAAATGGCAGTGAGTGTGTGCAGGGTTTCATTTTGGTTCTTTTTTCTTTAAACAAAGAACTTGTCTTTATTTTTTCCCTCCCCTCAACATTTTGTCAAAGTGATTGTGGCTTCAGCTAAAAATGTTCCTGAAAACATTGTTCTTGGCTCGGTCTTTGACCTTCTTCTGATTTTTCTCCTTCATCTTCACCCATATTTTCCTTGCTGGTTATCTGTGCTTCTTGCGATGCTGGCTGCATTCACTCCAACTCACATTTTCTGTTATTCTTTCCACAGGCTTAACCAAAAAGTGCCTCATTGTGTTTCTTTCTAGCTCCAAGCTGCGTGCATCATGACGAAAAAATTAAAAATGAAACGACATACTTTAATTTAAGCAGCCAATATTAATGTCGGCTTTTGATAAATGTGTCCAGCTTTGATTTTAGTGTTTAAAAATTGGTTGAAAATATCTTCTTTAGTTTGTTTTACAAGAAACGTCTCAGGTTTTCTACAGCATTGAAGCCAGCGTGACGGATTATTGAGGAATTTAATTAGAAGTAGACGTTTTGTGGAATGTCACGGTCGTCGGAAAACTTAATGCAAGGAAAACTTTTACCGCTTGTATTCTTTCGTCTCCTCGAAGCTGAAGAGACCGCATCATAACATGCATCACAGTTGCCATATTACAACTGGAATATTACGGCAGTGGAAAAGCAGCTCCTGGATAAATCTTGGAAATGACGAAACGCAGACGAAGACCTTTTCAGTCCGTTCTGAATGGACGGATTTAGTCACAGCTTGAGTCACGGTGAAAGTAAGCCGGTGGAAGACATCACATCTTGGTGTCTGAAACTGAAAGACTTGCTATTTGTAGTCCTGCCAGAAGACTGTGCTAAAACAGGAGCCAGATCAGGGGCTGTATCATCGGTTCGGTCGGAGATTATGTGCAGCCGCTTCAGACTCAGCAAGCTGCGGTCTGTAGAGCTATAATTTGTTGTTTTTGTGCTGTGAGGGTGCGGCTGTGGGTGAGAGGACAATATGACGAGGGAGAGGAGTGGGGGCTGCGATGCATCATCTCCAGACAGACTGGAGCGTGGGTAGGTGCTTTCACAGGGGAATCAAAGGGCAACCCTCAGGGATTTGGGCCCAGTCGTTTATTTTTTGCACACACTGTTTCATTTTTAGCGACAGCTTCTGCACTTTACTTCTCGATTTCACTTTATCGTGTTTTCATGGGCCTTTTTGCTGCAGTCAAATACTTCAATATATTTTATTGGAAGTTTATCTTATTTAGATCTGACTTGTGAAATGGGTCCTTCTCCTTCCCAGTCAGTGACTTTTTATATTTTTTTTATTTTGAATAACCTAATTCTACTTTAAACATCTCCACAATTTTCTCCCTGACCTGCCTGCTGTGTTCCTTGGTTTTTATGTTGTTTTTTTATTCATTAATGTTCTCTAACAAACCTTCACAGAACATCTGGATTTATACTGAGGTTAAACTGCACACATGTGGACTCTGTTTACAAACTAGATGACCTCTGAAGGCATTTCGCTGCACTGGATTTTATTAAGGGACATCAAAATAAAGGGAGCTAAATACAAAAGCAGGTTTTCATTTAAAAAAACCTTTTCTTTCTGCACGCAATGCTTTGGTAGGACTTCGCGCTGGTGTGTGTGTGTGTCCTGCCACATACATCAGCTTTGCTTACTTAACGGCTAAGGAATGCAAAATACATTTTTTCTCACAGGAAAATCACAATTATCCCACTTGAAACAACATTTCACTTTTCGTTTTGCATTCCTCCTAAACGCTTAATGTTTCTTTACGCCATCGTTTTTACCCCTAAATAGACAGACCTGCATTCTCTCCATCCTTCAGCACTTGCGGGCAGATCTGGCATTTTAAGGAACGGCTCTCATTACATCAGGAGAAGAAGTGGTGCTGATAAAGCTTGAAGACAAACAGACTGCCTTTCTTTCTGTCTTTTTTATCCAGTTTGCTTCACGCTACTTTCTGAATAACTCCTCTCTGGGAAAGTTACGCACTTCCTGAGTCTCAGATCGTACCTACGAACTGGAACTACACATTAAATCAGACCTGACAGCCACGGATATGGTCAACTTTGACTCCTTTTAAGTTTAATTGAAGTCATATTTTGTAAAAGAGCAATTAATATACAGCATAATAGCTCTCAGCTTTGTAGTTTTTCTAAATATAAAGTACAATATGTTCTGCACAATTGACATGAAAAACACAAATGTGTTAAACACTGGAGCTTTTAGGCACATTGAAGTGTAAGAAGTAAATTATTTAGGATTGTTTGCATGTCTCTTTGGAGCAGACAGTACATCACTAAAGATGGAACTGTTAGACTCCCTTTTTCTACGACTAATACACGTGGAAAATATCGCTCATTATAACTCAATGGCTTTACAACCACAAGTCCCTCCTCCTGCCCCCGCCAGGCGGCCCTGGTCCTGCCTCACATTCATGTAGACCACCTCATAACTCTTCAGCACGTTTGATTTTTTTTTTTTTTTCCTTAATAACATACCACCTCTAGACTCAGGAATGTGTTAGATCTGCAAATGCGAAGGTGTGGCACAAAAACAGAAATCCCAGAACTTATAAGCGAGGAAAGTCCACAAGTGACTCAGGGATTGTAAATTTTACTAATGAACTCCAGGGTGATGATTTTATTTTCACAGTGAAAACCTTCAGATCTCAGCTTTAAGGCTTTCTGCTCTTTCGCACTGTACAGTGTGGTTGCAGTCAGCTAACCGCAGCGGCTCTTCAGGAGACGAAACACCCTACACTTAATAGCACACGCAGACAAGCACGCCCACTGACATGCACGATCTGCCAAAAACATTAGCCTGCGCGCAGTCGGGGTGACTCGGGCTCAGATAACAAGGCCAGAAGTGGAGTGAGAATTTACTGCAAGTTACTGAATCCTCGTGTGGCTCTGGATACAAGCAGACATAATAAAAAACACTTTATAGAAAGCAAAGCATGTGATTGAGGCATCAGGTGCAGCGGTGGGGTCACCTGTTATTCTGGCTTTGATTGGAGCTGAAAACAAAATGGCATCTTTCTGAAATAATCTTTGGACATGGACCCATCCATCTGCTGAATGCCGTCACGTTTTGACTCAACAATTCAGAGGAATGTTTGCAACGTCTTGTTGAATGTAAGACGTGGGTAATTAAAGCAGTTCTGAAAAATTAAGATGCTGCTCCTGGGAATTAGCTGAGGTGAGATTCCAAGTCATTTCTGACCAGGAAGTGGAAAATAATCTTGCATAAACGGAAGATGATAAGCATGGAAAGCTTTAGTGTTACTTTTCTTTTTTAAATAATCTATATATAAATGGAAATGACATAACGAAGAATGGCACAATGAAACAATTTGATCTGAATTTTATACTTGATTTTTAAGAAATCTTTGAGCTCCAACTCTTTCATCCTTTAAAATAAATATATCTTTGTCAGTAGAAAGCACTTACAAAACATTGGAAGCAATTAAATTAATAAATGTAATTAAATTTCTCATTTGTCTTAAAAAGTATATTTTTATTAGATATAAATGTTTCTACATGACGATCAACTGGTGCTTTTTTGCGCTTATTTGTGTTTCCTGTCTTGTTTTTCTCTCTAAATAATTCATTTGTATGTACTGGTATGCTTGTTTAGTTTTTTTTGTTATTACTTTTTTGTTATTTTTCTTCTTTTTCTCCCGTGCTGTTCTTAGTCAGTATGTACTTTGTTCATATAAAAAAGAAAAACAAAGAAGCAAGTTGTAACTATATTTAAACATTTTCAATTTTTTCAAACTAAATCTCTGGATGACGTATTGGACTGTATGAGAATCTGATTGAATAATAATTTCTTACAAAACAAGACAGTTGTTCTGCATCAGTAAACATTCTGACTCTTGTCACTGGTTGAAAATGTTTGACTCAGAATAGATTTAACAGGAGTAAAGAGGAATGGAGTGTGATCGTCTTGAAGCCATGCCATGGCTGCTTGTACTGGAAAGACCTCAAAGAAACCAAATCCATCTTCAAGCCCTCATACACAGCTGACTGACAGCTTGCAGCGCAGATATTACACTTATTATTGCAGCGTCACGTTACCTGAAGTCTATCATTTCTGTTATCAGTGGTGTGGTTTCTTTTCCACTGGTCGTGCATTAAAGCCCTCATTCATGGGACCCCCATTCCCGTTCCACAGCAAATTGTAAGCCTCAGTATGAAACATGATGCCTCGGCTCTTCCTTGTGCTCATCAGTGTGGATGAGAGCTCCCGGTCTTACACAGACACTTTCCCAGCCAGACGGAGCCTCAGACCAGACCCCGTCTGCAGTTTGTCATCTCCTCCGTCTCTGCTGGTTTAGATTGTGTAATAATGACAGTTGGAAAAGAGGTGCTGCTTCTCTCTGCTGCTTCTTTCTGCTGCTTCTCTCTGCTGCTTCTCTCTGCTGCTTCTCTCTGCTGCTTCTTTCTGCTGCTTCTTTCTGCTCTTCTCGCGTCCGCGTGTGGTCTGCGATCTCACTTGTCGGCCCCCGCATCTTTCCCAATTTCCTCCTGCTCTGAATCCAGGGCCGAGACGGAGTCCGATCCGTGGAAACCGGAGGAAGTCTGACAGGGTTGAGCTGGCAGGTTTCAGTCTGCGGTGCTCTCTTTTCTCTCTCTCTCTCCACTCTGCGTGTTGTTGCCTGCGCTCAGTCGCTGTGGTTAAAGGGCCCTGTGACACTGAACTACAGGCTGCTTCTGAATTATCCATCTTGTGTTCAGATCTGAGCTATTCCTCTTTGGCAGCTGGTTGTTTTCAGTATTTTTTTTCTTTTTTCTGCCTGAATTTCGCCATGTGAGGATGTCCCTGCCATGTTTAAAGTGATTCAGTCCCCTAATTATGCTGCAGCCCAGACTCCTCGGCAGTACTCGCCTAATTGCTTACATGTGTGCACAGTTGGCCCACAAGCAGAAAGAGCTCTCCTCCTCTCCTTTTGTGTCCTCGCTTCTTTTGCTCCTCTATGTTTGATTGTTTAATGAATACACCAGTTGAGTTTGACGGTATTTATTAAAAAGATCTTTTTATTGTTTTAGAAAAAAAGTGGGAGGGAAAAAAAGAGAGAAAAACTGGCAAAGTAGAAAAGCTACACATGCATTTTGATTTTAATTTATTTTGTGAGACATGAAGCAGAATTAAATAAACGAGAGAAGAAAGAAGTGGGGAAATTTACCAAGTTATTTGCTCGCACTAAATGTGTGATTTAGTGATTATTGAACCGGATGCAAAGAAAGAGTCTGGATGAGGGGCTTTATTCACATTTAAATGAGCTGTAATGCATGCATTTAGGGGAAAATCAACTACATTTTATTCTGTAAAACCTTCTGTAATTCACCACTAGATAGATTCATGTTGTTTGAAACACTCAGATTACATAAAGTAAATTCAATCCTGTACTTTTGGTTCAGGAAAAGGTCAAAACGACCCGCTGCGCTGCACAGAAGGTAGAGCTGATTTTGTAAATCTGCTCTATGTTGGTGGTAATCACTGGTTTTTGCTTTGGCATTCTCCAGCATAAAGAAAGAAAATTTGTTTTTTGGGTTTTCTTATCTGAATGAAAATAAAGAAATAAAAATCTGAAATTAAGACACTACAGATTTTCAGAAACTAAATGTCTTACTGTTACAATATGGGATCTTTTTTTATTTACATTAATATTTATATCTTGATTTTTATCTTGAAGCAGTTAAAATGGCCTTTATAATCTGCAACATATAGAGATTAAAAAAAAAACTTTTAAAATATGATGCATCCCTAAATAGGTTAGATATGAATTTGTTGAAGTTTTAAGGAGAACCTTGTTCTTGCCATGACTCTGAGAAAACATTTGCGTTTGTCTTTTTAATCACGTTTTCGCTATGAGTGTAAAAGTACAAAAAATAATCAAGGTTTGCAAGAGAAGAAAAAAACGTATCCACATGAGAACTGACTAGAAATTTGGTTTGATTTAAATAAGCAAAATATCCTTGTTTAAGATCTTCTTAAGAGCCTCAACATGTTACGTGGTAAATGTAATAAAAGCCTGTTTTGTTTTTGTTTTTGTTTCTTGCATTGTTCTCTATGTTGGATCCTGAGCACTGACCTTTTCTAAAACAACTGAGGTCTGCAGTGTTGTTATGGGTTCTTTTGTGACCTAAATGAGTCACTGATTTGTTCTTGAAGTAATTTTATTGCTCTTGCCACTCCAGCGAAGGATTACCCTGTTCAGTCGTCTCCATTTCTGCTGGATCTCTAAAATTAGTTTCTTCCAATCGGATCACGATCTGTTGCTTTTTGAGATCTTTTAACTCACTTCATGTTGAGTTTCTTTTGACATAATAGGTTCATTTCTTAAATGTGAACTGTGGTGGTGGGCGGATGCATTTTTTTATTTATTTAAAGTTGCTTGCTTTGATTTGCTATATAAGCTGGTTAAATCAGAGTGGAAGTAAATCCACCGCAGCAGATTTATTTGTCCAATTCACAAAATCATTACTTGTTGTATCACGTAGTTCAATCTGCATGTGAAATCTTCCTTCTTTCTTTACCTCACTGCTTTCTCTTTAGCTCTTTAGCTTTCACTGTTCTGTAGTTGAAGGTTCAACTTGAAAAAAACACATCGGAAAAACCTCAGTGAAACTGCAGTACATAGCATATATGCTTTGAATCGCTCTGCAGCCAGCAGGTTTCCCACGGATCTCCAGATCTTTCCCGTATGTCAGGATAAAGCCGTTACACAGATCGATGCCTTTACCTGCTCTTTCACTTGCCTGGCTGGTTTTCAGGGACCTTTCAGTTCGTCAAGCTGATTTGGTTTTTATGGCGTTACAGTTCAAAGAGAATAAGGTCCTACATATTCCAGTTTTTTTCTTTGTCTGCCTGCTTGATATATGTCCGTACTCTACAATATACGAGGCATCCATTTGTTAAGCTAAATGGTGAGTGTGTAAATCACATACTAAGTAATTCCTGCGTTGATTTTATATGTGGCCTGTGGGAGTTTCTCCACTTCTGAGTGTCTTCTTCTCTTTCTCCCTGCAGTCGTGTGTCCTCTGACGTGCATGAATGGAGGGATGTGCAGTTCCAGGAACCACTGCCTCTGCCCGCATGGCTTCACGGGCCGACTCTGCCAATTTCCACTACAGCAAGCGCAGGCGGCGCACGGCAACAGGCAGCCCGTTTACCCCGCTTCCCTGAAGCCAGACGGCCAAAAGCTGGTGGAGCACACGGCCGTGGGGCGCACCCAGATGACACAAACACACTCCGTTTTCACCCTGCCCCTGACACAAGTGGGGCACCACTCATCAGAGGGTAATTAGTCCTCACTTCAACCTATTTGGGTTTAATTTGTCATGATAAATAACACTGGATTTCAAAAACAAAGTTTTGGAAGTTTCTGTTTTTTCAACTGAATTAGGACTATTTTGCACCGCTGAATCCAAAAATGACATCCATTTTTCTCAATCAGGTCAGGTTTTAATTCAGATTAGATTTAGAGATACTCAATCTTCTGACTAAATTGGTTACGTTTTTGTGACATTATCAGTTCATTTCTGTTGATATATTTCATCCAAAAAAGGTTTTAGGAGAAAAAGCAAATAGTTTTCTAACAGAGTGCAAAGCCTGGTGGTTGTTTGATGGGACAGTCGTTCATCCAGAGGCCCGTCGAGTTTTTGAGTTAAAAAATGTTTAAAGTTGAAACAACAATACTAATGCTTTAACTCTGGACGAGTTCACAGATAAATATTTGGTGGAATAACTAGGAGGTTTTCAATGGGGTTCAGTGCAGCTCGATATAAAATACCTTGGTTGCTGCGACTTAACAAAAAGTGACGAACTGTAAGAAATGCTTTTGCTGTTTGTCTCATTTCCCCCCGGTCTTTTTCCTTTTCTCTGTTTTCAGTGCAGATTAACGTTCGTGTTCACCACACACCAGACACCTCGGTCATCATTCAGCCTCACGACCAAACGGACTCCAAGCCTCCTCACAAAATAGCGATGCGGCCCTTCCCACCGAGACACAAACCGAAGGGCCGCTGCTTTCAGGAGACAACACCCAAACAAGCCGTGTGTATAAAAACCCGTGCCGTAGTCGCCGCTGTAAAATATTACACGTCACACCCGCTGATGAGGCTTCTGAATTGTTTCAGTGCAACAGCACGCCGCTTCCCGTCCTGACCAATCAGGAGGACTGCTGTGGCAGTGTGGGGAACTCCTGGGGGCAGAACAAGTGCTACCAGTGCCCCAAATTACCAAGTGAGTAATTCTGGCTATTAAATGCATTTTATTGTTCCCATTCCAGCTTTTCAGATGTCATAAACTCCTATTTTTAATTTTAATACTGTACTTAAGTTCAGATCTAACACTGAACGTTTTTAATAAGACCTTCCGGCAAAATCAGAAACTGTGGAAAATGTTCTTCAGATATAAAAGAATGATTAATTAAAAAAATCCATATGCTTCACATGCTGCTAAGCAAACAGTAAAGTGACTATGTAGTCGACACTAAGACCAAAATGGCGTTCAGGGCATTTTTTATATATATATATATATATGAAAGAAACTGGAGCTTCAATTAGCAAAAAAACAGAGACATGAATCAAATGTTTTAAGCTTTTCACAGCAGAATGACTCCTGACAGAAGTGGTGCAAACTCCAGCCAACATCTGCGCAAGATCTTTTTTTGTTTTTCAGGTTTTGATTCACACGTTTCACACCAAAACCTTCTTTGTGTTTGTGGCATGATGCTCCGTTGCTTGAGGTGTTGCCTTGAAAAGCAGCCACAGCTTTACCCTAATTTGGCTCACATGTTGTGAAGTAACTTATCAGCAGCTTTCAAAGCCGTCTGTTTAAAGAATTTTGTTGTTTTTGTTTTTAAAATTCCAAATTTGAATAAAGCGATAAAAATGCTCTTTAAGGTAAGGCACAGTAATCTTATTTACATCGCAGAGTTTCAGCAACAAGGCAGTTCAAAGTACTTTAAATGGATTAGAATGAAATACAAACAAAACAACAAAAGTAAAAGAAAGAAATACTACACTTTAAAATGCTCCAGTTGGTAGAAACTAAGCTAAATCTTAGTTCTCCATTTGTGATTCTTGCACTCTGCAATTTATAAATGAACAGGAGTTTCTCCAAGTCTTTCTCTGATATTAAAAGTATAAAAGGAAGTAAAAGTAACTAAAACAATGCCTCTCTTGTAGTGATTTAGCGGTCAAAATATTTTTTTGTAATCCTAACTGGCCAAAAACAGACAGTGAAAGGAAAGCGTGTCTGTTCTCAGACTGTATGTAAACATGTGGTTCCCGCTGTAAACGTAGCATATGGCGTCGAAAACAAAGGGGATGAGAAAACAGAGGAAGTTATGGGAATCGCACACAGACAGGGAGACAGAAACAAATACATTTTTGGGGGGGAAAGGCCTCTACTTCAGCTCATTCCTCTGCGCCTGCTCACTGTCATCATCCTGCTGGGGATTAGATTTCAGGAAAATCTTGGCCGCTCACGTTTTCCACTCCGCCATTATTCCATCTCTCGGTGCTGGCTCAGACAATACGGGCTTTGACGAGAACCTGACACCGTGAGTCTGGTTGGCGCTGCAGATGACTCGACTCCTGCACACACTGCTGTCACTTCTGTGACTCATGTGCGCGTTGTTGAAGCCCTCCTCCTTTTTTTCAGTAAAAATAGCCACGACCTTGCCGTCTTTTGTTTTCTTTTTCTCTTATTCCACGATGTGCAGTGTTCCCACAGCTCTGCAATAAAACTGCCTCAAATATTTCACTCCCTTATAGAAAAAAATATTCTCGCTCAGCAATACCAGTAAAAAGAAAAAGCACTTTATTTTGGTCGAAGGCTTGAATAAAACTTATATAAAAAAGCAAAACAAAGGGAAAAGATAGCTTACCACATAAAGATGTAGTTTTGGAAAATGATGTCTGAGAATGAATGTGGTAACAGAACATGCATCCAGTGTAGAAACCGCTCAACCACAATCATTTTCTTTCTAAAATAAATCAAGAAGATGCAATCGAGAAGTCACAAAGTTTATTTCCTTTTTCAGAGACATAAGACTTTTTGTTTGTAAAGTTGCTGCTGTTTTTTCACAGAGCCTCTCCGAAACATTCTTGTTTTAACCTTTTTTCCAAGTAAATTTTAAAGTTTTGCTAATGTGACTTTGACTGGGCCATTCTTACATGAAGATTGTCTGATTTGAACTATTCTTTTGGAGCTCTGGCTGTCAGAAGGTGAATTTCTCCCCAAGCCTTAATTTCTTTCCTTTTACCGACCCGGACCAACTTCTCTCTTCCTGATTGAGACAAGCGTCCCGCACCATGACACTGACATCACTATGTTTTTTCCACCACATTCTGTTTTTTGCACATAGATATAAAAGCTAGGTTTTCATTACTATTTTCAGAGTAAAGAGGGATTAAATCAAATGAGTCCTGCTCATCTATAAGTGTAAATACTCAGAGTGTTTTTCTACAGGCCGACATCAAACTTTTGAAACTGCTTCAACTAAAGGAACTGAAAGGACAAAAAGTAATTTTCCAGTTTCTTTTTCAGACTCTACATCATGCTGCCTTCTAGGTTTGAAAAAGCTGCTGTTGGCATGCAGCTATTTTTGGACACTAATGTCTAAAAAAGCTGCTGTAGTTTTTTTTTATTCACCTGGAAGCTCAGACTTCTCTGGGTTTAATGGGAGCTGATTTTTAAAACAGGCATGCCAAAACAATAAAAAGTTTCCTATTACATAAAATTGAAATATAAGATGAAATTGCACTAAAAATATTGCAGCTAAAAGGCAATCCTGACTATGCACAGAAACATTTTCTTTGCAGTATGCTCATTAACTTTGGAGAAGTTAATGAGCATGCAGAATAAACCGGAGAACAAATGAAAGGTATCATGTGGCTTCCTAAACTCAGGGACAGAGTTGAATAAGTATTAGGTGAATTAATTTAGTCATTTCAGCCTTCAGTCAGCCAGCAGGCCTCCACAAGCCTCCGAAAGAATCAAAAGCAAAGGAGTTTTGTTACTAATTTAAACACAGACGTTGGTTTTGGATTTGTTTGCACCAGTGAAATGTTATAAGAGTATCTCTGTGTGGCAAAGAACATAGATTTTGTTCAAACCTGAATCAGTGCTGTTGTTTATCTTTAAAGATTTCAGTTTAAATGTTTTGTTTATGTGTGAAATCTTAAAAGCTTCTTTTTTTTCACACCCAGGAGTTTTGTAAGATGGAGAAACTAATTTTTTGGATCTCCTGTCTCATCCTTCCTCAGATGCATCAGTCAAACACACCATTGTGGAAGAATACGGCTCTACCTGTCCACAAGGCTACAAGCGATTTAACAACACTCACTGTCAAGGTAACGACTCGAAACACGAGCCGTGTCATTTTCCAGATCTCTTGCAGACATCGGCGTAACCTTTTTACTTTCACTTCCCTCCTCCTGACTGCGAAGACATCAACGAGTGCACCCTGCAGGGAGTCTGCCAGAACGGAGACTGTCTGAATACGTTGGGCAGCTTCAAGTGTTCCTGCAAATCTGGCTTTGTTTTGGAGAGAAATCGATGTGTTGGTAAGAAATAACATCATATCTCTTCAAACTACTGAGGCTGAATTTCTGTGCTAGTTTTTTTTTTCTTTCAAATAAAAAAATATATAATCATAAATCTTCTGTATTAATGCAAAATCCTTATTTTGACTCAAATATATTGAGTTGCTCTTGCTCAAAACTCCTCTCTGATGCTAAAAAAATATGCTCTGCACATGGAGGCATTTTGCTGAGCATAATGAGACTTTTGAGTAAGTAAAAATTATTCATTTTGTGGCAATCACAGACAATAAAATCACAAAGTGATGCACAAACATTAAAACAACAATAGCAAGATTTAATGTCTAATATCTTCTGCTCCTGTTTAAATATTACACTTGTGCTTTTAACAACTTCTGTAGAGATTATGTTATTTTTTGAGCTCATCTTTGCTTTCTCTTGATAAGATTTCAACACAACGTGACTTCAGTGTCACTGCTCTCTAGTTCATACTAGACTATCAAAGAGAGCAGAGGTGAGAGCTCGAACACGAGCAACTAATATTTGTGCGAGAGACATGAAATCTGACTGCAAGACACTATTTTCCAGGAATGAGCTGAGCTTATATGTAAGCAATGAAGATGTGAGAGCAGAGCTTTGTGGGAAGAGATTAAAGTGAACAATATTGCTCCATTATTACTGTTTTAACCGGAACGCTTCATGTGGGTTGCAGAGTCTCCGCCGGAGCAGGCGCAGTGCTTCCTGTTGGCGTCCGACGCCAGAGGCTGCGAGCATCCTCTGGTGAACCAGATCACCCAGGAGATGTGCTGCTGCACGGTGGGCAAAGCCTGGGGCCACAAATGTGAGAGATGTCCTCAGGTGGGCACAGGTGAGTCAGTCGCCATAGCAATAATGTTCACTGGAAAGTTTCAGCTCATCCAGAGATGAAGCTTAATTCCCTCCACATTTCGTGATTCCTGTTGCTTTGTAAATTTGTTGTAGAAGTTAAGATTTTTTTTTTTTTACCCTGAGTTCTAAATAATCGATCGCATTTTTACTGACAAGTACAAACATTTGCTGCTTTAGATTTTAAGGTTGCTGGATAATTTCACATTAATTTTTAAGAATTCAGAATTTCTTATGGTTTCCATTGGCTTGCAGTCGGGATTATTCATGGATCTTAATGGGTGTCAATCTATAATAACGCCTTAAAAACGTACTATTCTGAAAGTTTATCATCTTACTGGTTGTTTTACAGCTCATTGAAAGAAATATTGTATTTCTCTGTTGGAAAAATAAAAGTTGTATCTGTTGCATGCATGCTGTTTTTTTTTTTAACTAAACACATTATGGGGTTTTTTTTTTTGTTGTTTTTTTTTCCAAATATGAAATTTTAATTTCTCTAAACAAGATGAGTCAAAGCTTCCAGCGTCATCAGTTTCCATTTTGGATATTGTCAGATAAATAAAGGCTTTCTTGGCTTGCAATCAACTAAAATTCAACATTTTGTCTTTAAATTCTCTAATATTTGGAGATATATTCATGTGGATTCAACCTTCCCTCACTGCTGCACGTTCAGATGTGGTTTCACAATGTTTATTTTTGTGTAAATAAATAGTAGACTCTTTCTGGAGATAAATGTCATATCAATGTAATTGTACGCAATCAAATAACAATTAAACTTTGTGTCTTTCCTCATGCTGTATTTAGTGGCCTTCAATAAGATTTGCCCTGCTGGGAAAGGATACCATCTCCAAAGTATAACAGAAACTGTGGCCTTGCCTCCCATCATCTTCCATCGTGAGTGTTTGAACTTGCATAAATTCTCATACTGCTCGTCAGAAGTTTTCATACAGTCACAGGAAGGAGTTTTATGTTGATGTTGCTCTTTGTGATTTATTTGAGCTGTTCTGTTTCTTGGGTGGAATAATTTAGTGTCAAACACAAATTGCATGTGTTGTTTCAAATGTATGATGATCATATTTACACACGAAGGTTCAAATATGAAGGTACTTTCTTTTCAAAGCCATCGACTCGCTTCTGCTTTACTTCTGGCCGGACATTCAACCACTTTTCTAAGGTGGAATTGGCAAAGCTTATTTAAAGCGTTTCCTTTTCTGACGTGGAAGCCAATTTCTAATTTTAAGATACAAAAATTCAATGAGGTGAAGATAAAAACTTTCTAAAAGGTTCATTTTAGTTTGGGTTATCAATAAAAATGTTGTTCTGATGTGTTCTGGGAATCATTGACCAGTTTTAACACATAACAATTTAAAAGTTTTACGTCTTTGACTCAAACTGTCAGACAAGAAAGACAGAATGATGTCGAACACTTCAGAAACCATCCAGGCTCATTCCTGCCTTGAAATGGAGACGCTGTTCACAGGAAAGCAAACTTCAAATGTCCATCCAATGAGATTCTGCCAACCTAGGAGGAAACTTTTGTTTTATAATCGTTAAACAGGACGGTGATCCTAAACAGACATGAAAAGTGCTTTCAGAACCGGTTCAAGTAGTTGTGGCCTTATCGTGCTGGAAATCAGTGGCGTCTTCTAAAGATGTAAAACTTAAAAAACTAAAATAAGCTCTACACCTTCTAGAAAGAAGTATGGTTAAATATCCAGCTAAATTATTGCCAGGAACATCACAGACATTAAAGATGTGTGGTCATCATCCCATCCTAAAAGAAGAACAAAAGTGTAATGAAAAGGCCAGTGTCAATATTATGTTCCTGCCCATAATGGAAGCATTTCAACTTCTGACCAGCACTGTTTATATGTCCAACATCTCTGCTTTGTAAGCCTCTAATCCTGTTATTCATCATTTTAACCTCACTCTACCACTTTTCCTTTCAGCGCCACCTGTGACGGTAAGAGTTCATTTCTATTTGTAGATGTAGCTTTTTCTTTTGCTTGGCATGAAATATTTCCCCTCTCCTGTGATTAGGAGAAGCCCCCGGAGCCGACCATGGTGCAGCAGACTTCTGTCAGCACCACCCGACCGCGAGTGCCTGGTAAACGCTCCCCCTTTCACAAAGAAAATTAGACGTGCTGCAAGTAACGTTTGAATGTCTTGAGTTACTAAATGTACCACTAGCTGCCACAATGAGGGGAATGTTTCTTTCTTGCTGCTAACTGACAGAAAATTGCAAAGAAATGTTGCCTCTGTGGAGCACAAAGACCAAAGATCAACATGTCATGGTTGCTGGTTCATTTCTCCTCTGTTGGGTCCACAGTTGTTAAACCCACTCCTCCGCCAATCGTCCGAATCCCCCCAGGCAATGACCCCTTCGAAATAGACCCTAAAGGTAAATGTGAGTTTAACACCAGTCCAGCATAAGAGTCGTTTCTTATTTATTTATTCTCTTCTCAATACAAGCTGGTTCATGTTTCACGCGCCTGAAAACTGGGAAATCCAGCACTCCGCAAACCCACCCAGAGTGAGAGGCGGTAACCATGGCGAGCTTCGCCTCCGTCTCTCACAGATGACATGTTGACTTCCTGCTTGCAGTAAATACCATTAATGATAACTCTTGTGGGGTTTTTTGTTGTTGTTGTTTTTTTTTAACCTCACATTTCCAAAACCTGACGTTTTAACCCAAAGCTAATTTCTCTGCATGTCTTTTGTAGTGAGCTGATGCTTTTGGTCCCTGCGCATGTGATGTGACATCAAACACGAAGCATGAACCAGCCTGACGGCTTCGTTCACATTGTGTGGACTGAAAGCTGCCACAACTACAGTTCTCATTTTTGCTAAGCATTTAAAATAAATTTATTAACACTGATTTTGTTCCATAGGAAGAAAACATCCCCAAAAGATAAACCAAATCCAATGATCACTCTAATCTGATCTAATTTGTGTGATTACCTCTCATTCATAGGCGACTGCTTCAATTTTCAGTGGCGTCTCTTCATTTCAAAATATGTGAAAGTGAAAATATCAATAAGATATAATTATGCCTGTTGAACTTTCCCACTTTTAGGTCTCTTACAACCACAAACGTCAGTGTAATTATTGGGAATTTTTTGTGGCAGAGTAATACGAAGTAGTGCATGATTGTGAAGTGGTGTGAAACTTTTTCTTTTTTTAATGTAACATTTTCACTCGCTAACAATCTGCGCTGGATTATTGTACTATTTCTAAGAGGCAGGACTTTCTGGTGGTGTTCAGAGTTAGACATGGCACTTCCTTTTGCCTTTCAGTTTTTCTGTTCCTAATGTCACTGCAACATATTGTCATAGACAGACACAATGAGAGGAGTAAAAATATGTGCAACTCCTTGATCAGGGCATAAGAATGTAAGCAAAGTATAATTCAATGTTTCTGCATTGCACTGTATATAAACACACATAGATGTATTGAATTGACACCAATGTTTTCTTTTCTCTACCCTTGAAGTGGAGACGGATAAGTGTGGGCAAAGCAGAAGCATTTGTGGTCACGGGAAGTGTGAGAACAGCCCGAACGGCCACATCTGTCACTGTTTCCCCGGTTACCGTCTTAACCTGCAGAGGAACATCTGTGAGGGTAAGAGACGCAAAATTAAATTTATTTTTTCTTGCTGTTCCTGACAATAGAAAAAAACAAGGGGAAAGTATTGGATTGCAGAAAAATTACATTTTGGACAAAAAGTGAATCTTTTCTCAAATCTTCTTACTAGCAAAACCAGTGCAGATTTAGACACTAAACTGGTTCTGGGATCATGGTTTTAGACCAGGTTTTATTATAGTAAAAAAATATACAAAGTCTCACTGCACCTTATACAATTAAGATTTTAAGTAAGTCGTCTGCTGGTAGAAATTTAGCACATTATATTGCTTAAAATCACCTATAATTATGTGGTTATTTATTTGAGAATCAAGGAATTTAGAGCAAGAAATATATTTAACTTCACCACCTGTTAGTAAATGTCATCAAACTTAATACCTAAGCACAAGCAGAGACACGCAGACATGACTTTCACTATTTTATCGTTATTCCAGGTTAATGAGTTTTCCTGTGGAGACTTGCTTATTATTTTTTATTTGTGGTTTTATTTAAATCTTTTAGGAATTAGATTGTGGATGAAAGACAGATCTGTGTGGGGGCCAGGCAGGTACCTGCAAGTCGGTGCAGACCTCAGATAGCCTTAGCATTTTCATTATTCATTAATCTTTGAAAAAAGCAGAGATGTGCTCCTTATCAAACTCACCGTTCAGACAAAATCTGCTCTGAGATTGCAGTTTTTCACTAATTGTTTTGAATATTCAGCACTACTTTTATTAACTTCTTGATTACATTTCACACTGACTTCGCGTTCTTTCCTTTCTCAGACGATAACGAATGTGACGCGGAGCCGTGCGGCCACGGCAGAGGCCGCTGCGTCAACACAGAGGGAGCCTACAAGTGCCAGTGTCGCCCGGGTTATAAACACATGGTGCAGCACGGGCGACTGAAGTGCATAGGTAAAAATCCAAAGCGGTTCTGTGTTTGGTTTGGTTTTTCTCCTCTGTATGCTGTCAGATCTCACTGTAACATTTGTGTTGTTGAACAGATGTAAACGAATGCCATAAATCAGATATCTGTGGTGTCGGGGGCCACTGTGTCAACCTGCCTGGCTCGTATAAATGCGAGTGTCAAATCGGCTTTAGGAGCAAGTCCCACCGTTATCCAGCCTGTGAAGGTACAGTTTCACTTTGACATTATGGATGACGATGCAAATCATCTTTGGGTAATAATCCCTCTGTTCATCCTGACATAAGAAGCATAAATCTGGTCTTTTTCCAGACATTAACGAGTGTTTGAGTCCGGATGTTTGTCTTAATGAGCAGTGTGAAAACACACCGGGCTCGTATGAGTGCGTGCCATGTTTACCCGGATATGAGGCCCATGCAGGCACATGCTATGGTGAGTGTCTGTTTATTTTTATTTCAAATATCACATGATACTTGTGTGAAAACTGTCTGAGACAACTAGAGTAGATGCAGTTGTCAGGTAAGGTGATGGAGAAAATGTGGGTAAACAATGCAAAAACTCAAAATCTTACCAAGTATTTCTGGTCTAGTTTCTCGTGCAAATATCTCAGAGCACTTGAAAGAAGACAAAACAAATTTTTTTAGGAAGATACAAGAGCTTATTTTAAGTCAGTAATTTCTTAATATTGTTAAAAAGTTATATTTTAATCGCTACAAAGGAATTTCTGACTTAAAACGAGCTCCTATAGTTTGCTGAAAAGTTGCTAATAAGTTAGTGTTATCTTATTTCAAGTACACAAAGATTCTTGCACTAGATACCAGAAATAAATGGTAAGATTTTGTGTTTTTGCAGTGGAAATTATAAAGATTTCTGTCTCTAAGGCACATTGCTGCTGTAGTGTTGAAAAGGAATACGTTAAAATCCTGTGTTTGACCTTTTCTGCAGACATTAATGAGTGTCAGAAGCCTGGAATCTGTCCCAACGGGCGCTGCGAGAACCTCCCTGGTACTTACCGATGCCTCTGCAACGAGGGGTTCCTTCACTCTGCAGACAGCAAAAGCTGCAGTGGTAAGTAGAAAACATGACTTTCGCAAACAATGAGGTATTTTTTTTATTTAGAAAGTACATTCCTCCGGTTTAAACCATTTCATTTACAAAGAAAAAATGCTTGCTTGTAGACATTGACGAGTGTGCGGACGTTCGACTGTGTGCTTATGGCCGCTGCATCAACACAGAAGGCTCCTTCAAGTGCCACTGCTACCCAGGATACCAGCGCACACAGGAGGGCAGCCACTGTGAAGGTGCAAATGACACCAAAATAACTTTGGTTTTGTTTTATTTGCATCAACTAGACATGGGCAAGATCACATTCTCAAGCACAAATCAGGTTAATGTGGTGTCTGCACAAAATTTTTGATAAAATATATGTGCCATAATTAATTTTTTTTGTTTATATGAACAAGTAAACAAGTTATCAAGCTTAATATAATATTAGCAATGTTGCACAATATACTGCTGTAGCATAAATTACTTCCAGGATCGCTTTCAACAACAGAAAGATCTTGGTCTCTTGGCTCTAATGGAAATATTTTCTCTTATTTTTTCTTTAATTAATGAGGGATAAGTAAAGCAGCTTTCCTTCACCCAGCTGACCAGCTGTACACAGCAACAGGTGGAGGTGGGGCAACACTGCATTACTCTGTGCAGCCAGAGGAAACTCTTCTCACTGTTACTCTGGCATTTCTTCAGAAGGACTTTAAACTATTGAATCATAAACTTTCAGAATAATCAGTTTTTAAGGCGTTATTATAGATTGGCACCTATTAAGATCCATGAATAATGAATTATGGAAAGCATAAGAAAATCTAGATTCTTAAAAATTAATGTGAAATTATCCAGCAACCCAAAAATCTAAAGCAGCAAATATTTCTACTTGTTAATATCAGGCTTTACTATTCGAGGAGGCTGATATTTCTAAGTGTACAATTTCACGTATTTCAGCGTTTTCTCTCTGAAATAAAAAAGGAGTTTTGAGATCCAGTTGCTGCAAAGGATTCAGAGACATGAACTGGTGTAGAAATGTAAGTAAAGGTTTTCCTCTGCTGTCCTTTCAGACATTAATGAGTGTGAGAGGCCGTCGAGCTGCCTGAGGGGTTGGTGCATCAACAGCATGGGCTCGTACCACTGCGAGTGCCAGAAGGGTTTCAAACTGGTTGGAGGCAGGGAATGCCAAGGTCTGCATCTCCTTCTGAAAGGATGTCAACATTTGGATTTTTTTGTATCCATTTTCCTTTATTTATGATGAATTGCATAAGCTAGTCGATGCTGAGTTCTGAATTTTAGAGATTTACATTTTTGTGCTCCACTTCTGGAATTTTTCAGCAAATGTTGCAACATTAGGACTGAAATTCTGATACTCAGTACAAGCTTTGTGATTTCCCTTTCAGACATAGACGAATGTGCTGCAGACAGGAACCTCTGCCAGCCCTACGGCTCATGTGAGAACAGACCGGGCTCATATGTGTGTGTCTGCAATCACGGCTACGCTCTCTCAGAGGACAGACACAGCTGCGAAGGTACGTCCTCCCTCATTCTAGATGACCCACATTCATCTAGTGAACAGAACATTGAAACTTTCTAAATCCCAAAAGACTTTTTAGCATCATTTTTACAGATATATAATAATTTTCTGTTTCAAACTTCGCGTTTGCTCTTGCAGCAGTTCGAATCCTGACGGATGAGAAGAAGGAGTGTTACCTGAACCTCGATGACACGGTGTTCTGCGACAGCGTCCTGGCCATCAACGTCACCAAGCAGGAGTGCTGCTGCTCCATCGGTGTGGGATGGGGAGATCACTGCGAGATCCATCCCTGCCCAGTCTCCCACTCAGGTACCATTGAACGCTCCAGAGGAAGCAAACAGAAGAACAACCATTTACTTTCATAATCCTGTTAAAAGTTTTTCTTTCAAAACTCTTTTTTTTTTCTTTTTCTCCAATGTAGCAGAGTTCCACTTCCTCTGTCCACACGGACAAGGTTTCTACAGTGAACAAAGACTCCAGTACAGCCTGCCCGCCTACCACGGTGTGTTCATTTAAGTCATAATGTAATACAATGTGTAAACTTCACTAACTGTACAAATTTAAGGGAACAATTCGGTTTGTATTTATTATAAAGAATAAAAAAAAGTAGCTGTGGCTGCAAGCACAGTTAGCAAGGCTAGCATTACTGAATTTTTTTATTTCAGTAATGACTTCAGGCTTTCTAAAAGGCTGTCGCCATTTCCGAATAAAACTCGTTCCATGACAGATGTTGAATCTTTACAAGGATAACGCAGACACTTTGAAGAACTCTGTCTATCCTTCCTTTTTGTCAGCTGAAAGTGTTGCTCTTTCTCGCTCTTTCACAGAAGGAATTGGCTACATGCAGGTCTCAATATGTAGAAAAAAAAAAAATTTTTTTCTACATATATATATATATATATATATATATATATATATATATATATTTGTCTTTTAACTTCTGATTTTAACTTCTGATTGTTATTTTTTAAAACTTAAATTGTTCAAATAACTTTAATCAGTATGTAATGGTCAACGAACAAAAACAACATTCAGTCACTGCATTTACAACCAGGCCATTTAAGCTAATTCTGCATCCTAAGGTGTGTTTTTTTTTTTAACTGCAGAGAGATCAAATGTTTTGCAGAATATCAATCTTTTGTTTGTTGTCTGCAGATATTGATGAGTGCACTCTGTTTGCTGAGGAAATCTGCAAAAGGGGCCGTTGTGAAAACACGCTGCGAGGTTATGAGTGCTACTGTCAACAAGGCTTTTACTATGACAGCAACCTTCTGGAGTGCATTGGTATGGAGCATCATGAAATTGTGAATACTTTCTGCATGTAGGACTTTCTGGACTCTGTACACCAGATTGGTGCTTGTCTCATCTCTTTATTTTTGCTCTCAGATGTCAATGAGTGCCACGATGAGTCTCTCTGCACCAATGGTCGGTGTGTCAATACTGACGGGGGCTTTTATTGCATCTGTGACCGACCCTGGATCCCCGACTCCAGCAGGAAGAAGTGTGTGATGCCAACAGTTGCTGGTGGGTAGTATTTCCTTTTCCACGGCTGGAACCGGCTTTTTGTCTGGCTTCTTCTGGGATAACTTTGAACTCCTAACTTTGTTGTGCAGATGTCAATGAGTGCGACAACCCAGGAAACTGTAAGAATGGCTTATGTGTGAACACAGTGGGTGCATACTACTGCATTTGTTCTCCCCCCTGGACGCTGGCTGTGGACCGAAACAGCTGCGTGACGCCCGAGGAGCAGGCTGGTGAGTTCTCATTTGTCTTGAGTATCAGTCTGTCTTTGAAATCCCTGATATTTCCATCTAAAACACCCAAATGTTAGAATATTCTATTTTTTAGAATATTTCTGTTGTCTTTAGCATTCCTTGAAGAATAATTTTCTGTCCACCCTGCAGTGGGTGAATAGAACGGTAAGCCTCAGCAGACTCCATGTTTATAGTTGACAGGATGTAGATAGTTTCTCTAGCTGATTCAAGGGAATAAAAATATGTTTAAATGCAGCATGTTTCATGAAAGATAGAGGTTTAGAGCTGGGCAGGAATAAAATTGAGCAACCTTACAGTACTTTGTTCAGACTTCCTTATGGAAGCCTTGCTCTCTCTCTCTTTTGCGCAGCACAAATAAACCACAGATTTGTCTTGGATAAATTCTTTTGCATATCTGCCGAAATTTACTTCTTATTTAGACATTACTGACATAAAAAAGCTAATTGAGTCTTCCTGACGCAGAACTGAGTTGAAATAAATGTGAGACATTTGTGTTTTTGGCAAGATTATCCCAATCTTTGGCCAGTTTCTTGTTGTGTCTCAAAGTTAAACTTGCAGCACAAAATGTTAGTTTTTTTTCTGCAGTTTTTTGCTTAATGTGGAAACAATGGGTTTCCTGTCAAAGTCGTATATAGAGAACTTACTATCAATGTCTGGTTCAGCATCTTAGCCTGCATCATGCTGTGTGTTTGGCCAATGGAAAAGTTAACTCTCAAACGCTCAAAGTTTGTTGTAACAAGTGCAAAGTGTTATAGGTGACATTTTGCACATTTTTATTCCATCTTTCATTACATTACATACTTTGTTTCAATTTGTACCTGCCTTGACCTCAGAAGATTGAAAGAAATTTTTTGTAATCTATTTATTGTCTATTGCAAAGAAAATGTCGGTATGAGACCCCAATAAATCTACTAACAAGAAGCTATTTAGTACATTTTTACACACGTCTTGCAGCCATAATTGTGTCGCTTTCCTCGGGTTTTTGATTTGCTCATTAAAATTGGCAACCAGAATTTTAAAACTTGGAGAGGTTTCTGAATGAAATTAATAAGGGAAGCTAAACCAGTTTTCAGTAAAACTTAATTAAGCAGATGAAGGAGAATATGTTACAGTCCCAACCACTCTCAGTGGTTTCTAGCATCACAGGCACTTTAAATATACATCAGATACACGGTTTCCCCTAGAAAACCTGCTAAGCCCGGTGCTCATGGCGCTCGCCAGTCATCCAGCTGTCCAGCTGTTTTTAGATTAAAAAAAACACTTAAAAGTTGACAAAAAGTGTGAAAATATCACTTGATAGTTATGTGTTATTGGATGATTTAAGGATTAATATCTGAAAACCAACTATAAAGTGTTAAAAAGAGACAATAATTAAAAACATAAAATGAATAAACAATGGTAAGCCTGGTGGGGGCACAAGTAAAGCCTGGTGGTCCGCCAGGCTTATAATACACTGTGGGAAACCTTGAGATAAGGGAATAAAGGGCAATTAAAGTCCATCCAACGGCTCAAACATATTATTGGTACAAAGAAAGCAAATGCATGACATAATATATCACATATGACAAATATAATGCCCTTCCAAATATTGCTTCCAAACTGTCCTTTGCCATTGCATTCACTGATATTGCAATGATTGCAATTTAAAAATCTGTCCAGCTCCTTTCTAAATGTACAAATAAAGATGATATTTAATTTCTGGAACTGAAACTGATACATAATTAAGTCAGTTGTGACAAGTAAAGCCTACCAATTACCTGATGTATATTGTTGAAATGAGGTCAACGATCAGACCAAAAACCATCTCTATCCCCACAATACGCCTGTAAATATGTCTTGGAAGATGCATAGACGCTATCAGGTGCAATAATAGGTTGATAAATAGAACTTTTTGAACTTAAAAGCAAAGGTCCTCTCAACTATGGTCTGCTGATCACAGCAGTCTGAAAGAGCTAAATGTACGAAAGTAAATTTGTATCAAAAGTATCTTCAGCAAACTTTTTGTCAAATAGAAATATGTTGACGGATTTGTGCAAGTGAAGATTTCTTGCATAATATACAAAACAATAGCTAAATAATTTTAAAATTGCACATGGAAAAACCTCTTATGTTCATGTTTTAGCTCCTAATGATAAAATCCAAACAGTGTCAAAGAGGCATCCACAAACCAGACAATAACCTGAACACAAAACAGGAGAGACATCTTTTTAAATTCTTCAGCGCAGAATGTAAAATATAAACAATGAAAATCCAGCTTTTTCTTTCTTTTTCTTTTTCTTAGTCGAATAAATTGAGTGTAAAAGTATTCACAGCCTTGCATCAATGTGAATTTACTCTTCTATCATTATGAAAACTACCACCTTCCTCACCTCAAGTGAGCTTCTGTGGTTAAAAAGTACTAGATAATGTTAAACAGTGAGGGATCTTTTGTTTCTACAAGTCATCTCCAGCAGATTGACGATAGTCAGTGTGCCAATCATTAGTAAATAATACATATTCTCAGTGAAAAAATGAACGAATATGTGAACTACTAGGGAGAAACTTTGTTCCTGCATAGGCAGAAAGTTCTCCATGTTTCGTCACCTGTTGGAATCTGTGGTTAGATTCCACAAATGTTTGTGAAGTCGTGAAAACTGATCCTCTGACGCTGGCAGTAGGTAGTCTGTAGACAGGTAGGTCAACGCGAAGCGGTTCCATTTAGCAGGTCTGGCTGGGGAACGATAACTGGTTCCCACCTGGGTATGTTCATTTTGCTTGAGTTAACTGTGCAGATATTGCAGCCGTAGAATGTAGAAAACCCAAGTGAAGCTTTTGAATGTTTACAGGCCCAGACTGCAGATGAATGCGGCACAGTCAGGTCATGTATAATTACCTGAAACCCAATACTGTGACGCACACACAGAGGAGATAAATATGGCTTAGTTATGACAGTCAAAAAAAAATTGCAGCCCTCCAAGTAACATTCTTTCTTTCTTGCAATATGACATTTTGGGACAGAAACCTCAGCGATGCAATAACGTGGGCGGATGTGAGAAAATATGCTTTTTAAATATGATGTAGACTCTCTTTCTCTAAATTATTTTTCGTTCACATCACACTTTTGTTTCTTCAAACCAGAAGAACATTTTGTAATAATGATAACAAGGAGACTTCAACCTCATAAACTTGATCTTAAGCAATATGTTTATGCTTATAAACAGACTGTTTTGCCCGCGAGAGATTTTTTATTTGTTTTAGCAATATTTCAGGAGCTTCTTCTGGAACCAAACTCTCATTTTTAACTTCATAGATATCAGTTCCCCTTTTTTTCTTCTTTTATTTTAACCACAGGCCAGCTGCAAGGTTGTGCAATCGCCCAAAAGCAGAATGGTTCAAGTAGTAAAAAAAACTAATAGAAACCACATGTGGTTCAAAGACATTATTTACACCACAGTTTTATCCAAACCACTCAAGTATCACAGCTGTAAAAACTGTTTATGAATCTTATCAGCGAGCAACTAATCCGTTTAATTTCAACCTGTTTTAGTTTTATAGTTGTCCAACCTCTAGACTGACACACAGCGGCCTTAACAATTAGCTTAGGGATAACCAAGCAACTTCGACACACAGTTAATGTCTAAAAAGATTCCCAAATGGAGCATTTACCGCAGGGAAGAATTTGTTCTGCATTTTGTGGTGAGACGAAAGCCCGAGTCGACCACCTGCAGACTAAGCTCTGGCCCAGAAGCAGATGTTCATACTGTAACCAGTGTCTGTGGTGCCCTTTGCAGATGTGAATGAGTGCCAGGACCCCTCGTACTGTAAGAATGGGAGGTGTGAGAACACGCCCGGCTCCTTTCACTGTTTTTGCGACCCTCCCCTCACCTTCAGCGCGGCGCTGAAGCAGTGCGTCTATGACGGTGGGTAGAACTAGCTTGCCTTACCGCTCAGTCTGACACTCTTGTTTTCCATTGCAGTTCCTCCCAAGCCTTGCCCTGTCCAGGCTGTTTTTAGGAAGATGTTTCTAGCTTTAAACCAATATTACTTTTGTTTTGTAAGCATGTTTGGTCTTAGAAAGTGATTAATGCACTGCCAAACAGACGCTACATGCACTCATGTCGTATTATGAGCTTCTAACGATGCATTTAAACTGTCCTGATGACACAACACACATCTGTAATAATTTATTAGCATTTGATCTTAGCTGAGGTCAGGGTTTTCCAAAAGCTGTATACTTGTTCCGGCTAGTCCAAAACCAGTTTCAATGTGTGTTTGTAACGTTAATGCACCCCACAGCATGATGCTGCTACCACCATGCCTAACATTTTAGTCGTTTTTTTTTCTTTTTTTCTTTGATTTCTAAAAGTTTTACTTTGACTCCTGCAGCCAAATAGCTTAACGCAATCCGCTTGCTGAGTCAGAATTATGCAAGAAGTTTATTGGTAACTTCACTACAAAGTCAACAAAACCTTTATATTTATCCATACAGCATAATCAATGTAACCACTTAACATTTATTTAGTATTTCTCTAACAAGAAAATCTATTGGATTGTTTTTTTCCAAGAGTGATCTGCCCAGGAATTCACACAATAGAATGAAATATTCCTAAAACTATAACTATTATTTCACAGTTAATATTTGTAGCAGCTGCTACAGGATTTTCTATTGACACAAAATGTCTTTAATGATGTGGCGCAATACAGCAAAAAACCTGCAGGCTGTTGAGCAGTAGCAAATATTTAGTGAACCACTTCATATTGTAATCAGCTTCACTTACTTACTATTAAATATTAAACTTTTAAAAAGCAGTTTCTGTCTTTATATCATGACAATGAGTCTTACTTTTTTTGCCTTTTGTTCCTTTACGATGCAAAAAACAAATCATTGTGGCTGCTTTTGCTTTACAAACTAATATGAAATGTGTGATTTTAGGAATATGAGATGATGTTTTTACTCACAATGATTAAATATTTTAGGGAATAAAGAAACAATATTTATTTTTTAAAAAACAGGTAATGTATTTTTAATATCTGTAGCTTTTTATGAGTTGGCGAAAAGCCATAAACCTTTAAAAAAAAAAAAGCGTTGCCATTTGTATAATGATTTCAGAACATTTTACTGGTTTTGCTCGTTGCATGTGCCTATATGACCCTGATACATCCACCCATAACAAGCATTTACAGAGGACAAAAAAGGCTTTTACTTTCATTATTCCACTGATTTTTATTGTATAATTTTTAGCCCACATTGCCCTCTACACTTTGTGAAAAGCCTTGACATGTATTCATCTTAGCTCTCATATAACATTTGGAAAATTCCAGCCTTTAGTTTGAGTAAATTTATTTAGTGGTAGAAAAAGAATGTGTATTTGCTCTTACAAAGAAAAACAGTATTTCCAAAAAAAGTTATATTTGACTAAAGTGTTTTTGTTAACGTTTTATTGCAATTGACATTTTTAGTTGATCACAGCATTTTATCTGTATTTTTTTCTGTCTGGCCAATTCCTCTTTAAAATGGGAAATCCAGGAGAACATGCCACAGAAGTATATATACATCAGTCAGAAATAGCTGCTCTTGATTATTTTTTTGTTGTTATTTTGTGTTTAAAACCTGAAATGTATGTATGGGAATGCATGAAAGTCAAATAAAAATACACAATAAGCCTCCCAGGTTACATTAGGAAAATTTATTAACACAAAATCTGTTTTCAAATATCTACTAAAATTCAACAGAAGTTTTTATATCAATTGATTTTCTGACAAGCTCTTAATTTTGGCTTCCCTAACACAATTTCTACTCGTATTAGATTAACTTTTACTTGAATCAGACTTTCATTATTATGTTGGGCAGAACTACTTCACTTCATTATGGCAGTTCTGCATAATCTGCTTCTCTCTGCAAATTCACACAGATTACTTTCAAGATGTTGATAAAAATACATTATAAACCCAATGGCACTTTTACAACAAACAAAAAAAAAAAGAAACATGCTAATAATAAAATGATTTGCTGGACTATAACCCATATTACTACTAAAGTGAAAGTAACAAATATCAAAAAGCATGTATATCTCTTCCTTATTTTTAATATAGATCGCACTGCAGCCCACAAAGACGTGTGTTTCGAGCGAGTTGACGAGGGTCTCATCTGCAGTCAGCCCATCGACAAAGTGGTGACTTACTCTGAGTGTTGTTGTCACTACGGCCACGGCTGGGGGCCAGAGTGCAACACCTGCCCTCCCAGAAATTTGGGTGAGTTTCCGACAGCATCAGCTTGATATTTGATTTAATTGTCCCCCCACCCTGGTTTCCACCAACACACTTCTTGTTTTCTGTTCAGAAATGTTCAGTATTCTATGTAAGATGCAACATGAGACTGAGTCGGATGGGGATCAGGATTTTCTGGCAGCTTTCGCAAACTACAACCCAGGTGAAGTCATACTCTGTATTTGTTGTCTCCTTACTATTTTGCTATATAATATGTGATATTTACTCCTCAGTGTCTAATGTTTGTTATTTTTTTGCTAAAAGGTGACAGTTCAGAGGAGGATTCGGACGAATGTAGCTGTGCAAATGGCCGCTGTGTCCGCTCCTACCTGGGTACCATGTGTGAATGTAACACAGGCTTTAGGCTAGACCACTCCCGTGCCCGCTGTATAGGTTTGTGTGTCCATATGCATACAAAATAAAAATATAATAATGTGTGTACAGTGGCATACAAAAGTATAATTTTTCCTTTTGCCATATACTTACTGTTTGCTCTTTATTTAACTCTGAGGCTTTCACTGGATGTCTGTATTCATACTTAAATTAAGTATGAACTGAATTCATACTTAATTGCAGTATGAATTCAGTTATATGGACTATGTTTACTGACTGGTGGTTGCACTGGATTTTATATTCTAAACATGGGAAATACCTTTGCAAGTCACTGTACATCTCTGTGCACTTTGACCTACGGTTTCTGGTTCTGTTGGTCAGCTTGTCCTCACTGACACTCGTTTGTGTTTTCCAGACATTGACGAGTGTGCAGAGCCAGGCCCGCGTACCAGCCCCTGCAAGAACGCTCGCTGTGTGAACACTTTCGGCTCGTACAAGTGCTTCTGCAAACACGGCTTCATGGCCTCGCGCCGGCAAAACGTATGCGTGCGCCGCAGAACTCAATAAAGATCCTGGTGCCACCTGGATGGCGTACGTACACGCAGTTCAACGCCAACCCAGCAGACATGCTGTCGCACACCTCTCTGTTCTTGTGTGGCTGCGTGAGCCACTGCAGACCTGAAATCCCGGTTCGCCGTCGGAGACACGTCTGTGCGAAGGCCTATCAGAAATGTACAAAACGTTCTCGTTCCCACCAATTCACTTAAAAAAAAATCTAATCACATTAGAGTATTTGTTTAATTTTTTGTAATTATTGTTTTCTAACCTGTTTTTTAGATTAATATTAAAGTATATTTTTGTGATTTTTGTTTTGCTGACACCCCCACGTCGCCACATTGGTTTAATCACAGTTGGAGCTTGAAGACGAGCCAGTTTTTAAAAACAAAGTCATCTCAAAGACCTCAAAGAATTTTTTTACATTCCCCTGTAAAACCCACATCCTGACATGTTTCATAATAGTACATTACCTGAAGTGTATTTTCTACAGTAATTATTACACATTGTTTAAATTGTGTTTTTGTACAGTTTGTTCTGTGGAATGACCCCTTTGCTATTTTGTCTATTTGTTGATGTAAAGTATGAAAAAAAAAAAAATTAGGATTTTGTTATCAATTTGACAAGCGCACCAAAGTGGACTTTGCAGAAAAGGAGAGGTTGAGAGACGCTGTGGGAGTATGGTGGAAAATATTTGTTAAATGTACCTTCTTCTGGGAAAAGCCATTATAATTTCTGAATCAAATTATTAGCCAAAGAAGTTGTTGGGAAAAGAGAAATTTAATTAAAAAGTCACTTTTAATACATGTGTGTATGATTTTTGTTGTGTTTAGGATTAGACACTCTAAAAACAAGAGCTTTCAAACTTTTATTATCCACTCTGGGTAATTTTGCACAAGTGAAAGTTACAACCCGTAAAGAAAATAATCAATACATATGGAACTATTGATATAAATTAAGAGTAAAAAAAAACACATCACACATGGCAGGAATTGAAACTTTATTTTGATTTATGAAAGTCATGTTTGATTTAAAGTACTTTTTCAAAAATGTTCAGTATGAGATTTTGCCATTGCAAGTCTAGATGTCTTTAATTTTAGACAGTTCAAGGTGCCAAATAAACATAACAGCATGTATGCTCAATAATTTCATTTTCCAAGATTTCCAGTTGAGAATTATTCAATTCAATAAATTAAAATCAAACAGAACATTCAGAGCAGAAACTGAAAATAACTAACAAATGATTGGATTGGAACAAATTGGGGGCCAATATATTGATGAGGAGACAGACTATGATGTGCTGAACAGTTTCATGATGATGCCATCTTGTGAATCGTTTGTGTTACTACAAATCCTAAATCTTATCTGGTAAACCGAATGTTTCGGTCTTTACGCAAGCCTTCCATCCATTTTCTGTTCACTGTTGCTGGTGCCTATCTCCAGCTACGTTCTGGGCAAGAGGCGGGGTACATCCTGCCGATTCTGCCACAGGGCAACACAGAAACAGACAAGACAAACAACCATGCACACATTCTAGTGAGAATTTAGAGAGACCAATTTAACAGTCATGGTTTTGAACTGTGGGAGGAAGCTGGAGTACCCAGAGAGAACCCAGTTATGCACAGGGAGAACATGCAAACTCTGTGCAGAAAGACCCCGGGAATCAAACCCAGGACCTTCTTGCTGCAAGGCAACAGTGCTACCAACTGCGCCACTGTGCAGCCCTACAACATCAAAATGGTCCCTAAATAGAAGTGAGATGAAAACATAATTTGCAACACCTGAGAAGTGCATATGCGTAATTGTTTTCCGTTTTGCATTATTGTCTCCATTTGATTGAAGGATCTCCAATACAAAGAAGAACCATGAGAATACCGACAGAAAGTGAAAACAAACATTGGAGAGTTCCCAACATGAGGAGGCTGACAGTAAACAACTGACACAGGATCTGACTGTCTGAAGCAGCGAATAACTGACTGAGAGACAGAATTTCCCTGTATTAAATAGGACCAGTGAGAGCAAACACAATAAGTCATTTCATAATCAGCTCCTTAGTTTATATTCACTTATTTACTTTGATATAATCAAGTCTTTCACATCGTCTGTGTCCCTCAAAACCTTATAATTTTTGCATGAAATCAGATTGATTTACAAATAGTTCACCACTTCTAGAAATTACATTGAACATATCTTTACACACACACAAAAAAAATATTCAAGTGAAGTAGTGCTTACATTCACAGTACAATATTCATACATTGTTCTAACAGGTAAAAATGTGGATTTGTATTAAATGACTGTCTAAATGAAGTCCAGTACAGCTGGTTGTCTTTTGAAAGTCACCCAATCAGGAAATCGAGTCTACCTGAGTATAAAGACAGATGTGTCAAAGATTTATAAGTTTGCTAGAGAATATTTAGTTACAAGGAAACTTAATGCTTAGAGTAAGGAATAAAAATAATGCTGGTCAGATGACACAAATTTTATTGTTTGGGATCATGAAAATAAAACAATATTAAAGCAATTTATCTCAAGATGAACCCCCAATAAAAAATTGATTTTACCATTTTTTGAAATGGAGAAGCAAGCATTAACCACTAGAGGGAGCTGCTGGTTAGTTTGTGCAGGACAGAGATTTCCTGTGATCCCTAACCAACATTCATAAACTTTCATAACTAACATTCCTCTCAACAGTCAGATAAGATCATTAAAAAGAGGAGCCAAATATATCTTATAACTCCATGTCACATCATTTTGGTTTACTGGGTACCACAATGGTTTTGAGTTCTGCAAAATAGAAACTGAAGGACAGACGGGGGACTTGACTTTTGTTTTGCTGAATTAAAAAAAGGAGGTGTCATGAATACCTAACCTATGGATGGTCCTCAATCTGTTAGATTAAGCGAGTCACACCACATGAGAGTGGTGCCTCAGCTTCTTGCTGTCCTGGTTTCATTCTGTCTAATAATTATATCTGTTTAAAACTGGGACTGTAGGGTGACCTACAGCAACTAGTTTAGGGAGAGAGAGAGAGAGAAAGAGAGAGAGAGAGAGAGAGAGAGAGAGAGAGAGAGAGAGAAACAGGACAGGGGAGTCAGGGGATGAGAAAAAGAACCAAAACAGAAATAGCATACTTGTCCTTGGGAGACGACTCAAAAACTTGATGTTGGGGATATAAATATCTTGAAATGGGTCACAGTGACCGGAGTATAACCCGTTGGGTGATGGCAGCAGACTGCAGCTACTAAACTTTTTGTAGTCGTCTGCAACTTGTGTTGGTTTTGTGGGACAAATGTGGCACGCAAAAAACCCAAAAAAAACTGACGCTGCATCTAAGTATCCAGCGTCTGTTACATCTGCTTTTATGCCAAAAACAGAGCAGAAAAAACATTTACAGAGCTGTTTTGTCTTACACACACCCTTAGAGAAGAGATTCACCACTTCAGCCACCAGTACTGATTGGTGATGCAAGAAGAAAACCTGTTTCATAATAACTAATCAAAATCTGGGTTTAGATTGTTTTTGGTTTTGATCGTTTGTTAATTGTATTTATACAGAAAGTAAACAAGATTAAAAAAAAAATGTATAATTTCTTATCTTGAGGAACAGTGACAGAGATATCGTCAGACAAATAACAAGACATATTTAATTGCACAAGAAATGAGGAACTATTCCATTTATATTTACTTCATTACACCAGATTCCTATGTTTCTGATGGTAATTATTCAGGTTCACTGTTCACCACAAGCTGTCTTCTATAGCAATACACCTGTAGTTATATTTTATAAATTCTTCTTGTAGTATGTTTTTATTTCACATTAGTTATATTAATTTTTTTTTATCTTTGAAAAAACCTGTTATTTATTCTTCAACTTGTGAAAAAGCTCTTATACACATAAGGGTTCCAGGATGCTGGGAGCTTGTTTTTTTCCCAAAGGATCCTGGGGCCGTTATGAAATCTTTTAATCTTGGAAAGTTTACATAAAAACATGACTTATGCGTTTGCTGATCTTTGGGTCTTTCAGTAAGAAAAGCACCCAAAGTACATGCACAAATAAAAACAACACTGGCTTCCCAGAGAAAAACTCCAGTTTCTTCAGTGTGTCAGTATTTTTATTTTTACACCTCAATACGGAAGAAGCAATATTAAAACTTTAATTTCTGTTTAGAAGGCAGGGTTTGCAGTCAGTGGTAAGTTGTAAAAGCAGAATACATGCATGTCTCATTCAACACCCTTCACCTTGTGCGACCTTGCCCCAGACAATTAACTCAAGGGAAGCTCAGAGACTCCTCCCAGTTACTTAGGACTGGAGCCATATGATTCAGCTTTCAGGTTGTGTAGGTGTAGCGCCAAAGCAGCTTCACCAACCACCTTTGCTCCCTTCCCCACCCTGGTCATTGCATGCACCAATGATGACCCCCACCCGCCTACGTCCCATCTATAGTGAGCAGACAGAGGGGGGTTTAGTTCAAACTGCTGCAATCTGCAAAAAACACAGTGCTGGACGCACACTAGCAGCCAGTGACAGCCTTATATCCTGCACTCAGCTCTTTCCCTTTGTCATGGTGGATTGTGGATGAGCCCTATGGTGGTTCATGGGTGTTTGAGCGAAGGCTGGGAGAAGGACCAGGGCTGTAAACATGGTTTCTGTGTCTTGCTGTTAATGCAGACGCAGACGCAACAGGAACAGATGACTTGCTTTCATCCTTAGGCACTTCTTGATTAAACCACTGCCACTAAAGGCACTGCACAAGTGTTCATGTTCACATGTTCACCAGATAATCATTCATATTTAGGGTGGGCTGCAGGCAGATTGGATCCAGGTCCAGACGTCCAGTAAGCCAATATAGGCTACGGTTTTGATATCAGCCACTAAAACACAAAAGAAACCTGCAGGAAAATGGACTGGCAGTGAAATTTACAGCTGATGTAGCAAAGTCCACTGAAAAGCTCCAATGAAAATGCAACTTCAGAGTTAGTGACCTTGCTTATTCTGAATTTAGATCTGTTTTGTGTTTTTTTTCCTCTAAAAATACCTTCTCAGGGAAATGGGTTGTGGAGTGTAGCATATCTCACCATAACTCATGACTGCTAAATCTGCTGTTGGAAAAATAGATGAAAATATGGTCTATTCAGTGGTACTTTCATATGGGATCGCTTCATATTTTGTACAAAAAAAAAACTGAACTGGGTAAAATTTTGTGTCATAAGACAAAATTGAAAAATAAACTACAACCGTTAATGTATTTTAGTAGGATTATGTGACAGACCAATTTGCACTGCTTTAACTAATTACTTAAAAACGCCTATTAAAAGTGTGGATGTTTTACTTTTTAATGCTTTTACAAATGAATTATGATCAACAAAAGACAATTACAAAACAACATTAATGTCAAAGTAAAAACTAACTCAACAAAATAATGACACTGAAATATATAAAAAAAAGGTGATTGCATAAATATTTACCCCCTTTATAGAAACCAACCTAATTCAACAGTGGTCCAGACAATTGGTGCTTGTAATCAAGCACCAATTATACGTTTGAGGTTTCTATTTCTAAAAGTTGTTCATATTCATCAGTTGGTCTGTAATATAAATGCCAGCAAATTACTTTGAAGTTTGTTGTTGTGATGTCGCATAATGAGAAAATATTGAAGTGGCGTGAATACTTTTGCAAGACGCCTTATTTTTTACATAAACAAGTGTTTGCAGGCACACGTGTGTTTTGTGTAAATAAGCATCATCTTGGCTTATCTCGTTTTCTTCAACAATAATAAAGTTATTGCACAAAAAAACAAAAATGTTTGAACTGTTCTGGTAGAACACGCCAAAACTATTTAATGACCCCTTTTGCTGCTTGTAATGAAAGGCATGCTATTTTCTGAAAAGCTCAGCCCTCGATAAAAGACCCTTCATGTCATAAAAACTTCACCACCACCACTTTGTTGGTTGAGCTACACCCATACTCACAGATATAGTAAACACCCTAGCCCAACATAGGCAGCAGAAGAGAGCATAAATTCTCCTAAAAGTAATTTAGATGTCAAAGTTTGGGTGTCTCTGAGCCCCCGTCAACAGGCTACTTTGAGTCAATTAAGACTTTTTCAAACTGAGCTACTACAACCATGAAATGGCTTTTATTACGGTGCTATTGAGAGCAGCGCAGGGGGAAAATGCTTTCGCCAGTCTTGAGGGGTCTTTTGCAGGAGGATCCTGTGGGGCTTTATGAATAACCCAGATCTTGATGACTTACCCCATGACACGCCATCTTGCCAGGTGCTGCATGGTATCTCAGGAATAATTTAGAGCAACTGCAGGCTCTACAAGATGAAGTGAAAAAATTCTGAAGAAGAATCTCAAGAGAATAGCATTTGGACTTTGATTTCTAAATAGTCATTGCGGGAGCACGACAAGACATTGCAAAAATATAAGCTACTATTATTATTTTTTTCATATTTTGTCATGACGCCACTCCAGACTTCTGTGTATTTTGTGGTGTACTCCTGCAAAGTGAGTGGCTAAACAGCCTGCTAATGACCTACTTCTTTAATTTAGGTTTGTTTAAGTAGATGCCATTCTAAAAGCTGGAGTTTAAACAAAGATTAAATGTCACGTATCATCTGATGTCATCTGAAAGCTATTGTTTGCACTGATTTTATCTTGGTGTGTCACCCTTTACCTTGGCATATCACATAAAATCTCAGTTAAACTACATTTTCAGAAATATTTATACCAGTACATCACTCAGACTGTATTTGCATACTTTCCATTGATATGTAAATGTGAATGGTTTCAGTTTTAGCACCAGGGACAGCACCACAGCACACAAGAACATATTCTTCTCTCAAACCTAGAAACGTGCTTCCCATGTGACCATGAGCGGTCAGAAACCCACCCACACACCCACCCACCCACCCTGCCAGCCACCTACACCCCTCTAAACTACCACACTTTTTCCTTTCTTCTCCCCCTGTTGAACGGGAAACACAGGCAGGCTGTGAGGCTTGGACGGCCCTTTGGACGCCGAAGCGGGGAGGGGGCTGGAAGAAAGCTGCTGCGGATATCCGTCTTTAAATACCTGCCACAAACAAACCCCCCCACCCCCAATAAAGGGGGGTCTTTGCGTTCGCCTGGTTTCTTTTTTTCCAGTCCCTTCCCTACTTACGTTTTCTCTCTCTCTCTCTCTGAAAAGAGAGTCTGGTTTCGTAACGAGCTGCTGCTACCAGCGCGGAGGAGAAAAGAGGGGGAAAAGATCTTTCTTTTTTTTCCTCCCAGAGATGCGGATTTAAAGGAGAGACGTTATCAGAGCCACCTGGGAAATTTGTAACCGTCAGATTTGAAATTAGCGTAGCCGCGTGCGTGCTAGGAGACGACGACGTATTTATGTGTATTTGTTGTTTTTTGTTTCTTTCATTCCCGTTGAACTCTCCTATACAGTGACGTTACAGAAAAATACCTTCTTTTTTTTTTTTCTTTTTTTTTTTTGTTTACAAGAGGACGGAGAAATAAAGAGGTAAGTGGGATTTGTGTGTGTGTGTGTGTGTGTGTGTCCTCCTCACCAGGAGCCTGCCCACAATAACAAAGCTAATGAGGGAAAAGATTGGGAATTCAGGTGACTGCTGCTAGCTTGGCTCTACCGTTAGCTTTTTAACTCAATAGTCGCTTTTGCTGCCGCTACAGAAGATATAAGTCTGCACACATTTCCCGTACGGTAGCTGTCTTTTATGACAGCACCGCTTTACGATAGTTTATTGGGAGCCATCTCCCTGTAATCATGTGTCTCTTCTCGCCTTTGTTTGAATCGATGTCAAACGCAGCCACATTTTTTTTTTTATCTGCGTGTTGTGTTTCAAGCCAGCCTGTGGATCTTTGGTTCAGACATCTGCTGCTGAACCAGCCAAGCCTTGTTGCTTTTGTCCGGCTATTTTTGCCTCAGAATGATGGCATCTTGCAGAGCTGCCTTTTTCCCTGGTTATGTTATTATGTATAGGACTGAGATTTATGCTGCGAGCTTGGCCTAGACTGTGTGACTCATATAGGAGGGATGTATCAGGTTAAAGTATGGTATAAAAGGCGGCATTGTGGTAAAACTACTGCAAGCAAATTCTAGTGAGTAAACACGTTGTTTTGAAATATTCAAGTTTGCCTCATTCCTTTTAACAATTTAGGCAGTGTCACTGATAGCGCAGAGCTGACATGTACCACGTGTAGAACAGGGCACATAAACCCAAATAAAAGCTGCAAGACTGGGTTGGATTGATGAAGTGGTGGTGTTTACTCTACATTGCAGTTCATTTTGATGGCTTTTAACTGTTTGGATTGATCTGGTCAAAGGAAAGCACTCAATAAGACTTGAAAGTTATTTAAAAAACCAGACTAATTTGGACAGGGCTTGATGATGAGTGCAAAAATAAAACTCGTTAGCTAGTTGCAGTGTTACTGACATCTATTTTTCTTTTCATGTTCAATGACTTATAAGCCAGCTAGAGCTTGGGATATTTATTTCCTGATGCAGTATTTTAATCCACCTTCCCCATCTCATTCACCCATTGAACCCTGGAAATGGCTTGTAGTGGAGGACTACCATTGGATATGCATTTTAGGAAATAGTGCAATATCTTTATTTTGGTTAAATATTACAATAGTGATGATCCAAATTTGTTATACTACTTCCCCTCTGCCATTAAAAATGATTTCAGCACTCCCTTTGAATTTTCACACTTATTCCAGCCGTTCTTCCGTGATTGTGTACCCTTTCCAAAGGATTGTTTCATACAGCCAGACAGTAGAATATTCAAAAACTGAACAGTTTTACATTAACTGTTCTAGAGTAATACTACTTCAACATATTGTTACTCAAGCAAAAGTAGCAAGGAATCTTCTAAGAAATCATTCAAGTGTACAAATGTACTCATGTACCGAATTGATCATAATTTTTGACAGATATTAGTTAAGTATTTCTGTCTAAATGGTTGGTTGGTTTCCTAATGCTCGATTGTTTCTCTGTTTACTGTAGCTTAAACTACAGAAATACTTTTGTTTCTGACCTCCAGATAATACTTCTACATGTTTTACTAAAGATGCATCGATCAGGCTTTTCCCGATCAAAGCAAATGCTGCGTTTTTGTTGAGATCTAAACTGAAAATTCAGACTTTCCTTTCTAAGAAACATAATGTATAAAATAGAAAAGTAGGTTCCTTGATTTTTGTATTTTTTTCAGTCCAGCTGATCATCTTTTTTTTTAGTTCAGTTTAAAAAAGGCATCAAAGTGGATGCATGTTTAATTCTCACTTTTTTTTGCATTTCTTGAATAATAAAACTATTTAACCTTTTCATGTTTGACCAGTATTTAGTCAGACTTCATCATCCTCTGATATGAACACATGTTATAGATCCTATTCAGATAGCTGAGCAAAGCATTGTTATGCTCAAAAGAGCTGAGGAACTTCAAGGTGGAATAATCAAGAAGCATCAATTAAGTAATTTTCAATTTAATAAACTATTCTGAATGTACGTTTTTTTTTTTGTACATGCAAGCTTAAATAACACCACCAGAGGGCAGCATGATACGTTGTTTTTTGCTGCAGCTCACCTGCTTTGATACTTTTCCATAGTCAGACTAAATCTTACCATAGGCTGTCTGTTGAACACGTAAGGACACCTCTTAGAAGGTGTGATTGAAATCTTGCCTGAACAGCCTGTTTTGATATGACAAAACAGGCTGTTCAGGAAAATGTTAATCATTATGGTCATTCATTATTTATCTATGGGGTTCATAACTGTTATAAGCTTTATTACCAAATACTCCAGATGTATGCAAAGTCAATATTAAAGTCTTGACATGGCAAATATTGACTCTTCATAGCTCTTGCAACTTACTGTTACCAGAGGCGATTTGAAAAAAAATGTTTGGTTTTTTGGAAAGCACTTTGTGGTTTTGACCTGTGTGGAAGGGGCTGCATTGTAAAGCTTGCTTACTTACATTTGTCTGTTTTGATTATTTTCTTTAAGAAAAATGTTGTACAGAGAACAAATTGGATGAAACTTGGTGCCTTAAGCTCTAAGGCATGTAGGCAAGACTTGTATTTAGAAACTTATATCTTGCTTGATAAAGCGAAGATTAAGTTTTATGCTGAAAAATTACAGATTGGGAAGGACTTACCGATCAGAGATCAAGAGTTGGTTGTGGCTTGTTTCATGACTGTGCGTACAGCTCAAGGACAGTATTAGTCGAGGTAATCGTTAAAAGTTGACCTAAAAACTTTTTTGTTCCAGCTTTCACAAATTCCAACATGAACTACATGTATTACAGTCAGAAAACACTAACTCATCGGCTACACTTTAGAGAGTATTTGATTATATTGCTAATTTGCAAAGGTTTTATACTTTGATCCTGAAGGGTCTTGGAAAATATAAGTTATTGCAGAACACATTAACTTTTAACACTCCTTACTGGAACAGAACAAAAAAGTCTCGATTCGTTACTAAACTACAGGCATAATGGAACACAAATCGCGGTTTGGTATGCATTCAGATTTTGAAAGTCATAAGTTGTTATATTTATGTTGCATTTTAAAATCAGTCGACAGTTAAATAATGTCTTTCAGTTTTGAAATAATTAGATTTTATTGTGATGCTGAGTTTTCTCTATGTATGATTACTTTGCTCCTGAAGTTGTTTCAGATGAGTAAATGAGTTAAGTGAACAGAGCATTTCAAATCTTTCTTTTCTATTTTAAATTGTACACTGACTTAAAATTTTGGTTCAGTTCCAGCCATTTTACCATTCATACTTGGTTCCAAACAAACATTCTGCATGTGTTGAGGTATAAATCAATGCTGTATTCGACAGGAGCTTACTGGATGTTTCAGTCCGAATAAGTGTCTGGTTACACTCCTAGCATCTACGGCTAGCTCTTTCAGGTCTAGAGGCATCTTCAAAACCAAGAGACTGGGTCATTCCTGTCAGTTACTGAGGTAAAACAGTCAAACATGCTTGTAAAGTTGCCACATATGCTGAAAAGTCAATGCATCTTGGCACCATGTTGGGTTATATTTCAGCTTTAGCTGGATGACATCAGCAGCAGCATCAATGTTCGGTTAGTTTACTACTAGTTAACTAATACACAACAACTTGATTTTGTGAAAGGTCTGAGCCGTGGGGGGAGAACAGAAAATTAATCAGTACATTGATAACGTTTCATTTTAACACACAGAATGTATGGAAGTTTCTTTTAAAAAATGAAAAAAACAAAAATAATAACAAGCTGAAAAAGAAAACGTATAAGAAAAATGGGACCATCCTCATTATATGTAGTTTGTCGAAATGAAAAATGGCAAGTAAGCAGACTTGTATAGCGGCTGAAAGGTGACCCGACACACACCCCCAGCAGTCTCTCAAGGATTTTCATGATGTGGCATGTTTCAGTAATTGGTCGGCAGCTGTTAAAGGCAGATTGATCAGATGTTCTTAGATTCTTGGCCACAAAGGAAGTTTTCCACAGTACTGTGATTTATTTATTTATTTATTTATTTTATACTCCTGGCATCCAGACAGACTATAGAGACAGGAGGCAGAGGTGTCTGTGTAGAAATGAACAGGAACTGGGTTAAGGCCAGGCAGGCTATGAGGTCTGTGAGATTGGAAGCAAGTGTTGAAAACCCTGTTGAGTAAAATACATTCACCTCCAACTGCCTTGGAGGTGAAAGTACTTTCCTGGGTTTCTAAAGGGAAATTCACAGCGCTGACCTGAGGTGGGTTGTACATTTCTTCTAAAACTATGCCATTCGTTTGATGTCTTCTCTACAGCTGCATGATGTTAGAAAGCCATGCATTTTCCACCCTTATCATTTTTTTGTTATATGTTTCCAATACTCTTTGATCTGTAGCAGCTATGGTATCGTAATCTGTATCAGGTGTGGATGTTTACGGCGGTGAGACTCCCATCCAGCAGGCTGAATGTTTCACTGGCATGCAAAGTGTGAGATCATGACGCTTGGAATTTACTAGCCATCAATTATTGCATTGCACTGCAAAAATTCAGTTTTAAATATTGCACACACTGATACTGCTGTGACATATTGTGCAGTCCAACTCATCTTCGACTAGAAGTGCAGAGTCCAGGCCGGCAGAGCTTCACTGAAAAGTCTGGGCTGCACATAAATAATGAGGACAAACATAATAAAAGATGGAGTCCTACAGGAGCTACTGCAGTATGCTCTCACCAGTTCAAGATGGTTCAATAATGGCAAACAATTTATGTGGATTTCAGACGATCTTGCAGTCATTGAGTAGCATGACAAATGAATTCATGTTAATTGTTTCCAAAAGACTACATGTAGAAACCGTACATTTACTCACAGGCATCCTGTGGATGGAGACACTTCTATGTGTTTTGTAAAATGGAAAAAGCATTCTCTGAATAAGCATGACCTGAAATAGTATTTCATTCTCTGATGTTTTTCCATTTGGATTTTTGTCAGTGCTGGTAATGGATGCTGCTAATGTGGGGTTCCAGCCCAGGACATTCAGGACAAGCGCCATCATCTCTCTCCGGCTATTAGTTCTATTAATAACTTTCACTGTTGCCCTCCACTGAGCCGTCCGGTAACTTGTTGATTACCATGTGGGGCAACTCAATTAGCAAGATCCTAATCTGTTTGGATGAATAATGCGTGGCAGAAAGCCCTTTTTTGTTGATCACATTACAGTTGTGTTTCATGTCAGTATGATTACTCTCAGATCAGCTTACCAGAAAATATTACATATTAAGCTATTACTGTGAATCATTTAGGATATTTACAATTAGGAATGAAAACAAACTTCCTTTTCAACAAATATTTCTGGGTATATTTCAAGTACTTATTTCTCTTTATTGTAATAATTAACGCTAGTAAAAATCCAAAAGTCATCAGAAAATGTCAGATATTTCCTAACATCAATTTGTGAAAATGACTTTTAATACAGAAATCCAGACTATTGAAATTTATGTCCAGAATATTTGTTTATATGTAGTCAGGTTTTGATTTCCATAAATTATTGCATTATCATTCTTTTATTGCCAGACTACCTATGTAGTCTGGCAGACTGGATATGTGTCATTTTTCCCAGACTTTTTTTTCCTCTCCATAAGGTTTCCTTTAATGGGCTTAGGTGCAATTCTCTTAGCAGCCATTTTCTTTAGCTATGGTTCTCTGTGGCTCCTTGTCCATGTGGAGGGTGTTTATTGGAGAACTGTCTAGTCAGCAGTCATTTCGGTGATTGTGTGGATCATAACATTTATGTAAAAAAACAAAAACCTCCCTCCTAATGGAGGTTTTTGTTTGTCATATATAATACTCTAATTTTCTGAGAAACTGTGATTTTATTTATTTATTTATTCTTTTTAAACCCTCCTCCACCCCTCCAAGATCATCAAATTTTTAAAATCTCTGAATAGGTCAGGGTTTCCTGTGCCCCCACCAGGCTAAGCAAGGCTTTATAGTTAGTGTTCAGATATTAATCTCCCAGTCTGTCAATAACAAATAATTATCAGGTGGTATTTTCAAATTTCCTGTTAACTTTAAAAAAGATTTTAACTCAAAAACACAACGACCAGCGTGATGAATGACTGCAACCAACCACCGGGCTTAGCAAGTTTTCTGAGGGAAAACTTTTACTTGTAGTGAAGTAATATGGCTTCACTTACCAAAATAAACTTTTTGATATTATCATTATTTTTTTCTGATATTTGTGTTATTGCTAGCGCTTTAAAGCGACCTAGCATGTCCATCTCAAAGTGTGGCGGCGGTCATGTGTGATGGTCAGTAGAGTGTTAGATGAATGTGATGCTACAGGTCAACAAAGGACGACCGCTGTCCTATTCAGCGGTGCATTCAGGCTGGGATCAGCAGCCTGTGGATGAGGCCTCTGATGCATCTGCGCCTGTGGCTGCCTCATCTCTGCAAACAGGAAGGGCTTGAACAACTGGCCTCAATTCTCTGCTGACTCCTTCATTGTGTGGGGCCAGTTAAGTGTGGCGAGCTTTGTGTCTGTCGCTTTGGAGTCCATCTCCCACACTTCAGGCTCATTAGTGTCACAGGCTCATTTATTTGGGCTGCGTTCTCATTTCTAGGTGACTTCTTCTTCTTTTTGCCTCTTCTTTTTGCTCCTTGTGTTGCAGGGAGTGGTTCTGTCTTTTCATATACGTTTATGTAAGCGCGTATGTCTTCCCTATTCCCTTGGTGCACATTGGCATTGTGGCTGGCTAATGTGAATAGGCTTTATTCCCTGCGGACATCTGATTATGGGCTCTATTTCTCTTTTCCTCTCTCCCTGATTAACGGGTGCGGTGACAAACGGACCAGCTGGGCGAAGGGAAGCGGCTCTAGGAGGGGAGGAGAGCTGACAGAGAATGAAAAAGAGAAATGTGGCGGTGCTACCAATCATGCCGCTGGCTCTGTCCTGTTTTTTTTTTTTTTTTTTGACCTATGTCATTCTGATTGCTGAATGTGTGTCTGCATCCTACAGTTTAGGTTGGGGTTCAACCCTCAGGCATCGGGCCGTGCCCCACTTTGGTTCCTTTCGTTTTCAGACTGATTTCTGCAAAACATTTGCTGCAGTTCTGGTCTGACTAGGAAAGGGTTTGTTTTATGAAACTTCTGGAGCATATTTCAGAATAATATTTAAAGATGAAGGAGCATCATTTTAAAATACTTTCACACATTGCACAGGCCAGCGTGACAGATGTGTTGACCCATTTTGTATGCAGAACGTTGATGCCTCTGTGTTGACAAGGTGGATTTAGATTTGACTTTGCAGAAACACAATTTAGGTAAAAGGCCAAGCATGTGTGAATTTTTTTGCCACATTGTGTTGCGCTTCTGTGTGTGAGGATGAGTACAGTATCATAGTAGGTCAGGGGATTGTTTGTCTGATCCATTGAGGAGTGATTAGTGCAGACACAGTGAGCCGGGGTTCTTCCCACTCATAGAGGGGGAGGATGTCCACTGGCAGACTCACTGGTCTGACTCCCCACCAACCCCCACCCTGAACAGCTCCCAAAACCAGACGACAAAGAGGACAGATTGGCTCTGTGGCTTTTCCTTTTTATTTTATTGTTATCCAGTTCTGCATAATAAACACAATTGGTCACATAATGTGTGAGCATTCCAGTGTTCATTTATTTTTATCATCTGTCCGATACCTCTGTTTGCCTTGGTATTTCTTAGGACATGCACAACAAAGCACAGGCAGCGATTAAATGACTGCAATGGTAGTCGTGCCATCTCGAATCTGAAAAGTAGTCGATATTCATAGCCAGTTTGCACAAAAGGCTGTATGGCCTTGGCCAATGCCTGGGGTGTGGTTTAGTTGAGAGGTGACAGGTCAAGGAAGGATGAGGGGTGCGGAGGAGGTGTTTTGCCTTCTTTGCTAATCCCTGCATTTAGTTTCTATTCCGAGACACGTCGTAATCTACTACTAATGGGATTTACCAAGCCGTGTTTTTTCAAACTTATGTTGAAATAACTAAAAGACCTTTTCATGTATTTAATCAGCTGTGTGTTACATTTAGAGTGATGGATAAACCAATATATTGTGCAAATCGCAATTTTTTTTGGCTGCCTTTTTTTCTTTTAATGTATTGTTTTTTCTTTTATTGTAAATGAATATTTCATAGTGTTTTATGTTGGGGTTTTTTAGACCCTACACAGTTTGTTTAAAATAGTTTGAAAAAGAATTTAACACATTTATTTCTAAGCTTTACTTTCACACTGAAAGTACAGAAAATAAAGCACAAGTTCGGTCAATGTTTTTAAGTGGCTCAGGTGAATCTGTACTTGCATGCTGTGGTAGAATAATAATCCAAATGACATCTGTTCTTCAAATTAAAAGTTTCACCTCATGCACTTTTTATTGGAAGAATATCCTTTTAATTTGATCAGATATTGACAACGAATTTGATCTGATTTGTCCAGAAGAGTCTCTTCGTTCACAGGGAGCAGAATCTAAACAGAAATGTGTGAAATTAAAAGTAAAGAAGAAGTTCTGCTGTGGTAGAACTTTTTCTTCAAAAATTCATTATATTGAGAGCTAAAATGACACTTACTCTTTCAGAAATGCTCACTTATACTAAGTTCTAGGTTCTGTTGGTTGAAACGCATCTTATCCATTTTTCTGTTTCCCCAATAATTTCTTTCTGTCACTTTGGTTTCACAATGATATCAGTAAAATTAAGATATAAAATAGCAGATTACAATAAACTCTATGATTATCGACCAGATCAGGGCTAGTAAGCAGAAAGTTTCAGTAGTGCCCATTGTGTGTACATCAGTGTTATTCAAGTGGTCAGAATTTTTGATTTGGTTGCCATGTTTTGTACAGCAAATGTTGAGAAATTGTCATTTTAAAATGCTCCTCATTTAAATAGTTTTTATGTGATTGACAACAGTCAATTTATTCTTACTAAGAATATAAATAATTATTTGCTGTCAAGTTTTCTTGACAAGAAAATGGCTTTGTCTTTTGTGAATGGTTAGCACACAAAGACTGGGCTGTCTGAGCTGAATAAGCGGTGTGTGGAGACAACGTCTGCCGGTTGCTTGTGTTCTCCCTTCACGTTGCTGAAATGTTAGCAGCTACAGTACTTTTGATAAGACATTCTGTGTCTTCCACAATAGCATAAGGTTGGATACATTTAGCAATGACACATCACAATACCCAAGTTGTGACATTAGTGCTGTTTACAGGCTGCAGGCAGAGGACATTCTGTCCTTCCTTTTTATCATCCATAATTAACCCCATTGTTTTCTTAAGCCAACCTACATATTAGCTGTGTTGTCACTAGCATTAATAGTTGCACATTTGCAGTTTTATGCACTCGAAAAGCGCATTCAGTGTTGGCTTTTAAAAAGGAATAGACTAGGAATTACTAGGCCTGTCACTATAACAAATTTTACTGGATGATTGTCACAGACGTTATTACAATAAATAATAATATTGTTGTTTTGAGACCATTTTCAAGAAATATAATGGTAATTAAATAAAAATAATGCAAGAACACATTCTCAAGGATCAATAACGTTTAAATTCTAATGAACATTTAAAAACTGGGACTGGCAGACTTTTTAAATATCCAAAATAAATAAAATAAAAAACAGCAGAAACGGCAAATAAAGTGAATGATTAAATCTCTGTATACAAAATAATCTTTCAAAAGAGGGCTAGTTGAGACCAAAACACCTAAAAAGAGAAAAATGATAAATCAAGCAAATGAAAATCAAGTTTCTTTTAATGTGATTAATTGATTTATTGTTACAGGCCTGTCTGTCAGAGACTTGTAAGTGCACCAACTGCTGTTGTCCAGGTGTACATCAACTGCTGTTGTCCAGGTGTACATCAACTGCTGTTGTCCAGGTGTACATCAACTGCTGTTGTCCAGGTGTACATCAACTGCTGTTGTCCAGGTGTACATCAACTGCTGTTGTCCAGGTGTACATCAACTGCTGTTGTCCAGGTGTACATCAACTGCTGTTGTCCAGGTGTACATCAACTGCTGTTGTCCAGGTGTACATCAACTGCTGTTGTCCAGGTGTACATCAACTGCTGTTGGGTGACTGCCTGGCTGACTTGGTGACTTAACTTATCTTAAGGTTTTTATCTGTTACCCTCACTGGCAGTTGCACCGTCCAGTCTACTATTTGCATATTCGTGCCATAAAACTACATTAAGTAAAGTTCAGTTGAACGTTGTGTGGAAAGCAAGAGGTACCCTCACATACCTCTGTTCACTTAAATGCAAAGTGCCTAGGATTATATTTTTGACGGATAAAGAGCCTGGGATTATGTTTTTCGTGGATTAGTTCTGAAAAAACCTTTTTAGGTTCAGTCTTGCAAATCATCTGGTGTAGTATTGTCCTCTTTTTGTGCCATTACTCACTTTGGACGCTTTTTGTTTTCTGTTTCCTCTTTCTAGATTGAATGTGTTTTCCCCAAGCCTCGACACCATGAGCACAATCTCACCAACAGATTTTGACAGCTTGGAGATCCAGCAGCAATACAATGACATCAACAATCGCTGGGACCTGGCGGCAGAGACAGACTGGGACAATGAGAACAGTTCAGCACGTCTCTTCGAACGCTCTCGCATTAAAGCGCTCGCAGGTATGTTGTGTTCGGGTAGTTCCCCATGGTTATTAAAGCAGCTCTAACCTGTGATTTAATCAGATCCTGTAGTGGAATTGGGCAGGGTGAGGCAAATGCCTTAGACTCTGTTTTGCTCTTTTTTTTAGCTCTTTCTGAATGCTTTTGGGGCTCATTGCTGGTTAATGAATTGGGAGTTTGTTTTTCTATTTAGAGCTTCATCTGGTCTTCATTGTTCTGGAAAAGGAGTCAATCTTCACTAATCTGGCTTCTCTTGGCTGACACTCTTATTTTTTTTTCATTTGTCTGGTGGTTCCTATTTTCAGCAGATTCAGATTTTTAATTGTATTTCTTCCTAAGATTGTAACACATAGGAGGGGAGAAATGGTTTATTGAGGTAGATGTGAATATAATAGAAAATGCTGAACTTACAAGATTATCCCTGTTTATGCAAAGAATTGTGTTTTCCTGCCTGCCTTGTTTTTCTTCATGTCAAAGTTTGTGCAGTTGACTGACTTTACAGACCTGAAGTGGTGGAAGTTCTTGGTTTAAATGCACATAATGAATTGGAGGAAAATATTTCCAGTTTTTTCAGTATTTGACCGGCCAATTATTGGTCAATGCTGATTATGGGAATGTTAGATTATTTCAGTGTCTCGCTGGTTAATTTGTGAATCTAAGGTTTAAGCAATGTTCTGAAATGTTCAAGTACACGGCAGGAGGACAGTAGCTTTTAAATGTCATAATTTTGAAATTTAAAAAAGGTTTTCCAAGTTATTGATGATCAAGTATTTGTGTATTTTGCATAGCACAGTTCATGCAGAACACGCATTTTAATTTTTACATAGAAATATTTATTAAGCAATTCCTGACTAACCATAGCTATGAATAATAAAGGTGTGCTACCCCACCCATTATTTTCTTTTCAAGTTTGTAATTAATGTATTGAACTGAATTAGTTATGAATTTCTTGTAAACTTTGAATTTATACATTCATAAGCTAGAAAGTCAAGATTATTTGTGGCTCAGTTTGGAAGCTTTGAAGTAATTAAATTTAACAGAAGAGACAGAATACACTACATATTATTATCATATGACAACTCACTCAGCATTGAGTGAGTCCTTTTGTATCTTTCAGTGTTCATTCTCCATTTTTGTCATAAGGTTGTCCAAATAACGTATGTCATCAGTAACATTCAGGGCTAGAGATATTGTACAGTGTAAATTTACTTTTTAGTCCTTGCGCTTAGATTCACATCAATGTAAAAAAAACTTGCTTTGGGTTTTTTATGCTGAGGCAAATTGGAAATTTTTTAAATAGCATTTCTGATAAAAGGGGATTTTGTAGTGAGTTTCAGTTAAGACAACCTCATAGTAATGTTCACAAATCTAATTAGGCTTTGTAGACTAGGGAGCAGATGTGATTCTTTTGTATCCCAAAAGGCACGAGCCTTTCTTTATAGGCCAAGACCAAAATACATCCAAAAGGAGGACAAAGCTGAAGAGATGATCAGAACAGTCTAACTTTTGCATGAATGCTACGACTGATCACTAGTTCTAATATAACACAGCTGTTATATTGGATGCATAGCAGAAAATGTTGGCGACAGCTTTATTTTTTTTTGCCTTTGATAATCTCGTCATCCTTTGGTATGCTAACAGGCCTCTGTGTCCTACAAAATGATTTTTAGTGAGATGTTGAGAACCACTTTTAGTTTTTCATTCATTGATTTTATGTGTTTGAGCAGAAGAACATTAAGGATTTGTATTTGTATGTTGCTGTCAAAAACTGTTTTCAAAAGTCAAAACAAGTTGCAGTTTTCTGAAGAGCCCAGCAGAGGGGGGTAACAGATAGCCACCGAGGCACACACTGATGTATCCAGTAACTCCTACATAAGGATGGAAAACCACAGTTACTTATAATCATTGAACAACCCTTTAGTTCAACAATTGAACTGAAGACTTAATTGACTTAATACTAAGTGAAATTAAATCCAATTTCACTTGGAAATGAAATCTAACAAACTTGTTCAGTTTCTTGCTTGTACATTGTAGTTTATTTTTAGCCTCATGTTCTTCACGCACGTAAATATCTTAAATGTCCATTCTTTGCATTTTGCAGCAACACACTCTGCAATACTGCTTGCATTGGTCTTATATATAAACCCTACACAGAAATCCAGTGTGTGTGACTGCAGCAGCCTGAACGCCTCTGATGCCCTCTCAGTTTAACAAGTGTGGGCTTGATGTGCACATTCTTTCACATGCTCTTGCAGCTATTCCCCGAAGGCTCAGCTCCAGCCCACTTTTAACAGCTTATTTTTTTCCAAACATCAGCGACTCTGCCTTCTGCGTTCTTAGAAGTGCTGGACCTTTCTACGTAGTTTCTTTTTCAATCCAGATTTTACGATAAAAATATTTGCCATATTTCATCTTTTACATCTGCTGGCTGGGAATCAATGTACATGTGGTGAAGGGATCGCCTTTGCTCTTTGGTTCACAGTTAAGAGCTTCCTTTTCCCTAATTTGCATCGATACCCGCTTATCTGCTCTCCAGTGTGTGCAGCACAGCTAGCTCTAGAAACTTTGCATAAGTTTAAGAAACACCCTCCTTCACACTTCAACAGTTACCCATACAGTGTTTACATGCGGAGGCTCCCACACCTGGGAACAGCGAGGCTTTCAAAGAGCTTCGATCTCTAAAGATTTTCAGTTTCTTTTGGTTGAAGCTCATTCTTGGAAGCATGGTCTTATCATAAATGAAGCAATGTGAATACATACTTATGCCACTCTTTTTACACATAGCTTATATTTTCCACAACCTGCATCAAAAAGCATTTTGTGGGTAAATACATTTTAATGCATTTAATTAGCCTCTCATTTGTACAATAATAATGGAGTCTTCTTAGGCTTCCTCTAAAGTATTGATAACATGAAAAAGCTGAGTAATAAATCTTAGCATTTTTCCCTGACTCCCCCATTTGTCTTTATCTGTTTGTCTTCCTCCCTGGAGTTCATTCACTGCACTGGACATAAATGAACCATCATTAACTTTAACTCTTACTGTCGGATGTTCCCCTTTTGGACAAATTTCCCTATTATTATTTTTTTAAAGTTACTCCAGATTTATTTAGTTATTGTTAATCTTATTTAACATATTTTTCTCCATTTGATTTATGACTGTGTTACAAACCTCTACTGATTCACAAGCACAGACAAACATGCCGTCTCCTCTATGTTTTATGTTAAATAGGATTGTGCCCTTTAGGATACAAAAACAGGCATTAGTATGACTTGCTACTTTCCTCCCTGCATGTGTCCATTGCATAGCCTCTGTTCCTCAGATGGAAGGCTGCACTCCTCATTTCTCATTATAGTACCCCTCCATAAACAGCCAGTCACAAAAAGATCCCTGAAGCATTTTGTCCTTTTAATAAGATCCATCCAGCTGCTACCAGCTCATCTGAACAGAGATCTGAAAACTTGCCTTTTTGGCCAGTTCTTTATACTTAGTCTCCTATCACACATTAAACCACTTACTTTGTCCTATGGTGCTTAAAATTAATATAAACTTTATTACATTACACTTTAAAATAAACTCTTAGCATTTTAAAAATATTTCTCTTGTTTTGGAAGCTTAAAATGTGTTTAGGTCGCACACTGTCACTTCCACCCCCTCCAATCCTCTACATTGCAAACAAGATTGTTGACAGTTTCAAACCTCATCAGGAAGGAAAGTACTCGTTGTATTTCTGAGACTTTCTCAATAACTTCCTTCCTGTTTTAACGCCTCCTCGTAAGGTAGTGCTCATGTTTAAAAACTAAGAAAGGGGAGATTGAATGCGATTTAGAAAGTGACTGAAATGAGAGATGACCACACAAAGATAACATTGTGTAATCCAAGTAGGATTTCTGTGAATCACGCTTTTGGTAAGCCACACCGTGATGGTGGTAGGAGCTAAGATGGAGTTAAATAATCCACCTCAAGGCAGATTGTTCAAAAGACTCTAATGGTTTAGTCCACCTCTACACCTCCTCCCTCCCCTTTGCACATCCACCATGTTCTTCTTTCATGCTCCTCCCTCAAACACACCTTATGCAAATTGCACAATTTTCAGACTGCACAGAAGGCTTTGTTTACACAGCCATCCGACCGCGGCTCAGTGCTGTGCTGTGCTCTGCTGTTCTTCAGCAAATGCACACTCAGAATTTGGAGGGAAGAAATACCGACGGTTTCTTTGCTAGAACCACAGCGGAGTGCAACTCCAGGCTTTTACTTTATTCATCGACCACAAATGTGGTTAAGTGAACAAGAAAAGGGAGAACTTTTCTTTCTTTGTTTTGTTTCAAATTATTCTGACTTGGAAAAAATTGATTTAGTTCTTTTTGCCCATGCCACTCACTGCTGAGTTTTTCCATGGACAAGTTGGATCGTACAGCATATGAAGAGAAGAACAATATTTAAAGCATTTGTTGTGCCTTGCTGAAGAACCAAGAAATCTTTACAAAAGGAGGATAAACTAAAAACTTTGGGTAAAAAAGAGAACACTTTTGGAAATCTGTGAAGGGACGCTCTGGATTTTTTTTTTTTTTTTTTAATTAGCTCTGCCGTGCTATGTTGGAAAACTGATTCATTTCGTCTCTATCAGGAATATTTAGCATAAGCATCTTAGGAAGCTACAATGGAGTGGGATCACAGGGACAGAGATCCCTGTTTGTCCCCAGCAGCATTTGTTAACCAAGTACAATACTCCAACATCTTGGAGGGAAGATTTAAACAGTTGCAAGGTAAGAATCACAACACTTTTCTCTGGTTGACAGTAATGGTTTCTTTCTAACTGACCTTTTTATAGATCCACTGGATTAGTAAACAAAACTGGTGAGCCTGAGCAAACAATTCTATTGACGTCACAGTTTAGACTTTCACACCAAATGGTGTCCACTTGTGTGATATTTCAGAGTCAGAAGCATGGAGTTAGATGTACCCCTTATGTTTAGGGCGGACATTATTTAGTTTGAGTTTGTTTTGGCCTGCTGCTTTAGCTGGGCCTTGTTATGAGGTACGAGTTCCAAGATAGATTTGAATTTTTCTAGAGTAAATGGCGTCCTGTGGGAATAAGAAGTATTCTGCATTAGGAGAAATGAAGATATTCGCTGTACATAAAGAGTAGGCTTCAGCTCAGATCTAAAGCAGGCAGGCAGTCTGGCACCTGATCACTTGGCCACCTGTCCTCTCTTATCTCATTACAATACACCGCTCTGTCTTTAGCCAAAGCCTGAGAAAGCTGTGAGCTTCCACACACAAAAATCATCAAGGACATTGGTTGTGAGGAAGAAAATGTTTTCACTAGAAAAGAAAATCAAACAAAAAACCTGGATTAAAACATAGAATAGAGTTTTTTGTGATTTAGCTTCTGGAGATTATGATGTATGAAACTCTCATGTAAGACAGGAGTGTGACTAAAGATCATTTGCTTTTTTTAATCTCGACTCTGTTCGCTCCCCGGATGCCATCTCAATCTGAGAGGTGTGCTCGAGTTTGCTTGAGGAGCGCCACTGCTTGTTCTGCATTTTCTACATTTTTGTAGTGCATCTTACAGTATTTCAAATCCTGTAAGATGGTGTATCTTTACCAATGTGCTGGTTTGCTGAAAGAATGTATGTTGTATGTAGGGTGGGATGTGTGAATTTTTGCACCATTAAAACACTTTCACACAAACTCAGTAAGGATGAGATTCATACTAGTTTAACAACATTTTCCGAGTTAATCATGCAACATTTCATTCAAAAAGGGACACATGCTGTAATCTCATTTTCAGCCTGACTGGCAATAACCTGAAACTTCCTGTCCTCCTTTTGGGGTTAGAGATCAGTCACCAAGTTAAGGCTAAAAGGATGGGCTTTCTTTTTGTTTGTTTTCTTTGTTGTTGAGCAGACAAAGAATGTTGTATTATAATTACTCATTTGAATCAGGAGGGGAAAATTTGATTATTTTCTTTTTGTAGTTTGTAGGTCATCTCTGTGCAGTGTGGTCTGGATTAAGTTACCATCCTTTAAAATACATATCCAGACGCATAAACACATTTTTGTAACACCCACTTGTCTTTCCAGTTTGACTACTCTCATTCTTTGGGTCACACCCTTCTTGTGTTAAAACATGATGTCTGTGGGAGTTATAAAGAATATCCAAACTCACAAAGTGTGCTACCTCACCATAATTTCCAATGGTTGAAACTCCAAAGGTTTTGCTTAATTAAAGACATAAAATCTATTTTCATGTAAGAGAAATTTTGTCTCGCATCCAGTTGGATATCCTTAGCTATTTCACTTTTAGAGATAACTTTGATTTGACTTGTATTATGTTTCCTAACTATATTAGAGATGCACAATATGTAGGATATGGAATCCTTATTGCAATATCACTGGCTGCAATATTCCAACAACAAAGGAATAATTGGCAGGCTATTATATTTCATATACCATGTGTTAAAGCTCAGTTTTAATAAATGGCTGCTTTGGTGGACTTAGTTTGTAACTCTTAATACCCAGGTTTGGAAAGCTTATATATATGTAGTGGTGGGGATGTTGGGATGGTCACAAAATGTGTTTCTGCACTTTTCTAAAATAATATCCCAATGTCACATTCTCCTACTATCCTACAGCTCTAGGATGTTAAGGCTGCAGGATAGTAGCACTTTTATAAACGCATAAAAAAGACTTGTTACTTGTTGCTTAGCAGCAACAAGTAAAGATTAAACTGAGTTGGTACATGAGAATGTCAAAGACTGATGGGTTGAATTAGTGATAACAAGTTTTGATGATTGCCATAACTCAGTTTTTGAAGGCTGATATTACCATTTTCAAAATGATTTTACCAATAAAACTATAACTCTTAAAGATCTGTCTTGGCAGACTTGGAGTGAAATTGACCAATAAAAAAAAAAAAGAGTTGCTAAATGGTCTGATTTGACAAACATGTTGCGTGGCCAGATATCTTTGGCCACCAGCTCTCAGTCTGAGTCAGCTTCACTTTAACTACAGTGATTTCAGCCAGTGAAATCACAATACCATATAAGATCTAGTAATGGTGCGCTTTGCTAACTTTTGATGCATTTTATAAGAAAAACTTGTATAACCTTGATGACTCATGGTTATCATATGGTACACAACACATTTTTCAAATGGTTACTTGCATTCCTCGTTTGAACGGGTCATCGTTCACGTCATATCCTTCTGTCAGTAGTTCTATTTCACAAATGAATGAGAACAGTTTTAATTTCTCTTATTTATTTACACCACCCTTTTTTTTTTAACCGTTTCCTCTGTAATGTACAACAAATAATGTTTAGAAGTTCAGTTTACCTCAGTAAATGTCAGTGTTAGATGTTGGTGCCAAACTAAATGTTCTGTGAAGTTTGTTTTATGCGTTGCTTCATACATAAATACACATTGGGAGTTTTGTTAGACAACAGGGTTCTAGTCCAAAGGGTCATTGCTCTTTCTACAAATCAGTTGATGTGGACTTTAGCTGAATAGTTACACAGCAGGCACTAGCAGCATGCTGTTGGTGAAATAGACCATACTATTTGACTGAAAAGGGTCCCCCCCCCACGCTTCAGGGTGTTTATCATTTTCAATTTTTACTCAGTCACACAACTTTGCTTTAAGTTAAATAATACAAAAGGACAAATAAATGACTGGAGCATCAAGAGGCTGTATCCTCCTATATGTGGAGCTGTAATGAGATCAGCGTTGGATTTCAAGTTTCACATTTTGAAGCTCCTCATGAAAGATGTAATGTCATAACACTGAAACTCTGACTCCGAGGGCTTCGAGCTGTTGCTCTTGAGTCACATTACCCTGGTGAGAGTTTAGGATACACACATGCACACACACACAATGGCTTTTTGTTTGTGCAGTTTTTCTACTATTGACAGCTTTGGAGGGTAACAAAAAGGCACATATTTGGAGCTATTGGGGGAAATGTGTTTCTACTGGCATTTCACACTCTTGTGTTGCAGATGTTGTTGAGTGCGGATTGTTTCGGTCTCATTTCTCATGGGACTGGCCTTGGTGTGGGCCCCTCCTCCCACATCTCCCCTGTTATCACCTGCAGCTGCAGATGGCAGAGGAAAAGTAATTGAAGGGCATGTTGACTGCGACTGTGAAGAGAAAAATACACTGTTATGAAACGGGAATGTATTTTACTCTCTCCGACGGCTCTTGTCGTTGTTATAGCAAACTTGTAAAGGTTAGACACGTTTTTACGGCCACATCATTAAAGCTCTTTTAACAGTGTAAGAATAAGTCGTGCTACACGTGGCAGGTTTTAGGCAGCGGTTTTACCACAGACCTACTTTTAAAGTCATAAGTGAGGGAAGGGCACTTCTACTTTTATAGAGTGAGGTGGAAAAAAAAGCCAAAACATGTACAGCTGTCTGCCATTTTGTTCACATAGTTCTGCTCATATTTCTTAACAGTTCAGTATTATCACAGAACTCCAGAAATTTAGAAGTAAAACAATTGTCTTGTTTAAAAAAAGTTGAAATAGCTTTTGACTATTTACAGTTGGTTTATTTATGTAATTAAGGTATTTCAGCTGAAGGGATCTTGTAAATAAGTAAACATTTTGAAAGTTATAAGTACGGCACTGTTAACATCATTTATCCTCTGCTTCAGCCTCGTTATATTTTCTCCATGATGGTCTGTCCGCATGTTTGTATTGCTGTTACTCAAACCACCCACTTGTTTTGTTGTTCTTTGTTTACTTCACACTATCGCACACCTTACAAGCCATAGATTATTTATTTTCGAAGATGAAGAGGTTTTGAGATGAATTACTATTTTTGTATTCTGTGCTTCTGGATGCATGCTGTTTTTGTTTTCAGCAACTATTTTGCAAGGGAAATATTGCTGAACCTTAAAGTTCATTTTAAACACGTTTTCTCAAAATAAAAGGTATTGGTACCTCCTGCTTACTGCCCTGCCTAAAAATAGCGCCCCTAGCTGATATAAACGGGGGAGAATGTAACGAACTGTGCAGCTAAAAACATAAGACCGGAAGAGTGAATATTGGAATGGAAAACAACATGCTTACAGACCTGGAATGTGTTGCTAAGAGAATTTTGGAAATGTATCTTTACATTTAGATATTTAGATCTTGTTATGGAAATATATCTACCAAGATAAGATAGATAAATAATTTAGCATACATACCATTAGGCTCAAAAATATTCACAAATTTTATAATTTTCCAGAGAAGGTTCTTGGAGAGAAGGTGAAAGTCCAGGTGAAAGCTGGGACTCTGGCTTAGTTGTCTCTGCTCCCCATTGGTGTCGTTCTTCCCCTCTCTGCCTTTGCTCTGTTAAAACATTCACTAGCTCATTAGCGACCAAATGCAGCACTCACATCTACAATTTGATCTCAGGAAATATTTTTCTGCCATTTAAAAGATCTTAAATATGCACTTTAAAATTTACACAGATTAGTACATTTTAACCACAGAATTGTTTAACACTTTAGATGGAATGTTTAGCATTATGCTTTGGTTTTTGGAGGGATGTAGGAGTTAAATGATGACTTTGGGAGATTTAAATATGCAGGCATAGATCAATGTTGGTGACTGAGCAATCACCAACTGAGCTATGGGGATAAAAAGCATGGCCTCGTATTCATGGATATGCAGCTGAATGACTCTTTGCTGTCCAAGAAGTGGCTTCATATTCTTTTACTGGTTCTTTGTTTTTATTTCAAACTTTGAGCTCCCGAATCTGTTCAGACAAAGAATAATTTTAGTTTAGTCTCATCCAAGTTTTTGAAATATTACAGGATGGATCAAGTGGTCAGTCTGTAGAATTTATTTTATTTGAGTTACCAAATTGTGATTAAGGTATGAAAAAGTCTTCTTTGAGTCTCAGTCATGCTTGCCTTTATGTTAAAATATGACTAATATGTTGATTACTGTTGGTTGAGGAATTTATGAGGACCAGTTTTCCTTTCATAGATGTATAAAGAGATTTTGTAGAATCTTTGGCTCAGAGTTAGCACAAATTTAAATCAAGACACATGATAATCTACTAGCTTTTATTTTAAAAATAAAAACCAGTATTCCTACTACTTCTAAATGAACAGATATCGGTTTTTGCTACATGGACTTCAGTAAAAATGCAGAACAGCCATCTGCTTTATCTTGTATGAATTTTCAAGAGCTTATTGCATGGAAAGTGATGGCGCTCAAATTTTTGTAAACATTAACGTAACAATTCCAATGAACTAACCATAGTGAGTTACACTTCTTTAGTTTTCACATAAAAATACATAAAGATACTAAAGGTTGTCTGTCTTGTTATTAAGGGTAGAGTGCATGGACTCTCTTCCAGCCAGCTGGCCTGCAGCGTGCAGCAACATGTGAAGAAGGCTGGTGTTATTTTAACTTGTGTCCATATGCTTTGTATATGGAGCACAATATACAAAGTATGGAGCACAAGTCGAGTCTTATTGAAAGGACTTTGCCATTGAAAATTCATGCTGAAAATATTTTTGAAGTTTTTAATCCTGGCTTTTTAAAACCTCTGTTCACATTTCATACCCATAACTGGCCAAAGCCCCGTGTCAGCCATGACAGTAGGCACATATTGTTGTCAAATAAAAGTAGAGCATTTTGATACAGCTGTTGAAATGAGACAGACTGGATTTTTTTATATGGGTCACCGACGTGGTAATGATCCATTTGTCGATGTAGACCAAACAATGTATTGATATTCTATAGCTAAGCCTCAATGAATCCAACATGGCACTCACTAGTTTTTAGCACATCAAGTGAAGTCTATGTCTCTCGGCTGGGAACGCCTTGGGGTTCCCCCGGAAGAGCTGGAAGAAGTGGCTGGGGAGAAGGAAGTCTGGGCCTCCCTTCTGAAGCTGCTACCCCCTCGACCCAATCCCAGATAAACAGAAGAAAATGGATGGATGGATGGATGGATGGATGGATGGATGGATGGATGGATGGATGGATGGATGGATGGATGGATGGATGGATGGATGGATGGATGGATGGATGGATGGAAGTGAAGTCTGCTGCTTACAAATGTGTTTGCATGTTTTTAATATCTGATTCCAGTACATATTGGGTAGTCTTTACACACCTGATGTAAAACTTATTTTTACATCAGTTTTTACAACCATTTTTGTTATCAAGGGAATCTATTTTACTAAGATAAAAACAAGAGAAAAGTCAGACTCCCGCTAATGAGCACTTAACTGATTGGCTCAGTAATTTTCTCTGTGTGGAGAATGTCATAAAGAAGGTCAGACAAACTGATGGAAGCGGTTTGCACCTTCTTTTGTAGAAGTTGCGAGCAAAGGCACCCATAATGAAAGGTCGGGTTAAGTAACTGGCAGGATGTTGGGAGTTTACAAAATCAAGGTCGTTTTAGCGGCGCTACAAAGAAAACCAGGAATTACTGCGCATGGCCAAGGCCGCACATGAAGCAAGGTGAAATTTTTGTCGGCTCCTAATGACTACCAGCCTGTCTGCTGGAGGTAGACATGTTTTAAGCCACTGCGAGATTCTCTTGCAGTTTTGCATATTTTTGCACAGAGGGAGATGATTACAAAGCGTATCTGGCAATAAAAGGAACTGTTATTGAAATATCTGGAATGGCAAAACTTGTGTGCAATCCTCTCTAGTTGTAATGCCACTTTTTTTACATTGTGCAAGAGAAGATTCAGCAACGGAGGCATTCAAAGTTCACGGACGAAATCGGTGATCTACAAGTCAAACAGGCTTTTTAATTAAAAACAAAAAAATTGTTTAACTTGAACTTTTGTCATTTCAAACAGGTCAGTGTTTGTTTTTTATTTAAAGGAAAAAAAGGTAAAATTAGGACTTAAGTCCAGCTGTTTTATGATGCTTGGCTGCATCTATTTCATAATCACAAATGAGCTACTGTTAATAAATAAGGATGTTTTCTTTTCTCATGTTGAATTGTGACCTCTGTGTGTTGGGACACCATCTCTGTGATGTGACAAACAGGATTTAATCAGGAACCGGACTTTCTGTCTTGTGGCAGGACTGGAATCTTGTTCTGGAACACTGCCTGTTATGTATACAGCAGCACAGATCAAAACTTTCTGCTGGTGACATGTGCCTTTTAGAGGTAGTCAAGTTTTAAATATCTAGCATTCCTATCAAAGTCTGCCTGAGTTTCTTCTGATTAAAGCTGGTTTCCTATTGAAAAGCACAAAAATATTAATACTCCTGAAAGAATTTGATTTTAAAATCTCTTCAACCAAAATGTTTAACAAGAAATGAGACTGACATCATTCAACAGATCATAAAATTAAATATGTGTTTATTTAAAATTACTCGTAACCAGTGGAATAAACTTTTAGAGGCATTACATCAAACAAATACTTCTTACAGTTACTGATCAGCTTTTTGAATGTTTCCTATTATTTTGGCTATTTATCTTATGTCATTTAAAAACAACTAATTTGTATCATTACCAAAACTCCAGTACATAACTTGTATTTAAAATATATTTTTTACGTATTAAAACTATGTCTTGATAGAATGTGAAAAAAATGGAGCCTCTCAGCTCTCTCCCAGTGCTAACTAGAAACAACTGATCACAACCAGGAGGTGGGTGTTGGCGCTGTCAATAGGCTTGTACATGTGCTTCTCACAACCTCTCACACTTCTTTACAACTTCTTCCCTATAGCATAGTTTGCCATGAATGCTCAGAGTAGTTAGCATATCCACCGATGATATCACTAGTCTCATTTTTCCAAATGTGTTGCTTTAGTCTCTAGTCTGTGACAGACTCATTAACATTGTGATATAGTGCGCTCTATTAAGCAAAGTTGATCTATAACAAGTGTCGCATTACCAGAAATCCGGTACAGTATTAGAAAAAACAAATGTTAAGACTTTTGGTTTGTAGTTAAGCCACTAAATGCAGATCTTGGAATCAGTCACTCATTTTTTCCACTTTATTAATCCTGGTTGGGGCTGCGAAGTGGCTCGAGTCTTTTCCGCCAGTTATTCATTGCCAGACACGGTGCTACTTGGGAAGGTCACTACTTCTTGTTTATTTTTTCAGTTAAGTACCATGCTAATACTTGTAAGATTCATAGGTCAAGGTTAAATAGTGAAGAGGTTATAAGAAAAGCATGCTCCTTGAAAATGAAGCAACTGTATCATGTGATTTTTCTTATAAACATTTGCCCCACTAAGTCTGTTAGTATTGTATTCATCTGCATGTTATCACTAAACATGATCCCAGGAAAGTATGAGCCACACAAACAGGATTAGGTCCAGCATTATATATGCTAAGATCACTTGCAGATAATCATTATCATCAGTTCTCAAGTTTGTTTCAGCGTTTAAAAAAAAAAAAAAGAAAGAAAAACAAGAGCTCAATTCCGGTAACTTGAATTGTTAAAGAGTGCACTGGCTGGGGCAGGCCCTCATTTTAGTCTTGCTCTGACATATACTTAGCGCTTACCACCATCTACAAACGGTTTCAAAGTGGCTGGACAAGCCCAAATGTGCTTGAAACTTTTAATGATGCCTCTAACTACTAGTTTCTCATCTGTCATTAGCAAACAATAGGAAAAAACACAGTGCTGCAAATTCAAATCACGTGGTGTTTTTTTTTTTTTTTCTTTTTAGCTTGCACACACAAAGGATTGAGTTTAAAAAAAAAACATTCTGACAGTGTGCTCATTTTTGTAGAAAAATTAAAAAAATTAGTAAGGCTCTGATAAACTCTTGTACTGTTAGGGATTCAAATGTACATATTGTGTTTTTATCCAGGGAATAAAATCTGAAGCTGGGTTAGCTTCAGATTAGAAACCTGAGATTGCTTCAAACTGTGTTTGTTTTAATAGGAATTTCTGTTTTGTCAAAGTGCAAGCAATGCTATCCTGCAGTTAGTGGGCGTTTGTTTGAAAGACTATATTTTACCCATCAGCCGTCTTGTCATCTGTTGTAATTTGCAGTTATGTTGGCAGGCTCCACAAGTATTTTACATGACGTTGGAGACAGTTGACATCATAGCAGAGACGTGCTTGGTTTTTTGGGGGGGGAGGGGGAGTTTCCCCGCCATATTCTGTCACTGTTATTCTTCAATGACTAAAAATGACACAGTTTACCACCAAACTTCCTATTGCTGAACCTGAGCGTTAGTGTTTTCTAGCAGAATGTATTGCACAATTTAGGCATTGATCTGCAAATGTAATTGTTCAGCATAATCCTCTTGTGCATGTAAAAAGCATCAGTCCATGAATGTAAAAAACCAAAATGTTTATTTTCATGTTTTTGCTTGTGCTTTCGTTCGGAGTGGAAAGTACGGTGCCAAATTTTTGGTAGCAGTTATTCTGAGGAGACCCCTCCATTTTCTGACAGCATCTTTCTGACTCCTGGGTGCTGTCATAACATGACTAAGCCATAGAAGGAATGTAGACTTCTCTGCTTTAGTCCACCTGTCAAAACCACATAAATCTGCAGGTTCATTAAACAAGTCCAAACTCATTAATAAGCCCCAGTAATGGAGTAATAGGTTTTAGTGGCATTTATGTGTCACTAGAGTAAGAAATAAAAGGTTTATTGAGACTGTTCTGTAAAACTATACTGACGTGTAAAACCTTAAATAGAAGACAGCCTCCAAACACCAACACACAAAATTGCAGTATGCAAAGAGTCAACATTACAAAAAATTAAAGCATTGCTCCTAAAGGTTTCTGCTGCCATGAACAGCATGGAAGTACAGCCGTAGTCTTCTGTATTTTGGTACAACATGCTTTTACATTAGATTATAGAAATGCCACACCTTTTGCATAAGATTTTGTGAAAAAAGTATCCTTAAAATAAATTCTTTAAGTCATCAGGGTGTTTCTTACACTGTCTTAGTCATAGCTCATCACCTGATTAAAAAAAAAAAAAAAAAATCATTATCATAACATTAAGTTCAACATAGCCAGCAGCATGTTACTTTTTTAGTGACTGAAAGCTGAAATATTCGAGCTCATACACATTTCAAGGTCACCCCCAGAAAACTTGCCAAGTCTTGCCAAAACTGCTAAAGCAGTCATTCATCCAGCAGCCTGTCGTGTTTTTGAGAAATTGTTATTTCTATACTCTGTAAACTTGTATATGAGCTCTAGATTCATCTGGGAGTTAGAATATGAAGATGGAAATGTGACTCCAAATTAATCAAGAAAATGGCAGCCAGGCAAGAAGGCATTAAGTTGGAAAAGCTGTAGGACTTGATTATAACAAATTCAGTTATTGCCTTTGTCTATATTTTTTAAAACAATCTGATTACGTTTTTTTTTTAAGTCCAATGTTTTCAGTATTTTTATAAATATATTTATACAATTTTCTTGGAATTTTGGAAGGCGATCCCCTTTATTACAATATCACTTTCTACTCTTTAGACTGTCTGTTAAGGTTTTATGAACCTGTGTTTGGGGAGTTTCTCATTTGTTCTGTCAGCGTCTGTCAAACTGTTTCAAGTTGAACAGAAAGCTGTTGTATGGAGTTTAAGTTGAGGCTTTAAATGAGCTACACTTTATCACTGTCTTGGGACACCAGTGTGTCCGTCTCCTGTCAGAAAGAGCAGAGAATAACTTCAGAAGAAAACAACAAGAATGTCTTTAGGTTGCACCAGAACAAATACTATGAACCATGGGTTACTCCACCCTAAAGGGCTTATATTTCACAATCTGGTTTTTTCTTCTTCTTTTTCCTTTTTTTCCCTACCAGATTGTAATTGATGTTCATTCTTTCAGTAAACTTTCTTTAGGTACTTGAGTGCTTTCTCTTCAAAGTGCTCTCAAATTAATTGTCCATTTAGTTATCCAATGTAATTAGCTCAGACCTCTAATGAACTGCAGTGTTTTCTAAAATTATTTTTATTGTAAGTTAAGTAAATTGTTGAGCAAACAAATAATCTTTTTTTTTTTTTTTTTTTTTCCCCTTAATTGGTTTTTTATCTGATTATATTCCGGGAATAGAGTTTTCCAAAGCAAGGGAGACCTTATGTTTTATAAATTGGGTCACCTGAGTGGTTGGTGGAGCAGGATTAGCCTCTTACTTCTGTAGTCCATATGTCTGTAGTCCATGTCTGGATTAAACCTGTATAATGTTTCTCTTTATGCACTACCTGCAATAACAGCAAAGAATGCATGCAGCCGAATGTTTGTGCAGTGTTTACTCTTCTGAAGCTTAGTCGTTCTCGATATTTTAATTGACAATTGAGCAGATGCCTTCAATACATCTTGATCTATTAGGAAAGTGCTTTGGTGCAAGAGTACTCTTTGTTAAGTGCTATATAAATAAAATTTGATTGATTGATCTTTAAGGGATTGTTCAGGATCTTTGAAGTATGATTCTGTTGAGATTAGAAGCAGCTACCATATTTCCTGGACTATAGAGCACACCTTACTATAAGTCGTACCGACACAGTTTTTGTTTTAAAAAAAACTGGAAACGTACATATATAAGCCGCCCCAGGCGATAAGCCTCTGGTTGGTTTTTCACAAGGGCGCAGCAGAGGGCTGCGTCTGTAATAAATCTGTTATTAAGGACGCAGTCCTGCGAATCATGGATTCATTCACGCGGATCTTATGTGCAGCGGCTAACAAGTTGTACTGCCAGATCGATAGCCTTAAACTTAAAAGCGGTATCATATGAAGTTCTCCGTTTGGTTTCCATGATGAGGGGTATGAGTTTGAAAACATTTCTCTGTCATCCCTGCTGCTAGCATGTTCTTGTTCTAAATGGAAAAACAGCGCTTTTTTTTTTCCTTCTTTGATTTCCAACTTTGACTTCCAATTGTTCACTTCCTGCTAAAGAGCGCCGTGGCAGTTGAAGAAAAATCCACAGAAAAGCCGCACCGGACTCTTAAGCCACATGGTTCCAAGTGTGGGGGGAAATAGTAGCATCATATAGTCAGAAAAATACGTTAATACCTTTCCTGTAGTAGAAAACTCCTGCCGTCATAATTCAGCATAAACTCCAGATTAGTTGGTCCCAGAGGAAAGCTAACAGCTAGTCCAGTTGGAGCCAAGACCAAAGCAGACTATTACTGCCTTAAAAACCTTCTAATCTCAAGAAGGTCACAGTGGTTTATGCTGACACTATTTTATAAACCTTTAAACCACTGTCACGTTTGCATTGGGTGGTTATCTACACAAAGGCCGATGATTAATTACACTGGAAAAAGAAGTGGGAGGCTCTGTGCCACCAGTGACGATCCTTTGTGAAACATGTACAAAAGAACACTGCATTGTGGCCCGTGTAGCTCCATGATATGAAATTCAAGCTGTGTGGAAAAATAGTGTAACATTTTCTTAGAACACTATAATATTTTTGATTTCCCATTTCTGGAAATCGTTTCCCAATGTAAACCCCAATGTTAAGGCAGTTTTAAGTTTTGGAAAATATACATTTTTATAAACTGTGCCATGACTACCCTGACTATGACTACCAGGAGATTTTTGAGACTGAAGCCAAGTTGGTCTCAAGGAATAACTAATCTGGATTTATACTAAATAAAGACACCAGGACAGTTATCTACTGCAGGTAAAATGTTGACTGCCTGTAATCTTTTAGCAGAACTTCAAAAAGCCTGAATTATTCCTTTAAGATTAGAAAACCCTCCCTGGATAATGTTGCCTGTAAAATGGGAGTACACAAGTCAAGGCATTAAATTCTTATGACTTAAACTGCTGGTGTTCGCTCTGCTCTGTCGGCTACAGAAAAAAAAAGGATTTTCTATGAATATTTATTTACTAAAGCCCCATGTAAATACAACTGTTCAGAGGAGTGCATTTGGAGCATATAGACTGGTGAAACACTCCACACTGATGGAGCATTTTTGAGGTTTTTAGGCTGAGTACACGTCAAAGCTAAGGCAATGTGCGCTCACTCTTGTTTATCTGTTATTTTTTACAGATGAGCGTGAAGCCGTGCAGAAGAAAACATTCACCAAATGGGTAAACTCTCACTTGGGTCGAGTGACTTGTCGCATTGGTGACTTGTACACAGATCTGCGGGATGGCCGCATGTTAATCCGCCTTCTGGAAGTCCTCTCAGGAGAACAGCTGGTCAGTACATGTAATTAACCACTTTTCTTTAGACATGTTTGTTTTATTACATGGACTTGCTTGTGCTCCAGTTTCTGCTTGTTTTCCCCTTTAATTTCCTGTCATCTGCTCCTTTCTATTTCATTTATTCTTAATTTTTTTTTTCCAACAACATTCAAATGGGTGCATCTTGTTTTTGTTTTGGTTTTTTTTCCCCCCCTCATAGCCAAAACCCACTAAGGGCCGCATGCGTATCCACTGCCTCGAGAATGTTGACAAAGCTCTGCAGTTTCTCAAGGAGCAAAAGGTCCATCTAGAAAACATGGGATCCCATGACATAGTGGATGGAAATCACCGTCTCACCTTAGGCCTCATATGGACTATAATCCTCCGCTTTCAGGTAATATGAAATGATTGTTTATATCGTATTGTTGTCCTTATGCAAACTTTCACTTCCTCTTTGAAGCTCGTAAAACTTGATTATCAGATGGTGCTTTACTGCGGTTTTCTAATAATTATGTTTTAGTTATGAGCTCCCGTTATGACTTTTTGTTTTCTCACTCTCCAAAGGGTGTTATTGCATACCAATGTAATTACTATAAATTATGCTGCTAAATCTAGAAATATAATTTATAAATACCTTGCTATCTTGATTAAATGACAGATCCAAGACATCAGTGTGGAAACGGAAGACAATAAAGAGAAAAAGTCAGCCAAAGATGCCCTTCTGCTTTGGTGCCAAATGAAAACAGCAGGGTGAGAAGCTGACAGCATATGTCTGGAAGTGTTTTATATATGTTTATATACACACACCTCAGTAAATTAGATTATAATCCAAAGACTAAATTATTTCAGTAATTCATCTAATAAAGTAAAACACTGTTTATAATTTCTGTACAGAAAGTTAAATGATTTCTATATCGACAAAACCGATTATGGCTTTTGGCTTATCTATGCGTTTCTCTCACATGAGTGTTATGAAAGACTAACAATGAGATCATGAACACAAAAATTTTATGTAATGATCATGTTATGACCTACACAATCATGTGCATGTCTGCTGACTCGACAGTTATCCAGCAGTCACTGGCATCTTCCTCAAACAGGGAAGCTGCAAAAAGGTCATAGCCAAGGAAGTTAGCCGTTCAGAGTGCCGTATCAATGATCCAAGTGGAAAGTAAAGTGGAGGGAAAAAGGGTAGGAGTAAAAGTTGGAGCAGGAATAACTGCAGCTTTGAGAGGATTGTGAAACAAAACCCACTCTGCAGTTTGGGGAAGATTGACGATGCTTGAGTTGTGGCTGAAATCAGAGCCTAGAGTCACCACACACTGATTTATACTTGGTTATGACCGCCACATGCTTTGTGTTAAACTACTTCAGAGAAAAGGCATTAGAAGTGTCTTATGTGAGGTGAAGAACTGGACTTTAGTTCAGTGGTCCTACTCAGTGTTTAAGATGTTTAAGTTCCATTGTGAACTTAATGATGATAATTTGGTAGGCCATGATCTGGAGTGGTCTGCTTGTGTTTTTGTTTTTTTTTTCCACTTCCTTAGCACCTTGGCAGAACCGTAGATTGATTACCGTATTGCCATGTGGCTTGTGATTAATTATCATTAATTTTCATTGAAAGTAGACAATAATTGTAAAAATTAAAAGAACTGAATGCTTGAAATAAGTCGTCAATAAAATCGTGAATCATTAGGAAGGCCAGTTCTGTCCAAGGTGATGTAGACAGAAAAATTCTGGCAAAAACTCATCACTTTTGGATAATGTCTCTCACCTCATCTATTGAGCCGTTGCACAACTGGCAAACTCCTTTGGCAACATACAGCTGCATCCTAGCTGCACTAAAAGCATCGTCATAGCTCCTTCCTCCCAGTAACTGTAACCATCACTGCTCCCAGCAATACCAATATGTTGTTTCCAACCCTACTATTAGTTTATTTTCTTAAGTTTGCACTACTAGAGAGTACAGTTTGTACATTTTAAATGATCTTACTAAGTTACACATTTCTTAGAGCCTAAGTATGCTTAATGCACTCTCATTATATTGTTTTACAGTCTTTTAATTTATTTTTTATTACCCTCTATATGTACCAGTATATCTCAATTTGCCTGTCGCTTTTTTGGTAATAAACCTTAATTTCCCCAGTAAGGAATCAAAAATTTATTTTTCTATTCTATTGTTTATGACTCTACATAAGTTTCACTCTTTGAATTTAATTACTGGAATAAATTAACTTTTTGTTGCTATTCTAAGTAGTTAAAATTGATTTGTGTGCTGAATATTTTTACTGTTAGCATTTCTTTTTTTTTTTTTTTTACATAAGATATCAGAATGGTATTCTGTCATGCTGAGCTAATGATTAATGCTTTTTAATCTGACCCCTATAGATATCCTAATGTCAACATCCACAACTTCACTACCAGCTGGAGAGATGGCCTGGCGTTCAATGCCATCGTGCACAAACACAGGTCAGTGACTCACTGACCTCTGGTCCCTGTTTGGCTTGTTTTGCTGAAGAATCTGATCAGTCTTTTTGCTGGGTGTTATTTCAGATTATCCTCCTACAAACACAAAAGACATCCAATATTCTTGTACTTTGGTGTTCAGAGAAGTAAAGCAGTCAAAGGAGTTTCTTACCACATTTTCTATTTCAGTATTTTTCCACTCTGCAGTAGGACTTGAAAGATGAAATAAAATAGGGAGTAAGATGACCTAGATTACAATCATAACCCACCCATTTTTTTAAAATATAAAACCATCATTGTGCACCCTGCTGGTTAAAGGATTTCTAGAGTTTAAAGATAAAAAGACCAAAGATTAATCCTTAACTTGTGACTTAGAAAGAACAGAGATTATTGATGAATTAATCAATGCATACAATGAAGGCGTTTCTTATTTACTTAGGTTCAATTATTTCACTGTATTTACTGTGACTAAGTCATGACACAGCGATCAATGTGCAGTTTTTAGCTTTCACAGTGTCCTCTGTGAAATTCATGTTCATTTTAGTTTAAGAATACTTTCATTACATAATTTTTTAACTGCATTTAGTTGAGGTTCATTTGTAATAAACGTACATTTGACACATTTATCTGCTCTAAAATCCAAATGCTCCTACAATAAGAAAGTGTTCATTAAAGAAAAGAATATCAGATGTTTTAGGTCCATACATGAAAAACATTTTTACATACATCTTTTGCAAAACAGAAAACTTTTTATACATGACGACCTGAATGTTTAGTCATTTCTTCTTAGCTGTATCCCGCTCCTATTAAAATGTCTGTTTCCCATTGTCTGCAGGCCTGACTTGATTGAGTTCGACAACCTGAAAAGGTCCAATGCTCACTACAATCTCCAGAACGCTTTTAATGTGGCTGAGAAGGAAATGGGCCTCACTAAACTATTGGACCCAGAGGGTAGGGGGCTGTTGGCTTCACTGAGACATTCAGTTTTTCTCTAAAATAACTTCATTTAAGTTGCAAGTTTAATAAAGTTAATTAGTCTTGGACAGCACTAATTATTGTCAACTTTAATACCTTCACATAAGGCTGTTTAAAGAATCAAACGGACTTTAAATAACAGAATGGAAAGAGCTGAACACTTCTTGTTTTTTGATCAAGTGATATATGGAGCACAGTACTTTAACTTTGTTTCGTTTCCTCCCTTCCAGATGTCAATGTTGATCAGCCAGATGAGAAGTCAATCATCACTTATGTGGCGACCTATTACCATTACTTCTCTAAGATGAAAGCTCTGGCAGTGGAGGGAAAACGAATTGGAAAGGTTAGCTCTGTGTGCATGTGTCTGATTTGAGACTTTTGGCTAAGTGACTTTATAATTTAAAAGCAAGAACCTTTTAAGTGTAAATAGTTTGGTTAAACAGCTATGGAACGTTTTGGGGTTTGAGTTATTTTTAGATAGAAGAAATCCTCTTTGATTACCAAGAACTGAAGGAGTGTACAGATAATTACTCAAGATGAGATGCTGACAGCACAAAGATGTCCCACAGATTTCCACTTCAAAACATCTGAGACGTGCTTGGATATATTATGCAGAGCATGACGGATGTATAAATATTTCCATCCCATGTATGTGGAATCACTAATTGTTTTGGCTGCAGGTACTTGATTACGCCATTGAGGCTGACCAACTGATAGAGAAGTACGAGACCCTGGCATCAGAGCTGCTGCAATGGATTGAACAGACCATACTGACGCTTAATGATCGGCAGCTGGCTAACTCTCTGAGTGGTGTTCAGAACCAGCTTCAGGCCTTCAACTCTTACCGGACTGTGGAGAAACCCCCTAAGTGAGTATTAGTTCTCCTGACGGAAACTCGTAAATATTTTTTTTTTTTAATTTTTTCTTTTTTTTTAATAAAATCCAAAATATGTTTTGTCTCCACAGATTTACAGAAAAGGGAAACCTGGAGGTCCTTCTCTTTACCATCCAAAGCAAAATGAGAGCAAATAATCAGAAAGTTTACATGCCAAAAGAAGGCAAACTCATCTCTGATATAAATAAGGTAGGGCTTGTTTTAAATACAGGACCAGATATATTCAAAAGCAACCCTGTTAAAGAATGTGTAAAACCCCTGAAATGAGTTGTGTAATCTCCGATTGAAAAATAGAGAAATCTCTGAACAAAATCATGTTAGCACCAGGATAGCGTGTAAAAGCAACGCACATTGACAACCTCAGATGCGGGTGATGAAAAACACCCCTATTGTTTTCTATCAAACAGCCCACACCGGCTGCACCAGCCAATGCTGCCAGGCGCAGCAATCGGTGATGTTTTATTATAAATGAATAGCTAGAGATACTTCTACTGTATCCATGCTGCAATAAACATACATTTATTCTAGGTTCTTAACGCATCTTTATCAGAGCCAATAAATGTGGCTGGCACTGTACACATTTCGGTACCTGAAAAGAATACAAAAATTTTGCAAATAATAAAATGGGAGTATTTTTCTCTTATTCTTAAAAAAATGTTATTCTTTGTAAAACGTTTGTGTCATGTTTGCTGCATGATTCGGGCATCTTGTGCATCCATCTGTTTGCCAGGCTTGGGAACGACTGGAAAAGGCTGAACATGAGCGTGAGCTTGCACTAAGAAACGAGTTGATTCGCCAAGAAAAACTGGAGATGCTGGCGGCTCGCTTTGACAGAAAAGCAGCAATGAGGGAGACGTGGCTGAGTGAGAACCAGAGATTAGTGTCTCAGGTAGAAAAACGTACCTTTTCCTCTTAAACTTGATGAAAAACTTGTATTTGTTTAAAACTATTATAAGATTAGCTGGATTCTTATACAGTCTTCTTTGTTTTTTGTTTTTTTTGTTGCAAGGATAATTTTGGGACTGATTTGGGAGCAGTAGAAGCTGCCACCCGTAAACACGAAGCAATTGAGACAGACATTGGTGCATACTGGGAGCGGGTTGCTGCTGTGGAGGCTGTTGCCAAAGAACTGGAAGCAGAGAAATATCATGATGTTCGTCGCATACTGGCACGACGGGATAACGTCCTTCGACTTTGGGAATACCTCAAGGAACTTCTGGCTGCCCGCAGGGAGCGTCTGAACTCCCATCGAGATCTACAAAGATTGTTTCAGGAGATGCGTTACATTATGGACTGGATGGCCGACGAAAAGGTAAAACGGGCATCTTGAATGGCTTCGTTTAAATAAGTGCTGAATGTCTGTGCTTATTCCTATTGTTGCTTTGGTGTCCAATTAACTAAAAGGGCTCAGCTAATCCTCTGAAGTAAGATAGATGTTGTTCATAGCTTTTCCCAGCAGCTTTAGCGTTGCTCCTAATTGCAGTAATTAGCTGTTACCATGCCTGCTAACGGCTGACTGGTGTTGCCTGTCATTGTTGGCTTAACTGAGGTTAACTGAGGCGGACTACACTCATGCGGAGCACTAAAGAAATTAAATTTTGACAAGCTGTCTTGGCAAGCTGTGAACTTAATTCATCTGTGTTCTGCCAGTCTTGAAATGCTCTTTATTTCCTCATGTTTGTTCATTTCTAGTGTTCATGTAGTCCAAGTTAAAACTGTTCTTTATAAAACAACCAGTCTTTCATTAGCTTGACTTCATTAGTTTCAGTTTAATTAGAGATCTGTTTCATTATAGAGATTATATGGGGGTTTTTTTCTTTGCAAAGCACCACATTTGCTTCCTCTCCATGTTCACCAGAATTACAATTGTTTGATTTTGACATTTAAATCTTTCTTAGTCAATCCGTATCTTTGCTAATTCATGCCTTCACAAATCCATATCCCCCATTTCACACACAGGTGTTCTACTGGTTTTCCTGTAAAAGTGAAAAATAATTAAATCCATTAGAAAATCATTGTGCAAAAGTAATAAATGCTTCTGACCCATATTTTGCATGAAAGGGTTAAATGAGTTTTGGTGCTTTTCTGGTCATCTTTGCAGAATGAGAACTTGGTATTTCTTTAGTTTTTGATTACATTTTTATTTTTTGCAGGGTCGCTTGCAGTCCCAGGATAGTGGCAAACATTTGCATGATGTGTTAGATCTGCTGCAAAAACACAATTTGGTGGAGGCTGACATTTCAGCTCAGGCAGAGAGGATAAAAGCGGTGCAAGGGGCCGCCAAACGTTTCACCTCCTACGACCAAGGTAGGCCTTCTGACGCGGTCTTTATCATTTTCTGTACGGATGCTTCTCTTTTCATCAATATCTAAACGCATTTTTCTCATTTCTTTCCTTCTTGAAAGCTTACAAACCCTGTGAACCTGGACTTGTTAGTGAGAAGGTTGATCTGCTGGGTCAAGCTTATGAGGAGCTTGGCCAGCTTGCGGCGACGCGTCGAGAGCGTTTGGAGGATTCACGTCGACTGTGGCAGTTCATGTGGGATCTTGGTGAGGAGGCGGCCTGGATCAGGGAGCAGGAGCAGATTCTGGCTAGTGGGGACAGTGGCAGGGACCTTTCCTCTGCCCTTCACCTACTGAGTAAGCATGAGGCCTTCAGGGACGAGATGGCCGCCCGCTATGGCCCCCTTAGCAACAGCATCGCTGCCGGAGAAGCTTTGGTTGAAGAGGGACACTTTGGAGCTCCGGAAATCACGGAGAGGATCGAAGACATCCGTGGACAGTGGGCTCATCTGGAGGAGGTCGGTTGTGGTTTGCAGCTTTATTTGTCACATCTAAAAAGTCTTCTCTTCTGTATACATTTATGTTTTTTGTACTCTGATTTTCTCAGACAACAAAGCTCAGAGAGCAGAGTCTGAAGGAGTCTGTGGCTCTGCACCAGTTTCAAAATGATGCTAACGACATGGAGGCCTGGATTATGGAGACGCTTAGACAAGTGTCCAGTCAAGAGGTTGGCCACGACGAATTCTCCACCCAAACGTTAGCTCGCAAGCAGAGAGAAATTGAAGAGGAGATCCAAAGCCACCACCCCCTTATTGACTCGCTCCATGAGCAGGCCCAAGCACTGCCAGAGGCATACATTCATTTCCCTGAAGTAAGTTTGCTTTAGTTTTCATTATCCTTTCCAGATCACATGCTCTGTGTGGTGAATGACGGCTAATTGCGGTATCTAGGTGGAGGGACGTCTTCCTGCCATTGAGCAGCGCTACGAAGAGCTGGAGTCTCTGTCAGCAGCTCGGCGACAGGCTCTGGAAGGCGCACTGGCACTTTATCGCATGTTCAGCGAAGCCGACGCCTGCCAGCTGTGGGTGGAAGAGAAGGAGCAGTGGCTGGACGGCATGGAGATCCCCACCAAGCTGGAAGACCTGGAGGTTGTGCAGCAGAGGTCAGTTTGGGAGCGATGGAAGCAGAGATGATTATATAACAAGATTGTTGCTGCATACAATGCTTTTTTTTTCTCTTTAAAAATAGATACAATTTAAATTTTTTCTGAAGTCAAAGTTGTAAAACAAAACAAATGTAAATAAAATAATAATAATATTGAGCATTTATTTTATATATATATATATCAAAAAATAAATAAAACAATTAAGTATTCAACATGGAAAAGTTAAATGATCTTAATTTAAAAAATCAATGCTGTTTACATTAAGTTTCTTTTTAGCATTGATATCGTATCTCTCTCCAGGTTTTTACCAACCAGTACAGTTTGCACAAATTAATATTCAGAGTAAACATAAACCTGCAATGAGTATGTACTATAATGATGCAAATCTTTCATAGCGAGTGAAATGAAACAACTATACTCTGCTGCAGGTTTGACACCCTGGAGCCTGAGATGAACAACCTGGGTACTCGGGTCACTGATGTGAACCAAGTTGCTGAGCAGCTGCTGAACTCAGACAACTGCAGCAAAGAGCAAATCCACCAGACAAGAGACCAGCTAAACAACAGGTAAGCGCTAATATTGAACATGCCTTTATTCTCACCACTATAATCACCATTCTCTTTGTACTTAATGTGCCATGTGTTGGATTTTGACTCTAGATGGAAAGAGTTTGAGAAACTGGCTGGCCAAAAGAAACAAGCCCTGGAATCTGCTCTGAACATCCAGAACTACCACCTGGAGTGTAATGAGAGCCAGACGTGGATGAAGGAAAAAACCAAAGTGATTGAATCCACGCAGAGCTTGGGCAATGACCTGGCTGGAGTGATGGCGCTTCAACGCAAGCTAACTGGCATGGAGAGGGATCTCGAGGCCATTCAGGTATGAAGCGATACATGCTGGGCAGAAATATAAATATAAAAACACCTGGACAAAATAATTGTTTTTTGTTCTTCTGTTATTCCTTAATCTAAATTAGCGTTCATATTTTTTTAGGGTAAGTTGGATGATTTGACAAAGGAGGCAGAAAAACTCGCCAGTGAACATCCAGATCAAGCTGGAGAAATCCAAGGTCGCCTGGCTGAGATTCAGGAGGTGTGGGAGGAGTTGAATGCCACCATGAAGCGACGGGAGGAGTCACTGGGAGAAGCCAGCAAACTTCAGGGTTTCCTCAGGGACCTGGATGATTTCCAGTCCTGGCTGTCCCGCACACAGACTGCAGTGGCCTCAGAAGACATCCCCACTTCTCTGCCTGAGGCCGAGAGTTTACTCGCCCAGCATGAGAGCATCAAGAACGAAGTTGACAACTACAAGGAGGATTATGAGAAGATGCGAGCAGTTGGCGAGGAAGTGACCCAAGGTCAGACGGACGCCCAGCACATGTTCTTGGCCCAGAGGCTTCAGGCGCTGGACACTGGGTGGCATGAGCTGCGACGCATGTGGGAGAACCGCCACAGTCTTCTGGCCCAGGCCTTTGATTTCCAGACTTTCCTTAGAGATGCCAAGCAAGCTGAAGCTTTTCTCAACAGCCAGGTTAGAACAACACAAAATATGGATGAAACTTTATTGAATTAATCACATTAGCTTTCTTTGCAACAACCCGCTGTTTCTTAATCAGTTTCAGCACGCCTGTTACAAATGACTAGCATAATAGAACTAAAATATTTAGTCTTGCTTCTTCTTTGGCTGCAAAAGAAATGAAGCACAAACTGTAAGCAGAACTCTTTTTGCTTTCCTTTGACAAATGGCTTTTGCAGTTAGATCGAATTGCAGGATTCCAAAAATATCCTTTACTGAGATTTAGGGTCTCAGAGTAAAGGAGGCCAAATAAAAATGAACAAAATGTTTGCCAGGTATTTGTTAAAAACAACCCTTTTACCCTTTTTGTTTTGTTATATAGCTTTTAGAAAAATGCTGCCTTTTTGGGAAACTGAAATGTAAGTGCTGCTTTTGTGTCTGTGCAGGAGTACGTGTTGTCCCACACGGAGATGCCCACCAATCTTCAGGCTGCAGAGGAGGCCATTAAGAAGCACGAGGATTTCCTCACCACCACAGAGGCCAGCGAGGAGAAGATAACGGGTGTGGTGGAGGCTGGTCGGCGCCTTATTAATGACTCCAATGCAAATGCAGATAAAATTCAAGAAAAAGTTGATTCAATCCAGGAAAGGTCAGAGCTGGAGCAAAAGATAAGGGAAAAGTTCTGAATTTTTTTCTGATGTGTTTAGACTTGAAAAGTTCTGTCTTATTCTTGTTTTTTTTCAGACATTGTAAAAATAAGGAGGCTGCAAATGAACTGCTTTCAAAACTTAAGGATAACTGTGAACTTCAGCGCTTCCTGCAAGATGGGCAGGAGGTAATGAAGTTAAGCACTTAAACAAATTAATGTGTAAAGTCATTTAAAGAAGGAATTTGACTAAGTGGCCTTGTGTTGTGATATGCAGTGTCTCATTGTAATGTTTTTCCATATTGCTACTCTTCTCTAGCTGACTTTGTGGATCAACGAGAAGATGCTAACAGCACAGGACATGACTTATGATGAAGCTCGAAATCTTCACAGCAAATGGCAGAAACACCAGGCCTTCATGGCAGAGCTGGCCTCCAATAAAGACTGGCTGGATAAGATTGATAAGGTATGTAAACACAGAAAACACACCCTTAACTTGGTATCAGTTTACCAGCTCTTATTTATAAGTAAATTGTTTTTCTAAAAGGAGGGTCAAGCGCTGGTGGCGGAGAAGCCTGAGCTGAAGCCGGTGGTTCAGCAGACGTTGGAGGACCTGCAGCGTCAGTGGGAGGAGCTGGAGAGCACGACCCGGACAAAAGACCAGTGCTTGTTTGAAGCCCACAGAGCGGAGATATTTACACAAAGCTGTTCCGCTCTGGATGACTGGCTGAAAAACATTGAGACGCAGCTGCACAGTGACGACTATGGAAAAGATTTGACCAGCGTCAACATCCTCCTTAAAAAGCACCAGGTAGAAATCAAAATAAGCTGCTAAGCTCTGAATGTTTTTATTTTTTTAATTTAAAAAAAGAAATAAGTTGGGCAAAAAAAATATTTTATCTGATGCAAATGAAGATGTTTTATCTTTTGGGGTTTTTTAAAAATGTTTTTCCCTGTGTAGATGCTGGAGCATCAGATGGAGGTCCGAGAGAAAGAGGTGCAGTCCCTACAAAGTCAGGCTGTTGCTCTGTCCCAGGAGGATGCAGGGTTGGCCGAGGTAGACGGGCAGCAGAAGAGAGTCATTGACAGTTTTTCTAGCCTGAAAGACCCTCTTGACCTGAGGAGACAGCAGCTGCTGGCCTCTAAAGAAGCACATCAGTTCAACAGAGACTTGGAAGATGAAATTGTGAGCACTAGCAACTCTGTGCAGTCAATAGATGAGTTTTATTTTTATCCTGCTGAGGTTTTATTTCTATTTAATTTGCAGCTTTGGGTAAAAGAACGGATGCCTCTGGCAACTTCCACAGATCATGGAAAAGACTTGCCAACCGTGCAGCTGTTAATCAAAAAGAACCAGGTACAGTTTTTTTTTCTGCTTTAGTATTCAGCAAGAAATGTAATAATTACATTGTGACTCACTTGGCTTAAAAATATATGTACCAGGATATAAAAAAGAATATTGACTGTTTGCATTTCTACACCGTGTTCCAAATTATTATGCAAATTGGATTCAAGTGTCATAAAGATTAAATTTTTTGTTGTGCTATTAAATTTATAGATGGCATTGCATGTCAGGGCTCTTTGAATCACTATAATTAATTTCAGAGAGCTGCAGAGAGTTTGTATGGTGAGCTCAATTAAAGGAAATCTACTTAAGAAGGATGTTCCACATTATTAAGCAGGCCACAGGTTTCAAGCAATATGGGAAAGAGAAAGGATCTCTGCTGACGAAAATCATCAGATAGTGTAGAACCGTATGACAAATTATGGAAACATTAGTTGTATAACAAAAACTGAAGCGTTATCATTGTACTGTGAAGAGATTTGTGGCTGATTCAGAACAAAGATGGGTTTGTACAGATAAAGGCATGATGAGGAAGGTTTGTGTTAGACAAATTCATCGGATTAAGAGGGCAGCTGTTAAAATGCCTTTACAAAGCAGCAAACAGTTATTTGAAGCTGCTGGTGCCTCTGGACCCTCAAGTTGGAGGCTTATGGTGCATGAACCTACTATTCGGCCACCCTAACCAGCTCACAAGCAGAAAGGGTCGCAGTGGGCCCAGTTGTACATGAAGATTAATTTTCAAACAGACTTGTTCATATATGACCGCTGTGCAACCCTTGATGGTCCTTATGGACGCAGTAGTGGATTGGTGGTGGCCCCAATGTTGCCTGTTCACTCTGGAAAAGAATGGAAATAGAAACTATGCAGGAAGCTCAGTTATTCATGAAACCTCAAAAACTGCCATCCTTCCAGTAGAAATAATGTCAGAACTGGTTGTGAAACAGACGTTGCAGAAAGAGATCCAGGGCCACCAGCCTCGAATTGATGACATCCACCGTCGAGGCGAGGCTCAGAGCCAGGTGGACGGCGACAGGCAGTCGCTGCTGAAGGAACGCCTCGTTGAGCTCAGGGATCTCTGGGACCAGCTGATCGCAGAGACGGACAAGCGTCACGACCGTCTGATAGAGGCCAATCGCGCACAGCAGTTCTATGCTGATGCAGCTGAAGCAGAAGCCTGGATGGGGGAGCAGGAGCTGCACATGATGTCAGAGGAAAAAGCAAAGGTAAACCTGAGACAAAGATGAACAGATTGTTGGTAATCCTGTGTTTAGGAAATATAATCATTCATGTTTGTTACCCAGGATGAGCAAAGTGCTCTGGCAATGGTCAAGAAACACCAGATCCTAGAACAGGCCCTGGAGGACTACGCCCAGACCATCCACCAGCTGGCCAACAGCAGTCGTCTCATGGTCACCAGCGAGCACCCAGAGAGGTCCGGAATCACATCTTAGTCTTCAACCTGAAGACGTAGTTGTCATTTAATAACTAATACATCTGATTCCTGATCTCAATTGAACAGTGAAAGAATCACCTTGCGACAAGCCCAGGTAGACAAGCTGTACGCCGGCCTCAAAGACCTGGCAGAGGAGCGCCGTGGGCGTCTTCAGGAACGGCTTCGGCTGACCCAGCTGAAGCGAGAGGTAGATGACTTGGAGCAATGGATCGCTGAGAGGGAGGTGGTCGCCGGCTCCCATGAACTGGGACAAGACTATGAACATGTCACGGTGAGTCTTTTTTTTTTTTTCCTCCAATTGAAGATATGAAAGCTCTGGGAAATTCAGCTGAATTAATTATGTTGCCCTGATTTCTGTTTTTTCTTTCTCTTCACAGATGTTGAGGGACAAGTTTCGTGAGTTTGCTCGTGACACCAGCACCATCGGCCAGGAGCGTGTAGACGGCGTGAACGCGTTAGCAGATGACCTCATCGAGTCGGGTCACCCTGAGAACGCCAGCGTGGCAGAATGGAAGGATGGTCTAAATGAGGCCTGGGCTGACCTTCTAGAGCTTATTGACACACGCACGCAAATGTTAGCCGCCTCCTATGAGCTGCACCGGTTCCATCAAGATGCCATGGAGGTGCTCGGACGCATCAAGGAGAAGAAGGAGGCGGTGCCTTCGGACCTTGGCCGGGATCTAAACACGGTCCAGCATCTCCACAGGCAGCACAACACTTTTGAAAATGACATCCAGGCCCTCAGCGGACAAGTGAGTGAAGAGATATCTTGTGTGATTTTGAAAGCGGGTTCAGATCAGAACACAGAAAGCCTTCTCTTCCTCTTTGAACTTCAAGGTGAACCAGGTGCAGGATGATGCAGCACGTCTGCAGAAGGCCTATGCTGGTGAAAAAGCAGATGACATTCAAAAGAGTGAAACGGCCGTGACGATGGCCTGGCAGGGGCTGCTGGAGGCCGGCAAAGCCCGCAGGCTCCTCCTGCTGGACACAGTGGAGAAGTTCCGCTTCTTAAACATGGTGCGAGACCTCATGCTCTGGATGGATGGCATCAACGTGCAGATCGACGCACATGAAAGTCCGAGGTAAAAGAAGTAACAATAACTGGAATGGCTTGTATAAAAACCAGAAGTGGGTAGAGGAGCCAAAAATTATTCTCAAGAGAGTAGCACCACTTTAACATATTTTTACTCTAGCAAAAGTAAAAAGTAGCCTTCTAAGAAGTTTCTCAAACAAGAGCACACAAATATTTGGTAAAAAGCCCAACCAGGTAATGAGTTACTGATCGAAACAATCATTTAATACTTATAAATTATATAATCAAAAAGACCAAAATACAAAGTGATAAATGAATACATTTATTTGTAAAGCTAGTTAGAATAACCACCAAATGAACCAAAGTGCTTTGCACTGAGCAAAATAAGATAAGACATATTAAACACAAGGAGTGAAACAGATAAAACCCAACAGACAGTAGAATAAAGTAAAAAGACAATTAAATATCACACTATTGAGTAGTAAGTCATGCTGAAGATGTATGTATTGAGTCTTCACTTAAAAAGACTCAGGTCGGAGGTCAGTCATATTTCATCCGGACCTTATGTGGAAATTTGGGCATTTTAAAGAGCAAAACAAAAATAATTCATTTAAATAACATAATTGCAAAATAACAAAATTGGGTGAAAGAAAAAAAATTCCAAAACAATTTCTTTCAGTATAAAACTTGGAAAAATTGTGGGTCTGTGTATGATGAAGTTTGGTTAAAACAAGCTTATTCTTTATTAGGAAATTACTAATAATGTGTGAAGTATCCAGACATTTTACTCAACTAAAGAGTAGCGATATATCATAATAAAGTTACTCAAATGAAAGTAAAAAGTTCAGCGTTGTAAAAAATACTCCTAAAAGTATTTTTATTACATCAATAAATGTAAGTTGATAATGACACCAACTCTGTTGTTTGCTTTATTTAAGGGATGTATCATCTGCTGAGTTGGTCATTGTCAATCATAAGGGCATCAAATCAGAGATTGAGACCAGAGCAGACAGCTTCACTGCCTGCACCAAGATGGGAAATGACCTCAACAACAAGAACCATTACGCATCTGACGAGGTATTTGGCTACGATTCAAGGAAAACTATTTCAGAGGGAACACAATAACCTGCTTTTAGTGTCTTCATACCCAACAGCTCTATACCGTGTTTACTGAATACTCCTTTTATCTACAGATCCAAGAGAAAATGGCTCAGCTCCAGGAAAAAAGAGATGAGATCAACAGCAAGTGGCAGGAGAAGATGGACCATTTACAAATTGGTAGGCATAGGAACTTCATTTCACTTCAATGGAAATTTGGAGTGCTACATTATTAAATAAATTCAAATATAAATTCAAATTCAAAGAATATCTTGTCCTGAAACAAAAGGTTATTATATTGGTTTGTTAATTGCATCATCTTAACTGTGATGTGGCAACAGAAAAGCATGTAGGTACAGGTTTAAAAAGGAAGATATGCAAATGGGAAGATTTAGGCTGTAGGGCTATTAAAAGGAAAAATGAGTATGAAATTTTGGTGTAGTCATAGATTTATAAGGAAGACATGTAATTTATTGTTAAGTGACATAATGCTGCTACGGTACCTATTTTATTAAGATTCCTTTTGGAAAAGTAGGCCTACTTGCATGCATTCGACTAACATTGACATGAGATCAGTTCATTTTTAATTGACGTCATTTTTGTTTTTTTCCAACGCCACCATTCCCATCTTGCCTAAATGAGTTACCACAGTCCTTCTACTGGTTTGAATAGCTTCTTACCAAGATGGTGAAGCAAGCTCTAATAACTTGGCACTCTTGGTACATTTCATGATTTATTAGTATTTGATTTTCTTGCACTTAACTCAGTGTTTGTATTTGCTTTAGTGCTGGAGGTGCTGCAGTTTGGACGAGATGCCAACGTGGCAGAGTCATGGCTGGCAGGGCAAGAACCTCTTGTCCGAGCGGCAGAGCTTGGTGCCAATGTTGACGAGGTTGAGAGCCTCATTAAGCGCCACGAAGCCTTCGAGAAACTCGCTGCAGCCTGGGAAGAACGCTTTGTGCAGCTCGAAAAACTTACCACAGTAAGTACAATGATCGCTTTCCCTCTGAAGTCATGGTGCCAACTCAGTCTGGTCTTTCTGAAGTATTTTCTTATTAAAATGTTTTGCAATTCCGGGAAGTGGCCTGACATTCAGGATGTTTCTAACCTCCTTTATGACAGCCAATTAAAGTTTGAGTCGTCTTTTTCTCCAGCTGGAGGAGCATGAGATGCAGAGGAGGCGAGAAGAAGAAGAGAGAGCACGGCGACCTCCTACTCCTCGGCCTGCAGAAGAGGTGGTGCCGTCTGAGCCAGAGAGTCAGCCACTTGATTCAGCAGCCAGGTAGGAGATGTTTGAAAGAGCAGACAGCAAAACCAAACCTGTCTTTCTGTTCACAAGACATTCATCTGTCTTTTAAACGCAGAACAAGTCTGGACCAGACGACACTTAATCAGTCGGTGTCAGTAAATGGAGTGCACAGCGATAACGACACGTCTCAGGTGAGACAGGTTTGCCTTGTCGTTTTTTTTGCTTGCTGTTGGCCTCATTTCATGTTGTTTTTATGTATGATTCGAGTGAGTTATTGAAATGTGTTTTCAATTTTGAATAAATTATTTAAAATGAATGTTAATATGCAAAATTCGACCAAGCAGAATTGAGATAAGTCCAATATTGTTCCAACTCCATTGATTCAAAATCACTTCATATGAAAAGTATTTTTCATTGTTTGTCCTTGGTTGTCATACTGCTGTGAATTGTGTCTCATCTTTATATGGCATCTAACAAGGTGTTGAATCTTAATTTAACATAGAAAAAATGCCTGGTAAAAGTTACATTAGGATCTTAAGTCTCAATGTATTTTACTGGGATTTTAGGTGAGAGAGAGACAATGAAACATGCAGTTAGAAATCTTTTCCCACCTTAAAACATAAACACACCAGAGATATAATAGACTGGTTTATATCAAACCTGTTACAAATCCTGACCCATTTCCATTTGAGATTATGTGGCAATCCTGAAATCAGTGTTCAGAGTCTCTCCATCCAAACTGAGACTGAGCTGTTTTTCAAAAAATGCAGCAAAAGTCAAGTCTAGACATGATTTGACTTTTCTAGACTTTTTCCTGCAACTGTAATTGCAGGAAAATGTGATTCTACAAAGTTTGGAGAAGGCTGAGGACAATTGCTTGCCACACCTTTCAGATTTTTACCTGAAATCTGTGTTGTATTTTCCTTCCACTTTACAATTATGCACCTCTCGCTCAATCTATTACTAAAGATCTAAAGATTGCTCTATGTGGTTGTAATGCTCCAAAATGTGAACAAGCTTTTTATTCACTGCATTTTGAAGTGGTTAGATAATCTAAAAAAAATAGCTAGAATTAATATTTTGTCTTTACTGGAGCAACATGGCCAAAAAAAAAAAATAGACAATTTTGTCTTTTACGGAGAAGGAGAGGGGCCTGGGAAGAAAACAGTGCAGTTTTATATACATGTAGTTCAATCTTTTCAAAAGCATCACTAAGTGACCTGGATATGTTTTAATTTTGATCATGGCTGTTGACTGTGGTGTGTTGGCATTTTTGTTGAACTGAAAAGTTCAAGCCCCGAACTAACATTCAAGTGTCTGGCAGCGACGGACTCCTTAACAATTTCTCATTGCATTCTTACCAGCAGTCGTTATCGCTGCCGTTGTCAGTGGGAAAGAAATCAGAGCCTAAACGTGTGTGTAAGCCCAAACAGCAGGAGCGTGTGAGTAATGAGCCACGGTCAGCTTTGTTGTTGCTCCCCCTCCCAAACGCCCCCTCACCTTCCTGACAGCCTCCGCTCAGCTCCTGGTCAGCGGCAGTACTTCTTCTTTTAAGAAGCCATTGCTTCTCTGCATCCACTGCTTTTATTTATTAATGAAACACACAGCTTCATTAATGAGTCCCCTGGCTGCAAAAAAGAAAAAAAGCATGATGCACTTTCACGAACAGGATGTTTTCATGGATCTGATGCTGCGGTTTGCGGCTGCTGTGTATGTGCTTGTATTGACCAGGACGGGAGTCTCTAAATGTGGGGCAGAGTAAATGTGGTGGTTATTACAGCTGTTCAGTGGTATTTTTCTATGTGGCTTGTGGTAGTGTCTGTATGTTTACTTCTGAGTGTACATGTTGCTTAAAGAAGTTAAAGCTTTGAATAGTGAATAGTTTTAATGACAGAAAAGAGATGAATAACAGCCTTCTTGGTTTCAATACTGTTAAAAGTTGTATATTTTTAAATTAACTCAGATTTTCTGTATTTTTTGTTTCATTTGGTAAAAAAGTAGCAAACTTCAAAGATTAGTTTCCTCAGCAGATTTTTTTGTTGTTGTTTTTAGATGAAAACATAAGAATTTTCCTACTTATTTTCAGAACTCTAATAAAACAAGTTATAACAATTTAAAAATATTCTGCCGTCGGCTGTCAATATGTCAAACGAGAGGCACTGTTGTGTAAGAGAGCAGATATTAGAAAACAAGCTTTCAACATAATTTTAAGACAAATGGAAGTTAAATTGTTAGTTTTATTTTGGCTTCAGTGACTTGTATTACTTGAAAAGCAGTATCCATTTAGATAGGATATTGATACTCAAAGGGATAAAACAAAGCATCTCCATTCAGCCTTCCTGATATCTTACACTTCCTCACGTTCTCACAGCCTGAATGGGCTGCAGACACGACTTACCGTCTCTTTAAAAACGTGTTTCCTTGAAAGTAACTTCCTAGATCTCTGTTGCATTTGAGTCGTCTTTATGCAGTGTTGCCAGGTCTGCCTGGCATTAATTAATGTGGTGCATTTTCTGAAAAATTATTTTGTTTTTTAACCAGCAGGTCTGATGAATCTGAAATTGGCAGATTTCTCAGTGCAGCTCTACATATTTTTATTTTGTTTTTTAAAGATTGTAAAGAAAAGTGGAATTAAACTTACTGAGGTTTTACTATGTAGGTTATAATTTGAATTGGTATAATTTCTTTCCCAAAATGTATTTAGGACGTTTAGCTTGTGCTTCTTGTATGTTTCCTTTGTGAGTAGCTAAGTTGTACGGTTTGTCTCAGTTATAATGTAGTGTAACCTCTTGTGTAAAGTGTGTTTCTATGAATCCAGTGGACCCCGTGTTCAGTACCTCAGTTTATCATGCAGTGTGTTAAAGCAAGCATCATTATGGCTTTTTGTGTTTGGCTGTGAACGGCTGCTTTGCTGCTCCCTTGGTCTTTGTCTGATTTTTGCTTCCTTACCACTTTGGTCTGGTTTCAACCACAGGGCTCAGAGTCCGATTCTGTTAATGGACCCGGCAGAGACAGCGGCCTGGCGTCCTCTCGCCTCGAGCCGTCTGCCACGTTACCGAGCAGAGGCGGTGCCGACTCCGAGCCAGAAGCCATGGAGGGCATCCTCTGCCGAAAACAGGAAATGGAGTCCCACAACAAAAAGGCAGCTACCAGGTAGGAATTTGGTGAAAAGAGAGTAGAGACCTGGTTACATACTGGGGAAAAATGTAATTAACTGAAGAGCACTTGTTATCTCACTTGATGGGGCTTAGACCGCACGCATTCGAATGGTTGTGGATCTTTTTCAAAGTTCTTACACTTTTTTAAACACTTTATTAAAGACAATTTTCTTTGATATGTTATTACAAATAATAATGAAGTAAATGCAAAGTAATTAAAGGTGCAGTCTTCATGTTTTTTTTTGTTTTTTTTTAAAAAAATCTTAATTTATTCAACAACAAAAAATTAAAATTTATTTGTATCAAAACGGAACAAAGAGCTTTTTGGGACGCCACACTTGTAAAACATTTACAATAATTTCTGAGCCAAGTGTGCGTTACTCTTAAAAATTTTTTAATTTCTATTTTTAAGATTTTGTGAACTTTGGTGTCAAAAACCGATTTTCACTGCTGTTGCTGTGGCAATTTCAATATCTTTTAATTCATAAGGCTGTAAAATATATGTATACATTTTTTTAAGTTATTTTGTCATGTCAACACCTGGATCTTACTAATCAGTCTAATTTTCTCCAACAGATCGTGGCAGAACGTGTACTGTGTTCTTAAAAAAGGAAATCTGGGTTTCTATAAAGACAGCAAGAGTGCCAGTAATGGCATTCCATACCATGGAGAGGTTCCCATTGGGCTGGATGGCTCAGTGTGTGAAGTAGCCCACGACTATAAAAAGAGGAAACACGTATTCAAGCTCAGGTGAGGATAAAATAATTTAAAGCAAATATTTAACTTTAGTCCACCCGTTGGTGTCAATGAATGACTGCATTCATTGAGTCATTTTTCCTGTTTCATGTGTCTGCAGGCTAACAGATGGGAAAGAGTATCTGTTCCAAGCCAAGGATGAGGTGAGATGTACAGACTTGTCGTTTTAAATGAATGAATGAATGAATGAATGAATGATGAGGTATAATAAAACCTTTGTTGTTTGTTATAAGGCGGAAATGAGTTCCTGGATTCAGTCCATCGCTGGCTCCATCCCCATCCCATCGGGAGCAGGGGACTCGCCGGGAGTGCCCCGACTCAGCCGCGCCATGACGATGCCCCCCATCTCGCCAAGCTCAGGAGAAGGTGTGACCATGCGCAACAAAGAGGGAAAAGAGAAGGATCGTGAGAAGAGATTCAGCTTCTTTGGCAAGAAGAAATAGGACATTTGTAAATGGAAACATCCAAAATCGAAAAAATTCCACAGACTGAGGCAGGCGGACAGAAAGGTACACACAGGTCAGACAGACGCACTGCTCTCCATGCGGGACCCGAGGAATTGCCACCAGATCTGTCACTTGGGACTCTTCAATCTTTTTTGACTTCCTTTTCCGTTTGTTTCCCTCAGCGTTTTAATCTCTTGTTTACTTTATTTTCTCCCAATCTGTACTTGCTATTCACATTTATCCCCCAGACTAGCGTCAGACAAGTTTGTTGGTCTGAGTCGGTAACATCAGCTGGATTGAACAGGTCAGACGACTGAAGCGGCTCGTCCTCTGCAGGAATCGTCTCACAGTGACACCTAGCGGACGGAGTCTCCAGGAAACCTGTGGATCGTGTTTTTTTTTTTCCCCACTCCTCACAAGCGTTCTCTTTTGGGGGCGATAACATCCGTTTGTTTTTATGTTGATGTTAGTAACCTGATTAATATTATTATTAATATTTATCTTTTGCAATGTATGGTTTGAAAGAAAACTAATTAGCTAATAACCTTGATTTATGTTGTGGAGAGAAACAAATTTGGTTCAACTAGTGGAGAATGTTGGTCTTGCCCTTGTATTTTTTTTCTCTTTAGGAAAGATCATTTATGAGGTGTTTTGCAACAAAAATAAAGCTCGAGTTTTAGCCGTGTGCGTTAAATGATCACAGGTACCACTGGGAAAATCATATATACATATATTTAATTAGTGGTCTTATAATTCTTTTCTTTTTGTTTATCTCCCGATTTTGCCTGCATTTGATAATTTCTTTTGAGTGATCTTTTCTGCTTGATTTTTAACGTTTTTTTTTGTTTTTTTTCTTCATAAAGCAGAGACTAGTTTTCTAGTGTGAGCGTGTGTGAGTTGTGGTGCTGTGGATTTTGCATGTTTATTTGTTCCTGATTAAATACAGTCAGATGGATGTTGCTTTTCGAAAACCAGACACAAGCAGAGTATCACTGGAGTAATTTTCTGAAAATTTAACTTTTCCTTTTGCTTCATAGTAGCTTCAACCAGTAACATTCCTCTAGACATTATTTTTCTCTCTTTTGTTTTAGACTCCTAAACTATTTTCCGTTTTTTTTATTTTCCGTTTTTTTTTTGTTTGGCTGAAATGAAAGCTTTGGGGACAGTTTGCAGACGAGAAGCTGAAGCACATTTTGTGGCGGCAGACTGCGGTGAGGAGAGCAGGACTGAAGGACAGATTTCATTCCAAGCGAGGGGAGTGGAAGTGAGACTGGAAGGGCATTGATGAAGACGCTTTAGGTGCTCTCTTACAACCATACATGAGCCTGACCTTTACTTGAACACACTACATTTATTCTGATCCCTTTTTACAAACACACCCTTCATTCGAAACAGTCTTAAAGTTTTCTTAGTACAAAGAAGTGAATGTTAACCATGTGCCCTGTGGCAATGACCTAATGTATGTTAGTGGATTATTAGTCTAGATACAATGATGGCAACCAGGAGAAGCTCTGCTTACAAGCAGCCAAGTTACTGAGGAAAACGGTCTGCAGTTAGTTTAATAAGCTGTTTTGCTATTTTTTTTTTTTTTATCTGAATATATGGCATGACAATGTGGGCTGATTATTGTACGTGTCTGAGCATCACCATCTACTTTATGTGTTAATTTATTCTGGAAACATCAGCTTTTAATCAGGACTAGACGTAACGATTAGATGTAATTTGGCAGATAAAAGGGAGAAACTGACTCTAGCAGAGCAAATGTATGCAAATACTAGGTAACAGTTTCCTCTGATATCGTTTATGAAAAGGACCTTTACAGGATGTAGACATTAGTACAAATTTACACAATTGTTCATTGCTGCACCTGATCTGACATGAAACCAAGTAAACAGTACAAGACGATAGCTGCAATTTGTGTGTTTTTTTTTTTTTTTTTTAACAGTATACACCGTGTTCCAAATTATTATGCAAATTGGATTTAAATGTCATAAAGATTACATTTTTTATGCTATTGAACTTATAGATGGCATTGCGTGTCAGGGCTCTTTGACTCACTGTAATTAATTTCAGAGAGCTGCAGAGAGTTTGTCTGGTGAGCTCAATTAAAGCAAATCTACTTAAGAAGGATGTTCCACATGATTAAGCAGGCCACAGGTTTCAAGCAATATGGGAAAGAGAAAGAATCTCTCTGCTGACGAAAATCATCAGATAGTGTAGAACCATATGAAAACATTAGATATGTAACAAAAACTGAAGCGTTATCATTGTACTGTGAAGAGATTTGTGGCTGATTCAGAACAAAGATGGGTTTGTACAGATAAAGGCTTAATGAGGAAGTTTGTGTTAGACAAATTCATTGGATTTAGAGGGCAGCTGTTAAAATGCCTTTACAAAGCAGCAAACAGTTATTTGAAGCTGCTGGTCCCTCTGGATCCTCAAGGTGGAGGATCCTTCAGAGGCTTGTGGTGCATGAACCGACTATTGGGCCCCTAACCAGCTCACAAGCAGAAACTGTCGCAGTGGGCCCAGCCATGAAGATTAATTTTCAAACAGACTTGTTCACTGATGACTGCTGTGCAACCCTGGATGATCCAAATGGATGCAGTAGTGGATTGGTGGTGGATGACCACCACATCCGAACACGGCTGTGGCGTCAGCAAGGAGGTGGTGGAGTAATTTTTTGGTCCAAAATCATGGAGAGAGAGAGAGAGAGAGAGAGCTGGTCGGACCTTTCAGAATTTATGAAGGTGTGAAAATGACCTGAGCAAAGTATATGAACTTTCTGATTGATCACTTTCTTTCATGGTTCAAAAAGATCCATACCTTCAGTAGCAAAATCATGCATGACAATGCACCATCTCATGCTGAGAGGAATGCCACTGTGTCATTGGCTGCTATGGGCATACAAGGGGAGAAAGTCATGGTGTGGTCACCATCCTCCTCTGACCTCTGACCCTATTGAGAACCTTTGGAGTTTCCTCAAGTAGAAGATCTGAGGGTAGAATGCAGTTCATAGCAAAACAGCAGCTCTAGGAAGGTTTTCTGACATCCTGCAGAGAAATTCAAGCAGAAACTTTCCAAAAAACTCACAAGTTTAATGGATGCAAGAAATGTGCAGGTAATATCAAAGAAGGGGTCCTATGTTAACATGTAACTCTGTTGAGATGTTTTTGATTGAAAGAGCTTTTAATTTTAGTACATGTGAACACTTAATGCTGCACATTCAAAGAATGACCGTTTGCAGTTCATTATAATCCATAAAAATTTTTAGAAAATCTGATGTGCATAATAATTTGGAACAGTGCATTTTGAGTTTTTTTATTTTTGAAAACATGCTGTTCTCATGGGGAGTTTTGTTTAGTAAAATGTTATCTAAACTGTATTATTTCATGACTTAAAAATTAGACTGACCATTTGCATTGCCCGTTTAAGAAAATATCACTTCCATTATAATTTGGAACACGGTGTATGTACCTCTACAAATCTGGTATTTCAGTGGCATGACTTGTAAAAGTGTTTACCTATATGGATGTCACACTTCGGCATGGGCTGGTAATTTTAATCCGAATTAAAAATACCAAGATATTACATAATTTCAGCCAACATTTAAAACAAGCATATGTAATAATGTCTTGTTAGTAGTTTTCAAGTGCTTACCGTGCAGAATTACTGTTTCTTTTTTACTGTTCTTGGTTTTTATAGAGCAATACGAGCTATTAGCTACTTAATTACTCTGGTTACCTGCTCTGGTAGCTAGCCTGCAGTTGGCTGCTTAACAGACATGCTGCTCAGCTGTAGTTTTAAAAAGGTTCCTTTTCACACCATGACTCTGTTTTCCAGGTAGGGTTATTTTCAAAAATCCTTTTTGTTTTTTGTAAACAAGAGGAAGGTGTTGGAGATTATATATTTTTTTCTTTTTGATGCATCTTGAGACTGCGAATCGCCCCATGCCTAGTTTATCTGAACTGCAGGCTGGTCGCACAAATCAGCTCAAAAGGGATGCTGGTCATTTTGTCAAGAGTAGATTTTATGGTGATTTGTCCCAATCATTAATAAAGAGAATTGGTCTGACATGGAATGAAATGAAATGGCAACATGTAGGTACAAAGTGGGGGTACAAAATGGCAAAGGGGCAACTTTCACCTTTTAAACCGACTGGTTTTCTTTTTCTTGTCCAAACAAGGACTATTTAGACGAAGGAAATCCCTGAACTCCTTCTGAACGCAGATTGCTTAAGAGCAGGCAGCCCCAACTTTATAAAGCACACCTGTTTCTGTCTGTAGGACTGAATATACCAGACATGGCTCAGAGCTTCCAGTTTCTGTTTAGGTTGCCTGAAATTAAGCCACAATCAAAGAACTACATAACATGCATTACGTGAGCCAACGCAATTGGCACAAATTGGAAGAGAGGCATTGTTCCTCCTTGGTGGACAAGCTGGTGCGACTCCCAGCGCTACCCGTTCTCCCAACGTTTAATACCAGATCCGACTGATGCTGCCGAGCTCCAGCTCAGAGGTCACACAGTCTATTTTCATACTGGCTCGTTTGAATGTGAATGAACTCAACTGAATTTGGCCAAATTGGTCAAGTGAAGCTTAACTCATACTTGACATACTGCACACAGGCTCTGTATCACGTATACTCACATTAATACCACTTTGGTACTCCAGTCTTGTGGGAATGTCCTCAACTGGCTATGATTTGATGTTGCATATTGCATCCTTTCTAAAAAAAAATATAACTTTGTGCTACTGGTGAGCTTTGACCAGAACTTAAGAAGTATGCATTATTGATGTCAAGCAGGTTTTTGGATCGAAGAGTACTGGTATCGATGAAGAAAAACAGCTTTTACATGTTAAGTATTAGATGTGGTTAAATATAGACTGCTGACAGTTTGAGCTTCCTCTTTCAGAAGAATGCTGAATATTTGCTGTCCAATGGGAGCTTGTATTTTTTCATCCAGTGGTCTGTCTTGCAGCATTTGATAACCCTTTTCTTCTCTCATTTCTCAGTACCTTTGACAAATGTCTGTTCCTTCCTCTGTAATTCAGAGTTGTTAATACCAGTACTTGTATTAATTGCTCTTATGACCATTATTGCTACTGTTGTTACTATTACTACTACTGTTACTAATGCAACTTATTGCAAAAATTACAACTGCTGTCCCATTTTTTTTCAGGTACGTGTCTGTAATGCCAGACTCTTCCACACGATGTCAGTGTGCTGTGGAGCATTTTCATTACAAATCAAAAATACTGTTTGTTGACTTGTGTATCTACATCTAATATTAGGAATAATAAAACGGTTTAATCAACACATGTGGTTGGGTTTCTTTTTTTTTTTTTTTTATGCTGGGTCACATGGTTTCTTATGTTCCAAACTAAAAAGAGGGATTAAATGGATGTCCAAAGCGAGATTCTTCAGACTGTTTAATTTTTCAACATATTTAACAACCAAAGATGTCTATATTATTGGGATTCAACAAAAAAAATAGTTTATAATTATCAAGCAAAACATAAATTTCAGCAGTCAAAACTACTTAATACACAGTGCAATGCAGTCCACCTTAACTGACACAGAAAAGCAGCCAAAATCCCCATGGAAACCTGCGGAGGGAGGCAAATATCCTACAGGTAAAACTAGAACTGGACACCTCCTTCACCTGTGTTGTCTCAATATAATTTTTTTTTCTTTTGCTGTAATGTGACAATAAAATACGAAATCTTTTAATTGTTGTCGATACTTTAACTTGCCGTCGTTGACAAAACTCCATTTGGGGCAAAGAAAAAAAAACTGAACTAAACTAAACCTTCCTTAAAATGTAATCCACATAATTGCAGTGACGCCTATTCGCCACTAGGAGCCGCACGAATTCAAGCTTCTGCTCCATCCGCCTACAAGTCCAGACGGGGCACTCATTACCCGGCAGGCACTTTACCCGTGTTTTAAAGCAAGATGGCAGCTGTTGTTGAGAATGTTGTCAAACTGTAAGTACTGGACTTCCTTGCAGATTTTATACCTATAAAGGTGACGCTCACCTCAGTCACGTTATTCCGTCTGTATAGTTACTCATTCACCGACTATTTCGCCAGCTAGCTTAGGAGCATTCTGTTTTAGTGCGGTTAGCCAACGCTGTCGAAGCGTCGCGTCTGTCTTTTTACATCCTGGAATGGAAGGAGAAGTTGGCAGACACGCCACTTATACTTTTATACACACGCGAGTCACCAATATGTGTTGAGAAACGTGTGTGAAGTTTCCTTGTTGTGTAGGTGTTGTTAATTATTACGTCCTTGTGGTCAAACGGTCGACGCAGCTAGGTGGCTCGCACGCTAACAAGCTAAAGAGTCCAACGCTGTTTATGACAACTGGCCGTCTAGTTTTTTGATGAATGAAAGACGGGCGGTGAAGTTTTTTTTCTTTAATTTTGAAAGCTTAGACGCTTCTGTAGCTGTCACGCTTTAGATCAGGTCACTGCAACTCTTTTTGAGGTGTAAAGTTTTATTGCTTTGATGAGGCGTGTGCGTGAGCTCAACCGTTCCTCCATTTCCGCTGTCTCCCTCATGATGCAGCCTGAGCCCTGGTTAATGTTACACTCTGATTACAAGCATTTAACTGAGATTACACACAACATACCGACGCGTGTCCTCAAATTAACCTCCGCAATGTTGTGAAAATGTGAAAAACGTGCTTTGATCACTTTTTAAATGTATGTTTGTGCTCATCAGTTCCTGTCAAACTTTTCACACACTTATAAACATAGATTTTTGATCGATTTTAAGCTTTTATGTTGTAATTTAAATAGTTATTTTTGAAAGATAGACTGGGTTTACAACATATAGCTTGAATAAACTTTAAAAATAAAAATTAGGTGCATGAATTTTAATAAACTGTTTGTTAACCTATACATACATACAAGTTATAATTTATTAATCGACCCCAAGGTTTCCCCCCAAAAAACTTACTAAGCCTGCTGGTTGGGTGCCAGTCATTCATCCAGCAGCCTGTCATGTTTTTGACATTTAAAAAATGTTTAAAGTTGGCAGAAAATTAGAAAACATCACTTTATGATTATGTGTTATTGAAACATTGGTGATTAATACCTGAACACCAACAATAAAGTCTTAAAAAATGCAAACATTTTAAGAAGACTTAAATAAATAAGCAATGCTTAGCCTGGTGGGGGTGCAGGTAAAGCCTGGTGGCCCGCCAGGCTTATAATACACTGGTGGAACCCCTGAATCATGATTAGTAACATTTTGTTTAGTCTCCTTTAACAAGTTCCAGAGAAATCAAATGATATAACATATTTGTGGCTACATACATTATCTCTTTTCTTGCAATCTTTTAGAGTGTATTTAAATAGGATGGTTTTCCTCTACACGCATAACTAATGCATTTTCAATAAGGTTGTAGTCAGGACTGTTTCTAAAGATAAAACATTGTTTGGAATGTTTTAGCCATTCCCAGCAATTTAGTTTTGTCTTTACAATCACTGTCCAGTTGGAACAACCAGGTCCTAATTTTAATGTTAATTTGAATTAAGGGTAGACCTCTGTATTTATTACACCATTTTGTGCAACATTCCAGTAGCAATGGAAGTAGAACAAGTCTATCAGGTCGAGGTAAGTGTCCGTACTTCGTCTCCAAACTTCATTTTTGTCATTTTAGCATAATAACTCAAACATTTTTCTCCAGAAGAAAGCACCACATTTCATTCATGTACATCAAGCATTTCTGTCTATACTCCCAGTTCATATTGATATTAAATAGCCCTTTCTGTAGATTACGGTGCTGTTGTCACTTCCTGTTCATGTTTTACTTGAGCCTTTGCCATTTTGTGGTTATTCTTTGTCGTCCTAGCAAATCTGTCATTGAGAGTGACAGTTTGAATCCCATGGCTGAAACAAAGTTGGGTCTACCAATTGGACATTAATCAAAAATCTTTTGAAATGGGTCAAGTTAGATTAAACTGTTTCTGGTCCGACCATGACATCATCCTCAAAGCAAAGTCTTTGCTGGAAAACCAACCAATTAAAATGAGCTCTTCCAGGTCTGATAAGACTTAGTCGAGATTATTGTGGAATTTTATCCACAATAAAAGCCTCTTAGTTTTTGTATATTAATACAAACAATATGTCGTATGTAAATGTCTGACTGGCACAAACAGTAAATGGTTACATTTGACTCATTTCAGTGTATTCTCAGGTTGCATTCTTCAGCACCAGATTTATTAGGGAGTAAATGCTGAATGTTGCAGTTTAAATGTTGAGCTCATGACTGAGCAGTGACTCTTACTGGAAACTTTTTTTTTTTTTGTATGATTGATATTCAAATAAATACTACTTTCAGCTTTTTCCACTCGAGAGCTGCTGGGTACGGTTAAGTTCTGTGTTTAACTGGAGTAACTTTAAGGAAGTCGACTCGAGCGCTGAAATACCGGTATCTGGGTAGTGGCCAGCCTCTTGCTCAACTGCAGCTCAGTTCCTGCAGTGGAAGAAAACTTTTTGGCTAGTTTGTGTCGCAGATCCAACTTTTTACTCTGCTTGCAATTCTTCTACAAAGTAGGAAGTGTGGATAAAAACCTATTTCTCTGTTATTTAGACCTCACTAATAGTTGACATTGTCTGAGCTTGTTTAAGTTCATTTGTTTCAGTAATAAAAAAGACTGAGTCGTAACTATGGCTGTATATTTTACTAAAGTTTTTTTCCTTGATTTTGCCTTTTATCCATATTTTGTTAGGAGTCAGTCAGTGAGTTCCCCTTTAAGTGTGTTCATAAATAACCTGGTCTGACTTAGTCGACCTTGGAGTCTTGATTGAGGCCCAGCTGCTGCGGCGGCCTGTCACTATGATCACTTTAAATATTGTTGCCAACTGTTTCTCGCTGCCACTGTAAAAACATGCTTGTGCAGCAAAGAGACGAACCTCAGGAAACACTGATGAGGCTGAACCCTTAACCTTACACACACACACACACACACACACACACACACTTATTTATTTTTATTAGAAATGACTCGTGGTACCAAACCGCTGTTGGACATTTTCTTACTAATTTAATATTTCCACTTCTTGTTCTGCTCAGATTGGGAGAGCAGTACTACAGAGATGCCTTGGAGCAGTGTCACAACTACAACGCCAGGCTGTGCGCTGAGAGGAGCGTTCGGATGCCGTTCCTGGACTCTCAGACCGGCGTGGCTCAGAGCAACTGCTACATCTGGATGGAGAAGAGGCACCGGGGCCCTGGTAAGACTCCAGATTTGCTCTCAGAGATTTTACAGAGCTTAACACAACCAGAGCAAAGTCGAACTGTTGACACGCAGTCGGGTGGTTTTCGGATGTTCGTTTTCACACAGACACACCGAGCCAATCTCCCTCTGCAGCAGCATCCCGGTGTTTTCAGATTAAACAAATACACCCACAAAATTCAGACCAAACACACAATGGCTTCCAATGGAGAGGGGGTGAAATGTTCGATTTTTGTCACACAGATGCAACAATGAGAACCGATTTCAAAAGTTCATTCTGAGCCCTTAAACCCTTTGTAAGAAGTAGAAATCTAAGGAGATGGAAACACCTAGCAGAAGCATTCCTACCTGTTCATCTTTCCCACATTTACTCTCCTAATAACCACAAATTCGTATTTGAGCATTTTGTATGGATTTCATTCTCTGCAGAGGTCAACAGCTCAGGATGGAGAATGAATTGACGTCGTAACTACTAGTTGTTGCTTCAGTTGCGTCTTTAATGGAAGAAAGATATAAACATGTTAAGAGGTTCTCTTTGCAGCATTATTCTGTAGAAATACTTTTGTTCAGCAAGGACAAGAACGCTGATCAGAGAGCTGCTGGGTTAGGAGCAGGTGTTGCCAGCTTATATTTCCTTCTGAATGCTACAACTTCAACACACTGAGATCAGACGTGGCATCTTCCATTAGGAAGGAAGCCGCTGCTGAGTCATTTAGTCTGAGTGCCTCCATCAGCCTGCCGAGCGTCCATCGATCTGGACGGGTCAGTGACGTGCTCTCCTCTCCTCAGGCATGGCTCCGGGTCAGCTCTACACGTACCCAGCCAGGAGGTGGAGGAAGAAACGGAGAACTCATCCTCCAGAAGATCCGCGCCTCATCTTCCCTCCTGTCAAATCAGGTACCATGGCAACGAGCTCGACTTGCTCTCAGTTTAATTAGGTTTTCAGTAACATGCCTGGTAAAACTGCAGGATACTTCATTTGGGATGGAAAAACAAGACTTTCATGTTGAAGCATGAAAGCAAAGTATTAAGTTTCTGTTTTTCACTCTTAGAATTAGATTTGGGGCTGAAGAAGGACGTCCTGCTGTCGTCGGATGGCAGCAGCTTGGAGGCCTTGCTGAAGGGGGAACCTCTGGACAAACGGACCCCTGCGGACATCCGGGGGTCAGAAGAAGACTCCAATCAGAGCGACTACACCGGCAGCCTGAACCCCTCCACCCGGATTAGAAAGGTTCCTGTTCTCACAACCGACATCTCATGTACTGCCGACATTAATGTCGGATGTTCATTAATGTCGGATGTTCATTAATGTTGGATGCATTAAGTCCAGATGTTCAACCTGGACTTTGCTGTCCGTTCTATTTATCTTCCACCCTCCTCCTCTCTTCAACATAGAGAATCCTCGAGCCAGACGACTTCCTGGATGACCTGGACGACGAAGACTACGAGGAAGACACGCCTAAAAGAAGAGGCAAAGGGAAAGGAAAGGTAAAAATGAACTGTGTGTTTTTTCTTCATTTATTCAAACTTTGGGTTCACTCCAGCCTCGTCCGCAGGGTCGAGGAGTGGGTAGCGGCAGGAAGAAGCTGGACACGGCAGCGTTGGAGGACAGGGACAAGCCCTACGCCTGTGACAGTGAGTCCTCATGCGGCAGTAATCCTTCAACAAAGCTAGTTAGAGTTCTGCTGCTTCTTGTTGCTGTTCTTTTGGTTTCCTCCACCTCTTTCCTAAATTCAAATTGAGAATCTGTACCTCTTGGACTGTTTTTCTTCCCTCTATTGAAACTGTTTCGCTTTCATTGCTGACCGACTGTTTCTGTTTCTCTGATCTTCTGTCTGTGCTCTTCTCCTCTGATTCTCCTCTCTCTTCCAGACACTATCAAACAAAAGCACATTTCAAAACCTTCTGAAAGAGGTAGATTTCTCTTCATCTCTTCTTTCTCTCATTGTCTGTTACTGAGTAGATGGATGTGTTTTTATGTACTGTCATTGTTCTTTTTTTTTTTCTGGAAGGAGGAATTTTTCTTTTGCTCGACCAAAAACAAAGTCTCTCATTTCCAAATGTAATGAATCAGATTTTGAAGTGTCAGTAGCTCTCGGCTTAAGTTTAGTTCTTGAAGATGAGCATCGGTGAATTTTCCAGCTAAACTTCTTAGTTAATGCATGAGGTTTGATTTTTGTCCGTGTTTTTGTTTTGCACCCTTCTGAACATTCACTCATTTCACATTCTATTTTTTCTAAAGGCCTTTGCTTTGATATTGAGTCAGTTTGATGTTTGCATGACCTTTCAGTCTGTTCAGCCACCGTCTACAGTCACATGGTTTGATGTGCTTATTTAGATCTTCAGACTTTCACCCAAGATGCTTATTTTAGTTGACAGATGATGAAATGCGGTGGTTAGCATTTAGAGGAAATGAAAAGCAGATCTTGGTGCGGCAGTGAAAGAAGAAGTGTAGTCTTTGACTTGTTACACACCATGCAACAACCCCACCCTCCCAGAGTGGCAGCTTCACACGGTTTTATCTTTGTGCTGTTTTCAAGATGGGGATGCCTGCTATCACATAATCTCCTTTAATCTCAGTGGTTTACAGAGCACATGAAAACCAAGGGATTATTGTTGGAGGGGGGTTTTTCGTCTCACTTACTTAAAATAATGCCAACCAATCATTTATGTTTAAGATTGATGCTTACTGTGAAGCTGAAGAGCTGATTAATTTCATACTTTTAACTGCATCTTCTAGTTGTTTACTAAACCTAAATAGTGACTGCAAACATCAAGACACCTGAATGTTTTCACCATTTGTCTCTGTAGAACTACAAACCTTAGTGTATCTACCTGGGATTTCACATAATAAGCACCAGAAAGCGGAAGGAAAATACGTGGTTTTATTTATTTATTTTTGAGTAAAAATCTGAAACGTGTAGCATGCATTTTGTCCTTGCCCCCTCCTCCTTAGAACAATAACACTCACAGAAATCACCCAGTTAATAAATAGTCCATCTTTGTATTAATCAACATTCACCATAAAGCAGCCAAAAGGCTCGTGGTAGCTCTGGAGGAGCTGCAGAGATTCTTAGTCAACACTCCTGCCTTCAGTTGTGCAGAAAGAAAGATTGTTATTAAAAGTTCCCATCTGTCACTATTTTGCCCCTTACAAGTGAAACAAAACACTCGATCAGCTGAGATCAAAATGAAAATTGTGTGTGGTGGTAAGGGAGCCTACATCACCCTGAGCACAACCTCACCATAGTAGAAATATGTAGGTGGCAGCATCATGGTGTGGGGTTGCATTTTATTAGCAGAAACAGGATAGCCTGCCAGGATTGGCGAAGTACATTCAGGAAAAAACATTAAGTTGGATAACAATCGTAAAAACAACCAGAGCTCCAGAGAAATCAGTCAGATTAGAGCGCATTCACGTTAAAATCCTTATAATTTATAGCAACACATGAAAACTGGTGTTCACAAACTCTCTCCATCAAATGTAACCATGCTGGAGCATTTTATTACAAAGACTGAAAGGCATAAATTTCAGTCCCTGGACATGCAATGCTGTTAGAAACATACCCTGAAAGATTTATGGCTGCAATTTCAGTGAAAAATGTTTCAACCAAGGTCTGGCTCAGAATACAAATGCATGACGCACTTGTCAGATTTTTATTTTTATCTTTTTGTAGAAACTAGATAGTATCAATACTTTATTTTTTTTAATTAGCAGAACGTGTCATCTGTATTTCCCCATTTCTACTTCTTTGACTTCAGCATGTAATTCTGTTCCAACTTTAATATTTATTATAAAAAAACATTGAAACTTTGTGGGCTAAAAGAGATTTCCTGTTTGTCTCACACATCATCACTTCTCCCCACATTAACCGTCTAACAGAGACTTCTCTCAAACCACCGCAGTCTTAATAAGTAGAAAGCACTTTAATCTTCAGAAATACAGCAGCTCTTTTATTTTAGTGAGAAGACAAAAATAAATCGCTTTGGTTAGATCCTCAATGTTCACCGTGTTTTTCTACTGCACAGATTTGTGCTTTTTCTTCTTCTTTTTGAAAATATGTCTTCTTATTTTGGTGTCAGTCTGTGGGAAGCGCTACAAGAACCGCCCAGGCCTGAGCTACCACTACGCCCACTCCCACCTGGCGGAGGAGGAGGGCGAGGAGAAGGACGACCTGGAGATGAACGAGTCGGCCCTCCCGCTGCCTGAGGAGCCAAAAAGTAAGAAACAAACACCAGAGACTTTCTGAGTCACGATGCAGGCATCACTGCTAACTAATAACTATATTTTTTTATTCCCTGAAGCAGCTCCCAAAAAAGGCCCAGATGGTCTTGCATTACCTAATAATTACTGCGATTTCTGCTTGGGAGACTCCAAAACCAATCACAAGACGGGCCAATCAGAAGAGCTGGTGTCCTGCTCGGACTGTGGACGCTCCGGTATGTCCTAGAGGCTTTTGAAAGAGGCATGCATGCTGCACACATAGACCTGTTCATTAATCTGTGAGAACCTTTCTGTTACTGTGTGTGGTGAGCACAGGCCACCCGTCCTGCCTGCAGTTTACTCCTGTAATGATGGCTGCTGTGAAGACGTATCGCTGGCAGTGCATAGAGTGCAAATGCTGCAACATGTGCGGTACCTCTGAAAATGATGTGAGTCTCTAATATTAGTATGGAGTTGAACTCTGAAATGCAGGAATTGCTCTACAGAACTGCCCAGTTTTAACATGGCAGCAGCCCAGGCTTTGGAGGCCCCAGAACTGTTTAGTTTATTATTCATTCTTTTTAGTCTTTTTAGCTACATCTCCTGTTTTTCATTATGCAGCTTTGATTAGGAACCTTTTAGAAAAGGGTATAATAAGCAACCATTTTTTGTGGACAGGGCCTAAACGTTTTTACTTAACTTGTTTGTTGTAAAGATTTATGTCAAATTTATGTAAAGAATTGGTGTGAATGAATGGGACTCAGCAGTCTGATTCAGTTTTCAGAGAAATATTAATCATAATGTTTGGTATTTAAGCTGGATTTGTCCTTTACGGACTTGCATGTAAAAGCCAAAGAGTTTCTCTAAGAAAGTTCATGAGTTCTGATTGTGTTTCTTCAAGGATCAGCTTCTCTTCTGTGATGACTGCGATAGAGGCTATCACATGTACTGTCTCAACCCGCCGATGTCTGAACCTCCAGAAGGTAACGTCATCAATGAGACACTGTGTGTGTGTGTATATATATATATATATATATATATATATATATATATATATATATACATATACACTGCTAAGTAATTTTGATACCTTATAGACCTTTTTTAAAAAAATCTTTTTCAACAGAATGTGATTTATGAACAGTTAAAAAAAATGAGCAAAATGCGTTTTGTTGCTAAAAGTTTTCGCTCCCCCATCAGTTCCTTTACTGCGGGTGTTTCTGCACTGAGCCTCGCCAGCTGCTTCGTCAAACAAAGGATATCTGCATATCAGTAAACTTCATCCTGAGAAATCCAGTCGTGAAATTTTCTCGCTATTCCACAGTAAAGTAGAAGCTTTATAACAAAGTTATAAATAAATTGGGAAGATCAGAATCTCCTTGAAGTGGTGCCTTAATGTGACCTTCAGATATATTCAGAAATGGTGCCTGGAATGGTTTTTATAGCTGAGCAGCCGCATTAAACCCTGACATCACCAAGTCTTCTGTAATGTATGGGAAGAAATGGGTTATTAAAGCAGGTTTTCTGTAGAAACAAATCCTGCTGCTTTGCGTGGCGATGCACTGTCTGGTTTTGGTCGAGCCCAGGAGTCGGCCTCAGCCAGTAAAAGGAACTCTTAATGCTCCAGCATACAAAAACATTTTAGTATGGTCAAAAATTCCCATAAATATCCTCGTAAACCTTCTCTAGAGACTGTAAACCGTCATTATTTTTTTTAATGTGGTAGCAGATTTTATTATAAATGTCGCACTTTTTGTCCTAGAACACAAAGTAACGTTCCAATAAATGAAGTAATGGACACATTTATTCCCTGATTACATATTTCAAAATGGATACTATTATTAGCTTTCATCCTCATCATGCAAAGCAAATATTCAGTGTTTTTGAAATTAACTCCTTAAATGCCACTTTCTGTTTAAATCTTGACTTCAGAATGCCTGAAAACTTTTCCATCCTATGAATGCAAAACGATTCATGTTGTTTTGTTTGCCGAATAATAACACCTTAATAATTTGAAAAAGAAATGACAATGTGTTTTACTGAATGTCTGTGGTATTGATTTCAGGATGCCACACCTTTGTTTTTCACAGCATGAATGAACAAATTAGCGCCACCTGCTGATCTCTTACAGTCATTAATCCTTGGAAATGTTGACAAAACATTGATTTATACTACAATGGACGACATATTTAAAAATGTATATTTTAAATGGGATTTGGTAGCACAGATTTCTGAGATCTGGACCTCAATATGGTTTTAGCCAGAGAACTACAAAATGTTAAATGAAAAATTTAAACCTTTGGCCCAAATACAATCCTGTGGTGATTTTCTTCCATTTGCATCATCAGAAAAAGACAAACATTAAAGATATGCACTAGGACAGCAAAATAATGTCCAACACATTCTTGAACATCACTTTGATAAACGAGTCGTTGACTCTCCTTGGTAAAGTTGGTAAAACATCACCAGACTCATCGGAGCATCGACATTCAAACATTTCTCAACTCGACTCTCCCTGTCATCTTTCAGGGAGCTGGAGCTGCCATTTATGTCTGGCCCTTCTGAAAGACAAGGCGTCCATATACCAGAATCAGAACGCACCCACGTCGTGATGGCCGCTCCGTCGCCCAACCGTCCTGCAGCATTACGGTGAACCCCTCAAGGTACACAATGACCTCCTCCTCCCCTTCACCGGGCGTCGGCGTGGGGCTGGAGTGTGCTCTGGATCCAGGAGGAACGCCTGATCAGACTGGCCTCAATTAGCACCAGATTATGACTGTTACACAGTTCCGGCCTTAGATCCAGTCCAATGGGTTTTTATTTTCATCCACTCGCCACATTTAGCCAGTTTGGCATCGTTTGCTTCAGAGACGCGTCATAAACGGCCAAACTTCCACTTTGCGTTCAGCTTTTATACCTAAAGTTGCTAAGGCTTCGTCTCTGTCCTGTAATGTACTGATTTTATGGAGTTTTAAAAGCTTGATCATAGTGAAAAACAAATACATTTTATAATATTTATATATTTCTATGGTAAAGATTATTATGTATGTAAAGCTTTGGGAAAAAAGGAACGATTGTTTAATATTAGCTATCATTTTAGGAGAAAGGCCACAACCACATGACTTTTGTGGCACTTTGTGGATTTTGATCCACCTGATGCAGTCGAAGGGATTCACTGCGACTGTAAAGGGTTCAACATCTTCACAATAAAAACAAACAGGAAACAGGAAGTATAAATAGAATGCCTCTGATGTTTCTCAGCGTGGCTCCACAGGCTGCGCCGCTTCAAAGATGGCAGGTTGGACCTTTATCTCTCGGGTCAATCTTGGCATGCACTCGTCGTCATGGTAACGCACCGACGCGCATGCTTCATATTGTCCTATTTTTCCGATGTAGTGACTTATTTCAAAACTTTTCCCACCTTTTGTGACATATTTTGTACTATTTAAAAAACAAATTTATTTCGAAAGGTTCAAGAGTAAAACAATAGTAGCAATAACTTGTTTGCACAAATGCACACCCTTTGACCTTTTGCTCCAGTTTTAATATCAAATCTTGTGTGTACATCGAACATCAGTTAAGTGACTTTGGTCTAAATGACCATTAAGCTTTTTCCTTCAAAGAAAATGACCTACCTCCATGTGGGAGAATGTTTTGGTCTGATGAAGCAGCATGTAAACTCCTGGGTCGTGTTTCTAAAAGGAAGGTTTGGACCAAACACTGAGGATCCTTAGAAAATTACAATCTCATAAACACCATAAACCTTCTGATGTCTGATCAATGGCTTCCTCTCAATCTCATATATTTGGAGAATTCAAGATGTCTTTACTCCTACTGAAGATGTCTGAAGACAGGTTTTAGATCAAGTGGTATTTAGTAGAGAGTGTGCAAACTGTTGTAACCAGGTTATTGAAGGTTTTCTTTCTTTCTTTCTTTTTTCTAAATTCAGTTCCTGTCTTATTCAGAGGGGGAAATGTTCATGGTCTCATTTTAATGTCACAAAAACCTGTCATTGTTACGCCGCTGTGTCAACTCTGCAGCCTGAAGTGACCCAATTCCAATGTATTGATTTAGCTGTAATGCGACCTGTACCTGATCTTTTCATGACAATACAAGTCGGATTTTGTTCGAATACAACCCCAACCGATACGTATCCGATTCAAATGTGACCTGACGACATTCGATTCATCCGCCTTGAATGTCACTGAAGCGCGACAAACGTCACTATTCTGCGTCCTGATACCACCACGGAGGACTATAATGAGGATTAAGTTGTTAATATACTTCAAACTTCAAATGTGTAAGCGAGGCTCCACCATTAGCATCCATGTTTACTTCCGCAAACACTGAGCACTTCCTCTTCTTTCTACGGTTGTCAAAACTCTGAACACGCTGCCTATTGCGCCCTCTACTGCGCATGCGAGGCACTTTCAGGTCGTTTGCCGTTCACACTGAGATCACATACAGATCACACATATCAGAGTGAACGGCCATGGCAAAAACCCCCCAAAAAAAAATCAGAATTGGGTCACTTGAAGCTGCAGTGTGAACGCAGCCCAGATTGTGTAAATGTTCGGGAGCCACTGTTTTGTCTGTTCTTAACTACGGGACTGCACCTGAGGACTGCACCAAACATACCCAGAATGCCATGCTCCGGTCATAACCGTGACAAAAACTAAACCCTGTTGTCGTCTGCTGCCTAATAAAGGGAATATCGCTGTGTTTTAGCAGTTTGCTCATCATTTGCCACATCTGGCGCCGAATGTTGACATTGAGGTTGTGTGGACGCTGGGAGGACAGGGACTTGTAGCAGCCAGCTGGACAGATAATGTGCGATACTGTAACTTTTTCCTAGCAGAAGATGTTATCACACAAACTGTTTGGCCCCAGATATGTAAGTGGTTCTATATTGTAGAGGAGTCGTGTGTATGTTTAGTCCTGGAGAGGCTGCTGTTCTTCTCTTAGTTTTTCTAAATGTGGCTGAAAAGCAGAAGCAGTTCCTTTACCTCAAACAGAATCAGTATTTAAAGAATCGAACCATGATGTAGATAAGTGGGAAGAGTCAAAGTAACGGTGATTACAGCTGCAGGGTCTGCATTATTATTCAGCTGCATGTTCACTTCATATAGTCGTCTCAGAGCCAAGTCGGTACACGCTTCTGAAGAAGCGGTGTAAAATAATTTAACCACGCTATCATGTCCTTTCAATAGCCAACTAACAATAACTAAAGCATTACATCAGTATGGCTTGGTTTACTTTCCTATAACTTACCGCTTTGTCTATGAAGAGGGGTTAGTAAACTATTTATCTGCTCTTTTTGTGTCCATCGTCAGTGATGTTTAGGATTCAGTTGCTTCTTTAGTTAATCCTGTGATCCAGGTCTCAGCTGAAGTCTCTTTCTTCCAAAGCTCAAAGCAAAATTTCTTGTGATTACGAGACGAGGAAACTCGCATTAACAGGGACGTTTCTCACCTTTTTATTTCACATTACAACCGCTACGTGATTATTGTTATTAGATTATGCTTCTGTTTTTGCATTGGGAGAGAATTGTTTGTTACATAATATTTAAATCAAAATCATAGGTTTACAGATTAGGGGAATTTTCCTTGGGTGGACTTTTATTTGAATTGTGATGGAATGTTTTATTGTAAAAAAAAAATAAATAAATAATGAGCTCTATCATCTGGTGTCTTTTATTCTCCTACAGTAGTTAAATTATTTAAAAACTGTTTTGGAGGCTTTACAAAACAAATATTACTAGAGATGCACCACTCAGATATTTGTGGTTGAGTTCCTGTGTTTGCACAGTTTGAATCTGCTAATACAATTTAAAATCATTTTTCTCTACAAATATAAACATTTTCATTTTTTTACATTTATCTGTCGAGACATGACATAATATAGGGTCACTAATAAGTTAGCAGCACTATTGGCATTTAAAGTAATATTTCAAATTGTAAAACTCCAGCTACTATTAAAATATCAAAGATTTTATCCCTCTGAGCAACAAAACTATTTATACATGATTTAATTTATTATTCAGAATCATTTCTGACAGAAAATCAGTTATTGCACTTTTTTTTTATTGCACTCAAGAAACAGTCTTTCTATGATCCAATAAAAATATGCTAAGCTGTTAATTTGACTCTTAAGATACGTTCTACCTCAGACATCACAGCAGAAAGAACGGAAACATTCTTTGGAGACCTGAGCTCAGCTGTTTGGTTTGTAATTATTACCAAATGTGGCTCAGAGGCGGATGGCAGAGACTCCTGACAGCTGAGTGAAAATGGACGTCAGTGTCTGAGGCGGAGTCATCTGCTGGCAAAACGAGGCCGGAGGTCATGAGGATGAGGCGACTTCTGCCTCAGGTAAGATGTAAAAAAAAAAAATCAATCATATGCTGGATTAGGAAGTTTAAACCCAAGAGTGACATGGGGGGAAAAAAATCTGTGGATTTTAAATAGAAATGAAAGAAATGACTGTATAATGTGTTGACCTAAAGCTTTCAGAGCCCACTGATTCATTACAAATAAGCAGTTTAAATAAAATACACCAACAGGATTACAGCTCTGTTTTTAAAAATATCAAAATACCACAGAACAAGTCTTTGTAGGACAGTCATTATTGTAAAACTATGCAAGTTATTTAACATTTATAAACATTACAAAGTAGACAATGATCATTTTACAACCACCTGGGAAAAAAATAAAATGTTTCCCTTTAAAGAAACTTTGAGAATTTACAAATCTAACAATCAAAAATACTTCAAGTTCCACTGTAAAATAAAAATCTATACTGTTAATGATTTTTTTTTGTATGACAGTAGAATTGGTTTACTATGACTGATTCATCAGAAAACACAGACTCATCTTGTAAATGTACATGGGTTTATACTCTAGTTCCTCTGGATTGTCTTTAATAAACAATTTCATTAAATTCAAATATTTTTTTTTACTAAAACACATTTAAGAAACATTACATCGATTGTCGTACCTAAACAGGAAGTATGCTACTTTTCTGCACTAAAATACAAAGTTTGCAATACTCATTCATAGTAATAAGACTTCTAAAAAATACTGTCATACTAGGTTATTCTCTTTAATTACCTTTAAGTACCAGTACCGACTGGCTTGAAGTAGTGAGGCAAAATCATCAAAACATTATCACAACATTGTGCATTTGAACATCAACTAACTCATCTGATACCATCAGATAACTATTGCTAAAATTAGAGGGTGTACATTCAGAACATATGTGTTAAAAAGTCGTCCCAAACACGACACAGCAGTGATCATTTCGTTTTGTCTCAGGTCTCATTTCCCCCTTCTGTCAGGTGCAGTAGTGTATTAAGTGCCAGACACGTTTAGGCAGAAGCTGCAGCGGAAACAGTGATTTTAGCACCAGTTAGCATTAGGCTACCCTAGCCTGTGGTAACGTTGGTGACCTAGCTTGTTGGCTTAAATTAATTAGCTTAGCTGCAGTCGGAACAAAAACGAGAATATAAATAAATAGTTATGAAAACTTACTGTGAACTGAAACCTGTTGAGAAGAGTGTGACAGTGTTGTTGGCATATATATATAAACACAAATTGTGTGTGTATATATCAAGCAGAAAGCTGTTTAGATCAGCTTATTTGCAAGACAGCCAGCAAGCTGACATGAAGTTTTGACAGAAATATTAAATACTTTACAGAAGTGGGATTCTGATAAGACCTGCACTTAAAAATAATCTGAAAAAAGGATGTAACCAAATAAATGCCCCTCCGAAAAAACAGAAACCATGACAACTCAGATTAATTATTGCTAATAAATAGATTCAAAATGTTTCTCTTTGCAAAAACAAGGTTTTAAAATCACAACTTTCAGTGTCACTTTCTTATTAAAGTTGATAAATATCTAACAATATTGCTGCTTCATCTGCTTTTTCTGTAATTGCTTTCGCAAAAAAAAAACCTAAAGACAAAATCTGAATGTCTAAAGACAGTAATCAAACACTGCACTGTACAAAACGACCAAAAAAGTCAAAACAAACCTGTGTAATTGTGTAGTTGTACAACATTACCATAGTGATTCCTACATAGGTGCACAGAATTGTCACAAGGAAAACCACGCCACTTTCACTCGTTTTTTTTTTCTTTTTTTTCTTTGTTTGGCTTCAGATGAACTAACAGGGAACCTATTAGACGAGTCTATAGAAAGGGGGAAACGCAACCGTCAGGTCTTACATCTGTCCAAAAAGGATGGAGCAGAGAAGGAAGACGGCATAGAGAAACAACAGACCCAGACCCAGCCGGCGGTCCAGCCTCCAGTGGTTTAGATGAACACTCATCACCTGAGGGGAAACAGGAAACCGGTTACTTTTTCCTTTTTTATGTTTACTCCAAACTCTGCTGCGTTATATTCAAATGCATCTTAATGACAGACCCTTGTATAACACTTTGAGGAGGAAACAAACAGAAACCACAATCAGAAAGTAGCTTTCATAAATCTACATTTTCAAACGTACTAACACACAAAAACCCGACACAAAGCTCTGTCGGTGGCCGAAACGCGTTTTGTTCAGTCAAAACAATTGTTGGCAAAGAATTTAAAGTCGGATCTTGAAGTTTTGTCATAAAATGTTTTGTTTTTTTTTATAACGAAGAGGCTCAAGCTCCAAACTCACTTCTCAGGCTTCCTGTTTGAAACTAAATATTTTTTGACTAAATATTTACTGTTTTAGGTTAAATCAAGTCTTGGAATGAAATAGAAATATTGTCACAAATGGGATGTTTAAGTGGAACAGCAGCAAAGTGACGGGACATTGACGCATACAAATGAAATAACATTACAAAAATGCATAAAAAACAAAATTAATATACTGCATAGTGAGGACAAAACTACAACATAAAATACAATGTAGTTATCAATACTCCAGTCAGTGTATTCATTCATTTACAGTGTCCTGCACAAGTATTCACTCCTTTCTCTTTCTGTCACATTCCAACCACCTGCCAAGTCTGTGCGCACGCAGCTGTGGAGTTCATGTGCTATGGCAACCGAAAAGATAAACAACAGGCCGCACAACTGATGTGTTTTTGTGTAGTGGAAGGAAAATAATGAATGGTTTTTCATTTCTTAGGTCTCTGTGTTGCTGGAAACAACAGAGAGACCTAATACATTTCATTTTACTTACAGTCAGAAACACTGATGCCAGCAGCAGGATGACCGAATATACAAGACCTTTATTATTTATGGACACCTGAGGGAAAGATTTAAAACATGCCCTTATGTCAGAACAGGAACATTCTGAATACAGAAAAAAAGAGAAGATAAACGTGTTCATACTATAGATCCGTGGTCCACCAAAAGGGTACGCAAAGCCCAGGGGAAGCCCAACCCCAGCAGGATGTCAAAGATATTGCTGCCTATCGAGTTGGACACGGCCATGTCCCCCATGCCTGGGAAGAAAGAGGAAGAAAATACAATGAAATAGAAGGAAAAACTTGTAAAAGTTCAAGTGACCTTTCTGCCACCTACCTTGTCGAGCTACAATCAGGCTGGCCATGCAGTCGGGTACACTGGTTCCTGCTGCCAGGAACGTTATACCCATGATGTAGTCAGGGATGTCTAGTGTAAAGCTGATAATGGTGACCTAATTCAAGTAAATGGAGCAGGACTCAAACAATCGTTTGGAAACTGTTGCTTTATTTACTCTACAGCTCGTGACGTTCTGTCTTCTTACCATCCACACCATGAGGTAGGAGAAGACAGCGATCCACAGGGTGGAGGCCACGAACGTGACCATGAACCAGCGGTGCCAGCGTGGCAGAATGCAGTTAGGCACAGTACAGTAGAGGAGGAGGCCCAGAGGCCAGGTGATCACCCACTTCACCCGCGCACAGCAGCTGCCTGCCACACGGAAAACACAGATACGTCTGTTAAAAGCCTCCAGTCGTCGCTGGCTGAACGTTTAATGTTACATTTCTTATCTACTGCAGTGACACTGTGTTCAATGATGACCCTAAAGAAGCAGCCAGAGCTGCAATAAATTGGTCTAATCCAAGCATATTCAGCTTTTTAGAATGTCCAAGTCAAAGTCCAGATTTAGATCATATATTCTGTTCATTTATTATCTATTTGCTGTCAAAATGGCCACTAATATAACACAAAAATAAGTTAACAAAAAAAACATCTTCAATGCAAAACACCTGAAGACACATGTAAAAAATGAGCAGCTGTAATTATAGACACTTTTCAGAATTATTTTTTTTCTAACAAATTATAAAATTTATATTTTTCTCCTTCCACTTCACAAAGGTTGTGCTCATGTCAGACAAAATCCAAACTATAATGCTTGTGCTTGTAAGGAGACAAAAAGTTATTAAAATATATAGTTAGTATTGACCCTGTCATAACAAATTTTACTGGACGATAAATTATCCCTGAAGTTCTTCTGATAAACTATAATGTTGTTTTGAGACCATTTTTAAGTAATATCATGCTAATGGGATTAAAATGCTAGAATACATTATACTATAATAAACTTTTAACACCAGAACTGGAAAATATTTTAATTAAATAAAATAAGTAAACAAAAATAAAATATGACGTCTCTGTAAACACAATTGTCCTTCAGAAAAAGGGCCAGTTGCACCAGAATGAAAACTTTTGTCATCCAAGAGAGAAAAGAGAAAAACATCCAATTATTCATGCTGGTTTTCATTTATCATTTGATTGATTTATTGATTATTCATGCCTGGGTCGCATGAATCTCTTTGCAAGACTCTGCAAACCATTATTCAATTAGAAGCTTTCCAAAAACACAAAGGTCTGCGTTCGATACCTGGCATGCGAACAGGATTAAAAATGCCATCCTCATCATCGTCTTCCTCCTCTGGCCGGCACTCCTCAGCCCCTGGCTTGTCTCCCGACTCTGCGTCTTTTATCCCGGGTCTCCCTCCTCCGTTCTCCAGGCTGCAGGAGCCCGACCTCTTCAGGTCGTTGCTGGGCGACCCCTTCCTGGACCCGGTGGCGGCCTCGCCGTCTCGCTGGTGTTTGGAGCTCCTGATCAGCCTCTGTCTCTGGGGTGAAGAGAGACGAGCCTCGTTCTGTCTGACAGTCGCCACACACCCGACTCTGATGAATGAAACGATACCTCGCTGATGAGCATGCGTCCGGCCATGGAGAGCCTGGTGCGGGGGGAGAAGTGCGGCGTGATCATGATGCGCAGACCGGCCTCGGAGAAGGACAGCTTGTGGGGGTTGAGGATGAGCAGCTCGTCCACCATGATGACGGGCTGAGACTCTTCGCCTGCGACAGTTTTTACCGATCACACAGGCAGGCAGACACACACAGACGAATCCAACGGGCGGAGAGACTGTCTGACCTTTATTGAGGAGAACCATGGAGGTGTTGCAAGCCGAGGCCTCTTCTCCCATCTTGCTCTCGGGGCAGCCCTCTGACGCTCGGCAGCACGGTCTGCTGCTGCGAACCCGCCGCATCACAAACACGGAGATCTGGGAGTTGAACCTGCAGCCAGACGGGTGACAGGCGACGTTGAGGACCGACGCTTCACATGTGACGACGGGGACAGACGTCTCGTCGTGAACTCACTTCATGATGACGATGTAGATCCCGTACATGGTCATGAGGGACAGGGACTCCCACCTGCACCGAGAGCAACGTTGTTATTATTATTACAACGTTTATTATTAATAAACTCCACACTTCAGTCAGATTCTCAGGGCATCAAGTACAATTTCATTGCAAAGACATATTCTCATCTTCAATAAATCTATTTGAACAAGGTAACCTTCTTTACACTATTTACTAAAACTGGCATTTACTGAAAAACAACAACACTATCACAGCAGTAATTCAGCCACAACATTTTAAAATTTGGATTAAAAACCTTCTTTGTACATAAATATATTCTACCCAGAACTCCAGTGTCAGTTTTAGTTCGACCTGGTTCAGCTTCTGTAAAAATCTCCTATTAAAGCACCTTTTGTTATCCAATTAATAACTGGCTAATGAAAAAAATATAGTCAACAGATCAACCCTGTACTAAAAGACTAGTAGATGCACCTTTTGCTGCTAATGCACAGTAAAGTGATGATATGGTATTGCATTTCAGGCAATAAAGTACCAAAAAATTTACCAAAAAATAATTTCATTATTTGACTTGTTTACATATTTTAATGTTGTATGAAATAAGCTTAAGTGGTTAAATGAAAATCTGCAAAATGTGCAATTCTTTCATGTTACCAGAGAGCAGACCCAGGGGGAAAGGAGGGAATCGAGAAGTTTTCTGCCACACAGATGGGATTGTTTACATTACTGACCACAGTGAGATTCAAGGTCAAGTAACTGTCACTGGGAAGGACTGCCCCCATCTTTCCCTCTAGTTCCCATCGTATGGGAGCTGGCTGGATGGACAATGAGATAACATGAGAAGACGCTTCCACTGAAAAGGTCTTAATGGGTTGACGGATAAGCTGCTAAATCTTCATTTATTTTTGTAGTTCTTCAACTTATAATCGGTTGCTTATATTATGCGCTTTACATTTACATTTTGTACTTGCTCATATCTTAAAAGCAGAAGCTCTGGGTTGTTATTTAGGCCTTTAGTAGCATTAAAATATGTGCACTTGTTTTATGTCTCATACTTGATCAATAGGAAAGGAAAACAACTCATATCAGATAAATAATTGGATGGTTTAATCAATAGTGCAATATGAGACTCATTTAACTGAGTCATAAAATACTGTAAAGTAAAACAGTCCATTTTGTTTATAGATCACATTAAAAAAACAATGTTGATCCAAAGTGCTGTACAGTAGGAACCAAAGACAATAACAGTCAAATAAAAACATTAATAAGAGGTACTAAATAATGTTAATCTAGGGAAGCTACAACAATATAAAAGAAGCAGTACATTATTATGAATTGTGTTATTTTCCAGCATATCTAATTTCACAAAACCCATAAGTCTTATATCGCTGGTTTAAATAATAAACATTCATGTTTCTGTCCTCTACCATAGAACATTTTGTCCAATACTTAAAAACAACTATTTACTACTCCTTTAGTTTATAAACTGCATTACCATTGCACACAGGAAGATTTATCTCTCCAGTACAATAACACTGATGCTGGCAGAGTCAGCCCAGTACAAATCTGGCAGCCTGTGTGAAACGTGAAGTCAAGCACAGCAGCACAACCCGAGCCTTGAACTCAATAAATAAGACATAACTCTCGCAAGCATCCGCTGCTACCTCAGGCCTTCACTGGCTGAATAAAACCCGCAGATTTCACAACTAAATCAGCCTTTTTCTCAAATTTGACTGAAAAACCATCAGCCACACAGCAACACTGAACTCCACTTCTTGTTATTTGAAATGTAATCAGCAGCGACTCCCATAAAGATGGAGACATAAAAAACAATCCTGAATGGATTCTTGAGTAGAAAATGTTTGACTCACCAGTAAACTCTGTCGTCATAGATAACCTGAGGAGAAAACAAGGCAGGAAGCTGGAGGTGAGACGAAAGGCTGCGTTCACACTGCAGCCTGAAGTGACCCAATTCCGATTATTATTATTGTGATTATGATTTTTGTTGTGACGCGACCCGGGCCACTTGATTATCCGATACATAACCGATTCAAATGTGACCTAACGGCCGAATTCATCTGACCTCAACGTCACTGATACACGAGCGGGAAGAAAAACAGCAACCATGGCGACGATAATGAGGATTAAGTTGTAAAAGTGCTGGTTCCGGTCGGACAACAACTTCAGAATCGTAAGCTATGCTCCACCGTTAACATCCATGTTTACTGCTGCCAACAGTTGAGCACTTCCTCTTCTTTATAGCTGTTAGCAAAACGCTGACGCCATCGCGCCCTCTACTGCGCCTGCGCGACGCTTTCAGGTCGTTCACCGTTCACATAGGAGATCACATACAGGTCGCCTATATTGACCACGAAAAAAAAACAAAACAAAAAACTAATCCGATTTGACAAAAAGAATTGGAATTGGATCACTTCAGGCTGCAGTGTGAACGTAGCCTAGTAAAGCAGAAAAAGAGAGTAAATGCAGATTGAATGCAGGCCTCACCATTATGAGAGCCAGGACAGACAAGATGTAGTAACAGGAATCTCTAAAAAGAGACCACCATGTCAGAACCACCGTCTGTGGACGCAAGATTCAGAACCGGTCAGTGTGGAAGAGGAGCGCTTCATCAGCATAAAAACACACGTTTGACTTCAGACCGTCTGTCAAGTCAGCATATTTTCATCATGATTGTGACCTACTGACCCAGACTGAGACAATTTAGTGTCAGGATGTCAAACTTTTTTTTCCTTTTGGGCCACATTAAGATCATGAATGTGCCCGAATGTATTGATGAAAACCAAACTGTTAAATAAAAAAATATTTAATATCTTTTCACATTGATCAGTCCCTTCCACATTTTGATCGTTTTTATTTTTTGCTATCAAAATCACAGGTTTTACAGTGCTAATTAAGAAAAACTTGTAATATTTGCAATGTGTGACATTAACTTGACATCAAGTTTTTTAACTTTTTCTACAATCTAGTAAAAGAAAAAAATACTGCCACCTGCAGTTTGGAGGAAGCACCAACTTAAACTTGATGCTTAAATATTTGGACCACATTTGTGGAAAATTATGCATTAGCATGGAAAAAAAATCACAATCGCAGAATCATGAAAAGCTGACATAATTTGGTGTTGGGCCACATAAAAAGCTATAATGGGCCAGATTTGGCCCCCGGGCCTTGACTTTGACACCGGTGTTCTGGAAAACTTTGCTGGTGTTTGGAGATAATTAGCTGATTAGGGTGTGACACCAGCAATATTTTCACAATATTCTAATTATCTTAGATTTTGGTTTTCATTATTGATAAGCCGTAAAATTACAGGAAACAAAAGCTTGAAATATTTAACTGTATATGTCACAAAACATTGAGATTCACTTTCTGAATAGTGAAAAAAAAATAAATAAATAATACTGAACTTTTTGACAACTGTGCTGCCATTATGTGAGAAAGTTTATAGTAAGCAAGAGTTTTAATAACATATCAATCAAGCTTACAGTAGCATTTTCAGTGTAACATAGGATTGGAACAAACAGGGAAAAAGCTTTACTACCTGGCCTGCAAAGATCCCACTCAACCCAATAATGACCAGGATGTTGAAGACAGCTGAACCCACAATTGTGCCGACTCCAACGTCTCCTTTAGTGATGAAAACACCTAAAGATGGGAAGGAGTAGGTTCACTGTCAAGTCATAAAAAAATAGCAAATACTGAAAATCAGTCTCAATTGAAGGAATTTAAAAATGGCATTTTGACTATCCTGCAGCTTTAGTGTTTAATAGCAAGAGTTATTCTGTCTTAATCAGTTTTAAACTTTACTCTGCTGACATCTCCTGGACAGTTCTGGCTCATGCAAACACACTGGCTGCAATCTAAAGTTTTTCTGTTGAAAAGTCAAGATTCATGTGAAGAAACACTAATGTCACAGCTGTTCCTTGGTCTGGATTCACAAAGCTACAAACCAATGAGAGAGGTGAACAGCTCAGGGGCGGAGCTTCCAGCAGCCATAAACGTCGCCCCCGCCACATCCTCGCTGAGCTGCAGGTTCTGGAACATTAAAAATCGGAGCAGAGAATAAAACAGCAGTCATCTAAATGCCCTCTCCAACTCAGGAAATAACATCTGAAGGCAGGCAGCAGCTGGTTTTTTTCACCTCGGATATTTTCTCCAGAGAAGGGACGAAGTAGTCGTCACAGACGATAGCCAGAGCGTAGAACATGTAGATGGCCTGAAAAATAAATTTGAACATCACTAAATACACACACTCACACACTGATTCTCCTTTAAGAGCAACAGCTTGTTTTGATGTTAAGAAAATTAGAATAAGTGTTGATGCCCCTTGAGCATTTAAGACATTTTGTCACATTGCAACTAGACCAGACTTGTACTAGACCAGACTTGTACTAGACCAGACTTGTACTAGACCAGACTTGTACTGGTCCAGACTTTGGTGAATTTTATAGGCATTTTATGTGAAAGACGGACCAACAACCTGCATCATAAACACCAAGAAAAAAGTCGTAGATGTGATTAAAGGAGAATATAACTTGAATATTTCACAAAATATGATTGAATTTGCCATTCAGCAATGTTTCCAAGGTAAACTTTCACTTCATAATTTTATTCCACTTTTGTGTAATTTTTTCTGCATAGTTATATAAATTAGTATTTATAGTTGAAATTAGACAAAACCTAAAATGTTCAAGGGTTTGAATAGTTCTGAGACTCTGAATGCAGAAGGGAGTTGCTGTTTTTTTCATGAGAAACTCACGCAGAGTGCATGCAGGAGCACAGCCCCATTCTTCCTCTGCTCCTTGGTAAAGATGTCTTCTGGAAACTCATGGATGGCTGAGGGAAGATTAACATTATAAACACCTGATACTTAAAAACAAACAGCGAAACACTAACAACATTTTGAACATAAAAAACGAATGAATCATGTTTCTATTCTGACTGTGTCCCACAGCAATTGTGGTGTAAAACCACAACATCTACATTTACCAGAATGATACAGGAAATGATGAGGGAGTGAAACTGGCAGGTGCTTCCTGTAAAAAACTAAAACATAAAACTAAATGATGGCTTGGCTGTTCCCTTGACGGCCTCGAGAGTGTGGTGCAGCTCCAGTTCACATCTCCGAGCGGCGCTGGATGAATTTAAACTACAGCGCAGCGTGAGGCTATTAATAGCTCCTTTGCTGTGTGAGACAACAATGAGCCGACATGCTCACAATAAGCGCACTGTAGCTGTGGAGATGCACGAAGGCTACATGGATTAGGACCGGGTCCCTTGTGATCCGGGACATTAGATCTGCTCTTTGACACTGCAGCGAGGCAGAATGAGAGCAGGGAGGCCATATGGTCCGGAGGAGAGGACTTTAATTTGGACATGTTCACAGGGAAAACATACATGTTTCTTGTGGATTCTTTCTAAAACTTAAGGCAGAGTTTTTCTGTAGGTTTCACCAACTCAAATTTAAGACTTCTTAAAACGGTTATGAAGGAAATTTAAGAGCTACATCTCAACAGAAATGTAGGAGTTTCGTCCAGCAAACCGGCCACAAAATTACACCAAGATAGATGCAAAATAAGCTAGTTAGCTTGAGAAATCAGGCGAAAGGTTTCTAAGGACAGAAAAAAAACCCCATGAAATATACAATTAAACAGTCCTGTCAAGAGAAAATGTAAGACCTGTGATCAACATATTTACGTTTCTAATGAATTTAAGCTATTTTAAGGATCTGTGGACATGCTGCAAGGAATAAAATAAGCTGTGTCTCTCCTTCCTGCTCCTTTAAGATCGAGAGAAAAACTATTTTTACATTGACCCATCTGTTGTTGTATGATGGGGTTTATCCAGTGATCAGTATTGAACATTTCTGGGCATCTTATTCCACAAACAACAGCGCCTCAACGACAAGATGCACTTTGAGGGTCTTCTGTTGAGCTGATCAGCTGTTAAACATCTGCTCTCCCGCTGTAGCTTTGTTTCTGTCACCTTCCTCGTCTTGTCCCCTCTCTGCCCCGACACTCAGGTTCTGCTGCGGGCAAAATCACAGGACTGCCACAGCTAGCTTTGGATGGACGCTTTGAGGGGTTGCTGTGGTGAAGGTAGTTGCTATGGTGGCCCTCTCCCAGGGGGCAGCTTTTTTTGTGATGGGTGTCGGTACAAAGCCAAAGGCTAGGCCACTGCATCAATAATGAGAAAGGGGGAGGTGAATATATTTTTCCCATGGTAAGGATTCATGAAAAATTTAAAAACTAGATGAAGTGACAGCAGCTCTGGACTGAAATGTCTAAAAATATTTATTTTTCCTCACAAACCCTCAGGAGACGTCTGAGAGGGAGCGAGCGAGGCAGAGGGAGCACAAAGACAGAAGACTGTGGAGCAAAAAGTGAGCTCCGCTAAAACTCCTCTAAAGCAGAGGAGACCTCAGGGTTGAAGCTGACAGCACATCTGCATCTCTTCAAACTAGATCAGCTCCACAGTAGCTATTTACTCCAAACAAGGCAACATATTTTTCTCTGCTTCCAAACTTTTACTGCAGGCTTCAACTTTTCGGCTCTGATCTTGTTTTGTTTGTCGGTTTCTACAGCGACTCACATGTCACCTATCCTGATCCCACAAAAGCTGAAGCAGAAAAGGCTGTGGGACAACTTGTACTAGACCAGACTTGTTCAGAGCAATCTGTAATATGTCGTAGTTAGTTGGACTCGCCTGAAGCCAGAACGATACACAGCTTCAAAAAGAGCTATGAAACAGGACACTAATAGTTGGATTAGGTAATGCAAATTATGAAAAAGTTCAAATCAAAGTAACTGTAATGCAAAAAGAGCAATAAAATATAATGTATAGACAAATAATGACCATTTTAAGTTGTTTCTAGTGGCACAAGGAGGGTTGGCTGGTGGTCAGAACCAGATGATCCTCACCAGCTGGCTGGCAGCTTAAAAATCCCATCCTTATCTGGTAAGTGAACACATCATATCAAAACGTATAGCTGTTGAATAGCAAGAGTCAAATAATGAATTAAGTATCCCAGATCAAATTCAGATTCCTTAGAGGACAGCTTGTGTGCTTTCCTGTCCTTATTAATATTTGAAGTTTTGAATCTTTGTTTGGTATTTAAGACCCAGTTAAAGTGCAAAATGTCCAGTTTAACGTGGATTTAAAGTTGTCTGGAGGTTGTAAAATGAACCTATTATTTTTTGTTTGAACATCTATTCAGATAGTTTATATAAAGTATTAACATGTGATTTATCAGAACAAAAATAAAGCTTGTGAATGAGTTATAAATAAGTGTAAAATCACTGCATTTATTAATCAGTTTAGACTTTAGCCCGTTAGAGTGAAAGCAGAAAAAATGCCTGGAAAATCAAACATTAACCATATTTAATTTTCTTTTTTTTAATGACTTATCCAGAGCAGAAAAATGATAAAAGCTAATTCCATACTTTCCCAGGCTGCATCGGAGCAACACTCTTCAGTGTAGAAGCTGAGTGAAGACAACTCAAAGCTAACAATTTTCAGTATTTCACTGAGGAGTTTAAAATCAATTAACCCTCACGTCTCCTCTGCTGCTAAACTAAGGAGTGCTCATAGAGGGATGTATGGAAAAATATATTTTAAATTAATTTCTTCTCTATTTGTTCATTAAGAACCCAATAAAAAGTTTTAAAAAAGTGCAGATCAGAAATCAGCTCAAACTCAAGGCTCAATGTTCATTTCAAACCTAGATATTAACTATCAAATACCACACTTGCTGTGAAATATTTAGTGGAACATTGTAATAATGTGTCATTAATACAACAGTGAACACACTGTGCATTAATGGACCCAAACTAAGGGAAAACTATGAAGGATGTTCTGATATGTACGATTACTACTACTGCTTTGGCATTGCATAATTAACCTGGTGCTTAAACAAATCATTCTTCAACTCAAAATATCTCAAAGGAAATCAGACAACGTTAAAGTAAACCATGTCTGTGTGTCTGAAGTGGCAACTTGGCAATTGAGTTTTTATTTTTAGTTTATTATTGGCACGACTTGTGGAAAATAGCTCCACTTCCTTTTCCCAGTCAGAACACTGTACTTATTTTTTTAACAAAAATATTGAAAAAGCCTAACTAGCAGCTAAGATTAGATCTCTGACAGAAGATAAACATGATGAATCATCAATCTTATCAGAGCTGGCTTCTCTCAGATGGATTTAAATTTGTTTTTTTTCTTCAGCATTGGAAAGAGCTTGTTTTCATACTGACACTTTGAACCGATCATGTAAAGGGCAAAATAAACACGCTTCATTTTAAATGTGAGAACGACTCTCACCCTGTCTGTGAGTGTGAACTGTCCCTATCTTTGCTGGAGGGTGGAAAAGTCCAGCTGACTGTTACAGTCAGGTCATCAGTAACATAGGTAAAATTATTGACGGCTTTTCTGGTCTTATTTACAACTAAAAACACTGATCTTTATCAGGGAAGGAATAGAAACAAAGATTTCTGACGTTAAATATTAGCGTCCACAAAACCATTGAAAACAAGAAATTAGTTTGATGCTAACATATTTTCTCCAAAATATCGAAACATTTTTAGATACAAAACAGATTTTGTTTTTTGCAATGTTTTCTTTCACTTCCTGCCTATAAGTTTTGATTTGACTTGTTGATAGTTCTGCTCATGAGATGAATCAAATCTTTTCTTTTGCGTCATAAACTTTGAGCTTTGCTTTATTGTTTTAGGTTGTGATGCTTTATTTTGGATATTTAAACTATCTTCCAGTTCCAGCATTAAATAGGAATGCATGATCAACTCTTTTCTCATCTGATATAATATAGATGTCTTTTTTGGCCAGAAGTGGTTCCATACAGAAAAACTAATTACAAATTTGTTACTTTCTTAACATCCTGATATTCTGGTTGTTACTAAAGGAAATCCAGCATCATTTAACAATTGATCGATAACTTTAAGCAATCATTTTTTCCCCTCAGTCCATATGAAAAATATATGTTAGAGCTTCAAAAGCTGTATGACTCTACAGAAAAAGGTTCAATCTGATTTTACTGCTGCAATTATAGGAACGGTGGTTGAATTTTTAAACAAAGTCCACATGCTGTGTGTGTTATGAACTGCCACACTGAATACTAAATACTAATAAAATGAATAAGACATTTTATAGGGGACTCGCCTCATTTCTTTAAAAGTCATCCTCACTGAAAAAGCGCTAAGATATTATGACTTTAGATGCAGTGCGATCATGTAATTTGCATGTAGTGCAGTCCTCATTAAGTAAAAATGCTGCTGGTGATGTGAGGAGCAGAGCTGAATGACGGGCAGCGGGTAGTACGAGAGGCAGCTATCAGTCTGAAAGTCAGCAGGATGTTCTGGCGTCAAGCTGAGGTTCTGACTGTCGCACCCAGAGGTGGCTGGTGTCTCCGCAAACACACACTCAGCTGCATTTTTCATGAGGAATCAAAAAACTATATTTCATCCAGGTGTGTATTGCAAATTCAATTATGCATTTGTTCTTTGATTCCTTTTCTTTGAGGTGAATGGGAAACAAGGCTGATGAGCCGACAGCAGGGCTTCAATGGAAACACGGAACATCGTGTACACTGCTGTGACAGAAGAGAGTAAAACATGATCAGAGGCAGCAACACACCCACAAAATAAACCATATACATCGTCTGTTCGATTACAAATATTTAAAATTAGAATCTAATCACCACACCAGTTCTCAAATATCATTTCCGTAAATCTTAATACAAACTGTCCTGACGAAGGCATCTTCCTCGAGGGCAGAGTGTTGTCAGCCAGTTTCTCAACACTTTCTCCCAAAATTCCCCTAAAACACGGCAGTGGAAAAATACTATTCTCAGCTGACTGTCGCTTGCCAAAACAAACAACATAACAAACCTCATCAACAACACACACTGCTAGCTATTTAGCTCATTTACATCGTTTAGATTCTTTGACCCCAGCCCCCCGCTGCCCCAAAACCACTGGTCTATTTTTGGGTCTCCTCTCTCTGCACTTTTAATGCTTGAAAGACAGAATTGTCTGGGTTTCAAAATTTAGCATTCAGTTGCCTAGTAACAACGGTCTCGGAGGCTCGTCAGCCGGAGCCGGATCGAGCCGTCTCCATCCTATTAAGCAGCGGCGAGATAAATAGAGAGAAAGCGAGTCTGTGGCTGGACGTTGCAGAGCAATCCCCCGGATAATATCCCCAGAGGTCCGGGGTGGGCTTTTTAATCACACCACAGATTATACAATCGCTGTCAGGCGGCCCGCTGAGGAAGAGAGCAGAAACCTGAAGCTGGAGCTGCGCTCGCCGCTCGGGCTAATAGTACCTGTCCAGCCTTTTGTTCGCCTCTTTCTCTCCAGTGTATTACCACGACGAAGAATCTACGCCTGTGTCTTTGTAGGCGATAATGAGGCAGATCTGCTGGCAACCAGCAACTCAATAAAGGTTAAGTTCGTTATAAGGAAGCAGAATGTAAACGAAACGCACTGATCAAAACTGGAGAAATGAAATGGGTCTCGATGTTTTGTCAGGAATCGGAGGGGAAACGCCTCTTATGTAATCTCAGAGGTGGATGCGCTGCAGACTGGGGGGTAGTGATGCCATTTTTACCAGCACTTTACGGCGGTTGCTATGAAATGTGTTGGGTTTGGGCCAAAAGCAGAATCTCTAGAAAGACACACCTCGGTACGACCAATATAAAATTAAAAATGTAAAACTGCTCTCTATTCTCCCTATTATTTTCTACAGAAACAGCTCATTGTCAGTATTTATAAATTCATAATTATTTGACCATAAATCATTTTGACTGAAAATGACTAGTTTTGATTCCTGGATATCTTTTAGTTTGGAAATGTGTTTCCAAGTACAAATGTTCAAGATAAAATATGTCTGTTTGAATAAATTAAGTTGGTATTTAAGCTTGTAACTTTTATGTAACTTTTATAAAACATATTTTTTATATATTTACTGAAACTGTCATTATGTCATAAGAGTATGAGTCACATAATCTCTGGGGGAAAAAAAAAAGAAAAGCTCCTGTTTCCTCCCAGTGCTATCTAAAAACATCTTATCAGAGCCCACAGGAGGATCTTAGCGCTGTCAATCATACCTATGTACGGGCTGCTCTCTTTGCCCCATTGCTCTTTGCTACAATACAACTTCTCCCCATCAGCAGAGCCTGTCATGAATGCTAAGAATAGTCAGAATGGTCACTAAACAGTTTTCCTATAACGGTAAATTGTTTCTCTGCCATTAGAACATTTAGCAGTACATGAGCTTGATTGACAGCGCTAAGACACTTCTCCTGGTTCTGATTGGCTGTGTTTTAATGGGAGCGATGCATTTCTTCAGATAGTAACAGAAGCTCAGAGAGGAGATTGAGCTTTTCACAGATTATCTGTTTCATATTATTCCGTCATGACAGGATGACAGTTTCAACAAATATTTAAAAAAACATTTTTATAAGTTACATACTGCAGCTGTAATGAAACTCTTAACTTCTGTATGTGTTGTTTGGTTTTGGCATTTGTGTTGCTATTGCACTTAACTAACTTTAATTTATTTTAAGCAGTGGCTTAAAATATAAGCATCATAGAGGTTATTAAAAAAATGTTTGCCAATCTGTTGTCCTTTCGTCAACCCCGACACATGGTTGCCATGGTACCATGACCTCAGCCACTCCACAGCTTTGTGCACACAGACTTGGCAGATCCGTGATGCAACTCCGTTGATTTTTCCAGGAAGAAACAGGATTCAAACTGGCAACCCTTTTATAATGCCCAACATGCTTCTAAAATAAACAAGCAACTTAGCAGTGTTCGTACTTGACCAAATTACAGCAAAGTGTTTTTATTCATTTGATTGTAGCAATGTGAAGCATGAAGAAATGTGAAGGTAAACCAGTGAATTATTGCTGTGCTGCAGTATAACACAGAAAATTTAATTTTCTGTGTGAATTTTCAATAATAAAACTGTCAGCTGTGACAAATGCAGATAATGTAACAAAATCAGAAAAAGATGAATAGATAATGCAACTCTGAACAAAGTTATGAACTCGTAAATGAGTCCAATAGGGGCTCCATAAACAGCGCTATGCAGTCCTTGTCACGTTTTTATATATTTCGTGAACACGCCTTGCATGCCCATGAAGTCATGAAAGAAAAATGTTTCACTCAAATCTGCCATGACGCAGCTCGACTTTTATTTACTGTGCACATATTCTCTCAGGTTTCACACCCCCACCAGGCAGTGGGAATCAGATGAAGCGCGATCCGGGCAAACCATTTGCACCGTTTATTTTTAGCCCAACTTGATTTGCATACGTTTCTAGAAGAATATGCCTGGCTCACAATGTGGAGTCAGGCTTCAACAATACTGGAGTAGTATTGCACACAATGCGTTGTTATGACTGACAGTCTAACATTAGCACAGAGCAACTCCAAATATTATTAAAACAAAACTTGACTCTGAAAGTGTTGTAGAATTAATATAATATCGGCTATTTAGATCACACATCACTAATTTTCTATGTGAATTTTCAATAAAACTGTCAGCCGTGATGAATGCGGATAGTGTCAAACAATATAATCAGCCCGAGAAGCAGAGGAATAAAGGTCAGTTATGGTTCGGTAATGACTTTATTAGGAGCAAACTGAATCCATCCTAACTCTACCGACAGCTGCAGGGCTCAGGAGGAAAAACAAAGTAACTGTGCATCTGATAAAATCCGATCATCTGGGAAATTATTCTGACTTTGACTCTTTTATGTGAGCCGCCCATTCCCCAGAGTATGTTAGTGCACAACCTTGACACTGTAGTGAACAGATACAAGGTGTGGCCTGCCTGAACTTTCTGTTGACATACAGGGAAGAAACAGTTTTCTATTAAACCTATTTTACAACACATTTTACTCTGCAAAATTATCTCAGGAAAATCTAAACACACAATTTCGGACTTGAGTGTCATTTTCAAAATTTGTTGTGTTCGAATGGATTGAGTCATTCACATCTTACTAAAGTAACAGACCAGATGGATAAACTATAAGGCCAGTAAATAAAGAACAAATGCAAGAAAGTTTTAGTCCCAGCATTAAAGCTATTTCAGCAAAAATATATTGCGTGTGTTCTTGTCTTTAAATATAAATACATTTTTTTGAAAGAAAATGTTTTTATTTTTTTGTAGGACTTCTGGATCCTGATTAAAGTGCCTTGCATAATCAGGGTTTCCTCCAGTGTAATATGAGCCTGGCGGGGCACCAGGCTTTACTTGTGCCCCCATCAGGCTAAGCATTGCTTATTTATTTAAGTATTTTTTTAATGTTCGCATTTTTTGAGACTTTATAGTTGGTGTTCAGGTATTAATCTGCCAGTCTTTCAATAACACATAATTATCAAGTAATATTTTCAAATTTCATTTCAACCTTAAACTTTTTTTACAACTCAAAAACACGACCAACCGCTGAATGATGATTCAGCATGCAGATGATTAATTTAAAAATAATTAATTACTTTGTTTGCTTAAATGGTTTTTCTTAATTACACATTCAAAATCCTTTTGTTTTGATTTTGAAATGACTTCTCCTGTCAGAGCTGCAGTCATTACCTTAAATACCACCTTGTATTAAATTTTGATCTCATTACATGAGATCAAAATTTAATCTGATTTTTCTTTCATTGCTTTTGCAACTTAAATGGCCTCAAGTCAAAACCTGAGAGTCTGTCTGCATCTGCATCATGTAGCAGAGCTCCTTTTCAGATATCACTTAGCTTGAACTATTTTTCCTGCTTTTGCAAGGAATAGACTGAAGTTTCCGGATGTAGATTTACAAACCTGGTAGAAGCATACATCAAATTGTTTAGTTGTTATTCCATCTTTTTTTCCTTCCACTTCACACAAATACACTACTTAGCTGGTTCATCAAATAAAATACCAATACAATACTTTGATTAATAAAATATATTTAAGTGGATGTAATGTGGGAAAAGTTGAAGAGGTATGACCACTATTAGTCTCTCAACCCTCAAAAGTTGGATTTCATTAACATCAAACTATTTTCTGCTTACTGGTACATTAGAGACTTTTTGTCCCCATTTTGACAAATCAGGCAGATTTACAGAGTATCTTTGTATCTGCTAACTCTACACTGAGAGAGGCTGCTTTTCGTAAAGTGTCTGAACAATTTAAATAAAGTAGAAATGTTCTGGTATCCTTCAACAGATGTATGCCTTTAGACAGTCCTACTCCTCTCAAGTGCCAAAACATTAATGTCTGATTAAATTAGAAATATAATAATAATTTAAAAAGTTAGTATTATTCGAACAAATACTTTTTATGATTTACAGAATAAAATAAACAAAAAACAAATAATTGATGGGGGAATTTAAATATTCCATCAGCACTGTATCTGATTTGAAATTAACTAAATTGATGCTTCAATTATGACTTCTGCCTGAAATAATCAATAAAACCACAAAGTCTGAAAAGTACTAGAATTACTGTAGTACACCAAACGTCCTCCATGTTTTACAACAAGAGTCCAAACCTTTTGGTTTGTGGGCCAAAATAGTCGATTTAAAAGGCCAAAACAAAGAAAGAAAACTAAAATCAAGCTAATAAAGTAGTCAATTTTTTTTTGTAGAAAAGAGAAGTTATTCCTTGTACAACAGGATTTTTGCATGTCTTCTGTATTCAAAGAAAAGAATGTTTTCAAATTCTTTTGTCATCATTATAACAAAATAAAAAATAAAAATTCTAATTTACTGGAAGGTCACAACAGGTTCCTGTGTTTAAACATAAGACAGTTTATTTAACTCCTGGCTGTAAACTAGAGTCAAAGCCCCTCAGGAAGAAGATCGTAGCAGTTTATGAGTCTGGTAGGGAATTTAAATAAGTCAAATAAATTTTAAATCATCCACTGTGATGATAATATTCGAGTGGAGGACTTAAAAAACTGCTAGCATGTCCCGGTTAGCAGTTAGCAACAGTGCTGGCTGAAAGCCCTCAAACATTGTTTTAGCTGGTTTTTTCATTGGAGGTGAACAGGAGGAAATCTTTGTACTTTATGAAAAGCCAAAATGAAGAGTTTGCCATAGCAGGATTCTACCAGGTCAAATCCAGAAGACATTTAATAAAAATGTCAAAACATTTGTTGAAAAAAGATTAAAGCTAAAGAAAAACTGCACTTTGCACCATGACAATGACTCAGGATGTTCCAGTAAATCCAGAAAGGACTGGCTGAAATGAAAAGCCTTGAGCCCAGACAAAACCCAGATCTTGATCTCTTTGAGATGCTGTGGGGTGAATTTAAAAGGGCAAACTTTCCTCGGACTTTCAGAGTAATCAACAAACCATGAAGATTTCAGTACTGAACAAAAATAAATGTGATTATGATTCTTTGCATAATCAAGTCACTCTCCATTTGAGCTGTTCTAATCTTACGAACATCTCAAATATATTTACATCTTCCCATTTCATAAAATAATTGTTAAAAAGGTGAAACAGAAAAAAAATGGGCAGAAAGATAAATTAAGCGTGTAGCTTTAGAATAGCATCATTCTAATGCTATTTTCTCTTTTTAAATTTCAGTATGAGATAGTGTGAGGAGCAGATCTTCACTTAAAAATGTTCCAGTTTATGCAAAACCCTTTCAATAATCAAGTCATTCTGAGTCAAGTTAGTGATAATGAATTACTATTTTGTTCCAAGGAGAAGCTCTTGACTTTGTAACTCAGCTGTAAAAATTCGCTCACATTAGTTAACACTACATAGTATGAAGTCAGAGTCCGTAAAAACCCATGTATCTAATTCCCATGCTTCCGTTTGCAGCGTTTGACATCCATCCAGGTGAGGCGGGGTGACTCACCTGCTCGGGGCTCATCCAGGCTCTGGTTGTCTGACTTCTCCTGCATCAACCTGCGTGTCCATCGCAGCAGCTCACCGTTCACGCCTGGCTGAGGCCGGGAGGATTTCGTCTCTGTAACAGAACAGCAGCGGTCAGCGTAGGGCGAAGCCAAGCACATGCTTACATTCAGTGTGGAGGGACTGTGGTTTCAATCAATGTATTTATTGGAACAAACAGCGGAAAAATAGTTGTAACTTGTCACAATCATCAAGCTATGTGTCCATACAGGTTTATAAAGCCACTTTGTCTGACTTTCTTGTACACATTGCCAGAAATGGCCAAAAGATTTCGAGTAAAATTGAACAGATTTATTCTCTATCTTGTAATTTATATTCCTGGCTGAGACAGATAGCAGTATATTCAGTAATGTGCTACAATCTCTGTGCTTCATTCTTCAGTAGTTTATCTTCATGTGGTTTTCAGTCACTACAGGCTTTTGGGAGGCAACAGCCAAGAAACTCCCCTCAGATAGATCTGCCTCACCATCCCAATTATGGTATAAAAAACACAGACATCCTTCTTCACCACCCACAGAGATGCTTCCCGCCAAGGCCACAGGGATAAAGTGATATTTATTATACTCTCCATCACATCGCAGTATTAATATGAAGCAGCCTGTCTGTGTGTCTGATGCACTTCGTGATTGCCAGGCGCTGCAGTGTCTCTTTGTACCTCACAGCTCAATGAGCCCATTTCACGAGGCCAGCGGTCGCGGCCGAGAGGAGACCTGAGGGCTTTCATGTTGAGGCATCAAGAGGAGCTCGACTCGTATGAAATTCAAATAGGTTTCTGCCACAGATGGCTCTGCGGCATTTTCACACTCCTAACTGGGACAAGTCACCTAGAAAACCATCTTATCTAATAATAAAAAGGTGAGCAGAAAACGTCATGTTTGCTCGGTTTCTTTTTTTAGATTCAAATTTTTCTGAACTCGCTGAGGTGAGTAACAGACTCTTTGGGATGGAAAGAGGATGAGATGCTTCATATGTTTGCGAAAAACAAACGTTCTGGATCCAAATGCAGTAAATGGCTGGCTCAGAGAGAAAGCTATTTAAAGATATCCCTCTGGGAACATAAAGTCAGATTTTCCTTTATGCTAAACAATTATTAGATGCAGCAATCATCATATGAATGCAAAGGCTTTCAGTGAAATATCTTGGAGGATATTTTTTATTACACTCCTTTAAAGGCCCTCATGTCTATGGCTGTAAGTTTGATTGTGGTGGTGAAGTTAAACAGGGGTTAGCTTAACAGCAGTGCTAAACGCAAACCTCGATAAAGTATTAATGCCCTTAACCACAAATTTGAATTTAAGGTTTTGGGATTTTATGTCAAAAATCAACACAAAAGAGTTGAAATTAATCATGTTTTTTAAAGATTTTGACAAATGAAAATGTAAAAAGTGTTGCATCAATTTTTGTTAACCACCTTTACTGTCCCCCTTTGCTCTGATACCCTTAAATAAATAAGCTCTAATGCAGCCAACTCTCCACATAGTCAATGCAGTTCACCTGTGTGATTTAAACTGTCCAGTTGTTCTGAGAAGGATTTAAAGGTAACTACTCACAAGACACTTAGCCATATGCTAACTAGCTATTTGCTACTTAGCATGTAGCTTAACCCCATAAACCTACGTTTCAAATCTCCGCCTGGATATTTTTGCTTATTTTAATTGTACGCAGTATAATAAATGTCCTGTGAGTAAATATACATATTGCCCATTTATCCACAACAACTGGACTTTTCTAGCAAGTTATTTTCGTAATTTACCGAGCGACCCTCAGATTAATTTCACTGCCCGCTACGGCGGGGGTGAAATTACCGTAATAACCCGATGTTGGCTGGAAAGCGCAACGTCTCCCCTGTCAGAAACCGTTGGAATTTTTCAGATAGCGCAAAGTGTGGCGGAAATACGGTACTACAAATTTGGCTGGATCGTTCGGTCTGGAAGACGGTTAAGGATTAATGAAAACCAAGGAGCACAGCAGATAGGTCAGAAAGTTGTGAAGTTTAAAGAAAAGTTAGACTATGCCACAGTTCAAGCGTTTAACATCTTGTGCAGCAGGAAGAAATTAATGAGGAGAGCAGTCAAGGTTCATGGTAATTTGGACCAGCCGAGAGGGAGAAATGTAGAAAAATCAGCTATATTTCATGAGCTCCACAATTGTGGACACTTGAATGGTGGCAGGGCTTTCATTTCTGAAAGAAAGCCCTAAGAGGCCCTGTTTAATGTTTTCCACAGGTCATGTGGAGTAAGTGCTGTGGTCATATGACAGCAAATTGAACTTTTGGGTCAACATCCGGGGTTTGTAACCTGTGGCTCAGGAGCTGCAAGCGGCTCTTTAGACCCCTTATTATGGCTCTTAATAACTTTGGTAATTAAAAACTGATGGCTTTTGCTGTTTGGGCTTTTCATGCAACATGCAAAACATTTTCAAGGTTTCCCCCAGAAATCTTGCTAAGCCTGATGGCAGGAGACCTGAGACTGAGGTGAAGGATTGTTCCAAGATTAGACAAAAATGTAAAACATTTTGATAGATACCAAGACTCAGAATACCTGAATACAAATGAACCCCTCTTTAGATTTTTATTTGTAAATAACCGTAATCAGTACCATGACAATATGTGAAAAAGTTCAAGAGTTATAAATATAAGCTACTTAAAATTACTGTCTTCCTTTTGACATTGACCTTTGACCTGTAAGTTTGACATGACTGTTATAGTGATTGTTGGTATACACGACAAAACTTAGTTCATGAAATGTAAATATAGGAGAGCGGTCCCAGAACAACCAGAGATAAAATCTGATTTGTAGAGTTTGTATGGAAATAACCTAATCCTGTTTTTAAAAGCTGAAGAAAGACTGCAGGTGCAGAAATTTCAACTAGTTGTAATTTGCTAGATTAAAAAAGTTCAGTTGAATAAATCATTTTTGTATGAGACGGTAAAATAAGTCAGAAATCTTTAAAATTTTCTTTGTTAGAGAAATTAATTATTCCAGAAGTTATTGCGATAAATGATAGTCTTGTTTCTAATTCTGAACCTAAATCACTTCATATAATTAGACTTTATTCTTCACAACTATAATAAAAAACAATTAGCTGGAACAGTTAAAAAAAAAAAAAAAGGCTTTAAAGATGTATAAAAATGACCCAGCTAACGGCTATTTATCTATTCATGGCATCTATGGAGGCAACACTAGTTTATCAGCTTTTTCACAAAAACTGTTTAAATGTTCAATAACTTACTAACAACTAATTAACAAAGATGCATCATAAAATGTGTTTTCAACCAGAAGTGACTGATTTTCAGGTCGTTCTGCTCTGACCAGTGATTACCTGACAAGAAACTCAAAACTATTTCCTTTTTTCAACATGAATGCGCCACATCAAAGCGCTGACAACATTCTGCAGTGTCAGTGCAATAAACTGCATCATATATTGAAACGCAATTGTTACACTAATCACATCAAATTTAGTCTTACTAAATTTGTCTGTTTTATATTATAAGCCATATTTTCAGCCTTCTCATCGCAAATTGCCAAAAAGCTTCATGTCATGCTAACATCCTGCCTCTTCCCAGCAGCAGCACCACCACTGAAAAGCAGATTACTTTTTATTTTTACTTTTTTACTGTAAAGTCACTCAGTTTAAGTACTGCCCCTAATTCCCATTGTTACAGTAATGGATCAAAATGACCTCTTCCTTCTTTGTTTTTGATCAAAAATGGTTGATATATTAGTTTAGTTGACATATTTTTAGGAAAAAGTTAAATATTGAAGAAATAAATGTCTATAGTTTAACCCAATGAGCATTTCTTGTTCTCATAAACTTCTTCTTAATAAATAATTTGTTGTGATTATATACTAGGCAGGGAAATATATAATTCATATTCTTTTTTCTGTTTCATTTGAGTGAAAGTGGCATAAATGTAAGGTCTGATTCAGGTCATTTAAAGTGTATTGACCAATTCAGATTCAGTATGATTGTTTTACTATCTGTACGGTAACAGACCATATTTAGTCATTTCCCCTGTGATCCAGATCTGTGTTAAAAAAATTTACTACCTGTTTAACCTACTGGATACTTTACAGACCAACTGGGACACTAAGTTTTCAACAAAAGAGCAGGACTGAACACAAAGGAACAGGGATATTTCAGACAAAGCTGTTATTCAATGCCATTAAACAGTTTGCGGACATTTATGGCCTCACAGGTAGATAACAAAGTAATAAATAAAGATAAGGCTTTTTGTCGATGATATAAAGCTTTCCGTACACACACAATGCAGCAGAAACGAGTCCTTAAATGTCAGGCAATGAATCTGATCTGTTTTCTATATGCAGAGCGAGAAATAAGACACATAAATCTTTATGAGAACATTTCGATCTCAAAAGCTCCTAATTGGTGTGTTCAGCAAACTTTAAACCCTTTTTCTGTTCATTAGGTTTTATGTTCTTGAATTTAAACACCAAGAATAATAGACTTGTTAATACTTTCCCCAGTGACTGCCAGGAAAATTATGTGACAACCTCTATGACTAATATTTACAAATAAAATACTGAAAGAATAAGCTCTGTAAAGGCTGCTTAATCAAGAAGAAACTACAGTAAACCCTAAACTACATCAACCATCCTGAGTTAATATTGTGACCTCTGACTCCACTGGAAATCTTCTGGTTGTGTTTTTTCCCCGTTTCAAACACCTAAACGTTCTTTACAAAGTTACCCAAGCTCAGTCAGGCAGGAAGGAGCACTTCCATGAGCCTCATTTCTCAAGTCGTGCCACATTTAGATCTGGACTTTGACTGGGCCATTTTGACACATGAATACTGTTTGATTTAAATAATTTCATTGCAGCTCTGCTTGAATATTTATGTTTGACTTGAGGGTGAACCATAGCCCATGTCTCAAGTCTTCTGCAATCTTCTGGATTCCACTAACTAGACAACTTCACAAAGCAGTTATTTGTGATGCATTTCATTTAAAGGTGTCAGATTAAAGGGGTCTGACTAAATAAAAGTTTGTATTATTGTCCATCCACTTCACAAGGATGCCACTTTGTGTTCCCAACAGACTGAGATCTGTGGTTGTGATGCAACAAAATATGAAAAAGTTTAAGGGGAATGAAGCCTCTCCCAGAGCACTGTAAATAAGCAGGTTGATTAAATTTCTGGCTACAATTACATTACATAACCAGTAATCTTCATCTGGAGCATACCATACTGAATCTTTAGATAAAAAGCAAGCTTTCTAATCTCTGATGTCTAATCTTTGGTCTAGTTGAAGTCCAGGTGGTTTAAGAAAACAGAAAATCATAGATAACTCTTATTCCTTTAAGGACATTTCCATAAAGGTTTGTTTTTATTGAGCTTCATAGCGTCTTCTGTAGGATTTTCCAAGAGGCTAACACTTTTATGACAACTTCAGTTAAAGTCAAACATTTGTACTCTGCAGCAGCGTAAAGGTGTGCCTGGCCTATTAACTACTCAAATTTACTGTGGCATTTATTTACTGTTAACTATGACTACTGCAGCTCCTGATAAAAAAAAGCGGCTTAGACACGGATAGCCATAAATGGCTGCAAAAGATGTGTTATTGTGGTCGCAGCAGCATGTCTAATATTTTCCAGTATTGTTCTGCCTGTCACCATTACAATCAGCAGACCACAAGCTTTGCCAAAAAGGTTGGAGCGAGCAGCCTTGGTCTGTGTTCAGAGAACCTCTTCAGGTTGATGGCACACTCATAATTTAAAGGTGAAGCATAAATATTAATGACACGGCTCATACAACGGGACACTCTGCCACAAAGGGATGGCACGCAGCAGACGCAGGATGAAGCCCAAATGGGAAGTAAAACACTCCTCGCAGAAATGAAAAAGTTCAGCTACTCAAATCCGTTGGATGCGCGCGGGAGGCGAGGGGGAAAATGGTGCTGAAGCATCTGCTGAGGATGTGTGTGACAGTGTGTGACCACATCAGCAAAGGCGACGAGCGGATGACGAGCTGGAGAGCGAGGGGGTGGGGTGACGCCTTCAGGGGCATCGCTGCCACATTTCACTGAACCAACACATTTCTCTGGGCTTCTATGCAGAAAGTAAATATAATCAGATATCTGTCATTTTATTGTTTATCCACTGAGACGGCTTCTACTAAAAATAGGCATCGTTTTCTGTGACAAATCATAAACAGATCATATAGATTTGCAATATTATAACAGCAGTTGATCATTTTAACAGCTTAGAGGCAGAAAGTATGATGGTTCTGCTTTCAGTGTAGCTATTTGTACAAGCTGGATGGATTTGTGCCCATAATTAATTCAGAGCCTCCTAAAATGATTCCAACCCTGCTGCAAAATAGGTTTATTGCCAACATTCAACACTTATTCTCTGAAATAAATAAAAGATAAAGATTTCCTTCAAAATCAACCCTAAATCCAGTTCCACTGACTACTGCACAATCTAAATCACGTGTCAAACTCAAGGTCCGTGGGCCAAACCTGGCCCGCCGCAGCTGTTTATGTAGCCCTATAGATTCTAAACACTAATTGTGCTTAAATATTATGTAACCAATCAAATCAATGCAGTTTATCAGTTTATCAGTTTTCTGCCAAATTAGTCCCTCTAGTTTCTTGAAATTTATCTTGGAAATTGACATAAAACTAGCAACTTTTTTGCACTTACACATAATTTGGAGTTTATTGCAGATTTTTCTCAAAAATAGTCATAAACTTTCTTACCTCTACTATACAGCTGCCTCAGCCTTCGCTGATGTCAGATTTTAATCCATAATCTATAAAGTGGGTAATGAAAAGTCTCATGTACCGTCATAAATAAGCAAAAATGTCGCAAATATTTCCAAATTAGTACCACAAACACTTTAATTGGTATTGCAAAAAAATCACAAACTGTATCACAAAATCCTGGAGGGACTGAAAATATGTTCAATGATATTTAATTTTAAGGATTCGTTGATATTTTTAACAGCTTGTGAAAAGGTTTTATCAATACGTTCTAATCTTTGGTCTAGTTGAAGTCCAGGTGGTTTAAGAAAACAGAAAATCATAGATAACTCTTATTCCTTTAAGGACATTTCCATAAAGGTTTGTTTTTATTGAGCTTCATAGCGTCTTCTGTAGGATTTTCCAAGAGGCTAACACTTTTATGACGACTTCAGTTAACGTCAAACATTTGTACTCTGCAGCAGCGTAAAGGTGTGCCTGGCCTATTAACTACTCAAATTTACTGTGGCATTTATTTACTGTTAACTATGACTACTGCAGCTCCTGATAAAAAAAAAAGCGGCTTAGACACGGATAGCCATAAATGGCTGCAAAAGCTGTGTTATTGTGGTCGCAGCAGCATGTCTAATATTTTCCAGTATTGTTCTGCCTGTTTTAGCTCTTAAATGGCTGGCACAACCAGCCATTTAAGAGCATTCATGATTGTGATTCGTCCCAAAACAATGAGTGTGACACCCCTGATCTAAATCATTCAATGCCCCCGAGGATAATTCTTCATAACTTTTGCAAACAATATGTGGCAATCAGACGCACTCGATCCAACCAATCAGATGCTTCGTTAGTTGAGATAACACAAAGTTTTATTGCGTGTTAGAAATATGGTCAAAGGACTGAGAAGAGCTGGAGGAAACTTAAACAGCTGGATAGTTTTCAGCTTTACAGTTCAAGGAATCTTGGCTGGATGTGGCAGGAAGTGGAACCACCAGCGGCTCCACCAGATTCCTGAGGAGGCTGATGGTCAAAAACTCTCCACTGACAGCAGAAAAACCTGCACAGGCTCACTGCCTGAACTCCAGGAAGTAAAACACTTATGAACCAAAAGCATAAAACATAAAGCCGCCGCCCAGCTGAGTAAGAAAGCCAAGAAGCTTTAGGATTCTGTGAAGCAATAACTCAAAATGTTAACTTTCAGAGCCAGCAGTACGTTTAGAGGAAGAATGAATCACACCATCTGCAGGAAAGCATGGCGGTGGCTCAGTGATGCTCTGGGGCTTTTATGTTTTGTTGCATTGGAAATCAGCCGTCTGTGGGGAAGATTAAGTTTGGACAATGATCCAAAACATTTCTCAAAGTGAAACAACATCAACGAAGTGAAGACGTCTCTGGTGTGAATCATGCAGCAAAAGGTCCTGCATTAAGATGCTCCTCCAGGATGGGTTCATTAACTCTGAAGACATTATTAAAAATGGCACTTTTGTGTTAAGAAATTGCTTGTAACATAAGTTGTGCTGCTCTCTAAATATCTGATTTATGTGCAACTGCAGATTGTAGAGACTCAAGAGGCTAAAACTGATGGGGAAGAAAGAGAAGAGCGAGGAAAATGGGAGGTAATCAGATTTCCTTTTCGAATTCTCTTCATATTGTTCCTCCCTGGTTCTGTCGTACTTTTCCAGCATTTTAAACTCCTTTCAGAAAGAAGCAAAAGGAAGAAGCAGAGACATAGGAGCATTTTCTGCCCTACCTACTGCTGCCCACGGCCAAATGAGAGGATGAGAAACACAAACTTCCCCGGCAAAATGACTGACACGAAACACTGTCATGATATTTCAGCAGTCATTTTACTTTTACTGTATAAAAAATAAATAGCTACTTATCTACATAAATAGCCATACAGATGTATATTTACACAGGTTAGTCATGCCGCACAAATCATGGTAATCAAGTTGTTTCTCTGGATTAATTCGATTTTTATAAATTTAAATCAGGTGGAAATCTGTTCACAAAATCAAGTTTGTTTAGAAATAAGTCATACTTTTTTAATGCATCATCTTTTATTATTAAAATCCACCCTGTGTTTCATATTTGAAAACAGTTTGTTCAGAAAACAATGAGTCTTTAGCGTGCCTCGTCATCTGAGCTAAAGATAATGCCCAGCCTACACCCCCAGTGATTGGATTTACACATGCCACAGTTTGTGCCCGCTTTGTATGATCAACAATCTGTCACCTCCCTGCAGGGTGAACAGAGTCAATCATCCCAAGAAGCCCAGACAGAGAGGCTGAGGGATGGGCTGCAGTCATGTCAGGGAAAAACTCTGCAGCAGGGCGTGCTGCTGGAAATTCAATCGAAACTCTCCAAGTTCAGCTTGTTTTAAAGGTCAAACGTTCAACCTGGCAGGGAATAAAGAGAATGCATAGACTGTTGCAAACCATCTGATAACGTTTGCGATTTTAAAAGGAAGATTTTGATTTACTTCTAAGATGTGCATGTCTTTTAAAATATACATAATTGCACGTTTAATAAAATGAATGCATATATAACAATAAAAATGAACTAATACTACCATTAACACTACTAACGTAGCACAACATGTACTTTTTTGCTCGTCTTTTGTCATTTTCAGTGCAAATAATTTTACCCAGTATTCAGATTGGAGTTTGCGTTTAAGCACTAACTTGTAACGCTGGAGTCAGAGTGAACTTCAGACGCAGCCGTGCGTCCTAATTAAGGTCTCACCTGGAGCCTGCAGGACCTGCGCGAGCCAAATGACGGCGACCAGCCCGACTCCGCAGCAGCAGAACCGCTGGAAGGGCCGCCGGTGCCTCGCTGCCGCTCTCATTCCTCCGCCAGCTGCATGTTCACCAAAAACATCTGTTGCTCTCTGTCTTTACACTTGTTTCACACTTTCTTGGAGGACAGCGACGAAACAAACCGCCTCCTTCCTCCCTCCCTCCCTCCTTCTGCTGCCTCTCTGACAAGTTGGGTCCAAAAGACAGAAAAGAGAAGAAGAAAATTCCCCCGCAAAGACGAGAGCCCAGTTCACTCCAGCAGCTCCTGGTTCAGAGCAGGAGGCGCCGAGCTGGTGAACTCCGCCGACCGCCCTCCTGGTCGCACATAGCGGGGAGACGCGCCAACGAGCTTTCTGCGTTCATGTGTGTAGCCTGAAAGGTCGACTGCAGATCCCACAGTGAGGTGCAGCAACAGGAGGCGGTATGTTCCGAGCACTGTGTTCCTGCTCGGGGTGTAGTGCTCATCAGTGGCCACCAGGGAGCGACAAAACGCAGGGTGCGCAATTCAAATTAAATGTACTTTGGAACAGGAAACTGTTTGGCCTTACCCTCATTTTGGACGCAAATGTGTCCGAAATACATATTTTAAGTGATGACGTAACAACCAAAAATGCATTTTATTATACAGCTATGAATAAAAAAAATACAGACTGTATAACGTCCTTCTTTTTCTAACCATATATGGATATTTAATATAGATTTTAAAGTGATGGTATATCAAATTAAATTTAAAAGAAATGTAATTTAAATTTAAAACCTTTCTCTGCTCTTAAGCTAAAACTAAAACTGATACATAATAATTAACAATACTGAACAATTCAAGGGGTAAATGGGGCTTGTTCTGCATGGCATTACAATATTTTGCATATGAACATTCTCACTGAGTACTCTGGATTCATACCACACTTTTACAGATGGCTGCTTCATTTGTCTCTCTAGTGATTGGGTGAAACCTTTTGCGTATAAATGGACTCCTTTAACCTGACACTACTACCAACATAGATAATCCAAATACATATTAAGATTGGTGGCGGTAACAGAAGGATAAAAACCACGTTTCAGCCACAGGTACAGGTGCAACAGAAAAGTGTGGAATAATCAAGAAGGTCTCCCTCCAGAAGTTTAACAAAACATTGAAGCTTAATTTAGGATAGATAAAGCATGATAAAATAATAATTAACAATACAATGGCCCTGACTTCAACTGTGTTAACGATTCATGACCGCTCTCTAAAAGCCAGGTCTTTTCCAGGAAAGCATCCAGTTTGTGAGACTTTTACAGATAAGGCATTTCAATCCAGAGTTATGACTGATTTACAGTCTGTGGATCACTATATAGATCCACAGACTGGATCTATATAATGATCCATTATATAGATGGAACCTGTGCTCCAATTAGGTAATTTTTTTATCAAATTAATTTAAAATTTCTGAAATGTTTTTTTTTTTACTGGTCTGGCATAATACTCTCATCCTAAATGTTATGTTTTCATTAACTGTAAGTGGAAAACCAAAGTAAAAGCTTGAAAACATCAACAATTGTGAATTGAGTAATTGAGTATTACATGAAAGTGATCATTTATAGTGTTGAGAGAAATATAAAGGCAGCAAAGGCCCAAATATATTTGGCACCTTTCTTTCATCTTGAGTTTTTCCAGTAATGCAAAATAAAAACCACAAGAAATAAAAGGCCTCTTGCTGTTTTAGCGTCTTGTCATGAAGAGACCTTCCAGAATCAGAGAGTGGATTAAAAAACGCAGCTGCAGCTCTGCCTGCGTATATCTGTACAAAAATGTACACAAAACCTTTTGCGATAACCTTACAACAGGGATAGTCTGGACAATGTCTTCAATGAAAAACTTAAATTGACTCCATTTCATAGCAGTGAAAGGAAACAAGCAGTAGAAGTAGCCTCATGTGTCTTCAGTCCTCACAAAGAGTCCTGGTGTTTGTCATTCTTACTGTTTAACTGCACCGTTTATGACAGGACTGGTGGATTTGTTATCACCAGACGGGGAAAGCTACATAGTTATGAACTGCATCACTTATTAACAGAGTGCATGCTCTAACAAACAACTGCTTTTGTTCATTGAAATTTGCTAAATATGATTTCTGATTGGAGTCAATCAAAGCACAATCAGTAAGCAATAAGATATTGAAAAATTTCCACATTCTCCCAATTTTGGTATGAACTTATTCATAATGATGAAAACTTTATGTAACATTGAAAGAAGAATGTTGGAGCAAGATGATCCAATCAGATCTAATTTTACAAGGATGACTTGGAAAAAATAGCCGACAAGAAACTTAAATTTCCTTATTAGCAGAACGGAACAAGGTGGAGATTACATGTTTACAAATGCAAAAATAGAAAAGAAAAAAGGAATGAACATATCAAAACATAAAAACGTCATCAAATATCTTTTATATGCAGAAACAAAAGAAAAGCTCTACAAATTTGAAGAGACATCTGGAAACAAGGTAGCCTGAAAACTATCCAATCATAATCATGCAAAACCTAAACATTTACTCCAAAGCTAATTTGGAGTAAATTAAGTCAACTAAAACAGGACTGAATCCTAAATGACAAAATGATCAAACTAAACATTTCATCAAAGAATATGACTAAAACAAAATGAATAACTCTGCTTTGAAAACACAATCTCTTCTTTAGTTGCTCTCATTCCATCCAGCAGAGCGGATGTTTCCTGAATTTCACCAATAACATCTTGATTACTCACTTTCAATAGAAGATGCTGAACCTTCATCAGTTATTACTAATACCTGCCTGCATGTCTTCCATTAAAACATTTACTAACTCCCACTCGTTATACAACTATCAATCCTCCAAATCATAGGTGAAGATGCCAATTTTTTGCATTTAGGGACGACATTTTAAACTCAAGAATCCATGTTTCATCTCATCTTGTTTCTACATTTTACTTTTAGTTTTGAATTTAATTCTTTAAGCAAAAGAAAAAGATTACACTTCAGATTCAACACTTTGAGTTTTTTTTTTTAGTTTTTTATTCACATAATTCTGGAAAAGTCAGCGACACTTTGCAGAAACTGTGTGAACTACTTCTGGACCAGCAGTCTGACGTGTAAACAAAGTGGATATAAACAAGAGCACATAAGCAATTACACTCGAAATGAGAAAGCGCTCCTATCCAATTACGTCTTAAACCTAAAATCAAGCCTGATCTGCGGTCAGCAGTGCGGTTTGTTTCAGAGATTTATCTGCCATCTCTGCTGGAGGGACGCAGCCAAAACACAACATGATGTATGAATTTTCCTCCATTAAGTTTTTGTTGACAAACACCAGGCAGGTTTTCAGCTTGCAAACTTAGATTACACATTTGTTTTAATTTCTCTACATTGAGGGTAAATTGATTGCAGGAATGATCCCAAACGCTGTGAAGACGTTTCAAAACACACTTTGATCCTACAGGATCTGCTCTGTGAATTTAGGACTCAAAATGTTTAATTGGTGAAAACTTCCTAACTCATCCTCTCAGCATAAACTCAGCATCTGTGTTAAAGAAATGACTCAGCAGATTTTACAGTAAAACATCTAAAAAATGTTTTTTTTTTCTAGACACAAGCGAAATTAGATAACAATTTAAACTAAATAGATAGCAGTGTATCTGTATTTACATTGTGGCATGAATGTTGTGTATAATTACAAGTGATTACAAGCTGCTATTTAAAGTTAACAAACGTACTGTTTCATCTGCAATAAAGCCATCAAGTTTCTCAGTACGATTTCTTATTAATATCTGATATCGTTTGATTAATGTACCGTTTAGTTGATATTGGTACAGAAAACTGCAAAACAGCTGAAACACTGAGCGCCTTTAAATCTAGAGATGCTTTTCAAACACAGTCAACAAAATATAAATTAACAATCTGATATGTAACAACTTCACTTGAAAAACATTTTATGTTTCAATTGTTGACTGAGTGTTATTTTTGTGTTTTTATGATGTGAAGCAAATTTGATTTGAATTTGATTTAAACACATTTTACAAATTTGTCTTGTATTTGCCACAGTTTAACTAAACCCAGCATTTAATGCTGTTTGCACAAAGTTTTCATGCTAACTTAGCTTTTGTTAGTCTAGCTTAGCGTTTCTCAATGGGGACGGAACAACCAGCCTTGTTCTTTGTAATTTCTGTCCATCAAAACTAATACTCTATAAATCAATAGTCGGTCTATATAAAGATATAATCCATATTTCTATCCCATATGGGATAGAAATATCCCATACACAAATTAAAAGGATCTGTTTTTCCACTGGAAGCTCTGGTTTGCACAGTAAATGCCACGTGGGTGAAATTTAATGGATGATACTCTGATGTCCCATTCTCCTGAAGGCAGCACAGAGCTGCGGCACAAGAAACTCCCAGGAGAGAAGAGGAGTTATCATTGATATGGTTGCAGTTGTATCCATGTTTTAATGTTGCAGAGCAGTTTTTTGCAAATAGTTTAAAGTTTAACTGGCATCGTTGCACATCTTTTATCTGGTCATTGTGTGAAAGATTTAACACCAAACAACAGAACAATAATACTTTTATCCACTCTGATTGGCTGCTGATAGGCCCACCGATTTGAACTTGAATGTCCATTCACTGCATTTTTTGCAGACGGCTGTAAAAATAATATCTGTTCACGTTGCTTTTTTGTTCTCTGGGAAATTATTTTTGATAATAAATACAGAAACAACCATAAAAATCAATACATCAACAATAGTGATGGTAATATTAATAATAAAACAATATTCAGTGCAAAGGAGCCTACAAATCTTTGGTGAGGGACCTGGATATTGGACAGGGGGGCGCTGGCCCAATAAAAATTAAGAAACACTGGTCTAGCTAAATAAACTTCCACAGACATTTCTCAACACCAGAAGAGCTTTTGGGTCAACAGTTGAGTTGTTCTCTGTAAGCTCTGAAATCTGGTGCAAATATCTCCTGTCTTATTTATGGCAGGATCTGTGAAGTGAAGAGATGTTGCAGGCGGACTTTCATTAATCCTCATCTATTTCTTGTAAATGGGGTCACAGTGGTCTGGCCATTTAAAACGTGAAACGCAACCCTGTGACCCGGGAGTGTAAACACACACTCACAAACCAACCCAGTACCTCTGTATTTACAGAACAGGGATGAGTCGAGCTGGCTCTAAGCACTTAAGCAGCTCGGAGAGAGGACTCCAGCACTTCAACCCCAAATAAAGACATGAACCGGTGCATTGTTGTCATCAGCTGTCCTCCTGGTGTCAGGCACTGGAAGACGAGTGTTTTTCTCCGGCGGGTGTTTAGAAAAGCTTTCCAGTGGACAAAGTCCTGGGAAATGTTTGTGTGATGTTTTTGTGCTGTATTATGATCATGGAACGAGCTTCGGAAAATGAACGCATCTTATCTCACGCTTCATCAGTTTCAGAGAGGTGACACTGCGATTAGTCATGGAAAAAAAAAAAATAAAAACACCGTTATCCCACTGAAAACCACAACGTGCTTTCATGTTACAGCAGGAATACAGAAACTTAAAACTTTTTGTGATACTCCTAGTGTTAGTGAACTCTGAATAGGTGCATGAGAAAACTTTACAGATATTGTTGAAAATGCAGATGCTGTTATGTTTCGGTGTTGTCAAGGTGGAATCAAATGACAGCAGGTGGATAATGGAGTGTGGGAGGATGGATTTATAGAAACCAGGGCAGCAAGACAAATAGAAACCAGTGAATTTATGTAGAACGAAGAATCAGACTGAATGCAGGTGAGTAAATCAGGTGATTATAAACAGCTGCTGAATAATTACTACAGAGGGAAATACTAGAAGCGATAAAAGAGCTTCTAGTATAAATGCACAAAAAACTGACACAAAATTAAGCTGAAGTAGTTAGTATTTAGATGTCTGAGGCTAGTCTCTGTGTGAAAGTTATTTTTTGGAAAATGTAAAATCTCAAACTAAAAATCCTGACATTTCTCTTCATCTGTTAAACCTCTTTTTTTCTTCTTGCTGACAGTGAAATATTGGTCTGGATTACACAAGAGCTTCTGTTTCCTAATATTGGAAGTAATTTTCTTTTTCAACTGGATGTTATTAAAATGTCCAAAATGCCCCCCCCCCCCCTCCAACCACACGCACACACACACACACACACACACACACACACACACACACACACACACACACACACACACACACACACAAACAGAGAAGTGAGAAATAATCAGATTTGGAATATAATGCAGCTTGATTGTGGAGAGATAAGTGTGCTTAAATTCTGCCATGGATTCATTTTAGCTGTGGAACAAATTCAAACCTCAGATTTACAATAGTTTCACAAAAAGTTAAATATTCTCTAAACTGTGAAGAATCACCACTGCGTGATTCTAAGTTCACATAACAGCAGGTTGATTTAAAAAAAAAAACTAAAACAATCCAAATGCAGTGATCATGACTATACGAAGCTCTTATTTAGCTTCACGCCAATACATGTCAGATTGCAATCTTTAAAGTAATGCACAGTTTTTTAAGCTGGTTTTGAGCGACTGGATGCACATTTATCTCTTCTTTGAGGAGACATCCAAACACAGGACTAACAGAAACTTTGTTGTGGATTTTTGTCTCTCTTAAAAATGTAAACAAAGCGTTTTGTCCCAAACACACGTAGCCAACCCTTCTCCTGTGACCGCGATAAGAAGAAAGGCGATGCTGCTGGAAGTCACATGTGTAACGAAAGGCAAATATCATGTTTTTAAATTGATTTATTCGTGTTTTAAAGTACGATTAAGGATCTGCTTTCTGGTTTATCTGCATTTGTTTCTCTGGAAAACCCATTCACATTCATCTCCTTATGATCTTATGCAAAATACCTTCTTGTCTTTTGCAGCTTGTTTTTGACACATCACATAATCTGGGCATTTTTCTTTTCTTTTGTGGACAAATAACATCAATATGAATACATCATTCCTCAGAGAAACGCTCAGAGCTAGCCTCTGAGGGACTTTCGTGTGACGGTTGAAGTGTTGTTCTCATTCTTTCTCTCTTCTTACTCAGTGTGTATTAACCTTTACTCTGTGTTGTAACAAGATCAAGATTCATTCTGGCCAGGACTTTTCAAGCTTCAACAGAAAATAAAGTGGATTAAATCTGATCAAATCATTTATTTTAACTCATTGCATGACTTGTACCGTTTAGCCAAGTGACGTAAATTCACAGTATGCGTTCTTATTTATGAATAAGAACGCAAGGGTTAGGAATCATTTTAAGACTAGATCTTACAATTAAAGTGACACAGTGCTGCCCCTCCCCCCCATGTTGCTGCACACAGCTGTCCAGCCTGCAGAAAGAAGCCTGTTACATTTTTCTCCTTCCTAAAAAAACAACAACAAAAAAACGCAACATGACAAGAAACATCTCTGGAAAGCAACTATCGGTTTGATATAATTGTGAATCTACAAATAAGCAGGTTTATTTGCAAGTTACTACACATTTTTGTGCTGACATGCATTTTCTCTGAATCCAAAAACTAAAAACAGATTTTTATAACTATAATGATTGATGTTATTTAACCATTACAATGGAAATTTCTTCAGCTCATTACACACATTTTTGCTTAAAATTGTTAACATCCTTATATTGTGTTACTTTTACTGAAGATGATTTTATTAGTATTTTCTAAATGTATCTAACAATGTGAGTAAAAAGCAGCGTTACCCCATTTGGTGTGTGATTATACATACATCTCGTGTTTCTTCCAGGGCGCCAACTTACTTTTATGTTCTATTCTTTTCAGCAAATCGGATTTAGCTGTGACCTTTGACACCAATCATCTTGTTGCTTTCAGATGCTAAGTCCAGCCTCCCTCCCTCCCTCCCTCTCTCTCTGTTGCTGCTTTTGTTTCTGTTTTACCTTCAGCCACTGCAGACGTAACGTCCAGATAAACTCCTCTCAAAACTCGTAAAAACAAACAAACAAACAAACAAACTGATGTGAAGTCAGTGAGTAGCTGTTTAAACTTGTGTTTTAATTATTCTCTGCTTCATGAAAAGTAAACAGAGCCACAGGGTGAACAGATGAAAACTAAAGATTCATTTAAATTACAGATACAGTACATCTTAGGTTCTGGAGATCTAGCCATCTGTAATTAGAGGCTTTTTTTTTTTTTTTAAACTCCAAACCTGCTAGATTTTTTTCCCCCCCAACTAATCTAAGAATGACAAACATCCTCCACAATCGCTCCATCATATCTCAAAGCCAGCTAGACAAATGTCTTAGTATAATCTGCTTTGGGGGTATTTGTCAAGCATCTGTATAGACTTTACATGTAACTAGGTTTAACCCGCTGCACTTTCAACTTAGGTCAAGAAAGTGCATGTGATGCCCAAATCTCTCACTTTTTCCTCCTAGTTTTATTTATTTTTATTGTTTTATTTCCACAGACAACTCATACAGGAACATTTAAATACCTTTTAAGGAAGTACAACCCATTCATTTCCACTCAACCATCATTTTCAGCACTATTTGCTTTTAAATTTACTTTTAAAAAAAATCTATTTATTTTATTTTATTTTTTAAACAATCTGAACTGCAAACGTGGCATCCGATGACTTTTCATCACTCTAAATGAAAAAACCAGATGTTATGATGGTGCTGGAAATGTTCACTTGCCAAAAAAATAAAAATCAGATTTAAATCATTTAAAAAATATAATAATAATAATACAAACTTAGTAAGTGCAACCAAATGTAAAAAGGATAAAGCAAAAAAAGGTAGGCACAAAGTCAAGAGTAAGCTTTCACATTATGCCAGTATGACCAGTTAGACCAGTTCCATTAAAGAAAGAGGGAATCCATTCATTAAGGCATACCTGATGACCATATTCAAGTTGTTAAATAATTCAATTCCAGAATAATATTATCACTTATAACTACATTATGTTTCAGCAATTATCACTTCATTTTACATCATAGCAATTTGTTGTCTAGAAAAGTAAAGCAAAATTTATAACTCACATTTTCTCCACCATAGTTCCCATTTCTTTTTTTTCTTGTTTTTTTTTTTTTTTTTACACCTTCAATCCAGTTTGAACAGCTACAAGAAATTCCACATTTGCATTATTAATACGTTACATTTTTTAATACATACACACATACAGCAGGGGAGGCTTGGAAGTCGCTTGGCACGTTGTCATGCTCGACCAGTCTCCTACAATCTAAATAAATATACAAGACACAGTAAAACAGGTCTTTCCCCACCTCTCCTTTTAAATAATGAAGCCTCCGATTAGCGCTAATCGTCCTGCAAAAAAGGAGAGCATGCTCAGTGCACCAACGTGGAACAAAGGTTTAGATTCCTAACTCACTCCTCATATGCTGGTACCAGTTATTCACAGTGACTCAAAAAGAAAATGACAGGAAGTTTGTACAAGAAAAAGAAAAGAAACAGCAGTCTTGAGTGATGTTTGGCATCGCTTTTTGCGTGTGCGTTTGTGAGAGTTCAGTTTATCGGTTGTTTGTTGGCTCCATCAGCAGTGGAGACGCATTAATGAGGGAAGGTGAGTGTCAGGGGTGGAGTTCAGATCTTATGCACCTTCTTATGTTGAGCAAGATATAATCTTATAATTTTAGGCAGGCTGAATGGAGTTGGGTGTGTGACATGTCCAGTGTTACACTGACAAAAGCAAAGGTGCAGGAATGAGACGTAAGCACACAAGCGTACATTTAGGTTAGAGATGCACCGACTGGACAACTATGGTCAACTTCCAGTTTCTCTTTAAAAACGGTCATATATGAAAAATGACTCAAAATAGCTACCTTTAGATTTCCTACAGTGAAAGGGGAATACCAGTCAGTTAGGCATTTCATACCTTCAGGATATTGGTTGCTCTGAAGTCGACTTTTTTGCGTACAAAATAGCTTCTGAACAACAGATTGGTGTTTAGTAGCGCTTTGACAGCCAATGATTTAAAGTCAAATTTCCAAATCAAGCAACATCAACCAGAAAATGTCACTCTGATTGATTAATCAGTTATATTTGAATAAAATGAGAGCAAAAGGTTATCAGAAAGTTTTCCCACACAGAATGAAAATAGTAGTGCAGCAGCAATTGTACGTTTTTAGTTTGATGTGTTTAGTCATAAAAAACAAAAACAAAGCAAAAACATATTTCGTTTCTTATCCAGAGCACAGATGTTGAAAAATCAGTTTCAAGCTGGACAGATTTACAAACAGGCCCTTAAATTAGAATTACAAGTCAGAAACTGTGGGGTGTCTCAACAGCTCCAGTCTCTGAAAACAAAATGGTCGCCTTAATTGCATATAAAATTCACCAACAGCTGCAATAAAAATGACTTTCTTTGCACCTCTGATGACATGGATTTTGTTAAAACTGCAACACAATCTCCTCAAGTGAAATTATATATGAATATGTTGTTTTTATTGGGTTGCAACGAGTAGTGATCCTGGATACAACAAGCAAATCAAGCTGCTTTTTAAACTCGAAGCTTGTGGTTTGATTACATTCCCAGCTCCAAGTTCTGACTTACGAGGTGAAATAAGCACAGCATCAGCAGGTTTTAGTTTGAGAACCACAGCGCTCGGGAGTGTAGACTCTAATTTGAAGTCAGAAATTTCTGCTGGCAACATTTCCAAATCCAGCATGTTCCCTGACAGACAGGCTGAAAGCTCAAAGTCATAAAACAAGCAATAAAACTTCAGTGTGATGTTGAGCTTCAGTCAGTTTAATATTTTATCAAACTGAATCAACATTTCTGTTATGAGTTGCCCTTTTGGCTCATTTTTGTACCCAAAATAGTCGAGTTTGAAGCAACCAAATGGAGTGAAATGCAAGCACCAGATGTCATGTTTCTATTTTAAACAGCTTCCTACGTCTCTGTGATTCCTCCACCTACTTTTAATCGCCTCGTTGTTCCTACAAATAGCTAACTTTGATTATCATTCGGTCAGTGACAACTTCCACACTGAAGAGTGATGTTAGTGAGATCTGTTAGCCCTTAGCTGCATTCATTGATTGGAAAAATGTTGCATTTCTGAGGTTTTAACAGGCTGGTCACCAGTCAAGTTTGGTAAATATCAAACTTATTTGATTGTGATCACCGTTTGGTGAATCTTTTTTGGTGCATTTCTAATTAAGGAAATTTCAAAGCGCTGCTGCCACTCCCCATCTAAAGTAAACAATTACCCAAATAGTTACATCAGGAAACAAAACAAAAACAATAAAACACAAACAAAATGTATTTAAATACAGTTTTCTGCATTATTTCACCATCAGTCCAGGTTGCTCATTCTCACACCTAAAGCTATTTTGCAGGCTGAAAAATAAGAGCTGCAGTTCAGGCCAGCAGGAGGCGATCTTCTACTGTTATGGCTGCTACAATAGTGAGGTTAGAAGATAAACAGCTACAGGCAGTCATGGAAGGAAGCTGAAGCAGTTTGTTCCTGCCAGAGTCTGAATTTTATCTTTTCAATTTCCTCTTTACGGCGATTTTCTTTTCAAATCCAAAAAAACAAAAAACAAAAACAAAAAACCCAGAAGAAACAAGCAGTTTGAATCTCTGTTTTCAGTCCCCTCACTTTCCAGTTTTGTTTCCTAAAGCAGAATTGCCTAAATACAGTACGACTAAGAAGTGAAGATGGAGGATAATGTCCTTACATGACAGCGCTCCCTCAGTGAGCATCATTACATGTTTCTAAGAAGAAGGCCGCCTGCAGTAATTTAAATATTCATTTGTGTGTGTGTGTGTGTGTGTGTGTGTGTGTGTGTGTGTGTGTTAACGTCAGGCCAACCTTCCTGTCAGTGCCAGGCAGAAAACACACTCAGAACCTGCAACTACATGTAGCTTTACTACCGTTCACATATATTACCGCTGATACTGCTGACTATGTTTTATACACTTTTGGTCATTTTTCCATTAGACACCACAAAACATGCGATACAGTGTCTGTCTGTCTTAATTGAAACCTCTTCTGTAAGTGCTACTTAGGAGAGCTTGTCAAGTATTTGAAGCAAGAAAAACAGGCGCACACACACACACACACACGCACACACACCAAGAGAAGCACTCTACAGCAGCCTGTGAAGGTCAGTCTACACTTTTTTTGTTTCTTTTGCATACTTCTTCCCCCAGCAGAGCAGGCAGGACCACACTTGCCTGCGTGTTTACTTTTGCAGCTATCTATACATGATCAAAGAACGTTGTTGGGCACGGAGGCGCTCAGCGGGATTTGCATCATGGGGACCTAACAGGGCTTGTTGACGTTGCACAGGAGCTCAGTGACTTTGATGAGGCGGGCCACTGTGCTCTGCGACTCCTCCTGCAGCCGCTGGTTGTTCTGCCTGAGGCTCTGCACCTCGGCCTGCAGCACCGCCTTGTCCTCTTTCTCCTGAAAAACATCGGCACACAACAGAGAACAGAAGCTGTCGCTCAGATTGCTGTGGCAGGAACGAGAGGTGGGTGGCGACAGGTACAGTGATGGCTCGAAGGAAGCTCGCGGGCGTGTGCAAACGAGAGACGCGACAGTCAGAGCAGAGACGCACAGCAGCAGCAGCGAGGAGGAATAAACTCGCAATCCCAAAGCGCCAATCAGCTGATCCGATCAGTTCTCTGACAGGAGAGATTTTGTTTTGATTCGAGGTACCAGACGAAAACAACCAAGCTTTTGCTGACTTTTACTGTTGCATATTGTTTATTAAATCAGTTCTTTGTGGGCTGACGGTCAGATGAGCAAGCACCTTATCAGTCACAATGTGCACAGGGCTGCAACTAATGATTATTTTCAGGATCGAACATTCTCATTGTTATTTTGCATTCACCAAATGTCAAGAATGATTAGTAGCGGATGAGCAAAATCAAACATTTCCGGAGTCCCAGGTGATGTTTGGATTGACTCCGTTGTTGCAAAACAGGGAAAAGCAGCAAATAATCACATTAAGTTAATCATACAAACCTTGTGTGCCCACTGTGTAAAAGGTAAATAGAGACAGAACATCAGTTTAATATGTATATTATATAAATATGCAATGCTCTAAAATGTGAAAATTGAGACGTAAGATCATTTCAATTCATTTTTAACTTGATGCCAAACCTTTGAAATTACAGAAAAAAATCACATCCATTGAACTTCTTCACATATTACAAAAATAAATAGCACTTTATGTTCTTGCTGGTTTTTATGCAGTGTATAAAGAGCACAGGATTTCAAATGTTTATGAATAAAAAATTCAGAAAAGTGTGGCAATGCATTTTTGAAAAGAAAGAAAGTAAGAGAGAAAGTCCCACATCATAATGCTGCTATCCAACTGTAAAACATCGAGCTGCATTTAGTTGTGTTTACTATCTTCTACTCTTTAAGTGAAATAAATTTAGCAAGTTTTAGATTTTGATGTGCGAGTTTGTGAAAGAGAAACTTACAGTAGTAAGTTGTATTAACTTAAATTTTTTTTAATAAACTAGTTTTTTAGGTTCACACTAAATTGATTTTGTGTGAACCTGAATTATGATGTTTAATAAAATTCATGACCAGATCAGAAATTCTGTTGATGCAATTAGAAACAAGAATTTAAATTACTCTAAAGTAAAACAAAGTAGTTATTTTAACTTTACACTGTGAGTGAAAATCATAGACAAATGTGTGGTGTTTAACAAGGTGAGGGCAGTTTTTTCTCGCATATTGTGAAATAATTAAGATAAAAGTCACAATTCAAGATTAACTTGAAAAACAATGCTTAGAGAACTCGTCTCTTGTTGTTGAATCAAATTAAAATGTTTTACAGTGCAGTGCACTCTTATGGTTTTCCCTAAAAGGGAGATGGAAAACCAGACCTCGAACTGGTTTCTTCTAAAAAGGCCATAATAATAATAATGGGGTCCACAACGGATGAAAGTCCATCTTAAACTGGTGATACTTTTGCCACTGTAGTTGAGAATCCATTCTTTAAAAACTGCTGCTAATTACTCTTACAAGCTATTACCAAATTAGCCAAGTTTTTTTTATCACTGTCACGAAAATACACAGTTGGCATCAGGTTTAAAATGAACTCATTTAACAATATATCGAAGTAAAAAAAATTTAATTGTTCACATGTCATTTGCAGGAAGCCAAACATCACTTTATTTTTTTAAAGTGAACTAAATCACCAGTTTTCCAGGGTTTTTTTAAATCTCATTCTAATTATTCTTTAGGCTTTTGATGCTTTTTCACACATTTTTTAAAATCAGTTCCATCACCTGCCCAAAACAACAAGCTGTGCAACGTGTCCCTAAAAATAAGACACATAGACAAACAGAGGACAAGAAAGGAACTGTCAGACATCAAAACAATTTACAGCAGGAAGAAAATGCAGCAAAGACCTGACAAGTTTATCATTTACTGAAGACTTGCTTTGGTTTTAGTAGTAGTCAGATTATGCCAGCTTTGTTAGTTTGCAAAGATTTAGCTTAATAAATTGTGTAGAACTGGTTCTTAGCTTTGTAGCAAAGTTTAGGTAATGTTTCTGACTTAATGAGGTCAGACTTATGTGTCTAAATTATGCCTGATTACACCGAACTTTGGGGATTTAAATAGTCAATACATAAATTAAAATCTACTGTAAAATGAACTCAAAGAGTAGAGATTAAGCAGAAAATATTTCCAGGGGCTGTGGCACCGTCTCACATCTTGCCATGTTGTGTTGAAGAATGTGTTTCACCAAGATTTAGGTAAGAGGAAATGAAGGGGATTTTTTAGAGCACCAAGTCCTGATATGTATTTGAAATAATTATATAATTTTCAATAGTGCATAATTGGACTAACGGGTGTAAAAGTCACAAAGTTCTGCTGGGTCAGGACACGGGATGCTACTTTTGCTTGATCTACTGACAATAATGGAATAAAATTTGAATGCTGTATGAGTATCCCTAGTGATGAGACAAGGTGAAAAATCAAACAGAAAGTAGGTCATGCTGTCAGGTTTACTTTCTCTTTCAAGCATCCAGCATCCTGACGTGAGTAAACCTTCATCAGCAGAAACAGAGTGTTTGCATAGTTTTGTATGAGGTGAAATAATGGTATTATTGGGTTATTGCTGCTTTGTCTGAGTAGCAGTTGTGCAAATGCTATAACCGAGATTGTTCTGATGAAATCGGATAAAATCTGAGAGTCGAATTTGTCGTCAGGTACAATAAAACCCACAATTGAGGTAACCTGGCCATGAGATTATTTATTCTATGATGTATCAAAATGTTTTGGGAGGTGATATTGGAGGGTTTTTTACCAGAACTAAAATTTTACTGCTGATTGCTGGAGAAAAATGTAAAAAAAAAAAAAAAATGCTCAATCATAATGAATAAGGAATAAAGGTTCGTTAGCTGTTTAAGTCTTTATATCCAGTTTCTAAAATTACATTTTACACAGCGTGCTCTCTCTCGCTTTCGGAAACAAGGTTGTAAATGAATCAATAATAGTCAAAATTATACATTAAACTTCTTTTAATGATGTACGTGTTTGAGGAGCTTTTCTGTAATTAGCACTGAGAGGTAAAGAGTCGGTAGATTGTTCAGAAAAATAGCCATTATTTCAGTAAATAGTGAAAATAGTCATAGTTGCAGTCCTCATCAAAGACTTCAAAATAGAATTGAATTGGGAGAAATACCATGCATCATACAGACAAAGACATACACAGAGACAGTATTGGCAAAAATACATTTTCAACACAAGGGCCACTTATGTTTGGATGACCAAGCAGCTCCATCTGCTGAATAAGGCCATGTTGTTGTTTTTGTTGTTGTTTTAATTCTTCTTTTAGTTTTTAGAGAAGTGGACTTTGTGTTGAAATTGAGTTTTTTAAGGCAGCTGGATCTTATGTCCAAAAGAAGCCTTTGAGTTCATCTCATACAGTTTTCTGAGGCATAAACAAGAAAGATCAACAGAGCAGCACAGACTCATGTTTGGTGGAAATGTGCAGGAAGGAAAGTACTGAAAAACACCAGGACTTCTCATAAATACATGTAAAATAGCAGAATACGGGGGAAAATTACAAAAATCAGGAACGTTTCTGTACACAAAATAATAAATAAATAAACGTCTTTTAAAGTGTTTTTTGTTCTTTTTATAATTTAATACATCTCTACAGCGAGTCAGCAGGGGAACCTGAAGTGGCTCGTCGACGGCAGGATTTCTAACGGCTGCATCAGCAAACAGAAATCTTCTCGCTCAAGCGACAGAAGCTGAGCAAAGGAAATACTTTTCTCCCGCCTGCTGACTCTTTTAGTGGAGCTACAAAATACTGTCACAGAGAATAACATTCATAGAAGTCAAAGCACCTTTTGCAGGTCGTCTTGCAGCTTCTTCAGCATGGCCTCCAGCTGCGACACCTTCTCCTCCAGGTGGCCCGGAGAGTCACTGCAGCAGAAACAGGAAGAGCAAACAGCTGAAGGGATTTGCTACAACAAACAAAGGCAAGGAAACGTCTTCATTTGTTTGATTGGTGCTGTGGTCTGTGCTAAGCTGAGGACTTAGCTCCTTTTACCTCTAATGAAAACAGGAACACCTCGGAGGTTAATTTTCATTTATCACCGACGTCTGACAAGGAAAGCCAGTGTGAGTGATTGCTCTCATCCTGAGCTGCATTTCTGCAGGACTGCAGTCATAAATAATGACTGCAGCCCATCGCAGGAGTAGAATAATAGCACGGTTGCATGGTTGGGGGATTCAGGTTCACCACGTTTAAAGCTGAAGTATGTAACTTTTACAGAAAGTTTGTAATCATGCAGATGCGATGCCTGTTTTTCTTTAAGACGAGAATTTCGCTGGAAAATTCTGATTATTAAATTCTGATTAAATTTTCTGTTCTCTACAGCACAAATATGACCAACCTGTCCTGAAGATGTAGATACGAGTCGTAAAGCTAAAGAGAGGAGAAATTTATCTAATTAAGAGGCCTTAGGCCAGGTGTGTAAAACTCCTTTTTGTTTTGGGCCAAATCAAGATCATGAAGGCTCTTAAAGGGCCGGTTGTGCCAGAACGTGTTGATAAAACTTTTTCACAAACTGTTAATATGTCAATAAATTCTTAAAATTACATAATATTATTGAAGATCTTTTCAGTCCCTTCAGAAACTAATAATAAATGTTTATTTACTCGCTGTATAAATCATGGACTATAATCATACATCAACTAAATTCTCATAAAACTGGAGGGATTGATTGATATAAACTGGCAGTAATCAATCATAAAACTGCATTGATATGATTGATAATATAATATTTAATCACACTTAGTGTTTAGTCTAGTCTGTGGAGGGCCACATAAAAAGCTACGGCGGGCTGGATTTGGCCCCCGGGCCTTGAGTTTGACACACGTGCCTCCAGACATGCCAGACATGCTGAAGTCCTTCACACTGTGTGTGTTTTGTCGTGACCCACCTGTCCTTTGAGTCTTTGAGTTTGCCGTCTGTCTGATCAGCGCCACCTTGAGAGGAATCCCCGGCTTTACGGTCTGAGGAAAGCAACATTAAGGACATTATCATCACATGGGCAACGTGGAAAAGGTAGGGTACTTTTATTTATATAGCACATTTTCAGCAACAAGGCAATTCAAAGTGCTTTGACATGAATTAGAGGAAATACAAACAAAATATTTCCAGCCTGCCTCTCGAAGGCTGGTAGACTGGCTGGACATGGACAGGATTAACCAGAAAAGAAGCAAAGAAACTCAGAAGGAGCTGCAAAAACTCACAGCGGTGATCGGCAAAATCAATCAACAACTATTAGGCAAGTACTTTATAAATTTGGCCTTTATTAAAGAGTAGCACTAAAAATGCCATCGCTGAAACTGCACTGCAGCATAAGCTGCTCTGTTTGCACTTTGCTAATATTAATGCAGCGAACGCGGCAAACATATGGAAGAATTATGTTTGATTAGAGGAGACCAAGCCTGAAGTTTCTGGACAACCTGCAGAGCGGTATGTGTGACAGAAAACTGGACGTCACTCTGAACACATTGGATGCTTTTCACCAAATCTGACTGAGCTGGAGGGTTTTGACAAAGAGCAACAAGAAAACAAGAAAACTTTTATTGATTTTACTTAAAAGTGCTGAACACACATGAACGCCACATTTTTAAGCCTGGCGGGCCACCAGGCTTTACTTCTGTCCCCACCAGGCTTAGCATTGCTTATTTATTTAAGTTTTTTTTAAATGTTTGCATTTTTTAAGACTTTGTAGTTGGTGTTCAAATATTTATTTTCTAATAAGACATAAGTATTAAGTGATATTTTCAAATTTCCCATCAACTTCCTTAAATGTGCTTAGCAGAAAATTGAAAATAGTTTTCCTTTCACCTTCTGCTCAGTTTCTGGATAACTGAAGCAGGATAATCTGAAATGTTCACTCGTCAGGTTCTCGCTTTGGAAACTACTCAATTTTTTTGGTTCACATTTTTTCCTAGTTATTAAAAAATTCTGATTCCTAATCTAAAAATGTTCTGATGATTAAAAAAAAAAAAAAAAAAGCACCAAAGTGTATTTTTATTTATCACATAGCGTGTACTGCACGCTGACTGACCAGAAGAGGGCAGCAATAATAAGTAAAAAGCACAAGAATGATGCTCTCTGGGTTTATGGCGGATGTAACTTCAGGAATGCTCTGTCTAAAAACATGAAATATAAATTATGAACCGTGCATGACCTCACCTTCTGTGGACAAAGCCTCCAGGATGCTGCGGCAGGCTGTGGCCAGGTCGGCAATGGACTGCCACTCCTCATCTGTGGAATCTGTCGTCTCAGAGAGAACTACAAGAAAACATAAAATAAAACAAGAGGTGAAGATCTATCATCAGACTATGTGCAGCATCCTGTGTGACTGTGGGGTATATAGGACAGAAAAGGGACTGCAGATGTTGCAAGCATCTGTTTCCTCTGGTCTTGCACTGGCAAAACTCGGCCGCTAGGAGGCGGTGTTGCTTTGGTGCTGGACTGCAGCTTGAGGCCAGATATCCCAAATCAGCGTTTTTGAGGGCATGCCTATAAAAGTCTTGATGCAAATGATTACTGGAAACCAAAACCAAGAAGGCGGAAGTACGCTCAACTTAATTCAGATTTCTTTCAATTATGTGAGTAAACATAAAAAACTGTTTGGGTTTTTTTGCCCTAAAAGCCTCCAGTTGTTACGTTTCACCTCTTGAGTTTTATAATTGAGCTTAAAGTATCTGACGCATCTGAAAGTCCTCCAGACTTCCTGTTAACAGAAACAATGAGAGGAATCCGAGGAGATGATGAGCAATCGCGCCCTCATGGCTGCAGAACGAGGATCTCAGCAGAGGAAGAGCAGATGGTTCAGGAAGAGGAGTTCCTCGATTTGGGTGGGGAGTGGGCCCGCCTGAAACTCCACCCCTCACACCACCCCTCACACCACCCATATGTCCCCCCTTTTATTCCTGCCCGTGGCGGAGCAGGGCAGCAGAGCTGGGGTGATATTAGATTAGCGGCACGGCGGGCAGCACGCGTGAAAGAGGAGGAACAAAGAGGACGCAGCAAGCACTGCAGGGGGGATAATGAAGAGAGGGATTTAAGGCAGGATGGGACTAAAAAAAGGAATTTAAGGGTCAAACCAGGCAGAGATGATTTGCAAACATGTGTAATCGTTCCATTTTGGCATCATTGGAGCTGCTGTGCCAGCTGCTGTCTTGTGATAAAGCTTTGTTTTGAACTTATAATCAGGTTCATAGTGTTTCTCAGCACATATTACTTTCTAAATTCACTCAAACTGACCATCCATTTTGCTGGAAACCCCCAAAAATATACAGAACAGTGAAAACCTTATAGATTTGTTTTTGTTTTTCTTGTCACACTTGAATGCTTCAGACCATTAAGTAGATTTCATAAAACATAAATAATATGAGTAAAGAGAAGGAAATTATTTTATTCATTAAGAGAAAATGGTTAACCAAACCAACCTGGTCCAAATTGAAACAGTAAAGCTTCCTCGTTTTCAAATCATGAATTAAATTTGACCAGCAGCCCAATTACAACCAGACCTAATGATTTAAAAAAGAGTTTAATAGAAATTATCTGACGCATGAAGTAGATTAATAGCAGCACAAGCCAAAAAGTCTCAAGAACAGATGATTAAAAACAGGTTACAGCATCATTTCTAACACTTTGGGACTCCAGCAAACCCCAATGAGAGACATAATCCTGAAAGGAGAAGCACTGAAACAGCAGTGAACCTTCAGAAAAGTGGATCACCAACCACTTGGGTCAACAACTCATCCAGCAGGTCAACAAATGACCCAAAACAGCATATAAACAACTGCAGCTCTCACTTGTGATTCATGATTCAACAATAAGAAGGAGACTGGCGATAAATGGAGCGCATTACAGCTCCAAGATGGAAACTGATGCTACTCGCCTCGTCTCACATTTGCAAAAAAAACAAAAGAAAAACATCTTGATGATCCCAAAACGTTTGGGAAGATATTCTGTGGATGAACGAGGTTAAAACTGATAAACCTTTTTGGAAAGTGTCTAACTCAGCATTTCAGCAAGATGACAGAGGCAGTGAAACATCGTGATGGTGGCGAGAAGGCACCAGGCTGTTTGTGTTTCTTCAGGATCACAGCAACATAATAAACACGAACTCTGACCTCACGCAGAAAAGCTTCACTGACTGATTTTGACCTTAAAACAATTTGCGTTACGCTGACCAGAATCAATACAATCAAATCCTCCTCTGAATTGCTCAAAAAACGTCAATGAAAGTGTTGCAGTGGCCTAGTCAAAGTCTGGACTGAGATTCTTAAACTTTGATACGGCCGCACTAAAACGATCCTGCAGGTTTGTTGATTTGAAACATTTAGATTTGACCTAAAAAACCAAACTCTGCACTGTGTTGAACGACCTTCATCACGTTTTTAGGTTATTTCTCAGAAATGAAAAAGCTCTTACTCTTGGTGATGGAGTGATGCAGGCTGAGGGCTCGTGAGTTTCTTTCTGCTCGGTCTACACTCGACAGCCGGGAAGATAACGCAGACGAGTCACTCGCTGAAGCTTTGTCCTCGCCAAAGTCAGTGGCCAGGAACTAAATCAAGAAGCAGACAGAGGTCAAAGTTTACCTCAAACGTGTTGAACAAGCGTCAGGGGAAAACGTAGCTCAGGTGTTTTGTGGTCGACCTGCTCGTCTTCTGGGGGAACTTTGGGCTTGACGGCCAGGATCAGGTCAGGCGTGGCGTCCCTCAGCTCCCCGACGTTCTCGTAGATGTGGCGTTTCTCCTTCTTCGTCACGTTGTCGTACACGTGTCTGTCCATCACGCAGAAACGTAGCAGGAGAATACACAAAAGCAAATCTTTTGATCCAATCCAGTGGTTAAAACCAAACCTAATCGCCAGGAGAGCTTAGGTTCTCAAAGATCAAAAATAGCATGCGATAAGTCCAGTCAAATCTGGACCTGCTTTAAAAGGGTGATAAAAATCTAACTGAATATGAGGAGAATCTAAAATGATCTGCGTGAGTGTTTCCTTTTTCCTTTTTCCTCCCCAGCAGCTGACAAGTGTGATTGAAGTAATTAAACAGGCTGACACAGATTCGTTGATACTGAAGAGGATGGGAATTAGAGCAGAGTCCAGACGATGTAGATAAGCACTTCAATGAAAACAAAAGTGCTTTTTTTTTTTTTTAAAGTAGCTAAATTAAACAAATGAAAGTCTGAGATATCTTTCTCTTAGTTTTAGTGAGGCTTACCCATCACAGGTGTCTGTGTAGGACAACTGCTTCTCCAGAGAAACGCTGCGGGTGAGCTGAGAGACGCTGATCTCTTCGCTTTGATTGGCTGGCTGGTCCTGCAGCGACGTAGCCCTCAACAAAGGTAAGGTGGGCGGTGCCAGGAGCGGGCCGGGACTCTCCTCGTTTTGTTCCCCGCCGCCGTCCATCTTCAGCTCATCCTCGGTGACCTCCGCCTCTTCCTCCTCCTCTTCGTCGACCCTGTCCGCCTTCAGCTGCTCCTCCTCCACCTTCTGCTCCTGCTCCTCCCTCTCGTCTTCCCTCTCATCCACCACCCAGGCCACTCCCGACTGGTCCTCGCCGGACTTGCACTCCGCATCCTTGATGGCTTTCTGATAGAGCTCAGAGAAACTTCTGCAAAGCAATAACAGACTGCGTGAGAACAAAACTCCCGGGCTTTATTGCATTATGACTTACAAATTGAACAAAATGAAGGCAAAGGCAGAGTGTTTCCTGTGAGCCGCCTCTTTCTGCTACATAATTGTGATAATTTATGTTTTGTGCCTCAGATGGAGCAATGCAGGGTTGAGTAGATTAAATCTCTCTTGCCAGCTTTGTGACATTATTTGGAGCTGTAAGCAGTAGAGATGTCTGGCTTGATAATGTCTTGTTTTATCCCAACAACTCTGTTCACAGCTGTTTCTGCCGTCGCGCCGCTGTCAGTTAAGCAGAAACGTCCTGGTTACAGTCGGCCAGGCCGTGTCAGTGTGATTAAACATCATTTAAAAGGATTTACTGGTTGCTGGCCAGCTGACTACCGACTGTCATTAGCGGCAGAGAGAGCTGTGTGCCATCTCTGACTCCTGTCTTTTTCTGGACCATCTTGTCCCTCTAACTCCCTCCAACTCATTTGCTGCCTTGACCCCTGCAGTGGGCCGCCTCTCGGGTTCACAGTCTGTCTCTGACGAGTAGAAAGACTTCTGTCCAACCTGCGAGGTTTGCCGTTCTCATCTGGTGGGATGACGGTGATGTGGATCTTGTGTGCCGTGCGGAGAAGCCTGCTCCTTTCCTCGGGGCTCAAGTGGACCAGGGAATGTCCGCACAGCCTCACCACGCGAGCCCACAGCTGCAGGCCTCCGCTCTCGGCGTAGCAGAACCTCTGCAGGTCCGTCACGAAGCCCTCCTCGTTCATGAGGAAGCCAGGCTGCCCCACTCCGTCCCGCAGCGGGGTGACCTCCAGCGCCTCGCAGCCCCGCGTCACCAGCTGGAGAACAACAGGACACGCGAATCAAAGACAGAGTGTAAAAAAATCACGTTCTATTTTTTACACTATCATAATGTAAAAAATGCAGTATAATGCTGAATGTTCCCATTTTGTCATTTTGTAGCCACAAACGAACTGCAGAAAGCTACAGCTCACGTAGAAGAGTCTCCAACAAAACATCAGTCATGCTTCCTGGAGCAGGTTGGGTCCATATCAATCAAGTTAATTTACATTTTTTGCACAAAATCATTCTCATATAATTAGATTTTAGTTTTTAGCTCCTTTCAGGATGAGCCGGGCCTCTTGTCGCTTTAAATCCAAATAAGCTGCTGACGGCCACGCCGCCCAGTTTAATGTTTACACTCGCACCTCAAAATAACTGGAAACGGTTGCGCAGTCATACAACTGTACATCTTTGAAAAGCAAAAGTGTAGCCTACTGCACAACCAATAAGAACATAGTAAGTGGTTTCTGGATAGCAAGTCAACAATGAAACACATCTTGAGTTACGTAGGGGTTGCTAGGTAACAGCGCAGTGTGACTCAATGATTGGAAGGTTTTTGAAATGGCTCATTTTTCAGACACCAAAAAAAATTAATGTCTTGTCAGAAAATATGTGGATATTTTTTTTTAAGAGCTGGGCTCTTTTTATGAACAGTTTGGATCCAAATGGAAGTAGAAAAACTCTAAAATGTGAAATTTCCATCATAAATTCCTCTTGAAATTGCTATGAAAGCTTTATCATAGCACCACATACCTCAAGCCTTTGCACCACTTCCTTTATGTCCTCTGTCTGACTCTCCAACATGCTGATCGATACGGACTCCCCGCGCTCATAGAAGATGTCCAAGCACGGCCCCCCATCCTTCGTTTCTGTCACCGCCTTCCATCCGATGACGTCTCGACAGGAGCAGTTGAACACCACCCTGCGACTGCCCCTCTCGATGAGCACCACCGACTCCGCCGACACCCCAAGCAGACAGGGGAACTTCTGCTGCTCACCGGCCTCCGAGTCGTCTCTGCAGCTGACCATCACCGCCCACACCAGCGCTCCGGCGCTGTGCAGCTCAGCGCCTTTCGCGCCCTTCATCTTGTCTTTCCGCTTGCTCCCCAAAGAGAGGAGGGGGAACTTGGTGGAGGAGTCGATGGGGGTCGTGGTGACGTAGTTCTCCGCCAGATCCTTCAGGTATTCCTGCCGAGTGCGCGTGGCCATGGAGCGAAACTTCTCCGATTTCTCCGCGGCGTTCTCGGCGTTTACCACCTTCGCCAGGAGGAAGTCTCTGAAGGCGGGCGAGCGAGGGAACCGGGCGCCCCTGGGGAACAGGGGCCCAAATAACGGGATGTCTTTGGAGCGTGTCACAGCCACTCTGAACAGAGAGAGAGAGAGAAATGAAAGAGTGTGAAATGTTCAGCAAAAACACTCAATCTATGTCCTGTTTGCAGCATAGCTGTGTGATGCATGCTGCAGCGGCGGAGGAGGAGTGTTTTCTCCTGAGGCGCCTCACACCTTCAGTGATGTGACTATTACACCAATAGTAACAGCCAACTTAACAGTGGCTCCCGGCACGGTGACAAAAAGAGTGTAAATTCTCTCTTTTTTTGTGCATTATTGACACTTTAACCAGCTATTTATACAAACAACATATAAACAGTTTTAAGCTCATTAGGATGTTGTTTCTACTTGTGACGTGTCAAAATATTGTGAGAGATTTTTGTTTTCTGTTGTTTTGATTTGGTTCCTGAGTGCATTTATAAACTTTGATCTCACTTTTGGAGTAATGGCTTCCAGCTGAGTGCCCATCCTGTCCATTTTGGCACAAGACTTGTTTCACTGTTGATAAAGACATTATCTTACCATTTTCAGCCACCTGTGTTAGTTGATGTCTTTTCTCCATAATGTCACACAAAAATGACGCATTTGCTGTAAAATCCATTCACCTGTGTGACTTCAGTTAACTCAAGTCTTTACATCGTCATCTTTTTCATAAATGTGCAAAGGTAATCTTAACGAGTGTAAATTTGTATCTTTGAAGAAAGTGATAAAAATGCTGAAAGCCTCTTTCCTTCTTCTGTGATTGGAGAAATAGAGCTTATTTTGGATAATCTATTGAAACTAAATCAAACCAGGTTGAATCTGAACCGGTTCATTCTCCAATTCTTTAAAAGGAGAAAGTGTTTCTGTAATTACCTTATCCCAATTGAAGAGTAAAAAGTAAGGATGCACCATATGCCAGTGTTAACATCGCTAATGGCCCATGTTAGTCATTTTTAATAAATTGTATCAGTTCGATAAGTAAAAATGGATCAGTATTTACCAATAATTGCTGCTGTTTATGTTTCAAGAGTTTTGGTCATGTGATGGTGATGCATCGAAGGATTATGGGACGTTAATCTGAGGTACAGAATGGCAGCAATGTAGTCTGTTTTTTCTTTTAAGGCCTTAAAAGGGTGAGTGAGTGCATAAGATAAATATAAAATTGATAAATATTGGTTATCGGTCAAAACAGCGATAATATCGGACAGTGTATCATCAGTCTAACATTTCTATATCGGTGAATCCTTTGTTAAAAATATTTAAAAAGCGTATTCTGCCATTACTCTGCAACAAACTGGTTGCTTACATGTAATATTGCCTGTTCCATAGAGTTGGATAATAGAAAACCTCTTGTCAGAAATCAGAGAGTGATGACGGGACCAGAACAGCAGAAAGAATCACCTGTAGTAGGCGTGGTCGGTGCCGGGCTCGTGAACCTGAACGATGATGAAGACATGCTGGAAATGTGAGCGGATGGACTTCGGGGTGAAGGGCAGAGCGCCCGGCTCCTGGAACACGATCGTCACGATGTCGTTTCCGATGTGTCGCTTCCTCAGCAGCTGATGGCGAGACAAAAACCAGGACACAAAGAGTTAAACAACCACACATCACTGGACAATCCTACTTTATTTTCCTGAACATGTTGACATGATGATGTTTGTTCGGGCTCTTTTCTCACCTTAACACATCCTTAAGGGGATTTCTCCTTTTAGCTTGTTACTGCGGCACAGAGTCTCTTTAGCTGAGCTGTGCAACTCAGGCTGGGATGCAGTTTTCACAGATTTTGACTTTAAGTCCACACTGAGACTGATTTCAGCAGATTTTTCTCTTACACGTGAAAGACTGTAGACGTTTTAATTGTGTTTTACTTCCATTTTTATAGACTTAAGCCATAAAATATGTGCTAACACAAAAACACGGCATTTCATATCAACCTGAGGGTTTTTGACATTGTGCTAAAATACACAAAAAAAAGTAACGTCACTTTAAAAACAACATATCCTCAATCAAACTCAATTCAGATTACATGTTTCTTTTCTATGTTCCTGTTCACAAATGCCTTAGATGTCAATGTAATGCTAATGAAAAGAAAACAACACTTCCTTGTTGTTGCACGTTTTGGGACCAAAACCTGCACCAATATTTTTTTTTATCCAATTATTATTTTAATAAACTAAACAGTGAAACAGTGCAGAAGAACGTCTTCCTTTTTCTGACCTAAAAAAATATTTTTTATATATATAATTATTTTTTTCTCTCTATTTTTTATTTTTATTTTTTCTCTCTCTTTTTCCTTATTTATAATATATTCAGACAGCCTTGAAGTGAATTTGTACTAATTTTGTACTTTGACCTCATAATTCACACACTTGACTTTTGTTGGTCTGTTTTAATGACTGATAAAATAAAAGGCATTTTAAGATTAAATAAAATAAGATTTTATACTTTGAACATTAAGAAACTTAAAAGAAAACTTCAGTTTATTTCTAGATAAGGGTTACTTGCTAAAATCGGGGGATCTGATCAATATGTTTCTGTTTTTACATTTGAATACAAGATGACATTTCCAGTTCGTTTGTAAATGACAAGTTTAAACCACAGACATGTGAACAGGAAGGAAGGACCGCTGAAAACGATGAAGGTGGGAGTGAAGACTGGGGGGTTTGTCATGTTTGCTTAAGTGAACAGAAGGTTTTTCTGAAAGCAAGACAGTCTGAACAGAGAAGTGTGACGAAGGTCTGCACAGATACTAACGCAACGTTGCAAAGACAAAAAGGAGAAGTATGTGAGAGTAGTTCTGTGGAACCTAAAGGACTGGCAAGAAAAAATGATGCTGTAAAATGGAAAGGAGGAAGAAAAATATACGATTGCATCTCCATAAATTACAATGTGACTGGAAAGTTTATGTCAAACTCATTTAGGTTTATTACACACAAGATGGATAGATTCAAACATTTATTTCTGCAAACTTTGATTACTTCGTCTTACACAAATCCAAAATTTATCTTCTACACGATATTTGAATTTAACCCAAGATCAATTTAAAAAAGCTTTTTCATAGAGATTTCGGACAACTGAAAGTATGTCTATATGTTTTCCAACCGCGCTTTTTTTCCTTCCACTTAACTTTCCATTTCTGTGGTTTTCACTCGCTGTGAAGGATGTTGTTGACGACCTGCTGCTTCATGATTATGTGGGCCACAGCGTCACATTTCTGCGATATAATCCCTTCGTCTATTAGCATCCTAATTTTTTTCAACAACTGAATTTCAGTTTTTCATTCACAGTGAGACAAAATCCTCAAAATGATCAGAAACACAAAGGTAAATTAGACCCATCTAAATTAAATCGTACATATGTCATGAATTATTAACCCTCGGATGATATTCTCATCTCACCTGCTGCGTGTTGTTGGCCGTGTAGGGCAGCATGGTCGACACGTGAAACATGATCTCGTAGTCCTGGTAGCGCGTGTAGAGGGAATGCGTTCCGGTGGAGTCGGCTGCGTTTGCACAAAAAAACAGAGAAACAGACCCGGAGAGGAATCAGTCACCATCTCCAAGTTGAAAGCACAAACTGTGGCGGTCCGGCTGAAATCTGAAGGGAATAAAGCTCGGAGATAATCAGCAGCGACTGCGCCGTTTCTCAGTCATTACTCAGATTACATGTGGCGAGATAAGAGTTATCTCAGGCTTTCAGTGGGACACTGATGCCCTTCGGATACCGGCACTGCGACAAAGTGAGATGCAGCTAATAGATGGAGTGGAAGGGGGCGACTGCGGCTCACTCTTGTTATCCAGCTGAGCTCGGTATTTCTCCCAGCCCTTCAGCCGCACCCGCTCTCCAAGCAGATCAAGGAACTCCTCGAACGCCGGGCCAGAGCTCTCGTTGTTGTACATGTCCTCCTCGGAGCTCTGTCCGGCGCGGCAGTACATCACGCCGACCTTCCTCTGAAAGTTCAGCTGCACAAAGAGAGAGCGGTGCAAACATTTCAGCGCTGATTCATATTTACTTCTACGATATTTTAAACCTCGCAGAAGCTTATTGATTAAATGTTTATATCAGAGCTTTAAAATTTAAGTTTTAACCCAGTGTTAAAATAAATTCCATATAACATTTGGAATCTGCATCAAAATTGTTTTGTATTTCATAATTTAACAATGATTAGCTTCAAAAAAATAAATAAATGAATGAAATTCACACAAGAGGTGTATGTAAACTTCTGACCTCGTATGCAGACGAAGACATGACAGAGTTTAGACCAGGAGTGTCCAAGATTTGTGCAAATCTTTGTAAAACCTAAACTTCTGCCTTGTTAAAAACATTTATAAATAAGGCAGCTACATTACAGATTTATTTTGGGTCTGATTGAAGAAAACTGGAAAAGATTTAATCTATTCTCAGCGATAAAAAAATAATTTAGGTTACTCGTTTTTTTGGTTTTTTTTAAATTACTGTATTCAGTAAATGCAGTAAAGTTTTAATAGTTAAAAGCAGATGTGGATGCTACAAAGTTTGCTTTAATACTTAAAGTTCCTATTTACCACTAAATTAAAGCTTGGTTATTAAAACCCTTTAGGATCTGGGGTCTATATGGTTGTTTTTGACAAATTTAGATTTTATCTTTATATTTCTATATAGAAAGCATTAATATTGCTTTATGTGCTGGATTTTTCCAAGCACACTCTGCACTTTATTAATTCACATTTATTTATTTATTTTGGATATACTGTGATTGCATGTTAGACCTCGAGTCACATAAAACATAAAACCCGAGCTGGAAAATTTTACTTTTTTCACTGTGAAACTTAGAATGACAACGAATACTGTGCATTTATTAAAATATGAACACTTATTGTGTTGTGTCTGACATTTTTATGGGAAGATTTTAATTTGTGGATCATATTTTTGTTGTCATTGGGGAAAGAAAATGTCTCCATTTGCAACAACCACACATTTATTATCATATTGCAGCACAAAATCAGTTCGATGCTAACTTTCAGCAGCAGGTTCTAGTATCCCGGATGTGACGTCACTCACCCCCTGCTCGTCCAGCTTGAGCAGCGTGTCCCGGACCTTCGGGGAGTTGGACGCCAGGCGGAGGCAGTGCAGGTTGAGCTCAGGCATGATGAACTCCAGCAGCCTCTTGGGGGACAGGCCCCTCGGGGTTGTGTGACGGGCGGCCGATGGCACGGACTCCTCCAGGATGGAGCCTCGAAGCGTCTTCATCTGAGCAGCGGGTCCAGCAAGTTACTTTCATCGCCAGAAGAGAGGGGCGGAAAAAGGGACGGCTTTTTACCTCTGTGGTGCGGAAGATGATTCTGTAATTGTACTGAGCTCCGCTGGACCCCTCTTTCTCATCCCGCCGGAAGCTGATGGCCACAGGGCCGAGGCGGTCGTCAATCCCAAAGAAGTTCTGGTGTTCTGGAAGAAAATCAGAGAAATGTAAATATCACTTTTATTATGGACAAAAAAGACAAGTTGCAATGATGACTGAGGATAAAATTAAAAACTGAAAACTCCCGCCGTTGCAGGGAGTGAAGCTCATCAGAGGGAAGCTCTGCTGCCTCTGCAGTAAATTGTGAAAATGACTTGATAGATACTGGAACTCCAGTTGTTAAATTGGCAATATAAATACTGACAGGACATTTAAAGAACTTGATACAATTTAAATAAGCAAAAATATCCAGGCAGAGATTTGAAACTTACGACTCAATTAAACAACATAAATGAAACTTTATTAAATGGAAAAAGGGGTAAAACTTTTTATTTTACTCTTATTCTCATTCAGTACTTTCTCATGTCATCAGAAGACACTTCTGCTCATACTGTCTTGAATAAAAGCTAAATATTTAAACACACAGGCTAATTTTAGCAAGACCTGAGGGAGAGTATGTGCATCATGAATGAACATGGATGATATCAAAGTACTTTATTTATAAGGCTCTCTAAGAAAGAAACATTAAGATGAGTGTACATTGTTGTTTTTATCGCAGATATATCCTGATGCTGCTAAGTGCAAAATTATTCATACCCCGACCAGATTTAGGTTTCAATCTGGTTGAGTTGAAAAATAGAGGAACAAACTTTATCGGCAGACTAATCAGGATCATTACGAAACACCAAAAGGTTTGTGGTTGAATAAAAAAATATCCTACAGAAAAATGTCGAATGAATCAATCACACAATCGCTCATAAACAGGCTGATCAATCAGCATTCAAAGAGCTAATGCTAGCTGAATGGCTAAACCTGAAACCAAATTGTTTATTCTTACTCCGTAATATTCCAGTCATATTGAAATATCACTTCCAATTTGACTGGAAGTGATATTAACATTTTGGAGCGACTCGGCTGCAGTCCTGACTGGCAGAGAAGCAGCGGAGGGAGCCAAAGATTAGGGTGATGGCTAATAGGCCTTCCCGTCTCAGAGAGTTGAGCAAACCTGCTGCATGTAAATGAGAAAAGATCAATATTTTCTTTCTTTGCTCCTGATTCTCTGTAAGCACCGATTTGTAATCTTTTGAGACTTAATTTTCATTCAGACACAAACTTCTTGGTCGAATGAAAATAATTTGACATCAAGTCAAACTCTGTTCACCATTTTGATACTAATAATTGCACAGCAAAGACATTATTAGTACAACTAGTACAACGATACTGTACACAGTATTGCTGATATGATATGTAACTTAATCTCCTACCAAAACAGGAAAAATCCCATGTTAAGAAATAACCATTAACTCAACCGCAGGCTGTCCTGTGGTTATGGTCCTGCTGCCATCAGCACTTTGCAGGATAAGACTTGTTTTTTTTTTTCTAGAACATTTTCACAGAGGTGCAGAAGAAGAAGCGAGACATTTGACAATTTATCTGATCAATCTCTAAGGATCCTCCTTAAGTACAGAGTGACTGATCAAATGATCGATCATTTAATATTTAAAAATTACATTATTAGACAGATCAAAGTATAGAGGTATATGGAAATGTTGCTATTTTAAGGGCGAAAATGACAATAATTCATACAAGCGACAAAAGAAATTACAAAAACAAAAGGCCTTTTCAGCGAAAGCTCGGGCCAAATAACAAAATCAGGCAAAATAAAATTTTTCCAAGTAATTTTTTTTTTCAGTAAAAAAGCTGATGAAGCTTTAACAAAAGCTGCAGGTGTGTCTGTGCCTGGTGAATTTTCTTGATTAAAACATATTTGAGTAGAGATACTTCATAAAAAGTAAAAAGAACAATGCAGTAAAAATATTATTAAGAGTAATTTAAAAGATATAATATATATATAAATATATATAAATATATATATATATATATATATATATATATATATATATATATATATATATATATATATATATATATATATATATATATATATATAGATGTGTGTGTGTTTTGTTTTTTTTTTTAGATTTTTTGGATGGCAAACTAATTAATGAAACTAAAAGTAGATTTTTTGGTCTTGCTACTTCAACAACAGAAGATTTTTTTCACAATATTTTCCAGATCTTTTCTAGGAATGTATCTGCCTCTCATTGTTGCAGACTTCTGCATGATGTTCTGCTTTTACTCATTTTGAATCCTGAATGAAACCAGACAAAACGTAAAGCCCCCTCCCACCACAGTGCCGCGCCTCTCTTACCTTTCAGGTAGAAATATTTGCGGTAGTAATGCGCTCCCAGGTCTGCGTGCTCTATGAAGTAGTTGCTCTTCCCCTGCAGCTGGATGTTGCTCTCCCTGGGCTCCTCCAGCACAGACACGGCGTCGTTGGGGGTCCGCAGGGTCGACCAGAGCTCCCTTCTGCCAGCCGACCGCCCCAGGCCCACCTGCTCCTCGCCTCCCGTCTCGTTACGGAAGTGCGGACAGCTGAGCAGCAGCTCGTTATCGTTGCCGTCGCCTTCGTCCAGCAGGTCGTCGGCGTTCCCTCCGCTGCCGCCGCCTCCCTGTGCTGGTGAGGCAGGCGTGGACTGGGCGAGGGGGCGGAGCTGGGAGGCAGCCGACGCCCCTGAGGTGATGTTCTTCTTGCGACCGATGCTGTCCCTGTTTGTGGCGACCTCTGTGAGGTCAAACAGGATGCTCTGAACATCGTAGTGGGCAAAGTTCCTCACCCACGCGCCGCCTCCCAGATGGTCGTACGGGCCGGGCTGAGGGATCTGAGGGGGCGTAAGTTTGGACTTTTTACTAAGACCTTCAGGCTTGGGCGGTTTCGCGGGTTTCGGGGAGTCTGCGCCAGACCTGGACAGATCTCGGAAGAATCCATCCGGCTCTGGAAGGTTGCCCTCCAGGCCTAAAAGCAGGAAAGGGTCTTTAAAGCGGAGAGCGTTTGGACTCAGGGGCCCGTGGTTCTCCCTGCTTGGCTCCTGGCCTTGACTTTGTCTCTCCAGCGACGACAGGCTGCCGTACTCCCTGTGCAGATGCCCACCTGAGTCTCCCTGAGGCCCCGTGCCCGTTTTCTCACCTGCTGCTCGGATTACTTTCCCTGACGTTTTCCCAGAGGAGTCCAAGTCTCCCAGGGTTACATCGCTGTTACTTCTTTGCATGATGTGGCCGCGCCCCACCGACCGCAGAGTCAACCCCACGCGGCTCGGAGTGAGGCTGCAGTCTGCATCGGCGCCGTCGCCGGGCCTCCTGGGAGGCCACTCCACCACTCCCGCTTCCCGTTTGTGGTCAAAATTGACGGTGGCGAGGGGCGGGCGCATGTTCTGGCGGCGGAACTTGCGAATGAAGAGGTCGTCTGACTGCATGGTGCCTGAGGAATCAAACCTAATCTGACAATCGTCTCCCTGGAGCTTCCTGCTTAACTCTTCATCCAGGTGTCTGAGGTGCTGGTGTGAAACTGGGATGCTGAGTATGAAAATGGAAAATCCAGCTAAGTGAAAGCGACTATTATTTTTTCATTCACACCACTTAAGATGGATGAACTCTCTCGACCTCTGGGCTCTCATAAGGGCCTCTGTGGGACACCGCACTTTGTCAATGAGTTCTTGAGTGGGAATGATGAAGTCGGAAGGGAAACCGCGCTGTTGGTCGCTGAACGGGTCCATCCACGTGTGCAGATGTGCATTTAGTTTGAGTTAAACATGCGAGGATCATCACTGGAGCCCGTCTCTATGCCCTCTGTGTCGGAGAGCTGCTGCCTTTGTCAAGTGGTCAAACATGGCATCCCCTGGTGTGCACTGCCCAGCGCCTGCAGCCGTCATCCACAGACCACCTGTGTGGAAAACATGCAGAAAAGAAAAACCTGTTTTAGCTTCAGACTCTTTATTAAGATGCTAGAGCGAAACCTTTACCACAAGTGTTTTCACCTCTCAAACTTTTTCACCTTATGTTGCAACCAGAAACCACAAACGCATCAAAATTATTATTTGATCGACCAACACAAAGCAGCAAATAATTGCTTAACTGAGTGGAAAACAAAACATTTTCTGATAAATGAAAACAATCTGAAAACTTGTGTGTGTCCCTTATTTCATCTTTCATCTTCAATCTTTTCTGAGCTTTCCTAGAGACTTTATCCCTCCTATTCTTTACAAAGTAACTTAAGGTCTTGGACCAGATGGAGACTGTCTGTAAATATAAACTTTCAGTTTGATTTAGAGCTAAACCTTGACTCGGTCATTCTTGCTGCAGCTGCATGTTTGGAGTCGTTTTTCTGCTTTAAGGTAAACGTCTGATATCAGGTTTGCAAGTGTCAGACATGTCTTCCTGGTTTATCTTCTGTTTCGCTCCATCCACCTTGCTATCCCACTCATGACGCTGCCACCACCCAGTTCAACTATGAGGGTGATGTTTTTACAGCTGCAGGCGTAGTTAGTTATTCACCAGACCTCTTGTTTTGCATGAAGATTAAAATGAAGATTAAAATGAAGGTTTAATCTTCATTTTTAGCTTTTGGTAAACTACAAACTGGACTTGTTATGGCTTTAGAGCCACCTTTATGAAGGTGGCTTTATTCACCTTCGTAAAGAAAAGTTTTCCCACCTCAACTCTGGGGGAGCTGCAGAGTTACCAGTACTGCTTCTCCAATTAATGATCTCCCTACAGTTTTCCTGGTATAAGCTTCTGCACAGCTTTAACCTGGATCCATTATTTAAAAAATCTCTCATATCCCTGGAAAATACACTTAAACGTATACCAGTGATGTCACAAAATGTGGAAAAAGTTCTCGGGTTGTAAGTGCTTTTGCAAGGCATTGACTATAGAACATAAAGCAAGCGATTCCAGGAAAGCTTTATAAAAAAAAAAAAAAATAAACAAGCACCAGATCCAAACAATACACCAGCAAGCAGCCCTGACATGTGTTTTATTGTGGCGTAATACTCCGCTCCTCTGTTTTCTCGTTATTATTCTTTCCTTTAGTCACTTTCCGCTCCAAAGTTTCCCTAAATAGTTCAAACTTAAAGCTGAGCACATGCTCACAATAGACCTTATTAAAACAGGGGAGGGGGCCCTTCCTGGCTCGCTGACTGTCTGCCAGCACACGAGAAAAATAAGTGCAAGCCGCCTCGCTCCACCACATACGCTTACACACAAACAAACACGGCTGGCGTCTAACTCACCCACCAAACTCTGAAACAGCTCACACACACACTCATTCAGCTCCATGTAGTTTTTGGTGCTTTTAACAGAGTCATTTAAAAACCCACAAAATTGTGCTACAAGTCATAAAATTGTGAGCTTCCCTTTTTTATAAGTGGAACTAAACTCCATGGAGGTTTTAAGAGCAACTTACCCTAAAAGTGGATTGTGAGTTTGGTAAAGATGAGCCTGCTTCTGTCATTATTTGTCACCCGAGCGCCGTCTTTAACCAGACTTACGTCAAGCAGCTCGAGCTGAAGCCTTTTGTCGCTGTCAGTAAGGTACAGGGCTTCTTCCTGTCTGACTTTTTCACATGCATCTTCCTCTTGCTTGCAGCCGTACAGAGCAGGTGCAGAGGTGCAGCGCGGCGACCAGCAAAACGCCCGATGCACACGCATACCCAGCTGCGTCTCTGTCGTCTGACAGGACGGCATGTCAGGGACAAATCTTCTTAAATCACTTTGTTGCTTCTATTTGAGAACTTTTTATTTTTTTAAGAAAGAAGAAAAGCTCCTGTAGGGGGATTAAGTAAACGTATGTCCTCACAAAAAGTACAAACTCACACACAAAAAAAATTCACAGAGTCAAGAGAGGAAGTCACAAGAAATCTTTGCTTCCCTCCATAACTGCTTAAACACTCTATTCATTTCCGCACAGTCAGAGAAAATGTTGGTATTTGTTCATTTTTTCAGTGAAAAGCCATTGAAGAAAGATTGAAGCAGGATGGATCCCAGCGTCTGGAGGGCAGATTGGTTTCAAAACCAAATCGAGAAATGATGATGAGTGCAAAGAGGGGGCCGATATCAGAGGAAATGCACTAGTGAACGCTTTGCTTGAGCTCTTTGCAAGAAATGAATGACTAACAGTTACGACACAGAGACGAAGCACCAACGTCAACAAAGACTAATGCACAACTTTGGGATGAAAGGAAGGCGTTACACCAATAAAAGTCTAGAGCATTTCTTCTCATTCCCTTCTCCCCTGACACACCAACATCTGGTGTCGCCGACTGTCAGGGTTTATCTGCACTCTGCCTCCACGGGGATCACGAATGGCATTAAACTCACTTCCAGCTCTGACCAGCTTCCCTGTCTCTGCTGAAGAAAAGCATCATCAGAGCATGATGATGCCACTACTGTGGCATCACGGGGACGAGCTCTTCAAACTGCACTGCAAAATTATTCACCCCCTTGAGGCTTTTCTTCATCCTGTCATGTTACAGGAACAGACTTTAGTCTACTTTAAAAGCATTTAATGACGCCGCTGACACAAATTAAAGCACAATTGTCAGGTGGGAGTAAAATAATCCAGGATTTTTCGAATTGAAAAGTGTAACACATATTTCTGTTCACCCCCTTTCACTTCGATACCCAAAAATAATATCCGGTGCAACGAATTGCATGGGTTTTTGGACAGAAACAGATACTTAATACCCTACAGATGCCCAGGATGCACATTTTAAGCTTTCACCATGAACAAGCATGACAGGTAAAATGAAAACGTGAATTCACTCACATCATCCGCTCTGTAAGTTTCCTCAATGCCACACAGAGCTGTAAAAATAAACTTTAAGCTTCACTGTTTCTACTCATTACATCAGAGGAATAACTTTTTACATTTTTTTTTTTACAGAAACCAATGAATTACACGGAATAACATTTTATTTGGGACCTTTTAGCTCATCCAGATTTCCTGTATTGTGTGGTTATCCTTCTGACAGGCCAGCAGTCGCTCACAGTGAAAGCTCTGTGCTCCAGCTACATGATGCCAGGGCTTCTTGCGTTGAAAACCCGCTCATGTTTCTCACAAGGAGCTTTCAGATGTTTCTAAACAGCACTACCAGTGCAGACTCATGCAGTTTCTACCAGATTGTAATGCTATGCTGCAGGATGGTGTGTGTGTTTTCACAGTGTTGGTAAAATCACACGGCTCTAAATGCGAGACTCGTGAACCGGGGTTCGTCGGAAGCGATGCTTCTTTGTGGGTTTTTTTCTGCTTCACCGATGATTCATAATGACCAATCAGGTTCATTGCTGATGACGTCAGAATCAGTGACCTCAGCCTGACTTGACTGGAATCATTACAAACGACAATAAGAGAAGAAAATGATGAAGAAATATTATAATCTTGTATTTTAGTGACAGAGAGATTTTTGGTTCCACATGTAACAAGTCTGAAGCAGCAGGTATGATTCTGTAAAGCTGTTGAATAAGTTTATGGCGTCAGTAAGTCGCTGATTCAAACCTTTTTTAATTTGTTTGCGTTGACAGATTGGCTATAAAGATGCTTTTCTTCAATTTGCCTCATGGACAAAGACAGAGAGATAAAAGTACGGGGTAAAAATCCTGTCAACATTTCTTTTTGGCCAAATTTCTCTTATGTTTCAACACGGACATATATTGAAGTCCTGTTTTTACAAAATAAAAACTAGGCAAGGTTAAGACAAAATGTCTGCGCGAGAATTAAAGCCAGAGAGTGAAATGGATATTTTGACTCTTTGTTTTTATCATGCAAGCGTTTCTCAGAAACCCAAACGAAACCGAACCGTGTGGTTTAGAGTAGTGATTCTCAGGCCTCGTCCTGGATGTTTTAAATGCGTCTCTGCTCCAAAACGCCAGAATTAAACGACTGGACTACTTCCTCAGTTCAGTCTTTAATCTAAAAGTTTGTGTCGAAGAGGCAAAACATCAAGAATCGAAGCTGAAAAAAGAAACAGCTGTCGAGAAAGTGCATCAACAAATAAATCTTTGGAAAAATAAACTCAAAGTACATGAAATAAATGTGAAAAATTTGATTTTATAAGCATATCTCACCATTGCTTATAGACTTAGAATTAAGAAGTCAAATTGCTTAATAAATCATCAGATAGATTTGCTTGAAAAACGTGTCTGAGTTCCTGAAACTAATCCAAAAAGTAGCTCCATGTTTTGTTACTTTGGAAAGAAATAATGATAAATTACTTTCCATATATTTAACAAGCCAATCATTCATCTGCTCACCTTCAGTAAGACGTGAGGCCTTCGATTAGATCTTCATTGACCTCGAGCAGCGTTTAGCGCGTAGATATCTTTTTGACTAACCAGAACTTGTCACTGAACAAGTGGTGTGCCAGCTGTAGAGAAGTTTGAGGTATACCTGAAGTACAAAGAGGAAGAGAAAGGTTTTAACTCTGCCCCCTCAGGTTTCTGCTCATCTTTAGCGGCAGCCTCGTGTGGGTAATTCAGCTGAATTTCCCTAATGCGTGTATCAGAGTATCTTCTGAAATGACACAGATATTGCTTCCTCTGGTCTTTTTTTTTAGCTGCTCGGCTTTGTCTTTCAGCTACGCCCCCCGAAATAAAGAGAGACAAAGATTTGCTACTAACCCGAATTTGTGTTTTGTCTTTAAAGAAAAAAGTGCAAATATATCCAGAAGTATGATATTTTTAAGTGTGGATGTTCCTTTCTGATCATGAGATAAGATAAATGCGTGAAGCTGCAACCTGTTCTGATCACATCTTCAAATGCATTTATTTTGTTTTTGCACCAGCCATTTAAAATTCATCAACAAGTGCACAAAAAAGACCAAACCAGTCTCTTTGCAACACTCAGGGTTTAAAAAAAACAACTGGCTTCTCAAAAACATGACGTAATATCGTATGAAATTCTTCACTCAGATCTCATCAGTCACTCCTGACCCTTGTGTGCTGAGCTAAAAAGAAGCCTGTGCACGATCTGCAGCTATCTACTTCCTCTGAATGCAGCTGCAGGCTACAAGTACACATGGCTGACATCATCATTGTGGCAGAGTTGAGTCAGTTTCTAATAAAAGTACCCGCTGCTGAAACTGTGACCCACTGTCCACGCAGAGCGATGCCAGCGAGAAACACAATCGATCGCTCTTTCTCTTTGTACAAAGACGCAAATTCTTCCTCGCTGCGATTATCGCGCACACATGAAGATGTGCTCAATCTATCGAGACAAAATATGCAAGAGTCTTCCTCATCCTCCGAAAGAACCACATTAATTCAATCTGTTCATTATCTTCACCTGCTGAATTCGTTTTCGGGTCGTCGGGGTTTATCTGAGCCCACCCTGGACGGGTCAGAGTTCATCACAGAGCGATCAGAAACACCAGCTCTCTGCACGCATCGAGAGAATCGATGAGTCTCCGCTTAACATGCAGAGGAAAACACCTGGGATTTGAACCCATAACTTTCTTCTTGTGCAGCAGCAGCGCAACATATAATTCTGCTGGACAATTTTTCGAATCTTTAAGTTTCTTTAATCCATCTATTAATTTACCCAGGAAGATGATAAATTTGCAAGGCTGCATTTGTCCACAGGTTGGAAATGTTTTGCTGAAAATGTTACGATCTGTAATCTTTTATAGAAACTTGGACATCCATTATTACTCAGTGCCTTTTCAGTGACTTATAAACATTTTCTGATAACAGAACCGAACACAGTCACTGTATTTACAGGAAATGTTTGAAGTACCTGTTTGCTACATGGGAAAGATTTTGTTTCAATTCAACTTTTGTTATGGATTGACTGCCGGCATTTATGCAAATATTTTGTGCAAATAATCAACAATCTAATCATTTTTAGCTCAAATGAGACACACAGGCGTCACCTCTATTTTATCTCTGTCCCTCTGAAACCAGGAGAAAATTCAGAGGATTTGGAGAATCACACTGAACATTGAGTTTTGTCATTTCCAGTTTATCACTCACTTTTTGTCTTAAACCTCCCACATTACGCCAGTGTGGTTAAAAATTAAACAAACTGAACATTTTTCTTTAGAACGAAGTCAAAGAGAAGTTCATCAAACTGGAAATACTTTTTAAAACTAATTGATGCCAAACAGACTCTTTCAGTGTTTGTCCTTATATATCGTGTTGTTAGAAACAGCAGACCCAGGTTCTCCCGCTCAGTGCAGATCCCACTTTCCTTTTCTCCACAGTAAAGGTCAATGTTGCTACAAAACAAGATACGACTATTTTTTCCAAGTTTTTATAATTTCTTCAATCTTTACATGTTTCTATTCTCAAATCGGGTTCAGCAACCTTGGATTTCAAATCTCGTTTGACTTTTTTTAATCTAAATACCTCAAACATCTTAGACACACAAACAGAAAATGAAAAGGACCCTGGACTGGCATCCTGCTTTTATAAGAACCCCTCTCTGAGTCACAATGAGTCACAATTCAGATAAGATGGGGGTTAATTCAGGAGGATTCTGTTTTTCCTTTTGCTTTATTCTTCTCTTTCTCCATCATAAAGCATTTAAAATGTTCAGCTTTATAACCTCATATTATGTTAACAACTTGCTCTTATTCTCTACAATGGATGATTGTTTTTCCACTGAGGAGATATTATCCCCCATAAGATGCATCAGGTATCAAGTTATGGATTTAAGACTGTAAAAATTGATCTTATACATTCCTGCCTGCTGTGGGTTTTTGTGTATTTAGATGTCTCTTCTGGGCTGAGTGGGATCGCTTTTCATGTTTGGCCATTTTGGTTTAAAAAACAAGCAAAAAACAACCTTGTTGTAATAATATTTAAGTTGCATATACGTCTCTAGCTCACAGCTTTTTTGATTTATGTTTAATCAGAAAAGCTCTCAGCTTTGTGGAGGCTGCTAATTGTGATTAATTAAAAGCAACAAACACAGTTTTTCGCTGGTTTCTTTTTGCCATGCAGTTCATGAATATATATAGAGAAGCTGCTGTTAGCTCAGATCATGCTAACAGGGCCGGGCTCTGTCCCTGGGAAACTTAATAATGAATGAATGAAGGCAGCAGCTTTTAATCCTGCAACTCAGAAAGGAAAACTCGGAAGACAGATAGGATCTAAATGTTGTTTTCCAATGTTTGAGACCCATAAGGAAGAATGATTTCTGCTCAGATCTGAGCCTTATAATACAGACCCGTTCATTCCCTCCACTCAGAGTAGCTTGGTATCAAAATTAGATGAGATTATTCTTCATTTATGAGTGTAAAATAATTAAAAAGTATATAAATAAAGCATAAAAGTATTGGCACTGACTATCTGAATAGTATAAGGAACAAAAGTCAAAATAATCAGTTTTCTCTCAGAGAAACTAAGATTTTGATTAAAGTAAAAAAAAAAAATTCTAACATATTTCTTTGACAGAAATATGTTTGAATTAAATTAAACTGGAGTGATTCCTTGTAGGATCAGACATGCAAATGATTACACATTAGTTTGAGTTAGATCATTTTTGAATGATTTTGAAGAGAATATAAATTATGTACCATATGATACACAAACTGAACTTCTTTCTCATTCTGTAAGATTACCACCAAAAATCCAGTGGATTAAATTGATATTTTGCGTGCGAGACCAACACAAAGTCACACAAATTGATCAAACCCATTTTTCTTGACAACGTAATAAATCTGAAAAGTGCGGCTCCCTTTTATTCTGATTCAGTGCAACCAATTAATCGTCCAATTAGTGGATGCAGATACTTTAATCTCAGGATAAATCCATCTGATCTGTGAAGGCTTCAGGGATTTGTTGGAGAGCATCAGTGAACAAAAACACAAAAACCTGAATTTCTGTTGAGCTTTAGATCCAATATTCCTCAGAGTCTGAATGCAGCAAAATGCGACTCTACAAAGTAAAGCCTGAGGGGGTTGAATACAGGTGCACGCTTCATTACTGTCACATTCAACTATTTGATATTTCAGGGCAAAATATGGAAAAGTTCAAAGAATAGAAATACTTTTGCAAGGCACTGTATTCTTCTTTTTGGTGAAACGGGGAGCCATTTCTGAAAATGAAATCTATTTTTACACACATCTGGGCTTTATTTATTCCGATTGTGCCTCTTTCCCTTCTACCGCCCCGCCTTTGTTCTTCTTGCTCCCGATTCATTTCGAAGGCCATTACTGACCACTGCTAACTGATGACAGCAAGTCCCGCTTCCACATTAAGCCTCGGACAAGGTTAACGAGGCTCTGGTGTAAAACGGACGCAGGCGGATGTCACAGGAGAACAGAGTCAAACACGCGGCGTTTTGGGGAAGTCACGGCCGCTTGACTTCGTCTGTGCCTGCTCATGCAAGTCTGCGTCCTGTGAAACAGGAAGAGATGAGTGACTTTTGAACCCTCAAAGGATGGATGTCGTCATCCACCCTGCACAACACTTCCACACTTTCAGGAGTCCAACGCTGGAGTGTGAATGAGCAGATTGTCTTACATTCAGTCTCTCTACCATGTTATATAATCAAATCAAATCCTCCTGGAAACGTTTGATTTGTAGAAAGATGAAAAAAAAAATCGATGGCTTATGTAGAAAACAGTAAAGCCTTACTAATTTGCGTCACCTCTTTGCAGCCAATAGATATGAAAAGTTTTGCTTTTACCAACTAATACCAGTTTAGTTATGTCACACCAGTTTGGAGCGGTTGTTCTGACCTCATGCCGAGTTGGGAAACATCGCTTTCCTGCACATACAATATTAAGTAAGTGTAACATCAACATGTGTTCATAACTTCTGCTTTAATTCCAACTTAAAACACACAAAAAGTAACCTGAAGAGGTCAGTCGCATCTTGTGTCACTGTCTATCATTATAGTTAAAAGCTGCCTTAACCACAAGGTCTGAATCAACTCCTAACAATGATTGATTTTTGGGAAATTTAATGCCGGGCTCAGTTATTGATCGCACACAACCCTGCAACATCTGAGATCAGGTTGCGTTCCTGCTCTGCCTCTGAGTGTGTGACACTAAACTGCAGCAGATGAAATGCTTTTAGGGGAGTAAATGTGTATTAATGTGGCTGGATGTGATTCAGAAAATGAGTTCACTCTAATGCCCAACATTTTCTCACGGCATCTTCCATCTTCTCTGCTGAAACACTCCTCTCCTCTCGCCTCCCCTCCCAGCACCACCACACTGCGGACAGCTAACTGGGCCAAATCCAGAGGCTCCTAAGTGCTGCACTCTCTCCTTTTTTGTCAAGTGATTTATCTCTCTTTTTAATTCAAGCTGTTTTGCAAAATGTCAGTTTGAGCTATTGATCCCTGCAGACACATAATCCCTGGCAAATAATGCTCAACTGCCTGACAAGGAGATAACTGCCCAAGTGATGAACACCACAGCAGACTTTGGAGAATCTCAGAGAAATCTGTGCTGTGTTTGCTCTTGTTAGCAATAATCCTTCACGCAACATTTGTCAAAGGGCCTGCAATATGTGCATCTGCTGGTAGAACATGTGGGCTGCTTTGTGGTGGCTGCTGCAGGAGAACGCTGGACCTGGATAGCTTGTAAGGCTATCCAGGTCCTTGTATGTCCAAATGAAAGCGGAGTCCAAATTCTTGGAACAAAGTCAAGTTTCTTCCCTGTGCATGTTGGACTCCGTCAGAGCTGCTTCTATGTCATTAAACTTGTTTATGGTGTTAATAGATAAAACCTCAGTCATACGGAGAAAGGTCAGGAACCTCGGCTTTTAGGAGACGGTGGGGTTCTGTTGGAAACTCCAGGCGATGACTGAAAGTGGAGGAGAGGTTCTTAGATGAGTGTAAAGAGGCTGAGATAAAAGTCTTCTCAATCTGAAGTCCTGGTTCTTAAACGGGGAAAAGACGGACTGCCCTCTCCGGGTCAGGGGGTTGGTTCCTGCCTCAAGTGGAGAAGTTCAAGTATCTTGGTGACTTGTTCATAAATGATAATATATTAGAGATGGAGAGATAGATCAGGCTTTGTCTGTCGCTGCAACCGAAGAAAGAAGAGTGCTTTGATTTACTTCCAACCCTAACCTGTTTGAGATGTTGATTATGATTTAAAGAACAAAATCCATCGGACACGCTGCTGAAATGAGCTTCCTCCACAGAAAACAATCTTCTGATCTCACCGCTGAACCAATAACACGTTTTAGTTTGGTCTAAATTAGAGAAGTGCATGACGACGATTCTTAATTGTCATTGCATTGTCATTGTTTTCAATACAACATGACAGGTTACAACATTTCAGGTGCCATGCAGTCAAACTCTTCCCGGTTGGACTGGCCATCTCTGCGATGGCTACACCTGATACCGAGATCAGCATCTGACATGCTGAGGCGTAGGAGGAACGGTAGAGACGTAGAGGATGATTCAAGAAGACAGAAATTGCTGCAACACTCAAAACTAACTATAATAAACGATAAATAATAATAATAATAATCAGGTTTTGTCTCAGTTTTTCCTTCCATAACCACTGATCACTTGATGGATTACAATGAAAGTTCAATGCTTCATACACAAACTAGTTCAGGTGGTCAAGTATTTGCTGAATTATTCAGAAAATAGGTCAGGCTGTAATTTAGGTAAATTCATTAAACCAATACACTCCTACTCAAATACTGCAAAACCTGAGGAGAATTATCATCACATTTGGGACACAAAGCAGTTGTGTTGCTAATGCCAGAGAATATTTCAGTCTCAGAAGCATATAAAGGTCACCCTTAACATAATTTAATTACAGCTGCCTTTCATACGTCACTTAAACAAAGGCAGATTCATGATGGTGCAATTGTCTACTAGGAGCCTTCAGATTCTGCTGCTTCTCCACATCAATAATAAATACCTGAGGTAGTTTAGGTACCTGATCTTCCACTTTGGGGTATTTGAAGGTTTTGCAGGATTGTCCCTCAGAAAGGAGACCCTGGACTTTCTGGAGGGACCATATCACCTTCAGGCCTTTCCTTAAGATTTCCTCCAGACTGAATATGAGGCTGTTGTTACAGACGTCTGGGTTTCCCACCCTGAATCTGTTATCTTCACCTGTTAGCCATGTTTGGACAGATGAATCAAAACTGATTGAATTACTTCCACAGAAACATTTACAGAAGCTCGATAATGATGCATTAATTTGAAACAGGCGCGTTAAAGTGGGGAACATCTAAAACGTGGAGACTATTCTATTAAAAATGCAGCAGCTTATTATTCCTCTCAAATAAAACAATTTCCAGGGGATTTTGTTTCTTTGTAAGCGTGCTATCGCTGGCGTCGTTTCGGAGAAGGGTGTTAATGTCCTAAAAAAGCAGTCTGCTGTGATTGTCATATGTTGAGGCCCCGACTTCTGTTCAGCTCCTAAGTATAACCTGACATCAAGACTTCTGACCAATACATTATTCATAAGGCTGGACGAAAGAGGGCGAGGGTTACTGTCAGATTAATAATTCATGAGCTGGATGGAGCTGATTTGTTATGATTTATATCTAAGTCTGCAGTGGACGTCTCAGAGGATCTCGTGTGTTACAGTAAAACCTGTCTCTGTAAAGGTCACTGGCCGTGTGACGTCGCTCTGCGTCTGGTGCAGTCTCACTTCTTCTTTCGTCTGCCTTTTCAGAAAGAAACAGTTAAGCTACAGAATAGTCAGAGCAAGTTATACTATCCCTTATTGAAGGATTCGTACTTTTTAAACCATTTGAAATAACAGCAACAATCCTCAGTTAGTTTCGTCTGGATTTTACACACACAGAGCAGAGCACAATTGAGAAATAAGAGGAACGATAACATCTGAATCGGAGGCAAATTAGACCAAAACTTAACCTTTCGACCTCTATGCAAAACAGAAAACTGTTCGTAACCCTGAACGCACCATCCTGACTGACAGTGAAGCCGTGGTAGTTGCAGCATTGTGTTTTGGGGATGTTAGAAGCTCCAAAAGAAACCGGGCATTAACGTGCTAGACTGGCCTAGTCAAAGCCTAGACCTAAATTCGACTGAAAATGTGTTCATGCTGCACCTGATCTGTCCTACATCAAACTGTTTTGCATCAAAGAATGAGCAAATATTTCCGTCTGAGTGGAAAGTTTAGAAAGCTTGCAGGGAAAGCATTGTATTTATTGAAATGCAACTTCCTCTTCAAACAATTAGTGGTTATTTCTGAGCTATTCCTGACCTACCGAACATGCCGTTCAGAAGGCACCAAACTCGACATGTTACTGGCTGCTACTTCCTGTGCATCTGAAAATACACCTTGTGGGTAGATCATGAGCGCGGATGAGCAGGCGGAGAGATTTAGGGCTGGAGCGTAGCTGAAAAGTGTTTTTGTGTGCATTTGGTGACTCGTCCGAGCCTCGTATCTGTGGCTCACTGTCCCCACAGAGGCAGGAAGAGCAGCTGTCCTGCTGCGGCCACTCTGCACGCATGTGTGTGTGTGTGTTGGCGGGCATTTGTGACCCTCGAGCTTCATGACTGTAGGCATTATGTTGCGCTCAACGCCTCACTGTTGCTCCACCATCATCTGTGCGAACCCAAAAGAGATTGCTCAATATTGCCTAAACAGCACAGTGAAGCGTTTTCAATCCACCTTGTCTACTTTCAGAGGAAGAGAGGCTGACCTCCTCCACTTCCTCAAAGTCTCTGTCGAGCGCTGAAGTGCAGCCGAGCGTACGCGGGACAGCTGCACGGCCAACACATCTCCGTTCGTCGCTTGTCTTCTTTGTTTACCAGCAAGCCGAACTAAAAACCGTCGCTGCTTCCTTTAAATGAGTGTTGATTATGAGTAAAGGTATCAGCGAAGAGGGGTCGCTCTGTAATGGCTGCCATTTAACTTACAAGCTACATTGGTTCCATCCATGTCCATTATAAGCTCAGTGGGTTCAAATGGCTCTCATTATTTGGGGAAACAGATTGATGTGTCCTGCTGGATTTGCTGGCACTGGTTATTCCTTCTGCTTTTACAGCGAGGAGAGGAAATAGCAGCTTTTCTTCTAACTATACAACTTTAAATGTTTCACAAGAGGAATTATGATTGGGTGTTTCTGGCTATGGAGGTTAAAAGAAAATAAATCTTAGAGAAGCCATCAGAAATCAAGCAAGCTTGGAACAAGCAACCAGCAAAACAAACAAAAAATTACTCACCTGCATGAGAGGAAACATCCAAAATCTAGGCTGTCAATATGAGTTAATGTGACAAATGCATGCTGCTGCAGCTCACTTCTCAGAGCCTTGTGTGAATTGGGTCAACATTGCTGCACCTTTTGACATGTGAAAAAAAAAAAAGGCACAGATCTGTTAACCGGTGACGCAGATGACGGCTGAGTTTTTGCAGCTTTGCTGTGATGGAACATGTTCTGCACATCTGTGGTTTTCGCGTTTGTGTCAGTCTGAGGTTTCTGCACACGAATAGAAAAAGAAGGAAGCAGTAGTACCTGTATGCATGGCTCAGACCTGTCCGTATGTTTAGTTCACTTATTAGTTCTGTCTTAGTGAAAATAACTGAAAAAAGGGAAGTGAAACAGAACTGAAATTCAGAAGCAAAAACAAGAAACCAAAACAGTCCCTCTTCCCCCTGTATGTCACCAAGCTTACATCTTTGCAGTCAGTGTGCTGAGTGTGGTCACCGCTTGGCCTTCGGAACAGGACACAGGACAAAACTGTCTGAAACCGCTCTCACTTCTTTATTAGAAACGCCTTTTTACGTGCAAATGAAACAGTTTGAGAGAGCAACTTCCTCCTCCGCGCTTGTGAGAGAACAAAAGGGGCCGTTCGACGTGAAACCAACGCGGTGACGATCGTTCATATTTCGCACATCGCTCCCAGAATAGCACGCTCTGTGAGAGTATTTTTAAACTGCGATCGCAATGGCATGCCTTCTGCCTTTTTTCAATCTTCATCGACCACGTATTACGACGGAGTGACGTGGCGCCTGGATGAATGGCCAGTCCTGGTTTGCTTTCAGTAGCTCTCAATGCCCCTGAGTGCACTTCTTCAGTAATAGCGGCGAGAACAATGACAAAGAGCCACTGCACCACGAAATGGCTTAACATGAGTATCACACTGCTGAGCGGGACGTGGGGACAGCGTGAACACATTTCTGAAAGTCGTTTTGGTTTGCATAAAAAAACAACAGTCAACATGTAAAAGAATGAGGCAAATAATCTGTGAAATAAAAGAAAATTGAGTTTCTGTGCCATCTCTCTGCGACATTACTGCGGTTTTACAGAAACAACCAATCAGAACCAGGAGGAGGGTCTCAGTGCTGTCAATTAAGATTGTGTATGCGCCTGCTACATGCTGGTACAGCTCCTTTCACACAATGAAGACTGAATGCTCAAGCTAGTTAGCATGGACATCTGTAAACAGTTTTTCTGTAATGTTAAGTTGTTTTTACACCATTAGAACATTACACAAGCTTGATTGACAGCGCTAAGACACTCCTCTTGGCTGGGATTGGTTGTTTCTGACTGAGCGGTGTATTTCTGCAGATGGCAGCAGGACCACAGGGAAGAGGAGCTATTGCAACTTAGTGACACTTTTAACAAATATGCAAAATATACCGAAGATTTTTTTTAATAAAACTTAGGAATTACAGCTTCAAGAACAATAACTATGCTAATAGAACATGATTGACAAGTTTGTCTTCTCATTTCTCAACCAGGCCAAAATGGTTGATAGATTATTTTTCCAGTGTTAAGGCAGTGGCTGTTCCTCCAATGTGTAAGATAGAAAAGTCCAAACATTTTGTCTTGTGCAGACAATGAGGCTTGTAAAATCCCTGAGGGACATTTTAATAGAAAAAGCATCAAGACGGTTATTTTAAAAAGCACAGCAGTAACTCTCCAGGCCTCCACCAATAAGAAAATGGCTGCTGCTGAGTAGATATTCATCATACTTCTTCATCACGGCGCCTTCACCTACACTTTATGTTTCCTCCCACTATTTAGGAGGAAAAACCGATTACAAAAGGACCAATGGCGCATTGGGGCCAGGTAGAGAACAGGGTGAGAGGATTCACCCAGCAGCTCATATCGGAGGCATCCTGCCATCCGATGAGGGGGAGGCTCAGCTCGTCAAGCTGCCTTCCTCACTGTGAGCCCCTACAGGGAGCCTGGCAGGGCGTAGTCACACAAAAAAAAAACTCCTAAAAAAACCACGGATGATATAATGCTGACTCAGCCCAGAGCAAAATCTGCCTAGTAACGTCCCGATATTTAAATCCCACACGATAATCTTGTGCAGCACAAAGTGAAAGCAGACAACTGTGTAGGTTGTAGAAGTCTGGAAAGCAAAGTTTAAGGTTCAGATTCTGGCATCAGATGATGCCAGCATGAATTCATCTGGTCAAGTTTCAGTGCATAGATGCAACAATGAGAACCGTCGGTACATTGACAGTCCTGAGATTACAGGGCTGTAAAAAAAGAGACTTAAAAGAGCTAAAATATCAGCCTTTTAATGTTTTATTGTTTCAGGAAGCAGAAATTTGGTTGGTAGATTTTGTTTTTGACCCACAGCAAAATATCCCAGATACCAGCAAACACTCACTCATTATGGTTCTTCTTTTTATTGGTTTAAGTCTGACATATTATCCTTCTGCAACTCTAGCTATTTATGTTACTAGATATTTATATGCTAATGTATCCTCATTTTCCCTCTTTTAATGGGTTTACTTCGTTTTACCAAGGTTTAGATATCATTCATTTTTTTTTATTTCTCATTTTTTTAGTTTTGCATGTTATGTTTGCCATTTCAACACTTTATGTTTTACTCTGAAATCTCTGGGGAAAAAAGTGCTTAAGAAATAAAGACTGACTAGCAAAAGAAGGTGTAATTTTGCTCTGGTTAAAATAGTATGTTCTTTCATTTAAATCTCATATTGATTGTATAAAACCTCGACCGACAGATATAACGAGTACGGTATATCCGGAAGATGAAACACAAATGGAAAAGCGGATTCAGGGGAGTTGAAAGGTCAATCGAAGAGACCAAATCATCAACTCTCCACCGAAAATGAGCTGCCTGATTTTTCTGCCTCATATTCTTCGCAGAAAGAAGCAACTTTGTCTTTGAAATCCTTTCAAACTGGTCATATTTGCTAGATGTTCTTGTCCATTCGTCTCTCTTTATACTGGCCAGTTATTGTCACCATTTAGCTCCATTTTTTCAGCCAAACTTTTCCCAGGAAAAAGAAGCTTAAAGTCTGATAGTTCAACCAACTTCTGCTCAAGCAATAAACATGTCGAGTTTTGATGTCTGTTCGGTGGAAATTCCTCTGGGGTGTGAATATTACTACTTAATGTGCTGATTTATCTCTGTGTGAACATGGAATTGTAATTTCTCTGAGAATTTGGAGGGACATCAACTCCCATCCATGCAAAAAGCTTAAAATTTCACACTTATGTTTCATATTTTCCTTGCAGCTGAATGAAAATGTTAAAATGACCTTACAGGGTTTTTTCCCAGACTGATGAGCAGCAATAGTTTTTTACCTACATCCACATTTCTCTTTCCTTACTTTGTAAAAGCTAACACACACCCACAGACTCTACAGCAAAACACTGCAGTATTTATGGAGATTTTGTCACTTGCTCACAAATAATTAATTAACTGCATTTAAAAAGCTCCTGGCTGCTAATTTAACTTTTAAATGCAAGGGTAGCAGCAGCAACGCACAATGATTTTCAGATGCAGCCTTTTCTTTTCTTCTTTGGCTCAGAGATGAAAATTATTACTGAATCTGGAAGAGACAGAATCAATTATTTCTCTGACAAACTAAACTCTAAGTTTTCAAGCTGCACTATCGAATTATTAAGAATTTAACATAATAATAATAATCATAATGCAACGTTTCAATCATTAAATGTCTATCAGAATTGAAATTATAGAAAGAGACAAAAGGTCAAATGTAAAAGCAAGACTACTTTCCACTCCATTCAAGAGTCAAAAAAAGGAAAAGAAAAATATCTACACATAATTTATTTTTTAAATCATTTTAAATCAAATGGTTATTTGCATTTTTATTCCTGAAAACTCTCACCTGCCCTTCCCACTAACACAAAGTGCTCTAACTCTCAAAGCCCAGGCTAAAATAATTGGTTGAGGTGATTAGATTACAAAAATAATGAAAACCAATTTAATCTAATTGCCACACTATAATAAGTGGAGTAAATTTCCATCAGTGTGACTTTTAAAACCTCTTTCCTGGGGAGACCTGCAGGCAAAATTTAGGCGTTTAAATGTGAAATGCTAGGAACAAAAAAATCAATTAACTTAGACGTCAAACAAAGACTTTGATTATTTTGGTAATTTACTCATTCAGATTATATTTAGTTCTTATATTTAGCTCTAAAACCATTAAGACGGTTTTATAACCTGGATCCGTTTGGTGAGTAAAACACAGCCTTACAAAAGTATTCAACCCTGTGAACTTTTGAATTTGTCACCAGAAAATTCGATATATTTTATTTTATAGAGCAACAAAACTGGAAGAAAACAAAAGACACGGTTTTTAGAAATATGTGCAGTGGGAAGCTGCAAATTTTTACTTATAAAGGCTTCCTACTTGCCCCAGTTCCATAGAGGGGGGCAGATTTGTGAGGTACAACAAGCAATCATCATCCTGTCAACAATTATTCCAGAGATACAGAAGATCTTAGATCTCTGCTCCTTCTGGGTTTGTTTCTGATTCTCTAATGAACTCTAATGACCAAGCTGGTTTATTTCTGAATGATGGACTGAACAGTGCTGTTTGTCATAAAATTCCAGTAAAACACATCAAAATCTGTAGCTGTAATGCAGCAAAACGTTAAACAAATTCATAAGTAAGGACATATTTACAAGGCAGAGAAATTTCACTGCTTTTGGGTTTGATGCAAAGAGGAAGGCAGGACTATAAATGTCATCAGCAGCAAAATGTAAAGGTCAGTCTGTGTTGTCTGAGCACCATCATGCACTTCATGCTGAAATATTTGTTAGGGTGAGCATCTGCAGGAGGAGAACAAGGTGGATTTTTCAAGTTAAAGTCGACCCTGGTAATCAGAAGAAAAGAATAAACCCTTCCTGTCCTGTCAGCTCAAGCTGCTTTTCATCCCTCAACATGTTGACACCAACCACAGCGAACACCAGCCTGGACAAGGAGTCATGATGCTCAATGTAAATGAAATGGCCCATCCTTTGAGTGCACTGGCTTACATAAGCCGCCGCTGCCTGCCTGCCTGCCTGCCTGCCTGCCTTCCTGCCGCTCAGCTTTTCTTTTTGCAGCCTCTGTAAGGACCCCGTATCCCTGACGCACAGCCCCATGTTTAAACCAGTCAAGGATGAAGAGCCTGACTCCTGCATCCCTCATTTTCTCTGCCACCTTGAAAACAACACCCTGGTCCAGCTCGCGCGTCTCCCTTCCATCGTCGTCTCTGCAAACCATTCCAGACTTGACGGAGCGGGATTTGAAAACGTGAAACATAAGGATGCTCTCTTTGTTATCCCTGCATCTTTCATTCTCTAAGTGCCCCCCCACCCCCCATCCATCCATCCATCCATCCTCCCCCCTGCTCCCTCCACCTTGCCCCTCATCTCTAAATCCTGCAGCCAGAAGCGCTCAAGGTTTCGCGGCGCCTTCTTGACAATGTCATAACACTGGATTTTGAGACAATCGCCTCGTTGGAGGTGCACACAATGGAGGGAGACGGGATAGATGACAGCGTGTTTGTGTGTGTGAAGGGGTAGATGATAAAGGAGGCGATGGAGGGAGGGTGTATTAGTGTCGGAATAGGAGGAGAGGAGGGCAGGCCTGGGATGAAATGCGACAAAGGTTGTGAGGAGCTTTCAAAGGTCCAATGTCGTGAGTGAATGTTGAAGGTCTGATGCGTTTCTCACTGAGGGGATGGTGATTTCCAGGGAGGTGACAGAAACACAAAGGGCATGAGGCAGAGAGGGGGGGTGGAGGGGAGGATGCCTGCTCGTTATTTCGTATCCCCTACATTGTCTTTGAATGGATGGGGAGCCTGCAAGAGCCACACGCGTGCCGATACAGAGGAAACACGGTCCCATCCGTCCAGATTCATGATCAGCACAAAGAGGACGCAGGCGGGCCGGGAGGGAGCGCAGAGAGACGAGGCTTACCTCCACATTTCAGTCCTGCTCGACCCTGCCTTGTTCCATCCTGTTCCTCTCTGCAGACTCGCTCTCCTTCTCTCCCCATGACAGCATTTTTCTGCTATCTATCTCCACGGTGAGGCAGCTCGTTCCTCCCCAGGGCTGTCCTCCCTTCCTCTAAACCAGAAAGGGGGGGAAAAGAAAAAAAAAAAACACAAGAAAGAAGAATCGCGAAATAGCTCGCAGGGCGCACACACACACACACACACCCGCACACACACTTCCCGATCCCCGCGCCTACAGGCGAGCTCCTCTGTGCTGTTTGCTGAAGTCAAGAAGAGGCAGGTTGATTTGTGCTGCCCTCCCTCTTTCTCTCCCTCCTCGCTCTCCATTCACATCACAGCAGAGCCGTCCCCCCTCTTCCTCCGACTCCCTCCCTCTTTCTCTCTCCCTCCTCCTCGTCTCCTTGTCAGAGAGACGGACAGACCGCAGAGGAGAGGAGAGGAGAAAGAGGAGAGGAGGGCCGACACCGCCGTGCAAAGAGGGTCACTTTAAACATTTGCAGAAGCACATGCTCAATAGGCTTAAACAACAACACAAGATGACAAAAAGCAACGTGGTGGATGCTGACGCAATATGCCGAAATCACCACTTCTGCTCATTTGCTCCCATTTGTGGAGAACTTTTTAAAAATAAAAAAAACGCTATATGGTCCCCTGAGACAATCTGGGAATAAAAACCAAGTTGGGTGATGAGGAATGTGTTTCTTAAGGACTCCACAAAACATAAACACTAAAGCATGCTGGGAGAAAATAGCTGCTTATTGTAAGATAATGTTATTTTCATAGCACATTTTCAGCAACAAGCAGTTCACAGAGCTTTACATGAATCAGAAGGAAATGCAAACAAAAAATAAAACAAAAGTACTAAAAACTAAAAGTTTTAAACTAAAAAGTATAAAGTTAAATGTTGGTTTGTTCTCCATCTTCGATTCCTGTTCAGGAAACCAGAATCAAAAGTAGAGAACCAATGTTTGCTTTTTGTTTTTGTTTTTTTTAATTAGTCTGAACTAATGAACATAGCAGAGGCAGAATGATTCTGAGTTCATCCTAACACGGTTTGACTCGGTCAGGACTTGCTGAACCAGAGTTTCAGAGGCAGAGCTGAATATCCAGCTCTTTTTCACATGCAGAGCTAAGAAAAAGTATTTCAGATTCTGTTGCACTAAAATGTTTCAGATTATTTTCAAAGAGAACATAAAAATTTCATTTCATTTCAGAATCAGAACCTTGGTTATACATATCCAAATCAAACCCTGTTCTAGAAAGGAATTGCATCTTATAACATCTTTTGGAGAGATTAGCTAAAATTTACTAAAGGCCATTAGACCTGAACTGTAAAATCAAGGAATCTCCTAAATGGTCTAACAAGATGAAATGGGTTAGAAAATCTCAGAAAGTGTCGCATCATGTCCTGATCGAAAGACATTCAAGAATAGATAAAGTCTTTTGAAGTCAGTTCGTCTGGAAGTGGTTAAAAAGACGTTTCTACGTCTCCAACAATCTGCAGTGAGAACAATTATCCACTGCAGAACCCAAAACATCCAAAGGCAAGCAGACCTCTCTTCACTCATAAGGTTCATGATGCAACCATCAGAAAATGACTGAGCAAAAAAAATGGCACCCTTGGAGAGTTTTGGGATCTTAAAGCAAAAACAAACAAACAAAAAATTCATGGTAGTGGAAAGCCATTTTGATTTGTGGGAAAAGATCATCAAAACAGCAGTTAAATCTATATGTATCAAAATATATGTAATAATCTGAAACATTTAAGTGATAAAAATGAATAAATTATCAGGGTGCAAATACATTTTCCACAACACTGCATATCTAAACCGAGTTTGATTAATTTTGTACAAAGGTCTGGCTTGTAATGTTAAGACCACCTACATGCAGCAAAACTGATGTTTCTGCACACAAGAGATAAAGAGCTGCAGGGGCAAAGGTGAAAGTGGGAGTGTGTGCATCTGTGTGACGGTGTGTTTATTTATAAAGACCTCTGTGTACGTCCTAAGCGTGAGGCCAGTGCGGTTTGAGATCACCACAACACTCAACCTGCTTAGCAGCAATGAGATTACAGGAGTTTAACCCCGTTGTTTTCCGTCATCATCATCATCCAGCACGGCACCGAAAGGAACAACATACCTGCAAATTTGAGCAAATCGTTTGGTGATGCTCAAGGAGAGGATGAGTCACTCTGCTTAACCTCGGCACAGTGTCCGGCACCATCCCCCTAATTACAGCATGGAGGTTCGTCCTGGCCGTAACATATGGCTGTGTGCGTGCGTGTGTGTGTGTGAGTGAGTGTGTTACGAGGTCAACAGCTCCGGTCTGAGGTTGGGGGCAGGGAAGGAGGAGAGGCCTGCCGTGTTGGTGGGGTGTGTCTTGGGGAGATAAGAAAATTAAAGACAGAGGCAGGAGATGATAGTTGAAACAGTTTTCTAACAAACAGGCTCATGTCTTGGTGTGACGATTAATTCCTCGAGGATTCATTTTTAATGTGTTTTAATCAGAGAGGTGATCCTGATTACCTCTGCCTTTTCACTGCTTATATCATAACAAAATGAATCTTACAGACTAAAAGAAATAAAACCAGCATTGACTATAGCATTGATTATTAATCATCACACTGGTCCAACCAACCGTAACACTTCCAGATGATCTCAATATCTACTTTCACGCTGGTGGCATTTTGACCAAAAACATGAATTAACCATCTTTGGTTTTTGAAGGTAAACTTCCCAACAACACTGTCTGATGTTACAGTGACACCATGTGGACATGCTCTTAATAAAATAACAATGGATTCATACATTTAAAGGTATACTTCAAAAAACATTTTTTCTAAAAAGTTACTTTTAGTCATTCCATTTAAAAAGCAAAATTCATGTTAAAAAGACATCACTGTTATATTTCAAGCAATTATTTCTGCTAACTTTGACATTTCAGGCTTTCAGCTAACAGAGTAAAACATTGAGATGCATTGAAAAGCATCATTTACTGTACAGTTTATCTGGTATCTGGTTGAGGTTCCCTTTGAAACTTGATTTCAAGATAAAATTGTTTACTTACCTCCTTAAAATGGAGGTTGCAAAACTAAGCAACAGCTCATCTCCTCCTCTGCAGCCCAGGTAAGATGGTTATGATATCGTCTCTGGATCAGAACTGGTTTAATGCAATAGTAGTGAACTTATAATGGTTCCTGAAGTCGAACTCCAGCTGGACCAATTCAGATCTAACAAAATCTATTGATAAGGCTTGGCATCAATAATCTTCTCAAGAATGCGGGTTGTTCCTGTTGAGCAACTTTTCCTTTAATTTTCTTCCTCCATTTCCAGCTTTTTTTTTTTTAATTTGTGGCTTTCCACTTACCATCCATATTGTGATAGTGACATATTTGTGTAAACTTTTGTTGGTCTTCTAATTTTGTGAGAAATTAAATTAAGGTCTTCCGATCAATGTAGTGGGAATACCATCTCAATAAATCAGAGATGATAATTTATTGAGTCCAGCTCAATAAACTGGAGCGAATATGTGGGGAAGCAGAGATGCTACTCAAACTTCACATAAACCAGTAAAATACTAAACTTGTCAAAATGTCAAACTTCATGAAGAAAACTAATTGCTTTCTGTTAAGGTTAAATTTATTCGCTATAGCTCTATAGATCGGGTTGCGTGACCTTTTATCCAGTATTTGTTCCAAACTTGAGCATCCGCCATTCTTTGCTTTAACGCAGCAATTAATAGTTAACTCAATTCTGCCTTCTAGTGGGCAAGTGAGTTTCTCTGGTGAAAGATTAACTTCTTCTGCAAAAAACCTGATTTTCAGCTCAACATTTTTTTAACACAAGCGATCCGCCCTGCAGAAACCACAAGATCTGCTTACATCTGATGAGGAGGATATACAAAAAATTTTTTTAAAAATGGTTGAATATACACCATTAAAGACGCTTGTATGATTTTTAGGACATTTTTTATGAATTCAACAAGGTTTCCATATCAAATGTTCAAATGACACTAAAGTGTTGCACACTTAAAGATATACCAAGTATTTTAACAGGACAAATTCACCTTTTTTTCCACATGTAAACATTAAAACAAGTTTATCACAATTCTTTCGTGTTGTGCAGCCTGTTAGATAAGAGTTAAAAATAAAGGAACTGTACAATAATTTTACATTCCTCTAACAGTTCTGCATGGCTTCTGTCTTCAGTATTTACAGTCTCCAGTAACAGATTTAACTGAGGGAAAATATTTTGTGACACAGGATGTGAATACAAAAAAAAAAAAAAATAAATCTTAATGATCAGCACACAGCAGCATTTGTACTTCTGCCTATTTAAAAATAGGGTAATAAAAAACAGAACTAGGTCTGTGATAAACCTGAATAATCATGTTGGTTTATACAAATATTTACAGAGGATGTGAAGAATAGATATTTTTCAAATTGCCATCGTTACAAGAACACTATACTTATAGGCTGGTATCAAAAAAAAAAAGCCTACAAGGAACTTATTTAAAATTTCAGGCACTCAGAGAACCACAAATGGGAATTATTTTGACTGAGAATTATACTGGGCATGTATCTTATTCTGTAAATTCAATCCATTACTCTAAATTTTAGCAACAGACTGAAATTTGTGAGTTTTTCCCCTCCTTTACCCACAAGGACAGATTAGAGATCCTGCAGCCTGGCTGCTTTTTAAAAGGAAATAATGTCACTTAAACTGAAATAGTAAAATAATATTTTGTTTTTGTGTGTGGAGCACATTGTTTAATCAGAGCACAATGGAATACTGTTAAACTATGCTACATTTGAAAAACCAAAAGATGTGTTTCTGTTGTTGGATCATTTTTAAAGCCTTTCCAGGACAAATAACTTGGTTGATAACATCCACACTTGAAATATGGAAAAAGATGTTGACCAAAAGATCAAATAATAATTATAATTTCAAGTTTAAAAAAAACAAAAAAACCCAAAACAACAACATGGAGTTGTGAATAAATATTTAACTTTTAAGCTAAAACTATAAATGCCCACATTGGACAGCTTGAACGTTTCCAATGTCAGGTTTTAATTTTACATTATTAAACAAACAACTTCAGTCTCTTTAAACGCACCATTTTGGTTAATTACCAGCAATGTTTCCACAGTGAAGAGCGCCAAGTTTTGTTACGTCGTTACTCATTTCCAAGAACGTACAAATATATTAATCAATAAACGATGAGAGCTGCGAACCAAAGCTTATGCATCTCAAGTAAGTCCATGTTCCACTGTATATCTGAAGAGAAGTCCAAGAATGATAAAAAAAAACTTGATCTGATCCAACACTTTGCTCCATTACTGCTGTCCAGGTTTGAGGGTTCAGTGAAGAGGAAGCTGATTTTTTTTTTGTTTGTTTGTTTGTTTGTTTTACCACTTTCCTCTTTTGCTCCAGTCCTTTGGAGTGAAGTGGAGACATTTCGGGTCGATGCGCAGGTGCCTTTTCTGCATGGCTTTCTCATGTCCGTCCACAATGTCCTCAGAGAGAGTCAGGATGTACTGACCCTGGAGCAGAGAACGGCGTTATTTACATGTTTACATCACAGCCTCCATGCTTATATAATGCAGCCCTGCAATATTTTAACTGTTTTCTTTCAGAAATGGGACCAGAATCTCAATAAGTCTCTTAATATTGCTGTACTTTGATTTTTTTAATATATATATATATATATATATATATATATATATATATATATATATATATAATGCAACTTAAAACAAAAAAAAATCATCATTGATATTTGGAGAGTAATACCTGACGTCCAAATGGCTACCAGCAGCATCAGCCAAAATAAAACTTGCATTTTGTAAAATGCAAGTCGGAGAAATCTCCATTGATGGAGATCAGATTTTCATTCAGGCACAACTGGGACACCAGGTTGTTAAAAGTATAAAAAACGACTCCAAAGTGAACTGAGCATTAATTTATTTTATATTTAAAATGTGGGCACAGTCGTATTTAAAATGATTACAACAGACCTTTTTCAAATAGTTATAGTGTTTAATCTATCAAAGTTTTGGCTGTTTCTGCTTTTATTACTTCATTCATTTTTTTTAATCCAGTCAGTTCTATATTTTCTACTGTTATTAATATGATAAAATCTAATTATTTTAGAAATTCAAATGCATTATGTTTTTTTACTGCTGGCCAATGTAAATAATAAAACCCATATATTTTTTCTATTTATTTTTTCTTAACTGAATGTACCGAAAACATTGGGTTTAATAAAACCGTTGCAAACTGTAAAGAAGCATCATTATTTTTGCATTGGTAGATTCTGATCTCTCACCTTGTAGTAGTTGATCAGGTTGAGGTACTGGAGCGTTGAAATGACATCTTCCTTCTTTATACTAGTGATTTCGCTGATCTCACTGTAGAACAGACAAATTATTACATTATTGTTCTGGAAGAGATTCCATGGCCAAATGTTCACAACTTCTGCATACTTTATGGTTATCTGGGGTCGTTCTCCGTTTTCAGGTTTAAGGTCCATGAGAATTTCTAGGATCGTTTGGGACCAATAGGAACGATACGACAAAAGGCCGAGATCAGACAGCGGCTTCTCCGGAGTTCCCGTCTTCCCCTCCACCTTCGACAACTCGTAACCTAGTGAATAAAACAGTTAATCATAAAAATAGTTTTGAATTATAACAGCGCTTTCCCTTCAGACTTACTGAACTCGATGAGCAGCTTCCCGTAGCCTCTGCGCTGGTAGGGCGGTAACGTCAGGATACAAGCAACGTTATAATCTTCCGTCGACTCTTTTTCCTGAAAACACAGAATTGAAGCTCATCTTTGGCAGCCAGAGATTAAATGTTTCCTGGTGAGCATGAATGAACTTTACACCCAGTTATCTCGGGTTAAATGTGATAATCTGCGTACCTTAGAGAAGTAGCCGACTATGTGGAAGCCTTTGGAGTCATACTCCGTCATTACATAGAAGAGGAAAGGGTCTGTGTCGTAATACAATGTTTTGTGGTCCAGGAAACACTTTGCCAGTAAACACAAGTTTTGGGAGTAATTCTGAAAAAGTGAAAAAGACAAATGTGAACAGGTGGGGAAGAATATAAATAAACTTATCGGTGAAGCACAGGTATAACAATTGTTACTTTGTTTTTCCTGCCGTCAATCTCAAAGAAAGAGATGGTGCCCTTGCGGTAGATCTCATTGCCAGGAGGATGTCTTAAATTACATTTAGTCTGGAAAGAAAAAGAAAAAACAATGAGCACAACACGTTTCACATAGTTAAGTAATATACAGAACTTTCAGTCTTGCTCTAATTGATAAATAAAATCATTAATTTGCTGCTGTTTGCTTTTTTTCCCAGTATTCTGAATTTAACTCCACCTATTTTGCCATAAACTCTGCCCAACTTCCCCACAGCATGATGCAGCCAACACCGTGCTACACAGGGTCAGAGTAATGTGCAAACAGCATTCTGTGGCGAACAACTGCTCCGGATTTTACTTTGCAGTATCAGAGTACAGGATGGTAATAAATGCATGATTTAGTTTTTTACTGCTTAACTGTGCAGATCTGTGCTGGGAAGAATTCAAGTGTTGCCAATACTTTTCCAATGCACTGTGCTACCAGTGAGAACGTCACAAAGAAATTCTTACCAAATGCCTCTGAAGACACTTGAGGCTTTTGAGGTATTTCAGACAGAATTCACAGAGGTAGAGGATGGGCAACGTGGTGAGTTCCTGTGGGTACGGTGAGAAGTACCAGGGCTTCAGTCTGTGTCGGCCCAGCTCTATGCACTCGATGTTTTTCATGCGCGTGACGATGTCATCGTGGCTCCGGTCCGACACCAGACTGCCGGTCATCCGCGGGGCGCTCGGGATGCCGTCTGAGCTGTCCTGAGAATCCTGACGTGGAAAAATAGAGATTGTAGATGCAGTTAACCCAAAGTCACATTAAGATCAAATAAGCAATTATTTTTGTATTAGAGTTCAGATTGGGATCATTCAGTTTCCTTTAATCAACATGAGCCAGAAGCAGTAAACTAGGGTCAGAGGTAAGCGCCACCTCTGTTTTATTGGACCCACTATGACACAGCTCAATTTGGACACCAACACACAATCAATGGGCAATAGTAGGAAATCCAACAGACCTCTGGTGGCGGTAGGAACACACTGGCACTTTGAGGCTTGTTGTACTGCAAAACCTTTATCATCTAGCAGAAAAAGACACAAAAACATGGACTTTTGGAAACTAATGAAGGGAATAAAATGTTTCATTTCACACTGAAAGCTTTGGTTAAGGATCACTTTTGAATGTCGAACACGTTTTCTACAATCCAGTGTGAATTCATAGTGAGTCTGCCATGCAGACTGCTAATCATGGATAACCACAGATTGCATAATGAATGCATAAAAAGGTCTGTTATTAAACACAATGGAAGATCAGTCTGAAAAAGCCTGAGGAGTTGCTTGGCTTAAAGGGGGAAAATGTTGACATGAAATAAATAAAGGTTTGACTTCTGAAATATCCTTCCCCCATTAAAAAATGTTACTGCTATCGGTGAAAGACACCAGTTTTTCTCATTAAAACACACAAAATTATTGATTTTTTTTTTAATGATGTGTTAAATGTTTTTTAAAGATGGCTTCTGGTTTTTCCAGTCAGAAATGAAAAAGGAAACAAAAACTGATAGAGACATTAGAAGACAAAGAAAATCTGCCTGTAGAGTGAAAATATATCAGCCACATACCTCATCTGGGACCCCACAGTTAGCTTTCCTTTTTCTCCCAGGCTGAGCAGGTATGAGGCGCCGGGCGGTGCCATTCTGAAGAAAGAAAGGCAAAAAAGGCTTAGAAAACACCCCCCAACAAAACATAACGCCGAAACAAAATGAAGTCGTTCCTACCGTTGTCAGCGAGGAGAGCTGTTCGTGATCCTCTCTGGACTTGAAGGTGGTGGCTTCTCTGACAGCAGGAAAAACAGCCGCCTGAGAAGCCTCGGCTGAAGTTGGTAGAGAGGGCACAGGGGTCACGGGGGGAACCTGCGTCACCAGGGGAACGCTCTCTACTTTCCTCTTCTGCAGTAAACAAACAGACTTTCAGCTTTAAATCAACCAAATCACTTCCTTTGTTCAAAAAAATACATTTGGCATCATACAGCTGAAACCAGGTGCCTGCATAGACTAAAAAAAAAACAAAAAAAAAATTCTAAATGATAACACCAGTATTTTTAAACTTCTCACAATAGTTTATTATTTTGTTCCGTGTTGCTTTGTCAGTGATGGCTTTTTTCACAGAGTCATTTTACTGTGGATAGAGACAGCATCACAAGGTCTTTTGTTCTGGAAATGATTAAACACATTTCATACAAAAACATGTTCATCTTGTTTCCTTCCTGAATGGTTTGATCAATAATAATGCTGTTTATTTTTCCTTATAATTGTTTTGATGGATGAATGTGGCACCGTCATGAATCTGGAAATTGTACCCAAGGACCAACCAGTTTTGTGGATGTTCACAATTCTCTACCTGGTATGTTGGCTGATTTATTTTATTCTTTCCCACGTGGTTAGAAAACGAAACAGTGTTTAAGGTGTTTCCTTAAAATACTTCCACAGTCATCTCAGTCGTTTCCCAAAGTATTTAAACAAACAGCAATCTCAGCAAAGGTAAACTTTAAAATGTGAAAAAATGTATTCTATGAAAAATAATCTTTGGCATTTAGCAAATAATATAGGCAATGAGCTAAAACATGAAAGATTTATTTCAGCAACCTTCAAGCAATAAAACAATCCTTTAAACCTGAATGCAAAACCTGAATTCCTGTTCAAATAAATGAGAACCATTCATATAAGATTTACAAATCTGGGTATTTGAATAACTGAGATATATTCTTCATATTTCCTTTGCATCTAGATTCATTTGCAAATTTAAGAACATGGTTGTGCAGTCAGAGAGAAACATTAAGATCAGGTTTAATGTTAAGTACCGGCGTGGGGAGCGTTTTGCCTCTGGATGGGGGTGTGGCAGATGGTAGGTTGAGATCTAGACTCTTTCTCTGAACACATAGGAAGAGAAGGAAGGGATTAAACTGACATCCATATTTGCTCCCATATTAGTACGCAGCTTATGTAAACAGTTAACAGCAAAACAATGCCTAAAATGACTTTGACAGCCTTGGTAGTAAAAAGGATTTTTACACACAGGTCTGTTCAAACAGTCCTGCTTTGTTTGGCTTGATGCTGAGGTAGATTACCTGTTTCTTCTGTAAAGCGGGGTCAGTATCTGTTTCTCTTCTTTCACTCACCTCACAGGAGAAAAGCAAACAGATGTTAAGGGCTTAGACAGGCAGAAAGTGGGCAGACTGAATTTGTTTTATTTTTTCCAAAGCAAAGATTTACAAGAAAATCATAGTGGACACAAAGGCATAAAAATAATTTTCATTGTGTATGTCTTGATTGGTTATTAAAGCAGAGTCAGTGGACATTACACATAGAAATTGTGTGATTTTTTTTTTTTAGAATCAAAGAGAAAAGTTAGAATCTAGAACCACTTACCATTTGTAGGAAAACTGTTTTACAGCCTCAAACACAACAAATCTAAAAGCATTTACAACACAGGGAACTTTTTCCCTCATTTTTTACATTACCATCATCATTTTCTGATTAACCAATGCACAGCATTGCACAACTGAAAACATGACTGTAACATTTTAAAAAAGTAATCTGAAATGTGAGGAGAACGTCTGTACTTCACCCTTGAAATCAACAAGGGTTCTTTTATTCATTACATACATTTATAATGTTAGAACGCTTCACTTATAAAAGTCAAATGTTGTCTTTTCGACACCCTAACCCATAACCTGATTATATGAATGATAAAAGTATTCAAGTTTCTTTAAACTTCAATATCCACAAGTTTTAGATAAGATTGTCCCTGTTTTAAAGTTAGTCTGTGGTTAGATTTAATTTTATATTTTGGGCAAGATGCTGAATGAAACTGAAGCGTTTTGAAGAACTTTAAGTACAATATATGTATTCTGCCCACCATCAGACTTAACATCTGTTTGCTTCACTGCCACACTCTGTGCTCTCATTTACTGCATTTTAACAAAGCCTCCAATAAAACCCACAATATGCACACTTTGATCAGTTTCTGGTATCAGACAACAGAAAGTGATTAAAAGGAGGAGCAAAATGTGAGGGTTAAGCTAGCAATAATGAAGAGTTTTCAAACTCATAAAACACAGAAAAAGGAGCAAAGCTACATGGTGAGTGCAAGAACAAATAAAACTACTTAAAGCTTTACAGATTAAACTAACTATCTGCTAATTTAGAAATCATCTTGTTAATTAAAAAGTTGGAATTGTGCAATACGACTGGCCTGGGTTGAGTATCTGTTGACACTTGTTGTGAATTGGTGCCATTCGTAAACTGAATTTAACAGATCCTGTTCTTGTTTTGGATGGTAAAAGTTTATATTTGAATGATGGGTTAGTGATGAGTAAATTCAAGCAGCTGATCATTGGTGAAACATTACATCACATATCCTAGATTAAATGAACAAAGCTTTGATAAAAATAAATCTCATAGAAGTTCCCACAAATCTAAACGTAAGCTCTGAGACGAATATGTGTTGTTGCACACACTTACCACCTCTCTCTCTGGTGAACTGGGACGGGAGCCCGACAGACCGTTCTTTGTGGGTGTTTTAGCTTCTTTCTTTGGAAACTGAAGCTTCTTCATGTCCAGCCTGTCCGTTGTGACCCACTCATCCAGGCGCTTATTAACTGTGACACGATAAAATCAATATAGGGAGGGAAACAACTGCTATGCAATGCAGAAATCTCACAGATATTCAAAGCATAAGCAGGAAATGTCTATTACCAAAAGAATTCTGAAAACTTTTTCTTCAAAAACAAAATCTTAGCACTAAAAAAATGCCTTGTTTTAGTGAATGTAGTTGACAAATTTACTCAGGGGAGGACTTTTCAGTAACTCTAAGCACTTATGGGTGACAGATAAAACATTGTTTGAAAGTGTAGTTTGTTTAAAAAACAAAAGGCTTTACTTACAGTCAATGTAGTGGACATAGTAGAGCTTTCTCCCAGAAACTTCCTTCACACTTAAAATCTCAGCCAGTGCTGCAAGAAAAGCAGAAAAACATTCAACTGAATCTAAGCCCGCATCAACAAATTGTGTTTTTCCATCGTCCAATAACTGTCAATAAGAGGCACATTAAAGTTTTCAAAGAAATTTGCGGTCAAAATAAACAAATTTATATGGAAGGCCATCAGAAGGACTTTAAAAGCAGTATGGATTAGTCAACTACCCTGATGACTTTTCAAGGTTACATATATATACCTCTCAATAAGATCAAAATAAGATCTTCCTGATCTTATTTTAAAAATATAGTTCAATGGATTATTGTAGCGGGATGTAAGGTTGAAAATAGAGAAAAAACAAAATCTATATATAAATCTAGACAATTTTCTCATTGCTTTTCAGTTTTATTTTGAGAAAGAGATTTATTTATCTCTCACAAAATATTAATTATTTTACCGGATACTTTTGTATTTTCCATTGCTGGACAAGGAAGGAGACGACTTCAAATTGCAGTGCAAATGAGTTTATGTTTAGCAATCAAACATTTACAACATAAGCTTTACGAAGATGTCTTTTTAAATTATTAATTCCAGTCGAATAATGACAAATATATCCATCTAAGTACAGTTGTTTTTATCTTAACTCTGCAGTTTAACCACTTAACTGATCTATTCAGCTTTCAGTAGCATTGTTTTTATAACTAACTCGCCGATGAGATGACACATTATGTGTGTGAAATAATAAAAGTGACTTAGAGAAGGGCGTCCAGATATCCCCACCATACATCAGAGTGTAACCTGTATTCTGAACGTGAAGCTCGGCGCTTTAACCTGAGGCCGTGTGTTTGTGTCCGTTAACAACAACCAGCTGAGGCTCGGTACTTAGCGTTAGCTTCTAACAACACTTACGCCATTCGTCTTCATGTTCTTGGTTTTTACGAAGCACCGGGAGGCGACAGCCTTCCACAATCTCCACCTGAGTACCACAGGAAATTATTTAACAGCCTAACAACGCGCAGTGTCATTGAATAACATTGTTTATTTGGAGAACCTACCGAAGACGAGTTGTCCGCCATTTTCGTCATCTGTGAGTGTCGGCAGCAGGGAGTTGTGGGAAAATGCCGGTCTACGTCAAAGATGAAATACGCAACAAGATAGTTCTGCAGACAACAAAGCGGAAATGGCAACGTTTTAGGGCGGAAGCGAGCGGAAAGAGCTGTTGAGTCAAAGAGTGCAACTCATAAAAGAGTGAGAACAAAATAACGTTTAGGGTGAGCTGTCGGAACGTTTTAAAAAGCTACAAAAACTTTCACAAGCAAGGATATATATGTACATCCAAAAATACGTACAAAAACTGATGAGTCAAATTTAATTAGAAATTATTAATATTAAATTATAATAAAGTTATTTTACTTTTGAACAGTTTGATTCTACGTACGATTCAGTACGTAGTTAATTTCTACTCATTTATACAAATTCACTGTATCTCCAGCCGAATTATTTTAAATTGCTGTTTTTTTCTGGAGGTTGAAATCATTGCCCCAGTCTTTAGCCCTCTAACAGGTTTTCTTCCAAGATTTTCTTGAATATTCTGCCCACCTTTCTATCAGCTGCAAAAAGCATCCATACAGCAGATTTCCCCCACAAAATGTCACTTTGGGGTTACTGTGTTCAGGGTGGCATGTAAATTAATGTAAGTTAAATAAGTTTTGCCCTGATCCGTAAAGTCAATTTTTAAGGGGTACTATTCTCTGCTCTTTGTGTGAGAATGTAAGGTATTTTATTCTGCATTTGGTTGTGGAAAAGGGAGCAGAAGGAGAAGCTAGGAAACTTCCTTTTAATATAAAATTTACAAAAGTAATTGCATTGCTCTGCTCTGAGTGCAGAAAATGCAGATTTTCTTTAAGAAGCTTTTCTTTAGTTCACCACTTTCAGAATCTCCCAGAGATAATGATTATGACTGAGCTGCTTCTCTTCTCTTAATAACTCCATTACATGCACTGGTGGAAGCTCTCGAGTCTCTCTCATACCACTACATTATTTACGCCTGCAATTAAATGATTCCACATTAACCTATACAATGAAGCCATTCTGCAGCTCAACAAACACCAGACTATTCTTCCTCTTCAGTGTGACTACATGAATGGTGAGCAAAGTAACCTCAAAAGACAAGGCCAAGCGATTTATCGTTAGGGACACATGGCATTAAGTGAACAATCACTCTGGTTGCAAATCACCCACAAAGAGCACAGGCAAAGGTTATAAATTATCTTTATTATAATCCTTGGAACAGCATTCAGTATACAGGACTTGCGATTGTTGACAAATGATAAATTAAGCTGCAGATAATAAATTATATTAGAGGGAAAAAAACATTTTTAAACGAGTGGGAAAATAAAGCACAGTTGTATCACTTGCTTTGTAAAGCTCTTTGTAAGAATAGCCTGAATATTGTTTCCATGCATGAAGGAGTGCATTGTTTGGCTTCTGAATAAAAATGTATGAAATGTTTAACAGAGGAAACTAAAAGAAAAGAAGACACAGTTGGCTGCATCATCAAAGCACAAGTTCAATAAAATTATTTAGCTTCTGCTATTTTGAAACCATGTTTAGCGAGGAGATTCATCAAGCCACTTGCCACTTGGAGTAGACTCCAATTTCCAAACTTTGGTGCACAAAAATTAGAAAGTTTTACTTTGTTGAAATAGCAGAATGAAATTTTCTAAAGCCATTTAAAATACTTATTATTGACACCTTTTTCATGCTAGTCTCTTTCCAACCAGACTGAGTTTGAAGTGTAGTAAAAATGTTTAAAATGCCACGGTTTTTCAGGCAGCAACCATCTGCTTAAAGTCAACCACCTTCCATCAAGGACTTAATGATAAATGAATGAGGAAAACCAGAAACAAGAAAATACACCATGCTTCTTACAGAAGTGTCACAGTTCCCATTTCATAAAGTTAAAAATAGCTTTGGATGATTATTGCACATAATGAAACCAACAGGAAGATCAGACTTCTAAAGTGTCTAAAGCAACAGCAGGGGGAGGTATTACTCTAAAAACATCACAAAGTTAACTATTGCTGTCAGAAACAAGCCTGCTGCTGCTCGCATCTCTCTCTCTCTTATTCAGCTGCTTCTTCAGCTACATATTGATACAAGGGATGTCCCGATCCAGTTCCAAATATTGGTTTTCCCAGGATTTTTTAATGTTTGGGCCGTGGATAACCAATCTCATTTTTTTCACTCTTTATAAAGACTTGGTGACAAAGATTGTTGCAGTTTCCTGTCTGCATCATGTGACCTGCTATGGGCGCTGTCTTCAGACAGATGAGCAGCTAAATATTGATCGTTAAACACTGACCCTATGAAAGTAAAACCATAAGTTTTTAACTCAGGGGGACAATTTTTTCTGTAAGTTTTGCCTGCATGCAATTACTTGGAACCAAAATGTTTTTCAGCAATTTGTATATGATCGAAACAAACTAAAACCACTGAAATATGTTATTAATCTATCTATCAACATAGAGAGTATCAAAACAATAAAAATGCTATGATTAGCCAAGCTTTTCAACAAATTGCAACACGTAGAAACACTGTCAGCAGGAATTTGATCTACGTTTATTCAATACTTTTTATATGTCTATAAGTCAGATATTCACATAAAACAGATGTCAAGGAAATTACAGAGTCCAGCTAATAAATTCACAAAGCAGAAAAACAATGTTCTCTTTAGGTTTTGTCTGCTCCGTATTAAATGAAACGTCACTGAAATACGTTGAGTCAATATAACATATTTCAGTGTCTGTCAAAACACTTTAGCATCTAGCTAACTGCTCTACACAGGAGCAAGAAGTGAGTTTATTTAGTTGCAATGAAGAAACTTGTTGGGCAAATCTGTTGCGGTGACGAAAGAAAACAGATGATAGGGTTTCCAGAAAATTAGGTTTTGCTATCTTTTAAAGCTACCGATTTTCACAAACATTCATAATGTTGATTTTACTGAAGCATCTGTCTGGGGTTTGGTGTCTGCGACTGCCTAGTCTTAAATAACTGATCGGCATTGGGGACCAAAAGACCTGATCGGGACATCCCTACTTGGTACATTTGTTTGACAGCTCAATGCCCATGTCTCATCCCGACATATTTCAAACATTTATATTTTCCCTTGCCACTCCTGATACCTCCTATTTTTAGATTTCTGAACAAGTGCACGTTTAATTAAATATATTCTACATCTTTTCAGCAGCAAGCAGATTTAAATCTCCTCACCAACCAAACACATTGGGAGAAGAAATGAAATCGCCATAGAAACCCTGCTTTAGGAAGTTAATCCTAGACTTGTGCGCCATTCCTCATACTTTCAAGCAGCGCGTTCCTCAGATACATCAACATAAAATACAAAGTAATAAAAAAAGAATAAACATATACTTAAAAGTGCTAATGTACATTTGTTTACAGCATGACATATATTCACTGTACAATCACTGATTATATGCTCACATCATGTTATGCATCATTATAAGGATTACTAAGTAGCATAGTTTAAGTAAGAAATAATTCATAGCAAGTTTATTGGAAAATATTTGCATTGCCGTGTGACGAGGAGAGGCTCTTTTAAACAAGGTAAGAGTGTTTGTAGGTGTTTCTGTGTGTGCACATGTATATTTGTGTGTGACGACCTCCACACCGTAGGTACATTGACATAAGACATATGTTCCAACAAGAAGCAGAGGAAACTCAAATCATTCTAGTTCAGAGGCACAAAAAACGCCCAGCCAGCATTTCAAGTATCTAGCATTGCTTTTGAACAACACACTTTTTTTTTTATTTAACAGCAAAGCAGAAAGAAAGATGAGGAAAGGAGACAGGAGGTTATTTTCTTTTTAAAGATAAGGGACGAGAGGCATACAACAAGTGGAAACGAGCATTTTAAAGAAGATTAGTGTCAAAACTATGCAACCTGATGGACAAACATTATGTCTGTACACATAGTTTAAACTATTGCACTTTGTCTGCAGCATCATTCACTCAACTCCTTGAATCAGGTTGGAAACTCACTTACTCATTTGGCTCCCAGCTCGGTCAATGTTTCCTTTGTCATGGCAAAAACAAACATTAAGGAACAAGTCGGGACTCTTAGGGCTGGTCGCAGGATGAATGTCAGTTTGTTACTTATAAGACACGCATTTTGCAAACAGTTCATCCAGGCTTTAATGCTCCACCACCACCCATGGTGGGGCAGAAGGCCTGTGAAAATGATCTACACTCGAAAGCAAATGTAAGTCATCCAATGGCAGTTGGAAGTCTGCATGTTAAGTGTCCAGGTACAGGTATCTGAAAAGATTGTTCCAAAAGAGAAGTACAAGACACGCAAATGTTTCCTCCCGTGGAAAGTTTTCCAATCATCTGACAGGAATGAGAGGGAACCTATTCTGAACTCTTCAACTTGACTGATTGGACGCCATTTAGAATGATTATGACGTGGACTGAGTTACCTTTTAGGCACTGAACCATTACAAGTCACTGGACCTTCCTGTTCCAGTAGGATTAGCATCTCTCTTTGTTAGCTTCTTAGTCATATCACAATTTTCTTGAGGGCAAAATATAAAAAAATTCAACTTTCTTGCATTACTGAAACATGCTTCAGGTTAATTTATTGGGCATTTGTGCCGTCAGAGCGTTTTGGGGGAGGGTTAAGGTGAGCTGAGAAAGACCACCATCTTGAAACAGGCTTACGATGTGGAGAAACATTTCCCAGTCCAAGCAACTTCCATCCATGTGTTTGGATAATGGTGCAGCAGTTTTCTGAGGCTTGGATTTGTCTTTCAGTCTATGTGAAGGTGAAGTTAAGTAAGAGAAAGGAGGACAATCATCACATGGCTGGGATATGTAAGAACATTGTGACATCTTAACGCTCTGACGTGACTCGGTAGCGGAGAGCCAGGTAGGTGGCCAGTCTAAGAATCAGGAAAAACGCACCCAGCACCATAAAGTCAACATAAAGCTTTGCGTCCTCTACATCCAGCAGCTGCAGAACCTCCTCTGGCTTTTGAAATTTACACATCACTTCCGGACACTCAAGTTCTGATCGGTTCATCCCATAGATGGAGAGTATCACCCCTTCAAAGCCATATCTGAAATCAAACAGTTTGGTTGTAAAAAGGGGCCATATTTGAAAATCTAAATCTGAAAATTATTTGCAAATACTAGAGACAATACCTGACGTAGGAGACATAAGAACTCCACTGAAGGTATTTAGGAATTGTGTCAAAATTGACAAAAAATCCAGAAAAGAGGAGCACTGGAATGGCTGTAACTGGACCAACAAACGTTGCTACCTGTCAAACAAAAACAACAGCACGAAATTAAAACAAACTATCACTCATAGAAAACATAAAACATTTTATTTAAACATCTGGAGAAGACAAAAAAAAAGATTTATACTCTTAAATGACTATTTTCATTGTTTGTACTTACACTGTCTCTTCTCACTAAGCTTCAATGCCGATTTACAAAAGCATCATAGTAAAGAGAGCAAAATGAACAACTATACAAAAATGTAAAAAATATAAAAACATAAAAAGTGTCTTGCAATCCAAAGTTGCTGTAAAGAGTCAGTTTTGTTGGTGTATTTGAAAAATATCAAATTCAAAGAAATGAAGCAAATTTTGTAAAAATGACCAGAAGCCATTTATAACTATCTACCTGCAAGGATGTGGATGCAGCACCAATTAGCAGCCCCAGGGACTGGGCTACCAGGGCTGTGGATGTTGACAAGGCCATGAAGAGGAGATAGCGACCTGCCTCTGCAGGTTGTTCAGTCATCCAATACACTATACTACAGTACATTATGGGACAAATCACCTACGGACGAGACATGCTTTCAGTGTTAGCAAAAATTGCACAAAATACGCTTTAATTTCTAAAGAACGAATCAAACCCTACCTGGAACGGTATGTCAGCCACGGTTTTGGCCAGGAAGTACGCCCTGAGGCTGTACCAGTAGTTGAGATGTTCCCTCATAAAGACAGACATCTCCAGAGGAACTGTGGAACAACAGCTCAGTTAAAAAAAAAACCTTTCCAAAACCACGAAAAAACCCCACACACCAGATCAATGTTTCCAGTCTCAGACGAGGATCAGTGTCTTACAGGTTAGCACTGTGGGCATCAGGGCAGCGAACATGAGGAACAGCATGGAGAAGAAGAGGAAGCCTGTGTTGTTGAAGACTTTGCTGGCATCATTTCCAATATTAAGATAAAGCAGGCCAATCAGCACTCCGATACACAGATGAGACATCACTCTGAGGTGGGTCAGCACCTTCAAAACAAAATAATACAGCAGAATACATGTAAAGTTTTTTAAGCAAAATATATTTGAAAAAAAAAAAAAAGATAACGGCTTATAATTTTATTAAAAATGTCCAGGAGGGAACGTGAAGATGCAAATTTTACCGTGTCCCTGCATATTGTGATGAAGGTTCTTTTGAAGAGGATGCAGAACTGTGTGAATGTGCTTGTGGGGTAGCTGGACTTCTCCAGGGTTCCTGTGTCCTGTGGAAAAACGGAGTTATGTACGACACCAAGTCCAGTTACTGACAGGATACTAACATTTGTCATGGGTCCCAATGCTGTATTAAATTTAGGTTTTAATTAATTTGTTTGAACCATTTTCCTTTTTTAATTATACGAATAAAAACAAAGTTTATGTTTGAATTTGTATTGATTGTGTGTCTTTTCTAATCTACTTAGTCATAATTATGCAAAGACTGAAGTAAATACACAAACCTATTTGTGTATTTACTGACAGGTTGCAGAGAAGCCACACAATTTCTAATACCATCATTAAACTCTGTCTTAAAACAAAGTTTACAAATTTGAAACAGTGTCCAAATAATGGTGAAGGATTCGCATATAAGGAAGAAAATCTCTGAATTAAAAATTTTAAAGAATTTTTCGGCTTGAAGTTTTGTGTTGTAAGATTGTTCTATTATGAAAAAAAAGAATCGTTCAATTAAATAATTAAAATCTCAAAATGAATATGTTATTTATGTTTGCAAAGAGTGTATTGTAGCCTCTGAGCAGATTTCCTGTTATTCTTCAAGCTAAACGTTTATGTTACATCAGTTTTCAACGCATGAAAAATGAATGATATTTCTGCCCCTGTTTTATGACCCAGAAAGGAAGAATGATGCCACCCATTTAAATCACTTCACTATATGTCTTTTAAAGGGTTTGAAGAAAGCAACTCATTTGTTTCTTCAAGAAACTGTACAGAAGATGCTCTTTAACCTGGCTGTGATCTTACATTTACAGAAAAGTGAACCTATAAATAAGTATAAATAAGTAAATGAAAAGCAAAAGTAAAACTAAAACAGTAAAACTAACACAGACAGCTCCAAGTTCTTATTTTAAGCTTCAACCTTTAGCTGATTCCTGTATTAGCAGATAATTAGACAGAATGGACAGAAGATGACAGAGGAGAAGAAAAATGATCAATGAAGCAGAGAAGACAAGAAAATCAGATCATGACATGGCATTTTGTAAGTTACTGTTAAATTCATTTTATTTGCATAATTTACGACATATTACTTCATTTTAGCGATTGCTTAATGTTGTTATAATTTAAGGACCATATTTGAAATACACAAACATTTTGAATTTGTTTTTAAATAAAAAAGTCAAACTCAAAGCTTTTTCTTTGAGCAAAAGGTTTCTTCTTGCATGCGAAAAATAAAATCTGAGCAAATCTTTTAAACAACCTACAAGGATGCATAAGCTTGGATTATGTAATGAAAACAGAACTCATATAATTTTTGCTTATCTGTAATCAAGGGTCAAACCTGGATTCCAGTTACATAAATCAAAACCTTAAATTATTTGCAATTTCTTCTAAAGGATGTTACTTGTACAGCTGCATAAAGTTGTTTTGATATATTATTTTATTGAAATAAATCTGACATTTTTGGTCAACCATTTGAAAAATATATGGCTATGATTCTAAAACTCTGACATGTGACACATGTTCACATCTTCTAGTGGAAATGTAGAAAAAATTACCTTCAGTGATGCAAAAAATTCGAAATGGCATGGTTTGTACAAAATTACAACTTGTTTGGTACCAATATAATCAACCAAAATGCAATTACAACTAAAAAATCATGAAATTATGAAATAGTGCAGGATTTGAAATGTCCAGCATTACTTACACTGTAACACTGAGAACGACAGGAAGCTTCGCTTGTCTCTCTGGAGTTCTTCTTGCTCTCCTCTGAACAGAGTCCACCCTGGACCGCCTCGAACAGCACTGGGTTCAGGTCTCCATACTCTCCGGATGCTACCTCAATGACTGGATGTGATGAGGTCAGACCAAACACTCAGTGACAACATCCCCATACACACACACACACACACACTCAGGCTTAGAGGACTTGCTGGACTTACTGAAATCAGCAGGATTGTGATATGTTGGACAGTGAAGGCCCAGATTCTTCAGGTAAGGGATGAGATAAGGGACTGTCCCCTTGTAAATGCACTGACCCTGACTAAGGATGTACAGCTGAGGATTGAACAACAGAGGAACATAGTCAGTAAATTTCCCAACATGCAGCCTCTCTGAAAAAAACGATCAATAATAGCGAGCGAAACAACGGGACAGGACATTGACTGCTGTGCTTCTTCGGCTGTATAAAATGAATTATGCTGTGGTATCCTGGTGTAAGCCACAGGTAATGGAGGGTCTGACGTGTCCAGCAGTAAAAGCACTCAGCCTACCTTATCAAACATCTCAAAGAGCCTGGCACTGGGCTGATGAATGGTGCACATGATTGTCCGTCCTCCCTGAGCGAGAGACTTCATGAGTGATAGAACCTGGAAGCACGACGCACTGTCCAGACCACTGCAACGGATTTAAAACGACAACAATAAATAACGGAGACAGAGAGATCAGAGGACGAGTTAGGATGAACTTAGACTGAAATAGCAAGTAAGATTTTACCTGGTGGGCTCATCAAAAAACATGACTGGTGGATTGTTGACCAGTTCTAAAGCAATGGCCAGTCGTTTACACTGACCCCCAGAGAGAGAGAGGGTGCGTGTCTGAGCACATTCCTGGAGACCCAGAGCTGTCAGGATCTCATCCACCTTGAACGCAAGTAAAGAGAAACGATGAAACAATCAATCATCTGATATCACCTACAGTGTGTGATTAACCTTAAAAGCTATGTGTGATCTGTGTGTACTGTGCTGCTTTGGCCTTGTTGCTCCATGAATCGAGCAACTGGAACTGTCAAGATAACAAATTTTACTGGACGATAAATTGTCTCAGAACTCATTGTGATAAAAGGAAATATTGATGTTTTGAGACCATGTTCAAGAAATATGATAGTAATAATAATGGCATAAAAATGCAAGGACACATTCTGAAAGATCAATGAACATTTAAACATTGGAAATGGAAGACATATTAAATATAGAAATAAAAAATTAGGAAGTCTGTAAACAAAATTATCCTTCAAAAAAAAGGTCTAGTTGAGTCCAAAACACCAGATTGAAGACTTTTATCATTCAGTTTTTAGTAAAGAGAAAAGTGATAAATCAAGCAGATGAAAATGGTTGAGTTTTTTTTATTTATTATGCTATGAATTGATTTATTGTTTATTGTGACAGGCCTACGAGTAACTTAAAAAAGCAACAATTAACTTTCAAATAGCCAGGATTACATTGGTCACAGATTTTGATGGCTATAATAATCTGTGACATTAATGCACAGAACTGTAAATTATGTCAAACTTTAAAACAACTATTTTTCAGAGTTCTGCTATGTCTTCACCACTATTTGTCTTCACTAGTGTATTTGTAACAGTATTTAATAGAAATGATAAACTAGTCAGATGTCCAGTTCCAGTTCTTTAAGAAATTAGCTCCATGTTGGTTTAATAGGTTTGTTTCTTTAATTAATCAATCACAGGATTATATTACCAATTACTAATTTACTAAATTACTTAGAATGGGGATTCTGTGAATACAGACACTTATATCTATAATAGCATTAAGAACATTTGCAAAAAGCAAAAAAAATAAATACATTTTGTTTTTTGTCTAACATATAATTCTTTCATAAATCAACATAAACCGACTCACAAGTTCTTTTTTGACCTGCACAGACTCATTCAGCTTCAGATGGGCAGAAACCTACAAAAACAACGACAAAGAAAACTCATCAGAAATCTGTTTTTAAAAGTACATGTGAACATTTTGCCACGATTTTTCCCAGCAGCAGCTTCACCATCATGGCCTCCCTCGCAGTGATGTGCGGCAGCAGCATGTCGTCCTGCATGATGTAGCAGGACATCTTCCTGAAGGTCTTCAGATCCCTCGGCCGACCGTTCACCAGGATGGTCCCCTTCATGCCAGTTTCCCTGTTTTTCAAACATGAAGCCATTTTGGAAGTCCACTATGGGTCTGCTCACGTAAATGTAACCAAATCCACCCAAAACCAGCCTTCTGTGAACATTTACACTAACTCATTCCTTTTATGGATCTGTGTAATTCTCATGCAGGTTAAAGGCTCACCTGTAACCCGCCAGAATATTCATCAAAGTGGATTTCCCAGCCCCAGAGGGTCCCATGATACCAATCAGTTCTCTGCTGCAGAATCTTCCCGACAGACACTTGAGGAGGGCTTTGTAGCCTGATGGAGAGAATGAGCCATCAGTCAGCTAATCATTCATTCATTTTCTATATAAGCTTCGTCCTAATGAGGGCTTCAGCTGGGAGGAGGGGAGCCTGCTGGGCAGATTATTTGTCTCCTCATGCTGTCAGTCATTGACAGTCACGCTAATGCTTTGGGAGATTCTAACAGTTATCCTGCAATAATGCGAATATTACATTTCTTACTCTCACAGTTTCTTAAAACCTTCAATGAAGTTAAAGTGAATGTGTAAAACATTTAACACAAATCCTGTGTTGTGGATTTTAGTAGACATTTTATTTTGAGTATCAAGCAGATCCACGTCAAACATGAACATGTGGCGTATGCAGGGTTTCCCTCAGTGTATGATAAGCCTGGCGGGCCACCAGGCTTTACTTGTGCCCCCACCAGGCTAAGCATTGCTTATTTGTTTAAGTCTTCTTAAAATGTTTCCATTTTTAAAACTTTACAGTTGGTGTTCAGGCGTTAATCTTTCAATATTTCAATAACACATAAATATCAAGTGAGATTTTTAAATTTCCTGTCAACTTTAAACATTTTTAACTCAAAGAATTTTTTTTTTCAGGTGTTTTGTTTTGGGAATCCCAAATTAAAAAGCCAGTTGCCTTGTTGTGTCCAGGCAGTGTTATTAAAATTAGACTTTAGAAAAACTGGAAAAGATGTCAGCCTGGAAAAGCTTGATCGCTGCATTTCTATCTACTTTAACATTCAAATGTCTCTTGTTCTAAATATAAACAGGCCAATATGAAAGCTATGTCATATGTTAAGCAAATATATTAAATAAATTAGTCTATTTAGTATATTTTTAGCATCCTCTTAGAAGTCAGATACTGCAGAGAAATTACATAAAGTTTAGAAACTATAAAAACAGTAAAAACCAAAAGCTTTTCAGATTCTTTAGTCACTGGACCCACTAACAAAATCAGGCGGGTCAGGACCAGTTTGGTTGATTTTGAGTTCACAATTTATTAAAAAGGACAAAGATGGAGAAACAACAGAAGATGGGAGACAGTCCTGGCTGCTCACAGTCTGAGCTGTAACGATTTTGCTTGATAACACATTATAAAGCGGTGATATCAATGCCAGAACATAATTTTATGGAAGGCAGATCAGGGTGAGCAGGGGAGTGAGTCTCCTGGAGCAGCCGCTCAAATTGTGTATCTTGTTTCAGTAGTTAAAGCTCAGTGAGCTGCGCTCCACAGCAAAACTTGGTTCATTGATTTCTAAAGTGTTTTAACAGATGATTATGCAAATACTGAGATTCTAATTTGGGAGAGGTCACCGGGTCCCAGACAGATAAGAGCCTATACAGAGAGGCAGAGGAACAGAGAAAGGCCAAGTCTTCTCCCAGCATTATGAAAAATGCTTTTTGGGATAAAAATTAAAATAGCACAACTTGCAAAGTTTATCTTATTATCCAGCAACTGAAAGACTTTGGCTCCAAGTAAGGTTGCCTCAGGTTTCTGTGATATGCTTGCACCAGGATTGAGGTTCCTGAAGTGCGGTGGGAGCAACTGCACAATCCAATTTAGAACTGACACAGATTCTGAGAGCTGTCACCCATGTCTCCTGTCTCCTGAGCGTCTCTCCTGGGTCTGCACAGACCCTTCTTCTTGCCTTCAACTGGGTAATTGGGCGATCTCAGCAAAGCTACATAGTCCCTTAAACTGGCTGCCAAGAAGTGGCGCCCCCTCCTCTGTCACTTAGTTACTACATCAAAGAGCTCTCTCCTCTCAGGCAGGAGCTGCGTGCTGTCAGTGAAGCAACCATGCCCCGCCATGAGCTGCATACTGATGATCTAACCCACTGCTGTTGGGTGAACATGGCGTGAGTCTGAGAGCTCGTCCTTTTGCTTCAGAGAGCCAGAGTACGTCGTCCCCTGACATCACGACCGAGTTCAGTTCTAACCACATCTGACGGTGTTTACTCTGAAATTACAGCCTGAACTTCTGGCACATCCTGCTGTAATTGCTAGACAAATTATTCAGAGGTTTTATCGTCCATTGTGTCACAACAGGAACAGAGCCCCAAATGACACAGGTAATCCAGACTGGGCAGATTTTGAATAGAGTGGAGCTAATATTAAGTAAACCATATGGGTTGCTCTTCACAGAAGTATTCATACCCTTAAAATACGTATTTTCTATAATAGATGTATGTAATTGGACTTTATGTGTGAGTCCAGGGGTGTCAAACTCATTTGTGTTTTGGGCCAAATCAAAATCACGAATGCTCTTAAAGGGCCAGTTGTGCCAGGATGTATTGACAAAACCTGTTGACAACCTGTTAAAATATCAATGAATTCTTAAAATTAAATAATATTATTCAACATCTTTTCAGTCCCTCCAGGATTTTGTATATAATAATAATTTGAAAATTATTATTATAATAATTTGAAAATAAGTGCAATATTTGCACTTATTTATGACAGTCCATGTGACTTTTTATTACTCAGTATATAGATTATGGACTATAATCTGACAGCAATTAAAGCAGAGGCAACTGTTAATTACACGTAAGAAAGTTTTTGACAATTTTTCAGAAAAATCGGCAATAAACTCCCAATTACAAAAAAAGTTCAGGGATTTGTTTATTTCTTGAGAATTTCCACAATAATTCTCAAGAAACTGATATATTAATTCACAATAATCAATAAATAAATTAGTCTCATGATAAATGAAAAGAAACTCAATAATTTTCATTACTTGATTTATCGCTTTTCTCTTTTTTCTCTTTTCCTACCAAAAACTGAATAATAAAAGTCTTCAGTCTGGTGTTTTGGTCTCAACTAGCCCGTTTTTTGAAAGATAATTTTGTTCATAGAGGCATCATAATTTATTTTATTTGTTGTTTTCTTTATTTATCTTAGATATTCCAAATGTCTTAAAGTTCCAGAGTTTAAATGTTCATTAGAATTTAAAGTTAAATACGTTTTAAGCCATTATTACTATTACAAAACTTGAAAATGTTCACAAAACAACAATATCGTTTCTCGCAATAAGTTCTGGGACAATTTATTGTCCAGCAAAATAGACAGATCTATATGAGGCCGTATTTTTATTTCAGCCAGTTTTGCTTCCCCTCTGGAAAAACAGAGATGATGAGCGCAGGTGCAGAGCAGCAGCTCACTAAATCTGAAGCAGAAATGTAAACATTTCCCCCTCTCTCTGTCCCCCCGCCCTCTGCTGTCTTTCCCCCGTTCAAAGCCCAGCTTGAGTTTCTCCAGACATCTCCCTCGGGATGAGAATACCACTAAACATGAAAATAGGTCACAGCGGTTCCATCCGAAACAGCCAGGGATGGCCAGCATCACAAAACAAGAGCCTGCAATAGAAAATGCATTTGGAGGGCAGCTCACCCGGGACTCACTCCGGTTGAGACCTCCTCCAGGATAAGAGACGGCTCTAAATTGAACAAAAACCTGTTTTTGTAATTTCCTGCTTATCACAAACCTTTAGAGACGTGACTCATGAGCAGTGAGACATCGACTCAAAAGCTAAGGCACTTCTAAGGATCAATGACATCACTAGTCCTGGGATCATGATTCATGCAAATCTTATCTCTCTCTTTTCTGCCTGATGCATAGCCACTGTCTGACTCAACACATTTAGAAAGGAAGAGTGTTTTTTACACTTCAAGACAAACTAATAGCTGTCCAGTAAATAGGTGGAATAGAATATTAGTATTAATTAATGTGGGAATGCATATAATTTACAGCTTTAAACAAAGAATTTTACCTTAGCTCTGAAGTGACCAATAAATAACAATCAATATTTTACTTTGACTGTTTATTGGAGTAGATTTGTACAGAGTAAAGATAAAACGCTGGTGCTGTCCATGGTACTGAAGTCAACAAAGTTCAATGTCTAAAAGAAATGGCCTTCAGTGTCCTGTCAGATTTACACCCCAAGAGAACAGAAAAGCATATATTGCTACTTAGAAGTTACTAAAAACCCTAAGCAGCTTAGAAAAAACAAAGTAACACATACATTTTAATAACTGTTTCAGCTGCATCTTATTTTAAATAGAATTGTAGGGTCACTAATAAATAAATGCAACACAAACATTTTTTTTTTTTTTTGGAAGGACAATTATTTTTTCATATAGTTTTGTTTCTCCCATAGAGAAAAGTCCTAAAGTTAAAAGGGCTTTTTTTCTAATAATTTTTCAACAGGAGGACATTCTACAGAATTTCTTTAAATTAATTTATTTAATGGCTTTTTAAATGTTTTCAAGAATGGTCCAAGTCAACAGAAACTCAAGTGGATTTACAATTCTGCTTTAATTGTGTGTCAACGTACAGTTTCGGAGGTATTTACTGATTAAAATCAGGTGTGTGTGAAAGGAAATGAGTAAATACTTTGAAAAGAAAGTATAACAGTGAATTGAGGGCAAAGGTTTGACTTTTAGTGGCTGTCAGAATTCGAAAGAACAATCAGCTCGAATGGTATTTTACTCCTTGAGCACGGGTTTCAATCAGGCAGAATTCCTGTTAAAAAAAAAAAGTAATCTGCCGACTTCAATTTATCTGCAAAAGAAAACCAGAAAGGCACAGGGATTTTGTTTGGTTTACGATCAGAACTGAGGCTTATATTTGCTTTAAAAAAATCCTTTCTAAGAAATGTTTCACCGATTAATCAAAACAGACGCAAAGTAAAAGCAACGGCATCCTAGTCAATTATCAATAGCTGGATGAGTTTTGATAAAAATCCAAAGAGATATTTCCAAAAAACGTCAAAGAGAAATATTTGATGCAATGAAGACAGACAGCAAAATGAGCATCAGTGCTCTAGAACTCCTCTCTGATCTTTTCCCTCATTATGATGCTCCATACGTCCAGGTTACACAACAGAACAGCAAACACTTCACTGCCAGACTTTCATAACGCACATCCATATTAGACAAGACTAAAAATAACCAAGCCTGCAGTACCGCCATGCAAACACCTCACACCTTGTGGAGAATGTAAACACACCCTGCTAAATCCACACAACCAAGGCAGCCAGATCTAAGTGTTTGAAGAGGGTAGGTTGTTTGATCTGTGATAAAAAACTGAAGCTTAATCATTTCAGAGGATGGTGAGTTCAGAACCAGTTCGTGTCATCATAGTGTATCAATTATGTGCTGGACTCCCAGCCTCCGCCCCCTGGAAGACAACAGAGGCAAAAGGATGCAAGCAGTGTGCCAACTTGGGGGTAAATTATTTACTATGTCTAAACTCTGCTGAGTGCAGCAAAGCTTGCAGGAAGGAGTTTCAGCAGCTCTTGCATGGTGGAAGTCTGTAAGTCAGTATGTATCAGGGATATGGTGTATGTGCCAGAACAATAAAACAAGGCAAGAACAAACGCTGGGGAGAATGTTTTTTTTTTTCTTTTCTGAAATGTCACAAAAGCTTTTAAATGCACTGAGATTTCTGCACTGCAGATATTGATCGTCATGGGTGGTGCTCGCTTGCTCATCTATCATTTTCTGTGAGCCGTGCCTGCAGTACCTCTTCTCCTCCACCAGGGGCCCTCCCGGATGGTGTAGGACAGCTCGTTGAACTCCAGGTCTACAGCGGAGCGCCGCGGGAGGTGGCAGAAGCGCTGCGCCTCTGTGATGTGGTTCTCCACTTTCTTCAGGTGGGTGAGCAGCGGCGCCTCCTGCGGGGCCCCTCCGGACAGCTTGGTCTCTTCCATATCTATGCTGACCGAGCCAGGGTCCAGAGTTTTCTCGGCCATCCTGATAGGCTGCAGGAAAGGAAGTAAAGTTACACAATAAAAAAATCAACAGCAATGTTTTGATTCATTTAGCCTGTCATGGAGAATTTTATTTTTTTTTTGCATTTTCATCTTTCAAAGTAATTTGTAAGCATCAGAGTTCCATACTAAATATTGAATTCACCATCTAAATATTTAGTTTAGAAACTAGAGGTGCACGGATAAATAGGCCAGCCGATAGATTGGGCCTGATGTCCTTAATTCTGGGAGATCGGTGTTCAGCCGATACTTACTTGTGAAGCCGATCTTATTCACCAATCTTATTTACCATGGCAAATAAAAACAAACAAACAAAAAAAAAAAACAAAACAAAAAAAAAAACAATCATTGTTCTCGTTTTTTCTCTGCCATGTGAGAGGTTTGACTGATAAACCCAACATTAGGTCATGTCCGCATGTTTGCAGTTAGTAGTTGCCAATCAGCAACTTTCTTGCTATATTTAGCAACATTTCCGAAAAAATAAAATAAAATAAAATTGCATAGGCCAAAATCGGAATAAGAAAATCGGACTTTTTACAGATCTGTAATCTACTGCCAATGCAGCTCTATTGCAAACTACATGTTTAGCTTCAAAATAAATATTTATTTAACTAATTTAAAACAGTTTAGTATTTAAATATTTGGCTTGTCGGTGAAATATGTAGTTCGTAGTTCCAAGGGAAATATTAAGCTAATGTGCAAATTAGCATGCTGACAAGCAGCAGTGAAATATCAAATTAAAAGCTCGATTTTGTTATGTCCATGGCGATAACAGAAAACAGTACGTACAGACCCAAGTATCAACAGACCTTTTCTCTAGGGTCGACAGCAACAGTTTCTGCATCCAACATTCAAATTGGAACACTTCCGGTTCATGTTTGAGACACTTTTTAGTCCCTATCATCGTTTTTACACAAACAATATATAAATACATTTTTATATCAATAATTTTCTTTAACGAACGAATAAACAATAAAGCTTAAACTTCGATAGCTGCTCCAAAGCAACGCAAGCGTGAATGAACCGGAAGTGTTCTGACTTGACCGCAATGGCGGACGTTACTGCAGAAACATACACAGAAGCTAGCTCTACAAAGGCTGTTGAACCCCTACCTCTACGCCATGTCCATGTATGTTTTCAACTAACATATTGGAAACTAAAAACGATGGTTAAGGAAAAAATATTCTGAGCAACCATTCAGACCCGCCAGCAACTGAGTTTATAGAGGTCTGCGAAACCCAGTTTTTACTTTGATGTCCCACTTCCGCTATGCACAACATAAATGCTCGTCGGTGAATAAATGTTTAGCAAGCAAAAAAATAATAATATATATTTTTTAATTTAAACTAAATATTTAGATGGTGGATTAAATATTTCTGACATTTATAAATTCATGAATATCAGGGAGAAAATATGACTGAAAAATGAACATTCATATTTTGTTTGCATTCTCAATGACAGGCTCAAAAAACTAAAATGTATATTTTTTAAATGTGTGACGTTACCAAGGGCACCCATTTAATCACTGAAAGCTTGTGATTACAATTGACTGTACAATTCCACATTGGGGTCAAATGTGAACTCCATATTTATCAGGCCAAACCATATAGTGCAATACCATATCACTGGTCAATCTATCCACCAAACTCCTATATTTTCTTTTGTGTTGCACTTATATTCCTTGTTTTGTACTTATATTCTGATAACATTTACTGTGTTCCTTTGTATCTAATTTGTATTTTTCCGTATTCTTTTGTATATGCTCATTGTGTGCCACTTTTTTGCACACAATGCACTTTTTTGCACTTTTTTGCCTGTAAGCTGCTGGTAACTTTAATTTCCTGAGGGAGTCTTCCCAAGGGATCAATAAAGTACAAGTCTAAGTCTAAGTCTTAAATAACATTAAATGCTAATAGCATGAGGAACTTGACTCATACTTTAGTACATTGAGTAAAATGCAATAAAGTTCCACTTGATAATTGTCAGAGTAGATTGAGCTTTATGGATATTGGATAATGTGATGTATTTTCTAGATTTCTCGCTATTAAATTGAGATTTATCACACTTTGTCACAAACTTTAACACAATTTATTGGGATTTTATGAAGACCAACACAACGGTGTAACTGAAGTGGCATGTAAATGACAGACTATTTTCAAAGTAAAACTGTTAAAGATGTAGTCTGCATATCTAATCTTCATCCCTGATTAGTAAATCCACAAATTAACTAATTCTTCTAACTAATTAGTGAGTCCAACTTTGTGTGATAATTTCCAGCTGTTCTTTGAAAGCCTTAGAGGTTTTGTCAGAGAACATTAATAAACAAACAACATTACGAAGACCAGGAAACGCAGTGGACAGCCTGAACAACAAAGAACAATCCTGGAGGGAAACCTGACAGCAGTAGTAGCCACTACACTCACACCAACCCTAACAATACAGCTGGAGAGAGGCTCAGTCAAAGCCTAGAGTTACATTTAAATTAGGAATCTGTAGCAATAGTTAAAAAAAATGCTTTCACAATACTCCCAATCCAGCTGGTTTGAATTGAGCCATAACTCAAAAAGTTGTAATTGCAACAAAAAGTAGTTGTACATATTATGAATTAAGAAAGAGAGGTTTTATATCAATGCATACAACACCTTGTTTCAATTTCATTTGTGATGGACAATGACAATCCTAATAAAACAGAAGTTTATAGTTTTAATGTGAATACATATTTGCAAGTGAGTGTATTCAGTTTGATGCACCCAAGCAAGGTGCTCAGCATGATCTGACAAGCATTTAGTCTGTGGAGCAGCTGCGTAAAGCCAATGAGTGTGAGGATCTGGTTTCAGTCCTGCAGCACACTTACAGTCCAGTACTGCTGATTCACGTAAATTTCTTCTCAGACAAGACTGCCTGTCTGAAATGTGAAGCATGTAATACTTAAGGATCCATAAGCTTTTCAACTCTTTAAAACAAAATGCAAAAGAATACAATGTCTCACTGATGGGAGGACATAGTGTTTAGACCTCCAGAAGCATTTTGAAAGCTGCTCCATGATAGTGAACAGATTTGAACTGCAGCTGGAAAAATATTCATAGTTGTTAAACTGAAAACAAAAAAAGCCTGCGCTGTAAAAACTGTACAAAATCTGACCAAATTGAGGACACATCTACAGACATTAAAATGCTACACAATGAGTCTACAGGGCAGTTTTTGTGACATAAAAGACAGGCTACAGCTCAACTATAACACTTAAAAATGCACTTTTCAAAATGAGCCCCGCATTCCTGCAGACAGGCTTGAAATTCTTAGCTTGATTAGATGATTTTAACAAAAATAAGAAGTGAAATATTCTCTAACTAAGCTAGGCATAGTATCCATTTGTAAAAATGGATGTATATGTTTAAGAGAGGGGAAAGTGCTTGTTAATTAAAAAAAAACAAACAAAATAAAATTGAATAGCAGAACAAACCACTTGTTTCTGACCAAATACCACAGAAAAAATGGTATTTGAAAAAGTAACTTTCCAGACATTTCTGTAAAATCATTTATGATGCAGCTTGTGACCTACAGAAAATGCTTTTACAATCATTTTCTATTTGTTTTTGTAGTTTTGTTGTAAATCCTAATTTAATTAAGATCTTACCAACCCCTGAAAAAGCTCCGCTGATGACATCACATAAGGTATAATCATAATTCTTTAGCGTATGTGCGTGTGTATTTTTCGTTCTTTTTTATTTATGTTTTTAATCCTTCAAAGGTTTTACTTGTTGTCCGTTAAAATTGCAGCAAAACATTTGAATTGTATTTATGTTCACCTTTATTTCAGACAAAATTAGTCCATATCATTAGCAATAAGGAAATATTCATCTGTAAGCAGAGGCTTTGGGAAAAAATTGGTAGCAATAAACCCATGGAAGCATTTTGTGGCCAGGCCAGTCTGTAATGGCAACAAATCATTGTTATAGATTCTCAGGGTTCAATCACAAGTTATGAAAAACATATCTGATCGATATGTTCCATTAAGATAATCTTCTTGTCCCAATATTAGTTTCCTGCAGAAATGCTGCATCACTTGCTACCTGAATTTCTCATTTGTGGGACAAGAACGACAGTTCCTGCCCTGCTTCCGCTTTTTTTGTTTGTTTATTTGGAATCTCGCTAGCCATTGCCGTAACAATAGCCTCTCTTCTTGGGATCTGCAAAAACTGAAACAAATTGCTGGCAGAGAGACTTACAAAGAGCCCAATGCGAGTTAGCCCGACAAAACATGCATCTGCAGAACAACCCTCACCATATTTGCACCACAAACAGGAACTCTTCAGATGAAAAACTCAAGCAACAATAAACTGGTTTTATCCAGTTAAATGTATGAAGATAATGATTATCATCATGTCTGCTTCAGATTCCTCATCCATCCATCAATGCTTGGATGGAAGCTCAAACACGAGTCCAATGATGTGAATTTATGACAAAACTTAGTAAAAGTTGTTTGCACCAAACTGTTTATTGCTGATCCGCTCAGCTGTTGCATCTCTTGTGATGTCACCAAGCCAGATTCACAGAAAGTAGAATTATCGGGGGGGTTTTCCCCTTGTGCTTAGAAAAATCTTTGTCTCTTGTGGCACTTAAGATTATATTTAAATAACTTTTGAAAGTAGTAAAGAGAGTGTGTTTTCTTTCTGCAATGACTGCAGCATGAAAACAAAGAAACAAAGTCCAATCGCCTACATGGTCATTCTGTTGTACATTGATGAGTTGGTGCATACACTTTCATTGCACACACACATGCACTGTCACATAATGTCCCATAGGTTTGTAGTACTCTCCAGATACTATGACCCACTTCAGCCTATGTTAGCATGATGACATAACTTACATGAGAATAACGGTGATGAAAATTTACTGCGGCTTTTTATTGATCATGCTGCCATTAGTGAATTCCCATTATCCATGCCCAACTCTGACAGGCAGACTTTAATGGCCTTTCAGTGAGAGAAAGAACTCCATGTTCAGCTCCAAACGGCAGGACATGTGAACAGCACGGGGCCATGTCAAAAGTCACCTCTAAAAACATGGGAGGAATATGACAATCCCATGAATCTATGCAGCTTTGCAGTGGAGCGGTGATCCACTTATCCGCTATGGCAAGCACCTGTTAACCTGCATCAAGCACAAGACAGAAACTGACTGAACAACAAGATTTTGGAGGGTTAATGAGATATTTGCCTGATTTGTAAACATATATTTGAAGCAGCTCTAACAGTTGGCTTCGCAGTGCCAATTCACGCACAATCTCACATGCAAACATGTAACATACTTGTTATTGTGTGTTGAAAGGACCAGGTGAGGAGCTCAGTCCTGGTTCTGTGAGAGCAACAGCGTTCAGTTGATCTCTTCAGACAAAACAGCCCAATCCTCCAGCATCAGATCTCCAGCTCAGTCCCGGACAGGAACAATAACGAAAATAAATAAATAAATAAATAAATAAAATAAACAACCACAACAAACAGGATGTTCACAGAGTGCACCACAGTCCAGCTAAAATCCGGCTTCGCTTTGGGGCAATAAAGGACCGAGCTGTATTATCCTTATCAGCATCTCTCGGGGTGCGGCGCTCATCATCCCGCATCCTCTACAGCAGCAGCAGCAGCAGCAGCAGTAGCCCCTGAGATTAAAATCATGTCCGGCCCGGCCTCAAACTACGACTGCATCCCGGAGACTCGTCACGGGACCGTGGCGCATTGTATGTTTTTTTCCCCCCCTCGGAAAGGAAATACTCCACTCATGAACTGCGTCCACGAGCGTCCTCGGCTTGGACGTGCATGACCGTCTCCATTGTCCCCCCCGCTGGCATCTGGGATCAAAGCGAAAGCACCAGGCCAGGCAGACGCTGCTGCTGCAAATGCCTCAGCAGCATCATCAGCTGCAGCCTGACGGAGCAGCCGCCGCTTTCCTCTTTCACCGGTTGGTGCGTCTGCGGGGCGCGCGCGCTGGCTGTAGGGATGGATACAGGGCGTTGCTGGGGAAGATGCTGAAAGAGGAAATTATGTTTTGGTTCTACTGAGTCCCATTTGCCATGCTAACTGGACTGAAGTAGATCATTTAGGAGGAAAAACAGCATTGTTTTGTTCTTCTTCTTTTTTTTAAAGTCCTAATTTGTCCTAATAGATTCCATCACAATCAAATCTTACTGCATAAAAGTTGTTGAGAAAAAAATTGATTTTAATTCCTGGGATTGTTTAAGTCTAAAAGGAACGTTTAAAAGAACGTCAATTTGTTTCTAACATGATGTTCAAATGTGTCCACATACAGATGAGTCAGTTTTGATGGATTACGGTTCGTTACATGCTGACAGTCGGAGTAAACATGAGGGAGGTTTTGGTCTGTCTCTTTAAAGGCCGCACCTGCGCAGCTGCCTGGTGCTGATGCTGCAGTGCCCGGGTTATTTTCGGTAAAATAGCCGGGGTTACTCGCGTTCAAGCGGGCCCTGCACGCCTTACATCACCCCTGAGAGGAAATCGAGCCCATTTTTAGCCAATCGCACCTGCTTCTTAATCAGACTAATTTAAAAACGAGCTCCCAGGTCGCTTCACTTTGAGTCCTCCAACCCATCTCTTTCTCTGTGAAGCTGCTGATATGATCAAGGATTCTTGCACAGTGTCCATATTCATTTGACATTTTGTCACGTTTACTCAAACGTTCCTTTACTGGGACTTTGGGTCTTAAACAAAAACAATTCAGATTATTAATAGGGCCAATTCAAAACGAATGTCATGTCAGGTCACTTTGCAAGAAAAATGCGATCATACCCACAAAATGACATTAAGCTACATACATTAGTATTTGATTCATCCATTTGGATTCAACCCCACCTTATACTGCATTTACAGCTGCATGTCTCCACCAACGTCACCCATCCAGGAAGGTTTTGAGCATTATTATTTTCAAAAATAACCCCAAGTCAGTAAGATTAGATAAAGAACATATATGAACATCAGCTTTTAAGTCTTACCACAGATTCTGTGAGGGTTTTAGGATTATCAATAACTGGCTCAGTCTAATGAATGGATATGCTCTGATCTAAACTGTTACTTTGGCTGTTTATGCAGGATTGTTGACCTGCTGGAAGGTAAATCTCCGCCCCAGCCTCAAGTCTTTCACAACATCCCCACATCAACTCTGACCAGTTTTGATGTGACTACCAACAATAACGATGCTGCCACCAAAACTGTATGTGCCACTTTGCATGTGACTGATGCACAATGTCTGTTTGGCGACCTTTTATACAGGTCAGCAAATTTTAATCTCCTCTCTTTTACTGTGAGGTAAAAGAGAGCAAAGGGAGCTCAATTGAAGTGCAAACATTCTAGATTTTTATTGACAAAAAGAAAGAATGCTATGTCTAATTATTAACTTCACCTCACATTTATGCACTGCTTTGTTTACAAAAAAGGTGAAACAATTGAAAGTGCAAGTCACTGTAGATTGGAACAGACCCCACTAATGGTGAGTTTTGTCTTCTTCAGCCTGTATGTAAAAGGAAACGAGCAAAGTGGCGTTTTTGTTTTAAAGCTCAGTAAATAGCTTGAATATGATACAAACGTTATTGGTAAGAAATTCCTTGCTTGCACACAGAAACGTTTTCCCTCTTCTCCCCTCGGGGAGAACAAGATGGTATTTATTAACTTCTTCAAAGAATTAGGTGAAGTGTTTACACAGATTATCTGAAACCTTTATTGTTATTCTTGGAACTGAATGACAAAAAAATCAATCTCATGGCAGATTGTTAATCTAATCATTAACAATTATTCTTTTCTTCATGTTCACATTATCAGTGACAGACAACTCTGAGATAACAGCACAGGTGCTGGTTTCCTTTTCATGATCTCTCAGGTGGGCATTTAAAATTAGAATAAAAGATGGCTTTGTAAAGTGGCAGTGGGAGGAAGGTTGTGAAATTTTTTCTGCCAGTAAATGAGGGTTTGGTCTTCTATAAATACAGATGTGAAGCACTGGAGGACAAACATCACACAGGATGGCTCCAAGACATGCTGCTCTGCTCTCAGTGAGCTTTCTTCTCCTGCTGCTGCCACATGAAGCGATCACAAACCAAGGTATGCTGGTGAGAATGTATTAATCCATAGAGGTGTGAGTTATGCTCTGCTTCAGTGCCAATTTCTGTGCAGGTTTCGCCTCTCTTCCGATCAAGCTGACTGTGAAGAATGACATCTCCAACACGGCTCCCGAGTTGTTTTCTACCTCCGTGGTGAAAGGGGGTGTTCTGTTCGGAGCTCTGACGAAACTCCAGGAGACTCAGCCGGACTTCAAGTAAGACCCCAGATGAACTCTCCTCCGCCAAGTCATCTTTTCATCTCAGAAACCCAGCATTTAGTTAAAGCCGTGACCCTTTTCTGCTTGTAATAACCGGCCCTCGTCTCCTCGCCTTAGGTTCACGGTGAAGGTGGATCCAAACTTTGGCTTGTTTCTAGAGAGCGTGAACGGAGTGGCTGGAGATGCAAACGACCAGACCTACTGGGAGATCCTGACTGAAAACTCTGGAGAGTACACCAGACTGGATGTGGGTGAGTTTCCTCCAAGGAGATTCAGCAAAAACAGATCCGAGGGGGATCTAATGAGCTTTAATGAATCAGGGGGATAGCTTGTTCTTTTACTTACTGTTCATTATGCTGCGCAGAGAAATGATCAAAAACTGTTGGGAAAACCAGTTTTCCTTCGCAGTTTCAGTGAAATGATACGTTATTGAAATAAAAATCTTGTCCTGTGCTGCTGTAGAAAGAAAAAAATGAGAAAATGTATCTGGAAACAAGCTGATAACATACCCATCTTGTGTCTGTTTTCACAGGAATCGGCTGCTACACTCCTACAGCAGATGAGCACATCGTCCTGAGGTTCAGAACCTGGAGCTCCACCACAGAGGAGTGATCTGCCGTAACTCACCCGGATCACATGCAGCGGAGAAGAAGCAAGCTTCGCATTTCCTTTCTATCATCCACTAGTATTCATGACTTGGTTTAGATTAAAATATTGCAACCATTTCTCCTTATGCAATGTGAGATAATGAAAGCAACAGCAACACCTAGTGGTGTCTGGCAGAAAAGTCATTCTTTGAAGGTAAATATTCAAAGGAAAATATAAAGAAATGAGAAAATAATAAAACAAATTTGCAGCATTTCATCTAGAATGAATTTATGAAAGTGTCATCAGCAAAAGGAAAATGGCAATAAACTTTCCACACAAATGATTTAATTGATGTGAATATATGTATCTTGCAAATATCATTCCAAAATGTTTTTCACAATGAATTATTAAAAAGTGCACACATTGCAGTAACCATGAATACCATTTTTAACAAGGTTTACAAGAGACATTTGACTGTGGATCTGCCTTTTGTAACAAGATTAGAGTTTTAGCTCCTTGCAGGGCAGATGGACTGAGCGGTGGAGCAGTGGAGTTTACAAGCAAACACACATCTTATAGATTTAAGCCTCAGGCATCAACCTAATTCTGTCTCAGAAAGCAAAGAAAAACTGCTGGCTTGCAAAGATAAAGTAAAAATAATATATATTTTCATGTTTTGTTATGTTACCGATGTGTCTGTGGAAGTGGATGAAGACTTTCACTTGATTATCTGACGTCCCTGTCAGGATTAGCCTGCAGTTGCTAGAAATACACATACACAAAAAAAGAGCACAAATGTTCATCACAGAAATAATGCAGCACGTTCAGATCTAGTTGTGCAGAGAAGACAGACTCAAAGGTTCCTCACCACATGATAAGGCGCAGTCACAAATACAAGGAACACACTGCGTGAAGAACCTCTTCCAGCCCGTCTCCTTCTTCTTGCAGTTGTTCATCAGCGAGCAGCCCAGTTTGGGTGGGCCGAAGTAGCTCTTATTCTCACAGGTGGAGTCACACGTGCCGTTCAGCTCGCTCTCCCTGACTTCAATCCTTCCGCGCTGACACATCCCTAGCAGGCGGACAGGATCTCAGCAGGACTTTTTGAGGAAGACTTTTCTGATTTACATCACTGTGTTGTATTTATTACTCACTGAGGCAGATGGGTTTGGGGGTCCAGAGGCCATTGGACTGGCATGACCTGGTGGGGGTTCCCAGCAGGATGAAGCCAGAGCGACAGGCGTACCTCACCACAGAGCCCACCCACCAGTCATTACCGTAAACCACTCCGTTATAGTCCGCATCAGGCCTGCCGCAGTTCACTGACACATGAACAGAACCACAATAAGGACAGCATGATTTTTTTATGGAGAATGAAAGAGTTGACACTGACTGACCTCTGCAGAGAGATTTGTAGCCGAGCCAGCAGCAGCTGGAGTCGCCACAAGGGTCTTTCTTGAGCTCCTGGTGACGGGCCTTACACCCTCCCACACACAGCGGCGCTGACCCGGACCAGTAGGTGTCATCCAGGAGATCCGGCTGGGGAATCCATTCTGTCTCACCTGTAGTGAAAACATTTTGCATTTTGACTATTACTTTTATTCAAATAAATTGAGGAAAATCTTATTCTATAACCCGGTTCGAACATTTACAAGTTCATAAGAAGATGGATTTTGTGTTTCAGAGATGAAGGATTTTTGGTGTAAAATGCATCCATAAACCCCAGACAAAGAGCAAAAGGGTGTCATTATTTAAAGTGAATAAAGTCCTGTATCAGCATGAAAGGCTATTCAGGAAGGAAGAAGCCATTACTTTGACAGGGACATAAAAAGCCAGATTACAGTTTGTAAATGCACTCGGGACAAGTAACTTAACCTTTGGAAACGTGTAAACAAGCTGAAATGTTTGTCCAGATTGTTCATTGCTACTTTTGGAGGAAAATGCTTGAATATCAAAGACAACAAAACCCAGCTGTGAAGTACGGGGATAGTAGCATCCTGTGGTTTGGATGGTGCATTTCATAAAATAGATGGTATAATGAGGAAACAGCTTTATGAGGATATATTGATGCAATATTCAAAGACAACAATGAAGAAGTTAAGCTTGACAGGACAGTGGCCCTACTGTAATTATGCAAAATTATGCAAAAATAATTCAAACGTGGCCAATGACAATCAGAAAGCTTTAATCTCAAGTTCAGAGAAAATTTGTAGTCAGAACTGTAAAAATGCGTCAGTAAGGTGGCCTACAGACCTTTAAAATCTATGTATTTTTACTCAATCCTAAATTTTTTTCATTACATGAGTGACAAATAATTGTTTTATAGTTAGAAGAAGAAAGAACAGATACCTTACCACTAACTTCCAGCTCTCCATTCCACTCGGGCGTCTGAGAAATCCCTTTATGAAAGGACCAAAGCAAGAAAAACGAGAGCACATTCAACAACATGAAGCCCATCTTCTGATTCCATTACTCGCTGCAGAAATCTTGCAGATAAATGAGAGAACTGGCCAGTAAAAATATTTGATGCATCCTAAAAGAAGCACAAAACAATGTAAAAGAATGATAGTAGAGCTGCGTTCACTACAGAATGAGGAATCTGTGACGTTAAGTAATAAGCCAGGCTCTGTGTGCCTCTTAATCTTCTACACACGGCTAATGCCGTGTCCTTTATTGAGTCGGGACTGGACATAAAGCGTTGCCAAAGTTTTGATTCACCTGACTGCACTTTACTCAGTCTGGAAATAGTAAGACGACAAAAAGGACAGAACAGTCAGAAAGTGTATGTGAAGGATACAAGTCAACAACCTGAGCTGGTTATAGCAGCCATTTGTTTTGAGAGAAGATTCAATTAGTTTTGTCCAAGTGCCCTCTTCTAAATGACTGACCAATCAGATTTGGCTTCATTTCATAAATCACATGCACAGAATATTTTATAATAAAACTAGTAAAACTTAGTCATGAAAATTAGAAACATCACAAAATACTGTAATAAACATATAGTTAGTATTTTCATCATAATGCAGACGTATTTATAGAAATCAATTATGTTGCGTGTAACACTAATATTCTATGGCAGCAGCAAAATGTTAATGATTAATTTTGAAAAATCTAATCAGGAATTAAAGCACAGAATAGAAATGAAATTAAAGGAATTACATTTGGGGGGAAAAAAATCACTAATATAAAATTTAAATACCACTAATAACCCATCAGTTCACTTAAATATATTTGAAGCATTTTTTCAAAGAGTTATCCTATTGGTAAAATGAGTTTGTATACAACTTAAGTGATAAAAATAAGTGCCAAAACTGATTTTTATACTTTTAAACCTTTAAAGCTGCAGTGTTTATTAACAGTCAGAAGGGGGCAGTGCAACAAAGGACCAAGGGAATCATTGCCTCGAAGAATTCATATTTACACCAATTAAATCCTACATGACTGGTGTAAGCTCTGCTGCATGAGTCAATATAAACTCCACTTACAGCCAAAATATTATAAAGTGGAGATATTTTCAGTAATCCTGCAATGCAAATTAGAAAAAAGCTGTTTTCTGATAATTGTCCCAGATTTACCAGAATTACACATCAATCCAGCTGAGAACAATAGAAAGAAACTACATTCACGTAAGCGAGTGCAATTTTTAGAGAACAAATAGAAACAAATACAATAAAAAAGTCTTTATTCAAACCGATGAACAAGCCAAATATCAAGTATTTTCTCATAACTCAAAGTATTTGAGTAAAAAACAAATGACTTCAGTGATTTAGCTGTAAAGGCTGTGGTTTATATGTTAGAGCAAAGTCTTGATATATTACTGAATAAATAAAAATAGCTTTAAATAGCAGTAAAAATGATCTTTGATAATGAATGCGTCACATAATACAGCTTGAGTCGCCTCAAATAGGTGTTCAGTTATCCCGTTTTAGAGCCAGCATTAGCTCTTAACATTCGATGTCACTAAGACTTCAGCGGCCCGTTCACACGGCTCCAAAGTGACGGACCACATCAAGTCAATCCACCTGCATGCCTTGCTGCTGGGCAGCATCCTGGAGCTGCAGTATGACCGAGTCCTCGTCTCCTGTTAGGACGTACAGCATATCCTCCACCTGACCAGCTTCTTCTGTTCTCGTCGGGGTTTCCTCGGTCCTCTGCTCCTCCAGCAGAACCCCTCTGAGCTGCACCTGCACCTGTGGCGCAGCAGCAGCTGCCTGTGCTGCAGGGTTGTCCTCCAGCTCCTGACCGTCAGCGGGGCCGCCGTCGTCGTCGTCATCGTCCGCCGACCTCTTCTGCTTTTCCCTCATCAGCTGCTCCGTCAGCTCCACGCTCTCGTAGCGAATCAGCTGCAGCCGCATGAAGCCGTCCTCGTGCTCTTTGTACCTGATAGGTTGATTAAAGCCAATCAGAAAACAAACACAATTATATTCACAAAATATAATTTTACTAATCATTTATCCTGAAAAGTTATGATTTTCATTAATGATGTTAAAAACCAAACTGACATTCTTAGAAATGTTATTTTTACTAGCTTCTTCACTGTTTAACAAAAGCATTAATAAACTTAAGTAATTTTTATATATTTTATGCCTCTCTCGTCTAGTATTAAATTCTTTGTATCTAAAGTCTAAAGCATTATTTGGTACAATAAGAATATTATAAGTTTGGACTTATAATATAAATACTTTCAAAACTATCAGCTTAAACTGACACGAACCTGAACCTGGGGTGTCCTGACGGCCATTTGAACTGATGCTTTTTGTGGAGGTGGACTGTCAGGCTGTTGCCTCTGGTGAAACATTGGCCGCACACGTGACATTTGTAGCGAGCTGTAAAAGTCCCCTGATTACGGAAAAACAAAAACAAAGAATTTTACTTGACTCTGCAGGTGGGAAAGCCAAAATCCGCTCCTGCGGTTTCATCAGAGCTCACCTCATGCTCCTTCTGGTGGTGAATCTTCATGGTGCCGGGTGTACGAGACGTGAAGCTGCACCCGGGAACATCGCAGCGGAACGCCGGATCGATGCTGTGGGTGTCCAGGTGTTTACGCAGGTCGATCAGATTCTTACAGCTATAAAACGCAAACAGGAGAAAGCTTTGGAACCCCGTTCATGAGGATGATCTCAGGTTGCTCGGTCGCAGCTGGAGAAGACAAAACACCTGTATTCACAATACTCGCAGCTGTATGGCTTCTCGTTGCTGTGGCGGAACTTGATGTGGCTGCGCAGCGACGAGGGTGACGGGCACGTCATGTCGCACAGAGGGCATTTGTAGTGGCTCACTGTTGAAACACACGAAGCACAGACTAGTGTTTCTTCACTCTCAAAACAAGATGATTCAGACGAATGACTGCCTAAAGCTCCAACTGATGAGGTGGAAACCGACCGTGGGTTCTCATGTGGTCTCTGAGGAGTCGCTCTGTTGCAAAACATTTGGAGCAGTGAGAACACTGGAACCTCTGACCTGTATGACACACACAAACACACCCGGCACCAATTCAACACAAACCAAGCCCAACAACTTACTTTGACATCACTCTAACTATCTCTACCTTCCATGGCGTTCTGTCGAATGATGTGGTCGAAGAACTTGGTGTTGTTTGCATACATCCCGCCGCAGACTGGACACGCCACCACCTTCTCCTGTGTGTGGCTGCGCAGGTGCTCCCGCAGCTTGGGGCGCCCTTTAGCGGTAGCTTCGCAGTCTGGAAAGATAACAAGGCGTGCAAAACGGGAGTTTAGCAATCAGCAACACACGTCCCTGTATTTTCCTCTGATAAATAAATACCTTTCCATCCACAGCGTAGGGGGAACTCCCATTCACCTGTCGGTATTTCTATGGACAGGGTATGCATTTCGACGTGACGGTAGAACCACTCCGGGTTTTCATACGGAGCTTGCTGTAGCAGATGTGAACAGAAGAAAGAAGCCAATATATATATTTACGTATTTGTATGAATAAAATTCAAAATGCAGTGGCTCAATAAAATAAAAAAGAAGGTTTTGTCATTAAAGCCTGCACTTGAATCTGATTGAAAAGCTTTGGAATGGTTTTAGGAATAGGCTGATTATTGTTGAAGAAATCCACTGTTGATGAAATAAAACAATTTTGCAAGGAGAAGTGAAACAAAATAACTTCACAGAGAGATAAAAGACTTATTGCCCTTCATCAAAAGTGCCTGAAGGGAGTCCTTACTCTCTGATGCCACGTCCCCCTTCAGTCAGGCTGGTTTTATACAGCAATTATCACTAAACTAATTAAGTTACGCTGTGAAAACAACTCATTTACTCAGTTTAAGTGCGTTATTAAAATGTATTTGATGATCTGGAGACTGACAAGTGAAAGAGAAAAATAAATCTTCAAATTACTGAATAAGCAGGGGATAGATTGATGAATGAACTGGAACTTATAATCTTGGATAGGTGATGGAAGATGAGTCCTCAAATCCAACCAAACAGATGACCAGTGAAAGAACGTATTTAGATATTGCATCTCAATCTTGAATCCTGTTGTAAAATCCCAGAAGCCTTTGTGCTCAAATTAATCCCGAACTCATTCTGCTAATAAGGTTAAAAGGACCCAGGATGCAATGCAACTCCCACCTCACACTCTTCCCAAAGACAGACGAAATTGTCCGGGATGTCAGGGATGATGTTGCGGTTATGGTTAGCGATGGAGCAGCTGCCCAGTTCTGGTTGTGCGTCCAGAACCTGCTGGCCCAGCTGCTTCAGCTTCGTGTGGTAGCAGTGGAACAGGAGGTGGCGCCGCAGCTCCTCAGGGCCCTCCACCGAGCAGAAGCCACAGTCTCTCCAGAGACAGTTTCTCTCCCCTGCACAACACAGAAATTATTCTTTTGCTTCACAGCTTTACGGAGTCAGAAACAAGCCGAAATGAGCCGAACCCACCTTCTGCCTCCTCCTCTTCCTCAGTGAGATGAGCTTCGGCATGCTTGCAGAAGTTTTCCATCTGGTTGAACGATTCTCCACACGAAGCCCACTCACACGCCACCTTCAGGGGTTTCTTCTGTGTGCGTTTGCTCGGTGCCATCGCTACATAAACCGGACGCTAATATTGTTTTCGTCTCGCTTGCTAAGTGACCACCATTATCACCCTGCCATCTGGGAGCTCGCTGTCACAGCAAGTCTGAGGCATTCAGCACCACACGGTCCACCCGGGACAGAACCCACGGGTAAATACGACACGGTAAATAATAGCTTGTTCATTCATTTCACTGTAAACTGCTCCGAGGATATAGTTGAAGACGCTTTCCCGCGGAGCTCCAGCGGCAACCGGAAGCAGCTCCGTCGGAAAGAGGAAGTAGGTAGAGTGCAGCAAAATGTTTCGGGGGAAACAAAATGTGGGTCAATATTACCGGGGGCCGTTTGGTACATGCACATGTTTATTTATCTGCAACTTGATAGAAGTATAAAATCACGCACATGAACAAGGAATGAAAAAGTTACATATTTTTGCACCACAATAATCTTAACTTGCTTGAAATGGAGAAGGAAGAAGTAAGAAACTAATGAACTCCAACCCCATAAACTCACCATGTTTTCATTATCAAATAAAATTATAAAAATAAATAAATAAAAATAAGCATAGGTTAATTGTTTTTCTATCTTATCTGGGTTTACATATGTCTCAATACATGCATCCATACATTATTACCCACACTCACTCAATTTTTACACATTTGTGCTAACTCTTTCATCTTGTGAAAATAACTTCCTTATATATACATTTTAAATTGTATTGAATTTTTACTTTAATTCCTCATTGAACTTCTTCTAGCATTTTACACCATGAATTGAAATACAAAAGCTCTTTCTTTCATACATTATGAATCATTAAGTTTGAGTAACCCCTTAAATTATATCCCCCTTCTCTTTCAAAACTCCATGTTCTTTATGTGCTCAGGTAACAGTTTATTTGAGTTTGCCACAAATAATAATAACAGCATTCATATAATTAACTACTGTACGTCCTTAAGAACAACCAGCTTCTTCATTAAGTTTTTTATTTTACCTCTGGTAGATATACAGATTTTGCGACACAATAGTTTTAGTTTTGTGAACTTTTTTTCTATAGAATGGTAAATTAATTGGGTACTTGTGCTAATGATCAGATCCTCTGCTAAAAACATATGTATTTTCATAATAATTCTCATGCCATGCAAATATTATCAATATTTGGATTAATTTTCCACTTATAATCAAGGCGATGTCAAGACTTCACCCAACATGTCTCAGACTCATGTTACTTTAGATCTCTGTTTAATCAGCTTGTTTCTTTTTAAAAAAATATATATGACAGGTTAACAACAACAAAAACGGTATTCTTGTGCTGCAGTATATTTTGAATGGATAAAATAAACACATTCCAAATAATAAAGAAAGCCCATCTCTAAAAATAATTTCAAAATTTTTTATTCCAGATTTCTTCACCCAATTCCAAAAAATAAACAGTGCCTCATTTAAAATTACATTCTTAAAGAAGTTCAAGTGCCAGTCAACTTTATAACTTTCTCCCCTTCATAAAGCTTTACTTTCAGAACAATCCCATGACTATCATCACTGTTAACTCATTCTAATATGCCTTCTGTTTACCTTGGCCCTCCCAGTATTTTCATCAGTGTCACTTCTTCATATGTAACTGCATATGTTCACATTAACAATTCTGTCTGAGATGGTTCAGAACAAAATAGAAAAACAAAACAAGTATTAACCTCCAATTCACAATGTATGGGTTACTGTGATGAAGAATTTTCCTCTTCTATGTTTGTATTAATAGCAGACCCACTATGATGCATAGTGGACACACACGTTGACAAATTTGGTCATAATTGCTCACAAGTTTAGGTGAAGAAAGTCAACACCTCTTTGCAGATGTCTTTCTTTAAAAAAAAAAAAAAAAGAAGTACAAATATATACTCTCCAGATTTTTTGCAATAAATTAAGCAATCAGTTGTATTTCCTGTTTGAATTCAGTCCTGCTGTTGATAGTTTCTAACTTAGCGTTTTGGCTTTCCTGCAGATGGAAAAATGACAGGCAGAAGCCTGTAAGGTATTTCCACAAGATGAGTTTTTCTCAGTTTTAACAGAGAGGTGTCTAGACGTCATAGAAGAGACGCACCAGATGATAACGAATCCCAAAAGCCAATGCGCTGCCCATCACCTGAGGAGAAGACAGAATTCAAAATTAGTTTCACTCTGAAAGTTTTCCATCTTCATCACCTTTCACATTTTGTCATGTTGCAATATCAAACTTGAACATATTTTATTGGGGCACAAAAAATAATATAATCAAAAAGGATAAATAGCTTTATTTGTTTATTTAGAAATGTTTACAAATATTAAAAAGCGTGGTATGTACCTACAAATAGAAGGGGGGAAAAAAGTCATTTTTGATGGCTATTCACAGTTTCTCTATCCAATCTGAGCTTCAGCTACTTCTAAGGAAATAGTAATTGCAGTGAAAAGTTGTTTGACAAAATAATCACTCAAATTTAAAAACAAATGCAAAGCCCACACTTCAAATTTTTATATATAAGGGTATAAAGAAAACTTGCATAATTGTTTTAGAATCATGCAATACTCTGTGTTAATCTAGCACAAAAAACTTGAATAAAACAAATACACAAAATGTGGAATGGTTAAACAGATATGAAAACTTTTGCAAGCCTCTACCTGTATGATGAGCATGATGACTGTCAGGTTTCTCTCGTGGATTTGCCCGAAGAATTTCAGTACGAGGTTTATTAAAGTCATGTTGTTGCACTCGATAAAGTCTCCGTCTCCGTCCTGGCCTCGCCGCACCTCTAGCACCTTTAATAACTCTGCCACCTGTCGATACAATAAATGACATTTAAACACAATTCAAAAGCGGCCACTGCCTCGCCTTCAGGTGCATGTCTGACTACATGGGTAAATGTCAGTACATGCAGGTAATCAGAACTCTGGATTGAACCTCATGTTTCTGATTAAACTAAATCCAATCATGCATTACATTCAAATAATATGCTGCCGCTACATTCAAGCAGTCTGTGCTTGGAGGGTAAAAACAAGAACTACCGCTCAAGTATTTGAGCTGCCCATCTCCTTGAGCAGTAGAAAATTACAGCAAAATATCTAGCTGTTGTTAGGAGATTTAAATGCAAGTTACGTTTTACCTGCAGAATGAGTGATCCCAGCTGAGAGAGATCTTTCTTTTTAAATTTAGAGTAGCTCATTCCCAGTTTTCCAGTGTCTGGATCCAGCCTTTCATTGAAAAAGGAACAGTTAGAAAAAACAAACGTCACCATGTACAAAACTATCCTTGGGTCCAGTGATTTTACCATGTTAAAATGTTTTTGGTTCAAAACATGGATCAAAAAAGAACAGACAAGCAGACAAAGCAATGTTGCCTCCAAGAAAACAACCAAATGTAAAAAATATATATATATATATATTTGTGGTACTTCGTGACCAGCAGTATGTTGAACTAATTTGGGTCCAAGCAATTTATTTGAATTTATTTAAATTGACAAAAGATACCAATTTAACAACAATGATTTTAAATTATTTTAAAGATTTATTAGATAAAATCATAGTGAATCTTTACATTTTGTGCAATGTGTTCAGAATAATTTGAAGTAGTCTGTCAAGCCTTGTCTTTAAGACAAAGGCAAAATTCAAGCAAATGCTTGACAATCAAAAGAGTATTAAACAACACCCCACTGTTGATGAATGGGTGTTAAAAGCCTCAAAATAAATTCAGCTTCAATTGCAATAGCATAACTAATGCTGCACATTTTCTGTGTGCTGATAATTATAATTTTGTTTATAACTATGAACAGTGTCGTATATATGGGACAGGGACAAGTTGTCTTCTCTGACAAATTGCAAAAAACAAATAGTTAAAATAACTAAACCTTTTCAAATATTTTCAGCATTTATTTTTTTCTTGAATTAGGGCCACTTGATTTGTTAATGATTAACAAGTTTGTGTTATGTCCCAAAAAATGGTCAATAACAAGGACTAGACCTAGTTGTGTTCATCGAAGAAAATAAAACTTAAATTCACTTTCAAATTATGCAAACTAGCATATGATAACAAAACACTAAGATGTCTTTAATAATGCCCAGAAGACAGAAACTATATTGAATTAATGACGAGTGATTTACCTGGGAAGCCTGTGTCTGGGACAGGGGATAATGTGGAAAAGCTGAGGTAAGGAGTAGATGAAGTTGATCACTTGAGGAATGAAGAACAGCAGCATGGTCTTACTGAAGTGTCCCAGGATGCCAACAACAGCGAAGGTCATCCCGGCAAAGTAACAGAAAGTGTCTCCCACAAACACAGACGAGGGATACCTGAGTCAACGCAGGTTTCGGTAAGCGAGGTGCCAGTTTGCATTGTCGAACACAGAAAATAGTGTTTTGTCAAACTGCTGGCGGGCTTTGCGTTTAACTCACCAGTTGTGGTAAAAAAGTGCTAATGTGGTGAAGAAGAAAGGAATCATGAAGTAGAGAGAGAAGACGTGGTCATCCCTGTAATCCCCTGTTTTTAGTAAAAGCACAACAGAGAAAAAGAAACCATGCTGAGATACTTGCAGGTACCGATATTATGTCATAGAAGATTGTAGCATGTCCACAAACAAAAATCCTAGAAAACAACTCAGCTATTTCTAAAGCATGTTTGTTTTCTAAAATGTGTTGAACATCAAACATATGAGTGGAATAAAAAAGAAAAAGGATCTACAGTCACTCACCACTGAGCTCCAGCAGATTAAAGACGATGATAGAACCAGATATAAACAGGGCTTGACCTGATTCAATGCCGTTGATGCCTGCTAAGATGTTGATGGCATTTGTGCAGAAAACTGCAAGCATCCCCATGTAGACGTAATAGAGGATACCTGCAGGACATGGAAAGACAATCATTAGTTGTGCTTTTGGTAATGTGTTTTAAGAAAAAAAAGTTTCAATTATTACAAATGTATAAAGCAGAAAACAAAGCAATGACTGCACAAGTAATTATACCTTATAAACTTTCGTACACTTTGACAAGCTATGAACTCAAACTTTGACATATCTGAATGAAATTTTATTGTATGGGTCTCAAAACAGCAAAAAAAAACAACCCAAAAAAACTGTGCAAAATGAGATAGTGTTCAACAGCTTCCAATGTAGTCTATATTTCAATATAGTTTTTTTTTTTATATTATTTTTAGAATGAGTTACAAAATCGATTCCAGAGAAATCTTGGGATTCCCCAGGTTCAAACCAACAAGTTGTCAACTTACCCAGATCTAAATGCATCCCAAACAGTGCTCTGAAGGGCTTGGGCACCACTATGACAGTATTTCCAAAGTTTGTGAAGTAGACCATGAGCAGTGGCAGAGAAGCCATGGTAGGAAGAAGGAGCTTATGCCTCCAACGCAGGTTCAGCACATCATCAGCAAAGCCCAAAAAGATCATGCAGCAGATGGCAAGAAGGGCACCAATCAGCTGAACAAACTGCTCAACCAAACACATGGAGAGAAACAGAACCAATCAGCAGCTGAGATAAATAGATATTGGTTACCGAGTCTCTATAACATCCATTTGAAGCTGGTTTCCTACCAATTAGTTGATTGAGAGTGGGGCCAATTTTTGGTGACAAAAACACGTTTTCTGTCCTACCATCAAACCACAAATTTGGCTGGAACTTCAGCTAGAACTGTGTTTCTCCAGCTTTAGGCAACAAACTCCAGGTCGGTTTGGTGCAACACAAAAAAGATTTGATTTCCATGGTCATTTTATAACTAACTACAGTGGAAGACTTATATTATGAGATGAAAATAAAATCATTGTCACTTCAATGGATGTAATACAACAAAAAAATAAAAAAGGGCTATTCTACTGGCAAAAGTTTGTATTACAACGCTTTAGGAGGAATACCAAATACTGCACCAAACCTTGCCTAATAAATATATTCAAAAGAAAAGACATATAGTCCAAAAATGATTAATGTGAATATTCTACTGCAATAAAAGATTAATTTATTTTAAAGTACGGCTGGACGATATGGCTGAAAAAATGATAAGAATATAAGAGTTTCATATCAGCCTATATCAATGACTATTAAAAGTGATAATTATTGATTAGGTTTTTGTCTTAAATATGTGAAATAAGTGGTGGCATGAACTCCTATTTGATCCACAATTTTGATCCATTGTTTACTCTAAAGCTGTTATGAGGCAAAGTGCAAACTGCTGCTGCAAGTTGCTCAACTGGTTGTTGCTAGGGAACCAACGAGTGTTAGTTAGTTGATGCCACCAACTTTCCTCTGCCTACATCTCCCAGAATGTATTGAGATATATATTGTTAATGCTTTCCTGTTCATTCCTACCAACCTCATTATGTGGGAAGCCCGTGCACTGATCGCCCACAAAGCAGCTGAGAAAAGGCACTGGGATGAAGCAGAAGAGGATGATGAGGAAAACTGTACCACTGATCACTCCTTGGGACTCTGGGCTGCAAAGGTAAGAAGAGAAAGTGAGGTCAGGAGGTACCGCCACAGCGAATTAAGACTCAGCGTAGACATTTCAGACTCACACTTTGTCTTTGTTGGTCTTGTTTAGGTCCATTCCGTAGAGTCTGGCAGAGATGAAATGATCTTTGAAGGCAGGGATGAGTTTGAGTGTGGCCATGCAGCCCAGAGCTGACATGAAACAGCTGATGACCAGCGGCAGGACGGGAACAGGTGACATGTTTTCAGCTGTTCTTATCAATCTCACACATCAAATCACGTCTCCACAGCAGCAAATCTCACGGTGAATTATCCTTGCTACAAGACCGATGAGGAACAACCGGATGTTTTCACTGAAGTATCATCACGTTACGTTGTCATTTTAAGCCAAAAAGCCACTCAGTGATTACGTCGCCAAGATAAAAAAGGAAAAATTCCATGAGTTAGATTTGAAGCTCATATCATCTTTGATAAGGAGGCGTTGAAATAGCAAGCTGGAAACTGCCTCTCTAAACTCCACGTCTGTTAACCACTCAGCCATTAAGTTTCGAACGTGGCCAGCCACTACTTCCGTTTAAACTTTTCAAAATAAAATAATTGAGTCTGATTTTAGAGGTTTAATTGGAATGACAAAGAAACTATTGTTATTTCATTTATGTTGTTTTATTAAAAGCCTTAGCTGAATATATTTTATTTTTTTGGACATGTTTTTGTTTTAGATTTTGACACATTCTTGTTTCATTCCAGCGAACATATTTTATTTTTATTTTTAGACAACTTCCTAAAAATGATATTATTGAATGTATCTTGACTGACACGGAAGTGTCATTTTCTTCTTCGCCTGATTTGTCAGAGAGAATAATAAAACGATGCCACTTCTTGGCAAAAAGTAGAAATAATATTATGTCTGCATTTCGTCAAATAAATAGAAATGTTTATTTTTTTTCCCCCAAATCTTTTGGCATTATTATGCTGGAGGCTCTGTGAGGGCCGACACCGCTTACGGCTTTAATACGGCTTTAATAATAATAATAATAAAAGAGGCCTTTATTTTAGGAAATTAGTACGCTAATTATCATGGAATTCACCTGAAATTTTCATAAATAAATAAATAAATAAATAAACAAATGTAAAAGCAAAGGAATAATACCTAACAAGAAAAATAAACAAGTCACAATAATTTGCTAATGCGATAAAATACAGACAAACTCTTTTTATGCAGATACACAGGGATTAACATAAGTAATAACAGGTTAGATGTTCTGATAGAAAACCTAAAGATATGACTTGTGGAAGACACTTTTTAGGCTAATAATAAATTCTTCCATTGTTTACAACTTTATATAGTTGTAAATAACTATAAAGAGTTATTATATTATATTATATTATATTATATTATATTATATTATATTATATTATATTATATTATATTATATTATATTATATTATATTATATTATATTAATTATATTATATTATATTGTTTTTGTTTGTTTCGAAATTCCTGCTTTTATTTTGAAGTTCTTCCCTTCCGTAGCTTGTTTTCGTTCATCCGTTCCTCCTCCACGGCGCCCCCTGGCGGTCACTGCTCTTCTCTGTCAGGTCGTCATAATAAGCTGCTATCAGCGGCAGGGCTGGACACTCAGCGCATGTTTTAAACGGCTCCCAGGCTGTAATGTCCTGACAGAGAGCAGAAGGTTTGCTGTGGGATCCGTAGAGGACGGCGGGGAGACCGCGGCGGACAGGTCCCTGAAGGGACGGAGATGGGACTCATCTTGGCCGCTGGGTTCGCTCCGTGTCGCCGTGAAGAAAGCTCCATTCGCTTTCGCTTACCTGGAGGCTGCAGCTCGGAGCCTTTAAATTAAACTTCAGGTCGGTGCGAAGCTGCTGTCGATTGATTGTCTTTCCTCCGTTGATCTGCGCGGCGTAGACCTCTTGTTTAGTCCGCATGAGTCGTTTTTTTACTTGCAGTGGCAGATATACGCAGTTTTCATTACATCGGCTTCTGCAGTGCCTGGGAAACATGCTGGGTGACCCAAAAATAACCACATCAAAGTTGGGGAGGGTGCAGGGGGATTGCACATTGAGTCCCTCTGTTGTAACCTGTAAACACACAAATAATGACGTTGCGTTTGTGTGTTTTCATCTCCAGGCTAAAAGTGAGCCGACCTGCTCTCAGTTCTGATCTTTCCATCTGGACCAGAGGATATGAGAGGCTGCAGGAGGCGCTGATGGAGCTCCAGGAGTTGAGCTGGCTCTGTCTGGTGGCTCTCTTCCTCGCCTCCTTGCTCATAGTGCTGGGATGGCTACTCCAGTACTCGCTGACTGTACTGCGGCTCTGGAAATCCAGGAAGGCAGCCAAGCAAGGCGGCCGAGAGACAGCCGGGCTGCAGCGGCGGGAGCACGTCTCCTCCACTCAGCCCCAACAGATGCAGGCTGGAGGCGTATGGGGGTTTCTGCTGATGAAGCTGCGCTCTGGCAAGGATGGAGCTGCTGCCTCTGAGGCTGGGGTCAAAGGCCTGCTGACCTCTCTGTTCTCCTTCAGGTCCTTCAGGGAGCACTGGCAAAGAACCTGGGTGAAGGCTCTGAACGAGCAAGCGTGTAGGCATGGGGTGAGTTAAGAGCCTGAGCAGGTAAAAGGTGTTTTATACCCTGATGCACCTGGGATTGCTCGATTAAATAGAGGCATGGATACTTAAGCGGGAGTTCAAGAGCCCGTGGGAGGGAGGTGTGGGAGGTTTTTTTTGTTTTGAGTGTTTCTAATCGGTGAGAGGATGGATGGATGGATAGAGGCTTGCGTAACCGCTCTCAATCAATGCACAAAAGAGTAAAGAGGCGAGACTAGTCAGCGTAGCCGCAGCAACACCCACACATGGTAAAAATAGTGTGAGATGGATGTGTGCTAGAAAATCACATCTCACCTGTTTCCAGATGCTTGTGTCAAAACAAACTGCACAAGTGAAATATTCGTGGTGGTCAGTGTTTCGGACAGGTGCCAGACCGGAAGCTGTTTCTAAAGGTCCTTTTCCTTAAATAGTTCCTTTGATCTGTGCGAATCAAAAGTCTGGACTTCACAGTCAGGTGTTTCCACTGGGGACTTGCAGGGGCAAAGAAAGGCTCCCCCTAACACGCCTGTCACTCGTCCCGCTCGTAAAGAAACGCTACAGAGTGAACGTCTGTGTGGGAGTTTAAAGAGGGTCAGATCAATCCGCTCGGTGAACCTGCTGCCCAAATACTGCGACTCCATCTTCACTGCCCAGCTTACCTGAAGCCGCTGAAGAAAGGTCTCCCCACAGCATAATGCTTCTACCACCATGTTTCACCATTCGGATTGTTTGTTTTGGATTATGCGCTGCTAGTTGTTTACCATTACTCATGCATACCATCTTATTGACTGCTGTGTCTTCTTGCCACTCTTCCATTCATTCCAGATTTTTGATTGAATGGAATTGTATTTACAGGTATCAAAGCTAAAGAGGCTGCATACAGATGCACAGGATATGTTTCTGATTTTTATTTGTAAAATTTATGAAAACCATTTACTAGTTTAGTTACACTTGCCAACTGCTTTGTCCCATCACCAAAAATTATCGTAAAAAATAGCAGTTTGTGGTGGTAAGGTGACAAAAAGGGGAAACGGTGAAAGGGTGTGAACCCTTTTAAAGAATAATTTTGCATAATTCGTCTGAGTAAAATGATTTTTCCTAGAAAAGGTCTCAGTTCCAGTCCACTGCAGAAAGTTATAGTTGTTTCAGTGCCAGCTCAGTTATCTTTCTGGGCCCTAATCCGTTTTGCCCTTTGAAGCTTTTGGTCACGAGTAATTCAGCCAGCCTCCACTGAAGCTTGGCTGCACTTTGGACACTTTAATGACTGTTTGTCCTTCCAGATGCTAGCCACACTTTACTGTACCTTCATTCATAAAACAAACCACCACTCAGCCAACATGTGGTCACTGATAGCACAATCGCCTTTCAGCAACGCAGTTTGTAGGGATTGTGGTCAGATTGAGCTGTTTTCACCTTTCACCTTTAGACTTTTGTTCTCTTTTGGGTTTGGCAGATGTGGTGAGGCAGAGACAAGCTGCATGGGTCTTGTTTGTCTTTGTGGGAGCCAAAGTGTGCTGAGTTCAGTCATAGCAATAAAATATGTGAGCAATCTGTCTGTAAATTTGGCTGGGGCGCATGCAGATCAACGGATTGCTGTCGAACCCTTAAGCGGCGCAAATTTCACCCACACTTTAGAGAGTAGATTAGAGGAAGTACACCGGGACCCTTTCTAGCCGAGATAATCCTTGCTTCCAGGTATAAAGGTCAGACGATGTACAGTTAAAACCGATGCAAACATTGAAAAGCTATTTTTTCTGACTCTTGGCCAATAAATCAGACTAAACATTTCTAGTTTTAGATCAGTAGGATTATTTAAAAGTATTTTAATTCTTTTGCTGGAACTTAGGCCCGTTCCTCCTGTCAGAATTGTGTAACACCTGTGTAGGCCCGTCTTCTTCCCGCACATCTTTTTAGCTGTTCTTGCAGATTTTCTTTGAGACTGAGATCAAGGCTTTGTGATGACTCCTCCAAATCATTGACCTCTTTGTTGCTCTTAAGCTACTTTGTAACCAATTTAGCGGTATAATTAGGCTCAACGTCCATTTGAAAGTCCCATTTTTGACAATTTTTAACTTCTTGGCTGATGTTGTGACTCTGCTTTCAAAGAGTCACGTAAAGTTCTTTCTTTTCAATGCTTTCCATTTTGCAAAGCTCACCAGCTCCTCACCTGACATGATGCCGCCACCACTGTATTGCTATTCTGAAGCGTTCAAGCGTCCTCCTTTCCAAAAACACTTGTACCCGACTGTGGACATTTTTGGTTGCTTTTGAAGCGATGACTTCTTTCTTGCTGAGTGGCCTTTTAGCTCAGATAATGAGCAATTGGTTCATTATGTCACTCTCATTTGTAGTCAACTTTTTCACTAGCTCATTTGCTCCTGCTATGATTGATAACAGAGCGTTGAACTATTTGTTTCTCTTCTTTCCAACAATTGCTTGAACAGATAAAAGGGGTTTCAACCTTCAGGGATTTGCAGCAGGATTTTTAAACCTTCAGGGAGTTTATTGTCTTCCATCAAGCTGCAGCAGCCGTCGGACTTCATCTCAGTTGTGACGCTCTCGTTTTGACTTGATCGCCAGAAACTGGACAGGAAAAACTTGCTTTAGGTTGCAAGAAGCTGTCGTATCGCATTCTTTGCCTCTCGTAAACATCCAGCGTCCGCCTCTTGCCTGACAGGTTCCTGCAGCTGAGGCGAAAGCAGACACGAGAGCGGCGATTTGCACCGGGGTCCCGCAAGAGTCACATTCTGCTCGGAGTCGTGCTTCACGACTCTGTTTCCGCGTGAGACAAAAAGTGAGCCGCCCTGCAGGAACAAAGCTATGATGTGGCTTCAGTTTGTCACAGATCAGCGTCTAAGTCCTTTACAGCAGATACGATTGATGTTGTCAGGAGGAAAATAAAAATAGACACACTGAAAATTATGTTTTGATAGAATTTGAATATATAATAGATGGAAAAAAACTAAAACGTTATAGAGATATAAGTGCTACCAATTGCTGGACTCATTGGTACATTAAACTGGTTTAACAGATGTACTGATGTCATCTCTTGTGCTATTTTTTAGAAATTCCTCTGGGCCTTTTGGCTTTTCTCTCATCATAAAGTGAAAATATGATTGTCTAAGAAACCTAATCAGATGTGTGAGCAGGGAGTGGCGTAAATACAGCCGAGTGTTTGTCTTACTGAAAATGAAAGTCAGGAAAGTTCAGAGGGTAAAACACTGATTAAAGAGTGGGAACCTTTTTCAGTTTTTCTTTCAAACGCACAACTCAAAGAGTGTCTCTTGATTATGGAAACAAAATGAGAATCACAATTTATTTTCTATTCTGAAATCAGACACTGTTACCCATAGAGCTGGAAAAGTCCAATGAACTTCACTTGAAGAGCAAAAAAAAAAGAAATATTTATTATCTTAATCTGTTTTTGTAGTTTATTAAAATTTAATTTGAGACCAGGCTTCCGATCCAGAGAAGGGGAGAGCGGCTTCCCCAGCTGGAGGAGTTTGAGTATCTCAGGGTCGAGTTCATGAAAGTTTTATGCAGGTTTTGTTTGCAACAGCCCTTTATGCAGCCTCCACTCCTGTTCCAGTTTTATTTATGAAAAATCACGTGTGTGTGTTGTGTGTGTGTGTGTGTTTAAAACATCGCAGACAGTTTGTGATTTATGAACAATGCGAGGCAACTCAGAAAGGAGGTCGTCTTTGTCAATTTATGTTAAAACCGTTTTGCGAGAATGGCTGTTGGAAGAAAAACGATGATGGTGAAACCATTACTGACTGCATGTTTGTGTGCACTTTTTCAATTAATCATAATTTTTTCTATTCAACCATATTGATCCATTAGACTGATGAAAAATGAATGAACGCAACAATCCACGGCCGGCAGCAACAGCATTTTTTGAGCAACAGGAAACAAAATGCAGTATTTTGTTAACATTTGAGTAATGACTCAGAAATTTCCATCCATTTCCTTAAGCTTGTAATACTATAATGAACATATAGCAACTCATCCCTGCAGTAGAGGAGAAGAGGCAGACAATGAATCTGATTGACAAGAAAGAGAAAAAAACGTTTATTGTTTCTGCGTTTTTACCACAAGACAAACATGTCAGAAACTGTATAATGTGACTAGCCTGACAAAATAACCTGACAGAGCAACACTGATTTCTGACAAAACGAAACTATTTATGACCCATAGACGTCAACAACACAACAGGCTTCAGCATGTCGTCTCATCTGAGCCTGTTAAAAAGAGGACAAAGGCATTATTATGTACAATATATGACAATGGAGAATAAATTATTGCTTTCGACCCAGTGAGACAAATGTCACAGATATATTTTAATTGTATTGATATTAAGGTCAAAATGGCATATTTTAGTTCTCAGACTGCTCATAAAACGCAAACTGCTGTATTATAAAAGATGGGCCTCCTGGTTATTTATACAGAAATGAAATATATATACTTTTACAAATAGATTGAATGACTTACTAAAAGATCAAGTTTGTGTTGGGTTTATTCATTAATATTTTCCTGACGTCAAGCGAGTAATACTCATTCTGTCTGTAATGCTGACTCAGAATTGTGCTTCTCATAGCAAAACTTTCCTCAGGGAAGACCTGACCTTGACACCCAGAGGCCACAACAATGGGATGAGAGTCATAAAGGCTTCAGAGGGCCTGAGACTCACTTTCAGCAGAGCTTCCTGTGTGTCCTGTCAGTGCTGCATGGAAGGGTTTCAGACGAGCTGGCCGTTGTTTTTCTCTAATCTTTTTGAATGATAGTTTTATCGTTGCACGTGTTGATGGTGCTTTCAGTCCTTATGGTCATAAACTCGGGGCTGGACGTTATTTGACCAGGGAGGGAAGTGAAGGTCCCTTGTGTGGAGTAAAACACATTTACGTCATCCTGGCCTGGCAGATGAGCAGATGGTTGAGTGCATGGTAGACTGAGGACAAACTGGGCGATTGTCCACTTTATTTTACCAAACAGCGTTGTAAAGTGGCTACCTGTGAGTGCAGTTGCGTTATACATACTTCTTTGATATTCTTAAAAGAATAAGATTTTGGGATTTTCTTTGTCACCAAGTTTAGCATCTAGCACCAGTAAAGATCAGAGAACAGATTCCCAAAGCTTTAGTTGAAAAAAGAAAGGATATTCTGTAATTTCCTTCACAGTCTGTGAGGATATCTATACTTCAAAAGCAATTAATTGCTAGACTCACTATTTCCACCATCCCTAAAGTATCCCTGTGGTTATGTAAGTCAAGGTATTTTCTTCATTTCTTTCAGATTAAGGAAGTGGCAAATTGTAAATGTTTTCCAAAAGTGCTATGTTTTTGTTGTATTAAGATAAATAATCGAATAATACATTGTACAACCCCAACTCCACTAAAGTTGTGACATGCGTAAAGCGTAAATAACACCAGAATACAATGATTTGCAAATCCTTTTCAACCTATTTTCCATTGAATGCTCTGCAAAGGTAAGAGATTTAATGTTCAATCCAGAAAACATTATGGTGGTTTCCAAATATTCACTCTTTTGGGAGTTGATGCCTGCAACACTTTCCAAAAAAATGGAGACAAGAGCAACAAAAGGCTGGAAAAATTGAGGAATGTTTTGAAAATATATATATTTGTTTGGAACATTCTACAGGTTGATTGAGTGTCATGATTGGGTATGAACAGAGAAAGGCCTTTTTCTTTTATCGAAAGACTCAGTCGTTCTCTAGACAGAGTCTGGATTCCTAACAAAGAGAATTGAATCAACTCAATGCGGTGAAAACGTTCTTCATCAAAGTTTCAGTTTCAGGATGTTCACACTTGTGCAACTGAGCTATTGCACATCAATAAGATATTTTGTCTTTGAGTTTTGCAGAGTTAATATCATACTAAATGTGAAAGTGCTTTGAAGTTATTTATCATGGTCTCATTGTTTGCATCCTGCCTGACATTTTAATAGGAGTAGTTATACTTTTGAGAGCCGCTGTATAAATCTGCCAGGTATAATTTCACTGAGGTAGCATCACTCCGCTCCTCCCGTTATCCTCCTACATCTTCAAGACATCACAATGTCTGGTTTTCGACTGTGCAAGCTGTTGTTATATTCATGACTTCGGCGATGTGGTTTGACTGGCTTTATTTTGCACAGAAGGCTTGACAGACTGGCCACCCTCGATACGCAGAATATAAAGCAGCAACATCCACGGCTGACACAAGATGAGGAGCAGTCATCACGGGGTGATGGAGAAGCACATAACGGGGTGCATCTGCTTGAAAGGAAGCTCCCTGTTCTCTCACAATCTGCAATTATAAAGAGCCTTGTGATTAGCTTCGTGATGCAGTTAATTTCAATGGCTGCCAGTTGCTGGAAGATTAATGCCCTGTGATTACTCTCAAGCACTGTAGATTCCTTCCTAACGACAGGGGACATTAGGCACTCAGAGCTCATTTAATATGAAAGTGCAGGAAACAACCCGTTTTATCCTTCAGTCACAGCTGTGGGCGAGATTAATCATCAGCAGCCGGATTTACTTTAATAGCCAACTTTTACTAAAATTCTCAGTTCCCTGAGGTTGAGTGAACAAAACTGGTTTGACTACGAAAAGATAATGCATGGTCTTAATTTGACTTGAACCTTTTGCGTGACACGTCAAATTACCATTGTAATCGTGATACAAACATGTGCAAAAGGACAGTTTGGATGTAATGCTTTCAACTCTTATGCTACTCAAGTATCATATATTCACATTCTATAAACCATTAAACATTTGTACTATAATTTAGTGACTGTATCGATAAACTCTCATTCAGTGCTGATGGTGGAAACAAAAGAGAACAATGATAAAAATGTGGACAAATAACAGCTGATTGTCATCGCAGTTTTAAAAAAATCATAATTGCGTCATTTGATAATTTTGTCTGCCTTAATATTATGTTTATTCAATTTCTTGTCATTTACAATCCGTTACAGTTCAGTTTACCCATTGTTAGAAGAAGTTGCATTGAAGGGTAATGACTTCATTTGAAGAATGAATTACTCAAAGTATAGACCATACCGCCACGCCGCGGCAGCACTTGGAGCATTTGACTGACTTGTTTGCAGGTTAGTAGATGAAGGGCAGAGACAGACTGTGGAAAGAGCAGTTTTAGTAATAAACATCTGAAGAACTTGCAAGAGGGATCATATAGAACAGGACATGCATGGGATCGGAAGTGACAAAGGAACTAGATAAGCTGGTCAGCTAATGGCAGAATGAAAGAGAAACTGAGGGACGGAGACTATTTACGAGAAAAGGAGCTGAAATGAGACTCAAAAAGAGCTACAAACCAAAAGGGAGGAAATCAATGATACGATTTACTGATGGGGAAAAATCTAAATGACAAAAATTAACAACTGATAGTAGCAAGTCCTCTTCTAACAATAATATACTCAGAAGTAATTAGAAAGGAACACAAAACAAAACATCAACACACCTAATTTTGTTGAATCTTCATCGGTATAGACAGAGCGTCAGCATTGCATAGCATGAGATTAAATCATGTGATGGTTGGTTCATTGACATTATGGTGTCACAGTAGTTTTGTTTAGCTGTCGGGCTCGTGCAACATCATATTTTTACATATCCAAATAATCTTTGGCAGAGCAGACTGTCCTAGCTAAAGATCCTACTAGGTATCACATGAAAACAAAAAGCATGCTGGTACATTCATTGTATCTTCGTACAACATAGGAGTGGAAGGCAAATGCATATTTGTGCAACGGGAATATTAATTGCTGTTGAGTCATCACTTGTCTGTGTAGTCAAGGCTCATTAAAACCTGTCAGTAGATTAAATGAATCCCTGAGTATTTTAATGTCAATCAGTCTAACTTGTGCTCACGGTTATAATGCACAGAAAGACAGACATGATAACTTCTCACATTTGTTCCTGTAGATTTAGACAGAGTAACTTTTTGCTATGTAGTTTTTCAATTCTACTTTGGATTATAATTTAACAACAAATGCTATCAAAGTCAAAACGAATCAGTCAGATTTGAGTTCAGTCATCAGAATGAGACAAGTTCAACAATATTTATGCTAGACGAAGTTGTGCAAAAATATTTAAAACTAAAAGTCAGCTCAGTCACGACACGTAGATTGAAGCTGTTCAACTAAAGCTCTTGTTTTCCAAGGTGAACATTTTTTGTTTCAATATGTTGCAGTTTGCATTACAACTGCAGCGCATCATGGAAGCCATGTTCCTTTTCTTTTAGTGTGTCTTTGTGCAAATATTCAGATTAGTGCCATTAAACCAGTGGTGTTGCTTTTTATTCGTCAAGTTATAAACCTCATCAATTTAAACATGATCAGAACGCACCACATGTGTCTCCACTCCTATGCAAACACTTTTTAATTTCTTACAGTCTTGGCCTCGGATTTGCAAAGTAAACAGAAAACACACAAAAGGAATCCTCCAAAAGGGTCATCAGAAGCCAGAGGGCTGGGGTATTTCTGGCTGACCCACATGCTTTACAGAACCAGCTGGACCCAGAGGGAGTGATGCTGACAAACCTGAAACGACACCATGGATGTCCTTAGGAGGCGTTCTGCACACTTGTCCTTCTCATGGACCAGCAAAAATTCAATTCTGTGATTAAACAGAAACGTTTTGCATAGTACTTCTCACAAAACACGAAAATTATAAGTGTTATACGTTCTATAATTCCTTACACTGAAAATTAAAAGCTTTGCTTATTGTTACTCCAAAATACAGCTCTGTAAAAAAAAATAAGAGCCCACTGCATTGAACTACATTGAAAATCTTGTGGTTATTTCACCAAATATTGATTTCTTAAAACATTAGTATTGTTGTTTCTAAATGAATATTATTTGAGGTCTGAAAGCACTGCATCTTTTTTGTTATTTTCACCATTCCTCCTTTTCTGCAAATAAGTACTAAATTTTTACTTTGAATTTCAGACATGCCGTCAGTAGTTCGTAGAAAAAAAGAACAATGTTAATTTTACTCAAACATTTACTTATAAAGAGTAAAATCAGTGGCCTCTGAATTGTTTCCTGAGCTGTATATGCTAAGATCCTGAGAAATGACACATGAATAAGATGCATTCCTCAGTCTTTTGATGAGTGTTTCTGACTTCTATTCCATCATTAGAATAAAATTAGAAAATTAGTTTCAAATTCAAAATCACCTTTACAAACAGACCGACAGGAGATGTGCCAGGGTGGTACAGTCTGCTAAATTTCTGCTACATTGCTTCTTATCGCTGTTGCGTCTCCAATTGTAGGGGAAACGTTTCACTACATCCTCTGGACTTGTGCAGTCAGAGTTCCCCAGTTAACCTTGAGTTCAGTTTTTATCAGGCCTTCTGAAAGTTTATATGTTATTGAACCAGTGGTGCACATAGCACTCTGGTACATCTATTAATAAACATGACTCGGATGCATATAATGGAGACAAACTCAGTGTTATCCACTTCTATTGCTAAGTTAGCATTGCAACAATTAGCAAATCCCACTTCAATCACACCTAATGAATATTATTATCATTAGCAAAACGTGAACAACTAAGTTTTTTGAATATTTTTTAGAGTCACTGCTGGAGTTGCATGAATTCAGAATGTTCTCATCGATAATGTTCAAAAATACTTTATTGATCCAAAAGAGAAATGGTATCTGTGTCCATATCCTAGTTTGTGTCCGAAGCAACATATGTATGAATACTTCCTGACTCCTGTTTACAGATTGTGATGATTGTTTTTCTGAATGAACCTTGTAAAGGACTGGCAACCTCTTCAGGGTAAGACTTCCTGTTGGTCTAATGAGAGCAGATATAAAAAGAAGTGGGTATGTAGACAGTAGACAGATACACTGATGGGTTAATGAAGCTGGAGGAGTAAAAAGTTCAGCCCAGATAATTAGCAGACAGTGAGATGAGCTCTGATAGAGCACACAGAGAATACAATTCTGGTGACCCAACGTTCCCTCAGGCTGTATTGTAATGTGATCCATGTTGGCAGCGTGGCTATAGTGTTTCCTGAAGACATTTACGAGAATAGAAACTTGTCCCTGCTTTTTATCAATTGGTTACTGTGTCTGGCGCTCCAAAGAACCACAAATCTGTGCTGGAAACGCTGATTCTGATTTGTGTTGCATTTCTGCTGTGTTTGTTTTTCTGATGATTCAGTGAAGCTTCCCAGACTCCCTCACTCTCGCCTTTTAGTCTTTTCCTGCACCTTTGCTGGTGATACTTTCACCTATCATTCTCTTTTGCTCCGATCATATTTTTACGATTCACCAATCTCTTGTACAACAGCTGCCGCATAAACCTAGCAATCCGCAGTCCATCACATATTTTCTGCAGTTTTGGATGTACAAAATGATTGGACATCTGTGCAGGTTTTCTAGCCAGCCAACTGAAGTAAACAGCCATTTGTACAGACCAGTCATGTGACTGCAGTGCTAGTCTACTTGAACCTATGTAAGCTTGCAGTGTTGCATTTGGCCTCCTGCCTGCAACACTGACACGCACACACACACACACACACACACACACACACACACACACACACACACACACACACACACACACACACACACATCGTAAACTTCATTATATCCCCTCAGCTCTTCTGCCCCGCCTTTGCTGTTGTGTTTGATATAGATTGGACTCGGACCCAGCGGAACATATGCTCTGACAATAGGAGATTTGTTTTACCACATTTGCATCATCTGTTGCAGTTAAAACAGTCCAATCGAACCAATGTTTTGGTTCATATGCACAGAACCATATGCACTGGTGTTTCCATGATTTCCTTGGACTTCTTGTCAGTAATGAGACACCAGTTTGTGTTGTACAGGTTATCCGCCGAGCCAGACTCTCAGGCAGGAAATGTAGCATTGTTGTTTGCATGACTAAGCACTGACTGATGCAGTTTTTATAATGGACGTTGCTGGAACAACTGACTTGCAGGATTGGCTGAGCAGCTCCAATCAGTAGACGTTTATTAGGGGCCAGTCTGTATAGATTTCTATCAATTTCTGCTTACTACCAGAAAATTATGTTTTATTCATAGCTTTTGTTGAAAGTGTGCATAGATCCAGATTAGCATTAGTCCACTTATCCAGAAAGCTGCCTTTGCTGTTATTCAGTTAAGTGCAGGCAATCAAATGCAGAGCACACATTTCTCTAATATCTTAAAAAGTATTGTCTTAGTAGCATTTTGGAAAGGCACACTTTCCAAACATTTAACTTTGGAAAGCACTAAAAATAACTTTCTCTGTCTCAGATCAGGAAGAAACATTGATTGCATGGTTTCTGCTTCAGACACCACAACTGGACTCAAATATGCTTTAAATTCAAACGTCTGACCTGATAAACGAGAAATACCAGACGTGTGCTTTACTGTTAGTGAAAGGGAAAATACAGCAGTATCTTTCCTGCCATACGCCGTGTGTGGCCTTTTTTCCTATTGTATACCCATTACAGTTTTCTCCTTCTCTTCCTCCACCAGAGTTCCCTCCAGATAACTTTTGACAGCAGTCTCCAGTTAACCGCTGGCTCTGCAATAGATAGTGTGACCTGCACTGACCAGTCAGAGAACAAAATGGTAAGAAATACATCTAGTCCTAATACTGCCTTCTTCTTTTCCATATTAGTAACAAAAACTGAAATGTATTTTATTTACATTTTATTTGATAGGCCAACAAAAAGTAGTGGGTACACCTTTATCACATAATATCCCAGTTAATCACACTAAAGTTTAACTGGGTAATTCATCATACATAGAGATAATAAAGACCAACTCATTTCTTTAACGTTTTACCGGACAAATATATTTCCAAATGACTTTTTTTTTTATTTTGTTATCACCTCAGTTCTTGTGTGAATACGTTTGACAGCGATAAATCTGCGAATCATCTGTGTGATAACGAGTTATATTTGCTCCAGGCCGAGTTTCTCTCTCTGCCTTATCTCCTCTGTCGCTTCATGTCGGACGTTTTGCAGACAAACCCAAGGCAGGTTTCTGTGTCACGTCTTGTCCCGTCTTCCTTCTGTAGGTGTTGCACTGTAAATGCTGGGTAGACACGCTGACGTTTCCTGTGACTGTGACCCAGCAGTCACCCGCTGCTGTTTCCATGGATACCTATCAGATCACTACTGCACCTATGATGGCTAAGGTATGAAAGCACAAGGCCAGAGTTGTTTAAACTAAAAAAAAAATTTAAAAATGGCAGAATTTTATTAAAATGTTTTAGTCAAATTGCTACCGCAGACACATGGGTTATATTACAGATGGGGTGCACAGACTATTATTGTTATTATTCCTGCTTTTTGTCCCTCCATCGGATGGGTTACCTGACTGTCCGTCTCCGACAGATGGACGTGTCCCTGGAGGAAGTGGAGGACGAGGGCTTGTTGATATCTTGGACTTTTTCCAAGCAGCCGTCATTTTCTCTCACTGTGTCCCCGTGCAAACTGCAGAGACAGGTAAGAACATTCGATAACCGACACCATGCTCATCTGATATGCCTGTGAAGGTCTCATTTCTATCACAGCTCTGGCTCTTCCAACCAAAAGCATGCACGCATTCAAATTTTTAAAAAATCAAGCGTACGCCATGCAAATGTTTTTCTTGTTTTTTCTGCTCCCAGATTCTTTTAATAAATCTGAAGCAACATTTTAGGAATTTGCATATGAGTCACATTTTAGCCCATTTAACTCATCGTGAGTCACGGAGGAAATGTCACTCTTAATGTTGCAGCATGAGCATACATGCCCCCGTTCATTACTGGCAACCAAACATTTATCGTCAGTAATTAATTTCACAAATGACGACGGTCGGAATCAGAAAACAGGGATGTAGGACAAACCGTGAATGGAGAAGAATTTAGAATATAATTTGAAATAATAGGAAATAGACATTAAAGCAGGGATTTTAACTGTTTCTGTTTCTGTTGGTTGCTCTTTCTTCTTTCTCAGGGCTTGGAGGCTGCAGCAGACCTGGACATGATCAAAGGAATGGTTGAAGACACGCTGTTCAGCGCCCACCCGGCCATGGTCCTCAACCTCAAGGCCTCCATGTTTCCTAGTGTGGTGAGGAAAGCACTCAGCTTGTGACTCAGAGGACAAATTAATTATCATCTATTTTTTGACGTGAATGAATGCCAGGAGCTGAATTCTGCTGATAGGTTATGGGGTTTGAGTAGATTAAAACTCAGTTCTGCACTGTTATCCCTGCACACTCCCAGTCCCCAATGGACCATCTCTCAGTGGGAACGAGCTCCACATCCCAGGGGTTCTTAGTGAGGCGGCTCCTTCTCCAGCAGCTCAGGGTGACCTTAAGTAAAGGTCAGATATTCTCTCCCTGCATCAAATCATTTCCGCTTTGCCTTTTTTTTTTTTGTATTATTCTGCTGAGAGTCGAGCTCTCACTTCCTCACTGTGTTGTCTGAACACACAGGCCTGTGGTCCAGATCCGGGGAGCTGTGCTGCGTCCTGAATCTGGACCAGCCGTCGGCAGAGAGGAGGACCTGCTTCCTGTCTGTGCCGAGAAACCCCGACACCCCCCTGGAGTGGAGCGAAGAAATAACTCTGTAAAGCTTCCACATGTTCTTCATGGTTCTGCAAGATAGACTTTTGATTTTATGTGAAACATAAGTAAAGGTTTTTCATCATAAGAGTCACAAGCTAACAGCAAATTAAATCAGTGCAAAAGACTCTCACAACGTAAAGTATTTGACAGTGTTTTACATTTTGACTCTTCCACATATATTCTCCTTCGGGTTCTGAGAAGTTCTGTTTTTGTGCGTTTAAGGGAGCTTGGCCCGGAAACCAAAGAGCTCAGGTTCAGGCTTTTGGAGCGGAGCGGCACAAGAGAACGTAAGGAAAAGCTCAACAGCAATTAGTTGCTGGCTGAAGTCCACAACCCTGATCAGCAACATCGTTTAGACCGTTCAAGCAAAATCATCTGTGTCTGAAACTGCACAGCTGGCAGTTCGCTGCAATAGATTATGTCTAAGAAATGCTCACTATTTAGTACTTTGGAAAAGTATTCATACCTCTTGAAGTTTCTCAGCGTTTTTGCCATGTTAAAACTAAAAATGCCAGTGTATTTTACTGGGAAATATTTGATAGACCAACACAATGAAGCACGACATAAATTGTTTTAACTATTTTTTCAAATTAAAATTGGAAAGGGGAGACTTGCTTTTGTATACAACCTTCTTTACTCTACTACTCCAGAATAAAATGTTGTGCTTTAGTAAGTTAATTATTAAACGCAGCGCTGTTGTGTGTAATTTACGTCCAGCTGTTCTATAAAGGCCTCAGAAGTTTCTTAGAGAAAATTAATGACCGAACAGCACAATAAACCTTCTCTGTTCAGTTTCAAAGTGTAACTTTTTTCCAAAATGCAGAACACCTTGTATGATGGGAAACTATCACTACCCATTTCCCTGAATACATTATGCGCATTCTGAAACACGGTGGTGGAAGTGTCATCCTGTGGGATACATTTCAATAGCAGTAACCTGAAAATTGATGTTAAGGGAAACGTTCCATCTAATCTGAATGTGCATGAGTTGTTTTTTAAATGGGGAACAATCTTAGAGTCCAAGATGATAAAAACCTGCAGCTTCAATTTAAAATATTTAAAAAAAATTAATAAAACACTTCCACTTTACAACCATGTGACATTTGTGTTGGTTTATTACAGAAAGTTCTAACAAATTGCTCTGGGATTTGAGGGTATAAAGAGACAAAACTGAAAAGTATCTCAACTACAGTAAAGGATCACATTCTGTATGTGTTGTAAAAATTAAAAAAAGAGTGTTGGAGGTGTCTGGAGTGACATTTCTCTATGCTCAACCCTGACAGAATTTCTTCCTGGTCACGCCGCCATCGCCATGAACCTTCAGTCTAAAACCCCGACTGGGCAACATGTTCTGTGTCTCAGCTCGGGCCCTGGATCAGCACCAGATGCTACCATCAGCACAGAGGTGAGGACAAGACGCCTTTACAGTTTTTTTAAAAAACTTTAATAAAGTTATTTATATCCATTGGAAGCTTTTTTTTAATCTGCCACAAATTCAACTTAAACATTTTCCCATTAATGGTGTGTTTTGTTTTGTTTTAAGTTACCATGTCGTTCTGATCTTTGCAGTTTTATTTTTTCTGTTGAATGTTACATCTTTTACCTATTGCTTGTGTTTTTCTAGCTGCTGTATGTAGAAACTGTAGACCCTCGCGGTACCCTGAACGCTTTCCCTATTCGCTCCTCGTTGACCCCTACGAAGAAGGTCGACGTGGATCGAACGGTCACGCCAGATGGCACCATAGTCACTACCGTCACCACCGTGCAGTCGCGAATCAAGCTTGATCGCAGCCCAGGTTTGTCTGTAGAGCCAACAATTTTGTGGTGCGTCCAGCTGCCGTAGATTAGTAACTGCACAGTCATTTTGCCTTTCAGGTGATTCCCCGCTGCGTTCACCATCCAAAGTCGAGGTGAGCGAAAAGAAAGCAGCCGTGTTGGTGGACGAAAGAGGCAGCAGCAGCCCCAACCCGAGCAGTGAGTCCCACACTGAACACCAGACATTGTTTTGCAAAACAGATGCAAAGTAGGATAAGCTGCAAGCAGGGATGTAACACGAGTAAAGAGGAACGCACTTCTTTTGCACTTTATGCGCTCTGTCTGGACGCTTCTCTTCACAAACCTCATGTAGCTGTTTTGCAGCACTCGCATCCCAAATGTCATGCTTAGACACAAACGTTGGTTCTGGTTTGTTAGTGTAGCACTGACATACATGTGTGTGTTTGTGTTGCTCAGAGAGCAGTCGCCTGTCTAATGGCCTGGATCCTGTTGCAGAGACGGCCATTCGGCAGCTGACAGAGTCTGCATCCAAATCAGCCCGGAAGACGCCAACAAAGAGGAGCACACTGATCATCTCCGGCGTGTCAAAGGTCAGAGAGCGGACACGGTGTCGTAAGGAATCCATCAAAATCAGTTTTTCTGTCTTACACTTACTCTTAGTGAAGTGAAAACATTGATATTTCAAACTTTGGACCTATTATTAAGTAAATATGACACTGAGCCTGACAATGTGTCCGATCTATATTTAGTCTTCAATTACATCCCCTCCACTGTACCAGATAATAGTAGAATGAAAATCCTCTGACCTAATTTTTGCATGGAAATCAGTGGAAAGGGTCAGAGTGTTTAAATGAAAGATTCCAGATATTGTTAGAGTGTAGACACAGATTTCTGATTATATATAAAAATATATACAGAAAAAGTGCAAAAATATGAAAAACTTTTTCCTGTTTTTCTGTAGAATCACAGTCTGGTCTAATAATTTCCTCACGCTGTAAACAGCCGTCCTCCACTGCGAAGAAACAAACACCGAGCCCAATGAGGCGGCTGTTACTGTTGATTTAATATTTGGAAGTCTGGCCTTCGCAGACTGAACGACATTGTTCCTTCTCGTTGCTAAAGCTACAGGCAAACTAAAATTCTAAAACAGCGTAGAAAATCGACGTCAACGGTCACAACTTCTCTGTCTGTTCATTGACTGACCCAGTTAAAATCCAACGTGAGAAATTGAGCTCAATGGGAGAAGTCACACATGAAGTAGTGAAGGGAAATGAGAATCAAACGGAACTGCGTAGGAAAGCAAAGGCCCCCATAATGGTACAATCACTTCAGTTTATTTAATCATAATTATATTAACCTCTTCTGAAGAGGAGCATCTCTTCAGGGTGTACCATGGCCCAAAATTTACAAGTTTTTGAGAAGATGACTAGTTATCGATTCTTCCACCTGATATGTGATCCTCTGCAGCTCCTCCAAAGTGACCATAGGCTTCGATCTTGGTGTTCAGCTCTACCTTAATAGGCTTACCAATACATTTGGAATCGCTGTAATAGAAAAAACAAACGGCTTTGTTCAGTGTCACCAACCTCTTTCTCTGATAATCAGTCATGAACATCTCCATATTTCGATCAGGTTCCTCTCACCGAGGACAACTGTGCACTATCGACCGGCTATGCGGCCGCTATGGATGCGGCCATGCACGGCAACCACTTCAGGTCGGGGCATCACCAGGACCCTGATGAAACCACTCCCTCTGACGTGTCGGAGCGCCCCTCTGTGGATGACGTGGAGTCTGATACCGGATCCGCTGGCGCCTTGGAGACACGCAGCTTGAAGGACCATAAAGGTAACGTCAGAGGAAGAGGAATTGAGAGCTTAACCTGTTCTTATTTGTTTTAAGTTCTTATTTGCTTTTTACTCTTAAGTAATTTTTTTGATGGCTACTTTTTAGTTTTAATAGAGTAAAAATATGTCAATGTAGTTCTACTCTTGCTTGAGTGTAATTTTTGGGTACCTCTATATAACTCTGACTTCATCTAACAGATGATTGGTTGAGCAAATACTGCCCCCTAGAGGCTGTAGTGCAACATGTGCAGAATCTAGATTAAATTGCCTGTTCAGTAAACATAATTAGTGCTAATAAATTAAATCAACGAAGGGTTTATGTCAGGAATAAGCTGATTATTATGTAGCTCTGTGGGTGAATGATGTGTTTTCCTCTGTCCGTCTCTGCAGTGGGCTTCCTCCAGAGCGGCTCCAAGCTGTTGTTCCGCAGGAGACACAAAGAAAAGGAGCCGTGTCTCAGCCAGTCCCACGAGGACATCTCCAACATGGGCAATAACTTTTCAGCCCCGGCCACGGGCCCCACCCGCAAAAAGTCTGGCAGCTTCTCCCGACGCATCATCAAGCGCTTCTCCTTCCGCTCGTCCGGCAAATCGAAAGGCAAGGCTGCTGCTACCAATGGAGGAGCGAGCTCTGTGGATAATTGATTAGAATCATGAAAGGGATTATTAAAGGCTCTGTGATCAGCCCTGAACGAGCCGACAATCCCAGTGGGTTACAACCTGCACTTCCTGAAGGAAGGATGTTTCTGGATGTTTTTACTCCTGTTAAAAAAATATAAAAAAGAAAAATCATGAGATTAATCTAAAATGGGATGGTGAACTCGGTTTACTTTGATGAGAAGTCTGCTGCTCTGTGAAAATAATCGCTGCAGGGGATTTTTTTTTTCTTATTCCTACTTAAACACAAACTACTGTGTTTGACTAAGACGGGTGGTGGAAATACTCTAAATCTATATAATTATGTAAAAACGCCAGTGTGACGTTGCTGGATGCACTTTGGACTGAAGTTCTCTGCTTTTTAATGGCACATGTCAAATTTTGAAGGTTGTAAAAATATAATTTATGATTATGTGTGTCTCTTAAATGCTATTTATTTTCTTCTGAAAAAAACCAAGTCATTCATTCTAGTTGCATTACTCTGTAAATTAATGACAGGTGTGCTTTCTATGCAAATTTCTTTTAAAACACATTTAGGTAACATACCAGAAATCTATCTCAGCTGAACTGTGCTGTGCATTTATATCCGCTTAAAAAATCTTGTTTCATGTTTTATCTTATACCCTGAATCAAAAGATTTTAGCGTTTAATAATTTTGTGTTATGTAGTTGTTTTCTGTGGGATATCATACATTAGATTTGTCTTTGAAGGTTCAGACAGACTTTTTATGCTTGGCAATAATTTTCTTCATTCTGAATTTAGTTTTAAATGATCAGGTACTCAAAGGGATTTCATCACTGTAAATATTTTCATTATTGTGCAGCAACACTGCTTGCTATTTGTTAAATAGCTCCAAGTACAATAATTCTCGACAGAAAATCCAGACTAGTTTATTATCACACCGTGGCCAATCAGAAGTTTTGATATTTTTATTGGCATTAAATATCGTAATAATGTCAAACCATTATTTTTTAGGGTGGGAATAATCATAATTAAATCAATTTTACTGAATGAAATTGTTTAAAAACTTTGGATTTGATGCTGTTTTTTTGCTAATCCACAGAATATCAAAAGTATCCAATATATAAAGTCTCTTAATTGAGTTAGTTGGATTCTTTCTGCAGACTTGCTTCTTAAACATGGCGGTCCATTAACGTTGGGACTCCATCAGAACTCACTTAATCTATTCCACAACCAACTTCTGCATCTAAACCATCTACAAGCTGATTTCAGGTAGAAAACAACCAGTTTTGTCTTTAATCATGAAACTTTTATCAAGCATGCGATTAACTTGTCCATATAGGTAGAATCTTATTTCGTTGGAGCTTGAAGCTGTCCTGAGCAGATGCTTCTTTTTTTCCTGATTCATGTTCTTGTAAATAATTACATTACTGTTGCCAGCTTCTGAAAAACCTGCACCGGGTTATGCTTGAACATTGTAAACTTTTTTTTTCCTTTTCATTTGATGTAATATTTTTGGTCGGATTGTTCAGTCTAGGGTTCAGTTTGGAGTTCCAACAAGACAATAGTTCCACACTCATTGAAACTAGTTGGTAATGGAGATTCCCAACTTTAACCACATAGAAAATTATTTTGCTTGGATTACAAGCCAAGAATGTGACAAGAAACCAACCAGTTTTTGTGAAGAGTTGTCACAAACTCAGCCAGAATTACACCAGAAGCTTTTTAGCAACTAAATAATTGGATGAGGTAATTTAATTAAATATCAGTAAAGGTGTATGTATATATTTGAGTCTGAATATCTAATATTGTCCCTGTGTGGATTAGACAAAATCCTGCACCAGTTCAAGGTTCTTTTAAAATATCAAATCTGATCGTTACGCCATTCCATCCAGACAAAAAGCAAACGTCAAAATCTCTGTTAAAAGATTCAGATCATTTTTATTAATAATTAGCATTTACAAAACTGTCAGAGCGTTCGGAAAGCGTTCGTCAAAGTGGCTCAGCTCAGGCAAAGTGAATGTGATTTTGTGTGGAAGCGGAGGGACTGCACTCAGGGCTGGAAATTCAATTATTAGTAACTGTACATTAGGAGGAAAACTGCTGCACCAATCAAACTGTACAGGATTTCAGCTATTTTTCAGAAAACCTTTGAAGTGACTGCAATAATTTTGCGACATGAGAAAAAAACGAATTCAATAATTCACTATCCAGATTTTTTTTCTTCCTCATGCACCAGAAAAGACGTCAAAGGATCCCAAAGCTGGAGCCACTGCTCTCTGAGAAACATGCTGTAAAAAAATAAGTACAATTAAAATGTTTAACGTCAGAAAAGCCACTTCATTCTCTCAAGAAAACTTTGCAAGACTTTAAAAGAAATGTGACATTTATGTAAATCAGTGGCTTTAAATTTTAGAATACATATGAACTCTGTCTTACTTTCAAAATCTAATTTATTGCAAATAAATTATTTTTTAAACATCAAGTTGTTTTTGCATTTTGTTCCAGAAGTTTGTTTGGGTTATTTTGTCTTTCTTTGAAAGAATGTGCATTTTATTTTATATTTTAACAGTAATTGCTGTTTATTGGGACATATAGTGCTTTGCAAAGGTGTCAATTACCCAAGAATTTTTTTAACATTTTCTCAATTTACTGCAGCAGTTTTGCTAAACAGGATTTCCAGTTCTATTTAAAAGCCAGTTAGAAACATGTTTAAATCCTCTTTTCTTTTCTTTTTTTTTTTTTACTATTAATACTATTTGTCTTTTTTATGCATTTCTGACTGCTGTGAAGCAATTTGTGATTTTGTATCTCGAGAGGTGATCTATAAATAAGGTTTAGAAACCTAAGTGCATTTTCTATGATTGAACATGATTTTATATGTGCATCATTGTAAAACAGGGAAAATTAAAATGTAGATTTGCAATTTTTTAGCCACAAAATTTTGTGAACGATTTCCAGCATTTGTATTCAGCCCCCATTATTCTAATAAACCTAAATAAAAGTCCAGATTACATTAAATGTAATAATGTAACTTTTTGACTTTTATGAATAATGCTGTGTGTGAAGGAAAGCTAACACAGCACACGACCCTGAACACACCACTCTGAAGAGCAAAACATAGTGATGGCAGCATCATGCATTGGGCTTGCTTTTCGTTAACCTTTCGTTAATTGGGCTTGGAAGTGGGTCAGAGTTGATGGGAAAAATTATAGTGTTTAAAACAAGCAGTACTATAAGGGAATTTTATCTAAGCTGGAAACAACGACCCTAAACACACAACCAGAGCTAAGAAACAGAAGTTTCTGTCACTACGTCTTCATAGAAGGGAACCTCCAGCCGCATCTGCCACACAAGTTCCATCAGGTGTCTGACATAGTCTGGAAAGACAGGACAACAGAAGCATTATGGGTAACGGTCAAAATCATATTTCCAAAAATAAAAATACATTGACTACTATATGTAACAAACACACAAATAAGCTCCAAATGATGATTCATGCAAGATTTTGATTTGGATATCTTGTTGCAAACTAAAGAATTGAACTCACCATATGTGTCAGACTCCTTCACAGGCCGAACCACAGCGCCACCTTTCTTAAACTTTGGATAGGACACCTTCCACCGCTGAGCCCTGTCCTGTTTCCTGGCCTGCTCCTTCGCCATGTTCTCGTTAAAGTGGAGAGCAGCCAAAATCAATCTGCAAGCACAACATACAGGTACATCTCAAAAACATTAGAATACAATAAAGAAGTTGAATCAGATACTGTAATTTTTTTTTTATTTCAAGGCAAAAATCATCTAAATTACAGGAATTGGTTTCCATGCATCTAACATTTTTAGATGCATTTGTGTATAAATTCACTTTTTCTCAAGCAACATATTCACAAAATGACCATCTGCTCTAATTTACCCATCTACTTATCCATTTATCAGTCTGAACAAACAGTGAGCATACCTTGCTTCCAATGAGGGACGAAGGAAATGCCCCTGTTTACTTCCGAAGAAGCAGACGACATTATGGAAAGACTGCAGGTATGACGTCTGCTCTGGAGGGGAGAGCTGACGGACATCAGCCAGCAGCCTGGAGCTCAGGACAACCGCCTGGATTTCCTTCTGTGCTCTGCTGCCTGACGACACACAACATGCAGACATTAGGGATCTTATACAAGCTCATTTAATGGAAATCAAGTCAATGTAGGACTGCAACTAAAGATTAGTTTAGTAATTGATTATTGGGATCATTAATCGGATAAAAAACTTGGCACATTCTGCAGATTTTTCATTTAAGCCATTAATTTTATTTTATACAATATTAGAAATAAGTGAAGATGCAAATACACAAGTAATTGAATTCCTTTTAAAAAAGAAAAAATATTTTACTGCATAAAATGCATTAACAGAGCCTGCAATACCCACCGTTCTCCACCCACTGTCTGTTCATCTGTCCGTGCTCGCACCGCGGGAACATGTCACCATGGCCCTCGTGGATGTTGCACACATGACGAGCCACAGAAGCCCATTTCTGCACAGCCATGTCTGCGTCCCCACCGCTGGTGGCTGCTGTCCAAAACAGATGGTTGGAGACAGACTGAGCCCACAGCCCCACTGAAGCACAGCCTGGCTTTTTGGCCACTGCCACGAGTTTCTTGAAGATGCCTGCAAAGAATTGACAATGTGATTTTACCCGACTTTTCCATCAGAACAGAGGTCGGCCATCAGGACATTAGTGGTTTGTCGTTACGCTGGCAACTGGTTGAATCACATCAATGTTGTCTCAGGATTCAGGACAAAGCATTTGCTTATCAATTTTGATTTGGACCACTGAACTCACCCTTGGAAACGTGCCATACGTCAAACCGCTGTTTGATGTCGGGCTTTTCCGTTCTCAGCCATTTGCAGACCTGCGTATGTCTGTCTGTGATGAGTTCAGCTATAGTGAGGCCATGTTGCTCCAGGAAGCAGATCCCCTGTTTCAGGCCCTCCAACTCCACTGCTGCACTGCTCTGCACTTCATTGCACTGAAAGACACAAAGAAGATTGGAAATAATCCATAATAAAGGTAAAGGTAATTCTATTTATATAGCACATTTTTTGCAACAAGGCAATACAAAGGGCTTTACAGGAAATAAAAGGAAACACAAACAAAATAAACCAAAGAAAAGAGCAAAAGAAGAAAAATAATCTAATGTTGATCTAAACATTAGATCTTTGAACACGCACTCCTGGATAAGTATTAGTAAGTATTCTCTGGACTTTTTAAGCGCGCTCTAAATTTGTAAAAGTAATGAGTACTCCACAGTTTACAGGTAATAATAAAAACATAATGTTCCTGTTCTGGAAGATTTTGTTCTGGATTCTAAGTTTGTTCTATTTCCTTTTCAGAGTTGGAGTGATAGGAGTCTCTCTGCATGACAATAGATGATTTTTGAGGATGTCTCCTCTACATAGGCATAGTCACTTTGAATAAAAACAAAGGACATACCTCCACTAGATGGGTGGTGAGCACCGCACCAGTATCCATATCCATCAAGGAATAGCTGCCATACTTGTTTGTATGCCCTACTGAGCAGCGGCGAGCGTCTCCGCCAAGTCTTAGTGGAGTTCCCTTTTTCTTCATAATCATGGCCTGCTGCTTGGTGTTCCAAACCCTTTGAATAGCAGGGATCAAATAGCAGCGCTGCAGACTGAAAAACGTCTTCATACTGTAGATCCCAACGCTCATGTGTCGGAAAAGGTTCCGGGCAATCGTTGGTGAACACCCGCTGAATAAGGTGGCTGCCGCCATCATCAAATTGCCCACTGGCATGCTGTTGTGGGTCGGCTGGCTGTACCACACCCTGGTGTGTCCGTCTGTCCTCTTGCAGACACTGCTCACAGCCACCATAGTGCCCATAATCTGCTTCATCGTCACTGTGCAGGCCCCGGAACAGACGACACACACAGCGAACAACGTCCTCAAACAACTTTCAAAGACAATAAATTTACGCTCCGCCGCTGGGCAAGTTTCAGCCACGTCTTCGAGGTCACTGCAACATTAAAAAATCAAAAATAAATCTGTTTAAAATTGATTGTAGGTAGTGCTGGGACAACATTGAATCATGATATGGATACTAGTCACCATAATAATGCAAGTTTGGCTTCCCAAGACCTTTTTATTATTAAGGCAGAATTGTATTTCTTAAGCAATAAGTTTTTGTGTCTGTTCAACATTGATCATGAGAAAGAACATTCGCGACTATATTACATAAATACAGTTGAAGAGAAATTAATAATAGAAATATCATTTTACTTGAAAAGTGTCTATGAAACCAACATACAAGTCCTCATCCTCAGACTCTTCTGCGCCAGGTGCCCAGTCCGGGTCCTCCTCATCCGTCTCTGGTTCCTCATCACTTTCAGGGCCATTGCTGTCCTGGTCATCTAGGGTGGGAGTCAGAAGCATACACTGAATACCAATTTCTGTAGTCTGTGGTGTTGTGGATGTTCCTTGGGACTTCATCTCTACGACACAGGAAGTCCCAACCGATCTGGAAACAGATGTGCCCTGTATATAGGGAAGAAACAGGAAGTGGGCCTATGCACCAATTACTGAAAACATGAGCAGAACCAAACGAAACAGCTTACCAAATAAGAAAAACAATACCAACAACAACGACAACCATAGCTAAACAACATATTGATGATGCTATACATTGGAAAGAGATGGAGGCTCTTAAAGAGACAGGGAACAATTTCAAGGAGTCATACATTTTTCTTTAACCACTCCATATTTGATGAAGCTGAAGTTGGCTTCCAGTTGCAGCTTCTGATTCAAGAAATGGTTAAAGAGTAATCATCCCATGTAATTTTTCACCACAACCACTATGCACTTCAAACCTGGACTAGATCATTGTGCTCTGATTGCAGAATATTTAAAACCAAGCTTGTGATTTGTGAAACCTTTATTAGATTTGTGAAACTTCAGAAAAGGGTCGTTCTAGGGCAATTTAAGCACTTTTTAAACATCTGAAACACACTACAATTGAATTCTCTGAAACTTGCATTATTTGCTGTTATTTCAATATTTAACTTTCTGCTTTCTCATGTTTTTCTTCATAGTAATGCCATCCAGATTCACAGTAAAGGTTTCATAAATCACAAATTTGGTTTCTGCAATCGGTGCAGAATAGTGTCCAGAGCAGATTAAAAATGATCAAGGTAGTGAACATTAAGTGGAATCGTTCTTTAGCCATTTCCCAAACCGGAAGCCAACTTTAACCTCGTCAAATAAGGGCTGTTGAAGGAAAAATAAACAACTCCTTAAAATTGTCCATTGTCTCTTTAAGAACCTCCTGCCCTTTCCACCCCTTCCTCACGTCATCACAACAAAGCCTCTTCATGCAGTTATCATTCTTAGCTGCACGTGTTTTGTTTTACAAAGAAGCAACGTTATATAATATCGTTTTTTATTTTATATAAAATAAATAAATCTATCTAGATATAGCTGAACGTTATGCGAATGATCAACGTAAGCCTGATAGGAAGACAGCTCCAGGATACACATTGTTTGAGATCTATGAACCATAGATGGATCATAGACCGTGCAAAAATAATAGCAAAACAGTGTGAGTTGTTTCGCTCACCTGTGCCCACTCAAATGGTTTCAGCCTGGTTGGTATTGCATGGTCCAACAGTGACAACCTTCCTATCAGCCCTTTATCAAACAGGCCTTTGTTTAGAAAGCTGTCATCAGTAAAGTGTCTCGCACAAATGTACCAGTTCTTTTTCGGAGGAGGGAAGTCTCCAAAAATAAAGTCCAGCCATTTCTGACGAATCGTGGCATCCTTGGGAAGCGTAAACAGAGGGTAGTCTCCTTCGCATCCAAGAACGCATTTCCTCCAATGAGGCATTTTCTAATGCGTAAAGGACCGGACTGGGAAGTGGTTTGAATGTTGAGCACCGCAGCTGCGCAGTTTGCTCATTGCTGTTGAAGCTAGTTTGGTGAAGCCATGTGGGGCAGCCACGGGGGAGGGGAGCTCCGCGGGAGGAAAGCTCGGCTTGGAGACTGAAAGCTCCGAGGCGGAGCTTTGGGGGAAAAGGCGGCGTTAGGGCACCCCCGAATGGCTGCCACGGGAGATGCAAGGATTCCTCAAACAGCATGACTGAACCATCATGACATGAAAAATATTTATTTTTGCTCAAACATCCACTGAAAAAAATTATACAGAATTTTACAAGAATTTATGATCTCTCATCTGATGTTGGATTAAAATAACTTTACAGTTCTTTGAAGTAAAATTGACACTTATGAGCATTACATCACATAATATTATTCCCTCATCAAAAACATACCTGGAGTGTTGCTTTGATTCTTTCATGGTTGAGAAATCCTTTAATCTCCCGTGGCAACCAGTCAGATGTGTAAAACAATACTTTGTTAAACAGACTGAGACCCAATTTCAAGCCATTATGAAGTCAATATTTTTCATTTGTATAACCACAGTAGGTGACGTTGTTATTTTATTGCACTTTAAAAATATTCAATTGGCAGGAAAACACATAATACTGCCCCTTTCAAGGTTTAGAAGAAAACTTTTCTGTGTTGGAATGGGCTTGTCAAAGTCCATTTGTAAATAATATGTGGCAGGACATGAAAACTGATGTTCACTCATATTTTCCATCCAATCTGACCAAGCCTAAACGGCAAAGAAGAATATCCAAAAAGGTCAAAGTTAAAAGCTGCTAACCTGTAATTAAAATGCTGTTCAACAAAATATTGCTTCTGAAGGGCTAAATGTCAAAATTGTGTTTGTCACAATTTTGACATTTTATATACAGTATAAAAGGCATTATACTTTTAGCTGCTGTCACATTAGATTCAAATAAAATATGCTGGCATTTGCAACATACGTTATGCGTTTTATTTTTACAGGTCATTAAGATGCAGAAGACACGCACATTAAAATACAAATAAATAAAGGACAATATATGAAAACATTATTAATATTAATAAAGTATTATTTTTATACCACATCACACATATGCACTACTCCTCTCAGTCTCTAAATCTTCAACATAGAGGGAACATCCCACTAAAATACATTGCTGCAACATGTTAACATGGGGAAATTTCAAAAGGTATGGAAACTTTTGCACGTCACTGTTTATTTTGAAAGAGGGTTGTAATTAAAATATTTTTTCTTAATGCAAAGCATATATATATACACTGGTCTGTGGATTTATTTATACTTATTAGTCAGAATTACTTCTAAAAATATATTCAGTAACAGTAACAAATTGGAAACTAATGGAAACTTAAATCCTCCAAAAAGGCGTATGCCTTCCAGCTGTACATAATTTATTTTAAAAATTACTATAAATTTTAAAGTAAGTTTATTTCCGCGTAGAATTTTACAATGGCGCCAAAAGTTTAAAGCTGGAGGGAAGTCACTTGATTGGTTTTTTATGTCCACTCTAAACAGTTCATCCATTGACAATAAGGAGGGAAACAACTAACCAATCGCTTTTGATCATCCCCCAACACTCATCTCCATTGGTTTAATGTAAGAAGCGATAGGCCAATTGTTATTGACTTTTTATTGGGGTTGACCTTTCAAATCCAATCAACTAAGACAATCTGCCCATAGCAACCAATCACAGTAAGGGGCGGGATCAAAGTGAGGTTTATATCCAGGTCATCGCTACTTTCTTTTTTACTTATCGTTTGAACTACCTTACAGTTCTGCAACTGCAAGAAGATGTCTGGAAGAGGAAAAACCGGAGCCAAGGCCCGCGCTAAGGCTAAGACCCGCAGCTCCCGTGCTGGTCTCCAGTTCCCCGTGGGCCGTGTCCACCGTCTCCTCCGCAAGGGAAACTACGCTGAGAGAGTGGGTGCCGGAGCCCCGGTCTACCTTGCTGCCGTTCTCGAGTACCTAACTGCCGAGATCTTGGAGCTGGCTGGCAACGCGGCTAGAGACAACAAGAAGACCCGCATCATCCCCCGGCACCTCCAGCTGGCCGTCCGCAACGACGAGGAACTTAACAAGCTGCTCGGCGGCGTGACCATCGCTCAGGGCGGAGTCCTGCCGAACATCCAGGCCGTCTTGCTGCCAAAGAAGACCGGTCAGTCCGCTCCGAGCTCCGGGAAAGCGGGAAAGAAGGCCTCCTCTCAGTCTCAAGACTACTAGCCAGCTGGCTAATGACTGCTAAACCAAAGGCCCTTTTAAGGGCCACCCATCCACTCATAAGAGCAACTTTTCTGTTCAACTACTGTCTTGCCTCGCACGATTTGCCTTGTCTATTTAATAAAGACATTTTTTTAAATTAATTTGGTCTATATAGTACTTGTTGCCCTCAAAGTAGCTGATGCTACCTGCTACTCTTAGCAGTAAAAATGCTGGGGGAAGCTAATCAATTGTCCTCGTTGGCACGCTGGTCATTTCTAATGTAAACCATTGGGAGTTGAATTGTCAGGCCATTAAATTGTGTGATTTGGCCAGGCTAACGGTACAGCTTTGGAAGATGATTATTGAATTTTTACTGTTAATTCCTGGTGTCTGTTCTAAATTAAGTTTATTTTAATGGGATGAAACTTACTTCAGTCTAGTTACTATGGAGTTGTTTTTAATCATAATCTCCTCAAGGCCAGGAGGAATTGTATGGCACAAACTGTTTAGGTTTGTTTTCAAAGCCCCTTGGAAATCTGGAGTATGACTTGGCTAAAATAAAGGAAGACCTTTATTTAAATTTTGAGATAAAGTTTGATTCAGAACTATCTAATATGGAACCTAGTTTTACAATTGAACAAGCTATAGCATAATGAAACTAACATTGTTGGTATGATTGCATAAATAACAGTGATCATACTTTTGATTGAAAAACACCCTTTTATCCTTAATTGAATTGAAAATTTTTAATGCAATAATTGTAATTTTTTGGCTTAAGTCTCTAGTTCTTGGTGTCTGGATATGTTTTTTTTAATTTGATGTCTTCTGATTATGCAAACTTAAAGTTCGAGGAAATGCAAGTCAAAACCGGATTAATTGGGTTCGATACATGTTTAAATTTTACGTTCCACATGCTATCTGAATTAACTCTCTTTCTGACTTTGTGGTTAAAGCCAACAAAACATGTTATAACGGATCTGTATGCATTTCCAGGTGTTTCCTTGTTGCAAGCGAAGAACACAAACATCTGCAGCTTGTTTACCACCACAAACGTAAAATCTGGTTACGTGTCGGTTCAATTCTTTCAGATCATGCCATCAATTCACAAGAAGACAAATGGGTCCAACATTCAATTCTAATATAAGCAATTTACGCTAGAAAAAACTGAGGTTGGTAGAGAACCCAAGATTTGTACCTCAGTAAGAGTTGCACTTCAACATATTTTTTCATGTTTAATTAAGTAAAAAAGTATTTTTGCAAAAAGTCTACTCAGGTACTGAATACTTAATCAGAACAGCTGATCAAATATTTAAAGATGATGTCCTCAGAGTAACAAAAATATAAAGTTATATGTATAGTTTTTGTATTTTAAAGACTACATTGAAAAGAATATATAAATATGCAAAAAACATAATTATAAAATAACAAATTCAGGCAGAAGAAAACCTTTTCCAAATAAGTTTTTTCAGTGTAAAACTTATAAAGGTAATACTGAGAGTCGGTAATGTATATAGTAAGAGAGTAAACTTCCAGTTACAATACGAAGAATCCAAGAAGTTATTAAATATAATATAACTAGTTACTATCACCTTTTGGGGATTTTAGTTAGCACAACGGTTGTAAAACATGGAGTTTGCACCTAATTTGAGTTGTGCAACACAAACTGCTGGTTTTTCATAGGATCTCTCATAATCTAAAGATTTTTATGTGAATCACATAATTATGCTGTCATTGTTGGATGACACAATAATTCAAGAACCACCTGTACATGTTTTCCTTCTGGCCAAGGCAGATCATATTTCTCAAAATAAAAGTTTAAACATTTATTCGATGACTGATTGATATTAATACTATTGGCTTTTTTGTATTTTTGGCTTTCTTCAAAAAAATAAGATGACTTAATTTACAGTTGCAACCAGATATTTACATACAGTACACTGCGTAAAAAGACACATTACTTTTTTTCACTGAATATAAATCAAATATTTCCTAGTTTATGTCAGTTGGAATGATCAAATTTGTTTCTACTTGATAAATCCAAGGAGAATGAGAGATATTTTTTAGATAATTTAAGAAATTAGATAAAGAACTGATAAACATGCTGTTGCTTAATCTAACATGATGCTTTATTTTGAAAAAATCTAATGAAATCGTTGATGAGATCAGGAGGATGAGACCCCACAAACATAGTTAATCCGTGGGTACAAATGCCAGATGTTTAAAGGTGTCACATTCATCTGTTCAAATAATTATATGCCAGAATAAGGTGTTTTACTTTTATGTGTGTGTTATTATTAGGAGAAAATGTGTTATTATGATAGTGAAATGCAGTTCACATGGTCTGCCACTAGAGGCTGACTGTTTCCTATGAGATGAGCAGTTGACTGTCCAACAAACAAATGTGTCATTGATTTTATTGAAAATTAAACAATAAAAATAAAAACACCCATTGGATCAAGCTATTTTTTAAGCTGACGCTACTATTTTGCAAACAGCAAAATGAGATTATGTCACAAATGTTTCTACTACAACTCAGATTCATCCACCACTTTCTCCCCTTGGTCTGGTTTTGTCACTGACTGGCAAAAATAAGCAGGATGACGCAACAAGTCTGAACTGAACCCAGACAGGCTGAACCAATTACCCCGACCCTTGACAACGTGTCCAACACCAACATCCAGGCTAAAAAAAAAACAGCCTGCCTGTGAACCAAGGGTTCACTCACTGCGGTGGCTCTTAAATTTAACCGTCTTGTTTTTTCTTCCCAGCAGTTTGTGGCTGAAGGAAATGTTGGTAATTTCATGGTATTTCTGTCACATCACAAGGGATATGTTAGGCACATATTTTATGTCTGGGGATGAAAAACTAAACAAACTATAGAAGGAAAGATCAAATTTGATGTTTTTTTGTCTCTTCCCGTTCTGCTTTCTAAATGGAAGAAAAGTTCATCCCTTTAAATCAAGATGGTTTCACAAAATATATGTTCAATTCAGCCTTTTAAGTACTATAAGTAGCTACGATATACGAAAATTAAATAGAGAAAGTAACAATAACCCAGGAGAGAAAGACGGATGGAAGGAGGGATGGACCTCGGATGTGTGGAGGCGCACCAAAACATTCACATTGAAAGCAGCACTGAAGAGAGAACAGCATGTTTCCATCCCTCAGACGACTGGGAGACTTTTCTCATGACGTTTTGGAAAGATGCCCCACTTCACGTCTTTAATCTTTGGGTCGAATCTCTCTTCAGGAAAGAAAACTTTCTTTCCCAACTCGGGTAATTAAAGTTTAAAAAAAGAAATGTGCTTTTGTGCAGTGCGAGTGCGTATGATGCAAAGTGCTAAAGTCATAATTACTGTTTATCCTCACTACTTGTATAATATGCGGAGTTTAGATTCATCTTTATCACTTCCAGTGTTTCAGTCTTCCATCATTGTCTTTCCTAGCAAACATTTTGTCCAGTAATTTTTCAGGAGAGTGGGCACAGGTGGGAGTCCTGTGGCTTAGAACCGATTCGAAGTCAAACCCAGCTGGCTTTGTGAATGGGAATCTTTCGTTGCGTGAGAGATCTGGCTGCCTTTGGGGCTTAGGAAGCTAGTAATGCGCTTTGGTGGAATTACAGTGCGGCGAAGTATTTCTCTGAAGGGAATGCGAGGTGCAGATGTGGCTCAGGCGGTCAGTTTAACACATAAATATGCTTTGATCTAAGCCATTTGATTGCAGCTTTGGCTGCATTTTTAGAGTTGTTATCCTGCTGGAAAGTGAAACTCCAACACGAGCTGGAGGTTATCACCCAGAATTGTTTTGTACTTACCTCCACAGCATAAACCCTTTCTGGTTATGATGTGGCAACATGTGATAAAAGTTTGGAGCGGTATGAATGCTTCTATGATTTACTTTTAATGTGACTGGCTCTTAAGCTTTGAAGGACATATACAGCTGTCAATTTGGGTTATCTATGTCAATATTTGATCTGTTTCTGCACAGCATAAGAATTGTTTTGTACTTTCTGACATGTGAAATTGGTCACATTGAAACAAAGTAATGCTCTTGAACGCCTCACAAACATCTGTGACCCATCTGTAAATTCTGTGCTTCACCCAGATGGTCTATCTGGTCATTATTCATCCCCCTAGTATCCACAAAAAGCTCGAACTGGTGACTTTGAGTTTAGGGTTAAGGATCTAGCAAAGGCTGTTTTTGCATCTGTTGAGGCTGGTGTATGGAGCACGAGTTGAGCTAAGTGCTTCAATTAAGGGCAAGGAAGTCCCTGTTTTTATAGGAGAACAGATAATCTGTAACTTCTGTGTAATTCATTTTCTTTGACTAAATAAAAAATTTCACCTGCTGATCTTCCACACCTCTTCCCAAACTGACCCCTTTTAGAGGCAATTTCCAACCTGAAATTGTGATATTTTTGCTTTTAAGCAATGTCTGTACAAGTTACTCAAAATGACCAATCCAAACCATCATCCAACTGTGACTTGTAACCCAGACAGAAGGCAAGTAAAAGCCTTCAAGAGTCTGTAACGATCTCACCACTACAGACAGTTTCAACCAAAGTGAGGAATGAGAAAATAATATAAAAAAATTATGTTTTCTTGAACTTTTCCATATTTTATTGTTGTTGACCTTGCAACTCCACCCTTCTGAGAAACGTACACTCAAATAGACCATGTTCCTTCTGTCTGAGTAACATGTATGTGAAAGACATTAATCAACAACAAAGCCTGACCTTTTGTCGGCTTTTACTTTGTTGAAACTTGAAAGGCACATGTGTTAAAAAGTGAGACTTTGAGCTATTTTCCAAAGCTACAAGGACAGACGTAATCTGTATCAAATGAGATACTCATTATCAGACCTTAGTATAGCTAAATCACAAAAGCATGAAAACACAAACAAAACCCCAAACTCTAGCGTTTGATCAGCTCAATGGCCACCCAGGACAAAAACATTGATGGTAAACAATCCTCCCTGTAAAAACAGGGAAGTCAGGAGAAATGAGAGCAATAATTTGGAGACATCACAAAATTGCAGCCTTTTTGTGGATTACAAAGCTCTCTGTAGAGAGCCAAATCTCCCTGTAATTTAAAAGAGTCTTGATTGATCATTGGTGACCAAAATTCAAAGTCCTCATATTCTGAATGCATCCATTCATCCAGGTAGACATAATACCTGCTGCTTTTCTAGCATTTACAGAGAAATAGGAACAAAATATTTGCTGATGTTCATGATCACAAAAACGAAAAAATAAACTTTTTATCTGATCTGATGTGCGCAGACAACAGCACTCCCATTTCTCTTATTATCACCAGAATACTTTGTAACACAGAGCCATGTAGGGTTTGCAGAAACCAGCAACAATAAACGGAAGCAGCTAAAAGTCTGAGTTTAGTATTCCGAATCAATTTTTATTTGTGATGGTTTAGCAGCAAGAGAGAAATGTAGTTATTAAAACATTATTTAGTTTGCTAAAACTTAGCAAATCTGTCTACTGTCATTTTCTGACAACCACTTTTGTTTTGACGCTAAAAAGTTGCTTTAATCCAATAAATATGTAGTGGATAGTTCAAAGACAGAAATAAATCACTACTACTGATAACATTTAGGAGGAACACTCAAAGAGAGTTGCTATTGATGTAATTTAATAAAGTCAGTAGATGTTTTGATCCTATTGAAGCCACTTAACTACTGAGGTAAAAGGCATTTGTTTTCTTGAGAAACTTTATGCTCACAAACAACTTCTGCCATTGCCTGGAAGATCTGATTGCTATATCATGAACTGTGCTATATTTAGGTTATTGCTTCCTTTGAAGGAAAACTCTTATTGGTTCCTCAGGCAAATAGTTTTGAACAATAACAGTTTTTATCGGGTGAGCAGAGATCTGCCTACTTCTTCTTTTCACCTTCATGAATCTTGTATATACATACTATAGATGTGTGTGGAAAAACTAATCTTAATAATGCTGAGAACTAAAGATAGTAACAGTAGTTGTGATTTATGAGCAAACATACCAGTGTCCTCCAGGAAGTGATTATCAGACATACTGTGGTTGTTGCAACCACAAAGGACTGTGGCTGTAGTGTAAAGTCATTCTATTTGATCTTTTTCTGTGTTCTGGATTTGTTCAAGGGGAATTTCTGAACTCTAGCGTTTTGACAAGAATGGTTGAAAAAAAACAACAACTCAAGATTTATTGCCATCTGGTGTTTTGTCCATCATATTTTTCCTCCTTAACTTGCCAGGGTTTCTCTGGCCTCGCTTTTATACTTTAAATGTTCAGCCAAATATTTCTGTTTACTTCTGTTTTAACAGTGATGTCCAAGACCAGGGGAACTGATGTCACAACAATAACTATGAAGCAGAGATACAGACAGGGGTGGAAATTAAAAATGTTCTCCACCAGCCACAGTTTCACCAGTTTTTTTCCCCTTTCAATTATAAACCCCACAAGAACAAGCAAATTATATAAAATGTATTATTTATTCTTAACTCTATGAAAACCAATTTACTGACAATAAGTTTACATACAGATAATTACTCTCCCTGATAGTAATTATTAACAATGTGTCTGGTCATTTTAAAAATATTTTTAAATTGTTTCAATAGCTGTTTTCTGTTTTATTTATTTACCCTACTAATTACGTTTTCTATTGAAATTAAGTTATTACAAAAATATCTCAGAACGTGTTCATTATTATTTCCACGGGCCATCATCATCATCATCATCATCATTCTTGTGTTACTCCAGTTTTTCTGACTACCTGGAGTTGTTAGCTTCCCCCTCACACACAGCTGCCTTCCTGCCTGCATGAAACTTTTTCTTTATGAACATTTTCACTCCTTTTTAGCAGCAGCAGCAGCTAACCTGAACCCTTCCTCACTCTTCTCTCTCATCATCCTCCTCCGACGGTAATAAAGCCCCTGAATTGCTCATTCCCTCTCCTTGTCCGCTACTGAATCTCCTCCAACGGTCAAAGTTAGTGTGGTAATTAACATATCGGTTAGTTCGACACATTTTTCTGAATGGACTTATGCGCTTTGTAGCTTTTGTCGTAGTTTTCTGACTCGCCCCGTCTCGTATCGGCTCATTTTCTCGGACTCCGGTTAGCAGCTAACCGTTTGCAGCTAACCGTTAGCTGCTAACCTTTTGCAGCTAACCGTTAGCAGCTAACCGTTTGCAGCTAACCGTTAGCAGCTAACCGTTAGCTGAAATGGTGCTAATTATAACCTTAGAGGGGAGGGCTGTCGCTGTTGATAAAAACTTAAGATTTAATATAAATTTTGTTAAATTATGACAGCGTAGGGCCTCCAGATATGGACATTTTGAACATCAGGCTGGACTCCAGACGATCAGGCCTCCCCTGGACAGAAGTTCAAACTGAATGCAGTTTTTTTCCCCCCTTTTTTTCTGTTCAAATTGTCAACCCGCCACAGTGTTGTTTTCGTTGCTCCAAATTACACGCCACATCATACTTTCACCCGCATTTGGCTAGTGGCGGGTGCTATTTTCCACTCCTGCATACAGATACAAATCTCTGCACCTTATCACTGACATACAGCATCTCACTTGTTGTGTGCTCTGTCCAGAACAGAATCATATGTTTATAAATTAGACTTGTAGTTGAAAAAGTTTCTGTGGAGTGAGAAATGCTTTTTGTGTTTTTTTTTTCAAACAATTTAGCATGCAAGTAGTTTGACAACATCGTCCTGCAGAGCAACTGACTCACATTTTCAGTCGTCTCTGCAGACTTTATGAGTCTTCAGTCCAACTTGTTACTTAGCTGCTGATGTTTGTTTTCATTTTCCTCAGTGAGTCATCATCTGCTTCATTTCCTCCTTCTCCTTCCTCTCCCTGGCCCCTGACCATGGGAAAAGCCTTCTGAGATCAATAGAGGACTCTTTTCTCCCACTCCCATCCACTTTCTCTGACTTTGTCAGTGGGCCAAACAACGCTCCACAGGGACATCTGAAGAGACGTGTTTGCTCACTTCCTTTGGGACATAGTATTTCTCTACTCCATCATCACAGATGTTTTAAGAAGAAAGGTTTCGTTATGTCCCATTGTAGCTCACTTAGTTGGTTCATCACACACTGTTGCTCAACAACTTGCACTTGTTACATCACATGTCAGGATCTCACAGGATGAACTCAGATAAGGCTCTGGTCTTGCTGTTAACACCTGCCTAACCTTATCCGGACAATAAGAGGCCTTGTAGTGGTGAAGTGCATTTTAAAGACCCTGTGAGACAAGACTTTATGTCATTTATTTAACAGGTTCTTCTGCTGGATACAGAAAGGGAATCAATAAACAGGAAATCTGAGAATGTTTTCGAGGGGCATGGCGATAAACGGTGCCCCCTCTGCTGTGTGTAACTCTGATAGGATGTAATTCTGCACCGGGATGGGGAGGAGAACAAGCTGGGAGGAGGGAATGAGTGGAGAAACTCACAGAGTGAATGAAAGAAAAAAAAAAACAGCAAGGGGTAAGACATACAGAATAATGAGGGGAGTGCTTTGGGAATTCATTTTTTTCAAACTAACCTATGGATCCTACTGCTGTCTGGACTCTGCTACAATAGAGAAATGGTAAGAACTGCCTGTCTGTTTGAAATAACTATTTTTCTGCTTTCTTTGTAATGGTTACATGCTGAATATTAAAAAAATCCTCCCTTTTATTTTTATGATTTCAAAATGCCCTGGCTTCCTCTGTTTTGTCGGCGTTTGCTCCGAGCAGAGGACTTTAAAAGTAGCAGTCCAGACTGTGTAGCTGGCAGTATCTATTTTCAGAAGCTCATGGCAGCTCTGAAGGGCATTACTGCCCCCATAATAACAGGTTACAGCGCAAGGCCCGGCATTTTCAAGCATTAAAACAGCTCCCGGGCCTGGGTGTGTACGCTGTATCTCTGAGGTTTGTGGCAGCAACTGTGTGTTGGTGTGTGTATGAGTCAGGCAGACAGGGGACACATTACTCTGCCTCTCTCTGGTCCTGTGTCTGCGTCTCAAACAGGGCCGGCGTTGACAGGCATTGGGCTGACAGCGGAGGCGTCAGGGCTCCAGTGTCAGGACGGTACAGAGGGAACGGTTTGTTCTCCAGGTCCCCGGGGTCCTCTGGGACTCACACACTGAACACGATTGTAAGATGCGTGTGGTTTCAGCCGGCAGCTTTGTCTGGGGTGACATCAGACGCCAGCTGAACGGCGTGTTGTCTCACGCAGACTAAAGTTGGAGTGTGGAAGTTGTGGAGGGTTTCTGGCTATTTTTGTAGTTATTCCTAGTGATAAGTGATGACAACTTGTTTTTGATGCGCCAGTTCTGTGATAACCACAGAAAGTCACAGAGTAGTTTTATGATTTATTTGACATATATTACAAACAAACGGAAATTTATTGTTTTACAACATGGATCCCTTTCAAAAGAGATGCTCTATAATGGACTGTAGAAAACAATGGCAGAACTTTTTTCTTAAGTATTTAAAGGTGTTCATAGCTCTTAGACTTCTTCCCATTTTGTCACATTACAATCACAAACTTCAATGCCTTTGTTGTGATTTTCTTAAATAATAGACCATTAAATTGATGCATATGTTTCAAAAGGAATTAGGGTAAGTTTCACGATTTTCTTGTGTTTAATATTACACTCTTCCAGTCAATAATTACCATTTTTCTATTCCTACCAAAGGACAACATAATGCTGCCACCACTGTGTTTCACTGTGGGGATAGTGTGTTCTGGCCAAGCCACAGAATCCTACAGACATGCAATCTTTTTTATGTGAACGAAAAAGTTAAATTTTAGTAGCATCTGGCCAGAGCACTTTTTTTAGTGCCTCCTCTACCTGTAAACATTTGTCCTGTCAGCAGATTCTGCCAACTGAGTTGTGAATCTCTGCAGCTCCTCCAGAGTTAACATCTGCTCACATTTTTTTTTCATAACCCCTGCCCCCAATACAAACAAACAAAAAACGTTGAATAATGTCTGACCCCGGGGTCTAAAACCTGCAGTTCTGGAGCTCCAAGTAGCTCCTAAAATCTTTGAATAAAAATTGAAAGGCACCACTTAATGCTTTTAGCTACAGAAATATTTTTAAAAAATATTTTCATGCAATATTTGCAAACAATAACACTAACATGACCAGAAATATGTTTTTATTTCTTTTTTTTAAAGCTTAAACATTGAAATAAAAACTGGTTCTGCAATGGCAAGATATTGGTGTAGCTATGTGGGGGTAATAGATATTTGTCTAAGAAGTTTTCTTTTTTCAGCTTTCAGCAGGTTTTATTAGGCTGTTCTGAGAGCTCTTATAGTTGTAAAGTTTCTAACATTTTCTCTCCACAATTATGCTGCACATTTTTTTGCTCATCAAAATAATCCAATTTAAATACACTTAAGGTCGTAAATGTAAGGTGACAAATGACGAAAATAAATAAATAAATAAATGATTTAAATCATTGTCGCAAAGTTCTAGTAGAAATTTTCTCCGACATGTAAAGAGTTAAACATTACACTGTCAGCTTTCCTTCTTTATAGACTAAATAAACGCAAGGCTATGTAGGCGGTTGTGTCTAGTCAGTGCTTCTTGGGATGCAGAGATGTTAGTGATAGTGGAAGACAGGGATGAAAGCGTTTATAAAAAAAAAAACATGTTGTGTCATCTGGGTTGCGTATGTGTGCGGCTGGGATTGTGCCAGGCATGGCAGTTCCTGGTGGGTGTGTTTTCTTTCTGTCTGCAGAGCAGACAGCTGAATCTAATCTTCTGCGTCTGGCTGCGTATTGCAGATCTGAGTCACTAACTGAGCGACTAAACACAAGCAGAGAAGAAGCACTGATATGAACACTGACGTGTCTTCGAACCTGTAGAGCTCCACCATGAATGAAACATACATCACTTCTTCGATTAAAGTATGAATCTTTTTGGACTTGGGCCTTCATGGATGAGGGAATGAATGTCGTTTTGTCCATAGTTCTAGAGAAACAATTCTTCAGTGTAGTGGTTTGGTCACATGGGTGTATAACTGGGGCAGAAGGGTTTCTAAGGAAAGCACTGTTCCCATTGTAGTTCAGCAGTATTCCCAGCGCTCCCATTCATGGCCTGAAACATTGCATGTGTGGGTGTGTGTGTGTGCTTTAGGATCTTCACGTGTCAGACTCTTCTGACAGTACGGCCAACATGGACCGCATGAGGAGGAATAAAGTGGAGCATGAGCGTCAGACCCATCAGGTCTTACAGGTGAGTTATTTCTTCAGATTCGGTCGAACAACATGTGATGTGCAATGGGGCTTTTACTGCCCTGATCCTACTAATCTTAGTCATGTATGTGTATTTAGCCCTGAGTTGCTTTGACTTTTACTTCAACAACTACAATATCAACTGTGGTGAGACTGTGGTGGTGTATCGGTACCCAAAGTGTCCCGAGAAAAACAGCACCACAACACGACACAAACCAGAACCAGATTGAGCCATTAATCTGAGTCAGAAAGATTCAGGGTTTTATTCTGTTTGAATCAAATTCTGATGTTACAATCTGAATGTTGCAGCTAAAATGCAGACATATTGAACCAATTTTTCCAGCGAATTCTAGCTTTAGCTTCTTGTTTTCAGCGGCCAGCACCAGGTGAGTGCTGGCCGAATGCACAACACCTGTTTCAGGTGTTGTGCATTCGGACATGGCGGTCAGCACACCTACCCTGTAACATCTGGTTAATCCAGCCAGTTAGTGTTGACCTCTTTGTCCTCTCAATTCAGTGTGATCATTTACCTTTGACCTCTGATGTCAACATGGTGTTTTTTCCATAAGAAGCCATTAAACAAGTGTGCCTAAGAATTAGAGAGGTGATGGAGACACCTGTCAAATTGCGCATTTTATATATGCAGGTCTGGAAAAAATTAAGAGACCACTGCACCGGACCCCACTGAAACACTCCTGGTTATTCCACCAAATATTTATTTCTGAACTCTTCCTGAGTTAAAACATTAGTTTTGTTGTTTCTAAATGAATATGAACTTGTTTTCTTTGCATTATTTGAGGTCTGAAAGCACTGCATCTTTTCTGTTGTTTTGACTATTTCTCATTTTATGCAAATAAATACTATATTTTGTCAGTCTTTCACCAAATAAGAAAACAATGTTAATTTTACTCAAACACATACCTTTAAAAAGTAAAATCAGAGAATAGGATAATTTATAAAGATCTCTTAATTTTTTCAGAGCTATATATCTACATGTATGCATAAATATGTGTATTTAAACTAGCTATAAATATATAGATATAATATATATGAACCAGACTTTAGAAAGAACCCCACGTAGAGCTCTTTAAATTTAACTCTCTGTGGATGAAATGTATCCATAATATTATTTTTGTGACTGTTATTTTGCTTTTCTTATTGTATTTTAACAGTGCTGCATTATCAGATTAGAAGTGTGTATATACTGTGTGTATATACATGTCTATAGTGTTAAAAAAATGCCTGACAAACCATAACCAAACTTGAGTTTGGTTATGGTTTTTGGTTACTGCATCTTGATTATGTCTTTACCATCATAAGAACTTTCATAATAATTATGCTGATGGCCCTCTGATTGCCCTCATGTTTTCTTTTTTCTAACCCAGACTTGAAAAGACTAAAACTGCCACAGTGGTGAGCGATGGTTGCTGCAGCTGCTGCTCACACACGTGAAGCAGGCATCTGTGGTTTCAGTAGCAAAACATCAGTGATAGCTGTGTTTCTTCTTCACAGAGTTACTTTCTATGGTATTCCACTTCACCCACCTGTGGACAGTTTTATTTATTTATTTATTTATTTATTTATTTATTTATTTATTTATTTTTAATTTAAGCCATTTCTTGTACCTCCATGTTGTTTTCCCACTTACCATCTGCAACAACTTTAAGAAACTCTCTGCTCTTAAATGGCCATTTTTAGAAAAATAACTGCGGTTAAAATGTGGAACGTTCACTCAATCTGTGGTAAAAGAGTTTAACAAGCTTGTGGCCAAATATAAACCTATACTGCATGCACTCAGTGTTAAAATAAATATTAAAAAAAGTCCTGAATATATTTCCAGATTTAATTCTTAGTATTTTTACATCTATTACTTCAGGATTATTATGCTTTGTTAACTTACTCAGGTAGCCCAATTGATTCACTAAAACATATCTTAACATATCTTTTATGATGCATGATGAGAAATCACTCACTTAAAAAAGAACAACTAAAGTTTAAAGGGCCTTAATTAAAGAAATAACACTTCACCTCATTGCTAGGGTAGGAACAACTCTACATCCAAAATCCACATGTTATAACTACTGGCATCCTGACAGAGTAGATATTGAATAATGTTGATTTTCTTTGTTTTTTCCAACAGAGTACTCCTTTAGATTTGATTGAAACTGGCAAGTCCTTGAAAGTTCAGGCAGAGCGCCCCCATCTGGTTAGCTTGGGAAGTGGACGCCTGAGCACAGCCATCACTCTACTGCCTCTGCTAGAAGGTAAAAATGCTCATGTTGTTATCTGAGTCTCAATTTTTAAAAAAGTAATACATGTTTATAAATACAGTGTAAAGTAAAAATTACGCTAAAGTTGAATGTGGATTGACAGCGAAGTCTGTCATATGGAATATTTTGGACTTTTTGAATACACGAATGAGTTTTTATTTTTTTTTTTTATTTGTTGATCTTTTACAGTTCATTTAAAAAGTATTTCACAATGTGGTACATAATCAGGAAGAGGTAATTAATTTATAGTTTTGTTTCATAGTTTTTCAGTTTAATAAAAATCTGAAAATGTGATGTAAATATAAAGTCTGATTCTGTACAAACTGTTCAAACAGTTTGAATGAGCTTATCTTTGAACATTGATTATGCAACACTTGACTTGTTCCAAATTTTTAGTTGGATTTAGGTTTGAACTTTAACTAGGCCATTTAAACACATTAATGTGCTTTGATCCAAACCTTTCAACTGTAGCTTCAGCTGTGTGTTTATGGTTATTGTACTGTGGGGAGATAAAGACCGCAGACTATGCTTCAACCATGAGTGCTAGTTGACTGATTTCCCATCATAAACTTTTTGTCAGACTAAATGTGACTTTTCAGAGTTTTCCACCTGTTGATAACATATTTACAAATAGCATCTGTGACTCCACCCATGTGGACTTGACCTCTGACACTCTGTTGGCCTGGGCTTTCCTCACGTTGACCTACGAAACCTTACAATATTTCTCAGACGTATCCGGTTTTATAGCTCACCAGGAAGCCACTCGATGTTTTCTTGTTCTGGTTACAGGGAGAACCACGCTGGGCAGCGATGGGACAGATATCCCCCTGCAGGGCCCAGGCATTGCAGCTCAGCACTGCTACATTGAAAACCAAGGAGGGAACATTACCCTGTACCCAAGTGGAAACCAGTGCTCTGTGGATGGGCTTCCTGTCACTAAACCCTATCGCCTCACACAAGGTAGGAGAGCAACAGGCATCAACAGTAGATTGTTTTTACTTGACCCCTGAAGTAAAAACAACAAACAGCAAAAATGTCCCATGTCCTTTCAGTAACATGCAAGCTTATAATGCTGATCAGAAGTTTCATTGTAGGCATGACATTATATTAAATGTGTCCTCCAATAATGCCTTTATAGGAAAAACTCAACAGCAAAAAAGTTTGATTAATTTTTAAAACAAGACCAGAGTGCAAATCAGAAATTCATTTTCTCTAAACCAAACTGGTTTAATACATATAACCTCAAATCTGCAACCCCAACATAGTGTTTAGCTAATGCTAGCAAACACTTAGCTAAATGCTATTTAGCTAACATTAAGTAATATTTAGCATTAGCTAATATTTAATGTTAGCCATAGTGTTAGTAAGTCACACATAAACCAAACTGTATATCTGGCTGTCTGAAAAATCTAGTAAATTCATTTTAAACATTTTAGCGTCAGATGAAAAAGATTGAGATGTTTGGGTACCGTGATTTAGCATGTTTGGAGCAGTGAAAGAAAATATTTCAAACATAAAACACTCCAAAACACTCCTGCAACAGACTGAATGTTCTGTTCTTTGTGTGGGAAATATTTCAATGTTTTTTGGTGTTGAACATAAAGTGCCGTTGTTATCCATTGCTATGGGAACAAGTCTGTGTGTAGTTTGGCTGATACAGAGAGCAAGAAAGAAGTGGTTTTGAGTTGTTCTTCAAAGGGTTTTTCCCTTTGCTGTGGAGCATAGCTATAAATTAATAATATCTACATTTCCAAGTTTGATTGAGTTAATGCAGTTATTCTAGGGCGGCAGTGCAGCTATGGATGACATGTAAAAGAATTGTCTTTTTGCCCTCCAGCATTGTCCGCATGAACGAAATTTCCATATGTAAACAATAACATGCAGGGGGTTTATATTTGTAAATCTGATTATGATTCAGTCAGTGCCTCACCAGCTATGAACCTCACCACACGTCACTGATACCAACTATCAAGTACGGTGGTGGCGGCGTCATGAAGTGGGACTGCTTTCCTGACACTACACAAAGTGAAAAAAATTAATAAAAAAAGACTTTTTTCCTTAAATTGATCAACTCAGTGGGTAGATCTTGACACATTTAGTTGTATAAACATAAACCTGTTTCAGAAGCAGGCCATATTTGATGATATTAAACCTAGTGATGTAAAATTAGCCAAATGTATGAACAATGCCTAAAAGTTGTGCCTGTGGAATGAAGCCAGTTTAAATGAACTAAACGATTTGTGATGGGAGAAGTCGACAATTCAGCCAGAAGCTTGTTGAAGGCAACCAGAGGTGCAGAATGTTACTTGACATTAATCCAAATATAGGTTGGGATGTATGAGCCTGTATGAATACTTTGTAACCCGTGTGGTTAATATCGACCACATGTTAAAATATACGCCCCTAGTTATTGGTTTACTTGTATAGTCATAAGATGATGCATGCAATGATGCATTTGAAGTGTGAATGTAAACGTCTGACTGGCACTGTACCATAAAAGAACCACAAACAGTCCCTCCCCCTCCATTAAGCCCGGTCCAGAACAGAACAGAATGTCATTCGAAGCCGGCATGTGTATGTGGAGACAGCAGCTGCTCAACAAGAATATTTCGAACTTGTTACTCTAATTTAAAGGACAATCGTCACATTTCAAACAAGAAATTGTGACTGGGAGGCATTTCAACCTGGAAAAACGCAGCAGCTTTCGGGACTCTAAAAGATAAATGTTAAACTTTCTCTGGAACAAATACATCTGGAACTGAAGCTTCTGAAAGTGACTTTCTGGATACAAAGAGGGTAAAAATGCAATGAAGTCATAAGGAGGTAATTTGACCAACTGTTTTTGTTGAATTTACCAGTTTATTTAGATGAAGACAACATTAATTACTGAAAGCTGAGCTAACTGTTCTGTATATTTGTAGACTGTCTGGTTTACACTCTAAGCAAACTGAAGCAAATTATCTCAACTTTGATGATAAGATCTGCATACAAATCAGCAAAAATATATTGGAGAGTACAAGATAAAATATAAAAAAGTATAACATAATAGACATTCAATTTATATTGGTTAAATTGATAACATGTTACAAAAATAAACCATTTACAATTGAAAATATTCAAATAAGCAAATGTTTTTGTAAATTTCTGTTGTTGTGAAAGCCATGACCAGACATCTTTACTTATAAACTCATGAAATTGAGATGTTACATCTTTGTATGTATGCCTGTGTTTCCTGGCAGGGTGCATGCTGTGTTTTGGTCAGTCTGCCTTCTTCCGCTTCAACCATCCCGAAGAGGCTCAGAGGATGAAGAGTATGCTGCCTGCAGGGAGCCTCAGAGTGAACACAGTCAAACCGTTCCCCTCTGGTAAAAAAAACAAATAAACAAGCAAACAAAAAACATAAATTCCCCATGAAATTCAGATCCAGCGTCATTCTGAGCTGTTCCTGCAATTCAGAAATAATCATCCTTTTAACAACTGTTTATACAAATATTTCTTAACATTTGTGAATCTTTTTTTCTCCGTCCAGAATGGAAAAGAAAAGATCTTCTTATTAGTAGAAGTAGTATTTTTATTCTGCCTGTGAGTTTAAATATTATTAAATTCTATCAAGTAAAGAAAAATCTAATTATCTTCGGCCTACATTGTGATCTATTTAGTCTACATGTTCTCTCAGTGTGGTGACCTCATTGCAATCTTTGTGTCCTGCCATTTGTACGCTTTCTCGTTGAATGCAAGATCCTTCTGGCCCACTGCCCGCCTGTGGTATTTAGAACCCATTCTCCTGTGACCTTATTAGTTTGGCTGTCGGCGCCTGAACAGTAATGGCCGCCACACCCTGTCCTTAGCGTGTAGTCCAGTCTTTCCTGGCAAAGCCCTGAATTTGTGAGTTTTGAATGAGTTGAAAGGCTCAGTTTTTAAATTTAGCTGCTTTATTTCCCTGCAGGTTTACAACGCCTCTAAGGAGCATCCAAAGCAACTGGGTTTGACCCAGGCTGCACAGGAGATTCTCCTACTGTAGAGGACTTTTAAAGGTTCATTTTGAGTATTTTGTTGCCTGGAACATAGCCTAGTATTTAAAATATTCCATATATTTGGAATCAGCTTCTGGTCATTGCAGAAGCTAATGGTTGGTGGATGAAACATTCAGTTTCATCCAGAATTCAAACCTGTAGGTGCTAAGTTGAGCAGATGTGAAGGATTTGGAATAGTCCTCTTTTTATGTCCACCTAGTTTATGCACTGCACTTCTATCTCTGAAAGAAAAACAGCTTCAAAGCATTATGCTGCCACCACCATGCTTGGCAGTTGTCACAATTAAGCTTGAAAGACTCATCTTATTTCCTTCTAAGAAACTTGTGGCCAAACATTTTTTTTTGTCCAAAAAGTTTTTCTGCTTTACTTATATCTTTTGGATGATGACACTGGTGTGCCACCCTATCACATCACATGATAGGGATGTTCAACCCTATCATAATAGGGTTGAACATCCGTGGTTTCTGGTCGAAACTGTACAATATTTGTGGAGTGTGATGTAAAGCCAAATCCACGCCACCATCCTACCTGTATAAATTAACCCTACAAACGTTATCACCAATAGAGGCTCAAAGTACAGACAGTTATACCAAAATATACTTCTCAAGGCAACAATATGTTCGTGTTCTCATTTTGTTTTTTTTGAAAACCACTGAAGTTGTTTGTTGTGTAATTCGATACTGAAAAGACATTTCTCCAAATATTGTCTAAATTGCCCTGCCATTCATGCCCCTAATAAGAGTCTCTTAACTTCTCACCACCACTATGAGTGTGAATAAGCGTAGAATAGAAAAATCACCTCCTCCCTTTGTCTTATAACTGACCTGGGGTGTGTTGTGGGTAAATAGGACAGTTGCCCCACATTGTGTGTTTATTTGTGTGTGTTTTTACAACTGTCCTCTAGCTCTTTATAACAGGAATGCTCACAGACAAATGTTTCTGTCTCCCCTGGTGCAGACCCCCGCAGCATCTCAAATGGAAACCACAAGTCTTTTTCAGACAACAATGACGCTAAACTCAACGGCGTGGCAGAAACTCTTCAGGACACCCTGAAACTGAAACCATCCTCATCCTCTGGGCTTGGAAAACAGCCTTCTCAACAAACTATTTTGGACATGCCAAATGGAAAAGCTGCCACTCCTCCTGGCAGTTCCAATCAAGAAAACAGCAGCAGCATCTCTTTCACTCAAAGCATCACCAATAAACCTCTGGCGGTACCAGTTCCTTATCCACGGACTTTGCGCTCGGTGGCTTGGAATGGTGCTGGTGGGACTCAGAGAACTCAGGAGAGTCCAAAGCCACTTAGAAATGCTGGCAAAGAGACAATGTCAAGCCCCAAGCTCCACGTTAAGGGTTTAGAAAACTCAAGCATTAGTCAAAAACCCTCCTCTATAAAATTTTCACGCACTGCTCCATCCAGTCCTCAACTGAGAAGTTCCTCCCTTCAGACGAGGTCTCCCAGCCCAATGCGGGAGTTGGGTCAGCCTCTCTCTGATGTTGATGTCCCTCATAGGATGACTGGCTCCTCCAACCTAAGGGAACTTCCCCGGGTCAGTCCCTTTGTGTCCTACAGGGGGACGGCAGGATCCCAAGGAGTTTCTCAGAGTCCGCAGGGCCAGCGCAAACTCTTAACAGCACCAAAAGCAGAAGCCATGAGGGCTCTGTATCCACAGAGCCCATCGTCTCTCTTTGGGATGGAGAAGCAGCCAGAGGGCAGACCCTCACGGCCTGGACCAGCTATTGGCATTACCTCGGTCCTGGGCTCAGTGTCTGGGTTGTCTCCTCTGGCAAGTCCGAGCAACGAGCGAAAAACTGCCTCCAGCAAAGAAGGGAATCCTTCAAAACCATATACCAGGGAGCGCAAAAACAGTATCTCTGAGATCAGTGATAATGAGGACGAGTTGCTGGAGTACCATCGGTGGCAGAGAGAAGAGCGGCTGAAGGAGCAGGAAATGGAGAAAATGGTGAGTACTGAATGTGATAAGATGTGACTGAATTTAAACTCTGGTCTACTCTTGAACTGCATCTAAAAATATCGCTTTTGAAATCTCTGGAGCTGTGTGTGATTGATCTTCAGCTTGAAAACCTTAGTGAATGAGAAATAAATCCCAAAACAAAATGCTAAACTTCCCAATGAAAGAGCAGCTGTCTTGTCCTTTTGGTTGGAGTTTGTTCTTTCATTTCTCTCCATGATTTAGTACTACAATAAAATTTCTGACAGAGAGAGGCTTGGAGAGATATAAAACATTGCTTTTGACAAAAACACGTTGAGAATTTCATTTAGCTCATAGGCTGGTTCATGACTCTGACAAATTCACAAATGAACAAGACTGTAAATGAGATAAACAGTTCAGAGAAGAGATTTAGTGACTCCTGGCATGGCAGTTCGCTTTCATATTTTCTCCAAATTCTCTGGCATTCAGCCAGTAATTAATCTCTCCTCCGAACATTGCTGGCATCGGCGGCCCGTGTGGCCTTGCTGACAGCAGACCCGGGGGGCATTCTTACAGACGTCTCAGGGTCCGGTGCAGAGGGTGCGGCTGGTTGTTGCCCAACACTATATTTACCGGAAAGATGAGCGGCATCTACTTTCAAAGCCGCCTTCCCTTCACGCGGGAGTCTTTCTTCTTTATTCCAACACTGGATCATAGACTATGTGTGTGTTATTTATCTTCAGTCAAGCACTCACAGTCTTTTCTCATCACCTTTCAACCGGCAGTTCGGCTCCCACCCGGTCCTGCCCACTGGCAGCTGACATGATCACAGAGGTGGGTGGTCGCTGCCAGGACTTATGTGTCCAGAGACTCTTTCAGGGACCAATTGATCTCTGGCAACCAAAGAAAAAAAGACAAAACTGTGGATTAAATAATTTGTGGACAAACATTGATCCTTCCAGAGCCTGAAATAGACTAAACTTGATATCTCTTCAACTTCTGGTATATATTTTTTAAACCAATGAATAAAATTCTTTCATAGTTTTAGAAACTTTTCAGACAGAATACGGGATCACTTCCATGCTGTCGTATTATGTTCCAGATATGAAAATGAATTGGACCTACTTGTCTTCAGTAGTGACCTGGTTTGACTTTTGATGTAATTTGGGACTCTGCAAATAAAACTGAACTGTATCTAGTAAAGATATGCAATTGTAATTGCCTACACGACAGGCTAAGCTGACTATTTCCAGCATAAAAGCCAGGATCCATCCTGTAATGGATCACTTTCTGCATGTCAGTATGGTATCTCGGCTGCACAAATAAAGGCTTTCAATTAAGTAATTAAAGAAGCACATGACATCATCAATGACTTATAATTTGAAAATCACTACAGAGTTGTCAGCACACAGGTGTTCTCACTCAGGAAGACTTTTTACCCGACTGCAATCAGCACAATAAACAAACTAAAACTTGTTGCCTTGTGTTTTTCATGTTTTTTGCACTTAGAAAACCTGAAATGACACAAATTATACGAGCCTGAATACAAAGACTCAGCTTAGCAAGGAGACAAAGTAAGGGCAAAGCATCTGTCAAAGGACAAACAATAAATTTTAGTACTTTTAAGCTTTTTTAAGATTTTAAACACCCAAAGCGCACAGACTCTTAACCTCCAGAAGGAGACAAAGAAAGGATTTCCTTTCAGCAAGATAAATTCCCAGTATCTGACTTTCTGACTGCTTTACTGTTTTTCACCCAACTTGGCTCATGTGGTTGACTCTGCACTCTAAAAATCAATACCATGCAATTATCTAACCGTAAGAGTGAAACAGACTAACCAGAAGAAGAGAAGAAGTGGCTTTTTAATTTCAGCTTTATTTTCTCAGAAACTCTTTTTGAATCAAAACTTCAAACACAACGTACAAGGTGTGACAATCCAATGTATTAAAGTTTATGTGTGTTGGCTCGTTCTCTCCTAGAGCTTTTAAAACATTTTTAAATCACTGTCATCATATCTGCTTGTTTTAAAGCTAAAGCACTAACCAGTGTTTGTGTGTTTTGTTGCTGTTGGACTAATTTATAGAGCAAATTAACAAGAGCTATGAAGATAGGCAGACTTCTATTCTTATACCAGGCCTCTAATTAATGTCTCACCATGTTTTAGTAAATTAAAGTAGGAGTCCCATTGTTTAGCACAATGAGAGATAAGCAGTAGAGAACAATATAGTATATGTGGTGACTTGCAAAAGAAAAATAAGAATATTAATTTGAAGAGTGTCTTTTTCTTTGTTACAATTTCCTGCAAAACTCCACCAGTAAGGTTTTACTGGGAGGCCCCTCCTGAGAGAGGACCTACTATCAGGTTACACACGTCCCCCCCGTGCCTGTGGTTAAGTGACAGCTGCCTAAATGGGACAATGTCACGCAAGGACAAACGCGTTTAATCCTCAGTGTGATCTGGAATATCGCTCAGCATTGCTCACGACTCCCGTCTCTCCTACAGGAGCGACAGAGACTGGAGACTATCCTGAATCTGTGTGCGGAGTTTAATCAGGAAGACGGCGCCGCGGAGCTGGTGAGGAGCGGGCTGAGTGGGGGTGCCGGAGGAGTGGACCCAGACTCAGGAGGGGGGACGACTCTAATGGGAGCACGCCGAGCCCAGAGAGCGGGGGAGAACGATGAGGAAATCCAGAGGGAGGAATCCAGTAGCACAGAGAGCACACATCAAGAGGTGAAACACATCCACATGTTGTGTTCAGGGTATTGTGAAGATCTGGATACTTGACTTTTTTTCTCTTTTTTAACATAAAATCTACACTCAGTGTGAGGAGCTGTTTGCTGGACAGGAGCAGGTCTACCTGGAGGAGGAGAGGAAAAGGGTCTTGGTTCGGGTTGATGACTTGAAGTACAGAGTTGGTGAACTGGAACAGCAGCTACAAGAGACCAAACAGGAGGTCAGCACACACACACACTTACTGACCTTCATGTAAACACACAAGTGAGGTCAGAAGTGCTCTTCTTGACACAACAGCTACATTTATTTGGAGCTTCTAATAATCAGTTTGTTTTTTTTTCATATGTGGAGTTAAAAATTGGGATCTCAACATTAAATACTCAGTGGATTCTCTGTAATCCAAGCAAATGACATTTGTTCTTTACCATTTCTGTTAGGAAGAGTTGTGAGCTTGCTATGTGACATTTCACCAAACATTAGTGGAGGTGCATGTATAATTTTGAGGATAAGAGCACAATTGTGTGCACCTAATTTAATTTATTTTTAATTGTCTTGTATGTTTAGTCTTCAATGAGACTCTGCTACTGCGTTTGTCTGTAGGTGGAGATGGAGCAGGCCCTGCTGCAGGCCGAGCGGCGGGCGGAGCAGGAGCAGGTGGAGGCTGAAAATGAAATCATCGCTCAGCTGCAGCTCAAACTCAGCCAGCTGGACAAGGCCACTCAGAAAGAGAAGGACAAGGTGAGCGTGTGATCCACTAAGCATGTCAGATTACCAACAAACACTGGTTAAATGCATGTAAATGACATGTTATTTCTTTTGCTGGGTCGAATACATAAAACATTTCTTTATGGACAAATTTTGAGCTCTCAGCAGACATAAACTACTCAGCAGTGCCTTGGAAAAGCATTCATGATCTTTAAACACTAACATATTTTGTCAACAACAAACTTTAGTGGATTTATTGGGAATGTGTGCGGTAAATGAACTCAAAGTATTGATCTCCCTGGATTTTTAATTAACAAATAGAGTCAATTGGTGTAATCTAATCTCAGTATGAATTCAGATATGTTGTGATGGCATCTGAGGTCTTTTGGAGAACATTATGGAAGAAATATGATGAAAACAAAAACACTGCAAAATCTAAGATTTAGTGTCTGTGTGGGAAAACTGTACACATCATACAGAGGTTCACCTTCCAGCAAATCATTAACCTTAAACATAAACAGATAATCTCAGAGACAATGATATAAAATCATTTTTCATGTTGCAAAGAAAACCAAAATCCAGGAAAAATCTGTCGCCTGACTCAGAAATGTATGACCACAGATCCTCTCCATCGAATGCAGAGCAGATTTCTCAGATATTTACCCCGCGTTAAGTCTCAATAAAACATTTCAAAGTTTGTGGTTGTGCCATGACACATGTAGAAAGTTCACAAAGTAAAATTAATTTTGCAAGGCACCGTTATTGTCTGCTGACTGCCCAGTAAACCACGAAGCAAACAAACGGCAGCGACAGAAGTTGTGACACTCAACTCAAAGTGCTGCGCTGGTTTACAGAAGCTGCTTTACCCGTCTCCCAGTTTAACAGAGCTACATGTTTACAACCTCTAACTACTGTACCAGCCTAACTCCTGCCTCCTTTAATTAAAAAAACAAACCAACTGCCTTATACTAATCTGCTTTAGAGCGTGACTGCATGGATTTTTAGTTGCCCCTGATTTTTTTTTTTCTCCCTGGTATGTGGACACGGTTGTGTGTGAACGTGCGTGTGGGTGTATGGGTGTGTCTGTGTTTGTGTGTTTTTAGGGCAGAGCTAATGTGTCGGCTGAGCGGAAGGCCCTGGAAAAGCAGAGGAATGAGTACAATGAGCTGAAGAGGCAGTTTGATATGTGCCCCTTGTCTCTAAGGGAACAGTTACAGGAGCCGCTCAGCAGGGTCAGTGTTCTCGTGGCTGGGAACAGTGAGTTATGCTCTCCTGAACGCTACAGCACCGTTTTACCTGCACAGAAATAATCACAGATGAAACACCTTATCGCCCTCAGAGATTCTTGGAAAAAAGGGCAATTTAATTTTAGATTTTCTGCCCTTCTGCTTTGCTACATGAACATGTGGGGTTTGTTAAAGAAGGTCATTTTTTTTATTAATTAGAACAGCCACCAACATGTTTGCAGCTGAAGTTTTGGTCTCCTATCTACTGCAGTTCCCCTTTTTTATATTTGTTCAGTGGCATCTGTAGTATTTATAACAAGCACTAATGTTATTAACAGCTTTGCTTCAAAAGAAAAAAGTGTGCATGCATTTACTGACAATAACTTGAATCAACAACCTTTTTAAAACAAATCGTCACATTTATTGGTTCCAAGTCTGCAAACATATGGAATCACTTCTTTTAGAAGACATTTATTTAGCTCTCTTTTATTTATTACTTGGGTATTAAATTAAAAAAAAACAATTGAACAGTCTGACACTGTGAACTATAAATGAAACATTTTATTGGTGTAATCATCAGCTTTTTTCAAGTAATTTGTGGGATTGTGGTCAGCACTTTCTCGTCACGGCAACAACGTCATAGTCTCATTTCTTTATTTAGAGTTTGATTCAGTCTTGTAAAAAAATAATTTGACAGACCACTTAGGATTGAATTCTTTACCTAGAAATGTTTAAATATTGACGTCCGATCCAATTTATTCTATTTAAATCTGGAAATTTAAAGTTCCTACTAAAAAATTTTTATTTTTTACCCGACAAAAATGTGTTTTCTCTTTAAGAAAAGTAGCATCTTATCCCCCAATACTTATTCTTAATAACTTGAGACCCTGTATGTAGCAACCTCATAGTCTGAGGAGGTTTGCACCCAGTTAAATAAATACTTAAATGTATTTTTTATGATGTGAACAACCTCTGGCAGAGCTGATTCCATCGTTTAATAGGGTTTTCATGAATTACCGCATACACAGATGAGGCTAGTTACTGTTTTTAATCTTTTACTTCATTTTACTTTCTTTTTCTCTTCATGGCTGCTTGGTTTCAAACAGCGTGCTTCATTTGGCCTGTTATGTGTATGTGGACAGAAAGCCGAAGCTCTGGAGTCTGGGACCAAGCAGTTTGAGGAGCTGGAGTTTTGTCAGCTGGAGGAGGAGAGCCGCCTAGAGGAGAGGAAGGAAGCCCGCTACTCGCAGCTAATCCAGGAGCGAGCCGAATACCACAGCAGTGTTGCCAACAGGAAGGTGGGGCATATGCAGCACACACTCATCAAAATGTGTGTTATTATTTTTTATTTCTTAGTGGTGCAGTTGAGCGGTTATTATTTTCAGCAACATACAACTTAGGTTAATTTTCATTGCAGGAAGTGGATGCATAAGTTTGAAAGTCAGCTGGAAGAAAGACTGAGCTATTTAGGCAAAGCTACAAAGTGTGTTTGAAGGAGTTAAGGTGAAGCTTTCAAACCTAAGAAAGCTGAACTAACTGCCAAGCATGGCAGAGGTGGCATCATGCTGAGTGGCTTGGTTATTGTATCAAGTGAAGGGAATTTAAACTCAAACTTCAACCTTAAATCAACAGCAGGGTTTCTGGAAGACATCACAGTTTTGGAGCATTTAAAAAAGTAGAAAAAGTGAAGCTTCAGGAACAAATCTAACATTAAACATGTTTATGGAATATGCTCAAAAATTCAGTCTGAGACAGGTAACTAACCAAGTTAAACAAGCTCTTCAGAAATATCAAAAATCATGTCAAAAATTATACCTAAAACTTGTTGATGGCAGTTCTATGTTGTATAATCAGCCGTTTTAAGATAAAAAAAGTAATGGTTAAAAGTTTGTGTATGTAAACTTTTGACTGGTAGAATCTCCTCACAAAGTGAAGAAACATTGAATTAACAGGAGCGGATGGCAGCGCTGGAAGCTCAGGTGAAGCAGCTCGGGATGCAGGCTTGCCAAGACTGTGAGAAAATCGAAAAAGACCGGACAGCAATGCTGCAGCTTCTACAGAAGGTGGGGCTTAAGGGAAACTACTCTTATTGATACAAATACTTAATTCTGCATCAGAAGTTATAGTTAATTAATAGTCTATAGGAAATGCATTGGGCTGACCTGGTAAGAGCTTATTGGATCCCCCTACCAGGAGCAAGACACACTGTGCAACCTTGAGAGGCGGTACCACACCCTGACGGGAGAAAGAAACTTCCCAAAGTCCTCTGGCAGCATGAAAGAGGTGAGCAGGTACATGTGAGACACCAGACCACCAAACCACAGCTCAGCTGGACAACCATTACCTCCCGCACAAGTGGATTGTTTTGTTGACTCCGGTAAACCTTTTGAACAGGAATCGCTTCACATCAGCGAGCCTGACCTTGTTTCTGAGGACAGTCCTCCTCATAGGCCCTGTCCCTCCTCTTCCCACAACCCTTCCCCTGAGCTCTGTCCTGTCAGGCTGCAAGAGGTAACTGAGGACGTCCCACTTTCACAGAAACCCCAGTAACGTCAGGCATGTTTTGCGTTAGCATAATGTTAAAGACGGTAACTGGCTTGCAGTGTGTGCTGGAAGGTTTGACTTTCTTGGATGTTTTAAAAAATGTCTTTTTTTTTTTTAGAAGTTCAGTCTCTTGCAAAAGTATTCATACCCCTTAAACTTTTTTCTCATTTTCAAATAAGTCTTTGGCAAATGAAAAGTGTCCCAAATATAAAGTCAAAGCTGCAATGAAACAGCTTTGATCAAACTATTTTGCTGCTTTCTGATTGGCCCACTGTCTAGATTGCATGCTTAAAGGCTCTTAAAGGGCTCTCCATGACCTATTTTGCAAAGCAATGCCAGAAACACAGATACCTCACTGCAGTGAAATATAGTACAACAGCACCAGGAAAGCTGAATGCAAACGCAAATGCCACTGCTTTTTGATCTCATATAGAGGAAATTCTATGTTTTGTTTTATTTTTACAATTTTGCTCTATTTTGTGTTGATCTATCACTACAATCCCAATATAATAAGTTGATATTTGAGGCTTAAAAGTTATAAAAACGTTTAAGGGACATGAGTTTTGTGTGACGGTGTAATTTCAAACACAGAGGCGGGTTGCATCGTTGTCATGTTTTGTGAAATCTCTGAGTGCCTGTAAGTGTGGGTGTGTCCTCAGCCCTGTTGTGCCTGTGCTGTGGCTGATCATGCAGGAGTATCTCAGGCTGTCTGATGTCTATCGGATGTATGGAGATCCTTATTCCTCCTCCCCTGCTGCTCTCCACTGCCTCTCTCTAACTGTATCTCCAGCTCTGCCATGCGAGGTATTCTGCATTTCTGCACTTTTCTATGAATTGCCCAATAACGAAAGACCTAAATGTTTGAATAGATGCACCTTCTAGCACTTTATTCCACACTCTGCTCCCCCTTTTTGTTATGCAAATGTGTGCTGTATTTCTCTGCATCTGTGCAAAGGACTACATCACAGTGAGTCAGCTAAGCCAGATCTTTGGGATGCAGAGATCTAAGCCTTCCTCTTCCACCTCTACTCCATCATTCCAACTTGCCTCGTCTGAATCCTCCTTCACGTGCCATTCAGCTGCATGTGGTCCTTCCTCCTTTCTTTCTGCACAGGTTTGTCCCTTCTAGAAGCGTATGTGTCACTGCTCTCCGTTCTTTCTTACAACTGAATAATGTCTAAATATCTTCCTTTTTTGAGCTGTTGCACTGTGGTTTGCTTTTCTTAATCTTTGGCTGGATGCTTGTGATCACCTCAGAGCCATGCTGAGCTGAGCAGGAATGCAATGACTCCCATTAATCTTGAGCGCTGGTACCAGGACATCATGGCTGCTGGAGACTCTCAGTCATGTCCTCCACCACTGCCTGCAAAGTCTTTTTCCTCACGCAGACATGGGCAGGTAAATTCACTTACTCTCTCAGCAGGACAAGCTCCTCATTTGCTTGACCTGAACTTGAACCTTTTTCAAATACAAATTACACCAATGCAAGATAAATAAATATGAATGTTTTCATGTTTTTCTTGTTATATGATAACAATATGGGAATGCATAAGTCCTACTGCATCACTGTTTTACAATCTCTGTCAGTATGGCGACAGACTCAATATTTACCAAAAGGTTAGAGGACCACAGAAATGGGGTAAGCTCTCTAGTGGTTACAAATGTAATTACACAATCGCTTTTGGTGCTGCTTGTCATTTAAGAGTTAAGTTTACAGCTCTGGAAAAGATCGAGACCACTTAAAATGATCAGCTTCTCTGATTTTATTCTTTATAGGTCTATGTTTGAGTAACATGAACATTGTTCTTTTATTCTATGAACTACAGACAAGACGTCTCAGAAATACCAAGCAAAAATTCAGCATTTAAACAAGAAATGGTCAAAATAAAGATGCAGTGCTTTCAGAACTCAATTAATGCATAGAAGACAAGTCTATATTCATTCACAACAATAATAATGTTTAACTCAGAATCAGTGTTTGGTGGAATAACAATGAGGTTTCCAATGGGGTTCAGTGAAATGGACTCTTCATTTTGTCCAGAGTTGTATTTCTCCACCTGTAAACCAAAAGTTGGGTGGGCAAACAAAACAGTAACACCCATCACGACAACATTTTTTGTTTTGTTTTTCTCCTGTAAGATGCTAAAGTCTAAGTCAGATGGTGAGGTTGGACAGGGACCATCACCTGCACAAATCTGCAGCACTGCACTCCTCTCTCTCTCCAGCGGCGTCATGCATGACAGAAATGCCGCCACGACGGTCAGTTTCACGCTTCTAAACTCTCATCAGGCTTTCACAGCTGTTCACAGCATGATGCCATCTTCTGTCTTTCATGGGGCTTACAGTTGATGCTGAGAGAGAAAAACCTGTTAGACATGGACTCCAGGAAGCAGACAGCTCTGCAGTGCAAAGGTACGTGACTCCCTCTTTCAGTTGCCAGCCTGAACCACACAGTTTGTGCCTAAAAAGAAATGCACATGAAAAAGAAGTATAGATTCATTACAACCACCCGCAGTGCAAAGCTATGTGGCTGCATCGGTTTTATTGCTTTCATACGTCACACTGCTGGTGTAGAAGCTGGGTTGAATAAGTGCAGATTTATCAGCAAGAACATTACAACCTACTGCTTAATTTAGTGGAGGCCCTCTTTATGGCGCTATAAAAGCTGTGAAATGTCAGTGTTTAGATGGCAGCTCTGTTGGTGACTGAACCACAGCGATAAAGGCTTTTACTCGCTTTATCTGTCAGGCGATTTAAGGTTTTGGCTGAAAAGTGTGTCATCACACTCACTACTATTTAAATAAAAATCAATCATTTTTTATTTTGGGAATATTTTTCGTACATAAAGAAGGGAACAAATAAAGCAAGAAAGAATAAAGACATGAAAAACAGAACTGAAAAGGACAGAAACTGATCGTTAAAAGAAATGAGGAAACTAAACAGTATTAAGACAAGAATCTAATTTTTGTAACTGAGATCAAAATAAAAAAAATAAATAAAAGTAAGTTAACTATCCTTCTGTATTTTCATTGGTTCATCTATAAAGGTAATTGAGGCATTTTACTTAATGATCCTGTTTATGGTGTGCAGGAGGAAACAGGAGTACCCAGAGAGAACCTGCATGCACATAGGAAGGGGACCAAGGGAATATGACAACATATTTAACTAAAAATGTGTGAAGCATGTTAATATATATATATGAAATACATAACAATTACAAAGAACGGCAGAAAATTTTGAATCCAGGACTTTCTTGCTCCAAAACAACAGTGTTAAAAACGGCAGCAATAAAAATAAATAAATCCGTAAGTTTTATCATTTTCTATAAAGAAAATATCTTGAATCACAACAAATAAACAAAAGGAAATGAGTGTGAGAAGTAAAATGACTTATAATCAGTATTTCCTCAAACTGAAACTGAAGCGTTCTGACACGTTTCGCTTTCGTGCCACCAGAGGGCGCCATAGGCTGTGGTAACTGCCTCTATTCCCCCATGTGTCCCCACAGACCCATCTCTGACAATCCATCACTCAATCCTGCACCACCAGCTGCCACCGAGCGGCACCCAGGCGTACGACACCCTGAGCCTGGAGAGCTCCGACAGCCTGGAGACCAGCGTCTCCACTGGCAACTCCGCCTGTACTCCGGAAAGGTGAGAGACTGCCCTGTTTCCATGGGAACATCCAAGTCTGCCCTCTCTGTTTGAAGAAAAGGTCACTAGGCTTTGTTCCTGTCACAGCGGGCTTTGTTACACGCCTTTTTTGCTCACGTGACGGCGCTGGCTGTTGCCATGCCAAACCCATTCAGGTTTCTGAAGTTAAGTTTCCACCACGGTGTTAATGAAGAGTCCGCGTCTCCTGCTGCTCTGATTCCAGGCGTGTTTGTTTACCTTTTTTTCGCCTCCCCCTCGGGCCCCCTCTTCTCATCCGAAGCCTTGTCATATCCGTGTAATCAATGCGAACTTCCCCTGTGTGACTTGTAGCGCCTGTGGGTTGGAGGCCCAGAGGATAGAGGAGATGGAGAAGATGTTGAAGGAGGCGCAGCAGGAGAAAGCCCGGCTGATTGAGAACAGAGTGAGTTCCCCACGCTACAGCTGGAGGGCTTTCACATAAAATCAACACAATGCATGTCAGTCTGCCGTCACTTCATCTTCTTGGAAAACAAGCACACAAACATGAAAACACAAGAATTTGTCATCAGTATTTTACACGTTTTTTTGAAGCAATGTTCAATTTGTGACTGATGTTTCCTGATAGAGATATTATTATATGAGTGGAAGAAAATTAGTACATTTTCACAATGTTTTAAGTCATTAAATAGATAGAAACAAAACTGAAGTAATGGTAAAAACTATTTGATAAAAATCATAAAGTATTTCAGCGTAGTCGAAATGTGAGATGTTTAAGGAAAATCTCCTGTTTTACTTCTTCAATGGATTAAATCTACCTGAGACGTCAAAGCGAGCAGAAGACTTTCTGAAATAAAGTTATAAAATATTTTGTTTTTTATCAGTTTTTTTAATGCTGAAATAAAGCAGACCTGTGAGTAAGTATCTGAAAGCTGCAAAGGATCATTTTACGTCAGCAAAGCTTCCCCTTTTCCACACACAGACTAAAGGGATAGGTTTTACAAAACCCTGGATTGGGACTTGAATTCTCAGGTGCATCCTCTGACAGTTGTCTGCTTTGTATCGCAATATTTGCCTGCCATTAACATATATTCCCGTCTCGCTCTCATTGTCTCTCCCCCTCGGTCTGCTCTCTGCGCTCTCTTCTGTCCCGACGCTCCCAGGAGAGGGAGGTGCAGGCTCGGCGGCAGATGTTGGAGGAGGAGCGGAGGAGGCGAGAGGAGGCCGAGAGGAGGCTTCATGATGAGTCGGCCCACAGGCGGAGGCTGGTGGAGGAGGAGGTGAAGATGAGAGAGAAGCACTTCTCCCAGGTCAGTGGAGCGGTGGGGAGAGAAGAGGGAGGTGACGGAGAGGAAGCAGAGGCTTGAGGGGGAAAAGGATGAGAGGCGAGGCAATAAAGGGAGGAAGATCAAAGATTGTCAAAGAAAGGAGAAGGACCGACGGGAGGGGAGCGAGACGGAGAGAAAGACAAAAAGAAATGAGGAGGAGTAGGGCGGAAAATAATAGATACAAATAACATACACTAGGCTTTAATCACGACTGTGTTTACTAGCAGTAATTATGGAAAAATCAAACATAAAGATGCCAACATCAACTGTTGGTCACCCCTTATAAAAGTGATGAAAAAGCCTTAAAACTAACAAATATAAATATATCCCATCCCTGGTGAAAATGGGAGGTAAGATCCCATTTCATAATAACTGAATTATTATGAAAAATAATTCAATTTATTTTTTATAGTAGAAACACTTTCACTTTTACAGTGAAACGTTTAGTTTGCTGCCTGCCAGGATGCAACTTGAAAAGGTTAAAAATAAAGTGTGCAAGCTGTTAGAGAACTGCAGCATCTTGTTGAAACCGTGTTTGTCTAACAATCACAAGATGCTGCTGTGTCTGCATTCGAAAGTGACAATAAATCAATTAATCGCATGATAGATTAAAAGAAATTCAATCATTTTCATTTCTTTTTCTCTTTTTTGTATCTTTTTACCAAAAACTGAATGATAAAAGTCTTCAGACTGGTGTTTTGGTTTCAATTAACCCTTTTGTATATTATTTTTACTGTCCTGTATTTTTCCAAAGACATGCGGTCCCTCAGTGGGTTTTCATGAAAGTCCACAGTTATTTCTCTGCTGGTGCTGCATTTCCACAAAACACAACTGCAATAGTGTTGGAGATTGATCTGGCTGAAACACACATTGACTTGTTGTTTTAATTATGAGGTCGCTGTTTCCCGCAGCAAAGGAGAGGTTTACAAAAGCAAAGAGAGAGGAGGCGTAAAACCGATCCAGAGTACAACTTCATCTAGCAAAAATCCAAGAGGAGAACCTTATTTAGTATTTAAAAAACATTTATTTTCTTTACATTTGAACCTGTTACTGAAATTTATTTAAATTGATGACAATATGAAACTGAACAAACATTAACCTGATATGTTTGAAGTCAGAAATATTCTCTCAGTAAGACAGCTTTGCACAGTTTAATAAAACAACATGTGATGTTTTCCTGTTGCAGGCCCGTCCAATGACTCGCTACCTGCCAAACCGTAAAGAGGAGTTTGACCTGCGCGCCCATGTGGAGTCGTGTGGCCACTGCATTGACACCTGCCCCTTCGTCATCCTCACTGAGAAAATGTGCAAAGGCCACCTGGTGAAGATGGGAGGCAAGATCAAATCATGGAAGAAACGCTGGTTCGTTTTTGACCGTCTGAAGAGGAACTTCTGCTATTACATTGGTGAGAACGAATTGGGCTAGATTTGTGCAAATATTGATTATTATAAACATGATTGAATATAGTTAGGTAGTCCTTGCATGAATATACACACCCCTAAAAACTTTTCTAAGTTTTGTCCAATTATAAATTCAACATGTTTTATGAAGACAGAGAGCAAAACATAGTATGTTTTGTAGTGGAAAATTTTTTTTGTTTTTTTTGTTTAAGTTTTTCAACTCAAACTGGTGAAGTGAAATTAGACACAAACACTCAAAGTATTATTTTAAAAGTAGAGTTTGTGAGCCACTGTTCGGTTTCAGAGACCCACCTCACTGTTTCCATCCTGGCAACTTTTTAGACTAAAAAAAAGATTAGGGTGATGGTAATGAGGCCATCCAACCTTCATGACTCTGATTTCATCACATAAGATAAAATACTAGTGAAAACTCATGAAATCAATGTAATTAAATAGAATGCTGATTCCTGTGACTTTTTACATTTTCTTTGCTTTTCTTTCTAGAGATACCTTTCATTCATTCCTAAGATAAATCTATTGGTTGGATGCAGATGATTTTAAACCTGGATGTGCCAGGGTGTATGAATAATTTTGGTCTTTCGTCTCAAGCCCACCTGAAGCGTTTGATTGGTTGCATCAGTTGTGTCTGAAATCACACCTGATTTGCAGGTGTGTGCTCAAATGCAGAATTCTAGCACAACCATGAGGGATTTTTGTGTTGAATTTGTATTGAAAACAATGGTAAAAAAATATATATATATTTTTAATCAAATTGCCTGAACAACTTCAACCACTGCTTAAAATAAGTGTGCCACATTTGGAGACAAGAAAAAGATGAAGCTGGCCACACAGGAAGCGCAAAGAAGTTACATAAAAAAGATCTGCATCAGTTGGAGGCAGGAATAATTTTCATGTCAAACTCCATTGATTGAGAATATCTGGCAGCAAGTGTTCTTAGATTGATGTGCATAAATCGCCTCATTTGCAATAAAAAACTGTTGTTTACAAAGTTTTTAAATTACACATGTCTGCATGTTCGGTAACGCTGCTTTCCAAAATCATTAAAAATCCTTCTGCTTTCAAGGCCTGAACATTTCAGCTTCCATTGAATCCAGTATTTTGCTTTCTGCATTATGAGGACTCACTAAACTTTATTGATGTTGGATTTCATTTTACACGCCGTTGCAGTTCGTTCCTGGTCATTTGGATTGATTTAACCTATTAACTTGTAAAGATCTTCACTTAGGGCTTATTCCATTCTGTTCATCACAAAGCATCACTGCTTCTCCTCTAAGGTTCTGCTCTTTGCTCTAATGTTAGACATTTCCTCAATTAAAAAGTGGAGTTTTATTTTCCGCCGCCTTTTATTGTTTTAAAACAAAGTCAGACTGTTGCAGTTTGTTCTTCACGTCTGTCAGAATCTGACACAAAAGCGGTTTTCTGAATAATTGACAAACATGTTTTGAAGCATTATTTTACAATCAATTTCAAAATAGAATCCAAGCACATTTCCATCCCTGACACCGCTGCTCCTTATGCTCCTCTCTCCATTCACTCGCCTAGCCTTTTCACCCGCTCACTCCTGACGAAGATGATGGTGATGACGGTGATGAAACAAGATGCAATAGTTTCTCTGGATGTGTTTTTCTCAGGGTGGAGGCTAGCTCCTGGCTTGTTCGTGACTAATAAAACGAAACTCACATTTCAAAAACATTTATCTCATTACTAAGCAGATTTGACTTATGAAGAAGAGAAAGTGGGAACAAAGTGTGGAAGGCATCTCAAAAGACCGCCGCTAATTGTTGGAGGATGTTTCCATCTCCGCTCTTTGAGGAGAGTCAAAGGGACGACTCCTGATTGTTTGGACGAGACAATTCAGAGAATCTGAAGGCTGAATTTCTCTGAAGAAAATTCACTTTAGGTTTAAAAGCCCAGAAACCACAGAAGCCCTTCAGCTCAGTGACAACAAGTAACGAACTTCAACGTCAGGTCGGCGTGGAGCGTCTGTGTGTGAAACCTGAGGGACAAAGAACTGAGACCGGACATCTGACAGAACCTCTGACCTGCTCTAAGCTCATTCTTTTCAACAGAAAAACATGAAATGTGATACAAAAAAGTTGAGCTTCTTCTTAACACTTATGCCAATTTTCACCCTCGCCATCAGCAAAAAGGCACGAACAGAGAGAGAAAGAGAGAGAGAGAGAGAGAGAGGCAGACGATCCAGAAAGTACAACAGAAGAAAACAAGTCAGATTAATAGGATGGCAAAGACTTGAGGCTTAGCTGGAAATAGACTCACACTTCTAATTAACTTTTGCTCTGATACACTTCTGCTCATACCTATTCATGGATCAGATGCTGCTGGGGAAAAGACTTTTATCCCTTATTTCTGTTTTTGTGTCCATTCTTGCCGTCTTAATTTGAGTTTCAGTTCCTCTTTCTGCTTATTCGCAGCAAAGCCTGAAATTACTCAAACCCCTGGCAGATTTAGATTCAAACCAGAAGCAACATCTACCTGATTACAAAGTGTTCAAATTATTACTTTAAAATGCACAAACAAATAAAACAAGTAAAAGCAACAGAATCAAAAGAACATTCTGTTCTTCTGTGCACTTGTACATAAGTGTAAACCTCATTAGGTTTCTTAGCCCTCATTTAATATTTCTGTTACATTTCTATTTGTATTACTTTTCATAAAGCTGTATGTTTTTTAAAGTAAAGATTAAGGTATTTGTAATATTTTCTACCGTTCTCAGCAGGTATAAAGAACTACTTTCCTGTCCTCCTTTTATTATAACACGGTTTCCTCTCATCGCCCGCTGATTCTCCTGTTTGTAGTTCGGTCTGGCAGAGGTCTTGCATCAGTGCAACAAGATGTAATGTAATGTAACTTAATATATTTATTTTTCTTTTTCTCGTCTCAGACAAGCATGAGACCAAGCTGAAAGGGCTCATTTACTTCCAGGCGATTGAAGAGGTTTACTATGATCACCTGCGCAGCGCCGCCAAGGTAAACGCTCCTCTATCATAAATACTTTTCTAAATTCAGATGCTTTGAGTGAATTTTATTTCTTTACAAATTCAACAGTTTGTGAGAAACGGGATTGAAAAAAAAAAGAAAAAACATGTTGGTGTCCCTTTTAAGCTGATAAAATCAAATGTCTTTGATAAGCTTCAAATCTGTGTTTGATTTTAACAAATTCTTTGTGACTCAAATTGTACAGATAATTAGACAAAGAGAAAAACTTTTAGGACAAAAATGACGTAAAAGATTTAAAGTCATCTTTTGTTGAAGTTGTGTAAAATATGTCACTTTAAGGATTATTTGTTTTAACAAAATTGCTGGTTAAACAAATAACTGTACTATAAAAGTAAATGTTAATCTGAACTTTAACTGGATCCAGGCTGTTGGGATTTTCAGCAACAAACGCTGCAACTGGTGGGAACACAGAGGTTGATCTGTGATGCTGCGGGCCGGTTTAGACTTATTAGACTGCATTTCACCAGGAACTCTTTAAAATTACGAAACCTTCTTTTTTAATGTACAAATATTTAGTGGCATGGTTGATCTTTTAGTCGATTAATGATTCACCAAACACAAAATCCCTCTTCTTCCATTTCAGTGCCCAGACATAAATCCTAAGTCAGAACGAATTCAGACTTAATTAATGGTCAAATATCTATCTTAAACAATGTAGGAAAATTCTCACTGTTGGATTTTTTTTAAACTTCTACTGAATAGATTCACGCAGCGTAAAGGTTGGAATTTAACAAAGAAAAAATCAGGGTGAGAAGAATTATTTACAGATCTTCACCAGGGATGGATATTATTAAAAACAGTCGGTGGAGTTTCTGCGTTTTAGTAAAATAAAATCTCCTTTCATTGCGACTCAGAGTCCCAATCCAGCTCTGACCTTCTGTGTGAAAACTCACGACCGGCTTTACTACATGGTGGCCCCGTCTGCGGAGGCCATGAGGATCTGGATGGACGTCATAGTTACGGGCGCAGAGGGTTACACACAGTTTATGAGCTGAGAGACGGACGACGACGACGACGATGATCATGAGAGGAGAAAAGGAAGCAAGTGGACATCGGCGCGTTGACCTGCTACCTGCTGGAGCTGACATGAGTGGAGTGAATGTTTGGAGCGCAGGAATGTCTGAGGAGAAGAAATAACGTCACGACGCCGTAAACTGAACGAGGGCTCAGTCCTGACAGAGGCGCGTTGTAAAGAAATGAAGCCGAGTCATTTCTGAATGTGCTTTAAATGATTTCAGGCGGAACAATTTTCAAGATTTCTTAATGTTTTTTGTTTTTGAACATCAGATTGTTTACACCTTTAAAGATGATATTAGCATGCAGTGTTATCCCTGTAACCTTTTTATATATTTTAACATTTTATCCAGATGCAGAAAATATTTAATATTTGCAACACTAAACTCACTAGAAACATTTCAGCAGAACAATGTATGTTACAACATAAAATGTAACTTTGCTTGGTGCCAAATACAAATATACAGTGACTGATTTTTACATAATTTTTTTGTTAATATCTGTATTTATATATTGTTCCAAAAGCTATTCATCCAGGTACATAACAGAGCGATACATTTGTACTTTATATAGAAATCTCAAATACTTCTCGTAAAATTTCAATAAAAAGGAACATTTACAGTGCTATTAAGATATTCTAAAATACATATTAAATATAAATAAAAATGTATAAAGCAGACATTCTTGTTCTGTGTTTTTAATGATAACATGTTAGTGTGTTTCTTTTCTTTTTTTTAATTTAGCGTTTTGTCCTGGCAGCTTTGGAAACTGGTCATCTTAGTGTGAAGGCAGCAAATATCTGATTCCCCCATTAACTTTATTAAACTACTGCCAGAAAAACTGATTACATTATGATTACATTTACACATAATGTCAGGATGGCTTTAATCCCTTCACACGTGAAATTATCACTTGTGAAATGATTTTTTTAAACTGACTACGATTATATTTTATTGTTGTTTTTTGCAGTTATTCGATGATCTGAATCATTTAAAAGTGACGAAAGCAAAATCACTTTTTACATTTCACTTTGAGTGGGGGATTGACAGAGGGCAGGGAAATGAAAACAATAATAATAAAAAAAACAAGGCGTAGCAATAAAATAATAATTTAAATAAAAGCAAAGCGTCTCTGTCCCCCGGGCCACACCGGCAGCAAACGGGACATTTTAGTTGAACTGAACAAAGTTACAACCCTCTTCTTCCTCTCTTAATGAGAAGCTACACAAACAAGTCATTAATTACTGGCTTTCTGTAAATATCCTCACACACGCTAATGAGCTGCTAACTTTCACAAAGGTGTTCTCTTTAAATCCTCGCTCTTTATTTTTCGGTGTGTTGTATTAATTGTCTCATTAACTTTTTTATTTTATTTAAATATATATACTATTTGCAGCAGATCAACTCAAATCAGACCAACGTGTTTGCGTTTTTTTTTTTTCTTTTTTTATCCGGTAGCCTAATTAATTACATGACTTGTCTGCAGTAGGTGAGCTACATAAAAATAATGAAAAGAGAAAATGAAATTACATGCAACATGCATGATTCAACATGGAGAAATCTGAACCCCACACATGCAGCACAACATACTTCTTATCTCCTCCTGAAGTGAGCCTCCTTCTCCTGTACCTATTTCCCATCACATCCACCCTGGATTAGAAAAAAGAAAAATCAATGAGGAGCTTTGATAATGATAACGTTTGACTGGACTGCATGATTAATTCACCTGCAGTAATCGGAGGAATATTTAGCAGATGTGTAGTTAATCGTGAAAACACACCTTGCTCCTGACAGATAGCAATTAGTTTCAGCACTTCAAATGTTAATCCCCTATTCCCTGAGTTGAAGTGAAAACATGTTGTGTAATATTTATGAAAATGAGTCGCTGTCCTTTTTGAGATCCGTGCAGGTGAGAAGAGAGACAGTCTGCGACCTTATGAAGATTTGCATTCCTCTGACCTTGGGAGAGATTTCCACACATCAGTGTGTCTCTGCGCCTCCAGAGCACCCGGCCGCATAGTAAACACATCTTTTAAGAGGGCAATGTGAGCTCATTACCGCGGCGACGAGCCTGAGTGACACCTCGCCTTATTGTTGGCGAAATATTAATGAGGCCAGGGTGATCTCTACTTTATTTCATAGGAGTAGACCAGGCCTTGGCCCCCCCAGGCCTTCCAGTTCAAATAAGATCGGCTGAAAATGAGCGCAGCTCTCATTTGAGTTTCTCAGCATTAATGGAAGAAATTAGGCCTGTCTAAAAACAACCCTCAAAAATTCCTGATGAAACGGAGACGTCCTGCCAGCTCAGGCAGAAAGTTTACAGCGGCTCCATGTCAAAGGCTCTGCTTCCACCGCCTGCACAGCGTGCGCCCCCGATTCATATGCTTTCAAATCCACATGTGAGTTCAGATTAATTTAGGAGATTAAAGAGGGAAGATTTCCGATGCCCATCCTTAAACACGCCCTCTGTTTACTGAGACACACACGCAGACGTCATGGATCAAAGCGGGTTTTACTGCATCACAAAGATCACTCTTTGTAATGAATGGTTAAAAATGCATTAAAATTGTCAACTTTGCACTGAAAGTACATAAGCATTCATAAAGACTCCTTCACGTTTATAACAGATGTTATGTCATGTTTATGACAGTGGCATGTCATATGCGCGCCCCTTCAAATAAAGTGTTACCAAATATTCAACAGGGGAAAAGAAATTACAAGAATAACAGCAAAGACATCATTATCTTAATATGTCACAATAAAAAAAATAGCTGAAGGACTCTACTTTGGGTAAGTTTTCTTGAACTCCTGTCATTTTAAAAGTGAAAACTTCAGTGTTTTTTTTATTGCTGATTTGTGTGACAGACCAACACAATGTAGTGCCGAATAGAGAAGCTGATATTTAAGATCAATCCTTGAGAGACACTGTCCTGCAGATTTTAGATTCATCCCGGCTAAAAGGCACCTAAATTAAATAAATGACTCATCTGGAGCTGAATTACATGAGGAAGCTCATCCATTTCATAGATGTTGCAAAACTAACACAACAAAAACAATGTTGCTTCTCTTGAATTGTGGAATTAAATAAATAAAAACACAAAGCTATATTATTGATGATATGAAGAGAAAGATCTTAAAAGCAGAACAGCTTTATTAGTCTAATATCTAATAAAAAAAAGGAGCAAGTTCATTCTTCCAATTAAACTTCAAATCATATAATTTTTGCATAATAACTATACACTAGGCCTGATAAATTTTCAAAGGGTTTTACAGGTTTCAACAGATTTTATTTACTAGGAGAAAGGACAAAAGTGACTGCATTAAAAATGTTGATGACCCTTTAGAAGAGGTAGGAAAATATTGCATGTTACACTCGTTAAACCTCATGTAGCGTTTATCCATTTCAGCACAGCAGCATGTGTTCAATGAAAGTCTCTCCCTCAAAGTATCCAGTTACAGAACATAAAAACTGCAAAGACACAAAACAAAGCTGCAACACAAGCCTGAAGTGTAATAAATAACTCAAAGAACACAGATTTTCATCACTGAAATTATATTTTGTTTGTCTCAAGCTGCCATGAAACCATCTTGCACATCAGCTGTAAAGCTCAAAGGTGACAGACGATGAGCCTCTGGGGTTTTGAACCACTGAATCACACTCTGAGCGCTGTAAATAACCCGGGTGGATCTTCTGGGACTTAGCACCACACTAACTTTATTTCTTGAGCAGTTGTTCTTTTTTTTAAATTTATTTTTAATCTTATTTGCCATTTTCCACAACATAAAAAAAACAAATTTTCTAACTAGCTGCTGACATGATATCAACCATCACTTTCAGAAGTTTATTTTATTGTGCCAGATCAACAAATCTTGCGCTTTGGAGTTTGAGTTGATACAAGCAAGTGATATCCTGTGGGATCTCAAAGAAGGACTTAATAGTTTTTTGTTTTTTTACATCATGCACCTCTAATTTACCGTCACGTCCTCGAGGATCAGTACATAAACACAACCCTGCGAGTCACCGCTTTCGTCACGGTTCGATACCAAAGCAGGTTAGTTTTGTTTTAAAATTCATGAAGGAAATTAAATTGTTACCTTGTCGAGAATTGATTACCTGTTTCATGCCAAACGCACAAACATGCAAGCAGTCACTCGACTGAAACAAGCAGGAACATCCGCAAATCCCCTCTGAGGGGGCTTCCATTCACAAGTGGTAACTGCACTACATGTTTTCCTCATGTGTTCAAAGAGGGGCAAAAGTTGAGGACAATAAATTCTGAGAGAGATGATGATGAAATGATGCTGTAACCCTCACTAACGTGCCATATATGCACTTGGCATGCAAGCGTAGACTTTTCCAACTTCTCGGCTCATGCACAATATTCAATTAGCCTGGGCATCAGTTATGGAAGAGATATGTTCAAATGTCTTAAAGACATTGGAGGATCAGTTTGATCTAACGTTGTTCGAAGTGTCGAAGCTGGTTTGTTGACTTCAGTTGTGAAGTTTGCGTGATTTGAAAAATCTGTCTTCCATCCTGGAAGCCCTACAGATGTTCTGAGCATGAGTCTTCCGAAATACAAAACAAAAAAATAAACAAATTGTTCTTCTTGACGGCGGCGACAAAGGAGAAAAGCAGCGACTCTGTCATGAGCAGCACCTTGGCTATCTCTTATCATGACACATAAACAGGAAGCTCTCAGTGGGCCAATTAATACAACCAGAGAGAGCAGTCAGCGGTTTCCTGTGAGACCTGCCAACTTCACCAGCTACTTCTATCTCAATCTGGTTTCCATTACGACCACATTTATCTTGATTGCATCAGGTTGCCTTTCTACAAATCTCTCCAATTGCTTCTTTTACGGCAGACACAACATGTTAGGCTCAATAGAGAAATGCTTCTAAATCATCGAGACGTAAAAGAACAAACACAGAGCTGAGAAAAGCATTTGTCCCCTCACAGATTTCTTCTTTTTTTTCTTTTTTTTATGACATTTTAATGTTTAATGTTGCAATATCTGACAAAGATGATATTACAATATTTAATTTATTTCGGGGAAGAATCAACCCTGACCAGGATACCATTTTATGGAAAAGTTATTGGCATCTAACCATAATAAATGATCTGGCCAAGAATTACCTTTTGTTTGTAATCAAGATGTTTTTGATTACTTAAATCTTATGTAGATTTAAGTAATCTTGAGCACAAAAAAAAACAAAAAGAATTTTTTGGTTTGCACAACAGCTTCACAACGGATTTCGGCCCAATCACTAAAAACTTCTGTTTTCTCTTCTCATCTATTGCAGACTTGCTGATGTGATTTGAATTGTAGTTTTGTTGCATAACTCAAGTGCAACTGAGCTTAAGGTCGAAAACCACTGGCCAGACATTCTTCATTTCATGACTATTTCTTTGACAAAGAAGAGAAAGATCTATGTATAATTATTTGAGTTTTGTTTGACCTGCTGTCCATTGGATGTCATTTTTTCCAGCCTCTTTATGATTGTTAAATCAGAACCCTAAGACCTGGGTGGTTTAGATAACTTGTAATTTTAATAAAATCATTCTTTGATCAATGTGTTTATTACTTACTCAGGCTATCTTATCCCAGTATTAAAAATTGCTTTTACAGTTTGAAACCTGCAAGTGTGACAAAAGAGCAAAAACAAAAGAAGTATTTTAGAACAATGTGCGTTTCAACTTTCCACTTTGAGCACAGACAGCTCCACTGTCGAGACAATGTCATTATCTGAGCTGGATGCTTCCAAGTGGACAAACTGTTTACTGGCTTATCAATCTGTCACTTGAGCAGAACTGTAAATAAACCTATTGATTCTGGCAAACAGATAACGTCGAAGAAAAGCAACTCAGCAAATGAGACGGAGGAATGGTCGGAGACGTCTGGTGATATAGAGGTAATTTGAGGGAAGAACAGTAGGTAAGGAGGAAAGAGAGAGAGAGAGATGCAAATCCCATGGCAACAGCAACCAGAAAACAAGTCTAAAATAAGGGCAGTGTCCGCTATTGCTATAGCAACAGAAGAACAGCATACACTCAGCTTTGGGATTTGCTGAGAGGAGAAAAACAAAGCTTTAATTCTAACAAAATTATTATTGATAGACCTTGTCAGTCACTATGTGGGCTGTATCTCACCGAATTAGCAAGAAAGAAATGCTACTCAGCCTACATTTGGATAATCATTTATTATCTTGAACAATTAATGTCTTATTCATTGATTTTCTGCCATTTCCATCGAGAAATTGCTTGTGGAACCATGAGCTAGTTGGTACAAACATACTATCAGCATCCATTAAAAGTAAAACCATTTAAGTCAAAATTAGAAATATAATGCTAAAAGCTATTTTAAAAATTATATAATCAGAAAATTTAACTCAATATTTAATCAATAAAAGCAATTTTGTTTTTCAAAAGTAAGAACTATTGTTATAATATTTAAAACAGAAACCTGCAGCTTTTTGTTAGTGTGGAAAAGTGCTGTACCTGTCACCACACCCGGTTTGTTTACATGAAACATGTGCACCGTCTGCACTGCAGGGGAAAAAAAAAGACAACATTAATGCTTCGCCTTGCCTACCACTGTCCAATCATATTTCGCAGCCACCCTATTCCAGCCAATGAGAGAGCAGGAGTAGGACGTCGAACAGCCAATCAGAGTGAGCGAGGACCACTGATGCAACGGACCTGCAACAGCCTCCTACTGAAAACGAAGAGTAAAATAGTACGTCTACAACAATATACCGTGGTCTATGGTAAACTGAATTCTATGTACACTACGGAGATACGCTGTTTAAGATGCTGGTTACGAACACTACTGCCCCGCTGAGTTTAGAAACTGACGTTGCTAGCTTGTTTCCGTTACATCTCATCAAAACCTTGCAGTAACTGAATTATTAAAACTACTTTCTCTCTTACTAAACGTCCTGTGTTTTCACGGCAAGAGCACGACATGGAACTGACATAACTAAACTACGAATGTGTCTAAAATGACTTAATTGAGATGTTGGAATCCTAACTTTTGAAACAAGTCATCAATAACAGCTGGGAGGGAGAGTGGGCGGTCCTTCGGTGTTCCTCCGCGGAGGGAGGGAGTGGGCGGAGTGATCTCCGCAGAACAACAACAACACGTTCTACGCCGGTGACGCAGTCGGTTGCTAGGTGTGAATGAACTGATGCTTTGTCTCGGCCAGGCGGCTCCTCAGTTTACAGGTCGACCACAACAAAGCAGCATCTTTTCCCCTCTGTTTTTGTGCGTCGTTCCGGGTCATTCGGAGCTAAACATGGCTCTTTAAGTTCTTGTTGACGTCGCTGGACCAGAAACGAAGTCGTGCTTTGCTTTAGCAACGCACCCCCAAGTGCTCTACAGTTTCCCCGCAAGAATGGAGTAAGTCAAACTCTTCTGCTTCTTCCCCTTTGTTGTTGTTTTTGCGGCTGACCATCGGGTGTCATTGACTTGTTTACTTCCCACTTTATTTGAAATTACTTGTTTAATTTAAAAAACATTGTTTCTCCAGTTGTCACTGTTTTTGTGGTTACTTCAATAAGAGTTTATATATATTTTTTGCTAAACCGTACTTTTTTTGTAAATACATGCATTCAGCCTTTTAGATGTACCATAAATTAAGGCATATATTGTCACTTTTTAGTTAACAGTTTTAAATGATTTTACTTACTTTCTTACTTACTACTCAGGTGTTGTGTAAGATTATAAAAATTAACTGACTCCCTGGTAACAGCCTATAAATCGTCATTGCTGTAATCTGAACCGTTTAAGTGATCAAGCAGAGGATTAATTTAAAAGGAACCTGGATTGGAGGCAGTTGATCTGCATTAATCCCATTTAACCACCAGGGTGCTTCTCACTTGAGACACATGGTTACTGTGGAGTTTCTACATCAACAGTGGAGCCCATGACAGCACTACTGAAAGGTCCCACGTGTTTTCAGATGTGAAGTGTGAAGTTTTTGCACTTTTGCTTCGAGGGCCAGTTAAATATCCAAAGGAGACGGTCGTGTGTCTTCTGTATCACTTTTTGCAACAATCATTTTTATTTCAGATAGTGCATTTTGGTTCTTTAATTAGGGGCATTTGCATGTAACGTCTTCTGATCTGTAGCTATTTTCTGTCCTGTCACATCTCATCAAAACATGTCATTTTTGTGGACATTACTTGCAGAAGGAAGCCCTGTCATATCGCTGGTTATTTCATGATTTGTTTGAACAATCTGGATGTTTTCAAAGTTGCCCGGCATTCTGATCCCTGCCTCCTCTTCCCTGCAGGTTTCATTATGCTCGCCCTGCCCTGCTCTCTGTGGCCCATCTGTCAGACTCCGCTCGCTCTCAGCGTGTGCTCGGACTCGGACTAAATCAAGGCGTCAACAGGCAAAATGATGGCAACATCAGCTCATGTTTGGAGGACTCTTCGTGTCTGCCCGGCAGACCCCCTCGCTCTCTCTCACCCACAGGCTAACCAGAGCCAATCACAGGGGTGCAGGGGGGAGGTGTCAGAGGAGAGCCCGCATTTAATTGGTGAGTCGCAGCGAGTGCGTTTTTTTTATATTTTTCCCCATTTCAGGTGGGCTCGGCACTGCAGCACATTCGTCCTTCTTGAACAGTAAGTAAAAAACTACCTACGATTGTTTTGTCGATATTGTCGGGCGACTTCAGGAAAAATGTTCTGCATTTACGATTGTCGATCAAATTGTGCCTGCACTGCTAGCTTGATATTTTAAACTTTTGCCTTTCCTCCTACCACTAACATTTTGTGCATCTAACAGATTGTTCCAAACATTTTTCCTCCTCCTGTGTAGGTGATGGTCTCACTGACTGGATGACGGAAGAAGTGGATTTCTCCTCGTACCTCCCAAATCCTCCTTCCCCTCCCTCCTCCACCAATGCCTCCCTTCCCCCTTCACCCCTTCAGAATGATATCCAGGTGCCCTCTGACTTGGAGGTCATGACCTCTTTGCTGCAAGAGGAACTCGCCCAGCTTGAGGACTACTTCCTGTCTGAGCCACTGCCAGAGAAAGGGCAGAGGCTGGGGAAATGCGACAGGGGTCCACTGCCGGCGGGTCCTCAGCCACTCAGTCAACTGCCATACGCCTCGTACTCTGCGTCCACCCAATCGGAGTCCAACCCACTTCTTGTTACCCTGGCAACCGGGGAGCTGGACCTGCTGAGCATCTGTGGTGGGCCCATAGGGCGATCCAAAATTCCTAGACATGCCCCGTACAGCTGCAGCCGCCCCAGTGGGTGTGGTAGGAAAAGAGTTCTGGAGAGCGTGAGGTTTGGCGAAGGCTACGAAAGCAACGCGTTGGGTTCCAAAGGAAGTAACTCAGGTAATTCTGCTGTGGCCCTGACAAGTAATTACGGCTCCGTAGAGGACGAGCAGCTGGTTGGGAAAAGCTACTGCCTGGGTAATGCAATCGAGCTTCGACGATGTGCTGGCTTATCCAAAGACGAGAAAAATTGCTGCTTTACCCAAGATGTGATGAGTGGCGGCGCCAAGGTTGTCGGTGGCGGGTTTGGCTTTGGTGGAACACTGGACCCTCCTCAGAAGAAAGAGGATGTGATGATGTACAGCATGAGGGAGGTCAGCGGAAGCACCGCGAGCAGCGAGGTGCTGAGCAGCATCAAGGCCAGCGTGGAGGTGACCAAGGCCACCGTGTCTTGGAAAACCGACAGCGGTGAAAGCTGTTACATTCCAGCGACGCCTCAGTCCGAGGCCTTCAGCAGCTTCTTGGGGAACATCAAGCGGTGAAAACAGAGAGTCTGCAGATGCTACAGCCCGATTTACACTGCAGTTACCTTGACGATCAGGCTCCAGAATGCTTCCTGATGGCGAGGGAGAGTCTGAATCTGGACAGCTCGGGGCACAGGCAGGCATGCAGGCTAAGAGAAGACCACTGCGCTGTGAAATACGAAGTAGACATCATTCCACACGAAGGCGGCGAGCGAAAGCAAAAGAAAAGGGATCAGAACAAAACCGCCGCTCATAGGTAAAACAGTTTTCATTTGACTTGCGATTAAAAAACCCCCCAACATATACAAAACTCAACATCTTTTGCTTGACTTAGGTATCGCCAGCGAAAAAGGGCGGAGCTAGATTCTTTGGAGGAGCAGCTGCACTGCCTGGAGGGGAGGAACCGCGAGCTGCGAGACAAGGCAGAGTCCGTGGAACGTGAAATCCAGTACGTTAAAGACCTGCTGATCGAAGTTTACAAGGCACGCAGCCAAAGGCTCAAGCAGGACACAACAGCGTAACGCCACACGACTGCAAGTACACTCAGACCGGGCAAAGCTGAGAAAATGCGCAACTTTTATTTGTTTTTTTTCGTGAATTAAATGTTTCATGTTTTGTTTTTTTGTTTTCTGTTTTGCCTTTTTCTGTTGGTGTTGTTTTTATGATGCGGGGGCCACTGCATGCTTTGCTGATGTGAATTGTTTTTTGAATTTTTAAATCAATTCTTTCTCATTTGGTTTTGGCACTGAAATCACCTGAGCCTTCACTGTGGCGCTGCAACGCTTTACCTGACAATCATCTTTAACAGATCTTCCTCTTTCTCTGAATCTACTGAATAACTTTGGAGGACGTAACGTCATTTTAACAGCAGGTTACGTATTTATTTTTAGCCTTACATTGAAATTGATGTCAGCAATAGAATCTAAAGAGTCTCCTTTAATTACTTCTTAATTATTACTTTTGAAATAAAGTTGCTGTGAGAGTTATGGAAGTAGATGGATTAGTATTTGTGTTTTGGTGAAACATTTCAGCTTTAACAAACTTTTCCATGTAATGAGATTCTGGCATTTCTTCTTTAACAAACATTCCATGTAATTGCAGACTAATCAGAACTGTTAAGTTTTCAAATTAAAGAACGTTATGTGAACCAATCTGAGATTATTTTCTTATTTAAATATGACTTCAGATATTTTTAAGCAACTTGTGTTGCTCATGATCACATTTGGGACTGTTTAATTCCTCTGCTGTTTCATAACTTAATATGACAGATCAAATAGCTGCAATATTTTGCAGCAACTGCTGCAAGAAATGTTCAATTAATCCTGTACAAACAAGTGTAATCCTAAATGCTTTAAGGTAAACTGAGATCTTGTGCTATGGCTGTAAAGTTTACTTTGCAATAAATCAATCTGTTTTGCAGCTCAGGATAAATTATCTGTCCTCCAACTCTACAAACATCAGTAGATAATTATTACAGGAGATAACAGACTTGAAGCTTTTCAGTTTTGTTTCCCCTCCTCTGTTCTGTAAGATTTCATATTTCCCTCTTGGACTGAAAAAAAAAAAAAAAAAACTTTTATATTTGGGTGCACTTATTGTAATTAGTGGTGTTTTAGCAGCCTTTCTCTGCATGCTCTGACATTAATGTATTTTTCCTTCTCTGAAACAGAATATTTAGAGATTCAGAAACGAGGATTGTCTCCTTAAACTGCTTAAGGCAATAAGTTTTATAGGCCTCCAGCTGAGCTGCACTAATTTGTAACTTTTTATATGTTCAGGGAGTAGTGTGTGTTGATTTTTTTTTTCTAAAAAAATGTTGAAAAAAGAAACAAATTCATCAGATTGTTTATTTTTAGCGGTGTGAAATATTTTACAAGTCATTTATTTATCTAATAGAAACTCTTTTGCACATTCCTTTACAAAGCTTTTTCTGTTTTTTTATTTGCACATTTAATTTGTAGACAATCATTTCTTTGCACTTTGTGTTTCTGTCTGTTTGTTTTTTGGCTTGGGATTCACGATGTTTAACCCCCTGCGGTGTACTATCAACAAAACATGATTAAACCAAAAATACGGGCCGACAACTCATTGTATCTCTTTGTCATTTTAAAACGGTTTATCCACTATGTATGTTTCTTTCTGTGTGGTGTAAACTTTCCATTGAAAACATAAATAAATAAAAGCGTCTTCAACTTGAACCTGTGTCTTAATTCGTGTGTGTGTGTGTTTTTTTTAAAGCTTTCGGAATTGAAATGACTTTCAACCTGCAGGATCTGAATTTAAACCGACTGACCTTAATGTGTTTTCTTCCTTTTTTCGTTTCGGTTTGTGCAGATTAAAGCGCGGCTCCGCAGGACAAGAACAGGAAAACCAAAAGCATCTAGTTGATCTGATCGTAACTGTGCGTCTTTAGTTTCTTGTTGAATGGAAGCAAAAGCAAAGAGACGCAACGAGCATTTTCTGTATTAATCACTTCAACTTGTTTTTTCTCTCCGTGCGCTCATCCTTTGGCCACTTTTATTCATGCAAACGGATCTCAGGCTGGCGCTTTAAATCTAGTTAAAATAAACAAACAAACAAACAAACAAACAATTAAAAAAAAGTGAATGAAAAATTATTTGCGATCCAGTCGGTTCTAAAACTATAAATGTAAACGCCGATCCGACAGTTTTTATTTAAAAACTGAAAACATCTCCGCTGTGACAGCAAACATCACATCTCCGCCACGTAAATATGCTTCTTAATATTTATTAGACACTTTATTTTTTATTTTTTAATTTTTCTTAATTTAGAAGTAAAAAAACGGAGACATTAAAAATGCTGCTCTCAAATCCTCTCGATCTTGCAGCTCGCAGCCTGTATAGAATAAATGACATGATTTAAATACAGCGTGTTCATTTCTAAACATTATTGCCTCTAAGAAAAAAAAATAATAATAATAAAACTTTGTGTTGCAAGTTGGTGAATGAAGAGCCGGGGGGATTCCAGTTACTGGAGGCCTTTTTGTTTTTTGGTGCTGAGAATAAAGTTAAAACTTCCAGGTGAAAACCAGACAGTTTTATTCAATAAATTACGACATACGTTCTGATCAGTCTTATCAGATTAATATTACCTTTTGAAAATAACCTTTTAGCAGGTATTAAACATGCTGCGAAATATAAATATGTTGAAACGGAAGTAATCTAATTAATCGATGTCATGTCTTTCACTTGGTGGTGGAATTGCTGACAGAGGATCTTTTCAGGCATTTTCTGGTTCACGGAATAAATCTGTTATTTGCTCAATACAGCTGAAAACAGTTTCATAATCCAGGAATATTTTTTTGTGACGATGTTGCCTTTTATTGTCTGGTTTCATCAACGACGTGAGTTTCTGTAGCAGTGAACATGTCACTAAACATTTGCCCTGTCCACGCAGGTCAGACCTACAGGAAGTTACGTCTGTGTCGTAATGTGTAAATCAACGTCACCGCGCTGACTTTCTGGAAGACTTGCTTCACAATAAAGAACCTCGAATGTCTCGTTTGATATTTTAACGCGAGAAAACTTCATCAGAAAGCAGTTGTTAAACATAAACAACAGATTGAGAACAACCTGATTTCGTTTCACTTTTAGATAATTGATCTCGGTGTTGCTGAAGTTAACGTGGTGTTTGTGTTTTAGCGCCTTTAAAAGCTTTAAGGAATTTAAAAACACCCCCGAAAAACACCTTAGTACGTCACCAAATAGTCGAGGGGTGACTGAGTTCAAGGTGGAACAAATAAAAAGTCTTCACTTGTTTGTTACAATACAGAACTTTCATGATGTAAAAAAAAAATTGATAAATGACAAATCCTTGAATTGTTTGATTTTAATTGGATATTTTTCATGTACAGCTAAACTGGAAACAAGGTTAAAATAAAGAAGAATACAAAAGCTGCAGGAACCTGCTGAGCTACTTTGTTGAACTGCTCAGTTTCAGTGTCTTTGGTGAACACCTGCCATCAACCAAAGTGAAATCATTTAACATTAAGTAAAGGGCAGCAGTTCTGGTATGTTTTTCTTGACATTTGCATTCTTTAGCTAAAGAGTTTGTTTGTACAGATGTAAAGAACCAACTGGAAGTTCTGGTCTACATATTTCTTCTGCTCTTTGTGTGTTTTCAAACATTAAGGAGAATGGTTGAAAGACACACACACACGCGCACACACACACACACACACACACACACACACACACACACACACACACGCACACACACACAAAAGGGATTTTGACCGGACAAAAATTACCTAAAACCTCGAGAAAGAATGAGCTACATTTTGTAAAACCCAACTTGAACTTTAGGCTAACTTGGGAGCAAACACAAAAACTGCACTCCAATTACAAGAACGGAATATATACTGTGAAATGTGGTGGTGGCATCATGACCCGGTGACGTTTTTTTCAGATGGAAAGAGACTTTCTCCAGGTGGATGAAATGTTGGAAAATTACAATTATTTTATTTTTACTGGGGTTTGTGGAGCTTTTATTCCCACTGCACATTTAAAGCAGTCAGAAGTGTGATTTGGTTATTGCTCCAGTCGTCCAAACGTTGTGCAGCACACCTCTAAGGGACATCGTGTACTGCTGACGTCCCTCTTCTCGTTAGCTGCACCTCATCCTGCTGGCTGCAGAGTTTCAGAGCTGCGATTGCAGCTTCTCTCACGCCGCTGTTTGAATCACTGCACGCGACTCTGAGAAGAGAGCTGTACACCTCTTCATCCAACACCGACACGACACCGTCAACATTCACCAGGTTTCCCAGAGCCGCACAGCAGTGACGCCGCGTGACGGCATCGCGGTCCGAGAGCAGACAGGTCAGCGAGGTCGCTGACCTCTGAGCTTCGTCTGTCCATTGTCTCTGCTCATCTGCGTCAAACATCTGCTCCGTCGCTGCGTCACCAGCTGCTTCGACGTGTGAACGCGCTTGTTTACCACGATTGTTCTCTTTGCCCCACCCTGAAGAGTCACTGCAGCTTCCTCCCATTTTAAACTTTGCTGCAACGTATCCCAACCAGTTCCCCACCGCCCTGCAAGCCATCCGCCGCACCTGTGTGCAGGAGTCATTAAGAGCGTCTATCATCTGTCTGAAAATGTCAGCCTGCTGGTTATGTGCTTGATTATCTCTGAATGGTTCCAGATTCCCCACAAACCTACATGTGGCAGCTCTGATCTGGTCGTACGGATGAGTCAGCGCCTGCTGCAGCAGTGCGGCCTCGACGGATATCTCAGGGGAAGCAGGCTGAGAGGAGCAGCGAGCCACTTGGGACAAGAGATTCAGAAGCTCCACAGCACAGTCCCACAGCTCATCCTGCTGCAGCAAGTCTGAGAACAGAGAGCTGGCAGTTCTGGTCACAGCAGTCGGAGGATTTTTGGAGGGAAAGAGCTGGTTGCTCTGAGTTGACGAAAAAAAGCCAGCAGCATCTCCGCTGATGTGGGACATGGAGCGGTCAGGATCACACAGCAGCAAACGGCTCAGCAGGGAGAGCGGCAGCTCCAGCTGAGAAGGAGGGAATGTCTGAATTACCTGCAAAGCCACACACACAAAAAAAAAATCAGAGCGCTCGTCACACATCCAACATTTGACAGCTCTGCCTTGCAATGTACAGATGTTAAACCGTAAAGTATTGCCTCTTAGAGATGAGCATGGTGCAAGAGCAACTGTGTGTTGCATCAGACTTTTGTTTGCCACTGAGGTCTTTATAGGAGCCTTCGTACGCAGAAGGCCACTGACCTGCAGGAGGCTGGAAGCAACATGACAGCTGTCATACACCTGCAGGACGGCGGCCAGGCTGTGTGGCGACAGGTCCAGAGCAAACGGAAAGCAGAGCAGGTGGCAGCTCAACGTGGACAGAGTGTCGCAGCTCAGCTCCATGACGGTGCCCCCACAGGGAGGCTTGGCTGATAAAAGAGGACTGCAGGGTATAAATGATGCTGCTGTTAGCTCAGGGCTGGAGCTCTGTGGATTTATGACTTCTGATCCAAAATGGTTAAATTAGCAAAACACACTTCAGAAAATTTCACTGGGATTCTAAGTGACAGCCAAAAACAACATAGTGCATTATTGTGAAGTGGAAGGAATAAAAAGAAATGAAACCGTGGAGAAGTTTGTTATGTAAAACCAACAGTTTTGAGCTTTATATCATGTTATACTGTCATTCCCTCATCAAAAACACACCTGGAGTGTTGCTTTGACTCTGTCTTACATGTCGGGAAATCCTTCAGTCTCCCATGTCAACCATTCAGGTGTGCCTAAATGCTTGCTCATACAATACACCGCCTATTTACCTAAAGTCTATGCCACACAGCTCCTCCAGACTAGCGGCAGCAGCAATTATCAAACACCTGGTAGAACTGCATGTCTGCTGAGCTTGACACAGGAATTACTTTTCAGTTGACAGTCCTAAGAATGGCAGTAAAACAGCATAAGTCATGGTGAAGACAACGTCAGAGACAGCAGAAGGTTTTTAGCGCGGCACTCTGGAAGAGCGTAGCAAATGTCACGGTCAAACAGCAGGGAAGCGGGAGAGTGTTGTCCAGTCAGATCGTCAATTCCCGAAACCACATAGGCACAAAACAAACTCGTAATGGCGCACATGAGGTTAGTGTGACCCCACCGGATCGTGTACAGAGTGAAATAAAACACTTGTGGAGTTCAAATAACTTCTTAAGGCTGGAGGAGAGTTAAAGAGACAGACTCCCAATTTCAAATTTCTTTTTAATTATTTTAAACATATGCACCATTTTCATAATAACTGAAGGCGACATAGTTAGTTGATTGTGCCATTTTATAGCACAAGCTGCCAAGAAGCTGGAGGCACTTTACATCTAAACAGAGCTAGAGATATTTTGCAAAGAAGAATGGGCAGAAATGACGGTTCTAAAAAGTTTTGGCTCATAGAAATAAACTCTACATCTTAATTTGAAAGAAACATTTAAAAAAATGATGCATCATTTTTCTTCCACATCACATTAATGCACTACTTGGTGTTGGTCTATTATAAAAAGAAAATCTTGTTTTACAAGGCGTTGTAAAACACTAACCAGTCGTTGCTCAGCAACCAGCACAGCGTGAATACACAGTGAGTTTTTTTGTCAGTAAAAAGAGGAATGCACGAGTACAGGTCCTTTGTGAAGATAAGCAGCGCAATAGACAGAAAGGAGTAAACTCCTGAAAAAAAGAAAGAAAAGGTCATTTTTAACACTAAATGGGGAAAAAAAACCAAAAAAAAAAACAGTTTAGAGATTTGGGTTTCACCATCTGCTGAAAACAAGTCCAGGTTTGGCGTCGGGCTTGCGAGCGAAGAACCAACTTTTTTCCACAAATCCAAGAACGCAAGTGGATTTAACTTAGATGAAACTGATGCACTGTCATCCTGAGGAAAATAATAAATGAAACTCACGAAGCATAGAGATTTATTCCTGAAAATGTAGCATGTTTTCCCCAGCGCCTCACCTCAGACAATGCGTGTAGGAGTAAAGACAGGAGGCCGTCATACAGTCCCCAACCAGGAGGCGGCAACACCAGAGGCTTAGAGTGCACAGAAACAAACACGCCATAAACAAGTGCAGGAAAGAATAGACTGTAATGAATGATGCATTGCTCGGTACCGAGGGATGCATTTTCAGCAGGGAAGTCAAATTCTCCACGTCAACAAAAACATCAACACCATGTAGAGTGAAGAGAGATAAAACTGAAGCAGCGAGAGGCTAGAAAAAAAACAAAAACAGAAGAACCATCAAAATCTAATCTGACTGAAAAGGAGGAGCTTGATCTCATAAAATATTGTCAGGAACACAAAAACACGAGTCATGGTCAAATCAGTACAGATGAAGAAGACTTCTTAGTTCCAAAGAACAAACCAAAAATCTAAACATGTTATAAAAATGTGCTTATTGGACTGATTTCAGGGAATACTTACAGCCAGAGCAGTAAGACTTGACTGATTGATAATGGTCTTGAGAGGCTGAGTGAACTCTTCCAGTCTGCAGGGTGAAACCAGAGGAAGGTATGTAATAAATAGTCAGCCTGCAGTTGTGCTGTATTCAACAGAAAAGAAAGGAAGAAAACCTGTGCTCCTCTTCCACCCAACCAGAATGCTTTTCCCAGTAGAACAGAATAAATTTAATGATTTCTCCAAGAGTAAGCACATTCCTCTGCTCCTGAAGAGAAAATACAAAAAAAGTCAGGAGGTTTCTAGGAAACAAGAGTTATTTTAGCTGTTCTTGTATTACAGAAAAGTAACCTGGATAAAATCAGAGTTTGAAACGGCGTCTCTGATCAGCTCAAAGAAGCATTGTGGTAGTTTAAGTTCATGGCTGATGAGGCGAGACTTCTCGAGGTCAGAGGTCAGGATCAGGTTACGTAGGACCTTTAGCCCATGCTCAATCTGCTGAACATTTATATCACCAACACCTATCAGCTGAAAAGAACAAGAGTAGCCTTTAAGTTATTTTAGGACAGAATCGTTAATTAATTGCAGAAACAAAATGAAATCACTTACCTGAACCTGAAATGCCGTAAGGCTACATTTAATTTGACATATGACATCATTGAGGTTTATAAGCTTCTTCTGCTGCCTGCTTAGGTCTGTTTCCTGGACAAGATTTTCCCGGTGCCTTTCAGTGGCAACATCCTGAAGAAAGAACACATTTTTTTTTCGCAGGACAGTTGTCTCAATACTTTCTAAATCGCAGCAAAAGTATTTCCATCCCTTCTACAGACATTAGATTGGCTCAGTGGTTCACTTTCTATGATAACCTATTACATTAAATCCAAAACAAAATATAAATATATTGAAGTTTGTAGTTTACATGTGACAAAATTCGAAAAGCTTAAAAAGCACAAATACTTTTGCAAAAGCAGAGTGAAAGCTGAAAATTGCTGACCTGCTTATGAAGTGCGGCTGGTCTGTCATTCCCTCGGCGCGCGAGTCGCGGCCCGACCTCAACAGAGGGAAACTCCTGTTCATAGTCTCTGCTGATCTGACCCCTGATGAGAAAATGAGCAGAGTAACAGTGTAATTCAGTTGTACATGTTTCATTACTTTCTATGCTTCCTGAAACAAACCTTTGTTTTGACGTGGCACGTGTTTTACTCTTCAAGTTCATGCTTTGATTGGCTGTCATGGCCAACTGGCCAGAAGCTGCAGGAACGTCAGTGGAGAGGGCGTTAGGCGACGCAGAATTCACTCTTTCACATCCTTCCTTCTTTTTCTGTTAAGTGACACCAAACAGCTTAAATGAGCGTCTGAAAATTATCTCAAAAACTCTTAAATTTACCGCTAGCTAACTTTAGCACCGTCACTGCTAACCTCTCTCTTTTTGAGCTCCATCTGCTCCCTGGCCTTTCTCATCAATATGCTCTCTCCTGATGTCGGCACAGATTTTTCTGCCACTTGCTTCATCTTCATGGCCACCACATCTGGGCTGGGTGTGACCGTCAGGGGGCTGAAGAGGTTTGTGTCTGACAGCACTGCCATCGCCACAAAAACAAAGCTATTCAATATAGAAATGTAAGCAATCGGAAATAACAGAGTCCTATAGATGACTATTTAAAGCTTTGGAAAATCTATTAAACTCATGGTCCGAAATATAAAGCTTGTTACCAACAGAAAGAAATCGCAGTGAGTTTTTCTATTTGTTTTGGCAAAATCTGTTGTAAATATTTAACGGAGATAAAATCTACCCTTCCAAAACAAGCTTCTGCCTGCACAGTGAGAAAACACAGGGCAAAATATCAGTGGTGTTTCAAATATCTCCAGAGTGCCTCCTTCAAACTTTATGAATGAGACTGTGTAATATTTCAGACATATATGTGAATACTGCACGGATTTGAAAACAACTTAGCTTAACTTTTATACCTCTTGTGATGACATCAACACAAAAAGACAAAGCAGAAAGGTTATTCTTTCTTGACTGAGTTTTTCAAGAATGTTGTATCGTCTAAAAAAACCTGAGTTGGAAATTCTTACTTCATTAGTCAGGTGTGTTTAATGGCTCGAATACATTTTTCTTGAGGAGGAGAAATCATCAGATATTATCAATAATGACAAAAGAAAAGGTTTAAGGGTTACCTAAAACACCATCAGCAACAAAGGAATGGTGCAGGAGGTCTGGCCATGACAAACGTTTCTGTGGGTCTTTAGTCAACAAACCTTTCAGGAAACTCTGTGAAAGACATAAAAACTTATGTTTTTTATGCCTGATAAGATCAGGCGTATTGGTTGGGATGTGTAAGGACTATTCGGAAACTTAACATGCAGATTAATATATTTTTCCTCTGCTTGTCACAGAACAGTTAGTTCACTTGACGTGACTGGAAACTTTAGGATGCTAAAGGGGTGCACTGTACCATGCAGCTGTCGCTCATCGTGTCCGGCCATTTGATCGGATCTTTCACAATGAGCTGCACCAAGTGGAAGATGGAGTTGGTGTAGAATGGTGGCACCCCCGTGTGGAGCTCATACAAAATGCAGCCAAGAGCCCAGAGATCAGCGGTGTGGTCGTACGGTTTCTCCTCTACGATCTCAGGCGACATGTACAGCGGTGTTCCCTTGATGGAAGTCAGGACCAGGGTGGAGACGCTCATCGCTCTGGCGAACCTGTGGCAAGATTTTGAGTAAATAAGAAGTTTGGAAATAGCTGCATTTAAACACTAAAAGAAAAGAACCTCACCCAAAGTCACAGAGCTTCACCACACCGCTTTTCCCTAGCAGGATATTTTGTGGTTTCATGTCACGGTGAAGGATGCGATGGGAGTGTAAATAATACAGAGCAGAGACCAGCTGGCAGGCAATCTCTCGCACCTTGGAAAATGTGGAGGAGTCAAAATATGCATTATGTACAATCAAGTGGAGAAAGTCATAGACAAAACTAAAGTTCATGAACTGTATTATTATGGTTTTAATGACAGTTTTTAAAAAAAAAAAAAAAAATCTGATTATGACAGCATATTCTGTAGAAAGAATGAGCATCCAGAATACAAAACTAGAAACAGAAAAACCTAAAAAAGAAGTAACGCAGGACGTGCATCATCCTTCAGGTAATCATGTTGTTTTATATCTCATTATTTCAGACATCAGAGTTGGGTAACAAAACAACCAAAAATAATAGTACAAGTAAATATTCTATATAAATACAACAAACAAACATTTTACTTTTAAGTATTCTACAATAGTCTATAAAAAGTCTAAAGTGAATAGGTGTGGTTAGTTCTGCTGTTATTAGACAGTTAAACATTTTCTGGTCTGGGTTTAAGGCCCCAGTGTTTGTGGGCCCTCTGGATGCCTCTGGATCTCACACACGCCATGACTTTGAGCAGAGAATACCTGGTTTTCTGGCAAGTTTCCATCATCCTCCAAAATCTGGAACAACTGGCCTTCAGCATACTCAGTCACAACCACAACCTATTATAAAAAACATTAGATTTTTGACAAGGCAGATTCCTACAAACGTTATACTTTTTGATTAATTTTCGTGTCTCTCTCTGTGTGTGTGTGTGTGTGTGTGTGTGTGTGTGTGTGTGTGTGTGTGTGTGTGTAAACAACAGTCCTGAACAGAGAGTTAAAAGTACCTCGGTTTCAGTCTCAAAGCTGTCAAAGAGCTGGACTATATTTGGGTGCCGAAGATCTCTCATAATTTCTATCTCTCTCTTCAAACTTCGCAGCTCTTTTTCAGTCCGACCCACTTTCGGCATAAACTTTAGAGCTACGACCTAATGATATAAACCAACAGAATGAATGAGACGGAGAGTCAAACAAACACGGGAACAAAAAGTTTGGATCAAGGAAAGTTTACCTTGCCGGTGTACTTCTTTCTCCCTTTGTAAACTCGGCCGAATGAGCCCTCGCCCACCAGGTTCAGTACGTGGTAAGAATCCATCTGGACCACCGCGGGCTAACGGTCGAACCCAAACAGACACTGTGGTGATAATGTAGCTCTCATGTGAAAACACAAGTGGCCGTCAACGTTATGAGCAAAACGTACAACTCACATATAACAAGTTATTGAGACTAACGACTGCGCTTTTTGTTACACTGACAGAGCCTAAGGTTAATGTTAAGTTGTGTTTTGAGTAACTGAAGAAACGGCTGTGCGGACCTACTGAACTGCCTAGCAATAAAAGTTACTATTAACTCGTTGAATTTGACTTTTCATGCGTAAACCTTTAGAAGTCATCAGAGCTTGGACTAATTACGGCACTGTATCAACAATAAATGTATATATATTTAAAATATTTTCCGAGTTAATGAATAATTAAAATCCGGCATTTATGTGGACAAAGAAATGGACGGGGGTCCTAAGCCTAGCGACAACCGTTGCGTTCCTAGCAACAGGCTTCTTCACAAAGCGCTCTGTGGCTTTGCTACAACGAAATCGGCAACCACCAGAGGGCGCTGTTGGTTGTAAATGTGATCATCACCACTTTCACAGTCACACTTGACTCCAGTAATCGGATCAATAGCGGGACTCTATTGATCCGATTACTGGAGTCAAGTAATCGGAGAACTTGAATGGATAATGAATAGGTAATTGAATAAAAATAAAGATGATAAAATAATAGTAAACCTATAAATCCCTCAAGGGAGATTAGAAAAAGCAAAATTAGAAAAAAAAAATAGAAAAGTTATATAGAAAATCAAATATAGCCTCCATCTACATTTTTTTCTAATAAGAAATCAGATTGAAATTCTCCATTGTCTTATGATCAAGTTTTTCTTAGTTTTTAACTTAGTTTTATCATTTCCAAAGTAAGGGTCTGCTTTAACTACAGTCAAACACTTAATAAAAAATATTCTACATAAAGTTTTATTATTTTGTAATGGTCATGTTATATCTTCTTTCACCCAGCCTCCCTTTGTGCCAACTGCAACGTGGATTTAGCAAACAAAACCCGAAGAGCATCTATTTACTCAGCTGCTCGCTAGAGGGCGCAAGTGTTTTATCCGAACAACAAGCGCGTCTTGGCTTTTGCTGTCAGTGATACGTACCATATTCAGGTCCCTGTAATTTATGCTGCCAACTGGGAAATTCTCACAGAATCAAGTTACAATAGTAGATTTGTGATGCTTTGCATGTTTAGACAAGATCTTTTTGAAATATGTCTCTTTTCCCATCCGGAACAAATGTGTTACACTCCTATAAGTATGTAGAATCAGTTCTGTTTATTTACATAGCATCAATTCACCGCAATTGTCATTTCATGGTTGCTCTATGTAATTTCCAGTTATATATATATATCAAATTCAGTTTAAAAGGATATTGAAATCGGTCCAGAGCATTTCAGTATAATCTTTACAGAGTTGTGAGGAACTGCAGATGAAGTCCTCATCTGAACTGCGCATCCAATGAGCGCCTCCAGAGACTGCCCCCCCCCGGTAAAGGAGAGACTGTGTGTCCACATTTTAACATGTGACAGAATCGCTCCGTCCTCAGAAAGCAGCGGTCGCCTCAGCGCTTGCAGGTGGAACATGAAAATGGATCATGACCGGGAGGAGTTTACTCTGAGTGAACTTGTACGACCGGTGGCATTGTGTTAGAGCCCTGCGCTTTGGATAATGCTCTTCACCCTTATGTGTGCACTTTTCCGCTTCCGCTGAGATCCTCCATTCAGCTTAGTTTTCTTTGCTCTGTTGGTCATAGCGTTCCTCACTTGATGCAAACATCGACATGTTTGTCAGGACAGTTTTTCTCCTCCACTTTGTTAAATTTATTCGATGCATGGAAAGTGAGATCTGCTTTCCGATTAGGCTGGATGACGACAGGGATGATTTTAACAACGACTTGGATATCAGTGTTAGAAAGCGTGTCATGAAGATACAAGCTTTCCAGCAAGAATTAGTGATCGATTTACAGCAAGATTCAGATTTTATTGCTCCCTCCATCTCTATCCAAGACGGGTTTTGGTTCTCCAACACTGATGCCAGCACTGACTTGAGAGGGTGTTTTTACTCTGGATATGTGAACGGTGACAGAGGTTCATATGCTGCCTTAAGCCTCTGCAAGGGTTTGAATGGTGCCTTTGGCTTCCAGGGTTGGGAATATTTCATCCGCCCGGTGCGCAATGACACCCGGAGCGCACAAGACGCGCACGTCGTCCGACGCAGACCCAGCAACGACCTCAAGCGGAACTCCGCTTCCAGGTGCGCGGTGGAGAGCGTCCTGAGCCCCTTAGACGCGCAATCCCTGCAGAAATACAAGCAGATGACGGACCTCGACAATGTGACCGAAACGATGCTGAAGAAGCTGGGCAGAGCCAAAAGGTTCGCGTCTGTGCCCCGGTACGTGGAGACGCTGGTGGCTGCGGACGAGTCCATGCTGAGCTTCCACGGGGATGACCTGAAGCACTACCTCTTGACGCTGATGTCGGTCGCAGCGAGGCTGTACAGGCACCCCAGCATCCTCAACTCCATCAGCATCACAGTGGTGAAGATCGTGATTATATCCGAGGAGGACAAAGGTCCCAAAGTGTCCGGGAACGCAGCCATGACGCTGCGTAACTTTTGCACCTGGCAAAAGAAGATGAACAAACACAACGACAAGCACCCGGACTACTGGGATACAGCTATTCTCTTTACTAGACAGGTAAGATAGCATAGTTCACAGTAAGGCGAGGAAAAGTATTTACACTATAGCCTTTTTTTCAACATAAATATAACCACAAGCTTATATTGTTTTGGAATACGTTAGACCAAAACAAGTTGTTTATTTGTAGGTTTAAATGATATAAAGTAAGAAAAACACAAACTTTGTATTTATGTATTTATGCCCCTTTAGTCTGTTATCCCTAAATAAAATGTAATGTATAACCATGTATAGCAAAATGCTATGCACACACTGCACATTGCCTTGACCAGACAATCGTCATGGTAACACTTGGTGGTAGCAGCATGATCCTGTGGAGATGTTTCCTTTAAGCAGGAGGTGAAAAACTTGTCAGAGTTGATGGGAAGATGCACTGACCTAGATTCAGATGAATTCAGAAAAAAAAAGCTAGAGGCTGCAAAAGTCCTTCAGAAAGAGGAGGAGATTAATCTTCCTGCACTTCAATGATCCCAAACAACCAGAACTACAATAGAGAGCCTTAGATGGATGTTTATTGTTCATGTGTTATGTGGCCTAAACAAAACCCAGGCCAAAAACATTTGTGAATCTGTAGCAAATTTATGTACACGAACATCCTATGTCTAATTTCCTCTACACTCAAGTTATTTTGTGAAGAAGAAAAGACAGACAAGTGAAGACATACACCAACAGACCTGAAGCTGCAAGAGGACAAATGGTGGCTCTATGAAGTATTGAAGCTGAAAACAAAAATGCATGCCTAATTTTTCAAATTTAAATGAAAACAAAAGAATGTATGCACACAGGCATATTTTTGGTCAGCTCTCAAACACAATTCCCATCTTTGTGGCAGCAGTCACAACCTGCCTCCAACACTGATGTGAACCTCACAGAACAAACTCTATGTTGGTACAAATTTTAAACCATATTTAACAAGCTTTCTAGACTGAGACGTCATCTCTAGGACATGAGAGACACTTTGAAACGCTTTCATCTAAAGTAAAATAGGATCCATCCAAAAGCAGCTCCATCCAGAATAAAAAGCCAAATGCAATATAAGGTGTTGAATTTCTTTTGGCCCCTTCTACTGTGAGCTTCGGTATAGTTCTGACTTTTGCCAAACATTAAACGTCAGTGTCCTCTGGGATGCACTCGTTGGAAGCATCTTGTTTCTTTCAGCCCTTCCCATTCTCCTCCAGCTGGGGTTTTTCCAGCCCTGCCCACCATCCTGCCTGCACCTCATTAAACCGGCCCCTGAAGGGAGGACTGAATCGGTCGGGGGACTGATCAGAGTCGCATCCTTCAGCGTATTTGCCCCAGCTGCTTTCTCTGAGTCAGGAACAAGCAACTCTGCACAGCTGCACACAGATTGCACAGTTGGATCTTTACAACACACCATGGCGTCTGACATAAACTTCCTCTCGCATTCATTATCTGTGCTGTGTTGATTGTGCACCACATTCCCTCATTCTCCAGAGCACAGAACTCAAAAACGTTGCTCCGGTTCCACACTTAGGCATTTCATAAAATCCTGATTGTTTTGGCTCCGCAGCTGACATTACAAACTACACAGCCAGTTCAGATGACCCTAATAAACTGCACAGGGCCGGCCCACCATGAGTAATGTGGATACAATTTGCTATATAAAGCAGGAAGGCAGGCGACATGGGATTCCAGCTCTGTTTCAGTAAGCATGTCTTTCAGTGACCTCATCCGCTTTAATCAAGGACTGTTACAAGCACAAAAACAGCATTTACAGGAGATTTCTTATACAAACCATTAACAGCAACTTAAATGTTCAGAAACACAATTACTACAGCGTGCATGGCCAAGATCTGCAGTATGCACAGAACCTGCTTTAAATGATTCAGCTCAAACAAAACTTTAGGTTTTGATCAAAAATAGATCAATATTCTTGTACATTTTTTGTACAGTTATGACCAAAAGAAAGCAATGTAAGTTTTCAATTTGGTTAGCTTTTATACAATCAAACCAATCAGACGGACAGTTTTAAGAAGTCTTTGATCAGGAATTGGATGTAACTTAACATGTTTTATCATTTAAGGCTTGGAAACTGGACGTTTCTGATTCAGTTATTGCTTCTCTGTCACATTCCAGCCACAAACTTGAATGTATTTAATTGGGATTTTATTTTACAGAGCAAGAGAAAAGCAGCAAACATTTGCAAAGAAGAAGGAAAATATTTTTCTCTTTTGCACTTTCAGTGACTCGAATTGTTTCCACGGTTCTCTTCAAAATAACTCAAAGGACTGTCAGATTAGATGGAGAACATCTGTGCACATCAGTTCTCAGCTTAAAAACTGAAGTCAGAATCACCTTGAGAAAAGTCAAGAGCTTTCTAATGGAAAATTTGATATTACTGCATGCAGTTATATTGGAAAAGTTGATATATTTTTCAGTCATCTTGTATCTTGTCAGATCTTTCACATACTTCTTTATTCAACATTTTGCTACAATGTTTGAAAGTAGAAAATGCTGAAAATGCCTGGTTCCAGTAATGTGAGTTAGGCTGGTGACCAAATCTCATGTTTTAACAAATCATCTTTCTGTCTATTGGAGCTTATTAACTGACAATTATCCACAACTTTTCTGTTTTTCCTGCAAATAATTTGGCTTTCTCGGGAAAAGACTCCCCAGAAGGGTGTATCACAGTTTGGCATCTGTGGGTCAAACTATTTCATTGTCGCGTTCTTCCAGAATACCCCTGCATTTAACTTCATCTTCTCATCACCAGCTTCCCTCTCCTGCTGGAAAAGAGCTTCCCCCACCGCATCAGTCAACTCTGAATAGCATTAATCATTTCACCTGGTTTTGTTTCGTCACCTACAATCCTAACAAAAGATGCTCTTGTTAGAGGCATGATGACTATTTTTTCAACATACTGAAGAACATTTGGGAAATTTGCTACTTCCTCTCCCAAGAGACTAAGAAAATGTAGAAGTTTAGCTTTAGACACCCTACAGTTTAGTTTTTACGCATATCTTCTTTCACAAGGGCAACTTTTGGAGCATCTTCTGTCGATCCATGTCAGTGTTGACTGTAAAGTTTAGTTAGTGTGTTTTTTATTGTTTACCGTAACATTTATTTGGTATTAAAGTCTCTACTGTGCTGTTGACTAACCAACAGAGTAATTTTGTAGGTTTATGAAGACCAACTTGATGTTGTCCAGAGGCAACTGTGGTTTGGGCTCAAACCCTACTAATGGCATGATTACTGTTAAAAGAATGTTGCAAAATTACTCATGTCATTAATTTACACAGTCTGATTACTGTACAAAAGCAGCCAAGATATTAAATCAAACCATAAATTTGTGGTTTTTCCCCTGGGAGAAGTATTGCACTATAACTAATAGCTTATGGTATTTTATTTTATTGCCTCTTAGAATGGCTGAGGGAGAAAGCACCCCAACAAAGTCCAGATCTATCTGTCCATCACCCACTTCAGAACAAGAAAGCATTGCAGGGCATTACCTAAAAATGCCAACAGAGCCTTTTTATGTCTAGAGATCCAGCATATGACCTACACAAACAGGACTGAAGACGAGGAATAGCCCTGACGTGATCCAGCCCACACATTTGGAATAATCCCAACTTTTTGTGGAGAATGTGAATATAGCTCCTGCTCTGGTTATACAGGGACCAGTTAGCTTTTTAAGAAGTCCTGAAACACAAAAACATGGCCACTCTCCAAATTCACAAAACTTACATAGACTGGGCAATCGAACTTTCTTGATCCTGTCAGCGGCTCCACGTGTTTATTTCCTAATATGGCACAAAAAAAGGGAAGAAACTGTGATCATTAAGCATATTTCTAGTTTGAGGTGTTTGTTTCTGAATACAAAAAAAAAAAAGAAAGAAAAAATGTACCCCAGGGGTCGAATTAAGTCATAGCAAAGAACTAACTCCCTAATATGGCAATTTCTTCTCTCCTGCTATGTTATTCTGATTCTTCTACTCCGCTGGCCCAAATTTTCACATGTCAACGATACACTTTAGCACATCTGGACTAGATTTTTACTGGCCAACAACTGTGGTTTCTGCGGTTTACGCTTGGAAATATTTGTCATAGCACTCAATGTCTTCACTTGGCACCAGGTTTTATGTTCGCATTTAGCTCATCCCTGGATTTTCAGGGCTGGACGTGGTCAGACAGTGCGTATGCCGGCTGCCATAGGAGTTTAGTGTTTGTGAGAAGTGCACAGGGTTGTAGGCCTCTTTCAGCTCCAGGCAGATGGGCAGATGTTTGTGGCAACCAGTGCTGAAAAAAAGTCCGGTGATTACGGGGTTCAGGTTGAAATGGACACAAAGTCAAGTATTGGGTTTTAAAACTTCGGCGATGGAGAAATGGGTCAACTGGAAACAGCTCTGGCATGGAAATATTATAGGTTGGGACAGTTACCTCATAGAAGACGGTGTGCTCTAAACACTGTTTCTCACTAGGAAGATTTAAAGACTGGGTGGTGAAAGGCAATACTGAGCATTACTGGGTCTTTTCCGAGTCTCCAGAGCACAGCTCCTAACACAGAGACCATTAAAAAACACCTAAATCATATTTAATATTCCCACTTTTTGAATAACATCATTCGTCTTTCAGTGTAATGGCATTATACTCAGTCATGATATTTCTTTAGGTCTGTCAGTCGTGTGGTATCCCTGCAAAGTCAGGCTCAGCTGCAAATTTAGAGCCTTCAGCCAAGAAGTTAAACAGAAATCTCTGAAAAGATACTCACATTTTGATTTAAAACACGTGTTCCTATAATCAGAGGAATCATCTTCAATGACATTACAGCAAACCATAAAATGGCTGTTTTTTTTATCGTAAGTGATAGAGGTTGGTTCTTGCCATCATCCTAATCTCTCTATACGGTTCAAGTTAGGACAAAATGTTAATATTACGAAACATGGAGGCAAAAATAAGAGATTACTGCAGTATGAGTAATTTTGAGCTCAACTGTACTTGCTGATATAATGTTTTTACTTTGGCTCTTCAGTCCTGTGTGGGGTTCCATGTTTTATATTCAGTTTCTTCCACTTCAGAAGAAACTGAAGTCCAAGGGTTTAAATAGCTGACAGTGATCCAACATGGCACTGGGCATTGTGGTGGATCGTTGTTCCAAAATGATTTTGAAATTCAATCGACTGTATTCTTCTGGTATGTTGTGTCCTTTCATAATTTTGGCTCCAACATTTTGTTCTTGTTGTCTTCAAACATGGATTGATGATTGGCACCAGCGCCATAAGCTGCATCATCTGGTAATCTGTAGCCATGTTTTCATACCAATTTTGCTTCTTCAAATTCAATTTATGCCTTAATGTTCCAAGAAATATTATTTAAAGTGCGACAGGCGCAGCCTTTTTAAAATCCAATGTTTATACCTTAATTACACAGTAACCATCTGGCAAGCCATGCTGATATTCCTTTGGAAGCATATTTCCTACAGCTGAGCCAAGCATCGTATTTCTTTCTCATTTCAGCTTTGCTTCTCATGCTGCATTTTTGGTGCAGCATTAGAAGGAAAATAATAATAACTCATGGGGTTCCACTTCTGACATTACTCCAGAGCTCCTGATTGTTTACAACAGGTTTCCAGTGCGTCTACGTGGCCGGAAAATCTGCTAATGCAAGCGATTCTCTCGCTTGGCTTGTGTTTGCCCCCCTGCCCAGCTCAGATGTGTTGCTGTTTTAATGCAGGATCTTTGTGGCGCCTCCACCTGCGACACCCTGGGCATGGCAGACGTTGGCACCATGTGCGACCCGAAGAGGAGCTGCTCCGTCATCGAAGACGACGGCCTGCCCTCAGCCTTCACCACCGCTCATGAGCTTGGTAATACCCCGTTCTGACATGGCTTCGCCCAAAACGCACGTGTCCTGCACGTATATTCAGAAGATTTTGTCCTCCAAAAATGATTGATATCTGGTGATCACAATTTGTCACATTACAGCCACATATTTGGTTGGAGCTTTTATAAGATAAACCAACACAAGCTGCTGTATAGTTATAAAATAAACAACGTATTAAATAATACTCTGAAAATGTGGCATGCATTTCCATTCAGTCCCTTTACTCTGATCCCCCTAAATGAAATGCACTGTGACTAATTTCCTTTTAACTAGAAAACCAGTTTACCTGTGTCGGATTTAATTTTTAATTTATTAATCTATAAAGATATCGGAGAACATTAGTAAACACCAAGACAGGTGAGAGAGAACGTTGTAGAAGAAAAGTCAATGACAATTTTTTATGTATTTTTTTACTTTTTAACCAATGAGCAAAAATAACACAGCAGGTCAAACTAAAGAGACCTTCCCCAATGTGGTGCTGTCAGCATCATGTTGTGTGGATTTTTCTCAGCAGCTGGGATTAGGGAGCTAATCAGAGTATATGGGAAGATTGATGGAGTTAGAAGCTGCATAAAACTTGACTCTGACGTTTATATTCTCCTCCCAGCAGGGCAGCAATGCTCAGCATTCCAGCTCACAATTATGCATTGCTTTATGCTGCTTTACGTCGTACAACTCTAATTAAATACACTGACGTTTGTGGTTGCAACGTGATAAAATGTAAAGACCTCCAATTGACCTGAATACTTTTGCAAGACACTTTATATATAAGAGATATCTGACATGTGTTCAACAGGCCACGTGTTCAACATGCCACATGACAACGTGAAGGCCTGTGAAGATGTGTTTGGAAAGCTGCAGGAAAACCACATGATGTCCCCAACGCTTATTCAGATCAACCGCACCAGTCCCTGGTCTCCTTGCAGCGCTGCCATCATCACCGAGTTTCTGGACAGTGGACATGGTGAGGATCTTGACCATATTTCCAATATCTTGAAATGTTAATGTGTCTGAACTGACCGACATTAAGGTTTGACCTTTACGTATATAAGTGAAAATAAAATGTCTTGATTTTTTCTTGTGCTTTTCCTCAAGACAACAGGAGTTTTTATTAAACAAACATCAAACCCTGGGTTTCTGGTCTTTCCTCAGCCAAACCTTTTCTATTACTGAGCTCAGAGGAAAATTACAAAAAAGAAAAGCAATTCATACATTTGGGATGCAGATTGTTTGCCAACCAGGCCAGACCACAGGACCCAGCCTTAGAGCAACGCAAAACTTATTTTAAAACTGCACCCACATGTGTCCCAAATTACAGGGCTTGGCCTTGTGAGAGCCACCGCTGTGGTTTGGAGACGAGATGGCTCTGCCCAATGCATCCCATGCAGGTTCACTACAAATAGGCAAACATCTTCTGTTTTCTCCACCTCCATTTTTGAAATGAAAACACTACAATATAAATTTATGAGAAAGACTAACAATCACTCTTAACAGAACTGAAAGCGTTGTGTTTTATTTTAGGACAGTGTTAAAACCTGTTCTCTTAACACTCACTTTTTAAAGCCGTTGCCACAAATGGATGGATGTTTCCAGAATAATGCTACATGCTCGTCGCGCTGCACAGATATTGTTTTCTTTGACTGCTCTTCAGAGGGCGAATAGGAAGGAAGAGGAGCGGTTCAGTTTATTGGGTGTAGAGTGAGTGTATATATAGCTGTTAGCCATCAGCTAATTTGTCTGGCTTCTCTGCCAAATTTGCTGTGAAATGGAATGAAACAAATATACCACCAGCTGCTGCTTATCCATTTAGCTTTATAGCAGGAACGCAACAGCAGTTCGGAGTCAGACACTGTTTTCTTCCCTCTGTTCATAACTGCTTTTGGATGCAAATATTACCCACAAGGAGAAGTTGTGGACGATTCTAAGGAATCTAAACCACCTTCTTAAAGAAGTACTCCATTACTTGGAAAGTTCTTGTGTGTCATCTGTATCTAATGGTAACAGTGCTTTAGTCTTTGCATAATTTACAAGCTGCCTTTAATTTTAAACCCGTGTCACAAAAAAGTCTAACCATGTTTGGTCCAAATGTTTCTGCATGCTAAGCAACGAGGGTGGGCTGGTGGGTTTTCAGGGGAACTTATGGATGTGCTGGAGTCAGGATGGCTGTAGAGTGTGGGATACATGGGATACACATTTCAGTGTGTAAGACGTTTTATTTTACACACTAAATTAAAACATTTCAGTGTGTATTTTAGATGTCATTACTCTTTCATCGCAGTCAGTCACATCTCTATCTGAAATTTGGGCTTTAATGGGAACAAGGTGAAGACAAAGGAAAGAAAGATGTGGAAAGATAACATGCACAATGTTTTCACTGTTTTGTTTTAGCAGAGAAGGAGTGAGCATGTTTTAAATGACCTCTATGTGACTGTCTCTTGGAATGCGCTTTTAGGACTAATTTCTTTCATTTTTTCTACAAAAAGTCTTTTTGTGTGTGAACCGGAGAGAAAGCAAATCATTTTGGCAAAAGATCTGCCAGTGATAAACCTCACTGGAAGAAAGGATTGTATCAGTTAAATATAAAAAGATTTGTACCATAAGACCTCATTACACCTGTACTAAAACATACTGCTTTGGGATGACAGCTGAGGAAACTTCAGTCTCATTATCTGTGAAAACAGTTTCCATTCATCAGCTTTTTTAAACTGGCCACACCAAAACCACTTTTATTAGTTAGCGACAAAAGACCATTGCAATTCAAAGTATGCAAAGTTATTTAATTTGGATCCAATAGTGCTTTCACTGTTTTATACTGTATTATCATTATGACCTAACATAGCGAGTCTGGCACAAACATGATACTCACTCTGCCATGTTTTATGATGAAGATAAAGTTCTGACCTTAACATGCAGTTTTTCAAAAAGTGATCATGTTTCTTAACAAGACTAGTAACATTTTGTCCAGATGTTTCTAAAATTGTCTCACTTACTTACTCTTACTAACTACCGAAGCTTCTGTCTTGTAGGGGATTGTTTGCTCGACCAGCCTCAGAAAACATTAGTTCTTCCAGATGTGCTGCCTGGTTCCTCCTACGATCTCGACCGTCAGTGTGAGCTCGCCTTCGGGGAAGGCTCCAAGCCGTGCCCTTTCCTGCAGCCGCCATGCAGCCGACTGTGGTGCACAGGGAAGTCCAGCGGCCATCTGGTGTGCATGACTCGACATTTCCCCTGGGCAGACGGGACGCGCTGTGGTGACGGGCAGGTCTGCGATCGAGGGGTCTGCTCCGACAAACAGCTGCAAACTGTGAAGGTATGACTGAAGGAGGGATTTACTAACTCTCATCAGTAGACAACCGGGTGTGATTAATGGATATTATTCTTTCAGTTGGATGGTCGTTGGGGTAAGTGGGGTCCATTCGCTTCCTGTTCCCGCACATGTGGAAGCGGGGTCCAGCTGTCTAAACGGGAATGCAACAACCCAGCCCCTTCAAATGGGGGCAAATACTGCCAAGGAGTGCGGGTCAAATATCGCTCCTGCAGCCTCAACCGCTGCCCTGAGACAGGTGGGAGTCACTCAAAGAAAATGTTAACAATGAAAGTCTGAATTGCAAACCCAGTCCAACAGCAGCTTCACGTCTTCTTTTTTGTCCTCGTTCATCTCTTTGTGTAGATAAAACTTATCGGGAAGAGCAGTGTGAGACCGCTGGCCAGACTTTCAGCAGTAACCGTGTCGCCCAGTCTATGGTGTGGGTGCCAAAATACTCTGGAGTTTCACCAAAGGACAGATGCAAACTCATCTGCAGGGCTAACGGGACCGGCTACTTCTATGTACTGTCTCCCAAAGTAAGCAGATACTGGACTTACTCTTGTACTTTATTTTATTCCTTTATTTGTTTAGTTTTCCTGTTGAACAAAATTTAGAACAAACTGAGCCTGTAAATAAATTCACACATGGGACAAATAATAACTCAAGTTTTAATAAAATAATATATTTATTTATTGTAACGGTCAGGATAATAGTTGTCTTTCAAAACTATGTAAACTCTGAATTTTCTCTCATTTTGTTACCAGCATGTTTCACAGTGATGTGGTCACCACTGTTGGTTTGGAGTTTCCACACGGCTTTCCATTCAACTCTCACATAAAACTCGATTTGTGGAATAATATTTGTATTATTAACAGATTCTCCAACCTGAGCTGTGGATTTCTGCAGCTCCTCCAGAGTTACAATCTGCCACTTGGCTGCTTCTCTTCTCAGCTGGATTTCTCTCTGTTAAAAAAAAAAACAAACATCACTGCCTTCCACTTTGCTACCGTCTATCATGTAAAATACAGTGCATAATTTTCAAGAAATCAGTTTTGACTTTGATAAAATTTCGTTTGCAATTTTCTTTTGACAAAAAAAAAAAAGATGATCATGATTGACTTGTAAAAGCAGCAAAGAGGGTAAAACATCCCAATAGTTTTTAACATATTATACCAACAAAACACATAGAAACTTGTGGTTGCTGTGTCACAAAATGTAAAACAAAAATGTAAAGGATGTGAAGATTTCTGCATAACGCAGCCATCTTATCGTGGAGAGAAATAAGGACAACAGCTTGTCTCTGTCAGACAGCAGGGCGTCCGGTTCGCAGGAGGAGCTGTGGGTTCCCTCCTCTCTCCAGCTCTCAGTCCTTGAAGGAGTAAAGCTCTGAATTACCGCTGGATATTTTACCCTCAGAGACGTGGGATTAATGAAAATGTGCTCTTTCCCCCCCACGCCCCTAACAGCTAATCCTAAAGCATAAATTGGTGTGTTGGAGTCGGTTCAAAAAGTATTAGAGTTCACAGAAAAAAATAAAATAAAAATTGGGATAGAAATGTATATCATCCTGACAGATTTTCTTTTGTGAATGTTTCCACTTTGGAGTCCAAAACAGATTCATTACATCAGCAGATGCTAAGCAGCGACTCCTCCTACTGCAGTTTTGTCAAGGTCTCCCTCAGTGGGTGAGAGTGGAAAAGAGGCTCCAAATGCAGAATTATAAGCTGAGATTTTCTGCAATAAAGCTATTGCAATGAAGCAATAGCTTTATTGCCTTATTGCAATAAAGCAATAAATAAAAAATAAATTATGATTCATAATTCTGTCACATTACACCAATTGCACTTTATAACATTCAGAGTTGTTACAAACTATGATAATTACTAAAGGGGAGAGAAAAGAAGAATCAGCTCTGACCACTCTCACAGTGTTCACTCTGTAAAACTGGATTATAATCACTTCAATGTTTGTGGAAGTTTGTGACATTTATATTAAATAAAGCCTTGTGTCAAAGGAGCATAAATCTTCCACACAGAGAAATTTGACCTTGATTTCTATTTGTATAATCAGGTTGTTGATGGGACTCCATGCTCACCAGACTCCACTGGTGTTTGTGTGCAAGGAAAGTGCATCAAAGCTGGATGTGACAAAGTAATTGGCTCCACAAAGAAGTTTGACAAGTGTGGAATCTGTGGAGGTGACAACAAGAGCTGCAAGAAGGTGTCGGGTCTCTTCACCAAGCCTGTGTGAGTAAAACCAGTGACATCCCACTAAGGGATTCTCGTGTCTGCCTTTATTCCCAGTCTCACTTCTGCAGAACTTCATTAGCTTCACCCTTGACAAAAGCACTCATTGACTATAAATATTTTGGTGTGCAGGCACGGCTACAACTTCGTTGTCGTGTTGCCAGTGGGTGCTGCCAATGTGGACATCCGTCAACGAGGCTACAAGGGAATGATGGGTGATGACAACTACTTGGCAGTGAAGAACAGCCAGGGGCATTACCTTCTCAATGGGAATTATATTGTGTCTGCTGGCGAGAGAGACATCATTGTCAACAACAGCCTGTTGCGCTACAGCGGCACCACCGGCCTCTCTGAGACCCTGCATGCCGTGAATCCCCTCGGAGAGGCCTTGACTGTGGAAGTGCTGTGTGCAGGCAAGATAACGCCTCCTCGCATACGCTACTCCTTTTACCTTCACCGTCAGACCAAGGAAGACAAAATGCTGAAGAAGGGGGAGCGTGCGAATTCGGAGAACAACGTCCTGACAAAAGACGAAATGAAGGAGGATGAGGAAGACAATCTCAAAAGCTCTTACAGCAAGATGAACGCTCTTGTCGGGAAATGGACATCTGGACCCTGGGAAGAGTGCTCGGTGTCCTGCGGCCGTGGTTTCCAGAGGAGGATGGTGCGGTGTCTAAAATCAGATGGCAAGCCTGGGCTGGACTGTGATTCTTCACAAAGACCCTCTGCCACCAGGGTTTGCGGAGACCCCTGTGCTGATTGGCATATTGGGCAGTGGTCTCCCTGCTCCAGAACCTGTGGGAAGGGCTTCAAGAGACGACCTCTCCACTGCAAAGACCAGACTGGGCTTCTGCTCCCAAGGGATCTTTGCAAGGGCTTACGCAAACCTCAGGAGCTGGACTTCTGTAACCTAAGCACTTGTCAGTAACGTGAAACTATATATTAAAAAAATAATATTAATAATAAATAAAATTCTGTGTTTCAAAGGAACCAAAACGAACCCTCCAGCTTGTATTACACCATATCTAGTGGTTTCAGCTGTTGCGTCCTGCATCGTTGGACTGCCGGAGGATATTAATGGAGAGTGCTCAGAAGAAAAACAAGAACATGAAAGAGCAGCAGCCAAGGAATGAGTTCTGGCAGATCAGTTTCAGTGACATCAGTTTGGCTTTCAAAAAAAATCACCGCGCTGTAGCTCGATGAAAGCTACTCAATTTGAAAGTCAAATAAAACAGATTCTTGCACTGCTAGTTGACGCAGAATCTTTAAGCAATCAGCCTATTTTACCAGAGAGAGTCTGCAATCCATTTTATGTCACAATAGTTAAATTGCACAGATGTCAGAGTTTTAGCTACAGCTCACAAACAGTGGTGAAGTCAGCTGGGTGTCAGAAAGTCTGCAAAATTATCTAAACTGACAGCCGGCAAACGTTTGATGTTTTCTGACAGCGTCTTCATTTAATCATAAAAACATCATGAAATTCATAAGGTTATGCAGATATGGCTGTAGCAACAGTTATTTATTAGCAATATAATAATTATGTTTCCAGCAAAAGGCGAATAACTGTCAACAGCATTGATGGGACACTTTATTTTTTTCCAGCAATTTAAAGGCAAACCTTCATCATGTGGTTAATTATGTTCCAACAATCTAAAATACTGGTTTGACATCAGTGCTCTGTTACTGCTCAATAAACCTTCAAGGCTTATGTTCTTCCATGTCAAGTCTGTATTCTTCATACATGATTTTTCAAAACTTCATGTCTTCAATAAGAGATGCTGGTGACTGGAACTGACTAATTTTGAGTTTGACATGTCCTGATTTTCAGTCGACCAGTCAGAAACTGAAAAAAAATGTTAACTTTGTCCAATCAGCAAAAGCACCATGATAAGCTCTGTAATGGTGTTGATGCTGTTAATGAGTGAAGGAGAATTGAGGTTAGTCATTTTCAATATTACTGATGTGGTTAAAGTTTTTTCACAGAGATTTTGAGAAGCAAACGAAGACAAAACTAAGATGTTTGCAATTTATTTAGGATCTGAAAGCGCAAGATTAAAAACAGATAACAGGAAGGCCCAACCACATCCAGTATTATATTTATCCTTTACATGTTAGATTTATCTGTTAGAACATGCTACATCTGAAAACGTTGGCAATCTTCTGGAAATCATTTAGTCGAGCTAAAGATCTAACTTGTCTAGAATATGCACAATTAGACTGACGAGTCTCATTATCATGAGTTATAATGCTAACCATGCTAATTATTAGCATAAAATGCTAAACTGTGTCGTCATTTTGTCTTTGTTTTTAAATACTCGAACTTGTTTTACAATGATTCCCCTTTTCGTGATGTGGTCCACTAATGTGAATGTTTAATAAAAGTCAGAGTTTTTTTTCTAGTTTTTAATAGAAATTGATTAAAAATCCAAACAGCATGCCACATCTCAAAAGTCTCAAAACTAATTTTAATTGTATCTCTTCAGCTGATTTGTCTATTTGTGCATTGTTGTAACACTAGCTAAAAATATTATTATATATTGAAGAAACGTTTTGGTCATTTCACTTCTCCACCGAATTTTAAGCTCTTTTTCTCTACTGATTGTGTTCGTCAGATATCACTTTTGAAAATTAGATCATTAGAGCAAGTCTTGAAAACACACCATCCTGATGCAAATTAATAGATAGAAATCAAACCTCTGAATTTTCCCGACATAAAGCAAACTGGTTTACATTCACTCATGTATGAAAAACATGGACTTGTGCAAAGCCATTAATCTCCGACCCTCGTTTGACCTTCGCCATTTGTTTTCACTGTTCAATGTCATCACGTCCTAAAGCCTGTCTGGAACAGATACCGCAAATAATTTAAGGTCAATCAAATAAAAAACAGAGGGAATGTTGTTATCCTTGTATATCTTTGTTCCTGGTCCCAGAGTCTGAACTAACTTGTTGTTCCTGAATGCTAGATGTAATCCTGCCATTTCTTATGTACTTCTTTTTTTAAGAGGCCAGATTAAACAACCCTATAAGGTCCATCTTGCAACCACCTACAAAATGGATGTTATATTAGTGTTAGTTGTTTATATTTTTCTATGTTCTTAATCAGCTTTTGCACTTTGTACAGCAAAAGACAACAATGACTTACATGAGCTGTACTGTATACTATGTATACATTTTCTCAGCTCTGTGCAAAAATATTTTTTTTCACATATATTTGTAATTGTCTTTGACTTCTGCATATTTATTCCAAAATAAAGCAATTAATTGAAAGATCTGGTATTTAAGTTTTTCTCTCCTTTCTTGATGTAAAAGGTGCAACATGTTATAAAAACCCTGACAGAAACCTGCTGTCCTATTATGAGCTATTATTAGTCAAACTAATATATATTTACATGTATTTACTGACCAAAATAACACACGTAAGGAACAGGAAGTCTACTTCTGGTCATGCCAATAAAAGAGTCACTGTCAAGTAAATGTTTAACAATCCTATTATTCAGTTAATTACTAGTTATGCCTCTTTGGAGGGAATCGAATGTCCAGAATTCATTCACTTCAAAGAGCTGTTCGAAAGAACTATTCAAACATTTTCTAAGAGCAAGCCATTTTATCAAAAATAAAAACATGTATGCAAGTTTTATAAAATATAAAATTTCAAAATAGAAATGTCAAATACCCAGGAAGTCCTTTTTTTTTTTTTTTTTTAATAAGAGTGTGTGCATTAAAATTTAAAGCGAACTCTGGTCTGCCTAAAAAATCTTGGTTCGGTTGAAGAACATCCCGATGCTGAATATCAAGAACATGTGAGACCGCTTCCAAAGCAGGAAGCGGACTGCAGCTCAGGGCATTCTGGGTAAATGCCAAAAAACATGGAGAACTGCCATGTTTTTCTTCCAAAGACAACAAAATCCAAGATCTGATGCCACTCCGTTTTGGTTTACATTTTGTGAAGAAGCGTCTTCCTGGTTTCTTGATGCAGACGCCGCAGTCGGCTTTTTCAAGTTTTTCAAAGTGCTTGGTTCACTTCAAAGACTGTTTTGTTTCAGTTGTTGCCTAACAAAAATTGACCAGAGTCTGCTGGACTATCCACCTTTAATTAGACTTTCATTAAAGCTTGGACAAAAAGATCTCCAGATTTTCATCTGGTATGAGGGAAAAGGGCAAAGGTTAGGAAGAAGTCTTCTCTCTTACATTTATTCATATCCAGTTCCATAGCAGCAGAATGCCACCTTCTTGCTCTCTGGGTTTGAGCTCCTCGGCTATAAGCCATGACATCATGTTCAGTGTCTTATCTCTTCCTGTCGGCCCTCAGACTGTCCTGGGTCTGTCGTATCCGCTGGGTTAAGTGCAGCAGTTCTGTGTGGGTCAGTTTCTTTCCTGAAAGGCTGACAGGTCTAACCATCTCCAGCTGCGGCTCATTAAGGCTTATCAGGAACTAATGTAAAGACTGGCTGGGTGAGGCGGGGGAGGGCAGAGTCACCAGAAGATGATTTTGTAGAGTTCAGCTTGAATATTCCAGAAAGGAGCTCAAAAGAGGAAGACATAACTTAAAGATTTGGATCTAGACATACTGTAATAAATCAAACGTTATCCATCACTGGAAAATCTATTTCAAGGATTTGTAATAACTCAAGGAGTGAAAGTTAAAAGTCTTTCTTTCAACATCTAATAATCACAGCAGTTGTAGTTTTTAGCAAACTAAAAATAAAATGTCATTTTGACCTACAATCCTTATCCTCTTGTCTTTGATTGTTTTTGACCACCTGTATTTCTGCAGGTGGCAGTAGGACCACAGGGATGCAGAAGAGCTCAGCATTTTCACAGATTATCTGCCTCATATTAAACTGTCACTACACACAGTTTTATCAAATATTTTTTAAAAATCCCATTGTAAGACATCGCAGTAAAATTAACATAAAATCTTCCACATTCCAACCATACAATTAATAATCACTATTTATTTAAGTGTGAAGCAAAATGTACTTAGAATTGAAACTGCAAAATAAACACAAAAAAAAACAAAAAAAACAAGTTATCCATCCTTCTGAGTTGGAAAAAAGTGAGTTTTTCTGAAACCTCAAAGTCTGGCCCTGAACACACTGAATGAAAACAATAACACTTTCCTTCACACATTGATTGGTTAGTCAGTCGACTCAACCGAAATTAAAAAGAAAAGGTTAAAAATGTCACATATTTGAGGGCCAGACAAACTGCAGGTGGAACTGGAAAGCTTTCTGCAGATAAATGGAAAAGAGCCGGCATTTTATTTAGTGATCAATTAACTAAAAGAAGAAAACAGCATTGATGACTGCCAAATTGCTGCCATACGACCTGCAGAATCAGACTGTTTTTGAAGGTTGAAGAGTGTTTCTCCATGAACAGCATAAGTCCTGCTCTTCCCTCCTCTTTCAAGAAGAAAACCTTCTCCAGTCTTGGTGCCACCAGGCAGCGAAACAAGTATGAGACCTTGAGAATACGAGTACTCATCTGTTCATTCCCCCAAGAATTATCTGTTCCTGTTTGATTTCTATGTTAGTTACTTATACCATCACATACAAGAAAATGTTGTAATAAAGCATGGGTGGCCGGCATACCTTGCAGCAATTCCCATGTAGCCTATAAAGTCTACTTTGCATTGCACAAGTTTCACAGTCAACATTTCAGTCATGCAACTGCAAGTATTTTCCACCGGTTGAGCAGCGATGTGAACTCACTCTCCCTGTCCATGTCTGTGACCAGTCCAAGAGTGCAGCTGTGAGCTGAAGTGGAAATGTTGAATTGTGCAATTTTCACATGACGTGTCTGACTGTCTGACTTTAAGAAATAGGTCTGTGAGTCTGCGGGCGGTCTCATTTCAGACATTTTTGTTGAATTAGTGAAAGAAAGCAGCATTTCAAAAAGAAAACTTTGACCTAGATAAGAGAAGATAAGGAAAGGAACTGGAGCAGAGCCTGTGAAGTATTCATCTGTCTGACCAGTTGCCTTTCTCCTGGATTTACACCCATCTTGGTGCATGTGTGATGTGTTTGATTAGGCCAGATTGCCTTATCAGAAAAATGTATGGTTGGGAAAGTTTCTTGAATTCAGCTTTTCAGATGGGAGAAGAAAAAATGTCGTAATTTAAATGTGATGAAAAATGAATGCATACCCTTACTTTAACACATTTTTATTTCAATTCTGGCATCGAGTTTTCTTAGGTAAACATGTGCCAGTTATAGAAAATTTGATTAACTCCTGACTTTTGCATACTTTTTTTTAAAACCTAAAACTAGCATATAACGTGTCACGGAAAAAAAGACAGATCTTTTCTTAAGGTGCGCAGAAAGCAGCAGTTCTGTGTCAGAAAATTTTAATCATCTTTGTTGCCTCTTGCTTCCACTCCTGACCCCTGAATATTTTATATATATATGGAAAGCATAGCTGCAAATATTATGCAGAAGACCTGTTGGCTTCACAAATCCGACGTTTAGCAAAAATTGCAAGATATTCATAGGTGGAAAAATGTCATGAATGTGCTCTGGAAGAGCATATTTATGTGCTACAATAAACCCGGCCTTTTCCCGCTGTTTCAGATTTTTATTTGCTACACTGTGTCGCAGAAAAAATGTATAATTTCCATCCACTTCAGTGTCGACCTACCAAATAGTATAACAATAAAATGTGACAAAATGTGAAGAAGTTCAAGAAATACAAATATTTTTGCAGTGGACTGTGTGAGAAAATCTTCCTCCGATGTGAAAGAAAGATATGTATAAACTGAAAGTTTACAGCTGAACAAGCAGACAAGGCTTTCAAGTAATTTATTTAATAAACAATACATCCCATTTTCTCATGTGTTATGCGCTCCACAGCTGTGAGGCCTTGGCATTTAATAACAAGCTTCATTTCATTTCCTGTCTAAATAAATATCCTGGCACTTTAAATTCTTTTGCTTTTTCATGCTTCATCAATAACAATAAAGCAACCCACTGTGAAATATTGCAAACTTTTGAACGGCTGACAGAGTCTGCAAACATTTAAAAGTGAAAAGCTCAGTTTTATTGTTTTATTTGACTAATGATACATATTTTTCTGATCAGATGTAAGCATTTTATTTGTGGTTGAGTCAAACTGCCCACAAACCACAACCAATTTTAAAAACTATCAATACTGTTTCCTATGTTGCTCTCACAATTAAAAACTGGTTCTTGTAAAGGCTCAACAAGCCCAGTTTTTCCAAATCTAAGGGGGAATGTGCTGAGCTCCGCAGGAACTGGGTTTCCTGCAGAGTTGTGATGATAGACCTACAGCTGACCTCTGCTGAGGGAAAACTGCAACGCAGTGATTCAGCGCATCGCAGCCGCGCTACCCTGTGTGACACTTCAGTGACACATTTGGGTTGCGAAGGCAGCGGCGGGTTCATTAACCACAGATCATTGGGTCTACACACATGATTCACGCCTCTGCTGCTGAGTTCTGGAAATAAGCTTACTCACACGAATGAGTCCATCTGGCCTTCCAGTTGATATATTTGTTGAGAAATGTCCTTGAAAAAGTCGCTTTTTAAGGAGTTGCAAACGTGCAGATAGTGTGTCTTTGGTATTCTGCTTTACGTCACGAAAGTTTACCGGATTCAAGGAAGTTCTGGCCTCTGTTGGGTCTGTGCCTTATCTACTATCTATTAATTACACCCTAAAGGCAAACAGAAAGGCTATTTGCCCCGTTTGGAAAATCTCTGACTTGAATTTCGCCATTTGCAGATGATTCAGTGTTTTTCATTGTAACTGCATCTGCTGTTGTCTTTCTACTCCTACCGTTCTGAGGTCAAGTCAAGCTGTCCTCAAACTTGCCAATTAAGTAAACGATGTGTAGATGCTCATCTGTTTGGTCGTGGGCTTCAAATGTCCAAACAGGACACAGAGAATTAAAAGTCTCAGTAAAATATATTTAACAAGATCAGTCATGTGAGGAAAACGTCTATCGGGTTGGAAAAAACTGCACACATTCAGGCAGCAAAAGGGAAATTATTTGTCCTCTTTGGTGTTGAAAAGTTCAGAAAAGAGACGGAGCAAATCTTAGGAGAGCAGCAAATATTCCTGTTATTTATACTTTCATTTTGGGACACTTTGACATTTATTGACAAAATCGCTACAAACAAGTTATTTAAGTTTAAGTCAGAGAAATTGTCCCCTGGTATGTTTTATGAAATTATATATTTATGCTAGTTTTAGGTTAAAAAAAGTATACAAATGTCTAATCAAATCTTCTATAACTGGCAGATGTATTCCCAAGAAAACTCGATGCCAGAATTGAAATAAAAATGTGTGAAAGTAATGGTATGCACTCATTTTTCATCACATTTAAATTAAGACATTTTTTCAATGTTTTGAGATTTGATTTTCTTTAAAATGTCTTGGAAACAAAACACAAAATCAACTGCAACTCTAAACTTCCCCCCTCAAAAAGGTGATTCATTGACGTCTTTCTGAACCTTCACCTTTGGCTTTGGATGATATATAAAGATTAAAAAGTAACATAGTCGGTTTAACGTATCTGGATTTATTTTTAGATCTTGTTTTATACTGTGTAGAACATGCTCTTTAATCTGAGCGTCTGACTCACAATAACTTCATGGAAAAAAAGCCGGCTGCCTTTTCCATTTGGTGATATGAAAGGAGATAAAGGCTCAACCTCGGGGTGAACTTTTCGTCTGGTATGTCACTGTTTGGTAGGTTCACTGACGACAGCCTTTTGGCCAGAGTCTATTATGAGCCGAATTTGAGAAGAATAATTACCATTATCTTCTTCCCTTACTCAGCACTCAGGGTCAGTGACTGAACGAGAACCTTTATCAGCAGATTGCAAAATGCAGACATTATCTACAATTACACTACACAGATACATACAGACGAAACAAATCAGACACTCCACGATGGGCAACAATTAGGGGTTTAACTGTACACATAAATCATGATTCTGTATGTAATTTAGTTTTGGAGTCACAATTTGACACAACGGGAAAAATAAATTGTTCCAATTGCTCTTTTCGCCCAGAAATATCCCTCACTCACACGCACACAAACAAACAAGAAACCCTTGCCAGTCTTCTGTCTCTTAGGTAGCAGACTTACTGCCTGTGCTAAAGTTCAATTCACACAGAAGAAAACTGAATTCAGTTCATCACTGAAACGCCTAATTTAAATCATTTTCATGACATACCTTTTCAAAAACAAAAATCAGGCACAAATAGATGACATCTTACATCACTTACACATTAGTTACATCGTCAAGTAAAACTTTACAACTCTGTGATCTGGTTTTATTTGTATTATCTTGCATATTGAAGCGGAAATGACAGTAAAGTTTCTCACTGTTGAGGAGAGACAAGGTGCGAGACTCATAGGTGGAAGACTTGATGGCCTGTTTCTTCCTACTGCATTTAATGCGATCAGAAAGGAAAAATCAATGCAGCGAGCAAAACAGCTGCAAAAACTAGAGGACACTGCATTGCAATAGCATCTCCTTTTCTATGTTAACGTTTAAAATAAAGGAGGAAGAGCTTTTGATCAATAATCTACAGTCTGACCACTTGGTGTCAGACAACTGGGTCTCCTCTGGGACATGCACAGCACAATATGCATGTATTATACAGCCTATTCTAGAGGAAAACTGCCAGAAACGTGACATAATAGGCCCATCAAACCGCAGGTACAGCTGCTTATTTCTAACTAATTTTAAATTTATAGTGCAGACGCTTTGCTTATGAAATATATTTAGTATTTTGAAGTCATGGAAGAAGGAACGTAGAATTCCCAAGTGTGTTTTACCCTCCAACCTGCTACTTTTACCTCTTTCAATAGGGTCAAAACCATAATTATGTGGGTTGGTGGGGGGAATCCCCCGTTATTTTTCAACATGGTTCAGTGTATGATAAGTTTAAGTTGGAGCAGCTGTCTGTGGTTGAGAGACATATGGATTTCTTCAATTATAACACTAAGTTTGAAGTTTACAGAAACTAGGATCCTTCTGAACATGATGTTTTTATGCACAGTACTGAATATGCACTTGTCACGTGCAGCCAGCTGAGCTACTTCTGTTTGTCTGAACAAAACAAAAACTACAACATTTTATTTGAGTTGCTCATCAAAAGGTTCAACTCATGGGTTTCCATTTACCTAAATGATGTGGTCCCAGTTTAAAGAAAGAGGGTGAACAGAACCATGTGTGTCTTTGGGAGAGGAAAAGTACCGCGGCTGTGTGGGAGTGGGGTTGTTGCAGGGTTCTGACATTTATTGTTCACACTGTAATTTGGATCAAAAAGACAAACGTGGGCAAATGAAAATATGGCATTAATCAAGAGTACATAACACAACGGTGAAGGTGCAGGATGAAACCCGGCTTGGGCTGCCATAAACTAAGTGTTTTGGGTGGTCTGTTTGTGTTGGGTCTTTTTCTCAAACCATATCAAAGCAAGTTTGTTTTGCCCGTATTATGGGAATGAATAGACAACAGCAAGTTGGTTAAAAATTACAAAGGCTAACTTTTCTTCCAAAATAACATCAAATCTGTTTTGTTTTTCTCCAGGTTTCAGTCAGAAACCAAAGTTTTCAGTGGTTTCCGAAGGGAACGGTGATTTTCTGAGGAAGCTTTTTGCAGCCAAGGCAACATGTTGCTGTTCAAGAAATCAAATCGTCTTTAACCTATTAGTTAACATCAAGTTTTGGCCAAGCTGTGATCAGTCATGATCCTGGTCCACCCATTCCCCAGGCATTAGAGCGTGTTGCTGATTTACCTCACTGAAAACAAGAACTCTGTTGAATGTCTTCTTATCTGCAAAATCTTGAAGGCGTGCTCACAGTGTTTATACAGCCCACATACCGATAAATTGATGCCATTAAAACCATTTTATCGTAGCTCTGGCTATATGTTTATGGTCGGTGTCCAGTTCGAAGTTTTGCAGCCTCTTACCGGTTTTCTTTTTCCAGGATTGCCCTGACGTTACGCCCATCCACCTCTGAATCACTTCATCTCTTCAGCAGAAAGTCTGATCAGGATGATGTGTAATGTAATGGGATCTTTCACACCAGGAGTTTGAGGGGCTCGAATCAAATCCACCCAGTATGAGCAGCAGGCAATAATTAACAGAAATAAATACTTGAAAAAGTCAGGCTGCGTATTTAATCGTTATATTATGTTTCAGTTGGTTTATTCTGTTAATAATTTATCAAGCATGACTGCATATGTAGGATATATTTTTATATTCTTACAGTGTCAGACTCTATCAAATGACACTGTAAAAATATAAGAGTTGCACTTTTATTTGCAAATGGGTTTTCATTACAAAAATGTACTGCGACTGATGCTTCAATGCTAGCAAGTGATGCTTATGTGCACACAGTAATTGAATTGTGACATCACAGTTTATATAACGAGGATTATTTGAAAGTTCGTGTTCTCAAATTCTCAAAAGAACATTAATAAGTTTGAAGTAAAAAAGTGTTACAAATAGGTGAAAGAAACTAAAATAATGTGAAAAAACAGAAATGTTCTATTTGCATTTTCTTCATATAGAAAAACATATGGTTCAAATTTTAATGAACCAAATCAGAACAAGGCTAATTTATTGTCATGGTGATATTTTTAAGTGTATCATAAAAACACAGCATGTCATTATAACATTTTCTGGTTCTGGTCTTAAAACCTAATCTTTAAATGAGCAGCTGAGAGCTCGTATTATAACTAATGATTTATGAACAACGGCAATCAAGGACAGAAGGCCTCAAATTAAAAACTTCTGCTGCAAAACAGCCTCAAATTCATAGAAATGCATCAAATCCTTATTAGTGGAAAATAAGGAACTAGCCTTCAGGCTTACACATGCATCTTGTTCAGCAGGCATCAGTAATCATCTGGCAGTGAGGTTTGTGAGTTCAGTCCCATTTTCCACCACAAATGTTAAACGTTTCGAAGCGAGGGATCGAAGCTTTTTGATCTGCAGATCTGGACGAGAGTGAGCAAATGTTTATCAGCAAAAGTCGGATGTGAACAAATTTCTAATTTATTCACAGACTAATAATTCATTTCCAGAATTTGTACATCATTTTTCAAAAGGAATATTTGCATGCCATCAAAAGGAACTTCAAAAGCCTCATAAACATCAATACCACAGTTGATTTTTACAATTATTATTACCAAAAACAGAGAAATTCATGAGTAAACAAATCCATTAGAAAAAATTTTATTTCTTTACGCAATTAATTTTTTGTTAATTGTGTGAGGAACCCAGAGGAACCCAACCTCTGATTACAGTCTTAACCTTCCCGTAGATGTAGCGCAATGCTCAGGAGCATCGCGGCAGATGTCACTGTCAGACAGAGAAACGTGTGTGGATTTGACCTGTCAGATTATCAGTTCCCAAAGCAACACACCAAAAAAAACAACAAAAAAAACTTGTAACCACCCACATGGGGTCAGTGCAATTCTGTCTCTTCTGACCATGGAAGGGTTAAAAACTTGCAAGTGGAAACAAAGGATATTCAAATAATTAGTTCCAGCCTCTCACCCAAATCAACATCAGCCCCACACTAAAACTTTTATTAAATTTCCAACTTAACAGAGTCCTTCATCCTACATTACATGCTAGACCTTTGTATTTCTGGCATTAATTAAAAATAAGAAACAAAGACAAAGAATTTGTTTTATATTGATCACCTCTGGCTTTTTCTTTCTTTTTTTTTCTTCTAGTTTGTAAAACATAATACAAGAGCTCTCAATTGTAAGAGCATGAAGTTCTGGAGAGGCTCATCCAACATGATGCCCAAACATTAATGGCAGTTCTGATATTCCATATAAAATGGGGATACAACATCTGGAAGCACTCGCATCACAGTCACTGTCTCCAGACCTTCAATTAAGAATCAGACCTGACACATGCATCTTAACGTATTTCGAACAAAACTAAAAATGTGTTATTAGACGGAGTTATGCTGCATTGTAGCCTTTCTTCTTTTCTTTTCCAAGTCAAAGAAAATAGTTTTTCCCCTTGCTGTATGACTTGGTTCCATTTCAACACACTTTATGTTCAGTGTAAAGATATGGAATATTTTCAAGTCAAGCTGCTTTGCAACTTTATCAAATCGTGGTTAAAGACATTAAATCTGTTGCTCGAGTTTGATTTGATTCCAAGTCAAAGGACTTGCGTCCAGAGCTTTGAAAATGAATGAATGTGATTTGCAGCATCAAAAGGGTAGAAGAGGGGAACAAGAAGATCATGAGTACATTTAATTTTTTTTGTTGCTAGGAAAATGATGGGTAGCATATGCAGTATTCAAGTAAGTTTTATTGTACCTTGACACAATATTAAGGAATAGCTAACAGAGTACATATGAGTGAAGTCTTTGATTATGATAAAGATTAAGTGACAAATATGATTGAGTCATAATTTTTGTACTCCATGCAACGTGTTGTTTCCAGCCTTTATTTTTCTTCCATTTTTGATCCCATTTCAGTAACAAAGCACAGCTTCTTAAAATGTTTGCATAAAAAGATGCAAACCAAACATCAGAACTGATAAATTACTTTCAGATGCCGAAAGTTTTTGGTGAGTCAGCCTGAGTTGTTGTTCTTGTGTGTCTGATTTATCAAATTTATAACACATCATCATTGTGCAGCTGTGAAATTGGTCATGACCATTTACTGGGATTATGACAATGAATAACGACTTTGTTTTTCCAAAGAAGAGTCACACTGAAGTAGGGAGAACCAGCGACAACGTCATCTCTCAGAGGCTGGAAATGACACTCAACTATAAGCCAAATTAAAGCGGAGATTATAATCAATTTCTCACTGGTGTTAAAAGCATGTCAGAGAAAGCTACCATGGAAACAAATCACGTTCTGGTTCTTTGCTATGAACAAAAGATCGAAGGCCTACATAAATTCAAATTTTGAGAAAAACATTGTTGCTTATGTGTTAGTTTTTGTTTAGTTGCGTTTTAATTTTCAGTAAATACTTGTGCCTTAAGGAGTAATGTAAATTCTCAGTTTCAGTCTCTGCCTGTTTAATGTATGTGACTTTGGTGATGTGACTCATCAAAATGTGATGTTTTGATGAGTCATACAGTCAGTCATTTATTGTATGATGTTTCTATTATGACTTGTAATTTTGTGTTTTTATTATGGAGAGCACCTTGCTGTTGAAATGCACTGTACAAATAAACTTTATCGATTAATTGATACGATTCTTTCACCACAGACTGTGAACAAAACAACAGATCTCCAAAGATAAAACTTCTCAGATGGAATAGCTTGTCAATTAATAAGCAATTTCCCCTTGGGGATCAATAAAGTATATTCTATTTAATTAAAATAAGGTATATCGTTAGACAAAACTGCAGAAGCCAATGAAGGTAAATGATTCCATCACTGTAATCTTTATCAGTCCACAGCATCATGAATCCTCTACCATACATAATTGGGAGCAAAATGTGCATTTTTTTCTCCTTTCTCTCTCTTTTCACACTTTTAGGATGACTTGAGTCCAAAGATACTGACACTGATAATTGAAGTCTACTCATATTTTGTATGTGCCATAATTTTCTGAAAAGATTTTAATCTTTGTGGACTTCCACAAATCCGCCGTGCAATTATGGGTAATTAAAGAAACACAAAAGTGCTGATGGAAGATGACTGGAACAAGTAATAAAACCAGAAGACAAAGTTTAAATACATGTAAAACTGGTTTCGGCAACAGAGATGATACTCCGCCTCATTGTTTATGAAAGACGCAAAAATCTGATTAAAAATATGCACAAACACTGAAAGTCAAGAGGGAATAGAGAGAAAAATGCATTATGACCTAAACCCCCTTCAGACGTACAGAAGACCATAACGGTCCCATTTCACTATTATTTCATGGTAATGACAACATTGAGCTGTGTTCATTTGTCAGTCACTCCCACATTTAGATGAAGCTGTGTGGAGGAACGCCAACTGAACATGGGCCTGAGCTTAAATTATGAGCCCATTGCTCAAAGGGCTGTTATGAATAGAGGCCAGCCTGCCAAATGTAACGCCAAACAGAGCACAAAAGAATGAGACTACGTATTCCAGGTTTTAAAGCAGCTGCACACCAAGCATCATTTGTGTGACCTGGAGAGCTTTTTGTGGTTTTCCACAAAAATTAGATGGCAAGAATCAATATGCATGGTGATGTCAGATGTGCTGAATATGTGATTAGGGATTTACATCTTAAACAAAATTTAAAAGTGTCTCCAAGAATAACAGCTTGGGCTTTGAGAGAGTACAAGCAAGGCAGCAACACTGGATTGTTTTAGTCGTAAAGGCCTTGAAAACAATATCACTGTAATTGTACATGGCAGAAAAGAGCAATACAGGCAAACAACGTTAAGCAAGATAGTCACTACCATGAACACTTCAGCCAGAACTCGATCAGGTTATGAAAGACCCCATGATGACGCATTTTCGGTTTGTTGCAGGGCCCAAAGCAGTGGTATTTATGATCTCCTGCTATTGGAGGTACTTTGGAGGTAAAGGAGGCCCACAGTATCACAGATCCTCTATTATTTTCAGGACTCGGTTTGGTTGTTTCTAGTTAGCACTGGGAGCACTGGGAGCATAGGTCGTCTGTCTTACGCCATACTGTCACAACATAGTGACAGTTCCAACAAACATGTAAAAAAAATGATCAAAGTTATATATTGCAGCTTAAACGGAGGCTTTTGTTCTAATGGTTTATACTGGAAGGATTGGTAAAGTGTTTCCAATGATTCTGCGAAACAAACAAATGCAACAAAAACCCTGTAAAATATGTCACTCGATCATTTTATTATTGACCCCTGTCTTTGGTACAGGTCCTACCACTGCAATTTTTCAATGCAATTGAAAAAGTGTTTTCAGTTCCCAATGGCTGAAACAAAAACAAATATGTGAACACGAAGATACACCAACCTATTGTTGTGGAGAACTCATTATCTTTAATATGCATTTTCACTGTGGCTAGAAAACCTTCGGTTCAAAACAATGATTGCCTCAATTTTAATCAAGCCACATTTTTTACTGTGCTGTCCTTGATTAAATAAACTTGAAATGAATTGAAAAATACAGGTTTATCTTTAGTTTGAAACAAGTACCGTGTTTTCTCCCATTATCACCACTATTTACACTTTTTTTTATTCGTTCTGCTTCAAAGTTGATTTTGTGTGGCTCCCATTTGTTGTAGCCCTGGGATCAACATACAGAGATGTTTACATGATGAATAAAGGCTTGATTCCTTTTTCCCAGAAACTTTACTGGACAATAATCCCCTTGGAGTATGTGGTTCCACAAATCCTCTCTGGTGACTCATTTAGGAAAGAGTTCACACAGACATACAGCTACGTTTTTTTCAAAAAGAAAAGACAAAAAGTACTGCAGTACTGGGGAAATGAATTTACCCCCATACAGACAAAGATAACTAAATAAATAACATTTTTAGAGATAATTTAATTAAGAGGAAAAGGCTATCCGAAACAGCCTGACCAAATGTGAAAATTTAATTGCTGCCTAAATGTAAAAACTGGGTGCATCACTCTCTCTGCAGCAGCTTTGAATGATTTTACACAATCATGAACCTCATCTTTAACCCAATGACTGCTGGAGATAAGCACTAGCCCCCTTGAGACTATAGACAATGGATAGATGGATGATCAAATACTGGAAGCAAAAATAATCCACTGCAAATAAAATAAAAGTCCTGGCATAGTAATTACTAAAGCAAGGAACAGTTGGTGGTACAAACAGCTGTGTGGGTGGAATGATTGGAGAAGCTGAAGGAAAATGATTAATTAATACAAAACGAATACAGAGGAAACATTAGCATGATCCAACACCAAGAGTATAAAAAACTGAGGAGAAAACAGAAACACATAACGAAGACAAAGCAAACAAATACAGCTGAGCTTCAAGTCTGAAGGATTGTGACAAAATTTATTGGTGTACTTGTAGGAAAAAATAACTCAAGCTTCCACGTGACACCATGAGAAAGTTAGTAATAAATCAATTTATTTGAGTTTTAGTTCAAACTTTGTTTTTCTATTTAATGTGTTTTTATACATTGAACTATCAGAAGTATTAATAACTTAACATATTAGTCCCTGAACCACAGTTGTGGTTCAAGTAATATTCCTCTTTAAAGCAACGAGTAAAAACAAAGTCCAGCTTTGTGTCATGGGACAAGAAGATTTATGTCATATTTCTTTACTATTCCCCAGCGGTTCATAATAAAAAGACTGTGGAGGGAGCAGAAAAACCTAGAAACTATCTGACTTGCTAGCAGTACAAATGCAAACTGAAGTAAGGCGACACCTCTAAATAAAATCCATTACTTATGTTCATTGCAAAGTAGTGAGGGAACTGATACGGTACTTCCCAGCCACACACTCAGAGCTACGGCATGGTTTGGAGCTTTGCCTTTGCTGGCAAGCTTCCCTGGGAGTTTTTACTGTTTTTCAGGTTGATACATGTCCCAGGAGAAGCAGGTTTAGTGGTCAGAAAACCCACAATCGAAGCCAAAGTTCCTTCAGCCCATGACACTTTCTTTTAAAAAATAAATTATGACTGATGTCCAGGTTCAGGCTGGGAATTTATGCACGGTCCCTGGAGTGAAGGTCGTGACACAATGCATTGGGAAACAATTTTGTAGAACAAATTTTGCTTGTCTTCCGCTGAACAACATTCCTGCCTCATGGTCTGGCTAGTCACTGTGACGATCACGCTTATGAGTGTTCGTGGGATTATATTACACATACAATAAAACTGTTTCAGCACTGTTGAATATAAGAACCTGAGAAATAAACATGAACAAAAACGCACCTTCACACAAGACTAAAAAGCAAATGTAACAACTGACATACAAAGCAAATCTAATTCTAATATGCATACTTACTATTGAAAACTAACTTAATAACAACTTTGCAGAAAAGTTCAAAAGGCACCAGAAGATTATTAGGCTCTCAGAAAATAAGAGAAAAACGGTTTTACTGCTATAATCTGAATAATAACTTTCTGGTGTATCTTATTTTATGTACAAACTGCGCTGTTTCACATCTCAGACCCTGCCTGAATCTCTGTGAACATCTAACTCTGGACACTAACCCCTCAGCTTGGAAGATGGAGAAGTCTCTGCACAAACAGCTGAGGTCACTCAGGGACAGAACAGGCTGTTCCTTATGGCCCAGGCTTTTGAATGTGTGGATGAACTTAACTTTGGATCACCAAAACATGGCTATGATGAAGAAAACGCTATTCATAATCACTTGCTGAATTACACTAACGTGTCTCCAAGGTAAATCAGGGACATGCGAACAATATTTCCACTCCTCAGTGAGAAGCATCTCAGTGACCAATCAGAAGTGGACTCGGGGTCAGCTAAGGACTATTTTAAAGCTTTGTGGATTTTTAAATAAATGAAAAAAAATCTTTCTCAAGAAGGTCTTGGACTTCTCATGCTCTCAAACTCACATGCTATTACCATTGATCTACCTCTTTTTTTATCAGAAAGTGTAAAGTATTTTTTTAAAAAAAAAGTATTTATCAATATATATCAATACATTTGGACACAACTCTTGCTTTGATTGGTTATCTTGAATAAAACATATAAAAAAACAAATTCTCTGGGTGAGAAATTATGAACAGAGATAATCATAGTGTGCAAAGGAATGGCCTCCCCCTGCGTGTCTCAAGGCAAGCTTGCATGGGAGTGAACGTGATATGAGTGATTTATAACTCTGCCCCATTTCATGCTTGTTCGGTTGGAAGGCTGTATATGCAATACGATAAGTACATGCATAATTTTTTGAAGGTTCAAATGACAGACTAGGCATGTCTAAATGTGAAATGCACACATGTGAGTGATTTTCTTTCTCTTGGGGACTTCAGTCAGCACCTCTGATGCATATTGACCAATATGCCCTGCTTGGTCAACTGCCAAAAACGTCATTCAGCGACGAGCTTAGCTGGAAAGGATATGCATGTCTTCATTACGGCTGTCACTGCATTACAGGGCTCTTTCAGCAAACCAAGCCTCTTATTTTTTATACTAACACAGGTGTAAATTTGTGACTGGAGCTGGGATGATGTCATTGAACGTTATAATCCAACACAGGAAAGGGTTTGAAAGCGGTAAGACGTTATCTATTCACCCGTTTGTTTTTACAGCCGGCAGAATGAAGGGGTGAAGGAAGCCACTCCGCTCTGCTCTTAAAGCACCTTTCACACCAGACTGAGACCACCCTGCAGTGTCCTGGAGCTCTACATTTTTTTTATTTTTTTTTATGAACACCCTGGTTGGCAACAAATCTGTAAAACCTAATTTCAGTGTGAAGAAAATCATGTTCCAACTGCTCTCAGTTTTTGGGACCTGGGTTGATTACTGCTGGTTTTCTGCCCATCCGACCACAATTCCAGTCCCACTGGAATCACTTTTGTACTAAGATGTTTCCTGACAATCTTGGGAAAATTGCTAGGCTGTAAGTTTCTGTGTCCTTTCTCACCAAAAGTGTTGTGGAGGAGTATAAGTATAATTTATGTTTGCATCAGCTTTTCAGCAGAATGAGGGGATGCAGATGGGGTGGATTTCTGTGCAGCAATCTACACACCAACAGGAGTTTTCTTTTTGTGCAATAATCTTAATCTGAATATGTTTAAGAGTGCAAGACGAAGGAATAAATCAATGATACCAAATCTGAGTTTCACTGATCACTAAACACGTAACAAAAGAGTGATTTTTTTTATGAGCTCTTCTTCATTATATAAACATAAACTGCTCACAGCTTTTCCTCCTCCTCTGTTCTCATCACAAAAAAATCTTGCCAGATGTCAATATTTCCTTATCCGCCTTTCATTAGATAAATCTCATGTCTGTTTTACTTAGTCGGTCTTAGTGATTCTAGTTTATTAGGTTTCATTATTTTCTGTGTCTAGTTATTCCTTGTACTTTAATTATGTTGGTTATGTCTATTCACTCTTTAGTGTTATATTTATTTCTTCATCCCCTGCGGACTCTTATTTCTGGCCCCTGTGTTTTTGTTCTGCTCTGGCTCCCTGCGTTCTGCATGGATTTTTGTTTCAAGTTTTTTTCATTAAATCTTCAGTTTCTACTCACCATCTCAGCCATTTGGGTCCACAATCCATACACATCATGATACACAGTAAAGAATCAATAGTCTATGAATTGATTCTTGACTTTATGAATTTGAATTTATGACTCTGACTTGATCTCTTTCAGTTCACACATTTTTGCTTGGCCAAGATTGTTTAAGTCAATGCTAACAATGATGCATCATGGATTCTTTTCCTAAGGAGATCCACATCTGACTTCAGTATTGAAATAAGTTTCCTATCAACTAAATTATATGCCAGATTTGGAGTGGTGTGCACTTCTCCACAGGGAGAGCAGCATGCACTGATCTCTTTTCAGGGGGAGGCTGAGCATGGTGCTTTTTTTCTTCTGGCATTGCTAAAAGAATAAAAGGAGCAGCTTTTAGCCTTGGTATAAGGCCAGTGTATAGGGGTTTTATGCTGTTATTTGCTTTATTGAATCCTCAATCTCACAACAGTTCTTTTGCATGTTTAAAACAGGCAGAAAGCTTTCAAACTTCACCATGCATCATGGGGAGTGGTTTGTGTTCTTAATCCACCCTCACAACGCTCTGCCAATTTGTAAGAAGTTGAAAAGCAGCAACCTAAACCTTGAGTTAATCTTAATCAGTCATTACGTTGCCATAAATTACAATATTTACTGGGTAAGCAAACAAGTGTAAGCCAAGTGCCACTCACCGGTGTTTTCATCTGAAACTGAAGACATTTTTCTATGACAATACATCACAAGGATTTCTCTAAAAGTACTGCAGACGGAAAGAGCTAAAGAGATTTATCTTAAGAGATTTATCTTATCTTTTGGCAAACCAAATGAACTGCATGCATTCTGCTTTGTTTGGATCCTTTTGATTTTTGGTCTGATTTTTTTTTTTTTATTTAATCACAAAGTGTGCAAGTCATCCTCTCTAAAAATGATGAAGCACCGCTTTAACAGAATGGTGGAAGTCTATATCTATCCAATAATAGTGGTTGATTATTTTAACAAATGCTCCATTTTGAGAAGAAAACCTGATTGTCATGATGAGGCAGTTGACCCTAAAATGGAGGCAGCGTTGAAGACAGAGATGAGTTTGAGTATATTTAATAAAAGTAATACACATAGGTATGAGCAAAGTAAGAGGAATAGAGAAACAAAGGGGATATAATGGAAAAATAACAGGAGGCTAGAGGAAAGAGTGAGTGAAAGAGAGTTGGTAAAATACTGGAAGAGCGAATGTTGAAACAATAGACCAGGGCTGATTGGCTAACATGTTGCAGATGTGAGGGCAGCAAGCAGACAGCAGACTGAAGAAAGAAAGAGAGAGAGAATAGCACAAGGCGATCAGGGACATTAGACAAAGAAAATTAATCTAATTATAATAAAAAATAGCTAAACTAACAAATTTTTAGATCTACATGGCAGTCAGTGAGTCACTTCCTCAAGTGACCCAGTTGTTCTACCCCTCTCAACTATTTTTTCCCCTTGTAACCACTTGGCTTGTTTTATACTTGTCCTGTCCTTTCCATTCACTTACAGTGTTTCCTTTCTTTATCCTGGTAAAAAACAGCTCCTTGTGCTACACTCTGCTTCATCCACAGGGTTTGGACTCTTGGCTGTCAAGAAACGATGGTTTCCTGAAGGCGTGGACTGTGTTAACGTTTTGAATTTTGCCTAATCGCCAATGTTTGCCCATGATGTATGATGTCAATTCAATATTTGTATATGGGTTCACAGTTATAATTAATTGTGTTTGCCATAGTTATTATTATTTGCCTTGTTTTGTTTTACTTAGTTCAGTCTCTCAGTTTAGTTATCCTCTGACTGTATAGTCAGTATTTTGGTTTAGTCATTGTTTATAAGTACAGTTAAAGCCTTAAACTTCCGTTAGGTCCCTGAAATGCGTTTGCATGTTCACACAAAGTAGTCAGGCATCCCAGTATTTCTAAAAGCTTTGCAAATTTATGCATTTTTAGTTTTGTGTGCTAGAGATTTTGAAAAACATTCATTTCTATCCCTCCACTTCACAAGAAGTCAGTGCTTTCAGTGAAAAATGAGCACATATCAATTTAATTATTAAAAAAAACAACAACTTTTGAATATATTTTAATCTTGAATGATGACTGAGCTGTTATTTATTTACACATCTAGTCAAGTTTTTCCACAAATAAAAGTTTATTAACATTTGTATTTGTTAAGAAGAGCAAGCTAAGGATGGGCCGAGATGACAGATGTCTATCACAAGTTTTGTAGTCACCTCAGTATTAAAAACCTGACTGAGCTGCCATTTTTATACTCTGCTGTGAAATAAAGGATATGTTTTTCTCCTATTAAACAGACAGTCTGCTAAAATGAACATGAAAACACAGATGCGCACATGAAGTCTTTGCCAAAGCAATAATTTATCTGACAACTTCCTGTACAGTTGAGCTAACCATCAAACATCTGGCAGAGATGTTTGATGGTTAGCCAGATTTGGGTCATCAAGGCTGACCCAAATCTGCACACAATTTTCATTTCAATACAGTCTGAACTGCAATATGCAGTAGTGACGAATGAGTTTATACAGTGAAGCCTTGATGTGGTTTGTTGCTACACATAACTTGGTAATGAGAATGACACTTATTGTTGTATATTATTGGCATTTGTCACAAAATATGCGATCAGGAGGCTATTTCCAGGTTTGTAAAACTTAATATTTTACAGTTTAGAATCCTATATGAGCTATTAACATCATAAACCTGTTTAGCATTGCTTACATTAGCCTTTACGTATTCACTGTTTTCCTTAAGAGCAACAGTGTGAAGCTCAAAGGAATAAAACAAGAAGTAGCAAGAGCAACTTTGAAGTTATAGGTTGCAGCTTCCTGGTATATGTGCACTTCTTCCTTCATGTTCATGTTAAGTAACAATCTGAATGATCGGCCGACACACCTCTACAGACAGCGCAGCTCCTTTTTCTGAGAAGGTTCATAAAGCTTTCCTGATTTCTCAAATTTCAAACTAAAATGACAAGCCGCATCAGTCTTAGAAAACCGTATTTCAAAACGTTTCGCGATAAAGTCTTCACACCTGTCAAAATTGTAAAAATACGATTGGGTTGTTTGCACTATTCTTTGTAGAAATCTACAAACGGCTCAAGCCCCAGAAGGCCCCAGTGGCCCCCACAATAAACACACCCACACATTGTCTATCTGTGATCTGTAAAGATTAGGTCAACTTCAGCCCAACCTGCTCTCTGACTCATTGACAGAATATTCCATTTTTTCCTTCTCATTTCTTCTCTTTTCTCCCCAAGGTTTTAGCCATCCATTTTATTTAGTAATGGCTTGAAACAGCTGTCGGCTAACCCAGTTTCTTCTTAACAGAAGCTTCATAGCAGCAGTTCATCATTTCTTTACAGATGTGAATCCAGTATCTTTCATCTGTGAGAGACAGCGGCAGCAGCGCTTTACGCATTCTCCAAGAAAGAACTAATGAGTGGTGGTAAAACAAAGGAATGAAGCCCAGCATGGTAACTGGTGTGTCTGGAGCATTCATAACAATGCAGGCAGTGGTTACCTCACCCAAACTGCGGGGTCTTCCCTCTCTTTCCAACTACAGTCAAGCACGTAACTCCAGCCACCTGTGAAACTCATTAGCTCACACCAGATTGAATCCATATGAAGAGATGCACTCCAACAAATGGTGTGTCACATAAAATGGAAATCTTGGCATGAAACTCTGAACAGGAAAAAAAAAACCTGTTAAAAACTGTGAGAAACATAGCTGGACGGCTACTCATTGAAAAGAGAAGGAGTTTCAGTTTTTTTCATGGGGAAAATAAAAAGTTGCTTTTTTAAAGATAGGGTTAAGATCTGTGGAGATAAAGGCTGTAATACAGCAAGAAGATCTTATCTGTAGTCTTGAAAATTCTTCAGTGTTTCAGTAAGGCTGAATGAAGCTCTGCTAACATTTACTTTTCAGTTTGTGTTCAGACCATGCTGTTCATAATCACAGTGTTTAGTTTAGCTGCAGACCATTTGAAGACAGTTTGCTTTAGTAATGAATATCCAATTTGAATGAACCAAGATGATGATGGGTGTATGTAACCTCGAGCCTGGAATAATCAGACTATTCCTGCAATGCACAATGTTGCCAAATTAACATATACTGATATCAATTTGGTGGTTATATTTGTTTGTTTGTTTGGAAAATTGAAATGAATTCAAGTAGTTGTGCAGCCATGAACTGGGCCATTACCAATTTGACTGCAGACATTTGGGAAATACACCTAGTTTTCTGTGAAAATCTATTTTCAGCAAAAGCAGAGTCAGTGTGAATCTATGCACTTAAACGGGAAACATATGTTTACATCCCTACTGGCCTCCCTCCTGCTGAAAGAGAGAATTTAATCTCTCTTTTCTTCTTCATTTTATTTGTTGCAAACGTTTCACATACAGCAAGTATTTACTTTTCTCCTAATGAAGATTTGGGTGAAGAACATTCTTTGCAGAAGAGTCTAGAAATAACACCAGTATCTGGGATTTCTGCTTTAGCTCAGGATGTGACACGCCTGCACAGACTGTGGTTGGGAAAACAGACATCTGACTGCAGAAATAAAATCTTTTCACCCAAACATAATAGTTATCGGCTCAACTAACTATATCCTCAAATTACAATGAACAATAGGGAAAAAAAATGTATGCAGTTAAATATGAATCTACCCTTATGATTAGATTGTGTAAGAATGAAATGTAATGATTGGGTTATGTATTTTACATAATTAAATTTTAATGGGATAAAAACAAATGGAACTGAACTTGATGTTTTAAACTGATTTATAGTCGAGGTACATAAACTGTGTTGCATTATGCAACTTAAAGTGTGAGGGTGGAGCCTTTACACCATATGGAAACACAGTTAACAGAAGAATTGGCTCCACTAACTTTAACACAGCGGGGCCTTTACCAGTTAACAATTAAACAGATATTAAATTTGTTCTAAAGAGCAAACATACTCATATGGAAACAGTTTTGATTCTTTAAGACCTGAAATCCTGGCAGAAAATGATGAGCAAAAAGAGTATAATCCTCCTCTGAAAATGCTTTCATCAACATATGTTCATTAGCTGGAAGCTCGTTTTCTTTACAAACTAAAAAATTAATTTACAAAGCTAAAAGACTAAACGTTGTACCTTTAAATTACCCCTACCTCATCAGACTTTGTCATATTGTAGCCACAAACTTTCATGCAACCAACACAAAAAAGTCCATGATTGTGATGTATAAGTAGAAAATGATGCACTGATTTTAATGGTTTTCATTTGCAAATGAATAACTGAAAAGTGGGGAATGCATATACATTCAATTCCTTTGAATGCAGTCAATTCCTTTTTTTTTTTTTTTTTTACAGCTCCAAGTTTTCTGGAGTGCGTCTCTTCCAACTTTCCACATGACTGACATCTTTGTCATTTCTTTGCAAAGTTGCTCGAGCGTATCCAGACTTGATAACTAACATCTGTGAACATCAATCTTCAAGGTTTGCCACATTTTTCAAATCTCAATGAGATTTAGGTTTGGACTTTGACCGGGCCACACTGACACTTCCATAAGACTTTGCCTGGAGTGCCTCGTGTTTCAGCAGTAAGAGTAGAAAAGGTTGTAAGTTTGATTCCAGTTTCCCCCACTACATCTCAACATGCCCTGTAGGGAAAGCACTTGACCCCAAGTTGCCTACTGACTTGTGCATCGGTATAGAAATGTGTGAGGACTGTCCAGTTTCTGCTAAAGAAAAGTGCCGCATGATGACTCCATTTTACCTGGGTGATGGATTGTTCTGGGTCATGTGAGGTCTTGGTTAGTGTGAGAAGAAGCTAAATGGTGCAGAAAACATTACCGACTTCGCAATGGTAACTGAGGAGGAGACATTATTTACTCTTATTTTGGGGTCTCATCCAGAGAAGAGCTCAGATGGTAATGTTGCTCCATTAATCCCAGCTCCCACATCTTGAACACATCTGAATTGTGCTGACACTGACCACAACTCTAATGAGAACAGCTGCACTCAACAGTGCTTTCTGAGAGACTTCTCCACTCACGAAAACCCACATCTAGTCCTGATTTGCATATGAGAAGAAAATGTAATGTCAGATGTAAAGACAGCCTGAAACCATGAGCAGTCAATCAGAGTGCACTACACTAATGCTTGTCTCTTTGCCTCTTATTTTGTGGATTGATGTGACACCACAAGCATAGCTCTGTTCTTGTACGACTCATGAACAAACGAATCCTTTTCCAATTAGATGTATAGTTTTTCCACCTTATTTTCCACTTCAGTTTCAAAGCTTTCTCTCACCAATGGGCGCAGTTGCATGATTTATCAGCTCATATAAAACAGGATAACACATTCAGTCTGCAGAGAAGGCCACATTTATTGGAAGTGGACCTCTTCCTATAATATTTACTTTGATGTATCCCATCGTAACGATTAAATTAGTAAACAGGATTTAAAGTTCGAATGATTCCGACAAGGCACAATAAGGCCAAAAGTTTGTAAAAAAAGAAGAGAAATAACTAACAAAGCCTTATTCCTCTGGCGATTTAAGACATTATTTATGCTTATAACGTGCAGGAAACATTGGGTGGATGAGTTAAATCAGTTTTTGCATATTTTTTGCATGTATTAATTTTTTTTCTATCATAATGCTTGTTATTTCTACTTTTCAGGACAAACATAAGTTTTATTAAAGAGCCAATATCTGCAGAAAATTCAAATTATTCAGTCTTTTATGGAAATTATGCATCAGTACAAACATTTTGATTTATATTTTTAAATTGAGATAGGGAGTGTTCTAAAATGATTTGTGTAATTATGATGATGTGTATCGTTTCTTCTGGGCTGTGCTTGCTGTTGCTTCCCAGAAATCAGATATTTGGGGATTTTAAAGTAAACAGCTTGTTTTGGAGAAAACAATCAAACAACAGTTTGTTTATATTTTAGTTCATGTGTTACAACACATACTGCGTAAACATACAATTAAGAGATCTCTGATTTTTTTGTTTTTGCCCATCTCCAAAGAAATGTTTGAATCCAGCGAGATGAACCCACAAAGCTGCCAGCCAACATTTGTGTGCCCACAAAACAAATCTGTTTAACTGCACTGCTTGTTGACACAAACAGTGAATCAGAGAATCACATGGAAAAAATTAGTTTATGGTTAAGACAAGACGACGTCACAAAGATGTGCTGCTGAAGCTCAACCTTAGCCTCAAAATAAGGAAGAATTGAGACTTAAATAATAATGTTCAGTAATGTTACATTCAACGTGTCCAAAGATGATAGAAATGCCTTGTTAATGACGGCTGTGTGGATGAAAATATCTGATGCAAGGGGCCATATAAATCTTTGTTGAAGCCGTTTAGTACAACCAAGGTATGCAAAATACCATCTGTGAACCAACACACACGATGCAGAAGACCACAATGGATGCCGTGCTTCAATCTGCATAGCCTCTCCAAAATAACAATACTTTGGCCCCATGTCTTGGTGGCTACTTCCAGCAGAACAATGCACCTTGCCACAAACTCCTAATGATCTCAACTTGGTTGCTTGAACATGAGAGACCTGAATTCAACAGAGCTGTATTCTGCTTGAATGGAAGGACAATACAGATGTTTTGGCTGCACATGGACGTCTTATTCACAGGAATAAGACATCCATGTGTTTGAGGACAGTCTCCAACATCTTGACTTGGAAAGCATAGTGCTAGCAATGTGCTAGCAATGTGCTGGACTTTGCTCATCATGCTTGTGTAGTCAAGTTTCTTGCATTTTCTTTGGTTTCTTACAAGTAGTAACCTGTTATATTTTGTATACTTTTTTTGAGTAATTCTTACATCTGGTTGTGTTCTGTTTGTGGAGTATTTATTAGCTTCTGATCTGTGTCTAGTTTGATTTTTTTTATGGTCTCTGTCCTTTGCACTCTGGCTGCTTCCCCTCAGCAAATTAGTCTCATCTGGTTTTTGTTCGAGTCATCCATTGTCCTCGGTATTTTTATTTTTTTTTTACTGATTAATTAGTGACTGGTGGTTCATCTGCTTGATACTATTCAACTCTGCTCAGGTTAATAGTATAAAGCAGAGAAATCAATAAAAAATAAATAAAATTTTCTGGGTTAGAGAGAATTTTTAAAATGCTTTTTACCTTAAAACGAATGAAGGACAGTTTTCTAATACATTTAGATGGAATTAAACAATTTTCAGACTAAGGTAAAAACAAGCCAACAAAAAACAGCTGCTTAATTATTTTGTTGGCTTGTTTACTCCAGTTTCTAAACACAATGGATAAACTGGATAAACAACTGGATAAACAACTTCTCGTACTGACACAACGTCACCATCCCCACTCCAACTGTGAACTTTAGTAATAACTTGTCTGGAGCAAATTATGTGAGAGGATGTTCAGCTTCATATAGTTCAGCTGTTGCAGACTGTCCTCATTTAGCTAACGATGCCCATCGGGGCACTTTTAGTATTCATCCTAGCATTGCAGCTGCAGAGCTCTGGAGAAGTTTGATTAATCAAAACTCTATAAAATTATATTTTATAAGGTGAGACAATACAAATTAGAGACAACAATAAGAAAATACACCTTCAGACTTTTCAGACCTCAAATAAAGCAAAGAAAACAAGTTCATATTCATTTGGAAACAACAATATTAACGTTTTAACTCAGGAAGAGTTCAGAAATCAATATTTGGTGGAATAACCAGGAGGTTTTCAACGGGGTTCAGTGCAGTGGTCTTTTAATTTTCTTTTAGAGCTGCATATGATACATAGCATTACGACCCCTGAGCTAGTATCCAGCAGATCCCTCTCCAGCCATTGTCTTCCACCTCCCATCAGTTGTGCTACCAGAGTATGAAACATAGGAAACACAAGCATCCGTCTAATCAGTGAATTTCATGGGGGAATCATAATGTTCCCCCCTCAGGTTCTGGATCTATACCTGGTTCTCATCTGTGAGATATACTAGACAACCTCAGCTGTTCCAACAACGCCAGCTAAATCCTTTCAGGTGTTGAGGAGCAGACACTTTCCTCCAGGATTTATAATAAAGCTCCTCACTCCATCTCTAAGCAATAGACCCACCACCCTATGGCTGAAGCTAATTTTAGCCTTGTATCTGAGATAAAAGTAGTTCTTATCCATCATCTGATAGCTGCAGCTTCGACATATTTGAATCGCCAGATTGCTAGCTTTCCACCAACATTGCAGTGGACAAAGTCCACTCTCCTGGTTCTGAAACTCCTGGACTTGTAGCATAGACTGACTGCCAAAAATCTGGAGGGAACAGTCCTCCTTGTTCTGTTTTAGAACCATGACCTGAGGCACTCATTTAAGGTGAGTGGTGCTCATCCTCATCCTTGTAACAATAGACGAGTGCTGTCTCCCAGTGAGATATTAACTTGTCCTTTAAAGTGTTTGATTTGGGCAGAGGAATCAGGTTTTCCAAGTAGAAGTTGGTAAAATACCAAAAGCTAGAGTCATAAATTATGTCTCCCGTTGATCATAATGTCATGTCCTATTAGTCCAGGTCAATATGCATATCTGTACTGCATTAGAATTGAATGAGTGATTTGTGGTATACATCTTCAAATTTTTAAAAAAATTAAACTTTAATATCAGTGAGACAAACAACCATCATCAGATCTCATCTTTTTTTTTTTTTTAGAAAGACATTCTGTTCTCTCTTTCTGGGAACAGTCCCTGCATATCAGAACAACATGGCCAACGCAGAACACTGTCACATGAAACTCACAATCAATGATTTATTATGCCTGTTGCGATTCATGTGCCAGTGTGTCAGTATTTAAGACACATACATTCAGCTGTCCTTAATCAATAACACATGTGCATGGAAAAAGATATAGGACAATATGTCACAGTTAACCTCTAATATGTGCGCAGAAAAACCCCAGGATATGAGACCACCGACATTGAACATACATTGTGCTTAAGTGGAAACACCTGATGTTTTTTGAAAAAAGGTTTTATGAGAGAGCAAGAGAGGTAGAGGATGTGTTTGGAGAGGAAGAGAGAATACGGTGTAAACAAAAAAGACATTCTGACCATTGCAACTCACCACATGGTTGTCCAGTAAAACAGCGTGATGCAATGAGGCTAATAACTCACTCATACCCATCACTGCTTTTTCCCCAAATGTCTAAACCCCCAGCAAGTTTAGACCATTATAGAATCTACTTTCTTATCATATGCCTTTGTAAATCTAAATTCTTTGCATGTAGATAACACACATAAAAATGTTAGGGCCTCAGTTATTTTCTAGCCTCCAAAGAGGCTCTGACATAAATCAACATGCCGTCCATCTGGAGAGGAGAGTGGCTTTAATTAGAACCAAAAAGCTAGAAGGCTGCCAGTGTTGTCTACTCTTGTTCACCACATCTTGGCGCCTGTGAGCTGACCACAGCCTGCAATTTGTGTTTCATCTGAAGCATCAGAGTGAGAGAAGAAACACTGCTTGGGGCATGTCACATACGGGAATTATGAAAGCACTCAAGAAATCCAATTTATACAGAGAGATCACAGTTAACATTTTGGTGAGGTAGATGTATTGGCTTTGAAATAAAATCATAACTGCCAGTATAGTCGATGAGTCAAACTAAGTACGCCCCATGAGTCTGTACTTTGACATAGTCATTATTCGGTCATGTATTTGCCATTTAAATTTTTCCCCTCTCTTTTTTGTAATGTTTCAGTTCTGAGGTATAAAAGCAATTATTTATGTATGGCCTTTAACTGGACCATTCTGACACCTCTATTATTTTTGTTTTTGGCAATTGTGGTAGCCTGCTGTTGAGTTTAGGACTGTTGTTTTAATTATGGATCGATACTAGCCTAGTATCAGCTGCATATCCAGAAATGTTAATCGTTAATCATCATTCCACCACTGCCATGTTGGACATTTGGTAGGTTATGACAAGTTTTGTTCTATGTTTCTCTTCATGCACCATTAGTTTGGTCTTCCAAGTGACATTATTTTAAAAAATGCTTCTCAATACAACCCTACAATACCTAATGCATGATGCATTCTCACTGATAAGGAGACATTCTACTGGGTGGAGAACAATAGGTGCCTGCCATGCATTGCATGTGAGAGCAGTGACTGCCTTGCTTTGCTATGGGCAGCCCCCAATAATCAGCAGAAGGTCAAGACAGCAAGTTTCCACTTGAATCATTGGGTCACCTGAGTACATAACTTAAGGGCTTTCCGATGAAACTAGTAGTGAGAAGTAAAACTAACATGGACTTTGGCTCCTATTGCAGCCAGTAGGGTTAGTTCCTGCACTGCAGAGCGTTCTACATAATGGATGTCAAAGCCGAGGCCTGAAGGTTGACCTCTTGCTCCAAAAGGTGTAGCAGTTTTAAATCAAATCATCTCTGCACAGAGTTCCTGCCCAGTCCATCAGTGACTTTGTGTCAACACAGACATGCTGATGCTTGTGTTTTGTCTCTCTTGGTTTGTTTCCAAGTCATGTCCTTGTATTACAAAAAGAAACACAGCAACCTTTTGGAAAACTGTTTGCCTACGATGAAGTATGACATTGTTTCATAGAACACTGTTGTGATGTTGTTCGTACAATACAAATACATTTACGGACAAAATTATTCAAATAATACCTTCAAAAAGACACAGACAACCATTGTTTGTTTTTGTTTTCGAAAAACCCTCAAATATATATATTTTTCTTACTTTCTTCAAATTCTGAGCTTCATGTAAATTTCCTTGGCATTGATGGACTTGAACTGCATGACTTGGGTCAAACGTTTCAGGTTTCCGTCTACAATCTTTTCACAGCAGTTTGCTGAAGTTCTGGCCCGTTCCTTCAGACAGAACCGGTGTAACTGAGAAATAGCTAAAATAAGCATTTTAGCTATTTTAGCATGTTTAGAATAGGAAATGGAGGAAGTGAATGTAAGGCAACATGCTAGTGATACCCCACATGCTACTCACAGGATTCATGCTAACATTTATGCATTAATTTTAACATACTGAATATTGCAACATTCTTGTGATTCTCCACATGCTACTTTGCAATTTTTTTAGCTAAGCTTAGCATTGACTCTTAATTTTTAGCATCAGAACGCTGTGTCCAAACCGACCGGCACACTTTGGCAGGCCCTGGTTAAATTTCTCCAGGAATTGTCTAGTTACTGTTTATCCTGTAATTTAGTCAATAAATGGAAAAACAAATTGCCTCCCTGAAAGGTAGCTGCAGCATTCAGGAATGTTCTACTCATTAGACTGATCAAGTCAGATTTGCACTTAAACTATATGAAAATGTAGCACTGAGATTAACTAAAGAGCATAACTGTGATGTTGCAGTTAATCCAAATCAGAATAACTATCATCAGTGTTGTTCACCCAAAAGAGTGCATTGATGGGGAACTTCGACAACTAATCATGGCAACATTGAACAATGCTTAATTCTCAATGTTTCCCCTTATTTTTATTTTTTTTTATTTTTCACATTCCATCAAGAGAAGCAAACATAGATTAATGGGAGCAACTTTATGCTGTTTAATCAAATAAAATGGGAGAGACAGCAGCTTAAATGAACTGAATAAAACAACATGGCAGTTATTTGGGGATGCAGTGAATACATTAAGGAAAATTACTTTTAACATACCTGAGGTTTCCAGCATTTACAGCTGATCTGATCCAGCTGACACTTAACTACTTGGTTGCATTTTGTTAGACATGAAACTATGAAACTAGATGGTGCATATAATTCTAGATTTCTGAAACTGTGAAACGGCAAAGTACATGCTCTGCAAGTAACTCTAGAAAAGAAAAGGTATAATGAAGAAATTGTACATCACTGTTAGACCAGCTTACCCATTATTGTACTTTATTGTGCATTTTATGAACAGGTATTTATATCAGCGTTTAATGTGTTACGACCATATGTACATCACTTTCCTAGTCAACGCAATAGTTCATTTTAACGACCAGAACTTAAATGGGATTTTTCTTGTAAACTCTCCAATATTTGAAAGTGATTCATTGTTTAATTTAAGCTTAAAATGCAAACGTTAACTAATATCGGTTGGGACTCTTATATAAAACATTAAAGCTCGGACTACGATGTCACACTTGGCTTTTAATTATCCAGCAGCAGGAATACGTGCAAACCCTTCCTGACTAGTTTAGCCGCTGGTGTTTAATAGCAAAATCAGCCACCACCCTGGAAGCCATTTCCTGAACTACCTCCATGACAGACGGAGGTGTGAAAAAGCTGCTGGCAAAACCTCTCACTGCCTGACGTGTCAAGGACAAAACCATTCGAATTAAATTCAAAGCCACACATACAAACACACCTGAAGCCCCATTACTTTGCAGCAACATGAAGGTGATTTGACAGCACTTTACTGAATTAATTTTAAATGTTATGACTTTTTAAAATAATATTTAATCTTTTCACACAGTTAAACACACCCTCCATCCCTTTCACTTTTCTCCTATTGGTAGAAAGAAAAGAGGAAGTTGTGGGAAATGTGAACAAACTGACAGACATCAGAGCTGAATGTGGAGAGTGCAAAAGTTAGAATATAACGCATATTTCTAAGCTCACACAATTTAAAATTTTGTCCAAATGATTAGTATTTATTATATCACATATTTGATCAATTATTAGATATATTGATCAGCTGGGCACTTCTGACATTTGTACATGAGATGTTAGGATGTCAGGGTTTCCCCCAGTGTATTTTAAGCCTGGCGGGCCACCAGGCTTTACTTGTGCCCCCACGAGGTTAATCACTGCTTATTTATTTAAGTCTTTTTTAAATGTTTGCTTTTTTTTAAACATACCTGAAATTTCCAGAAATAACACAAGATTATTAATTGACATTTAAAATTTTTTTTGTCAACTTTAAACATTTTTTAACTCCAAAACATGACATGCCGCTAGATGAATGACTGCCCAAGCACCAACCACCGGGTTTGGCACGTTTTTTGGGGGGAAACTCTGGATGTAAAGAATGTGCATAATTAGAAGCCATGTTTTTTAGTGTATGTAATCACTGCAGAGACACCAAACACATGTATACCAGAAAACTAAATGCTTCTTGAGTGTGAAATTAGCAGCCTTCTGTGTTTTAACTAACCACTAAGCAGATTACTTAAAAAGTAACAACACATTTTCTGTGCAGTGTTCAGCCTATAGTGCATTCTTTAAACATGTTGTTTTAATGAATCTTAGTATGTTGTGCATCCTTTGTATTATTGTTTCTTTATCAGTTGGCTCATTAATCTACTACAGTAATTCAGATGTAATCACTGGTCTAAACCCTACAAAACCATAAATCTTCAGCCAACTTTGTTTCACGCAAGACATTTGTTTCCATATGAAAATATAAACCACATGTAATATTGGCCTTATAAAGTCAACGCTTGGAGCAAGTTAAACAAACACCGTTTCACTCCTTAGGCCCTAAATACTGGGCACAATATTGTAGTGATGCATGTTGTGGTTTGATGGGCCCATTAAAGAACCAACCCTATAAACTTAAACGTGCTGATAAAAAAAAAAAAAAAAAAATGTTATACTTTGTTATGCTGGAGGGAAAAAGTAGTACAACAGCAATCTTTGCACTCAACAGTCATAGCCATAAAAGGATATCTAAGTCTGCAGTGATTGAAAGCACCTGGGTGTGTTTGCAGCAGACACAGGCCGTCCAACAGTTCAGAGAAACTTAGGTGTAGATTACACATGGATGGGGGATCTGCACTGGATGTAGTCTGGTGTTCTCATATAAATGTTGAGAATTTATTTTGTTTGTCATCCAAGGTTTTGTCTGTGTTTAGAAAAATGAGAACAGTAATGTTAGTAAAAAAGAAAAGAAAAAAACCATCTCTAACTCATGTGAATAGCACAGGTCTTTGCTCACACCTGGTCTGGATTGTATGTTTTTTTCTGTTCTTTTCAATTTAGTAAGACACAATAAAGGACATTTTACAGAATTCTGAACAGCTAGCTATTGAGGAAATGTATCCAGGTTTACAACTATAGAAAGACTGTAGCACCACAAAAAATGTTTGAGAGTTCATGTCTGATTCCATTGTTTTATTTCTGAGTAGCAAGTGATGCAATACAAAACAAGTATCTTTGGTTTAATCATGAAACAAAGTACATCTGCTAAAAAGCATTTTGTAGCTGAGGAAAAAGTTACAAAATGCAGCTTACTACCAAACATGAGCAGCAGGATTCTGGATCAGCCGATTGATTTTTATAGGCATACCTTTTTTACTCAGGTTTAATTTTACCAAAGATAAATGTATAGATGAGTTCAATCTATATCTTCATCTTCAATCTAAATTAAAGGACATGAATCCTTTAATTCTGGAAATATTATTTAAGTAATAGAAGGCTGACTTTGTAATTTTCTTTATGTGTGCCTGAAGGACTCCATCACTGCACTTAAATTTTGGTCCTAGTTTCTAGATGTAATAAATGAAACTCTGGATCAGTCCTCTTTAGATTCGAAAATCTAAAAACTAAAACTTTAATACAGAGCACATTAATACGTGTTAACTGGGGAAAAAAGGCAAGCTAACGTGGATCTGACATATGACTATATGAGCTATAAGCTGGGGACCCAGAGACTTTGATTGAAACAAACACTTCACTGCATGACAGAAATACAAAATAACAGAGTCGTCATGAGTCGAAGCTTCGACGCAACAAAGACACAAAACTCCAAACTCAGCGATGAGAAAAACAGACAACAAATTTAAACCAAACACAGAACATATCTAAAAACAGAAAACAAATCCACACAATATGTTCTCTCCTGGGTTGCTTCATTTTCTAACGATCTTGGAACCTAAAATAATCCAAAGGTAATCACAAAGACAAACAAAGAAACTATGTTTGAAAGTTTGTGACAAGACTTCAGAATCTGTTTACAGACAGAGCATACCAGTTCAATATGATCAATAAGCTTTGGCCTCCAGCTCTGGAAAGTTATGCACCATTTTGTGTTGGTCCTTAAATGAATCAAATATAAAGAAATTGTGATTGTACTATGACAAAATGTGAAAAGGCTCAAGAGATAGACCACTTTTACAATCCTCTGCATATTATTTATTTTTCCAATTGACTCTTTGGCAGTCCCATTGTTGTTCTAGTTGCTTGTCTCAGAGTTTCTTTCTGTTTCACCACACAAGTTCTGGTTTTCATTTTCCACCATAGAGTTTGGGATATATTGGTTTGGATGTCTTGCTTAGCAGTGCGGATGTTTTCTTGCTTTTAAATATAAAAACTATTTATTTTTGCTCCGTGCTTGAAACTTTCTCTTTCTTTTGAATAATTTTTTGCACACAAACAAAACCATGTTCCTGCATATTGTTTTGAAAAAGTCAATGAAATTAGATAAAGAAGAAAAAACCCAAAATGTGTGTTTGTGTGGGATTCCAGGAATAAGCCACCTACAAGACGACCAGCATCATACCTTAACTTCAAAGTCCAGAGTGCCTGGTTGGGGCTAGTTTTTTATTTGTAAAGTGAAACGGGGACTTATAAAACTGCACCAGCCTTTTATAGTGTTACTTAAGCTGTTCAGCTGGCCTTCTTCATAAAATAGCAGTCTGGCTACGTATGTTGATTAATGAATGTTGTACTATGTCATAAGGTCAACTTTGTACCAAATATTTTAAGTTTCACATTACAGTGTGATCCATCATTTATGTATTATAAGGGCACTGTAAAAAATAGATGTAATTGTTGATTGAACTAGGTTTCAAATGGTGTCAAAATCCATTTCCTTTGTGGAGATATTGAAGTATAAATACCTCTGCAATGTGTTTTGACCATTCAGTCTGTCCTGTTCAAACTTAACTTTCTCATAAACTAGGTGACGTCAACAAAGAAAAATCTTCCCACATTATGTCTAAAGCATTGACGGCATCCATGTTCAAAATTTCTTTATTTGAGTCACATCTACTGAACATCACCACTGCTAAACATCTCTGGGGAAAATGGCAGTAAAGAGTGAGCTAATCTACTGAATCTGATGTTGTGTTGCTCAGTTATTATCTTGTTATTGTTTCAGGTCGATGGGTGCTGTGCGTCAGTCCCAAGTTCTCTCGACGTTTACCCACAGCCTCACAGTGATGGAGTCAGCACTACATCCTCAGCAGACCCGCCACTCCCCTTAATTTCATGACTTGGCAGAAAAACAACAATCAAAGCAGGAAAACCAAACAAGCTCTCTTGAGTATTCTGGTATCCATGACAAACCCCAAATGGAGGTTCCCTTCCCAAACATACTCTTGGAAAGTATAGAGGAAAGTCATCTGCTCTTCTAGTTTTGTAACGGAGCCAGCAACCTGACTAACTGCACCTCTGAGTAAATGCATGTACATGTACTGTACTGGTATTACAGTTAAGCCCTTTAGTCTGTTATAAGGAGATTGTAGCTGCTTGATGTCAAATGACTCTGTATATTAGGTTTATTTCTCAGGAACTGCCTTATTATGCTGTTGGCAAGATCTAAAAACTGACAGTATCTCTTTCAACGTCTTAAGTGGAAATAAAACTGAAGATTTAATTATAACTCAACACATTATCTTTAAAGGTTAGACAGCTTATTATTTTTTGCAACTTTTTTCAGCTGATATGCCTACAGTAGTTATATTCATCTAAGAACTTGAAAAACACTGATGATGTTACAGATAAAACAACAAACCCAAACGTCATTGCTTCTCCAAACAAAAAAGTGATGATTGCAAAGTCTCCAACCAAAATTTTATTTTATTAGGCTTTTATTTGTGTCATATTTAGTGCATGGAGGACGAAGAAAGTTAATTTCTATCAAAAGGCAGAAGCTTGTTAACCTAATAAACCAGAATTATTTTTTCAAGCAGCACAAGCTAATTTACAATTCCACTGTTAATCTGTGTTAATCTGCCCCTCCACTGTCTATACCCACTTTTTCCTTGCAGGATTATGCGGGAAATAGTGGCCATTGGGCAAGATTTGGGAAACATAAACAATTGCACGTCCAACGCACTCCAACTCCTCAGTCTCCCTCATACCCCCCAAAGAAAAACCACATTCCCACACACAGACATACGCACGCAACTATGAACAATTCAGAGTACCTGGAGGTAGCCCATGCAAGCACAGCTTTTCTCAAAACTTGTTAACAGGGTTTTTCATTTGAGTGATTCCTTAAAGTTCTGAAATGTTGAATTATTTAGGTCTTTAGCTCAAAAAGCACATAAACATAAAAAGTTCATTTTGGCTCTCCTTTTTATGAGAAAAGTACACTATGTACATCCTGCTCAGTCTGAATCTAAAGGCACTAAAGGCTCATTTATCAGTCCCAGCTGCACCTCTTTTACATTGACAGTAATCTGAAAAAAGTTTGAAGTTTCACATGGTCCTGGTAACCTTTCTGCTATAATCACAAACAGATACTTTGTCTCTGTGCCAAGAACACTAATCATACTAGTGAGTTTTACAGCAGTACACACCATTTGCTAAGCAATAAAAACACGTTATATGTTGCATAGATTTTTAAACAACTGAAATGTTGCTTGGTTGCTTGGGTGTTTAAAATGTTATTTGTTTCCTCTGCTGGACCCTACAAGAGGAACAGGGAAGTAATCTAATATGAGACTTAATAATTTATTACACATTGCATTTCAAGTAGTCAGAAGTTAACAACAAAATTTGAATTGGGATTTTATATGATAACAGAAAGCAAAGTATTGACCCTTTGCTATGACCCTTTATTAAATGATTAAAGTCATTTAATCATTAGAGGCGCCATGACAGACGTCAGAAGTGAGGGACAGGAGTCTTGAACAGAACGACAGAAATTGTTTATTCTATTTGTTTTTGCCAGTTTATTCCCTGCATTTACTTTTTTGAATCAAGTTAATTTGTCTGTGACCCCAACCAGGTGTGTTTCACCTGGTTGGGGTCACAGACAGAACAGCTAGCTTAGAAACAGACCTAAACTTCCTCCCTCCTGAAGTGTTGATCAAATCACCGCCTTTGCTTTAATTCACAAGATTTATATCACCAGGTCATTAACAACGTTTCCACTTCCACCGGAGCAGCATTAAAACGTACAAAAGACAGATGCTAACCAGTTTTTTCCATACATGCTAGGCTACATGGCGTTGTAGGATTGACTCCATAGTTACGGTTAGACCCGCACCGTCTCCATAATGCAGTAGTTGATATCTTTCTAATCATACTTACTTATAAAGTATATGAACCTTAGTTTTCTTACGTTGTAAAAAGTGTTTGCTGCAAGTCCGCGTCCACACCGAGGGCTCACAGTCATTGTGGTTGTCAGCTGCTGTATATTGTTGCCATATCTTTCCTCATTAAAAGTTATACAATAAAATTACATTCTGGTTTCTGTCCTTGTCGGTTTGTACAGCCAACCGCGCAGCATCCTACGACCATTTATACAGTGAAACTAACTAAATAGAGGCGATATTAGGTTACAGACGTATGTTTTTTGACAGGCTTTAAAGGAGCGCTTTGGTTGTCATGACGTCCATCTTGGCGGAGTGGGTGGAGTTCTGGAGAGCGTGACGTCACGTGCAAAGGGTCAATTGTTGTGAGCTCTCGTTTCTTGTAATTCTTTTTAGTGAACTAGTTGGCCATTATAAATATAATGGGCAAGTAATTCAGTAAATGAATAATCGCTAAGTGGAGTATAAACACCACTGGAGCAAGAATTAAGCCAAAACTGTACAAAAAAAATATGTACATTTTGTATTTAAGATGAAAAATCTTCTTTTTCTTTACAGATGTACAAATGTTGTCTCAAAAAGTTAATTTAGTCCATGCATACAGACAGATTCAAAGTCAACCCATTTATTTGATCCTAGCGATCAAAGCATGCAGTCAGATTCAAAATTCAAAATGGTGAAAAGTTTTCTGTCGACAGAAACCCAGCCGATTGTTCAACTCACTGACTTGCAGCATTCCTCAAGTCAGTGGGACTGGGAAGTCTAAACAGGGCTAGGAAAAAGTTTTAAAAAATTATATATTATCAAACTGACACTTATTCTTAATTTTAGCTAATTTTTGTGCCAGCTTTCATAAAAGAAAATGCAGCTATGATGGTACTAAAAACTGTTCAAGATTTCAAAAGTGTATGTTTGGCTGCTGTTATCTGAGTGAACAAGACAGCATGTTTCTGGCTTTATGACTTTCACATGTTGAAAAATCAAACACAGATATGGAACTGATTCAAACCTTGTCAAGAGGCGGAACGTAAGCCAGCTTTCCCACGTGAACAGTGTGCATACGTATATCTATACAGCAGTTTCCCAGAGATCATAATCCAATCAGGTGGCTGTCAAATTGTCAGGGACACCTAGAAAATGAAGAGCAGCTGACATCATGCAGCGGCATGGTAACAAAGCTCCATGCCGCTCTTGTTTTCATTTGCATTGACTCATGGCTTTCAATTGCAACTGCACTGAGATGTGGCAGAGAGCAAGTTTCCAAGAACAAGACATGTTCCAGGAAGTCCCTGTGTGTGGAGCCAAGAGTTAATGGAAACCCTTCGACTCAACCGGAGATTCAGTGGAGGAGGTGATACGAGTCTTCTCTTCATCATCCTGTCCTGAGATGAATGTGATCTCATTGTAAATTCACTAAAATAAAAAAAAACAAACAACAAAATAAAAAGTAGGTTACATTAATCTAATGGGAAGGCTCAAGTTGGCCAAGAGCCGTAAATCACAAATGAATTTCTAGTTTTGTAACAAGACAAATTCCCTCCAAAAATACATGGAAAGAAATACAAATTGACAAGAAATGCAGATATCAACTAAAATATTTAAAGAATTTGAATGTGTGAAGCTTTAAAACTTTCTTTGATACATGTTCTTTTAATTATGCATCTACTTTTTGCATAAAAACAGGCTTAAATTTAATAACACTACTACTACTACCAATAATAATAATAATAGTAATGTAAACAGTCACAACTTTGTCGTGGATATAAGATTTTATGTGATCTATCAAAATTTTACTCAAAAAAACAAAAACTGCATTTGCCATTCTTACGTTTAACAAATGCATCAGTGCTTTAGTATTTACATTATCCTGTACATTTTAAAATAGTTTTTAGTCTATTTTGGGGCTGGTAAATGATGAATTCTTCATATTTCTGGGGCATGAAATGTACAGCAGTAACAAAAACGTTTATCAACTCAACACGCTACAAAATATTGATAAATTAAGTTGTGTTTGCTTATTATTGGGACGCTAGATATTTGTTCTGCATTATTCAGCGTTCTGTCTTGTACTAATGGCACACTGTTTCTGATCTTGCCATGTACAGTATGCTGGCATACTGGATTTATTTGACTATATTTGTGTATAGTAGTTTTCCGTCAACTACTATACACTCCTGTACTTCTCTAAATGATCTAATAGACAACTTTAATTTTAAAATTGAGAAGGTCATTGATACTATTGCTCCTGTTATTACAAAAGTAATTTCTGGAAAACGTAAACCACCTTGGAGAAATTTTGAGTCAGTTAGAAAAGGGAAAAAAGAATGCAGGAAAGCAGAACGTCGGTGGCGTAAAACTAAGCTGCAAACCCATTTAGATATTTATAAAAATAAACTCAAAATGTTTAATTTTGAATTGAGAAATGCAAGAGAGTTTTTTTCTCTAATATCATTTCTACCTCTATTAACAACTCGCGTGTTTTGTTTTCGATTGTTGACAGATTGACAAATCCACCTTCTTCAGTTAACCGTGAATTTCTCTCCTCTGAGGCCTGTGACAAATTTGCTGCATTTTTCATAAATAAAACGGTGAAAATAAGGGAGAAAGTAAACTACTCTGCATCTGCTGTGAGGAAACAACTTACTATGTTTTCCATCAAACAGGACTTACCTATGATGACCCACTTTAACCTGGTCACTCAAAAAGATTTGAGTTACACTTTACATCAAATGAATTCTTCAACCTGTTCCCTTGACATCATACCTACTAGGTTATTCCTAAAGGTATCAGATGTTCTTACTCAGGATCTTTTACAAATAATCAATAAGTCACTCTCCTCTGGAGTTGTTCCTCAGGCTTTAAAGACTGCGGTAGTTAAACCACTTCTCAAAAAACATAATCTGGACTCATCGATTCTAAGCAATTATCGACCAATATCAAACTTACCTTTTTTGGCTAAAATAATAGAAAAAATTGTTTTTCAACAGATTAATGGCTTTTTAGCTCTGAACAACTGTTTTGATGTCCATCAATCAGGCTTTCGTCAATATCATAGCACAGAAACTGCTCTTGTGAAAATACTCAATGACCTCCGTCTAAACAATGATCGTAATAAAATCTCAATACTAGTTCTACTTGACTTGAGTGCTGCATTCGACACAGTTGATCATGATATTCTACTATCTCGATTAGAAAATTGGGTTGGCATTTCTGGGGTGGTACTCAGCTGGCTTAAATCCTACCTGTCCAACAGAACCTTTTATGTTTCCATAGGCAGCTTTAAATCCAAGGTAAATAAAATTACCTATGGAGTTCCCCAAGGGTCCATCCTGGGGCCACTTCTTTTTAATATTTACATGCTCCCATTAATTCAAATTATAAGAAATAATAATATAGAATACCACAACTACGCTGACGATACACAACTGTACATTAGTCTTTCACCAGGAGATTACAATCAGGTTCAAAGTACTCACTAAATGTATTGAGGAGATTAATATCTGGATGAGCCATAACTTTCTTCAACTAAATCAAGACAAAACTGAAATATTAGTATTAGGACCAAAAGAGCACAGACTGAAAACAATCACCTACCTTCATTCAGTCGGTTTAAAATGCTCTGACAAAGCCAAGAATCTAGGGGTGATCATTGATCCTGATTTGAATTTCAATTATCACATCAAAACTATTATAAAAACATCATACTATCACCTTAAAAAATATTGCTAAAATCAGACGACTCATGTCCGTACAGGACTCTGAGAAACTAATTCATGCCTTTGTTTTTAGCAGACTCGATTATTGCAATGCCATTTTTACTGGATTATCTAAAAAAAGCATTAAGACAGCTCCAGCTCCTACAAAATGCTGCTGCAAGAGTCCTTACTGATACAAAAAGAGATCAGCACATCAGTCCAGTTCTCAGATCTCTGCACTGGCTGCCTGTTGCTCAAAGAATTGACTTTAAAATTTCCTTAATAGTTTATAAAGCACTTCATAATAGAAATCCAAACTACATTTCCGGTCTTCTGCAGCCCCTACGTACCACTCAGACCGTTAAGATCATCAGAATCAAACCTATTAACTATACCGAGAGTCAGAACTAAACATGGTGAAGCAGCTTTTTAGTTTTTATGCTCCAACACTATGGAATAAACTTCCTGCTCATTGTAAGTCTGCCCCTACCTTGAGTTTATTTAAAACAAGGTTAAAAACTTTCTTATTTGAAGTTGTCTATTCTTAATTTTTTAATCCCACTCACTATAATTACAAGTTTCATATTTACTTTGTCTATTTTCCTAACAGTATGTAGTTTTATTTTTCTTGTAAAAGCACTTTGAATTGTCTTTGGCTGAAAGGTGCTATATAAATAAAGTTGCCTTGCCTTGCCTTGCCTTACTTGGTAACACTCATAGGTTATTTATGGAACAATGAATTTTCTTTCCCAAATAGTAAGATGAATACAGAAAATGAAGAGAGTGATGATAAGGAAATATGTGCTTTCCTGACATAACTGTCACTGTCATGCTACAGGACTTATCATTCACAAAATGTGTTTTGTTTTGTAACCTGCATTATTATGTAGATGTACAAACTTGGAAAGATAAATTCTGTCAATGAGGGATACGCAGTGATGTGAAAAGAGTTTACTCTTTAAAAATCTATTAATTTTGCTTTTCTTAATATTAGACATGACTTGAGTTGATATTAAAAGCAATTTTGAAAAGATTAATCAATTTATTGACTGACCCTATGTGAAAAAAGGAATTATTCTACTTAGTTAAATCAAGAATTAACTCTTAGTGAGTCATTTTCTTTTTCAACCAATTTATCAGGCTGTGATTTTAAAGCAGTGCTATACTTTGTGTTTTGTCAGTGTGACTCGTATATGAATGATGTTAGGTCCATGCAGAAGATAACATAGCTGGAATGCTATGTCAGCACTGGCTTTAGTGTGGTTATTCTCTGTTTTGTCAGCTCAGCTTTTTATGTTTTTGTGCAAGCTATGACTTTTCTTTCTGCACGTTGTTGCCACATTCAAGCTTCAAAGGTTTTTATGCGTCCTCTAAAGTCACTCTAAAAGGTTCAATAAGTCAGTTTTCTTTAACCAAAAAATAACTGACGTGAGTCAGAGTACTGGTAATCCACTTATAGGATTAATCTGCTAAATCAAGGAGTAAAAACACTTTTAGAGACTTGAATAAAAAAGTACATGTTTCCACATTTCAGTGTAAATTCCCTCAGGTTTAATAGTTTTGCCGTTGCTAGGATTTCACAACTTTCATCTTCACAACAGCAGTTACAGTGTTAATTTGACTTCTGCCATTTTCCAGATGTTCCACAGTCACCATTAATTTACCCGCTGCACAAACAGATGCCTGTGGAGCTGACTATTAAAGGGAGGGTGTGCAGACTCAACATCTCTTTCATCATATGAGAGATCATCTTCGTCCTACGGCCTCCTTTTCAACATCATGTTAAAGCTTTTAATAAACAACAATTAAATGTACTGAAAATGTTTTAGCTGCTTTCACTGCCATGACATTACCTCATCGTATGGATTACATCAAACAGACATCTGCAAAATGATGTCGATTCTTATTTGTTACAACAAAGACCAAGGAATGGGTAGAACAATTTTACTGCAGGCAGCTTATAAAATGCAAAACTTTCTTTTATACACATCATTGCATTTGCTCAATTTTGCCTCTCTGACCCATTCTATTTGGAAAGACTTTATTGTTCTTGCCAGTGTTTACCACACAGATATCTTTTTAGTTCAGAAATCGAAATTAGTTCGCTGTGAACCAACTGTAAAGAGTTTAATGTCACGAGTTCCTCCTTTTACTTGAACTTTTACTTTAAATTATTCTTGATCTTTACAGATGATACCATACAGACCAGTTTCTACAGAAAATAAACATCAGTGATATCTTATCGTGATATGACTTGTATAAGCATTTGAGAAACATACATTTAATATGTTTTTTTTTTAATGTTTTTTTTACAGTTTTTTGCAGAATTGGGAGGTGGAAAGGAAATGAGAAATGGGCTTCACATGAAAAAAGATTGAAAAGGATCTGGAGAATGTAATTGCTTCCTATTCTTCTTTGAATGCTTTGATCAAAACTCTTTTTTTATAGAAGCTGCATGTTTTCAAGATATTCCTGTTGGAAGATGAACCACTACTCAGTCTGAAGTCCTTTGCAGCGTCCAGTAGGTCACAGATTGCCTTGTAATTTGATTATTTCAACTTCTCATAAACTCTAAATATCTTATGTGTCCTTCCTCATGAAAACCATCCCCATGTCATGATGCTGCTACTACCATTTTTCTCAGGGCAGTCAGAATGATATGCAGTGTTGGTTTGCTGCCACACATATTAAGTGTTATACTTTGGATAGAAAGTTGTTACCTCATCAGAGTATCTTCTTTCACATTTTGTCTGTGTCGCCCGCCTGTCTTCATTTGAGATTTCTTAAGCATCAGTTTTTGCTGCTCAACTCGGTCAAATTTGAGGCGTGCACAACTAACAGCTGACCTTTAAACACATTGCTCTGGTGCTTTCCCCCCAGAGTTAATCTAAACATTAATCAGGAGTTTTGAAGTGAAAGGAGGCTAAACACAAATTCACACCCCACTTTCTGATTTATATTTGTAAAAACAAAATAATGATTGAAAGCTAAGTTTTATTTTTGTTCTGCTTTCAAGAGTTCTGAATGCATTTGGAAGAGACTGTTTATATTCTGTTTGTCTCTCTGAAATGCATGGTACAATCTTTACAGTGGCAGTGTAAACCTTCATCACATGCTCCAAAACAAGATTCTCACCAAATGTTTGTAAATTCAATAAATACAGATCTTACATTATCCACCTTTGTTTTACTGGATTATCCTCCAAAGATTTAGGAAGTGCTCTTAAAAATGTTGTAATGCATCATGTGAAGCTTGGAGCCATTCCTAACAAGAACAACCTCTTGGAAAGACAAGACTGTGAGCACAAGTTTGGATTTTGCCTGCAGGGTTTCACTAAAGCCAGTAATTTGGATGACAGGTGGCCCTCAAATGCCTTCTTTGAGGTTTAGCTTGTAAACCTTTTTAACGTGAAGAACGTGCGCACAGAGGGTGGGCAAACCTCTTTACAAGTCAAGTATATTGCATAATGTCACATTTGCAGAGGCGCCTCTCTTCCCTAATGTCCGTTCACAGGTGGATGAGAGGCTTCAGACAGTAATGCTTTAAATCATCGCCCTGAGACAGCTGGTGTTGTGTTGCCCCACAAAATCAAGAACAGGTTAAGTGAACAAAATGTTCAGTCCTGAATAACTGCGCTTCCCTACAGAGATGAAAGGTCAAAATGTTCACGTCTCATACAATAGAGCTTGACAGAAAATAAAACAAACATCTTACGCCTATTGATGTAACACTGACACCAACTTTTAATATTCCTTCGAAGCAGCAACAGCATTTTCATCTCAGACTAGCCCTTTTTTTTTTTCCCCTGCTTTGTTATTTTATTGCTGACACTGTGGGGAAAACAGTGGACTTAACTTCACTATTACACTGGTCATGTCTCCATTTCACCACAGGACAAACTCTGCAGTAAATACGGTCCTAACATAGAGAATCAGAGCGTTTACACTGCCTCGACATTTCTTTAGATCCAACCCCAATTTTACCTGACGCCAAAGTGCAGAGTCAATTATCACAGACCGTACAGCTAAAACAAGAAAATGCATGAACACAACATCCAGCGTTATTTCCAAAAATAATTTGACACGACAGACCACATTTGGTGAAAAAGTATTAACTATATTAATGAATAGAGTATCAGATGCACGCAGTATAATCAATTTTCAGCTTGAATGATGCTTATGTGTTGAATGGGAGAAAAGCTGTGAGCAGTGTGTACACTAGCAAGATTGACACCAATAAGACCTTTCCTCTGGCTCCGATTGGTTGTTTCCGACCTGAGTGATGTGTTTCTGCAAATGGCAGCAGGACCACTGCGAGGAGCCAGAGGAGCTTGATTATTTCACAACTATCTGTTTCATATTCTGCCATGAAGAAGCAGTGACATTTTTAACAATTATACCCCCAAAAAAGAAAACATTTTCATAAGTTACCTATCGTGTCTTTAACGGACATATCCACAGTTTCTAACATCTGTGGGTGTTCCTGGATTCTGTTCCTGGAATCAGATCCGTGTCTCCTTTAAGTCTTTGTCCAAAACTTGACCTAAGCTGAACCTAAACAAAGAGCCATTACCTGTTAACAATCTGAGTGATGTTTGTCCGGTTTCCTAATGTGAGGGAACACAGTTTTGCATCGTTAGCTTATGTTTGACATCTGGACAGCTTTGTGGAAGCCAGTAGTTTGTTTTGGGATGTTTTATTTTTGCTCCATCTAAAGAAACTAGTTTATAGCTCACACTTGGAATAAGTAACAGAAAACCTTGTAAACTGGTCTGCAGGGTTATGTGTGGTTGGTAAACATATGCTAACTCGTACTTTACTTTGACTTCAGAGGGAAACATATTTCCACAGACTTTTAAAGTTTGTGTATTTTGTATATTTTTAAAGCTTGAGATATTTTTAAAGGCAAATTCAAACCTGGGTTCCTAGAAAGACTTGAATTTGTGCAATTTCACCATTAATGAGATGCATTTTGAATACAATATGTTTACTCGGTGGAAGTAACAAGTAAATATTTACAGATCAATCTTGAGCAAGAGCAAACAGAGACAGCCAGAAAGTAGAAAGGCTGATCACAAGACTCAGACAGATCCAAGTTGTAGGGATAAGAACGCCAACTCTTTCTTCTATAAAGTTACCCACTTCAGCAAAAAATAAAAAATAATTAAAAAAAACGTTTAGCTCAATTTTATTTTCCTACTTGTTTATGTCCAAATAATTATTTTCAGTTGTGTTTTTGTGGTGAGACTCAGTCAAGTTATTACTGTCACCTACAGCTGGCTTCCCAGCACACATAAAACGCCATCTGTTTCTTTTACGATGAAGCATTACGAGGACAGCTCTTAAATATATTAACCGCCATCGATGTCTCTTCCTAATTGTGTCATCCATTTCACAGATCGCTGCATCCTAAATCCACTTAGGAGCATTATAGTAGATCCTTCCTCCCAGCAGCTGTTAGTCTTTATAACCATCACCGCTCCAAACAAACTCAATAAGTATTTACATCCATGTATCCTGGCAACTTTACTATTGTAGTTTTTTTTTGTGGTAACTAATTGTAATATATTTTTAAAGAACTACTTTGGATCTGTCTCTGTGTTGCCCTGTGACAGACTGGCCACCTGTCCAGGGTGACCTGCCTCTCGCCCAGAACGTCAGCTGGAGATCGGGACCAGCATGGATGGATGGATGGATGGATGGATGGATGGATGGATGGATGGATGGATGGATGGATGGATGGATGGATGGATGGATGGATGGATGGATGGATGGATGGATGGATGGACGGACGGACAGACGGACGGAACTGTTGAAATTTTACCCTTGCCATTCAGTATTTTAATTCTTTTTATTTTTGTTTATATATTTATTTCTATTCTATTCTATTCTATTCAGTTCTATTTCATGACTAAACTCAGTGTTTTCCAAAATGTATTGCTTTTGCCCAACAAAATCACCCCAGTGACCGTAGAGATAAACATTTTATAAATTATTTTGTTGAATAGATTCTGGGAAAACAAAAAAACAAAAATTTTTGTTAAAATTTTGATATGAGAATGTTTCAGTAAATGTAGCCTATGTTATGCAGGTAACCTATAAATAATAAAAGCTGGAGGAAATATCTTGGTGATACTGATTATCGATAACGAAGTAATAAGTTTAGCACTTAGATAAGTGACATTTTAAAGTTAGTGAAATAATTTGCTAAATATAAAATAGCTGGACCTTGTCATAATCTATTAAATATGAATGTGTTGGTGTTTTTGTGTGAAAATATCAAGTGAAGATTTCTTTTTTTCAGTTCTGTTCTGCTACCACTGATTCAGCCATCTTGTCTTGTCAGATTGGTAAAGTGTTTCATGCTTTCTAATACACAACTATTTTCTTAACAAAAAAGTTAAATCACAAACAGTTGCATCATTTCTGCAAAAAGTCTCACACAGTGAAAGGAATGAAATTGCTAAGCAAATAAGAAAGAACATTTCTAAAACCACCAGAGGACCTTAGCAACCCAAATGAACTGTGAAGTAATTTAACATTCATAAATTTTCTGTTATGGATTTTAGAATATGACTAACCAGAAATAAGGAATCTTCCACCACTTTTCTGGTGCTGATCTTTTGAAGATTTTACAAGGACTGAGTGTACTCATGAAACCTTGAGAAAATTAGGAGAGCATATTAGGACTATAAAAGCAGTGATTAAGACAATTTGGAAAGTACAAGCATCTGCTCTGTAGTCTGTTGTGCTGAGTTAGATGATGTGCTTCGGCCTAGAGGTGCTGCTTAATACTCTTGATTGATTGTTTCAATAATTGATCGATTCTTATTTTGCATTCTAGCTTTAATGATTCTAAAACATATAGAATTGACTTGACCAGACTTTAGCAGGCGTTTGCAGGAACAGTTCCAGGGTCCCAATAAAGTATGTTTGGATTTTTTCCCCCTCCTTATTTGATTTTAAATATTACTAACATGGTATTTTATACAATTGCATACATTAGTAAAAGTTGCAATGATGCATCACAGTGAGGCGGATTATCTTTGTTGCATTTCTGGATATGTAGCTATAACTCAAGTAGAGATGCACGATATATTGACACCAACATTGGTATCGGCTAATATTAGTCATTTTTAACATATTGATATTGGCCCAATAAATAAAATAGGGCCAACATGAACAATCAATATTTATCTTTTATCTGTTTCTACCTGTTTTTATCCCAAAGATGTCAAAACGGCAGTAAAATATATATATTATTGGCAAATTTCGGTTATCGGCCATAACAGCGATATTAATATTGCATTTCAATATCGGCCCAATTTTTTTGTATTGTTGCATTCCTACATTTGAATATTCATTTTTAAACATTCAGTTATTTTAAACCAGTGCCACAGGCTCAAACTTAACCTACTGTGATCAATCTGTCCATCACTGATAGTCTTATTGTTGCAGGGTCCGAACAAACAATGATGTCACTAACACAAACATAAAGTCTTACTCCATATATTGAAAGCTTTGACTTTGAAGCCTGTGGTTTGCCATATTTTCCCTGCCTTTTTAAATAAATATTCATTTATTTGCCCAAAAGTCATAAAAAGAAACATTTAGCAATCCTCATCAAATAGTTGTGATCTGGATTTAAAAATTCTTCATTTTGCATAACAAAATGTAATCTGATTTAGAAAGTCTAATCCTGGGCTCTTTGGCTCCACAAAGTTCCAGTTCGTTCAGAAATCTGGAGGGGATTTCTGACAGCTCATTTAAGTTGGAGACACAGATCAGCACAATGTTGAAACCAGTTTTTGCCAAAGAGAAACCTAATCTGCTCCTCAGGGACCTGGACGAAGTAGTCCAATAATTTATCCAGTTTACACTACACTTTTGCATTACATTGTTCATTTAGAAGAGTCTTTTTGTCCTTTTTGTATTGTTAGGAATGCAATTGCTCCTTTTCAAATTGGCTTGAAAAAGGACATAAACTCTGAAGCTCTATCTTGTTTACTGGCTCCCCGTCTGTTTTTTTTAAAGGTTTTATTGGCTCTAGGAGCCTTTATTTGAGAGTGATTAGATAGGAAAGTGGGTAATGAGAGGGGGAAACACTCAGCAAAGGTCATGTTTGCAGCTGAGCACACCAGTCTGACGCTCCTCACTCATTGTTTCATTCGCGTTTATGACTCTGCATTTATGAACACATGGACTCAAACCTAAACAGCCACGTTGAAGACTGAGGCCTCCATATTTTACCCCTCGCCACCACAGCACATCCAACTCCCTGGTTTTTAGTTTGATTTCTTGCTGTTATTTGAAATAAAACATGCAACTGACCAAACATTCACAGCAGCTCCTGATTCCATGGTTTTGCTTTTCTAATTCACATTGCTTAGACTGAAGAAAGGTTTCCATCCCTGCTGCAGTTATATTCTCTCAGCAGCTTTTCATCAAAGAGATTAATGCTTTATAAAATCATATATGTTACATTTTGCTAAAATCTTTTAGTCAAATAGTCAATCAACTAACTGCAATCAGATTAGTCATACTCTAATAAAAAAAATAATATTTTATTGTCTCAAACCAAGCAGCTCAGTTTTTGAAGTTTGAAGTTCAAGTAGACGACCAGAACATGAAAAAAGGGGATTTTCCTAAATTTGAACAGGGCATGTTAATGTCATATGAATTGATCTACTGCAGGTTTTCCACACATAACCATATCTCATGTTCTCACAAAATGCTCAGACGACAAAAAGGCAGCACCAGGTCCAAAATACACTTATTACAACCAGTTGTAAGCCGAACGCCTTCCCTAAACGCACAAAATGTTTAACTTTTCTGCAGCAGAAGACCACACTTTCACAAAAGAAAAAAAAAGAAGAGTTTTGAATCAGTCAGGCTCACAACAATTAAACAATAACAAATTGAAAAAGACAGTATGTCTGGAAAAGCTTTTCTAGTCCAATGACTTTGGATTTCAGCTGTAACATTCAGATGGTAGTCAGATTTTGGCATAAATAAGATGAAAGCATGAATCTGTCTCACCTCGTATCAATGCATTGCACAGTATGTATAATTTTCTTTGTTGCAACTCACTTTGTGTCGGTTAGTCGCAAAATATTAGCAGCATGCAGTGTGACAGTAGAGACCACACAAACTGATGGAACAGTGACCAAAAGAGAAAACACATTAATTTAAACCATATTTACTGTGTTAAGCTTAAGTTGTTAGGCTTTAAAACAACATTTTGTGCCCTGTCAGATGAAGTTAGACTGACACATGGAAGCAGTTCACAGACGCTGGGTATATTGGCCTCCATTCTTAATCTACCGCTTGAGTCAAACATGAAAGAAATATTTGCACTGCGGTTTCATAAGTCATTCGATTAAAGCGTTAATCTGATCACCATCAAAGAAATTGGCTGTGAAGGAGAGTTTTTTTTTTTTTAATCAAAAGATCTTGGACACATTTTACTGATTAAATCTTAATCAGAGATTTTACATGAATCATTAATTGTGAACATGTCTAAAAGTTCAATTTGAGGCCTAAATTATGTATTTATGCAAAGACATTCTGGGGAAAAGCTGACTTGACTTTAAGGTCAAGCTTCAACTTAAAATGTTTGTTTGAGAAAACATTATTAAACCTTCATCAAATTTTAAACGGTGTGATGCAACCATGTGGATGATGGTTGTATTATAAAGCAGAATTATCTTTGATTGAACTAGCATGACAAATATACATAAAAAAAAATTATCCCGTTGCAAAAACAACAGAAAATCTTTATGACAGCTACAGATGTAAGAGGAAAAATGCATAAACCCAGAAATGATCATCCAGGGGAAAAAATAACTTTCTTTTGAATCAAAAGACAAAATAAATGCTTAATTTCAATTAATGTATTCACCAGAGTTGAATGCCATGTTTGCGGTCTTTTCACAACTCAACTAGAGTCTCAAACACTTAAATGCTGGATGTTAATACTTGGTATAAAGTTCTTTATCCAGCGGCACTCAGTGTTCTCTTATAACATTTCAAGGCTGGAACATACAGAAAAAAATGTTTGAACAATCCTCTTTACACAGTTTCTTCCATCCGGAGTCCTGACTCTCTTATTCTTTCTTCCTTTTAGTTCACACTCACACACACACACACACACACACACACACACACACACACACACACACACACACACACACACACACACACACACACACACACACACACACACACACACACACACACACACACACAGTCACATAGTTTTTGGGTCTCGAGACTGAGAAAGACTGGAGAAAGATTGTTTTTGTCTTGTGGACCATTTCTATCTTCACTAATCTGCACACTGGGATCCCAACTCATCCTTAACTGTGAAACAAAGAAAATCCGTTGAAGTTGCAACTCACAGATAAGTTGCTTTTGTTTTTTGTCCCTCATGCAACCCCCATTGTAATGCCACCCTGGGTAACTGCCTGTATGACCCATAAAAAACCCAATGATGATCCAGAAACAGGCCCGCAGCATCACACATCCTGCACCAAAGTGGCCATGAACTGATTTTCCACATGTCCATACTTTGTTTCACAGTAAATTCACCTGGAGTCTTATAAACAAATTATGCATGCAGATGTACTGCACATGTATGACATGTACTTAAACTGGTAGCATAAGAAATTCAACCACAATACAATGAGAAAAAATATTCCAACTTTATGGGAAACACCAAAGATAAAAACACAAGAAAGAAAGAATAAGAAGCAAGAAAAAGAGCACAGGTTTGTTTTTATCAAACTTTTCAAGTATTCACAATGCGGCTGGTCCCACTTGCAGATTAAGCGAGCTAAATCTACAAATGAGATTATTTCTTCCTTCTGATCTATTGTCTGAAAGCATTTCTTTTGTGTTCTGCCTTTATATCGCTGCATATTTACATTTTATCATCCTCTGCAGTAATACCATGACTTCACAGTGATTGTATACGACAGACTTTATGACCATGTTATAGTCATCAGACAACTATAATGTGCATTGAGCATCAAATGGCTACATTTCTCTGTGTGTCCCAGATGTTTATCACATGTGAAGAGTGTTTCTGTCTGTGTCTTTAGTCAGGCTCTGCAGCAAAGTTCTCTGAAAGGTCACATCGCTGGACTCAGGGATCAGGAACTCCAGCAGCAGGTCACAGATGCTGTAGATCAAATGCCTGCAGAGAAGAACTCAAATGATCACTGATATGTGCGAAGAGCCTCTAGGAACCTTCATTTACACATTTTGTTCAATTCCTCTGTGTTGATTATTAAATTGGCAGAATCATGGTGCTTTCCGAAATGACTTACTTGTTTATCTGGTAGTCCTGTAAAGACTCCAGCATGGTCTCCAAGCTCAGTCTGTACTTCTCGCTTCCCAGCATATCAGCTATTAACTCTGTCAAGGCATAAAAGAAAAAACTCAGTTCACATTGAGGCACGATTCAAATCACAAACACTAAATTTAAACCCTGAAGCTGCTACAGACCAGGAAGCAGCTGCATTAGGCAGTTCAGACATTGCTCCTTGGTTTCCTTTTTTTCAGCAACACTTCGTTCAGGCCGAGGTTGAGCAGGCAGCGTCCCACCCGGCCACACAGCTTCTTGCAAGACCTGGAGGTAAATCACCCAGCAGGGGGCGCTGGTTAGGTGGGCAGCACCTATGTCCAGCCATCTGGAAAGGAAATGGGACAGTTTAGATCTTCTTTATATTAAGTGTGGGCATTTTGGTCAATTTGTCAGTCAGACTCTGACATAAACAAGCAAAAATCTCTAATCCTGATGAATTGTTGCCAAAATAAAAAGAAAGCCACACCCAAATATAAAGAGTAAGCCTGGAAAATCCTGGTACTTCTATGTATTGTGTGTTTAAAGTCTCTGATAAACATTTTGGACACAACTTAAACAGTTTTCAAAAACAACTTTTGCAGCTTCCCACAACTGGATTTGCAGATAAGAAAACCAACAACGGAAAAAAATGCTTGAAAATGCATCTGCTGCCATTTATTTATGTGTGTGTAAATAAATCTGTTGTGCTGTTTGCATTTACTATGCAGAATCAGATTAAAACAAACAAACAAACAAAAAAACTACCTTTCAATGAAGGTACCAAAGAGAAGTCTGATGGCCTTCTGGATGTTCTCTGTGCAGAGCCAGCTCCAATGATCCTTCATCAGCAGGCACAAAATGTTCAAAGCAACATCTGCCACAGCTGTGTCTGCGGTGGACACGAATAAATCATGTCAACACAGCGACTTAAAATGTTTGATATTAATGGTTCAGACACTACAACGCAACTAGGTCAGGTTTGGCCACACGATGGAGCTCTAGCGCACCCTATTGGAGAAGCTAAGTCACTGCAGGTCACTGCTGCGCTACAGTACAGATAAAACTGCAGTCGTGCAAAAGTATTCATTGTCGTTTTTCACATTTTTGTCAAAATTACAAACACTTTGGCTTATTTTATTGGAATGTTATATGATAAGTAAAGTGAGACATAATTTTATACTGGAAGAAAATGATTGCAACTGTTGCTTGAATAAACATTTGTAAGGTGTTGCATGCTTTTATATAGAGTTTGCATGATGTCATTACTCCTGAATAACTATACTGTCTTCAGAAGTAACCTAATTAATTCAATTAAATTCAGTTCATTTATGTTGTGCCAATTCACAACGAATATCGTCTCGAGACACTGTGCAAAAATAATTTAAAAAATGATAAATAGAGTCCATGTTCTTAAGGGTTTTATGCTCCTTTTTTGTAAAACAGCCCAAGCTCATTGTAATTAAATGGAGAACACTTTTCCACATAAGGTTTACAGTCCTGCAACAGAATGAACTGGATTCAGGCCTGGACTTTGACTAGGTCATCCTACAACATGAATGTAAACTAATTCCCTGTGGATCTTTAGTGGACGTGTGCCTCGGCAGCACAGGAAAGTATTTTCCCTCAGCTCAATTCAGCTCCATGAATCTTCTACTCTGATCGGCTTCAGTTACTTTCCTGTTGCATGATGTGTTCACAGTGATCGAGTAAAGTTAGTATTCCACCACTTTCTGGCTTTAAAATGCCAAAAGGTTTTCATGGTTTACTTCAACAAAGGCGTATTAGAGGAGCACACATCTGAATAGTTTTGCAGGGCACTGTATCATCATCCCAACCTGTCCCGTGAGTTTTCCCTGATATCTTCTTGTCTTTAGCTTTCAGCTCGCAGCTCAGCTTGACTGTTTCTGTCATGTTTGGCCCACCGATAAGCCTTTCCTGCTCTCTGACGAAGTTCTCCAAGCCACACAGTGACATGCCATTGAGCACCTGAACAGTCACAACAAATGGATTGACTGGAAGGAATATGTCAACGCTGTCTGTTTTCTGCTTGGAGCGCACATTTTACACGTGTTCAGTGTGTTGTCTCACAGAGCTGCCTTCACTGAAGCAGTATGTCACTTTAGGATGGAGATCTGGAATATTGAGCGATGGAGAAACTTTACTTGGGAAAAGCCTCCTGAGGCATGACATAAAGAGGCAAACAGAGTAATGTTTTATTCATGCTTTTTAGAGCATTACTGCACAGAGCACTAAACAAACAGGGCTGTCACCTGTACTTCCTGGAGTCCATTGTTCTTCCGTCAGTATCACCCTCAATGTCCTCGGTGGGACTGAAAAGCTCAGGATGAGGGAATGCTGTCCTCAGAGTATCTAAAGCATTTTCCATCATCTTCGGTCGCAAGTTTGAGAAGTTAAACAGTACAAGAGAAAATCAAGGTTCATGAAACTCTAAATCTGATTCCTTCAGTCTGTTTTTAGCTACCTTATCAATTCTTGACTTTGTTAAGGGCTTTCTTCCAAAATACGTGCAAACATCTGAGTTGATAGCCAGGAACTCCTGCATGTCTTCACTGTTGGCCGTCTCAGGAATACTGTTTAATTGCTACAAAAACAAGAGCACATAAAACATATCGCCATACATTTAAGTCCTCCATCTTCAACATACCTTCAGGAAGGTATCCAGCTGGCTTTTACGAGCTTCAACCTTCTCGCTGTCCTGGCTGCCAAAAGGAAGGTCAGGGAATATTTTCTTTGGGCCTTTGACATCTGAAAAGCATTCCATTTACAGATAAGGATGCACTTTCATTGGAATATTAAGATTTACTTGACATGAAAGTGGTTTATCATTCACTTCGGATTAGTTTCTTGAGCTCTGGCTTCTCCTCCAAGCGTGCTTGCAGGTTGAGGAACTCGCTGTATCTGCGGTTAACGCTGTGACAGTCGGCCGGCGGCGCAGCGCCTGTGCAGTCGCCATCAGCCACCGTCTCAAACTGTAAAAAAAACATGGGTTTTAGTTTTGATTTGGTCATATAAAAGTAAACTGCATGGTTAACAAATAACCACACAAAAGCATTTTGTAAAAAAAACTGTTTAGCTTTGATCAGAGTAAGAATTTGTTAAACTTTTAATCATGTCAGACAACAATAAAGATAATTTTGTGTCCAGAGTTACATGAGTCTTTTTTGAAACCATGTACTGATAATGGGAGATCTTCATAAAGTTTTAAATTATTATAATGTGGTTAAAACCTGGATTATTTTTCTAAAACCTTTAATTTGAGCTTAAATTATCTTTCTGTTTTTATACAGTTTGAAATTTTCTCTTTTGATCTTTTCCAATTAGACAAGAAATAACCTGTTACCAGATCCAACATGACATTAAAGTTTGAAAACTGGTCTTTATCTTTCTGGTCTTATCCTAAATTGGTCTGAATAAAGATATTAAAAATGTCCATTTGTACAAACAAAACCCCAACGTCCCCAACAATGGCTCCATAGCATGTTGACATCTGCAAGCTGTTTTATTCTGTTTGCACATTGATGCAATTTGGAGCGAGGATGTTGGTTTTATATGTTTCAACAAAATCTTGTTCTGAGTTACGGTAACATGTGACTGACTTTTATATCTTTACCTCGGGTTAGAGTGGTTGAACTGGGTCCTTTTTTATTTTTATTTTTGCTTTAACTAGAGATAAAGCAATAATTTTGTGTTTGATGTGGTTGTTGTTCAGGTAATGAGAAAGGTATAGAAATTTTAATTGGCAAGGCTGGAAATCCTGCAGAAACACAATTTTCAAGCACCTGTGTCTCTTTCAGTCAGTACTACACAGAGTTTTTCATTGATACAATATGTAAAATTGACAAAAATGACCTTGGCCTAAAATTGACATTCGTATCAATTGATTGACTTGTTTAGTGTGTCACACAGATACACACAACTCCTCTGCTGCTGCTCCTCCAAACAAGATGAAGATAAATATGTAACTCTAACAATTTAATCTAGACATACCAAATAAAGTTCTAATCAATATTTTAAACCGTTATAATGTACACTGATCAAATAAAGTCCAAGTGAAACGATGTACCTCAAATACAATGTGAAGTGGTTTTTAACTCACAACTACAACAACATTCACAGATCAGGGTTCAATCTCTGAGATGGACTGAACCCACCTTAAGGGTCTCCAGTCATCATCATTGCAGTAATAGTTCAGAAAGTACGATATAAATTCGTCAAACAGTAAGTAAAAGCACCTTGAGAGTGTAGAGTGTGTAGGGATGTGTGCCATTGCTCCTCTGCTCCTTCACATTGACTGTGCCAGAAATGTGAACGTTCTGGACTCTGACGGGCGTTGCAGTCGGGCCGCTGGACAGGTCGAAGTTGTACGAGGTCAAGCAAAGCTTTTTGGGGGGACAAACTGGAGATTTGTCCTGCGCAATGCCAGCTGGCCACTGGGAGTCTTTGGGCTCGACCACCTTCGATCCAAAGTTTCTCAGAGGTCGAAAACAACCGCAGGCTTCTTCATCATTCACAGGGAGAAGGTTGCAGAGGTTGGTGGCGGGAGCGCAGTCGCAAACACTTCCTGTCAGGTCATCATCTGAGTCCGAATGGAGAAGTGGGTCTGCAGAAACGGTTTTGGTCTCTGATGACTGTTTACACTGGCCTGCTGTGAGTGAGCAGCAGTTGACCTTGAACGGCGTGTTTAAGCCTGGCGGGTAGCTGGATGTCCGGCTGGTAGACGTGAGGCTGACCAGACTGCTTTGAGACAAGCTTGTCCCAGAGATCGCACTCTCGCTCTGAGGCTCATCTAGATCAACAGAGGTGTTTTTGGAGCTGAAATCGGTCTGATCTGAGACAGACAGGGACTTGCAAGTAGTCCACGACTCCTCATGTTCATGACATTTATACAGAGCGTCGGCAGAGGGGTCATCCACGCTAATATCCTGTGATTCTCTGGTTTTGGTGAATATGTCCACGATGGTCTGATTGAGCCAGTCGGGATCTGAAACCCTGCTGATCAATGGCAACAGCACATTGCAGGTGATGAGCTCCGTCACCATGTAACCCCCAGTCCTAGTTTCCATCTGAGGGTACGGGACGAGAACATGCAACACCAGTTTGACCAACGCTCGGGTGTAGTTGAGCTCAGCGGCGGAGCTGCTCACCGCTGGATGAGGAGACTCGACTTTACTGTAGAGCTGCCACTGGCCACTGCTCTCCTTCTGCGCCGACTGGATCTGCCTTACAGTCATGTAGCTCTGCAGGTGACAGCCATACAGCTCCAAGAGCCGCTGAACCAGAGCTTTCCTGTCCACTCGCCGCGCACGCTCCTTCAGTTCCATCACAGACTCCAGCATTGAGTGACGCACAGCTCGTTCAAACTCTCCTTCCACCTCAGGAAGCAGGGTGCGGTACCACGAAGACACAAAGTCACGTACTGCCTTGTGGACCGCGCAGTGGATCTCGTGGTTCAGCCTCCACTCATGCTCAGGGGAACATAGAGGAGGGTTAACTTTCCCCAGGGGTAAAAAATGTTCCAGATGTAGGAAGCTGTTAGCATCCAGCGCAGCTCGGGACCCGAGCCAACCACCAAGAACCACCAGAAGGCTGGTGAAGATGCAGAGCAGCCACACGTTCACCAGCAGATGGAACAGGATGAGCCATGCCAGGATGGCGCCGAAACCCAGGAGCCTCCGCTGGCCGAATAACTCCGACAAAGTCCAGTGAGTGGAGCTCTTTGAAGAGGCCATCACAACAATATGGAAGATGGCGTCCTGTGGAAAACAAAGGTACGGTCATTTAAAAACACAAAACATTAAAGGGAAAACTGTGATAAAGGGAAAACTGTGATATTGATTTCTCTTCTTTAGCAATTATTAGCTGCAAAGCGGAGGAATGTAGGTCAGTCACTACAAAGAGAGATTTTTTTTTTTTTCAAAAATAACCTTGAAATACATGGTTGCACATTTTAGCAATTAGTTGATGTAACACATTTTCAGTATCACCAAGGTTGATTGATGGCCAATTAGAGGAGTGTGTGCCTGCAGAAAAGAGCTTCTGAAGCCAGAGCCATGTGTTGAGGAATGTAAAGATGCTGTGTGCAAAAGAATAAAAGAGCCTTTATTTAAGGATCAACGGGAATTCTTCGACATCGACGTCAGATTCCTCCGGATTAGAGCACAGAGCTGTAATTTCTGATGTGGGCTTGGTTGAACTTAAATACTTCTTTGTTCATTGAAGTCTGTGTCAACAGAGTCTTTTCTCGAGTCGACAGGCCACCATGACGACAGTAAAGATAGTCCAAACTAAAATAAATTGCATCCATTGCAGAATAGATTTATCTACTTAAAAAAAAACCTGTAACTTTGATGTACAAAATAGTAAAACATAAATTAAACTATAAATTGAAGTTTAATTCAAGGATAAATAATAGAAAAAGTAAATCCAGTATCATAGTTTTAAGTTACATTTTAAATTACAATATTTATCATGTAAAATTTTCCATCTGATCCAGTTAGTTATTTATTGCATGCACGAATAATCTATCAATAATTACTTCCAGGTTAACGTTGCTCAAGGACTTATTGTCTGTATTTGCATTTGTCTTATAAATATTTCTCAAAGTTACTTTTTGTGTAAATCTACAGCTCAGTATTTATGAAATGTTTCCTGCTGCAAAGTTTAAAGTCACTCAGTCAATATAAATATTAGAATCACTTGTAGGACCGTGTACTGGTCGGATAAACAAGATTGAGTTTAACTCCCTGCTAAATTATAGAACATTATTTTAAAACTAATCACAACGTGGAACATGAAATACAATGTTATGACTGCAAAATGTCAGACTACAGTACCTGATATGTGACCGGCTCTATATTAGCTGGAAAACCGTCCTGCTTCTCCTCCTGAACCTTTCTGGACTTGCTTTAATCCTACAGCAAAGATTATCTGGATTGAAAGCTGCTGCCCATATGGACAGCTGACTGTCTGAGAGGAGCTGCTGATAATTCACTTAGCTGTTTACGCACATAATAAAACAACCAATTCATCTGTGGATGGAAAAACAAGAAGTTTTCATAACAAGCAAATACCTGGGTTTGAAATACTGTAAATATTAAACATGACTAAATTCTGCAAAAAACAACAACAAAAAAATAAATGTAAAAGGTTGATCAGACATACAGAAATAAAATGATTTTTTTTGTTTGTTTGTTTCTGTGTTTTGTCTTCTGCTGCCACTTTGAAATACTTTTTCCTCCCTTTGCCCACAGAAGCCTATATATGCAAGAACATGATGCTGAAAATCTTAAAATGACATTTTGTTTTGTGGATTTATTCTGCACTCTGAGATGAGTTGTAGCCTCCACCTGTTCACCAATTAAAAAAGTTCTGGCACCCTGTTCTTGCCTGAAAACACGGTTAGCCAAGTGAATCCTAAAAAGACAACAAACACAAGACCGACTGTGACTCTGAACCTAGAAAATACAGAAACCTATTCCCTACTACTTATATAAAATGTTGTAACTTGGTATGCATGTGAGAAAATGCCAAATTAAACTACTAGACGTCTCCCTTACTGCAGCAGCCTGACAGCACAGCAGAGGGTTATTTCCCCGGAGTAAGGTGTTATATAATCCGCACGCTGTGGCTTCGCTGTGCTGCACACTCGGCTGACATTGCACAACAATCCACAGAGCTGAACTGACATCAGGAAGGGGCGGAGCAATTGTACAGCACATAAGAAACCCTCCCCACAGTTATAAACGTTTTATAATCGGACAGATCTCAGATAAAGCAGAGAGGATCTGCAACCATCCATCCGTCCTGATGGCTCCTGTTGAGGTGGAGAATCCAGGTGAGCTTCCTGCATCTTATTCTCCACATAAGAATGAAAGCAGCTGTTCACCTGCTCGTACTTTCACCATGACATCAAGATGGCTACTTGCACATTGATCTTATAGTAGAGCTTTACTATGTCTACCTTATTCAAGTTTTTTATACATATGCTATAAAATCCGCTGAGGGTTTTGTTTTGTGGACTTTGTAGGACATAATGTTCTTTTTGCAGCCAAACTCTGGAAGTATCAGGTTTCATGTTTATACGCTGTGTCTTGTTTGAATACAACACTCTCTCATCAGCATTTCTCCTAAATTAAATAAAGTCTGTTGTCATGTCTTTTAGTTGAGCTGTTTTCACACCAATGTTGGTTTTATAAGGGTGACATTCAGTGTGCTTGAAAAGCTACATTAAACAAACTATTTTAGGGGAAACTGCACAACTAGAAAAGCAAAATTACAGTGCAGAAGCAGAGGAGACAAAAACAAAAATTTGTACTAAATGTACTATGCTACTACTATTGCAAAGCAATAGTACGTCTTTCTGCAAAGTATAATCTCGTTAATGGATGTTATTGAAATTCAGTTTCCAGAAGTAATCTGAAACTTGGGATTTCTGTTGACCCTAGAAATTCTTCAGCATGACTGCATGCCAAAAATAAAACTCATACACACTTGTTTGAAGAGTGTTTGCAGACATCTGCAGCAGTTTCAAATAGTTCCCTGTGCTTTGAAAGTTTGATTCTAGGAACCTCTGTGTGATTGAACTGATTGTGACCTTTTTTTTTCATCCTTATAACATGCAGCGTTCAGCTTCACCAGAATGAATTTTAGAATATATAAAAAGCACAAATTCAATTTTGATTGCAAGGAACAACATGTTTGGTAGCAGGATATACTGAGTGCATAAAATCAGATTCAGCTTGCATCTTCGACTCCTCCCTGGCCTATTTCACACATGCGTAGTTCTGGGTGCACATGTGGCACGTGTGAATGCAGAAGTGACCGACTGCTGACACTCACCTGAGTTGGCAAAAACCAACCTGATAGAGGGACAGCTAGTGCAGCACATTGCTCTAAACAATGAAGCTGTTTTGGCCCAGCTGATTCTGTAAACTGCTTCTCTTGTCTGTTACCAAATGAGGACTGCTGGTGTGTGTTAAGGTTGTTTTTTTTAAGCAAACATCCTCAGAATAGTATCATTAGGAAAACGGCGAACCTTCCTGGTTGAGGAGAGTGTTGTTCCCACAGCAACAGATGGTATTCATCTCCATGTTGAGTCAGTTTATGGTCTAATTGCTGTGTGTTGCAGGCAACCAGCTGTTGAAAAAGAGAAAAGATCAAATTTAGATGGCTGAAATCCTGTTTATGCTGTTGCTAGGCAACATTAGAGTCTGGACGGTAAATACAGAAACACATCGGAAAGGAGAGCTTGGTAAAAAGAATGTTATCAGTGACTTTATGGCTAAATGTTCAGTACTTTCCTCCACAGGATGATACACATTCACTGATGAACCAAATTAAAAATGACTGTACTGAAAACATCAGGAAGAAAACACTACTGAACTAAGCTCCCAATAAATGGTATAAATTTTCTAAATCAAAGATGTTAATTTTCCTCCAACACAGACAGTCACTCTTCTCTCAAATTTAAAGCTCAGGTTTAACATTATTCCTGCTTCAAAGCACAATTGCAATTCACCATTTGAATTAAATTAATTAGCTGCCAAACAGTTATTTTTTTAGACATTGGTTGTAAGCTTGTGTGTCCAATAAGTCATAGTATTGTTATCTTATTTATTTATTTTTATTTTTTCATTTTTAGCACAGCGCCACACTTTTGGAAAGATGCTCAGCTGAGATCAGTTCTGTTTTGAGTAATGTTGTTTTCATTTTGGTAGTCTCTTTGAAATAATCCTGCAGTGTCAATCCTCAGGAGAGTGGGAGTTGACTTGTCAGCTACATTTTTACTGTTTCAATGAAAAACAGGAACAGGAGGGAACAGGAACCACATAATCTTTATTGGGTTCACGTGTCAGATTATTTAGCACTCAAAGTCAGATGAGAATCAATCATTACACATATTTTATAGTCTTAACAAAGCTAAAAATAATTTCAAGAACTTTTTTTTCATAAACAAATTGTGCAGCCAAAGGCAGTTATATTGTGCAGAAACATGCAGAACATGTGGATGTTTTCTATGATTGAAACCAACAAAGATGATGAGTTTTGAGTGTTAGTAAATGACAGCAAAAGTTTAAAACTGCTCTAGAAGAAATTTACTTTGCATTAATTATTATTAATCTAAAACAACCGTCAGGTGTTTAGGGACTTCCTCTGCCTTCAGTTTGAGATCTGCTGTTTTCCCAAAGAAACCTAAGTAGTCTTTCAATTTTCAATTGATCCCGGACAAATGGGGGCTTGTCCGGGATAAACTGACTTCTTAGGTCAATTTAGATGAACCATTTAATCTAACAAGCACAACACATTCTTGGACTGTGGAAGGAAACCATGGTACTTGGTGAGAGACCATTTGTGTATGAAGAACGCACTCAGACCATGGTGACAGACCTTGAGCCAGGAATCAAATCCCTTATCGTCTTGCTTAAAGGCAAAGATTTCTAATCCACAACACCACAACAGCTTTATTGTTTAGAGCAATGTGCTGCACTAGCGATCCCTATAATAAGCACAGGAATGATGTTTTATAGAGAAATAAAAGTGGTAATAATAATAGTTATAGCTAAACTGTTATATTCATAGAGTGTAATTACGATACTGGTTGTGTTTTCTGCAGATGAGGCCACACCTACTGCCAAGACCAAAGTAATTACAGGACTAGAGAGCATTGCTCCTCTCATCAGCACAGTAGAGGAAACTCCTGAACCAATCTCCACCACAGTCGAAGGCTCTATCCCATCCTGGATCAATGGTAATTTCCTCCGCAATGGACCAGGGAAGTTTGAGTTTGGAAATACGCAGTGAGTATGTGAAGCAGCTTGGTTTGCATCATTCTGGTTCTGCTTGGTCTCAGTATGTTTTCTTCAAAATGTAATTCTATACATCCAGTTCAACATTTGTCTTTGCTAACAGCTACAACCACTGGTTTGATGGGATGGCCATGCTTCACCAGTTTAAGATCCAGAACGGCCAGGTGACGTATAAGAGTCGCTTCCTGCAGAGCGACGCCTACAAGAAGAACAGCGAGCGGGACCGCATCGTGTTGTCAGAGTTCGGTACTCTAGCGATGCCTGATCCATGCAAAAACTTCTTCCAGAGATTTCTCTCTCGCTTTGAGATGATCGGTGAGTGCAGTGGGTGGATTATTGATGTGACAGAGGGTGGAGAAAAATGAACAGAGTGTACTTCTCTAGGAATCCTTTTCAGTTTTAGTGTTTCCTTCTCATTTTCAATCTTGTTCAAAGCCAGAATAAAGAGTTTAGATTTGTAAAAAACAAAACAAAAACATTTGAAAAGAGCTCGCTATCTGGCCCTGATTAAGTGTTTACAAAACATTTTTAAAGTCTTTGCTTGTTCAAACTCTTGTACTCCAGCTGTGTTGGAAAGAAGCCTCTTAAGGAATTTTCTGTGAAGCAGTTACATAACAATAAAATATAGCAGGAAGCAAGAGAGGAGAAAATGTTTTACATAACCAAACTCCACACAGAAAGTTCAAGATGAAAACTCCTTCATGAACATAAAAGCAGCTAAAGTTATAGTTTTTTTCTGTTCCAGAACCTACCGACAATGCAAGTGTGAGCTTTGTGAAATACAAGGGTGACTACTATGTCAGCACAGAGACAAATTTCATGCACAAAGTGAACCCGGAAAACCTGGAAACGTTGGAAAAGGTACTATCATAGTCATCACAAAGGAGGTGATTCCTCCATTTTTAAATGTGCAACATGTTTTTCTGTCATGTAATACAGTTTTAGCAGCTCTGATCATCATCCTCTGATTTCTGTTCAAAATGTCTTTGCTGGGATGGAGGCCCCCCTTCCACTAGATAAATCTATAGATGTTCTATCATGCAAGATTGACTGAGTCAAACTAAAACTCATTCCGGGGCAAGATTTGAAAACTGCTATCCACAAGATGCTTTTAAATCAGATACTTTTAAATCTAATCTGACTGAACTGGAGTTATTTTGCAATGAAGAATGGGGAAAAATATCAGTCTTTTATATGTCTTTTATTCTATATCTGCAGCTATAATTGTAGTGAAAGTTGGCTCTGTACAGAAAAGCACATTTTTTTGTTGGAAGTCATAGCTCTGCACTGCTTTGTGCCGTTCTCCGTAATGTCACACTGAAACTAGAACCATTACTTGTGCTTCACAGGTTGATTGGAGCAAGTTCATTGCTGTGAATGGAGCTACTGCTCATCCCCACTACGACCCAGACGGCACCACCTACAACATGGGCAACTCCTATGGAAGCAAAGGTCAGGCCAATTCATTAGTGAAACACATCTGTTTAACTTTTACTCTGTTTTTCTACTGGTTGATATCTTAATTTTTCATAAGTTTTATAAAAATGTTTTTACATATTTTTTGAAATTGTCACTTTGTCCTGACTTCATAATTTAAAAAAATACAAATAAAATTTAATAAAAACCTGCCAGACTCTCCCCCTTTGCTACAGTTAGCATAGCCACCGATAATTTTCTGTGATGGTAAGTTGCTTCTCCGCCATTAGCAGTTGTGGGATTCCATTAGTGCCAAAAATTTGGACTTCATGCCCTCTGGCTCTGAATGGTCAGCACTGTGAGAATTAAGGTTTTTTTCACATATTAATTCCCTCAAATCATACTGTAAGGACATAATGACAGTTTTAACAAATATAATAGAATAAACACTTAAAAAAAAAAAAGTAAATTTCACCACAAAGCCAATGATATCTCTCATGTTTTAGGAGCACTGTACAACATCATCAAAGTCGCCCCTGAGAAAACAGAAAGTCAAGACACCCTGCAGGGAGCCAAAGTCCTTTGTTCAATTGCTCCAGCAAACAAGTCCCATCCCTCCTACTACCACAGCTTTGGTAAAGCCGTGCTTCTTGGTTCCTCTTATTTGAACTATTTTCCATTTGCTGCTATCAGCTCTAAAGCACCTCTCTCTCTCCACTGTTTCTGGTACCAGCCATGTCTGAGAACTATGTGGTTTTCATCGAGCAGCCAATTAAGATGGACCTCCTGAAGATAGTCACCTGCAAGATCAGAGGAAAGGCTTTGAATCAGGGAATATACTGGGACCCGAAGCTGGAAACTGTTTTCCATCTCATCGACAAGCGTTCAGGAGAGGTTTGATGAAAAGCAAGAATTAAAATTAAAACCAAAAGTCAGAATTTCATAAAGTTCATGATTTTATTTATTGCTCTGTAGGTCATTCCCATGAAGTATCACACGAAAGCCATGTCCACCTTCCATCAGATCAATGCCTTCGAGGAGGACGGCTTCCTGATGCTGGATTTGTGCTGCTCAGATGGCGGCCAGGCCATCAGCAACTACCTCATCCAGAACTTACGCAAATCCGGAGAGGCACTAGATGAAGTCAGTAAAACAACACAACCAGATTGTATTGAGCAACTTATTTTCTCCTTTCAGATAATCAGTCAACCTCCAGACTTTCTTTGATTAAAGACGCCAACATCATTCTGCTCCTCTGCTCCTCTTTCCAGCTGTATAACACCACTGACAGGACTTTCCCACGGCGATTTGTTCTGCCCCTAAACGTGACCAGTGACACCCCAACAAACCAGAACTTGAACACTCGGCCTTCCAGCAACGCAACATGCGTCAAAGTCAGTGCCGACAAGGTGAGAGGGATTTTCAGTGCATTCCAGAGATATTTTATTATGTTACAATCACAAAATTTGTTGTATGTCACTGGAACTTTAGAGAAAATCTCAAATAAGCTCTCTAATATTAGGAACTATTGGATATAAAGAGACAGCTTATTGTTTTCTGCAATAGTAATACATATCAAATTGTAGTTATTGTACCTATTTTCAGATAACAACCAAGCAAAAGTTTTAGGCTGCCTTCACACTGCAGTCTGAAGTGACTCGATTACACATTTTTTGACATCATGCAACCTATATCTGACTTTTTCATGACAATCTGAACAACACAGGTCGGCTTTTTTTCAAATGCGACCCAGACCACCTCAATAACCGATCCGATCCAATCGTCCAGGTCGCATTCATCTGACCTGAACGTCACTGATACAGTTCACACTGAAGAACACACGCAGGTCGCATTTATCTGGAAGTGTGAACATCCACGGCATAAAAGCAGTCGAGTATTCACCTAACATCAGGGCCAGTAATAAAACTTATAAACAGAAACAAACACATTCTAGTGATGCATAATGTGTCCAACTTTGTTGAATTTCACTGATCGAAGCCTAACGTCAACAGGTTTTCTGCCAACACGAGGATCTCCATGGAGATGACCTGTATGAGTACGGTGGCCTGGAGTTCCCACAAATCAACTACAGCCAGTTTAACACCCGACCATATCGTTACTTCTACGGCTGTGGCTTCAGACACATGGTGGGAGACTCCCTGCTCAAGATGGACTTGAGGGACAAGACACTTAAGGTGTGCTCGTGTTGCTAAATGCTCATTTTGGAAGACGCATTGTACCGTCAACAACTGTGTGCTTCGACCAGGGTTCTGCAACATGTTGTTCCTTAAGCCTGCAGAACCAACTATCAATAGACATGATAAGTAACTCGGTAGAACAAACAAACAGTGATAATGGTGAAGGTTATGTAAGACGTTTGATGAGGCATTTTTTTCTTAATCAGTCAACATTAAGGCAAAAATAATAATAATAATTATAATAATTGCAAGAAACCACGGAGGGTCTGATCCTGAAAAATCCAAATAATAAAAAAAAATATACATTTAAGTAGCAGTAAATGTCAAATAAAACCTATTGTGATGTGTGGGATATAAATGACTGCAGGTCTGGCACCAGAAGGGTTTCTACCCATCAGAGCCGGTGTTTGTGCCGTCGCCTGATGCTACGGACGAGGACGCTGGAGTCGTTCTGTCAGTGGTTCTCACACCTTCACAGGTAAAACTCCCCACGTCAGGCCTGATACTGAACTTTACTGAAACAGCTACATGAAGACAAGTGCAATACTTTTACCATTGAGTTTGTGGGCAGAATTGTGTGACGTCAGGGGATTTAGTTTAAGACTGAACATTTATTCAGCTCAAAACCTGATTTTTACGCACAATATACCTCAATAAATATTCCTCAAAGAAATCACACAAAGTGTTTATATTTATATGACATTACTGAAGGGTTAATGGCACCAAAAGATGGACTGCAGTGGTTTTCTGTTTGTTTGAATTGTGTGTCCTTTCCATGCATGATTTTCTTCATTCTCTCTGCAGGATAAAGGGACATTCCTCCTGGTTTTGGATGCAAAAACGTTTGAGGAGCTGGGAAGAGCTAACGTGCCTGTTAACATGGCTTATGGCTTCCATGGTGCCTTCTCCGCCTCTCCATAAACCATCGCCTTCTACATTAACAGGATTAAAGTTACTGCATATAGCGCAACTGGTACAAATCAAGTAGTAAGCAAAAATAAACAGTATTCCTTAGGCTTGCTTTCTTAGCTGCACTTGTGTTTGTCTTCAGAGTTGTTTTAATGCTTCAGCAAAGGTTTTTGTCATGATGCAAATCTTGTTGAATCCAGCAGCCGAACTCAAGACTCCTCTGATCTGGTCTGTTATTTTGTCATTTTAATGAACAGTTATAAATTGTAGCCAGAGTTTCTTGTTCTCAGCTGACAGCAGTGGCACTCATTGTGGTTTGCAGCCTTTTCCCTCGAAGGTACGACATGTTGTGCATTCATAGATGCTACTCGGTATCTGAAACTCTCAGACAAGTTCTCTGCAACTAACATTATTCAAATTCACTTCCCTTGTTCTCTCATTCTGAACTGCAGAAAGTCGTTTTCACCACGAACAAATGTTTACAAGCACCAAGTTGCTGCCATGTTTTGGCTGATTTGCCGTTTTTTTCTCAAGCAATTGAAAAAATTGTGCCTAAAAAGAGGCCTGTACGAATGTTTAAGCTATTCACTTTTTATTCTGACTAAGTGCTGCTAATATATTATCTGCTTCTTAAAATTTTGCCTCTAATCCTATTAACTGAAACATGATATTTTTATCTTCTTTCCTTTTTACACATTAGCTCAAAACTGACAAGTTGTTCCTGAGGACACAGTGGTATTAAATAAGCTGCCAAAGTCAATTGCCTTTGTACAATTTTTTTTTTACTGTATTTGTACTTAAATATTTGTATTCATGTCTACATTTTCTATCAAGGAAATTATAATTAAATTTTTAATTTGCTAACTTCTAATGTGTTCCTGGTTGTCTGTTTCATCTAGTTGAGGATGTGTGACTTAAATACATGCAGATAAGTCCAACATTGAATTTAGTAAATTTAAATCAACAGATTCCCACTAAATAAACTCAAACAATAATTGTTTATATAATATCTGTAGCACAATTATTCTCTTTTCAATGATATTGTGTGACTTCCTGTTTCCCTTTTTTCATTAATATGAAACATGTAACTCAGACATTCATTTATCTCAGACATTATTCAAGAGGAGCAAGACGGTTGAACATATAATAAATGCAGATTGTCTTGTAATCTCAGGAACTGGCTTCAAGAAATTAGTGATTTACCTTGTCAAATTTCTTGTTGGTGCACAAAGACTAACACTAACTCTGATATTTAGAGTTGTACACTCCTCTTCCAACGTCGCCAATTAGATGTAGATTGGAAATTCAAGAAAACTGCATCATATATTTATGTAATGACGCAGAAAGAGCCAGCCTGGGCATTGGTGAACTAAACTGCTGCGTGAGGCCGTCGCGCCAGCAGGGGGCGCCCGTCAGCGTCCTGCTTCTCAAGCAGGATTTTAAAAAAACTCGAAACTTGTAGGCGGAATTATGAAGCATTCTTTCCCAATAAACGAAAATAATGAAAAAGGAAAATTCTTTGAAATTTTAAATGTATTTAGAATTTACAGAAACTGGAAAAAATATATTGTAAATACAAAAATGAAGATGCTTATATTTTGTCAAGATTTAAATGGTCGTAATTTCGATTATATTCTCCGTCCATAATTTCATCGAGCAAATTATTTAGTATAAATGAATCGTTTATCATTAATAAATGCATTAATGACTTCTGTTGCTCGTTTTGGCACTGAACATAAAACTTACACATTTGCATTTTGTCATCACACCAATTTTGTTACCAGTAGAGCAACCAACCAGATATGGACAAAATTTTGAATGAAGGGGTTTTTTCAATAAATATCTGCCCAATCAGACGCCTAATAAATATGCAATAATATCAGAAACAAGCGCAGTGATTGACAAAATTTATGACTGCGGTGAAATGATCCAATACTTGACCACTAGAGGGCACCATTTGGCAAGAAGTGACTTCAGTCACCTGGCTCCAAGATTTCAGTACAGAACTGAAATCATTTCCTCATCAAAATAAGTTGTTTTAAAAAGAGAGAGAAACTCTAACAAGAGAAAAAAAACTGCCACATTCTTCTCTGTAGGAGTTATTCATTGATGCTGCTTGTTTTTGAGCAGAAAACGTCACATGTTGCAACATTGTTAAGCAGCAACTCTCCCTGTTTCAGCTGTGCGGTTCTAAATCATACCAGATGCAGTTTATGTTGAAATGTTTGAACAAAAGCAGAGGGGAACATTTCTGGACTCAGCATGGACAATCCAGTCATGAGAGTGATTAAAAGCTGCGCTTTTCTTTAATGGAGGGAGAGAAAGCATCAAGAAACACCAGGCTGTCTGGCTCACTCTAAAGTTTTATGTTTCGTGCTCCAATCTAGAAACTAAGGAACTGCACATGTGGGACAGTTAAGAGAAAATGCAGCAACTACAAAGGAGGGGAAAAAAAAGCAATTTGATGCAAAATGATAGAATTTTTTAAATTAGTTTGCAAAAGAAATATATTTAAATCAAAACAGTGGATTAAGCTTGGAGATTTCACTTGGCTTCACTTTTTACGCTGCGTGTGTGGCCAGAGAAAGGATGCAAACTTCCACAGAGGAGTGAACAAAAGAGAAGAGAGGAAAAAAGAGCTTGCTCTGGGTGTTCCTGAGAGACATTTAAAGCAACAGGGACCCCGATCTTAAAAGGACCCCGACAAACGCTAAAGTGGGAGGATTTCGGGTTGCAGAGCATGCATTATTAATGGTTCCAAATGGATCTGCAGATTGTATTTTATAACAAGGGCGTTTCTGTAATTGGAATTTCAGCAGCTCCAGGTGTCCCGTCACTAATTTACATTGGTGAAACTTTCAATCTCTTTTTGAGTTGCTCTCATTGCAACTATAAGGAAAAGTTTACTGTGTTAACACACTCAGAACAACCTTTAGTAGGAATGCAGAGTAAGAAAAAAACATACTTATTATTAAACTGATTAATCTGACTGTTTCCCAACTTGATGCAGTTTTCTTGCAAACAATGACTCAACAGATACCTGCAAACTTTGATTAATTTAACATTTGCTATCACCCAGATGAAAAAAGTTTGAAAAAAAAGTAATATCCCTTTAACTTTGTTGCATTTTGTTGCAAAACTGCCAAAACAAATTTCATTTAATTTAAATCTTCTGTGGCAGACCAGCATCAAACATTGCATAGTTGTGAAGCGACAGGGAAATACTCAGTGGTTTTATTTTTTACAGACAGAAAAAGAATTGAGTCAATATAAATTTTTCCTTTGGTACTTTAACAATAAAGAGTGTGACACAACTGCAAATACAGGAAGACGTGGTCGTCCACCTACACAAACCCTAAAAACTTTAACTGCCTCTTGGATTAGTTGTGGACTCCAGAGATTTTGGCCTTTAAGGAAGATGAGACCAAGAGTTTTTTTGACTGACACATCCATCAGTAAACACGGTGGTGGCAGCATCATGCTGCAGGGTTGCTTTTTTCAACAGGGACAAGGAAGCTGGTCAAATTGTTGTGGAGGTAAACACAGAGCATCCCTGGAAAAAAAAAAACTATTAGGAGCTCCAAAAAAAAACCAGAGAAAGGAGTGAAGCTCTTTCAGCAGGATAATCTTAAACATCAATATATAAATACGATGAAATGGTTTCAATCAAAGCTTATTCATATGTGAGAATTAGCGCGATTAGAGGCCATTCTAATCTAATCTGGGAATTGCTGTTCAGAGATAATCTTGAAGTCTTGAGGCTGATAGAGACAGACTCCAAAGATTATCTTCTCTCTTCCTCCTAATAATAATGCTCTACTTTATGTTTGGCTGTTACAAAAACTCACAGTAGTACATATAAATGTTGTGGTTGTAATGTTATAAAATGTGAAAAAGGGTAGAGATATTAATACATTAGTAAATCTGCAGAGCAGCTCAGGCTCGGGTCAGAGCTTGTATTCTTCTGGAAGGATGTTATCATGGAAAAACAAGTGTTAGATGTATTTTTAGCTCTTTTCTTGTCAGAGATATGAATAACTCCAAAAGCTGCTGCCTTCTGTGGAAATGGAAACTTTTGAAGACGCGTCTACTCCAGCGCTCGCAACGAATATCTTTTAGCTTCACATTTATGTATGAAAAGAAACTGCTCATAAATAAACAACTAATCATTTAGGCTAACAGCAACTATCAGTTCGGCTTCGGTGAAAAGTGAAAGCAAACATTTCACAAGAGAAAACTGGCCAAGTGATTTAAAAACAATCAAGCTGTAATCGCTTCTCACCACTCTATGCATCTGTGGCGGCAGCTTTCACAGCACATCGCAGGGACTGAGAGCTGATCACAGGGTAAAGTTTCAAAGTTAAACATGCTCACAAAACTGGCTGTTTTCCCCCTCCACATGGAGAGCATATGGAAGAAATTTTGCTCTGATTTGGACTTGTCCATGAATAAAACCCAGCATTCTGCTATAAGCTCAGGTTTATGCCGGTGTTTTATTACTAATAGGTGATGAGAACATAATGTACAGTGTGGATTTATAGACTGTTTTAACTATTAACAGCAACTACAACATGTGTTCACGCAAATATAAAAGCTGCGGATCCTTTCTTTGTCCATCAAGACAAAGAAATAAAAAAAGAAGCTAGTTATTTAGGTTGTGGGTTCAAATCTTAGTTTTCAGAATGAGCTTAGTCATGGCTACTTATAGACACACACACGCACACACCCCCCCACACCACACACACACACACACACACAAATTGCTCTTTACCTCTGAGAGAGCTAAAAATATATATATATATATATATATATATATATAAAGGTATATAAAAGCAGGCCATGTGCGTGTACCGGTTTAACCTCATCACGTAATTCGATATTTTATATTACTGAGCCGCTGTACATCACATCTAAATTGGCTGCGCACACCCACACATGTGTTTGCAATTACCCTGATTAGACCTCTGCTCAGGTTGACAGTAGGTGGAGATAAATATTACATGAAGTCCTCAAACTAGTTATTAAATAAAACAGATCGGTACGCTGCAAGGTCCTGAGAAAGAAGTCAAAAATTGAAACGCAAAATCAAACTGAACGGAGTGAAAAAAAGACTTAAGATTAGATCTAAGCGAAGGCAGATAAACAAGACCTGAAGCAAAAGAAAGAACTTGACCAGAACACAAATAAACTAATCTCTGAGCTGAAATTCTTCCAGTCACTTTATATATGTCTGAATTAAATATCACTCACTGCTGTAAGGCACCATGTAAATAAGCAGATAAAAATGTTGGCAACTTTTGTAAAGATGTGTAAAAATCCCTAAAAGAAATTGATCTTCAATGGCAGTAGCATAATCTCACAGAACATTTCACTACATTTATAAATTAGTGATAAAAGTGTTATGTGTTTTACTATATTACCTTCAGTTCTTTTATAAATTCTGTATATTTCAAATATGACCTAAGAAACAGAATATCTTGCAAGCTTTTTACCCTGTGCACGTCCCAGCGTGGTCGCATTGATCCATTTTACTTTTATACAAAGTTTTTTGTGTTGTTTCAGGAACTGACAATCTGATGGGACACCTTCAAGAAGAAACCACAACAGTGCTCCTCTCTCAACCCTTCAAGAACATTTTTACCAGCATTGCACTGAGAAGTAGTTGGTATGAAAAGCTCAGCAGATGCTCAGTTCCACCAGGCGTTTGCTAATTACTGCTGGCTAGTCTGAAGGAGCCGAGTATGAGGTCCAGCCAGGCGCTTTGCTACGGTAGATTAAAGTATTTCTCAAGCCTGTATAAAAGAATCCAAGCTTTACTTTAAGTCATGATAACATGACTTTAAGCTCAAGAAAGTTTATTTTACATAATACTGGCCCTGTAATTGCCTAAATCAAAAGTGGCACAACTTTTTCAGCATCTGCTGGTATGTTTTGGTTTGTATGGGTCACATCACTAAGTCCTGGGCTCCTATATGGAGGCCATAAATGTATCGACTGAGCTGACCTCCATCTGCCCAGCCTGGGGTATCTCACTGAGCGTAATGGCAACGTCCCCCTGCCCCCTGCAGGACACACACCTCCTATTCAACGATTTAATCAAGTCAATCATGCAATTAGGATGTCATGTTGACGTTTTCTATATTAAAACTGCTCCGGCACATTGAGGCAACCAGCTTCTCCATATTGCATGTCTGAATTGTAAAAAAAGACACAAGAGATGCAGGATTTTCTTTGACCTCCCTTGTGTGTAAATTTGGTCGTCATCCAGTTTCTGGCCGACAGAAATGTGCCTCGCTGTGTTTGTGCCCCTGGGAAACAAATGCACTTTATAACTAATGTGATGTCCTTAAAAACTGAAGGAAAAGGCAAAGTATGAATTCTACAAATGTGAAAAGTTTATTTTAAAAATGTTCACCTTCATTTTGAACAAATTATTTCTTTACATGGCATTTTTTACACCATTGTCATAAAAACAATTTTACTGAACTGTACAAATGTTCTGCAACATATTAACTTCATCAAAACTAACACTTTATATTGATTTATTTGTGTTGTCATATATTCTGATAATACTGCAGGGAGTAGTGTGTGAGTTATCAAATGCAATCTCTGTATTTATATAATTGTGACTTATTTTTACTAGATAAATACAAACTCAAATCTCTTGGAAATTTAGGTTGGATTTATTTTAAAGTTAGGTCCCAATTATAAAAGCGTAGATTTTTGCAGCATTTACATTTTTTTGTACTTTTTGTCCACAAACTAAATCTTTTTGAAACAAGAACTTTAGAAACTACAACTCATAAAAATGTATGAGGATTTTTAAATCTCTCCTCACTGTCCTGATTCAGTTTGCAATGCAGATGCATTTTATTAAAGGTCTGGCATGTTTTCATACAGATATTGCTTAAATCAAACGCATTTAATCAGATTTATTTTAAATTCCAGGTCAAGCATCTTGTAAATTAAAACTGATTGAACGAAGACAACAATGCAGAATTTGGTTAATCTAAATTCTCTCATTGACTGAGGAAATAAATAAATGAATCAATAAAAATCCATAGCAGTAAATTATTTTTTAAATAAATACAAATCTGATGAGTGGAGCGTACAAAGTAGTTCCAGCTTAATACTGTCTTAATAAGATCTGCAGGAATCTCAAATCTCATTTAACTTGCATCCTGTGAAGTTTTTCCTCAAGCATTTAACTAAATTCATCCATTTAACTCAATTCATCCTCTCATCGCCTCTGACCAGCTTCCTTATCACTGCAGAGGATCCCATGGCATGATGCTGCCACCAACATGTTTCACACAGAGAAAAGTGGATCAAAGTCCATCATCGCACAAACATGTAGGATAAAATAATCTGTTTTAGCCTCATCAGAGCAGAGCTCCTTCTTTAAAATTTAATTTCTTGACCAACAGATTCTTCCACCTGAGAGGTGGATCTCTGCAGCTCCTCCAGGAACATAACAAACCTCTGCATGTCTGAAGTTGCTGCCACATTTGTTTTGAACACAGTTCTGCTCTGTGAGACGAAGTTTAGACGTAGTTTTATAAGGTAACCCTGCTTTAATTACCTGACCTCTCTTTAGCGCTCTTTGGTCCTGATGATGCTTATAGCAAACCTTTAAAGGCTTCGCACACGTTACAATTATATGCTTTGTGTTGATCCATTACCTAACATCCAAATATAACACATTGAAGTTTTAGCATGTAAGTATGGGAATTATAAAAGGTGTAATTTTAAGTAAGACTGTCTAAAGCATTTTGGATTTTATACAGGATTTCATAAACTCATGGTTGATATGCAATCAACTAAACCTCAAAATATTTTTCTCAGACAAGCAAAATATGTGGATTATTTGGAGTACAATTGACTATGATCCAAAACAATACTATTTGCACAGCCGTTCCTTAAAAATACGAACATTTTTAATGGATTAATACCTGAAGATGGATGTGTAAGTGAAATAGCAACTGGTAAAAATCAGGTATATAAAGATCATAAAAAGCTCAGCATTAAAAGACCAGTTCAGAATTCCTCTACAGATTTGATTTGAGATTTGCCACCTGGCAACAACTGTACTGTGTGCTGGAAATCAACAGCACAAGTCGTCCTTTAAGCGACTTCAGACGACCAAAACAGGGTTAGCGTCTCACTGCTGTGTGCTCCATTCATGTGATAATTATGTACATGTGAGGAATCTTACTGCCGTCTTGATTCGGCTTCCTGTCAGTTTGTTGTATTACAGTGAGTGTGTTTGTGAACATTATGGAGAATATGAAGCATCCTCTTTACCTCTGTGTGTGTTTGTGACAGCATGGCCTCCCACCAGCTGACACACACACACCAGGAACGCATCCTCGCACACTACTACCGCAGTCTTTTTGAATATATCTCGCCTGATTCACGTTAACCCATAAAACATGTCTGACATATTAATCGGCTCTGTGTGTGGGGGTAGCTCTACTACCGCGGTGCTGTTCGGGGGGAGAGGACTGTCATTGGACCGCCTTACGCATGCGAGCAGCCAATAAGAGAAGACTGAATCTCTCCTCTCCTAGCAACAAGACTCTTTTTCCTCAGTGCGGCGCAATCAGCAAACTGACACCCATAATTTTACAATATGAATAATTGCAGCTTTACAGCTTTTGCAGCAGAAGCAGCGAAACAAGTTTAGCCCTTCTCCACATCCACATTGGGACATCTTTTTCTTCCCTCTGCTCTGTATCTCGGCTGCAGCTACGACTCCGAGTGCATTCAGGCTAGTCTTGAGTTGCCATCTTAAAGGAGCCGGCCTGCATATTTAAGTTTTTGTCTGTGTGCGCTCACAGGCGGTGGGTAATGGTCTGTACTTGTTGACCTCGCTGTGCTGAGTGCTGGGGCCTCTCTCAGGAGGGAGAAGGAATACCTTGGCACAGAGCTATCGTTTCTCGAGACACTACGAGGCCTCAGAGCTTCTCCCTTTGTGCAGAAACTCCTGGTGGCTGCACTAAACTGTATTTCTCTCAAATATGGGACAGAATTATATTGCGACGCATAATTCTTTAGCTACAGATGTCACAGGGACTACAAAGGGAAGAGTGCAAAGAGAAAATCTCCTGTGTAGATAATGCTCAGGAACACTAAAAATGATTGAAAGTTTACGGTAATTTTCAGGAACTTGGCTTTGACTCTTGTGCAGCACCTGTTGCCATGCTACAACTCTGCACGTGTACATAGCTGTCCGACCCCTGACCCTGAACGCATTCCTGTCCTTTCCCTTTAGGGAGCCGGAGAGAGCGCAGCATATGTCAGTGTCTGCACAACAGTTTCAGTAAAACCCAGCTTCTTTTTGCCTTTTTTTGTTTTTGCTTTCCGTGTTTTAACTGCATCGACTGCTGAAAACTCAGGTACAGACAAGAATTTGCTGGTTTAAAACACAGAATGTTTTCGTGCATTTTTTTTGGTTGTTGTTGTAATCCCCAGGGAGAGTTTGGTATTTGGTTTGTTCAGCCGTTATGCGCTGAAATCAGAAATGGGAGTTGCATGGTTGGATGTCTGAAGATAAACCCCTGCTCTGAAGTCTCTGTCTCTCACATCTCTGTGAAATTTGACGTCTGGCGATTTGTACAACCAGTCTGAACTTACACTTACAGAATGACATCTCACAGCCCTCAGAGGTCAATTAGGGTGGGATACAGGAAGCATCTGGCAAACTGAGATGCAAATAATTAACTACTCATATAGCCTCCCGCCTTCTTCAGCGTCTTCAGTCGAGTTCCTGAATATCTGGCAGCGGCGACAAAATCCCCCACAAAGCTCATTTAGTCCACTTTCAATGAAGACGGACAAGAAGAAAGCGGCTCTTCTTTGAAGTGTGTTCCCCTCCATCCTGCTCCGGCCCCGCCTCCTGTCCGGCGGATCAAGCCGTTACAGTATACGAGCCGCTCTCGCACACAACCGCTCTTCAACCTTAGGTGACCCTTGCACTCATCAGACCCTGCTCTCCTGGGGAGGAATGCTGCTCGTTGGAGATTTTAATATTCTCCAGCCCTGTGTGCCCTCAAATTTGGTGGTGCGGCGTTAACACAAGCTGACACCACAGATTAGCCACAGACATCAGGAATGCCGCGGCCTTTTTGTGCCACGTGGACCTTGGCCAAAATGGCCTTTGGATGCAGGGGCCACAGAGTCCTAAGATAAACGGCTCCACGACGGAAAGACACAATCTGCATTGTGTCGTTAATGAAAACTTTACTGCAGTTTGCAAAGGTTTCTACACCTCTGGTCTGTTTTAACACTTTTCCAAGTTACAATCAAAGACTTCAATGTCATAAAAATCTGAGAAACCTACAAACCATGTAGACTCAGAAAACATGTGGAAGAGGATGACATGGTCAGGTGGTGAAAACTTTTATTTATTTTTTTGGTCTAAATGAAAAAATGAAAAATACTCCACATCACTTTCCCTACTGTGAAATACGATGGCCTGTTAGGGTATGAAGTTGTTTAAAAACATTAAGGAATTACAACGGCCTAGTCAAAGGGGATAAGTAACTGAAATCTAAGCTTAAAATCTACAGGTGCAAAGTCGGTAGAGATGCTGGTGAGAACAAAATATACTCAAAGAAATGAACGAAGTTATGATGACAGGAAGTAATATTAAAATTATGGATCTGTTGCTATGGAAATTTAAAAATCAAATGTTGGAATGATTAAAGAAATTATCTTTTGTATGACTGCAGCAATATAAAATACAATATGCAGACACATTTGTCAAATGATATTACTTCAACACCCCTACAGATGTTTTTTTTTTAAAACATTAAAAGAAACAAGTATATTATAAGACCTAAAACAAAAAATATATATTTATTTCCTAATCCAACATATTGGGATTAAATTAGGCCTGCCTTAATCCAGTTCAATATCAGATCTGACTGCAAGTAAATACTTTACATCAGCCTTAGGCTCTCTGCTGTCTTTGCAATTCAAAGACAGAAAAACCAGTAAATGCAGTGAAATGATGCAGAATAATTAAGATGTTTGCAAAACAAAAATATTTTCCTAATTTATCTTTGTGTCTATTAAAGGAAATATTCAAAACATTTAAAAACATTCTCTGCTTTTCATCCTCTGGATTGAGAATAAACTTCTTCAAACATGATTCCAGTTGTAATGTTACATATAATTCATTTTGTACAAATTACACACGTGTTTGCACAGGTTTTTGTTTTTTGATAACACTTGGTAATGAACCATAAAAACAACAGATCTCAACGTTAACGTTGTTTTCACTACGACATGAAAATCAAGCAGCAACTTCAACATATGAAAGTCTTAAAAAATACAATTTGCTTGTCATTTTGTATTTTAATTATTTAATTCTAGGTTACACCGATAATCACAATCTTCTCAAGATTTTCCATCTTATGGAAATATTATGAAATGACCTGCTGATATTTGTTGATTAAAAAACCCCTACATTTTTATACAACTTTAAATTCCACATACAAACTTTTCATGAGACGATAAAGACTTAAAATACTGATTATTTTTAAAAGAGATGTGGCATCACACATAATAAAATATTACTAGAGGTGTGTTTATATCATCTAACAATTTTGAGTTTCCTTCATCTCTGGAATGACCAAAGAAATAATATCTTTCATTTTGTATTTGAGAGCAAAATATACATGAAATATTGTATCTATTGGGTGATATAATGTATGGACCCAGTTTATTGAATCATAAATATGTTACAAACATCTTCACAAAACTTGAACTGATCCCATGAGAACACTAGATGACTCTTTATGACTCTTCAACATTTTAATGACCAACAAATACATTTTAGTAAATTTGTCTAAAATATTATTTCCAAATCAGAGGAAGCCTGAGTTTCCTGGATGATGTACAGTTTTCTGCTGGTTTCAATTTCAGTCATTGGCTCCGTTTCTGTTGTGGCTCCAGAAATGAGCCATCGAGACGCAAAATATTTAATTTTCTCAGTTTCTCTTTCAAATTCCTTAGTCTTCTATTTCATTATAACCGTGCTCCTTCTTTCCAGTAACTATCTCTGTGAATGAAAATATGCTGCAAACAGTGTCTGCATAAGCAAAGGTTTAATTAGCAGCGTTGACTCCCACTCAGGATTTGAGACGGGGTTGTGTTCATTCATTCATGTCACAATCATACATTTATCAAAGGGAATCTGTGCGCACAGATCCATCAACATGAATTATGAAAGATTTCCGCCTTTGTGCTCAAACAGTTTTAGTAATAAAACTACAAAGTCAAACGTCTCGGTTATTTTGTCTTTTTAGAGCAACTGTAAATCACAATTTGTTTACGTCAAGTTGTCACACATAAGGTTTGGTGGCGCATATGAAGTTTACAGAGGACGACAAAGGAAGTAACTGAGCTAATCTGTCGTCATGCAAAGCGAAGCAGGGGTGACCAAAGCGTGGCGCGGGGACCCTATGTTGGCCCTGGGAACGATTTTGTGGCCACAATTCAATAATGTTACAAATTTGACCTGCCACCACATGCAGTTGACACAAAAACTTTTTTTTTTTTAAATATTCTTAACATAAAAAAAAATATTGGGTACAACACAAACAGTCTTTCATCAACTTCAGTTTTGTTTCCATTTCAATGTGAAACTATGAGACATTTTCTAAACAAGTAAATCAAAAGCAAAACCATCCAAATTTAGGACTTCTTATTTTTAAAAGGACAGCCTCTTTAAATACCGTCAATGTTGTGCTTTTGATTTGAAAAAGTAGAAATTTGTCATTTGAACCTAATAATTTTGATTCAAGTCAATTTCAAGATTATTTCAAGAGATAAAAAATGTCAGATGTCATCAATATACCAATTTCCATGAAAAATATTTTTTTTTACCCCCAAATCAAAATATATTGAAAATTTTATCAACTTTATATTCATATCATATCAATCCATTGTGCATTCTATGATGCAGACAGAGAAATACTGCGAAAATGAAAGGAATCTGATAGCAGTTAAATGCCATCACTTTAACACCAACCTGCACTTTGACACCACAAACATGGCATAAACACATCAGAGATCATCACCAACAACCTACACAAACAAGAGTGTGAAAAACGACAGCTTGAATCAATACTTTGTTTAAACAGAGAGCAGCTGCTGAAGGAGAACTGCGATCGTGAGAGCTCGATTTCAAAGAGGACGCGAGCAACTGGAAGGAACCTGAGTTGGGTGGATGCCGCGTGTTGGGGGGGGAAAATCCTCCATCTGCTCTGCTGATGCCTGCAAAGTTTCCCCAATTAGGCTTATGATTTGTAAGTGGAAAAGAGACTCACATTTTTGGTTGGAAAATAACATTTTGTTGCATTTTACTGTGTTTTCACTTTTGAGGATATTTCAGTTTTTACATTTTGTCACAACACAGGAAAAAATAAAAATTCTATTAAAATACATTTGTGTGACATTTTGACATAAATGAGAGCATAATTATGAACCAACATGAAAAGTATGGTTTATAATCTGGCATGCATTTGTATCCATCACTTGGATTACAGCATTTCATTGTAATTAGAAACTTAAGACTTTCATTGTGTCACATCAACATGCATTGATCTAAGCTTCTTCAGGCTGAGGACCACTTAACCCAGTTAACCCAAACACTCACCTGACCTAAAATTACCCCTGCGATAACGCATCCTAAAATAAAATTCAACCTGAAATGAAAAGATTAGTATCTTAACTCATTTCTTGATGTCTGCTTTGCTCATCCTAACGAGAAGCCTGGTGCTGTTTGGTAAATGTGACCGAACACGACGTCTGCTTGTGTATTTTGAGTTATTTACAGATTCTGAAAGTGTAAAAGCTTTCCAATGATGTCAAACACGTAGAAACAAAAGAAGAAGTTGTTCTTTACTACCAAGTGTTGTGTGCATTAATAACATGGAGCCGTTCAAAGTCCAATCGTTAGTGAACATCAGCTATCAGCTGCTTGCTGCTTCCTCTGATCACACGCCTGTAGGAACCAATCCCACAGCATTATGCTGCCATTTTCACCAGTAACGATTTATTAACGTTCTCCAGCCTGTCAGCTCGTGTGGTTAATGATGTCTTGTGGCGACCTTTTTTTATTTTACGCTTCTGGTTTTTCTGCCATTGCCATGGTGACTCGTGTTATCGGTGATCCATTGGTCAGGGCTTCTTCTGCACTCGCTAACTCAGGGTAAGTTGACTCAGAATTGAGCTATCTAGTTAGTTCCTGTTCTGAAACCAAAACCTCTGAGTACCACAGAGCCAGGAATTTTTCAGAGTATCGGCTTTGTTAACCCTGCTTTCTGAAACATAATGTAGGACAACAAGCGGTTAAACAACAGTGAGCAGGTGAGACAGGTAAACTAAGAGCATCTATAGAGGGATCTGAGGAGAAGATAAGAAAACAGTGATGTTTATCTGCTGGGAAGGGGATCAGTGACCTTTGACCCAGGTGGGACTAATCAACTAAATGCAACACAGCTGAGTGACGATCAGAGCGGAGGAAAGATGACTGAAAACAAAAAGACAAAAGCTGAGGACTAACAGCAAAGTGATAACATAACCCAACACATGAAGAACAAAAGACAAGAACCAATAATATTTAAAACAAAACAAGGAACCAGGTATGGAAGATCATGAGTGACAAAAATAAACAAAGAAAATCACCCAAAATGATCTAAATAGAAGTGAGTTAACAACACAAAGACGCACAGATCATGTGTCAAATATTACAATGAAAATGAAAGTAAACAGATCGTGTTCATTATTGTTGGTTTAAATCTTTCGGGTTCATTTAAAATTGCGATTTTTATCTTGGTTTTGGCTGACGACAGATTGCAAATATTTCCATAAGAAAACAAATTTGTTGCAGGTGGATCATTAAGCGATCTCAGCCTGAATATATATTTTGGCGTTTCAGTCTGTTCAGGTCACACTGACTTGCATCTCTCTGCCCAGAGCCTTATTTTGTATTAGGCACCTGATGATGAGGAGCCGCGGTTACAGGAATCATTGCTGTGCTCAGCAGTAACAAATTACTGGAACAGCTGACGCGTCTGCGTGTTTCATCAAAACGTTCTGAACAACAAAATAAGTAGCAGTCAGGGAGCGGGAGATAAGTCTGTGCTGAGTCTGAGATAATATTTTCCTGGTCAGAAGAATGACTGAAATGTCTTTTTTGTATGGTGTTTTAATTAGGAATATAAATATTACACATTTTTTTCATATTTGAGTGTATTAACAGGGTTTCTTTTCTGTCAGACGGGATGTCTCAGTGTCTAAACCTGATGATTCTTTTCGTTGAGCGTTGGGACCATGACAACAAGCGTTGATGACGGAGGGAAGTGACGGTGTGTTCACAAACAAGTTGGTATTGCAGCCCCAAAACAACAAGTTTCCATTTCAATCTGGCTCATCCTCAAAAAATACCCAACAAGCTCCAGCCTGAGCTCCGACAGAGGTCAAGTTCAAATTTAGCTAAATTATTAGCTCTTCTTCAATCAAATGCGTGGGATCAAATAGCTCAACGGGGGAATGGTGTGCTAAAACTAGTTCAGCATAAGAATGAAATAATAACCGATAATGCATGTACCGGTGTGTTTAATTAGCACAACAAACTGCAAATCCTTTCTGCACATATTCAAACAACATGGCAGATTGTGTGACTGTGAACACGCGTTGCTTTTCCAAAGCAATGATGTCATTTTAGAAGTTGACATTAGGAAATAACACAATAGTGTTTTGGTGACCCACATTCTGCCAAGTAAGGGATGTACCTCCCGATTCAATGCAGTAATGGAAAGCAGAGTGAAATATTTCTGAATTTCTTCCTCACGCAGGAGGTGAAACTCATATTATAATGATGCATTAGTAAAGTGGTGTAGTTTAAGAATTTATTTGGATTGATTTGAAGGACTGCAGCTAATGAAAACTTACAATTCAGCGACAGAGAAAATTAGAAGCCAACGTTGCTTTAATGGTGATTTTCCTCTCATCTTCCTCTTGATAATATTTCTATACTGACTCTGTTGTTTTAGATCAGACCAGTTTGCAGGTCAATCAGGTCTAGAAAAATGCTTCTAATGCGTTCTTTGGTTCAAGAGGTTAAACCCAAGGAAAGTTTGTTGTGGCCTGAATCCGGGGTTCAGTTTTGCCTGATGGCTTTTATGCCATGAACTCCAGCTTCAGTCCACATCTGGCTGATTTCCACCAAATTGTCAAATGGACTGTCTTTCACAATCCTATCAAAAGGTCCTGCTCCCTGTCCACACTTTTCTTTTTAGAGTCTACTTTTTAGATTATTATATTCTTGCAACCCAGAAAAGGAATTAGAACGAACTAAGGCTGCGTTCACCCTGAAGTGACTCAAAGCCAATTTCTTCTCCATTCGCATTTCTTTGGTCGTTCACACTTCCACGTATGTTTTCAGTGTTTTGCCAACCCTCACAAAAAGAAGAATTGGTCAGTGTTTGCGGAAGTAAACATGGATGTTAATGTTGGATGATGTTAGGTCACATTTGAATGGGATACCCAAGTGGCCTGGGTCGCATCTGAAAAGAAGCCGATCATGAAAAGATCAGATACAGGTTGCATTATGTCAAAAAAAATCTGAATTGGGTCACTTCAGGCTGCAGTGTGAACGCAGCCTTAGAATCCAGAAACACGACTTCCAGAACAGGAACATTTAGTTTTTAATTTTACTGAGAAATTGTGGCGTATTCCCTACTTTTACAAATTTAGAGCATAGTTAGAAAATCCACAGGATCCTTACTTATACTTATCGAGAATCTAGTTTATATACTTTGGATCAACAATATTAGATTCTTTTTCTGTTTGTATTTCCTTTTAATTGAGTTAAATCACTTTGAATCATAAATATAATTACCTTAGCTGACCTTCAAATAAACATTTTTCCTTTCACTTAACTTTTCCTTAATTTGCTTGAAAAAGGCAGAGTGTGGCACTTAGCTTCTTTAGCAATTATATTTAGTGTGTAGAAAACTGTCAATTCTGCAGTTTTCTCATGGTGGTGTAGGAAATATAACTCTGTTACTTTTTTAATTGAATTACTAAAATAAATCAACTTTGAGAAAATATTCTAATTTATTGCAATGCACCTGTAAATCAAATGGACTCTGAGTTAAAGAAGTCTGTTCTTTTTTTTTTTTTTTTTAACAAAAAGTAGAACAAACTCCAGTATCATAAAATTAAGATTTGAATTATTTTACTCTTTAAAAGTGAAATGGTTAACTGTTTCGTTATTATGGAAAACTACGGCTAAAATCATGAAGCAAAATAAAATATTGGATCTATTTGGATTTTTTTCAGTGTAGTTTCTTTAATACAAATGAAATTAACTTGATTGTAGAGAAACAAAATATCACTAATATTTTTTTCTGTGGTGGATTTTATTTACATGTCAAGCAGTTTTTTGGTATTGAGGCAAAGAAAGTTGTTTTTTTTTTCTGTCCTACCATCACAAACATGATGATTGGTTTTATGATAGAAGAGGAAAGATTGCACATCTGAGAGGGTTGATGGCAACAGAGGCAAGTGTGCCACTGTTGATTTAGTTAAAAACAATCATTGTCTAGCAAGATATCTATTCTACTCCCTGAGTAAAAGTAGTCAAATTAACCGTTGGGTTTCTCTAAATGTTTCTTCTCTTGCATTAAGAATCACTTCTTTATAACTGAGGTGCCAAAAATGTAGTTGGTCTAAACATCGTGTTTTAGTTTTGTTTTGAAATCTTTCACAGAACAAATGTCTGTTTCTTCTGCAGGAACAACCATCCTCTGCACCGTTCAGTGTTCTGCTGAAATGCCCCGACTCTCGTGTGTTTTACCTTTCTCAATTTGTTCTTATTTGGTTTCATTACCCGCATGCCTGATTTCCATGAATGTAATGTTGATCAAACTAAAATCTATTTTAGCTACTTACAAAGGGCTCTGCTGTAATTGTTTTCAGACAGACACATGTTGGCTTTTTTTTTTTGTGAGAGAGAGACGCCACAGTGGTGATGCAGTAAGTTGTGAGAGTACTGCGGAGTATTTCTGCAGTGCTCCTGTTGCTGTGAGGGGAGCTGGTGGGGTTACTGTGACAGTGCATTAGCAGCCAGAGTCCATTCTCTGCGTCCCCAGAGAGACCAGAGGAGGCATATTAACATTCTCCTGAGAAGGGCCACAGGATCTGCCTTCAATGCTGTCTGACTCCAAACAAAAGATGGTGTGTTTGTGCATATGCACATGTGTGAAACTCAGCAAGCTGCCGGTGAATGTGTGTGAGCATCAGCAGCAGAAAAAACAAAACAAAGAGAAGGAACACGGGGAGACAGCCGAAGAGGCTGGGCTCCAGTATGCACTGGTCAGGGCGGTGAATACATCTTTCCTCAGACAGAATATGTGCTGCACACATAAATAAATTAGAAATGCAATTAGATTTTTTGTTTTAGAAGATCGTTACAATTTAAATATTTAACTCCATTGAGCCGACAGAGAAGCTGCAGGTTAAGTCTGAACTTTTCACTCTGAATTTACTGAGGCTGAATTTTTTTAAAGAATACTTTGCAAAAATCTTTGTTACCCCAAAAGTTTTCCACCTTTTTTTTTTTTTACTTTAAATTGTATAAAGAGTATATTACAGTAAAAAGAGTACATTACAAATCTGAAATGTTTGGCATGCATTTGCACTAAAATCCAGAGCAACCTGTTGGCTTCAGAAGCCACTTAACTAAATGTAGTGTCTTCTGTGGACTTGTGTTGGCTATGTGGACAGACGTATGTTTATATTTGCTGGGAAATGTTCCTACACCAACAAACTTCAATATACAGCTCCAGAAAAAATTAAGAAACCACTAATCAGTTTTTCCTGCTTTTACTTTTTCTGGGATTTGAGTAAAATGAACGTTGTTCTTTTATTCTATGAACTAATTAAAAAAAAAATGTAGCATTTAAATGAGAAATAGTCAAAATAAAAAAGATGAAGTGCTTTCAGATCTCAAATAATGCAAAGAAAACAAGTTCATATTCATTTGGAAACAACAACACTAATGTTTTAACTCAGAAATCAATATTTGGTGGAATAACCAGGTTTTCAATGGACTCTTCATTTTCTACAGAATTATTTATCAACAGAAAATAGTGTCAATTATGAAGCAGAAGGTAAAATCATTACATTTCTTGGAAAAAAAGACTGTGCAGTATTTTAGTGTCTCCAGTGTAAATGCTCCACATTTCCTTCACTCTATTATCAGATCCTTTGTTGTTACTAGTGTTACTTGTGTCTATTTTCTTGAATTGTCTGAATCAATAAAAGCAGTAATCATGCATCCCTGACCTTATCTCTGCATTTGGATTTCTAAGTACACGATACACAGTTTTATTTGCAAAATATCTTTGAATGTGTGCATGTATCCATTTCCTTCCACTTCATATTTATGCACAGTTTGGTGTCGATTTACCAGCTGAAATCCCAGTAAAAAACATTCATCTGAATGTATTTTAGCAACTTAAAATGTTGAACAGGTTATGGATTCTTCAGTGCGTCAGTGTATGTCTTTACAACCAATTCCCTCTTGAAACACTTGAGAGGTTTTGCTTTAAGAGAAAACTGCATTAGTTGCTATGCAAACTGTAACTAGGTGACTTACATGCAGCTCCTCATAAATACTCCTACTCATGCACTGCTACTATTTTTATTTGCTCTTCTGTTTATATGATGCTCTTTGATGATTGTTTCTCAGAACCGGGGCTGGTATTAGTTGTGCTGAGCCTTAATGTGACGGTTTTTTTGGTTTGTTTTCTTGGTCTCTACAGCAGGTACCACTGCTGGAGCCCGCCTGCATCATTTTCATAAAGTACAGACATTTTAGTTTAGATGCATAACTGAGACATCTGGCCTTCATCTCTGCCTCAAATATTTCTACATTCCACATGATAACCGCGGCATGTCATGCAATACATTTCTACTCTGCTACTGTGATTATAATTCACAGCAGAAAGTCTCTCCTCCTCTATACAAATAAAGCAAAGCAGCAGCCACTTTTTCAAAGTTGCTCAGTCGATAGCTCATAGATTTTAGCTGCGACCTCATAATACCGGTAGTTCAGTCGATCTTGCCAATGTCTCGATTAAATTTCACACTGTAGTGAAACCCGTGGCGATGAGACGGTGGACGGCTCAAAGACTTTGCTTTATTTGAGCTGCAAGGCTTTAGTGGACCTGAAAACAGGTGAAGGCAAACAGAAGAGTCTTGGACCGGTCAAAAATCACAGCTCTGGGAGATGAGAGGTCAGAAAAAAAGTAAATATAAAATGAACAACTTTATCGATTAACCCATCTGAGATTAATGTAACGTGGATCTGAGATTTAGCTGAACTTCTTTCTATAACGTATTGTGCTGCAGGTTTCTTTCTGATAAATCCAAAATAAAAGGAAAAGCAGTCAGTGGACTCACGTCATTTTTCCGTCTTGTATCTATCAAACACCTTAATTAAAACTCTGCACTGAGTTGATCTGCAATTTTTATCAGTTTAAGGAACACATTGTGTTCCTATGACTATGAAAATGATTATACACTCATCAAACGGGAATTTAAAACATTTGAAGACAGAAAACATCATACGGTACAGACAGTGGCAGTTTGGGAAAGAATAGCGCTTTAACACAGGATTAACAAATGGTTAAAATCAACAAAAAATAGTTTACTGCAAAACTGACATGTTTGTTGTATAAACATGGACAATCATCTGATTTATTTGACCAATACTGAAAAAATGCAGAACAATATTTAAAAAAGTGACGTGTCCAGTCAGGTTGAAGACATTCATAACAAACAACCGTTTGGCAACAACAGACATGAGACACAAATCAATGCAGACCAAAGCATGACGTTTAAAATAGCAAACTATTTGGATCACAATCACAAAAGATCTATAAAATTTAGAGGATTATTTGAAAGAAAGTTTCTAATTTCCTGGTTAAAGACATGAAACCGTGTTGGTTAGACACAGCTTGAGATATTCTGAATGCAAATGTTCGTAAAGATGCTGAAGAGAAATAAAGGAAAAAAAGAAAAGATCTGATTTAACCGTACAAGATAAAATTTCATACTTTTCCAGAATCTACTTTTCAGAGCCCAAGACGCATCGAAGGGAGGAAACAAGACACACAAAAGAAAGATGTAAAGGTACAAGTTAGAAAATAAAGAACTCAATGAAGGAAGAAACAAATGACATGAGGAAAGAGGAAAGGGCGGACAGAAGGAGATAATGAAGGACACAAAATGACAGGAGGTGAGTCCTGGATGTGCAGCTGTTTTACCATGTTTTTTTCTTCCACATTTTTATAGACCTGGAAATGCTGAAATCAAGTGCCACACTTTCACATATTTTCCCAAACGTCATAGAAACTCTGAAATTTAGTTCCCTCAGACAAATAAAGGAAAGAAGTAGGTGAAGATTTGAGTTTATTTTGTAGTAATGTACATCTTTAGTACTTTTCATTCTTAAGGGAAATGCTGGTGCATCTGGTAACTTTCTGGCTGTAAAAACTCAAACATCCCCTGAATTCTGCTTGGCACATCAGAACTTCAAAAATTGGGTTTTCTTCATGGTCTACTCAATATGTCAATACTAAAAAATTCCCAGTTGTTTAAGCCTGTAAATGGTACAAATGAACAGCATGATGCTTTTTGATTTGAGTTCTGTTCAAATCGGATAAAGACAAGAGACAGTTAGATGTATAAATACAGTTAATGCTGAGCTCAGTATTTTCTGTTGGATTTACTGACAGTTGAACCTCAAATTTTTCAAGATCCTCTGCAAATTAAATGTGTGTGAAATGTATTTTTTAAATCTGTAGTGTGTGCTACACACATTTTACACAAAGACAAGAATTGCTACATCTAAAGAATTGCCCAAAACGATAAGAGAGCAGATAATTAATTGCCTCATAGATACAAGAAAAAGGGGGGGAAACAAAAGCAAAGGACTTAAATGTCCCTGCAGATAAAATTGGAAGCAAAGTTCGGAGGTTTGAAGGAATTGTAGTGATAGGAAGCTATAAGCAGCAAACATCAGATTCCAGAGGAGCAGATAGACGAAGACTCTCGGCTCACCTGCAGCAAGACTTGGTGGCTGCAGCCAGTCTGGTTTCAGTTTCCACTATAAGGCCCACATTAAACTCTAATAATGTGCAACATTTCTGTCCCAAAAGTTCAAGAAAAGCCAGTTTGGGCTTCCAACAGGGTAATTATCCCAAGCATATTTCAAACTCCACCGCGGTGTGGATTCAGAAGACGTCCTGGGAGATGTTGGAACAGCCACCATGAGAATCCGAGACGTCTGGTGGGATTTGTAGAAGACAGCAGCAGCATGCAGATCCATGAATATTAAAGACCTGGATGCCGAACATGAACTGGGCCAAGATTCCTCAGGAAAGCTGACAGGACATTTACAGCCAATCAGTGAAAAGGAAAATCCCAGGAAATAGCCTGCAGCATATTGACCGGAAGAATGAACACCCTGCTGTAAGAAAAGTATTGGTTGGTCAGGGATTATTTAAAAAAAAAGAATAAATTTCATGTTGTGATATGAGATTAATATCAAATTATTGTGTCTTTTTTTGACCCTTCCAGACCGAATGGAGCGGCGATCCAGCCAAATTTGCAGTACCGTAATTCTGCCACACGTTGCACTTTCTGAAAAATAGCAACGGTTTCTGAAAGGAGAGACGTTGCACATTTCAGCCAATATGGGGTTATTACGGTAATTTCATTCTGCTATACCAGGGAATTAAATTAATCTGAGTCGTTTAAAAGACGGCAAATTGCAAAAATAACTTGCTAGATATTGAGAGATCCAGTTGTTATGGATAAATTGGCAAATATATATTTACTCACAGGACATTTTAAAGAACAATTAAATAAGCAAAAATATCCAGGCGGAGATTTGAAACTTAGGCCTCAAAGTGTTAAAGAGGAACATAATTTGTGGTTTTATAATAAACTGATTTAACAATTATTCTGTTTTCCATTTTCTAAACAAAAATGAATAAATATTGTTTCACTTCTGATTTTGTCCAAACAGCTTTTCCTCAATCAACTGCAGGAGTTTAAGGTGAGAAAACAGTTTGAATCTTTCACGTCTCCACAACATAATTCCCTGTAGTCTGACTTTTCTCTTTCCAAATAAATGGTTTTATCAAATAACAAGGAATTAAAAAAAAAATTAAAACTGCATTTGAAATGTTTACAAAAAGTGAGAGAAGGTTTTCAGCGCCATACGGCTCACAGACTGGAATGATGCAGGCTTCGGCCTGGTAAATGCAAGGTCAGCGTGGAGCTACAGAAAATGTAGAAACAAACAGAAAAAAAAAGTAGAAATCTGCCAAGTGTGGATGGATAGATGTCTTCTCCTGGGACAGCCCGTTTTCTTTATGGTCTTTATAATTTCAGCATAATGCTGTCTTCTTGGCAGAATGTCTAAGAGGATGAAAAACCTTCTGAACTCACTACTGCGTCTCTTTGACCTCCACCTACTCACATCCATGTTTTTCACCACAGCAAAGGCTTTTACAGCGATTCATCGAGGAATATGCACATGTGAATCAGTTTCTTTACTGTAAAACTACATTGTGCTTATCTGTAAAAAAAAACAACAAAAAAAAACACCTGATGTTGTGCAACTTAGTTTGACAATTAGATGGAACTGGTATGAAAAGTTTACTTTAATAATGTATATTCATAATAAAATTATATATGACCAGAACTGTTTGTTTATTATATTCTGGTGAACCAAAGCGGTGCCTTAAGCGGCATTAAAGATCGTTTTCTGTGCATTATAAGCAGCACCATTTGTTTAATCTGGATCGAGGCTTTTTTTTTACAGATGTAAGGAGAGCTATACTAAGGTGCTGCATGTTCAGCACCTTTGAGCTTTTTAACAAGGATTTTATGTGACGGACCAACTCAAAGTTGTGCATAAATGCAATAATGTTTATGAAGAAATGATTTTCATTTCCTTGGAAATTGAAATCTGGGAAGTCTAATAAGTTTGCCTTTGTATTTGGCCAGCTTGGTGGAAGCATCTTTTAAATTGTAATTGGATTTTGGGGTATTCTTTACCAACTCTCTATATCTTCTTTGTGAAATAGCTGAAGCTCAGTGAGTCAGATTGGATCAGAAGTAGCTGGACCATTTTTTATGCTTCTTCCACATAAGTTCAGGATCTCTGCAGCTCCTCCAAAGTCACCAAAGCTCTCATGGATGCTTTTAGGTAGATGGTCGCGCCTCTCTTTGCAGATGTGTCCTAATCCTCCCGTGATGAACTGGACGACTACAAGCTCAAAGCTGAGATGTTCATTTGAGAGGCTGGTTCTGATTTTACAGACCTGGACTCAGCTGATGTTTGTATTTGGATGGAGCGTTTTACGTTTTACTGTGAGATGTTCAAAGTTTAACATTGCCTTATAACCAGGTTCTTCACAACTTTCTCCTCACGTCCCTTTGTCTTCATGATGCTGTTTGTTCTCTAACAAATGTGGATTTATATTAAGGTGATATCACACACAGTCTGAAGGCAACTAAATACTTTGGATTTTATTTTATCAGAGGAAAGAGGGTGAAAATAAGAAAACGAATTTAAAAATAAATCCAAAGTGTCCTGTATCTTTTGATCTCTACTTGATATTGAAGTCTGTAGTTGTGAAAAGCACAATCAGTGCACCAAGGACTAAACATAAAAAATAGTGAGAGATTATGACTTTTATATATATATTGAAAATCACAAAGCAATTGAGAGATTACTTCCCCAATTCTCCTTTTTTATTTTCCCATCACTGCTGTGTTTCCATAAGCTTCAGCATCTCGGTTGATAAAATCCATATTAAATGAGGTAGTTAGACATCTGGGCCTTATGTATTGCAATGTGCCAATAAACAGCATCCGAGATCCAACAACACAGCAACAGAAATTGTGCACATGCAGATATTATGACGATAAGTATGAGTCAAAATATAACTTTTAAATATGAATTTCGGTTCAAAAAGGTAAATCCTACTGGGGACATTTTAGAAAAAGTTGAACGAACTCAGGTTGTTTGCAACAGTTTGCTGAAAAAAGGATCCTACCCAAATAAATAGATCCAGATTTTGATTTTGTTGTTTGTAACGTACAATCTGGCATAAAGCCTCAAAGTTGATTATTTATTTATTTTTTAAAATCAGAAGCACCAAACTGGAATAATTAAGTCACTGAAGGAAGAATAGGGAAGAATGAGAAGATAACAGTTGTAGTAAGAGACAGGCGCTCCAGTCAGAATGGTAAAGTCTGGTTTGGACAATTTGGTTCAAGCTCAGAAGCGACGGGCAGACTGGCAGCACACGCTGTAACAAGATGGCGGCAGTCTGCTGCAGAGAATATAGTACTCTCTGTCCTGGGAGAGAAAGAAAATAAAAAAAAAGAAAAAACAAAACGATCTAGACGGGGCAGCAAAGTGCCAAGTGTTACAGTGATTTGGACCGGAGCAGCCAGATTGGATCCAGAACCCCTTGAAGCAGCAATAGGTGAGCCGGGTGCGAGAACAATGGAATGGCTGCCTCCCAGACAGAGCTGCCGTACTGCAGTGATAAGGGAACAGGAACGAGGGAGGGGGGCGTGCAGGAGGTAGACACACCTGCTTCTGCTGCTGGAGCAACAGCAGCTTCTGCAACAAGCAAAAGGCTGGAAATGAAGCAGCTCAATCCAGACATGAGCCCAGCGTTCGTACGCCGGACAGAGGGCAGCGCTGAGGTCAAAACCCCGCAAGTAACAAGAGAAAAAGCTGACATAAACCACTTAAACAGGTGTCTGCTCACACATGCTCATTAATGCACTTAGAAATCAGAGCTAAAATGATCCACGTTAAAACAAAAGATGTTTTTTTATTCATAGTTTTACCACAAATAAAGGAATGAAACATAATTCACCTCTAAAAGATATTATTTTCTATCATGCTTATCTGATGATACAATTTTAACAAAACTCAGAAAGTCTATTTTACAGAAGAATAAAATTGTTATCAGCCTGGAGAAAACAGCTCAGGTACGAAATAGTTAAATATACCAGATGAACATATACGCTGCAGGCTCATCATAACATTACATAATGCAGTCTAATTTTCTTTTATCGCCAAAATAGAATAATAAGCTTGTGTTCTGTCAGTCAGAGGCTTCAAGCTGTACCTGGTTTGCTTTCTTTCCAATGAACTCCCCGACCTCCTTCATCTCCTACCTGACAGAATATGAGAGGATCTGAAGATTCGTTTCCCCCAATGGTTACAATATTTACAGCTGAGAGATCCACAAAGTTACAACTCAGGTCAAAGATCTTTGTTATATGACAAATGCAGACACATTTCAGTTCAGACTTACTTATCGGTGAATTTTTCCTCTTTGTCTTAAAAATATAAATTCAAAAACTCAATGTTTAAGGTTATACCAAGCTTGTACATTTGGAAGCAGCATCAGTTTGACATGAAGCTGTGAGTGAAACTGAAATCTCTTCAAAGTTTTGCACTTTGAAAGATTCAGGATAAAAATGAATTGGAAGGGAAATAATTTATCATTTTGGAAATTTTTGCAAGGAAAATCTGAAAAGTGTGGCATGTTTTTTTTTGTTTTCCGCTATTGTCTGAGTCAGTGTAATCAAATTTAATTTCAGGAGGAGATGATTACTGAACAGAGTGTAATTGAATCCCAGTATAAATGTGCTGCTCTGTGAAGGCCTCGGATTCACAGACGGGTCAGGGACAAAGCTGTGACCAAGCTAAACGGGGGGACTGGTCATTAAATCATACATTTTGAAAACCTCACAAAGCACTGTCCAATTAATTTTCTAAAAATGAAAAGAGCATTTTTGAGCATTTTACGGCCTTGATGGGAGACTTACTGAGAAAAAGGCAAACAAAATCCCATTTGCAGTTTCCAATAAGTCCTTAAATAAACAGCAAACGTATAAAAGAGCTTCAGACAGATGAGAGCAAAATGAAACCGTTTGGCCTAGCTGCAAAATATGTTCTATGTGGCAGAAAATTAACACTGCACATCACAACAAAACCTGCCGATGGCAGCATTATGCTGTGGTGACACTTTCTTCAGCAGGGACGGAGCAGGTGGTCCGAGTTTAAACGAAGATTGATGGGGCTGCAAAAACATCTGGACCTGAGGCTGCGGCTCAACGTTCAGGAGAACAACCCACAAACATTTTTCTAACAAGAATGGGCAACTATTGTAGTTTCTACATGTGCAAACTTCTCTTATTAGAAGAGACATGAGAGACATACTCCAAAAAACAAAAACAAAAAAAACGTAGCAGAATTTAGTGTATGCCACATTTTTCAGATTTTTATTCATAACACATTAACTTTCCTACTGCTTCAATCATGCACTAATTGTGTTGCTTTAGAGTGAATAATATGTCAAGCAGCTGTAAAAATTTACCCCCCAAAACCAAACAATTATTGTCTAGCTCTCTGACATACCACTTTATTTGTAAAACTAAACATAAAGCAAAAACATGACACGTTAATTGTAAACATGTTTTTTGTATCTGTAGTTAGAAAAAGCCTTTAAAAAGAAAAGTATAGCGCTTTGTCTCCATTTTGTAACTCCAATAATGTCTGTTTAGTTGCAGTTTATTAAATGATAAACGTTAAATAAAGATTTATCATGATTCAAGCTGCATGTTTGTGTGGATCAAAAAAGAAAATGGTGACCCCTTGACCCACTGCAGGGGAAGTTTAATACTTTACATCTATTAAAAAATTAATATCATGTTCACGAAACCACACAAAATATTTTTTTTTCTGAAAATCATGTTAAGGAATAAATCTTATTAGGATTTCAAGTTTAAATTTTAGGCTTTGCAAATTACACAAGAGAATTTTATATTAGCCAATACAAATTTCACATCCAACCTAAATTGTGCACAATGTATGGATTTTGGCAACAAAATATCATTACAATAATTGTTGGCAAAAACATCCCAAAGCAAATTCACATTAAGCAAGTCAATCCATTTAGGCTGTTAGATGGAGGAGATGTGGACACCTGACACTGAATGACAAAGCTTTATAGTGTTACAGGAATTTATTACACATAATGTCGTCATAGCAACATTTAATGATAATATGGTTGTGGTATAGTTTCCTAATATTACACCTAGCTAATACCCAACAACATAAATTAAACAAATCCTCTTTCATCTATGTACAGAGAGCTGCAGATTTGAAAGCTAATTCAGTTTCTTTGCTGATCAGTATTCTTTAAGGATGACAATGCACCAAAAATGGTAACTTCTTCCATCTTATGAGAGCAAAAACCTCTTCAAAGGGAGGTTGAAAATAGCGCCTGAGCTCAAACTGATCCATCCTTGAACCACAGCCCATCTGAGCTAATGAAAGAATGAGGACAAAACATCAAACAGTGTCTGCGTTCAAATGCTGCTGAAGTTTCATTAGACACTAAGAGCTACTGGAGACAAAATGTAAAAAATACAGGTAATATACTGCTGTAGGGATGGGGGTTTACAGCTCATCTATACTTCATTAGTCTCTGCACATAGCAGTAAAGGTTGACTATGACGATGCAAAAGTCTGGCACTCAGCAGATGAAGACCTCAGCTGACCTCACTTGCAGCATTGTGCGGCATGTAAAACCTTGACTGCTGCTCCCCTAATGCTCTTCTCCAACCAGCCGCATGAAAAACCTGAGTACATTCGTATCGTTGTTAATGAAGAAGCCATCCTGCGTATTGAAGTATCTATTTAGTTCTGAACGAGTTTCTCTTTTCAATGTCGTTTGCATGCAGTAACAAAGCCACCCTCATTGGTTGGATACGGAAAAAGATGATATTCATGAGGTCAAACACAAGTGTACTGAGCTTTCAGTGTCACGCTCTCAACAGTACTTTGTGCTGCTCTCAAGATAAGACATTTTGATTTTGAGTCTGGGAACAGGAGGTGCTTTTCCTTTATAAGGGTTTCACACAGTAGTTAGCAGTTTGTTGTAGCATATGACAACTCCAGTGTCTTCTGCAAGCGAAGTGAGGTTCTGCTGTATTCTGTGTGTGGAGATGTCTGTGTAAGATTACACACTGTGGGTGTAGCCTAAGTCTCAGATTCCTCATTCATTCACTGTACCTCCCCATAAAACAATGCTGCTGAAAATGTGACAGTGCATCGCCATGTCACCCCACCTCGTCTGGTCATCCCTCCTCCCCCGGTCACATGTCTCTCATAGCCACATTCCTCTAGCCATCTTTCCTCTCATCCCCACCCCTACGGTCCACAAGCTGTGCCTGCCTCTGGGTCTGAACTCTTCCATTTCCTGAAAGGAACCCAATGTTCCTCTTTTTCGCTATCTCCATTTGCATTCGTTCTGGATTGAATGCGCTGCTGGATAAAAATAATAACAATGATAATAATTTTAAAAAAGCTGCCGTTTGGTCTTTGCTGTGGTTTCTGTCCTTCCGCCATGTTAAGCGTGGTTTTGGCGTTTTGTTTTACAGAGATGTGTGAGTGCCCCTCACAGCTCCCAAGAACCCAACCCGTGCACATCACAGCAAAACGTCACAAGTTAGGGTCTCAGGGAATGAGAAAGGTACAGATCACGTCTTGTCCGGCCTCTTTCTGTGCAGACGCTTTGGCTCGGGCTAAAGCAGCTTCCGCTCTCTGTGGCTTTGTGCTGTACTGTAACTGATGTCACAACTTAGTCACCATCGCCAGGCTCATTCCTCGCAATGGATTAACTTTAAACTCCAGTGGCATTTTTTGGCCTATTTATATCCTGGATATGCATCAAAAACGACACCTATTGCAGATCAAAAACTGTTACAGTCTGATCTTCTAATGTACATTTGAGAGTGTTTATGCACAGTAGGTCATCAGTGGCTGACCATACACACCCAGACAGAGACCTCTTCACTCTCACATGTTGCTCATGAATCAGACTCAGCATATTTGGCTCGCCTGTTACTGCCACAGCCTGACTCGGCTAGACCTGCATCAAACGAAATTGATTTTTCATTTAAAAAGCCGGAATCTAGCAGAGCAGTCAGATAAAAAAAAAAAAAAGGAAAAAAGGAGAACAACAGATTTCATACGTGGGCTGCAGGGTCTTATATTTTCTATCACAACGACACCTCCAAGCACAGCGGGACTGCCAGACCTGCAAACCTGCACTAGTCGATTGCTTTAAGGGAAGAAACTCGTTTGTGTGGTGGAGAGAATAAAATCCGACCTGCACGCGAGACGGAAAAGGAGAAGGAACAGGAGGCTGGGAGGAGTGGTGAGATGAGACGCAAGGAAGGAGAAAAAGCAAGAAACTCACCCGTTGGCCGAGGCGGCTTATGCTGCCGCAGTCCTCAGCGTGTGTCTCTGCAGGTCATCTTAGCAGAGGGAGAGGAGATGTGGCCAGACGAAACGTAAAATGAGAGAAATCTGCAAGGGAAAAGAAAAGGGAGAGAGAGGGAGAGAGAGAATGCTGCAGAGAAAAGTAGAGGAAGATTTTAGTGCCGCCTTCACTGGCTTTGTTCAATGGATCACTCAAAGTAGTGCACGAGGCTTCTCGAGCAGATTGCTGCCGTCTAGCCGTCTGGTGCTCAGACATGCGAGACTGTACCATGTGCAGCCGGAGAGAAACAGAAGGAGAGGCAGGGAAACACAGAGAGAGATGCAGGGGGAAGCAGGTGCAATGTTAAAGGGGCGAGGGACAGACAAGTTTAGATCGGGAAGTAGTGAGGACTGCGGACGACGACAAAGTCAGAAAGAGTTAACGTGTAAATCTACCTTTAAAGATTTTCTCAAAAAAAAAAAAAAAAAGATTAGCGAAAGAACAAATGTGGTGTGGCACAAGAATGGTATGCACAAGGAAGAAACGAGCAGATCAATTGGCCTGAGCTGCTACTGTAAAAACCGTGCTGAGCGGTTCAGAGGAAGCTATAAGAAAGAGAAAAAACTAAATGCATCACAGTGACAGCCGTGATACAGCAAAGTACGAGAAATGTGTCTGTAACGGTCGAATCCAAAGGAAATCCCCCAAAGCAATTCAAAAATCCACACCTCGTGCCACAAGAATGTGAAATCTCAGCATTTCCTAAAGTTGTCTGCATAAATCGCAACTCGGATCGTAAAATGAAACGACATAACAAAAAAGCTTCTTTTTTTTTTTAAATCTAAATTCAACAGATCCGACACAAACGAGTGCCAAAACGACTATAGGAGTGATTTTTTTTTTGGGGGGGGAAACATGAAACGCCTGTTGCTGTAGAGCTCCTGCCTATTTTCTCCATGTGACTGTACTGTCTGTCGGTCTATCTGGTCTCCTGGCACAATCTGCCTCACGTTCCTTCTCCAGGCCTTTGTCTTTAGCTGTATCACACCTCTCAGCTTGAGCTTGTGCCGCTTTGATTGCCTTTCTCTCCTCTGCCTCGTATGCTTCATGGTTTTGTAGGCTCAAGTCCCCAGGGCAGACAAACTGTGGAGCCCCTGCATGCTCCTCTGCCTGTGACACACACGCACGCCAACACACACACACACACACACACACACGCACACGCACACACACACACACACACACACGCACGCACGCAAAACATCAAAACAGCAGGACAAGAGTGAGGAAATTCAGATAATTTTCTATTCATTTCCTTCCACAGCTGAAATCACTTAGACTGCAAAAGGCCTGCTGTACAAAGAGAAGCCGAAAAACAGAGAAGCACAGGAAGAATGGAGAAAGTGTTGAACATGAGCACATAGGAGAAGGAGCGAAGACAGAAAAAAAAAAGAAAAAGGAGGCATGTTTTCATCTTACAGTGTCCGTTCCCAAGCTGGCTTTCATTTCAGACAAAAAAAATTTCCCCTCCGGTCGGCAAGTCCACTATTCTGTTCCTGTCTCCCTCGCCCTCTGTGTCTGTGAAAGTGAGTCGGTATTACAGCGTGCATTTCATGGAGAAAAGGAGGGTGGGAACAAGAGAAAAAGGAGGGAGCAACAGAGTAAAGGCACTGGTTCAGGAAGAGGTAAAGGAAATGTAACTGTACGCCTGCTGGTTGGTACTCCAATGTTTGATCAATGTTACTCCTTTAAAGTAGCAGAAAAGGATTGTGGAAAAAAAAGAAGAGATGAAAGACGAAAGTGAGAGGACTGGGGAGAAGAGGGAATTACCGGAACAGGGTTCTTTACAGGGACAGCACACAATGGACAGTGATCAGTAAAGGCAGAAAGAAGCCTGTGTGGTCCCATTCTGTCCCTCTGCTGGTTTTTATCTTCGTCTTGTAAAGCTCAGTCCGATAAAAATCTATCGTTCGGTTCCGTATTTTAATTTTCTACATTTTTCCGAGCAGTTCAAAAAACTTTTTTTGTTCAGAAAGCTCCCAGTTTAGATCCACATTTACAGTGAGAACATGTGAGTAACTATTAATGCTCAGATAATATACAAGGAAAGTGGAGTGTGTGTGCATGGGGGATGAACGAGAGAGCTCGACGGTGCCTCCTGCTGTACAGAGCGTCACACTACCCAACGGAGAGAGAGAACCGTAGCACACAAAGAAGGATGCAAAACACAAAAAAGAAATCCCCAAAAAGCAAAACAAAATAAAGCACTTTGCTTGCACGAGGGCAAGAAATACAAACTAGAGTACTTATGCACTGTCTAAATAAACCCAGCAGATTAATGTTGTGTCTGCTGTAACTGTACACGCTCGCGCGCTGAGAAAAGCTACCCCGTACCCAGGGCCTCTTCTTCATTCTGGCTCAAAGAGCTCCCTAACCCCACTGCTGTCGAACCCGGTGGCCTTGAGACAGAGAGCAAAGAGTTTAAGTGGAAACAGCCTCTCATCACCACGATGCTCCACGTACTTCACATCTGCACACAGCAGCATACCACAGCACCAGGAACAACCGGCCAAAGCCTCCGAGATCACATCTGAAAACTTCTTTGAAGGGAAAAAATAAATATGTTCATTCAAAATTATGCTTATCCTATTATTTGTCTGGCTGCTTTTCATCATCCTTAGTGTCAGGCAATTTACAAATAAAATCCCTGTTTAAGCAGAATTTGATCAGAAGTTTATTCACAGAAACATGTTAATCGGAACCAGCTGAATTTTCTCTGAGCATGCACAGGAAATCAATCAGAGTACAGCCCAAATTAAACAATAAATAAGTAAACCTCCAGTTGCTGTAGATGATTTTGGGGTCTGTGGGTTTCTTGGTCTGAAGCAGTGAAAGTTGTTTTTATCGCAGCAGCATGTTCACCGCATAGTTGCAGTGAGGAAATATATCGTTTTGGTTAAGTGAAATTGAACTTTGTTCATAATTGGCTGCCAAAACCGTGCTCTTCCCCTTGCGGGTGTATGGTGTTTTCCCCATTCAGTGGCATCTCTTTCATTACAGCGACCCACAAACCTCAATGCAACGGTACTTTTCCCTTGACTCTCAAACATCTGAAGCATTGTCCTGAGCTCTGTCAGGATTTTAATTAGCTCTTTCTGTCACAAATATTGTCACACGGGATGAGATGCTTGTCTTTTTTAGCTGGTCCAATTTTTTTTTTTTCTGCAAAAATGAGAAAACATTGAAAATGTAGCATTCTTCTTTTTTAGAGATAATTGCAAAAAACCCCGCAAATACATCAAAGTTGTTCATATTTGAATTCCTGGTCAGAGTTGAGTGTGTTGTGTTTCCTCAGGGAAAGCTAGGAGGCTGTACAGTTATCTCCTGTGGTGTCACTCTGAACTATACAACCTACTACCTCAGCCTGAGGAACACAGAAGGACGGCGGCTCAGAAAGGGCGGAGCGAGTAGCTGGAGGGGCAACTGTCCATTGTTATTGTGAAAAAAAAAAAAAACAACATGTATATGATGTTATTCAAATAGGCAAAAACTCACAGCTTGTTACTTTTACAGTCTGAACCACGTTTCGACTATAAATCCAATCAATTGTTGGTGTGTTTACGTTTCAGACATGACCAAACATAATTATTTAACAATAAAGTTGAACTATAAAATATAGTACTGCCCTTTTTTAATAATGTGTAAGTAGAGATGCACCAATCAGGCTTTTTCTGGCCTTTATTAACTTTGGGTTTTTCATTAAGATTTTAATGAAAAACCCAAAACCCTTTGCTCAGAGAGCAAAGGACTCTCCAAGTCCTGAGCCTGGAGATAAAATCCTATCATATCTTAAACCAATTCAGATAATTTTATTTTAACTCATTTGAAATACATTCCAACCAATTCACAATCCAGACGAACAATGATACAGACTTTATTTCGCAGGTTTCTATGTTAAGAAGACAGGATTTGTTTTCCCAAAAATTGTTGACAAGTTGCGGCCGATTTCTTTCACTATTTCCGAATATTTTCATGATACCAACCGCCTGTAACACTAACACACAGAGGTGAACAAAGACAGAAACTGCAGTTGCTCAGTGCAGGGGGATTTTTTTTCTTAATATTTGAGACAATTTCCAATTTGTTTTTCAGATTGGATGGGAATTTTCTGAAATATCTTTGATATATTTCAAATATTTTTTTCCTTTTCAATTCTGAAAAGAACACGATTTTCCTTCCTTCATTTTCAGTCAGACTGAGAATGAAGGAATGTTAAGATTTTCCCAATTTATGCTTCAAATGTCCCCAATCATTGTCTAATCATTATTAACTTAAAAAAAGGATCTAAAGTGTGTGCTTTTGGTTTCTAGAATTATAGGAGTTGTTAGTTGTAATGCATTTAATGCAGAAAAAAAAATTGCAGGATTTTTCAGGATTTGAACAACTAATATCTAAACTTGATTGGTGCATATCTACATGTAACCTTCCTGTAAGAAAAGTATTTGTTTTTGAAAAGCTGCAGCACAGATTTACATCCAAAGAGAAAACATTTTCATCATCACTGCATTGAGCAAAGCCAAACATGAAAACATTTTTGACCCCAAACCCAGAGAGCAGAATGAATCTGAACACTTCACTATGTCAGAGGACTGGGTCATCAATGGGTAACGTAGTGAAAATGTCATCCACAATGTTACACCATCACACAGTCTTCCAAACTGGGTGGGGTCACTGCACAAACACGTCACATGTGGGATAATTTTGGCTGAGAAAACCCCGTATCCAAGGATTCAGGCTTCGTGTTGTTTAATCATTGGAACACAAACAAAATCAGTTCCAGCCCTTATAACTATTGAGTAAAAAAAGATATCTGCTGCAGAGCTATTTCATCACTTCTGTTGTTGATTTTTCTGACAGGCGAAGGGTGAGTGGAGAATTTGCCAGGAAGACACATACCTATAGATACGAGCTTGCGTAGCCAGTCAGCACAAGTTCGGATCTACGGGTTTGTGGCAACTAGCATTACCCATTTCAAGACAGGAAAACCCACAAAAACAATCAGATGTGAAACTCACTCTATGCTCTCCAGGTAACTATATCTATTCAAAGAAAAAGCAGTAAAACAAAAAAAATAATTTAAAAATATGGTAAAAACGGTACAACTTTAATAGTAGACACCAAGAAGAAACAACCATTTGTCTGTTTTTAATATTTTTAAACATCTCTGAAAGGTAAGCAGAAAACCTATAGATCTCATATGTCCAACAGAGGCGAGCTTTGAAGTTGCAATAATGTTCTTGAACAGGCCAGAGCACATGACTGTGAGGGTAATGAGGTGTTTGTGTAGCCTACTTAACCCATTCGACTGAGGTCAGCATTCATGTCTAAAATATCACTCAATAATAAAAGAAAGCCTTAGAATCTTAACTTGGCATTAAATATTAAACGGGTTGATGCAATAAATCTGAAATCAGCTGGATGTAAAGCTAAGTAAATAAAATGTGAAGCTGCACTATGAATAACCCTCCCATATTACAAGATCATATTAGAGCTATGAAGTACTGCTAAAGTAACCCTGCAGCATAGTCAGTGTGTGTGTATTAAAAACAAAAACAATAAAACCACAAAAAAATAAAACAAAACAAAAGCAATTCTGTATAAATTCCCTCTTCGTAGTAATCTGATCATAGTTATGCTTTCATCTTTCCGCCTTTCTTTGGACGTTACCACCGGCCATACAACACAGTAAATAATTGTTAAGAAACAAAAATAGCGAACGATATTAAAATACGTACACCCAGATAAAAATCATCAGACACACATCATATGATGCTTATTGGAGACTACTCTGACAGAGAGAAAACTAAAAGCAGTCTGAATTGCCAACATACCAGGGGACACAGGCTGGACCTGATGGTCAAATGTCCTCTAAAATCAGATGAAGTCAGGCTTGAGGAGCAGTGCAGGCCGGTGCTTTGGCGTAAATAACAAAAACCCTAAAGAAACAGATACATAAATCATCAGTATAAATGACCTGTGAACAGCAAAGCATGAGTAGCATTCAAAAATGCAATATTCATGCACACACGTTCCAAAAATCACGCACTTACAAACACGTGGTGGTCCATGCACACCCTTACAGTAAGACACAAACGGCCAAAAACACTACAGGCAGCAAAGCAACGATTCAGAGAAAGTAACGAGGTAAAAAAAAAATCTAAATAACACCCGAAAGTGAACTGATAATGTCCCCTCGTTCACTCCCAGTTACGCCCTCATAACCCGCTGTCCGGTCCCTTTTTTCCAGGGTACAAAACCTCAAATAGCCTTTGAAAAAAAATGGTACGGCAAGAGAGAAATGGCAAAAGGTTGAATGCGGTGAGATGTGGATGAGGAGGAGGCGCAGCGCAGGGCTGGCTACAGAGAAAGTGGAATTTGTGACCAAGCAAAGGAAAGGGTGGTGTTTTCTTTTTTTCTTCCTTTCTTTTTTTTTTTTTTTGATGCTTCATTCTGCTTGGCTTTTTTGGATCCCAGCAGGATCCTTGGCTTCAGCTCTGTCTTTTCTTAGTGCTGCCAAAATCTGGACATATCCCTTTGTCTTAAATTCTGTTACACGAAATTAGTCTGAGGGATGGGCAAAAGATATAACTGAACAGAGACGAGAGCCAAATAATCTGTCAACAAAAGTGGAGCGAAAGTTGTTAAAGAAAACTCTAAAGAGGAGAGGAGCTCCGCAAATAAAGAAAAAAAAAAAGTCACGATGGATACAGGTTTTTGGTTGCCTCTCAGTTTTTTTTTGTTTTTTTTTTCCTGCAAACAGATTATTTCCGAAGTGCAACAGCCGAAACGTCTCCAATGCTATGCCACGTAATGAGAGGGAGAGAGAAAGCAGCCACTTTTTCCCTTTCCAAAATGGCTGAGGGCTGAGAGAAAGCAGCTCCGAGCAGAGAGGAAGAGAGGTGCACCCCGTCCTGCTCGGAGGAGGGCTGGGCGATTGAGCCAGCATCGCTCCCTCGTTTCCCCCTTCTTATTTATGCCTCCTTTCAGAGGGAACGAATGGCGTACAACCGTGTTGTTGTGAATCCATTAGAAACTGTACTTGGCCTACCAGCCAGGAGAGGCTGCAACTGCATTAGTATGTCAGACTTTCAACAGGAATCTCCCATTTTCGTGAAGATATTTTTAAAAATCTTACACTTTTATCATTCATCTAGTTTAATATTAATTTTATCATCAGCATGCAAGTCAAATTAAGGTGTCATTCATAAGCCTGTGGGATTTTTTTTTTTTTTTTTTTTGCACTGAAACAACACGTTTTCCCATTTTGAAATCTGAAACCCGCTTTTTGTTTAATTCTCTGTTCAGTAAAGTGTTATGTATGTTTTTGTCATATTTTGATCTCGGCATGAATCACATTTATTGGAAGCACAGATTTAGCTGAATGTGGTTTCTCTCTGACGTCACAAGACTACAGTACGTGGCGAAGCAGCTTCACTGCTGCAGTCATCCATGCTCTCTTCAGAGCATCTCAAGGCTATAACCATCGGCCGACTCGAATCATTGTCTGCTTTCTTTGCCTTGATCCCTGAGAAGACGTTCAGATGCAGCATAGTCCAACAACTGCCGTCAGCTGAATGATCGAAAATGTCACAAATATTAGAAAAATAAATAAACAACAAACAGTATCCTTTTTTCAGAAGGAAAACAGAATCACAGCTTCAAGATTCAATCTTAATCCACCTTTAAATGGAAAAGGTGACCTCTTGACTAACACACTTTACAAATATACCATGCATGTTTTTGTTTTTCATTTAAAATACAGTAAAAATACCTGACAGTACAATACACTTTGATGAAACAAAAATCCTACATATTTCCACTTTGTTAAATTGGTGCACACTCGAGGTAAGCCAAAGTTTCAGTCAGAGCAGCATTTCTTCCTTCACTATGCAGTTCAAGTGCCTTCACTGAGGCAGCCACTCCTCTTAAGTATCCTTAAGACATAAAAAACTAGAACAGGCCGTACAGTAGCCCGATTTGGCACAGACATTTTTAGCCTCTGACAAATAAGTGAACTTGCAAACAGATACATGAACAATTTCAAGTTGCACAAGAAGCTGCATATTAAGACAAAAACACCCGTCCACCCATTAGCTCATCGGTGTTTATCAAGTAAGGAAAAAACACCGGGTTCAGGATGTTATGCGCCCAGGATACCAGTTCTGCCACAGCATGCCAATAGGCTGCTGTCTGCTCTCTGGCCACCACTTGAATCTAAATGAACAGATTTGACTTTCAGGATATTGCCAAGAACCCTGCCAGAGCCACAGAGAAGGGCCTCTCCAGAAACAGAAGGTTGCAGAAAGCAGAGTAACCAACATGGGCACAACAACAAACCTAGAACAAGGTAACCTCTTAAAGGTATGCCGAGAGCCTGGGAAAAAATGGACCAGAAAGGTGCCAACAATAGGTAGAAGTAATTACCTGGCTGTTTTACACATTATGATTCAAGCATTGAAGGTCGATGGGTGTCTCTAGAAAGACTATTTGAGGTTGACCAGGTTTCTTTTAGAGCCCAGGTCTAAACTTAGCTTGCGCAAGGACATTAAAAGTCAGCCATGTTTCACTCATTTCATCCAGCAAAACCACATTCAGACATCAATTGACATCTTCACCTTTCAGTTTTCAACCACAAAGTCACATTGTTAGGATGCAAACAAAAACAAACAATATAGTTACAGTACATTTCTGTCCTCTAGCCTGATGCAATGACTGCAGTTAACCAGTCAACATGGAGGTCAAATAAAATTACTTATTTAGGAATCATGAGTTTTCTTTTCAGTCATAGTATTTAGAGCCATTTCACAAGTTTAAAGAATCAATTTAACCCGAATGACAAAGATGCACCGATCAACTGACCAACAATTGAAATGTATTAAGTTTCCCTTAGTTGGCTCCAGTTGGTGATGGACAGGTCAAATACTGAACTTTGCTTTCCTAAAGTAAATGCAACTAAACTAACAACATCCCACATATCCTCTCTACAAAAACACACAAACCAACATGCACGCTCATACTCTACTTCCGAGTTTAAAATAAAGGTTAAAGGCGTAAATCAGATATAAAAAGTCAACACACTTCTGATTTTTGGTGAAATAAAAAAAATCAAACCTTGCCAAATGCATTGTGTCTTCATATTCAGTAAACTTTAATGGAAAATACATATGGCCTTGACTGATGTTTCATAATCCCTCTTTTTAAGGGTTACAGTTTTATGGTGTACACATAGCACTATTGAATTACTGTGCATCTTTGCCCTAATACCCATTTTTATTGCAATGATTTGATCCTTTTAAAACTTTCTTAAATCTACAGCTTTTGCTAATGTTTGCAAATGAGTAAAAATCCTGGACAGGAGAACTTTGTACTTTTACCAACATGTTTAGTTGGTTTTTCAGTTGAGGGATACAGGATATCTCATACATTTAAACAACATGTATATATTTTTACATTAAACAAAATTCACAGGGTTTTTTCCATTAGTAGGGTCAGTCTTCAAACACCTTCATTTTTATTGGACTCAAACCCACTACCTCTATCAAATTACTTGCGGCACAGATTTTCTTTTTTATGTCTCATAATACTTGGGAGTAAAACAAAAAATAATCAGGAGAGCAGACCTGAAAGAAATCATTATCGGCCAAAAATGTCTGATTGGGGCGACTGTAATGAGTGGTCTTGTGTCACCGCTTCAAGTTTTTATGATAATTATTTTTAAAGTTGTTAATGAAGGACCAGAAGGCTGGTTCATTGCTGCTGTTGGAAACTTTCACAGTAATCCCTAAACTTTTGAATGAGTGCAAATTTAAGATGGACACACAACAGAACTATTGGTGAATTTTTGGAGAAAGAATGAGATGGATGATAATTTTTTTTTAGCATGATTTGTTTACGAAAGTGAAAATTATCTAACTCCCACTACATTTTGAAAAAAAAAAAAAAAGAAGACATTTTATTGTACAAAGATGCAAAGAAAAATTGAAAGGAAACTTTGGTTTGGTTTTGGTTGGTTTACGCTCTTATCGCTGTGAGAACAGCGTATGGTATTCAGTACGGATGCAGCAAAAAAAAAAAAACACTTGGTATTTTATTCTATGTTGCATGACTTTGTTCTTTGTGTTTATGATGTAAAGCACTTTGAAATGCCTTGTAGCTGAAATGTGCTATACAAATAAAATTTGATTGACTGATTGATCAACTCATTTAAAACTACAACTGAATCAACAAATCTGCCAGAGCTCGGAATTGGTCAATTATTCCTTGATCGGCTCTAATAGATGAAGAGCAGGTCAAACACTGAAATTTTTTGTATTAAATTTCTAATTAATCAAATCCATCAAAACTAAGAATACCAACCATTGTTTTAAAACATTAATCAATAGTGTCTTGAATTGATCTTTTGTCAATTGAGGGTTTGATAAAGATTAGGGACATATATTATTACTTATATTTGCTTTATGTTCTTTTATAATATTTGGTGAAAAAATTGGTCAGATCTAAAAGATCCCTAGAAATCAGCACAGACTTTGAAAAACATGGTTGGTGCCTCACTATATAAAACTTTAAATTCAAAGCCCCAACACACTTTCTCCTTTTTGCACTTTTGTCTTTTCCACATAAAAAGCTGACTCTTTGTGTGTAACGTTGACCTTTTGATGCACTGTCAGCAGATGATAACCCAACAATATTTCTTGCTCTTCAGTGACCTTAAAGCATATTTCTGTAATAAATTTGTGATAAATCAACAGCTTGCTGAGAACTACTCATACGTTTCCCCTCGGCTGTTTCTTCTTGGAGCAGTCTATTATCTGGTTTCACTCCGTGTGCTCTTGTGGGTCTGTGCTCCGTTGAGGATAGAACAGACTGTAGGAGTTTAATCTGGTAACCAGACTATAATAAATCACATAAAATAAGTGGAAACGCCTTCATGTTTCTTTGTCAAGCTTTAATAGACACACACACACCAGATTACACTCAGGACTGTGATAAAGTTGGCATGTTTTTATTGTTGCATCCGTTTTTAACACAATCATTGTAGCAGAAGAAGATTTATTTATTCTCATACGAAGAATGAGAAGTCCAGAAGAATCCAAATCCTTATTTTCCAAAAGTTTAATATCTTTAGAGCACAAATAAAATTATCCTGAAAAGAGTAACTGAGCACTGAAGTAACGTTCAATGTATAACCACGACACATTTTTCTTTTATGTATTAGGCAGGATTTCTGTCCATCTTTAGCAGAGAGTTTGAACTACAGTAATTCAAACTGGTTGCCAAATCAAGGAGGGGAAAAAGACCCATAAATAAACTTAGCAAAGCAACGTCAGGAAGATTTCCCACCTCCTGATACCTTAAATGGAAGTAAATTTCTTTCAGGAATATTCAGTACATATGGAGAAACCGACATTCAAGATGAAACTGGAAATGCCTGATTTCAAATGTTTGACATCAATTAATTCACAATACAACCTGTTTAATTTTTTACCAGAAAAATCTGAAAGTACTCCTTATAGTTTCACATCATATGCAAATTCTACTTGGGCTCAACAAAATTACAACTCTGACTTGCACATATAGAAGTATTTTAATGAAAGCCAGCAGAACACTTTATTCACTGATCTTAATTTAAGCCTCTGCTGCCCTAATCCAAAAACAAACATAAACAGATTACATACATCTGTCTGCATGAGAAGTTAATGGAAAAAACTAATAATAATAATAATAAAAAATCAACTTCTATATCTAAAAGTGTGGATTATCGCTAAAGTATTTCTTAAACAAGTCTAAAAGGTTGTGCAGTTATAATAATGAAAGTTTAACAGCATTTACTACTTCAGCATAGAGATACAGTTATAAAGTAGAGAACCTTTCTACCTTGTTGTTCTTGTTTGTTTGCCATGTGTTTTAATTATAGTCTACACTGAGCTTACCTAAAATGTATCAGTTTGTGATTATTTAAATATATTATTTATCTTTAAATGTTCAAATACATTACAATAATGCTCAGTCAGACAAGAGAGTGAAATAAATCATCACTGCTAGACCTCAGACAGCAACTGTATTAATTACTCAACATGTTTTTATTCGTACCGCCTGTCTACATTTTTGCATTGTGAGGTTTTGGCCCATTTTTCGTCCATATCCCCCGTTTCACCAAACCCGTTTCTTGCTGCGCCTTGTCCCTTACTGTTCCCTCCTCTCGCTGCCTCCATCAAATATTCTGCTCACGCACAACTGCGGCACCCTTTCTCCAGTCCTCCCCATTAATCCACACCACAGACATCTTGGCCCACTGTCTCGTCTCTGACAGCGTGCACTCAGAAGTCTCAAAGTCTAGCCCGTTTCAGTGCCTCTACATTTTTCTCAGGCCACGAGGCCGAACATGCTTCTCACTGTACAGATAGAGCGTTCTGTCTAACTATAGGCTCCCTTTCTCTAAAAGCCACTCAGCAGAAAACATGCAGCATCAAAGGAGAGGTCAAATTAGTATAAACAGACCTTGAAGCACAAAATGCTAACAGGACACGCAGCATGTACCATAAGGCTTATTTCAACAACGCCTGGCTGGTTGTTATTACATTTGCTCATTATTAATGCAAAATAATACCTTTATTTTACTTAAAACAATACAGAAGGTCATTCTGCTTGACACATATAAAGTAATTGTGACAACATTTTAAATGTGTCTGGACAGCAGCAGTCTAACTGTTCATGAGATAAAATCCGAGTGAGAAAGTTTCTTTTTTTGGCAAACTGCTCCTTTACAGCACAAGGACATAGCAGGGGTAAGGCTGCAAGAAGAAGAAAAAGATCTAATTACTGTATTAATTGCTTAATTTCTATTCATCTCTGGTCTCCACGTGCTGCTACTAATCACTTAAAGAATGCAGCCAAATTCTCTGTATTAACACATCTTCCGTGACAGGCGGGAAGGGCGTGGGCTGGAGGTGCAGGGGGAGGCACGGGGAAATGCAAGGATTTGACAGGAAAAACACAATTCTTTAAGAAGATAGAATCTAAATGTGGACAACAAATGAGGAACATTTTTTTCTGATATGCCTGATTTAACGTGGCAGATGCAGAAACGATAATTTTTGGATTTTCTCTTCAGCTGGATCTTCGTTCCTTCCATCTTTCTTCCTCAAGGAAAGGTTCAAGACGGATTTTACTGAGGAGTTTAGAAATGGTCCACAGTGCCTCATCAACCACCCTCTTTTTTTGGTATTTCTTTCTTTCTCTCACCCTCCACTCCTGCCATTTCAGACCCTTATTTCCCTGCCCTCCTTCCCCTCCCTCCTGCCTTTCTCTCTCATTCATTCAGTTTAATTTTGAACTCTGCACTTGTAGACAGGGAAAGAGGATAGCTCCATGGTTACCTGGCACTGGGCCATCTCATTACACTGGCAATTGATTCTGGCCTGCCGCCATGTCCGCTGCCCACCTCCCCCACTCCCCACAACATCTCTGCACCCCAGACCGTCTGCAGCAAAGGAGATCTCAGAACACACAGGATGGAGACAAACAGCTTCACTTCGGTACATCAAACCAGTGATCCATCCATGCACTGCTGCACACAGGAAGGCGAACAAATAAATATAACCATAATATACGGGAAAAATATGTAGAAAGACCCTTTTAAAACAAGAAGGGCCTAAACATCTTACGTTAACCTTTAGTAACAACATCACAAAATGCATAAAATTACTAACTAGCTAATCTATCATCCCATTGAACAGTAGTGAGCTATGTCTAGACGATAATAAGTGGTCAATAAGAGTAAAACATAAGTTTAGGAAAATTCAATAAGGTTTAGAAAGAATTAAGGAAGAATTGATGGTCGGATGAACTACAGTCAAACTCCTGATGGTGTAGAAATCCTGCTGAATGTTACAACCTTCACACTTTAGTCTGGGAAAGTTTAACACAAACAGAAAACTGTCAGAAAACACAAATCACAATTTCTTAGATGCATTTTGGAAGCTGTAATTATTGACCAGTGCCCTCCAACAGAGATAGATTTACTATTTCAAGGGTTAGCCGTACCCTTTCGATTGTAATTTCACAACATCACTTCCAGTATATTTAGCCACTGTTAACTTAGAGAGAGAGAGAAAAAAAAAACACACTTTCTCTTAAATCATATCTGGAACCGAATACAAATCCACAATCCCAGCGACAACGGCGTGTCTGCAGGGCTAACGGGAAAAGTTCGGAGTGGCAAACCATCCTTCAGAGAAGCACTGCATCCCAGAGTGTTGGATTAGTCTCTGTGACACCCGACTTTTGACACCAGGTGTAAGAGCTCACACAACAATCTCAAGTAACTGATGCTGTCGACTCCAAAACTGCATCCTTTGGAAAACTACACTTGGCAAAATGGAAGGAGACTGAAAGTTTCACATTTTACTCACAACTTTTGAAACAAAACCCAAAATAAAATCTTATTGCTGGTTTCATCACACATCTTGCCCTGTAAGACTCCATCAGACAGCAAACACAGGGGTTTTCTCCTTCACTTTAAAGGGAGCATGTTGTTTTTTTTTTTGGAGTAACTCAGACATTGCCACTGCTGCTCCTTCTGTCAGCGCTGGCAGATGTTGGGGTCATGGCCTTATACTCAAGGGGGATTTAAAGGGATCAGGAGTCAAAGGGATTATAAAGCCATTATGATTTCTACTGTGCCTTATGTATTCCTACATCCATTAGCCAATCATTTACAGTCCAGTTAAAGGTATAACAATCATATATTGTTATATTGGAAGCCTTTTTAATCATGAAAATGATTTTTAATTGTTCATTTTAATAGGATTTCCAAATATAGACAATATGTAAATATTTACAATTTACTGTAACTCATATTCTTTTAAACTTAAGAACACACAAAATGTATATTTCCTTTCATGACAAAGTAGAGATGTAGGTAGAAATCAGCTGGCGATTGGAATCCGGTGAAGGCACTATAACGGTTCAGGTGTATTATAAGCCTGGCGGGCCACCAGGAGTTGACTTGTGCTCCCACCAAGCTACGCATTGGTTATCAAGTGATATTTTCAAATTTCATGTCAACTTTAAACATATTTCTACTCAAAAACACGGCAGGCTGCTGGATGAATGACTGCCTTGGAGCCCAATCATTGGACTTTGCAAGTTTTCTGGGGGAAAGCTTGCCATTTCTGACTCAAGTATTTACTAGATATTTACAATAAACTATATCAATATTCTCCAAGATAGTGGTGCCCAAGTCCAGTCCTTCAGATCCACCTTAGATTTGGATGACCTGATCCTCATCAGCTTCAAATGTGGCTGCGAAATACTGCAGCAAAAGCTGGATATCACCATCTGATGAAGCCAAAAGGACCATCATTCCCAAAAAGCAGAGAAGCGATCATAAGACCACCAAAATGGGTCCCCTCAACACCTAGAACTTCTGTCCATAAAGGTTATGAACAGAATCGGTGACACCGGCCAACTTTTACAGAGTCCAATTCTCACTGGATGTGGACCAAGCTCTTAGGTTAGGTTGTACAGGGACCGAACAGTACTTTCTCCTAAAATAAGATACTGCACACATAAACTGAAGGCATGTAACCTAATAAACTATCAAAACTACCAAATAGACTAATATTCTTACACCACTAAACAACATTTGAAAATTAATTTCAATAGAAATGTTATCTCAGACATCTCAATAGACTGAAAACACTTTACGATCCACAAAACAAAAAAAACAAAAAAAAAACTTTCTGTGTTCTGTTAGTGAAAAACTGGGAAAAATAAGCTAAAATGGTTTTTGAGTCCAATGTTTCAGACAGCATAGTGACAATGACTTCTTCAGTTCAACCACCAACATCTTACAATCCATTAGCAACACTGGTTCAGCAGAAAGGAATAAAAGATCTCCACTGGCAGTGAATCAAGCTGCGTCTTTACTTGAAGTGCTTTGACCAGTTGCTGTTTATTCACTGCTTTAAAATATGAAATACAAGAGTGAATCTTTATTATCGGTTTGCATTAATTAACCAACATCACCTGGTTACAATGTACGGCCGTTTGCATGCTGGCAAGTTTAATAATGTAATTGCAGAGAACAGACATACTGGAGTAAGTTGTCAACAAAGAAATCTGCACAGAGACTGCTCACTGTGAGTTCCTTTAGAAAAGCCAGGGATTAAAGATGGGCCTCCCCAATCTGGGGCCTCTTTCGTGTACATGCACTCGGGTTGTTTAAGGACACAGTGAACCAGGCTACCCGATCTAGGGAAGGGGCCAGGCAGGGGGAACATTGACAGGACGGCCAAGTGGAATAAACTCTCTGAATTGTAAGAGCTCCAGCTGCTGGCTTAAAGCTAGAAGGAGCAGCGAGGGCTGGAGGAGGGAGAGGACTGGCTCATGTAAGGAGAGAGGGAGTGGTCAGCTCTAACAGGAGGGAGGAGGATAGATTTATAAAATCTGCCGACAGAAGTAAAACAAAAAGGAGAGGTGGAGATCAGAGTCCACATTCTTTTCTTAAAGGTGACTTAGAGAAGAATTTCAGGGAAAATTTAATACCACCACCGAAGTCGGAAATGCAGAAAGATACACGCCAGTCAGGATTTTTCTTAAAATAAAACTTGGGAGTTCAGCTAGTTTGAGTCGGTCTATTATCAGTGACAACCCGTCACACCTGCACTATTGGGAGACAGGGGGTGCTGCCACACAGACGGTTTCCCCTGTCCTTCTCCATTTTCCCTCCCCTTGTTACCTTTTCCCTTCCTCCTCTGTGTTCCTCTCCTTCTATTGCTCCCCTTGCTGTGTGAGTGTGTCTGGGTCCCGCTGGAGAGGCTTTGTCTGTGAACATTGGAGCCCTGGCTGGCCCACGGGGGCCCAGTCCATGAATACCCACACTGTGAGAGCCGCCCTTTCACTTCACACCACTTTCTCTTTTGGAATGCCTGAGCAATGAGGTAAGGAAGCTCATGTACACGCTCCAATGTGCATACACATCCGCACACGCACAAACACACGCATTTTCTCACTTTCTCCGTCTTATGCACACATGCATACACACGCAGGCGCGCATTCACATATACACCATACTTTACACACAAACTGAGTGAGTAGTGCAGTAATGAAAAGCCAGTGTTTTGTGTGAGAACCCTCTCACCCAGGACTAACATCCTGAGAGCCTTTCTCCTCCATCAGTCCCTGCCAAGCGCTCACTCTAATTAAAGACCATAGAGTCCAGTAGCGTTGGCCCAGCTTCCCCCAGACTGTGCCCCTTCCCTGAGCATAGAGGTCCTGAGCTGAGTAGAGTCTATAAGGAATGTGAATGACTGTGGTGATTAACAGCTTCTCAGGATTTCTAATTCCCCTCTAAATAGAGTGCTTGGACGCATGACTGATGCCAGTTCTGCAGAGGCCTTATAGATAGACTTCAGTTGGCAAGAGAAAGTCTGCAGGAGCGTTACAACAAGCATTTACAGCTCCAGTCTAAGGTTTCCATACTGTAATCTTAGCTTTTGATGTCACTATTATTTTGGGATTAAAATGACTTTCCTATGACCTATGCAACATTTTTTTTTACATTTAAGCCGGCAGCTCCTTTGTGTCAGCATAAAAACACTTGACAGCACTTATTGGAAAGACCCCTGGGGTGTTCAATACATTGTCATCACCATATCAGCATGCACACTATGAATATCATCAATGCAGTTTTTTTGAATCCTATTATATTTGAAGGGCTGTTAATTCATGCTTTGGATGTCAATATTCCACTTAGGGCATGACATTTGGTCTGAGAAATGTTTGCATAGATTCAACAAGAAGCATTCCTTTGAGATGTTGATCCATTTAGACACGATAGCTGGACATTCATGGAGCAAACCTGTTGATCTGGTGACCAGAGATTGGTGCAGATCTTTAGAGTACTGATTGTCAGTTTGAAGAAACCAGCTTGAGAGTATGTGAACTTTGAGCCATGGTTCTTATCCTGCCAGGAGTAGCAATCTGAAGGTGGTTGTAAAGTTAAACGATGCTCAGGTGGTTCTGAGAGCTCCAAAGTGTGGTAAGGAAATGTTCACCACATAAAAGCTCAAATGAGAACTTGCAATTTTTTTCCCCCAGTCTGTTATTGGCCATTTTTAGGAGGGCCTCTGTGAATTGTAGCCTCAGTTTCCTGTTGCTAGCTGAAAGCAGTGGCACCCAGTGAGGTCCTTGGTAGCTGTATTCATCAGCTTCCACGTTTGATGCTTGTGTATTCAAAAATGTTACTCCTGCTTGTATTCAACCTGCTATTGACTTTCTACCATTTTGAGCCTTTCCCTTATCTAACACCAACAACAAGAAGATATGTTTTCTTCAAACACTTGCTACTCAGTTGATCTCTTTTCTCTCCTTGACATATTTTTGCAAACCAGAGAGGTGGCTGTGTGTGTGAAAATATCAGTAGGTAAGCACTTTCTAAAATACTCGGAACAACTCCTCTGGCACCAGCAACCGTGAAACACTCAGTTGAGTGTCCGACTTCTGCATGTCATCCTAAAGTCTCACTGCATTTATCTTCACATCTAATATAATTGATATCAGTAGGTCATAAACAAAGACTTGTGAAACCGTAAAGACAGAAAGGACTTATGACAAGTGACAACATTCAACAACTGTATGACTATCTAATGTTGTGTAACTGGCAGAGAATAAAGGTAAATAAGCTCCTCGTGAATCTGAAAAGTACAACTGTGTATGTAAAGGTGTACATTAAAATGGCATCCTACATCTACCAACAGAAGCTGAAAAAGAAGACATGTTATGTGTTTTGAAGGTTAACTGGGAAAAATTTAACTGGAAGCTAGAAATAGCAAAATATGTGTCTTAAAGGCATTAGAATATTTTGATATTTGGGGGAAATTTTAGCATTTTTTTCCCTAAATTTTGATGCAGTATAGTTAAAATGCACAGTGGAGATTCATATCAGTTTAAAATTGTACATAATTTATGAATCAGATTTAAGGCCATGTGCTCACTGCAGTTGAAAAATCACCAGGTGTTTAAGATATAATTTTGTTGCAACACAACAAAATTATATCTTAAACACCTTTTTAAAGAAATGTGAAATGCTATATTTGGCAGTGTGAACATCTGAAGCCCAGAAACAGTTTTTTCTGGTTTTCCTGCAGCTGGTGTGTTTTTTAGGCAAATACCTCAATGATCAACCAGCGAGACAAACAACGTTTAACATGTCAGGAAGGTGGACGGAGAGAAGTGTGTCAGGAGAGACTGCTGACTTTTGACCTATTTATCTTTTGTTTTCATTTATATTTGCATCTTTCTGTGATTATTTTACTATTGTCATATTTTTGTCTTCATCACTGAGGCTACCACTGCATTTTTGTTATGTTCTAACAACATAAAAAAAAATTAAATTTTATGTAGGCAGGGAACAAATTTTAAAAAAATATTTGGAACCACTTGCAGTTATTTTGTTTTATAATTTTAAATGGCAAATTTCTTCCTTTCAGATAATTTTTTTTATGCATTTTTCAAGTCGGTTCAGTTTCTTGGATGTGTAAAAGTCAGTCCAAAGCATGCGTGACAATTAAAAAAAAGCTAACAATTATGGGAGAAAACAGTTACGCCAATTTGGGTAAATATATAATCATAACAAAAACAGTCACAACATGGTAATTACAGTTAAAACTATAATTATCAATTGTACCATCTCTTCGAATATTACCATCTTGTATAGTGTGACAATCTAATTACTTGTTAATCAAGATAATATGAGCAACACTCAAGCAGTAGCAGTGAGGGTCCGGTCTACGGGCAGAATGTAGTACAAAAACAATTAGGGACTGAGTTTTGTCAAATGGACAAAGAAAATACATATCGTTTTAATTTTAAACCATGAAACTTGTAAAACAAAACATTCATATAAATTTTATAAGGACCTGAGATTACATGTTTTGGATTTAAAATTTTATTTCTAATGATACAGATGAGGAGAAACATAAGTACAACACCCAACAATAGTAAATCGTTTATTTATCCAGCCATGTTCTGCGGGTGTGTTTTTCTGTTTAGGGTCACGCAGAATCAAAGGACAGGAGAAAACCAAGAATAACACAGAGCAGGACAAGACAACATGCACATAGGCACGCACTCCTGATATGTTGCTGCTTTTAGTCTGGGGGGGAAACCAGAAAATATCCTCCTGTGCTCTACTAATCAACACAGCACTGTGCTGCTGTCTCCACGATTAATAATAATAAATAAGACACTATGTGCTACTTAAGTGTTAGTTTTCTAACACTGCCTAAACATTTTTAGACAACCGTTAAGATGCGCAAAAATGTTTCTCACTTATTATGACAGTAACTAAACAATAAAATATACACACCCATCTGTGTAACTGGGTGTGACGAAGAAGTGCAATGATTCATAGAGTCTGTCGTGAGGGGAAAACCCCTCCCTTTTGATGATAAGCAAACCCAGATCCTGGAGTAAAACCTTCCCTTTAGAAATCCGTAGTGATGTCACAGACGATGCGTCCTCGTAGTTTCTGCAGCCTGCAGTCATGCTTTTCCGCTCTAACAAGTTAATATTTTTCATTTTGCACTCAGGAAACTGCGTCAGCAGCTTATTTCAATGAACGATGAGGGGAGCACACAACTCTGAAAAATACCAAAACGATGCGGACATTGCCAGACTGTTACACATGTCTGCGGAGGAGGAGAAAGGAAGGGAAGAGCCAATGATCTAAAGCTGCGAAATGGGAGTAATTGGTCTGAAAGAGTGAGAGTCAGATGCAGACAGTAAACAAATAGAGGTTAACGACAAACCTATTCCAGGCTATATCAGAGCAACACAACAGTAAATAATAAATTCTAAATAAACCTGATGGTTATTGAAAAAAGCAACTTAGCTAATGCCGACTGTAAAAATAAACATAGTAAACACTAAAATAAAGTGAATAAATGGTACAAGCTGCAGCTTTAAATCAGGAGAACAGATTGTGAGCAAAAAAGATTTGTAAATAATTACACATTGAATATTGTAAGCCAACACATAGTTGGAAAAAAACTGTATGACTGTTTTAGTTTTCCTCACACACAGATTCTCAGCCATCCAAATTTTAAAGGTAGCCAATTATTTATGTGGCAAACATAACTCTTGGCTGTCTGACACATCTTCCTTCCTGGTTCACCATTTCAGCAAAGATATTAAGAGAAGCTGGAAACACAATTGATTCATGATGAATCGATTCGTATCAATCAAACATATCAAACATCTGCCACGGACAACCTCTGGCACTTCTGTGGGTCAGACTGGGCTAACAATACATAGGCCTATCGCGATAAACGATAAATCAATAAATCGCACGATAAATTAAAACTATCGACCTCATTTTAATTATCGGCCATGTCGTTTCTTCCTGCCTTTTTCTCTTACTGTTGATGACACTGAATGAAAAAAGGCTCTACTCCGGTGTCTCCACTGACCCTCCCTTCCTTACTTCCTTAGTGTAATGCCCAGCCTTTTTTGTGTTTTAGCCGTTTTTCTGAGATGGACTACAAGGTTTCCCACAGTATCATAAGCCTGGTGGACCACCAGGCTTCACTTGTGCTCCCACCAGGCTAAGCATTGCTTATTTATTTAAGTTTTTAAAAAAGTCTGCATTTTTTTTAAGACTGTATAATTGGTGTTCAGATATTACTCTTCCAAACTTTCAATAATACATAATTAGCAAGTGATAGTTTGAAATGTGTAAATTTTAAACATTTTTTAACTCAAAAACACAACGGGCCGCTGAATGATCGACTGTTGAGTGCACCCAACCACAGGGCTCATCAGGTTTTCTGGGAGAAACCTTGTAGATACACACCCTTTCCTAATTTTTATTTCTAAAATATTTTGAACATTCTCTCACTTCACAGTAATGCAATATATTGTGCTGGTCTGTCACATAAAATCCCCATAGAGGCCACTGAAGTTTGTGGTAAAGCACTGTAAATATGGGTATAGTACTGAAAAGCCGCATCTTCTTTGGTGGAACAATCCCACCTAAACACATTCACAGTCACCAAATAATCAGAGCTACATTATATTCGAGCAACAGGTCAGAAGTTAAAAAACATGCCATTACACCCTATTTCTATATAATGACTCATTGAGTTACGAAAACAGAACTTTGATGGGTGTGTTTTTCCAAAAACACGAGACATGATTTAGAACAGTGGGAAGCCGATATGAGGGCATAAAAGTCCCAGACCTTCAATGGAGTAAATTGAGTGTGTGCATGCTTTATCACACAGCAGTGTGCACACACACTCATCCAGGAAAATATTGTGGGTTCCTGTGCTATTGTGTCTACTTTATGACTCAGTTGCACTTTGGGTTGTAGTGAACTAAAGGAACAAACTAGTTAGTCAAACCTATTTCAAGGATTATGGAGACAGTCTGAGTCATATGTCCAGACACACAGACACACATGCCCACACATGCACACACAAACAAGTTCAAATCAGACAGATATTAACAGTTCAGGCGGACAGAGCTGGGCGGGCATCTGCTGCTCATTTTATTTATGTCATGAGTAATTTAATAAGGAAACCTCCCCAAAATTTGCACCGAAAGATGAAAAAAAGCCTTTTAGCATTATAATAAGATTAGTAAAACGTTTTAATCTGCATTAAGGGAAAAACAGAGCTCAAGTAACCATTAATAAAGTTTTGGATTTGAATCAACTGTGACTGCTTTGTTTTGTTTACACCGAAGTTCAAAGATGAACCTCATTTCAGTGAATTGTCCAACAACCACTGGAAGTGATTCCTTCGATGTAGATGATCAATACCAAATAACATTTTTTTAAAACATTATTTTTGGAAGTATATCAATATTCCATTTGGACTATTTGGACTGACAATCTGATTTGATTCTGGTGCATCACTACATACAAATTCATAATAATGCACAGGGGGAAAAAAGGCCACTCAGGGGTCATAATCTCCAGGTGTAAGATTGTGAATCGAGAAATGATGTGAGCTGTGGTCAGAACAACAATGGCCTGCCTTTGTTTGTTAATGCTGCACATTCACATATACTGAAACTCAATCAAAAATGAAGTGATAATAAGAAAAACCTTAGTATCCCAACACTAATGTACGGTTTACTGCCAAAGGCACAATAAAATAAGATTTAAAAAAGACAGACGGAGAAAGAAAGAATATTCTGATGGAGTCTCCAGCTTCAGTTTTGAAAGCGACACATTGAGATGAAATGAAAATGTTAAAACAAAAAAAATTCCTGAATGTGACTACTATGCTTGCAGGTGTTTAAACAATACATAGATCACAGGAAAATTATTCTTATTATCAGAAAGATAAGGTAGGTTCACCTGATTTCTGTAAATGCAAAATATAGACTCAGATTTCCGTCCTATAAATGATCTGGCCAGGGTCTAATGAAATTAAAATCTTACACCAAGTATAGAAAACCCACATACCATGAATCCCTGCTTGGCTTCACTCACTGGAAGAAAACAGACAATGGAAAATTAAGAACATAAAACCCATTCATTAAGAATCATTTTTAATATTTGTTTGTCTGTGTACAGAACAGACAGAGAGATATAAGGACTGAATCTATAAACAGCATTTCTGTGATATTACTAAGATATTTACAAATTTAGAAGAAAAAAAACTACATAATGATTCCACAAGGTGAGACAAATAAACTATTTTAAAATGTTACTAAACGTGCCATTATGTATCAGTTTTAAAACATTCTTTGTTCAAATTGTTTAATAAAAAATTAAAGAACAATGTTTAACCCATAAAGGCATTTTCTTTAATATAAATTAATCATGTTAATCTAGTATTACAGACATAACGGATGAGCAATGAACATATAAAGTTTGTCTGAGTCACAGAAGACAAATGGACTATAAAGTTTATTTTCATGTCTTGCTTGTCTTCTGAGGGACTTTGTAGATATGACCTGTTTATAGTAGCTAAAAAAAAACACCTTTCATAGTCTCCATGTTGCAGTGATAGTGCTGGTTTTCTGCTAAATAAATCCAAGTCTGGAGATAAATTAAGCCCGTCTGATTCTGAGTCTCAACAGGCTAAAGATTAATGTGTTCGATATGAAATCCGTGGTACTAACAAGACCATCATAATATTAAACTTTAAAGAGGAGTTAGAATGCTTATCTCTTTAATTGAATTACAGATCTAAATTGTTTTCTGATAAAAGTTCAACAAAACAATCACTGTAGGTTCTAGCCTTGATTCGTGTAAACGTACATCAAACATTAGTTTTTGGACTTGTTACCAGTATAGGAAACAGAGACACATCCAGTAAAGTGCTTGTGAATATTTACGTCGTTCTGATGGTTTCCGATACCTGACAGGAGTCTTCTGAAGACCGGACCACCATGCTGAGCCGACATGGAAAGAGGCTTCTGATCTGCTGTGACCGAGCTGACAGGCTATAAGCTGATTAGCTATATCCTTCCTTCCTCTGTTGATTCTTTAAGAACTGCCAGAGGCTGAGCTATGACTGGTGTACAGTAACAACCAGGCGCTACACATTTTTGAGGTACTGACGACTTCTGAAACTAAATGAGACGCACCAGGCAGACTCTGCTCGACTCGTTTCCCGAACAAAATGTACTGATTACAGTCAGATGTTGTCATTCACATTCATTATGTGATACCGTTTGTCTACTTTAGATTATTGATAAGTTAAGTCAATTCAACCCAAAATAAAAAGGAAAAGCGACTCGGTCACAAATATGTTTTTTTTTTTTTAACAGATTAAATTTTCCCTGTGGTATTCCCCTTTCTTTGACCTTTTCACATCAGTGAGCGGAAAACCCTTTTTCCAACATAAAAGTCAGACATTATCAGTCGTAATGGAGCAGTGAGGTTTTAACACTGGACAGCTGCACGTATCAAAATTAAAGTTTTAAAATAAAGAATAATTGAATGTATTCAAATGTCAGACAATAGCTAATGTCACATATAACTAGACTTGAATTAATTTGCTATTTGGCCATTTGACCCAAAAAGCAGAGAGCCCAGATCCGCATTTTGAATAAATTCTTGTTGTATTTATTCTTCCATCTCCCTCTTTACTGCTGCTTCTTTTTTTGCTGCAGTGCTCTGTGATTGGTTGAACACATGTGTCAAGCACTGTCAGAATAAGGAGTCTTATTGGCTGGTAATTCAACCCTACTCCACACTTCACCAACCACACTCTCCCCAAGCCTGGGCGTAAATGAGCAGGCAGACAGATGAGTGGCTCAGGTGGAGTTTCGCTACTAAAGAGATGGGAAGAAGCACTTTTCTCCACTCCAGGTAACACAGCACCAGCATGGGGACAGGGTAGCAACAACAGGCACAGATAGATCTGCTGGGATCAGTGGTTTAAGAAAAAACCTTTTCATGCATTCACTTTTACTTGCAGAAGCACTAACTCTCACAGAAAAATACAATTTTTATTTTGCGTTTTTAGCACGAAATCCCTGCTGCAACAATTGTCACCCTAAACAAATCTTTAGAATCAAATTAAGGAAATATTCTTTAACACATCACCTTTGGTTTTTCCTGGACAGTAAAAAAGATTGCGACAAGGAAACCCTTTATTTTGTATTCTGGCCATTAGGTTTAGCAGCATGCACAGCGAGTACCTTGGTTGTAAAGGGAAAAGAAATATATTCATCACTTTTTGTGAGAGTATTGCAGAAAAAAGCGGTGTCTTGGAGTCACAGAGTCTCCATAACAACCACACAATGCTATCTTCATGCCAACTGGTCTTTTGGGAGGTGTGCCAGCAAAAAAAAAGCTTTTTTTGTCCTACCAACAAAAACAGCTCTCCAGGTAGAGCATTTTCTGTAACAAACACTCCAGGCGGGCTTGACACCAAACAAACAATGACAATATTAGAAAACACCTCATGCTAACTGTGATGTATACTGGAGGATCTATAGTACTGTGGGCCTCTTCTGTAATCATGAACTCAGCAGTGCTAGAGCATTTTCAACAAAACTCAGATGGACTTTTAACAGTAAACTGATACATTGTTGGGTCTTTCAGCGAAAATTGTAATCCATACATACAGCCAAACTGAGCAGAAATGGTGCAGCAGAGACAAAATAAATCCATTTACCTGAAGGATGGAGGCTTAAAATTGCATCATGTTGTGGCACTTATTCCAAAAATGATGATATACATATTTTTTTTAACATTAGCCTCTACATAACGTTCAATAATACTGGTACATAAAGTCATTTATAATATTAAGCAGTACACAATAATTGAATTTGAATTTAATATTTCTTGATGCTTTCACAGATGAAACCGGGTAGATTCATCCCTTATCATCATCATTATGAATCACAATGCTTGCCACACCATTGTATTCCAAGACAACATTAAACAATTTCATATTTGCCTTTGGATAATGAACCCAAGCATAGATGCTAAGGGATGCATCCTGAGGGACGAGCTGAATAGAAGAGAGCATAAGAACGAAGCCAGAACTCTGAACAATACGGGTCGGACAGCGTCGCTCCTCGTGGGCCGAGGTCTTTCAGGTTTTAGATGTGACCCAGCTAAAACACCTGAATTAAACGTTTGAGTCATATCCTCCGCCTGTCACAGAGTCCTGCAAGACGCTGTCCTTTGAGGACTGGAGCTGCCCACACATGCTCTAAAGAGAATGTGTGAAGATGAGTGGTGAAAGATCGGTGTCTCTGTGTGCTTCCACCTTGTTAAACGTTATACGAGGAGATTCAGTGCTGTCTGGTTTTCAGGAGGATCTTATTTCATTCGAATTATTTAGAGAGGTTCTCAAAAACAAGCAATGTAGTTCTATCAAGGTCATTGCTTCTAAACCGTTTTATAATTTGTATTAAACTCGTGTATATGGTTACAGTAGTTTTACTTTTGTGTAACCAGGTCGTAATGTGCTGCAGATTTCTGCCCACGTTCTTCTTGTAAATTAAATCTTTATCTCATTGAAGTTTTACCTGGTTAAATAAAGGAAAGAAAGAAGGTTGTAGAATGTATCAACAGCAGCAGTAATGCTGCAAATGGTAATTTTTTTAAACATGTTTTTTCCCACTCAATATATATTCAAAGCCTGGATTTCTCAAAAATTGTAAATTTAAGAATGTTTCTGCCACAACATCCGACATTAAAGCTTTTTATATGTCTTTGGATTGGTGCCAGTGTATTTTACTACATCTGTATATCTTTTCTTTACATGTATTTATTCTGGAAAATGCAACTGAGTAGTGGTGAGCATTTATTGTACAATTTATCGTGATAAAGTTCTGATTGTGATATTTATTGCTGCCACAATAAATTCCAGTGAATAATGTTTAAAACCCCGTCATATTTCTATATTGTTGGAATTGTTAGTTTTACGGTTTTTTCCAGTTTGTTCAACAAGAGTATCAATAAATATGAATAAATAAAAAAATATGATTAAATGTAGCCACTGTGTGCAGTTTGTGATATAAATGACACTTCTTAATGTTACTGGTGGCATATTACAAATGGAAATGCAATATTATGGTGATATTATTGCCGTCATGCCCAAAAAGTAAATTAATAAATAGTTCTTATTGTCACTTTTATCGTACCATAAAATATCAAGATAAAACTTTAAGTTCGTATCGCCCACCTTTAGAAGTAATTATTTAAAAAAAGGATTTCCACAAATTTATTATTATTAGCAAAATCAGTGCCAATTGCTTTTCTGAAATCTAAGTCAAAACCACCAAACAGTAAAGTGCCAAAGGTCACTTTAGGGTAGCTCATCAAAGCTCAAAAAGGTTTGCAAATCTGGTCGACATCACACACACGCACGCACACACAAAATGCAACTAAACTGGGTCACGTCATTGCTTTGCATCACTTAATGTGTACAACACCAATCTAAATAGCTGCATGAGCATGCCGGATAAATCCACAAACACACACATTAGCATAACACAGAAGTGAGATGCAACAGTGTTCAGTGTCTCTTAGTCACAGCACAACAAAAATCAGCAAACAGTGATGAGAAAAAGTGAGTTTTCCAACAGCGATTCTGCCAATATTGTAGTCTATCACACTGCAGTAGGTGTGATTTTCACCTGCAGGCCAGACAGAAAAATAAAGCTCTGTGAAGATTCAACTCACCAGTGGGACTTGGTTGGCGCTCTCCATCCCCTGCAAGAGCTCTTCCAGCCTCCTAAACAAAAAGAAAAACAACGACTGAAACAAATGTATTTGTCCAAACGGTAAAAACAATCGAACCCTGATGCTGTAATCTACTGACTCTTTGTTCTTTTGCTCTGGTGCTCCACATACACCAGTGATAATGTGAAGTCTAATATTCAGATCAGAGCAAGAGTGGCTGTTTCGCAGATTGAGGTCAGGATTTGGTACAGAGTGTTATGTAACCCGATATATGGGCCAGAATAATAGTATTACATATGAGACAGCAGTTCAAATGGAAGTCATGGTAGAGAAAGGCAAGCAGAGACAGGCTGCAAGAGCAACTATATTTTTAGGCCATGGCTCAGACAGACATACCCAAGAGAGCTTTTTATATTAAAACTATTTTAATTGCTCTACTTTGCTATTATTGTGTGCTTTCCCCTTACATTCCATGTTTCACTTTCTGATTATTTCTCGATTTTAACATATCCGCAATATAATGCCCTGACTTTTTCACTTATATTTAAAGATCTCATTCAGGTCTTGTCAATCTGTCATTACTATGTCTGCTTTTTGTTCTCCTCTATTGCTTGAGAAGGGTGGGATATCCGCATTGGTTGCTATGGCACCAGACAGCTCAGCTCCTCGTTTTCTCAGCAAACTGCTATCTGTGATTGTGTGTTTCAGTGTGCAAGACTCTGGGCATGTGTATGTATATGCTACCATCTGTCCACATGTGGGCACAGGCACTGTATACATGCATGCATACAGTTTACTGTGAGTTGTTGCAGCAAGTGTCTAAAGATGCATGCTGCAAAATGCTCAACAATATGCCCAGCTCTTTACTAACCTGCTGGATCCTGCTGGATGTCACATCTGGTGAACATCTGTTTAAAGTAGCAGTGTATATTTCAGTTGGTGTGTGTGTGTGTGTGTGTGTGTGGGGGTGTGTGTGTGTGTGTGTGTGTGTGTGTGTGTGTGTGTGCGTGTGCAAGGCTTCCCTACGTTCGGAGGGAATTTAACGATTGGCACAAAAGAATAAACCTGTCATAGAATATGTCGGGTACTAAATGAGTAATGATCAGAACATGCAGGATAATTGTTAAAAAATAGATGTAATATATTTTTATGCTTTTGCTTCATGTTATTCATGGCTTGGAAGCTATCATAGTTTACGATGGGCGAGTGGAGTGGTCATTATCACGTCACAGGGCCAGCACAGAGATATAGAAGACAAACGGTGAACAAACACAAACATCTCTGACCAATTTACTCTACGGGCAACTGAAACCTAAAGTTACTGGAGAAAACACACCCGCACAGAGGGAGAACAACACACACTAGAGCCTGCAAATTAACGATTACAACAGGAAATCTGCTTGCTATGAGGTGACAATGTTAATGAACACAATACTGACATCCTTATTATTTATCATAACATCCACTACATTCACTTATTCAGCAGTTAATAGGCAAGCCTTGAGGAATACCCTGGGCATCTGTAAATAGTGTTATAAAGATGCACAGTAACTTTTTATCCTTTAAAAATTAAAAAAATTGATCTTTATGTTTCTAGAGCACAGCACTTTTGCTTTATGGCAAACAGACCTTGGGTTTGAGTCTGAACAAGAGAATAACAGCAGCCAACAGCATAAACCGAGCTCCCAGGGCAAATCCAGACTTTTTTCCTGATAAAGAGAGGAATTGTATTAAGAGGAAATTCAATCTTACTGTGGTTTCATTAAGTAATCCAGATGGCCTTGAGGTTAGCTTACCTAAAATTAAAATTAAATAATAGAGATTGACCAGCGTTAGACAAAAGCAACTTCATTTATAAGAGTAGTACATACAGGAAATTGCAAAACATGTTGCTCAAGAGACCTAAGGTTTCGCAGCAAAGGGCAGAGAAAAAGTATAATACACTCAGATTGAATGATTTTTAATTTATTTTGTGTTTATCTAATTTTTAGTCTATTTCGCAATAATTTTATATTTCCTCTTTGATCACTTTGTTTTTTTATAGGAATTCTATGCACTTTCCCTGGACTCCACGTTTTTCCCCCATTTTGTGCACCAGCAGATGGCAGTGTCTCCATGGTGCTAACTTTTCCAATCAAAATGCAGTTAGTGGTTTTTAAAGAAGTGCAAATATCTAACTAATAATAAAGGGTATTAGGAGATTTTTAGTTTTTATGAAAGCAAGCTTTTCTTTGTCTTTTTAAGGTTTGTTTTATTTTAAATCCTTGAGTAAATGCACGTTGAAATAGCAAAGACGGTTAAAAGATGAACAGAGACTTTTTCTGCATTATCTAAAATATTCAAGACATAATTAGAGAGAAAAAATATCAAAATGAGTGCCAGGGAGGACTGGATATTTACAAAGTACAGTAAACCTACTTGTTGAAAAATATCTCAAATAAAGTAGCCTGAAACCGAAGGAACTCTGTGAACTTGCTGTTCTGACAGCTGAGTATAGGTGGAGTAAAAAAAGTGAGGAGCAGTCGTCAGTCAGTGAGGAAGTGCATGTGTGCGTGTGCGTGCTCATGTATGTGTGTGTCGAGGCTTTAGTGTTAAGTGAACGGGGTGTGTTTTTTCCACTGTGTGAGGCCTCGGGCTGGGGTAGGGTGAGGCGGAGCTCTGGGGAGGCGCAGCATGGGGCGGGCTGCTTCAGCTGAACTCGGTGCACTGTATCTGCGCTCAGGGCGGGAGGTCACAGAGTCCAGCATTCCTCCAAAGCGCTTTCTGTTTACATGACTGCTGCTGGGCCTGGGGGAGGTGGCAGCTCTGCATATCTACATCGTCAGATAAAACAATACCTCGCATTTATGTTCATCACCTAACAAGGATTGTCAATTTTATTTGTAGTCTTGAAAGCGTTCAGGACACGATCAGTTCACCCTGACTTCCTGGATGTGGATTTGAACACAAACAGTAGCAGCAGTTTATCGGAAGGACATCATCACAATACTACGACTTTACTTCCTGTTGTATCATCAGAACCTGATGAAGAGTATCACAATACGACACAGCGCTCTGACACAGAGTAAGAATCATTGCAATATGACAAACCAAACTTAAGAAGTTATAGTTATTTCATAAAAATATATAAATTTACTTGTGAGGATTGTTTTTGAACATGAAAAATACAAGGAGTAATATTATATTAATAACTGTTTTGTAAAAATATTTGTACCTCTTTAACTTTTCCACATTTTACAAAAGCTATTAATTTCAAGTCATAGACCAACACAATGCAGTGCAATAATCTGTAAAAATAATCTGAAAAGTGTGGCATACATTTGTAATGTATAAGTATTTAGTCCAATACCTATAAATAAAGTAAAATTCTAATTTGCAAATAGTCGTGTGTGACTGAATCACTTAAATCAGTATTTCTAGCATTGAAAATTACACTGAGCACAATTAATTCAGCTGAATGGGAAAGAGAATGACACAAATGCAAATATACCACATTTGTCTGTCCCCAAAATTGGTGAGAGGCATTAATCAGAAAATCACCTCAACTAATGGAAACCATCAAAACTTTCCTTTTTACATTACAATAATCCAATGATGGGATTATAACCTACAAGGACCTAATTTAATTGAAAGTTTTTAACAACTGAAAACATAAAAGAATGATTAATTTCTTCTCAAACATATATTTCTTATTATGACAAATATGTTGAATTTTATCGAGAGAGAATATTCATGTTTATTATCAAAGATTTACAGATTCGTTTATTTTATCCATTTTTTATGCCCTGAACGAAATTATTAAAATTAATGTCATCAGGTCAAGAGTGTGCAGAAGATTCACTTTGGATAAAATGTATCTATAGATCTGTCAAGAGAAAGAATTAAATAAGACTGATGGGAAATTCATTTTTTTTTGACTGCTTTCATATGTCAAAAAGCAGATGTTTGATCTTAAGAGATTTAATCCTAAAACAAAATGCCAACCCAATCCTGTACACTACACTGTAATTTATTTTATTTGCTCCTGTTGCACTCTCCACCTTCTCTTCCTCCTTCTCCTCTTTTCCTCCTCCTCCAACTATCCTGACCCCTGTTCACAACTTCCCAACCACAGCTGACACTGTCCTTGTCCTTAACAGCAACAATGATAAAGTTTGTAGCACTTTTGCAGAACAATACGTAGCGCAAATACAGCACAAAAAGCAATGTAAAAAAGGACTTGATGACCTTAATTGTATTTTTCTGGTTGAAAAAGCTGTATATGGATGAAAAAAGACAGAACAATACTACTTGAAGAATAGTCTATATTCAGATATCTTTTTAACTTTGAAGGTAATGTTTTCTTTTGCTATCAAAAAATATGTACTTTTTCTAGTCAGACTATAGATCAATTTAATTGAGTAAGTAGCTTAATGATTTATGCACCAACGGTGTAACATTGCTGAAGGGCTTCCTTTACTAATCTGTGTGCCCTGAACACATCCAAAAACACACCGTAAGTCTGGGGTGGGATGATAAGAGTCATGTAGGAAGTGCTTGCTGACCTGCTGCAGTCGTGTTGCTTGGTCTCATGTTGTCACTGACCTTGGCCTTTAGACCACAGAAAACATTGGTTACTTTAACAAATTTGGCTGCATCTTGCACTAAATTTCTTTTCTTTTTCTCCTTAAATTTGTCAGCCACACCTATCTCATTCTCTTTTCCTTTTGGCAACATGCCATTGACACAGCAGTGGCTAATGGGGATCCAAACAAACAAACTAAATTAACCCGCCCCTTTTTTAATCCCGTCTTCTCCTTTTCAAATTGGGAGGCGTCACTTGTTTTCAATTTGCCTGAAAAAGAACTACTGGAAAAAGAAAGAGGCAGAACTGGACATAATCAAAGTCTTGAAGTTTATTTTTATGGATATCATTTTCCTTCTATTTCATAATGATGCACTACAATCACAAAAAAGTGGTGGAAGTTTGAGAATGTGGAAAAGATTTTGTTACCTACACCATATCCAAGTTATTTCCTTAATCTAAAACTGGTGTTATTATACCGAGCTTAATTTTTATTTTATGAGTATTTTGTAGTATTGATCATCTGAAATCACAAGATATTTATGGTGGGAATATTTGGGCCGAGTTCAACTCGTCGGTGCTGAACGTTGACTGTAGCTCTTCTGTGCTGATGCTTTCCTGGACCCTACAAGCCAGCTGGTCAGCTCCGGGGGAGCACAACAGAGATGGGGAGTGACATCCAAGCCCTCGAGAGACAGTGCTCTGACTGTACTGTGGACCGAGGAGGGAGGGCATGGCTGTCAAAGGCTCCATTGTTTGATAGGCCAGCATGGTTTCACGTGCAGCGCATGATTCCCACTGTGGGTCTGAACTAAAGCCCAGTCTGAACTAAACTGTCCAGGAGGATGTGGTTGAGGCCTCCTCAAGCAGGTTAAAGTGTAACTGTGTCCGTGTTTTCTCAGGGAAAGTATGTTTATCTAGAGGACCGACATGGAGGCCCTTTTGTTTAACCAAGTAGCAAGGCTCGCCCTTAAAGCAAAGCTCTGTGAAACACACGAACAGCTCGTCCCTTCTGTGTTGCATTCACTGCTCTTTAGGAACAATCTGTGCATGTTTACATGTACATAGAAAGACCAAAGGTCATGAAGGGAAAAAAATACATGTAAAAAAAGTAACGTGAAGATGTATAGAAAAATGAAAGAACTATAGAGAAACAATTCAGTGGCATAGATTTCCAGAGAATAAAACAGAGGAAACCAAATAAATCACAATATGAACATAAATCCAAACTAACTGGAAAGGTTTATGAAATTATATTTTCAGCATAAACCAGATATATCGACATTCCAAAAATTTTGATGCAAGGACATCAAAAAGTTGAACTCAAAATTATTTTTAAAAGTTCATCATTTGATTTCAACTTTAATATTGCAGAATACAATTTATTATAAATTAACTCTTAAAAGATGACGGTGCATGCATCCACAATTCCAATTAAGTTGTAAAACACAAAGAAACAAACAACAACAACAAAAAAGGTCAAATCATGATTTTGCATACGTTAACTCATTTTTAAATCGATGCTTGCAACACGTTCCAAAAAGTTTCAGTCGGGTCAAGAACCGACTGAAAACGATGCTGAATGCTCCAATAACACTTGTCTGGAACATTTCACAGGTGAACAGGTCAACTGGAAACAAGTGAGTGGCATGACTGGGTATACTGGGAGCATCCCTCCATCGTTCACAAGCAAAGTTATACAAATATACCCCATCAAAATCATGTAATTTCATGGTCACTCATTTACAGTTCTCCTCTGATCTTGTTATGCACAAACACCCACAGATTAAGGTAAATAAAATAAGGTAAACTAAAAAAGTTGTTTCCTAACACAAGCTGTCCTTCATATCGTTGCTACAATTTACAGTCCCTTTAAGAACATGCCAGAAAAGGTTTCAGAGCAAGCAGGCTTTGTCTGTATAAGCAGAGCGCCCATTGTTGTCTGTTTCTGCGCGCTCTTGGTAAATGCCTTAGTTTTCTCCTGTTTTTAAGACAACAGGTTGGCTGTTTAAAAAAGTTACTTTGGCCAAATTAAAGAAGTGCTATGGGTTACTGTTATTATTCTAAAGCTGTGGATAAGGCCATTAGGAGGCAGGAGCATCAAATTTGGCAATCAGGAGGCTACAGATTAGCAGGGTTTGCCAACAGCTCATCTAATTAGTCAGCTAATAGCTTGTTAGAATCAAAGGGTTACTTTACAAAGAGCAAAACATCAAGAAGATAAAATATCAGTGCAATAAAAACCTAGACATAAACACTTCTGGTTAATTTAAATGTTTCTTTGGTGAACCACTTCAAGTATTTATGACCAAATAGTGCAGCTTATAATCTAAATACAATTTAAACTTTTGAGTTTATCATAAAATACCAACTCAGCTCTATGAATCTTTCCGTTTATGGCTCGGAAATGTAGCAGCAGTGAGTTAACTTCAAACCACCACATGCTGCCTCACATCTTAAAAGAATCACACCTAAAAAAGAAAGCACTACTTGAAAGTGCTTTATTGATGAAAGAGGACCAAAGACACACAAGATAAACAGCTATGTGCATTCACACTCACTCCTTTATTCAAGTTAGAAGGAAGAGCTCACATGCAGGATTGTGGGTTAGTATTCAGATCCGTTTACATAAATCTAGCAACACTAACACAGGTAAATGCAGGCGTTGCTGTCCAGCCATAACATTTACAAACGCTGAGTGGTGTTGGTAATTTTCATGACATTATTTTTCAAAGCTATGCTGGTGATAAATGGCTGCATACAGCCAAGACAAAACTTCACACTGGCTGTATTTCAAATAAAACAAACTCTAGAAAACATTCAATCATGACAAAACTAGAGTTTTAGTTGTTTATCTAAATCCTAAGAGAGTGCGAGAGAATCCCACAAGAGGATTTTGAACACTTGCATTGAACATTAATGTATCAAAATCTATTTGCATCATAAATATCACAAAGAATGCTAGAGTTTGAAGTTTTTTTCTTTCAGATAAGGGACTTTACTGTAAACTCCTGATCAAAGTCTTAACACCAAAACTAAATGTAAAAGTCATTCTTATTAATCAGTTCAAAAATGTAGTCAAGTTGTGAAAACACAATCCTAAGTTCACTGAAACTTTAACCTGAACTCTTTACCGTTATCAGACGAGAATAAAACTATTAATAAAAACAATTTCATTATTTTATTTACTATTCACTATTACATTCATTTAGCAGAAATGCTGGTTGATGCGTTTGATTTTAGTTGGCTATGAGTTCTTTGAGGTTTTTTTTGCAGGAATGTCCTCAACAGGCGGCTCTTTTTCATGTAAAAAGTGCATCCATTCATGCTTGTTATGCATAAGGAGCAAAGCAGCTTGATGGATTCATTCATCAATCAGAAAGATAAGCATGCCAAATAACATGTCAATAATTGATTTTAAGTTATATTTTAGAATAATAACTAAATAACAGATTAGATTTTATGATAAAAAATTATAATTAAAAGGTTTATTAGAATCAGTTTTCTTTATTCCCCCTTCATCTGTTGGGGGCCAAAATCCCCACTTTGAAAACCACTGATTTAAAATGCAAAATTTGGGAAACTAAATAAAAACTTGCCGATGTAGACAATGGAAACAATAAACTGATGGATCTATCAATATACTGAAAATGGGCTATTTTATTTAAATCAAGTTAATGATCCAAATCATGTGCCCAAATTGACTAATTGTTCACCAAACATAACTCCCAACTCAATCCCCATGTCAAAATGCATTGAAAACCTGTGAAGTGAGTTAAACAGGAGCAAGTATATGAAAGACGAGTGATTCTGGATAATTAAGACCAATTATGCTGAGAGGAATTATCAAAACTTCCTCTCTTTTGATGCTCCAACCATATGAATTGTGTAATCGGACAGCGGGTCCAAAGTGTATTTTTCTGGCCCTCTATCCTGATTGAACTGTGCCAATAAACACAGTTCAATTCTGAAAATCTAAATTATTAGTGCAAATGTTTTAAGGGCTAAACGTCTTACAAACTAACTAGAGTAATGTGTTCCTAAATAATTTCGCTCAATTCTCATTTTCCTTCACTGCTCCATACGGGATTTGTCCCAATGAACTCAGGATGAATTTAACCACGGAGAATCACCTGACAGAAAGATTTGTAAACAAAGACGTCGATTTTCAGCACCGTTTTTGAATTGTAATCCGTCTATGGTTGTAGTTTGGCAATGGCAGCAAGTAAGTGAACAAAGCTATTCAGCCCATGTTGGTCATTCTTCCAAATAGTGACTTAAAGTCACTATTTTAAACATTGTCATAGCAAGAACAATGTTTAAAACGTTATATTTCTGGCAAAGATATTGTAGACCTCCCTAATTTGGCACTTCTTTCTTTGCAGAGGGGGATGGTTGTTTGCAACGCACGCAATTTCCTGTAAGCTTAATGTCACGGATAAATGTTAGCGTTGGGTAAAATCAAATCCAACTGTTTAAGGTGGTTCATTTACATACACCTTTTGTGAACACAGACATCGGGCCAAATGTGCACACAAGGAGGAGAGTCTGAGTGTAGCAGGTGCCAGAAGATGTTTTGGGCGTTTTCTGGCACCTGTTGTGTGAACAAACAATAGTTTGTTTGTTCACAGAGATATATGCACTCACATCAGTCTCACTCCATGTTCAGATTGTTGGCACAAGTATAACGTCATAACACACCCCAACAAGTGCGACATAGATGACCTTGTAGGCTGACGATTCTGTGTCAGATAGGTAATGATTTTCAGATGGCTCAAGTCTTAAACTTTCTATATTCTTTTCTCATCCATGCTAGCCTAGCATAGCTTACTTATCTCTCTATCTCACTACAGCACACATGAACTGGACCACAGCCAATCAGAGGAGGGGTCTAGCTCTTCATCTTTTCTGATTGGTATAGATCTCAATATAGTGTGTCTATCATCAAACCACAAGAGAGATGTTTATTGTCAAAAGTCCTTTTTTTTTTTTTTACTAGAATGTTCTCTCTTTCTTTTACACCTCAACTGGTCAAATGCTGTTTTTAATTTCTTTCTCCACCTCAATATTTAAATTCAAGTTTGTTTTTTTCCCCATCTATGTCCTGTTGTAAATTAAATAATCAATTGGTGGCAAAGAGCCTTTGGAACGTTGCACAGAGTTCTGCTTTTCTAGCATGCTAATCCTTCTGGCTAAAGTTGTAGTATAAATATATGAAAGGGGATGCTCAACATGAACTGCTTTCATTACTCTGGACTCAAACCACAACTCTGTCATGCGTGTTACCTGAGCAGAAACAGGAAAGCAACATCTGGATATGTTCTGAGGACTGTAATTCTAGAAGCTCTCCAATACCCTTAATCCCCTCACAGTATGTTGTTTATTTTGGGTCTGTTCTCTGGTCAAGAGCCAGATTTCTTAGAAGCAGCAGCAGGTTAACAGCAAAGACACAGTGAGGTTCCACAAACAGGAAGTTTGTATACTAGGCACAGTCTTTTTTCCATCAAAATGAAATAAGCATAGGTAAATTGATCAAGACAATGCATGTAATCTGTAGAAAACGAGCTGACTTTATTTTTCTCCTTCTTTGTATGCATAACGTGTGTGCAGAAGCTAATATCGCAAGTAGACAACATGGGCCAGCAATTGCTTTTTTTTTTAAATACCAGCACTCACCTTGTCTGAGCTTACTTCAACCTATAAACCAGGCCGCACATCTGTAAAAATGGGGAACGGGTGACAATAAAGCTTCCTGTCAATCAAACAGGTTCAGGCAAACCCCAGAGGATGGTCAGAGAACGACCAGGCTCCATGAGCTCATGGATTAGTCATGGGTCCACGTTAACCCTGGACCCATCAGAAATGTCTCTCCAACAGTTCTTTAGAGGGCCACAAGGAGAAAGACAATAACGCTTTTTCCTGCTCATTTATATCCAATAATAATAGCTATCAAAGCTATGAGTTCAATGAACTCATAACCAGAACCGCACAGCATTCTGGGGGATGTCAGTAGAAGAAACACTTTAGCTGCTCAACCTCTCACAGCCGGCTAAGCAAGGTTGATGGGATCAAGTAACTCATTCTAGAAACAACCTGCTGAGTAACAAGCACAGTAGCAGTTTCGTGTTGCCCCCACACATTTGGGCATACTTCACTCTTCAGAGAACCCTGCGTACTGCAGGCGGTCACGATGTGGATGTCCACTAGACTCGCCCCAAAATAGGTAAACTTGTACGTATGTGAATTTGGTGATGCAGAATGCAACACCAAGCTCACAATGTTGGTATTGCAACACATTGTGGTGTTGCATTGTAGATGTACTGGGAATCAGTACAACCAGCATCAAGGAGTCACTGCCATGCCATGTGCAGCACTGACAGCTGTAAAATGGTTGGCATCGGGGAGAAGAAACAGAGCGAGGCCATCTCTTTCATCAGACCTCCTGGCATCCAGTCAGATTGTTGAAAATGAATAAATTTGTCACGAGAAATGTAGGCAATTGGTACGCTCCACTGTGAAATGTCAAGCGTCCACAGAATACCCACAATACACCTGGCTACCTCCATGTGGCAGCACTCCTAAAACAAACAGTACAGAGAAACCCAGTGCAGTTTAAGAGGAAATTGTGGATGAAGAACAAAAGCTTATGTCACCAGTTTGGCAATATTTCCGATATTTAAAACAAACAAAAAAAACAACCAATCAATAATAATATGTTGACTGATTTGTATCAGGATGTGTTTTTCAGCCATATCATCCAACTCTATTTTTACCTGATATATAGATGTTGTTTATGTCAAGAAACTGTCAAAAAAACTTTGCAAGTAACTATAAAAAACCTTTAAGGTGAGAAAATAATTCAGTCCAAAATAGCTGAATAACATACCAACGAAATAGGCTGTCCTAGTTTTACCCTATCAGCAAGGCCAAAGAAAACTATATCTGCTGAAGTAGATCGCTTTCTTTTCGCTAGATAAAAACTAATGATGCTTTCACCTTTAAAAGCAGTTTTAAACATGCTAAAGCGATACACTTTTCCAACTACTTTACCTATGACTACCACTAACTAATAATTGACTGAGAATTACAAAACACAAAAACTTGACAAATGCCAAAAATAACTAAGAATAACAGACATAAGATTTTTAAAAAAGCAGAAGACAATGGAAAGGGAAAAAAAAGTATGAGAAGAGGTCAAAAGGGCAATGTCAGCAGTGAAAAGGGGAAGCGGAGGCTCATATTTTATAGCCGACGGCAAGCATGCGGTTTGGCAGGCGTAGCAGGAATTAGTTTATTAGAGTTGTTCCTTTTACGAGGAGCTGTCCTAAGAGGAAAAAGGAAAACAGGTTAAAACTGGTAATTTCTGCCAACTTTGAAAAAAATAAACTGCATCTGCCTGAAAAAGTACTACCCTTACTCATTTATCAGTAGATAAATCTATAGGTAACCACAAATTCTGGTTCAGAACTGCAGCACTCCTAAATATAAAGCCACTACTATTCCAAAATAATAGATCTAGTAAGACATGGTTGTCCACCTAAGTTAACAGGCTAGACAAGAATGAGAGAAGCAGCCTAGAGACCCATGAGATCCAGGTCAGCTAGATAGGATAACTATTGTTCACACACAACAGAAACTGTTGTGTTTCTGTGCTGCTTTTATGAAATCTTACGTAGAAAGTTGATGTTGATAGAAAACCAGAGGAAGCCACAAGCCAGGTGAGAAGCCCAATAAACATATGGAGAAGATGCTCTGGTCAGATAAGATAAGGTGACCAAATGTCCTCTTTGTCCACCGGACATATCCACTTTTCACATCGACAGGATTTCATTGATGGATAAAAATGTCTGGGTTTTTATCATGGGACCAAAATACATGTCCCCCAAAATACATACTAAAACTAACAGGCACGATGTATGAAATATGCCAATTTTTCTTTAACGTCCTCCCTGAGTTGCTGTTAGTGGATGGTTCTCATCCCTTCACTGACGAATTGACAGTAGGACTGTGCTAAAGCTGATGTTTACAAAGCATAAGTGTATCTTTACGGACAAACTGCAAAATAAATTTTCTTCATTCCGTGAGAGCTTATCTATTAAAGTGACTGAAGAGGATAAAGTCAAAACCTAAAGACTAATGTATACACATTTTTGTGTTCTTAATTTTGGACTACAGAGCAGTAATTGTTAGGGATGCACCAACATGAAAATTTTCTTGTACTTTCAACTCCATGTAGCACCGCTTCTCTGCTCCAGTTCCAATGCCCCATAATCCTGTGCTGCATCACTGAAACATGACTGAAACACACACAAAGCACAACAACGAAATAACATCATAAACGTACATAAACGTGTTTTCCTTGTCGGACTGATACGGACACTTTAAAAAATAACTGACAACGTCTGATACCGATGTTGATATAGATATATCCCACATCCTCAGTAAATATTTCTATGAGTGTCTATTTCCAGAGATTTTAAAGTCAATTTTGCACCTGTTGGTCCCTTGAAGATTACACAAGGTGGACAGCAGGATAACAATCCTGGAGATGCAGCCTAAGCTACAATGGAATACTTTAAATCCAGAGTTCTCAAAATGTGGTACAAGAACCACTGGTAGTCCTGGGGTCGAGCCTAGTGGTACTCCGAAGAAAATTGTAATTCTACTAAAAGATTTGAGAATGACAAGAAACCCAATTTAAATATATACCAACTCTAAGTTCAAAACCCAGAGGGATTTTCTGAATGACTGCTCAGGGACTATGATAATTATTACAAATACCTGCATTTCTGTGATTTTGTACTTTCAATAATTGAAGCAACATCTTCACTAAGAGATTGCTGATAGAAGAACGCTTGAAAAGTTTGATGAGGTAGAAATGATTAAAAGTGCAAATAAATGTTTGTTTTTTTTTACACATCACAGTTTATACTCAAAGCCTCCATGTTAGATTTGGAGTGTTAAGAAAAATCACAAAGTTTACACTTGCAGTTTCCTACCTACAAACAATAAAATGAATAATTAGACCTAATTTGTGAACAAGATGCTAATGGAAAAATGTATGGTCTGTCATTACTTTTGTTTTTAGTTAGAACAAAGTGAAAAAGCCAAGGTTACTCATAAATCTTGGCATTTAAAAAGGTGGAACTTGCTATAAAAAGAACCACTGGTTAAGATTAAAGCATTTCCACGTGAGCAGCCCATTTACAGTCCAAACCTACATTTTGCAGCATCTATGACTCTAAATGTACCTAAACTGTTTAGTTATGCTCTATTGTCTAATGCAATTATCTGATTAATTTGATTTGCAAAGAAAAATGGCAAAACTTTCAGTTTACTTGTGCCAGGATGTTAGACAAACCCAAAACAAATTAACGTTTTTTTTTTTTTAAATTAGTATTTGTAATAAAAATGGCTCTTATTTTTTTACACTTCACAATTAATTTGGTAAATTACATGAAATCAAAAAAAACTGTCTGTAGTTTAGGGTTATGGGATAACATGAAAGTTCAAGTGGTGCGAATACTTTTGCAAGGTTCTACAAGTGCAAATGTTCCTCCAAACAATCAGAACTATTAACTTTGAAATATTTCCAGCAATGATGTAAGCAGTCTTGCTGTGGAGAATATTTTGCTTCTTGCGGTCCACCAGCTGTTCTCTGTACAAATATATGTTTACAAAATGCATACAGAAAGCCAAGTGCATAAAGAGGTCTTAGCATATGGACTACACTTCATGTCATGGTTACTTTTTGAAAAGAACATGTTTATTTTTGTTAATAGATGTTTTACTTTGTGTACAATGAGCCAAGCAGAAGTTTTCACTGCCTCTAAAGCCCCTCTGGTTTGTTTAGGGATTACTCTTATCCGTTTAGTGAAATTGTGTGTAATCACGCCATTGGGACATTGAGACTGTCTTTTCATGCCAACAAAGAAACAGGTTTTCTATCATATCCCATCACCTGGAGCCAATACTTAACTTCATACACATGTTGCGCATAAAGAGTTTATTTATATATTCAAGTACAGCAAGTATTATGTTAGAGTTGTTTATATTTGGATGTTTTTATACTCAAACTTCTGTAGTTACAAAAAATTTCATACAATGAAACTCCTTTTGAAATAAAAAACTAAGATATTTAAATTAAACTCGATAGAGAGATAAGGTTCTGTCAAATCTATTAGAATGGATTCATGAATAGTCAAATAATTCTGAAAAAGCCCCCAAAATAACTTGCTCCATAGATACTGAGCAAATCAATGAGTTTGCAAACATCAAGTAAAATCAGTCTCAGCCACTGGCTGTGGCAGTGTGACCTTCAAGGCCGGCTGTTGTTATTTTCCATAGAGGTCAGCAGCTAAGAATGTGAAGCACGCATAGACCGAAACATGCTGTTCTTGTCCCAACAACCACCACAATCTTTTTATACATTTATCAATAACTTACTGACTTTGGTGTTCACTTTGCTTTTCCTAAACAACTCATTAAATCTTTTTAATCTCAAACAAATGTACAACTTAAAGCAGATTTGATTTGTTTGTAGATTACAGAAATGTGAGAACTATTATGTCAGTATTTCTCAGAAGAGTGCCTCCGGGCGAAACCTGAGAAAGAAATAAGAGTAGAAAAGCTATTTTTATCAGTTTTCCTGCAGGATATCCTGGGACAGCATGTACATTTTAAAACGGAATAACTCACGACAGAAAAGAACAAGTTAAGCTCTCAATGTGCTTCGTGTTATGGTCTTTGTTAAACCAGATTCAGGATTCATTCAGACTTATTATCATCAACAAGAGTGTATTGTCTATTTTTTGAAATTACCCATCTGGTGGTGTGCACTGTAAAACTTTGAAAAGTTAATGTGAAACGCTTCACAGCAGGAGTTGTTAATTGTGAAAATGTCATCTCAATGTTAAAATGTACTTAGACACAAATATAAGAAATAACTGAAAAATCTTTATTAAATTTCTAACTGAAATACAACATGCATCCATAAGTGATAATGTTCAACTTTTATTTATTTAGCCCAACAGACTAATTTAGAAATGCCTGCAGCTAGCTTATGAATTTTTGTATTAATTTTTATTTGTCGTTTACTTACAACAAATATACCCATGTTCCACATAAAGAGTTTATTTATATAGTCAAGTACAGCAAGTATTATGTTAGAGTTGTGTTTCTATTTGGATGTTTTTATGCTCAAACTTCTGTAGTTACAGAAATTAAATACAATGACACTGTCCTTTTGAAATATAAACTCCTTCAAGTAAAAGTTTACCAAATACAATAAACTATAATAAAGTAATCATTTTAGAAATATGTTCATATATTTTTCTATATTTAAGAATGAAAACAAAATATCAATATACATTTTTATTTTAAATGCATTAAATCAATCAGCCAGACATAATTGAAACATTTTTCTTGATTGTTTTTGGGTGGGAGTCAAAATGATTCAATCCCTAAGTACAGGCAAGCCCTCCGATTCCCATAATTAAAAACTAAAAACAGATACTCCTCATCACTTTTGGAGTGTAAATAAACACATCAACCAATCGCATGTTAATTTTTTCTAGCTCATTAAAAAAAAAAACAACAAAAAAAAAAGGATACATTTTAGGAAAATCTACTTAAATCTGTACATGGCGATAAATACACAATTCCTTCAGAGTCTGTTTAATTCAATACTATTACTCCTGTTTCAGAAACTATAGTACATTTATGCAAATAAGTTTTTATGAAAAAATAATTGAAAATCAGAATCTGTGAAAAATTGGAATAACCAAGTCTCACTGCAAGGAAAACTGGGAAAAAAGCATTTGGAAGAAAGTATGATGAGTTCATTAAATTTTAAAACCTACCAAGTACTATAGGGTAGAAACAAAACATGTAGCTCATGGTTTCTAAGGCATTGATGGATTAATATTCCTTTTTTTAAATTTCATCTAACATCAGAAGTTTGGTTTAGTTTTCCTGGTTATTCTTTTGCTTTTTGTGGGTTTCCTTTAACAGAAAAAAAAACATTTGTAAAAACATTTGCTTAACAAGTATCAGAAATAAAAAAATAAAGACACCTTCTTTGTCTGCTGTTGACACATTAGTTAATAAATTGCTTATTTGCAAACATCCAATTAAGCTCCTGGCATGGTTGGGAAACAGTGGTTAACATTACCTACGAAAAACAACTTTTAAGGAAGTTGTTCTAATACCCAAAACTATCTCTGAATGAATCAACCACTGCACAATTACAAATAAATGTACATCATGTCCGTTGGGCTTCTGGTCCAGGTTTCACTTTACCAACGGCCACACCTGCCTGTGGTTATTCATTACCTCCCTCAAAGCTTGTATTCACCCAAGTTTTCTGATGTTCTTTGTAAGATTCAGGTATTTTCTTGTGTTTCTCATCATGTCCAGCCATGCTAGTGTTTATTATTGGTTTTCTGAATTATTGACCATCTGCCACATGAGTTCTTTAGTTTTACTAAACTATATTTCATCTCCATCACACGTCAGCCACTGAAGCTCAGCTTGCATTTACCCGCCATCATCACTCACAACTTTACATAGCAACAAGTTGTTACAATGAACACCATCTGAGGCGAAAATTTTAAGAATTCAGAGACAATTTAATTTAAACAACGTGTAAAAATACATATATTTTCGGGACTAAATCTAATTATTTGAAGTAAACTACTAAACAGCCCTGAGCTAGTGTCTGATCTAAAGTAAAGACGTTATACCGTCTTCTTGTTTCCTGTGTGTGGCAATACGTGTGTTCCAGTAAGTGTGTTTATTTCTGGACATGTGAAATGTCTGTACAAATGATCATGGCACAACAAGACGTACCCGGAGAGACACAGAACAGCTGAGTCTACTCCAAAGATCAAGCACAGAGCAGGCAACACCTCATAAAAACACAACACACATAAATGTGTACACACACACACACACACACACAGACGCAGGAATAAAAACAACATGCGAAGAAGAAAACTGCACTAGAACTTCAGTTCTGCACAGTTAACCACTCTACAAGGAAGGATCTACAAGCTAGCAAAACATTTCTGTGTATACAGATTGAAGCCAAACAAGTCAAAGAAACTTCAGCTGTTTGTGAGTAACTCACCCTTTTCTTCACACAACTCTGTCTGTTGTCAGTCCTCTGCTCCAACAAGGCAAGTTTGTTCCTCGGATTCGTTGAGTCTCAAGATGGAGGGGAGAAAAAAAAAAAACAACAACCTCTCCAAACACAATTCCTCTGCTCTGAGTTTTGTTATTGTAAGTGTACCGGGTTAATTTCTGTCTCCCTTCCACTGCCTGTTGCACGGGCTACTAACGTGACAACACACATAAACAACCTGTAGGAGTGAGAGAAACCAGTGAGTGCTAAAACACACAGGTGCATGCAGACTGACAGATATTACAGAGGCACACAGAGAGCTCAAAGGAGAACTGTATGAAACGGCTCCTTTGCCAGTGATTCCCCTTGTGTGGGACTCCAACCTTACTCCACCTACCCCCTCCTCCCTGTGCCTCTCCTCCCTCGCTCCCAAACAGCTCAAAGACATAAAAGAGAAGGACTCACAAACTCGTCTTTCTCAAAATGTTACTTTTGAACAGCTTTAAATGCAATATAAAGAAACTTTTTTTTCACATGCATCTTTTGCAGAACAGTTTAACTTCTTACAGCGCCATCCGAGTTTGTAATCTGCAGGATTCGAGAAGATAAACTCATTTCCCTGTCACAATAAGATTAGATTACACAATTCAGAGTTACAATTCAATGAGAAATGTCCAATGTTTTCTCGAAATGTTTGGAAAGTATGAATGTGTAGGTGATAAAGGAATTTCAAAACAATAACTGTCCAAAAGCAAAAACTCCCACCAAAACTCAGACTGCTTATATACTGATGACATTTGAAGATAGAGTAAAATCAACAGGAAGGTTTTTGAAAGCACAAATCAAAGTCCTCCTTAGGCTAATGTGGGCCTCAAACAGGCCCCGACAGCTCTTACATGTATAAATCTAGACGACTGACTTATGTTCGAGTAAGTCAAAGCAGAAGTATTTTGCAATATTGAAAGTTGCTCCTACATTTAGAGAGAAAGCCTAATGAAATCTGAAGAGCTCCTCAGCAATCACTACGAGTTCAGTTTTATCCGTTTAAAACTAAAAGATGGTGTTTCTGGCTGTGTGCATGAGCAGTAGTAATTGGCATTTTACAAACTGGAGTCTGTTCACAATTGGCAGAGATGTCAATAACTCGTGATAGCTGCTACCCCTAACATTGAGAGGCCAAGAGAACATTTTAATTACAAATGCTGTAAATATAAAAACAAAAAAGTGACATTGTATTTTGTAAAACTTTTTTCAGAACAGTCAGCTAAAAGTGTTGATTATAAAAACCAACATCCCATCTTGATTTATTCTCCTCACATGGGTTTATCCATACTTGATACTGAATCCAAAATATTTCACTTTTCTGATCTCATACCAATGTTTTACTTCCATTCGTTTATTTATGTAGATCCAAATTACAAACAAGTAATCTCAATTTTACAAAAACACAACACAGTGCAATTTCATTATTTTATACAGTAAATCAGTTTAATCATGCCAAGTGGTAAAACTGATATAAGAAAGTCTGGCTAAATGAGTAGATTCTATAACTTTGTACACACAAACATTAACCTTCTTTTAAATTCAGTCAAAAAATTGAACAGGACAAATAAATGTTTAAAGTAGGCGCAAGGGTCACATTATCTCAGAGTCACCTTCCACACAGTAATACTTCTATTATTAAGCCATCTGAGCTAAACTTGCTGTTGTCCATATGAAATTTGAATTTTTGTTTTACTCAACTAAAGACTAGTGAAAAAGCCAGAGCTTTGCTTTTTCCATGGTGACAGAAAGGATTACTAAGCTTTATTTCTAATTATTTCTTGGATAATATTATGACCAAACACACTAAAATAAAACATTGGTGCTGTTCAGTTTTAATTGACAGTCTACTGCGGCTATATAACAATTAAAAAAATTATTAATTTAGTTTAAAAAAATGCCAGAGATGCTTCACTTTCTGAAAAAGATGCAGCCGGATCTTGCTCACTTTTTCTGTGAGATCAAGCAATTTAAGATGTTTTTTCTAAGGACTGTATCACCAACTAGATATCTGTTTACATTTTGTTTTAATTCCACAATACAATGTTTATAACATTCAACACAAAGGGAAGATTTAAAGTTGTGATAAAAAATGATGGTATAAAGAAGTCAACAAAGAATATACTAAAATATACAAAATAAATTGTATCAAAAAACATGCGGTTTGTTTATGCATAAAAATATAAGTGAGTTTTCAGTTTTGATGCCTTTAAAAAAAATTTTTTCTAATTAGTATTTCAACTTCTAAAAACAGACCAGAGGGATTCAGAGGATAATTTTCAGATTCCAGTGTGTCTCCAGTTGTTTAAGTCAGTTTATGTTCTTACTTTAAAATTTTAAATGTTAAATGTTTACGTCATATTTGATGCAATAAAAGGTCAAGAATTACCATTTTTTCATGAAGCCGTCACATCAACAAGCTGAATCTTTATAATTACGTTGAGGTGAAGAGATGATGACCGCCAGTTGAATTCTTTACTTGCAAGTGAGTTATTACTCAGCAAAAACAATAACCATGATTGCAAAACAATTTAAAGATGTTTCTAACAGTAGTAAATAAAATGTAATATTCACTTTGAGACTTTTTCTGAAGCTAAAAAATGTGGATTCTGAAATCTATATCTGAAGTAGAAACAAAATTATTAATAAATAAAGGGAAAAACAAAAACTCTACGTGCCAAGTCTAAAAAATGTATTTCTGTTCATCAGTCATCCTTAAGTTGGAGGAATAATAAATATTTTTTGTGATTTAAAACGTCAAACTTTAATCAGACGTAATCCATCACTGCAATAAATATTTGGTGCAATGATTGGACATTGCACCAAAGTCCTATCAAAACGTTAAAACAAGCGTTTTAACGCACAAACAGGTTGTTGCAAACGGACTCAAAGAATTAATTAAAAACTAATGTTTATGACACAAGACATATTTAAGCTTTACTTTTGACTCATGATTCAGATGTGCCATTTTATAGCAAAGCATGATATCTACTGTCATTGGTTCACAGCACCATCTAGTGTTTTCTTTCATCTTAGAAGTGCACACTGCCTACTAATCATGTAATTCTACACTTTGCATGCATCTGTCTTGGTAACACACATGCATTAGGAAAAGGAAAATGACAGAAAGCACAGCTAGCAAATTTGACACAAATATGGTAAAAAATAAAATTGATTACAAATATTTTGAAGTAAAATCAAATGAATATTGTAATTTTGAAAAACACACTGTAAAAATGATTCATACAAGGTATAAAAAAAAGTATCTCATCTGAGCCGAAGATCAGCTAAAGATAAATAAAAACAAACATATATATGAAGTAAATTATTCACTCTATAATTGTAGATTAAAGTAGCACTCACTGGTTTGTACATTCACTGGGAGTTTTAGACTAGTCAACATGTGGCTGGTTTTGGTCCACTGAGGTTGGTTGCATTTCTTTTTTTAAATGCACAGCTGTCTTAAGCTGTCTCACGCAACAGTAATTCAGTATGGTAGAGGTTTAGACTTAGACGGCAATTACAAACCTTGATTCCTTCTTACTCAGTCTGAAGGTTTACCTTGGTGCTGCTGTCCTGGCGTTTTTGACAAAAGTCAATGCAGTTTTCACTGATGCACCTTCAGTACACACAAGCTGAACTATATTTTTTTTTATATCAAACAAAAGGTTAAAAATAAATACTACAAAACATTCCCATAGAGGAAAAACAACTTTAGTAAGGCTCTCAATGTTATTCTTAGAAACATAAATTAGTATAAACATCTTGACAGCAGACGTTAAAAATTCCAACGTCTGCGGCTAACTAGCTAACTTCATTTGCGGAACATTGAAGCGAAAGGCACTTCAAATATTGTCTACTTCAACCTGAGGCTTAAATTACACTTTGGCTTTGTACGGAAAATATTTCCGAGTGTTTAAAAACGTCAAAGCAGCATTAAACTGAAAACACAATCAACGGAACAAAGTCAAGAGCTAGCTTAGCCTACCTTAGCTCGTAGATGTCGTCGTGTTGGAAGCGGAGGGACAAACGTGGATGTTTTAGCACATTTTACCCCGCCGGATAATAATTATTTTTAAAGTTAAGAACTTTTTTTTATATAATTTTATGAGAACTTTATGGCTGCCGATAACAGATATTGGAGGATACATTTCACAGGTGTATTCAATCTCATTAATTATTGACACGGTTCTGTTTTATGGCTCAGTGGAATTTACTGGGAAATATACTTTTAATATATAACACAATACAGCTCCATGCAAATGTATTTTGTAAATTTGTAACAAAACATTAACATATTTTGTTGAGATTTTAAGAAAAAAGATGGACAGAAGGTGAAGGTGCATACAACCTGTTTGTGATTTTATTTTTATTTATTTTATTTTTGGGTTGGTTGTTTTTTCCCCGACAGTAGACTGAAAAATTGTACCTGGATTCAGTCCCTCTGATTTAATATTTTTTCTAGAAACACTGTTTATTGAAAGTACACAGGTCTGCAAGCCATGGTGAAGGTGAACCTTGGTATGGGTTTAATCTTTTGCCAACTAAGTTTCTTCCACACTTGTCCTGTATTTGGTTCCATCCATCTTCCATCAACTCTGCCCAGTTTATCTGTCACTGATTTCCACAGGATAACGCCACCACCGCCATGCCTTTCCTGGGATGGAAAGGTGAATGAGTTTAAACTTCTACCAACTCAACAGAGTTTGCTCTTGCAGAACACAAATATAGAGATCATAACAGCTCCAAAACGGTCTTTTATTAATTTATAGAGTATGACAGACTTCAAATCATACAGCAAAAGATGCATTAAGCAATGAGTACTAAAATTATTTCATGTAACAAAAAAAAAAAAAAAAAAATCACCAAGTTTGAAAAGCAAAATTTCTATGAGGTTAACAGAGTTTCGGGTATGGTCATGACATAACAAGCAATAACTTTAGTAGAGGCACCTGTATATCAGTAGCAATACAGTTAATCCTGCAAATTAATATTAAAGTTTTCATTTGTCACTTCAACTGATAAGATGAGTGGCCAGTGGCTTTACTAGAGGGCCAAATGTTCAGACGAAAAATTCCCATAGAGAATTTTTACCATAAGGAAATGATATGAAATTTATAGGACCAGGACAGAAATAAAAGAAATTTTTTAAAGCTGACATCAAGAACCAAAAACAATTAAGACCGGTGCTCCCCTGTCTGATTGTCAACCTTTTCTTCTGTGCTTCTTCTACACAATGGGAATGTCGCTACAAGTTAAATAATAGCTTCTGACAAGTGGGAAAAATATTTTGGTGGAACAAGTGTGTCTCAACTAATGCGTGTCACAGTGTGTGAAAAGGCAGCAGAGTACAAAGTCTTCACCACCCACTTCCCCCTCTGCTGGAGGAGGGGCCGCAGACAGAGACAGAGCTCCGGATAAAAATCTTGTTACATCGCATCGCTCAGGAAGCGTCCAATTTTCTTCTGTAGCACCTCCGCACTCTCAGTAAATAAGTGCCATATAGAGAGACAAGCAGAAAATGCCATCCAACCTGAAGCTTGCTTTTGCTGTGATCTCAGCACAGACTGGGGTTTTCTCTTTCCTGAGCATCACATCTAAGTACAATAGCTGCAATTTTATATATATATATATTTTTCTTTTTTGCATAATGTCTTTCATTGGAAGCCACTCTGTGTTTCTCTTTGTCCTTTCGGTAGTTTGGGTGGAATTCTAGAATTGTATAAGGAAAAAAAATAAATAATGTTTCAGCAGTTCAAGCTGACAAAATGTAGGGAGTCTAACAGCAAATCCTTCAGTCTTGCATTAGCATTTCCCTCCAGTTGAAACTGTGATTGGGTCCATGTGTCAGAGGCAAGATGGGTGGGTCGACCAGCTGCCACACGCCTGTCTCTCCCAATTCTTCACAAGCACAAAAACCCAAGTAGGGAATCTGCAAGCAGAAGAAGACAGATGTGCATACTACGAATGAAGAACAGGCAAGTAACTAGAGGAGGGTACAGTAAGGGGATGAAAGCAACATGAGATTAATCAGAACTGACCTTTCGGACAACTTGGACAAAGTCTTTTGAGTTTTGGGGACTGAGGCCCTGTATTTGGCGAGTGCAGGCCTCCAGGGAGGAAGCATGGGCCACAATCAGGACTGTGCTTCCTGTGTGACAGAAGTAAAAAAAAATAATAAAATACATATGGATGTACTGTAACTGGTAACCCACTGGGCTACATCAAGTTTTGTGTTACAGAAAAAAATCTGTATTTTTCAGCAGCATTTTCTCAGATATAGCTGGATAATTGTATAAAGTCTTGCAAAAAAAATAATCACTGCAAAAAAACATTAATTTCAAGAATAATAGATGAAAGGAGCCTGAAAAGAAATGCATGCCACCATTATTCTTACTTATAAAACATGTTGCCAACCATGTGCGATTTCTTCTCACATTTATCCATTACATTATGTTGGTGTATGAGACAAAACCTCTCCAAAAATAAAATGTGAAAAGGTTTAAAAAGTTTACCCTGACTTTTGCACTCTGTCAGAATCTCTCTGGTCACTTGGAAGCTCCTGCTGATGTAGGTATCGTAGGACTCCGCCACGGTCAGTTTGCTTACAGGATAATGAGGTCTGCAGCACGAAAACCAATAAAAAAAGTATCAAAGTTCATGAAGATTTAACTATAGCACAACATAACATTTAAAATGATCCAACAGTTGTTTTGCTTTGTACTTGTATGTTGTGTCCACACTCAGGTTTGCGGCCACTAGGTCAGCTGGTGGGATCCAAGCCGGGAGGCTGGTACCAGAAACCCATTTGGTCCATTCAAATAAACCGGGCTCCACGCGGATTTTTGTCTTGGCCTCCAGCTGGAGACCTGAAACAGATTAAAACAGAGAATGTAGCTGAGAAGCAGATAGGTTATTTAGACAAAATATGTGATTTTTTTCATGAAGAAAAAACACTAAAAGGCTCTAATGATTGAACAAATTGATAAAAGCTTCACATTTGAACTCCTACTGAGTCTCTTAGCACCAAGCAGGGTTGTAACATACTGAAGCCATTCTCCAGTCTAACTTGTTTGATATAAGAAAAAGGTTCTCGACCCAACACTAAAACTCCTTCACCACCAGACAGTAACATTTATAAAAACACATAAAGAATATCATCCAAAGTGCATGTTTAGATGATGTTTGACACCAGCCTGTGGCTAATCTACTGATGAGTTGAAGGAGTTTGAGCTCCTACCTTGGAGGATGTGCTGAGCAGTCTGGATGCAGCGGAGAGAAGGAGAGCAGTAAACAAAATCTATTGTTGTGTGGCTTTCCAACAGGGCTTCACCTGAGATGGGCCAAAGCACACAGTCATTCATAATAGATTCTAACCATGCATTTGTGAATAACTTGCAAATAACACACACACAGACCTACGAGACGGGCCTGTGTGGAGCCAAACACAGTAATCGGACAGTCTTTATCATAGTCCCGATGACCTCCACTCCTGCTTGGTAGGCTGCACGGCATGTTCAGATTAGAACGAATGTATCCACCTGTGCAGCATAGATGAAAGTCTTAGAAGAGAAGGAAACACTGGCATTTTAAAGATCACTTCACAACTCTGCGTCCCCCACCTTTGGAATCAAAACACTGGGTCACCCAGTGTTTGCCGAACACCACATCCATCCTCTCGCCATGGCGACACACAAACAGCCTCATCTTGGACGAGGAGGAGTGAGCGGTCCCCCTCGATACCTGAGATGAAACCGTTGTAGGCATTTACTGAGCTTTCCAAATGTGTTCCTCACACTTTTTCATATTTTGTCACATTGCATGCATAAACTAATGTATTATATTTGGGATTTTTGTGACACTCACAAAAAGCAGTAAATAACAGCAAAATAGGAAAAAATCACGTATGTTAAAAATCCATAAAATATGGTATAGATTTATATTCATCCTTCTTTTACTCTGTTTCCTCTATATATATCCCAGTGCAAACAGCTGACTTTAGAAGACATATTATTTGAATAAATTAATCTCAGTTTAAATCCAGTTGTGCAGGTTTACAGCTGGATTTATTCAGAATGCCTGTGACAAAACATGGCAGTGTAAGCATTATGCTGTGGTCTACAAATAAAATAATTTAAGAAACTTTGAATGAGACTGAAGTGCTGTTCATAAATGTACTTCATCCAAACAAGCTAAGGTTGAAGTATTTTGCAAGAAAAACAGGGAAAAACATCAGTCTGTCGGATACATATTGCAAAGTATAGCATCCATAAGTACAGTGATAGAAAATGTTTCCTTTTCTTTTTATTTGAATTGACCTGTTGCATAAAATCCTAATACCAACACCGAACTTTGTGGTTTTAATGGGACATAATGTGGAAAAAGACCCAGGGGGATTATAAGTTATTTCAAACAGACCTGTTCTCAAACTCCCTTCAAATAATTTCATATCAAAGTTCACAGCAATCTTTATTAAAGCAGGCATTTAGGCAATAGACGGTTGCAGTGAAATGCACCTGCAGAGGAGGAAGGAGGCCAGTGAGGCTGGAAGGATCCATAAGACTGTCAAGCAGACTGTCATTTAGCTGTCCATCAAATAAAAGCCCTCCCATGGGGCTACCAGAGGTAGACGGAGAGGCACAGTTGAGAAAGGAGTGAGACCTGCCAATCACACAAGAACAAACTCAGCTTTATTTATTTGTTGTACTTAGAAAGTCACACAGCAAGTCTTCAGCAGTGTACTTGTCAGGAACGTGCATTTTTTCCCCGTCCTTACCCATGAACAACCCATGTGTCTGACTCATCGGCACGGCTCACATAGTTCTCAGGCAGCAGGCCAGACAACCCGGTGCCTAGCGAAGTGCCGTATAGCCAGCCCTCACTGGCTGTGCTCTGTTCCACTGGAGACATGAAGATGAAGTCCCCCTGCAGCAGCTCCAGCTCATCGTCGTTCTGAGGCACATACGGGTACATGACTTGAAGCGTCTGCAGGAGGAGAAGAAGAGTTGTTGGGAGAGATACTTTCATAAGAGGAGCTCCTGGCTTGGTGGAGGGAGTTAGCAAAGCTACCTCGTGGTTAGCAAAGCGAATATCCCTGGAGAGGAGCACAGCCAGCCAATCACAGCCTGCGGTCACCTCTATACTTTTAGCCAACTTCTCCAGAACTGGAAGATGACTGGCATTAAAGTGGTACGCCATAGTGACATGGAGCTGCTTCTTATGGGGTTCAACTTGCACACCTGTAAAAAAAAAAACACTGATAAAACATCAAGAATGATACAATTTTCTCACGGATAGAAACTCATTTCTTCAATATTTATCTTTGCCTAAAGGTGACTTTAATGCTTCCTTTAACAAGTTAGAATAGGTCTCTCAGCTATATTGAACATGTTTGCAATTTTTTTTTTCACAAAATCGTACTTCGGTAAAGACATTTTAGTTCTGCTTACTTTGAGATCCTTTTAGAATGAGATGTTTTGTCCTGTCACTTTAAATCCAAATGAGCTTCACACTCGCACATGAAAATGACTGCATACAGATGTACAATTATACAACCTGATGATGACCTTTAGTGCAGTATCTGCAACTTGGTACTAAAAGGACTTGATGAAGTCAAATAACACACTCAGTCTGGGCTGATGATTTAAGAGCCCCAATAATGTCCTGTAGCTGCTCGCTTCACAGAGAAGGAATCAACGCTCTGCCCTCATCTAGAGGGACAAACCTGCTTTAGATGTCGCCTCGGTTGCAAAGTCAGCAGCGAAGCTCTTCAGAACCTCGGCCATCTGCTCTTCCACAAAAAGCCCAATGAAGCTGGAGGAAATGTAGAGCTCCAGAGGCAGAGGCATGGGGATGCGACCTTTCCATTTGGCCACGGTGGACTGCAGGGCGTCAGTCAGAGACTCTACCTTCTCATCAGCACACTGGTGGGTGCAGAAGATAATTGGTGATCACAGAACAAAACGCAGGTAAAACAGCAACAGTAACTACAATGCCTTAAACTTTTTCACATCTTAAGAGAACAAAGTTCAATGTATTTTGTTAGGCTTTTGTGTGATAGTCTTCTGCTTATTCTGAACTGGAAGGAAAATGATGTAGCAGAATTAAAAAGATTGCACTTATTTGAATTGTATTCAGTCTTACTACAGTCACATTTCACAGCATATACAGCTTTTCCGTTTCTATCAGTTTCACATATCAAGAGATCTATCTATCTATCTATATATATATATACACACATATATATGTGCTGAGGTTTGTTTTTTCAAAAAGAAAATAGTCTCCAAGCAAATGCAGACTCAGACAATCTGTCTCCACAAAAGAGGAACTTTGGTCTTAGGCTAAACTGAACAACAGGGGATTGAAAACAAAATCTACCAGTTACCAGTTAATGTTAATAAAAAGCAAGCATAAAGTTACCATGAAGAACTGGCAGAGGGTGATGTGAGGGAAGATGTTGTGGGCCTTGTTCTTCCCGCAGGTGAGGCGGGACTGCTTCCAGAAGTGAGTGAGCTGCTGGAGCAGAGGTCCGCTGGGCCGCAGGTACAACACATACTCTCTGGGCAGAGGCTCATCCAGGAAAGGGTCGTCCAAATGGGAGAACAGCCTGAGAACAGCCAGAAACAAGAGGAGGACAGGAAGAGCGATTACTATCCAGCAGGGGGCGGTAATGAGAAGCCGCAGAGATTCGAAACATTTTCTATGAAGTAATGACTGCAAATGTTTATCTCTGAAATATTTATTTTCCTGTTCTGTGCTGAAAAAAAAAAAAAACGTGAATAGATGTGTTTGTGTTGCTCTCACCAGTCACAAGCTGCCTGGACGTTTTTGCCTCCAGTCGAAACCAGAGCTGTCAACCTGTAACGGGAACCAGAACAGAGGAGGGGATCAAAGGACGATCACAGAATCAATACTCTCTCCTGTGGGACCAGATGCATTCAGAGCAGCTTGTTTCATATTATTTAAGACCTCACTTTAATGCTTAAAGCAGAGAGTTCATAAAACAGAGCTATTCTGTTTTAATAAACCTGCTTTGTTTTGTCTTAGAAATGCGTTGTGGGGGTTTCATTGTCATAAAAGCAAACGTGTTGGTTTGATTCACGAAGCTCAGTCTATGAATAAGTAATGAGCACTTATGTGCTTGAGAATATTTAGGCCAAACCATCTCTAAGTCTTGTTTAACAATTTATTTCCTCAGCTGCTTTATGTAATGCAATTTGCAAGGACGATTGATGTTTTCAGTTGTACACAAGATTCATTTTAAAATAGATTTCACTAGTGAAAGGCACAGCAAAGGCCTCTGGGAGTTTTTTTATATGCTTCCAGCCATCATCTTGTTGAAACTCCAGAGATCCTGTAAACCCCGGAAAAGGTTTCGACATCCAGCCACATGGAGCGTTTCAAAGCATGACATTCATACCGAGTTTCACTTGGGATCCCGATTGCTCAGTCATTTCATCAGACCAGAGGCTTTTATTTGCAATGGCTCAAGAAGAAACTAAATTAAGATGTTATTTCTCACTGAAAAGAACGTAGCGTGCTTTTAGTCACTCTTTAAGCCGTAAAACATTTTTTTAAAAACTTCAGATTTTTGTAAAACAGAGATTTTTATATGTTGATGATTGGACTTTTTGACAGTTATCCTCTGAAGTGTATCCTTGAATCCTGTTCACATTTTTTCCATTACTGCATCACTGAGCTTTTATTGACTGACAGCGTCTCTCCAGTCACGCTCACAGAAAAGACCCGTGAGCGTGTCCCTTTAAAAGCCTCAACAAATTATTAACCCTGAATGCAATTTAAAAAAATATGTGCTATTCTTATAACTTGCCCTGCTAAGTCATGCTATCCTGGACAAATAAAACTGTTTTTATGTTTTTACTTCTTGCTTTTTTGTGCTCCTTAAAGAGGAAAGGGTGAAAAAAAGAAGTATGCATGACCCATATATGAACACCTTTGGTCCACGAGGTCATAATGGTGGTCATAGTCCTTTACTAAACCTATAAAGAATCAACAAAAGATTGAACTTCAGCTGTGCCTATGTGGTATGAATGCTTTTGCTATAGAAAAACCAAGAGGTTCTCCTCTTTACATTAAACCTCCACACACCACAGGCAAACTCTGGTCTTGTGGTAGGATTTGCTTGTTGGTGAAGATAACACAAAGTACCAAAATGTGACTTCATGTTATCTCATCAGGAAACCATTATCCATCGTATTTGCATCCAAGCATGCGAACAACCAGCAACTTTCTGTTTTGTCACACTATTGTTGCTTGCATCCACCCAAATGAGCCGTACGGGAATGCAAAATTCTCTTTGCCCCTTTTATCCATGAATCATATTTAGATCTTTGGCGTTTTATTCAGATATGAGCGACTGCTAAATAACCAATGACAGTGATGAAGACTGCAGCTAAACTCTAAGCCTTGTTATTCCATCGCCTTTCAGCTGGAGTTCTTTGTGCATTGTGTGAGAACAAGGCACGGGCCCAAGCCAATAAATGGCTTATTCATTGCATCAGTAAACAAAAACACAAAACGGTTGTAATACCGCCATGCTTTTAACTAAACTGTAACATAGACAGCACTGCTTTTTACCCCTCTGTGCAGACATTATGATCGTCTCTAAATACCAAATTAGTTTTCTGTGCCACGGCGAAGCCTTCTGACTTCTTTTTTGGAACGTGATTCAGACTCGCTGCAGTTCCTCTGTGTGTGACGGCACCGATAGTGCTTACTGTGCCCCCGTTTGTGTTCAAACTCAATGAGCTATTTTTATATTCGTCCCACAGAGAGGGTCCTAGATACAGCGACGTCCCCGGACCCCGAGGCAAAGTGCCCTGACACACGGCAGGGTGGGATGACCGGGTCAGCGGGATCGTGAAAGATTGCCGGGTCTATACGCTGCGCCCCGTTTATACACAACTTATGAGAACACATGCAGAGCAGAGACAAACCCCTGAACGGTTCGACCACATCCACATACAACATTTCATCTAACTGACCCAATTCCTGATAATACAAGCCATGGCTGGGTGGGGAATGCTTCACACGCAAAGCCATTTGTGTGCTACAATCGTCTTATACGAAGATTCCACCTGGTACTGTGTGGAGGAGGATTTTTTTTTTTACCCCCCCGTCTTTTTTTATTTCAGAAGGGATGATGGGATTACAAGCAGATGTGACTGAGGCTTCATAAAATCCGATCCAAGCCGGAACATAGGATTGCATGCTTCTTATCTTTGTACAAAGAGAACCCTTGTGACATGAAATATTACTAAAGTTCTTATGCTGGAAAAACATACAAACATCGTGCACCACGCTGAATTTGGCCTGTTCTTTTTTTAATGCTATGAAACAATGTTGTTGGTATAAACATTAATATCGGTGAGAAAGCACTGCATCAGCTTGCTTTTGACTTGCCATTTTTACTCAGAGATCTATCATTCACACAGTGGGGTTGTCTGTGGAGTGAGGAAATAGGTGCAATGCCAGTAGAAAAATGTAGATAAATTTAACACAGCAAATAGTCCGATATAATGCACTAACGACATAATTAGACACAGTTCAAACCTGCACAGAAAGAATAAATAAGAGTTTTTCTTTACCGGGGCTAAAGAACAGGTGCAGATTTTCACAAGCAGACTGCCAGTCATGCTAGCAGAGGATGCTGTGTAAGGGGGACACACGCTCATCCGAATGCAGACCATCAATGTCAACATAATCTTTGATGTCCTGACAGCTGCAGAAAACGTGCGTCAAGCAAAAAGATCAAAGTGACGGAGAGCAACGGCAACCAAGTTCAGACTGCCGGCTACTTCATCCTGTCGCAGCTCAGAGGCTCGACTCAACCTTCTGCCGCCACTCTGGCTTTCAGACACAGAAGATCTCAAATATGAGAAAACTGAATCTTAAAACATTCAGTTTTTTCAATATGCCAATATTAAAACATTCAGTTTTCTCAAAATAGTGATGCATACCCATGACTTTATGCAACTTTGAATTGTTTACTTTCCCTCATGAGGCTTCACAGAGGAGAAGGAATGCATATTTGTTTAGTGGTCTAAATGATCTTGTTTCTGTAAAATCGGTTCGCATGTATCAATAATTAAATGATGTATCTTTTAACACTCAGCCACGTAAATGTAAAGACTTCCCTACAAACTAGCCCTGGGCCTTTTACAGCTTAAGTGAGAACCACAAACCTCAGTGTATTTGGGGGATATCATAAACGAAACATAACTTCCCCTATATTTGTATTTAGCATCCCTTAACAAATAAATCTGTTCATTTACTTGAGGTGGAAAAAAAAACCCAAAACTGCTCTGACTGAATTACATTGAATACAAATGTGAAACAAATCTGGATTCATTCAATAACGAAGGGACCACCAAGTAATTCACAGAAATCCTCATCAGAATTTATTCCTATTAAACTCAATTTTAATGTTTTCTGCCGGAATAAAAGAACAAACTGTCCTCAACTTCTTATTTATTCTCTGTAAACACTGAGTAAGTTATTTTTAAACTGAATTTGTTTTTGAAAGCCAAACAAAGATGCAAAAGATTAAAGACTGTGCAAAAGTGATCTCTGCCCTCAGTAAGAGCTACTTCAAACGACCAATGGAAAGGTGATATCGTCACATTTTTAATATATTTTTTCGCATGCGCCTATGTAGCAGGAAATATCAAATATAGCCCGCAGCTTTCTCACATATGATAAGGGCATTAGATAAACACACCATATTTTGGATGTTTGCTGCGGTTTGGTTTCTCACATGTTTAAACATTCTTTGGGCTGTTTATTACGTTCTAGCCACTTTCCAGCCTGCTGGACAAGCTGGAAGTGACAAACCTCCACTATGTAAACATCATGCTTTTCATGCAGGCAAATTAACCATGAAAGAATAGCAGAAAAGATAAACTACATTACATGCAAATATAAACAAATGCTACAACATTTGCAGCTAGATGCTCCCAAGGGCTCCTCTCCGACTCGACTCCACCAGCTAAACAGAATTTCCTGTTTATAAGCTGACGGCAAACAGACAGCTCCAAATACTTATCACACCAGCATTGCTGGGATCTCAGTTTGCTGCCTGACACTCAATTGCACCCAAAGGAGCGCTTCCATCAGCTGAAAAAATATGCTCCACTTGCAACAACGTGTCCAGCTATACCTATAACCATTCAGCCTGCAGCAAGGCAAGCATTCAATGAAATGAGAATTTACTTATTTGCAGACAGAATGTTTACAGAACAGACAGTAGTTGTTATTCACTCCTAATTAGGCTTCATATGCATGAAAACACCATTGTTTAATTCTACACTATAATTTTTGTAATTTTTATCTGGCAAAAAGGCCAGGACTCTAGGTTTACACTACATAATTGGAAAAAATACAGTTTGTAATTTGTGTAGAGAGCACTTTAGACTTGTTAACACATATACTTCTATTTGTGAAACATGTGAAATAACTAGCTACTCCTGAAACATTCATCCGAGATGCAACTGTACCATCAGCTAGCTTTAGATTAAGGGGAAGCATTGAGTATGCATGCTTGTGTTTAAATGTCTTGAATTATATTTTGGACTTACTTATTAAGATTTGTATTAGTGTTGTTCATATTTATGTTTTATAAAGGACCCCCCACTCCTGAAAAGGAAATGACACATCTCAAGGGATTATCTTTAAAAGTAATAAATGAAACAAGCTAGCTATTAGCTTAGGTAGCTGAGCTATTAGCATGTCTCTTAAAATTGTCCAAAATTCACCTACAGCTTGTTAGCCTTTTTCAAAAGTTTTGTTAATCTTATGCAAATGAGATGAATTAAAATATTGTATTTTTTTCATAGTTTTTTTTCTGTAACTAGCCAAAGTTTTAAGCTAACATGAAGAAACGTAGCTTAAAGAGCCTCAAAGCTGAGCTGTCTCAAACTGTACAACATTTTTCTGTTTCAAATCTAAAAGTTGAAACACATACTTTTTGCTTACATAACTAAATTAGAAATTTGCTACAGTAATTCACAACATTTTGATTTGTATCTTTTAGTAGTCGGTATCTACATGCCTTTGTCAGTTTGAAGACTTTTTTCCAACACTGAACCTAACACTCCCCTTGACTACGAATGTAGCCTCCAATCATAAACCCCAAGCAGAAACACAAACTACATTTAGAAGTTTTTGAATTACAGGGTTGGAATGTTATTTGCACATGCATTAACTGGAAAAGGAGAAAGACATGCTTTCCTTAGTGCAAAAAACCCAGGACTACATCCATGAACCAGATGGGATCTTAGACTGTCCAGACTTAGAGAGGTCAAAGGATGTTGTGAGTCTGCAGGAAGTGTAAATTAAATGTTCCATCATTAAGTGTAACATTAGGAGTAAATATCTGCTCTATATTTACTACCAGATTGCAAATAATGTAAAGAAACTAGACGTCTGCAGCACTATAGAAAATTCTAGGAAAAGACGGCAACACATCTGTCACACTCAGTGTAACTCCAAAGTTTATTGTCGTAAACATACAAGCAGTCCTTAGCTAATTTGCAATAAAAACGTTTAACAACATTTAACTAATTTCCATGTGTTGCCACCTTACTTTTAACAGAGCCACACATGCCATACTTTTATGCATTTATGGTAAGCTGTGCTAATTTGCTAATTGCTCTTTTAAATTAACCTCTAATTTGCCCTACGGCTTAGCAACATATTTGATTCACAGATGGTCCTGCTTTGATGTTACATACTAATTTTTTTCAGCAAACCAGGAACCACAAATTGCACAAAAGTATCTATGGAGCGCTGATGTCTTTTCTTACCATCATTTATCTTAATGATACTGATGGGAGATTTTACCAGGTCAGACAGAGCAAATAAGAAATTGACTCAAGAAAAGTTGCGAAGGAGAAAAAAAGGTTTAAAAGAGCTCTATGGTTTTAAAAGGCTATTTTTAGAGCTCTATGACATCAGTGAAACAAGTTAAAGTGTACACAAAGCAAATTATTCACTCTGCGTAGTTTGTTTAAGGCCTGGTGCCAAAATCCTAATGCATCACTGAGTCCTACTCAAAGTCCCACGGCTGCTATACAGGCAGCAGAAACAGAAAGTCCTTGGGAGTGGCAGCCATGGTTGGGTCGGCAGTCACATGCATGTTGTCTTAAGATGCACGATCAAAAGCGTCTGGCATTAATTAAATTTAGATTTCACAAAGGTCAGTTGAAAAGTTGTATATGAAGAAGATACACAAGGCCGGAGTCTTGACATTAGGGCTTTTGGAATATGTATTTGTCTTTTCAGCAGAAAATTAACTTTTTGACGAATGTAGGATTGATTTAACAAGAAAAATCACGATAGCTCACTGAGTACAGAACACCATCGCTCAGTACGACCGCAACCAAGTCTTCACTGCTTCAGCCTCCCTCCAACTACCAGCTCAACAGTGCTCTGCAAAAGGTCACAAGCCTCTTCCGGAAATGAGCGACTTCCTCTTGGCTGTCTTGAACACAGGCTCAGAGCTCGTTTTAGTTTGCACGCAGTGCCACTAGTCCTGATACGTTAATGTAGTCGGGGTTTTTTGCTGTAATTCTGTCAGAGATTTGCCTATATATCAAATGATTTTACTTGGTATTATTTCGCGTGTTGTACTAAAGTGGCATTCTGGCTAGGGAAGAGATTATAAAAGTGTTCTAGGTAAGGGGAACAATGTGCTGCATTCAGCGTGCACTCTAACTTCCTCCTACACTCACAAAAAGACTTCACAGGCGGACAGGGTGGGAAAAAAAAAAAAAAAAAAAAATGAAGTTAGAGCATTTAATCTCCACACAGCTACATGCGCTACGGCTTAGAAACCGCGCGGGCTTTGATGTTGAGAAGTCGTTGGAGAACATGTTGCACAGAAGACATCGTATCTGTAAAACGAATCTGACAAGAAAACAGAATAGAAGATGCAAAAAAGTGCCATTGCTGATAATAAATGGAGCTCATCATTGGTGAATGTACTAATGTTAATGTTAAAATCCAGGTTTCTGACGTTTAAAAATCCATTGTAAACTTTACATATATCTTGTATAATTCGACTGAAAAAAAAACAGCAAAAACAAATAAGATGTTGTAGCTGGTTTTCATAACCAGGCTTTGGCTGAATCAGGTGCTGTGCAGACATGAGCGGACAGCCCACCCAGAGAGGGGGAAGTTATCACTCCAAAAGCAACATAAAAACCAGATTACAGTTTACAAATACACCCAGGAACAAAAAAAAATCCCACATTCTTTGTTCTGATAAAGCTAAAAATAAAGTGTTTGGTAATGAGGACCAGCGTTGGCTCTTGGGGGAAAAATGGGAAGCTTGCAAGCCTCAGTATGCCATCCCAAATGTGAAGTGTGTGAGTGGCAGTATCACAATAGCTCCGAGTTCCTCTTGGAGCTATTGTGCTTCAAGAGGAACTGAAGCACTTTACAGAATATATGGCGAAACGATTAAATATTTCCAGGAAATCTCAAGAAATCCGTCAGGAAGGTGAGGGAAAATTGGGTCTTCCAAAAATGGGCAAAGACTGTAGACATGGCTTTAAATTACTTAAAAACTGACTTAAAGACAACAAAGTCACAGTTTTGGAGAGGTCAGCACAAGGCTTGGCTCTAGATACATGAAAGATGTGTGGGCTGAGCTGAAAAGGTGTGTGCAAGCCTGACTCTCTAAATCCAGTTTCATCAGAGGAAATGGGCCAAATCTCCAGCTTCTTATTTTTTATAAGACGTTCCTTAGGGAAGAATGTTTGTCCCAAACATACATTTTAAAAGGCAGTTATACTAAATAACAAAATGGAAATTACAATGTAAACTTCTGAATATAAATATTTCTTAAAATGTTTTTCTCATTATTCTTGCAGTTAGCAAACAGAAATAATTTTGTTGATTCCTAACTTGCATAACACTAAGTATATTAATAAGCATGGTTTTTGATTGTGGTTTGGCACATGTACCAAGAGATAATCTTGGTATTTTGCAACTTCTCTGCACACTTTGGCTTTAGCTAAAAACCACAAGTAAATATATTTTTAAAAATGTACGGGAGCAAACGATCATTATCAATTGGCCTTGGAGTCACTATAATTGATGCTAGGTTTGTACTTAAGCAAACTGCATATGATGGGGTGATGTAGGGATCAAGAGGAGAGTGTTGGTCCTGGATGGAGCCTCAATGGTTCGATTCCTGAAGTTTCCTCCTCTCCCTGCCTGTTTTCTCTTTAAATACAGCAAATAAAGGCAACTAGTGCCATAAAAACGTAAAATGAAAATTCAAACATGCATTACAAAGTGTTCTTGATAAACTTTTGCAACCAGTTTGTTGTGCCTTTCATACAGGTTTTGCGTCGCAGTAAAGGTGGAAAAAGAATTAATAAATGACTTACCATGGATTTTAACAAGTTGTTTCTCTATAGCTTTGAATTTTAGACAATACAGATTTTAAAATTTCAAAAAGCAAATTTTTTGAAAAACAAAAAGCATATCATAAATTAGTGGAGCTATAAGTACTACCTGTGTTTGTTATCCATTAGGCAATCCTGAGAACATTCATTCAAAGGGAATCCATACTTCTTAAAAAAAAAAAAAAGTTGGAGAACCAGCCCTCTGACCACGGTATCTAAGTAAAAAGTCAACACAGATGTCCAATCTCTCTGCAGTAGTTGTTTACGCTCACAGTTCAACACAGAGTAAGACCAATTCTCTTCATGTCTGTCTTTGGACTTTATCACTGCAGTCATCATGTTTTTTTTTGTCTTATCTGCTTCCTGCCAACTTAGAAACTTCCACCTTCGTCTCAGAGTGGCTAGCCAAAATGAAGCGGGGGGTATCTGACTACATTTGACGTCACATCATTTATTATTCAGCCCTATTTATAAGTAGGGTTATTGGGATTTTCATGAAGTAGCACGTCTGAATTCGCCTTTTCACTTCCTTACCATATAAGTAAAATTAGTTATTCTAAGAAGGTGCAGTTATTTCAGCCAGTAAATCATCTGCTTTCGCTGATATGTTTACTACAACCCAATAAAAATGCTGCCTTCAGAATATGACGGGACTTAGCCTCAAAATCTAAACAAATACACTATCATAGCTAAAAAAAATGATTATTAATGGACTTTTCCATATAGACTATAAAAAGGAGAAAGAGCAATATTTACCAGGAAATACAGGACAACAAGAAGTTAAAATCAACATTAAACTGTTATAAGGAAGTTCTAAAGAAGTTGAATGATTTACAAGTGGAGTACAGAAAAAGCAAACGAAGGAAGGAAGCAAGAAAGAAAGAAGGAAGGAAGAAACCAAGAAGGAAGGAAGGAAGGAACAAAGGAAGGAAGGAAGCAACCAAGAAGAAAGAAAGGAAGGAAGGAAGGAAGGAAGGACAGAAGGAAGATAGAAGGAAGGAAGATAGAAGGAAGAAGAAGGAAGAAAGAAGGAAGATAGAAGGAAGGAAGGAAGATAGAAGGAAGGAAGATAGAAGGAAGGAAGGGAGGAAAAAGAAAGAAAGAAGGAAACAAGGAAACAAGGAAAGAAAGAAAGGTCCCCAGAATAAAACAGAAGGTTATAGTTTCTTTTTGTATTTGAGTGTGTGTGTGTGTGTGTGTGTGTGTGTGTGTGTGTGTGTGTGTGTGTGTGTGCGTGCATTGCGTGTGTGTGTGTGTGTGTGTGTGCGTCTCCATGATTCACGTTCCCCACAGCCTGAAAACAAACACCCGAACACAATAAGCTTTTGTTGCCTGAAGCAGTGATGGATAGCTCATTTCCGTTATATTTCTTGTTCCTCTTCCACCAACACTGAACAGCACAGTGGCAGAATATGAAAAGTTGGGTGTTTTACTAATGAGGAATAAAGGAAGGGAAAACAACCAAATGAACATAAACAGTACAAAATAACACTCAGCAAATAATCTGTATTTGGTTGAAATTGCAATTTAGAAAAACCTTAACAGTGGAGTAATACTGTTGATATACATATTGGCACTGCTGGTACTGATGTGTTAAAAGCTGCAAAGTAAATTTATCTTTTGTTGCTGTCGAATAATCAAACACTGAAAATGTTAGAAAAATCCAGTCATTATCGTGATAATAAGTCATATTTCCTTTGAGAAATGCAAGTTCGACCGAACTGTAAAATATAATTTTTTCCACTCCAAAGAAGTGTAATAAAAAAAGAACCTAACTAAATCATTTTGTTTCACTTTAGTTAACTTTTCCTTATAACTTCTTGTTTCTGTTTCTTTTGACACAACCTTCAAAATGGAAAACACACCACAAAGGCAAAAATGTTCGTTGACCTAGGAAGATTTACTTGCCGAAACTTTTTGCTTCTGTGAGGCACAATAGTCGATGTGGCACTAGGTAGATTTGTTTTAGTCACTCTTCAAAATGGGTAAGACAAGATACTACGTTGCTAAAGTAAGGCAGAGGCTTGCTGACCTCAGACTTCTGTCTCTCACTGGTGAAAAAAAGTGTGACACACAGACACACTTACTTTGGCCACTAGCCTCCAGTCTGCACCAGGAGCCATATTTACCTCACCACAACCTGCGGTGAAGAGGATGGTAAAACATGAAGAGAAACCCAAATAGCTCTTTGTGGAAGAGCTGCAACAAGAAGCATGAGTGGAGGCTGACACACAGGATATGTGCGCACACACACACACACACACACACACACTCCTACCTGATGACAGAACCAATTAACCTGACAAGGATTTCATTTTAAAGCATTTGAACACATCTTTACCTGGGGCACTAACAGCTGTTGGTGGAGGAGCTCCTGCTTCCCACAAAAAAAAACTTTCATTCTTCAGTTTTGGTTTCAGTTTTTGCAACCACACTAAAACTTGCTTAACTTGCCAAATTATCAACGAACAGAAAACACACAAGCCGGAGTCATGAGCACAAAACAACTGACAGCTTCACCGGAGTGGCAGTCAGATTGTTCATGGCGCAAGCTGATATTTAACAACAATTTGTTGCAGAGATCAATTATTAAATCAGAGCGTCTTTGGGTGTCATAGATAATGGATGTGCGAATGCAAACATACGAATCACAGTCGCTCGATGGTGTCGGGCAGAAAATCATCAAACGTTTGCCAGTTTTTTTTTGTTTTTTTTTTATGTGTTCAAAAGGTAACGGCTCAACCTGATTAAAGGAAAAAGCTATTCAACACTTTTAACCTCACTAGTCCGAGTCGCTGCTGAAATTTTTGCCTTCATTTTTACAAAGGAAACCAGAATCTAATTACAACGTTCACAGGAGAATTGTTTCTTTGGTACCTGGGAGATCACTTTTGGGCATGTAGAAAAAGGCCCTGTGTGGGATGGGACAGTTTGAACATGTTAATAATTTATGTGGGAGTATCTGACAGTACTTACAATGAAAAAGGACAAAATAATAACACTTCCTGTGACAGGGAAGACATCGCACAGTGAGAGAATGGAGAGAAATTAAAAAGATCTTGTTCATGCTTACAATTAAATGTCATTATATGGCAGGACAAAATTATAGCATGGTTCGTATCTAAATCTAGTTTCATTATTTATAGTTTTATTATTTTATCTGTTTATAATTTTTTTTTAGTTATACTTAAATCACAATTCTGCTTCTAATGGATTTCCTCTGTTGTTTTGCGTCAACTAATTGGAAACTGTAAATAATTTATGTAAAAACCATAAAACACACGCAGACCACACGTTTTCATGTTCTTGGCAAATCTACAGACTACAGTCTGAAATCAATAATGCTTGTTTCCTGGCAACCGCTTCACTTAAAGGATGAATGAAAAGAAGTACTGACGAGCACAACCAGGAAATACCCATAAGATCATGTTGACACTGAGAGAGAGAGAGAACACAAAGCCTCCTCAGACTACAATGAGAAAACCATGTTTAATCCTTAGCCAGCCCAAGGAATCAGCAAGCCAAGTTTCTCACGCGGAAAACTTTTAAATCACTTCTACCAGTTTCTACATGAGAACATTTCAGTTTTTTAATTATTTAATGTGTTCAACATCTAAAGCAACAATGTCTTCTTTCTTGTGGTACAAAGAAGATGTATACAGTAATGTAAGTGATATTTACATCCATAACGTGAGAGCGCTTTTTATCATGCTGCTGCGCGTGAGAGTCACATTTCATGCACTGAATTGTTTTGCATAAAACCCAATTGACATTATTCTTCTTCCTGTCTCTGTGATCTGTACCGCTTAAGTCCACATTTCATTTCAAGCTCACACTCTAAAATGTTTTATCTTAAATATCATTTTAAAAAAGAGATGGTGGTGTATTTAAGAAATAACACCTTCAAAACTGCTAAAAAAAAAAAAAAAAATGCGCATAATTCCATTTTTACAAGGCTGTGTAGAGAATGGAGTCTTCTTCTGCACTGGTCAAAAAGTGAACTTTGCATGCTTTTAGCATATTCTCTGTATATTATATATATATATATATATATATATATATATATATATACATATATATATATATATATATCAACATTATGTTCTAATTAAAACTGGATAATTTATTTGCCTATGTATGAAGAAGCTACAATGTATAAATTCTTGTCTAAAAATGATCTCAAAATAAATATCATTAAAATTAAGATAATATGTATTTTCAACGCAGGTTGGAGACTCTTAAGCAAACACCTGAGTTTAAATAGGGTCATTATGAAAGACCCCAAGGGTGTAAGTTGATAACATGAACTAAAAAAAAATACAAAAATAAACCAAAGACTATCAGCGGCAAAGGTGCCTGGATTTATAAAAAAAAATTGAATATGAGAAAAAAAGTTTTCACCAGAATACCTGAATTTTTGGAAACTGGTTGGTTCAACCAAGCTATAACTGCAGAACATTGTTTTATTTTACTCCAGTATGAATAATAGTTATCAAATAAAAGCAATTGATTCACATTACATTTTTATTGAAAATCTCTGTGCAATATTGTATTTTTACTCAAGTTTATAATTCTGATAGAATCTCAACCAGTCGTTAGGATTAAGAAGAAAGAGAAAACGGTGTTAAACTGGCTGTCAGGTAATGAAATTCTGAATTGACTTTATACAATTTTGGGTTGGGTCTGGATTCTTTGGTGTTGAGCAAGAAAATGTAGACTTACTTGGCAATTTAACTCCTTTTATTATATTTTGAAGCTACTATATAATGCAACCTTGATATTAACATGCATCTGGCACTTTTCTCACCAATGCAAAATAATAATAATAATTTTAAAAAAGCTTAAACTATTTAACAACTAGATCCAAAGTGCCTGAGTTTTCATATGAGTACAATTTGAAATGAATACTGTCAAACACTTTAAAACAGTTATGAGTTGGCAACATGGACACACCAGAACCAAGCAGCATCAGCAGAAGAGATGCTGAGAAGCAAGTCGAGATGAATGTAAATGAAACTTTCGACCAGGACACGAGAATTAGTGGGTGCTGCTTGGTTCAGCCCAGTTGTTACTGTGAGGCAGAGTTGTGACAGAGCGGCCGTCCACTTACGCCCTGGTCCTGGGGAAGCCCATGGACAGCAGCACGTCCAAAGTAGAGCCATGTTTGATGGTGTTGGGTCGGTTCTGGCGCTGCCGTCGCGGTGTCACTTTGGCGTACAGGTCCTCCTTCGCTGCCATAACTCACTGCCCCATCGGTAGGTCAGGTCCACAGCTCCGCTGGCGCGTTTTCATTTATGAGCAGATAAAAAAGAAGTGGGGCGAAAAAAGGAAGACGGAACCAATGAGCTCTTTAACCCAGAGTGACTCGGTCTGGACGGAAGCACGTAAATATCACGAAACTCTGCGAGGAAACGAGCATGTTTTGACTGTGAGCTGGAACGAGCTGCTGCTGCCTCCTCCTCCTCCTCCGGCTGCTGACGGCTCGCAGCATGAAGTCACAACCGTCATCGGGGGGCTCGGCCGGGGGAAGTCACTCCTGCGCGCTCAGCCGCGTCCCCGACAGCGGCGAACACATCTGGCTGCTGCCTGCCCCTCGCATCCGGTCCACGGAGCGAAAAATCAGATGCGACAGCACTAGTTTCCCCCTCCAAATGTTGTCTTATTCATGAATGGACCCTGATGAGCGAGCGGAGGATCCGCCGCGACCCCTTCAGTTAAAGAGACGGCACGGCAGCAGCAGGCAGGAGGGGACAGGAAGTCAGTTTTTAAAGCCTTCAAACTGGAGAGGCGTGTTAAACTGTGACAGCGACGCAGTCCGCCTACTCAGGGGCGCTATTTGAACACATTTACAGACTGCATGGAGAGCTGCTGTGATTATTTCAGCGACAGTCCCATGATGGAGGTGAACGGTGGAAAATGCTGCTCACACTTCCTGTCTGCGAGAAAAAGATCGACGTAACTGCGCGCATGCGTAGTGCGGGGGTATGAGAACAGTCCGTTATCCTTAGTTGTCATAGCAACACTGGCACTAATCCGTGGCTTTCTAATTTATTACTCAGTGGTAAATGTTTCAATGAAACTAGATAAACATTTTCCCAGCATATATTATTTAAAAAGGAAATGTTCCAGTAAAGACTTAATGCTTTAGTTTGTCACATATATAACGCTCAGTATTTGTTTTTGTTTTAATGTATATAAAACAAAAACAAATACTGAGTGTATTGAGTGTAATGATCAACATTACTCTAACCAAAACCAGCGTTTAGTAATACATGATTCGGGTGACATTACAGAAGGAATAATCTTGCCGATTAGAGGTTTTCGGTACATCAATTTGTGGTATTATAGTTGTTTTCACCTTCACCAAATTAAAATTTTGACCTCTTTAAGGAAGCTACCGTCATCATATTATTATGTCAGTGATAACCAAATCCTTCTACAACTTTGTTTTTTTTTTACTTGAATTTCAGACTCGATAAACCAACTGTATTTCCCAGGTGGTTTATTGAGTTTAACTTATGAGGAAAAAAAGAGAATAAACTATAAACCATATGCTAATTTATTAACTTTTATTCATAAACAGACAAATCAATAATTGCAAAATATAAAAAAAAAACATAAAGAAAAAACTGTTCCCCTATACAAATATATGTGCGTTGACAACCTGCATACCAATTTAACTTTAAAACCTGAGTAGTGTCAAAGCGAAACATATTGTAATTTCAGTTTCCAGAGTTGAAAAAAAATTTAATCTAAATGTTCAATTTAAGTGACAGCTTTAGGTTCAACCATAATCCATACACACAATGGTCATAAATTAAAAGAGACATTTAAACCACAGGGCAAACTAATCAACATTTCTAGCTCTAAATGCAAACAGATTTTGTAATTACTGTAAAAATCTCTAATAAAAAGTACTGTTGCAGAAAAGCTGAGATAAAAATACAAAAAGCTGAACAGCACATCTACAGTGTTATATTTTAGCCGTATGAAACAGAAATTGCCAGAAAATGTACTAAGTGAGCTGTACCATGCTTTGTGAGTTTAAATAGATTCCAAGCCTTTGTTCTTTAATCAGTACTTGGTGATAGTTTAAAAGGAAAATTATGAATGGAAAAAATAATTTAGTAGCTGGAAGATAAAAGAACACAAACAGTAGCTTTGATCAGTAGCAGAAACATTCTGGCAGATAAAAAAAAGCAGACAGAAACCTCATTTAATCTAAAACTGTGAATGTATAAAACGCTTTCTTAAAAATCTTACATGGATGACAGTGAAATCATTATCTGAGGAGAATAAAGATGGTTCATAAAAACAGCACTGAAATTACAAGTACAAAAAAAAAAAATCACAAAGCCAAATATTTAACAGGTTTCCGACTGCTGCCTGCTACACCACAAATGACGACTTCTGTTTGAAATCCCCCTGCAGAACACAACAAAACTCAATATACTTATTTTCATCCTGTGAAAATTATTTATTTTTAAAATAAAGATGAATTTTACTCACATCATCTGCCTCACGACCAGCATACATTGATGGAGCCTGGTAGCCCGCACTGTGCTGCTTGCTATGGGGGTAAACAAGAAAATATAAAACAGAGGAATCAAATTAATAGTCGTGTTGGAATCAGAAGCTTAGTGTAAAGAGATATATATATATATATATATATATATATATATATATATATATATATATATATATGAAATGCATGAATTGTATAAAACTTTCTTAGAAAAAAATAACCTAAAGTCTAGCTGTACTTTCATATTCCATGTCTGCGTTATTTCACACAGAACAACTGAACGGTTTTCTTTGAAATAGGGTGAATTCCTTTTCAGTGTCTTGCAAAAATATTCAGTGCCATCAACATTTTTATATTTTGTAACACTGCAACAGGAAAAAATGTGACTTACTGGGATTTTAAGATATTTGAGTTGAAGGAAAATTATATTTTTCATGGTTAATGTTCTCCAACAAAGCTCTCAAGCTGCACACACATTTATGGTATGCTGGGTCTAAATACATGTGCATACCACTCTTAATTAAAATAAATAAATAAATGAAAAACGTATTTTCTTTGCAGTTGACAAGTTACAGTACTTGGCGACGGTGTGTTCAATAAAATCCCAATGACATACACTGAAGTCTGTAGTTAGATTGGGATAGTTAGGCCTGTCTCGATAAACAATAAATCAATTAATCGCAAGATAAATTAAATCTATCGACCTCATTTCAATTATCGGCTATATCTTTTCTTCCGACATTTTTCTCTTTCTGTTGATGACTGAATGAGAAAGGCTAAAAGGCGGTGCTCTCCACCAACCCTCCCTTCCTCATTTCCTTAATGCCCAGCGCACACTTAAGATCTTAAAGCTGTCGGCCCATTTTCAAAACCTGAGAGCCCACACATTAGCCGACAGAAATCCTCGGTATAACGGTTCGATCGTGTGGTTGTGACGGTGCGGAGAGGTTGGAGAAGGAGTTAGCAATGGCGGTTAGAGACGCTAAACCAAAACAGCAGGACGCACCGTTGAATTATTCCACTTTCACTTGAATTCGCTTCGTCCATTTAAAGCCAGATCTCCATGGTACTAAGATTATAGTCTCATATATGGGAAAAGTAACGACAGTTTACCGCTCTGCTCCTCATCATCGCTGATTATCTCCTCTACAAGAATTCTCACTCTTCAACAGGGAATAGGCGCCCCCTTGTGGTGATACCTGCTCATCTCTAGGAAGCAAGCAATATAATGACTATTTCATGGTGTAAATAATGGCTACAAGTTAACTCATTTTAAAACCAGGCATTAATCAATGCTTTACTGCAATGCATGTGGCTAATGTCAGTCCTGACTGAATGAAAATCATGATAACCTATTTATGTCACGTTAACAAAGAACAGCTGAAAAGGTACTGGGTTTACCAGGCGATATAGTATACAGATTTCATAATCTGCAGATTTTTGATTGAATGCAGTATTTATTTCCACTTTGGCTTTATATTGTTGAGTTTTTATCCAAGTACATTTTTTGTTGATAGAGACTGAGAATCCATTTTTGTTTTTGTTGGTTGTTTTATCAGTTCCATTGTTAAGTGTTCTTTTGAAAATAAAGTGCATCTATATTTGGCATGCATTATGACATCATTTCCATTAAATCAGTGTAAAAAGGTCTTCAAACAATATTATCGTTTGTCGTGATATTTTTTGAGACAATTAATCGCTCGGCAAAAGTTGGTATCGTGACAGGCCTATGTGACAGAAAGTAAAAAGTTAAATCACTGGACACTTTTGCAAGGCACAATGTAGAGAATACATGCTCCTTAAATAGCATTTTAAATCCAAATTGAACTGCAATTTTTCCAAATGTTCTGATCTCCCTTGACCCTATAATTAAAATATAAGAGCCTAAAAAACAGAGCAGTTTAGGTAACTGGTTTGCAGTAACTCAAACTAATAATCCACTGTCTGAAAAAAGAAAACAGATTAAGGAAATGTTCTTACCTTTCACTTTTCACTGCTATAGAGGGAGGAAGGATATAAAAGTCAATTTAGTAAAACACTTGGTAAATTATAAAAACATAAATGTATAAACTGTTTCACATCCTACCGCTGACATATGATAAGTTAATTACAACTGTGACAAAAAGTGCAAAATGAAAACTCAACTCTTAACTTAATAAACTAAAAAGACACTTGTGTGTTTTTGTCAGCTGCTAATTTAGTTACTTTCCATTTCTGCTTAGGATTAGGCATCTTCAGATGTCCTCTTTCTACTAAATAAACATAATACACCTCTGAGCACCAAAAGGTTTTGGAATACTACTGAAAACTTACAGGGAAGATATCCTTTCTTCTTGGCAAACCAAAGACCGGCTATCAAAAGGCCCAAGAACAGAAGGCCAAAGATTACCCCGGCAACAATTCCTCCGGTGTTTATGTCACCTTGAAGAAAACATCACATTGAAAATCATAAAGATAAATACATTTTTATAAAATGAGCTGACATTTCCACATTTTGCTAAATCACGTCACTGAACTTTCTAACTCTGTCGAACCAGAGCTACAGAGAGAGGGGAGAACTTACGGACTTCCATTTTTACACTTTTGCAGCGCTGGGAAGGACCGGCCTCGTTGCTCACCTCGCAGTAATAATCCCCAGTGTCCATCTTGGTAACAGAAGGAAACACCTACATCCACACAAGTCATTTCATTACACAGCAGGTCCACAAAAAGAATGTAAAAGATGGGCATGTGTAATGCAGCGTAATGGAGCATAGCCGACCAGCATTCCTGTTTTCGTATCCAGCTTGTAGGTGGCGTTTTTGAAGGCAACATTCTTGCTCGGGTCCTCAGGAAGGAGGGCGGTACCTTTGTACCAGTTATATGTTGGTGGTGGAGAACCGTTAGGATCGTGGCAGGTAAGGGTGACTTGTGTATTTGTCGTCACTGTTTCGGGGATTCCACACTTTGGGATAGATGGCGGCACTGTGAAATACAAAAAATAAATAAAATACAAAGACAGAGATGGAGCATTTTATATATTCTGCATGCTTGAGTTAAATCTGATAATACTGGAAGTAGTTTTCCATATTAGTGATCATTTTTATCCGTGGTAGCTTATTGTAAGCCCACCTTCTGTTCTCGGTATGTTTTTGTATAGCATCTAGAATTTTACTTTGATTCCTCTACATCTTATAAGTTTTCACAATTCAATAAAAAGACAGGAAACTAAGTTAAATTGCTTTTTTTCCCCTTACTGGATCAGCTGTAGTTCTTAAAAACATGCAATTTCTGGATCTTTCATTCTGTCACAATTTCAAAATTGTATTTGACATGTAAACCAAATCAGATTGGAAGAATGTTGAAGCTGTATAAAGACTGGATTCAAGCTAAATGGGATTATTAGAATAAAACAGACTGTTTGTGCAAATTTTCATAACTCCTTGTAGTAGCACAGTGCAGTTTCAAAGTTCAGAAAAATGTAATTTACTAGTTAATATTTGACACTTTGTGGGGCAAACTATTGGTTATTCTTGTCTTACAAAACATGCAAGCTCTCATTGGGGTTTAGTAATAAATGTAAAATAACTATGTTAAAGCAATTCTGCATTCTGTGTAAGAATACAGCATTAAACAGAACAATAAATCAATTAATCACATGATAAATTAAAACGAGTTCAGTTTCATTTAAAGGACAGTTTTGTTTACATAGACTTCATAATTTATTTCATTTGTTTTTTTCTGTAGTTTATTTTGGATATTTAAAATATCTTGCAGTCCCAGTGTTCAATGTTCACTAAAAATGTGAAGTTTGTTCATCTTTGAGAATGTGTTCTTGCATTGCTATGCCTTTATCATTATGTTGGCTGAAAATTGTCTCAAAGCAACATTATTACTGTTTATCGCAACAACTTCTGAGACAATTTATCATCCAGCAGAATTTGTCATTGTGACTGCTCAAAAACCTTGTCACTATAACTAAAAATCAACAAATACATTTGCATCAATGAATATCATTTTATTTAGGAACATAACAATTAATCAATTTCAATAATTGATAACTAGTTCATTTCAACAGATCTCAAACACACATTATATTTACTCTCCCTTGTGATTATTCTTCTAAACTATCTAAGTGAGGAAAGGTTTGGATCGAAATTAGAAAAGGGGACAAAATTACTAGCACTTGCAATAATACTGCAAATGTGCCGTTTCAGGAATGCTTACCCAGAACAGTCAGAACCACCTTGGCATTCTTCGTCGGGCTACTGGAGCTGGACACGTCACAGAAATACTCGCCGTTATCCTGACGAGTCACTTTGGAGAATCTCAAATTTGTGTTACTGAATATTTTTACGCGGTCGGCATACGGATCTGTGGAGAAGAAGCACAATAAGAAACTAAACGCGTTTATCAAAGCACTACAGTGTTGGTTTCTTAGCTTTAATTTTAAGCTGGACTGGATCAATAAAAAATACATTTGTATAAATTCAATATCTCAGCTATAAATTTAGGGACAATTTTTCATTTGTAAGACAATATTTGTATGATAATTTGTAAGATATATTCTTGTAGTTACCAACAAAAGAATTCTTTTAGTACAATTATTCTTATTTTAAATACATTGTGTAAACATTGATATTGATAAGTCATAGTGGAAATTCAGTTGGTATTGGTTTAAACTGTTTTTTGTTTTAATAAACTGCATTAGTAAATAGTTGAACGCGACTATGTGTAGGCCTTGCTCACTGAGGCTGGCATCAGTAAAGTTTTCTAAATCCTACTGAGCGAACTCAATCCGCTCACCTGTTATTTTTTTGTCAAACAATACATAGTTTGTCGAGCCTCCTGAGTTTACGAATCTCCACTCCATCCTGGCATCTGAACCAAAGTCTGCTGTGTAGGTGCAGGACATGTCCACACCTGGAAAAAACCAAAAATAAATCACATCACTAAAGCTGTGAAAGAAACAATTTGTGAAGCACAAGACTGGCTGTTTATAATTTTTGACCCAAATATGGGTCTGAGAACGGCCATGGAGAAAATGAAGATTTCTAAAGAGTTAAAACAACTCTAGTCTTCTTGCAGAAGCAATTTTATAAACCATAAAGTCACCGAGAAGTTTACACTGAAAGGCTGTAGTCCTTAACACTGATTTTCCAATTGAAACATTCAACACAGAAAAGCTTATTGCAATAAAAGCAATCAAAAATAAAGTTAACAGGGATTCAGATAACTCGGCATCAACCAATGTAATTTTTAACATATTGCTCCAACGGCTGAAATTAAAAACAGTGTTCATTCCAGCACAGGATTATGGGATGTTCAGTGGAAACACAGAAACACTGTAATAGGTGTGGTTGCTTTCACACAGTGTGGCGACACACACACATAAATATCAACTCCAGTTTTCATATCTTTTCATATCAGTATAATTTTTTTTTTTTAATGTCTTGTACAATTTGTTTGTCCTACTGCTGCTGTGACCTAAATCAGCACAGAAACATCAGCAGACTGGCTGTTTGCCGTCAGTTCACCACAGATCCAACGCAAACTAAGCAATTAACAACATGAGGTTTGGGCTGCAGCTTTTTATAAGAAACTGCTTTGTGTTCTTGTGTTGGTTTTGGGAGCTTTTGGGTTTCGGGTAGAAAAGACCAACTATGTGTATGCATTGCTCACTGAAACCGGTCTATATTTTATACGATCAAAATCAAAAAATAAAGTCAAACATTATTTAAATGCAGCAATAAACTGAACATCATTGAAGAGTTTAACATCAAGTCAAACTAAACTTTTGTGGTCGGAAAAGGCGACCACAATGTGAGACTTTGTCACATGATGCAGTCATGTGACCAGTGTATCCACAAACATATTTAGGCTCACCTTCATTTTCTTTTACTTTCAGAACTGGAGGTGTAGTTGTGACCTGAAAACTGCTTCCACCTAGGCAGAAAAAGGTTAAATAATATTTTTAAAATATTACATTTGACAGCCACCAAAAAGCAGACACAGGAGCAGAACGGACCACTAAAAGGGTGATTTATAAGAACTTCTTTTTTTTAGTTTAAGTTGAGTAAGGTGGCATAAAATAGAGCTGAAAGGCATAAAGTAACACCACAATAATAGTCACCATGAGGCGGCACGGTTATTGGACAAACTGACTTATAATCCTGAATTCCTACCATTTGAGGTCAGAGTTACGCTTGACAAGGCCTCAAAAATGCAGCTATTTATGGAGAAAGGAGGAGAAAACCAGGGCAGAAGATGAGTAGCGATAAAAACTGTAATCTTTTAAGTAAAACATACAATTGTATGTTTTATTTGTACACAAGTACATAAGATACAAACATTTTGAAAAAGCAACAGATGCCATGCAAAGTGCAGAAATGCCTCCCTTTAAAGTTTTTCAACACTATTCTATGTACTAAATGACAGACATTAATATACTTGGCGAATATATGAATCCTTATAAATGAATAAAACATAAGAAATTCCAAGCAATACATTTTCTCTGGACAGTCATTGTAATGTTAAAAACTCAGCTGTGACTCAACACTCCCTTTCCAATTCCCACTACAACTTTACGTGTTGTTACAGAAAACAAACAATGCAATAAGGATGAAAGATCACACCCATGTACTTTTGGAGCATGCTCTGTGGCTGCAACGCTCCACCGGAAGAGGAAAAAAAAAAAAAATCCTGTCATTCCTCTGTGCTGAGCGAGAAGCTTTCGGTGAAACCGTCAGCCGTCTGGGTGAAACTGGCTCCAATCAGGAACGGCGTTACTTCCAAGAGAGCCAAATTATTAATACTGATTGTCTGCCTTACATCCCTTTACATTAATAATGTTAGTTTAGAAAAGATATTAAACATTTTCCGACTTCTTCACTGCAAACGTGAAGCGCTCCGCTGAAGCTGAGTGCTGCAGGACTCATTTTACTTATTAACCAGGTGCAAATTCATGCTGCCCTTCTCAAATGAAAGGTATTAGAAGAACAACAATTACAAATTAATCCACATCCTGGGTGTAGTATTTTGAATGTTACATCATGGATGTAAATGTTATTGCTGGCATTTCAACAGCAGACATCTTTGAAGCCTGCAGGCGCTCCTCACAGAAAGACTGGACTGAGATAATCGCACAGTCATAGTTTTGGTTTAGGGAGATAACTCTCCAAATAGAAACGACAGCAGCTCTCCCCCGCTTCCTTGCTTGTACAACTTGTGCGTTTCAGTGTGGGGACAGTCTGTGTCTTTCAAAATAAAGCACAAAGAGTACATTCAGGGTACAGAGCAACCGAAAAGGCAGACATGATGAAATGGATTTAATGAGAGGCATTCAATCCTTCAGTAAAGCAGACTTAAGTTCACTGGGTTTAAACTTCAGACATCACTTGATTGAATCATGTGAATTAGCAGGAAACTTATTTTAGTGTTGCAACAACAAACACTTAATAATAATTCATTGATCACATGAGTTGTAAAGGCTGCCTGACATGACAGTTCCTGGGCAGTTTGGTGAGAATTTAAGATTTATGAGAATAAATTGTGACATCACTGTAATAAATTATACACTTTACAAGAAATATTTTATATTAAATAATGGATTCATACATATATAGTATATATATATATATATATATATATATATATATATATATATATTACATTTACTACTACATCATTTTATTTTTTATACCTATGTTTATTATTACCATCATCTTTAATACTGTTGTCTTTATCATCCAAAAATATTTTCAGTCATTTTTTTGTTTTACCAATGAAGTCATTATAATCTTGTATATTTTTTCTTCATCCTCAACTTAATTTTGTTTATTAGAATTGTCATTTTCAATTTGACCATCATAAACATGTTTTGCTGATACACTTTTATTGAATTGAGTTTTGAAACTTTTTTTATCTCCTAATTTGTTTGCATTTATCCAATCTTTATGTGCTGAATATTTTCACATCCATTTCTTCAATTTGTAATTTGATTATGAATAATACCAGTTTGTTTGTTTGATCAACTTTGCAAACAAACAAATAAAAAGAAAGCACTGTTTGGTGTTTTCCCATACATCGCAATAAGGGCGTTGGTTGTACACTTTCCAGAAATTGTTTTTGGAACAAGCAGCTTGCTGTTATATCAAAAAGGATCCGTTTTCGGAATATATATTTCAACTTACCATCTACATAAATAAAAAACCTACACTCAATCAAAGTGAAGAAAACAAAAACTAGAACTTTTTAACACAATGGGGCCAAGCTTTCGCTGGTCTTTGTGTATTGTAGTAATACAGACAGGTTAGGCCCATCGCTTCACAATAAAACTTATTAACCTCAGACTAACTTTAAGCAGAAAAAGGCTGAAAGTAGAAAAAGGCTGAAAGAAGCTCACCTGTCGCGGCGCACAGAAACAAAAGCAGTGAAACGAGGCGCCCCATGTTTCTTCGCTGTTTTCCTTCACACACTCGGTCCTCTCCCGTATTTCTGCCTAAAATATTGAGATAAAGCTCCACAAAATGATCTCCACGTCGAGTAAGTAGCTCTTTTTCGCTCTTTCGCTGCTTCTTTTCCAAGAACTTCACCAACTCGAGCTGCTTGCCTCTCTCTCACCTGTAAGGTGACAACAAGAGCTCTCACTTCCGGGTTATCAGGTCTCAACAGGTGACGTGACGACAGAGTGGAAAAACAGGTCGGGACTGAAAGGAAGCCGCCACATTTACACGCAGAGCAGAGGCAGGGAAAACAGAAGAGAACAGGACGATGAAGAAAAAGAAGAAAACAGAATCCTCTTTGGGATGTCCGGCTGCGTGGCGTGGGGGGTTTCTCTCCCACTGACTTTTCTGTTTGTGTGTTGAAGGTGTGTAGCTTCCTTCCTTCCTCCCTTTCTCATTCTTGAGACGATAAAGGTTATTATTCATTTTGTGAAGTTTCCTCTCTTACAAAGTGATGTTTGTGTCCACTAACATGCGGTGGAGGGTTTGTATTTGCATAACCGAGACATGACCGCTTCCATCAGGAGTTAAAACATTTCACAATGCAGCAGTGTCAGCTGAACATTGCTCATTCTCATGCTCTCCCTGTATAATTCTGATTTGCAACAGTTTATTCTGAAATTAGCTAATTCTAAGAATTGTTTAACAATTTAACAGACGTTTTCCAGAAACTGACTAACACTGCTACAATTAGAGCTCATACTAACCGTCTGTAAACATTGCCAACCACTCCTTGTGAGTTTGAAAATATATTTTTTTGAATTTCGACAGGATCATTTATTTTTTGTACCTCTGGAGCGCCTTGTTTCTCCCTGTTATGGATTCTGTCTTTTCCTCTATGTCTTTTAGCCTCTTTCATCTGCTTACAGGCACACGCTGCAGCTTACATAACCGTGTTTATGTATGACTGCTGACCTTCATATGTCGACTGAAACTGATTTGACCACCCCTTAGGGGGTGTACCGATTGCAAAGCAGAATAAAAAGCTAAACTTGTGCTACAATCTTTGAATCAATCCATAATTGAGTTAAGTGTGGCCCAACGCTGGACGGTAAATGTTTCGGCATTAAAGCCTGTTTTTATACGTAACCAAATCTCATGATTTCTCAACGTAATTTACACTGAGGGTTCTGCTCGGGTCCTGAAACTGGTAAACAAACCCAGGTGGTGCACAAAGTCAGAAATGAATTAACTCCAACAAGTCGCGGCAATTTTTAAAATTAATATACATATTTTAGTACTCTATAAAGAGCCAGCAGTAGTTATACTGGAAAAGATCAGCTTCACATTTAAGTATTGGTTGCTCACCAATCTCCCAAAATTAAGGAAATCAGGGTAGATTTATTGTTTAGCCGATTTACAGGCGCACCCTAGTTCTAGTCCATCGATTGGTACAAAGGTAAATGATGAACTGTTAGAGGTTAAAACATAAGAAAAAGTTATGCCAAACTGAAAACTAATGTAACTTTCAGAATGATACAACATGGCCCTTTTCAGGGAACACGAAATAGGTTAACAATTTACAGCTGTTCAGCTGTTGAACTGTTGTCTGACGAAAAGTAGAACGTTTCTACAAAAATGCCAAGAAAAAGGCAATTAACAATAGAAGAGAGGTAGACCATCATAGCACTTAAAATGTTGGCTTTTCCTACAAAGAAAGTCAAGATGTCATTGAGTTCCCTTCACCGTCAAAAAGCCAATTCTGAATCAGGGGACAAGTTTCTGAGAAATTAAGTTTCTGAATACGCTGAGGTTTGTTGTGACGCGACAGCATGCGGAAGAGCTCAAGGGGTGTGAATGCTTTTCAAGTTCCTTTTGTTTACCGGAAAGTTGTTCCGATAAACATCATGGAATCCAGAATGAGATATCTGAGGTGTGATGCAGAGAGAAGAAACAAGAGAGAAAGCTCCTCAAACCTGAATAGCAGCTTATTTGATAGGCATGAATGTTTAAGCAGCACTCTGAGGGTTGCTTCATTAGTAATGCAGAGGCTTGCTAAATGTTTAACTATACGTGTAGTGCATATTTAAGTTGTTCTGCGCTTTCCTATTTTTCAAAACAATCATCCAGACCTGAGAATTGCAGTGCTGCAATCTCTCTAGATTATCAATTTAGAGTATTTTCCTTACTTTCCTCTCTTTACCTTTCTATAGGTTTGCAGGAATAAGGTTTGGGGAAAAATGATGACCATTTAGGAAGATTGATTTTGATTTGTTTCTGTGCTGAATTGGCCACATGTTATCCTGTCCTAATTTAGTTTCTCTTAAACTTCCCCAAATATTTAAAGGAGTTTGTAATCGTAACAATGTTCGCTGCAAGAGTCTTTGGGGAGAAAAAAGACAACAGACCAAGTGGACAGCTGTGTTTTTCCACATCCTCATTGTTTCAGTCGTGTTTGTTGAAAAAATCTTAAATTTTGTTTTATCTGGCCAGAGCACACAAGTCCACTGAAGTCTTTTTTTTTTTTTAATCAAATTATAAATTATGTTTGTAAACAGATGGAAAAGGCTTCATGTCAACATCACTCTCAGGAGTTTGCTGCAGTCATAGATCAGCAGAAATTATTTTGATCTGGTAAACAATCCATTTAAAATATGCTAGTTGCATTTCATTTTTTATGACCTTTTCTATTTCATGTTTACAATAATTTCTGTTTACAAATAGATTGAATTTCTTGGAAAAAAAAATGTGTTCCACTTTTGTTCACAGGATGATAAAGTAATCAGTAACAGATTCAAATGTACTTTTATGATACTTTTGCAAAGCAGAGACCATAATTCCTCTTTTTCACTTCAGTTTATTGTCAGTATACAGTTCATAGTACAATAGTGCTTTTCAGTGCATTGATATGATTGTGCTTTTGCTACACACCGCCTATTTAACTATATACATGAGTAAAAACACTTTACATTATTAGTTTCTCTTAAATGAAATAAACTGCTAATTAAACTCGGAGCATCTAAGTTGCATTCAACAAGCCTTGGCCGAACATGGGAGTCTCAGGCACAAATGTGAGGCAAAATAACAACCTACTTTTGGTTTTTCCTTGTAATCCCATTACAGAAGTCAACAGAACACCAGAGAGAAATTATTGCTCATGCATGCATATCTGTGCTCCATCACGAAAAGCCTCTGAAGATCAGTTTTGATCTCCATCGGCGTTCTTTGTAGCCCTATTTCGATCCCTATCGACAAACAGCTGCGCCCTCCGCGCTGCTTGACCTGCGTGGCTTGAGGTTACCACGGTCTGCCCTTGGTGTTTGACAGCCAGCCAAGAAGAGACACCTGGGACAGATTTCCTAACTCGTTGCCTACCTTTAAAAGAGGTGAAACTCAGCAATAATTCATTATTGCAGAGCGTCAAGTTGCATAACTTTGGAGCAGAATAGAATTTTTAGCTGAGATATGGCATAGCTAAAGAAGTTGTCACACTTCGTTTAAAACCCCCTTATAACTGCATCAGAGATATAGATAAATATTATCTTATTAACAAGACTAGAGGCTAAAGCTTTATATCTTCCAGGTACTAACTGCAGCTAAAACTGTTTTCAGATATTAAACAGGCTGAAATTTGGGTCGTAGTCATGCATTTTGCTCAGTAAAGTCTCTCAGGACCTAATAAGCCCCATCACTCTCCTACACGTGAAAGTATTGTAGAGTACAAAGAGTATGCAGCAGTTTCTGTGCTTAGTATCGAGTGTATATAATGCAGAGGATACAGCCCTATGACAAAACCAACATTCATTAAACGTACATTCAATTTGAACTATTGCACTTTGTGCATACACACAACTTGAAGAGAGTCCAGTATTCGTCGCCAAGTGATTGTGGAAGCAAGTGTTAGCATATGCAGCTTTATGGCGCCTGCTTCACAGCAGCATAGGAAGAGTCATCAAGGTCAGCAGTAGGCCGCTGCAGCTTTGTAACAGGACACTCCATGCTGAGCAGGGAAGCAGGAGCTCTGTAAAGTTTAAAAAAGGGGGAAAATATTAACATTTCTGAAGAATGACGGCTTCCCTTGTTTTTGAAAGTAAAATAACAGGAAGCGCACAGCTGCAGAGAACAATGACCGTGACGGGCGAGCAGCTTACTTTTCTCCACCACTGAGGTTTTGGTGGCTGCGGCTGAGTCGCCCAGCCTGATGTTGCAGGTGAAGTTGGACTTGCCTTTGGGCAGGTTCTTGAACAGCAGGCGGCAGACGTTGCCTGGAAAGATACGGGCTTTGGCGCGATTCTTGTAGGGTGCGTGCTGCTCCTCGTCCGGGTCGGTGGTGTCGAGGAGCCTCTCGCCCTGCGTGTATTTGCAGAAGGGTTCCGGTGACTCAGCTGGAAGTGCGTACTTGCAGTCCATCCTGAGGTTGTTCTCAGCCACGGAGCAGTAGGACAACTGAACCACCTTCTGAGCCGACGCAAAGCCTGGCGCCAGAGGATGTTAGAAGACACGCTTTATGTGTACTTGGGAAAACTTATAATGTCAGAAATGGCACAATTTGCAGATCATCTTACCAAAGAGTAACACTGTAATCAGTAGGAACATTCTCCCAAGATTCCTGGAGAAACACACCAAATAAATCATCCAATTAAACCAGCGAAAACACACGCATAATGCTTTTCTTTTTTGCTTTAGAGTCTCTGCATCAGAGATGCTTCAAACAAATAAAGCTGACTGTGCTGTAAAGATCAGATTCAGATTCAGGAGGCATGGATATCACATTTCTTGTAGCTCCGCAGAAAAAGTACAGTAACACCCATCTGATCACAAAACAGCCTCACTGTTTACACTGCAAAGACACGGAGCTGCAAACTTCACTGGTGAGTTGCCAATATTGACGCATTTTGTCTAACCTCTGTGGATGCCACAGAATGATTATTCATCTATTCACACTGAATATATTAAGAACACTGGCACACGCGCACACACAAGGCGGTCCAGCAACATTTAATTTGACTCACACAGACCTTTTCATTAAAAGAAAAATGCTTCGTTGCAGTTTGGAGCCAAACACTTTCATGCCGATGAACAGAATGAAAGAGGAGCAGCCTGAATAGCGCACTCCGGTAGATCTGATTGACGTGACTGAGTATGAATCATGCTCACCTTCTCTGATGCATTTTGAGTCCTCCTCAGTGTTCTGCAGTGCGATGCCAGGGGTAGATACAGTAGAGGTCGGCTTATAGAAGAAACGGAGGAGAGAGGGAGGGGGACAGAAAAGGGAGAAAGAGAGGGAGGAGAGGGGGAGAGAATGCTGCTCCAGTGGACTTTGGGGACATTTCAGTGCTGTATGAGGTTTGCTATTGATTTTTCTTTTCTTTTCGCCTCTGTTTTATCAAGGCACAGAGGATCATATGTCAATACACAAACCTTATGCTCCAAATTCACAGACTCGGGCTGCTGAATCTGAGAGACATCTGGGATGTTATGACAAGTATTTACAGTGAGATTAAATTATACTCAGGTGGACTCTGCTTACTTATTTCATGACTTCAGCAGCATTCGGACTTCTTTTAGGGGTATTCAGTAAACGTAATTAAAAATGCATTATAATATATATATTTGTGAAACAAAAATCCATAATTATGAACTACTTTATAACAATTCCCAATTACAGACTAGCGTTTATGTTTGTAACAAGACAAATTATAAAGAAATGTATGCATACAAGCACAGAGTGTGACATGGTGGTGGCAGCATCATGCTGTAGTGATGCTTTTCTCAAACATTTCAGATCTGATTTGGACAAATGAAGTTGGCAAACTAAAAAAATCACCTTCTACTAGAACAGCATCATTAAAGACACCCTAAACTTTCCAGGAGGGGCAGCCAGACTCAAAATTACTCCATCAGCTTAACAACTCATCAAAAAAAAAAAAATCACAAGATAACCTAGAACTACATCTGGAGCACCGCGCCCTTTCATTATGATCAGTGTTTATGATTCAAGAAAACTGACATCCAAGGGAGCATCCCAAAGTCATGACCACTGGTGACCAACAAATATGTTTCTATATATTATCTTCAAAAACTGCAAAGAAAAGGGAGCCAAAATTCCTCTACAGTGATCTAAAAGACTCGTGCAGTCACTAACATTTTAAGGTGGTTGTCTAATGACTAAGCAGTCATTAGATTTAGGAAGCAATTGTATTTTTCACATAAATAAGTTTAGGTTGGTTGGAGAAGCCATTTCTACTTTAATAAATTAAATTATGATTTGAAAACTGCTTTTTGTTCTGCTTCAAGTCATCTTTTAATTTAGAGGTTGTTGGATGATCTTAAGCATTGAAGTGTAACAGAAAGGTAAATAATAAAAGAAACTGCAATTACTAAATACTATTTTACAGCACATATGGTTGAAACATGGCAGAGGCAGCATCATGCTGTGGAGGTGCTTTTCTCTTAGTAATAGGATGTGAGCATTTTATCTTAGTAGTAATGTGAATATTAACATTCAGAGGTTGCATGTAGCTGTAAGTGGTGAGGACTGTTGACTCGAAGTAGAAAAGGTTCAATTTCTGACAGTGTGCATTTATGTCTGTAGTTTGTGTGTCCTTCTTATGCGCGTAGCTTCCTGCTGGGATACTCCAGTTTCCATTGACAGTCACAAAAATCTTCATATTTACTTAACTGGATGACTTTGTGTTGCCTGTTCAAGGTGCATCCTGCCATAGCAATTGGCACTAACCAATCGCACACGACAAGTTTCTGTATTTCCACAACCGATCACAAAAAACTAAATTAAAGGCAAATATTTACCTAGAATGTCATCAAACTCAGACATGAACAGAATGGATTCAAATGGGAAACAATGCCTGAAATGTCGCTTTTGTAAGAACGACCCAATCATTCATCAAGATACAAATAAGACAATGTAACACGAAACTATTTTTTGTAATTTTATGAAAACTTTTTGCAAAACACAGTCAAAATACTTGTTTGTGTATTTTTCTCTCTCTGTCTTCAGTGTGTCAATGTCTTCAGTTTGAGCTTCGTGGAGCCTTTAACAGACATCTATGTGATTTCAATAAAACATTAAATTTAAATGTGATGCTTCAATTGTTCACTGTGTGTTGTACGACTTTGTACTTTTGTTTAAAGCACGTTAAAACTGCCTGGTTACTGAAATGTGTAATAAACTTAATAATACCATCAAATAAACTTGATTAACTGATTAAAGTTCACAAAAGAAAATAATATGAGAAGTAAAATTATTATTCTAACACTGAAGCAAGTTAGAAACTTATAGCTGACTACCAGAGTAACACAGTACTACTTGGGTTGAAACCACAATGCCGCCACAGTGCTAGTTAGAGTAGCTACAGTAGCTAGCTACAGTAGCTAGCTATACAGTAAGTCCTCCTTTTGTGTTTTCTTGCTAAGAATCTCCGTCCATTTGTAGACAGAGATGAAATTTCAACCCATGTTGTTGAAACACACATCTAGCAGAGCAGTACACAGCTAGCACACATTAGCTGTTTGCTAGCAGAGTTAGCTCGTTGTGATGAACCCCAATAGAATCCACAGCTAAACTGTCATCACTTATTTTCTCCTTCAAGGTAAGTTTAGTTTTGATCCGTGTGGCCACACACGTTCATTTTAGCAAAATAAAGTAGTCTGGCTGCCCTCAGTCTAATAAAGACTCTCAGTTTCTGCCTCCATGCTGTTCAGACTCCAGGTCCATGGTGAAGAGAAGGGGGCAGATCTGCTCTCTCGCTATGAAATATTGAGCAAGAATATTTTTTATCTACTAGTTTGTGAATAAAAATGCATTTCTGACTTTGACCTTAGAAAGGCTGATTCTATTTATTTTTTCACAATTGTCCTTGCAATAGCGCAACAAAACCCGCCTCACCCTTAAACACAGAAATGCTTCGGCTGCAGAGAAACGTCTGATTTCAACGTAATCATTCTGCTAAAGGCCCAGTTCTACAGGCGGTCTGAGTCGGTCCCACCGACAGATACAAGATTGTCTGTCTGTACTGTGACTGTCAACGCGAGTCGAGAGGCACCTCAAAGCCCCGGTACCACCAGGTACCACGAGGTACCACCACGTACCACCAGGTACCACCTCAGTCTTTAACAGCTACAGTCTCAGATCAACTCAGCCCTCCAGGACTGTCCGCAGCAGAAACAGCAACTTTTTACCTGTTGGGGAAAATATATACTACATTTGCTTTGCATTGTCCCCACATGATGGCAGTATGGGGACCATACTGCTATTAAGAATCCAATTAGATTCTTAATAGATATGAGTTGTTGCCATGCTGTAGTACGGCATTTTAAGATCTTGTTCAATGTTCCCCTGTAGCCCTTGACCCTCCAAAGGTTTCTGCACGGCCCTGCATGTGGCATCAGTCACCTGCCAATATGCTCTTCCAAACATTTACCAGGGGTGTATATATTTATGGCTCCTATTTAGTGCATAAACAAGATGAACTGCACCTTCACTACAGTCCATATTGTGTAATTCACTGAGCTAAACCTACAGTATCCTCTGTATCTCCTTCACACGGCTCATCCATTTTGTCAAGGTCCTTCCTGGACAGCCGGTGAACAACTGGCCCGCTGAAGTGATCTCATGGGACACAGACAGAAGTCTGAGAGCAGCACAAACTACAGCTCTCTGTGACACCGCATGGCACCTCCTTTACGCTGCCTTTTTATGTCACGCATTAACACTTCTTCTTCTTCTTCGTTTTTTTGTTCACATGTCTTATATAGTTTGAAAAAACTATATATTTATTGCTGAGAAAGCAGGTTGTGGGGATTCCTGCCAAGAGTATTCGACTGGGATTCTGTGGCTGTGATCCGGGCTGCTGCTGCTGATACACTGCAGATGAAAGAAGAGCCTTCGCCTGTATTACTCACTCAATTAAACTATGCAACTGAATGATTTGCTGCTTGCTACCCTGCTAGATGTTAATTAGATTTTACCCTTTCAGTTCAACACTGGACAAAAATCTGTAACACATCGGAGTGAGTGGGATATCTTAGACACTGCGTAGCCCACAGCCTGCGTTTTAAACTTGAAGGGGAAAAAATGTTAACATGCTTTTGCTCAGACAGAAAGGTTGGGATTTATTTAGTTATTTTGCAGAGAAGTCTGTGAGGAATCATAAGCTCAATATGGATGACCTGATCATTTACTAATGTTTTTTAAAATTTCCAGAATTCTGAAAAAAGCTAATAAAACAACACGTAAACTATTTTAACTTAATTATTTTCCTTCAATGGAAATGAGTCACAATCTTGATATATTCCAACAAATACATGAAAATATATGAGGAAGTGAAAAAGCAAACAATCTTCAGAGAAAAGTAACAACACTCAGGCGTTTGTGCTCCACCAATTTGCAAACAATTAGAACAAACATAATGGTGCTTTTGTCACGATAGAGCCGTATGTTTCCCTCTTCAGATCAACCTGACTCTTTCCATGTTTTATTTTTCATCCTCTTCACTGCAAGCCTCTCCAGCTGCGTTTCTATTCGTACTGTCAACATGTGCACAGCTTGAACAGTGAAACTTGCTGATGACTCTGCAACCAATAAAACAGGAGTTTCCTGATGTTACACAATCACCTTGCAGCTACTGGGGAGGTTGTTGACTGAAATAGAATAATACCTGGAAAAACATTCAGAGGCCTTTGACCTTTTCATATTTTGTCACAGTTTTCAGTTTGTTTCATTGACACTTCAGTTCACTGACCAACACAAAGATTACACATACATTTTGGGAAGTTGAATGAAAATTATGCAAGATTTCATTTAGTTGTTCTTTATGTTTGTTATGTAATTTTGAAAGGCACAACTGGTGACTAATGTAGTCATGTCAACAGACCTGAGATGTGGGTCTCTGCTGCTCCTCCATAAGAAGACCAAAAATGATATTGACAATTAAATACATTTAAGGATGAGAATGTGAGAAATAATCTAAGTCTATCTGGTGTCTGGAGTTTTAAATGTTTGCAGGTTGATGAGTATGACAGAGGCAGGAAATCATAAGATGTTGTATCTTCTTCCTGCTTCTTTTTGAACAGATAATAACATTTTTTTTCTAGTTGTTCTAGGCTTCTTGCCTGTTTGTCTGAATAAAACTCCTCTTGCCTAATCTCTGGGTTTTCTTAATTTAGGTCCGGTCCTGTTAGGTTTACAGGCAAATGATGCTCTTTCCATGCCGGATGAGGGATTGAACTTTGCTCTGTGAGACGTTTAAAACTTGAGATATTGTTTTATGATCCAACCGAAAAACTTCACAATAACTTTATCCTTGACATGACTGCTTGCCCACTACTGCTCTCTAGGAAATCTTCACAAAACAGCTCCATTTGTAGAGTTGGAGCATGTTCATTAACTAGAAGAAGGCATCTGATTACAGGGGGTTTTAATTAGCAGCTTCAGAGTAAAGGAGGCTTAATACTCATAGATTTTAGTTTCTCCTCTCTTTCATGCTGTTGAGTTGGGCTGTGACATAAAATGTCAATACAATACACTGACGTTTGTGAGTATAAATGAACAAAACTGTCAAAGCTTCAAGAATACTTTTACAAGGCTGGCTTGAACCAATTAAGAGGACTTAGAGTATACGCACTTAAACACGCTTACCGACAATAAGAACTTTTATTTTGTAACGTTTTACATAATTCTACTCATCTTGGTGTGGATTTTCAGTCATTTTGGTACATGCTAATTATAAATGTTATAAATAAAGACCAGAGAAGTGCAGTTGCCTTCATTTATTACGCTCAAGAAATATGTTTCTCATTTATGAAAGAAGGATTATAATGAATAAACACATAGAGTGAGAAATTCAAAAATAAGTTCTGGTGCTGCAGGAAGTCATCTTAATCCATATAGGTGATCATAAAGAAGAGGTACTCCTTTCTTTAACACCAGATGTCACCCAAGTTGAACACATTTGTTTTGGTTTTGATGGTAGATGGTCCTGTTTTTGTCCTGCAGGGGGCGCTCTTGTTCCAGGCACTGATGGGATTTGAGCATCTCCACCATCCCTAATGAATAAATGTGCTTTTTCCGAACTTACGAAAGTAACATTTAGCAGAACATTTACTGCGCTGACCGGGTTCACCTACTTAAATGTTTAACAATTTCACCTGTTTTATGGAGAGAGTTTCGAAACGCACCAATCAAATAAACTGACAAAACAAAACGCGTGTCATTCAGAAAATAAGCCGAAATACATGTATGAAGTGAATGCGTTTTATCCCTGGCTGCAGCGTGCCTGTGTGTTTAAGCGCAGGCTCGCTGCTCAGGGCCACGTCCCCAGTCAGTCACTCCGTGGATGCTGCAGATGCTGATGCTGCAGCGCAGCAAAGCCCCGATCGCCACTCGGGGACCAAACATCAGGTAAGAGCGGCGCCTCCGCTGCTGGACAAAATCAATCAGACTCAGATTTTAGGAAACGTGTCTTGCCGCCGCGGCTTTGCATGCGATGAGGGCGAGTTGCATGGCTGCCGGGGTGTTTCACCTGCAGAGGACAAACTGCGCACGGAGGGGGAGCTGTGCACTTTGCTGCAGTGCAATGAGACCGCATAGGCGTAGTCCCGTCTGCATGCAGGCTGCAGGTAGAGCGGCGCTTCCAGGCCCTTGTTCTGGGGTTTCCGTGTGACAATATGTAGGTTTGCATGTTTGCTTTGAGTGTCGCTGGTCTATTATTTTCCTCATAATGCGTCGCTTTGCGTGGTAACTTTCTCATTGCCATGTCCCGTGTTAAACTTTGCCAGGCAGGACTGTGGTGTGAAGGTCTGATCGGACAGAAACACGTCGCCATGGAGCTTCATCTGCTGGTCACGGTTTGCCTCCTCTTTGGCAAAATAGTGATTACTCATCAAACTCACAGTATGTCGTTTTATTTATTTATTTTATTGTTTTTTGTTTTTTTAACTTAGCTTATATATTTCCAAAGGTAGAAAATAGGTAGGTTTGCAGGCCACTGTGTTTACCTCATCAATCTAGCAAAAAGTCAAATAAATAATTAAAAACATATATCTTAGAGCTATATATGTCACAAATCAGCTTAAAATGTGAAATTCTTTGACAGAACCAAACCAATATTTCAACAGCTTTATAAGCCTTACTCAGCAGAAACATTCAGCTGCAGCCTGATGTTTAACATGGGAGAATATAATTATCGGTAATAATGATGATATTTCCCAGTTGTTTCTCCTGAATGTCACATTTTATCTCATAACATCCTTCCTCTGTCACAGTCCTTTTTTAGGTTTTGGGTTTTATTTGTGTTTATGTTTGAATAATTTTCTTGTTTTGTCAGAAAAGCTTTGTATCTTTATTCTGGTGTTCGGGTTTATTTCTCTTCTATTTGTGCAAAAGTATCCGTAAGAAGACACTTGGTAAAAATAAAGTGTGTTTTTAATCTACAGAATAGGTTAAAGAATCATGATGACAAAGAAACACATGTGGTAGTGGCAGCATGGTGCTGTGGGGATAGTCTGAACTGTGAATTTGGACTGAGCTAATAGAGAAATAGATGGAGCTAAAAAAAATACATCAGTCTTTACTCTGCAGCGTTTGTGTTTGGTTTATTCTACCTCAGATTCAATCCGTTTACTAAATGGACTGAATGATGAATTCAAAAAATTGACAAATGTAAACCAGCTTTAAAAGCTGTTCAAAAAGAGGCTTATTGGTAAATAATGTTGTACAGGATGGGTGCCTCGAAGACCAAAAATGATATTGACAATTAAATACATTTAAGGATGAGAATGTGAGAAATAATCTAAGTCTATCTGGTGTCTGGAGTTTTAAATGTTTGCAGGTTGATGAGTATGACAGAGGCAGGAAATCATAAGATGTTGTATCTTCTTCCTGCTTCTTTTTGAACAGATAATAACATTTTTTTTCTTATTTAGATTTTTAAAAAAATGTAGTCTTGCTGGCATCTCTTCCAGTGAGCTCGGTGTACACATATCTGTTCACGCCGCGCGGGCCGCAGATGTTTACTTGTTTGACGTACCTGGAGAGAAACGTCAGGGTCGATTGCGAGTTCCTGGCCAGCGACATGGTTCCCGGACCCTACTGCGAGTACCGCCAGGACAGCCGGCTGGTGGGCTCCACCTACCCCAACGCCGTCATCTACGTGTCCACAGAGGACCGGAGGAGGAGCAACGTCAGCCTCGTGGCCCCCAATCTGTGCCGCCTGACCTGGGCCCCGCTGGCCGACGAGAAGCCCTACACCTACACCTGCAGGGTTTACCAGGGCAACGGCTGGAAGGAGAACAGCATGGCTGTTCATCACAGTAAGTTCTTCGTGCTTCACCTCTTCTTCTTCTCCCATCTGCAGTGTCTGAACTCACACTTTTCCTGGGTTACAGGGCATCTCCTGATCTGTTCTGCAATCAGCGTCCTGTTCAAGTCGGCACCTTGGGTTTGGTCACTGGTGATGTCACTTCCTGTAGCTGTGGGGCTTCTAAGTCCATGAGCTTGCACTTTCACGTGGTATAACTGCTCTGAGGACATTTCAGGATTGTTGCTGGTTGTTAGAAGCCTCAGTGTGGGAGGTTTTAATTTTATTTTTATGTATTATTTCTGACACAGCAGATAAAAAAACCCCCGTTAAAAGTAGCTTTTCTTTAACAAACCTCTGTCACCATTCTACCTTAAACCCCTGTGTTAGACAAAGATAAAGCAGGGGATGAAAATAAGAGACGATTGAATAACAATGTGAAGAAATGAATCATTTTCTCTCAAGATGATGAATATTAACTACATATTAATCAGTTTTAACTTTTATGTCTGGTTATTAAATGAGTTCTATCAGATACAAATATTTTATTAACAAAATAAAAGATAATTTAGTGTTTTTTGTAATTTGTAATTTAAAGAAATGCAGATGATACGTATTTTCTCCTATAGCTATGCTCACCATAAACGTCGGATTAAAACGCCTGATATATAGTGTCATTGTCTATGTTCCTTATGTGTATAGATCTGTATAAAAAGGGAGTAGACCTATAACTTCTTGTGTCATCATAAACTGAAAGTGATTATTTTGTTGCTTAATATTGAATGCAATATTCAAGCCTCCTGTCTGTTCAGCTGGATGTTCTGGCTCTGAAGTATCTGCTCAAACACTGCCTTTTCTGTTCGCATTAGGCCTCCGGAGGAGCTTCAGCAGTTTCTCCACTCTGGACTCTGACGTGAGGTTCTTCTGCTTACGATGCATCAATCCACATCCAGTGCCTTGCAAAATTCACGCCCTCACATTTGTCCATGTTTCGAAATGTTACAACCGCAAACTTGACTGCATTGAGCTGAGATTTTTGTAGAACCGTCTTTTGCTGCTGAGTCTTTTGGGAGTTTGTCTCTACCAGTTCTGGATGTCTACAGATGCTATTGTTTCTAAAAAATATCTCAAGTTCTGTTGAATAGGATGAAGAGCAACTGGGAACAGGAGCTTTCAGATCTTGCGACAGAATTTAGGTCTGGACTTTGACTATTCTGTAGCAACACATGCACATCCCTTACTGGATCTTGTCAAGTCTTTTTCAACCTCTACATAATTTTCTCTCAGGATTGCAGTGAGTTTAGGCCAGCGTTTTTGTCCCTGCTGAAGAAAAGCATCCCCGCAGCATGGCCATGCCACCACCGTGTTTCACCATGGGGATGATAATGTCATAATTATGCAGATTGTTAGTTTTTTTGTCACCTGGAGGTCATAGCTTGGAGATCAATATCAGTTCAGCTTTTCAAAAGAGAGAAGTTTCGCCTCACTGTCAAAAACCCAGCTGTTCCTCCACATGAGTTGTGGATCTCTGCAGCTCCTCCAGAGTTACCACTGGATCCTTGGCTGTTTTTCTGCTTGACAGTCTCCTGAAAAGACATGTCTTGGTTTATAGTTTTGCCATTATGACAAAAATGTTTAAGAAGTTCAAATCTTAGGATGTTATTTAAACCCAAGAACTTTATCTCTGACATCTGTCAGACAGAGCAGCTGCATTTATTCAGAGATTAAATCACACACTTTGAATGAATAAATTGGTTGCACTAGATTTCTTTAGAGGCACTACAGTGAAGAAGAAAAAAAACTTTTCAGGTTATTTTCTGTCCAAAATTGTGCATATTTCTGAGAAAACACATAAAAGTTTGTGGTTGTTTCATAGCTAAATGCGGCAAAGATCAGGGGTGGTGAATTATTTTGCAGGGTACTGTAAGTGTTGATTCCTATTCCCCCTTTAAATTAATTGGAACAAAAAGTATTTATCAGCTCAAGAGCACAGTTTCTGTAGTCATTTTTCTTTTCCTTGTTTTTCTGTTTACGTTGCTTTCTTGCTCAGACTTCTCACTCGTTAATCGTTTAATGACTGTATTTGTGTTTCTTTTGCTGACCGCTTAGTTTTGTTACCGAGAAGAAAAAAAAAAGATTGTTCCTGTATTTTTCTTTTGAGCTCATCAACTCGGATTATTTCTTTAACCGCTAAGGTGCAATATGTTGTACAAACAAACTGTTACTAATAAAGGTGCACAACTATAGCAGTACTTCCTTTGAATTTAAGTCTGTCTGGTTTTTTTAAGTCATTTCCCATGATACTTCAATATGAGACTAATTTGTTGTCAGGGCAAAATTTATATAACTGTAGAGCATTTACCTGCCTTTCTTCTAGCTTTTAATGATTTATTTACTTTGAAATGCCACAAAAAGCTTCCTGCTGCATTTTAAAGTGGTGCTTCCAATCTTTGTCCTGCAGAGGGAGCTCGTGAGTCACCGAGCAGGAGAGAAAACCCAAAGAAGCATGAAGTGTCCATGCTTTAACGTCAACATAAAAAAGTGCACAAGTTGAGTATTTATATTCAGTTGCATTGCATTTCCTTTTAGTATTTAATGCCTCCATTATAGTTTAGAAGAAATGCTTCGTGTTTGTTTTATTAGACATCTTTGATTACAGTGTAGATATAGTTTATGCTGAGCATTAAATTGAGCAATAGACTCATCCTTCCCATGTCCCTTTTGTCTTATCAGCACATGAAGATTTTCTTTTACTGTATATACAAAACAAAATCATGATGCGTTTTCCTTTTATTCTGAAGCAAGTGCAGGACTCGGCACACATGCAGAGTAAAGTAAAGGTTAGAACAACTCACAATGGTGCCGAAACAAGACATGTGGGCATGCACCACTGACGCAGGTGAACTAATTTTGCGGTGCATTAAAAGAGCCACCAAACGCAGAGATGGAGAAGTGCATCACTTCCTGTCATGATGAGAATGCTGCAGCGAGAAAGAAAAAAAAAAAAAGACGCCATGGAAATATTTTCAGCTCAGAGCAGAAGAGCTATGAAGTGAAGCTCATCTTCCAGAGCCTTAGTGGGAGACAATCTGAGGTTCTTAAACAGATTGATGTGTTTGTGGACTCCAGGCTTCATGCAGGCCGAGGCCCTCAGTGAGCTGAACCGGCTGCATCAATGTTGAACAACATAAAATACAAAAATAAATAAACCAGTAACGTTGGACCAATCTGCAACACACCTTTTTATTACACCTTTATATCTTAAAAAAGGTCTTTTTAAAGTGCCTCATCTCACCCCCGCTCTTTTTCTCTCTCTCATCTTTATGGTTCAAGAGTTTCACCAAGACGCTTCCTTGAACAAGAGCGTTCTTTTGAAGTTGGTTCTTTTTTTTTTTTTTTCTCAACATGCTGCCACCTACGATGCTGTCATCTTGAGTTATTACCAGAGGTACCAGAGCTGTCTGCAGCTGTCTGCAGCCACAACCTGATCTCCGCTGCTTCCTGCGCAAAGATCATGTGAACAGACGGATCAGCAGGCCGCTGCCATGCTCATCTTGTCACAAATGAATATTTACCTCGGACTCCTCTGGAGAGGTGGCGACGTGACGCAACCGCATCCTTGACGCCTTGGGTGTGCCGGTGCATCCGGTGATTTGTATTAGTGACGATCCAATTGTCCAAAGCTCCTAATTTCCAGACTCTGTGCTCGGACCACATGGATGAATTAGCCCAAACCCGGCTCGGTGAGCAGCTCGCTCCAGGTAGTCGTTCCTGTTTTGTGGAGGAGCCATTACTGAACAGGTTTATTTCATTTACACAGGAATATCCAGGCTAATCTGCATCAGCCATCATATACATCACAACATAAGTCATCTTCCACTAAATGTAGACGGCCTGTTTATAAAATCACTTGTAATTTCTTTCATGAGTCGGTCAGGAGGATGAAACAGTGCTGAGGCGCAGCGGGAATCGTCCCTGCCATAAGATCAATTATGCAGAACAAATCTGTTAAATGGTGAGTTGTTTTACAGAGCAACATGTTTACCATAGGAGACACAAGTAAGAGATTGGAGCTTGTATTTCATTGGGGTTTTGTGCAACAGGCCAACATTAAGCAGCACATATTAGTGAAGTGGAACAATTATTAATGCAAACCATAAATCTGGCCAAAAAAAGAAAGAAAGAGTAGCAAGAAGAAAGAAATCCGTGTACAAGGTGCCACATTTAAACAACATGGATGAGAACTGGAAACTGGGAGAAGGCGTTCTGGTCAGATGAGACCAAAATCTAACCAAAAATGTTTCACCTTGTTCTCCACTGACAGGGAAGCTGGAAAGGGCTAATGGAGGACATACATGCTGGTCACTCATGGAGGAAAATAAAAGTCTAAACAGTGGTGTGGAGGTTTGCAGTCCTACAGGATGACAACTCAAAACACACAACCAGAGCGACGCCGGGATAGTTAAGATCACTCTATATTTATGTGCTGAAATAGCTCAAAGTCCAGACCATTTTTAGCTTGCAGCAGGAGGAAGCAAATAATGTCAGTAAAGCTCTCCACCTTTTTCTGCCTGAGCTTGAAGCATTCTGCAGAGGAGAATGAGATTTCGGTTTCTGTATGTGCAATGCCGGTGGAGACGTGCCCACCAAAGGCTTGCATGAACGCATCTGATTCAGGGTGGCTAATGCGCGACACCTTCCTGGTTTCAGAATGTGTTAGGTTTTGAAAACCTTCTTTTCATGTCATTGGTCTACCAAATGAAATCTCAGTGAAGATTTCATGGTCATTGTGAGAGTCCGAGGAGTGCGAATACCTTTTGCTTTATGCTAATTCTGACTTTTCATCTACGTTTTCAGTGAAGTAATCCACCCACAGACGCTAGATCTCATAATTCCCTGTTTTTATTCAGTTTTAAGTTTACATTTTGAATTACGTCGAGCTGCTGCTGTTTCCAGGTAGATAAATCAGTTGTTTAATAGTCAGGTGCTTTATTTTGCTCAGTGTATCTGCACCAGATTATATTTGCACCAGATTAAGTCGACTTCCTAAGGTGGAGGTACTCTACCCAGACACACACCTACAGCTCTGGCCTGCAGAAGCTGCAACGTGGCGTCATTTCAAACAGGAAACGAACCTGCTATCACAGAAACCATCAAGTTTCCCACGTCTTACAAAAGACAAAGCGAGAATAGATGTCTGACCTGATTTCCTACCCTTTTTCCATTTGATCTTCAGAAGAAAATTAGACCTGAATACTTCTCAAACTAAACAATTATCTAATTCTGATGGCATATTGCAGTCTTTAAGGTGACGAATGTACTTGCCTCCTTTCCTGCAACTCAAATCATCTTTGAAAGTGAGAGAACATAGTTATTATTAATAAAATTTAAAAGCAAAAGAAATTATGGCAGCGCACAGTCAGCTTAGCTACAAAATTACACAGAGAGCTGACAAAAGAGGAGCTCATTTCAAATGATAAATTATCCTGTTACCTTCACTCATTTCATTCTTAGCGTCCACAGAGGAGTCTGGTGCTGTCAAGGCTTCTTGTTGCAGTAATGGCTACTTTACAGCAGCACAATACGGGGGCTGCAGCCAATACAGTCACACCATTTCTATTACTTCCAGCCTTTCTGCAACTTGTGTCGCTTCTAATGCGTTCAATATGGTACAACACTATGAATATGACAATAAACTGAATCATTCAGGACGGCGTAGTTGTAGAGTCTTTGCTTGATTGTGGGCTGTTATTTGGAAGTCAGTTCTGTGGTAATAACCACTGTCATTTGAGTGAAGCAACAGTTGTCTGATTGCAACAGCAGGGAAAAGTCACACTTTGACTTTTTCCCGTCATATGTGAAACATATAACATGTGAAAAGCATGTTATTTTATGTGGGGGACATTTTCCCCTATGAGTTTCAAAGGGCACAACCCAGTGTGATTTCCTCGTATGAAATAAGCCAGAAAATGTTTCACAGGTATTTTCCTCATGTGCAGCACATGCATGATGACTTCGCTGCAGTAAATCAAAGTGCGCTCTGATTGCTTGAGCTCAGATGTGACTTTGCATGTCAGATGTGTTTTTTTTCCACAAGAAAACTCACTTTGATTCCAGATCCCAAAGTAAAAATCTCACCTTCTATACATCCAGCATTTTTAAATGAGTCAGAATAGGAAGGAATGAAAATGTTTTCTGATAGTGATCAAACAGCCCAAACCTTTTCAGTCGCTGTGTGCTGTGGGTTTTTAGCATGATATCTATTTGCAACCATAAAATCAAACTATTTATGTATTTTAGTGAATCGATACTTGACTCACTGTACTTACTGTACTTCATATGAACACATAACGAGAGGCTAGTAAAAGTAAAAGTCTCATGACTCAAAGGTTTGCTTTTACTGGCGACCCTCACCCACATGTGTTGTTCTGTGTTTAAGTTTGACAGAGCAAAAGAAAACTGTCTGTTTCTAACTAATCATTACTAAATCCTGTAATGAGTAAAAAGGTTGAATGTCTCACATGTTTTGGGGGAAAAAAATAAGAAGGTTTAAGACATCAGTAAGAACATTTTCTTTGTTTTTGTCATGATCTTTCTTCTGCCTTGTGTTTGATCTAAAGTTCCAGTTACGGCTTTTGCCATCGTCCTGCCGTGTCGTTATGTAAATAGAAAATATCTTGAGGTTGGTAAGAAAACCAGCATTTATAAATCAGGATTTGGAAAAAAAAAACAACAAAAAAACAAAACAATCTTTTACACTCAAAATCCACCTTTTTTTCCCCATTGTGGAGTCTGATTCGATGGTACACCAGATTACCCCGAAGGTCAGTGACCTACAACCTGCGCACTGAACAGTGGGAGGGAAAGGAGTCATGCAGAGAGGAAGTGCATATGCAAATGTCACTGTTTTTTCTGGGGGGGGGGGTTTCTTTTGCAACAAAGCATAAAGCGACTGCATTGAATACATTTCATACAATTTCTACACATATTTCATGTAAATTCTAGATATCTACAGATTTAAAATGACATATTTTTCACTCCATTTTTGACCACTTTGTACATTTCAATGAAAATATTTTCCTTCATATCTGATGGATGCAGTGGTGCAAACAGACCGAGCGCAAACAGCGTAAAAGTGTTGCATGACAAAGAAAGACACACAGATTTGATTTTTCCATTTATTATCAAGAGGAGTTTAAGTACTGAAGGATATAAACACAAACTGCAATGAAGATGATCGTAATAAAATGTTTACATTAATCGCACCCAAATAAAGCAAAGATAACGTCGTGAAATCTTTCTTTACCTTGAAAATGTGTTTTCTCACATTTTGTTAAATGGAACTATTGATTTCAAGCCAAATTATAGTTAATGTTAACATAATAATATCTATTAAAAGTTGATGGCTATAATCTTATATGCAGAATAAATATTGAGATGATGCCTCACTCAAATGTAACAAAAACATTAAATCAATAAAAGAAAAAAAAACACGTAATTATGCAACACAATAAGTCAAAAATGAGTGCAAAGTAAAAACCCGACTTATTGAGGAAAACGGCAGTAAAATCTCTTCGATACTTAAGAGGTAAAACATTTCGAGGTATGATGGTTCACATATGCATTTCTGTAGTTTAGAGTGAAATATGTAAACAACCAGGTGGGATGCATCTTCAACTATATTTAAAGTTTCTAAAAATTCATAAACAAGTTTGCAGAAGAGTTGAGATCTGTGAGACGGTGAAGGCACAGAGAAACAATCAGGTTCAGGTTTAGTTGAGCAACTATTTGACGCAACATTTAATCAACAATCTGTCCTCAATGATGTTGACTGGACGTTATTGAACCTTGTCTGATACTGTGAATGCTGCCTTCCCATCATAAACAATTTTTCTCACTGCATCAGAGAGAATAAATCAAACATTTCACCTTTTCAGTCTTTTTTTTAAATCTCTCTTTCTTTAGATAAACATTAAAATGTTTGATTTAAAAAAAAAACCGTGTTGAAACAAGTTTACAAAAAAAAATCACCTTTACTTTTAAATCCACAGTTTGTCTAAAATCACCTATTAACAATAACATTATAATAACAATTATTTACTGCATAAAACATAATTACAAATAAGAGAAAAACAATCACAAATGATTTATATGCAACTTCTTAAAAATATAATATATACATTTTGGCATTTCTTCTGTTTCTGTAACATCATCTGTTGAAAGAGGTTTGATACAAAAGAAAAGCAACAAAAGCAACTTTTATACGATTTGCACACACAGAATAATCGCATGTATTTCCACACCAGTAAAACATAAAAGGGGGAATCTATCGCCTATAAATATGAAATAAAGAATAAATACCTTCATTCAGAATGTATAAGTGATTGATTGGTTCATTTCAGATATCCTGTTTTAGGATGTCCACTGGAAAATGAGATGTTTCTGGATTTGCATTTAGAGGACTGAGAGCTTTTTACGTTAAAGACGATGTCATTAAAGAGTCCTGATGTTTGCAACCGGCTTTGTTTCCGTCCATGAAGGTTGGTTGATGGGAGCAGGGGGTTCTCAAAAACCAAAACCATAAAGCCAATCATCAACTCCTCCTCTTCCTCATTCATAAATCTCGCGAGCCCTGTTCCGTACCTGCCTTGCATTTCAGCGGCTTACATCACCTGGCTTTTATTAAATAACGCTGAACCTTCGACTTTTTTCGCGTCTGTTAGTGTGAAGTACATATCCTGCAGCATTGAGCCTATAATAATGTTACCTAATCGTAACCTGACACGATATGCAGTAGCTCTGTCTGCGCTGGGGAAGAGTTATTGTTTGGTAAGCCAATTTAGAGGAGGCTCTGACTTTTTCTTGTTTTCCTTTTGAGTATTTCTGCTTCTTTTGACCATTCAGGAGCAATTTATGGACTGCATACAGTGAATCAGACTTTTATCTCTAGATGGTCAGGGTCTTATCAGGCACTGAAGACAAAGAACAAGACGCTGAAATCTCAGCAAAGGCAACATACTCTGTCTATTTGCAGTAGCACACTAATATTTACATCCTTCATCCCAATGTGCCTGATGTAAAAATGAGAAACAGCAGCTTGAGGGAGGAGATATTGATTGAGAAACATTTCACTTTAACAGAATGATGTTGGGTTACATCTTCCTAACTGGTACAGAAAAGACCTTAAAGATGTCTAGTTTAACTTCATTTCTTTCATTTTACTCACATCTAGGTAATTAACTTTTAAAGATTTATAGGTAAATTTCACCATCATCAGTAAAAGTGTGTCAAGAGTTTAGCAATATGTTTTTATGTAACTTTAAATTTTAAACTTTTGTGCTTTAAAGTCGTACAAGTTGATGGGCAAATGACAGCTAAACATGTCTAAACCTCACTGTGGTGGTCAGAATGAAAACTCTTCACACTTTTGTTTTTCACTGTATGTTACAGTGAAAAAAAAAACTATATTTGTTTTCAACTTTAACAAAAAAAAATGTACACAAGTCTTATTTATTGACTGATGCAGCAGCGTCTTCCTAACTGCATCTCATTTCATGATGGCTTTAATCTCTGTGACAGGATGCTAATTATACAGCTTTCGTCTTAAACATTATACAGCAGAGTCATGCCTTTATTGATAATGTTATGTAGAGAAGAACAATTTCTGTATTTACACATTTCCCTCGCATGCCACCATCCAAGGTGGCACTAATTTCTTCTTCCATTTACGAATCCTAGCCAGACACCCAGCTGTGCGAGGTGCTCTTCACTCTTTGGGGAAATCCAGCTGCAGGGTCGAAATTAAAGTCTAGCGCCCCGCCGTCCATCAGGGTGTCATGGAGGACCGACTCCAGGTCACATTCCAGCCTCTCGATGGGCATGTTGTCCAGGTCGCTGGGCAGCCGCTCCTGATGGTGGCTGTGAGGGTGAACCAAGTTCAGCTCCTTGTAGCTGTTGGTGTAGCTCGCTGAAAAGTCATTAGTGTGCGCTAGCTGTCCTTGCGGAGGCTGCATGCAAGTCCTCAGCCTGTTCAGTCGTTGGGGAGCCCCTGAGACAGTAGTCAGGCTCGCTAAGGGTATCATGTTGCAACTATTCAAGTCTCTGGAGGGAGCAGGACCTTGGCTATGTATAGATTGTGGGTTTACATGTAGACCTGGGTGACTCTGAGGAGGGGTAATTATTTTAATACCATGATGACTCGCTATATGGTTGTGGCTGCTGTAAGCGGACATGAGGCTGCTTACCCTTCCAGCGTCAGACGCCCTTATGTCACTGGAAGGCATTATGTCTCTGTTGGAGGCTGCGTCAGCAGTCAGTAGCTCTTTGAGGAGTCCTGCTGGAAAGATGTGCTGGTTCTCATAACCTCCAAAGCCAGGCTTGTTCTCTGGAAGTGTCTGCATGGGAACAGGCGACAGAGAGTTCAGCCTCACCTGGCTGTACATGCACTTACTGTAGTCCTGGCTCATGCCAGCAGAGCCGTAGGAGCCGCTCTGAAGCCTGGCGTTGTTCGGGGAACGTGGCGAGTCCGAGCCGTGCTGCGGGGCTTTAGGAGACAGCAGGTGCAGGTTATCCAGCAAGCTCTCCATGACCCTCTCTGAGCCGTGTTGGCCCATGGATCCAGACACCTGGGAGAGGCTGGGAAGGCTGGAGGTTATCTTGGGCCCGGATGTGGCGGGGAACAGCATGTGTCCGTCAGACTCCACGAGATCCTCCTGCTCAGAAGGAAACGGAGAACGGCGTCCACTCAGAGTGCTGGCGTCGGAGCTGGTGCGGGTTCTGAAAGAGCTCCAGGCTTCAAAGTCCTCGTTGTTGTGGGAGTTTGGGCTTCCCAGCCAGTTAGAGTACTGGGAGCCTGGGCTGCTTCCTTCCCCTTCCACGCCTTCCTGTGAAGACATCTAAGGACAGAAAAACACATGAAAAACCTCCCACATCATCTTAATAACGGAGTTTTGCTGTTTGTCAAAAGCCTCATACCTTTTTCTTTGTGGCTCTTCCTTTACTCTTGATGAATTTATTGTTGTTGTCCATGGAGACGGCTCTGCGCCGAGGAGACTTCCCGTTCTTTCCTCCTTCAGGATTCAGCATCCACCAGGAGCTTTTCCCCGTCCCTTCATTCTGTATGCGCACGAAGCGGCTGTGCAGCGACAGGTTGTGTCGGATGGAGTTCTGGACAGAAAAATACGGGAAACAAATTGAAATTATTGATTGGTGTAAAGAAATTGATATTTAGTTTTTGGTCAAAGAGTGACAAACTGCCTGTCAAAATGATTAATTTCTTTTCTTTGGAGGTTGATAAAGCTTTTTGAAGCGCCTGCTGCTGCTGCTGCTGCAACGTGCAACACAAATAAGATTTGTCATAAAAAGGAGACGTTGGCGGAAACCATGACGGTCGAAGCAAAAAAGACCAAAAATCAACGTAACGCTGAACGACAAGAGCGAAAGAAAATCATTTCCTCCACGTGATGCTGACATTTTCTGGGAATGTGTTAAGTTTGATATAAAATAATACGTTTTCGCTGCACATTTTGAGCTTGCAATCTTAAAAATGCATCATCTGGCCAGAGCACCTTCATCAATATGTTTCTCTGCCCTGAATTAGCCTGAGGCCGTTTGCAAAAGACATCCTATGACTTCCTTTCAACGACGATTTTCTTCCTATACTGCTCCACACGCCTTCTCATGACTTTCATCAATTTTGTGACTTCTCATGGCAAATTGGTTGCACTGGATTTCATTAAGGAGCAAATTGGCTTAATACAAATGTGCACCACACGTTTCTGATTTTTGACAATGAAACGTTTTGAACTGGTGTCTTTTCGCTCCCATTTCATGATCATGAGCTTCTTCCGATGGTTTAATCATATGTTTGTTTTACGCGTCTCATCCCTCACTTATATCTTCTGAAAGAGGAAGCTAATTTTAAGCTTAGAGTACAAATCATATATCATATTTGTCAAACTTTGACAGGTAAAGCACGAATTCGGACTAGTTCGGAACAACTCTGTCTCTCTCTTTGCATGTGGGCACATTTGTCTTTGTCAGAGCGTGTACACAAACTGAAGCCAACATTCAAATCCTTTTCTTTAATGTTATGTTAGGAGCCCTAAAAATGACTCAGATGATCCTCCTGTGGCAAAACGCAGCAAGTGAGTTGAAAGAGCGAGAGACAAGCAGCTCAGCCCTCTGCAGACAAAACAGGGTCCCGATATGAAAACTTGACGCTCTGGACGGTGGGTGTAATGAAAGACTCACATACAACACAACATGTACCAGCAGGGATTTTCCCCTGAATAACCATGTGAGCCTTTGGTAAAGCCAGATGTCCTCAACCACAGCATTCAGCAGGGATGCAAAGAGAATGGAGATAAAGTTGAACCTACAGGCGGATTATTTGAATCTTGGTCCAACATGAGGTTTTAGTCAACTCAACGACTCACATCTGCTGATTGAAAAAGAAAAATAACTTCAATTATGTGTTTGCAAAATATCAAAACTTTGTTTAAACACTGTTGAATTCAGACTAATCCCCGAAGAACGGCGTTCAACGTCAACCTACGCGTTCAACCTAAAGCGGATTAGGCACAATGGGGATTTCTACAGTACAGCGTAAGGAGAGGTTACAGAGTTCGCAGCGAAGATGGTGAGGGAGGGTGAAAAAGACAGAATGTTTTCAGCCTGCAGAAGTGGGGTCACTGAGTTCGTTGTGCTGAACATGAGCTCCTCGGCCCTGCGCCGACTGAGACATGCAAACAGGTTGCATGGAAAAGCCGCAGAAAGGAGGAGAGCAGTCCAAAGTGTGGCGCGTTGACCTGTTTTGTGACTCACCGTGGCAGCCCCTACGACCCCACCCCTTCTCTTCCACAGGCTCCTTTTTTTTAAAATAAGGCTTCCTGTGTCAGAGGACATCCTGCACATTGAGGCTGAACGCTCACCAAAGGTGGAGTTCTCGCTTTCTGCACGGCCACAAAATGCAGAGCTAATTCTGACGTTTGCTTGCTCTATTCGTGACCTTTTCTCCATTTTTTCCCCTTTTTAGATGATCTCAATCTGTAACTGAAGACAGGAAATGAGTCATTATTGGAGAACCTGAGCTCTCAGCAGTTTGCAGCACAGAGTTAGCGTGCACACTGACTTTTATTCAGTCAACCAGGAGGCATGAGATCTGTGGCCCTGGTAGATCAAGGGCTGCATGACTGCACACCTCAGAGGGGCCAGGGAAAATCCTCGTCCTTGACAGTCTTCACCTCAGCCCATTGAAAACAAAAGATATCCACACTGCTCCACTAAATCAGGAGCATCCCACAAAATTATGAAAGCCTGACCTGAGATGGCCTGATTTATTGTTACTACAATCATGTGGGCCTCATTCTTAATGGACTTTGAGATATGCACCGTTCCCAGAGCAGAATATTTACCTGAATGTAAGCCAAGTTAGTCTGATTAGAGGCTTAAATCACAACCTGATTCATTTAGACTTTATGCGACAGACCAACAGGAAGCAAAGGAAAAAGGCAACCCAGTTTGAATATTTTTCAACACATTAAAATCTGAAAAGTGCGGCCTCCAATTCTGTTCCTGCCTCCTTTACTCTGTTTACCCTTGAATTAAAAACTGCATGCTTTACGTTTCAAAGCATGTCAGACACAACTAGAAGGAAGAACTCACCATGGTGACGAGAGGCCAAACTGTAACGTTTAGGCCAAATAGAAAAAGGGACTTGAGCTAAAATATTAAAACTGCACATCAGATTTAAATTCCCATCACAACTATAAAACACGGTGGAGGCAGAATGATGCTGTAGAGACGCTTTTCTTGAGTTGGGGCAGATGGGTTGAGTTGAAGGGAAGTTGGATGGAGACAACTGCTGGGGAATCTTGGGAAAAGACTCATTAAAGGCTTCAGAGATTCACTCTAAACCAGGACAACAACAAAGACCCAGTGCTTTGGGTCCACAAACACTTATGTGTTAGAATGATCCAGTCAAAGTCCAGCCCCATTTCCAGTTAAAAATCTGTGCCAAGACATAAGATTCCATATTTTCATATTTTTATTTGCATATAAATAATTTCAAACGATTCTTCATTTTTACTTTCAATTTCAGTGCAGAGCTCTTTCACCTCGAAGCAACCCAGTGACCCCTGCATCATCTGCGATCAGATATTGTGAAGTGGAGCTGCGGCGGCTGCTCCTGCATGAAAGGATTCCTCGCGCTGGACTTCAAAACAATCGAAGTGACACAGCTGCTGTTTCTTGTGTAGCGAAGCATGAGGCCTGCAGTAACGGTCACAGGGAAAGTACACAAACAGGGCCCACTTGCAGCAACAGGTGCAACCACAGTGAAAGTGGCCTCACTTGCAATTAATCCAAACAAGCTACAGAACACCAGAACCAAACCACAGACAGGACAGAGGAGTTCTCAGGGGACGGACTGCTGGAGAGCTGCAGCCTCTTAAATCAGGAAGTTGGTTTTGATGGGGGCTTTTACTTAATTATTCATAACAACAGAAAACAGCTGAAATCTTCTGTAGCTACCTAGAAGATAGCCAGCTAGCTATTTTCAACACAGCTAACTGTGTAGCTCTGTGGGTAGCTGGTGTTATGAATCTATACATACAGTATATATAGATATAGATACATATATAGGCCTATCACTGTAACTAATTTTGTTGGACGATAAATTGCCCCATAAGTTATTATGATGAACCATAATATTGTTGTGAGACAATTTTCAAATGATATAATAATGGTATAAAATGCAAGAAAACATTCTGAAAGATCAATACACTTTACATTCTTATGGATCTTTAACACTGGAGGGCATTTTAAGTATCCAAAACAACAGAAACAGCAAATAAAATAAGTTATAAATGAAACTGAACTTCAAAAAATGGCTAGTTGAAACCAAAGCACCAAACTGGAGATTTTTTTTCATCATGTGATTAGTTCATTTACTACTCATTGCAACAGGTCTAGTCATAGCATTTCCCTTTTATCATAAGCGCTGGCAGCTGACCGGCTGTCAAGCCTTTCCTTTCAATACATTATTGTTTTATGTCAACAATGCGTGCATCGTGTACTTTCCAGTTTTTGACCAAAAACTGCCAATCAACAGTTCTAGAAAATGAGGAAATGGTGAACAATTGTTCATGTTTCAAATGCAAAGTTCCGGTGAATTAATGAAGTAGAGAAGTAGACTGTATTCAGAACTTATGAGTTGGTAGGAAAAACTGGGTGACTAAGATGCTACTGATACAGTAATGATTGCCTATAACTGTAAACCTGATGCTAGACTGTGCAGAGATCTTCATTTACGGTGAATGAATCAAGAAATTACCTAAATAGGATTGTTTGAGAGCACAATATGGCCAAGATGTCAAAATGTTACACATTATGCTCCACTCAGGCACACAGAGACCAATGTCATTGACGTCGTGTGTTATATTTGTGTAGCTTTGTCTGATATTCAAATTTGTGATAATCTAAAATATGTGACAAAAAAAAACTGTAGGTGGGAAAAAATACTTCTTTTTTTTTACACCACTGCATAGTTTTGATGTGATCATTTTTTTTTATAACATGTTGCATAAACAAACCCATTGGACCAAAAAAATAAAAAGTTGCTGTTTTGCATCAAATGTGCTGAATCAGAGCCATCTTGTAGCATGTACCGCTACAAGGCTTCCACAAATCTAAGGTAAATAAAAGAATAGTAAAGCACAAAATGTAACAATTACAGTGAAAGGACAAGCCACTTCCTGACACAGTTCACCCCACCCCCCTCTCTCCTCTGACCCCGGATGCGTAAGCGTGGGACCTGAGTTGTCTGTTGCAGGGCGGTAAAAAAAAAAAGAAAAAAAAAAAAAAGCCTGCTGAAGCGAGAGAGCACCGCAGCCGGTCGGACAAAAGCAGACTGCTTCATTAGCACCAAGCATCAAAAGGAGCGACCTGGTATAAAAGAACGAAGAGCTTTGTATTCTGAGTTCAACTGCTGACAAAGGAGAGGCAGACAAAGGAGATCTTCTTTAAGACATGACCACAATCTTAGAAACAATGGGCTACAAAACCCAAACAACTCTTGGATCCATGCACTTCACTGACACAGTACATTTAAGGTCAAGTTTGTTTTGCTAAAAACAGAGAATACAGTAGGGGATTATTCTCCCGTACAGGCTGGAGGACAATGTAAAGATCCACATACCACAGATTCCTATGACTCACAACGTGTAGACGGTGAGTTTGGCTCGGGAGAATCGCCTGTGCAGAACGAGTCAGCTGACTGCTCCTTTTTCTCATCTCAAGTTAAACTCACCAACCTTTAAAAGTCTTCAAGACTCAGAGCTGTTCTTATCGTTTTTTATCTGTTCATGTTGTTGGTGGTTTTAAGGAGGGTTTTATGTGACAGACCAACACAAAGTAGTGCAGAAGTAATTTAATTATGTAGTGGAAGAGGGAAAAAGTGAATCGCTTGCAAACTTTTCCTAAATGAAGGAAAAGGTGAATCTGCTCCACAGTGTCTTTTACAGCCTGCAGCAGTTTTTCCTTCTTTCTATCCATTAACTCTGAGAATGTTCCCCACAGCATGATGCAACCACTACCATAACTCATGGTGTAGTTGGGTGGTGCTGTCACTCTTCATGTTCCTGGTGTAATTTGACCAGAGAGCCTTGTTCCAAATGTTTGTTATCTTTCTCTGCAGAACTCATGGTCAACTGAAAATAAGCCTTCTTATGGTTTTCTTTGGATAATGGCTGACAGTCAGCGCTAAGAGATATTGGCCAACGGATTGTCCCACCTCATGAGTTGAAGAGCCCTCCATAAACATGTAGAATATTGTTTCATATCATAACCTTGCTTCAAACATCTCTGACCTCTGAAGACAATTCAGGGTTTGCCCCAGCGTATAATAAGCCTGGCGGGCCACCAGGCTTTACTTGTGCCAGGCAAAGCATTGCTTACTTATTTATTTATTTTTTTTATGTTTGCATTTTTAAGATTTTATAGTTGGCGTTCAGATAGCAATCTTCCATTAACACAAACTTATCAAGTGATATTTTATCAACTTTAAACATTTTTTAACTCAAAAACATGGCGGGCCGCTGGATGAATGAGAAGCTCTAGCATCCAAAACACCAGGCTGAGCAAGTTTTCTGGGGGAAACCTTGCAATTAGATGCACTGGAGTTTATTTATGGCTATCAGACAAAAGTGTCCTGACCCCAGAAGTATGCCATAATTTTCAAGGTGCTTTTTATAAATGTGTAGCTATGTATCTGTATTTTTCCCCTTCACAATGTTGCACTGCTTTTTGTTATTCTATCACATAAAATCCCAGTAAAATAAACTGAAACCTGTGGTCGTAGTGGAAATGCTATTGTTACTGGTATGTATATTCACAGAGTGAACTTGCTATGAAGGTAAATTTAAATATTTTCCTTTCCACTCAAGCAGCGCTTCAGATTTCCCTTGAACTGAAAACACCGTTCAGGTTTTGCTAACTTTGCAAAGCCAGTAATAGCTGCTTTCATCAGCTGCAGCTTGTTTATGTATAGGGTGTTGTTAAAAAGTGGAGCTTTTCCACTGGGCAACTCACCTCTTCCTGAATAAATACTTTCAGGCTTATCTACCATTAGTTTCCACAGCGGGTGTACGCAAATATTTGGCACCAGACAGCACAGATCTGTAGTTGAGGGGCCCTCTTGACGCCCATGCCAGATGAGAGATAAACCATTTCATAACACATTCTGCAAGCTGCCACCAAATCCATGTAGGGATTTATCCTCGTACTGCTGCTGCTGATCCAAACCGGCATTAAAAAAAAGTTTGAGGAACTACGTATAGAAAAAAGGCTTCGATTAAAAACAAACGTGTGCCTGTTGAACTCAAGGGTGCCACTTCCTTTTCCATCAACGTCACAGTTCGTTGAGAAAAACAGCACCAGTGAAGCGATTAACGTCTGCTGCACGTTGAACCCGGGCACCTCACAGAGCCACCGACACCCCAGGGGAAGCCCGTCGCCCCCTCGTCCGCCTCCCCGCAGGGTCCCTGGGGCCGTCGCTTGGGGCAAAGGTATCGCGATCGCTGAGCTGCCGCAACAATTTTTAGAAGGAAAACAAAGAAATCTCCATGACAGGAGGAGGGGGGGACAGGAAGCTGTAAAGGCCCCGGCATCGCCCTCGTCCTGCGCTCCACCCATCGCCAGTTTAGATTGGGTTAATCACAGGGGTTAAACCTGACGCCCTCCACCCACCCTGAGGTCACTGGCTTTTCTCCATCCGCCACCGCAGGGGATTCTTGGGGAGACGCAGCAGGCCACACATTTCTCTACGTATGTGTAAAGAAAAGGGACGCGGAATAAAACAAACAAATGGCCTGAAAACACGTTTGTTTTAATATGCGCAGTGCCTCATAATATTGCATAATTGTGGAGTTCATGTGTTTTCACCATTTTCTCATCTTAAAAATCTGGAAAGTGTGGCACGGCAATATTTATGTGCTATGTGTTTGCTTTTATCATATCATTTCATATTTGTCAAATTCATTGTCATCTTGATAAATTCCAATTAATGATGTTAAATAAAAAGCTAAACTGACTATTTCATTTTAATATTTTTGTATGGCCAGAGCATCAATAGATAACAGTAAATTCAAAAGTATGCTGCACACATTTTCCTAAAAAAAAAACCAGAGTAATAAATTGATTTTTTTTCAATCACAACTTAATTATTATCACGTTAGCACCATAAGATATTTCATAAAAATCAACAACCTTATCACCCACCTCAAGCCTTTACCATTATATTAAATTAAAAGTGCAAAAATCAAAATTAATCTATTTATCAACAACATTTCAGATGTGTAGCATATTTGAAGAAATAAAAATTCAGTTTTTGGTTAAAATGCAAAAGACTGTTGCAGTAAAAGAAAAAAAGTACAATCCCAATAAAATACATGCAGATTTATGGACGAAATGTGAAAAACGTTAAGCATATATGCAAGACGCTACACACGCCATCTGATCCCCTTTGTTTTCTCCAGCAGCGGTGCTCATGTTTTGCCGGCTTGGAGATGTTAACACATGGCCCTGTTTTCCATCCACTCACCAGGAAATGCATCATAGTTCATTGTGGGGGGACTTTAGTGTTTTTTTAACAGGGAAGTGCAAAAATAACTATCAGCCTGTGGTTCCTTAGCCTGCTGGGAGTGCCAAGATTCAGGAATGCAGAGACTGAAAGAAAGATGTGTTGATTGGATATTAAACAGACAGGCTGGGGGGGCTTTTGTTCTTGATTTAAAAACAAAAATCCCTTCCAGATTTATTCTTCTAATTAGTTTTTAAGGGCGTGTGAAACATGATTCAAGTTCAATTTTTTTTTTTGAAATACAGAGGAAAACATTCTATGAACTAAGAAAATGAAAAAAAAAAACCATGCAGTGGAGATGAGGAGTAAACCACAAAGCTACAAGGAAATAAAAGGAAGCCATGGGATTAAGAGCGGGGATCCCTTTTCCAAGCTTTAGCATCCGCTGAGGAAACTCTAGAAGACACGGACGCAGAGATATGAGCGCACAACTCAGGAATGGAGGATGTTTGACGTTGTTCCCAGCATCCCCCCCTTTCCCTGCCTCTTCCCCTCTGACACACTCCACAACGCTGATTGAGTTGTTTGCATCGCCTCCTGTTATTGCCAAGGGAACTTGGCAATAAGAGGACCAAAAAGAAGAAGAAAAAACTACATTTCCATCAGCCAGTTCACCTTTACATCCACAAAGGTGCAGATTCAGACAAGGAGGAGAAAGAAGCTGTAAGGGAGCCATAAGTCATAGCAGGAGAGGCGATCACGTTTTTCACATGGGGGTGCCAAACAATGGGGACTATATTTGCTTGAGGTTTCCCAAAGGCATTTCCTGACAGCTTTGAAATTACATCTCACTCGATTGCAAGAAGGTTGCGGGAAGCGCTGTGAGGCCAGAAACGTAAATTTGACTCACGGTTTGATTGCAGGCTTTAACTTGCCTCATCTTTGTTGCCCACCTTCCAACTTTCGTCTGCTGGTTCGTTTCTATCTCGTTATCGTTGCTGAGTAATTTCCTCACCAGGTGGGACAGTATTAAAAAAAAAAAAACAAGGATGTTTGTGCAGACATGTCAACTTGTCTGCCTTCCAGGTTTTTTCGGAGGGCAACAGGTTTTCCATACATGTGGAAACCGGATTTCATCAAGTCCTCCTCCCACCAACTCTGACCAGCTTCAGGAGAAAAGCATCTCAACAGCATGACGCTGGGGAATGTGTATCGTGTAGACATGATCGGTTTTTGCTACCAAAAAGCTAAATTCCAACAGATTTCTTCTGCTCTTTCATAAAAGCTGGACTTCTGAAGACGCCCTGTTCTCCCACCTGAGAAGTGAATCTCTGCAACTCCTCCAGATCTGCAATGAGCTGCTTCTTTATACTACCTGCTCGTTATTTTCCCAATCAAACCTCTGAGGTCTTCACACAGCTGAGATTAAAGCTAACAGATAAACTCTGTTTTCTGAAAGCTGCTGGGCGACTTTACTTTGAGGTCCCAAAGTAAATGGGGGTAAAAGCAAATACATGACACTTAACTATTTACAGTTTCAAAATCTGTACTCTGTCTACCTCTCATTTATGTCCTACTGTCATAATAAAATACCAAACATACAACCAAATATGTTAAAGTGTGAAAAAGTTGAATGTGGTGCGAATATTTTAACAAGATAACGACGATCCCTGATTTTCTAATTAGTCGATCATCAATCCAGATGCGCTCCTGTTAAAACCTCTGCGCTCAGCATCAGCATCACCAAAGCTCGTCCTCATAAATAAGTCTCAGCTCAGCTCCTCTCACACGATAAGAATCTCACCTTCCAGCCCGCAGAGCTGTTGCTGTCCCCCTTATCCTTGAAGTAGGGCACACTCTTCACCATCCAGTCGTAGATCTGAGACAGGGTCAGCCTCTTCTCGGGTGAGCTGTCTATGGCTTTGGTGATGAGGTCAGCGTAGGACATGTTGCCCCAGGCGTTGCGGCGGGACGAGCTGATCTTCCTCTGACCGGAGGCGCCCAAGGGTGGGACCCCTGAAGGAGACACCTGTTGCTGAGGCGGCAGCTGGGGGCCCGGCAGCTGCTGCTGCTGCTGCTGTTGCTGCTGCTGCTGCTGCTGCAGGTGATGATGATGGTGGTGGTGTTGATGGTGGTGAAAAACGTGGCAGTGCGCTTTATCCTCTGCGTATTCTTCATAGTTTTCTTCCAACAGGCCGAGGCTGCTGACGAACTCCGCATTTCCTCCGGGCTCCTGCTGCACTGACGGCGCCGGGGAGGACGTGTTGGACCCGGCGGGGTCGACGAGCTCCGGGCGGTGCAGGGGCCAGGTGCAGGACCGCGGGCGGGGCACGGGCTCAAAGTCCGGGTCGATGTCGACAGGCTGTACCTGTGGTGGGGGCGCCTCAGCCATGTCTGGGTCACACCGGTGCTGCCCTGCACATCAACGTTCACATAGAAAAGTACAGAAAAAAGGGAAACAAACAGGACTAACAAATTGAAAAGTGGATGCTGCGTCCACTGGCGGAATCCCAGAAGTAAATAAAAGTGTCCAGTTTATCCGATAAAGATGTTGTTCTGGCTTTTGACTGAAGTTCACACCTTCCTGCATCGGTACCTCTGAACTCTGCCGCTCTGTAGCCTGGCAGGGGAGTTTGGTGATGCCTTCACGGTCCGCCCCCAGGCTCGATATTTACAGCTCCGCGGCTTGAGATGCGTTCTTATGGCGATTGTTGACGAACCACGGACAAATCGGACCTTTGTTTTTAGACTGACATTTCCATGTGACATAGAAAATGTATTTGAACGACGCAATACTGCGGAGGTTTGGTCATTTCATTTTCAATGCGTTTCGAAATCTGAGCAATTTTGAGACGCATTTACAAACTTTTTAAAACTCTTGGAAATGTTAAGATTTATGAAGTTTTTTATTTCATTGAACAGAATAACACGATGATCTCTACAAAAATGTATTGCTGCATTAAAAACCAATGAAAAGACTCACATGACAAATATACACCGCTGTTCAGCTGCAGTGCCTTGCAGTGCACTGCGCCTTGCTATTTTTCCCTATTTTGCCACTTTACTCACAAAAATTTATTTACGTATTCTGACACAATGCATGAAACAATTGTAAAATGACTCTTCACAATCATTTTACTCTGATACCCCTAAATAAGGTTGTACAACCTTCAGAGCTCATCTGGCTCTGATAATAAAATCCCTGAATCTCAGTTTTAATCCAGGTGTTTATAAAGGTCACAGATGTTCGTCAGAGAACATTAGTGAACAAACAGCATCATGGAAACCCAGGAACATGGCAGAGAGGCCAATTAAAGTGGAATTTGGATCATTAAAAAAAAAATCTTAACTTTAGGAAATTTTTTTTTAACCCACCTTCTGAAATTTGTAAGACTATGAGTGAGACCAGTAATAAGAGAACCAACCATTATGCCCATTATAGCTCTGCAGGAATTACAGTGAGATCATGTCTCAGCTGACATTCATCATGCACCACAAAATGTGGTCTTTATCATCACAAAAAGAGGTCTGCTGTTTCACAAAAGTCACATAAACCATATCATAGAGCTGAAACATCAAACTGACTTCTGGTCAAACGAGAAATTAGGCCAACATACAAAACACTATGTGCAACAGAAAACTACCATCCCCACTGAGAAACATGGCAGGGACAGTATCATGCTGTGGGGATATTTTTCCTTTGCGAGGCCAAGGAAGTCGGTCAGAATTAATGGGAAACTGCTGGAGCTAAATTCAGGGCAATCGTTCACCACCCAGCAGGTAAAATCTGAACCATGGCTGGAACAACACAAAAGGTTTCATTAGTCTGCAAGGAACCAGTAATATCTTCATTCAGTGTTGAATGAGCCTCTAACATGACTGCACTTAAATCAAACAAACATGCATGAAAAAGCCTTTAAATTATTTCTGTCCATTTCAGTTGAATGTCAACAGCTGTACTTTTTGAAGAGGTAACGCAGTTTATTCACTATGGTAACAAAATAACAGCTTATGTCCGTATCAAGGGCTAATTGGAAAGATAAAAGAAAAAAAAATACTACATTGTAATGTCTTACTGAGATGAAAAGTTTGTTTTTTTAACATGGCACATTAAGAGACTACTGGTTTGTAGAAACAGCATCGCCTGTCAGTGTCACCATCTAGTGGCCGATAGCTGAGCACCGTCTTACATCACACACAAACAGAAATAAGGCGCTGGTGCCAACATCCTATCATGCCTATCACGCCGTTTGAGGAAACGTGAACAAACAGTGGAAATGGGGTCCTTTTAAACATCAACCTGTCATGCACCACTTTGTCAGACAATAGATTGAGTAAAGTGTTTTCAGTGCAGAAGGAATCTGTGAGGCATATTGTTGAGAGCTTGTTTAACTCTAAAAAGCACTTCCCGTACAAAGAATACAAGGTTCAAGGTCTAATAATGTTCTTACTGTAAACTGAGGCCCAGAGTACGGGCACACAGGTTTCAGGTTTGGACCGAAGATCTGGAAAAACATTATTAATCACGGTTGTAGGCGTTCGTGTGAACTTAGGCACTTAGAAAATACAAAAATATTTACCTCAGCGTATTCTTTCTTTCAAAGATCTGTGAAACTCCATTGCGGATGTCAGTCATTGCTGAGTACAACCCGTCATCGGACAGAGATTTGAAAAAAGTACCTCAAAATCTGTCGTCTTTCAATGGTGTCACTATTTTAAACTCTTTAATCTGTTGAACTCGTAAGTAGCATTAAACTCTAATGACTGGTTGCTGATCGGATCCTGCAAAACGACGATCGAAATTACATCCGTGAATCCACCACTGACTAGCTGAGAAGAACAAAATAAAGATCACTGGGCCTAGTCAAAGTCTGGTGACCTGCAAATACACCTTCAAAATATCTGAGCTGGAAGTGAGAAGTGGGACAAAACTTTGCTCAGACTGAAATCAGAGTTTGATAGATGGTTACAATTTAAAATTTCTTTAAAAAAAATATCAGGTCTGATATTTGACATTTTTGGGGGTGTAACTCATTTTTTCACAATAGTACTTCCTGGTGGAGATCAGTTAAAATCTCATGCTGTTATGGAAACTACCAGCACCAGTCAGCTAGAGTAAAATCTGGTTACCATGGAGACTGAACAAAGGCTGGTGGAAATACACTCCTATCCTTCCACAAAGAAAACACAATGTGGTTTCATGACATATTTTAATAGAATATGACGTGACAAATTTAACAAAATAAAAATAAAAATGAAGAAAAATTAAGCTATTTCAAAAGAAGCTGTCTGAGTCCACAGAAACTTCTATTCAGAGAAAAAACTTGAGACTTTTTGTTTAGAACTTGTGAATGTACACAAGTGCAAGGATGAACAAAGGCAGCAAAGCCCTGGTGAAAACAATGATGTCCCATTTTTCTACTTTATGTCCAGCAAAAGTCTTTAACCCTTTTGGGTTTAGTTAAGGTACACATCAGCTTCATTAAGAACCTCCTCCTTTTGATGAAAATAGTCTCTAAACCAGGAAATGTGCTCCTTCTTCTGCTCAACGGTCAAGTAGGGGTTTTTAGCCAGACCGGCCACGACCAGCTCCATGAAGTGACGCACGGGTCCCTGACGAGGGAAGCCGTCCTCTAAGTGTTTCTCTAAGAAGACGTGCTCATGGAACGGGACACTGGCTTCATCTTCAAGGCCTAACACAGAAAGAGATTACAGCATCATAGTGACTGGGAGACGATATTGTGTCCGTTTGGTCTTGTAAAAGATTTTTTTTTTTCTGATTTTGCCACTTTACAGCCACAAATTATAATTGGACATGAAAACTTAACACTCCTCTGGAAGCAAATGTTCTGCAAGCTTCTGTTGTTCTCATAATTTCCAGCTACAGTCAAAGTTTAAAGGGAGTTGAAACCATTTTTCCCCAGATTATTATTAAAAAGACATTTTGAAAATTAGCTCTCATTTTTGTTCCAACTCAAAGTTGTGTGCTTCTTTATGTTGGTTTGAATGCAGTTTGTGGTTGCAAAATGAAAAAAAATAAATAAATAAAATTAAGACGTACAAGTATTCTGTCACTCACCAATTTCATTGTTAATCGGGTACTGCCACAGTTTTCCCTCTTTGGTCCACTGGATCATTTCCTCAAACCCGTTACGTGGCATTTGGTTGGTTAACAGAGATAACTCATTGGCAAAATCTAAGTCCCACAGGGTCGGCTTAGCTGGAGATATGACACCGGTATTATGGTCAATAACAAAAAATGATTTCTTATTTGACAGCAAATGTATTACTACATCACAGCTCTTTCTATAACACTGAGTTGCAGCAGGACAGCTTATTGATTTGTCCAGCAAACGGTCAAATCTGGATACCCAAGCTGTTCTACTGCACGTAATTTCTATATTAGATGCACTAATGGTGTAAGAGATAAAAATAGCCAAATGTATATGAAAAGTTATTATTACCAAGTGCTGATTTATCTTCATGTTCATCAGTGGTTCGAGAGAAGATATTAAGTCTTTTCGCTTGGAAAATATTCCTCCTAGAAATAATATTTAATGAAAAAAACAAACAAACACACATGTTTACTTTATTTCTATTATTATTTAACTGACAGTGTTATGAATGTGCTTACCTTTTGTGGATGTTGGCCAGCTCACTGGTAATTCCTCTGTCGTGGACGAATCCTTGTCCATCATCGTCAAATCGGATCTGACTAGCAGACCAAGCATTCTGCCGACCAGACATCTTCCCCACTTTCATATCAGCTAAAAGAACTCTGAGGAAGCATTAGAACACAGTGCTTAGTAAATATAGGTAAATTAAGTCTCCTACCATTCTTTAAAATGCAAAGATTCATCAAAACTATCTACTGATAATGAAAGACTGACAGTGTTAAGAAACTGAGATGGAAACACTGTGAAAGGATTCATTGGAAAATAACTGACCGGCTTAAAGAATGTGAAGAGGAATATCAAAATAAACTTAGTGGAACACAAGAGGCAGTCAGATAGTGTTATTCTGATGCTATCAAACATTTCATTACTGTAGATGCACTGTTTTTGTTTTCATTTCACAAATTAAAAACAAAATGAAGCTGCTGGTCCCCATAACCCGCCCTCCCAGTTTCTGACTAAAGTTGTTCTTTCCTCTGGTTCTGCTGTCCATCCCTCCAAGGACAGCTACTGCTTTTGGCTGGCAGAGCCAGAGTTTACTTTGGTGGAAATATAAATAACTGTGGCTCAGCGAGCACTTGATGGAAAACACCCTGCGTGTGTGTGTGTGTGTGTGTGTGTGTGTGTGTGTGTGTGTGTGTGTGTGTGTGTGTGTGTGTGTGTGTGTGTGTGTGTGTGTTCAGCTGATGCACACTCAGACATTGCTTTTTGGGGAATTTAGAGCGCGCTCTCGTTAAGGATGAACTAACACATTACTGTTAAAAGCATGTATTAATGCGTCTATATGCAGGTAACATACCCAAGATTGTTGATGTTGCCATTTTTCTGAGCTTCTGTGAGAAGTTTGCGCTGCCTCAGCTGTTTCAGCAGCTCCGACTCCGCCTCACTGCGATTAGGAAGGGTGGAGGCTGCAGCAGATGCTGCTGCAACCAGATCAGGATCCAGTGATTCACTAAAAATACAAAATGGAAACAAAAACCTTAGAAAAATTTCCAAGAACTGCAGGTCGGTTTCCACAGGTTAAGTGAAATGACTGTGTAATGGGTAGATGGATTGTGTAATTACATCATCTTGTGAACTTGGAATGAAAACACTCAATATAGAAGCAAAATAAATGTAATATAATAAAATGAGCTTATAGTAATTTAACTTTTCCACATTTTATCACTACACAACCTTACGTCAATGTATTTTACTGAGACTGCATGTGCTAGACAAACACAATACAACTTGGGTCACGCCGAGTAGTTAGCCTTTCACATAAATCCCAACAACAATACATAAAAAGTTATGGCTGTAATGTGACAGAGACTTTAAAAGTTGACAGAATACGAATACTTCTGCAAGGTGCTAAAAATAACTCCAAGGTTTCCTACCTCTGAGCTGAAGCTTGCACTGTTTCCTTTTGAAACATACTCGATGTGTTCTTCATGACTGCTGCAGAAGATTCAAGACTTTGATTGGTCTTCAGGTTTTTGAGCCTTCTTTTACTGGTAACTTCAACCTTCATGGCTCCCAGGAGGTCCAAAAGACTCTCCTTCCTACTTTTAGCTCCATCACTGCTTTCTTGTGGTGGCTTTGACAAGACCTGTTCAACTTTAACATTGCTGTGCTGTTGCGTGCTATCTATATTATTTGCCTTCACCTCCTCTGTCTCCTCCTGTAGTTGGGTAATCTTTGCTTGAGTGTTTACATCTGTTGCCTCATCTTGATTAGAGGAGATTGCATTGTCTTTCTTTTCACAACATCTGACTGAACATGTGCTGAGAGGGTTTACTCCAACTCCAGTTAATACCCTGCGTGAGACGGGAAACAAAATTAACAATTTCAGAGAGTGAAAGGATAGCCGAATAATATTCAACGCTAAAAAGTGTCACGCAAGTACGCAATTTCACAAAACTACTGTGCAGCTAATTTGTCACCGTCTGTTTGGCAGATCCACTCGTGCTCAAGTTTTTATTTCTTGTCTGGTGAATATCCCCAACATTATGTTCTTTCCTCATGATCCAGGTACAAAATGTAGAAGTCTCTCTTGTAGCAAAACTCATTATGCTGCCACCTTCATATAAAATAGGCTAGCAAACTCTTTTTCCAAGGTCACCAAAAACAAACTGCTTTAAAACACCTATTTTAATCACTTCTACCACTAGAAACTAGACATTGTTGAAGTTAATAGTAAAAATTAAGTATATCTAATAACTGTAATTTTGTGATTTTGGACAGCAGCCTTTTTATACTTTTCAAAGTAAATTGAGGAAAGTCAATCGAACCACTGGGCTTTTAAACATTTTGCAAGTTACCAGGGAAACCACAGCCTGGCTAATATGTCAAATCAATAAGCCCCGCCCCATCCACACAGGTTATCCAAGCTAACAGCTAACATTATGCATTTACCATATGAAAAATAAATGTTAGGTTACGTAAGTTGTTGTGTGACACCATCACATTACAGCGAAGACTTGCAGTCATTTGTTACTAGCATTTATTGCGTTCATATTATTTCTTTGACAAACTAAACTCACCTAGAAACGTTGTCGTACTTGGCTGAAAACACACAGCCCTCGTAGACACAAAGTGAGTGGTTTCTTGTCGCACAAACAGTTCGAGATAAAAATCTGTACATGTTTGTTTCTCGCAATGTCCTTCCACGCTCCTTACCTTCTCCTCCGTTGCTACACAATAATGCTCCCCCTATGAACGTAGTAATAACAATAGTTCCGCTTGGAGAACGGGTTGTTCTGTAAAGGTTTTGCACGGGTTTTCATGGTAAAACTTATCAATTCTAATACTAGACCCTCAATATTATTTGTTTCTTGATATGTCTGCTCACTTTACGATTCAAAGTGCAATCTTTCTTATCGTATTTACTTTAAAACAGAGCGCCACTTACTGTAGCTGTCAGTTGTAATCTCGCGATCTCTGAACTGGAACGTGACTCAAAATGGCGATAGAACATAGCGCTAATTCATGAGCGGATGTTCCAGCTTGCAGTCTGTGATCAAGTCAGCCGTTAACAACCAGCGATGGATAAAACCAGAGAAGAAATAGCTTCGCGCCATTGTCATTTTTGCAATTTTTGATATCGTTTGTTTGTTTAAAATCCCGAGTGAACTCGAACGGGAAAGGAAAACTTCACAGGTAATAATGTCAACGGTAGCTACGCTATTAGCATGGAAGCTAACAGGCATATTTTAAGCGCAAGTATTAGTTCATTTAAAAGTCGCCATGAGCTCTAAAGCTAGGACAATTCGTTTTCGTGTGAAAAAAATTGAAGGACTTTACTGCAAGCTTATGTTTGGCGGAACTTGTGTGTTACTCCGTCAGAGCGCCTGACCCGCTCAATATGAAGCGCACTAGTGTTTACATATACTAGTAAATTTAAGATAACCACCAAGAGAAAAAAATGCTTTTAGTTTAATCTTATTTTATCTCTTGCTAAATACCATTTAAAGACGCAATTGAGTGTTTGTAGCTTTGATAGTAAAACGACTGGTGAAATCGTGTTAAATTATTTCTTCCTTGCTGGAATGAAAGTGTCATCCAGCTTTGAAATAGCGCGGATATCTTATGGAAATATGTGCTTTTTCTGTTCTTTGAATATGGCCTTCTTAATTTTCTTTCTTTGGACACCCTGCAAGGTTGCATGTGTAGCACTAATTTGCGTATATAGCTGTACTGTGCAAACACAATCCCAATAATTCAGTTAAAAAACGTTTATAACAAATAAAAGATATATATTTTTTATTAAGTATTCATTTTTCAATTTTATTCTGCCAGTCATAATTCACAATCAACAAGTGGATTTCATAAATTACAAAAAAGAAAACGTTTATTTCAGTTAATCAGTTAAAACTTACGTATATGTATTACACAAAGTGAAAAAGACCCAAAAAGCAGAAAATTTCATAATTACACGTGAGCAAAAAAAACCCTAAATATGGAAATGTTACAATGTGATTTGTGCTTTTTCTCGGCTAGAAGTCATAGCCATCTAGATCAATAGAAACAGATTTTTTTAATATAATGCTTTGTGTAATATGAGTGTATAAATATTAGTTTATATGTATAATAATGTATAATAATGTATAATATGCGCTTTACTTTCTTCCATCCATTTTGGGATGGTAGTCTAGTGAAATTAATACCCTTAATCAAACTATAACGACTAAATACTGCGAGTAGATATTGAGTTGCATATACACATTTCCTTTCAATAGACAATGAGTAAAGGCAGTGAAATTGTCGCAGCAGATGTAAAACTTGCTCCTGGTAAGAACTGACACTGGATCACTGTACAACACTCCATTTCGGATAAACAAATAAAATATACAAAATGGCGAAGGGCCAGAATTACCTGCACACAATGCTTTACAGCATTGTGGTTGTCTCAAAGTTTCATTGTGCTTTTTAATGGTGTGTTGATGAAAAGGAAACAGTTTCTGGTAATGCTTCTTAAGGGGTAATTCTGCACCTGTCTCACTTTATTCTTGTTTTTATTCTTGTTTCTTACCTTTGGAAAGCACAAGACATTTTCCTGTCTCATATTTTTTTCTGTTGGTTTTTACCATGTTTTTATTGTAATGTATATAATCATACAAAGTGGCCTTACAGCTAATTATGTGGCTCTGTCATTTTTTGACAAACATTAAGAAGAAATAATATTTTATGGTTATTATTTTTCCTCTTGTTCATTCTGTAGCAATGTACTTTTGTAGCTTTTGTCATTTTGTGACCAACTTTCTAAGGTCCAACAAGAAAAAAAGAGTCTTTTGCCAAGGAACGTTCTGAACCAAGCATGAAACAATTTTTAGCTGTTAGGGAACATTTTGTACCTGCTTTGATGTTTAAAAAAAAAAAAAATGGTTTGAACTCTGTGGGCTGTTGATAAATATCGCTATGACTCCTGAAAATGTCCAGTAGCCAGAGGCTGATTAGTCATTTTGGTTTGATTAGGTGTCAAAATCTGTCAAACTGCATTAGTGTCAGTTGACACTAATGAAGGATCAGACCCAAAGTGAAAGGCAATACACTGTTTACACAACGTCTTAAAAATAAACTGGAAAATATTCATTAGCCCATAATGTTAGTGGAAAAAAAACACTAATATTAGTGGGCTGATGTCCTGCTTTGTTTCGCAGTCATGGCGGAGGAACGTCGGCAGAAGCAATGTTCGGTCAGCCTGCCCACAGAGTCCATGAAGGCCATGGCCGAGTCAGTGGGAGTGGGGCAGCTACAGGAGGAAAGCTGTGTGGCCCTTAGCGAAGAGGTCAGCTACAGAATCAAAGAAATTGCACAGGTAATTAATTAAAGCTATTTTTGTTTTTCCTTTTTAGTCTGTTGTGAGTCTGAGATTAAAATCTCAAATATCTTAGTGATGATACGTTTTCTTCTTCTTCTCCACAGGATGCGCTAAAGTTCATGCATCACGGGAAGAGACGCAAACTAACCACCAGTGACATAGACAATGCCCTGAAACTAAAAAACGTGGAGGTACGGGGTGTTTTAGAAGTGAAGCAGGACAGATTTGCTGTTTCATGTTTGCATTTTATTGATATTTTTCATGTGACTCTCTGTGTTAGCCCCTGTACGGGTTCCAGTCGCAGGAGTTTATTCCTTTCCGCTTTGCGAGTGGCGGTGGAAGAGAACTTCATTTCTACGAGGAGAAGGAGGTCGACCTCAGCGACATTATAAATACACCTCTTCCGAGGGTTCCTTTAGATGTTTCTCTCAAAGGTACACAAATGATCAAGATTACTAGTTGGCTTTCTCTGCTTTAGGTGTTTTGAGTGGCTTATGAATAAGTTTGCATTTGATCTTCGTTTCCTAACAGCACACTGGTTAAGTATCGAAGGAGTTCAGCCGTCAATTCCAGAAAACCCACCGCCAGGTCAGTCAGGTTTAACATTTATTTCCAGTATCTTAAAACCGGAAATTATGATTTTGTTTTTGTCTTCAAAGAGAACTTGGGTAGAACTGTTGTTCCTCTCCTTTTCAGCATCAAAAGAGCAACAGAAAGCTGAATCAACAGAACCGCTCAAAGTGGTCAAGCCTGGTCAGGAGGAGAAAGGTGCAATTCAAGGCAAAGGTCAGAACACACCAGCTCCTGATAACAAAGGTCAGTATTGCTCCTTTTGTTTTGGAGGAACTTCTTGAATAATATTTTTGTGCGCTTCCCTGTTTCATATGATTATTCCACACATTTATCACCATTTCTACACTGAATTGTTCTGTTTTTTAATGATTTCTCTGAGGAAGAATGCGTGATCTAAAGGTTTTGTCCTTTTCACAGGAAAGGAGAAGGGTCTGATCAGGCTGAAACCACGCAGCACCCACGAGCTTTCTGTAGAGCAGCAACTCTACTACAAGGAAATCACAGAGGCGTGTGTTGGCTCCTGCGAAGCAAAACGAGCCGTAAGTTTTACTGGTTTTTCACAATCCAGGGGCAATAAATTATTATTTTAATTCAAGAGTTCCCCGAGAAAACTTGCTAATCACCCTGGTTGGATCCTCGAGCAGTCATTCGCCCAGCAGCCCGTTGTGTTCTTGAGTTAAAAAGTGTTTAAAGTTGACAGGAAATTTAAAAATATCACTTGATGACTATGTGTTATTTAAAGATTGAAGATTAATACCTCAACACCAACTATAAAGTCTTAAAACATGCAAACATTTTAAAAAGGCTTAAGTAAATAAGCAATGTTTAGCCTGGTGGGGGCACAAGTAAAGTCTGGTGGCCCGCCAGGCTTATAATACATTGACTATTAATTACTGTAAATGCCAACTCATATCTTTCACACCTCTGTTGTTGTGGGTAAGCCTCTTTTTTTTTCTTCTCACAGGAAGCATTACAGAGTATTGCTACCGATCCTGGACTCTATCAGATGCTCCCAAGATTCAGCACATTCATTTCTGAAGGAGTAAGCATGTCTCCACACTGTTTCACATTTTCTGAATAGAGATGAACTAGTAAGTCATTTCTAAGTTCTGATTTCTGCTGCTTTTTGTGATGTAAGACACAATGAAGGAAAAAGAAGCTTTAGAATATTTGATAAAAATGGAAATCTTTAATCCAACAGACAAGAAGGTATTACAAGACTCTGAATGTAACCATCAAATCAAATGTGTGTAACATTTGTATCTGATTTTTCTGATGCACGTTTTGGAGGTTAACAAAGCAAATGTGGTTTGATGTGTTTGTAGAGGAAATAACGGAGCTTTTTAGGTTCGGTGTAAAACTGCCATGTTTTTGTTTATCGTTTTGCCAGTGAGATTGTTGCCTCTCTAGTTCCATAACATTTTACATCAGATATAACGCCCACACATATCTTTGCTGACTTCAATCTCTCTCCAAAGGTTCGCGTAAATGTGGTGCAAAACAACTTGGCTCTACTGATTTATCTCATGCGGATGGTCAAAGCTCTAATGGACAACCCCACTTTGTATCTGGAAAAATATGTGAGTATAGAAAACATACAAAATATAACATGAATAACTTAAGAGAAATGGTTATTTTTTAGATACAGAGCGATGCATTGTGTTGTTGTTTTTAGCTGCATGAGCTGATCCCGGCGGTGGTCACCTGCATTGTGAGTAAGCAGCTCTGTTTACGGCCCGACGTCGACAACCACTGGGCTCTGCGAGACTTTGCGGCTCGTCTGATGGCCCAGAGCTGTAAAACGTTCAGCACAACCACCAATAACATCCAGTCCCGTATTACCAAAACTCTCACAAAGGTGACTTTTCTGCTTCAACTTCATTTCTTTATTTTTTTCTCTGACAGAAATTATGTTTTTTGCAAGAACCTACTCTTTAAGAAGAGTAGGTTTTTGACAGTCAGTTAAACAAATGGGTGAAGCAAACACTCCTCTTCATATTTTCCAGTTGTACCATGATTGATATCTTTTTTTTGGCTCTGAACTTTTCTCACGTTAAACCGATTTTCTGATTTTTGTATTTTTTTTTTTCTGTTTGTTTTCATGCTTCAGAGTTTGTTGGATGACAAAACCCAGTGGACGACGCGATACGGCTCCATCGCAGGGCTTGCTGAACTGGGAGCTGATGTAAGTGGGATCTAATTTCCTTATTTATCAAACTATATAAAAATAGAATTGAAATATTTTTAAAAAATATTTTTAAAATCCTTTTTTCAGGAATTTTGTTTCAATATTTTATTCATTTTATTTGCAGTTTGTTCAGTCTTCAAGATGTGCAGATTGTAGATTTTTATTTAGATGATGTAAGGAATGTTATAAATGCTTAAAGTTACCTTCTTGTCTGTCTAAATAAAACTTGAGCTCATTTTTTCCTGCCTTCTGTCACTACTCACTTTTTTTTTGCTTCTCTAGGTGATAAAGACTCTGATCCTTCCTCGGCTCGCTGTAGAGGGCGGTCGCATCAAAGCAGTGATGGACGGGCCTGTAGTGTCCAACATCGACAGGATAGGAGCTGAACACGTTCAGAGCCTCCTTCTGGTAAAGAACGTCTTTCTTTTCCGTTTGCTCCATAACGTATTTCCATACGCTGAAAACATAACACGACGTCTACACGTTTGATTTGAAAGCTGTGCTCATGAGTTTTTGTTATTTTTCAAAGAAACATTGCGCCAGCGTCATCGCCAAAATACGTCCTCAGCCGGACAACGTGGAGCAATACCGGACGGACTACGGCTACCTCGGGCCCATGCTGTGTTCTCATGTAATGAAGGCCAGAACTCAAGCAGCGCTGCAAGCTCAGCAAGTCAACCGGACCACCTTAACAATCACACAGGTGAGAAAAACACAAATGGAGGTGAATCGATTTCCGCACCGATTGGACATTAGTAAATAAAGCTAGTGGCAATAATCTAATTTAGATTTACACTCAGAATCCATTACGATGAGACGTCCTAACAGTCGCATGCTGTTCATTCATATGTGATGAAATGTTCTTGCAGCCTCGTTCCACGCTTTCAGTCTCACAAAGTGGGTTGAGTGGATCAGGTGGGCCTCGCACTCCCAGCATCATCAAGGTCCCGAGCTCCCTCACCCTCATGTCTCCAAGACCCGGTACTCCATCTCAGCCGTCGCCACCGGCGACAAAGTACATCGTGATGGGAACCAGTGCGGGAGCTGCCTCAACCCAGCAGGTAATCATTTTTTCAGTTTTAGTTTAGGGAGAGTACCAATAATCAGGAACTCTGTTCTGATTTAAAGTTTTTCCATTTTTCCTGGTGTCTCTCTGTAAATAGGATTTCTCTAATCATTTCTCAGCTGATCCATCATTCCTCTGTCTGTCTGTCCACCCTCCATCGTTCTGGGTTTTAATCTGGCCACTGATCTTTTTACACGTCCGTCCATTTGTCCATTCATCTGTCTGTTTATCCATTTCTTTTCTTTACAGTCTGTGGTTTTTCCATTCCTGTCAAAAGTCTATTTTTTGGTTAAATTTGGACCAAAAACTGACAGAACTATTGAACTTTAAAATAAAAAATGTGCTGGAAGCCTGACATAAATGCTCCAACAAAACTTTTACTAACTAACTTATGTTGTACTCCTCTACTTTAAAATCAGTTACCACTACGCTGCAGTAAACTGTTCTTTTGGCCTTTCGTTTAGGTCATCACCCTTAGCTCCTCCCAGTCAGCCTCACCAGTAACCAGCACTGTTCCCAGTGCAACTTCCACACTGCAGCCCTTGGTCAAACTGGAGCCCGGCAGCGGTTCTGGACTCACGGCTCCCCGGCCAATGCAGAAGTACATAGTCGTATCTCTTCCCTCGTCTGCCTCCTCCCTGGAGACCAAGAGCTCTGTCCTTCCATCCTCCATTTCCTCGACTCAAGTCGACGGAGGGATCAAGCTGGAGCGCTCCGATTCCCCTGCAGCAAGCACCCAGTCCCCACACTGACGTGTTCTGGTGAAGAAGAGTCTTCTCATCGGGTTTTTCTCGACCAAACCTAAAGGGGTCGACTTTGGAGCGATGTGAAGAGAATTATGTGAACTCTTGACTGATGAGAGCAAACATGGCCAGACTTTGTAAATATCTTAATGCTCAGTGAAAGCTGATGAGTCTGTGAAATCATCAGCTTTTCAGCTTATATTCTAACTGATTTCATGTCTTTTTTTACCCTAAAATAAATTTGATTTTGTATTAAATCTTGTGTGTTGTGTTTGTAGAATTATGGCTACGTAATAACTTTGTTGTATGAAACATAACAGAAAGAAAAAAAAGAGCGTTTTGGCTGTCCAATGAAGCAAGAGGTAAATAAGATTCATGATAAGATTCAAAGCAATCATTGTTGGAAGAAGGAATGAAAAAAGATTCAAATAGTAAAACAAGGAAATACCACTTTGGCTAAATATGACATTATTTACAAATTTCCATCATTGTTGAATTAATTGACTTTTGCTGAAACTTACAAAGACTAAACGTTTTCTACTTTAGGTTGCTGGAAGGTCCCAATCAACTTTCCATTGACAAAAAACCAGATTATTGAAACCTTTTTCTATTTTAAACTAGAAAACTGAGACTCAAGTCTTAAGTTTCTATCTCATGCAACAAAGAGTGAAAGTTGAAGAGGCATTTAGGCACAAATTGTTCTTTCAACAAGCATTTTGTCTTGAGTTAATGTTTTCAATTTTTTTTTGTCCTTTAAGTTGTTACTATTTAAACTTAACTAAACTTCTAAAAACTACTATTACTTGGCTACCTACATACATTACTATAATATGTTTCTTATGGTTCGGTGTCCCTTAAACCTAAAGATAACCTATAGATATATTTGTAAAATGTCATACAGTTTTAAGGCAGTTCTAAATATTAAGGAATCATGTCCAAATTTCTGAATTTGCTTAAAAGAAATCACTCTTATTTTTGGCATTTGCGAATTTAAGTAATTTTATTAAGCATAACAGATTCATTGCAGGGAAGTTTTAGTCTGATTTTTGCCAGAGAACATGACATAAAATGTTAATTTTCCTTTTTACACAGTTTGTAGTGAACGGCCATTTTATTTTGAAAGGACAGCCCTTCGTGTCGTGACTATTTCCTGTTTGCAACTCGAATGAATAGTTAGCATTTGTGATTAATTCAAATAGAAATATACCTATCTGCTGTTGTAATAATGAATTTCAGAGTGCGACCTTCAACAAAAGAAGACTGCAAAGACATATCGAGGATGATAATGGTGAGTTACACTTGAAACTCTTGCAAACCTGGACGTTTATTTGCTTGTGTTTTGTGTAGCAGTAGTTGCTTTTCAGTCATTTGTGGTCGGAAATGATTATATTTCTAAAATTGGCAGGAGCTGGCGGTGTATGAAAAAATGCCCGACCAGGTGGAGATCTCCCATAAAGGTAATACACTGAAAATAAGTTATGAGAATTAAAATATCTGCTTGCGGAGTCCAAATAAGACTTGTTGTGGATTTGCTAGTTTCCTGTCAAAGTTCAGACTTGCCTAATAAAACCAATGGTGCAGTTTTAAACATTTGCCAGCAGATGTCGCCAATTCACAGAACGTACGATAAGGTTTTATTTGCTTTATTTTTGAGAAAAACAGTAATTATATTCTCATTAAACATGTCATTATCCATGTGGAAAGTATGAATATCTGTGTAATGATATATGTAATGTAATGGTTTCTCATGAAGCGACCACAAGTTTTTGTTTTAAAGTTGTGGTTCAATATCTGCAAAGGCAAAAGTCAAGCAGGTGGAAAATACGTACACTGTGACGTTATGCATTAGAGAAACTTCAACCAAACATAGGTAATTATGTGTAAAGTGTAATCTAGTCAAAAAAGCACATGGTTTATTTATATCTTTACATATGTAAATGCAGTTTGTTTGGCCTGTGAAAAGATTAGGAATAAAAAGTGTAGTTTTGCTAATGTGTCCTTGTGTAAATTCAGAACTGGAGCGTGACGGTTTCTGCCAGAATCCCTTTTTCGAATGTCTTGTTGCAGAAGTTCCCGAGGAGCACAAATCTAAAGAAGGTAAATAAGCACCTGTTTTCCTGTCTTAGAGATAAATACAATGCATGCAGAGTACACCTTTCTAATTGTTCTTGGAGTCGTTTTTTATGTTTGTGGGTGTTCTTGTTGATTTTTTGTTTGAGTGTTTTGTATTCTTTTGTTAGGATTTACCGTCGTGGGATATGCTCTGTACTTTTACACCTATAGTACGTGGAGAGGACGATCAGTATATCTGGAAGACTTGTACGTGATGCCAGAGTTCAGAGGTACAAAATGTGTTCTCCTAAAAATGTTTGTATTGTCTTAAAAATGTTGTTTTAGTTATCATCTTTGTAATGTTCTTATGTGTTTTTGAAATTCTTTTGCTACAGAAAATGGCATTGGCAAGGGTTTATTGTGCAAAGTTGCTGAGGTATGTTTTACTGATGCATACAGATGACTGTGGACATGCTGCTGCAGCTTAGGAGAAAATGTATTTTTAACCTGACTGTCAGTATGTGCGCATATTAATAATGTTATACTGTGATCCAGTGCATGGTTAATCAGAGGAGTCTTGTGTTTACCCAGGTGGGGAGAAAGAAGGAGTGTGTGCGGCTGCAGCTGTCGGTGCTCGACTGGAACACACCAACAAGAGACTTCTACGCTGCGAAAGGAGCTCAGGATCTCACAGTCAGTGAAGGCTGGCACTTCATACGCTTTGATGGACAGAACCTGGACGATTTAGCTAATGAAGCTCCTAAAGATTAAATGTATGAAAACAGCCATAAACTGTGCCCTTCTGTAATATTTTTTATCTAGGAATAAATTAAGGTATACCACCTTTAGTGTAAGTCTTCACATATTAGACTGCACACATTGACTTCATTAAGTAGCCAGTTCAACAGAGATTGTAATTAGCTCCTGCACTTCTGTCAAGAGACATTACACATTTCAGAAGCACAGTGGCTGGACCTTAATTTGGCTTCACATGTGAACAATGGTGTCCAAAGCTTCTTTTTGAAAAGAAGGTCAATCATTAGTGTGAAAGAGATCAATCCGGTAAGAAATGTAATGACAAACATGGAATCAATAATTTGCATTCGCTCATGTTCAGTCAATTTAAATACAATTGGAAATTTAATTTCAGGAACTCAATCTACAACGTGAGGCACATTATATAATTACACAGACTGATGTTTTCAAGTCTGTTATTTCTGTTATTTATGGTGAATCTCAATTAAGATTTCAGTTTAACAGACCAATAAAAACATTTCAATATAAAAATGTGGTCTTAGCTAAAAGTATGTTATATTTTTAACTAAGTGCTTAAATGCTGCTGATTTCAAACGGTGCTCTTAGTCTGACTCATTGGACACATATTATAATTCATGAAATATGACTGTATAATGTGTAATGTATATACATAAGAAATTTATTATGCAGCTTTCAAAGCCTAATTCATAAATATCTCCTACAACCTTCACAAACAGGAGAATTACATCAATGTAAGGTACAATGTTATACAGTTATATTCTATTTATTATTAAACTTGTAATCCTACATAATTACAGCATTCATCATCCTCTTTATTTCATTTCTGTTTGAGATTGATATGTGCTGGTTTTTTAATATGAAGTGAACTGAATTAAAAAGAAAACATAACAGAGCTGCGCTACCAACGTTTGGCCACTAGGTGTCACCAAAGACGATTTTTGAAAACTATTCGATAGAAACGCAAAATGCGACACCATTTGTGTGGACGACGGGGTGGTGTACAACAACAGGAAAATCTGCTATTTTGGGGTGTTTTTTTGAGAATTATCTAAGTCAATAGTCAATCTTCTGAATGAGAGCTTATTGGGGAACAGTTGGACTGACTGGCTGATATTCACACCATTCTCAGCAAAAACTATCTGAGTCACTTTTCTTTAAATAATAAAGCAGTTTGATTTGTTACTAGACAAGTGAGAATGTCTGGTAACATTTGGTGCTCTTTAATGACTGCACAGAAATCCGTACAGGAAATGTCTGTAAATAAATAGACATGTGGGAACCTTAAACAGCCAAGATTTTTCTCAGTTGGATTAAAGCATTAACAGTAACAAAAATCAAGACAAGCATCAGACGATGTAGGCAGTTTTGCTAAAAGTTCTTCCTGGTTGCATCTGAAAAAAAAGAAAATAAATAAATATATTTTTATTTGGAGCAACACTAACAACCAAGTTTAATAATAAGTTTCAGACCAAGAAGAGACGTTCTGTAATGTATTTCTACTGGCGTTCTAAGCACAGTTGAGCTGAACTGTGAAGCGTCTTCCATTTCCAAGGTTTCCATCTAAACCTTGATAGCAAACTGGTGTCCTTAACTTTTCATGGACTTGACTTTGAGACTGTTAATAATTTTCAAATTTTCTGCCCAGAAAAAAAAATCCCCATTCTGAGCACAAGGAAAAGTAGATTTCCACGTATTTCTGGAAATGTTCTAACCGATAGAGAAAGAAAATAGCTTCAGGGATGTTATGTTTTCTGGGGCTCTGCAGTGATTTTGTCTGGTTAAATAGAGGTTTTCAATTTTTTTTATTTGTTTTCAGCAACCCACAGCATGATGCAGCCACTAGTGGCTTTAGCAAGATAAGAAGTATTGGTTTTCTATGATACATACCCATTTAAATATATCTAAAAGGTCCTTCTGAACTTCTTATAATTAACATGGCATCAGGTTAACAGAGTCTTAACATCTCCGATGTAGGTTTTCCATAGGTCTTTTTTGTCCAAGTGGCATTGTTGTACTAATTTGTGACATCTTAAGATAGTTGTTTGCAATACACGGACACTCCACACTTGTCAAATTTTTATTTGTAAATAATTTTGAATAATAATTTTGCATCCTTTTCTGACCACTCAACAACTGTGCCCTACTTTGTGGCAGTTCACCAGAAAAAACATGTGATTTTGTTGTAACATGAAAAATGTAAATAAGTTTAAAACAGCATATCATGAATCTGGAGTTCAGGGTATTTCTTGTTATTAGGTTACAACTACAGTTCTCACCGGGACTCTATCATTAGTAAATATATGGCTGAAATGATCATAACTACCATAATGAAATAATCAAGTTTTTTACTAGCCCAACTAAATATGCGGCAGGTTTGACAAAACAGGTGCAATAAATGTTTTTTATACAATAAAGCACATTCAAATCTTCAGTGCAAAACAACTACATCATAATTAGAATGATCACACATTCTTAATTCAAATAATCTCATCGCCTGTGGTTGTATAAATAAATTGATAAATTTATAAATCTCTACTCAATCCGATTGCGCGAGTCATTGCAAATCTTTTGAGCACAGACAAGGAAAGGTAACCTGCAGTAACAGTTTATACATCACAAATCCTACTTTGCATCGATGGGAGTTAATATCTGACCAAATCCACAGCAAATCCACAAAATCAAATGACGTCAAATTATTCACACTGTCATTTCTTAGTATACTAAGTAAATTAAAGCCTTCATCGTTAGTTAAGGAAAAGGAAGGATCTGCTGATGTTGCCTCTCAGACATAAGCGTTCCTGCCATAGTTGCTCGGTGCCGTCTGAGACGTTGCCACTGTAGACACCATGTGTCTTCTGGAGGCTGGCTGGTATGGGTAGGACCTAAAAGAGAAAACGTGTTTCAGGAGAAAATATAAAATGTCAAGCTGATTGATGTAACGACAGACACTCACGTCTTTTCACTGGAAGAATTCAGCTTGCAAGTGCACAACAGGCAGGAGCCTCCACAGAGGGCGAGGACAGCAGACGACCAGCCGATGTAGAGGCCCTCTCCAATCTCATACCTGGAACATGATAATGTTTATCTCACATTTTCTTATCTCGTGCTTATGCCACGGTAAAGTGCATATAGCTATTGTTCTGTTGTGTAATGTTCAGATGAAATTACTTTGTCCCAGCGTAAAACTGGTCGAAGAACTGCTCGGTGATGTTGGCTGCATACCACGACACAGCAATCATGGTGCAAAGCCCTACAAAAAGACAAAGACTTGCTCACCTTAAGTAGGTGAAATACAGAGAAAAATACAAACATATGTGGCAAGTACATGGTTTTAAAAATGTAGTCCTGATACATAATAAAAATAGATGGCTTGGCATAAAGGCCAATGAAGGAACTGTGATAAAAATAGTATTTTATAACGGCTGTGTGTTGTTTGTGTAGTTGTGTAGAGTTGAACTGTGGCTTCGATCATTCGTAGCGACCTTTATATTCATAAACAAACCAATTTTTGACAATTTATTTAATCATCATTTCATATTTGTTTTATTCCTTTGGTAGCATTTTTGTGTGCAATTTTAATGAACAATATTAGTATTAAGTGACATCGTAGATAATAGAAATGTTTTTTTCAATCATTTTCTGCCAAAACCGTCACTACAATGCAGCATCCTGCAGGAATGGGCCCTTCGTCTGCCTCCATTTTAATTTCCAGTTTGATCTACAAATGTGGTTTTTAATCTTTACTCACTTTGAAAGGGCCCTCATGCCAAAAATACAACCAAAATGCTTTATTGTGTGTTTATTCTGCGCTTTAATGAACCGCTGCAGAATACCAAACTTCAAATTTGATCAATCTGTTTATTTTAGATTTTGAAACTGAAGTGGACAAAGGCAGCCCAGATTTCTCATAAAACTCTCCAACACCCTTTTTTTTTTTTTAAATCATCAAATATAACAATAAATGGAAAGAAATCAGAGGCTAGCTTCAGCATCATTAGCAAGTCGCAGTGGACGGTTATCGAAGCAACACTTGCTGCCCCCACTGGTTGGCACAACTAGTGCAACCAAAAATAACAAACTGGTAGGATACTTTTTTTTTTTTAGGATTTCCTCTTATGTTTAGGTCTCTGACCTTGAATTGTTGATGCTGTGACTTTTATTTCCACACTTTTCAGACTTTTGTTAATGCATAGTCGCCTGTGAACAGACGGTTCTGAAACCTGCAGAATAACCTTTTCAACAAATCATCCATTTACTGATAGCGTGTCTTCTGTACACAAAGGTTGGAGCGTTTGACATATTTACCTAACAAGGTGTATATTTGTGTAATTTGAGTTTAGTAACTCCACTTTTATTGTGGCGTTCAAGCTGTACCTTGCAGTATATAGAACACTCCTCCCATCGCCGCGGTCCGGCCTTTCAGAACATAGTTTTCTCCGCATACTTTGGTGCACTGCATCCCCACGAGGGTCGCTGCAAGGCCAAATGTCCCAAACACAATGGAGGCAATCATCAGGGCTCGGGAGGCCTGAATGTACCCTGTGTGAAAAGATAAAGTGAAGCATTAGTGATTTGCTTAGAAACCTACTTTCTCCATGTAAAATGGCGTCAAAAATGTTTGGGACACCATTTTACAAGTGTTTTTCATAGGAGTGTGCTTAAAAATTTGGCTTGTTCAGCTCATGAAAGTGTGTTATTTTCATGTAAGCTATTAAACAAAAATATTTGTTCATGTCTTGTTGATTGTTCGGCCACATTTTGATCGAAATGCTATGAGAACTCCTCTTGTTTTGGACGTTAGTTTCCATTGGTGACAGTAACGTTGACGAGGAAGGAGAGGAATGACTTTAGCCACATCATTCACTGTGACACAAGCTCTGCCAATGTTGTTGTGAACATCGCAGAGTTATGCAACAATACAACAACAGGTTTTAATAATATAAAAAAAAACCCACAACAAAAAATGCTTAATATAGTATCACTGTACTGTTAAAATGCTTTGTAATGTGTGTTTTTTCAAAACAGCCAACCAGGAACTTAATGCTCACAAATGTTTATCCGAGCTGTAAAATCTTTATTTCATATTTGCTAAAATATCTGATGCCGCATTATAATGTAGAGCCACGTGACCAGACAGTAAACCAGTAAACGATTTTATGTTCCCTTGGCGACTTCTGAAATCTTGATATACAGTTTTGTGAAGTGATACCTGAAGAGGTGAAGCCAACATGACTAATTGTCTTCGAAAGCATTTTAAAACTTTATGACTTTATTGAGTGTCTTTTCTTTTCTTTGCTGCTGCTGATGTTATTGCGTTACATACTTTGTTCTTTCACCTTATCATATCTTATATTCCATGTGTTTATGACATACTGCAGCCGCAACAGTAGAAAACTTCTGGCTACACAATGCTTCACACTGTTATGTAGATTAAGTCATACATTGACTAAAGTCACAGTCACACAAACGTTCTACAAATTAAACTATTTCTTCCTTAGACTATCCTGCCTTTACATATCTCTTCCCTCATGGTGTTTAGATTAGGTCTCCGTTATTTTATTACCATTTCCAAGCTCTTAATTTCTTGGTCAAGTTGAGAGTGAAATTCAAACACACCACATACCATTTAGCGCCAGCAAGGATGGGAAATCTCGGCAGTTGTGAACCCCTGTGGCGTCCGTTGCGCAGGACATCCACAGATTTTCATAGACGGTCGAGGTGGTAATAACGTTACCGTCCACTGTAGACTCTCTCCAGTATCGATTTGGAAGGGCCACACCAACCATGATCCACCCCAAAAAGCCCAAAAAGCAAGCAAAAGCTTCCACAATTGGATTCATTTTGTCCTCTTTCTTTTTCCTGGCTTGTCCGAAACGATCCGGTCAAAGGAAGGCGGATTACCAATTTTAACCGTCCAAGCTGTCTTGTTGCCCAAAGATCTATTGGCCACACGTCCACAGACCAGTTCCCTGTAAATCTTGCTCTAAAGTGCGACAAACCCCTATAAATTAATGATTAATTCCAAATTCCACACTTCAAATTTTCCTTTTTTATTATTCAGGTTTCTATTGAAAGGGTAAATGTTTACACAACTTCTAAGACAACAAAGCTCCACAGCCTTTCAATTTTCCTCACAAACATCAATTGACCTAACGCCATGTATTTCCCCTGGTCATTTGCTTCGGACGTTATGTCAACAATGTCCAGTGAGTTCTTGATGGGATTTATCAAGCTCCGACTTCTTGATACTCCCAGAGAGGAAAGGAATGATGAGAAAACGCTCAGCCCCCTTGAGGTTGGGGTTGGTCAATAAATATTGACCCCAAGATGACCAAGTTGGGACATGAGGATGTTTACTGTCTAACACCTCAAAAGGCACAATAAAAGTTTGAAAGACAGACTAACTTCCCTTTAAGACAAACTGTCTAGTCTTGTTCAGCTGCGCTAGACCAGACAACCTGCCAATCACCATGAAATTGAACATTTTTCTCTGTTCCAAAAGTTTCAACTTTAATCTCAAAAACAGTTTGACCTCAATGTCGTGTTGCTTAATGAACAACTCTAAATTTACAAAGAGTAGATGGCCACTAGTAACTACCTTAAATTATTTGGTCCTCAATCAGATCAAGATCAGTGTCCACAGAAATTATTTTACCAAAGTCGATGCATCCAAAAATATTCTTCTTATGAATTTGAGCTCTATGTTGCTTTCAAACAAGCCACACAAAGTTTATGGAGGAACTGGTGGAACTGCACGCTACAGAGCAGAAACATGCAGATTTAACAAGCTTTTCTTTTCTGGTTTCTGTTGCAAAAATCTCAGTAATCCTGAAATATGGTAAAACCTGCTTGCAAGAAACTTTTCAGTAAGATAATGGAGCTTCTTGTAAATAAGTACGTTCTCAATATTGATTAAAAAAGAACCTCTAGTTCCATTTACAGATTATTTCACTTATGGCAAAAATGTTTTATTATAAATTAAATAGTCTGCCAGTGGAACCAGTACATTTTCAAATCAATATTAATCTATTACTGACTTAAAAGAAGTTCTTGATTACTTTTACATTATTTTTGTCTCATTTCAGATGAAATACAATACTTGCAATGAAAACCAGGCAAAAAAATACTTAAGATTTAGTGATTTTGCATTGTACAGCGTATCACACAGGCATACAGTTAAATCTGACTGTACAGTTGTAGGGTTAATCAAGAAGTATGATTGATTTATGTAAAAAATCATAGCCAAATCTTGACTTTTCTCAATATCTGATTGACTGAAAAGTGCCAGTCAGCTGTTTGACTTTGCTGAATCATCAGAAAAATGTTGACAAATAGAACAGTGTGCAAAAGTGATGAAAGCTCAGATTTGGTTTCTTTACACGACTATCTCACACTGCATATTTTACAGTTTGCAAATACACATGTATGCCTGGCATTCTACATGGATTTTACTTTTCTGCCGTGTAACATTTTGGCAGCAGATGAACCTTTCAGTCAGCGTCGTCTTTGCGTTACCTGGGAGAGCAAAGAGGGAAGGAAACTCCCGACAGTCGGAGACCCCCGTCGAATCGCTTGCACAAGACATCCACAGGTTCTCATAGACGGTAGAAGTTAAAATTACGCTCCCATCTTGGGTCGATTCTTTCCAATACTGATCCTCCAGTGAAACGTAAACTAGTATCCAACTGCCAAAACCCAGGAAAAGTGCTATAACCTCCATAAAATCCTGCATCTTGGAGATAGTTTCCTATTAATTATTAAAGGTTATAGGTCCTGCGTCTGCCAGGAGCTCTTTTCGCTACATCTGTGCCTGATATTCATTTAGGGAGTGTGAGAACTGACTCAAGATTTTTTTTTTTCTTTTTTTCTTCCACGTGCAGCCAAACCTGGAAATTTGAGCATTGATTTGTTGCTGCAGATGCTATACCCGCCCAAAATTGACGGCTTTTCACCCACAAGCACACACCTAGGAGCTTGACATGTAAGAAGGATTTTTTTGTGTTTGTGTATGTCTATGATAAACTTAAATTGATTTAAATTGAAGCACCAAACGTTTAGAAGTATTGCATTTTTAAAAATAGACTCTCTTACACTGCATTTGGTGACTAATTATTGATAATTACATTTTTGATAAGGAATACTGAGTTTATTGTAGAAAATGAGCTGCAGACAGAGTAAAGCTTGATTATTAAATGCTATTTTGATTATTAGTTTTTGTTTTAACTATAACTTGACTTGCTTTGTAACGCAAGTTTAATCTGAAGATTCTCACTTGTTTAATCAAATAATCTTCTTCTTCTGCCCTTTACCCTTTAGATGACTAATTTGGTAGCTAATTTGATGTTGAAATAACCTTAAAGGAGGTCATTTCATCATCCAAAAGCAAATACCAGCATATGTGGAAATACTAAACTGAGGACAGAGCAAACAGAGAGAGCTGATTGAAGTGTATAAGTGATATATTGAAGGAAGAAAGAGTTTTTCTTCTTTCTTTTTCTTTTTTTAACACCGGTTAACCATTGATAGGTTTTGCTGCAAGACAATAGACACATTGACTAAACCTTTAGTTTTTTTGTGTTTTTTTTTTGTTTTTTTACTTTGCGTTTTTCCGGTTAAAACTTGACCGTGACTCGCCTCTTCTGACACCCTCTCATAATTCATCTTTCTTGACTATCAAACATATCAAAACTCTTCAGCTTTATTTCTACCAACGTGACTGCTTAAAGGGAGCTAAGATGTTTATCTGCTGGATCCACTTAGACAAATCTTCGTTTAGTATAAACTTTAAACTCTTTATTTATAGTCTGTATCTTATCGCAGATGAGTTCTTAAAAAAAAAAGCGGTTCAAAGTGCTTTGTCGTACAGTACTCCCAGTGTGAAACAGGTATTCAGTTTGGCTCCTAATCATTAGCCTGTTAATGTTTTATTTTGTTATCCCTCCCTTCTGTCATCTGAATTATTTATGCACTCATGTCCGCACTGACCTCCTCAATTTTAAAACCTGGCACCCTTGGGTGGGGGTTGCCAGGTTTACATACATTTTACTTATTATTATTACATAGATACTGTTCAGGTCAGTTGAAAGGCAAAAAAGATATAAAATTGTTTTAATGAACTGTATTTCACCACACACACACACACACACACACACCACACACACAGGCAAGCCGACTTTCTCACTATTCTGTTTATTTCACCAGGAAACTGCAAGAAAGCAGGTGTTCATGCAACTTTTGTGGGGAACCTTTTCTGTTCCCGTGGATAAACTCCACCCACACTGAGTGGACACTCAGCAGAAGTGGGAGGAAAACATAAATACTCTCTGTATGACTCATTTGTCTTGAGTTTAGTCAGCAGTATAAAGATCACCCATTGATAAAAAAAAATAAAATAAAAAAAATAAATTTAAAACAAAAAAATTAGTCAAAAGATCAATTTCAAGGAAATTATTGTTTTTTTTTTGTGTCTTGGTTTTTTTTCAGTGGACATAAAAAAAATAAATAAATCAAATTCCATATTTTATGTCTAAATGAGAAAATGAATATCGGAGTTAATAATCAGATACAAAAATGTTTTGGTTTCTGACACTATTGCATAATTAATCACTCCCTGGTCACAGTGACCTACAAACATTATTAATATCCCTGAGAAACAAACATCACAGGAGGTTTAATCGCTTTTAGGTTCTTTCTTCTTTGCTGATGTCAGTGACATGAGTTATTGCTCATAGTTACTGTATGAAATGTGTCAGGTAACAAGGTGTGTGTGTGTAGGTGTGTGTGTGTAGGTGTGTGTGTGTGTGTGTGTGGGTGTGTGTGTGTGCGTGTGTGTAGGTGTGTGTGTGTGTGTGCGTGCATGTGTGTGTGTGTGTTTGTGTGTTTGTCTAATATGTAAAAACAAGCATCAGACATAAATACAAGCGGCTCAGCTGCCTGTGTGAAGCTCTGAGTTCAAATTGCTGAGTCATATCCATATACTGCATGTGACACGGTCTTTATTTGTAATTATCGTGTCTGCGATGCGATGACTCAGTCTCTCATAATCTAAGCTGATAAAGGCGTTCGGCTGACTCCCAGATTTTTATTTATTTATTTTTTACATTACTGACTCGTATGAAACGTCACAGTGAGAATCTTAAAAGTGCCTCCCTTTCAACCAACCACCTGCCTTTGACATCAAATATTACCTAATTAAAAAACAATCCTCCCACTGAAACCAGCACTGTTCTTTAATCTGAAGCAGATTATTCTTTTATTGTGGTCATTAAAGATTTTGCATTACCTGTTCATGCTGTGAAATTAAAGGGTAAGATAAAATGACAACAAACGACTACGAATTCACATGTTCTCCATCTCCAGGAACCACTTACTGCACATCGGGTGCATTGTAACCCGAAGTGAGCAGTGCTGACTTCTTGACTGCTGCATTTCCGACGTCTTCATTGATAGTCTCAATGAAAAGGTTTTGCTTTCCTTGTGTTTTACGATTTAGTATTTTGGGACTTTCCAGAGTTTCCAGAGTTTTAGAAGTTTGGGTTTTGAAGAAGGAAAGCGTTTGCTGAATACTTAGATTTATGAGTCAGTTATGTGCTCAGTACACTCAGCTAAAACGGATCAGTCACTGTCGCCTTTGAGTCACTCTAATGGATCGGTATTTGCAGAGTGAGTTTCGGTGTGGTCAGTGCTTCAGTTCGGGTCTGTGTTAAATAGTTTACATATTCAGCCTTTTGTTGTGAACAGCTGGTCTGAACTGGGTTTATAATATGCATCTGAGAAATGTTCTGGTAATTTGTGGTAATGATAAATATCCACATATATGCATTTTTCACATCCCGGTTCGATATAATGTTTGCACTTTCTGTGCAAATCTCAACATCTTGTGTAAAATTTAAGACTGAGATGGATCTAAAGAGCGTTAAACCTTTTCAGCTGTCCAGGTTTAGCTTGAATTACTGTTTGGAATAATGTCATACATTATGAAAGGAAGTATAATGATTTTTAATGTGGTACTTTAGTCTCTAATTATTTCCTAAATAGTTAGAAAATAACTTTTTCTCAGTTGGATTGTATTCCAGTGTTGCTAAACCTGATTTATTCCCTCCTATTCCCTTAAATAAAAGGGAATAATAAAGATACTTCTGAGGAACATCTGCTTTAGCACATTGAAACGAAGAAGTTTTACTTCTTATTATTTGTCTAACGTGATTTAAAGAGACCATTATATGCTGATTCTGCATTAAACTGGCTTCATGAGGCCAGTCCACGTCTTGCACGTTGTCTGGCTAATGAGAGCTTGCGAACCACACCTTCATGTTGTAATTCAGTGTTTGCTTGTCTGCGTTTGAATGAGTGCAAGGCGTTGAAAAATGAAGGTCACTTCAAGGCTTTGTGGGGTCAGAAGGAAAGCATTGATCTGGATAGGAATGTCACAGGTTGTTCCTGGAAGCCCAGTTGTGAAAATCATAATGAGCTTTCAGGTGACGATGGGGACTCCTGAAAATCGTTTCTCTGTTTTTCAGACTTTATGCAACTAACTTTTTATGCAGCTCACTTCTCCCCCCTAATGCTTTCTTGTCTACTTTTGCAACAACCGATACGTCTGGTTGTTTAGCCGTCTGACCACTTTGAGTTGTGCATTTGAGATTTGCTAAAAGGTGTTTAGGAAAAATCTTTTTCGTTTTGGGAGAGAGCGATACACTGAATCAATCAGAGAAATGCACATTTGTCTTTAGGTATTTTATTAAGGAGATCAGAGTAAATAAGAAAAGGAAGAAGAAGTGAAGATTAACACACAAAATTCTCCTTTTATGTCCTATCAGTCACGTACTCGGTGCCTTCCACCATCTCTCTCCTGCAGGGAGTTTCTCTAAGCTTCTCTGGTTAATTGGTACCTCTGACCCTAAACCAAACCTGGTTCAAATGAGTTTCTGTTACAGAGAAGAAAAAACATCTCCACTGAAAACTCCGTTATCTGTTCCATAATATGACTCTTTCGCAGAAACCTTCATTATCAGTTCATTCTTCCCAGTAAATAAGCAAAAGTTTTATTTTCCGAGGCATTTCCTCCCTTTTGATTCATTTAGAATCACCTTAAAAACCTTTTGCTCTAGACAAAACAAATACCTGACTGTGAACGTAAGTAAGAAAAACTTGTTGCGTAAAATTTAAAAGTAACAACACCTCAGGTAATTGAAAATCTTAAAATGTAAGCAAAAACTTGAAACAAAATAATGAAACATAAAAAAGGAATGAAAATTATTAGTACAATATAAGTCAGTTCATTAAAGTTAAGATATAGACTGTAAATGTTTTACCTAAGACTGAAAAGAAATATATCGATGATCAGTGTGCATTTCCAATGAGAAACAACCAGAAAAAAGAAATATAATTATTTCAAAAAATTAAAAACAACATTGTGCCCTAAGAACACAAACAATTTTTGGCCTTATTTAATTCAAACCCACTTTTTTGTATTCACTAAACAATGTTGCTATTAAAAAAGGAAAACATATTTTAATTCCAAACCCTTTAAGACGAGAAAGACAGAATATATTTTTGCTTGTCACATTTTTATTAAATGCTTTTGACTATTATTTTCTACAACATCTGCACATAGACACATTTTCAGTCATACAACAGTGACAGATAATCTTATAAGTTTACATTATATTCATTTGACTGTAGCCACATTAACATTTGTTAGGAAATAATTTAACACTGTGATATTTTATAGACTAAAAAGTACATACAAGTTGTGTATTTGTGCTCAAGATTTGCTAAAAGGTGTTTAGGAAAAATCTTTTTTGTTTTGGGAGAGAGCGATACACTGAATCAATCAGAGAAATGGGCATTTGTCTTTAGATATTTCATTAAGGAAATCAGAGTAAATATCAGCGCCTGAGAAAAGAAAAGGAAGAAGGAAGAAGAAGTGAAGATTAACACATAAAATCTCCTTTTATGTCTTATCAGTCACGTACTCGGTGCCTTCCTCCCCTGCAGGGAGTTTCTCTACGTTTCTCTCGTCTCTGGTTAATTGGTGAGATCAAATCTGGTGCAAATGAGTTTCTGTTACAGAAGAAAAAACATCTTCACTGAAAACTCTGATATCTCTTCCATAATATGACTCTTGCTCAGAAACCTTCATTATCAGTTCATTCTTCCCGGTAAATAAGCAAAAGTTTTGTTTTCCAAGACAAAGGCTAATGCTTAAGTTGGTCATATTTTCTTCCTCCTGCTCTGTTTCCGTCTCTCGCTCACAGCAGCACACAGACTCCACCTTTGGCCTCCACGTAATTTGGGTCGAGATCATCGGGCAGCTTGCCGCCCTCGGCCCAGACGTTCATTTCTCCAAACACGCCCGTCTCTATCATCTCTTCCTGCCAGGGAATCGGGATGTTTCCGGAAGCAAAATCATCGTAAAACTCTGCGTCCTTATCTTCCAGGACCACGCCTTTGATTGTGCTGAACCCACCCACTTCATCAATGTCTTTGGCGTAGACCATTTTGGGATCAGGGACAAATGGTGGAGGTAGCACGCCTGTAAATGAAAAACAAGGGCGATTAATCAGTTTCACTTTAGCATATCTATATTTTTGTTAAATCAACTTTCATTTGCATATCAGAGAGGTTTATTTTAGTTGACTGCAGTTGATTTGACCTGCTTCCAGACGCCCCCAGTTGATTTCTTTGAAGAATGGCTGATTTTTGAGCTCTGTGCATTCATTGTCTTTGAAGCCCAGTCGTTTTGCCGGGTCCTTCTCCATCAGACCTTCACAGAGGTCCTTGCACTCCTTGCTGAAGCTCGGCGGGTAGAAAACAGGATCATTCAAGGTTCTTCTAGCAACCTCGTCATTTTCCACCTGAACAAAGACAAAACGTTTCCTTTTTACACACTGCCTTGTCACATTGCAACTATAAATGTATATGTAGAATTTTCTGTGACAGACAAATATGATTTTATCATCTTTGGCTTCGTGGGTTTTTGTCACTCTGTGCTTTTCTTATTCTGTCAGTTTTAAAGTTGTATTATGTGGCATTTTTTAGACCAATCAAGTAACTATGTTAACTGCAATTGTAAAAAAAAAAAAAAAAAGGAAGAAGAAAAGAAAGAAAAAGCTGTAGATCTTGAATATGACTAAAAAAGGAATTTTTACTTTGTAATTTAATGCCTTGGAAGCCACTTTAAAAATTGCTGCTCTTTCCAAGACTCTGCCTTCAGGAAGTCATCACAACAGCGTCTCACTGAGAAGTAGCTCCTATATTACTATGCACAGTTCTACTAGAGGTTTGCTAATTGCAGCTGGCTAGTCTGAAGGAGCTGATGGGGGGGAGTCGTGGAGGTAAAGTGCTCTGTGAGGCGGAAGCAGCATGTCTAGATCTATTGTGGCATTTTGCGTCATATTATATCAATGGTTTCCCCAAGAGATGAAAGGATTTCTCAAACACTCCTGGTATGTTTTTGATGAGAGAATAACATGAAAACAGAAAAAGATGCGAAGCTCAAAGCAGTAAATTTGACATAATATTGTCCCTTTAAAGTTGAAATCATCATTTCCTTTAGCTCTTCTGTCCTGTTTTATTGCGTCTCCTCTTTCTTTGAGATCTGCGTTAAACTAAGTTTGTGTTTTCTGTTTCTGACGTTGGGTCAGTCGTTTCTCGTATTTCCGTTTAACTTCAGTTCCCTTCACAGCTTAAATTCACTTTGCTAATAGTGAACTATTATTTCTAGTAATCATTATTGTCTCTCATTGTTCTGTTGTTGCCTTCCAGCCGTGCGTTTTCCATTTAATCTAAGCTGCAATGAGTCCTTCACAGACCACTAACTTAACATGACAAACAGAATCAATCACACCGTTTTAGCTAATTAAAGTCTGAAAACTCCAACAGTTCAAGGGTTAATAATTTTGTAATTTTGTGTTTTTATGATGCAAAGCACTTTGAACTGCCTTTCTGCTGAAATATGCTGTACAAATAAACTTGATTGATTGATTGATTTTGTGGGAAGCTGTATAAATAAACTTATCAAATTAACAAAGTACCTTTTCTCCTCGTACTCTAAATGGACCTTTAGCAGCAATCATCTCGTACAGGGTGACACCCAGAGTAAAGTAGTCCACTGTGTAGTCATATTGTAACTTCTGTAGCAACTCTGGAGCCATGAAACCTTTAGGAATAAAATCAAGGTCATCCTGAATTTACAACGCAGCATTCATCTTATCTGGACAGATTTTGATGGCACTTTTGTTACTTCGCATTTACCTGGAGTCCCAGCATAGCCTCTAGTTTTATCTTGTCCAGGTGGAAGCTCGACAGCAAGACCCAAATCGGACAGCCGGACATGACCTGAGCAAAAAGGTTCTGGTTTCAATGTCTGAGATGAGAGCCGGGCAACACGGTTAAGTATTGAAAAGACATGAATCACTTGATAAAATGGATTAAATGGCCGACCGGCGTCGTCCAGCAGAACGTTCTCTGGCTTCAGGTCCCGGTAGATGATCCTGTGCTGATGAAGATGCTCCAACCCGCAGATAATCTGAGCTGCGTAAAACCGTGCTCTCTTCTCATCAAAACCTGGATTCTTCTCGTCTACGTTATACATGTGAAACCTGAGGAATGAAGAGAGGAGGTGACACTGATTATAGTGAAAACATGGGAAATCACTTTCAGGTCATTTAGCATCCTTAAAAGCACAGCCAATAATGTCTGTCTAGTTAGCATATTAGCTTTGGCTAATTGAAAGGATTTTACTCTGATCTCAAGGAAACTTTTTGCCTGCAGGATTTATTCCATAACATGTTTCTTTCTAGTCCTGCTGAGTGTTTAGAAAGAGTACCTGAGATCTCCCCCATTCATAATGGTCATGACCAGACAAAGGTCAGTCTTGGTCTGGAATGCATAAGCCAGTGTCACTATAAAACGGCTGTGAACTTTTGCAAGGATACGCTTCTCCACAATCGCACCCTAAACATAAAAAAAAACAAACAAACAACAGCATTAACAGCACTTCCAGGAAAAGTCAATGTCCGTTTTACAGAACTGCACAATCTACTGTTCAGCATTTCAGACCTTTTGTCCCCTGGTGGAGGCGCCTTTAAAGATTTCTCCTTGAGACGTGATTTACAGCGTTTCAGTGAGATTTATTAATCCCGCTTCTTTTAGATACTTTGCAGTGGAACTGCTTAAAGAAGAAGCTACAATTTTAACAGAACAAATAAATTTTATCATCAGCTTGCCTGTGATAAATGCACAACAGATCTTTTTGTTTTTGAGATATGATTCATATTAAGATATTTCTCCTCACAAAACCGCATTTTATATATAGTCAAACAAAAGGTATTCAAGTCATAAGACCTTGTGCAGAAGGAGTGTTTGTGATGAGTTCAGGTGTTATTGTGAAGTCCAGTAAGTAAATTTGATCACAGAAACCACTGTTGTGGTTTGGAAGGAAATTAAAACAGTTTGGGTTGAAAATAGAGTTATACATCTGAACTTTAACTGGAGACATAAATATACTTGATCTAAACCAGGTTTTGTAACCTTGACTGAATGTTTAGGATCATCTCCCCTCAACATATCGATGGAGTTTTCTGGACACAAAGAATGCATATTGTCTCATCTTCTTTCAGGTTTTATGTGTCCCCAACAACTTGCATTTTTTTAATAAGTTCAACAACTTTCTCTCAGATTTATGCAATCCAAAACTAAGAGGTGTTTGATAAGTAGATTCTCCCATTTGGATCTCTGCAGCTCCTCCAGAGTTACCAGGGGCCTCTGAACTGCTTGTCTTGATAAGTTTGCATTTGTTTTTCTATTTTCAGTAGCTGGATTGGACAGTCGTTTAGGACATTTTATCACATAACCCTACTTTGAAAATATCTACAATTATTTTGGTGCCTTCTGCAACCTGTTGTTCTCCTGACGTTTACTGTAGTCTTCTATGTCTTTCCACAGCTCTCCAGCGTCTTTGATGATTGTATTTGTTCAATAACAAACCACCGAGGCCTTCACAAAATAGTTGCATTTATTCACACCAGTGTATTTTATTTACTATTTTACAGAGTTCATAAGGCCTTTAACTGGAGGAGATTGTATTTAACGGTTTAAGAGGCTGAAAACAAAGACAAACCACAATTTTCAAAGTTGTGTGTATAGATAAAATTGTATTTCTTCCATTCCACAAATATACATTACTTTGTACTGGTCCGTCTCTAAAATCCCCTATTAAACACATATAAGTTTAGTTTGTTTAAATGACAAAATCTGACAAATATGAAGAGACAAAAGGAAAGCGCCTCAATTTCTCGTTAAGCTACCAAGAGAAAACATTTTTTAAAAAAGGACTTTTAACATTTTACACAAAAAAATGACTGCTTTACCTCGTAGCCTTTGCGTTTCTTAAGTCTCTTCTTCTCCAACTTCTTGTTGGCGTACATTTTACCCGTTGCTTTCGCCTGACAGGCAAACACTTCCCCAAACCCTCCTTTACCCAGAACCCTGAAGTCCATGAACCACTCTTCATCAAAGGGCTGGCTCTCCAGACATTTGAACTGAACGAAACGTAGGAAGAACTTGCTGTTCTTGAACTCATCTAAGACCTTCTTCTCCAGGTGTTGGAGCAGCTGCTGCTCACTTTCCTTGAACAGGTCGGCGCGGGCGTTCTTCAGGTCTTCTTTAACGCGAATGATGGCTTTCTCCTCAAGGAAACTGCAGAAATGCTTTGAAGCTGTCTCATAATACGTGTTGACCATCCTGCGGGCCTTCTGCAGCCTGTCGTTCTCCTGACTTATACCGTAGTCTTCTATGTCTTTCCACAGCTCTCCAGCGTCTTTGTAGGTGGCACTACTCTGGAGGAACTGCTGAAACAAGCGCTTGCCGATGGGCTGTTTGGTACACATGCTTTCAAAGGTCGTGTCTACACTGGTCTTCATGTGTTGGCAGTCTCTGATGTGAGGAAGTTTCAGCTTGGCACGCATTTTTTTGTCGCGCATGGCGGCGGCTGCACATCCATCAGTGCCGCCTCGGGCCGACACATAAGCTGAGTTTGCTACGACAGTTTCCAAACCGCCGATGTCCATCGCTTTACCTTTATCAAGAGAAGGAGGATAAGAATATCAAGAAAAGCACAATGTAGTGTCTTTAAAGTGCTTTGAGCTTAAATAACCACCATCAGTTGTTACACAGGCACTCTTTGCTGATTGCTTAAATAGTAATCACTGTTTTTTCTATATTTTGAGGATGTATTGATAAATGATCAGTCCTGGATTCGGGCATTGTATTGAGAGTCTATCAGCTCCGTTCAAACTAAAAACCAATGGATGATTCGTAATCCTGCTCTCATCTGTTTCTCAGAGCATAAATCCTGAAAAAAACATTATACATTAAAGATTTAAATGTCTTTAAAAAGCCTTTTTCTTTTCTCTCTCCCCCTTGAAAGAAAATTAAACTTTGCTGTTGTTCATGTAAAGCTAAGATTTTGCTTTTCCAGTCGTGGGAGCATCTTGTGGGAGAGCGCCATTGACGACATTTAAAAGCTGGTGATTAAGGCCGCATTTGTGATTAATTCAGCCACAAACAATAATTCTCATATATACTTGAAAGCAAAGATGATATAATGAGGGAGATACAATCTTCACATCCACTATGTGAGGGACGTGTTTTTTCCCACCTTCATTTTCCGGGAGGTTTTTCTCAGACTCCTCTGCCGTTATCTTACCCTTCTCCAACAGCTGTATGTCAGATTATGGTGTCTGACCTCATTTCATTATGTTCCTCCTTAGATATTCTGGTTATGAACAGTCACAGTATTTTAACATGTCATATGACTCAAATATTGGAAGTGGAACTTCAGATTCATAAATCAAAATGATTTGAGTGAGAAGTAATTCTTCTGGCACCATTTATTAACACATTAAGACAAATTATTCGCCAGTCTTTTCCATGCCAACTGGAGTCAGGCGCCGAGCCGATAGAAACGATGAATGGTTGACATTTTGGGGTTTCCATTAAAAACCAGATTTCATATTATGACAACATATAGAAAACAAAGTAATTCTGCTGAGATTATAAATGTTTCTGCTTCTTGTTCAGGCAAGCTGCAACGCACAAATGGGAAACGTATTTAAAGATGCTTATTTTAATTGTGCTTCCAATATTCATTTGTGATTCCTTAAATACGCTTTCTTTAAGTATTTAAATACCCTTTAAATACTTAAATAAGTCTCTAATACATTAGAGATTTATCTCTAATGTATTAATCTGAAGGTTGGCTGTTTAATCTACTCCTGGACGCCTGCTTTAAACTACAGATTAAGGTATTGGAGCTGGTGTTAAATCCCGTTGGGATCTGCTGCACTCTGCTGTCCACAAGTCAAATATGAACGATTGCTTCTGTCAAAGCAGAAACGTCCTTATTTATATGGAGTCATGTGCAAAAATTAAGACACCCTTGAAACAATCGATGCTTTCAAAAGAAAGAGAGAGAAAATATCATTTTAGTCAATAAATACAAAAAGAAAAAATAGTATTTTAACTAGGGAAAGTTAGGACTTGGTACCGCCTTTACTCCCTTTGGTCAAACTATCTTTTGCAAAACTTGTCCTGCAGCAACACACCAGTCTCTCACATCAGTTGTGTTCACATTCATCTGTACGATGCTTGTTTGTCATTCTTGTTTGCTCAAGTCACTCCTCTGCATCTCAGAATATCAAAAAGCGGATCTTTTATTCTGTTCAGGACTTTCTATTTTTTAATTCTCAGCCAGTCCTTGGTGGATTTACTTGTCTGTTTTGGATCATTGCCGTCACATTTTCTGCATGCAACTTCAGATAATTGGCAAAACATTAATTCCCGACCCTGCTGCTGGAAAACATCCCCAAATCACAACACATTTCTGGAGTACTGTTATTTGGTTTTAAGCATGTTTCTCTTCAGTTTCAGGTTCTCTTATCACCAGACTCAAATGCTCGTTTTTAAAAGGTCTTTTTTAAATTATTTTTTATCACTTGATTCTTTTAGTTTTCCCAAAATTGGTATGAAACATCCATATGTCTGAATATATCAGAAACTAGAAATTTGGTTAATTACATGTGAATATAAGCAAGCATTTCATTCTCAGCTGATTTTTTAGTTTCATTTTCTTAATAAAAATTTCTCTAATTATGTCTCTACATAAATGTAAGCAATACTTCTTTATCTAAATTGATTTCCTTTATGCCTCACAGGTTTTGTTTGTCATTGTTTTATTTTTTAAACATTTGTTCAATTAGGTTTAATTCAGTTAATAAATTAATTAATCAGTTCATAAATGTTAAATAGTTTAAGAATGCAACTATTTTTTTTATTGCAAGACTAAAACAAGGAGCAGTTGATCAAATATCTTTTTTAAATCAAACAATTTTTTTTTCACGGTTTATATATATACAAACATTTTATTATTATTAAAAAATCATTTATTTGTGAGCAGAGCATAATGTGGATCAGCAGGTCAGTCTGGTTGTTTATTTCATGCCTGACCCGGTGCTGTTGGAGCAGATAGAAACACGCTGGCTCTGCAGGTTCTTTTAATCTGTTTAACCCTGACCATTAACTCCACGGCTTTCCGTATGAATCACTGATCTTCCCGTTAATTACCCTTCATGAACCGATTTCTGTTAATTAGCCCACATTACGTGGTTCTCTGAGACCAAGCCTGACTGCGCTGTGTTTTAGTTATATGTAATTATAAAAGATAAACAGGAAGTGACTTGTTTTGATTGATGTTCAATCACTTTGCCTCAATTTTATGTCAGCATGTTTATCACAATGAATAAAATCATCAGCAAAACAAAGAAATGATGTAATTTTTGATTTTGCAAAGATCCCCGTCTTAATTGTTACATGCATGAGATAAGAAAGTGGTTCTTACCGTGTTGTTTTTCTTCCGCTTCTGGAAACACTGATTAAAATTTAGGATTTTAGATCCAAAAACATAAATGTTTTTGTTCCTCTTTGCTGTTTCTTTTTAAATCAATCAGCACAAGCAGAATGACCTCTGTCCTGTCAGAGAGCTCCTCTCATCTCCTCTTCCTGCAGAGGGAAGTGATGGGAAGGTGAAGACTTCAGGCTGAGGTTCACTCTGCTCCTAAGAAGCCGTTTGGCATCTCACTGGCTGCTGAGGATTACAGCCGGATAATAAAAAGGCGGAAGCGACTTGGATCACGCAGACAGAGCCATGATCATAGGAAATCCAGCTCATGGGATTTTCAATCATCTAATCAACGTTAAACAGGACTATTTGATACATTTGTCTGATCATTTCCACCCTTATTCTATTTCATAATATTTTTTATATCCTAACGAGGAAATAAAATGAGCAATAATGTGATTTCAGTTTGATGCCACAGAGTGAGGTGATTACAGTCCCGGATCTATTATTATCCTTGAAGATTCAGACAAATTCACGTCTGCGCAAGAATTCAGCATGACCTTTGAACTTCTCTCTGCCTCCAGCAGGCCTCTCGGTAATCAAGTGAAGTTTTCAGAAGGAGGACATCAGAATTAAGAGGGTACGTTTCAGGTGAGAGGATTTAGTGGGTGGTTAAAGAAACGGAGACGAGGGATTTAGATCTTGTAGCTAAAGAGGACAAACAGTGATAGCACAGAACACAAAGAGACCCAAAGTGTCTCAAAATAGGTAATTAATTACTATAAAGTAAGGAGAATTCAATTTACACACTAAAATGATATCAAGTTACATTTCTAAGATGTTATTAATTGATTACAAAATCTAAAATGAAAAGAAATGATTTTTCAATTAATTTAACTCAGTAAAAACACAGTATTGTTTTACATAATATTGCACATTATGAGATTAAAGGTTCTAATATATTGCTCTTCAAATCAACATAAAACACACTTTATCTTCCAGTCTAATCCAGCTCAGTGACACGTCAAACCCACTTAACCAGTTGGTGAGTAAAATGGCCAAGTATAAATGTAACAATCCAGCCTTTGTTTTATAATTCTAATCTGAGTAAAGTAAGAAAGTAAGTAAAGTTTATTAATAAAGCGCTTTTCACAGACATAAAATCTATACAACAGCCTTAAGAACATACAAAACATAATACCAACATATTGTGTTTTTAAAAAACACAATAAAATCAAGAGATAAAAGCCTGGGAAAGTTAAAAAAAAAAAAAAGTTTTTAGTTGCTTTTTAAAACCATCCACAGAGTCAAGGTCACACTGCTCCCCAGCCTTGGGGTCACCGACTGAAAGGCCTTCTCGCCCATCGTCAGAGGACTTATCACTGCTTAATAATGCCCTAAAGTTCAAAGAAGAAAAATATAACTCCTATTACAAATGCTGACATTGTTGTTGCTATAATGTTTACATTTCTGTCAACTGATTAGATAGATGTAATTAAACGAGGTTTTGGACGTCAGCGTTCCAACTCCAACACTAATCTGCCATGAACTCAATGAGACTAACCTGGTAACCTCTGCTGAACTCACTTTGGTTTACTCTGGTTAGTTTGGAGAAAAACACTGCAGAATGTGCCCTTAATAAGCTGCTGACATTTATTTAATCCAACAGTTGGATTTATATTATTGGGGAAGATGTTGTAGTTAAAAAATAAAGGGTTAAAGACCGTCTTGGATCATAGGAGAAACTAAAAGGAGTCTCATTATCCTCCACTGACCGGCATTTTGAACTGTACAACAACTGGGTCAGACTTTACAGAATGTCTTCAGTGAATCTTAAATAAGATGTTGAAATTATGCTGCTTAAAGATGTTAATCAGTGGATTGTGCCAGTGATTTTTCTTCCGACTAAAGAAAACCGGTTTGTTTTGCTTAAATAACATTAGCCTTTCACCTGCTGAACTGTTAGCAACAGTTTAATTTAGTCTCACCACCCTGCAATGAGATAGTAGTGGTAAAGCTGGGCTGATGTATGTATTCAAATAATAAATGTTATCCTAAGGCTGACTTGTTTAATCATCTAAGCGCTAGTTCAGTTTAAAATCCAAGTTTTAGCTGCCATTACGTTGTACATGATTCACTTTAAACCAGTTTTTGAGTTGGAAACTCCACCTAGTGGAGCACATGATCTAAATTTAGTAATTTAGATCACTAAATTGTGTGAAATAAGCCTGAATCAGTTCATATGATACTAGTCTGTATTTTTGAGTTGGTGATGCTGTTTTAGGTCTTCCTCTATGTGAGCAAGCTATCGACAATTTGTTACTGCTTTAGGGTTTTATAAATACTTTATTATTATAACAATTATGATTCATATGCATTATTTTTCTTTCTGTTTGGAGCCTGATTGAGGTACAGGTGGCTGCTGCCTCCTAGTGTAAAGGAATTGTGACCAATTAAGGTCAAAGGTCAGTATTTGGCTTTTCACTTTCTCGTTTCTTCACCGCCATCATTTCACTTTAGTAAACTTGGGTTGACTTTATTTTTCTTTTTGGAGGATTAATGTACAGCGAAGCAAAAATGTGTTTTCAGTGAAGCGCATATTTATTTTTAATTACTTTATGCACGATACTGTAAATATATATAATCTGTAACGAGACAAAGCCTGTTTATGAGCCACGATGAGGTTTAAAGACGTATTATGACGAACCCGCGTATTATTGTGGGTTTTTTTTTTTTTTTTTAGATGAGATGTTCAAGGAAGGGATGAAATGTGGGATAAAATTGGGTTAGATGTAAATGAGGGTTTGGTGTAACTGCATCTTATGCCGGAGAAACAGAGAGCAAAAAGTTCCTGTTTGTGGTTATGATGGACTTAATGTTGCCGCTCATTTTTCATTGTGACTTTCTTTTTTTTCGTTTTTATCTGTCATTTCTGTTTCTTAATTCGTGACTTAAAAACACAAAATAGCTTCAAATAAACAGGGAATCACATAGAATAAGAGTTAACTCCATATAGATTTGTGAGGAGGCAGTTTTCTTTCTCCACATTCAGCGGATATTTCGCCTTTGACCTTTGTTAGCGAAAATTCCGACAGTACAGGAAGCCCGTGAAGTAGCACCGCCTGCTAGCTTCACATAGCGGCCATGATGCTGCAGCGGTTGGGGGAGTCGTTACAGTGAGAGTGGGCGGGGACATCGCACTGAGCAGCATGAAGGAGGGAAACCGGTGTTAGCGAACCCGACCTCCGCCGCCGACCGGGATGGACTTCGTGTTGGGCGGCGTGGCGGCCTGCGGAGCGTGCCTCTTCACCAACCCGCTGGAGGTCGTCAAGACGCGGATGCAGCTTCAGGGGGAGCTGAAGAGCCGCGGCACCTACCAGGTTTACTATCGCAATGTTTTCCACGCTTTCTACACCATCGGCAAAGTGGACGGACTCGCCGGCTTGCAGAAAGGGCTGGTCCCCGGACTGTTTTACCAGTTCTTCATGAACGGAGTCCGGCTCGGCTCCTACGCCATCATCGAGTCTGCGGGTTACATCCACACCGACGGAAGGGTCAGCGCGGTGAAAACCACGTTAGCGGGAGCGTGCGCCGGGGTGGTGGGCGCCGTCATGGGCAGCCCCGTGTACCTGGTGAGTATCTGGCCTCGCTTTGAGCAGGTGTCACCTCTGGCTTATAACGACGAGCTCTGCACACTTGACAGGTGAAGACACACCTGCAGAGTCAGTCCACCTCCTCCATCGCAGTGGGACATCAGCACAGACACGAGGTGCAGTCACACAGAGTGACGCTGAAAATGTACGTGCAGTTTTCTCATGTGTTCCTCCCCCTGCTTCTTCTCCGGACAGGGGATGATCCAAGCTCTCAAAGTCATCTACAGGCAGCATGGCATTCTGGGACTGTGGAGGGGCTCCAGTGCTGCTATACCAAGGGTCAGCATAGGCTCTGCAACCCAGCTCTCAACTTTCTCCTCCTCTAAGGAGCTAGTCGTCGACCTAAAGGTTGGAAAATATTCATTCTTAGGGTTTGATGAAGGAGCAAAATATGTGAAATGTTTAATAAGCTGTCTGTTTGGAAGCATCTGGGTTAACTAATCATATTTAAGGTTCTTAGTTTACTGGAATAATGTGCACCAAATGTTTCAAAAGTTTGAACAAGATCCCGATTACAAGTGGCCAGAATGAATTTCCTTCATAGAGTGATCAGACTCGGCCTTAGTAGACAAAGTAACTCCTCATCTGGGCTGAGGTTGAAGTAGAGCCACCGTTTCTCCAAATTGAAAGTTGAGGTGGTTCTCCAGGGGAGGAGGTTTCCGTTGGGAGGCGACCCTGGAGAAAACTCAGAACTCACTGGGGCCTCTGAACACCGAGGAATTTATCTACCAGAGCAGATAGCCTGACTAAATAACCAGCTATTATTGCTTATTATCCTCCCACTATAAATAGGGAAATAATTGTGAGGTTAAATTTTCTAGGCACTTCAAAACTAGTGCTAAATTTAGTAGATGTTTATTGCATATTTTTACTGAGCTCTACATGTCAGAATCACCATAACAATCAAGAAATGTTGAGGTATGTTTAACAATGACTGTAAAAGTTATCACGTGCTACTCGAGCAATAACTATTGCTTTTCTGTTACTACGTGAAAGTGGCAGTATGAGCAGCGCCACACAAGACTGTGATTGACAGCGCTAACACCCGCCTCCTGGCTCTGATTGGTTGTTTCTAGTGAGCGCAGGGAGCACTGGGAGCACTGGGAGAAGGCAGGGGAGACAGTGAAAGTTTCAACAAGTATGTAAAACTTGTAAAGGCGCTATATCTAAATCTGAACATTTGACTGTTTTTCAGTCAAGGTTATCAGGCCTTGTGGTCCGAGGCCTATTCTTAGCCTTACAGAACAAATTGTTCCAGCTGTTTTAGCTGCTGGGGTTTAGGCTCCCTCGTCGCTGATGTAATCATTTGATCCGCGGACGATCATCAGTAGCTCTGCACTGATTACACAAACAGTCATTGTTGCAATGACAAAACGCTCTGTGATGCACTCCACTGGAATAGAAATCCAACACCTTTCACTGGGCCCCTCTGGTGGAAAATGTTTGACTTGCACAACCAGTGCTGCAGTTTACTGGTTTGCCTAAACTCCAGCTGAAGGGAGTCCTCGATACTCCAGAAGTATCCCGATGGTTAAGGAGTGCTGTCTGAATTCTAGGAATTATTCAACCATTATTCAACAAAGTTGCGTAACTTGCTCCCTTGTGAAAAGTCGGCGGGAGGAAGCGGGGGGCCGAACCCTTCCTCCCAAAGCCTCCGCCAAGATTGGCTCATTTACAAGCTGCTGAATGTCTGACATACAGAAGAGCCTTGTGTTTTATATGAACAGACACTTTCGCTGCTGGCCTCTCGCTGGTCTACAACTCTAACACAGTTAAATAGGTAAAAGGGTTTTCGCCAGTGTACTGTGGATCTGTTTCTGACGGAGACATTCATTGATGCTTCTAGTAAAGTGTGCAGTAATCATTAAATAAATTCATCTTTTATTGCAGGAGGTAGGCAATAAAAGACAGAAACATGTCTTTTATTGCCTACACAGAAACATTTAGACAGAAACATTTAGAAAGGACATTAAAAAAATGCAGCTTTTCAGTGAAGGAAAATAAATGAAACCACCTGATCGTGCTCTTATGACCAATATTAGAAAGCAGAGTAGTACAGATATTGTGAACTTGGGGAAAAAAAGGAATAGCTTATTAAAAGGCTGAGTTTATGGCTTATGTAATTTAGGACACTACATTCTTTATGTGTGCGGCTTTATTGAATTCAGTGTCGCTTAGGGAGTTTCACTTTTCCCAGTCGGGATACTTTCCTCAGGGAGGGAGGAGAGTGAGAGTCGCTACTATGTGATAAAACAACTGTGCTCACAGTTATGCACTATGGATAATAGTTGATGCAGTCGGCCTGTTTCTCTCCCAAAGGTCATGTGAATCTTGTTAGACTGGATGTCGTAATGGAGTCTCATTTTAAATGAAAATCTGGTGCCGTTAAGACAAAAACATGTCAATAGTTTTTACTTAAACTGGATAATTATGAACTCAATATCCATCCATTTAATCATCCAGATAAATGGATGGATAGAGAACTGAAATGATTCACCGGACCCACAAAGAGCCATTTCAGTTCCTCGTCTTGGTTTAGAGAAGACATCATAAGTTTAGCCATCGTCTTCCTGTGCAATTCTGCTTTCGCTTCCAGCAAAGTCTTGGCTTTCTCCCATTCACTTGTATTGTCTTCGGTTTCTCTCTTTGCAGCAGAGGGTTATTGTTTACAGTGCAACCAATTTCCTGCAATTCTAATTAGATTATTTTTCTAAAAATCTAAGTACAACACTGAGGAATGTATGTTAAGACTTTCTCCAAGCCTTTATCATACTGAAAACCAGAAACCAGTTGCTGCTGTAGTATGCATGTAACACAGGTGCTAATTTTAGAACCAGGCCCTCTGTTTCACGTAGTTAAAATTAGATATAGTTGCTATGTAAGGATGGGCTCATCTTCTGCCGCTGCACAGTCAGACCTCTTCTCAGAACTGCTTCAGAGCACGCACTCGCTCATCACGTGCCTTACGATATTTCCATTTTGCAAAGGTTTTCCCGCGGGACAGCTGGTTGGTGCCTCTAAGTGCCGGCATGATCAGCAGCGTGATGGTGGTGCTGGCAATGACGCCTTTCGATGTGGTGAGCACGCGACTCTACAACCAGCCTGTCGACCATATGGGAAAAGTAAGTGAAATAAAAAACAGAGATTTTAGTCTGTTTTTCAATACGTCGGACCTACAGGTGCCTTGTGTTTACGCTACAGATTTTATATACATTTACCCTAAAATGTAATGTAATAGACTCCCATTTAGACACTCAGATCAGTTTTAAGCTTTGAATATTATAAGCTTACATAATATGAAACAACAGGGATACCAAGTGGTATTAAAACCTCCAAAATAGCAGTTTTACCTTATGTGACAAGATCTTATTAATATTGTAAGCGATAAAAGATAATTCATCTTTCTAAATGCAAAAATTACACAACATAAATTGACAATAAGGCGTATAGGTTTAGTAAATATTGCTCAAGCCTCATATTTTTGTGTCAAATTTAATATTTACCTAAACCTTTACTTGGACTTGTCAAAAAAATTATAACTCTCATAATAAAAGATGCTTTATTTTCTGCAAATATGCACCATTGCTACAAAGTCGCTGTGACTTGAACGTCTCAGCAACGTTCTGATGAGTAATATTACTTTATTTCTTTCTGTGCTATGCAGACGTTTTGTCTTCACTAATGAAGATTGTGACTTCGTAGATGAAGGCCGACTGAAAGCCTTCAGAGGCTGAAATGAATGTATTTTCTGATCATTATTTCAATGATTTTATCCCTTTTGTGCCAATTGGATCCATTTAACTTTCAGCCCAAGACAGTCAGGTGACGGTTTAGCCTGGCAAAGTGCCATGAGGTGAAGGCATCTCTGTGCACCGGGTTGTACGTCACACATGTTCCAGCACACACTGAGTGGAGGAAGCAAGGGTTTATTATAAGTCGTACAAATACTTTTTAGACATGAGAGGCGTTTTCAGAAATTACAAAATAAAATATGAAGTCGTGTGAAAGCGCTTGTCCAATCCTGTCACAGGTTTGTGTAAATTGTAGCTTTCAGGCCAGTCTGTCTGTCTGTCTGTCTGTCTCTGTGTCTGTCTCTGTCTGTCTGTCTCTGTGTCTGTCTCTGTGTGTGTGTGTGTGTGTGTGTGTGTGTGTGTGTGTGTGTGTGTGTGTGTGTGTGTGTGTGTGTGTGTGTGTGTGTGTGTGTGTGTGTGTGTGTGTGTGTGTGTGTGTGTGGACGCCTCGGGCTCCAGCTCTTTCACAGGCACATAATGTTTTCTCTGTGCCAAATCATTTGAAAATGCAAAAGTGTGCAAGTAACGTCTGCGTTCCTCTTGTGGGAAAGCCATAGTTCGTTGTCGAGGCTCCCTGAAGCTCTTAATCTCCAGGTTATTTATAGAGTCCATTGACCCTTTGCTCTTGAAGGGGCTGTAAGTTAAACTGTGATGGTCGTGTCATTATTTCATCTGGAGCATAAAGCATGTAAACTCAAACACAAAGACACCTGATACCAGAGAAATGTGAGCGATAAGAAGATATTATCTCTTCTTCTCTCTTCTGACTTTTTTTTCCCATTGTTGTAAAATTATAACCACAAATCTTTTTATCTGGTGGACCAACACAAAATAGGGCTTTTATTTTGTTTTTGTTTTAGTTTAATAAAAACCTGAAAAGTGTGGTGTGTGCATTTGTACACAAGCCATATATTTTGCCACGTCAGCCCGAGGTGATGCTATGAACATCAGTTTCCAAGGATTAGCTTCATCTATATTTTCATGAACTCTGACCAGTTTCCACAGCATGATGCTGCCACCGCCGTGTATAACCACATGGACGGTGTCCTCAGAAGGATACGCAATGCTACACAAAATATCTTAAATAAAAGTTCATTCTTGATCACATCTGACTAGAGCACATAGTTGCTTATGCAGGGACTTCTGACTTTTATTTATCGAATGCTTTTGCTGTTATTATCGTTGCCTTTCATAACTTGTTTTCTTTTGGTACACAAAATATGTTGAAGTTTGTGTTTGTAATGTGATTTGGGAATGAAAAGGAAAGACAGAGAGCTTCTGTTCTACTGATTTAATGCAATTTTCTCGTCTTTTCGTTCAGGGGCAGCTTTACAAAGGATTCAGTGACTGCCTCTCCAAGACTCTGAAAAAGGAGGGCCTCACTGGACTCTACAAAGGCCTGGGAGCCTCTTATTTCCGACTCGGCCCACACACCATTCTGTCCCTGTTCTTCTGGGATGAGCTGCGCAAATTGTTCCGCAAGCTCAGATAACATCATCGAAACCAGAAGGGAAAAAAAAAAAAACGGTAACTCATTATGCAGAGGTGAAATGAATCTTCATTCAAGGAAGCAGAGGAAAAACTAGGAGATGATCTGTTTGCTTATTTTCACTGAGAAGAAGCAAAGGTCACCTTTAACACTCCATTGAGAAAACACATTCAACTTGAAATATGCAATTAGGTCTGAAAATTCACCCAGAAGCTTAATTATTAATGAAACCGTCTTGATGTGTCTGAGCGCTATGTGTGCACAGACAAAAACACACGCAGTACGTCAAACACATCTACCCCTTATGACTCTAATTACTTCATTCCAAAGCATTTAAAATGTGCACTTTATACGTTATGGAAAAAGCGTCACATGAGTCTATGTTGCAGCCAAAGCCATGTCTACGGCCTGAATAGGCTTGTGATCCCATCGCGACCTGAGTTTGACCCCGTCTGACTCGCAGTGTAATGTCGACACAGTGTACTGCTTTAATTGCTGAGGGAAAATCTCCTCGGTGCAAGTTCTGCTCGAATTTCTCAAATTAGTTTCTGAAGAGTTGGTGATGAAGTGCAAATAAAGAACTGTTATTTTACGTGGTCAAATAAAAGAGAAACTTTCATAGAAACTGGAGGCTAAACTCTTGATTTGTTGCAGGATTGTTAGTGGGAAAAAAAAAAAAAAGTCACAGAAAAGTCCTTTGAAGTGTCCAGAGTGGGAGAAGTAAAACGGATCCAGTGCTGAACCAGGGAAATTTTTCAAACGGGACCTGAAACTAAAAGAAATGTATCTTCCCTTTTTCCACTCTGAGTGCTGTGTGACGGGCTTTTATAGATTATAAAACCGACAGATTTCACTGAGGCAGAAAGCCATGATGTGTATTAATGACAGAAAAGACCAAGAGTTGTAAAAACTCTGTAAAAGAAACAAAAGTTCCCTGAAAAAATGTCTGAATATTTTGGTGATATAGGCTAAGTTTTTATGTCTGCGTCATGCAGCATCAGTATTTATTACGCAGTACTTCACAAAAACAGAAGCACAAAGTCACATATGGCAGTTTATGTTTAGGCTCATGTTAGAAATATATCCTGAAAATTTTAATTCAACAGAACAAGTAGTTTTTTCATCGGTCGGGTTCAGTTTTTATCCAATTGTCCAGTTATCTATTACTGGTGTGGCCCAGTTTTAAAGAATTCAGTTGTTCTTTAAAAATATGAGATTTTGGTCATTGACGTTAGCATAAGAGGCATCTGTTGGTGATTTTATTTATTTTTTCTTTGTAGCAGATCAAGTGCAGGTGTTTATGATGTAGCCTGACTTTTAATAATGTGAATTTATAACAGCTGTGAACACATTGCATGTTTGTTATCCATCACCCTGAGCACTCAGGGTGATGCAGTCATGATTTGTGTGCCTTAAAAATTCATCCAGGGCATAAATGACCATCCATCCACAGGAGGGCTGACATTTCACTTTCAGTTTTTTTTGTTACAGATTAAATAACAGCTATAAATTTAGCAACATTTCAAAACAAAAGTTTTGTTGAGCTGTCATTCACTGACAAGTATCAGTCTGTTTCACTGATAGATGTGATTCAGCAGATCAATGTCATCAGAACAACAATCTGGAGCATTCTCTGTTACAGAAGGTTTCCAAAGCTGATGTCTCATCTGTCAGCCAGATTTCATGCTTTCCTAATAACATGAAGGTTCCACCTAGAAGTAGGGGTAGCCGATAAATCGGACAGCCGGTAAAAAGTGGATTTCCTCGATACTTAAATGTGAAGCGGAGCTTATCCATAACCTTTTCTACCTCAGCAAAAGTCTAAAATTCAGCCTCTGTCCTCTGCTGCACTGCTGTGAGACCTGCCTGTCAGGCTTTTTAAAGATCAGCGATCGGCAGGAAACTGCAATCAGTGCACCTCTGTCTCCAAGAGTCATAAACGTAATGAGCTGTTTGAAAAGCCTTCAGCATGCAAGCGCCTTGTGATTTCCCTCTTTGTGTGCGTAAAGGAAGCAGGAGGTAGAGTGAGATTTGTTGAAGTAAATTAGATTTTTGGCCATTTTATGCCAAGCAGACCTATTGCCATTTTCTCTACTTTTAAAAAGTTGCTTGGCTATATCACACAGAGCTTTTTAGAGACTATGAATGATTCCCTGTGAGGGCTTTTATATATGCAAGACTATGTATTCATATTTTGTTTAGCAGAGTTGTGTAAATGAAGACTAGTGTGCTACATACCTTTTAAAGATGATATGAAAGAGTATTTGCAAAACTTGAAGCATTTCTGACCAGAAAGAATGACAGTCTAACACATTATATCCATTAAAAAAATACACTGAGCTGTTATTAAGAGTTTGCTGACAAATGTCAGCAAATCATAACAGGCCATGTTGCTGAGAGCAATATCCAAAATCAAAATCCAGCGTAAAATTGTGCAAAAACCTTATAATTTAGGTTCACCTCATTACTGATTGGCAGCAGTATTTCTCTGGAAGAAATAATGCTGGAATCTTTGTCAACGGTACAAACAAATGTAGAAGTTGCTCTTCATAAAGCCGAGCTGTTTTGGTTGTAATGTTGTAGATGCAGCGTAATCCAGCGTCCTAATCCTTAATCCCCATCGTGAATGTCTGCTTGATCTCGATTGTGGTTGTCTAAAAATACACATTGCACCAGTGGAGGGCGAAGAAGGTCAAAAAATCTACTAAGCAGCTGCTCTGAACCTTTAATCAAGAAGTCGGGATATTGTGCCAACTTGCGTAAAAAAAGAGCAAAAGTTTCTCTTTTAAGGGACTTTATTTGTTTTACGATCTTCAAACATGACAAACACTGCGAAGACATAACGTCTCATGTAATGAAGACAAAGCTGAGGCTTTTTTTCAGTCAATGTGTAACAACAGATTTGTCTATTTTCTCTTGATGATGGACAAATAAAGGATTTTTGTATTGATTCCTATTGTGTTTAACATTTTTTTTACACTTTCTGTTCAAATACAAATAATGAGCAATCAGATTTTGTTGAAAATACTCAAACTTGAGGTTTACCAGCGTTCGACTCGACACGGGACCAAATGAAATCAAAAGAATCCTGCAGGAGCTGTTGGAGAACAGAAAGTGTTCAGAAACTTTACGCTCTTGCATTAAAGAGCAAGAGTGTGCAGAACAAGCGTGTTTTGCTGCGGCTTCGCTGCACGAGACCAAACCGGAACTGAGGAAATTGCTCATTTAGAAACTGAAGGAAAATGACAGATCATGAGCTTATTAACACCAAAATATACGCTGGTACGATACGATACTTGTGGATCGGTGGTGTAGCGCATTCAGAGTTTCACTACATCGTTCAATGGATTTTTGACACAGAAATGTTACGTTATTTCGTCATGGGAAAAATTGTTGACTAGCAAACAATTGTGGAAAAAATTAATCGCCAAACGCTGTTAGCTGAAAATCACTGAATTAGGTTTATTCAATACCAAAGACACAAGATCAAAAACAGGTCAGATTAAAGGTCCAAGTGAGTCTCTGAGTTGGTTCTGGGTGGATTCTGACAACAGGCAGACAAAATAACAGTTTTATACCAACGATAAGGAAGGACAGTCTCGCTCCTGAGCAGCTGCAGAAAACAGCATCTGACCTTGGGTTCCCTACAGAGGTTCATTTGGTGAAAGTTCATAAACACTTAGAATTAAAAATGTCCTAAAAGAAAGTCTTAAAAAAGCTAATAGCTAATAAAACTGTCTTCACACAGTGCTGTATCCAAGCATAATATTGGAAAGTTGAGTGGAAGGTTGAAGTCTAATTGGTACCAGGGGTGACTGCTCCCTTTATTTGTCTTATACCTCTTCATCTTAATTTGTATTAAGATTCGCCTGTTACTGTGTAAATATCATATTTCATTCTTATGCAGATGACTGCAAAAACAAATGGAGGATATTCTGAGGATAAATGAGAACTGGCTGGCATGAAATATAAAGCAGGCATTCACAGATCCTCATCCAGACTGAAATCTGAGAATGTTGTTTTTCGCACAGCCACTAGATGGCGCCACATGACGTTTTATTCTGCTGACAGTTGTAGCTGACCTATAGACACAAGCTATTAAAAACTGAATCCTTCACACAGTGTTGCACAACAACTATATATTATTAAAATCATGACTAAGACATTGATGAATGAATGATTTTTTCTGAAGCTAATCCGTCTTCTTGGCAGCAGAGCCAGTGCTCCTCTTGTAGCAGACGATCTGAGCCAGTAGGACAAAGCTGAGACATGTGGACAGTATGTGAGACAAAGCAGTGAAAGGTCCTCCGCTGTCCTGTAAGAAAATGTTTGACAAAGCCGGAGTTAAAAATCCCAAATAAGACAGAGAAAGAGAACAACATCCAACTGTTTCTAACTGCTAACCTGCACAGAAACAACAGCAGCACCAAGAGCCCCAGTACAGGACAGTAACGCTGACAGGCTGGACAGCTGCCCTGTGTGGCCATTCTGGTAGTTTGTTACAGTTTGCACAACCTGGAAAAAGCAATAAGGACACACATCTGTCTGCATAAAAGAGTCCATGCATCTGCAGAAAGAGGAGACCGATACATTGCTACCTTGCTTAGGATGAAAGCTGCCAGAGTGGAGGAGTATACCACTCTGATGACGGCCGCAGCCGCAGACGAAACCAGGAGGAGGATCACGCCACCAAAACCCAAGAGCAGTAGCATTCCTGACACACACACACACACACATGCACACACACTTCTAAGATTTAAATTGTACACTTGACGAGAGAGAAAGCAAGACCTTTTTGAACTGATAGTTACAAACATGGTTAAAAAGTTTGTTAATTTGAGAAGACACCACAAGGTGGCGCTGCATTAAAGCCTGCAGGAATGTAAAAGAAATCAGCTCTGTGAACAACTATCCAGGTTGGACTTACACCCTGAGAATTTAAGATTTTGGAATAATAACAATGTATATAAATATAACTATGAACTGAAGATAAAATAATAACCAGCATGTTTTCCTGCTTCCATTCATTTTCTATGTTTAGGATGAACACTGATTCAAATCTGACCTTTGAGGGTTTCACCGCGATAATGCAGGATGAGGAAGATGATGGTTGCTGTCTGAGCCAAAGTGAAGAGCCTCTCAGCCCAGGCACTGTGCAGAAGTTCAGACACAAAGCGCAGACATACTGCTAAACATACTCTGCCAGACATTAAACAGGAAGAGCTACTTACTCCGCGGAGCTTGGACACTAATAGAACTGGAGTCTTTGAACGTGAATGCAGTCATAATGGGGAGTGCGGACCTGATAAGCGAAATATTCAGAAAATGGACGACCACCCAGGAAACCCTGCAAGCAGCTGCACTCCCCTTGACGGTTGTATTCATAAAGCAAATATTTACAAATGAACCATCTAAGTGCTGCAACATGAATGTCAAGATAAATGATGCGATGATCCGAGAGCGCAGCTTAATGTAAATGAAACTACAAAGTAAAACAGAAACAGACTAAATTAAATCAGTCCTCAAAACTGAACCTGAATGGTTCAGAAGCAATTGCATATTTTACATTAATAACATGACATAAATGGCAAAACTACAAAGCTAAAAAAAAAAAGACATTAAATCTTATAATAATGATCATTAGTTCCCACATTAGACAACCAGAATAATTACATGTAGGGTTTGAAGAAAGAAGGCGGTAGATGTTTTCAGGAAGTTCTACATGACTTCTTTATATTTCACAAGAACGACTTTGTTATAAAACAGAAGAATCCACTCAAGAAAATAAATACAATAAATGTAAAACAACAACAAAAACTATCAAGGAAACTCACTCAGTCACTCAAATCAGTAATTCATTGTGCAACCCTGTTTAATAATACACACTTCATCTAAGAAAATATGTAGAAAAGAAGTCAATATATTAAATTTCCAAACAATTATGAATTACAAAAAAGTGGAGGAAATTGAAAACTGAATCTATGTAGTTTAAAACTAACAATTAATAATTCAGCCCAAATGATATTCAAAGTCATGCTTGTTGGTAATTTCTAAATATAAAACCCTTCCCATTACTTTGGGAAATTCCTGTTATGTTTCTGCTTTGAAAGAAATCTTTCTTATTTATAGATATTTATATATAAGTACAAGTATAAATGCTTTGTTGGAACCCTAAAAGCAATTTAAGAAATCAATAGCAGAGGAATGAGTATCTCGTCCCTTCGCCTCAGATCCTCCTAAATGCCCAGAAAACCTTCAATAAGCAGGTCCCTGAAGGCATCAGGCCTTTTGATGAATCGGATCTTTGTGGCTGTGAAGCAGGACGGAGGGTCGTCACCATATTTCTGAGTCGGAGCCCAGCCTCAGATAGATGAAGCTCAATTCTGTATCATTTTATTTTCTTCCCTTTTTGTCATTTTTACGCAATCGATTCACAACGCAGGCCATTTTAAGTTCCTTACTACAAACAAATCTAATGAATAAACAGAAACATATTTGATCGTAAAGATTAACTCAAATTCAGTTATTCCACTTCCGTCTTACTAATAATTTTAAAAGCTTTTGTTATAAATGAATAAAACAAGTAATTTAAAATAGAACAAACATTATTCCTCTCTGTAATCCCACGTTTTTGTTTCTCTAAATTTATTTATGAAAGCCTCAAATTAAATCCAGCACACTCATCTGTGAGCCGCACCAATCTGGATCCTGTCCAGAAATGTTGTGTTATTTTGTGAATTTTGTCATGATGAAGAGACTCTGACGTCTGAAAGAAAATATTACGGAGCGGGTCGACAGAAAATACAAACAAAGTCAGAAACCAGTAACAGAATACTAATCCTTGACTTGCTTATTTAGTGGTTATTGATTACTTACAAGAATGGGAAGTTTCTGGCTGCAGCGTAGATAACTGGACATGACAAAGCACAGAGCTGCAGCAGGAAGGCAGTCAGACTCAGGCCTTCTGCACTTCCTCTCCACAGCAGCTTCAGCAGCTGAGGGATCTGTGCTGCTCACCACAGATGATAGGTGTGGAAACAGAAAATGAGAATGGAAATGTGAAAAAGTGCGCAGGAGCTATGACCTCTATGCTTTATCTACTAAACTTGTATGGTTATCTCGTAAGCAGCTGAATTCATCAAACAACATGATTGCATTGTAAAGTGGAAGCTGCTGAAACCCCCAGCTTCTGCAAACAGGCAGCATGACGATGATGTCTGATGTCTTCAAGATAGAGACAGAGCCTGTCACTGTTGTTTATCTCCGTTCACAGGCTCTCGTTCTAATTACATCATTGCTTTCCGTCACAAAGTAACGAAAAGTCAAAGAGCAAATTTAGATTTAGGTGCTTTCTAAAAAGTAATCACTCCCATTTAGTAAAACTTCTGGAGGCCTTCATTATAGGATGCAGGTGGATTATTTATTTCTCATTGATTTAGGGACATGAGAGAGAAAAGAGGAGGAGATACACATGCAAGCTGCACTTTTTAGATATTTATCTGCAAAAAAAAATGTTCCAAATGAAGCTTTACTTGATCAGTTACATTAAATTGCTATAAAGTTAATTGAAGCTTGAGGCTTTAATATGAGAAATGTGTCGATGTTTAGGGGTTCAAGCCACTGCACTTTTTTTTTTAAATTAATAATCCATTTTTGTTATTTTCTGATATAAAACAGTCTTACCCAAAAATGTGTCCAGTATGATCCAAAATCCGACAGTTTTGTTCAACACAAACTTTAGACAGGGACCTGGAAAAATCATCATTTGTAAGAAATAGCAGATCAGATCAAAAATGAATGACCCACACAGGAAGTAAAGTTTAAATGCTGTTCCCACATGCACGGCTGATTGAAATCGTGACAAGTTTGCAAGAGCAGCATGTTCTCCTGTCCTCTGCAGCACATCTGGAAACCTTTCCCCCCGCTCTGCGTTGACATTTCACCTCAAACGACCCTCACCGTTCAAATGCAAGCGGACAAAAAACTCCTCGTAGCATTTCTCTGGCATTAAATGGCCCACAAGGAGGCTTTTCAAGGGAGACGTGTCCATCGTGGACCAGCCGTGGACGGGAATGACCCGATGACACGGGGGGGAGTGGGAGTGGTCCGACGCTTCCCAGATATTTACAGGGGGCGCCATGAGTGAGCTGTGAGGCTTCAATCAGAAGAAAAATGTCCGTCCCTTTTATTCTCACTCTTTAAAAATAAATAAATAAATAAATAAATACCCTGGGTGGTTTTAATGCATTGGGTCCAGTGGGATGGCTCCACCCACAGCTGGTCCATTACAACTGTTATAAATACTTGTATTCAAACTAGATTATAAATCCTACCTTTGTGTTAATAATTTATGAATTATAAATCTGTAACTAATGTTCTTCCACCACACTAATGTTTTTCCTGCTTCACTGTGTGCTCAGTTTGAATACTGGTTTGACCTGGATTCAAAATATAATCCTAACCCTAAAAATTTCTGCTTAACACAGATACCACGTTTTTTTATTAAAATTAGGTTGTTGTTTTTTTTAAAGAGTGCTTATCGTGCACTATGACCAGTTTACTTTTCACAACCAGGCAATCATATTCCTGCAACAAAAAAAAAAAAGTTATCAAAAACAAGCAAACTTCCAACAAGATTTGACTTCATGCCTCCTTTTACTGGCCTTTTATTATTCCAGTTAGTCAGTTTAGTCAGAGTTAACATACTTGGGGCTGTCAGTGACGTCGCAGTCATTGCTGAGACAATGATTGCTCAGTTGCAATTAGACACTGTAGAAAACAATTTAACTGCATGTTGTATTAAAATTAAATTCTTTCTTTGTTTCTTGTCTGCCCACATTCTTGTGAAATAAAAAGTTTTCCCGTCATGGCACACCACAAGGCTCGACCCTCGGCCCTTAAATGCTTATTTCCAACATGTATTGCAAAACAACTGCAGAATAGACAAACTGTTATTTAAAATGATGTAATTATTAAAAAATAAATGATTCGACCTCTTCGTCACAGACACAAGGGCGAGCGCATTAAGCATTTTGGTCATGTTCAAAGTGGGACTATCCTGAAAACAGGAACTGTCTTGGCTATAACGTACATGACTGGAGAGTTTGTTGCAGTCGGCGTGTTTTCAGGCAGACAACATGTGTACTGGAAAGTGCTCCCTTTTCATTGCGATCTCTCTGTACCCGCTGGTTCTTCTGTCCATCCTCTGCAACATTTTGCTCTTCTTTCCTGACTGGAGCACCAAGTATGCCAAAGAAGGACACATTACTGAGGAAGTGAAGTACATGGGAGGATTCATCGGTGGTGGCGTCCTGGTAAGTAGTTGGTTGGTAAATGACTCCAAATGGAAAGGTGAAATTATTCTTTGTGAAATTATTATATTATAGAATTTTTTGGGTGGATAAATTAAAACATTTTGCACACCTTTAATGGATTTGATAAATGCTTTTGTTGTCGCGCGTAAGTCATTATCAAATGTCTTCAAACCAAACCAGGGTTTGCAGAAAGTTTGTGCTGCTAAAAACCTTTACCTGACTCTTATCATGCAAACTGAATGCGATCCGCTGATCCACCCAATGTGTCCTAACACAGGCACTGATCCCAGCGCTGTACATTCACCTGACTGGAGAACAAGGCTGCTGTGCGAATCGCTTTGGGGTGAGTTATTCTGACCGGATTTCAGGTGAAACAGAGCAGCAAACACAAGTTGTAACCAAGTTAAGGAAGATCTGCAACAAAACAGGCTAAATTCACACTAGATCAGTTGAGCTGAAGCAATATGCTGCGTCGTGCTGCATCACCATTGCACAACAACAAGGTACTTTTGATGCAGATAACAAAACCACAGTTTAACCACAGCACAAAACATACATTTCCTCACTTTTGTAGGTGTGATGCTTATACACTGAGGCCATTACCATTAGCATAAAACAATCAAATATTTACAAATAGTTTCATTGTGTGCATATAGTTGCTGTATAGTAAAATTTGCTGAAAATATATGAATATATATTTAAAATCTGTGATGAAGAGAGGGAGTCAGTGAATATTTTCACTTACTATGATTTTAAAATAGTCACGATTAACTACTTTAAAATCATCCTACATTTTAAACTGACCTTTGCTTCTCCTTTAATTTTGGCAGATGTTTTTTTCCATCATATTTGCCGCAGTGGGTGCAGCTGGTGCCGTGTACAGCTTCGTTGTGGCATTGCTCGGCTTCTCTAACGGGCCTCTGTGCAGAACCTCAACTGGCCAATGGGAACAAGTGTTTAAAGACAAGTAATAAGTTGAAATGCATCTGTGGCTGTTCTTGTTGAGATTTGGTCATTTATGACCTTTTTGTCTTATCCAGGAGCCTGGAATATTTGGAAAACCCTCATTTGTGGGTCCAGTGTGAAGAGCCAAAGAACGTGATGAAGTTCAACATGGGTCTGTTTGTCACCCTGATGGTGGCCAGCGTCCTGCAGGGTCTCCTCTGTGCCAGCCAGGTGATCAACGGCCTCATCGGGTGCATCTGTGGAACCTGCAACGACAAGCAGGTCAGAAAAGGCTGTGTGACTTCAAAACGTCCTAATTTCCGCTTCCTCATTCAGAAATGGAAGCCGTTGTTAACGTGTCGTAACATGTTTCATTTCTTCTTCTTCGCAGGAACCCTGAGTTTGTAGGCATGAAGAGGTCAAAAAGCTGCCGCCGTGCAACATCTGGAAATAAGCTCCTGGTTGCTTTTTATAGAAAATGCTAACTTTAACATTGATGTACTCTTCAGCTGCATTAGCTTGCTATTTCCACAATATATTACAAATGCTTGATTCTGCTGCAGTGTATTAATCTGAGGAGATAAGTGTTGGAAATGCCATGCACATAAATTGAATAATGCAATAAAACGTTTGTGCACACTTTTGTTGCTCGTGTTAATATTTTGAAGTTCCTATTTATTTATGTTTTTTCAGTCAGCGCTATTAAAGTCTTAGCTGAAACTAATACCTGTTAATAGCTGCAGTCTGTGCAGTGACGCCTGTGGCCAGAGACATCAGATAAAAGTTACTAAAACGAAAGTTAAGATATGGTTCTACATAACAGAGAATTTTTTTTATTTATTTTGGTAACTGCTAATCATATTTGAAACCCAAAAAAGTTGTGAATACCCCGGGTCAGACAACAGCAGTCGCCTGAGCTGAAATGTAAGCGTTCGTAGCGTTAGATGAGGCTGAAAATAATAGTGGGCTTGTCATGAGGCACTTGTATAGAAAGGGGGTTCCAGTTTTTCAAGGAGGCTTTCATGGTTGTAAATCTTATCACAGTGAGTAACACTGCCTCGCCCGAATGTCACTCAGAGACCAAACGTCTTCTCAGATTACTCACTTCCTGTTGTTACTGATTAGAGCCAATAACCTTTAATCGTTTGATCAACACCGAGAAACAACAAGAGATGCGCATCGTGTCCAAAAAGTATTTGGTCATTGAGAGTTTGGTTTTTTTTCCTGGTTTTCAGCAAAGCCAGACATATTCTGTTTGTCTCTCGCTCCTGCAGCTGCGTGTGCAAAGTTCAGCTGCTCAAAGCTCCTACTGTGACAGAGTAAACATTATGAGCCAAAGGACCTTTAAGGAATGTTGTGGGTGTCACACACACAAAAAACAACAATCAATCAGAATCACCTAATACAGCAAAATGCAAACACAAACTTTTTTATGTCTCTTATTCAGCATGAAAGTGAGTAAGACTTAGTGCATCCATAGGGACAGCACAACAGCACGTCTGGGTGAGATGACCTAAATGCATTGATATCCTCAGCCATAAAAAGCTTAATGTTCACGTTAGTTTGACTAATCTAACAAAACAGCACTCTGCCCATCTCCATGACAGCAGAGAGTGAGTCGCATTCACTTCTGCAGCCTATCCCCGACTCTGTTTGCTTTTCTTATCTTATCAAGCTGAAACCTCCCACAGTCGAGCCGTTTTCAAAAGACGTCCCGTTCCAAACCGGCCTACAGCCACCGCGTCTTCCCAGGGTCAGAGAACAGCAGTCGCCTGAGCTGAAATTTAAGCCAAAGGAAGTTTTTCTTTCTTTCTTTCCAGAAATCAGCCAACATGTGTACTGGAAAATGTTCCCTCTTCATCGCGGTGACTCTGTACCCGCTGGTGCTCATTTCCATCATCTGTAACATCGTGCTGTTCTTTCCTGATGGAAGCGTCCAGTATGCTCAAGATGGACACATTACAGAGGAGGTGAAGTACATGGGAGGACTCTTTGGAGGAGGGATACTGGTGAGTGTATCTATCCTGTATAATGTTTTCTTATTCATTTTAAGGTGAATAACAATCATCACATGAATCTCACTGCTTAACATTCATTGTCTCCTGAGGAAATGTTGTCTTTCTGATATTTTCAGTAAACAATTTATGCCTTCTGAATCCGACCTCGTGATAAAACCTGAATCTGAACATGTATTTAAATAACCTCCCTTACAGGTTCTGATCCCTGCACTTCACATTCACCTGACTGGAAAGCAGGGCTGCTGTGGAAATCGCTGTGGGGTGAGTCATAAGGGAAACAGTGAAAACAGTGACAGATTAACGATGTGAACTCCTGAATAAAGTGCCTACTAGATATAAAAATGTCAAAATTGCATTACAGAGTTAAATAATCATTACACGAGTCACCAAAAACAGATATTCCCCAAATATATGACACATACGGAGTTTAATTTAGTCAAATAATAATTCCAACTTAAATGTACAGGAGCTGCTGTATTTCTGAACAATTTATTCTAAGCATACGTTTGTTTCCAGATCCCTTTATTTTGATTCAACTGATGAGCATTTACTGTAATCAATTGCATTTTCTGACAAACTTTAGATTTTTATTTGTGAAAAACATTGAAAACTGTGGATCATTTTGCTTCCACTTCAATGACCGATCCTTTATGTCGATCCATAAAGCGAAGTCTCAATAACATAAACCTGCAGCTTTTCCAGTATAATTTGTAAAGCTGGAATTTGTTCTGGTTTTTATTATTGTTTGCGTACACCATCTTGGTTTCAGGAAGGATTTTTTTAAATAGACGAAACATGTTGAGGCATCAAACTCCCTAAAGATTCCTTGCAAGAAGTTGATTTTAGACTGAGGACTGTGATCAATGTTCCCATGCGGACAAGACAAAGTCAAACAGTCATAGTTTGTTTAGATTTGAGTTTATGCTTTTGCGTGAAAACCAAACACACGTTGATGTTGTTGATGTAAACGGACAACTGGGGAGCTTCTCCTTAACTCTGAATAAAATCCAGTATTAAACATGATCCTGACCCTCTCCTCTAATCTCTGCAGATGTTCCTATCTATCGCTTTCGCTGCGGTGGGCGTGCTCGGTGCCCTGTACAGCTTCGTCGTGGCCGTCCTCGGCCTGCAGAATGGACCTTTGTGTAAAGTATTACTGGTTTGGACGAGGCCTTTCCAAAATAGGTAAGACCCAGAACTCTGAGGTGCTAATGTTTGTGTGCCGTTTGGTGCATAACAGCTTCTGTTTTTCGCAGTGACACCAATTACCTGACCGACAGCTCGATGTGGTGGACTTGTACTGAGCCCAACAACATCGTCCAGTTCAACATCGGACTGTTCAGCACTCTGCTGGTGACCAGCGGCCTGCAGATTATCCTCTGTGCCATTCAGATGATCAACGGGCTCTGCGGCTGTCTGTGCGGCACCTGCGTCAAGAAGGAGGAAGGGATGATCTGAAGATTTAACACCAACAGGTACCCATTGAGATTTCAGGAATTCAATTTAAAGCGTTAAGTATAAATTAATACCACACATAAGGCAATTGTTAGGATCCCGATTGTTTAGTTGTTTTGGAGTTTAATTTATTCTTCTATGCCTTTTCTTTGTTTAGATCAGCCTTGTTCAGTTCTTCGTGTTTCTTGTTATGTTTATTTCTAGTATCAAGTTATTCTAGTTTTACATTTTTTTTAGTTATTCTTTGTTAGATTTATTTCCTAGACTCCAGTATACTCTCCCTCCTCACAACCCATACAACCTTTTATCTCATCAGTCTGGGTTTTTTATGTGGCATTCACCCTCCACGGGATTTCAGCTCCTCATCCTCAGTCACTCCTTGCCTGTTCCTCTCCTCATTTCCATGGGTATTCTCCTCGTGTCTCTGGTTCCTGGTTTTGAATTTATCTGGCATTCAGGAGCTTTATTATCCATCATCCTTTTCATTAAAATGATCAACTACTCAGTATCTCAGCATTTTGGTCCACTTTCAAAATCACCGCATTATAACAGCTACATGTTCAAATATTTATTATTGGTTTTATTTATTAATTTATGTAATTTGAAGTTTTTATTCATCTGCAACTGCAAGACATAATCAATACAAATGACACAAGCCCCGGCGGCTTGGGCGTGCAAAAAACCCCAAAAACATTTTCACCTTTTAGTGGCCAAATTTCTATTATTCCTCTCTCGATTTAATAGGGACTCCATGCACTGTACTTGTTTCGTTCTGTCCTCCGCACATTTTTCAGACATTGTAACAGTTTGAGCCGCTGTTAACGTGTCGTGTTTTTCCGAGCCGCATTTAAACGCAACATGAGAGAGCACGGAGTCTGACCCAAACAAATTAACACCTGTTGTTTCATTCTGGGTGCAATGAATCCAAGTTTCTTTTTTTTTTTTTATTTAATAACAAATGTTAATACTTTATGATCAGCTGATTGCAAATCAATGGATGTGATTTGTTATAGTTTGTGGTCAAAATTAGGTAACTTTGAAAATGAATAATTATTTTTTTTAATGCCAACATAGTTAGCAAAACCGCTAGTATTTAATTGCACATTAATACTGCTGTTTTTAAGTAGTCATTAAACAGTCATCTTAACGCTCCCGTTTATTTTTCTTTCCCAGCAGCTGCGAGTTTCTCACTGGCGCCCCCTGCTGCATCCTTTAACAATAACAACTGCAGAAGGCTACAGAAAGTGTCTGAAAACTAAAAGTTGGATGTTTTTGTCCTATTTCATGCTTCTTACTTCAGTTCAAGCTTGCACTTACATTCAATAGTCTTTATGTATTGATAGACTGTATCATTTTGCTTACAAGAGGCTCATTTTATACATATGCACACGTTTGTAATTGCATTTTATGCCCTTATTGAGTTAGGATGACATTCTCAGACTGAGAATATGAAACACTGGATCTTATGAATCATTTGATTTTTTTCCTGCACTGCAAAGAAGCTGCTTTTAAGCAGCTGTTGAGTAAATTCAATGACAAAAGTAAAGTCTGCTCAGAGAACCAGGATCTTTTTATGAAAAAAAAAAAACCTGTGATGTTTATGCACTATCCAAAAACTTTATTGCACTTAAGAGAAATTATATTGTAGTCTGTCCTTATGCAGCTTTAAAAATGCAGCTGTGTTTTTATCATTTCATTTGATCAAAAAACTGTAACCTCCGTTTTATAGTGTTTCATTGTTAAAGTGATTTCCTTAAATAAAAAATAAAACATAAAAACCCCCAAGATCTTTTTTTTAATTATTATTCATGTATTATTTAATGCATTTTAATGCAAAACCATGTTTTCATTAAATTGTAGGTTATTCAACAAATAAAAACACAGAACATGGAATTAGGCTCAAAGAGCAAGAAACAAGGCAACTGATATGTTAATGAGTTTCTTCTATATGACAAAAACCAACACAGGAGAGAACAGCAGGAGTGAAACAAAAGAACAAAACCAGCATGAAAAAAAATAAAAGTATTTCAAAGTAATCGTTTTCTGGGTGTTTTTAATAGAAACTCATGAAGTTTAAAAACACTTGAAAAAGTACAGATGAAAGTCAGATTTTTCTCTGTTTTTAAAATGTAGAGAAAAAGGCTTGAGGAGGCATGAAAACATCGAGGTTCCTTAATATCAGGAAAAAGTTCTTTAAACAAAGTTCCTGCATATTTCTCTTGTAGAAAAAGAAAATCCACGCTTGACTCTGAACAGTTAACCTGTGATTACTGTTAAAATCAAAACATAAAACAGTATTAATGTTCACTTTGGGTTTATGGCAGATATCGCTTCATTTGGTGGATATGGGAGCCAAGAACAGCAGACTGGGAGGAAGGAAATAAGAAAGAAGGGATTTGTGACAAGGCCTGGATGTGGAAAGGAAAACATTTCAAGGCTGAAAATTATAACAAAAATATTAATCTGCACTCATATTCTTTTTTGTATGGAGATCCAGAAAAAACTGAAATCAAATCCCAGCTTTCTGCGGAAAAGGAACCTTGTTTAAATAAAAACAGTAATCTCACTACATGTTAGGCAACTTATATTAATTAATATGACACTTAATGATCCCCTTTTTTACAACGCCTTAATGTTAGCTTGAAAACAAGAGTTAATTCATTAGAGTAAACCGCACCGACCGTCTAACGGAGCCTTCCTCACACTCGTGTCTTCTGGCAGAAAGTTGTGCGGACACCGTGTTGTTGAGGTAGGAGAGAAACTACCAGCTGGAGTGTTCACAGCTTCAGTACTTCACTGCACGCCTTGACCTCTGTTCAGTTCAACACTTCAGAAGTTGTAAAAGTTTAAAACACTGACCATCCAGATAAGAATAAATGTAAATACTGCATCACAGCTGGTTTATGGGCAGCGCAACTGAGGGAGTGTGGCAGTTTGACGGAGCAGCTCAGTTGTCAAACTGCTTCATCATCAGCTTCCTGCTGACCTCATAACCCAGGAACAGCGCTCCGTTGGCGGGGAAGCAGCGCACGATGGTGGGGATGAGGCCGGAGTACAGCGCCCTCACTCCTAAACCCGCCGAACAAGATTGGAAACGGATCAGAAAGCAGAACGCCACATGTCTGTAGTTCCTCCCTTTCCTGCCGGTGCCTACCTTCGGAGCGAGCGATGGTCATGAAGGTTTTGAAAAACCCCGCCTGCTTCCCCGTCATGGACATGACCTGAATCCGAGATTTGACGCAGTCCATGGGGTAGACCACCAACCAGAGGGACGCGCCTCCGATGCCGCCGCTTAACACGATCGGAGCCACACCTTCAGCACATACAGCAGACACAAAGTCACTGCATCGGAACTGGACAGAAACAAGAGTTACTGTTCGGCTCCCAGTACCTATGTCATCTTTTTCACAGTTCATGTAGTCTGCAAATCCAGTCCTGCAGAGTTCATAGGTGCCAAAGAAGAAGAAGTACCCGGGAACCTCTCTGGCTACAGTGGTGGTCAGTCCCTGGAAGAAGCCCTGCGGACCCTCGTTCCTCATAATGGACCTCACCACCGACCACACCGAGCTTCAGACACACCAGACACATTTTCCCTGTGACATTAGCCGAGCTCAAGTTCACACACATTGCAGTCGATCTACAGATGCGTTTAACAATCATTGACCACACAGTCGTGGCGTGCGTGCGGCCGCTTGTGTGCATGTGGAGCCAAACGATCTGCAAATCCTGCTGTTAGAAAATAACGATCTGAAGACGTTACACTTCACCAAAAGTGAACACTAGCTGCATTTCTATTGACAATACGGTGGCAAAAATCTGACTTGTAAATGTTCCATTACAAAAATGAATTTCTTTATTGGAAGAAAGAAAAAATTGATGTACCCAAGTCCAATTTACTTCACTTTTACATGAATTTAAATCATTTTAAGGCCTTAATTTCAGATACATGAATTTTGTATCTTAACATATGCTGTCAGACTTTTAAATACTTTTTAAGGACACTCTGGCATTACATGGCTGCATTGTATTTGTATAAACAGGACGGAACAGGAATGAATGAAAATGAATTTGAAGCCAAGTCTTGCAGCCGATTCCTAATTAGATTTGAATCTGGACTTTGACTAGGCCAGTATTTAATGTATTGATACTTGCGGATGAAAAACCGATACTTTATAAAGGAAAAAATATCAATAAACATTGTGGAATCGGTAACATTACACAGCCCTTTGTTGGGTGTCTTTTTCTAAAACGTAAGTATGTGACCACAAATATAGTCGACTTAAATAATACTGGTAAAAAAAACCAAACAAACAAAAAACATACTTGTTGCTTTTAGCAATCCTTCCAGACATTTCCATCTCATACATGGCTTGTAGTCGACACTTCACCAGCTCAGTGGGGCAGAGGACAAGTGAGGAGAAGATGGAAGCTACAGAACCAGCACAGGCTTTCTGCAAGTCGCTGATGAAGAGGGAAGAATAATCAAACCCACACTTAAGAAACTGGACATGCACGTTTGCTTCTTTTACTGTTCGAGGCGGCGAACCTCAGCACGGCGTCGTGGTGCAGTCCAGCTGCAAAGCGGATGACCTGCTGGCAGAAGCCGTAGCTCATGAACAGCACAGAGTTCTCTGCGATGTTGGCCACCAGCGCCGGGATGGTGCCCTGGTACAGCCCACGCACGCCATCTTGTTTGTAGGTGGAGACGACGCAGTGGACGAAACCTCGGTACAGAGTGGGAAAGGTCTGCATCTTCACCTTCGCTGTGTCCAGAGGCTGACCGCTGAAGACACAGGCAGCCCCTCCTACGACACAGGGGCAAGCACAAAAGAGCAAGCTACACTTTGTGTAAAGAGAGATAAAGATCTGAGAGCGACGCACACTGTTGCACTCGGCTGAGCAGAATAACTAGCAGCGAGAAACGAGCCGGAAAAAGTCAGGCGTCATCAGAATGATCATCTGGGGTGTCAGACACATAACCGTCTTATTATCACTTCACTCGGTTCAGCTCCGGTTTTATTTCCACTAAAAACAACATTTGGTTTAGCAGCTCAATCAATGCCAACATTGGAGAAATCTGACAGAAACTATAAAGACATGAACGGCGTATCGCAACCATAGACTTCTACAGATTTTATGTGACACACCAATAATTGCATATCTTTTTAGCAAGTCAATGCTACTAAATGCTAAACTATGCATATCAATGCATAGTTTTTTTCAAAGTAACCGCATTTGTATTCAAACCTGTTGATTGATATCCCTGAATAAAATCCAGTGGAACAAACTGCCTGCAGAAACGTCCTCGTTAGTAAATTAACCTGTGTTTAATTTAACATCAGATGAAATCAACTTATGTGAAGGACTCCAGATGTTTGCCAGACAACACAGCGGGGATTTTTTTTTTTTTTTTTTTAATTATAAAAAATACTAGTTTGTTGCAATCCATATAAGGGATGCAGCATATATGCAGGAAGGTTTGCTAACACAACATAAAATACAAGGAACACAAAAGAACATGATGTACAAAGAGAGACATACCCTGAAAGACTTGGAGCTGTAATTGCAACAAAAGGTTGAAACTTTAGCTTTTTATTTGTAAAAAAAAAAAAAAAATGTTTTTGAACCATGTATAATTTTTTTTCCTGCTTCACAATTTTATGCCACTTTTTGTGAGTCTTTGACATAAAATTACAATGAAATATACCAACTGAAAAATACGGAAAAGTTAAAGGTGAATATTAGTCCTTTCTAACTACTGCTGGAGACGCTTTGTGTCAAGAGTAACTGTTTGCACAACATTTTAGGCTTTTAATTACCAATTGCTCCTGCAGAGAGATCGATGATGGCCTGGACCACTGGGTGTGGAGCCATGATCACCTGAGTGGATTTCTCCTTCTCTCAGCAACCTAGGGGAAAGAAAAAGGGCTCATTTTGTTACAGATCTCCAGTTGTGAAAAGATATTCAATACTGGGCTGTCTGCAGGAATGTGTGCGCTTCGTCTAAGGATTGGATCGGGTCAGAGAGCAGCAGCTGAGCTACACATTTTTTTTTTTTTTTTGTCCCCAACACTTGCAGCTGCTATTATGTGTGAGTGAGTTTCAGCAACCAGTCACCCTGACCCCACACTGTGTTCTGGAGGGGGAAATAAAATCCTGCATGTTGTTGAAAAAAAAATAAAAAATCCATTTGCAAATGCAAACCCACATAGCCTAATTTTCCTGGAATTTGTCTTTGTTGTTTTCAACATTTTCTTGTTTTTTAACATCTTATAACACAAAACCTTTTCGAAACGTTCCTTTAAGTCGATTAAAGCACCAGACGGAGTAGTTTTAGGTTTTATAGTTAGAAGAGTGACCCCTTTTACCTGAATATGAGTCTCTGTTGGAACAGACCTGTCTATTAAAAGAGCTGCCGCTAGAAGGCGCCAAAATGCTGCCGTCTGTCCAGCATTCAAACAATTTTAAATGGCGAACATGTGCCAATATGTCTTTTTCTACTTCACGTAAGAACAAAAACAGAGCAAAATGTGACTTTTCTTTGAATGAGTTTAGTTTTCTATACTAAAGCTGAACACCAAATAGAAGAAACTTACTATTTCCCCCAAAATACACTCCATTAACTCCCACTTTGAAAGCTGAAAAATTGAAACGGACTGTTATTCGCACGTACAAACCTAGCAGGACAGCGACTACTTCAAAACAGAGCATCGGCGGTTGAAGTCAGAGTTTGTGAGTCAAACATTGAGAGTAACGTTGACCCTGTGAGCTGCTGACCGACGCTAGCATCCACGGTGGGCCTCATGGTTTGTGTTAATGCTATCTCATGGCGTCCAACGTCAGCCGCCGACTTCACCGACTGAACCGACAGCACGGTTCGGCCATCAGAGATGTCAAACCGAGGGGAGATGATGGGAATCTAAGGTTGTTCCTTCACACCCCAGAAGGAGCAAAAGCTACAGACCACTCACTCTGAGTTAAATTCCAGGTACCAAATCTTATCAGCGTCCATGTGACAAACAAGTGTAAGTTTGCTACGAATATTACTTTATGTTAACAAAAGGAATTTTTTACTAAGAACACAAAAGAATAGACGCTTAGAAAGGTTTTATTTTACGTGGTTCTAAGTCTTAGCATACGTAACGGTGGGTTTGAAAATGTTACGGTGTGACTGTGTTTCTCCTAACTTAAGATCTTTGACAGGAAACAGCATGGCACCGAGCGAACTACAATTTCCGGTTGTTGTATTTCTTTTTTTCAAAATAAAGTTTCCTCTGGTTATAGGGGAGTACAGCGCCGCCGTGTGTTACCTTTATAAATACAACCTGCCTTCCAATACGTTGATCTCTTTCCAATTTTATGTTAGAATCCCGAACTTAAACGCGTTTAAGAAATTTAATATGAAAGATTTACACAAAATAATACATAATTGTAACATGGTGGAAGAAAATGCATAGCGGTTTAATTTTTTTTTTTTTTACAGATAAATATATCAACATATGGTGTGTTATTTTTCTGTTACACAGAATACAGAAACAAGTTCAATGAATATTAATGCTTCAGAATCCATTCTCTTTTTAAAGAAATTGAACATATCAATGCAGATTAGTATTAGAACAGGTGGGAATAGTGAGTGTTCCCTTCATATTAACCTGACTGTGTTTTTAGAAGAAATTGTTTTCAATATTTGGAAATTTATTAACTAATTCTACTTATTTTAGATACACTTGTACCAAATATATCACAATGGATAAATGTTACAATGCATTTCTTCTTTTACCAAAAAACATCTTGCCACCTCAAAATTGACTCTTGCAGGAGCCATTATGAAATATGTAACAGTGCATGCGTCAAATGCAGTCCTATCAAGGAACTTCACAGAATGTCCTGTTCTTGATCACAGCAATCCAGGGTACGCTGAGATCTCTGCTCTTCAAATGGCTTCATCCATAATTACCTTTCCTGTTATTAGGTCTGTCTGAGGGAACATTTCCTTCTTTTTCTGAAGCAGGAACATCCCAAACTCTCAGGGCTGTGAAAAAACAAGATCAGATCGGACTTGCTAAAAAGAAACACTTTTATTCCCCCTATTTTTTTTTTTTATTTTTTGAATCAGTGGGCTGATGAGCTCCAGCTATGGCAGCTCCATCGTGACGACCTCAGGTCTCTTTCTATTTTCAGTTTTTGTTTACAGTACTATTGTTTCCCTTAACTAAGATTCCAGGCGTTATTAGTTTTTGGGTGTCTTCAAGGCTTTAATATTGAAGTTTTTGTTTTTCTTAATCTGTGTGACATGTTGAAAAAAAGGGAAACAGATTGCATCCAAACTTCAGAGAAATTTGAAATTTTTTGACTTGAGGTTTTAGTTTTGAAAAACAAGCAAAAAGAAGTATAAATTCACAGTCCCAGCAGACTACACAGAAAAATTTACATTTTTATACATGTCAGAGAACAAATATCCATTGTATTATTTTAGCTAATATATAGAATGCATATCATTTTAATTTTAGGTCATTTATGATGCATTGAAATGTCTTTTTTTTTTTTTTTTTTTACGGTGGAGTGATCACCCAACAAACTGGACTTTTTAAAAACAAGATTTGGCTCAACATCGAATATGATTATGAATTAGTTTCTAATCCACACATGGTCAAACATCATAATTACAAAAAACTCAATAAATGATGTATCAATTTTTTGTGCAGGTAGAACAAATCTAATAGTATGTTGTAATCTTTTAAATAATGTTTGTTTTTTTTAAAGTTACATAAGGAATGTTGTATTTTGTAAAGAACCAATTCAGATTTGTGAGATTAAAACTTGAAAAGGGAAATTGAGATGAAGTCATGATGATAAATATGTCACTCAGGTTTAAAGAAATGAATAGCACTGTATTGTAAACTATGAGCTCTTAGAGGAATGAAACATATGATACTCACAGGGTAATAAATACTGAAAATAAAACTGTCAAGCAGCAGAAACCTCACTCGGTTGTTATTTACCCCAAAACTACCCAAACTCCATCTGTTAAACAGAGGAGGCAGGGATTAAAGAGACTCTGTCGACAAGCTTATCCTTTAAAACTCAGACCTGTGACGGCTTACCGTGCATCAGTCTAGACTCATTTGACTCCAAGTCGTTAATTCAAAAGTAATAAAAGAATCACAGAACACTTTTTTTTATATCACTTTGCCTTTTATCAAAAGAAAAAAAAAACATTGTTGTTGTCTACATCACAGACAAAAATCATCAATATTCTGTTTGAAACAATCTTGCCATAAACAGAATGAACCCCATGCCGCCCCGTCCCCTCCCTTCCCTCGAAGCAAACTTCTTTATACACATTAAACTTTACATACCTATAGTTCCTGTTCATCTTTTACAATTACATCATTATCAAAGTAGGATCATTTGATTTTAAAATACATATGATGCTCTTTTACTGTAGTTATAGCAGGTATCCTGATTGTACATACAGTATCATTTCCCACATTTAGAGTCTGTGGAGCAGTTTGTGCACCACGTTGGTGTGAAATAGCTAAAGGAAGCAGCCACCTATATCTTCCAAAAATTAGAAATGCATGTTAACATATTAAGCTACAGTGGTTTTGGTTATAAAGTTCTGCACTCCTCTTATGCGTTTGCTCCCACTGAGCCAACATCAGACTCTCCAAGGGGCTTTACAGTAACACCAACTGTTGCGTCTGCTCTGATTTGAGATTATAAGGTACAGTCAGAAAATCTCTATAATCCCCAATTAGAATGGAGGCTAACACAAACAGATTAAAACATCCCTTTGATAAGGTAAACTATGAAAACAGAAGCTCCTGTATGCATTTGGTTAAGATTGTCAGTATTAATCGCACACTGAGAGTGCAGAGACGATGTTAAAAATATCTAAATTGTAAGCAATCCTGAAGGAGCCTCAGTGGTGCCCAACACTTGGTGCTTAATATGTCGTATTTGAGCCCAAAATATTATCTTTGGTGACAAAGAATGAGAAATATAATAATTGTAATAATCACACTATGAAATAGCAGGAGCTATCTTTTAAAAATTGTAATTAATTTTGAAAAATCCATAAAAGTCATGCTTAATTTAGGTGTGTACGTGAGCCCAATTTTGCAATACGCAAATATACAAAAGATTGAAACTTCTTATGCTGAAGAAAACAAATGTGCTTCATTTTAACAAGATCGTTTTTTTTTTTAAAGCAGGATTGGCAACTTTGTTTTGAAAATCCAAATGAACTTGTTACTGGTGGCTGGCTAGGCCAAAAAGTAATTTGTATCCTTCTTTATTTGCAGTATTAATTTTAAGAAAGTACCTATTAGTTTTATTGTGAAAGTCCAATTTTAACTTCTACATTCTTTATGAAACATGCATACTGGTTGCTATGGTGATTCCTGCTTTTTCCTCACAATTCAATGCGATACCAGGCACCAATAAGTACTAATAAAAAGCTAAAAAAAAATTAAGAAAGAGATGCAGTTTTTGAGATAAACTTTAAACTGACATGACAACACTGTTGCTGAGTCCTTTCAATTATAAGAAGAAACAAAAAACAATTTTAAATCAATCTAAATGTGGGAAATGCTACCAAATGTCAGAACTCCATCAGGAAAACCTTTCATTTGTTTTTACCCTGTGTGCACTCAGCCAGAGTCCTGGACTCAGAACAAGTTTGGTTCAACATTGCATCACCCTATCAACAAAATACAGCAGACATTTTTTCTTTCTTTCTTAAAGTATTTGCAACTAAAATGGTCTGCAGTTTGAGCAATGTCACAACAAGGCCAAATAAATGTTGCCACCTGTGGCTGTGATTAAACACCCCCCAGTCAAAGTACTACCGTCAGAGAAACACAATGTGAGCTTTGAAAAGGAAAGAACATCTTGGTGTGTGTTTCCTAAATTAGACCAACAAATTATTATAAACCTTTCATTAATTGTAGACTTTTGATTTCTTTTTCTTTTGGGTACTTTGCTTGGCTGCAGCAGGATTTATAAAAGAGGAGGTAATGAGTGTAAAGACTTGGTCCACAGTCCTACAGATGCTTATGGGTGAAGAAAAGAAGACAATGTGATAGAGAAACAGAACTACTCACAACTTCTGGGAGCTCAATCAATATCTGTATCATCAAATCACTGAAAAGCATGTTCATACAGTTTGACACAAACAAGCTCACAGTCACAAGCACGCTCCGTTTTTTCAAAAAGCTCGTTAAGGGAGTGCTTTTAAGACTTAAAAGTTAATTCATTAATATTGTGTTCATTATTTACATACAAGATGGAAGCTTCTTCATGAAGTAGAAACCAGGAGAGTTAAGATGTAGTGCTTTGCAAAGGTATTCATCACTTCCACATCACGATCTTATCTGACAAACCAACATAAATAGAGTATAACTGTGGAGTACAGATTAGATGTTTCTCAAAAATGATTTATTAATAAAAGACTGAAAAGTGTGGGCCTAAATCCAATTGAGAGTCTGTGACTTGGACATTTACCGTTCCCAGACGCTTTGCAAAGAAGAATGTCTACGTTTCTTATTTGAATTCGTAATTATTTTGGAAAAGAAATCCATTTTTTCCAACTTTGCAACTGTGCACTACATTGTGGTGGTCTATTTCATAAAATGCCAATAAAATAACAGTTTGAATTTTTGTGGTTGTAATATTCCAAAGCAATGAATAGTTTTGCAAGGCGCCGTGTAAGACTAATGTATTGTATATGCTTGTTTTCTCTGGTGGGTGCAAGAGAGTGAAGTAGAAAGATGGGACCACTACAAAAAAAATATATGAGGAGAGGATTCTTTCTTCTTTGTCTATTCTCTTTTTCTTTCTTTCTTTTTTTTTTTTTTTTTTTTAGCAAAACCACAGATTGACAAAACCAACCCAAATAGTAAATAAAATAGTGAGAGGGGTGCATGTGCTTACATTGTGGCTTCAGTGTTAGGCACTGCAACAAAATCAAAACTGCTTCTTTTGTCATGTCTCTGATAAAACACTTCTTTAAGGCAATCTAATCACTGTTGAATGGCAGCAGTTTTAAGTTTCTGGTCTGTCCTCCTTTCACAAATTTAAGCTTTGAAGAGAAATGTTATCGTCTCCCCCCATTTTGACAACCCATTTTAAGATCACCTGTGTAAAAACAGCTACAATCAAAAATGAGGCACTTTATAAAAGAGTATATAGATATCTAGGCTATATAGTATTATTCATTATAGGTATAATGTATATTTTATATACCATTGTAGTGTGTCACTTTATATTAAAATTGTGATAACTGTTTCAGAAATGAGGAAAACTATAACCACAGTATGTACTATAGTTTCTGTCACTCTACTCTTATTACTATAGTATATACCATAGTGTAATATACAGTTGTAATAGAAAAGCTAAGATGCCAAAAAAAGCATTTATAATTTTTCTACTAAGTTTGTGTTACTTAAAAGTTTAAAATGATTTTAAGTCTTCAAGAGAAAAACGCCCCAAAAAACAGAGTACGTCTCTGTTTCTTTTCCTCTGGTGGTCTCTCCTGCTGAAGCGCTCGTTATGTGACTCAGACATCATGTAATTGATTTGACAGTCATGTGTCAGCCTCGTCCGATACACTGTTATTAAGAGGAATCCGAAGGCGGACGAGGGGGGAATATTTGCAGCTCTGTGTCCGTGTCGACGTCACAGACCGGCTGCGTCTGTTCAACTTCTGTGCGTCTAACAATCGGAAAAAATCTTTGAACACTTAAAGTGGAACATGAAGAGTCTTGCTAGGTTTATGTTCAGGACTCTTTCGCACATATCAGCCATGACATTTCTATCAATACAAGTATTTTTCCAATTTGAATGGGGCTGGACTTGAATTGTGTCACAGCAATGGGGATTGATGGGTAAATGGTGGAAAAGCATCCTTCACTTTAACTGTGAAGGCAAAAAGCCTTTTATTTTATTTTTTATCTAATTTAAATCTCTTTATTGTTGTTTATTTGGAGACCTTTAATTTGCAATGTGTGACTTGCTGCTTCCTTGGGGAAACTTTTATGTGACGCAGAGGCACATTGCTCTATTCTGTTCTTCAAAGTGGGAAAGACAAGAGAACATGGCACTAAAGAAAACCATCAACCCTGTAAGTTAGGAAATGACTACAAACACCTAGCTGATGATCTCAATTTGGCCATATCTGCAGAAAAAGCAACAATTAAAATCAAGAAAGGGAACAAAAGACAAACAAGGCAACTTATAATTTGAAATTACAACCATTAGATACTAGCTACATGCCAGCAGTGTTTTGGGCTGCTTGCAGAGAAAGGTTTAGTCTTAGAGTCATCTTATGTCAAATTTTGCTCCTGCAATAAAGGACAAATGTATTTTAAAGATTTCTGAACATCCTCACCAGGAGAGCAAATAAATGTGAAGGGCTCTGTACTTAACATTTCAAAGAGTCTTTTTTGACTCTGTACTGAGTCAAAAGACTCATATACTGGTTATACATACTGGTCAAATATGACCAGTATTTGAAGCACCTCAGTAACACAAGAGCAGTAGTCTGTAAGTATAAAAGCTTTTTTTTGGGCAACTTTACAGTAGATAATGATTTAAAACTGTTTACAGTGAGATGGTGTGAATGTTTAAGAAATGTGTGTCCAGCAGTAATCTTCTTATTTGCTTGAACCTAAGGGACACCTGTTGATCATTTAAACTATGTGTGCAAAGAAGAAGGATGTAACACTGCAGAGAAATTAAATGAGCTTACTAATTAGCATAAATTTACTTTCCAGTCCCGTGGCATAAAACTTCGACAAATTGGTTCGCTCAGAAATGACAGGTGCCAATTTAAAATTCAATGAAACTTACATTAGCACACATAATAAAACATTTTGGAACAATTATGATTTTTAATGAAGTACAAAAAAATGGCAACCATATTTTGTAGCCTGTCACCTGTGAGCTTCTCTGTACCAAGTTAAAAAAAAGATCAAGTTCTCCTTAGTTCAAGCAACGTAACGTCTTTTCCTTACGCTTTGATTATGTGTTGAGTTTGTAAGGCTGTGTGTGTGTGTGTGTGTGTGTGTGTGTGTGTGTGTGTGTGTGCGTGTGTGTGTGTGTGCGTGTGTGTGTGTGCGTGTGTGTGTGTGTGTGTTTGGCACACATTTGGTTGACAGAAAACCGCAAACAGGAAGGGATGAGATTTCCATAGTTTCAGCGTTCCGACTCCGGCGTACAGTTCTGTTGTGGCAACACATGGCGAGCCGTCGCGTCAAAGACAAAGACGGAGATCAACAGTCTAGAATGAAAGAATCAAAAGAAGGCAGAGATGTTCAGGGATACATTTTTGACACGAGGAATTTTCTCATCTTCATGCATTTAAAAGCATGAAAAAAAAAAAATAAATTCTCTTCCCCGGCACATCTAACGTAGACTTCCTCAGCACAGAATGTGACAGCCGATAAAGCGGTTCTGTCTAGATTATATATTCGCCCAGGCATATTGCTTTTGTTTAATCTAGAAGTCCTGCTGGCAGCTTGAGTAAATATCACATGACGCTTGATATCTTTGTTGAAGGATTTTCTGATTGGTCTCATGGCCGCTGTTGCAGATATCAATATCGTGTGTGCTTGTGACAGCTTTATCACTTCCACAGATTATTGTTTCTTCTTTTCTTGACAACCACCTGAACAGCACAAAGTGTTCACTGATCTAATCTCTTCATTTCAACATAATAAAGTGGCAGGACCTACAATTCTCGTCACAGGTCTAAACGTTTGGCTTCGGATTATTTATTTGAACCAAGGTTTTCATGTCTGGACTGCTAACTCAATGATTTAAAAAAAAAAAAAGACAGAAATTTGAACTCATTATTTCACACAGACACAGATTGTTGTTGATTTTGCTGTGGTGTCTGTTAACGAGCTGCGGAGCACCAATGTGGTTTTTGTAGCCAGCAACTGAATTCAATTTTCTATGCAGAACTTGTAGAACTAATTTAAAATTCCCAACACTGCTTTAAAGCTTTAAAGAAAATATTTTCAGTAAGGTCGATGGTAAGTTCAATCAACGATTGTGTCAATTAAAAAGAATTGGGGTTTTCTTCCTCATGTAGTCGACCGGTACTGGTAAACTAGACCATCAGGAAGAATCTAAGACCACCATGATGGGCATTTGGCTCAACGTTCTCAAATTTGAACATCAAACCCTGACTTATCTAGACATAGTTCGTCTCAATAAAATTAACTATCTTCATTTTTGATAACTAAACACGTCTTGGGTGGCTTTGGGCTCCAGCCTCAAATTTTAGGAGAGCTTGATGCCAATAGTTTTGGAGCAGCGCTTTCTCTTTGTTGGCAGATTTTGTCTCCAATTTGATGTTAAATTTACTTCACTGTGGAAAGTCACGCTGGTGTTCCAGCATTTACAATGAGGTGCTCGAAGTCCCCACAAACACAACCTGTTAAAAATTTACAGAATGTGCATAAAAGTCAGATCCATGCCAGAGAAACCAACCAATTTAAATAAATTATACCAATTCTGTAAAGAAGAGTGGTCAAAAACCTCTTTTATGGTTAAAAAATATTTGATGACAAGGTACAACTTTCTATGGGGCATTTGATCAAATACAGGTAAGGGCCTGAGCCTGTCTGTAGAGCTACAGAAAATCCAAAATCAATTCAAACTTGTGCATTCAAATCTTATTAAAATCATTGAAGCCATATATTGTACAATCTTTCGCTGTAGTAAGAAAATCAGACCTACAAATAAATAGTTAAACAGCCAAATTCAATATAAGAATCATGCCAGGGACGAGAGCATGTCAAGTTCTGATTGGAAACCAGGTTCTTTCTGGGTTCATATTAAACTCTGACACTGCTCTGAGGAACAGTTTATCAGAAAACAGTTACAGTCAATGAAACCAGGATAAATGGGCTTATATAGGTTTGGATTACTGAAAGGCATGATCAGTCATTAACTGCAGCATGAATAATGACTTATGGACAGAGTATTCCCAGAGCCTTGACTTCAATTATGTAAATGCTAAATAAATAGCTGCACATTTAGAATATGATTGTCCATAGAATCATATTGCTGACAGAGCACATATTTTTGAAGATCTTCACATGAAAGTCAATTTATTAACAACAACAACAAAAAAAGTGAACCTTAAACAGTATTAAACCGATCTTTGGAATGCAACTTAACGCTGCCATCAGAAATTCAGCTGCCATCAACCCGCCCACATATAAACATGTAAACACCTGGCCCGCGTTTTGTCCCCTGTGCCTCCATTCATGTGAAATGGCTCATTACCAGCAGACAAATCAATTGGCCCTGCTCTCTGAACACCCACTTGTGATAATAAGAGACTCTACAGACAGCCCACAGACTGGAAGCGCAGCGCTGCCCACCAGCTTGAAGCCATGGAAAACATCAGTGCAAGATAAAAGCAGCAGTGACTAAGATCCAGACGAGGATTTTATCAGATGACTATTAACATGACGTCAAAGCATGTATCCAATCTGATTAGTGTTAAATGTTTTTTTCTCCTTTTAGCTAAATTGAAATGTTTACATCATTGACAGGGTTTTTTCATAACTGTTGGGACTGCAGCTGGTTCTTACTTTGCTTATAAAGCCATTGTGAATGCCAGACAATGTTCTGAATGTCTGCAATTGTCAATTTGTCACTTTACAATTAAGAATGAATACTTTTTAGGTATTCTTGGTCTGAGGACTCACAGCACTCACCTTGCCCATCCTTCCTACTGTTCTGGTTCGTTCGTAGTTCCTCCGATTTGTAGAAATCAATACTGGCATAAGTGTTGAGGGAAGAGCCGGCACTGGTACTCGCTCCGACGTTGTAGACAGGTGAGGCGCGCTCTGCTCCAGCTTGAGGGCTCTCCTTCATGGCTAAGTCAAGGTCTATGTAGTTAAGGCCTTGTTCAGTGGATGTGGTGGAGGTTTGGGGTGGAGGCGTGGCAGACAAACCAGCAGTCTGGCCATTCTCCCACAGTGAGCAGTCCAAACCCTGCCGATGACTTGCTGCCTGGCTGCCCTCGGGCAAGAGGGAGGTAGAAGAAGATGCGTATGGTGGCAAAGATGGCGGTGAGCTAAATGTCTCTGACCGGTGGCTCAGGTGTCCCTGTTGATCACCTCGGACCAGTCTGCTGCTCTTATCAGGCGACTGGAAGGACTTGACCGGGGAAGAACTCAAACTTGCCTCCTGCTCTCTCGATAGTGGTTGACCAGAGTGAATGGCAGGTCTTGCCAAGTTGCTCGAATTGGAAATTTTGCTGTCTATGAATGGAACATCCGTTGGCCCTGTTGTCATCTTTATTTTTGTTCTGTACCCTGCGCTGCATTCTGCTACCAGCGGAGAGGGCGAGCTGTGTTCATGCCGGGCCTTGGGGGAAACTGTCGGTGGGTCTTGTAGGGTGCTGAATGTGGATCTAACATGAGTCAGCGGCGTCGAGGATTTCCCTAAATCCATGTTGACATACTCAGCGGAGGTGGAGAGTGGTGCCGAGAAGCTGCGGGGAAGGTTAGCAGGGTTATCATGACAGAGGAGCGGCTGGTTTATGGGCCGAAGAGTTCCATGGATTACAGGTGGTCCATGATGAGACCCTCCACTTCGTTCTTTGTCGAATGCACCGTCTTCCTTAAAGACAATGCTTACATAGTCCCCGACATTCTGGGACCCCGATGGTGGTAGATTCTCCTTAACCCTTGGCAAGGTGTTCGCTTTAGCAATGTCTGAAGATACACTCAGAGGGCGTGCCCTCCTCTGTTGCTTTGGGCTTTTACTACTGGATGCACGTTTTTGGTGGTGACGTCCGTCCTTTGTGGATGTTCCTGCACTTTTGTATTCCGCCCCAGTTCTTAACAAACTTAACCCCCGCCCACCAGATGTTGACTTATCTTCAAGGCTTTCACTGCTAGCAGAGCTGGAGGAGAAAGAAGAGGAAGACATGGAGAGCTGGCAGCCTCCTGCAGAGCCCACTGCAATTTTGTTTCTTTTGCTGTACCCTGTTCTCCCTCCCCTACCAGCACTTTCATGCCCACTGCTGTCTTTCTTTTCTTCCCCTTTGTTCAAGTCCTCCTCAAAGCGAGTATAGAGGGTATGCTGATAGGCTCGTGGCAGGGAGAAGTATGAATTGAACATTTTTGGTTGCAGCTGATGCTGCTCGGGGTGTGAAGGTGGTGTGCTGCAGGCAGAGCGACTGCTGACAGGCGAAATGTTCATGTAGTCACTGGCTGCCCGGCTCTCCATGCTGGCTCTGCTCTCCCATATGCCCAGTCCATGCAGGTCTGTGGAGCTGCTGCTGTTAGGAGACATGACCATGTAGCCCTCGGAAGAGGGTTGGCGGATGTGCTGGGGAGGGGACACACTGTTTTTGGGGGTCATGGCCATGTACTCATCATCTGCCCCGGGTTTAGCACTGGCGTCGTACATACCCATAGAAAGAGATAGTGAAACGGGTGGAGATGTCACCCCAGGTAACATTGACATGTAGCCACTGTCTACAGCTGCTCCTCTGTCCCCATGTCCCCTGTTTTTGTCAGCCCTCTTCCTGTTCTTCCCCACTGCGTCAAGCTGCCCACCCTGAACTGCTGGATTCCCTGAGCCTTGATGCAGCTCCGCACTCTCTCTATTAGCACTCTGTGACATGATGGCATACTCTTCCTCATCGTCATCATCTTCATCTTTTCTGTGTGGGGTTAGTCTTTCATGGGATGCCATAGGCAGGGATGCCCTCTTACTCAGCAGTCTTCGCTCGGCCTCAGACTCTCGACTTGATGAGCGTCGCAGAATCCGTCTGCCTTTTGGTTGGTGATGGGAACCAAGCAGACCTTCTCGTTGTCCCATTACTATATAGCTGGAGGAGCCCTCTCCATGTGCATGATGTCCTGATAGACTTGGTATGAGCAGAGAGTGTTCACCAGGACTGGAGCCATACTCATCAGAGGACCCGTAGTCACTCGGTGAACCTGAAACAGAAACTCTTTGAGAAACGCGAGCGTAGGAGCAAATCGACATGCCTCCTACTACCGACCCAACCAGGCCACACTCTGACCCATGACCTGAACTGGAGGACAGGCTTGGTGCAGGAGATGGAGCAGGGTTAGGTGTGTAACGTGCAAGGCTTAAGGTAATCTTAGCAGGTGTTGGAGCCCTTGTAGGTTTGGGCCTAAGCGTTGGAGTAGTTGAGCAGGATCCATTCAGGCTCGGGCTGGAACTGGCCCACGTCCCTCTGGCGCTCGCTCCTCCCTCTTCCGACCTGGCTCCAATGCTGGCTGTCCCCCTTGGAAATCCGGGTTCCCCTTCCGGGGTCTCAGTGCGTGCTCGTCTGGAGAAGCCCACCTGGCTTGGTGGAAGGTTTGGGTGATGACGCCGACTCGGGACACTAATGGGGTTTGAAGCAGTACCGCCACCACAAGAAGTTCCCACAGACTGAGACTTGCTGCGCTGACGGAACTCCTCACTCAGGGCTTTCATAGCCTCCAGCAGAGTCTCGTGCATGTTTTGAGCCACAACGGAGTCGTCCACCTGCATCCAGAACTCTCCAGGGCCTGTAATGGCTGAGCGTCCCACCTCGATGAAGAAGAAGTTCTCTGAATGGCCACATCTGCGGACATTCATCAGCTGCAACACCACAGCGGCCACATCCGAGTTGAGTTTGACAAAGTTGACTGTCTTATCAGTTAGGCACAGCCGATAGATGCCAACCAAGTTCCTGGCATGTCCAAGACCTTTAGGCCAAACCTTGACTTGCCATACCTCCTTAAAAGTCGGGATGGGAGATGGAGAGCTACACTCTCCACTGCTGCCATAGTCTTCAGGAGTTTTACCTGGGAAGAAACAGAGCAAAAAACATATTAATCAATTACACCTCTGAATGTTAAAAAAACAACACTGAATGTGATTATTTATTGTCATCATAATATAAAAAAAACTCTGCAAAATATGTCTCTGCCTAGTAGCTGTGCTCTAGCCAATTAATCTGCATCACTTTAAGCTCCAGCAAATAATAATTATTTATGTCCTAAGAGGCTTAGAATAAATTAGCTGAAAAGTAATACCACAGTGGTACAGCTGATTCCTACAGTAAACTAGGAATTAGTTGAAACTTAAAGCAACATTTTCTCTAAAATAGTTGGTAGTTCTGGATACGAGTGATACGGCTCACCACCCAGGGCAGTATAGTTCAAAACCAAACTATTTTTGTCACAAAGTTTACTGTTGATTATTTGAATGTCCAGTGAAATGGGATGTGACACCATACAACATAAGCACTGAAACAAAATTCACCACACAAAGATAACAACACTGAAGTTGGCATGAAATTCATAAGTTTTGATCTGGTGCCAAATTTAATACGTTTTTCGATTCACATTTGTTAAACCACAATTTGTGATTTCTCATCCTTCATCCCCTGACGATGAAGAGGAAGAAGGGGTCTCCTACTCCTGTTGTGGGTAGGAGAGCTCAGAAGGGAGGCTGGTCACATTGCCCACTCAGCATTTCAACTTTGAGGAGTTTATCTGTTAGTTTTTTCCTACTTCAGTGGTTAAACTTTGGACTTTTGACTTCAAAAAGTCAGTAAAGATACTGTTACTCGAAAAAGTACAAATTTAGCAAGTTGTTATTTCCATTTAAAGGTTTGAGAAACACTGAAATAAACATTGGTCAGAGATTTTACAGCTTCTTAAACAAGTAGCATCTCACTAAACTCCATATTTGTCCATCATGTCTTCAAGCTGTTTTGAAATAGTATTACAACATGTAGTTGGATTTTTTTTCCAATTTTTTTTTTCTGTTTTCTTACAAACTTGTTTTCATCTAAGCTCTGTGTTGGTAGCAGAATATCCAAAATTCAAATGTAAAAATAAACAGGATGCTCCTTCAATGTATAATAGAGAAACACAGGGGTTTTCCACCAATCTCAACCTCAAAGTGCAATATTAAAAAGTGCTAATCAAGACTGTGAAAAGGTGTAAAAAGTAAGAAAAAGAAAAGAACAGGTTGGAAACTATCTAAGACGAAAATATTTCTTGTATACGAGGAAGTTGTGCCTCTGTTATGACAATGGCTACTGAGGATCAAAATAAATAAAGCAGACAAACCACTGCTGGTTATGAATATGAATTTAAAAAGTAGGTGCATGACAAGTATTTCAAAATTGAAAATGAAATGTGTTGAGAGATTGGCATCGCGGGTGCTTGCTATCATGTTAATATGGACCAAAATGTCGAAGGACAACTTTCTTTTCAATACAGATATAATAAGAAATACAGTAAAATAAGAAATGCAGCCCAATATTATTTAAAATAGATTAGATTGTGGCTTAAGCTAACTTTTCAATACCATGAATTTGACAGAGAATCCATGGAGGGTGAATATTAATCACCAATCATCATCAAAGATAAAACATGAAATACCAGCTTTTTAAAAAAAAAAAAAAAAAGTTAAGTGATTATAAACATAGTTTGATGGCTGGAACTCCAATAAATATTTTATTAACTGATTACAGAGAAGTGGATTAGTAACACACGATGTGCTATTTTTGAATAGGAAAATGTAAACAAGACATGCACGCATGGAGATTTATGCACACACACACACACACACACACACGCTCACACACACACACACACACACACACACACACACACACACACACACACACACACGCACGCACGCAAACACACACCGCGGCTCTATTGATGCTGTCCCTGGCAACAAGATGTGGTCTACGCACTACGCTCTGAGCGCGTATCTGCTCAGGCTTCCACAACAACACGTCGGAGAGGGGCAAGCCCATCAGTCTACACTGACTGACTGAAACGCATGAAATGCAAAGGGGAGGGGGGTGCTGGTAGTGGTGGTCTGCTCCCATCACAAGCATAACAACGTAAACACGCGAGGGGAGCCGACAGAGACATAATTTCCAGTCAGACGCCGTCCCGATCCTGCCTCAACCGCGCCGCGCCGCACAGCGCGAATGTAGGTTAGGCGAGCGGCAAGTCAGAGCCGTGCAGAAAAACAAAAACACGGGCTGCAGCGGAGCGCACCGCGATAGGCTACTACTATATGATGCATCCCTTGGATGGTTGCTATATGCCCACTGCGTCATGCAAAACACACCATCGTGCGAATGCGGTCTTCGTTTTAGTCAGAAGAGGCAGCGGTTTCCCATTGCTGTACGCACGAACAATTAAATATGCACCACATTATTGTTTTTTTGTTGTTGTTTTTTTTTGTTTTTTTTTGGAATCGATCCTCTATGTTGAAGCCTGGTGAGACTGCTGCACAAACACATAACGCATGCCGCCCGTTGCGTGATGGTCTACCCCGCTCAGTCAGATGAACCTCCTGTCTTAAAAAAAAAAAAAAACAGTCTGATTTGCGGAATACAATGAGATTTAAAAAAAATAATAAAATAAAACAAACGACTAAGCCACACCTGTAGTAAAAAAAAAAAAAATTTAAAAAATCAGCATATTCTGACAATACAAGCTGGGTTGTGCTCCTTTTTTTTTTTTTTTTTTTTAACAATCTGGAATGGGCGAGACAGATATATGGAGATCAACCAGCCTATAGGGCAGGACAGGCCCGATGGAGAAACAGACAGTGGGAATCACAGCCCACGCTCCGTGTCTTACAGTTGCACTGAAGATCCAGCATGGCTTGGTACCACTCATTCTGGACCTCCTCGCTGTCCGCAGCGATGGCAAAGCTCTCGCTGCGGGTGTAGAGCACGATCATGTGCTTGTTCTTGGAATCCGCCCGCTTGTTGATGTTGAAGCAGGTCTCCAGGTTCAGGACCTTCTTGGGCACAGGTGATTTACTGCGGAATTTCTTTTCGTTCTCGTAGTACTCAAGTCGAGCGGGACCGTGCTCCGAGGCCGCCCTCAGCACGAAGAACCGCCGGTGCATCGATTTGTGCTTGCGAAGGTAGCCGCTTTTTTGCACGTCTTCGTAGTTCTGCGGCTCGACCGCTTGGCTCTCCATGACCAGAGCAGCGCGATGAAAGCCCGGTTACGCCGTAAGAATCTCAGGGAAAAAGCTGAAGTCCATGTGTTCTCCTCATTTGTCCCGCTGCGGCTACATCCCTCGTCGTTTCTCCGTGCGCACGCTGGAAATATCAAGCATGTGTGCGGGGGATCGGCACGGGGGAAATCAGCCGAAGCATGTTTCTGTATCTGGCATCAGCTGCAAGGGGAGCAAATGAGGGGATGAGGGGGGGCGCAGTGGGGGGTTGAGGTGCACCGAGCGTGCACAGCGAGCGCCACCGCTCGTCCTGCAGCCCAGCCCAGTCCTCAAGTCCGAGCCCGGTGCAGTTCAGCTGCTTGAGGACGTCTCCTCCACCTGTCTGAGGATGCCCAAAGCCTGTGGAGACCCCCCCCCTCCCGTCCCCACGAACGCACTGTCAACGCGGACCGAGTGCGAAACAAACAAGTTCCGTTAAGACCTTTCAAAATAAAATGTTCGAGAGTCAAACTTTGGAAAATGAATAGATGTTCCATTGTGGTTCTATTGAAGATATAAATGCAGTTCCAGGAAGGACCCATGAGAACGGGGGGTGGGGGGGGGGGGGGGGTCTTGAGTCAGTTTGGTGTCCATACACCACTAAAGATGAAAATGAGTCTGTCTGCATCAACCGCCTGTTTCCACCCACATACTACAACTGCATAAAGTCATTCAGAGGCGCCACAGTTGTCCCCCGTTTCTCCCTTTGTACACCCCTACAGTAAATAGACGTCACAATGTTTTCTAAGGAGTGGCCAGAATTTCTAATGACCTCAGTATGGCACACCAAAATCCCCAAACAGAATTTTAGGTTTTATTATATCTCTGTCAGCAAAAAAGTCAAACAAGTCAAATTCTACTCAGTTTATTTATGTAGCACCAAAAAAGGCAATTCAGTCCAATTGAGTGACAGACGACAGTCAGGTGCCTTGTGCTGTTGTTTCCTCTGGCAGCTTCATCTGGGAGAGAAAACACGTTTGCAGATGAGCTCCGAGCTAAAAGGTTGTATGTTGACAGAGATCACAGTTGTTTTCAGCAAAGCTCAACTAAATCCAAGAACCTCCACAGAATCTTTAGTTTCATCCTGTTATTATGGTACAACTTACAAAAAAAAAAGCAAACAACAACAACAAAAAAACTAGTTTTTCAGTGTCAATGATTTTAAATCATATATAAGAGATCCTTATGAATGGAGCGAAATGTAAATGACTTCAAAACTGGATGCTATGAAGGACAAAAAATGGGAACATATTTAAGTAAATAAATAAAGTGCGTCATTTATTTCCCTCTTTGTTTCATGCAAGAAAATTGGGCATAAAAGACAGTGTGGGCAGGCCACTGAAATAAATTCATAAGAGCTGAGACTCATTCTTCTATACGAGTGTCAGTTGCTCCATTTTAAATTGTGCATTAGGTTGCAAATGTGATCTTATTTCTTCTCCGTAATCCGCTTGTGAAACGAGAATATGCTAAAACATGCTGAAGTTTAGTGCAGGTGTGCAGGTTCATCAGTGCTTTTATTGTGTAAGGCCGTCGCTTGATTTCCGGAATCGCCCCCTCACCTTTGTGAAACTTGACGCAGGAAAGCTGGCACCTCCAAGCCGGTGTGTAGGTAAAATAAATAAATAAATAAATAAAAACTAACCGGGAGGCTGCTTGGCTGGGGTTTAACCGGGGACGCGCTCGCCACCGTGCAGAGAAACAGACAGTTTGCGTTTATTAAGTCAGCTTCTTGATTTCACAGAAACAGGAACGGAGCAGCTGAACATGTTGTTCCAGAGGTCCAGTTCTGTCTGCAGCCTCTATGGTCTGTCACTCGTACTTATTAGAGAGGAAAAGTTTACAGAGTATCCTGCATAGCGGTGAGCATATGGCCTGTTGTTTTATTGTAACCATAGCTATCCAATTATACTGTTTTACTGCTGTGTAATTAAGCATGTTGCTTATCTGTTTAATATAAACTTGGAGATTTTATTTCAGCCACCGGCTAATCAGGAATGTATCAGATGTTGTGTAACAGGTTATCAGGTCATCGGGTGGAGCTGATAAATTACATCTGTGCTTCGAGCCAATCTAAAGTTATGCAGGACCTTCAAACTGCCCAGAGCTGTCATCACTGCTGAATGACTATTAGCTTTTTATCATGGAAGTTTAAACATTCACACTTTATGCATCTAACAAAACCTTTTTCAGTTTGCATCTGGGAACTGGAAACAATAACGATATATGAGATGCTTGAATCAATTTCACTTTCAGGTGTGACAGCGCTTCAAGTTGGAGAAAAAAAAAATCTTTTTACGGAACAGATCAAAATATTGTAGTGCATGTAATGTGATGCTGCCACCACCAACAATCACTGGGCACGTTGATGGTTTCTGACTCAAGAACGTGTTTTCTATGTTCCCCATGTCTTCAGACCAAATTTATTGGCTCTCTTTCAACAATGACTGTCTCTGTATGCTCTGCGCTGGATTGCTGGTTTCAAATCTAACAGTTGCATAATTTGTGTGAGATAACTTTCTGGAGTGGGATAGACTGCAGAGCAGTTTTGCTTAGAGCACATATTATAGTCTCCCAGTTCCCAGCAACAAGCCAGAGGTGCCGACTCAACACACGGTGGTGCTATCGTCTCATCCGTGCATGTGAATAAAAGCAACATGGCACTTCATCGGGACATGATTGTAGCATGATTTTGGTTTTTTTTTTAAAACTGCAGCTCATTCATCTCCCTTTCAATGCTGTCCTGGGCAAATCCCCATACTCCCCAAATAAAAGCCACGACTGTGAGGAGTGCATGTTTTTAAAAAGCAAAGATCAATGACAATGAAGTGGGGGGCGAAAAAAGGAAGAATCAATCATGGACGGTATGTACAGATTAATGCGTTAGGCCTGTAGGAACTAGAAGACAAAAAGGAGGACCAGAGACAGGCGTCGACCTTTAACCTTTGGGCCAAGTTTTCAGTCTAAGGGTGCTTGGGGATCTCTTCTCTGATGCTGTAATATTTCAAGTCCTACAAGCAATTTCATTTCTGGGGGTTATTTTAACAAGGTTCAACAAACAAAACAACAACACATTAAGTTTTTAATGATACGTAGCTTGGAGCTCGTCCAGGTTAAATTTGGCTTGTCGCTTGGATAACGATGAGGACAGTTATCCTCATAGTTGGCTCATCTCTTGAGTCCTTCAAGGTTTGGATAACTTACAGGTCAGTAGTAAGTGCCAAACACAAGTAGAAGATCTATGTATGTAAATACGCATTTCTGGTCAGGTACTGGAACTCCGATCAGCAAAAAGACGCTACAAAAAACAAACTGCAACCAACATTTAAGATGGCTAGAGTGTGAACTATAGCATATTTCAGAGGAAAACCTCTTAAAATAATCTCGCACAGACTCTTGAAGATATTGTCTTGTTTAAGACCCGTTCTTTTGTCTTTAAGAGTATTTTCCACCGTAAAGCAGAATCACTGAGGCTCACAGTGACGAAACAACTAATGATTATCCACGACCGTCTGAGAGATTGGGCTCCCCAGGAAATATATCATTTGTGACATAATAATATATGTCACAAATAATACATTATTTGTGACATGTTTAAATGCAGTTCTTTAGCCATCTTAACACTGATGTACTGGCGTCACTGAGTGTCTTTATTGATTCAGGCAGCTGTCAGGGAGACGAGCCTCTGCAGAACTGATGGTCAAACATAAGAGGACGCAATCTTCACTAAAACCATAATTTATTTACAGAAACACACTGAGATCACTTTCAAAATGAACAATGCAATCCATTCAGTTTTGATGTGACCTACCTGTTTGGCAAATTGGTTATAAATCTAAAAAAAAAAAAAAAAAAAAAAAAAAGAACAGGTATTGCCTTTAAAATAGGATTAATGATGTTGTTGTTCAGACACCCATCAATGAAAGAAAAGACCACTCCTCCCATGTTGCTCATCTTGATTCAGATTTTCTCTTTGTCATGGGTTTAATCGTGCTTGAAAGAGTAAGAACTGCTAAACAGCTAATGATGTGTAACACATCATATGCAATCTGATAATTAAATCATCAGGCATCCAGTTTTTTTGTTTTTGTCTCTATACACTGAACTACTGCAGCAAGGTTGAAAGTGATAATCAGCAAGCTGCCAAAAAAAAGTCTGCAGCCTGTTTTTAAGAGGAAGTTCATAATTTGACATCGCCTGCCTGCTGATGCATCAGTATAAGATTTGTGGCAAACTGTGACTGAACCGTTGTGATTTGCTTGCATCTCCAGTTCAGTCAAATAATTAGGAAATCCAAGCAGAAAAATCAAACAAACAAACAACAAAAAAAAAAACTAATTGTGCAGGACACAAGCTATGTACACATTTACATTATATACAAATTAAGCCAAAGAAAAACCTTGAGGAGTCCAAGCAGAAGTTCTCAGTTGAAGAAAAGACACACAGACATTTCCCTCTGAGCAACGGAGATCCTTCGAGTTTAGCCAGCTGAAGCACAGCATGGGAAACGATCATTTCAGCCAATTGACTCTAAAGATCTGTGCATCATTGTGGAAGAAAGATGCTGTATTAAATAAAGGACTGCAATCAGCCATGCATGAAGCATGCTACTGTAACAGTCTGCCTGTAGGGGAACAGTATTGACGGCCAGATATCGGATACAGCGCTTAAAGCAGCATCAAAAACAACACTGTGAGTCGCTTTGGAAAGTGCATAAAACACATGTTCTCAATAGGGTGAGATCATTCAGTAAATTCTCCCTAAAAGATAACCCTGAATGAAAACAGGGTTACAGTATCAGGGTACTAACATGAGAATTTAACATAAAATGGCCAAAAACATCTATTTGATTTAACTGCCTGCCAAAATAAAAGTTATAGGTCGTATTTTTGGTGAGACAAATTCATCTATTCTGTAAGTGCAAGCTAAAGTAGCCATTTTCCAGTGAACAGATGGGGGCGCTAGACTCCAGCACTTTCTCTGGCGTGTTATTTGAAAAGACCTTAAACCACAGAAGCAGTGGGACGGAGCATTTTGGCAGTTTTGTTACAGGTACTGGATGGCGAAAGCATTTTTTGTTCTGTCTTTGCAGATACTTTACACCAGGGGAAGTTAGTTCATTTCTTTTTGATTATGTTTGATAATTTCTAAATGAAATGTCACATAAACAATCTACTCCACTTTGTGATTTTTACTGCGAGGAAAATGATGATGCCACAAAAGAAAGATCAGAGTTTTCCTCATCTACCCGGACTGGGACGGGCGCTGATAAATAAATCCTTATGACACTCATAGTAATAGGAGTTAATGTCTAATATGTGTGTAGTTTTGACAATCAGGGCTTCTGAAGTGCTGTTAGGAGACCTGAGCAATTGGGCCACTGACAAAATCTGACCAATGTCTTTATAACGCACAAAAGTAGGAATACATACAGTAAAAGAAGCACAGGAACCAAACACATGGGACACAGTGCTAGATATCTCCTATTGGTGGGTGGTTGTCTGACATCTTAGACCTGCTATGTGCATGAAAGACTTTGCTGTATTTTATGCATTTTTGGTTCAAAAACCACTGATGTGAAATCAGTTGAAGATCCTTTTCTGTTTGCCTCCTTTTTGCACAGAGAAGCCTGGATTCTTCACTGAAGAGATGTGATCACACCGCAAATGCAAAAAAAACCCTGCATAATGTGAAAATCACTGGTTCCAGATGCGCTCCCGTTTCCTGGGTTTGCTGCTTCCCGTTACGCGCACGTCTTTGGCGTGGTGGAAACATGATCTTTCCCAGATCTTGAACATCAGCCCCTGATCCCGGCCTAGTTCGTCTTCTTCTGTCGATCCAGGAATTTTTGTCTTCTGTCCGGAGGGATCTCCTCCAGCCCGATACCATGATTGACACCGCTGGAAGAGGAAAAGCAGTTTTTACAAAACATAAAAGTATTACTGAAAAATACCATTAAAGGCAACAACTGTAAGGCTGTTTAATTATATTTGTTTTAAAATTCCTTTTAGACACATTAATGAAATTATTTTTTTTATCAGTCTGATATCTATTAATAATCAATCTTTAGGGTAAATCATCTTGGGCAGCAAATCATTTTATTACATATTTGACACAAAGGATTCCAAATATATTCATCTTGAGATTTGAAATGTTATACTTGAGCTGGAACAAAATGATTAAACCAATTAGGGATCAAACGAAGAAACAAAACAGAAAACAAACAAACTACTACCAGGAAGAAATCTGAAAGAAACTCAGAATAAATTGTTGGAGTTTCATTAGCCGCTGAAAGACATGATTTTATGACAAATTATATCAGTTTATGTCTCTGAAATTGAAACAGAAGTATTTCTGTGCATAATTTAAACTTCTCCATACTCAACTTTAATAGAAAGGCAATGGATGAGAAGGACGAATGACACCACTAAAATGAATTTCATGCCTGTTGCAGGTTTATGAAGACAAACTAAAATGAGTGGAAAACCATTAAGCAACTGAGTCTTAAAACAAAGAGATCAGATTGTATTTGATTCCAGTTGGGCTTTCTTCTTGGTTCTGGTGCCCGACAGACTTATTTCCTAATCAGAAGGTTTTCCTTCATGACGATAATTGGTCATACTCGTTTAAACAATTTATTGAGTTCTAGACTAGCAGGATAAGGTAGTCGATTTAAAAATAATAATAATTTGAAATGTGTTCACAAGTATGAAAGTAAACGTGGTTTGTTCAGAAACTCCCAGATATACAATTAACGTTTCTGTCACTAACGTCAATTATGCAAATAAATATGTAAATATATCTAATGTATTCACTTTAATATGTATTTATAGTATGCATAAAAAGAAAAAAACTATTGTGCATTAGTGGAAGAAGTAAAAGCAGTATTTCTAAACATTTACAATGCAAATAAACTATTCTGCACATTGGCAGAGGCAGCTAAAAATACAGGATTTCAGTTAAAACATTCAGATGTGTTCAAATGATGCATTTGTAACTCATTTGAAAGTCAATTCAAATTATCTTAAGCGCTCACAGGTCCTTGAAGGCTTAGCAGCCACAAACTCTTCTATACCTCTGGAAGGAAGAGTTCACAGTTTATCTGAGACAAATAAGGTTTAGGTGTTTTGGGGGAGCAAACAAAATGTTTTCTTACTCTTTGGTCTCGATGGGAACTGGCAGAGGTTTGTCGAAACCTTCCTTCCCCACCAGCCAGTAGGTGGTCTCGATACCTTTTCCCTAAAATCAGATCAGTTTACGTTAACGTCTGAAGGACTTACAGTTTTTCTCACATTATTAAAAAGTCAATCTTTCAGTGTACATACCTTTAACTCTGTCAGACCTCTGACCTGAATTTTGTATCCCATATTCAAGCTGTTCAGGAGATCAACTGTTGTTTGGTTCACATGGATTCTGTAAGCTGTGCATGCAGAAGAAACAAAACTTCAGAGTAGGGAAATGGCTTCATGACAAGTCAACATAGAAACTCTTTGTGTTGGGATAATCTATCTTTATTGATGCTACTCAAATTGCAAGTACATTGGGACACAGTTGGGAAGCTGAAGCTGATGACAGTGATGTAAAGTGGTTGTTGTTTGTTTTTCCTCCACTTGGTGGGAGTAGATCATCACTGGAGAGTTTCTGACTACACATCTGTTCATCCCTGAATTTCCAGCATATGGTTTAAAATAGCAAAAGAAAACAACTGGTTGAAGTCCAAAGAAGTTACATCTGATAAACTTCTAGGGAAAGTCTTAAAAATGTTCATGTATTAAAAGGCCATAATAAATCCTCAGCTTTATGCCTAAATTTGAATCTCCACATAGTATGATTAATGTAAATGTGGTAATTATTGGCATTTATCCTGAAACTGCAACATGCCCTTTAATTCTGTTGATAGTGTTAAAGGATTAGTGGGTACCGCTCACTTAAAGCCCTGTTTAACCTGAGGCAACGTGTACTCGGACTGCCACACACCTGCCTCCAGCCCAGAACGCTCATAAAAAAAAATGTGAAAATTAAAACAGCCATCTTCTACTATAGATACTTACGCAAACTGGTGGACTCCATTCGAGATGTGGTGTTGACCGTGTCTCCGAACAGACAGTACCGAGGCATCGTCAGGCCGACCACTCCTGCTACGACTGGACCTGTGATTGTCATATGTGGAGTAACATACACGTTACTATAGATGTTTATAAACATGCATTTTCATAAACGCAGATGGCGTTCGAACGGGGAGAGAACAGAAATGCATCGGGCCATGTCAGACGGCCAGCGTGAGCGGTGTCTTAATAGGATGACAGCACTCTAAGTGGATAGTGTTTCACCGTTCCAGGAACACGTTTCAGACGAGGATAAAAGAGGTAAAAATATCTCCTTGACTTAGCAGCTTGGGGACTCAGGTTCTTCTTTAACTCTTATTCACTCTGAAGTGGAGTTTAGGTTTATTTTACCCAATATTGCACAGCACCGACAAATATAACTCCTGACTTACTGCACTATTCAAGAGTTTTGGCTGCTTCTCAGTAATTACTTTTTATCTAACACACAAAATAATTAGAAATACAACATATAAGACAGATAATATTAAAGGTGACAATTTTAGTGTGTCTCCAATCATTTGACTTTTCTAGGGAAGCTTTTTTGAATCTGTGGGATTTCTAAATGACTTTCCAAAGCTTTGGTTCAGTTCTTAGTGGTCCTTGAAAAAGATCATTACACTTTGGTTGAATGATACTGAGATCATTTACTTTTATTGAAAGTTTTCTCTGAACGACTTGCCTTTTTGTTGTGGTTTATTTTTGACTTTTGAAATATGTTTTGGATTAGTTTCTTCATTTATTCCCCTGTAGTTTCTAAGGCTTCCTGGTGTTACAAAATCTGAAGTGAAGCTAAACTGTGATAGGATGATCCTCTTTTCATATAATTGTATTGCTTTACTTTTGGTAGTTTTTTGTAGATGCTATAAAAGAAGGGAAATACTTGCTATTGCTGTAAGTGGAGACACAAAGAAGAGGTACATCTTTAAGTTAAGGGTATTTTTATTCTCAGATAAATGCATCAATCTGAGAAAGTAATCTACATAAATATGTGCAGCAACCAAGCATGGTAGATAAGTGAAAAAGAGCTTTGGAAAACTCTGAACCATTGTTTGTATATGCTGCAAACTATGAAGTCATGAGAGCTTGTTGAACACAAAATGCAATCATTTGTTTTAAGGAATTGTCCAGATGCTATCTTAAGGCGTACAGTTGTCATTTTGGGACTTTATCACTGAACAGAAAGTAGTAACTTGATGCTCACCGGAGTGCAGGCCAACGCGGAGCCGGAGTTTCAGGTCAGGCATGTGTCTGGCCTTGAAGCTCCCAATCAGGCTCAAAATATCAAGGGACATGTTGGCCATCTCAGCTGCGTGACGATTGCCATTCCTGGTAGGAACTCCAGAGGCGACCATGTACGCATCTCCAATGGTTTCCACCTGAGTACCACAAAAATGAAGAGGTGAACAAACTCAAGAGAGGCGTTTTTGTCTCAATCTTCATTTAAAGACAATTAGAAAACTAAAAAGTGAAGGTAACTTCAACCCAATACTAAAATGTGTCAAATAAGACAAATTTGTCGTGAAATAATAAATATAAATATATATCTAAAGAGCTAATTCATGTTGAGCTTTAGTCAAGTCCCAATTCTTAAGAAAATAAGAAAGTGAGGGGCAATACAGTGTGCCACAACAACATCAAATATCAGTCCATACAAGCTATGGAGAGTACAAACAGTGTATTGTAGCATCAGCCAACAATTACAACTAACACATGTGAAATCAGCTAATCAACCCAACAGTCAGATGCTACTCCTCCTGCCTTGTCCTGCATTAAAAACAAAATCACTAAGATGCTATGAAGTATTTTATTCCTGGAAAGGCAATAAAGCTGGGTACTGTCCACATTTAAATGAAAAACACAAACAGAAACTGTGTAATCAGTTTCAAAACGACAAAGCCTAGTTTTAATTTCTTATTTTAGGTCAAACAAGATGAGTTTCCTTTCCTTCCTACACATAATATTTATATTCTTAGGTTTTACACTATGTAATGGCATTATAGAAGGTTTTCAACCCTTTGTATCATAAACCACTGCATGGGTTGGTTGAAATAATATTCAGACATTAAATTAAACAAAATAAAACAATGGCCACCAACATATTTTATTATTCTTCCTTCCAGAAATACAACAGTTTTCAACAATAAATAAAAAAAAAAAGTATAATTTTATGGTCGTGTTGAATTAGCCTCAGATCAATGTTTGAGTGATTTACAGAGGGAAGCCATTTGTCTGAGGTCATAAGCAAAAAGTCATGATCCACTCATATAAAACACTATATATATGAGCGTTATATATACACTCATATATAATGAGATAATATAATCCACAAAATCCCTTTCAGATATAACTGTTGTCATTTGATTCCATGCGATGTAAAATAGTTGTTTCTCACCTTCAAAAATATTTTTTTAAAAAGTTGCAATATTTGGGTTTCCTCTGACACGCAAACAACACTTCTTAAATAAATGCTAAATTCAGAATAAAGCCTTATTAAATGCTTTTAACAGCCAATGAGCGCCAACCTTGTAGACGTCGTGCAGTGGGATGATGGCGTCGAAAAGCGTGTACAGGTCGTTGAGCAGGTCAACCACTTCGATGGGCTCACTGAGCGCGGAGATGGTTGTAAAACCCACGATGTCGCTGAAGTACAGTGTGACTACACTGAAATGTTCCGGCTCCACAGGCTTGCCGAGCTTCAGCGCCTGGGCTACAGACCTGGAAGACGAGCATGAAGACCGAAAGGTGAGCTTGTAGCGCTGACACACGGCTCGGGTCTCAAACAACAGTTGCAGTTGTGTTTTCAAAACTTCGACAAAATGTGACTAATTAGCTTCACCATTCCTCAATGACCACTAAATTTAACTATACTACAATCTCATCAGACTTCACTGGGCACATTAATGGTGTTTCTTCACACTAAACAGTGAGTTTACTCGATTTAAGCTAATATTAGCATTAGCTTAAGCAAGCTAGTGCTAGCCGTTTTCAACATTTCAACCAAAGAATTTGTCAGAAATTCAACTTGAAGACAATCTATGAAGCTATATTTATTTGTGTTCGTTATCTTTGTCATTTTGTAGCAGTTTTAATTGAAATATTTCAATTTTCGTATTTTGGTTTCCAAATTCAGATCTTTGTCAGACATGAAGAAGCTGTTATCTAAAATCTCCTTTTCAATTAAGTTCTGGCCAAGAGGTAGCAACAAATTCAGCACAGAAAAATACAGTCAAAAGTCAATATCAAGCTATAAAAAACAGGCTCATAGAAGTGGCCTCAGGAATTTTTAGTTTAAATTTAAAAGCATTAAACAAAATGGGTTGATTGAAAAGTTTCTTATAACAAGTTCCATGAAGAGGAAGCAGAGTGAACAAAATATTAGATATTTAGTAATCCGGGTTATGGATTATTCTAATCCTACATTTTAGTCGGCTTATATGTTTAGAAAGTAGTTACTTTTACAGAGTCAAACCCACAACCTAACCCTATCAATTTAAATCAAATGAATTAACTCAACCCTCAGTCAGTAAAATAATTCAGACATTTTTGGAGCATAATCATTTATGTCATGTACACATTTGTAACATAATTTGTAACACTGATGTGGACGGGTATATATATATATATTTACAATTTTGTATTATCCAAATAGAAATTATATTCAATATCATGAAACACAAATGGATCTTCTGTTACTTCAAGACAAAGACAATCTTGCCTGTTAGGATGTTTGCACATTTTGCCACAAAAAAAAAACCTAAAGTGGGCACAAACTGGACACAATAAAAAATTATAAATAAACTTCATTGCCGTCAGTCACTTTAATGATGCAGCATTTGACTTTCTATCACTATGACTAAGCAGCGTCATTTAATTTTTGTCACTTGGTCATAAAAATGTTACCACCTTTGCATCTGTTTTAATCTGCAGCTCGTTGGCCACTGAAGTTTTGAGTATAGCATCATGTCTTTATAGTATTTTCACATAATGAACACTTACTTGGGCAACATCTGAGCCACCAGCTGATCTGTTTTCTGTCTCTCCACCTCGAGCTCCTCCGTCCTCTCTCTGATGAGGTCCTCCAAGTTAGAAGAGTATTGCTCCAACATCCGCAACATAGAGTCTATAATATTAGTCTTCTTTCCTTTGTGCTTGAACTGTCATGAGAAGATTTGTTCCCAGTAAGTTTCACTTCATTGTAGAATCCCAAATTAATGTATTTTCCGATTTTTACCTGCTTGAAAATTTCCTCAAAGGTTGGTCTCTTCTCTGGATCTTCACTCCAGGCTTGTTTCATTAACTGAATTACGTCTACAGGGGCCTCCTCCACTGATATAATGGGGCGACACAGAGGTGGAGGGTCTTTGACCTTGTTGATAATCTCTGTCAACACAAAAAAACGAGCAAAATATTTGACACACACACAGAAAGAAATGAAAGGGAAAAGTTTAGTTTAAGAGTCTTTGCTTCATACAAGGAGGATTTTTTAAAAGACGTTCGATATATAAAATTACTTAGGCTCGACCACCATCTTGCCTGACATCACTCACCCTTGGGAGGCATATCCAGCATGCAGAAAGGCGAAGAACGAGACACAATCTCCTGCACAACGATGGAGAAACTGTAAACATCACCAAAGAAAGTTCCTTTCCTCCTTAGACTTGGGTCTCGCAGCAGCTCCGGAGCCGACCAGAGCAAGTCTTTTTGTTGGACAAAAGTGCACAACCATAGATAAGCAAATTGTCAAGCATGAGTAAATAAAGAAGAAATATTCTTCCAAACTTGTAGGTGTTCTCACCCTCAGGCTTGTTGTCATCGGTGTCTATGTTTTGTGTAATTAATATTTCATTCAACGCATAATCTGTCACCTTCAGCACAAAGCGCCCGTCCACCACACAGTTACGGGATTTGAGCCGTCCATGGATGATGTTGCGATGATGCAGGTACTTCATTCCCTGAAAATAATAATAATAATAAAAAACTTACATGTAATGAGAAACCTGGTCATTTGTAAAATAAAACAGAGAGAAGTCTTTCTTACCCTGATCAGATCCATTAACAAGGAAGACTTGAACATCCAATCAAGACGCACATCTTCATTGCCCAGCAGATCCTCCAGACTTCCCCTGCTGCAGTGCTCAGTAACAATGCCAAATATCCCAGAGTCAAAGAACAGTCCCAGGAAAAGATTTAGGTTCTCGTGCCTCATCTCCCTTAGCTGAAAGGGTGAAAAAAGCAACACTCTTTCAATGTTTTACAAAACCACTGTGTGACCAAAAAGTATTTAGTATTGTTGCTAAATCATTTGGTTTGTCAAAGATGGAGATTCCCAAGTTCAGCCATTTTGAAATGCGAATATAAAGCAACTTCTTCAGTTTGCCAAATTTATTTATATATAATGAAATCAAATATTATGGCATCTAACATCTAAAGATGCAATTCAACCTTGCATATAATCATTACTCTAAAATCTAAACGTCCAGGTTCCAAAGGAAAAAAAGCAGAAAAGTTGCCATAATTTGTGAGCTCTTGTGAAAAAGTAAAAGATTTCTCATTCAAAAGGGTTGATAAACTGTTAATTTTTTGAACTTCTGATTTGTATCTCATTAAATCTTTCACATACATCCTCAAGGCCAAAGCGCCTACCTGGCAAAAACAGAAAACATTTTCCTTCTGCCAGAGGCAGAAAGAACAAGAACAAAGTTCTTTCTGGCCTGCATATTGTCTTGGACACCTTGGAGGCCCTCATATTTCTCTCCTACTGAAGCACACCACCTTCATATTTCTCTGAGACCACATTATAGAAAAAGGTTCTGCCCAGAATGTGTCAAGACCAAACTTCAAGAAATCACTTACTTTCACAAAGACAACCTCTGTGCTGCCATTCACACTGGAAAATGTTCCTGAGGGACATTTCTTCAACCAAACCCAATCACCCTGTAAGATAAAATAAGCATTATTTACATATCAGAGGCTCCAGACAGAACTAAAAGTGGCAAACATATCCATTGCATCTGGCGTGTTGTGATTTTCTTACCTCAAACACAGCAACGTTTGAACTGTCCGGAGAAGAGGCCAGGTAGCTACGGCCAGACACAGAGTGGTGAGGTGTCTTCATGTCGCCTTGGCTCTTCATGATACTTTCATCATTTAGCTTCTGCTCACACAGAGGATAAAAAGGTAAGGCCAGATCATTCGGGAATGCAAAGCGGTGCTAGTTGGTTTTGATTCAGTGAGACTGACCCGTTTGCTGACTTGAGTATTGATAAAAACCAGATCATCAAGAGTCAGGATCACCTTCGTTGAGCCACCATTTCCATTACTCCCAAAGTTTAACCCAACTTTGCCTTGTTTCCTGTGCACAAAAACATTATGTAGACTTAAGAAATCGCCAAAACTAAGCAAGCTGAGATGTAATTTTCCTACCCTGCTGTACCTACTTCAAGTGAAGAAAGATGTTTACTACACCTCCCACCAAAGAAATGAACAACAGGAATAGAAAAAAGAATGTGATTATATCCATCCCTTTGGAAAGAAAAGAAGAACAAACGTTTGTGTAAATTACCACATTTATGACATCAGTGTAATGGATGCTAGTCTGCTAACACACTGACCTCCAGTACAAGCAAAGTACGGGCTAAACCAGCAACTTGAATCTGTGAAGGGAGTGCTGCCTGCAAAGTGAATTGAGCGACCAAGGTATTTCAAGCCTCCTGTCTTGCTGTCTGTGTGACTGCCATGAAGAAAATGTGTGGAGTAGAGCGAGGTGCCCATGCCGCTGTAGTCCAGCACTACATAGCCGGCCTGCATCCCTTCACCGTTTCTTCCTGCCTGCAGCTGCTGATTGAATCCTTCAAATTCGAAGCCTCCCTCACTCTCTCCCAGGACAACACCTGATACCCAACGGCTTCCTCTTGTACGGGCTTGTTCAGCAGCCATAGCAATATAGTACATCATGTTGTAAATGGTGCCAAAGAATGGAGAAACCTAACAAAGGGCAGGCAGACAATACATTTTAGTTAATTTTTGTTTCTCACTTTCAATAATTAGATTCTTCAACAAGTCTTACCTGTTCTGGTGGAGTACTGCTTCGTATTTCATAGGTGTTTTGAGCCTCTCTGAAGGCCTCATAGAAATCGCGTTCCCCCGACTCCATGGTGATGGTGAGAACTCCATCATAGGCTTTTCGGAGCTTTGTATCATTTCCTAGCATGTAGTAGTTTGCGTCTTTGTATGGTAGGGAATACAGAAGCGTATCATAGGTAATAAAAACATAGCCACGGTCTATCATACGCATAGCTAAGGCTGTTGTCAGGAGTTGGTACTGGGCTTGGCCACCAATCAGAACAGAGGGCATGCACATGATGATCACTGCAAAAAAGATTAACAAAGCAAGTTTGCACAGTTTGCATGGACGTATGTCCTTGACTTCTGAGTAATGTGCGTCTTACCTCTAACTCGATCTGCTTCCCTCACTCTTGTCAGAGCTTTCCGAGGCCCGTCCTTATCACTCTCCATTGTGATTACAGGGTTGACAGGCAGGCCAAGAGCCCTGAGTGAAGTGGCCAACTCCTGTCCTGTGGCTTCCCAAATATCAGTTTCTTCTGAGATGATGGCCACATGAGCCCATCGAAAATATCTTAACACAGTAAAAATTACATGGGCAGACAATGGCAGTGGTCTTAGGAAGGTAGGGTACATGTCTCCTGTGTTCATGTTGGGTTTGAGACAGCCCCAAGACAGAATCCCAACATCCCACTCTTTTGCATACAAAGCAGCAGAGGAGCAGTAGCCTGGGTTAGCAGGACCCAAGAAAGCAGCACCATAACCTTCTAGATCAGTAAAGCGAACAAGGGCACGAGTTGACTTGCAGTCCTCATTAATCAACGTGTAGTCATACCAATAGCCTTTGTTAAGGTAGGGGTTCTTGTTTATACGGCTGGTGGCAAGGCGGGCTGCCAAGTCAGGGAGAGCCTTAGAGTATAAGATGTCACATGTCCAAGGTCCAACCAGGGCCACCTTGAAAGTGGTTGCCCATGCTTGACAAGGAAATAATGAGATCATGAGTAATAGGAGATAAAACCAGTTCCCCCTTGATCTTCTGGTTTGCTGCACTGGGGATGATGGCAACTGTGGTGTTGATGACAAGGATTTTGACGACAGTGATAACGGTGCTGATGATAGCTGAAACTTTCTACAGCCAGCAAAACTATTTGTAATCACCGTCCATATATGCCTCTTTCTTATCACTTTAACTGAGTGGTGCCTCCATCGTGGGTGGTAGGCAAGGTTGTGCAGACATCGAGGGTCTCTCTGATTTGTCATTTTCACATCCAGCTTCAATGATGCCTCAGACACAGAAGGTGAACTGAGAGTTTACAATGGTCGGTGAGATTTTCTTTGGTTGTGGGATTACTTCCCTTGGCACTCTGCAGGCCTCTAGTCCAAAGGTGGACAGGCGGCAAGAAGACTCCAAGACATCACTGCCTCCAGGAGACAAGAACGAAAATATATTAGAGAGAGACATAAGACACAACATTTCATAATTCTCTTGGAACTGAATACTTGTTCTGATTTAATCTTTATAAATCAGAGATGAGCCTTGAAAATCTATTGACACAATGTCATTATGAATCCGACCAGCATCGATATGGTCTCAGCGCTGAGGACACACTGCCCGTGCTGTCCCTCGGAGAATTACTAGCATGTGTGTAAGAAGCTCATTAGCTTTGCCAGAGCTAATTCCAGGTAACCATCAGCTAAATCTGGATGCCGTTCTCTAAACTTCTTTTTGCTATGCTATCTCCTTTGCCTGTGATTCTGTCTTTTCAAGGTTTTTTCCACCATCTTCAAATCTAATCCAGTTATACATGTGGTACTTCTATGTAATCTGGTAAAAAAAAAAATTAAGGTTTTCTTTTCTGAAAATAGTGTGATGAAACTTGGACTGGACTTAAACTATATTAAATGAAATCCCTTTTCAACTTTATAGCTAAACAGAAATTGCTGAGTCATACCTGTCTCCTGAACCATGTTTGTTACTGAAAGAGTGTGAAATTAACATCTACAAGCTCAGAATTTAAAACCTTATCACCAAAATATATGTACTTCACAAAGAAGTTTTTCAAGTGTGCTGACATTGATTTTATAGCTACCTAATTAGAGTACATACCAGCTCTGTAACAAGGTGCTGATGAATATCAAAAACTTCCAAATTCAACTTATTTAAAGTGAGTAGTGAGCATCGACAAGCCTAAGCAATGCTACCGAAAATAAAGAAATATTCATTTTTACATAGCACATAACCATGTCAAATTAATGGAGATGTTACCTGGAGTAGTTTTCCACACAGGAGCCATGTCAGAGTTTGAGTCTGTCGTTAAAATAGCACCATCCAAATTCCAGGTGAATTAAGTGTACTCAGGATGATATTATCTTTCGTCTTGCATTGTGACAAATATAAATCCTAAACTCATATGAGGTACAAAAGAAAAATAAAAAAGACCGGGAAGTTCATATAATTTTTTTTGTCCAGGTTATTAAAAGTAGGCTGAATGAAAAAAATCAACTTCCAGGGAATTGGTCTTCTTGGTTTAGTTGCTGCTGTCCCTGTTTTGGACTGGGACCCACCCCAAACCACAGGTACATGAGAAGAGGTGCAACCCGGTTCCAGAGTTTGGACTGGTAAAAATAGATTGGCTTGGTAGGCTGAGGGCTTGAGAGAGGGAATAAGTAAAGGGAAAGAAAAAAGTGGGAAGGGCTGACAAGCTTTGATTTCTCAACCTTCTTTAGCTTTTAATCCATGCTAGTGTGGGAAGCATGTGTGTGGGGGAAGCATAGTGGCAGGGAGGATCGCCAGGAGAAGGAGGTGAAAGTAGAAGCACACTCACTGTTTCTCACATGCTGATTTATCCAAGCATCTGTTGCATGGAGTGCGCTTATAAATGGATTCTAGATAACTGGAAACTTAAATCCTGTTTAAACAAGTCAGTACCTTCACATATCTGCGTGAAAAAACAGAAACTTTGAGTGATTTGCAGCTCAGGCCTGTGTAAAATCAAGGACAAATGTCACAATCGAGAAGTTTACAACACAACATGAAAGGCAGTTCATGGGACATTTTATCCCATATTCTGATCTGACACTGAAGAGAAAGAGACACACCAGAAAGGTTGGGGATAAAATATTAAAAGAGACTAAAAAGATCTGTGAGATCTTTGAGTGGCATTCCCAAGCTGCATTTTCTTAATAAAATTACACATGTGCTCAACAGGAAAATCCTTGAACATACAAATTCACCGTGAGTAATTAGAAATTACATTTCTCAGAAAAATGTGTGAAAAGTTGAATATTCCCAAACTAAACCATGACAGTAAATGGGGGTCCACGGCATGGTACATATGCAGGGAGGGTGACAATTACCGAATGGAAGCAGCTTTGAAGCAGAAAAGTGTTTGTGTCATTCTCCATTTGAGGGAAGATTTATGAATATAAATGAAGCAACGATTAAAATGAAAAAACAACCACCCAGTAAGAAAGTCTAAGAACAGAAATCATAAGAATGTTCAGAAATGAAGCAACCAAAGTGCAACCAATCATGGTGAAAGATTTTTGTTCATAGGTGCCTTCCATCCAACCTGTCTGCGTTGAATCTGTACAGTGATGCTAATGAGGCAAAAGAAATATGGAAGCTGGAGCAAACAGCTGAAAATATCTGGGGTGTTAATTGTGATAAGCTAACAGGAAGGTGTTTCTTTGATCAGCTAGAAGAAACAATAAAAGCTCAGTTTAAAATGAAACAGCTACTTAGAAATGATGCTCAAATATGCACCCTCAATGACCTCTTTATGAAGGCTGGTTGTGGCATATGTGAGGTAAGCGCTGTTCTCATTTGTCCTGTCTTGCACATCCACAGAAGACTTGTTAAAGTAATCAGATTAGTCAGGCGAGGCCTTGCTAAACTGGTCGGCTGCACGCAAGCCTCTTAGTGACATGGCTGACAGCACAGTTAGAGATCACTCCATAGCAAGGTCGGACATACAGCCAGCTCAGCAGAGGCGGCATCTCTTCACCACACTGTCAGGAGGTGATCAGCACTTTCGGTTCATTCAGAGCTCTTTCAGCAGGCAGTAGATGTGAGGCCACTAGCTTGCAAAACCAGAAATAAGACATTCTGTACAAAGAGCACATACAGTCTCAAGTAAAAGCATTCATCTACCTTAATTAATACTTTACTTGAAAGGGTCTGTGTGAGGAGCAACAGAGAAACAAAAGTCTTTTCCGTGATCAAATTTAATTATTCAAGTGATTTAATCTGGCAGACTCTCCCAATGACATCACTCCCTCCTTCCAGGATCACAGGATCAACAGCGTGTAGGAAAGCTAGCAGTCTTCACTGAAAGTCATACCAGAGTGTAATTTAGGAAAGGTAATCCTGAGCAGCCTATGGGGAGACCTTTATGTTCTCCCTCACTGGCTGCAGAGAGCTGCATGTTGCCTCTCCAGGAGGATCACATACAGTGAATGCTGGATTTTCTCACCTTCAAATTATCCGGTGGAAATACTAACACCACACGTTTCTTTTTTTACTATTTAATTTTTTTTTAAATCCTCTATGAGCTTTACTGGTGAGAGAATCGCAAAAGCAGCTTTACCTGTGTGAGTTTTTGCTCGTATTGACTGTTTGCTGCCACCCTTTGAGCGAGTAGTGCAAGTGCAACACGATCCTTTTCAAACCCAAGAGGCCGAGTAGATTCACTGACCCCATCCGGACAGGGTTAAATGATCTATATAGTAGATTATCTATTCAGATTATATTATAGACAAAAGATGCACACCCCCAAAAGGCAGCAGATGCACAATAACAACTTAAATGAAGGGACTAAATTCCTTGACTTACAGGAATTTAAATGTTATGAACAGAGGAACACCTTTTTGGCCAAGCGGTTGTTTCAACCACTCAACTCTTCATCTGATTGTAACAATTTCAATACTTTTGCTTTGTAAAAGTATTAAAATCCTCCCTTTCTCCTATTTTATTGTATTACAGCATCAAACTTCAGTGTTTTACCTTGAAGTTTGCACAAGGTAAAAAATTAGTAATTGAATGTCAACGTTTCATAAAAGTCTGGAAAGTGTGGAGTACATATTCGTTTTACCACTTTACTCTGACAAGTAAAGAGCAAAGAAAAGAAGGACCACCAAAGGTGAACAGCTTGGTGGATTGGATCACAGCCAACGAATGTGAGTCACGTTCGACTCACAACGACCTTCAAATATGAAAATTGGTTAATTTACTACATCTCATATTAGCAAAAGCAGTTTTCCTGGAGTTGTGCTGCTTCCTCATCCATATGCAGAGTTCATGCAGGACCATTAGCCTTCAGACTTTCCCATTTTTTTGCCCACGACCCATTCATTTGTGACCCATATATAACACTTGGCTGGGAGGATCTATTAACTGACAAAATGCAGAGAAATGCAGAGAAATGTCCCTGCAGTTCTGGGACAGAATGGAAATGGAGATTATCATACCTACTGATGAGTGAACAAGAGTCAGTGGATTTGATACAACAGAAGATAAAAGAGGAAATAAAAACATAAATAAATATGAGAGGCTCTATCTTAGTGAGATAAATGGCGAATTTGAATCGGATTTTGACCTACATGTACGGTGGCCCTGAGGTGCAAAACACTACAACATTAAGGAAAACACAACAACATTAACGAAAACACAACAACATTAACAAAAACACAACAACATTAACAAAAACACAACAACATTAACGAAAACACAACAACATTAACGAAAACACAACAACATTAACGAAAACACAACGGAAGAGGTAGGTCCCAGTGGGAGACCTAAGAAGTCGCTGATTGGACGACAGGTCGTTTCACTTTTGAACCGGAAGTTATTCTGGAATGAGTCTTAGTGAACGCATGCTAACCGACACTTCGTGGTTGATCTGTAGCATGTCCAGTATCACCTCGTATGTATGTTACCCTGCAACCTTGGGTGGCAGAGTAATGTAATATAAAGGATCTTCCTCCAACGTGTGTTGCTGTGACACAGGAAAGATCAGACACACACGTTGAGTTCTCGTTAACATCCAACGGAAGATTAATTCTTTTTTGTGAGCTCGCTCTTTTTCTATGCCACCAATGCATTGCGCCCCTAGTGGTCATGTGGAGAATTGCGTGGACAAACTGAAACAACACTTAATTTGATACAAGAAATTAAAAGATACAAAATAAAAAATTGTGTTTGCGGTGTCTATTTTCTTACATATTCTCTTTATTTTCTGGTAACTTATTTTTCACCCCTCTACACTTGTCCTGACTCAAAATATTCCCGAATAGCTGTACTGAGGTTTGGATCACTGAGAACGTTCATGTTTTTAACGATCAAATTAAAGCCAGAATAACTTCCGGTTCAAAAGAGAAACGACCTGTCGTCCAATCAGCGACTTCTTAGGTCTCCCACTGGGACCTACCTCTTCCGTTGTGTTTTTCGTTAATGTTGTGTTTTTTGTTAATGTTGTTGTGTTTTTCGTTAATGTTGTTGTGTTTTCGTTAATGTTGTTGTGTTTTTTGTTAATGTTGTTGTGTTTTTCGTTAATGTTGTTGTGTTTTTGTTAATGTTGTTGTGTTTTTGTTAATGTTGTTGTGTTTTTCTTAATGTTGTTGTGTTTTTGTTAATGTTGTCGTGTTTTGCACCTCAGGGCCACCGTACACCAGAGAAAATCCAACCAATGATTTGCCTCCAGTGCACCACCATGTGAGATCAGGCTGCGGCCCATGAGGCAGCCTGCAGCCAACCGGATTAAATTATACAAACAACATGGAAGATGTCACAAAGTTTCAGCATAACTAAAGCGCTTTAACTGTTTAACTGAATATATGAGTCTTAAAATGCATAAAACAATTAATACTCAAATTAACATGTTAAACAGATGACTGATTATTTGTTGGCGACAGGATTTTATTTTGGATGTTTTCTTTCCAATGCCATCCTGTTTTTGTTCGTGTGAATCTCTTTTTTTTTTTTTTGCAGCTGGCAGTATTTTTTATTTTGAGAAGGAAAGTTTCCCAGTTTCAAATGCAATAAATAAAAGTAACTCAGGTAAAAAGGTAAAATGCCTAATTTTTAATTTCATACACAATATAAATCACACTTTAAATGAGCAGACACTTGTCAAAACAAATAATATTATTGTTATCATAGTAAGATTATTATTAATAGTGAATAATGTGAATAATAATTTAGTGTCCCTTTTTATTTTGGACATATGCAGGTGCGTTTTGTAGTTTGTGTGGAGTTTGTTAGTTCAAAGGATCTGAAAATAATGTTTCTGCTTTTGATGACACAAGTCTTTAGTCTGGTGCGTTGGTTTCCACTGACAAGTTTGTTACAGAGACTTCATAACTCATTTCATTAGTTTGTTGTGATGTTTTGTTTAAAAGTCTACCAGTTTATTGACCAGTTCCACAAAGTTTATTGATGCTTAAGAATATGTTCTTGCATTATTATTATGCCGTCCGTCTTATATAACTTGAAAATTGCCTCAAAGCAACATTATCACTTAAGCAATAAATTCTGGAAGTTATTGCTTAATGACACCAAAATTTGTCATGGTGACAGGCCTGAGTATGTGCATCAAATGTATTTAGGGGAAGCTGTTATTTCCTCCAAACAAAAATGACGGCCTGATTTATCAGACAAATAGTTTGGTGATTACCACCATGTTCTCATCATGTGGGCTACTGGACTGGAATTGCACATTCTGTGCGATATCACCGTTGTTGTCACTCTGTCATCTAATCAGAGGCAGTATCCGCTTGTCCACGTACAAGTATTCCCTTTGGTTTTTTATATTTCTGTTTTTTGTTCAATGTTTTGTTCAGACAGGAACGTGGGTTATGAGAGGTGGAAGACATGCGACCGCGTCATGGACCATGGCCTACGTTGGTCGCGCCTTCGCCATCGCCACAATCCAAACATTCCCTTTGAATGAAATAGTAGGATTGTTTCTACTGAAATAAACATCTGACGTATTGTAACTGTGACAATATGTTCTGGGGTATTCTATAATTTCATAGGACTAAAAATATTCAGAATGAATATTAATTCATGTTTCACATACGTCTATATATAATTGAAATGCAACTTATGTTGCACTATTATTTTTTATTTGAGAGACTCATAGTAGTAATCAGTTAGCCTTTACGGGTCTGACCTGCAGTGCCACATCCACCACTAGGGGGCTTTTGCGCTACAGAAGCAACATAAAATCACTCCGGTGATTCTTTTTCACAGGTAATGGAGGTCGAAACGTTGTATATTACTACCCGTTATATTGCAGAAGACATTTTATAGATAATCATTTATCATCTTTGTAATCTTTAAAAGCATTTTTTGTAGTTTTATGAATAGTCTGTTGTGCGTTTGCGGTGTGATGGGTGACAGGATTAACGGCAGAAGCTAAAAAACTGTTTGTTGTCCTTTTTTAATGTTGTGACGCAGATATTTAACTATATTTTCTAATTTTTGTTCATTAATTGGCTCTTGTAGGTGATCTTTTTTTTTAATGTTAGAGCTCCTCTTCATTTTCATGCGTATTTAGATATAATGTGTCTGTGCGTCAGTTGTGTGCGTCAGTTGTGTGCTGGGTGATGGACGTTGTACTAACGGAAAAGCTTGTGTTATTTTACTGGTCAGAACCATATCAAAACACTGATATCTGGCAGTTTGTTATTATTTATTTGTTAGCTTTATTCTCCACTGGATGGGATTGAAAACATGTTTTGTGTTTTATTTATCATATACAACTGATGAGAGAGAAGCAACCTAGAATCACTCCTTAGATTTATTTATTTATTTAATTATTTTTTAAATAAATATTTATTATTTATTATATTTTTTGTCTTATTTACAGGGTGTAACATAAAAGCATCAACATCTCTGTAATTGTCTTGATTCCTGGTTTTGCTTGTGCCAGTGCCAGTGCAGTGAGGACAGGTTGCCTAAAATAGCAACAAACCATGCTATTTAAAATATAAAATTAGCTCATTCTACTTAATAACACTATCAGATACAATTCAGCAGGTAGAAACTGCTGTGTAATGTAGAGTCTCAATTTGGTTGGTTAAAATCAGAGGATGCGCCTGGGCCAGGTTTGCTTCCCACAATCATTTTTTGTGCCAACGAGTTCAGCATATTAACAATCAACCCTCTGGAAAACAACTTAGAGGGGGTGGAGAAATGTGGGGAGGAGCACAAACTAAGTATCTCCATTTCTTCTGTTAAAAAGGGAGAAAATCTCTTCTAAACACTTCCACCTTCTTCTGAAAATGCGGCTTGCTCTGGACTTCCCCCACAAGGCAAAGGTGACTGAGGTTCTGGCAGTCTTAGGAGGTTTAATTGTCTCTCTTCACCTTCTGAAATTCACATGGAAATGTTACCATGGACTCAGACAGTATGTCTTGTCGTCGTTTTGTAAGGAGAACCTGCGGGACTATGGACAGTGGGCAGGTAAAGTATGAGGAAATCCATTATTCGCAAAAAAAAAAAAAAAATCATATTTCAAACATTTTGGAAATATTTATTTTCCTTCCATTTGATCGGGCACTAAAAAGTAAAAACAGAAAAAAATAAATGTACAATAAAATTATCATGCCACCATACTTGCAATTAATACAGTTTGTTTGAAAAGGAGCATGTCCAAGATCTTTTGATTTCCCTGAACCTCTTATTATCACCGACCTGTGATTATTTAAATCTCTCCATCACAGATAAACTCTTAAAGTACATCCATACTGAATGATATTTAAAATGCTACTCTCATCATAGAATGTGTAATTATTTACACAGTGCTAATGTCAATAATAGCATTTTTGGTGTTTCAGACACTCATCCGATGTTGTTCCGATGCTCTACAAAGTTGACTTTTCTCTACTAATTTTTTTATGCAGTTGTCACCGGTGCCACGTATGGCATTGGTAAAGCTTATGCCAATCAGGTGAGTTTGCAGCTTCATTTCAGAAAAAAAAAAAAAAAAAGATTTCAGATTTGATGCATTGATTATATCTGTGTGTAAAGTAATTTAAGACAGAATCTACATATTTAACAAGACAGATTTTTGTCTGAGCTGCAGCATCTTCACCATCTGTCTGCATGTCTTCCTGCAGTTGGCACGTCGGGGTCTGGATGTTGTTTTAATAGGAAGGTCTGATGAGAGGCTTCAAAAGGTTGCCAAAGAAATCAGTGAGTCAGGCAGAAATGATGATGGAGATGTCCTCTAATGTTTCATCATGGCCAATAAACTCATTAAATTTCTCTTAAACGATTAACACACATCTACCGTCTGCCTCAGAAAGCAAGTACGGACGAAAGACTCACACCATCAAAGTGGACTTCACAGAGGGTGGCAGCATCTACTCAACCATAGCTCAGGAGATCGAAGATCTGGAGATTGGAATTCTGGGTAATACAAAAAAACACAATTAAAAGTTATTATTTACAAGCAGTTTATGTATAACATTAAAAACATTTCTGTGTTTTGCTCTTTTTAAGTTTTTCTCCATATTCAAAATCTCCAACAGTTAAAAACAAGCGCTGCGTTTCATTATTCATCTTATGTTTGCTGCTTTTCCCTTAAAAATAAGACAACGGTGGTGTTTATTAATGAAAGTTCTTGTGTCTTGAACCACACAGTTAACAACGTTGGAATGATCCCCAATGATCATTTTGCCTATTTTCTGGAAATACCGAATCCTGGAAAGGTGATCTATTATAAATGTCCCTTTTTTAGGACCAAACTACAGATGATTTAAACTAACTGAGGCTATTGTGTATTTTCTAACTTTATTTCTATTTATTCAACAGAAAATCACTGAGATCATCAATTGTAACATACTCTCTGTACCCCAGGTAAGATGTCTACGCTAACATACCATCTAATGGGTTTCATATAACTTTCTATCTATGAAACTATTATGTTGTCACAATACAGATGACCATGCTGGTTCTTCCTCGCATGGTGTTCAGGTATCCACAGACACATCAATAACACGCAACATTAGGATGACCAGATTTATAAACATTTGGGTTTCATCTCATTCCCAGAGGCAGAGGATTAATCATCAACATCGCCTCTGTAATGGGTCTCAGTCCACATCCACTGGTGACTCTCTATTCAGCCACCAAGGTTTTATTTTCACACATTCATTCAAACCCATAATAACCTGCTCACTCAATGACCCTCAACGTTACGTATGCTTTGTTACAGACTTTTGTAATATATTTCTCCGAGTGTTTACATGCTGAGTACAAGTCAGAGGGAATCACAGTCCAGGTAACGCACGCCTGCCCTTTCTAAAACTGCATTTGGATGAATCTGATAGTTAATTTATGACTGAAATATGTAGCCTTTTCAATTTACTTGGCTTCTTTATAGATTAAAAGAAGCTCTGATTAATCTTTGTTTTTCTTTTTTTGCCCTTTTTGTACTTAATGAGATTACACTGGACAACAAATAAATTTGCAACGCTGTATTAACACATAAGGTTATATGGGTTGGAAAACAAAAAATAATGGATGCAATAGCGGTGAATAATACCTGCATTGAACAAGTATATAAGGACAAATTTCTTTGTATTATGTTCGATCTGCTGGAAGCCTCACTTTAAGCATGTAAAAGCAAAAGTAGTAAAAAGTTTTACAGTTTTGGCAAAAATGAGGCATTTGATAAACCATGAATCCTAAAAGTTATACTTTTCAATGCTGTCCTCATATTTCAATTACTGTGTGGAAATTTGGGAAAATACTTAAAAATTTCTTTGCAGAATGCACATAAAAAGCAGTAGGGATAATTATTAAAATGGGATATTTAGACCATACAAATTCATTACTGTTTGAAATAGACATGATAACATTCATGGATTCTGTCAAATACAAAACTGGTCAAATAATACACAGAGTAAGAAATGATCACTTACCAGAAAACATTAGAAGATGACTTAACCAATGAGTGTTAGAAAGCAAAAAGTACATTTACCAATGAGAAGCCTGGGCTTACCAGTCTTGAATTTGTGGAACAATTTGGATGAGGACTTGCAAGATTGTATAAATATACAGTAAATCAGTTTAGAAAATGATATAGAATATCTTTAATGCAATTGTACATGGATGACACAGAAATATAAGAATAGATTGGTATTTTTTCTGGCATACTTTTGAGAGATAAACCAGGGTTAATTTGTCCTTCAGTTGAACAAGCATGCATCTTTTAAAGTGAATCTTGACCTTTGTTGTTATGTTATCTGATTTCAATGTCACTGTTCCTCAGTGTGTGACCCCATTCATGGTGTCCACCAACATGACAAACAACCCAAAAGTCAACTTGTTGGTGAAGAGTGCTCCAGGGTTCGTCTATGATGCTTTGAACACTGTGGGTTACTCCACCATCACCAGCGGCTGTCTGTCCCATGCACTGCAGGTCAGAGCACAGCAGCAATAAGCCACGATCTGTTCCAACGTTTCAAACCGTCTCTTCACTTTTCTCTGCTTGCCCAACATCCTACAGAGTCTGGCGTACTCCATTCTCATGCCGGACTGGCTTCGGATGTCGACATTTTTCATCCGGTGGCTGAGGAAATATGAGAATATTGAAGCCTGTCGGAAGAAAGTGCCTCAAACACGGGAGGGACAAAGTAGAAAGAAAAAGAAGTAAATCTTTGACTGAAATGATCTCTGACTTTCTTGTTGCCAAATGCAGGCATTGTAAGAAGTCATCTTATTACAACAGAAAATAAAAATAAATATATTTCATTATTCATTTACGGATCAGGTTTGTGTCTTTTATGTCTCATTCATGAGAGTTGAGCACTTGAAGAAGGTCATTACCGTAGCATAACTCTGCAATGCTACAGTGACAAAAATAACTGAAAAGCTGCCTGTGAATTATGCAAAAAACAAAATTAGATCACTGACAGATTGATGTTTATGTTCCTCATAAATAAAAAAAAACACTGAAGAAATTTAACCTTTAAGTAAACAAAAGAAAAAAAAAATACATGTAAATACACCACTTATTTGGTGACTGTGAGTCTGAAAAGGAGTATGATGAAGTTTAACTTACATAATCATACCCCTTTTCCATTCATTAATTCATAGCATAAATAGTCTTCCTGTTTCCAGTAATCTTTCAAAAAAAAAAAAAAAAAAATCCAAAACAAACAAAAAAACAATAACACAACTTTACAGATATAAAACATCCTGGTGAGGCTCAGGTGTTTCCAAACTCCTGAGAGCGTACCTGCGTTCCTCAGGGGACAAAGTTTGGAAGTGGGAAAGGCAACATTTCACCAAAAACCAAACACAAACTGGTGCTGCTCACGAAATTTTAGAAAGTGGAGTCAAAGGACCGAGCTGAAGAGGCCCAGACAGCTCCAGAAAGATCTGGAGCGAACATGTACGTTTTTCCCCCCAAGAAAACAACAACTTGGATCCATTGACAAGCAGCTCTACACTCATTTGTTATTAAAATGAAAGTTTTGCTCACATTATCTGGCTTGTCAAACAAAAATGTTGCATTTACTTAACCAGTGAGGAGTAAAAAGGAAAAATACACATATATTTTAACATGAACATGTTTAGTAGTGATAGGAGTCTGAGTGGAGCAATTTTCTCAAAACAAAAATGATAATGTGATTTATCAGGCGGACGGGGTTTGTTGATAGCCAGCATTTTCCTATCATTTGGGCTACAGGACTGGATTTGCACATTCTGTGCGCTATCACCACTGTTGTCACTCTGTCATTTAACCAGAGGGAGTATCAGCTTGTCAAACATTCCCTTTAAATGAAACAAACATTTAAAGGGAATGACACATCATAACATGTGACAGGCTGAAGACTAACTGTTTCTCCAGTGCAGCTCTGTGATATTTCATGTAACTAGTCATGTGATTTTATAGCAATATCTATGCACACATTTGAGTCTAGAAACTATTTAAATACAACCTATGCTGCATTAATGTTTGTTATGTTTTAAAAAAGCAACTTGAAATTGACCAGTAGTACCACGTCCACCACTAGGGGGCTTTTGCGATGTCATCCTCTCATTCACTGAACCTGTTGATGAGAAAGAAGCAACTAAAATCACTCCTGCGATTCTTTCACACGTTGCACAGGTAATGCTTGTTGAAACGCTGTACATCTGTATCCTTTACATTGCGAAGACATTTTATAGATGACAATTTATTATTTTTGTGAACTTTAAAAGCATATTTGAGGTTTTATGAGTAGTTTGATGCAGCTTCTCTGTGCGTCTATTGGGTGATTGCGGTTGGACTGTAACGGCAGAAGCTTTAAAAGGTTTTTGTTGTCCTTTTTTATGAGAAAACATGTTGTGACGTAGATTAATAACTGTCTTATTTCGGTCTATTAATTGGCTTTTGCAGATGATAATTGTTTTATCTGTGGGAACTCAGGAAAAGTTGCTCCCATTTGGTTCGGTTTGCGTTTTGTTTTGGTTTATTGGCCGTTGGACTAACGGCAAAAGTCTGGGAATCTGAGTTATTATAGTGGTAAGAAACATATGAAAACACTGATACCTGGCAGGTTATTACTGTTTTTGGTTTATTAATTAGTTCTTTTTCTGCACTGTGTGATATTAGGGAAAATGTATTGCTATTTTTCTATTTATGATTCTATAAAGCTGCTGATAGAGAAGCAGCCTGAATCTTCTCTGTTACCATCTTGATTCTTTGCTTGGGCCTCTTGTGATTAGATGCAATCGGTGCAGACTAATTGCATCTATTTAATGCTTTGACTCAAAACAAACCATGCTTTATCTTTAAAAAATTATATGTTTAAATATGGTAAATTGGTTGTAACTGTATAACGCTTTATCAAGTTCATAGGACTCAAATATGATTCAGCAGGTTCATATATTATGTATTGCTGGATCTGGTTGGACATTTTGTTAAAGTCAGAGGACATTTGCTTCTTAGAACTACTTTCTGTGTCAACAAGTTCACCATGTCAACAAACGCCCTCCTACAGCAACATCTTGGAAAATGACTAAGAGGAGGTGGAGAAATGTGGGGAGAAGCACAAACTAAATGTTTTCATTTCTTCTATTATAAAAAGGAGAAAGCTGTTTCTAAACTCTTGCACATTCAGCTGAAAATGCTGCTTCGTCTGGAGTTCTCCTCTAAGACGCTGCTGACTGATGTTCTGGCGCTCTTTGGATTATCAATCTTGGCTCTCTGCCTGCTGAATCTCACCTGGAAATGTTGCCGTGGATTCAGACAGTATGTCTTGTCGTCGCTTTGTCAGGCGAACCTGAGAAAATATGGACAATGGGCAGGTAAAGTAAAGTTTGTACACACACACACACACACACACACACACACACACACACACACACACACACACACACACACACACACACACACACACACACACACACACATACACAAAAATTCAACCAACCAAGTATTTTTGGTGAAAAAAAAAAGTTAAAATATAATTGCCTTTATAAGCCTTCCTCAGACATTATATTTACTCATTTATATGGTTAAAATTCCTCAGGTGGAACATATAATGTGCAAAAGCAGCTTTTTGTGAAATTATTCTATCATTCTAGACTTGTGAAATGTCCACTTGGTTTCCCCCAGTGTATTATCAGCCTGCTGGGCCACCAGACTAAACATTGCTTATTTATTTAAGTATTTTTTTAAAATATATAGTTGGTGTTCAGATATTGATCTTCCAATCTTTCAAAAACATGATTATGAGGTGATCTTTTCAAATTTCCTGTCAATTTAAAAAAAAATTTAACTCAAAAACACGACAGGCTGCTGGATGAATGGCTGCTCTGGGACCCAACCACTGGGCTTAGCAGGTTTTATGGGGAAACCTTGCTGTCAAGAATGACATTTAGTGTGTTATTGTTTCATACATATGCAAAACAGGTCAGCAGTCTTCCCCTGACTTTTCTACCACCATTGATTATTAGCTGAACCATTTGGTGATCACTGCTCTAAAGCATTCAAGCTACTAAGATAGTTTTGCTACTGAAACATCTTCTGTACATTTTTGTGCTCTAACTGAAGCCAGGAAAATGTTTTTCTGTTGCTGTCATTCATGTGTTAACATCCCCTTCTTGCTGATGAAAACACTAACTTAGTAGCTAACATGCTTTGTGTGGGGTCTACACTGTATAAACTGCAGAATGTCATTTTTCCTTGAGGGCAGGGATTAGGGGAGGCGAGTTTTCCCAGGCCACAACTTGTAAATCTCACTCACTTATAGCAAAACATAAGCTCAGGACGTTTTTAGTCATTTACTGCTTGCCTCATCCCTCATCTTTAGCTCAGGTCTTTTTAAGCTTTTCTTAGCTTTTGTTTTGACAATAAAGTTGTCTGAATTGTGAAATAATATCATGTACATTTCGATCAGTTTGCTAAAAGAATCTGTCCTACCAAAATTAAAATTTTGTATTTTTAAATCACTAGACGTTCTGCAAAGTTGACTTTTCTCTACTAATTTTTTGTGCAGTTGTAACCGGTGCCACGTCTGGCATTGGTAAAGCTTATGCGACTGAGGTGAGTTTGCGGGTTCATTTCAGAAAAATTAGATTTCAGATTGCTTCTATCTTTGTGTATAGTAATTTAAGACAGAATTTACATATATCTGAGCTGCAGCATCTTCACCATCTGTCTGCATGTCTTCCTGCAGTTGGCACGTCGGGGTCTGGATGTTATTTTAATAGGAAGGTCTGATGAGAGGCTTCAAAAGGTTGCCAAAGAAATCAGTGAGTCAGGCAGAAATGATGATGGAGATGTCCTCTAATGTTTCATCATGGCCAATAAACTCATTAAATTTCTCTTAAACGATTAACACACATCTACCGTCTGCCTCAGAAAGCAAGTACGGACGAAAGGCTCTCACCATCAAAGCGGACTTCACAGAGGGTGGCAGCATCTACTCAACCATAGCTCAGGAGATCCATGACCTGGAGATTGGAATTCTGGGTAATACAAAAAAAAAAAAACACAATTAAAAGTTATTATTTATAAGCAGTTTATGTTTAACATTGAAAACATTTCTGTGTTTTGCTCTTTTTAAGTTTTTCTCCATATTCAAAATCTCCTCCAACAGTTAAAAACAATTGCATAGCATGGCTGATGCCTGAGCTAAAACCTAAAGACTTAATTTGGAGAGAATTGCTGCCACCTACTGGTCAGCTCAAAGGTTGGTTTCCATGGAGATGGACAGGCAGACAGACTCTTCTGTTCAAGACACAGATTACTTACGTGTCAGGAGATGTATAGGCTGTCTGAGTCTCCTACAAGTAAAAGAAGATATTTGACTAATTCAAATCTCCAGATTAGAGAAACACTGTTTTGGTTTATTACATATCTGACACTTGCTGCTTTTCCCTTAAAAATAAGACAACGGTGGTGTTTATTAATGAAAGTTCTTGTGTCTTGAACCACACAGTTAACAACGTTGGAATGATCCCCAATGATCATTTTGCCTATTTTCTGGAAATACCGAATCCTGGAAAGGTGATCTATTATAAATGTCCCTTTTTTAGGACCAAACTACAGATGATTTAAACTAACTGAGGCTATTGTGTATTTTCTAACTTTATTTCTATTTATTCAACAGAAAATCGCTGAGATCATCAATTGTAACATACTCTCTGTACCCCAGGTAAGATGTCTACGCTAACATAACATCTAATGGGTTTCATACAACTTTCTATCTATGAATCTATTATGTTGTCACAATACAGATGACCAGGCTGGTTCTTCCTCGCATGGTGCTCAGGTATCCACAGACACATCAATAACACGCAACATTAGGATGACCAGATTTATAAGCATTTGGGTTTCATCTCATTCCCAGAGGCAGAGGATTAATCATCAACATCTCCTCTGAAATGGGTCTCCGTCCGCAGCCACTGGTGGCTCTCTATTCGGCCACCAAGGTCTTTATTTTCACACATTCATTCAAACCCATAATAACCTGCTCACTCAATGACCCTCAATGTTACTTTGTTACAGATTTTTGTGATACATTTCTCCAAGTGTTTACATGCTGAGTACAAGTCAGTGGGAATCACAGTCCAGGTAACGCACGCCTGCCCTCTCTAAAACTGCATTTGGATTAATGATACAGTACATTTATGACTGAAATATAATGGTGTGGACTGAAGGTCAAATAATTGGATGAACTAATCCAATTGGTTTCTTTCTAGATTGATAGAAACTCAAAATTTTTTGTCATTTAATATTTTACTCTATTATAAAGGATAAACAAGTTGATTTGCAGTACTGTCCTTACTTAACTGGCTTTCTAAGGATAACAGGCATTTGTTTTGTTCATTTAATTATTATGAATTACAACTAATGAAACTCCAACATTTTCTCAGAATATTAAGATTGCTTTGAGAAAACATTTATAAAAAATGTATTTAACCCATTAATTTTATTTTCCCCATTTTGACCTGACGTGTCTTACCGTGAAAGACGTTCCCTGCTCACGGGGTGCTATAAACAGCCATATTAATGGGAAAGTTGAGTGGAAGGAAAATGCGTTGTAGAAAAGGTGCAGAAGGAATGGGGATGACTGCAGCCTTTCAGAGGATAGGAAAGTCTATTTAAGAGTTTGGGTGGCTTTCCCATGTGTCAGTGCTTCAAGGGCTAACCCAGCACAGAGTCAAGAACAAGACCAGAGAATAACAATGACATTCAAATCAATTTGAATGTCATATTTTTGCACCACTAATGAGAATAGTTCTCCGGGATTAATGGGATAAATTCCCATTAAAGTTACTTCAGTTTAAGGTCATCACACCATTTCTATCTACTAATTAATCTAAATGTTAGATTTGCTATCCTGTGTTAAACCAAGGACAATTTGTCAGTATATAGAACAAATAAGTATCTTTTAAAGTGAATCTTGACCTTTGTTGTTATGTTATCTGATTTCAATGTCACCGTTCCTCAGTGTGTGACCCCATTCATGGTGTCCACCAACATGACAAACAACCTGAAAGTCAACTTGTTTGTGAAGAGTGCGTCAGTGTTCGTCCATGATGCTTTGAACACTGTGGGTCACTCCACCTTCACCAGCGGCTGTCTGTCCCATGCACTGCAGGTCAGAGCACAGCAGCAATAAGCCACGATCTGTTCCAACGTTTCGAACTCTCTTCACTTTTCTCTGCTTGCCCAACATCCTACAGAGTCTGGTGTTCTCCATTCTCACGCCGGACTGGCTTCGGATGTCGACATTTTTCATCCGGTGGCTGAGGAAAACTGTGAGGATAGAATCCTGTGAGATAGAAGAGCCTGAGGCAGAGGTGTGAATCTGGGGAAAAAAGAATAACTAAAGGTTTTTTTTTTTAATTTGACTGAAATGACCATTGACTTTATGTTGCCCGATGCAGGCAATATATGTACTATAAACATTTATTAATTAATGTATCAGGTTTGTGTGTTTTATGTCTCATTGATGACAGTTGAGTTAAATTTACTCTCCTCCAGTATTATTATTATCATTACACTAGCATAACTGCTACAATCACAAAAATAATTCAAAAAGCAAAATAAGATTTCTCAGATTGATATTTATGTCCCTCAGAAAAATAGGCTGCTGTATTTAGTAAACAAATACATACATTTAATATATAAATCTCAGCCTGTTTCAAGGTATGCACATGTGCTGTCCAGCATATCCACTGGCGGTATCACACAATTTGTTTCCTCCATGTCATTTTAAGCAGAAAAACACTGAGTGAGAAAAAGACAATACTTGAAGAAGGCAGTAACACAAAAATCTGTAAATTAATTGGAAGGAATTAAAAATGTGTATTAAATAAAGGTTTAATCAATTTGTAGGGAATGCATAAAGGTTAAGAGGACAATCAGTAACTGCAGTGGAGGGAGGAGAGGATGAACCCAAACACATCCAAGAAAACAAAGCTGCTGGAAAGAACCGACCAATAACCAAATTATGTACTTCTGGAATAAACTGAAGATTTAAAAGCTCAGAAGAGGCAATGAGAAGCTTTCAAGTTTGAAGCCAGTTTGTTTGTGGAAAAAAAAAAGACATTAAAGTATAATAACTAGTTTCTCCATATACATTTAGCATACAGTCTTCAAGACAGTATGCTGTCAAGACAGTATGCTTCAAAGAGAAAGACAACATTTCTGGCTTCAAAGAGAAATAAATATGAACATAAATTGTGTTTTAACATGTTTATTTCTCTCATCGGTCCATTGGAGACACAGTTTTGCAAAGAGGTTCTATCAAGAAAAAATATGACCACAAATATGCTGGCTTAAGTACAAAGCCTTTTCAAGTATATAAAGTAGGAATGTTTCCCATTAAACTTGAAGTGCTACTTGACTGTGGACCTGTTCCAAGCAAAGAAAAGAAAATCAGGTGGTAAAATAAATACAGCAGAATAACATTCTTAAATAATATTTGATGCAGAATTGGTTCTACTTAGTTTTAAGTAAACAGAGAACTAAGACTTTGTGATATTTACATCAGCAAATGAGGCGAAACGTGCTCAGAGATCGGTGTACGTGACCGGGGTGACCCCGTGAATCAACAGCGTCGGCCCTAAACCTCTGGTCACTGCTTCCAGCTGAGTCAAGTAGTGCTGTGACTGGTTTCGACCAGCAGGGGGCCGAGGTAAATACAGGAATCGCACGGCAGACTGAGAGCTGTGCTCCATCAACATGCGGTTCACTGCAGACAGGAAGTCGTCGGATAAGCCTGGCGTTGGCTCTTCGCAGCGCTCCCCCTCTGGCAGAGCGTAGTGCTGCACCACGGAGTCCCACGGCACAATCTTGATGGACGCCCTGATCCGCAGCTTCCTCAGCAGCTCCCGAAACGTCTCTTCATTGACCACCCAGCCCTGGTCAGAGGAGCCCGTCTCCACGTTCAAGAAGATCCTCATTCTTGCATGACGCCACTTGCTTGACATGTTGAGCACGCAGGCCATCTGCAGCAGGAACAGACTGCACACGTCCTGGTAGTCCTGGTTGCCCGGCTGGAGCAGGTTGAGAGGCCACACGTCTATCGTCCGCTCAGACCCGTCCACTTTGCTATCTTTGCCTTCTCCCTGCAGCTGGAAGAAGTATCTGCCGAGGCACACGTTTTTCTTCATTTTAATGGCGTCGGAAATGATGCCAACGTACTCGTCCGGCGACAGCCATCGGGGGCTCTCGACGTGTCGGACAGGAGGGAAATGGGCTTGCAGCGAAGGCAGGTCCACCCCAAAATTATATTCCCCCTCACTGCTTTCTCCCACAGATGAACGGCAGAAGGCCGAGTCCTGCAGGAAGAAATCATCCGGAGTGCAGCTGTCATAGAAACCCAGAATCAGAGTGTTGGGCTTCATACCACCTTGGAGAAAGATGCGCAAAAATCAGACTCGGCACATGCAGAAGAAACAATGGTGTAGACAGAAGGTGGAGAAACGTTTACCAAGTCCTGTGATGCGCAACAGGTGCTGTGTTCCCTGTCTGACCGAAGGAGACAGAGTGAGGTCTACAAAGGCCTTCACACCAAGTTTATCAACCAGACTCAGCCAGAAGTTGTACTGGGTCTGGACAGGATCTGATGGCAGGGAGTCTGAAATACAAAGCATTTATTGCAGCATGACCCTAATTAACAAAAATCATTACAATTAAGTTTTCTATACGGATATATTACAGAAAATATGTTGAGTGGCAGACGTCAGACTTTCCTAGACAATGCTAATTTCCAGGTTTTTTTAACGTCATTGAAAGTAAACACACTTTAAGTATTAATATTCTATTTCATATTTTGCACCTTGAGGACTAACAGGTTAGTGATCTGTGTCAATTTATTTGAAGTAATGATGAAATCTTAAGCAATACAAAAACACTGATTTGCTACTGCTGGAAATCTGGTGTTTAGTTTATGATGAAATCAGAAAAAGATCTCCACTAATTAACATAACTCATAAATAATGTGTGAAAATGGAAAAGTCTTAATGAATTTCATGAAGAATTTGCTTTGTATCAATAAAGGTAACCTGCAGTTATGATAGCAATGGGGTTGTAATGCGTTTTCTACAGCACTAGGGGGCATACATATTAAAAAAACTGGAAAAAAATGGCAAAAAGAAAGAAAAAGAAACTAGACTTATAAATGCATTATTTCTATTACTTCATCTTGTTGTGTTAAAGCATTTTCCTGGAGTTCATGGAAATAAAAACAATCAGGGATGACTGAATATTCACATGACTAACACTCAGGTGCCAGTACGCTTCAGAGAAAACCTTTGTTGACATTTGCAACAGCAGCACTGGGGAAAAGGCCAACCCCAACAGGAGCCTATTGTAGTGTATGTAAACTTATGGACACCTACTGCCTCACCACATCTTGCTAAACCGGATCTGTTGCATTATGATGAATGACAAAACCATCACATGCTGATGTATAACAGCAGTGGCATACTTCCAGGCACATGACTAGTACACCCGTTGGGCGTGCTTAGCAAAAGTATTCATACATTGTTAATATTTTGTCACATTACAAACACAGCAATGAATTTTACGGAGAGTTTAGGAGATAAACTGACTCCAAGTGGAAGGAAAAGCGTGGTCTGATAGAAAGGTTTCCAAAAAGCTTTGTAGAGGACACACACATTTTGAAGGAGGCGCTCTGCGTTTCTCCAGCAGAGACTCTGAACATTCAGCCTGAGCAGCAATGCTATGGATTAGATCAATGCATTTTTATGGCCCAGTCAAAGTTCAGACCAATATCCAATTGAGTATTGAGATTCAGTATTGAGCCAATACTTAATCTCAGTATGAGCTTAACACATGAGCTCACAGTTCACCCCCTTAACACTTTTCAACTGTGAGCTTATTTGTGTTGCTCTATCAGGTAAAATTCCTGCAAAATCCATTACAATGTGTGATACTGAGGTGACAAAATTTCAAAAAGCTCGAGGGAGATGAAACTATACGACTAAATACCCTCCCTCCAATGACAGAGACACAATTTCATTCTTACATCAAGGTGGGAGTGAAAGAATTAAATTTTCACATTACAGATCAAAAACAGATAATTACCCAGATCTCCCAGCTGCACATGCCCCAACACGTACAGTCCGCCCTTCTTCAGCTGGTTCACAAACAGGATAAGCTGGCAGGAGGAGCGTGGGTTGGACACCATCAGCAGGACTTGGGGCCTCCAGAACTTCACATGGTCTTTCCTCACATCCAGCATTAACAGATACTTCCGCACCTACACACACACACGTCAATGACAAAACAGAAACGACACAGTCATGGAGGGGAACATGGCCGAGTTCTGCACATGCTGCGTCCAGGTACCTGGTGAAAAATGAGAGCCTGGCTGATGTAGCCCCAGCTGCTTGTGGGTGACCTGTAGTGGAGGAAAAGCAGCAGCAGTAGCAGCAGGACGATGCTGCCTGAAGAATACACGGGGTTGATCACAAACATCATGACCAAACAGCTGAGGATCCCCAGCAGGCAGGTGTGCCACGAGAAGAGCTGGAAGGTTGGTCTGTTAAAACACCAGGAGGAAACACAAAGAAACCCTGAAAACTGCATCCAGACAGTCTGGAATCAAGGAAGCTAAAGTATATGAGAAGAGTCTTTGACGGGAAATGATATTTTTACCTGAAGTTTGGTGCAGATGCCCACTCTAGAGCCAGACAGGCCAGATCTACAGCAGCGTAAGCAAGGAGGTAGAAAACTGTCACGAGACTCGCCACAGCATTCAGGTGTCCTGCAAACACCACACACTGACAGAAACATGGAGACACAGGAGGAACGGGTTGAGTCTGAGAACATGCTGCTTGCAGAGCTGCTGCAGTTTTCTATGCAGTTCTCTGCAGGCGTTGTATTAAAAAGAGACATACTATTACTTCAGCCTTTAATCATTCAGCCTGCATAAACAGAAAAAGGGAAGGAATGAAGGAGAAGGAGAAGAGAAGGGTTTGAACAAAAGAAAAAAGACAGAGGGAGAGGAAAGAAGGAAAAAAAGACCATAAGAAGAACTGAATGAAAGGAAATATAAGAAGTGAAGAGGACAACACGGAAAGGAAGAATCAAATATCAAGAAGGTAGGAAGGACACATTTAGACAATGAGATAATAAAGTCTGGAAGTACGGCTATTTCTGCGCATTATTATTACCTTATTAATATTTATCCTGATCTGAAAATGACCAAATGAAAAGAGTTTTTTAAACTGCAGTACTGACCTGTGCCAGGCCCCAGGTGTACAGCACCGCCACCCACGGGTTCCCAGAGTTAGATGTGACCGTTGCCGGGGCCAACGGCAACCCTGAGAAGAAAACAGGAAAGGGGCCGTGTTCGAAATAGAAAAACAAAACAAAAAAAATCACATGACTTACCAAAGAGATGATCCAGAGCAAGAGCGTGGAGAATGCGGGACGCTCCGATCATGGCGCACATCGCAGCTGACAGAGAGGCACAGTAAATCCCAACAGTGACAAACGGCGACCAGACGTTAATTCGCTGCAGGAAGCCGTAGTCTTGAGTCAAGAGGGTCCTAAAGCAAAATGAAGCATCCATGATCTGTTTCTGTTTAACATCACTGAAGCTGGCAGGTTTTATGGTCAGGCACCTGTCGCATGTGGCGCTGACCAAGATGAAGAGGAGGACGTAGACGGTGAAGGTGTAGAAGACAGCGATGATGGTGCCTTTCGGGATGGAAATGCTCGGAGTCTTCAGCTCACCTTCACACAGGTTGAGAAGCAGCAAAGATCTATGAACATGTTGATGCAAAATCTTGCAAAAGCAAAGCTTGTTTTTCATTATTTGCCAAATGAAAGCAGGTTTACTTTAATATCCTTTATGCACAAATGAGCGGATTCACTGTGATTGACGTTAGAAACATAAAATAATAAATCTGTAACCTGACATGTTGGCTCCAGCCATGATCCCGGTGCAGCTGGTGAACATGACAGCAAACACGGTGGCAAACGACATGACGGAGTTGGTGCTGTAGTCCAAAGAGTAACCGGCTGCACAGAAAAGCATTTCAAGAAAAGTCAAAACCCAAAGAAAAGCTGCACTGTTCACTCTTCTTCACAGGCCGTCGATAATTCTGACTCACAGCCCAGATTGTTCCTCAGGGTGGTGGCGCTGAAACCCGTGTAGCTGGCATTGTAGCGGACCGTCTGGTTGCCGGGCCCCCGGTGGGTGATGACAAAGTCTCTCGGCTTGACCGCCACAGAGCTGATGAAGACGGACAGCAGCGACACGGTGACCACCAGCAGGATGGCGAAGGCCGTGCGGGAGTAAATGTGGGCGCCCACCAGGCACACGAGGAGACAGAGCAGGAGCACCACGGAGGAGTACAGAACCGTGTACCAGTAGCCCTGAGGGAGAACCCGCAGCCCTCCGGATACAGACGACTCTGAAATAAGTAAAATAACGGGCCTTAATCCGGGTGGCCTGGTGATTATCAAAAAGTAGGTTTGGGATTTTAAGCGTACCGGGATCTGCTCCGAAAACATCTAGGATGGCCTCCACGAGACCCAGGACGTACTCGCCGCACGCAAACACTTTGGCAAGGAAGAACATCAAACCGATGCTTCCACCAAACTCGGGTCCCAAAGAGCGGCTGATCATGTCTAAAATCAATTTCATTAAGGACTGTTTATTTGTACCAACTATAAATGTGGGAAAAATTATTAATAGGAATAATTAAAAACCCACAATCTGTTCACATCTGGTAAGGATACAATATGCTCCACCGCCCTGAATGGCTCCGTTAGTGGAAATGGCACAGATTGACAGCACTGTAAGCGATATGATGGTGTAGGCGACGACTACCATTAAAAGACCCTGCAGCAACCCCGCATGACCCACCACAAACCCTGCAAAACGGAGGACACATCGCTCTGAGTCACCAGGACTGAGCAGAGCCCAAAACACTTTACAATCAGCAAGACTTAAACTGAGCTCGCTTTTTTCCCCTCACTTCTCTAAATTATTTTTGAACCTGCGTCACGCACCTGTCCTCAGAAACAATATGATGCTGAACATGGAGAGGATGGTCGGCACCATCACACCAAAGAAGGTGTTCAGTCTGCGCGGGTCCTGAGCTGCTTTCCCAGAGCTGGAGTCCTGGGGGGAGTCCGACGCCGCGCCGCATGTCGCTGCGGTCAGGGTCAGCCCGCAGACCCCCGAGGTGATGAGAGGGGAGCGTTCGTTTGGCATGGCTGCAAGAAGAGGAAGAAAACTCACTGTGGCGCTTCGAATGGACTTAAATCAAACCATTCTGAAGCAGCTTGTCCTGAAAACTGTAAAATATCCACAAAAACATTGGAGTTCCTGGTTACAATGTGAAAATGTTACCTATATAAATACATTTGAGAGGCACTTTGTGTTATGTTAAAGTACACCAGGTGAAACAGCACAAATCAAGTTCTCAGGCCAAAAACAGATCACTTTAACAATCAGTCAGAGAGGTACTGAAACTGGCATCATAAAAAGATTCTGTGAGTGCAAAAAAATATCTGCGGGGAAGTCAGATGGATAAATGCTGTGATCATTGAGCCCTGAGGAGGCACAGCATTAAAAACAGACACGAGTCTGTGATGGGAATCTCTTCATGGGCTGCAGGACATCAGAAAATCAGTGAGTGAACAGTGTTCATTGTTGAGTCTCAAAACACGTTTAACTAAAGAAATAAAATGCTGCCATGCTCAAAACGAAAACAGTTGAAGTGTTTCACTGTGAAGATGGTTTGTAGTTTGTTTTGTTGCAGGCTGAAGTGTGAAATAAACTTCAGTGGAGGGAAATATGTGTTTAGGTTTATGTCTGGTTGAGCGATGCCTGTGCCCAGTTGAGTTTTTTGTTCTCAATGTCAAACCCAGTTTCATCTTGGGCCATGTCAAAAATCTGGTTGCACCAGAATGTACTGATAAAACCCATTAAACTGGTAAATTGTGAATCAGTAGCTGTCCCTGCAGGATTGTTTTTTAGTCAAATCACAGATTTTGTAGGGCTAACATATTAGTGCATCATATTTGCACAAACATGATGTTAAATGTGATTTTTTTTTTAGACAGACTCCATGCAGTTTGACTGAAACTGAGCCATTTTGCAAAGAGGAATGGGCAAAAACTTCACTTTCAACTCCCAAGAAATGTGAAACAGACCTACAGCTGCAGCAAAACGCAGCTCTTTTTTATTTTTCTCTTTTTTTTTGCAAAAACAAAAACCTGTAACCCACGCATTGTTCCCTTCTTGCTCACATTCATTCACTCATTACTTGGTGTTGATTTATCTCATAAAATCCAAATAAAATCCATGGTTACTGCATGATAAAAACGTAAAAGCCTTAAAAGATGCAGGATTACTTTAGTAATTCATTAACCGTACCGTATAGATTAATTTAACTTACAGCAGCGTGGTTTTGCGTAGTCTCATAGCTGGTGATAAACTAATAGAATTACAATGTTTTACCTTTTTATGAGATGTTTTTGCTCTGTATTAAAATAAACACCTTAAGTTACCAAGTTCCTTCTTTTCACAGCAGTTCCTCTTTTTTTTTTTTTGAAGAGTTCTGCTCATTGCAGTCACTTTACTCCAGTGTTTAAAATATTCTCACATTTTCAACTTTAAAGCAAACGGTTGCACAAGATATTGCGTACAGAGGCCCCAAAGGAGAACCCGAGTCAAGATTTCATGTCACGCTTCTTAATAAAGTCTAACACCTGAGGTTGGTATTCGGGGTCATCTGATTCGTAGCAGCTTGCTTCTTTTCACACGCAGCTTACACCAGAAAGAGATCAGTTCAGCAGAGCGCCATGCCTCGGACGTCCTTTTAACTCGCTCCTTTTTCCCCCCTGAAGGTTACTCGTAATGATCGGATGAAATGCTCGATGAGTTGCTCAGCTAAAGGAATCACATGATGGGACAAGCAGAGCCGATTGTAAAGAGGATGCAATCTCTCCGATAACGGTCTTCCTGTTTGCTTTGGAGCAACTGAGACACCATCTTTATCACTTCATAACGTCGAGATTAGATATGTTGAAAAAAACAAAAAAAAAAACACAAATCAAATAGAATTTGCCTCAATCCAACAACCACGAGGAATGGGAAAAAAAAGACTGAAAATGGTTCAGAGGTGGTTATTTCAGCAGGATAAAAACCCAAAACATACAGAGGGAACATTTCTCTTCTTCCACAAGCATCTGAACCAAACCCTACAAAAGAAAAGAAACCGTGGAATTAGCTGAAGGGAAGAAAACCCAGGACTGATTCTGAGACGGATGGTCAAAGATCCCTTTCTCTCCAAATGTTCCAGGAATGTTAAAGGAGAAACACAAATGCTGCTTAGACACAGTATAGACAGCAGGACTAGTAATTTTGTTAATGCAATTATTTCTCATCTTTTCCCCGTTAATACTAAATGGACTCAATCCAAAGTTTGATTCTACATCTTCGGTGTTACACTTTGAGTTTATTCAAGGGATTCCATAAATAACTAGTTTCACAGTGGGAGCTATAGCTTCTTATGCAGCTTCCTGTGATCTTTATCAATTTACAATTTAGTGTTCTGCTGTTTGTGAATGAACTCGAAGGTTTTCAGAGGCTCTGCGTCTCACTATGACCTTAAAGTGTCGTTTCAAAGGGGAAGTTGTAGGCAGAAAGGTCTTTTTGCGTTTCCTTCCCTGTAGTGTGTTGTTGCTGGGCTGCATGCTCCGCAGGAGGCTGCTAGTGACGCACTGAGCTCCTGATGATGCAGCTGCAGACCGAACACATCTATCTGAGGGCCCTGTGCACCTCAGCGAGCTCCACTTCAACTTACCAAAATAAACCAGCGCTTCCGGTGCGTGAAGGTGGAGCGACTGCAGCACACGTTCAAAAAGTTAACGCATTTTTGAGGTGCAATGACAACACTTGACGTTTTGTTTACGCTTCGGAAGAGAAGGTCAGGAAGTTCCCGCCGCTCTACGCCAGGAAGATAACAGCAACCTGGATGTTTGCATCCGGAGATGTCTCATAAAATAAAGGCTTACCGCTCAGCTTCAGGCACTTCCTGCCTGTCGGCTCCTTGTCTCTGGGCTCCTTGAATCGGGGCTCCTTGTCTCGGGGCTCCGCCGCTGATGCCGGTGTGCGCTCGTGGCTCGGGCGGCGTTGAGGCGAAGCTCCGGCGGGAAAAACGCCACCGAGGCAGGCCGGGTGAAAGGACGGAGTTACCCCGGGACAGCTGGATGTGGTGGGAAATATGCTGCCCAATGACAACACATCTGCCCCGTCACGCCTCGCTCCTCCCTGTTATTTGTTACAAAGAGTCACGGGAGAGCAGAGAGAGCCCCATGTGACGTGCACAAGGGGAGGACGAAAACATCTCAAACACGAGCCACGGTACCGCTGGTGGGGCATAACCCCGCCCCTATAATGCCGGACCTCTCAAACCATCGCTGCCTCGGAAATATCCTGTAATGCCTCTTCAGCGGTAATAGAGCTGACTGGGGATGCTGGGTTATTTCACAGACTAGTGAATGCAAGTTAATGCAAGAGAACAACATGGACAACAATGTCTGCAAAACCCAAGTAAAGTGGAATTGCTGATCAAAACCTGCAGTTTTCTTTATCGCCACAAGAGGACACTGTACAGCACCATGCACGGATCCCTGTAAACACTCTTTAAATTTTTCTTAAAATCTATTATTTTGTGATAATTACTTACAATATTTTATCATTCTGTCATTCAACATGAGCACATGGGGTTCCTCTGTTTTGTTTTCGATCCTTGTTGCATTATCAGAAACCGTGTGCGTTATTCATCCAATCCAAATACCAACATCAGAGTTAAGTTTATGTCCATATCACAAATGAAAACAACCAAATGCTCCATAGTCGAGCCGAATAAATGATTTTACTTTTCTTCAGAGACTAGGAAACATTAAACTAAAAGACAAATGGAATAATCAAATGACACAAATCACAAATAATACCTTCAAGATGAAAAACAAAACAAAACTACCCATAAAACATTGGATTAAATGAAAACAAGAAACATGCTTAGGAAAAATAAAACATGATTATATGAAAATATAAGTTTCAAAAGATTTTAAAGTTGTCTGAGCAGCATCTATGTCTGTCATTTTGATCACTTTTACACATCAGTCTGTCATGAAACAACTTTAAATCCATTTGCTGAGGAGTTACTCTTACATTTATTTCCAGCCAGAGTTGCTCTCATTGACTCCTCGAGCCACTCTGGCACATTTTGACTCTGACAGATTCTGACACTGCCATCTTGGAATATGGGCAAAAACCATCAGGGAAGACAGAATTCACTGACGGCCCAATGACAGGTCCAATAACCCAGTCTGTCAAATCATTCAGGTAGTCAAATGATCTCACTCTTCAGCCACGCAATATTTTTGAACCTGCCTGACCAAATGAGAAACTCCACAGAGTCCTCCAGTAGGTGCTCAGGATGAACGGTCCGTGGTTTTCTTCAGGCTGCACAGCTGCGTTGCCATGAATTTTGCCATTGTTTTTATGACTAGATTTTTGCAGATCATAATCACTCAATATTTGTTTTCCCCACCCATATTTCTTTAGAAAAGTTGACAGTTTTCCTCTAGACTTTCAATGAATGCGGTGGTAAGTTATTCACTTGATTTCAACAATCTCCTTATTTTCCTTGTTTGCTGCATGCCAATCATATGATTCGTCTGAAACATAAATATTCAGTGACCATGAGATGTTTCTTCTAATATGCCTGCTGAAATCAGAAACTACTCAATGCATCAATTAGGATTAAGTGACTCATTTGCAGCTGAAACACAATCTGCCAAGCAGTAATTATCCAATGGGAGACTCACTCCCATTGGACAGGTTGTGTATGTTGATCACGTCTATGACATCTATCTATATAACAATGCGATTAAATATATAGAGTAAATGTGGTCCAGCTTTCAAGTTCACATTGTCATTAAATGGTTTGTCAAAAATAAGAATGAAAGACAATTGAAATCCTCACTTTGAGATAAGCCTGCGTCTGTTCTGATATGGGAATTCAGTTGGCATGTCTACAAAATAAACGGTTTGCAGGTAGAAATCGTCTAATGGCGAAATTAAGATGCCAAGGTATGCTCCAGTTCTCTAACTCGGCTCTTAGTGCTTTTACCTTCTTCCCCATCCAACACAAAAGTACGTGATAGTCTGATAAATAATCCTCACCCATTCCAAGGGAACCTGGAGACCACGAATCATCTTTTCCAGATCCATTACGCCATGCAGATCTGGCCTCTTTGTGTGCTTTCAAAGCATGGAGCTGGAATCGTGGAACCAAAACTGCATGTCAAATAATGTGAGCACAATGTCCAACAAAACACATCTGAAAACACCATCGTCACAGTAGGACATGGTGGTGGCAGCATCATCATGAGGACAACATCTCCAAACATGCAGTGAGAGTAAGAATGATTTAAATCTAGCTGTTAAAGTCACTATCATTTAATTATGTCGCAAATATTTCCTCAAGCTACGCCTTTCAGTTTCATCTGCACTGAACGTGTAAAATGCACAGAGTGGAGTTTTTGTTTGCTTTATGTTTCCTCTCTTCGAGTCTTTGTGTCAGGAAAGTGTCTCATTGATTGCAGGGCTCTGCTCGTTTCTCCGGGAAGGAAAAAACGGGTCTGCAAGATGCACTGACAAGCTGCTGCGAGGATTCACGCGTTTTCATCTGATTGCTCAAAGGTAGCGGTTTGCAGCTTTTGAGCAGCTGTCCTGCCGGAGTGTCGGCAGAGGGAGGGAGGAGGCGAGCAGAGGGAGGAAGGAAACGGGGATAACGTCACGAAGACACGGAGTAAAACGGCCAGAGCAGCGGCTAATGGACGATCCTTGATGCGGGCCAGAGGAAGGAAAAACTGGGGCCGGTTCTTTTGATTTTTTTTCCACCTTCCCTCCCCTTTTCCCCCTTTACATTAGACAAAAAAAAATAATGTTTTCTTAACCTTCCGAACGTGAAAAAGGTGCGACGCCGTCTGCAGAAAGGGGCCGAAAAAGAAAAGGAGAAAGAAAAGCAGCAGCAGATTTGATCCGCTCCTGTTTCTCGTGGGTTTTTTTTTGTTGTTTTTATTTTTTTTTCCTTTTCCTTTTTTTCTTTTCTTCTTCCTGGAGCTCCACCGAAAGCGGAGAAATGGAAATGTGTGGAGCCCTCCTGCGTTTGCCTGTCCACTGATCGTGAGAACACGGAACTTTTTAAAGGAGGATCGTCCCCGAACTGCATCTTTAATGCGCGAGAAAGACACGCATTTCAACCCTTCTCGGCTTTTCGGAGACGAAGCTCTGAGCGGTTTTTGAAGCCCATCGGGAGAATTAACAGGTAGCCACCCTTCACTGAACGCCGTGGGTCAGCAGCCTGGTCTGCGTTAAGATGGCTGGGCAGATTATTGTCGATCACATATGGGCTATACGGCCAAAAATGATTGCAGGTAGATTCGTGTTTCACGTTTTCAGATGGATATAAAAGGCATAGAGAGGTTGCATAGAGAAAGAGAGAGACAGACAGAGAGAGAGATGCAGTGCTGATGCATCCAGATACATCCCCCATGAAGAGAGGCTGTTTCTTTCCTGTAGATTTTTATTTCTGGCCTGCATCTGCATGCTGTTGCTGCTACTGCTGCTGCTGCTGCTGCTGCTGCATACACATCCTTAGGCATTTACATCTGGTCCATCAGCAGTCCAAAGGATCTGCACTGCTCTCCAGCTGCAGATGTGACCACCCTGCTAAGCCCAGCATCAGATCAGTGCATCCAGATGGGTGGGGTCCCCTCAAGATCTCTGAATTCCTGTCATCTTGTGTTGGGTGTACTGCATGCTCTCACAGGCGAGACAGCCGAGGGAGGTGAAGCCTCCTCTGTTGCTGCTCAGCAATGCATCAGCGCAGGAGGAATCTGCAGCGCAGCTCCACCGTGAACCGTCAGCCGGTTGACGCTCGCAGGCAGCTAACACACACACGCACACACACACACACACACACACACACACACACACACACACACACACACACACACACACACACACACACACACACACACACACACACACACACACACACACACACAGAGCATCTGGCTGGAGTCAGCCAGGCCTGATCTCTGATGTGTTCCTCCTCTACCTCCACCTCCTCCCCGAGTCTTTCTTCTCTTCATTGGCTAAACGAGCAGCTGTGCCAGGAGACTGAGACCTATGATGCACCCTTCATTGGCTTCCATTAGTGCTGTGTGATCCATCTGGTCGCAGGCCCCTCCAGGGAAATGCAGTCTCCTATAGCTAAACGCTCCCTCCTTGCAGCGTTGGTACTTGTGCGAGGCTCTCGTATTCTGGATGGTTGCATGTATGTAAAGCGTGGAGCAGAGCTGGAGGACGATGGTACCGGAGCTCTAAGGAATATTATGTTTGGGCCCCAGCTGGGCCAGACCTGTGCATCTTAAGGCCATCGGGTCACATCTCGGCATTAATATTTTCTATTGACGTCAATAAAACATTTCCTTCAATGCCGAAACCTTAAGAACAAGCCGCATTGATGAATCTTAAAATTATGCATTGTTCGCGATCATATGCAAGGAAGAGACCGTGCATATGAAGAGAATAATGTCTTGAAAGAACCAGAAAGGAGTTCAGAATGTGGAGTCGTTTTGAGTCTTAGATGTTGATACCGCTGACCCAAATGGAGTAAAGATGTTGTTTGTTTTTTTCCAAATAAAAGCATTTCCAGAGTACGACAGCAAACCTCCTGAACCACTTTACAGATCCGCAGGCCGAACCACGTTGTGGGTTGGCGCATGTGCAGTAGGAATCCAGTCCAAGTTCTCTTTGTGTTATCATTCTGTGCAAAAATCACAAACAATATTTAACAATTTGTGGATGTAATTTGTAAGACTAGTTTGGACTAGTTATTATTGTTTGCATAAAAGCAAAAATGCGTTCTTAAAGATCAATAAACTTAAAATTCTAATGAACATTTGGCACTGGAAATGGAAGCCATTTTAAATATCCAAAATGAATAAACAGAACAACAAGTAAGATGAATTATGACGTCTCAAAAACGTCCATCAAAGAAGGGCTAGTTGAGACCAAACCGCCCGACTGAACACTTTTACTGTCCAGTTTTTGGTGGAAAAAGAGAGAAAAGAGGAAAAACAACATATACAAATGGAAATTACTGCGCTGCCTTTAATTTATCATCCAATTAATTGATTTATCCTGACAGTCTTGTAGTGCAGTAATTTAGTACAGTTATTTTAACACATCCTACATGCCAGTAAGATATTCAGTCCGTCTCAGACAACTTGACAAAGTTTTTATAAAACCCAAGTAAAATAAAAATACATTTTACTGTTCTGGTTTTACCAGCAGCTGACGACACAGGATGTATCACGAAACACACGTTAGGGTAAACCGAGCTCAGCCAATTAACTGATCCTAAACAGTTACTGATTGAGCTCTTTGGTAAAATGAATGCGCAGCCTCTGAGTGAAGCTCATCGCCCCCTCAGTAACCATAGCAACATCAATTTTCAATCGTTCAAACTTGATTGAATTTTATGAACCGGGTTTCACGTTTACTTAAATTAAACACATCGCTGGATGTGTTCTTTCTCAACCGTCACGGCATTCGTGTAACAGTATTTATTCAATAAATAGCAGGAACTGTTATATCACAGTACTTCTCAGTTTAAGTCAAATTTACCCAGCTAAGCATCAAGTCGTCGCCTCGTGCTCGATACCAAGTGTCTGTTGGACACTTTGAAGGAAGACAGGAATTTTCATATTTTTCAAATTCTCAATCAGAAGAAGCTTTTGCCACTTTTTAATATCTATGCTCAAACTATTGATAGGTTCACACTGAAGTAAACCTAAACACAATATTCTTACTTTTCCCTAAAACACTGAACTCGTCTTCTCGCCTTATCTAATGAAGGTAATGTTTGGATATAAAGTCACACCTCCAAAGTGTTTCAATGCAGACTCAGAAGAGTTGAGGATGTGAGGCCCGGTTAATTAATTTTGGTTGAAAACATGCATAAACAAATGTATTCACAGTTACTTTCACCTTTTTTCCAGTGAGTTAAGTTTGTACCTTGTGAATTTACAATATTTTAAATTTCTTGAAATATCTGAAGTGAATTTAAAGCTAAATCCATTTGTAGTAAATGCAGATACAAGCAGGGAGTTTCAAGGCACATCGTTTCTGTGAGAAGCTAAACGTTCTGGGGGCCCCCTGCTGGCCTGGAAGACCGAAGCGGCACCAAAGTTTGCGTTTGCCTTGGGCCGGCTCTGCCAGGGACAATGCCAGCCAGTTTAAAATCCCAACTGTTGTTGAAGAGACGAAGTGGCGTTTCCATGTTGATGGAGGGAGACGGTGCCCAGGGTTATCAAGAGGTCTGACTGACCCGTGTGCTTCAAAGCGAACGTTCACCATTTATCTGTTGCCTGGTAATGAAACTGGCAGCTGAGTGGTAGCTTAGTCATTACAGATTATTCTCCCCTGTTAAACCAGACATGGTTTTGCCGTCATAAACAGATTACAAGTGTTTTCCTCACAGTGGCTTCAGTAAACCTCAGAGATTAAAGTGTGCGCTTCGATTTAAGTATTTATATCCACAAATTGGGTGCAAAAAGTGCTTTAAGTAAAGTTTGTTTTAAAATCTAATTGTTTGATATTTGATTAAGATGACCACTGGATTATTGGATTAAGAGAATATTGAACTATGCATATCCCAGATGGGATTTAATCATATGTACGGTCAGAGTATATGTACGGTCATCTCCTCTTAGGGGAAGGGAAGGCTGGCTTTGACCCAACCTTCGCTGTCGCCAGACAGGAAGCTCAGCGGACGTAGGCAAACGGTCATCAGCTGCCAAAACCCTGAAACACATTTGATCGTATTTAATGCAATGTCGTATAAAATTGTAATTGTTCCCTAACCAACAGGTTAAAACTTGGAAAACATCCAAAATGAGCGAGCTGGAGCAGCTTCGCCAGGAGGCCGAGCAGCTGAGGAACCAGATAAGGGTAAGTCATGATTTGAAAGCAAAGAAGTTCAACTTTGAGATAAAAAAAAATCTACCTTTCTTAAAATGCGACGTCCTGTCTTGTCTCCTCCTGTGATGCTGTGCTCATTAGGATGCCAGGAAAGCTTGTGGCGATTCAACACTCACCCAGGTAAATGGCACTGAAAACCGGCCCACTAAATGCTAACTGGACTGAATTTATATGTCGAGCCGGCCACTCAGAGCGGCAGGAAACTTGAGCAAAGTGCCTTCAACGTGTGGCAAGAGGAAACTGGAATCGAACCTACAACGTTCAGGCTGCAAGAAAACTACCCACTGATCCCACAGTCACTGCCAAACAAACTATTAACATGTGACACTGTAATGAATTTATGACCAAACGTCATAATTAAACCAAACACTCTGCAAAATAAAGCTCATGGAAATCCTGTGCTCTCATTTAGATGGCTGCTAGTTTAGATCCTGTTGGCCGGATCCAGATGCGGACGAGACGCACCCTTCGTGGACACCTGGCCAAGATCTACGCCATGCACTGGGCGTCCGACTCAAAGTGGGGCTCCAAAGTTTTGACCCCGATGCCGTCCATGTCCTGCATGTTGTTCTTGTCTTTGTTTCAATTTAGCCACACTAGATGTTTTTGGACACTATAGACTGGACCAGGGAAATATCAAAGCTCTCATTTTTGGGTCTTTTTTTTTTTTGAGTCACTCTGATGTAAATTTGCACCTAAAATTGTGTGTTATGCTGCAAGACTGGCTTACGGTTGAGCTTATTTGGATTGTCTGGATCTCGCAGTAATCAGATATGTGTAAATTATGATGTCACAGTTGATTTATGATTTAATAACAGAGGCAGTCATGGTTTGGGGCAGGGCAAAAAACATTTTAAAAGAAAAAAAACAACAGCTTTTTGCAATTAGTCAGATCATTTGTAAAAATTGGTTTGATAATCTGAAGTATTTATAAATTGGCAAAACCCGAACATGTGCATTGCGCAAGAGAGAAAGACGGGTAATTAAAACATGGAGGTTTTAGCAATGGCAGGTCTGATGTAGTAAATATTGGGGCAGTTGTGAACCAACATGTAGACTGGGATGTGTCTGGATTTGCGTCTCCAAACCTTTGCTTTCTGTTGCTTCTGCAGGCTTCTGGTTAGTGCCTCTCAGGACGGGAAACTGATTGTGTGGGACAGCTACACCACTAACAAGGTAAAGTCAGTAAAAATTCTGCTCTCATGAGGTCATAACTCGTCTGGACGAGAAGTTGAGTCGAGTGACTCAGCCCAGCTTCCAGACAACAATCGCAAATGATCTAATGTAACATTTACAGTTGTTTCAGTGGAGATTTTCTGCAGCTAGAGGATTTTTATGCATTTTCCCCTCTAGCCACAGCTTTGGATGACATTTGTGCCTTGGAAAAGATTTGCAGGTTGTTTCGTATAAGTGGAAACTTAAACGTCTTGTTACCTCTTGAGTTTTATGCTTTTCTCTCCAGTGTAGTGTCCGACACATTTGCATAAAGCGTTGCTTCATGCGACACATGAAGCAACGCTTGCTTCTCATACTTTTTCACTATTCCATTGACCTCTGACCTCCTTTTTGACAGAGGAAACTTGGTAGGGTGAATATTTCACAAAAAGGAAAATATGAGAAAAGCTTTTTAAGCCTACAGTTTTCATAACGTGCACTTTTTCAGATTTTCTAAAAATACAATCATATATACTTAGTTACATGGTTTTGAAAGCTTTTTTTCTCTTTTAAAAAAATACCTCCACCATGTTTAACCCTAGGAATTGTGTCAAAGTGATTGTTAGTTTTCCTACAGTGATTTGGATGGAGGACACAAAGTTTAATTTTGGTTTCATGTTTTACTCGTTGGCTGGCTGCTAAGTTTAAACAAGACCAGATTGTTGAAAACTTTATTTACTAATAAATTTACTAATTTACTGGATTTTATTGAGGGGTATCGGATTAAAAGGGGTTTAATCTGATATGTCAAACATTTTTGAAAAACCCTGTTACTGCTTTGTGTTAGTCTGTTACATAAATGTCAATTTACGTCTTTTTTTTTTTTTTGCTGCTTTGAGTTTTTTTTTAAAAAAGGTCAAGGGTTATAAATATTTTTTGCAAGGCTGTTTATAAATCTGGCTGCACACATTATGACTCCTTCACACTGATTCCTTTCTGCGATGTTGTTGAGAGTTTGCATTTCGTCACATGACGCGTCTTCCTTCTTAGATACACGCCATCCCTCTGCGCTCCTCCTGGGTAATGACCTGTGCGTACGCCCCCTCTGGGAACTACGTGGCGTGCGGCGGCCTGGACAACATCTGCTCCATCTACTGCTTAAAAACACGTGAAGGCAACGTGAGGGTCAGCAGAGAGCTACCTGGACACACAGGTGACATTTAGCTCCACATAAGCCCAAAACGGTTCATTATCCTGCCAGATTAATGTCTAAAGTCATATTTTACCAACTTGGTGTTCTTCTGGCTGGACGTGATGCTGCTTTAACGGTCAAGATCTGGATTTCACTCTGACGGAAAATCTGGAGAGGGATATTCTTTGTCTCATTTCTAATCAGAAACAAAGTTCTTGATTAAATGAACATTTGCCAGGGCTGTGAATATTTCGGGTTTGATCTGGAACATTGAACAGGTCAAAAGAAGTGGCAGGACAACCACAGTTACTCCAAGAGGCCATTAGTGACTCGAATGAAAGAACTGTCAAGATGACGCCCTCTTCTCTCTGCAAACCCCAGGTTACCTTTCGTGTTGCCGTTTTATTGACGACAATCAAATCATCACAAGTTCAGGAGACACCACCTGGTGAGTCCGACGAGTCAAAACCACGAGCCTGCAGTGCAAACATGTCCTCAGAGCTGCCCGCTGTTGACAGACTCTTTTGCTCTTTGTCCCCAGCGCGCTGTGGGACATCGAGACGAGTCAGCAGACCACGGTATTCTCGGGCCACAGCGGTGACGTCATGAGTCTGTCCCTGTCGCCCGACCTGCGCACCTTCGTCTCAGGAGCCTGCGACGCGTCGGCCAAACTGTGGGACATCAGGGACAGCATGTGCCGGCAGACCTTTACGGGGCACGAGTCGGATATCAACGCCAGTTGTGTGAGTGCGCCAGCCAAACGTAAAACAATCGGGCTTCCGGTTCTCTTGTTCCTTCTCTGCCCGCGTGGATCTATAGTTTGACACAGTTCAGGAAACGCAGTGAGATCAGATCACAGTGAAGATGCGCTCTTGAGAGCTCTTCACCTTTCGTCATGGTACATCTGCAATCCTTCTTTTATTAAGATTCTGTGCATTAGATCAACACAAAGGAGAAAATAATCTGACGAAGGAGAAAAATGAAAGTGACATATTTGAGCATCTGTGCTTTCAGGAGACGTACATCAGAGACATTTTGATAAAAATGATCAGATTAAGTGAGACACAGACATAACAGATTCCTATGGAAGCTCCTAGTAAATATGGGAGCTTATTTATTGCTGCTTTTGCAAGAGTTCGCTTCTTAGCCGTCACTTCTTTTCCCAGTTCTTCCCCAACGGGAGCGCCTTCGCCACAGGCTCCGATGACGCCACCTGCAGGCTGTTTGACCTGCGTGCAGACCAGGAGCTCAGCATCTACTGCCACGACAACATCATCTGTGGAATCACCTCCGTGGCTTTCTCTCGCTCCGGCCGTCTGCTGCTGGCCGGCTATGACGACTTCAACTGCAACATTTGGGACGCCATGAAGGGAGACAGAGCAGGTGGGCCACAAATCAGATCAGCTAAACGTCGGCTGATTTTTCTGAAAGATTTGTTGTGAAAAGTTAGTTTATTGTGAAAGATTCAGCCTCATGGACAAAAACAGGGCACACGATGCGTTGAACGTGAAGAAGTTGCACACCTGCAAAGGTCTTAGCTCTGCAAGATGGAGACAGATGATGTTGCGCACGCAGTTCTGAGTTGTGATATAAAAAAACCAAACGATTATTCCTTAAAAATAACAGCAAACATTTGATTTTTGTCAAATTTTTTCAATAAGACATTCTGCTGCAACAGTAAATGTTTTATTTGTGTCGTGACCTTAATATAAATTTACACAACGCTGTTATTACAGCAGATTAAACGAGGCAGCTTTAGTGACATGTACTTGCAAAACCTTAAATTATGTCACAGTTTCCGTTTATTAGTTTCAGGAATATTTGTGTGGAAACAGCTGGAAGCAATGTTTAAAATTAGACAAGTAATAACATAAAACAGTCATAAAATGCAAGTAACGTAACAAGCGAACAGCTTTTTGTGCAACATTAAAAGCTTTTGAAAACATAAGATTTTTTTTTTTTTTAATGTGTGTGTCTGTGTGTGTGTGTGTGTGTGTGTGTGTGTGTGTGTGTGTGTCCACCCTACAGGAGTCCTGGCTGGCCATGACAATCGTGTGAGCTGCCTTGGTGTGACGGACGACGGCATGGCGGCCTGCACCGGATCCTGGGACAGCTTCCTTAAGATATGGAACTGAGCCACGCACGTCAGCAGGAACCATGCGCACGTCCAGCATCCCTGCACACACACACACACACATACATGCACACGCGCCAACACACACACCACACTCCCAGCCCTCCTCCTCCTCCCACCAATGGTGTATTTAAGATTTAACAGCCAAACTGCAACATTTTACTGTACATATTATGAACAACGTAGGTGCGAGTTTACCCACACACCCCGATTCCACAAGGCTTTGAATACAAGAAGAAATAAAATCTGAACACATGCCTACATCACACACTACTGACTAAAATGCACAGCAGAACACAAAACCCGGTTATATCAAATGTGACCAAATACAGCTGAAACTTCAGCTGCTTGAATAGTAATAAAAAAAAAAATAAATAAAAAACAACTCAAGATTCACTGTTACCTGAAGCCTTTTAAACACATCTAACACTCCTAATTCACACACAGTTCTCCTGAGAGACGCTGCTCCTCCAGAAGAGCCCACCGGATGATTCTGCCTTCGTTTACAATGAAACATGCGCTTCATGTTCCTTTCTGTACCGTCTCCGTGTCGGCGTCATACGACTTCAGCGACGCCGGCGTGAAGGAAGAGCCCCATAAAGGCTTCACTGACATGCTGTTCAGGTCATGTGGTCACATTTTATAGCGATGTACATCTCACACGCTAGTTTTTAAGTTCACTTTTGCTCCCTTCTTTTTTTTTTTTTTTTTAGACTTGTGTTTTATTCATGTTTTCCCTGTGTGCCTCAGATACACTGAAAATTAGATAATTATCAGGTAATTCCAAATGATCTCGGAGAAAGGAGGGACAAATTACAACATACAGAAACACATCTAGTGTCAGAAGCCAGTTTTCAAAGTTTGACTTTGTCATTGATTATTTGGAAATTACCATGGAATAATTGTACATAATACTAATAAATAATAGCCTCTCCTGATGGCTTTTGTGGTTTCTTTTCTAAAGCTGCAGATGGAATACTACAATTACTGTGCTGAATGCCAAGTATTTATTCTTAGAAAAAATAAACCCATGAAAAAAATTTCTGGACTGTTATTGTCTTCAGCCACAAGGGGGTGCTGCAGTCCACTTTGGAACAGATTTAAAATGAAGTTGCAAGCCATCCCATGATAGGCACTCAGTCCATGTAAGAAAAAAAAAATATATATGTATATTTATCTTGAATATTCATCTTCATTTTAAAATAGAATAAAGTTCCCTGTGAATTTATATCAGGCAGTTCTACGGTCATTCCCTGTGTAGATACTAGAGGATGTTCATTTGGAGGAACACAACCTGTGTGTGGTGTTTGGTGTGTGGTTGAGGTTAATCATTGTTGTCAACTTTATATGTAGAAATTGGAGGAAAAAAAACAAACAAAAAACAAGCATGTTCTTCCAGGAGTAGAAGAAAAAAAAACAAAAAAAACATGGAGGAAGGACCAAAGACAGACATAAAGAAGAAATGTCAAAAAAAAAGGAAATGGCACAAAGATGGCAGCAAGAAGGAAAACATGGAAGAGAGGAAGCAAAGAAGAAATAAAATAAAACAGGAATTAAAAGGGCATATCTGAAGCATTTCATTGTATGACAATTTCTACTTCAAATCTTGAAGTTTCTAGAAGCTTCTAATTAGTAAACTTCTGCGACTGCTTCCTTGGAACAAAAATATGACAAGAATAAAACAAAATCAAAAGGTCTTTTGTCTTCATCCTGTTTTCCTTTCATTGCAGATGTAAACATCAACAGAAAAAACACCAACAAGCCAAAGTGAGATCAAGATTTTATTTTTCAAACAACCTGTATTAAGACAAATTCATTCAGCACAATCTTTTGAAAGTTTAAAGTTTATAGGTTTATGAAATACAATCTGAAGTTAACCTCTCACAAGTAACACAGACATGGGCACATTAAAACGTTGCAAAAATGTTAAAAATCAAGTTATTGGAAAAGAAAAATGGATATTATAGCTCCGTCTAAACATCCTGGCGATTATGATTTGCCAATACCATTCACACACGCCACACCGAAAATAACAGAAGTGCCACATTAGATTATTACTGGGCTTTCTATTTATCATTGCCATTAAGGCGGTTTCTGACGTTTCATCGTCTTTAGTTTCCCAGAAGGTGATTGTGTTAAGCTGACAGAGCTGTCGTTTCGAGCACTTGTAGACGTAAGAAGAGAATGGTTTTGTAACACACAAACCGGCCTACATTTATTCTGCCAAAGGCCACTGAAGAATCACCACCTGCGAGCCACACTGAGATGGACAGCCAGGGTTTTGATTGGTTCAGATATTGCTTATTTAACAGAAGCGTCACCGTCTCGCCACGGTTCTTCTATCAGTTTCAGACGATGCCCTCAGCTGATCATACTGATGAAACTGATGAAACCTAAAGTAACGCCGACCTTCAAAGTGTATCTGTTTAGGTCTCAGTTGGTGCTTAGTGCAAACTTGAACAGAACTTACACATGTTAAGGTGCTTTTTATTTTGAAACCGTCTTGGGATTAGTGTTTTTAAAAAGGATGCTTTACTGTAATTAGATACACGAATCAACATGCCAAAGGTTGGAACTGGTTAGTTTTCCTTGATAGTCTCTGCATGGTGATCAGAAGAACAAATACTAAAAGATACTCAAGTATTTCTTAAATGAATGAAAGGTAAAATTACCAGCATGTAGTTTGACCTATTTATTTTGTAAAAAAAAACAAAAAAACAAACAATTTATAATGACAAATGCTTTGAATTCCTTCATTTAGTGATTCAGAACCACGACTTCTATAAAAAAAAAAAAAAACTTTCGCTGCATTTTATATTCCTTTAAATAAAAAATTTATATGGAGAATTTATCAAAACAGGCACAAAAATTCTGGCTATAATGTAGCATCATGTTAGCTTTACACTTAATGTGTAGTCTTGGTGCTTTTAATATCTTCTTTAACAGTAAAGCTTGCTTTTATAAGCCCCAGTAACAAATCTTGTGTTTTCAAAAATGATTCCATTAAATTCAGAAGTTTGATTTTAAAATGTGATGAGTTTTGCCTCAGATCTCCCACAAATTTTATACATCCTAACTTGATGCACAGTCTCTAATTTTGGAATAATTGTTGTCCTTTCAATGAAAATTTACTTCTTAAAGTTAAGAACTACAGTGACTTATCTTTTGATCCCATTTTTAATTGTGCCTACCACGTTTTCACACGACAGTCCTCAGTCTTAACCATCGTCGACATCCTTTATTTCTCTAGTTCCACAAACTGGTTTTGATAAAAAAACATAAACCTCTGGTATTCTGACAAATTGTTTAATTGTACTTTTGACTCTCTGGTCGCCGTTCCCTTGGTAAGAGGCTAAAATCACCACTGCACTTCCTTTATGACGATCACCTGAGAATATTAACGGCCCGTCAGCCCCGCGCAGCTCATCAACCAACATGGACGTCGCTGTGAAAGCTGATGGACGAGGCGACAGCCGACAACCGTTTTTAAAACAACTATATTATCTGATTTCATGTTGACAAACTCGACGACAGAGAATGTGGGGTTTAGGACTCCGTCTCTGTTATTCTAAGTTTCTCCATCCTAAAATACATTGTGCTTAGAATAGTGTGTTACACTTTTATACAAATACAAACCTTGTTTTATAGATGTACATTCACCTTTATTTCTGAATAATACTAATTTACAAACTTTATAAAATAGGCTTCTGAGAATATAACAAGCTACTCTCCCGACTACAAGGTTACACAATCAACATCACTGAAGGATAAGCAATTATTTGATCTGTGCAGCATGAACCTAAATCATCAACATCATCGTTTGAGGACACTTCTCTCTCTCTCACACACACACACACACACACACACACACACACACACACACACACACACACACACACACACACACACACACACACACACACACACACACACACACACATTCACTTGAGGGTTTTCTCCAAACTGGTTTCATACACATGGCTTTTCTCTGTGCTGGTTCCCTCTGTAAGCTGATCCACTACACATTACATTAAGCTCAATGAACGCGTAATAACCCATTTGTTATTACTGCTTTCTGATTGGACGCGCTATGAATCATTTGGAGTCGATTTTGGTGCCAAAAAAAATGCATCTCACATACACCTAGGGGGATATTCTAGATTTTATTTCATTTAAGTGCACTTAACCGGCACCAAGTGTTATTCCTAAACGTCTTTTTGGCTTTTCAAGTAAGAGACGAAGGACGGGGCTAAAAAAAATGATTCCTTAGGCTTCTAACTTTCCCTACTCCAAGGCACTACTTAATCTGTAAACACGATGGCAGACTGACTGAAAATAAAACAAGAAAAACAAGTGCCAAAGCTCTGAGTGTACTGTAAATCTGCAGTGTAGGTCATGGCACATAAAAGATATTCAACAAGGGGAAAAAAAAACAGGTTTCATACAGTACTATACAAACTGTTTCATTGCACACTGAAGTATATGTTAGATATACATCTGTAAGGGTTTGCAAACTGAAGTGTTCTCCATGTGCATTTAAATTTCATTCCTGTACAATAAATCATCTATAGAATAATAATCGTAACTTTGACTCAAACAAGTCCTGCGATCTTTATAGCTTTATGACAGTACATCTTATCCTGAAGGCTTTAGCAGAGTTTTCCACCGATCACTAATCAAAGGTTCCTTCATCATTTCCTCAATTAGTTTCGTTTCTGATCAGACAGAAATCTGGTTGAATACTTTTACACACTCTTCTCATTAGAAATAGTAGAATTAATCTGAACTGGTTGATTTTAAATGTGTGTTTTGGGATCCCTCTTCAGTTTGACTCAAGCGCTCAGATGAAACAAAAGTGGTTTAGAAGTTTGAGACTCCAGGAACCACAAAAGCTCAATCGCTTGGATCAGCAAATAGATGGAGATGAAGTCTGGACATTGGACGATAAAACAATCGTCGATTGGATCTTCTGGGATGTCCTGGTCTCAACTCGCATTCAAATTTAGGTTTAAATGACTAAAGTTCAGTTCTTTGTTGGGAATCCAATCAGTTTAAATTTAACAACCAATTCTGCAAAGAAAAGTAGTCAAATATTCAGTCACAAGATGGTTGGTGTATACAAAAAAAAAAATAATGCATGTGTCTGTGTTGTTGCATTTCATGCCATCGTTATCAGAGTTTCCCCCTAGTGTATTATAAGCCTGGCGGGCCACCAGGCCTTATTTGTGCGCCCACCAGGCTAAGCATTGCTTATTTAAGTCTTTTTAAAATGTTTGCGTGTTTTAAGACTTTATAGTTGGTGTTCAGATATTAATCTTAAAATCTTTCAATAACACAAATTATCAGGTGATTTTTTTCACATTTTTAGTCAACTTCAAACATTTTTCAACTCAAAAACACAACAGGCCGCTGGATGAATGACAGCTCTAGCATCCAACCACCGGGCTTAGCAGGTTTTCTGGGGGAAATCTTGATTACACATTGGAAAACAAAGTTCACTTGAGGTTATCTGTGTATCTAAACCTTCGATCAACACTGTATATAAACAACTATTTGTACATTACAGGAGGAAAGTCTTGGTCAGTGATCTGTGAGTTGTTTTCGCCTCCATTCACAGCTTCCATTTAGTTTCTGCTTTCTTTGGCCTCGACTCACCCAGTTATCCCAACATGCACTGTGAACTTTGGCAGAATGTAAATCTATAAAATATATTATGTTTCATGAGTTCCACTCATGCTCTCCAAAGTGCCCAAAAAGCTGGAGTACTCTGCCAAACTGCAGCGTCTCCCTGAAGATAAATTGTTCTGCTGGCCGAAGACCACAAAGAGCTGTTCTCCTGCACAAGCACTCCTCACACACACAGTCACGCAAAAAAACACAAAACAAACAAAACTATTTAAGGACTAAAATATGATACAGCAGAGTTGATCAGCGATTGTCCCTCCACACCCATCTTCCTCCTGAAGCTCTCATCATGCTGCCTCACATACAAACTCCCCTCTTAAAAAGACTCCACAACAGTAGAATATATTGCAATAATATGGCATTAGAAGTACAGTAAAAATTAAGAAAATCAGTAGCCTAGAACTATTACAGAACCACTACATATAAATACTAAATCTGCGTACTTTGTAAACCTATGAAAGATGGATACAAGTTGAATAAAGTTGGTTTTTACACAAACCAAAGAAGAAACTGAAGCAGGAAGTTGTTCTGTTCTGATTCTATTTACCTTATAAAAAAAGACTGAACTAGATGTCATTTATTAATATTGAACTGAAATTTAATTTACATTTAAACGGTTCAAGGCCCGATTACTGTGACAGCAAAAAAACAAAAAACAAACAGGTTTTACAATAACTGAAGTATTTAAACAAGCCGCTTCATTTAGGTTTTGCTCATCTTTTTGTAGTACAGCAAATGTTTGTGGTCAATCTTGATAAGGAACAACTTCACTTCAAAATGGTGAACTTCTGAACAAATGAGGTCTGTGCACCACAGCACATGGACTCTTCAGCATTTCAAGTTTGAAACGGATTCTCGTCCAAGTCTCAGGCAATATATTATTGATTTTGAACACAGTACTTGAAAAATAAAGCCTTCCTCAAATATAGGAATGTTAACGTACGGCACAAGTAGAAACTAAAGAGATCAAACTAAAGAAGACAGCTTCACAAAGAGAACAGAATCAAGCTAGGTTATATATACAGAGTCTAAATTAATTGCGGATATTGACATTTGAATCTCATTTGGGATTTTTCATGATGATTTCCAGCAGACTGCCAGCAGGGGGTCTCTGTATAAACTGAACCTTAAGCAGTTTAGGCTGGAATGGATGTAGAGTTTGTGTCTGTGGTGTTTTTTTGTTGTTTTTTTTTTTTTCCTGTGCGAGTTCTGGATGTCTTTGCGTTTGCGGTGGGAGCAAAGTATGTAGGAGCTTGAGGGTAAAAGAGAGTAGTGTTTGTAAATTGTGTGCATGCGTTAGCAAGAACGTCGGCTCTGCTGGGTTCTACGCACTGACCAAAGCAGCTGCCGCTTCACCAGTTCATGATGCAGTTTCTGTTCAGGGTCATGAAGTACACCTGGCTGCTGCCTCCTGAACGCACGGAAGCAAAAAACACCTGGGGAGCAGCACAGACACAAAGGGCATGCGAGTGTTATTGGACTTGCATCTATAACAGAATTATTAGCATGGACAGCATTATTCTGAAAAAAAAAAAAAAGGTCACTTCCCTTCTTTACACAAGTCTTAATGAGTTAGAAACAAAACTTATAGAAAGTTCTTATTTTGCAGCTTTTACCACTTGAAGTTCACTGCACTGTCACGACAACTAAAAACTAAATTGCTGTTTTAGTATTTAGTATAATTCAAGCTTTGAAAATCTGAAATCATTTGAAAACAAAAAATATGACAACTGCAAACATGGCAGTAAACCTAAATCAATCAATCAATCAATCAAATTTTATTTGTATAGCACATTTCAGCTACAAGGCATTTCAAAGTGCTTTACATCATAAACACAAAATACAACATAAAATAAAATAAAAATACAACATAAAATAAAATAAAATACCACGGAATTTAAGCGCCTGTTACCGCCGGACTCCGCCGTCCGTTTAACCACGGGTATTCGCCGGGCCCCGTTGCCCACAACAGGAAAAGGTCTCAACCTTTTGACACGGAATTTAAGCGCCTGTTACCGCCGGACTCCGGATAATTCAAAACACACAGATAATTTAAATAAATTAATAAGTTTCAATCCAAGAAAAAAAAAACCAAGACACCTAAATCAAAATGAAAAACTATGATAAATTTTGGAAATTGATGTTTGCAGATATAAATTTAATACCTCCTATATATGAAATTTAACTATTTTAAAGACTTTTTTATTCCATGTTCAGAAAACATGATTTTAATATTTGCTTCATTTCTTATCATTAAGCTTATCTCTCTTACCTTATCATTTCTTTCACAAAGGAACTTCAGTCTCTGAGCTCTCTTGTGCATGAAGACCCCGTCCAAGTGACCGGTCTCCACAGAGCGGATCTCGATGGCCTTTTCACCCCATCCCATAATCTGGTTGGAGCAGATATGAGCTGCAAAGCACAGAAACATTAGCAATGGCCAATCCAACTCCACCTTACACAACCACACAGTTTTAAAGTTCGCTGGGTTTGAGTCGTACCAACGGATGTGGGCATCTCGCCCCACTGCAGGACGACATCTTTAATGATCCGTCCGTAGGTGTTGACGTAAACACCTTCGTCCTCGTAGCAAAGCAGCATCTCCATGCCGTCAGAGTTGGGCAGGAACACAATTGCGTGTGGAGTCACTTGGCTTTGGATCTGCTTGCAATGAAGGAGCGAGGTCAGAGCTTCCCCAGAGATTTCACTTCTACCAAAACACTGCAGACTGAAAGCTTCACAACTCACATGAACAGGGATGTAAATGTCATAGTTATTTCCAGAGTCCACATCGATAGCGTGGAACCCAGCACAGGAACCGTAGATGACCTTCAACCTCTGGCCCTCTTCTACAGTCAGGTCAACCAGTACAGGCCTGTGTGGCAAGTCTGCAAAGGACTGATTTAAAAGGGCAAAGGGCATGTGTGAAGTTTTTTTTTCGAAACATAATTAGCCAGATTGATCTCAGAACGTAATGTGATGGGAAAGGAGCGTTCTACCTTGAAGGCCATGAATTTGTGATAAGGTTTGGGCGCCCATGCATAAACCTCCACCGCATTCTTCAAAGCAATCACCAGGAACTTTATCCTCTCGTATTTCACTGGACAGAACAGCAGTAAGGCCCTTTGTCAATAATTAATAATTCATTTATTTTAATTAGCCTTCATTTCACCAGGTTAACCAACTGGTGCCACCTGCACTCACCATCATTTCTCAGAAGAGAAGATGGCTGACATGGATGAAACTTACCCACTTTGTAGTGAACACAGCCCTCCATTTCTCCCACAGTGGTCCAGCCTTGCTTCTTTTCCACCTCTGGGTCATTGTGAAGGATCTTATTCCTCAGCCATGCCAGGTAATACACACGCACCTTGTTCTTCTTGCCTTAAACAACAAGGAGAAGTTGATCAAAAAGATGCTAAATGTTGTGATTAGCTCAAGAAACAAAATTACATCAGGGTTTCAATCAGTGTATTATAAGTCTGGCGGGCCACCAGGCTTTACTTGTGGCCCCCACCAGGCTTAGCATTGCTCATTTAAGTTTTTTTTTTTTTATGTTTGCATTTTTTTTAAGACTTTATAGTTGGTGTTCAAATATTAATCTTCCAATAACACATACTTTTCAATATTTTAAAAAGTTTTTTCTTTTGAAGAGCAACATCAAACCACATAAAACCTGCATTACGCACCATTTTATTAGCATTTTCCTATTCTAATGGAAAATTATGAGTTTTTTGCTCCCAAAGTTAATTATTAAAACCCAAACAGAATGCCAGCTGAAGTTAATGTACCTGATATTGTGATGAGCAGGTTGAGGCCCTCCAGAACATCCATTTGTTGGAACCTACGGGAGTTAATGAGTGGGTAAACCTTTCCTTGGCCACTGCGGTCCAGCAGCTTTAAGCCGTTCTCTGTGCCCACCAGCAGGTTCACACCTACAGACAAACACATGGACCGATAAATAACTAAGACTAAGTGTGAAAAACATTCTAATACTATCGTTCTTGTAGCCTCAACTAAAAATAACACAGTAGAATTAAATGTTTTTCTATTTACTTTTGTTCTTTACTGCAAAGAAACTGTAAATTGGTCGCCTTTGAAATAAAAACTAGAGCAGGCTCATGTGGTTAACTATGCTTATAATTTATGTAAATGCATTTTCCTTTTTGTATTTCCTTTAATCTGTTATTTAGCTCTTTTTGTAACAGAACAGTGCGATTGTTATCCTTACCCCAAAGTGCAGCACATAGGATCTCAGAGTTGAACCTCTTCTTGTACTTGCGGATCTCAGGCGTGTCGTTAGGAGGGCGCGTGTTGGTAGGGTTGACATTCACCATGGATCCCTTCCTCACTTCCATCTTCAGCTGCTCAAATCTGGAGCCTAGAGAGCAAAAACACAGGAATGGATTGTTTTCACTAAATATCACTTTCAATATATACATTTTTTCAACTGACATTTGCATAAAACCAAAACAACAGAACTGTATATGCGATTCCCCCCCAGAATAGTTTTGCTGCACAACAGCAGGGTTGAATACTGCTGCAAATATGACAAATGTATACAGACTGAAAGCATGCTAAAACTAATTCTACAATTTATAAACGTTTTGAAAAAGTCAGGTTTAACAAAAAACAAACAAACCAGTGTGGCTGCAATATTAATGGGTCAACATTTACACTGAGCAGATGCTCTGCGACGTTTGAAAAGCTCATCACTCACCGCTGATTGATATGTTGTCCCCTGTACCACCTGGTGACTGATACATGCCAAGATCCACGAAGGTGGTGAAGGAAGACTTGCCAGATGCTTTCACCAAACCCCTGGATTGATACTGGATTGAACATTTTCTGGTTATTTCCACATTAAGGCAAAAGAAATTGAACTTTTAATATATTATACACAGTATACATGTAATTTTACTGCCTTTATCACTTTACAAAGATAACTAACTATTCATGTATTGAACCAACGATGTTTGATGAACATTTCATGCCTGACATGATGGCATACATAGCAGATATAAAAATAACCCACGGATTGAGGACTGATATACTTAGAATCAGTGAAACTTGCATCATAAACAGAGTCCTTCCCTGGGGAGGAGTGAGAGGCTGAATCGGTGGGAGAGTGGGAGGGCTGCACCACATCTGGCAAGTTAGTGTATCCGTTATGGCTCCTCTTCTCTGGGGTCTTCCAGGTAAAACAAACACACAATTCGTTATGTAATGATGACGCCGCAGATCTGAATCTGGGCTATTGTGCTGCAACCAAGTATGACATGTTCAGCTAGAAATAAACTAACCACTTGGCGACCTAAAGCCTAAATATTGTACCAAATGTAAGAATCAGAAACACGTGTGCCTTTATCATTTGACAAACCTATAAAGTATTCCCTAAAATTACCATCTATGATTTGAAAAGGGGCTTGACTAGCTACGCTTTTAGAAGTCAAAATTCTTTTCAATTAGAAAAACTTGAGCACAAAATGTAAATGTTTTAAAGAAAGTAAAAGAAAAATTTTGAAATACACTAAATCTAAAATGCTTGCCAGATAAAAAGTCACATTGACTTCATGTTGGAAACAAACTATATGTGATGTTCCCCAAAATTACATGAACCAAACCTATGAGCAAAGGTTTTCATTTTCACAATAAAAGGCTGAACAGGAAAATTTCTATTTTTACAGAGAAAATCAAACAAAGCAAAGTTTTTTTTAAGTGGGTTAAAATTTTAGGAAACATAAACAAGTAATCAATAATTTTCTATTTCTTGTAGTTATAAATTTGACATGAAATACTGGGCATGAAAGCCTCTAGGCTGGGCGAGGACTCGTGCATCTCGCCATTAAAAACAGTGAGCGAGATGTAAAGGTGGAAAAGAATCAAAGAGTGACTTCCTGTACTCCAAAACAACCTTAACAACCATTATACACAATCTACATGGCAAGCAGTTGTCAAGAAGAAGCTACAGGGAATTTAACTGGAACTGTGTGCTTCAGTCAGATGAGACCAAGTCTTAACTATGGTAACAAATGCTGCAGGCCTGTTTCTATTTTGAAACGCCTGGGAGCCCTGATTGAATGCAAGCACTCATGAGCTCTTTCAAACACCAGGATGTTAAAAAAGAAAAACATTGTGAACCGTTCTTGTAAGCTGAAAATGTGCCATCATTGAGTTTTTCAGAAATAATATTGCAAAACATAAAACCAAATCAACAGAAATCCCTAGACCTAAATCATATAAAACCTGTAGAGTGAAGCCATTGCATTTGATGAACAATCCTTACTTTCCAATTATATTAAGTATCAATGCAACTTGGTGCAAATAACACCGGTAATGCATATTCAAACAGACATGAATACAAATGCTCTTCACAGCATTCATCCCATTAGGAGTCATCTGAAAGATGTCTCCTGTCATGGTTGTCTCCACAGATATCTCCACAATACTTCAGCTGACAACGTAACAGTGTTTGGCCAGAGGGGAGCTTAGGGCAAAATGGAGGAGTTTGACAAAAGTTTAAAATGTCTGTTTAGAAAGAAATGACAGCAAAACAAATACAGTCATTTTTCTTAGTTTCTAAATATCATCGGTTTTGCACTGGTGAAAAAGAAACACAGAGATGCGTTTTAAACATCACTGCATGTAGAGGTGACTCACTCTCTGAACCAGCATGGTCTGATCCCCGTATCCTTCAGCTTGCTCTCCTTCTCCCATCTCACCCTCATCTTCATGAACCACCATGGTGTTGACTGAATCACTGTCTGCATCTCTGTGGCTGGATAAAAGAGAAACATGATCAGGAAGATATGAAGCCGGAAGGCAAGTGAATATAATTACCATAAAATAGACATGTCCTGAACAGGATGAGCTATCCGCCGTCCTGTTTAGAGTCATTTCAGAATTACTGATTAACATACCAGTCCAATACGGCTTACATTACTATGCTGAAGTCCCTTATTTTCTCCCAACCAGACTTTGTGCAGGAGAGTGAAAAAGTGCTGCATCCAACACACCATCAACTCTGCTAGCAAGTCGTCATTCTAAACATACAAAGCTGTCCCTTTTGTTTCTGATGATGGATCGGCTTTCAATACACACCTTCAGGCTTCAATTAACTCAGGTCTTGCTTCTGCTAAAGACTGTTTTTTTATCTGGAGGATTTCACCGAGGCATTAAGCTGCTATTAGGTTTGACATGACTGAATTTTTCAGCTCGTTATGTGCAGAGCAAAATGTGCAGAAAAGGTCGCTCCATAAATTCAACACTTGTTTTATAAGTAAAAAAAAAAAAAAAAGTAGTCAGTTTTTAGTATTTAGATACATGCTGGCGTTTGCACAATTACCTGGTCAGTTTTTACTAATTTTTAAATATTTCTACTGTTACTGTACATCTGCCTTTCTGCATTGACAGTATAATGTTTTGTAAATGGTCTTGTCTCAATACACTGAATGCACATTATACACAGAACGTGATCCGACTCAGCTGCACATTCTTTGGATAGTAACTCAAATATTTTTATTCCTAATAACTGCACAGTATTTTCTGTTTTGTTACTCTTTTATAGTATTAACAGACTGGAATTGTGCAACTATGCTTTCAAAGTCATCATAAAAGGGGAAAAAAGTTAGATTCTCAAGGAAAAACAAATTTCTTTTTATCAAAACGTGCAAGGCCAGTTTTGGAAGCCGTGTTCACAAAAAGGTTTAGATCTACTAAAACTCATAACTAGTAGCTCCGCTGGTGTATTTGGTATTAAGTTTAGTAAAGGACTTCAAAAAAGATAATTAAAAAATAGTAACTTTGAGCAACACCCCAAGATGTTACCTTAGAAGAGATAGGATCATCAGTTTGTTGCGTCTTGAATAATCAGGAATATTTTGTGTTAACACTTTCATTACCGATCAGTCGGGCTCTCCTCCTCCTCGGGTCCCTCGCCGCTCTCGCTTTCTTCGCTACTCTCACTGCTCTCTGAAGATGAGGAGTAATCATTGGCCTTGACAGGGGGACGCGGTGGCTCCTCAGTACGCTCCTTAGCGTACAGCCCGTGGTCCTGCACACACAGACGTCACAATTTACTTACAAAAGGCGCTTAAAACAGAATATTCTAGCAAGAAACAAACAAGCAAACAACACACACATGCTCACACAACAGTGATCAATGTGTGAAAACAAAACAGACATTACAGGATCATCAACAAGAAAAACAAAAATAAATGAGTGCAACAGAACATGCCATTAGGATCGCAATATTACAGTTGATGAAGAAAAACGTCGGCCGTTTTATCAAATCTGCATGAACATTAAAAAGTGAAGGAAAACAAACGCATGCATAATTTCAAAGCCTTGCTCAACACATGGACACAGTGCTACTAACCTCCCCTATAGCCCTCTTGTAGCTCTGCACATTCGAAGTCAACAAACAAGAGAGTTAAGATGAGAAACGTGAGCTGTAAAGGTGCCCACTGTGTAAAAGTAAGCACTTCTTTCTCTCACACATGCATCATGGTAGCAGTGATTGCTTCATCAGTCTGGGAATGCTAAAGCATTGATTCATTCAGACAGTATTACACAAAGTACTTTCCGCAATACTGTTCTTCAAAGCATGTTCTTCCACCAAACAGAAAGGTCACACTGCATGAGGAGAGTATAGCTGGATTTCCAGAAATAAAAACTGTATTTCAATGTACATGTGTTTAGTTTTATATTTATGTCGCACAAACTGCAGTTTGCCAGATAAAACTGAGAAAACCATGCAGGAGAAAAGTTGGAAGAGATCCTTAATATTCTAACATTCTCCAAAACACAAGTGTACACATATTCCTGGATTTAAATGCTACATCAAAACGTGAGAAACCGTTTAAGACTAGCACTGGGGTTCATTTAATGGCAATCGGTTTGTGCCTCAAAGGCCATTTTTAATTGTGAATAAGCTTTCTGTAATTCCCCTTAGACGTGCTGTAAGCAACTGGTGAATTTCCAATATAAGTAAAATATCTGTAAATTTATCTGTGTTGTGACTGCTTGTCAATGGCAGCGATCTTTCAGTTGCATTAACATTAGGAGTGTAACGGTGCGGGTTTTCCTACTGGAAATATCAAGTAGAGCACACCAAACAAAGACAGCGCTGCTTTATACCTCGACACATGCAGAATGTTTGAGGTGAACTAAGCACGCAGTGCATTGTTGTATAAAAAGTGACACCAACATTGAACAAAGGAATTTGTCACTAAACACCACTATTTGGTAACGTTGAGGCTTCTCATGCAGCAACAACAGAGAGAGAAAAATAAACCAGAGCAAAAGTTTGTCCCCATTTTTCAGCAGGAGTAAGACGCATCGCTCGTTCTGCACTTCAATGAGTTACTCATCTGAAGGTAAATTTCACTGAAACATAAAAAAAAATCTGCTAAAGATCAAATCCAGTTGCCTGTAGCAACCAACCAACCAGTCCCAAATGCTGTACAGCAGCAACAACATAGTGCTACTGTCCTGACTGGGCTTCTGACCAGAGGTGATGTCTGATCAGCTGAGCTCTTTCGTCTATTATATTTGAGAATAAAAAGTATTTAAATTCCTTAAGGAGTTTTATTAAAAAACATAAACATTGATCTTCTCAAGTTACCAGTTCTAACAAAGTTGTAGAGGCCACTTTTTGCTTCCACTGCTTGAAGCTAACCGTGTTGTTACCGTGTGCCGTTACAACCCTAATTTAACACAGTTTCATAAACAAGTAATTTGAAAAATAGTTAATATGATGCAACTGAAGAGAAAACAAAACAAAAAGACTTACAGCAGGTCGCCCAGGACGAGAGGATGTACGGGACTCCCCCGGCTTATGGCGACTTTCATGGGAGAGAATCGGTGAATCCATTTTGGAGGTACCTGACGAGGAACATAGAGGCGTCAGGGTCCCTCACAAACCTGTATCCATGCAACTTCAACTGTTTCACATTTTCTCATGCAAAACTTCAATGTATTTTATTGAGATTTTATGTGATAAAACGTATTGCAAACGTAGTCGGCCACGTTTGCAGCACTGGGGAGGGAGGGACTCACTGAGGATGCGATGCCTCTCCAGAGAGCCAGTTTGGGGCAGACCAGATATGATGCTCATACCGTCTCCTCTCTCCCAGCGATCATTGCGGCTGAGATCTGGATTGCTGCCATGAAGGTGATCTGAAGTTAATAACTAACCGTAGTTTACAATGATTTAATTAGCAAAAAAATATGTATTGACATCAGTACCTGGCTCTTACAGGATGCCTAATGCCAGAGGTAAGGTTGGTGTTAAGAGCCGTGGCAATGGATGCAGTTCTCTGAGGAATCTGACAGCAACAGCAAGATGTGTTTTTAGTTTCCCCCCCCAAAAAAGTTTAAAAAGAGTCCTTTTGAGTTAATATATTCGGTTTGAGTCTCCAAATGCTAGATGAAGTTCAGGTGTTGGATTTTACCTTGGGTGGGAGCTCTACATCTGGCAGCCGGATCCAGGGGCCGCGATCCTCCCTGATCTGATGCAACTGCGGCCCCGGGGTTTCAGAAGTGGGATCCGAGTTCTGACGTACAAGCTCTCTGGAATGGATGGGGCGGGGTGTGGGGGCGAGGGAGGGGTCCTGGGTGGGGAAGGCGGACATGTTCTTAGTTGGCTGGTCACAGAGGGACTGAGAGCGAGGGACAGGGGCAGCGTAAGGCTTCAGTGGAACCAAGTGAGCCATCTGGAACTGCAGAGGGCAGGAGCAGCAGAACGCCAGGCGGGAGCAGCAGCCAAATGCAAGGAGCAGCACCCAAGATAGTCCAAGATGTAGGTCAAAGTGAAGAGAAATGCATAGATGGGGTTGGTAGAAAGTATCAGTTTTAATGGGAAAACAGAAAGATGTAAAGAGAAAAGAGAGTAAAGATAGAAACGCATGAATAAAGCAGCCCAGATATCAAGTTTGAGGCAGTCAAGACTGAGAAATATTAGTGCTTCTGCAAGGTTTTATTAAACCACATATTTAAGCCACACACCTTTCCTTGGCCACCTTGGGGTTCAACTGGCCTCTGCATTGGAGGCGTTTGTGCAGACTGGACCATTCCCGACTGACTGATGGAGTCTGAGCGCGACTGGATGGCAGTGTCAGACACGGTGGTGCAGATTTTCGGTGACCCTTGTCTGTTTAGTTTACTTCGTTCCTCCACCTGCAGTAAAGAAAATCAAGAGATTTGATTTGGAGTCTTTTCTGGCGGCATGCTAACACTTTCAAAAACACACACTCCAACCTCTCGGGCCCAGGTGGGTTTGTTGTTGGGCTCCAGGTTTTTGTTATAGTGATAAAGCTGGGGTTTCTTTTCCTGCTGCTGCTGCAGAGACACCAGGTAGGCATGCTCCTGCTGCAGCTGCCTCTGCAGCCGCTCCGACTGCCGCTGCTCCTCCAGCTGCTTTCGCTTATACTCCTGAGGAAGGCAAGGCACAGCGGTGAAGACGAGGCATACTTCTAACTACATACATGCAGACCTTTACAAATCAGGAATGTGATAACTCTCATTTTGCTATATGAATTACAGTATCTGCTGATAATGTCTGCGAGAGTCCATTAGCTTATCATGAAATGGAAGCATTATGATAACTAAAAGCAACAACAGAAATATAAAAGCTCCAGAGCTTTGGGTGAAAATGAGCACTTTAAAGTTGAGACATTGAAATTCTCTAAGCGCTTTTTTTTCCTCTGATCAAGAAACTATAAACATACAGGACACATTTATATTCTCAGAAACGTAGCATGCAGACTCGTTTTGTGAATTACAATATTCATGTATTCTCTTTACTTTTGTAAAATGTGCATCTTGTTTTCAATTGATTATTTCAGCATGAGTATCAGATTTCAATAAATAGATTTCAGAAAAAGCACCAAAAAAAAAAAAAAATCTAATTTAAGAAGCATTTATTAATCTGTGCATCATGGCGCAACCTTAACATCTCAGTCACAGATCTAAAGAGTCCAGTATTCCCAACTTTTCTTTCAAAATTCAACACAAAAGGCCAATTTTAATATCTGCTGTCCTTTGGAGGACAAATATTTGTGAACTCTGACATAATCTTGACATCATTCTCCTATTGGAAGGCCTAATGACAGCTAAACTTTGGACTCCTTTGCAGAGTAGATTACATTTCGAGACCATTTCCTGTGCCAGATGTAGCAAAGCTGTCCCACAGCATCACAGAGCCACCGTCAGGCTGTGCCTAAACACACAGCTGATGTCTGTTCCAGAGAGTGAATCATTTTGGGACTGTGGCGCTCATTGGAGATGGGACACAGTGTTGAATGTATATTAAATTATGGTATTTTAATGACTAAGTTGTTCTTCTGTGATCTGTTTGCTTCAATAATATGCATCAGCCTCTTGCGTACTCATTTTTGACTAATGTTCTTTCTAAACTGAAACAAAGATTCATTTTTAATGACAGCAACTCCTACGCAGCACAATAGCAATCTGAAGACAGAGATGCAGAGATGGTAGCACTTCGAAACGAAGCAAAAAGACACTTCTTAACCAAAAGTGGACAAACCTCTTCAGAAAATTTGGGTTAATACAAGTCCTTTTGACATAGACAGCAGATTTGACATAAATGGAAGCAAACCACACTAATACAGAAGTTCATTTCAGTTTTAATAACTCAAAGTAATATAGAAGAAAATGTCTGCAAGCAAATAAGGAAGTGATTAAGCATTGGTAATGACTAGTTACCATAAGGAGCGCCTGCTCCTGAAGCAACTGCTGCTGAAGGATTTCTAGCTGCCGCTGCTCTTCTTCTAACTTGTGCCTGATAAACTCCTGCAGCGAGGTAAGGGAGCACAGAGGAAAGGTGGTGGCACAAGAGAAGGAAATGATGTGGGAGAGGAATGGAAAATAAACACAGATAGAAGGTTACGCAATATCATTCCAGCAAGCAAAAGCAAGAGACGATTTGATAAAAGTCAAAGATTCTGCTGATTATTTCAGCAGAACAGCTGCTTCTGCTGCGCCTTTGTGGATAAGAGATACAGATTATATCAAATATGAAATTGCGAGCACTACACAGAGAATGTGATAAGCTGCAAGGCATTAAATCATTCAGATATTCAGGAGGTCAGTGTGAATTTGGTGAAGTTTGCAACACTAAAAGATGATCTTGCTCTGATGCCAGACTCTGATGCCGCCGAGGATAGACTGGAAATGGAGAGGCGCAGAGAGCTCACCCACTGAAATCTCATCTTTGAGTAAATACACTAATTTAGATCCCTGCTGCTATGGCAACCCTCTCACGGAATTTCACCACCAGTGCAACTAGCACAGCGCTGCCGGCGGACACGCCCAACCCTCTCCTGATTGGCCAGGCGCAGCTCTGCTTCTGCTGCGGTTGGTTACCTGCTCCCTCTCTGCCATCCTCCTGTCTTCCTCCCGTCTCATATCGTCGAGTCTCCGATGGGGGCCTTTTTCTTGCTGCCTCACCATCTCTCGCTCTTTTCTCTGTTGCTGGGAGAGAGGTGACAGAAAGAAGAGGAATGAGCAGAGGGGTTATGCTTGCACAGATGAATTAGAGTGCTTAGGGGGTTGAAAAAAAAAATAAAAAAATCTTTCGACTGTAAAGAGTTGGAGAAAAATCAATAAAAGAACTGACTCACCTTTACAAACATCTTTTAGTAAAACCATGATTTGTTCTGTGAAAACCTTTGACTTGTTTTACACGTGCATCACAATAGCTTGGAATATATTTTATTTGAATAATTTAAAACTTGAATCAGCATTCATTACAAAAAATTATGTATCCATCATGTGACAAAGCAAAAAGTAAAATAATATTACCTTTTATCTCCCCAATGCCACCCACTTATTATATATGTATATATATATATTTTTTATTTTATTTATTTATCTATATTCATTTTTTTCCTCTTATGTCTGCATGGTGATTTATGTTTATTTAAAAAATTTATTTAAAATTTCAGAGATAATTTTTTCACATATCTCTGAAAAAATTCAGAGACATTTTGTAAGTTTTACTAAATGCATGTAATGTGAATAAATGAATAATCTGATGAATTAAAAAAAGTGTTTCACATCACAAAACATCATGTAATTATGAAACGTGTACAAGCAAATACACTTTGTATGTTGATCAACTAATCAAAGGTGACTCTAAACAAGTGGGTTCATCGTATAAAGCCACATGAATGATCAAAGAACAGAATGTACGATTTAGTGAAACACTAGAGATAAAAAGTTGGGCCGCACCTCTTCGAGTCGGCGCCGTTGTTCCTTCTGCTCTTCGATGCGTTTCTGTCGGTCATGCAGCAGCTGCCTCTTGTGCTCCTCAGGATCTCGGCGCTGGGCGGCCAGTTGGGCTTGCTGCCTCTTGAGGGCCTCCGTGCGCTCCTTGTTCTCCTGCTGCAGCCGCTGGAAGTCCCGCCTCAGGGTCGACTCACCAGGCACGTTGAGGATGGAACTGCTGATCAAAATTAAAATTATGGACGTAGAACATTTGCAAAACTGGCAGACTGAACAGAAATGATCAAATCAATTACCTTGATTCTCTATCGTCTCCACGATTTTCATCCTCCTCGTCACTACCGCTGTACTCATACTCTGTCTCTTCTGCCGGGTGATCAACAATAAAGACAAATTAAATCTGAAGCAAAAATTGCTTCTGAAAAGCAATACAAGATGCACTTTAAGATCCTTTAGTCTCTTCTCTTTACCTTTCTCTCCCCTCTTTTTGCGCGTGCGGTCAATGTGGTCTTTGAGCTGAATTCGGACCTGACGTTCTGTGGGCTGGTCTCTGATGAACGAATGCTTGAGCAGCTGCTCTGTGCTGGGCCGGCTGTGATACGTCTTGACGAGACAGCCTTCTATAAAGTCGATAAACTTCTTTGACCTGGGAGGAAAAGTAAGATCAAAGAATGACAATCCTTCTGGGCACAAGGAAGGCTTGGAATAACCAGAATACTACTCTTTGAACTGTAACGGGACTCTAAGGACACCGTTGGATCGTCTGGGAATTCGTGTAAGCTCTGGGAACTCCTTTTGCAAAAGCAAAATAATTTTTGTTTTGCTTTGCAGAAGCACACTAAGAGGGGTTTAATATATCTTAGATCCTTTAAACAAATATTGAAAGTTTAAAATTTATATCAAGCACAGTCTTCCATTCAAATAGGTAATTTAAAAAAATTGCTTCTGTTAAAAATGGAAAATTAGTGCCACATATGAATGATGCATCATTTGGATCTGTAAAGTCTAATACATGACTATTTTTGCATCCTCTCTCCTATCAGTTTGTCTAAAAATGTATCATCAATACCAAGAGTTTATGTAGGACTATTTTTCAACTGAGATGTACTTTTTAACAGGAATTTGTAGAAGTTAGGAAAGATGACGCAGGGAGTTAACAGCCAGACCACCAAGGCAACCAGAGCTAATTTGTCAGAATTACACTTATCAGACAAGAAAATGCTTTCTTTTATTGTATAGTTTGACTTTGTGTCCACTTTCAGTAGAGAATATACTGAAGTCTGTAGATCCCATTAGGCCAATAACCACTTCCACCGCGAATTTAGCCTTGATAATTAGATGCAACTGCATCATTTTCTATGAAGCATGGAATATCTGGTCCAAGTGATGGTGAGTCTGTTTGACAGATTGTGCAGTCTGATTATATAGCTCTACTTTAGCTTAATTTCCATTCATTAGATCTAAGCCTTTTAAGGCCAAAACATAAAGTCATATAATGCAGCCAACCCCTCTGAAGTAAGACATCGAGTGGAGAAAAGTTAATGTACATTACCAGTATATTACTTCCTAATGTATACATTTACAGTTTACATTAAGCAGGCTATTCTGGTGGAAACATGCTGACCTATGACTGTCCTCATTAGCCAACAATAAGAAAACCAGAGAAGAAATTTTGTGTGTGAATGCTACCAGAATGTAGCATGCTACCAGATGGTTCTGAATAACAGGGAACCTGGGCTCTTGCCAAACTTCTTTCAAATTTGTCCATTTGTCATCTCTCCAAATTACTGATCAGAAACATTTCTCATGATTTGCTCCTCCTTACTGGAACTTTTTAATTACCCTGAAGTACAAGCCTGAGCATAAGGAAAGGTTAAAAAATAGCATATGACCTTTAAACATGCAAGAGATCAAATCGTTGCAATTTACAACTCAGGGTGAAAATACTGCCAATATGAAAAAATAACTAAGAGCTGCAACCTGATAAGAATACCAATATTCATATATTGTGACAGAGAAGTTCATATAAACGTCTGTGTGTGTTTGCACCACTTCCATTTATACATACTATGTTTATGTAATTAGTCTTTTCGCATGTTGGATGTAGGCATTATAGGATGAAAATGTGACATATGAAATGAGAAATGTGCACTTTGGAGTTCTGTTTGGGTATTTAAATATTTGAAGCTTTTTGTTTCTTGCTACAAACCAATTTGCCAACAATCAGCAGTCCTCTTCTACATTTTGTGGTTGTAAGCAAACAAATACTCTGAAATATTAGCCACCGCATCCTAAAATGTTTCTGATGATCAGAACAGGAGAGGAAACACAAGAGACTGGCTCTTGTGGGAACATTGCTCACTTGCAGAGAAGAAAGAGAGAAATAGAGGCAAACACACAGGATTGGACAAACAATGAGAAATGAAGTCTTAAATATCTCTGAACCTTCTCATGCTTGTTTGTCTCCAAAGACATTCTGCAAATTACGTAGCCCTTTGTTGTTCAACTCAGGATCATTTACTTTAATGCCCTTCTCTTCTAATGAGTTTTAGCCAATTAACTGTTGCATTGCTAAGTGATTACAAGGCAGGGCTGCCTTTTATTATATTACCATTCTATGCCACTGTCTTCGCTTTCCCATCATTACAATTTACTTTATTTGTTGGATTAATTTCAGTTCAAAGAATTGAAACAAATAACTCCACAGTGAAGAAATCTGAAACCACTACGCACATTAATGCCACCACAACTTTATCTAAGCAGATCTGAACAGTCAGTTAAATTTGCAAGGAGAAGCAGTCCTCTACAGAATCTGGAAAAGAAACACAATTTACACTCACCATTTCTTGGACTTGAGCTTTGGAGGGGGGTTCCTTGGAATCAGAAAGAGGGCCCTCATTGGGTGCATGTCACACAAAGCTACAGAGAAAGAAGATTATAAGATTTAAATCCCTGTTAACCATGCTGAGAGCTAAGGAACAAAAGAGAACGCAGAACAAAATACATTTTGTGTTAAACTATTTTCACTCTGCATAGTTTGCAAATAACCCCAAAGCACCATTATATGTGCTTTTTCTGCATTGAAACAAGGTTACAGCTGTTGTTACCCAATCTTTCCTGGTGCCTCAGGCTTATTGTTACACTCAATGTAAGAGCAAGGACTGTGAGTCACTGTGTTCCCAGTGTAGGTAGGCAGCTAAACCTGACCGGTTAGCTTCAGACTTTCACAGTAAATAGGCTTCTATTATGCAGTCTTTTGGAAACAAGCAACGTGACTGACACAAAGGCAATTCAATTTTTTTTCCCCCTTTCATTTTTTGAAGGGCCGCAATAATCTGGAAGAATCCCTGCTAACTTCAGATGTCATTTTTAAGGATGGATCACCCACTGACTGCATGCTGACAACAACTTCCTGTCAGTGGAGAGGATCCAAGTACAGAAAGAGAAACAGTGCACCATCTTTAGAAAAGAAAAAATTTTATGCTTATTCAAGTTTACAAGCACAACCACAAAAAACAAAAGATATTTGCAAGAGAACTTAACAGATCAAATGCCTAATGTTTTACACTGAAGCATGAAGTGAGAAGCTGGGAAATGGCTTCAGCACCTATAATTAAACAAGAATTTCATAGAAGGGACCATTTTAACCTACTTCAGTCACTGGAATGATGGCGTAAGTACATGCTGCATAATTTATAATTGTACACCAACACCAGCTCGACAGTTGGCCTGTATACCCTGCTGCATGTCACTCATAGCAGCAGTCTGTCAGAGCTGTGTGTCTCCATCAGCGACGAGAAAAAAAACCATAGAAACATTCATAATTTCTCATAAATAATTAAAATAAATAGTTTAGTGCACACTCTTAAGTTTTTATTTGGATTTCAGATTCAGCCAAATAAACTCATTACAGTTACTATAATGACTTTTTCATTACCAATATTTCACATGCTTATAATGAAATCATGACATTTTTTTGGGTGAGATTGTCCTATAGGAGAAATAATTTTATTTCCACAGAACTTTTCATAAGTATGATTATGAAAAACAAAGAAGTAATGAGGAAAAAGGAATTTCTTTTCTTTTTGGAAATAAATGGTATTCCTCAGACAGCATACAGTCAAAAACTCAACAAACAGCTCAGATACTTACTGTATGGAGCTGTTGGTACTAAATGCTGATATTTTGGAACCAACAGTGGGAAAAAAATTACAGCAGCAATTTCAACGATAAGATTTAAGGTGTGAAAATATTATATATATTTTATCACTGTCAAGACAGCATCAAATACTACAAAAGAAGAATCTTAACATCAAACGACAATGATGCTGGTTTTTCGGCTGCCTTCTCCAAATATATACACAACTCCTTCTCTGATCTGTTGCTGCAAGCTGTCAGACAGCTGTGCTAATGGAGGCGACTCCCTTTAACGCCCTGGGCAAAAAAGGCCATTTTTCAACAGTATAATAAGAAAACTCAAAGTAACACTAAACTAAACATCAGCAAAAATAAACAGTCAACTAAGGTAACAAATCCAAACATCAGCAGCTTGTCAGGGTACTTTTCTAAAAGCGTAATGGTTTTAAATAGGAATTATAAGTATAACTTTAACTGTAGCAGGTGTTTATTCTATGTAAAAGTTTTCTATTATTTTATAGATAAATATTTTTGGGGCATAAAACTAAAATCTCACTCAACACACTCAAGTATTTTCTACTCTGACATAAAAATCTGAATCAGAGGAACTTTCCTGGTGGTGATAATTTCATAGCAGGACACGGTTTAAAGCCACTGTTTCAGAACCATAACAACAGTGGGTCTGCTGAGGGTTATCACTACATCAGCTCATCCCATGCCCAACACATTCCATTCCTGGCATGGGAACGGACAGGCCCAGATTTCCACAGCAGTCTTCTGTTAGATTTATTATGATTTGCAGATTAGTTGCCCCATTTAAAAACAAATCAAAGCCAACAGTTAACCCTTTAAGCCCACATTTAAAAAAAAAAAAAAAAACTTTACACAAATCCATCTGAAAACAAGCAATAATTGGTCAAATGTTGCAAAACAAGATACTACGCTCAACTCAAACATTCTTCACCAAGCGTATTAGCCACACTTCACTATTCTCTCAATCTTTTGATTCTGCACCAGATTTCCAGCAGAGAGATCTCCTCATAAACCATGGAGAGATCTGTGCCATCAGCCTCCACAGGCCAACTGCCAGCTCACAACTCCACTACCTTAATTACAGTGAGTCAGCTGTCCATCTGAAGACACAGACAACACGGCTGCAAGCACAACACACACTCATTCATGAGGTCTTCAGAGCTGGCTTTAAAAATTATGAAAAATTATCAAACGCTGAATAGATACATGTAGAATGAAAAAATTAGAGTCAATGGAGAATATTCACTTACGAGGAGCTCCCTCCGCCATCTCGATGGCTGTTATCCCCAAAGACCAAATATCACTCTGTAAAATGAATGCCATATAGTGCCTCTGGTTAATGTTTTATTTTCACAGCAAAGAAGCACTGATAATAAATGCAGTAAAACCTTTCTGCAGTTACCCTAAAGTCGTAAGTGGAGTCCGGATTCTCGTCACAGGCAATGACCTCCGGCGCCATCCAGTACGGAGTACCGATGAAGGTGTTCCTCCGCCCCACAGTCCTGTCCAGCTGAGCACTCACCCCAAAATCAACTGCATTGAGAGGGTTGAGATCAGTACTGTGAGACATGCTGCAGCAGAACAAACTCAGGATCTTTATTGCAGCATACCTAGCTTGACCTCTGCATTCTCCGTTAGCAGCACGTTCTGGCCTTTGATGTCTCTGTGGATAACTTTATGGGCATGGAGGTGAGAAAGGCCCTGTTTGCAAACAAAGAAGTCAATCACGATCAGTGAGAGGAAAAGGCTGCTGGATAATAGATCCATCAGGCAAAACTACAGTTTCTCACCCTTAAGATCTCTCTGCAGATGTAAGCGATCCAGTCCTCCTTCAGAGAGCTGCCTTTAGTGTTCTTCACTAAGTCAGTCACTGATCCGGCTCCACAGAACTCCATCACCAGCTGATCAAAGGCAAACACGCTTAACGAGAGCATGATTAATGACAAAAGCTCTCATAATGTCACTGGACCAGATACAAATGTAAACAAACCCAAAGTTGATCATCGTGTCCTGGCGGGCTCTTCTTCACAAAGGCACCATAGTACGTGGCTATGTTGCGGTGGTGGCTGTATTTCTTCAGCATGTTGATCTCTGCTTTGATCTCTTCCTCTTCCTCCTCTGTAACATCCATCACTTTGATGGCGGCCAGTTGGCCTGTCTTCACGTGACGGCCCTGGTTAAGGAACAAGTTGGATCCATTAGCGCATTCTGCAGTTGTGCTTTGAGATCAGGGGTGCGGCGGTTGAATTTTTCGGGTCGATCGCTAATTTTTAAAAAACTCTAAGCTTCCCATTCTGATTTTGGCTGATTGTTTTGACTGAAATGTTGCTAAATTTAGCAAAAAAGTTGCTGGGTTGGTAACTATCAACGTGGGGTGACGATTGTTAACAGCAGTCATGCAGACATGATCTGGTGGGTCGGTCTGTGGTCAAACCTCTCTCAGGACCAAGCAAAAGAGAATGAAGGGGGATTTTTAGACTGGTGACCAGCTAGATAAGATCACTGGATAAAACTGGCTTCACATTTATCATTGCACCACTACTTGAGATCACCTGACAGCTTGCATTGCCTCTCCTTCCATGACAGAAAGAGGCTGATAATGTTTTAAGACTGAATTTAATGAGGTAAAAGGAAAATTTTCAGTCTTTATTGTATTTTTTTATTGCCTAATTTAGTTGCAGTTTAAAAGTCTTTCTCTGTCTCACTGTGACCGGGAGGGAATCTGTTCTTCATCAATTGCTACCCTTTGTTTCGTAAATATCTCTTTTTTTATTTAAACTGAAACATTTGTTACCAATGCATTATTTTTGTCATGTAAAGTAGTAATATCAACTTCAAGAATCAGCTTTAAAAACATTGGCAGTATTTATCAGGATTGGTTATAAAAAATCTGTTTAAAATTGGTTAAAAATCCTCATTCATCTCTAATACGAATAACTTTCTCTTCCACAAACTTTGGAAGAGAAAGAAATTCACACAGATCTCCCACCATGATTAATAGTGAATAAGTTAAGTGCTTCCCGACCCCCATCATTTGCTACAAATCAGATTCACTTAGAGGAGTTTTTGTTCCCAAGAAAACTACACCTTCATCTTATTTGTTAAAAGCATCCAGTTCCAGTTAAAGTCCAAGTAGAGCTAATCAAAACTCCTCATTTCAACTTCTAATGGCAACACAAAATGACATTTCCCTGACATGGCTCCAAGTCAACTGCCTGGCATGTAGATGATGTCCAATAGTTGTAACGGGGACTTGGCAACCCTAAAATGCTACTCTTTTCTGTTTTTATTCAACAGCGAGAACTGGAGATCTTTGTTTTTAACATTTCTAACCAACTCGTTTACTGTAGATGTCTTTAGATCCTCCTCTAACTTTATTGATAGATGGGTAAAAAACAAAATGTGTTTTTGTGCAACGTCTTACTTATTCCCCAGAAAAACAGAAAGTCGTAGATTGCCAATTTAAATTCCGAGTTTTCTGATCAGCCTAAATGAGTAAAGTTTTCATTAAAAAAAGGCTCCATGTACATTTGTTTTAGAAAGACCATTAACAGTACCAATATTTGTGCTTGCTCTGATTATTTCCGTTTTCACACAAGAGATGCTTGTAAATTTGTCCATGTATTAGCACAATGGCTCACCTTGTACACTTGCCCATACGTCCCATTGCCGACAACCTCAACCAGCTCAAAGATTCCTGCTGGATCCTTTGAAAGAACGACACATTGGGATTAGAAAGACGACATAATACCAAAAGATTATTAAAATGTCTCACTGGACGAATAATGCCAACTGAGTTTGCTCTTTTGGTTTCACCTACTAGAGAAAGTTTTTGATTAAAACAAATAAACTTGCATCAAACTTGTTCATTTAGTTTTTTTAAGAGGTCCTCCACATGTATACATTAACTGACTGGGTTGTGTGCTACCTTGTTACTCCTAAGGTTTCTTCAGTAAATAAAAAGACTTCCTCAAACACCTGTTCTTATAAATGCTTCAATAAGGATGCTGTGTGCAGTCATAAAGTCATAAACATGCCCACTGATAACTACATTTCATGAATTTTCTAATCTGAGTATGAATATAACCATAAACTTTGATGTATATTCGCCATTTAACCACGCAGCTCTTTTAACAGCATAAACTGGAATGATATCTGCTCTGTGCTCTCAAGCCAATTAGAATTAAAACATTCTTCGGCAAAGAAATCCTCTAACCTTTCCGTTCCCACCAACAAGCCTTGAATTAAGAAAGTACATTTTTAAAAATATAAAGAAAAGAATCACAGTGCATTCAACATTTATAGTACATGAGACACAAATCTAAATTCTCACATGAATTTTCCTTCCTTTTCTGGATTTGATCCATGTACATTTCTGCATTGTGCACACAGATCTCACTGACACTAATAACGAGTAGGCTGCTTTGACTAAATTATGCAACCCCCTCCCCCTAGAGACGAGAGAAAATGACAAGCAGTTCCACTTTCATGTAATTTCAATATGGCTTTAAGAAGATGTGTGGGTGGTAAGACTGCTGCCTTGGGTTTAAAATGTACACCATGACCTATCCTGCTTTCATCTATCTGCAATCATGGACCTTCTACCTTCAAAATGAAGATTTTCACTTCAGGGTCAGAGACGGATGTGAAAAACCAAAATCATAGTTTTGAGAAAATAAATACCATGAATTGGGTGTTCAAGGTGACAGTTCATCTTATGTTAAACACTCTGAAGGATCTTATGAATAGAGATACAAAAGAGAAAGAGATATGGCGTAAAACGGGAGGGAAGAGAATGATGGTATGGAAAGGAATAATGTAATGACAGAGTGGGCGATGAGGCAGAGGTGGCTGCTTCACCCACATCCGGCACAGAGAGTGGGATGAGACGAATGAGCCAAAAGAAGGGGAAGGGTACACTTATATTCAAACATTAGCATAAGCAAATCAGCTTTGAAAAAAAGAAGAAGAATGAAACACAACAGCAAGAAAAAGGGAGGGAAATGTGTTCAGCTAGGGTGGCTACAGATAAATGCTAATAATTCCTGGTCATATTATGTTTATTGTTAAAATGATGGAGATAAATGAAGCTGCTTATTGTGCTGTAACCTAAAGCTTTGATAAGCTAGCAGTAGAAAACAAAAACAACTATTTAAAAGGGGAATGAAGCTCCTAAAGGAAGTAAATATCAAATTTCCTGTAAGCTGATCATTTAGCCGACATTAAGGAAAAGAAATAAACAGAAAATCTTTACAGATCGTCCAGAAAAATAAAGGCTAAAACAGTCAAATTATTTATTTTTTCTAAATTTATTTTAGAATATTACAGCTACTCTCCAGTTATTAGACTCAAACACAAAGACTGATAAAGTGCTTAATTAAAACAAACACATTTTAATTTTTCTCAAGCTTAATTCTCTAAGGTTTGGTGTGATTATTTATTTTATTTTATTGATTTGCCATTATCATGTTCTAGATTTATGTTCAGCGTAAATCTAGAACATAAGAATGTATTTCTATATGTGTAGCAACAAATGAATCACACTTATGTTCCAATTCAGATTCAGATTAGATCACAAGGTCCTAATCCTCAAAATATAACCAACAATGTCACCTGGAAACACCAATCTCTAGATAAATTAATGTTGTAAAATAAAATAATCCTGTTCATATTAATTGTTAAGAAATGTGTGCTTCAAGACTTTACATAAAAATACTTTGCATTTTGAAATATTATGATCGAGCCACGGAGAGGTTTGTTGATATTTGAAATATTTTAACTATGTTCCTCCAGCTGTAATCATGTTAAGAGATTGGCTCGAGGACAATGCAGTACGTAGCCATGTGTGATTGGCTACGTACTGCATTCCATTAATCGACACCTGTTGCCGTCACCTGTTGGAACACAGCCTAGCACCAACAAATACAACTGAAGGGAAGAAAACAGGATGAAGATCATGAAGGCTGCCTAACTTTGTTTCTAATTCAACTCTACATGGTCAATTTCCAAAATCACAAGAACATTTTCACACTTGTCTCTGGTGGGTGCTGCTGGCCAAGTAGATTTTGGTGATAAAAACTTACAATAAAAATGGAAGCAAACAGATAAAGTTCAAGCAATACTTTAGTGACTGAAGCAGTAAGTGGACCTAAACGCCTTGTACCAATGATGATATATAAAGGGAAAAGGAAATTAACTTCTTGATCTAAGAAGCAGAGGGGAAGAACATATTTATTTTTTTCCAATTGTGAGTTTAGCTAGCATCTTGTGGAATATAGTGCCACTTGATGCCTTTGCACCAGTTAGTATAAGAGGTTAAACAATTTTCCATTTTAAATGGATTTGTGTTGAAGAACAGCATCACTCCGATGGACGTGCAGGGATGTTAAAATCCTCCTAAAGCCAATATCAGTGCATCAGCCTCTACACTCATTTCACATATAAAAATAAACATATACCTCTCTGCAAAATGTAAGAAAAGCTACATTATTTTTGTAGCAAACAACAAGGTGTGGGCATTTCTAACTTCCCTTTATCAGAATAACTAAATTTAAATTTGTATATATTCTTTTTTTGCATGAACATGAATTCTAAGCCCATTGCATACATTTTCAACATGGTTATTACTTTTCCAAAAGCTTAACGTTCACCTATTTTGAACATTAAAAATTGGTTTCAATGCAACAGTCCCAAGTGGACAAACGAAGATGAGGCGTTCAAATCTCAGAACACTGTATCAAATGCCAGAGATGATGGGGTTTGATGTTGATGCACAAAGTGGATGGAGTAAGGAAAAAAAACAAAAAACTACTACCTCCAAATGATTTAACGTCAACTCAAACTAACTGCTAGCTTGATGGTTGAAGCTTGAACACAACTGCTTGTTTCAGGAGAACATAAAATGAGTTTTTGGATGGATAAAGTAGGCTAGCATTAAACTTTTGTAATGATTTGTTTCAATCACATACCTAGCAAAGATGCATAAACTAAGCAAAGTAAAGAAAGGTAACTAAAAGCTAGTAAAGTTACTAAACAAATATTTGACACAGTGGTCAAATATCAAACCACAGAACCTTATGTTTTATCATGAAAACATGCATGTGGTGGTACTTATGGCCCTAAAAGTCTGATTAGGACAAGAAAAGTGCCTAAAAATACAACTTTAAAAAAGTCTCACTCTCAAATCAATTGAAATCTTTACAATGTTCTTGACAATATGGTTCAAGATTGGATGATTATAGAGAAAACACGCCTAAAAGAGTGTAATATTTTGATAAATCAGAAGATGCATTTTGCTGTGATTTGTGATTGTAAACATCCCAGCTGCCCACAGCACACACAGCCCGGGGAGGGTTGGGGGGGTGTCGGTATTAAGTTTGTTGCGTGGGTGCAACATGATTGTGCTTGTGTCAGAGGAAAACTCAAAAATGACATAATATCTAAAGAGGCTGCGACGAAATTACTGCACCTTGCAATAATTGCAATAATGACAGTAATAATACTCACCCTGAGAGCTGCGAGGTCTATGTCATCCAGGCTTCGTGTGGGGGCGTTTTCAGACATAGCTGGCCAAACTTATGACGTTAGCTAACAAGTTAGCCACTTATTACACAAGAACAACTTTGACAGGAAAAAAACAAATGGCTTCCCACGAGCCTAATCTATCGATACCATGCAGGAAAACTGATTTTATGTATCAATGCGGAACACTTTAACACAGCGAGTCCATCGCAGGGGCTGCATCAGACGCACCCAGCAGGCTAGCTTCACGTCAACTCCGGCCGAGAGCTGTAATGTTTTCCGCAGCTAGAAATTCTAACTGAAACACAACGAACGTAAGAGATTTTTTTTTTTTTTAACAAGATGGCCCCGTTCCAATTCAGCCGGCCGTTAGTGGCGAGCTAATAACTGGTTGGTTTTAAACGCAGCGCACCTCCAGTGTTGTTGAACACCTTGCTGCGTTCATTTTGACAAGAAGACGCCGCGTCTCTGCTGCTGTAAAACATCCCTAGTAATAATACATCTGATAAAATTATGCAAGCAGAGAAAATAATGAGAGAAAAAAAAACTCCTACCCGATTTTGACGGAGGAGGACTATTTAATTGTGCTGACAATTGATTAAAAAAAATGTGCGGGCTTGTTCAACGCAGTGGTTGTTTTTAAGAAGAACGCAACGTCTGTGATGTGATGGCGTCCGGGTCCGTCCGCACCAGAACCGAACGTCAAACTGGCACTGGAATACTGCAGTTAAATCCAAGCCGAACAATTTGACTTAAAAGACTAAATAAAAACAACAGCTCCCACTGCTTCTTCCTGTCAAACTTTATACGACGGCTAAAGAATAAATAATAATCATAAATTCCCACTTTTTCAAGCCGACCGCAAAGTAATCAGAGTACTGGCTCAGGTGTGTGCCTTTAATCAACCCGCAGCTAACGTAGCCGAGCTAGCAAGCTTTTTCCCAGGATAAACTTTCCCTCTCAGTCCATATTTTTTCTGTTGACAGTCGCGCCTAGCACTGCCAACCGTCCGGGGGGAAACACAGCCAGGCTCTCTGTCCGTAACCCTTAAAAGACTGAAGCCATCCGTTGGCTAAACTTAAAGGTTGCTGTCGTCTCCTCCAGCGTCCAGTTCTGTCGAAACTGCAGTCCAATGGTGCCAGGTACGGCGTAGCTCCTACCTGCGAAACTTGTTATTTCGCCATGTTTTGACTCCTAAGTCCAGCCTCCTACTTCCAGCCTTTAATGTAATGACGATTGGCTGCACACTGCACTCCTCAAGTGTTTTCTGCTCCAGAAAGAGACTACGGAGCTGCAGTAGGGACAAATTTGTGTGAAGAAAAACTGTAAGAGTGGACCTTAACCTCAGATATCTCTGCTCTGAGCTTATCATGCCGGAGTCATTCATTCAAACTCACCTGAACACACCCTAAAAAGTTAATATGCTGTTCGTGTTTGGCAATTAATAAGTAAAGTATAATAAACTCACCCAACTCTACCAATTTAAAGCAACATACCAGACTTCTTTGTAATTCAGTTTGTCACTTAGAATACCATGTCCTAGTTATACTATTTGTTTAGCTGGAAATAACTTGAGAATGAAGATAATATCTACTGTCCTGAAAATGGCTTTCCACACTTACAGGTTTCTGGTGACATCACAAAAGGCAGGTGTAGGAGTATAAGCACAGAATAACTCTTCATTGGCCTTCTTTTCTACATCTGAAGTGTTGTCCCACATGTTGTTTTTCACCGCAAAGACAAATTAGTTAATGAAACAGTTAAGTAAATATTACACAAATAAAAACTATGCCAATTTTGTATCTGAACCCTAAGTAGCGTAAAGCCACTGTACTGGAATAACGATTTCCAAAAGGAACACAGTCTTTATGTATTTCACGAGCAGCGAATATGCACTAAATGGTAAAAATTAAACAGGAATACAGAAAAACCGGTACCACTTAAGAGTTTTGAACAATTACTGCCATTATCAATCACCAATAAACATCAAGTATGAGTGCCACAAGCTCAAAAATGGAAGGTTAAATTTCTTGCAACTCAAACACCTTAGATAGAGTTTGTCCTAACCTGGTGAAACCCAACCCCTTGCTCTACACTACTGCAGAATTTTTTTGAATGGAGTTGCACAGAAAGTCTGTCACAATTTGTCAAAAAACAAAAATCTTACTAATACCACCCTGTCAGCTGTTTTCATGTTGCTATTGTGATGTCATTGACCCAGATTGACTGCTACATTTACCTACATTGTTTTCAACAGAAAATTAGTCTTTTAAATGGATGATTCACCTCTAAAAAGTTCAGGAGAACAGTCCGGTGCATGCATAATTGAGACTCTATAGGTATAACCTGTATTTCTTACTATGTCGCCATTCACAGAGAAGCTCAAAGACGGAATTAGCAAGTAAAAGCTTTTCGTAGTTATTCATTAGTTTCTACATAAAAACTAATTTTAACAAGTTGGGATCCGCATGCACAGATGTGTTAATAAGTTCTGGCTTTATGCAACTGCAACTGTACAAGGTGCTTGTTAAGCAGGTTCATGTCACAGGAATGTTTCCCAGTGTATCCCGTTCTTATTTAAAGGTACAGTTCAGAATCATAACAGTAAGGTAAGATGAGTTATCTGTTAGAAGATAACTCATCTTTCTTAGTTATAACTGGTCACAGAAGCTGAAGCAAACAACTACTTACCAGACTTCTATCAATCTGAACAACTGCAATTTAAAAAATAAAAATAAAAAATCATACACTAATAAATGTGAACAATGTTTTTTTTTATTGCATGTTAAAATAAATGTAAAATCTCCACAGAGGTTTAAAAGATTATAGTGATTACAAAGCAATATGAGAGCAGACATCAATCCAACTTCAATTAAAAACAAGTATGAAGTAATAAGGAAAACAGCACAACTTATAGTAAAAATGGTAGTTAGGAAGACAATTTAAAAATTATATCTACCCTGAGTGTTAGTGCTCCATTCATTGTATCTACATATCTAAATATAAAATGGTTTTAAAAATGTAAATATAGCTTTTGATAATGTGTAATGAAATATATTTCTCAAGTATTACATTCATAAAACAAGTTCCTAAGGCTGGTTCCTAGGTTAATAGAAACAGAATGATTATAAGATTATTTGTTGGTCAGTTAAAGGCATTTCTGTTTTCCCATCACAAAGTGTAGCACTTCAAAAACACTTTAAACATTTATTTTTTTCTCACGTGAAATAACCAGTAAAAATGCCAGCATCTACTGTGCAAAGATTCAGAGTGTTTTTTTGTTGTTGTTTTTTTTTTTGCTTCATGGTGCGACTATTTTTGTCAGGAGATTACTGTCTCTAAACAGATGTTTTTTTTCTGGTTCCTCTGTAAAGGAGCTTTGTGTAGCGTCAGTTCACACAAAGCATCTGTCAGTCATATTAATCTCACCAGTTTGAAACCAAGTAGTAGTGCACTTAACCTAGGCTTATCTGACAGTTTAGCACAATTTAACTTGAAAAACAACAAGGTGTTGTTAACATTAGTGAATCCTGTATACCCACTTTGGGCACACATGCACAAAAACAAATACAATGAAGACTTTTTTTTATTACACCTTTAGGAATATAACACTCTAATTTCTTATTGAAAAACCTGATGAGCTTCCAGTCTTAAAAGTATGCGTCTAATTGGGAACATATTTTAAAGGGGAAGAACAGATTTTTTCCAAACACATTTTCTGTCATTCAGTTAATGAATGGTGCCTTGCAAAAATATTCAAATTTACGAATCAGCTCATTTCTGAAGCTAGTTGTCAGTGCACGCAGTTTTACTCAGGGATATCAGTAAAGGCGGTTCTTTCACATTTTTAGGGACTAAACATATTTAAACAATAAAAATGATTTTACTTTTTATGAAAGAACCTCTGCTTTGAGTTGACAAACCACATAAAATCATAGCATTATGTAATATCCTATGTAGCAATGTGGCAAACATCAGAGGTTCTGGATATTTTTGCAAGGCGTTGTGCAGTAAGTAGTGGTTTTCCTGAAATTAGGAAACAAAATACATATTTTTAAAAATGGTCCAGGGCAAGACATTTGCATGTTGGTCAACAAGTGATCAATCTAAGCAGTCGTGGAAAAAGAAGTGTGTCAGACACATTATGTAACTTCTCAGCTGGACCTCAACAAATGCCTCATGTCTGTGAGCAAATGTAACATAAGGCAGACAACACAAGACTCGTCATGGCTCCTAGACATGATACAGAAGTAGCTGCAGAATGCCAACAGAGGGTGGAATGCATTGCATTTGGATGTAACGATAAAAAAAAAGAAAGAAATCTTGTAAAATTTAACAAGATTTCAACAAGATTTCTCTCTCACATTTAAATATAAAAATGACAGAAGTAACTAGTCCCCGCATCCTCGATCAGCAATATTGCTTTCTTGTTTTTTTCTGGCGCACCATCCCGATTTAGTAAGCCATCCGTCCTATCAGCGCTCTCCTTTTCTGCCCCATCGAGCCTTTATTTCAGCTGCGATCCAGTCATCTCTTTATATCCGTCACCATAACAACCACAAATGTTCTGACAGGTTTCCTGGCACTGCAGTGAGAGGTGAAGCCTCAGAGGGAGAGAGTGAGAGCGCGGGAGAGAGAAAGAGACAGAGCCACCCACCAAAAAAAAATATATATATATATATATATATATATATATATATATATATATATATATATATATATATATATATATATATATATATATATGTATACAAATCTTGCTACAAATCTTGCTCCCCTAAATGTACACTATGTTCCCAGATCATTGGAGATGGTTGATTTCCAGTCCAACCTTGCAGCAGTCACACACATATATGAGTTTACAATATTGTCTACTGTTGGTTCATAGAAGTTACGTGATGGACATCATGAATAAACTGGCCTGTACAGGTTTGTCTATTATTCTATCAAATGATAAAACTTTAAGTAATTTGAGCCAGACTAGATTTAGGATTGACCCATAAACTGTTTAATGTGGGAGCTGGTGTTACAATTCTTTTTCTATGCTGGGATTTAGGTACAGGTTAGCAACGACTGTATCAGTGTTGTAGTGGCCTGATCAAGGCAGAAATGTGGTTACGTCCAAAGGTCCGTAGGAGCCATCCCTTCTTTACTGTTCAGAGGAGGCTGCAGGTTTTCCTCACACAGGAATTTCAACGGAAAGTGAACCAGCAGCCCTCGGATGGCCTTCAGCTCCTCTGCCGCCTGTTTGGGGTCTGTCTCGCAGAGGCGTTCTTGAGAGCTGTAGTTCTTCAGCAGAGACAAGTTGTGAACACTGTTACAGGGAAGGCACCTGAAAACCTGACGGACAGAACGGAGAGGTGAGAAACCCGAAACCAAGGCTGCGTTCACACTGCAGCCCAATAGGTCCAATTCCGATATTTTTGACGTAATGCGATTTGTATCTGATCTTTTCATGACAGTCTGAAGAATACAGGTCAGATTCTTTTCAAATGCGATCCAGGCCACTTGGATATCTGATACGTATCCGACTTATCTTTTCAAATGTGACCTAAAGTCCAGGTCTCCTCCATCTGACCTGAACGTCATTGTCACTCGACAAACGTCACTATTCTACGTCCTGATACAACAACCATGGCGGACAAGAAGATTTCATTGTTGTTTTAATAACTAGAAGATTAAGTTATTACAGTGACACCATTAGCTCCACCATTAGCATCCTCGTTTACTTCCACAGACACTGAGCTCTTCTTCTTAATTATGCTGGTTGGCAAAACACTGAGAACGTTCAGCTATTGCGCCCTCTACTGCGCATGCGGGACACTTTCAGGTCATTTGCCATTCACACTTGAGAACACATACAAGTCGCATTTGAAAAACGTAATTGGGTCGTAGCATCTTGATGGCAAACAGTAGTAATGCGTCGTTTGCGTTCAATCATACCTTGTCGTAAATGATGGCGTTACGTTTAGCCGTTTCATTCCACGTGAGGAAGAAGAAGTCATCGCTGATTGGGTCGTCAATGTTGATGTCGGGGTCTGAAGTTGCTCCAGTCAGAACCCTGTTGCAGCACAGAACTTAAATGCTGTTTGCAACTGAACAATACAAAGTACTGATCAAAGAAAGTTTCCAAAACACAGTACAAAGCTTTTTTTTTTCTTTTTGCAGAAGTAATTAGTAAGCCTTGAACATTTTCATGTCTTCTTACATTACAATTACAAACTTGTATTATATTGGGATTATGCAATATAATAATAATAAATTCTGAAAATGGATTAATCAATCTTATTTGCCCCCCTTTGAGGTTGCCCTCTACTTAAACATCTTTCATTGTCTAGTAAATGTTGTAATGGGACATGTTGATCAGTTAAAGTGAGAATTCTTATTTGAACTAATTTATATTCAACAGGGATCTGAAAAGAGAGCTACAGGATTGATTGCAGGCCGATGTGCATTTACCTCTACATGAAATAAAAAGAAGAAATTTACTACCTACATTCGACTGAGGTTTTCCCATAATCTTTTTGGTCTGTGTTACATTAATGTACGAGGTGATAAGTGGTTCAGCTCCATTGTTTAAATTTAAACAGTAATAGTTTAAATCCATGAAGAAACATTGGGTTTGATGCTTCCATCCATTCAGAGTTAAATAACACTGAATGGGTTCATATTTCAGTGTATTTAGGGATGGTTTGGGGTTTTGTGGTTTGTAGTGGTCGGCTGAAAAAGTTTGCATTGCTGCCATGCATATTGTGCTGCAGAATGTTTTGTGTGCACATTGTTTATTTATGAGGCCCTACGTGACTATGAACCCATTCTGGCACTGAGCAGATGCTTAAAACTAATCATTGCATGGTTGTGTCTGAACTTTCTTCAGCTGAACAGAAACTGAAGAAAGTTCAAACTAGACTCATTCTTTTTTGACAGAAAGAGGAAGAATCAAGAGTCAGCACGCAGCGAGAAACTGCTGATCAGGCCCAAAATTTGGGTTTTGTGATTAAGTCAGAGTATATTACTAAAAGAATAATGTCCCAGCAAGATCTTGGGAAACTCATCCTTGTATTGCTACCTTTTTGCATGGCGCTGCATATTAAATGTTTGACAGTTTTGTTAGCTTGAGACTCCAAATAAACAAAAAGCCATGATCGTTACTAGGGTGTTATCTCAGTAACAATGTTCTGTCCTGACCTGAAGCACTCTTTGCGCAGAGCAAGCGCAAGCGGTCCTGCCTCATATTCCTGTCCTCCCATGATGGATGGGACCCTCTCTTGATCTTCCACCAGCACTGCCAGCTCACTGTCTCGGCTGCCCAGCATGCTGCGATCATTGATGTTGGCTGATCCTGAAGCACACGTAGAAACAAGAGGTTCATTTAAATGACATCTTTTAAAGCATTTGTTTAAAAGCAGTAATACTGGTTCAATGTATTCTTTAACTTTTCTTGTGTTCAGTCATGATTAATGGGTACCTTTACACACATTTTTCTAATATGCAAAAACAATTTCAATTGAACATTAAATCTGGCACATCCTTTTTGTTTTCTTTTGGCTAATACAGCAGTTTGCCACTTCCCTTTTCTCTGGTCTGACAAGATATAATAATAAAATATTGGAGGACTAATATTTTCTTTACATTTGTTTTTTTTGTTTTTTTTACATTTGAGATATTTTTGAAAAATAACGGGGATAAAAAAAAGAAAAATACAAAAAAACTTGCAATTTACATAATTTCTCCAACAACTGACTGGATTCCTTGAATGGGTTTGCTGTCAGTGTCTCACCAATTATATAGCAGCGGTCATCAGCAATGAGTGCCTTGCTGTGAACATAAATCAGCTCTGTGACCAGTTTCTCGGAGAGCCGGGAATGCGTTCTGAGGCCACAAAATGTGATGTACTCAGTCCACTGGTCCTTCACTGGGGGACAGATCACAATCACATTATTTACTGTAGAAAATATTACTGGGAAGATTCAGAAACAGACGCGAGAGCTTTTTACAAAATCAAAGTAGAAAGAAATCAAGAAAAATGTAAGAACGCTGATGTGCATAGACAAGTAAAGGAGCAGAAAGACAAGCAGAAGATAGATTTCTAACAAGAGATTGATTTTTAAATGATAAACAGAAAAAAAACTTACCCTCACTGAGCCTTGACAGAATCGAGTGATCTCCGCGGCACATAGTCCTTACACAAACATAAGAAAAATAATTCAGCATTTTTGGGTTAGTAGGATAAATAAATCTATACAGTTATACGTTGGGTAACTTTATCATGAAAGAAAATACGACTCAATGTCTCTCAATGCTGAGCCATGGGATGTGAAAAGTGCATTTTCTGTTCTATTTCTGTGCTGTGGGCTGAGAGTAGAATCATAATGCGAGGAGAAGGATCTCACCTGTAAGTGAAGTGCATAATGGCTTGAATTGCATTTCCACCTCCAGTGGTAATGTCTCCCTCGAAGCCAGGAAGCAAAGGAATCACCACAAACACCCTGTACTTCTTCTGCTCTCTGCAGGGAAAAACAGTGGCTGATTGGTTCCAATTGTACAGATTGTACTTTCAAGATATTAACATCCAGTGTTGGGTGTTTTTTTTTGTACTTTTTAAAGTGTGCAAAAGAAAATAAAAACACTGTTTGAATGCATTTGGGTTGATTGCAAGAGGCCAACGGATCAATCAGGTGGATATAAAAAAGTAGGATGACAAATGAGTGACAAGATTTTGACAGATCCTGAAGCATTCAAGTTGAATTTGAGTTTAAAGGGTTTTAATTATAAGTATTTGACAGAATGTAACTATAATGGCTATGATGAACTGTGACTTGTAATGGTCTTCTCTAGAACTTGGCACCACTCTTCAGGTTTCACTGTTGTTTTAATTTCAATAAAACCTTCAGGTCTCCTTATATGCAACGCAAATGTTTTGCAGCCACATAAATACTTTTTAAAAGTGGAATTTCATAAAAAAAATGTAAACGGGATGCATTCAAAAGAAAAATTGCCTTATCTCTTATGAGATGAAACCAGTTCCTTGAACACACAAGGAACTGGTTTAACAAGTAGAGTTAGTCTTGAATACATAATGTTTACAATCAAATTACAAGCCAAGCATAAAAAACTTGCATTGACTTGTTCAATGCAAGTGGAAAACTACGTCTGACTGCACAGAAAAATATGGCTAATACCTTTAATATATCTTCATAATGGCAAATTTTTTTTTTGATTATTTCAGTGAGAAGCTGAATAAATGATAAACAAAACTCTTACATCAAACCTTCTATTAGCTGAAGCACAATTTTCATTAACCTAAACTTTTAAAAATTGGAAAAATTAGAAATCCCACCTGTGTGCTCGCAGGATTCGGTCTACGATTGCATCCCCGATTGTATTGTGGATGACCTTGTCCTCCGCACAGCTGATGAAGAACTGGTTCTAAGGGCAGAGAAAAGGCAGATGGTGACTCAGTATGAGGCGAGGGCAAAAGCAGATAGGAAGCTGGCAAAGAGCAAACCTCAATTAGGCACCAAATCTGCCAGAGAATTGGAATAAATATGTTTTAGACACATATCTCATGAAGCACCTTTCTTGTAACTCCACAAATAAAAATTATGATAACATTAATTTATATGTGAACACCTTAAAGAAAGGCAGCAAGAACAATGTCAAATAAAAATTAAATAAAAAATCTGAATCAAGGCCAGGTCTACTGTGACTGAAATAAAACTATTTAGAGGTGCAATGCTTTTGAAATGTAGCTTTTGCCAACACTGCCAATATGCAGGAATTAATAAATAAGTTTTTACCTCAATGTAAATGTAGTGCTCGCTGTTCTTAATGGTGTGTATGTAAGCCTGCAGGATCGAGTTCTCACAGCTTCCGGTTGACCAACGTTCAGAAGAGCGCAGCACCTGAGGAAATCCCACACAAATTCCCAGAGTTCTCAATTCTTTGCTGGACAATTTATCAAGTATGAGGACAACAGGTTATAGTGAATGTCTATGACGTAAAATACATGCAAAAAACAGAGTGGGCGAGTAAGAAATGTTCCAAATAAAACTGCAAAAGCAGATGAACACTTCCAGGAGACCAGTGTTTTGTTTTTGCAAATGAAGCGAATCTAAATCTAACAAAGATAATCCAATATTACTTCCACTAATTTTAAGGATGCTTGGCTGGTGGAGTGAACAGCAGCACACCTGCGCCAACAGCAACATCAAATGTAACCAGAGAGCCTTGAAACCTGAATAACGCAGCCACAATAGCAAGCAGGGAAACAACAACATAATGGGGCCACAAGGGTTACAGTTACAGACCACCGCCCACACTGGAATAAAAGAACATAAATACATCAGCAGCTAATGCTTTTTGAACGTATAAGCCCATTGCTCAATGTTTGAACAATTTTAAACAAGCCATTTAATACAGCAGGTCTCTGCCAGTCAGCTTGCTCCCACACTAATGTTATCATGATTTCTTTGCACTTCTGTCATTATTGTTAATTTGGAAAGTTTCGATCCTGTTCTCCAATCTAAACCGCAGGTTCAAAGATTCCTGTTGGAAATAAGATGCTTCTACTCTCTGTCCCACTCTTCGATAGTGTTTTTTCTGGCTTTGCAGTCGAGTACAAAAATGCTGGAAGTAATTTTACTCTACAGGCTTTACTTTTGTTCCACCATCTGCCACAGCGTAAGAACCGTGAACACTGAAATGCTGTGTTTCAGAAGCCAGAACAGTTGTCTCTTTGTTGCAAGGTTATCCGTCTGATTTCCAGTGTAAATCTAATCTGGGGACAATGTCAGGAGGGACATTCAAGCTCAGTTTCAATGGCCTGTCTCACATCACACCTCCATCACCAATCTTCCTAAATTATAATGTGAAACATTGTTTACATCCACTGCAATGTGGCATCGCTTTCTGGCAGATCTGGTAGATTCTACTCTACCGTCTGAAGTAAAGCCTCTGGGATTTTTCTCTGTTGTATTGGACCAAGAGAGCCTGGTTTATGTCAGGCCCATCTTTGGTACTGTCCAATTACTGAGGCTTTTGTTTTGCTACTATCTTTGTTGAATGAGAGAGGCAATCCACAACTAAATTCAGAGATTTACTAGGACATGACAGCAGAGCAGTCTTTATTTAGTTCACTCAATGTTTGCATAAAACCTCTGAAATCACAAACCCTGACTGGTGGTCTGAAGATCTTTTTTGTGTTACTGGCCCGATTATATTTAGCTGCTTACAAGTCATACAGGCCACAACGTTGGTGGAAAAGTTGTTATTTTGGAAATAACTCTACGCGTTAGCCTTTTTTGAAATGAATGAGGTATTTAAAGCTGAAGTCAGAGGAGGCACAGAGGTATATTAAGTTGTTTAAAAGGAAACTAGATTTTCTTTGAAAGTAGCTCAACTTTATTCAGACTGCAGCAACAGAGAGCAAGACTTTAGCAGGTGTTGGTCATTCCTTGATATTGCTGCAGGTTTGGTAAGTCCATACACACATTGCTTCATCTGGTATGAAAAAAAGCCACTGAATGTCAATTCAAATATGTTTCCAGAATGTTTTATTGAACTGTCAAAGCAACAAAGTGAAAAGGCTCATTAAGCTCTTCTAGTAGATGTAGGGTTAGGCATGTAGGTTTAGAGTTAATCTATAGAAATTAATGAAAAATGTATGGAAGTCAATGCAAAGTTCCTGTGAAAATAGAAAGACAGACAAGGTATGTGTGTGTGTGTGTGTGTGTGTGTGTGTGTGTGTGTGTGTGTGTGTGTGTGTGTGTGTGTGTGTGTGTGTGTGTGTGCGTGTGTGTGTGTGTAATCAACTACCTGAACTTTGGCTTTCTGGGATCCAGGAACAATAAATGGCAACAAGTCTGTCTCAGTGTGAGACTTGGGGAGAAGGTATGGGTAGAAGTTATCCTTGTACTTGACCTTGAAGATCTGAAGAACAGTTGAATGCATGGATTCAAAATCAGAGAAGAATTACACAGTAAAGTTTACTAAGAAAATTACTTTTGCTCTTTTTATCTAAAGATAAAAACATACTTTCACAGTGAAAGCCCAGTCATAGCATGTTCATAAAACTCAAAACGTTAATAAAATAAGCATTAAAACTTTACCTTCGTAAAGTTCCAGCGCTGGATGAAGTGCCTGGCAACGTCCCTGGCAGCTTTGCCATGCATAGCTGTAGCCAGATCACGCCAAGGCATGCGAGGAACTGTAGTGCGGTCAATGTTGTCTGAAAGAAAAATAAGATAAAAATGGTATTAGTGTCATCCTCTAGCTCAAATGCACTTTGTATTTTTAGACTGGACTTAATTTTTGAACTGTCATGATGACGCCGGTATCATCATGGTCTGACATGCAACTGGTTTGGGTCTGAGAGTTAGAGCAGCAGAATGCGACTTTTATTTAAAAAACAAAAAGTGTTTTACATATTTGTTCACTTTTACATCCTAAATCTTCCTGCAAAATATCAATAAGGTCTAGTTTGATGGGTTGATAATACGAAACAAAATAAGACACACAGAAGAAAAAGCAAATATTTCTCTAAGTAATCAGTTGATAGAAATAAATTGATAATGGATCTGGGTTAAATAAAGTGTGTCATGATGATGTCCGCTATGCAAAACTGAATTAATTGCCAAACAGCCTCAACATGTTAGATTGCACCTTGTTTACATCTTCATCATTATTGTGATTCGTCACAGCTGCTTGCCATGCTGGTCGTTTTACTAAGCCACCTATTTGATTTTAATGTGGACACTCACTTAAAAGGGTGTCTGCAATTTAATTTCTTTTTTACCATTATTAATTTATTTTTCAGTTGAAATATACAGAATCTGCCACATTAACAAATGTTTCTTGTTCTTACATCACATTGGATAAACTTTTTTGGATCCATCCTTCCATATATACTGGAAGAGGTTCATAGTACCTTCAAATGGCCTGTCCAGGAGGGTCCAGTCTTTCTTGATGAAGTTGCTGTAGTCTTTGCCAAGCCACAGTTTAGTGTTACCAGCCAGATTAGTTGGATCCTGTTTTGTTTGGTTATTTGCGTTCTGGCCACCAGCCACACCATTGTCCTGTTTAACAGAGTCACTATTTTAGGACTCTGGCTACACACTGATGCACAAATTACAGTAAAAAAAATAAATAAATAAAAATACACTGCACACCAATTAACAACCCCGATAGGGCACATCCTTACAGTTGCATCTTTGTTTGGATGTTCCCCCGAACCTCCGTTTAACATCTCTGCCTGGCCCAGGTCGGCCAGTCGATACTCTCTGTCATCCCATCTCCCAAACGCCAGGTCAAGTCCCCCAACAAACGCCACCGTCTGGTCAATGGCAACCATCTTCTCATGGTGAGCCCACAAGACCACCGCAGATGAAACGTGGTCTGGATGTCGCATCACCTGATGGGTTACAGGTGACCTAACTGTTAGTCGAGCACAACAAACAAATGCAACTCTGCAAAGCAGTTTAACCCCAGAAGATCACAGACCTTGATGTTTGGGTGCATGTTCATCAGAGTCCGTTTGCTGTAGTCGCTATTGATGCCAAGTGCCATCTCCACCTCCTTGTAAAGCAGGACACAAATCTTGACTCCTCCTTCCTACAGATAAACAAAGCAATATGGTTTGGAAACAAAAACAACTGAGTTTAAAATTGAAAAAAAAAAAAAGAAATTTAGTGTTTCATTAGAGGAGAACGAATCCCTACTGCTTTCCGCTTTAGTATCTCATCCAGTCTCCAGTAGTTATCAGTGGCAGGTCTCTTTAGGAAAATTTCCGGGCTCAGCCTGATAGAGATTAAAATAACAAAAAAAATCATTCTGCAAGTTAATGACCTTGGGAATGTAACTTTTATGATATAGTGCCTTACAAAAGCACTTTCGACTTTTCTTCTTTTTGTCATGTGACAACTAAAAACCTTAAGATATTCCACTGCAAATTTTTAAGTGGAAAACCACATGAGGTTCTGCTTAACTGCAAAGTACAAGAAGGGATTCTGTTGATGTTTTGGCAACAGGGTAGCCATAACATCAGCAGATTCTCCAGTCCTTCTGCTGGCTCAACAGGAAGTAACAGCTTCAAAATAAAAAGTTGTGATGCTAAACTGTAGCTATAAGTATCTAGGGGTGTGTTGGCACCAGTGTTTCGTATCCAAAGACCTTTCTCTGTTGATATTCAACATTTCAGAACCTTACTCATGCACATAAAGTTTCAGCTGTTGTCACAGATTTAGAAATAAATCTAGGATTTTAATCTAAACCACCTAAGGAAGGTGAAATTCTGCACCAGGCTCAAGTCTTTAATAGCCTCTAGGAGGTTTTGTCTCTGAATTGGCTTGTTTTCAGCTCCACTCATCATTCCATCAACACATTCCCTGTTCCTGCCACTTCCGTGTTTCACCCGAGAGAGAGTTTGTTTAGAGTGTAAGTTTTATTCTTATATGACTGAAGAACCTTCTTCCATTTGTCACTACATGGCAAGTGGCAAACTGCCAGCAGAACCTCTAATGGTTTTCTTTCAGCAATAAGTTTCGTCTCTGAACTCTATCACAAAATGTTTGATTTATGGCAAAACTAATAGATGTCTTGCCAACAATTTTCTTCCACCTGAGTTGTAAATATTTGCACCTCCTAAATTTATTCTGCCCTTGCAGGCATTTCAGATGGATGGTTATCATAGGTCACATGGGTGCCTCTTTAAATAATACTCTCCTTGCCTGGTCTGTCAGCTTAGGGCGGAGGTGTCAATAAATTAGGAGCTGCGCCATATTTTGTTTATTCTTATTTTCTAATTTTTCTGATGACAGATGCTTAACCTTCTTTTTCATGCTGCTTTTTTATGTTTTGCTGGGGCTGCACACACTCATACCAAAGGGCAATTTGTCCAAATCAATACCTTAACAGTGGGAAAATATCAACAGGGACGACATGCAGAAAGAGCCCTGGTCAAGACTTTGTTTTCTAACCAGCAATGTAATTAACTTTACTTATGGTTATCAAAGTATAGAGAGAAGATTTTTGCCTTAACACAAAATATGGAAGAAAAAAAAAAGCATCTATCACTTTCTGTCCACTTCACAGCTATGTACTATGTTGGGTTGGTCCACAACACCAAATCCCAGTAAAACAAAAGAAAGTCTGTGGTTTTAGAAATGGCACAGGTTGATGGAGAAGATAAATCTGTTTATTCTCTTACCACCAATCTGTGATGAAAATTTCCTGCTTCGCTTGTTCAAGGGCATCAGCCAGGTCTGCAAAGTAATCTTTCCCGTTCACATACCTGAAATGAAATCCAGTGAACTATAATAAATAACTGAAAGGAACGACTGAAGTTGACTGTGAGAGTTAGAGTCATGTGTGGATCAGAGATCTGACCATTTAGTAAGAGTGTCTTCTCGTGGTGGAGCAAAGCCTTGGAAACGGTGGACTTTCAGAAAGTCACAAGAGTGAGCCAGCTGGTTGATTTCATGAGTCCACCACTGGCTTTGTCTGTAGCTTCTGCACTTAATGATCAAATCCCTGGTTAAAAAAACAGAAGTGAAGTAAAATGAGCAAAAAAATGAGATCTAGACATAATAAATAATAATAATAATAATAATTTAAAAAAAAAAAAGAAAAGCACACACACCGTGTGAAGTTCTTAATGCAGACTCCATATTCTGTTCCAGTCTCGGCACGACCCACTTTCACCTCAAACTCAGGGTCAAAAAGCAGCACAAAGTTGATTTCATTGTTGTCTCGGCTCATGTACAAAAGGAAGGAGTCTTTGACCACCAGCCAACGATGCGACCAGCGAAAACACACCCGATGGTGGCCGATGCAGTTCAGACCCAGAACACGATGACCACCCGACCTCTTAATGATCGGTCCCTCCCTGAAACAAACCCAAACGCACATCACAATAAGCCTTTATCGTCCAGTCGTCTCTCTAAGTGTCTCTGTTTCATTCAAACATCTTCTTTACTTACAGGCCTTTTGGCCCCAGTTCAGTGACAAAGGAGAGGGGACTGACAGAGAGGAATTCAAGCTGAAAAAGACAAAAGGAATGTAATCATGGAATTTGACTCTAGACTGTGTGACATCCACTGAATACATCAGAAAAAAAGATGCTTTGGCACAGCATTGAGGCGAAAGATAAAGTCTAATCGAGCCGATAAAACTTAAGAAAAAAGATGTTTTGGAAATTTACCATGCTGTGGTCATTTCTACAGAATCCATTCTCCAGCAGATTGTTCAGGTACTCTTCTAGGTATTTCTGCGTTAAAAAGGGAGGTAGTTAAGTACCAGTTGACATTTGATCAGATCATTTCCCCCCAACAATATTTTTTTGTAAGAATGCATGAGAACGACATCACCTTGCAATACATAGCCAATTTGAATCTTTTTTTTTATTTTGTCATGTTGCAACCACCAACCTGAATAAGTTATATTTAAATTTTATTTTAGAACGACACACAATTCTTCAGTGAAAAGAAAAGGAAGCAGTTTTTATTTTTTTGATTCAGAACTTTCTTAAAAATGAAATCCACTTGTCTTCATAATCCACTTTATCAAAACAGTGTCAACTTGTGTGTCATCTAATCTCAACATAAATTCAATAAATATCTGTCTTTCAGCTAAAAACCCAGAATATAAGTAAAATTTTGGTTAATTTAACTTTAATTTTAGAGATGTGACGTTCATGAATGATCCAATTACTTTGAACAGCACTTAATGATGAACGACCGGACTGGAGTAACGAGAGCTGTTGTTTGTTTTGCTTTAGTTTTTTTGTTTTAAAGTTGGCTTGCTTACAATCCTCTGCACACACTGCAGTAGTTCTTGTTATTCTATTTTATTTAAAATATACTTATTTAATCAGCACATAAATAAAACAGAAGGAAGTGCTGGATGTATGAATATTGTTATTGCTCACTGTTTGTTTTTTCATCACTAAAGAATAGTTTGAAGGTATTTATTAAGCCTTGTTTGCAGAATCGTGTAAGTTTTGCAGCTCCAGAACAACGGTCTTTGGATGGAACAAAGGAAAAAAAGACTTACTGACCTCTGGTCTATATAATCCCTACAAAAATACTGAAGCTTGTGGCTGTAACATGTGACTAAAAGAATCTTTTTTCTAGTTTTTTTTTTTTTTTTGCAAGGGACTAAAGTAAAATCCAGAAGCCTTTAGAGGATCCTGAATCCTGGATACCGTTTTGCTTGATGCTCCTCTGGCGCGTTCTGTCCCCTGTAGGTTGGGCATTTCCTCTGACATTATCCTCAGCTGCTCCCTTTCCTTCTCGTGTCTTTGAAAAAAAATTGAGTTTGAATATTCAAAGTAATCTGTGCTTGAGAGATCCAATATTAAAATCTCAAAGCAGTACATCACTCAGATTTCAAACACACGCCCCCCTGAGTAAGAGGCTGATTTGCATGTCAGTCGAGACACCGACCTTCTAGTGGGCATAAAGTGAAGCATCATCTTGTGTTTGTAAAGGTCTCTGTTAAGCTCCTGAAAGTGCTTGTACTTCCGCTTTACTACCCAGTGAAAGGGTCCATGAGTTAACGTCACCGTGTACAGGTTTCGTACACGCACCTGAGGGCAGAGCATTCAAATTATGTAAAACAGATTAATTAGCCAGAAAATAACAAACATTAGATACCAAAGAAGGGACCAAACAAGAGAGATCATTTCACATTTAAAGTAAGGTTTGTATCCATGAAAAATATACATTTATATTAAATTATTTAGCTTTTCTGATGTGCATTTTCATAAGAGCTTGCACTGTTAGCTACTGTTTACACTTCAACATGTAAATAAAACATATTCATGCAATGCATAAATTTCTCATAGTGAAATCATATGCATTTATTTAACACAACATGTCTTATGGAGCTTAGGAAAAAAAACTTTCAAGCGACTGAATCAACAATAAATTTGTGTTAGCAAAACATTTTTAAGCCAAATCTGTCTAACAGCTAAAGCTTGGCTAAAGTCAAAACATTAACATTAGAGTGTTTTCCAACACAGCCACAAATCAACAACAGAATGCCTCAAAAAGTACCGAATACACTGAAATGGTTAAAGTTCAAACCCCTACAGTATAAGAGGGCAAAATACTTATGCAGAAAGTAAGGTTTGCATTACTTCAATAAACTGACTGATATGACAATGAGGGAAAGTATCATCCTGAAAACTTCTAGTTACTGGTGCAACTTTGTTTTATACAAAACTTTTTCATTTTAGATACATAATTTCTTAAAAATCATATGCTGTCAACATTCAACATTGAACACAACATTCAAAAGACATTTTTTTATCTCAAGGTCTTCTCTACACCAGGTTTCTATCATCTTATGTATGAGTCTGATGTTAAAAATAAATGTGAAGCTTCCTTTCTGTTCGTGTTGGATTTTACCAAAGAAAATATTTATTAGCTGGATACACACACAAAAAAAAGCTAATATATTTACCTTTGATCGATTAGTGTGTTTCTCTGTGTTGTTCACTTTGCATGTAATAGGAGTATCACGCAATAAGTAAGGTAGATCCATTTCTTTAATTTCAGTCAGACGATGAATTATTGTAAAAGGTCGGCCCTCTGGAATACAGATAATTGGAAGAAAAATGTTACTAAAAGGGTTGCCGTCAAGCAACAAGCCAGTTTTTACATTCAATCTTTTTTCAGGATTATTTTTACTTACCGGTGTTTTTTAGGAGGCTGTCTAGTTGATCTAGTTTCAGGTCATAGCGGTCGCGCGAGAAGCGCCTCTTGTTGAGGCGCGGTGCAGCTGAGCTCACAGCTGCAGGCTCGATCTCATCGTCTGGACTGGCCATGGCGCGATCGTAGAAAGATCAAGCTACCCTTCGAGAAAGAAAATAAATATTATCCAATTTGACATCACAAATTGAAAAGCAAGACCCAAACAAGATCAGACTCTTTGTGCTGCTTAAATCTTGGAGGTCAAAGTGTCTCGTATTAAATACAGCAAATTTGTAATAAAATAAATGTCAGTTTTGATCAAAAGAATAAAAATAGTCATAGTAAAGTTGTGCAAAAAGTTGAAACGTAACCACGATTGTTGCCTGAGGGAGAACAGAAACAGAGAACAGTTTTTCAAGTTATATGGAAAGAATAACACAGTGCAGCCCCTCCCAAACCTGTTGCAGACATCGTTTTTATTCATTTTACCATTATTAGCAATGCTGCTAGAGTATTGAATTTTCACCACCATCACTATTGTTCTCATTAATATTAGTCATCATAAAACAGTTTACATCAATTTTACTTCTGTATTATAAAAAATAAAATTATTATTATTATAATTAGATGACTGTTATGACTAATTATGACTGTTAGTCATAATTAGATGACTATCATAATAACTGATGATAGTTATTACTATCATCAGTAATAACTGGTATTATTACTGATGATAGTATATAATAAATATTACTGATATTGGTTTTATTTTTGTTTTCCTTTATTATTATGCATTATGAGCAGGAGGCTTTTTTGTCTCCTTTAAAATGCTCCTTTCTTGAAGCCATTATCAACAGACATCTTGTCTTTTTGAACGACATGTTCTCTTTATCTTTCTCTACAGAGTTTTAAAAAACAACGGGATGACCGTGCTGTGTAATGTTTGCACTCATCAGGCCAAAGAAGTCGTATTTTCCCAAAAACTGATGAAATAAAATGAAAAACAAAGATTGTATTTGCTGTTTTCAGGCAGTAAATTATGCTACTGCCATGATAAAAAACAAAACAAAACACAGTTTTCACTCTCAGATATTGTGAGGTCCTTAAGATGGCAATTTCTGAGGCCTGGCTCATCTCACAATTTGGAGGCTTCGCTAGCTGTTTCTGTTCTCCCTCAGGCAACAATCAGACCCCTACCACAAGATTTCCAAGCAAGAACAGAATTAACACTTTCTGTTACCAAACAAGATACGACACAGCCGAGCGACGCAGTGGCAATGTCTGAATAATTGGGTTAATTATCTGCAAACAGCATCACAAACCGCATGTAACCAGGGAGGAAGGAGACAAGCAATAAGAATAAGTAAAAATAACTCAGGAAAAACAAAACAAATCTGAATCATGACACCTGAAATGGGAGGGACTTAAATTTTGAAAGCCAAAAAAACGTGAAGATCTTCGTACGTCTACCTAGTGAGCAACAATACGACATCTGAGACACGAAGGACGCGGCTACCAGGAAGAAAATAAGGGAGTGTGTGGGGCCTTGTATGTGGTATGTGGGTAGATGTCTTTGAATGGCTGTTTCCTGGGAAACAGGGCAACTGGAAGGGCGTGTGTGTGTGTGTGTGTGTGTATTCGAGACAATAAAAGAGGTACTGAGAATTGCGGTTGAGATGCAGCAGAACCACATCTGCAGCAAATCCAAACACTTATCCAGGAAATGTGTGATATTTAACCTTGTTTCCATGCGAAACGAGGTTAAATATTACACACGACAGAAAACAAACACACAAGAGGCTGGATGGCAGACAGGAAGTGACAGTGGGAACACCATCTGCGATTGTGTGAAGCGTTTTCAAGATCTGAAGAGCTACAACATGAACAGATCTGATTTTTTTTTATTTTTTATAAATGATCACTTCCACTCTTGTGTAAGATAATCACAAGACTCTCATGTCACCCGTCTGATGTAATCCAATGTTTCACAGATGGTACAGTGCTTGAAAAAAGCTGCATGTTTGATTAGAATTTGATTTCCAATTATATATTGAATGAAAAAGAAAACGAAAAGATTTTGAGGTTTTAATGATCTATCAACCAGAAGGAAATATCTCACTAGCTTCTTTCAAACTAAATGTAAAATGTAATAAACATGTAATAAAAATGTCATTATTTTTAAGCACAGCATAGCTAACGTATAGGTTAAGCATTTGACTTAACTTATAGGTGGTCAACGGTAAATTGCAGAGCATTTTTGTAATTTTCCAGTTTCTTCAGAGGTATCATGGACCTCTTGGCTGCTTTTCTGATGAATGCGGTGCATTAATCTCTTTACTGGACAACCACGATATGGGAGGTTTCCACTTGTGCCAACTCTGAATAATGATGTTTGTTCACTAATGACCACACAAATTGTATTTTATTTACTGATCTGACAATACAGATGGAAGAATACATGCCACACTTTTAAGATTTCTGATAGTAAATCGTTTTACTAAAATACATATTCTTTTCATCTACCACTATATGGTTTTTACTGCTCTGTGCTTGTTGAGCACATTAAATATTGATGGAAAAACCATAAAGGTTTGTGATAATATATGGAAAAGTTGTGTTGTCTTCTGGTAAAAAATATTATGTTTTTGGTCAAGAAAGTTGACAATAAACATGATTATTTATTGTTAATAGTGGCCTTCTTTTGAGACTACACACTAAAATAGCGGAGGAGAGATTCTACAATTCTTGGACCAAATCATTTGCATTCATTGCCAATGCAAAATAATTACTTGAGTATTTGCTCTGAGCGAGAGTTAGGTTAGGGTAGGGTTGATCCAATATGGCTCTTTCAACATTTTGGGTTGCTGACCCCTAGTCTAGAGGGAATTTCACAGGCTAAGCCACAGACTGCCGCATCTGATTGTTCTGCATGCTCGTTGAAATATTGTTCTCTATAACATCAGAAAAGATAACCTCGCTCATTCAGATATTGCACTTGGAAGCTGAAAAACGAAGCAACACGCTGACGTTATAAGTCTGACCTTCCTGACTCACCAAAAAAAGAAAATCTGGTTTCTACCACTAAGGTGTCGCAACATAAAAACTGGGTGTGGTCACAGGTGAAATTGAAAACACAGGACTCAAGACTCAACCTGGTTTCTCAGCTTGATGGTTCATTCAAGCTGAGAAATTTAAATAAAACTTTAAATGCATGTGAGATTACATTTTGTTGCATGTTTCAAACATTTTAAACACATATCTATATTATGATGAAATATTTTAAGGGAATGATGGCAGATCTGTACTTTTAAGCCTGGACTTTTCTATCAATCAATTGAGGAAAATTAAATATGCCACCTAGTGGGAAGGATAATTAGCATTTCTCATAAATTCCTTCATGACTAAAACAACAGGAAACAGTTTTGAATACACTTTGCCATTTTTTTTTATAACTTGTGTCACTGTAACTTTAAAACATCACAAAAGCACCTAGGGGAGTAAAAACCCTTTTCGTTTCTGACAAGAAGTGACTGGAAGTGATTGAATTTGGTTTTCAGTTTAGGAATCCCTCAGAGAGTTTTGCATATATGTATAAATATATCAATCCGCTTGATCCGTTCACATTAGTAGAATTAGAATTAAATTAGCAGGGAGCGATTTAGACGTTCAAGTCCAGGTTTTCTGGCACAGAAAGGATGTGATACAACTTTCTCTCTTCTCCACCCATCCCTCCGAGTCCGCCATAAACTTCACATCCGTCTACAAAACGCCACGGCTTTCAGCAGACCAGCACTGCATTCTGAAAACTGTTTTTGCTGCCATACCCCAGGGTGTAACAAATGTGCTGTTGGACCCGCCGCCACGTCACTGCGACGACGTAACGAAGCGAAATACGCCGGATGCCTAAAAATATACTTACTCGTGTTTAATTACAGCCGCAGCCCATGCAGTCCACGTCCACGCTGCGTTCACACCATTATTGCATCGTTTTCCAACCAGTGTGAAAATGTCACCCTGTGCTTGAGGTGATGCCCTCGTTTAGTCCCTCCCACCGCCGAACATGGGACAGCATAGAGGGCTGGGAATGTGATGAGAGCCCTGTGTGTAAATCTTTAATCAGCTGGTTTAGGATGGGCTTTTCTGCTGCTTCACTGAAACAAAACTAAAGATGTGGGAGACTCGGGATGTTTGGCATTTTTTGTGCGCAGAAAGGAAAAATGAACGCGGGAATTTCACTTTCCTTCCGTGACAATATAACACTCATGTAGTTCAGAGAGCAAGTCCAGGCTCGCCCGCAAACATGAAAAACACATGAAAAAAGAATGTGTGGCGGTGCACATACTAGTACAACAACGTCATGCAAAAGAATACGTGACTTCCGGTACGGGCTCTTTCAAAATTAAGCTCAAAAATACAGATGTTTTTCTTTTTTTTCCTTCACAATGATTCAACTGGAGTTCAGAACAAACGGCATATCAAGGCAAATATCATGCAAAATTACTTAATCAGATCAGATCAATCCGATTACAGAGACAGATTCAAAGAACAAATAATTTATCCAAATCAAAGAAATCAAAATTTCTTTGTTTTCACAAGTTGTCATTAACCAGGAAATCATGATCTGACAAACATTTGTTATAAAAGTATTACTGATTACACTTTAAAAAATATGTGGCTTTATGTTATTAAATTTAATAATTTCTCTTTAAAATCTTAGCATCCAGATTATCTATGTGTGTCATAAATTAGCATATATAGTCATTTTAGCTACGTTCTGTCAGTTCAAAATGTATTTTGATGAGGTTTTGCTTATAAGCTAAACATGTCATTTTTTTTGGGGGGGGGGGGGGAAATTGAAAGTAAATTCTGAAAATTTTTGACAATACAGAAAGATAATGTTGATTAGCAGCAGCTAAGGTCAACTTTAGCTAGAAAAGGTGCAAAACAAATATTTGGGGTTAGAATGGGTTTACATTTTACTGTCTAAACCTCCTATGTAAACTGATTTCTCCTTATCACAAGGTAAAGTGGGGACAGATGGATGAGAAATGATATTTGGCTATATATATACCTTTATGTGAGCTGAAGGATATCACTTTGGCTACCACTATTACCTTGCAGCAAGAATGTCCGCAGTTCAAGTTGCAGCCAAGTTTGTCTGCATGGAATTTGCATGAGTTCCTAGTGCATGTTTGGGTTCTTTCCATGTGCTCCGACTTTTTCCCAAAGTCCAAAAAAATGACTATTTTAGTCACTCAAAGATGAGTGTGTGTGTAGTTTATTGCTTGTGTTGCCCTGTGATGAACTGGGAATGTGTCCAAGCTGTAACCCAGTCCTTGCTGGAGTGATCACTGGAGATAGGCTGCCCCCTTGTGACCCTGCAAGGGTAAGATGATATAGATGTTGGGTAGATGGATGTATCTTTATGTTATATGTCAATAGTTAAAGAAAAAACTTCTGGTTGACACGATGGGAATGTCAAAAGAAATCCCCCAAAACAAAAGGCAGAGACTTGTGGAGCTGCTCAAGTCTGATTCCTGCTTGGTAACAATTTTCAGACGCATTGTTTAAAAGACAATTCCACTGACCAATAAATACATTTTTGACCGAGACTTCCTCTCAGTAGTGTGTCATTTTTCCTGTTTCTATTTATCTTAATGTAGTACAATTTCTCGCCACAAGATGGCGTTTTATCCCATTAAAGTTTTAACAACAAGGCTCTGACTGGAAAGTAAAAAAGTGCAAAAAATAGGTTAGTACTTTGAATCAAAACACTTTATTTTGGAAAAAAATATTAAATACACAATTACAAATAATAATACAAAACCCAAATCTGGGAATTGCTACAGAATCTCTGGTTCAAGCACACAAATGCTGCAACAGATATGAATAAAACAAGCCTTGATGTGCTTTATTTGATGTGTATATCAACAATAAAAGTTACTTTACTTAGTTCAGTGTTACACATAAAAATGTTGACAAAAAATGACCAATAAACACATAAAATCATTATTTAATCCATCTGCCCTACACAAGGTAATTAAAACAAGAAGGCAAATAAGTGTTTAATTCTGGTTGCTCTGGGTTTTCTTAAGACAGTGAACAATTAGGTAACGTTTGCTCCTCACACATAAACAAAGCAGCTAAACCTCAGAGGGAGTCTCCTTTTACCGACGTCTTTCCTCCAGTAAAATTAAATTTGCTTAGTCGAAAGCTTTAGACTTTTCTCCTGAAAAGCCTGAAGCCTAAACTTTCTCAGTTTCGAAATGTCACGTCTTTCTCATAGACTCAAAAGTAATAAATAAAACACAAACCATATTTTGAAGGATTTTCCTGAGCATTCTTATGATTTAGAACTGAATCACCAAAAGAACATGCCAAAATGTAAATGTAAATTAAACCCTCAGCTGCTTTGCAGGTGATCAGTGTGACTTTCGACTCAGATCTATCCAACCTGAAACTAACCCTGAAACTAGCTCCGACTTCACGAGCTGTGCTGCTAACTTAGCAGGAGGAAAAGTCAACCTTGTAAATAAATGCTCAAAGAGCAGCAATAGTTGTTTTTTTTTAAGAAACTGGAGCATATTTCTTGTTCTCTCCAGGAAATGGGAAGTCTGGAGCTAGGTTGAAGTGCCCAGTAAGGAAGATCCCCACAGTGCCAACAGTGAAGAGGAAAATGGCAGCCCAGAAACACACCTTATCGATCATCTTTCCTATCAGAACCCAGCTTTCAATTTCCTGGGAATAGAATAGAATAAAAACAGTATTTATTGTCCCAGAAGGGAAATTCAAGTGTAACAGCATTACACAGCAACAGCCTTAATGGGCTGTTGCTGTGTAATGCTGTTGCTTTCTTTAATGCACTAACTCACAGTAGGTCAAAACTGTGACATTGTAAAGCAGAAGGAAAAAGGAATTTTGTTTTAAAAAGTTTCTAGAAAACATAAGTATTTACATTCAGCCTCCTTTACTTTGATACCCATGAATAAAATCCAATCCACGGTTAGTAAATAGAGTTCTCCTTTCTGAGAGTTTGTTAAAGAAAACAATTGAGAAAACAAACATAATGAAGACCAAGAAACACAGCAGAAAGGTTAGATATTTCTGCTACTACAGTTAAGATAAAATGAGTTTGAACCAGTTGGTTTCATCTGTCTGTTGAAACCAGAAAATTCCAGTAGGATATATTATTGAAGGATATGAGAATATAACTTAAGAAGTAAATATACTTTTGGAAGGCACATCGTATTTGCTTAAAACAGGACAAAATTAATCTGCAAACTTAACATGCAATACTCACAGATCCAATGTCATTCTGCTGTCTTTTGCTCTCAGCAATGAAGTTGCAGGCGTCCACACACTGCTTAATCTCAGGTGCCGCCTGCGCTAAACTCTTGTACAAGTTTGCGGTGCTGCTGACATCTATATTATTTACTACAAAGATTGAGAGAATAACAGTTAGAAGCAGAATAACTCCACTAATCGAAGCAAATAATACTTTGAGGTCAACAGCGTCAACGCAGGAGGAGGGATTCTTCTAACTGGAGTATGTGGCAAACTTTATGAAAATTTATCGAATGAAAATCACTCTCACCAATTGAACGAGTGAGACCATGCCTCTCTCTTTGTTTGTCGAACATCATTTCACTCCGAGGTTGTTTCAGCACATATTCCTCTGCTCTCTGCATCAGGCCGAAGGAGCTGCGCCGCCTCTCCTTCAGCCCGTTCATCTCTGCTGTCGCCTCACTGTCGTCCACCAGCGGGGACATGCCTAAGAAACGAGGCACCATTTCCAAGAACAGCTGCAGGAGACAATTTGGACAATCTTTGTTAGCTCACAAAAAACTATGCCTGTTTTTCAAAACGTGTCATTTCCCGCGGTGGGCTTACGTGCTTGACAGTGTGGGACATGATGTGAGTGTTGGGGCTGCGGAGAGAGTAGTTCAGCACCACAATCTGATTGGTTGCAATGAGAGTTGTGACACTCATGACAAAAATGAGGTACCTGAGAAGGACATTAGAGATGTCTGTGTTGGGTTAAAGTGTAAAACGTAACCAGCAGGGGTCACGAGAGACTACAGATGACTCACTTTCCAATCAGAGGGACAGAGAGCGATGTCTCAGGGACCTTTTGAGCAATCAGAAACAGGAAGACAGTCTGAGCCAGCAGCACAGAAATGGAGACAGTCAGTTTTTGTCCTCCAGCTGGAAGAAAATGGGGAAAAAAAAAAACATCTAAAAATATAATCATTGCGCAATAATAGCAATGACATAGAGAGAGCAACAGCATTTTATTATTTTTCTGTCAAATTAATATGGAGGACATCAAAACTCACAAACTTTTAATTAATATAATATAATACTATATAATCAGCCACTCCAGCCAAGAAAAGAAGATAATATAGAATAACTTTTGTGTCACTCAATTTAGGCATCATGAGATTAGCATCAAACATAACACAATCTCCGTATTTACAACATTAAGCCAAACTCCCCTTTGTGTCCACGTCTATCAAAACAACGAAAAACTAATTTAGAGGGAAACTAAATTAGATGGATGAGTTCTATTTTTGATATGATTCTCATACGCCCCCTTTCTAATGCTGCCCTGGACAACTACCCATACAACCCACCAATTTTCTGTTCTTTTTTTGTTTTTAAGGGCTGTCAATAATAGCAATTAGCACTGGCCTTGAGCAGGAAGGAAGTAGGCCAGTACGACCAGCGAGGAGATGAGAGAGCAGGGCAGGATGATGTTGATGATATAGAACAGGGGCTTCCTCTGAATGACCAGGTTGAACACGATCTCCTGATACTCCAGGTCGTCGGGGGAATACCTCGAGTTGATCATCTTCCTGGCAGGTCGGTGGACGATGGCCCACTCACCGTTCTCTGTTATGGGGACACATAAACAGTCGGGGTGAACCTGCAGAGCAGTTTGAATAGTAGGGTAGCGACAGAATGGATTTTGTGTACCTGTGAAAGCAGCTGGGTCAATAATCACCCATTCAAATATTTCATCTTCTTCAGTAGCTAAGATCAAGTCCAGTTCATTGTAACTGTACGTTTGGGATCTTGTTTGGATTTTTGACAAGAGAAAAGAGAAGAAAGACAATTATAACGCAGCATGAGGCCTGCATGCTGTGTTTTATTTTAGTTGATCTTTTACCTGAATACCAGTGTGCAGTTTTGATAGTCAAATGGGAAGTAAGTAATTTCAATTGCACAGGTGCTACGATAGATAGCAGGAGGCAACCAGTACATCCACCCATTACTGCTAATCAGGACGTTTGCGTAGTAAGCCACGTCAAACTGGCCATCAATGCTGCACAAGAAGAAGATAAATTAGAAACAATGCTGACGTGAGGCTGCATTCTTGCTCTGTAGCAGGAAAAGATATGCAGTATTTGACACATTTTTGTGAAGCCCTCACTTGTTCTCAAGGACTATGTCAGGAAGCCAAACCGTGTTGTATGGGACCCGGATAACTTGAATGCCGTGATAATTGCTCTCATTCCAGGCAAGGCGATAATCAGACCATTGCTGTTGATGACATTTGAGAGAAAGGTCACCAATGACGTTAAAATACAGACGTGGCTGGAGTCAAACAAGAAAAAAAAAGAAAAAGACATCTGGCTTCCGGTAACTCAAACTACAAATGAAAAGAGAGTAAACTTACAATTTCAATCCATACATTGGTTGTTAGAGTCTCTTCCTTTTCATTCTGAAAATTTGGGGGAGAAGCAGAAAAAGAAAAGCATTGAACATCTTTTAAATAGAACCAATACTGTGCTAAGAGGTAAATCTTGTAAAACTATTTGTTTTCACAGTTTGTTATGTCTTAGCCTGATTTTGGACCGACACAAAGCAGTGAACACTGGAAAGACACACTGAAGTTTTTCTCTCTTTGTGGTTTCGATTGCTGTGAAGTCAAATGGTTTCTAACAGACGCTACTAAATGTCTAAATTAGATGGAGAGCAACAAATTTTAAACAAATCCTAATAACTTCAACAGAATTTAGGTCTGAGCTTTGACTGGGCAAAAACGTGACCAAACATACTCCAAAAAATGTTCATGAAGCTGTTTGTTCACTGATGTTTTCTAAGAAACTTCACAAGAACAGGAGTATTTGTTGTCCTGCTGAAGCACTTGATTTTATGTGAATATGAAAGCACACTTTTTAGATTTCTTTTACAAAAATATAAGCTTCTCTTTCACATAAAACCTCATTCAAATACACTGAGGTCTGTGGTTGGTCTGTAATTTTTGCAGAGGAGTTTTCTCTTATCTTCTATTTGTGTGTTTTTCTTCTTTTTTTTTTCAACAAATGACAGCTTGCAGCTCTCACCAGTGAGATAAGGTTCGTCAGCGTCAGCTTGATCATAACCTGCACTTTCTCCTTAGGTTCAACTGCTGGACGAATGTTCTTGTTGTAGCTTTTGAACAAGTCGTAGATCAGCTCAGACTCCTCATTACACTCCACTGCAGGGATGAAACACAGGCTGTAAGAGAGACAGCAGGGGAATTTCCTCCAACAATCATGACATTTTCAATAAACATGAAGTCAGTCTGATAAATCTGTTTTATAGATTTAGCCGTATTGAACACCTGCTTTCCAAGTATTTGATGCCACATCCACAAACATATAATTTCTACGATTCTGAGCATCAACCCTAAATCTGCACCTTAAATCAGGCTTGGCTCATAAACACTAGAATTAGTTGTCACGTTTTCCAATAAAAGGTCAAAGTTACACACTACAAAACATGGAATCATGTTCTCCCTTATGAGCCGGCAGCATGGCTGCTCCTGCCAGGCGCAAATATTTAACCTACCCCTGGGACAGTTTGCATAGCTGCCGCTCTGTAATGACAGCGTTGACAGCTGTTTCATTTTTTTTAATCATTAAATACAGATGAGCTTCATGTAATATGCATTCAGAGACAAACATGGTCAAAGTGGGAAAATCTAAGTGCAACAATCTTTGAGCTCCTCTAAATAAAAATAAAAAACAAGTTAAAGGACAGAAATCTGTGAATTTGGTTTGATCTGCAGTAATAGAAATAACATTGCACCGCATATCGTTTGAAACAATGCTGTTGACTTCAGTGCAGGGCTATTTGAGCTGAACAGTATGTACTTATCTTCTAAATACAGCTCACTCAATCAACTCAAGTGCATACGAGGTTTAGTCAGTATTTAATGTCAGCGCTTTGACCTCTCTTCACTTCCTGCAGCTGATACCTAAATCATCGCGAAGATGAGCGTAGAGAAAAGAAATCGTGCAGAGGAAAGCAGAAGGGTGCATCAAAACTTTGACAAACAAAACCTGCAACAGGATCTTTTATACCTTGTGACACGATGGCAGAGAGCGTCTCGTGTCAGAGCAACATGATCGTACAGGTAAATATTACAACATCGCTGTTTCAGCTTTGTAAATAACTGACTTTTTGTGCTGAGCTAATCACTGGCAAATAGCACAAAAAATACATTCGGGTCAATGACAATGTATTAAAATGTATTTACAACACATGGTGCAATTCTCACCAGGTTAAAAAGTGCAAACAAATTCAAACAAACAGAAAAAGGAATTACTCATTCTCATCTCTACCTTCCCTACTCTGGTTTGTCATCCTCATTTAGGAGTATATCTTTAAAAGACTTAAGGAGTTATTTATTATTTCAGTAACGACATATTTAGATGTGTGACATTGCTGCCGTCACCTATGATGTGCAACTTTTTGATCTCAACCAATGTTGTCTAAAATATGTGAAGCATATTTCAGAAAATCCATTCTGAAAACTCTAGTGTGCATGAACAGATGTGGCCTTCCACGTGAAAACCGCTTTCTTCCCAAGTTCTAACAAACATGTCTCATGCAGGAAATACATCCGGAGTGCAATAATGCATTTCTTCAGTTAGTGCTCAGCAAACGACGTCTTTAATACATATTGGTTGGGTCATGCTGAAGTGTAGGGATGCAGAGACAGGACAAATTTCTGGACTCCAGCCTCATGAAGTATTATCAAGAACATTATCAAGAATAGAACAGGTTCGAAAGGGAAGCTGGGTCCAGTAGCACTGACCAGCATACAGAAGCAGCTGGTTTTGATAGAACATCATTAGGCTGCATTTCTGTTTTGTTCTTTATATTTATATGGAATAGAAACAAAGCATGTAAAAGCCTTTCTGTAGACTCCTGGAAGACCAGTAGTTTTTGTTTTTTTAATCTGTATTTAACCAAATGAAATTCACTGAGATCAAGAAATCTTTCACAAGGGCAAGAAGGCAGCAGCACACGCCAGGTAAGACACGACAAGTAAACAGAAATAACAGAAATAGGCATTAGAAATATAGGAATATAGAAATGCCAACAATTTGACAACAAAGAGCAGTAATTTTAAAACAGTGGCAATTTAAGATTTAAAACAGATATCTGTGGTTGGTAAAGGTTTGATAAAGTTAAACTTTTAATTATCTTTAATTATTTTGTGAATGTGATTTTTTAAAGTTTATTTCTAAAACATTAGTTACAGTTTATGAAATCTGTATTATTATCCTTGTGTTTCAGATCATTTTAAATAGGCCTTTAAAATAAAACTTATAATTAATTGCATTAAATAGTAATTCTATGTTAGTTTTCATATATTCCTCAATTAAAGTGAATTCATTTTAGTGATAAGTAAATCCTGATCTGAAAATTATACAGGCATTTTTTGTTGTCTTTAAATGATTGATAAAGAACGTCAGAAAAAAATCCAGTGGATTATGAAACTGTATATTCAGATAGTTTGATTTTTGGTGTTTCTGTTTTTTTTTGTCATGTTAAATAAATAAACAGAAAGAGCAGGCTCAATGATGATTTCTTTAAGAGACAAAATGCAAACCAACTAGAAATAGTTTCCCCTGTTACAGTAATTATATCTTTACCAGTTTTCAGTGTTAAACTGGAGGATTTTCTTCTAAAGAGCAGAATTCATGTTTCCATCAGTTACAACAAATCATCGTCACAATAAAACCACCATGTTGATCAGTCATTATAATTTCCTTTTCAGTTTTGCGTCTGATGTAAAATGACTTTTTTAAAAAGTTTCCCTTTTATCCAGTCAATCCAAATACTTGAAAATAAAAAAAAATGTTTAGCAAATGCAAGTGAAGTATTTTGTCTTTTTTTTTTTTTTTTTTTTGTCAGCATTTGTTTTCTTTTAAGTTTTCCCACGGATACAGTTTTTGTCCGTATTTCTTATTGATAAACTCTGAGCTTAACTGTGAGGTCGGAGATGCTTCAAGTATCATTCTCGGTTCTTCATCCTGGATAAGTTGTAGTATGTAATTCTGATAGGCTGGACACTTCTAGGAAGATTCTCATCCATAATTTCCATTTGTGGCTCTCACTGCAGATTTTAATATGCTTTAATAAATCTTCCAGACTGACAGACTTTAGATTTTTACATGATGTGTTGGTTTCTTTTAGCCTGTTTCATGTTGCCAAAGAAATTCTTTTAATGTTTTTGACAAGACACTTTACATCAGACAATATTTACTTGTGAAAATTAGCCGAGCTTTAAAAACATAATGAGGTTAACGCACAATAAATTCACTATTTAACAAGAAGAGTCAAACACTAGGTAATTATTAACCCTTAACTGAAAGTAGAATTTTAAAACTACTTTTAATAATAATAATAATAATAATAATAATAATAATAATAATAATAATAATAATAATAATTAATTAATAATAATAAAACTGACAATCCTAACATTCCTGTTTGCACAGGGTAAAAAACCACAAAGCAGAATCCAATGAAAAACATCCCTTTGAATCATAATCTACGTTGGGATCCTGTATGTTGGGGCCTTGTTGTGTGTTGCTGTCAGTAGGATCAAAGATCCTGCACAACCACCCCACCACTGGCCCCACGCGCTTTAAATATCTGAATTCAATATCAGGATCGTTCAAAAATAAAGAATAATAACAATCCTTCGTTTTGGTAAAGTTCCCACACATCTGTTACAGGTATCTCTTCCCCTTTTTCATGTTTTTCATTTAAACTGTATAAACAAATTAAGAATTATACTTAAAATAAACCCTTTGGAGATTAAATTCGGTTTTAAAAGCAGAAACCGGTAAAAGTCCTAGTAAGCATAACAAAACCTGCATTCTTACTAAATTCCACCTTATTTTATTTCGTCTTATGGGTTGTAAATGGTTAACATGACTTACTTCTAGACCACAGGACATTTTCTACACATAATGAGTTCCTAAAAGGAAGACCTTTACAGTTGCTCATCCTTGAACGCTGATTGTCTGTCCACATATAGCATCATAACTGCACAGCGTGCCACTCTCTGAAGATCAACCAAAAGTTTGCAAACGCGCCACTTACCCAGGCTCGTTAGAGTCCCCAGAGCAGTCAGAAATACAAAAAATATCCCTAAACAGCGCAGAGCCATTATGTCCCCTGGAGCCCCCTAATGCATTCCACTTGACTATGTTTAAATATAAAGTGTGAGGAGGAGAAAGAGTGTGAGAGTAAAGACCGAAGGGGAAGAGCCTTAAATCCCCCCTATCAAACACCCTGACTGTTGTCCAGCCCCGCTGTCGGTCCATCCGAGGCTCGGGTTACACAGCAGCTGGAGGCACTAAACCCGGACTTCAAGTCACACTCCAGTTATCCACAATAATCATCATCAAGATCATCGAACAACTACAGCAATGCAACCCGTCCGTCCTGTGTGGTTTAGTTTCTGAGACTGCTTCCTGTCGATGTGCATGTATCCAGTTTTATTGGTTTGTTTTAGCTGTATTTGTGTGAAACTAACGAAAAGCCACGGATTCACAAACCCCCATGGGGGTCGCAAGGAGAACAGGTGACTGGATGTGTGGGCCTGCCCCCCTCCAATCAACCCCCTCTGCTATGAATGCTGGGTATTAATACATACTGCAGACTCATACCACTTCCACTGCAGGAGTCCTGCAGCAAGACAGAGACTGTGGATTACCAGTATTAATAGGAGACACTGCTTAGAAAAATCAATAACCCACCGGGGATCGAGTCTCTGATCTGCATCAAGATAAGTCAGCTAACTTTTATGTTTTCTGCAGCTCACTCCAAGATGGCAGTGAAAATATAACTGACATACTTTAGGGTTGTAAGTTTTGCTGTGAGTAACAAGGATAATGTCTTTATTCAGGGCGACAATGAGAAATCTGGAATGTGCCATGTGAGTTGCTCAGAATGTGACGTACTTCTAAATATACAGCAAGGAAAACAGAGATGGGCTTCTTTACAGTAACTAGAATGCAGAGGGTGTGGGTGTCTCTCACTTACAACTCAGACGCAGGTCCAAAGCAGTTCGACTTCAAGTTTAGAAAACACTTATGTTTACATGCAGGACAATATCAAAAAAGTGCAAAATAAGTTTTCAGCGAGGGCCTTCGACTAAAGCTGTGTATATCTCTTATTGAACTGCCTTTCATAAACCACACAAAGGGTTTTAGAAGCAAATAAAACCACTGAGGTATAACACAGAGACAGGAAAGAAAACATTATACAACAAAAAAAGGGTTGCATATATTTAGGACAAAAAGGAAATGACAAAAAACGCAGCATCAACATTACAGAGAAATAAATCTGCAAAAAAAAAAATAAAAATGAAACACTCATTCAGATACCAAGCAACATTTTTGTTTTCATATTTTGTTACTTTCAATTACTTAGTCATTTTTCCGCTGATCTCTGCACATTTCTCCCACAAGAGCTTGCAAATAAAGTGAAGTACACAGTTCAGGGGCAGCAGCCTCTTTTCCCTATCAGAGCTTTGAAGATTGTTGGGGAAAACCCAGATTTTATCTATTAAACAGTTTTGCCAGCCGCTCACTTGAAAATAAGTCATGATTTGGTGGCTACTTTCCTTTCCAATTCCAGTGAAAACAGCACTAGTCAAACTAGTGTTTCTCACTTTGCTTCCTCATTTCCAAACCAGCTTTTGTTAGCTAAACAACGATTTGCAGTTTGTGAAATGGTGCTGTTGTTTACTTAAGGTTATTAAACATGAAACCCGATACGTCAGGGAATATGCTCTGAATTATAAAAGGCTGCATTGAGTCAACATTTGCAGAACCACCTCTGTTGGGGGTATGTCTCTACAAGCTTTGAACATCTACAGCCCCCATATTTTACCCATTCCTCTTTGAAAGACAGCTAAAGGTCAGTCACATTGCATGCAACCCTAACCCTGCAATACAGTAGTGTCTAACAGGGCAACACAGATGCCCACACACACGCTCCCTCCTAAGAACAATTCAGAGAAGCCAGTTAGCCTAGCATTCATATTTTCTTTTATTTGACTGTTAGAGGAAGCTACGATACTCTGGAGAGCCCACAAATGTACGGAGAGCGAAACATGCCGAACGGCGAGAGTCAAATAAGGAACTGTATTGCTGCAAAGGCAACAGTGTCAACTGCCCAGCTTTTATTTCCTCACCAATAAATCCAAATAAACTACATTAAAGTTTTGAAATGAGTCAAACGTGAACACATTTGTTTTAGTGAGAATAATAATTGTTTCAAGACAAAATGGAATAGAGTTTCCAACTCTATGCATGCATAAAATACTTAAAGTAATTATGTGGCTACTGAGGGTAATTTGTAGCTTCACGTGTTAGATAAGGCTTTTATTGCAAAGAGAAGAGCAGATAGGCAGACCTCAGTTGTAAACATTTGGATTTATTCATTTTTTTTACGATGTTTCAGTGAACACGCCACTGAACGTTCTGCTCTTCAAAAGAGCGTCTTCGGTTTAAGTTTCCGCTTGCAGAGGCATCACAATGGCTGCAAAGTAATGATGTGAAGCCAAATACCTGCAGCTGGTGAATGAGTCCCTTCATCCCCTTTTTATCAGATTGTGGCTGTTTCAGATCAGATCATCCAGTGGCTCAACTGAATGAAAGGCCTGTGTCCAGCAGCCCCCCACTCCAGCAGTCTCATAATGAATGGCCCTGCTTTCACTTTTTTTTTTTCCCGCTCCTTTGCTGGAAAATGCCATTGTTAAGCCCTTCTTCATGCGAGGACACGTGCTGCAGCTTGAGTGTGGGGTTTGTCGTTGCCGCTACACTCCCCTCCCCCCTTTTTACCCTATCCAGAACTGAAGTAAACTCTGTTTAAGCTGGTTTCGAGAAAGGATTCACCTGATTTCTAGGGCCTACATCCAGATGTCTCACCCTTCTTCCCCCTGTGAATTAGCCAGACTGAGCAGCCAACTAGTTCCACTGAGCACATCTGTTAACTCCTTCTCTTTTTTGCAACTTGCACTTGTTACTGAACCAGGTTGGTTTTAGTGACTCGGGCGAGTCCCAAGGATGTTGTTTTAAATTTGGGCTAAAGCAACCTATAAAACATTTCCTACTTTTCTTCCCCAGAATCAAACATCACAGCTATTTTACTACCATCAAAGAACTTTGAGGTGACTCATCAATTGAATGTCCACAACATCTTTTAGATTTTCTTTATGCTAAATATTTATTAGTAAAGCATTTTTGCAAGGGTCAGTACAGCTTAATTCAGTAGCAGAAATAATCAAATAAGTAAAATCAATCATCTAGCCTATCTTTCCCTAACGCTGATACTAAGAACTAAAAAAGGAACCTTTGAGAGAGACGGACAGTTTGGTGTTTCAAACCCCAGAACTGGTCTGATGATGAAGAAGTGTTGCAGCAGGAGGAGGAGGAGGATCGATGAAGGCAGGGATCTCTGTTGGTCTGATGAGCTGTCATCTCTGCGTCGATGGTGACGTCACACAGGACTTGGGTCTTTATCTTTGCCTTGATCTTCATCCTTTCCTTGGTCTTCATCTTTGTCTTTGGGGTCTGAACCCAGCCGATGAGAGAAGTGCGATTTGAAGCCACATGTTGCGGGGCTGATGGGTTGGTCCCCATGCGCAGACAGTCTTCGGCTCTGTGGCCCCGGCTCTTCTTCAGCTGCAGAGTTCTTTGTCCATCTCGGTCTTGACTCGAAGCTGCCTGGAGAATCCAACTAAAGATTCCTCTTTTGCTCTCCTCTTAGATAGGGTTTATACCCGCTTTCGGTGCATTTTCATTGGCTAACACTGTTGCTGTGCTTGTTTCATTGGGTAACTGTTTGGACAGATGATCTCATATCCATCACTGTCTTAGAGACATTTTGTCCTGATGTCTTAGCTAATGTCTCAGGGTTGCTCAACGTTCCTCCCATGTCTCTGACATGTTTAAGTTGTTCAACAATCTATGTCCTATTAAGGCATTGGTCATCTCTGCTTTCCTGTTAGACCCCATTTTACCCCTAACTTTTCACCTACTATCCACCTCCAACACATCATCAGTGATCTTTATTACATGTTTTACACCATTTCAAGTTCAATGTTAGAATCACATCCATAAACCCTTTAGTTTCTTTGATTTAGCATCCATTTCTAATTTTATGATAACCACAACTTACTACTCTTCTGTTATTATTTGATACCAAAGTTACAGTTACTTGTTTTACTTGTAAGTGTTCCCACAAGTGAAAGTGTAAATGTAAGAATTGTTATAAGTAAATCAATATTAATATAAGTATTTTACAATAAATGTTATCTAATTACTCAAAATGTTTAGATTTCATCCTTTAAAACTTTTATGCTTTTAAATAAAGACTGATCTCAGCTATTTTTATACAGCTTTAAGCTGGAAACTTACTTCCTCTTTTTTCAGGAAACCTGCTGTTCCTGTTTCATCTCTCTCTCGTTATGATTTCTTATGGTTAGATAGAAAAAATAAGTTTAATTAAAGCAAAGTTTGCAGGAGACAAAAACAACACACACAACCAGGTTTATTTTATTGCAGTCTGGGTTTACTGTTGGGTCTAGATGTGATTTGTGTGACTAATTTTAAAGGTAACTTTATTTATTGTTACTGTTAACTAAAATCTCCAGCATGGGGAAGTGGGATGATGTCGGATTTTCTTGACAAGTTCAATGTCTGTTTCGCTCCCTTTGGACAGCACTGACTGAACCATTGATCAGTCATTGCCCATATATTGCCCATAAATGGCAATAAACAGGCCATTTATGGGCCACATTAATCAGTTTATGAACATGACTTATAAATCTTAGACTTTAAGGAAATCACATTGTGGTACAAAGGTAAAACTTTAATTTCAAACAAATTTAAGTATCTTCTGTGTTTTGTGGAGCTTTATTTTTCAGATTTGAACAGTTTTATGCACTTTTTTTTTTACCTATGCTGACATGACCTTAATACATAATTTAGCTATTCATCTTGTATTTGCATAAACTAAGAGGTTTTGGAGCTTAGGGTCATTGTGGCCCTCCCCTCCCTGTGGTGTGTGTAAATGAGTTTTGATGTGACGAGGGAGAGAAAGGAGTGGAGGAGAGGGAGGAAAAGGGAGGGAGTGTAGCGGTGGGAGGAGAAGTGAAGGAGCAAGCATTTCTCCACTCACCGGGAATATAGAGCATACAGAGAAGATGAATCCGGAAGAGAGAGGTCACTGTCGGATAAGCTGAGTTGGCTGTACTTTATCAGCTACACGCTGCTCCCGGCTGATCTCTGGACTCTCAGATTGAGCAACTCACCAGGAGGCCGGCAACTGAGTAATGATAGAAAAAGGAGAAACAACAGCGGGAAAACAGCAGCTTAAAAATGCAGAAATAACTAACAGGAACGCGCATACTGGTTTTGGAAATGCAATGGCTGAGAAATGTTTCCTTTTGAAGTTTTGAGGAAGAGCATGGTAGGTTTCAGAGGACAACGGGGGGGTCAGAGGACGGGGTCCGGTGACAGCCAGTGAAAGGGCCCAAGCCCTCATGTGAAACACGAAGGAATTAAAAGGTAAAGGGCAGAGAAAAAGCAACTGAGGCAGACTGGCAGGCTGCGGACTGAACGTCAGGATGGGTGTGAAGCGCAAGGCGGCCGCTGCTATCTTGGTCCTGCTGCTGTGTCTTGGATCACTTTGGCTGCGTGAGTATTTCTCTGGGTGTGCAGCGCTGGTCAGCTACGATTAGTTTTATTTCTGCTGCTCTGTTAGGAATGCATTTTGCTCAGACTGAATCACATGGTGCAGACTCAGAAACACTGGTCCTATTTCAGGAATATGGATCAGTACGATGTCATGTACCTTTAAACTTCATTCTGAGGAGTTTGACTTTCATAAACTGTCAGATTTCTAACTTACAGAAGAAATTTCTCTTTTACTACTATAAAAGGTTTCTTTTATTTTAGAAACTTTCTTAAGAGGTTTCTAATATAAAATAAAATAAAAACCAGATAACAGGTGTGTGATGTAATAATTCCAGGAAGGTCTAAACTGAGGCCGTGTGATATCTGCTCCAGCACGGATTGAGAGCTGATCCTGGTTTTTAGATGCACTTTCATCTTAACCCAACTGAAAAGGTTCTTCAGTCCAAAAATGACCTAAAAATGTTTCTTTTTTACTTACTTTACTTACTCATGTCTTATGAAAGCACTTGTTTCACTTAAACTGAATCATACCGAAAACTATGCTTAGAGACATCAAACTAACTGAATATAAATAAGTAATATATGTACTATTATATATTATTTTAATTTCAGTATATCTCATAAATATGATTTAGTGGCAGATTTCGCTACCCCATATTTCAGGTTGTAAAGAATATTATATTTTTGATTTAATTCAACAAGCAGCATGAATTCAAGTGAAGTCAGGTAAGCTCACTGGTTTAAATCTAGAGAACATTATAAAAATATTCATAGCCTTTAAACCATTTCTTAGTTCTCATTTGAATATCTTTTGCAAATAAAATCTAAAACTTGTAGCCTTTTGTTTGTGAAATTTTAGAGAATAGCTTCTTTGACTACTTTGTATAATCTGGGGGAAAATATTAACCTTCTTTTGCAGCAACAGTAACATTTATGTGAGGCCTATTGTATTTTCACCCGACTGGAACTTGGGGAGGGTTTAGATAAGAATGAAACGCTCCTCCGTTTTCAAGGTTTCGAATGTCTTTGTTAACATCCAGATACTGAGCCAGAAACGCTGGTTCCCATACTCCCTGTGAGAAACTCTGTGAGTTGTGACGACAGCGACTCTCTGTCTGTTTAAAACAGATCAAACGGAACAGAATTTGATTCTTGCAAGAATTAATAAAGTTCTGTTTGAGTGAAAGTCACAGATTTCTGTTTATCATAACTGGAAACTTGTTTTTTTTTCCTTTTTAATTTGTTCCATTATCAAGTGTTTAAGTCAAAACCTTTTAGAAAAACTATTTGATGCATCTGCAGATGCATGTCTTTTGAACTTTTAAAATTCAGTTCTCTATTCTGCTTTGGTCATTGGATGGAGAGTCGATGGGCATCATTTTTTAAGTCTTTTCACAGATTCTCAGTAGAATTCAAACACATAAATGTCTGGCTTTATATTTAACCGCTATCACAGTCTCAGGTCTTGTGCCGCCTCCAAAACCAGGAATGCTTTGGTTCACCTCTATCCACCAACTTTCCTGGAGAAGAAAAGCATCCTGTCAACATGATGCTGCGTGCCGATGTGTTCAGGGTCACCGGGAGCATTTCCTTCCCCTCATTTACATAAGTTTGCATATTATTCAAAAATGTAAATGCTGGTCTGAGTTCACCAGAGAATCTTCCTTCACTTCTTTGCTGTGTCTCCTACACTGATTGTGACAAACTGAAAGTAGGATTTACTGTGGCTTAGTCATTGCCAATCTCCCTCAAAGTCTGGATTGATGAGTAACAACTAATATTTGTACAGTTGACAGATTTTCCTGCCTCACCTGTTAATCTTTTGAATTCTTCCTTGGCTTTGAAAGGCAATTGGTTGCATTATTTATAGGCGTCAATAAGGTGAATTAACACAAATACACACTTTTTCTGAAATCCTTGTCTAACTTTAAATCATCAGAAACGTTTGAAAGCCAGTTGTTCCTTAATCTGTTTCCAGGTAGTAGGATTACCGATCGGCAAAACTGCAGCGCATGAGAACAAAAGTAGGCTAACCTCAAGTAATTGAAGACAATTAGAGGTATTACTACAGCGGCAGGATTAAACAAATTAAATCCACCGCTCATTGATCCGCTCTTCACCCCCTTAGCCCACTCTAGACTCTCTCTTTTTGTTAATCTTGCTGCAGCATGCAGCTTTTTTTTTTTTTTTTGGATGAACTAATGCTTAAAAAACATTATAATAATAAAATTATCAAAATAAAAGCAGGTATTGTGAGCTGCTGAACATGAAGGAAGATTTCAAGGCTTCTTCAAACACTGACAAAATATACACCATCATAATTGTCAATTTTGAAGAGATCATTGCCAATATTGTGTAACATGTTCATGTTTTTCTTACTGCAGAGGGAGGTTTGGACTATCACTGGGATTCCTGTTTAAAAGGTTACAATCGGGTGAATAAGGTAAAAGAACACAAAGGCTGTGTAGAAATGCCTCAACTGCGAACCAAAACTGGGTTTGTGTTGGGAAGCACACGAGCAGTGAATCAATAAATCACATGAGCTTTTTCTTTCTTTGTCCCCTGTTGATTAACCCCTGACCTCACCGCACGCCCCCCAGGCCCCTCTGCAGAATCAGCCTCACCAGCTCAACAGCAGCGAGGCAGACCAGACGCAGGGCCCGCCTGTTCTCGCTCTGTGTCCCGGCCAGCACTTCCAGGTGTCGGTGTTGGTCTCCCACCTGCTGGCTGCTCGGGCGTACACCTCGGATGTGCTGCTGCAGCCATATCTGTCCAGCTGGGACGAGCTTGTAAAGTAAGAGCATCTATTAAAGCTTTTTCACAGACACAGATTAATTAGATTGGAAAGTACTCGTATCCCTTGAAATTTTCACAATTTGTCAAACTTTAGTCTATTTTAAAGGGACTTTATGATACAGTAACAAACACATCATTCTAACTCTTAATTAAATTTTTAACAATATTAGACCAGACATAACTGTGCAACTGTTTTGTCTGTCTTTTACCTAAAATACTAATGAAATAATGCTTAGAAATGTTTGGTTTTTAGGCACATAAAGCAATAACTAGATAACATCAACAAGGTGCTGCACAAATGAACCCACTTCTGGCACTCGAAGAGGATTATTTCTGTTCTTTGTCTCTGTCCCAGGTTCATGGAGTCTCTGGGCCCGATGGTTAGTTTAATATCAAATGAGATAGAGACTAAGACTGCTATAATCCGCCAACTGGCCCTGCTTTCTGAGAAGAGTCCAGAAGCAGAGTTTGTCCCAGACATGCACTCAGGAGACTCTGCAAACTCACAAACTGGGGTGAAAAAGTTTGCTGGGGATGCGCAGGGGGCCTACCACTCCGTGCGCTCAATGATTTGGACTGAGCTGAATCGAGGCATAGTTGATTTCCACCACCAGACAGACTCAGGATGCCGGACCCTTCTGCGACTCCATCGGGCTCTGCTCTGGTTGAAACTCTTCCTGGAGAAGCTGGCAGAGACGCCGACGGCCGGACGGCTCAGGAGTCCCTCGGATCTGTGTCGGGAGGCCTACCAGAACACCCTCTCTCACCACCACACTTGGTTTGTCCGGCGGGCGGCTGAGTTGGCCTTCATCGCCCTGCCGGAGCGAGGATTTTTCTTCAGGCTGGTGTGTGTGCAGAACCAGGAGGAGCTGAGCGTGGTGTTAACCAGAGTAGTTGATGCCATTGGAGAAATCTATGACAGGACACAGAAAGCACTGGAGGAAAATGCCATGCTGGACTTACCTTGACAATGTGCATCATCTTCTTGTCTTTGGAATCGCCATTGAACTTTCAGTTTCAATCAAGAAAGAAGTGAACCTGTCGAAACCAGCTGAGCAGAAGTCAAGAAATAAACAGTCTGAGCTTATCATCGAATTACCTTAGAGATAATTCGATGAAACAGATGACATACGGAGGCACCGACTCATTTAATCGGGTGAAAACGTCATTAGAAAAAACATCTGCGTAACACATTTCCCAAAGGAAGCAGTGTTTTGTGACTGAATCAGATTAATGGCTCTTGTTTTTGTATTCTCCTCTGCCTGTTGTGGCATTTTTCTATGGATTAGATAATAACTGCCTGATTAAGTGTGAAGAATTTCATGCTCGTTGATTTTGTATGCTGATGCCAACAAATTGCTGCAGCACCAGTCTCTCATGATGAGATGTCGCATGTGAAACAATATGTGCCAAACGGAGGATGGCATGCTGCATTTTCCTGTAATGAGAACATTTTCTGTAATATTGTAATATTTAGAAAAAATAAGATTTAGTTAGACAAGAAAAAAAGTACTTGCCAGTTTTCTTAAAAATATGCTGCAGACAAAATATGCATCTGTTCATATTAATCCAGGTCTGGATGGCTCTGAAAAAAAAAATGTGTTGCTTCATTCATTCCTTTCTTCTTTCATTTATGTTTTTTACCCCCTTTCAGGTTAGAAAAGGTTGCAGTGTGTTAAATGTAGGAACTTTATCGTCAGAGTCTGGAAAAGTATGAAATCTTTACCTCGACATGCTGATCACCATTGTAATGTGATAATTCATCCAGCAGAGGCTCCAGTACTCTAATCTGGAGAAATCTTTCTATTCCAACAGCTTCCTGACTTAAACCCTCTAACAGGCCAGAGAAAAAATAAATAAATAAATAAATAGGCTTTATGCATTCAGCTTTATGTCTCGCAGCTAACATTCACTGGTTTACATCCCACTATTTTAAAACCCTCCAATGCTTCATAATGCCTTTCCTTGCATTACCCTCTTTCTAAGGAGGAGAGATAAATATACAGCTTGAAACCCTGGCAGAGAGCTGCAGCCATTCTTTATAACAGCTTTTATATAAAAAATGTGGAAAAAGCTGTCATATTAAGATAATATATCAGTTTAAACGTCAAAGTTTAAGCAGTTTTCTGTTACAAACTACAGCCAAAGAGTGAATTTTGACTTTCATTATAATATCTAGTTTATTATGGTTTAAAAAGTTTATCCCTCCCAGTACAACTCATTCTATTGCATAGCATCACAAGGTGAAAACAAAACTCCTACTATTTAAGATTATCTCCAAATTTCAGGGGATGGTTTTGAATTTTTCAAAGTGAGGTTCTGTTAAAATATTACAGGCAGTCCATATCTAATCTGCAGTATGTTGCCCTCTTGGTGTCTTTAGCTTAGCATAGATCCAGATTGGTTGGAGCAACAAGCCGAAACTAAAGGCTCGTTAGTCCAAGAGCAGCCAAGACCAAAGCATAATCCTAACTTCTTAAAACAACTGTAATCTTAGAAATGTCCCAGTTTTTTTTTTATGCAGTTTTATAAACCTTTAAACTGTTTCTATGTTTGAATTAGATAGTTATTAACAGAAAACCTGATGTTTCTAGAAAAGGAGGTAAGAGTCGGCGCAACACTAATAATCTTCCTGCAGGAAACAAACATATTGAGAAAGATACAAAGTGACTAAATGAAGTTAAAGCATGAATCATGTTTGACAATTTGTCATATAAAAATTGTGAACTATTGCTTTAAAACAACTCTGATCTAAAAATTGACAGCAGTTTATGCAAACACTTTTTGAAACTTTATACTTGTCACATTTGTGTGGATTTGCTATGGACCACTGAGATTATTTTGAGTGAGATTACAGAATATATTTACAAAAAGACACATCTGACACTTCCTGACTCCTTCTTTTTCTCTTGAAAGTATAATATGTTGTTTCAACATCACAATCATCGGATAATGCCACAAAATAATCCAAACACTTCAGTAAACATGAAGCTGAGATGCAAGAAGCAAAACCAAAGCCGAGTTCCCTTAAATGACATTTATTTATTTTTTTTGTCTTGACTTAAACATGACCAAAAATAGACATAAGGTAAGAGCCAAAAATATGGATCCAGGATCATTTATTTTTTTTTAGTTTTTCATAAATGTATATTTTAGGACAATTCTTTAAACCACAATCATAGCAACAGTGCAACTTTAAGAAGGTAGGTGTGAGTGATGATATTTCTAATATTTATTCACTGCTTGAATCATGAATTTCTCTCTGGCGCTTCACACTGTGCAGCTTTGCAGTTTCTGAAAGTGCTTTGAGGGTTAAAGTCCTGTCAGAACTTTGATTGCCAGCTTTAAAAGCTATTTTTCAAAAATATTAATTAAACAGAAAAAGACAGACTCAAACAGATGTTAAAAACATTAAACCAAAATGCAAGTCTAAACAAATTTCTGGCATCTTGGCCTTTTTGTTGAACTAAATTATGAAACCTCTTTATGTAGCTTTTATTACACAATACAGTTCAAACCTTACATTCTCATCTCGTTATACAGCAAAAATACTCTTTCATTCACGAAGCATTTTATTATTCACTTTATTATATATTGGCTGCATATGCGCACAAACGTGGCCCTTCTTTCCCTCTTGCTCTTGAAAGTACCGAATGTTGCCGTTCCTCTAAACAGTCACACATTTGCACAGGAGATAAATATATATTGCTCTTTGATAACATCTCCAAATTAGCACAGGAAAAAATAAAGGGATAAATTGAGATAGCAGGAAAGAACATTCTGTGTAACTGGAGGACAAAGATGTCTGTCCACCAGGAGGCACTGTTTTGCTGCAGGGAAACGTTTTCCACTTGTGCGCGTATCTATTATTGTATGACAAGAGGCCTTTATGATTCTGTGGGTGAGATTTTTGCTCAGACCAGCAAACGAGCATCTATCCGAACTGCAAAAACAGATGGTGTGTAAATTGTCATTAATATCTTTGGCAGAAGGAGTAATGTTCAAGTATGAATGACAAGAAAAAAAAAAAAGAGTGAAATCGACGGATGAAACCAAACATTTGCCTAGACGGACTGCAATATCGACTGGATGTGGGTTTGAAAGTGTGGAAAAGCTAGAATCAGAGCGCAGTTTTAAAGCCGTGAACCGGGCATTTGATGCTCGGTGCATGAACGACAAAGTAGGGTAAAGAAGTTCAGCGTGCCTGCTTTGGATTAGTTGACCAGATTAAGAGATTACAATGAAATTAAGTAAGAGCTGAAAGCAGGCCAGAAGTAGAGTACATCTGAATCCGTCAGTGAGGTCCCAAAAAGCTAAAAGAGAAGAGCACGTTAAAGCACATCTTGTTGAATTAGGATCTTAGATAAAAAAATTAGATCATCAATGGTCCAACGTACTTATCCCTCCAGGCTCAGATAAAAGGTTCTGTTTGGACCTCTGTGAGATTCAGCAGCACAGAGAACAATAATATAGACAATAATATAGAGTCAGGTCTTACTTACTTGGGCTTCTGTTAAGAGCATCATCCACCGTATTTTGGTGCCGCTGGTAAAAATTTGCAAAAATCCCTAAAATAAATAAATAGTTTCATAATATGGCATTAAGGAATTTAAAACAGAAACAAAAAAGCCAACTTTGAATTTGATCACATTATGATGGCGCCACAATTAGTGGTAATACTAACAGTTCCTGTGAAGCTTGTTTACATAAGTGGATCAGATCACCAGGAACTTTTAATTTGTAGTCCACGTTTCTTTTTTTTCCTTGGTCACCTAGATACACGTAAGGCCTTTTTTACCCACAGTGTAACATTCTGTGATTGGTTTTGACCTTTATGTGTCAGGAATTCAGATTTGTATCTTTTAGACAACAGAACATGATGTAACATCCCGATGTCTAACTATGTTTTCCTACTCAATTTTTGTTTTTCCATACATATCAGGAAAGATTATCAAATGAAATTCCTTATTACTTCAGAAGAAGTGATTTAAGTTTTTTATGCTACAAAAAAAAAAGTTTTTTGTAATCCATAACTTCTAGAGATAAATTTCTCAAAGCCGCTATTCAAACTGGGAAAGACAAGAGTCCATGCTGTTCAAAAGCAGCAGATGGTGTGTTGGTCTGAAAAAGTCAGAATGTAGCTAAAACAGACCAGGGAGGAATCATATGGTCACCAAGTTTCTGTAGGGTAGACATTGTTTAGGGTGCTGTACATGGCTGGACAATATTACAGTTGAGCTTTTACAGATTTGTCAGAATAATATTTAATCTTTCAGGCAGGTTTGTGGGATGGCACAGCAGAGTGGATGCGCACCAAAACTCAGGCATGATAAATGACTTTTAATGGAGGTGATACTGATTTTTCTCTTGTACAGCACAGAATAAAACACAAACAATAAAACAAACTAATAAATCTACATGTGGTCACTGCACATCTAAAAGCTAATAGAGTATTTTCTCACATGAGCTTGTGAGGATGTGAGCAAGTCATGGGAATGTTCAAGATCAATATCCTGAATTGTGATGATGAGTGTGGAAAAGATAGCAGGGAACAAACAAAAAAAGAAACAAGCTGTCTACACCCTCCTCCAAAAAAAAAAATGCAAGTGCTTTTATTAAATCAACTCAGCTTCACAAAAGAAGGAATAAAAAGCACACTTCCAGTGCAAAACAATTAAAAAAAAATTGACATTGGCATCTATTCCTGGTATTACGGAAATAGATGCAAAACACTCAACAACAAAAAGAGACAAAAAACTAAATATTTAGGTTTGAATAAATAAATTACACCAGACATTTAGCTTTGGATTTATCTTTAAATGAAACTCTACAGTGAGAGGAAATAAAGTGACACTAAAAACTGAATGTATGCTGGAAAGGAGTAAAATTCATCTTAGGAAGTTGGCTAGGAAAAAAAACCTTTAATAAGCTAATTCTGATTATCTATTGGACTTTAAAAAAAAAGTGTTTTGCACAGATTTGTCTTTTCATAACTAACTCAGTGTTAAAACCACACCAGATATTGTTCCTGTTTGTTTTGTTAGCAGCTGCTCTGAGTTCAAAGTTTAAATATCCAGCGTGAACGATCTGTAACAGGAGCCATCTGATGAATGGATGCGAGCATTCATAATGTATGCCACTTAATGAATATTGCACATTGCATGCAACTTCCCGACCTACAATTAGAAATGGGATCTGTAAATGAAATGCACACACTCATACGCAACAAAAAACAAAAAAAAACAAAACATCCATTCAAGCATTTTTTTGGGAGATATGCTTCCAAAAACACACACACACACTCGGAGTGCATGAGGGTTAAAGCTTGTATTGTGGTCCCTCCTGGTGGTCAGTTACTTAACCTGTCCTTAGTTGACTAGAATGGAGCGGTGGGAAACAATGTGCCTTCAAAGCACACATAAACAGCACACACATGCAAATGGCTTCATCTCTGCATCCATCTATTCAGAAGAATGCAGGTTTGTTGGAGTACTCTTTTAAGTGCAACAGAACAGACAGACTGATATAAGGTTATGATGCCGTATAAATACTGTAGATATACACCTTTTGTATTGTAGTCTGTGTATATTCAGATATATAGTAGGAATACTCTCGAAGGAGGCAGCGGGAGGTGAGCAGCAACACTGTAAACGTGGTAAGGTTGCTCGCAGATTTCGAAAACACATCCTGTTTAATATCTCCTAGTTTATCATGCAGTATAAATAGAGGTCACCTCAAACTAATTTACAGAAAATCATTTGTCTGAACGCTCACCGACAGAAACAAGGACAGCATTACCACCCTCTCGTGCTCAATTTACCCTGTCGCACAATCCCCCTTCCCCCTAAAAATAAAAAAAAGAAGAAAACTGGAGCAGGGTGCAATCGAATCACATGAAGGATGTGAATACTGCGGGTTTATTTTTCTGTGTATGTGCAGCGGTGCAGAAGATGGGGGCAGTGGGGTGGGAGGAGAAAGGGGAGAAAAGTTTTCATTTGGGGTCAGCCTAGTTTTGGGAGTTGATCCTCAGCTTGAAAGACACTCTACCAGCAAACTTGTCTCTTTCATTTCCAGTGGGAATGTTGTTGGCGTGGATCTTGCACTCGATGTTGACGTCTTGATTGACGGTGATGTTAAGGAACTTGACAGCGACCAAAGGCTGAGAGTAGTTCACCTGCAATACCAGACCCAAGGCAAACTTTCTAAAAATACAGACAAATCTGAAAACATTTCAGAATTTAGACTGTCCACAGATTGAAAGACGTACCTGAGCTTTCTTGCCATAGTAAGGGTAGTACATTAGATCAAAAGTGCCATTTGAAGGGAAGTAAATCATATCTCCGATTTTGTCAGAGTCGTCTCTCTAAGAGGGAGAAACAGCTCTATCAGTTATAAAAATACTTAAATTATCGTCTTCTTTATTCTGAACATTGTTTAAAGCACATACCAACTACCTACTTCAAGTCTATTTAATAAGGAATTGTAAACTACAGTTTTCTAAATTCTTTACAAATAACCTTTCAAAAAATGTGCCATGCATTTGCATTTAACTCTGCCGAATCAAGATGTTGCACCTTTTGCGCCAATTAAGATTACGTGTTTTTTTTTTTACCAGCTTCATTTTCCAACAGACTGAAATATTTTAAATGTTTGTTTCAAATTCAAATTAAAACAGAGTCTCTTAATCCCAATGTGAACTTAAATGTTGTTGTTTTAACTCATATTATCCAAGAATCTCCAGTAGAGAATTTCCTTTCTCCAAAAAATGAGGCCTTGGACGTTGTGTCTGTACGTTCGCAACAATTGAACTGATGACGTCACATGCATTGTCAGAAACAGCTTCGCGAATCATGTAAGTGGTTCCCAAAATAACAGTGGTGAACTGAAGAGTTTGGTGTCTGTGCTTCAGAGGCGACACGTCACCGTAACATGTCCTGGATGACACCATCTGTTGTTGGTGCAGTGAACTTTTTCCATCAAACGTAGCATTTAGCATGCAGGCCAAAACTTTAGTCTGACCTGACAAGAGCCTCTTTTTCCTTGTTACAGTTTTTCTCTCGCCAATTTTCCATGAAACTAGATTTGTTTAATGAGCAGTTACCTTTGGCCTCTTTGCTGCTTTTCCAGTTATTCTCCTATTTTTGTAGATTTTGCTTGTGCCACATTTTACAGTTTTAGTAGATAGATTGAACAGTGATATATGAGATGCTGAAAGCTTGGAAAATTGACATCACTTTGCTTTAAACGTCTGCTGGGTTCCCTGGTCTCCGTGATGCTTTTTGTTCGCTAATGCTCTCTAAGAAACCTCTGAGGAATTCACAGAACTGCATGGGCACCACTAATGGCAACCAGACTGGATTATATTTAAGTGTTTCAGAGTAACACATGCATGTCACACTGTTCAGATTTTTATTTGTAAAGATTTTCAAAACTATGTTTTATTCTCCTTCCACTTCACAGCTATGCAACAGGACAAAATGTAGAAAGGGTTTGAGAGGTATGTATATTTTTTGAATAGTGCTGCAGTCAATCTCTACTTTCTCACCCACTGCTAAGCATCAACATTTCACTATATGCAACTTGTCTGTTGATCTTACCCATTCATCTTTGCCAACTCTGTATTTCTGAGAGGGAATAGTTTTATGGAGTACAATAAGAGCATAAAAGGACACCAGGAAATTTACAAATTAACACAAACATTGCTGAAACAATGCAAAAATTAGGATGGAAATACAGGGGATAGTAGAAGATAGGCATGCTGCAAATGAGAGGAGCTATGAATGGGCTGGACTCCAATTTGTCATGGTAATCCTTTCATTGTGAAGGACAAAAAGGGATTACCTTTGCGCCACAGGTGACAGACGGAGCCTGTCCGTCCTTTCCTGGCATCATTCCAATCACCTGGTGTGGCAGAAAAGAAAGAAATGCAATTCATGTTTTATTATCAAACCACGGGGAAAACAAAAGCACTCTTTCACATTGTGTTATGAAGCACAATGGATAAGTGCCACTGTACTCTGAACCCAGACTTTTCTCCTTTGTAGGGTTTTTTTTTCTCCCAGTCTGCTTTTTTATGTTTCCTCAATGTCTCCTAGCAACAGCATCCATTTCCCTTCCCTTCTTTTTCCTGTCTTTCATACCCGATTCAGCTTGATGATGATGCACGGCTTGCCCTCCTGGTATCCATAGTAACGGTCGTGGAGTCCAGAGCATGCTTCCAGAATGGTTCGGTTGAACTGACAGGAGCGCTTGGGGTTGTTCTTCACATCGCCGCTGTCCTCCTGCAGGAAGTACTGCTCCGGAGTGCACTCGTGGTTCTTCTGGGCCTGGATGGAGTCGTTGTAAGCTGCAGGAGGTGAGGGGAGGGCGGTGAGAGAGGAGCATGAGGGTGAGGGTTAGTCGGTTTGTGAAGCCTCATGACTCAACTGAAACTCTGCCGCAAGGCAGCCTCCCACTCACTGATGGAAAAGGAATGATCCAGTATTAGAAAAGCGCAATTGGATAATCCACAGCTGTGGAGTCGGACCAGCAGAGGACAGGAGTCAGACTTACGTGACAGGAACTTGTCCAGGGCCTGAGCGTACATATCCCAGCTCTCGGTGTTCTGGATGGTGTAAATTATCTCGAAGGTTTCGTCCTGATGGGGTCTAATCACTAAACCTGTGAGAGACAAAGAGGGAGCAAGTGGGTCATGGCGACTCACACAAGAGTGGGTTTTGCATCCATGCTGTTTGAGCTGGCACTATCTGGCACCTGGTGTGGAAAGGCGGTCCTGCCAAGTGGGTTTGTGGTCATCCAGGGTCTGCAGCATGATGTACATGGTCAGAGTAAACAGGCCCCCCAGGAAGAGGTAGAAAATGATGTAGAACAGAATGATGAGACCTATAGAGAGAAAATATAATAAATGTTATTATAATTTATATAAGCTATTTTCCATCAATGAGTCAGAAAAAACCAAGAGTTTCGCTGTCAAATCTAAACCCTAAAACAATAAATATGATTCAATCTTTAATAGATTTTTGTAGCTTCAACATAAAGTCTGTGCATTAACTCTTAATTTTCACCCATAAAATGATACAGACAAGTTCCCTCAATTCTTATACTAAAAACTGGTTATGTTTATGTCATTACTCTCAGTTTTTAAGTTTTTTATACTTTTTTAATTTTACGCAGAACATTTGGGTCTTTCTGCTCCTCTTATACTTTGCTTTTCTTCCATTTTGTTTGGGATTTTATGTGACCTAATAACCATATCCATTATTTCAATCCCATCTAGTCAGTCTGGGTCACAACATGGTCAAAGCTACGATTTCAGATCGTTTAGGTTTAGGTGTAACCCAAAAACAAGCATTTATAATTGTTTTTTTTAACTTGCAAAAATCATTGTGAGATGCTTTAAATTATTACTATAAGGAAAAACTTAATACTAAAGCAGCGAAAACAAAATACTGCATTTACAGAAAAGAACAGAAAAAAAATCAACACTGGATATTTTAGCAATACTAGGAAATGTACGTTTAAATGTCAATTTGGAAAAGTAGATATCAGCAGAGTGAGAGAGAATGCTGAACTTTTGATTTAATGAAACAGGAAGTGCTTTTATTTTGCAAAGCAGGAAGTGTCCTGGAAATGACATAGATCAACAGTGGGAGAGTGTTGAAGGTTAAGTTTAAAATACTTTGGTTTTTGTTCTGAGCGGAAGACAAAGAAAAACAGTTTTTCTTGGTTTACATACTCAGGAAAATATTCTGATATCTACAGTTTAATTTTCTTTGAGTCTTTAGAACAAAAGTCTAACTCAAAAAAAAAAAAAAAGAAAAACCTGTGTGGTTCAAATGGACAGTTTTAAAGAGCTCTTTTTAAGTCTTTTCCTGCCCTTGCAGAGACGCAGGCAGCAGAAATAGCATTTTCTGTGACGCATTAACACCTGAGGCCAACACTGGGAAGCAGCTGAGCGCCCTGACCCTTCCAGCTGAAGACCCTGTGCTTCAGCTGGAAGCCCCCAGCGAAGCCCTCAGTCAGCAGCGGTGAGGCGTCTGCCTCCCTGCACAAAGCAACACTGCCGGTAATCCATAACAAAATGTCAAGGGGAAGCTGATCCAAGGGAGGGCAATTACCGAAGAGTTCCTTAATGATTCAAAGCCCGTGTGGGTGTGCTTTTCATCCAGTTGTTTTCAGAAATATTCAGCTCATTGCTACATTAAACCAAAGTAAAATCGCAGACGACTCGTTTGTTGAGGAAGACGATATTAGCCGACGAGTCAGTGACCAGAATAAGACACATTTGGACGAAGACGTGACAGAGCGACGTGCTGAAGCATTTTCCTTTGTCTCCCCAGGGGGAGGTTGTGCCGACTATGTGACACCACCCAGGGGAGCCTGGACGTGCACAATGGCACACACAAACAAACACACAGGCATCCCTCACTAACGTAAAGAGGGTGTTGGGTTCACAACGTGTCCTCTGAGTACACACTGATGACAGACAGTCAAACATCTCTGTTTCAGCCATTGGCAAACAGCAAATGAATGCAGTCTGTGCCCAAATCACTAAACTGGAAGATCATGCTGGGCAATTGCATTGTAACTTGATATAAAACTGTATTCTGATTCAAAAGACCAAAGGAAAGACTTTAGAAAATCAAATCAGGGTTTATTGGTTTTAATGTTTTCCAGTCTCACAATGAGAGCGTTAAAAATTCGCCTCTCTGACGTCGCAGTAAGAGTTCTACCTCCTTTTTTAATTTCAGAAATGGGATGTGCAGAAAACCACACCGGTCTTGTGTTAAGCCCAGGCTCAAGGCTGTGTCATCATCAGATGGCGGACCTTCATAAAGGCTGTTTTCACTTCCCCACAGCCCTGCACACAAAGCGAAACATGCAGAAGCTTGTTTCATGTTTCATCCTGAAAGCAGGCTTTGATCCAGAGCTCTGAAGCAACGTTACGCAGCTACATGAGCCGACACAAGATGAGGAGCAAATTCGACAACAACACGTTCAATTAACTTATTTTGAACTAAGCAAAAATAAAGAATATGCTTTCTACCAACTTTTTACGATCATGCAAGTAAGAATACAATGGAATATGTATCATTTTGCAATCATAATGGCGTGACTTTATTCCCAGTGCAGTTCTGTGAAATGCCAAGTGAAGCCAGCCTATAATAACTCACAACGGAAATAGACTAATTACCAAGTCTTAGAGAGCACAGATTAAAAAGGCCATCAGACCTTGGAGCAACGGGAACAAACTGAGCTGGATTAAGTTTGCTCTGTGGGAGGCACAGCCGGCCCAAGGCACATGCAAATTTAGCAGCTCCTCGAGGCATGCGCACCACCAGGGGCAGTCTGGGGCCAATCACTGAAGGAGCCTATGTTTCTGCTTCATCGATTTATAAATGAATAAAAATGAAAAAGTATTAGCATTTGAAATTCTATTAAACATGTATTTCAGACTCAAAATATACTAGCTGTCACAGTATGGAAGAAAAGTGATCAAAATCACGATTTAATCTTGCGAGTTTCATCAGTTTGCCTGCATGTGTCTGTGCTGCAGTCCTTCCTGCTACATGAGAGCAAATTAATCAGTGAATAAATTATGACTCTCAACAAGCGAAGGCAATGATGGTAGATTCTCTACTGTGCTCTGGTCGTATCAAGTCAAAAGTGCTATGAACATGCTGGTGAATAAATATTCATTTAGTTGTCAATTTTTATCAAATTGGGAAAAATATGCTTGAAAAATCAAATGTATTTGCTATTTTTCTATATAATATATCAAACCCATGACTATATAATCATATGTAAAAAGGAGCAGATGAAACTTGAACTCATATGTTCAAAGAATTTATCTTTATTTATATCTAACAAACATGTTGGAAGTTCATATTTTCCACATTTATCTGAATTATCACAAATATAAACATGTAGTTAAGATATTATTTATTTATTGGGCAGAGGAACATTTGGTTTTGGACATCAGATATATAAATACACCTTTTATAACCTGTGTGGAAGCAGTTGGATATAAACACACGGGCAATACAGAGACTTTGAAGTCAAAAGATCATAACATTTAAATTGTTGTTTAAAGTCCTTTGCTTTGCCAGAACATCCTGAATTGATACCTTCTTCATCAGCCAATGAAGTCATTAGATTAGGATTAAATCTCTCTGCTGAACTACACAGGTCGGGAGGGGCCGGGTTGAGGGTGATACAAATAGCATTTGGTCCTCGGCTTTACCCAGATTAAAATGCCCCCAGTGTCATTAGAACGCAGCCATATGTGTCCTGCCGTTTCATGAATCTTTAAAATAGTTGTACTGTATGCTGGGATGCTTTTGGAAAGTTTTAGGGGCGATAGAGATTATGAGTGTTGGGGTGACACTCATAATCTCACGTTAGCCGACTAAAAACCGAAAGCCAGAGAATCTCAAGGATTTTTATCTTGTTGCTGGTTACAGGCTGTGGGGGGAGGGGCGGTGCACGCAACATTGGCTTCCTGTACAAGAGTAAAAACTGACATATGTGTGTATGAATAAATAAATGTCTCTCTGGCTCAATCACAGTTTCCTACATGCTCGTTACCTCCAAACAAACTGTTTTGTACCATTTGTACATCATTGCATTTCAGTTTATTTGACTTGATGGTTAAATACTTTTAATAGCTTAAAGAGAATTTTTATTGTTGGGTTTTTTTGATTGATGAAATCTGCAGATAAAACATGTCAGGGAATGGAAGACGCCATGTTTTCATTTGCTGTGGGACTGAGCCTGTTTGGTCAAATTGATTCTTGTCAGACATGAGATTATGAAACTTTGTCAAACCAAAATGACATTTTATGCCAAAGAAACAATTTCATCCATAACTGTGCATGTTTCCTGATGTTGAATTATTTTCTTTGATCAATTACAGAGACAAGTCTTTATAAAGATGCCTCAATATCTTGTATAAGTTAGCAGTGAAACCCTATTTGGACCAACTTGTTCTAATGAAATATGACACAAATCAGAGCAAAAAACTCCAAGTGACTTCCTGAGTAATGGAGTTTGTAGAGGTTTGCTTGGAGGAAACTGTAATTAATCATTTATAGATTACCAAAAGCAGCAAAGAAACATCTGTGAGTATGCACAAACTCACAAATGACCCACATCAGAAGGCTCCATTTTGGAAAAAGTCATGCTAGAAATCAAAACGAGCAGCTTTGCACCTTTTAAAGTCATGATCATAAATAAAACTAGACATATAAGACTTCCTGACAGGAGGCAGTAAGTTCATAGGAGGGGCCACTGCCCCGTCGTTGGCAGCGCCCATGTCGGAACGGCATTAAATTAAGTTGAGGAAGAAGTCTCAACAGGATGCAAATCGCGTTGCATCATGTTGTGCCCACATCTGACGAAGATACATGTATGAAAAGGAGTTTCAATTCCTGGAAAAAGGGCTTATCTGCAGCAGGGCTCAAAGTAAAGCAATGACAAAGTAGAGCTGCTTTAATCTGCACAAATCACATGCAAAAGGGAGGCCAGAGGATGACTTCACCCTTATGAGCCAGGAAAAGCTCTGTCCTATATTACTAATAGCCCGCCATGAGGGGAATAATGTGCCGGCTTCTGCGAGAGCGGTGCCGCAGTCAGATTTCAGCACCACGGCATTTGGACAGCGACTGTCTTCTCTTTGCCTGAAAACCCGCACGAATAAACTTCTGCAATCTCTAACGCCGTCACGCATATTTTTAGGGGCATTTAAAAGCCCTCCGTGTCGCCCGAGGGCTGTTCTCCATAAGAACGACCTGTTACAGAGCCGGGGGAGCTTGTTTGCTGCATTGCTGTAAGCTGGACGGACTTACTCACCCCAGCTGCTCGCCGTTCTGCCCAGAAACTCCCTGGTCCTCGGGTTCCACAGAAACTCTTTCCATTCGCCTTTTTCTCCGTCCTTTGCCATCTTGTCCTAAATGTATCTGTTGTTTTCCTCGCCTATAGAAGTTGCGATGAAATTGTTCTGCAGGCAAGGTTGCAACAACTGCCCCGTCACCGGTTAGAAAAAGAAAGAATATATATCTATATATATATATACGTAAAAAAACAAAAAACAAAAGCAGAGAAGTGATGGACCCGGACGCCCAGTGCAAAACAGATGGTTAGAAATGAAAGTGAAAAACTGTACAGTGGCCTGTCTGATGAGAGAGCAGCAGGACAGACCTAATAATAAGTGCCCTCCCCCCAAGCTCTAGTCTGCATGCCGCAGAGTTTTGATGAGTGGTGCAGAAATGTAGTGATACTGCGGTAAAGCACTCCCTCCGCCTCCCTGTACGCTGCACACACACACACACACACACACACACACACACACACACACACACACACACACACACACACACACACACACCCCCACACACACACACACACACACACACACACACACACACACACACACACACACACTCAGTCTCATCCTCCCTGCCTCCTTCTGCAGCCTCAGCCAATCATCTGCTCTCCATCCTCACTCCTCGCTGTCCCGAGTCATGAGAGACAAGCCTGAAAGCAAATTGCGTGGCCAGACCGGGTCTGTTTTTTTATTGGATCGGAAGCGAGAAGCGTCATGTATCCGCACGACAATCAACAAATAACATCACCCGATAGTCCCACAGGGACCCCCAGAGGATCCACTTTAAAATACTCGATCAGATTCTGCCTACTGGTTTAGTTAAGTTAAATCGGATAATCATTAGCACACTGTTACAAATTACATATAGAGGATTAAATGAGATTAAATAAGTGAGGTTGCGTGACTTATATACAACTTTTCAAGCCCTGTTGCGTGATGACATCATGTCCAACAAAACAGAAGGAAAGAACTGTGTCAATTTTAAAACTTCAGTCACCCGATGGGGCCATTGAATGTGGTGCTTTGCGCAGACCCGAAAAGGGTGAAATGAGGAGTGAAGATAGCGCCCTCATTTGGGAATAGTACGTACTGCAGGAGTGCGGAAGGAACACGGTGTCCCGCTCCTCCCCTTTGCTGCAGCTGCTGCAGTGTAATGCATGTTGCATGAAAAGAGCCGGTCCAAAGTTTTCACGGGACCTCAAGTTGATTCAGGGGGTTCCCAACTCCAGTGAGGCAACACAGCTCGACCAATATTCAGTTTCGTAATAATGATCAAATGACACAGCAGGAAAGTGATGTTAACCACTCAGTAACTAAGAAACGTGCTGCTTGAATCAAATTCACTCTACATGACTTATGGGAAACTATGTGCATAATAGAAAATAAAATAAAAACACTTTTTTCTTGTTTGTCCTTAAAGAAATTCTGCTCTGGCATAAGAATAAAAAATATCCAACAAAATGCAGCTTTTACTTGTTTCTATAAAATTGGTACAAACGAATCTGGGTGAAGTCAGTTCTTTTGGCAAAACAAAACTATTTCACATAGAAATTAAAGTCTGTAATCTGAATGCACTGATTCACTTCTGTCATTTTCAATATCAAGCATGAAAAGATTTGTTTTGCATGATCACCGCTGCTTTGAAATCTGATTTATGACAAATCTAGAGCACAAAATGTGTTAAGATTCCTTTAAAAACAAAGAAATTACAGACCTTTAAATTAAGCTAAATCTGAGGCTGCAATAAAATGTTCCGATTCACAAGCTGCAAAGTGGAGTTAACACTAAACAAAAACTTTAAACTGACATGCAAAATATGGAGTAGATTTATTATTATTGCTTCAAGCATTTCAAGATTAAACTCCACCACCGGTGAGATCTAAGAAAGACCCTATAGTTCAAGAAACATGGATCCAGTTCAAAACTCTGAAATGACATACTGGGAGAAAGAAAACGCTCAATGGCCCTTATTTCATTTTTATGTGTGTTTATCTGTGGGATAGATGGACTAAGATCTGCTGCAACATCACAAATCAAAGACTAGGACATTCTCTCCTTCTCACACATTTCTCATTTTTCCCATCCGGTGCTGAAAACATCACATCAAATTCCAAACTGTTCCTGACTTTCCAAGAATGTGTGCAGGATCCATCGATTTTTCCAGGTATTCATTCATCCATCCACGCAGGGCCACGGGGCGCATACAGGAACAGGGACCACTTTTGTTTGTTGTGTAAAGTTCATTATATAAAATTTATTTCCAATGACAATATCAATGCAAATATAGCACTACAGTGATTTCCAAGGTACACCGTATCTTACCATATCAATAGAGTATATGGCACTCGTATAATGGCCACAGTTTCAGAAGACACACAAAACCAACAGCCTCTGTAAACTATTCTGGAAAAATGTTAGCCTGTACCTCGGGTATCGCATCAGTCTGTGACAATAAGGTGATTACTTGGTATTTAAAATCAAACTGGGCACAATAGGAAGTTTCATTTGGAGCATTTCAGTGTAAGGAATCTCTGCATGCATTGCACTTGCCCATTTCCTCCAACTTGGCCTGTTTTTTATTTTTATTTTTTATGAAAATGGACTCAAAAGGCTTAGAAAAAGAAAGAAACAAACAAGAAAAAGAAAACGTCCAACACGAGCAGATGGACATAAACAAAAGGAAAAGGCCAAAGAGTGAGTCTTAAACATTTTAAATAGGTCTTTTTTTCACTGGATGTACTGCACTGTACAGTTTGGTACTATAACTATTATTAAAAAAACAAAAACAAAAAAATAAACATCAACCAAGAGACATTCAAGCGCCTTAATACTATTACAGGAGAGCTGACTCTTCAAGGTACAAACTTCATTCCACGTTGGCTTTCTGGAAACCCCCGACCCCAGAAAAAAATATGTAACAATAAGCATCATATTAATAATGTTTATCATGGCAACACTATGTAGTCCATTGAACAACACGGGTATTGAAATAGCAGCAAAGTATTAAAAATGTTAAGACCAAAAAGCTGTTAAAATCTGTACATAAATAAAAGTGAATGTAGAAAAAGGGGATCGAATAAATAACAGAGCTTAAAGGGAACCTTGCATAAAATTATATAAACAACTGTTTGTTTTTGTTTTCTCCAGAGGGCTCATTGTTTATAAGTTGAACGATAAGTAATGCATGGGCTGCCTGCATCAGGTACTTAATTCTCTCAGTAAAAAAACAAAACAAAATAAAAACAAAAAAAAAACAAGTGAACAAAGTTATGTTTATACAGTCTATGCTACATAATATGTATTGATTACAAGTATGAAAATGGAGATAATTGCTACATTTTCAATACACTTGTACATGTCTATTTACAGTACGTCAGGGTTCTGAATTTCTCCCCTAAGCAATGCTTTGTGCAGATTGTTCCAGCATTCGGGTTGAGGTGATCGATGCTCACAGTCTCATCAGCTGCACCGTGTTGCGCAGTCTTTGAGCTGATGGGTGTCAGTGCTCGGTGGAACGAACGCTAATGTGCAACTGCGTAAAAATCATGAGCAATGAGTGGGGTTTTGTGTACCACTGATCTGTATCTGACTACACTCGGCTGGACTAACCCAGCCCCAGACTCGTCCTACGCAGTAGATGCATCTTTTTCCTACAACCACACAGGACCGTATAGTTAAGATCTGTCGGACAGGATCCTTGTTTTCTCTCTTTTTTTTTTTATTTATTTTGTCTTACGGTTACAGCACTGCATGTCTATTGGTGACATGCAGAGTATGACACAGTAAATATGACTTCTTCAAGTCTCAGATATGTATGTTAGGCTAGCTGACACAAGATTTATTATTTTTTTAAAATATGTTGCTCGAGAGTTTTTTGTTGTTGTTTTTTTTTCAGAGCGTATTGCTGTAAAATTGCAGAAAGGTCGAGAAAGTAAATAGATTTACATTACAAATATGCAAACGGACACAGTAGGTAGCTTTTACTTCTCGGTGATGATTATTTGCATCCACAATGACAATCTATTGATACCAAGACATCTCATATACATTCACGATTTTCAAGAAACACTTCGATAACTTATCTACGAGTCTCGTCTGCTCTCCTCTGCAGAGTAGTTTCGATGCTTTGTTGAAGAAAGTACATGATTCCCTTGTGTCTCAAGTAGTCAGGAGGATATTTGGCAACACCAATCTAGGAAAACGACCCACTCTGTATTAGCAATAATAAGTGGTGTCTAGTGGCAAAAAAATAACTTGTTGGCAATCAGAACACATCAGTGCAGTACGTAGTACAGAGAAAATACAAATCAGCCGGGTAAGAAATTAACTTAGTCTGATTGTGAGAACTACATTTCTTCACCTCTTTTTGTAGTCAAAGTTCAACTAACCAGTCCCTATTACAATAATAGCAAAGTTTGCATTTAATATGCAATCTGTCTTCCTTAAGTAATTTCTCTCCCCAGACCGTTTGAAAGATGATATTATGTAATCCGCTTCTCCCGGGGTCAGATAGCAGTGTCCCACACGACGGCCTGCGGCCTCTGACAGGGTGGTGTGCCAGTCTTACGAGGCTCAGGTGTCCGTCTCCAGCTAGGGAGGATGGGCATGCTGTCCTGCTTGCACAGGCTTTTGTCGGGCCGTCTGTGTGCCTTAATCTCCTTGCACAGGCAGCGCTTACGTTCGATGACTTCAAGCAGCTTGCCGTCCCTCTGCGTCTGCGACGTAGACGACATAGTGCCCCCGCCAGCGGGAGGCTGTCCCTGTGCCAGCTGGGCAAGCTGCTGGAACTGCAACTGTAGGTGGTGCTGTTGCTGAAGCTGCTGGAGCTGCTGCTTGAGCTGCAGCTGCTGCTGGTGGAGCTGAAGCTGCTGCTGCTGCCGGGACACGCTGGGGCCGCTGGGGCTGCAAGGAGCCTGAGCCGGAGCCACACCGTGCGGCTGCATGGGAAGTAGAAGGTATTGGTGTTGGTCAGCACATGACTTTCTGTAGTATTAATGTAATCACAGTGCATTAATAAATGGATAGAATCTCTGCACGTGTTATAAAAAGTTCACTTCCCACAGACAGCCACCAGGATGTGCTGTGGCTGCACGTTTAACAGTTTGACGCTCAAACGCATGCAGATAGTCTCTGCAGCACAGTCAAACTGCGTCAGCACTTGCAATAGAGCCAGAAACTGGGCAAAAATGTGATGCTGGGAGACTGCAGTTCACACTCCTGATACAGCTGAGTGTGTTTTCACATCTGCAATGGATTCCTTCCTGACTGCTTCCATTTTTTTCTGTCGTCACGTACCCTTTTTTCCCTTCACAGACAAACCAGACCCTTATTCTGCTCCGTGGGCATAACTACCAGCTATAAATAGATCTGGAGGAGCAGTGTCTCCAGCAGAAGGGGGAAGTCGTAATGAGAGCAATATTAATGTTGACTTCAAAATAAACTGTGTTTGAAATTTACTAGCGTCTGCAGCTGTAGGGCCAGATGTGATATATATTCACCTGATTTAGGGCTTCTCGTACTGGTAGACTGCTCTGTCTGTGGACATCTCCTCCACCCACCTGTCTGACTCCAGCAGCAGAGGAGGAGCGGCCCAACCGCCCCACTTCTGCAAGGAAACAAACGTTGCAGTGCATGCCAACTTATCAGGATATTTGAAGGAAACGACAGTGCTCTCTTTATGAGTTACATTTCTTTCACTACTTGTATTTTTTTAACCCAAGCAAAAGATTTAACCATGAAAGTTTAACCAAAAAATTGAACATGAACACTTTTACGTTTAAAGTGTTCAAAAATAAACTCACTTGTGTAATTAATAAATATATTTCCCACAATATTAGGGGATTTATGTCTCACACAAAGTCCAACAGTAAATTTTAAATATCTGAGATAATCTTTCTAAGCATGTTTAATGCAACAACTGAAACAGGAGAGAATAACTACAGCACATTGTCGTTCAAAAGTATTCAGACTCCTTGCAATGTTACAGCATGTGAATGCATTCATTTATGATTTCATGACATCGACTAGGACATGTCAACCAGAAGGAAAACAATAGAGGCTTTTCATAACTTTTTATCAGTAAATATTTGAAGAGTGTGTCACAGATTAGAATTAAATTATTCTGATACTTTTTAGATATTGTCTGAAAAAGGAAAGAATGCAGCACAATTGCAATCTTTCGTGTAAGTTTGTTGTTGAAAGAAAGCAATGAGGTTCTTTTTAAAGCCTGCCCCAATAAATATGCAGATATTTGATCGTCTAACTTGATCTAGTAAGTTTCAAGGTGCTAATACAATTGCAAGTCATCCTCATCTATTATAGGGGATTCCTTATAAACAACATACTGTAGCTAGAAGATAGAACATATTAGACGAGCTTACCTCCGTTACGACAGGCAGGGAAGGTCTGGCAGGGAAGAGGAAGTCCTGCTCTGGGCAGCGCTCTGAATCCCGGGCTGCTGTCCACACCAGCTAAAGACTCGCAGTGACCCAGAGCCCTGGTGGCGGCGCCACTAAAGTGAACTGGGATGCCTGACTGGCCGCCTCGAGAGCCCAAACCGAGATCCTCCTTGTCCATCCTCAACAGTGCATCAGCACTGCCATTCCAGGCCCGCCCTTCATCCTCTGAATCAGGGAAAGGAGCTTTTAGTAAAAAATGAAAATGAAACACATATAGAATCACTGTATTCTTCTTCTTTCTTGTCCAGTAAGTTAGTGTGACTGTTCAAAATATTCTGATAGAGGTTATAAGCTGATAATATGTTAGGAAGGTAATTGTTGTTTTGTCTTAATTTAGACTAAAACTAGATTAGTTGATTTAGCCTCAGATGGGCCAAAACTAAAGTGGACTTAATTCAACTTAAAACATTTAATGTCCCTGTACAGTTTGTGCAATAATATTAATGGAAGCCTGTAGACATTATAATATATGAATTGCATTGTGTTTTTTATAAGTGGGTCAATTGTTTGTACAGGAAATGACAGTGGGAGTGGGTGTGTCAGCAATAATCCTCCTGCTTGAAACGTGCACTGAGAATGCAACATATAAAGTGTAGAAAGCAGTGCAACAATTCAGCATAGCGTTAAATTAAATTGCTGTGAAACTTTATTTTGTTTCTTTTGATTGTTTTCGTTGCTTTATATGAAAAGGTTTCTTAGATTCACCATTTTTGAAGGTGGAGTTGTTCAAAGACGGTCGAAGTCTTTGGTCTTGGTCTGTCTCTGACTACAAAACTAAACTCATCTGGATTAGCTAAGAGAGTCATCAATTGCAAATCACCTGCATGATAACTTTTCACAAAACCTCACTTCAAAACTTCAGCCTCATTGATTCAAATTGATGACTTACTCTCTGCCTCTCTGCTCCCATGGCTAAAGGACAGCTTCCTCTGCATGGGCCAGTAGGACCCCTCATCCGCAGCTAAGCTGGCGCTGCTGTCCCAAGGCATGAAGCCAACTTTTGACTGCGATGAGGACCCGCTGTGGCTCTTGGACACCCCCTCGCCCACACCAGTAAGACTTGAAGGCTGTTGTAGAGACGGTGTGTGAGAGCTGGCTCTCAAGCTCTCGTAGGCCGGCGGTCTCCGGAAGCCACTGGACGGGTATGTCCACAGCAGCGGGCTGTCTGAGGAGGGCGGCTTGTATGCTGGCAGACCGTGGGGTGTGTGAGAGCGGAGGTGTGGGCGGGAATGAGGACGCTGGGAAGAGGATAGTGGCGTAGGAGTGGAGCTGGTGCTGCTTTGAGGTGTCTGGCTGCTAGTGGTGGTAATGCTCTCTATCGGTAATGAGTGTGGCCCTCCTTCCCTATCTCTGTCTCTGTCTCTTTCTCGGTCTGGTTCTCTGTACTTATCCCTGTCTCTATCCCTGTCCTTGTCCTTGTCTCTGTCTCGCTCCTTGTCCCTGTCTCTACCCCTGTCCCGGTCTTTATCCCGCTCTCCCTTGTCAGACTTCAGGAGGAAGCTCACACTCTTGCCCTCCTTGCCCGTACTTGATGTTTGCGTCTGGACTGTTGCCTGGTTGGATGACTGAGAGCTGCTCTTGGTCGGAGCAGGGGAATCTCCTCTGTCTGGCTTGCGGTAGTGATGATAGTGCGAGGGGCGATGGTGAGGATGGTGGTGATGATGGGAGAAAGGGGAAGTGGATTTGGAGGAGGGAGGTAGCGGCGTGGAGTGACTCCTGGCTCTCAGTCCGGGAGCAGGGCCTAACTGGGAGTCTCGGCTGTATTTGTCCTGCTGTGACGTGCCGCCTGATGATTCCTTGGACCCTGACAGGGAGGTGGAAACATTAGAAGAAGCCGAGGAGGAGGTGTTGGCTTGAGCTGTGGCAGTGGATGTTTGAGTTTTAGCAGAGGTGGACGTCTTGTTTTGAACACCAACCCCGCTGGAGGCAGCTGCAGGCTGAGGAAAGGCAAGCAGTGGGGGCCGGTGCTGCAGGAGATTGGGGAACGGTGCCGGGATCTTCGTGTTGTTCTCAGATTCGGATTTACCTCCTTGCAACAAATAAGGAGTTGGAGCTCGTGGTGTGTGAGGACTGGTAGACAGGACCTGCGGTACAGGAGTGGAGGATGCAGAGGAAGGCAGCGGAGAAGAATGGGAGATGGACACTGTAGCTTTGGGTTTGGAGTAGGACGGAGAAGAAGACGAAGGGCGAGGGAGAGAAGAAGAACTACTGGAGGACGAGGTGGTGACGTGATAGTGCTTTGAGGCTTTAAGCTTCTCGTGCTTCGGCAGGAGATGCCTCTGGGACTCTCTGTCCTCCTGATGTGGGTATTTCATCTCCTCGTAGATCGCCTCACTCTGGTCTGAGTCAGAGTCGGGCGTGGTGGCCACGGGAGTGACGGGGTGGGGCGTGGCCGTCTGGCTCTCCCTGGTGAACACTTGGCCCACCATTTCTATGTAGACTGGCTCATCCTCTCCATCTCCTGTCTGAATCTGAGAGTCTGCTGCCTGGAAGGGCAAGGGAGTGGCAGAAGGAGGCACACGTGGAGGAAGGGGGTCAAAGGTGAGCTGGGTACTGGGACTCCTTTTGGGTTTCAAAGGAGGCACCTTCTTTGCTCCAATCTCGCCAGAGTCTGACTTCTTCATTGCTGCAAGACGAAACAAGTCTTGTTAAAATATGAACAATTTTCAACAGAGAATGCGTCCAAAACACACTAATGCTCACAATTTTTCTTCTCTGAGTGTTTTCCCTGTGAGTGGGAGCTGGAAGAGGGTGGCGGGGTCTCAGGAGGTCCTCTGCTGTCAGCGGCGGAGGAGCTCAGGCGGGTACTTGGATGGCGTTTGGGTTTGGCCGGGGGGCAGCGACCGCCGTGCTGCGACTGGGTGTCAGAGTAATCTCCGTTCTCGAGGCTCGTATCCCCCGCGCCGACAGCGTGGCAGGACTGCGAGCGGGGCGCCATGGCCGAGGCACAGGTGTGAGGGGACAGGTCCTGGGAGGCCGGCATGGTCATGAAGCCCATCCGGAAGTGCCGTCGGAAGGAAGCCAAGTCTCGAACTTTTCCCACGGTAGCCGACGGATCGTTCTGAGTGGAGCTGCAGAATAGGGGATAACAAAAAAAAAAAAAAAAATATTGAATCAAGGGAAAATCAAAGTTAAGTAAAAAACATGTTTCTTTCATTTGTACTGACTTGTTTCTTATGTCTCCCTCTCTCTCATTGCTCTTCAAAAATTCTCTTTACGTTGAAAAAATGCCCGCAGGGGTTTCTCTGCAAAAGGAAAGCCGTGCCTCTCAAATGCTTTTCCTTCTGGTTGAGCTCAGAACACACCGAGTTACAAATTCAGTTCCACTTGTCTCAAGTAATTTAGAAACGTACGCTACTCTTAGAACCCACCTGTTTTCTTTACATGTTTACATCCAGAACACAGACCTGTCGCCTGAGCAGAGGATCCCCCGAATCATTTCATCTGTTACCGTGGTAACAGCCGCGACTCTTGTATTTGATGCTTCAGTCTTTGAAACAATCAATGTCAGACAGCCATAAGTAAAGCAGACTGTAGATTTATTTATTTGTCTGCTGGAGTAAAATAATGATCAGACCTTTGATGAGTTGACATACATATTAACGCTTGCTTACGTTAAGGTTTTCGGTTTGGATTTTGCTTTAGAAAAAGCAAAACACACTGGAATTAAACACAAAATGATTATGGATAGAGAGGAGGGATTTCAGAATAGCTTGTCAGGTCAGTGGTTCAAACTGTGAAAGCAAAACTGTGAAGATTGGTGCCCCGCTGAGCTAACCAAAGGTTTATAAATGTGTTCTGACAAGCCTCTGCTTGCTTCTTTGCTTCATAAACAGCCACTACTGTTGAGTAGTGTGCTCTTCAGAGGGGGTGTTACACTGCTTCACCCCTCGTCAGCATGAGACGAGTCCCTGAGGTCATTATCGACAGGGTTACTGTGAATATTCAGGGCTCCAGAGAGTGAGAGTCTTTCTGTTTTTGGAGTTGCTTTGCAGAAGGGTTAACAACCGGGAAGGTTTTGCACATTTTGTCTTGCTGCAACCTCGAACTTTAATGTGTTTTATTGCCATTTTAAGTGACAGACAAACACAAAATAATACACAAGTAGGAAGTGGAAACCAATTTTATTTTAATAATCAATGCCTTGTAAGAAACCTACTTACTAAGTAAGACTCCACCTGTGTGGAGTTTAATCCAGCGGTCCTTTGAAGGCATCAGAGGTTTCTTCGAGAACATCGGAAAACAAACAGTATCATGAAGATCAAATAACTACCAAGGCACGATCATTCACCTAAAGTAACAACAGAAACTCCAAGTGTCCCATGATTTACTCTGGAGGAGCTGCAAAAATCCACAGCTCAATTCAATTCAGTTTACTTATATAATGCCAGTTCATAAATCACCTTATAAATAAATGTCCTTACAATGCAGTCATACGTTCCAGTTGACCACAGCAATCGAACAGAGCAGTCAAGTTCAGTTCAACAACCTCCACCTGCTGTGGCCGATGGAAAACTGTGTTAATAGAATAATAACCATTAGCTGCTCACTCCAGAAATATAGCTCTGATATTTTGATGCTTTTATTTTGTTGGGAGAAAAAGGCTGCAGAAGTCTACTTTGCAGTTTGTCGGGAAAAGGGCAAACGTGTGAGAAAAGGTGCTCTGCTGAAAGGAGACCAGGGTTTGTGAGGTGGAAAACTAACACTGAAAATCACCTTGTAAACAACACCCACACAGTGAGCCATAGTGGTGCCATCGTCATGCTGTGGGGAAGCTTTTCTGCAGTAGAGACAGGAAATCGGGTCCAAATTAACAGAAATGTGGACAGTGCTAAATACAGAGCAAGGAATGAAGGAGAAACGTAATACCCCTGGGGCAACGGTTAAGCTTCAGAGCTGCAGTGTAACTGTTTCAATCGAATCAAAGTCGTGTGTTGGAATGGTCCGAAGTGCACAACTAATTTCAAGAAAGAATCTTTTGTAAGACTTGAAAATTGAATTTCAGAGACACAGACTGAGCTAGAGCTGATTTGCAAAGAAGAATGTGGAACATCTTCAATCTCTCGATGGCTAATGCAGGTACAGACGTAACCCAAAACAACAACCAAAAAAAAAAACAAACATGCATCATCTTTACATTTCTCACCACTTTATACAAAACGGCACATTTTAACAAAGAGAAAACGTATAATGCCCACACAGGACCAGAGTGGCAGGCGATGGGAGCTCACTGTTTGCATTAAACTTCATGAGCATCAACAGAAGGAGCGCTGAGGCTGCTCATCTCTGAGGGAATACACCGGCTCTTATCTTCCCCTCCTGTGGGAGACAGTTTGCGCATATGCATGCGCTCTAATACGTGTGCTGAAGCGCCAGAGTTCATTTGCATCTCTTCAAGAATGTTTGTGCCCTTGAATGCCTGTGGAGATGTTCCAGTGACTCCTTGCAATCGACATAGATACTCGAAGGCCAAATTTAGCTCAGGACAGAGGCTGAGCATCTCCCTTCTCGCTGCTTGAAGAGCTCTTTTTTTTTTTTTTCCTCCTCCCCTTGTTTCTTCTAATGGAAGGAGCTTCAAAACGAGACCGAAGGCGGCTCTTCAAAGAGTATCAGGGCTCATGCCTTTTTATTTGCCCTCCCTTTATTGCAGCATAAATCAGCAATCTGCTGTAGCTGAGGTAGAGATAAATCAGAAGATCAATAGCCTCCTCATGTGTGATTTTTCAATAAATAAATTTTTTTTAAAAAAGCCAGAAGGCAAGAAGAATAAGCTGATGTACATTCTAAAAACAGAGATTTCCACATGGCTCTTTATCTTCATCTTAATCGTACTTCAACTAGAAATGTCTTCTTGACAATGAATTGGATTGTTTGGGGGAACATAGTGGTGATCTTTGGTTACTGTGGTCCGACTGTTAAACCAAAACCAATGAAAGAGACGTTTTAATAAAGTCCAAATATCAAACAGGAAACTCAAGAACCTTGGGTTTGGAAACAAACACGACTCCCTCGAACTTCTCCACGCTGTTTCATCTTGACCTCACAAACTTCACTGTGTTTTTATGTAACTGGTTGCACTTGATTTTATCTCTTGGCATCAGTAATTTCCAGCTTCACATCTAAATAAATGTCGTCTTGAGCTTCTAAATTCCTACTTGCTGTACAAGTACAGCTGCGTCGTTTTGACAGTCCCATTTTTATCTTTGTTGATCTTTTAACTCCTAGTGGTTTTAGTTGTGTGTTATTAGCTTAGCGAGTTTGATGAATAAACTATCGAGCTGTAAGGTTGAATTGTTTTGTTAATAAACTTCTGAATAGAAGAGAAGTTGTCTGCATTTACAAACGCAGCGGCAACATCTCACTGCTTATGACATTATTTTAATGTATGACCAATAAGTGAGACTGAAATATTTGGCTATTTTCTTGATAATCAAGTCAACTTGGTAATATTGATCTAAATTACTAGTTTTATTAATAATTGGTCCTACAAAATAATCACAGTTTTTCACAGCCAAAGACTCTTACTAATACAACAGTTTAGTGTTTTTTGGTGTCACTTTTTAAATCACATAGCAGACTTCATATGTTGTGGTAGTAAACATTGCTGTGCTTGTTTGGTCAAACTGGTTTATACTGGATATTTTAGTGCCAATACATGTACTTTTAAACTCATAACTGTTCATCTTTGGAACAAAGAGAAACATCAACTTGAAAAACAAAACATTTTATTGTCATTGTAGAAAATCAGTCAGAGAAATAATCTATTATTCACCTTAATGTCAAAAAAAATGTTTTGTTTTTTTTAAAAACATTTTGTTTGTTTTTAAAATTCTGTGCAGATAAAAATATTAAGACTACAAAAGTTCAGTTCTGTAGTGTTGCATTGCATGGAGGAAATGTGGAAAGTCAAACCAGCCACTCGCAGCTCCAGAGCCACAAGTTGAACTCTCCTGTCCTAGTCAAAGCACGTGACCTCTACTGTTATGACAACATGAAACAATTACAGTTTAAAACACTTTTAGGATGTAATACACTTAATGCTATCTCTTCTTTTGAGTGAAAAATACAAACTTTACAGAGTTTTTTGATGATGTTAATTCCAGTTTAAATTATTCTGCCTGTAGCTGCTGAGGCCCCGTTTCTAATTTACTTTTCTGGGTCAAAGTTTAAGTGTGTTTAAGCAGTTAAATCTAAAAAAAAAAAAAAAAAAGAAACAGTTTCAGGTCAAGTTTCTACAGTTTCATTGACTCTTGTGTGAAGCAGAAGGTGAACAGTGACATCAGGTCTGCAGCTGTCCTCATTCTGTTGGGCCTTACTGACACAGTGCACGACGCTTATTTGCCTTTATGGGTTTTACTCTATTTCCATCCCCGTTCTTTGTTGCTGCTGATGTTGTTTTATTTAGAGTGAAGCTTTCACCTTGTGTTTCCTCTTACACTGCTGGAGTATTGCTTACCAGCATGTGACCCTCAGCTGAAGACACATCCAGAAGCAACAAAAAGCAAAAAAATTAACTTTCTCACTCATGAATGAGTAACCACAAAGAGAGTCATTTATTGAAATAAGCAAAGAGGATACATTTCTATCACTTTAAACATCAAACTTGCTTCACAAACGCTATTTTATTTGCTGATTTTTTCTGATCATATGGCTAAGTGTTTTTCAGGGTATTTTATATGTATGTTGTCTGCTTAGAATCCTTTAAAGTGAAGAGACGTTTGCTACTCTTATTTCTATGCTGGGATTAATAAAGCTTCGGCTGATAGCAAGGTTTTCTCCCACCAGTCGTCACAACTGGGAATAGTCTGTCTGCCTGTATTAGCGGCATAAGAAATCGACTCTATTTTTAAAACCCATACTGAAACTCACCTTTTTACCATCCTGCAGCTCTCTGCCGTATAATGTGATTTGTCTCCAGAGGCCCTAAGGATGTCAGACTTTGCACTGTCCTCGTCTCGTCTCCAGGATGTTGCCGTTCTCCATCCACGCCTCCTGCATCTGTTATTCCCGCTTTCTGTCCCTGTGGCTTCACATCCCACAAGGCTCTGCTTCAATCGTTCATCGCGTCCCGATCGTCCCGCTCGCCGCCCTGCTGCTCAGCTGATTCCGATCCGACCACAACGCCGGTCTCTGCTGCTGACATGTGGACCTCTACCTCACCGTTGGGGGTCACAAAGCATTCTTCTCCATTCCCCTCCACAAACAAGCCGTGAACACAGAGTGCGCTCTGCCGAGCTGTAGGCGACTCACATTTGAACGTCACGTCTCTCCTCTGACGCGCAGATAAACAAGATACACTCATTCGCTGCGATGCATTCGCTGTTCAACACAATACTGTCATGTGCAAACTGTCATGTGAGTGTGATGACACAGCGTTATCAACACCCTCTGCAGGACGCTGGGCTTCACTTGCTTGTTTTTGTGACAGTGCATTTGTTGGCGCGTTATCAGCTAACGTCCGACTCAATAAAACCAAAGCTAAAAGAGTGAAACTTTAAGCCCTCTTTATTCTGATATTTAACAAAAACTTGCCACTGATAAAGCGTCCCGAGTCATTTTCTTGCCTAAATTAACAAAAGTGGCCTAAAGAAACCCTGAGGCACGCCAAGGTCAAGAATGTATTTAAAGGGCCGGTTGTGTCAGAAAGAATTGATAAAACTATCCAGCAACAAACTGTTAAAATATTTTAAAAAATAGATGTCTCCGTATTTGGTGAGCTTGAAATGTAATAACATTACATTTATGTTCACCTTCATGTAACCTGGTGTAATTCAGAGAAAAAAACTGTTGCTATGATGGAAAAAATAATGTTTAAAAACACAACTCTGAAGGTTACAGAGTCTAGAGGATGGGTGTGAAACTCTGTTTCATTTTGGGCCGTATCAAAAATCTGAATGCTCTTAAAGGGCCAGTTGTATACTAATGTAATATGTAATATACTAATAAAACCAATTAAACTGTTCCTTTTTATTGTTTTAGTATTTTTTCAAAATTGTAGATTTTGTGGTGCCAGTTTAGAAATGTTTATAAGGATTTATTGTGATATTGTGATAAAGCGGTCACGTGAAAAATGTGACCTTTTATTACTCTTCACATCAATTGCGGATTATAATTTGACGTCAAGTAAGGCTGAAGCAGCAGTCGCTTAAACTCAAGGTTTTTGACCAATTCTGAGAATATTTGAATTATAAGTTTTAAAAAATGTGGAGATTTTTGCTGATTTTGTGCGAATTTTGCAGATTTGTGTAAAACTGGAAGGACTTATTGATGTAATTTGATGTATTGATGTGTTTGAACAGGTGGTCTAGAGGATCATGTCAAAACTTTTTGCAGGCCAGTTTCGGCTGCAGGCCTTGAGTTTGACATGCGCCCTAAGCGTAAAGCTACAAAATCTTTAAAGTTTTTTTTTTATGGTGATTTTATAAAACAGACCAACAAAAAAAAGCACACAACTGTACAGAAAAATGACACATGATACATAAAACCACCTCCCTCTTTTACTCTGTTTCTGCTAAATAAGCTCAGCAGAATACTTTGAAGTTTGTGGCTATATCACAGAGTTTGTAAAAGTTTTAAGGGATATTAATGTTTTTGTCAAAACACCAATTTCATATCTACTTATATCATAGAGCTTTCTTTGGTTTGGACTCCGTCCTACCTCATCTCAAACTGTACACAGTATTTCTCACCTTGCGGTAAACTTTTAACTTCTGCGTGAACTAAGGTGCAAATTCACATGAAACCTCTCTGACTTTATGAACTGCACTCGGAATAAGGATTTTAAAAATTAACCTCTTTCACGCTCGCTAAGAGGTTTAGGTTTCCTCCAAGCAGAGCCGTGCTGTAATCCCGAACATGCGGCGCTCCTGTGCGCTCAGCCACTCACCTTTTCTTGCTTCCCTCTTGCTCTCTCTGCCTCCAGTCCAAGCGACTCTTACGATACAGCAGGTTCATGTCGCTGCAGGATCGCTCCTCCTCGCAGCCTATCACAGCGCAGTGTAGCCGCTTGCTTCGCCTCTCTATGTCACGCAAGAAATGCTCGACTGCCACATCCTGGGCAGAGCCAGAGCTCATGGTACAGGAGAAGACTCTGGAGAAGCGGATGTATGCCAAAGGCAGCTCCCCTCTAAAAGAGAAGGAAACAAGAACAATGTGCATGAGCGTGAATCATCCAAAGAACTTTGTCTGGTAGCTTCTCAGGCTGATTGAAGCCGACAAGACTGACAGCTGTTACACACAGTGTGTGGAAACAACAAATGAAACCCAAGTGAAACCAAATAATTAGCAGAACGTGACGAGAGGCACTTCATTACAATGCTTATTGGGTTATATTAAACCATCCTGTCCATTACTGCAACTGACAGCCGTCACAGCGGGGAGACAGCGATGCATGCATGATGAAAGTTGCTGTTTTGTTTACCCTGACTGCAAGTGTATTTATACTTTCATTATCCAGTTATGAATATTTGAGTAAGCAGGGTAACTCAGCTGCAGAGCAGCTTTGGCTGCAGGCCCTGGGATGGCCTATCTAAGCTTGCCTGCTAAGCAGACAGTAATGTGGTTTGTCATATGTAGCGCACGCACAGCTTCCCATTCACGTTAACCCTATGAGAAAACAGGCTTGTTGTGGGGCAGATATTTGAGAGTCCAACCGTGTATTCATGTCAGAGGATGTGAGTTTGCGGCGCAGTTGGTGAAGAAAAGAACAGCTGTCAGCTGATGCAGCATGATGCCAGTGTTTTTCCATCAGAAATAGAAACAGAGTTCAGATGTGTCTTAGTGGAGAACGCCGAGGTGTTTTCTCTGGTTCCACTTCCTCGAGCTGTGCAGAATCTTTTGACAAGTCGATCTGAATATGTTACCGGATGTGAAAGCTTGTGCGATTAGAAGATCTAGCGATGCAAAAAACAAGTAATTTTTTTTCTCACGCAGATAAAACTTTTACTGAACATTTGAAACTCTTCATTTGAGAAATTGAAAGTAAAAGCCGACGCTTGCAAACTGCAGAGCTACAAAAAAATAAAAAAATAAAGACTTTTTTCAAATCCTTTCATATCATAGCAACTACTTTAGGGATTATATGCGGCAAGATACACTCTGTGATGTCAAATTGTGAAGTTGAAGAAAAATTGTACATGCTTTTCAGCATTTTTGATAAAAAAAAAGTGTGGCATGCATTTATACTGCCCTGAGTACTTTACAAAATAACTCAAAATCAGTCAGGTGGATGAATTTTAAAGTCTTGTCACAGATTATCTAATAAATTTAGGTCTTTACTTTGACTAGGCCATTTAACAACGCAATAAAATATTTCACATCTGCTTTAAACTTTCGCACAGGCTTATTCTGACCTGTCTCCATTATGCATTATTGTTAAGGCCTTTGTGGATTATCTGTAATTATACCAATTTAAATTACACGCAGCCAAAAACGATTTACTGGCTTCTGAAGAGAAGCTAAATGTTATTCATCGTATCAGAGTGAAGGGGGTGAACACAGTTTTTTAACCTTTTTTTTTTGTAAAAATAATTTAAAGATTCTTCTTGTTATGGCTTTATTCTAAACTTGTCTCTTATAAAGTTATAAAATCAGTGTGTAAGTGCTTTTGCAAGGCACTTTGTGCTAAAGCAGTGGCTGAATTAGAACATCATGCTCCTTAGACACCATAAAACTTAAATGACAACCCTCTCGATTGTGCAGATCATCAGGACTGTTTAACTTATATTAACCATTACTATGCCATCTTAAAAACTCATATTAATTGTCAACCATGTCTTTCCATGAAGACAGAAGCTGAACAGTGGAAGCAGCAGGCGTCGTCGACAGGGCCAGGCAGCGTGCTGATCTGTGTGTGATTCTTTTGTCATGGCCGCAGTGTGTCATCCAGTGTGTCAGCGTCGCTTCTGCTATTCCTGTATCCCACAGCCCTGACCACAACCCCGACCACTGCTGCTTCCATGCTTGCTGACTCAATGTTAATTAGGTTAGAGAGCAGCGACTGGAGGTGGGGCTTTCGCTAAGTGTGGCTTTGATTTTGGTTTCTGGGATCTGGCAGCTGAGCCGGCAGGCCCACAATTGTTGCATTATGCACTGGGGGGGATTGGTTTACAATTAACCAGTCAGAGGGAACACGCAAAACTCCATATTCCTCATTAGATGTGGAAGTATTAAGACAAACCTCCAAAATACAAGCTGTATTGTCCCTTCATGACACAACTGAACTCGGAGCGTTTAGCAAGTGGTTTCAGGGGCATCTGCAGGGTCAGGAGTCGCATGAATTCCTTGTTAGGACCAGAAGGCAGATGGAGTCATGACTCACGCAATTCAATCTGCATGCAACGCTGCATACTACTCATTCGAACATAAGCAAATGCATGCACACACCTACTACGCCCCACAAGCCCCCTCACATGCCAAACACACACACACACACACACACACACACACACACACACACACACACACACACACACACACACACACACACACACACACACACGTCCACATGGTGTGAAGCAATAACAGCAGAGCAACTGCATCTGAGTCAAATGTTAGTTCATGTTAACAGAGAAAACAGAGAACAAAATATCTAGAGTGCCTTGCAAAAATACTTATTTAACTCGTCCCGTCACTATTATCTGAAAAGTGCGGCACAACTTTATCCCTGACGTGTCTGTTGTGCTCCTTGGTCTTCAACATGCTTCGTGTTTGCTTCGCTTTCAGCACAGTTTTATTTACAAGCAGATTTCTCAATAATCAGACTTCAGAGGGAAATTGGGCCAAATAAATTTAATTTAAGGGCATCAGATTATGGGGGAATTCATCCATTCATCCATCCATCCTTCCATTTTCTAACACCCTTGTGTTCAGTGCTGGTGCTCCTGATCCACAGCGAACATTTTGGGCGAGAGGCGGAGTCACCTGGACGCCAGCCTGTCGCAGTACGAGAATTCAAATGAATCAGTTTGTGTAAAAATAAAAAAAAACATGTATTGTTTCCATTTCACAATTACGCATGACCCTGTGATGTTTGCGTTTATAACTGAACACGATTTGTGGAGAAACGTAACACTTCTGAGCGGCACTGTGTCACAAAAAGTAACAGAGGTTCATTTTCTACGGTGAGAAAAGCTTCAGGAGGCAGAGAATATGTTCATGCAGTTATGATATTAGCCTTCATCTTTCGCTAATAATGAACTTAACACTTTGGTAAGGATTACGGTGTGGACCTCTGCCCTCCAGCCGTCATCACAGCTGTTGGTCCAAGTGGAGCTGCAGCACCAAGCTGTGAGTGGCACAGGAACACCGCTGTGCAGACGGACACACCATGGCACCATCTTGACCTTGAACGGGTCACACCATATTCAAAATAAGCACTTAATTCCACTGGGCTGCATTGTGTATTTGTGAAGATTGAACTTTAAATGGCACAATTAAAATGAGTGTTTTCCTATTCACACAGCAGTTAGCTTTAAAGGGCTAGCAAACAGCACAGGACATACTGTACCAGGAGCGACGTGCATCTCAAAGAGTCAGCTGGGTTTGCATTTTGTCATTGCTTACATTATTAATTATTGCACTTTAAGTCTGAAAATTATTAAATGATAAAAGCTGCAGAAAGCGTAAAAAAGTAAAAAAAAAAATAAAAAATCAAACATATCTGGCAGAGCTTATTTAGCTGTGCTCAAATATCATAACAATTCATGAAAAGCAATTTCCAGCAATTCAACCTGTCAGTCAAAAGTGATGTGGTTTGTCATAAAGTGAGGAAAAACAAGGAGAAAATAGAGCTAAACATTGAGGAGGAGAATGAGCAGCTTGAAGCACACGCAGCCAGAGAGCAGGGGAGACTGAGGCAGCATCGCTGCGACGGGAGGGGCGACTGGTAAAAAAAGAAAACAACAGAAAGAAATGGGGGAAGCCGACGAGCGGAGAGCAAGAATAAGATTAATATACTCTGGTGAAAACCGTATCACATCCAGACTGACTCCGAGGGGTACCTGCGCCGGAGACTAATAAAACAGAGGGAGCCATGAGGAAGAGAGGATAAAGAAATACTGAAAGGCAGTCAGACTAAGAATGGGGGGTAGGGAGGTGAAATCAAGCCGCTCACACTGTGTGTGCTGTGTGTGGTCTCCTAGCAACGCTCGCATTTCTTCCTCCGCCGCTGAATGCACGGTGCAGGACGTCAGGCTCGCCGCGCGACTCGATACCTGGGTGAAACTTTGCAGGAGCTTCAGTCGTCCTCCATCATCCACGGCAACTCTGAAGTATTGAAAGTATCTGCATTCATCAGCTACGGTGATTCAAACGGTGTTTAAACGTTTAGAAATATCTCAGCGACAGAGGGTTATTAAAATGTTTAGTGCCTTGATCGATCTTCGTTCAGTATTACTGGAAGGTCAACTTAATTCCCTGACCTCATCTCGGCTCTATATTTATAAAGATATGAAGGACAGCAACTATTAGTAACTTTTAGTCACTGGAATGAGAGTCCTGATGTGAAGCACACATTGATTATGGATTTACACAGGAAGAAATGAAGACGTAATTCCTGTCACATAATGAAAATGCCTCCCTTTTTTCAGTCAGATTAATTAACTGCAATAATTTGGGTTATTTAGTTCGAGATTAGAAGAAAAAATGGAGGGTTATTTTTTTAAAGACAGATTTTCATCAAGATATTTGTTTGTTTATCGGTGGCAATTTCAAACCAAATTCTTAATTTGCAAGGTAATATTGAGCTGGCTAACTCAATATTTGTAAACTAAATATTTAGTTGGCAAGTTAAACAGTTTAAAGAAGTGAATATTTAGTTTAAAATTGTGGCATTTATAAGTGATTGATAACACTGTAAAAATAGGAATGAAAAATTTTTTTCCACTACCTTACAGTACATGCTATTTTTTTTCTCGATATCACCAGAAACCACTACAAGTTGTATGAATCATTTTAGTCAAAAGGTACTCTTTCTGCAGTCAGACAGCACAGGCTCCTTAAACCTGTAGTGAGTCATTCTATAATGGTTTTAAAGTTCATTATTGTGCAGCAGAACCAACATTGATGTCTTTTATCAGGAGAAATTCGAACATATGGCATTTTAGGAGTTACTGTCCACCGGTTCAGATGGTGCTCTCAACTGGAAAGGGAATACATATTTTGCTCTTCTTTGCAACAAAAAAATAAAATAAAATAAAATTGCTTGCTAGGCAGGAAGTACCAGCTTTTTTTTTTATGGCTGTACGCCTTGCAGCGACCACACCCTCCCTGAGTGCTGGCTTGGATGTCACAGGAGCCACTGACTGTGAGGGGAAACTGGGATCACCTGGGCCTGTTCATGCCAGCGTGCACGAAAATAAGAGTTTAATTACTTTTGCTATGACTTGGTGTCCCGCCTCCCTTCGGTTTGTTATGGTTTCTAGCCAGCCCTGACAGCCTTGTTCCAAAAACTGCGAGGATTTCCCACACTTTGTCTGGCTGTATATCTTGCTGTTTTGACTTTATGTTCCGGAGATTTGGCTCATATCCAGAAGCAGGGAAGAAAGAAAAGAAGGTTCTCTTCAAAAGAAACCAATTCGATGCCAATCAAGATTCGCTGTTCAGTTTTGAGCAGCGGGGGAATTTGAGAGAAACACAAAATCTCACCTGGATGCATCCTTCCAGTTGCTGGGGAGAGTTTACTCACCAAAAAAAACTAACCAAACAAACCATTAGTTACATGGTGACGCAAGTTTATTTTGCTTTTTGCAAGTACATAAAAGCTTGCAAAATATTAATGGGCAGATTTCTCACACTATCTGTTTGCAGCAGCTAAACTTGCAATGGGAAATTGTTGTTCTTAACATTTGGTCAGTGGGATAATTTATGCTGCATCAGATTTACCAAGACAGTTTTGTCCACTAATTCTATCCAGCCCCACCTATGCTTAAAAAAATATTACTTAGATATAATATAAGGGAAATGTCATCATCACCAAGTGAATTTGGTTCATTTTATATGTGATGAATGAGATGAGAAGCTATTTTTGTTTAAAAAAAATAATTAAAAAAAACCCTGAAATGACTTGTGTTTTGTTTAACAACTTGAAACAAAAGGAAGCCCCAAAGACATTCACTCAAATATGCATGTATTTAGATTTTCCTCCCTCAGCGTTGTACAAATTGAGTGCTCTTTAAATTTTTCACGAGCCGCGACCAGAAATATCCTCCAAAAAGCTTTCTCTAATCGCGCTTGGCCCCGTGCGACCAGGACAAAGACTTGAAAACTCTCTGAAATGCTCAGTATTTGTCGCACGCATGCACATATTACTTCCACCGTGTGTGTGCATAAGTCAACACCTGTACCGAGTGTGGATCATGAATAGTGTATAACATGGAGAGTTGCAGGAAGCTGCTATAAAAAAAAATATAATGAATTCTTGAAGTGAGAGAGATGAATGTGTAATCTCTGTTTTGGGTCAAAAGAGATCGGCGTGTCAGTAACCTCCCAATCTCCATTTCCCACCTTGGCTTGCTCTCACCTCTGTCCCCTTCTGCTGGGATCTGCAGCAACCAAGGTGACCTACTGCACTTAGCATATATGAGCACAGAGCAGCTTAAAGATGTCGAACCTCTTCTCCTTATTCTGTTGTTCATCTTAAAAAGGGAAGGCTTGCGAATGACATACAAGCAGAAAACAGTAAAAGGAATAAAACGCAGGACAATAAAGCTGGAAAAAGAAAGATGTTCATCGTGTGAGCAGCGCCCGCTCCGCCTCTGTACGACGACAAAGTACATTTCCAGAAGAAAGAGTAAAAAAGCGTAACCGAGATGTCACGTGATACACAAAGCCATGGTCCATCTTTGTGTTTGTGGGGTTTTTTTCCGTCTGCTCGCTGAAACCCAGACACAGCAGCATCGTATTTGGTGCTGCAGGGAAAAGAGCGAGGCTGAAAAACTCCTTAATGCTCACGTTTGTGCATGAGGGGAAAAGCTCCTCTCTGCAGCTGCACACGCTTCACTGAGCCAGCATCCTTCTGACCAAGATCGGATTTTTGGGAAGCGAACAACCCTTCAGTGCTTCCTGTTTCTCTTTGTCCAGTTTTAGGTTTTGCTTTAAAGATTTACATTTACAATGCCATGAAAAAGGTCTGCTTCTGTTTCTGCTGTTCTGTAAAACGTGCTAGTTCACGGAACAAATTTTAATGAGGCAAAGATGACCTGAATAGATTTAAAATGCAGCTTTCAAATAAGGATCTCATTTATTAACGGGGGAAAAAAGCTAAACAAACCTGGCCTGACGTGAAAAAGTAATTGCCTCCTAAACCAAATAACTGATTTTACAACAACAAACAAACATAGTTGTTGTTGTGAATTACCAAACTTTGTAATTCAGCCACTTTGGAGACTGAATTGCTGTATTACTTACAGCAATAATAGCCCATTTAAGGTATATCATGAGTCACGTCCGGACTTTGACTAGACCTTGTGCTTTGAGTAATTGTCCTGTTGAATAACCAAAGTGGATTTCAGCATTAGGTCAGAAATTGATGGCTTGATGTTCTTGTTAAGGATATTCTAGTAGACGGCAGGATTTGCTCTTCCACTGTTTTCAGCAACATGGAGTCCCACATCATCACTCTGCTACTTCCGTGTTTCTACATATTTATATATATACATATATAAAGTCTGTTGGTTTTATGCAAGACCACAGTATTTTTGCCAAACGTCTTGCAGATCATTGAGTTTTTTGCCTAGCAACTCTCACGTTGATACAATTTTTGTCAGTCGCTCTTTTCGATCGTCAAATTGTGAACACTGATCTTAACCAGGAAAAGAGATATCTGCACTAATTTAAATGTTGCTCTTTGTTCTGTTAAGTTATTTCTTTATTCTGCAGGTCAGGCAGCAATTTAATCAGGGTGTGACTTGTGGAAGTGAATTCAGCTTTCTAAATAGAAAATTAGATCATAAATTCACAAGTGGCAATTAAATTTTCACACAGGCTCAGACTGGTTCGGAGTACTTCTTCCTCTCATAATTGAATTTTATTATTTAAGAACTACATTTTGTGCTCATTTGTTTGACTGTCCTCTAATTTTAACATTGTTTGATGATCTGTAATATTAAAAGTGAGACGAAAAAGAAAAACTGAACAAACCCGGGAGTTTTTTTCCATAGCATTATAAATGTTTAATTAAAGCAAACCATGCAGAAACAACTTATGAACCAACATGATGTAAAGATTTTTTTATACATCTATAAGAAGCCCAAAGCTCTATATCCTGTAGCACCAGGCTGTCCCTGCCACAACATGACAAACCTCATAAACTATTCAGCAACAATTAGGCAAAGTCCAATAGCCCAAAGCGAAACAGGAATCAGATGAACATCACAGTGCACTTTACATACGATTTGCCTCACAGCTGTTCTTTGTGGGCTTGACTCACATCTTCCCAGAGATGATGGCACAAGCAAAACAAAACAAAACACAACATGCCTTAGAAAACTTTATTTGAGGGGGGGAAATCAGCTGTCAGTGTTTGAAAAGGATAAAATAATCAGCAGAAACCAGCAATTTTGTTGACCTAAAGGAAATTAGACAATGTAATGTTCTTAAATCGGTTGAACGACTGTTCTTGGTGGATAAAATATATATATTTTAAATACTATCAACCAATATACCCATACTTATCTGGGTTTCAGTGTATTGGTTTGGTTGAAATAATTAAATGTGCATTTTCTCACTTTAACTGGGTTAGTCAAGCTCAAAGCTGATCGATTTTCTGGAGTTAATTATATTTATCAAGCCGTTTGAGTTTGATCATAATTTTTTCATTAATTCAGCACAACAAGCACAAACTACCCACCGATTTATCAAGTACATCCATTCAATGGCTTGTAGAAACAGAGTGAGTCAGCCAATCACATGGCATGAACTCATCTCATTTCTGCTCAGTTTCATGCCCCCTTGCTGCTTTTGTCGACTGGCTTTTCTTTTAACCGGCTGGTGATGTCACAGCAGCGTTGGTGTGATTAGCAAAGCCAGGTAGGCCAGGAGTGGTCGTTTGAATCAACCTCCTCCTTCAGCTCAAAAATCCCCCGCTAAGCAGGTCACAGCGTAGGCTGTCTAGGATAAGCACACGCATACCCACACACCGCTCTCCCACCTCATTCTTTTCTTTCTCCTGGCCCGGTTATTTCAGCCTAACTCTGTTCACCAGCATTTTGGTAGTAGATTATTAGTGGCTCATTGTAAATTTAAAGACGGGAAATGAAAGCGCGACTGCGGGACAAAGCCACCAGACTCACTACAGCGTTACTTAAAAGTGCCTAACCCTAACGCGTAAAGCAGGAAATGATTTTCAACATTTTCACAACAAAACGTCTGAAAAATGTGATTGTGTTTGTAGGATCACCTTTCACTGCGGCCAGAGTTTCACATCGCTGAGGATATGACAACCGGACAGACGGACGTTTTTGTCCCTTTCTTTTTGAGAACCAACACCAGCTCAACCACCTTGGATAGACGGCATATGAACATCAATTTCCAGCTCTTGCCACAGATTCTCACTTTGATTTATTTTGGGCCATTTCAATACATCAATATAGTTTGAAATAAAGATTTATATCGCAGCTCTGGCTGCATCCTTACGGTTTTTTTCTCATTGAAAAGCGATTCTTGTTTTTGCACACCCGAACAGATTCTTTCCCACAGCATGATACTGCCAACACTATGTTTCCCAGTGGGGATGGTGTTTTTGAGTTTTTGATCCTTCCACTTCATGTGTATACGCTAAATATATGTGATTTTGCACTAAATGCCAGTAAAACAGGCTGAGGTTTGAACTGCAGTCTGGAAAATATGGCGAGTTTGAGCTAGTGTAAATACTTTGCGTTGCATTGTGCGTCTTCTGCTGTTTTGACTGCCTTCGAAAAGTTTTTGAAGTATCAGACGGTCGTGTCAATCATCTGCTTTATTCGTCCTACATGAGTGACTGACAGGTTCTCAGCCCAGGGCCTCAATCGGACAATTTGTTTTCTTGTCATTGAGTTGTTCAGGCAACTGACAGAAATGAAAAAGAAAAGAGGGCAAAGGTCAGATGATCACAGATTACAGACATTAAAGTACCCAACGGTGTCAGTGTTTTGCTACATTTTACTATAATTGTTGGATTATACACCTGGCAGACAAAAAATGTGACTGAATTATCATCAGACGCGTGTATCTATGTGATCTTCAACGGTGAGACGACGTCTGTGCAATGTCTTCTTCTAAAAACACTTACATTTGTCTTGTGACAGGCTGTTGTTCCAGGCTGAAAAGTTTAGATAAAAACATGCTGCGCTGGTCTGTCGCAAAAAAAATACCCCAAAATCCACTGAAGTTTGTGGTAAAAAAGTGAAAGAGCTATAAATACTTTTTGAAGGCTCAGCAACTCCTTTAGGGTTGGTGAAATTTGAAATCTAAAACATGCTTGTTTTCAGAATCAATAAGTGGAAAGTTTATTTCGCTGACAGGTAGCCAAGCATGTGGGATACGTTTCAGCGTGAGGCACGATTGCTCTGACATTTACAAAGCCTTCTGAAGATATACTACAGTTCAGATTTGCATTTCTTTAAGTCGCTGCGTGCCGGCGCCTCGTTCGCAGACTGCGCCCGTTGTGTTGAGTTCTTTCGCTGCTTCACTCTGACCTTTAGCAAACTAGCAGACAATAAATTACCTCTATGAGAGATTTCTGAGCTCCTTCTGCTCCCCATCAGCTTCAGATACGTTTTATTAATATAGTGACATCTTAGTGGAGGAAGGATCGCGCAACATATTCTTCACTGTTTGTAGCATCTGGCAGCCACCAGGAAGAAGTTTCCACCTCTTCTAAGTTTTCTGAAAAACATTCAAGGTCTTCTGAAGGTCTTAGCATAAAATGTAGAACATTAATGAGAGCAAGCACATTAACACTAAGCTGGGCCAAGCAGTTTGCATTTCTAAGCATGTGCATTAAAAATACACAAGTACTTTAGGGCAAAAAGCTTAGCTTAGATATACAAAACAAAATAAAAAATTACCTTATCTTATTGGATACTCGTGTAAAAACGGCAAACACAAAGTAGTTAAAATGGCTTCAGACTGGGCTCTCAGTGCCAACAAGAGGGGAAGAGCTGCTGGTGCCCAACTTTATTTATTTTGCATAGTACCATGCAAATGACTTTGAAAGGTTTAATGAGAGGAAAACAGAGGGAAATGAACAAAGATGAGTTGCCTCAAGGAAATCATTACCACACATCATTACCCTTGACTACACTCTGCAGTGAAAACTGGATACCATAAGACGCTTACTATCCAGAAAGAAGAGCCTTTAAAAGGAGCATTTAATTTGAAATCCCATTGGTTAATTTGTCCGCATGCATCCCAGTCATCTTCAGCTCAGACGTAGCGCAGACATGTATGAGCTTTTGAAAGCCAGAGCACTCTGGGAGGAAAAAAAAAAAAAAACATTCAATAATGTGACTGCAGAGGGAGCTCCCAGATGAAGCAAGAGAAGTAAGTGGTTATTTGTAAAGCTAAATGAAGCCCCTTCATCCTCATCCTCATTTTGTGCAGGAGAGCTCTGCCAGGCTTTTTCTCCATCAGATCATGCATCCAGTGCATCAGAAACAACACAACAAAAATTATGTTGTGCATGTCATATGTATACAATTGACGCTATTTGAGTGTTGCCATTATTTGGGGTGTGAATAAGACTGACATGTAACTGTCATAAACATGAAAGTGTCTTTATGAATGTTTATGACTGTATTTAATTACACTTTTAATGCAAAGTTGACCATTTTGATGGACTTAATACAAGTTTTAAAGCAACTTTGCGTTAAAAGTGTCATTATTTACCAAATGACACTTCATGTTTATGATTGTGTCTTATGCACACCTTGTCAAATAAAGTGTTACCAAAACTATTTGTTTGTTCTTGTAGAAAGAAAGATAATTGTAGCAGTTTTGATACAATCTACTGGTCCCTGTTTCCATGTTTTTATCACGTGTGTAAGTCAGAGTTTTGTGCTAAGAGAGCGCAGGTACGAAGCAAAGAGCCAGTGAAGACAGCAGACAAATGAGGAAAGTATCTACAGATGTCTGAGGCAGCATTTGTAACCAGGACATGGCTGGTTAAATGGCGTGCCCTTTAATCAAGGCGCCATCAGGAAGAACCTTTATCTTTACAGCTATTTATAATGAGCGCTGTGACCGATCTGAGATCATGAAAAGGTAGTAGGAGTAATCTACAAAATGTAGTCTTACAGAAAATTTCATTAAAACTGGGGCTGTTATACTAGTGAATATCACTGAGATAAAAATAAAAACAGTATCTGCTTCAAGATAAACTGATAAAACACATTAAAATGAATATTATTAATAGTTACTTTTAAGAATGTAATAAAACCAACCCATAAAAGTTAAAATAACAATATTATTGATACATAAAATCCAACTGCTGCAGAGTTTAACAGCGTAAACAAACTTCAGTACAAGCATAACACAATGCAAATAATAATTTTTTGGCTCAGCACTAGGAAGCATTGTCATTAAAAACATAAAGGCATGCATATTAAACACATCCACGCTATTCTATTGGTTTTACCATCAGCAACTGGATGTCATCAATAATGCATTTTCCTATCATTATTTACTCTTTGATGAGTATGAAATATAAATAAATTGATTGTTACTTTAAACACAACACTGAATATTCCTGGTTGAGGAACTTGTAGCTGTCAGTTCAGATTCATCCTCTATTATTAGGCTCTGTGGTAATTCTCCATTTTGTTCTTTTATAGCCCAGTTTTGTACCTTTATGTTGCCATTTTATTCCACCTTCCAATCTTTTCTTCGCATCAACAAAACCTTTCATATCAGTGTACCTAAACATCAATTCATTTATGACAAATTAACGTCAAATAATCATAAGAGGCCACATATTTCATGTATTTAATTTCTGGAGACTTTCTATTTCAACTTAGATGTAACTACATATGTAACTCCAGCTGGTTTCCATAATGTCTTTGAGTCACATAACCACATTTTACATTTTAAAGTAAACTATTAATAGATTTTAAGACGTTTTATTTTAAATAATTGGTTGCAAATATGGTTGCAAAACTAGAAAATGATGCAGCTGCAAAATGATCAGAGCCCATTTCTTTAGAACCCAAAATATTATTGAGAAAAGACCAGTAATTGTTTTTAAAGCTCTCAAACAGAAAAGGAGAAATCAACTTTTCTACCTAAACAAACGGGTTAAATTGTAAAAAGCCAGATTCCATTTGGAAATGAAACTATATAATGTCCTTACAGTGAGAAGGCTGCAAAAATAGCTTAAAATGACACATAAAAAGAAATTACAAAACTAAATAAGCAGGTTCTCATATTTTATCTTCAAATAATTGTTCGACCTTATTTTACTTGCACTGGCAAGTTCAGTTTCACAAGTTTCCACTAAACAATGATTAAAAGAGAAAGATCCCATTTAAAAAAACGGTTTAACTTAAACATCAAATCATTTAATCAAGTCTTCTCTCGCTTCTCAATCTGCACAGCATGTTGAAGCCAAAGGTGATGATGACATTTACTAAGACAAATATAAATATTCACAAATCATTTCAAATAAATCACATCCGATATGTAACTACAGGTGGTTTTAGGATCACAACAAAAGAAGGATGAAGTCTCCTAAAAACAAATACAATGCAGACTATAGCCAGTGGATCCTGACTGCAGCTGTCTTCTGTTTAAAGTGCGCCAATGGTCAACAGGAGACATGTGCCTTAGTATTACTACCCTAATGCCCTGCTGATGCTCAAGGGCGCAGTCTGTTTGGGTGTTTTAGGAAATCCACAGGAAAAAAAAAAAAAGAGAAGAAATCCTCTAATGCTCACCAGGCATGGCTATCCTGGGCTTAAAAGGTCTGCATCATCACCGTCTTCCCGTCCAATCAGAGCGCTCTCGTTTTGCCAAACAGTAATCATCATGCTTTTTTTCAAATTAAAAATGATCCACTGCAATTACAAGAATTGAATGATAAAGAGAATCTGCAGATCTGCTCAAGCCTGCCCCGCTCACTCTCGCCCAGTCTGCGTATCTGCTCTTTTTAGCGGACCGGAGGGGTTTAGACGAGACACGAAAACGACTGAAATACAAACTCGGAGCTGCTGTTCTCAGATTTAATCAAATCTCCGGAGTGAATTTTAGGATCACCAGGTGAGCACAACAGACAATGACAGGTGGTGCAGGCTTCAGTCCCCGTCCCCGTCCCCTCCTCCCTCTGCGCTGAAGACACACTGCTTAGCGTGTGTATCTCAACACACGCACTCAATGACCCCAGATTCACAGCTGCTCTCACCCACCCCTGCTCCGCTGGTTTAACCAAACTGCACGCAGAGACACATCCTGCTCCTGAACATGTGTTAGCTCAAGAATAATAAAAAGGCGTGGATAGGAGGATTTTTTTTTCCCTCTCTCTCTAAAATCTGCATATCCAAGGTCAAAGCAGACCTGCCGGTAGTTCACCTAAATTCAAGCTCTGAACATGCAAAACCGGCAAAGATGTATCTTCATGTCATTCTTAACATTCAAATAGGATGAAATGTGCTTTTAATTCTGTGTTTGGTGATAGATAATGAGTCACATGACTGCTTAGCTTTGGATTTGTAGGCTGAATTTAGGATTTTCCTTGAAAACCACGAACCTTTTGAATGAAAAAATAAAGCTGCAAATGTAACCACTTTGAAAGAAGTCTAGCTAATGAATATGAACATTTCAACCTTTATGTTTTACACTGTAAATAGAATTTGGGAGCTTTGGAGGGGGAAATTAAAAAACATTTTTATTTTAGTATCATTTTATGCTTTGCTTTAGCTAAAAGGTTAAGTTAATACTTTCTATTAGAATAAGTTTATTCACCTTTAAGGGACTCACTGACAGTTGTACAGCAGTGTAAAAAAAAAATGATTATATGTCTCTTGGATTGAATGTTTTGACATTATTATTACAATAATGTTTTATGCATCAACAAGTTTAGTAAAATTGCTAATGCAAAACTCAAACTTGCAACCAAGCCAGACTAAACTTGCAGTTCCTATGCTAAACTTGCTAGCGTGCTAGCAAGTTGAACTTTGTAACCTTGAGGCAGCCTTTGGTAGTAAAGGGTCACATCTTAGCTGTTTGCAGGGTTCATCACCTCGTCACAATAGATTTGAGATTTTATTTCTTTGACAAGTTAAAAAATGAAAACTAACTTGAAGCAAGCTGAGCTTAGCCGGTCTTTTCAAATGATCGATGCGTCTTCGCTGTTGCTAGGGAAAGGCTCGACAAGCCACCTTGATGACACAAAAAGGAGATACAAAGAATGGCAGAATTGCTTTGATTCTACTATTTTAGAGGATTTTAGGGAATAAACGGCTGCTTAAGGTCACGCCACAGCATCGCAATCCGATTTAAGCCAGTCCAAACCCTCCCGACAGTTCTCGGCGTTCTCCTAAATCAGCAATGCCTTTCCCCTTAAAACTGTCGCATGGATACACATTTTTTGCCCTTTCTCTATTCCTGCAGTTGAATTATGACACCCGACCTTTCCTGAGGCAAATGAGGCCTGCAGTTCCTTTGAGTTTTTCTTGTTTTTGGTGAGATTGATGCAGTCTTTGAGTAATTTTGGTAGGTCAACCAGGGTCACCCCTGCTCTATGTTTCCTCCGTTTATGGATAATAATGGCTCCTACTGTGGTTTGGTATTCTTTAACCCACTTCTTGTTGTTCTTTCTAAGTGATATTTAATGCTGGTAGTAGTCAGGGTGTGGCCAGCATTGACTTGTGAGTTAACAAAGGTGACAATTAGTTGGATCAAGTTTCTTTGAATAGGTTTTCTTTTTCTTTTTTTTTTTTTTAAATACAAATGACAATATCAAATTAAAGCCATGTTTTAGACATGGTTTGATTCGTTTGATGTTAACAGCAAATCAGTAAAGAAGCAAATACCTTCACCCTGTTATAACTGAGGTGGGGTTTTTCCAGTGTTGGTTCAGCAGCAGCCTCTAACAGAGACAGATTTAATAGAGCAACGATGTGAGGGTCAATAAAATCAAAAGGCTTTTGAAAACAGACAATTGCTTTAGAAAAAAAAAAGAGGGTTAAATTCTTACAATCCGTTGGATCAGTGCAGGGTGTGAACCCAGAGAGAAATGTCTCTGTAGGTGTGCTTTTTCCTTGTGAGTGACAGTCACGCCCGTGGAAAAAATGAGCGCGTTGAAAACGGTGCTGAGTCGTCTAATTCTGTGTGTATTTCACAACTGATCAACGAGCTTTAATGTTAAAGGTCCACAGTGGTTTTTACTGCGGCATTTAACGGAGCAATAATCACCGAATGGCTTTTTTTTCCCCCTCCTTTCTTTTTTTGGCTGAAGGAAAAGAAAAATCACCCAAAGATGTCCAGACACCTGCACCTCCCAAGACGCGCCAACACATCCTCACCTGGCTGCGCACACACACACACACACGCTTACGCACACACACATCACAACGTCACTAGTATTTTCACAATCGCAGAAATACCGCCCATTCCCCCCGCACACACATTCAACCTTGCTGTATTTACAGCCCCACTCCTCTTGCTATAAGCGCAAACATGCAGATGCTTCCCCCCTCACCCCCCTTCCTCCCTCGCGCCATGGAAATGGTTTCCAAATACAGATCACTGTCACTATTTGGGTTCGACTTTAAAATAAAAATTAAAAACCAAAAGAAAAGGAAAGCAGAGCCTGTTCATACATATCCAGTCAGCTGATGATGGTTGGTGGCTTGTTTTATGGTGAAATATTAATAAGGGCTTGTCACGACTGAACCCCCACCACCACCACCCTTCTCCTCCTCCCCCCCCAAAAAAAGCGCTGCGCGGGGATCATGCTGGCACATCTTCCCTCTGTTGTCAAGAAATAAAGGCCCCGTATCTTCACCGACAGAGGCTGCGAGTCCTGAAGGTTGAAAATCCCGGCTTGTGCGCACACATCGGGCTCGCTGTCAGCCCCGGACTCTCACATTTACGCGTAAAAAAACACCAATTAGGCCCCGACGTCTCTGCGCCATCCAGCCACAAATTCTCCTCCGCTTAACACACACACACACACACACACACACACACTCTCGGACGGCGCATTTGGACGCTGACAGCTGGCTATGTGGGTTAGGGTGATGCAAGCGACTCATGCGGCGATTTACGGAGCAAAACACGGGCCTCGGTAGAATATAAAGGTGTGATACATACCTGGGAGAGGACAGGATCTGGTTGGCGCAGAGGCTTTATCCAGTTGCCCAGACTCGTAAGAGTGGGGAGTGTAAAGAAAAAAAAAAAAATCAGACAACAACAAAACCACGCCGGTTGTTGATGACACAGCTGTCTTGGCAGACAGAAGCGACAGGGGGAGAAGGGAGAAAATCCAATCGCAGATGCGTCAAGTGAAAAATCATTTGACACATGGGGGGGGGGAATCCGAAATTCAGACGCAAATCGCCGGACTCACGCCTTCCCCTTGCGTGAAACCTCTTCCATTTTCACAACAAACAGCGCGCTGTGTGTCTCCAACTAACGCAGAGGCGCGGCGGACGCTGGCCGGTGTGCGGTCTGCGCGCAGCCCATGATGCTGCTGCCGCTTCAGTGTGAAGGGACACAAACAGATCCGCGGCGAGGCTCCGACAACTCCGAGGAAAAGGGAGCCATGCTTCCAGTTCAGTTCAGACGGTTCAGAGATGAAGAGGAGAAGGAGGAGGAGGAGGAAGAGGAGGAGGAGGAAGATGAGAGGGGTAAATAAAAACGTCAAAACAAAAATGCGCAGACATCAGCGCGCCGCGTTGGCTGAGGCGCTGGGCATCCTCACCGTGCATTTGCATTTATATTAATATTCATACAGCGGGGCTGCTTCCTCGGAGCAGACGACTGCTTGTGTTTTCGGACGGGGGGGGCAGAGGGGGCGCTGGGTCCAGCTGTGGGGAGATGCTGCTGTGTTTCTACTAATAATAGCAGCGGATTCATCCGACGTGTCCCTGCACTTATATTAAACTCTGAGGGTTGCTCCGCTTAAATAATAATGATAATAAAGCAATATTGTTAATAAAGCAAATTATAATTCTGGTAGACCATCATTGTGATGTCACGTGGTATGAAAGTAATTGTATAAAAAAATATGTATATATATATATCTATATATAGATATATATATGAGAGAGAGAGATAGTGAGGAAAAAAAAAAGATCCTATCTCTGATTTTCCTCCTTACATGTTTGAGTAAACAGAACATTGTTCTTTTACTCTATGGACTCGTGGTTCATGTTTCCAACATTCCAAGCAAAAATGTAGCATTTAATCGAGAAATGGTCAATATAACAAAAAGATGCCGTGCTTTCAGACATCAACTAATGCAAAGAAAACAAGTTCATATTAATTTAGGAACAACAATACTAATGTTTTCACTCAGGAAGAGTTCAGAAATCAACATTTGGTGGAATAGGTTTTCAATGGGGCTCTGTGCAGTGGACCTTTTATTTTTCAGAGCTGAAATTTTGCCATAAAAGCAATAAGGGTGCTACAAAGGGGACTAAACCCTTATTTCAATAAAAACCAGAAATGAAGATTTGAATGAAAATCTGAGCTTAAGTCAATATTTAGACCACTTTCCTCTGATATTTTTAAATAAAATTCAGTGCAAATAATAGATGAAGACAGCAAAACAACATTCTAATAATTGAATACGAGTTCTAATCAATCTATAACCTGATAATGGCCCACATACAAAGCTACCAAGACCTGACAGTCTGTGGTCTGGGCAAGGAGAACCACGGTGTGAGAAGTAGCCAGAAGTTCACGGTAACTCACAACTATTAGTCGCTACAAACCCACAGTTTAAAAAAAGTCCTGCTTGCTGTTCACCACAAGCTATGGGAGGCAGTGCAAAAAAGTGCTGTGATCAATTGGCTTTAACAATAAAACTGCACATGACCCATGCGTCAGTCTATATTGATTTATGAAATAAGATTGAAATGTGTTGAACTTTGTAGTTGTAACATGATAAAATGTCAAACTATGTCGATAAGCTTTTCCTGAAAGACAAACCAATCAATGAGCAAAATCATTCTGACAGTGTCAGTCAGGCGTTTCCAGGCTGTCGTCATCTATTCAGGATGGAAACATTTTTAAAACCCAAAAAAAAAAAAACATATGGGGTCAAAATTATACATACACCACAACTAATTGACCCTTAGCAAGCTGAACTGCACCAGCCATCAACAAGCCTCAGGCAGACTTCTGGCTGTTTCCAGGTCAGACAGGCTGATGGTTGAAACTTGAACACAACAGGATGTTAAATCATTGTAAATAATGATGACTTCCTGACTGGCCTCACCAAAGCCCCACTCCAATTTCATTGAAAATGTGTGAAATAACAGCTAACAGCTAGTCAACAGAAACAGTTTCTGCTATTTCCCGTATAAATAAAGACGGGATATTTAGCCAGAACACAACGTATGGATGGAGGTAAATAAAAATGCACACTTTTGAGCAAGTGAACTGCCAGAAGGAGATTATGCATGAAATCAGTGCTTGGACCCCATGTCCCACCTGGTGAGACCAGTCACTCATAAATAAAAGGATATCTGTTTGCCCCTTTGCAGCAGCATGTTTAATATTGTCCAGCATGACGCATAAGATTAATAATGGATCGTAAAACATTTATATAAATTTACAGCAACTTTCTACTTTAAGAAGTCATCTTAAGGTAGAGTTTACAGCGTCTGCATTATTGAGAAACTACCAAATATCGAGAAATGTACACAAGACAAACTCATGATCACAGCCTTCTTTAGTTGAACACAAAAGTTAAATAAAAAGTATTGCACACACTGAAAGGCAAAATGAGGTAAAACATGAAAGAAAACCCCAGTGGAGGAACTAAAGAAATTTTCTGCAAAATAATCACAGCCTTCTTTAGAGAATAAAGTGATGAGATATTCAGCAGCAGAACAGAAGAACAATGATAAACAAAGTCACCCAAAGAACACGACTCAATGAAAATACATTTTATAAAAGCTGGAGGATGAGGGCATTTTTGGATTTCCTTAGATCATACTAAGTGGTAATGATAACAGGAAGTACTTATTCATGAAACTGAACATGAAGAACAAAAATCAGGAAATGTGAACAAGCAGCACATTTGCATACACTTGCAATTTTCTACATTCACATGTCTGAAGTATAAATCTTATTGGAACATCATTAGTCTGTTTATACGTTTTATTTCTATTTTTTTTTCATGCTGTTGTCTTCCATTCCATTTTAAATCTCTTTCAGTGAAAACTTTCACTTTCTGTAATTCCTAATTTGTGAACACACCAGCTGGATGGTCTGAGTTTCGTTATACCTGTGTTATAAAAATCAGGTAGAAGCAACCAGAAACAATGAAAAAGCCTTACTTGTAATATCTTAGTAAAGACTAATACTAGAATAAGAGCATAGATTAGAGAAAAACAGCATGTCGACAGTGACAGAGATTCTTTTAGACTGAATCCCATGTAATCTTTTTGATCGCCAGACAGACCAAACAGAGTAAAGTACCACAATCTAATCTTAAAATAACCAAACCAAGGCCAAAATGCAAAGTACCCAACTATAAATCTCTGCAATGTCTGTATCTCAAAAACAGCGTGCATGTCAAAGTATCGGGGGGAGTGGATTTGTTATCAGCGGCCTCACAGTAGGTGATCTGGTCAAAGTGCACTGTGGTGAACCGTGGTTGGAAGCAGCGTACACTCATCCATATAAATTGCCCTCGGAATAAACTCCAGTAAGGTAAAGTACTGGCTTTTATGCTATAAGCAGAATGCTCATAAAAGGTATTTTACGTTGCCACGCTGGAACCTAGCCAAGGCTCCTCTGTGGTCTTACCAGCCCGACTCGTAAAAGCTTTATTTGTGAGCAAATGAATAATCGTGCGCGAGTTTGCCTGTTGGCTCATTCATGAGCGAGTCATTTGATCAGGCTGCTGAATGCCATACCCATTCAGGAGTTTATTTCGTCCCTCCAGGAGGGCTGGATACGCAAGCCGTGCTGCTGTTTACCAAACAACAAAAAAAATCAGTTTTCGATCATAAAGAGATCTGTTATATATTCTGTTATCTTGAATTAATTCCTACAAGCATAAATATGGCGTGGCAAGACCCATAAACCTTATTGAATTTATGCCAAGTTTAAAATGTTATTGATTGGTGAAAATTATTGCTCTGACCCTCTAGGTCGCGAGAATGACGAAAGAAAAAACCCAGCTGAAGGAGTTTTTAGAGGCTATAAGCGTCCTGCAGTGGGTGCTAAGCTTTCTCTTCTTAGGTGAGGCCCTCTTAATCAATCTTTTTTTTTTTTTTTAACTCTTTGTTGCATCCAGCAGCAGCACCATGCTACTGACTATTTGTGAAGACATTCATGGAGAATGCCCAGCAACTGGAGCTAACATGGCTGGATTATTGTGCTTCTGCAGGACTGGCTTGCATTTTCTTGATGGTGTATCTTATGTTTACGTCTCTGTGGCCGCTGCCCACACTTTACTTCATATGGATGGTGAATGACTGGCAAACTCCAGAAAGAGGTAAAATCGTAGACATAGGCTTGTGGAATTTATAATTTTTTCATACAAGTCTTGTGTCTCTTTGTGTGGTCAAAAATAACTGATTATTGTTAACAAAAGCCACCAAGGATGTGAAAATAGAGTAAGAAACAACAACAAACAGTTGAAAACATGGCTACCCACCGAAACTGACAGACCAGATTTATTTATTTTTTACGTTTGCGCCTGTTTGCTAACTTTAAATCACTCTGACATATCTATTTCCATGATGAGAAACTCCTACACTTCTAGGAGTTGGTCCTGTCTCTAACAACTTTTTATATGTCCACCAGGGGGCAGAAGAACAGCATTTGTGAGGAAGTGGAAGGTTTGGTCGCAGTTCAGAGAGTTTTTTCCAATTAAGGTAAGTTTAATTCAGCACTGCCAAGTTTAATACATTCAGCATAAGATCTAGGTAGTTTTCCCAACCTCATACTTTTGGTTGACGCTTGTCTGCATTCAAAATGTGTTAAATATTTCAAACAGAGTCGAAAATGTATGATAAACGAAATGAAACTGTTTAAAAATTCTTCATTTTTGGTATGATTTGATAAAAATCCCCACAAAACAGAGTATTTAGAAGAAAATATCTTCAGATCATACGGGCCAAATTTTTAAAAATCACTTTTTAGTTTACGTGGATAAAATGCATCCCAGATTTTCATGATGTTGGTTTGCACATGTTTAACAAAATGGTTGTTCTTTCAGAGAAGTTCCCTCAAAAATCCCCTTTATGAGATGAGAAATCTGCACATATTAATTATGATAATAAAGCTCCAGTCTTGCTATGATCTGCTTCTCTATCGCAGCAGATATGATGATACATTTATCAGATAAAAGCCCCTATAATGAGCATTCATCCCAGTGGCCATTAATCATAATACTTTCATTAACTCTCACTGTGAAATCTCTCCAGTTGGCCTGAAATATTTCCCCTAATCTCCATGCAGTCAGACATACAACTCAAATGAGTCTGGTCTTAGAGAAAAACAGAAAACCATTTTTGTTTCTTTTGGTTTTCAGCTGGTAAAGACAGCAGACCTGAGTCCGAATAAAAACTACATCCTCGGCAGCCATCCACATGGCATCATGTCCGCCGGAGCCTTTGCCTGCTTCAGCACCGAGAGCTGCGGCTTCGCCGAGACGTTTCCTGGCGTGAAGAGCACACTGGCAATACTGGCAGGCCTGTTCAAGATACCACTCTTCAGAGAATACCTGATGAGTGCAGGTATTCTGTTACACAGCAACTAGCAGCATGCCATGCAGATGGCAGCATCATGCTGTGGGATTTTTTTCTTTTCCGTAATGGAGTTTGATCATTCAATTTTACTTGATAGGGGAAAAAGTGTTCACCTTCCCACCTCCTTCTCCGTCAACCCTACACATGCAGCCAGTGTTACAAAGGAGTTGCTTGGATCCAAAGATATTCATGCGTAAAATGGTCAAGTCAAAGTAAAGTGGAAATCTCTAGCAACACTTTCAAATTGATGTTCAAGTTGTTGCTTGAACATCAATAATGTGTGGCACAAAAAAACAGACTCCAGATTTGCACAGCTAAAGAGAATTGAGGCAATCGTAAGAAAGGTGGTTCTACAACATATAGCCTCAACACAAATGCACACCACACTTTTCAGATTTTACATTTTCCTACCCTGCACAAAAATGGGCTAACTTGTTTTTCTGTCACACAAAATGTCAATGAAATTCTTATTTTTAATCTGATGGTACAAAGAAGCTAAGACCCCTTCAAGAACCTGGTAGATTTTTGAATCATTGTGGAGGAAAAATATGCTGTTTAACTTTACCTTGAATCGTTTGCTGCTAGTAGACGGCCTGCTGATGGCCTCGCTTTGTTTGTGCATGAAGGCCTGTGTCCAGTCAGCAAACCAAGCCTTGTCCACCTCCTCTCCAAAAGCGGTAAAGGAAATGCAGTGGTGATTGTGGTTGGAGGAGCTGCAGAGTCTTTAGCATCTTCTCCTGGAATCAACAGAGTGGTCATGAAGCAGAGGAAAGGATTCGTGAGGACGGCTCTTGAACATGGGTGAGAAAACACAGGAACAAAAAGAAGGAAAACCTGTGAAAACAAAACTTCTCTAGTGGAAAACCATCTGTAATATCTGATGACTCTCCACAGAGCAGATCTGGTTCCTGTTTACTCGTTTGGGGAGAACGAACTCTTTCAGCAGGTGATGTTCTCAGACAACAGTCTGGGCCGCCGGCTGCAGGACCTGTTTAAAAGCATCATGGGTTTTGCTCCGTGTCTATTTGCCGGCGAGCGATTCGTTCTGCTGCCCTTCAGGAAACCGGTCACTACTGTCGGTGAGTGTTTCGCCCGTCTCCAAAATAAGCACTAATGCCAACACAATCTGAACCCCTTTTGTTCCGTTTCTGTTTAGTTGGAAGTCCAATCTCGGTGCCCAAGTATGTCACACCGACTCAGAAGCAGGTTGATCACTATCACATGCTCTACATGGAGGCCTTGGCCAAGTTATTTCATGAACACAAAGTCAGCTGTGGACTTTCTGAGAGCCACAAGCTTGAAATCATTTAGACTTTCCTCACTAAAACGTCTTTGATTGCATTGCTTTCCTTCGACAGGAGCGCGGAGGTCAGATCTGGCATGAGACCACGAATACTTCAGAAAGTAATTACAAGAAAATGAGAGAAAGGGCACTTTTAAGAATAACATAGTGGGGAGGTGTTATCAGCCTTATTTGTTTTTAGGTGTTGATGCACAACTAGAAGATGCAGACTTGGAAAGAGAACTGAGTATAATTTATTTAGCATTATGCTCATGATTACTACAATATTTGGTTCTTATTAAACACTGCAGCCTGATTATATGTTTGATTATTGTTCCAATAATCAAACATGCTTATTAAAACTAGTTTTGGTTTTAATGTGGAAAATAATTCACGTGATGTAAACAGTTGCCTTACATTATGCATCAATCTACCTCAAAGGCAACGAGGAAGGTCCTCGTTCTCAGAAATCATGAAAAATCATCTTCTTTTGTATTTGATCTGAATAAAGCATAATGTTTTAAATTAATAAAGTGTGAGGATAATATGTAGTTGTGCTACTTTTTACAAAGATTGAAAACCACTGAGATCTACCAAAATGTCGCGCAGGGCATGACATTTACAACATGATTTGACATTTGTGCTTCTTACATTTACTTTTGACCTACATAACTGGAATAAAATAAATAAATAAATAAATAAAGAGCCCCAAGGTTCAAATTTTCTTTTAAATTTTGTGGCTTATGCCTCATTTTTCAATTGTATTTGCAGATAAAAGCAAATTTAAGCTCAGTAGTAGAAAAGGTGATTTTTATTTAATAGTTAAATTGAATCAAAATGTGTTATGTGGATGTTTTTATGCACCAAAATTCAAGCAATTAATACAATTTAAAAAATAGCTTTTTTGGAAAATAGAAAAAATAATTTGTATTTTCCAAAAATACAAATACAAAATAATTTGTATTATTCCTGTTTCACTAAAACAAGTGACTATTTTTCACTTGTTATAGTGAAAACTGCTTTCTTTCACTATAACAAAACAGGGAAAAACTATTTTCCCTGTTTTGTTATAGTGAAAATGTTTATTTTCATAACTGAACTGAAGTTTGTACATTTCTGATTTACTTAGAAACACAACTATGCCCTCCTGGCATAGTTGTGTTTAATCAGAATTAAAGTCGTAATTCTGATTTCAGGAACAGAATTTGCATCCTTTCCAGGCTCATTAGTTCTAATCATTTACTTACAACACATAGAAATGTTTTTTGAACACAATTTATTGATGATCAGTTTACAGGAGTTTCATAGAGTTGCACAATGATCACAAAATGAAATATTTAGGAAAGTAAATACTGTAATTCCTACAAAAAAAAGGAAGAGAAAAAAAACAGGCAGAACAGAACACAAGTAAAAAGCTGGGCGAAAAAAAACAAAACCAGTTTAACCTTCTAAAAAAAGTCCATATCATCTGGTGCGTCTAGGTCACGATACTCGATTATATTTCGTGGATCTCCCCGGGACATTCTGTGATAAAAATTTACATAATCAAAAGTTTGGAAATTCCTCACAGTTTTCTGAAAACAAAATGCACATCAGCTCTGTCATGGTCTTACCTGATGTTTCGCGGCTTCCCCAGGTAGCCACCTTGTCCACGGAAGTTGTCATAGTTTCCTCTGCCTCCTCCAAACTGATTAGGCGGATAAGGTGGAGCACCTGTCCACAACAAAAAATCAAAAGATTAATCGTAGTTTTACCCTGACGGGTCGTTTCTAGTGCCAGAAGACGTGACGACGTACCACCATAGCCCATCAGAGGAGGACGAGGCTGACCAAAGCCCATTGGACCCTGAGGGCCTTGAGGAGGAAATGGCAGCGTGGGAGAAAGCAAGCCTGTTCACCAAAACCAGAACGAAATTAGAACCTGAACTCATTTTTCATATTGGATCAATTTTCTAACGTTTGTTGTCCTGTATGAAGGGTTAACAAGATGTATGCCAACCTTGGCCAGGGACAGGAAGAGGTGGAAGTTTCATCTCTGGCAGTGACGGTCTTTTAGCATCCATGAGGAAATTGTTGAAAAACACGACCTCCTTTTTAACTTCTTCAATTTTCTCCCCGTGTTTGTTCAGGATGTGCTTCCGTACAAACTCCGGACCCTGAGGCACAGTTTGCAATAAACAAATGTCATAAACTGATGCGGTTACACAAATTAGTGTTGTGAAAAAACATCAAATTGCAACACTTAAGCCATTTGCTAAATCTTCCAAGCATTCACCTTGAATTTCTTGCCGCTGAGAGGGCAGAGCCATTTGTCCTTTCCCAGCTCCTGAGTGTTTGCAGATATAAATTTCTCCACCTCTTCATCGGGATCCTTGCGACCCATCTTTGCTGCCTCGTCCTCAGAGAGGATTTCCTTTAAGCTAAATAAAGGCATCAACTTTTCCTCCGTCACTTTTTCCCACTGTTGCACTATTTAAGGAAATAACCAGACAAAAAACATGAGCAGAAATATGAGTTTAGTTAGAGCAATTTGCACTGAAAACATTCATTGTGGCAATGTGGCGACATCTAGTGGTTAAACAGCACATCGGTTATAAAAAGTTGCTCCTCAACATTTATTTCAATTAATTTCTGTTTGCTTATTTATTTAGCGCCAATTCACAGATGTCATTTCAAGGCTCTTTACAAAAGAATAATTTTAATTCAGTCACTCATGCATTCCAACTGATCCCAATTTTCACTGATTTAAAATTTTCACACCGTTCAAGAGTCAAAATGTTCAGATATCTTTGTTAATTTTCAGCCCATTTATATGTATAAATACAAAAATTCAGAAATTTTGTTTTACAGTTAACAGGCTTAAAATGTAAAAATAAAAGTGCCCTTAAAAGCCAGAGAGTGGAGTTATGGAAGCTAGACAAATGAGTACTGAATTTCTGGGATCATGGTCTAAAAGAAACACAAATTTGCTCCTTGTTTTACTCCAACACCTCAACATTTTCAGATCCATCCATTGTAAACGTCAGGATCATTTTGCAGAAAAAGTTTTAACTCAAGATTAGGAAACAGCTGAGATGTAACTACATCGACAGGAACGATCTGGTCGAATTTAAAATGGCTCAAATAAGGTGTTACCTGAGCACATAAAGAACATGGAGTTTGAAAGAGAAGGGGGATATAACTTAACTCAAATTTAATGATTCATAATGGACGAAAGAAAGAGATTTTGTATTTCAATTCATGGTGTAGAATGATGGAAGAAGAACTTGCATCATTACGCCAGTATCAATATTTTACTTGAAAATGGTCTCCAAACAACATTATCATTTATCACAATAAATACTGGAACAATTTATTGTCTAGAAAAATTTATTGTGGCAGACAAACGGCAAATTCTGTATTTTTCAAAACAGCGAGGGAAGACTAAAATAATGTCAGTGTGCTGTTTTAAGTTCGTCACATTTTCAGGTGATTTCAGTTTCACAAAGAACGTGACTCCATGTTGCTGCTCCCACTTGAGCAGCAACATGCAGACACACTGACCTTCTCCGTGCGTTATGCGGTTTGGAGGAACTGGGCCGCGAACATGGATCATCCCACAGCGATTAGGCATTTCATCCTCACTGGGGTATTCACAGGTGTTGTAGTAATCAACTGAGTGCACAATCCGCAGATATAAGAGCAGCCGGTCCAAAACCTGGAAATAAAAACAAATGTATTCCATTTAACTTACTAACTTTGACTGTTTGAGGTAGGTATGCTCAATAAATATCAGTTTAGATTTTTTTATTTTTATTTTTTGCCATAAAATGTGTAAGACATAAAAAAAAAAAAGGCAAACCTTGGCTAATTTATCATCCTTCTCCACAGTTATCTCAGCAGGATTTCCCTCCTTAGCGCCCTCATCTGGATCCATTCCACTGCCAGACCCCAGGAGCTCCTCTTCCTCAGCACTCACCTCCTCAATCAGGTAATCAGTGATATTCTTCAAGATGGGGTTCTGAGCCTGCAACTTCAAGTAAAAATAAAAAAAGCTCATCAGAGGGAAGATTATGTATTGAACTGCGCTCGCATATGAAAAGAAACTTGAATCTTTGCAACAGGAACCTCGGTGCTTTGAGCGCCCTGAGCTTTGCTGCTCCACAGATCGCCCTTTTCGTCCAAAGCGTGGATAAGCTTGGCAGCCAGCTTGATGTCGTTGCGGAGCACCTGTTTGTGCTGAGTGATGCCGTTCACGTTGCGGACCCTCCGAGCCAGATCCCTGTTCACGCCTGGTGCCAGTTCGCAGTCTCTGAGCTTTTAAGAAAGAAGAGTGGAGCCAACCTTAGAGAAGCAGTAAAGGAGTAAAACAACCAAAACAGCCGGCACTGACGTATACATCACTTGAGAAGGATATAAAAATAACTAATCTGTAACACAAAACGATCTGAATAACTTAAGGTAACACCTACGCGTATATTCTGGAGGTTCCAACAGATTTCCTTGATGTTGACGCTCCGATCAAAGGTCACCCAGCAACGCCGGAAAAACCTGAAAAACACAGATTTGATTTAAACATCAAGCATAATTGTATCATTTTCTTTCTTCATAAAGTGTCATGCAACAGGAAGTTTTTCCAGATGTTTTATACTGAGACTTTTTATGACAAATCAACACAAAGGTGTGAATAATTACAAAGCAAAAAAGTGAAATATCTACAGAGGAATTTCAATGTATTTTTCTCTGCAAAACAGCCCAAGATCTGACTTGATGAAGAGCATCTGTGAATATCTATTATCAAGTCTCACCACAGATTTCCTTCTTTCTGTGGTATTTGCTTTGACTAGACCCTTCTAACTCATGAAATTCCTGCGATGTATATTTTTTCCAGCTGGTTGTTTATGGCCGTTGTCCTGGTGGCACAGGACTGAACCTCCAGTTCTCTCTTCTGGATTTTTTTTTTTACACAAAGGAGGACTCTATTCAGTATTTCACTTCTGTTCATATAGAGCAGGAGTGCCCAAAGTCAGTCCTTGCAGGCCGGCATCCCAGGGTGCCCAAAGTTGGCCCTCAAGGACCGACTTTGGGCACCCTGGATTTAGAGGAATCCAAGTAAATGCACAACACACTTTTCAGATTTTGATTTATCATAAAAAAACAAAAAACAACAACAAAAAAAACGTGTCATTTTCCTTCCACTGTAAAAGTGATACTTTATGTTGGTTCAGTGCTTAAAATCACATAAAAATACATTAAATGTGTGTAAATAAACAAATATGTGTGCAAAACTAAGTAGGGAAATTAGGAAGGATCAGTTCGTCAAACCAACCTGCGCTCTGGATGAGGGTCAGAAAGACAAACGCGCAGAAACCCAGGATATCGTCGGCAAAGCTGTGGGGTAAAAATAAAATCAATGCAGATCCTTCGATCATACAATAATCAATATTCAAGGCTCAGATGACAAACAATGTCTGTGCTGTTCTGACTTACAGCAATAATCTCAGCCTTGGAGATGGAGGGAGCGATGCTCCTCATGAACAGGGAGAAAGTCTTGTGCAGCGGTCGTGGTCTGGGCGAGTCGTCTTTGGGTTTTTTCCCTTCCTTCTTCTCCTCCTCAATGTTTTCCTTCGGTTTGTCTTCTGCAGACATCGGAGGCAAACGTTGGATGATTTCAGGCATTCTGAAACTCAAAGCCGCATGCTGCGATTTCGATTCATCACCTTCTCCCTCGTCTTCTTCGTCATCCTTGTCTTGTGCTTCCTCCTCCTTCTCTGGTTTGTCAGAGCAGTCGGAATTGGAGTCGGAGTCAGACTCGCTCTCAGAGGCGCTCGCTTCGTCGTCGCTGTCCCCGCTACGCTTCCTCTTTCTTCTTGCCTGACAACAAAAAAAAAAAGAAAGAAAAAGAAAGTTAGAGATGTTTGGTTAATTTAGTTGTGTTTAAAATAGATATTCTAAGTTACTGAAGTCAGAACAACCTTCTTGGGTTCAGGCATTTCATCTCTGACAGATTCTTTCTCTGCCTCCGGCTTCCTGTCCTGTCCGTCTGCGGCGGTGTCTCGGTCTCTGCAAGCAGAGTCGCCGTCCTCCTGCAGCACAGTTCTCTGTCATTGCCGCGGATCTAAGCGATCGCTACCGCTTGCTAACAGAAAACTTTACCCACCTTCTCAGTTTTGTTTTTCTCCCCTGAGGGCTTGCGCTCTCTGTCGGCTGTTTTCAGCTCTTCCCTCCTCTGAGCCTCTCCTCCTGCTAAAACAACTGGAGGAGCTTCTTCTTCTTCTGGTGGCATGTCCAAAATGCGGAGGTCGTGGTCAGTCCCTCCTTCCATCTTTATCACAGCTGAAGGAGAAAAAAAAAAAAACATTTGAGCATTTTGTCTGAGTAGGGATGGGAGAGCTCATAAATGGTGGTAATGTTGACTTGATGCACATCACAGTTTTGGTCTCTGCAGGATGGCAGCAAGAAAAATATCTTTCAATTCCATAATCAATTGTGTTTTTGTTCATTTAAAAGGTAAAATACTACAGTTAACCATGATTTGATGAATATTCATTTAGAAAGAAAGGATGGAAGAATAGAAGGTAAGTCAGGAAGGAAGCAAGGATGTAAGGAAGCAAGAGAGAGAGGGATGGAGGGAGAGTGGAATATTTACTCCCATAAAATCAGAAAGTTTCTGGATAAAATTCAGTAGGTTTTCCTCTGAAGCCTCACCTGCGTCCAGCACCTTGATGATCGCAGGAGTCTGCTCAATGTCCAGCGAAACATTCTCAAACCAGCCGTTCTCCATCAGGAACATAAAGACGTTGAGACGATTGCAGAGAGCGCTCTGAGCCTCTGCCTTCAGCCGGCTGGCCTCGTCCGGGTGGTATTTGGATCTGAACCTGCGTTCAGAGTGGGGGTCCACCAAAGAGAAGAGGGGGGAATGATGGGGGATGGGATGAACAGGTTGGCAGAGTTACAGAAAGAAATAGATGTTATAAATCTAAGCCCTTGCTGAAGGGTCAGAAATCTTTCAAAAAGCATAGATGAGTTTAAAAGGATCTTTCTTAAGAACTGTTTAATCTCAGACTGTGGGGCTTTTTGATGGAAGAGGTAAAAAGCCAAATTTAGCAACACAAAATCTAAATTGCACATACACTTACACATATTAAGCCCAGATGTTGACTGGAAATGATTTTTAGAATTGTAAAAGTAGGAAAAAACATGGAATTAACTCACCAAAAATATTAGGAATAAAAACAACAGATTATGAAAAATCAATCACAGAATCAGAATGTCACATAAAAAGTTTATCATTGAGTGATCCACAGTTACCTTTTGCTCTGCCAGTATAATAACAAATATTTACAGAGGGGGGAGGGGGGTCTCTTCTGTCAAAATGCGCTCCACTTCACCCCAGTGGTGTGTCTGTACACACACAAATTCGGTTTTGGGATTCGATTTGATCCAAATGTAAAAAGAAAATGGTGCCAAAAACAGAAAAATCCTCCTTGTGTGGAGGACTGATTGGCTGTCTATCTAAAATCCCTGGTACTGTGAGTCTAAGAGCATCTGCATTGTGCGCAGTGCTTGCCCTCGCTATCTAAGACCGACTCTGGCGGAGGAATCCCGCAGTTTTCTTGTAGGGGAGAGAAAAAAAAAATCGTCGTCAACTTGGCAGTAGAAGTGAAGGGAAGAACAACGGGTTAGGTCAAAACAGAACAATTTTTGCATCATACCTGTGAAGTAAGCATTAAAATATGACATTAAATAAGAAAATCATAGGACAAAGACAGCTAAAATCCTTAATACATGCTTCATATAGATGAAAATACTAATTTGATGGCAACCTGGGTGAAGACGTGTAAAATCACACTAAGAAAATGTAGTGAAAGAATAATCCAAAACCATCTATTTAAAATAAAGCATACTTTGTTTTTTTAGACTTGATCAAAATTTCCAGGAACTTCAAATTCTTGATTTTCTGTTTTCTTGGTGTATAAATAGGATGACAACCTATTTCTTTCAGTTTGGACTAGGATTAGTACTGGATTTACCTGCCCACCATCAACAATGAACAGGATTATAAGCGTAACAAAAAGTCTCCAAGCTAACTGTTGCAGACTTTTGTCATTTTGGCCTCACCAAGACTCGTTATCAAACGTAAGCCACCATTAATATTCAACCGACTGTGTGGGACTGTGTGTTCTTCTGCTCTACCAGCGCATTTGGTGCTGACAGTAAGTGGCCCGTGGGTGAATTAGGGCACACAGAAATGGTTTTTAAGACACAAAAATCAACAATTTTCCATCTCAGGCTGCAGATTTAAATTTTATGAAAACCTACTGGGTGACTGTTTAATGTAGGATTGGATTATTTAAAATCATTCAATTATTTCTTAATTTCAGATTTTGTTTTTCAGGGTTAAATGTAATAGGTTTTATCCATGTTTGACATTATGCTAGTGAAATAAAAGACATAAAATGTCCTCCACATCTTTACAAGAGGTGCCATCAAATTCAACGGATTATAGTTTGAATGTGAAGCTAAATTTTATTACATTTCATGTCAATGGTCTAAACCAAATCTACATTATTAGTTGAAATAGACATCAATCGTTAGGTAAACTCAGGTCGTACCACTCCTCATCTTTATGAGCCAAAAAGAAGTCCTGCATCTGCTGCCGACGGAAGTCGATCTTGTACTCATTGTAGCGTTTGACGGCTTCGGTCTCGTCCACTGAGTCGTCCAGGGACAGCAGGAACTCTTTAAAGTTTTTCATTATCGGAGGAGGTGGACCCAAATCCATGTCATGAATGTTCCCGAGTCTATTGGAGGAAAGCAGTTTGGTGGAGTGGAGTGTTAGTTAGGCCACCACTCAATGAAGAAACTATTGTTAAAGCCGTTTGCTTGTTTTTAGTGTAAACCTCAAAATGGCACCTTGCATAAAGCTAATTTTGGAAAGACAAAGCTACAGTTTGACTTTCCTCTGACATAAAACCAAATAGCTCAAATACACAGCAATAAACTAAATTAAACTCTTGAGGCATTTTCTGATGTTCTCTTACCTAGCCTGGATGGGGATGCCCTGATGAGGCTGCATCAGGTGCAGATCAGGATGGCCCCAGTGCTGCGGTGGCCCATAGCTTGGCCCTCCTCCACCGCCGTAGCCCAGGTCATATCCACCACGGTAAGGATCTCCTCCATGATCATCCCTGCAAGTTTACAGTAAGCATGCTAAATAAATAGTAACAAAGATGTTATGCCATCAACACATCCAGGTTCAGTCTTACCAGTCTCTTCTCATGCGTTTCTGCTGGGGGCTCATGTCGTGTCTGGGTGGGCTAAATCTCTCCCTGCGTCCACGGTCATAATCTCTGTATTCACCACGGCTCCGACGCTCCCTGCCCCTGTCCCACTCCCTGAGTGAGAAAGTAGCACTGGTTTTTAAAGGCATCCAAAAGCAAAGTGTGTCTCATAGTATGATGCAGGTCAAAGCTGCTTTGGTAGCAAAAGTGGGGTCAACACAATATTGAACACTATCATCACTTTCATACCTGTCGTTCCAGTCATCTCTGCGTCGATCCTCTCTTTCTCTGGAGCGATCATAGTCACTCCTCTCCCGTCTGAACTTGTCTCTTCTCCTGCGATCGTATTCATCGTCGCTGTCTCCCATCTCATAGGAGAGGAGCACAAATTAACCTCTCAACATACACAGCGGAGGCAATGAATGACCTTTCTGACAACGAGCTCTAACGTCAGGAGCGCACACAAACTTATTCATTAACTAGGGCCTCACATTACAAAAAGAGATTTGTGAAGCAAACAGTAAAACTCGTGCTTCTTCCTCTCTTTGATCTCGAGTCTAACTGGTGGAAAGAAAGCTGGTTACACAAAGCCGCCAGCTAAAGCCAAACTGGCGCAAAGTTCTCTTTAAATATATACAAGCGTATAAGTTGAAAACCCCACAAATTATTCTGGAAAATAATATGACGCAGAATAATAGAAAATGTAGCTAACATCCTAAAAATAAAAAAAAAAATACGTAAATAGTAATTTATTGAGGCTAACGCTATCCAGGCTACTTTAGCCTAAAATGCTAACACGCGCAAACTTAGCTATTCAAATACCCTAGCTCTTTTTTCAATTGAATAAACCGATAGCTTGTTGGTTGACCATCATTGTGAAATTCGCGAATATAATCAAACACACCAAAAAAGAATAATATATTGCAATGCATTTGTTTGAATGATATTCACCTCTTTTTCCTGCTCGGTGTCGCCGTCTTGTGCAACAGGAAACCACTTTCGACAATACCAGTAAAAATATCGCCATCTAGTGTTTTGGAGGGCTACCGTTTTTTTCTTCCTATTATTGGGGCCTGCCCATAGCAATGCATAAGGAGAGCAGTGTCACTGTCTCCGTGCATTGCATGGCAGGCACCTATTGTTCTACACCCAATAGAATATCTCTTTAAATATTATTTATTTTTCTTCCGTTACCGTTAATGCGGCTCGTACCGCTGCGTGCCCACCCACAAAAGTGGTATCAAAACGTGCGGCTCACCCCGGCATTGGAACTATTACTTTTAGTGGGATTCGGAGTTACCATGGCGACGTAAAAAGCGAAAAATGCCCAAAGATTTTTGTCAGTTACTAGTTACCGAAACTAAAGTGTAACTGACGATTCGTTAGAGTGTGGGAAGCAGTGCGATTTTGACGCCAAATACATTTTGAAATCGCCGTCACGCCCACATATATCGCCCTATGGGTACCAAATAATCAAGGATTTTCTCTTGCCCTGGGGTATAAATATGACATTTAATAAAGACCCATGTTTAACACTCAGGTGAATGACCGGTATGGTAAGGAAAAGCTCACTTTTTGAGAACTTTTAGCAAGAAGTGGAATTTTAGGGTTAGAAAAAAATTGTTTTTGTCAAACCACAAAAAAGATAAACTTACAAAGTTAGCTAAAATTTACAGGGATGTTAACTGGAACCATATACTGTAATTTGATCAAATGATGTAAAACGTCAGAATTTTGACAACAAACACTAAGCAAAATTGCTGTGAAATAAATTATTGAAATGGAGCAAACTACCCAAATACATAATCTGCCTAAAATAACAGTGTGAGATTGTGCTACTGGATGGAAAAGTGAAGGCATTTTATGGCATTTTAATCAATGGTGCCAATAAATATGGCTGACACTGTAACACATCATATCTTTAATGACCCTTTGTAGTCAACCATCAATTTGTTTTCACATAAGGGTAAAAAAAAAGCCAGTAGATATATACATTTTGTCAAGCAACAGTTTAATGGGTAATCATTTCTAACCACATCACGTTCATTATACGTTAAATTGCTAAATATCCTGTTTCTTTGTCCTTCCTCGGAACCTCAACTGCTGCCTCATGTGGTCCAGCAAAGTGCGCGGCCAAACTCGGGTAGCTTGTGTGCCGTCCAGGAAGTCTCCAGGTTTCATGTCTGGGAATTTCTGCCCATCTTTTGAGCCAATCGTGAAGCCGTCTCCGACTGCCAGACTGACGTCCCAGAGAGTGGAGCTCATTTGCTTAGGGTCAGCACTATCCAAATAACCCTGTAAAAATGCAAAGCATCAATGCTGAAGAGCAGCTGTAGTTCATATCTTGTCATTTGTCTTTTTACGATAAAAATTAAGTTTTTAACTGAGTTGCATGGTTGTCCATTTGAAGAAATGTCAAAACAATAAACAGGCAAAACTGTAAATTAATGCCAGATTGAGATGTTCACTTTATATTACAAATTGGAATTAAAGCAAGGCAGAAAACAACACAAACACTAAAACCAAATCAATTTTAAAAAATCCTATTATTTACCTTGTTATGTTGTAGAGAAATTGCTCTTGAATCCTGCAGCAGAAGTGACATTACAGTAAAGAGGAGGCAGAAAAATCTCATCGGGGAGGTCGAATATGAAGACATCGCATTTGGTGTTAGCAGGAGAAAATTCAAAAACACAATCGTGAGATGTCCTCTCAAATGGTTACTTTATAGGCTTTTATGGTTTAGTAGCATGACGACACAGTCCACTATTCTGCTGTGCTTTTGTTTCTAAGTTCACATGGAACAAAACTCAGAAAAACCAACCTGGGGGTCATGCTATACTTAGCTACTTGATATGTGAAGTATTAGAAGTATTAACACATTTATTCAGATTTAATATTAATTATCTTTTCTTCAACACAACAGGAGGTCATTAAAGGTGCAGGAAATGTTAAAATGAAAAAGGATTAAAATGAGTCGATTCTTCAGTGCGCAAAGTCTCGATGAATTACAATTTCTATAAAACATGAAACTTTCTATAGCTCTTTACAGCAAAAATACATTAATAACAGTCACCATTAATACCAAAATATAGCTGAGATAACATTCACAAAATAATTTCTTTTGCAAAAGCATTGAGCCTTTTCATATTTTGTCTCGCTACAACCATGAATGTCAATGTATTTTGCTGAGGCAAACACAAAGTAGTGAGTTTTCCATTAAATTAGTGATCTTTACTAATGGAAATCTAAAAAGTGACTGAAAATAGTTCAAGCTAATTCAGATTGGACTGGTCTGCTGTTACAACAGAAATTTTCACACTTTGCCCTAGACCTTAACTTTTTCCTAAAGGTCAAATGGTGTCAGTAAAATCCCTGGTCCTGGAACAAAACTCAAGACTTTATAATAGTTTAAAACAAATAAAAGGGATATTAAGATAATACATTATGACAAATAGGTATAAATATTAAAATAAATTATAAAAGTATCAATAAATTGAATTAAAAATCATTTTTATATATTTTCCAACTCAGTTGAATCATTGTTGCTTTTCTGAATAAAGCTCCAGCTTACAGGCTGGGAGGGGAGCCATTTCTTTAGAAAAAAAAAACAATAACCAAGTGTTGCTCTTGTTAGATCCCAGTAAAATACACAGAAGTATTTGCAAAAACCACAGCATTAAGCCTGACGTTTAGTCAATTATTGCATTAAACCCCAATAAATATGTAAATTACTTGTAATCACAATATGACAAATTCAAGATCAGGTTCATATGTCAATACAATGGTTTTCACTCACACACACTATATTTTTAGCTCCCATGGTTTGATATTGTTTCTGTCCGTCTGTGGTGTTCACGGGTGAGAATTTCTTAACTTGGAGCATGCTCCATTCAGCTGATCACCAAGCTCTAATTAGTTCCTCTCAAAGGCCATGAATTAATTGGAATATTCTCTTAGGTGAGCTGTGCTTTACAAAGCTTTAGCGTTTTATTACTTTTCTTGAAACCACCTGTGACTCATTCACGTCAGCTGACTCAAACCTGCACAAGGTGGTGAGGATAATAAAATTGTTTTAATTTCCAGCACTGTATCGAGTTAATGCATGCTCCTGTTACATATTACCGATTCTCATGGTGTCAGGCTGGTTTCCTTGATCTGTGACTCCTGTTTTGCTGCTGAAAGTTTCTTGGTTATTCACTGTAGTGACTTTTACTTGTTGCCAACCAGCGCCAACTAAAAGTAGCGAATGTAGAAAAAGGAGAAGTGCTTTTGAGGCAGGAAACAAGAAGTGAAAAAGTTAAATAAAGTCGTACTTTGGCTCTCCCTGCTTAGCCTGTGAAAGCGAGGCGGCGAGCTAGCTTATAGGCTTTAGAGCTCCACTCCCTGAACAACAACTCTCCAAAGAATTATTTTTCAAAGTGGCTTTATTATCAAGAATTGTGTCAATGAGCATTTGTAAAGAAAAATTACTCAACCTTCCTTATTACAACAAATTATGGCAGCAGTCCCATCTTTATTCTTTTTACTCTGTCATAAACATTTCGTGTTGCTTCTCAGACCTTTAGACAATTTATGGATTCTCATTCTTATGTACAGACTGATAACCTAGGCACATTCTAAAATTAAAAAAAAGTGTATTAGTGTAACAATTAACATTTGAAGATCAGCCATTTCCATTTGTTTCCATTAACAGACATAGAAAAAAAACAGTACAGTACAAAAGAAAATCTTGAGCATATTGTGATTCTTAAAACAGATCCAAGTCAATCCTTAACAGTGCGGGATCATTGGGCAGTACAATGTGAAGGAATGTTAATAATCCACAGTTCTGTTGTTGCACCTTCATGCTCTGCCCACTGAAAGCTAATCCCCACAATTTATATCCATCATATGTAGCGTTTCTTCTGCCTTAAGATTGATGGACTTGCAGTATCAAATGATACAATAATTGCACTAATTCTTTATAGAAAATCAAAACTTGTAAAGGATATTTGTGCAACTATGTTAAAAATAACAAAAAAAATTATCACAAAAACCCTGTCTACATGTTTTTAGAGTCATACAGAACAACGTATAGCCGTACTGAATAGTTTTAACTTTAGAGCTATTCTTCATGATATATTTATTTATTTTAGGAAAAAAAAAACTACTATGGCCAAAATCACGCATAGTAGCCTCCACTTGTGAGGCGTTTTACATAAATGAGCAGTTAAACCCCCAAAAAGGCCGTCTTTCAGCAACTTTAATTTGATTAGACCTGTCCTGACGTTAGGTAAAAGCATAACCATGCTAAAGATATACCAAGAAACACAAAGGCAGGGAACAACATATTAGATTACAGAACAATACAAGAATAAAATAAAAACCGAGAAAGGAGTGTCTATCTCGACCACTCGGGTTAAAAACATTGAACGCACACATGAACATCAAGGTCGATGTAAGGCAATGCACTTTTTCCCTAAAACGCTTTTCAACATCACAGTTCTTAATCTGTAATTATTAAAAAAATAAGTTTAAAAAAAAAAGTTAATTGGATCAGGGTTTATTTTTCAAAGCTTAAAAGTGAAGCAAAAACCTAACATTTACATAACCAAACCCAATTGTCTTTTTGTTGTTTTTTTTTGCACTTGCTTTTTCACTGACAAATTCAACTGACCTTTAATTGTGAAAAAGAAAACCTGAGTTCACTCAACTGAATAAATGGGATAAAGCTAAAAATCTTAACCGCCCACATAGTTATGCGAGCAACAATATAAAAGCAGCAGAGACATTTTAAAGTGTTTCCAATGTTATATTATAGTATAATCCATCATCAAAACAGAAAAATCCAGTACTCTGAAAAAAAAAAGTCAAATTAGAGAAATAAACAACTCCCTACACCCACCTCCGAGCAGTGTAGCCACCTAAAGGAGATGATTTAAAACAGGGAACTTTCTTTCATAAACCACTTCAACCAAAGTAAGTTTGACCACACAGATTTCTGTTACACTGTGGCTACACCAGAGTTTAGGTCTTGTGTAATAAAGTCACAGAATACAAGAAGACAAGCAGTAGTTCAGCGAGAGTTATTGTGTGCATCGAAGGGGAGTGACGCCTAACATTTGACTTTGGTAAAACAGATTTGTGCTTTGACACTTAAAACGTTTCCTGTCGACATCTGGACAAAAGATTTGTTGGAAATCAACAAATGTGGAAATAATACTAAAGTTTTAGCCAACTATAAATCTTCTAGCTAACTAAGCATGCTGGAGCAGCATGCTTAGGCAAACTTTTCCTCCCCGTTCACTTTTCGTCTTTTGGGTTTAAAATTAGGCTAATAATCTGGCGGGTAAGCTCAGACTACCACTCCGTTCCTACCAATGAGACGAGCTGTGTCGTCCTCGCTGTGGTGCTCATCCTCTCCTCCGTCACCACTTTCTGAGTCAGTGTCCTCCTGTGGGGAGTAGTAGCCATCATAGCCCAGGACGGGGGAGTCGCGTTGTGTTGGAGAGACGAGGCACTGGGCAGTAGTGGTGGTGGTGGCTGAGTAGGCCGACGGGTTCCGAGACGGAGACCCGGTGTTGGACGAGCGCAGCAGAGGGGTGTGCTCAGAGTCTCCTTCCCCCTGTGCTGCTTCCTCCTCTCCCCGCCCTCCGGCTTCCTCCTCAGAGTCGGACTCGGAGTGCTCCGGGTTGTTTCGGGTCACGCGTTGTTTGCACACGGGACAGGTCTTCTTGGTCAGGGTGAGCCACGGGTCGACGCACTTGCAATGATACGCTAAAAAAATGGAAGAGTCAAGAAAGGAAACAATATGGTGACTCAATAAAGCTCATAACAAAAAAACTTTAAGAGGATTTCTTGGTAATCTCTTACACAACATGATGGTTAACATAACATCCCACAAATTATTTACCATGTGAGCAAGGTAACACTCTCAGCTTGTCTCCTTCTTCATACTCATCAAGGCAGATGGCGCACAAATCATAGTCATCTCCTGAAATTAAAGGAAAGCAAGTGGCTGATAAATGGACTTATTCCTTGAAAAGATTAAATTAATTTTTGATTTTAAGAATTTTTCTCAAAGAAAATATCAATGGAAAAGTAGCTATTTGTGGTAGAACTGGAACTTTCATTAAACAGCACTAACAAAGTCTAATTAAACTGATTTGTCAAACTGAAATAAACATCATCTATAAAAAGGACTGCAGCAGTGTTACCTTTCCTGAACTTGTGAGTTGGGATGCGCTTTAGTTGCTCCTTGGTCAAACGATTTTTCCTCAGACGTTTTCTGTATTGCACACACCGTATAACCTGAGCAACAGACAGGAGATATTACACACACTAAAATTTAACAACCTAATGGTTACCTGACTTACAATGAACTCGTACCTCATTCACAAAAGCTTAAAGATTTAAAAAAAATTTACTTAGTAATTTTGAGGAAATTTTTGAGCTTAAAGAAACAAGATGCAAGTCTACAGCATCTGGCCTGATTTGCCAAACATCTATGAATGCAGTAATTCAGGGAAATGATTGAACAGTCCATCAGACGCATTTTCCACTGATATTGATCAAATGTCTATTGTGTTATATAATGTTATTGATTTATTGCCCAGCCCTGAAACTCAAAACTTTTGTCAATAAATCACAAAGCTTGAAGTAACTTTCTCTATGACTTCCATAGAGAAAATGTGGTGAAAGATTAATCAGTCACAGTGTTATTGCTGAAATCTCCTTTTGCTTTCACAAGGGAAGTGTTTCTTTTATGCCCCAGACACTGCACATTATTTGTCAGTAAGCAGTGGGTGGAGAAGCAGGCATGAGACGCATTTCACATAAACAACACCAACAACCAAACTGTTCAACAAACAGCCAAGACTAGGATGAATGAGGCTCCCTTTTAGATAATTTGGGGTATAAAGGTTCAGGGTAGTATAAGGGAAACATGCTTTAAGCTCTGTAAGATAACCTATTTCAAAGAAAGAAGCGTGCATACTCACTAGGATTACACCCATCACAATAATAATCATCCCTAGTACCCCAGTGAAAGGAATAAGGTAGTACGAAAGTGGAAAAACTAAATCCGGCTTGAGTATCACATAGACCCTGTTGAGAAACAGAGAAAAATAATCTGTTAAATACAACAACATGATCACGCCTAAATCTAATGCTGGCATTTATACGTCTGCTTTGGCATTTTTCTGATCATCTAGAGAATATTTTTAAAGGTTTTATTTTTTTTTCTCACCCGTGTTCTGGAATTACTTCCTCCTTCAGCCTTCTTGCAGCGTAAGAGCTGGTGAACACAGAGGGAATTTCAATCTGATCTGCAATAGTCTCTGAAAAGGAAAAAAATAACATTTAATCACTTAGAATAATGCAAGGGTGGTAAATTTGTGATTGCACGTATTTTTAAATGTAGTCAGACTTGAGATTGAACATTTGTTTCCTTGCTTGTAATTAAATCAGTCACACAAAATAAAGTGTGAGATCCATTTGTTACCATGTTCCTTATCATTTAAATACAAACAATTAATAGAAATCAATTGTTATCCTATCCAAGTTTCAGCTTCCAGGGTAAGGGGGAACACAGCGAGATAAACACTTACCATTGCTAAAGTTCATGTTGAGAAGAAGGTCAGAGTTCAAGTTGTGAACGATTGCTGCGCTGTATCCAGCCTGCTGTGCATTTAAAACCTGGAACAATATCACAAATACGTAGGATCAGATTCCATCACAAACATCACTAACCATTCTTTGTCGAATGTGGCTCACCTTTATGTCAAAATTGCAATCAAAGCGCTTGATGAGAGCAATAAATTTAGTGGTGTTGGTATCATAGTTTGTTGCCAGCGAAGGAGGAGCCATTGTTGTACAACCATTGAGTGGATTTGAGAGTACCAAAACTCCCTTTTTAGAATGAAAGAAACAGGAAGTCAGGAAAAAAACATTAACAACATTAATCTGGAAGCAGTAATAAATAAAATCTCTCTCCTCACCACCAATCCCTGCTTTGGAAGAGAAGGTCCAAACAAAGCAGGTAGGTCCTCAAACATCAGGTCGGTCTGGTTTTTATAATGCTGCCAAGCGAACACACAACATGAGCGGAATATAAATACATCATTGCAAGAAGTGAAATGTAAAGTTTTAATTTTACTTACAACAAATATATATGCATGTGTTGGTGAGGGGAAATACATGCAGCTGAAAGCGAGTAAAAAGACACTCAGCTGAGTGCGCTTCCACCACACAGCAAGGTGGGCCATCCTCGGTTGTTTTCAGTGGCACTGCAAGAAAAAACAACAGGATCATAAACAAATATTTGTACATTTACTAAGCAAAAAATAAATAAAATATCTGGCATCAAATAACTTGAGCCTTCATTTTAAGTGAATAGCAAGAACAGGAAAGATAGTAGCTACAACGTCCTGAAACATCTTTTATGATAAATTACACAATAGTTACATAATTTTAGCCAAATTCAACAAGAAATCCTAATTTTTTCTATAACTACTGCAGTCTCAATTTGAATGTTTATTGCAAATTAGGTGTAGTCTGATCCAATCAATCCAAGCTTTTTTGTTGGTTGTTGGAGATGGAACAGCTCAAATACATGTTCAGCTGACTGACATTTTAATAAGTGTTAGAAAATACTAAGTCCAGAGAATTATCTGACATTTTCAAAGAGGAGAAAATTTTCTTCCACAACAGGAAAATGATACAAAAATGTCCCCATGTGTTCCTAGCCATACATTTGGAGGCATAGTTTATAAAGTTTGCAAGTTCAAAGTAAACAGTGGCAAAACAAGAAGCTGTTGCATCTTCACACAGAACAATAAACAAAAGCACATCTCAAAGTTTCAAAAATCTTGGCTCCAGAATACATACTGGAAGATACTAGAGATCTTTATAGCCACACAGTTTTAAAAATCTTTGATGAAAATTGAAAAATGCAGTAGCAGCATGCAGAGCAAAGAATATTAATAAACAGAAGGTGTTTATCCATGACGGAAATTAGGCAAAGAGCCCGCAGGATGCTGTCAAAAACTGGTTTCACAGGGTTTTTAAAGTTTCAAGATGACAGTAATCATTAAAGTAATGAAAGGAACATTACTTTACAAGAGGAAAATGATCAAAAACAACAAAATCATTGTTTTATCCACACAATGATTTTGTTTGGATAAATCATTTGCAATATTAGTTCCGTCAAGGCATATACAATGTTGATGTTAATTCCAATTTGTATCTTTTGCTTGTAACATGGATGAATTATTTCATTTTAGCTGAAAGCATAAGTCTTGTTCTCAACAAACACAAAGGAGAACATATTCATTCGTGGAAAGCAGCTTGTTTGCTTAGGTCAAAGATCCTTGTCTAGAAAACCAAGAGTGGATTTTGTTTACAAAATTTAAGGCAGCATGAGATTCATACTGTCAAGATATTTACTGTCAAAGGATTATCTTCTTTTTGTACATTGCCCGAGCTGTGACATCAATAAAAACGATTCTATCAAATCTAAACAAAATTCAACACAGAATAAAAACCTTTAAGGATTCTTCTGCTGGAAGGAAGGAGAGTGAAGTGCCTACAGTCAACATTAACATTTAAACGCAAACAGACAATTCAGGTCTTTTAGTAATGGAAATAAACACAGATATGCAAATAATGAACTGTGAAGTGGGTGGACAGCAGGCCTTAGTTTGAACCAATTGTCATTTAGGCAGTATTGACATTCTGCTCTTCAGTATGTAAATATATTCTCTAGACGTCTTGTTTCAAATTAAATGACAAACAACTGTTTTGCATACAAAAACCCCACTTCTGTGACGACTGTGGCAGTGAGATCAGGTATTTACATCTTAAGGACGACTCATGGAGACAACTTACTAAGTTACACTTTTCAACAACTATTTTATGGAAAATAGTCCATATTATCGGTAGGGCATTTAGAGCACTTTACAAATATAGTATCTGAGTGGTGTGCATTTTTAGCCCTCTTTACATTGACAACACCAAATAAAATCCACAACTAGTCTCAGAGTGATGACAAACCTTTATGGAAGAGTGATGAGGAAAAAAGCCATAGTTACAGGAAACCATAAGCAGTCCCATTTAACTTGACCAAAAACTATGGAAGAGGAACAGCAAAACAGGGATCAAGGTGCTCATTGTAACCAAAACGTGAACTTCTACTGCAAAGCTCCCTGAACAAAGTTATATGGTGTTACATGCACACATGCATACACAGGAATACTGAAAGAAAACCGGAAGTTCGCCTTCCAGCAGGACAACAACACTAAACATACAGCAGCCAGATCTATAATGCACTGAGTCACATAAAATTAGAACATGTTGGTTTAATTAAATTAAAATGAGCAAACCTTGATTTATATAGAGTTTTATAGACGCACAAGGCCGATAGAGACATAATGGTACGTATCAGTAGCTGCCCACATTGTGGTTCTCAAAGTATAGCATTTTCATTCCACTTTACAATCATTTTAGTTAGAAAAAACAGCATAGCTACAGGTTGGTAACTAAGCTACCTTTAACCTGCTCAAAGGTACTACTTATGCCGAAATAAAAAGTTACTTACAATTTAACAGATATGTTTTAATAGACCAAGTATTTCAATGCTGTCTAGGGAAATAAATATTTTAAAATCAACCTGAGCTGCTTCCCCTGCAAAAAGAAACCAGAGAATCGCTGAATGAGACAGAAGTCTCATTCATTTCAAAAGCAATACAGTTCATATTGTAATGAGGCACTCACCGTATTTCCTTGTTTACTCCTCCACACGGCGGGGTGTGATCGAAACTCAAACCGTCTAACAAAAAATCCTGAAATGAGCCAGGCCTTTCTTCCTGGACAGTTTAAACTGCGTTATGGCCTCCAGTATATGTTTCCGGCAGAAAACACCACAAACGGAAAGGATTAACTTGAGGTTCGCCGATGTTTGGCTAGAGTTAGCAAATGTTAGATAACAGGTTCCATTTTGGTCTCCCTTCCAGAGCCCGTACACATAGTTTATACCGAGTCAGATTAACAAAAACAATTAATCTATTAAAACGTAAAACCGATTAAACTAAAACCTAAAGTTTCCACAAGGTAAATTAGCCTCTTACTGCTAAGGTTTGTTTGCTACTGTTTCTGTCTTTTTCTTCGTGGTCTTAGTTGCGTTTGTTTAGGTGTCTGCCAACTTAAAAATGCTCACTACCGCCACCAATTGGTACGAAATGAGAATGCATTGTTTTGAGTTTTTCTTTCCCGAGTTCTTGTAAATAAATAAATCCTCGGTCAAGTTCTCACTTCCAAACTAAAGCCTTTGGAAGAGATCATAAAAAGATCTGAGAAAAAAAAACATGCTGCACTTTCGATTACAGGTGCCAGCATGAAATTCAGATTTATTCTAAAATAAGTAGGCATGAATAGAAGAGTGTAACAGTAATTCCATATTGTAATTGAGAAAAACAGTGAAGGTCAGAGCAAATGCAGAGGGAATGAAAGTTTCTACAAGCAAAGGCAGAAAGACTAGTTTTACTGCATTCAATGGTCATGAGGCATTTCAGATATTTATCTTTTTCAACTTATACACAGGGCCGGCCCAAGGCACAGCAAACTAAGCAGCCTCTGAGGGCCCCAGGCCACTGAGGGGCCCCCTCAGTGGAGCTAATTTTTTTCTTTTTCTTTTTTTTTTTTTAGTAATACTTTTTATGTCATTATAATATCAAAATTAAAGTTTTAGCTATTGGAGTAACGCTTAAGAGAAATTTATTTAATCAAAGAGTGACATGAATATGTGTGTATGTATTCCATCTTAAGATGGGCTGCACCGATTGCAGTTTTCTGGTCGATCCCTGGCTACTGATCTTTAAAAAGCTTGACCTGCTGATTTTGAAAGTTGGCAACATATTGCTACATATTGTTAAATGTAAACATTCAGACCTGATCTGGTGGGCTTGTCTATCGGTTACATCTGTCACTGCAGAGCAGAAGAGGACAGAGACTGATTTGTAAACCGTTGCTGATGAAGATAAGATCAGCTTTACATGTAAGTATCGGCCAATTATGATCCCCCAATATTAAGGAAATCGGCGCCCAAAAATCAACTGGTCGATAAATCAGTTGGCCAATATCCTATTATATATGTATATAATGTAAACAGCACTGCCAGAGATGCAATAAGTTTAGGCTGAATAGTCATTTCCTATAAAACAAATGGCCTTCATTTCATTGCTTGAGGCAATCCAAAAATGTTGAACTAGTTCTAAAGATCTGTCAGTTTTATGCATTTCCTTACCATTCTTTCCTGAAAAATCATAATTTCACAACAATTTCTCTCAGTTTTCATTGATAATATCATTTACAAGTGTGCTCAGCTTTACCCGAATTGTTCTGATACTGTGAACAATTTAGAATTGCAAAGATTGTATGCAGTAAAAACGTATTGCATATGTATGTGTCTGTCACTCATCTACACTTTACACTAAAATCAGTAAAGCAGAACTTACTGTAACTGTAGATTTCAAATGGATGTGCTACAGTTGCCTGTTATTATGATCTGACTGTTGTCCACTGGAAAAAGCTTCTAGATGAGTTTGTACTAATTGTTGTGAGTAAGGCATCAAATAAACTGAAAGAACTGTACTTTGGGAGACATTAGTAGAAAAGAATCAGAAATAAATTAATAAAAAACATCACATTTTGACAGGAATGAGTTAATTTAATCATATAAAACATTTTAGATCACCTGTTGGAGATGCTATTCTCATACTCACCACCAAGCCACCTGGAATGTTTGTTTCCACAATTTTATGACAAAATTTCTTCATTATTTAGAAATCAAAGAATGGAAGTTCAGGTGGCAACAAAAATGGAACGATGTGAAGAAAACCCTCTTAAATTGGGGATGGAAAGAAAGTGTTTAATAGAAAATGCTGCAGGTTTTCTCAGTGTTAAACACTACATCTGTAGCTAATAGAGAAATAATAAAAAGGAAGAAAGTTACAGATATGATCTATGTCCAATAATGCATATGTAAACAGAAGTAACTATTCCTGCATGAATATCGTGACTTCCTCCTGAAAATGCCACATTATTGTCTTTGTAAAAGCTGAGTCACCCGTCGAGGCTGAAGGTCATTACGACAAAGAAAAACAAAACCAGTTCATTCTTCTTTGCCATCAGGAATTGGCTGCATAGTTGAGAAATTTACATTTAAAACACTTTAGAGGTAACTTAATGCAACAATTAGATGTAGTTCTGACAACCTGTTCAAGCAGAACTTCTGCTTCATTGTTGGACCAAGAGCTGTAGGTGCAATGCAAACAAAAAAAATTGTTCTTAGAATATCAGTCACAAAGTCTAACAGTTTAAGACGTAGATATAGTATTTTTTTTTTCCCTGTCACCATGAAAATAACGGTGCCTTTTATGAATGGAGTTTTTTGACATAAAAAAATTAATAATGAGTTGGCCCTGTGATGACAGAAGCAAGTTTCTGTGAGCTTTATGCCGACGAAACCATTCAGTTCTTCCTGACTGCAGATAAGTTCTCTATCAGAGTCTCCGGCACCAGTTTGTCTTTTTCCTACATTCTGTATATGACAGTATATACCTGTGTGCATACCTATGAGCAAAGCTGGCAATGTTTCAGTTCTTGTAATCTCATATTTTTTTCTATTTAAGCCATTCATTTAATATTCCTAATATCCTCAATCTGGAAAAAAAAAGTGAAAAGTATTTGTAATTTTCTGAGAAAATGAAGGAGGATCCTTAAATCAATAAGTTTCTATTACTAGCTATTATGTTTTTTTTTTGTTTGTTTTTTTTTTTACAATTTCCCAGCTGCATTATATGGAAGTACCACAATCCTTAAATAAGAAATAAAACATTTTATAGTTCATTGCTTTTTTTTGCAACTCATAATAAACAAATATAACATTTTGAAGACATGCTTTTTTGTGAGATATGATCTTTATAAAACACAAACTGTCTTTTGGAAAACATTTCTACGCATATTTGTGCCCCAGGGGGCAGTTGTTAAACGCTATTACTTCACAGCAAGAAAGTCTGAAAGGTTAAATCCTGACTGCTGTCTTTCGGTGTGAGTTTTCATTTTTGTCTGGCCCTCCTAGCAGAACAGAAATGTGTAGTTGTGCATCTCTGTGTGTCTTTATAATGGACCGGTGACCTTTCGAGGGTCGCTTGTGTTCAACGATTGCTGGACACAGAACACCAAACCAAATCCCTAATTAAAGGATTTGGAAAATTGACTTTTGGATATTTATTACCAGATAAAAACAAACACTGTTTTACTATTAAGCAAAGAAAAAAAAAGACAAGCAAAAACAAAATCTGAACTTAAATAAAAATATATAAATCTTGTACAAAAAAAACCAATTAAAAATAATAAAAGAAAATGTAATTTGCATCTTTTATTCAAAACATTTATGCCATTTAAAATGATCAAACAAGAATAAACGTGAGAAGTTAAAATGTCACAAAGTAAGTCCTGTTATAAAAGCCAAACACAATGCCTGCTTCTCTTTATCTTTGATGAATGCAGCGTCTCGTAGCACGAGTGGATTTCTGCAGATACTGATCAGATATGTCCTCCTTATAGAAAATGAGAAACGCAGCACCTAAAAATGAAAAAGCAATTGAATGTCTTCTGCTACCATACATGCTCAATGTGTTCAGATGAAGAATTTTCATAATTCTACTCACAGGAAGCCTTTGCCGCAGCCGAGAGGTCCAAAGAACATTTCTGTTGGAAGGCAAACCTTCCTGCACACTCCACTGAGGGTGGGGCAGGACCAAGGAAACGATACGGCTTCATTTTCAACAACTGAAAAACAACAGCAATGTGGGGAGAAGTATCTTTAAGCCCTACCATTTGCAGAAAACCATGCAGAACTTCAAAAGCAAGACTCACCATGGAGAAGTAAGAGCATTAAGATAAGGAAAGCTGCTGTACGATATGAAAACATGGTTGAGCCTGACAGTGACGCTCCAGAGTGATGGTTTGGTGTGCATCTGCGGAGTTTTGGTCAGCAAGGAGGAGTGAGGTTAATATGAAGCAGCAGGCTGGTCACCAGATGTTGATATTAACTCGGCACAAGAAGCCTTAAGAGAACATGCCTTTCCTAATAACATCATGAAAACGAGTTCAGCGTTTTTAACCCGTGATCCAAGTGTTGTCATGGGACAAGTTAGTGAAATCTTCCAAAAGTAGAATAGCCAGTTTTAAATCAGATTTTGCACATTCTTCCTGGCTCTCGCTCCCTGGAGGATGCGAGGTTGCCTTCTTTGTGATAAATGAGCGCGGCCACCAAAACTGTCACTGGAGCTTGCGTTTCAAAGAAGGAGAGTGCATCTGCAAGTGTTTCTAAAATTGTCCTAGTATCCAAATTCTATTGATTTCTTTTTCTTTATCAGCATGTCAGACTATTAATGAAAGCTTAAGATAAGTTACATTGGCTGTACTAATAGATTCTTGATATAATTTTTTCTTTAAATCTGTCAAATGTGACAGTTCTGATTTACTATGTGGGGGCTGCAAATTTGTGGGTTCAATTAAAGCTTCCACATAAATAAGTCAAGTTTTAAGTGGGACTACGAAAGTGTCATATGAGTTTAGTCTCTTTATGTCACCCTATCTTGCTTCTGATTGGCTGATTGGTTTCACACGTCAGCACTAATTATGGAGGGGAATGTTTCCAAGAAGCTGAATTTATGACGAACTTAAAAATCCAGTTGTGTTATATGCATTTTTGCTTGCATCATATGTTAGGGATTTTAAAAAAAAATTAAAAAAATTTATGATTCCTGGTGTTTTTCTTCTGTACAAATCATAAAGGCTCCATCAGCTTGAACCATTAAGAGGATTGTTTCCCTTAAATATTGTTTATTTGATTTTGTAACCACTGGATGACAGTCTTAATGTGACTAAAGTGTTTAGGGTCAGTTTAATCCATCTATCCCAGACTGAATCCACAAAAGCTAAACAGTCCATATTAGACCAAACATTGTACTTTAACCTTCTGTGCTTATTTTTATAGAAAGAGTTGCTTCAGATCAATTTTTGATACTTTAAGAAACTGGATATTGTTGCAAAGGTGTTGCCAAAACAGTCTAATTTGTAAAATCCAGCTTGATAAGAATAACAAAAAAATAAATAAATACTGCGGTGACCGACATTACCAAAGGGTCAAGTGCCTTGGACAGTTTCATCAGTGTTGCATCAGTATTTTTCCAAAGGGAAGTCATTAATGGTTGTCTCTTGACTTTTATCTCTATTCTCCAGGTGCTGTCCAAACAAGCGTCCCTTGTTGTAAATCAGTTGTCTTAATTACTTTCAAGAGGAACAAGGACATACAGTGACTAATTGGACACTGACTCATTTGTGATTTAACATGGTTACTTTTGCTCTTAAGTATCCATTGGAGGGTTTTTAGTGGAAAAGTACAAAGTCATCCTGACAAACTAACTAACAATTGGAAAGTTTCAAAACATTTTTTTACTCCAGTTTCTGCTATGTAAGTTATTAACAATAGGTTTATATTGATCAAAATTTCCTGCAATAAAAAGTCAAGGGGCAAAAATGCTGAACCAGTTTTTACTGAACTTTCAATCTGATGTGGTTGTAATAGTTTGACCAAAACCTGGAGCTTTAAATGAAAGAAATAACATAGAAATTGATTTTGATCACATGATCAGTTAGATTAGTGGATTCTGCGTAATCTTGAACTTTGAAAATGTCTCCAAATAAAGGCAACTTAACTGAATGTGTTAAGTGTATTTTAATATTACGTATTAATTAAAAGCACTGGAAAGCATTAAACAATACAGAATCAAAGCCTAACTGTCCAACTCAGGAATAAACTGGCCCACATTTATTCAGCAGCTCTGAAAATAATCGGCTTAGGAGATTACAAACCCATACAGACTACATATGAACAAGCATTGATAAGGACAGCAGAAATCATATCCGCTGACTATAGACACCTACTGCTCTCTGAATATGAGCAGCGGGTGACATTAGGATGGAGGCTGAGGATGCCACAGTGTAGGACCAACACACTGACTGTCATTTGTTTCAGCCTCAATCAGACTGCAGAGCTCCAGTAAAAACGTTCACTGCACATTTTATACCCTCAATTTGATGCCTTGTTTATTGCTTTGAGCCAGAGTTTTATCTTTGCGTGTTGTTTACAGTTTTCATTGGCAACTGTGTAGCATTTTGACCAAGACAAATTTCACACAGAGTTGATAAAGTCTATTCTATTCCACTTTCCAGGCTGCAACAATTTAGCAAAAATAAAGAAAATAGACACAAGGGTTTCCCCCAGGAAACTTGCTAAGCTCAGAGGTAGGGGGCATGAGGGCAGTCCATTAGCGGGCCTCTGTGTTTCTGTGTTAAAAGTTACAACAATTCTAACATGCATGAGCAGGCATCATGCGCATGAACTTAGCTTAATCCGTCTTTACTGGTAGTGCTGTATAAAAAGCCCAATTTAAAATAAACAAACTATGCTTAGCCCCAAAGAGGTAAGTAAGGAGGGCAAGTAAAGCCTGGAGGCCCGCCAGGCTTTAAACCTCTGGGGGAAACCCGGAAAACAACACCGCAGCATGTTGACTCCCAAAAAGCTGCATGTTTTTTTTGTTTTGTTTTGTTTTTTAGTAAATGTCACATAATAGTGAAGAACTCAAATGCAGCAAGGAGGCGGTGGTGGAAATAAATAATTTTACTTACAAAATTAAAAACTAAACTAAAGTCCTCTGAGGACTCCAGAATAATAAGAAGACATCAGACCAAATTAAAGCAAAATCCAAAATCAAAATCAGTCAAATTGTGTAGCACTCCAGCTAAAGGTGTGTAAAACGTCTATAAATGACTTTGTCTCTCATTGCAGTGCTGTGATTTCACACAAAAAAATTGTAATTTTATTATATTTAAATAGTCAAATAAAAAAAGATTCTTCTTTCTTTTATCATCATTGCTTTCATTTTTATGCAACTCTTGTTTAAAAACAATACCAGTATGCTTCGCAAAAATAACAAATTTGTCATTTTGATGCATTAAGTTTAGCTAATTTATAAAATGGAGATTATTATTGAGTCTCAGTTCAGGGTAATCAGTTTGATAAAAGAATAAATTACTCGCACATAGACGATGTAATGTTTTAGGTTTTGATCTCGGAGGAATAAAACTAGTGCTTACATGCTGTGAAGTTATTGGTGCACAGGTGAAGAGGATGTGACTTTATCTCACTGAAGAACAGATATAAAGCTGCGGTTTTACTGCTCAGTGCAGTTACATGCCATTCAGACTCTTACATGTGAACACATTTAGGTCACCAACTCAAATCAAGTTGTTTCGACATGAATTTCTCTCTTGTTACATCGATTTATCTGTCTGCTTACTATGGAATGGAAGAGCTCAAGTCCATGTATTTCTGCATTTTCTTCATCGTGTACCTCACCATCATCACTGAGAATGTCTTGCTTATGAGCGTGGTTTATTGTGAAAAATCCCTGCACCAGCCGATGTATGTGCTTCTGTGTAATTTGGCCTTGAATGAGCTGGTAGGAAGCACCGCCCTGCTGCCGGCGACGCTGCTCAACATTCTCTCTCACTCACACGAGATTTCTGTTTCTTTTTGCCAGACGCAGGTCTTTGTTATACACACATATGCCATCACCGAATTCACTATTCTCGCGGTGATGAGCTATGACAGATACGTAGCCATTTGTCATCCACTGTCCTACCATGTGATCATGTCTCAGAGGATAGTGAAGCTGATTGCTTTTATGTGGCTTTACCCCATGCTGGCACTAAGCGTGGTTTTCGTTTTTACTCTTCAGCTGCCATATTGTGGCCGGACCATAGAGAAGCTTTACTGCCTCAACTACTTGCTTGTGCAGCTTGCATGCACAAATACATTCATACTTAACATCATCGGTCTGCTGTTTGCAGCTCTCTACACGGCTCCTCAGCTGATCATGATCTTTTACTCATACGGGCACATCCTGAAGATTTGCATAAGGTCGTTCAGCAAATCCAAATTCAAGGCCCTCCGTACTTGCATTCCCCATCTACTGGCTGTAATCAACTACGCCACTGGGTGCTTTTTTGAGCTGGCACAAGGTCGTCTTGACAACAGGCACATGTCTTATCACACTAAGCTGTTTTTGTCCCTGTACTTTTTGATATTCCCTCCGCTCCTAAATGCCCTAATATACGGCCTGGGCACACAAATAATAAGAGAGCGACTCATCAAGCTTTTCACCAAGTGCAAGTGACGTAGTCAAGATATTTTAGATTTGGGTTCATTAAATGTTTATCCAGCATGGTGTTCAGAAGTCCTCTGAATGTGGCTTTATTTTAGGACTTATGTTTACAGCAGTCTGAATTCATGTTAAATAACGTTGTTTGTTCATCTTTGAGTGCTGTTTTAAAATGCTTCTCCACAGTTTAGTTTTATTTCAGTTGATGCACAAATGATTTTAAAAATGCACTGATATTTAGCCACAATTTTACATCCTATTCATAATTTCTGCTGCTTTGAGCTCAATGTAGAACAAAGATTTTATGAATTTATCTCTATAAGCTTGTATCAAAAATAACACAGTGCTTATGTTTAAGATCACAAAGTATTTTCTGGGATTATTTAACAATAAAGCCACATTTTTTTCCATGCTTGAAATGTTATTTCACAGTTTCTGCCCTTCTCCTTTTTACTTTTTATAGATATCATTATTATTATTATCACAGGACCATTTAAAACCTATTACATTTTTTTCTTTAATAATTAGCAAAGTCTGATATAATGAAAAACTATAAGGGTACTTCATTTTCCAGAGAAATCTGACTATCTCCATCAAAACTAAATTCTGTTTCAGGTTTATTCAGTCTTACATTTTGATTTTCTGTCCTCCAAGTTAGAAAATGTGTCCTGACATTGTTGAAAATGATAAAGATCACAGAGTAGAAAGCTCAGATTAGAAAAAGAGGAACAAAGAAAACAGACTTATATTATCGTCACAATAGTTAGCAATGTTACCGCAATTGCAAGGTTTTTCAATATTATGCAAGCCTAACTGTGATAACTAATTCCAATATGATTACTTATTTGAAATTTAAGCGTCAATATTGGGATTCTAAGAATAAATGTATTATTATAATACTGTGTATTTCTCTCATTCCAGGTTACTAATTAATATCTTATTCTACATCTGTTCAGCAAAACAATTTTCTCAGTTTCTCTTTGACCTGTATGAGATAAAACAACAAGCCTTGTTTATGCCTGCACCATATTTTAATCAATAGAAAAAAAAATATGTAGCTACAATATGGCACAGGTGTGCAATATGGGTCAGCTTCAGATGGCATGGTAATGTACTTTAGTCTTACAGAGCATGCTTCTCCATTAAACACTTACTAAATACAATTTTTTTTTTTTTTTTTTTATGGTTAACATTAAGAGAGAAAAAAAAAATCACATTTCTGGGCCAGTGTCTATAATAAGTACAGAAAAACACGCTGTGCTGGTTGTGTGCATGAGATGTGGGTGGAAGGGTGGGAGCGAAAACACCAGTATCCTCTGAACCAAATGCACTTAGAATTACAAAACTGCCGTACAAACAATCAGGTAGACAGCATGCATACAAAAATAGACAACTATTCTTATCGCTCCATTGTAATATACATTAGTTCATTATTGCCAGGCGTTACATTTTTATGCCTCTGCTCTGAGGAAATAGCTTTCTCTCTAAATCTTCTCTTTTCTCTCGTTTTAAAAAGGTACAATGTACATTCACTATCACTGAGGCACAGCACTTGATGTACAGATTAAATAGGTAGCCAAAACAAACAAACAAAAAAAAAGAAACATGGTGTGGTCACTGTTGTAGGAATGTAATATTAAATATACAACATATGTTAATATGTTTAACACCCTGTACAGTCACAAAACAAACATACCCATGGATCGAATGTACATGCACAATGAAAAGTGGCGTACAACCAAAAAGATGCTTTTTAAAGAGCAGCTGTACACGACTCCAGCATAAAGGTGTAAAAAGAATTCAACAGAAGAGCAGTGGAGGTTGCCATGCATGGAAGTGGTGATTTTTAAAAGCTTTCAGATGAATCTTTGAAATGGACACAAAGTGCTTTCAGTTACTTTATGAATCCAAATCTTTGTTTGGATCCCTGCCCTGCTTGAGAATGAGATGAGGCAAAAAGTGACATCAGTAGTTTTTGTTTCTGCTTTTGAGAGAAGCAGCAGAAATAAATAAAAGGATGGATAGATGGGTGGATGCATGGATGGCTGAGGAGGTAAAAGATGTGTTTTGGTGCCTTTGACTCCAAATATGAGGCACAAGCCAAGCTGTGGGGGTGGCGCTCAGCGGGGCTAATCTAAAAACCCCAGCGACCGGTTTGTGTCTTGAAGAGGAACATTCTGCTGGAAAACAAAAGTACTGATTACTGATGAGCAAAACGAGGCACTGATGGAAACAAATTGGTTCTTGGAAGTTGTTTCTTTACCTTCAGTGAGCTGTGAAGAATCCGCAGGCGCTGGAGCTTGTCGTTTAGGAGGGGGTCGTTAACTCTGCGGACAAAGGAGCGCTTGTATTCGAGGCGACCGGCTGATCTGTGGTCAGCAGAGGTGGACAGACTGGTCTGCTCCAGGGCCCGGTACAAGTCCACCAGTGAGTCCGTCTGCATTCGACAGTCACGTCCACGACCTCGGTAAACAGATCGGCAAATAAAAGCAAAATGTTTACATCTCAATAAAATCTGAAATCTGCAGAGTAACGAGTTCACACACCGCGTCTGTGTTTTATCAGAAATTTGATTTCATAGACCAGAACAAACTGATGCTAGTTATAAAGTGAAAAGATAATTAAGCAAGTTATAAATAAAAATCAAAGTGTGGCATTACTCTGATCCCATAAATAAAATTCAGTGGAGCCAATGCCTTCAGAAGTCAATTTATTAATCATCTGAGTCCAGCTGTGTGTAATTTAAACTCAGCATGAATCCAGCTGTTCTGTGAATCTATTAAGATTTTCTTTCAACTTAATAATTATGCACCACCATGTGGATGCTTTGTACGAAGTTACATTTTAAGTTGGATGGTCAAGCAGATTCAACGTAAATGATGGAACAAAAATCCAATATTCATTTCGCTATAAGTCAGACCAGCCATGTTTTAGCAATATTTATTTGGAGAGTTGGGTAGTATCTGCTTACATTTACTCTGCTATTTGAGTAACTTTTGGGAGAATAACTTGAAGAAGAATTTTTACCATACATTTTACTTTTACTTCAGTGATATCATAAAGTATTGCTCCCTGTTTGTAGACAACCTTTGTTCCATTTTGTGCCATATTTGGCTTAAGCTAAAAAATTTTAATCAACTACAAATATGTAGAAATAGTGCTGCTTTTACAAAGTGATACGTACACTTATTTGTTGAAACACAAATTAAACACATGTTAAGTTGTATTTGCTTTTCATGAGTGAAAAGGGATCATTTAATGTGTGATAGGTCATGGTTAGGGGTAGAAATAAACGGGATAAGCTTATTTACCTTCTATTAACATACAGCACCCCCTTCTGGTATGTTAGGCACACTACATTAAGGTCTATCCTGTGAAATGCCTGTTTGGTATTTGGAAAGTCGCATCCTGAAGCTTTGAGGCTGCCTGGGCTTTGAAATGCATATCACTTTGATGCTTGTTTAGCGCTCCTCTTATCTTCGTGGGAAATGCAAAGAATAAAGGAAGACGGTCCCCCTCTGGTGTGTTTCTTTATTTTGTCCAAAATAAAATATTAACATCGACTGAAAGGATTACTCTGTGCTTTTCTGTCCAAACAGAGCCGAGAGGCTACAGTGGCATCTGGATGGAGGATGAGAGAAAGCAACATAAAAGAGGGGAGAAAGAGTCAGAAAAAGAAGAGCCGAAATCAATCAGAATCAAACAGGAAACGGAATTTGATCTTCCACACACAAACGCCCTCAAGGTTTAGGGGGGAATGGCAAATAGGCTGACTTCCAATCTAACCCTGTAAAGAAACAACAGTGAGCGTTAAACCTTTGACATTTGCTGGCTCTGACTGAATATTTGGGATTTAAAAACATCCCTGATGACAAATAGGGGCAATTGTGCGCTCCAGTCCAGATGAAAGACTTCATTGCTGTTAAAGTGAGAAGACATTTTCATCAACATCTATTGTGTAGTTCCCTGATCTACTATAAACGTCGACGTCGATGCTATAAACGTCAATCAAGGTTATGCCTGTTTTTTCTGTATAGTGACAAATTACACCGATGTGAAAAGATGTTATAATATTTAATGTCAAGAAGCATTCATTAAATGCAGATACAGCTATTTATTAATTTTCACCAGTTTGCTAATGGGTAGTTTTATTATTACATCCTGCCACAACCAGCCTTTTGGGGACATTCATTACTTTGAGATGGCCCAAAATGAAACTGAGTTTCACAACCTTGTGACAGAGACTGAATTTCTGCCCCAGTGTCATCAGCTGTGTCTTTACTGTGCAAATATAATAAACACCAGGTGTTTCCGTGTCAAAGGTAAAGCACACTAAAAATAAATGATGACTGCATTACAGAGCTGTATGTTTTGCACTCTTTTATGCACTTTCTGAAGACACATCTTCCTACTCTGAAAATCTTTTCTGAGATTAATTTGAGCAAAACAAAAGGCTACATTAACTGTTTAATCATCTTCAAATCGCCTTTTCTCTTCAAGTAATCAGTCCCAAGTAGGAGAAGAACTAACTTCTCTTCTCTTTTTGTCAAGACCAGCAGCTTTCAGCAGATTTTGTGAAATGATTTAATTAAGAAATCTCATGGAAAATAAGAGGAAGATAAGAAAATTGATCAAAGTGTAGAAAATGTAACAAAGAAGCAGCTTCCTCAGCAGTAAATATGTATGTAAAATGTATTGTTTTGGCTCTCTGAGTCTGACCTGTGTCTCTGGTCCGGTCCAGCTGGTAGTTCTGGGTCTCCCTCTGGTCCGATGCAGCGGTGGCCGCCAGGATAGCATGGAGCCCGCTGTCTCTTGGAAGCGTAAAGCTGCGAGGTTTTCCTCCTGCGTCAGAATCTATGCTTGCCCTGAGGGGCAGCGGCAGCGCCCTGTACTGCTCCTGCAGCAGGCTGCGCTGTGCAGGCAGAGTGGACTGCCTGCGGTACTCCATGGCCAGCTGATCCCTGTCCTCAGACTGCATGGATTCTTCCACGGGATACGTCTGCAAGTAGTGCATCCTGGATTTGCCTTCCATCTGGTCCTGCCACGAGTTTCGGTGGCTGCTCGCCTTCTGCCCAGGGGAGACGCTGTTGTTGCTGCTGCTTTCCTGAGGCTCCGAGTGGAACTCCTCGTGTGAGGAACGGGACTGGAATGTGTCCGAAGAGGAGAGGTGGCTACGCTTTGGCTCCAGGTAGGGACTTACCTACATGAAAACAGACGGCTATAGCTAGAAAACAGGGCCACAAAGTGATACCTGCTGCATCTTTTAGACCAACTGTGTGAAAACTCACTGAGGCTGCTCTGGGATAGGTGTCATAAGGGGGCGGTGGACTGTCCCGTTTGGGTACTGGGGGCATCTCCATGTCCTCGTGATCACTCTCGCTCCAGTAATCTGCAATAAATCACACATTTATATCAATAAAATTCAAGGAAAGCTATGCAAGATATTCATACACCAGAAAGCTGCAGTCATGAAAAAATGCTCTGACTGTGTCGGGTTGAAGTTGAAAATGAAGATGGACAGATATAAGGTGTGAGAACTTCCTGTGAAATCTTCTGGAGGTGTTATGGAGCTAATAAAAAAAAAAAGCAAAACTTGGCTAAAATTAAAAAAAAAAAAAAAAAAAAGCCCCCTCTCCAAAGATAAAATTGTTCTCACACACCCACCTTGGCAGGGTTTGTACGTAGGCACCTCCAAGTAGCAGAAGGGTTAGTTGCGTTACTTCCTGTCAGTTTGTTAGCCAAAGAACATTAAGCTATATGAATAACAAAAATATCCAGCCTGCCTCAGCTTGGAGCAGAAATACTCTGCTGGAAGGAAAAACCAAACGCACCAGCTGCTGGCCAAGAAATCAAAAACGTCTTAACTGAAATATATAAATGTGATCTTATTTTCCCAAATTCACTCAGAAAAGCAGATAACGTTGATGTAAATTAAATCAGATAAGTCCGTCTTTATATTCCTATCAGTTTATTTTCAAACTATGCAGACATTTATTTAACTAGTGTCAGAGTTACGACTGAAAAATTTATGTTGGGCCACATCAAATCTTTTTTTATCTGTTTTTTTCTGTGACACAGAAACTAATTTAATTTCTTCTTCAGAATAAGAACGACGTGACAGCAGGCCACTCAATGTGAGTTAATCTTCAGAATTAAGGGAAACGTTTGCTCATTTCTTCTGTTTAAAGGCAGAAAACAGTTACCAATGTTTTCAGTTGCTATGATAAAATTCCCCTTGATTGGTGTTGTTCAAAACTGGAAAAGCCATTTAAATATTTGATTAGCACAGTTATTTAACTCCAGATTCTCCATCAAACACAGTTTGTCAGCTTTCCCCAGATACAAGCAGAGGCACTGAAAGTGAAGCTGGGATATTTCAACACGCAGAGAACCTCAAGAGTTAAATATAGCCGCATTTTGGACTTCATAACTGCGCGCAGAAGGCTTTTCGAACATGTTGGAGTCCTCACTCCATGCGGAAGTGAAGAACACGAGTTTTACTCGGCCTCTGGCTGTCACTAGCTGCTTAGCAGCGAATGCTAATTAGTTGGATCGGGACTATGTACGGAGGAGGAAGAATGACATAAACACTGAAAAGATCCCGCTGCCTACAATGAAGCATGGCAGTGGCTTAGTGATGCCCCAGGGCCCTTTGTTCCCTCTGGCTCTGGGATAACCTAATTAAAATTGCTTGGAGCATCATCTCCACTCGTAAAAACACGACACAGGTCACAGACCTAATTTGTTTGCGACTATTAATTTAATTAATCACAGCTTGTAAAAACACTAAAGAAAATCTTAATGTTGAACACTTTGGCTGTCATTAATCACTCAATTGCACATTAATTCATTGAGGTAAACATGCTGTGTTCTGAACTAATCTCTCTTGTGTTAGGCCTGCTTAATTTCATTTGAATCATATACTATCTTAGAAAAGATAATATAAACATTCTACCACTCAATATGTTGATCCTTTTATTGTATTTATTGACGAAAGGCTGTAAAATAAACAATTAATAAACGTAATATTATTAAAAATAATTACGATAATGTGCTAACCCTTACTCTTGACAACTACATTTATGATGCAAACAATACCCTCCACATGCAATAACACTTTGTGGCAAACATATCCTGCAAAACCACAGTAAGCAACAGCCATCGTACTAAACGTTTATCTTCTTACATCCCTAATCAGATCTATACTTAAACATTTTAAAACAGCTGGAACCGTGACACTGTTAGGGAAACCTGCAGAAGAAACTGACATCTTGGGGGTGTCACTAAGTTACCATGACAACCAAGCTAGACATATCCCTGGAGTGCACAGCTTTACGAGATGCGATACAAACGCAGCAGAGAACATTTCGCAACACCACCAGCGAGTTAATTTAAAGTGTTCAAACGTCTTTACGTGCAAAGATAAGATCGCGCGGTACTGAACGATGTGAGTAAAGTGTAAAGACCACAGACTTCATCTGTGATTCTCGAAGGAGGTTCACATCATCACAGCCCGATGTCCGACTGTGCCATTTAGCAACTCTTGACCCCTCGCTTACATCTTTTTTTTACAGCTTCGTGAAAAGGCTCTGTGACTAATCTCACCTTGTTCCTGGCGCATTTTCTCCTGCTCAGAGTAGCCGGCAACAGCCATACTGAGCCGACTCAGCCACCTGTGGGGGAGAATAACACTGGTGACGCATAACGTTAATGATTTTGTAATGTTTTTTCTTTCTTTTTTTCTTTTTTTTGAAAGCTTATATTTCTTTCTTTGACCAATTACCTTGCAAAACTACCCACTTTTGAAGCGAGTGGGAGATTTAATAAGGCAGTTCAGCTCTTGGACAATAGACGGTTTGAAATACAGCATTGGAGGAGTTTGCAGCACGGCTTTCAAAACCTCAGATACTCACCGGGACATGTCATCTACATTTTCCGCAGCAAAGTAGAAGGTCTTTATCTTGGGATGGCAAGCCTTGAAAGCACTGAAAGAGAAGAAGTTTAATTATATGTGAGAGTACAAACAAGGGCAAGCCGTATAGCGGAGATTAACACATGAATACAAGACTAGTTTAAAGATATACATGTGGCGGAGCTGAATATTTTATTTTATTTTGTTGTTAATCACAGCTACATTTAAAGAAGTTCAAACTGACTTTTTCACATTTTTGTTTTTATTGTTTTTATTACTTGTTTCATATAAAAACAAGTAATAACTCATTTTGAGTTATTGGATATAACTCAAAATGATTTTTTATATTTATATATACACTCAACCAAAAATAATCTACACTGACATTGTGAAACATTATATTTTACAGTTAATGCTTTGTGTACATTTAAGGCTGATTTCTACTATGCAGCGCTTTGTGATTTTATGTCTGTGAAACTTTAAACTTTACTTACTTAATTAGATTTTGAAGGACAAATAAAATCCAATAAAATGGAAAATCCATCTTGTAATAAAATATATTTACTGAGGTATATATGATGTGTATATTATTGGTAAATATAATTTTTTGGCAATAATAGCGATATTAATATTTGCTACAGATTTTTATATCGGTGCATCCCTGGTAACTTCAGTGATATCCTCTGCAGCTGTCGCTTGTGTTTTGTCCCTGGTGCTTCCTTGCTTTCTTTCACCACTTGAGAGGAAGAAATCAATAAAACTATGAGAAACAAATCCAAATGTGAGTTTGAAGAAACTGGAAAAAACAAAAGCAGAAAACAACAGTACACAACCTCTGCCATGGGATTAAAACAACATACTCGCATGTTGCAGAGAGCATTGTCGTGACCTTTAACATTTACATATGTTAGACTGTAATGTGAACAACGTAGATAAGAATTTTATCCAGAAGACATGAGGAACCTGACAGTAAAGATTCTGATGTGAAAGTATTGATGAACACGACTTTGAGACCACATGTCAGCCAAATCTTTACAGTAACTTCCTACACTTGAACTTTGATCTCATATAAATATTTATTGCCATAAAAGTGGTTTGAAGTCACACAAATCCTGTAAGTATTGCTACAATGACCTGTTTAATAATTAAAAGAAAAACACACTGAATTATTAATTCAAATTGTTCTTTGTTCTGCTTCGCTTCCATCTCTGTACCACAACCCGCCCAGTTTGAGCCAAAGCGTGGCGTGACGTGAAGTCGCGCCGCCGATGGGAATACAGAGACCTGTTGAAGAAAGCTTTACTATGGAGACGGACTTCATTCCTAAATTATTCATCTCCCATCTGTCATCTAAAATCTCTGCTCAAAGTCTGACACAAAGTTGGACAATGTGCATCATGTGCAGTTTGTTGGTTTGACATATTTGTGCTACTGCTTTCAATCATTTTCAAAGGTAATTAAAAAAAATTACATATTTATACATACATGTAAGTATAAACTGTTTTGAGACACTTTTAATGTCTGACCTTTGTTTAAATATTTTCGGATACCTGATTTATCTCTGAGTATATCAGCTGAGTAAAGCTGATTTATGAACTGCAACCTTTATAATAACATTTTTAAAAATCCTCAAATCTCAGAGCAGCAATATAAATTTATACTCACTATTTTCTTCTGCATTCAGTGGCACGATCAATCCTGAATTCTGGGAGACTCACAAAGCCCTCTGCCTTCTCATCCTGACACAAGCAAAAGTAAAGTTACATCCAAGGAATCTCATTTGTGTTATAAACACTGTCCTTGTTAAAAAAAAAAAAATCAAAATCCTATTCACCTCTTCATTCATGTACCAGTAAAGACAAGTGTCTTTCAGGATAAACCAGTATTTCTTCCACTTCTGCGAAAAATAGGTTTTAGCATCTTTCTTCTTCCACAGCCAGCCCTGGCAGTCGCCCTGACCCAGGTCCCGGCAGGAAATCCTTCGTTTACTGATGGAGGACATGGGGCTTGCAGCTGCAGGTGGAAGAAAAGGAGAAAACACTTCATGAACAAAAAAACACACACAAAAAAAAAAAACAGGCTTGAGTACGCGTGCATAAAAATGAGGCAAAGCAAGTGGTTCTACCTTGCTTTTTCTTCTTAGACCTAGACAGCATTGAGGAGCGCTCAAACACCTGAACATTAAAAAAATAGAAGAAGAAATTAATAATAACAGCAACAGATTTTTGTTATGTGTTCCTATTGCTACTTTTTGTTTCTTGGAGGGACTGACGTGGTAAAGCGACGCAGAGTCTGAGCTGGACGTGGACATGGCGACTTCCAGGGCGGGAACGAGCGTGTAGTGGGTGGGGCTGCTGCCTCGCTCCATCTTCCTCCTGTTCTGACTCAGACTGCGGCCCAGTAAGAAGTTCTCTCCAGAGGGTTTGTCCTCACTGGGGAATCGCAGGAGGGAGTTTTCTGCAGGGACAAAAAATAATCCAACTCAGGACTGAACACACCTGAATTTACTACACGCTTCAGGAATGAATAATTAAAAGTTTTGGGGCCATTTTAGCTACACGTCTCTCTGAAAGAAAGTGATGGATGTCTGCCTGCAAGGAATATGGTTAAATGAAGTCACAGTTTTCTAATTTACCTTTGGAAACACCCAGCAGGCTCCATTTTGGGGTATAATTTATTTGTGTGGGGATAAAATGACACAATCTACCAGGCAGACTCTGAGCAGTCCTGTTGTGAATGAAGGGAGACAGATTTTAAGCAGTCCACAGTCAGCTGCAGACAGGCTTTAGATGTTACTGCAGCTGCAGTGACAGATCCATTTCACAGACTCCGTCTCAGCTGGTCTCAGTGGGACATGAAGCTGAGGCTTGCTTATTAGGGTGATAAACAGACGCTGCATCCAGTCCACTTCCCAATCATTATTTATCCTGAAAAAATAGCTGCCAAAGTATTCATGACTTTACCTTTTTTTTCTTAACATGTTGTGTGCATGTCTGTCATTTTAAAGGACAGAGCAGCACAACGCAACACACGACTGCGAAGCAGGAGAAACATCCACCATCGTTTTCCTTACAGGTGTCGAATGCATTTGCTTTCAGCTCCTCTGAGTCAGTACCTTGTAGAACCACATGTTTCTGCAATTAGAGCTGCATGTCCTGCAGAGGGTTCCTCTGCAAGCTGTGCACATCCAGGGACTGGAAATGTTGCCCATTCTCACTTAATGGCAGAAAGAAAGTAATTGTTGAGTCCTCAGTTCTTCAGTTTGCCACCAAACTTTGGATTTGGAATCAGTAAAGTATTTTTAAATTAAATTAAACTAAATTACATTAAATGAAATTAAATTCATGCAGGGGACACAACAAACGCATGAAAGAAGGTGATCAACTTAATGATCAACACAAAGAGCCAACACCCTGAACACTACATCCCCCATAATGCAGTGGGAATGCTTGTCTTCAAATGCAGCTACAGTTCAATTGACATGTTACTGATTCAGCTGTTAAAAGTCTCTGTATGACAGTCCAGATTTTTCCAGTTTCTGTCTCCTTTCTACAAACAGGGCAATTATGCTAAAAAATTCAGACCAGAGCTGAGGTTCACCTTCAACAACGTCCTTAGAAATACAAATGAATTTCAGTATGGTCCAGTCAAAGTCAGCCTCCAGATGTTCAAATTAATGAGCCAGAAGAAAAAGTCACTCTAAGAGGTAAAGATGTACACAAAACATTTTAGGTTTTATTTTAAAAAAAGAAACATATATCAGTTTGTGGCTGTAATGCTATAAAATGTGAAAATCCTTGTTATTCCTCAGCCTTTAACCATGATTGGACGATTGATGCCCGATTACAAAAGAATAAAACAAAGTTTACTTCAAACAAGTAGATTAGTGAGGCACGACGATGTCATCAAATCCACGGCGGCACGCCGTCTGTGCAGCAAAAAAATCCTCTGCAACGTCTGAAAAATCATTACACAATCTACAGAGGAAGTAATTGTCAAGAAAAAGAAAAGCCTCCAAACATCCATGAAAGGTCTCAAGCAGATAAATATAGACCCATCACTTTCTTTTTTCTTTTTTTTGAAAAGCCTAGAGAAGCAAGCATCCCTCCCAGAGGACACAAACACATCACTCAAGCCTTTCTTGGGTCAAATTTTAAAGGAAGCGCGGCCCCCTCCCAGCGCATTTACCACCTAACTTAGCAGCCACCAATGAAATGTGAGCACCTCAAGAAAATATATTTATACCGTTGCCAAAGCAACAGTGTACTTTTTATATCCAAACAGAGAACAGCAGGGCCGAGAGAGACGAGGATGAAGGAGGGGGGGAAAAAAGGAGCAGCTATAGATTCTGAACATATGGAGGAGAAAGAGGAAGGAGCAGATATCCGGCATGTTATCAGTGTTGACAGGCCAGCTCATGCTTCAACTTCTTGGCTCAGAGATCTGAGAGGGTGCGGGTATTATAAGATTTCCACCCCCTCGCCCCAGCTTCCCTCTGTCCTTCTCTCTCTCTCTCTCTCTCTCTCTCTCTCTCCCCCACTGCCTCCCACTCACCTCTCCTGCTCTCTCTCCTCAGCTTCGCCAGGTCTTCGTCATCTCCCACCCAGTTGTATTCCACGGGCATTGAGATGGGCCTGAGCCTGCCTGCAGCAAGTAGGCGCAGGGGGGGACGTCAATATTACACAGCCGTCCACACACATAGACATCAAACAGCTGCAGATGTCTCAAAAAAAACAGCAAAAAACCCTCCAGAAACCCACACGCCGCTTCTTTCCATGACATGAAGCTGCTATTGGTCACGATTTCCTACCGTAGGTGGGAGTGCTCCCCCTGCGGACCGACGAGGCCTCCTGGTTCTGATCGTACTCGTAGCAGTAGAGTATGGAGTCTTCCTCCACCAGAGGGAATCGCTGCTGACACTCCTGGTCCAGGTAGGAGTTGGGCGACTCGGATCGCTCTGCGGCTTGGGTGTCCGACTGAGGATCCTCGTCGGTCAGATTTTCCTTTTCGTCTCTTTCAAAGCAAGCAAAACTTCAAATAAGCTTCCAGGTAGAGCACACAGGTGGATCTAAGTCGATGTTTGTTTTGGGTTTTAATTAGAAACAGGGACGTCTGAATATTCAGCAGGGGGGGGAAAAAAAGGAACAATTCTCCAGCTGTGACTCACAGAGATGTATTTATATTTTATTTTCACAAGTATTTGCCCAGGGGAGCCACCGGGCTTCGACTGCTCGTTAATTCTGTTTGTGCTTTAATAATTGGACGTTCTCATCAGAAGCACCCTCCCTCATACCCGTGGCAAGTATTTCGTAACTGCGTTTCACTACAGCAAATTGTAAATGATCAGTTGTCACAGTGGGAACAAAATGTCCCCAAGGTGGGCGGTAATTTATGCAAAATCTTTTGGTTCAGAAAACAATCAAAATGCAAATTTTTCAAAGTGGCAAAAGGTAAAAATAGTTGGAGCGTCTCAAAGAAAGTGAGAATATTTACATTCTTAATGATTCTTGTATGCAAAGATTAAACCGACTCCTTTAAGTTGAAGCATCACAAAACTTTTCTGTAGAGATGTAACACGATGACGGTTTTTCAGGTTCCTTTCTCACTGTTTCTTTTTTTCTTGCCATTCCCACAGGCTTTTTGTCTTTATCAACCAGCAACTCAACAAAGATGACAATTATTTAATCAGCTTAGTTCTTTTATTGACTTTGGTTGCAAATTAGAAACATCAAATACTCTATAGAGTTCCGATTCAAGATATTCATACAGATTTTTTATTATTATTCAACCAAGAAGTTTATTCTGGTAAGAAATTAATCAGATGTTTTCTCATGGATAGTTTTAATTTATAGTTGAAGAAGAAAAAAATGCATGTCAAAAACATATTTTACCTTCCTCATTACCTCATTAATATCTGGAAAACTGTTTTTTGGCTTTACAGCAAATACTGACTAGATTCTGACTGGACTGTTTAAAAATATTCAGATTACTTCCAGTCAAAAGAAACATTTTGGCAAAATAAGAGAAAATAGCTTTTAATTTAAATCTGTCTGTGGGTATAAATTTTTTTATGCCTCGCTGTAAAGGATCACAACAGAAATCTGTATTTCTCTTCATGTTTTCCAGTTTTGTTTGTTATTGTTTGCACTGTAATAAAGTTCTGTGCTGCTTTTCTTCCAGTTTTTTCCTCCTGTTGTGATTTGTTTCTTACATTAACAAAGGAAATGTCAGCTAGCGGTGCGGGGAGAGCTGTGTTTGTGTTACTGCAAATTAAAATCAACGCCACAATGTCTGACTCTGAAACCTTGAATTTTGTACAGCCGGTGGAGTAATTGATCGATTCTTTCACATGCTCACCTGGGGGTGTAAGGCTCCGCTGGAGGAGGCGGGATGTACAGATCCTGCAGGGCGCAGCTACTTCGCCTGGAGGGAGTGCTTAATGTGCTGGTGGGCGTAGCGACGCTGCTGCTGGGACTCTGGGGGAAGATAGGGTGTGTGTGAGCGAATGTGTGTGTGTGTGTGTGTGTGTGTGTGTGTGTGTGCGTGGGTGTGGGTGTGTGAGAGAGAGAGGACGTGTTTAAATATGTGCAAAAGACAGAGAGACAAGCGGACAGAGAGGAGAAGGAGACAGAGACAGTTACAGAAAATGACACAATGAAAATGTGGGCCTCACAACAGCTGAGTAAGTCTGTGACTGTTCACTTTAGTCAGACGGGGAGGCGGCGGAGCGCAGCTGTGAAATGAGCAGAGGACGTTTGCAGAGCTCCACTTTAAACAGGTTCACCGAAAGAAGCAGTTTGGAGAGCAGCCGAGTCATCGCTCTCAGGGCTGCAGGTTAAACAGTCTGGTTGGTACTGCAACTGAACTTTAAATTAATAGACCATATCTTTTGTTTTTAGTTTGTTTTTGTTACTATCCCCTTATTTTTTCCCAATGCGATAAAACAATCTGCAAGAGCATAAATTCTGCACAGTTACTGAAATAGACCTACAAAAGAAACAGTGGTGTTCGTCACTGAGTCCTGCTCCCATTATCAAGAAGAATTCAGCTAAAACATTAGGAAGACTTGAGTTTTTCAATTTCAGTTTTGCAAGAAAAAAAAAACATCTAGTTCTGAACAAAGAGTGTTAAAATTTGCAGAATGTTACAGTGTTTCATAGAATTTTAACAAGAATAAAGTTTTTTCTTTTGCCTTTCTAATAATTCTAAGTTCAAGTTCTGCCATAAAAAAAACATTTTTCAGTAAAACTACTGTAATTCTGCTGTGGTCTTTGTTGTTGTGGGGTGAAACTTCAGAATTAATAGTGGTACCTTCAGTCCAACTCCTCAAAAATAAGGAGTCAAAATGTTTCATTTTCACATGAATTCAGACGAATATATGAATATATTTCATTTTGCATATGATACATCTTTTTTACTAAAGCTACAAAACACATTTTTTGTCACTTCTAATCAACTTAGCCTTTTTATTTATCTGTTTTTTTTTGTTTTTTTTAAAAAGAAGATATCCAATTGCTCAAACTGACTACCATGGTTGGCATCTTAATCTATCATTAATGATCTGTTCTGTTATAAAGCTGAGATTAAATTTTTGTTTTTCCAATAGAAGGAAACCCAGCCGATTAACTTCTACACTTCAGTCCTGTTTAATCTCTGACGGAGTAAATTTTTTTTCTCACTTCTGTCTTTAATGCTACCAGCAGGAGGAGAAAAAAAATCAATTTTGGAGGAAAAGAGGAGCGAGGACATTAAGAGGGAGGAGGCAGAGAACGGCTGTACTTTGTGGCCTCAGGGGAGAGAAAACATTTTCTCTGGAAAGCGACTCAAAGAAAGCCTGGACCACGTTAATGCTCATTCCTCTCTTTCCCACCCATTCTGGTGCTGGCACGCTGTCCTAATAATGTAACTAGATTGGCTGAAGTAGGACAACAGATGCCACTTAGGGATGAAATGATGACATCTAAATGAATGATGCCGCAGCACTCAACTAATTAGTCACAAGTATAAATTTAGCAACAACAATCTGTTTTGTTCATGCTTTGTGAGTGTTAAATATAACACATACCTGAATGACAGAGTACAATTCTAATATCTAAAATGATCCCCAAGGCAAACACTAGGGGGTTTTCCAACAAATGCTTCCTGCACGACTTTTGTCTCCTGCTCCCACAAACCTCTCCTCGTTTTCTAATTTGTCCATTTCAGAGGTAACTCTTATTTTGAGGACAAATAAGATGGATGCACAGAAATAAGCACACATAAACGACAGAGATAATCACATAGGACTGAGCGAAAGCTGCCGTTGTACCTGCAGCGCTAATGGTTTCCATCTCATGTTTTTGAGCAGAGCAGGAGTGGATGTGAGCGTACTCTGTGGGCGTTTCTTCAGCGTCAGGGTGACACCTGCAGGGTCCCCACGCAGCAGGTTCACCAGGTTCTTCAGCTGCCAGCCCACCTAGCAAACAAGAATAGCCTTGAAATGCACCGGCATCTGCACGTGTCACATTTATCCATATTTGAGTCTAGTCAGCCAATTAGTGGAAGGGATTTAATTCAGTTTAAAGATGCTAAAATGCCTTGAAGAAGTATTCGTAACGCTTGACGTACACAAACTTCTACCTATTTAAGATGGACTTCATGGTGAGAGATCTACACAAAGTAACATACTTGTGAAGTGTGATGAAAATTACAAATTATTTCTATATAGTCATCTATTTAAATCTGTACATTGACTAAAAACTTTATCTGCAATGACAAGTGCAACTGTTTTTGTGGAATGTCTCTACCAGCTTTTAAGATCCAGACAGAAAAACTCTCAGAATCTGACATTCTCAAATGGATTTATGTCAGGACTTTGACTAGGCCATACAAGCAGAAGACTATATTTCGATCCACACAATTTCACTGTCATTCCCTCAGGTCTCTAAATGTTTTTTACTGAAGGATTGAGTAAAAAAGAATGTCGCAATCTTTAAGGTCCATGTAGATTTTGATGATAAAACGGATTTTAAAGACCAAACCAGTCCACAGTGGTTTTGACTCCTGCTGCGTGCAGCTACATGCCTAGTTGTAAGTCGTCTTTAAGCGCTCCTTAGTAATATTTAGTACAACCGAAAGACCCTGTCCAGACAAACACTCCCTGCTGCTGAACTAAATATGCCAGGTCCAGTTTGGGGAGAGAAATCTTCGCCTGCTGGATGCCTGCGCTAAATCTATATTTCAAACTAGCCTGAGATACCAAACATTTTTCAGGCTATGACCTGGAGATCACTGAGTTTCTCTGAAAGTCATTTTTTATCTTGACATTTGTTCCAGAGAATGCATTATAAAGCAAAAGTGAAGCAGACTTCTTTTCCTTCTATTGTTTCTTTTGTTATAGGAAAATATACCTCTGAGGAAAATGAATTATAGTTTTGGGGGTTTTATTTGGTTCGATTCCTTGACAGTGTTTTTATTATCCACTGTGAGTATCTTCTTTAAATGCTATGTTTTGGTTGTATTGCTTTTTAATGTTTCCAGGCTTGTATCTGTAGTTGTAATTTTGTAAAATATCAGCTTCCCTCTGAACAGATTTCTCAGATGTTCCTCATTATTCTGTTGTTTATTTTAATATTTGTTTATTTTAGCCAGTTGTGCCAGAATAGATTGATAAAACCCAATTAAATTGTTAAGATATTAATAAATAGCTGTTCTTCTAGGATTTTTTAATTGTTTGATATTAGTAACCACCTCTTACTTGTCCTCAAACTCTCAAAACCGTTCTACGTTGAGCTGCCTTGTTAAAATAAAATCACGCCACCATTTCTAAAACTGAGTTGTTTTTTATTTTTTCAAAAAAATTGAAATGTATTCATTTTCTTTTCAGTTTTTTAAAATTTTTTATAATGTTTTATTTTTATTTTTTGCCTTTAATTGACCAAAGAGAGCTTTGTCTAACTCCTCTGTGAGGTATTTTGTTTTGAGATCTTTCTGTAAATAGGTGCCCTGCTATGAACTCAGGCCCACCTAAACACATCAAAATCAATCCCGCTAAATCAAAGGTTTCTTGCCACGTTCAGGATCAATCATCATCACCTCTATTTGTTCATAGCTGCACGTCACAGTAAATTAAAGGCAGTAACAATATGAATGCTGTTATAACGATCATTCTGAGTGACAATGTTGTTTTGGATCGTCGGACATGTCAGATGTGTTTACGAACAGGATCGCCTAAGCTGTCAAAACCCGCTGAACTGCTCCTCACTCATCAACCTCTCCATCAGGACACACAACGCTGCCATGTATACACTACCATAGAAACCATAAGGCATACGTCAGATATTTTATTTGAGGGAAACCTTAATCTATACAACCTGCCTTTGTGAGGATTTGAGTTTTCTTTGTGTTTATTCAGGTTTCTGTGTCTATTGAGTCTCCTGTCTGCCCCTTGATTGCTCCCAGCTGATTACCCTTTGTGTATTTAATCCCATCTGTGCTCCTTGTTCTTTGTCGGGTCTTCGTCTTGTCCGCCGTCTTTGTGATTGTTACCAGTTGCTACCAGTTTTGAGTTAATAGCCTTCTGTTCGTTTGTGCTGCCTGCATTATCCTAATTCATCATTTCTCATCACTGCCTGGGCCTCACAACTCCAGAACCACTATTCATGACAACCTTAGAGGTTTTTCCGTTTTAATAGATTATCAGTTAGCATGAAGCTAACCGCTGAAAACTCTGACAGGTTAAAAAACAAAATGATGTTTGGATACTTCTGTTGATGATAATGAGGATCTAACGCCTCTCTCTGCTGAACTTTCAGATGCTTTGAGCGTCTGTATGCCTCAGTGACATGAAAGAGTCCTGACACCCAAATCGGCGCTGCTTCTCTCCACATTCTTAATAATAAGAAAGACTCCCGTCTATTCAGTGGATGAGCTGACTGAAACGCGCAGCTGTGGAATTATAACATATCTCGCTGTTGCACACACAGGCGGCAATTATTTTTTTTCACAAAGGGGCTATATTTAAACTCTGCGCTGCAGGAGGCCTTTTTCATTCACAAATAAACCGCAAACACTTGAGGCACTTTTTGTCAAAGGACAAATCCAGAAAAAGATTAGGTAATGTTACAGCAAGAGGACGAACAAGGCATTTTTACTTGTGACCCTAATCCTAACCCTTAACTCTGTCAATTGTAATATAATAAATTCAACTTCTACATATCCTCTTCTGACCAAGTAATGTATAATTCTATGTTTTCCTCGGGAAAATACTCAGATCCCAGAGAACTCAGTGTTTCTCCTACGATGAATCCAGGAAAGAATATTTCTAAAGCTTGTTGTTCTTCCTCCTGTGTTTTTCTTTTACTTTGCACGTTTATGTGCAGCAAAGGGGGAGGAGGTGCAGTTTATGTCATCACTCTAAGGTGTATCACAAGTAAGCCGAGACATTTCACTGTTATGTAAATTAGCTGCGTGGGCGACTGAGAGTTGCTTAAGAAGAAACACCACTAAGCACGGTGGCTTGAACACTGGATTTTCCACCTTATTGTGTTTTATTGCAATTTTATGGGACAGACCAAAGAAAAGTATGAAAATGACACACAGGTTTCTGCTAAAGGTCATTTAGCATTTTAAACATATTATTATTGCCCTGTTTGCAGTTCAATCTTTCCACAAAACCCAAAAGAGCTTGATTTGTACTTTTAAAGTTACCCACCAGCACAGGCAGTTCAGTCCTGCATCACATAAATTCCTCATAAAATATATTAAAATGTGGAAAAGTTCAAACAAATCCCTCCACTTCACTTGTAAATGCCCTCAAAGCCTAATTACAAAAGACCTGATGATCATCAAATGACTTGATAGCAGCGCTATGGATACAAAGACCTGCAGATGTTAATAGAAAGACTGTAAAGACACAGCCAGCAGAGATGATTGCTTTATGTTTCAACCCTTAAATGGTGTGCAGATTAAAAAGTGCATACTTTTCTTTTTATATAATCAGACCTCCATACTGATTATATGCCATTCTTTTTCAGATTGAAAAAAAATTAATGCAAATTCAGACAGGAGACAGGAAAGTAAAATAAACCAGCCAGGACTTACGACTGTCTGATGATTGACCTGAATGACTTCGTCTCCAGCGTGGATCTTCTTACAACGATCAGCCAGAGACTGATGAGGAGACAGAGGTCATTGTTGCTGTATTCAGAACCACAAACTACTTATTTAACATAACAAAATAAAATCCCTCACTATTAGTTCATAACAGCAGAAAATGTTTATTTCACTCGTCAATTATGGATCATATTCTTTGTCCGAAATGCCAATCAGGGAAATAATAACAGCTTCATATTAATCAAAACTACTAATTTTGGTCAAATTAGGCTCCGCCTCCAATCTGACTTGATTTCAAAAGAGCAATTTTTATCCAGAGAAGAAGGAGTTAAAAAAGACACACTTAAGTCTGCACATCCTCTACATGTACACCAACAATGAAACAGGTGAAAGCAAAGAGGCGAGTACTCACTCCTTCTGTCGTCCCGGTGATCACGTGTAAGCCGTCATATGTTGATTTGATGTACATACCCTGAAAGAACGTATCGCAAATATGGATTAATGGACATATGAAAACCATAGGAACTCAAAATAATGTGTCGCCTCATGGATATCTGCAAAACAGTGGAGCAATTTGTAGTTGTGAATTTGAAATAATCTGCCTGACGTGCAAAGACAAACAGGAAAGCTCATCAATCTGCAAGAATACTGTTTTGAAAAGTGCTGAAACTCCAAGCTTTTACGAAGCAAAGGGGCAAGAACAGAGATTAAGAAACAAACATAGACGCACAGAAGCAGCATGCCAGGCTTCAAGATGAGTGGAAGAGATTTGTTTTTAGGCCACTTGGCCCGCTGTTGTGTTCAGGGTTCACTGAATGGATGAGAGAACTTTCATGCCCAGTCCCGGCATTTGAGTGGGGGGCAGGGCTTTTATTGTGGCCCCGAGCAGGGAGCTTGTGTCTGAGTGTAGGTCAATGCAAAGATAAAGTCCAACAAACTGCTCATGGCTATGCAGTAGAAAAACAGATTTATTTTTTTTCTGTTTTACTAAATAATTACCCACAATAAAGACACACGTTTGCCAAGTGTTGCAGCTGCAGTGCACACATTGTAGCCGTGTAATTTCAAAGTGCCCAACATGCTGTTTTTTGTTGGGGTTTTTTCATGTTAAGAGATTACTCACATGGCCATCAGCTGAGCAAAACCCAGTTTTGGAGCCACTACAGTGAGCAGCGTCGGACATTGGACAGTAAAGCGTTTCTAACTGACCTCAATATTTCAACCTGCACTTTTCTCCTGTCTGGAACCCCAGGCTGCAGAGGAACAAGCGAAACAGTGAAGCTACGTTTCTGCAAGTTTTAAAAACCTTTTCCATGATTCAAAGCACCTAGAAGTTATGTTTGAATTTCAAAATCAAATTCATTTTACAAATTAAAAATGTCTCTTCCCTGTTTGGAGGAAATAACCAACATTTCTTTTCTTGAGAACAGCTAATAAAGAATAACTAGCTTGTTTTCTTGTATTCAGCAATGTATATATATATATATATATATATATATATATATATATATATATATATATATATATATATATATATATATTTTACATAAAAGGGTAATAAAGAAATAAGATAGAGTTAGTACTGTTGTTCAGAAAGGAAATACCCTCACTGAGTCAGAGACACGCTGAAAGACAATCATGCTCAATTTGAATCAAAGCAAAAAGATATTGCTGAGCATCATGCTGTTACTAGATTTATCATCAGTAAATATGACCATCCAGCATTGATTGTACTCTGTTTGTTGTACTTTACATTTATTTGAAGTCTTTTCCTGAGTCTGTTACACCAACCTAGAAAACAATTGAACAACTTTACATATTAAAGGGATTATTCAGAAATGTTTTGAGTCAAAACATTTATAGTAGATATTATCTTACCCGCAGTAGGTAACACACTTGGTGTCTTCATTTAGTATAAATCCAGTCTAGTTGGTCCCATAAGGTGAAGACTCCAAGAAAAACTAGGACCACAACAGTTTCTTTCTCTCTTAAAACAATTTAAATCTCAGCAAAATCATTGCAGTTTCTGCAAACTTTCCTTAAGTTTAAACTGCTGTCACATTTGCTCTAGGTGGTTATTTAACTTGGTGGTTATTTCACTAGGCGTTTTTATTTTTGATGCACTGACTCCTATCTATAACTTCCTATTCCAAACCATATATTTATTTTTATATTCTATTATATTCTTGTAAGCTATAAAACAACTTTAACATAAACTGCTGGTGTTTTTGAGTCTGGAGCTGTTTTAGGGCGAAACATTTTCGGATTGTTTCATGATTTGGGATGAGTGTGTCTTCTTGGTTGTGACTACATGAACAAACTTACAGAGCTCAAGGTGCTAACCTTGATTTTTACCGGTTTCTGAGTGAAGCAGTTTATTTTTAGACATATTTACAGTCTGTTAAGACAGTTGCTCCAGTCTGCAAGCTGCACTTCTGCAAAGAGGTAAGTTTCAAAAAACCTAACAAAGACAAACTTGCAGATTAACTTGCTGTAAGAGTACCGAAGCTGAAGTCAACCCACTCTGCCTCGCTGCATGACTTATGTTTGCTAGTGAAACCCCCACAATTCATTTCAGTGGGGGAGGGGATTCAGTTCCCCTCCACTAATCATTAAAAACAAATGCATCCACTTGAACGCAGCTTGACAGCAGGATTAGTTTGTTGACCGGCTAATTGTTAGTCCTTCTGTGGCGCTCGCTGTTTATTCGAATAAAAACCCTGAAGCCAGACGAATCAGTAGTCAGGGTAGAGTGGATATGACTGACATCTGGATCCTTTTGGTCACATTGGTTTATTTCTATATTTAACATGACAGCACAGAAGATGATTACTGGGCTCTAGAAGGGTTCTTCAGAAAACCGAAGGTATTTCACAAACATTGGTAAAAATGCTCTTGCACTGCTTGTTACAACCTCAGCCTAGTTTCCTTAAACCTTGATGTATTCAAAGCATGAAAGGTTGACGTTGGTATGGAAATGTAACATTGCATGCAGTATTATGTGCTTTCCAGGAATATAGTGCCATTTTAAAGCATAAAAGCATTTTACAGTGACAGTCTGGCTGCGGGTGAGTCTTACCAAGCCCTCGGTGGACTTTATGTTGGCCAGCTGCACCACCTCCAAGTGTGCAGACTGAGACACCATGGGGTCCGAGGACAGGGAGATGATCTGGTCACACACTTCGGACAGGGTTTTACACTGAGGGCGACAGATGAGGGACGAACGCGTTCTTTAAACCCACGTGAGGCGACTTCACGTTCAGCGCAGCGGGACAAAGTTAGAAACTCACCACATGCAGGATCTTGTTTTCAGTTTCGTACACAGAGCAGTCCTGGGGAATATTCAGAGAGAGAGAGAAAAAAAAATTCTGTTATCTCAAGAGAATTAGACAAAAATGGAGTTATTGGCCTTTCTGCTGTAGGTGGATATAAGAAGAAATTGAGCAGCTTGGCACCTACACCATAACCCCCCTCCCCGACGAACCCTCCCACACAGACATGCACAAACACCAAACAAATGAGTCACCAATGCGGAGGCAGGTCTCTCTCTTCCTCTCTGCTAGCCTTCCTCTCTATCAGTCTTCGGCTCCATCTAATTTGGCCTCTTTAACTCCCCCCAGCCCCTCCTTTCAATTTGTTCTATCGCTTTAATTTTTCTCCAGATAAACATTATCCTCCACAGAGACAGAGTTAAAAGCCATTAACTGTCACTTCTCTCATTAGTTACCAAGACAGAGATGAGTGACTGCCATCTTTCACCGTCCGTGAGCAGAAGAAGCAGAAACGGTGACATAAGCATCCGAATGCAGCTCCTTCAAAATTATTTCCTCTCTGTGAACTCTTCCCAATAAAATGACACTAGAGCTGCAAACCTAAAGGTGTTTTCTTGTGATACATCAAGACAAAGTAGTACATAAAGTGGAGGGAAAATGCCTTGAACATGCCTGAAAATATGAAAAGTGTGATGTGTGTTTTTTATTCAGCGCCAACTCAAGACGGTGTAGAACCAACTTGGACCTTTACAGTCTTTAGCAGAGGTTATTTAAGGACATCCTTCAACAAATTATGTGTTTAGATCCTTTTCTCCCCTCCCAAGTGTCTGATGTGATCAGTCAGTATTTAAGTCCCTTTTTTTTTTTTTTTGCCGTGTGCTGAGTCAGTCTATTTCTGTTTTAACAGTAAACCTGATTTATTTTAAATCCCAACTATGACTTGAGTTTAATTTCTTCTTTTGACTTATTTAGTTGCTCTGTATTAATTGTTTAAGTTTGTTATTCTGGGGAAATAAACCCCCTTAAAAAACAAACTAACACTGTAACCTAATGCCAAACTGGCTCTGCCGCTTTCTGTGTTTTATGGTCAGAGCTGCTTCTTCTACATACTTTCTTTATCCCAACAGCAAACAGGACGTCTGAACAAAAAGTCATTGTAACACAATTATTGACATATAAGAAAAACATGACAGTAATCAGGCTTTTATACTTTCCTGGACAATGTATTTTCCTATATTATCAGTACCTGAATAAAGTTGATAATATAGTATTAGTAAGTCTCTGACAATAAATAAAGATCTTAAATCTCTGGATCTTCTTTATATAATTTAGATTAAAAGTCTAAAAGCAGTAAATTGTTTATATTGAGCTTTTACCCCTGCTTAACTACACTGTTTTTTCTAAAAGATAGGATAATTGTTTGCAACTTTCTACTGAATATTGGACATAATAAATAGTTAAATACACTGAAAATGGCAGGAATAGGTCCTGCGGCTTCATGTCGCTTGTAATATGTGGGTCAAGTTGCGCCGAGGGCATGAGACGTACATCATGATGTGATGTTGCACAGTTTATTCACCTGCTGCACGATCGTGGTGAGTTCGAGACATAGCTGGATCACATTGTTTCTGGTCACAGAGTAATCCGCCACTGCAGCAAACGGCGACCTGAAAAAGAAAGAGCACCTGAAATGAACCATTAGACCGTTCTTCATCACAGATTGAATCACTGCTAATATGGCGGAGACATTTCAGAGACTCAACGATGCGCACAGCGGTGGAAGAAAAGGCCTCGCAATCAGCAAACATGCACAAGATGAGAAAATATGTAGAAATTCTCCAGTTTCTATGCTTTTAGAGCAAATCATTTGCATAGGATTTAAAAGGTAAATCAGTTTTCTGCGTTTATTCTATGTAATTTTTGTCCTATCAGTTGATACGTCATGGATATGATATAATAACATTTACAAAAATAATAATTCAATCCCTTTTACAAAGAGATTCAAAAATTGCCCATCTAAATGACTCAAAAATAATTTAATTAGTAAAATAAAACCAATATTAAAAATTTTTTCTTCAAATTAAAATCCTACCAGCTCCTGCCAATGACCCGATGATTTGATTCAGGAGTGTTGCAGCAGAACCAGATCTAAAAGCTGTTAAGACACAAAAAGGTTTCAACTTTGGCTGGAGTAAAGCTTTGCAGCAAACAAACCCCGGGATATTAATTAAGGAACTGAAGGTATTTCCCCTTGAGGGGTTGGCCAAGACTCCTGAAGAATGATGTCAAAAGTTGGGCTATAAATCACGTATGCAGCAGGTCATGAAAGCAAAAGTTTCTTCTGAAATGCTAAGCGTGTTTGTCAGCGTCTGGGGTGAATAATGTACAGACTTCAGCTGTCATCATAAAGGCTGGTTTGTGTTAAATTAATAGAAAATATTTGTGATCTTAATTGTGCTCAATTATTTCAATTACTGTTGACACCTTTATTTAAAGCAGCAGCTGCTGTAGCTTGTTTATTGAAATGCAATTTGCAATTGGGGTTGAATCATTTTAGGAGAATCTAAATTTACTGACTAAATGCCACTGACTGTAGTTTTGCTTTCTAAATCTTGTCATTTACATTTAGCAAAAGCATAATAGCATAGATCTTGTGTTTCACAGTGGGTGGGTGGGTGGGTGGGACGGACGAATGGATGGATCACTTTATCCAGCAGCATCATTTTGCAAATCTCACCTGTCCAGCCATGCCAGCAGGCTCTTGGCAGCAGCGATCAGGTCCACCACAGAGGTGAGGAAGTCGTTGGGCAGCTTGTGAGTGGCTCTGCCATCATAGTGGCCACTGCGCCGCCGGCCCGTGATGAAGTTCTGCAGGTTTTTCGCAGACGCGCTGAGCTTGTGAGAAAGCGTCTTCAGGTTCTCAGTCTCCAAACCGTAATTCTGGAGGAGAGAGGAGAGGAGAGGGTAAAATCTCTGTTTGACCAGTTTGTCAGAGTTCGTTTCACCGATGATGACGCATTCTGGCAATTTCTTTTTCACACATCAGACTCCAACTTATTGTCACTCTGACACAACTCTATATAAGCCACAGGGGGAGCGGGTCCCCAAGAATAACGCTGCAGAAAGGAAAAAACAATATAACCCAGCTGTCGCTTTGATTGTGTACAGATAACCTAACGCTCATTTTTGGTGCAAATTGTACATTCAGTAACTGTGGAGTCTCTCCTCTCAGGGTTTCTTGGGATGAGAGAGGACAGCAGGAGGGCTGCTAATCATATTTAATACAGGAGTGCCTGACAGACTTAAAACTAAATCCCGGTTACGTAAGGTGCTTTGGAGCCGATGCGTGGCCCCCCTCCCGGCAGGGATGAAGGATGAGAGGAGTTCACATTCTGATAGCATCTACGACCTCAGCCCACTAAGTCTGCATCCAGTTTCTCCACTGATCTCTGGGATTATCTCACGCCGATGTGCATTTCTTTTACTCTACCCAACAGCCAAATTCATAATTCATATGTCGTCTCATCAATAAATTTGTGTTTTATCCTGCAGAATTTGCAAAAGAAAGAAAATGGAAATGTATTGCTTCGAGTAATTACAGTTTCCATATTTCTTAGTGCTTTAAAATGCAAGATTACAAACATATATATTTGAAAGCAGTGATATACATATGACTTTTCCTCACTGATATTAAACATTTCCTGTTTACGTCAGTTGGGCTTACCAATATGGCGTCTATTTGCTAAATACCAGAATAATGACAAAATATAAATATTTTTAAAACAATCTTCAAATTGGGAAGTGACATACATTTCCTAACTGATGAAATTACATAATAAAGTTTATTTGTGTACAGTGTTTTGGATATCTCACTTCAAGCTTCTCAGTTTGCAGGAAGTTTGGCCCATTGCTTCTGACAGATCAGCTGTAACTGAGTCGTGTCTCTTAGCTGATTCGCAAACACAAACCTTTTTCTGCCTAAATGTTTTCATCAATAAGCTCCTTAAAAGTAACTTCTTTGCCTTTAAATATACTTTAGGGTTGGGATAAAGGCCAATCCAGGAGCTTAATGTAAGTCTGTTTTATCCATCTAAAGTCTGTTCTGATGTGTTTTGGGGAGTTTGAAGCATCTGACCCGAACTGGTGAACAGGAAGCTGGTCGGGATGTCAGAATAACCAAAAGGTAGAGTGATGAAGAGTGAGGGCGACCTCTAAATGTTTCATTTCAAACTCAAATGAACTGCTAGATGGTTGAAACTTGGACTCAGGACAAAGGCACAAAAAACACAGAAGTGGTTCTAGACGGTTTGTTCAATGGCCTCCCGAAAGCCCAACTTTCATCTTCAGAAAATGAACAGACTTCACTTAAAGATTAGAACCATGTCTGGAAACCAACCAGTTTTAATGAGGTCAAATATTCAGTCTAAGCTTGTGAATGGCTGCAAAACGTGTGGCTTCTCCGCAGCTTGGTTATGTGACATTTATCCAACTGTCACTAGGGGGTGTGTGCACATAATTTACACAGTTTTTGAGAAAATCCTCCATAAATTGAAACGATCTCAGCTAGTTCTAGTGTTTAAAATTCACTGAAGTTGCCTGTTGTATAATCATTCCAGCCTGAACCAAACAGAGCGCGTCTACAAACTGACTTTACTGCACAAAATGTTACATTTATGGTCCTCATTTAATTTGTTGCTCCTCTTGTGAGCAGAAACCTATGTTTTATTATTTTATTTCTTACTATTACTCATGAAATCCCACCAGTATCACTTAAAGAGTAACAAAGAAAGCTCAAGGAAGGAGTTAGGGTTATAATACATTCTCGCACTATAGCAGCTCATTAGTCAAATCAGCAGAGCGTCGGTGTTTCATGCTGACACACAACTAACGTCTGTATCTCTGACAGTAAGTAAGTGCATAAACTACTTCAAAATGAGCCGGTAAAGGATGACAGCCCTGATTACAACAGAAATATCTGCCTGCTTTAAGAAATCATTCTGTTTAGATTGATAACTTTATCTCAAGGGAAATTTTTAAACTGGAACCCAAAGCGGTTTCACATTTCTGACATCTTAGGACTTAAAGTGGCAATTTAGCTGCTTTGACTGGTGAAATCAAATTATAATACCTGCAGGATGCAAGGAAGTATATTTACTGGAGCTGAATCCAGTAAATACAACAACCTCCTTATGAGCAATCCTGTAGGAGACAAAAGTAAATGAAGCCCCTTTAAGAATATGGAGCTAACAAAGCCAGACTGTAATGGCCACACGTTTTGAACCAAATAAGATGTAACTTCTCCTCAGAAGGATTAACAGTGTTAAGGGACTTTTTGAACCAAAAGTAAAGCTTTCCCTTTTATTAGTCCTTTCAGTTGGTGCTGCCACCACTGTGCTTCAAGCCTGGGATGTTATGCTTAGTGGAGATATTCTGTGTTTTCCACCCAATAAAGCATTTTACAGGTAGGTCAAGAAGTTAACCTGATCTCACTTGACCAGAGCAGCTGCTTCCCAGGTTTGCAGTGTCCTCTATACATAAATAGCAAGCATAAAGTAGGACATCTTGGATCAACAATGTCTTCTTATTGCCTCTGTTCCATAAAGGCCAGAGTATGTGGAGTTCCCAGTTTAGTAATTTCATAAGAGTTACTAAACAACGTGGAAAAATGCAAAGTGTAGAAAAGCTTTGGAGGACATGATATTTTCTTATGTTTCTGTTGATCTTACAACAAATAAGCCAGTTTTTCTATTTTGTGATTCACAGAGACACATTATGTGTTTGAAAGCTCAATCTGTGACTGAAAGGTGGCAGGATAGTCGATGTAAGCGAAGCCTTGGACTCACCAGTGCACACAGTAAGTCCACAGCTTCCAGTATGAGCTCCTGGTGACCGATCCTGGAAACGCCCAGGTCCTCCAGCTCCTGGTGGGTGATGCGTAGCAGCTGGTCTCCCCCCACTTTCTCCTTCTCAAAAGTCTTGATGTACTGCTGCAGGCAGTCGTCCAGGCCTGAGGCGACACAACACAGTTGAGTCCGATTTTTGTGAATTCTTGCAAAATCTGCTTTTACTTTCTACATGCTAAGTGGGCTCGACGTTGCCTTCCATACCAGAATATGCGCTGTGAATCTGTTATTCGTGTGATCACAGGTCGTGTTCTGCCGCATTCAAGCATGATAACAGTCTGTGTGACACAAGAAATGTGACACATTTCCCCTACACAACATTATTCCAGCTACATTTTCAGCTCCGAGCCTGAAAAGAAGCGATTAATTTAACAGGGTTATGAGTCTGTGCGCGACTTGTTTTACATGTTTTAGCACCGCAGCAGGTGTGAAATCCTTGTGGAAGAAATACTTGAGGAAAGGCAGCAAACTAAAACAAACTGAACACTCAATTGCACCGACGGCTTGTGCTTTACATCCAAAGTTACAAAGAATTCATCCTTCTGTTTCGTTCACTCAATAATCAGGTTCATAAGGAACTCAACCTATTGCTGTTGCATCACAGAAAACCTTCAAAATTGTTTCTCAGGCAAGATTAAGAATCTCTCTGGCGCAGAAGTCAACACAGTTGCATTCTGATGGGACACTGATGGAGCGCTTAGGCATGGACTGCAGTTTTATGACTCACGCTGCTATAAAAATGCAAAATCTAAAACAACCAAATTCACTGGACTTTCTTGAGAAGAATCAAGGCAGTTTTTATTTGTCCCATTTTGACTTTGACTATATTCTCTCTTTTTCCTGTGAAATCGATTTTCGACTGAGGCAGCTATTTTATTTTAAGCAGAACATAAACTTTTTAGTTTATATCTTATATAAGACATGACATATAATCTCCATTTCTATGTAAGTATTTGGATGCATAACTGTTTATAGAGCTCACAAAAAAATTACCCTTTGAAATAGGTTTTGTTTTTCTTCCTTGCTTACTCTTCTGAGAGGTTGAGTCAATTTCTTTGTCATAAGATATTATTATTTATTTGTAGGACAGCTAATAATCTGATTCTTATTTTTATTATTCCTACTTCTCGCTACACCTTGTGTTTTATCATAGCTGTATATTGTGTTTTTTTTCTATTACTAGCACACAAATTAGCTTATAATGATGAGCATAAAAACCTCAGCTTACTACAATATGTGTGTAATTTTTCAAAGTGCCACTCACAATACGGTGGCACGATAACGTCTCATTTCTACTCTGCAACGGAGCCAATGGAGCGTCTATTGTTCTATATCTATGGATCACATTGTCTGGGAATATCTAGTGACCCTGTTTCCTTTGGGAGTAACTATAATGTGGCACAGGAGTCATTCTTCAAAATGGGAGAGACAGGAGAACATGAGCATTCAAGTAAGGACAATGTCAATCGTACGTCTGAAGTAAATTTCCCCCATCTACAGTTAGATTAGCACTAAAACCGTTTAAAAAGTCCAAGGAAGATTGATTGTAAGATTGTTGTTCAGGAATGAAATGTTGCTTCATTTTATTGCTTTTCACTTGAAGGCTTTTCACACAGCCTTCACCAATACTGTGTGACTAGAAAGTGTTTGCTTTCTACCTCATCGGCTTTCCGTTTTAGCAGTCCAGACAGGGAAGTCAGCTTTTGTATAGCTTATGCAGCGACTTTCTCTTGTTTTTCCTCCCCCATACACATGCAACTCCTCCCTCATCTCATCTCTCTGCTGTGGTGGACGAACCGTTCACATGGGACTTGGAGCGGACTTGATCAAGCGTTCAAGATGGGTTCAGCTAGCAGCTAATTGTGTGTGTATGTGTGTGTGTGTGTGTGCGGGGAAAGCTATAGAGAGCTCAACACTTCAAGGCTTTACTAATCAATCTCTATAACTGTGACGGGGAAGTATGCAACCAATCTCTGTATTCTCCTATTAAATAAATTACGCTAAATATTTGACAGCTTTGCATAGAACTATGTTGGTGGGTGTAAGAGGCTAATAATGACAATCAAATGTAGCATGAACTTTGACTTTTGGCTTTCCTGCCCGCTTCAAATGACCTGCCAGATTTATGTGTGTGGGCATCTATGTCGGCCAAACAAATCGTCTGTCTAAATGTTAAACTAATCTCTCAAAATAATGAAGTCTTCTGGCCGTTTTGAACTGTTCCTGTATCGTTTTGTTGAGCTCCTGCATGTGTCGAGACAAAATAATAAATTATGAAGGGCAACAATTGTATGCTGTTTTAATTTTAATAATTTATTTTCATTCTCTCATAAGAGGGTCACAGTGAGGATGTGATGATTGAAATTTGGTTTTCTCATTATGACCCCAGAAGAACAGAGTAAAAAAATCGGAAAAGTGGATGCTTCTGTTTTTTTTTTTTAATAAACTGTAAACCCTTTCTAAGTTTTGGAACAACTTGCACATCCCTTTTTATGTGTTGCATGCTTTATTTTTGAACACACAAATAAAAGCAAATAAAATTTATGTTTTGACCTGCAAATCCTTTTGACTTGATCATTTTGGCCCACATAAAAATTTGCTTGAAATTTAAATAACTTTTATTTCTTCCATTGGTTTTAGGTATGATATTTCTCCCTGTAATCTTCTAAACTGTTATGGTTCCTGCATTCATTTAAAAATAAATCTTTAAAAAATTAAGCAATCTCTTCTTCTTCCTTTGAGGTTTTATTGAAACTCTCTGAAAAGGCCATCTTCGGTTGAACGTGATCTAACTGAGCTGATTTTTAGATTTAATTAGTCACAGACACTGAAATCCTGATTAGTCGCTACATATTAAACACAGATATCTTTCCTATTCTGTTTGGCATTTTCTCCACATTTAAATAGGACACCGTTCATTGAGTGCACGTGATAGTTTCTGCCACATTGGTTTTCCTGCCCATTACATGTGTGGGTCAGATTATTAAGCAACTAGAGGAGAAATTAAAAGCACAGTGCCGACATGCGCTGAACTCCATTATGGCTAATCAACTTTTAATGTCTGAGGTAAAGAGCAATTCGAAACAGATATATGACAATTTGAGTGGCTGAGTCAGACAATTGGGTGAGGGGAACACAAGAGGAAAATCAAAATGGTTCCCTTTGTAAATAGGGAAGGTTTGACAATGTTCAGACTGGGTGCTTGAGTTTGGTTTCCAGCATAAAAAAACAAAAAAAACAAAAACCGTGAGCTCAACTCAACGTGAGCAGCAGAAGATGCTGCTCACGTTGAGTACAAACTTGGAGGGTAAGGTGTGAATCGTTTTTCTATAAAGTTGAGTTTGAACAGCTCCATCACAGCTGGGAACAAAGCGCCTCGCTCAAACAAAGCTGACGGGAGACGGGAGTGGGGCTGTGGGAAGGTCACGGGGTCCCCCCTTCCCTGGCCTCCTGTGACATCACAGGGCACAAAGAAATAAAGGATCCTGGGAATCCTGAAAACAAAACAGTGCCAGTCGCCAGGGCTCAGGGATGGATATTTAACAGGACTCCCCACCCCCTGCAGCCGTTTCTTCTTCCTCAGTGTCTCTCAAAGTCACTTTTGTCCCTCACTTCACATTACCACTCCCGAGCGCTCGCCACAGAAATGCTCTTTGCTCCACTTGCTCAGACATGGGACACACAGGAATCCAATACAGTCGTTCTTCCTCGTTTTCTCATTTGTTCTTTAAGTCTTTTCACAGACTTAAAGTGGAACAGCTAGCATCACCACCTTTCTGCCTGATTCTGCATCTTTTTTTTGCAAACACATATTCAATAGACTCAAGTGCAGCTAGTTATACCACTCATACTAGTCGAGATATGATCATTTATTTATTTGTTTGATTCAAGGATAACCCATTGAGATGTTTCATCTCATTTTCAAGAGGGTCCTTGTCGTCACCACAAGCTGCTGACCGATACCAAGGCAACCCAAGGCTTTAAAATGTTTCCAGCGGCTGCAGTTTTCCATCAGAAAGTTCATTTGCTTTAAACTCATTTTAATGAGACGCCAGCAAAAGAACAATGAAGTAAAGGAGCAGTCCCCCTCCCCCGCAGGTTGCTGTGTGCTGCCAGTCACCTTGCATAAAAACGCTGGCATCCGATAACAAAGAAAGCGACAAACTGAACAGACATTCGTCCAGCTGCATGGACAATGCAATAAACCCAGAGCTCCCCCTTCTCCACCTGTTGCTGGCTGAATAAAAAGCTAAGCTACATCACCAAGGGCCACAAGTTGAATGAAGGACGGCTGACATGCAGCACCAAAGGAGGTGCTGAAGTTTTTTATGATCATATCAATCATAGATTAAAATGACGCTCCCCGTCCTTCATATGCATGCTCCACACTGCCATTCAGCTGGCTGAAGGAAAGCTAATCTCCTACATTTTACTTACTTACACAGCGTAAATAAAATGTTTACTTCAATATATTATTTACCGGATTAATTATATTCCAAATTTTTGTGTCTCAAATCAAAATATCCCACAAAAATATAACTTAAATGGTGGTAAGAAATGACCCCCTGTGGGGATTTCTTCCTTCTTTTTTATTTTTTGTGCACTTAAATATTTCAGCTCATCAACATCAGATGAAGAGCCGCCTGCACCTGAAAGCCGATGTTTGACCTTCAACAGGCCGTTCATGTCCCAAACCCCCAAAATGTGGCAGAATTAAAACATTTCTGCAACAAGAAGGGAACAAAATTCCCCCGTGGGGATTTAACAGACCGATTGCCAGTTGTCACAAAACCCTGATGTCCGTCTCTGCTACCAAGACTGGCACAAGCAATTACTGGGGTTAGTGGGCTATCACGTTTTCCACATAGTGCCAGTTGGCTTGGATAGTTTTTTTCCCCCAGTTTTCAAAAATATTTTTGAAAACTGCTTCTTGTTTTTATGTATTTGTGTGGTGTTAATATTTGAAAATGGGAAACATTTCAATGTGACACAAAGCCCAAAATACGTGATAATTAAAATACAGTTTTTGAATTCCAGAGTCGTACAATGTCTCACAATTTTGTTTTTAATAGACATTGAACAGTAATGTTTATAATACGATGAGCATCTCACGCAGCTCCATGTAGCAGCAGCAGCGACCAACAGGCTGCGAATTACGAAGCTATATTTACACGCGTATGTGTACTGAAGCGGTACAGATGTATGGATGTGGATGTGAAGGCCCCTGGTCTGACACGTGAGCACAAAGCAACACATTACTGAGACAATTACTATTTAAAGAACTGGAGGGGAAAAAAAGACAAATCTGAACAGGCAGAGAATTACCTCCAAGTGGAACGAACATTTCCACTTACATTCCTATCACATTTGAATTCTGGAATATCTTTGGGATGCAAACAGACATAAATAAGCGTCGCTTATGAGGAGTCTGTGAAGAGAGTGGGAGTGGGCTGAGGATGTGGAGAAAAAAAAAAAACAACAGCTGTTTGGGGACATTTACAGATCTCTAGATCAAAGCAAACTCTAATCTGACACAGCTACCAAAGCTGGATAGAGAGAGACAAATTAATCACAACAACTTCAACATTTCTGAATTTCCAGGCTTTTAGTAATGGCACGTCACATTAGTTTAAGCATAAACATTTCTTAGATGGAAAATGGCCTCAGGAGGGCTCTCCTACTCGTCTGAAATGGAGCGATGTGTGTTAGCTTCTGCTAGGCAGAGGATTCCCTCGTACAAAACAGAAGCTTCAGGAATAAACTTTGGAACCACATCTAAGCTCTGTCTGTCGTGTAATAGTTTAAAAAATTTTATCCACTGGTGTACCTTTCCACCAACAAATGTTAGTGAAACACTAACAGTAAAAACACAGCAGGGTAAAGAAAAAGAAGATTTCACAAAAACAGACTCAAATAACACTACAGGTAATTATTTTGCTGCATGTGGATTTCTGTTAACACGACACAAGAGGAAGGAGAAGAACAATTATTTTTTGTTTCTTTTGGTGGATGCCACCGGTGATGGAGGAAATCAATATACCAGAGCACTTTTTATAACTTACTTTGACTCATCTCCTCATTTTCATGAACCACTTATTTGCTTCTGATGTCCAAATTTTCCTTTACTCCTTGCTGTGTGCTCAGAATCCAAGTCAATTTATGCAGAGGAAAGTAAAATATGTGAATAAAAAGGGAAATAGGAAGGGATTTTGCAAGAGCTGTGTCTTTTGTGATGTCACCAGGAAGTATGAGCAGTTTTTGGTTTTTTGGTTTTTTGCTTCCATCATGGCAAAAAAATACCAAAACAAATAGAAAATACATATATATAAAGTACATTTATTTTTACTAAAAGTAATGAGGAATTTGCTTTAAGCTTTAACTCCAGTCAGTCTTGGTGTCCCTCTCTGTCAGCTTACTTGGAGAGTCCTGCCAAACATCTGAGGATTTAGTAGATGATGCTGCAATGATCGCTGTGCACACACACTTCCCAGGTAACTTTACCCCGTTTTCATCTGAGCCCGTGTCATCTGGGTATAATTACTAAACCTCTGTTGTTTCCCCCAGCCTCCCCAAGGAGGAAGCTCTGATTTAACAATGGACACAATGGGTTTCAAAGCGCATGGAGATGTTTGGATGCGCTCTCCTCTGGAGAGCATCCACATTCACCTCGCTATTGTTCCAAAAACAATAATCAATGACAATAAATCGGGTTTGCATAGACCCAAACGACGACGTGGGAAGGCGAGGATCAGCAGGTGTTTTGCTTTCTTTTCCCACGTCTCGGATCAGTTTGTGTCGGAATGTGTTGGATCGCTGCGCAACACTTGATTCACTTGAGCAGTTTTGCGAAAAATGTCACATCGATCAGGCGATAAAACCCACCTTTCATCCAGTCTACCACTTGACTTGGGCTCCACTTGCTCACAGGCTCCATAATCAGTGCCATGGCAGAAGTTTGTCCTCAAGCTTCACAAAAGAAAAACACACCCAACTCAACCAACTCCCTTCTCAAAAATTAGGGGAGGAAAAAAAATAAATAAATAAAACCTATTCAAAATTCCTCTTCCAACAAAAGATGCCCACTGGCTCTAACTGCCTTTAAACATCAATGGAGGTAGTCCAAGATGTCTAATTGTTTTTTTTTGTTTTGTTTTGTTTTTTTGTGGAGCAGAGTCTGAGTGAAGCCCGGCGGGCTTCTGCAGATTCCAGCGCAGCTCAGTCCTTTGAACGAGGTCTTTCAATTGTCATTCATGTCAGGCGGCGATGCTGCTGGGTCTCTGCTGCCCGGCTCTTCTGCCCAAATACATCCCCGCACCGTGCAGAGCGCCGAACAACACGCAGACTGTTCACTTCATCCTGCCGTCTGGAGAGGTAGCATCGGCTCTGAGCATCCTCCCTCCCCTTCCCCAGACATGGAGTCACAGCCCTGGCTGCCTTCAGCAGGCGAGGTCTTTCTGTATGACGGGTGATTAATGCCACAGGAGCGACAACCGCGGAGACTCAGCGTGTGGCATTGTTATGTTTGTTGGTCATTTGTCTGTGAATATTAGGCTTTTTTTTTTTCTCTCTCTCTCTCCCCATGAAGGAATCTAAGATGCTTCCAAGCTTAATATTTCTTGAGAAATTAACTGTTTAGAGTTTGATCCTTGATATTTGATGTGGAATTCAATTAAACGTTATGTGGCATTTAGCTGGATCTCTCAACATGTTCCGTTTTTAGTCTGTGGGCATTATTTCTAGCCATCTTTAATGGTGATAAATTCATTTAAAGGCAGGGCTAGCCATTGCAAATTCACTTCAATTAAAATCAAAAAATTTTGAGAGATGCCTGCTCTCTTACTTCGTTATGAAAAACAACCCAGATTGAAAAAAAAATTAGGTTTAAATCAAAATCTGCCAACTGTATAAAGTGTGTAATCTAACATATTACATCTGTTTTTAGTGACTGAAAAAAACATGATCGTTATGTGCAGTAAAATTAACTTATGCATTTCCACTGAAAAAAAAAACAAAGCAAAAGTGAGTAGGATGTAGGAGACAATACAATCATGAACTAGTGTTTGTTTACCTTTCTGATTTATCACCTCTGGGCCTTTTGTGTCTGGGTCAAGGTGGTTTGTATGACCAAATGATGACACACACATGCTGCTAAAACAAAGATCACTGACATTTGGTTAAAAGAAACTGTATGAAATTAGACTTTGATACTTGTTTCCAATAAATAGAAACAGTGTGGTGTATTCTGATGCTAATTCCTTTACATCTTCTGCCTGCGGGCACTGATCGCCCTCCATACAGGCCACTGTTTTCTCCTGCTGTCTTTGTCGCTGCTCGCCTCCATCACACAAAGCGCACTGTAGTGGAACAGTGGTCACCAAGGAAAAGAGGATGCTGACATGCCATGATCTTTATATAAACCACTAAACAGCTTCAGGGTTTAAACCTTTTCTTACTCACTCATTGCTCAGTAGTAAGCCATATTTACAGTACACTGTAATTAAGTACATAAATACTACATTTCAGGGGTTTTAAATGACCTTAGAATTAAATTTGAATTTATGAAGGCCTCTTCACCAAGTTGTAGTGAAGTGGCCTTTTCTTAAAGGCATTTAAAAAAAATCATGATTTTGCAAATAATGATGAGTTGGGCTTTAATTGCAAACATTCAGCTTTGTCTTCCAGGACTTTACATCCAAAGAGTTTTGGAATCAGGACTATATTCCTTACAAATACATTGCTACCATTTTTCAAGAGATCTAATTGAGTATTAACTTAAAAGCTGCTTTGTGGCCAGGTGTGGGATGCTGCATTCCTGTTTTGCTTGATAATCAAGCAGGAAATTGGTCAGTTTTTGATTTCATGTGATGATTTCATGTCATATAATAAATGTATTCCTAATGCAAATTATAAAGTCTATAAGTTGCAAGAAAAGAGCACATCAATGTGAAACTGAGCTTTAAAAAATCCATGGTTTGATACATGATCATTTCTTCCCCTTATATGTAGGGGAAAGAATATAATGTAACGTGCATGAATCAAATAGAAACAGAGATGAAATGGCAGAAATGGTCAAAAACATGTCAAGAAGACTTATAGCATCTAGTAACAAAGGGTTAATAATACTGGGTTTACTAATAATAAGAAATAAGAATATAATTAATTGTATCATCCTTATTTCACGTAATATAACATACTTTTTCAGCCAAGTTCCATAGTATGCTGAAACAATAGTGTTCAATAAAATGAAATAATGGGAAAAACAGGGATGAATTTTTACACACTCAGCGGTCTTTAAATGTTTATTCACAATCATCTAAATAAAACCCAGTGCAGCAGATTGAAACCCAAGTCTGCTAGCAGTGACTGTCAAAAAGATCAATAATCATAGATGCAACAAGAGGAACAGTGGGAAATGTGAGAATGTGACTTGATACAGCCTCTATAAATCATGATTCTTTTTTTGTCTCTGTGAATCATACTTTTCAGTCCAAGGAAAACTCTGATGCAGGGGATTGACATTCAGTTCCAGTCTTACATAACAGCAGCATCATGATATAGACTAAAACTGAAAGATTTATCTTTTCATAGGGAAGCTCCAAATGAGCAGTGAATTAAGTCTTATCAAACCATTAAAATGTGTGTTAGCCATGAAAGCCTTTATTCATGGCAGCGGAGAAAAATATACTGAAACAACTTATTATCTTTATGCATACAGACAAAAAAATATACCTTAAATGCAATTAGGAACATCTATAATGTAATGTTAAAATTATCTATACATAATTTACAAGAATAGCTTTTTTATCAGGAAGAAAGAATTTTTGAAAACCCTTAAATGTGCCTGAATTAATTTATTTTTTGAAACATAGTTTTTTTTTTTTTCAAGTGCTAACTGTTTTTAACATTAAAAGAACATTAAGATATATTAGCTGTTCTTCCAAAGAATGACAGGAATACAACCAACGCTCGGTAGGTGATCTTTCAGGCTTTGATGACTTTATCCTCTAGGGGGCAGTCGAGTTCATCAAGCCTCCATTACAGTTTGACAGCGAACAAGAAAAAGGAACTTCCTTGTAGCCAAGATTCCCTGAGGTAAGCTAACTATTCTGTCAAAAGAGCGGTAATTATTTCTTAACAATAATATTTTATATCCTACCCAACTCCTTTGCATGGTTACATCGTTTATGAACGTATTAGTGAAAGATTAGACAACACTGGCTTTCTTAAAGTCGTCTTTGGGACACCGAGAAAGTTAGCTAAACACTCACAGCCCGATTAGCTTCAGTGACAGCAGAACAAGTTCTTTATCGCTGGCGTGTAGAATAGTGACGCAAAGCTTCAAACACATGGCTTTTAATGGTAGCTCACATAAACGATATAATATGATAAGCCATGATTTTGATCTAGACAGACAGAAGCTCTCAATTTATGGGAAAAGAAGCGGTTTTTAAAACTAGTGTTTTCCAACATGCTACTTTGGATTAACCTCTTAACATATAAACCTCTCAGATAATTTAAATAAGTTGGATTCATGACGTGGCGTGTGAATTTACACTTTATGTGCTGTTGTGTCCCACCGCTGACAGTGTGGAAAAGTTTGGAATTGCATCATTTTTTTCAGATCTGGATGATTATTGAAATGCAAAATAGATTATCGGAAAAAAAAAATATTTTCTTTAAACCTTCCCATAACTAAGGAGATGATCAGATGGGGACTCAATACTCATCTGATCATAATTTGTCCATCCAGAAATGCAAGTCACACATAAGTATTTAAAGTTAAAACCAGGTATTAATATATTTTCTTCCCTTTAGGGTCTTTTCTACAATTGTTTCAGCTTTTTATCTAAATTCACTTTGTCTCTAATTCCTTAATTTGTTTGAATGCTCAAGCTTTTTTGTGAAGAAAGCAACACGATATGCCCTGGAGCAGAATGGCTCTGAAAAAAACCTGAATATCTGGTCCTCACAGGTATTTCTTCTTCTTTTTTATTTTCGTTGTACAGGTTCAGGCAGGTTACCCCGTTGTCACACTGGGAAGAAAAGACATTCACTGGTAGTTCTTGCCGATTCGGTCGCTGAGTACACTTCTGCATGATATAATGGCTGAATCGAACGCCATGATGTCAGACGACTCTTCCATTGGGGATGCAGTGTCTAGTAGAGAAGATGCTGAATCCCTTGGGGAAGAGGATCTTTACTACATTCCTGAGAGGAGACCGTCTCTTGACCTTGGACCATCTCCTATGGACACCAGTCAATGGTACGTTGAGGTCTATGACTTTTTAGCCTTTCCAAACGAGCTAAAAATTCATATAATGCAATCACTTTGAATAATAGAGAGATGGAAAGAATGTGTGCTGTTGGTGGAGAAGGGCAAAGGTCATTATTGTACATTCTAAGGTTCCTCTTCACTGAAATAAGCCTTAACTTCTAATGTAATGAAAGCAGCCTGTACTTGTGGACAAGATAAAGCAGTAGAACTTTTAGGATTATTGTTGTCTGCTTTGAGACAAACTTTCATAACCTTATAACTTACACTTGAATGCAATTTAATTATAAAGCACTGTGCATAACTTTAGCAGAATGCAATAAATCTGTAAGAAAAATAATTTTTTAAAATTACATTTATTATTAGGCTACATAAATGTAATTACAGATGTTTAAATGTAACAAACATATGCCTCCTGGAGGAAAGTAGAGTTAGTGCAAGTTCCCCTCAAAAAGAAAAATCCCCACATGGAGCTCAAACTTGTACTCGTCTATCAACTTTCGGTGAAAATGCCTGACTTGATGCTGCTTGCAGGAGTTCATTGAGGTCAGACTGAACTGCTGATCTTGTGCTTATTGCTCTGTGAAAACCAAGCAACTAACTCGAGATGCACAGATGAGCTTTTACTGATAAACACGGATTTCTAGTTTTCTCTGACCTACTAATCAAGATTTTCTTTCTCAGGAATGAAAACAAATTTAAAGTATATTATATTTTCTAATCTCTGCTTTTTATGCATTCTATTGATTCCAGTTTGAAGAACTATAAATCATAGTTATGTCACACTGCTGTAACACCTTCAGATTGTCCTGTGAGGGTTTGATGCTGAAGTAGTACAATTCTTACTTTTGGGTCATCTTCCCACATCTCTCGGCTGGCTGGTCAACACTCTGGACAGCTGAAGTTAGAAACTGCTTGATTTCTGGCTCCAGATTTCTATTCTATTTTACCTGCTGATCACCAACGACCAATTTTTTTTTTTCTTTTCAACTATTGGATGACTGATTTGTGCATCACTTCATCTAAAACCTCTAACTCTGCTCCCTTCAGGCATTTTGTGGATCAGGCCTTGACTCCGGCTCAGAGCTATGAAAAATTGACTAGTGAAGACGAGCGAGAAGTTGTGGCAGACCAGGAGGAGCCCGCTACAAGGTAGAGCAGCATTAAAGACTAACAAAAAGCTTAAGCATGATGATCACTTTAGGTGCTCACATTCATGCTGGGGGATCACTACAACGTTAAAGCGTCATTGTCTTTCTGGTTTTAGCGTCCAGCTGGAAAGAGTGGATTCATTTTCCAGCTGCTACTCCGTTGACAGCAACGACTGTGAAAAGCTCATCCTTAAGTAAGAAATGTGACCACAGTGTTTGATTTTAACCCATGTGGTTGTTTGATACGCGACCCTAAGATGTAATGAAACTTGTGTGTTGGACTTTCACCAGAAAAAAAAGCAAAGAGGAAGTCAGAGAGACCTCGAAAAAGCTCGAATTAATCCAAGACCCAGAGGAAATCAAGCATCCATCTCTGACCCTACAATTCACTTTCAAGGTGTGATTATGTGGCTTTCACCTTCACCAGGCCTTCAAAACCAGCTCAACCTGGAAGTGATTCATTTATTTGCTCTTTTCTCTTAGGCTTTGTGTGAGACCCTGAAGAAGCTGCTTGAAGACGATTTCAGGATGTTCAAGTGGAAGCTGTGGACTCATTACCCGCAGCCTTTCAGCGCCTCTCAGAGCATGGACATCGTGGACCTTGTGGACCGACTGCTGGAGAGCTTCAGCTGTGAAATGTCTGTGCAGATCACCAGAACCGTCCTCGTCAGCATCAGTAAAAAAAATGTTGCTGAACATCTGCGGATGTTGTACATCAAAAGTGAGAGCGTTCACCATGTTCATTTCCATTTAAAAGTGACACGAATGATTCATTGCTTTGACAAAGAATTTGATTTCTTCTTTTCTTTGATGAAACAAATGTTGATATCAGATAACCTGAACAAACGCAATGAACAGTTTATTAAAAACTGACAAGACGTCTCAAAGGATGCAAATACTTTTTTCGCAGCTCTACAGATCATGTTTTGATCTTAACCTGATTTTTTAATTCTCTTTCAGATCAAATTCGTCATGAATTATGTGAATTGATAATCCAGAGGTACAGCGACGTGTCGATCAGCGACGGACAAACAATGCCAATGGATGACATCTATACAGACATCTCTACTTTGTCAAATTATGACAATGGCCCAAATGTTGAACATGAGGTCTTGAAAATAGCCAAGCCGTACACCAAGAAGAAGCCAGGCAAACGGCATTCGTTTGCAGAAACTCTCTCTGAGAAATGGCTAGAGGAGAATCGTGCAAGGCAGGTGTATCTCTATGGACTGGCAGGATCGGGAAAGTCCATGTTTGTCAAAAAGCTTGCCCTTGACTGGGCTCGGGGGCGATCACACCAGCATTTCTCCTTTATCTATGTCATAACAATCAGAGAGATGAACGAGTATTTAGAAACGAAGGTCTCTCTGATGGATATAGTGAACAAACTGTACCCAATGGCACTGAGGATAAAAACCGAGGGCTTGAGGTATGAAAACAATGAGGCCTTTTTTATCTTTGACGGTCTAGACGAGTACCCTGATGAGTTTAACTTTATGCGAACAGAGATTCACTCTGATGCCACTAGTCCCATGACCATACGGGCTCTCCTGACTAACATCCTCAGAGGCCGGTTTCTCAGCCGCTCCCGATTCATGATCACGTCCCGGCCCCAGGCTGATCGCTGCGCCCCGTGGGATGGGCATTACGACGAGATCGAAATGTGCAGTTTCTCCGACGAAAACAAAGACGAGTATTTCAGGAAGAGGTTTAAGGACCCAAATCAGGCGACCCGTGTCATTGAGCACATCAAGTCGATAAAAACTCTCCACATCATGTGCTGCCTGCCCTTGTTCTGCACACTGTTGGCAGATGAGTACCAACACGTCTTCCGAGAGTCGAGAACGGAAGCAAAACTCCCCAAGAACATTACGTACATGTACACGAAGCTCCTGCTGAAGCTTGTTCACATTCGTAGAACAAGAGCTCCCGCTTTAAGTGCAGAGGAAGAGCTGAACCTGCTCATGGATGTTGGGAAATTTGCCTTTACCTTGCTGGAAAAGGGCCAGTTTCATATTAAGGCGTCGAAAGCTCCTGAGATCTCTTACACAGAGGCAGTGAACAGAAGTGGCATTTGCATGCAGTACACGACATCTCCATTCGTCCTGTCCCATGAGGAGATGGTGTGTTTTCTCCACCCCACCGTGCAGGAGTACATGGCTGCTCTCTATGCATATCTCTCCTTTAGGAACCACGACAAGAACATTTTTGATCCACCGATGAAACCAAAATTCAGATTGAGCACCAAGGGACACAGAATAATGGATCTGTACAAGGCAGCAGTGGAAAAAAGCCTGCAATGCACAGATGGCAAACTGGACATGTTCTTGCGTTTCCTCTTTGGGATGGGATGCAAAACCAACCAAAAACTTCTCCTGCCGTTTCACAAGCCCTCTGCCGAGATCCTAGACTTAGTCAAAGACTGTGCCTCTCTCATCAAGAAGAACCAAGGATCTAAGCATCCAGATCGGAGTAGGAACTTGGACTGCTGCCTGGAGGAGTTGGAGATGTGAGCCTTTGACTTTGCTCCAAGTCAAAGTGCATAAAATGGCCAATCACTACGCAAGAAAACACAGTAGTGCACTTTAGTATCAGAGAAAAGTCGCATGCATGGGTAAGGCACACAGAGACTGGCAATTTATGTTTGAGAGGGAAGCCTGTTCATATAAGAGCTGCTAATTTATGTGAGACACTATCGAGAACACATTGTCTAAGTGATGAGGTCTTCATGCTTTCTCCCATCTTCAGTGGTTTCAGTAGCTTCATGACTTTTCCAACATGTTAAAGCCCCAAACCCCAAAGCTTTTTGTTGGGATTTTGTGTTACACAACAAACAAAGCAGAGGTAACTGCTGGAGGAAAGGAAGTTAATTAATCATTGTTGACCTTTTTACAAATTTTTAAAACCCCCAGTTTCATTTTGGGTTGGACTTTAAGCCTTTATCATTCATTAATATGATTTAAACCAAGTCATCCCATCATAGCCCCGTTTTTATGCATAAAGAAATAATAATGTCACTTTCTGACAAGGGAATTTTTGAAGGTGGATGCAAATACACACTTTCCATATTTTTATTTTCTAAAAATACTTTAACTTCACAGTTATGTTGTGCTTAGTGTCTGTCACAAAATCCCAATAAAATGCATTCAGGTTTCAGGTTGCAATGTGACAAAATGTGATCAGGTTGAAATAACAGTTTTTGCAAGGCGCTATATTAGATTAATCTGCAGAAACTCCCAGTATTACTGAGCAGAAATTTCCAGTCCAGATTAAAAGGCAGCCCTCTCTCACTGTGAGTTTTCTCGTCTAAAGGCCGAGGCAGAGTTGTGCATCCAATGTCTCTTGCTGCCATTTTAAGGTTTTCAGATGCAACAGAAGATACAATTTCAGATGGGGAGTAATTCTAAAAATGGTGAACCACTGGAGTCACACAGGAACGGATTTTGGACACGAGTCTTAGAATACATCTAAAAGCATGATGTTAAATTAAAATCAGGATATGTAAGAGTTTAGTCCTTCAGGCAAAAAAAAGTACTTATTCAGAAACCTTGATCTGGTTTTGATTCATTGTCATTTTTTTGTAATAACGTAATTACCTTTTAGATTAAAGATTGACCTTGAAGGAGGAGCTCATGACATGTAATTATTTGAAAAGGTTTTAAAGACTAAAGTGGAATCTGTTGTTTTAGAGTAATTTTGTCCTTTAGCCTCCCCCTTCCTCTTTGCATTAACTAATAAAATGTAATAAAACTGATTCAACACTCAATATTACATGTATGTACACATATTGTCTTAAATTGCATGGCTCCTATGCTGTCTGAAAATTAGTTTTTTTTAAATATAAATAAATTTTCTGTATCTGTTGTATAAAAACAATGATACTGAGAAGAAATTTGATCTCAAATCTTTATTCTTTGTCCCATTGTGTATTTGATCAAATAAGACTATAAAACTTTCTATTTTAAGTTTGTGATAAATATCAAAGTTTCATAGACTCTGTGACACATTTAGTGACAAAAATACATGCAGCATGTATTTGTTCTAAAATGACAGACAGGACAAATATTCAGAATCAGAGTTTATTGGCCAAGATTGTATGCACAAAGAATTTGGCTTAAAGCGCTCACAGTATAAATATGTACACTTTAGAGGAAATAAAATGAAGAGTAAACACATTAATTTACTACCATTTCTTACTCTTTTTGGTACATGAAGAAAAAAAAAAATCAGGCTTGTTGTGACGGTGCAAATTTGATTCTCTTGACGACTCTGGCCTTATTGTGCGATAGCTTTGCAAAAATGTCCACTTTAATGCAAAAAAGAAATAACTTGAGACGAAAGCATGTTTTACATTACAGAGGTCTCCATCTCACACATTTATTTAAGGTTTTCTTTCAATTAAAAAGAAACATGGCATAAGCAAACAAAACAGTAGAGTGAAAAGCTTAGTGATTTATTTTTGTAATTGTTTTTACACAGAAGTCAATGTAAAGTGCCTGAGTGCTGCCTGCATATTTCTCAGCTTCCACCAGAACAACATATAATTCATGTTAAATATGCATATTGTGAAATAAACTAGCCTCTACTGTTTACCACTGCAATCAGTGTCTGCTAACTTTATAAACTTCTGTGCCATTCCTACTGCATTTGTTACAACACAGCTAAAGCTGGAGCTAAAGTCCTCCAATGTGACGTTTTTCAAGATCAAATGCTTCTGTAGGACCAATCCCTCCATTAAAGATGACCTGAAACAAGATTTGTTTGCAATCAGAACTAAGGTGAAAGCAAACATTTAAATGTTGTGGAGTGACATATTAAAATGATAAAATGATCCTTACTCGTTTGATTCGATTATTCTGTCATGGCTGGGTGATTCTTCGGGGAAAGTGCCGTTGATGAGCCAGTAGATGAGAGCCTCGTCCTCGTCGCAGTTTGGCAACGCGTCGCAGTGGAGAATCACATGCTCACCTGGAAGGAAAGATCCACAATCCTGGGTTGAAATAAAGCTTTCAGTGGAGATTAGTTGAAAGAATTTTAAAGACCAAACACCAAATCCTGTTAGACATGAATGTCAGGATGCAAATGAAAGGATAACGCATCAGTTACCTGGATCCACCTTTATTTGGCTGTGTAGAGGCCCGATAATCTTTGGAGCGTCATACTCTGAAACTGAACAGCTGAAATGAGCCAATATACAAACACAATATATACAATATAAACTTGTCGTATTTAATTGATCCTCACCTGGAAATCCATGAGCAAACAGCAGGCACAGAGATCCAAAAGCTGTTGCACAGACCACAAAATGATCACAAACATGGAAACAAAAATAAAAACAATGTATTTTCATCAATAAATATAATTACCCGTGATAGCAGATTGCAGCTTCATATTGATCTGTCCTGTTGGCGTCTGCCGTCTGCAGTATCTGCAGCCAGGGATCCTTTTATGTAGCTCCACACACTTCCCCTTCACCCACACAGTGTCTGGGGATTTCCTCACAGTTTTGTACATCTTTGTTGCTTGAGGTCAACAGTTTTTGATTGTGTGTCACTTAGTGATTTTACATTGTTACGCACGCTGACTCAGTGGAAACCCTGCAAACGTGCAGTTCCCTCATTATACATAATCATTGTCATGAGACAATTATTGAAGGGTACTGATTGATTTGTTATTTGAGAGGCGTAATAGAGAGCTGATCATTTTTGATTTGAAGAATTTAGCTCTAAAATATTTTTAGAGCTTTGAGTTTGAAAATGTCAGCCAAAATTAATAAATATTTAGCCCAGGAGTGTGTAACCTTTACAAAGAGCTGTTTTTGCCTTCACTGCCTTCACTAAAGTAACTTTTACTAAAGTGAGAAAAAATATTTCTGTAGCAAAAGTTACACAACAACTTTTAACAGTTGTGGTGTAAAATAAAACTTAAGCTGCAAATTTTACATAACTTTTTGAAGAAAAACAACTTAGAATCTCTTGGTCAATATCTACTATAGAATATGTTTCATTTTTAAAGAAATAATTTTTTTTTAAAGCTTTAAAATAAAATACATAAAACTTTTGCAAAAAGAGCATGGCTCAAGTTTCTCTGATATGTAGTGTTTCCCACAGTGCGTTATAAGCCTGGCAGGCCGCCAGGCTTTACTTGTGCCCCACCAGACTAAATATTGCTTATTGATTTGTCTTTTTAAAATGTTTGCATTTTTTTAAAGACTTTATAGTTGGTGTTCATGTATTAATCTTCCAATATAACATAAATATCATGGGATATTTTCAAATTTTCATTTAGCTTCAAACATTTTTATCTCAAAAACACGGCGGTCCACAGGATGAAGGGCTGCCGAGCGTCTAACCATCGGGTTTGTCAAGTTTACCTGGGGAAACCTCGGACCCAATAATGAAAACAAAACAAATCAAAACTCCAACCTAATAAGGAAAACAGATGTAAAAAAAAAAAAAAAAAATTGCACTGGGAACTTTAGTTTAGTTTCATTTTGTTGTGATACTTCAAAAACAATCCATAAAAAAACTGCTAAAGTCTTCATTTGTTTTTTTTTAAAATACATATTTAATATTGTACATAATCATTACAATATTAATGATTATGTAAAGAGGAGACCCCGATGGAGCCAGTTTGACCAGGATCATTATGTTTTGATTTTAATTAACCAGTATGATGCCTTTAAGTAATATAGCTTTGGGAAAGAAAAGTTTCCCCATGGTCTTAAAATAGTGTGAGACCAACTAAATAACCTCTATTACTTCAGCGCTACAACATGTTGAAATTAGGATATTGCTAAAAAAAATACCCTGAAAGTAACCTTTATGTCAGGGTGATCAGAAAGTTTCATAAAATCCTAGGTTTTGTACGATTGAAAGGTTTTCCCCCATTGACTGGATGCTTCTAGTCAGAAGACGTATGACATCAGTTTTAAGAAACCTATGCAACGCTGAGCTAAAAATACATCGACAAATGTGAAGCAGTGAGATGAGTGATTAAATTGAAAGAATAAAATGTGTCAATTTGAGGAAGTAGCAACTTGTTGACGTTTTCCGCAAAAAAAGTGTGACTCATAACTTTCAGAGCCATGATTCAACCACGACGCCTTCAAATATTTAAGACGAATCAGTAAGAAGCACCTTTTTCAAACCAATTTACTAGTTCAACCAAATAACAAATCACATGGGTGAGAAATAAATCCCAGGAAATGAACAGACCTCCAGAAAGAGAGCACTAATAAAATTCAAATAATCCGTAAATACAGATATGCGCCTATAAATATTTACAAAAAGTAGAGACACTTTTGTTGGTGTTTTAGTTTAATGTTAGGCCCACAGTCTTTTTGGAGCCAGTGCATATCTTCTCAGTCCATTGAGGTCTTTCGTCCGGGATCACTCCAGTCCCAGGACGTAGTTGATGCCTTGGACAAACCCGATGATGACGGGTTGCCAGGCAACCAGGTATCGAAGCCAGTCTAAAAGTTGTCCATACATGACATGTGGTCTCTCCCAGCTGAAGGAAACCGTGAAGGAGATCAACTCGAACTAATCAGAAGAGATAAAACCTCAACAACTGAATCAGGAACTCAATTAGAAAATCAATGAAACTCAACCTAACGTAAAACGTTAAGCTCATAAATAATAGACATAAATTGATACATTTCAAGTTTATTTTTTTGCTCATTTTGATGATTACGGCTTCAAGCAAATGAAAACCCTAAATTCAGCTGCTTAGAGAACCACACAACAACTGAGTTAATAAAAATCTACTTTTTAATCAGCATACTGAAAACCTATTAACATGTGCAGCACATGCACTGAATACTTGGGTTAGGCCGCTTTTAAAATGACTTATTGGATCAATGCAGCATGACACGGATCAGCCTGTGATTCCTGCGTGTCACTAAAGACCCGCAGGAGCAAATCCAGTGATTGTGTGGCGGCTCTTAATGCACAAACCACACATAGTGAACATTTACACGTATGTCTGCTTCACGTACAGTTCCACCTCCCAACCCATTTCTTCCTTCCACTCAACTTTCAACTGATGTCCTTGGATACAGCACTCTGTACAGTTTTGTGGGTTGTGCCCCTTGTGGAGGGCATCTCAGCAGACTGGATGGGCAACAACACTTTTATGTTAGAAATATTTCTGTTGGCTTTATGTAAAATATAATTTTTGGGGGGGGATTCTGTTCATAATACTCAAACTTAAAACAATCACTGAAGATAAAAATAAACCAGTTTTCTTTCCCTGAACTGAAATGCTAAAGGTGGATTTATTAACGATCGTCTCATTTAGTAGAATCTCATTTCTGTTTAGGGAAACTGCCGTCACATGCCTCTAATGTGTCTTTTACTGATCCATAAAAAGGAACAAGAACTTGATATGCAAGCTGGAAATTTCTAGTACATTAATTAGCATCTAGTCACTTTGTTCCACTCAATTTAAACTTCTAACAAGTTTATTATTTAGCTTAACTTCTTATAATACTCAACAGTAAGATTCAACATTCAGCACAAAACGTAATTCATAAAGTTCTGTTATAAAAGGTTCTACGGCTGGAAGGACAAGAAGGATACGGATTGCTGAACATCCTCTTCAGATCCACCTTTTCTTTGCAGTACGGACACATCTGCTTCTTCCCCACGATGCACCAGCCTCTTATGCAGAACTCATGGAAACTGGACATGGAGTTAAGGCTTCACGTATCACCAGCTTGAACATGAGAAAGTTGATATGAACGTTTCACAGCATCAACAACAGAAGTGGCAGTGAAAACGCTGATTGCAAACAGGTGATTCATTTCCCAGCAGACTGGATAAATCCTGAAGTTCATGGGGAAAAAATGGGACATGAAAACATGACAGAGCCCACATTTATAGGCTGACAGGTCAAAGGAACCAACATACCACTAGGTGGCAGTAATGAGGGATCCTCTCAGAATTCAAGCTGGTTATATTTCTGTTAAAAAACCCTTAAAAACACACAATTTTAAATATATCAAATGTAACAGGCAAGTGAATATGATTTGTATTCTGTTGACTGTATCCTGCGTTTCACACATGGCAGGAGTTCAGTTGTGAGTTTGGTTTTGGAATTATACAAAAATGTTATTTCTGTCTAAAACACCAAAGCCATGTTAGGAATGAAAGATTTTTAATAAATATTCTCTGTGCAAAATATTTTACTCAGAGAAGTAGATTCTTTAAATTACATTAATGTTCAATATGTTAATTGTTCCTCTCGATTATTCACCAATTCTTTTGTCTTGAACATCCAATAATCTCTCTGTTTTCCTAACTGTAATCTAACCGTTTATGGCTTGAATTATTTTCACTGTTGTTGCTACAAATTAAGTTTGTTTATGAATCTTTTAAACTTCTGTTGAGCCCATTTTCCTCTGATAGTCCTAAATATTGTTCTGCTCTCTAACCAGAGCAGGAAGCTCTGGTTAGAGCTTCCTGCTCTGGTTAGAGCTTCCTGGTCTGGTTGGAGCTTCCTGCTGGGAAGCTCTAACCCAGTCCCAGCTTCCCAGCAGCGACTGGGAAGCTGGTTAGAGTTGATGGGAAGATAAATGGAGCAAAATACAGGGGAATTCCTATTCAGACAGGACAATGGCCATAAATATTCAGCCATAATAATGGCTTAGACAAAGTCAACAATTTAGAATCAGAGTTTTGATAAGGTTTGTTTGCAGAATTTGCAAACAATGGACAAGAATTTTTCTCGGTGTGCAAAACTTATAGAGACAATGCAGCTGTAATTCCAATAAGATAAATTAGTAGTAGATTATGAAAACCATATAACTTATTAGACCCTACTTTATGTTGCTCTATTTTATAAAACGGAATAGCAAATATTTTAAAATAAAGACATAAATGAAGGTTTTAGAATATTGTCAATTTTTTGATGAAATAATTACATTGAATTTCCACAATAATGTGTCTCTAAAGATAACAATGTTTTTTAGATCCATTTGTCGTCATTTTGTTGGAAACAATGTGCCTTTTCTAGCATTTACACACAAATCCCATATTGAAAATTGCTTCCATCCTCTTTTTGCAAATGTTTTCCCCCAATATTAAAAGCTAAAAACAGAAATGAACTGGCAGTTATTTAAAAACAACTGATTTTCTCAGTAGATATTTAAGCTGTGTTAAACAAGTTGTGTTTAAGAGCCTGTGTAACATTTGCACACCTACATGAAATTTTAGCTGGAAAAATGACACTCTCGATGTTGAGGTTGCTGTGGACGCCAACATGGCAAAACATGTTAGTTCCAGGTTTTAAAACGGAAACACAGAGTTTGAAAAAGGCTTCGCAAGAGAATCGTGCGGTTTACAACATTCGGCAAATTCCAATCAGCACTGAGGAAGTAGCATGGGGTAATTTTAAACCAACAGACATAACATTCTTGGATAAAGGTCAAGCAAAACCCTACTAATTCCTCTTTACATTGTGAGAGATCGCATGTTGTGGTTTCTAAAACAAATCCTGAAAACAACCCATGATGCACAAGAACTTCTCTTTTCACTGATAAGACCAAATTAAAAAGCAAGTCTCTATGAGTGACAGGCAGGATACACGTGATTGCAGGATAATCTGTAAGTGTTCTCGATTATCCCTTCCTCACTGACATCTACGAGAATGGGCTGACCACACACGGCGCAGATATTGTCCGAGAGGTGCTTGGTTGGCATCCCTGATGCACTGTAATACTGAAAAGAAAAGCACAAATGGTTCAAGCAACATTTAGAGTCAGTCACTACCTCTACAATATGCAATGCAGCTACTTACTCCAACGGTTGAGGCCATGAAGTCTGCACACATCTCAGCAAAGTCTCTACCAAGGACTCCATAGTAGAGCCCATAGAACAGCAGCGAAACACCAAAATCCATAGCATCCTCTGGTTTTATCCTGCAAGGACAATCAGAGTGATAAACAAGAGCTGCAATAGACCAATAAAGACAAGAAAACTAAAAAAAAGACTTCACACTGCACCTAAGTTATGCATTTTCACTATTTTACAAACTGAATTATTTGGGATTCTTAATCATTTCAAATAGAAAACCTTTATCTCAAGATTTACTTTAGAATCAATAAATAAATATAGCTGTAACCATGTTTTAAATACATCTAAACAAAACAACTGCTTTATCTTGTAAACAATGAAACTGAAAACAATAGCAATCTTCTCCTTGGCAACCATCTCTATGGAAAGAAAAAAGAGGAAGACTTTTTTTTGCTTGCAGATCATATGTCTCACTTGTCATGAAAGCTTAATCTCTTTATATAATGTCTTTACAATTTTAGGAACAGACAGACTCTTACAGGCTACATTTTTCTGGACCGGGTAATTTCACTCTTTATCCAAGCAAATCTAGTAAAATGATTTCCAGTCGGGTGGGTCGTGGTTCATTTCAATTCAGTTTATATAACGATGGCAGGGCACTTTCCAAGACAAAATCTAATTTGAGTACAGAAATTAAAATTGATTCAAATTCAGTTACCTACAGAGCATCCAGAAAGTGTTCACAGTGCTTCACTTTTCCCATATTTTCTACAGCCTCGTCCTTAATAGTTTTAAAATTTATATTTTCCCTCAAAATCCCTCCAAATTTGACAATGTGAAATTTTTTTTAGTTCAGCTGAGAAATATACCAAAAAACAAATTCAAACCTAGTTCTAAAGTAATCCAGTCAAGTTCAGTTGAAATCCACATTAGTAAAAGAGTCTAATTATTGAGCGTTGTCATTACAAAACCAGACAAATTAGCAAATGGAACAATAATTACATACACAGGATTATTAGCCTTTGCCCTTTAACGTGTTCTGACACATAAATCAGGTTAACCACAGCAATGTGGAAATAAAATAGTCTTGTGTCAGAAAGCTTGTTCACAAGAAAAGAAGCTACAGATGCATTTGGCATTTGCTAAAGAAATCCCTAAAAGTGAAAGGCTTAGCTACAACAGCTTCCATTAATAATCTCATGCCAGCACTAAACCTCAACCAGAGACTTTTTGGTTGCTATGGGTACAACCAGCTCAAATAAAGCGACTCGGAAAATTGGAATATTACATACGACCAATAAAGAAACTCGATATTAATACCCGATACCAGCATCGAGTATTCGTAGCCAACACTCCAAACAGATTCCACAGTTCTGCTGAATTTTCCTCCTGTGCTGTGCAGCTGTGCAACTCAAAGACTAAACTAAATACATTTATTTTCAGAAGTTATTGTGTGGTATCAGTACTTGGTACTGAAACAGAAGCACTTGTCAAAATTCAAAAGATTGGCATTTCTGCAGTAATTTTTGTTATGCTTAAAATTTTCTATATATTACAAGTTTAATTAATTAAACTACTAAAATAAAAAACTTTTTGATAGCCTTCTAGTTTTTTTTTTTAGGTGAAGCGGGAGGTGGATTCTTAAAGTCGTTGTTACACAGAATTTGAAAACAGCACCACCTAGCGGTGAAAAAGTGCAACACATCATGGGGCTCTAAAAGCTAAAAAAAATTGGTTGAGTTGTACAGCTTTCATGAACACACAACACTGAAAAAATTTACAATATTTTTTAATAATTAGAAAATAATTTTGTGCCACTATACATACCTGAATATAAGGTTTATACCAAAAAGTGTAAACATGACAACGCTGTAGCCAAATATTCCTGTGGCATAGCTGATCTTGTACAGGAGAAGGAACCACTTGTACACCAACCTACAAATGCAATCAGACAGTAAATGCGTTTGACTTGAGACCGTTTTATAAATATTGCAGCAAACATTTGTCATCTCTCCTTTTATGTGGATATTTGCCTATGTCTGAAGTTTTTATGCACATCTAAAAATGAGATTCACCTCGGTGTGGTGCAGGCCAGTGGCTTGCGAGTGGCACGGAAGGAGATGTACGCTGTGATGACGGAGAAGATGAACCACGTGGACAGAAACCTCCACCAGTGGAGTTTGGTAGTGAAGTAGAGCGGAACTACCCACATCTGAAACAGTGTCACCAGCTACGAGACAGGAAATGTGCAGAACCAATAGTGAATTTGAGCAAAAGAAAAAAACTAAGCGGTCAATGTCATCAGAGATGAAGAAAACTGAAAATCCATTTGAACTGAATTACAAACAAGAATGGAAATATCAGTTTTTATTTCTCTGTATTAGCAAACGACATTGCAGCAATGTGCTGCCGAAGATATAATCTAAATGTAAAGATGAATGTTCCCCAACACTGGAGATTTCACAAAAATACTTTTCACGCCGATGCAGACACACATACCTCTTGTCCCACTTGAACAGATTTTGAGACTCAGTATGCAAACCTTTACATGATGATATTTCCAAATTCACACTCAGAGCTTGTGTCTTTTGTGCCTTACGTTGTACGACTTTGGGTGTCTCTGTTTCCACTGCACGAGTACCAGCTGGGCGACGACCAGGGTGACGATGAGGATCAGCACCATTTCTGCGTGCATGGCCTCATGACCTTTGTGTTTGGCATGCATTTTTGCGTGCTCCACTCTGTTGATAGAGACGTAAACAAGCAATGTTGGTTAACAAGCAACCGCATGATCGGAAGATTTACACCAAAACAGGATATGTGCTCATGCTGGCACATGTGCTGATGGAAATACTGTAGAAGGTGTCATCTTTAAAAACAAGAGTGAAATGTATTTTAGTATTTTGACCTTGGTAAGACTAGATTATGTTTCAGATAAATGCATTGAAGAGATAGAAACAGACAGTGATTTATTACTGATGTATTAAGCGAAACCTTGTGCAATATCAGCTGAAAACCTACTGACGTGCAACAATTAACCGTACAGACAAGTCTGAGTGTGACGCATACACTGACCTCCATTTCTCTTCTGGTGAAAGCTTGGACACATCAAACTGTAAAAAGGCAGGGGAAAGGGCAGAAAGTTAAAAAAAAAAAAAAAAGAGAATAAAATTGCAAAGCAGTAGTTTGTAAATAACTGTTAATTTTGTAATTCCTTCATTCTGTGTAAGATCCCAAAACTGCAACACATTTTTTTGGTCATTTGTGTTGTATTGCTAAAACCAAAACTTGGACTCAATCATAATTTTCTATTTTAAAAAGCCTAATCTCTGTATCACTTGATGTTAGTTTTATTTTATTTGCAGAGGTGAGACAACTGACAACTAGTTCTCGGTTAAAACTGAACCTGTATTTTTAAAAAACCTTTTCTGGTCGCGTTTATCACCATGCAACAATCAATTTCATTTTAATCATTGATTCTGGTGGGTATATTAATTATTAATTTTTCTTTTGTCATTTAAAGACTCTTTGATGCTCAAATGGAAATTTTTTGTAACTTCTTACTTTTCTGATCAATTCAAAAAGCTAATTTCCATCGAGATACACGTAGGACGCTTTATGGAATAAAAATACCAAAACAAAGTAAATAAAAAGCATTGGTCGAGTAAAAGCCAAAATGGTGCAGCTCTGATGAAAGAATGCTTTCATTCTGGAATAACATTGTTCACTGTACTTAACAGCTGCTGTCCGTCCCAAGTTGTTGAGCTTGTTTAGGAACCTGAAATTCATTTAGAGACTGGTAGGAATCACTGACAGATGCCTTCTTATAATTACCTGGAACAACAGAGAAATATTATATTATATTATATTGCCATCCTAAACAGGAGCCCAAGTGAAGGTTCAGATGTACGATCTCAAAAAATTCAGAATATAGCGTAAAAGTTCAATATTTCTTGCCAGTCATCTCAGAAAGTGAAACGTAATTTTATAGAAATTTATTACACATGGAGTAAAATATTTCAAGCTTTATTTTTAATTTTTATGAACAGTTTTAATGTTTATGGTCTACAGGTAAAAACTCAAAATTCAATGTCTTAAGAAATTAGAATGTCACATTAGACCAATCAAAAACTGATATTTTAAGCACAGATGCCGACCTCCTGAAAAGTACGTACATTTCTATGCACTCAATACTTGGTTGGATGCAGTAATTCTTACATGAATTACTGCATTAATGCAGTGAATAGAGGCAATTACCCTGTAGCACAGCATGTGAGTGAGATGTACTACTAATATGTAATAATTTGTATTAATTTCAATCTTGGATCCTATTTCTTATTATACTGCTATGTCATTGTCCTCAATGTGATGAAGGATAACCAGGCCAAAGGTTATAAAATGATCCACATCTGAATTCATATACAATCTAGTCATATACACAAAGTTGAAACAATAACACAACCTAACACACAGTCTCATCACTGTACCTTTCAAAAAATTTAATTTAAACACTGAAGTATCACAGGAAGTGCTAAAGTTACTCCCAGTGAAATTACTCGACCTTTGAGCTCCACCAGCCACATCATCTTAAACTAAAGATTGCTTTAAAATGTCACTCACAGCTCAGGAAAAATTACAAAGGAGGAGACAATTTATAATCGAGAGAGAAAGGGAAGAACACAAGTAGCTTTGATTGAGTAAGAGCAGGTGATGCTTATGGTCTTAGCAAGGCTGTAATTTTATTTCTGTTTGTTTACATTTGCCGTCCAGGCTCCACAAGTTTAGCTGTTAGTTCACTTGACAACATTCTTCCTCCCAGACTCTTTGCCTGGTCATGGTTGTTGAGTTAATCGTGGTAGTTAGTAGTTAGCTAAATCTGGGAGCAGGAGCTAACTCGGAAGCTAGCTCCTTCCCAGACTAACCTAAGGCTTCCTGTTTATTCTCATTAGTCTAACCTGGTTCGGTTCATTATGGTGCTCCAACCCGTGGTCGTGCTCCACACCGTCAACCTCCACCTCAAACACGCCAGCCATCTTCCGAGCTTCTTTAACGTTCCGGGGCCATTAGCATTAGCGGAGCAGCTTAGGAGCGTCACTTCCTGTTTCAAATACCTTCAAAATAAAGTTCCAAATTAAATGTAGGTCAATTTGTAAAGTCCAATGTTATCATGTGCGTAGCTTCTAAAATTGTAAAATATTCTGCTTGCTTAACTCTTGAAGCATAATAATATTCTCTCTTGCAAAGCTGTTTTATTTCATGCAGAAAAAAATGTTCACGACTCTATCAACAGTACAGCAAACTGTGTGGATTTGTTGCACCCATTGCATAAAACTTTCTATTTCTTGTGGTTTTATTTTCAAACAGAAATATCCATTGTGAATTGATTTTTCTTATTAATAACAGCTTAGGCTTCTCATTCTTGCACAGTCGGAGTAAATATTAATTATTGTTAGCTTTATGCACTTTTTCTCTTAAAATGAACTGTAAAAGTGAAGAGGACATGCTTTAAAACAAATATTATAGAACCAGAATTAAAAATTGCCTGAATTTTTCATATGAAAATTAAACAGTTCAAAATGATCTCGATATCAGTGGCATATTTACTAAATGTTAGATTTGACTGTCAAAGAAAACGCAACATGGTTATATGACTTTATTATTTATTTAGGTGTCAATTAAAAAACTAAAAAATGATCAAGCATTTATACAAAAATGGAAGGGCTTTTCATAAACCCGAACAGATCGTTGTTGGGGTTATTATCACCAAACTGCAGAGACAACCATAGCCATATAATGTTTTTATTCCTACAGTCTGCTATAAAAATATCATAAATATGACATCCCGCCGGAGCAGAGTTGCTCTCTGCTGGAAGAGAGGAAGCGAACATTGAAAGATGCTTGGATGACATGAAGAGATCCTTGAGCCGCTGGTTAACTAGAGATCTGACTATTTTTTGGACGAACTCTTCTATCCAGAGCGGAAGGAGTGTCCAAATTAATTTCTCCTTGTCATTCTGCTTTTATCTCCAACAAAAACGTTAGAAGAGCTAATGTTATTTTACCTATGTTATAATGTTCTTTGTGCCTCAACGAGTCTTTGTATACAGAGTTTCTCTATGGTTGTGATTGGTTCAGAATCTCCAATCGCTGATTGGCTGATCCGGAGCGACAGCCTGTCAGCAGCATTCTACATGTTCGCGCGCTCAGTTTGAGATTCAATGTTGCAGAGGATAATAAGCTGTAACAATCTTTTCATAGTTTTATTCTCTTTCTGCCTCCTACCGGGAAGAAAGCACTGAAACCTCCACTTTAGGAATAAACAGCTGATCTTCCGTCAACATGCACGTGATTAAACGAGGTATTGTCATCAGGTTTTTGTCTTTTTCTCCTTGTCAGAAAAACACAAAGTTATTGTTTTACATACCTCGTCCAACCTCTGAAAGGCAGTGTGCGTGTCTGCACGGTGAAGGGTGTTTTATTTTACAGTATATCATATCGCAGACGCTGTGCCGTGTTTTAGTTTCTTTTTGTGCAGTTTCAGTTTCCGCCAAAACAGAACAAAGAGTCCAGTTAAGACACGACAGAGTTGAGGATTTATATGTATATTCTAAGATTTCCCCTTTTAAAAAAAGGAATATACTGTATATAGCCTATATATTATATTTTTTTCTGCATTCAAAATATGTTTTTCGCTTAAACAAACGAATCTGAATCGAAACCCAAAGAACAAATATACCTTATTTAGTTGTTTATTTTGTGTATTCACTTTGATTTTTATGCAGAATCGAGTCACAAACTTACACTGTATGAATGTCACAATAAGGCGCGCTCCTGTCGTCTTGGCGCTGGAAAACAAACTGTTGACTTTGAGCTTCCTGGTTATCCGGATCAGGATGTTATTTGTTGTTTTGATGTTTGAGACAACAAATTCAACTCCGCTTGACATTTAATATCATTAAACTTCTCTAGTGATTTATTTCAGAACCTGGGTTAATAAATATAAAAAATAAAAAAAAAACTCTCTTTTGTGTTTTTCCTCTTAGATGGGCGCCAGGAGGAAGTTAGTTTTGATAAAATCACGTCCCGCATTCAGAAACTCTGCTTTGGGCTCAACAGCGACTTTGTGGACCCTGTAAGCGCAAAACAACAGAAACAATAATCACACAGGAATGCACACCTCGTTCTGGCATAACCTCTCTCTATTCACGCAGACCCAGATTACTATGAAGGTGATCCAGGGTCTGTACAGTGGGGTCACCACTGTGGAGCTGGACACTCTGGCTGCAGAGACTGCTGCCACTCTCACCACCAAACATCCCGACTATGCAATCCTGGCTGCTCGGATCGCTGTGTCCAACCTGCACCGAGAGACCAAGAAAGTTTTCAGTGGTATGTTTGCTGCTGGTTGTTTCATAATAAGAGCAAGCGGCTCTGAAAAGTATTAACACCCCCGAAAGATTTGCACATTTTGTCAAATTACACCCACAAATTTCCATGCATTCTGCTCAGATTTAATATTTAATACAAAAATAATGGAAAAGAGGAAAGAAGAGAGACTTATTTAACATAATTACATGCAGCTTCATAATGACATCCATTGCTTCCTGTAAGACATTACTTACCTCTGTCACGACTCAATGTTGGAATCAACATCCTGTCTGCTTCTCACACAGACGTGATGGAAGACCTGTACAACTATGTCAACCCCTTAAACAAACGTCACTCCCCTATGATCTCCAAGGAGACACTGGACATTGTCCTTGAAAACAAGGACGTAAGTAAACATGAGGGAAATAACATTTGCTTGTGCTTTTAGATTTCAAACTGAGCTAATTATGTTTCGCCGGTGTCGTGGCAATCTCGACTCTTGCAGCTCCTCAACTCAGCCATCATTTACGACAGAGACTTTTCTTACAACTTCTTTGGTTTTAAGGTAAGACTTTGTTTTTGGTGTCAAATTTTAACAATTAGCAAGCACATTGACAGATTTTATTTGTTTTTTTATAGACTCTTGAGCGATCATATTTGCTGAAGATCAACGGCAAAAGTATACTTCCTTATTTGTTCAGAATTTACTTCCATGACTGCAAATGTCCCCATCAAATTATTTATCATTTTATGGCCCTGAATTATTGTTCACCACTCTCCATAGTTGCTGAGAGACCCCAGCACATGCTGATGAGAGTCGCAGTCGGGATTCATAAAGGAGACATTGATGCAGCTGTTGAAACGTACAACCTGCTTTCAGAGAAGTGGTTCACTCACGCCTCTCCTACCCTGTTCAACGCTGGAACCACCAGGCCTCAGCTGTCCAGGTAAATAAGGTGAACGCTGCACATTTCCTGTGAGAAGTTTAAATTCTCCCGTCATGGGAATGAATGACTCAACTTAATGATGCCTATGAACCATTTCTCGGACAGTTGATCAAGAATTGACTTTAATGAATTGGGTGGAGAAGTTTTAATCGACTGAGAGATCAGATAAGTTTATTGATGACTTAAAAAGTCGATAGTTTACTAAGGGATGTTACGCAAACAATAATGGTGCGTATGTTGGCATAATTATAGACCAATAAGAAAAAAAAAGTCAAATGATTTAAAACTTGTTTGCTCAGCGCCCATTTTTGAAATTCATTGAAGCTATTTTTTGTCTCATCAGTCCTTTATGGAAAGGAAAAACTCAACTGCAACATTAAAAGTCTAAAATTTAAATAACTTTCAGGACTATTCCTGACGAGTGTATTTGTACTCCGAGAAAGCATAGCCTAAACTTCGAAGTTCATCTTTTTCGCAATTCAACCTCTTGGATGACTTTTGCAGTTGTTTCCTGCTAGCCATGAGTGAGGACAGCATCAGCGGCATTTACGACACACTGAAGCAGTGCGCGTTCATTTCCAAATCAGCAGGGGGCATCGGCCTGGCGGTCAGCTGTATCAGAGCGACAGGCAGCTTCATTGCTGGTGTAAGCCACATAAATGCAGGCAAGACTAAAATCAAACTTGTTTATTTGTTCTTTTGAACAACCAGATGTAATGTATATGTTATGATTTTCAGACCAGTGGCACTTCTAAAGGGCTGGTTCCCATGCTGAGAGTGTACAACAACACAGCACGTTATGTGGACCAGGGCGGCAACAAGGTGAGAATTTGTGCCAAAGACGCTGAAGGAGTCTAACAATGACACATAAAAAGGTAATTGAAGGGCTTCCTAAACCCTTGGTCACATGGGCCATTGTGTTTATAGAGACCAGGGGCCTTCTCTGTGTACCTGGAGCCGTGGCATGCTGATGTGTTCGAGTTTTTGGAGCTGAAGAAGAACACGGGTAAAGAAGAGCAGAGAGCCAGAGACCTGTTCTTTGCCTTGTGGATTCCAGACCTCTTTATGAAGCGAGTGGAAAGCAATCAGGTGAATCCCGAGAGAAATTTTCTGTCAAGTAGATCTGGGGTGGATTTATCTCAAACCTCGTGTCCATTCTTCTGTCCCCGCAGGACTGGTCTCTGATGTGTCCAAGCGAATGTCCTGGGTTGGATGAGTGCTGGGGAGAGGAGTTTGAGGAGCTCTACACTCGGTAAACACGACACGGCAAACGGGGTTGTTTTTTTTCCACCAAGTGGTGTGTTTTTCAAGGCTAACGCCTCCTTGCTGATCACATCCATTTCCAGTTACGAGAAGGAGGGCAGGGTAAAGCGTGTGGTGAAGGCTCAGCAGCTCTGGTACGCCATCATCGAGTCGCAGACAGAGACGGGTACGCCGTACATGCTCTACAAGGACGCCTGCAACAGGAAGACCAACCAGCAAAATCTGGGCACCATCAAGTCCAGCAATCTCTGCACAGAGATTGTTGAATACACAAGTAAAGATGAGGTGAATATGCTGACCCCTACAGGCTGAGATTGTTCCTACACGTCACCATGACTGGCCTTCTGCAGTGTGGTGATGATGGGTAATTTCAATCAGCTCTGCTCTGTCTCTAACTCAGGTTGCAGTGTGTAACCTGGCTTCCATCGCCCTCAACATGTATGTGACCCCAGAAAGGAGCTTTGACTTTAACAAGCTTGCATCTGTAACCAAAGTGATCGTCAGGAACCTAAACCAGATCATCGATATCAACTACTACCCAGTGCCTGAGGTATGACTCCAGCGCTAATGTCTCCAGGGAAGCTGACCTCCCTGTAGCTGCAGTTCCAGTCAGATGTTTATGTAATCAAATATTATGATGATTAAGAGGTTAATCAAGTCAGAAAGTTGCATATTCTGCAGATATTGAATTTGAACCCTGAAGCTTATTTTACAAAAAAATTAAGAAATGCATTAAAAAAAAAAAATTAAGTCCCTTTTTAAATAAAAAAATCTAACATTTTATAGTCTAGAATATGCATTCCTTTAGTGCATGCATAATTTGTAGAAAAGGATTTATCTGCAGATAAAAATAGTTAATGCTCAACTTAAAATCTATAAAGTTAAGGGATAATATGTAGATTTTTTTAGTTAATTATTGAATAGCAGAAGGTGCTTAAGTTTTTTGTTTGTTTTTTTTAAATTGAATTTGAACTTGGCGAAGCTAAAACTCCTACTAAAGGAGTCCTGGATAGACCGTATTTACACACAGAGGGGTTTTTTTATTTTAAATTCAAAATCCGTAAATTTATTTGTCCAATTAATGCTCTGATTATGTTGTTCTTTCTGCAATTGGCTTCTTTTTTAGTTTGTATGCTTTAACAATGAATCATTGAGTAAATGAGCAGAAACAATTATTTTAATAACAAACTCATCAGCAATAAAAGAATGCAAACAACTGCTTGAAGCAGCAAGTTTTTCTTTTAAATACCACTGCCTGCTTCCTGCATTACAGGCTGAAAAGTCCAACAAGCGTCACAGGCCTATTGGAATCGGTGTGCAGGGTCTGGCCGACGCCTTTATCCTCATGCGCTACCCGTTTGAAAGCCCAGAGGCCCAGTTACTCAACATTCACATCTTTGAAACCATCTACTACGCCGCCCTGGAGGCCAGTTGTGAGCTGGCAGCAGAATTCGGCCCGTATGAAACCTACGCAGGCTCTCCTGTCAGCAAGGGAGTAAGTAGTCTTCACACATCCATTTGGAGAAACAGCTCTCGAATCTGCAGATTAGAGTTTAAATTATGTTCATTGTTTTTTTTTTAGATCCTTCAGTATGACATGTGGGAAAAAATCCCAACAGACCTGTGGGACTGGAAGGCCCTGAAGGAGAAAATTGCCAAGTAAGTCTACGTGAAACCTTCACATCCTCTTGTTTTAAACATCTGTTTTCCTGTAGCAGATCCTTTATTAACCCTGCATGTTAAATTGTTTGTCCTTAGGCACGGTGTGAGGAACAGTCTGCTTTTGGCCCCAATGCCCACAGCTTCCACTGCTCAGATCTTGGGCAACAACGAGTCCATTGAGGCGTACACAAGCAACATCTACACTCGCAGGGTGCTCTCAGGAGAGTTCCAGGTCAGCGCAGAATGCATTTGCTGCTTCAAATCTCTAAAAAAAAAATAAAAAAACCAACAAAGAAACAAACATCAGGACTTAGTTTAGTCATGATCCAAATCTTGTTCATATAGTTGTGATTTGCAGACTGTGTACTGGTCCAGTATAATACTAATCAGTGTGTTGGACTTGTTCTTCAAGAATCGGTGTTTTAAAATCTGTTCCATGTAGATAAATAGTCTACACTGTATTAAATGATTCACATAAATACACTTAAAAATAAATGGGATGTATCCTATTTAATTTATTTGCGTTCAGTGATGCTCTGGATTCTGCAGAATCCGGTTTTCTTAGCAGTGACAAATATTTTGTCCAAACAGAAGTTTCTTAAAAGCCAAAGATCTGCATCTGATCCAGCTACAGTCAAAGAAACTTAAACCTTGTTCCTGTTGACTGGTGCCACTGCTAGGCTAGTGCTAACATGTTTATTAGCTGCTCTTGATGGTCTGCCATGTGGTTACATGTAGAGACAAAACCTACCTAAAAAATGTTATTCCCCGGCTTTATAAACAGATATTTGCTTTAAATGTTATAAAATTTAATTATCAGTGTTTCAACTGCTTTCTGTGCAACTGTATAAAAAGTTGTCTGGGTTTTATAGAGGCAGGGCCATCTCTCTTTTGTTGTAATTTGACAAAACAATGCGTTTGCAAGTTTTTATTGATTGTAAAAATTGTAGACGCATGACTCACTGCATCTTGTAATGAATAAAATCATAGATTAAGCCTACATCCGGAGTTAAATGTAGTCCTGGAAAAAATTTGCTGGGACAGAAAACGAGACTGATATTCAAGACATCCATAAAGGAAGAAAAGATTGCCTTTAAGATCTTTTAAATTTGTGGTATAGATTGTGAATCCCCACCTGCTGAAGGACCTCACTGAACGAGGGCTGTGGAACGAGGATATGAAGAACCAGCTGATTGCTCAGAACGGCTCCATCCAGGTAAAACAAAATGAAAAAAATCTGCAAGAAAATGAGTTTTATTCTTCAAGAAACAGATTTTATAACATGCTCTCACTTCTTGCTTAGGACATCAAAGAGATCCCAGATGATCTGAAGCAGCTCTATAAAACAGTTTGGGAAATCTCCCAGAAAACCGTCCTCAAGATGGCAGCAGATCGTGGCACCTACATCGATCAGAGTCAGTCTCTGAATATCCACATCGCTGAGCCAAACTACGGCAAACTCACCAGCATGCACTTTTATGGATGGAAGTTGGTACGTCTGGACCCAAAGGACAAATATACGACCTCAGAGTGTCAGCAGGAAGTCCTAATAATCCCCGTCCTTTCTTGCCTGCAGGGCCTGAAAACCGGCATGTACTACCTCAGAACGAAGCCCGCTGCCAACCCCATTCAGTTCACCCTGAACAAGGAGAAACTGAAGGAGAGCCAGTCAGCAAAGAGCCTGGAGGAGGAATCCAGAGAGCACAACACAGCAGTCATGGTCTGCTCCTTAGCCAACAAAGACGAATGTCTGATGTGCGGCTCCTAAGACGAGGAGCGAGTCTCTGCAGCTTCATCGCATGAATTTCTGGCTCTTTGTTTTAAACGAAATCAGCCATCTGGCATTAAATGTAAATCCTAATGGAGATACATAAAAGAATTCCAAGCTCAGTTTTATACCGACCTGCTGCAGTAAAAAACTGCAGTTTTCTACTGCAGCAGGTCAGCCAAAAAAGTTTTTTTCTTCTATTTATTAAAATATGAATAATTTTTCTATTTGCACTGAAATAAAAAATAAATAAATAAAAAGGAATGGGTGATGTGTATTGTTCTCTACTGTAAACATATTTTCTCCCATCTTTGTTCAGATTGTTTAGCAGCTGCTCTACACCAGGATGCCTCCTGATCCAGTAATTATAAAAACACAAAGCCCTTTTAAAACCATTTTGAGTTGGTTTGAACTGACTCAAAGGCTGACGAGAAACAAATCGAAAGGAAGCAGAATATGTCTCATCAAACAAAAATAAGGTAATATGGCAAGCGTCTTTCCAGTGAAGAAGAACGTAATGTGCTTTGGGACAAATGATGCAGCAGGTGAGAGATTAATGACTTGGTGTGCTGGTTCATGCCCCAGAGGGGAAAACGGTGCTAAACAAGCAGGGACCTGCATCTTTCACACTGTTGCATGAACTACAGAAAAGACGCTTAATGAAAATAAAGTGCAGGAACATATCTGTGAACCCGGTTATCAAACAAGTTACAGCCCAGTTAACGGAAACAAATTATATTCACCAGTAGAGAATCTTTAATGGAACGGTCTTGCCAACAAAACAAACAACAAAAACATCATGTCATCTTACAGTTGAAATGGTGACAACTTTTATTGGCTTGACTGGTACATTTCAATCTTTAAGCAGCACTAATCTGCTGTTACTGTTAGTTCAGCAGGTAAACAGACTTCACAAGAGAAAAGCTACATGTAGTAACGTTTAACAAGGTTGTTGGTTAAAACAAAAAACTAATTCAGTGTGAAAATGATTTCAACAATTTGTTCTAAAAACCAAAAATGTAACGATTTAGTTGGATTTTTCTTCAGTTTTGTGGGTTAGAATTGAATCCTGACTTCAACATTTTCAAGAAATTTGCCGAGTTCAATATCCGTCATTAGTTCAACTGAGACTAATTACTAATATCAGTACAAGTAGGCAATGTGTGTTTGCAGCCTGTGCATGCAAACACTATACAGGAGGCTCCAGACACCTGGACAAAAACATTGCTCTCTCCTTTTCCTCAAGCCGCTGATAATAAGTGTTAATCTGCGTCTTGCTGTCCATACACTGCTGGACAGATTTCTCTGCCACAGCAACAATTCATACAGCCTGGCTTCTTCAATCATACACTGCAACATGTCACTATTAAAGCTACAGTTTGTATCCTTTACAAAAATATGTTTTTGTCCATATTTGTTAAAAGTCTCACCATGTTGGGAAACTATATCATGAGACAGATAATCTGAAAAAAGATCAAACTCCTTCACTTCCTCCCTGAGCTACTATTGCCATCTGAAGAAATGCTAAAGGGGAAAAACAGCCAATCAGAGCCAGGAGGAAGGTCTTATTGCTATCAATCATCCCTGTGTACGCGGTGATAAATGTGCTAATGGCGGAGAAACAACTTACAGTTCAGACGTCATCGGCAGACGAGCCTTAGCGTCTCAAATGCTTATAAGTAGTCATAATAAAAAGAAACTACTCCTTATATTAGTTTTAGGGTTTTAAAGTGTTAATGATTTGGTATTTACCAGTAATATAAATCTAACCTCAAAATTAGAGATTTATCAAATCATGCACTGACACTAAAAATGTGTTGAATGTTGAACAGATTTGACTTCCTTTAATGCCCAGAGCAGGTTTCTTTCCTCAGCGGCTGAGATGCTATTGGAAAGTAGTGGGGAGATTATGAAACGCTAACACAAGAAGAGACATTTAAAAAATAATGTTCAGTCAATATTGCGATTGCAGTTTTCAGCAATAGTATTGTAAATAACAGAAACTCTGCCCAGAATATAAAATGTTAGTGTTAAATAGGATATTCGTTTGCTTTCTGTGTGAACCTGTCCTCCTTTGGGTCAAATCCTTGCTTAGCTGCACTTCAGGTTACTTTGTTTTTTACACATTAGTCCTTACAGACGTAGGTTATTTGCAGTCTTACAGCTGAAAATATCTGTATGTACAGTGATATTCATCTACTGAGCCTTTTTTTCTTTTTAAACTTCTCAAATTTTCCGGTTATCAGAGACCCATCATGGTTTTACTGGTGTGCCGTCAAGCGATCCTTCCCCTTCCTGTGAACCAAAGCCGGTGTCGTTGGAGCTGCTGCTCCCTGTTGGAGACTGAATCACTTTCTTATTTCCGGTTTTCTCGTCCCCGTTGGTTACATGAGATCTTTCCACAACATTACCCCCATGCTTCTTTCCCTTCATCCATCCTGCCTCGTCATTCAGCTCCATGTTATTGAACTTGTTTATCATTTTCTTCGCATCTGTTGCTTCAAAATTAGTTTTGCTGCTCTCTATGCATTCAGGTCTGATCTCTGTGAGATTTTCTGTCACCTTGGGGTCAATCTCTCCTTCCCTTTTATCCTCCTTGGCCTGCACGCTCTCAACTTCCACCTTTTCTTCTACTCTAATGAAACCCATCCCTTCGGAGAAGTCCTCTGTTACTCCATCATCATCTTTGCTTACTTCTACAAGCTCTGTATTTTCAGTTTCTTTCCAATCCCCAAGCTCTGTTTTCGCTCGTCCCTCTTCCATTTTCACCACCTCGAGGTCTGCCGACTTATCCAATCCTCCTCCTTCACTTTCATCCACCTGATCCAATTGCGCATCTGCGTCCTGCCGCGCCTCCGAATCGGCCTTCCTTTCATTGGCATTGGCCTCTTCCTCTTTCTGGTGAACTGTCACTTTAAGCGATGTGCTTTTGTCATCTTGCATGCTGTTAAAACCTCTGAAGTTATTCTTGGCACCGATGATGTATTTCCCCAGCACAGAGGAACCGTCCTTGGTCAGTGCGTCGTTCGCAGCGTGTCCATCAGTCATCAGAAGCTGCTGGATCCCTTTCATTTCAAGATGCATCCTGGAGACCGCCTTGTTCAGCTCTGTGATTCGGTTACCGATGTCTTAGGGGAGAAAACACAAATCACATCACAGTAATTAGGTTTGCTAGCGGCAATTAAATTTAGTTGGAAACTCTCCTTTAATAGGAAAGGCTAACACTATGGATATTTGATTACGCAGGCTTCACACTGTAATCATCACAAATTACAGTTTCTGTTGATCAGCGTGATTTAATTTCAAGGTTCCAACACATCTTTAATTTGCAAATTTGATGCTTTTCCAGTGTCAAACCTCTAGATTTGTTTAGGGAGGTTTCAGAAAATAGAAAGTCCTGAAAGTTTGGGTTGAAAACAACATTTAGCAGCTTAAATGGCAATCTAGCCTCATCTACAGGATCCACCAACCATGAAACATTTAATTTTGTTTTATTCAAAACCTAAAATAATGAGTAACAATGTGGCAAATCAAAGTTGCCAGTTCTTTGTCAGATCTACGATGTACAAATGCAATCTCTAAATACACTAAGAACATGTTTTTGTGAATATATAAATTTTAAAGATGGTCACAGCAATGTTACAAAACATTATTAGAGAAGTTGTTTACAGTCGAAAGAAGCTCCAGGCAGGAAGTCTCAACATTTTATGAGACATCATGTAGACAATTACAAACAACAGAAAAATCCAGTTACAAAACGGCGCAGAACTGGTCGATTTCTTGGAGCAAAACATCTCGGCGGATTCTGGGAATCCAAATTAATTTCTACACACAAGATAAAGCAGAAAACTGATGTGATCTTTGGACTCTCATGAGTCACCACATTAGAACAGAACATTTTCTTGAGTTAAAATCCCAGCACAGACTCAGAATGACCTCCTTGTTAAAGGACACGGTTTTCAGAGCATCCACGAATGCATGTTAAAGTTTTAACATTCGTCTTAAATAAGCTCATTGTTCTCAGGCCTACAAATGGGATGCACTGAACTGAGCTAAACGCAAAACTATTTGATGAGTTAAAATTGTAGAGATGTTTGCAGAAATCATGGACACCTCTTCCTCCAGGCTGAAGAGGATGGGAACAGTCTGCCTCGTTACAAACTATATTCATGGAACAATAATTTATAGTCTAAGCTCCTGGATGGAGAGGTGAAAGAGAAACTAATTTGATATCATAAATGAATTTACTAAAATCTACAGCTTAACTAACCTGAAAATAGTTCTAAACTGAAAAGACCAAACGGAAATAGGTTGAATAGTGTGACACATCAGTGTCATCGCTTATTGGAAAACAGAAACTGGAGTGAGCACTCTTAACTTTCTAATTTAAAAAAAAAAAGACATGAGGCATCTAATTATCCTGTCAGTCTATGCCAAATACTGCCGTCTGATTGGTCAACAGTGTTTTTACTTCTCCTACCACATGTGAAGCATTAGCTTAGTACAACTTCTTCATTCTAAACATGCTGAAACTAGAGCACCATGATAAAGCTGCTGAGATAAATGTGCTTTTCAGGACTAGATCAGATTGGATCTCCCAGAATCCTAACAGAATTACAAATGTTTGCTCTTTCAGTCTTAATTACTTCTACCACTCGCTGATATCTGCTGTTTTGTTGTCATCAGTTTCATTTTCTGTTTATTTTTCAAGTTTCTTTGATTATTTTAAATCAAAGTGCTTGCTTTTTCATTAACTAGGGACCATACCAGAGATTTATGTCTGAAAAATATCGCCCCTTTCATTTGCGTCGCTAAGACATTACACAGTCCTCTCCACTTAAACCAATTAGAAGATGCAACTTGCAGAAAGTGTGACTTTACTTTTCATACTGTAAAACACCGGTATTATTCTATGTCTCACAGACCATATCACAGCAACTTAACTGTGTTTATATAAAGAGTTTGTTACCTTTCCTCTTGGTCTCCTCGAACTCCCTGCGAGCTGACTCGATGTAGCGCTGCACCAAAGCTCTGATCACCTGCTGTCGGTAAGGCAGGTTGTCCTCCGTTCCTTTGTCGTTAGACTTTCAAAGAAAACATTTAGTCTAATGCGTTAAAGCAATGCAGAAAGTGATTAGCAAAGAGCACTGAGCACATTCTTACCATAGAGGCTATAGGAGGGTATTTTTGCTCCGAGTTAAAGTTGCAGCAACAGCAGAGACGTCTAAAAAATCCCCTTGAACACAATTTCAGAAAGTTACAAAGTACAGCCATAAAAGCAAAACAAAACATGTAAAGTGTTGTGGAAGAGTTGAGCTTACCTCAGGATGTAAAACACAGCTTTGGGAGAAGGGATGATATTGAAAGGCACAGGCATGGTGAGGCCCTCTCTGAAGTAGCTCAGGTAAAGTTTAGACCGGGCAAATTTCCACTCCACATCTGCATCGTCCTGAAATCACACAGAGGAGCTCAGATCCCGTCTTTCATCTTCCACGAAGCGCAGCCACAGAAGACCTGTTGCTCCGTACCTCAATCTTCTGGAAGGAGTTCGTAATCATGGCGATCAGCATGTTGAGCAGGACAATGACGATAACGAGGGTGAAGATGCCGTACAGGATCCGTCCTACAAACTCCGCTAAAACAAACTGCGGCATGTCCACGTAGTCCTGGTTGGCCACACCAAACATGGTCCAGAATAAGAAGTTGAAGGTCTCATTAAACCTGCGGTAAAGTTGTGAAGCATCATCAAAATGAGACTAATTTTATGAAAAAAAAAAAAAAAAGGCTTTGGAAATGTTTGCAAGAAAACTGCAGCAAATGCAATGCATGCATTCAAACTCAGGCTCATGCTACTGAGTTCATATCATCACTACTTCTATAATCCTGTAGTTCAGGTTTTTATAAACTTGATCTGCCCACGTTCTCACCTGCCAAGATGTGGAGAGATGACATAAGGAACGTAGACGTTGTTGATGCCACAGAGGAAGGCCGTCCCGATGATCATCAGTATAAACATGAATCTGTGAAAGAGAGAAACCCGTTGATGTGATTCGAGTTCCTCTCTAAGCTGTGTGAATATCCAGATGAAGCGATGCCGTCACCTCATCATGTCGTCAATCATCTTCCCGATGGAGATCTGCAGCGTTCCCAGGGACTCGTGGGCTGGCAGGATGTAGGCTAAGCGGGTGAAGCTCAACATGCTGGTTACTGCAAACAGCACCTCGGAGATGAGCTGAGGGTCCTCCTGGCGCCAGTTGTCACGACCTTAGACATAAACACAAAGAGGTTTTACGGTGTCTTGTAAAAGTATTTTTATACCCCTAAAACTTTACGTCACAATTGAATTTCAGTGCTTCTTATTTATGTGATCCGTTGGCTTAGATGAAATGAGAGGACGATTATGCCGTCAACATTTTTCAAAACCAAATAAAATGCATTTGTATTTGGTTTTCTTTATTCTAAAACCTCTAATTAAAATCCAGTGGATGCATGACATTTCCTTTAGAAGTCACCAAATTATTAAATAAGAGACAATTTAAGCTAAATTTAATCAAAGTTGTTCTGTGAAAGCCAGTTATTACCTGACTAATCTGATGGAGCCTGGGCTGTGTTGAAGAGATACAATGAGAAAACATTCATCTACCTTTGCAAAACTGATAAGCCAAGAGACTTGCAGCAATAATTACACTAAAAGGTGGTTCTACACCTCAGTGACTCATGCAAGGCGAATATGAATACAGCTCACACTTTTTACATTCCGTGTGTACAATTATGTTATTTATTTTTAAATGTATTGAGGTTTGTTGTGACGTTCCAAAATGTGAAAAAGTTTCACAAATATTTTTCCCAAAGCACTGTAACTGAGTAACTTGCCACCAGTTTCTCACCAGTCTGAGTAAAGTAGATGCACTCGTCACTGTTGGTCTGGTCATGGCACAGGAAGTGGCCTTTGAGCATGATGAGCACACGTAAGGCAAAGGATGCCAAGTACATGCTCAACACTATCATGTCCAAGCAGTTCCACCAGTCCAGGAAGTAGCTCCGCAAGCCCTCAATCCAGACTTCCTTACATTCGTACCAGAAGAATCCTGCATGACAGATATTTAGCTCCGTTTACGTTCCAGTTAGACTGGAGGTGTCAGTTCATGAAATGTTAAAACTGACAGACTGGACCTACCAATCACCCACACCATGTGGAATGAGCTGTGCAGAATATTATGCTGACGGGATGCAAATTTGTCACGATAGATCTCCATCGTTATGGATTCTCCGAGTAATGCGATGAGAAACCATAAGTACGACGCAGAATGAAGCAGAAACTTGATCACAGGGACTCTAAGCATTTTCCCCGCCTGCAGAAAAACAAGAGGACAGTTGAGCATAAACCACATATAACATCTGTCACTTCCAGCCTTAAAACTCTGCAAGATTTGTAGCGACTTTTATCCAACCTTCGACTTTGGGGCTATCCAGTAGACGAGGCAAAGAAAAGGCATGGTTAGAAAGATCCCAACAGAGACGAGGAGCTTCCAGGCTGTCCTGCTGCCTCTCCACCCTGCCAGGTTTCCACACCAGATGGACGAAAGAACCTGCTGGCAGATCGGATGGGCCACAAACTAACAAACACACACAGAGAATAAGGTCATTAAGGTAAATGAGAGTTTTTTTCACCATGTCCCTATCTGCCCACCTGCTTCTGGTTGTACTTGACTGCAAGCCTCAGCCGTGACAGGTTGGGGATTCCCTCCTCAAAGGCCTCCTCTTCCAAAGCGTCCTGGCTCTCGTCTCCACAGCTGTTCAGGATTGTGGCGACTTCACTCTGGTTACGGCACATGCCCAGTAACTCGACAGCAAACTCCTGGCAGAGTTGCTCCAGGCCCAGGTACTGAGGCTGCAGGAGAAACAATAAGTTTTTCCAACTAAACGGAGACGAACAGTGATATGCAAGAAGTATTTTTGTTTTGCTTTTTTGACACAATTTGTTTAGCTCAAATAAAGAGAATAAAAGATAAAAATATTAATCTTGTAAGTTTTCAAACGATGGTTTTATATGAAATGGGGATCCTCAACCTTGATAAATTATGAATTAATCAAGCTGCGTTTGTTTCACAGGCCAAACCCAGACCTAATTACTTAAAGACAAGTTGAACCAAGAAACCACTTAAATACAACCTGTAGAAAAAACTAAAAGCCACAACATGATGTTCACATCTGAAGAAATGTAGGAACCAAACAGTCTGGATAGGGTTGTGAAACCATTTATAAGACTTTGGGACCAATAGTCAACCATCAGTTTGTGACCATAAGCTCTACGTGGGTTATGCAGCGGGGCCAAAGTCTCAAGTCCAATCCTGAATGGCTCCAAAATGAAGGTTTTAGGATGGTTTATTCAAAGTCCAGACTTAAACCCAATGAAGATTCTTTGGTGCAACTTTAAGATGCCAAAATCAAGTAGGACGAAATTTTGCCACAAAGGTCTTACAGATTGAGCTCCTGCAATCGTTGCTATTCCCATTTATTCTATGAAGAGCCATTAGGATTTGGATAGTTTTTTTTCTCCCAGTACACAAACTCCTCATTTGTAAAATGCTTTTTTATTGACTAGAATTATATTTGTCTGATGTGACGCATTAAAGTGCGAAAAAACAAAAAAAAACATAAAAGGAGGTAAATTTTAAGAGGGCACCTTAAATTCGGGCTCTTTTTGGGACAACTTGCGGAGCTCTCTGCTGAGACTGAAGGCGCTGAGCATGGCATCGCTGGAGGTGATGGACAGATAGGCACGGCTGGCGATGCCACGGTAGGTGTTGATGCGAGACAAGGAGAACTTCAGCAGGTCGTACTGCCGGCCGTTGCGACACTCCAGACAGGCGCAGGATATCTTATGAGGCCATGGGATGCCATGGCCTTTCTGAGAGAGCATAGTGACTATTTCATAAAGATCTTTCTGACAGGCAAGTGTCAGAGGTGTGACACCAGGGGCAAACTGTGAGTTGTCAATGGACCGGTCGAAGATGGCTTGAGAGAAGGATCGTACGTCCATCTTGTTGCCTTTCTCCTGGTCCAGGCGGTCCAACAGGCGTTTCACCACCTTGGGCTGGTTTGTGTCCACAGCCACCAGCAGAGCCTCGTGAATCTGCCGGAAGTCAAACTTCACTCCCTGCAGAAGGGCATCCATGGCATCCTCATTGCCCAGGCGGATGGAGAGGTTGAGAGCCTCCCTCCACTGGCGGTCCTCCGACTCATCCAGCTGGCGAATGATGCCGTCCCCAGTCCTCAGCAGTCCACACAACAGCTCTACTTTTCCCTCGTGAATGGCGTTGAGGAGCTCCGGAGGGAAGCGCATCTTCTTGTTCATGATCTCTCGCCATTGCTCCGGCTGTGGTACAATGCAAGCAAGTTACCATCTAGTCACAAATGAACGGTGAATTCAACAACTAATATTTCATGCAAGCCAAAATATAGTTTTCTGGTAAACCTTGATAAAGATAGAATAGCTTGACATGCTGCTTCTTAAAAAGGAAAACAAGACCGAAATTAAAGCATATTTGCAGCACAAAAAAAGCTTAAATCTACCTTTTTCTCCTTGCGATTGCCCATTTTGTAAAGCACATAAAGGAACTCACCGTGAGGTTTTCCATTCTTGATGACAAACCAATCCACTCTTTAACGTTGTGATCCTAAAGCGAAAGCCTGATCAGTCTTTGGAGACATGAAGCAGATACCCACCAACTATTTTGAGCTTCAGAGATGGAGGTGAAAGATACCAATAGACTGGTATGTTCACTTTCAATCAGCGAACTGAGCACTGTGGCGATCATGTGCTACCGCCTGACTAGATGGATTCATCATCTTCCATAAACTCAATAACAAAACTGAATGTCCCCGGGGACAGGGCCAATTAAAATGTAACCTGGTTAAAGTGTTTCATGCTTGGCTGGGCTGAAAGCAAACTGTTTCAAACAGGAATTATCCCCGGTCTCCCCATTAGTAACAGCGCCACAGGACAATTAAAGAGGCTGTCATTGTTGCTCCCCAGATGAGGAGCAGGAAGCACAAACCACCCTGGATAAACAAGCACCTCACAGTTAAAGATTCACTAATTAATTTGCCGGTTTTCTCAACATTCAGTCCACTATACAAAAGGTCAAACGGGATGAGAAAAAGATTACTGTTTTCTTACTATGCATATTTTATTGTGAATTCATTCCCATTTACTCTGATGTCCCTAAAAACAAATCTGGTGCAACTAATTGCCTTCAGAAGTTGCCCGTTTCAGTCAGCCTTTGTCTACTCTTCCACCTGTAAAAACATGGCTGTAAAGTCGCCAAATGTTTCGGAAAACAAAACTTAAACAAAACCAAGAGACCCTGGAGGCAAATGAAGGATGACATTGTGGAGAAAGATGAAGCAAGTTGAGGTTACTCAGTGTGCCAAGCTGTGCACAACTGATAAGAGCCCTCATTCACTTTACCACTCCAAAAATGGAAACAAGATGGAAACCACAGGTCAGGCCCACCTAAACTGGCAAGTTCAGAGAAGCAACCAGAAGAGACAAGTTAGCGCAGGAGAGGACAGATGGATACGCAACAATTTCAGTCTATATGTGAACAGAACAGGAAGAGAGCCGACCCAAAACACCTACAGCTTTAATCATGGCAGCAGTGGATTCTACCTTTTATTGACTCTGGTAGTTTAGTTATGAAATAAATTGCATCATTCATTAAACAAAATAACCTGAAATTTGTGTCTGTAATGCAATAGCACTTATTGATGCATTGATTGGTGTTTAAATAATAATCAGCTAAGAGTCAGTTTTCTCTCCACTCTTAATTTAAAGCGTTAATTTCAATCTAAATACAGTTACTAAAGGAGGAAATTGTTTATCGTTCAACTGATGAAACTAGTTTTTTTTCTAAAAGGGAAGTCTGACGAACTTCTGCCACATGCAAATATGACATCAAGTAACAGGAATTACAGATTACATGAGCTCCTAATCTAATCTATAAATTGAGAGTTTAAATGTAAAATAAGATGCAGAGTATAAAGCAGCTGAAGTGAAAATAAACAAAATTATTTTAAATTAATACTCTTAAAAGTCAAAACCGTACCCAGGTCTTCCAGGAAGAAGCTTTATCAAAAAAAAAAAAAAGAAATAAAGGTAAAATGTTTCAGTTTGAAGGAAAAAAGACTTTAAAATAAGGAATGTTGACAAAAGAGCAGAAAAAGCCTTTAAAAGTTTGAAAGATTTTGTATTTCAAGAAAAAAACACAAAACAGAAATCAAATCAAATCAGTTGAGCAACATTTCTTTTTCCAATAATCAGTTTAACCGTCTTGCAACCACAGAGGGAAAATCTGCTTTCAACAACTGAAAAACAGATGGAGTCAGAACTTGAGGCATGTTTTCTTACATTTGGTTTGGTGGAATCTACTAAATAGATTAGACTATAAACACATTTATCTTTACACGACTTCCTGCTCTATGTTCTTGCTACACATGATAAGTGATGAACTTCTCACATTTTCTGTATCTTTTACTTCTATTCCCAAAAATTACAAATGTAAAGACTAATACAAGTTTAAATCATATTGGAGATTTTTCCATTTGATCTGTATCGTTTTAAGAATGATAATTATAAAAAAAACAATCATTAGAAAATTTTACATTTCAGGTCACAAAGAAATATTTTGTGCCCTTTGTTCATCATGGCTGACTTCCTGTTGTGTATAATATGAATGAATGGATAAGCTACTCCTTCTGCAACCCGTGTAGTACATATGGATTTCACAAATCAAAAATCTGTGTTTTTAGAAAATCTGAACGTAGAAACTTGTTTGGTGCAAAACTTTACATTGAATTTTTTTTATTTCTGTGTTTGTGCCGCCCCTTGACAGAATACCACCCTGGTCAGTGATCCATATTGGCCATCCAAAAACCCCCGGCTGTGTCCAGTTTTCCCATGTTAGTATTTGATCGGCAAAAAGAAGCAAAGCCAAAACATTTACTCCTACTGTGGAGACAATAGCCATGATTTAACACTAGAGATGTTGAATCATAATTAAGGCTTTTGCTATATATAAAAAAAGCATCATGTTGTGTTGATATACTGAAGATCCATGAGGGGAAACAATGACTTCCTCAACGAGAAATAACTAATAACACTCCTAAAACCAAAAAAAATGTTCTTTGGAAATATCAAAGTCCAAAGAACAATAAAAATCCTGTAGTAAAAATTACTTAAAGCCTAAACACAAAAAGCGAAGAAAGTCTTCCGCATCCTCAAAGTTAAATAAAAACTAAAACACATTATTAAATGTACAGAGAAGCTGCATGTTCCACTTAATGTGTGAACTAACAGAAGTGTTGATGACAAACAGTGCAGGTGGGCCTGGCAGGCTTTACTGTGGCTCGTCCCTCGTTTCGGGCTCTTCCTTCATCTTCTGCTCATGCATGCGACTCCAAGTGGAGCCTGAGGAAACGGAAACCACACTTCATGAACAAACAAAACAAACCTGAGTGCTACAAAAACGCGCAGGATTTAACCAACAAAAGCGGAAATGGAAACCGAGTCACTTTCACTTACTCATCTCTGTAAGTTTCTGAATCAGGGTCGAATCCCCTCCAGGTTTGCTGCAGAAAAATAAACAAACTCAGCTGAAATGCACCTTGAATCCTTTGACAAACTTGATATTTAATTGATCCCAAAGCACAGGAATTGTCATTTCATTGCTCTAACAAAAACATTTAAACTGGAAAAAAGAAAATGCTTTCTTATTTCATTCACATGAGGCAAAATGTGTAACAAGATGTTTCGGATAGGAATCATAAAACATGACAGTGTCTAATTAGCACAGCCCTGGCTGAAGTATTTGATGCCAACCTGCCGTCCGCTTCATCCTGCCCGTCCACGTCAAAGCGCAGCTTCTTCAGAGGTTTGATGACGGCGCTTTGCTCCATCGTTCTCTTGTGGGAGCGTTCGCTGCTGTTGACCATCTGGTTGATCTTCTGGAAGCGATTGCTCAGCTGCAGGAACGGAGGAGGCAAAACCAGAGAGGGAAATACATCTGACTGCACAGTTGTCTTCAAGATCGATATGGACTTGAAATCCTATCACGAAATGTCCGGGGGTTCATTGTGACAAATTCAAACAGTATTTGTAAAAACGAATCAATCACTGAACACACTCAAACCTCACCAACATAAACATTGTTAACCTTTCACACAATACCTCTTAGGTACCTTAATATTGTCTTAATGGAATGAATAGAAAATAACTGGTGGTATATCTTTCCTTTCACTGGTTTACAGTGAATATTGCAGTGCTTTACAGAAGATACTTTCCACATCTCATCACATTACAGCCACAAACTTTCATGTTGACATTTCATCTTATAGGCCAACACAAAGCAGTACATCAATGGAAAGGAAAAAGACAGTTTTTCAAACTTTTTTATTAATAAAACATCTTGGAAGGGTATCTTTTATAAAGCCTGGCTGCGACAGAGTCAATTCTTCGTATAAATGACTTTCACTGCTCTTACAGCACATCTGCAGACTGAGATGTCTGCCCATTCTTATTCGCAGTATACCTAAGGTTCAGTCAGATTTCCTCAACTTGAAGCTAAATCTCCACCTGAAGTTTTGTTTTTTGCAGTCTCTAATTCTGAAGAATTCTGCAAAGCAGTGAGCAACCTCAATTCTGATATCTACTCACCCCAAACGATTCACCAATGGACACCAACATTCTGCAAGGGCAAAGTACAGAAATGCATTGAAATTGCTGTCTGTATTTAGAGTGTGTAATAGTAAATTAACCAACAAAGAGCAGGACTGACCTGGAGCGAGGAGTCATGATACCCGGGGACATGCGGGAGCTTCTCAGAGGGGAGATGTAGACGTTGTTGCTTCCCGGCACACGCAGAGGAGAGTTGGGTAACTTGTAAGGGCTGCGAGGAATTTGAGGAATAGGAGAAAGGGGAGGCGGCTGCAAAAAGTAAAAAGTATCATTTAATAAGTACTGACGTTCCTGAAATTATTTTTATAAAAACTTTGCTGTAAGTGTGACTTGTGATGTCTCACCCTGGTGGATGCATGTTGCAGAATATTCGTTTTTAACTTCTGCATGAACACTTGGTTGTAGAAGACAATGATGGAGTCGTAGTGGCCCTCAGTGATCAGCACGTTCTTAAAGGTCTGCAGAAGTCAGAGAAACAGTTGCGGGTTTAGTGTGTCGCAGTGTTGGCTTTAAACCAGTTTGCGTCAGCAGCGTGGAATGTTTGTCAGGCTGCATCACCTCCTGGTTGGTGTTGGTCATGTTCTTGTAGGCCGAGACGATGGACTTGAAGCGCAGATCGACACTCTTCACTTTGCATATGGCGTACATGGCCGACATCATCAGCTGACAAAGAAAGAAAGAAAAAACAAAAAAACAAAGTTGGAGAAAAATGAAAGTAACTCAGAAAGTGAATTAATGGGAACTTCACTCTGCCTCAGTACCTGGTCCAGGTGGCGGTCTCTCATCAGCTCATACTCATGCTGCAGGGTGTACTGAAACAGCGTCCATATTATGGGCTCCAGTTCAGGGTGAGAGGACAGCAGGTATGAGCAGAGAGTCTTTAGCCTTGTATAGGCCAGACGGTACACTACAAATAAAAATAAAATAAAGAAATGATAGGAAAAAAGTGGGTGATAGGAGGCAATCGGTGTGTTAAACTGGCAGCTACAAATTTATTAATCAGTTTTACTGGCTGGATTCTGTAATAACCTCTTTCATACATGAACTCGAGTGATATGTTAACATTTATCAAGGTGGCAGTACCACAGCCATCCTTACAAAACAACGATCAAAACGACTAAAACGCATCTTACATTTTTTATAGAACAGACTGAGGGAGTTAGACTTTGGCGGCCTCGGAGCTTGGCAGGGCGCCTGGGAGGTGGACTGAGAAGCAGTGTGCTGCTGGGGAGGTGTGGCCGGGGAATCAGGAGGCAAGACCCGCGAGCCTGGGCGTGTTGGTGTGAGATATCTGCAACATGCAATACAGAAAGAAGAGGGAGGAGTTTGTCAAAGTATCAAAACGGAGTGCAAAAACTTTCCACTAATGATAATCTAAATACTGATAAAGCTTCAACGCTATGTGGAGAGGAAACTCAGTATGACTCATGGAAATGACCAACCCCAATGACGATGTTTATGATTCAGAGCTTTTGTAATAGCTGAAATGTGTTGGGCTCTGTTTCACAAAAGTCAAGATCAGATAGGTAGAGTGATAACTTACAAGTCAGCGGCAGTGTGATTATGCTGCAGCGGCTGGCTGAAACTGGCTGGAGTCTCCACTGGCTCCGCTGCTGCGCCAGCATGCTCCTGTTTCAGAAGCTCAAACAGCGGAGAGCCCTGCAAAGACACAGACATTTACCTTCAACTTTGTGCGTGTGCATCTTGTTCATGCAAAGAATCTCACCCACTTCATTTAAACGAGAAAGTCTAATTACAGTGCTGTTCTAAAATTATCCTGCGTGTCATCAAAGAATATTTACTCACCATCTGTTAAAACTCTGCTCTCTGTGTAAGAGTTATGTAATAGCCTGATCAATTGTTCAGGCAACAAAGCGCACCGTAAGTAAAAGCTTTGCGTCTCCATGTACTTTGATGGAGTTCAATGTCTTCAAAGCATTCAAACCTTTAATGGGTGTTGTTGCTAACAACAGTATCTATGGTAGGATGCTAGACTAGTGTTATGGAAAGAAATGGTAGTTAATTTGAATTAGACACTCCCAACTGTATGTACACTGACACAGGTAAGCCCATGTCTGACAACAGCCGAGCTTTAACATTTGGTAATTTCATTAACAGTCTAATTAGAGAATCATGCTACTGTTCTTGCCATGCAGCAGTAGAGTACAAAACTAGAGCATCATAAATAGGAAGTTGCAGGGGAGCATGTGCTAATATAAAGAGTTCAAACCAGCACAGACATGCCACCAGTACATTGTGACACACCCTGCTGACATCACTGAAATTTCAAAAGAACGGACTGTTTCATGGCTTCAATAACATGAAGAGACGCATTCCTATGCTATTACAGTCAAACCTTCAGCAGGTTTAGTAAGTAATATGGTTCAAATGTCTTCAGACAACACATCTATGCCATTTCTTCTGATAAAAAAACTAAAGCATGACCTTATCTTTGTTATAACAGACACAACTGATTGTGATAGATGCAAATGTTATGTTTCCAAATGTTAGTGTCATGTAAAAACCAGTATAAGAGGGAGGACTTTGGCTCCAGGTGAAGGCTCCTCCCTGCCCTAACCATCCAACCAGTTCCTCCTGCGAGCTACATATGTGCAGACAGCTGTGTGATTTTATGATTTACAGTAAACCAAGACCAGAGTTAACAATCGCCATGTGTTCTCAGGGCGGCTGCGAGAACAGACGGAAGAACACGAGAGGGGAAGAACCACTCGACTGTTCAGAGCTGACGAGAAACACATGATTCTTCTTTCTAAAGGGATTAATCCACTCTACTGAGAGAGACGGTGAAGAGGACAACAAACTTTTTTTCACCCAAGTGGACAATAGAAATATTTCACAGAGAGAAAATAAAAGACTCTGGAAGACAAAAGAAGGTAATTTGCATAGCTGAAGCTTTTTCCTGCCTGTTCAGCGTATGATTAAGAGAAAAAATTAAGGGCAAAGAGAGTACTATTTTTTGAAGATTTCAAACTGAGAAGCAGGATCTAAACATGAACAGCAGCAGCAGCTGTGAGAAAAATGATGACTTCAAGTACCCTCTATACAGCGTGGTCTTCAGCCTGGTGTTTGCAGTGGGACTTTTATTCAATGCAATAGCGGCGTACATTTTTCTTTGTACACTGAAAGTGCGGAATGAGACCACCACATACATGATAAACCTTGTGGTCTCGGACACACTCTTCGTCCTAAGCCTGCCTTTTCGGATTGTGTACTTCATCCAACGAAACTGGGTGTTTGGAAGCATCCTCTGCAAGATTTCTGTCTCCCTGTTCTATACCAACATGTACGGCAGCATCCTCTTCCTCACCTGCATCAGCATGGACCGCTTTCTAGCCATTGTGCACCCTTTCCGATCCCAGAGAATCCGCACAAAGAGGAATGCCAAGCTGGCCTGCTTAGGGGTGTGGGTGGTGGTTCTCTCTGGAAGTATACCCATTGGGCTACTCCTGGATACCACCTCAGAAAAAAACGACAGTTCTAGCAACACACAATTCTGCTTCGAGAACTACTCGAAAAAACAGTGGGCAACTGAGATCTCAAAGGTGGTGGTTTTTATTGAGACCGTGGGTTTCATCCTACCACTGATGCTCAACATATTTTGCTCGGTGATGGTGTTACGGACACTGAAGAATCCTCAAACCATCAGCCGCGGGGGGAGCCTCAACAAGGCGAAGATCTTGAGGATGGTCGTCGTGCATCTGCTCATATTCTGCTTCTGTTTCATTCCGTACAACGTTAATCTCATCTTCTACGCAATGGTGCGTAGCAAAGTCTTAATGGGGTGCAATGCGGAGGATGTGGTCAGAACCATCTACCCCATAGCTCTCTGCATAGCAGTGACCAACTGCTGCTTTGATCCAGTTGTTTACTACTTCACTTCAGAGACAATTCAAAGCTCCTTCAAGCGGAAGTCGACAGTTTGGCAACACGGGAGCAGACTACTTTACAAACTGCAAAAAGACAGCTCACAAACCAATTCAAACACAGCAGTCGAGAACCTCCCACCGAACGGCATCAGATCCAAAATAAATGACAATGAGTCGACTGTTTGATGACAGTTATACTGTTGATGTGAGCAGCAACCCAACAATTAGAGTTGGGATTGGTAAAACTTGAATTGAATCACAGTGACTTTGATGTCCAAACAAATGTATTACTAAGGAGTTACTCTAAACGGGATACACCAGACTTTAGACTCAGATTAAGGATGATGATCCCAGGAAGCAATAAAAACAGAAGAACAGTGTGTTGCAACGTTTTATGTGACAGTTAATACCTGGCATGTATAAATGACCAATTTACATGCTCTGAATAATTGTTGCACATGTGATGTTGTGTCTGTAATTTTATTTATAAAAGTTGAACCAGAATTATTGCGCTTTTAAGATGCTATAGTATGACATTTGTAGTCATTTGTGTATTTGTAGCCACATTAATCCCAATGTGCCCCTTACAGCATAGCATGCTTAGTAATGAATTACAAATTGAGTAAATAAAACCATTTCTATTTTTCTTTTTTTTAAGATTTGAGTTGAATTTGATTTTTTTAACTGAATAAGGTGGCGTAAAGTGAGCATATTTGTCTTATTCGTTAATACCACATTGTGTATCGAGGGTCCAAACATAATCCTAGTGAAAACCCATACTTTTGCAGACCAATTGCAATTACAGAAGAGCATCATTAATTTATGGCAGCAATTTCTGTCACAGCCAGGCTTTATAACAGAACTTGCAAAAATACAGGCTAAGTGGATGCATAAATACCTTCAGACAATGGAACAAAAACATATCAGAAAACATCTAGTTTTTTTATATATATTTTTCTCTATACCTGGAAATTGCTGAAATTAAAATTCACATTCTCTCTGTGCAGTCAGAGTTCAGCCACAACAGTGCCAATGATTCTGAAGAAACATTTCAGGCGTGGCCTTTGGCTGAAGCCTTTACAAACAATGTGATTAAATTGGACCTGCCCAATTATACTTCCAGAAAGGAGCACACCGAAACTAAAAGCTAAATATGTCACATGAAAATGTTCTTAGCTTGCATTTAATTCAGTGTGTGAATGTGTGCATGAATGAGTAAATGACTGAATGTGGTGTGAAGTGCTTTGGGGCCGCCTGCCAATGAAACCATGGCTCTTTGCAAACAGAATTCTGTGGAGCTTGTGAAATATTTGCTCCACCTTGTAAAAGCTATGCACAGCAAGTCGGAGCATTATTGCATTTTTTGTTGAACGGCTTGGCCTGAGGGTCTACGCTAACAAGAATAGACACATCGTCTCTAATGACAGAGAAAACACAGCACGCAAGCAAAAACATACCTCTTTTGCTTGCATCAGAGCTACAGTCATGAAAGCACCTTGTTTTCAGTGAGGAAAATACAGTGTTTTGTACACTGTGTTTGTAGGAAGGAAGCAGCTGTGCCACAATTTACTTAGCGGGAAATAAACGTTTCAATGAAATCCATGGGTAAAAAAAAATTGGTAGAATGAACTGTTGACCCAGTCTTTTTTAGCATTGTTTCTTGAATTTAGCTGCAAATGATGCTTTTGAATATGAACATCTTGTTTAAGGTTTTGCCAGTGTCTCAATCAGATTTAAGTCCAGACTTTGACTAGGACACTCTAAAACGTTCTTATGACTTGCTTATGTACTTTGCATCATTATCATGTGGTATAACCAGATGATGTAGTTGGTTACCCTGCTGCCCAGCATCAATCAGGTTAAAATCTCAGCCATGGGTCTTTTCTGCAAAGAGTTTGCATGTTCAATAGACTGACAGAATCCATGCAATTGGCTGCACTGGGCAATCATTAGGAGTGCCTTGCCCAAGGACACAACATGGCGACCCACTGGTTAGGGGAGGAACTACTACCACTTCAGCCGCCATCACCAGGTAATTCAAGATCATAAACTGATGGTTGGGCCTGTTGCAATGAGCGATAAATCAATTAATCACATGAGGCATTAAAAATAGCTCAATAATTTCCATTAGTATGGAAATTACTTCTCCTTTTACTTCTACCAAAGACTGGAAAACAAACGTCTCCTGACTTTGTGCATTGGTCTCAACTAGGACAGTTTTGTTTAGAGCCTTCATAATTCACTTTGTTTGCTGTTTTGTTTGTTTATTTTGAATATTTCAAATATTTTCCAGTTATAGTGTTAAAATATTTATTAGAATTTAAAGTTTCTTGATTTTTAACCTGGGATTACTCTCACTGAAGTCTTGTAGGCCAAGTCTCTCTCTCATGATTCGATAATTAACACTGACCTCAACTGAGACAACTGAAGTCACAGACTATAAACTATAAGGTGTAAGATTGGGTTGTATAACATAAGTACTATACTGATATGATACAATCTGCAGCTGTGTACACAGAGCGGATGCCCCGCAAAATTTTCCCTTCTGTCTCATCTGATAAATGTTGATCACCAAAAGATAACATCATCTTGATAATGGTGCATAACAACCTGGCTTGTGTTTGAAGTGAACTAAGTGCATTTGAACATCCTGCAAGCAGACAGTGAAAGAGTGGAGCTTTGTGCCTTGAATATTGTTTAGTAAATGATGGAAGCCTCAATCCTGTAATCTCATGCTTTAACACACGCATCCCCTGATCTCAGCGGATACGTTTGCAGAATGTGAAAGCACAAAGTTAATCTATAACAACGGGTTTCTGTTTGCACATTTATTGTGGAACAATGATTTGAAAGGGTTTTTTTCTTCTTCTCTTAATTTGTTTGGGGGGGATCCAGGCATAATATTCTGTTTTTGAAATTTTTTTTGTCCATTATGTTGCCAGAGAGGCTCTACTTCAACGACCTAATGTTTCTACAGGAAGGAAGTAATCTTGCTTGGGTGGGGCATATGAAACCAAATCCAAATTGTTTTTTAAACGTGGTTAACCAAATTTAATAAACTACTTAACTAGGTTTAGTGATTAATTTAATTACCATGTTAATTAATTAACTAGGTTATGATTTTTTTTATACAGAAAAAATTCTGTACAGGAAATTTTCCTGTGATTTTCCATAAAGAAAAAAGGGAATTTCTTTTTTCTGTATGGGCTTTTCCACTTACAACAAGCAAAAAAAATAATTTGATAAAATACATTTTTCATTTGCTTCTTTACACGGTAAATACAACATGTTAGATCCTCAAACAGTACTGCATTTAAAATAAAGGAAATATTTTCCCAAGCAAAATTTGATCATATATATTAGTGTGAAATCCTAAACAGAAAAACTAAAGTTTTGATAGACAGCTACCTGATCTGGATCAAATGGTATGAAAAAAAAAAGCTGACTGAGAGAGCATCTACCCCATCACTGGCTTATAAGGATGTATGATTGCAGCAACTTCCTGTTATTCATCCATCAGATGGACAGAAATATGGTTAATAAGAACCTTCAATCATTTCTAAAGGCTTTGTTTTTTAAGAGCTGTAAATATAACTGCATCCATGAGTTAATAAAGCAAATTAGCTTTAACAAAAGGCTAATGACTTTACAGTTTAGTCAGAAAACTATCATCAGACAGATAACCTGTCGATCAGGATATTGAAAGTTTTCTAAATGACAAATATTTAAACTGTGCAGTGAAAATGTTGAAGTGTCCAGGGATGGAGGGTGGGAGCAGAGCAGAACCAGGCGGAGAGAGAAAGGTAGAAATCCTTGTCTGTAGCGCAGATCAGTAGCATGCAGGTGAAGCAGGATGGAGTAATAGGTGTCCATTTCCAGCTCTCTATTTATCAAACTGCCGGCCTTGATATCGGTGAGTTTTACTGTTTTACCTATTTTAATGAAACTTAGGCAGCACTGCTTTTGCAAAACAATATAAAACAATGTCTACAATATAGATTTTATGTGTTTTCTACATTATTTAAATCAGATGGTGGCAAAAATTGGACATGAAACTTCTGGGTCTTAATATAAATTTGATGGAATGTATGAAAATTTTGCAAATATTTAATTTCAAGTTCACTGTAATAGCATTTTACTAATTATTCACAGGCACATTATAAGAATAAAAAGATTTTTAAAAGATTATTGGTAAGACGTAGTAGAAAAATGTTTGTAATCAATTAGAGCCTATGTAATTAATAATTTGCATTTTTATGAAACAGCAGCGTTTGACAGCATAAGCAAATTACACTGAGATTTTGGGTTGTGGTTCTGTAAAACAGGTTCTAGTGGAAACTGGAAAGCTGTGGTTTGGTTTTCAGGCAAAATCTCCTAGAGAGAAAATAAACCACACTTAATACTTTGCTATCCAGCGCTCTTTATTTAAATAATCCCGTCATTAAATCACTGAATGGTTCTCCCCACCACTGGTAAAACATACGAGGGAAAGGGTTTGTTACGTAACTCTGAGATCATTCTGCTCTGTATCCACTTGCACTCTAACGTCCAAGTCTTCCTCATTTAAGCCTTAATACTATGAATTAACACTTCACAGTGAAATTAAATGCTGAATTTTCTTTTAATATGAGTGCTTTTTATAATTAATTAATCAAAAATAATTGCATTAAAGTCCCAAATAAAGATTGTTGCATGCATTTACACAGCACCTTTAAAAACTTTTAGTGCTTTTACAGTCAAGATGTTTTGTTAATACAATGAAAATCTCAGCAATCGCATATCTTACTTTATATAATTATGATGATGATTAATTATTTAAAATAAATGAATACTGCTGAAATACCTTTGAAGTTGGGAGAAAATTTAAGTCAGATTGGGGCTATGCAGAAACACATGACATGTAATAATGTAGGGGAATATTGCAATAGGAATATGACTTTTCAACTGTGTTAACATCTTTCTGCTTTGGGTTTATAAAAAACAAAAACACCACTTAAGTAGTTTCTGTAGTATTAAAAGAAAAATTAAATCCACTATATCCATCTGAATAACAACGTTTTATTAAAGTAGTGTTTCTGTCTATTGTTTTGGCAATAAAACAATTCTGCTGTAGTTTCTAAATAATCTTACCACCTCTTCACCTTCTAAACTTTATATAATAAAAGTGTCACTAAATAAAATACAGCCTTGGAGCATCTGAATGCAAGGTTCCTAATTAAATATAAATAAGTCTTCACCGACTGGCCAAGCATTTCTTAACCAAACTGTGTACAGTAATATCACAATAATGATAAACTTGCACTATATCGTGCATCCTTAGCGTAAGCTGTCACTAGCTGTGGTTTAAGAGGTTTTGACAGGAAATAGAGAAGCTGATCAACTGTGTAAATACTAAAAATGTCTCATAACACAGAGTAAACATCAATAAAAAGTGCTTACAGTCAAAGCCTACCATAACGCTGAAAAATGCTTAACGACATGTTTGCTTACGTGCCACCATCCAAAATTAAAACGTCTGACCATCCCAATCAGGCATAAACTTTACGAGTTATTTAATGTGTAAATAGTGAAACATAGAGAAGTACTGCTTTCTCAATGTAATGAAATCAAATGTTTACATGTTTTATAAGGAAAAGCGGGCATTAAAACTTCATTGGCTGGATGCGTCTGACCATGTCAGTTATAGGAGTATTTAAAGGAGTACCTTAAGCTGAATGACCTTCATAAAAACTCTGTTTTAATTTGTCCCGTCTTGTGACAGGTACAATATCTCCAGCAGAAGCAACGCAGAACGCTCTGCTCTGGGCATGCGAGCGATTTAGAAAAGGTTTGAGACATGGAGCTGTGGAACATAACGAATCTGGAGGAAAAACCAAGCTCGCCTTTGTCTAACTGTACAGTGGATACAAGCTACCGCTTCACCTTCTATCAGGTGTCCTACAGCGTCATCTTCCTGCTGGGACTGGTCACCAACAGCCTGGCTCTGCGCAGACTCTGCACGTCCTCTTGCACCGTGAACAGCACAGCCGTCTACATGGCCAGCCTGTCCTTCGCCGACATGTCCTTTGTGATTTCTCTCCCAATGAGAATCTACTACTACCACCAAAAGGCTCGGGCTTGGTCGAAGACTGAGGACCTGACCAGCTGGACTCCTGGAGCAGCTTTCTGCCAGATCACCTTCATCCTCAAATACATCAGCTTGTACGGCGGGATCTTCTTTCTCGTGTGCATTGCAGTGGACCGATACTTTGCTGTCGTGCATCCTCTGTCGCCGAACCTCCGCAGGCAGCGTGTTGCGCAGATGGTGAGCGGGGGGATATGGTGTGTGGTGCTGGGACTCAGCGTGAGTCTGCCGCTGTTGCGTTTGGCAGCATCTCACCAAAACCGGCCCTGTCTGCTCGACCCGTCCTCCGTGCGCCACAGAACTTTCATTCTGGTCTCTCTGAGTTTAGTTTTGGGGTCATTTCTGCTGCCCACATTGATACTCCTCTACAGCTACTGCAGAGTGCTCAGCGTGCTCCGCATGTCCAGGCATCGCTGTCGCAGCCAGCGTCGCAATCGTCGGCAGTCCCTTACAATTATTTACTGGGTTTTGGGCGTCTACCTGCTGTGCTTCCTGCCCTATCATGTCAATCTGCTGGGCTATACCCTGACACACATGAAGCTGCTGCCACACTGTGGCCTGGCCAAGCTGACTAAGACTGTGCACCCAGTGGTGCTCTCTCTGGCCAGCTTTAACTGCTGCCTCAATCCGCTCATCTATTATTTCTCCAGCAGTCTGGTGCACAGGGAGACTTCGGGAGGTGGAGGCAGTAGCGTTCAATGCCAAGGAGGATAACTCTAAGGATTACAACCCATTTGAAACTTTTTAATGCTAACCATTACTGGTTTGTGGTGAGTAAAATGAACTCAAAGTGTCAGAGGAAACAGAAAAGCTTTAGGAAACTGATTAAAATATTTTGTGTCATCTATTAAATCTGAATGGTCAGAGGAACCAAACATTGTTTTTTCTATAATGCTAAAGAGCAATTCTATGGTTCCTTCAGGCTGCGAAACAGAGAGCGAGAGCAAGACTTACAGCAGATATTTTAGCAGTAAAGCTCTGTTGCATTGTTTTCAGCTCTGTTGCATTGTTTTCAGCTCTGTTGCATTGTTTTCAGCTCTGTTGCATTGTTTTCTGCCTACATTTCTCATTTGTAAATAAAGGCAGCTATTAAAAAAAACAACAAAAAAAAAACAGGTGGATTTATAAATGCTGAACAACCATTACTAACCAGTAAAAAATACCAGTAAATAATTATTAAAACTAAATAACTACTCTCTGATTAGTGAAGGACTACATTTGAGTAAAGCGATTTATTACTAGCAGGGTTTCCCCCAGAAAACTTGCTAAGCGATTTTGAGCTGTGTTTTTTTTTTTTAAAGTTGACAGGAAATTTTAAAATACAACTTAGTCTTTATGTGTTACTGGAAAATATTATTAGCAATAACTAAACACCAACTATAAAGTCTTTTAAAAGGCAAACATAAAAAAATGCAGTTACATTTTTTTTTTTACTTCAGTTTTTCATTCTAATCAAAGTTATTCTTGTAACTTATCACTTTGTTTGCTGAAGTTGTTAGCAATGAAGACCAGTAAACACAGGCAATGGTAACAGATTCTTTGGCCCACCAGACTTATAATGCACTGGTGGAAAGCCCTGCATAGAAACACTGCACTGCATTTCTCAAGTCTGCGGCAGAGGACCAAGCCTTGACGAGACGATACTTTCAGAACATCTGCAGCTGTTTGGACTCATAATGTCTCAACTGCATTTAATGGCTACAGTATTTTTCTGAAACAACTCAAATACTATATTATAAAATGTTAAATTTGCACTTTGTAACTTGGCACTCTGTTAAGGCTACCATTTTTCTCCTGCTCACTGACGAATAAACACCATCTAATCATATTTCCTGCTCGTGTGTTCTGCTGTGGGGTAGCGGGTGATGAGACTGACCGTCCTCCATGCGATCCTCTCCATGATGAGGTTCTCGCAGGTCTCCAGATGTTTGATGATGTCTTTGCTCAGCGCCGGTTCAGCCTTGATGAAGCTCTCGATCACTTTGTAGAAGTCAAAGGCGGAGAGGTTGAGGACGTTCAGAATCCAGGGGAAGCACAAGTTTGTTCCAGTTTGGTCACTTCCTCCGTTCTTGAAACTACTCTCTGGTCACAGAAATGAGCAGAAATTAAAGACAAGCAATTGTTTATCTCCTGCAAAATTTAAACTATAACATCGAACGAAAAAGTAGTAGAGAACTGAACAATGTAGGAGATTATAGGGAGCACCTTCATATGTTGCCATGACGACCTCCAAAGAGCAGGCCAGGAGTGATGTGTGAAACGTGGAGTCATTGAGGAGTTTACTAGAATGCAATGACAGGATTTGGTTAAATTAAAAAGAGATAATGAAATACAAAAACAGAAAGAACAAAAATCATTTGGTTTGGATTTATTCACTTCTGGCCTCAAGGTTACAGAAATCAACAACATATTCCACATGATCAACTTTCTTATAATAAGAGTCCAAGCCAGAAAGGAAAAAAGAAAAAGGTACACTTCACATCCACCAGAATAATTTAGAAAATGGGAACAAAGTTTTAAGACACAAATTAAAATCCATACTTCATTATCAGATGTGACCACTTCTATAAACCAAGAAACTATGTAAATTTGCTATTCTGGAGAATATAGACGAGTATTGACCCAATGGTGGGAAGATAAGACAATCTCACTGAGGTCAGAGGAGCAATTACTGCCAGACATCAAGGGTTAGAAGTACATTTTTAAGTGAGCTGACCAAAAAATTATTCACTAGAGGCAAGTATTTAAGGCACCAGATAAAAACATTCTGACTACACTGTCAGACAGAACAATGCTCAGAAAAAATGAAAAAAGAAAAATAGCTGCCAAACCTTAAATGCTTAAAGTTATAAGTTACGAATCAAACAATAAGAAATTATGGCTTGTTTTCTATGGTTGCCAGGAGAAACCCACTTTAGCCTTTGAACAGATAAGACCAAACCAGAGATGTTTGATTATAAACATGGTGGTGCCGAGGAGAGATCTGTGCTTGTTTTAAGAAAAATTACTGTGTGTGGACCGAAAGATAAGATCATCAATAGGGCAAAGGTTCAAAACACAGCAGCAACTCTAATGGATGGATTGGTTGATAGATATGATGGTTGGACTCAAACTTTTTATAATAAAAATTGAGCAATGACCCAGTCAAAGACCAGAGCTCAAGATTAATAAAATGCTGACGAGACCAAAAACGCTGACAATCTTCAAAATGCCGTTTGTATAGATGAGAGATAAAATTACACCACACTGAAGAAAACCACAAAGTTTCATATAAATAACTAGTTTGATTCACCACAGTTACTTCCTCTAGCCGTCAAATCAACAGCAACTTAGTTTCGCTTTTCCATTTTGACTTTATTAGTTATGTGGACATTTTTTTCTAATCTAATCAAGACTGGGAGTCTCATTTATAAAGCTGGAGTAGGCATGAAACGTGGCCTGAAACTGGCATGTGTTGTTTTCTACATAAAGGTTGTGAACTATAAAAAAAATAAACTTGGTGGGAGAATGTGCACTTTCTCATGCCAACTCTGACCCGCACGTACGCTGGTTGGGGAAACTGAGGAAACTGGCGACACGGATGGTGAGGTATTGAAGCCACACTGCATCCCGATTCATTTCAGACATTTAATTTCACTCCATATCAAATTTTAATTGGCTTTGTTGTCACCATTCAACAAAATAATGTAATTTATGCTTCTGCTGGTGAGCCATAGCTATACAAATTCAAACTATGTGGACCTGATGTTCTTATGATGTACATATAGATTTCTGCTTCTGTGAAATTTTATTTTTTCTCTGTGGTTGCCGTTGGTGACCAAGAAATAACATTGATCAGCTGGCTCATTTAAAAACGACATAGCCTTCATGAAGTACTTTGCACTGAGTGTGTAGAGAGTTCAGAACATGAGGCTGTCAGAAAGTGGTAAGCAAACTTTGAAGTGCAGTTATGATTTATAGAGGGGAAATTTCTTTCTAATGTTTGTGTGAATAACTTTTTTTAAATATGAATTTTATTTTTTCTTTTGGTATAAGTACACTTTTAGCACAGATCCTGCACAATGTTTTATAAATGGGACCCCAAACTATTTTAATAGGTTCCAGATTTGAACAAGGTTATACTGTCTTTTTCCTATTGCACAAGTTATGCATCCATTACTAAGAAATCAAATTTAAAAGCAACAAGAATACATTTTTTATATTGCACAGCAAAAAGAACCTTATAAATACCTGAAATTTTGCACAGAGAGACGCTTTTCTTCCTATGACATAAAAAAATAATAAATGATCACAACGAGTTCAGCCATTTTGATACATTTTAAGACAAAAAATTTCCAAGCACAAAGAAACAAGTTACTGTACCGATTTCAGCATAGCCTCCATTACTTTGTAGTATAATCTGATGCCAAGGGCAAATCTCTGAAAGACGAAGAAAACTTTTAGCAAGAGATGAGATCAGTCCAGGAGAGGATGTGGTGCTTTTAAGCTTCATACCTGCCTGCCATACACAACACAGTGAGGCCCCACTGCCTCACCAAACTTCTGGCTAAACGCCTGACCAAGTGTCTCTAAACGTTTCTGCACATCCTGTGTCGGGTCCACAGTGCAATTCTGATCATAGCAACCAAGGACACACAGAAACATCTTAAGTTAATCAAACTAGAGGAACTCGAGTTTAATAACAGGTCAATTATAATGCAAGAGACTCACTTTGAAATATGTGGCCAGTGTAGTAGAAGGTTGATCCCCGTTGGAGGGAAGATCTCCTCTGAGCATCCGAATAGAGGTCATGGCAGCTCTGAGGAGAAAACAGAATGTAATGTGGTGACTGGATTAACCCAGAAGGAAAAATGAAATGATAACTGTCATGACAAGGTTTTATTTTTAATACAAGATTGTTTTCCCTTATTATGATGAAACTTTATTAACTCCCTGAGGCACAGTTGAGAATAAATAATTCTGTTTTTCCTTCTATCTCTTTTAGCTAGTGGCTAAGCTAAAGCTAAAGGGAATGGCATGTTAGGAAATGCAAATGAGCGTGAGGGTTAAAGGTTATGAAACACTAGGAAAAGCCTTCTTTAGGCGTAGCTTAGATAGATAGCTAACAAAAGGAATGGAAAACTTTTGTTTGATGCCATTTTGTCCTGCTAACTCCTAAAGGTAGCATGAGGAAAGGAGCAGCTGTATTTTGGCATTAATAAATGGAATTCAACCTCAAGAACTTAGCATGGAGAACATATAAATTCTCCACAGCACCAACCAGGTGAAAGACATCCAACTACTCGCTGTGATGGAGACCAGGGGTTCCATCCCTAATAAATGATGATTGATATATTATGTTGAATTTATTTACAGACCGAATGTGTTTTGTTTCAGTTCTTTATTTCAGTTACATTTAGTTGAACATTTTGTTTGAGACTGGCCATTTTTCCTGTTCAGGAGAATTTGGGGGAAAATGTCAGTTTGTTTCTGATTTGGATTGGTTTTGCTAATTGTTTGAGTACCGACCTTTCAGGTGTGTCTCCTCAGCAGGGTGGAGCAGCAAATGGAGACAATTGCTCCAGGTGCTGTTAAAAAGCTCCTGGAGCATACCACTTTCAGTTAGGAGGGGTAATACTCTGAGGACTTATATTAAGTTAAATTCATTCTTTAATTGATCTTAGTTAGTTCTAATGATTTGCATGCATGTAAATATATGATGGCACCATTTGCTGTTTTGGTGTTAGGTTTGTGTAAGTAGTTTTTGTTGTTTGTCCTTTTTTTTTTATCTCCCCTTTACTTGGTATAAGTGGTGAACTTCCCTCAGGTATAAATGCCAGCTTCTCGCTCTCGGTGTGAAAATGTGAGCCGCTGCAACTGTGACCTGCAGCACCAATTAAATCCACATCAAATGCATTTTGTTGCCTTGCCTCCTTCCTGAACGCAGAGTCTCACCTGATCGGAGTCTGAGGAGGGATCATCGGCCCATCTTCCTCCGGCTGGTTCTTCTTTGGAGTTCTCTCCACCTGTGATCTGAACAAAGAATATTACATTTGTTTTTCCTTCTCTCTTTTCGTTAGAGCCAACAGCTTTTTCTCTAAAGGAGAGAATCTTAAAATTTACATCTCGATTTTAGGAGGAAGAACGGTCTCGTCCCCGTCGAAAAACAGACGTCCATCAATGTCTCTGCTCTTCAGGTAGAGCTCTTCATACTGTTGGTTGACATCATTCACCTGAGGAGAAGATTACACCACAATTAGACATGATGCTTGTGAAAGAAGCTTTTATGGAGAAAGACTAAATCCAAAAGCAGACTTGGGCATTCCCATTTATTAAAATGCTGTAAATAATTTAAAAGCTTGATCTTTAACCTGTTCTTGCTCAGAGTGAACTAGAAAAGTAATTCTTGAATTTTTATAATGATTGATTTTGATATAGGTTAATAAACTTGTTTAGACAGAGTTCTTTCAGCTGGACTATTTTGGTCCATGTAGTTAAAAAACATAAATTAACAGAGTTGGAGAAACACAGCCTAAAGTTGTCGCTTTGTGGATCATAACAGCTAAACAGAAAATGTATTGTCAGTAAGATATTTGAGCTTACAGTAGAAAATCATGAATAAATAATATCGACAGGATGATGTACATTTGTATTCAGCCCTCTTTGATACCTTTCAATAAATAATGAATATTTTAACAAGCCATTGCATTTTGTTTCTCTCTGTTCCGATTTCAGATGCAAAACTAATAATAATACAGAAAATAAGTCTGTGTAAAAAGCTGCGAACTCTCTTTTGCTGCCCCTGAAAGAAAGCAAAATATGTGTTTACGTACCCTCGAATCTTAATAAGAGCTTCATGTTTTCAAGCTGTTTATTCAGGTCAATACATAGTAGCATAAATAAGGTTGGACAAACACTCACACATGTACTACTAAAGTCTATAATGTTGACCATCTGGCCTTTACTGGGGCAATATTACAGAAAAATCAATATCTCCCATATCATTCTTCACAGAAGTGTGTCAATGTCAATAAACAGAAGCCTCCTGCCTCAACGCTTTCATTTCTGTCTCTGCAATAAAAGACCCGGACGTCCTTTTCCTGACTGTACGTGCGAACAAATACTTAAGGTTGAGAAGGAACAGATGTCATCGGCTGCAACAGAGATGATGGAAACTGTGGGGACAGAGTAAAACTAAACAGTAGAACAGGTGTTCTGAGAACAGGCACTCACCTGAGGAAAGTCGGTGGATCTCGAAAGATCCATTGAGTCCAGGAAAGCCAAGAAGCTGGTCTGGTACACGTTCTTCACCTGCGAATGTGGACAACAAAGGGGACAACTGAGCAAAAGTCAAATGTTCTCATCTGATAATATGTTCAAACAAGGAAGAGAATTGTGAAACCTCTTCGAAATTGCATTCGTTGTCTTTGCACAAGGTTTCAAGAAGCTGCGCATCAACCTCTGGTTCTGAAGGTCGGGACTTAGCTTTGCTCTGGCTGCGACGAGATGTTCGTGTCGGTGGGCTCAGGACCTTGCTAATGGCCGATTCTGCCAAACAAAAGAAAAACTTAAATATCCAATACTTAAAGATCTTAAATTACTAAAGAGATCTGCTTGGAAAGGTTTTCATTTGAGCATATAACATTAAATAGTGATTTTTTTTTAAAGTCAGAATTATTTGCTTTGCTTGAAAAGGTTACTAAATTGAATAAGTTTGAATGAAATGCTGCTGAGGCTTACGATATAAAGGCTGTAACTGGTCTGAAGAGCAGCGCTTGATAAACAACTCCAGCGTGCAAAGCAGCAGCTGGAAGGATATGACCAGGTCATCCTCCATCTGCAGAGCTCTTCCTGCAAACAGCCGAGGAGAAAAACATGAGAAGCTCCGACACCAAAACACCCAAACTGATAAAAACAAGGCGGCATTTGCCGTGACAGTCTTGATGTTTGAATTAAACTGAGAGCTACAGTAGAGCGCAGAGCGGGAAGTCATGAAAAAACAAACGAAACAAAAAAAACATTGGAAGGCTTAACATGAAAATGATTCTACTGATCTTGTTTTTTTTGGGGGGTTTTTTACTTCCTAAAAGAAATAAAACTACCTTTTGCCAAAAGAAACATTGTCCAGCAGGTCCGCATGGTCTCTCTCTCCCTTGAAAGAGAGACAAGAAAGGATTAATAGTTTTTTTTTGTTCTCAATTCTTAAACAAGACTGCAAAAAGTTAAAAGAATTACCGCGGTATGTAAAAGTATTCATACCTCGGTGCATTCTCTAGTTATAATCACATATTTTCAAACTTTTTTTTTAATTTTATTTGATAGATTCCTTCAATCTATCAATGTGCCACCAATGATTGTTGACAACTGTTAAACCCAACTTACTTGCCATCAGATGTCAGAACAAAAATATTCTTGCACGTTCTGAAACAAAAACAGATTTGCTTTCAGCTACATTTGTGTCACATTTCGCAGAAATCTGTTCTCCGTTGTTGTGCTCACTCACTTCTCAAATCTTTGGTAAAGAGCCAGCATTACATCATACTTCTTCTCCAGTCGCATCAGTGCCGAGTTGACCTTCATGCTTATTGTGTCCAGGTTAACATCCAGTTGTCTCACCAGAGCCAAAAACTGCTTCAAACTAACACAAAACAGAAAGATTGGGAATGCATTTCCTACTAAAGACTACAAATCTGTACACCATCTGTAGCATGTCTACGACATATGAATGCAACGCAGGGATTTAATAGCTCTATAAAATTGCACTGTGTGTCAGGAAAATACATAATACACCCCTTTAAAGAAGGAAAGTTGGCATCTCCAACATTTCTCTTCATTACGAAGTGATTTTTAGATCATTTCTCTACAACTCGTCTTCTTTATTTTATGTCATGTTAGCTGTACCGTCTTCTTAATAACTTTTTTCAGACAAACTCTACATCCTGTATCGTTTATTTCCACCAACAACTTTCTGCTAGATATTAGTTTGAGGTGTTTATGGATGCAGACAAGAACACTATGAATTATATCTTCTCATAATAAAGGGAGAGCACTCACTTCAGACTGACAGCCTTCAAAACTTGAGTGACAGTAAAGATACCAACATCCATGTCTGTAATGATCACAAACAGACAAGCGCCCCAAAGTCTTTGCTGACTCCCCTAAGTGAGAAAAAAAAGTATATTCAGAACAGTGACAGAAAATGGAAACTCATTTTATAAAGGATAGAGTAAAATTACTTTTATATCATTAGCTCTTTTAAGCTATGCAGGTGCAGAAACAGCTGTGCATGTGATAAATACATACAGGGACTTTATCCATGGATTCCCGTACGGATTCCCACAGGGTCCAGGCTCGGTCACACACCAGGTCTGAAACATGGAGGCTCTTGCACAGACTCACAAACTCAGCGTGCTTTTCTCTGTGTCTACAGGTGAAGAATAAGAAGAGCAAAACATTCAGGTCATTTGACAGCAGCAGCAGCAGCAGTGAAGCAGCAGCACATAGTTCAAACACAAGTCATTTTCCTGCTTTATGACAGCGTTATAATTCATGCTACGACCAAGCTAATATCCTGAGGAAGTGTTTATTGTACATGAAAGGCTGTAAACTCACTGGTCTAATCCTAATAGCAGGAGATTAGCTAAACAGCTAGCTGACCGTTAGTCAAGCTAACAGGGATGGGTTGAATAATTTGACACATTGGCTAATAAGTTAAACACAGGGCTACATGCTTATAAAGAAGCCGAACAGCTTGGTGCTGAAATGCTGCCTTCTCTTTATTTTCCGAATCACTCGTCTTACTTTTTCTCAGATAACTCTGGGCTATCCTGCTTGTGTGGAGGAGAAGCGCTGTCAGCGCCGGGCTTCGGCTCCTTGTTTTGTGTCATCCCAGAGTGGCGTTTCTTAGGCGGCATTCCTACAGCCTCTGCTTTACTGAACAGCAAATTAGATGAACAAAACACAAGACAGGTGGCTTTGTAGACCGCAGTTAACGTCGGGTAAATTTAAAACCCAGCGAGCAAGTTCCGTCACAACAATGCGCCAACCTCTGCCCTATTTCCTGAAACATAGTCGGAACGTGTGTTTGTTTTCTGAACCAGTGCACACCGCGGAGGGGCGGGGTTACCAAGTCACGGTTCCAGTTCCAAGAAAAAGCCCGACAAATGCCGTTTTTCTTTCCTTCTTTTACCTCTTTTTCCAACCAAATAAAGACTATTTATACTTACATATACATATCTCTTAGTGAAACCTTTTAATTTATCCACAGCTCTTCAGACGACATATCGTGACCTCATTAGAATTGTGAGAGAAGCAGAAAATCAAGCGCACCCAAACTCACGAGACAAAAACGCGGGAAAACTGTTTACGCAACATCCGCTTATTTGCTTTTGTCCCGCCACAGAGAGCGAGAGCGAGAACGTTTATGTTTGTACTTATTTGCACTTGTCACGCCTTCGCTTCGGATTTGTTTCAGTTTCTGTTTTCAGTAGACCCCGCTGTGCAGCACTGCTGTAAATAGTAACAACATGCAACGCATTGCTTTTGTTTAATGTTTTAATATTATGCACGTATGATTTAGCCCGTTTCCGTCTTATCTCTGGAAGCATGCACTTCAGTGTTAGTGCAGATTATTACTGTGATTCCCTTTTTAATGCAAAACACACAACACACTCAAAAAGACATTTCTCACTATTTGTCTTTAGCATCAGTACTGCCCTCTTGTGGCAGAATCATTTTACAACTTGTATATTGATTTTACAAGTCTACTTGTAAATAAAACTTAATCCTCGTGTAGGGTGTATCTTTACAGTCACGCAGCTATAAATGCGGTAATCATTTTGCAATGTTTTAAGACTTTATTCGTCTTAAAAAGTAACTTAGATATCAAAGGAACGTCGCTGTCTTCACTAAGCCATTAGATGTTTATAGATGTGATCAGCCAGGGTCCTCTGTTGCAGCAGATCTGAAGAAGCCTTTATTAATTCAGTAACTGTTGTGAAGAAGATAGGACCAAAGCTTCCTTTGCACTCTTTCCCTTTATCTGCATGATCCACTGTGGCATCTTAATTCATTAGTGATCCTGTTGTCCATCTCTTATCTGTCCAACTGCTGTCCGGAGTGGAAACAAATATGCAGGTTGACGTTCATTCTGTCACGAAAGACAACCACATATTTGCATCTACAGATGACAGGACTCTGCCTTATACTGAAAATCTGAATGAAAAGGAATAGTGAGAGTATAGAGCCCTGTGGTGCTCCAGCATCTCACAAACTCTGGCTTGTTTCCAGGTGGTGGTTGTGGCCACCATCTGTCTTCTAATGCTGTAAATTAGGTTTAATCGTCTTAAATGCACAGGAGAAATCAAAGCACACCATTGTCAGTGATCCCTGCTTTCGCAGCAGCAGGTTTGTTGAAACCATGATTATATTTTGACAAATTAAGTTGCACAATACAGTTCATAGTAAAAACAGAATAAGCATTTTTGATTTCATTCTTAATTTTCCAGATTTTTTCAACTTTATTAAAGGTCATGTGGGAGCTGGAGTCTAATCAAACTGTCACCAGACGAGAAGGAGAGACTTTCAGTACATAACAAGATAAATGTTCAACAAAAATTGGAAAGCTGAGTCTCCAATTTTTGACCTGCAACAATAAAATCAAAGTAAAACTGGAACAGTTTGAAAAGCGGCAGTGTGATGGTCTCAGATTGTTGAACTCAAGCAGCAACACAGCAGTCAAGATGATTTCTTAAATCAAACTGCGTCTCCAGGGACACAGGGTCAAAAGTGCAACCAGAGTGGAAACAAATATGCAGATTGATGTTCATTCTGTCATGAAAGTCAACCACAAACAAAAATATCTATTTCTGATGCTTAAGGACAGAAATAGTGGCAACAGTACCACCACAGTTTTACTAGGATATTGTTATATTTGCATGTAGGACAGTAATGCTAATAAAAATAAATACATTGCTTTGTTCCAGCCAGCAGGTTTTCAGGATTGCTCTTCCTATAGCGACTCTGCTCAAGTAAAAAACATCCCCAAAGCATGATGCTGCCACCACCATGTTTCATAGTGGGAAGGGTCTTTTCCAGTGGAATTTTCCCTCCATGTATTTCCATGTAAGGCAAAGTTTTAAAAAAAATAAAAAAAATAATAATTTGTTGCATATGAGAAACTACATACACATCTTTAATACTTGATTTAGCAAGTTATTTTAAAAGTATTTCTTCTCAAGAGATACTTTTCATTCAGTTTAAATAAGACATGTGGTTGAAATATATTTATGACTAAGTAGTTTAGTCTGGCAGGATAATAAAAAGCAGTCACTTCTCCAGGTAAATTAGCATAAATAGTTTTCCTTCTTGGTTTTTCAATTAATATGTGATTTGTAAAATGACATAATAACAAATAAATGAAACAAATTTTCAACTTTACCTTTGTATAACATCATTAATCCAAGATAAATTGCTTAAAAATACCATTCATACATACATACAGACATAGTATTATAAATAAATCTTTCATTCCACACTGGCCTGCAGGACACAGTCTGACCTGCCACCAGAGCCTTGCTGGAGCAGGTAGCGAAATAATAATAATAATAATAATAATAATAATAAAAAAGGTCTTAAAAACATAGTTTGCTCATTGCTGTAGATTCCTCCCTGCTGCCTCCTCATGCACTGCTTCCCATTTCCCATGTAATTGCTGTGAAGTCCTGGTCTGTGAGCGTGACGGTGTAAGGAGCCTCCACTCGCTCCGGCTCCACTTGCTCCTGGCTTCTCGCTGCACTGTTCAAGTTATTTACCCTCCAGGAGTTCAGAGGTCGGATTGCCTTCTTGAAGCGCTGCGAAGGAGAAGACAGAGTCGCACCAGATTAATCCAGAGAGATTTGAACTGTTTGTATGACCGAGGTGAAGAGGGCATACGTTTTGATATTTTACAGCCGCAAACCTTGGGATCTCACACCATAAAATGTTGTATAGTTATGAAGAGGAAGAATACTAAAAACATTTTTTGTTTTTTTTAACTAATGCATGGATTACTGCAGGGTCATTCCTTACACAATCACCTTTCACAGCAATTAAAGCTCCAACTCTGTCGTGACTGTGAAGTCTCAAGCAGCTTCACAGATCTAGAGACCTTCATGTTTTATTTTTCTTGTTACAAAATAGTTTAGGCTCAGTTTTATTGGATATAAAACAACTGTGGACTTAATTTTCCTGTCTCACGTTCTAAAATGGATCAACTCCGTCCATCAACTCCTCCAATTCCTCCTTGATTTTCCTTCTATTATTCAGTCACCAATTACTTTGTGTTGGCCTATAGCATTAAATCCCATTAAAATACACCTTTGTTGTGGTTATAATGTGGTCAAACATGAAAACAACTTTAAAGAACATGACTGCTTTTGCAAAGTCTTGTAACCAGACCTCGCAGTGCCAACTCAGCAGCATACTCACTTCTTTCAGAGAGCCGGTTTCCTTGCTGATGGCCACAACGGCCCAAATGAGGATCTGCAAACAGCAGGTCGCACCCATGCACACGCCCAAACCTTTGCCCCAACGCGGATACACATAAGAGCCGTAATGGAGGGGTGTGTTGTACATCTCCAAAAAAATGTAGATCAGGATGAACTGTGGGTGGGAGAGGCACAGAGGAAGAGAAATGATTCTAGTGAGAGAATCAACGGCAGCAGAGAAATAGACACAACAAACGCTGCAGACGAGGAAGAGATCAGATTAAGTCTCTGCCCTAAATATTCAAACTGGGTACAGATTCCAGGACAAACAGCAACGACACTTACTTTAGTTTGTTTGGTAGCTTGGGATTCTGTAACTGTTTCATTTCTTTCAGCTTTTTACTTCATTCAGTCTGTGCGAGATCATGTTACCTTTTCACTTCAAGTGCAAAACTGCTTCACGTAACGCACAATAAAGAGCTGTAATAATAGTGTGAGTGATGTAATACGGGTTTTACAATATCAAAGAACAATGCTGAGAGTGATTTAACACTTCCAGACCAAAAAGTTTCTGACAGGGGAGATGCTGCGCTTTCCAGGAAACATCGGGTTATTACGGTAGTTTCACCCCCGCCGTAGCAGGGAGTGAAATTAATCTGATGACACGCTTTTAGCAGACGGTAAATTGTGAAAATAACTTGCTAGTTATTTGTTATGGATAAATGGACAAATATATATTTACTCACAGGACATTTAAAGAACTGCGTACAATTAAAATAAGCAAAAATATCCAGGCGGAGATTTGAAATTTAGGTCATAATGGGTTAAATATAACTTGGTTTGGGATTAACACAAGAGGATGTTGGTTATTTTGAGCATAACTCGCAAAAACTAGGATTTTAGGAGTCATCTTAACAAGCTATCACAACCTAAAATAGTTCATATTCAAATATTTATAGTAAATTTGATGTTTTCCTGTAAAGAGTGGGAAATAACTGATTTCATACACATTCGTTTGGACTCACCAGGAGGAGAAACGGTGTGCAGAAAACCCAGCAGGCTTTGAAGTAGATCAGCACTTTGCTGCACCACGGGGGGCAGTGGCAGATCATGTCAATAATGTCCTGACAAAACTGATTGACTCCTGTCAGAAACAAGTCAGCGAAGAGATGCACGTTAGAAACTGAATTATCGCCAGGACAACAGAGACGAGCCGCCCTGAAACTCGAACAGTGGAATGATGGGATTAGTTGGGGATGACAAGTGACGGTAAGGAATGGCAGATGGGATACCATAGAAGAAGGAGATGCCAATGCACATGAATAGGGTGATGATGATGAGGCCGAAGCTGGTGCTGAAGGAGTCGATGAGCGTGAACCAGTAAATCCCTCCCTATTGAGACACGAACAGCAGGGAGGGAATATGAATGTCAAAACTTAACGGTGCATTGCAAAAGAATTCATGACTGTCAAACTCGATCATAATTGATCTAATTTTCATAAATAAGAATCTAAATATTGCGGTAAGCACTCTCATTAAACTCTTTCTCAGTCAATGCTTTGTAGAACCACTGTTTTTATTTATTTATTTTTTGCAGTTACAGTTTCTAGTCGTTTTGTGGATACATCTGCCAGTTTAGCACATCTAGTTTGATTTTTACTGAATCTTAGCAAAAATATAACTTGCAGTCACATTCAATAATTCAGAATACACAATCCGATTAGGCTCACTTATCAGCTTAAAAGCACCTTTTAAAAATAATCTAAGTAGATATTAAGACATACTTTTCATTAAGCTCATATTTCTAACTAATGATTTGACTTGTGTTTTTCTTATCTTCAAATAAAAACACATCACAGATAGAAGTGATGGAAATAAAGACATAAAAACATCAATCTGTGTGTCATTCATTTATATAATGTCTTTCTCGCAACAAATTGAGCGCAAACCTTCCGGGTCTGTGAATCTGTCAACCTTAGTTTTCAAATTTTGCCTCAGATTCTCAATTGGATTTTTGGTTTAGACTTTGACAAGGCCATTCTAACAGACATATGCATTTATTCAGACCCTTCTATTATATCTTTGTGAAGACCCATTGTTGTGCTGGAATGTGAAACTCTGCCTCAACCTTATGTCTTTTGCGGCCTCTAATGGCTTTTTTCATCATCATAAAGGGGAAGAAATACATGAGAAATACATAATTCACAAATGACTCACATCTGTCACTAACAGGAGGCCCATTAGGTAGAAGGTGAAACACAGGGCTCCCAGGAACAAGGACTTGTGGAAGGTGTTCCTTCTGAGGTTTGGGAACTCATCCAGTACAGCTGTGGTGATGCCCTCCATGTTACCGAACTGCCAGGAGAAAAAGGCGTCATGTCAGCCACTGACAAACACATTCCCATTCTTCCTGATCAGTCAATCTTACCAGAGTATCGACCCCAAGCATGAACAGCATGAGGAAGAACATAATGGACCAAAACACTGAGCCAGGCAGCAGAGCAAGCGCTTCTGGATAAGCAACAAAAGCCAAACCAGGACCTGAGGACACAAACGGATTATGTTTAGGATGTCTGCAACACAAAAACATGAGGACAAAGAAAGAAGCATGGCAGCTACCTCTGTCTGCCACCTCTCCAACAGGCACTCCCTTCCTCCACGCCATGTGACCCAGGATGGAGAATATAGCAAATCCCGCAAAGAAGCTGGTGCTGCAGTTCCCGATTGTGATAATAATAGTGTCTCTAAAGTCAGCAGCAAATGTTACCAACAGAAATAAAGTGATCAGTGATAAAGTGATGCATTGATGGAGTGCATAATACAGCCCACCTACCTGATGACGTTGTTGTCGAATTTATTGTAAGATGCCATAGAAAGCAGCCCGCCAACCCCAATGCCCAAAGAGTAGAAGATCTGAGAGGCTGCGTCATTCCAGACCTGAAATGTTTCAGGGAAAATTCAGTGTGGATCATGGGAAAAAACATATGCAAGTATTTTAAAAGCCTCTCAGCCCAATTGGGTCATGGAGAGAGTCTCTACTGTAGCTTACACAGTTTGTCACACCTGCTTTAATTAGATTATTTTTTTTAAGAGTTTGTATGTCTGAAAGGTTTGCATTAAGCACATTTAGCATGGTTATTTAATTAGGTTATGAATTTTAACTCATGTCTAATAAATATGTTATTGATTTGTCTATGCTGGATGTCTTTTTTTATGTTTAGGTTTTTGAAATATTTGAGAACTGTGACTTTACATGTTGCATGCAGAGCTTTGTCAGCTATTTCAATTCCACAGTTTGTCACCCTGTATCCAAACTTTACAGTATTTTATGGGATTTTACGTGACAGACCAACACAAAGGAGTGTGTATTTGTGCATTATTAAAGTAAAAAACATTTGTATTTGGTTCCTTTAACTTTGAAACCCCTACAGAAAATTCAGTGTAACCAAGATTTGAACATCTCATGAACCTGTGATGAGACTTGAGCATGAACGTTCACAAATGCTCAGTTTTCAGTCTGAATGAGTTTAAATTTCAACATTCTGAAATTTAAATTTCAGAATTTAAACGTGCAAAGCTGCCAGAAGCAGCAGTAATCGCAAAGAAATCTTCAAGAACTATTGCTGAATTCTTACATGTGAATAAATGTAAAAATCATACAACATTCTTTCCCTTTCACAATTATGCACTGTGCATTAGTCCATCAAAGAAAACAGAGAAAATACAGTGACCTGAGGTTGTAAAGTCACAACATATGAAAAAGTTGAAGAGGAGTAGATGGTATTACAAAGCAACATGCATTGAGCTCTGACGTACCTGTGCGTTCGTTAAACGGCTCCAGTCTGGCGTGAGATAGAAAGCGACGCCCTGGAGAGATCCCTCCAGTGTCGCACCTCTGATGATCAAAACAATTAGGACAAAGTATGGGAACGTGGCTGTCACATAGACCACCTACAAAACACAGACGTCACAAATGTTAAACTCAGAAAACAGAGAAGTATGGGGAGCAGATTGAGTCAGATAAGTTTTTTTGGTGGAAACATTGCGGTAGTTCACCTTGCCAGAGCTGCGGATGCCTTTGAGAATGCAGAGAAAGATGATGATCCAGGCGGCCAACAGGCACAGAGCCAGGGGCCACCGCACAGGGCCCGGGTCGTGAAGGCCCTCACTGTTCACTACGCCCAGTACTTTCTCGCTGAAAGATGAGCAAACATTAATTATGGAAGAATTTAAAATCATATCTATTTAGCTAATGCCATTTACATTTCATCTCTAGATGAGTTTTTTTTAAATCATTTTATGTCCCTAAAAACGTTTTTCTCCATGTGCAATATTCTAGTAATGGTATCAATATTTTCTGAAACGTTTAAATAATATTTATTAAAATGCTCTCCTGAGTTACCAAATTTAAAATGAAAGTGTTTTGACAATAAATAATGATTAGAATGAATGCAATGTGCACATATTTGAAGTTTGTACTGTGGTGGAAATAACGCACTTACTTCCAGAAAATCTCTGTAGGGGATCGGGGTCTTTCCGAGGAGCTATTACCAACGGTGCGATTAGCACAGATGGCGACATTGGCCACGGCGTCACATGACCAGGGCAAAGGGCTCTGGAATGAGCTGCCCAGGTAGTAAAACGTCCACGCGATGATCACGTTGTAGTAGAGACACACCAACGTGGACACACACAGCATCCCAATCCCAATGCCTACATAAGAAGACACAAGTATGAGTGCAAGAATAAAAAACACACTAGTATGTAAAAATGTGAAAAAAAAAAAAGTTTATGTTAAATTTAAATCATATTCTCCCCTATTCAGAAAACGTTGGGATGAGTGTACTGTACAAAAATGATTTTTTTTTTTTGTGGTTTTTTTAGCTTCAACATGCTAATCTGATTCTGGCATGTCAACTTCAACAAATTGTTTACCAATTCAAGTTTGATTTATTTTTGTTTCTTGTAATAAAAACATTCATGCCGTTTGCTTTTCAAATTAAAGACAAATATTGAGCTTTTAAATTGCAGATGTATCAGGATTTTAGCATTAGCATGAGCTACACAATGTGTATGGTGAGATGGGGAGTCAATGTGAGTCAGCAACTGGAAGCTTTCCTGACGAAATAAAGTTGAACTGGATGTCTTTTGTTTCTTGTAGGCATTTTTAGGAAGCGTTAACAATTAACAGAAAATAAGAAAGAAAATAAAAAGTAAAAAGGTGGAACTCAACTGCATAAGAGCGCACACCACTTTAAATCAAAACTTTTTCAGAAATTCACTTTTTTTTGTCACATTTAGTACTAAAAGCCAGCTTTGAACTTTTGATTTTCCTCTCATTAAATCATTTATTGTTAATCTAGGTGTTTGCTTGGTCTCAGTGATACTCAAACATATCTTCAGCTTTCTTGCAAACACCTGAAGATTCAGAATACAGAAGGATTTATCACAAGCAGGACTAGATGGAAATTCATGAAGCTCTTTCTGTGTTGCTGTTTTCCTCTTGGCAGCCTCTCCCTGGTTTCAGTCTCGTTTTTTCATCTTTTCATATTGGTTGTTGACGGCCTTCCTTGAGCCACGACATATAAGTAACGCATACAGTTTTGTACCCTTCAGCTGACTGATACCTTTGTACAATAAGATCACTTTCACATTTTGCAACCTGTTTTACGACTGAAGCTTTTGTTAAAAGATAAAAAAGAGGGAATCATGAAATTCCTCCTAGACCAGCTTTTTTTCAGATCCTTTATTTCAGATTCATCAGATTCAGCTCACAGCAATCGCCTGGAGGTGTGAACACAAGTAGACTAGATGATGAGACTGTAACTGTGATTTAATACCGCATGAATGGACACAATCATGCAAACAAATTATTGTAAGTTTCTACACAGCAAAAACATAAAATTGTAGTACACCTGAAATAAGACAAAACTAACTTACAAGTAACTTCTCAGCAAGATAAAGTAGCTTGTTTTAAGTAAATAACACTTTAATATTTATTAAAAGTACCAGTTCCATAGGAAGATTTATTTCTCTCATCACATGGGGGAAAATGTCTTGTTATAAGTTAAATAATTTGCCAATGAAACTATCAATTATCAATATTAACGAATTATTTACAAGCTACTGTAAATTGCTGAAAATTCACCCATAAGTTAGCGTACTTGAAATAAGACAAAACTAAGATATTTTCACTAGAAACTAGACCAAAAATACTTGGGAAGATTTTGTATTTTGCAGTGAACTTTTTATGTTAAATGTGACAAATGTTTTTCAGTTGAATTGTGCGTCACAAAAAAAAAAAAAAACAGGCGTTTTAACAGCGGTGTTTACACTTGTAAGAGTCACTGTGTAATTAGTGATGTGGTCAGCTTAGTGACTCAGCAACTTGTATGGTGAACTTTAACACAACCTGAACCATAAATAAAAAAAAAAAACAACAATAGTTGAATTGTGTTAGCTACTTTCATCCAGATCCAATATTTGTTTGAAATGAAATATGTTTCACCTTTGGCAGCTAAAGCAGTCAGGAATGTTTAGCTTGAACTGCAAGACATATAAGCAATGAGGTGGCACGCTAACATGAGTCAGCACCCTGTAATTTTACCGGATTGTGCTGCTGGGATGCAGCAACGTGACATAAAGCAAAACAGACAACATGGAGATTCCTGAAGAATTAACACTGCAGTTCATGGTGAATTTGGAGACATCAAGTCTTCATAAGTTATTACTGGTAAGATACTAACCAGCCAGAAGAACCTGATGAAGGAGGTGATTACCTTTAAGCAGAGGGCAGCATTTCCACACCATGATTGGGCCGGCTGAGCCATACTGGCCTAAACTCAGCTCCATGAGGAAGAGAGGAACTCCCGTCACAAACAGCATGATGAAATACGGGATGAGAAACACGCCTGTGAAGAAAAGAATCAGGCCAAGATGAGGAAAACCAAAGCTGGTAATGAAAAAATGTTAAAAATCACAGCAATATTCTGGGATTATATGCTGCTTGTGAAGGCAGGTTTGATTATAAAACCATCAGTTTCAGGAGACAGCTTCACAGAAAGGTGCTAATCTGCTATACCGTCAGTCAAGCTTCAACATGTTTAATCTCAGAGGAGTGGATAAAAAACAGACTTCAAGTCTGGTGTGTAATCAAGGGAAAATACTATTTCTGGTTTGTAACTGCTGCGAGACACTTGATTTTACAGAGAATCAGCCAGATAAGCCAGCCTGCTGGAGAACAAAGCCAGCAACCATGGAGTTATGTGAAGACAACCTCTAATCCAAATTATTGCCGGGAACCGTGAAGCACACATGCCTCGGTTTTAAAATCAGGATGCTTGGCGGTAGCTCACCTCCTCCATTGCGGTAACACAGGTACGGGAACCGCCACACGTTGCCCAGACCCACGCAGTAACCGATGCAGGACAGGAGGAACTCGTATTTCCCGCCCCACTGATCTCTTGGGATAATCGCAGCCGGGGCGGGAACGGGGCTGGAGACCGGGCTCTCAGACTGCTGCGCTGGGGTCGGGGTAATTTCTGGGTTGTAGCCATTTGGAGAAACTGTATGCCCATTCAAATGCGATGAGTTCTAAAAGATATAAAATTAAATGGCACATGTGAGGATGACATTAGCAGAAATGCATTGCGATGCGAGAAATCTTTGATTGTGACTGATAGCTAATCAATATAAAGCTGTTCATAACTATAGGAAAATTTAGCCGACGTAATATTACAAGAATTACTTCACATTATTAACGCCTCTTAACTCATGTTTCTTTTGGGGTTTTGATATAATACAGATAAATATCCAGTTCAGTCATAGACCAATTTAAATCCAATTAAATACATATGATTGATGATTAAATTCTGTAAATAATGCCAATTGCTATCTAAGCAAGTTTGAGAAATTGTATTGAGTCATTAGTTTACAGCAATCTCGTCACACGGAGAAAGCATTTTGCAACAATAGAAAGGAAAAACTTCCTTTAAACAGGAAGAAAACGACACGGTTAACCGCAGCAGTAATGTGATGCTATAGGAGGAAAAGCAGAGAGCATCAGTTGCAACAGCAGTTCCTGTAGAAAAGAGACCAGGTCAAACAGAGCTTTGCACATCTATTGATAAAAATTTTCACATATTCAACTAGAGGTATGTTTAGGCTTGGAGCTGATCATTTTAACACACAAATACGTGTTTATTTAAACCATTTCATTGACTCTTCGGTTGTAGTGCTTTGTCCTTCTAGGAGGTGAATCTCAGGTCTTCACATGGTTTCCACAAGTGTATCATCAGCCTGGCGGGCCACCAGGCTGAGGATTGCTTATTTATTTAAGTCTTTTTAAAATGTTTGCATTTTTTAACACTTTGGTGTTCAGGTATTAATCTTCTAATAACACGTGATTATCAAGTGATATTTTCAAATTTCCTGTCAACTTTAAACATTTTTTAACTCTAAAACACGACAGGCCGCTGGATGAATGACTGGCCTGGCACCCAAACACTGAGTTTAGCAAGTTTTCCTTAACATATTTATTACTCACCAGCAGATATAAATACAACCAACATTATAGAGTGAGAAAATGCACAAAAAGGGCATTGATCTGCAAAAATAATTAACCGGATAATAGAGCGAATAACAGCGATAGAAATCGAATAACCAAACAAAAACAAAACAGGTAGATTGTCCTGAATTTTTCTGTTTGTGTCTTTCCATCAACGCTAGCGTCTCTCCCTGCTGAGTAAAAACATGGTAATGGCATTATTCTGCCACTACCATGCTTCACAGTGTGAATTATATTCATATATTAAGAGTAATGAACAAAAACGATTGCTTTATTCAATAAGGATTATGTCAGACATTCCAAATGGTATCGATACTTCTGCAAGGCACTTTGAAGCTTAGACCTAAGAACAGTTTGTATGACACGTATTTGATGAAACTCAACACCATAGAATTGTAATGTACCATTTAGTTCTTCCTACAAAAGCAATCAACATCTAAACTGCAGAGGAACTTTGCCAGGCCACAAGGAGGAACTTTAATGGAGATAAGAGCAGAGCTTCTGCTTTATGTACTGTCACACTATTTGTTCAGAGTTCAAAGATGAATTATTTCCATGAGTTCAGTTTTATTGTCACGACATTTTACGTTTGAGTCTGAAAGGAATCATCAATTACCTGCTTCAAAAGTTTTACACATTTTTAAAAAAAAACCTGGTAAAGTATAGGAAACATGAAGGCCTGGAACTGTGCTGCAGTCACAAAAAATAAATTATATAAATAATTGTGGCATAAATATTTAGGAAGTCCTCACCAAAACTATGCAGAGATAAGAAAGATTTAGTATTATTATCTTCATCTGACAGAGCAGAAAATACAGCAAATGCCTTTTTAATCTTTACAGCTAATTAGAGATTTTAAATGACTGTAAGAAGAAGCATGCAGGTCAAATGGGTTTCTGGGAAGAAACTATTTCAGGTGACGGAAACAAAAGACGGTTTCCTGGGCGGATCACCTGCATCACTGTTGTAATATCTTGAGAATAGTTTGTATGCACACATGTGTGGAGAGAGCAGGTCCAGAGTTTTATCTCAGTTGTATCTCAGGCGCCTCCGGTGCATCTGCACCCAAAATAATGTCGACGGACAGGTTAGACTGCTTCATCTCGTGACGGTGACATTTAAAGCGAAAAAAAAAAAAAAAAAAAATTGACATTTGACACAGTCTAGGGGAACTTGTTGGGAGCAAAGAAAATTAAGAAATGACAAAATAATAATAATAATAAACAAAGCTGCGCTCTTACCTGCGCTACGGCTGCTGCGCCTCCTCCGGCGGAGCTTCCGTCCGCTGCTCCTTTGCCGCTTTCGTCGCGCATTTCCACCCGGCAGAGGTGGCGCTTGTTTCACTGGCTAAATTCAACGTCGCTGCACCTCATTTTACGCGACAGACTGTCCGGAACAGCAAGCCGCTGAAGTGTTTCGGCGGCTCTCGATGGAGCGGACCAGTTGGGAGAAGTCAGTCCGGGCAGGTGGACATCCGCGGTGACGACGAGGAACCGAGGCCGGCGGAGGGCGAGGTGAGGGGCGGGGAGAGGAGAGGAGAGGCAGGTGCTGCATCATGCAAGAGAAAACCTCCACCTACCACTTTAAAACGAGGCGGCGACTGTTCAGAGCAGGGGTGGGCACTCCTGGTCCTCAAGGGCCGGTGTCTTGCAACTGTTAGACGTCTCCCTGGTCCAACATCCCTGAATCCAATAGCTGAATCCTAAATGCAGTCAAGTTCTCCAGAGTCCTGCTAACGACCTCATTGTTTGACTCAGGTGTGTTGAAGTAGAAACACATCTAAATGTTGCAGGAAGACCGGTCCTCTAAACCAGGAGTGCCCACCCCCGGTTTAGAGGATGTGCACTCAGTAACTCGGGCAGCTTTGACGTAGAAGCAAATGTAGGATGATGCTTTGAAGTTTTTTTTATTCTTGTAGAGCCGACCAATCAGCGGCGACCAGTTTGTGGTAAGTTCTGTGTGCTGCAGGGTGAAGCCATGCAAGCTGGTCGGGTCTTTCTTTTATTATTATTATTGCAAAAGCTATAGAAGTAATTAAATTGTTTTTTTCAAACTCACTCATTGGCTGTGGTCTACTTTCTGTAAAGGACATAATTCATTTAGAGCTGATACAACTGTGTATTTTCATGCTTTTTGTCTGCACTAATTTTTCTAGTTATGTGATTAGCCTGTTTAGCTTAGCATAACTTAACTACAACTTTGTTTTTGGCAGCGTTATGCTAACTCCTTCCTCTGGGTGAAGTTTCTATTAAAGGCTCAATAAAAATATCATAAAGCCTTGCAGGTACATTTATAGTCAAGGTACACAACTGCTGAGATTTAAGACTCAGTTTATCTGACTGATGAAAATGCTTTGCTCTAAAAAGCATTTTATTTTAAGTACACCACACATTTCAGATTTTTTTTGTAAAAGATGAAACAGACCTCAAATAAAAGTAAAGTCAAACGGCAACTTCATCTTTTCTTTCTATAGAGAGGAAATATTTGTCGCCATGCATTTAACAGAGGAAAATATATTTTTCAGGTTTTTGAGTTATTGGCTCAGACCAAAACTCAGAAGTTTTTTGGGTTTTGTTTTTTACAATTGTTTTTTTTGTTTCTTGATGTCCACACAAATAACAGCTACCACAGCAACAGACGTGGGTGTTAATCTTCAGAGCCGTGTAAAAGCAGACCATTGTCTTCTGCGCCTTTTGCAAATACGCATTTGTTTACGCAGCGAACCACGCCTGGGGCATTCGAAGGTTCAAAGGGCCTTCACCTTTTCACGCCTCCATCAGCATGTAGTTCCTCCTACGATCTGATGGAGTGGATTTATGTGGTGAAATGAATATGTACTAAATTAAAGACCTTGTGTCGCACATGTTTTTCTGCTGCTTTCTATCCCACGTCATCTGTTATGTACTTGTACAAATGTATCATTTTCATGTCGTTACATTTATCTCAACTCTTTTCTGAACTTTTTCTCAGCTGGCGTTTAACCACAAAACCAAAGTAGGTTTTGCTCTTTGTGAGTGAAGAAGAAGAAGAATCTTGAGTTTAACTTTGGAGTAAGGAAAGCTGTAAATAAGTCTCCTAATCCGCCTGTGGATGAAAACCACACCTCTCAGTCTGGCCTTTGTCAAACAAGTCAAATTGATGTTTTGACCTTCTCAGCTCCCGTCACTGTCCATTGCAGGGTTCTGTTGTTTGTCTTACTACAGCGTGGGGAGTCTCTGCTGGTCCCACTTCACGGTCTTTGGACAATCGAGGTCATCAGGGATCAAAATGCAACAGGATTTGACAGGAGAACCACAACAAGCCCTCAGCAACATCTAATACTTAACAGAGAGAAGGAAACATAAAGATAAATACGTGGACGATGGTGATGTGTGTGACTGGCTATTTCTGCGGCCTAAATTTAGTGTCAATATGAGCCATGAGAGTGTGACGCCAACTGGGTTGCTCTTTCTTAGTAGCTACCTGTGGTAATCCACTTAAGCTCATGATGCTTCTCTAAATCCATCCAATCTGTTGAGTCCTCACTCAATAAATCTGGGTCAATAGATGTTACCGCTGCAGAGTGTGGTGAACAAAACCAGCAGACTTTTCCATCGTTAAACAGCTGTTTTAACGAGAGCAATTGAAGATTTCATCAACGTTCCCAGATGGGAGCTTGGAGCCACAAGGAGGTTTGAGGATTTTGCACGGAAAATGGAGCATCGAGACCACACAAACGGCAGCGGGAGAGAATATTTGTGCGGTCAAACCCAAGCAGAGTTTGGTGCGACGGTGAACGGGCCTGCGATCGGTGGCGAGGTAAAAAGCAGCAATGCACAGCTGGACGAACAGGCGCATCTGTACTGCAACTTCTGGACTGAGTCTGAACCAGTAAGAGTCAAGAACTGGAAGAGCAGATCATTTGCCATGGATGCCAGAATAAGACTTGATAGTCTGAAGTCTGGGTGTAATTCACCGCAACCCTGGGGTAACTCGGACAACTCTTTATACTACTATGACAGTGAAAAAGACCTCTGGAATGGCGGAGACGTAGAGGAAGAGCAGTCTGCTTTGGACGTGGTGGAGATCCTTGATATGGAGGAAAGCGTAGGAGATGAAGAGAGCTGGTAGGTTCTGCTAGGACTGAGTTTCTTTTAGCTGACCTTGTGGTTATTTATGTATTTACACCAAACTTCTCTAAATTATAAACTTCAGAAGGCATGTTAAAACATTTGGTCTAACACTTCAGTGAAATATTAGACCAAACACACATTTTGTCATTAATTTCTTTGTTTTAGACTCTTGGATTTTGTGCTGGATTTCGTGGCAGAAAACAAACGCTGTGCATCACCCCGAGCAGAAAATGTCCGAGGCGTATAAATAGCCCACGTTGTTTTTCTCACAGGTTATATGAGCCTCCAAACAGGCCGTCGTTCGAAGAGAGGGAGTCTGCTCTCAGGTGGTGTCGACACGTTCTGGACAACCCCAGCCCCGAGATGGAGGCTGCCCGTCGTGGGCTGATGAACAGGCTGGATCCAAGTTAGAAATCAGCCTCACCTACTTAGGGTCTTTCAAATGTTAATCTGTTTAAAGGAAATGTGGTGTGGTCATTGGTTTGCTTTATTTCTACCATCGCCAGGATCAAGATATTACTTCTGCAGACATGCAGCAGTTTCCACTCATTCCCCGAGTTTCTCCTTGGGTTTCGCTCAGGAAAAAACATCAGTCAACGCATCACTCAATGACTCTGACAGCTTAGGTAAAATCTGCAGTTATGCGCCGGCATATTCTCTTTAGACAATTTGCAGAAACGGGAAATATTTTTACCTTGAGAAGCACTAAGCAATGTGTTAAAAGGTCAAGTTTAGGATACAATGTGGGTGGGCCTGCAGCATGTTTCTTCCACAGCTGTGCTGGTTCTACAAAGGTGGTTTAGTTTTGCAAAATGCTTGAACTACGATAATAATAAGATGGAGAACATTAATCACATTGGTATCACAGGTTATTGATCTATAGAGGCTCATAATTGGGTATATTATTTTCAAGATAAACACTAGTTAGGGGGACACATCAGGATTCTTTAAAAGACCCTATTACACTCTAAATAATAGTGATAAAGCAAACAAAAAAGATAAGCTCTGTCCTGACAGGAAAGGCAAAAAGGAAGTAGACAGAAAACAAGGAAGTAGACCTACACAATCTTCCAGTTTGTCGAACGTTTTTTATGATGTTGTGGAAACGGCACAGTGGACTTTAATAAAAACTCTCCCACATGTTGTGTTAGCAGGATGCGAACCATTTCTAGACAGAGATGCACTCAAAGAAATGAATCATTGACCTAATATTACTTTTAATTGTTCACGAAACATAAACAAATAATATTACTTTAACAATTAAAATTAACGTTTTGCAACATTTTCTAAACTTACTGCTTAATACTGTGGGCTTTGCTCTCAATAGTTGGGAAATAACTTTACACACCAAACAGAAAGAACTGCTATGTTCTCAAAACGCCAGAAAGATTAAACCACTGGGGTTAAATTATCAAAATGACCTTAAAGAACAACAACAAAAAAGAAAAATGCATTTCACGCAACCGAAAAATGCAAAAGGTCAGACTTACTGCTGAGAGATGATACAACATACGAGTCAGTGGTTTTGAAACTTTTTATGAAGATGCCATGCAAAAAGTAACAAAATACATGTCTATGAACTCTAAATAACTTTTCTGAAACGTTATCTGATCTGACACTGTAGCACAGTTATCACAGAAAGGTTTCCATTTCTTACTTTGCATAGATCATCTTAAGGTGACCCACCCTGATGACTTCATAACCACAAACTACAGACTACAGGATATAACAGATGTCCACATAATGGCCAGAATACAGGAAGACAGTGAGTATAAACAACACCAGGGACCTGGTGGGATGCATTTCAATTATCTTTCAGCTGGTAATCCATGGTTTTCTAGATTATTTTACCCTTTGTGCCTAAACAAGGTCAGACTATAAGACTTGTTGCTCTTGCTTTTCAGGTTTAAGACGGGACTATACTTCCATGCCTGCTGCAGTTCTCTCGAGGAGAAACTCAGATGTGTTTTCCTCATTTTTAAATACCAAGGCTGACCATGCTAGTGACTTCACTTCCAGAAATAAAAACACTGCTCCAGACTCTGCCTGCAAGCCCGGTCTGACATCTGCAGGCTCTTCCAGCTGCGAGTCACCAACGCCAGCAGCTAAGCAGGGCGGCCAAACCCCAAAACTGATCAGACTTCACCAGCAAGTAACCCAGTTCAAGCTGCTGAGGCTTGCCCAGAATAAAGGTACTCATACTGACACAATCACAACTAAACTGTACCACAATGCACAACTCATGCAGCAGGCTGTGGAGAGATTCAATACAGATTTTAAATTATGTTTTCATATTGATCTGCAGGACTTTCCATTTTAGTTATGGTTGGGATTTTCTTCTGCTTATTTTAGGGGTGAAAAGTGGTAGTAAATCTGATGCTTTCCTGTCTGCAGCGTCCCCAGGCAGGACGAGGTCACCTCTGCAGACAAGCCTGCGCTCTCTCCAGGCTGTCAGGAACAGCAGGAGTTTAGAGGTTGATGTCAGCCAACCTGCTGGACAAAGCAACCGCCTTCCCCCAGGTTTCTATCATTCCACACCGTCAACAGACTCCAGGAATAAGTTTGATCTTTTTCACGTCTCTTATTACATCTAACCACTTAACCCTGCGTCGCAGTCGTACCATCTCCCAGGACAGCGTCGAGCCGTGCCGCATGTCTGAACTCCGGTGACGTCGCCTGCTCGATGAGAGAGTCCCCAGACAGAATGACGGCGGTGAAAAGACTGCAGAGATCCCAGTCCCTCAGTCCCAGCAGGATTGCTCACCCTTCCAAGGGATACCTGGCTGCTCGTGGGCGGGTTTTTGCCTCGCCAGACAGGGTGTCCTCTGCGGCCTGGGGCAGGCATGCCTCATCCATTCAAAGGTGACAAATTTCACTGGGAAATCCCCGTTAGCCAAACTAATGAGGAAGAACACTAAAAGTGGCTTAAAAATGTATTTGTTCTGTTAAAACTGTATCACATTTGTCACACTGCAACGTCAAACCTCAGTGTTTTATGTGACTAACACAAAGTAGTACATAGTTTGGAAGTAGAAAGCAAGTGATTGTTTTTAAAATAAAAACCTGGAAAGTGTGGTGTGTTTGTTTTTTTATTTTTTATCCCAGCTGTTTACAGGACAACTATTGATCCAATATACTAAACTTTCACCTTCTCACTGAGGTTTGTTGATTCTCAAAAACATGGCCGACAGCCTAAACTGAACGGAGAGCGTTCATCAGAGAAGCAGCAAAGACCCATTAGTTTTTGTACATCAGTGTGGGGGATAGAGCTATGGAATAGATTAAATCATGAACTCGAGCAAAGTACAAACATAAACCAACGTAAAAAATGGGAAAATATGGCAGGAAATCACAAGATCTTTTTTGTCTACCTGCTCCTTTTCTAACAAATTGCATAAAACTTGGCATGATTATTTCTCTTATTTGTTTTTCCTTTTTGTCTGTTCTGATCCATTAATGGGTTAACAGGACAACCATAGGCTGTAAGCTCTGCAACTTAGGATAGGAACGGTATTACTGAAGGAAACTCAGAAGAAGGCAACATTTGTTTGCCACAGTGGTGTGTCGTCGCTGGAGGTGAAATCATCATGTGGTTTCTTTAGATCAGGGATGTCAAACTCCAGTCCTCAAGGGCTGCTGTCCTGCAACTTTTAGACGGGCCTCTGCTGCACCACACCTGAATAGAATAATTAGGTCATTAACAAGGTTCTGGAGAACTTATCTACACAAGGAGGAGGTAATTAAGCCATTTTATTCCAGGGTTTTTATACTTGTGGCACATCTAAAAACTGCAGGACAGCGGCCCTTGAGGACTGGAGTTTGACTCCTCTGCTTTAGATGAAGCTTCTGATTGGTTAAACTCTGAATGTAACATTAAAGAGCATAAAGCGCTTCTGTGATAAACTTTGCTCGTCTGCTGAACCTGAGAAGACACACAGACCTGAAGAGCTATAATCTGCAAAAGACACTGTGCAGAAATCTATTTGTGTAGATTGAAGGTTGGTGTGAAAGTGGAAGTGCAGTGAAACTTCTCTTCAGGACGTCTTGCAGCAGAACGGTCTGCTGTGAGAAGAATGATTGCAACAGGAAGTGTGCAATTTACCACCATCATGCCAAATAAGCCATACAAGTAAATGACGTGTGAAAGGAAGTGTCAGCAGCCAGAAACAGAGTTCAAGAGTAGGTTGGCATTTAGAGAGGATGTCCTTCAGACAGGTCAGAGGGAGAGGGCGTTTTTTTTTCCTTTTCATTTGAAGCTTGTTTATTTACTTTTATTCATAAATAACATTTCCACCCATCAGTTCCTTCCTCCATTTCAGTGGAGAGACAAATAGTAAGGATCACATTTGGCTTGTTCTTGAAGCGCCATCTGCTGTTCAAGGCCTGAATTGGAGAATCTGTTGTTTTCTACAAATGATCTCCAAACGACACACGACCTTCAGCTGGACAAAACATCCTTTAAGTAAATTTAAAAAGAACTGAAAATAATTCTTTAGAGTCCCCAGAAAAACAAACAAACAAACGAAAAAAACAGTCGTTTTAGTTTGTTTTTCATATAGATCGAACCTTTTTTCTAATTTTAAAATAACTGAATACCTGGGACTTATCTGAGAACCTGGATCTAGGTGAGAAAGTTTCTGCAAAAAATATTTCATCAAGCAAACTTGTAACTAACAAGTTTTATTTTTGACAGCATTTTTATAGTTTTTCATTTTCATAGCCTAGAAACAGCCAACAGTTGTTGCATACTTGACTGAGTTAAAACAGTAAAAAAAACAAAAAAACAAGCGAGCTCACACCTCCATGTTGGAATCCACCATGATGGATGTTATTCAGTTTACATAAAAAGGAACAAGCTATAATTTACAATGCTCTGCTCTCTAAAGTTTCCACAGCAGCGGCGATCACCATTTACAAAATGTTTGTACATACAGTATTTACCTGAGAAATCTGATTTCTCCGTTTTGAAATTGGAAATTCAACAATAAAATCGATAAAATCCAGTCAGAAAAATGAAATTTGACTAATTATCAGAGTCCATGTCACTGTCTCCTCCGATGGATTGAAACTCCTCGCTGTCTTCGTCTTCGCTGAGCTGGGCTTGGGACAGAACAGCAGGGCCTCTTCTCCGCGCTTCATCTTCCTCGTCTTCCTCCTCCTCCTCGCTGATGCCGTACTCTTCGCCGTTTCCCATGCTGGACGGCTGCATTTGACTGCGACTCTCCGTCTCCTCGTAGCTGCCGTAGCTGAGAGAAACGAAAGGGAGAGCGAAAAGTTTAAAATGACTTTCTTGGGTATTAAGCGTTCAAAGGTGAGAAATGTGAGAAAAGACGTCCATTTATTGTTTTACCTGATGTTACTGTCTTCCATGTGTTCATTACCAACCCCTTCATACGACATCATGCTCTCATCCTGCTCCATGCCCATGCGGGCCGTATCCTGAGCTCTCCGCGGAGGCGCCGGCCGGATATCCACCTCCCTCTCAGAGTCGCTGCCGCTTTCTGACAGCTGAATGCCTGCATGGAAACGCAACACATCAACACACAGGAAGGGAAACGCAACACATCAACACACAGGAAGGGAAACGCAACACATCAACACACAGGAAGGGAAATGCAACACATCAACACACAGGAAGGGAAACGCAACACATCAACACACAGGAAGGGAAACGCAACACATCAACACACAGGAAGGGAAACGCAACACATCAACACACAGGAAGGGAAACGCAACACATCAACACACAGGAAGGGAAACGCAACACATCAACACACAGGAAGGGAAACGCAACACATCAACACACAGGAAGGGAAACTTTAAGGTCACAAGTGAAATCCTAAATTTAAGATGCAGCTGTTTCAAAGCGATGAATATAAGCTGGAGTTAAAATACAGCACCTTGCAAAAGTATTCAAATGCTAAGAAGAACAATTACAAAAATATATTTATATCTCAAAAGTGTGGAGTGCATCGGATACTCCTTAATAAAATCCAGTCCAGTTCAGGTACTTTTGACATAGTGTCTGATGAACTCACCAGAGAACGGGTTGTCCCCTTCTTCGTCGCTGGCGTCATCCTCTCCGTCAGACATGAGCAGGTCCTGGTACAGAACACTGGACTGAGCCGTGAGGTTCGACCGCCCGTGTCTTCGCTCGTCGTCGTCCTCGACGTCGTGCAGCCGCCTGCGAGGCGGCAGCAGCATCTCTTCATCGTCTTCGTCCTCCAGATCTCCATCGGCATCCTCTGCCTGGAAAACAGGCAAAGAAATGAGAGTGTAAAATGTAAAATGAAGATTTCATGAACAAAAACACAACTAACGATTATGTTAGCAACTGATTACGCTATTGATTATCCTGACAGCTGGACTAAATAAATGGACACATTCTGACATTTTCTTATGTAAGACTTTTTTGAATAAACAACATTAAAAATACATAAAAAGATGCAAATATACAAATAATTTGGTTCTTATTTTCTAAAGTGCAACAACATAAGATGGTTGATGATTTGTAGCAGAGTCTGGAGCTAAAAATCATTTCAGCCCTTTCTGCTCGACTTATCAACACAGTGTAGAGGCAGAGCTGTGATTATTATTTGGATTATTAATTAGATAGCAAAAGGTGCTGAGAAATATTTATTTATTTTAATTTTTTTTGCAGAATTTGAAACGACTGAAGCTAAATCTATGCCACTAGAGAGGCAAGATTTTTTACATCTTTCATGCAATATGTATATATTTTACATTTTAGGCTTTTTTACTCCTTCAAGTATGTTGTCCTTCCACTAAATTGCCTTTTTTTTTTTTTTTTTTAGTTTGTACACTGCACTTAAAATGAGTAAACTACTAAATAAGTTTTGCATTAATCCCCGTGTTTTCATGTTCACATATAAGCAATTAAAGTTTCTTACAGGAGCAGGAGTCTTGGGTTTCCCATCATCTTCCTCCTCGAAGCCCTCGATGTCCACATCCGAGTCCTCCTCTCCTGGTCTCCTCATGTGCCGTCCCTGAGAGCCAGAATGAAACGAAAATAATCAGATTTGCTGAAATGAAAGCATGTTATATTAAAAAAAGCTTTGTACTGGACAACGTTTTTTTGGTAAGCAGGTCAAATAAATTGCCCGATGCTCTGAGGAAAGTCTGAGGAGAGGTGGCATGTGTCTCCCTCCATACCTGCCCCCCTCTCTTCTCTGGAGCAACCAACAGAGGTCCCTCAGAGAAAAGGCTGCTGGGCTCTCTGGGTAGACTCCCTGAAGCCACGCTGTCAAACAGATCAGCAGGCTGGCCAACACCACACACAGTGGCATACACAAACAAAGAGAAAGGAAATGAAGGCAGGAGTGAAGCACAGGAAACACGTTGGAAAGTGGGGGAGGGGAAAAAAAGGAGAGACTGTGGTGAAGAAACCAGACTGCGCAAATACAACGTAACAATCTGGAGGGGAGTGCTAGTCGAGCAAAGAAGTCAGAAAGCAAGAGCAGGAATAACAGCGAACGATGTAGGAAGGAATCTACTACATGTACAACAAACGTACGCTTCTGTCCTTTATGCCGGCAACCTAACCAGGCCGCGGACGCGCTTACCTGCGGCGTGTAAGGCCCGGGTGTCATCGGGTCCAGGCTCTCTAAGTCTGCTGCGTCCAGAGCTGCCTCCTTGGCTGTAGAGATGTCCTTCTCCAGCTGGGTGAGGTGCTCATCGTACTGAAAAGACATGAGACGTTATTTCAGTAAAACCTCCACCCTCTAGTGTCAACCATTTCAAGAGAAAAAAAAAAAAATGTCACAGTTGAAATCAAATTTCAACTTCCTCCAAAGTGATACTAGTGTGACAAGAAAAACAAACAGGATTCAATCATATCGTACGTGACAAAAATGATTCCTTTTACTTAACAAAAAGCAGAAGAGAAGAGAAGAGAAGAGAAGAGAAGAGAAGAGAGCAGAGAAGAGAAGAGAAGAGAGCAGAGAAGAGGTCTACAGATGAATAAAAAGGATGGATTGATGCAAGACATGTTTCAATGGACAAATGAATTCAGACTTAAACGCTGGAATAGGGAATAAAGTTTGGGGATCCGATGAGTTTTCATTAAAATTCAGACTTTATGGGAATCCTTACTGTTGTAAAGCTAATCCTCACTTCATTCACAATTCAACACAAAACCTGCAACTCTTGTGTTTGATCTTTAAAAGATCCTTAAAAGATCATCACTGGTTTCTACACAGATATAATATGTTTAACAAAATAAAACGTACCTCTGCTAAGGTTCCTTTGCACACATTTACTATGTCCAGGGCGGTCTTGGTGTACGGACTGTCTGGACCTGTTCAGAAGGTACATTCTGTTACATGTTGTTCTACGCAAAGTGAAAAAATAAAAAATGAAAAAAATCACAGCACCATTATATTTGATGCTGTTGGCGTGGATGAGACTGACATCTGAAAGGAATATTTCCCGATTCTGGTATTTATGCTTGGAGATGTTCTGCAGAGCAAAATAAACAAAAACAAAATAAATGACAGGAGCATTTTAGTAGTTTCAGCCTGATTTCTTTGTAAATGTTAACACTTTTTAAAATGACAGCCTTTGTGTTAGTGTCTCACCTTCCGGATAGACTCCAGATCCATCGGATTTACAATAACCTTATAATAATCCGGCACAAACTTTTTATTGACCGGATGGTGAAACGGCCACGACTGTTGAAGGAAACGGCGAGAGAGGAGGGAACAAGTGAGAATCAGCTCTATCACGGATCAAACACTCTGCATGTTGTTTCTAGTAAGAAAGAGCAGCGCAGACTCACATCAGGAACCACCATCATTTTCTGAGTCACAATGTTGTCCAGGATGAAGGAAAACGCCACCTGGTCGTCATCATCCAGAAGCGGATTGATGGCTTTCTCCAGCCTCACCAGCCGATCCTCTTTCTGCCGTCAGAGGTGTGATGGTTATGGCTGAAAGTAACGATATTATAAGGACATACGGTACTGGTTCTAACTCACCTCTTTCAGCTTAGCGTCACACAGGTCAAGCATGGACTGTGCCACTTGTGTAATGGGATGTTTCGCTCCTGGTGGAAAGAAAAAAGAAAACAGATCAATCTCAGAATACTGATGGGGAAAATCCAAAGGCACGTGAAGAGAGCTCTGAATCCAAAGTCACCGTTGTATGTGGCGCTGTTTTTGACAATGAGCTCCACGGCCTCCCGGAACTCCTCCCTCGACGGGTACATCCGCTTCCGCACGTTCTCCCTCAGCGTCTGCAGGTCCATGGGCCGATTGATTATCTTGTAGTAATCCTTGACGACCTTAGCGTTGACCGGCGTGTGGAAAGGGTACGTCTAGATTTCGAGAGAGGAATGGTTTTCACGAGCCTGGACAGGGAGAAACACAGACCAGAGCAGGTTTCTGAGGCCTTACGTTGGGGTGATCCCGCATGTCGTTGATGATTCCCTCCAGCACCGAGGACAGGGTGACCATGGGGTCGGTGCGTCTGCGGTGGATTGCCTTGTGTGGCTTCTGTTAAAAGAAAAAAAAAAAAGAGTTAGAAAACACATCAGAGCATCTTATTACCAGGAAACAAAACTTGTAAGTAAAAAACAATAAACAAGAACCGTAGCTAAAGGGAACTTTAAACTCGACAACTTCAACTCAGTGTGCAAAACGCTTTAACTTCATGGTCTTTTAACCCTTTAACCTATTTGTGTATCACTTTCCCCTCTTCCTATCTAAATGCTAGCCTTTAAATTCTTCAGTTTTAATGTATTCTTTTGATTCTTTTATGACAATGGGTTAGTTTTGGTCAGTCGGGAATGGACTGAACTAATCGTGCTCACATTGAGGTAATCACAATGGACTGCACTGCCAACGCGTCTCTTCTTCTTTGGTGGTAGTTGCTGCTTGGGAAACTTGAGCACCAAAGACTTCCTGCGCACCTCATCGGCACTGTTAAAGAAGCAGCAAAGAGGATAAAACATAATATATAAATCATATATCATGAGAATAGATAATAAACTAAATAAACAACGATCCGCTACCTTTCAATGAGCTGCTTTCCCAGTACAATCTTAGTGCCCTCCACCTTGATGAGTTCCTCGTTGTCGTTGTGGATCACAGTCTTTTCCAGCTCCTCCTCCTGCTCTTCCGTCATGGCGACCGGGTTGGAGGGCGGGGCGTTGGTTTGGTAGTACAGCGGGCAGAATTTGTTGGTCCTCATGTGTCCAATGGCTCCACATGCGCCGCACTTCAGCTAGAAAAAAACAACAACAAAACAACAAAAAAACAGAAGCAAACGTTAAGGAACACGATGATAATCTATGTGATCAATATATGCTAAACTATATAAACTCAAAGTGAGCTTGTGAAAGGGAAAGAAAATGTCTTATAGAACTGAATCAGCAAGCTTACTTTTACCTTGAGGTCTGGTCTCTCCTTGACCTTCTTGGACTTCTTCTCCGGAGGCCCTTTGATCTTGTCTTTCTCTTGGTTTCTCTTCAGCCTCCTGAGCTGCTCTTGAATACGCCGACGCTCCTTCCTCATCTCCTCTCTGTGCTGCTCATCGAAGAGGGCAAACTTTCGTCTGAAACGACACACGCGCAAAAAAAGACAGAATGCAGGTGTGAGCGATCCATCTCCTCCTAAACAGACCTAAAACTCTGGGATGGAAAGCCAAATCTCACATGAACTCATCATCCTTGGTGCTTCTGATCCGGGTGTAGGCGTCGATGACGGCAGCTTTACGAACCGTCTCGCAGCGCACGTATTCTTTGCCGTCCTCGTCCCTGAAGGTGCGATAGATCTTGAGTCGTCGCCCCGTAGCCGATGAGTTCAGGCTGGTGACGGAGGACGTGTCGTCGTCTTTGTGGGAGCTGGTGGACAAGGCACTGGCTATAAAGTGAAGGACGGTCGCATGAGGAGTTAAAGATGCACATTTCAGCAGGTAGAACATGCTCCTGTTCAGCTGAAGAGCTCGTTTGCTTACACAGGCCTTTGCGGCGCTCCTTGCGTCCCTTGTTATCGCGATCGCTCTCCTCGCCCATCAGCATCCTCTGCAGTTCCTTCCTCTCCTGCTCCTCCCTCTCGCGGGAAAGCTGTGAGCTGGTCTTTTTATTCTGCAGCATGTTCTCGATGTTCTTTCCCATCTCCTCAAAGTCGCTGTCTTCAGCTGAACTGCTGTCTGTGTCTGTGGACAACACCTCTGTGGACTCCAACACTCTGCCATCGAGGGGTGAAAATAACAATAATAATAACAAAAACAAACTTAAAACTTGCACAGGGTGATTTCAGGGTAATAAATATGATGCTATGAAATAAGCCCCACTTGTTCTGTAAGTCAAAGATCCTCTGGCACTCCTCCTTGTAGCGCTCCTGGTGTTCGGCGACAGAGAAGCGAGAGCCTCGGGCGAACTTGCTCATCGGGCCTTCGCCTGAACGTGCCTGCTCCGTGGACATGGTCCTCACCACGTCAATAACCTCCCAACGGGAAAGCTTCTTGATCTGACACAAGAGCAACAAAAAGAATTGCTGAAAAATGAAGCAAAAATACCATTCCCAGAGAAAACAGCACGGTGGCAGCGTCACGATGAGAAGATGCATCAAGCTGAATACGGCTTCTGTATGAGTAACTGTATGTTTTGCCAACAGACCAGACATAATTTGGTTTTTACCTCTTCCTCTGGCACACCAAATTTGCGAAGGAGCTGCTTGGCGTTCTTCAGAGAGAGCCTCCTCAGGTCAGCGTCTGTCCCCGTCACCGTCTTTTTTACAGGCTGTGGCTCTTTGTCATCCTGACGAAAAACAGAGACAAATATATGAAAAAACAAGGCAGACAACTTGGAAAAAAATGATACCAGGATGACAGGACTCTACTTCAGAAAACTGACTTTTTGTTGAGTGGGCTTGTTTGGCACTTTCACATATGAGAAACCTTCTCCGCAGCCGGTGGGATCTGCCACTCCCGTGACCTCCAACAGACACTTCCCCTTCATGGCGGAGATGAAGGCTCTGGTTGTGTTCCAGGGTGCTGTCCGCACCTGCGGTTCATGACACAGAGTTAGTGTGAAAATGGCGCTTTGCTTCCTCTCGTCTCAAACATGTTCAGGTCATCAAGCACCTCGTCATCGATCTTCATTTGAAAATCCTCTTCGTTCTCCTCTTCGGGAGCAAAGAAAGACTTTTCACCATATCCAGCATCCTGCAATGGATGGAAAACACAGAGTTAAGCACAGTATAACATTTACTTTTGTTCCGTTTTATTTTTCCCGCCAAGATGAGGTAACATTACCTTAAGCCTCTGCTCTGCAACCAGCATGCTGTAGTAAGAGCAGCACTGCTCTGGAGAAACCATGGCTCTGATTTCTTCTTCTGTGGGCAACCTGAAGTCAGGCTTCAGCACCCACCAGTTTGAGTCCATCCCTGACACGAAGAGAAGACACTTGGTGTTTTCCTGTACTGGTAATGTTCCCCTGATTTCAGGACACGTTGTTATACGCAAAGACAAATCTCACAAGCTTTTTACTAGCTTTCCAAACAGAGCTCTCAGTCCATTTTGGCTAATGAAGGTCCACTATGAATATGCCACAGATGTCACTAGATATCAAGATTTTGAAAAACCCACAAAAGAAAGAGATAAAAAGAGCCAAATGAACAGGTAAGTAATTTAAGTTAAAAAAATTTCTTGTCTCTTTCTACAATTTCTGATCAACACCAGACAAAGACACATGTTGAAACCATGCGTGAATGTCTAACGTTTTCCTCCCGTAGTCTGTGTGTGTGTGTGTGTGTGTGTGTGTGTGTGTGTGTGTGTGTGTGTGTGTGTGTGTGTGTTACCTGTACGCTTGAAGTCAGCGCAGAGCTTGAGCCTCTTCCTGATGCTGCTTTCCGAGTGCGAGGGAAAAGCTTTCTTTATGTCCTCCATGCGGATTCTCCGAGGCCGGTCTTTGCTCTTCCAGAACAAGCGGTAAATGAACACCTGCAGGGAACGCAGATGAATGCACAAGGGTGAACCTGCAGGAAGTCTCGGATGTGAGTATTGGCACGTTTGGAATTTGGACCTGGAACCTCAAACAATGGGCACTCCTGACCCACAACAAAAATGTCCACGAGCTCCCTGATGTAGTAGCCATGTCGAGTTCGTATGACTAGGAAATCCGTCTCTGGCATCTTGTGCAGGTAAATTGGAGCACGGAAGAGGTTGTTTTCAAACGCCTTTAGGAAAACGAGAAAAATCACTGTGTGTCAGTAGGTCAGAGAGATTTTATCTAACTGTTTATACATCATCAAAAACACGGAGATGCAGACCTGAAGAAGCTGACCAGGATGAAGAGAACCAAGGAAAGGGGAGGTATGGCAATAAACTGTCTCTCCATATTTACAGTCAGGTGCTCCTGGATCCTTTCCGGGTTTCTGCAGGACACAGGAATGTTGCATTTTCAAACACATTTATACAACGACCAAGTACGAACGAATGTAAAGTCACAGCTGAAAACAAAGAAACTACTCACCCTTTTGTAGTAGTTTTTGATCTTGCTCGCCATGCCAACCTGCATGATGAGAGGCGGGTATTCCTCGCTGTACTCCGCCAGGATCAGATCCCCGTCTTTACCGGTCAAGTCCTGCGGCGTTCGCATGAAGAACATGTCTCCGCCGCCTGCCGCCTGCCGCTCCTGCTCTCGCATCTATTCCCCAATGCACAGCGTATGCGTCGTGTTATCAACAAGAGAAAAAAAAAACATCTAACACAACACAGCCTCACTGTAGAAGTCCCTGCAGAAGACGGTGAGGGGCAGCTGCTGAATTGACGTGACTGTGGCTCCGCCCCCATGCTGACGTAGAGCAACCTCCCCCAATCATTCCAGGGAACTTGTCAGCATCTGACAATGTTGACAGTATCTATCATAGAAAACACGCTGCAGTCAGAGAGATTTTGAGGAAAATTATAGATAATCTCGGTCCAAGTTGTCAGTGGATAACGCGCAATGCCGACAGCCGTCACCCAGAACATAGAGAGGAAGGAATACAATTTATTACATTTCCAAAATCAAAAAGGAGTCTGGAATAACACAAGAAATAGATCATGGACTGATCCCAGAGACCTGCCGACTCACAGAGCTGTAATAAATTAGCTTCATGTAAAACAAAAGGAGAAATTCGTGTTTGTTTTAAGCGGGGCTTTCTTTACCTTGGCTTTCTTCTTGATGTGTTTGAGCAGCGGCTGAACTGCGTGCGGACCCGGCTGCGCTAAAGCTCCAAAAGAGTACTTCTTCAGGGCCGGTCGATGGAACTGCCGAAGCTTCATTGGACCCATGTGAGTGGGGAAGAAGGGCTGCCTCAGCTCAAGTGCTGGAATAGAGTGCTGTGCAAGACAGAGAAAGAACTCATAAAAAAAAAGAAAGATTTGGCAACATACAGTTTAAGCCCATTTGATCCGTCTGGTCTCTTTCAGCTACCTGAATGATGTTGCCCCCAAACGTTCCTCTCAGGCCTTGCTGTTTGGGATAGTAGAACTCGTCGTTGGAGAGGTTCCAGGGATCTTTAACTTCAGGTTGGGACATGTTCTGTGATTTAAAAAGAATCTTAAAATATGTCATGTTACAACTATAAACTTTCTTTTTTTTTTTCCTTAACAAAACTTCAACAAATGTCTGAACAGAAAAAACACAACATGCTTATAGCTCAGGTGAATGCCATGTTCTATTGGTCTGCATCCACTGATGATATTCAGTGATCTATAAAGGGGGCTAAGTTGTGTGTTTATATCTTAATGATAATAAGATATAAAAAAATAGGATTTTGCATACAAGCTAAAAGAGTTTTTTATTTATTATTATCATCATTTGAACACCTTTTCCCACATTACATGTAAAAACAACAAACATGATTTCTTCTTGCTATTCCTCCATAGAGATCAGGTTTATGGAGTGCTGACTGAGCCGAGGATCTTTTAATTACACACAGCTTGTCTATTCACTGATAAGGCAACTTCTGGGGGCCATTAATTACACTGGAATTCACTCAGCGGTGTCAGCGTAAAAAAGATAAATGGAAATAAACTCAACACTTTCCAGGTGTTTATAAAAGATATGGAAAACCATGTACTTGTTCCAATGTGGTTGATAAAATTCCCCAAAACTACAAGGAGGTTTGATGTGACGTCACATTAAGTGTGAAAAAACGTATTCAGTGTAAATATGTCGTCTTCCACAAGCTGGTCCAAATTAACACAGCATAAAAAAAAGCCAGCTAATATTCACTTATAGGAGAAACTACTGTTTTGCCTTAAATCCAGCACTGATAACCATGAATATGTTTACTCCCATCTGTTCTGAACAGATGTTGCATGGCAAATAAAGTCATTAAAGATTATAGAATTTTTGTCTGCTTTGACGGACTGACATACCTGTTGTGGCTCGTCTTTAATCACGCCGGTCTTCCCCAACAGAATCCGACTCTTCTTGATCGCCGTCTCCTTCTTATTCTCCTTTGACGGCGAATGAGACGTTGTCTCCTCCTTTTCATCAGGAATTTCTAGAAGTCACAGGAGCTCAGTAAATATCCAACTGAAGTAAAACGTGTTTCACAGAAGCTGAGATCGGTGGGGTCACGGTTTCTAATTCACCTAGTATTATATTCTCATCATTGGGGTCCAGTGTAAGAACCGGCGGCATGAGGAAGTGATCCATCTCCTGGTCGTCCCAGATGATGTTGTCTTCCCAGCGGCCGTACACCAACTCCTCATTGTCAATGGGAAAAATGGAAAACCACGAATAGTCTTCTTCTAGAGAGGCTGCAAAGAAACAAAAACAAACAATAAACATTAAAGTGAAAACAATTCGACAAAATAACTGTGTGGAGAAAACTAAATGAATACCTTGGTTGTCGTGGCTGCTTTTTTCCCGCTTTGAGCCAGAGCTCGAGGAAGCTTTGGGAATAGGTGGAGGTGTCGGTGGTACCAGCTGGGAATTGCTTCGGGTCAGACCTGGAGGATCATAAAGTTTATGCTTTTATTCCCTTTTCATGGAACCTGGTGTTGAGAGATTTTCAGCAAAAAGCTCCTTTTTTTGTAACATTACAAGGTTTATTTGTGCATATTATTCAGGCGTCTATTCTCACCCTGCTGGGCATTGTAAGCGTTAGCATTTCGGGTCATGCTGGAGGGGAGCCATCCCGCCAAGCTGGCTCTCTGAGTCTTGGTTCCCTTGTGTTTTACATCTTCTCCGTTCCAGATGATGTCGTCCTCCCACTGGAGCTGAGTGACCATTAGGAACAGTTCGTTCTCCAGAACCCGCCTCACTTTATCTCCATCGCCACCTTCGTCATCGACATCCATGTTGTCGTCTTCCTTCTGAACCTGAAGAAATATAAAATGGAGAGTCACCACTAGTCGAACAAATGCAATCCTCGTCCGTGGAAACAAACCTCTTCAGGAGGTTCTGTTACTTCTTTGGGCAGATCTTGCTCTTCAGCCTCACTGGGCTGATCTTCTTTGAGTTTGAACCCGTAGTTGAAGTTGTTTCCGTCCTCAGATACTCCCAGCATGTCATACCAGAGCTGGGCCGGACCGTATCTCCATTCTGCTACTCTAGGTCGAGACTCCGTCTCTTTGTCCCCATCCCCGGATGTCTGCGAGAACTTTGATTCCACTGGAGCCATCATGGTTATCTAACAACGCGTAGAAAATATGTGAAAAACATGTTTTAAACTAGAAAGACGTGACAGACCACAGTGAAATGGATCTTTATTTATTTTTCAATGAGTGTGCATCTATCTGCTGGATCTGACTTAATGTGGCAAATCAAAAACAACTGATGCAATTGGAATTTAAAACAAGTTAAGAATAAAATTCAGATTTTTATCCTTTCAGATACAAAATAACTCTGGAAACATCAAGAAAACAGTTTTTTCAATCCTTAAAATAACTTCAAAAATCATAAAAGCATTCAAAAACTAAGAAAAAACTACAAGACCTTGTAACTCGAAAGCTTTACCTCGTCGTCAGAGAGACACTGTTCTGGGGGTGGAGGGAGTGCGTACTCATAAATCCATCCAGACTTTTTCTCCTGACTTGGTTCTGAGGCGTCTTCCTCTGGTGGAGGAGTCCCCGGCTGAGGGTCTCTGTGTTTTCGCTTCTTCTTCCTACGGGCGCTCCGCCAAACTGAAGGCATGTTCTTACCAGGACCGAACAGCCGTAAAAACCTAAGAACCTGACAGGAAAAAAATAAAAAATAAATTTAAAAAAAACTCTCAAACTATGTGTTTCATTTCAAATTAGTTATATATATAAAAAAAAGTCTCCTGAATAACATCAGCTTTATTTCATGTTTGAAAATTTGATTTACCTTGCCGGGCTTAAACTCTGGAAAGAGTTGTGTGACACATGGTAACGCCTTGGCAGCATCTTTCTGCATGATGCCCGCAAGAGGAAGGGTGAGTCTGTCTGGGGGACCTAGAACTCCAGAACCCTGGCAGGGCCGCTCCGTCTCTGACTCGGAGTCCGAAGAGCTGCTGAAATCTACCTTATCGGCAGTGGAAGATGGTGCAATAATGGAGGGCAAGATGATGCCATCGCCCTCTTCCCCAACTGCCAATACAGAGGAAAATTAAAGAAGGAGTAAAGTAGTAATCCAGTTTTCAATAGTTGTAAGACAACCACAAGTTTTTTTTTTGTTTTTTTTTTACAGGCAGCCCTTAATATATTTTATCATTTCTTTTTACCATTTGTACCGGTGGGCGATTCTTCTTTCTTAGCTGGAGTAGGAAGACTAGGTGGTGGTGGAGGAGGCATAAGCTTTGAGTCAATATCCTCACAGTCGGCATCATAATCATCCTCATCATCTAGGAGGAAGGAGTTTAAAGACGCGATTACACACCAAAAAAATGGAGAGTAAAAGATAAGGTTAAGAAAACAGACAATAAGGGTATCGTACCGCTGCAACAACTAACAAAGTAAAATCGTTTTTCATATTTCGACCTTGATCAATTATAAGGAAATTAGATTTCTGATGCCAATAAATGACATGTCAGAGCAGAATATCTGTTGAAACACAATCCTAAATCAAGATTTAGGATTACCTTATAACATATTTTACAAGTTAAATCCTGCAGAATACAGTGTAACTTAAGAGTTTTTTTTTTGTTTCTTTTTTATTCTATGTTGCATGACTTTGTGTTTTGTGTTTATGATGTAAAGCACTTTGAAATGCCTTGTTGCTGAAATGTGCTATACAAATAAAATTTGATTGATTGATTGATTGATGAGGTGACATGCAATTACATTAAATTAAATGTGATTAAATTAATCTGTGATTACTTATCTCCATAATTCCACAACAATTGGTTCTGACAGAAAAATAACAACCATTGAGCATAATGTTGTGACACTATTTGTTTACAGGGAGAAATAGAAGGGAACTAAAAGCGAAATCTGAGGGCACAAAAATGGAAACTGATACGATGGAGCCTCAGGATAATCACCTGTTTTTCTGCTGGGCTGCAAAGACCCCATCGCCTGATGGTACTTTTTAGTCTCATCCTCAGCAACCTCACTGATGTCAGAGTAGTCCACTGCATCGTCTGTGCTTTTCACCCAACCTGCAATAGGAGGTACAAAAATATATGGTAAACATAGCACATCTGGTTGCTGGTCATAATCTCGCCAAGCGCTACCATCCTTCATACTCACCCTCTGAATCCACGCTTACAGGTTCTCTGTTTTCCTCCTTATTCTCGCTCTCATTGGCCGTGATCTCGGTGATGAGAGAGCCCAGACCCAAAGTCCCCAAACCAGCAAGATGCTTCTTGGACTCCTGGAGCATGACAAAAAGCAAATCAGAGACAAATATTCCCTAAAAACTGGCAAAACCCCCCCCCCTCACATACAGAGTATGATATTGTAACAATAAGTCTCGAAAAGGCTCACATTGTCCAGAACACTGTCTCCCTCTAACTGCCCATCTTCATTGATGTTTCCAAACAGGAAGCCAGTGAGGGAAAAGGGTCGGTCCTGGTCTTCATCGCTGTCTGAATCAGACATCCTGCAATAAGAATAATGACGTTATAAACACGCCATTCGTCCTCAAACTCTTGTCAGGCACACAGCTAAACCGATGGTGCGCAAGCTGTACAACACTGACTATATTTTAAATATGTTAGAGTTCACGTTACAAGACCTGTACGGTATTTAGTGAAGGGAAATATGTCGTACTTACCTTCTCTGGTTCTTCTTGAGACTGTGTATGTTTTGTTTTGGTATTTTCACTGCATGCTAGCACAGGCAGCTAAGCGCTAAAAGGTCTAGCTAACGATGGTTAAACTCAAAAAGCTGTAATGCGTAAGCGAAAAGCTACTTTACTATGCATGTTTCCCTCCGTGCCTATGTTAAATTGGCCAGGTTATAATAAATAATGTTAATGTATTCAACAAAACCGCGACACAACCCGATTAGATACAAAGTTTTGTTTTTATTTGTGCAACACAGTGAAGCTATCCGTAAACGAGCGGAAACCTCACCGCGACCCGGAAGAACAGCGTGACGCGTTTACGGGCTCCTCGGAAATTTGTTGAAACATAAATAGTAAAATACTGAAGTAAAGAATATCATCAATAAAGTAGGAAATAAAAATGTTTGACGGACATTTCGCCTATCATAAATTGTGGGCCATTTTGGTACGTGACGTCCTTCCCAAAGCAGCTTCTTTTTCGTTCTCAGATAATATCACCAAAACTGCTTCAACCTAATTTGTTTTACAGACATTTAAGTGGTGCAAATACCTGTACACCTCTAAATCGTCTGAAATGCCAGGTATAGTTGTACAAATCATAAAAAATAATTGTTATAAATCCAACTGTCATTAGGTAGCTTCAGATTAGCTATGAAGTTAGCCAACTAATGGTGAAGAAAACAAGCACACAGCAAGAGTTTAGCCAGTTTAATAGTTTTAAACACTTGAGTTTTGAAAAAAAGTACAAAAGTGATCCTGAACACCACAGTATGAAACCAACCCAGTAATGTAGGGTGATAGGTGTGTTCCTTTAAAAAGCATTTTCTACAGACAAGTGTATTTCAACTGGCCATACTATACACATAATGTACTCACTAAAACAGATAGAAGCAATGGTTTAAATACAATGGCTGAGGCCAGAAATACATTTAAAAGTTATCCTTAAAAAAAGTAATTAAAAGATGGAGGAGAAAGACGTCTCACCACAACATCATTCTGGTCTCTGGCAGTAAAATCATGCAGTGTTACAACCGTTCCAGTACAGAGGACCAGTAAAGCACTACAGCTGTCACACAGTGAGAAAATGGGAGGCCAAAAGGCCTCAGACAGCCATTCAGAGGGCTCACTGGTTGTTTTTCTTAGTCGGTCCAGGGATTTCTCTGCTGTTTGACGGTAACCCGGTCGGCATTTGCATACATTGTAAAGTTTCACATAATTTCTGTTAATGAGAGCTCATCTTGCATCCACTTAGAAAAATATAACTGATGATTGCTATTGAAGAAACCCCCAGAATGTGGGCTATTGTCCCAGTACGCTCTGAGGAAATAAAAAAAAACACTAAGAAATACAGCTGAATAAATAAATGCATGACATCCATAAAATCAAGAGTCACCAGAATGCTCTCCACATTAGCACACCAAGCTTGTTTTGTTTTGGCCCGGCAGTGTTAGAAACAAGGGCTTCATCCTGCACGCCATCTAAAGTCGAAGCCCTCGAGGCAATTTTGCCACGACACACCTAAAATACGCTGCTTTTTAGAGAATGGTTTCTTGACTGTAACAGCTGGTTTCCTTTTACAGCATGGCTTCTGGCTTCTGCATCGTAGGAAGCAAAGTAGATGGCAATGAGGAAACACAGGAGGGAGACTCTCACAGTGTTACGAGAATGAAGCCGCTCATCGTGGTTAGCCGCTGACCGGCCTATTGTTAGGGCAACAGCAGTGAGCTTCCAGTCCGGTCAAACTTTTTGCCCTTCGAGAGGGCGGCCACTTGTTTCATCAGCTCCCTGTTCTTGGACTGTGGAAAGACACAAACAGTGAAATCAGAGTGGATACATTTCTCTCCAGTTCTGGATGTGACTCAAATAATCAAACATAAACGGCCATTTCTAGGATATGATGTGCAAATTCAATTATAATAACAAACTGATAATTGGTTTCCTTATTGTATGCATAAAAGATGCAACCATATACTCTCGATAATTTAATAATGTATCACAACAAGTATACAAGTCGGTGCTGATAAAGACACAAATAAAGCAGTAACAACTATAGGCTAATTTCCCATCCCATTTCCTTTCCATAAATCTGTCAGTTTGGGAATCTGGATAATTTTCTACTTCTTTAGTGTTTTGCTGAATTTACTTCTACCCCTATAAAGAAGCTAAACTTTTACGTTTTGTTTGGTAACATTTTAATGGAAAATTAAAACCTCATCACTGCGTCCAACCCCAACAACATTCGGGATTATTTATTGTATTATTTAACACAATCATGTTGTATTAAATAATGCAATATGATAGTTAGTGACAGTAATAAGGTTTATATTATCCAACTGATATCAAAATGAGAAGGATTTCAAACTACATTTCTTCACCTCTTCCTCCCCTCCAAGTCTGATCTGGTGTAAACATCACTCCCTCACAGGAAAGAAAAATGTCTTTATAAAAACTAATAAAGTATAGTTGAATTTTTGAACTGTTAATTCCTATAATCTATGATAAAATGACAAAAGAAAAATAGACATCTGTCAAAGTGTGAGCATAAAGGGCAACACAATGTTGAAAATGTGAACCCCTTGGTTGTACATTTGGATTTGAGATGCAAAGTTTAAAAATCATGTACAACAGCAAGTTGATAACTGTACTGAGATCTGAGTTCAGTGATAAAAAACAAGTTTTCTTAGAACATGTTTAGCCTTGAAGCTTCCTGAAATATAGATGCGATACACGAAAAATAACCAAAACAGCTTAAGATCAAACCATTTCAGAGCACGGTCGTACACCAACTACCCCACCTGCTGTTGCTCCATGGCCTCTTTGTGTGATTTCTCCATTTGGTTCATCTTAACTCTCATATTTGACTCCTGGTACTGAAAGTCAGCTTTAAGCTCTGTGAGCTACAGGGGAAAAAAATGCAACATTTAATAGGCAGATAAAAAAAAATAAAAAATAAAATAAAATAAAAAGAGAGCAGAAACTCAAGAGCTTTGACTGAATGATTAGTGCTGGAGTTTATATTTGAAAGACGACTCACCTTTCGATCCTTCTCCAGAATGGTCTGATCCCTCTGCTGAAGAAGCCTCTTTAGTGACATCACTTCCTCTTTCAGCTGGCTGATGAGAATGAAGTTGTCTGTTCCACCAGAGTCCATGGACTGGGTGATTGAACTACTGTTGGGATAAACAAGCAAACAAATAATGAAAAAAAAAAAAAAGCTCCTGAATGTGTGGGACAAATATTATGCAGCTCTAAAGTTGAGCTTAAATGACAACGCTGGGGCTACCTGTCCCCATTGGATGGCTTCAGCTCCAGTTTTGGTTTCTTCTTTGGAGTCTCTTTCTGGATTGAAGACGATTTATGGCTGCAAAAGAAAAGCAAAGAGGAAAACTGAACTGTGAATATTTTAACACAATTTTAAAGGTTGCTGTGCAACTTAACGAACTTGAAGTTGCTGTACCTCTGCTTCCACAGTCCCGGCTCCTGCTCAGGACTCAAGCTCCCACTCAGTCTGTTAAAGATGGATAAACTTAGCAAACTGCACTTCATGGTATAAATGTTTTACTCCAACTATGGTAGAAGAATGATTTTCAGACAAAAATATTGACAATGGCTGAAAGTTAGCCATTTTCAGTACTGGTGAGATGTCTTAAAGTGAAGCACATTTAGGTAAAAAAACTATTTAAAAGAAAACTTTCTGCCATTAATTCAGGTTGAAAGTGAATAAGTGGAAAATAAAAATCTAAAGCAGATAACATGATGTGTCTACAGCATAGTTGCTCTACTTTTTCATTTGAAGTTTTCAACGTCTGCCATGAAACATGCCGATTTTGGAAATGCATCATAGTTAAGATAACCATTTACTATTTGTATTTGCAAATAAATACACACAGAGATTGGAAGGCTAGCCAGGCTAATCGCTAACATAATATGAATTACTGCCTTATAATTTTTTTTTTTGTCTCATGTTTTGTCATTGGTGCAACATCGACTCTGGTCTTGATAATCAGTGAAGAAAGACCAGAAAATAATACATTTTTAATGCTATTCTTATTTTTCCTACTTTTCCATTCTTGGGGAGAAATCAGAATCACACGCAATCGAAACCTTGCAGGTGAAAACATTTGCGAGAACTGCACACAAAGTTCAGATGGGTGAATCTCTACTGACGAGAAGTGACAACTTGTGGCAGACATACTTGTTGTGGGAGCTGCTGTGTCTGTGCTGGTGGTGTTGGTGGTGGTGGTGATGATGGTGATGCGATCTGGAGTGGTGGTCTTTCTCATTCAGGGATGAGGAGTTGGAGGAGCCGAAGCCCTTCCTCTGTTCTTTAGTCTTCTGCAGGACGCGGCGGTAGGACAGAGTGCAGAGCCAGCACAGCAGCTTGCCGTCCACCTGTGGCACAAGAAAGAGAGAGCAGGTGGTGAGACTCCGCCCGTAACGAACGTGCCGCAAACTCAGACTGGATATTGCTCTAGTTTTCACCTTTCTTCTGCCTTCCTCTTTGCGGTCGAAAGCGCACTGCTGCTTGCACTGTTCGCAGGTCTGTGGGGGTCCATATTTCTTCTCCGAGTTAGTACACCGCTGGCATTTTGTTCCAATGAAAGCTGCAATGATGTTACAGTACTGGCAGGGTTTGGGCTGCAAAGACAGATGAAAGAAAACTTTTGAAAAACAGGATATGGACATGAAACACAAGCAATTTCAATATGCAAGGTCTATGTCAAAAGACTGATAGTTTGGAGCACAAGTGCAAGAATATAACGCAAGTCCAGGTCAACTTTGCACTAAAACAAATTTGTAAGATTCTACTACTCACCGTTCCGAACTGTTTGACGTTCTGGGCACATTTCTTGCAAATTGTATTTGTTTTACTGTAGAGGAACAAACGGGGTTTGAATCCACCAAAAAATAAAAATAAAAACATCCCAAATAAGAGGTAATAGAAAATGGTAGCGCCCTTCTCACCTCTCCTGTTGAAACTCAGATCTGCAGTATGTACACTTCACTATTGGGTGTGCAATACGACACTCCTGCAAAAGAAAAGAAAAATTAAGTACAGAAGCCTCCAGTTATGGGCACACTTGGTATAAAAATGTGTAAAAAGCCTTAAAATAAATTCTTATTTTTTTTTTATGTTGAGATGCATTTATATTTCCAATCTGATGGAGAATACCTCATGAATTCTTGATTGCATCCATTTTATTTGTTAATCCAGATCGACAAATCAACCTTAGTTGAATGACATGCGCTCTTGTTTTTCCCCATTTTAAAAAAATGCAAGGAGGCAGAGTTTTTAATTAAACTTTTTTTTTAAGTGAGATCCTGCTAATGCACAATAAAAGATGAATTTATTTTATTTAACATCTTCACCAAGAATGCCAATATTTTATCTGTATACACAGTTCATTTTCCCCTCCCTTTTTCTTTTGTGACTCACAGGAGAAATTGTGGATTAGTTTTAAGTTGGTAACCTTCAACTTTATAAAGACAATATGGCAGGCAATCAATGATTTAAAGCTGCTCTTAAAGTTGAAAACTTTAAGAGCAGCTCATCCAGAGATGATTCGGGGACATTTAAAAAAAAAAAATCTGAAACACATTAATTTGTAGAAGCTAATTAAGGGCATGTGGAAATTATATAATGCTTAAATGTGACTTAAAAGGCCTTTAATTCTCAGCTGTACCACCATACAAGCAGCACCACAGGAGCAACACGTCTGAAAAATATGTACACTAACAAGTGTTCAGCAGGTCAGGGTGTGGTAACACCGCTATAACTCTACAATAAAATGAACATTACGTTCATGTGGACATTTTCCAAGTTGTTACATAATCTGAGCCCTTGCTAAATCTCTCCAAGGTGGCCACAACCAAACACCCGCACACAACTCCACTCCTGAGGTCGTGATTGTTTGGGTCGTCCTCCCTCTCATGCTCTCCAACCTTGCAAAGCTGCTGGCCCTGCGACAGCTCCTCGAAGGGGTACCGCTGGTTGCACTTCGTGCAGGCGTACAGAGCCGACGTTGCCATTCTCGCCCCAACCTGAGCAGGCGTCCGATCTAGCCGAGGAACACCGAGGTCCAGCCGCGAACCGAGCCGATTAGCCGCGCTGTTTTTATCGTCAGAGCCGCTCGCTGTTGCTCAACTGAGAGCTGGGAAAAACACACCGCGTTGGCATCCAGCGCTGGCCGACGCTAGCCCGCTCGGCTACGTAGCGCAGGGCAAATACAGAAATAGCTCAGCTGGAGGGAGAGAGCGAGCGAAGAACAATAAAGTCCTGATCTCCGGGCTCTCGCGCTGCGTCGCCCCGCCGCAACGGCTTCTGCTTGGGTTTCGATAGCGTCGCCTCGGTATTAATCCTCATCAACAATGAACTCCGCAGGGTTGAAGTTTCCGCTGTTCTCGCCGAGAAATGTATTTTCCTTGTGTTTTCCGTGTCTCTTTTTGTGTCATGTAACCGGAAGAGGCCGACAGCTCCCGAAGAAGGAAGGAAACCTATCGCGACACAACATCCGTCCGCGGGATTTACAGTTTGAAATCAGTTCAGCCAATCAGGGGCCCGCTCACAGTTTAACAGTTTTCAATGTCCCCCCTACACTTACGTTGTTAAAAGGATAAACAGCAAGTTGGCTTGAATATTTTACAAACGCTTTAGGGTGTTTATATGATTGGAAGCCCTTTTGCAAGCAAAGACGTGATGACACGGAAGTTCCGGTGGATATCATGAACAAATTGCAATTTAACCTCAATCTGAAGTCGTCCAGTCAGGGGAATCCTGGCAAGTTACAGCCATAGACTTCAGTGTATTTCTTTGCGATTTTAAGCGACAGACCAACAAAAATCTGAAAAGTGTGGTGGAAATGTAATACCCCTAAATACAATCTAATGCTCTTCTGTAAAGGCCTGAAGAGTTTTGTGAGAGAGCATTAGTGATTAAACACCAAACATGAAAACCAAGTAACACTGCAGACAGGTCAGGGAGAAATTTGGTGCAAAGTTTACAACAATATCTCACTGGTCACTATCCGACATTATGCACTCGCAATCAATAAACATTAAAAATGACTCCACAGTGTCACTTTTATTAAATAGTTTAATATGGTTTGACATCTGACAGTACACTTGACAATGCAGGAAATAAATGAATGAAGGCAGTGAGCACAGTATAATGAAAGGTGTGGAAGCTTATGACTAATAGTTCTACATTTTAAAGGAACAGTAAAGGATTATCAGTGACAGAGATGTACTCAGAGAAAGATGTAGTGGAATAACAATCTAAGAACAATTAGTTTGTTAGTGGGTATTGGATATTTAAAAGCTGTGATGTAGAAACATAACAATGTAAGTTCCCACCAATAGAATCAACCTTTCTTTTCTTTTTTTTTTTACCATGAAAGGCACTTTTCATAAACTAGAGATTATTACTGCTAGTGTATTAGGGAAGTTACCAAACATTTCAACAGCTTACATATGAGAAAAACATCATGAGGCTGATTAGTGTTTCATGCGAGTGTTTTTATCATCATTGTGCACATTTGAGTTTTTACTCTTGATTATTTATATGAAAGGCACAGATTCTAAGTATTACAATACATTTAATAACCAAAACAAATTGCATATCCTTTGCAACTTACTGATATCACTGAAAAAATTAGATTATGAGACTAAGAGAAAGAGAATGTTTACAGTTCATAACAAGTCCGTACTACAGGATAATAAATAATGTTAGCTTCCTAAAGAAATTAAACTTAAAAAAGGTGAATTGCTCAGTAAAAGGAATGTTACGTAGTATCCCTTCCCAAATAAAAACAGATATTTGGTCGCAACAGTCTTAACAGGATTGATTTATGAAGACAAAACAAGTGTTAAAAATGTTGGCATCATTTCTTTAGTTATCGGTTGAAACAAATATGTAGAAACTCAAAGAAGACTGTTGGGTTCTCTTCAGTTTTTTTGCAGCACTATGTGTTCACAAATTGTGTAGCTATGCACGAAGTAGTGGAGTGGAGTGAGTGTTCCTATGACGCATAAGGCATAAAAAAATGTAACCCGAATGATAACTAGTGTAAAAACTAACACTGATTGTGGGTCGGTAAACAGGCATTAAAGTCCTTCTTTATTTTTTATTTTCTTACATGCCCTCCTACCTCACAGGACTAGTGTTTTATATATGGCTGCAGTCCAGTGATCTCAGACATCTCCAACGTAAACACACTCTACACGAATAGTCACACATCTCTGCCTGTCCAGACTTGAGGTGGTCGTGTGTTCGTCCCCTAAAGAGGCGGATCGACACACAGGCTCTTCTTGGATCCAGGTGTGACACTGATTCCTAGTTTTCCAATGTTCTCCCAGGCATAAAAACACTGCTTTCATAAAGACATTGAGTGTCAAACAAAGGTTTGCACGGGAGTGATGGAGCGTGTGGGTGAGCCCGCCCTCTCTGAAGACGAAGCAGAGCGGTTCGTCACCTCCCTCTGTAGCTCGTTCACTCTCTTCTGAAGCTCGGCTCGCTTCGCCAGAAGCTCCTTATGGCGCTGGTGAATAGGTTCCTTGTCGAAGACGGAAAAAAGAAGCCTACATTTTCAGCTTTGGAGCACTTAAAAACCAACTAACAGAGCAGAATTTATGATATACCTGCGGTTTCATGCGAGGGTTCCAGCGGATGTAGTAGCCAGACCAAAGCTCCAGGTGGCGCAAGCTGACAACGGGAAACAGCACCTGGTTTGAGTAGTTTACATACATTGGATTGGTGAACTCCTCTAGCTGGCTGTTAATGTAGGACCACACCGAGACCGTCCTCTTGGGAATCTCCTTTCAATTAAGAGGAAAAAACAACTGCATTAATGTTTTTGCATCACCTTGATGTAAGTCATCCTGTCCCCGTCACACTACTGTGAATCCACGTTATGATTCTATAAAAATATAAAGCTTCCAACTTAATAAATCTGTTTTATTTACATGACAAATTTGAACTGAGCACTGATCATTTTGAATTAAACTGCACTTCATGCAAGAGAAAACGAAAGACAAACTGATTTCATGGAGACAAACTTTAGCTGCTTTATGCAAAAAAGTAGCTACTTCACCACTGAAAAACAAGAGCTTAGTACCTGCTGTGTGTTTAAGTGTGCAGGTTTTGGACAGGTTGCATGCAAATATATTATAAATCACTTTAAAGTTAACTAAAAACAATCAGAATCTGTTTTGTTCTCCAGGTTTATGTAAAAAAAACAAAAAATCTGACCACAAGTCTGCTTTGCTGTCAATGGAAACATCTTAGATATTAATGTATAAGAAGTGAAATCTTGTTTGTGTTATCTTTTTACTATCAATCTTTTTATGTGTATGGAATAAATATATGATGACGACAAAAAGCTTTTATTAAAACCAGTGGATTGTCCTTTTCTTTCTCTCAACTTGGTTTTGCAGCCACTTGTGTCAGTTTTTTCTCTTGTATTATTTGCCACCATTTTCTGTCATCATCTCAACCACAAATAAATATACTTACAGCAGTTACAGATGATGGCAGCAATTCAATATATTGAACAGTTCCAGTTTGCAGGTGCAGCCTCATATATGTTAGCCACATTCATGCTGGTCAAAGCTTTTTTCTTTGACCATGGTAAAGTAAAACAGGCTCAAACAGAACCATGACATAGTTTAAGAAGGTCACCTGTATCAATGAGCTTTAACAATGGATGCTATTACTGACGGAGGTTCAATTGACTGTTTTCCAGTTAAAAATGTCACTCATTGTAATTTGTGACAACTAAGGCAGGAAAAAATATAAATAGGATCCCTTTTATAGAGACTTAAGCCACATTAAATTACAGTTTAAGTGAGTAATCAAAGCGAAAGAGGATTAAAAAGATGCAAAAACAGTGGCAAGGCCAGGTGGCAAATACTAAGTGATAATAATTAACATGCTAATTAGGGAATGATGCGCATAAAGTAGAGACTAAATTTGGTTTATAATGTTGATGAGGTGAACTGTGTAATAATCTTTTTAGATCTTGGAGGTTTTAATTTTGCGAAAAGCATTAAACTTTCATCCCACACAAGAAGCATAGAGAAAAAATGAAAAGAAAAATGACCTTACTCTGTCCTAATGCAATACAATCTGTACATTTTACACTATTCACCCCCAAAAACATTCACCATAGAAATATTGACACACATAAATGCAACAGGATTTGATGTTTCACAAAATGTGAAACATGATTTTAGAAATCACAATATATGTGGCAAGGAATGTGACAGCAACTTGTAGTGAAAATGTCTAAATGCAGAATCAAAAGAGCCCTTACTTCCTTCAGCCTTTGCTGCTCACTGTTACACAGGAATGTCCCAAACAGGCAGCTGTAGAGATGATCCAGGATCGTTACCAGGAAGTATTCATTAAACTCAAAAGCTGCAGGAAACTTCAATAACAGAGAAAAATACATATTATCTTTCAAGCGTCACATTTTTCCACACAGAAATGTATCCTGCAGTTATCCTTTACTTACCTGTCGAGTCAATTGCCACACGCAGTCAATGAACTGGATGAAGACAGGGGAACGGTCTGCATCGTTGTGGTTTTTATCGCCGTGACCGATACGCTGACAGACCCACGATGAGGAAAGTCGGTTATGTATTTTCGAACTACAACATACAAGTATTTTTTATTTTTTTTAGAGGGATAGAAACGTTTCAGTTTACCAGCTGGAAGCGATGTCCAAAACTCAGCCACTCTTTCTCGAGCAGCACTTCGAAGCCGCGGATGGTTCTGTAGTAACCGTCCAACATGAGCAGGGACAGAGAGGTGAGCTGGGTGGTCCTGTCCCAGCCGTCGCTGCAGTGCACCACCACGGACGTTTTCCCAGACTCCACCTTGTCGGCGATCCTCAGCGCTCCGGCCAGAATCAGCTGAAAACACACCAGCAGAAAAATAAACACAAAGTAGCTAAGAGATGTTGGTGGGCGGCTCGTTTTCATAGTTAATCCTGCCCACCTTGATGTGCTCGAGCCAGTGAGTGGACTCCAGGTTGGACAGCCAATGGGAGTCCTCGATATTGGGGTAAACTAAATCTTTGAGTTTGCGCAGCGACTCCCGCATGACGTGGATGTTGTGGATGTCCAGGAACACGAGCTCAGCGTTCTGATATGCGTCCTCACTTTCAAATCCACCGCCTTTCATCTGCAGAAAGGAAGAGAGAAATTATTTTTTCCCAGCTTGATAGTCAATTCAAGTATCATAAAAAACAGGATCCTGGTGCATAGTAGAGATTAAAAATAGCAAAAGAATGAAACCACAATAAAAGACAATTATTCTAAGACTTTTCACACAGGAGTTAAATGTATGTCTACATAATGAAAGAGTGCATTAAATCTCTTTTGACCTGCTTAGGAGCAGGAAAATTACTGTTTCTCAATATAAAAATAGTCGTACTTCTAAATTCATGCTGCCACTTTTGTAATACGTTTTGCTTAATGGTGTCAACAAATTCTAGCAGCTCTAATTTTATCTTTTTAAAGATTTATAATATCGACCTTGTTGGCAGCGGCGTTGACGCTCGGTCTGGCATCAAAAATAAAAAGCTTATGGGACTGAGCATTAGCATCCATGATCGCTTGCAGGTATTTCTCATCCTCTTTGCTGCGCTTGCCATTCACTCCGACCATCGGCTGGCTGCAGCGCGTCACTGTGGCCTGGCTCTCTGGGTGGATCCATGACAGCACCTGCCACATGCAGGTCAGGAGAACATCAGCACCGTCGACGAGACAAAGTCATGAATGTTTGGGATGGATTACTCACAGGTATTCTGCCTTTTGCTCTAAAAGCTGCCACTCTCTTCAGCTCTTCGTCTGGTATGTTGACCGGAACCACAAGAGTGGACGGGTACGTGTCACAGAGCTCAAAGTGGTCATTTACCTTCGTAATCCTCCAGCTTTCATTGGGTATACCCTGAGAATAAAAAAAAAACAAACATCTGTAAGAACGCTCCTAATAAAACAAAGCAAAACATCAAAGCTTGGTTCTCCTGGAATTACCTGTCTTTTATACTCCGATATGGGGTCATACACCTTCCATCCGTTTTCAGGAAAAACTTGCCCGTATTCAAAAGCAAAGATTTGCTGTGTAGTGAGGAGGAGAAATGAAGCAGTTGTGCAGCGTTAATGCGACAGCAGCAGTGAGTTGGAGAGTGACTCACCAGTCCGTTGGAAACAGGAAACGCAAATTTCATCAGAACTTCAAAAATCGACTTCTTGAGGGTGTCATCCACCTGTTTGTGTGAAAATCGCAGAATGCGCATGTCCTGCAAAATAGCAAATAGTCTTGTCACCATGGCAAAAACTTAGCAACAGTAGAAATGCAGGTTTTTAATAAGTGACGTGTGATGAATCATCCGGTTTTATCTACGTGTGAAACAACGGCAGGTATTCACCTTGCAAACCACTCCATATGACGAGTCAACGCGGGTCGAACTATTTCCAATTTTTTCCACTCGACTTACAACTCCGAGAGGTAAATCCAGCATAAACACCGGATCCTAGATATGAGCAACAAATTAACAAAATAATTCTTCAAACCACCAACAGCGTTTTCATCTTTAACCTGGTCCACACTCACCTTGTCCATGGACTTAAAGAAAAGCCTGTAGTTGGTGACCATCACTGTTCCTCTCAGCGCTCCAGTGAAAGGACAGAAGTAGGTAATGTCATGTGCTATTGGAAAAAAAAAACAAAACAAGATCAAGCTCAATTATGCAAGAATTTTTCGTTTTAGTAATTTGAAAATAATAGTTTACTTTCAGTGCTAGCCCTTTAAGTCCCAAGCAAAAAATGAAATAAATTACCCATATCTTGCACAGTTTCATTCGGAAGCAGCTGTGGTTCTTCTTTATCTGAGTCTCTATGCGCCTTCTACAAAACATCCAACATGCAAAGCAGTCATTCCACCTCAAATATGACTTTAATATTCACAGATTTAGAGAAAAAAAAATTAAATATCCACATAAATCATGAAGAACTAATGCAATGCTACAATGTTAACTCTACAAGTTTCACTCAAGAGTTTTTTGAAAAGTTGCTGATTTTGGCTCAGAAACTTATACAATACCATACCTTTGCAGTGGCTTTAGGCTTCACCTGGGGATGCATAAATGAGGAGAGTTATGCTTTAGTTATGAAAACTCATTTTTATCAAGCTGCAGAATATCAATGAGCTGAACGCAGGCAACTAACCCGGAGCTCAGGAGAAAACTCTGCAGACGTCGACACAGAGTCGGACGACAAAACAGACGGAGGTTTGGCCTGGGCAGAGCGGTCGGAGCGAGAGGTGGAAGTGCTGAGAACAGATAAAACAAAGACAGGAGATAAGAACATTTTTTAATCTTTCTACCTTTAACTCAGATTTATGTTTGACGATAAATTGATAGCTATTTAATGCAGCCAGCCTTATGCAGCTAATACCCAGATTCATCTAGTTACTACAAATCAATAGTAAGAAAGTTCAAAGCTATTAGACCCTAACAAGTCTTTCACATATTGTCAGATAACCACAAACTTCAATGAATATTTTTAGCTTGCTTACCTGATTATGATATTTAGTGTTATCTACTGTGATTATGATAAAGGTTTTTTAAAAATATTTAACTGTATGGCTGTGCAATGCTGTTACTGCAAATTTATTCATAAATCAATATTCTTATCATGACATGAAGAAATGTTCTGCAATAATACAATAAATGTCCAATTCTATCTTTCAAGTCAGCTTTTCCTGTATGTTACAGGTTCTGTGGTTCTCATAAATTCTCAAACTAAGCCTGTTTTTGCTGGAGGTTCCCTCCCACTGTCACCCCATGCTTGTTCAGGATGAGAAATGGCTGCAAAGCCAGCAGCTCTGTGAAATTTGCTGGAACTTTTAGTTTCGATTTGAATCATCCGAGACTGCAACTCTGGAAAGTATTGAATTATAATTAGGATAATTTTGCCCTGTATGCATTTGAATACAATTCACACGAACTGAATAGAAATGAGGTTAATGTGTAACAGAATGCACAACGCCCATGTCTGACTTAACATACAGTTTGGATTTTAAACCCATTGTTTTACTTGGGCTTTACTGCGTCCATGAGCTTTTACACCATTCAACCAACTGAACTCAGAAACAATAAGAAAAACGGACACATCCAAGCCAAGCTCTCGTCCCACTTTAATGACATCTGTGATCGTTTTGTGACAGTTTAGGAGGCGGACTCAATTATAGGAGTTTAAAACAATCACTACTAAAATTACACCTGTGACACTGGAGGACGAAAACGTTAAACACGTTTAAGAAGCCCCTATATTCATTAGTCCAGACTTTTACCCACATTTAAAAGCAGTAATATGTGAAAGGTTCAGCTACCTGGACAATGAATCAACACTCGGCTGTCGGGAAGAGGGTTTCGAGCCCAAACTGTCGACGCTACCGCTCTTCTCCATCTTCTCCTGCTTCAAAAGCTTAACTAAAAGGTAGGACGAGCTCCGAAAACGTGATGTAGACCGGGCTTTCCGCTGAACACCGCCTTTAAATGCTCACTCCCAGCATAGCAAATCCTCACAAACAAAAGGAAGCTGCCATTTTTTCCCAGAAGCCTCCCAATCCCTGTCACAAACAGGACATGGTGAGGGATGGCGCCCTCTGTCGGTCATCTGCGATATTAGCAGTCCATGGGATACTTAGGATTATTACAAAACATAATTTTTATTACATGCAACTAGAAAGAAATAAAAGGTTAAGGACATTCACTGAGAGATTCAATGTCTTTTATAAATAATATGGTGAAGTTGCCACATTCCAACTTTTTTTTTCAGGTAGTTTAATGCTGATGGTCATAAAAGAAAATTTGAAGAGTAACATGTATTTCAATTAATCCCTCTTTATTCAGATACCCCGAATGTATCATTTTTTACTAAGGGACACAATGCATTTCTAGCAAATATTTTACCATAAAAAGACATGTACAATTATTTTCTATGGGAAAGATTTTAAATTTCACTTGTTTGACTTTCACTGAGACGTACATGTGAAGAGACATTTCATGGGAAAAATACTGAGCCAAGTCATTGTTTATTGAAATAAAAAATAAACCACAGAAATAAATGTTAAATCACATTTCAAAATGTTTTCACAAAATTTAAACAAAGGATGCAACTCATTTATATACAGCCATTTACCTTTTTACTCTGCAAAGTCTAATGAATTTCAATGGCAGCAGAAGCTGTCTACCATTTGAGGGTTGTAGACCAAAAGCGATAAAAATGATCCAATAAAGCACAGAGCAAGTCCTTTACTTTACATATTTTTCCATAAACTTCTTGTGGAACTCTGAGCGCAGCGTATCGTTGACGAAGCGTTTCTCTTTCCGTGCCTCATCCACTCCTTTGGCACAATTTTTAAACACAACATCATCGTCCCACCTAAAGAGATGTTACATGAGAAGGTTACTGGTGGAGATAAACACACACACACACACACACACACACACACACACACACACACACACACACACACACACACACACACACACACACACTCACAAATGTTTTCTGTCTGAGAAATATACCTCCTTTTGACTCTAAATGTATTTTGAACTTGATTCTGTTGCTGCTGGCCAGCCAAATTAATCAGCGGATTGCCACTCAAGATATTTTCCATTCGAATCCTCTCTTCTTCTGCCTTCTGCTCTCGCTCCTGAAGTGGAAAACAAAGAATAAATACATAAAGAAAGGAACTAAGCGACATCATTCAGCTCCTTTCTGACATTTAATAACTGTACATCCATTTCAACAAGAAGCAGAAACACGAGTTACTTTGCGTTCTTGCTCCTCAGCTCGCTCTTTCTTGATCTTGTCCAGTTCAGCCAGGAGGGCAGCAGTGTCATCGTCGTCACTGTCTTCCTCAGAGTCTTCATCTTCATCATCCTTAGTAGGATGAAGAGAGAATGAGATGGGGAGTCCAATGAGAGTTTTAAAGATGATGAATAAAGTTAGCAGTAAGGTTCGTGAATATAACACCGTTAGTTGTTCAAGTGAACTTTGTTTACTGTCAGAAGAATTTTGATTTGTTTTTTTTTTTGCTATATTTTTAAGGGGTGATTACTCAAGTAGTACAAAATGTAACAATACCTTCAGAACCATGATTTAATGCAGTTATGTTGTGCTGTTTATTGATACAATTGCATGAGCAATGTCCTGACATACACTATTTAATAATCAGTAAGTTATCATTAGTGAATTTTTGTTTTAAAAGAGCAGCTTTAATTAGATTGACATGCACTCAAAGTAATATATTACCAAAAAGCAATATAGTAGATTTCTAAATATGACTTATAATCAATTTTACTGGATAAACACAACAAAACATCCAGAGAAACTTTTATGTCCACATTGAGCATCGTGAGTCTGAACTTACGTCAGTCAGAGGGTCATCAGCATCGAGGTTTGCTGCTGGGATTTGATCCAGTCTGGGCCTCTTTGAAGATGATGAAGAGGATGATGATGAGGATGTGGTGTGTTCTGGAAAACACAAATACTCATAATTGATCCAGTGCGTAAAAAACAATTGAATAATTAGGAACTGTGTCAGAAATGTAGCCTAAGAATATTATTTTTTTTTTAAAACAAAAACCTCTGGGTCCCCTCTCTCTGGTCTTGTCACGGGAAGCGACACGTTCCCTCTCCTCCAGCTCCCTGCGGAAGTCACGGGCACGCACCTCCTCTGGGGCATCCTGGGTGGGTTGCCTGAGCACCAGACAGCATTTATTGTAGGACAAAAGAAGAAAAAAAAACCCAACTAAAAATAACTTATGATGACACAAATAAGTCTCTTTACTGTAATCTTCTCCAAATGAAAGCAAATATTTGCTCATTATCCCTGAGGATTTTGCTCTAGTTGTCATGATCATGGGGGTAGGTTGGGACTGAGTGATGAATCCAGAACTCTACCAGTCAAGACTTGCTTCAATTAAATTCAAGCAAGTCAATTAAGCCATCAACAAATCCCAACATTCAACAAAGCATGCTTGTTTAAGCTTTTATTTTCAACATTTACTCTATTTTTTCCCTTTTTTTTTTACATGCACTTATGATCTTTGCATCATTTGAATTGTTTATTAATTCTATTTCACATAAAACTATTTATTTTCTCAATCTCCTTTGAAAAACCATAAAATCTACTCTCATGAAAATGTTTAATTCGCCCATATATTCGATCTACAGACCTGTACTTGATCTTTGTATGACCTGGAAGATCTCGGCTGGAATACTGCTTGGAAAGAGCACTCAGATCTCCCTCTCCTTTCCCCCTGCCTCCTCTCGCAGGCTCAAACGTGGGTCTTGCAGCTGTAGTCATCTTGGACGGCTCTGTTTTATTAAAACGTAACACATTAAATAAGACATCTGGTAGAAAAACAAGGCATTAGTTTTGTCTTAAACTATTACACATCATTGTTGGAATATTCAACGCAAGAAAAAAAAATCTGCATTGTTTGTTAGGCTTAATCTAAGTGTAATTAGACAAGCCTACTAAATTATCAACAGACGTTAAAGACAAAGTTAGCATATTTAGCTAGAAATGCTAACTACCTGCCTACAGGCTAACTTGGTTCAACGCGCTTGTCTCGTCAACTGTGTATCATAAATGTTCCGCTCAAAGTGAGTGAAAGTATAATATTCTTTTAAATGATAAACTGTGTAAATTCTTACTCTCTATATCAGATACATGGCTATAGGAAGGTTTGTTCCAAAGGCTCAATACTGACCAGGCTGCTTGCACACGACAAAAGACAAGCTTCTCGAATCCGCATGACGTGATTTCCGGAACAAACATCAAAAAGGAAAAGATGCGTTCATAGAACTCGGACAAAATAGACATTGTGATCTTGGTACAAAATAGCATAATCATAACTGATTTTATATATTTTTTTACTTCCAAACAATTTTATTTGTAAAATATAAGCAGATAAAAACGACCCTCTTGACTACTTTAATGTTTTGGCTTTAGAAAGACTTGTAGTGTTATGGAAGAGACGCTAGAGGGCAGGTATTGGCAGAAAATGTAAACCCATAAACCTGTGTTGTCATTTACTGCCAAGCTGTTTTTAGTGTTGGTCTGGCAATGTTTAAAAAAAAAGTGTCTGGCACAAAGACACTTTTTTTTTTAAAAACATTTTGCCTAAAGAACCAAAACTTATTTGAACACTAGGACATAATCATCACGCCAGAAAGCAAATCTTTCTAGATCAAAATTGCAAAAACTATTGCATTTCAATTCTTAGATGTACAGATTATTCTGTCATAAAAAGTGCAGCACAAAAGCTGTCACTTATTTTGAGATGAAATTATTTTTCCCTTTGATGAAAGAACTGAAATTTCTAAGCGTTTAAATAAAATCTGTATTTCATACAGATATTATGGATATTGTAACCATTACCCTAAATATTAGCAATATAGTTTTTTAGGCACTTAGTAAGATTTATATCTCTATTAACCCAAAATTATTCTTCAAAAAGGAAATTCTGTAGAACTTTTCAATTTATAATTAAATTGCTATGTGTGAATCTGAAATACTATAACTCAACTGTTTTTTCTCTTTTTTCCACTGACTTTTGTAGTACCTCTGTCTTAAAAAAATATATATATTAGAGTTGACTTTTTTTCCCCCCACTACAAAAGTTTCTAACTAAGCTGAACATGTATTTGTTTTTGACTGTGCAGTTTATGAAGTGAGGGTTTCCCATGATCATGACAAGATGGTTTAGACAATGTGGATCCAAGGAAGTATAAAGAATAATATAAATTATTCTTTATACTTCTTCATGAAAGGGTGAATTAAATTTAAAAAAGCAATTGTTGGCATAATGCAGAATCAAAAAGAAAAGACAGAGGGAAAGGTAGAAAGGAGGACACAAGGAAAAAGGGAGCAAGACATGAAATGTAAGGTACGAAGGGACCAACACAACATTTAGAAAATGTAACAGGAAATAAGATATGGAGCTACAAATATTCTTCTACACTTATTCACCCATGGAAAACAGTGAAACGGGGGATTAAACCAGGCTGTGTGCTCTTTTTGGATATAAATTGGCATAAACAGGTTCGTTCACGTTCAGTAAGATGCTTGGCAACAAAGATCCCTGCGTGTTATTTGCACTTGAATACCATTGAGTGAAAATGATAATGCAAGTGTCCAATAAGGAAACTGATCATAGTTTCAGTAGTTTCAAATCAGGTTTTTTCTGATTCCTGAAATCTAGTTAAGTATGTTTTGCCACCGACGCTTTGCTGTAAAACCAGAAGAAAAACAAAAGCAAACCTCTTCCTTCTTGAACGTAATATAGCGATGACGGGTTTACAGCTTGTGGTTTATTTTTCCACAATAAAGTCAGTGAGTAAAGCTGTCAACCAGAACTACATTTCTGCAGTGATTTAAAACATTTACAGATTCTCCCACAGCTGCGATGATGAATGATAAGCCGTGCTTACCTTTTCTTATCGAGAAAGAACTGCTGCAAAAATCTTAATGGATAACATCTCTGGAATGTGGCTTTTAAAACACAAACTAGAAGGAGTAAAGATCCACCTCTCCAACATCCAACCCCAGAAGCCTAAACGCTCTCAGGGGGTGGAATCTGAAATGACAGGTTGTGGGTGGGGAGGTGGGAGTAAAAGTATCACTATCAATCTGCCACAAGGACACAGAAGAGGCTCGACAACTCAGCTGACTCAAACAGGTGAGCGCACACCCTAACCCAAAACAATTGGCCTTTTTCACAGCGGATCTGGTCTCGTCTCTCTGACTTGTTTGCATGGCCAGACCTCATTACAAAGTCTAAATTGGCTTCATTTTCAATGCATAGCAAATTTGACCTGGTTAACTGGTGCTGGCAGATCCTTATTTAGATTCATTATAAGAGATTAAAAACGAAGCACAGGTCAAAATGTTAACAGCGCCTCAGAGGGAAGGCAGAGAAGATGTGACAAGATCTGACAATGTAAATAAAGGCCAAGGTAGATATCTGAGAGCATATAGTAAACAAGATCATACACTTGTTTATGTCAAGTTGCAGCGAGGGTGAAACTTGTTAAAAAGCAATTAGTTGTTTCTTTCAATGCAGATTGACTTTTTACAAGTTGCGGCTCGTTAATCAGCTCAGGATAAACGGACAGGAAGAGAGAACATAAGGTTGAGTTAATTTAATCTTACTCATCATAAGAAAATCTCCTCAGGTCGAACGTCAAAGAAACATCATGTCAAAAGGCAAGTTGCTCAACGTTTGGGAAATTTTTTTTCTTTTTTTTTAGACAAATTATAAATATTTGCTATTACTGAGTATTATGCTTTGTATCTTTTAGACATAGACAGAAAGCAGGTGTTGCAAAACATCAGGGTGCGAAAACCAACCAAGAAGGACAGCTGGTGGATCCACAAATCTAACAATGACAAGTGAGTAAAGTCAAACCAGTAATTTGCTGCTGGGCTGCAGGATAACTGAGCAGGCAACAAGATGGTTAATTTGTCCAACTTTGTAAAAGAAGTTGTAGAAATGATATGTCAGAAGTAATAACGAAAACCTCCCCTGTCCCTCAGGGAAGTTTCTGAAGCGAAACAGGAACCTGCTCCAGCGACAAAGAATTCATTCGTCCAGTCAAGGATCAACAGATTCCAGTGAGTAACACAAAAGCCGCTCAGTTATTGCTAAAGATCTGATCCTATCTGCTTATTTTAAAAATAATACCACATGTATAACATCTACCCAACTTATTTAACCAAAAGTTACTCAAATATTTGGCTGAATGTGCAGTAAATTAGTAAATTTTTCTTCCACTTAATGTTTCATGAACATTTCTAGATACTGCAATTTGCAAAAATAAACTGCTTCTTGTTGTGTTGCTCAAGTTGACCTTGTTCTTCCAAGGGTTGCATCACCCTAAAGTAATTAAAGTATTCCAGGCATCTCAGACTTTAACGTTCATAAACATTAACTTTGTCCATCAGCTGCTTCCCTGCAGACCTACAGTGTGAAAGTGACCTGGACTTTAATTACTTCACACTGAGACAAATATATACTGAAGCATTTTCTATCCTTAGGGAAAACCCATTTGCAGAGAATAAACAACAAAATAATTCTTCTTAAAGCCTAAAAGATAAATCACTGATTATTCTTGTCAATCATTTACCAACCTTGAATATTGAGTGGGCACTGCATTTTAAATACTTAACCAAACAGCCTCAGTTCAGAGTGATTGTGTGTTTATAATACAGAAATTCACAGCAGAAATGACGAGGTTTTTTTTTTTACATGTATATGTGACCTTTCTCACAGCAACTCTGCTCTTTGACATGGTGTGAATAAGATAAATTATTTTAGCACCAATTCTCATGTGGGTGAGATCCTACAAGGTTTATATATAGAGAGCGTATATAAGTAGAAAGCTGCACATTATTATTTTTATTTATGGAAAAGGCTAACAAGGCCTTTCACAGAACTCAGAAGTAAATTTTTTATTTTGCTAAATTTTGGCAAGTGGGTTCACACAAGCACAGGTAAATATATTTTTGAAAAAACATTTTATTTAAATCGTCTCCCTGAGATCATGCTATTGGCTCCATCCTTCAGTGGTGACAGCAAATGGAGCATGCAGTGTTCGGATACATTCACTTAAAACACTTAAATTAAGAACAAAACACTCTAGTAGATTTCACTTGGAGGAAAAAAAATAACTGAAAAGTTGCAAACACACATTTGATAACTCAAATAACCCTCCTGTTTGGTCTGCTCTTCCTCTGGATGAGCTGGATTATTATACCGCGTCATGCGTTGTGTTGTCACCGCATCCGTGCAGCCTGAGCCGTGGCAGCACCAGCCTGAACGGCTGCATTCAGAGAGAGGAGACTTGGAAGATCTGCTTGACCAGCCCGCCCACTGACAGCTGAAGAGGCTGCATCTGTAATTATGACTGCAGACGTGGGATGGCACATCTGTCAGCGCGGCTGCAGCCACTGCAGAGTTTTAGTTGCTAAATAACTGGCTGTGACAACGTTAAGTTATACCAGTTGGGATATTAAACAGCCAGCAGCTACGTTTCTGAAGTGGACGTTCGACCAAGTGCTGCTTTGTTCAGAAGCTTTTGAAACATGTTGGAGGCTCTGCGTGTTTATGCATTTTAAATTTAAATAGCAGTAAAATAAAAATAAAAAAAACCCCCAGAAGAATCGGGGACCATGAGGAGAAAAACATTAGATAACGAGACTTTCTCTGCTCTTTAGGCCGCATTTATTGGCACCTCTGGTACAGATGAATAGAAATCCTTAAAATAGATTCACATTAAATATATTATAAAAACAAATATGTAATGTGACTACATCTATTGAGTGGGAGAGACAAAAATCACAGAGGGCCACAATTACTGGCACCCATGCTGTTAACACCTTTTACCTCATCTTTTACCAGCAGAGAAACACCGAGCCTTCTCCCACAATATCTTCTCTTAAACTTATATCATGGATAGGATTCACACTAGGAAGAGAGGTGGAAAAGAAATGTGAGCTGCGAAATTTTTGTTTTGGTTTGGTTTTACACTGCAAAAACAAGAATTTATTTTATCTGGTTTCCAATGCAAATATCTTAGTGTTCTCAAAATACGACAAAATAAACTTATAATAACTTTTCAGCACAAAATATGAGCTTGTTTTAAGTCAATAATTCATTTGAATTGATTTAAAAGTACTAGTTAGAAGTGAAATAATCTGCTGGTGGAGCAAGACATTTTAACCTTAGATATGGGAAGCTTTTTAAAAAATATTTCTTGCTGAAACGTTGATTGTAAGTTAGTTTTGTCTTATTTCAATTGTACTAAGATATTTGCAATAAAAACTAAACTAGGCCTGGGATTTTTTTTTGCAACATATTGTAAAATACCCAATGATGACGATTTTTAAGTGTTTTTGATGCTACACACTCTGACAAGATTTTCAAGCCCTTTGAAAGTGAAAATGACCCACAGAATGACAGGTCCTCTGCCGTGCAGGCTCAGTCTTAGTCTCGTCTGAAAAAAAGCACAACTCCCAGCAGAGTTTATGTTTTTGACAGAAGGACAGAAAAGGCCTTTTCTTGCAAGCATGCAAGCAATTGGCTTGCAGATAGTATGTAATTGTTGTCATGGAGACTCCGTGACCTTAAAATGTCACTCTTTGCCGCAGTTCTCTTACAGTAATGCACGACAGCTGCAGTGTTTCTTGGCTTATGAAGAATGCTGTCATATCTATTGCACTGTGTCACATACAAGCAACAAAACCTAAATAAAACTATAAAATACATAAAAAACAGAAGCATTTGTTAGAGGTTCAAAGAATTGTCGCACCAGTCATTTTATTGAAAACGGCCAATTCTTGATGAGGTAAGGGAATCTATTCCGATTAAAATGATTTTCTTAGTTATGCCACTACTATAAAAGTGGATCTATTTAAGGTTTTTGTTTTTATAGTTTTCCAAAAGGCGCCAATAAATGTGACCCACACTGTATTGTCCCAATTTACCTTAACCGGCGGGAAGGTAAAGTAGTAAAGCATTGTGAGATTGGTATTGAACACAATGCAGGAAACTAATTAAATATCAACACATCCCTTTATTCTGGCCGGTGGATAAACAGAGCGTCCTGCTCGGACGCAGTGGGGTGGGGGCGGCGTGATCTCCCCACAGGACCACAAACTCACTCGGCATCTTAATGAGCGGGACTAGTCTGAGTTGATTGGGTTTGGCTGAATAATGCGACCAGTCACGGTTTCCTCAGGAGAACCGACCCCGCTCACCTCAAAGGTACAGACAGTTTGATGAATTGGTAATGAGCTAGGAGGAGGGTCCAGGTGCTGCGAGCTCCGCTACAGAGTGCATGCCTTCTGCCGAGTCTAACAAGGAGTCGCCAGCAGCGGGGTCGATGTTGTGTGAAGGCATTAAATGAACCTCATTAAGTGTGTAGTGGTTAAGCGGAAATATGCCACATTTCCTAAAACCTTCCTTCACAATCCGGACACCTTCCTCTTCCTTTGCTATCTGATACGTTCTGTTTAACACCCCCGAGAACTCCTTCTTGCTGACGGCAAAGTGGCCGTCGGCGCCGCCGTCGCCGTCCCCGGTGAGCGAAGCGAAACGTTGCTTCAGGACCACGAAGAGGCTGGCGTCGAGCGGCTGCAGGATGTGCGAGCAGTGAGGAGGCAGGCAAAGGAGGATGACCCCCTCTTTCTGAGCCGACTCCACCACCTCCAGGCTCACCGGCGACTTGTGGCCGTCGAAGATCAGCAGCAGAGGACGTTCCTTCGCTGCATGAAGGAGAAAATGTTTGAGGAACCACTTCTTAAAGAGCTCTGAGTTGACGTAGCCAGATTCCGACCAGCCGTAGAGGGCGTTCGGCGGGCCTTGCGTCTTGTAGCACACTCCTCCTGGATAGGCCCTGGAGTAGATAACAAACGGAGGAATGTCTTCTCCAGCTGCGTTGAAGCAAGCCAGGACAGAGACGTGGTCCCTGGAGCTTGGCGCTGGCTTGTAGCCCAGACTCGTGGGCTTGGAGAAGACGGCCTTCCTCCTGCCCAGCTGGTAGCCCGTCTCGCTACAGTTGTAGATCTGGCTCGGCGAGTCTCTGAGCCCGTGTGTGTCTGAGACCGTGCTCAACAGACGAAAGAACTGATCCACCGCTTCCTTCCTGACACACACTGTTCTCCCACGCACAACATTGTCTGCTGGCTGAATAGTAATGTTCTTTTCTTGCCTTTTTCTAAAATTGAGCCACCACGTCTGGCCCAGTTTGGAAAATGCCACCCTCCGGTGCTGCCGCTTGTAAATGGACGACGCGAAGGACACTACCTGCTGCTTGGTAAGTGGGAATCCATGCTTGGACATGTATAAGGAGAACTCCACCAGCAGCTTCTCGTCTGCGGAGGTGATGAGCCGAGCCGGCCCGCTGCGGCTCCCCGGTGTCACCCGTCCACTCACTCTGTCTCCAAGCGAGGACTTGGGGACGCCAAACTCCTTGGCCGCCTGCCTCACTGTGCACCTCCCAGACTTCACCTCTATCAGCGCACGCTCCATGGCCTCCTCCGTCCATTTCTTCTTTTTCTTGCGCCCAACTTTGTCCAGATGGTTTCTGGACGGCATTTTCTTCTAAACAGACAGGCAGAGGAAATTCAGGCTTTAAAGGTTTGCTTCAAATCTGTGAACTAACCAACATAAACATCACTTAATACACTAAGGAATTTCACAATTTGAAATCTAGATACAAGTCAGTGCTAAAATAAAAGTATATGGTAGTTTATATTTGTAGTGTCTAAGCAGGGTGTATAATAAGCCTGGCGGGCCACCAGGCTTTACTTGTTCCCCTACCAGGCTAAGCTTTACTTATTTATTTAAGTCTTTTTAAAATGTTTGAATTTTTTTAAGGATTTATAGTTCATGTTCAGTTATTAATCTTCCAATCTTTCAATAGCACATAATTATCAAGCAATGTTTTCACATTTTCTGTCAAATTTAAAAATATTTTAACTTAAAAAGACGACGGGCCTCTGGATGAATGACTGCCATGGAACCCAACCACTGGGCACCTTGATTAAGATGATTCATATTCAAATATTTTCATTCTTTCTCTTATTATTATCATCATTACCAAGAATAACAATAATGAAGAATCTTATCTCTTACTCTTTTCACAAACCTTTTTAAGAAACTGGAACAGGTTTGAACTGTCTGAGGGTAACAAAGTGGCTTAAGGTCCAATTTCAAACCTATTCTTCTTCTCTAATTATTTTATTGTGTGTTGACAGAACACTTCATCTCTTGAGTTCAGGAGCCTTTTTATGTCTGAATAATTCATAGGTGAGAGCTAAGTGACTCACCAAACAAACTAGGGCTGCACAAAATTAGGAAAACATTATGGTAATATTGTTGAAAAGTGCAAAGAGAATATCCATTGCAGTTCCCCTCCTTCTCTTCCTATAATGTTCCTATCACTTTTCATATGCTTCAGCAGCTCGGTTACTTCCACACTGAAGTTGGACAATCCATCAAATATTCAATTCAACAGAAATATTCACATACCAATGTCTTATCTGGTGTTGTTTTTTTTATTATTATTATTTATTTCTGTAAAAGAGGGCAATTTAAATAGATGAACATCACAATTAACCTTGTAGCACTGATTGGACAAAAGGAAAAAAATATATTTTCTGTAACAGTAGAAATGTTAGGATACTCACCCACCTAACAGTTTCAGTTTGAAATAACTTCAGTGAGAACCACCTATCAGTCTCTGGTTGCTTATACGTTTTGGGTTATTGTCATGTTCCAAGGTCCAGATCTGCTTCTTCCTAAAGTTTTTGACAAACTGGTCTCACATTTCCTGAAAGGACCCACTGATGCAATGAAGAACCTATGGTTAACTATGTGATGGCTAGCTGCAGGGTCTAATTGCAGCAAAGCATCCCCACACTTCTAAGCTTTAACTGGCTTATGCCAAACCTGTCCTCCATTCTGGTGCCCAAATAATTCAGGTTTTTTATTTATTTATTTTTTTACAGAAACCCTGGTCTGTGTCTAAATTTCAGGCAGGGTTTTGCTTTCTTGAAGACAGCAACAGTTTCCCCTGCAAATCTAGATTTTGGTGTTATAAAAGCTATCTCTATTTTAAAGATAGATTAAAATCTATATTTCACTACTACACCAAATGTTTTTAATTATAAAAGCTATAAGAAAGACTGGTTTTATCAGTGCCGTGTCTAAATATAATATCTTTAGTTTAAAAAGATCAAACAGAAATACCCGTTGGTGTAATTTATTTAGTTTTTGAACTTAAACATTTAATTTAGTTCAGGTTTATGAAATATCTATTTTTGTGGCGCTACACATTTTATTTTGAAGGAGCGGAAGCAACACTGGCTCTGACGAACTGAAAGGGTTGCTGTCTGCTTCACGGAGGTCGGAACACGGAAATTTCTTTTTCCTTATCGTCTGTTTTCAAGACCGAAATTGAACTTTATACGTTCTAAATTGGTTTTAAAAATATTTAAATGAGCTTTATTTGCATGTTGTTGTTTTTTTGACGATATACATTGCATAGTAGCGACAAAATCGTTTCTTCTTAACTTTTAAGATCCTGAAAGCATCAAAATGCACCATGCAGAGACTCCAATGAGATTCATGAAGGAGACGTTCAACATTTTAAGTTATATTGCGTTATATATATATTTTCTGCGACAAAGACGTCTTCTTGCGACTCCAAAATTGTCAAAGCGTACCTACGGGCCAGGAAAGATCCTCGTAGTATTCCTATCTGAAGGTAGTTTCTCCTGTGTCGGTTTCTCCGTAATGAAACGTGAACGCTGCTGTTCGTGAAGTGCGATGCTGTGCAGTCTGAAGGCTTCTGAGGTGGTTTTGAAGTTGACAACATAATAGTTACGGTTTATTCATTCAGTACTAACCGCTATTTCATCTCCCGTCTCCAGAAACACAGTAAATTATACATTATAGAGCAGGAATGGAGCTATTTCGTCTTCCCCTCGCTTAAGGCTGCTATAGCAAGGAGCGCAACCGGAAATAAAGTTGGGTTAATTTCAAAACAAAAGTTTTAAAGCGACCATTACCAAAATAAGTGCCCAAAACTTCAGAAATTAAAAAGTAAAATCAATAGGGAAATACTTTCAAATTCAGAGTTTATGTTGTTAAGTTTTTAAAGCTATATAATTAGGTTGGATATTGATTATATTTTATGTGATTATTTAGAAGATTTAACATAAAACGTTAAATTTATTACGTATTTACGTTCTCCTACTTGTTAAAAAAATTAATTGCGTTTATATTTCAGATGTTTTTAAACCATTATTTTATTAATTAAGCTTTTCTCACACGTACTTTGTCACATGAATAAAAAAGATTTTTAATGTCTGTTTTTGTTTGTTTATTTATTGCTTTTATTTTTGAAATACAACTTAAACAACTCTTGTTTAAATTGATTTATATTTAACATAGAACATTAAAGCACACAAGCTAGTTAAACTTGAGCAGGCGATAAAATGGTTTCTATATGTATACCTTTTACAATGTTTTTGAATCCAGTAAGAGAAAACTGGTGATAATCAACATGGCGATTGAAATTTTTGGGTGCAATCCAGGTTTCACTCAATTTCTTTTTGCTGTAAATAAATAATTTAGTTTCGTGTATTTTTTGGCAGGAATAACTTTCTGTCCAGCTTTGCATTTTGTTGGAGGCTGTCTTATTGTATATGCTCCATAGAGTGTCCAGCTTATTGATTTATTGATTCACCATGTTTGCATGTCTCAGTTGACTGTTAAAAAGCATCATTAAATGAGACACTTTTCCGCTGTCTTCTGATATATTGTTACATAAAGCGTAAGCCATTTACTCCTGTGACTTTATGATGCTTTGTCTGCGTTTCATTCAAGCCTTATATCTATAGTGGGCAACCGCTACTCATTTACCAGTCTCCTCTCCTGTTCCACAACGTGTCCTGTGAGAATTAAGCTGTGAACAAACACAGTGTTGATATTTAACGCAGAATTTATTAGTTATGGAGCTCATATACTCACTGTGTTTATCTCCCAGAGCAGGCATATTTCTTCTGCAAATATATATCAGTACTTGGCTTATATTATAAAAGAGACTACATTATGTTCTGAAACCCCAACTAAAGCATGGAAAAAGTCCACTGTATCTGACAGTAGAACCTTTAAATGTGACTGCAGTTTTGAGTTGGTCTGAACTTCTTAGAAATGTTCCAGAGATTCATAATATGAGGTTTTAAGTGACAAAGTTCACCTTCAGTTGTGTTTTTTACTCTGACCTTTGAACATCAGACAGCGAACCGTATGTATTGAATTTTAATTCAGAACAAGCTGTGCAATTTGAGTCGGTTCCCTTCGTGCATCTACAAAATCATGTTTTAAGGGATGATCAAAATTCTTTGGATGAAGTTGTGAAGTATTATATTACCTGCAGTAAAGATCTTTCTGCATAATCCCGATTTGTTATCTTCTTTTGGTCACAAAGGAAGATGCTTGATGGTTCGCCTCCTATTATAAATTCCTGTTTAAATAGTTATTTATTTCTATACAGATAATCCTCCAATGTAGATGTGAAAATAATTTAAGTTTGCCTAATTGTTTTTCCATAAACCTCCATGATGCTTTTTTCAGATTTGAGCCGAGATGATAAAATTCTGCTTTCACCTTTGCTTCTCTCCAGTCAGCTGTAATCCCAGTGTACTGAACTTTAAAATAAGGCTCCAGGTTTCTCAGCTTTTACTTTTACTGTAAATGTCATTGATGCTATCAGATGAATTTTTCTGAAAGTTGTCTTTCGCCTTTTTGTTGTAGGCCTCCAGCTAATCAGACAAACAATGAAGATGATTTTATTAAACCTGATGATTCGACTGAGGAAGCAAGAAAAAATACCACAAGAAATGCAAAGTTAGTATAGAACATCCTCTTTTTAACTGCGTTTGCAAAAATGCTGTAGATCTACTGTACATGAAGTGTTTTCTTAATTATAAATAAATATCATGCTATGTTACAGATGCCAATCACCATCCAAACAGGCACAAGAGCAACTGCCAGTCATAAACACACACAATGAAAAGAAGGAGGTGGATTTAAAAGCACCAGCTGGCGAGTCCAATGTGGAGCAGAACGGGGGGGATGTTAAGGTCTCTGCAGATGTAAATAATGAAGAACAAATCCAACCAGTTTCTTCAGCAAATAGTAACGTTGATGCAGCAGAACCACCACTCGTCCATAAAATTGCAGAAGTCGAAGAACAAAACCCTGACACTGACAATACAAATGTAGATTATCAGGTTTCCAGCAATCTTCAGGTGAAATCAGGTACAACAGGCTCTGCAGAGATTTCTGCTCCACCTCCAGAAGCTTTGATCAAAACAGACACAGGTAGTTTGGAGGACGGAGGGGAGACAGCATCCACACAAATTACAGAAGAAAGTCGAGAGAAATCCCTGCCAACTGCAGAAGAAATTGTTCCCGCTGCCTCTCCATTTATTGTGAAGGAGAACACTGCAACGCCAGATGAAGACATTCCTCCTCAAGTCAGCGTGGAACCTGACCTGCAGTTTGAATCTGTAAGCAAGTCACCTGCTCGGCCTGGAAATGAAACACCTGCAGAGGCCAGTTGTGAAAAACATCCCCCAGAGCAAGAAGACAATGAGGCTGTTGAAGCTGAGGTTGAGGCGGAGGTGGAAACCCCCGATGTGGATAATGCAACACCCCGTGAGGAAGCTCCTTCACTTAACAGTGTGCAACCAGTCGCCTGTACTCTACCGGAATCACACGATGACATCCAGCCAGTTGACAATGTTGTTGTTGAACAGAGTGTTGAGCCTTCATTTGGAGATGAAGCACATTCCATGGATTTGAACATTGAAGATGCTCTTAAACCAATGCAGTCTGTAGATGCTGAAGCTGGTCAGGATAGTCCAGATTACAGCCCCATTAATCTGACAGATGCCCTGCATGTGGAGGCACCCCAAAAAGAATCTGTTCCTAAAACTGGAGCTCGAGAACAACCTCTTCAGGAGGAACCTATTCCCCGGCCTGACGATGCTGGAGAGTAAGCAAGCTTTCACAAGCAGTAGACACATGACAATAAAACACTTCATGTTTATTGATGATTTTTTTTTTTTTTTAAATATATAGTTATGGAGGCCTTCAGAAGCCTGCAGAAGAACTACATTCAACCCCAGTGCCTAAAATATCCAGGTAGGTCATGTCGCATCTCCAAGCATTCGCATGGTTTGGTATTTCTTATAGAAAAATATGAGGTGTTAAAAGTATTTAAAGTTATGATTAACACTGGAAGCTTTACATTGCGAAGTAATTCAGTGTTTTCACATTTATTTCAGTGATGGAACCCCTTTTTGCACTTTCTGCAACAAAATAATCGATGGGAATGTGAAGATCACTTTGAGCGAACCGCCCATAGTATGCCATGAAGAATGCCTCAAGGTTTGCATTTTTTTGCATGTTTGATTTTCTTAAAATACAAAGTATTCATATCCATAGAATTTTTAAGAATATTTCATAAGGTTATAACCAGAAACTTTAATGTATTTCATCATGATTTTATTTCATAGGCTACACAAAGTGCTCAGAATGAGCAAACATTCTCCACCCAACTTTTGATGTAATTACAACCACAAGTATTTTGGGTATTTCTTGCTCTAAACATCTAAAAACTAGTTTGGGATCATTTCTATTTTGGAGTGTTGCAGATTCTCAATCCAATTTAGGTCCTGATTTTTACATAATATGTTTCGTAGTTCTGTGCAGCACTTCTGACAAACTGACATGTCCTTACTGAAGAAAAGCATTCCTGCAGCATGATACTGCAATCACCGTGCTTCATCATGCATGCTTTCGGGTGTTGTTTTACTGTTAGTACTTTTAAAGATGACACACATTTACTAACCCAGTGGTTTTCTCTGTAATTAGGCGACCTCTGATTAGAACTGGTTGCACTGCATGTCACACATATCCAATTGTGACTTGCAACACATTTTTTAACCATTCATCTTCTTCCCTCCATGCACAATTAAACACTACTTTGTATTGATCTGCACCATAAAATATGTTGTGGTTTGAACAGGACAAAATCCTTAATAGATAAAAAGGCATTAATACGGTTCTCAAGGCAGTATTTAATTGGTTGAAATGTAACGCTTAGCATTGCTTAATGTTAACTAACGTTTGTGTGTTCTGCAGTGCGGAGTTTGCGCTAAGGCCCTGGGAGAAATGCAGATCACCATGTTCTTGCTTGGCAAAGTGATCCACTGCGAAGACTGCTTTGCAAAAGCGCTTAACTTTTGAATTCTGCTGGCGAAAAATACTTCCTGTCACCAAGCTTACAGTCAATAATGTGCTTTCTGAGAATCTCCCTGGTTTGGCCCTTGATCTGTACACTGTTTCACTGAATGTTTTCTTTCATTGGAAAGGAGGACATGGTGTGATGTGATGTTTAAAAATCGTGTAATTAAAAAAATAATAATTATCACAGATGTTTGAATGAAATGCTCCAAAATCAGCATAACTTATTTTAATGCCATGTACAGGATGTGATTAAAATAAACTTACAATCAAATCCCTTAGATCAAATCAATCATTTAATTAGCCTCAATTACAGATAAGCACACACAACACTGGTCAGCTTCAGAGCAATTATTTAAATATAGACCTCTCTGTTGCTAATTTTAGGTTACCATGAAGACAATTCCTCACGTTTAAGAGAAACAAAAAATAAATAAATAAAACGCACAGCAGATTTCTTCAGAAGAGAGAAGCTCCAAGAGAAACTTTGGTACATTCAGCTTCACCTGCTTTAGACTCATGATGCTCATGGGCGAGTTGGAGATAATAAGGCAGCGGCAAAAATTATATCCACAAACCAATATCTGTACCAGTAAACACTGTACAGGATGCACACAGTTATGACTTGCAAAGCAAAGCTGTCGTTGCTCTTAATTATTCATGAAACATCATACATCACAATCAGCTCCAGGAAAGCCTCACAGAGCGAATTAAGACAGAGAGAGAGGGAGAGAATGCACAACAAAGCTAAGAGAATCATCTGACAGGATGACTCGTGAAACAGGTTGGGGCTCATTACAGTGGGTGAATTATCTTCCTCTCTTTGTCTGTTGTTCATACGTAACAGTAAAGAGAAACACTGGTCTGTTATCCACAAAAAAGAAAGGAAAAGTAAAAGGACTGCAGACGATCCAGGTTTGAAAAGTTTCTGTTTCAAGAAGGCAGGGCTAAAACCTGGAGTTGGACGAGTATCTCAGAGCCAGATGTGAAGCACTTAGCAAATTCCTTTTCTGCCCAGGAACCGCAAGACTGCGTAGTTGTAGGTGGTGGGAACCAGATAGAGAATCTGAAAGAAGAAAGGCAAGGCAAAGACAGACATGAAACAGCATTAATATTCTACATATAGACTGAGAGTGTATAACATTCAGTAAACAGAAGCAGAGCGAAACACATGCACTGCAATCTTTGGTTCCAGATGGTTAGAAAAAGATATGTGGATGTTTTCTACTGAAGACTTCAAAAATTGATTGGAGTATTGTTCCTGGTGCCTGCGGCAATCATCAGATTTAACAGCTTCCTTGTTATTTTACATAGTCTACTTGGAAAAATCTAAAATCGGAACCAGATGAATTAGAGAACAGGTTTCCAACTAAAAGCAAAGGCACGCAGGAGAAACAACAATGCAATTTAGAGAGGTCAACTAACCTAAAATGCATGTTTTATGTCTGTGAGAGGAAGCGTGAGTACCGAGAAAGAACCCGCATGAATGGGGAAGACATTCAAACTCTGTGCAGAAAGGCCCTGGCTTGGATTCAAACACACAGACCTTCTTGCTGCAGGGTACATGACCTTGTTTACTGAAGTAGGTCCAAGATACATTTATAGTTCCTGGGCATAAAAGTGAGTGCTTCAAACTTGAAACTCTGAGTGATATTTGAAGTCATATCTTTAAAATAAGAATGGAAACAGTTGTTGAGTTGTCAGGTTCTGTTGACAGAATCAACTAACAAAGACTGTCTGGCAAACTCTGCCTGGGCAGACGTTGCTGTAAAACAGTAAAGAAGCCTGACGTTCGATTTATCTTGCAGCAGTTTGGAAAATCTAAACTGTAAGAGATATGACAAGATATGGCTGATTTGTTAGCACTGTGATAACCCAGTGATGAACTAACAGCTGGTAATGAAGCCAAACTCAGCATCTGCTTCAGATATATAGGCACCAAATTCTACTTAAATCTAAAATACTGATCGAGCATAAAATGGAAGAGATTAAGAGTGAGATTACGATGAAACCTGTTTCATTTGTAAAATCATAAAAGAGAAGCATCCTCAGAGATTTTTTTTTTTTTGTCAGTATGACTGTATGGCATTTGGTGATCACAAAAACAAAACAAAACATATAAACCAGCTACAAATGTGCAATAATTTTCTGGAGTGATTAAAGAAATTGGAATTTTGAATTTTGCCCATTTTCGTCAGTCAATCAAGCAAGTTGATTTGTAGAGAACGAAGTGCGTTGCCTTGTTCAAAGCGCTTTACATCATAAAAACACAGAAAAAAAAAATCATAAAACCAACAGAAACAATTGACAAACATTTATATTTACAAAAATACCATAATCAAGATCTTCAATAAACATCAAATATGGTGGTCAATGTTTTTATTGTTCAAAAGCAACTCCAGGAACTCCAAACAGGTGAGTTTTAGTCTTGATTTAAACAAGGAAGTCAGTGTTTCAGCTGTTTTCAGTTTTCTGGAAGTTTGTTCCAGAAAAGCTGGACGTAGCTTCTATAAAGACAGCAGTGGTCCACAACTCATAACAATGACCATCCCAGATGAAACACTTCAAAACAGGATGTGTGAGAGAAGTTAACCATCTCTCAAGACTAAATATGTGTGACAACCAAAAAGTTGCAGCAAATCAAGTGATTATTATTGTCTACTACCATTTATCCCACTTTAATTGTCCTATATATTGGTCATGTGGTGTAGTATACACTGAAGACAACGGTGTCTTCAGTGTATACTGAATTGACTTTGTTGTCAATAACAGCAGATTATTATGCCAACGACTATATATGACCAGTGTGGTAAAAGGTGTGCAGGTTTATGAACCTAATTTGCAGGTTAGGTTCATAAACCTGCTTCAATTCTGTTCATATTGCCTCTGCCCACTCTTAACAGCATTTGCTTGAAAATATATCTTTGATCCATCAAAATGAAAATGCTAAGAGAATTGTCTATCCTAGTAAGATCCAAATTACTCTTAATGTCTGTACAATACTCTTTAAAAAAGATAAAATCCCCTTTAAATTGTAAGCAAAATCAGTCCTTACCAGCGCCAAAAGAGTGACTCCGGCCCCTGCGAATGTGGCTATGTACAAGTCATAGGTGGTATGGTACTGTAAGAAGCAACAAAAAACTATTGGTTTGGCTTATATTTAAATAAAGACTTTCTTACAAATGCATTCCAAGCATGTAGTATCAAACAAATATGAGCGATCCCTTGACAATAACTCACTTCGCTGGTTTTGCAAATAGCCGCCAAGGTCATTCCACAGGACTTGCCCGGCATCGCATCCCAAGGAAGCAGACCTGAAACGAAAACATGACGTGAGCGAGGGCTCTCCACCTAATGCTGAATCATGACAGGGCTGTGATGCATGAACGCTCCGTTTTACACGCAGCACATCAGAGACACAGCAATGAAGAATTATCTCCATCGTTTCATAGCAAATTCAACCATCAGTCTCATGGCCACTCCCCATCGATTAATCCCCCTTGATCCCAAGGACACATTAGCACTCTCCTTGGTGGGAGGAGGGATGCAGTCAGTCATTGTAGGAGAAACCCACCGTACTGCCTGGCATCCATGCAGATCCAGCTATGCTGATTAATGCTGGGGGTGGTTTCAGCCAGGATGTTGATGTTGTGGCAGGTGTGCTCCATGTTGAACAGAAAGAAGACCGGGATAGCGGAGAAGGCAAACACCGCCAGCCAGATGAAGGCCAAGATGTATGTGACTATAATGAACTGTTGAAACAAGAAGGTTATAGATTAGTTGCCTTCAGGCGCTCAGGTGTCAGCATGAAAAATGTGTTTTCGTTCAAATTGGTCATCAACCATAATTAATCATTCTGGGGGGGCGACAGAAACAGAAACAAGAACCTGACGTCATGTTCGTCCCCTACTCACCGTCAGGCTGAGGCAGCGGCCACACTGGGTGCTCCTGAACTCCCCAAAGGTTTGCTTGACCGCACTTGTGGTGTAGAAACCCTCGGCCAGAAGCAGGATACCATAGAGGAAGAAAAATGATGCCAGCCCATAGATCACGAACTGGAAGTATTTGATACTGGGAAAGTTACAGGGAGGAAAGTCAGTCAAATGGAAATTGAAAGCAACATTTGAGAGCTCTTATGAACTCATTCAAGAGTAACTCACAAAGATGCGATGACCGCAAAGTCTTTAGGGTCGCGGGCAAAGTAAGTCTCGATGAGTTCCTCCGTCTGGGCCAGCGCCTCATGCCCACAGCCACAAAACAGAGCCATGCCGGCGTAGCACAGCAAGGTGGCCACCAGGGATGGGTAGGGCACTGCCCCAATGCACCGGATACAGCAATCATAACAACCTGAGGGGGCATAATATATCAGCACACAGGCGGCACATACCGCACATATAACCACACAACACATCAACGTCACTGCAGAGGGGGGCTCTTTCACCCCGTTGGGGAGCTATGAGGAAGGTCTCGCCCTGGCGGCACATCCATGAGCACGTGTCAAAACCCCCACAAAAAAGCAACAGAAAACAAGGAAAAAAACACAATTAGACAGCAACAACAAACAAGAGTTCAAACAAGCGTCTTCCAGCAAAGCGTCCAAACTAAAGCAGTCGCCGCCGCCCTCGCAAGCAGACCCGTACACGTCTTCCGGTTTAAGCAGTCGTGTTGAAGCATTTAGCAAATATCCAAGGGGTTAATAATAAATGCATTGCCAGAAAGTGGATAGAGAAAAGCACCTAAGGCTTTGCAAAGCCAGTGTTGTCTGACCGGAAACATTTGCTGCCTGTGATGCCGTGCTCTTCAACAAGAAAAGATCCAGTACCACGCAGTGATGTACAACGCTGCCTACGAGGTTACGCTACTGTACAATATTGCGACGCTTCTGCGCTGATTTCATACGTATGTGATGGCTCTTCTGCTTGTGCCAACTCCTCACAGCTTAGTCCCAACTAAATCTGGCCCGGCCCCTCTCTCTGCGATGGTCACAGGCGTCACCGGGCCACTCAGGGATGGTGGTGAAACATTGGCTTCACCGGGGGCCCGAAGAAAGAGCCTCTCTTTGTGGTCCGCGGGGTACAATATCCATTGTGTTTGGAGAGATCGGAGATGAACAAAGGGCAGTGATGTCAAACAAACAAAAGGCCATCATGACACCAGAGACGGTGTCGTGCGTGATGGCAGAAGGGGTCACCGGGACCATTTCAGCACCATTGGCTGTGTGTGACTACTCCAGCGATCCACAGCTGGTTGAGGCTGGCACTGAGTGTCAGTGTGGGCAGGGGGCTGGGCTCAAAGGTTCAAAGAGTGGGTGGCAGGAAAACGAGCAGAAAGGGGGGCAATTCAAACAGTTTCCCAACAACAACAACAACAACAACATTCAGCTTTGCAACAATTACACAGGAAATCCTGCAGATTCTTAAATCTTTATGTGTGGTTTCTTAAAAGTCTCTAAAAGGTCCATCTGTGTTCTTAATCCAGAAATGTGTTGAACTAATGTTTTCCCAAATTATAAATTGTAACAGAAGGATATGCAATAGTGGCAGCTTGTAGTCTCACACAAACTACTGCAAAGAATGTGCCACTGTTGCCTCTGCCTAGATTTCATTCAACTGGATCTCACATTAGTTGCAATAAATATGCAAAGGTTGCTGAAGAAAGCATGCTAGAATAAGCGCACAACGTTTTTAGAAGTAAATGGAAGAGATCTCCTTCCCATGGGTGACCCGGCATGGACAAAGCAAGAACAGATTTACTCCCCCTCAATCTTAGACTCTCTGATTTGACTTTGAATTATGCTTCATAAGATTACTGAAGGAGATGAGCACCACTTTCTGCACAGAAAGATAGTCCCCACTGAGCACTTGTGGTGTTTTCCATTAAGTTTGAAATCGTCTTTGCTTACTGAGCTTGAAAGGTGATCCAGCTGTAAATGAATATTTGAACCTAAAAGTGCGTTTACGGAGATGAAAACTCCAGGAGTAATTTGCGAGCATGCTTTGCCCACAGAGCAAAAAGGTCAACACGGTGTCCAAAGACATATTAAAAGGCAACATTAGCAAGTTATTGAAATTCACAGTTTTCAAATCCCATTAATAAGAGATGATAAGAGTTATTAAAAATTCTGTGCACTCACCCATGTCCAGAAAGAAGAGCGGGGATATTGAGGTTTAGCTGGACGGCTTTGTGACTGATATGAGGATATGAGAAGTTATTCCCCGCCACCCTTATATGAATCTGACTCGAGCTTTTGTCTCATCAACAATAGATAGAGCACATCTCCCCGAGTCACATCTTAAAGTCACAAAGTCCCATTTCAGCTGCCAGTCATTATTTGTGTAGCCGCTAGGTTCAGGAAGGGGGACGAGGAGAGAGGCCAAAATCCTAATCAAAACTTTCCTTGTTTTACTTTATGCAGTAGCTCTTCTGATCATAACTGTTTTTCCTCTGCAGCATTTTATAAAAAGTGGTTTTACACTGGAACACAAATTTAAAAGCAGAGATATCTTTTGAAGCTACAATTGTTAATGATATTTGACATCAAGTTTAAATCTACTTAAACCTATTCACATGTTCAAAATAAAGAATATTTGACTCTATTTGATGAGTCCTCTCCATTTCCCTTTCTCCTCTTCTGATTTATTTAATATTCTAAGTCCAAAATACATTGCCATCCCTGTTTGTTTAACTTTCTTCAATCACAGACTTGTTTAACTTTGTGCACAGTAGTTTCCAGGATGCATCCAATTAACTTTCACTTCTAAATGTGTTTGTTGTCAGCGTGCAGGTGCCGTCTGTCTGCGAGCTCCACATGCTAGATGTCAGCAAAATACAGTCGAACTATTCAATGCTCCTCTAAACAGCGTATTCATAGACAAAGAGATGAGAGGTATGTAGAGTGAAAATAGTGAAATAAATCGCACCGGTGGCTGACATTGATGAAGTTGGCTAACAAGGCTGACATTGATGGTTTGTTCCAGCTGCTTTGCTCCTTCCCTCCCTCCAGTTTGACCCAGTTGATGTCAAAGCTGCGTTCGATACAAAGGAGCCAGTGTGGGACAGGAGAAAACATTGCACTATGCTTTATTAGAGAGAAAGTCTTCATCCTGTTTTTTTAGTTTTAGTTGGAGCAAAAAATATTCTTCTGTATCAGATGCAATCAGACACCTTGATAGCGTTCCAGATTTTGCCACGTTAGGAGCAAATGCTGTGTTTTTGGGAGATTTTACACCATAACTCAAACAAAAAGTAGCACCGAATTGTCAAGCTGAAGAGTAAGGATTAACAGTTTTCAAAATGTAAAAAAAAAAAAAAGCATAAAAAGATGGTGAGCTCTTGTTAATCACCGTGGTAACCCATAATAAACTCCAGTTTGGTTAGTTGCCCTCAGAAGTCACTTTGAATGAAGTAAAAACAGTGAACCTGTGTGAAATTTGACCCCTGTTCTGTGAGGGCCTCAGAGGTTTGTTAAAGATTATTGATCAAACAGCATCATGAAGACCAAAGAACACAGCGGTGAAGACAGAACTCAAAGTGAAGTTTATTTATTTCTTTTATTTAACCAGGTAAAACCCCACTGAGAGATCCACATCACATTTTCAAGAGGGACATGAAGGAAGGTGAGTTATAAAACAGAATGACATAAATTTACTCCATGAAAGAGAGGCAAGAAGAAAGCCGATGTTGAAAGAATGTGGAGTTGCATTTTCTACTTGGTCACATGTTGGGGCCACAACAGACATGTGGAAATTACCATCTGATCAATGAGCCCAAAACATAACTTTCTGGCCTACATATAAAACCGTATGTGTGGTGGTGATCGAACGTTGCTCATAAATCTGAACACACCATTCCCACACTGACGCGCAGAAACAGCATCATGCTGCGAGGGTGTTTTTAATTGGCAGTGACAGGAGCGCCGCCTGAGTCGATGGGAAGATGAATGGAGCTAAATACAGCGCAATCCTGGGGGAAAACTTGTTAGAGGCTCTGAAAGACTTGAGACTGAGGTGGATCCTTCCAGCACGATGACCACATTAAACGAACAGACAGACGCACAATGAAATGCTTTAGACTGAAATGTGAATAAACGGCCCAATCCAATTAATCCAATTGAGGATTTGTGTGTTGACTAAAAATTGATGTTCAGACTAAACTTGTCAAAACCTCCACAGTAGACGTGCAGAGCAGGTGGAGACGAACTCCCACAAGACTTTCAGTAGCAATTGCATGAACGGTGGTTCAACAAAGGCTTGACTCAGGCAGGGGAATACAAATGCATGCAGATCTGTACATGCAAACCATTTTGAAAAGACACGCATAATTTTCCTTCCACTTAAGAATTATTGCATGCATTTTTGTATTTCATAAAATCCCAGTAGCAGTAAATATACAACGCTTTGAAAAAGAAGGCTATGCAATTAAAACTGAATTCACTTACATTTAATCTTAATTGCATGTCATCACTCTTTAAACAATCCAACACTTTGTAAGACACCGCAATTATCTTAGACTGCCGCTGACGCAAAGCCGTTTGATTAACTCTTTTGGGGACTGACATGCTCACCAACATTAACGGAATTATTTTATGGTGGTATCTTCAAAAAAAAAACAGAAAAAAAAAAACAGAAAAAAGATCACAGTGGTTTCTATTTTCCCATTCTCGATCCTTTCATGTCCTAAAAAAATCAGAGTGGTTAGAGATCAAGAAGAGAGCATTAATGAAACATGCTGTTGTGGGAATGAGGCCTTTGAAATACCAGAGAAAAGCATGGAGCAATAAAACAGAGGGGAGACCTGGAGCATCAATTAACCTCTGTTCTTTCCGAGAGGAAGTTGATTGGCTGTCGAGTCTGCATGTGAGAAATCAACGTTAGCTTTGATTATCGAAAGAACAGCTTGCTTGTTTGACAAAAAAAAGAAAGAATTTTTAAATGAGCGACTCTGCAAATTTGGGTTTGATTGCATAATCAGCTTTCTAAAAGCGTTGTGCATGTCAATGTCATATATGAGATTGCGTGTAGAGGTCGTGGGAGCTCTGTGAGTTGCCTTTGTGGCTGTTTGCCGTGAGGCAGACGCACTTGCTAATATTTGCACACTAAACGCAGCAATATGCATGGGCTCTCACTATGTTTGCGCCCTCTTTTTCACCCTGTGATCACTGTCTACGCTTCTTATGTTATCTTTTTGTGGCAAACCAGACAAGCACCCATCAGACAAACAAACAAACCCTTGATAATTCAGCTGTGATGACCTCCCGTGTTGAGAGTTGAAATTATTTGGTTTGCAGAGTGATGAAGGAAAGTTCAGGCTGAGCTGTTTTCCAGCTGGGTGTCTATATGCCTGCGTGTTTGATTGTCTTGTGTGATTATTACAGGCTCTGTGTGTGGCTGTGTGTTTGAAGCCTGCAGGGTATACAAGTAGTCACACAGTTTGAAAAAATCTTCACGTTTGCTTGCACTCTCAGACTTGTAGTCTGATAGTCTGACAGTGAGTCCATGCAATTTCTGGAGTCTGTCAAAGAAATGAGTGGTTCCCACTTCAGAGCTGCGCTTGCGAAAGAATTCATATCCCTCATGCTTTTTTTTTATAAAATATTTTTTGTCACTTTACAACCAAAGATTTCCGTGTATTGTACTGACATTTCATGTGGTAGACTATCACAGAGGGGCTGCACAGTGGCGCAGTGGGTAGCGCTGTTGCCTTGCAGCAAGAAGGTCCTGGGTTCGATTCCCGGCCCGGGGTCTTTCTGCACGGAGTTTGCATGTTCTCCCTGTGCATGCGTGGGTTCTCTCCGGGTTCTCCGGCTTCCTCCCACAGTCCAAAAACATGATTGTCAGGTTAATTGGGCTTTCCAAATTCTCCCTAGGTGTGAGTGTGTGTGTGTGTGGTTGTTTGTCCTGTTTGTCTCTCTGTGTTGCCCTGCGACAGACTGGCGACCTGTCCAGGGTGTACCCCGCCTCTCGCCCGGAACGCAGCTGGAGATAGGCACCAGCAACTCCCGACCCCGTTAGGGAGAAGGGTGACGGAAAATGGATGGATGGATGGATGGACTATCACAGAATAAATTGTGTAGTGTAAGAAAATTGATGCACTTTTTAAAAAATGTTTTGCCCAAAAAAAACAAGTGAAAAACGTGGCGTGAAGTTGAGGTATGTCTCCAGCAGCTTTGCACATGTAAAGACTGAAGGGTTGAGAGCGTCTATGGAAATCAAGCTTTGCCTCAGATTCTCTGGTTCTGTGTTTGGGAACATTGTTGTGCTGGAAGGATAATCTGTGCCTTAAGTCATTGCAGCTTCTAAAAAAAGTTTTTTTTACACGATTTGCCTATCCGCTTAAATTTCCTCACCATGTTTCATGGTGATGAAATGTTCAGGGAGAGTGTTAGACTTCCGTCACACATACAATTTTGCTTTGGGTCAAAGAAGGAATATTATGTAAAATTATTATTATTTATTTTTCAGTTTAATATCATGCTAAAATGATATTCCCTCATCAAAAACATACCAGGATTGTTGCTTTGAGTCTTTCATACATGTCTGAGAAATCCTTAAATCTCCCCTGACAGCTTTTCAGCTGTGCATGAATGCTTCTTCTCAGCAAGCGCTGCCTTTTCCACGCAGCTCCTCCTTGGAGAAGCAGTCTCTAAGACCAGCTTCCGTCTCGCAGAGCAGCCCTCCCACATGACTCTCCCATTCAGCTCCTTCAGACTAGTGGCAGCGCCAGTTAGGAAAAACCTGGTTAAAGTGCCACTGAGCTCAAAATAGCTTATCATTATAAACTTAGCAGTATAGTTCTCAGTGCAAGGCTGCTAAGACTGTTATAAATGCAGAAAAGTTGTTATGATGACATTGTGAAGGCGGAGTGTCAGAATGAACAGGAGCTTCTTAAAGAGACAGAGGCCCAATTTCAAGGTGTTAAATTGCAAAGCCAATTTCTTTTAAGTCAAGTTTGACATAAAGCATTTTTATGAAAACTGAAGGTAACATAATTATTTGTGCAAAGGTCTTCAAAGTTCTGCAGAGTCGATAACTACAGACCTCCGAACTTTATGTAGTTGTCAGATTATTTCGAGGTTAATGCACAGAGAGCTTCACTGAGCAACACAAAGGATTAATCTGGATTTGGGAGAGTCCATGAGAACAGCACCTGTCTGACAGAGATAAGATGGAGTAGCGATAATTGTGGCGCTCTTCATCAGAAGTGTGGGCTCAAACCTTTAATTTAGTGAAAGTAATTCTTAATGCTTCAGCATACCAAGACATTTTGGACAATTTCCTGCTCCCAGTTTTGTACAATCAGCTTGGGGACGTCTCCTTTGTGTTCCCACATGATGGTTCACAAAAAAAGTCACCCCACTGGACATCTTTGGGACGATTTAGCGACTTTAAATCTAGCCATTCTCATCCAACATCAGTGCCTGACCTCGTAAATGTGTTTCTGGAAGAACGTGGAAAAAATCCCATCAATATGCTCCTAAACCTATAACCTTAAAACCTGTAAATGCTCATGGAGCAACATTTAACTCAACCTTCATAATTCATCCTTTCACAAGTGTTTGATGTCAAGATCCCAAAGTAGATCCATCACAAAATGATGATACAAGGACAGAGAAACGGCCATGTAGTCAAATCTCAATGTTTGACAAGACATGTATGTAGTTTCAAAAATCTTTTAATAGCTGTCTCATTTAGGTTAAACAATGTTATGATAGATTCAAAGAAATCAAAGCTCAATTCTTCATGTCCATCATGTCCATTCAGTGTTGGAAAACTCCCGTATTTAACAAGAGCGTGGGTCCAAACCGCTTGCAGAAGGAGCAATGTTATGCCATAAAGAGTCATAGAGCTCCTTTTTCATTTCTTTTCAAATGATGGATAACTGAAGTGGTACACATACAGCTACAAAGTAATTACAGTCATCTCTCTGAAGGGCTTACAGTATTCATAAACAAACAACAAATCAAATATCAGTCTAAGTTTATTCTGTACAAACAAGCCAAGCCAAAGCCAAAACCATGAGTTAGTTAGAGTAGGAAAACACATCTTAAGCAATATTTTTGTTTATAGTGAAGCAGAAGTTATATCCCTACAGTGTACTTCGCTGAAAAGAAATGAAAATCACATAGAGCCAAAATATAGCAAGGATACTCAAGTGGACTACAATAAAATACACAACACTACATATGCAAAACTGAGAGGTTAATTTTAACCAATGCCTAATTTACATTTCTGTAGCACAGATTTCAGCATGTCCACGCGCTCACACACCCACGCCAGCCCACTCACACACACATGCGGATGCCATATTTGCACCACCGGATCGGAACGTTTTGGCAAAGTTGGGCATTTTCATCAAGTGTGGCCATCATTCATCCACTGCAGCGAAGATTCCACAGTAAGTCAGTGTTTAAGCGATGTACAAGGCATTTTGAAAGTAATTACAGTAAAAATACTTTTTCATAATAAGCAATATGGCATGAGAAATGCGTATAAAATAGCTTGATAATAGCAACAGTAGTAATGCTTCTCTGCTTTTCCAAGAACTCCCCTCCGGCCGCCGTGAGTCGTAATGTCACTTTGTTCCACGAGAGCAAAATAGATATCACAGAGTAAGAAAAAGCTTCCCATACAAATCCAACTGTATAAACATTATACTAAGTTCCTGCTAGGTAAAGTTCCAGAAAGTGGAAAATGAAATGCACTTTTTTCTCTTTTAAACTGCCTTCGACAATGGTTATTATAAAATGACTCTGCAAGTAAGACTTCCTACTATGAGAGAGCAAAGGCAGGATGTTGTTGGCTGCACACCTTTGGAAAAGACGAAACAAACATATTCGATCCTAATTTACGTACACATTCTAAAGACAGCTTTAAATGTTCGTATTTCGCATTTTGCCACATCCGCCCTCGTGCCAGGCTATACCCGAGTGGTCGAGTGGGTGCTGGGCAAGCCTGTGGAGCTGTAGCCGGCGGGAAAGGTGCTGTACGGACTCATGTTGGAGAGGCCCATCAGAGAGTTGGGGATCATGGTGATGTTGTTGGGGGTCATCAGAGGGATGTCGTCTGGGGAGCGGCGCTGGCTCAGAGAGTAGCTGGGTGAGGCGTGAAGAGGATTGTGGAGGGCTTCACACGGGCTCCTCTGCTGGGAAGACAGGGTCTCATCTACCGTGTTGGTGTGGCTGGCATTGTTGCCTTTACTCTCACGTTGGGGGCTGGGCTGCTGGGACGTCTCCTGGCGACTGCGCTTGTCCTTGCGGTAGTACAGGGCGGCGAAGGCCAAGACGTTGAGGAAAAGCAGCGACGCTCCCACGGCGATGGTGACGCTGAGTTCTGTCGAGTAATCTCTGGGATTGGGCATGATCAGGGGACCCATCTCTCTGCCGGCCTCACCGTCGCCATGAGACGTGGACATGGGAGGCCGGCCGGTGCTGCCGGACCTCTTGCCGTTGGACTGGGTGGGGTCCAGAGGGGTGACTTTGGTGGTCGTTGAGGAGTAGTGGAAAACATCGTGGAGGTTGTAGAGATGGGGGACCAGGTGTTTCCAGAAAGCTACCTTTGTGGCTCTGTAGTGGTCGCGGATCCGAGGCTTCAGGCCAATGTGCAGATACAGTTGGTCGTAGGGGTCATACTTGGACCAGGCGACCTCCTCAAAGCGATTGGCCTTGGTGTGGATGAACTTGGTGTCCTGCGGCACTGGCTTGTTAGGATCCCTGTAAATACAACACAGAGAACCTTAGCGCACAATATAAACAGTAGGTTCATGATTATATCAGAGTAGATTAGATTTAGGGTCAGAACTTTTAAGTGCATTGTTAAAATTTACAGTGCACTTAATCACACTTTTTTGTCCTAAACTAAAACCTTTGTTTATACATCCACAAACAGCAGTGGTAGCTGCTTTTCTTGGCCCAATGGAGGTTCGTTTTTGCTTTGAAAAAGACTATTGTTCAGTACCATTTGAACAATAGTTAAAAAAAAAGGAGTTATCCCATTACTGAAATTATTAAAGCCTAAAATACTATCTCAAAACAAGATAGTATATCTTACACTGCTTTGCTAAATGTATCCATACATTTTGAATGTTTTTACATATTGTCATGCTACAACAGAATGTTTTTATTGAATATGTATTTGATAGATCACAAAGCAGAGCAGAAGTGAAAAGAAAAAGAAGACACAGTTTTAGTGATACCATTAGAAAAGGACATGCAGTTTTTCCAACCTCTCAGTCAATACGTTGCAGAATTAGATTTTGTGGTAATTACAGCTTCAAAGTCTTTAGGGAAATGTTTTCCCCAAGAAAAACAAAACAAAACTCAGTCGTACTAAATAGAGAGTATCTGTCAAGGACATTTTCTTACCTTCTTACAGATTCACAAATGGATCAAATTTAGGATCTAAATCCTAAATTTGAAACTATGTTCATAAACTATGAACACAGTTTTGGCAGCGTGTTCATAGTTGCTGTCCCACTGGACAGAAATAAGGGCTCTCCACAGCATGATGCTGCCACCACTATGTTTCCCACCATTCCTAGAGGCCATGTTTTGTTTTGCGTCATAGTTTGTTTCAACATGACGAATTGAAGACTGCTCAATGTTCACCAATACTCTCCAACAAATATCTAGGGGTCTTTCAGAACAGTTGCCCTCCATTCACTAGTTATTTGACCTCTGAAGGCAAGACTCTGGCAAATGTTGATCCATTTGTAAGGCACTGCTGTGGTGCCATGTTCATTTAAGGAAGGCCTTTCTGAAATTCTACCAAAAGGGAAGACAGATTTCTACAAATGAAAGAGCTAAATAGGTGCACACAGTGTAATATTCCCATCTCTCCTCAAAGAAACAGCTTTTACTTTTTCCTACACAGCAGCATTAGCAGCCCACGGTGACCCGTGCCGCGCTTTTGCCATCTGCCGGGGTCAACCTACACAAAGATTTATTACAGCCGTAGAGTGCTCCCAGCAAAGCAGCAGAGGAGTCCTCCACTAAAGTGAAACTCACTTGAGTGTCTCTTGGCTCAGTGAAAAAAAGCGAAGAAAAAAAAAAAGACCCAGCAAGGCTTTGCTTAGAAAAAGGCCTGCAGAGCTTTGCACTGTTGAGAATCAAGACTTTTTTCCTTTTAAACAGTCAACATCAAATTGAAGCTTGTCTCAGATGATAAGCCTCATCTTGCACTCCATGGACAACGTTTTGAAATTTGATTTTTGATGTGATTTCAAATCTGCCCAGGATGAAATGGGAAGAAAAACATTGAGGCAGGCAGATACATGTTTGTTGCTTTTTAGTCATATTAAAAGAAATAATTAATTTTCATAACAAATTAAAGATCCCAAAGGGAAAGATTACGCCTGACAAATTGATATCAGTAAATTATGATTCTACATCAGCAGCGTGAAAACAGTATGACAGAGAAAATCTTCTGAGAAGTTAATACAGTTCAGAGGTTCACTCATTTTATGGTTAAATTGTTACATTTTTATTAAATACTTCATAAAGTTTAAGTTTTTAATTTAATACAAACTAGCAAATAAATGGAACCAAGAAGATCCATCCATCCATCTATCCATCCATCCATCCATCCATCCATCCATCCATCCATCCATCCATCCATCCATCCATCCATCCATCCATCCATCCATCCATCCATCCATCCATCCATCCATCCATCCATCCATCCATCCATCTTTGCTTCCTTCAACTATGCACTCCTCTATGACCGTAGAACTGCATACTTTGAATGGGCAGGATAAATTAAATACCTAAAATCCTGCATCTGCTTGACATCTAAATACAAAACAATGTTGTACTTGTGGTTGTGTACAACATGAACAGTGACACGAAAAAACAGGAAAACCGAATAAAATTAAAGAGCTTGTTGACATGTATCCTAATTAAAATTAGTCGCAGCACAGGAAGCAGACCCTCGTTTCAGTTTTTAGACTTTAAGGAATTTAATAAAAAGTGAAGCATTTCTTTTTCCACAAGAGAATTTCAGCTTAATAACAAAGAAAAAAAAAAATGAGATGAGGCGTAAGTGGGAATTCAGGCTGAACTTAATTAGTGGACTCTACTTCAGAGAGAAAGCAGCGCTGAGGCAAGTACTCAGTCACACCGGGAAGGTTAAATTAGATATTGAATAGGAATCAGAAGGTCAACTACAACAAATAAACCAATCACAGTGAGGCATCTTGTTGGCAGCTGCTGATGTAACTCACCCGCTCTTTGCAAAGTTGGTCCAGTACGTCATGACCACGGCACTGAGCATGATGTCATTCCTGGAGAAGTTGCAGGGGAACAGATCCGTGGGGCCCACCATCGGGATGCCAAACACGTACGGCACCTCGTCTCCATGCGCCGAGTCTGACCACACGGGCTTCATAAGGCTCTGGCAGTGGTGGTAGAAGGCGTAGAAGTACGTGGGCGAGCCATAGCGGGCGTGCAGGTCGGCTGTCACCACTGACGGCTCCACCCACTGGTGGTCAGTGAAGAGGGCGACCAGCGTTTTCCTCCTGGTTTCCGGATTGTCCTTGTCAGCCCAGTCCGTGTACATAAACTTAATAGTCTCCCTCAGGGTGTCCTTCCCCTCTGGGTAGCCGTATAAGCTGTCCACAAAGTCTGACACGGCAAAGTCAAAGTCACTGCCGGAGACGCCGTCCTCCAGGTCCATCACGTTCTCCACGAAGCGCAGCCCTTCGCCCTGATTCACTCCCAGCATGATGTCGTAGTTAAGGAACTCCCCCTGCTCCATCAGGATCTCTGGGTCATCGGGGATCACGTCGCCGTCAATGACCGGGCCGAAAGCCACGCGGTAGCGGTCGGCCTGGATGTCCTGCTCCACCAGCTCCTTGGCGGTCTTCTTCTGCAGGCAGGACACCATGTCCACCGTGTCCAACACGTTGCAGCCAACCCTCTCTGCAAGCATGCGAGTGTACTTGACTGGGTGGTAGTTGACAGCCCAGCTGGAGAGAGCTGAACCGCTTTGGATGATGGCTCTATGGAACAAACCTTGAAAGAGAACATTCAAAATTACAAACCACAACAAAAAACACAGGATAAGAGCTTGTGTTTAACCTGATAAATGTTTTCTGATTCATTCAGAAAAGCCCTGAGCAGAATCCTGATTCATGTCACACTGATGTCGATTCACAGGTATGATTGTTTTTTGTTTTTCATTCCATGAATGGGGTTTACACATCTGGTGACTTTCAGGAAACATCATACTGATTCTGTTCACTTTAATTTATGTGTACAGTTGTAAACTGCTCTGTCTTTTTTCATGAATGAGTATCAACTGCAGGGGGAAACCTTGAACTAATGTCCAAATCCTCTAATTTTTTTAAATGCAAAATCCTCATTTTAATAAATAAAGTCCTTGTTTTTATTGTTGCACTTCTTTTCCTTCCATCTAGTCGGTGTATGCAAATTAGTAGATTGGTAATACATAAAAAAATATTTTGACCTTGTTAAAAACAAGAAATTTTAAAGAGATTTCAATAGTGAAATTTTTTTTAAATGTGGGGAAATCAAAATACAGTTGTGTTGCACCCAAAAATGTGTTTTGAAGGGGAGTCCATCACGCAAAAAAGAGCAGAAAGGGAAACAGAATACTGTATTTAATTGAACAGGCAGATTGTACAAATGGAATTGAGAAAATATTTTTATTAAATTCACCCAGGAAAAAAATAATTTGGCCAAAAAAACCCCCAAATTTATACACAGCAAGGGGATTGAGAGATGAAAGCAAACAAGGAAATTTGTGATGTGCATAGAGGAGCAAAGAGGAGCAAAGAGTGATGAAACCAGAGCAAATGGAAGGTTGGTAAGTACAGAAGTGTGCAGAACTTCTCATTTTTTAAAATGTAATGATGAAAATGTCCAACATTTAGTCTGCTATTCCTTTCATGTCTTTCATGCGTGTGCCTCTCTATGCAGATCACGTCTGGGCATGTCAAACTAATGGTCAATTTGCAACACTGTGTCAGCGAGTAGGCGTCCAGTTTTTACTCCACCAGTTCTTTGCAAACATACTGTAATTGTAGAATCGTTAATATGGTGTCTCTAACAAGCTGCGGGGCTTACACAGACTGCTGACGCCAACTGTACAGGGGGCGGGTGTATGCAGAGAGCTGAATATGCAGTAACCCTGATCCCTCAATGTTGATACAGGAAACAAGCTGCTCTTTTGAATTGTTTACATGTGGTGCATCACCTCCGTCTCTGGGGAACTTGCATGTAAAGTGACGCGACTCTATACCTCGGTGCTCGAATGTGTACGTTCAACAGAAGAATCGTGCAGCAGGAGTGTTCTTGCAGGTTTTTCAAAATAATTTTTTCTCAATTTCAGGGCAGCAGCGAGTGGGTCTACTTCAAAGACAGCTGGAGGTCTTTGTGCATTGGCTGTAGTGAGAGCGAGCACATCCAATACAAATTCCCACAAAGGACAGCTGCTGTAACCTCTCTGGCACTGATGAAAACACAATCTCTGCCCGTCTTCTGATTTTGTGCAGCATCATTGAGTGAGCTGGAAGATTAGTAAAGCAACAATAAGAGGGTTCAATGCTCAGATGCTGAAATATCTGAGACTCACAGGGAGGCTGTGAGAGGTCGTCTATGAAATGTGCTTCCTGCTTTTCAAGGAGTTTCAATCAAAGAGCGTGGTGGCTTGTATCTGCTCTCGTTAGGTAATATCATTAAATTACCAAACCGGGCCGTTTTTGAGACAACATGCCAGTTTTGTCCAGCAAAACTGTTTAATATATTTTGTTGGGAATTTATGTGAGAGGCCAGCATAAAGGTCAGATCAAACAACAATGGTACATCAATGCGTGGTATAAAAGTAGAATAACATGTACCTAAAACAGTAATTTACAGTTTAAATACATTTCAGGTATGGAAGGAAACCTTTTTGAGGCTGGTCAAAAATGTTTGACTGGGTCGGAGGTTCACCTACAGCAGGACAAACGACCTGCAGCCTGAGCTACAAATGGTTAGATTAGAGCATGTTCAGCTATTATAACGGCCCAGTCAAAGTAAAAACACTAAATCCAATTGAGAATCTGTGTCCACATTTTAAAAAAGTGACGTCCAATCTGACTAGTAATTCCATGTAATTTTCCTCTTTGTGTTGGTTTATTAAGTTACACTTTGTAGCCACAAAGTGACAAAATGAATTATATATTGTTTTTGCAAGTCATTCAAATAGTTAGACTTTTTTTTATTATTATTTCGACGATGTCTGTTAGGTGAAAACATACTGCTTATTTTAAAGTTTTGAAATAAAGTTAAACCGATTTGTGAAAAGTCGCTGCTGTTTTGGTAACTATTCAACTTTGCTGACATGCACACAATCGTAAACAACTCCATCGCAGCGCATCTGAAAAGCGAATCAGCCATACTGGTGAAAAACCTCTCAGGTGGACCCTATGGCATGCTGAGAACTTTATAAAAACAACAGGCTTCTTTAAGAGATTCACATTTTAGGGGGGGAGAGCTTTTAGACTGATTAGTTTGTGTGGAGAGAGACAAAAGCAATCACTTACTTAACAAATACCCCATTTACCCCACCCTGTCATCATAACACTTCATCTTCCAGCCAGAGCATGTAGAGCTATGCATAAAACATGAAGAAAGTTCTGAAATAAAAGTACCTGGTTTGAATATGATTATTTACAAAAAAAACAAAGGAAAGCATAGTAGAAGCATATTGAAATGAATGACCTAGATATTGACTGATGAGGCTTACGTGGGAAATTGCACATTCTTACCCTCTGAGTGGTGGGACAGCGTCAGCAGACTGACACACGAAGCTCCGATCCCAGAACCAAAGACGGTTATGCGGCCCGGATCTCCTCCGAAGTAGCCGATGTTTTTACTGATCCAGCGCAGAGCCTGAATCTGATCCAGGAGGCCGTAGTTTCCCTTCGCCGCCTGGTCACCAGTGCTGAGGAATCCTGACGTATACGGGGAGGCAACACAGGCAAAGCTAAGATTAAGGCTATGTACTACAGCGTAGTCACATCTTTGATCCAAGTCTGTTGCCCTGCAGGGAATCTCAATGAACAGAGACAGGTTCCCCTCAGGTGTAAATATGTTTTTACTCTCTCCCTCTGTGTTTCTCTGCTGTAGTCAGCTCCTTATGGTAGTCCCTCAGCATCTCACCCCTCTTTGTGAATGTGCCGAAAGTCTCCTCTCAGAATAGCCACTTTATCCCTTGTAATGTGCATAAATTAAATTGATAAAATAACATAAAACTCAGAGGTGCTTTTGATCCCTCTGCTTGTTCTCCCTGTCTGGTTGCATCTAAAACTCCCGGACAGAAAGCAGACTAAGCATCAGCAACAGCAGCACTGACCTTGTGAATGCTGCAGCATTTTTCATCCAAAGCATTTTCACTCCCGAGAACAATACAGGTTGATCATTTTGTCCCAATTAGATCCTTACATGTGAACCAAAATAATTGGGGGTAACAAGGACTTTGTGCAAAAAAGCATTTATGAGGATTTGCGTTGTTATTCCACAAATAAAATGACAGAAAACATTTCTAGTTCAGTCAGATTTTCCCAAACATTTGCGAGTTATTTTATAGTGAAAACGTAGCCAATCTTTCCTGACTTTTCTGAATTTGTGTTTAAATGGGGAACAGCAGATATTGTGGAGGAAATGGGTTATCCAAGCTAGTTAAAATAACCCAAACTCAATAATTTTACAGCTTTGACCCTCTAAAGCATTTTATCTAAATTACTATTCATTAAATAAAAGAATATAAATAGTTACATAAAAAATGCTTATCTGGAAATGGGATCCTTTTTATCTGTTTATATTCTAAATTAAACATTTCTGCCTGGATATTTTTTGCTTATTTTAATTGCACACTGTTCTTTAAATGTCCTGTGAGTAAATATATATTTGCCCATTTATCCGTAGCAGCTGGAACTTTCAATATCTAGGAAGTTATTCAAGCAATTTACCATCCATTAAAAGAGCGGCCCTCAGATTAAATTCAGTGCCACTTGCGGCAAGAGTGAAATTACTGTAATAACCCAACATTGGCTGGAAAGCACAACGTCTCCCCTTTCAGAAACCGTTGGAATTTTTCAGATAATGCAAAATCTGCCAGTATTACGGTTCTATAAATTCAGCTAGATTGACGGCGCTCCGTTTAGGAAGGAGTTAAACTGTGCTTCGGATCGGCCCGGCTTGGAAACTGAGGCGTTAATAGCACTAAACAGGGTTAAACTGCATTTTTGAAGTTACCACACACACACACACACACACACACACACACACACACACACACACACACACACACACACACACACACACACGGTATAGTTACCTAATATTCCAATCCTGTAGTTGAGAGTGACGACCACGACGTTCCCATAACTGGCCAGGATGCTGCCATCCATCATGTTCCCAGTGCCCTCCATATAGGAGCCTCCGTGGATGTAAACCATAACAGGTCGGGCTTCAGAGTCCCTTATATCTGCACAGTTGACACACACACATGCACACGCACACACACACACACACATGCTCAGCAAACAAGTGCAGAGACAGCAGCACTGAGGTGGAGAATTAATCGAGAACTGTTGCTGAAACTTTATATCACGACTGCCCAGTATGAGGTATGAGAGAGGTCTGCTTGGAAAATGTGCTTGGAAGCAAGCCAGAGTGGTAGGCCTGTGGCATAAAAGCTGTAATGACAATCAAAAATGCATGGTAAATACACTTTGACAAGAGTTATGAAACTAATCAACATTTTTTTATGAGGTATGGAGGTGTCGGCCCCAGCAGACTTGCCATAAGCACTAAATTTAAAGTTCTCTCTTTTTTTATCCATATTTGAACTCATAAGGACAAGGTTACAGTAAACGTTTGCTCTCTGGTTGTATGAACCAGAAAAGGAAAAAAAATCTAGTTCACTATACTGACAAATGAGTTTCTTTCGACGGACCTTTAAGGGAGATAAGCAGATATTTCAGTCTGCGGATCAATGCGTGGAACAATAGAGACGGTGCACTTACTGAAAAGACTGCAACAATTCTCAATTCAGGACAGGAGATGCACTAATAGAAACCTATGCCGTCATAAATCAGATGGCCTTATTTTTATTTCGCTCAAAGAAAGAGAAAGGAAAAAAAAAAGAACACAGTTGTTCGGAAAAGGAAAAAAAAAAAAAGAGATTTGAACAAGAAGAATCCATGCATCAAAACTTTTGAGCTGGCAGAAAAAATACCTTCAGATATATGAATCTCAGCGTGTGAGAAAGCCGCCCCCCTTTTCTTGTGTTGGCTTCCTGGGATTCAGAAAGGAGGAAAAAAAAAAAAAGAAGTACAAAATTCAAAAAAGGCAAGGTAGATTTGACGGCGCCTCTTATTTATTATACCGCTCCAATCAAACAGGCAGCAAGAAGAGGAACGAGCCAGAATCTCTTTCTGGCAAAGGAAAAACATCAGACAGTTGTAAGTATGGCAGTTAAAAAATGGACAAACTGGTGCTTTAAACAAGGTAAAGTTTGTTTTTGTTTTTCAGTGCAGTGCTTCCATTTCTGTAACCAATAGATCTCCATCACGTTTGATACTCATAGATTCAAACAATTTAAAACTCAACATCAGTTCCAAGATGTTATTTTGATCATTTTTGCATTATTTTCTACAAGCTGTTACAAACTTTGATTCCCTATTTAATGACTTTTCATTATAATTTCACTCTAAATGTCAGGAAATCGTTTGCACGGCACTGTCAAGCACAACTGCATTTGTAAATAAATCCCCTTCAGGCTATAAATGTCAAATTGATGTGATTTGGTAATTCTTCTGCGTGTTAAATATAAAATTTCAAGATGATTTTCCATCCGGAGCATAATTTGCATATTTACGAGATCATTTTTTAATTCCCCAAATGAGTAATTATAATATTAATTCCACAAACGTCTATTAATCAGGCAACAGACAGACAAGCTTTACTCTAGCCTTGGCGCCACGTTCATCTGTTTTTAAATTTCTGTCGATTGAGGCAGGATGAGGCGTTTTGAGATGCTTCAGCCTAATTCAAGGAAGTTCTGTTTAAGCGATTCCCTGATTCTACGGGTCTGGCAGTAATTGGGTCTGGTGAAACTGAATTCAGATTTCTACAAAAGAAAAAAATGTACAACTCATTTAGACAGGTCGGTTTGGTTTAATTAATCAATTAAATAAAGACCTAAAAACTGATCTCTAATCAGCGTCTAATATTGAAATTTGCTGATGATCTGAAACATCTGAGAAATGATTCTTTAGAAGGGAGTGACTGAAGGTGAATCCTTCATTATTCCTGCAACTACCATGTCGATTGCTCAAGTAAATCACTGCAGAATACATTATAAAAAACACACAGTGTATTGCTCAGTATAATGAATAACTAACAAGTCAGAAGGTGCATTTGAAAAAGCTCAGAAATCAAGAAAATACCTTGTTTGGAAGCGCTGGAGATTAGTCTTAGAGACAACACCTGAGCAAAAGTGAATAAATATTGAATCACAAAATGCATGAGGTGCATTTCAAATGAACAAAAAAAAACAACAAAAAAAACCAGAGGACCAAAAGGGTCATGTCGCTTTTCTAATGCATTTGAAAAGGAGAAATTTAATTGACCTGCTTTTGTGCCAGGTGGCCAGGCCCACGGGGATCTCAGGCGAGGGGATTTATGAAATGCATAGCCCGCACCATTTTGGACAGCTACCTTTCAAGCAGGCCGTTTATCGGCTGTTGCTATGCTACCACAGGCACAAAAAAAACAAAAAACAAACAACAAAAAAAAAACCGGTCTCAAAGAGCGGCGTGGCAAATACACAAACAGAACCCAGTTCAGCTCTGAATGTTGAATGTTTTGCACTGAGCGCCTGTGAGGGGAGGTGAAAGCCTCTCAGAGATTGTGCTTAATTAGCACCTTGAAGTAACGGGAATTAGGAGAAAACTGTTAGTCAGCGCTGGATTTCCAAATCACATAGCGTTGCTGCCGTATTACATTGTTCTGTTAATCTACAGATTCACAGCAGACACACAGAGTGTTCCCTCGCCGGTTCATTTCACAGCTCAGAAATAGGAAAGGATTCAGCATGCAATAGTCAGTTGACTCCTGCGCTTCTTTAATTGGCCCCCAGCAGACACACTGTCTGAACAAAGCAGTGACTCATTAATAAGAAGACGATTTTGGCCAGAAAAAAAAAATGGATTTGAATAAAGGAAAGTTATATCTAAGCAGCCCTTACAAGGCAAGGGCTGAAATGAGATTCTGATGAAATGCCAGCCTAACCATTGTTCCATAATATCAATAAAATATGTTCACAACTAGTTGCTTTCGTTGGTTGAAAACTGGGAAAACGATTATCTGACTGACTACATGTAGTTTTTTATTTTATTTTGTTATTTAGTCTTAGATAAAACAAAATATAAAATTAACACCCAGTACTTTTTTTGTTTTAAAGTTTGTAACTTTTATAAACATTTTTTTACATATTTGTTGAAACCATCCTTGTGCCATGACAGCATAACATGAGACAGAAAGTAAATAAAAGTTCTACAGTCATCTCTAGAAATTGGTAAAAACAACCAATCAAAGCCAGGCGGAGGGACTTAGCACTGTCAATCATGCCTGTGTATGCACTGCTCACACATTCCCACAACAGAGCCTGTCATGAATACACAGGTTGATATGTGTGATGATGGATAACCAGTTGAGTTGTCAATGATACACGAGCATCATTGACAGCATTAAGAACTTCCTCCAGGCTCTGATAGTTTGTTCTTGACAAGAAGCAGCATATTTTTGCAGATGGCTGTAGGACCATTGGGAGAAGACATAGGAGCTTGATTTTTTTTTTTTTTTTCACAGATCGTTTGTTTTATGTTGTATTGTCACCATGACAAGTTTTAACAAATATGTTAAAGAAAAAAAAGATTCTTTATAAAAGTAACATACTGTGTCTTTAAATGTTTATTTCTGAGTAGCACAACTTCAAGCTGGTTGATTAGTCAGGCTATCTGCTCTGGTAGTAAGTCAGTAATGCACTACTAAGCAAACCAGCAACTTGCTGGCCTTTAATAAGACTGATGCATGTTCCTTTTTTTTTTTTTTTTGCACAATGACTATCAATGTTTTTCCACAATTGCTTTTCTAAACAGCCATTTTTTCCTTTTTTTTTTAACCAAAGGAAAGTGTAGTAGCCTTCATTCAACTGCCTGACAGGCAGTGTGCAGCAAAATGTAAGGGAAGTGCAGTGCTAGGTTGGATTTTGTAGTGACTGTATTAAAGTTTTAAAGTTGTGACACAATCATTGGTTGCAGTATAAGGCCTGGAACAGCTCACCTATGCTCAGTGGCTGAACTGTTTATAAAAACAAAAACAAAAAAAACTGCTGAATTGTAAGGAGTCGCCACTCTCTGGAGGTAATGGTCCTCTTCCTTCCTCCCCAGTCGGAATCTCTCAAAGAAAAACAGCCAGGATAAATGGAAGTTTTAGGAAAATAAGTCTCTGTGGAAAAATGTTTCCGGTTTGATCATCAAGATGAGCCTTTGTCTCACTAAAACCGGTCCTTCTATTGTTCATTTTAACACGAAACAAATGCACCATCATAGCTGATAAAACTGCAGTTTTGCACAAAAACCCACATCCATTATCTATTCTTTTTATATTGAGCACCCTGTCTCTTTTGTGCTCTACTACATAAAACTCTGCTGTGTGGAGAACTGGGCCCACCACTGACTCCCACAGCAAGCTCAGCTTACGATGCTTTTGGTTTGAAAGCTACATTACTCTCTGTTCTGCACAGGGTGAAAAAAAAAACTGCTGTCACTCGGGCACTTTCTCTGACATCTCATTAAAAGGTTTCTAAACTGCGGGAAGTTTTGAAAATATAACTTTTTATAACCTGCCGGCAACCGGTCGGCTCCAGTTCCTTCTGAACAGTTTTGATCCTGAGGCTGTGATTTTTTTTTTTTAAAGTATTATTCTTATTTTTCAAATCTATAAAGTAGCTTTGATTACGTTGTGTATTGTTTCACAACACGCTAGGTGTCGTTTTTAGGGTGCCAAAGAGCGTCACCTTAACTCACGAACCAAACGTTTCTGCTTGTGAGATGATGGCAGCATCATGTAGAAAAATGGTAGCATTGCTTTGAATGATAAATCAGCCTTTGTAGCAGTGGCGTATGCATTGGTCGCAGAGCTCATGGTGACCACAGGACAACAAGCGGCAACAGCGGCGAGCGGCAGACGTGGACCGTCTATTGGTTTTAGCCCACCCACTCACCATCCTCCGTCGGAGCGTAGATGTTGAGGTACAAACAGTCCTCGCTCTGATCTTGAATGTACGTGGCTACTGTGTCCAGGTTATAGGTAAACCAAATGGGCATCATAATCTCTGGCGCCGTGTTGTGGATGTTCTGCGGGCACACGGGCATGAAGTGGGTCACATTCTTGACCCCGGACCACGGTGAGGGCTGCTCGGGGGGCATGAAGCGCTTCTCACCGACAGGCGGAGCGGCGTAGGGGACCCCGAGGTACTGATCGACGGGTCTGAGGACCTCACTGGGCACGGGCACCCGGAGGCCCCGCAGTTTCCCAAACTGGGTGGTCACAGTCGGGTAGAATTTCTGGCTTGTCGCCTTGGTCAAAGACCAGGAGGAACATAACATCCACCAAAGGAGAGCACAGTGAGCGACGGTTGCAGTCCCTTGCTGATGGAGCAGGTGTGCAGGCAACAGATGGCCTTTGAGTGTAGCCAGCCACATGGTCTGGGCAGGACGGTGCTGTTACACAACACAAACGCACACTCTAGTGTCTGATTAGACCCTCTGCACCGACCCCGTCAAACAGGCATCACTCGATTCGTCTTGAAATCCAATAGTTATCGAATCCAGATGCACCTCGGTCAGGAATGGATCTGCCCGGCTGCGCGTTTTCATGGCAGTGCATATAGATCTGAAAATTAGAAGAGATCAGTAAGATAATTAGATCACACAACATTTAATAATCATTTAAAATCTTTACTGTGCAGTGAAGAAATTGAAGTGAAAACTAAGCACTTAGTTTGAATTTCCAGCAAAAATGAATATGCTAATGCAGGAAAAAATCTAAAGGGAGAAGAGACTCTACAATTCACAATTCATATTCTATGTATTTTATTGCAATGTCTACAATGTGAGCATAATAAAGAGGAAGAGCGACGTCTGAAATGCTCTTTGACTGAGATAGAAAATATATTCTGACAAACTGAACTCTGTTTTTAAATTATGGTCTGTTTCCCTCTAAGCTAAAGAGGAGAACAGGATGTCATCAATGCACGGCGCAAGAAACAACAACCTGCGGCTGCAATAAGGTGACTGCTGCTCATGGGACGAGTAAGCTACACACTTTAAAAGTGATAATCATTATGATACACTGGTTTGGCTACCAAAGTGTTACAATTTTATCCGGGAAGGCTTTTCTTCATGTCAGCAGGACAGTTCACAGCATGAACATGCAGTGCTGGTCGCAGGTGGACAGACTCTCAGTGGTTCGATTGAGATCATTTTGATTTTCAGCTTTTGATTCTGGATTTGAGTTGTACTTTTTGCAGGGCGAGAACCTGTCCTCCCCTAGCTTTGAACTCCCCGACGATGGAGGATTCGTCTCTTGCCACGGTGCCTTTGCGGCGTAGCGCTGACACGTTTGAAACCAGGCAAGGATTTCCAGAGGATAATTGTGGGTGTTTAGAACATATCAGTGCAGCTGACCTGGATGGCTTATGACACAGCGAGGGCGGAGACTTGTGTCAAGTGGGGGAAGCGTGTTTGTGTGAACCGGAGGAGGCGCATCGCGGATGCAGAGCAGCTGTCTTTGGAGAGGCTGAACCGCAGCCGGTGCTGAGTCATCACAAATTTAAACTGCAAATTAAGTGATGTAAAATCGTACTCTGATGTACGACGTTCAAGTAAAAGTTGCTGGTTGCAGTGTTGTTGCTGGCTGACTTTATTAAAGCAGCGTTTAATATAATTTATAGCTATGACTGGGAAGAAAGAAGTCTCTACTCTAAATACCTTTAATGCCTAAAAGAGAGACATCTTAAGGCCAGATGAGGCAGATATGGAGCTTTTTAGAAACAATGAAAAGAAGTATGTTTGGAGAAATCAAACCTAAGAACATCTAATTCACCGGATACATTGGAAAAACTGGACCTTTATATTCAAGCCTCAATGCGAAATTTTGATCCAGCGTGGATTATTTTAAAAAATCCACAATTACTTCAAACTTTGTGTGCCTAACCTTTGTTGAAAATATCCACTGTACTATGTATTATCAGAAGCAGGGTCTGCATATCAAGCAGCGTGATTTACTTTCCAACTAACACCAATTAACATCGGCTTTTCTCCAAAGCTTACCGAGTGTTTTTACAGGAAGAGGTGATGCCACGCGGTGATAGATGAATCCCAGTCAGAAGAAGCTTTGCTCTATGAATCCAATTTGGAATGAGAGCATTTTTTTTTTAAAAAGTTCACATTTTTCAGCTCCAGCTTTCGGTTTGTGCTTTCTAAATTTAAACACATCATTTGGCTGAGTTGCAAATTATTACATTTTAATTTAATCACATTATGCACAGAATTTTGTCTTTCTTTAATACGAGGAAAAAAAGGGAGATAATTGAGAATTGTCTGAGTTCGAGAATCTAATGTTTCCCAGCATCCAAAGCTATGTACACATGCTTTCACCCTTAAAGGGGGAAAAAGAAAAAAACACGTCTGTATATGCTGCAGAATACTAATCTCCGCTGATCTATCTTATCAGTCGGACCGAAATCTGAAAAGCACTTCTCAAGATAAAAGGCGCTAAAAGCTCCTTTTGATTTTTTTGGTAAAAGGAACAAGAACGGCAAATGAAATAAAATTCTTTCATATATAAAAGGCACACTCTCCAGGAATAAAAAAAAAACCTTCTGACCTGCCGATGCTTCACTCTTTAATTTTCAAAACCTCTGCACAGTGAATAGATTATTTGTATCTTCCGTGTATCTTTCTGTAGATCTAAGCAGCTCTGTTAGAGACTGACATGGAGATGCATAATGGAAGTGTTGCACATTCCCAGAATAAACATGCCTGATGGGACCACACAGGCACCGAACCCTCCACATACAGCAGAGTAAATTTAGGCACGCTGAAAGATTCGATGAAATCTTCCAGGAAGCCGAAACAATCTGTGTTGAAGGTTTCTTTGTGGTGGGTTTAAAAAAAATATGTGGTTTTGTTTTACTTTTGCTCTGATTTGACCCGGTTTCAGCAACAACAAACTGATCGAGAAAGATTTTATTTATCTATGAATCTAATCATTTTCTGGTTTCAAACATGACACTTTATGGCATTCTTTCTAAAAGTCACACAGGAATAGATGTCACTGATTGTGCATTTGCTTTTGTTTGTTTTTTTTTTTGTTTTCTGTAAAATCCAATTCTTAGCCTAAATGCATTTATTCAGTGGGTGAAAAAAATGCAAGAGCACTTTCCTACAGTTCCTACAAAATAAATACAGCATAACTTTTTTTATTTGGTCTTCATATCAACTTGACACGGCACTATGACTCTTAGCCATTCTTCAAAATGGGAAAGACAAGAGAGCATGCTATTTATGTTCCACGTATTGATTTATAAAAGCCAGAAAATGGCTAAAAACACCTGTTTAGAACTGTATTTGAAACGTAATATGTAACAATGTACTTTTTTTATTCTATGTTGCATGACTTTGTGTTTTGTGTTTATGATGTAAAGCACTTTGAAATGCCTTGTTGCTGAAATGTGCTATACAAATAACATTTTATTTGATTTGATTTTTGATTTAAAAGAAATCAAAACTACTTAAACTTGCCATACCTAAAGTCTGAGTAATATTTAAGTAGAAACAACCGAGATTGTGACAAACAAGCCTGGGAAGCGAAGAGTTAGGGAATTTTAAAAATCATCATCATATTATAATGTTGCAATAAATCTTAATAAACCAGATTTTTTAAAAAAAAGATTGTGATCTGGTTGCCAGTACTGAGGTGCCAAGGTTTTAAAAAGTTACTTTTAAAACATTTCTAACCAGTTTCTGCTGCTGTGTGGCACATAGAGTGAGCCTGCGCTGTCCTGCAACACCTGCTCCTGCACACTGCTGGTCAGATGGCTAAAAATAAGCTTTCATGCTTTTTCTTTGCTTACATCAAAAACAAATTTGTCAACTTGGAGATGATTCCAGTCATGAGAAACATGAAACACCTTAGTGTGTAAATCAAACAAGTACCATTTATCAATCTTGTAGCGATATTTTTCAAAAAATGATATTTTAAAACCAGTTTGCAAACAAACACAGCAAATCTGGTAAGCAGCCAACACAAGGATCTATCTGAACAGACAGTTTGCTTTAAAATCATTTATTCATCATCTATATCTGCTTGTCCTTAACCACTGACTTTTTTTTTATTTTTGCTTTTTTTGTTTGTGACAATGAATCCCCGTCACCACCTCAATCCCCAGACCCGAACTGTTAACAAGCTGGACATTAGAACCAGCTTGAAAGGAACAGCTGTGTTGCTTGTCTTCCATTTAGCTGGTTTGTGATGAAAGAAACCTGCGTCCTGTCTTATGCCAGCCTGTCAATGAACAAAGCAAAACAAGCTTGTTAACCTAATCAGATTTATTGATGAGTTTCGTCAAAAAGACTGCTACTACAAGCTCAATTTTTAATCTGATGAACCTATCAACAGAGGGGACAATTTCCCCCGACTAACTCGCTAAAGTAATTAACCATATTTCTGATGCACCCCGCTTTCCTCTGCCTCTGCACCATTTTGTATGCACTGTGGGGAGTGTAAACACACACACACACACACACGCACTCATTTAAAAAAAAAAAAGGTGGCTCTGTCTATCTTTCACAGGTGCTGTGTATCAGCTAACAACAACATCATTACTGCCTGCCAATTTGTGAGCGATGAGACAAATCAGATCACTTTCCCTCTCTCGCTATCACAGAGGTTCATGTGAGAGGAGTTGGACTCTTCTGCTCTGGGTCCAGCTTTGTCTGTATTAATTAACAGTCATGAATGTTCCCTGCGGCCAATAAAAAAAGAGAACAGGACAAGGCTTTTCTTTGTCATCTATCTGCCATGACAATGATTGTGAAGCTCCTACGACATTAACAAGGAATTAGCGGAGAACCTGGTTTTCTTCTGTGTAGACAGGGACACATTTTCTGTAGGTAACGTGGGCAACGCGCCCCAAAAGGCTTTATCTGTAGTCGAGGAAAATTGCTTTATTAGGAATAGATGTTGTAATGGTAAGTTGCCTGAAGTTTATGAGGAAGCGGCGACAGAAGAGATTAAAAACAACTGGAGGTCCAGGAAATTTAAATGAATTCCTAAAACAATTTCCCTTTAAATTTCACAGACAAGGCGCAAACATCAGCCAGCATGCGCCTTTCTTCAATCCGACTTCAAACCAAACATCTGACTGACAGTGCAAAGCTATTGTGGATTATTTTAGAGGCATACACCATAAAACAGGAATTTGGAGAGTGGAATTATTTAAATTTTAATCAAATTTACTAATTTAACAAAGGAATATTTAATTAGCGTTACATTCTAATTGCTTTGTTTTGTTAACAAACCACATGTCTGATTAAAACTTACAACACGAAGTTGGTTTGTCTGCCACCAATATGCCTGTTTGTCGAATCCAGTTTCGAATAGAAAATATGTGTCCAGTTTGAGCTACATTAGCAAGTGTGCTAATCCAGCTATTATGCTAGCAGGCTAAAACATCGTGTCAGAACAGATCTGGAGTAAAGCGATAACATAGGTCTGTTTCAATAAAGTTTAAAGTTTAATGACCAAAAATGGTCATTTTTGTATTGTTTAACATGGAGAACACAGCAGACATGGCAGAAACAGAAAACACGCTTCTTGTTGACCTTTGCAATTTTTTATTGTCTTACACATTTTGAAGCTTTAAGATTTTATTTTCCTTTGAAAACGAGAATTTATTTCTCTGTTTGATTCATGCTATTTGAAAAGAATGTGAAATAAAATGAAAAATTCATGACTGCAGTTGTGAAACTGTATCTTTGGTATTATTTGGTACAGATCGATCTGACCGTGGAGGCTCTAGATGTGTGCTATATTTTGTAAGGTGATTCGGGATGGAAAACATTCGAAACATGCTGTCACTCTGTTTTTTATTCACTGTTGATTGGCGAATATTTGTACTGGATGTATTTCATAAAATGTAAATGGACAGATGTTGCATGTTAATGAGTCTCGAATGAAATTGAAATGAAATGTTTTACAAATTCACATCTGAAAATCAAAACATGCAAAGACATTTGATCACACAGACTCAATAATCTTTTACAACATCTTTTTGCTGCAGTTACAGCAGCAATTACTTTTAGGTGTGTAACTTGCAACATGGCATGTTTAGAGGTAGACTTGCTTGCATATTTATCTCTGAAAATGTTCTCAAGCTCGGAATGATTAGATGGAAAGTGATCTTTACGTCTTGCCCCAGAATCTCAATTAGATTTGGGCGTAGACTTTGACTAGGTAATTCCAAAATAGATGTAAGCCATTATATTGAAGCTCTGGGTGTGTGTGTGTTTGGGGTTGTTGTGTTCCTCAGCTGTCACACTGACCAGTTTCCCTGTCCATGCTGATGAAGCACATTCCAACAGCACAATGCAACCAATTTCCGCAGCTCCTCCAGTTGCCACGTGGCTCTTGGACATTTCTCGTTTTTGCCATTTTCTTTTCCTTTCTCATTTTTAAATGATGGTAGTTGAACCAGATCTGTCCAGGGTGTACCCCACCTCTTTGACCGCTGGAGATCGCCATCGATTCATCCGTTATCGAACATGTATGGACATGTTTTTTAAAGCGTATCAATTCACCTATTGCATTAGTTAAATTCAAATGGTTTATCAGTACATCCATTATTCACATGTACCACAGCACATGCTGAAAGAAGCACTTTTCTAATCTATAATGGGAAAGAAGGATAAAAAGCTTCATGGCCAACATTGCATGGGTTAAGCTTAGACAGACAATATGCCCAGAATTAAATAAACAGCATACCCCGCCACCCCAAAACTAAATCTTAATGTTTTACAGCCATACCACAGCCAGATGTTTATAATTATGCCATGTCAGTTCAGGGACTTGCTTCCCACAGTGGCGCCCACAGGGAGCGGGATAAGGAGAGCGATGGCTGGAGCAATTGTCTTCAACAACTGTTTATTTATTAACGTATTAATACTTTCATTAACGTATTATTTATTCATTCCTCACTTAGCAGCTCATTTGAATGTCGGCTAATCGCTTACCAGCCTCTGACATTCAACATTTAAGAACAACATAACAAAGCTTCTGAAAGTCTAATGGATTTTTTATTTTTTATTTTTTTTTTCTGGGGTTTTGGGGGTCGACAAATGAACGTGTGAGCAAACCCTCCGTAAACTTTCTGGAGGCGCCCCTGTTTCATATAGGAAAATCCTTAAATCCTTAAACTCCAATTTAGCTGACTGATCCAGGGTTACAGACCTATTAGAGGGATTGCTATAATCATGTTTCACTCTATCAATACTATTCCTACACCTGCAGCACACAGGTCAACACCTATTCTGTGCAAATAAAAATTTGTGGGGCATCTCATCGATTGTAGGGGTTTTGATACCTTTGATTGGGGGGGGGCGAGATGATTTGAAACAACGGGACCAGGCTGCACAATGTCCTTGTAGTCCGACTGGCTTGGAACAAACGGTATCCCCAAATCCCCCCCCCCAAAAAAACCCCAACCCCCCACCCGAATCTGCCAGTGGAACTAGACAGGAGTGGGGATGGATGCATGGATAAGGGGAGCATGTAGGGAGCACTCAGCGTAATAATCCCCGCTTCATAGATGAACGCAAGGATCCAAACCCACAGAGAAAAGCAAGCCACAGCCCACGTAGCATCGACAAAACTGCTGTAGTGTGTGTGCGCGGTGTCTCACGGTGACTGGGAAGCCTGTTTAATCTAGGTCTAGGACGGTGGTGGTGGTGGCGGCGGCGGGCGGGGTGGGGGGGAGAAAATCGGACAACGTGGAAGGAAAATATCGAGAGTGAAAAGGAAACCAATGCATAACAGAGCAACGGGTTTGTGGAACAATCAGCCCGGATGTCAGCTATCAGTCAGGACAGAGATTCGTCTCTCGGCAGAGAGAGAGAGAGAGAGAGAGAAAAAACAGCATCATTAGGTTAACTCACCTGCTTCTACACCAGCTGAAACGCGCTCCATCCCAACATTTTCCTCCATACCATTCCCGTCAGTCAGGATGCGAGACGAGGAGCTGGAGGAAGAGGAGAAGGGGGTGATGGTGGTGATGGTGGAGGGGATGGGGGGGTGAATCTGTAAAGAATATTCCTCCGGCTTTAGGATATCAAACACTCGGATCTTCGCTCTTATCTGCTGCTTCGCACAGCCTGTGTGCTTTGCGCATTCACGACGCCAAGGTCAGGAGCGCCAACGGTTTTAATGGAGCGCCCACCACACAGATCTCTCTACGGCGCCCACTGCCAGCGCGTTACCAGGCAACCACCGGGATACGCCAGTGCATTAAATCCCCCCCCATCCCCAAAAACTAATAATGATAAAAACAAGTAAAACAGTGTGGGAGGGAGGAAAACAAAAGCCGACTCGTTTCCAATTTACAAACCATCACCTAGACACCTTCGACCTCGGACGGCACTCATGCGAGCCCAGCGCTTTGTTGACGGGTGCAACCCATCTGCCTTTGACCGGATGAGAGAGAGAGAGAGAGAGAGAGAGAGAGAGAGAGAGAGAGAGAGAGAGAGAGAGAGGCTATTCAAGAGGTGAGCAGATCTGCAAGGGGAGATGATGCCGTGCATTTGGAATACGCGGTTTGCATTGGCGACAGCGTTTCCTCTTACTGTGACCATGAAGAGAAATGAATCCACCCTAGAAAAACAAGGACGGAAGCATTCCTATGAAGTGTTCGCGACTTTGTGACAGTCGTCACAACTCTTGAACGTTAATATGAAAATGGATTTGGGGGAAAAACAAAAGGAAGCCTTTGCTTGCTCCCCTTCTGAGATACCCATAACAAAACCCATAATGGTTATTAGACAAATTTTGTAAATATTGTTCAATGGTGTAATTTCCTAAATAGCAACACTAAGATAACCGAGATAGAGTAAGGGAGAAATTTTAAGCATAATAATAATAATAATAATAATAATAATAATAATAATAATAATAATAATAATAATAATAATAATAATAATAATAATAATATCCCAAGCTTTTAATATCTCACTGCAATCTTTAAATCCACTAAGGTCTGTGGTGACATCAAGAAAAAATGGAAAGGAGTCCAAGGGGTGAGAATACTTTTACAAGATTCTGAATGCATTAAAGAAATAATAAGTTTTACCTGAACCTGCTCCCTTGCTGTATGAGGCCCGTTATATTATGGGTTATTTTTACCTACACAGTAGGACCTTCAGGTATTAATTTAGCCTTGTCATGACAGTGTAAGGGTTTTTAAAGAAGGTGCAAAGGTGAGGAAAGTAAAGTAATTTTTGCTTCTTGCACTGTGCCCAGAATAGAAGGCTCCGCATGGTTCGAACCTCCACTCTTCTCCCAGTATAAACATAGAAAATGCTATCAAAGATCCACGGCAACAGCTCACTAACCTACAGTAAGTAGTCTGTGTGGGCCAGACACAGTTGCTGACTGAGCAGACATTCCCCCATATACTTTTCTTTTTTTAATAATGCCCTGTGGTCATGGATGTGATGCATAAGTGAAGGGAGATTTTCACACTTCTTGGGAGAAATGCTGGCCAACATTTTTTTTCAAGCTCAGTTACCGTACAAAAGAAAGCTAAACTGGGTTGTTGTTTTTTTTTCGTACACGCTCAGAGGCGGATGCACTGTTTGAAAGATGGGTTTCTATAGCATTTCTGCTCTCGCTGAAGTATATTGATTAATGCATGAGGCTGATTGTAAGCAAGTTAGGCACATGTTCCCTGTGGTTTCATATTGTTCCTTTTTTTTATGTGTGCACGGTGCTTATTAGCACCCCTGTCACATATAAAGGGTCCAAGTTAATTTGCATACTGAGACATTTTAATTAAAGACACACTTTCCAGTCCACATATTTGCAGTCATTGACACTTTCTCCACACAGACCCTAAGTGTAGGCTGAATCAGCTTGATTGGGGATAAAGAAAACCAGCTTCCGTGACCAAAGGGTTGGCTAACACGTCCAGTGTTCTTTGTTGTGAAGTTTTCTTTCCTAATGAAACGAAATAAGCTCCACAGTAGCAGTTAATAATTTAAACACTCTTTTTTAAGCGTCAAAATGACAGCGACTGATCAAACCTGATCAGACTGTTGCGACGTTTTCACAAGCATTTTAGACTTCTCTGTGGAATTACGAAGACTTTTGTGAACTTGTTAAACTTGTTAAAGTTTTGTCACGTTGGAAATATCTATGTAGTTTTGTTGCACTGCTTGAGACAAATAAAGCCCATATGTGTGACATGGTTTCAGCATAAATCCAGCTGATAAAAACCATGGAAGACAACAGATGGGTCAGAGATTCAGTTCCAATAAAAGTTAATAAACTGTAAAAATACAGAGATACAGCTGTTCACCTTAACTGACTGACCTTGCCAAGTTTCCCATTGTAACTCATGAGGACCTGCACAGATCCACAGCTCAGGTCTGTGAAGATGAAAACTATTAGTCACGCAATTAAAATAAATATGGCTTTCATAAAGAAAGCCATTGTTAACATTGTTAAGAGAAATCCATAAGAAGCCCCATCTTTATTCTTGCAAGCAGCAACACATTTTAGGTCAAAAAAAAAAGAGCAAATGTTTATCACAATATCTATTTTTTATTTATTTTTGATGGAACGTTTTTGAAAAGCCCCTGCAGTTTATTTACTTTTTGGTGATATACTTTATAGCTGGGATTGTAGTGCACTGAAATGAAAGCCCCACAAACACAAATTTATGGCTCTTAGAATAAGGATAACTTACAGAGATTTTGGCTTCCTCCAGTTGCATCAATTAGTTCAATTTTATTGCTAAACAGCACAAACTGGACCTTTATGTTGTTCTTGTTGGGGAAAGGCTTTAATCTTGGGGCTGAGAGAAGCATTTTTATTGCTTCTCTCAGCAATAACAGGCTGATTAAATGTCATCAAATAGAGTTAATCGTACAATCAGAAACTAGCGTTGGGAGCATGCTGTGGCGAAAGGGTGAAGGGACGTGTTGGGTGTCAGGGATTTTGGACGGATTCAGCAAGGACATTTAACCAGGATAAAGGTAATAGGAAGATGGATGGAGTTAAAGGCAGGACAACCTTTGAAGAAAAATCTTTTCGTGATTGCACAAGACTTAAGACAATGTTGTTGAGGTTAAAAGCATCCAGAGCTACGATGGAATAGTTTTAAAATGTTTTAAATTAACAGATTAAATAATGGTTATATTCCTAAATACAATCAATAATCTGAAGAAAGACTTGAAAATGGGTGTTCAGAGATAGAGCTTGAGCTGTAAGGCGAATTTAGCAAACGTTGATTTGAATATGTGCAAAGCTTCTATGCATATTTCAAAAAAGGTGATTCTACAAGCATTGGGAAAGTGTCTGTCAGATTATGCATGTACACTATTTAGATTTCTATTTTTAATTTCATAAACCATTTTCCTTTCCACTATTTCAAATTTTTCTGTTAGACTCGCATAAAACGGGGAACTATTGTGCTGTCTGACTGTGACAGGAAAACATTTGCATTTCTGCAAATGTGATGTTTCTTTACTCACATTTGGAACTTGAGGACTTCTTCCATCAAACTGGAAACAACCTCCTGGTGTTAGGAGATCTGGGTGTCTCCAGCTTCCACACAGAGAACACAGCAAAGGTGGGACTCCATTGGAATAACAAGTTTTCCTGGCAGCCTTTTTCTTTTGAAACATAGAAATACGGGAGCTGAATTTAGGACGTAGGATTTTTTTTTTTTTTTACACGAATAAAGACATGCATCTATTAAAGCTGTATTCCGATATTAATTTATAGTTTTATCACTTATTTGGTACAGTTAAAGGAAAATGTCACTTTCCAATAAAGAAACCTGTCTTTTAGAGCCTATGTACGCCACATTTTGGAGCATTGATTTCTTTATTAATAGTTTTTATTGGAGATTTTTCATATACAGTCACGTATGGCATAATTTATGGAACATTTTATGTAAGAACATATTTATATTGCGTTTATTTTGGCATTGTACGATAATTGTTAGACTAATAAATAGAGCTGATAATTAAAATAGAATAAAAAAGAGCCTTAAACACCGCTTTCTCAAAACCTGTCATAAAAATGAAAGAGGCTCACTGTGGCATGAAGTACATCTCAATCAGTTTTCTGATGAGATATTCTGATTGTAGAAGTGAATATTTTTGTTGTCGGTTCACTATCTGATATTTGGCTTTGTCAGGATGCTCCAATCAGCTACGGTTTGTCCTCAGCAGAAGGCCTGATGTTGATGAGTGAGATCTTATTCATTCTATTCCTGATGGCTCATTCTAATTCTTTTATTCCTCTGCTTTGTACTTCAAGACCTTCTGCAGAGAGCCCTGTGCCAGAGGGATACAGCTTTAGTTCAAAGGTGCATTATTAACATTTCCAGCACTCCTACTGTGTTCAGTAAGCACCTCCTGTGCTGTACTTCATTACTAAATCATATAAGATACACAGCCTTTATGCCACCCCTAATCTCTCTTTATGGTTCCCAATACTTTTGTTTTTATTAAAGGTAATTATTCATTAGTCGCAGCTGTTCCTTCCCTCTCTCTTGAATCTATATGTGATCAGCTATGTAAATGAGTTGAACTAAAATGTCTTTGTCCCTTGAATAAAGCATAAATAGATTAGATTTGATTAAACTTTAATGAACCCCCAAGGGGAAAGTGGGTCATGGCAGCGGTGGGGAACAGGATATACTGTTAGTAAGTGCAGATAGAAATGGTTGCTGTTGTTGCCAGAGAAAAATATAAAGCACAAGATACACTTTATCCTGTTCATATGAAGTTAGGATTTTGATCTTTTATTCGGAGGGAGATGTATTTACAATTTAAGGCATAAAAACAGTCAATGGGTATAGATAACAAATATGTAAATAAATTCAGAGATGAGTAGCACCCTAACAGCACTCAAAATTGGATCATAAAACGTATTAAAAGCAGAAAACAGCTTTATGAGTTTTTGCATTCAAATTTTAAACCTTACAACTCTACAACCCGACAACAAAGATCTTTTCCTGCTATGTGTCTGTACAGTAGAAATGGTTTGGTTGTTGGAACATTCCCAGAAAAGGAGTAATAATACGATCCAAAGAAGTCAGTATTTCTTAAAGACTATTACCACATAGATTCAGAGAACTATGTGGCTGAAATAAAAAATGTTTCTACATAAATAGTAAATTGCTTACAACCCAAAGAAAATTTAAGACTAAATGTCACCTACTTTATATGACAATTAGTTCCTGGGAGAGGGTCCAACATTTGTCAAAGGCTAATTTTAGTACGGGCTGTAGACAATGTCAAATATTAGTACTACAGAGAATGCTATAAGGCACATGTGTCAAACTCAAGGCCCGCCACAGCTTTTTATGTGGCCCTCCACAGACTAGATTAAACACTAAGTGTGATTAAATATTATATTATCAATTATATCAATGCAGTTTTTACCTGTTTACTGCCAGTTTATATCAATCAATCCCTCCAGTTTCTTGAGAATTTAGTTGATGTATGATTATAGTCCATGATTTATACAGCGAGTAAATAAACATTTATTATTAGTTCCAGAAGGGACTGAAAAGATCTTCAAAAATATTATGTAATTTTAAGAATTCATTGACATATTAACAGTTTGTGAACAGGTTTTATCAATACATTCTGGCACAACCGGCCCTTTAAGAGCCTTCCTGATCTTGATTTGGCCCAAAAACGAAAATGAGTTTGACACACCTGCTATAAAGCACATGATTCTCTCACAGAGCACAGTAACTTGTCGATGAACAAGCTCTTTAGCTAATGTTATCTGATTTTCTCCTATGAGTATAGATGTCTGCTGAAAATTTTAGCTCCTCTTGCTTACTTACAACAGCTTTTCTATATGCATTTCGTCCAATTCTTACATTTCTGCAATTTACTTCAAATTATTCAGCAATTTTCACCAAATATATTTAGCTTACAGCACACTGTGTTTGTGAAGGAAATGCACTGGAATTCTTTTTTATAGTTTTGGTTATTTTTGAATTGGAATTACTTTAAAATTGTCCAACATTTCGATTGTATTAAATAAAATGTTTTAATTGATTTGAATTGAAACAATTTTTGTTTTAATTATTTATTATTATATAATGAATAAAAATGACTTTTATTGCATTCTTGACCTTTTCTCCTTCTTTCCTTTAAAAGTATGTGATGATAACGCTTCAATGTGTTTGAATAGCTAATCTTTCCTGGCCCTCATGTTGCTAAGCCCTATATAAACTTTCATGTGCAAAATAAATACGCAAAAGTCCAAACTGTGCCACCAGGGCTGGGTTAGGGTTACCTGACAGTCAAGCGCTTCAGCCACTGGGAGGCTAAAACCTGCCAGACAGTACTTAGGGAAAAGGAACCCCCGAAGTTACTTCTGGGTAACTTCCTTCCACTTTCCCGTGATGCACTGCGCCTGTTGCTGAAGAAGCGCTTGAACGTTGTTTGTTAAAATATTAAGAAACGCTGCTGAACAAACGTCCTCGTGTCAAGTGTGTTTCAAGCCGAAAGTAAAGCTAAAGTTAAAATGTAACGCTCGCGGTCACCTCTGGTACGCTAGAACGCGTTACTACGGCAACGGAGACTGACGTAACACGACTGAGAGGAAAACGGCAACATTCGTCCGGAAAACTCCCAACAGTGTCCCGTTCTCTGTAGGATTTCCAGTCTCCTGTTGCACATGGAAAAGCACATTTTCGGAAAGGAGAGGCTTATAGTGCCAACTGACTTCACTACACCAAGTACGTTCCGTGTAACTTTATTTCGACTTCATGTTAGATTAATCTCGGTTTAGGTTTTCTAAGGGTCACGTCTGCCCTACCGGCCCGTTTTTAATAGGTATCTATTAAAAACATGACGTCACAGTCAGATTTTGTGTCGTTTATAAATGATTTAGTCTCGATAAAACCCGCCCCAGCCTTTAAAGTGCTTCAGTGGAAACATGCTTCTAGTTACATCAAGTAAAATATTATTTTTTTTAAATATAAAATGTTATATTTGCTTGCTTTCAATCACTTTCGTCCTTCAAAGATGTGTATTTGTTCTCTGAACGGCTGCTGCTGTGTGTGAACTGTGTTTGGATTTTAGAAAATATCGCAGCTTTGAAGGTTTTAAATTTAAAAGTCTCAATTTGTTAGTATGATGGCCAGCTTTTTCAATACTGTGTCTTGAATAATATCTGTGTTTGTCTTAATTTTGTGCATTTGCTCAATCATTGCTTCTGCATATCTGTTGATCTAGCTATTATTTTCTTGGCTGTTTAATTATTTAAGCTTTGGCTTAGAAATGTAGTTTGTTTTTATTTAGTGACAAATCTACAAGCCCCATGATGCATCACAATAACGCTGTCAGTCTGTCTGCTTCTGAAACTGGTTTAGTGTAACATTAGGCAGTTAAAATCAAAATGTTCCTACTTTATTCCCTATCACTTGCTTCGTTGTAAGAAAGTTTCCATTAATCCACTATGTTGATGCCCCTTAGGATTTGATCAAGTTTTGCTTCGAAAAACAAGGAACACTTAGTGATAGTTTGTTCTGCTCATTAATGCATGTCTATTTATACTGTGTGTAACTTAATTTAGGGAATATTCAGGAGGATCTTGTGCCCCCGTCACATTTTGCATCGACTGTCCCATCTGCTGAAGCACAGACAGCCTCAGGATCAACATCCCAACCACATCCTCCACACATGCGCTGGATCAACCAAGCAATAACAAGACCACCACCAGGGGCTCCCAGCATTGTCAAACCATGGCTCGCCATCACACAGACCCAGCAGGAAATGTTTGAGATGAAGGAAAAACAGAGAATCATGATGCTACAAGGAAGCAGCAGAAGAGGAGGGTTGTCTGCAGATCCCCTGTCAGATGTTGGAACTCGGTATTTTCATTGTTTCTTTGAAATATTGTCAGCCATAAAATAAGCACAGGTGGGTTGGATGTTGTACTCTATTGTAATGCATTTCTAGAGAGTGGAGTGAACAGTGGTCTCGATGGGACTCGGAGTGGCTACGGGAGGCAGAGAAGCTCAAGACCGAAGCTGAGAGGTCAAAGGGTCAAGTGGAGGCCCTAAAGGAGACCTTAGAGAGGTACAGGGAAGAACTGAGAGACAAGGACATCACTTTGAGCAGGTATCTGAACAGTTTATGTTGTGCAATTAAATTTTGCCGTAGTTTAGTTTTACATTTGTTCGACTTTAGGGAGAGTCAAAGGTGCCACAATTCAGTTAATAAATAAACCAATAGATTCTTATGTGTCATAAATTGTTCCTAAGTAAAAAGTAATTAGAAACTAGTGTGTCAAGTTCATATTAACTTAAATGTTTATTTTAGTTGCAAATAGCATGCAAGTAGTATCCCTAGTAAATTAAATATTTCATGCAGCACATGAGCGAGTTCATTTAATCCGCAGGTTTTCGAATTTTAGCTGTTCAGCCATTCACAAAGCACCATGGTCGATATAGTGCCGTCTTAGAGATCCAGCTCCTTAAAGCCACAATTTCCAAGCTTCCGAAGTTCCGCCTCACAATGCAGTCCTCCTCTGCAACTCCCCCATTCAGCTCCTTCTGACTAGCCTGCAGCAATTAGGAAACACCTGCTGGAACTGCACATTGGCTGAGCTAATTAGACAACCTACTTCTCAGTGAAATGCTGGTAAAAACCTTTTAAAAGGGTTTATAACAGAGGAGAGCTGTTGTGAAGACTTTCTCAAGGCGAAGTTTCAGAAAAAGTAGGAGTTTCTTAAAGAGACAATCCCAATTTCAATGCCTCAAATTTCAAAGTCAAATTTTGAAAAAGTTGTATTTGATGTATATATTGCTTGTTTTAACAACTGAATTTAACAGTTACTTGATTGTGCTATAAAATGGCACTATGTATCAGGAAAATATGTCATCCTGCAGCTTTAATAAAACGGTCAGCCATTGGATATACTGTTGACCAGCTGGTGTCTATACTTTTACATAGAGTTACATTTACATTCAAAATTTTATTTATTCCTCATTTAAATTACATATTTAATTAAATATTGACATGTTTATTTATTCAAAATGCCATTTTAATTATTAATTGTAAAAATGATTATAACTAATCTCTTGTTTTTTGGATTGTGACACTTTTGAACTTGCGCATTTATCAACTATGAGCCGTAAATATATATATATATTTTCTTTTCAATCAACCTAATGTGGGAGCAGACAGAGGCAGGAGATGGAAATGATGCATGAAGAACTGTCAAAGACTAAGATTGAACTCGACCGACTCAGAGAGGAGCTCAGCCTCAGCAGTGAGCAGAAGGAGGAAATGAGCTTACAGGTAATGATGTTGACTGACAAAACATTTCATTTCGACACTCCAGCAGACAACAGCCACCTGGGAGTTACACTCATCCTCGTCTTGTAACACTCATCTTTGCAAGACACTCTGCTCTTTTAATACAGCTTTCAGACTTACTAATAGCCTAATTTAGCAGGTTTTAACGTGATAAGACTCAGAAATTAAGGGTGTTTTTGTTGTTTGGCCTGAAATCTCTTTCGCAGGTTGAAAAACTGCAGATAGAGTCCAGTGAGCTAAGGAGAGATGCAGAGAGGAACGAGGAGTTATCCAGGGAGCTCACTCTTAAGGCCGAAATGAGCCGGCTGCTGGCCGAAGAGGAGGCCAAACAGCTCGGTCTCAGACTGATGGAGCAAAGTGAGGAATTGAAAAAGAAACATGAGCTGGAGGTATGACATTCATCCTTTTTTTTTGTTTGTTTAGGAAATATAAACAGTCACAAACCTAAACTTTTTATATCCAAATTGTAATTATCTTCCTTTTAGGCAAATGCTATATGACTAACAAATGCTCATTAGGTGGCATCAACTCAGCTGAGCTGAAACAGTGAAGCAAGTGGAGTGAAACCTTCACCTTAAGCTATTGCATCATTATTTGTTGGTGCCCTAAAATTCTCCTTGTTTGCCTGTCTCCTCTCTTTCGCTCAGCTTCAGCAGTTGAATGTATCCCATTGTGCAGAGCTGGGTGCAGCCAGAAAAGCAAACAATGACCTACAGGACAGACTTCAGTCACTGACCGCTGAAGTGCTGCAGCTGAAAAGGGCTCTGATGGAGGTATCTACAGAGAGAGACGAGCTGAGAGAACATTTAAGGTCCCACAATTAATTTAAAACCAAATGGAGCAAAGCATCTAAAGCACTTTGTAGTGAGATTCCCTTGTTTTCCTCTTTGTCTGATAATGTTGCTTATATTTCAGCCAAATGGGACAAGCCTTTGAGACACAATCTACAACACTGCACAGCCTCAGAAATTACATCGGCCAGCTCGCCCCCGAGAAAGGAGAGCGAGAGCGATTAAATGAAGCTGTTGAGGTGAAGAGAATCTAAACTATACTGATCGAATGAACCTTCGCAATGTTGCTGCGTGACACTTTTATTTTCTCTTTTCACATTATTAAAAGAAGCGGTAACTAAGCAAGTGAAAACCTAATTTATGCAGCGACACTTGTATCACAATAATCCACAGCTTTTCTGTTCTAATCTTGTCTATTTTGCAGAGGCTGAGCAAAGAGAAAGAGGCTCTTGAGACGACCACAGAGCTTCTGACAGTCAGGCTTAAGTCTGTGAATGAGATTCTCGCCCTCCAAGAAGCGGAGATCGTGAAAAGTGTGAGTGTTTTGGTCCCCACCCCACCCCATTTGCACAGTAATGCAGGTCAGAAGCCTTTTAACAGCATTTGCTGCATCTTCAGCCTTCTGTAATGTTTTCAAAGAAAATCTTACTAGAACATCCAGGTGTGAAGGAAAATTTTTTGGCCCCCCTGGTAAAAAGGTTAAAGATAAAAATGTATTTTTTACAACAGCAAAATCTCCCCCTGACATTTGGTTTGAGTAAACTGATTTGGTTTACAATATGTCATATTACAAGTGCCACAAATGGTTATTCTTCAAAAAAGATTCAGGACTCTGGATAATCTAGAGAATGTGCAAAGAGGAAGCCCTTTCTCTGTATCTTCCCATCTTGTAGAAAAAAAAAACATGTTAGTAATATTTTTATAATAAAAACAAACAAAACAAAACCAACGACAAACAATTATAATAAATCTTTTCTTTTTATTTGTTTTTATTTTTTTTTTTAGATTTTTACTTGCTGAAAAAAATAAGCTCAAATTAAAAGTTGGACTTTCCTAAAATTTCTTGGTGGGGTTAAACTAGTGATATTAAAGATGAATCCATTTCCAGAGCTTTTCACACGTCTTTATCAGGGGGCCACTAAATGTGAAGGGAGGCTAAATAAATCATCAACTTACTCATTTTTCCATTGGAGGTCACAGAGGGTTGAAGGGGGAACGGGAACGATGTCAGGCGAAAACACAAAACCACAATTCCCTCGGCTGACTTGAATTGGGCTGCGTCGTCTTCAACACTTTAAGTTTTGAATGCTGTCATTACAGGTAGTTAAGCTAAACATTGCTTTGAAAAATTTTTAATGCCTTAAAATCTGAAGTGTAAAGAAATGCTCATCTTTTGAAGAGGAAGTTCCTCTTGTGTATTTCTGAAGATGGCTCTGCTGGACCCCATAGAGGAGCCAGAGGAGCTTTTTTTTTTTTTCACAGATTATCTCTCTCATATTATACTGTTATAGTGACAGTTTAACCAGCTTACAGACTTAAATGACCAAAGTTTTGCTTTGAACTGGTACAAGTTTAAGGAACTACAGCTCTGTAGCCAAAGGGAAACAGTTGCATCAAATGTTAAGGTTACTTATACAACGCTATAAATATCTTCACTGACGGTACATAAATCTGTGGAGAAGTCAGTCGTTGAAACAAACTTCTACGTTCTTCCATAAACTTCATAAATGTCTACCTTTGGAAATGAATATAACACTCTGGAATTATTGTAATCCACCTTGGCTATAGTTATTGATGTTTGAGTTTATTGCAGACTTCAGGAGATCCTCTGATGAAGAGTGGATGTGGGGGCCTTCAGGTGCTTCATCTGTGGAGGGAGAAAGTGTTCAAGCTGTGCGTCCAGCTTCGCTCAAAAGACATCGAGATACGAAGAGAGAAGGACAAACTTCTCTCAGAAGTATGTAAAACTTTATCTGCCTAATCCAGAATGTTTGCGTGGGGGATAATGTGAGTTATCACTCGGTTCAGGTGAAATCCACGGAGCTGCAGCTCCAGCAGGAGCAGCACCGAGCGAGCGTGCTTCAGCACAGTCTGCATGATAGAATAGCTGAGCTGGACATGGAGAGAGTGGAAAATGAGGTGAGCACCAGAGCAGCCGATGTGATTTACGTTGTTATCTGGAAACCTGATGACACACCACACATTTGGGTCTAGTTAGGAAACGGGGAAAGGTGTGTTCATCACGAGTGCTTGTCAGCATTGTGATACGCGATGCTGACTGCGCAAAAACTTTGTAAGAATGGAAGAGAGCTGAAAAAAGTGACTGTAACAGATTTTTTTTTCCCACAAATACTGTTACAGATGTGTTTTGGGTTTTTTTTCTTCATTATAGACATTAAAACAGAACCTGGCTAAGGCTCACAAAGAAAACACAGAACTGAAGTCACAGAACCTGACAGTAGAGACTGACAATAAAACACTGACGGAGGCTCTTCAGAGGTACAGTGACATCATCAAGATTGCTCAAATGTTTTTATCAAAGATAACTTTTTAACTGTAACAAATTCCTGATTTGCAGGTTCAAGCAGCAATTTGAAATCAAGCTGGCAGAAGTGGAAGCAGCTAAAGCAAGGCTGAGCAGTTGTGTGCAGAGACTTTGTTTTGCCAATAGGAGAGTGGAGATAATCCAAGGTAGTGATGCGCTGGAGGCAGTTGTTGATTGTTGTTAGCTTAATGTGGGTAGTGTTTATAGAAAGTTCATCACACTTTTTGTTTTGCAGGTTTGGTCATGAGGAGGTCAGCTCTGAAGAAAGTGGAGCAAGCTTCCAAATATGTGGAGCAGGATGACGACAGGTAGAATTTGAAATTGTAGTTTTTTTTCTTGAATTTCATACTCGTAAAGAATTGTGAAACATTGTTTTGTTTCTTTTACAAAGCAATGCATACAGAAAGTCACTTTCTCTCAATGATTCTTTTAGCCTCAAGTCTCTACCCCTTTTCTCATCCTTCTTGGTTCTTGTTGCCTGGCAGCATCAGGAACTTGAAGATCGAGCACAGATCGGTGTGCGAAGAGAGAGACAAACTCGCTCAAGAGCTCAGAAGAACCCCAGAGCTCATCGAGAAAGCCCTGGCCGACCTAAAAGAACAATGTGAGTCCCTTTTAATGAAATACGATTTATAATTTACTGTGAATCCATGTTTAAGCTGATGAATGTGATTTAAAAAAAGAAATAAATAAAAATGCGATGTCCTTCACAGATGAGAGTAAAGTGAGGCAGCAGCAGCAGGACCGGGAGCACAGCTGCACGGAGGTCAGGCTGGCTGTGGCTGCTAAGGAGCAGGCTGAGCAAAGCTTGCAGGAGATCCAAGCCCAGCTGGAGGAGAGCAACGCCAGTCTGGAGAGACTCCGCTGTGAACTGCTTCGCCAGCAAGAGCAAAGCGAGCATGGTGAGGCAGCGGCTATTTTAGGATCCTTCACTGCCCTTTTTTTTTTCTCTCTTCCTTGTTTTTCCTCCTCTGGTCGTGCTTCACACTTGGGGTCACACATGAAGATCCAGGTGATCAGGAGCTGCAGTGAAACAATTTGAGGGTTTGTTACAATATTAATTGCACATTCGATTCAGGAAATCAGAAATAGTTCATTTTCTTTGATTTCGGAATCAAAGAGTAGCAGCTTCTTGCAAAACAGCTGTAACGATTTGAAAAATAAGAACCAGTTCCCTAAGCAAAGAGAAATATCCACTAGTAAACATGTACTTGATAAAAAGCATGTAAATGTGTTTTGCTAATAAATGCATGAAAAAGAGTAAATTTTATTCCTAATTAACCTAATAAAATCTAATAAGTCATAATTTATTCAGATAACCTATCAATTATGTATGCTGTTATTATTAGTTTTGTTTCTTAAACTGTTTCATTATCAAGAAAAAAAAATAGTGATGAAAACACTATTAGTGTTTTTGTAAAAACTACCCTGTTCCTGTTTTATGCTGTTGTTCAAGCAACATTTTAAGTCATTTATAGGATGACAAATAAATGCTACGTATAATATAATATTATAATTTAGGCTTTTTAAGCCAAAATCTCGCTAACTATCACTATCCCAACATCTCTGTCCTGTTTCCTACTTGATTCTGAGAAAAAAAAAGTTCTTTATTGCTAAATTCTCCAAATAAGCACAAAAAATAATTTTCATTAATAGGCCATAAATGTACTGAAGCTACATGATCGTTCCACCTTTTAAATGTTTACTTTTTCACTGATTTATTTTGTACTTCAGAAGGTCGCATCAGAAACTTGTTTGTGAATAAGTAGGACTCTTGTGGATGAGACGCAGATGTGCAGGCATGGCTGGATGACCATTTGGCAGGCATGTGATGACCCACACTGCCGTGAACAGCAATCTAATCCAGTTGTTGTCCTTTAGAGGACTGTCCAACAAAACACTATACTTTAGAGCATCATTATGACTGATTCTTTTTAACATAAACGCAGTAAAAACCAGCCTGAGAGTCCAGAAGGACAGAAAACACAGTGAAATTTGGGTCAGTCAACCTCCAGCTATGATTAGTCTAAATGAAACAATAATTATGTTTGATTGTTAATTGGGTAGCATCAGATTATTTTCTCAAACTCTGGTGCAGTTAAATTGGGTTCCTGAGTCGTTCCAACTTATAAAGAGTCGGTCATTCTCCATTCATATAGCTGTGTGCTACTTGTTAGCTGCTACATCATGAATTCTCCCTGAGCTCCACAAACATCTCTGCGTACGACACACCGACACACAGTTTGACTCTCCCTCTGTCCCACAACAACCAAATCCAATGTAGGATGAATATTCTCAAACTGTGTTGCACTTTTTTTTTTTTATTGCAAGCCAGTGGCACAGAGACTAAAGTTGGCGCTGCTTTAGGTGCGTTTTGCTTTAGTAATCACTTACATTTGTGGTTCTCTGAGGCCCTCTTCAGTTTCCACAAGGGTTCTTTAAATAATCTTTCCTGCACTTCTCTTTCCAGTACGTATTACTGAGGGGCCAGAGCTATAATGAGTTTGAATCATTTATTGGTGGCAGTCTGAGCTCACCATTACAATTCACCTTTCAAACAGAATATGCTTTAAAATACTTTGACTAATCCATTCTTTGCACATTTATAAGGAGGCTGGGAAAGTGGTCATCATGAGGTCTCTGCTCCGATTTATGCTCTCGCTGCCAAATTTGTCAGTTTAAGTCAAAGGCCTGAAATGTGGCTGTACTAATAGCTTCCTGAGAAGCTCTCAGTAACTTTGAACAAAAGTGACAGTTTGAGTTTTCTGTGTATTTTTATACAGATTCTGCAATAAATGTCTCAACAGAACGACACTAATAATGAAAGATTTTATTTTAAGTGATTTCTTTGTCTTTAGGCCACGAACAGAATGTTTCATTCAAGAAATGTTTTCACAACCTTTTAGCTCTAAAAGCTAAATCTAATTTTAAAACCTAATTAAACATGAAGTGCATTATATATTGAGGGTATAAAGCTTGACAATTTGACTAAATGGTGTAAGATTTGGTAATTGGTTGCACTGTATTTTATTTGGGGTATCAGAATTAGGAGGGCGGAATGCAAATGCACCCCACACTTCTCAGATTTTTCATTTTTCTTTTCACAGTTAAGCACTGCTTTGTGATGCTCTGTCCCAGTAGATTTCTTTTAAATACATAGATATTTCTGCTTTAAAGAAAAAAAAAAACAGAGACCCGAGATTCCATGCTACACTCGTAACATGGAAGCCGACATGAATAACAGATTTTATTCAGTTACAGGGAGTCAACTGGAGACATGCTTGTAGCCAACAGTTTGATTTATACATGAAACAGTGGTGCCTTTCTTTGACCTCTTTATTGTGGTGGTTTGGGTTATGCTTTTTTTATTATTATTATTATTATTATTGTTATTGTTCTAATTTCTTCTCGTTCAGCCCTGCTGGAAAGAGTGTCCGAGGTCGAAAACCGATGTGGAGAGAAACTGAGAGAGATGGAGGCCCAACTTAATGCGGCCAGGAGAGAACACACCAAAGCAGGTATTGTACTTGGCCCCATTGCCGCCTCAGGCCACACACATCCTCAACGTAGGAGAAGGAAGTTATATTTTTAATGCTGGCTGTGATAGAACACGACTGGATTTGTTTGCGTAGTGTGTAGCGGCGTAATATACCAGCTTGTCCCCGTGGTTTATGAGATGTCTGTGTTGTCGGTTGCAGTTATGACTTTGCGGGAGTTTCAGAGAGAGGCAGCGAGGAGACGTGACGAGACGAGAGAAACCCGACATTTGGATGTTGACAAGACGAAACTTGAAGCATTTAATGAACAACCGAAGGGGATGGAGCAGAGCAATGACTCAGTTTCTGTAAGAAACGAGAAAAAAAAAATTAAAAAAACATTTGGAATGTTTTTATTTTTTCTTCACTACATAAAGTAACTTTTTTTCCAGTTCAGGGTTATTGAAAGATGGCCGACAAGAGACTATAGGCACGCTCACCCAGCAGCTGGACAAAACTCTTTTCCTCACCGCAATCAAGAAAACCCACCAGGAGCCCATCTACCTACAGGTATTAATAAATGTCCTAATCCTGCATGCGTCTGACATGTACCTTGTTTTGTTTTTTTTGAAGTTTTGACATTTACACAGGTGCTTCCGGTCTGACCAGCAGCCTGTCCGTGTCTTCACAGAGCGACTGCTCAGCGTTTTGGAGGAGCTCCATACGCTCAGCGCGGCCGTGGTAAACAGCTCAGAGGACTCTGCAGAGGAGGACGGACAGAGCGACGGCGGTGTGAAACCAACAGCAGACAGTCTGCACAAGTAATACCTGGAGATGAGTCACTGAAGCCAAGGAGAAGGCGCATTACATTTGTACGAAAAGGTGGGAAGTGGTGTTGAAGCCTCTTAAAGCCTACTGGAGCAGGTGGCCGAGCCAGACATCAGAAAACCTGTGCTTAGGGATGAAACAGCCACGGTGTGCTGGGACTCTATAGATGTGTTTTGCTAAATTATAAATCTGTCAAAACTTACTGGGTTTTTATCTACCGAATATATGTATTTCAATTCTTGTAGTTCCTTTTTCAATAAAACTATGTAAAGTATAGTTGGCTGTAGAGTTGTTTTTTTTCTTTGAGAGTTTCCAAATAATCTAAGTGATCTCACTGTCGAAGGTAACAGTCAGAGCAAAAGGTGAAAAGCCTCATCACACCGTGGTGCAATAAGGCTGACATCAATAACTGGAAAAAGTGAGTAACACTGAATGTTTTCCCATAGTTCATTATGAAGAGAAGTCTTCCAAATAAAGCATGCATGCCTGATAGCTATGCTGAAGAAGAATCAGGGATTTCAGGTTAATGCTGGTAAAACAGCTACGTGTATTCTCCATGTCTGGTCTAAGAAGTTGGGTTGAAACACAAAATCCTTTTCTTCCAAAGAAAACCTCTGGCTTCCCCAAAGGTTTTGGGGGATGGAGGAGAACTTTTGCTCGTTAGCATCGGCAGTACGGTCATTCCATTACATGGGATGCCAAAGAAGGCAATTATTAAATTGAATCAGAAAGGAATGATTTGTCTTCATCTCATTTTTAGATATCAGAAAAATTGATATTTTAACAGCGGTGTGTGAGGTTGTTTTTTTTTTAGCATACTGAGCAAGTCTCTTGCAATACTTGGCTGGTTTCATTTTTGCCCTCTATTTCCATCAAACCTAGAGTCTAGACTGCATATACATTAATGGCACCTTCTTTCATGTGTCTACTAAACATCTCCTCCATCGTGGTTGGAGGCAAACTGTACTTTGGACGTCTGATGGCTTTCTTATTTCTACTCCTCCATACAGCCTAGATTCATGGTCTGAATGTCTAAGTGTCTTGTTAAAGTTTCGCCTTCCTGGTTCGTGGGTTTCTGCAGCCGCTCTACAGTTCATCATTGGTTCTTTTAGGTTTCTCTGATCTGTCAGTGTGGATTAGTAGCTGCGTGTTTAAAGCCTGGGACATTTTAAAACCTAATCTCACATTAAATGCCTTTTTCTTTCTGCCTGACCTGTTGGCATTGTCCCTTGGTCTTCATCAGTGGAAGCTCTAGGGGGCGCTACAGCTCTCCTTAGATCTGACATGGCACCCCTTAATAAATCCGTCAATTATAAATGTGATTGTGACTTAAAAACAAATAGGAAAAGACAATGGGAAACTCATGAGCTTTTGTAGTTCACATCCTCTAAAAAGGCCGGTATTATGTATTTTCAAGGCACATAGTGTGATTTTGTAGTCAACAGTTACCTTCAGTTTTAAAAATGCTATGTTTATCAAACATGGAGAGATTTGACTTCATAATTTGACGCCTTCAAATCGTGGAAATAGCATTATAGCATGATACGAAGCTGATACAAACTTGATTTTAAATATAAGACACTCTTTTTAACCAGTGGTTGGAAGAGCTGGACTGCTTGCTAACATACTGCCAGAAAGACCAATTCTGCAAAAACATCCATCATGTCTGTATGAGACTCGAAGGAGAGGTTTCAGAAAAAAACTACCAAAACACACACACTGCTTTTGTTGCATCACTATGTAGTCAGGGAGGAGAACTAGGAAGCAGAGCTCCACCAAGTTACCAGAATGCTGCAAGTCACCAAGATGCTTGGTAACTTGATGCTTTGCAGTGTTGTTAATAGATGCACCATTAACAAAACTCAGAAGTTGTTTAAAAAAAAAAGAAAGGGCATCTTTTAGACTTTCATGGGTTTATATCTGTGTGCTTGACATTTCCAGTTCATCGGTGAGCTGTAAACACCGTTTCACACAGTTTCCCTTGGGAAAAACAGCCTACCTGAGGAACAGCAACAGGGACAGCATGACCACTGACCTTTGAAAAAATCCCCAGGATCCTGGTTCAAGGCTGAATGTCAGCGCTTTGCCCAGAAAGGCTTATCTTTCTGTTCTAAAGACTTCTGGAACTAAGTGACGAAACGCCCCCTCTGCTACCTGTTATTGAGTTTTGATTTTACAGACAGACCCACCAAATCCTACACAGACAAACAGCCCAACGTTAACTGAATTTTGAAAGTCGGTGTCCTGCAGATGTGTTCCCTGATCTGTGTTTTTGATTTGGTGCTTTTATGCACAGTCGTTGTCCTGACCATTCACAGCAGATTTGTAAGATTTATGAACATTTCTATTGTGGAAAGGTGTAACGTGTGTGTATGCTCTATTGAAAATTCTTTAATACAGAGCAGTCATGTGGAATGATGATAAACTCCATGATAAACCAAATAATTGTGCGATTTGTCATGTTGTCATGGGTTCCAGTAAATTTCGCGGGAGTTCAAAGTTCCAGGCCTCAGGTAAAGCCCGCTAATGGAGATCCCGGTGAGAGTGAGCGCACTAATAAACTCCTGACTCTTCTTCTCTGAGATAATTTGCTGGGACACTTATTACTTCGGGTGGTGATTCATCATTCCAAGCAGCGGACAAACGCTTGGCGTGCAATAGTTTGGAGGAATAATGCTGTTTGAGAAACTTTGTCCTGCTTACATTTGACTCGCAGGATCAGAGAAATAAAGCAGAAAACAGTGAAACAATTTTACTCTAAATCTGTGCCAGATTATATATAATTCACTGTCACCATAATTAATATTTAACCTTTGATCATCAGGGTAATATTGTGGCTTGCATTTAAAATCTCATCTTGCGAGCAGTGGTGTACCATACATGTCATAAATATCCCAGTAAGATTAATAATTCCTTGTCATGTTAGCAGCTGTTCCAGCAGAGCTGCTTCAACCACATCCTCTTATGCATCTAAAATCCAGCAGAGGGCAGTCTTGTCAAAACTGTCAACATCTAAAACCTGTTTAAACTGGAGAGGACTTTGGTTATTATCGAAATACAATCTGAATTCCAGTAGGGCCAGTATGTTTTACTGGTTGCTATTCTATGGTTATTTACCTGCAGCTCAACTAAAGCTTTATAACTTCAAGGTTTTTATATCCAGAAATTCATTATTGAGGCCTTTTATTGCTTTGTCGAAATTTAGTCTCTGCTTCTGGTTTTTTGTTAAAACTTCTTTCAGTTAGTTTTTTTTTTTTGTTTAGCTGTATAATAGCATTATAGTGTCTAATTGACCATTTTTCTAAGTCATATTAAAATTACTAACGAAAGGCGTTTCCATTACGGTGCTGCGTAAAAGTAATTAAACCTCTTAATTATTTCACATTTGTTACGTCACAACCACAAACTTTAAAATTGAGATTTTATGGAACAAACTAGCTGAAAGTGGCAAATAACAGCGGCGTAGAAGACAAAATAAATTGAATTCTTGTGTTTTTGTACAATGGGAGACATGAAAACAGGATTAAGCATCTGTATTTGTTTCAGTTTCACCTTTCCCCTTACAGGTGTGTTCAGAGTGATGAGCAGCATCACTGTCCGTTGTCTTGGCAACAGAACCTCCTCCAGAGGCGCAATGAGACTCTTTTCTGATCGACGCTCCCGCTCCAGGCTGTCCGGGAGGTTTTCAGCGGACGGTCGTATTTCAGTAAGTTTTCAGATGACGGGTTTTAAAACGGTCAGAGCTTCAGGTATTTATGACCTAACTTTGAACTTCTCTACAACTTTCTCCCTGTTCTGTCTGCCGTGTTCCTTGGACTTCCTGATGCGGTTTAATATTTTATAAACAACCTCTGAAGCCTTCACAGAACAACTGGGTTTACACTGAGATTAAATTAGGTACAGTTGAACTCATTTAGTAATTAGTTTCTGAAGATAATTGGCGGCATTAGATTTAAGAAATCGGATTAAAGGAGGAAGAATGTAAATGTTTGCCACAGATTTTGTTAATAAACAAATAGGAAAATCATGTTTATTTTTTGTTATTATTTTATTTTATGATAGAATCATGTTAGCATCATGGACTTTTTAGTCATGGTTAGTCACATAAAATAACAAGCACATAAAATGCACAAACGTTTTTGCAGTTCAAACTTGAAACAAAAGGAGAAATTGCTTGACTGTTATGAATTTATTAAAGCCCTGCATCAGCATATCCTTCCTGCAGGACATAAACAGAGTTGCACACATTCATATACTGAAAATAATTCTCAACCAGGACATTTTGGATCATCGCCTGTTCAAGTTTACCTTTTTATATTTTTTATTTTTTTCAAACTCTGCATTGAGTGGGACAAAAAACGAGCGTTGCATGAAACAGCCTGGAGAAACACATTAATAAACCTTTAGAGAGAGCAGGAGAGAAGGGGGCAGTGCGTCATGTTTGGGGAAACTCATAAATACTTTATTAGCATTTCAGTCCACTGAGGAAAATTAGATTGTAAAGGTAATAAAGCAAAGACAACTTTTATTAACAATTGGAGTGTGAAAAGTAGCCCAGAAGAGGAAAAATCCACCGAAGTGATGGAGAACTTGCAGACATATTCCATCAGGCGTTAAACAAACCAGCTGTGTAACTCCTGCTTCACTGACTAATGCTGGTATCAAACGATTGGAAAGCGCTTTGCTGTCTGTGATGGTGTTTGCTTCTGCAATCGCACCAGTGTAAAATCAGGACATTGTTATCAACACCCAGGAGGAGATTTTACTGTCAGTCACATCCTATTTCCTGTAAAAAAAATATATATATTTATATATTTCTGCTGCACAAACAATCATCTTGCTATTTGAAACATTAATGATTGCTCGCTACCTTATGATCTATGGAGATCATATTGAAAATATTTAGGCCAGATGTCCCATGGACAATATCGATTTAATTTTCTGTTAATAGCATATTAACAGACACATACAGTGTCAGTCTTTGCATTTATTCCATGTGATTTTCACTTTTAATTTTCAGGGCTTCTCGTCAGAAATCTATGTTTCCTGTAACACTAGCTACTTTACCCAAAGTCACGCTCGGAGCTTTAATTTTAGCGAAAGCTGGAAATGACACCACCTGCGATCCGTTTTGTCACACTTTGTCAAAAATCCCCAAAGCAGACTTCTCTTGGGGGCAGTCCTCATTTAAGTCTGGCAAGCCTTTAAATGTGTTGTTTTTTTCTTCTTCTTCTTTTTACCACTGCAAGCTCTTGTAGGTGTTGAAATTAAAATCTTATTGTGTTTTCTAAATTTTATTTTATACTTGTTCTACAGTGGAAGCAGAAGCACCGGTATTTGCATGTGCTGTGTAAAAAACACAGTGTTTTTATTCCCCCCGTTTAACGTTGAATGGGATTAAATCTTCACTGTATTAGGCTGGTTGGGAATATGAAAACAGTTTACTAACACTTCTCATCAAAGAGGTCAAAGGTCACATGCGGGGCACCCCAAGGTTCAACCCTAGGACCCCTCTTATTCAATATCTATATGCTCCCACTAGCTCAGGTTACGACAGGAAATAATATTAGCTACCGTAACGACGCAGATGATACGCAGCTCTACGTTATGATGTCACCAGGTGAGTCTGAACCCCTCCAATCACGGAGCTGAACAGAAACAAACCTGAAGTCATTATTTTTGGACCTTTTGGATTTTTATAAATCACTGAACGGCTCAGCTCAGCACCAATGTATTAATGTCTTTCATACATTAAAGACCTGCTGTCGTCATAGCAACCTTCCAGATCAAACTTGTGCATATTTGTTTTTAAATAGATGGGATCACAAGGAAAGAGGATTTTTTTTTTTTTGGGGGGAATATTGAGGAGACATTTTAATTTGCAAGCTGAGCCACAAAATGATCAAATCGGTGCAGATTTCCGATTTTGTTTTACTTATTGTAGCTCCGCCAAAGTGTCGTGGGCAAACCAAAATGTCTTCTAAAGTTCTGCCGGGCCTCGGGGTCGTGGCAAACTGAGCTGATGTGATCCAGCGAGTCAGAGCTGCAGACCACCAGAGCTGCGTGCTGCATAAGATCCTGGTGGATGCTTGTGTGCTGCCGTGGAAGGCTGTGCTGCAGGGCAGAACAGCAGCCTCGGTGGCTGTGTGAGAAAAGGCCGCCAAGGAGTCCTATTTATAGACGCAGCCAGGCAATGTGGGGCATTGTTTCAGGCATTTACAGTAAAGAGAACTGTCCAATCTCAAGTCACTACAAAGGTTTGTACCGTTTCCTTCCTGGGGTTGTTTGAATTTTAATTATTTAGCTGGTTATTTATTTCGCTGCTGTTGTGTTGGTTTGCTGCTGGCAAGTCTGCAGATGTCTGAGCTTCAACCCTGTTAAGAGGCTGAACTGAAAGACTATGACTAAGCTTCATTTGTTTATAACACAATAATAGGCAATTTATTTTTATCTCGTTATGTCACCTACCTATCTGGGCTTAAAACAAAGACATGTTTGCTCTGATCAGATCAGCGGGAAAATAGTCACGATCAACATCTGGCATGTTCCGTGCAAAACGCTCAGTCTGAACTAATAATAACTTAATATTGGGAATGATACCAATCTGTGTTTAACAGGATGCAAACTTTTACACTTTTTAAACTTGGTACCTAAAACACATTTCATTCAAACGTTTTGCTAATGCTTCATTTAGCTCTAATCTTAAGTCGTTTTCTTTTCCTTTTGTTTTCCATCACTCTTACTTTGTCTCCTAGGTGAAACATGGCAGCCGCAGAGCCATGTGGAGAAACGTTTTTCCTCTGCAGAGACAAGGAAAGGGACAAGAGTCAGGAAAAGAACAACGAACAAATCCATCAGTGAGTTGGGACGAGAAATAAAATTCATTTACACATCAACTTCTTTAAATTCCTTTTCTTAAAAGACTGAAGTGGATTTAAAATTATAACTGTAACATGGATGCAGAGGTGCAATGATTTGATTTGGATCAAGTGCGTTAAAATGGGAATGCTGTACGTTCGTCAGTCCGTCCGTCCGTCCGTCCGTCCGTCCATCCATCCATCCATCCATTTCTAACACCCTGCTGGGGTCAGGAGGTGCTGATGTCTTAACGTTCCGGGCGGGAGGCGGGGTCACCTGGACAGGTCGCCAGTCTGTCGCAGCAATGCTGTACAATTGGATCTTAACAATCAAAGCCCACCTCCGACGGGCTTAATGAGCCTTGAAGATCGTAAAGAGGAAGAGAGATTAGTACACTGATAATAAAAATTGTCATTTTATGTTTTTGTAGCTAAGCAATTTATCTTGTGGTTCTGTCAATTTGTTTCATAATATCCTTCATCTGTATCTCTTTTTCACCATTTAGTTCTCTTTATGTCTCAAATAAGGCTTTAAAGTGCAAATGCAGTTTCTGACAGATTTATTACTCTTAAAATTATTGCTAATCTTTTTTTTTTTCCATGTATTTTTTCTTTTATTAAGTTGCTATTTTGTCTTCTGAAGTCGCTCACAGCTTGGAGTGTTATTGTCATTTTCAGTGGTGCATTATTACTTTTTTTTATTATAACAGGCATACTTTGCCGCACACTGAACTGAGGTGATGTGGAAGATCGTCTCTGCCATCTGCACACAATATCTGTCAGCATTAGATTTGAAGAAACGAGCTCTGCTATCACAGACGACTGTGATTCACTCTTCCACAGGAAAAACATGGCCGCAGGCTCCCCTTCGTATATGCTGCTGTTTGTTGTAATACAGCAAAAGGATGCATGAGATGAAACAGGAACACATTACGGCAGCAGGCAGGTCAAGGACTTACTGACAGACTGGTTTTATGTTTCCAGAACAGTCATTGTTGCAGCGGATGATAGTGTTAAAAATGAGAACGCTTGCGATCAGCGTTTCAGTCGATAAAATTAGTGTTTGTGTTTGTGAATGCACAGAGGAAGGAATTCACATCTAACATGCTCCTGTTTTTTTTGAAGAGGTAAAAGGGAGATTGCTTCAACAAGGCTGTTGTGTGCATTTTTTTAACCTTACGGGGAAAGGATGATGCCTCCTTTTTTCTTTCATCAATTGGCAATCAAACCAAAAAAAAAGTTTAAAAAACTCAACAGGTTTTTATTTATCATTGGCTAAGTCCAAGACAAAAAGTTTGCCCTGCTGGATTTGACCTAAAAGTGCCATTTGTCTTTTTTGGACAGGAATGCTTCCTGTTAAATCACAAAGGATACGCTGTCGCGCAAACACAAACTTAGATTCAGAATTTGTTTTTATCATGACGTTTTTCTGAGCCGGAAAGAAATCTAGGAGACGTCAGGCAAAGCTAATCATTTCAGACGAATAGATGTTTTAAAATAGCTGACATGGCGTTCCACCCAGGGCTCTATTTCATAACGAAGCGGGATGACGGTTAAAATAAGTCTTCTATTGCTTACTTTTATGTCTGCTGAATGATGAGAGACCGCTTCCTCTGCTCTGGTTCATAAAATTTAACTCTGCACATTAATTAATATGCCGGCGTTAGCACAATAACCATGTGCACTGAAAGAAAATATGACCAACCATTGGGATCTAAAGATGTGAAGGCTGATGTCTAAGACACAGACTGCTGCAGCAATTCATTGCAGGATACAACAGATGTGCTTCAGCCACTGGGGGGTTATTGATTTACAGACAGTCTCTGAAATTTCAGACAGACGGTGCCGTCATCAATGGGAAAAAGAGACGCAGCTTCAAGTGAGACCACGTTTCTGTGGATTCTGACTAACTCCTACATACACTTGTACTTACTCATCCTGATTCTCTGAAACTCTGCAGCCAAACGCTGCACAAAATGTCCTTACAAACCCTCACATCTGAACTATGAAGGTCTCATACAATAACACTGTCTGCATTTTCACAATTGATTCTAAACTCATTAAAAGTCAGTGATTAGACTTTTTTTTTTTTTTTGATGACTTAGTCAAATTGTATCTGATGCGTTTGATTGCAGACGGGCGATCTCTGAAAACTAATTCTCACACTGGATGTGCCTGTATTTAGGCCACTTCGCTCCCTTAGGCTTACAACTTGTGTGCATAATTCTGAGGGTTATAACAAGCAGTTGCTATTTATAAAATAAGGTTACCACTTTCAGAAACAGATGCATCGGCGTTAGCCCCGTCCTGACTGCGGCTTGCCTCCACGTCACACGGTGGACACGCTCAACTCCTAAAAGCAGGAAAGAGTCGGAGTATTTATTTAACGTGCAGATCTGTAGCAGGGAGACTGCAGCTTAGTGAGTAGTAAAGCTCCTTCTGGGTCTAGTTGAGTGCGTGCTTTGCATGAGCCTCATTTACACAATCAGTTTGCATTTCTGCTGCTCATTTATCAAATTACATCAGCCTCCTGCAGTGAGTAAGCAATACTAGAGTGGATAAAACAATTTAACTTTCCATATCATTAGGGAGATGAATGTTCATCCCAGTGGAAGTTCAGCTGGAGGAATCTAATCAGGGTATTTCAGCGTAAAGTCATTTCTTTACTGCTTACTAAAACTGCAGCATCATAATGTGTTTTAAGTCATAAAGTGCTATGAGACATGAAAACAAACAGCGGAACAGCAAACAAAGAAAATTCACATTTGATGTAAGAGGGAAGCTTTTTAGATGGTTTCTAATAGTTTCACCATGTGAGTACGGGAGGTAAAGCAGCCCAAAAATGTAACAACTGTTTGATTTTCAGGTCATGCTGGAGGTGTGATATCTCTGTTGCTTTTGCAGTTTCACAAACTAAACTGAACTGAAATCCATCCGTCTGTCTGTTCGTTTCATCCCAGCCACTCTTCAAAACGGGGAAGACATGATGCTCAAAATCTGATTTATCTACAGTCAGTTCAGTGAATAAATATTTATAAGCAAATGCAACTGTAACAAAAGAGGCTGGAAGCAGAATGGTAAGGGAAATTAAAGAAATCTCTGTTTTTGGAGTATTTCAGTTACATGACGGCACTGCAAAAAAAGTTTAATTTAGAGCTTTATCTTTGCTATTGGTGCCAATATTTTTGAAGTTCATATGAAATGTTTTTGTCAGTTATAATATATAATGACTGAGTTAAATACCTTTTTTTTTTGTTGATCACTAAAGCCTATTCAGTTATAAATAATTTAATTATTTGCATTTCTTTTATTTCAAATTAAATACATGTGTTAATTACTAGAAGGTGGGACTTAATGATCCATTTGAGGCAATTCTGTAACAATTTTCGGAGCCCAACATAACATTTTTTGATAAAGAGGTCTAGCTGCAGCACTACCGACTGCGCTTTGATGTGTTCTCGTCCCACAATGCACCACGTACGGGTCTGCATTGCAGGCAGTTCAGTTTAATTCCCAAACTCTTACATTATGGAGGATCCTGGTATATAGGTGCAGAGTGTGGTTTGAGACAGCTCACCTGAATTCACAAGAACTTTCCTGGGTTGAAAAATCTTTACTGTGTGGATTTATTATTTATGTTTTTTATTAAAAATGACCCTTTTTATGTGCACTGTATAGACTTCAGCCTCTCTCCTCTTTTTATGTGGTAGAATTAGTTGTACTAGTCGAGAACCTCAGCAGTGATTCGCGCAAAAAACATTCTGCACATTAAAATTTGTCTTGTGTTATTAACACATTTTTATTTCCTGCTAATTTACAAAGACATGCTTACTAAAACTGAAATCATGTGCCAAACCCCTTCTTATCTCAGCCGTTCAATGGCCACCAACATAAATAACTATGATGGCCTCTCCACTGACACCCTGGCAGTGTTATGAGCCTATGCTTTATGAATATTAATATAATTTTAATAGAGTAGAAGAAAACGATCAGAAGCAAACAGTAACCCTCGGTGCATTCAAAAAAAAATAAATTTCTGACACAACAAGAAAACAATACAGCAATCACAAGAAAAGGAGCTTTTGATTACAAGAGAATAGGAAAAAATTAGTAGGAGCTTGCAAGGCAATTATGGATTATGAGAGCTAAATCTGTTACACTCAATATGATATGAGTTATGTAGATCATGAGTGGTACTTAAATGCACCATCATGGTTTGTTTGAATTTGTAGCCACATGTGGAAAGCTGCAGCAAGTAAACAACTACAACCACACAGCAATACGAGTAAACTGGATGGAAGACAATAATATTCTTCCATCCAATATATAAGCTTTTTTCCTTTTGCTCTCATCAGAAACATACCTGGAATGACGATGTGATTATTGTGATTATTTCACGCACATGTGAGAAATCCTTTCATATCCCATGGCAACCATTCAGCTGACCAAGCCCCGCCTTAAAGGACAAACCTCCTCCTCCAAGCTGCAGTTTCCAAGCTTCTGCCTCACAGAACATCTGAGTACCACTGAATATCATTATTTCAAAAATAACTAATGATATAACAGCACAATTCATCACAGAAAATAATAATGAAAAGAAAATAATAAAAAAACCAAAAACCTTTCATTACGCAAATCAAACACTTTTAAACGTCCGTTGTTCTTGCAACGACCCCCATTATTTGATTAAGAAATAAACATCCTTGAATTATCCATGCAAATAACCAAACCTGAAGCTCCTCCCCTCCCCCCATTCATTTATTTATTTTTTTAATCACTCTATGCTTCTATTCCTATCTTAATATATAACATCTGTTAGATGGTTAGACAGGCTGTGATTAAACGGGAATAAATCAGCCCATTTGGCCCCGCAGTTACAGTTTCTGCTCTGAAACACCTGCAGGGGACAGCGCAGGATTATGCTGTGCAGAACAGTGAACACTGCACCCACACGCACAACAGGGAAGGATAGATGGACGGATGGGAAGATGGAAAGAACATACTTACTTGGTATATATATATATATATATATATATATATATATATATATATATATATATATATATATATATATATATATATATATATATATATATATATATATATATATATATATATATATATATAGTAAGTATGTTCTTTCCATGTATGTGCACACACACAAGTCAGTCGGTGGTATATCGTTGCTCCCTTTCAATGCCTGTGCGTCCCGCTCAGCCTCTGCACCACACACACCCCCACACACACGCGCGCACACCAATTCTGCAGTGACGCGGGGAGGAAGGCTGCACTTATTATAATTCAACGTCAGAACAAGTTTGATAAACGCCTCCTCCCTCCTCCATCCTCCTCCATCCTCCTCCTCCCACCCTTCCTCTCCTCTCCTTCCTCCTCCTCTTTCTCGCTCTGGCCCATTTCAGTGGTCTCCATCCACACAGTGAGGAGATCCGGTGGCCCGACTCCTGCGCTCCACTCCACCACCACCACCACCACCATCTTCGAGATAAAGCACTGGCTTTAGGATCTTAGAGCAGCAGCAGCAGCCGCAGCGGCGGCAGTAGTAGTGGGCTGGCGCTGCAGTTGCGCTGGCACACATTCAACGTGGGCGCACACACTTAGACAGAGAGAGGGAGAGAGAGAGGGAGAGAGAGAGGGAGAGAGAGAGGGAGAGAGAGAGAGAGAGAGAGAGAGAGAGAGAGAGAGATCCGCCGCCGCATCTTGTGGATTTCTTTGCGCTCCAGCCCGTGTTCATGGTTCTCCCTGCTTCTCCTCGCCCACAAACACGCCAGGAGTTGATTTCACTTCTCGGGGAAAAATGTGGAGTCGCAGAGTTGCGGCGGTCCTGGTTTTACTTCAGCTCGTCGGGGACTCGCTGGCGGGGTTTCCGAACCAGATCAACATCGGTAAGTTCAACTCGGCTGTTTTTAAAGACTCACGTTTGTCCATCAAGGACGAGTTTTTTGGTTTTTTTGGCGTCCACTTAGACGACCGCGAACTTAGTCCACTTCTTTGTACCCAAGCAATCTGAGATTAATAATAATAATAAAAATAAAACAGGGCAAATCCTGATAGTGTACGTCCCCAGTTTAACAGATCATTATAATTTTTTTTTTAAATAATAGTAATAATAGCTTGAAATCTAAAGAGGGCCTAAAATCGTCAGAACACAATAAATAATAATAATTTGATTGGATAAATATTTTTAGATGTGACGTTTAAAATAAAATGATAGTTCATGGAATAAATGACAACTTTAATTCGTCACTTTTGCACCATTAAAAAATTGTTTTGCAAAGAATGAATTAAAATCAGTGAGGAAAGCATGGATCATTTATCTTTTAATACTGAATTATTGCCTGTTACCTGTGCTGCAGTCCATCATTAAACAATATTAATAGTCACTGTGGCTCGTCAAATAAAACCCGATGTCTGATTGGTTCATCTGCACCAGGAGTCAACTGCAGACCAATCAGCTACTCTATGGCAGTGTTAGGCCCCGCCCACTCATTTTGATGGGTAATAAACATATAGAAACAAATAGAACATATAGAAAAAAATTTATGATTTTTTTTTCAGACATTTACATTAAATTATGAAAGTTCTGCCTTTTTTGTAGTCCAAATAAGTGATCAATTGATGAATTTTATAAGGTATTTCAACAGCCAAAAGTGTGTTTGTTGCTGTAGGATATTATATTTCCAGCCTTAGAACCAGCAGCAGAGAATATTTTACCTTAGGTTTCGTCCAGACATTAAAATATAAGCTATTTCCAATTGTTTGAGGAATGCTAACCTTGTGTAACCAGCTAAGCACGCACTAGCAAATTAAATCGGTTGATTATTGGCATATTTTTGAAAACATTATTCAACAAACACATTTGCTTATTTAAAAAAAAACTCTGCTGGTCTTCCGGTAAATTAATAATGGTCCTGGTGGATACAAATCTCAAGTATAAGGCATTTTTAAGGGGACAATGGAGTCAGTAATGTAGCCATAACAGCTTTTACATTTGCTACTAACAACTGGCAAATAGGCACAAACCAATTTCAATGCTTTTAAACCTTCCAACTCTTAAACGTTGAGGATGGCGAGTAACAAATTTGACTAGAATCACCTGAATGCTGTGATTTTTAAGCCACGCCCCTTTAGCTCCACAATCTCAGCCGTGTGCTCTGAAAGCACACAGGCCCATCATTCTGTGGTGTCAAAAGATTCAATTTAATAGCAGAGGTTTATTGTTACATATTTATTGAGAAGCTTTGATCTGAAATGTTTGCAAAACATTTAGCTGATAAAGAAAAAAAAAAGAAGCTGTTAGCTCTTTCTGAAATCTTGACAGGCACTTTTGTGTGTGACATTTCCTGCAGGTGGACTGTTCATGCGCTCCACAGTGCAGGAGCACAGCGCCTTTAGGTTTGCGGTCCAGCTCTACAACACCAACCAGAATGTGACAGAAAAACCTTTCCACCTCAATTATAATGTTGACAACTTGGAGTCCTCCAACAGTTTCTCTGTCACACATGCCTGTAAGTAATTGTCTTGTTGGTTTGTTGTTTTTGTTTCATCTCCTTCTCTCCGCTATGTTGTTTATATCCTCCCCTCGATGGATGCAAAATTACCGCAATTATTGAAGAAAAACACAAAACAGCACAAAGGTTATGCTAAGCCTGTGTGTGTTGTATTCAAAACAATTGCACAGAGGTTCATAAAGACACTCGTGGTTATAAAAAAAAAAAAGAAGAAAGGACTAAAACTACTGCCAAAGCGTCTGGCGTGATTCCTTCGCTTCTCGCTTATGGCATCCAGAATCCTCCAGCTGGATCATGAAACCTGATGGTCTCTAACTGGCCAAGCAGGCCTTCTTTTTGGAAACAAAGCGAATGAATAATTAAGTCAATAAGCAGCTATTAGGTTGTAGTACGTCAAACTAGTTCATGTCGAACAGGGGAGATTAATTATTCTAGTGGGTAACGAAGGTCCACATCATAAACAAACTGAATATTTGTGCAACGTTCTCAACATATTCAAATCGTGCTAAAGAGCATATTAAATAAGTTATAAATGATTAAAAAATTGCTTTTGATGTCTTAAGTTAAAAAAAAAAGCATAAACTTAAAGAATGAACATCAGTTTTTTTTTCTTATTTATCCTGCTAACTTCGATAGTTTAAGTTGGAAATTATGCTTTGGTTTAAGTTAGTTGTAAAGGTTTAGAGCTCCACTTTGTTCTGCGTTGCTTTCATGGTTTATGGCTGGCTGTCCATGTTGGTATCAACGTCCGGAGTCATACAGTGCCTTGCAAAAGAATTCATACCCTTTGAACGTTTTCATATTTGCTGACATTAGAACCACAAAATGTCCCGTATTTAATTGAAATTTCATACAACAAACTGACATGGAGCTGCAATTTTTTAATTGTTCAGATTTGTTCACCTAGAGACTGTAAATCCTGCCAGTTTGTTTTTGCAGAATAGATCAGATTCACTTGAATTTTGGAATTTAACTCTGATCCCAGATTGTCCGGTTTGGACTTTGACTAGGCCTGACTGTGCATTCAGACTTGTGATGCTGAAGCAAGTCTATTTTGTTTTACCCATCTTTCCATGAATCCAGCTAAAGAAGAAAGTCCCCACAGCATGATGTAGCCACTGCCATGTTTATTTAAGGGTATGGCGTATTCAGGGCTAAAGTAACGGCGCTAGATTCCGCTGTCTTGTCGAATCACAGCACCTTCTTCCACTTTGTGACAAACCGCTGACAGGACTTTCCACGGCTTTCTTCCATCAACACATTTTTTCTTGCCTCTCTTCTATAAATCCCAGATTTGATGATGATGAAATCTTTATTTCGAACATATGAAAACACTGATGATAACAGAGGAGAAAAATAATACGAAAGTAAACATAGGAATAACACCAAAACATAAAACTTTCTTATTCAGTTTGAAAAGGAGTAGGAAGAAGCCAGTGATCATTAAATCCGACCCCTAACTGACTCATCCACTCTATACATTGTGCATCTCGAGAGTCTCAATACTTCCCACGTCTGAAATATTTCTACGTAAAATTTGGTCTCCATGTCACAATTACTCATTCTACAAATAATGTGGCATGTTCTTCCAATCCTAGCTTTGGAGCGCTACGGATCCTTTAGAGTTAAAGAGGATTTTATTTAGGGGTTAAATGTAAAAAGGGGTTTTGAACACAGGCGTAACAAAGGGATTTGAAAACCACGTGTCATTTTCCTTCTAGTTTGCTTGATTTTGAATCCTGTTGATCTATACCATTGAATCCCTAAAATATATTTTCGTAAGGCAACCTTGAGGATCCCATAAGGTTCCCTCAGCACCCAAGCCTGTAGGTGTCTCTGTCTACATCTCTGAATATAAATAGCTCATTGTGCCATCCTTGTCCTGGTGAAATCTGCGTGGCAGTCTCCGCAAACATGATGGATTTGATACGAAGGAGCGAGGAGCGTGACGCTGCCTGATAGCTGCACGACGTGCCCCCCTGCTCCGCCGTGCGGGGTGTTGAGTCCTGTCTGGAGAATTAATCTGTTATCTCTCTTCCCACCAACAGCACTTAACACTTTGCGCTCGAAGATCAGCCGCAGCTCTCTGAACTCTGTCAGCTGTCTCAGAGATGACTGCGAAAGCTAATGAAGTGAGAACAAGCCTGCTAAAAGAAAGGGAAATTTGAACGCAGTGGCGCCTCCCACATTCAGGGCCCCCCGTCGGCTGTCCTGTAGGTGGACTGCTGTCGTATTGTCGGTAAGCGGTGCTCGCAAACTGCATTTAGTGGAGTCTGGCGTGCAGCAGCAGCAGCAGCAGCAGCAGCAGCCGGAGGGGAGCAATCGCTGCCACAGGCAGGTTGACACACTTTCACAGTCTCACGCCACGAAGCCGCCCCTGTTCCACTGCAACCTTGCTCTGTTGGCAGCTGAGTAATTACACCGAAGCAGCTGTTGGGTCAGTGCTCAGCTCAAGGGCACTTCAGCAGGCGGCGCTGAGGAAGACTCGCACGTTACCTGCTGGGATTGTCCGGATCTGGTGGGGAACACAAGGTTTTTTTTCCCCCCCTGAATTAACACAGACTGAATCCAAACTCCTTTGTGTTCGGGAGGAGCTTATGGGTTTCCTTTTTAAGGGATCAGAAGAAAAACCGTGATAATCAGAAGATTAATTTCAGCGTGATAAGCTGACGCAAGCTGAGGATAATACTCACTAGTTGACAAAGAACATTGAGTGGCTCATTATGCAGACCAGCCAGGTCAGCTGGTGACTCCAAAAAGCACCAACCTACACGGTTACATATATAGCAGGCGGGATTGCATAATGGCCTGCTTTTCTTGGCAGGTGTTGATGTTTCCCCTGGATGTTGTGATGAGGATGTGACACCTATCTATTTTGGCAAGAACTGAAGGAAAGTCCAAGCTGTGCTTTTTCCCACAACTCGCATCATCGATTGAGAAAAAAAATATTAGCATGTGTTATGATGACTGAGATGTTATAAAGGATGTTCAGTATTTTTTTCTTCTTCTTGGAGACGTGACAGAGAGAGGCAATGATGAAAGGGTTGGAGTAATTAGTGGCAGGTCAAAGCTCGTCTTTTGTGATTGTTTTATGGATTTGGGCTGGAGTAAACAAAACAGGACAGTGCCGCTCCTCACCCTCTTCCCCCCCTCCAGATCGGTCGGTACGTAATGGCTGTTACAAATCCCTGATGGCAAATGACTCTGTTGTTGCTGGCAGAGAGGATCCATAAGGTGGACGGCCGTCGTCCGGCCGTCGACCGGCCGACGGTGGCGTGTTTGTGTTTGTGCTCGACTCTGGCTTGTTCCCTAGTATGGAATAATCAATTCACTGCAAACTTTTTTTTTTTTTTTTTGTCAACCCCCTCAACTTCTCCCCCGAGCAGAAACACTTGCATTTTGAGCTGTGATGCTTTGACTGCACATGTAAAAGTGGCCATAAAGCTATGAGGTCAATAGTGCACCACAGCAGACAGTTCCCAGTTGTGACTGAATGAAATCTGACAAAGAGAACTTTGCTGTGCTGTATTGTCTCTCGACCACCTATTTGTGACTGGAGAGAGGCTGCAGAACGTATTGACGTGACACGATGCTGCAGGCTGCGACTGATTGCATGCATAAAAGTGGCACTGGGAAGGTCATATCCATTAAGACTAAGGTCACAGAGAAGAGAGAGCTGGACATTAGGTTCATTCATATGATAACTATGGATAAAGATAACATGGTTTCAATGTAGTGATGAAAGAAAACATAATATGATCTGATTTGTTTTATTCCCTGAATTTTCCAAACTAACACAAAACTTTACTTTTTCCAGTACAATAAAGTTAGTCATCATATTTACAGTGTCATAAAAAATATTTCTTCTGGTCAAACAAACTTTAATTAGCTGGTTAATTAGGTAGCCTATCTGCTCTGGCAGGTCGTAGAATCAGCTACTCGACAGACATGCTGCTTGTAGCTTAACCAACTCTTGTGTAAATCAGTGTGACCTTCAAAAGAGTGATGCGTGACACTCCTCTTGTTTCCTCTGTCTGTCCATGTTTGTTCTTGATCAGAACATTTTCCAAATAAACATGTCATAATTAACCTTTTTTTCAGCCAGTAATTCTGTACAAGTGGTTCATTTCTTTAAAAATATCGGTATAAATTGAAAACAGTAAACAGTATTTGAGGATGCTAAAGTGTTTGAGTTTACTTATTTACTGTTCAATTTCGTTTTATTCTTGTACATGTTCATTCTTAATGTTTTTGGTATTTTATTGATTTTATTTTTTGAGCATTACACTGCTCTCCCCATGTTTAGTTAAGTTAAACAACTTGTCGATTAGTCATCTTCCCTCTGCCCCTCCGGTTGTGCTCTCCACACAGCTGTTTCTTACACCCACTAAGTGTTCCTGAGTCCAGGAAGCATCAAGTGTACAAGCTCTCTGCTGTTACCTATCAGATTTTTGAGCTCCAGAGCCCTTCACTTTCCTCTCACTTTTATCTTTGGACTCCTTTCCTTCCTTTGTTCCTCATCACTTCCTTTATGATTCCACCTACTTCCTGTCATCATTGGGGTCCTGTAAGATCGCAAAAGATGGCCCCATGCTCACTAAAAAACATTAATTTCTAAATTGTTATTGCTGTGTATGAGCTCTGTCATTGTATGGCACAATAAAAGACATTTGTAGATTCCAAAACTACATTTCAAAGCTATTTTCTTTTAGGAAGAAAAGCCAGAATATTCACAGTGTTTCTTGCAAGAGTGTTTGTTCAGTCCTCCCCCTGCTGTGACTCAACCAGTGTGCTGCCGTTCAGACAGAGGCTAATGTTAGAGCACTTCAGTGTGTAGGCAACGGACAGTCCCACTAATGCAGCACAGACCAGTTCATGCAGCCAGATTTCCTCCTCTTCATCCTCCTTCTGCTCTTTTTCTTCTACATTGTCAACACTGTGCTCAATACTTTGACTCATTAGCAGCCGTCCCCTGATTAGGACATTTTTAGTCTGCAGAACTCGCATTCACATTAGCATGTGAAAGATGTGCACGCAACTTTGATGGCGTAAGCTAATGGGGTGTTTACTTGATTAAAACTCTCCTCTCATATTTTGAAGTGTTTTGTGTTATTTGCATAATAGAAGTTAGAAGCAATGGGCAGGATAATCGCAGCAGATATCATTTTTAAATAATTCCCCTGGTAGATTTTAGGCCTAATAATTAGGTAACTCAGAGAAAAGTGCATACATTTATATAACTAAAAAAAGAAATGACATCAGCAATTCTACAAATTGTAGAAATATATGTTAGCTCAGTTTTAATGTGAAGATCTGGCAGAAAGATACTTCATACATTTTCCTAATTTCCACAGATTCATTAGACTTTTAGATAATTACTATTTATGTTGAGCCAGGTTTGCCTGTTTTTACCTAAATTAGATTAATTCAAGTTTGCGATGCTCCTATGAGAGTCAAGAGTCCTAATAATTTTATTAAAATCTTCGACAGTAATTTATGAAGCTGTGACACTACTGGAAATGAAAAGATAAATTAATCATCTAATCTTGTTTTCTATTTTAGATTAAAGTTTTGGAGCTTGTGAGGATATTGTAATATCTCTTGGGCAAACATCGATTGACAATGCTTTACATAATTTTCTCTGGCAGTAAGCGAAGCAAAACAAGCACGCTCGAGCATAACCAAACAACATAAAACAACCCTGAATTCATCATAACCCTGGGAACTCATGTGAACCGACAGTCATGAATGATGCATGAACATCAGAGACGAGGTTGTCAAACTGTTTGGGATGAAGGAGAGCAGTCCTTGTGATAGCTTCCATCCTAATCCCCACACAGAAAATATTTACTCACTTTGCTTTTCCGCACAGTACTGAGGTCAGTAGGAAAGAAAACATTTGGATTTGGGATGCAAGGGTCATATCTGTTGGTGATCATGTTTTGACTTGAAGAGTCCTAAATCATGTAGCTGTTACACCTGTCAAGATTGTTATAACGGTGATTAGCGCTGCTAGCATAGGCTACGTTCACATTGCAGCCTGAAGTGACCCAATTCCGATTTATTTATTTTTTCCTTTTTGCCCTGATCGTTTACGCTTCCAAATATATGCGACCTGTATGTGTTCTTCAGCGTGAACTGCAAACGACCTGAAAGTCTCCCGCATGCACAGTAGAGGGCGCAAGAGCGTCAGCGTTCTCAGTGTCCTGCCAACCGCCATAAAGAAGAGGAAAGCGCGCAGTGTTTACGGTAGTAAATATGGACGTTAACGGTTGAGCATAGTTTACAATTCTGAAGTTGTCCGACCGGAGCAGCATATTAACAACTTAATCTCGTTATCGTCCGCCATGGTTGTTGTTTTTCTTCCCGCTTGGGAGTATCAGGACGCAGAGTAGTGATATTTCTCGAGTTATCGGTGACGTTCAATCAGATGAATGCGACCGTTAGGTCACATTTGAATCGGATACGTATCGGCTGGGGTTGCGCTCGAAAAAAATCCCACTTGTATTGTTCTGACTGTCATGAAAAAATCAGATACAGGTCACATTACGGCAACAAATAAATCAATAAAAATCGGAGTTTGGTCACTTCCAGTAGGGTGTCAACTCATTCAAGTTTTGGTGGTGTGGGGGCAAACGATGGGGGGGAAACTAGTGTAGATAAGAGCGGAGGGTGCGCCATAATACGGATGTTTACGGTAAAATACTAATTCGGGAGCATGGCGGGAAAGGACCCAAGACGGGAGACTTGACAGGTATGTGCCAACGTCTGCCTTTTCAAACATCGGCTTCGTCACAGACAAAGGTTGAAGGCTATACATTTTTTTTACTCAAAAGACTTAAAAACGAGCCATTTTGCTAAGAGAAATTACGATGAAAATTTGTGAGAAATAGAAGTAAAGTTTCCAGCAGCAGATTATGTTGCATTCTGGATGTCAGTGTTGTGGAATTATACATTATTTGGTCTCTTGTGAATGTAAGAATTCACAAGGGCTTCGTGGGCTTGTGATGTCTCACTTCTTTCAAAGACATGAGGCTTTGAATGGTGAGTTTGACATTATTTAGCATTTCAGAATAATTTGACAAAAGCGTCTACAATTATGATAGTATCCGTCATTGGCATACACAATTGAGATAAGTTTTCAATAAAAGCTATGTTTTTTTTTTTTTTTTTTTTTTTTTTTTATCTTAGCTATCATATATTCATGCTGTATGCCCTGCACAGCAACAGCATGGGCATACAGCAGGACGTAAGAACGCTAATGGATAAAACTGAGCAACTGCATTGATCCTTCCTGTTATCTGCTGAAAGTCTTGCTCTCTCTCTGACTCACCTCAACATACTGCGGAAAATAGTTCCCTATTCAAAAGCCCCTGTGTTTCCTCTGATTTCATTTTATAGATACTAAAACCAGTCAAATTCAACATTCCTCTGTGAGTGTTGAATTTGTTAAGCTTAACATTTCTCAGTGCATTCCTAATTTGCGTCCGTCTTTTATTTAGGGATATCCGCAAATGTCCTCTTCTGATGATAACCTAGAAATGTTCAAGTTTCAGCTGCTGCAGCCGGTGGGTTGTCAGCTCGGTGAACTGGGAGGAATTGAAAAGCAGTCGTCCTTAGATTTGTTGTGCCGTTTCGAAATAGAAAACGCACGCACACAACATCGTTTTCCAAGCAGTGTATTCACCGACATGAATAGAGTGTTTGACCCTTAGTTTAATAAGAACTTTTAACGTCCACCGCTGCAGGGTGAGACATGATTCATGCACCATCGTCCTCATAAATACATTTCTTTCTTTGAAAAGGGAAGTAAATGTCCTTAACTTCAGCAGCTGCATTTAAATAACAGCCGAGTGAGGCTGCGGCTATCGGTTAAATCCCAACTTTTCTATCCAAACAGGCTCACGGCCTGTTTATCTCAACTCCGAATCTCATTTCTAGTTTTCCTCCAACTCAGTCGCTAAACTCCGAGCGAAGATAAGGCTGTGAAATGGCAGAATCGTCTTGAATAGCTTCGGGGGCAAACCTCTGGAGATGTGCAGTTAGTCCTTCATTCCATGCATCTAAATGTGCTTACATGTCAGCCCTGTAACAGAGCGACGGTGATCGCTACTGACAAGCTACAGTGATGTTGCAGCAGTTCGTTTGCAGGCTTACACAATGTCCTCGACCGCTGAAATCTCTGTTTTTCATTCAGCGCTGCCTCGGATTATTCAAGGACAACAAGCCGTGAGCCACGCGGAGTAGTATCAAAGAGAGGAATCCAAAGATGATATCCGTGCAGTGAATAATTTAGGGAGCTCCTTAAAGAGCTGCTTTTGTGAATTTGTAGAAGTTAGTTTTGAAGATTAGGCCGATTTTCCTATTTTTATTTATTTTTTTTTTTATTTTCTCTCTGTCAGGCTGATTATCTGCATTTGATTCAGATAATTAATTTCCTGCTGGGGCATTGTCGTGAAAGTGGTTGAAGTATTGGTGTAAATGCTGATAAATTGCACAACGGGAAGTGGCATATTTCAAGTGGCTGAGCTGAAATTAAAAGCTTTTTAATAAAGAGTTGCAAGGCTGCGAAAGATCCAGTTGATTTATACTCCTTCCTTAGACAAAATATTAACAATCCATAACGTTTGAATTAAAAACAGGATCTCAGTGCATCACAAACTTTTATCTCATGTCTTAAAGCAAAATTATTCATCCTTCACAAACTTTTAGTGTTTTTTTTTTTGCCGTCTTAACTGTCCCCCCCCCCCCCCTCTCTGTCTCTTCTTGAATCACTCCTCGGATGATGTTGTTGCAGTTTATGTAAAGAATGTGTAGGTGGAAGGTTTGCGTTGCTTCTTCATGCGGTGAAATGTCCTAGTCTATTTCTCTTCTTAACGCCCCGGTGGCCGCGGGGCAAGTCTACGACATTTCGCATCGACTGCTGTAGATTCCTCCCCCCCCCCGTCATGTTGCTTTAGCATGTGGACTGCATCTTAGTGGTATTCTTCACATCAGAGTTTATCCAGCGACTGCCGCCGCTCTCTTGAAGTGCGTAATGAACACATACATGTATATACATGGAGTCACACGCTGAGGGAAAACATGTAGTTTCACAAGAGGGAACTCCAGCCAGCATGTAACAGCACCGCCTGAGGAGGAACACCTACTCAGCCTTCACTTTATACGCGCCCTATTCTTTCAATGTGGTTGGTCATCTGAGACAAATTGTGCAACATTGCAGAGCGTGATGTGTTTAAGCATATAAAACCGCTTAAATGTTATTCCAAAAAGATATCATGTTAGCCATGTGCCCTTTGCCTTTAGCTTCACTGAGTCACATTTCGACTGTCCTGCAGACCATGTGATTTAACACTCTTAACGGAACCAGAGGGTCATTCTAAAGAATTGAAATGGTTTTGGACGGTGTGAGAGACATTGACGATGATGACTTGTCGTCGTCATCGTTGTTGTTTAGTGTACTCTGCCAACCCTCACTGCGGTCTTATTCTGTTGGGATAGGTGGTCGACAGGTTAGAAACAGAAATAAACTCTTCCTATTCGTTAACCATGAGCACGCCGACCTACAAATCGGATTTGCATTTAAATCTGCATTTCAGCCCTAAAATGTTTGCCAAAGACAATTTAATTGCAAGTATTTCGTTTTGCAGATATAATGCTGTGCAAGCCCCTTGATTATCTGTCCTAATTCAAAGTGATTTCAATATTCACCAAAAATGTAATTATACTATTTTTTTTAAGGTATGTTAAGGTTCACCCCGTCTTTAATGCAAATAATCAACTAGTTATGTAGCAAATGGAAATAAAAATTGTTTCACAGATATTGCTAAGCTCACCATGTTATTTATTATAAAGCCAAAGAAGTCCAAAGCCCATAACCACCACAAACCAAAAAAATAATAATTAAGAAAAACTAGCCAAACAAAAACAAAGGCATTTCTCATTTTCCATTAAAAAGTTTTGATGATTCCCAAGAGTTTGTGAAATATTTGACAGCATGTTGTGACAAAATTTGAATTATTTGGAAGATTTTTATCCAAGCTAATGGAAAACAAAGACAGCATTTAAAAATATTACATGATTCTCCCAACACTGTAATGTTGGTGTTGTAGTCTGAAAGTGTTTTGCTTCTTCCAGAGGAGGACAACTTAACTCGTAAGTTGATTTGGGGGGACGTTTATTTTTTTTTTTTGCACAGAATAAGAGAAAAAAATTCTGTAAGGGGGAAGATACTTTTTTACAGTTTTGTATTTCATACATAACAGCCCAAAGACCAGCTAGTTTCCTATCCTGCCTTACAAGGTGTAACAATACCTTCCCACCAAGCATCAATACACACAAAGAGCTGTTATCACAAAAAACTGCTGCAGTGTTCAAGGGAGCGTTTCAGCTTTTAAATCTTCTGGCACCTACTGGCGATTCCGTCCTAGAAAATTTCACCTCCTCGTCTTTCTTGGTGCTTTCCTTTTACCCAGCTCCCTAATGCCGCTTTCTTTTCGCAGACCTCGTTCTTGCGTCTGGCTCGGCGGCCAGCACAGCAGCTCCAACGCTGCCTCTGTTCAGAAATGCAGCTTTCAGAGTTCAGTTGTTGCATCCCTCCATTAGCTGATGCGCTGAAAAGCTCAGACATCCATGCAGCAGAGTTCAAAGTTGCGTTTACAACGGCGGTGCTGCTAAGGATGCTGTATCTGCCAGTTACGCCTAACAAGGTGGCGAGAGCTGAAGCTAAACAGAAGGTGAGGGAGAAAGGAGAGAGCTGGAGGAAAAGGAAAAAAAAAAAAAAAAACCCAACAATGACAGGCAGATGTGGGTGTTTGCACAGCGATGAATAAGACGGGAGTTGAAGGGAAAAAAAAGTGAGAAGAGGTAGCATTTTCCATCTGGATATTAGTCATGCATAGAAACAGCCAATGCTAATAATCTGAACTGAAACGCACAGAGCAGAAAAACACCACAGCATCCCCTCTGCGATAAAGTAAATGATGCGTGTCTTCATTTAAGGCTGGGATCAGAGGAGTTTACTCATGGCGGCTGATGTTTATGAGCTGAAATGCGTTATTTTATTAGCCCTTCAGGAGAGTGGGCTTCCTAGCTTCACGAGAAACTAAAATGTTCACAGTTCTTTTTCAAACATGGCCAAACATACTCTGATCAGATTGGCCCACATTTAAAGTTCCATGTGTGTCGGCGCACCATCCCCATGATGAGATATGATCTTATGAAGCGTGGCTGTTTATCCTCGGCAGAAACAAGACGGGTTGATCAGACTTAAAAGGATGATGGTTGGTGCTCAATGCAGGGAAATCCTGGAAGAAAATCAGAGCGGAGCTTCATCTTCCGGCAGGACAGTTACCCAAAGCTTTCAGCCAGTCACAATACGATGGTTTTGATCAAAGCATAATCACATGTTAAAACCACCCAGGTAGGGATCAGTTTTAAATCTATTTGGCGTGAGGTTTTATGGATGATTCGCGTGCCGTCAACACAATCTGAGCTTGGAGTGTTTTTACAGGACGGGCTGAAATTTCGTCCTCTACATGTCCAAAGTTGATAGAGCCGTACTCCAAAAGACTTATCAGCTACAACTGCCGCAAACGGTGGTTCGGCAAAGTATTTCCTCAGGGAGGTTTGATACAAATACACTTATCGGCTCAAAATCCTTTTAAAGAAGATTATCTGAACATTCCCATCTCAGTTTTCCGACCAGAAAACTGTTAAATGCACATCAAAAGACCTATGAAAGCACAGTTATTGTCACAGTACACATGATAAATGTCTTTAATAAGCAGCGGCAAGCTTTAAAGCACATGTAGGCAGAGTGAACTCACCTCCGCAAACTTTTATTAGCACTGATTGGACAATGAATGTAGACAATACTCCTCTTAATGAGCAGTTTACAGAATATAACCTCATTTAGCAATTTAATGTTACGGACAGGCTTCAGAGTTGTGTTAAGATTTATGGACAAAACAGCAGATTATATCATTCACTACATTTCCCAGAGGTCTGTTTTTACTGTCTTTATTCCCATTTATCATGCGCAAATAAAACAAAATAGCTAATGTCTCTTAAGTCAATCAGTATCTGATGTTTTTATGGCTGAAATTTGTTTCCAGAGACCCGCAGATGGCCACTGATAGGCCTTGTTATAAATCTTTTATGGCACAGAGATGCTCAGCGCTGGAACATTTGCATGCTCATGTTTCAGAGAATTTGTCCATTAAAAGATGTGACCAGAGCTCTGACTTCCCTATTATTTCTAGCTGATTACCCAAGCAGCAGCATTTGCAGGAAGGAGAAGTGAAGGGCAGTGGGCAGCAGAGCATGGCCACAGGGAGCAGACATCCCACACGGCAAACATTTATTCAGATACTCGCTACTTGATCCACGTGATTAACACTCATCACGACATCATGTTAAATATTTTCAACTCCCATGCAAACTTTTACATGAAAACTGTTACTTCAAGGGCTGCGTTCTTCCTCTGTGACCTGAATATGCCCCCTGTTTTTTTTTTTTTTTTTTTTGTCTCCGTGTCACCAGTCTGCTCCCAATTCTCCCGGGGAGTCTACGCCATCTTCGGCTTCTACGACCGCAAGTCCATGAACACGCTGACCTCCTTCTGCGGCGCCCTGCACACTTCCTTCATCACGCCCAGCTTCCCCATCGACGCCGACGTGCAGTTTGTCATCCAGATGAGGCCCAGTTTGAAGGGAGCCATTCTCAGCCTGCTGGACCATTACAAGTGGGAGAGGTTCGTCTATCTTTACGACACCGACAGAGGTGAGCGGGCCCCTTCTGGGAAAACAACAACACTGATGCGCGCCGCTCCGCAACGCGAGCGGGCTAAAGATCAGGAGCGCAGATGTGCCGCGGCAGAGAAACATCCGGATGGGGGAATAAAGGAGAAAAATCTGTTTGAGACCAAAAGCCAGCTCAAGCAGATGTTTTATTACACACTGTATATGATCGGGCTTTAATATGTAAATCCCTCATTTCAGTCCTCATTCGAAGCAGTCAGATGCATTTTATTCTCTGACAGTAATGATCCTAAATTGCGTCTGTATGTGGGTGAATCCGGCTCAGAGAGGCACTCAGTACTTCCTTGCTTCTGGTAAATGAGTCATTCACAGGTGCTGCTGTAGTTTGACTACAGCCGTCTGAGTCTATAATTCCAAAAAACCCCCCCAGCAGATTATAACTTCGTTCTAATTGGATTAGGTAAAGGGAGTGTGCAAAAACGTCCAACTTTTCTACGTGGTTTAGGGCCTCTGACTTTCTTTGTGTGGGCCCCGTCTATGCAGCCGTAAGGGTCATCATTTGTAGGCGTTAAGAAACAGCAGAGCAGTCTGTTAGAAAATAGACTGCAAGCGAGTTACATACCAGCTGTAGATGAACACAAACAGCTCTGATCTGTGGTTTAAGAATGCCCCAGGATATCAGTATTAGTAACTTTTTCACTATTAATTTACTTGGATTTTTTTAGATAGTAGATATAGAGCATAAAATGATGTACAATTTAAGGTGGAAGCAGCATTTTCTCCTTAGTTTGCTCAGACTAGTAATCAATAGTTCATATTATTAAAAACGTAATGCTGGTGGTGACATCTTTTATACAACCAAAGATGCACTGGATGTTCTGGGGTAACATTCCCTGAGACAGTTTTAACAACATTTTTTGCAAATGTCTTTTTGTGAAACAATATTAATATTCACTCCATGCAATAAAATAAATAAGCTGGAAACCCCTATTTTTGTATGGAGAAATGCAACAAGTAACAGTATGCTCTCATAATTTTAAACTCAGATTAATGTTTGGATCACATGGTTTGATGTTTTGTACCTTCCAGGCAAAAACTTGTTCTCTTTTCCAGGGTTTTTGGGAAATAAAATTGTGTCGTCGTGTTTTGCAGTTTGCATTTGGTAGTTCTTGCAGGCGGGGTTGTTCAGGCGCCTGTGAAGAGAAGAAGAAATGGTCACTTCTGTTGGAGAAAGAGATTTGTTTCAACTTGTTCAAAATTCTCTCTTTTTGTGGAATATGCTTTGAGTTATGGGTTAAAACAAATTTTATACAAATAATTTTGCATTAGAGCTGCATAGCTAATCTAAAGTAATACTGGAACTGTAAAAGAGTGATTGCATGCCGTGTTTGGTTTGCTGAAAAGGTTTAGCTGCCCTGCGTTCAAACTCTGCTTGCCAAAAATACATTTAGCCAGTTGGATGGATTTTCATTTTTCTTTATGCCCACATCCAATATAGACCTTAGTGATCAAGATGCTCTGCAAGAGAGCAAATAATGGGGAAATTCAATCAATAACAGCAACACAATTTTCAATATTCACATTATAGAGTCATCTCATGCAGCCCTAGTTTGAATGTGGGATAATCACAGAAAGCAAGTCTCACACAAAAAATTATTTTGGTATTGGCTAACAAAAAACAATTGTTGGCCAATAAATTAGAAACCAAATGTCTCTAATTTAATACACGTTTCTTTTACAACGAGTCGTCTAATGTCATTACAACTTAAAAATACAGCTACCTTTACGTTTTTATTACTTCGGATAGCAATCAGCAATCAGTTTCACATTGCTGATATTGGCTATCTCCATTGACTTTAACTATTTTTATTCTGTTTCAGCTTTAAGAACTTTTAAACAATGTCCATGTGTTTTCTAAAGAAATTAGGACAGAACTTACTGAAACTTCTTCGTAAAAACTTTCTCAGATTAATGTTTTTAAACATTCCTTTTTTTGTCTTATAAGCGAAAAATGATTTTCCAACAGAAGGATTTTTCTTTATGCATGGGCTCAGCTGCAGACCTTAAGGTTAAAGGTATTGTTTGACTCCAGTCTTCTTTCTGCTCCCTGTTCAGAAAGAGCTAAGTAGCAGTTTTGGTTGTGCTCCAAACTTTGCAAAGTGGCTCCAGCTTTGAGCAGATTTAAAAGAGGGAGATTCTGAGCTGTTTTGTCTTTACCTGTGTGGATGTGTGTTGATGAGTCCAGCGAGAGCTTTTTGGTAATGAAAGCCAAACACATGCTGATCTAGAGAGCTTAAGATAAGTAAAACTCTTGCAAGCTTTTGACAGTTCAAACACGTACCTGAAATTCTCAATGACATTCACACCTTCTACAGATGGAGGTTACTGAAATTGTACAGCGTGTGATGTTATGCGCAACATATTTTAATGTCACTGCTTTCAGAGGAAAAAGATTTGGAGAACGTTGCTGGCTTCAGCCCGACTTTGAATATCTGACAAACTTTTCACAACTGTGGATTACAGCTATTTTTAAACCTTCATCGAGCATTTCTAGGACAACTAAGGTCCTTTATAACTTCCTCTGCTTTCTTTCATGCATCTTCAGCACAGATGTTTCATCTACTGCAGCAATGAATCAGATTGTCCCACTTGACCACAGAGGATGCAAATGCATTTTCAAATATGTATTAATACAAAAAAAGAGCTTTTTACATGCACATGCCATCTATTTTGTTACACCTGGTAAAGATTAATGATGCACTCCTTTCACTCCAGATGCAGACATCTGCCATTTAGAATTGTCCAATTGAGATCTGATACAGAAAAATGGTGTTGAATTGACTTTTTTTTACTTGATCTACTGAAATATGAAAAAACAACTTTAATTTGTTCAGCCAGTGCATTTAGGAGTATAACAGCCAATGTAAAATAAATAATAATGAAATTGACGATGACAATAGGTTGATTACCTTGGTCAAAAATGCAGAAAGAAGCTGCAACAAACCTTCTTTCAAACGGTTCAGAAAATGCAATTTCGAATGCTAAATTTAATGTTAAATAAATAATAAAACATAATGTCACATGGCGCACAGAAATGGTTATGTGTTTAACATGGCAAGGTTGGAAATGGAAACTGTGATAGAGCACCATCATACACCTGAAATATGTAGAGCTTGCAAAAAAGCACGGAGTGACTGGTATCACTAACTCTCTGAAATACTAGAACATTTCTTTGAAATCCAGTGGACTCTGCTAGCAAACTAAAATAGTTTGTCAATAGATCTTTTAACAAAGTAACCACTCTAAGCGTTAGACCAAATCAACACAGAGACAGTTCACCACACACAGCAACAACCTGCTTAAATGCCCATCTCAGTCCTCAAACTTGAATCGCATCGTAAAGCTGAAGAAAAGAATAAAATAAATTATGCAAAAAGGGAATGGTCAAAGACTGCTCTGAATATATTCTAACTTTTATTTTTCAATGCTGATGTGAAATTATATTTCTGCAATACAAGATGGTGTTATCTTAAGTCTTTATTACAAATCTTTACCAGGGTTGCCAATAAGTGTGGCTGGTACTATTTGCTCAACTACGTTTGGCCTCATTAAGACGCTTGTTATCTCTCCCACACGAGCGGAAACCTCGCTCTTATTGATCTGGCCGACGTGTCTGTGGCAGATTGCGGCGTCTGATAATTGGTTGTGTGGCGTGGTGAGACGAAAATATTTACCCAGTTTATAGCCTCTCATTGGTATTATCAACCTTGCCTGAAGTGCCTCCTGATGTGACCCTTGGATGCTGTCCTGTTTCACTTTGTTGGCCTGTTTCACCTGCTGCTGCGTGGAGGCTGACAGACCACCATCTGTAACACTTTGGCCACTTTCACAGAGGAAGCCCAAACTGAGGGTGTATTTCTTCATGCTGCACAGCTTGTGTTTGTTGAGAGACGTGTTGGCTTGTCTCGCTCATTGCCATCCACTCTCCAGAGTGCAGCCATTCCTCATTCAAATGTCACTTTAATCTTCATTATAGGAAGAGAACTTTATTTATGGGGCAGTGAGGAGTCTTTGAGAGATGCTGGTGTGAGTGCTGATAGTTGGCTTGGTACAATGACCGAGTCATGGCGCCACAGAAGGATTTAAAATTGGTATGTAAAATGTCTGTTACCTTGCAATAATAATAAAGCAAGGGCATCTTAAAGTCATCCTGGAACCAAAAATCATAAAAGTGTGTCTCTCTGTCCCTTTGAGTCGTATGAAATACTCTTTCCATGAAACATTTTTCTTTTATTTACCAAACCTTTGTCCATATTAATGAATTTGGAATTTTTAAAACTTGGCACAACATTGGTTTCACATCAGATTTTAAATTCCAAATGGTGTCGACATCAAATATGTTCAGCCTCGCTTTGATGCTGTAGATAGGCTTTCTGCGACAGCTGAAACGGTTCCCACTGACATCTTTGCATTAATTATCAAACCGCAAGAAGTTCTTTCTTCGGGCTGGTCTTCACAGGGTTCTCTCTCCGATTCATGTAGCTCATTTTCAAGGAACCGATTGGCAGATTAGCAGAAGTTAAGCAGAAGGAAAAGCTAAAGAGGCAAAAACAAAAAGAAAAAAAAGTTTGTGGTCATTAAATATGTGCTGCACTGCAACACTACCTATTTATCCTGATGTGCTGGCTTTGAAATAGCCTCATTAAATAGAATAATGGCTGCAAGCAGAACAGACCTCTTGAACCGAAGAACATCTGGTCAGCACCAGCTGGCCGCTCATAGAAGGATCCTGCCAACTTTTTCTTTTTCTATTTTATTTTTCTTTGGAAATTTACTGCAAATTGCTCCCATGCAGCATTTGATGTTGTCATAAATAATTATTTATATTTCTTAAAAAGGATTTAAAGGTTTTTTGCTTTTTTTTTAATAACAAGGCTTCCACAATTCCCACTGACAGTTGATTAGCTCCAAAAGACTTCTGTCTCCTTCGGCTCCAACAGTTTTTCCTTTTCAAACGTGCATCATTACCGTTGGATATGTTCTGCTCGCTAGAGTCTCCCTAAATGTTAACAGGAGCCATTTGCAGTCATTCCTAATGCAGTTTTAGACTGTTTACATCTACCTGATGTGTGATTGAGCCTTACAAAAGTATTCACAACTCAAACATTTTTGTACTTCAAAATAATTTCTGATTTTAGCTTTGTCCATAATTGCAAAAGAAAGAAAAGGATTAAGAGTTTTCAAGAGTGCGGTGTTCATTTGTTCAAATACAGGTGAGTCGATATGAATCAGAACCAGATTTTATATCCAGATATTGGCATTTTTTGTCTGTTCTGATTTGTGAAATAGTTTGAATTTATAGAGATTAGATGGAGAGCATCTGTGAACTTTGATTTTCAAATTTTGTCAGATTCATAGAAGAATTTTTCTGGGGCATTTTAATGGATGGTTATGGTTTGATCTACCCAGCTCATCTTAGCTCTGTATGTTCAGGATCATTTTCATGATGAAAAGTGAATGAATACACATTTCTTTTGTAGATGTACCAGGATTACTCTGTAATTACCTCTATTCAGCTTCCCTTCCACTCTGACCAGCTTCACAGTTCCTGCTGAAGAATAACTCCCTCACATATGATGCTGTCAATGCTATGTCAGGCTGTAGATAAGGATGTGTGTGTTGCTGTTATTTCCTTCACACATACTGTTTTGCTCGCGGGCCAAAAAGATCGATTTTGCTCGTATTTGAGAATCAGAATCAAAAAGAGAGTCATTGTTCTTGGCCATGCCATGTTTGCAGACACAAACAGTGACTTTGACTTTGGTTCAACCTTGCTCTCTTCATGATGCTGTTTATTCTTTACCAAACCTCTTGAGAACGTGCTGAAATTAAATTACACACAAGTGGACTGTCTATGACATGAATAACGTCTGATGGCACTGGACTTTCCTTAGTGATATCAGGGTAAAGGGGGCTCCAGGCAACTTTACCACATACTTTTCAGATTTTTTTTGATTTTTTTTTTTTATGTTTAATAAAAATGATGTCCTCTTTTCCTTCCATTTCACAATTATGCAATACAAGATGCTGTTATTTTACAGCTTCTCACTGATCTTTACCAGGCTTGCCGATAAATGTGGTTGGTACTCTATACGAGCATACATGTGATTTACAAGTGTGCTCGTGTAAATCACATGAGGATACTTTAATGTGATTTACACATGAAATCCCAATTAAATATGGTAAAATTCAGGGGTGCAGCTTAATGAAAATAGTACCTGGATAAGCAGAAGTCATCTGAATACTAGTGTAGATCAAATCTAATGTCCACAGTGCACATTTGGGTTGAGATCCATCATGCTTTACATAAAGTTATATGTGTAATAATCTAGTTTTTAATGAGTGACATAAATTTATTTGCTTTGCAGCTGTTGGGAGAGTGTAAAATAAATGCAACTACTTAAATACATGCAGCAGCCTATAAGCAATAAATATTTCTGTTTAGTCAAAAAGAGCAATTTGGCGTACCTCGGCAAAGCACATGCTCATCTAAACTGCATTAAAGCACAGTGCATTAGCAAATGTGCTTGTTAAAGATCCCGTTGTAGTGCTCTCCGTCTCCCTCTCTGTTCCTGCTGCTTAATGAACTCTGCATAATGAAAAATAGATCTTTGGCTGCCATCAAAATGAAGCAGCGCCATTTAGCAGCATTAATGGCAGCGCTCCCTGCTATCTCCTGCAGACAAATGGGGACAGTGGGATTGGTGGAGGGCTTGCATTTGATGTGTAATCACACTGCCCCGCTGCTGAATGTCTCTTTGGTTTCGTCTCCGCGAGGAAACATCTGATTAATTGCATATGGCTAAAGCGCTGCACTCAGCAGTTAAGCATACGGGCTGATTAACAAAGAAAAAGGGAGGAAGAGAGATAGCAGATGTACCTCCCCGAGAACGCTGCGCCGTGACCTCACTCCCAGACAGAACGCGAGGCCTCGACATCCTGCGCTCCCCTTTTGTGAAGCCACCACCCGTCTGTTTAACCTCTTTTTTAAAACTCTGAGACCTTAATATTGGGATTTAGACACCAATTTATCAGCCAGGCTCTACTTGAAGAGAGAGCTGTTATCTGGTTCTGTTCAAGGACTCTTTAGGCTTCATAGTGAACGTCCAAAGAGAATTTAGGCGAATATAACAGAAAAGGTTGTTTTGTTTTTTTTTGTTTTTTTTGTTGTTTTTTTTCTTCTGCTGGTTTCAAAGGATTCGAATGAACTTGAAGTGAGCTTCAAGGCTAAATAGAACAATCAAATTTGTTAGACCTTTACAATTGGGCCGTGATCTTTTTGAAGTCACATCTGAGAAGGTTTTTTTTTACTCCTGCTGAATAAATTTGAGCTTCTCTGCAGGACTAAGCTTGCCTTAAGATTTACTGCAAACAGAGTGTGTTCTGAGAAGCCGTTTGAGAGCTGCATGTTTATCTTTGAGTGTGTGTGCGTGTGTGTGTGTGTGTGTGTGTGTGTGTGTGTGTGTGTGTGTGTGTGTGTGTGGGGGTGTGTGTGTGTGTGTGTGTGGCTGACCTCATTGGTGAAAACCTCAAAGAGCTCTGTGCATCCACTGAGAAGGTACAGCTGAGGCGTTGGCTGTCTCCAAGTGTTTCTGCCTGAACCGAGCCTCCTCTCTTTACACTGCGCTTGATCCGCTCTGCCAGACACCCAAAATGGCAACGATTGATCCGTGCACATTTGAACATGGAGAAGCTGCGCAGCTTTAAAATAAGCTAACAAACAACATGTAGATCTCCACTGTGCAGCACCGAGCCTATAAAAGCAACCGAATTGTTAAATTATTAATTGAGAAGCTTTTCTGCAGATCAGGTTGTGTATTTCCACTTTTCCAATTTTCTGTCTTTTGTGTCTTTTTAGAGGAAAAAAAAAAATTCTCATGTATTTTTATGAACCCTTTTTTTTCCTGAAATGGTTGGTGGATAGCCTTGACAGGGCAGAAATCCTAAGCTGTCTTCTCAGTTTTCTTTTCTTTTTTTTTAAAGGTGAGCTGCACCCTTTGCTCTCGGTCTCATCCAAAGATTTTACACTCTATGCGTCATCGCGTGTTCCCAAATTTGAGGAAAAAAGCCACGGCTTAGTCAGTCTTGCAGACTTGAGCAAAAATGGTAATTCTCAACCCGAGCAAGGCCAAAATAATCCTTAGTGGACAGTTCATGCAACCCTTCACTATTCATTATTTGCTTCACCTTTTAGGCATTGTCTGCATCCCAGTATCCCTCTGCTGTCTAGCGAAAGTAAGACAGCAGAGACAGCCTTTGACATCTTTGTCATGCAGAATTCTAGTTTTATTTTATGTGATCAGTAAACACCTAAGTAGCAATAATTGTGAAGTGGGAGGAACAGGATTAGAGAACATTAGTGGACAAACAATAAACAGCAGGTCAGGGAGAAACTATGGAGAAATTTATCCAGACTTTGAATTACTTGCAGAGCCGTTCTATCTATCATCTGAGTAAGAAAAATATTGCAGTTCACCTGGACTGAGGTTTAGGTTTCCCATTTGCAGTCTGCCAAGAGCAGAAGCCATGTTGAGGAAATATGTGGATCAAGGTCTTTTGAGCAAATGACACCAAAACTGGAACGACCCAATCACAGGCCAGATCTCAGTCCAATTAGGAATTTATTAAGACTTGGAAATACCCCCAAAAAAACTTGCTGGTGCAATAAAACAAATGTATATCACAGTTTTCTGATCTTGTCTTTGTAAATCATTTAGAAAATCATTTCCTGTCTACTTCACAGTTATGCACTACCTTGCGTTGGTGTAACACACTTAATACAACTGAGGAGTAGGGCTGCTGCAGAAGGATATTTCGAATACACTGTAGGTTATTTTTCCCATCAATGGAGTATTCGGATCTCTCTCTCTCTGTCTCTCCAGCGCTCTTCCTGCTGTTCTCGCTGAAACGTAATGACTCCGTTCTGACAGCAGAAAAGCTATCGTACTCCCAACAATTTAACAATACTTATTTGGCCCTCAACACCTGGCGAAAAGCTGGAAAACTCAATGTCATGCTGCTAGCACGTAACATCAACTCACTGGCGGAAGAGAGAGCGGTGCCCTCCACAGATAATGACCCGGGCGGAACGCGGTGCGCTAAATAATAAAACAGAATTTTAACGAAGCTTCGAGGCAGATACATTTTCCTCAAGGAATTTTAATAATAGAGGTACTCGAATCATTTGAGGACTCATTACAGCCCTACTGAGGAGAAACAGAAGTTCTGCTAAAACAAAGGAAGTTTACCAGGAATAAATAAAGGAATTAAACTTCAGTCGGATGATAGACACCAAAGATGACATGTAGGGGATGCATGGGAGTTGAGCAGCAGTTGTAGCTTTGACGTATTCCTTGTTCATTCAGAAATGGATTTGGACACATAGATGCAATCAAACCAACGATGAGTGATTCATAACAGTGCATAAGAACAGAAATTCATTCTCTCCCTGTTCTGCTCAGAGTTTGAATGGGGGTGGTAGCGCAAGTTTTATTTCAAGTGAGACAAAGGTTTTTTGTTTTTTTTTAATTCTCCCCTAAGCTTTGCCTCGGTGTCTCACAGACAATGCAACGACCACATCTCATGGAAAGATAAAGAGAGACAAGGAACAGAAGAGTCAGCAAATCCTTTGTGCCTCTTTTGGAAAAAAATAAATGCTGAGCACCAACCAATCAGATGTGCTGTCAGATCCATCAGATGCTGTTTAACTCTTCAAATTTCAAACATTCAAACATCAAGGAGACCTGCTCTAAAAGCCATCGCTCTTTTTTTATTTTATTTTATTGGGCTTTAAGCTTCATTTTATGCTCATTTTATGCTGATCAGCCTCTGTTGACCTTTTTTTTAAGGACATTTTTTCAAGACAATACGAGATAATGGTGTGCAAAGTGGTGACACTGGGGGCACCAGCAAGTGTGGCACTTGTGATTTTACTAAAAACAATAATTTTCTAAAAAAAAAAAAAAAAAGTACACTTAAGCTACACTTCCTATTTTAAAAAAAAAATTTTCAGTATGAAATATTTCAGTGTTGCTGGACTCAAATAAATGTAATTCTGTCACATAGAAATGAATTGCTGACCCAAATATTGTGAAAACAATTCTTATTAGCTGATTGGTAAATATGCAACACAATATAATGTTTATATATGCAAAATTCAGTCACTTTATTTTTTTAAACATCTTTTGGGTGTAGGTGATACATTTAAAAGATGTACACCAGCATCCACGCATGTATTTTATTGAAAAGAAAAATCAAAACAAAGAACAGAACTTTGACCAGAGTTCTGTTTCTCTAAGCAGCTTATATGACTTTAAACTATTTGGATTTATCCTTTTTATCATGAGAAAGTGATATTTTGTGACTTGTGAATGAAACCAGCAGAATATATAAAGTGGCTTCTGCCAAATGTTTTTTCTGGCGGTTTTCAGTTTTCGTTAGGTAGAAAATAATCTGTGTGATTATTTCAGATCTGAGATTTAGTAGGAGTGGGTGGCGTGGAGGTGTCTGAGCTCATCGCAGTTCATCTAATTGGAAGCAAGGAGCTGCTATCTACACTGGACTTCACTTGGAGTGGGTGTTGTCAGACTAATTGTACTCAAAAGTGTCCTTTCGCTGTCATCTGCCAACTTGAATCCATTTTAATTTGTCGCCTCCGTCTGAATGGCCCACTGAAATCCACCTTCTTTGTTGAACCACATGACTGGGCTGAGATTGTTTTTTGAGATTTTCCCAAAGTAGGTTCAGTTGTTTTTATCTAAGGTCGCTTCGATGTCATGCTCGGCTCGGAGCGTCCCGCGAAGACGGTGCTGTTAGGATGCCTCAGAGAGGACTGTAAGGAGGTCACCTTCTCCAGTGCAGGGGGAGGATCGACTGAGTCACAGTTGAGGCTGCACACTACGCTCCTCCGTGACTCGTCATGTGATCCGCTGCCCAAGACTGAAGGGAAGGAGGACACAGCCTGGTGCCAGAGCAGCTTCAGTAGCACAAAGAGGATGCAAATCCTGTGGTTAAAATTCTGGAGGAGGGCAGAAAAAGAAACGGTGCGTCTAAGAAAATCTGCACTTCCAGATGTAATTCCCTATCCTTTTTTTTAAATTTTTTTTTAGATATTATATTTATTACATATCTTGATTATGATTCAGAAAAAGGAAAAAGGCATTATAACCGAACAGAACTGATGCAGCACAGATAAATCTCATCAGGAGGCGTTTACATAAATTACAACAAGAGTTCGTTATTTTCTATTTGAAAAACACATTTTTGCCCGATGTCTTGAAGTGTCCCCTTCATGTTTCTGCAGAATGTTTTGTTCTCCTGATTGTCTGTTTTGTAAAGTGCACCAGTACATTCTGCAAACCCACACAACATGATGCTGCCACCGCCTTACTTTTATGTTGCTTTTGAAATAGTGACTTCTTCTTAACTGAGTGACCTTCCAGCCTGTGTCCAGTACTCATTTTAATGACACTGTTGACTGACTGGACATTTCCACGATTTTTATATTTGTACCCAACAATGAACGTGGTTTTTGGTGGTCCACAATCATTTAAAGGCGCAGCAATGTAGGTGTTTGCAAACTTATGATTTTATGTTAAGAAAAAAATCCGTCCTTCAATGTTTTGGCATTTAACAAACTTTGGTTATGGGAAAGGAAATATATGCTTTCATCTTCATCCATCCATCCAAGCTGAAAATTAGCCTTCAGCCCAACAGGATGCATTTCATTTTAAATAAAAATATATTTTCCTTTTTTTTATTGCACTGTTTAAAAAATTTTAGGCCTGGCATAATAGTCTAACTCAAGCAATGTGGGGACCATTAATTAATGATGTCCAGTAATTTGCCAATAATAATAATAAAAAAAAAAACGAATCCCCTCTCCAAAGTGATATAAATGATTATGAGCCCTCTCCAATTTTATTTTGCTTACAGTTGGATCTTAAAATGTTCTGCTGTGTAAAGCCAGCAGTCCCAGCTTTAAATAGTACTATATCAGCAGAGTACGTACTGATCGCCTTGGCAGAGCTGTGTGGGCTGCAAAGCTCATATATTCCAGAGATTCCCACATATCAGCCAACTCTGCATTGTGCTACACGCCCAAGCAGTTGCTGCTCTCTTTGGGTTTTTGCAGTGAACAAACTCCCAAATAGTCAATTCAATTTTATACATAAAATAAGTTGCAGTTATTTTCCTAAAGAGTCAGAATCCACATGAAACACATTTGTGGAGATTTGTGAGAAGTTTCCCAAACCCTCTGAGCAATTGATGTAACACAGCAGCCCGTGTTTCTTCTCCGTCTAATTGGTTCTTATGATGCTGATTTTCACAACATCTAAAATGTGAGGGTTTTTTTTAACCAACGTTGTTATGTCATAGGCCTGCTTTATGTCGCCATTAATCTCTTCAAGAGAAAACTCGGTCTTTTTCCCAGTCTCTTTGAGTAGCTGTCTATAAAAAACTGATTTCAGCCGAAAGCTGATAAAAGAGCAAACTGTCGGTTCGAGTGCTGGTGCAAAATGAGCTTCAGAGGGAGCATATGTCGCGTCGCTGGAGACTTTTCCCTCCCTTTCTGTTTCAGGGAGGGCTTTTTTACAGACTCAATTATTCAACATGGAGGTTCGTCTTACACCGGGACAATGACCTTGAACGTGCAGCCTGAGCAGCATTGAAATAGTGTAAAAGAACCATATTTCTCATATGCAACGGCCTAGTCAAAGTCCACACCTAAATTTAAAAATAAAAAATAAAAATACTTGACATTTTTTTCACAGATGCTTTCAAAAATTAGACAAAAACCTTTACACAGTTTCCCCCAGTAAACTTGCTAGGCCTGGCGGTTGGGTGCATTCATCCAGCGCCCCGTAAAGTTTTTGAGTTACAAATTTTGAAAGTTGACAGGAAATTTGAAAATATCACTGATAATTATGTGTTATTGAAAGATCAATTCCTGAACACCAACTATAAAGTCTTAAAAAATGGAGACATTTTAAAAAGAGTTGAATAAATAAGCAATACATAGCCTGGTGGGGGCACAAGTAAAGCCTGGTGGCCTGCCAGGCTTATAATACACTGGGGGAAACCCTGTTCTGTGTATAAATGTGCAGAATTGCTTGAGGCAAATCTCAAAATACCTGCAGCTGAGATTCCAAAGGGAACGCCACAAATTTTTGCTTCAGATTTCACTGTATGACTCTCTCAGTGTTGGTCTAGCACATAAAATTCCCATAATATGCAATAAATGTTATGGTCATAGTGTGCCCAAACCTACAAAAAAAAAAAAAAGTCTGAGGACTATAAATATGTATTTGCAAGTTGCAGAAGAACATCAAGCATATCTAACAGAAATGACTTGCAACAGTGAAAACCTCCTAGAAAACACAGAAATGACAGTGAATTGTTGGAAATGTCCCCGGTGAAATGCAAAACGAGCCGCGTGGAGCCGCCTGTTGACTAACAAATGAGCTGAGGCAGAGCTGAGGCAGAGCTGTTGTTCAGGCAGGCGCCAGTTTTGTGCAAAATTCTGTTCCCCTGTGAAAATCTGTTCGCCCGTGTCGGGAGCGCGGTTTGCAGCCAGAGAGGCGGATCTGACCATTTTCACGGTGCTTCCGATTGATTTCTTGGTAAGAACGACTCATATAATCATGTTAGGGTTGTAACATTTCGTTTAATCGGCAGCTATTGTTTTAAAAAGCAGCAATAAGAAAATTGTAAAATAAATTTTCTTATTGCTGCCTGTGAGGTCTTCTCACACTGTTTTGTGTTATTTTAAATGGCAAGAGAATTGGTCTTCCTCCAACTTTTGTCAAGCCTGACAGAAATAAAAGTCAGTCACCAAACAGGTTTCCAACACGTAGAGTGTATTTATAATTTTACATTCCTGATATAAGAGGATGGAAGCTGGCTGATAGCAGGGCACAAAAATTAAAGACTTCCTGAAGAAAATTAAGACTTTCTGGTAAATCCCATTCTAATGTAAAATATTACAGATTACTGGATTAAAAAAATTTCTAGTATACTACATGCTATCACACATAAAAAATTTGGAGAATTTGGAAACAGTTGCTCTTTATTTCCCAAAGTTATGGGGGGAGGAAAGGGCAGAATGGATATTTCAGCGTTCCCCCCTCCATAAAATGGGAACAAATTAATTTACCTGCAAGTCTTGAACTGTGGTTATTTCTTTCATCATCAACAATAAATCATTTCAGTTTGAAAACATTTGCTCTTTATTTGACAAAGTTATGAGGGGGAAACTATATATTTTAGCTGCCTGAAATAATCTTTTCCCCATCTATAACATGGGAACAAATTAACTTAACAGCAAGTCTTGAACTGTGTTTATTCCTCAGATAAAATCAGTCAATAAAAAGCTTCACCACACGTAAAACCAATCTATTAGTCATCCTTATAATTAAACATATCAATACAAGGTCATCTTAGTTTCCTCAAGAGCTTCCTCACATTGCAGCATTTAATATTAACACTCTTTAAGCAAACAGTTCAACAACCCTGCAGCCTTTGGTCTCCACCGAACAGCAAGAGGGAAGTAAGTGGATTCTTAAAATGTTTGACCCACTTTCTTTTTTGTTTACTGCAAACTGCTACCTACTCGGCAAGGTTGAAGTGAACAGCACAAATGCAGGTTGTAAAACCTAAAAAGAAAAACGAAAAACAGAGCTAATAACAGCTAAAAGCCTCCAGACTGGAGCACGTCTAAAGACTTGTGGAGCTTGCCGGAATTCATTTCCATTAGCGTCCAGGTAGTTTTGTTGAGTGCTGCAGCGGGAGAGACGTGTGATGTGCTATAATTAGCATTGTTACAGTACGCTCCCAATTTTGAATATGTATAATTGTTCAGGTCAGTGCTGAATAATTGAGTCTGTAAAAACGCCCTTTAACGGTCGTCCTGCCTGCTGCCAGTTGTAAAATGCACCATCTGTTTGCAAAGTCAACCACAACTATGAGTCATTTTGGACAGCGACCAATAAGGCAGTGCAGAATTTATACTTTCCAAGAGACTAACATATCTTTATTTCGAGGTTTGCATACTTGTGAATTCATACGAGGTCAGGACTTTTGAGTTCAGTTTTTACAAATGACAGCTCAACAGCAGCTTGCACATATAAACGTCTCAGTCCAAAATCACAGGCTCATTCTAGTGCGAGAAAACGGACGATAAATAAAACTCAAGGGAAACGTGCAAATCCCCCCAAATCCTTTCTAAAGCAGCTGCTAATACATTTTAAAATGTCATACGTATCCCAGATTATGATGCTCAGAGCCACACGTAGCAGAACTGGGAGGAGAGCTGACACCCCATCTCCCCCCCAAGTATAAACACGACCACGTTTCTACAAATGTAAGCTGATAATGTCCAGACTGAGGTCAGCTTCCTTTTAATCATTAGACCTTGTCACAGAGCTTCCTGACAGCGTGCCGCCACCCTTGTTTGATTGCTTAACCTCTGCGCGTATCAAACATGGAAACGTGGGTCTCTTTCGCCTCCGTAACCCCCGCACCCGAGGGGCTGGCGTGGCGGCACACAGCGAGAGCCACTTGTCTTTAAAGGCCAAATCTGATCTGAGCGCTGTCTGCAGAGCACTTCACTGTGAAGGTCACCGGCAGGGGAAGGGAGGGCGGATGTGTCAGCTAAGTTTGCTGTGCTCTGAATACTTAGTAGCTCCGTGCTGAACACGTCAACTCGCAGGTCTAAAACGATTACCAGTAAACGGCCGAACTGGTTAAGGGCAGCAGGTTGTTTCTGTTCCAGGAGCGACAAAGAGAAACAGCCAAAATGGGCCACGTATTTATTATGGGTCCTTTGAATGCTCAGATATACAGTTGTTTTAAATGATTTTAGACCTTTTTAACATATTGTTTGCTGCACCTCGAAACTCCCCCTGGAAAGATGTAGCTCCAGTCAGCTTTGAGGTTTTCTGTTGAGCTCTTTTTCTGGTTAAAAAATGCAATTTTTCAGAGGTTTTTCTGCTCTGATATAGAGGCTGTGTTGTCTGAGTCATTTCCGTTGGTACTTCTGCCACTTTTTTACAAATCTTTTATGATGAGTAACCATGGTAGCAGCAGGGTTGTTAGACTGGGGAGCAGGTGATTGAGCTTTCTAACTAATGCCCAGATCAAGAAGTTACATGATCAAAAAGTAGCTGAAAAAGAGATGTTTCAAAGACGGGAAGCGAATGAAAGATGAGGAAAGCTCCAGTGGACGGCTAAAGTATTCACCTCTTGAGGTTTTTCACATATTGTCAGGTTAAAATTACAAACTTCCATGTATCCTAGTGGAGCTTTGGAGCTCTTGATAAAAAACATTTTAGGAAGTCAAACAACTTTTTGTCTCAGCACCTGGTCAACTTGCTGCAATTAATGGGATCATGGATTCAGGAAATGCAAAACAATACTTGATCATCAAGTTGTGTCTTTAGGCAGCACCGCTCTCATAACTCTGTCTCAGAATGGCTTGAAATATAAAATAAATGTTTTCAAGTGACTCAGGAAAAACCTTGGAGGTAAATTTGATTGTCGCGTAATCTTAAATGATTTGAGTTTAAAAGCCCTCCAAGGAGGGTGAATGAAAACAGTTGTTCAAAAGAGAGTGGGCGCAAAAATTCCTCCACAGTTTTGTAAAAGAACTATTATCCAGTCAATTCAGTTTTGAATATTTTTTTTATGAAACACTACATGCAGTCCTAAATATGTCTAATGATAAGAAATTACCATTAACCTGCCGTAAAATTAATTTTCTTACAGAGATTACCTGTGAACATTGATTTACTAACATTTTCATAAACTGCCTTTTTCAGCAACTGAAACATCTTCAATTTCCTGCAGCTTAATGGTTCCTCTGACATACTATGATGCCTCTCATTTTATATAATCAGGAGCTATTCTGGAGGATATTTTTTGTCTTTAACTAGGACATATATTTAACTCAGTAAGATTCTGTCTTATAATTTTTCACCGCCTGACATGTTTTCTGTATCCACATTTCTGATCTATTTCCAATGTTGCGAGTCATGCATGATTCTCTTAGAGTGCTTATAATATGAGGTCTTTTAATATGAATATGTGTAATATGATAAATAACACGAGCAGTTAAATGTATTTGTTCCATTTGACATCTAAATAAAGCCGTTTCTAGCTGTGGAGTTTGAGGCGTACAGACATTTGACAAGGGACACATAATATTAAAAAGCCTCATGCCTGTGGCTCTGTCCCATTTTTCTCTCATGCACATTTATTAGCCAAATGCTGGGTTTACAAAGATCTTACCCAGGAAGCAGAAAAGTAAATGTAATTTAAATATATGTAAATAACCTTTAGGAATTAGTTTATTTACTGCACGTGTTGTAAAAACTAATAATGTTTCTTTTTGCGCAGCAGCTCATAAAATAAAAATTACGCTTTTAATAGTAGAAGTGTTGTTTCATGTTCATTGATATACAAATCTAGAAAGGTTCAATTATTTTTTTAACTGCCATCAATTAACACACAGCAGCCTCCGGTGCTATTTTGTACCTCCAGTATAGATATTTTATTTTTTGCAGAAGCCTTATTGTTTCTTTTTTTCTTTTTTTACAAAATTGTCTGTGCCATAATTACTGGCAACCCTGTTGACAGTTTTGACATTGCGTTTTTGCTGCTTTGTTTTCTAAAGCAGTCCTGTGCATACGGAGACATCTTTGGCTGTTTCTCTCCTTTGTCTGGTTAAATCTTAGAATTAGAATTAGAATTAGAATTCAACTTTATTGTCATTGCAATGTCACATGTACAAGCAACGAAATGTAGTTTGCATCTATCCAGAAGTGCTATACATGATATAAATATTTATAAACAGATGTATGAAGATATAAACAGAATATATTGACGTGCTATAAATAAAATGTTTTGTACAATATAAATATAGATGAGAGCTTATGTACATACTATACAAATTACACAGATTATACAGAATATACAGGAATATGAAGAATGGATTGTATATATATTAGTTGTTTTATAATACAGGATAAATAATGGGAAATTAGATTTACAGATTATATAAAGATTGTATGTGTATGTGTGTGAGGGGAACAGTCCAGGGATGGGGGGTACAGTCCTTATAGTTTGTGTCAGGAGGCGTTCAGGAGCGTAACAGCTGTGGGGAAGAAGCTGTTCCGGTGCCTGGTGGTTCTGGTCCGTAAGCTTCTGTAACGCCTCCCCAGAGGGCAGGAGAGAGAACAGTGTGTGTGCAGGGTGAGTCAAGTCCTTGGTGATTTTGCTGGCCCTTTTCAGACACCGCTTCCTGTAGATGTCATTGATGGCAGGAAGCGATGCCCCGGCGATGTGCTGGGCAGTTTTCACCACCCCTTTGCAGCGCCTTCCGGTCGGAGACAGAGCAGTTCCCGTACCAAACTGTGATGCAGTTGGTGAGGATGCTCTCAATGGTGCAGCGGTAAAAGTTGGTGAGGATCTCTGAGGACAGGTGGTTCTTCCTCAAGGTCCTCATGAAGAAGAGGCGCTGGTGCGCCTTCTTGATGAGTTTGGAGCAGTTGGTCGTCCAGGTCAGGTCCTCGGAGATGTGGACTCCCAGGAACTTAAAGCTGTTCACACGCTCCACCGCTATTCCCTTGATGTGGATGGGTGGGTGGAGGTCAGCGTTTCTCCTGAAGTCCACGATGAGCTCCTTGGTCTTCTCGGTGTTCAGCTGCAGGTAGTTCTTGTCGCACCACTCAGCCAGACGGTCCACCTCCTCCTGTAGGCGGCCTCATCGTTGTCTCTGATGAGGCCGATCACCGTGATGTCATCGGCAAACTTGATGATGGCATTAGAGCCATGAACAGGTCTGCAATCGTGGGTGAAGAGAGAGTAGAGGAAGGGACTCATCACACAGCCTTGTGGCACTCCGGTGTTTATGATGATGGTGGATGAGAAGTGATTGTCCAGCCGGACGTGTTGGGGTCGACTGGTCAGGAAGTCGAGCAACCAGTTGCACATGAGTGAACTGATGCCGAGGTCTGTGAGTTTGGCAATGAGTTGTGATGGAATGACAGTGTTAAATGCTGAACTAAAGTCTAAGAACAGCATTCTGGCATAAGTGTTCTTGTTGTCTAGGTGAGAAAGAACAGAGTGCAGTGCTATGGAGACTGCATCCTCTGTGCTCCTATTCTGCCTGTATGCAAATTGGTGGGGGATCCAGTGTGGGGGGGGTAGACAGGATCTGAGGTGTGCTAGGACCAGCCGCTCCAAGCACTTGGTGATGATGGGAGTGAGGGCTACCGGACGATAGTCATTGAGTCTGGTCGGGTTGGAATTCTTGGGAATTGGGACGATGGAGGTAGACTTGAAGCAGGTCGGTACCACGGCGCGGGCCAGGGACAGGTTGAAAATGTCCGTCAGCACTCCTGCCAGCTCCCCAGAGCACGCTCTGAGGACACGACCAGGTATGCCATCAGGACCCGCAGCCTTGTTGGATTTAATCCTGCTCAGAGCCGCTTCTACATCAGAGGAGAGGAGAGTCAGTGGCTGTTGATCTGGGGTGGTGGCTGTCTTAATTGCAGTTGTAGTGTTCCCTCTCTCAAAACGAGCATAGAAGTTGTTAAGCTCGTTGAGGAAGGAGACATCAGCGGAGGCAGTGGAGGTGTTGGAGTTCTTGTAGTCTGTGAGAATCTGAAGGCCTTGCCACATGCGTCGGGGGTTGGAGTTGGAAAAGTGATCCTCCACCTTCCTTTTGTAGTGGTGTTTGGCCTTCTTGATTCCCCTCTTCAGCTCAGCCCTGGCTGCACTGTAGGTCTGTGCATCCCCCGTCCTGAAGGCGATGTTACGGGCCTTCAGCAGGAGACGAACATCTCGGTTCATCCAGGGCTTCTGATCTCATTTTGTAAGCTTAAGGACTGAAATTGCCATGGAAGAATTTGTTTTAATTGGTGAACAATTAATATTAAATTGCAAATGTGTTTTCAGCCACTGACTTTTGGAGAGAAAAAAACATTTTTACTGACAAGCAAAAGTGACCACATTTTATTTAACATCTGGTATTTCAAATAGCCCATGATGTCAAACAGGTAAAACATAGCGTATCAAAAGATTAACTTGCATATCTTAACTATCAGTTGCTTCTATGGATATGTTTATCCATGAGAGTTGATGATCAAGGCACATCTCCATTTGTCAAAATCTGACAAGTATTGATGACCAAAAATGTACAGAAAAATCTACATTTTACTACATAAAAAATGCACTTCAAACAATGCTTGAAGTGCCTTTTTTTTTAGCAGCAAATGAAAGAATCTGCAAACAGATCTTTTTTTTTTCCCAGCATGCTTCCTAAGTTGCTCATTGGCAGATAGATCCTGTCATATGCTTGTTATGGACAGTTGGTGAATTCAAGATGCCACTTTTTTGCCACGACACACAACTTTCTGCGGGCATCCATTCTCAACATCAACTCACACAGCTCAGTGAACCAAAACGTTGATTACTGGACTTCAGCTGGGGGTATTTTTTATTTTATTTTATTTTTTTAGAAAAGGTGACTTCTGACTATAAAACGTTGCTGAAAACGATTGTTGTGTGACATAATGCCAGTTTAATTTCCTTTCAAGATTTATGGTGGAGTTTGCACACATTAGTTCTACTTGAAGGTATTTGGTTCTCGTATTTGCTTTAATCATTGCTACGTTTCTTCCATAATTCCTGAGACTTTGACCAGGCTTGTTGGTCACATTCCACTTTTCCCAATCTGAAGAACAGCTTCAAATTGAGAAACTGTTTCCAATACATGACACAATGGTTTCTGTGTCATGTATATTTAAACTTCAGAAAGAACAAGCAATTTTCTGAAGTGAAGTTTCTTGTACTAATAAATACCAGAACACTAACAAAAAAATAAATATTAAAGTATACTTCTAAAATAATTTCATACATTTTTCAAAGGACTAATAGGGCTGCAGTAAGAATAAGGGTGGCAATGGTTTTTAAAACGGTAAGAATATTACTTTAATTATAATTCAAGCAATTACTTTTCTGAACTTGGGATTTTGCTCCACTCAATAAATTTCCTTGAATTAAAAGTTGGATTTTTTCGGAAATTAGCCTCCTGCACTAAAAGATTAAGGTTTTCACATCCTCAAACAAGTGGCCTCAAAAATACTGAAGTTGCTTAGAAATAATATATTTCCCAGCAACTTTATTCAAGTGCTTCAAGCAAATTTTGAAGCCTAACAATGATTTATATAATTTAATTGAACTTCAAATATTAAGAAGTAAAAGAAAAGAACTTGGTTGTTTTCAGCTGATTTATAGAAAACCTGTCATGAATGCTGACCATAAATCCTGAAACCTTTAATAAATGATCACCGTTTAGACTCTCCCCTCATTGTGATGAGACTTTTTAGCATCACAGCTCAGCCCTGTTACTGTCTGCTCAGCTTCTCCCTTTCTTATAACTCACATACTTTCATCACCCGCTGCGGTGAGCTCTGCAGAGTCAACACGCCGTTAAGTTGCATCAATTGTGTCGTCTGAGCTGCAGCCCGTTTTACTGCATAGGTGTCAGTTCGTTTCTCCAGTCTTATTGTTGCAGTTCAGGTTGATTCTTGGCTTTGGATTTGTTAGTTTGAACTCCTCCACCAGGCATGAAACATCTAAGTGTGAGATGAGAGTTACCAAAAATCAGACCAGAGGACATGCTGTAATCGCCCAGTTAATAGTTTAATTGTCCACTCTACTCCTGCTGTTTAGGGTGTAGCACTCACAGTTTTGACTTAATCTTTTTGTGGCACCAGTCTGTGTAACTCTTCAGTCGATAGTCTCTCTGTTGTTTTAGTTATTTTTAGCATTTGTCTTTACTGTGGCTAATTCAATCTCAGTATGAGCTCTTCTGTGAAGGTTTGCTAGAGAACATAGTGAGCAAACATCATGGAGACCAAGAAAAAGGTTTAAAGGCAGGGTTAGGTTATAAAAGGTTATCCAAATCTTTGGACAACAACAAAAAAAAAATTCAGTCCTTCCTCTGGAATTAGAAAAGGTCTGACACAACCGCGAAACAGCCAAGACCCGGCCGTCCACCTAAATTGACAGCCTTGGCAAAAGAGAGCATCTATCATGTACGTAGCCAACAGGTCTGATGTAACTCTGGATCCGAAAGCTCAGGGATGGAAATCTGTTGCCAAGGCAACTGTTAGTTGTGCACTCTACAAACCTGGCCTTTGAGGAAGAGTGGCAGAAGTAGAGAAAATATTAAAGGCTAGGCAAAATACGTGCAGTTTAAAGTTTGCCCTGTAGGACACGCAGTAGATGCCAGGCGCTCTGATCACTGAAGAACACAAATATAGTTTTTGGCCTAAACAAAAAATGCTGTTTGTGGGAAGGCTTTCATTCAGCTGGTGGGAGTTTAGAGGTTGGTGGAAGAGCGAGTCGGGCTGACCGTGGTGGTTCGAATCCCCGCTATGTCTGTCTCAGTTACTCCCGGCTTGCCTGCTGGTGTAATGTACCACCAGCGTGTGAATGTGTGCGTGAATTGGAGAATGACTGAATGTGTGCAGGTCATTTCCAACAAAGAGATGCAAATATTGAGCAAGTAGTTCTAACATGGCATTGTCCCAAAATATACAGCCAGAGCTATAATGGCGTGGTGTAGATCAGAGGAACCTCATGTCTTTCAACAACCCAGTTTAAGCTCAGACCTAAATGTAATTGAGAAGCTTTGGCAAGACTCAACAATAGATGTTTTCAGATGATCTCTGGCTGTTCTTATTGAACTTAAGGTGTTTCGCAAAGAACAACGGGAAACCAATTCAGGTTACAGGGTTTCCCCCAGTGTATTATAAGCCTGGCGGGCCACCAGTCTTCACTTGGGCCCCCATCAGGCTTAGCATTGTTTATTTGCTTTAGGTTTTCTTAAATGTTAGCATTTTTTAAGACTTTATAGTCAGTAGTCAAGCAATAATCTTCCAATAGTGCATAATTATCAAGTGATATTTTCAGACTTTCTGTCAACTTTAAACATTTTTTAATGCAAAAAGACGACAGGCCACCAGGCTTAGCAAGTTTTCTGGGGGAAGCCCTGGGTTATATGTGCAAATCTGGTGAAGATGTGTCTCCCAAGAACACCGTAACTATGGCAAAAAGTCATTATACAGGTTTTGACTCAGGGATGCTGGATACAAATGCATCTGTTTGGTTTGTTTTATGTGAGAAAAAAAAATCTTGTTCTTCACAGTTTAGCAACTTTGTGTTAGTCTATCACCTAAAATTGCAACAAATATTTAAAAGTTTCATTTAAAAAAAAAAAAAAAACTACCTGCAGGATCACATTTGTTATGGAAATGTTAAACTTTTGCAAACTGAATCTGTGCCATTTCTTTTTCTTCATCAAGCCTGTTTACTTTTTTATGTTTGTGTGTTTCTGTCATCCAAAAAAAACAAAAAAAAAAACAGTTCAGTAATGGAGTGCTCTCCTCTTTATCCCCCCCAAAGGCTTTGCAATCCTCCAGGCCATAATGGAGTCGGCTGTAGCCAATAACTGGCAGGTGACGGCTCGCTCTGTCGGGAACGTGAACGTCTCAACGTACACACAAATCATCAGGGAGATGGACAACCGACAGGAGAAACGTTTTCTCATCGACTGTGAGGTGGATAGGATCGACTTAATACTCCAGGAGGTACTGAGCCAACACACACTGCTGCTTCGGCCTAGTTCTGCTAAAGAAAAGTAGCACACTGGAAGCAAATCTGTCCTTGAACATCAGAAAATAAATCTTTAAGATCATGATGTTTTTTTTTCTTCCTCTCTATCTGAATTTTTCTGCATGTTTTATCTTTTGAGCAAGAGAAAACATGTTTATTCCTCTCGTTCCTCAGACTTCATGGCCTTAAACAAACTCTGTAAAATAGGACAGTTTTCTTGGTATTTGGCTCCACATTTTTCCTCGTTTTTTTTTTTTTTTTATTACCCTAAGCTCCTCGAATGCATCATGATTGCCTCACATCTCAAAATTCTCATTTTGGAAGTGATGTTAAAACAGCCAATCTGGGTTCTTTCAATTAAAACTTGTTATTCCCTGTTCTCGTTATTGATGCACTCATCTTTTTGTGCGTCTGTATGTGTGTAGTAAGAGGTCACCTGGGTTTAATTCACATAGAGGAACTAGATAGCCTGCTCCTCCGTGTTTTGTTGATCATCAGTCCTTTTTTTCCACCACTTAACTGCTTGTTGTTTCACTCGAGAATTTTTAATGTTTATTTAATGTAGCCTATTAAATAAGAACCAAGACTTTTCAGACTTTCTTGGATTAGTTCAATGTGGTGAACTGAGAATTTGAACTTATAATGTTTTACTTTTTTAAGATTCATTCAAAAACCTGTAATTTACACGTTTAAATAATTTGAAAACTTGGAAGAAACTGAAATATTTCCTGTAAAAAACGGCTCGTCATGAAATGTACAGAAACAGTTCTGGTGTCTGGTTACAAATCGGGTCCAAACAGAAACGTCCTGCTGCCGTTTCTCCAGCTGATCCCAGAACAGGTTCAGAACCCGTAGCTTATACCAGAAGCCTGGTATGATTTTTTTATATTTTAGTTGGTAGCAAAAATTGTATGCCAAAATATTTATGAACATTTAGGCTGAAACGTTTGCCCGTTTGATTTCTTAAATTTGGTCAAGTTCAGTCAGATTGAATTTTAATTTTTCAAGCAGCACCACAGATTTTCTGTTGCAATTTATCTCTGTTCTTTGACTGAGCCTTTCTAACACAAAAATATTAGTTGATCTAAAAGAGGAGGCTGCAACATTTACAACCCAAAGAGCTATTTTTACACTCAGATCAGTTAAGAAACCTTGCCTAGAGTCCCAAATGTTACATGAGGATAAGCAAAAAAGATAAATATCTGTTGTAGAAAATGTATTGTCATATTTAAAGAACCACTACTTTTCCTATGGTTTTACAAAATGAGGATTGATACATTTTCTTCAATGGAAATGTTATTAAAAAAAAACAAACAAAAACAAAAAAACAGTTTTCAAGTTAATGACAAAAAAGATCCCCAAAAATTCAGTATAATTATGTCATGAAAAAGATAGAAACAGCTAAAACCTGCTTTTGTTTATATACTGAATCTAATTGTGATTGTGTCTAATTTTGATTATTTTATTAAGCAACTATAAATTCCTAATGATGTTTGAAAACACCAAGAAAAAGTGGCTGTGCTATCAGAATTGTTTTTATACTGTTTTCTCTTCTTTAGGTTCCATAAGAGCACCAATAAATATTAAAATCAGATGATTATACAGGGCAGTGTTTTATGTTTCTGTAGCTTTGACTTCAGTGCAGAGGAAAATGAGCTACAAATACAATTCTCCTGTATTTAGCAGCATCTGCAGTGTTTAGGGCGATGTTTTAGTGTTAGTCATTTTGCTACACAAAGAATTTTCCATGTAGGCCAAAAAGTTGACCTATATGCAGAAATTTGGGTCTCCTCTGGCCAAAGGACTGTGTTGCACCTTGTTTTCTACTTGGTATACTGCAAACTGCGAACAGCACTTCTTGACTTTCTTTCAGCAGTAACTTTCTTCTCGTGGAGTGCATCACTAATAGCTGTCCGTTTAACATATTCACTCATCTGAGCTGTGGGTCTCCACCGCTGCTCCATAATCACCATAAATGTAAACAAGGTTAAAGACTTTTTCCTCTATTTTTTTTCTCCTAATATTTCTATTATAAACCTGCAAAGATGAGTTGCTGCTGACCTCCATCAAATCATTCATAATTCAAAACTTGAGATGACGATGTTTACTCTTTGTATAGCTGCTTATTTACACTTTTAAATTCAACCACTCGCTACTCGCGCCACTATATCATCCATAAAGTCGACTTTACTCAGTGAAATTCAGCTTTTGCTGCCCCTCTTGGGATTCTTCCACCTTTTCTGAAGCTGAAATCTTCAATGAAGTATAACATTGTGAAGACTTTTTATGTTTTCTTTAAAAGAATCCTGTCATTTTTCCACTTCATCCCTGACTACTTGCTGAGCTTGTGTCAGAAAAGAAAAACATCCCCGCAACACGATGCATCTGCTAGCATCTGGAATGCAGAGATAGTAATCAAAATGAGCAGCTTGAATTCTTACATGCACACACACAGTTGGGAATTGTTGCCAAATAATTTCACATTTGCTTCAATAAGGCAGGATTTTTCCTCTTCTGTTCAGGGTATCCCCAGCTGACCGTTATGAGGCTTTTTTTGCTAAAGCTTGACTCTTGTCTGACCACACTGCCAGATCCACAGAGCAGTGCACTGATCGTTGTCCGCCTGTATCATCTGCTCAGCCTTATGGCTTTCTGTCTGACCAAGTCGCTTTGCCTTCATCACTCCTCATCAATGTTTGTTAAGGGATCTGGGCGGCCAGATCCACAAACACTGATGCAGTTCCCAAACCTATTCCCTTGGTGACTCATAGAGCTTTCTGTTGTTTTACTTCTCTAAATCTCTTGCTTAAAATAAAAGTCATGTTTTGTATTTCTGCAGGCCCTTTTCTAAGTCGAATAGCTTGTTTTTTCTTTGATGTTGAGCACAGTCTGTGGAAACATGGGTGTGTTTTCCTCACTGTGCCTGTTGTTGTAGAGAGACTGGTGTGGGATGATTACACTAAACTAAAATTGCTTGAGTTTTGCTGTATTTTGACAAAACAATTAAAACAAAATATATCTGATATGAGTCCATTCTTCAATTTTTTGCTGTTGAAAACAAGAAACATATAATTTATCCATCCATTTTCTAAATGCTTGTCTTTGCAAGGTTGCAGTTTTTAGTAAATGGACCTTGTGTGGCTGCATGGTTTGAACTCCCAATCTGTCGTTGTGCTCTTGGGCAACACGCTTCATCTGCCTCGCTGCTGCAGGTGGTCACAGAGCCTGGTGCCACTTTGCTTCTGTCACTTTGCACCAGGCCAGCTGTGGACACCAAGTAGTCGGCACATGGAGACTGAATGTAGTGCAAAGGCTGAGTTGTAGTCATGCTTTAAGAGTTTCACATGGAGCAAGTCGAACGATTTCATGGCTTTTAATTTTGATGTGTACCTTGGTGCAGTATTCTCTGAAAATCAGCCCTCAGAGAGGATTCCTGTAAATGCCAGAGTACAAATTCAGACCAGGCGCCATGACAACGCACGAGGTGCAAAGTGCAGGGGTGGACCAGTTCAGTGCGTCAACAACTAGCTTTAAGCGTTTTGTAGTCCTACGAACTACATAAACGCCATTTACCATTTATCTTATTTTGAGTAATAATTATAATTTTTGATCATGTGTAATTTTTTTATGATGAAATAAATCCTTATTCTGATAAATATACAGACTTCTACACATCTGCATGTAAGTTGATTATCTTTGACCAGAAAAAAAATGTTAGACTTGGATTCAATTCCAGTGAAATGCAGTCAGTATCACTAATAATAAAAAGTAGTGATTTACAGACAAAATAAAGAGAGCATAGAAGATAAAAGCTCAGAAATATGTCATTTCAAATCATTTTTAAAATCTATGCAGCTGGATTTAAGTGTTAGAGTAATGTGCTTCCTCTTTGCGTCTTAGCACACTTTTATCCTTATATAAAAGCTTCAATGTCTTAACCTTCTGTTCTTTGTTGAAATTTCTGAATATGATGGTTTCTACCCTGCACATAATAATCTTCATTATTGATGGACAGACCGACTTTACTTTGACCTTCATCTGCATCTGTTTCCATTACCTTGGACGCAGGGGGGATATGTTTTATGCAGCGCCGGGAAATGTGTGATTAACCAAGAGAAATATGAGTTTCTCTATCTGCCCTTCACAGTCACACAAAGTGTTTCTTCAAACAGTTTTGGATTACCTTCCCATTAAATGTAAGACATTCAATTAGACATCGCAGTACTCTCTCTGCAGCACATGAAGCGGATTCTGAGAGGACTTCTTGCCTGCGGCGCGTTGAAGTCGAGTCGGATTGGGCATCCGTCCCTCTGCTGGCCACGCCCTCATCTTGTGAGGATGATTCCTTATACAAGAGAGTGTGACATCAACACTTTTTTAAATGTAATATCAGCTCCTGTGTAAGTAGGACACACTGTCCCGTTGCAGCAACAACAATGAGCCTACTATAAATAGCCTACTCTCCTAGCCTAAGGGAAGATCTCTCATGAAGGCAGGAGTGAGCAAACGCGACTTAGATCAGTCAGGCATCAGCTGCTCTGGACTTGATGTGTTTTTCAATCAGTCAGACATTTGCCTTTCATTTCTTTTTGATGAATGCAAAGCAGTCAAGATGCACTATCCAACCATTGATGCACGGTCAGAATATGCAGACAGTATGTAGTTTGTTAAATGCCATCAAATCAATGTTCCAGTTACGATTAATCAAAGGGATCTTTGCAGTTTTCTGGAAGTTTATTCCCAATTCAGGGGTTATAAAAAAATGAATGATACTTCTCCATGCTTGGGTTTGGTTCTGGAGATGCAGAGTTGACTTGAACCAGGTGTTCAAATCAACTCTGCATGACATAATCAGGGTTTCCCCCAGTGCATTATAATCCTGGCAGGCCACCAGGCTTCACTTGTCCCCCACCAGGATAAGCATTGCTTATTTTTTGAAGTCTCTTTTTAAAATGTTTGCATTTTTTTTAAGACTTTATAATTGATGTTCAGGCATTAATCGTCCAATCTTCCAATAACACATAATTATCAAGTGATATATTAATATTTTCTGTCAACTTTTTGAGTTGATTTTAACTCAAAAACATGACGGCCCGCTGAATGAATGACTGCCCCAGTGAACAACCACTGGGCTTAGCAGGTTTTCTGTGGGAAACCTTGCATAATAGATATTTTTGATGTATACAGATTCTAAGTGATTTATAAACTAACAACAGTGTTTCAAAGTCTTGTTCTCTGAGCTACAGGGAGCCACTTTAGAACTGGGGTGATGTGCTCTACTTTCCTAGATTTAGTGAGAACTCAAGCACCAGAGTTCGAGTTCAGCTGCAGCTGTTTGATTCTTTCAGTGTGAAGACACTAAAAGATAAATGCATGTGTGAGTTTGCTGAGACATTAGTCCTTTAATTTTGTTGATAAAAGACCGACTTTCTGCGTGTGTGTCTGAAGTTCCAGGTTACCACACCCAGATTTTTGGACTGATCACTTATTTCTAGATGTGATAGCTGAAGCTGCTCGCCGATTCTGGATTGTTCCTCTTTGGGTCCGAAGACCATAACTCCAGTTTTGTTTCTGTCCAGCCGGAGAAAGTTATGGCACGCCCATGCATTGATTTGTTCTAAGCATTTGTTCAGTGCTCGGATGGGTTCAGAGTCTCCTGGCGACATTGTGATGTAGAGCTGTGTTTCCTCCTGTGCAAGTGGAAAACCGGAGAGCCGGTTGGAATCGATCTTTTTGACTCAGTTTGATGCCTAGATGGAAACATGAGCAGAGCTGAGCACCCAGAAGCGCCCTGGAATTACAGTCCAACTAAAGAACATGAACAGGGCGCTCTGAAATCAATCGTGTTGGATTGTTTTTAAACTCTGAACTGGCAGTGATGCTTTTGGTAAATACTTGCTACTATTTTATTTTCTCTGGACTTTCAGTTGATGAGAGATTTAGTCCATGTAGTTTAGTTTAGTACACTTACTAAAATGTTATGGATCTGTCTCGACAGAGGCAACCGTGAAATTTCCTTTAAGTTGGTCTCATTTTCAAATAACTTCATATAAAACAGTTGGCAAGACATAAACATTAGCGCTAATTTGTTTCTCCCAAGAGTTATTAGCAGAAAACTTGCCAGACTAAAGGATGGCGTATCTCCAAGGTCCTTTGTCTGAATGGATTTTCAGGTACTGCTTTTTCTGCTGGAGATATATATTTAGATTTGTGTATAAGTTAATTTTTTTTTTTTTTGCCAGTTTTGGAGTTGATTTTGAAATCACAATTGAAAAATTAAACAGGTCTGAAAACAGACTAAATTTAGTTTTCAACAGGGCCGGCATCCTGCATGTTTTAGTTCTCTCCTTGGTGGTAGTGACAACCTTTTCAGAATGTCAATTTTCTTCGTCGGCCATCATTTGATCCAGATGCATTAAATCGGGGAGAGAACTGCCTTAAGACATTCTGCTCTCTTTGTGTTTGCTAAATGCCAAACTTAGCAGAAAAGACATAATTTTTAGACCACTTACTTTCGCAGTATAGCCTGTTATAATTTTACACTAACAAAAAAAATCTATAAATTTCTACCTCCAAATATTATTTAAGAAGTTGGGAAATTTATTAGTTTCAGTGCTAGCTTCTGTTTTTATTTATTTATTTAACAGGGGCTGCAGTGCAGCGATCGTCTGCCTGAGCAACAAATTAAATATAAAAATATTCAATATCATGAAAAGTGCATGTGTGCCAGTCTCTACTATACTGCCTGTCAAATATATCCCAGTTACAAGACCACTGAATGTACATAAACACTAATTTTCTTTGGCTTCCCTTCACATCAAGAGGACAGGCTTCAGGCTTCTGAAACAGTTCAACTTTGAGCGTAATGGAGGAGGGTTTAGCACTAGTTTGTTTGTTGTCAGGCATCTAAAGAAGACCCTGGAGAAGTTTGCGTTAAAAGCAAATCCAGGAAAAAGAAACAACATCAAACGCATTTATAGCAGGAGAGTTGGCAGGCAGGTGTACTGCTACAACAAAGACTTTTAGAACATTACAGGTTTGGATTTTCTATTTATTTTTTTTATTTTTTTCAGTTTTGTTGAAACTGCTGCTCAGTAAGAAAACTGTGATGTTTAAAATTATGCAGCTGGTGGGCTACTACAAACAGAATATTCAGCAGCTTCAAAATGCACATAGGGAAAAAAATGTCTTGCTTAACGGCTTGTGTTATACTGAAATAAGTTGATAGATGGTAAGAGTAAAATGTTTTTTCTGCATTTCTGCAAACGTGCTGATGCAGGCAGAGATTTCATTATGCGTTGCTGCCAGGTTTTGATTAAAGATTCAGCTTTGCGGAGGGTTTCCACCGTGGTGTTTGAAGCAACATTTGTCTGATATGTTGCCATGTCCTTCTTCCTCTGTAACCAGGTCTGGTAACAATTAAATTCCTTTTCTCATCTTGCCCAGTTTTTGAGCATCATAACTGTGATTAGATTATCAGTGTAACAGGACAGTCATTGACTTCAGGATGTGCGCTCTTGTTCTCAATAAGTCAAATCAGTGTAACGGAGAAAAGCCACTAGCTGTGAGAAGAGAGGCAAATCCTCTTTGAGACGCTCGGGCAGACATCCAACTCAGTGGCTCCAGCCTGCTTAATTAGAGTCAGTTCCCCCAGGAATATTTAGGTCGATTGTCCTGCAGCTCAGCCATGCCTCAGACAACAGAGTGGGCGGGAAGAGCCCTAAAGATGGACAAATCCAGAAAACCTGAAACAAATGTGGTCTGAACTTCACATCGTAACGTTTTACGCATCTTTATGCGGTGAATTGGTTCTTGTTTTTCCAGCCTGAACATCTCATTCTATAAAGCAACATATTAGGAGACTTGGCCGGTAAAAGGAACAGAAGTAAACCAAAGGTTAAATTTAATGCTCGTTTTCAAGTAGTTATTTTTAGAAGTGCAAAATATCAGTTTTTTGTGAAAGAAAATAGTTTTTAGTTGAATTTCTAACAAGCAAGCTAAAAGTGTAACTTTCTTTTAGTCAGCTAACCGGCAGTATGCGGCAACAGGTTACTCTGTTGTTTTACATGACCAGATAAACTCTGACACTTTATTAAAGCTGCGGGAAACCTTTACAAAAATATGTTGTTTTTTTTTACATATCTGTTAAAACTTTCAGCATGTTCTGACGGTAAAACATGAAACTCCTCTGATTTCGCTCTGTGCCATCTGCAGGAATAATCTGCTTCTTGTCAGAAACAACCAATCCGAGCCAGGAGAGAAGTCTTAAGACTGTCAATCACACTTATGTATGTGCTGCTTAAGATTAATGTTCTGCAGAAGCTGATGATTATGGAGAAACAACTTACCCTTATAGGAAAACTGTTTGTCTGCCATCACTGGTGGTTATGCTAACGAGCCTCAGCTGGCTCTGTTGTAGGAAAGAAGCACATACACAAACTTGATTGACAGCGCTATGACACTCCTCCTGGCTCTCACCAAGGGGATTTGTCCCATTTCCCCTCCTCCTGGGGTCAGATCAGGGGGTCAAATGGGGCCACGGCGGCATGATACAGTAAACATCAGAGAACGGCTCAAAAAGACCAAAGGTTTAAATGTGACACCTAAAATAAATAAGAATAAGTCAGAGATACAAAATCAAACAGCATCTCAACGCTGAGATGGTTTGATCTTAAGCACAAATTCACCATTTCAGAGACCTCAGGATCAGTACCGTTATAAATCTGATTTGACTAGACCGGTGGCCCTCCGAGGATATCTGGGATGATCTGAAGAGAAGACTTTGAGCTAAACTCCTCTGTTCAGGATGCCTGAATCTGTTTTGTGATTCAGGCATCCTGTTTGAATTCTTGCCAACATGGACTGCAGAGATAGCTGTGCAGCATGGGGCTTTTGCTTTCTCTTCCATTTAATGAACATTAAAAATTAAAAGCAAGTGAGTTCAGTTGACTTCAGGACCTCATATTGTTTTAAGTTCTGGAGTCTTCCTTTCTACTCCCTCTTAACAATTCAAATAGCTTTATTTTCACCAAGGCTCTTCTGGTCTTGTCATAGTAAATGAGTAAGTCTGTTAACTGTGTGAGTGATTTTTACACAGACAGAAAAAATGTCTTAAATCCAGGGATTGCTGAAACTGGAGCATTAAAGTCTTAAAACTACATTTTACAGCCAGGAAAATGGGAGATTATTATTAATTTTGATTGTTTGTCATATTTGATTGTTTGTCCTTTGAGTCCAAAGGAAATTTGTTCAGTGATTATAAAGAACTGCCTTTATCTGAACTATGTTTTACTCAACCCACGTACAGTAAATATAGTTTTTTGACACTTACAAATTAATGAGCATAGAAAAAAGTCCAACAGCAGCTACAAACATTGAACCATCGTTTTCCTCCCCCAAGATGAAGATACTAAGAGAACTGAAATAGACTTATTTACTTTTTATGTGCTGATCTTGTATGGATGCGCTGCCAACTGAGCGCAAACTAATTAAGCTGTTTGGGGAATTTTTGTTTTCACTCAAGTCACAGCATTGATTGTTCTGAAATTAGTTACTTAAGTGAAAGAAAAAGTGATGAATGAAGCAGTCAAATGTGCGTGAAGCAATGCATAGTCAGCATTTATTGATTGAAGACATAGTGTCAGCTTTTACTGACAAAACCAAGATGCATAAAATTTATTTGATTTCCATTTTATTAGTGAATCTGAGCTTTTGAAGCTTGCAACAGCTAAAATGAAGCATTAAACTGAAGTGCTTTGTTTGCACAATTCCCTCTCTAGTTCCCTGTTTTTGCTTGGGGCTCTTACAATAAACACCAAATGTTTTCGTCTTAGCGTAAACGATCATCTTAATAATCCTTTATTCTATAAAGAGAACATTCTGTATGTTTCTCTGTGTGGATTATTTGCTCGTTTGGAAGTGTCTCTCTGCTGCATCCCTGAGATTTGTAGCTAGTCTCTAGATACCGCAACTTCATTAAATGTCACTTTGGTCACTGCGACTCGCCTCTCACATGACTGGAAAGCAAATCAAAGCTTCTTCAAGACAATATGGGAAACAGTAAGTCAGAGAATGTGCCGGGAATCTGTGCTTGTGTTGAAAATTTATGATGGGCGACTTCAAAAGTGAAGTCTGAGCGCAGAATGTTGAAACACAATGAAATCAGTTCGTATCTGCGAGAGAGGTAATTGGATTTATTGTTGAAATTGCTCAAAGCTATAAAGCTGTCATGGGTTCAGCCTCGGAGCATCAAGGACGGTCCCCCTCTGGAGACTGCTGTGAGACGAGAATAAATAAAGGGCTTTAGGGTGCAGAGGTCTAAAGAGAAAACCAACTGCATGGGGAACGAAGACACTGAATGCAACGCAGTGCCTTGCGGAAAAATATTTATTCATATTTTGACAGCAGTTCTATTGGGATTTTATGTTGTTTTATGTTGTGCAGATATTTACCTGAAAGAGCACTTGTTTTACAAAATGCTTTGCAGATAAAAATCTTAAAAGTGTGGAGTGAATTTGTTTCTCCGAGTCAGTACATTGCAGATCGAGGGTCAGAGCTAGAGGCGGTGGCCAGTGTTGTCCTGGAAACTGGATGGAAAAGCTCAGGTGTCATTTAAGGTGATTGACAGGTCACTTCACCCAGCATTGAAAGATTTGCGATTAGAGGAAAAGATTTTTTGGGGGGTCGTATCGGGGCCCTTCGGTGACACGTTCCCATTTTATAACAGTCCACAAGTAGAGCTTATCAAACAAGAAGAGCAGCGAGGGGGACGTTGAAAGCATGTTTGTTTTCCCAGCATGTGAATAAAAACACACAGGGAATTGTTGCAAGTTTGACAGACTTGCAAAACGGTTCAAAGCTGCACTTATGAGGCCAAGCTTTGTAATTAGAGATATATTAGGAATGCACTTCCACTTTAGACTCTTCTTCTGCTTACAGTCTGTGAAACAGGCTGCACCATCCACTGTTTAACATTCGAACTACAGGAGGAAAACAAGATGCCACAGATGGAGGAAGAGAGACGTAAAGAATCAGAGTTGCAAGAGTTTTGTTATGAAGGTCATGCCAGAGCCTGATACAACTCATAATGTATAACAGGCTCGTAGAGCATCTGATAACTGTAAGAGATTAATTATAAGCTTTAGATTAATTTGCATAGCATTTTTCTATAGAAAACGCATTGAAGTTTCAACATGACATGTGAATACTTTAGCTCCTGATTTACATCAAACAAAGGTTGGTCTTTCTATTACCTCAAAACATCATATTTAGGCTATTCAAGCAGTTTGAATGTATCAAACTGTGGAGGAGTGCAGAAACTAACTTTCCCGCCCCCATGGCGTATTTTTTAAAGCCTCATTGTCTGTAATACAGAGAAATAGACTTTTTTTCAGGAGCTGAAGTTTAAAGAAATCACTGAGCTTTCTCAGACTCTACTTCCTCCCACAGGTGATTTCACAATGTTTGGGTTCAATTTAGTCTAATGTTCGACTGAGAAGAAGCAGACTGCAGGAAGTCAGGCAGCTGCAGAACGAGAGAGGGAGGCCTGCCAGAGCCATGACCTTATTTTACATGTTGAAGTTAATGGGAAGGAACAAGCACTGTCATTGCGGTTTCTTCCCACCCTGCATGGGCCCATGCAGCACACACAAACACAAACAAACAAATTTGCTATCATGGTCCTACTTGCCCCTGTGTATGTTGCTTGAAATGTTTTTTGCTTCCTTTCCAACATGTATTTTTTAAATTAAGGGTCTTTGTCATTTCTGATTCTTTGCTTTGTAAATGTTCTCCAACTTACTGTGTGTATTCTTCCAAAACTGAAGGTGGTGGCCTTAGGGAAGAACACCAGGGGATACCACTATATCGTAGCCAACCTGGTAAGCGCTAGCACAGACTCAACACACAATTAAGCTCGGTGTGATGCAATTAAGTAAAAAGGAATGTAACCCTCACATTTAACTCCATGACAAAACGTCACACAACTACAGCCACGATAGAAAAGCTAAATCACTTTCTAAAGTTTCTTGCTTTATTATGAGCTAGTCGTGCTTTTTGCTCTCAGGGGATCTCCAACACGAGTTTGGACAAGGTCTTTTCTGGTGGGGCCAACATCACAAGCTTCCAAATCATCAACCCAGACAGCCCCATCGTGCAGCAGTTCCTCCAGCGCTGGGAGCGCTTGGATGAAAGAGAATTTCCAGAAGCCAAAAACACTCCACTGAAGGTCAGCGAGGCATAGCTGCCGATACCGCAGATGCTTTTATTTATGTTCAAAGGCAGCGTTTTCCCTCCTGCTCATTTTCCAAAATTCCGAAGTTTTAAAGTAACTCAAAAAGTATTTCTTCCTTATTGGTTTGCTGGAAAAAGCTTTGATGACCTGTGTCCTGAAATTCAATGGATTGTCTGTTTGAGCAACACAAGGTAATGCATAATTGTGATGGAAAGAAGATCCTTTGTGATTTTAGCTTTCTTTTCTTTTTTTCTTACAAATATTTTAGAAGAATCTGAACAGTGTTCCATGCATTTGTATTTAGCCACTTGTTCTGCAAAAGGGCTGCAAGACCCTTAGGTGTCTGTTCCAACTTTAGACATCTGGTCACCAAAACGTTACCGAACGAAGCCCAGATCAATCAGATAAGTTAGAAAGCAACTGTTGACTTCAATTTTCACTTCTCAAATTTATTGAACAACTCAAGCACATAATCGTGCATAATCGTTATGCACGATTACTGCGATTACGATTGCAGTAATCATTGTTACTGCAATGATTGTTACATTGCAGTAACAATGTAACGTTTAGAGTTGTTGCTCTGATTGTACGTTTAGAGTTGTTGCTCTGGTGAAGACTTCTGTAGGAAGTAGGTCAGACTGGATTTTTATTTAGGGGTGTAAAAGTAAGGAGTCCTTAAACACAACACTTCAGACTTTCACCAGTAACTAATTTTGTAAACCCTGTGTCCTTTTCCTAACCCCTCACAATTATGTATTGATTGATTGACAGACAGAAAAACAGACATATAATACACAACAAAAATGAAAAGAAAACTTGTTTTTTTCCAGTTCTGTGGTTGTCATGAGACAAAGTGTGAAAATGTTCTTGTTATATGAATACTGCTTCATACTTGTAGCCACTTGCTGTGATGGTGCAGCGTTGCGTTGGGTCACTGTGACGTAACGTCTGGCTTTAAGGTTCTCGTTTGGTCTTTGTCTCAGTACACATCAGCACTGACCCATGATGCCATCCTTGTGATCGCGGAAGCCTTCCGGTATCTTCGCCGCCAGCGAGTAGACGTGTCACGCAGAGGAAGTGCTGGTGACTGCCTCGCCAACCCCGCTGTGCCTTGGAGCCAAGGCATCGACATAGAGAGGGCACTCAAAATGGTAGGAACTGAGGAGAAACTGTGGCTTCACTTTTGATACAATGTCTATTTCTTAACTTGTTGTGTTTGTTTATGTCTGGTGCCATTACTTTTATCACAAGGGAAGACTTGCAAATAACAACTCTTGATAGACCTCTGCTGCAAATGGAAACATTATTGTATTTTATTTTTTAATGTGCCATAACAAAACATGCTGAGTCTCAAATAACATTTTCTGCCAGGCTGAGTGTTTGCCGTCTTGATGTGTGCTCAGAACAGGTGTTATAATTGTTTTCTTGGTACAACGGCAGGTTCAAGTACCAGGTATGACAGGGAACATCCAGTTTGACACATTTGGGCGACGGTCTAATTACACAATTGATGTGTACGAGATGAAGCCCAAAGGTCCCAGGAGGGTAAGTGAGCATGTAGCGTCAAAACCAATCATAATTTAATTAATTCTAAATGAGTTTGTTTCTTGAAGGACCAGCATAGGATATAACTATCAGCACTGTGTGCATAGAGTCATGAATAGAGGGTTTGTTTTCTCTTTCCTTACTGGCTTTACAGCTGCTGGCTATTGCTCAGTCTTCTTGTGTCACCTGAAATGAAATTTCCTCAAAGATTTTGATTTGGAAATTATCCTTTCATCTAAAACAATAGCCTGGAGTAGAACAAAAATAGAAATTATTAACAGAGTATGCTACCCAGCCCAAAGAATAGCTTTCACACCATAATATTTTTCTGCAGCCACATTTAGCTTTGATTAGTGAACACATTTGCATATGATATGGCTTAAATAAGATTACAAATGCAGTTTTTACAGCAATTTCTTCTATATAAAACTTGTTTTTAACGTCTTAATTTATAATCTTGCTTGTCTCAAAAATGCTTCGTGTCTGAGACAAATATGAAGCTCACCTATGACCATTTATTTGAGTTAAATGCTAACCTATGAGATGGAAAGTGTAAATATGTTACTTCTTCGAATATTTAATGAATAAAAAAAAGCAAACTCTGCGTCAGTTAGGATTACATAACTAATTTATGGGTAGAGCTTAATAATCAGTATTGTTTGTTTCTGAAATTATGTACAAAAAATCTTACTATTAATTAACTTTTTATTGCAGTAGCTTAACTTCACACTTAATAAAGAGCCTTTCATTTGTGCACAATTTTGAAAAAAATCACTGCTGGGATAATTATCATATAACTGAAGCACCATTGTAATTACCTTTTGCTAATTTATGACTAACTTGCCAACTTTACATGCTTAGTGTCAAAAGTTTTTTTTTAGGTCAAATAGTCTAAAGGTTATGTCTTTAGACTATTGATAGAGTTCGTGTAAAGAATTTGCCACTGTTCCTATTTTGGGGAACTGAAAGTCAAAGCAAATCTTGCTTGTTAAATCAAGTGTACTGTGTCCAAATATAAGAGTATATTTTCTCTCTATCTGAAGCTCAATAGAAAAAAAAAGTAGGCTGCCATTGTTACCCACAAATGTAGGCTTGAGTTAAGAACTTCAGCTCACATTAACATCCAACTGGAGCTATTCCATTTTGCCCACAAGCTTGGACCTTGAGCCTGGGATTGCTATGAGGCGCTAGCAAACAAACGCCTGCTACTAGGAGCTGCACTCATTTGGAAAAGCCATTTAGTTTGTTAACTTGACATCTGTAACAGACGTCAATGCTTGTTAGTTTACATGCTGGACGGCTTCTTTATAGCATTGACAGGGCTGCTGTGGAATAAAGTTAGCTTGCCAACGGTTTGCCTGTAAGCCACAATCAACAGTTAGCATTAAGACCGTCCTACAAACCCATATGTGAATTCAAAGACACCTTTACACACATTAATTACATTTTCGCTATTGGTTTTGAGTGCAGTGGTTGTGTTTGGGATAATAAACATTAGGCAGACCAAAGGCATGAACAGTGCTGTCTAGAAGATGCTAACTCTAGCGCGTAGCTACAGTAGCTCTATGACCCTGAAGGCCCCACAGACGCTGACAGCAAAAGGGAGCGGCCCCATAATGTCTGTGCAGCTCAGCTCACAAGACGGCGTACATCAGCAGCCCCCTCATGTCCCGTCTCAGTGTGAGACGATGTGCAGTGACAACAGAGTGTCTACAGTGTATTATTTCCACCGGAGAAAAAAGAAATCTCTGTGGCTGAAATAAACAATGCATCTACCGGAATCATCTCAGGGTAAGACAGAACAAGGCCATTTTTATGTCCAATGATTATTTCAGTTGCTCTACAAGGTGTGTATATATATTTATCGGGTTTTTTCTCACTGGTATTAATTTTATTCATGTTTGGTTGCTTCAGTGGTGCTGGTTTCTTGTTATGTAAGAGAACATTTGCTGAGCCAGGAATAGATTACTCCTACTCTGCTGAAGTGTGGCCCAGGTGAAGTGAGGAGTGCAGCTACAAGCTTTTTATTAAATCATAAATCAAGGAAAACCAAACTGTCTCCAGCTGTACACTCGGAGCGGAACAACACTTTACATGCTTGGTGGCGCTACCGTCCAAGCAGGCATGAGAATCTCTAATAATACCAGTTTCCACAGAGACACACAGAGTCATTAGTGACTTTAATTGTAACTATTTATTTACCTACAAGTATTTGTATATTAATTTCACCTGGCTTTTTTAAGCTGATACTCATGTTACACAGATTTTTGTCGCTTTTACTGAAATTCACTGTTTTTACCTTGTACAGCACATCGGGATGAAAAACAAATGTCACTTATCATTAGAAAGACTTAAAATCATTAAAATGCTATGTCAAATTTTTTTTATAATTTTTAAAAATAACTTTCTAAAACCTTGGCTCATCCTGACAGTGGGAACCAGCCCATTGCAAAATGTGCTTTCCACTTCCTGTGATAACTGTGAACCCTTTGTGTCACTTTTTCAGATCGGCTACTGGAATGAGTACGAAAAATTTGTATATATTATGGATCAGCAGGTCACCAACGAATCCTCTTCTGTGGAAAACCGAACAATTGTGGTCACTACTATTATGGTACTCACTCTCAAAGCAGGTTCTAAGTGTTTCACCATAAGATTTCTGCCACTCAAGGTCAAGGTGTCCATTGTTGCAATCTGTCCTGGGAGGGTAGAATTATTTTACTTTTCAGTTGCTTTCCATCCACTCACTACATGTTGAAACAGTCGACTCACAAAGAGTGTTTCAACTGTATCCGTGTGGGTGCCAAAGCATTTTGGTTTTTTTATATTACAGTGGGCTGTTGTAGTAGTGACGTCACAATAACGGCTTTGGTAAAGACTAACTATAAAGATAGACATCATCTTATTCACATTCAGTGCGTACGTAAGTAAAAATCTTTCCGCCTCATTAAGTAATTTGTCAGTGATGGTGGTTTACATAGAGTTAAAATGATCAGTAGGAAAGGGAGGGTTAGGTTTTTTTTTTAATAGACCAGGATGAGGACAAGACACAGCGCTAGGGACATTAGCTTCAGGTTAGAAATCATTAGCCATTTTTAAATGTACGATAAGGTGCTCCTTATCGTACATTTAAAACCATGGCTTTCTCGTTCCTTCTGACTTTGTCTATTATGTCTGCATCTTAGGCAAATTCAGAATGTAATAGTCACACATTCCCATTTCAGCCTCTGAAAACTCATTGTCATCTCAGCTAGAGTGGAAGTGCTATTCAGAGTGAAAGAGAGGAGAAGTAGTAGTGTAGTGCCATTGCGTTATTGTCTGTCAGGCATGCTTTTGATTTAAACAAAGACAGCTGTTATTTTAGACACATCACAGTCATCTCATTGACTTCATGTTGCTTTTTCAGCTCTTCATAACATTAAAGAATGACACATATTCGATGAAAGATAACTCTTTCATGCTGCTTTATAAGCACGTGTCGTGCAAAACTGTTCCACATCAGCAGATGTGGAATGTGATAGCCAGTCTCTAGGGTCAAATAACCTCTGAAAAACATGTACATGCCATGTGATACAGTAAATCCCTGTTGATTAATACCTCAAGGTGACATTGATTCATCTTTAATGGCTAACATGTTTTACAATTTGGGGTAAAAAGATGTTTTCTTTGAATCTTACAAGCAGTGGTGATGTGTATCTTTCAAACTATGTAATTTAGACAACAAGCAGACAGACAATTACTTCTCTTAGAATTCTGTAGTAGAGATACTCTGATGTGGCTACCAGTGGTTACTCGAGCAAATGCATTTTCTATAAGTTTAAATGACTTTCCTGTCGCGGATGTCACTGACGGTTACTTTATGAACTGGAAACGTGCTCCATTCAGCTCGTCCTACAATCTACATGCAACCCTTTTGTCCAATAAGCATTTCCACACATTTAGACAGCATGATCAAGGTCAACAACCTAATCCCTCATCCTGCTCGCTCATTCATGTCCTGTCCCTCTGTAACATGCCTGAGAAGTGTTTGAACTTTTTTTTATACGTGTCCCACAATTGTTGTTTTGTTTTTCGCCTTGTCTCGCCTTGCATGCATGCATGCTTATTTACCGATTTAGGCCTTGTTTGACCCATGAACTCTGGCCGCTGTAGATGTGCTGTTGCTTTCACCGTGAACTCAAAACTCTGTCTAATTAACAGGAAGCGCCGTATGTGATGTACAAGAAAAACTATAAGCAGACGGACGGCAATGACAGATATGAAGGCTACTGTGTCGATTTAGCTTCTGAAATTGCAAAGCATGTGGGGATAAAATATAAGCTGTCGATAGTGCCAGATGGAAAATACGGAGCCAGAGACCCGGACACCAAAACGTGGAACGGGATGGTGGGTGAACTGGTTTATGGGGTGAGTGTCTGCCTGCCTTATTTATTGGTGTGTAAAAGAGAAATCCCACAAGTCAGTAAATGCCAAACCAAATGATTACAATGCTGAAAAACATCATGCGATTTTGTCATAGTGCTTCGCTAAGGGATTCATCCCCATTGAATAATTCATTTAATTGGAATTTTATTTGACAGAACATAAAGTGATCTAGAAGTATGTGGTAAAATGTATGATGCATGGTTTACTTTTTATATAATAATAACATGAATCACCCTAATACTCCTAATTAAACTCAAGTGTAGTCAGATGTTTTCAGAAGTCATCTTATGAGTTAATAGTCCATATTTTTGCAGTTTTTTCTCAGTATAAATCCAGCTGTTTTGACACAGGAACAGATAAAGTTGGGAAGTTTAAAGCATTCAGTGATTAAACAAAAACCTAAACTTTGACCATCTGACAGAGCTCTGTTCAATCCATCAACTGAAAATAGAAAGAGCACAAACTTTCCAAAACTTGATTATCCACCTAGACCAGGGATGTGGCTCTCCAGTTTTAAGGGTTGGTATCCTACAACCTTCAGAAGTGCCTTGGCTTCAACACACCTGGATCAAGTCATCAGGTCATTAGCAGGACCAATTTTTATTTGTTAAAAAAAGTATAAGTGAAAAGCCTTTAAAAGCAATGGAAATCATCCAGTACAGATTTATGCAATCTTTATTTAATATCGGTCTATTACAAAAAAAACACTGAAGTGTGTGTTGGAATGTCAATATTTTTGTGTTGCATCAGAATTCCTTTTTATAGGAAAATGCTGAACAGTTCAAGTAGTCCAGTTTTAACCTCAGGAGTGTAACACTGACTTCAAGCTTTTATGACTTGAAAATGTGTTAGAGATTTTTTGGTATTATCATTTTGTTATTACGTTAGTTCATATTCAGTCTAATGTGATTTTTAGTTTAAAGTTTTCCCTTCCTTGTGTGTGTATAAACTGACGACTGTCTTCACAGAGGTAGTAAAACTTTATGGTTCTCAGACCTTAAATTCTTCTTGTGTTTATCTGCTTACTTCCTTAATTGATAGTTTGACCTAGAGCTGAACTGGGCTCAGATGGTAGATCAGATATCACACCTGGAACTGAGTTGTTGGTCTGTTTGTGTTAAATGTTTTACGACATCTGTTGTTTCCTGACTGCTCCATTGTGACTGTTTTTCTTTGACAATAAAGAAGGAGCTCATGTGAAAGCAGATCAGAACTCTCTGTGGACAGCTTGAAGGAAGTTGTTCATGGGGACTTCTCCTTCTGCAGAAGCCTGACCATATTTAATTCATATACGTTGTCTGTGGTTATTTTTGTAGGTTCGAGAAAAATACCTTACAAAATGAAGATTGGAACTGTTCCATACTCTGTCAACATAACAAAGTGCACTTGGCATCGTAATATCAATTATGTTCATGACAAAACGTTATACTTTATCCACTTCCTCCACTATTATGTCCGATGGTCAGCTTCAAGGTGACCGAAGATGTAGCGTTGGTACACTAATAAATTCAATAATGTTAACACATTCCATGAGAAAGTCTGTAGAAGTACATTCATTTTGTCTACAAGTGAGTGACTTCTATGTAAAACCCTTTTGAACTCTGCACTCTGAAATCTACTGCGCGGTTCTTATCGTGCAGCTCAGGAATAACTTACAATTGAACTGGCTCTAAAAAGATGATATGCATCTTTTATGAGACCTCAGCCGCTGAATGACTAATGTTGGAAATCCAACTCAGAAAAGCAGAATGTATAAAAGATGTGCATTCAAACTGTGTCACTGCAGAATTCCCAATCTGGCTCTCTAGCGTCTGCAGTTGTGTCAGTGTCCGTTTTAGTAATGTAGATCGACAGAGATGCCCCTCAGTTGTAATTTAAATGGCTATGAGAAGACCTCTGTATCATTGGTACATTTTGTTGCTGTTTATCGGCTCCACAGCTGATGCATAACCAGTGAAAAGCCGCTTTTGACTGACTTCATTTTCAGCATTTGTCAGTGCGGTCTCTAATACTAATTGCATGTCTGTGAGATTTTGCGGAGGATCTTTCAAGGCAGGTTCTGGATTTATGAACTGCTTGCATCAGCTCCCCCTCCTCTGTTTTCCGACTCTCGCTTTGATTCACGACAGAGATTTGGATTGAGACAAAGACATTAACCAACACAAATGCTGAGTGACTCATTTCCAAATGGCAGATTTGCTCCCACTGGCTTTTTAACATGTCTGTTATTCAATAAGTACTTAATTGCTGCATTTTTGCAGGTCCACGCTTTTTACTCAGTGAATGCATTGTAAAACTGCATTGATTTGGTTTTGTGTTTAATCGATATTTCCTTGAAGTGATTAATATTTAAAGCAGTGCTTGTTTTTTTTAATGGTTTCTCCTGCAAGTCTAACTCCCTCCTGATGTTCCTGCTTCCATGTTTACAGAGAGCTGACATAGCCGTGGCTCCTCTCACCATTACGTTGGTACGGGAGGAGGTGATAGACTTCTCTAAACCCTTCATGAGCTTGGGGATCTCTATTATGATTAAGAAGCCTCAAAAGTCCAAGCCAGGAGTGTTTTCCTTCCTGGACCCTCTGGCCTATGAGATTTGGATGTGCATAGTGTTTGCCTATATCGGCGTGAGCGTGGTGCTCTTCCTGGTGAGCCGTTTCAGCCCCTATGAATGGCACTTGGATGAGAACGATGAGGCCAAAGACCCTCAGAGCCCCCCTGACCCTCCAAACGACTTTGGGATTTTTAATAGCCTGTGGTTCTCCCTGGGCGCCTTCATGCAGCAAGGATGCGATATCTCACCAAGGTTGGTTGTTGTGTTTATTCTCCACCACTTCTCAGATGCCCTTTTCATATCACATCATCTCGTTGCATTTTATAGTCCCGTACATTTATTTCCATCCTGCAGCGGTGCATATGGGTTATTTTGAGCGTTGCTGTTTCTCCTGTCCACTTAACATCATGCTCCACTCTGTTGCCCTTTCCTCCCACATGTCAGAGCAAGAAGTCTTCCTCCTTTGTTCACTCATTTGTTTTGGATCTGCATGCTGGCAGTGAAGACCTCCATCCACAAAATAACTTATATCCACCATACTGAGGGCTGTAAAATGCACTGAGGTCATTGCGATTCATCCAAGACACCAGCTTGAATTCCTCACGATTCTTGGAGGGCTACCGTGTTTTTGCTGCATGTCTCATTTTACGGTCATCATCTTGGCGCATATGAATTATTTTGTGTGAAAAGAAACCCTCATTGTTGTATTAACTAGACATCATGCGCTGCATTTTCATCCAGCCCTCCACATTTCCACCCATCTATCTCTTCATTTGTCATAATCTTGCTTGTGTTGACTTCTTCTAGAACATTCTAGAAGAAGGATTTAACTTTTTTTTTCCTAAATCATTTTAAACCGTAAATAACCAGGTTTATCAGATATTTTCAAATTACCTTGTGAATTATGTTTATATTCTTGGGAAAGATGGCAGAGGTCATATGTTTTGTAAAGAGTGATGTTGATTCTGTAACTTTGTGCAATTGTCAAATAATCAAATTGTTCCATGTTTGTTTTTGTTCTTACAAATATGTGACAAACTCTGACTTCAAGTTCTCTCTATGCAGATTGGCTTTTATATAGCATTTTTCCTTGATGATGAGCCATCTTAAGCAAAAAAGTCCAATAAGTTCAGAAAATTAGCTGCTTTGGAACCAAAAAATCATTGCAGTTTTTAAAAATATTTCACTTTTTTTTTCAAAGCAACTGAGTGAAACAAACTTGGACATTTGAACAAAAATGCTAATCAGAAATGCTCAGATTAGAATTTCCAATTTCTCTGTCAGAGAAGTAATATTAGAAGAAATGAGGATGACTTTCAAGGTATTTCTTTTTCTAACCTCTCTACCATGGGCAAGCATTAAAAATGTATATGAGCAGTAGAGTCATCATTGTGCTGCTTTGTGAATATAGTCACCGTAAAGCAAGGTCTTAATATTTTACTAGTTTTGTTCTTTAGTCGTTCATAAATAACAAACCAAGCCGGCGATTTCATGACTTGTGGATTGGGCCTCAGGTTTCATACGGAGCGTTTTACATACAGCTGGTGTTTCACCAGGTTTAGATCTTAGTTATTTTATTCTGTTTTCAAATGTCACAGCTACTGAAAGAACTTCCCTTGGCTGAAGTCCGGTCACCTGCACTGTCTCGGGGCATTTCACACCTCTGAAAACTACATTAAGATACAGTCACATTGAGTTACTGAGACTTGATATTGCTCTCAACAAAAGAATCACATGTCCAGACAGCGGTATTTAGTTGATTAATGTTATTAATATCTGCATAGGCCATCAGATGTGGCGTTATTGTTCAGTTGTTTATGGATGGGTCAGTACTGATCTGACGGACACAATGGGAAGTGAACCTTTCCTCCTCCTCATGTAGATTTGAGCACTCCGCTCTCATGTCTGCTTCTCTTCCTCCTCCTCATCCCAGGTCTCTGTCGGGCCGTATTGTCGGGGGAGTGTGGTGGTTCTTCACCCTCATCATCATCTCTTCCTACACGGCCAACCTGGCTGCCTTCCTCACCGTGGAGAGGATGGTCTCTCCCATCGAGAGTGCAGAGGATCTGGCCAAGCAGACGGAAATTGCCTACGGCACGCTAGACTCTGGCTCAACTAAGGAGTTCTTTAGGGTGAGTGTCTCAGCTGGCAATCCCCACGCTGCGTATAGATAGGCCCGGTCTCACCCGGTGCGTGCCAGAAGCTCAGAGTCTCTTGAGCTTTTCCTTCGGGTTTTGATTTATTACCTGCCACGTAACAGATTGAAGTATAATCAATAAAAAAAAGCCTAGAACTGTATTTTTCTTTCTACTTCATACAGCACTTTCAAAGTCCAGAAGTCAAAGAAAGTTTTACTACAGTTTCATCTGATTAGTTCAGTTCATCATTGGTTTCATGAAGTAAAATTACACTTTACTAAAGGCGAAAACAGCTGAAATAAAATTACAGGCATTTGTCTTGATCAGTGACTTAATTTGTGATTTTCACAGAGCTGAACTTCTGTCCTGCTGTCGTTACCATACAACTAAATGATGATACAAAGTTTAGGAGAGAAGGCCTGCAAACGGCGTGTCCACAATGAATTTTATTCACAATATTAGCTTCGGTTTCTTCAAATTAACTTCCTTTTTTTTCCCCGTACAATAGGATTATTTCTGCCATGAATCTGGGACAATTATGCTCCCTCATGAGCCTGTCTGTGGAGTCATAAACCAAAGTTTGATTAGCTTTCCCACTAATATGCACACTCATTTCTATTTTACATTTCTCTGGAGTGCTGCTGAAATGCAAATATAGTTATTAAACCCACCTCAGACTTGCAGCAACTTGTAAAGGTAGTCATACAACTTTTTCATATTTTGTCACTTGTCAACTGCGTTTTTTGAGGAGTTACAGCTGCAGGCCTTTCAGGATATGCTTTGCTCATTTAGAATATGCTTTGATTCAAGCAAGCCCTTCCATTGCAGCTCTGACTGAATGTTGAGGTCAAGTCATTTGCAGCCTCTAACAGCTTCTTTTTGGATTGCTTTGTAGTTTTCACCATCCATCTTCTTATCACTAATGTCCTCCAACAAACTTCTAATGACTTCACAGGACAGATTCATTTCAACTGAGATTAAATTGCAGAAAAGTAATTAACTAAGGGCCTTGAATATTTTTTCAAGGAAGAGGACAGATGCAAGTAGAATACTCAAAAATACAAAATCTTACTAAATATTGTTTTTATCTAGTTTCTATTGTAAATACCTTAAGAAAAAAGACAACTTAAAACTAAGTTTTCAGGAAGAAAAGAGCTTATTTTAAAACAATAATTCCATAATGTTGACTTTTAAAGATGAACTTTTTTTCACTGATAGCTTGGGAAATGTGTTTTAAGTGAGAAAATATGCCAGAGGGACTATTACTTTATTGACTTTAAACAAGCTCCTATATCTTGCTGAAAGGGTCTTTGAAAGTTTTATGAACTAAGATGTTTGCACTAGAAATTAGACAAAAATTACTCAGTTTTCATCAGAGTTGATCCTTCTCATAAAAACAAAGTTTGAACAACTCAAAAATAAGACCCTAATCTGCAGGCTTCTTTTCACAAAAGTGCTTTCTCACAGATGACGCCATGTTCCTAGGAAATAGAAATGACATTCACATCCAGAGTCCAGCTTAGAGCCGTTTCTATTTTTAGCCCTTGTCGTTCTAGTGGTGTGATTGCTCGGAGTGAGACTGCGACATTTGATAAATATAAAAGCCAAGCTCTCCTTCAGACACTGGGAGCAATCTGGAGGGCATTTTGCATTGCTTACATCAGTCCACTGGGAGCTATTAAAAAAAAAAAAAATCACATCTTCCAATCTCCTCTCCTGAGATCCAAACAGCAGGAATGCAGCAGGTTTCTGTCTGTTGGGTTTCATTGTCTGTTGCTGGGTAGAGAAGACTTTTTATTTCAATACACAGTCATAATAAAATGAACAAATGCTTTCAAAAACATTCCAAGAGAGAATTAATTTATTATTAATATTATTTTTGTTAAAGGAGCTCCACTGAGAGAGGAAGTGAGTTGGTAGGGATGTGACTACTTGTAACATCACTGTGACTCAAAGCCTTTAATGAAGGCATTCAAGCAAGATGAATTTAAATGCCAAAGTTAGCCAAGTTCTGAAGGAATGACCTGAAGCATTTTTTTTACAACTGTGTAAAAGAAAAAGTAACTTATACATTACTGCATACTATACATTACTGACACGTTTTAGTCTGTAAATCGCTTTTGTTTGTTTTTGTTTCCTCACAGTTGGAAATGAAATATTTTAGAGGCTTCTTAATGACTCATCCCACTAAATCAGCTCAACAGGCAGCAGCTGAAGTCAGGAAATGCTCTAATCAAGGGTCTGTTTGGCAAGATGTGGGTTATTAAAGGTCCTCATGAGCAGATAATTGACAGACATGTTGTGACTTTGTCTGGAACAAGAAGAGTCAGTCAGTTTTTCCGCCAGACTGGGAGAATCGAAGTTTTAAGAAACCGTTTTTGAATTTAGGAGATCAAAAATCTCATGATTGACAGCAGCTATGAAATTTCATGGTAATTATCAAGGAAGATGCTTGAGTTAATGCAGATAAATCATAGGGCTCTGGGTGCATAATAAATGGAAATAACTAACATGGTAATTTCACTGTGACTTTTACTTTTCGCCACGGTCTTTAAAGGGGATTTTAAAAAAAAAAAAACCACAGGGTTTTATAAAGCTTTGAAGTTGTAATTTAGCCTCTGTGGGGTTTAAACTTTTTACATGTCGTGTCTTCTTTAAACTACATGTAATGTGTGACCTTTCATCCTCTTTGACACTGTTAAAAACTCCACAGTGAAATTTTCCAAATGAATAGAAACAGAGACAGGAATCGCATACCGTGACATCAGTTTTTCAAAACAGCGAAGGCAATTATTTTAACGCCTGTTTGGAATCATAAATGGCAGAACCTGATCTTACATAACAATGACAAAGTCAACACGACAGGCTTTACATAAACTATAATTTAGCTACTGTGTTTTCTTTGACCGTGTGCATGCAGTAAATGAGTTCTAATTCATAATTAACATGCATGTAGCTAGCGGTTGCAACCAGATAAATATTTAACTTCAGTAAAAAGCGTGGTGGCAGCCTTGTTTGGGCTGTCGTCTCGGTTTTTGTTTGGGTAGCGTGACAAACATGCACAGCGCCATGAATCACTCTCATCTCTATCATCTGCTGACAGACCAACTTGGAGCTGCAGGAGAAGAAGGCAGTTCATTTCCTCAATGGTTGACTAGATGTAGACGTAAATTTTGCTTTTGCCAGAGGCTGTCAGCAGTTTGTCAGATCCCACATTGAGGTTCAGTCAGGTATTAATTGGAAATATTTGTCAGTCGCTTTGTCTCTGCGAAAAACAGCGGCTGCGAGGAAATTTCTCAGCAGTTGTCCTGAGTCTGACAGCTCGAGGAGTCTCGCGGTTTTCCACACAGATGACCATCCTGCCCCTGACAAGCAGTTCATCTTCATGCGCCGCAGAACGAGAACTGCTGTTTTCACACTGTGGCCAGGCCCTGTCATCAGCCATTATTGTCATGTGAGGTGTGTTTACATGCACACTTCACTGCACTGAAATCGTGCATATGTCAAGAATGATTCACTTACTAGCCCGAGCCCACAATCCATTACATGTCTGATGAATTATTTATTTTTGCCGTGCACAACACCGAGCTGCCATGGTTTGTCAGCTCACCCGGATGTTTTCATTTGCTTTAACCTACGAGACGCGATGTCGAGCTGACTCATGCCGCAACCTGGATGAAAACAGGACATGGTTCCTCTCCATCAAACGCTTCAAATGAGCTAGCAAATATATGAGACCCTCCGATTAGCAAAAATAAAAAATGCTGTCATATGTTGAAATATGAGCGAACTCAAGCTTACGTTAACTCTGTGGCGCATCTCCTCCTCAAGAACAGAAGGTCACGTTAGCCCAGTTTAAAGCAGCCTCTTTATTTTCTCCTCTATTGTAGACAGCTGTGTACTCGGGCTCCCCAGTGACCGGCGATCAGCCTCTCGCTGGCCATTTTTAGCAGCGTACTGAGTGTCATCGGGGTTGTGCTGTGCACGTCTGTAGCAGCTCCAGCTGGCAGCTGACTAGGCCACAGAGGTGAAGCTGTCAGCCTCAGAGTGGAGGGGTCAAACGTGTTAAAAGACGACTGCCCTTAGAAAACAATGCTGGAAACTGCAGAAACGTTGGGGGTTCAAACTTGACTTAACATTTGGCATGGATTCAATGACATGTTCTTGTATCAAAATAGGTCTGAACTGAGTAATTATCAGGAGTTTAAAGAGGCGGTATTATGCAAAATCAACTTTCAGAAGCTTGATAATGTTTTATAATTTTGATCATGTTTCAAACAGTTATGTGTTTTATTCCCTCATAAAACACAAACCTGGAGCTTTGACTCATTCAAGCATGTTTTAAGAAATCCTTAAATTTCCCGCCTATTTTCCCAAGGCTCCTTCAGACTAGTGGCAGCAGCTGAACTGAAACTGCTGAGCTCATCCTCTTAACTACAACGCTCCTGAAAGCATTTATTAATGGCTGGGAGAAGCAATGTAGAAATGACATGTTGAAGGGGGAGTGTCAGAAAGTATAGTAGGTTCTCAAAGAGATAAGAGGTCCAATTTCAAGGAATCAGAAGCCGAATTTCTTTTAAACTGAGCCTTTAAGTGACAATATTTTTGTAACAACTGAAGGTAACATTTTGTGGGATAAAATGGCGCCGTATACTTGGAAAATACCTAGATATTACTAAGATTATCACATTTCCAACCAGTTCTTTAAACTTTTGCACGGCACTTTCTGTCATCATTTTCTTTTGAAACCTAAAATTTACACCTTACTTTATAATTGGTAAACAATACAAAATTGTTCCAACCAGCAAAATAGTATCTGACCCAGGCTGATCTTGCACCATAGATGCTCTCGTCTTTTACCAGTTAGGAGGAAATTCAGATCTGAGTGGTTGAAATTCACAATGACGTTGCACAAATAAGCTACCTGAATGTCGGCATGCATGGTGGAGTCACAATCAATAGGAAAAAACACTTGAAAACATCAATCTGTGGAAAGTTAATCTATGTAATTAATGTTGCTAAGTGAAACGAGTTCCTGAAGTAAATGTAGTAAGTCTGACTGTTCATCACTTGGTAAAGAATGTCAGATTTGTCAGGGTCAGATACAAGATGGCCAGAAAAACAATCATGAAAACCAGTTCACTAATGGAAATATGGCAGCATCTTTATCCAATCCCATGCTTTTTATATTGACTGTGATGTAACCCACTGAAGCGTATTGCAGCACATACCTTCAACAATATTTTATATATATATATAAATTGTTTATTGCCGTCATGCACTATAAAAATGTTCATACGGATGTTTGTTGGATATCTACTAGCCTACATGTTCACGCTGCATTTTAAGCTGCACTTTAGAACAAGATAAATGCACTGTGTTAAAATATAAAAACTTCTCACGCACGGTGCAGGCACATGAAAAACTCTCCTCAGACAAGGACGCCATGAATAATTGGCTTTAAAAAAATATGAAAATGGAATGATTGTGTCACCAGCTGTCACCTGCTGGCGGAGCATAAACTGAGACGGGGGAGGGCTCATCTGCCCATTAATATTGATACTAAACAGGGTCTGGAGTTTACTTCTGCTGAGCTGCCAGATTGTCCGACTTCAGGCTGCTGGCAAAAAGCCCACTATATCTCTGCCGTGTGCTTTGCATTCAAACGGTGAATCCTCTCTGATGTAAAAGAGAGAGAGCGATAACTGTCAGGCTGATGTATGCAGAAATGTTCAAGCGCATTGCTCGTCTGGCTTTGACCCGATCCGTGATATCATGGCATGGTGTTAATGATTTGGAAAACCTGCTGTGATACCGGTGACCTCAGTGGGGTCACGAGGAGCAGCTTTGGTTTTAGAGCTGCTTGTAATTACCAGTATGGAGTTTCAGACTTATGCTGTGAGAGGTAAATAGAAAACTGATGGTGCGTGAGCCAGTGTGCTAAGTGGGGAGCTAACATATACAGTCAGAACCTCAGAAAGGTGACATTAAGGGCTGTGCATGGATCAAACCCACCAAATCAAATTAGCTTTTTACAATTTCTTTGTATAACCCCAATTTCTGCCTTTTGAAATGAAAAAACACTTTTCAGAACCAAAAAAAGAAAAACAAACCCTGATTAATTTCATGTTAATACATTGGTAAACATTATTTACATGTATTTTGTGAAAGTCTTTACTGGATTTCTCACGGTTCGACCTTCCACAGCCCAAAAACCATGCATGTTTAAGTGCTGATACTAACATTCCTCAGATAGACATGATTGCGATTAGTTCAAGGTTTACTTCACGAGACTCTAAGCTATGTGAAACAGCTATGGACACTAGTGAAAAGCTCAAATAAAATATAAATTACCCATATGCTTCCTCAGCTAAAGATAGAGTTTTACCACACTGTTGTAACTCTATAAACTTCCACAGCAAATTTCCAGAAGTCAAGTTGTACCATGTTCTCATAAAAATGTGTTATAGTGTTGGGAACCGTAAACCAGACTCTATCAGTGGTAACAGATTTTTACCAGTATTTATCAGATATTAAAGCTGGTTATTGAGGTTCTACAAGCAGTTTTACAAGGATCATGACTCGATGCAATAATCAAATCACTACCTTCTTTGTGCGACGGCGACCGATCGCCAATCCAACAGAGAGACACGGGACAAACAACCTCACGTTCACCGCAAAGGACATTTTAGACTGATCAATTAATCCAAAAAGCTTGTTTTCGGACAGAGGACAGAAAGCCCAGTGTATCTGCAGAGAACTTGAACCCAGTCCCCTCTTGCTGCTAAGCAACGGTCCTAGCAACCGTTAGCAGCACGTACGGTTAGCACGGCAAAAAATGACTTCATCCATTGTTTAAACAGACTTAATATTTTAAAATGCTCTACTTAGGTTAAGTTATCCTTTCTATAAATAGTTTTTTTATATATATTTTTGTGATAACTTTGAATGACATCTCCAGATTTGTGTGACAGTTTCCATGTCTTTCGTCAACTAAACCTCCCCTCTCTTCTCTCCTTCTTCCTCTGAATGCAGCGCTCCAAAATAGCCGTTTATGAGAAAATGTGGTCGTACATGAAATCGGCCGAGCCCACCGTGTTTGTCAAGACGACACCGGACGGGGTCTCCCGGGTCCGGAAGTCGAAGGGCAAGTTTGCCTTTCTGCTCGAATCCACAATGAACGAGTACATAGAGCAGCGGAAGCCCTGCGACACCATGAAAGTGGGCGGCAACCTCGACTCTAAGGGCTACGGTGTGGCCACACCTAAAAGCTCAGCATTAAGGTGGGTGGGATAATATAACAATATCCTCTTTTGTTGTTATAGTATTCCACCTACCCTGATGTTTCCTTTTGTCATACTCTTCTTCCTCACTCCTTAATTCTTCTATTTTGTTTCCAAGTGCATCTCTAGGTGAACAGTATTATGGGTTATCTGAATTGAATCAACACATTTATTGTCTTGTCCTATGTTTCTAGTTTGACTGTGTCGTTCTTATTGTTTTGTTCCGAAACGTTATGGTATATGACTCACTTTCTGTGTCTCCACTTGGTGCAACACCACCTCCTCTTGATCGTTTTTTTTTCTTTCTTTTCAGTTTCTCCTACAAGCTCTCCTCTTCCTTGTTGTCTGTGGTGCTCCTTCTTTTCTTTCTTTTTTTGTTTTTTGTTTTGGTTTGCATTACCCCTACTTTAACTCTGATTTATTCCTGAATCATTTTTGCTACTTTTACATGCTGGTCTGTCAGTTGTGATGAATGTTAAGCTGCATGCTGGATGTTTTTTTTAATACTTACGTCAACAATGACAGAATGTCCCCATCCCGCACACTTCAGTTACAAGCAATGTAACCCTCCATGCCACCTCTCTAATATTTAACATTTCGTTTTGCTGTAAAAGTGCTTTTTATCCCTCCACTCCTGTGGAACTCTTTTACCAATTTGTCCCTCCCGTGCTACCCTTCTGAACCATTGATATTGATCACTATTTCCTACTAATTATTTCATATTAGATTTCTCACGGACCTGTTCATTTTCTTACAAGCTATGTTTTATCGTTTCAAGAAATGCTGTTAACCTGGCAGTGTTAAAACTGAATGAGCAAGGCCTCTTGGACAAATTGAAAAACAAATGGTGGTACGACAAGGGAGAGTGCGGCAGCGGGGGAGGTGACTCTAAGGTCAGCCTCGATGTCACCAAAATCGGGTATCCTAGAACAGAGTAATCGGCAAGGCTGTCGTCACTGACTGCAGAACCAGGGGCCAAGCGCCCGCTGACGTGTAACTGATTTAAAAAAACAAAACAAAAACAGCCTAAAAAGGTTGTTTTAGTCATCCTTTAATCTACAGCTGTGATCACGTGGGAACCCTTTACTTGGCTAATGGAGGAGGAAAGAAAAGTATGTAAAAAAAAACCAGTTCTGTGATGTAAAAGTACTATAAGCAGTGTTTGTGACTGAGTAGCAGCTTGACCTGTGGTTATGAAAGGCGGAAACAATGTTTTCCTCCGCTTTTTATACCCACTGGCCAATCGGGAAGTCTCTATATGTCTCTATGTGATGAACGCCGGTAGGAATCAGCTCTCCGATCTGCCGCCTCAGAGTTTAGGGCAGGCACGGGAAACAGCGTTGTCTTGAGGGGACTAAGCATCTCAGGCAAACGTGAGAATTCTAATGACAGAGTGACAACTAACAGGACAAACTTTATTTTTGTCTTTATTTTTTAATTTTTTATTTCCTCTAACATCTTCCCACCTTTTGCTTGGTCTGGATCTAAGACCAGTAAAAGTCTTTCCATGGCCACCCTCACCTGGTAAAAACCCGCTGTTGTAAAGAGAACTGCCAGAGGGGTGTGAAGGGATTTGATTTGATTATCCTCTTGTCAGTAAGATGTTGTCTCCAATTATGGTAAGCAACAGAAAACTGTGAGACTAAACAACCTTTGCTAACTTATCCCATCCGGCAAAAAGCCCAAAATGACACATGACTAGTTTAAGTTGAGTTTTTTTTGTGACACTGGTACATCTTAATGAATTATTGATAACTTACTAAATTCAGTAAAAGTGAAACCTTGTTAAATTTACTCTGCACAGAATTATTGTAGATATTTCAAATATTAATTCTTGTTAATTTTGATGATTATGTCCTCGCAGTTCAATATACAAACTGAATATTGCATAGAACTGTCGGAAAATGGAAACAAACAGTGTCCAAGCGTGGTTATCAACGTTGTGTGGAGGAAAAACGTGTGGCAGCAAAAGTTGCACAAACCTTTAGCAGGTTGTGAAACAAAATCCATTCATGAGTTTGGGAGATATTTTCAGTTTGTGTCAGATCTTCACTCTTCTGAGGTTTTTTTTTCTTGATGTAATTTCTCCATCTTGCCACTTTCTCTCTCTGCCTTTTCATTGTCTGAATTACTTTGAATAAATGCCAATAGCCACAAAAACTGCAATAACATGCCACCTTTGAACCAGAGACAATGTTCGCAGCCTCTTAAACAAACTAAGGAGAAAAAAAGGACTTGATTCTCTTTAAGAAATTCTCTTTTCAGATGAAAATAAATGTTGCATTTGATTTGAAAATCAAGGTCTTAAGAGAGAGGAACAGAATCCATGTTGCTTGAAGTCCAGTGTGACGGTTCCACAGTCAGTGACGATGTGGAGAAACCACGCCATCTGCTGGTGGTCGTCCACTGGGCTTTATCAAGGCCAAATTCAGCACAGGAAATTTCAGAGCAGCTTCCCACACAGCCAAACAAACTGAAACCTTCTTTGATGGCCAGAATATCACTGAGCATGACTGACCTACCGTGTCTCCTGACCTGAACCCCACAGAGAAACTAGGAGGTATTGCTGAGAGGAAGATGGGAGACACCAAACCCAACAATGCAGATGAGCCGATGACCAATATTAACTCTTCAGCAGAGCCACAGCAATTCATGCTAAAGGAGCCCAGATCAAGAATTTGGTGCTTATGCTGCAGGACGGAGGTGTCCAGACTTTTTATCTGACAAATTTAACCTACTGGTGGGCCAAAAATAGATTAAATTAAAAAATAGTCTGCTTTTTCTTCATTTTACTTGCTAAAATTTAATTTTTTTTTAGATTAAATATTTATAGCCCCCAAGCCACACCTTGGACACCTCTTGTGTAGGACATACGTTTTAGTAGGCTGACATTGTCATAGCAATATATTTTTAGTAAATATAAATATTTAGCAAAAAATATTTACTAATGTATTGTCTATTATGTAAGACGATCCATAATATTTGCTTTTATGTATTGTCTTACGTAAGAGCTTTTTTTTTTTACATTTTTACATAACTTTTTCATGATACTCTAATTCATTGAGATGTACCAATAAATGTCAAACTGAGTAAATAACTCCTTTAACTTAAATTTCCTTTTGACATTTAATGTAAAAGATGAACTTCTATTTTTGTGACTTTTCGTTTGTCATGCTGCGAGCATTTCTTAGATTTAGTAGCATGATGCCGTACAGGAGCTCGGCCCTGCGGAGCTCCTCAGATCTTTTCCTACATCAGAGTCATTTTGACGACATTGAACCCCTGCCCTCCTGTTTTAGACATCATACTGTGGTACCTCTGAGTTCATGTCTGCTCTCCAGCTTGCATCACGACAGCAGTACCATCAAAGAGGAGAGCAAGGCGACTTTGCTGTCATTTTCTGTTGATGTCCATTTCTGAGTGAGCAGGGCATGGAAGCTACCAGAGAATAACACGAAGACGCCTTCCTCCTCTTGCTTGGCTCGGCGCTTTTTTTTTTAGGCATGGTTGGAAGGAGACGAGACGATCAGTCAAACTGTACCACATGTGACTGCCACGTTTCCGTTTCCTTATTTCGCTTTCAGAAAAGCATGTGTGTCATTTAGGAAGGAAAGGAAAATATATTGTATGTAACGACCACTGATGCCAAAGAAAACCCCAAAACCACATAAGAACAAGCGGAATCCCGACAGAACGCTTAAAATCCTGTTTCTGTCCCTGTTTCCTTCAGTGATTTTGAAACATGTACCGGACTCTCCTGTGTGCTCATTCGTCCTCCTGGTTTGTGACTTTGAGTCGTCGTTTTGTCTGCATGAGCTGTTTTGTGTTTGCGTGGACGGTCTTGCGTGTTTTCGGACTCCATACTCCACCTTCCCGCGTTCCTGTTTTGCAGACAGACTGGAAGGTAAAGTTATGAATCAAACTCCTGTGCAAAACACACGGCAACAAATGTGCTCTTCTTACATGATGCAATCCAGCCATCCTCAAAATAAAAAACAAAGGAAATATAGTCTTCACATAAAAACGCTAACATAAAAATATGTCGCTTTTTTCCCATCACAATATTTTGCACAGGTGTTTGTCATATTTTCTCTTAACATAATCAGAATGTTTTTTTTGTTATTAGTTGAACCTGGAATCTGTTTGCAGACACATCAGTAAAGTAAAACTTTAATCTTTGCAATTAATAGAAAGATTTTTTTTTTATAACTTTTTTCCAAAATAAACAATATGATAGAGTTTTTATTGCATTCAAAATGGTGAGGGGAGTGCAAAATGACACTTTTTAAGACTTTTCTACCCAAGATTAGGTTAATTAATTCTAATTTTAATCGTAATTAGAATTAAAATACATATTTTGTGTAAGGTACACAGTGCCATACCGCATTGCAAACTGATATTTTATCAGTCAAAGCTTCATTGTGTGAATCCAGTAACCTTAGTATGGAAATGTTGTAAAAAGTAAATATAAAAACGTTGCAGTCTATACCAATAACTGACAAGCTGCTGAGATGTTTTTTTGTTTGTTTGTTTGTTTTTGCTCCCCTTAAATACACTTATACAAGTTTCCCTATTTTGGGTCCTTTTTCTAACGTGGTTCAGTCTAAAATGAACTGATCCAACTGATGTGGGTTTTAAAAAGGCATTTTAAGTCACAGAGAACCTGAAGATTCTTCTCATTTCTTCCATTTCATATTGTCGGACTGTAAATTGGGTCATTTTGTACCAAACGTTTTCAGAAGCTGTGCCGATCTTGAATCAGTTCTTACAATTTATTTTATTTTTTTTTCGGGTGTGCTTAATACTAACTTTGAAACCTGATGACTTATAGCAGTGTTTTATAATCTACTCACAGGAAATGTAGTTATGTGAGTCCGTCAGATGACGCCGCCCAGCAGGAAGTCGCTCAGATGTGGTTTGGTTTGACCAGAGTTTCCAGTCTGTCATTTTCAATTAACGTCAACCAGCTAATAATCACTGGAAGCCTGGATGGTGTAATATCACATTTTTAGAACGTAATGTTCAATTAAATTATACTTGTAGCATTATTTATGTCCATATTTAATCTAAATTCAAAATATTGAAAGAAATAAACTGATATCCAGTGATTGTGGTTTTTGTATGGAGAGAGCTGGATGCAAATTGATGAATAGGGAAACTGGAAATAATAGAGCTGTAAACGGGCGGCTGTAGATTTTTTGTTTTAGTTTCTGGTACAATCAGTATCACGACCAAAACAGCGACTATGACAGGATTCATGTTTTGTTTATAATGTTGCTTTATAAGAAGTTAGCGGATGGCTGGGTGAAGGCATTAAACAGCCCATCCTGACCTGATAATCTCATTTAAAATGTTTTATTATGAATTTAATTTGTTGCTAATATCATTTCTATTCGTAGTTCATAAATTAATATCTATGCTTGCATAATATAACTCCTAGTAACTTTTTTCTTTCCCATCTGAAAACATTCTGGGAACAAGAGTGTGAAAACACAATCATTTTTTCATTCACAGTTTCCTCCATTCATATTTATTTAGAAGTGAAAATGTATATTGAAACGACATATTTGGCCGACTTCTTTAAAAGCTTTGCAGGAATTCCTGTTTAAGTCCATTTTAATGAATGTAATCCAAAAACGCCTTCAACCACAAACTGCCGTACTTACAGTCTTCCATACAAATTTGTTGATTCAGATAAACATAAAAACTCCTCTTATGAGTCTGAAGAACACATAAAACGCTATGAGATTCATGTTTCACTCTGTGCTTTAAATTCTGTCTGCTGCTGTGAAAATATGCCCCACTAAAATTGCCATAGATTAACTTTTCTTTCTTCTGACTGGAAACCAGGACGCAACGCCTCCCTCCCTTTCCCCTTCGATTTCCATTACAAAACAGGCTCTTGTCTGCTCGACTCCAGAAACACAGTGGTGAATACAATATATTTGATTTGAGATTATAGACACTGGAACCTTTTCTGAGAGGAAATGGGCCTGGAAATGGAGCAGTTGGAACTTGAGCATAATGTCTCGCAGAACGAGTCGACGTCGTCGTTTCCGTCCGTTGTGGAGCGGCAGACGATTCGATCAGAGGAGCGAGCCAAAAACCCGCCTTTCAAACGGGTCAATCTGCGAGACGTTACTCTCAGTCAGAGTTGATGTAATTATCGGACTGCTGTTATTGTCTGTTAGTCAGGAAAGGGTTCCTGTTAGATCCACTTTGCCAAACGGCAACAAAAGGCTACCAAACAGCCAAAAGAAGTGCTCTCAGCAATCATTGCCTCTGTTTCTCCTTCATTCTGTGAAAGCTACGCAGCAGCTGCTTTATTCTGCACAGTTTAATCTCTTCTGTTCTTGTGATCAGTGTGTGCCGATTACTCAAAGCGATACAGGTGGGGTCTGGCATTGCTAGGTTTAGCCATGGATGGTGAAAGTCTTTTACTGCTATACAATGTAGTGCTGCTTGCTATCTGTGACATGTTGGCCAGGACCCTACTCTATCGCTTTGTACAGTATAAAGTAGTTTAAACAAGTTGAATAACATAAAATAACATATTACAATGTTATTTATGTTATTTCCCACGTGAAGAACTCCTGTAAACCTTGCAGTATTGAAACTCAGTGAACAAGGCATCTTAGACAAGCTGAAAAACAAATGGTGGTACGATAAGGGTGAATGTGGAACCAAGGACTCTGGAAGTAAGGTCAGTCGCTGCAGGTCTTTTTATACTGATGGCAAAAATGCATTTTACCTTCACTGTTCATATGCAGACATGTAGCGCATACATCCTGAGACATGTTGGCATGAAACACAGTCACAACGACTAGATTACCTTCACACACCTACAGTCTAGGTTACTTACACACCAGGGCACTGATGCTTTTGCTTTAACTCCACGCCATTACCTCTCTGTGCAGACACATAAAACTGCAGCATGATTTACACACAGTTTGTATCCATCCCATTAAACTCTTTAAAAAGTTTAACGACAAGAACTGAAACCATTGTACTGCTATTTCTCATCCAAACTTCTATTGAAATTTAGATTTGCTGTTGGTCTTATTCATTTGTATGTGGAGTTGTTGTGAAACCCTTTGACAAAAAAAAAAAAAAAAGGAAGAAAAAGAAACAAACAAAAAAAAACTTGGGCTGCTGTGCAGAATGTTCCAAAACCGAATAAAAACCAGAAATTCATTATAATTACAAGTAATTAACATAGCAACATGTTTTATAAAAAGAGGGACAAGTAATGTTCAGTGGTAGTTTCACTAGGGAGGATGCAGGTGGTTGCCCAGGGTGGCATCAGAGATGGGGCACAGATTTGTCTGATAACACCCTGTTTGTCAAATGAAGGACAATTTGTTTTTAGCGTCCCGTCTCTTCTTTTTTGATATGTTGCTAAAAATGTCTTAAGCTATTTTCAACAATCACTGTGTTATTGAAAAAGAAAAAAAGATAAGTTAAATTATTTCCCTTTTCTGCATTTTTTGCAGCTGCCCAACTTTTTTTTGAACCCAGAAAAGGTCATTGTTGCCCTGACAAAACCAAAGTGACCCTTAAATAGCAAGCGAGCGACTCGGAGGTATTTAATGGTCATAACGTGACGTATGGTGGATTGTCAGAGTAACAAACGTTTTTCTTACACATTTTCAATTATTATAAAATGACTAGTTTGCATACGAGTGATCTGACTTTTACCATATAAAAGCAGATTGAACTGGTTTTGGAGCCGTCCCATTGGGTTTTAATGCAAATGGTAACACTTGCAGAAATGAATTTCAATCTTACTGTTTGGCTTTTAATAGCAGCAAAATGGTTCAGTTCCCCTTTTTTACAGCTTGCTACTCTGACTGTAGAGATGCAGTGATGTCGAGGTTGAGTTCAGCAGCTATGCTAGTAAATTGAAGCTAATCTGTAGACCTGTACGACCACGACCGCCTTCCTCTATGTGTGGCCTCGTAAAGAGACCATAAAGCAGGATAGTCGACAAGTCTGTCTACATTCACCTTGATTCAGATTGATGAAGAGGAGGAGGTCTGTACATGTACTGTTTTTAGTCAGATTAGGCAGATGTACTTCAGGATGTCTATGCACACATTTAGCGACCTCCTCAGAGTAATTGCTAGAGGTAGAGTAGCAGTGTTCATGTAGGATTTGTGCCTCTCAGTGTCCGTTTAAAACCCCTTAATGGTGGCCTGTACCTCCCCCAGGACAAGACAAGTGCGTTGAGCCTGAGCAACGTGGCAGGCGTCTTCTATATTCTGGTCGGGGGGCTCGGCTTGGCTATGACCGTTGCTTTGATAGAGTTCTGCTATAAGTCACGGCAGGAAACCAAAAAACTCAAGCTGGCGAAGAACGCCCAAAACTTTAAGCCAGCCCCTCCAGCAAACGCCCAGAATTTTGCCACATACCGTGAAGGCTACAACGTCTACGGGACGGAGAGCGTGAAAATCTAACGGGTAGGTCTCCCGTCTCCTTCCTCACGTTCGGGGGGTGTGGGGGTCTGAAACCGGCAACTCTGGAGACGTTTTGAGAGGATGCAACGGATTTGTTTTTCCTTCCAAAGAGAGTCCTGAATCGAGGTTCGTTTATCTCCCCATTAATTAGGACCAGATGAAAAGCGCGCTCACAGCCTGATGATGTTCCTCTGCTGTATTTCACCAGTAATGTTGAGTGTCAGGATTTGCATTAAAGTGATAGTTTTTTTTTTTATTTCACTTTTTCAGACTTTACAGTTTTCCTCATATTTAAGAAGAAAACCTTTGTCAAGCATGCATTGCCACAAACTTAGAGCTTAGAGCTTTTTTCTAGAAAAACCTCAACATTAAACACAGATTCTTTTCCTCTCAGTGTCTGTGGGTCCTTAATTTTAGTAGTAAAAATAGAATATATCGGGGTTTTTTGTCTATGTAACGATATCATCGAGTGTCCAAAGGCGCCCAGAAATAAAACGAATCATTATAATTACTTATTTGATGAAAGGAAGAAACATGTGCTTGTTGCTGGTGATGAAGCAACACGACAAGCAAATGGAAGCACATTAACAACAATAAAACCAAAGTAAGTTTTAATGTCACTTAATGAAATGTGGGCAATTTGTTCTTCTAAAATCCTGCTACGAAACTGATTGGGTCTGAACTGACCCGTTTTGTCTGCTACTAATAGCAGTTTTAATGAGAAGATGTAAACATTTGTAATACTGAGGCACATCAGCTCTGACCACTTTTAGATTATTTTCCTCTCAACTGAACTGAAAAAATCGTCCCACCAGCTGGGAATTTGAGGCGCTGAAATGATCTACGTGGTTTTTCTGTTTCGCAGGTGATTCTCAAACCTCACTGGTGCATAAAGGATAGAAAGAGCCACTCCGACACGTGACCCATGACCCCGACAACCCTCCACCCCTCGAAGGTGGGCATCCAGGAAGTGGCGCCTTCCTCGTCTTCAGCTTGGACTCGAGCCAATAAGTCAACAAGCGCTCATTGGGGGTTATGAGCCGTCACACTGACAGAGGGCAACCACACACATCCGGACTTCTGTTTGCGGGAACATGGGAATTGCCTCTTGTTGTGCCTTAAGGAGCATTTTGGCGTCATGGCAATGCAGATCCAATTAAATCAACTTGATAAACGGAACAAAAAAAAAGAAAGGAAATCCACGGAAACTGCGACGATTGGATAAGAAACGTCTTCATATAGATGGACTGATGTAATTATTACTGTTTTATATTTTGAAGATGACAAAAAAAAAAAAAAGCCATGGTTTGCAATGAAATCCCTGAGGTACTCAAGTAATTTAAATCCTTTAAAGAGATATTTTTGTGGTGAAAACCTTAAGTTGGATAAATGTTACGTTTAGTGAGGTAAAGTCCTTTTCTTGTGTTATTATAAGGATATTTCCAGTGTCAGAACATTTAGGACAAGCATCAGTAACAATAATAAGGTTAAGGATCAGTTGAACTGGCAGCATTTTCTACCAGTTTTTTTTTTTTTACTCCAATTTCAACACGTCATGCTTGTGTACATCTGAAACAGTTGGGACGGTGTTTGTTTCATAGCCTGCCGGACTTTCAACCTACTCTGTATTTACTTGGATGCTTGTTTTAAATCAAGTACGTCATTTGTTTAAAACTGCCACTTTTGGGGAAAAAAAAAAAGAAAAAAAAGAGACATTTCTACTGAAGAGGTCGGCTTGTTTTCACTTTGCGCCGCATCACTGAGGTCGAAACGGTTCCCAGCTCTTTAGACGAAAAGGAAAAGGAGCCCGTTTTATGTAACGGAGCATTAAAGACGATTTTAAAAAGAGCTCATGGTTTACACTTTGTGCACATTTCAGCACTGCTCTCACGTCGGCGCGGTTCCCATCGGACAGTTTCGGTTAAGCGGCGTTGAGCCGCAGCTTCTTTAGGTTGTGATGAGCTTTCTCTAAACTCTGCAGTCCGGAGGGCGAGGCTGACATAAACCATTTGCGCCTACACTTGTTTGATAGCTCTTTTTCATCCTTTTCATAAAGTGCATGTGAATTTGGTGGTAGTTTAATCAAATAGCAAATCCAAACGGACCCCGGTCTAGTCGGCTCTAAAATTACTTTTATTCCAGTTTGATTTTAGGGGGGTTTTTTGGGTTAATTTATTGATGCCTCAACCATGAGAGTTGCATGTATGGACACAACAAACCTCTGTGTAGAGGTCCTGTACAAAGGATTTTATTACATTTCCTTAATAAAAGAAGATTTATATTCAGCTTTGGGATTTTTCTTCTGCTACAAATCTTGATGTGTTTTAAAAGGTGATTATTACTGAGGTGAAGAAATTGCTCCAGGCAAAAGAAACTTTTAGGAAGGAGAATGAGAGCACAACGTCCTGCAACACGAGCCCATCTGCTGGGACTAATGATCAAATTGATGGTTTATTTGTAGATTTTGATGCTGCACTTGAGGATTATTTTCCAAGTTGCACAAAGTCGAGAGCTTTCATCAAACTTCAAGCATAAAAATACAGCCAAACTAATGACTGGTTGAATGTTTCTAATCAAACTACACAAAAAAACATGTTTTTTACAGACAAGGTTCCTGCATTAGTTTGGGCTCATTTGAAGTGTTTTAATTATCTGGCATCAACCCGACGGCGTGTTAGTTAACACTCGAACCGCTTTAGACGACTCAATGATGACTTCAGATGCATGTTTGACATCAAACATCCAATTATAGTGAAACTTTATCCGTCCCAGATTGTTGCCCTCGGGTGAAGGAGCCTGGCTGTAAAAGCAAAACCTCAGAGGCTCGAGTTTCTTACAAAGCAGAAAGCAAATCCAGCTGCAGCTCAACGTGGACCGAGACAGAAATGCCCTGATTGACCAACAATCTGGTCACGACGACAAGAAATTATATTGGACAGATAAAAGTGACGCTTTGAAATGGGATCACTGTCAAACACGGTGGTGGCAGCATCACAATGAGGGTCCAACAGTGGGACACCACAATTAACTATTTCCAGCTTGTTAACTCTTTGATACCCTTGTTGCATATTGATAAGGATCCAAACAAATCTGCAGAAAACAGATTACGCTTTCAGAGCGTCTCCAACTCACAAAGAAAAAAACAAACTATTTAAGAATTTTGCCTGACGCCTGTTGAAAACTGCAAAAGCTGTGTGGCACCGATACAAGACACTATTGAGCAAATACTAGTGGTGTTGAATGTGCAGAGTATAGAAAATGTTTTGGATTTATTTCAGGTTAGAAATTCGTTAAGGCAAGACAAGTAACCCACGGAAACCCCATAAAAAGGAAAATGAAGAGCTATTATTTTCTCGTTTTATACAGTTCAATCATACTTTTAGAAAAGAAAGGTTTAATTCCACTACTCTAAAAGTAACCCAGACCCGATTACTGTTGGGCTTCAACAATTAATTAATCAATAAAAGGTCAACTACTGTTTGGCCGAACATTCATGCTGATTATCAAAAGTCTCCATTGTTGCAGAGAGAGAAAATAAAAAAGCACAGACACAGCGTTAAAGTGACACCAAGAAAACTATTATTTATTGAGTTTCTTTTTTTTTCTTTTTTTCTTTTTTTTTAAAAAAAAAAACAAAACAAAACATACACTCATTGAGTACAGCAGATAAAATCTCCAAAGGCCATTTTTGAAACAGTTGCATTTGGAGTACAGAGCGTCAGAATTTTTCTTTACAATTCTACATCTGAATCAAAGTTGAACCGACATTTTTCTGTTTGTTTTTTTTTTATTATTTTATTTTTTTATAAATTATGTAAAAACCTGATTAACACAAATTCAAAGAAGAACTTGCATGGGACACGGGAAAAAAAAAAAAAAAGAAAAGAAAAAGAAAAAGAATGAAATAACATGATGCGAATTTCATGTTATGCTTTTTATTATTGTACACAATATACAAACTGGTCCTAGGTATTATTTCCTCACTTATACTTGCTGTCCTACTTAGATTAAAAGGTGAAGATAAATAAATAAAAGGATCTAAGTAGCTCAAAAGGATATGAGGTAAGTGAGTATGGAAACGCAGATTATATCCAATAAAACAAGCAACAACAAAAAAATATAAGCAAAGGCCCGACATTGTACAAAAATAAAAATAAAAAAAAATTTTCAAACATGAGATTATTGAATCCATGACCATTGTCTATCAAAAGATCATTTCATACAGTAACCACATTTCTGGTAGGAGTAACACTGTGATTACAGCAGCACCTTGTGCCCAAACTATTGTATGTAGATTTATATATATGAAAGAAAAAAAAAAGACAAATTTTATTCGGCTGGTTTGAAACAGGAAGAATAATTGGGTGATGTGTGAATTAACCACAGCTAACAACAGGCATGGGGGAAGGAAAAAGACAATAGTAAAGAAAAATACAATCGGGAATAAGAATGAAAGTCAATAAGGGGTACAGGTGGAGTTGTGGATGTCTTGCAGATAAAAGTACAGCTTATCCATTTCTGCTGCAGCACAGAAAGGGGAGGAAAGAAAATGCATCAGGCGACTCCAAGATGGCGGATTGAGAGTTGATGAGAAAGAAGCTGAATGGTTCTTACCTTCACTGATTAACGCACATTATCTGTGCTTGTCGGACGACTTATGAGTGTGATCGTTAAGGGAAACTGAATCACTTAAAAATTTTTTGTTTTTTTAAAAAAAGCTGTGGGTCTAAAATGTGCTCCGTCAATATCCAGAGGAAAAAAAGCTCAGGTGGGAACCAGAACCGCTTCCTTTGATATCGTTGGCAATTTTTTTTCTAATTGGCGTCTCCTAAAGTTTATTTAAAAACAGCCAAAAACGCTGATTTGTTGAAAGAGTTTGGGCAAATTGTCACTACGCAGAGCGAAACGCTTCACCCATCAGAGACCAGGTTGACGTCACAGAGAACACGGTGGGTTTAAACCACCGACAAAACCACGCAGGCTGGAAATACCACCTCGGTCAGACACGCTGAGCTGCTAAAAGATGAATCCGTAAAACAGTTCTGTCGTCTTACACAGCAACACTCGTTGGACCTGAGCAACACGGCCGAATAAAAACACAGTAAACGACGTCACGACGGAAGCAAAAAGAAAAACCAGGTTAATTCAAGACAAGATTCATAAACGCACAGAACGACACAGGAAACTATGGCTGCTTGGATGAGGGGGCCGGAGTGAAGACGAGCTTCCCACTCAAGACTGCGTGTCAAAAATATACAACTTGACAAAAAAGAAGAAGAAGAAGATTACCAGTAAGATTTTCAAGTCACTGTTCACTCAAGGATATTGCTTTTTCTCCTCCTTCCCTCCAGCGCTGTCCCTCTTCTCCTTCTTCTCAGACTTTTCATGTCTGGACTCCTGAAGGACAAATTAAAGGACAAATTAAAGGACAAATTAAAGGCTCACTTCACAAACAAACATGAAACCAGCATATTTTTCTTTCACTTCACAAAAGCGAAAATCTGCACGTCTGAAAGTCTTTTGATGCAAATAAAATAAAATGCATGGGTTTTTTGTTTTTTTTTCAATAGGCTAGTCAAATGCAGGTAACTAATGAGTGTTGCCATAGTAACGAATGCCGAACTGACCTTCTTGCCTCCGGAAGACGTTCGCTCGGCTTTCACGGACTCGGCCTTCTCCTTGCTGGAGGATTTGGATCTCTTGGTCTTCTCTTTCTCCGGCGTCAGAGGAGAGTCGCAGGAAGGACTGGCGCTCTGGCTGTTTTTGGAGGAGTCTGGGGAGAGAACGGTCCCGCCGTCACGTTTTACGTTTCACCGCGGTCGACTCGAGACGGCCGACCGGCCGACCGTCGGGATACAAAGCGCTTACTGGTGCCGTTCTCGTCCTTCCTGCGCTTGGACTCTTGGCTGGCCTCGCGGTCGTTGACGGCGTGATCCTACGAGAGAAGCGACGTTGTTAGCCATGTGTTGACGGACGCTGCGCTTAAAAATGCTCAAATGTTCTGCCGCTGGTAGGAGATCAATGCGTCTGAGCTGAACACCCGCCTCCCCCATCCGGTCTCTAACTGGTCAGTATTTTAGTGGTCAGTATTTTAGTGGTCAGTATTTTACTGGTCAGTATTTTAAGCGTAAAGCGCTCACTCGTTTTCTCTCTTTCCGCTCCTTTTCCTCCTTCTTCTCTTTGGATCGGCCTTGTACGCTCTCTGTGTCTTTCTTCTCCACTTCCCGCTCTCTGCTCTTGGACCGGGCAACTGAATTAAAGTTGATTTGCTGCTGGAAACAATCCCACATGAACAGAACACAGACAAGTTGAAGCCGGACTCTGCTGCCGAAGCCTCAGTAATGATTAGCATCGCTCTAAGACGCCATGAACGACGACGTCGGTATCCGTTTGGTGTCCAGGCAGAGAACTCAGACACCTTCTTTTTCTTTTTAAAAGTAAATTATATTAATTTTAATATAGCTAAGCTATTGAACGTAATCAGGCTGTAAGAATCTTTGATATAAACTCAGTTCTGCCAGTGCCTCATCGCTGCGCTCGTCTTCCTCTCCGTGTTTGTATTGATTTTTAAATTCGTGCCTAAATCTCTCTGATCTCTCGTTAGATTCTCTGGTTTTTAGGACGGTTCCAATCACATTAGGAATCGTCAATAATACTTGTCTTTGATTTTTTTTTTTTTTCACCCTCCTCCAACATACACTCTCAGTAATCCCTGCAGCTTTAATGGCCCATTTCCTTAGAGAGTTTGCAGTTTCACGCAATGCATCTTCTGTCCTACTCTGCATCTCGTTTTCTACTTCCAAGACGCCTCGATCTTAAAGTCGTCAGTACAAAATGGCCTCAAGATGCAACCAATGAGAAAAGAAGGCAAACAGTTGTGAGGTCAATCAGCGTGTAAAGTAAGGAAGGGAGTCACACAGTCAGGAACTAGCAAACTGCACAAATCTAAATAGATTTGCTCTGCTTCCCAAACATTCAAAACTGAAAAATATTACAAAATGGCCACAAACCACTCGAGGGATAAGAATCAGAGATTCCACGTGAGTCATAAAAGAAATAAAATGTCGTCTTCCATCCGAACAGATCGAGTTGATCTACTGATCAGATCATTAAATCTGAATGTTTTGCATGTTGGATCTCAGAGATGGGATAAGAAATCAGTAGATATCAGAGTTTTACTATTTTCTCCACTGTTTGCTCAGTGGGAGCATCAAATATCACATCTTAAAATGTGATTAAATGCAACCTGGTAATGAAAATCGGACTACTTTATGTGACTGAAGAGAATTACAAATGGGTTCACTTGCATTCACCATTTGAAAGCAGATTTTGCTATATTCTGCATTTCATAAGCAAACTAGAATAAAGTGTCTAAATGATCAAACTTTATAAGTAAGAACCCACACATACGGACCCCCCACTCATTTTTGAAAGTCACATAAACTATTTCTGCAAGACCTCCTGTCACCGCTGGCGCATTTCCAAACTTTGCCTCGTTCTCTCCCTCTCAGAAGGTGAAAGGTCGGCCCAGATCTTTGTCTCCTGCAGACCAGAGACCTGAAAACACGCTTCGCTTCTCCTGAGGCTGCAGAGGCTGCAGAGCCTGCAGAGGCTGCAGAGGCTACAGAGCCTGCAGAGGCTGCTGCAGAGGCTGCTGCAGAGGCTACAGAGCCTGCAGAAGAGGCTGCTGCAGAGCCTGCAGAAGAGGCTGCTGCAGAGCCTGCAGCAGAGGCTGCTGCAGAGCCTGCAGAGGCTGCAGAGCCTGCAGAGGCTGCAGAGGCTGCAGAGCTGCAGAGCCTGCAGGACGTCCCAAACCCTGCAGCTACCATCTTGATTGATCAAGCAAACATTCCCCCTGTCCTCTGCTCTCTCCACTGGCTTCCTGTCCTCCTCACACCAGTGTGTGTGTCATCCATGTTGTCAAGGAGGAGTTAATCTCCACCCCAAACAACAACAACAAAAAACTCCTTAGAAATTTGTTGTTTTCACATAATTACAAAACAAAAGAAACGGATACTGATGCTGAAACAATGTACATTTCCAAGAAATAAAAAGAACCTTTTCCATGATAATTGAATACATTTACTAAGACATTCTGTGACAGTGTAAAGTCAGAAATTTGTTGGAAAAAAATAAACATTTTCCAAAATGCAGGTTGGAAGTCGGAGTCCATTTTCCTGCATCAGAACATCTTCCGGGTTCAGATCCAAAGCAGCCGGGTTACAGCTCCTTCCTCGCAGCCCCAGGAGTTTCTTGCAGAACCTTTTCCAAGGCATTCATGGAGAAAATCGTTCTAATGCTCCACTCTGGAAAACATGCAGATGCACCTCTCCTAAATTTACCACTTCAACCGAGAGGATTTGTGGGATTTCATTTGCCGCAACTGTCCGACTTTATAACCTCTGTAAGCTTGAGGCTTTTATTGCAAATTTTTGACTTTACCATTTCAGAGAATGTTTTAATACTGCAAATGTATGCTCTTCATTGTAGGAAACTATTACCCTTCAATCTTGCAAAGTTTTCAGTTTTTAAAATGAAATTGTCGTTCATGAGTTTTTATTAGCAGAAATCTACTCGGGGGTTTTTCCCCCTTTCTTCCCGACAGCAGCCCAGGGGTACAAGAAGATTTATCCATAAGGGAAACAATTTGCTACTGCTGGTCCACAAACAAAAATATCACCAAGAAACCAGAACAGTCTAATTAGAACAGCAATCGCCACAGCCGCTGGAGCGTACAAATCTACAATTACAGATGCTAAAACCATTTGACTGAACTGCGATAAAGGAAACAACTTTTAACGATGTCACTTTGGGTAAAGGGACTGAAGACAGGGAATATTGATTTAAATATGTGATCTAAACTCATTGGTTCATCAAAAAAAACAAACAAACAAAAGAGCAGAGCTGTCAGCAGGAGGCAGGCAGCTTAAATGTTCAGGTACCAGATTTGACTAATGATTAGTTTTCTGCTCATTACTAAAATATGAATAAAATGTTTAAATGTCCAGCTTGCTACAATTGCCTTGTTCATCCAAACCAAATTTTATTGTTTTTTTCTTTCAAGCAGTCAAAAAAAAAAAAAAAACTGCAAATATCTCAAACTAACAGACAGAATTATGAAGTGGAAAGAAAATCCTCATCTTCCAGTACTTTCCAACCCGACACGCTGCTCTACATGTGTTAGATCAACGATGCCCGAGTCCGATCCGCAAGAGTTCATGTCATGCAACTTCCAGCGAGCCGTTCATCTGATACAGGTGCGTTGGACTCCAATTGATGTCTGATTAACAGGTTTTTGCAGTCACTTATATTTGATCATTGAGGGAATTGGCTGCACTAAATTTCATTTCGGAGAATCAGAGTGAAAGTGGCGAAAAAGTAAAAATAAAACTTTGTTGCCGTTTCATTTGAAGGGATGTGCGCAAGACTGACGTGACACTGCGGTAAACACGACTTCACGCCGGACATGAACATGAATGTTGTCCTGGAGGGTCAATAATGACACTTTTTAATGCAGAGTTGACTCTTTTAGTTGACTTTTAATGTATGTTTCAAAGCAACTTTGCATAAAAATATAGTTATTTACCAAATAATGCTGAGTTGACACTTTTCATGCACTTTAATGCAACTTTTAATGCACATTTGCATTAAGAGACACTTTATGACAACAGTTATAACAGTTATAATCATACTGCTCTTATGTCAAGTTTATGACAGTGTCATGTCAGTGTTAACATCATGTTTTATTTGGAAACATTTTTGAAAAACCATTTTCCACCTCAGGCTTATCCACCACTTTTGTGTGTGACATTTCCTGAGACATGAATACTGCCCACCTTGAGGCGACAACAACTGAACTGTTCGGAGAATCACATTGAAACTACTTCATACTGCAAAAAGACTGTAAGTGAGAGAAGCAGAGCTGGTTCAAACCTTGGTTGTGGGATCCTTGAGTTCGTTGCTACTGTCCTGTAGGGATGAATGGAGATGACAGATGAGCTGGGAGGGGGTGGGAGGTGGTTGTCAGACAGCAGTAGAAAGTCGGTAGAAGAGGAAGAGGAGGGGGGGAGAGAGGCCGATCCAACAGCAAACTCCTCCCTTGATCTCTGACCTTCAGGAACTGAGGCTTTGACAAAGTTATTACATAGAGGAGAGTTCATAGACTCAACATCTGGAATGTCAACACTTAGAAAATAGATAAGATCTAATAGAAAAACCCTGAGCATGTTGTAAAATATGGAGCAAGTCTTAACACTAAAACATGTCTGCTATATCGGCGTAGCGGGTATAGCAATACTGTAAAGTGCGAGTGCTGTTAATAGTGGTCATATCTGCGACTGTGTGTGTGTGTGTGTGTGTGTGTGTGTGTGTGTGTGTGCGTGTGTGTGTGTGTGTGTGTAAGTGCATCTATGTGCCTGTGTGTGTTTGGAGTGCATCCCTATAGAGATAACTGCTGCTGTCACTTACAGTTCAGGAATGGATAAGACACATGGAGCCTATTTCTCTCGTGGAGGGTTAAATAAAAGCCTATCACAAGCTGCCAGTGGCTGGGCCGAGGCTCCAGACGACTCGGGTCTCACCCACTCTCTCCCTCACACTCTCTTTGTAGGGGGCAGGCTTTATTTTCCACAGCAATTCTGGTGGATTCGCAACATTCATTCTCTCTTCTTCCTCGGGGGCGCTGGCGGCTCTCTCTTCCGCGTACGGCTTGCCAGGAGCGACTGGTGCGAAGACGGCCGGAAGCTGCAGAGCTGAGCGTAGCGGTGGGACCGTCCGGACGAGCTCGGTGCGATGCGAAGCCGGTGGTGGCACGGGCCGTTTCGAGAAGCGAAGGAGGAAGAAGGGCCGGGGGGCTCGGATGTGGAGGCTCTCTGGAGGCGGCGCCAGAGAGGTTCGCTGGACACCATCCGTCTTTGAGCGGGCTCCGGGGGGGGGAGGGACACCGAGGTGCTTTACATCGCGTTAAAGAAGGAAGAGCTCAGAAAAATGGAGGTAAAAAGCTCTTGGGGACTATCTCGACTGGTTGAAACGGCTCCTGGTCGGAGGAAAAAAAAACACTTTGCCTTTGGAGGCTTCTTGACGGGGCGGGAATACTATTTTTTTTAAAAAGCACAAAAAAAAAACAAAAAAAAAGAACTCCACAGGAATATAGAAATGTGGTCAAAAAATTCTTCCGAAGGCACACCGACTGCTTTCACTTCTATGAAAATAGGCATTTTTTTTTTTCAATATGAAAATATATAATATACATAATATTCTCTTGACTAAGTCCTTCAGGATTTCTCCCAATTCTGGAACATTTTCAGCTCAAGTCCATGGAATGGTTTCCAACTCCCATGGGTCAGGGTGGAGACTTCCAGATGCCGTGCCTGCGGTGCGACAACGCTCCCAGGATGATCTTCGGAGCTGCTGGAATGTGCAAGGCAGGGAATGCTCCGGCAGACAGAGAGGAAACGGGCACAGCCTTCCTCAGGCCATACTAACCTTAACAGATGAGGAGTGGGATGGGGACGAGTGACTGTCGAGCTTTCGTCTTTTGTGATCTGCAGAGACGAGGAAAGCAGAAGTTGTTGGTCTGTACGGCCAGCGTCCATGATGAAAATACCCCACCGCCTCTTTCACCGGTTTCTGCAGGTTTCACCAACTCAAACTTAAGACTTAAGAGCATTATGGATGAAATTTTGATTTCTGTGGAGGACAAACGCGTAACGATTTCTCACCCCTCTCAGATTCGGCCGAATCGGATCTCGGATTTGGTGACTTGAGGGTTGCAGTCGCAGCATTCCTGTCTCCTTTCTCCTTGTTCTTGGATTCCTTGACGGCGTCTCTGGCTGGTTCCACTGGCTCCCCGTTTCCGGCTTTGGCCTTGTCGTCTTTGCCGCTCTTTTCGTCCAGCTTGACTTTCTCCCGGTCTGCTTTCGGGGTCTTCTCCTTACCCTCGCGCAGCAACCGCTCCTCCTTTCCCGCTCTTTCGTCTCTCTGCTTCTCCCTGCGGTTCTCTGTTTTTGTCTCTGGAGTGCTGCCTGGCGTCTTTTCTTTCTTTTCTTTTTTTTCTTTCCCGCTCTTCTCTTTGTCGTCTTTCACAGCTTTGGTGCTGCAAGCAGATCAAAGGTTTTCTTGAAACAAAATCGCTCATAAGCAGTTTTTCAAACACCGAAACAAAAATTGTTAAATAAAGACAAAACTTGATGAAGTTGAATCAGAGTTCCCGCATCATTTTTTCATGTTAAAATTTCATGCTTTTTCAGAGTGGGACTTCTTGGGATTCTTAGCAATATGATCAATTTAACCATAGGTGGTTTTATTGAGAGCTTAAAAATAAAAATCTCAGATTCTTTTTCATACCAAATCTGATTTCCAATTTTATTAATTTTTTTTTTCCTGAAAAAGAAATTAAAAATGACGGAAAATATTTTCAAAAACGTTCTTTAGTTTCAATCAGTCATTCTGGCAGCTCGCCTGAAGACAAAGTCTGAATAATTACAAACCGTAAAGCGAGATTTTAGGCTTTGGGTGGGCTAACAAATAAAATCCAGAGAAGAGCATTGATGGAATAATAAATCCAAATTTTTCATCAAATCTTCGTTAAAAAAATTTGATGAATTGATTTATGACGCAGCCCGAGGTCAGACGTAAAAGATGAAATCTATCAAAACTACAGACGTGGATGGATGGGTGTTTGGGAGTCAAACAAATGGATAACTGAAGATAGATGGATGGGTGAATTAAGGATGAATGGCGGCTGGATCAGAGACTTGGATGGAAAAATTGATGCACGAAAACAAACAGATGGGAGGACGGATGATGGCTGACAGATGGATCAGATAAACTGACGGCAAAGGAAACGAGTGACAGAAATGGATAGATCTTATCGCTGAACAGGGAGTAAAAATGTGCAAAAAATCCAAAGTATTTTGTCATCTTTTCACACTTATGCAAACCTGGAATATATTCTCCACACTTTTGAAGACTGAAAGTGAACCCGGTTAAATCCATTTTGTCAGGAATATGTTTATATGTGAGGCTGGTTACCTGTTGAGAGCACCGTTTCCATTGCTGGTGGTCACTTTGGCTGCGGTGCTGTTGGCTTTGTTGACTGGTTTTGTGGTCCCCTGAGATTTATCCTTGACCCGGTCTGAACAACACGGAGGCGCATAAATTAGAAATTCAACAGGCAGGCGGATTTGCAAGAGACAGACAGTAATAAACAGTTATTAATCACTCACCCCCGTCTTCAAATCCCCCCTCCTCGGTCTTGCTGGTGTTGGCGGCGGGCTTGCCGGTGCTTCCAGGGCCGTTCTGCTGACTCGCCGGCGTGGCGCTGCGAGCTGGCTGGTCCTTGTGGTGGAACTCATTCTCAGGGACCATGTGCACCTTCTGGCTTTTCAACCGACCTGAATAACTGCAAGACGCACACGCAGTTTGCACAGAGGAACGAGAAGCCCCAAAAACAGCTTCTGAATCTCACACAGAGCAAGTCACTTCTTCTTCTTCTTCTGGGCAGAAACTTTCCTATTTACCAACACAGACGGATTGTCAGAGGTTTACTACCTGCAGAGCCAAAACAAGCTCCACTGATTGCTTTGCAATAAAATATTACTATTTCATAAGAACAACACCAATTGGATTCAAATTCAGTCAAAAAAAAAAAAATGTTCTGAATCAGTCAAACGTCTCGTTAGAAGGTCAAATATTGAAAAATCCATTTCTGGGTGGTTAAAAACTCACTAATATTAAAAACTTCCTTCAGACTGACTCGCTGCTAAAGTGTGATCAATGTTGCATACAAGCTAGAAGAGACCAAAATTTGAATTCAATTAAATTTTCCCAAACAGATATGATTTAAAATCTTATTTTTAGAAATAATTCAGCTATAGTCCTGCCAGCTAGTTGCAAACGGTTCTCAAGAGACTCCGTGTATATTTCTTGAAGAAAAAGATGCTAGCTAAAGGCTCCACATGGAGCACACAATGCTGTGTTACCCCATTGCTAAGGCATAGAGGTCTGGCCTCTTATCCTTCTCTTCAAGGCAGATCTTGTGGACCCGGCACTCCAGCGCTTGGCCCAGGTTCAGGACCTTTGGGTAGCAGGGTAGGATCTTGGTAAGAACGATCAGAATGTTCCGGATGTGGGTGTAATCTCCTGTCTCCAGGCAGTGGACTGAAGCCTGGACAAAAGAGAATCGATTAGAAATATTCGTGAAAATGCGGCATCGTCTCTTGATTGTTATAATCAAAAACAAAAAAATTTGAAAACAGAGAATCATGAAAAGGCCAGCTCACTTTAGTCAGCATATAGTGCCATTTGTGGACCACATGCCGAAAGTTCTCGTAATCCAGCTGATCCGCTTTGTTTCCTCCGTCGAACCCTGCGGCTCGGAAGATTGTCAGGAAGCCTGGGTAATTCACACACTCCTGAAAATAGCCCAATAAGGAGAAACTTATGAAATACCCGCTGACAATATCTGACAAAATGTCAGTTATTGCAAATAAATACAGAGATTTGGCAGAACTGCGAACCTTCTCGTAGACGGTGCGGTTGCTATGCCACCGGGTCACCGTTTCCAACATGCAGCAGAGGAAGCGGCCGTAGCGGTGAGACTCGTTCTCTGTGCAGCTGGCCACCGTGTAAATGATGGCAGAGAAAACCTGCGAAACGATCCAGCACAGCGTTAAAAGGGATCCAGCTTCAGCTGTAACAATACGCTCTGGTTGAGAAATGTTTCAGATGTAAAAACAATGCAGTCGAAGTAACGTGGGCTGTTTTTATAAATTTAAATTAAAGATTGTAACACGGATGTCGTCATGTTTATACTGCAATGCATTCTGGGTAAATGAGATATGCAAGATCCGACCGCTCTAGTCCTTTCCCTCTTTTTTTCACGTGGGAAGCGATACAGACTCGTCTCATAATTGTTTTTTCTTACAATCAACAGCGGCGCAGTTTGGCGTTGTCTGAATTTACAGAAAACGCAAAATGACAAACAACAACTCGGGCAAAGTTAGCCTTCCTGTGTTTACTCTGCTGGTTCCGGTGCAGAACGGAACAAACCGAGTCATCAACGGAGTTGCGTAGCTGGGAAAAATGCCGACCTCTGCCGGTAAAAAAATATAATGAAAGGTAGAACATTTTTGAGTTTTTATGCATCTCAAACAGCACTTTATTTAGTTAAGGAAGATTAATAATGTTTATCAAATTGTGGACAAATTCTCTCAATTTTGTGATGTTTCTGGTGAAATTGTCATCATTTCCTGCTAATATTATGACTCATAAAAATTCTCATAGCCTGATACTTTGATACTGATACAACTTACAGAAGCGATGATTGAAATAAAAGGCAGCTTTTGGGGGAAAAAATAAATTCAGAAACAAATTCAAGTAAAAATATTTTTGCATTTTGTATGAAAAAAAATCTTAAAACTGGATTTTTAAGCCACATTACCCTCTCCTAGAGTCCAGTAACCATATTGCTAATTATAACCAATAACAAATAAATCTCAAAATCGATGAAGAAACCCTGCAAGGTTAGTGTTGAACTATTCTGTCAGGTTTCCTGAATCTCTTACCCTGTCGTAGCAGAGGAGAGTGCAGAAGTTTGGAGTTTTCTGCTGGTGGACGAGCTCGACGAAGCGGGCGCAGTACACGGCGTCGATGGAGGAGAAGATGCAGCGAGGGAACAGACACAGCTGCAGGAACTTTGTTATGGTCTCATTTTTTGTGGATTCTGCCATGAAATTTTTAGAGTTGCATGAGATCGCAGAGCAAGATGAACACGAGACTTCATGAAAACGTCAAGATTTATGGTTAAATCATCATTTGTCTGCAGAGACTGAAGACTGAATCATGTGTGCTTAATGATACTTACTGGTTAACAACCAGCTGTCTTTTTCCAGCTTGAGACGGTGCAGAACTCTTTGGACATGCTCCATTTGTTTCTTTTCTTCCTCCTGTAATTTTTCTTGCAGGGCTGTGCAACGTTCCTTCTCCTTCTTCTTCTTATTTAAAGGCTTAAAATTAAAAAAATTAAAAAAAACCCGTCAGAACAGCTCTTTATCTTCTGCTACTCTGATTTGTTTGTCAATTAAACCGGCACACATTCCAGTTAAACGAACACTTACTATCTCAGAGTTCTCCTCGATGGCCTTGATCTGGGCCTTTAGCTTGTTTACCTCCCGCTCATACGCAGCATGCGGCACGGCCAAGTCGTACATGGTGAGCGACCAGAAGGTGGCGTAGAACTGAGGCCGCAGATCGTCCCAGACTCTGGCCGGATGGAGCGACATCACAGCCTCGTGCACCGGCGTCATCACCTGCTCGCACGCCGCCACGTACTTGGTGACCTTCTGCTGCTGCCGGTTGCCTTTTTCAGCCTTCTTCAGCTCCTCGTATTTTGACTGCGGTTTTGGAAAATAAAAATAATTTGAACCGATTATCCAAGATTAGGTCTCACAATAGGTGATAGAGCAAGTTTAATGGCCTGAGGAGCAAATGGGAATCCACTAACCAAGATCTGATGTGCGTACATGGGGCGCGACAAGAAGAAAGCAGCATCATGCGGGGTATGAAACTGGTTGCAAAGGATGTCGATGGAGGGAACTCGCTTTATATAATCCTCTGTGCTGAGATTGGAGGCTAAAAAGCCACCAAACTGCACCAGTGTGTCGTGACACTGAAAAACAAAACAAAAACCAGAAAAGTTTCTTCAGGGTGAATATTTTTAAAGTGTGGAAACTCAAAGGTATTTAAAAATAGACTATGGAGGAGGTGCAAACCTGGTCATAAAGATGCCCCACGAGTTTTAGATGCTTCTCTCCTCCCTCCAGGAAAACGACTCCATTTCGTTGTTGGGCCATGAGTAAACACAGCGGCAGCGCCAGTTCGTGGTCAAGCAGAGCGTCCTTCAGGCGCTGAGAAGATTTCTTTGTGTTCCTGATCTGGCCGAAGTAGCCGCCCTGTGAACACGGTCATATTTATGAATACCGACATCACTGCAGGACACACACATACACACACACACACACACAGATGATATTACAGACTTTTGTACCTCAGCTTTCAGCTGCTCTCCTCCTGTCATGGCCTCTAACTGTTCTGAAGTCATTTCGTCTGTGATCTCAATGCCCGCCATTTTCTGAACCACCTCCTTCAGAATCAGCAAGTCAAAACTGCAACGACAAAAAGCCACTTGAGAAAAACATGGACAGCAGCTAGAAAGTCTTCTAAATCAACAGTTTCATGTAATTACAAGAATCTCCATTTCTTGTTGTTTTCAACAAAATAAATAATGCATTGCAAATCGAATTGATGTACAAGTGACCCTTAGCAATGCCTAGCATTAGCGTACATCACAAATGTTTATGTTAGCAAGCTTCTCATATGCTGTAAAGCTATTATCACACACTTCAATAACGAATGCATCGTGGTAAAACACACTGCTATATGGACACATTAGGTTTTTCTGACCTTTTTCCCGCCTTCAGCTGGTTGGTGACATACTGCAGAAGACCAGCCAATTCAATCGGGTATTTTCTGAACACGGCTCCACACAGACTCGCCAAACCTTGAAAAACAAAAACCCGTAGATGTGACTCACATACTCAATGTCAAAAACGCATCTCTGCATTTTCATGCAATTTCTTAGAGAGAAAACACCAACTCTGAAGCCACAAGGAGAGGGTAGTGTCGTCGTGTTTCATCTTCTCCTTCTCGGGATTGGCCAGAGCTTCGATGATGCAATCTGAGGTCAGAGTTCAGAGGAACAACACAGAAACACAGCTCTTTTTTTCCTTCTAAGAAATCCACAGAAACATTTACGAGCAGAAAGTGCAGGATACAGGCCAGGACGTCATAGTTGAGAGATGTGAGGTATTTCAACGAGTCCACCACCGGAACAATGAGGTTGTCGTACCACTGGATCTGAGACAACATCTGACAGACAAGAAGACGGCGGAGGAGATTTTAGTGTGCATGAACTGATAACTGCTGCTATTTTTGAAACAAAAGTGCTATTTTTAAAAGTAAATGCGCAGACAAGGTTCGAGGATCTAAACTAAAAATCAAACCCTCAATCTACTCCTAATGGTATACAGATCATAACATTCCATAATTTTACACAATTTCAATGCCAAAGGTGTTAAAAACTAAAAGTTATAGTAAATGAGACATTGCACAAAAAAAAACTGTTTAATTGATTTTAAATATTTTGTTCATGGAGTTTTCCCAAACCAGCTTTTATTTTGACTAATGAAAGCATGATTTGCAGACAGGCACAAACTGCCACAACATAAACAACAACAATTATAACAACCCACATGAAGCAAGCATGATAAAAACTACTTTCAAATAAATGTATTATTTGTGTGTCTTTTCAGAGTTTATCCAAACAATTCAAAGTAAAATAATTACAGCCAACTATACTAACGTAATCGAAGAGGATGGTGGGGTTGCTATGGCTCAGTTTGCCAATCTGCCGTCCAGACTGTTTTATGTTCTCTTTGGTCAAGCGCCTGGGAAAAAATAAAAAGAAATAAGGTGATTTCAGCAATAATACACAGTAAAATGTGAGACACTTAAGACAAACAAAACAGATAAATCTCAGCCAATCAGGATGTATGCTGAGATGATGATTGACAGATTTAACGTGCCTTTTGAACCAAACAGCGTTTAAGCAGACATTTAACATACTTTTCATTAAGCTTATATTTCAGTATGATTTTTTTTTATGGCAGGCATTAAACAATAAGAAAAGTAGTGACATAAAAACATCAGTTTGTGTATTTATATGCTTCATTTAGTCAATTGTCACTGAAATAAATTAACTTTGATATAATATTCTAATTAATTGAGCTTCGCAAGTAATTATTTAGCATTAACCAAATACTACATTATCACACGTCACTCCAATTAAATAAAAACCAATATAAATATAAACCAAATAAATGTAATGCATAGAAACTAAAAATAAAAATGACACAATTAGCTTAATATTGCTGTTCTTCAGTTTCGATATAAATATCTAACATGAACATTGAAGTAGATCTCCAACCAAAATGAAGACAAGAAAAAGAAATAACACTGAGTTAGAGATTTAAAATATTAGGATTGAGTTCCAGAAACGTATAAATTTTAGACAACAACTCACTTGTTGTTATAGGTGAATAACTAACGTTATATTAGGATTTAAAACTGACAGAAAAGAATCTTCTTACTTCATAATGTATCTGGCCCTTTCCACAGTCTGGGCTTTTACTTTGACCAACAATGGATGGCCGGAGTACGTCTCATTCTTCCACTGTCCATAAAGCCGGTACCTTAGCGTACAAACACCAAGAGAAAAGAAACTTACAGAAAGTTGGTACATAAAAATGATAATAAAGCACCGACAGGAATCGCCAGAACAATCCATAACTTCCAAGATCTGTATGGATTTTTTTTTTTTATTATTGCAAGATAAAGCAAGTAATTAATAATATTGATATCAGATTGAATTCTTACTTTGTTTACTTGTGAAACTTTTTAATATTTGATCAAAAGTTTGTGCATTTTGGCTGCAATTTATCTGATGCACCCACAGTAGACAATTATGAAATGGGAGAAAATTCTGTTTTCATATGTTAATAAAAAGCAATATGCTCTCGAATTCTTTCCTTTTCTCTGGAACCCGTACAAAGAAAATGAAATTTTAAAACTTAAAAAGTTTCAGCGAACGGATCATGAGAGGGGTTTCAGATATAAAACAAGATGCTGAGCTTTAACATGTCACAGAGCTCCGGTCAATGCTTTACCTGTGCTGGTAGGGAAAGAGCTTGAACAGGCCCCATAGTTCCTCAGACATGCAGGCGTTGCACTCCATAAGAGAGAGAGAGGGCAGCAACACCTGGTCTGCGATGCTCAGGAAGCAGCTCAACAATATCTCCTGAAATAAATACACATTCAGAGTTAATAGGGTTTATGTGCACCGAGTTTCATGAGCAGTTATCTTTCAGAGGATTTTTAGTCACTAACCATCTTATCTTTCACTTCGGGTCTACCGTCAGTTTGATACTGTGAAACAAAAACGTAGAAAATGGGTCAAAAGGACACCAACACATAGGTGCGGTGATACACAAGGAAGTGGCATTACCTCTTTCATGAAGGACTTGCCCAATCGTACTATCTTAGCAAAGAGGATGGGGTCATGGGAGAGGTGAGGGCCCAGGTAGCACAGCATGCTGAAAGTATCTTTCCGTAGATCCTCGAAGCTCTCGGTGGGCTGTGGAGCCCGCTTGTTCTTCAGCGGTTCCAACGCACAGCCCTTTGCTCCTTTTGGAACGCCGGCTCTTTAACAAACACAGCATCATGTCAGGGATTACTGGCATCAAAGCTCTCAAATTCGTTGTTTTTGTCTGGCTGTTGTGGGAAAACACTGCGCAATCTGTACGACACGATAACGCGTACCTTCTGTAAAGAGGCTCCACTGTCAGGTGTACAAGTTGGCAAAGCGCCAGCGCAATGGCCTTGTGAGAAGTAGCGTAAAAAGACGGCATCTGGTCCATGATACTCTGGGCGTGGTGCCAGTCTCCGATCCTGAGTAGAGCCTCCAAAAGACCGAGCTTCTGGTTGTCAGGTGGCTTTAGGAATTAGAAAGAATGGTTATTCAAATAATTAAGATAAACTAGAGCTAAATTATGAGCACATTAGTTACGAAGCTTAGCACAGCAGGGGCCACACTGCAGTGATATATTATTCAAACTGTTCCAGTTGATCATTTCTAGCGACGCAGGATGCAGTGGAACCTGGCTGAGAGCGTCTCCCTAAAACAGGCAATGAACATGAGAGTTATTCACCTTCTCGTTCTTTTCTTCTTCCTTTTCTTTCTCCTTCTCCTTGTCTTCACTTTTCTCCGAGGGAAGAACGACTGTCACCAGCTTGCGAGCGATCTGCTTAGCCTCTGAAATCTCCCGTTTGTGTTCTTCTACAATGGTGGCATCTACTGGCATAAGCTGGAATTGGAGAACACAGGAATAATTTTAAAGAGGAGAATTAAAAAAAAAAACTTAAAGCAAAGGCTTGCCTCTTTAGCTACTGATGGGTTGCAGTTGCTTAACACATTAGAAATGTCCAGTAAGGGTCCAGAAAACGTCAATATCTTAGAATCTGAGTTGCAGTTCTTCTTACATGAACATAGAGATCCTCCAGCTCTATCAGCTTGTGGTTCAGGAGAGCAGCAGCAATGTGGTAAAGAGATTTTGGAGTTTCCTCATTAGGTTCCTGGACAAAAATCACACATGTCAGTGCATTATTTATGAAAAACATGCAAAACAATGTTTTTAAATCTGGTTGTTTTATTTTATCCGAGCTGAGCAGAACCTTTCAGTATTTTAATAGATTTTGTTTAGCTCTGTTAATATTGATGACAATCAGAATCCATGCTACAGTTTTTGAGAAAATTACTACAAAAGACCAAAAATGCTTAATTCTTTTCACGTAGTCAAGGAGAAGACTGTAGAGTTGTCTTGCCAAAAGCAATGCACAAGACGTTACAGATCAAGAGGCTTTCACAGACTGATGTATCCAAACATAAATTGCAGGGTTACAACACCAAAACCCTGGACTTCCCGCTCACTCACCTGGTAGAACTTGAACTTAAAGCCCAGTATATGGCAGAGGGTGATTGGCTCACACATGTAGGACTTGATGAGGGACAGAAAGAACTCATCTTGGTCAGACCGGCTCTCGTACACCTCCAAAATGATGTCCAAAACCCGATTAGGATCTAAATTGAAGCAGCCTGCGACGAAAACAAAGAGGTGGAAGAAAACGACAATCAGAAATTGCTTTAAACGACACATTTCGGAAACTATCAACATTTGAAAACTTGTCGATTAACACAGCTGTAATTGATGGCGTGTATTGCGGTACGATCAATCATCATTGATAATCCGGCAATTAGTAGCTCACATTGAAATGATATTATAAATGTTTAATGAAACAGCTTAAGGTAGTTCAACATTAGTACCAATGAGGGACTTTATGCTCTCCAGGACGAGGTTGCTGGTGATGTTGCCGGAAAGGTCTTGGCCGAGCTCTGTGATCAGTTTGGCGTAGCCCTCGTTCTCCTCCCTTAGCAAGTTAAACTTCTGCTGTTTGTAACTGAAAAGAAAAGTTGGGACAAAATAAAGTAAAGTCCTGGATATGCATCGCGCAGAACAAGAGGCGGACGGCTCTGACTTACAATAGCTTAGTCTTGATTTTTACAATCTTCTGATTAAACTGATGAGCTTGTTTTATCAATCCAAGAGATTCCAAGGTCTCAGGGTCGAGTCGTTCTTTCAGAATGGCCTCCGGTACAAAAGACTGACATGGGATGGAAGCCGGAAAGGTAAACATGAGATGACAAATACTGAAGTACCAACAATACCAGTAAATAATGCCTCATATAAATGACCAATTTTTCATATAGAATAGAATTCAACTTTATTGTCATTGCATTGTCACTTGTACAAGCAACGAAATGTAGTTTGCATCTATCCAGAAGTGCTATACATGATATAAATATTTATAAACAGGTGTATGAAGATATAAACAGAGAATATTGACGTGCTATAAATAAAATGTTTTTTACAATATAAATATAAATGAGAGCTTATGTACATACTATACAAATTACACAGATTATACAGAATATACAGGAATATGAAGAATGGATTGTATATATATTAGTTGTTTTATGATACAGGTTAAATAATGGGAAATTAGATTTACAGATTATATAAAGATTGTATGTGCATGTGGGTGAGGGGAACAGTCCAGGGATGGGGGGGGACAGTCCTTATAGTTTGTGTCAGGAGGCGTTCAGGAGCGTGACAGCTGTGGGGGAAGAAGCTGTTCCGGTGCCTGGTGGTTCTGGTCCGTAGGCTTCTGTAGCGCCTCCCAGAGGGCAGGAGAGAGAAGAGTGTGTTTGCAGGGTGAGTCAAGTCCTTGGTGATGCTTGATGGCAGGAAGCGCACCGCTTCCTGTAGATGTCATTGATGGCAGGAAGCGATGCCCCGGCGATGTGCTGGGCAGTTTTCACCACCCTTTGCAGCGCTTTCCGGTCAGAGACAGAGCAGTTCCCATACCAAACTGTGATGCAGTTGGTGAGGATGCTCTCAATGGTGCAGCGGTAAAAGTTGGTGAGGATCTCTGAGGACAGGTGGTTCTTCCTCAAGGTCCTCATAAAGAAGAGGCGCTGGTGCGCCTTCTTGACGAGTTTGGAGCAGTTGGTCGTCCAGGTCAGGTCCTCGGAGATGTGGACTCCCAGGAACTTAAAGCTGTTCACACGCTCCACCGCTATTCCCTTGATGTGGATGGGTGGGTGGAGGTCAGCGTTTCTCCTGAAGTCCACGATGAGCTCCTTGGTCTTCTCGGTGTTCAGCTGCAGGTAGTTCTTGTCGCACCACTCAGCCAGACGGTCCACCTCCTCCCTGTAGGCGGCCTCATCGTTGTCTCTGATGAGGCCGATCACCGTGATGTCATCAGCAAACTTGATGATGGCATTAGAGCCATGGACAGGTCTGCAATCGTGGGTGAAGAGAGAGTAGAGGAAGGGACTCATCACACAGCCTTGTGGCACTCCGGTGTTTATGATGATGGTGGATGAGAAGTGATTGTCCACCCGGACGTGTTGGGGATCGACTGGTCAGGAAGTCGAGCAACCAGTTGCACATGAGTGAACTGATGCCGAGGTCTGTGAGTTTGGCAATGAGTTGTGATGGAATGACAGTGTTAAATGCTGAACTAAAGTCTAAGAACAGCATTCTGGCATAAGTGTTCTTGTTGTCTAGGTGGGAAAGGACAGAGTGCAGTGCTATGGAGACTGCATCCTCTGTGCTCCTATTCTGCCTGTATGCAAATTGGTGGGGATCCAGTGTGGGGGGTAGACAGGATCTGAGGTGTGCTAGGACCAGCCGCTCCAAGCACTTGGTGATGATGGGAGTGAGGGCTACCGGACGATAGTCATTGAGTCTGGTCGGGTTGGAATTCTTGGGAATTGGGACGATGGAGGTAGACTTGAAGCAGGTCGGTACCACGGCGCGGGCCAGGGACAGGTTGAAAATGTCCGTCAGCACTCCTGCCAGCTCCCCAGAGCACGCTCTGAGGACACGACCAGGTATGCCATCAGGACCCGCAGCCTTGTTGGATTTAATCCTGCTCAGAGCCGCTTCTACATCAGAGGAGAGGAGAGTCAGTGGATGTTGATCTGGGGTGGTGGCTGTCTTAATTGCAGTTGTAGTGTTCCCTCTCTCAAAACGAGCATAGAAGTTGTTAAGCTCGTTGAGGAAGGAGACATCAGCGGAGGCAGTGGAGGTGTTGGAGTTCTTGTAGTCTGTGAGAATCTGAAGGCCTTGCCACATGCGTCGGGGGTTGGAGTTGGAAAAGTGATCCTCCACCTTCCTTTTGTAGTGGTGTTTGGCCTGCTTGATTCCCCTCTTCAGCTCAGCCCTGGCTGCACTGTAGGTCTGTGCATCCCCCCGTCCTGAAGGCGATGTTACGGGCCTTCAGCAGGAGACGAACATCTCGGTTCATCCAGGGCTTCTGGTTGGGGGTACATGGTGATGCGTTTGTGGATGGTGACACAGTCTATGGTGGTGGAGATGTGGTCCAGTACAGATGAGGCGTACTGATCCAAGTCTGTGTGGTGGAAAGTATTCCAATCTGTATTCCTGAACTGGTCCTGGAGCACAGCGTCTGAGCCCTCTGGCCACACCTTTACTGTCCTCACAGTGGGTTTCACACGTTGGATGAGTGGTGAGTACCGCGGTGTGAGAAACAGGGAGAGATGGTCTGATTGTCCGATGTGGGGGAGGGGGGTCGCCTTGTAAGCTCCAGCCAGATTGGAGTAGACATGGTCCAGGGTCTTGTCTCCTCTGGTGTGGCAGGAGGCGTGTTGGTGGAATCTGGGGAGGACTGTCTTCAAGTTGGAGTGGTTGAAGTCACCCGCAACAATAAAAGCAGCCTCAGGGTGTTTAGTTTGGTGTTTGCTAATGGCCGCATAGAGTTCTTTCATGGCTAGCTTGGCATTAGCATCCGGGGGGGTGTACACAGCAGTGATGATAATAGAAGTGAATTCCCTTGGGAGGTAATAAGGTCTGCATTTGATCATTAAAAAACTCCACATTCGTGAGCAGTGACTCTCGGTAATAGCAGAGTCTGTGCACCAAGCTTTGTTGATATAAATGCACAAACCTCCGCCTCTGGTCTTACCGGAGTCATCTGCTATCCTGTCGGCTCGGTATGTATGGCGTCCAGTTAACTGGATAGCATTGTCCGGGTAGCTGTTGTTTAGCCATGTTTCGGTGAAAACCATGACATTTGAGTCCATAATCCGTCTGTCACTAGTGATAGACAGGCGTAACTTCGTCCATTTTATTGGCCAGAAGAACGGACATTGGCGAGGAAAATGCTCGGTAAAGGGAGCCGGTGTGGTGTTAGCTTTAGCCTAGCTCGCACCCCTCCACGCTTACCCCCGCCTTTGTTTACGTTCTCGTCTCCGCCTACGTGCACTTCCACCCGGTGGAGGGAAGTGGGCCGCCTCCGGTGTTCTGGAGATCTCTGGGATAAGTCTGAGATCGGCGATAAAAGTGTCAGGATTGTAGCTCCAAAGGTCCAAAAGTTCTTGTCTGCTGTAGCACTGCAGCGCGGTGCAGTTCTTGAAAAAAAGTCCGGTGAGAAATAGGTAAAAAACCACTAAATAGCAGGTCCTGGAGAGACACTGAGCCTCGCGTTGTTCACGCGCCGCCATCTTGTTTTCCATCTTTCAATGGAAAAAAGTAACCAAAGAGCAGGAACGTTTCAGCTGCTACGCTGAGAAAATTGACTTGTATTAACAACCCAGTTCATCTCAAAGCAAGATATGAGAGAAGCTCTGAAACACATGCAGAAACATACATTTTCAGTCACTAAAAAAGCTAAATCAAATGTTGGTAAAAGCTCTTACCAAACAGGCTCCCACTAAATGAGTGTAATGGTCCCGCTTGTTCTTTTCTTCTAGTGCACCAGTTTCTAAATCTGATATAAAAAGAAAGTGGTGGCAAGGGAAGAGAGCATGATAAAGATATCAATCTCTGCTTTATGAAATTGAATAACTATTATTTCAAAATGTATATTATACCTAATATACAGAACACATCTGCTAAAATTGATGGCAAATCATCTCTGAGTTCCTGAAAAACAAAACAAAGGCACGTTAAGATGAGTACAATAAAGAATTATGACTCATTAAAGCAAACTGTATTGTGGATTTATTTTTATTGCAAAATCTATTAAAAACTTTAGTATAGCTCTGGTGGTTCAATTACATTTTATTCAAGGGCAAAAGGAACATAAAATTATTACGTTCCTAATTTTAAAAAAGCTATAATTGACAAAAATGTTGCAACTGAACAGTAGCAAAAGATTGTTTTGTTATTACTGCTTCATGGAAGCGGAGGGTTTGCATGAAAAAGAGGACATATTCCTACCATCATTTCCCCGAGGACAGCGGAAACGAGATCAATTTTCAGGTTACCCTGGACAACCTGCGAGCAGACCTCATAAAGAGCGGCCTGTATGTCTAAAGAGACAAAACACAACTTCAGAAAACACATGAGAAAGTACACAGTTCAAATGATCAGAAACAAAAGACTGGAAATGTTTTGAGGTTGGATTAACAGACTTTATCTGAGCATCATTGCTATAAGGTTTTCTAATGTCAGCTTAAGATTTTAACAAGAACTGTGCAATATTCAGAAAATGTTCAAATGATTGATGATCAGACTCACATCGACAAGGAAATTATTATCCAACTTACCTTTAGTTTCATTCCCATGATCAGTTTTCTCTGTTAGCTCTTTGCAGAGTTGCACACTGGAAAGCAAAATACACAAACTGAGATCCAACCTAACGTGACAAAGAATAGTTGTTTTTTTTACAGCTTAATCAAGAAACAAATAGCCAACAAAATCAACTTTACAGAACGTATTTCCATACAAGTTTCACCTTATTCTGTTACTTTGGCCAAATACTAACCAAAGCAGATAACGTCTCTGTGATAGATAACGCCCTTATGTGCCTCTTGGTTGTTGAAAACAAGTTGCACAGTGAAAATGAACACTGCAGCCACACAACGACCCACAAACAAGAAAGAAAGCTGCAAAATGTATCTAATCTCAACAGTTAAAGCAAAATCGGTGTGGGATATCGCAAAGGACTGCGTGAGAGAAATATTTGGTACGATTTTTAAAAAACGCTCATTCATCCTCTGCATGTTAATAATATATTTGGCCAGTTGGATGGACTCTAATTCTGCACCGATTGCAATTTTCTGGCTGATCATTAATCTTTAAAAAGTCAGATCTACCGATTTTGGTCAATACGGATTATTTGTCTATAAAGTTGTTAAATCTGGCAATGGAGTCGCTTAGGTTGGCGACAGTGCAGTGGCGCCAGTTAACTGCAAAAGTGGAGAAATGACCTGGTTTCCAATGAAGAAAATGCATTCTGAGGTGTTTTTAGAGACTAAAAGCAGCTAAAAACAAAATCATTACTGGCTTTGACACAAAAATAATAATTACCTACGGATCTTTAAGAGAGCAAAAAAAATATACATGTTTTCCCCGTTAACATCAAATCATATGACAGCAGTTCTGAACAACTTCACTGCTCTGTTTACAGCAGAGCATTCCATATTTAATTGGCAAAGGGCTGAATTGTCTCTTGTTCAAAACTATGACAATAACGAGCTGAATACTACAAACTGGACACCTGCGATCTTAACTTTAATCATGATATTTTGCATAATGTATTGCAGAAAAAGGTAAAAAGTTCAAACAAAAAGTAATTTAAACTGTACCAAAAGGAGCATTGTGCAATGGGACATTTCACATTCAACTGAGGAATTTCATTCACACTGCGACAGACACAGATATAAAGCAACTTTTTTTTTCCCCATTATCTGCCTGTACGTCTATGAGGGTAAGAACTAGCAAAGGGGTGAATTGCTAGTAATGTGGACTTGTCTCTTAAACTATTACATTTAAATAAGGGAGCAATCACTACATAAAAGCTGCTTAAATCTAATATATAATTCATACGTCACTGTGGCTCATCTCTCAATAAAAATATATTGTTCACAATCACTTTTAACTTCTACTTGTTTACTGCAGAGCATTGCAGATTTAACATTATGGTTTAGAAAAACATTCAAAACTAAAACACAGAAAATGGAAACTCCCTCACTTCATTTGCCACCTGCTGCCAAAAGCAACATTCTGAATGTCTTTTCCAAATGTCTCACTGCATCAAAACACACATTAACGTAACGGTGGTTTAACTGAAGAGAATCATTTAAATGTGACCTGCACGTTTGAGTGGTGCAAAACAAATGTGCGTGAATACATTGTAAATCAGCCACATACACAAGCTCGTAGCTTAGGAGTTTTAGCTTTAGCACAACTGCAGGCCTTTCTCAAAAATGCGAGGCCTCTGGTTACCAACTGCTGCTGCAGCTCTGTGTAACAGCACATATATGACAGGTGGACTTGTTAAAAATCTGGTAAATCTTCACTCGTGCCAAGAACGTCTCTAGTCTTGTGAAAGTATCCCTCTGTCCCAAATCTAAAAGCATAATCGATCACGGGGTATGGACGATCCAAAGGTAACTGTTTGAATACTGTAAAGTTGATGCTTGTTGTCGATATCCCGTCGGTGAAAACCAAGAATTAGACATTTACACAAACTCCCATTGCCAATTTGTTATTTCTTAAAATGCATCTAAAAGCAGATGCTAATAATAAAAAACACGATTGAGAGTCAAAACAAAATGCTATCGCCTTCTTAACACCATCTCTGTATCTCCTCAAAGAGTCATTATATTGGAAAGATTAGGTGGGCTATATTAATAATAAATCGTATTTTAGATTTCAGAAAATTGCTAAAAGCAAAGAAAATTAAATAAAGCGTTTGAAACCGCCAATAACGAAGCTAACATTACTGCTAACTAGCCGTAGCATCAAGCTCCGTTGTTTCCCTCCACACGATTTATTAGTTTTTACATGATAAAATATTGGCTTCAAAGTTTTTTTTTTCCACTGGCTGTTTATCAATCACTCGTCTGGAGGACGTCAGTGGGCCACAATCCCCCAAAGTTGGCACTATTTTTCACTTTATTTACAAACTAGGGATCAGATAAATTTAGCACTCGACTTAGCTAGGTGGATTTTAACTAGCTTGGTGCGTGTTTACAATTTTAGCTAGTCTCTTAGCGAGCAGATGTGTTTAGCTTGCTCTAACACGTCAAATTCAAAATGTTATAAAACTGAATCAGATCGTTATATTTTATATTCAAGTTACTTACAATATGTACATTAAACATCTGCTTACGGCGATGCAAGTTAGGCCACTTAAACTGTTTGCTAACGTTACTCCTCGACTGCTACAGCTAGCATATTTCTAACACTGGCCCGCAGGGCGTTTTAGAGCTAGCGCTCATTTTTTTTGTTTTGTTTTACGGCAACCATAAAGACCCTCTATTGCGAGAAGGTTTATTGACGCTCGAATGTACTCACAATTCGTGTTTTCCTGATTTTTCCCAGTTTTTGATCCATTCACCGGGGAGGATAAGTGTCGCCATCTTCCATACACACTGTCCGGATGTCTAGTTGAGCATCATGGAACACACTGCAGGGTCAAATGTAGCGGTTAGCCGCCAATGCTAGCTGGCTGTTGCATGGTGGGACTGAGAGAAATGTCAGCACAAAATACAATGGTCAAACACTTTTACTTTAAGTAGCAGGTGAGAGAAGCGTTCATTTTTAAGTTTACCAACCCAAAGTTACTGTTAATTTGTGCTGCTGTCTTGGCGTAGATTAATATAGACACATGGTAAAGAAGTGTTAATATTTATGACCTTTACAATAGTTAATTAAAATAAATTATCCTGCAATAATAGTGCTTTTTCTTTGTACTGTGGATTTAGATTTTCCTAGATCCCAGTTAGAAATGCAAAATGAAGGCTTTCTGGATTCAAAATTCTGTCTGTGACTGAGTATTAAAGCGGTCAGGGTTTCCCCCAGTGTATAATAAGCCTGGCGGGCCCACAGACTTTACTTGGGCCCCCATCACACTAAACATTGCTTATTTATTCCAAGTTTTTTTTTTTTTTAAATGTTTGCATTTTTTAAGATTTTATAGCTGGTGTTCAGATATTAATCTTCCAATCTTTCAATAACACACAATTATCAAGTGATATTTAAAACATTTCTGTCAACATTTAACATTTTTTAACTCAAAAACATGACGGGCCGCTGGATGTCTGACTGCCCTGGCGCCCAACCACCAGCCTTTACAGGTTTTCTGGGGGAAATCTTGGTGGTTCTTAACTATGCCAATGAAAAATTTGCAGGAGTAACCTTTATATTAGCACTTCTACCAGTTTGGTTCTCAACCAGTGCCATGTATAGTGCTGTACAATCTTAATTTGTAAACATGCTCCTTTAGAGAAATTTGATATCACCTTGTATTGAAACTTCCACTGACAACTAGAACATGTCCCACTTAGATTTGCATTAACTCCCACATCCCAGCTCCAGCATCCAAGACAAGTTGCATGGATTGTAATTTTGATTGAAAATCATTTTTTACCATTTGACAACTAAATCAAAATGTCTCAAAATAGGACAGTTTCCAGAGTTGCATCACAATAATCGTTACACAGTTTTAAAGGATTTATTTGGTTGTGTTACATCTCCAGACATAAATACAAATATTAAAAGATGCAATGGGCACTTTGTAAATAGAAAAAAACCCACAAATTTAATATATGCAAATATTTAAATATGTATAAACATACAGACGTATTCAGATGTTCAGCAGTTCAATGCAAAACCTAAACAATGTAAAATGAAATGCTTTAAATAGAGGGTGTACCATTCCTATTTCCCCAATATGAATACTTATTATATATGACCAAGATGTCCGTGTTCAGTTTAGAGAAATTAGGGATTTGCGTATAGCTACAATATGTGTATATATCGTCATCTGTAAAGGTAGAACTTGCCAGCCAGGCCAGCACAGAAAAAAAAAAAAAGAATTAGCACAACAACCCACTGAACAACAAACAAAACAACTGTGGATGCATACTTTAAAATTAGTGGGTTAATGTCGGAGTAACATTGTCTTACTTTAACCGCTACATAAAATTTCACACGAGGAAAGTGCACATATAAACGCACACACTCACAATATATTACACCTTTGTAATTGTACAATTTACAATCCAGACGCTATCATAGCTTACTAAAGTACTCTGAGCCTTAGTAATTGAGCATAATTTCTTAATATCAACAGTGGAAAACCAAAATGTATAAAAATCCTCTGCACAACTGTATACTGGAATTAAAAAAATAACAAACACCACCCAGCTTTCTTATACATTTTTTGTATTCTTGTTTTTTTTTTAACAAAAATGTTAATATATGGCATGAGTATTATTAGATATTAATTACTATACAAAGTAAAAACAGGCTATAGGAAAGATTAAATGTTTACGGTGGGTCAGGATTTCATTGATGGAACTGTAAAGGTTTCCAATTCTAAAAACATTTCTAGAATCAACCATCCATTTGATTTAGAACTACATTTAAGTAATACATAACTTTTGCACGCATTCATTATAGAGAGAAGAAACAAAAACAGAACCAACTGGCCGTATCTGCAGTAACACCATTCTATTTCAATTAAAAAGGATTACTTATGTTTCTAGGTGAAATAGCATGTTTATAAACCAATAATTTACACTTGATTGTCAATACAAAATATCTATAAATCAAAGTTATCTATAGGGTATAAAAGCAGAACACGTCCTTAAAAATACCATCACAAAGAAATCTGGAAACGCTGTATTCCACTTGTGGCAAGGCCTTTGAACAGTATAACAAGCTAGTTCACGTTATAATTTACTGCGTACAGATCTGAATATATGGCTACATGCCATGCCAAAATCTACAGTTCACCAGTACAAGAAGTGAACACAATGGCACTAACTGGGTTATTTCATTTAGTGGCCGTGTAGAAGTCCTGTCATCCTGAAACTACTCTATGTTCATATGTTTGGCAAGTTTATCTTTAGATTAACCTGGAATCAATCCTTTAAGTAACAGCCATAAGAAAGATGAGAGGTCCTGTCTTTAAAAAAACAAAAAACAATCTTATTAAAGTCTCTCAGATAACCACTGGACACCAAAATCATGAGAATAGTAGTTTTCATCCAGAAATCTGTCTAATGTTAATTGAATTGTGTTCACGTCTCCTGATTGTTGGCCAATATGTATTTACATAAGACAACTCTTTATATACCAAATGCAAGAAAAGGGAAAATGATAAACATTAAACGTCTGAAATTAAGCCTGCACACACTGACCACATGTACCACTCCTCTAAAAGTTTCTTCTAGAGATCAGATACTGAAACAGAACCTTGTTTCTCTCTGCAGCCTGTCCAACGATAGTGTTTGAAAACAGCAGGATGATTTAACACGAGGCTCTCCCTCCAAGTCTTTAAGTGTTAAAGAGGCAAATACTGGAGTCTCAAAAGACCATTGTAATAGTTCATTTCAACCTTTTCCTTTCAAAGATTTCACAGAGAACGGTCATTTCTTCTTGCAAGAAGAGGATTTTCATGATGCATTGTCTTTGATCCAATTTGTGTTAGAACATTGAAACATTAAGAACCTAAAAACAGACAAAGGTAGAGTTAGACTTAATAATAGTAATAGAAACGTAACAGTTTCAATTTGCCATTTAAGTAATACATCTATGTGGGAAGGTGCACGAACATCCTAAACAAAAAATTGAACTGGTTAGTTTACTTTTGCTTATTTCCCAGCTAAAAACTATTCTGCAGCACATGCATCATATGTTAGACACAACACATATATGAAATGTTGACAAGATTGCTCTGCTTGATGTTTTACGCAACTGCTACTCAAATCTCGCAGCGATAATATTAGTTAATCTCATATTGCAACAGGAGAGCAATCAGATTCAATGAGTCAATAAAAGCATATTTAATGCAGCATTCACAATAAATGTACTACTGTACAAGCACAACATAGAAATGACTCTTACCGAATCATCCATAATGGAAGACGGATCAAAGTAATCTGGCTTTAGTTCATTTCTTTCTCTTCGATTCTTAGATGCAGGCTGAGAAGCAACAGTTTAGTTAGAAAACAAATCTCAACATACAAGAAACTGGGAACAAAAACGTTTTTTTAGTTAAATGTTTTTATGCTGCCCAAAAAAAAATCAGTTAAGCTGCATCAATATTTTATAAATTACCAAATCAATCTCCATCGTATTAAAGTCCATGCCCTCATTGATATCTTCCAAGCGATCCTCCGATGACATCATCACATCCTCCACTATCGGTTCCTCATCATCCTCCATTAATCCGGATCCTCGGCGACTGTGGAAAACACAAAAGAAATCAGCAATGATATTTAGGTAAAAAAGCTCTCCAGAAGCAAGAGCTGGCTCACATTGCTTGCTGCATGTGGTTCCTCATCTTAGCGTAGTGCATGCTAATCCGCTCCTGGTGCTGACGGGCTTCAGCCTGTTGCCTCTGCGTCAACATCCAGGTGACCTGGGTGCTGGGAGACGAGGTTTGGTAAATATCATTTATCATAAGTTACTTCAAACAATTCAAGAAGTACAGGCCCTCCAATCAAAAACAGCTGCAGGTCTTAATCAAAAGTTACTTAAGGGAAGTTTTGTACTTGTAATCTACGGCAGCCTGCTGTTGGTGATGAGGCAGCGGTTGAGGAGGAAGCGCTTGATGAAGGTGCTGCTCTGCCGGCATGGAGAACGTGGCGGCGTAGCCGTCCTCCGGCCTCATCCTCTTTGGATCCCTCAGCACAGTGGAAGTGAGGTGGGGCGAGTGCATCATGACCGGCGTGGGCACACTCTGCTCACGATTCATCCAGACTCCGTCAAAGCTGCTGCTGCTGTTTTCTTCTGCAAGAAGACGATATATTAACATCCCCAATGCAAAAGTTAAATCCTAATCCTAATAGAACACAAATGAAATGGGATGTGGTATTTATTTATTTTTTTTACAAATGCAAGTGCATTTAATTTGAATAAAACTCACCTTCAGGGAGTTTTCTTTTGCTTACAGCGGATTGTTTGGACTTCTTGCTTCGAACGGACCCCCGACTGCTGATCCCACTGATGACAGACATGGTGTCGTCGTCCATCCCGGCCTGCAGCGAGTTCCTGTATGAGATGAGGGGCAGCCAGCAGTCGTCTCTCTGAAGGGCCATTTGAAACGTCATGAATCGCTCCAGGTACATGTGACTGCAGAGTTCAGAATGACAAAACAACGCTAGAGTGTTTTCAGAACTCATTAGAAATAATACATCAGACCAGAAACTTACACTGTCCTCTTGTCTTGTCGAATGAGTTTGCTTGAGAACTCACTTAGGATATCCAAAAATGGCAGATTAAGTGGCGGACCCCCTTCTCCTTGAGGACTGGCTTCTTTAAATGCAAACTCAATGCCGTCCCTAAAACAAATAGCATTTTCCACTCGTTGAAAGACACACTGTTGGAATTTCAGCTGCTTCTCAGCACAGGTACTCACTTATGTAACATTGCAATGGCCTCTCTAGTCTTCAACTGGTCCAAACCAAAGGTTAGCGAGAAACGTCGAGCCAGTTCTTTGATTCCACAGAAAGCTGACGATGAGCGGTCAAAGTTGAGGCCAAGTTCAGACATCATCTCATTGAACAACTGGAATAAAAACACAGAATGACAACAACAGAACATACTGTTTTAGAATCAACAGGCTAAAGCGCTAGTTACAAAAAAAATGGATATAATTTTGACTGTGTGTTACAACTTTAACTAGATTCCACGGGTGTTTTAGGTGTTTTCCAATCTTAGAAGATATGTAGGAGTTTTATTTTTTAGTGATACGTTGGTTTATTTTCCAGGAAAGTTGAGCTTCTGACAGAAACTCCAGTTCCTGAAACGCGGTGAGCTGTCTCACACAGCAAACTCTTACTTCTGTAATCCGTTAAATTGCTGAAACTTCCTTTTTACTTTGCTTGAAATTCATTTTAGAAAAGTGTTACATAAATCAATGTTGTTGTGTTTACTGAGTTGTTTAACGAAAGGAAAACTAGACAGATGATAGCAACACACAACAAAATCTGGGAGAAGCAGGTTTAGCAGCGACTTTGTTTAAGAGTCTTTGTCATCTTGAGCTATAATTTATCTAGAACTATAAATTGTAGCAGGAAGGAAGGTGTGGTAGAAACTTTACCTTTTGCAGGCTCAATATGAGCGTCTTTGCACACTGGATTTTGTCGATTTGTCTCGTTTTACTCATCGTTTCTTTGATGATATCGCCATAGTCATTGTAATACTGAAGAATAAAACATGAAGATAATTAAAATCATTGAAGATAACTGCACATATAATAAATCTTTTACCGTATTTGCACCTACTCTCATGTACTGTTTAAATATGTCGGCTCCAGTATTGATTTCAACAACGTTGTATACAATTAATTTGCAATAGGCTGCAAGAAGGTTTCTCCGTTTGTGCAGAGCCTCGATTTTACTGGCCTCATCATCTTGTTGTCCGTCTGGAAAAAAATAAAATAAAAACAAACAAAACACATGAAACAATTTCAAGATATTTGAAGCAAAACAAGAAAAACCTGGCACAAGTTCCAACCTGTGCTGTTGCTGTCATCGTCCTGATCGATGAAAACTTGATCCAAGATGAAATTGAGCAGTTCCGCTTGCAGAGAGGAATCCGGCACGTAGACCAGATTCTCCAGATGTTCCCGGCCTGACGACATGATTTGGTGACTGAAGATCAGCAACACGTCACACAGTATTGTGAAAGCCTAGAATAGACGCAGCAATCGTTTATAAATGTGAACTGATTGCATTTCGAGTTGCAGGGAAAGAAAGGCGGTTCCATCGTCATCCCACCTGCTCTTTAACGGCTGTGTTGATGCTGCTTAGGTAACGCTGGCATATTAAGCAGAAAGTTCTCATCTGTTTTCTTAGAGTCACCAAATCACCCTAAAAGAAGCAGATAGATAACAGACTATTCTTAAAATCAATCATTTAGCTAAGTAGCTCAAAGAGTTTAATGATAAATACCTTTATTGAACTGCCTTCTGAAACTTTAGCAAGGTGCCACAAGACTATGTAATGTGTGCACTGCATTGCATGAATCACAATCTGTAGAGACAAACATAGATAGAAAAATCAAATGCTCACAAGTTCAATTGTATGTATCAGATCTTCATACTGCAAAAGTGATCCAAAATACTGATAAAATCTGCTTGTTTAGGACTTTAGGAAACTTTGTGACATCACAGATGACCCGTTAGTGCCGTAATACCTGTTCAGGCATGTCTCCGTTCTGCAAACCTGTGCTGAGGAGGCTGTAGTTGCTGGTGAAAAGATCCCACTTGGAAAGATCGTGTGCACTGGTTAAGTAAAAAGAGAAGAAATGCAAATAGAAATATTTTTATAGTAGGTTGTCATAAAATAACATTCTGTGAAATTCAAGAACGCCAACTTATCACGTAAATGTCAACCAGAGATTATTTTTACTTGTGAAAAGCAGTGATTTTCTTAAGTGTTGATAGAACTTGGTAGACGTCATCCTCATCTGGTTCTTCACCCTGAATGAACCAAAGACGAAATCCCTTCAGATTTTTGCCTAAGAACATTTGTAAAGTAATAAAAGCAAAAAAAAAAAAAAAAACTAATTTAAACCTACCTCTTGCAGGAAGTCCTCCAGAAGTCTGTTGAATTTGTCTACTAGCTCATCTAGAAGCTGTGAGCGGGCGATGTCCACGCGGTTGAAGATGGTGAATTCCTCGTTGCACAGATAGTGGTAGGTTGTAGAGCAGGCCTCCAGCACTTCAGTGTCTGTGTGTTTATCCACAACCTCCCAGATTTGGCGCAGCAAGGCATCCATATGCTGAATTGAGAAAGATTATTCAATTGGCACTGAACAAAATCTACACCTCTTACTCTGCAGAGTAAGAGGTGTATTAAAGAAAATCTTTAAGCAAGTGGAACCTTACGAACCTTTTCTAACCGGCCGGTGGTGTAGATGTCAAGATCGAAGTATTTTGGTATTTGGAGTAAACTGGTCACCTTATCGATGTCCACACAGTACTGAGACAAGAAAACCAAAGGTGTTGGTTTATATTAAACTTTCAAAATTAAATCAACTCTGAAAAGGCTATATTATGCTGTCACCTTTGCTAATAACAGCGGTAGTGCAACTGCAAACATCTCTGTGGTTCGTGTCCGATCGTCCAGCTGAGTTTTCTTTTCTTTTGCAGTCAAGACCTAATGCACAAACGGTCACCCCATTACCAACATGAGATAATTCCAAAATCATGTTTTATCATTGATTCATCAAACAATATGCCTCTCACCCTCTTTCCTGAGCCTCTGCCTACTGGAGGATGACATTCACAAGCCTGTCGAATGGCAGAGAGCATGATCTCAACCAGAGCCGTCTCTTGTCGATCAGTGAGGGCTAAAGAGAAAAAGAATACACTTGATAAAAAAAAGATTCATTCTTTCCATTTACTTTTATATCTGCTTCAGTGTTTATGTCCTTACCCTCCTCTCCCGGCATGGGTTCATCCAGCAACAAGCTAATCATAGTTTCCCAGTCCTTCAGCAGCTCTGACGCACACTCCCACAGACTGTCCACCAAATAAGCCCCATGTTCATGGAGCTAATGAAAAATCAGATCTCCTGTTAAACTGAACACAACACAGCACTACAAGGACAACACAGTCTTTAAAAATGTGCACAGCAAAGAGAATAAATGTATAAAACTGACAATGCATTTACAATGAAATCTTAGGATTTCATTGTATAAAAAAAAAAAAAAAAATACAAAAATCAAAGCCTCAAAGGCTTGGTTACCTCACTCTCCAAGAAGAAGAAGACAGTTGTCTTGATAAGGCTGCCGTTGAGGCTCTGCCTGCCCCTCTTTGGTAGATCTTCATCCTCTGGGCCTCGATGGCTGAAGAGCCTTTAATCAGTTAGAAAAAGCTGCTATAAATAAGTAATAAAATAGTGCAGGGTGAAATCTATAGAGGGATTGTAATGTTATGTTCTGAGACAGGACAGTTTAACCTCAAATTACTTATTAATTATCCAAATCCTCCACAAAGAAGAAACACAAAGGGACCATGAAGCCAATAAAAAGAAATGTTGTAATATTCCTATGAGTCCTTATTTCTGAATAGTTGAATCTTTGATTCAATAATCTCAAACTGACTTTAGTGAATCAATAAGGCTACTGATGGAATACAACCCATCATATATTTTCTCTTCCAGTCTTATCACTGCAGCACATTACTTACTTTTTAAACAGAAATTCTCCTGCAGAAACAGCGATGGGTCGATGCGCCGAGTAAACCAGGTGATACACACTCTCACAGTCCTCTGCTGTCAGAACCTCATCGCTGCTCCTGTTGGCAGTGGGAATATAACCAGCTTTATCAATTTGTGCCTTATTTATTTTATGTTCTATGACATATTCCTGTTAATAGAGCAAAAAAGAGATAGATTTACGCTACGACGTCTATAGGCCATACACTATAGATGTTATTTTCCTTAGTTTGTGCCGAAACATTGTTTGAATCTGTAGAAACCTTAAGTCAGTACAGTGACTTTCATTGGTATGGTCAGGAATTACCCAGTCATAAAGATAAATGAGATAAAATAGAGCAGTACTTACTGTAAAATAAGCGTCAGAAGCTTAATAGCTTGCACTGCAACATCATATTCTTTGTCCAGAGTCATAGACACAATGCGGTCCTGTCAGAAAGAAACATTAGCGTTTACTACCTGATTTCTGATACACATTAGATTTGTGTGTTAAAAAGTTAAAGCAATGTACTTTTCTGTTATTAGGCATCCAAATAAAGTTAATTACTAATTAAAATGGTATGTGTGATGCTATGCAACAAGTTGACCCTGCTGCTGGCCGACCTTAAAGCGACTGGTGAAGAGTTCGAGGCGGGAGCCGAGCTCTCTGCTGTAGAACAACCCCTGCAGGGCAGTCAGGCACTTCAGACGCACCTCACCTTGCTGAAATTACACCCATGATACTTCAAATATGTGATGTATGACGGAAAGACAAGTCATAACTTGCATATCATCAACTTTCTTTATGAATAACAAGTGATAAACAGCATAAGGTTTGAGAGCCGGTGCTGTAAAGGGTCACAGAGTCATCTGCCAAAAAGTGAAAAATATATATCATTTGAACATTTCTGTGATCTGAGAAAAAATATCTCATAATATAGATAGTAAAAAAAAATCAAATGATATAGGAATATTTTTTATGAATTATTTGAAATAAATTGTTGAGAAATAAAAAAAAATTATACATGCTTTATTTATTCAATATATACATTTTAAAACATTTAAATTATGAAACTGAATTTTCTCTGAATGTGAAATCTTTCATTCACAACTTCTTTGAATCATATCCAAAGAAAGCATTTAGGAACAGATTAAATTTGGCAAACGACGCAGATGTTGTCAAGATACCCAAGTAATTGTTTATTCTTGTAGAATAAACATTACAGAAGCTCTCCAGAAGTTACTGTTGAATTATTAAAAAAACATAACTTTTAGACCTCTCCTGCAGTATTACCACTAAATTAATAGAAGCTCTCAAAAATATTATTTGGGAAAAAAAACATAACTCACCTTGTCATGCATTGTCCAGCCAACATACTTCAAGTAGCTGTCATTGAGGAAAGCATCGCTGTACAGCTTCATCCACACTCCAATCTCCTCAATACAAATAGCTCTAATTTCAGCAATGGCATCACTGGAAAAGATGAAACCATAAAGAGTGAGGCCTAATATTTCCCTGAAGTATTTATACAAAAAGTCATCATTACTCCCTTAAGAAAAAGACACTGAACAAAATTTTCAGATGACATTTTGTGCTGACAACAATTTTCCACTAGATGGAGCAAAAATGCCATAAATATGAAATGCAAGGACTGAACGAAGACTCAACTGAGATTCATTATCAAGTCTTACAGCCTGGCAAATCAAATCATTAAACCATTTTACGTACCGATATCTATGAACAAAGACTCCTTTGAAAATCGCATTCATCATGTTTTCAATATCATCTTGATTTTCCTGGAGCTGAAAAATAAACATGAAGCAATGTTTAATTTAATTTTAATTGTTTTATGGACATTGTATTTATTTAGTATTTTTGGTTATAAAACCCTAACTTTTGATTGTAGTTGTGTTGTTGTTTCTTTTTACCTTTTTATTTTGTTAAACCCAAACAATAAACCCCAAACTGATAAACTTTTAACATCTAGGTTTCTTTAATGTTACTTCTCCTTCCGCCTGGCTGAGCTCGGTCGTAACATTTACCGATAAAATTCTGAAAAGTTTGGTGAACATTTGTATTATGTGTGTGATCAGTGAGGTCGAGTCAAAGTCCAGATCAAAATAAAAATCATAATTACTGCAACACTGATAGAAAAAACAGTGAGAAATTCAGCCATAAATGCAGGAGAAAGTGGTTTTAAAATGATAAATGGGAAAAAAGACCTGCAAGGTTTCTCTCTTACCTCTTTTCGCTTTTGTAACAACAGCTCCAACCTATCGTTGGCCCTTTTTGCAATGACTTTGTTCCTTTCTGCCTCGTACTGTCTCTGAGTGTTGTCCATGTTGATGCTCAGGTTCAAAGCGACGTTCACTAAGGCAGTCATCAGCTTCATGGCTGGGGGAACACAGCGGAGCTCAAAAACAAGTCCGAAGACACAACACCATGAAGACGTAAACGACATTAATAAGCAGACAACAGATAGAAACTGACCTGCTAGTGTGCTTGTGTGTCTAAATGCCCTGACCTGCGAGTCAGACAGGCCAGTGAGCAGAGAGATGACCGTGTCCATCATATACTCGTCATATATGATGCTGTACTGGCACTGACGCACGAGGACAGCAATAAAGTCGCAGAAATTTATCCGGAATCTTTTCCACTGTGGCCCTGAGAGTGTTAAAGGATAATCGCCGCTGTCCTGTTTGGTGACCAGAAAGTCAATCAGACGGAGGACAGCAGCGTCAGACAAAAACATCCACCTGGCTGACGTTTGAGATGTTTATAAGGGTCGTTCCAGACAAACCAAACCACAGACACGGTATACTTCACCTCATCAAATTCCTCCGTCATTTTCCTGATGATTTCGGAATTCTGCATATGTCTGAACATTTCTTCACTCACAGCACCTGCACAAAGAAATCGAACAATTTCAGCCAAACTTTGCAAAAATAAATGCTTTCTACCAACATTGTGTCTGACAGGTACCTTTACACCCTGAGCACTGGATGAAGAAGTTGATTAACTCCAAAAGCGCCACATCTCTGTCTTGCTTGTAGGCCTCAATCCATTCATCAACAACAGACTAGATGTACATCAGAAGAGCAATTTACAGCATAAGTTATTCATATAATACACACTTATACAAACTGAAATAGAAATAACCTGCAAGAATGGAAGTTGATTTAGCTTTTAATAAATGTGACCCATTCAATAAATGTTGGGACTGTTAGCCTTCCATATTTTACACTGACAGAAGTTGTGTAAAATTTTTGAAATTTTCATAGTAAATTTCAAAAATTTACCATGAAACTCCACAAAGTGGACTTATGAAAATTTCAAAAAGCTTCCGTTTTTCAATAAAAAAGTTTTTTGTGCAAGAATGAAGTGGTTTTCCAGCTGGACTGAAATTTGCATATTTTGCAAAACTGCAATGGAAAAATGTATTTTGCGTCACGGCAGTTTGGCTCCACTAGAGCTCTGAAGTTCATCAGAACTTGAGTTTGTCATTCAAAATGCTGAATCTATGCCTCTTTTGTAATATTGCTAACAATTTCCTCAAAACGCTGCGTACGTAGCCTCTTCCAAATAAAAGGAACTTGCCGCCAATGTCTTTTCTGATGGCTCATGATGATCATGAGCACTAGAATCATGGCTAAAAAATAAATATTTCTCACGTAATTTCTTATTCATGTGTGATTTTTCTTACTTCTTATTTAATGGAAACGTCACAATGGCAAAATCTGACATTAGCAGAAATGCAGCTATTGCTACACAGGTATGAACAGGAGAGTAATATACTCACCTGTGTTGCACTCCTCCCCATTTTAACCACTTCGAAAAGGCTCATATTCTCCCTCCCGTTCTCCTGATGATGGCCGTTCACCCAGCCAGCACCAGAGACCCTCCCTGCTCCACCACCTTTGGTCTTGTCTCCCAGCACCTTCCTCCCCCTCTTTGCTCCCTGTGAATGAGCACAATGTTTAAAGATAGATGAAAGACGCAATTATGACAACTCTGAGTACAACCAGTGAAACAGTAGACTAAGATAATCTGGTTACAGAAAACAAAAATAAATAAATAAAAAACAAGGAGCTCTAATAAGCTTGATGAACCTACCACGCCTCTCCCCGCTGTGGCATTTCTTCCATCAGGATCCTCAAGGTCTGCATCTGAGGACAACTGAGACTCTGACTCTCTGTGTATTAAAAAACATGACATATTAAATCACCGCTAAAATAATCCATTGCCATCAGAGAGATGAGATAAACACCCGCCAACACGTCTATCATTTACTGCTTACTGGGGAAACTGGAACTCTGCGTGCAAATCCTGTGCCGCTATCATTTCTGCAACATTTTCTGGAGCTGTGGAAGTAGATCCTCAGTCTGCTCCGGCCCCCAGGCAAGAAGAGATCGGTTCAGACACACCTGCAAACAGAAACAAATCACGCTGAGTACCCACAGAACACACAGTCAATAAAAAACACAACATGGAAATATAAAATCTACTGTACATGGGGCAACATGGGATAAAATAATGAAACAACACAAATTAAACGTGCAGCAAAATATCACTGAACTACCCACAAAGAGAATGTCCAAATTATACCTTGACTGTTAGTTTGCAAGATTATCTTCCAAAGTAAAAAGGAATTCTAAGAATAAATGAGACAAACGAGAGACGACTCTATTATTATGAGGATAATTAATAATTATCCTAAACAATAGTAATTATTTTTAAGTCTAATTTATGACCGAAGCATATTTGTTTTTCACCTAAACAAATCGACAAAACCAAAATTCTGGTAGATATTCAAAATTTTAAACAGAAATGAGGAAGAACATATAACATTTACTTTAATAGAAATGTAAAAATAAAAATAAGACACTGCTGCCAAAAATAAAAATTAAGTAAAATCTGTTAAAAAAAAAAAAATCTACTTAAATTTAAAAAGCGTCCCAAATATTTTCAAATTTGCTATGTCACTGCATATTATTATTTCTCTTCTTAGTCAAATATTTTAATGAATTATGAAGATAAATAATTATAAAAATGCTCCAGTCTCAAACACTTGGAGGTCTTCATGGTGTCATCTATTTCCATTGATTGTGGGTCTGAGAAGCCTGTTTAGATCAGCCTTCTCTTGAGAAAACATTAATTTTTTTTAAATAAATATAATAATATTTAATAAATACTCTATTATTATTATAGTTCTAGTCTCAAATTCAAGCTTGATCTGCATGAAGTTCTCACAGCAGATATATAATGTCTTTATATCGCTGTATTTACACCAAAAATATTTTATTTGATTTAACCATACAGACTTATTTTCACTTCCACAACTCAAATACATTTTTGAGAAAAAAAAACAAAACTGGAAAAGTTCCCTTCAGGTTAGAAAACCTGCAGTGCACAGCAACAGGCGGGGGAGGGGTAACGCCGCTTCAGGAATCACACATCAAGCACTTTTCCTGGCATTTCTCTATCATTAAACGGACTTTAAACTGTAAAAAGCCATATGATGAAGAATTTACACACTTTAATAGTGTTTCCTGACATTTCACTTTGTTGGCTTATCTACATCAGAACTGAACAAATAAAAAGTACAACTTTTCTTCTTTTTTTTTTAACAAGCTTATGATTTCTATCAAAAGAAAGGAAAGTGATACAGGAATGATTTCTACTCTGAGCAGGAACAAAACCAACTCAATTATTTCCAGTAAAGCGCAGAAATACCACCAAAGTCTGAAAGAACGGATAAATTGAGAAGAATGACGGCCAAATTCCAGTTTCACTATCTTTGTACCGAACATTGTTAGTTTCACTATCTTTGTACCGAATAGTGTTAGTTTCACTATCTTTGCACCGAATATTGTTAGTTTCACTATCTTTGCACCGAGCATTGCGGTTCTGTCAAACTGCCAGGACTTTGTGGGACACATCTGACTAAATATGCACTGCTTCAGTTTGTGATATAGCACCAGTCTTCTTACGGATATATCAGAAAGCCTACGATGGAGAAAAAAAAAGTGATTTTGCAAAGGGGAAATGAAAAAAAAAACCATCGACAGTTTTAATATTGGCAGGTACTTTTTTGAAGTCCCATAAATTCATAAATGCTCCACACTTGCTAGTTTCATGTCCTAAACCGAGAAATGTGCTGCTTCTTTCTCTTGTCATCATAACAGATGAATTCAGCTTGGTTTTGTAGTTTTGCAAAACGACAAAATAAAACCGCCAGTTGACATTATTTTTTACAGCAAACATTCTGACTTGTAATAGTACCGGTGCATCTTAATAAATTGGAATATAATTGAACATTTAGCTTGTTTTGAAGTTTAGTAACTCAAACGAAAATACCATCATGATACGCAGCAACATATTTTAATATATTTCTGTTATTTGGGTGATTCAGACTTCCAGCTAAAGAAAACCTTGAAGTCAGTTTCTCAGAAAATTTTAAGATTCATAGGAGCAATAGGGCTGCGCAATTGGTAACACTGTTGCCTTGCAGCAAGAAGGTCCTGGGTTCGATTCCCGGCCTGGCGTCTTTCTGCATGGAATTTGCTTGTTCTCCCTGTGCATGCGCGGGTTCTCTCCAGGTCCTCCGGCTTCCTCCCACAGTCCAAAAACATGACTGTTAATGTTTAATTGGTTAATTGGTCTCTCTAAATTCTCTCTAGGTGTGTGTGTGTGTGTGTGTGTGGTTGTTTGTCCTGTCTCTGTGTTGCCCTACGACAAACTGGTGGGGTACACCCTTGAGACGTCGCCAGTCCAGGGAGTACTCCCCTCTCGTCGGGAACTTTAGATGGAGATAAGTACCGGTACCCCTTTTGACCACTGTAGGGACAAGCGAGTTAGAAAATGGATGGATGAATAGGAGCAATCAACTATCAATTATGCAGCTACTTTGCATGCCTTGTTTTGAGCCGTGCAACAGTTCTAGTCCCCATCCTATCCACACAGAGATGTGGCGGTGCTTGATGACTTCTGCGTTAGCTCCAACAGTTTTTTGTGTTTTGCCTAACAGTCATCTCAGGGCTTCAGTGAGATCCTGAAAACATGTGGATCTTTTTCTACCAGGTGTTTTCCTTCCACTCAGTTTTCCATTAGTACTTTTTCATGCAGGGAACTCCTTGCTTCTTTACCAATGACCTTTCGTGGTTTTTACTTTAAATCTAGAGTGTGTCAAGTCAGCACTTTTGTGTGGGTTGCAGCATGATTTCAAGGTATATTTTTATTCGTCTTCCTCCCTAATTTTCTGAGAAACTTGATTTCTTGTTTTCATGAGTTCTAATTTATGATAGTCAAACTGGCATGCATAAAAGCTTTTAACTTTATATATTTACAAATAAATGTACTGACTCAAACATTTTACACTTATCACAGTGTCACCCAAATAACAGAAATATATTAAATCTATGTGACTTATGAATTAAGTTCTGCATTTTGAAAATGTTCAGCAAATAACCTCCACGCAAAAGCGCATACGTGGAATGCGTTCCCACTTTCAGCAGAAATTTTTGTTTTATATTAGCAAGTTCTTCGTCCAAGTGGAATGCAGCCATTGTTTCCACACCTTCCCATTCCCAGCTGAGAAAAAGAGCTCTTATTTTTCTCTTCCTTGGCTGCTGCAGTGTTTCATGAAAAATTAGAGCTGCAAGATGCAGCTCTAATTTTTTTTCTCATTATGAAAAACAAGCAGGAAGCAAAACAGAAACAATGAATCTCCCACAACCAGGTCAAATGGGGTGCTTTCCTCAAGTACGGCACTGACTCATTTTGTCTCTCACCATTATAAATTCATCAGCCTGAAACCTAAAAAAAAATTAAACCAACATTATTTTATTTTCACCTCTGTTAAACTGCTTGCTTGTGTTTTGAAAAGCTCAACTTCAGCACCTAGTTGAATAAAAAACGGATGAGAAAACCTCTTCAGAGTTGCTCGGGTCATTTTTTACGGGTAAGGAGATCTCTGCACGGTTCTGATCTGCTCTGAAAGCACACAGTCAGCCTAAACACATGCACATCTTCCCTCCTTCAGCGGTAAATCATTCTTATCGCTCACATTTAGGGACGTAACATCACGTCCTGTAATTCGCTTGTGTGCCGACAAGCTTTTGCTGAAAAGATTTCCTCTACATCTTGTACAAAAACACAGGTCACTGAAGGAACAAAAATCCTAGGCATAGAGTGCACATACTGTTACTTCACCGTCTGTTTCCTGCCATTAAAAAAAAGCAAGCGTTGGATCATAGAAAGGTGTGAAAACTTCTCCATAAGCACATAGCATTAAATGATCAAACCCCACTTCACTTAGAACTTGTAAATTTATTATACCTTTCTGCTTTAACTCAGTTAATTATTTACAACGGTCGCTAGTTTAACTTTATTATTGGTTCTATAAACATATTGTAAAAATGCAGCATGTAAAAAGAGATATTTAATCATCTCTGTTGGCGTAAAACAGTAAAACAGCCAACTGCTTGTGCAGATTATTTACCAGAGCTTTAAAAATGCTACCCAATGCGTTTGCTATGACCACTAGATGCAACATGGAGACTTTTGGATGGTCACTGAAAACACAAGTAGCTATTTTAAAACTACACCTTTTGTGTCTTTTACTCAGCAAATCCGGAAAGGAAAATGGGACATAATTGGTTTGAATTAGTCTTAAAGCACAGAGGTTGCTGTTCCAACCTCTGTTGGTTCAGATGCATCAGTTTTACTTTTCTCCATTTCATTCAAGTGAAATGAGTTTTTATGTAAAAAGACCGTACAGTGCACTGTACCCCTAAGCTTTGGAGTTACAAAAAACAGATTTTCAAAAAAAAACTTCTGACAACCATCTACGGATGATTATAGTCCATAAATATCAACAAAAATAGTCAAAAACAAACTAGTTAACAACCACATGTTGGTCCGCTTCACATGAAACTAAGCTATTTGTAATGGTGATAATTGTGGGAGTCAGTGTTAAGATTAGCTGTAACACAAAAAATACATTTTGGATTTCTACACATTTCCATTTCATTTCACTTCCCAGACTTGGGTGCAGTCTATACTAACTTGGAAATTCTTTTCACAAACTTCATATGTAGCCATAAAGTAAGTAGTAAGTAGTAGTAAACGGCATGATAAAATGTTAATTAATTAATAAAAGCCTTAGCTGTTTTGACTGAATGTCTAGCCCGGTCTTGATTTGTGTTCTTTACTTAGATCTAGTTAATTTAGGCTTTCCTACCAACTGAGGAATGTGTGTATAATTATTTGAAAAAACAAAATAAAATTTATGTGGACTAATGAACCCCGTCAGTAATTTCTCGGGTAATTTCAGTGTCTTTTGGATATCTAAGTTACTTACTGTAAATTACCAAGAAATATTTATGTAGTGTTTGTGCTTGTGTTATGTCTAAAGACGACAAGTAAACTGAGCTATTTTCAAACCTTAGATGCTATATTTCTCAGTATTTTAACTATTTTTTTTATTTCCTTAGCAAAAATATTAAAAATAAGTTGTCTGGCTGGCCACACCGGCCTTGAATTTTAATAATCACTGAATCAACAACAACAACAACAAAACTATAAACATAAATAAAGTTTTTATTTGGGCCAGTAGTAAATAAATCTACATTAGCACAACCATTGCACTCCTTGTAATAAAGCCTGTTATATTTACCATAAATATTACTGTGGCTAAAAAATAGAAGCTAAATCTTATTTATGAATTACTATTATATACTGCAACCCTGAAATCTGTATTCTGAAGAAAGGGACATATTTGGGAAATCATAGTTTGACATTATTAGGCTTCCAAACAAAGAGATTAGTCTGCCTGGCAGAGAGAAGCTGATTTTAACCCCCATAAATGGACATGTCAACTGGATTTCAGCGCCTCTACAACAGTTACTGTTGTGAAATAAACACCACACTACAGGAAAAGTCTAGTTTCACGCCACCTCGAGTCTTCACTCGAGCGGATGATTTCTGTCAGGCGTTGTTGTGACTTAAGAAGATCCCAGACGCAGATGTTTGGGAGGCTGGAGGGTGATTCCTGCTCACTCTCAGCTCTGCCTGATGTACGACTTGGATATGACGGATCTGCCTAATCCGAGCCAATGTTATTAATACGAGGCATTAACTCTCAACATTGACAATGTTTTCCATCAGACAACACTCTCCACTTCTTTATAAGCATTGCTACCTATCTAAAAAGACGGATATTCACTTTGATATGTGGACATACATATATAGATATTATCCCAATACTTTTAAGCTTAGCTAGCTTTACCGTTAGCAGGGAATGGCTGACAAGACTTAGCATATAAAAACTATCTGAAGCCATGAGATACAATTATTTTTCCTTGCAATTTTTAAAGTATTCTTACAGGAGTGGATTTATGCATTAGCACCTACAGGTGACATTATTCTCAAGTGTCTCCTCAGTGACCAAGAACAGTGGCATCAATAACAAACTACCAAGATGTTAACGTTAGCTATCCGCCATTTTACAACTTACCTCGTTTTAATTCAAAGACGTACAGAAACCAAATAAGTAAAACGCTGCGGGCTTTGTACATTGATTGTTTTCATTAATTTCCAGAGCAAGCTGTCACTTTCTACCTCTCTAAATTTTGGGGTTATTTTTAAGCTAGCGTAAAGGAGCCCCTTGGTGGCTAACATAGCAAGGTACACTGTGTATTTTGTCGTTGTTCATGCAGCGCACAACGACACCTCTTGGTGGCACGGTGTACTGCAGGTAGGAATTCACACGCGACACACTGAAACACACAACTGTACGGTGAATTAGGCATTTAGAGGGAAAATATTAACTTTCATCAAAGCTTTATTGTTTGCTTGTGTCCCTTGTAGTTGTTTTGTTTGTTTGTTTTTCTTTATTGCAGAATTAATTAGAAAATGACAGGAAAATAAATGCATACAGAGGCCTCCCTGCTGCATAAGTAAACTTCTTAGAATAACTCTTCTTGGAACATTTTTCTTCTTCTTTGTCTTCTTTTTTGTTTTATGTTTTCACTTTGATGTCTTATACAATATCTTTAATGACCTCAGGAATAAAGAGGATAATTGGTGTTCAATTTCAAAAAGTCAACATTTCAAAACTGTGGCATACGTTTTCATTTAGCACGTTCGTCTTGTTGAACCCCTTTCTGCTCCAAACAACAGGTAAGTTGATACAACTTTGAGGAACTTCATGAGAGATTTTATCTCTTTTCTCTGCTCCGATTCATAATTATCAAATGACAAAAAATAGTCCCAGTCTGCTAAGCAATATTAGAACAAGAAGTAGATTTTACTTGGGGGTAGTATAGTAAATTGTCAATGTGCATCACACTTCTCAAAATTTTATTTGTGACATTTTTTTTTTCTCATTCTCTGTCCACATCAAAATTATGTTTAGCTCAAATAAAAGAGTTTGACATTTGTGGCAGCAACGTGAACTATGTTTGTCCAGCAAACCATTCTGGTACCTAAGTACCATGAAAAAGCTCACATTGAAGCTTATCATGGAAAACTCCAGTGGACTTCACAAGTAAACAGGATATTTCAGAAACAATTCTTCAGTTGATATCAACCATCTGGCTTTCTCCCGACATGTGAGAAGTGTTTCCAGTTGCTTGAAAATTACCAAGGGTTCTTCTGTGACCTGGTCATACACTGCACTCTTAGAATGATACTTTAAGGTTAACCACCACAGAGGAAGGTAATAGTGGTCTTGGTTTCCTCATTTTGTAGTCATTTTGCAACTGTTTCGAGATGATTATTTAACTTTTTCCAATGTGATTAATTACTTTATTTCTGAATGTCTTCAAAAGCCCCCATTTTCCTTTTACGTACTGGGGGTTTTTTGTCCCCCCAAAAAAACTTTTTTTGAATGAGTCTGTCCCTCTATTTTTCTGAAGTGAATAAATGAATTAAAAAAATAATCAAACATGTCAACTTCATATAATTTGTTGACTTGTGTAGCCTGTACAGGAGAGACACAAGCACTCTATGCTCAACAATGCTGGAGAAAAATAAAGAAGTTGATCAAGTTGAAGTTTTCCTTTGGAAAATATGAAGATGTAGGTTTCACACCAATCCCAAAACCTCAAAACAACGATGTGCTTTATTTCTACAAGTTATGTCAAAGCAGCTAGAGCCGCATTCCGAAACATTAAATTATGTTATATGTATGTGTTATGCATTTTCTACTCACTATTTGCTTTTGCTACCAAGATGGTAGTTTGACATTATTTTTATTTGCAGTAGGAAAATAAGCAATTAATCAAATAACTTTGTGTTTCATTTTTCAATTTGTGTTTACTCAAACACAAATTGATGATCTTTGGAAATATAATGCTTCCTTCAGGTCCCGTTTCAGGTCCGTGGGGGATTTTTTTGTGCTTATTATTTATATCTTTAAGCCTGACACTTTTTTTTTTTTTCATTCTCCACTTTGCTTTGCATAAATTTTAAGTAAACTCAGCACAACATGTTTTCACTTTCAAAGCTGCTAAGATAAGTAAAAACACAAAAGGGAAATCACATCACTACCAGCATGATGAAGCTTAATTGAAAAACAGAAAAATGAGAGTGTAATAAGGCATTTTTGGGTGCAGAACCGGATTAACATTTCTTTGCATCTCTGGCAGTAATTTAAGAATTTATGATTTATTACATTTATTGAATTTAGTAATCTTTTCTCCTGGAGGTTCTGGGGAGTTGGTTAGTCGCTATAGAAATGCAACAGTTAAAGTGATTATAAGTTAACATCTGGTTTATGGCAACCAATCACATGTGACACTTATTCATTGTGCTGTTTCTGTGCTGTAGTGCACAAATAGCACAAGTACGATAAAATCTTAAATAAAATGCAAACAATTATGCAAGTGACAAATTAAAACTCTATTGATACACACTTAATTATGAAATTATGCATCATATTATATTAGTGACAGCTGAAGAGTGCTTTGATATTTCTATTTAGTATTTAGTGTGCTTCTTTATGATTTATTTAAATTATTCCATGTGGAAGAATATAACAATTTGTTTCTTTACTAGATTGGAAGACTGATGGCAACATGCTTAACATTAATTTAATACAAAAAGGAAACACACCACACTTCGACAGCTTCGACATTTTTATGAATCATATTTTACATGTTTTGTCAGTGGTACAAATTTGAACAGCCACCATTTGTTAGTTTTCTTTTCTAATTCTGCAATCCTTACCACAGTTTTTCGCCTTACATCAAAATCCAAAATCAATTCAGCACAAGTTGGGTTTTTTTTGGGGGGGGGGGGTTTCTCAGGGCAGAGAGACGTGATAAAAACAGGTGGGATGAAGTGGAGCATCAAAAGAAAACTGGAGCTTAGCATAAAAACTACAGAAAAGCAAAAAAAATTCTGGGAAGTCTTGATTTGATGTGAGTTTCATTTTTCACTGGCAGGTTTCATCTACATGAACTCATTGAGGAAGCTGTTTACTGTTCCCTCGGGGGTGTCTTCCACAGGCTTTCCGTGACAAACAGAGGGCACCACAAGGAGGTCAGGATCCTTGATTTCCAGTTCGACATCCGTGTTGCTGTGGAGGAAAAAAAAAGCATGAAATTTACAGGGAAATTTGGTAATGTTATCCATTACATCCTGTTTCTACATGTCCAAAAGAACCACCTAAAACTAACCTGAAGATGAATGATGTGGTTTCAGTGAAATAGAAAGTGGAGACTGGCAAACATCCCATGGTTACAGACATGGAGTAAGAACCTGACAGAGAAATCAGAAGTCAAAGTTGAAAATTGCTGAAGTTATAAAGCCGTGCTGAAGTCACATCTCATAGAAACTATTCCACCTTTCATATTTGTCAGTGGTCCAGTCCAGATATTGACTTTCAGCCCCTCGCCTTTAATGGAGCGACTCCCGGTGGTGACTGTACTGAGAAACTTGGCGTCATCAGGAATGTCAAAAGGATTCAAGGACATTTGAAGCTTTTTCTTCTCACAGCTATGGTTTTTGATGTCAATCTCATAGAAAATCCCCTGTTGAAAGCAAAAACATCTTCATTTGTCAAGTCATGAAACAACCTCAATGTGACATTTCTTTGGAGGAGGGAAAGGGTGAGATTGATGAACTACCTCATCGAAAAGCATCAGCAGATCCAAACCAAGTGATGTGTCTGCCGGGTGACTCTCGTTGGAGCTGAATCGCAGTTTCCTGCCCGCTGAGTCATAAGTGAATGACCCGAATGCTTTTATTTCACCTTTTAGGTTCATCTGATTAAATCCAGAGACAAGAACATTTTACATGTTTTTTAAATTACTGGTTAGAGCTTGATCACAATAAAGACAAAGACTCACCACAGTCGTGAATCCAGTCATGTTGTGTGTATCTGAAACAAAAGAACAATGCACATTTATCCACCAGGCAAATCACACTGAAAAGTAAAATTATACAACCTTTGCAGAAATTATCACAAATTCTCAACCTTAAATAGACAAAAGGGTATCAACAGAAGTGTTAGAAGTGTCTTACGACAAGGCTCGTGATGATGGTCTGCATGGCTGGTGGTGGTCAGACACATGAAGACCAGAAGCGCGACGTTTGCAAACATTTTCCTGATCCAACAACGGTGACAGAATAATGTCAGAGATGGCAAAAAAGGAAGCAACCAAGAGCACATCTGTCTGTCTGTGAACCAACAGCTGCTTTTATAGAACCAGAGCTTGGCACAGAGTGTGATGCTTGTGTAAAGAATACCCAGAACCACAGCCCCCTCCTGGACTTCAAACATCACATCGTCTTCGCATGTCAACTTGTGACTCCCCAGGTGGTGACCCAAGTGATCGAATGTTTTGTCCAGCTTCTCTGTTGTGTTTGTCCAGCTGTCCTCGCCTGTTGTTCAGCGTCTCGCTGCCTTCAGTGTGAGCATGACCTCTGAGGGGAAGGCAGGTTCATGTGAGGTAAAGTACAGAACCACAAAATATGCTTGGATGTCTTTCAGAAGACAGTGATGTTCCTTAGACATACAGCGCTTTAGGGAAATGGGCAACAAGCTCTTCCAGAGGTTTGTTACATGATCCTCATGAACGAATAATATTTTACACAAGTTCTAACTTTTCCCATTAAAACTCTTGATGGAGGCCTCAACTTTTTTCTTATACTCGGAACAGCAGCAGAACTGAAGAACAACACGTGCAGGCCATTTTCTGTAAGATGCTGACTCGTCTCTTGGCAAACTCGTAAACACATGGGTTTGTAATTGTTGCGTATTAGCAGTATATTTTCATTTTCTCCTGTATAACTTTTCCAATACTTTGTAATTCAACAATCACATCATTTAATGTTTTAATTCTTTTCTATATATCAAACTGCCACAGACTGCGGGTGGAAATTAGAGTCTGCAGCTCTAATTTGCTGAAATATTCTGGTTTATTGACATGCAAAGAGCTTTTATATCATTATCTATCTCAATAATGACATCTCCACAAAGATACAGAAACCAGCTCTTATGTAGTAAAGTATATTAGTAGGTCTTTCAATTTATAATCAGAAATTTTAATATGTGATTAAGATTGTGTATAAAATTGTATAAATAGAAATTGGTGAATGATTGTGAAGTGGAAGGAAAACAGTAACACTTTATAAATTGGAAAAGTGTATCATACAGATGCCATACTTTCTGTGGATCCGGTTTTTTTCTAAAAGATGTCAACCTCATAAAAAATTCAGTTCATAGAATTGATAAATTAAAAATATTTTTGTTGTACAATATTGGAAACAGTTTGTGAATATATAGTATTTTGCACTGGAGATAATTTTTGTTTTTATGTACATGCTTGATAAAACTCCTACCTCATCCAAAGAAAATTGAGAAAAGAAACTATTCTGAACTATATTTCCAGGGAGTCATTATTTTATGAGTCATTATATGAGAAGGAGCGGGAAGGGGCCTCACCACTGAAGGGGAGAGTAGTTCTGCAAAAAGGCAATCTTATAGGAAGTAAATTTTTCCCTGAACTACAATCAGGATTTGAAACTAAAACATTACACTTCGCATTTTAAGTTAAACTGTACCGCCAGAATTTACTTTAAAGATAAAGTCATGCAGATTTTGACATTTATTTAATACCGAGTGCTGAAAGAAATGAAACTTTGGCTATTGGTCTAAAAAATTTAGACGGCTTTTATTTTGCAGTACCTTGAGATGACATTTGCTGTAATTTAGTGACAGGCAAAAGCTTAATTGAACTAAATCAAAAGTCTAATGATTATGTTGCTGAAATGTAAGAAATGGGACCAAACAGAGTATGACATTGCTTTAGCACATTTGTTTTGTTCCCAAGTATTTGAGTGTGACTGGTGCTGCATGTGTTTGTTTCTTTCCCTTTAGCAATCCACTTTAAAAATTAATCAAAATATATTTATCTATTTATACTAGAGTTATCGTTTAATCAGGTGACACCATTTAAATCAGGTGGATGGATTTAATGCAATGCTAGAAAATGTTTTGGCTATATAAACTTTTCTGCATATTTTGCATTTCTGCCTTTATTTAGCAGGAAAGAGAGAGAGACAGAGAGAGAGAGAGCATTGGGGAATTGGTCATGATGCCCATGGAAAACAGTCTGGTGTATGAAAGTCTTTAATGTGGAAAACGTTTGTTGGACTTGGTTTTGGGTTTTGTTTATTTCTATGTTTCTTAGTTCCTCTTTTATTTAGACTACCCATGTTTTTGTTTAGATCTTTCTTAGGTATTCCAGTTTCAGTTTGTGTTCTTATATTTCTTAGTATTAAAATCCCAGGTTGTTTTGGAGTTTGATTCATTCAAGTCTGATTATTTTGCATTCCTTAGTCTTTTCTCTGATTAGATCCTTCTAGTTCAGTTCTTCTCAGTTTTTCTAGGTAGGTTTATTTCTTGTTTGTTGATACTTTAGTTTTATGTTTCTTTAGTCTAGTTATTCTTCAGGGTTAGTTGGTCATCCTGTTCCCCTGGATGCCATTTTCTCTCTGTCCTTCTCAGTTTGCTTCCTGCTCTGTCCATTCACACCTGTAATCAGTGAACTCATCAGTCCAGGTCTTTTGTTCACCTTTTAACCTCCCTAGTATTTACGTCGCTCACTGTCAGTCATTCCTTGCCGGTTTGTCTTGTCAACTCCAGTCTCCTCCCCTGGAGTTCTATATGTCTTGTTCTATTCTGGTTTCCCTGCATTGTAAAAGTTTTTCTCTTAATTTTTTTAATTAAAATTACAACTAAACTTGCATCTCTTGCCTGGTGCATTTAGTTAATCAGAAATTTATCAATGTTCTGCGAGTTACACTTTACTCTCACCTCTTTGTCCTGAAGAATGAAATGACCACAATGTATATGTGAAATTAAACAAAGAGTGCTATTTATTTATTTTTTTTTTTGCTTGCTTCATTAGTCCTTCAACAACATTAATTAAAAGGGAGAGAAAAAAAAATCCACATGACTTAGCCCTCCTTGCAATGGCAAGCACATGATTAACACGTGCCAGTATGCAATTTACGATAAAATGAATTGGATGAGTGGGTGTCTGTTCAGACTTGCAAGCACTTTTTGGAAGGAAAAAGAAAAGCAAAACTAAACAAAAACGCGGTTTTTGAAACCACAAATGAACAAGATTGGTAATAGACTGATAGTAAATTGCAAGTGTCACATGGGAAAACTAGTATTAGCATATCGGTAAGTTTCAAAAGAGGTAGTGAAAATGAGGAAAGCCCTTCTTCATGTAGCTCTTCCCCCTTTACTAACCACAACATTAGTTTCCCCCCCTAAAGGAATCACCCTGGCAAGCAAACTCTCTTGCAGTTTTCATTCAGTTAGAAATTATGTACTGATCATCACAAATAGTTTATAAGGAGGAAACTTAATGTCTTTTTAGTTGTTGTTTTATTTTTGTCAATGAAAAATTGACACATTCAGCAAGTTTTATCCGAACCAATACCTCTTTTACAAAATACTACACATGAATTTGCCAGGCAAGTGAAACAACGAGCCATATAAAATAGAAATGGATACAAATTTTGCTGAAATTTAAAAAACTTTAAAATCCCTTGTGCTTTGAGTGGAAATACTTGCTGCCAATAACAGGTAAACATACATGCATGTCGCTGAGAAACAGATAAGCTTGAAATAGCTTAAAAGTAGAAATTGGCATCAAAAACTGCATGCTGGTCAGGTTGTGGTTTCAGTGGTATACAATGGTTGACACAAAAGGAAAATTATGCCCCTTATTTACATGCTCATAGACAAAGTTTTGAGACAAAGAATTTTAAATAAAATTTCCCACCAAGGTAAGACATGGTCATGTCTCGATACAAGATATTTAGCACTGTTTGTGTTACTATGCCAATTATTAAGGATTATATTGAGAACATTTATATTAATTAATTTAATAACTGTGGGATAAAAAAGCAATCTAATTTGAGATTAGGAAAAATGAAAATAATTCTGGGGAATACACAATATATTGGTATCAACATTGGTTTCAGTCCAATAAGTAAAACTGGTCGGATATGTGTGTTTTAATGTTGTTGCCATGTTGCGTGTGGGTTTGAGAAGGAGAGTGAAGGCCATGTGGTATTTGTTCAGTCATGTGACGTTTATAGTAATGCAGCACAGGGTTATGGGCTGTTTTACTAAAGCGGAGATACAATGAAGGCCGTGTTGTTACTTTCACACAGTGTGAATAGTGGAGGGAATGTATATAGATGAACTCTCTCTTTGCACAGCCTTTTTTGTCCATGTAACTTGCAGGATCTTTGACACCTTCATACATAAAAACAAATGTATCAGTGATGTGAAAAATGCACTCTGTCATCCATTTGTGGTGCTGGATGGCATGAATTATGGATCACATTTTAATACTCTCCTTCAAGACATACAAATTGGTAGCCACATTGAAAGCTATAGTAAAGAAATGATCAATTATTTCTCCATTGAATTTGAACAAAAAGAAGGAAATTAATTAAAATAATCATTGAAATTCGTGACTTTTATTAGTTCGTGTACATGATCTGGAAGCTATTAAAGAATAATCCATCATTTTACATATGAATATCAACATAAAGGAGCGAATCGATAAAAATCTTATGAAATCAGGTGTCTTGTTAGACTAGTGTTGTAACACCATTCAGAATTGATTCTCAGTGTTTGAGTCACCTGGAAACTATTGACTTTGGGGGTCTTTTTGTTTACATCTTCTAACCGGCTAGAATTTGTTACTGGTTCCTAAGCGAACATAGGTTGTGTCATAATGGGTTTCCAGAGCCTTGTACTGCTTTCTACATTTCAACACCTGGCATGAAAAGCCATGACTGACTGCAGGGAATCAAGAAAGTAACGTCTCCCAAACATACAACTTAAAGCTAAATGGAATGCAGGAATAAAACTGCTTTGAGTGTAAAAACCGGATAATTGGGGAGAAAGATTATCCAAATAAGACAATTTAAGGACGTAATCATCAGTTGCTCCAGACGGATGTCTAATATTCAGTCAATAAGAACATTTCTGTTGAAAAACAATGAAAACTTGGCCATTGTCATAAACTGATGAAGTTCCTACACAGAATGTGGAAAGTGGACATGTCCAGGAAAAAGAGTCAAACCTTTTCTCTGACTAGGGCTGTTCAAAATGGCGGCCTTATGTAACTCAACCAAGGAGTCACAAATGATTAAAACTACTTATACTTGAAGAAGCCAACATATTCAAAGTGCCGCTTTGTTTCTATTATTCATATAGAACAACAATGAGAGTTTAGCCATGTGGGCTGTTAGCTTGCTTAATGTTTAGCTCACTTCTGTACTGGTGGAAGTGAGTTTTACTGTGGTTTTGACAGTAAATAAGTCACTGGAAGTAAACTGACTCACACTCTCAAACTGTCACTGTAAAGCTGAGCAATGCTTTACCCTAAATAGACATAAGGGGTCATGCTATCTTTTTTCTTCTTCTTTCTTTTTTTATGAAAAAAATTGGACTTGGTTTTAATAATCACAGAAACAACTGGATTATTAATCCAAATGCTGCCAGGGTAGAAGTGGCTAGTTTTAAAAAGAAACGATAACATCATTAAATTATGGTGTTTAACCCCTTAACTGTCACATCCGAAACACTATAGGGGATGTTTCTGCTTGGACTCTTGGTTGGTTGGGTGAAGAACCGCTTGCCTAAAATCAGAAGGCTGTCAGCAATAAGTAGCACACTGCTAGCGGATGTTTAACGTAACATGGAGTAGAAAGCTGGGGCCGTTGTTTCTTCCTACATCCAGTGGGTGGCGCAGGTTTCTACAATCGATAGTAGTCACACAGGCACAACCGCTGGAAGGAAACAAACGCACCCAGTACAACACTTTCATTCTACTGGCTGAGAGGTTGCTAGGTGACGGTGCATTTTGTTCCATAAAATGTTTCATGAGTGAGCAGAGAGTCCAAACAGATGTGGCAGTATGCCCTGGGGGTTTTGAACGCACCACACAAGTGCTGGCATTTAATTGGTTGTGGCGCTGTTTGTATATAAAGGGCCCTCCCTCACCTGGTCAACATGTGTTTCCGGTTTAGACCTCTGAGCTGTGCAGCGTCAGCCGCACACTAATGTGCGCTTGACTGATGTACGCTGATCGCCATCTGTCGCCCTGGTTGCTGGTTTTCTGCCAGCCGTCGTGGTCAGTGTGAACCTGACCCCTGCCCTTTGTCCAGCTTTGCTGGTTCGGACTGGTGACCAGCTTGGACGGATTCTGCTGGTGCCACTCTTGAGTGGCGTCTGTGGCGTGGCATCCCAGGACGGATCCCTAATTGGACAATTGCTCCTGATTGATTGTGGACTGAACGATAACTATGAAATGACTCGTGTAATTTGATTGTCTTTTATCTTGACAGGAAAGGCCAGTTCGTGGTGTTGGTGGACTTTCCGAGTGGTGGTACTCTTTTGATTTGTTGCACAATTTTCTTTAAAAATTGTGCAACAATTGTTTTGTTTGCTGTGTTTCTTTTTATTTAGGTCACTACCCTGAACTGCACTGCTACCCTTGACTTGAGCCATGGCTGTTATTTAAATATGTGAGTGGTTTTAACATAGTCTATTTTATTGGTTAGAATGAAATGGTGTAATAAAATTATTGAAATTGGTGAGATTGTCTCAAGCCTCATCTGTAGCGGGCCTGTGTGCCTTAGAGGTAACTTTTTAGGAAGAATTATTACAATTTTATCGTAAATACAGTTCTTTTAAATCACACCGGTACCGCCACACAGAGACTATCTGAGAAGTTTTGAGTACAAGCATTACAAGTTTTGAGAAGAAAGACATGAAGTCCTGCTTTCAGACTGAAAATGTTTGGTCTTGGATTATGGAAGATGACAAATGGCCAATTTAACTAGTTTTTAGCACTTCTTAGAAACTGCTTTAGTTTCCATTATCAGAAAAAATCTGATAATGGGTCAAGGAAATTTTGGTTCCTACAAAAGAACAAAAAACACATAAACTTCTGTCAACAACTAAACGTGGGATTTCACATAATTTGAACAGCCTGAAAAGCAACACTGGCCAGCATGAAGACGGTCTGCAGACAAGAGTGCTTAGCTTAGGTGAATTCCTGATGTGTCATGCTGAAAATGATGTTGAAACCTTCTCGTGATACTACTTATAGTATCATGAGAAGTGTAGCAGATTTTCTTTTCTTTCATGTTTAAGTGGTGAAATAAACAGATTTTTTTTTTTTTTTGAAGATGGTGTAAATGAAAAAATATAAATGTCACTCAAATATGACAACAGGGTATTTGGAGGATTATTATTTTACAACTTTTTTTATTACTTTTTTCACAATTGCATGATTGCAGCTATTTTTGGGAGAGCTATGGCTGTGTTTTAATTTTGACAATATTCACAATTGATTTTAGTCACGCACAAGTCAAGTTGACAAACCATTTCAACCTGGAAAGACTCATACAGAGAGAGAGAGAGCTATTATAAAGTTTAATTGACAAATGAAAGTCTTTGGCGCTCGGACCCAGGAGGAAGACGTTGCGCTGGTATCAGCTGTCGGAGACAATGAGCGGCTGTGTGTGAAAATTAGAGACGTCTTCCCCGCTGGGGCCCCGACACTGGTGGTGGAGAGGATGGTGAAGAAACCACAATCTTTTTTATTTAGATTATTGTATTCTGTACATAAATATTAAGATTAATTTAAAGTGATTACATTTCATATGGAATTAAAAATCTGGTAAAAACCTTTAAAATGAATTCATTTGCACTGAAGTAATTTCGTACTGGTTTATCCTTGTTCCCAAAGATGAACCAGACTTGTGCAGCTCCACATTTATTTCTGGATGTCTTGGCTAACTGAATTCTTTGGACTTTCTAAAAATGAAAGCAGTGTGTTCTAGGTATGTTCCTGAAATACATTCACAGGTGACGGATGTACCATGTTAATATCACAGAGGATTATAAAGTCATGATATCATCATCGGCTCTTTTCCCTGTTGTTAAAAGAGACAGAAATCATTCTGAATGTAAACTTCTCACTTTGAAGACATTAATAAAAATGACATTCTTTCTCTCATTACTGTTAATTAGAAAATGGGAATAGGTTTGGTAATTCTGATTTAATTAAAAAGGAGAAGTCAGGTTCAGACCGTGATAATAATAATGTTTGTGTCATTATTAATAATCCCTAGACGGGCTTTGAAAAAAGCCCGTCTAGGGATTATTTGGTCACAATGAGAGTGACCAAATAATTATGATGACAGGGTCTTTTCCACTGTATTTTTCAATGAGATTTGTTGAAACTGAGTAATTGAGTATTAGAATCATGAGACTCCTGACAGATTTCCCCAAGATGCACAGTCAAGGCTGAACTCTTTTTCTCTTGACGGAAAAAGAGAAAAAGAAAATAAAAAAACAGACAAAGAAAGTAGAAGTTTCAGAATTTAGGATTTCTAGTTTTACACAAAATAATAATTCCTTGGTTTAAGCTCACAGTTGGGGTACGCAATGCTGTAAATCTCAATGTTTCTCTGGTAAACAATGAAAATTTGACTGTTTCTTTGTAAAAAGTCAAACTTTTACAAAGAAATCTGGCAATTTTGTGTCACGCCAATGAGGTGTTTTCCTGCTCTTGCTCTCGTTCCTGTGTTTAGTTAAGAAACACTTCAGCGACCACAAGAAGGTGAAACTGTTCAAGACAAGAAAGATTGTGAGAAAGAGACCGAGAGAGAAACAAGACGAGACAGAGAGAGAGAGAGAAAGGGGGCGGGAGGAGAGGGGTAGAGGACAGAAACTGAAAGTAGTACCGCTAAATGAATATAAACAGGAGCTTTGGAGAGTTTAGTAAATCACTAGAGTGCTGCTCACATCCCCTGAAGGTAAGCCAAACAACTGAACAATTATTTTATATATATTTACAAATAGACACACACGTATACACACATATATGTGTGTGTGTAGATGTTTTGTGACTCTTACCGACTATATATATATATATATATATATATATATATATATATATATATATATATGTGTGTGTGTGTGTGTGTGTGTGTGTGTGTGTGTGTGTGTGTGTGTGTGTATTAGCAATTTAATGGAAATGTTTTGCTTGTTTATGTTAGAGGCCCTGAGTGTCAGATCCAGACATTTGTATATTTATTATTAGCCACAGATTACTGTTTGTAACTTCTCTTATCAACTATAAACTATTAATCAATTACCGATATATAGCTTCATCGTTAATTGTGTGACAGATACACTGAGTCATTTCGTATCAACAGATGACACCATTATGTAAAATGACTTGCATAAATGGGAAAATTGGCTTTTTTTCCTTCTCAACAGCAAAGTTCAGCAGAACTGCAGGACAGAAATAGGAACATTACGTTTTGTAATCTGATTTCATCTTTTTGGCCTGCAACATCCTTCCCTTAGTGGGGTCTGCTGCCTGCAGGGTGCCTTGCAGAAGCAGTGCTAAAAGAAGGCCCAAACACTTCCTTCCACATTGAAAGTGTTTAGAGGAATTGGGGCACTTCTGTTTTATGTGTTTCTGCAACTCCGCCAGAAACAGTGGTATTGAATTGCATAAGAAATGAAGTATATACTCGGTAAGCAGATGTCTGGGGAAAGACTCAAGTTGTGGTGTGGAATTTCTTTCAGAAATATTTCAAAACTCCCGTAAATATGCAAAGTAACATCTGTTTTATTTTCTATATTTAGCAGCAGTGGCTCAAATCCAGCTGCATGAATTATCCAACTTTGATAATGTTTTTTTTTTACATTTTTTTTTAAAATTTAATCTCTCAAACGTGATTTTAGCTTGCAGCACATTAATCCCTGTGTCTGTTCCAGATGCCCACTTGGTTCACTTTTTTCCTTCTTTGGTGCATAATGAGCTGCGTGGAATCTGCTCCTTCATCGCCATTTGTCCAGAAAAATAAATACAAGAACTCCTTTCGTCTCACAAGATCCACGCGAACCAGGGTGCAGAACCTTCTGAAGAAATATGTAAGTTAATTAAATCCCTCCCACAGTGGCGGTTCTGGAGCTAATTTGCCAGGAGGTCAGGATGGGATCAGAATAAAACAATGGAACAAAGAAAAAAAGCAGGATAATATTTTATTGCTCAATATGATAAGAGATCTAGTGGATGAAAACCGTGATCCTATTGCAACACTTTAATTTTGCATTCATCTTTTATATTGTGAATGTCAAAATTGATCCGCATGATCAATTAGTTACAGTTTCTGTGCCAGTGCAGATAATCATAAGAAATTAATTTAGCTCTATTTATTCAGTTCAGGAACCATAGAAACCAGTTCTGACCCAGTCAACAGTCTAGAACCGCCCATCTCAGCTCATTTAAATGTCTGTTCTCACCTGTTTTTTTGCTTTATACCTGACTAAAAAAACTTTCATTTTCACAGAAGGAGCAGCAGATGGGAAACGTAGATTTCGAGGACCGAAGCCACCGCTTGAGAGATCTGCCTTTGCTTTCCACCGACTTCAACAACTGGCTTCAGCTGTCGGTAAGAGTCACAGAACAGATTCATACAGAACAAAAATAGGTCACACTGTAAATTGCGAACATTTCTGAGAATGTCTAATTCTGTAGAGTTTTTTCCCCCTAAAAAAAAAAGAAAAAAAAAAATCTGGTGACATCATCCAAAAGCCTCGCCTTGCAGGCCATAAAGTTTAAGAAAATTTGAGAGGAATTCCCCTTTCAGAGCTGCAAGCATGTACAGACGGGTTTGAGCAATACGCTTGTTATGTAATGGACCTGTGTTTGTCTCCTGTTGCTTGATCAGGACTGGGACCGTCTGGATGGAGCGTTCAGGGACATCCAGTCCTACTGGAGCGTGCTGGAGAGGAAGAGGAAGCAGCTGGAGAAGGAGCAGAACACGCAAAGGACGGCAGCCGGTCTGTTTCAGAGCATCAAACACATTCAGCTGGACTTACGTGACCTGATGAACCAAGTCAGCAGTCAGGTATCCACAATTCCTACTGACACATGGCAATGTTTTTTTGTTACTTTTTTTTTCTCGTTTGGTCTCGCTCTCTGTTAAAGTCCACGTGAGTTTTAAAGGAAGTGACACTGCAGCTGGTCTGATGAACTTTGTTTTGCTTTCTTCCTCTAGATGAGAGTCGTAAGGAGTTCCTGGGTCAGACCGACACCTGCTGCAACGCTCCAGAACCGACAGAGGAGCTCCAGAACCGTGTGGGAAAGCAGAGTGGAGGGCTACATCATTCTGAGGGACCTAGACCTTTACCTCACCAAACTAGCAAGGGACTTTCTTCTGCTGGCCTCCAAGACACACTTGTGACACAAAAGACAGAAGACTTGGGACAAAAACTGAACCATAAGCCCACAGCTATGGGATTAACAGCTGTGTAACATTAATCTGAGCATTGGATTACGTTTTTTTTCAATGATGTACTTCTGAATATCCCAGGGCTTTTTGGGGGTATTTCCCAAAGTTTCTATCTTTCTTCTAATTGGATGTTAGGCACATGTCTACAACAGACGACCAAACATCCTGTTTTTCCACCTCCGCCTCAGTCTTCAGGACTTTCCAAAGAAGTATTTGCTATTTATTATTATATTTATTAATGTACTATTTATTTTTTTAAAGTGGTTTATTTTAACATTCTTAAGTAGATAAATAGTGTTTTACAGAAAGTATTTTGTACTGAACAGTGTTACTGAAGAGTTTCAATAAATGAACTGAGAAAAACAGTGAAGACTTCATATTTCTAATACTTAAATAGTTAATAGTAGTTGCTGTAAGTCAATGTATAAAAGAAGACATGTTTCATACTTTCAGGCGGCTGCAAACCAACAGCTATGAAAGGTTTGGAGTCATAGTCCTTCAGTCTTGGTTATAACATCTGATCTGACATTTGAGTAAAGGGTCATTTCACTACTTTTAAAAAATCTAGATGAAAATTGCTCAGCTCAAGTTCAAGATCTAAAAACAAATACAACAATTACAAAACTCGTTTCGATTATTACACATAAGGCTCTGATTTGAGACACTTGTATCTGTGCACAGAAAACAGGATGATTTACATTACTTATTGGCAAGTTACTGGGTACCAAGATAGAGATTTTTAAAGAGATGTTCCTGCATTTTGAAGTGCTTTTAATGAGAGAAAATTATCAGTTTTATTTAGCATTTTGAAGTGTTGACCCTCCTTCCCACACGTCTTTCTTGATTACAAGAAAGCCAAATTTGGCTGGTTGGAAGTAATTCTGGTTTTTAAAAACGAAGATAAATCCTACATATTGTGAAAACTAATTAAAAAAACCAGCAATGCATCACTTTTATTAAAATAAGAGAAACTATTTTAGTGTAAGTGCTTTAAAAAGCATTTCTGTTACAAGTCAACAGTGTTCATTGTATATTTTTTAGTATTAAAATCTAAATAATATTAAATAAATGGTGCACATAACATTATTAAAATAAGAAAAAACAATGTTTTATGTTAATTTAGCAACAGTACAAATAATTGTTGCAGTTTCTGTTTTTTCACATAAAAGCAATTATACAATCTCACACATTTTACTCTTAGTGCTTCGTGACAACCTGATATTTTTACTCATTGTGAAAATCTCGTACCAACCCATGGCTCATTTTGGTTTTCTTTGTGTTCATCTCTAATTACCTCTGGATTTATTACTGTTAGAAAAAGGTCTTGCCATATATAGTTATTATTGTTGCTATCAATTTGCCGTATTGTGTTGAATTTCTTTGTGCATTTGGATTTATTTCTCCTGGATTTCGGTCTGGCTTGTCCCTCTGGGTTTGTACTTTCTTTGGGTCTCAGTTTAGACGCATTTTGAGTCATTATTCTTCTTCTTCCCTCAGTTTACCTGTTTGCTCTCTTCCACAGCTGTTCCTTACTTTTTGACTGCAATGCACACTCTGTGTCTTTCTCCACTGTTCCCTCAGCATATGAACTCACTGGTTTTCATTGCTTTTTGCTGGTTTTCTTTTTGCGTCACTTCTGCCTCTGATTTTTCTGCGTTTCTGTTCTTTGCAACCAGCATCGTGTTTGTGCTCAGATTTAGAGTCTCAGTTCAGACCTGATTATTCTGGACTAATTCCAGGTTATCAGAAACACAGTTTGTGATTTGTGAAACATTTATTCTTTTCAGTTCTGAAACACTTGTTAAATTTTTCCATACTTCTTTACAATTATTTGTATGGAGTTCTTTTTGAAATCCATAATTTAGAGAAGCTTAGTCTGTACTAAATTATTCTGCTGATTCAGACTCTTTAAGACAATTTGTGTTCAGATTTTTTTTTTTATAAATAGTATTTATGAACACTTTAAAATTTAGTCCACCTAAGGTTGGCTAAATATCAAAAACAGAGTAATTCTTATTTCTCCTTTTCAAAAACAGAAAAAGTGTTTCACAAATCGCAAACTGTTGAAATCTGATCAATATTTTCTCCTTTTTGTCCATGAAAGGAATTTCTAATGTCTCTGGGAAAGCAGTGAGTCAACATCAGTAATAGGACACTTTTAGTTTATGTCCTGGTTCTGGAATCAGTAACTCAAATCTCTGTTTACAGGTTTTAAAATTCAAAACTCTTGCCTGAGTTTTGTCCCACAATCTTCTCATTTAAGCCTTTTTTCCTCTCCATTTAACCTTCCAATTGCAAATGTCAAGATTCTTCAAAAGTGACATTTTGTGGCTGAACCTGGAGTTTTTAAACATGGTTTGCTGGACCTCTGCCAAGTCAGCAGTCATCCCCATGACTGCGTGGGCTGCAGCATTTCTGTATTAAAAGTCCCTTTTGTAATTCATAATCCAATTTTCTGAGAAAAAGGACCTTTGGTTTTCATAAAAGCAAAAATCATTCAAACTAGCCTAAGCTATAAGAATGCGTCGTTGTTCGTGGTCAGTCTTCAAAATTTCTTAGATTCAACTTTCAACTTTTTATTACCGTCTTCTAATTTACCGAGCTCCACCTGTTCCTGGCATGATACGTAATCAGTGCTGCAGCAGCTTAAGTGTCTTTGATGTTGAGCTAGAGCTGATTTAAAACAGTGCAGATTATCTGAAAGCAGTGAAAAAGCCCTTAAGTGCCAAATACAAAGCTTCAAATCTGATCTTCAGCGTCATCCATCCTGACTTTGTTCCTGCTGATTTCTGGGTCTTCATGTGGCGCTGGTCTGAGGGGCGGTCTGAAGACGAAAACACAGTTTCAACACAGTCAGCTGGATGGAAGGTGTTTTTTTTTTCATACAAAAACAGAGACTGCCTCCCACGCAGCCTCTCTGCATGACCGTTGAACAGTTGCTGACTCACCACCAGCAGATGTCCCCTTTTTCCTTTGGCCACCTTCAGCTCTGAACCTCTGATGAAATCTATTATTCCCTCCTTGGTTCTGGAAACGGCAAAGCGAATGCTGCGATCCAAGCCCCACGTAGCACCACCAGGACAGAACGAGATCATGAGTTAAGTGTGCAAAACTCATCACTCCAGAGCAGTAAAAAAAAAAGTTCTGACCTGCCAGGGCTGATGTTGACGTAGTTGGTCTTGCTCGCCATCATGGCCAGTTTGGTCACCAGTTCGATCACATGGCTGCAGTGCAGCACAGCGTCGCCCTGAGGGACGGAGGCACAGCTGGGATTAAACTAGCTGCATTTTTGGTTCGCACAGATATGCGGCGCATCCTGCAGTACCTTCTGCTTGTTATCCTCGCACTGCATGCGCAGAACAACCATCCCGTCACAGAGAGAGCTCACAAAGATCCCTGATTAGAGAGAAAACCTATATTATTCACTCAATCGACTGTGAAACTACATTTTCGATTCCTTTAACTCTAAAGGTGACGTAGGTTGCAAAATTCATATTTTGCTCATTTTTATGCTTCCACTTGTGTCTGATCTGATTCTAAAAACAGTAAGCACTTTTAAATAAAGCAGAAAAAATTTGGAGGCTATAAGTTCATATTTTTTGTTTGTAAAATAAACAAAAACATCCCAGTTGTCAAGTCATAATTAATGGTCACTGTGCCGTTACAAAGCAATGGAAACTGAGCTCCAGTATATTTGGTTAGCTGGTTGTTGTTTCCTTACCATTCAGAAACCAAATGTTGGTTTTGGTTGCGCAGGACGCTTTACTAATGCTTTTCAAAGACATACAGTTCAATTCAAATCAATTCCGGTTTAATTGTGTAGCACATTTCAGCAATAAGGAAGTTAAAAGTGCTTTACATCATACAGTCACCAATTGTAAAATACCAGTGGTGTTTTATAATTACACATTAGTTTGCAGCTGTTTTCACATGCAAGAGTAAATGTTGAGTGACAAGAGGTCCTAGTAAAGCAAGCTGATTCTTATTCTCAGATCTCACTACCTGCGAATGATTCTGTGCAAAAAAAATGTAATGAACATGTTTTGCATAGCCAGTGGACCTTTGCTAACCTGTACAAGGTAACAATATAGGTCTCTTTCCATACCACCTAAACAACCAAGCTGGGATAGTTTCAGAAATTCAGAAACATTTGTTGGAGGTCAAGAAACAACCAAGATTTTCAACCTCTGCGGTTGGTTTTCACCTCTCAGAGCGGCGTAGTCCAACCTCTGCTTGATCTTGGTCCGGTCCACCAACACTGCGTAGGAGTTGGTGAGGAGCAACTGTCGGGGGCGAGGCTTGAAGCCCCTCCTGTCGTACTTTATGACGGAGACGCCATACTGAGAAAAACAAGGGATGCAAGTTACTGCCAGGGAGCGTTTGTTTAGCGTTCCTCGTTGTGTTTAATCCCACCTGCACTTTCTCATTCCCGAGAGTCTGGAGGACTTTCAGGCTGATTTGCTCTCGCTCTGTGAAGCAATAGAAAGAGTCGGTGACGTCACTGTTCATGATGCAGCGTTAAATGTGGGATATGAGAAGGTTTACCAAGCCTGGTATCCAAAAACAGCCTCCCAACACTTTGAGGATAGCTGCCCTTCTCATCCTTGAAGATCTCACTGGCTACGACCTTTTGAATCATCTGAAGGGAACGTAGAAAGTCAAGCAAAGTAAAATACGCTGAGGTTAATTTACACTGAAACAGTCACTGACGTTCCTGGTAAAGATGTGTAAAACGTCCAGATCCTCTTTTACACTCTTCAAATCACCCTACAGGGATTTTGTAACAGATGGATGCTCCCAGAAGGAGGTTGTTATTATGTCACCTGACCCATTGCTGTATTTATCTGCTATGTTTTGAATAAATATATAGTTTTTCAGTTTTATGGAGATTTATTTGAAATCTCCTGCTCTCTGGGCCTTTGGGAGAGCAGCAGATCCGCATCACAAATCCTCCAGTGTCATTAGAAATATCAGACTGTTTGTTAGACCCAGCGAACCAAAGCACAAAGTTCCAGTCAACATCCTAGTGGTAACTTATAGGGTCTGACAGAAAATGTATTTTTCATGCTGGCATGCCTCTGAAACAACAGAATGACATTGTCTGATGATAGTTGTGTCAAGGCGACACTCTGCTGCAGTTTTCTAACAGCGAGCTTTGGAGATGTTTTTAATTTTAATTACTTTATTTGCATTATTTAACATTTTCTGTAAATAAAAGCTACATTTTTGCTTGGAATTTCAGAAATATGCTGTCAATAGTTCCTGGAATAAAAGAACAATGTTGATTTTACTCAAACATTTACCAATCAGAGACGCTGGTGATTTTATGAGGTCTCTAATTTTTTTTCCAGAGCTGCTTATGAGTGAGTCTATACACCTCGAGGCAAGTAGCTGTGTTCTTATGACTTACATCAACCCAAATTGAATTGCATTTTTGCTTGTGTTTCCCATTTTTAACAGTGGCTAACAGAGATCAGCCTCTTTCTCGTACCATGTATTCATATGAAACTTGTAATGGATTGCTCATTACGAGTTTCAAGACTTTCTGTACAATTTAAAAGAGTAAAGTATAAGTTACAAAATGCTATTTTGTAGGAATTTTGGGGGGTGGCAGGTAATTTCGTAAAAATCAGATTTTACTTCCTGGTGAAGAAATGAACTCAAATGAAAAGTTGGATTCCCCCCTCCTGGCCACAAATAAATAATGAATCTATTTATTCTCTAATCATCTTTACCAGAGGTACCAATAATTGTTGGTACCTGCTTCTTCCATTCGGGTTGAACTCTCCTGCAGTACTTGATGACCATGTTCCTCATGTGAAGCTCTTGGAGATGCTCAGAGGCCTGGCGGGAATACGACAGTATGAGGAGAATGCTGTGTTTTATATGGTGCAGTGGCTTTAGCCAGCTGAAGGATAATATTGTTTGTATTGCTCTTACCTCAACAAGCAGAGCAGGAGGTGTTGGCCAGCTCTTGTCCAAAACGCTCCTGGGGAGATTTTTCCTCACATGCTTCAGGAAGGAGCAGCGTACATGATCCAGGAAGTAATCATTGTCGTCACAGTACTCCTCATGACGGTTGATGAAGCCCTTTATGAACCTAAAGCGAATGAAATTTGTTTAGTAACTTGTGTGGACAGAGAAAGGAAATCTGCAAAAATAATCCAAACCAACGCATTAGTCCTTCACCTGCGAATCAACTGAGCTGCTTCGCGGCGACGGTTAGCCCTCCTGCGAGCTTTCATCCCTCGCCACCCAGACTGGATCACGATAACTACGCAAACAGAGACATGCACACATCAGTCATTGCTGAAGATAAATCAAAAACTCAGCTTACATCCAGATGTAGGTTCCAGCTGAAAGACACAACACTAAGAAGCTGTTAAGTCCAGGGAGGACGTTTGTAGGGACCTGCATGTCTGATGCGCTGATAATTGGCTCTTTCCCTGTAGCCTCTCCAAGACTTCTGCAGCGTCACAGCTGGAGAGAAACAAAACACATTTTGGATATGAAAGTTATGAAGACGGTCCTGAGTTCCTGATTCAGCTTAATGTTTATCACGTTGCTTAATGAGGCCAGTTTACTGTGAATGAAATAAATATAGACAGAGGACTCAGTTTGCAAAGTCCTGACTGGGGATTGGCTGGAAACTCACAAATCTGCACTTTTTTTAGTGTAACCAGAGAACACTGCTTGGTGTGGATGCTGCTACTTAGTAGGAAGATTCAAAAAATCTCTTACCGATCTCTGGCTTTTTTGCCTCCAGGGCATCTTCTGTGGCGAAGAGAGTTTTGGGGAAGCGGATGAAGATCTTTGACCTACAGAAAAAAGACACCAAACAGAAGAGTGAAACTCTGCTCCATGGAAATTCACTACACTTTCCACCTCGACTCACATTTACAGCTGTGTCACATCTGAAATGGCTAAATCTACATTTTCTGCACTTGTTGAAAGGATTCAGTGACTTTATGAAGAATTAGATGCTGATAAATGTTTCTGGACCACATTCTGGTTTAACACCATTCCGCTCAATTTCTGGCATTGCAGCAGAATTTAAAATGATCAGATTAACTACAGATTAAATGTGTGGTGATGAACATTGTCTTTTAGATCTGTTTTTAGAAACTCTTGCCACTTTGTCCTCTGTTTACCTGCCCAGTTTGTACTCTTCTGGTTTGTAGCCCAGGTGGTTCACCAAAGCAGAAACACCATCAGCCAGTTTTCCGTTCCAGTTGGGCCACGTCTCAGGACACAGGGGCTTGTACCTACGTTGCAATTAAATGTCATTTAAAATGTATCAGTTGGAAAGAATGAACAGACTCAAAAAGAGATGGAGAGGAAGTGTGGGTCACCTCTGCAGGAACGCCTCAAAGCGACGGCGATAGGCGAAGCCAGCGCGCCGGACTCTCACGTTCTCCATCAGACCCAAGTATTTCACCTGGTGTCTCACCAGAACTTCATCAAAACGTCCTGCAGGCGGACAGCACTTTCATATTACATCTATGTCATTTAAAATGAGGAGCCCAAACATAATGTTTTCAGATTCACCGCTTTGCAAACTTTCAAGGAAGTAATATTTCCTTATTAAAGGAGACATAAGCTGTACTGTAAAAACTCATGGTCACTCTTTTTCTGACTGAGCTCATTTAAATGGATATCTTATATGTGATATGTCTCGTAAGATTCAGTCTCCGTCCATTTTAACTGGACTGGGTTCTGGGCTTTGTGTCTCTTGTTCTGATGACAGAAGTGAGACGATCATTTATATTGTTGCTAAATTTATCATCAATCCTGGTAAAGGATGTGTGAAAAGTCTCAAAATGCATTTATCATTTATTGCAGTAAAATCTCAAACTGGAAAATACAGAAATGTCTACATTTGGCCTAAGTAGATTTATGCAGTTTGGGTTTCTACCAGATTTCGGTCTGGAGCATGAAATGGAAGAACGTTTATGTTTCATATGATTATTCTGCTCAAACAACAAACAACCTGTTTTCATCCCAAAGCCAAATGAAGTCCTTGTTGCCAGAAGAACTCAATCTTACCAAACAAACACGGTTCCAGTTAATTTCACAGTAGAGCAAAGAATTGTCCAGATGTTCACTTTTGTGATATCGGAGAGAAAATGCGTCTTATTTTGACATCACACCCAAACAACCAGTCGTCGTGAAGATGACATTTGATGTTTGTTATGGTGACCACTGTTTACTGCAGTTTCTGATCAGTGAACTTTGGAGATGTTTTACCCCCTCCAGCATCATCCTCATGACTATTGCTAGCAAGATAAATATGGGTTCTTTCCCAGTCTTATGGTTGGAGGCTTAAAGAAATTGGCTCCTCTGTTGCATAAGTCAATGATTATGAATTAAAAGTTCTTGGATTCTCTGACCAATTTTAAAAAAGTAAAGCATGAATTAAAACAAAGGTTGTTTGATGTGGCATGGTTAAATTACTAAACAAATTAAAGGTTGGATTTTTCTGTTTTTGTGAGATTACATTTTACTCCTCTTGACCAGAGATCAAAATAAATGTGGCACCCTACCATCATTTATAGCCTATTTTCACCATATCTCATTTCTTTTGTTGTTATTTTCAAGATATGATGAGCTTCAAATGTTATTTAATTTGAAACTAGAAATTTCCAAGTGATTTTCAGGAGGAATCTGAATGTACCTGGCTGCTTGGCGTCATTAGGTTTGATGCAGCGAACGTAGGACGGCTCTTTAGACATGAGGATCTCCATCAGCTTCATCAAGCTGTTTTTGAACTGGGAAGCAGCCTAAAAAGACAAAACCAATAAACTGTGGCAAAACTGTTTGATACAAAACGGACTAAAAGGTAAAATGAGAGCTGGAAGGCTGTGAGAAAATCATTCACACCATCTCTGGACGCTTTTGGTCGATCACTTCCTCCCTGCGGAAGCAGTGACTTAGGATCTGGTTTTCTGACTGGCACATGACCTAGAGAAAAACCAAACCACAAAACCACAAGTCAACAACGCAGGACGACACGCCCTCCTCTTCCTCTTCACAGAAACAATGAATCAAACTCTGTCGCTTCAGAAAGGTGCTGCAAAGCCCTCTTGTGTTCGTTTTCACAGTCCCATCACCTCTTTCAGATTCCTGTTCAGCAAGTCGTTGTTCTTATCCAGGAAACCTGAAAAAAAAGAGAAAAACTGTTTATTATTAAACAATCAACTCTTCTTTAAAGACTTTTTGTGAAATACTTGAATAAAACCGAATCAGTTTTACCGTTGACATTATAGTTGACCTCTCCTGCGTAGTGCAGCAGCCTGAACTCCTCCCTGCTCATCACCCTGCGAGTTTTTCCATTCGCCAACTTGTGCCTGAAAGACATTCAGCATCATCAGGACGGAACAACCTGCCACTCTTTCAGATCCAACTCATTGCAACTACTCTGGCAGTTAGGAAGTGCAAACAATTTTGGCAATCTTGAACTGAAACGGGAGTCATTTAGTCTGATTAAGTAAATGTTATATCTGAGGGGGTCAATGTGGGTCATGTTGAGTGAAACCTCGACAGAGTTTGGATTTTAAACAATGACCTCAAATAGAAAACAAAACTAACTTCAGGACGGAGTTTCAAAGTCTAACACTCAACCTTTGTCAAGATGTCCTGCATTTAAAGGCCGGGTCCATGCCGTGAAATCAGCCACTGTAATTTCTCACGAGGAAACTGGTCCACTATCCAGCCATAAATGATGCTATAAGTTTGTTCTTTATGTGTGGTCAAGCAGTAATTTGACCAAATATTGTGGGAGTGTATGAGAACCTGTACTTATGCTTTCGATGGTTCATACGTGATAAAATGTGGATGGCCGCCAACTGTGTCCTCCAGCTTCTCCAAAAAGGAAATATCACAAGTCTCTCCGGGTCTCAGGCACTCCTCATCCTGAAAGAGAGCTTCCTTAGAGCCAGCCAGCGACAGATGAAGAAGAAGAAGAAACCATATGCAGCTCATACAAACCAGAATGGAGATGATGCCTTTGTGCTTCTCCTCTATCAGGTCACAAATGATCTTGTTGTCAAAGTACTGCACCGTCTCCCACTGTGTTTTAAGGAGACCAATGTTATGTTGCTATGTGCACACAACCACGGACAAACGTGACAAAAGTTGTTTGTTTTGACGACCAAGCGGGAAAAAGAAAAAGAGAAACAGACTCACGGCAATTCCTTCCGTCTCATACTCCTCCTGCTCGGATCTGAGGGTGAGCTCAATGAAGAGCTGCTGCAGCTTCTCGTTGCAGTAGTTGATGCAGAACTGCTCAAAGCTAATGGAAGAGCTAGAATTAGCCAACAGACTTTTGTGTCTGTTTCACAAATGACATGAGAAACAGACATTTGTTTACAAAAGACTTTTAACACAAAGTCCAACACAAAGTGGAGAATTGAAGATTATCACTTTCATAGCCGTCACTGCAGTGGACTGCTATCTATCTGCTTTCTTGTGTTTCTTGTGGATTTTTATGTTAAAAATGCACACAGACCACTGAAGTGGACAATAGTACAATACACTATCAACTACTGGCCATCCACTGCAAGTGCAAGAAACTTTTTTTTTGCTAAATCCAATATGGCGGACAGGCGAAAACGATGCCGACCAACTCAGTCCCTCCTTCTACTGTAGACGACTCTTGCAGGTAAAATAAAATATTGTGACATCAAGTAACACATAACAAACAATACTACTGACGTATTTTCCAAATAACAACTTTGTGTTTGGAGAAAATTACAATTGATCACCTAGAAAAAAAAAATCCTAGAAATCTTTTTTCTTTACTACAATTTTTTATGCCTTAAGAAAAAAAAAAAAATCCAAATTCATGCATGAAAGGATTAGTTGCACCTGTTGTGCTGCAGGACCTCAAATCCGTAGATATCAAGAAGCCCAATGACCGAGGCGTCTTTGCTGCTGTGGTAGATTTCCGCCTGCAAAGCACACATCAGCGTTAAAACACACGAGCAACCCCGCAGCACAGCGACTGAGTTTCTGCAGCTGCTCCTGCACCTTCAGAGCGAGTGACTGGTTGATCTTCTCCACCAACCAATTAAAGGTCCGGCCGTACACGGCCTTCGCCAAAGCGTCACGGGCCGAGACTGCCTGTTCAAAGTTTAGCGGGCTGATCATCTGTAATTCATCCACAAAGACACGACAATCAGCACACAGTAAACAAGTCGCAGCACGAGGATCATGCTTGAGAGGACAATAACCTCCTCTCCTTTGGCTGTGAGTTTCTTGTGAGTGAGGGCCTCCATCAGGGCGGAGCCATCGACACCCAGCAGCTGCAAGACAACAGCAGCACATGTATTGTTTTCTTTTTTTGTTTTGTTTTGTTTATGGCATTTTTCAGCATGCAGAAATACCACAGAGACTGCTCTGACCTTTGCAGCATTTGATAGCTGGGTCTCAGTGGTGATGTAAGTTTCTCCTTCCTCTCCTTCCCCGAACAGAGTGTTGCCCAGATGGAGAACACCGGCGATGATGTTCAGCAGTTTCTGAGCAGACAGATGAGCAAGACACTGAAAACAACCAGTTTGGTTTGAAAGGCTCATAGAATTATAAATATTGAATATATTTAATCTTTTTTTTTTATTATTTAATCACGTGGTCCTTTAATTCAACACGGATAAAGTAACCACATGCATTGTTTTTACATTTTGCTACCATTGTGTCCTTTTTGATTATCCCATAGAAATGCCTCTTATTGTTTTTCTTCTGCTTAGAAAGCTGTCATTGCTCAGATGCTCATTCCCAATCTGGTCATGCTGGAGATTTCTTCCTGTTAAAAGGAAGTTGTTCCTCCCCACTGTTGCCTCATGTTTGCTCAGAATGAAGGATTGCTGCATTTCTGCAAAGTCGACGACTCCATGGAACTGGCTGGGCTTCCTTACATGCAAAACTTTTGATCAACTGGCAATAAGTAATGATCTGAACTTGTATGGCATCATAAATTGAATTGAATTGAACTGAACTGTATGTGGTCGGAGCTGGATCCCATTATATGACTAGACTCTTCTGCAGCAATTTGAATTTGAACTGAACTGAATTTACTTGTCTTGCAAACTGGACTGAGATTATGTATGTCCTAAATTGCCACCATGTGAATAAAGTGAATGAAAAACTTTTAAACTGTTGTATTGATATTGGGCCAGGCAACGCAAGTAAACAAATAATCAGGTATGTATTTGTTACCTGCACTTCCTCTGCGGTGAAGCCGATCACATCCAGGGCCTTCCTCACAACTCTCCAGTTGTTCTTGTCACTTATGGAGCTCACTCTTGGACAGCTTCCCTGAACAAAGCAATTTGAAAACCCAAATGACAACAAAGCTGCACAATCCTCTGTTGGACAACAGGTAGTTTGGAGAAATGAAGTACTTTAACCAGGTAGCGGTAGCTGTGAGGGTTCCTCTCCAGGTTCAGCGTGTTGAGCAGGTCATCGTCTCCACCATCGAGGAGCTGATAGAAGATGTGGAAATTTCTTTCCCCGTGGTTCTGGTGCACCACCCGGGATTTCTCCAGCAGGTAATTCAGAATATGACCACCCATTGTTGCACCCTAATTAAAAAATCCCACGAAGCATTGACATCGGAAAGAAATAGTTAGATTGTAATTGAGGGTTTATAACCATTCCAGACGAAATGCTATTCTGGAAAAACAAAAACATAATTTACTTTGAAGTCAAACTGGATATCCATGTATTTCCCAAAGCGGCTGGAGTTGTCATTTCTCAGGGTTTTGGCATTACCGAAAGCCTGCAAAGAAAAGCAAACCACACAATGGATTTGAAGCGTCTGCACTAAACACAACTTAAAATAACTTGATGGACATAAAGTATTTAAAAGAAGTGTATAACACCAAATAACGCCGCGCACCTCCAGGACGGGGTTGGACTGCAGCAGGCGGTCACCGAGGGCCAGCATGTGGTCATTAGTGGGGCAGGTGACGGCGAAGTAGAGGAGGATCTTCTTGGAGGCCTCTGTCTTACCTGCCCCACTCTCACCTGATATGAGGATACACTGATCCCTCCTCTCTGTTCGCATGGCCCGGTACGTGTTGTCTGATATGGCATAGCTTTAGGAAAATACAAAATATCACAAAAGAAGCCTTAGTGACAAAATGAGATGTAAATAATAACTCAAAACAGGAGTTTATTTTTCAAATGGTCAATTTGAGACTTGAAACTTTTTTTTTTTTTACATTATAGGGAATTTGATTTTTCCACAAGGCTTATGAAAACAAAAATTAAACATTCGTCAAAAATCTTTTACAGATAGGCTATCTGATTTGACTTCCACAGTAAGGCCTCAAGGATGTTGAAAGATTTTATTTTAAATTATCCCAATATTTATTCATGAAAAAACTTAAGCTCATATATGTATCAGATCATTATTGTTATTATTATTATTATTACTTAGAAATACCATAAGGTCTAAAGAGAAATGAGTGCATTAGATTTTTCAAGAGTCAGAAATAATCAGGCGTAAGAGCAGTTTTCAGTTTCTCGTATTCTCAAGAAAGAAGCATTCAATAATGAATGACGCACACACAGTGACTCACATGTGAGGAGATATTTCATAGAAGCTGACACCTCGGTAACGCTCCATCTGCTGCTTGGAGTAAATCTCCAGCTCCTTGTACGGGTTCACTGACACCAGCACCGACCCGATATACGTCTGAGGGGAAAATATCGAGAACCATCATAGACAAATGATTTTTGTGCTTCTTTTTTTGTTTTAAAGCATTTGAAGAGAAGTGGTAGCAGGTACATAGATGAGGTTTTCCCTGAAGCGTCTCCGCAGGTTCTCTATGAAGGTGGCTTCGCTGTTGTAGTTTTCCAGCAGGACAAAGTCCTGCACTCCGACCCTGTCCCGGGCCGTGAGGGCGCTCTCCATCACCAGGCGCACCCGTCCTTCATCCACCTCCTGCACAAACATGGTCATCATTCAAGGGTTGAATAAAGCAAGAGTGTAGTTTTGTATTTTACCAGCAGAGGGCACAGAAGCACCTGTTTCATCTGACATTTTCTCAACTGTGACCACACCAACATCTGGTGCTCAGAATAAGAATACATGCCAAATTACATTTTTAAACTTAGAAGCTAAATCATACAGAGGCACAATAACCACATGATCTTAGATTTACAACTCTTTGCTTACAGATTAGTGAAAGTCTCACCTCTCCTTCCCAATGTTAAACAGTGGAGCCGTTTGAAAAATCCTAATGACAAACGCAAAGCATAAAATCTTCTGTTGTGAAGTTGAGATTACGATGTGTGTTCAGTCGACACACTGCTGCGTCCCCAGACAGGACAATGAGTGTACATATCAACTGCACCATGGTGGCCAACATCACAGAGATATTCTCAGGTTGGCCTTTTCGTAAGACCACAATAGCCCTAACATGCAAGCACAAATGCAAAGAAGCATTCATATCAGTTGATACTTACCGGTGATAGTAATCCAGAGAAGTAATTTAGGGTGAAATCGTTCCACCACACCCCAAGCAAGCTAAGAGCACACTGTGTTTAGTATCAAAAGGCTTGGTCATGAGAGAAGCTCTTCACAAAAAAAAAAAAAGAAAAGCAAAAAGTGGAACAAAGGGGAAGACTTCGACAGGACTTCTGTTTTTAATGTGTGCAAGAGTCTCTCAGGGGTCTCATTTGGCCTGTTAAGGCTGCTAAGAGGTCATTATCTCCAGACCCTTGGTGCAGGAAAGTCCATACAAAAAAAACACACGAGGACAACAGTGGAAGACAGCCAAGAGCAGAGGAAAGTCAGCAAACACTTCCACCACAGCCCCTCCTCTAGGTTTCTCCTCAGGACTATTGTTCCACCACTTGCAGGTGGCCTTCCTACAGATAGTAATTCAGTTCACTATCTGATTTTTTTCCAAAGGATGCATGCAAGGAATTCTGAGATCACAGACTCGGAACACAGCATATTATTTTCCACAAACACCACATTTGAGTTTCCAGTGATACCCAGGTGAGAATGTGACGTTCGTGTGGTGATGCAAATAATCCCAAATTCCTGTAACGTTAGGCTGCAGGGGAGTGACACATTAAAAGCTACAGAATCCAATTGGTAGAAAAAACTCAGGTTTATCCCTTGAGTTTGGAATATTTCATCCTGGAGAGACAAAAATCGTAATCCTTTGACACAAATGGTCAACCTTAGACGTAAAGTAAAAGGTCAGAATGTTGAGGAACACAGAGAGAAACTGGAAACTGGAAGATGCAGGAACATCTGTAGCTAAATCATGCATGACAATGCACCGTCTCACGCATAACAATTTGGAACAGTGCATTTTCAGTTTTTACATTCTCATGGGGAGCTTTGTTCAGTAAAATTTCATTTATACTCCAATAGTTCATGACTTGAAAGTTATACTGACCATCATTTGCATTGACCTTTTAAGAAAATCTGAGAAAATATCACTTGCATATTAATTTGTAACACAGTGTGCATGACCAACTAATAAATTCAAGTCAATTATGTCGAAGTTCACGCGAGCATTATGGGTCGGAGTTACGTGACTTAAGAAGCAAACAATATACCTACTGAACTGGACATAAAGTAAATAAAAATAAATAAAAACAGCCAAATTTGAAAGAAAAAAAAATCTACAGAACCTCAGAAAGTCTAAAGTCGTGTTGCTGCAAACATTTAGACGTGTAAACGCTCTTTAGAAATCCCCCCATAAAGGAATGAGGGATGACTCATGGCATCTGCAGTCCTCTGTACTGTGGACTTGGCAGACTGCATGTATACTGTGTACAAAACGTCTGACAGTTCTGCGTAACGCTACAGGCTGCAGGAGCTAAATCCCCTTCGCTTTAATTCAACTCCAAAACACAGCAAAACACTCCCTTAAAGGCCCTATTAATTTCAAGTCATGAGTTTACTTTTTGTCTCAGTTCCAGGAATTGCATCACTGGACCCAAACAACTTCCAGCAATAAGAGGCCTTTATCCAAAGCTACAGTCATGGCCAAACGTCGAGACTGGTGGAAATCTTGTTTTTAACAAGACAAAAAAGTTTTTGTGGTAGTAATTTAGGTTGTTGTGCAGTGCGATCAGTGTGAAACGGAGTTAGCTGCAAAGTTAATCACTTTTATTGGGAATTGACTTAATCACAAATTCTAATTTTAGCCCCACCGCAAAATGACCTTCTAGCATCTTTTCAACAATCGTTCTCAAGTCAACTTAAGAGGAAAGTTAATGTTATTCTCATTACTTACAGTGCAGAACTTGCTAAAAATATCATGAGCCATGAAAGTACAAGCGAGGCATTCACTTTTAGACGTTTTGAAGAGTTTTAAGAAGAGCTGCACAGAACCCACTGGTGGCCAAGCAAAACATCAAAATGATGAAACTGGACTGCAGAAGACTGAAGTGGAGGCATTTTCTCCGATGAAGAAAAGTTTAGAACATCTGGAAAAAGGGTTGTTCATTGAAGGAAGGTTGAGTCTTCCCATGAGTCGTCGCTCCGTCCCAACAGAGAAGCGTTCAACAGTCGCCTCTTGTCTAAGGAAGTTGCTGGACTTACTTTGCCTTGAATAAAGAATGGCAGCAAAACATCCTCTAAGAGCAACTTCAGCCCTTGATACAGGAAAGGTTTCACGATGAGTAATACCTTTCCCAGCATGACGGAGCGCTGTGCAACATGGAAAAAGTTAGAACTGAGTGGCTCAGGGATCAAAACATTGACATTTCTAACTTCTTAGATCAGGAACATTTCGCTCTCGCCTTCAACACGGCAAGAACACAAAATATTACCAAGTATTTTTGGTTTAGTTTCTAGTCAAATATCTTAGTACACTTGAAAATAGGCCAAACAAACTTATAAGTAACTTTTCAGGAAAATATAGGAGCTTGTTTTAAGCTTAGTATTGATGAAAAAGTACTTGTTACACTGACAAATCATTTCACTTATAAAAAGACATCTTCCCCATGTTGTAGTTCAGTCCTATTTCAGGTGTCCTAAGATATTTGTACTAGAAACTAGATTTCTCAGTGAGATTTTGTGTTTTTGCAATAAAGAGCCACGATCGTGCGAATTCAAGATGCATCCCTGAGTTGAAGTAATCGAATGAAATGGGTGCATGTCATCAAGTCCTGCAGAGGCCAGGTAATGTCCCCAGACCTTAATCATACCCAGAATGTGCGGTCAATCCTCAAAAAGTGAACAAACTAAAACATTAAAATCCTTTCAGTGTTCTAGTAGGAATGGGTCACCATCAGCCAGGATTGGGCTCAGCAGCAGATGTTGTTGTTGTTTTTAACCAGAGCTGGTTAAAAATCCCCTGCTGGAACGAAATGCCTTTGTTACTCATGAAACTTTGAGGATTGATCCTCAGGAACATCTGACAAAAGAAAGGACACTGAAATGAACTATGAAAAGAAGTGAGGATTGTCTTTATGTCTAACTGAGACCTGAACACCGGAGGCGAAGAGGCAAATAAAAAACACTTTAATCCCAGCTGATTTTATTGTCAGGGAACTGGCCGAGGCATGCAGAGATGGCAATGCTCTGTGCAGGGTCTGACTCTGACTTGCAGATGGCTTTGGTGGAATTTGTACGTTTGTAAGAGCAGCTGGAGTAACAGGCAGCGATGAGGGTTAGGAGGAGAACTTGGCTCCGGGCTCCACGACTAAGCTCTGCAGGGCCGACTACATACAGATTGCATTCCTTATAAGGCTCGCCCCTCCACTGCGTCCTGCATTGAGCGGGTCTCCTACCACAGCTGGTTCTCTCTAACACTAATGTGCTGGAGGCTGAAACTGGTGGAGAAATCCCATGTTTATCCAGCTTTGGTTTGAGTGAATGCCTGAACAAAAACCTCAACATGTAGACAAAACACAGGGGTGGAAAGAGGACTCCCAGAGTGAGTCACTGGTCCGCTTCGCTTTTCCCCTTTGTGCATCTCCGTGGTGGTTCAGATCTTTAGTGTGAGAGCGCCAAACACTCCAAAAACATCTGAATCCAAACCTGTGTGCAGCAGTGAGTGTTGCAAACACAACAGAGAGCATCAGAAAGTAGATCTTACCCTGCCTTGATACCTCATCCTGTCCTGTTTGCGCTGGGGGGGGATACAGCGGTGGTTTCCCCTCAGCGGAGCGCTCCTCCTCCTCCCCTTCTCTCAAACGGACGCCTCAGCTGCTCCTTCTCATTCACCTTTGCCCACAAGCGACGCAGCCCAACAACTTGTCCACTTTCTCCTGGTCTTCTCGGCTTCCTCCCTCCTCGTAGTCCGGATTCCTCCCCCCTCCTGAGAGTACAAAGGACACGCACTCAGGCCAGAAAGCGCTCGGCTCCTTCTTGTTAACACCGCCAATCCATCCTCGCCCGTGGCAGGTCAGAGTCGGTGACCGCCACTGCACGAGTTCCTTCTCTCCTGCACTCAAAAGCTTTGCTGCCAGAGACAAGGGCAGGAACTCCACTCACACGTCACGCGGAAAGGCGAAGAAGGGAGGAAAAAAAGAGGCAAGGGAAAATATGCTGTTGGTTGCTGAAAAAAATAAAAAAGGAGCTTGAGAAACAGAGAGCTGAGAGGTTCTGGAAAAAGTTACTAGCATCCCCAAATTGCAAAGATGTAGTCAGAGTTTAGCTTTAAAATAGAAAAAAAAAATAAAACAGAAATCATATGATGAGATCTCATTACATTCCTTCTTCTTAGACCTTCCCTCCCCGTTCGGTTCGATCCCCTCCCTATTTTCTCCCGCAAGCTGAGACAGATTCACATCCACTGGGAGTTATGGAAATGTTTTGAGAGCAGCCTAAGACAGCCCATCTCCTTGTGGCTTTCCCCTGTTGACGAAACAGCTCCCGCCAATTAAAAAAATATTAATCAGCAGATGTGATATTAGTCATGGCAACGGTCATAAATCTTTGGCACATGTGACTTTAGCAGCTGTGCTGAGTGTTTGGGTTATAAAATTCCTATGTGATTATGCTCCTTTCCACTTTGGGCTTTTTTTTTAGGGAGTGCAATCAAGGCCAGATGCCAGATCCCGTGTGGGAGAACAGCTCCCTCTTCTGGTTTCTCAGCTTTCTTCTCGCTTCACTCTCTCCTCACATCTCTCACTTTCCCCTGCTGGCATCATCAAATATCCAGTGCGGAGGAACCTGAGTAATGCTACCGAGAGAGACAGAGACACTTTGTCTATAAGTTCTACCACGCTTGGATGCGTCTGGATCTTTAAACAAGCAGAAAAAAACCCCGACAGTAGTTGTGTGAATAAGAAATAGGAGAAGATGTGTGCAATTAAATACACTGCCTTTAGAAAGAATTCACATCTTTCTAATGTTGGATGTTGTAAAACAAGTAGAAATAGTTTTGTTTTTTTTGACAAAACAACAGCAACAAAAACTGATTTGAAAACTGATGGATACAAAATAATGATCTGCAAAACTGCCTAAGCATTGTCAGGTATTATGGGGATTGGCTGTAAACAGCCCTTTTGACGCCTATAGCAAATTCTCTATGTGACTAAGGTGTGGGCTTTGACTGGGCCACTTCAGAACGTCCACTTTGTTGTCTTTAAGCCTAAGTTCGATGGTTTTGGTCATTGTCTCTTTAAAGTTCTCTTTAAATTTTACAGCCTGCTGTAATCTTCCCTCTCACTCCAAGCGTCAGGAGCTCACCAGACTGAACGTCTGAGCTTTAAAGAACATAAACCCTTTTCAAAAGTGTTGAGTCAGAATGTCGCGCAGCAAACATTATTTGTTCGTGCGATATCAAACCACTTTTAGGCAGGAATAAATACGTTACATCATAAATTATAAATCACCAATTGTATCAAAAAGATTTAGTAGTCCTTTTCTTAAGTTCTGTCAGGTTATGTTACTTGATTTTCTTCATATTGTTAAAATTACAGTAATTCTCTGGCGTTTGATGGGTTACTGTATGTTTAGTAGTTTTCTGGGCAGAACCATCAAACATATGTCTCTTTGCCCCGGCCTGTCAACACAGAAGCATTTCTTACTGATTTTCCTGACATTTTACCTGTCAAAATATCTCTGCTCATTAAAATAAAATGGTCTCACTGGAAGGTCAGTCCTTCTCACCTCAGACGTGTTATTGTCTTGCCAGGTTGTTTTCGATCACTGTTCCGATCTTTGTTTAGCTGTTCCTGCAAGGAGAATTTCCTTCCTTCATGCTTCCTGATGTTCAGGATCTTCCTTAAGGAGAAATTCCTCATTCAGACACATCACTGCACTTTGTGCCTCTCGACATTTTGCAAAAACGGTCATTAAATAAGGATTTAAAAAAGGTTCATGGAGGTCATATTTACCTACTCTTTGTCCAGATCAGTTTCAGATACACACATCATGTTATTTATGACGCCGTTCATTAAAACTGGCAACAAATCCTTGGTATGCCTCTCTATCTGATTTCAATTTGAGATGATCTCATTATAAACTTCACAACTAATTCTGAACATCTGACTCGGGAAGAAATCCAAAGTTTGCAGCAACAAATTTTTGGTATAAACTTTAATTCTTTTCAATATATTTTTTTGTCATAATCACATTTTATTTTAATCTCAGTTATTCATATGATTCATATCTGCCATCGTTGGTAAAAGACGGCATCTGGCAGCGAAGTGATTCCCCGTCCTTGTGCCCTGGTTTGAACTCTGCACTGCTCAGTTTCCAGCTGCAATCCAGACAGACTTCACCAAGCCAAATATTTCAGTTTGTTTTTCCTCCCCCTCTCTCCTGAACATTGTTTATCATTTATGAGCCAATCGAGAAGCTGTACATTGGAGAAAAACAATCATTTTTGAAAGATGCTCAGATATTGTACCATACCAGTAGTAAATGTTTATTATTCGCATGGCATAAAAGGCTTTTCCCACCCATTGTCTCCCTGTGCAGAGCTCCCTCAGCGCCCATCTGTTGTCCCTTTCACCCCGTTGTAACCTTTACTGCCTCTCATCCCCCAGATCCCCGTTACATAGAGGCTCCTTTATACATCGACTGAAGTGTAAGACAAACCCCCGTGGAGTCGTAAAGCCGCAGAAACTTGTTTTATGAGGTAAATATAACACAATCTTAAAAATATAGATGATGTGAGTCAATTTTTCCTTAATGGTGAGCAAGAGAAGAAAAATACAGCGATCAATCAAATGATATAAACATGTTAGGAAAATGGTATGAGGTGCATGAAGGTGTTGCTGTTGCTCTCTGTGTTGCGTTCAGCCTTATGGCTCTGCCTAGTGGATGTAAGATCAACTACATGGTTGTAGTTCCTCCTATCTGGGGTTTTTTCTGCAGGAATGACTTCACATTACTTCTGGCTTCCCCCCCCAAAAAAAAGAAAAAGAAAAAACAAATCTATCCTAAACATTGAAGACTGTTAATAACCAAGGTTTTCATTTAAATGCAGTAAAACTTTTTTTTGAGCAAGTGTGCCAAATCATGCTTTAAGGCTAAAACTTATCTGACACATAATTATGCAACTCATGCAACAGTGCCTACCTGTTTTTTGTTTTTTTTTTTCCAAATGGTCCGAGTCGTCTGAGTCGTCCGGAGCTTTAACAGCTTTGGCAACTTCTACCGCAAAGCCTGAAGCCTGGAGAATGTAAAATTCATCCCACCTGCACTACCCGTCAGAAATCTCTGAACACAAACAGAATAACAAAACACAGCATTAAAAAAAAATATTGCATGAAAAGAAACATGCAGCGCATCAAACCTAAAAAGAAAAAAAAGATCTTGTAAAATCCTCAGTGAGAAGGCGATGTCAGCCGGGTTATGGTGTGTAAATCCACCAGGAGGCAGCAACAGTGAAGGTAACAGTAATCAGATATGATGTTGATGACTGATCTATTTAATGGCTGATGTTAGATTGGATCAGCTCCCCGGTCTGCACAGAGCCTCTCCTCCAATGAGATCCAAGCATTTGTCCGTCAGGCTGATCCAGTTCAGCAGCAGCTCCATCAAAGGTGGAAGAGCAGTGGTGTATGGTCTACAGCTAATGAATATTTATCCAGCTAAAGGGAACTGCAGGGAATTGCCCTTTCAGCACTGCACTTCTTTATAGAAGTGGTTTTCATTGGTATTTTTCTTTCTCTTTCAGTTTCTCTTTCCTTTGTTATCTTGGATTGTTTGAAAGTCATCGAGGCTTTGTTGTCTTTCTGTTACCTTAGACATAAGTTAACCCCAACTGGTTTGGTTGTGCAATACATGTCCCACTCAACAAACAATGCATATTAATCTGCAGTCAATGTCAACAACCACAGCACCGTTCTTACACGAGGTAATTCAAAATCCTGTACAGGAAAATAGTCAAGATAAACATCGAAAACAGAAATATATCAAAATAAAAACTTTTAAGTGTCATATAAAAAGCAAGAGTGCCGTTGGCAGCAATGTTGCCTTGCAGCAAAAAGGTTCTGGGTTTGAATTCTGGTCTGAGGTTTTTCTACATGGAGTTTGCAGGTTCTCCCTGTGTATGAGTGTGTTTTCTCCGGGTACTCCGGTTTCCTCCCACAGTCCAAAAACATGTTAGTCTCTCTAAATTGTCATTTGATGGGAGTGTCTGCATGGGCTGCTGAGAATAGTCCAGTAAGTTATGGTGCCTCACAAAGCAAGACTGAGTCCATTTCAAAGTGTTGCTAAGGGGCTACGAACAAGATTTCTGACAAATAAGAGCAGCTTAATTAATATATTTCTCTAACTCAAATTAAAAGTGTGCAGGCTTTTTCATTTCACATATCCTTTGATGCTACTGGTCAGAATTTCTCTGTTTGTTTCTGCAATGGCCCTTTAACGACCTGTCAAACTGCTTCTTGCTTCTCCAAACTGACCAGCCCTCTAACAAATAGTTGCCCGTCTGATGCTGCTCTTGCACTTTATTAATTCTAATCCCCTTGAGCGTCTCCTTAAAACAGATTAATCATTAAAAAAATGTCAATAAACCTATCAGTTGTATGGCGTGAACCACATCACCATTGGCTAATGCAAATTTGACACTTCTTAAATTAAGAAGTGTCAGGATAAATTAAGTGTTCTGTGAAACTCAGTCCTCTGGTTTACATTTTCAAAATTTAGTACCTGATAGTATTTATTTCAACTTTATTTTAGATGTCTTTATGCTTCACATCAATGTGTCATTATACACAGACTACTTGTATTACTTTATATCACATATTTGCTACATTTGCTGTTGCTTCCAAGTTCCAGATGATTATAGTTCTTTATAAATGAATCAGTTTCCCTTCAAACTCCTGTGCTTTGTGAAAATTAATAATAATCAAAGGAAAACTTGTAAATCTCTTTAAAGAAATGAAAATACACTTTTAAAGATTTTTACATAAGTAGTGGGTACTACTGTTGCATCAAATGACAATCAAATAAATGAAGATTGGTGGTGATGTGACAAAATATAATGAAGTTAAAGTATTATGTGTGCGTTTTAAATGCACATTTAGTTGTTGGAAGCCAGAAAGGGGGCATAATGGTGCAAAAAAAATAAATAAAATAAATTAAATGTTCAGCTTTTCTCCAACAGAAAGGAAAATATTCAAATTGCTTTCACAATATGCACTGGCGATTGTTCGATACAAGTTTGGCATTGAACAGTATTGACTAATCGATCGCGTTTGGGTCAGAAACGGTGCAGAGGCATCGGCGTGGTGGAGAGTTAGAGCAACAGAGAGCCGACCTGCTGCAGTTGTGTGAGGGCGCCGCTGGGTGAGACTGAGTCCCTCTCTCGGCTGCTTCGGTCTCCACTGCTCCCTTTTCCCAAAGAAAAGAAGAGGAGATCTAGGTCCGGGGAGGAGGAGGGCCGCCGCCGCCGCCGCCATTATCGGAAAGCCGAGAGAAATCCCCACTTTCACACGCGCGATCGCCTCCTAAAAATTGCCCAGGACGCCGAAAAGGCTTCGCGTCGAGGCGGCAGCACGTTTCAGAGGAGACACCAGGGCGATTACAACAAACTCACTGTTGTCTGCTGCGCGACGCCGGCCCAGCGTTATTATGTGGCCACAACAATGGACAGAATAATGATTGAAAAAGCAACGTGGTGAACCGAGAGGAAGACGTCTGGAGCAGGACTTTCTTTGCCTTTTTTTTTTCCTCTAACACGCCCGAATCTCGCAGGCGGAAACCTCCCTTTTTTTTTTTTTTTTTGCAAGAATAATCCCTGGACATATTTATTTCTTCCCGGCGTTTAGATGCAACAATACACTGTTGCAAAAAAAAACAACAACAACAAAAAAACAAGAAGGGGGCGAGAATCCAGACATGTGTGATGGGGATTCATTCCCACTGACCACGCCATACGCAGCGTTGTGAGACCAGTGATTTTGGGAGCAGTTCCTGGCGTTTATTCTGCGGCTTTTGCTTCATACACATCAGGCGGCGGCGAGGGCTGCGGCAAGCGCCGGCCTGACAGATGCGAGCGGAGAGAAAGGGGGAGAAACGCGATGGTATGTATGCCCCATAAACGCGCTCCGATCGGCTCCTTTTTGCTGGCCCAGCCGGGGGAAGCGGTCGAGTTTTTGCTCACACCCAAGACAAAACTGCGTGGAAAGCGGGTTCCCTTTAATCGCTGTGTGTCGGCGTGCGAGCAGGGCAGGTCAGTCCACAGCCCCGGCGCTGCAGTTGCGTTAGGCAGCAGGCCTGGCGTGGTCAGCCCCTCTACGCGCCCTGAAGCCAATGTTCACTGGTAATCCTCGGCGGAACACAGAACTCGTCTCTGTAAGCGGGTTATACAACCCAGAGAGCTGAATCTGCGCTGCAGATCCCTGCTCAGAAGGTGTCAGATTGGGGTTTTTTTCGTCTTTCTTTTTTAAATATCTGTTTATTCGGGCGTCAGGCCTAGCTGAGCTGCCCACATTTGTTTTTGACCCTGCTGGACTTTGCCTTTTAAAAAAAGGGCAAATTGTGCCACCTCTTGTTTTGTTTGTTTGGTTTTTTTTTTTTGTCTATTTGCATTTTAAATGCAACTGCTTGGGTTATGTCGAAGTAGCCAAGGTGACTTTGTGTTAGTTTTACCTTATGAAGTGGCCATCATCATAATGGCATTGCATCAGTTCTAATATAGAAGCAGTTATCTGTGCTTTAAAAATAGATGGGGTGAGAAAGTTTATGGCATTTTCTGCTTTGTTGTACTTGTGTTTGAATTTTTTTGGAGGGGGATTATTTTTCTAGTGGCTTTTATTAGTATGTTTTGAGGAGGAGCTTGTGAAGATTATATTTATAGTCTTTTTAGTATTAAATATTTAACTCGGTCAGAAAGAAAAAAGCTTTGACGTGGTAGAACAGGTAAAATGGAGTCTACTGCTGATAAGGACTGATGATTGTTTCATCTGCTTAAAAGTGAACTATAACTGGATGTGTAGTTATTCCTGGATTGTTTATATAAATGATTTTTAAAAAAAGAAATGGCTCAAATACTGATCCTTGAAGAGCACCTGTCTTTATCTGTGCAGCTAAATAGTTGTATATGTCTACACAAATACATGCTTTGCAGTGGTTGGACAATCAACATTGAAAGCCTTAACATATTTTTGAGTTTTAGAAGATGCAGCTATGGGGAGGGATTAAAGTTAATGTCCAAAAATAAAAGCTTAAACATGTTTTTCCCCATACATATAGATCGGAAGATTGTTTTAACTCATTTCCCCTCAGGAATATTTAGCATGAATAATTTCTGAAATACCCCAACTTTCTAACTTTTAACCAAAACATGGGAAACTTGCATAGTTTGAGAGTTTAATTTATTTCAACTTTATACACACACACACACACACACACACACACACACACACACACACACACACACACACACACACACACACACACACACACACACACATATATATATATATATATAAACCTTTTGCTACCTAATGTGGTTTGATTTTGCTGTTGCTGTTAGAAGATAGTTGGGGGATGGGAGGATAGATTGTTGGGCTGGAAGACGTTTAAGTTAACATTTATGTTCCAATGTATCAAAGATTGAAAATTCCTATTCATAAGCAATATCATGAATCTAAATCTGGTCATTTCTCCCCCTCTGGTAGCAGCACTTTTTGTCTGGCTTAAAGATAAGTAGAGAACGGCGTGTCGACAGCACAGTCATTTATATGCATGTCACTAAACTCACTGATCAGCTGATACATCACTGGAAGAGCCACTCCCAACATGCTTGTGCTTAGATTTTGGATCTCAGTCACTGTCTTCTTTTTTATTTTATTTTTTTAGATCAGCTGAGAGAGTTATCTCTGCAGTTTTGATGATTACTGCATATAATCATCCCTGGTGACATGCAAAGACCATGGTCCGGTTTCTTTTAATTTGTCACCAATGAAAGTGTTACTCAGGCTGAAGCTCAATTACTGAATCACATTTTCAGCAGGTTCATCCAAAAACCCCCGCTGTCAGTCAAATGCAGAGTTCCAGCAAAATGTCATTACAAGACAGAATTTGTCCACACAACAAAGAAAACGTGTCAAACTCGTCCGTCATCCTCATTGTTGTGCGTTGTAGCTGCAGCGCTACAATTGCTAATAAATAAGCCTCCCTTTTTCATGGAAATTTGCGTGAACCTGTGTTTTTCAGGTTTGGCTGCTACTACAGTGTGAGAAAAATCAATGGCTTCTGCCAGCAGATATTATAATGGCTGGCATTGGTGTGTCTGTAACACTCCCCTCACTAGGTTTGGCTTGTAATGAATGACGGTGCCAGAGAAATACAATAGGGCTTTGCAAAACAATGACAATCTTAGAGCTGTAAAGTGTGAATGCAAACAGAATAATTTCACACAGTGTGCAACTAATTGATGTAAGTTGCGCTGGCAAAATGTCACACTTTGGTAAATAATTTATATTTTAATATCGATGAGCAAAAGGGACTTTTTTTTTTGTCGTTGAAACAATGAGGGTGTCGTGCAAAAAAGGTCAGCTTGGTGTTAAATTATAATTCTTGTTGTAGAGGAACACATAGCACAGCATTTATTAGCATATTGCTTTTGGATATATTAGATTTTTTTTTTAATTTTTGAATTTACTGGTATGTTAATTATTTCCAAATGTGTTCAGTTTCTTTTTTTGTACATTTTCTTGATTAACAAATGCTCTTTTTGTCTGACTTCCTTTCTTTTTGTTTGTTTTGACAGGATGTGACTCTTTAAAGGAATGAATGAAAGGACCTGCTGCTCTTATCACTGCACCGTTATTTATTATAAGTGACGCCCAGCAGAAGAAGCAGCGATCTGATCTGTTCTGTGGATCAGCAGTGTACGGACCAGCATATTAGTGATCTCTTTTACGCAGTGCCTATTTGTGGCAGGATGAGTTTCGAAAGGCTATGATGGCGAAAAAGCAAGATGCGCGATCGCCCATTTACAACCTCATTGTGGTGGGTTTGTCTGGAACAGAGAAGGAGAAGGGCCAGTGTGGGGTGGGCAAATCCTGCCTGTGCAATCGGTTTGTGCGACCCAGTGCCGATGACTTCTACCTGGACCACACATCAGTTTTAAGCACCAGTGACTTTGGGGGTCGTGTGGTTAACAATGACCACTTTCTATTTTGGGGGGAGGTGTCTCGGGTCCTGGAGGAGGGCCCCGAGTGCAGGATGCATGTTGTGGAGCAAACCGAATTCATAGATGACCAGACATTTCAGCCACACCGTAGCACTGCTATGCAGCCCTATATCAAGCGAGCAGCTGCGACCAAGTTGGCCTCGGCGGAGAAACTCATGTACTTCTGTACAGATCAGCTGGGTTTGGAGCAAGACTTTGAGCAAAAGCAAATGCCAGAGGGGAAACTGCAGGTTGATGGCTTCCTGCTTTGTGTTGATGTGAGCCGTGGCATGAACCGTAACTTTGATGACCAGCTGAAATTCGTCACAAACCTTTATGGCCAGCTCAGCAAGACCAAGAAGCCCATTGTGCTGGTGCTGACCAAATGCGACGAAGGTGTCGAACGCTATATCAAAGATGCGCATACTTTTGCAATCACAAAGAAAAGCCTCCCGGTAGTGGAGACTTCTGCTCGCTCCAATATTAATGTGGATCTGGCCTTCCTCACGTTGGTTCAGCTTATTGATAAGAGCAGGGGCAAGCCCAAGATCATACCTTATTTTGAAGCCCTGAAACTCCAGAGTCAGCAAATAGCCTCAGCCAAGGATCGCTATGAGTGGCTCATTAACCGTATCGTCAAAAATCATAATGAAACTTGGTTAAATGCCAGCCGACGAATGAACAACTCGCCAGAGTACAAAGAATACGTTTTCCTGGAAGGAACAGCTAAATGCAAAAAGCTTTTTCAGCAGCACGTCTACCGCCTGAAGCAGGAGCACATCGAGAGGCGTCGCCGGATATACCTTAGCACTCTCCCTTTAGCACTTAGTTCACTGGTGCCGGATCTCGATGAAATAGATCAGCTGAGCTGGTCTGGAGTGCAGAAAGTGCTGGAGTCCAAGCAGCACTTTACTCACTGGTTTGTCGTTCTGGAGGATTCTCCATGGGAAGACACGTCTCACATAGACAACATGGAGGACGAGCGAATCCCCTCAGACCTGCTGGAGACTGATGAAGCAGAAGATATATTCAATGCCCATCTGGAACATCTAAGAAATGAATGTAGACGTGCAGAAATAAGACAGGAGTTTAAGCAAAAGTTAGCATCCTCGCCCTTCGTCACGCCCGGTAAACCGTGGGAGGAGGCCCGCAGCTTCATCATGAATGAGGAGTTTTATCAGTGGCTCGAGGAGCCAGAGTACTTGGACCTGTACAACCGCCATCAAAAGGAGATTATTGACCGCGCTAAAGAAGATTTCCAGGAGCTTCTGCTTGAATACTCTGAGCTTTTCTATGAGCTTGAAGTGGATGCCAAGCCGAGCAAAGAAAAGATGGGAGCAATTCAGGAGGTTCTGGGAGAGGAGCAGAGGTTTAAGGCGCTGCAAAAGCTTCCTGCTGAAAGAGATGCCCTTGTGCTGAAGCATATTCACTTTGTCTATCACCCCACCAAGGAAACATGCCCCAGTAGCCCTCACTGTGGAGACTCTAAGATCGAGCAACTCCTAGCATCTCGTTTTCCCACCTGTTACCCGTTCTTTGACGTGAAAGCTCATTTTGGGGACACCAAAGCCGATAGAATCAATTTGGTCATCCTGGGTAAGGATGGATTGGCCAGAGAGTTTGCCAATGAGATTAGAGCTCTGTGCACAAATGATGACTGGTATGTTTTAGACGGGAAGATGTATGAGTTGACACTGCGGCCTATTGAGGGGAACGTACGTCTTCCAGTAAACTCCTTCCACACCCCCACATTTACCCCTCATGGATGTCTTTGTCTCTATAACTCGAAAGATTCTCTATCTTATGTGGTGGAAAGTCTTGAGCGACTTAGGGAATCAACTCTAGGTCGAAGGGATAGCCAGCTGGCTCAGCTGCCAACGTCCCTTCTTTTAGTGACTAAAAGAGGGGTGGGCTCATATGTTGATATAGGTGGAGACACTGCCTTAAACCTAATAACACAGGGACAACAAGTTGCAAGGAGACTACAGTGTAGCTTTTTAGACCCGGCCTCCCCCGGTGTGGGCTATGGGCACAATGTAAATGAGACTCAGATCAATCAGGTGCTGAGAGGCCTTCTTGATGTTAGAAGGAGCACATCTTTTAGTAGCAGCTCCCCACCTCTCCTCCCTGAGCCTCCAGGTCTCCGAGACTCTCCCCATCAGCCAGCCCAAGAGGCAGACCTACGAATTGTCATGTGCTTAATGTGTGGAGACCCCTATGACATCGAACAGCTCCTGTCTCCTTTCCTGATGCATCAGCATTGCAGGCCTATGTCAAATAGTGGCACTTCTGTGTTGTTGGAGCAGACTATTGGGGGGCACAAGCTGGCCATAGAGCTTTCTCTCCTCTCATATCATGCCTCGTTCACTTTAAGGAAGAGCAGGTTAGTGCACGGCTATATCGCTGTGTACTCAGTCACCCGGAAAGCTTCCCTGGAGACCCTGTGTGCATTCTTATGTGAGGTTCAGGACATTATCCCCGTTCAGCTGTTGGCAGTGGGAGATAGTCAGGCCGAGCTCACTGACAGCGACTTTGCCTGTGAACAGCTGATTCAGGGGGAGGAGCTGGCCCATGAGATCGAGGGTCGTTTCAATAGTGTGGTTTGTGGATCCGGGGGAGTGGTGGGAGGCCTGCACAGAATAGAAATGTTTCATTCATTTCTGATGGAGGTGGTAGAGAAGCGCAACATCGTGGAGGCCACACATATGTATGACAACGTCGCGGAAGCTTGCACCGGTGAAAATGTGTACTCCCCACGCTGCATCTCTCCCAGTCCTATGACCATGTTTATGGATTCGGAGGATGACGTAGAGCCGTCTCCACCCTATTACGATGGCACTCTCTCCTCTCACGGCGGCGGCTTCAACATGCCGGACTTGGACTCCAGTGACATCTCTGTCATATCTGATATCAGAGACTTTGAAAATAAGCTCAACAACAAAATACCCCCCCAAGTGAGAGTAAAACCAGGCGTCACGTTTGACTTCCGGAAGGTTAGCCGTAGTCCTTACATCGACACCCTCGGTCATCGTCGCTCCCTGCCCTCTGCTGTTACCTGGGTACCTGGTGGAGATGTGGGTTACGACCCCTCAGACTACGCCGAACCCATCGATGCCGTCTCAAAACCCCGCCCTAGCAACGAAGAAATCATCTACTCAGTTCCACATGACAGCACACAGGGCAAAATCATTACCATCCGCAACTCCAACAGGATGCATTCAAATGGAAATGGCTCAGACAGCGAGGCAGACAGCAGCTCTTTGGAGCGAAGGAGGAAGTTCTCAGCAATCGGAGTGAAGCCCAGACTGTACCGCGACCGCTCGAAGCGACTGGGCAAGTTCAGCAGTTTCCGTACAAGCTTTATAGGCAGCGACGATGAAATGGGAGCTCTGTCAAAGTCCAAAGAAGATGACTTTGGGACTCTGAAAGGCGACAGTCTTGTTAACGAGGAGATTGAGGACCCAAAGAAGAGGAACATTCTGAAGAGCCTCAGGAGAACAGCCAAGGTTTGTATCATTACAACCTTTTCTATTTTTAATCTTAGAGAAATTAGAGTAGTTTTTGTCCAAACGTTGAATATTATCATTTGGTTTCAGCCTTTGGAGTGCAGTGCACTATTCTTTCTAATCCCAGAGAGGTGGAGCTACAAGCCTCGAGAATTAGCAGCCGCTATGAGGGAAACCTGGCTTTGATGAATATTTTCAACTAATCAAAAGTCCCGTTTTCATCTCTCGCAGAAATCAAGACCAAAGCCGCGTCCATCCATTTCCAAGCCCATGGAGAGCTGTTACTTTGGAGTGCCGCTAGCCAGTGTGGTCTCCCCAGACAGACCAATCCCACTTTTCATAGAGAAGTGCGTCCACTTCATCGAGAAAACAGGTGAGCTCCTTCCTTTGGTATAATGAGAAGATCACAGACCTAAATCCTCATTTAGGTTTGTTCAAGATGCATTTCAAAAACACATAAAGTTTATTTCTTACAGAATTTAACTGATCGACGTTTAGGGCTCAGCATCCCGAGTTCGCGGCTTTAAATAATTCAGGAGCAAAGTGAGAATTTCTACTCTGACTCTAATTATGATCCCATCATAATTATAAAAATGAAAGACTTAAGTGCTTTTGGAGAGACTAGAGAAAAGAATTAGTCATAATGAACAGTTTAACATATGAAGTGGAAAACTGAACATGTATTAATTTGTAGGAGTAACTTGGTAAACAAGAATGCTCCAGTTATCTTTTTGTGGTTATTATCTTTAATACGCATTTCTTATCAATTACTGGCCAATTGAACACAATGGATGTTTACTTTGCGTTGATCTTTTGTTTGTGAACGGATGCCGCGGCTGCCGATACTCATCTAACAATTGCTTTAAAGCAAATATTATGCTCAGTTAAGGTCAGTGCTGACTCATTCATAAATCGGCTGGAATCAGCAGAAACGCTGCAGATTGCGCTGCCCATATCTCCACTGGCTGAAGACTGCCAGATAAGCTGAAGTGTTGCTTCCACTAAAGGCACTGACCAGACAAACACAATAACACCCAGTCATTTTTCTATGAGTCAGTGTGTTTGCATTCTTCTTTTGAAAGCATACTGTATTAGTTCACATAATAATAATAATAATAATGTGCTGCATCTGGTGAAGATATGTTGAAAATCAAGTAGAATTCATAAAATCTGTTCTAATATCTAAAATATAATATCTAAAAAGCGCATTTTTGCCCAGCTGCACTGCATACTTGAAGAAATAAATGAAAATTGGTCAGATAGATTTCTCTGATATCCCAGCAGCACAACGTCTCACATGCATCTAAAACTTGGTTAAATTTAAGTTAATGTTTAGACTTACTGGATTTTTCTATAATATTAAACGATACATTTTCTCTACTTCACTTCCTCTCTCTCCTGGAAACAATTTGCTTCAACCACTCGTTTTTCTGTATTTGGGAAAATTTGCTCCAATTTACAGCAAATTGTCTCGATAACTGAGACAAAGAGAAACAACCATTACTGGTCGAAATGGTTTTTTATCATTACAACCAGTAAAATTACCGCTACTGGTCCTTTTACCATAGTTTTCAGTTTCGATAATTAGGTTAAAGGTTAAATGTAATTCAGTTTATTTATATTGCGCCCATTCACAAAACATGGCTCTACCTCGTAAAATCCACCGATTTACGGAAAGGCTCGTGTCTCTCAATGCTGATTTGTGATTTTTTTTTTTTCCCGCCTCAGCCTTCGCGCTGAGCTGACATCTGCTGACGACAGACTTTCTCTATAAGTTCATCTGCTCCAGGCCTGGGACTCGCACAAAGTCAAACTAACGGCCTCAGAAGTAGCCACTTGCAATAAAGGATCAGAGATTATGCTGTTCGGTTCGCGTGACGCGTCGATGTTGGAGAACGCTTCCAAAGGTTTATTACCGAGAACCTGGAGAAAGTGACAGAGAGGCAAAAGCTGAAACAAAGTGATATAGGAGCATTTACTCTTCTTTGGAGTCTTGTTTAGCTCCAAATGATCAAAACAAGCTTTCTTCTTTTTCAGAGCTTTGCAACCTGACCACGTTATTTGTTTGGCACTTTCAGAAAGCATCTGTATCGTCATGTCTGTTTGCAGAATGGCCGATGAGCCGTTTGTGCTTTCCTGTTTTTTTGCTACTCAACATGCACGCACCTTTCTTTCTCTGCCTGCTTCGTCCTTCCAGGCCTGAACACGGAGGGTTTGTACCGTGTGAGTGGCAACAAGTCGGAGATGGAGAGCATGCAGAAGCAGTTTGAGCAGGGTGAGTCGCTCATGTGTAATTATCTGACTGAAAACATAAACATAGGGCTGTCAAAAGGAAAGTGACAAGCTGCTGATGATGACTGAAACTGGTGCTCCGGCTTTCTTATCTGATCCCTCGTGCCTTTGTCGCCGTTTCCCCTTCAGACCACGGATTAGACCTGGTGGAGAAAGACTTCGCCATAAACACTGTGGCTGGAGCTCTCAAAAGCTTCTTCTCCGAGCTGCCTGAGCCCCTGGTGCCTTGTGCTCTGCAGGTGGAGCTATTGGACGCTTTCAGTAAGCAAACACTGCTGGGCTGGGAGGGTCCTCACACAAAAACATAAAACGATTATTTCCTTAGGAGGGATGGGAGCTCATCTGTTCTGCTATTGTTTTGTGTGTTTGCGGTATTTGGGGAGAAAGGTTGTCCCGACGATGCAGCGACAGAGTTCAGCTGAAATTTGATCCGACGGATTAGTGGTGAGAGATAACTCTGTGTTTGTGCAGAAATCATGGACCGAGAGCAGAGGCTGTATGCCATGAAAGACGTCCTGAGGAAGTTTCCGAAGGAGAACTACGACGTCTTCAGATACGTAGTGAGCCACTTGAACAGGTAAGCTTTCTGATTTCAGGCCCGGTCTAAACGACAGACTGGGTTTGCGTTTGTTTTGACCGTGTAAGTCCTTGAACTTTTTCCACGTTTTGTCATGTCATAACCACCAACATACGACTTTAAACTGAGAAATGACAGACCAACAAACAGCAGCTTTCAACATTTTTGCACATAGAAATCCAGTAAGTAAGGAGTGAATTTGTATTTTGCCTCTTTTATTATGACACCCAAAATTAAAGTGATCATCATGCTAAAGATTATTAGAAATAAAGTTTTATACTGACTCGAAAACAAGATGCACATCTAAATCTGCAAGGTGTATGAATACTTTTGGTCTTCAGTATATTAGACTCTCAAAACTTTGAACCAATTGAGAATTTTTGGCTCAGTTTACGTTCACAGATGCTCTTCAATTAATCTGACTGACTTTAAGATTATTTTGCCAAACTTTCATTCATTATAAGTCAAAATCCTAAAGGTTTTGCAGCTGTTATTGCAACAGAATGTGGTTGGTATCCTTTTCTTTCCACTTTATGATCTCGCCCTTCTTCATGTTGGGCTGAAGCATAAAACGTCTTAAAAGACCTCTGTGGCTTAACGCTACAAAATGTGAACTGATGCTGTATTAGTTGCTGTTTTTTGGGTGCTGTAGATGATGTGTGTTTGTTCCCAGGGTGAGTCAGCTGAACAGAGTGAACCTGATGACCAGCGAAAACCTGTCCATCTGCTTCTGGCCCACGCTCATGAGGCCCGACTTCACCACGATGGACGCCCTGACCGCCACGCGCACCTACCAGACAATCATCGAGACCTTCATCCACCAGTGTGCTTTCTTCTTCTACAACCAGCCGCTGATCGACTCCCCGACGGGCCTCGGGGGTCTCCCCGCCTCGCCCACCACCACCCTGGGCGGGAGCTCCGCCTACTCCTGCTACCGCTCCTCGCCTCCGCACACCGCCGCACTTCAGCCCCCTGCAGCAGTCTCCACCCACCACGCCGCAGTCGCCCCTTCAGTCCCTGCTGTCGCCGCTCCACCAGCACCCCCACGCCCACCATTCTCCTGCTGAACAAGAGACACTGTGAGAGACGATGACGCCGTGTGTGCCCATGATGATGCTGGACCTTGTCACCGATACACACAAACACATTCAGACACGAGAAAAACAAAAAAGCAAACGCAGTGAAATCTCAAACATGGACAAACCTAGGTTATGACGATGTGTGTGTGTGGGGGGGGGATGGAGGGACGGGGGTGCAGGAAGTGACGGTGGTCATAATTGTGTGAAATGTGGCATGCTTCCATTATCAGTGAGGCGGAGGACGCTGCAAGGCTACCGAGAAACCTCCAACCCAAGCTAGACTGAATGATTTTCTTTTTTTATGTGTAATATTAATTTTTCTTAAAGTACCACCACTGGATTTATGGACCAGCCCCCCTGTAGGTCCGAAGGGCAGCAGTTTGCTACATAGAAGCAGAAGATTATCGTCTGCCCCCCTTTTTTTTGTTTTTGTTTTTTAAGCATTTCTCATGTTGCTCTATTTGAGGGGCTCAGCATGGTGGGAAAGGAAAGAGGGTGGGGTATCCCATCCAGGGATGCACTTTAATGATCACTGTTTTTCTTTGCTTATTTTTGTTTGTTTTAATTTCTCAGCTCAAACAGCCATACGTACCATTGCCTCAACCGAGCTCTGGCAGATCAAACTTTGTTTACATCATGTTTTTTCCTGTTTTTTTTATTTTTTTGTTTTTAAATCCACAGACCTATCTGAAGCACTTTTTGATAGTGTAGTATTAAATATGAAGAAATGCCACATAGGTTAATTATCCATGTTGTTTGCTTTTAGTGGCTGAATGTGGCATGAGTGCAGGATCTTTTTGTAGAAAAAAAAAACAAAACAAAACGAAAAAAAGAAAAAAAAAAGCGAAGTTAGTCTTCTAATTAGATCCAGTTGTCCCCCCTGTTCTGGGTTGTGATGGAAAGTCTGAATCTGCTTAATGTTCCTCATTCATCCAGACATGTGGGGAAAATAAGGAAAAAGAAATTCTTCTCATCTTCTAGCTGTTTGTTGATCCAAGTGGATGTTTAGGGGCTTTGTGTTTTTTTTTTTTTATTATCTGACATCAGTTGAAGGAGAACTGTTGCCATGTTGAATGTGTAACCTAGTCGCATCATCATCATCATTCTCATCGTCGTCAGCCGGTGTCCATGGAAACCAAAATGCTTGAAACGCGACAGGTAGCCCGACGCGTCGTCGTGCCGTCTGTCGACCCCTCAGCTCCTTGTGTTCATGTCATGTTGAGAACCTTTAACCGGGTCTGGGATCTTTACTGTTACTGCTGGTTCTGCTGAGACGGAACCTGGTTGGAGAGAAAGCGAAACCCCTGCTGCGGTTGGGACCCGTTCGGGGAGCGTCTGCTCGCCGTTCTCAGAGGCAGCTCTGCAAAATGAAGGCCCTCTAACTTTAACCTTACGAACTTTTAACAAGAAAGTAGCCTGCTGTCTTTCAAATGCGAGGATTGTAGCACTGTCTTTTGGTTGCGTTTGCATTGGGATCATCTGTTTTACTGGTACTGTTGGGGGATTGTAATTTTTGTGTTCAACAGACTGGAACAAGGAAGAAAAAAAATAACAAAAAACAAAAAAAAATGAAGTGTTTTTCTCAGATTGCCCTGAGCTTGAAGCTTCGACCATTCAGACCAACATGATACCTAGGAGTGTATAAATAATACTGCTGCATTATTTGGCTTTCAGCAAAAAAAAAAAAAGGAAAGGAAAAAATAAATAAAGAGAGAGTAAAAAATACCCGACCAAACGTGCTGTTGGAAGGATCAATGATTGGGTGCACACCATGTCTCGGTTATGGTTGTTTATTTGTGCGTTGTGGGGAAGGGGAGGGAGGGACGCCGCCCTTTAGTTGATGGTAGAAAACATTTCTAGTGTGTATTTCAATTATCGGAGGTTCCTTTTTACAATTTTTGTGAATGGTTTAAAAGGCCACTTAAAATTAGTGCATGATTTAAAAAAAACAAAACAAAAAAAAAGCAAAAAACAAAAGAAATAATAATAATAATTAAAAAAAAACATAAGACCACACATGAAGGGAGGAGGATGAATGCCCTCTTTCTGTTTTTAAAACATGAAGTAAGTGTGAGAACACGATTTAGCTGAAAAAGTTCATGTATTGTGTGCACCAGGAGCAAACGGTGGAATTTGTCTGACCGAGAACGTTCGAATATGAAGGCCTTATGTGAACTGTACAATAGTTAATAAATTAAATCTTGTAAAACTTCCTGCGTGTGTATGTATGTTATTTTTTAAAAATTTTTTTATTGATCTAATTTTCCAGTCAGAGTCTGACTTGTGATTTTGCTATTCAAAGCACTGTGAGCACCAGGCATCCTACTGGCTGGAGCAGCAGTGCGTATTCCTGTTTGACTTACTTTCTGACCAAACCTAGAATAAATCACGTTTTATTAAATTTGAACCACAGATAAACTTCACTCTTATCTTTAGAAAAATGTGCCTGACATCTCATCTTCAAAGCGATAAGCAAGATGAGCACATGGCATATTTTAAGCAGCAACAAACTGGCACTTATCCTGAAGCTCATTAAGCAGAAGCTTTAGTAGAAACGCACCGGAGTATAAGAAACATCTATTATTCACAGCATATCCGTCATGAACGGCTGCACTCTTATAGGTGAGCAGCTTTCGTCACAGTATCCCGAAACCTCTGTGGACGGCCGCAGCTTTGAAAGCATCACTGCGCCACCTTGTGGCCGTTTAGATGTAGAGCAGGGGTGGGGAAAAAAAAAAAAGAGCTTTGGGTGTGTCCCGTCTAACGGATCACCACGCCGTTACGAATGTATGCGGGAGACAAGACAAAATAATTACAGTGCAAATATGTAGGCGAGTGAGAACGACTTGTACCGGAAGCATCAAAAATTCCCCCTTCACGTCTCTTGTGCTTAAAACAAGCGTCCAGAAGCGACGCTACGATTCGGATGCAATGCGGTGCACGGCCAATGAGGAGGATGCAACTGATTGTTTAGAGCAGCCACTAGAGGGCACTAGCGGCGGGGCAGCGGAGCAGTTATCAGGCACCGGGGTGTCGGTCGACATTCGTGCAGCCCGTGAAATCGAATCAGGTTCACGGGCTGTCGGACGCGCTTGCGACCGCATGCAACACGTTTCCGGATTCCCATCATGTCGATCTGACCTTCCTCTTCCTCCGTGGTAGAAATGGTTGCTTTGAAAGGCGACTGAGCGCTTAATTGGAGCGCCAATCAGAGAGCTGCTTTCAGAAGACGCCAGCAGGAGGCGGAGCAGCTTTCGATGGCCACAAGGAGCAGAAAATGGATTTATAGGAAGTGACCAGGAAGTATTGTTGAGTTAAATAGGGCTGGATGTTTGCGCTTTCAGCCTGTTAGAAATATGCTGGCTTCACAAGGTCACAACTTTCTGATTTATGATGTGGATTCAGCTGTTATACATCCCTCAGCTCCTTTGCACAACAGAAACAATGAGCAGTTTTTCTAAATGGTTTTAGTTTGAGTGCTTAAATAATTCATTTGCCTGATTTATAGTCATATTGTTGAAGCTCAGGCTTGATGTTTTACTGCTGTTTCAGAACCACACCTTTATAAATTGATGCAAACTTGTTTATGGATGCCTTGAATAAACAACAACTTAAAGAGAACTGAAGGAACTTTGTGCGCTCTGATCAATGACTCCTGATAGCCTCATTTCTCAGTGAAATTAGGTGTTTTATTTTGTCTACACATTTTTATGTATATTTTCCTGTGGCGTGAATAATGTCACAGTGACTTTATTGAATTAAAACGGAATTAAAACGGAATTGAGTGAATAAGTTAAGATTTTAGGGTGATATTTGGATGCACAGTTCAAAATAAATTTAGTGAATGGTCTGAAATTTACCAGCAGAGTGTTGGAGGTGGTTTGGCTTGATCAGGTACAATTGTCCAAATATTTACATGCTTTTGTATTTTATACATACTTGTCCTTTCCTTTCTGGAGGCTGGTGTCTAAACATCGGGCTCTGTATGACATTAGGTTAAATAGTTTTAGTCAAAAATATTTTTTTTAAAAAGGAAAACGGTTGGAAATGACAGAAGCCATGGCATATGAAAGATAGCTTTATTGCACAAGGTGTTAGAATGATCTTTTTAGTTTTTGCTTTTTCATAGAAAATGTACCTTTGAACACAAGCAATTGCTGTAACAAGCAACTTAAAGAAATGTTTGGGATATCTTCAACGTCTTTTTTTTTTTTTTTTTTTTTTTAATTTTTCATACATTTTTCCATCAATTTTTCCCTTTTAGCAAGCATGCAATGACTTTTCCGAGGGTCGAACAAAATATAAAATAATGATATTAAAAAAAGCAAATGGGACAAATGACAACATCAAAATACGTTGTTTTGTTTTTCTTAAAAAAAGACTAAAAATTCTTCAAATTAGTATCAAAAACATAAGGGGGGAAAAATGTATTTGTCCATCTTAAGAAAAAAAACAAACAAAAAAACAAAAAACAAAAAACAATTTGTGATGTTATTTCAATTTTGAAAGTGGGACTTTCCACCTTGATGCGTCCCCTGATTTATTCTGAAGAAAATAGCTCTTCATACAAAACTGTGTTTTATGTACAAGACTCAATTTAAAAACAACACTGACGAAGGTAGAGATGACGGGTCTGGTGTGGGTCGGGGGGGCAAATTTGTACCTCTGTTTGTCTGGGTGGGGAACGAAGGCAAGAGCCGAAACGATGCCGTTTCACAACGTGGCTCCGGTCCAGTATATACATAATACAATAGTAGTCTGTATGACCAAAAGAGCCACAAGTCCCTGATTTTACTTGGCTGAACTGGTGTGTAACAGGCCGTGTACTGTTGGACCCCTGGAACCGAAATTTGTGACAAAACCGAAGAAAAAAAAGACCAACAAAAACCCCCTCCTTTCCTCTGAACGAGCAAGCAGACAAACAAACAAAGCAAATGGGTAAATAAATAGTCAACACAAAACACTATCGTGGGACAAAAAGGCCTTCCCATAGGTTCTGGTGTACAACAGTGAGAAAAGGATCATGGGAAAGGGATGATGTGGAGATAAAAAAGAGTGGGACATTTACAGTTCTTCAGACAGGACGACAACAAAGATATCAATTCCGTGAACATCATATAATTTTCATAACTGAATTCCCTGACATATAACATCTCTTGACATTAATATTATTAATACTTCATTCACATTATGACTGGCATTCAGTTCAGCTTATTTATTTGGCTGAGAAGCAAGTAACTACATCTTGGGAGGATTTTGCCATCTAGCCACAAACACAGGCCTCAAAACCGGAGAACAACCCAAGTCTCTGCCCACTTTGCAGCAAACTGCATAAAGGTGTTTTGGGATCCACCGAGATAACAATATACAGTGCCTTGCTAAAGAATGCATCCCTCTTGAAATAATCTTTTCTTTTTTAAATATTTGTTTCATGTAAACCTATTGATAATCACACGTTATTTCACCAATTTAACTCGACTTCATGTTGCTTTGTCACGTTGAAGTTAGCGGCTGCGACGTGGAAAAGAGGCATAACAGCTTTTACAAGACACTGTAACTTTTATCAACCTAAACCCAGCACTCGGGCGAGTAACAAGCTATATAAGAAGACATCATTGAAGGCCTGGCATTGTGATTGTTTCCCTCCCAAAGCCACACAAACAACCAAGGCGCCACGGCCCGGGGACGGTGTCATCTTCCCACCCTGCCGTCTGTTCGCCCGTCTCCACAACAGAGAGGGTCACTCTTCCTTAGCTGGCCAGCACGCACTAACATACAGAATATCTCACATATATACTAAACATTTTCTTTCTTAAGTCCAACTTTTCTTAAATTTTCTCTACTTCTAGATTCAATGATTGAGCGATTGTCTCCTTTCTTAAAATTTGCCGGTAACATTAAACCGCTGTATATAACTATCACGTCGGTGTAGCGCATACAGTTTATACTTTGTCATCATTTCCCTTAGACGTCAATAATATACCTACATAGAAATATATATGTAAAATTCTTTATAATACCAAATATTCTCTATTTGTAAGGTGAGAAATTACAGCTGCTTCACCGGGCTTGAAGTGACTGGACTGAAGAGTTGAGACACCGTTCAGCTGCAGACAGATGAGTGGAGAATACTGATTTGTGGAGGTGAATCTGAATCATTACCTTTTGGAGTCGCAATCAAAAAAGGGAAATCTGCCAATTCTTGTTAGGGAGAGACACCAAGAGAGTGAGAGAGAGCGCGGGAAAACAGGGGACTTAGATGAAGTCCTGCAAACTGATCAAAAAATACAAAATAAGTCAAATCAAAAACTATGAAGGACATTAGTTTGTGTGTGTGTGTGTGTGTGTGTGTGTGTGTGTGTGTGTGTGTGTGTGTGTGTGTGTGTGCGTGTGTGTGTATGTGTGTGAGTGAAAAATTAGGATGGTCGCACAGCTTCATACTGGCTATTATAGTTTTCATGAACTCAGAGCCTTCAGCTCTTTGGTTACAGTCAATATTTGCAAAAATGACCACAGAAATCACATTCTGCATTTGGCTGTGTGTCTCCTGCAGGAACTGAGTGGAGTTGAGCACCAGCCGGCTGGAACTGTTAGTTGGAGTTAGTAGTTCTCGTATATGTAGTTCCATTTGAACATGAACAGTAGGGTTAGCTGGGTCTCTGTCTAGACGGGCGGGACGCCTCCAACGCCTCCGCCCCCTTGAAGGAAAAGTAGACAGGAAGCCGGGCGGTTCGCCATGAGCTTGGCTTTCAGAAAGATGCCCGCAAGCCTGTTGTGGCCCAGACTTCTGAGAGCCAGAGTGGTGCTGGCTGCGGAGCGGGGCAGCAGTGCGAGTCTGTGCAGCGGACCGGACTACACCAGCGTGTAGGACTTGGAGTAGGCCCCCACGCTCTGCTTCTGCAGCCTCCCCAGCGCCGAGGAGCTGCTCTCGAGCAGCGAGTCTCTGGAGCCGCCCACCTTGTTGCTGTTGGTGGGGTTGCTGCTCGTGCTGGACGTGGAGGCCGTCGCTGCGTTGTTGGAGCTGGGCATGGTGAGAGTCCTCTGGGGCAAGGTGGAGGTGCTGGAGCTGGCGCCCAGACTGCCCAGGCCGGAGTGACCCAGCGTCAGGGCCTGCTGCTTGGCCGGGTCTAGAGTCTTGTGACGGCCCTGGGTGTGGTACGCCCGCTGCGTCAGGCTGCGGATGGAGGCTTCCCGTGGCGGCACGGCTGGACACGGGTCATGCAGAGAGTCCCCTTGCTTGCGGAAGAATGGGTCTGCCTTCATGTAAAGGGGTAGATTGCAGAACTCACCTGTTGGAGAAAATACCAATAATCAGGACAGGAGTGATTTAGAGTGGAATGATTTAGAATAACGTTCATTCATGTCCCAGTCATGAATCAACTGGCCCAGTCAAAGTTCAGACCTAAGTCCAAAAGAGAAGCAATGGCAAGACCTAAAAAGGTGCATAGAAGCACTTCAGCCAATCTGACCCAAAATTAGGTGAAGAATGGAAAGAAATTTCAAACTCTAGATTTGCAAATCTGGTATTTAAACTGGAATTTCGGCTAAAGTGTTTCTACGGTGTTAATTCAGATAGGCTCTGTACAAATGCACACCAAATCATTCAGCTTTGTTTCTAAAACATTTTAAAATATTTGTCTTTTTTCTTGCCTTGGTCCTTGACTCCTAAAATCCCAATAAAGATTTCATGCAGCTGTGATGACACAACATGTGGAAAAGTTCTGAAAACTTATGCAAAGTACCGTAAAACATCTACACTAATTGTTCCACTTACTTTTGTTTGCCCGGTGGGGAATGGGCACCGCCACGTTCTTCCCGCGGTCGTAGTCCTGCGGTTTGGGCGGCGAGGCGGTGAAGCGGCAGATGCCCGGCTCCGACGGCGTGCTGAGGGAGGTCATGCTGTCCGCGGGGTCGTTGGTACCGGTGGTCATCTGGTCCGACGAGCTGTCGGAGATGAAGCACTCTGTGATGGTGAACTTGGCGTGCTGCAGGTGCTCCTCCAGCTTGGCGTGCTCGTACGCTCGGGCCAGCTCCTCGTAGGTGGAGGAGGCGCTCTCCGTCGACACCATGCTGTTACGACCCTTATCTGGAAGAACAGAGGAGGTATGTTCAGAAATGTAAATACTGCATGTCAGTATTTACAGTTTTCTAACAAATGGTAGCAGTCAGATTGACAGACCCGTGTCTTGAGAGAGGCTGGCGCTGTAGCTGTCACTCTCGGTGGCGGTGATGCCGTGGGAGCCCATCGTCCGCCAGTCGGACGTCAGAGTCCGCGCCGAAGCTGTGGACTGACTCGGTCGACTCAGCGTCCACTGGCTGGAGTATCTGTTCCTGGAGCTGTGAGCGGACTTTATGCTCTTCCTGGACACAGGGTCTGAGCGACAACAGAGATGAGAGGTCAGCTCGGGACAACGAAGGCTCTGCATCAATGATTCAGTTGTCAAGACGTCCATTTTCAGACGTTTGAGCATAAAACATGAGGCGAGCGCACTTGTGCCAGGGCGGATGTCTGACATGTCAATCAGAGGTCCTGAATTCTGGATCAGGGCCTGGTGGTGCAGGGACACGCCCGTGCAGAAGTTCTGGGGATTCACCGACTGGCTGAACTCGGTGTCTGTCACCGGCACCGCTGCCTTGTCCTCTCCTGCCGCAGACACGTGGAAATGCAGTTTTTAGACACTCCTGCTGTAAAAATGACCTCTCAGGACAGAGGATCTTTAGCCTTCCGGTCACTTGCCTATCTGTTTGATGCCTTCCTTGTCCTCGATGAGCAGCTGAACTCGGGGAATGTCGATGTGGAGCCTCGGCCCTTGTGGAGGGCCCTTCACTGGCGTGTCTATGCTGCGATTGTTCTTGCTGGACACACAAACGCATAATGATGCCAAATGTTATATAGAGTAGATATAAAACATACATTTTTAAATCTTGCAACATATTCTCAATTATATTTAGGTCTCAATATGGTTCAATCTATTTTATTTTAGATCTGTATCGTATATTGATCTGATCAACCATGTTTCACCATTACACCATTACAGATGTGAGTTCAAAACTGTACGTTTTCTTCCACAATTAGCATTTTACTGGTGGCCACAAAATGGCAGTTTCAGGTCCATCTGAACAGAGCATCTTTTTAGTTTTTATTTATTTATTTCGAATAGACAAAAAGTAAAAACAAAAAAAATAAAAAATAGAAATTAAAACAAATGATTATGCCCATTGACATACAATTTTACATTATTTGTTGGAAAAGTAGCAGGTAGAAGAATTTTATGATTTCCTGTCTCTCTCATACTCACTTAAATCTCACATTCTCACCCCTAAATGTAGAATTATTGTTAGATATTTATAAATCAAATCAATTGCATTTTTGGTCTTTGAGAAACCCATCCTATGCAACATATTTCCCAATAAGCTCCTTTTTGAACAGTTTTTTTAAGCCATATATATTTTCTTGCATGTGTTCCCTATATGGCAAACTGCAAAATAACTTTCTATGGCTTTCTTTCAAAATTTTGCTTCATCATATCTGTTCCATTAAGGCTATATTTGTTGAATGAGTGATTAGTAGTCATCCTGTCGACAGATTTTTTTGGAACATGTTACTGGTATCAAACTTCAAAAGAGCTAATATTTGCAAAAAACCCCCATAAAGTTAAACTATTTTAAAATTACATATCTTGTCTTTGTAGTGAATTCAGTTGAACCTGGGTTGAAAAGGATTTTCAAATTTTTATTATTATGTTTTTATTTATGCTTCAATGGAATCGGGATTGTAGTTCTTCTGCAGAGTTAATACTGATATTCACGATGTTTGTTCACAAACGCAGTTTTAAACTTTTCTCAGGCCTTCACAGAACATGCACTAAATTTAATTAAATCAAATTTACTACTAAATTTACCAATGTCAAGGATATTGATTGCACTGGAATTTATGTAGATGCATCACAGTTCTTTCTTGCTCTATCTCACAGTCATGCATGTCTTTCGTTCATTTTGTGGTCGTCACATTTTGTTCATCGCTGTAGGATGTTTTAAGAATACATTGTGCCATCTACACTGTTATGAAAAATAAGTCTCACCTGATCAGCATCTCAGCCAGGCTCTTAGCATCTGCAATGAGAGTGACTTAATTAGCTTACTGTTAGCCTTGACTATAATCTACGCATCTTAGCGCAGAGCTACAATAATCCGTTCAACAGATCTTTCTCTTCTATCTCTCACCCCTGAGCCGTTTAAGCCTCTTCTCTTTGCGTTTCTTACGGATGATGAAGAGCAAAGCCACGCCCAGAGTGACCAGGATGACGGGAGAGCCGATGGAGAACAGTTTTTTCACGTCGTCGCCCTCTCCACGGGCAGATTTAATGGGGGGGATCGTACCTGAGGAGAGGTAGAAGAAACAGCAACAAAGACTAATTTAAATTCAGAAACAGGAAGGAGAAAAGAAAAACAAAGGAGAAAAAAAAAAAGCACTCACTGCCATCATAGTCGGTGGTTGCAAACTGGGAGGTCTGGTTTCCACAGCCAGCGCTGTTGCAGGCCTTCATTTTGAGCTCGTACCATGTGGCCTCGCGAAGCTCGCTGAGGAACAGCTGATTGGTGGAGTTGGCCTTGAGGCTCTGCCAGGCCCAGGTGCCTTTAGGCCTGAAGTCCAGCATTAGGTCAGTGATGGGGCAGCCGCCGCTGGTCCAGCCCTGCAGGTTGAGTCCCGCATGGGTGGAGTTGATGTGGGTGAGCAGCGGCTGGTCCTTGTTAAACACCGGCTCTGGAGAGAGAAGAAGACACCACAAAGCAACAGATGAGAAACAGGTTGAGACTTAGTAAGCATATGCTGTAAACAAGGCCGGTGGCAAGGTCACATCCACTCAACATTCGCATGAATTTTAAATCAGTTTGGGGCATTTTAATATTTCTCTTACCATGGTGGAATAACTATATAACAAAAAAAAAATCTACAATTAGTTTTGAATACAAGGGTTGAATTTATTGTAGATTTTCACAAATCTATAAGAACAGGCTCATGTATATGCATACATGCATAATGCCTGGATAAATTTCTTTCAGCAAGTTGCAAGTTTTGTAGCCGTCAACACTTCTGGCTTAATTCTGCATTTCTGAAATCTCTTAGTAGTTCTAATTTAAAGAGGCTGTTTTTTGTGTGGCTTTTATGCACAATCAACATGTTTTCAACAAAACTAAGGTTGAGGCCATTACTGAACCTTCACCTTTCACAGCTTTAAGAAGAAGCTGAAAGAGTTGGAGGTATTCCTCCGTCTTCAGGATCTGTCCCCTTTTTAGCAAAACACCGTAATCGGCAGCAAAGCAAACACCAAAAGGATGATACTCCGCTCTTGCTTGAGAGACGGTGTCAGTGTTTGTAGACTCAAATTGACTCTTCTAAACTTAGTTAGACTGTGAAACGTTTTTGAGGAACTTTCTAAGGAATTTTCTTTCAATTCAGGGAGATGGTTAGCGTCCACTTTCAGATCTTGGAAAAATTGTGACGTTGGAATCAGCAGTTGTTTAAAAATATCTCCTAAAGACTTTCCTGGTTTGTGTAAATCTACAAATCTCCTTCGAAGATCCTTATCGCATTGATGAGCCGTTCTTGTTATTTAATAAATGGGGGCAAATAAAAATATGTGTTTGTAATTCGAACAGGCAAAGAGAAACAACCAGCTGCAGAAAATCGTAAGCCTAGTCAAGTTGCAAGGCATTCCAGAGCCCTCAGAAGCATTTGGTGGTTCAAGTGAATGTATATTTGGTTGGAGAAAATGTTTGCACTCATTTATTGTTTTAAAAGTGCATTGAACTTGTCTTCGCACTGACAGACTGTCCTAAAAAAATCTTTAACATCCTAAATTAACATACAAGTCTCGATCAGTCCTGTTTGTCAGATTTAAAGTACCTTTGAAAATAAGATACTTTTCAGTAAGCACACATTTCTGTTTTCTAAAAATTTTTTTTTTTATGGTTGTGATTCTCCATTATTAATTTACTGCTTGAGACTTTACTTGTCGAACTGCTCCTTCACCCTCCTCTCTCCTCTCACCTCTTCCGTGCGTCTTGGCCTCGATGATCTCACTGATGCGACCCGAGCCGACGCTGTTCTTGGCTGCCAGCTTGACTTTGTACCACGTTCCGCAGCGCAGGTTGTCCAGCCTGAAGGAGCGCTCGCTGGAGCTGATGAACACATCCCTCCACTCCTCTGTGTTGTCCACAGAATACTGCAGCACAAATCCTGCAGGCGCACAACACAGTTTTTGTCAATGAAGATAATGATCAGGCTGAAGTTGTAATGTTTGGACACCAGGAGGCGACAGCGAGCTTGGAATTGATGCAGTCAGTGCAGGTTTTCAAATGTAACTCGCTTCAAGAGTGTGAAACTGGCAGAAAAAAAATCATCTCAGGAGCAACGTTTGTGACTGTAGAGAATGAAAAAGTGGACCAGTAGGGTGAATACCTCTGATGGAGCTTCCTCCATTGTCCCCCGGAATCCAAGCCAGGGTGATGGAGGAGGTGGAGGTGGTGGAGACAGTCAGGCGAGGCTGGTCAGGAGGAACTGAGCACGCAAAAAGAAACACACCGAGTCAGCATTCAGACTCACCTTCAACCAGTAAGTCAAAGAAAACAGCTTCTCCTTACCTTGCACCACCAGATTCACAATGATGGTGTCAAAGCCCAGGGTGTTAGTCGCCGTGCAGGTGTAGTACCCAGAATCCTCGGCTTTGACCGAACGTAGCACTAGCGTGCCGTTGGACAAGATCTGCCTCTGACCGTCGGCCGTCACCGGGACGGCAGAATCCTCGCTGATGAGAGGAGGAAAGCAGTCAAACGGAGTTATTATTTTCAGTTTCCCTCCTGAAGCGGCAGCAGCATCAGTCTGAGTGAGTCATGACTCAGACATGAGTTGTGTTTGAGGGCTCTGACCTGTCTTTGGTCCATTTAATGGTGGGGGCGGGCTCGCCGACTGAGCTGCAGGGCAGACGGACTTCCTTCATCCAGGGCGTGGTCACCGTGCCCCCAAAGGAGAGGATTTTTGCCGGGACTGTAGAGACAGACGAGAAACACTTCAGCCTTTGACATGGACTGCAAAGTCTGTCTGTGTGTGCTGTTTCCTGGGCTGAACCGCCTGGAGGGAAAGGCCTTCACTTGCATCAGAAGGAATAAAAAAGACGCAGCGGAGAGTTTCAGTGCAGCCCCCCTCCTCAGGCCACTTGGTTCAGTCTATTTTTTCTCCATAGATCCTCCCTTCGATTGATCCCTGCCTACTTTCTCTCTCCCTGGGGGTCATTTTACTAGATAGCCCCTGTTCATCACCACATAATTAACAACAGCATTCCTTGCAACGTACCGACGACTCAATCAATACCACAGCTGTCAATCAATAGCCAGGAAAAGTAGACAGAGAGGAGACGGTGGAGGGATGAAAGTGACTGGTGTGCAGGAGATCTCCCTCATAACCTTTTACACAGCCTCTCTTTACACGTCTCCTCCGCTGCGGGCTCGCCTGACGGACCCACCTTTCCCAGCAGGCTCCACTGTGACCTTTGAGCTGATGTTGCCGCGGCCGGCGGTCGTCACGGCTGCGGCCCAGATGTGGTACTGTTTGCCGCGGCTGAGGTGCGTGATACGGTAAAAGAGCATCTCGGGGTTGGCCTCGTACTCGCTGGGCGCCTGGGAACGAGAGCACGCCATGTCATGTCAGGAGGCCCTCACAGCTCAGTGGCGGCGCGTGAAACAAACACCGGACATATTGAGAGCCAGAATTTAGGTTTGGTGTGACACGTGTAACAAAGACCATGTGAGAAAATGAAAAGGTCTTCTTTTTTTTTCATTCTAGTTTTTAAAAAAATTTCTGCCACTGTCTGTCTCCAACTGGATAAGCAAACAGCATGCAGTTTGATTCAACTTGTTCATATTTAAATTAAATCCACATTATGAGTTTATGGTTTCATAAATAAACATTCTTTGTCAAACAGTACTAGTATTCATTCATGGTAAATGTTTGTTACTTTAACTATTAAACTAAAACAAAGCAAATTTTTATGTTTTATCTAAAAAAAGAGACTTGGTCAGAAGTCGGAGTCGATCGATTCGGGCTCAGAGAAAAGCACAGATCGGTGTCGCAATATCAGTGTTTGCTTTGTCACAAGGTGAGAATTCAAAAGTGAATCAACTTTATTTAGAACTAGAGCCCAGATATTAGATAGGGTGTACTATCTAGAAGACTGTGCTCTACAGAAGGCAAAACAGTCAAATGCACTCACTGTGCATTTGATTGATCGCTTCATTATGTCATAATTCTGCAATGAGTGAATCAAGTGTTTTTGTTAATCCTTTGTGTTAATTGTTGGGTCAGAGACATATACCAGATATTTTATTTCAGTTTGCAGCTATGGTTTTAATCTGAAAAAATACATTAAAATATCTAGCCGGTGTCAGTGTTTATCAGTGAGGATTCATAGATAACAGGCATGCTGCAGATTTCTAGAATTCAGTCTCTTTCTAGGATTTTGTTACTTGTTGTTTGGGCATTAAAAAAAAAAAAAAAGAAACAGCAACAAGAGACATTATCAGACCACTTCTTCATTATTTGTTATATGATCAAAATCTTTTTTCTGATACATTTAGAAATATTTATTTTCTATTTCGTACAAAATTCACTCATGTTTTCATTAAAAACGTAGAAATAGGTGATAACTAGACACACAAGAGTATTTGAAAGATGACACTGTAAGATCAGTTCAAGTCTTCAGCACTAAAATATTACTGCTTAATAAATCTAATCTCTAATCTACCATTCGATTCACTGAGAAACATTTTAAAAGGTGAACATTAACTTATATTCACACACACAGAAAAACCGTAATAGCTTGTCCAAAAAAACTCGTAGCTCTTCCTGTTTTTATTTCTTTGACTGGTTTATATCTTAACGTTAATCTTCATTTTCTTCACCGCTTGCCTTCCCTTTTCTCTCCTCTGTCCCTTTCTGTGTTACTTGGTGAAGAGGAGAGGATGGATGGACAGAAAGGGGGGAGATATATGTGTGTGTGTTTGTGTGTGTACAGGGGGGTTCGAACATTCCTCCAGCGTTGCGGTGGTGTTGTGGTGATCCAGGGAGTGATACAGGGAGATAATGAAAAGACGGACAAAAGCACTCTCATCTCGATGTGACTGATACCCTCCTCTTCTCCTCCCTTCCACCCTGCCTGTCCTCCCTCCATCCCTCTCTTTTTTCCCTATTTCCCTGTGGTGTCTCCCCACCTCTATCAGTGTGCCTCTTTTTCCCTCTCAGCCTCCTCTGCCCCCCTCCTCCTGCCTTTCCTTCCCTCCCTTTCCTGCCCATGCTCATTTACATGGCACTCATGCACAAGGAGGGAGGAATATTTGCGAATAATAAGAAAGTGAGATCCATTCCTTATCGCTGCGTGCTTTGCTGTTTATGTGCACATAATCTAGCCAAAATTGAAAACGCTCCACAATATGTGTATAAATAGAAAATGCTAAAATGTGATGTCTGTGTATGCGTGTGTGTGTGTGTGTTTCTGATGCGGCAGTCTGCATGTGTGAGCTTGTTCTCAGCCTCATTTGCATATCTACGTCTCATCACGTTGCCAAGACAACCTCATCTGTTCATCTGGGAGGGCAGGAAATAAAGCAATGGTGCAAACACAGTGAAAGACAGACATGCGCAAAGATACACACACACACACCCAAAGGTTCAATTAATTATAGTGGTGACAAATGAATCATTTCCTTTGGCTGATTTTATCAACTTGCTTTTACAAGCAACGGAAGCATTTTTTTATTGACCCCCATAGAGGAAGGACTCACCGGCTGCCCAGATCCTGGACTGGAGCAGTAAATGGTGTACTTGCGGATAACACCATTTGGTTTGAGCGGTGGTAACCAGGACACGACCACGCTGCTTGGAGAGGAAGGAACTGCCTTGATGCCAGCTGGTGGACCGGGAACTGCATAAAACAAAAAAAACAACCAAAAAAAAAAAACCAAACAAACCAGAGAGCAGCATTAGCACACGCAGGAACGCATATGCATACGTGTGCATGAGTATGCATGCGCAGAGGTTGCTGAAGGCTTTATGCGGCCAGAAGCAGCATTTAACTTGGAGGCCACCAGAGGATCACAAACACCACCAACGATTTGACAATCATGATCAACGCTGCTTTGTACCTTTCAGCAACAAGGCATTTAAAGTGCTTTAAATCACATATATATATTAAAAAATACAAAGTCATAGAACACACGGTCAACATTACATTTTCTACAACAAATTATTAATTAATGTTTCCTGATTAGGTTTCAAAAGCAACTCTAAACAGGTGAGTTTTAGTGTTGATTTAAAGGAACTCAGTGTTTCAACTGTTTTGCAGTTTTCTGGAAGTTTGTTCCAGGTTTGTGGTGCATAGAAGCTGAATAACCATAATCACAATCTGTGCAAATTAGTAAATGTATGAGTTAGAGCAAGAATTTAGATTAGCTAGCTTAGTGTCGATGGTAATGCTAAAGTCAAACTTGCTAGGTTAGCAAAAGTGTTATTGTTCCAAGTCAAAACTGTTAGCTCTGTAACCTAAAACAACTGATGTCAATGGACAGTCGGCTACATATTCTAGCTGTGGTAGTCAGGAAATGGTTTGCATAGACCCCTAAATCGACATAACTATCTGAGGTTAATAAAATATACTGAAGTCAAACTTTTTATCAAGTTGCTGCTGAGCCTGTAGCAGCAATCATTTACTATAATACTAATGAATGATACATATAATTTGTTGTTTTCATGCCACCTTGAAAATAGTTTTTTCTGCAATAGGATATTTAAATTTCTTCTATTTACTGTTTTTTAAATACCTGAGGACACATTACATTAGCAAAAATGTCTTTTTGCTTCTAACCATACACTATTTTCATTCAAAGAATACACGATATATAAAATAAAATCTATGTTACAAAAAACACAAGAAAGAACTGTGTAGATGTGACAATGTGGAAACAATGTGACCCCTGCTAAAACCCCAAACTGATTGCATTAAATCCCTGCTAACATAACAATTAAAATAGGCTCTTCTGAAGACCTCCTGTGGCCCTGAGGGCCTCCACACAGCAGCACACTTTGCTTATTATCCAGGCCTGCCCTGTGTGTGATCGCTTGTTGGGATGGCTGTTAAAGTGAGCAGGCTTGTTTGCAGATTGGTCGTCTTATCCCACCCTAAGCTGCTCTGGGAGGACTTGGAAGGACTCGGTTTGGGTGGACGGCAGTGACATATGTTCTTTCAGACGCTGGTCAGCAGTTCTGACTTTGTGACACCCAGCATTCTCTTAACTCTCGCGCTCACAAACAGATTAGACATTAGTGTCTGATCCGCCGCTAGCCACTTCAGCTTGACACTGGACACTGCTTAATGCTGATTACAAGATAATGATTCAAGAAGGCGCTTAGGGAAGGAGTCACACTTCACAAAAACACATCAGGACATTGAAATGCTTCAAGAAGGAGAACAAAAGAAGCTTTTTTTCCACATTGATTGTACAGTATATGGCGCTACCAATCAAGCCTATTCAATCTGCTCCATAAATATAACTCAAGTGTGACAGTGGGCCTCATCTGGGGTTTATAGAAGGAAACCCAGCCCCATAAATCCATCCCCCAGTTCTTCTTTTTATCCTCCAAGGGGCCCCCGATCTAGCCATTCACCCAACTTAAACCCCTTTGACTCCTCAACCCCACACATGACATTAGTCAGCATGAAAACAACATTAACTAAGAAAGTGTTGATGCAGCGGGGGAGCGCGCAAAGGAGGGAGGCAGGGATGAAGTCCAGGGAGAATGGTAGCTGTGTCTCCAATGGGACTAATCACAGAGCAGCCAGTGATCGTTATCGTAACTGGACCGCCATGTCAAAGTAGGAGTGGCAGATAGAGAGAGAGAGAGAGAGAGAGAGACAGTGAGAGGGGAAAGATAAGTCCCATCTGGTGCCCAAAATCTGCCCCAGACTCCAGACAGAAGGGTGGACTGTCTGCTACGCACGGCTAGCACAACCAAAATGATGATGAAGATGAGAGGCGCAGCGGTGCTGCATTAACAGCCCCATTATGGATGCAGTATGCGCTGGTGTGTCAATCAGGGGAGGATGTGTCACACCCCAAACAAATGCAAATTACAAAGGACTCTTTATTTCATCAGAAAGAAAGTCTTCATTTCTATTTATCTCTTTTTTTTTTTTTTTGCTCAGCCAAGACGACCGAATGATCAATTTTCTGTCTTTGCATCTTCAATCCATTGTGCTCCTCCTCCTTCTTTATAAAGAGACATGGATCTGGCTGTAATCCCGCCTCCAATGGTGTAAGCACAAAATTAATTCTCTCTAATCCATGCAGAGTTAATCCTTGCGCCTGTGGCAGGAGCGGATGCGGGCCGGGGCTGATGGCTGACTCCTGGATGCTGGATGCTCCTCCCGCTCCTTCTCCACCCCCCTCGTTCCGACCGCCAGCCCTCCCTCAGCCTCGAGCTGTGGACCCAAAGCCTCTTAATTCTCATTAGCACCGCTAATGGAGCTTCCCAACACAAATGGGCTTTTGTCATGGGCGAGACACAACACAGCTCGCTTTTTGTTATCTGCCTCCTATTCAACGCGTCTCTTGACTTAAGCTCAGTGTTTAGACAAATAAATTAGAAACTGTCCACTCACGGTCCTCGCGTGTCTGGATGTACAGGACATTGCTGCGGACTCCGTCGCCGGCCTGCGTGTAGGCCAGAACCTGAACGCTGTAGTTGGTGAACTTCTCCAGGCCTCGCAGCTCCACCTGTTCGCGTGTGGTGGTGATGTTCTGCATCTCTCCCCATTCTGACGCAAAAAAAAAAAGACCGGAAAAACTTGCGTGTTCATCACCTGCAGCTATTTTTTATTTATTTATTTTTATCAGAAATTCTTATCGGAAGGACTGTAATTAATGCATAATTGCTCTAAGCAAGCTAGGATGGTGATAAACAGTTAACATTAAAGTTTTTTGCGAAAACATATTTTCAGGGGAAAAAATATATACTACAAATATCAATATTTACATAAATAAAGATAAATATACATATATATGTATATATTTATTTTGCACAAACATGTGCAGTGCCTTGCAAGAGCATTTGTACTAGGGCTGCATGGTATAACAAGATCATCATGAGTGTGCATCGCTGTGACGTTTTTCCTCACTGTTTTGGTTTATTATATAAAATCCCAAGAAAATAAATTGAGGTTCAAAGCTCAAACGGGGAAATGTGAAAAAGCTAAACTCGTTCTCGTTTGCAAGACACTGCATAGAAACACGTGCAACGAAACAAAAGATGCTTCATGAGAAAGGTAAACAAACAAGTTCACAGCACTGACACAGAGGTACATGACTATGAGGATGAATTTGGGTGAATTTTAGAATGAGATAGGTGATAATTACTCTGCATCGGCCACTGGGCCCGGCCCCCACAGCACCCACCTCCGTCGGGGAAGAGGGACCAAAACACGACCCGGTAGCCTTTCAGCACGCCGTGCAGCGTCATGCGCGGAGGCTCCGACCACGTGATCACCGCCTCATCCGACGTCACCGAGATTGCTCTCACGTTCTGTGGGGGCTCGCTCGGCACTGTAAGAGCAAAAAATAAACACGATCCATGGAGTTCAACTTGACATAAAATAAAGTACTGGGTTTATTTCAGATGTTCAGACTTTAAAACCAATGCACCCCTGCACCCCAAAAGATCTGGCAGATGAAACCCTGAAAAGATCTCCAACCACAGACATGGTTAAAATAAATCAGTCTAATATGTTCAAATTGGCCCAGATTTAATGGTTGTTAATTTGCAGCTTTTAGAGAGACCAAGAAGTGGGGGTTGATGGAAGAGAGAAAGAGCATTAAGAGAGCAACGTTAATCATGAAATGGTTAAACCCAAGACGCTGAAATGCAGATGAGTGGCGATATGGAGAATAAAATCTTAAGTAAGAAACTATTCACACATCTTCAATCTAGCAGATGGCTGCAGGCCTCACACTTAGAGACAATAACTGCCACTCAGGGTGTCTACCATTACTTTTCAATCAGGCAGTAGGAGTCAGTGAAGAACAATATTAAATGAGACACTTTAAAAAGAAAGCTTTTTTCATTCTCTTCTCCACAGCTGCCCAGTAAAAATCTCCTCCCTCCGTCCTCATTTTACCATCAAATGGTCATACCGTCTTCCAGTGTAGTGGCGTTGATCTCGGTGCTGGACGGTCCAGTTCCAGCTCTGTTGAAAGCCTGGACGACCACGCCGTACTGAGCAAACTTCTTCAGGTTGTCCAAGGTGTATACCTCGCTGTCCCCCGTTGCTTTCATCTCCACAATGCTGTACTGGCCGTTGCTGCCAGGCCCGTTCTCTCTGTAGCCGATCTGATAGCCTCGGATAACCCCATTCTGCAGTTCCTTCTTGGGAGCCTAGATGTTTTGGAGTAAAGAAGATGATTATTTTGGAGAAGAACGAGTACAGGAACATTTGTACTCTGAGTTATGCATTATTTGGGTTTGTTTTTGTTTTTATTAAGTCTGTTCTTTGAGCATTTCAGCCTACAGGGCACCATTTATCAAGTAGCATATGCCAGATTATACATTCAGAACTACCAGCAATGAAGTATGAAATCATTTCAAACAGTTCAAATGGCTTCACTGTTAATTTAATAAAGCATGTATGTTTTAGGTTTAAATCCATTATTGCATTGGTTGAGTAAAACAAATCTGCCTCAATATACATCTGTGCTCAGTGTTTCTTAAAGGATTAAATCCCCCAGAAAACAGCGAAACATGCAAAATTCAGCAAATATTGTAATTATCTTCAAGACCTTTAGTTAAAACATGTCACTCTGACCAGGACTAAATGAATAAAAACATAAGTTTTAAGATTTTTTTTTCAGAAGTTTTGTGGTTTTCAAGGGGAAACGTCAGACAAAAACTATTCATATAAAGACTCAATGTTAAAATACAGATGAGTCAGGATTTTTACCCTCCATGTGACTCGAATGCTCTGAGACGTCATCGGTTGGAGGACAACATCCATCGGGGGCCCATCAGGTGCTGTTGGAGCAGAATTTATTGTCTGACTGACAAATCTGAGCCAAACATCGAACAAGCAGAAAACATCAGAAAACGTGGGAAGAACTTACGCGCTTCCTCAGTGCTGATAGTGAGCTCTTTGCTAGGAAGGCTGCGTCCGATTTTGTTATACGAATACATGCGGATGCTGTAAACGCAAGCCGGATGCAATTCCACAATGTTGGCTTGATTGTTTGTCGGGGAGATGTTCCTGGTTGTGTACATGTGATCCCAAGAGTCTGTTGAACATGAGCAGAATTTTGGTATTTTAAAAATCTGTACAGGAAGAAATAAAATAAACACATGGAGGCACAAATCTGAGCTGTTTTACCTGATTTATTCTTGTACTCAATGTCATAGCTGGTGATGATGCTGTTGCCGTCAAACCTTTGGATCCAGCGCAGGTTCATGCTTCTGTCCTTCACCTCCCTCACTTCCAGCTCAGGAGGATCTGGTGGTTCTGTGAAAGCGGCAGGGATAAGCATTGAATTCCAGAATATGTATAAGGAATACAGCAATAATAATGTTATCAAGATATGGAAAATAATGAAAAACAAACCTTGCACTGTGAGTTGGATGAGCCCTCGGCCCTCTCCATAGGAGTTGATAGCGTGGCAGGAGAAGAAGACTGAATCTCCTCGCTCGGCTGGGTTCAGCTGGAAAAAACAGCACAAAAAAGGTTAGCACACACCACAAACTAACATCCTAGCATGGGGTGAAGATACTTTTTTTTTTTTAACAATATGTAATGTTCTGTATTGGGCTTAAAACAGCCTGGTCTTTTGACAAAAAACACTTTTGTTGACCTTGTAGAGGGCAAAATATATTCCGACCCAAACAAATTATACAAGCTCAGTAAGAGACCACATTTAAATAATCAAAATACACTGAATTATGTGTTTGAATCATGGCAAATAGTGGAAAAGTTCATGAGTTACAAACGCTTTTCATTTTAATATATTGTAAATCCAGCTTTTGAACAGCTTCAAATAATCCCCCTCCAGTTTGTTGCAAAAGCTGTAAAGTCGAGCCCAGCTTTTGTGTTCTTACCTTCAGGGTGGAGATGACTTCATCTCCCTTCTTGTTGATAGTGATGGAGTACCGGGGGTTTCTCTCTGCATCAATGACCGTGTCTCCTCTCTCCCAGCGGATAATAATGGGCTGCTCGCCCCGTGCTGTGCAGTTCAGCTCCTTGGTCTGGCCCTTCCTCGCCATGGTGGTGTTGGGGTGGCTGGTGATCATGGCAGGAACTGAGCAGATCCACAGACATGTGTCACAGTAATGAATAGTTTTATATGGAGTAATGAGATGAGGGAATGGGGCTGTGGTATTGGAAACTGTGGTTTTAATACAGATGTATGGATATCGCTATTCTGCCTCTACGTTCCCTGTTGTCATTTCACGCTTCAAGCCTCAGCAGCTCCCTTACATCACACCCTATTTCCCTATTTCATCCTCGTCTCCTCCAAGATTTCTGCTCTTTCTTTCTCCTCTCTTGCTTACTTGTGGATTATTGATTGAACGGGGATCCTGTGGTTTTGTTTTTATCACTAATTCAGCAGCCTCTTTTCCTCGCAAAACATTGAGTAGTACGCAAACTGACAGCTGAAACACAAAAATCAATAACCTAGATGCCCCTGGTTAGGGGTGCGCAGGACAGAGACAAGATTTTGCCGTGTTCGGTGCAGGCCGAAATAGCCTGGGGCGCGAGTGCATCTTACAAGACTGATCTCTGTTACAATCCAGGAGATGTGGTCAAAAAAAAGTACTTGAGCCAACGGAAGATCTGACTGGCACTCACTCTTGACAGTGAGGATCATGCTTTTACTGATGTCTGAGCCAACGCCGTTGGAGGCCTGACAGAGGTAGTACCCTCTGTCATCCTCAAGGACATGCCGGATAAGCAGGGAGCCGTTCGACATGATCTGGATGCGGCCTGTGAGCGGGACGGGGTGGTACTGCTGTGGGTTTCCAACACCTGCAGATGAAATCACAGAGCATACAGAAAAGCGTGTCGAAATCTTCAGTTGCTTCTGTTTGTGGGAGGAGGTGACGGCTGGTTTTACCTTTGGCGTGTTTCCACATGACTTTTGGAGGTGGATAACCCTCCACCGAGCAGTTCAGAACGCCGGCTTTTCCATAAATGCAGTCCTGGTTGTTGGGCTGAACCACAAAACGTGGCGGCACTAGAAGCCAGACAGAAAAGGAAGAGAAGGTGAAACAACCGCCCCCCTCTGTCAGCTTCCTTTGCATGTTCGAGGCAACCCATGCCTCGCTCAGTGCCTCACCGGTGACAATCAGCTGTCTCTCCCAGCTGACGGTGGCTGCGGCGTTGCTGGCGATGCAGGTGTAGTTCCCGTTGTGCTTCAGTGTCACCTTGGAGATCTGCAGGGAACTCATGAACTCTTTGGTCTCGATTGCGACGCCAGAGGCAGAGCCTGGCACTATGAGCTGGCCGTCTTTGTGCCAGGTGATGCGTATGGGCATGTCCCCGGACGACACCACGCAGGCGATGTACATGAGCTTCCCCACTGAGGTAGAGGGGATGTCGAAGGGCTGGATGAGCGGCGGCACTGGGAGAGACAGGAAGAGCACATGGAATCAGAGGAATAAAGGCAGCGATAGAAGTCTAAGGGTGGCAGTGTGGCCATCTGGAGCAATGCTGAAAGAGATAGAGAAGGTCATTGGCCAGTGGGTTCCTTCTTTGCTGCCACCCTCCTTTTAGCTCCCCAGTCTCCTGCAGCCCATAATAGCTGCTCTGGTTTGAGTCCAATTGGCTGGGGGAAGTCATCCCGTTGCCATAGCAATGGAGGTTGAGGTGGGGGTACTACAGCTGAGACATCTGGGGGATTTAATCTAGGCTTCATTATTATTCATCTAATTAAATCAGAGACACACTCACACTCAGGCGCACACACCCTTAAACACCTCTGCAGCTGCCGCGCTACCATCGTTAGCCGACTGTCAAGCTGAACAAAATAAAGACGCAAACATCCAAAATTTACAAAAGGGCACCAGCAAGCACCACTGATCTGCATCAAAAATAACGCCCTTGTTGCGAGTTGGAATATTGCATGTGTCATAATTAGTCTGAGTTTATTACAATCAGACCAATCCCAGAGATTCTTGAACTGTGACGTATTCACGGTGATCAAATGAAAAGGAAATTCAAAAATCTATTTCTTGATTTGTGTACAGATATGCAGAGAACCGACTAATACTTGTTGAAATAAGTTGTACAATTACATTTAGCAAATAAAGCCTTTTTGTACAGCCTTTATAATAGACTATCCACAGTCCTGGGTTTGATCTTACGCTCTCTTCTCTGTTCTTCATTCCACAGGTTTTCTATAGGATTTAGCTCCGAGGACTGAGGATGACTTTTTGGTGAACAATTTTTGGTCATTTGTTTTGGATCACTATCATGTTAAAAAGCATCAGTGATGACCAATTTTGAGTTTTCTTGCAGATACCCAGAGATTTCTATTTAAAAGGAGTTTATGATGCCAAGCAGAGCTTCACAGATCCTCTGCCATTCTTATTTACTGACATGAAGGGTAAATAAGTGCACTAAACAGGCATGTTCTACAATTCAACATTGCTTTCAGTCGGCTTTTTTCAGATGTTGCAACTGGATACTTTTATAATTTTTGCTATTTTCTCCTCACTCTTACCTTTAACCGTTACATGGACTGTCTGGTTGATTGACACTTGGGGCTGGATCAGAACGCTACACAAGTAGGTCCCTTCGTCGGCGCCCTTCTGCACGTCCGTAAGCCTCAGGGTGCCATTCTCAAACACCACTTGACGATGATTATCAGGCAGCTGCATGCCGTCCTTCAGCCACTTGATCGAGTAGTACGGGTAGCCAATCACGCGGCATGTTATATATGTGTTTCTGCCTGCCACCGCTGTGATATCTCGCATGGGTCTAATTCGAGGCGGACCTGGAGACACGGGGAAGAGAGGGAGGGGATGGAGGGAGGACACAGGGACAGACGCGAAAGTAGGAGAACAGGGCGGATGAGGTGACGGAGGTCATAGGGGCAGCCAATGGGGACGAAAGGTGAAGAGATAAAAGTTGAGGAATGGAGTGATTGGGGCAAATTGACAAGTGGAGAGGAAGGTTAGTTATGCCCCCATTGCTAAAATCTGACTGAGGATATTTGTTAATATCTAATTACCCTAAGCAGATATAAAATGTATCTAAATTAGTAAATACAGAGAGAAAACTAGCTAGCTGCATTGGTTTGATAGATACACAATATTGCCAAAGAAATTTGCTCATCTGTCATCCCATACGGCACATATGAACTTGAGTGCCATTTTTTAGGCTTTAAGATGTTGCCACACATCCTCCCCAGACACAGTATATCAGCTTCAATTCTTCTTTGGTAGCATTTTGTGTCTGACCTCACAAAATGCATTTGTGAGGTCAGACACTGATGTTGGAAGAAAGAGCTTAGCTTGCCATCTCCTCCACAATCCATCCCAAACTTTTTCTGTCTGGTTGAAGTCAGGAGTATTAGCAGGTAAGTCAAAACTGATCTTTACTGACCTTGCTATTGTGCAACATGGTGTGTAGTCATGTTGGAACGATCTTTGAGCTAATCTGAAGGCCACTAACACTTTGAAGCAATTGAGCCTACAGAGAGTTGGCGACCTCTGCACACTTTGAACCCCAGCACATTTCCCATGTCCAAGTTTCTGTTGTTTCCAGTCAATTCCACGTTTCTATCATACCACCAAAAGCGGAGTCGTATGGACTTGTTCCAAAAATGGCGTCCAACTACGATGCTACACTGAAAGTCGCTGAACTCCATTCTTTCACAAATGTTTGTAGAATCAGTCTGATGTGCTGACTGGCTTTTATACAGCTGTGGCCATGGACATGATTAAAACACCAAATTCAACGATTATATGGTTGAGCAACTTTTGGCAACATAGTGTAGATACAGTCACAGAAAAAAACAGAGTGCTTCCATGACTGTAATGACAGTTATAGAAAAACTAAGTACACCCCTTGCATGTTAAGTAGGTTTTTTGTAGACTTTCTCCTCTGTTGCTTTTCGGAATATTGAAATTAGAACAAATATGTTTAAACTTCTCTCTCACAGCGCCATCAATGTGCTTCAGTGAATGCAACAGTCTTATTTCACTGCAAAGTAAGTCAACATCATCTCTTCACAATCACCAGTTAGTATAGTGAGTTTGTGTTGAGCTTGTTTTTCGCCAAATATGGAGCTGTGAGTTCCTCCTGTGGCAACTCGAGTTCATTTTCACGTATATTTTCCCACAGTGTTTTAGCAGGGAAAAGGCTCTTGCCTGGTAATCCTAACAAAAAAGCCAAGCTTGTTCAGTCTTTCTCTAAATGACTTTTACAGGCAACATGTTCCTCAAGCTTTTTTTTAATTGATCTGAGCATCTTATTTTGGAGAGAATTTACTCTGACTGCGAGGACTTAAAAGGTTGGATTTAAAAATTTTCTTAAACACAAATACTTTCTCCTTTCCCTTTAAATATTAGGAAGGCAGCAAGGGTGGACTTAGTTTTAGATAGATAGATAGATAGATAGATAGATAGATAGATAGATAGATAGATAGATAGATAGATAGATAGATAGATAGATAGATAGATAGATAGATAGATAGATAGATAGATAGATAGATAGATAGATAGATAGATAGATAGATAGATAGATAGATAGATAATGATATTTGCTTTGATCTAAGCCCTGCATGTTTGTATAGAGTCAGGTGTGAGTGCATTTATATTGAAAAGCAGACAGGCACCTCTTACGTTTATGCGCGCTTGGTACTCGGCGCTACCGGCCGAGTTTCGTGCGACGCAACGATACACTCCCCCGTCTCGAATGAGTGGACTGCTGACGTTGACGTGAGACACGGTCAGGCCGTCGGACAGGGTGTACTGGCTGGTCTTGTAGGTAGAATCTCGCACCACGGGCTCATCGTCCAGAGTCCAGGTGATGGAGGGCGGTGGGGCTCCTTTGGCAGCACACATGAGGGAGAAAGGCTCGCCGGGGTTCACCACCCGCTCGCTGAAGGAAGACACAATACGAGGAGTACCGTCTGAGAGGGGACAGAGAGGAAAAATGGAGCCGTGATTAAAACCAATTCATTTTGTAGACATTTCTTTTTATTAAGTATCCTGACGGCCTTTGTCCACGCACCCTCTAAGAGAATAATGGAAAAGTCCTGAGCTGTGTGGCCCTTTCGGGAAGCAAAGCACTGATAGGCTCCGGAGTGGAACTTCTGAGCTGCAGTGATCTGCAGCGTGTCGTTGTGTTGTCCCTGTATGGAAATGTGCTGGTCGGGAACGATAGGCTCAGTGTTCCTGTACCAGCTGATGGTGTATTCTGGAGAACCCTCCACAGTGCAGGTGAAGAACAGGGTGCTGCTGATGCCTGTTTTCAGGTTCTTTGGAGACAGCGTCACCCGGAGTGGATCTGGAAAAAAGAAAAAAAAAAGAAAAAGCATGTGATAGGTCTGATCAGAGATGCAAAGCAGAACAATAAAGCTGTTTCTTTTTGTTGTATGTTTTATGTTTTCTTTACAGCAAGTCTAAACACTATCAATCAATTGATTATGACACAACTGATCTATTAAGACAATACATACATTACAGTTCTTAAATGTTCATTTTTATGAGTGCTAGTAAACTTAGTAAGAATATTAATTGGATTTACTATGTGATACAAAATCAGAAGATTTACCAATATTACACCTGAACGACCCTGAAAAGGGATTGGCCAGTTGCAAAAAATAAAAATCGGATGCATTAGCAATCAGTGAGGTGTGTTCTTCTGTCATTAAATATGCTCTTTAAGAAAATATGGATCAGGTCAGCATCTGTCTTCACTAGTAGTAACACTGAAAGCTAACGCTAATGCTAAAGACTGTGCACAACAAAATAATTTTGGAAATATTTCTCAAATATTCTCTAGAATATTTGAGAAATATTTGAGTTTGTGGGTTTCTTTCTCTTTCTCTTTCTCTTTCTCTCACTCTCTCAGACATCTAGTAAAGTGATACACAATATATTTTTTCATATGTGAAACAAAAAGAAAAAAGTCTGCTATTCCGAATCTTTCTGGAAAAAAAGTCAATAAAATATCATGATGCTCTTTTAGTTGAGTTTTATTTGTAGTTACCTCTATACCATAACATGGAGAAATGTTTTGTCATGCAGAGCAATCCAGCACTGAAACTGTTGTTTTTAAGAAAACATTATTTAATTTTATTAATAGGATGGCTAAATTTATTATTTATCTGAAATGTAGAAAAGATAAATTGCAGTCTGCTGATAATGGTATGAGCAGGTCAGAGCTTTACAAACCAAAAAATTAGCTACAAAATCTCTGGTCAGGGCCTCTCCACTAAAAATTAAACATATTTATTTAAAATTTAAAAACGTCACTCTGAAACTATTACACTAGACTAACATGATGACACGCTGATTTAAACGTACAGTAGGTGTTTACGGATAGAGAGGGCACAATCAGCAGTGGTGACTCAATCAGTTCGACACACTCATTAAAAAAGCAGCTGGAGATATCTCTTCACATCTCTGTCCACTTGTGTGTTTATAAGTGTGCCTGTGTGTTAAAGAGAGTACGCGTATGTGCGTGTGTGTGTGTGCGTGTGTGTGTAAATGTCAGTGAGCAATAAGGCAGCTGGTGGTGTATGCTGGGGGGCATCGCTGCGTCTCCCAACCCCCCCTCTCACCCTGTCAGAGTCACAGAGTGTGCTGCCATGATGTGCCCACTGGCAAAGCCTCCTGCCTTTCCATTCTCTCCCTCTGTCTCGCCTTCCTGCCTTTGTTTCTTTGTATACTTCTTACAGTGTGCATTGATCTAACCTGCTCTTATCATCCTGTTATTACATCGCAGATAATGTCATTCCAACACTGTCTGGACATCTGATTGTCCCCTCTGTGACCCCTTGTCTTCTTTTCTATCTTCCTCAGCTTCTGTGTGTGTGATGGTGAATGGTGCTGGCAGCTGTGTTATGGAGTCACACTCCACAATTTACTGCCCCTGTCTCTCTTTTTGAGGGCTGATATGATGGGGCATCAAGCAGCTCACATACATTTGTTACCGACACACTCGAAGTGTGACCGCTGGAGAGTCGTGCCTCAAACCAAAAAGGAGACAGCTCAGAAATGTGTCCCTCTACCAGGATGATTCACTCAGAAGACACGGTGAGAAACTGTCAGGTTATTTGTCGCTGAGTGTGTGTGTGTCACACACCTATTACGTGAAGCTGTCCAGACACCTCCTTTGAGCCAAAACTGTTGGTGACCTCGCAGGCGTAGCTGCCGCTGTCCTCCTGCCTCAGGTCGCTGATGGTCAGCCCAGTCAAGCGCCGGGTCCAGCGGGCGTCTGAGGGCAGCGGCCGACCATCTTTCAGCCAGCGCACGGTGGGGCTCGGGTAGCCGCCCGCTATGCAGGGGAGCTCGATGCTCTGGCCGGCGTACACCTCCCCGGCTTGGAAACTGTCCAAGATGGTGGGCGAGGACTCACTCGGGTCTGAGGGTAGAGGTTCGGTTACAATTACTGATGAGCTAAAAGAGGGAATAAAACAAAACAGAAGTAAAATGGATAAAAAAAACACACACAAAAAAACGTGTGCTCACCCATTACTGACAGCCTGGCTCCGTTGCTTTGCCGCGTCTCACCACTGTACTTATGCTTGGTGATGCAGCGGTATGTGGAGAGGGCGTCCTCTTTCTGAACATCAGAGATGTAAAGAGCTCCAAAGGAGGTCAGGGAGAACCTGTTACCTAAAGAGAACATATCCACAGGGAAGAAGTAATGTCCAAAAATCAATTCATTTTCATTTTGACATAAACTAAACAGCACAGAACAATACATAACACTGTCTCTACATCACAGAAGCTTATCCTGACTAAGAATTCAATGCACCAAAACAATTTTGGAAAGCCCAGAAGATGATATTATGGCTTTTGCAAGCTATGGATGTGGCGGCAATACGAATAGGGAGCCATGTTTGCTGTGATTAGTTTCTTTATAACCATCCGGTACAATATAAAACGTACTATCCCAGTCCCCTGTGCATTCTGACTGTGGAACAAATACGTTGCGCTTATTGCTAAAGCGTGTTGCACTGAGAGCTAACAGCTGCCTGAACAGTTGTCTCTACCTGCCTAATGATGTCGCCTCCAACAACCTGGCACTCGGTCAAGACCTGGAGGACAAACTTCGGTCACTTGAACAAAACAAATTGTCTCTAGCAATACATAACCCCTACTCTTCTGCATAATACCACAACAACTAATGTAATTCAACAGATGAAAGGCTAAGCAGATTTTCAAGTGACAAAGCTGCCTCTTCTCATTTTCCCTTCAGTTGTAATTATGTGGTTTTATGTAAACCATGTGAGGTTTTGACTTAGTGGCTTGGATCAAAAGGTTTCTCCACTATTCAAGAACTTAGGGCAAAACAATTACTTTTCTTCATATTTCCCTTTTCCACTGCAAATATATATTTTTTCAGAACTGTGTGTTTCAGTGTTACAAAAACGTTTAGATTCATTTTTCATTAAACTCCACTGACCCGTTTAAAAACAACAAAATAAACCCACTAACAATTAGTTTACAGATGTTTGCTTTGCATAGGCATCTGTAAGTTAACCAATTATTTTAAGGCCTACGTTCACACAGGAAATCACAGGAAACACAGGATAACATGAGTGTCCCCCAGTGACATCCTCTGTGCCCTCTGTCCTACATCAATACAGAAGTCATTTAAGATTATCAATCCTATAGATCAGGTTCATATCTTGTTCTCTTATTAAAATAACTGTATAAAGTTTAAGTTATTTCTTTCTGAAACTCCCCTTTCAGAACATCATCACAACAATGCTTCTTATTATGCCATTTACAACCATTCTTAGGAGCGTTGGACTGAGAAGTTGTTCTTATAGTGAGTTCAGGTTCACCAGGTGTTTGCTGATCGCTGCTGCCACTAGTCTGGAGGAACAACCAGGCAGTGAAGCTCCATGGAGGAGCTGTGTTGAAATAGGAGGTGCAATATGAGAGCAAACATTAAGGCACCACCCAACAGTTGAAACAGGATTTTCAAACATGTACGACAGAATCAAAGTAACACTCTAGGTATGTTTTTGATGAGGAAATAACATTATTACATAAAGCGCAATAACCCTCCCTTCAAGCTGCAAAAAACTCATACATTTCTGTATTAAAAAAATAATCAATATGTTATTACAACTGCACTTATGTAGTAGTTGCTTTTCTGCTTTAAAATACAACTTTTTAAAAGATTTTTATGTTTCCATGGTTCCCAAAACTATTCACGGACCTGGCAAATTCAGGACAAAGAAGTCTTTTTATTTTTACCAGCATGCTTCTTTTCACTGGTAGCAATATTAAAGCTTTCGAGTGACCTAACCAGAGTCCTGACTTGAATCTGATAGAAAATCTGTGGTGGAAGTTAAAGATTAGGATGATGGCAAGAAGGTCTCCAAACTCAAAGATGGGATTGTTCTACTTGTGATGAAGAAGGACTGGATAATGAGAAAGGGAGGAGGCATGCATCACACACACATGTAACAACATGAAACGAGATCTGCCCATCATGCCAAACATCAGCATTTGTGATGTCATCTTTAACATTTAGGGGTTGAAAATGTAAGCCAGTAGAACTCAGTCCTGTTGATAATGATTGATCCATTTTTGACTTACATGTTTTTGAACTAGCAATTTTCAAAGTGCACATTTTCTAATGTTTATTTAAAAAACACAGCAGTTCCAGTCATCTTTAAACTCTGCCACACTCCTCCATCACTTCGTAGGTTTCGCTCAAGAAAAACTTGATCAAAAGAGTCCCTTATTAATAAAGTTATAGTATAACAAACAACAAATTGAGTGTGACAGGTTTCAAAATTGATTTAATGCACTCGGTTTTAATTCGCAAACATTACATATCACCTGTGCTTTTTAGCATCCGTCTGCTAGCAGCTGGTCTGTGCCCATGTGTATAAAAGTGTAAGTATGTTCATAAGCATCAATATTTGATCTAAAATTCCTGTGTTTGTCAGTCAGGAGGCTGAGGAGAAGTGGTGGAGGTGGCAGTTAAGGACTGTGTATGTGTTTCCTCTCACAACATCATGACCTTAGAGGAGGCACAGGCTGCAATTTCACAGCAGCCTTTGTTTGCCCCCCAGAATGAAGCCTTACAGGATAATGAGCACTTTAAGGCTGCTACTCCCACAACACCGAAGACATGCCTGTCACAACACTCTGACACAGGCAGGGAGAGAGAGGTTGCAGGAGAAAAAGGGGGGAGTCAGCTGGATCTGTCAAAGCCACACTTTTTGTCTCGGTCCCCAGGTCCTCTGCAGCGAGGCTCAATTCATCCCATCTGCAGCTTCTGAAACAATGCTGATTACACAACTCGTGTCACATAATCCCTCTCACTCTCTGTCCGTCCTGACCGAGTGGTTTGCTCACAGAATCCGTCTTGAGTTGACTCCCGCCGACCCCGTCTTTGTGTGAACTCTCATATCATCTGTCTCACTTCTTTTATCTCTCGCGCTTATGCTAGCTCTCAGTCTCTAAGCAGAGTGTCAGACAGAGTAAAATATTAATTACTAAATCTGAAATCACGGTGCTCCCTCAGTTTTTATTCATGTTGACTTGACTGGATAATGAGAAAGGGAGGAGGCATGCATCACACACACACACACACACACACACACACACACACACACACACACACACACACACACACACACACACACAGGCGCACACACACGCAGGCAGATGCACATGCAGGTGCAGGAAAATGTGAATGTAAAACTCTTGAAAATCTGAGTAACTCTGTTTACTGAACAGCGAGGAAAATGCCTTTGGCTTTCACTTGATCTAGAAAGCCAAAGGACCCAACAACCTCTAAAACCAATGCATCTGAAAGTCTGGATTTGTATCCAACCCCATTAGTCTGATGCCATAAATAAATACAGCGCAATTAAAAAACTTCACAAGTCACCTAACAGGTAGCTGTGTAATTTCCTCTCAATAGCATAACACCTCTGCAGAAGAAAATCCACAGAATACACAGCAAACATGTGGAAGAGGATGTTCTGGGCTTGACTTTTTAAGATTTAGGCAATTTAGGACAGACAGAATTGTGTTTATTTGCTAAATGCTTTTGGCTATCTTCCCACAAATAGTTTGCTGGAAGTTTGACCCATTCCTCCTGACAGAACTAGACTGGCTCAGGATTGAAGGCTGTCTTACTCACACGTTTTATAGGCTGTTTCTACAAAAGAACGAAGAACGGGGCTTTGTGTGCAGTTCATAAAAATCTGACTTATTTATGCAAGGAAATTTGTGTCCAAACTTCAACATCCTTCAACATGATGCCTAAGGCTGTCTAAAACTGACGCAGTAATCTTAATAAAATAACACATTGTATTTGACTATGTGGTCAAAACTTTACTTCACAAACCTTAAACCCCTACAGAAAGACTCACAAATAACCAAAACAGCTCCCAGGGACTCACAGACTAAAACAATTTGTCAACAACAAGATGAGTCTTTAAAAAATCTTTTCAGTCCTAAAGAAGCTCTTTGAAAGCAGCCACATTGCCTTAAGGAAGTCGACATTGTTGGATCTCGCCAGAGTTTGGTCAGCTTCAATGAGATGCATTCATGGAAAAAAGATAAGCAAAATTGCTCATGATTCCTCCATGCAGATGGGCGCCAGATGGGAGCTAGTATTTCAGCCTCCTAATTCCAGCCGCTGCTCCAAAATACCCAGAAGTGTTTCGTAATGCCATAATAATAGCTACACTTTTGAATAAATTCAGATTTGTTGCAATTACTCACTTGTTTTCCATGAAAAATATTTTTAACTTTGCTGTTCACCTTCCTAAAATGCTTCAGGAAGGTGACATGTTGATCATATCGGAGCAGCTTTATTTACATTTTTACGCACCCACAGGCCCGAAGTGCTGTTAGCATTATGAATGATTGAACATGATTGATAGGAATAAATTGAAAAAAATTCAAAAATAAAATGACACACATGCTCATTTTGCCTTAAATTGGGCCTCAATTTGGAATGAATCAAATGAATAAAGTCTCATTTGCAGACCAGTTACAACTGGGGCATTTATGTAGGATCCACCTGCTTTAGCTGGTGTTTGTCCAGGATCTACTCTGTGTTCTCCTACAGACATTATCCGTAGTGTTGAGATTCATTACCCAAACTGATGTTTTTGTTTTTTTCCGGTTTTTTTTGTTGTTTTTTTTTGTATTCAACAAAATGGAAGCCAAGCAGTGACATAACAGTAGTAACCTGCTGCAAGAAGGAATGTTAAAGTAGGGGAAGGTAAATGGGAGATATTACAAGTATAAATGTGTGTAAGAGAGAAAAGGAGAAAAATAAATAAATAAAAGCATGACATTGTCTATAAATAGAGCATATACTGTAGCCTTTGTGGGTCCAAAGGTGTGCATGCAGCGAGTGTGAGTTAGGAGCAGCCTCATTTTCTCACATGCAAATGAAGGCGTCGGTGCAAAGATAACGAGGCCCATATTTCCACCTCCTCAGCGGGGCCATTATTTATTGATGTTCTGCATCTTTCCCCCTCCCCTCCTACTCTTGTGCTTCCTTCATCCTCTCTCTGTTGCTAGGGCCTTCTCACCGCCATCACGTTCGGATTTCAGCGCACTTCCACCAATTACTAAATCATATTTTGTTTTGCAAATCGCTGAGGATGACAGCGACCGTGTAACCTTTGTAGTTTTGGAAATACAAAACGGCTTTGGAGGTTGCTGAGATGAAAACTGTGTCTCCAGGAAGATGCTCTAGATAAATTTATAGCAGCTTGAAGCTTTATTACCAAGTACTTTCGTTAAAAATATCTAAAATAGCACAAAGTAATTTCATGCTGTGTTTTTCTCTAAAGGTCGAAGTGCAGTTTGAAAATTGTAACAAAGCTTTTGGACATCTTCTTGCAAATTGCAAATATACTATTTCGACTAGATTAAGTGATTTTAAAAGAAAAGTCTGACATTTTATAGGTCCCCTCTGCATGGACTGTGTGTCAAATCAGGCTGGAAAAGGCTAATGAGTCATTGAACTCCCACTCCTGTTCCTTTTTCTGGTGGATCATTAAAACCTGTTCCCTGGGGTCCGCATCTTACTCAACACAGATTACAGTCAATGACAGCAGTTTATTCCCTAGAAGGCCTCTCTACTTTAAATTATAATGCTGGCCAATTAAGGCATCAAAGGACAGTGAGAAGTTTCAAAGGTAGCAGAAGGTCAAAAGTTTTGCAAACGGTGAAGAATCTGTCTGGACGCATTTCGTGTTTATCAAAACATTCATACTACTTTTTTTTTTATTTATTTTTTTTACATTTTCTTATTACCAAGAACCTTTATTCCTTTAATAGGGATTATACCTGATGCACCAACACAAAGCAGACAATAATAAAGAAGATAATACATTATGCATTTTTGAAAATAAAAATCTCTTGCATTTAACCATTTGTGAAACTACCGTTTGCTGGAACTTTGTCTTTAATTTTTAAGGGTTTTCATTCTTACCAGCTCAGAATACATTCCAAAGTTTCTAAACTTCAATTCAGAAACTTTTTCCACATATTTGCAAACAGGACTTTCTGTGGCTTTATTTCAACAGTGGTTTTCTTATTGACATTCTTCCATAAGGTCGAGATTTGTAGAGTGCGAATAAAGTACTTCTGCTGGCAATTTGGTGCTCTGGATTGTAATTAGGGGTATCAAATTAAAAGGGGCTAAATGCAAATGCACACAGATTTTTTTGTTGTTAAAAACAATAACAGAAACATTGTCAGTTTGCTTGCACTTCACATTTATGTACTTTTTTCTGTTAGTCCATCATACAATGTCCCAACATACAATGACGTTTCTGTATGTTTAAAGGTGGTTTAAATATGTTTTACAAGGCTCTCTATTGATGAAATTGCAATTTTTTTCGGAATAGGACACGTTTACACCAAAAATACTTTATGGATATAATAAATCACACATATTGTCTACATATTCTGTGGTCTGTCTTCTCTAGTTTATACTTAAAGCACAGCTGCTCTTAAAGCCTCAAGAGTGGCTTAGAGTGCAGTTAAGATTTTTATATTTCAACAAAAGTCAAACAAAAAACAAATGCACTTGGTGCAGATTGTTTTAAAAGTTTTGTTGGTCTTTTCAACACATCAGAAATAGCTTTGCTGGACAAAAACGCTTTGAGTTTGAGTGTGAAAATATAGTCAACATTCTAAATGTGACTTTATCAAAATTGTGCTCCACTCTTCTGCCTTATACCTTTTGCTCTCAGCGGCAAGTTGCAGAGAAGAATTTGAAAGAAGGTGAGAAGACAGAAGGAAGGAGGAGCAGATCAAACACTTGTGACTGTCACCGAAAGGAGACAAAAGGAAAAAAAAAACATGCAGCATATTCTGGAGATATTTCACTGCAGTGCTGGAATACGCTCGGTGCCCACAAATGCTGACATGATAGGCATGTGCACCCGCTCAGAAACACCAACCGTGCTTAAAATATATATCTTACACAAATGTATTTATATATATTTAAATGTATGTATATTAGAGTCAAAAAGTGGATGATAAGTGTTGATTAATCAGAATCAGGAGAGGGGAGAAAGGAAAGATGGGGAAAGTCAAAGGAAAGATGGAGGGCTAGCTAAGGGGGGATGCAACACTGCATGTCTCTGTTCTCCATTTATGCAAAAAGGGAAGTTACATCTAAATTCAGAGCAAGAGCACACGGCAGCCTGTCTTTGCTTCTCTCTCTTTCTGCTGTGTACATTTAAAGATCAATGCAGATCCAGGTGGTTGCCATAAAATATGCGCTTTCCTAGCTTTTATCTGTTGTATTCTGACATATTCTGCCAATATGGTTCACGAGATGTCCACTAAAATATGTCCAGTCGCTTCAATTGGATGACTTCCAGGTTTGACAGGTGGGTGGCCTGTCAAAAACTCAAAAATCCCACCTTTTTTCAATCTCTGAATGCACCATGTCTACCATGCAACCTGGTTGCAGAAAAACCAACGCTCTTCAGTGTAGACATATGTTTCTGAAAGAAGCAGTATTTGAAGAATCAGTGAGTTGTTTAACATTGATTAATTTAGGTGGTGAAATAGTGACACTTTGAACAAATACCTACAAGGTCCAACACAGTACAACAAAAAAGTATTTTCACCAGAAACACACTGAGGCAGCTGTTTCATAAACACCAGCTCTGCTCACTGCAGAAGACAGTTTAAAATGGCAACTTTGTAATAATTTGTATTTATTTAAAAAAATAAAACATGATTTTATTGTATTTATTGGAAAAAATAAATTTTCAATGCTATTCTTATGTTTTCCTACATAACTGTACAAAGATTACACATTGAAAATTGACCACAAACTTTGATTGGCGAGTCTCAACTGGTCTTTTATTTCACAGTCAAATCAGGTTTTACTGCCACAAACGATGCTCAACAACACTGATAAATGAGGTTCCATTCTGCTGCATTGCTCTAGCAAAAGAGACTTTGTTACGGCGGCCAAACCGTTCCTACGGAGCATGAATCAATATGCCAGTTAAGTCCAACACAGCATAAGGAATGTCTGAATCTCAGCTCCCTTTTTCTCAGCTCGCCTCTCTGTCACTTGTTCATTTTCTGGAAGAGGGTCGGTAGAGTCGCTGGGAGAAGCCGCGGCTCTGTCATGTTTTCATTAAAAAGCTACGCTTCACTGTCTAATCCTAACTACTGTCCTCTTCCCTAACCAATTCTGACTGCTTACCTCATCTTTCAATCATATGTGCCCTGCCTCTCGCCTATGTGTGATCTCTCGCACACCGACTCTGGGCGAGTGCGGAGGAAGCTCGAAAGTTGAGCCGGACAAACGTAGGAGCAGAGACGGCGTGGGGTGGGTGACACGGACAAGGAGCAGAGTCCGGTTTCTGCAGCAATGAGACCTTGTCTCTTCTGCTCCACTGGATCCTCTGTCCCAATTTGCCCTGTCTGACTTTAAACAGTAAACACTGGGGGAGGGGACCGAGTGGAAAGGTCTGTAAAAAGTCTGAACGGATCGTTGAGGACAGAATTAAAACCGGCTACATTCGCGAGATGCACACGACCCAGAGCCACAGCAAGGACTGCGTCCCATCCCAACCAGACAGCCTAAATGGACCAACCCAGATTGAGGCAGCGGCAGAGAGATTAAGAAACAGTGGGAGCATCAGAGGAAACAAGGGATGGAGGGGGAAGAGGCTGAGCGGATGGAAGAGAAATAGGGAGAGATGTAGAAATAGGACTCCATTATTCATGACGTGTGTTTCATGTGCTGGGTGACATCTGGGACAGCAGTGATAATGAGAGTCCCACGAGACAAAAAAAAAAAAAAAAACTACATACACACACATCCTAATACACAGAATCATACAGACACGTGCTGCCACAGTCCACACACCTACCCTCTGCAGGATGTCCCATTAACTTCTACTGTACTGTTAATTGTCTGTGCACCAAAATCTAAATTCGAAGGGAACGCAGGACTTTAAAACTGTGCCGCAAAGCAAGACCCCAACAGCCCAACGCTCTCACTTCTCCGCCTTCTTTTTTTACCTAGTTTCAAATAAGATAAAGAATCCGCAGTTTGTTTATGTCTTTGTCTGATTGTGTGTGTTTGTGTGTGATGCAGTGTAGTCCAGCTTAGCCCATGGCCTGGGGCAGTGAGCTGCATTAGCAGCGCTGAGTGAGCCGCCTGGTCTCTCCCTATTAGAGCGCTGGTGGCAGAGGAGTGTCACCGCCCAGCAAAGAGACACGCAGGACGACAGAGAACATAAATACCGCTAGACACACACATACACACATGAACACAGACAGTGACACACCACAGAAGGACAGATAAATGACGCTTGATACAAACAAGACCAAATATAAAGAAGTTTATTTCTAATAAGGGGTACAATTCTGAGAAATAGGTTAGTTTTGTGTGGAGATGCTCTCCTCCCTGCCATCTCCCTAATATTTAGTTCTTGCCAGAAATTCCTCATCAGATTCAAGTCAGGACAGGATTCTGGTTTTCAAAAGTAGAAAATAGTATATATCGGTAAAAGATGATCTTAAACATAAATCTGTATCAATAATTTTCAGCTTGATTTGTAAATATATTTTTTTGTCATTTCAAAACACAACTCGAAGGAAGTCACACTATCAAGCTGTTACAAAAACTCAAATCACTTCTCACAAAATCTTTATACGTTTAATATCAATTGTAGAAGTGTGAAAGAGTATAAAGGTCCAATGTGGGGGGGGGAAGCGATTTAGGTTGATTTTCAGTTTAGTTCGGTTATTTATATATTTAACAAATGCAATCTCAAGACACTTCACAAAAACTGTACATATTTGCTTGACATGTGCAGTTCACTGTTAGCACATTTTGCACCTTCGCCTTGCGGGGGCAATAATCTCCTCCCATATGCTAACTGGTCTGGGCATCTCAGTTTGCTTTCAGGATTCTGTGTGTTTTGACAGGTGAAAAACTGATTGATAGATTGAGAGAATATGCTTCAGTTTGCATGACACAACAAACAACTATTGTTGTCTCCTTTGAAGCTTTATCGCTAAGATTTCTATTTAAAGTTGCAGTATGTAACTTTTATTATTAAAATATTTTTTCACACTTTTATTGAAACTGTCACTATGCCGCGAGAGTATAGTATGAAACAGAAAGTCTGTGAAAAATCTTCTTCCAGTGTAATCTAAAAACAACCAATCAGAGCCAGGAGCCAGGAGGAGGGTCTTAGCGCTGTCAATCACCCTCTGTGTGGTGCTCCTCTTCCCCCGCTTCCTCTCTCCCCTCCTTGTAATGGTAAGTTGCTACTCCGCCATTAACACATTTAGCAGCAAGTGCATGAGGTGATTGACAGCGCGAAGACCTTCCTCCTGGCTCTAATTAGTTGTTTTTGGTGAGGGGTATTGCATTTTTTTCAGATTGCAATAATAGTTGTCTGGAGGAAATTGGTAATTTCACAGATTACGTGTCTCACAACAGATGGCGACAGCTTTAACATATGTAAAAATAAACTTATTTCCTTTTTTTCCAATCAAAGTTACATACTGCACCTTTAATGTCATATTTATTTTGAGCTTACATACCAGTGTGGCACACAGGCTGGCCTTACCTTGCACCCTAAATGCATTTCATCACTTCTTCTTATATTCTGTTGCCACTTTTTGGTTGATAAAAGCCACTTATCTGTAAAATATGAACATATTTCTGCAAAGGGAGCAGCTCAGGTTCAAACAGGTTTTTATTGTTTGTAGCTGATTATAGTCCTAAGAGACTGACTGCAGAGAAGAAAACTAACCATGTGTTGAAGAATGTTGAATTATTGACTTGTATACATGCAACATTTTGTATGTACAAGCTAATCCACAAAAAAACAGCTGAGAAACAACTCTGTCCTCTTCTATCACATTAACCTCCTTTCTGCTTTGTGCGCTGCTCATCTTCCTATCCATTACAGTCGATCTCAGCCAGCAGTGTTGACTTGACCCATCTGTACGTTTGGACAGTTTATAGTGCGGAGAATCAATAGGTCTGATTGAGAGGTCATGTAGGAACATGGTGCCTGGATAACCTCCAGAGATCCCGTTCAATCCCTGATCACGATTCCTCCCAGACTCTAGATGATCAGTGGTGTCAGATAAATTAAAAGGGAGTTATTTATAAATGGAGATATTCATAAACATGAAGTTGTCCATTTTAGAAAGTCTTCCTCCATGTGACCGTCTCATTAAATCTCATTTGAAACATTCTTGCAAGTTGAGAAGCTCTTTCTAAAGCCAGGATTAGAATAAAAATCACTGCCTTCCATAATGACAGAAAGAGACATGAAGATTGAAAAACAGATCCAAACTTCTTGCCACGCTTTTCTTTGTCTCAGTAAATAAGCATTTCCTTAAACACAATTTCCTAGCAGAGCCGCTCATAATCTCCTCGCATTAATCCGTCTTTCGTTAGCCTTAACAAAAGCATGGAAGGGAGCCAACGGAGAGGGGCTAAAACCTCTTTACTTAAATCCTATTCCCACTCCAGGCCACATAAACCCTTCACCTCTTTTACTTTAAGCCTCGACACAAGCCTTCCTGCTTTCACTTTTTCTTAAAGACTCTGCCGGATGAAGATTAGTGTCTATCCTTTGCAGCGCCAGTATGGACAAATCGTTTACCTAATTTTTAGAAAATTTAGAAAGTAAAAAGTGCACCAGTGATGCTAATCTTACAGGCTTGACCGGACTGAAATTACAAGACCTCATAATAAAGATGCAGCTAATTGGCTTTCAAAAGAAAATACACTCTTGTTGTGTTTTTGAACACGTAGCATCTCTCAAAATAATTTCTACTTTTGAAAAAGTCAACATTTTCACACTTTACAACCACAAACATAACACGTTTTATTGAGATTTGAAGTGACAGACCAATAGAGATGAGTAAGTGTGGACTAGAATAAAAAAAACATACAATTTCCAATTTAAGAAAAAAGTTTGAAGAGTTCCTTGTGGGATGTTCAACTTTGCAGCTTAACTTTGCTTTATACTTCTCCAGATCCTTACAGAAGAGTGGAGTATATATATTTTTATGTTTCACTGTTAATCACCACTTTATGTTCATCTATCGCATAAAACCCACATAAATTAAAATTCAAGTTTGTGACTGTAAAAAGAGAAGATTCAAAACATAAACTCAAATGTTTGAATAGTTTTGTAAGCTTTTGTGGACTTTGTGAGCATCAATGTGACAACTGAGGTTTGAAACTTCTGGTCAATGTAAAACAATGAAAAACAGACATCGGTAGATCTGGATTTACACTACTCATCAGATTTTGTGATAGCTTGTAACCAACTTCAATAACCAAACAGAATAATTTCCTACTCTATATGAAATCTTCATTTCCTTTAAGCCTTTCCAAATGTACTGGCTCCCTTTCTCTTTCAGTTGCCTTACCGACACTTCTTGGCTTGGAAGAAAAGATAGTGGCCAGATTCCTGTCAGAGTGATGTGCTCGCAGGGGGCTTTCCCATCTTTTCCTCTTACAGTGAGTGACACTGATACACTGACACACTGTAAACATGCCCGCGCAGCACCCGTTTTGTGTTCAGCGGAGACACAAAGCCAGCGGAGGCAGAGGGGAGCGACTGCGAGCCACGATGGAGTGCGTGCATTATGCGAGTTAAATGCACGCGAGCAGGCGAGTGTGGCGGTGTGTAAATAGTCAATAATAGCCGACACTTGTCAGCCCTCTGCTCTGCACACACAAAGCCTGCAGTTGGGTCATTGCTGAACTCCGCCTCTTCTACCCCACTCCCCATTTCCCATTTCTAGCCCCCCCGGTCCCAAACACACACAACTGGGCCTCTCAAGCAGATATAATTATGCCTATTGTGCCCCTTGAACACACAGGCAACACGCATGCAGACACACGCACTTATCTGTGCTAATTAACACACCCACCCACGTGCCTATTCAACCTAACTGAGTAAAAGATGGCTGCCAGCACTCCATCTGCTCCTGCTCTGCTCTCAGCACACTGGGGCAAATAAGAGAGGGGGCAAAACTACCCAGAGAAGGCGGCAGAGGTGAACAACCCATACATCAAGTGGCAATCATTTATTTGTTCTCATGTTCTCAGACAAAATCACAAATCAGAGCTAAATTTCAGCGCAATTGGGATAAGTTTGCATGTGCGTAGCCGCACCCTCATCTGCATGATGCAGTCCTGACACTAACCCCCCACCTTGTGCCCTGCTGCGTGCCACATGGGACAGAGGCAGAGAAGAGGCGGGAGAAGGATGATGTGCAACCCGATGATGATGGGGGGAGGCGATGGTCGATAGGGTTGTGTTCCAAGAGCCCTGGGGATGCCACGTGCTCGCCGTCCTCCTCTGTCACACAGCGCCCTGATGCACCCAGGCAGCCCGAACACAACAACAACAGGACAGCCGTCACACAGCAGGGCAGAGCTCTGCCTTAATGTGTCCCGAGTTAATGTTTAATGAGTACTCCGCATCCAGGCCGCCTCATGCAAAACCTGAAAATGGCTTTACTATGTTGGATTTGAGAGCAATACGTGTTTATGCTTTGTACTGCTTGTACTTTCTGGAGGCGCGTGCATGTGTGCATGTGTGCGTGTGCGTGTGTGTGTGTGTGAGACAACTGTTTACAAGAGTCCGCGGTGTTCCAGACGAGTGTATCTATTAATGTATTCCTGCTCTGAGTGCACAGGCACAGATTTACAGTACAAACAGACATTGTGTCCTCACACGCCGCTGCTCTCCATGAGGTCTCTGTCACCTCTCTGCTGCACCTCTGTAGAGCCTCATGACAATCACTTTTTAATCAGTGAACAGGCACCTTACACAGCTTGTGCATAACCCAAATATCAAGGTGTTAGGTGAAAATACACAGAAACATGGAAGAGCAAAGAGCATTGAACCTATTTTGTCATTTAGGAAACTTTTGTGTTTTGTTTTGCATCATAGTTACAGGACAACGTAAAGTTAAACCAATTATTATTTATGTTTCTGGCAGATTTAGGTTTGAAAAACAATAATAATTCAAAAACAAGTATAAGTTTTAGGGGGGAAATAACGCGCAAATAAACAAAACTTACATTTAAAATAATTTAAATCCTTGTTCTATGAGGTTGCAGCGTTTAAACCCATCTTATAATTAGTGACCAAATTATTGCATGTCTCGTTTAGTATTTTATTGATCTGTCCTTGTTGATGAATTGAAAGTCTTTATGGCGTGAAGGCCATCAACGCAAAGAATGAACTCACTTCAGATTCTCCCAGACTTAAGTTGGAACCAAAATATTAATATTGCTTCCAGTCAAAAGAAACATGCTGGCAAAATTAAGAGATTACTTTCGTCAAAGTTAAATTTGCAAGATATATCAATCAAAAGATTTCAATTCATGAAAATGTTTCCCTTTTCTTTAAATTGAGTATTTTGAGGTTTAAATATTAATGAAAATCTAATCTCGAAGGCCCTTCACAGAATTATTCACACTCTCTGCAAGCTGATCAGCTTGCCTGTTGTTTTCCAGTAGTCTGAATGGATGTGTGTTTATAGGCTGCGCGCTGTCATGTCTATTGAACGGCCTAACATCAAACTGGGACCCGAGGGACAAACGATCGATCTGTAATGTAGCCTGTAAGTGACCTCGCCACCTGGTGAGTCCCTGTAGAATCTAAGTTTGCTCTACAGGGCCTCTTAATGCAGCATTTACACACTTCCACTGATTAAATTCATCCAGCCTTCAACAATGAGGACTTCTGTTGTTGGACTGGATTTCATGTAAATCATATGACTTCTTTGCAAACGCATAAATATGAGCAAACTGTGTAGCAGGTGGATTACATAGAGCATTGCGGGGCATCTTCTGTGGACCACCATGTGGCTGCAGCCATCTGCTGGTCCTGTTTCTATTCATCGGAGCCTCTCATTAGCTTTCTGCTAGTTAGACTGGCTGCCTGGATCTGCAGGCTTTTACTGTTATTTTTATTCTTGTCCACAAACCTTCCATCTCTCTGTCCCTGCTCCAGCTCTCCTGCTTCAAATCCTCACTTAGACTACCAAGTCTCCCTTGTCTCATCAGGGTCCATCGTACGCACAAACACAGGCAAGGCCCAACTGCAGGCGCCGTTCAGTATGGGATGGCGTAGAGCGAGGGAAATAGGTCAGTCTGCCTGCACCCCTCCCCTGTTAAACCCCACTCACTGTCCTGGCTGGACGTGAAAGTGGGACAGGCGAGGGGACACGCACACACACACAAACACACGCCATGCACCAGATGGGTAACGTGTGTGTTTGACAAAACGGAACCTGTTGGGGTTCAAAGGGCACACGGCTGTGTTGTGTTATGTCATCAACTCCACCTTCCAACCAGTATGTTGGTGCTAATGATCAGCGCCCGCACGTAATGACATACCTGTAAAAAAAAATGGAAAAAAAAGAAAGACATGCAGGTATGGAGAGAAAATGAGGTGGGAAATTAGAATTTTTAATTCAATAGAAGCAGGACTGCCAAGGCATTTGCTTGTCGTTATGTTGTGTCCAGATGGTGAAAGTTTTAGAGGAGAACTAGAGCAATGAACTGCGCCTCAGGTCAGTCGTAGCACAAATCTTCCTTTGAAGGCAGCGGTTCTCTAAGACCTCAAGACCCCAACTAAATCAAATCGAGTTTAAATAATCAATTAATGGAAAAAAATCAGTATGTAATGTAGAAACCATCTTCTAGCCCCTCTTGATGACTGCAATTACAATAAAACTCAAGGTTTTTATAAATCAGAACTAGGATACATGATGAAACTGGACAGGAAATTCTGCAACTTCCTGTACAACAGTTGTCTTTGCTATACAATCACAAAATTGGAGGTGGCCCCCAAAATTTCCAGTGAGACATTTAGACATTTCCGGAAAAACATTCGCCAAGGCTCATCAGGCCAGGACCCGAACCTACGATGTCTGAATCGAGGAGGCAAGTCTGTGTCGCAGTTCTAGCCCTGCGCCATCCAGAAGTTAGCTATTTTCATCATTGATCAGCTGTATAAACACAGATATAAGAAGCCATGTAAAAGAAAAATGTAATTTCTATTGAAGAACAAGGACTGTTCATCCAGGCAGGTGCAACATAGAGTTTGACTGGTCATTATACTTTATTTAGTGAAATGTCGATTTGAGTTAATACCTTTTGCCTTTTGAAGTTGAATTTGAAATTGGAAATGTTGGGAGTCATTTAGATGTCTTAGTGAAGGTAAAGCCAGCATTGTTTAGATAATGTGCATGGGAACTGATATAAGTATTACCATGCTAATCACTGTGATGACATGAAAAAAATTTCAACTCTAGTCATTACAGCAACTTTTCTCTTACACACATCTCTGATTCTGATACAAGTAGTTAAAACCAGAAAGACTTATTAGAACATTGTTGCTAAAGTGAAACTGGGCAATTGTCCAATCAGATCTCTGATTGGTAGATTTCTCTGCAGTATTAATGCTGATAAAATAATATCTGATGTTCCTTAAGAGCTTGCAGTGGACTTCACTGCACGCTGCATGCATGCTAGGACCACATCCACTAAAATACCCCCTCTGAAAATGCTTATATCTACCTATTTTAATAGTTCAAACATCAAGTACTGTAACATGTTTTAATAAACACAATGGAAAAGCATGTTAGGTGTTAGCTTCTGCTCAAGAAGCTAACATCTACAGTTTTCTTTATCTCCATTCTTGGAGGTACAACCAAAAAGCTCCTGAGAAAATCAATTGTATTGACTGGTTTGCAAATGCCAAGCAATAGTACTTCAAGTAGAATCGTACCTATAGGTAGTTCAGCTTCCCGAACTGCATTTTCTTTGAATGTAGTAGAAAAGACATCTGTGAATCTGTGAATACTAAACTGTAACCAGTGGAGGTCCACTGTATGTGACTTAGGTGTTAATGAGGTATGAACTGAGGCTCAGTTTTGGGAAATGCCTATTTTTAACATCCTTATAGCGTTTTCTAAGATGAAGTTCACTAAGATGGTCAAAATGAGTCCGTATGAATTGTGAACATATACTTATCAAGGTGCGCTAGTGTTTTATATGTGAGATGTCAGGCAGGTTAGACAAGCCTCATCACTATCATTTTAAAAGTATTTATTCATTTTATTGCTCAAATAAAACTCTCATCTTTCATGAAATCAATTTTATTTCACCGTCCAAGAGCAAAGTTAGAAAGTTTTCTCATTAAATACGAAAAAGGCAAGTTATTAAATGAATGACCCAACGGCGTGCAGAGAAAAAGCAGACGTGTTCACCTTTACACAGTGGATTTACTCTCTGCGGATCAGCTGTAACACCTCCTGCTGTGTTTCTTAAGACCAGCTGACAGGACTGTGGCAGGCAGTCAGCCGCTCACACACACACACACACACACACACACACACACACACACACACACACACGCACGCACGCACGCACACGCACACACACACACGCACACACACGCACGCACACACACGCACGCGCGCGCACGCACTGAGCTTTTAGTCACAAGATCAATTTTAATTTTCACATCTTCATTAGATCTATCCAGAGAGACCCTCACTGGAGAAGCAGACCATGATGAAGCACAAAGACAGTTTGGTGATGGTTAATACTGAAGCATGAGATCAGCATCAATGCTGTTTACCAAATATTTGCTTGTTTGTACTTCTATATGTTTCTATGTATTGTTCTGACTCACATTCACTGGAATATGCTACGTTTCTGACAGCCGAAGACAAACGTAAGCTCAGCTCAGTGTGCAACTCGCCTCGTTCAGCATCTGATTCTCACACTCACTGCTCATCAACTGACCTATATACCCCTAATTACACACAGCAGCCTCACAAGCCCATACACAGAGACCGTAAATACACTGAGAAATGACACATCCAAATTAGATCATCTACAGTGCTTGTAAAAATGTTTCATTCTTTCCGTAGTTTTATACATAGCATTCTACTGAATATAATTTTACATTTATGACAAAAAATAACAATAAAACTCATTAGGCACACATTAAACCATCTATACCATAAATAATGGTGCTGGCAACATCATGCTGTGAAGACGCTTCTTAGCAGTAGATTGACTGGGAAATATTGCCAAGTGACTTGGAAGAACATTTACTTTCTAGCAAAACAAGGTCCCAAAGGAAGGGTAACACAGAAGTGGCTCAAAGACAACAAGGTTAATGTTCTGAAGTGGCCAAATCAAAACCAGAATCTCCATCCTATTGAAGCTTTGTGTCTGGACTTGAAAATGCTGCAAACACCAGTCAACAAGCAGCGAGAAAAAGATTGAGCTGTTTTGTAAGGAAGAATGGAGGAAATGAAATTAATAGCATCTCCCACAATGTTTATCCTTTGTCAACATGAAAACAATTTAATAACCTCCTTTACTTTGTGCTTGGATACCAAAATGCTAAATCATCAAAAAAAAAAAATAGATGAAATTATAATGAGAATACAATACAAATGCAACATGGTATCAGTGTGTTTTTGCATACATATGAAGTAAAACACCATCTGCTTCAGGACCTAAGGCCATTCTTGCCCTACTACCCTCTTTGCGTCTCTCTTATTTCCCGCTAATTTCTGTCTTCTGCAAAGAGATTGTGAAAATAAAGCTTGCATTCTTTCCCAACATAAAAATTTAAATGCACACAGTGCGCTGCATATAACATCAAGCTCAACTTTTTTCTGTATCTTTCCCTGTCAGACACACTCACACCCAAATGAGGTTAATGAAGATGAATGTGAGGGCACCAGTCCTATTGACATCTTGTGTCTCTAATTGTGGCCCTGTTCTTCAAGGACATGGTGGGAAGACAAGCAGGGAGTGGACAGAAATAGAAACGGTGGGACTTTTGGAAGAGAGTCTGTCTCTCGTTTTCTTTAGTGTCAAGCTCAATTAAGTGCAGGATTTGACATTAGCTGGGGAAAACTGAGTGTGATGAGGAAAGCGGTGAAAGGAGGGACAGAGAGAGGGAAATGTCAAGAAAAAAAACAGGAGGAGGAGGATGAGGGCCACCAGATCAGTGATCCAGAACGGTAAGCAGACAGAAGACACACGTTAGGAGTTCGGTCAAGCAGAGCGCTGCATCAAACCCTCCTCCCACAAAATCAGAGACGTAAAGGATAAAGACATTCCCACATCCAGGAGATGCAAACTAATCAAAATCTCCAACGCACAAAAAATGAAAAAAATTACAATCAGCTATTTGATTTCCTACCTGGAACAATGGAAACAGTGTCTCTTTCCCAGGACACAACACTGACATACTCCTGCACAGCAGCAGGAATGAGGCACTTGAACACTGCTACGTTCCCCCGCATTGAGCGCTGGTCCGCCACCCGCACAGTGTAGGGTTCCCTGAAAACTGCAAACACACAAAAAAATATCATTTAATAGAATTTTTTAAATCTTATGTTCATTACAGACAACAGGTGAAATAAAAGTCTTGAATGATTTAATATGTGCGTGGTCTTAAGACTGAATAGATATTGTCAACACATGAATGAAGAGTCCTGGGTGCAAAATAAATTAATCTGTTATTGAAGGAGCATAATCTGACACTGAAATATTTTAAAAATCCAATCGTCAATGGGAGAACATTTATGCAGTAGGAAAAATACCAGATTAAAATGGATTGTTTTTAATAAAATGCCCAGTGAAATGATTGATGGAACCCTAAAACATACCAAAGTGTGTTCCAAGATTTTCATTAGCGTTTATTTTGTCCATTTTTATTCAACAACTTTTGTGTTCTGCTCTGTGCCCATTTTAATTTATTTCTCTTAGGTCGGTGTTTATCTTTTCTGTAGTTCCATTATGAGGCCTAGGTCTGGAATTTCTTTTTTTAAAGTGGGATATCTTTAACAGAAACACGCAGGTTGACATAAAACCATTTCCAGAAATGTTTTCATCTACATGGAAACACTATTTAAGAGATGCTGAACATGGCCTCCACACGGTAAGCACAACAAAAATATAAAAATGGCGAAACACAAAGTGTGAGCAGAGTCTTTTGTGTGGACAGACAACAAAGTCGAGCACCTTCTCCATGTCACAATGTATTATGAAACTCATAAACTACAGAGCAAACATGTAATGTGCCTTTGTTGTTATGTAAGATGCGCTTAGAAATTGCGTTAATATATTAGGGTTTTCTCAAAAAAGGCGTTTTTTCTTTCCGCTTGTGTAGATAAGGGAGACTTTTTCAATCTCTAAACCATTAAAAAAACACAATTAGTTTCCTAAAGCTCCGTTTCCATGTGGATCTGGGGCTCAAATATGTAAAAACCTTCCCATTTTAGGAAAAAGCTTTTCCCTGTAGAAGGGACCTTAGTTTAGCTCAGTTCCTGTCAATTAGTCTCCCCTCCTCACTTTTCCTCCTGCCACAGCTGCACCACTTCTCCAATGGTTAGTTCATCTGGTTTCTTTGTCATTTTAACCCTTCCTGCATATTTAAACCCCTGGTTTTCATTTGTTTCGTGCTGGATTTTATATTACACTCACACCAGTTTCATATCATGTTTCCTTCATGACACTAGTAATTATTTATGTGTCATTTAAAAAAACTCCTCACCTTTCTACCTCTGGTTCTGCCTGCATTTGGGCCCAGTTACAAACCACATAACTGAAGTCACTAAAGTAGTTTTTTAATTTAAACTGTATGTTCATCAGTTTCAATGCACATCTAAATAGCACTCTTTGACTTTCTGTTTCCCTTGAATATAAATGTCAATGAACACAGGCCTATTTCTTCTATCGCAGAACCAGCAGGCTGAATGTGGGCCCTAATTTATCAATGGTAAGCGAAATAAAAAGTCATGAAGGCTCACTGTAGCTAATAGGAGCATTTATTCTCACCAATGCTCTCACGTCAACTAGTTGTCCACGACTGATGCCAGAAAAAAGCTTTTTCTGTGCAGTCATTACAAACATAAAAAATTAAAACTCCTCTGGGACATCAACAGGGACAGTGTCCTTTAGTCACATCAGACTAAAGGACACTGTGTCACATGAGACTAAGTTATAGATTTTAAGAAACAAACACTTCAGGTGGGTTTCGTGTGAAACAAAAGTCAAATATGTGAAAATAGACTTTATCTCTACTATTAAGTGTGGAGGAGAATCTGCAAAACTTTGGGGCTGTTTCTCTTCCAAAGGAAAAAAAAAGTTAAAACTATAAAAAGTGGGTTGTTTTGGGGTCTTTTAGCATTCATCCATCTAAAACAGAGGCCAAAATCACAATCCCTGACTCTGTTTGATGCACAGGAACAGTCACCCTCAGCAGACGGTATTCCTGTCTCTCCTCCTGTTAGCCTGGCTGCCCAACAGACGAAACTTATTTCAACATTTTGATCTGTTTCTTGTGGCCATGAGTGTTATCTGATGACAATAAGGGAGGGTCCGACGGTGGGAGAACGAGTAAATCAAGAGCTTTATCAGGTTTACGAGTCACAAAATGTACCCACTTTCATGGCCAACTTTTAAAGCAGAAAAATATGATGAAAGGTTAGCATAAGAGAGCTGGACAATCTTGAGAGATTGATCAAATTATATTTCACAATGGGAAAGGTTATCAAATAAATAAATGTAATGAAAATCTTTAATTGATTTTTTTGGCCATTTTTATCCAGGAATACCTTTTAATAGGATAACAGAAACAACACTCAATTTCTGCTAGTCTTACTTCTCCTCTGACCAGATATGACTCAGGCCGCCATTAAACAACACAATCAAGAAAGTCATTTTCTAGCACTGGTATGACATCAACACCATTTGTGCACAGAACTTCACAAGGATATAATGCACAGAGCTTCAAAAACCATTGGGAGTTTGTTGGTGCTTTGGTTTTATGCAGGTTCAGGCAATATTTTACACTCTGTTGAATGAGCAGGAGCTCATTAGCAAAATGACATGAAAGCTAGGATGTATCTGAAGGTTGCTAAGAGACTGGTTTGGAATCCCTTGCCTGGTAACAGACACGGAGATAGCATGCACACATTCCCCGTTGCAACAGGGGAAGCCATGCACAAAAATGTGCATATTCTTTAAATAGGCAAACCAGGCGCAGGACATCAGCCTGGTTCTTGTTTTAGCAAATATTTTCAAACTCATGTATTTTTAATTGAGTTTCAGGTGTTATCGCCAGAAAGCAGTTGGCCAGTGATCCTTGTTTATAACCATTCATTGGCAGAGGAAGAGCAAAACTATCGGGGACCAAATAAAAATCTACATTCCGTCCGATTGTGACCTGATGGCCATCGGTGCCAGGGCTTGATGCAGGCCGCTGGCGGCAGGATGTTTGCTCCGAGCTAATCCCCCCCCCAGCTCTTGAGGCTGGGCTTTCTGGTCATGTGGGACCGAAGGCAGCAAACCGGCTGCCGCCTCGCTCAGGGTCCCGGCTCAAATCCCCCACTTGGCTCTTGTATTAGTATTAGAACGAATATGAGTATTAGTTCATGCCTGTGTTGGGAGGCAGAATATGGAAACAGATGTTGATGGCAGCAGGGAAGGGGGAGGGACCAAAGTGGCCTGAATGAATGAGAGAAATAAGGTACAGAGCAGGACAATGGATGTGGTTTAAAGGTAATCCTCTGTGTGTTTGAAGTATCTGTTAATTGGGTTCTTTGTTTATATTTCTGGGCCAGAAACCCCAAATGTACTTCTTCTTCGAAACTCTGGATGAAACTAAGCTTATATAAAGCGGCCTAACATTACCAAATTAATCATAATAAAAAAAAATGTATATTGGTTAGGTCTGTCAATGAAAGAAAATTACAGAAGCATTTTAGTCTGGAGCAAGATGAATAGAGGAGCCAAAAAAATTTAGAAAAATAATTGAATGTAACAGCAACAGAGGCAACATCAGGTCAAAATGTCCCAAATTAGACTGCTGCAGTGTCTGCTGATGTTTGATGATTGATCATCTATTCTAATGCACTGTGGAAAAGATTTTTTTCCCTGGCATTTGTGAAATAAATCAATATATGTTGTGCCAAAAAGATGACAGTGTCTACGAGGGTTGCCAACTTTTTGAAACATCCTTTTTTCAGGTTGAGGAGGGATTATTAACAATATGTATCACCCAGGACACACAATAAGTTTTTTACCTGAACAAAGTCAGAGTGAAGGTAGAAATTTGTGGGTGTTAGATTATGATTGCTAAAATTTGCTAAATAGCTAAATCTTTATTTCAGCAAGCAAAGCACTATTTACCATGTTAGCGTGAAATGCTAAAACGATATAAAATGCATCTTTTGTTTGTAGCTTTTAGTCATGTATTTGAGTTAAATTTAATAATAACAAGAAGCATCTTTTGCTAAAGAGAAACTCTTCCCTTCACTGTCAAAGACACTAAACTGAGTTCAGTGTTACAGTTTGAGCATTGCCAAAAGCACGTTGCTATATAGTTTAGAGCATGGACTGGTAACCATGGTAGACAGAGATGTTAAAAAGTTACAGCTTTAAAAGTGTTAAAATTATTAGTACGTTTCAGACCCAGAAGCCAAAGAAGTGGAGCCTCTTGTACAGCCAACAAAGGTGCGATAATCGATAGTTCAGATTTTACCCCTCAAAATGTAGTATACAAGATGTGTTTTTAACATAACAAAGTGAAACTTTTCCTTTAAAGCACAGGTTTCCATTCTTTTCATCTACATGCTTTATATGTTGGAATGAGACATCTAAAAGGAGAAAGTCTTTATCTTTCACTTCTCCGCCATAAAATACACAATACAAATTTTAACATTTATTTCACTTTTAATTATTATGCAGTGTTGAAAGACAGTAAATGCAAATGGCGAAATATATGCATTGCAAGCAGAGATTTAATGTATGGCAGATGAAAGGCGCAAGCCGATCCAATTTTGCATCCAAGCATTTCTTTGTGATTGCTGAAGTGCTGAAGTGCAAATGTTACAGTGGACAGCTGCAGATATTGTGTATCTCTAATGCAATCCATAAAGATTAAATGTTTTAAAGATGGAAGATTTAGTTCGGAACCATAGAGTCCACTTTTACTTTAAATATGTCAAAGCTACAGTAAGGCAATAATTACCATAATGTATGTTTTTTTTGTTTTTAAAGTATTCACAAAAACTATAAAACTATATAGTTTATAGATTCATGAAATCTTGCATTTGCTTTAAAAATGACCTTAGCCTGTTTTGTTCTGACCTTCACTCAAGTGACTGGAGTTTCTTTCTCGTTTTTGTGAGATGGAAATATTTAAAAACTCCATCTGCTGAATGAGTTTCATTCAGCAGATGGAGAAGCTGAGCGGCTGATGTTGGAGCGTTTCATCACTCGCTCTGTCTAATAGGTGCAAGTAAAGGCGGAAGCTTGATGTGGTGAGTGATGCAGATGTTCTCTCTGCAGACTCTGTTCTAGGTCAATCTGTGTTCAGGTCAAGGGCTATTTTAGGGCAGGTGATTCAGTGTGGGCTGGGTTTTTTTTGTGTTTTTTTTGCAGCTGTCAATCACATCTGCTCTATTTTCTGCTTAAATCACTGTCTGCCGCTGGTACTCACCAGCTTTGATGCGGATGTTCGGGCTGCGGATCTTGCCAGCCTGGTTCTCGGCGGTGCAAAAGTAGTCGTTGTCGTGGATGTAGCTGTTGTACGCGGAGGGCGAGAACGGGTACAGCTGGAGGGTGCCGTTGGCGTGCACATGGCGGATGTGGGGCACGTCGTAGATGTCGTCGCCAGTGGCCAGGTACCAGCGCAGTATGGCGCTGGGGGTGCCCCCTGCAGGACAGGGCAGGGACACCCCCACTGAGCTGGAGTAGGTTACCCTCTGCAGGGAGGCATTTACAAAGTACAGCCTGGTAGAGCCCACATCCTCACTGTGTACTGCAGAGGCAAACAGACGAAACATTAGCACTTACATGTCATATGTGGTGGAAACACTAAAACAAAAGAAAAACATCACAGTAGGCAAGGGCCAGTTGTTATTATCTATGTACACCAATGTGTTACAAAGGTAAGATTAGAATAACGCTACAATTTTAAACTCTGTGCAGTATTTTGAGGATTTTCCCCTCATAGATTATTCAACATTTTGTTGTGTGTTTTCCTAAAAACTTGTGTTCTTCTTTTGTCATGTTTTGGTACCATTGACTACAATTCAACCTGAATTTATTGAAAGCATCATTTTGATCTTCCATTTTGATCTTCTTCTACATTTTATACATTGATATCAACTAAGCACTGTGAAACCCATTAAAAAGCATGTAATGATCAACACATTTAGAAGTATGTCTTGCTTTTTTTTGTTTTGAATTATTAACTATTAACCTGTTAACTATTATTAAAAGCAGTAAAGCCATGTCATACATCTTTACTTCAACAATTATATTTACTCCATGTTATCACACATTGGAATGGCCCTTGCCTGCATCAAAACAACAGAAACAAGTTTAAAAGGGTGGGAACGTCCTTCAGACATGTTGCAAGATAATCAAAAATAAATGTATGTCAAATGTCCAGCTGCAAACATCAGTCATGTGACTCAAAAAGCCAGGGATTTGGGCTAAAGCTTGTGATGGTTTAGGTGGATGGGACAGGGTGGGGGGAGGAAGGGGAGGAGTCTGTTACCTTCATACAGTTTGTGTGCAGATACACAAAGACAAACAGAGACACGGGGAGGGAGGGAACTCGCTGATAGGTTATGTGATTGGAATTTCTATGCCAGACGCAGAGATTTAAGTCTGTTTAATCTCCTTACATATTTACACAAACACACACACACACAAATACACACACGTAGCCATGTTATTCATAGGCTGTCAGATTAAACACACACACCTCCAATGGAGAAAAGGAGAGTTAAAAAAGGAAAAATTCAGAGGGGGGGTGGCAGGTTTGGGAGTTATTAAAAGAGGAGTTAATGGGGGGGACACTTCTGATGGACAGATGTGGTATTTAACCACTGCTGACTCTAACTTTCCACATTATCTCATATACATCCACTGACCAAATGGTTCCTCTCTTCAGTCCAGGACAGATTTCATTAAAAGTCCTCAAAAGATACCAAAAGATGTCAAGTTTTGGATTACCAACTGCATAAAGTCGCTATATTTTTTTTTCTCTACATTAACATTTATTTACAAACTTTCACAAAATCGACTGATCAAAAAATATATAAAATAAAAAATTACATTTTATTTGCTTCTTTGTCTTTTGTTGTTGTCGTCTCCTTTTTGATTTTTTGTATCACCACTCCGCCTAATAGTTGTTCAGCTTTGGGAAACACTGAGCACAATCACTTGTTGCAAGTACAACATTCAAGAAGCAGAGATATTTTGCAAAGATTTCACCGAAAAGTACAATTTATATCTTTTTGAGTCTGTAAAGCTGTGAAAATTAAGGCTCACTTCCTAGGATTAAACAAAAAAATTTACATTTTGGAAACACGTAAACGGCAACATGTGGACGTTTCATGTGTGTAATTATTATTACTTTAATGTTAACGTTTTCCTCATGTGGCACACTATGCCATACAGTGAGGGAAAGATGTGGTGGTTTTGAGGCACAAAAGGGGAATAATAGAACCTGTAATAAATATCTCAGACATTGCCAAAGGCTTTTACAAAGAGGACGGTTTTATAGAGAGATTTAAAGGCAGTTAGAGATTTAGTGCGCCTGATTTCAGTGGGCAGGGAGTTCGATGATCTGGGGGTGGGGTTTGAGAGGAAAACGCTTTATTTCTTGTTATAACAAACGTTGACCTGGAGGTAGTTGGCAAGGCCCAAACCACTGGTCTCCTTGGTCAGGAGGGCGAAAAAAGGTCAATAAGTCAGAGATGTTTTTAAGGACATTTGAGAGACAATAAAGATAGCTTGCTATGAAATCTTTAAATTTACAGAAATTTTAGGCCATGCAAAATTTAAAGCAATGACATAAACTTTTTTATAACATCAGTCAAGCTTACTTTAGATATGATGTGTCACTATAGATGAATGCAGATGCAGATGAATTATCAGAATTGTGCTTTTTACCTTTTTCTTATAATAAATTAATGCAAAAATATTCAATCAAACATGGAAACTTTGTTGTTCTAAATTGTTAATATCAATATTCTGCTACAGAATAAAAGAGAAAGGCAGCCATCTTATCCACCCGATGAGGTTTATCAATAATTGTAGATACTTTTAGAAAAAACGGGGGGATCCCTGGTTAAAGATTGATAAATCTGGGCAACATGTTACAGATGGTATATGAAAATATGTCTGGCAGTCCAGCGGTGGGCTGCAAAAACCAGGTCAGACTCCCTCCCCTCTGCAGATTACTGATAATAGCCCCTGAGCATAAAGCCCATATTAAAGATTGCAATATCTATAATCTCCCAATGGGGGGACAGCAGTAAAGTAGGGAAGTGAGGGGTCGCCCTATCAGCTTGGGGGAGGGGGTCGTGGGCAGCGAAAGACCCTCTCATACAGTAGATTATATGGCCTGGAGGCATGGACATTTGGGGGGCTGCAGAGTGCTGGGACTGATGGTGCGGGAAGTGGATCAGAAAGAACTCCCACTCCTCAAAACCATGTCAAAGCTGTCAAAACCATGCAAAATGCACACACACAAATACACGCATACACACATGAAACAGATAAAAAAGAAACCTAGATAATGAGTATAGAGTATAGTCCATGTATTTAAAAAATAAGTCAAAGGACAAACAAAAGCTAATTAAGAAATCACCATTTAGCTGCAGCAGAGCAAAAGATATCAAAACTTTGAGCACATAGCATAAAATCTAGACAAAATACAGAAAAGTTTTTTTTTGTTTTTTTTTACTTATTACTAGAAGACTAAAAAAAGTCTTAATCAGAATTGGCAAAAAATCATCAAGTTGCTGAAAGTAGATAAAAAATGTGATGAAACAAAAAAAAAAAACTCCAGATGTTGCAGATATTTAATAACTTATTAGGCTAGCTGGAAAGCCACATTTGTTTTACTCTATGATGAAACTTTGTTCACTACTTTTTCTTAGAAAATAAACTTGAATACTTGCCTAATCGATCCTACCTCTTGCTACATTACCGAACTTCTGTTTAGCTCCTAAATAACACACTTGCACTTTAAAATGTTCTTTAAAGCTCTTCACACAGAGATTGTAGCATTGAACCTTTCTGGTATCAGTTTTGAAGCAACCTTATAAGAATCACAGAAAGAGACCACGTGTCTAAACTCTAAACAAATGACCAATAAACATATTAATCCTTACGACACTACTGATTGACAGCACATTGTAAAGCAAAGGCTAATTTTAATTGACCTATTTCTGCAACATGGATCTCTGTGGAGCAAAGAGATGCCCCAATGAGAAGATGAGCTAGTGCAAGTATTCCACTCATTCCCCACTGGGACAGAGATTTTAATACTAAAAACAGCCTGCCTGAAAACTGTCACGTAACATTATCTTGAAATAATCATAAGGAGTAAAAACTGAGAGATAAATTTAGATCACAACACACACACAGAATGCTATATTTTGACTAAAATGGGGCAGCTTTTTTTTGCAGTTTGAGGGCAACTGTAAGCGATACGTCACAGATCCAGGCCACCAGGTGTGGTCAACGGCTCGGTGCTGCATTTGTGCCAGGACGGCAGAGTTTCCACTCCATTTAAAACCAGCAGATCAAACGCTAACAACCACCTGTGCCAACCAGTATGGTGGCTTACACTGCCAAGAAAACGAACCGTAACCACTGCGCCAGTGGTAGAAAAATATAGGAACATAAATGTATTGCATGTTTTTAATGACTCTTAAAGGCTATGCTGTTGAACATGTTAAGAAATTCATTTTTTTTAATCAATTAAAAATTATTGATGCTTAATCTTGCTTCTTATTATCTATTTAGAAAGTAGCTTCCTCATAATTAATTCCATCCTTTACCATAACTAATTTAAACTCCCAAGATGACTTTTTCTGGCTGTGCCATACAAATGTCCAAAATCCCAATACATCTCCCTCAAAAAATGTAAGATGGATCATTTTTTTAAATTTCTTGTTTAGAGCCAGATTAATCTGCAGTATATGACCTACGAAATAAGCCAGTGTAAACAGCAATGCAAAGAATATTTGAGGGATGGTAAGAAGTATCTGGAGGAATTGTTGCTGATTTTCTGCTGAGCCAGCATTAATGCTGCAGTTTTCATTTTACAGGTTTCACTGGTGACAACTGAACCCAATGGCCCACCAATTACTAGTTATTCTAAGCGAATCAATCCCTTGCACTCCTAAAAGTTGAGGAACCAGACTACCAAGCATACCAATTGCACAGCAAGGTAATAAACTGTTGAACTATCAGGGGTCAAAAAGTGCATTTCTGATTTGATTTTTTTATTTTTAAAAAAGACTCAGTTCATTAAAAACAACAACAACAAAAACACAATCAAGTGCCATTTCCAAAGTAACCTCTGAGCAGCTTATAGCATAGAACAGAACCACAACTTTTGCATTATTTTTACAGATAGATTTATGTTTTGCTAGTTGGTTAATAATTGAAAAGTAAAAAAGAGAAATACAGAGTCTTTTGGCCAACACCACGTCACCTCAAAGTAGTTTTGATGTTGCAGCATGAAGGGAATCAGAAGGAATACGAAACAGGATGGCGGACTCAGAGACTATATTCTAACGATTTGTGATTCCTTTAAGGATACTGCCGCTGGCTAACTGTTAGCCGCTAATGATGCTTAAAAAATGGACACTTCTGGTTCAAAATATGAAATATGCAGAATTGTCACGCATGGACCTGATATTTGTACAGAGATATTCATTTTATTTCTTCTTCACTTTGTAGAAACACAAAAATTAATAATTTTAACAACTCTTGTAGCATTAAAATCAATTTAAAATTAGACAAAAATGCAACATTGGTCAAACTTTAATTTGAATAATGTGTTGTCTACTGAGACATACAAGAAAGTTTCTAATCTATAAAACCTTGTATTAGCGTCAACAAAAATATTTCGTCTCAATAAAACTATTACAATCTTCTTGAATTGCTCATCTGATTTCATTATTGTGTATTAAAAGTTGGAAGGTGAAGTAAGCAGCATGACTTTCAAACACAGGAATGTAAGTCCAGGTATTAGTGTTTCAAACACTTCCCTTCATAAAATCCAAATTTCACTTGCAAATTCCTTGAACCTTTGGTTCTTGCTTTATCACAGTTTTTCACTTTTCAAAGTATTTGGTTGAGATTAATGAAGGATTCTCAAAATACAACAATCACACTAAAATATTTCTGTCAGGAAATGTTACAAACGTATTCAATGCTTAAACCGCTCTCTCTGATCAAGCAGACTGTTTCGAAAGTTAAAAAAAGATGCATAGTTACCTCAAAATCATATTGAACATGAGTGAAAGGTGTGCCACTTCACAAACAGGCAAAGATGTCTGTCTGTTTTCTCTGCTAAAATCAGATCACAAGATCTTCAAAAACTGTACTTGGAGAACTTAGCATTTTTCACAAAATTATCACCTACCAAAATATTGGAGATTGCTTTTTCTACATATGTGCATTCCAAACTAGTTCTGAGGATTTAATACACGTGCTAACGTAATTAAGCAGAACAGTTGTTGCCCAACCTTTGCATCTCAAAGGCAGCTGATAGCATGGTAGCAGTACTGACGGTGCTGCATGGTTTTGGAGAAGGTGTTGTTGCAGCTCTCCTTCACCCTGGAGGCTTCATCAGCCTCGTTCAGAAACAGCTCCGGAGAGAAAAGCAGCCCTTACAGGGAAGGTGTTGGAGTCGCTGATGGCACCGCTGGAGCTGCAGCTTAGGCTGTCAGAGTCGCGGGAACTATTTTACACGCCCTGCCAGTGAGCCATGCATGAATATGTATGCGGGAGAAGCAGAAGTCATAACCTATGCAAGGTTTCATCATGCATAATGCAGCTGATCTACGCCTCTCCAGGATGTGAACGCACACAAGTGCGCGTGCACGCACACACACACACATACCCAAACACACACACGAAGTTCAAAGCTGTATTGTTTTGGAGGGGGGGCTAAACAAACTCCAAAACCCCCAAATGTTTCAAATTCACACATTTTTACAATTCCACATGCCCCTGTGCCCAACCCAAGACAAAACACATCCTCATGCTGCCCTCGTCTGCTCTCCTCGTTCACTCTCGCAAATCTCAACCTAACAATAATTTCCAACACATTTTGGGTTTTATAAATATACCAGTGGCCAGCTTTTGCAGACCAGCAGAAATGCATCAAGAATAGCTGAAAGAACTGTTAGAAAATTTCTCTCTTCTTTCCCTTAGCTCTATCTAGAAACAGCTTTAGGTTGTTTTTTTTTTTTTTTAGAGTAGTTCTACTTTTTCTCTCTTTTTTGCTTGCCATCTGGCTGTCACTCATCCATCAGGTGTTTTTGGGACAGAAAGTTGTGTTTTGATTTGGGTGGCCACACCAAAAGCAGCTATGTGTGGAAACATAAACCGGCACAGGAGACACTGAGACGAGATGCATTGAGAGAAGGGGTGCGAACTGAATATCGGTGGAGACATGGCGGGGGGTATGGAGAGGTGTAAACTTATAGATAATCCTCGGGAGCCTGACTTAAATAGGTAGTTGGTGGGTGGAGAAGTCATGAGGAAGGTTGCTGAAGTTGAATCCAATCACTGGATGGGGTTTTGCTGTTCCCCACCCTTGTCCCCAACAATCTGTTCCCCCAAACCCGTTGCACCCACCGACGCCTCCGCCCCCCCGGACCGTGCTGTGTCAGTAAAAAAAAAAAAAAGTGTGCTACTTCAGCAGTCCTCTGGGACCTGCTACCCCCTCACTTCAAAGAAGCCAGTTTCTCTCTTAATGTGAATATCAAATCTGTGGATCACAAGTCCCAGCACAGTCTGCATAAACTGCCCCTCCCCCCAGCCTTTAATTCTGCCTAGTGATGAGGGAAAGAGAGGGAGGGGAGTTATTGCGAGAGGAAGCGACTGAGCAAGGGAGGGAGGGAGAGATGGAGAGAGAGATGGAGATAGAGGGAGATCCAACGGAAAAAAAAAAAAAAAACAACTACTTGCTTCAGAGATTTGACATTTGCCGAACACTCCCTCCTTCGGAAAAATGTGCAACGCTGGCGTCCAATGAAACTCAGAGGAGGTCTGGCTCAATTTAGCAACACTGTGTTGATACACAGAGTTCTTACCGGGGAAAATTTTGCACTTCACTTTTGATGTCGGGCATGGATGTTGTTTATTTTGTTTATTTCACTGTCCTTTTAGACAAAATATGAGCTAGATCCAGTCACTGGGGAAAAGCTGTGCTGTCCCCTGAGGCTTTTCTGGATAGCAGCTTTTTATTATTCTTCGCGAATGAATGAAAACTTAAGAGTTAAAGGCAAATTATTAAAATCTAAAAATATTATTGAATCAGGTTTATAGTAGATTCATTTTTTTCAGAAAGAGAGGAAAAAAATGAACTATATGAATCACATTCAAGAAAAGGTCAATTACAGGTAAATTAGCTCTTTTTTACAGTCTTCCTCCATGTTCTTAAGAGTCACATTAAGTAATGTGAGGTTTTCTGGTAAAAAAAAAAAAAAAAAAAGAGGCCTGCTTGAGAAATTATAAGCACAATGCTGCCTTTAAATGAATGCTGCATGTTACTCAAGTTGCAGCTTTAATTTTGGAGCCTTGCAAAGGGAATTGGCCAAGAAGGAGAAGGAGGAGGGGGGGGTCAGTGGTGTGAAGGAGCATGGTTCCCCCTGCTGCTGTCACACCTCTCATTAAACACCTCTAATTTTAAAAAAAAAATCACGTCAAACCATTCCAAATTTGTAAAAATAAATTACCATTTCAATTGAATTTATTTTTATTTGCTTGAGATTATAGGGCTGTTTATTAGAATGTGAATTTAAGTTTAGTTATTGCTAATCAATCCACATTTGCAGTGAAGATTTAGAAGAGAAAACTGTACATCTTCTTTTCAGGCATACCTAAAAATGTTGCTCTTATAACATAATATTTTTGAAGAGCCATTAGTGACTTTGCAACGGAGTTTTTTTTTTTTCTTTCTATTTTTTCATTTAAGGCCCTAAAACATTTTTCCTTTCTTTTTCAGTCATTTTTGAGAGGTGCAAGATATTTTTTTGGGTGGGTAATTAATATATATATATATCTATATATCTATAGCTAAGCATGCACTAGAACCATTACAAGGGACGTCCCTGACGCACGCCTGAGATGCACGCGCCCGCGCTGGCTGACTGACTGGCACACGCGCGCGCGGACACGTCCGCGGGGTCCAGGTGCGCTATTAGGGAGGAACATGACCGGGCAAGTCTCTCATCTGCACCCACGCCCCTGGAGTTTCTCATTTGATGAAATAAATTTGCGTATTTTAATATAATTCCATCGAGCCTTCAGCCAAGCTATCAAATCGCATTGAATAAATTGTAGAAATAAAATAGATACATATGTATAATACGAGAAGATATGTTTAAAGAGATACATTTTTTCACCAACTAAAATTTGTCTGCATTTGAAACCAGCACAATTAAAAGCTAAAACTTAATTCATACGCTGCTGGACCTATGGGGCCTTTTTTTATGCGCTAAACCCGCCATATTTCTGCTCCCATACCCGAGACTTTTAGAAACAATAATTTTTTAAAAAAATACATATTTGTCTTTCTCAAAGCTTCAGCTAATAAGGACAAAAAAATCACATAAACCCGGTTCCAGACAGGCAGGATGGACACAAAGGCCTATAAATACACTGTTGTGTTGAAGTGTTGAATTTATGTTATTTTCGACGCAGGGATTATTTTTAATGCACTGAAAAGGAACAAAGATGAACTTTACAACAGGGTTAGGGATTTGTTGCATCGTGGACGACAAACACAAATGAAATAATTTAAAGGAGCATTTCGCATTTGCAGGCAGAAAAAAAAAATCAGAGGACGTTTTTCCAAAAAAAAAAAAAAAAAGGGGGGGGGCACGATGAATTAAGTAAGAAGGACAAATCTGAATGCTCTAATTATGGCCTTTATGTGGGTGTAGACCTATTACACTAATAAGGCCGTTGTGGAAGAAAAGGGCCCCTTTTATTTACCATCAAATGACAACAATTTGTCATTATTAGAAGAAAAAAAAATCTCATTCTAAAAATAAGAGCGTCTCTGTAGCAACCAGCGCTACTCCCCCCCCTCCCAATTCAGTCCATCCAAACAGCTGCAATTAGCAAAGGCTACAAGATGGAAGCACCTAGATACAAAAATAAATCACAAATGTTACACCTGGAAACTTTGGACTGTGGCGCAAAAACGACTTGGTGGAGAAATCGCAAACGGACTCATGATGCGCGCATGCTTTTTTAAAAAATTTTATTATTATTTCTGTCTCACTCCCCCTCTGTTTGCACCTCATTCTCCCCATTCAGCCATTTTACATATTCATAACTGGAGTTGGTAATGCGAAAACAATCCGTGCTATCAGCACCATCTGAGACACCAAGGTGCGCTACAACCAGCCCCCCCCCCTCACTACCAAACATGATTGAAATTATACCACTTAAACATCCTCTTTCAAAATCTGCACTCTCTCTGCTGCAACAGCTTCACTTAATTTGATTCAAATGATGAATTTCAATCACATCATTGGATTTTTTTTTATTCATCCGGAGTACGAGAGAAGACCAGCAGGCATTTTTTTTTTTTTTTAAATTAACAGCAGTTTCCACATCTAACTTTTCATTCAACTTTATTACCAATAAGCCTGTCTCACACCGCGAGGTTAAATATATATTTAAAAAAAAACAATTTATGTTTCTCTTACCTTCTTGGAGAGAGTACAGCAGGAGTAAAGTTACAAGCCACATGCCATAAATAGCAGGTATATTTTTCAGGAATTTTTGGCAATCCTGGTAAGTGTGAGGCGCGTTCTTTTGGCCAGGCGGGTCTCCGTGCTGGACTGGCGACTGTGCTCCCGGGAGGTATTTCCAGCCCTGCTGCCCCGCTAAGCGTGGAGGGGAAACGAAAGGCGCCTCGGCCCCGCCCATGTCCCCTCCTCTCTTCATGAGACTACCGTGCATGCAAATCCATTTTTTTCCCCCTTCCTTTCCTGAAATTAATCGCCAATCGGGTCCTTTTGCAGCTGATCGTTTTGGTCCACCTGTGTCCAAGATCTCTCGTTTGGCACCGTTTGGAGAGGGCGTTTGGAGAGCGCACCCACCTGTGCGCCCCGATGACCGCGCTTTCTTTCCTGCGCAATATGGATGCGGAAAAGTCGCTCAGACTGACCCGGAGCCTATTTTGGGTCGGCACGCTCTCCTCTGAGTTGGTGCGAGATGTTAAGGTCCATGCAGCTGCGGAACAGGGTGGGCTACAAATATTTTTTTTGCTTTTCTTTGTCTGCTTTGGGAGCGCAGGCATTTGCGCACAGAAATACACTGCAGATAGAGGAGGAGAGAGGTGCGGGCTGTGGGGTATGACAAGTTCACAAAGCGAGCACAGTGTGCCAAACAAACCAAAGGTTAGAGGGACGCTCTCAAAGACGGAGCAACTTTCTGGAAATCTGTTTTCTCTTTCAGCTGCTGCCCAATTTCAGGAGAACAGCTGCACTGCATAGGTATAAAGGGTGGATGAAGGAATGAAAGCTGCAGGATCCTCCCAGACTCACTGAATATTTCAAATAATGGTACAAAAATTTTTTAAAATATCAACATATTGTGCTGCAAAATCAACAAAGATCAAAATGACACAAAGTAAACACTGATAATAACGCAATAAACTATTTAAAAACTATTATTTCTTCACCTCACTAAAGGGGAAAAATGTCTGGGTCCGCCCAGCTTGGAGTTGATCGTTTCAAGACTTACATCACTTTGTTGAATTTTTTTTCTCCAAAATAATAATAATAAAAACCCCTTCATGCTCGTATTTAAACTGTAATTCAATAGGCTTGCTTTAAGACAAAGTTCTTGCAGATTCACAGTGCTGAGGACGTTTGCACTTTCTGGCGACATTTAAAAACAGTGCAATATAACAAGGATATTAAAACTTGCTGTAATACTGCAGATATGAACACATGTTAGTTGTAGCCCCAATTTTTTCAGAGATCACCTGAAGTTCTTTCCACGGTTCGCTCTCTGCTGCCTCTGGCATCTGAAATCCAAGCGTCTAAATCCATCCTGCGGCTCAATGGTCCCATCTGCTGGTCAAATTTGAAACAACATATGTGTACAGGCTAAACTTATTGTTTTCCATAAATACACAGATAAATGTTTATCTAACCTTTCAAATGAAATAGCCATGTTGTTTATCAATACAAAATCAACGATAATGACGTAAAAAGTGACACGTAAGCATAATTACTCACCAGAAAATGCTGAGATTAGATTAATTAGCATAAACTTTAGCTCAAGTGCTAAAGATATTACGAAGCTAATTTTTTCGATCTAAAAGGAAACAGCATGCTGCTTATGCCAGATTATAATACAGACAATACATATTTTGAAGTGTGAATGAGAGTGAAATATTTGTAGAAAAAAAACCCGTGTCGATACCTACCTGGTTTGTCCCTGAAATCTGCAGGTCTCTTCTAACAAATCATCCCTGCTGCTGGTCTAATGTCTCCTCCCTGACTTTGCTCTTTCTATTGTGCCAATATTCACAAGCATGAATGCGTAGAAGCTTCATAAATAACAATTTAAATATAATTATTTACAGAAGGAGTACAAATGGCTAAAAAAAAAAAAACTTCGGCTTTTTTTTCTTCGCCGCTCTGTGCTTCACGCTGTCACGGTTGCTAGGCAACATAAATTACGTTGAGGCGGAGGCTAGGCAGCTAGCTAAAGGCTAAACCTGTCCGTATTCATAGCCGTTCTTTTCCGGTTCTCGATATTCGCGGTCTTCGAAGAACCCGGATGCTGACTCTGAATTCGGACACAGTTTATAACAGATACTACCAGTAGGATGTAGTAGGTTATCGTTAGCACGTTGACTAACACAAAATTACTCCATTCAGTATGCTAACATCAGTGTATAAATTAAAATTATACAAAATCCTAAGTTTAGTTTAACTGACGCAAGTGATATCGACATGCTAGTGACTCTATATGCTAATGATAGCCACCCTGCTAACATTAGCCTTGTACCTAAAATAAGCATTTTATATAATTTCATATTTATTCGCAATATTTACCATACTGAATGGGTTAAGTCAATGTAAGTAAACATGCTGGTGACATCACACATGCTACTGACATCATGCTCAGGATGGTAATATTAGTGTAAATTAAAATGATCCAAAATGCTAAGGAAAATTTAATGCTGTTGGTAACTTGCGGCACCAAGATGTTAATTTACAGTGACTTAATCTATTCAGTATGATAAACATAGCTAGTACATATGAAATTGTGGAAAATGCCTTTTATTTTAGATACAAGGCCAATGTTAGCATGAGGGCATGGGGTTACCACCTATCCCCTGTTTCGTGAACCGATACGATTCTTTCCATATTTCTATAAATGTCCGATACACTAAGTGAAACAATAATGGCCAAAATAAAACACAGGAAATATTAAGGTCAGCTAAGTCGCAGTGGCAGAACGATGGACCTTAATACGTCTATGGCAAGAGTGAGCACAACATCTGCAGACAAATAAGAGAGGATTGGGTTTATTCATAGCATTAAATAGCCTGCAAATATCGCAACAGGCAGAGGTAGCAAGAGTAATGCCACTCAACATATTTTTACTCAAGTAAAAGTAAACCTTCCAAAGAAATGACATAGATAGGAGTAAACCCAAAATATTTTATCTTATTTAATATTTTAAATTGATGTCATAAACAGATAAAAGACAATTATGTGTAAAGTTTGATATATTAAAGGCTAAAATATTTTTTTTTGGACAGATAAATACAAAATAATACACTCTGACATAATAAACCCTTTCTTGAGTTATTTTTTACAATATTAATCTTTACATAAAATTAAAACTTAAAGTAGGCAATGTGTACATTAAAAGAGTAATGAATGCTCTTCCGGTGACATTGTATAGTGTTTGTTGAATCTTGTTTATCTCCAAATGGCACAACAGACTCAACAGATACAAATAACATTAAAACACTAAAGCTGCTGCACCTTTAGAGAACAAAGTTTCGTCTAACCTACGTGTTGGTGCAATGACAATAAAGTTCCACTTGACTTGAAAATATTTTATAGAAATGGCAAACCTTTTCCCAAACTGATGGCCTGTAATATTTGCTTCTGCATAATTAATGGATTTTTTTCCTTTTTTGGTATTATGTTATGATAACACATTTAAAAGGAAAATGTCAAAAGCAAGTCCTTTTTATCCTGACTGGTGTCAACAAGTCTCGAATCTAACAAACTGTTTTCATTTTTTTGTCCTTTGCTGCCACCCTTTGGCACTTTAACTTTACTGCAGCACTCTTTTGATTTTATAATAAAATATGGTTCATTTGTGTGAAAGCTGGGTAACCTGGTAACTGGTCAGCCAGTAATAATCTCTTCTCTGATTATTATTCCAGCTTTTCAGACATCCTGGTCTTTGGCAAACTGTAACCTGGGATTTATGGATTTCCTAGAGAACAAATATTTAATTCTTGCACACCTCTCATAAAATATAAACTTGTGCTGCCTCTTTTTGATGGTCATGCACTTTCCTACCAGAAGTAGTAAGAATCCTTTGTAGACTTCTTTTAGAATTTTTCCTTCTGGTCCTACAGTGAAGTTATTTGGACAGCCAGACTTTGAATATTTTCAACTTGTGAACTATTTTCTGTACAGTTGGATGGTTAATTACAAATTTTTCTAACACATTTAAATGCCTTGACAGACTCATAAGTAGTCACCAGAGAATGCCTGCTAGCGATGTTGTAATTGTGTACTCCTAATCTGACACCCCCTTGAGTATTTTAGCAATTTTAATTCAGAATAAATGTGACCTTACTTAAAGCGACTGAAAATCCTTTGTTTTGTGCAGAGATAAAAGTTGCTTTTCTTCTTTTTCTTCTTTCCTTCAATTTTTATCAACTACTGGTTATTTAAATTCTTTGAAAGTTTTGGTGATGTTTCTAATTTATACTGTCCACATGTCCACTTTGTGTTAGAAAAAATAATAGGTGGGAGGCTGTCGTAAAATTTCACTCTACGCATAACTATAGGTCCAATTTAAGTTGTAGAGATGTGTATTGTAGGATTCACACATTCAGAAATGAATCATTAAAATATATCAAACAAATTCATGGGATGGAGAAATTTAGTGTTAAGGTTCTCTCTCTGTTGCATGGGTTTACTCTTTCCCTACCTAAGATTTTTGCATGCTGAAAACATCTACAGTTGAATTTACTCCTGTGGTCTGGAAGCAGTGTATCCCTAAACATACAACAAAACAACAGAGATTATATTCAAAACTTTATTAATTTCAAACAGAGCTGATATGCATATAAGAGATGTTGGAAACAGTGACTTTATCTAAGTGCAGGCTGGAGCGTTACAGCTGTATGTTTAAATGCAGAGAGCAGTGGGAGAGAAGCAACAGAGTCCACAGGCTTCTCAGGTTCTGTTTCAGTTCAGGGGGTTCTGGATCCCGCCTGCATGTCATCACCACAGCGCACATACCTAAGGTAACTACTGCTGCATCGAAGCTGTCACAGTAAATCAGAGGTCCTGCTGTCATTTGCATAGATTTGCATGTAAAGGCCTACACTGCCACATTTGTTTTGACACAGCTTTAATAAAAGATGGTTAATATTGTTGTCAGAATGTAATTTAAAAAATTGATATTTAAAAAAAAACAACTCACTGTAAAAGTTCCTTAAAGATAGCAGAGAAACTTCACCCACTTTAAATTAATTATTATTATTATGAAATCTTATAATTTGGCTAAATCTTTTATAAATGTTTCCAAAGTCAGAGAACAACACAGGCGCAGTAAAAACTGGACTTTTTAAATGTATCAATTTCTCCTACTGATGGGTGGAGTGTCTCTGCAGAACAAATCACTCTCTATCTTAACTTTTCTTTTGTAAAAAATGTTTTTTCTTTTTACTTTTTTACTGGGAACTGAACAAATTTATGAACCAGTGAAACCAGAACTAAATAACAAAAGTCAGTCAGCTTAAAAAAAAAGAGAGAGAGAAGATAAATAGATAAATAAATAAATAAATAAATAAATTATGTATGGTTTGGTTGCCAGCGATGACGGCATCCAGTGGCGGTTTAGTTTTGGGCCACATGGGCAGTAACCCAGGGCGGCATTAGAAAGTGAGGTGCAGGAGGATCATAACAAATTATATGACTTTTTTTATCTGTCAGTTGCACCTTGTACATTTTTTCTATTGTTTTTGAAATGTATGTACCCAATAGAGACCAGGTTACTTGCTTTTTGCACTGCCTTTTCCCCCCAAACCATAATTTCTGATTTTGGGTGGTTTTCAGGAGTTATGGTCGTACAAGATGTCAATCAAACTGTCCCAATGCAAGACATCCTCTCACCATTTATTCCTCGGTTAGCTGGAGTTCTTAGTTTTAGCTACGCCAAGCGAACAATTTGAAAACATTTTCTCTTCACAAACTTGCAATGTATTGTATACCATGGAAGCAGAAAATATAACATTGCAGCTAACAAACCTGTCGCTAGTCAACAAAGGTTGTTATAGTGGGAGTGGTTGCTTGCCCAGGGCCCCATACATGCAAGATCCGCCACTGATGGTCTCGCATTTTTGTGCTGTTTGTTTTTGCTTTTTTTGCGTTGCACTTGCATGAACATTGTGAAAGATGAATCCAATCTGGATTACACATACACAAAAATATACATCTTCTCAAAGAGCCCAGAGTACCCCATTAAAATATTGCTTCAAGCTATTATTTAAAGATTGAGGCACATTAATTATTATTTTTTTTTTACAAAGCAATGAGGAAACCATCAGAAAATTACACTTCATTTTACAGTACTGTCTCATTTAGTTTACATGCACCCGTCTTCCAATTTCTTGATTTAATATAAGTATTTTTCAAGCCATTTTTCTCTTACTGCTACTTAAAATTGTACTTTGCAAGGTTTTGATCTCCCCATAAAGCAAAACTCTGTTGGAAACTTTTCTGTCTCACAAAAGCTGCAACAATGAAACCATCGCCTTCCTTTTTTTCTTGTGCAATAGACTTGAACTGTGAGCCCTCCGCTCAGCTTACTGTCTGACATTTGCAACATCAATAAACTCAATAACATTTAGTTTAAGGATGCTTTCTGTCTTTGTTCTAAATTAGAAATTAATTTTAATAAAATCAGTACTTGTGTTTAAAAAAAACCCAAACATAATCCCTCCCAATATTACACACATAAAAACTGCTGGGTTATTTTTCTACAACGCTAAATGCTTAAACAGAAGTTGGGTTATGTTATCCAAAAATTGGGTCAAAACATTTTACTCAGGCAGGAAGATTGAAGAAGAAACTAGGAACTCTGCCATTCTCCATAGATTTTTTTTTAGAACAATCTGATTAAAGTTCACTGAACTTCTTACACAAGATTAAATAGAAATTTGTCAAATGAAAAAAAAAGATAATTTAGAAAAATGTCTGTATCTGTGGTGTAGATCATTGTCTTTATTTCACAGTAGAGAACACATTCATTCAATAATAGCCTTTTATCTGATAAGTATTAGCTTTAGCTATGTTCAATATCCACACTTTTACCAAACAATTAGTCACAAAGTCACTATAGACAAGATTTCTTCAACCAATTTTTGGGTAGTGTTGAATAAAGGAGAAGGTTTGAGGGTTTCACACTAAAAACATTATAAGCCTGTTTTTTTGCTTTGTAAAAAAACAGGCTTATAAGTTAATTCAAATTCAAAACCACATTTTTACTGTTTTTCTCCCCCCCCCCCCCCCAACAGTGCCAATTTCCTTTCCTACTATGCCAAATGCATTATAAATTGGATGATGACATTATAACATTTTGGATGATCAAGAGCTAATTCCTTTACTGAGGACCTATTAACAATGTTTTTGGTTGAAAAATTCAGGCCTTTTTTGCTCAATGGCTGGATCAGTCCATATTCAACCCAGGACAGACAGCATAACCTGTACTGAATTGGCTTTAACCCAGCAGATTTTACAGTGTATGGAAGTGGCCTGTTTTATCTCGCATCTACAGCAACTACTGCTTAGCCCAGTCAGGGTTAGCTTAATGGCATTAGCATAGCATGAAATTGGTTTGCAATTCATTTCAGCCCTGACACTACCAGTGTTAGTATGAGAATGTGTGTTTCTTAAAGTATATTTATATCTCTTTATATATTATATTTAAGCATTAGATCTAAAATCTGGCCCATGTTGCACATGCTTTGGGTATTTATTTGAAAAGCAGCATCCTCTGAATGGTATTCGTTTATCTAGATATTGCGAGATTGTCTATCATTTTGATGTAAAAGCTTGTTGTCTTGTAACAGTTAAGGGTTTAAAAACTGTTTTTGCAATATTTAGCTATCCTACTGAATACTAAAGCTTTTATGCTTTAACAGGCACATGTGTTGTTTTCAAGCAAGGAGGAAATATGGCATGAAAAACTAGGCTGAATTCTACAATACTATGATATTTGCATTAAAACTGGTTAAAGCCCTCTTTCCTTCGCTAAAGCTAAACATATGACTAATTTGTGTAGAAAAATACTGAATATGAACAGAATTATCTGTTATTAATATGTGAGATTTGGTGTTTATTTTAAGGGGCTTCATTCCAGCTGTAATTGTATTAACTTTTCTCAGCCTAAAGCAGTTAAATTAAGGTTTGTGTTTTGACTTTGGATGAAGAACAGTCAAATATTTTTTTTTATGCCTAAAATGGCAGAAGCTACAGCCTGAGTGGATGTTCGGTGGAAACAAACAGCGAGAAACTATGCTAGATGCTATACAACTTGATTTTCTTTTTACTTGTGTAGCTACACATTTTCATAACTTGCACCAATTCTTAATGACAAAATGAATTTGTTTGGTTGTTATTTGAATAATTTAAAGAAAAAAAAGGGGGGAATTTATTGTGTAAAACATCTCCAAACTGTTTTAGAATAAAGAGCTTGTAGATGCAGGTGGAAAATTCTTACTTCAGTCAAATCTTATCACACAAGTAAGTTATGTTCTTATACCTAAGGAAGAGTAAGGAGCAATTATGTTGTTTGGCAACATAATTGCCATACGTTCTAAATTTGAACAATGTCTCTGTGGCAGAAGTTTGAATTGAATAGTAGCACAAAAACAGGTGTATTAATGAGGGCTGTATTCCAAAAACTCAAAAAATTGAGTAAATAAAACCCAGATTTTGGATCGGATTGTGTCCATGACACTTCTGTCTGATCAGAGCTATGTGCACAAAGTGCTGTGCCTAATTAAAATTCAGGATGCAAAGGGTGGTGTGCTGGGCAGTGATATGTAAGAAAAAAACAAAAAACACAACAATTGCTGCCAATAGGCTCATAAAAATACTTATGTTTTTGCCTCTTCTTCAGCAATGGCTGAAACTGATGTCAGAGATTCAGAAACCTCTAATAATGGTAAGGAAAAGACGCAGATTGTCTGAAAACATTGTATTCTACTCTTAAAACACTAAAAATCTTTGGAAAATAGCAATTGCAAAGTTGTCATGATTCAGTGACATTCCAAAGTGTTGAAGGAAATGGAAAATCTTAGAGCGGTTTTCATTTAGTGGAAAAGGGACATTAATACACCTGTGTGCTTGTCCTATGTTGTGTACTTTTCAGATTATGAAACAGGTCTGTTAGATCTGATTTTATTTTTCCTCTATAAATTAATTTCAGGCATAATTTAGAATTACTTGCTGTAATGCTTTGTTGCTTAGCTATTTGTCCTAAATAAGTTAGTTTTATAACATAAGCAATGAACAACATAATTGTGTAAAATTTGTATGCATTCAATATTTACACAATCTTAAGTTGTATATCATTTGCACAGTTACCACTTATAGCACATTTGGTGTCATTATGTGCAAATGTATGTTTTCTCATTCAAACCTCATGACCAGAGTTATTAAATTAGACACAATGACCCGTCAACACATTTGCATTTAGAAATATCAGCAAATATGATCTAAATCTGAGTCATGTTTAAGTTTTACGTGCCCCCCAGCCTCATTTCTTTTTTGGCGTTGGTTTGGAATCAGCTTTGGATCCTGAGAGGCCGTTCTCAGTGTTGTCGATCCCTGAAGAAGAGACAAGGCACTCCTTACTGCGGTGGGGAGAAGCGAAAAAGGAGGTCGCGTTAGAGCGGGCAGAAGAAACCAAAGCGCCTCAAAGACAAACTTGCAGCTTTAAGAAAACAAACTTCAGCATGTGTACGGCTCAAACTGAAATGCCACCGAGCAGCGGCGGTTTCATGTGATGAAACAATATGAAACTATCATTAGAACATGCCAGGAACTGAAAACTCACTTTTTCTCCTCAAGTTTGGCGAGAACAAAGAGAGTGAAGTTCTTGAGCAACATGAAGGCCATCAGGAACGCAATGGCTCCACCTACAGCCGAGGCTATGATGATGGTCAGCGTGTTGTCCACCACCCTTACTGCAGAGATTGAAGGAAATAGTTTAAAACATTTGACAAGATTATTTATATCTGTGTCATAACAAAGACATACTCAGAAAAATGGAAAGAGATGATTCAACCAGAATACCTTTTTTTATTTACATTCCTTAAAGTCTTAAATTCTTCTTGCTTACCATTTCAATTACATCTGTTACTATTCCCTGTGTACCATAAACACAACTTATTATTTTCTCCAGCCTGATTCCATTTGTCATCGATGTGGCCCACTTTACTTTATCTCCAGATAATAAATGCATGTTCTGGTTTACTTTTACCTGAGTATGCATATTGTTGAAGCATCAACAGAGCCCAGGCGAGTTGCTCCATTTCTGTAAATTGGCCAATTTCAGGTTATTTTCTTGTGATAAACTAAATGCAGGTAAGACTTAACAGTAACACCCCACAGTGTGCGATGAAAGGGCCAAGACAACCCAACATGTTGAATATGCCCGATTTTAGAACCACCACACAGGAGGTTGGAACGTCCTGAGCTGGTTATAAGGGGAAAATCGGAGCAAACAAATTTTAAATCTTGTCATTTGACAATCCCTTCATGCCCCTGGGCTGCAGTAAAATTGCCAAGCCTTGACCGGTCTGTGGTGATAAAAAAGTTGGGGACCACTGATTTAGAGAACAGCAAACATGCAGAAGAAGAAGCTACTCTGGTACAAATACGGCCTGTGTTTGGATATTTGAACTGTAGACTGTGTTTTCTTATAGCCTCTGCATGTCATCGTTAATTAGCAGGTAAAATATAGCAGAGTGTCTGCTATACATCAGCAGTGTGGTGCAACCTGGAGCCTTGCTCCAACTACAGGAATGTAAAGGTCAAGTTGAGGGCAAGGAAGGACGATAGGCGAGAGCGGATATTTTAACTTTAGAAAGAATCATAGAAAATATGAAGCATATGACAAAACATTTGAAGAAGAAGAAGCAAAGGACAGAGCCTCAGTGCATGAGAGGAAGGCATATTTAGGTTACAAAATAAATGGTTTTCTTTTCAAAGTGAAATTTCTATGAAACACATTGAAGTCTGACGCTGTCGCAAAATCTAAAAACAAAACGCTGAACAAAAGGAAACTTTTCTAAATCACTATATATCAGCAAGAAATGTTGATGCAAGAATGTCTTACATTCGTTCACGACAATAAGGTGGAAAACTGCGCTGTGGTTCTTGTTCTTCTCTTTGGGATTGCGCCCAAAGCAGGTGTACAGGCCTCCGTCCTCGAAGGTGATGTTCCATATCAAGATGGAGACGTTGTTTTTGTGGTTCTTTCCGATAAACTCCACTCTGTCCTTGAATATTTTCACATCAGGATCCGAGTCCTCTGTCGGTATCACAGCGTCACACACCTGATGGAAGCAGCAAAAAAACCCTCAACCGTCGAGTTAGCGGATGCTGAATGGAAATCAGAAGGATTTTACCTTTTGCATTGTGCCATTATCGTTGTATTGCCAGTTAAAATACAGGTCTTTGATGCCGATGCAGCTGGCATATGTGCAAGGCAACATGACTGTGCTGCCGTTCACTGCTTCCAGGAAGGGAACTTTTCCCACTGACATCTCCAGGCCCTGAGCAGACCAAACACCTGGGACATCAAAGAGATACTGGTGAGATAACGTGACGAAACATGTGAGGCGTTTGCTCTTCAGCAGCAACAATGTCTTTGACCTTCAGAAATAAAAACAGGCTGACGTTTGTTCGTGCCCACCCTTTTTTTTTTTTTTTAAACTGAATCATTTTTCTAGATGTATTTGTTTAAATTTATTTTAAATTCAATGAGACATTTTGATGAAAATAATCTAAAAGTTTGAGCCACATTGTCACCATATTTCTTGGGCTCATATAAAGAGACAAAAGTATAAGCTTGTGTGTGAGGACTGCAGCAACACTTGAGGAACTAAAATAGCAAATTTAAAGACAGACTAAAGCATCGTGACCTTGTCAGTTAATAAAGCTGGTTTCTCAGCACATAAAAACAATATGCAGCATTCTTCTTAACCAAAGAATCTAAATGTAAAACTTGTTTATTGTTCTTTGTTTTGCTACGAACAACAAATTCACTAATGCTACGCATGAAATAAGTCAATATTGGTTAAATAGCGCTCGCTGTAGGTTCATCAAGGTGTTTCAAGTGTTATTGGGATTTCTTTTTGCTGAAAATATTGATTCCCATGGCAGCTAGTTTCTATAAGATATATCTAAAAAAATATCACAAGAGGTACGGAGCCAGCCCATAAAACCGAAAAGTTGCATTGTTACACTTGTACCAATATTTATAACTGTTATAACGAATGAAATGTGTCCATTTAGTCAATGTTTGGGCATACTTTTGATCAAGCTTGTTTGTCCTCTGACAAAATGATGAAAAGAAGTTATTTTTTAATCAAATGCAAAGTCTGTGTCTGATATTATTGTTAGGATTCATTCAGATTTTATTCTCAAACCACTTTCATCACAATTCATGTCTGTGAAAGACGCACTAGTGACGAAACATTTGATTTACAGAACTCTCTATAGGATTCTGCTACTTTAACGTCTCCTATTCACATTTATGATCTTGAAGCCTCAGTAACAGGACACCAGCACGTCCTTGCTGTGACATTACTGTCAATAAAGGATTCAGTCTGCTTGTGCTTGAAAGGGGTAACTCTACACTAGACATCATCAGGGTCAGGCAGCTCCAGGAAGTAGCAGTGATTTCATGCTGCCTTCATGAAAGCACAGAAAATAATAATAAGGAAACAGAAAACAGAAGAAAAGTGATGTAAAGAGCAAGTTGTTTTTATTTTTTTCATATTAACATGGGTTCCGCTTTAACATTTAGTTCCCAGCTTTGAGTTCGCAGCAGTGGGATCACAGACTGAACGTCTGAACCGAGGAGCAGCCATAACATCCTCTGCACCGTTTCCAACGATCCTGAGATTCTGCTCTGTGTTTCGTGTTCCCGGGTTACACAAACAGCACGGTCAAGGTCAGCGCCAGGCAAACACCACTGCAGCATGGAGGGAAAGTACAGCTAAGGCAGCCAAAGGACGTGGCTGGGAAGAACATCCTGTTAGCGGTTATTTTATTTAAATACACCTGTGAAATCTTCTGGGGTTTTTTCAGTTATTTGTGTGACATTAGTTTCAGTATTGCTGTCCACCATAAGCTGCAAAGTTTATAATACTGCCAATATTTAGGAAGGTAGCAAAAAAAAGAAAAAAAAAACAAAAATCAGCAACATACTTCCTCTCTTTTTTTGGGTCAGACTGCTCCTGTGCCTAAAGTCATAGTTAGAACAAAAAAAAAGAAAACTCTGGATGAATAGAAGAAAGGTTATGCTGTAGGAAGACATTTTTGCTGCTGCAGTGACAGTTTCCACTCCTCCATCAGCCTCTCTGCACTTCTTGGACTCTGAATTAACGAGGCCTTTTAAAATCAGCAGACTGCTGAGCTAGCATGCGCTCATGGTGCGGGAAATCATTTCATTTTTCACATAGACACTCTGGTGGTTCTGAAATACAAACTCACAAAGTTGTCAGGATCCTGCGATGTTTCGAGTTTTGGTTATTTGGTTCTACTTTCATTATTATTCTCTGTTCTTCATCCTCTTCATTTGATCAGATCTGTTTTCTCCTAGTTCAGTTCATCCTCACATTATTCAAATCTTTCTCCTGCTGCGGATCTTTGCTAATTCCTCCTGTTAAAACTTTTTCTACTTGCTTGTTTTTTTGTGCCTGGTTCCTGTTTTTGTTCTGCTCTGGCTCCCTGTAAGTTTTCAGTTTTATCATTGAAACATTCAATCCATGATTCCAGCTCCTGTCTGCATTTTGGTCCATCCACAAACTCACAATTTATGACAGAAGTGGTGATAGCCATAAAAAAAAAACTTTGCCAAATGAGGCTCCTGCCGCACTATTCAGACATGCTAAATGGAAGAGACTAATTTTATTTTCTGCTTTATCATTTACCGGTGATGTTGTTTTGAAGCATTTTGGTCAGCTGAGATTGTAAATGTCTTACATAAATAAACTCTGACTTTGTCTTTGGCTGACAATAAAACGAACAGCTTGATTTGCTTCCTGATTATGTCAGCTGGTAATCCTGAGGCAGAAAGCTGGTTCTTTAAAGTCAATTCTTTCTCCTATAAATGATTAAATCTCATTTACTCACACAACTTGGCTCGCTGAGTTTTTCTTGTTACTTTTTTTCATGTTTCCAGACATCATAATTTTTTTTCTTCTTTGTCTTTTTACCAATACATGCAAAAAGGTGCTGCCCCAGTTTCTGGCCTACATGACGAATATACTCCTTCTTAAAAATCCACTGGTAAATTAGGAGAAATTCAGGCTGCAAAAGCAAAAGTACAGCTTTTATTTCCCTTTAGATAAAAGCTTCACATTTAACAACACAGAATCCTGTAAAAAAAACGTCCTTCTTTTCTTGTTTTGTAACTTCTAATTGTTTTTAATAATTAAAAAAAACATTAACATGAGGGAAAGATTATGCTGATACAAATAGCAGTTCTCAAATAATCTTATAATATTTCAGCTGTGAATGGAAAAACATATTTTGATTCAACTTAACCAGCCACACAAAGTCACTAAAATAAGATAATTACTCAGCCAGAACATGTCTAACAACATGAAGTAAGCGGTAAGATATCAAAAAGCAACATGACACGCCATAATCTAAAGACATACAAAGACACATAAAAAAAAAGTTAATTGCTAATAGTTACAATCACAAGGTTTCTCCCAGAAAACTTGCTGAGCCTATCATCCAGCGGCCCGTCGTGTTTTTGAATTAAAACTGTTTAAAGTTGACAAGACATTTGAAAACATCACTTGATGATTATGTTTTATTCAAAGATTGGAAGATTAGTACCTGAGCACCAACTATAATATCCTAAAATATGCAAAAAGTTTTAAAAAGCTTAAATAAATAAGCAATACTCAGCCTGGTGGGGCACAAGTAAAGCCTGGTGGCCCGCCAGGCTTATAACAGGCTTATAACTGAAACATGTTTGTAAGCCTGAGGCACTTCAGTATAACAAAGTCAGACCTCTGATCCACAAGCATGGAACAACTATGATCATCAGGTCTTCCTGCCTCAGTTAATGTAATTAATGTAATTTCAACAATAAAGATAAAAGAAATCGGGCAAAGATGGCGTCCAGAAAATATTAAAGCTGACCTCTGAGAAAGCACATGCCTGCCTCACACGAACCCAAAACATCTTGAAATATTTTTATTTATTCTGTAGAGTAATGAGAACAATTGGTATGCAGGTTTCACATAAAAATTTTTTAGAGAAAATCATCCTATATGATTGTCTGGGCTCCTTTACTGCTTCCTAATGGTTCTGGAGTGACCTAATGAAAGTCTGTACTTAAATCTAATTAAAATGCTTTGACATAAAGTAAAAAACAGGTAATCTGTACTCTAAAACCTCCTTAAAAAATTTAAAAGAAAATTTGGCCAAAAAATCCATTGCCATTTACCACAAACACTTGTCATCCTTGTTTACAAAAACCAGAAATTTGCATTGGGGAGTAATTACTTTTTCATATAGGATCAGATAGGTTTTGTGTATCCACTAGGTTTATATTTATATATAACACAATGAATATCCAAATAAGTATCCATCTTTGCTGTGCTACTTATCCACCTGCACATGTTAAATTCTGGTGCACAGTTTTTGTTGTTGTTGTTGCAGGTGTCCTGTAAAATATAACTCATGTTTGTTGTTGAATAATAAAGTAACAAAAAGTCCCTTACTCATCTCTAATTAAATTTACTGCATGGCAAAAACAGACAACATAATTACAGGCTGTTTCATTGTTTCACGTGTGCTGCAGAGACTTGATTTTCAAGACAATGTGTGCAAAGGTGGGTCAGGTAAATTTCCTGTTTGCATTTTTTTAAATGACCTGATTAAATATTTATATATTCATCTCCAGACTATGCCGCAACTGTAAGGCAGACAAGTATATGAAAGTATCTGACCTATATGCGAAATTCCCTGCAACAAAACGACAGCAACATCCTCTGCTGCAAAAATCAGAACAAACTGTGAGGGAGCAGGCCAGGAGTGCATGATGCAGCCTTCCTATAGCAGCAGGATCACCTTACTTCACTGAGACTGCCTTCTTTTCATACAGAGTCACAAACCAAACCAGTCGGAATTGAATTTAATCTAATATATTAGAGGCAACGTTTAAAGCATACAGACTTGACTCGAAACAGAAGATTTTGTTTCTTGTTTGTTTTTGTTAAATGTTCGGGTTATTTCCTCGGAAGTTATTCACCCTTTGGAGATTTTTCTGTCATGGAAAAATTTGATGCAGCAGCATGTCTCGTGAAAATGCCTGTAGGTAATGTATAAAATACCACTAGTAGCTTTACTGCCTAATTATTATCACTATAGCATTGTGTCTATGTATAACATATGTGTATATATAACATAGAAAAAGAAGTCAAGAGATTAAAGACTGACTTTACCAAGCAGCAAAGTGAAGGCTGCATATGGAGAGCCCAGCTTGGAGCGTTCGACCCCAGTCCACCGGACTTCCATGGCAGCTGGCCCCAGCTCACTTTGATACCGTTTTCCAGATGTGTAGGATAAAATTTGGAGGCTGGAATCCCCCCCCAAAAAAGTGCTGCTATAGTCTTGAAGTCTCTTGGAAACCTTCAAATGCGCTCATGTGGAAAACGCTGCTGCAGTTTAGACAGAAGGCAGCAGAGAAAGAAAAGAAATAGGTGAGGAGATGTGGAAGGAATGAAAAAGATTTGTCAGTGCACTGTCAAAACTTTTCCTGCAGCACAAAAAAAAAGCAAAACATTGATCAATGAATTAAAAGCAATTAAAAAAAAAAACTAAATGAACATACAGTACAGTTTTTGTTTTTTGTTTTTTTTTGCCTACCTGCTTCTGTGGCCCGGCGGCTGGCTTCACAGCTGAGTCAGTGTGGGACGGGACGGAAGCAGGACGGCAAACTCTCACTGCGCAGAGTCAGGGTTCACACAAGGAGAATCTGCCAGCCAGCACTTTCACTGCAGAGACTGCCACATTGCAGCGCCAGCCAGGAGGAGAGACAACCGGCTGGGAGACGGAGAGGGAGACGAGCAGGGAGGCAAACAGCAGCGCGGACACACAGAGGGAACACAGTGTTTCAGCCCCACTCAGCAGAACCCAGCAAGCTGAATTCTTCCCAGGATCGTCCCTCCAGATGTTTCACAACTTGTCTTTCCTTTTTTTTTTTTTTTTTGCTTGTCATCTCTTGCTGGCTGCATGCCAGACCTCCTCACTTCTTTTTCCCCCACTTGGTCACCTGCCTCCACATCCGTCTCATAGTTCATTCCTCCCTCCCCATACTGCTCCCACCCACTGCCTCCAAACCCTCCTCCCCATTGTTAGGTTTGGGGTGTGTGTGTGTGTGTGTGTGTTTGAGTGTGTGTGTGTGTGTGTGCAGACTCAGGCACCCTTGGCTGAGTGTTCTGAAGATCAGAGGAAAGTTCTGCAGTGCTGGCTGAGGAGGAGGGCGTGTGGTTCTGCTTCAGGGCCTGGGCTGGGACGCACCGCCATTCATAAATATGGCGGCTTTCATTCTTATTTTAACTGGAGAGAATTACAGCAAAAGAGTAAAAACAGTAGATACTTAGTTTTCCCATTGCATGATACAGACTTTCTTTTGAGAACACTTTTGTTTGTCTGCAGCTTGTTACATTTCATGAATGATGAAAAGCATTTGTTGAGTCATTGGTATCAGTTAATTATTCAGCTCCTTTTCCAATTTGTTTAATCCACCATTCTTTCAGTTAACATCTCAATATTGATAGAATACAGATTTACTGATCAATTCAAAGATAGGATTCTGTGAAAATAAATATTGGGAAACGTTTCAATTGGAAATATGGGCATAATTTTGGCTTTTCTTTTTTTAGGCGAGGGATGGCCTTTACTGAAAAAAGTTATGAATCTGTTTGCAACTTAGTTTAAACCTATTTCACATTTGTAGAAGACAAAATTGTCAGTGGTTTGCAAAAGCTTCAATATTTTTTTTTCTTTGCAATTTTTGGTTGACGTTTTTTTTTGTATTCAGCGTAAATTAAAATGTTAAAAGATTGTATACAAATCCTTTGACAAGGCTATCCATATAATCTCAAAGAAAAGAGACATGAGGAGCAGATTATAACATTTTTCATTCCACAGCTTGGACAAAAGTCATGATTTCTCCTGGATTTGGGGTTTCGCTGCCAGTCTGAGTCTCTTCTCTAACAACCCACAGTAAACTTTTCCAGGAAGGCTGTTAGGAATGTGACACTCATACGTAGCGTGAGATGATCCCCATTTACAGTTTCTGAGTCACTGAACAGTTTTCAAGGAATCAAATAAAAGTCTCTCTAAAATGGAATCATAAATCTCCTGTGTCATTTCCAAAAATTTACAACATTCTTTGGTAAAGTGGGAATTAAAGCTGCAGTAGGCAACTTTTTCAAAATAATGTGTTTTTTACATATTTGTATGGTATGCGACAGATAATCAATGACAAGATCAATCTCCTCCACCTCTTCCCTGAACCTCTATAGCCATTTGAAAAAAGAACAGATTCTGACAAAAAAAAAAACAACCAATCACAGCCTGGAGGAGGGTCTTAGCGCTGACAATCATCCTCATGTTTTTTCTATCTAGCATGCTAATGGTGGAAAAACAGCTGACCATAACAGGAAAATTGTTTATCTGACATCATCAGTGGTCATGCTGATTAGCTTGAGTGGTCACAACAAGTTCTGCTAGCTGCAGCGCCATAGAGAGCAAAAGAGGATGAGCTGCACCACTCGGCTCTGAGCTTTAAATCCCCAAACAGCTACTGTTCCTCCAGAGTGAAAGAAACCGGTTGAGGGGGTTGGTGGATGCCAAACAGGAAGAAACCACCCAAAAAATGTATTGAAGTGATTATCTTATTGTTCTGTTTCTCTCCTGGAAACAAGCATGACAACAATTAGAAAGAGCAAGACCTGGCTTGCCTGTGAGATCAGTGGATGATTTTTGCTTTCAGTTTGATGAAAGGATGCTTATTATGCATCCTTATACTCAAAGATGAGGAAAAGAAGAACGAATTTGTAGCATTTGTTTCAATTATTTTAGATGAAATTATGCAATGAAGAAGGCAGTCAGCTTGGGTAATTGCCAGATGCTCGTTGTTTTTAATTCAGAGTGAATCTGAGTTACTATTTTGAACAGATTTATTGCTTCCAATAAATTAGGAAACATAATTTGGGGATAACAATCATTGAGCCAATGATCCAGACTATTTTACATTTTTCAGAAATCCACAATAAAAAAACAGCTTAAGGTAGGTTGTTGTGCAAGGTAAAAAGAGGCAGGGAGTAGTGCAGTTTATTAGATGTTAATTTAACATTGAGTCAGAGACAGTTTGGCCAGGATGCAGGCTCACCACTCTGCTCTGCTGGCCCCTCCACTGGAGTATCAATGCAGCAGCAGTGGGAACTCTTCCAAAACTGCAATAAGAGAGAAAAAAAAAAAGAGCTTTTGCTGCAGAAAGACAGAGTGCTGCAGCAGAGCTGACCAAACAGCTGCAGCATCTTGGCGGGTATGTCTGTTTGCACACACACACATACATGTAGACGAGCTGTATTGTGTGCAGATGCTGCTGTGTTCATGTGTTCCTCATCATAATTCAGTGGTGCCAAGAAGATGCATCCTCAGCTTTAAAAAGAACATAGGCACCTCTGGGATTACTGCAGCAAGATGTGTGCTGCCCGCAGCAGGAGACAAGGACACACATCTCAGGTGTTATTGTGCAGCAATGACGTCAAGTGAAAAAAAGATTTTAAAAACTTAGCTGTTTGAAGGGAATAATTTAAGGACTATTTTAAAACTGTTATCTTTTTTAATCCTTTTGAGCTGATTACTTCAAGTCATGTTAGTACATGAGAAAAAAAAAAGGTAAAATACTTTTTTTTTTTTTACATGCTCTCATTTACCCCCAATATATCCACTCCAAGTTCTGTTCAAATAATAATAACTTAGTACTTTTAGCTTTTTGATGAGCTTGTGCACTCTATGGAACTACAATAGTGCCTTAGAACAAAAAAAAAAAAACTAGTACGCAGATGTGAAAAACTAAACAATTAGAAATTAGAAAAACAAGAAAAAGATTTTTTCCACCACCAAATTTTTTATATTTTATTGTAAATTACTTTTTTAAAATTATTTTTACAGCCCTCCGGTGATTCCATAATGTATACCGCAAGATGAGGTCATCCAGGACTGACCCCTCCATATTCTGACCGACCGTTCACAAAATTATCCTTTGTTTATTTGTCTTTGAGAGGGAGGACAAAAAAATACTATGCACTGTTTTAAACAGAAAAGTGAAAAAATAAAACAATTTTAAAAAATGATCACACACCAATTAATACAAACAAGAAATGTGGTGTTTCTGATTGAAGCAACAGCTTAAATGGAGTGTCTGCTGCCATAGAAAAGTTTGTTGTTGTGGTAATATAATATATGACACAGATAGACGGCTGGTCACACGGCTCCACCCAGCAGGGAGTGTTACCAAACGACTGGAAAAACTGACTACTGCTCAAAAGGGTGTTTCTTTAATCCAACGCTGCTAGAAGACACAAATGACATTTCAGGATGAAAAACAACAACTACAAAAATTTTCACCTTATCAATACGTACAAAAATATAAAATATAACATTGCCTTATGCAGCATCACTAAAAACCACAACATGTCATTCACCTGTAAAGCTAATTCAATGTAACTTTATTGAGAAATTCAGTTGTTTTTTTTAAATCAACATACAAAAAACAAAACATTTACATCACTCATCTGAGAATGAGAATCTAAGAATATTAAATGTTAGGAGTTGGAGCAGCAGAAATAGAGCAACACTGTTAAGGATTTGCTAGTATGGAGTTGAACTAAAAAGGCGATGTCCTTAAAAAAATGTATAATAAAACCTAATTTATGCTACAACACAATTTGTGTCCCTGCAAAATTCCGGTACAGGACAAATTTAACCCAACTAGTCAGATTAGCACAAACAATTGCATGACAATGTTCGTATAGAATAGAGAACAAACACAACACAAATATCAAACAAGATCATTAATAAAAAACAACAACAAAATCTTCAACTCATTTTTTTTTTTAAACGTCAGAAAATTATTGTACTGCATATTTGAAAATAAAGGATGGGAGTTTAGTTGATCTTGAAGAAGTCTGCAATAAAAATGCACCAAAGTTTTGCGTTGTCTGAAAGTATTTAAAATATTTTTCAAACTCAGTAGTCTGTAATTGTGATCTGGGGTGTGGAATGTTTTACACCATCAACTTAAGAAGGCAGTCAGCATTTTTCAAAACAACAAAACGATTATGGATTTGAGAAACTAGTTCAGCAATTAGCATAATCAGCATTACTAATAGTAAACGGTCATTGTGTTTAAAATGATGATCCTAAACAAACCACAAACAACTTTTCCTCTTAAAAACCTGCCATCGTTCAGGTTTAGCCAAGATTAAGTCTTCCTTCATTAACAACGTCCACACTGAAAAGTGTTGCTAGCGTGACTTGGTATTGCTCATCACTGAAAAAGATTTGACATTCCAGTTTCCAAGCAGACAGTGACAAGTCATAACCTGTCAAGCTGCCGTGTTTGTTTGGCCATTGATGCTTGGTTCAAAAAACGTTGCAGGAGGATGTAGTTTAAAAGTAAAATTCACAGAGGCTTTATCACATCCCATTATTTCTGCTTGAGGCTGGTGGCACCAGCTGCTGAAGTGAAGCTGGCTCACCAAAACTAAATGTTTCCACATGGAGAAAACAAAAGAAAAAACATTTAAGAAGACAGCATCTCTGATTCTATTGTACGCTTTTTCAATGCTTCTTCAAAGATGACTTAAAATACCACCAGTGAATTGTGCAACACAAATATTTTAATTTCTTCTACCAAAGTAGGAATTTGTCTAATCGTCGTCATCATCATCACCACCGAGATCGTCATCATCATCATTCTCATCCCCAAGACCTTCTTCCTCCTCGTCATCCCCGCTGCTGGGCTCTCATCGATGAGACTCCTCATCGTCTGAACTAACAGCTTCCTTCTTTGGTTTCAGAGCTGTGAGGTGAACTGCCTCTGCTGGTGAACTGGTGTAACTGCACGGCCAGACACATTCAGTCGCAGATGAAAAAACAAAGAAACACAAAGACGAGCCACTGGTGAGACGGTACGATCAGCGCACGACAGATGATGCGGTAAATTAACATATAAGTTATGTTCCCCCTCAGAAAGTATATCCATCGCCAACGTAACAGAAAAGGAGAGATGCCAACAAAAGTGGTTACGTTGAGGCGAGGCATGCCCAGAGAATGAATGCAGCCCTGGACAAAGATCACCTGTTCATTGTTCCCATGAGTGTGGATGTGGGAAATGCCTCACCTCGACTCAAAAGATTGGAAGGCATTATGGAGCAAAGGCCTCATGCAATACTGTCCTTAGCGCATGAGAATAAAGTCGTTAGCCTCATGCGCTAAGGGTATTAGCGCACAAAAAAAGGAAAGAAATTTTCCCCAAAAATCTTGACCATCTTGTAAGTGTGAAAAAATAAAAAAATACTCTTGCTTCTCAGTAAGAAACAATCGCAAAGATAGTGATAGTTACATTTCATATTATGACACTCAGGTCGACGGTATAAAAATTAAAAAAAAATAAAAAGGCCCATTTGTATGTCAGCACTGCTGTTGTGAACAAAGGTTAAAGTCCTCCATATTAAGAAAAACTTTTGAATGTTTTAAATCAAAGAAACTTTTCGTGCAGTAGATAAAAATGTCCAGATTTTTAATTAAAGCAACATAATACGCAGCGCATTATGGCTCCAACACTGCAGTGGTCTTGGGAAACTGAAGTAATATTTGAAAGCTTGCTCTAGAGGAGCAAACATGACAGAACAAAAAGGCCTTTCATTCACTTCTGTCAAGAAAATGAACCCAAGCAGTCACACTGACTCCATAGCGGCCCAGAGAAGAGGAGGCTGACAAGAGCTGTGGGTCTCTGGGGCCTCACCACACAGTTGGGTCTTTGCTGTACTCCTCCACGCGCATCTCAATGTCCTTTTCCTTTTTAGGCCTCCTGTGCATCTTCACAGCAATGAAGATGCCAAGAAAGACCAGGATGATGGCGCAGGAGCCTCCGACAATGGCTGCCAGGAGGCTGATCTCAGAGAGAGGTACTAGGAGCAAAACCACAGAGAATCACTTACGAGGCCTTAAGTCACAGAGTCTTGCAAAAGCATTCATAGCACGTTAAGAATTTGTCACATTGCAAATACTAACCTAAAGGGATTTTGTTGAGATTTTTTTGTCATAGGCGAAGGGAGGCCAACTTCAATCCTCGAGAGCAAGTTTACTGGATGTTTTAGCTGTTACCCTGCTTTGACACAACTTGATGAAATGCATAATTCTTTACTAGGCAGCTGCAGAACTTCTTGTAACATTGGGCAAGGAAAATGCTCATTAACTTGTGTTGAAGCAGGGACACAACTAGAACATGCAGGAAACATGAACCAAAGGACTGGAGTTGTAACAGCCCAACACAAAGAAATAAATAATCGTGAAGCAGAAAGAAAAGAGTCATCAAGATGGATGCGTAGTACGGACTCACCTCGGTTGACGACTCTTAGGATGGTTTCTCCCGTATTGCCGTGGGCGTCTGGAGGGTTGGCCACCTGACAGATGTAGGTGCCGTTAAACGCGGGGCGAACATCATTCAAGGTGATCGAGGCGTCTTTCCTCATTATGTCCCCGGACCACTTCACAGACCCTTTGAAGAGCCCTGTGGTTTTAGGATATGGAACTTCCTGAAAGTGAAAGATCTGGCAAAGACACACAAATGGTTAAAAAACAAAATGGTGCAAGAATCCAAAAAGAAAAAAAAAACCAAGTAAAACTATGTAATTTTGACACAATGAACACAAATATTTAAAGCTCTAAGACTCAGTGTCTTAATGTCGTGGCTCCAATGACAAGTTGCCTTACAGAGAATAAAACGTTTATGAAACATGAAAAAACAGAGGGCTTAGTTTGCAGACGTTGGAAATCAGAGGAAGCATATTTATTTGTTGCTGAAAAGAAACAGCTTTCCTTGTATTTGACTAAAGAGTGCATATTTAGAAAAAAGACTAGAAGTCTTCATAATGAACTAGAAGACGTTTATTCTACAAATTTGTCAAAAATTAAAGAAAAAAAAAGTCACATTTCCTCTCAAGGATGTGAGATGAGCTGACGACGTGGGACTGTTTCTCTCCCAAAGGCCCTTTGAACTTTGCTAAACCTGAAAGTAAGCAATCATTCTGTCTTTCAGATTAAGAAACAAAACATTTTCACTTGGTTACAAGAAATTACATGACAAAGCACAAAGGTTGAGCCTTTGAAAACTTTTCCATGTAATGTGTAACAACGTGAAACTGTGGTACTTTTCCATTCTGTCCTATTCTGTATTTTACAACTCTGACAGTTAATAAGGTCAGAATAGAGTTTACTGGTTGATGTCAGTAAAATCAACTTTTTGGGGGAAAAAAAAAAAAGAGAAGCTTACTACTTACACGTTCAAGTTGTTTTGAAGTTATGGGCATGAAGTCCCATGTCACTGTGACTGTCTGAAGCGACACAGGTTGCGTGGAGCTGAATGTACACTTGAGCGTCACACTGGTTCCATTGACGGCTTCCACCTCGCTCGTAGTGAAAATTTCTATTCCCCAAACCTGCTGCACCCCTGAAAAAGACATCAAAAAGTTAGAAGATTCTGTAAATTATTCATCATAACATTGCAGTCCGGAAAAATCTAAAAAGGTTTCATATTGATGGGCATCTGAGTGCAAGCTACTATAAGCAAAATCCAGAGATAAGCACCTGTGCAACAATGGTTAATTTTGTAAAGTGTGTTGACATAGCCTGCGACAGACTGGCGACCTGTCCAGGGTGTACCCCGCCTCTCGCCCGGAACGCAGCTGGAGATAGGCACCAGCAACTCCCGACCCCGTTAGGGAGAAGGGTGACAGAAAATGGATGGATGGATGGATGGGTGTTGACATAGCGTGTGTTGGTTCTTTACATGAATGAGGTGAACTGAACTGAATTAAAACCAGTAGCATGTATATTTATTGAAACTCAATAGATTTGAACTGCAGTATCATAAATAACATGCTACTTTCCATTGCAGTTACATGGCCTACATTAGCATTGTTATTATGTCTGATTTAATTCACTCACTAAATGCTTTCGCTGCATCATCCGTTTTTTCCCTAAAACAAAAACAAATATATATATATATATCTTTCTCAACAGGAGTTTCTACAAATGCACATCTAGATCCAATCAAATAGCTGAATGTATCGAGTTGAATGTTTTAGTATGCTGAAGTGCTAAGATAAAGCTACTTTAATCTCAGTTTTGATATGACTTGTTGATGATTTGGCTTGTAACATATTTCAGAGCAGTTCCATGTGTGCGCTAACATTTGCAATCAGATTAGGACATCCTTAATTGAAACTTCCAATAAAATGAGATACTGTTGTGAAGAAAACGGTAGAAGTAAACAATTTTTTTTTTTTCATGATGCAGAAAGTTAAAGCTGATGGATGACATACGCTTGAGACTGTTGAAAGGATCGAGACAAATGTTGAAGGAGTGGATCTTTACAAACATGGAGACAACAAAGAGACAGCAGACAGACAGTGGTCTAGCAGCAGATTAGATAAGCTAAGTAACTGCTCTATCATTATTGTACGAGACAGTTCAGAAGATACGACATGACATTCTCAGCTTGACATGATTTAAGCTGAGAATGTATGAAAAATGCTAATTTTTTAAAAATAACACCATCAGACATATTTTTTTAAAAATGCTATTACATGAACCAACAACAGGTTATCTGACGTGTATTTGATTGGAATTTAAAGCATAATGATTGGATCCCTGCTTCGATGCACAAATAGGGATAATGTTGTAATTCTTTCATTTTCTGTTTGATTAAAAATTGCTTATTTTGCTGTATATTTTTCTCTTTAATAGGTTTTGTCTATAAAAAAAAGTGTAAAAAATCAAATAAAAAAAAAAGGTGAAAAGCAGAAATCTGTATTTACTAAGATTCTGATCGGTGCGTCTCTAACGTACAGCAGTTTGGACAAATGGAAGTGCAAATGTCTCTTCTATTTACTGCTGTTTAACAGCTTTTGTTAGATGAAATCACAAAACTATTACTCCTTGGTTCCATTTTGTGGCAATGCTGGTCATTTCAATTCCTGTGGTGTCGCAGCAGAGATTTGTTACAAAACAAACACTGTGTTAATCTCACAGAAAAGCAACTCCGTTGAAGAAATGTATAACGTCTTGCTTAGCAAAGCAGCAATAAATGAATTCGACGAATAAGCAGAATCAGAGACAGAAATGAGAATTATAAAAGCATTCAGCGAAGTCAGTAAAACGTCTCATTAAAACAAAGTGACCTCTGCGTCCAAGATTTTAAAGTGCTATGAAGCCGACAAGCGAGTGCAGAAGATTTTTAGATTCTAAAAACTACATACTTCAAACACTGCAGCAGGTCTTACTACTGGCTTAGAGATGAAGCTTTTCAGAAAAATAAATTCAATCATTAAGAAAAATAAAACACTAAATTTATCCAGTCGGCTGCAGAAACTCATTCCTGCAGAGATTCGTCTGCAAGTCCCAACTGTACGACTTGACAAAGAACAGATAATCAAAGGCTTCTTTTTTTTTTTTTTTTTAAGAAGGATTGCTTTGAAAGGCTAAAACTACCCACACACAGATTTTGCAGGACAATCTGAGCCACAGCTGAATACAGTTACACTCCATTATTAAAGCACAAAACCCATCATTCTCCCAATACAAGAGAATACTGCAGACAAGTGTCATCTTGTCTGCTGGTATACATAATTTCCCTTTTTCCTTTTCACTAACATTATTTGATCAAATTTGTTTCACAACATGAAGTAATATCTGAATGGAATGCACTCTAATGTGACCTGTGACCTTTAGGAAGGGCCGCACTTTTAAAACAAATAAAAATTGGCAGCTGACAAAAAAAAAAAATCACAGAGCAATAATTTCTCACAATGAATTACTTTATTAAAAGTAAAACATAGAAAGAAAAGAAAGATCGAGAAAAATCAGAACATCACGCAGCGTCAAGAAAACGACAAATCCAAACTTCAAAGACGCCAGCGGTCAGGCTGAGAGTCGCACCAGCGTAGCCTTTATCACTTCTGTAGGAGGAAAAGCATTCCTTTCATAGTCTCCTTCAAATTAAAATCACACTGAGACGCAAGTTTCCACATGAGTGAAAAATCAACAGCTAAGTTATGAAGCAGCAAAACGTTTAAGACCAAAAAGAGTTTCTTCAACCTGATGAGTCCGAAAAGAAATGCATGCATGCTGCATAATATTAGTTCTTACAGGTTTAATACCCACCTACACAACAAGCTGAGAACTGAACAAAGTTTTGGTTATCTGTGGAGACCAGAAGCAGCTGGCTTGATAAAAACAAGGACAAGGCTAGATCTGTGATTAGCATGTTCAGGTTCATGAACGTTGAAACGTTTTAATCCACACTGAACAAGTATTACTTGTTTGGAGTGGCTGCCTCTGCTTTGCAAAAAAAAAAAAAAAAAACACAATACACCACAGTAGTGTTACCTACACTTACAAATCTTCACCTAAACAGACCAAAGTGGAGACGTTCAGCTCGAAAACTCACACCCAGCATGGCGGTGAAGAGACGATGAATATTTTTGTTATTTCAACCACAGGGGACCTTGCAGTCTCTCATGGAGAAGATAAGGTATTCTGGACTCAAATGTGAAGTGTGATATCTAACAGTGCTGCAGTTTCGCATCTTCATAAAACACAAGAGAAAGAGCATGAGTGTTCAACGCTTTCTTTTGCTTGGAGCATAAAGTAACACAGAAGTGCCTTCTGGCTCTCGCTGCTGAGCATTGCCAAACAGCTGGCTGAAAGAGGGGAGGGGAACATATTTTTCAGGCGCTTACACCAAAGATCTATTGCCCCCAACTGAGTCAAGAACTAAGACAAAAATCAAAGTGAATATGCAACTGGTTGTGAACCTGAAGACGACCTCACACTCACAGTTCACCTTATTTATAGGATTTCTTTTTTGCCCTGGGAGCTTAAACAATAAAATAAAACAAGAAGGAATGCAGCACTAAAAGCATGACTTTATGCACGTCTCTCTTTAAATTATGCCAAGACAGGAAAGTCTTATCGACATTTTATGACATGTTTGTAAACAGAAACTCTTCCCATTTACTCAATATAAGAGGAAAAGGTTGCGACTACTCAAGATGACTCTGAATCAGTTGAAATTTGAACTTTGCACCAGTAACTATGATATTTTAGAAAATGATTCCACAGGTTTTGAAAGGATTTTGAAGCCCGGTGTAATAAATGAATAATACCGTGTGAGTATAATACCGCAGAGACCGTGTGTTGTGCAATTTCAATGGGACTCGATGGTATAAAAACACATTCTGAAGTCACATTCAATCCTCTATTCAGTTTGTTTGTTTATTTAATTTTCTTCATGCCACTTTCACAAACACAGACGCATTTATGGCCAAAAAACCCCCAAACAAACAAACACCCAAACAAAAAAAACCAAACAAATGTAACAAATAAAAACAGGTCCAGAGGAGGAGCCAGTCTAAAGGTTGTCGATTCAAATGATAATGAAAGGTCGGTACAGATTCCCAAGCAGCCTTTTTTCCCCTTCTAAAATTACAACTTAAATCTGTGAAATTCGTAAACACTCTCATTAATAATTGGGTATCGAGTTACTGACGCACAAGAGAACATAAAGCCAGAGGTTCCTTTTTCCGGGAAGTTGCTCAAACTCACCTGGTATCACGAATCCTCCCAGGAAAACAAGGAACCACAGCCGATCCATGAGGTAAAGTGTGTTATATTCCCTCAGATCCTGCCGTGATATTCCTCAGGCGCATGTAACGTGAAGGAAGACATTTATTCTAACGACCTCTCTCCACAGACTGTCTCTCCGTTCACTCAAGTCGCAAGGGAAACAAGTGACTCATTGCGCACAAAGAGCACGTACACACCTGAGGGGCGTAACCTGTTGCGTAACACAAACCGCCACCTTTAGAAACTGCCCTAAACTGAGAAACTCAAATCATTGGTTACATGAGGGGTGACGGCAGCGTCTGCCATCTAGTGGCCACTGGTGACCCCAAAAATAAACTAAGCCAGGAATCAACAGAGGGACTGGGTTGTGTTTGTGCTGAGATGATTATTCAAGCATTGTATTAACAACTGATAAAACGCTTGTTTAAAGTGAAATGTTAGCTTGTTTGATTCATCAGGTATTTTAGCTCTGCTATGCCTTTGACAATGTTCAGACTCGTTGCAGGTTTTCATGTAATGTCAAGGTAAAACCACAAACCTCTCTGATTAATCATTTCCAGAATGTGGCAAGTCCAAGTTTAGGATTTAGTAGAGGAATGCTCTTTCCCTTTTATGCAACATCCAAATCTTGTGGCATTGTTTTATAGCCCAATCCTGCCTGAAGCAGGAACTATTTTAATCCAGGCCTGTTTGTTGTGCTGTTTGGTCTGCATGATGCGGTTTGCTTACTAATAACAGGTCTTCACACAACAGCTGCGTTCATAATTAGGAAAGGGACTATTTATTAATCAGACGACAGTCCATGTGAGCATCCTGCTGCAGCGGATGTTATTATCTCAGATGAATAGAAACTCCTTCCAGTGATCTTCCCTGCTGCCTTTACCACCCAATGGTCGTTTAAGTCCCAGCAGTGCCACCTTGTGGACTTAATGAAGAACTGCTGCCACTGACTTGGACATTGTTTTCTCCTGGACACATTCTGGTCACGCATTGATGCTGATGGTTTTCTTGGGCTTAATGAAGCCCAAGAAAATAAATCTTGTAAAAGATTTATTTTTTTATTACAAAAAAAGAAATCTCATTTGGGATTTTCTGATGGCGAGCAGAAATTTGGAAATTTAAAGGAATATCTTTTTTTTAAATCTGTTTTTAAACATCATATCAAACATGAGCGCTGAATCATTAAATGTGTTTGCCATGCTGATTCAGTTACTTCCCCCAACAATTTATTTGTTACTTTATTGTTTGTTTGTTTTTGTTTTTTTTGTTTTTTTGCTATATTAATGGATCTGATATTGTTTTATACATAAACAGTATATTATGGCCAAAAACACTGATGCACAATTATTTTAATAATGATTGATGGGAATGATTTAAATTGTGTGTAGTTGTTTATATTAAGTTTTATTATAGTGATTTTGTGAGTTTTTCTGTAATTTAAAACTTATATGAAAATTTCATATTCCATTTTTTTAAATAAAAAAAAGCAGATACAAAATTGCAATAGAATATTTTATATTTTAGTTGTTTTTTTTTCATGTGTTGGAATACCTGTGAGCTTCTTGAAACGACTCTCACAACCTTTACATTAATAGATGTAAAGGTTGTGTGTTATGTTATTGGGATATTACAGATTTATTTTTTTTACATACTGTACAAGTTTTGAGCTATATAGCGTAAATGTTTAACTAAATATGACAATAATTAAGCTCAGTGAAAAAGAAACTCAGTATCTCCTAATGGACTACAGCAGGATGTTTATGGAGGCTAATGAACTTCACACTGGCCTTTAACTGGAAAATAAACTAATTAAAAAACTAATGAAGGGAAACATGCCACAAAAACAAAAACAAGTTAACAACTGGCTCTCATTTGATTGTTATTATTATTATTATGATCATCATTATTATTATTATTATTATAGTAGTAGTAGTAGTAACTGGTGTAATCCTTCCATACTCTTTATAAAAACGTTAGGTTCTTATGAACTCTTGACGTCATTAATCGGCTGACTGTGGGTGCGCCCCATTTATCACCTGGTGAAAATGTATGTACGGGGTGGACGAGGTTTGCATGCTTCCGAGGTGAATCTGAAGTGTACCGACTGGAGAGGCGGGCGCCCACTTCCATCATGTGACTGGAAATAAAGTTACTTAAAAAAAAAATAATAATAATAATAAATAAATAAATAAATAAATAAATAAATAAATAAATAAATAAATAAATAAAGTTGATAAAATTACACAACTAATTAAAAGAAAAATTTCGTGTGCGTGAAATACCCGAAGTGGTTTATTTTTATTAGTCAAAATTTACATTGACTGCGGTTGATGACATGACTGAGACGCTATGACAAATCGTTCATTGCCGTCGCTCCGCCGGGTAAAAGATTACCGTTACAGATGTAATCTCCTCCCACACCGTCTGTTCCCTGGTTGTCCGCCGGCTGACGTCAATGAATGCGCCCGGTGAGCGGAGGTGAGATGGCAGGAAATAAATTTGGGATTTCATGGCTAAACCAAACACGTTGTTTGGAGTCCTGGCATCAGCTAAAAACTAGTGTGATGTGTGGATAAATCCTGACGATGTTTTGGACCAGTTAACCTTCGCGGATATTCCTGGGCTGGGCTAGCTAACTGTAGTGATTTATTCCCTTTTTCTTGCCTTTCAGGCGAATGCAACGCGGTCTCAAATAAACCTCGACGATTACTGCTCGGTAAATCGTCTAGGCTACCGTCTATATATTCGCTCATTGCGATGAAAAGACAGTGACCTGCTGATGTGGTTTCCTGTAAAGCTCTGCTCAGGGAATAATTTTATCGGCTCTATGTTGGTTCTTTAGACCGTTGCAGGTGCAAAGGAGAGCCGAGTTCCCCCGGAAAAATGTGTTTTCTGCCAGCTAAAGCCGTATGCGCTTCTATACCATGTTTTACGGCAATGAGATGTGTACTTGAGTGTCTCTGAACTGGACAGTGATTTTGTTTTTACTAACAGGTGCAATTATATTATTTGGTCAAATTATTTATGAATAATTTTTTTTTTTTTTAAATATCTATTTTTAAGCGAAATATTTATCTTTAAATGTTAATGTTTAGCTTTACAAAAATGTAAATATACATAATATTCGTAGCACGTGCCTTGTTTAGCTTCAAATGAATAAATTAATTAATAATGCTTGGAAAGCGCCAATATAAACTTTGGTGAGTCCAGGCGGAAAAGACGCGGCCGTAAAACAGCGTATAGAAGCGCAAATGGCAGGGCGGCATTTTAAAGGGAAACCAGACTCGACACCACACCGCCGGAGTTCTCCTGACACGGCACAGTTTACCTTATTGACACACCCACTGTTTGTCAGTGTGATCACTAGCTAGCCTCTCTAACCGGTAACAGGAGCACGGAGCACGAGTGAAGCAGTGGCTGAAGAACTGCGGGCCTGACAGGACCGGGCATCACACCCTGGCAGCGTCAGGTGGTGCTTCGGATACATTTTACCGTGATTTTTCCTTTGACGCGTTCTGTTTAATGGCGTGTCTGTCACGCTGCCGGGTGTCATTAGCTTGGTAGCAGCTAACACGCTAACGTCAGATAAACTGTAACCCAACAGAGTTAATGTGATCTCTAAACACCCGAGGGAAAGTGGCCTATATCCCTGTTGTTATTATTATTATTATTATTATTATTATTATTATTATTATTATTATTATGCTCGTCAAGCTGCTCCACTGCCCAGAGCTGCAGCGTCACACTAATGTTTACAAGAGCTATTGACTCAAACTGAACCCACAATGTTATCTTCCAGCGTCAACCACGGACTGGTGTTGAGTTTGACCTGTTAACCCGCGGCGGGGTCTCCTCCTGCATGATGAGCGGTGATGATCTGAACCCAGCTGCTGTTCCTCTGCCAGTCGAGGACCGACAGGGTGATGGACGGTGGATGTCACAGGTTTGTTTTGCACTCCATCCTTTAAGACGTGGTGTTAAACTTGTTCATGTGTTTATGTTCAAATGACCATAAGATGGGAATTAATCTGCCCTGTGATCCTGTAAATCCTGAGGAGTCTGCTTTTCCAGTGTTGAGGCTCGTGTGTTTTCAGTGCAACAGTCAGCCTGGCTTGTTTAGTGGCGCCTTCGGGCAGGTCTTTGCCAGGTTAATCCTCTGAAGCTTGTACAACTAAGACGACCTGCTTTGCCTCAAGCCCTCGATCAGACGGCCAACCCGACGGGTCCCGGCTGTGATCAGCTTGTAGGATTTGTTCTAACTCGGATAGATCGCCCTCATCTCCCCTGATTGACAAAAATGATGTCACAGGATGTTTATCCTCAACTTCAGTTACAGTGCCTGTCAAAATTATTTGTACCACTTGCTGTTAGTTTCCTGCCCCAGATGTTTTTGTTTTTTTGGAACACCATTTTCCACATGTTTGCTGTGCCTCCTACATAACTTGTGTCAAACTTAACATCTTTCTTCCATAAAGGCAGGCCTGCATAATGTCAAGAAAACTGAACAGTGTTGTGTAATTGCTACACTGTGTACAGTGAATACTGCGAAAGGTGTATCGATTACGATTCACCCATCTTTTCCTTCATCACTGCATCCTACCACACATCAATACCCAGATAGAACAGTGCGCACATGCTGGTTTGAGAAACACTTTACATTTGTGTGTGAACTAGTTTTGATGCCATTTCATAATCTAAACTTCTTCACAACTTGCGTGTTCCTTGGTGTTTATGGTCGATGCTGGATCGGTTCGCATAGCAACCAATCCAGGAGCGGCATTCAGTTTTCTTGCTGTTGACTGGTTGCAAATCCAAAAGTGGAGACAAGGAAAACCATACATCTTAGCTTCTGCACTAATGCCAAGAACATTTCCACTGTGCATACTAATGCATGTTAAGGTCTATATGATGTCTGAATTATTAAAATAGTCGGTTATAAGTGTTTTTAGAAAGGGTCTGAGGTATTCGTGGATTAAAGCCTGCTGTCCCTAAAACCTATGAACACCAGGGAAATACTTTATACTAAAATTAAGTACACACAGCTGATTTCTGAACGCCTGCTTGATGTCTTTTATTTAGAGGGGTCAGAGTAAAGGGGGTTAAATCAAAATGTACTCCAAAGAAATAAACTTAAGACAGTTTCAAGGTATAGAAGCGATATGAAGACTTTTGAAAAGCATTGTACATAACATGAAGATGGATGTGGTCTGTTGTGTGTGTGTGTGTGTGTGTGTGTGTGTGTGTGCGTGTGCGTGTGCGTGTGCGCGTGCGCGTGTTCAGCATACAAGATTTGTGCAGGAGTGCAAAGATGGCGAACCAGAGGTTCTTTTTGTGGGGGACTCAATGGTGCAACTAATGGAGCAGTATGAGGTGAGGCAAACTGTGCATTGTTTTCATTGGATATTTGACCTACTTAGCAGTTTTGCTAAACACACATTCTGCCAAATTAACATGTTTCCAAAATTTGGATCTGAATTGCTCAAAAGTTCTTTCCTTCATGTTATTTATGTTTTATCAGCATACTGTTCTGTCATATATGATTGCTGCAGTAAAGTCAAGCTATTTATCTCTTACTGAATTAATAGGAAGCAGCATGCTGTGCAGAGGCTGTTTGTGCTAACAGTGTGATAAAATGACTGACAGACATGTTTTATTTTTATTTTCTTGCAGTAATTTCATGAAAAAAATTTGAGATTTCTTTTGCTCCCTAGATCTGGAAGGAGATGTTCTCTCCTCTCCATGCACTGAATTTTGGTCTGGCCGGTGACACCACCTGTAATGTGCTGTGGAGGCTGCAGAACGGAGAGCTAGAGAACATCCGCCCAAAGGTGGGAAAGCAAACCTAAAGTTCATTGTGCTTATGTGCTGGAATTCAAGAAACCCCCTGAAGAGACTGTTCTCAGTTGTGCTGCCTGATTTCTTTTGTGGAAAGTAACAAACTGACTCTCTGTGCTCTTGCTAAGGCGGTGGTTTTGTGGGTGGGAACCAACAACCACGACCACACAGCAGAGCAGGTCGCAGGAGGAATTGTTGCCATCGCACAACTGCTCACTAACCGCCTTCCCAAAGCTAAGATTGTTGTCCTGGTGAGTTGTATTTAAAGGACCATTTGAAGCATCATGATGTGTGTCGTGGCCATTTATGTTAAATTTTGTGAATTATAATTTGTACCAATTTAGTTTCCTTTTTCGGGTAGTTAGAATATATTTAAGTTGATTTAGAATCAACATTTGTAATAATTTTTGTATTTTGAATTGTTCAGAGTAAGACTATGCTAATTGTTAGACCCTCCCATTAATTTGAGTAGTTAAAATCACACCGGGTGCTGGGTGCGGAGAAAATGTGTTTGGTAAATGTCTGGTGTGTTGAGGGGAAGGTAAAATGATTTTTTTGACCACTTGTCAGATCTGGAGCATTTTTCTGGAGCATTTTTGTTGGACACCTTTTTTAAGATTAATTTTCATTTTGACTACGTTTTTAGACACTTTAATTATTTGTTTTTCTCTCTATTTTTTGCAAGAAATAAATTATATTTTTTACAAACATTCAAAGAAGTGCGTTCAAACTACACCGCCTCTTAACACCCACGGCCTTGGCTGGAAATTAGTTTTTTGTTGGAAATAGAAGGCCGTGACAATGTGTTTTGTCTTTGTTCTTTTGGAAACAGTACCAGAAAGCACAGTTTCTTTAATCATCCAGACACGACCCAAGGCCATTAGTCTCTGCTGTGTAGCTCTGCTGTTTCTTTGCGGTGTCTCCTAGCATTGTGTGGTCTGACTTTGGGTCAGATTTGCTGAGCAATCCGCTGTTAAGGTGATCTGCTGCTTTCTTAACCGTTTTTCACCGTGTGAATAATTTTACTGTAAAATAATGAGCTTCATGTATTTGGTAAGTGGCCATATTACTCCTATTCAGGTGTACAGTTGGCCTTTTGCAATAAGCAATAAATCAATCAGTCACATGATAAATTAAAACAAATTTCATTTGAATGATTTGTTTTTCAGATTTTTCTCTCTTTCTACCAAAAACTGGATGGCAAAAGTTTTGAGTCTGGTACTTTGGTTTCAACCAGCCCCTGTTTTTGAAGGACAACTTTGTTTACAGAGACTTCATTATTCATTTTATTTGTTGTTTTTATTTATTTACTTTGAATATTTAAAAGGTTTTTTAGTTCTAGTGTTAAATGTTTGTTAGAAATTAAAGTTAATTGATCACTGAGAAACTGTATTTAAATTTGTCATGAAAAAATTACTTTAACAAGAGACTGAATGAGAAGATTACCATTGCATTACCTGAAAATGGGCTCAGAAACAGAAAATTATCGGTTATCCCAATAATTTCTGGGACAATTTATTGTCCATCAGGATTTATCGTGACAGGCGTGATGAGCAGCAGCAGCTTCTTCTCTACGGTTATTGCTGCTGCTGTCTTTCCAACTTGGCAAAAACACAATTATCTTTACATGAAGTCCATTATTTTACAGCGTCCCTGATTATATGGACGTGGTCACACTTGATGGTGATCACTTAATCAATGAAGCGCCTCAAGTAGTGACTGTGTGGAACCTGTTGTTTGTTTTTGTGCACATGGAGTTGAACTGTATTTAGAATCTGGATGAAAACTCAGTGGTTGTATTATATCCTGAAATTCATGGATATCCCAGCCCAAAACTAATAGGATTCATTTGATAGAAGTGAGAATGGATGTCAGATTTGAGAAATGCAGCGCAGAATTTGCTGCCTGTGAATGCAGAGGTTTGACCGGAAGTCCTCTTAAGTTTGACGTGTCTTTTGTGCCGTTGAGGGTTTGTTACCCCGCGGAGAGCAGCCCAACCCGCTGAGGGAGAAGAACGCCTCGGTCAACAGGCTCCTGCGCTCCTGGCTGCCGCGGCTGGGCCAGACTCTGTTCTTGGACGTGAGCAACGAATTTATCCACTCCGACGGGACCATCAGCTCCCAGGAGATGTTTGACTACCTCCACCTGACGCCAGCAGGTTACAACACCCTCGCCAAGCCTCTCAGCGACCTGCTGCTTCAGATACTGGAGGAGACGCCCGAGGAGAGAAGGGCGTCGCTGGTTTAAGGGCTGTGAGTCCACCAGGAGAAATGTCTGACTTGGAGTAGGAGGAGGGGATCTAGAGCAGGAAGCTGGGTGTGGAGGAAGACGCTATAGACACTGATTGCATTAGGAAGCTGTAAGTTCAATTCACTGTAGCCACAGATGGGGAAAAAAACAACATTGTACAATGTCTGACATTGAGCCGTAGTTCTGAATATGAATATAAATCTGAACAAATGAAGAAAAAATATTTTTTAATTTTTCATTACCTCACCTTTGACTGTTTTGATGAGCAAACTAAGTGATCTGAAGTAAAGCCTATCCAGTTTCTTGGAAAGCTGCAGACCTTTCTGCAAATTTCTTGGTGTCTAAAATCGGATCAAAACATCACTAACCCATGCAGTTGCAATATAAAGCTTATGTATATATTTGAAACTGTGATATATTGTCTGAGAAGGCGTGGTTGAACAATAACTAGGGGCAGAATCGCGTACTATGAAAACTGCGCGCGCAGCAGTGTCATTCTGGAAACCTTCGGGTCCCCCGTCGTATGTGTAGTTCTGAATCTAAAAGAAGACAATCCGCATGAAATCAAAGCAAAAGCACTAATTTTCTTGCCTTTTAAAGCTCACAGTAGTTTTGTGTTTTATCATTTGACCCCGGAGAAAGAAGTGTTCAAACGCAGCACGAGCAATCCCAAACTAAATCACACTGTTATCGACGATGAGTTTTTGTAAGCTCCAGTAAAGAATTGGCAAAAGCTGCGTTTGGACGATCATCAGGATGTCTCATGGTCAAACGGGATGCTAGCGCAGCAGCATGTGTGCAAAAGCAAACCTCGAAGAAATTAAACACACAATCAACTAGTGTCCTGCAAACACCTATATTAGTGACACGATGGCATACTGCCTTCCAAACACCATCTGTGAAATGTGAAGCTTCTTTCCCATCTAGCACACAGTGATTTACATCATATTCACAAAGTTAAATAGTAAGTTAACATCTTGGTAATTGCATTTAAAATCAGTGTGGGCACAGATTTAAATGTACTGCTTGCTCTTACAAAAAGAAAAGTATGTATGTAGTCGTTGCTACTGTTGTTTTTTCTCCTGCTGTGCGTTTTGTCCTCCTCTGTGCCGTTTGTTTCACATATAGACATGTGCCGGTTTGATAATTCTGAGTGAAACTATGTTTTAGTTCCACAGCACACAAATAAGAAGGAAAAGAAGGAAAGAAAGTAGTTATTATCCACTCAAAATGACCAATTATTACAATTATATTACAACATTTTTGTTGTCCTGATGCATAAAAATGTAGGCTACCTGCTCAATTTTTTTTTTTTTTTTTCAGAATGCGATGTCTTTTCACTTTTCTGCTCTTTGAAAAGTAGATTAAGAATAATAAACTGATATTTGGTGCTTAGTATGACTATCTACTCCACTACAGCCTCCAATCAGCTGCTCAGTGCTCCCCAAATTAGTTTTCTTTCCCTAATGGTTGAATAAGTCTTTCAGCCAGCTGACCAGCAGTGGAACGAGTTTGTACCACAGTACATAGAGCACATTAGTCATTTTGATAGGTTTTTAAAATCCTACTGCACCTAGACTTTGGTATCCGGCCCATGCCTTGTTGTTTGTTTCAACATATTTTACTAACACACACAAATATTTGTCTATCTCTGTTTTTTTTTTTATCCCCAGTCAGATTTCTTCATTGTTGACTTGTTTGTTCCTGACCCACATGTAACCGACTTCCTGTGACCCGTTCATTGTGTTGTTGCTGACAAGTGATTTTTAGGCAATAGGTTGAATAAGATCACTCTAAACGCTAAAAGCAATCACAAGTTAAAAAAAACATACAGAATCATTTGTCTGTGAGCTAATGCTGCAGCTCCTGTTGCACGTCGAGTTACCCGGCATCACTGCTGTCTTACTTGCACATGTGTGTGTGTGTTGCATGTAAATAGTCTGCGTGTGTGTGTGTGTGTGCCTTAAGTATGTTCGGTGAGTCTGGTGCTGGTCTGTGTGTGTAGAAAGGAGCCTTGTTGTGTTGAAGGGATCCTCAGATTGTGTTTGTATGATGGGATATTTGCTCTGTTATGGCTTGTTGTCATGTTACTGAATTAAAACATTCCAATAAAGAGGAATCCAACCTTGTGTTTCCTGCTCCTGACTGGAAAATCATGATATCTCGCATGACTGGGTAATTTGATTTTAATAGTAATAAAAAAAAAGAGAGAGAGAGAGAAGAGGTCCAGGTTTATTGTGTGCAGCGCAGCGTGAATGAGTTACAGTCGCCACCAGAATGAACCGTTTCGTCAGAGAAGCAAATCGGCAGAGACACTAATAAGACCCTCTGCTTGTTCCTTGTCTCTTCTCTTTTAGTCAGAGAGTTCCTCATTACTGGATTAATTTGCTTTCACCAAGTTTATCTGTCGTGCGCCGTAATGACTCGGAGGCGCTGTCGATTCATCTTTAATTGGCCTCATTAAACAGTGAGGCATGCAGGGCCGATCACGATGGCTGCCTCGGTGTAAAACACAGAAATAATAAACCATTTTGCTCATGTTCGATGTGTCTCCCGTTAATTGGAAGTGTGACCCGCAGCCTTCCCAGTGGGACGCAGTTCGTCCCGTTTCGAGGGCTCCGCTGCGTGACCGGCTGAATCTATCTACACAGCAGTGCATGCCCTGTTCACAGAAAGGTCACGCTTCAGACGGCAGGAAATAATCAGTCAGAGCTTCTGTTGTTTTAGACGTTAAAAAGCCAAAAACAGGAAGCCCAGTGTCCACGGTCCCTCAGAGTTAAAATATTACAATAAATATTTAAGCATTCCCTTCTGTCTACACATAGAAAATAATAACTTTGTCATCTCGCCAGAAAAGCCCGCCTCCTAAGCGCTACCAAATACATCTTATGATGTTTTGGGGAATATTTGCTCAGTTTGAAATGAGTTTCCTTTCAATATTAGGGAAAAATTATACAAGCATGCTTACAGTTCGGCATTACCTGCCTTCGAAGCAGCTTTGATTCTAAAAACTGAAATATACATTTTACTTTTTGTCTTCGGTACTGCAGGCAGATCTGCTTAGAATCATCCAATATGAAGCATTATTATCTGTAATGCATGCAAAGTGTGTCGTCTTCTGGTGCAAAAACATGAACCCCCCCCAATCTGAGCAAGTAAGCAAATTTAGTGTCTTTCCCCAAGCAATAGTATTTGATAAGATTTTTCATTAACTCTTGTAAAGTGATTTCTTGAACAATATATAATTTATGAGGAAATAAAAAAGATTCCCGTCACGATACATGCAGATAAAGGAACGAGAACTCATAAAGAGCTTTTGTTCAATGTTTCAGCGTCAGAGAATGATTAACCCTTGACATCTGGTTTGCTGTTAATTGTCATGACGTACATTAGCCACACGAGGGCGCTCTAGAGCTCCAAGGGATGTCAGTTTCACCTGTGATGTAGACGGTGAAACCTCATCACGTCTGGAAAACCCTTTCCTGCCCCACTATCACAAAAATAAACAGTTTGGCCTTCAACTGGAACAGCAAGTTTTTCTAAGCTGATGCTACGAATGACATTTCCAACAACATGCACACCAGCAGGAAGGTCAAACACGGGGATGAATTTGTGGAAAAGCACCTCAGACTCACTGCTAAATATGATCCAGATTCCCAAAGGTTCCCAAAAAACAACCGTTCACCTAAACTGGATCTCATCTGCAGCTTAGAGTGCAGATAGGCGAATATAAACGATTGTAGATGAGGACCCAAACTTATTTTAGGACCATGCATACAGACACTAATAAAGGGAATAAAAACAACTCCATATGGTCAACAAGTCTCCATAGCAGCCATTATGGCTGTACCGATGCCATCATTCAGTACATGCCAACCAGATGTGTTGGAGGCAGTTTTACCTTTTTAACAAAACAGTGACCAGTTTATTACACTCTCCTGGACACTGGAACACCAATATATTCTAATTTAATATAATATACACTATTGTTTCTTTTTTAAAAAGCATGTTTAATATTTTAGTGTTATTATTTTTTATGTGTTTATCTTCATTTATATGTCCAAAAACGTACTTCCTGTCCTTCAAACAGATCCCTCAAGTGTCATTAAATCCTTTCGATTAGCTTAATCACAAGAAGGATTACTGTGATACATCTGTTGACACTATTTTTATGTTACTGACTGACTTCCCTTTAACATTTTACCCCGGCTGATCGTCTCCTGACTCCTGCCTGTTGAGCTGTTGCTTGGTGACCTTTGATCCCCATCTGCTGCACAGTCATAAAAAGCCCAGAACTACACTTGCTGTGAGTTAATGTCCTCATTTATGACACTGGTTTGTGGCCTTTAAATATATATTTCTTTTGTTGTGCTTATTTTATTCTCTTGATTTCACTTCCCCTTTTCTGTCTGACTGAAACTGGTCAATATTATGACTTGGTGTTGCTATGAAGGCTTGGCCAGTCAGCTGATTGCAATCTTGCAAATGTTCATTCTTGTCCAATTCTTGTGCATTTTCAGTAATTGTGTGCCTCAGAAGCAGGTGTGACGAACGTGAGAGCAACCAGTAGGAGGCGCTAAAGCAGCAAATAGGACGTTATTCGCTCTCATGCTTCAGCCAGACAGCCAAGGGTTGAGGCCAGAGATCTGCTGTGATGTGTGACAGTTTTTCCACTGCGTCACTCAGAGTCCTGATGTTTTGACTTTACTAAGTGCGGCATTAGTTTCAGTCCAAGAACCACACTGAGATCACCGAGAGACGTCTTTGTATGGAGGTTTTTGCAGAAGTCACATGCAGATGGTTTTTTATCTTTGCTCCCGCGCACTGTTCTGTAGCCTTCCGCTTTTGACATGACTCAGGGTGAAAAACAAATGTTGAAACCACATGAGTTAGGTCAGGCTGAAACCTTCGAATGACCTCATCAGAGGGAAGGTCCGTCTCCCATTGGTACAGCAGGAGCGGTGGACTTTAGCAGCTCTGTGCCCAGTAGGTGTTGAAGGGTTAAGAACGTTTTATCGCGGCCCCCTAGTTTCATTTTTCCCAGCAAGTTTTAGGATTCAAACTGGGATCTGTAAAGTCAAAAACGTCTCCTCCTTCTCTGACCTAAGGGCCAATTTTACAACCTCTGACATGCCAGTAAATGGCAGCAGAGTGCATTCCTCTTCAGGCCGATGATGTCTTCCTGTTTTCACACCTTTATTAAAAACTGTGAAAACATCTCAGCAGCACAGATCTGCTGAAAGGACAACGTTAAAAGTATAAACAAAAATTAACCAGAAATGATTCAAGCACAACAGATGGATTTCAAATTAAGTGCATTTGTCTAAAAGATGATCATTGAGATTCACCACGACAGCCTGAAAACTGATAGTCGGTGTTTTTACTGGGATTCAATGCAGAAAGCAAACAGAAATGAGTGCATGAATGCAAACTGGATGGAAAATGACGCTTGATTTAAATCGTTTCACACGTAAAAATCTGAAAGGTGGTTCCAGTTTCTGACCAGCCTGATTTAATCTGACACTCTTGAACGGTAAAGTCCTATTTGTGGTCAGATTCAACTAAAACTGGATTTTCCAAAGGTAGTTAATAAACTGTTTGCTTCCTCACTTTTGCATCATCTTTTCTATCAAGTAGACTCCATCTGTTTCCCCTTTTGCAGGCGCTACCTGTTGCATCTGCAGCCTGCTGTGTTGTAAATGTGCATGGTGCACAACACTCTGCTCAGCAGTGCAGTTCTCCTGCTTGTCGTGCTTTCAGTGCTTCTACATGCTGCAGGTCTGCTCTTGTTGTATCTTATAGGGCTAATTTTCTGAATGTTTTTCTCCAGAAAGATTTTTATTTGACTCTGACTGCGAGTAAACATGTTGGTTTTGCCCTTTGTGAAAGTCTTTATAAATGACTTTTATAGAAGTCTTTACAAATGGGAGACATTTTACTCATAAGACTTGGATTAACTTTACTTAAGTAGATCCCCGTATAGACCTGAAGTTGTCACGAAATCACTTGCACCGTGATCAGGTAACAATGTTTTTGTTTTTTTCTCCACTAATAAATCCATTCCTTTCAAAATCACCTCCTTTGTTTTGGGAGTACTTAAGATGGGTTGATTGTTCGTAGCTGATGTCACAGAGAAAGCCATGAATGACAAACCCTGCAGCTGCAGAGCCGATCTGAACGCTCTGCCAAACGACAGCGCCCTGACTTCTGTTTACTTTAAGTCTGAGGTGGTTGAATTGGAATGTCAGCTTCTATAAACCAGGTGGCTCTGAAGGCATCAGTCTCTTGTTTTCACATGAAGTTCAGGACAAATCATGTTGGATCGGGGGGGGGGGCTTGCTGGAGCTTGTGCAGATTGTATCTTCTAGCGCAGGCTTGGATACAAAATAAAGAGTCGCAGCTTCTTTTTCTATACGCGCCTTCTCTTCTATCGAGGCAGCCTCTGATAAGTTGGTCTGAGCCGGTTGTTGGGATCTGTAACCGTGGCAACAGGGTCTTGTTTTCACAACTGGGTGTAGCTGATTGGCATCTCAAACGATACCTGAACTATGACCTCAAATCCCAGAGCAGAGAGGTTTTTGTGGAGGCAGAGCAGGACCAAAGAGAAGCAGGAAGTTCAATCCATCTCTTCCATTGATCACAACAGGCAAAGATTTCATCCCCAACTCCAACATCTCTCTGTCTTTCTAATTTTTTCGTCTTGGAGATCCGACTTTCTCATGGTTCTTTTGGTCACAGGTCACCGCTAAACATGGTTTATGTAAGCAAAAAAGAGAAGCACTAGAATATAGTTTTCTTTTCCTAATGAGGGAAAGACTGATGAGCTATGTGTACAAAGTTCAACGTTTTATTTTCTCTAGTGGACCAGATGACAAACGCTACCGGGCCGAGAGGAGGGGGCCGAGCGCCGCCAAAATCTCCAAGGATCTCAACGAATGTTGTTGTTTGTTACCTAGGAAACTGACTCGCTGTCGTCACAGACACGGCTATGAGGCGATCGGGTAGATTAAAACGAACACCTCTCAGAGTAACTCAGGATGATACAGAGGAAATGTTATCTCTCATAGTTCAGAGTCCAAGGCATGAAGAAACTTGTTTGCAGAGATAAGACTTGGTTACATCATCACAAGTCCTTTTAAAAAGCTTTTAACCGTTTCTCTTTGTTTGCCGTCTCTTTACCGTTACATAATGATAACAATAAACAGATTGCTTCATATCTGGGCTTGCCACCACGTCATGGAGAAATATTACAGGAGTCTAATTCCACATTGATGACAATTGCAGGAAGAAGTGGCTTGAGCTTCCTGTTTAAACAGGGGAGGCTTTGTCTTGCTGCTGCTGCACGTCCGCTGTGCCTCCTGCCGAACTCGGCTGGGATTTGAGGGATTAGTTAGGCTTTGTAAACTAGTAAACTAGTCACACGGCAAGTTTGAGCCCCCGTCATCACAGACGATTTTTTTTAGTTAGCAAAAAAACTAACATTTTTTTAGTTAGCAAAAAAGATCAAATAAAACATCCATTTGTACCTACTTATCTTTGTGGGGTCACGGTGGAACTGGTGCTTAAATTCAGCAGTGATTGGGCGAGACGCACCTGTTCAACACATGGCAGACTCTGTCGAAACCTGTTTTGCGTGAGCTTACGTCAAACAAAACACAAAAAAAAAAACAACACTGCCAAATTTTGGTGATATTTTACAGAACTTTGCCAACCGGTTCAGACCTTTTATATATATTGTGTCAATCTTGCACCACAAACTGTAACAAGTTGTACATTGGGTTTTATGAGACACACCAACACAAAGCAGCAGCTTGTTGTAACACAGACGGATAACGATTCAAGGTTAGTGGTTTACTGCACAAATAAAAAGATGTTCCTGTGCTTGTAGGGGTTCTGCCCCGACACTCATGTCTCCCACAGCCCACAAATCCTCAGTAGATTTTTGCTGGATGAAAATGCAGACAAATCAAATGAGCATGAATATTTTACAGGGCACTGTAAAGCAGTGCTGCCTTATTCTGTGTGTGTGTGATTTCAGGCTTTCAGATGGCTTCTGTCCCTTTTGGCTATCTTCATGCATTGTAAACACCCATTGAGTAATATAACTCTTGAGTCTAGTTGATTTACCACAGCTGTGGATTCTGCTGCAGAAGGAAGAAATGATTAAAAGGATGTGTCACCCAAGGAAGTGCATGGACTTATTATTCCTCTGTGTGTCGGTGCTCGCATTGTATCCTGTTCAGTGTGGGGGTCAGGAAGGTGCATCTTTTTTTAACCCTCTCCATGCAGCAGCGAATCGCCTCTGCTTTCTGAAACCCTTCTTTGTCTTATCCTATCCCATGTCTGACCTCAACCCCCATGCTCTCCCCTGAGTCCATCTGGATGTTTCTGTTTCTGAAATAGCACTTTATGTTGCTTTGGAATATCTTTTCTTATCAAATGTTGCTTTGTCCTCCTTTTGTGTGCTTTCATCGCTTTTTTCTTTTGTCTTTGTCCCTTCTCTGAGCCGGTTCAGGCTGAACTTTGCTTGAACAGATCTCAAAGTGAAAACAGTGTAAACAGATCCTTGGCAGGAGAATCAGTATTCCTCCTCTGAATCCCCCTCTGCTTTTTCATCTTGTTTCATCCAAACAGGCAAAGTCCATCATAACGCCCTCCTGCTTGTTCTGTCCTCCTGGCTTTCGGGGATGTTTTCGTTTTGCCAGATCTCGTCACGTCTGCTGATCTGTAGTAGAGATCCGGTTCAAGTTGAAAGCGGTGCTTGTCACAGACTCTTTGCTTTATTCGTTGCTACCACTTGATCAGGTTCTCCACAGTCTACCAGCCAGAGAAGATTGCATCATAAGAGATAACTAAAAGTAACCCACATTTACTTTTTCCTTAAAGCTTCGTGACAAAAAGCACCTCACTTTAAAGAAACATATTTAGAAATAGGCTTGCTTGCAGAAACGTGTGAACTCTAGTTTCAGGTGCAATGATGCGTTGTCAAGGATCTACAGTTCCCTGTCATGAGTCAAAACTAATGCTTAGATGTGTGTTTCTCATTGCTAACAATTTACCAATAGTGTTTCAAATATGTTTATTCTCATTACTTAATTTGTGGAAGCATGGTTTGCACCCATTATTCTCCCCCACAGATCTGCTTTAGGTCAGCTGGGCTGGATGACTGGCTGTTGGCAGCCATTTTTAGATCTTTATAGAGATGCATTTAGGTCTGAAGGATGTTTGTTTACAATCCACACCATTTCCAATAAACTTTGTTGTGTCAAAGTGGACAAACGATTAATTCTTAATAGGCGAGAGTTCAAACTTTGTATAAAGAAAAACGTAGAACAAGGGACTCGTTTTTACCAGGTGACAGGAAGTACATGACCTTGTATTTCATATTCTTCCATTGCTAAATAATGGAGAGTTTACTTCTTGCTTTTGGAGGACTGCAATTTCCTTTTCTCCATTTCTTGAGTTTCTGCTCTGATGTGCACTTACAGCTGCGAAACCCTATGTAGATAAATTTGTTCAGTCAGCTGAATTAACCACAAAGATTCAAATCAAGAATCGGAAGCATAATCAGTGGAAACCTGACCCATCTGTGCTCAGTTTCTACATAGTAAAGAATGTGAATATTCTCGTTTCCATGTAATAACTCAAAAAAATTAGCCGCCTGAAAATATGTTTTCACAAAGGCATCACAGGCTTAGTTGTGTGGAGCAAATGTGTAAATTGGATTTAAGCACTTATTGGAACAAGATAGAAAACGTAAGGGGTGTGAATATCTTCGGGTGTCACTGATCACTTTCTTTTAAAGCACAGACTCAAAATTGCTCCTGGCAGTTAATGGGTCACATATCCTGCAATTTACTGTGTTTGCCTTCTTGCTGAGATTCCTCTCCATGCTGAGTTATAACACGATGACCTTTTATTCGTCTCAAAGCACCTTCGCAACTGTACAGGGACATTCAAAACAAACTGATGTCACTGCCAGAAAGTCAACATGGTGTCTAAATAAATGGTAGATTCCTCCATTGCAAACTTATCACTCAGACTTTGGCGTGTCCTTGAATGCACCACCCGGTGAAGTTTTATTGTTTTTTTTTCTTTTTTTTTTAAAAAGAGCTGTCCTGTTACAATAGTGAAACATCAGAGAGGAGAACAGAGAACTGATCGGTGCTCGACATGTTTTCCGGCCACACTGACAAATAAATCAATCGTAAATGTTTGCATTCGGGTTTTTGTGGAGAGGTTATGAGCCGTCAATATCTTACCAGTAGGAAGTATTTTTCTACCGTTTCTCAGTGGCTAGCCTTTAGCTAACGGTTAATCCAGTTAGGGCCAAAATCAAAGAGGATTGATGTCATCTTCAAATAACTCCAGTCTCAGCAGGTGATGCAAAAGCTATTTTAGAAACCTTTAAACCACCATCATGTTTGCATTAGACTTGATTTACATAGAAGCTTATGGTTCCAAACACTTTGTCGTGTGAAACGCACGAAGTGGGCAAGCAATCTTACCACCACCTAAAGGTCAGACTTTAGATCAAGTTATACTTATTACACAACAATAATTTAGTAAATGACAGTGGTCGGTTACAATAACAGATGTATCCTAACTCATTGTAAATAATTTAAACAACTTACTTCTGTGTAAATTAATCTAATGCAAATTTGATTCTAGTTTGAAGATTTACAAAACAGCATTCACATGAACGCATATTTGAGATTGGAGCCACTTTAAGATGGCAGTTCTCCATTAATATTGGGCCCACTCTGACTAGCAGTTAGCATTAGCCTCCATGAAAACTAATCAGATGAAAACTTTAAGTGTTACCCAGTACAGGCAGGACGGCATTTGTTCACAACTTTCCCACAGAAACCTGATTTCAGAAATTTGTTGTGAATGAAACATAACAATGGATTTCAAAATGTAATTCACAAGAGACAGGCAGAGGTGTAGCTACAAATCTACAATGCACCAAGCTTCAGAAATCAGCTTAAGGTCTCAATGTAATATGTGCTCAGGTTCTCTTTGGTCCCTAATTTGGTCCAGTTTTTCTTGACCAGACAGGTCAGTTTTCTCTTCACGGCCAAAGTCAGAGTCATAGCTTCTCCTCGTAGGACCTCAGAGGGTCGTAGGAGACCCGCCCTGCTTTAGGGGTTGTTGTTGATGATCTGCCTCGGCCGTCCGTAGCCCGTCATACCAGCTTGAGATGCTCCTCGATTTGTGCCCATCTGCAGGCCGATGACGTTCCTGCCTTCGTTCAGCTGGTCCTCTGAAAAATCTCTCTTGTTTTCCTGCGACTTCCTGCACACATACAAGCACAATTATCAGCACCTCAGGCTTTTCTTTTGTCTGGATTTAGTCACCAGGATAATAAACGTGTTAAACTCACTTGGGGAACCAGTTCGGATCTCCTTTGTAGTTCCCATCATTCTTGGTGACAGCCAGACTACCCAGAGCCAGCAGGGTCCTCTGGACAGCAGCCAGGTCTTTGCCTGCAAATATGCAACAGTCCCATTTGAACACATTCAAGAGGAAGAAATGGACCTGAACAATAGCCTCTGAATTCAGACTATAATAATTCTGCTAAAACACAACAGTAGGCGTCGGCTGATTTTCTTACTTTCATAAAGATCTACAGTCTGGAACATGTCCGTTTTGATGACTCCGTAGCTTTCTGCGGCTTTAAGGAACATGGAGATTTGCTCCATCTGCTTGAAGGCCATACTGGAGGTTTTAATGGCCTTAATGGGTTTGTTGGCTCCATACAGGCTGTTGATGAGCTCACACAGTACCTAAACACAGAAGGAAACGGATACCTCTCATTAACACTGCCACCAGTATGATTTACTAAGTCCTATTTAGATAATTACATTCCTGCAGACCAAACACTCACACATCCATCCTTGAGCCACATTTGGAAGCCAGCCTTGTCTTTCGCGGGCTCTTTAACGTCGGGGCCACACTGGGCAATAATCCACTTCACCAGCCTCTCCTCCAGTTCCGGGTCGTACTTCTTGTCAATCTTGCTCTGAACCTCGCGGCTCAGGCCGTACGCTGGACCCCTGTTTGCCATATTGGTCCTGTTGGGTGTCAATGTGAGAGTTAGATAAGCTGGTAGTTCATTAACCTTACATCTGTGTAGAATGGTGTGTCCATGTTATTGCAGCATTTGCAACCAAATGTTTGCACTGTGCACACCCAAAACCCAAAACCGAGCCAAGATTTCTCTGCTATGTGGGATTACATAACTTTCTTTTGTAGTTTTTAAATCATTAAACGAGTTTCTTTCAGGTATTTAATGCCTGGCAGAAGTATTTTGTTCTCACTTTTCCCCTCCATTTTGGAATGTCTGTAAGCCTTTACATGTTTTCTCATCTTTGAAAACATTAGAAAATCTGTTAAGGGTTTGCAATAAGCCATATAAAACGTGGAGTGTTTTCTAAATTAACACTACAAATCACTGAACACCTCATCCTCTTGCTGTGACATGGTGGTGGTTGCATCATGCTGTGGGATGCTTTAGCTTAGTTTCAGGAAAACTGATCAGAGTGGATGTTTGATCCTGTAAAAAGTCTTATAGGAAACTAGAGATTGGTTCACTGTCCAGCATTGTCCTAAATAAACACCATCTACCAAAGGTGAAGATCCAATACTTATGTGTTGGAATGGCCCAGTCAAAGTCCAGATCTAAATACAATTGAAACTATGTAGCAATATACAAACATTACACAAGCACATTGTTAATCGAATCTGAATTTGTACCATTTTGTTTGACTAACACAGGACTCTGATTAACTCACTCTGTCAGATTTAAATACATTGTGAATTTAGATAAATTAGTTTTACGTAATGCACCGAAAGCGTACTTGTGATTTTGAAAGCCACTTTCACCGGAGTATCTTGTGTATATTAAACTGTAAAGATGAAACCAGTTGCTCTCTCAATTAAAGGGATGAATGAGGGACAATGAATTCTCTGGAAACTTTTTATAAGAATAAAGTCTGAGTCCTTTTCTACGACGCAAAACACATTTAACTTTCGACTGTAAATCATGTCCAAAACAATGAGTGCTGGTGTTTTCATTATCCAGGCCAAGGCAGTGTAATTATCCAGCAAACACAACCCGGTTGCTCTCTGCGAGTAATTGTGGCTGGTCTATGTCAGTTATTAATGCCGTATGAACTTCCTGTCGAACCGCCCTGGTCCCTGCATCCTGTTTGCTCACTCTGCTGTCACTTCCTTCCCCCCTTCCTGACAAAAGTAGCTATGTGTATGGAGGAACCTAAACAAAACACTGCAGTTGTCACTATGGGAACCAGCTTCAAAATGACAAACACTGCATTCAGCCCGCTAAATTGTAACAATACTCAGCCTGTGCAGAAGCGGGCCAATGATGCAAAATCCTGCAATTTCTGGATTTCCATGACGACAGATAACATTTTGCACATGTTTAGAAGTGATGGAAAGACTTCCTGGGTATTTTTAAATGGTGCACACAAAAAGTGGTGTGTTTTGTAAGTAAATATCAATGCAAGTATGCGCTTGTGGGTTTTTGCAGGAGGATTGGCTTTAAATTTGATCCATGAGACATATTAGGTTCTCTGGTGCAAAAAGACACACCTATCTTGTCCATTGCAACACAAGATTCTCGTCAGACTTGCACAACAAGTGATGATAGCTTGACGTATCGTCCTCACAGAAACACTTGCACATCGGCTCCATTTTTCTGGGTTTCAGTGGTTACACACCAGATGGATTTCTTCCTGTCCTCTAAATTATTCCACTAGTTTGTTGCAACAACGAGTGTTAAAAAAAAAAAAAAAAAAGAAAACTCCCAAAAACATCCAAAGTGTGTTTCTCAATCGGAGGAGTTTCGTCAGGGATGTTCTGGCTTGCCCGGGTTAACAAGCTGCAGCTGCAAACATCAGGACTTGTTCTCGGTGAGAAATCGAGGATGACAAAGTCAATATAAACTCAGATTACCCAGCACTTTGAGCAAATTGCATCGTTTCCAAGCCAGTTGTGTGTTTAAGTGTCGGCCTTAGGGACGTTTCAGCATGGCTTTATTTAAAGAATGATCAAACAAAATGTGTAGACCAAGAAGCAAATTTAGTGCAATTTTATAGTTTAATTCTACAGGATTTTTTTTCTTTAATTTTTAAAAGCGCTTTTAGTTTTTGTTTCATGAGTGGAAATAGTTAAACTTTCCTTCTTATAAGGCGAAGAAGTCTTTCAGGCAGCTGTACTCAGCAACAGGTTGGAGAGGGGTTACACCATTAATATAAATTGATAACACCCAGAAAAAAAACAAAAAAAACAATCTAAAATCTTAGACATGTTGTACAGAAGAGGATTATGGCTAATCTCAGACTTGTTTATGCACCATCAAGTTAATCTAGTCTTAAAACTCAAAGCTTTCAGTGTGGATAAAGTGTGTTTTTACAAAAGCTTTAACAAATGAAATAGTTATATCATTATGTAAAAATAATCACATAAGTGACACACCTAAGAATGTTGGTTATTTGGATTAGGAGACAATCAGAACCCAGATTATGTTTTTGCGGCACTAATCCTCTCCCATATCACTGTTAGTACGTCAAAATGTAGAAGTGGTGCGAGTTCATTTCTTTAAACTGGTTCTGAAACCATAACTTTTTACAGTCATGGTTTCAAATCACTGAAAGTTTATCAATATTCAACAGATCTGCATCAAGTCATTGTCGAATGTTAAATCTCACCTGCTTTTCTGTCAGATAAAAAAAAGACAAATTCAAACATTTGTTCCAAGTGTTGAACACATTTCCACTAACGTTTGCCTAAAGATGCGTCTTTATACCTGAAACTCAGGAGACCCTGCAAAGCCATCTGTGCCTTCATGTGCACCAGCGTTCCCACTCTCTCATGTCATAACTTGCAATCTTCCGTTAAATGAAGCGTTTCACAACTTACTTCTTGTTGCAACAGAGTTTGAGAAGGTCACATAACTATATTCTCAAACTAAAGGAGCCGATATCAGCTTTTGTTTAGTTTCTGCCAGACCTGATTTCTCTCACACACAAACACACTGAAAGAAAAAAAATAAAACGCACCTCATGCTTGACATGAGGCACATGATGGATAATGTTCTGCATTTACTTCCTGAATTAGACTCTTGCGTTTCAGGGTGTGAAACAAAAAGATGGCTGAAATAGACAATTTTAACTTGAAGTGGTTGAATGTGAAGGAATACATGAACTTTTTCTCCAAACCTGTGTATAATTAAACAGTAAGGAAAGAAGCAATGGGAGCGAGAAAGAGGGTGGGGTGCTTGAATTAATGAACTCTTCTCATTCTCCCTGTGTGGAATAATCCACAGCAAACAAAAAGGGATCCAAACTACCAGAAAGATCTCAGAAACCTCAGGTTGAAAAGGAAACTAAGGTTTTACTCACGTTGTGTGTTGTAGCTTTCAGGTGGATAGAAACGAACTCGGCCTTGTGCTGCTGTGTTTTCCTGTTCCCTCCACGGCTCGGTGCAAAGTGTGCTGCCAGCACAAGTACAGCAAACACCTCCCGTCTGTGACAAAAGAGAGAGAGAGGGAGAGAGAGCAAACCGTTACGCCTTCAGACCCTCTCATTTCACTCCATGACCCGCCCATAGGGCTCCAACTTTGTTTCCTCACTAAAATTGAAATTCCTTATTTAGGAAAAGGACAGGAAGGAGGGGGATTAAAAGCAGAACATGTGACTTGAGAGCACGGTGTGGTCGCTGAAAAGAATTCTCCGAATTTCCCACTCGACCACAGGAGAACAAGATGGGATTAAGCAGAGGAGGGGAGGCAAGGCAGGGCCGATAACATCCTCCAGACGGGTGAAGCTTAAGGAGCAGAGAGAAGGGAGTTGCTGTAATTAAAGAGCGACGAAGCACATGTGGGAGATTATGCACCGCTTTAATTGAAGCCGGTGGTGTTTGTGGTTCTTAAAAAGCTCGTCTGAAACTAAAACAGAGAACCGGCGGCTGTGAAACGAACAACAGAAACAGGTCATGAAACTAACATTCTGGCTGGCTCTTCATTTTAGGTTTCCCCCTCTGGAGCATTCCAGCCTTCTGGCCTCTTGATGGCAGCAGCAAGTGTGAACCTGTCAGGGCTTTTGCATAAAGATATGGGATAGTTTCTGATGCGATTACGCTCCAAGAAACACACAGTGTCGAAGCGCATCAGGAGTCAACTCCTGTGAGCCGTTAAAACCCATACAGGACACAAATGCTGCCTAACGAACAGCCAGGTTGTGATTTAGAATCACGTTTCATTCTTTCTGCGTTTGATGAAGAGTTCAGCCAGTTCGCCTTGGCATTAGGCTTGGCGTTCACCCGCAGAGAAGGTTCCAATTCAACATCTGAAAGCGGAAAGCGTGTGACCACCGAGAGCTGCCTGCCGGGGTTAGGATTACAACTGAGGCAGCCAAGAGGCCAGTGGCAGCTCTGGAGGAGCTGCAGCTATCCACAAGAGAATCCAGCTAGACTAGATTATCGATCGGTCTCTTCTCACATTTGAGAGTGGCAGGAAGAAAGGCACACATTTGCTGTTCAGTCAGCCTCTTTCCCTGTAGGGGCCTCCGAAAACACATGGAACTAATGTGGGCTACGTGCAAAATGGTGTGTGGCGGAAAACTAGCCTGCACACGCTTTTACACGTTTTGTAGCATTGTGTATTAAATTTTTCTTTAAAGCCATTCTGTATATGTGCAAGGCTGTTAGAAACAGTCTATGATGTGCAGCTGAAATTGCAGCAAAGGCCTTTTGACAATGCAAAGATTCATGGGGGTAGATCACACGTTTACACTTCCTGAAATTGTCCTTTGTGGTGGTCCGTATTAATAAAATGCATTAAAAAAAAAAAAGAAGTCAACACTGTGCAAATGTATAGTGGGAAATTCAACATGTAGCAGGGTGAATCTTAAGTGAAAGCAAAAATCCTCCAAACCACACCAGCATTTCCTCTCCCCCCCACAGTTCAACCAATAACCTTTGTGTGACTTTGGTTTCAGAACATTTTGTTTCACTTTCTACCCTTAAAGCCCCCATGTTGAAAGTTTACTTTGTTTCCGTCAATCCTTCTCCAAAATGATGCACATATAAAAATGATCAGCTCGTCTTTGCTGCGTTTTCATCCTCGACTCTAAGCTGCTTGTTCCTGCTCGTTAGCGACATCTGGTGGACAAAGGCGGCAGGCAGCAGTCAGGATCCTCGCTTGCCCCCCTATAATTACTAAAGTCAGAGCAACTTGTGCTCCTTTTTGTCTCTTCTGTGTCGTGTCAAGATGACAGACTCAACAGCAGGCAGATTCTAGTTTCCAGAGACTTTGAACAGCAATTAAAGGAAAGAGAAACGTGTCAAACCTCAGGCAGCACAGCAGCTCGAGATGAACAAACAGGAAACAAAGGAGCTAAAACACACAGAAAACCAGGAAGTATAAATCCAGAGAGGATGATTATTGATTGAGGACAGCTGCGCTGGTCACCATGAGCAACAGCTATGAAGAACAATCACCTTTCAAAACAAACAGGAACTTAAACATTATAGCTGACATCAAGGTAGTGTTAGGTATTTAAATACTGCAGGTTTTTCTTTCTGAAGATAAATGTAGTAAAATACATATAAAGTGAAGCAGATAGACTTTTATAGGCTTCTTTGGTAACGAGGTGCAGAAAGCCTTAAGCTAAAAAAAAACAAAAAACAATTTTATTGCAGCAATGCATTTGCTCATTGGACAAATCACTAAAAAAAAAACCCCACTCACTTATTTAGTGGGCAGAAAAGTTAAAAAAACATAAAAATATATTGTATTATTTTTTACTAAATCACCAGTTCCACACCTACTGATACCCCCTACAGTTCAAAATAAATATAATTAAATGTAATTGTTTTACTTTTTTAGATTGATTATAATATTTAGGAAATTTTATTTACACGACTTCCTGTTTGATGAAGACGCGGCCTACTTCTGTTAGCCACTCTTCAACAAGAGAAATACAAGAGATCATATGATTAAAGTAGATGTGCTTTCATCAGCCTGCTACACAAAATGAATAGTTCAAACCTTTCTATATATGTAGTGCATACGGTGGTTAGACGTTTGGAAGATGGGAAACCGTTCAGCGTTGTTCGCTCGGCCATCTGATTCTCCAGATCTGCATCCTGCAGAAACCAGCAGGGCGAGCTGGAGAGGAGAGAGCCTGATGGAGAATGATAGAGGGAGATGGTGCAAGTCAAAGATTTCTCTCTCTATCTGTGAGCTCCAGCACAAAACGATGGAGCAGGAAAAATATAGGGGCCGATCTACTGGAAAAAACAGGGTGTACAACTTATTAGCAACAAACTATGGCACTAATAGTTTTTTTTTTGTTGTTGTTTTGGTGTCTTTTCCAGGTGGTGTCAGTGAATGGGCTGCAGGTCAGTTCACAGTGAACGCATGTGAATAAATAGTGGTATGTGTGCACTGTGGACTCATTAACACTGTGACTCCTCTGGTTTAGAAAACATTAGTGATCAGCCCTAGATCACATGCATATGAGTTAACGAAGGTCATTTTACCAAACTAAACTTAGACAGACACACCGCCGGGTGATAATGATCAAACCGAAAAGCTGCTAATTGAAAAAGAGCCGGCCGGTGGTCAGAGCGCTGTGCGGTCATCAGGGTGTAAAATTTGAGCCTGCTGGACACAAAGGAACCGCACAGGCTGAGATGATGAATTGCAGCTCAGGGGACGGTCGGAGAAAAGCAGCTAAGTGTTTTGTTGCTTTCAACCTTGGAGACGAGTGATTTAAGTCCGCTGCTTTTTATTTTTTATTTACTTTGGCTCACAGCCAGGAGCTCATCACATAGTCCTGCAAGATCTGCCTGAGTGATTTCTGAGTTCCAGAAAGGTGAAAACACTTGGAGTGGAGTGGGCTTTCTTTGGTCAAACACATAAACAATAACTGAGAGTCTGTGACACGGAGCAGTGCTGCAACGCTGCTGCTCTCTCCTGCAGGTCTATTGATCTCCATTACCATGTACATTAAGTTTTACTGCCTTCCATCAGCAGATAATCAGGTGTTTGTTTCAACAATATGTGCATTATTTTATAGCCAAATTCTAGTTAAACGCACAAAAAGCTAACTTTATGATGTGCTTAGTGCCCAGAGTCTCTCTCACTGAGATCAGTCTCACATTTATAACAGGAAACTACTGCTTCAGATTTGGAAAATAAACACTTAAATCGACATAGTTGGAGGAAAAACAGGAACGCCTTACGAAAGTATCTAAACCCCTGAACTGTTTCACATTTTTTCACTTTATGGCCACAAGATTGAATGTATTTTGATGGGATTTTATGCGATAGACCTGCACAAAGTAGCACACACCCTTGCAACGTGGAATTGAAAAGACACAATATTTAAATATTTTCTGTACAAAAAGATTTAATAAAGTGCTTGGTGTATTTTTCTCCTGCCCTTTTTGCTCTGATAACCTTTAATTAAATCCATTGCAACAATTTTTCTTAAGAACTTTCATCTCTCACTCTCTCACTTATGTGTAATTTAATAAATGAAACATTCTGTTGTTATTAGAACAGAATGCAGCAGACATGTCATCATCCAACTCATAATAATGCACTTCTTTGTGTTGGTCAATGCCATAGGCTGATATTTATGCTTGGAAAGTGACAAAGTGTGAAGAAAAGCTCAAGAAGTTTGCGAGTGTTCGCTGGCATAAATGATGCATGTGGTAAACACACTGAAAGCAGGAAAATCACCTTTTAGATTTTATGATTGAGGTTATAATTATGCTGACAAATAAAAATCTAATTGCTATTCAGTCATTTTCTCCATTCTTGGTTATTCTGATCTCTCATTTGCTTGCACAGTTTTGTAAACGCTCCAGTGGCCAAACCGCCAGAAAGATAATAAATGCCAACATGATGTTGAACTGTTAGGTTTTTTTTTGTCTACGGTGCGGAAAAGGACCCCCTGTTTATCGCAGCTCTTTAAAAAATAAAATTAGAACGCTACATGCATACTAAATGTCATTCTGAGCTCCAGATGGCCAATGATAAATTATGTTTCACCCAGTCCTCCGCTCACAACAAGGATGACGACACAGTGGCAAAGACAAACTAAGGAAGCGCCTATGGCAAGCCGTTTTAACATAAATTCGGTTTTGCCGCCTGGAACTAATACTTTCCTGCACATAGTTTAAAGCGGGTCAGTTCGTGGTGACCCGGTAGCACAGGATCGCTGAAACATAGACGGAAACGTTCCACGTGAGATCACTCAGAGTGGAGTCCGCTGCAGGCATGACTGCTGTCTGCACAATGCGATCTCAGATATGCCGCAGAAACTTGTTTATCGGCGATATAACAGGACCGCTTCTGCAATTCGTCGAGCTGAAGTGTGCAGTAACCAAACAATTGCTGACAATTTATTCCCCCCCCTCTCCCTCCCTGTGCTCTCAGCTGATCCCTGAATGTCCATATAAATCTCATCCTCCCCACCTCCTCACTGCTCTCCGGTTGAGCAGAAAATGCCCATTTGCCCTGCGGTAAACTGTTTGGTCGCGTTCCAAATGAGGTGATCCTGCCCGGTTCTCTTGTTTTAAAGCAGAGCTCTGGCTGCTGCTGCAGCCATGACATGACCTCCGTATCCTAACCAAACGAATGAACACAACTGATGGACGGCAGCGACATGCTGTTTACTGCAAGTGAAGATCCAACGTAATTTATGTGACCTCTGTGTATTGATCTGACAGAGGGGTGTGAAAAGAGAACCTGAGATCATAGAGGGGAAAGATTGTTCTGACTTTCTTTAAGAGTTAAAAGAGAAATTTGTGTTTCTTGAAGTTCTTGCTGTTCTTCTGTAGAGCAGTCACTATCTCACCTGCAGATGGACCAACCTGTGGTTTCTTCTTTGTCATGAAGCATCGGACTAATTTTTCCTAAATCTAACGATTGCATGTGTATTTATGAACTCCTGCAAGGTCATCTCTTTGGTTTCCAAAGTCAGAGCTCTACGGTTGCTTTCCTGCCAGGATCAATACACCTCAATCAAATCAAGTCAAATCATGGTTTGTTACCAAATGTTCTGCAAAACCTGACTAAAAATAACCAGGCCAAGTCTGGCAAAGGCAGCATATAAATGTGTTAATTTATACCAATTACTGTAGATTTTTTCATTTTTATTTCTAGCATACATTATTTCTCATTTGTCCACTGTTACAAACCTTTTGGCAGAACAGCTGTGTTTAAATTGAGAATAGACTGAATACAACAGGAAGCCTATTTCACACTGGAACATGATTTTTATTTAATTTTTTTTTCTTTTTTTGCTTTACTTTACAAAAGGTGAACATGTTCCATCTTCACGTTTATATAAATGATCGATTTATAAAAAGGGAGCATTTGCGGAAAAGTTCATAAATTAGTGTTTGCGTCAACAGCCGATGTAAAATAAAATAAATCTACAAGTGGGCTAGAGAAAAATCTCTGTTTATCCAAACTGATAGCATTCAAAGAAGTAGATACTCAAAAGAACAATGCAAAAGCAGAACAGATTTGTTTTTTGTTTTTGTTGTTTTTTGCTTCTCTTCCAGCATCAAGAGTCGGTCAGGATTTAAAACCATGGAGCATTTTACTGCCAACGCTCCTCCAAAGATAAATTAATCCAATGAGATTCAAACAGGTGAGAAAAGACACTTATTGCAGCTCTCAATATTGTAACCTGGCCTGTTATGCGTTTTATAAACTCTAATTGTCTAAATATTTTTTCTAGAAAAGTAAGTGAGATGTCAGAGCAGCAAAAAAAAAATAAAATAAAAAAAATAAAACAGCTCAGATTCCTTGGTAAAACCGTCTCAAGCAAATACAGAAACAGGAACATCCCAGGTCTCCAGCTGAGATTCAGCAGCTTTGACAGTTATGAACAAGAAGGAGGAAAATCGGAGGAGGGAGGAAAGATAACCGGGATTAATGTCGATCCGAGCGGAAATCCAGGAGGACGAACCGGAGCGGGCCTGGATGAGTGAGGACGGAGAAGGTCAGAGGATGGCAGGATAAAAAAAACACAGAGGTGGAGGAAGCGGCGGGGAAGAAACGAGGGCAGGACCAGATGGAGGCAGAGAGAAAGGAAGAGCAGAGAGAGAGACCGATCCCACAAGAGGAGTCAGAGTCACTTGCAGAGAGCGAAATGGAGACTGACATGAACCGATGGACGGAGCCATTAGGAGAGTGGAAGTGGAGCGGGCTCCAGAGAGGAATAAGCCAAGTCCAATTTCATCTTTATGAGTGAGGGAAGTGGCAGAGAGGGAAATATTGAAGGAACGCAGGAGAGGAATAATGAAATGATTCCCCTCCGCGTGCTGTGTTATTGTTGGCATATTAATAAATCAGCTTAAAGGAGCGGGTCATGGAGCAGAGAGAGATTTAATGAGGAGGCCCAGGCAAGTTTCTGTAACAAGCCGGCCACTTATTATCAGTCTTATTACTTCCTACAGTCTCATGGAAATGGATTTGCCCCTTGGAGATATCCTCTCTTTTTGCTGTTTGCGACTCTTAAATGTTTCAGCGCATAAAGAAATGTTCAAATTAAAGATAAGTTGAGTAAAAACAAAATTAATTTTGAAATGATGATTGAAAAAAGCTTTCTAAACCAACTTGGTCCTATTAAAAATAAATGGCCTCCTAGGGCTACAGAAATTCAAGATTATTCTGGTTTTTAGTTGAAGTCTCAATAATTAAAACAATTATTACATTTCAGGGTTTGTAAAAACAAAGGATTTATTGCATTTGGACGACAATGGAGTGACTTGAGTGTTATATTTTCTTGTTGTCCAGTAAGGTGCACAGCACACACCACAAAACTGCATAACACCATAAACAGAATAATGGTACTAAACCTTGTGAAATAAATTAAGAATCAGTGGCTTGATGTTGACAGATTTTAGTTGGCTTCCAAAAAAAAAAAAGCCAAGCATTTCAGTCTCTTGATGCGCAATAACAGACATGAGAGGCTTTCAGCTGCAACTGTAATGGATTTAAAGTGAACTCAGGGAGTCTGAATATTGTGGGATGCCATATTTTATTGTTTGTAAAAAAAAAAAAAAGACTAAATATAAATCATGCTGTAACATTTTAATCAGATGGTATTTAGAAGCACAGATTGTGCTGTTTTATAAAAACAGATATAGTCTGAAGTTCAGAAATGTCAAAATAGAGAAACAGCTTCATTTGCAACACCCACTTGTAGCTGCTTTCATCTTCGACCTGCTTTGCTGCCTGCGTCCAGCATGCTGCAACATTTGCATGCAGTTCTTCTCTAACGCCTCCCTGCATTGTGATCTTTTGAGGTGAGTAACATAATACATCTCTAAACCTCTTAGGAGTGTTATCTAAATGAGTCTGACCAGAGGCTACAATTAATCCAAAAAAGTCCCATAGGATTGGCTTCCTGTTTAATAGCACTTCACCTCTTTAGCTTCTAAAACTTTGGTTTGCATTTGCTGTAGTTTGTCTCATATTTTATCCATTCTGTCTCATAAATATCCTCAGATTTGGTTCTCCAAACGCTTCAAATAGCAAAAAACAATCTGAAGTTGATTGATTTTTTTTTTTTTTGCAAAGATTTTGTCAATTTGTTAATATTTCAACATATAATTTACGTCTATGATGGCTCTGTAAGAAAAACTGTTGTTCTCTTCATCATTCCTCTGCTGTTGACCAGCTATTTGCACACTTTAATGCATGAGTAGGCGGCTGGGATGTACTGTGTTATGCATTGCTCTATTCAGTGGCCTCTGCTGAGGACAAAAACACACTAGGACAAGACCAGGAGCGGTTTTAATTCTGATTAAAGAACGTTTTGGATTCATAAGAGTATTTTTTGCTTTGCTTTGTTATTTTGCACAGGAGGCAGCATAGTTTAGCCTTTTAAATCAAAATGTTTTCAGGGAGGCAGCTCAATACGAAGAGCTGCACATGCAAATTAAATGTGTTCAATGGCACAAAAAACAAGTCTCACGTTGGTGAGTAAGCAGAGACATTTTATGTCCAATCCAGCTCAATACTGGAAGGCGTTGGAGTGACATGCTCATGTTTCCTTCATTTCATTAGGGTCCGTGTTGTGCGATCAATTGTCCGTTGATGTTTGTGAATGCATTTATTGATGTTTCTTGAAAGAGTGGATTACATTAATATATTCTTGAGGAGATTAAATGATGGACTGTCGTTTTCTTGCATCGGGTGAAGAGAGCAACACACAGAGTTTGAGATGTTCTAGAGATGCAGAGGTGTTTCATGTGTGTTTTAAATGTGAGTTCGGTGTTGTGGGTTATGTCTGTTCCTTGTCCAACTTTTTCTGCCATATGTCTTCCTTCCACTCAACTTTCTTTCAATGTGCTTGGATGCCTCCCTCTGTGAACGGCCAGATTTTGTAACAGTAACTTGTTGCAAATGGTCATTTTGTGGCTCACACCCCTTGCAGAAATGTGCAGTTTCTCAAACCGTTTGAGAAAACCTCAAATCTGTGTAGTGGATCTATATAGTAAATTAATTTTCTGTTTGTCCTGTGTTGTTTGAGTTGTTTATGGGTTTGTTTGTTCTGTATTCCTTCATTTCTTTTCATTAGATCTGCCTTGATTCTGTTTTACTTTATTTCAGTCCTAGTGATTCGAGTTTGTTTCTTTCTTGTCTCGTTATTTTTTATGTTAATCTTAATTTCTTAGACCCACCTCTGTCTCTCTCTCTCTCTCTCTCCTCTGCATGCCGGCTGCTCTCTCCACCTACACCTGTTAATCAATTATCCTGCTCCATTTTTCCAGCATCCACACTCCCTGTATTTATTCACTTCTCTCTCTTTCCTTCTGGTTCATTTTCTTTTGTTTAATCCCATTACATCCCCATCAGTATCCTGACATTCTCCTTTTCCCCCCATTGGATTTATGATTTTTGTTCTGCTCTGGCTCCCTGGGTTCTCTGTGATTTTTTTTTTTTTGGGTTCATTATTTTTTCATTAAATCTTCTCATCCTCCTGCATTTTAGTCTGCTAACAAACTCATCATGACAGTTTGACACTGAATTAAAGAGAGAAACTTTTTGAGAGAACCGTTTTGTGGGGATGTTTTTATCAGCCTGTCGAAAAGCAAGTACTGTTTCATAAAACTGCTGCAACAGCGGAAAATAGGATTTAGCCACCATTCAATGTTCACCTCATAAGTGCATCTTTAGGAGCGAGATACTCAGAGCTGAAGCGTCAGAGCTGCAGCAGAGAACCCAGCCCAGCTCACCATGTGTCAAACCTTCAGCACAAATCAATGTGGACTTTAATGTTCTCTGTGTGGCACCAGGGAGCGGCAGGAGATATAGTCCAGGGCTTCTGCTCTTGACTGGTGTAGTCTCTCGGCTGCTTAACATCATTACTGCCCTCCTGTCGCCACAGCAACCGGCCTGGTCACATCCTCAGCAAAGCGTCAGCATTTGAGCTCGGTTTGTTTGCATGTGTGTGTGCTTTAAATCATGTCGGCTGGTCTTCATGTTCCGAACGCATTCAGTCAGGGGTTTCTGTGTGTCAGTATATGCGGCTTGTAGGGAATAACTAAACATCGCTTTCATTACTTTACATAATATCCGACACTCCATTTTATTAGCACTCCTCCACATCACCTTTGTTCCTCTTCCTCTGGTCCCTCGCCGCCGTCGGTGCGTCCCCGGGATGTGACCACGTGCCTCGCGCGCCGACTGAAGGTTTAATAATGCTAAAAGGTTCGCCGCCCCCACACCTTTGTGTTCTCTCCCTCAGTAACCTCGCTCATTACTGAAATTATCAGCTCCCATCTAGTAACTCACCTGCCTGCCGAATGAGTCACAGACTCTGGGAACAGTGGGCGTCAGACGGGGGATATTTATACCGCTCAAACGCATGGAAGCTTTGGTGGTAGAAAAGCAAGAAAAGAAAAAGTTTTTTGCACTGGGTTTACGGGGAGAACAAAAAAAAGTTTGCCCAAGAGTGTAATATCCTGACATGAACAGATTAGAGATCAATAATTCATCAGGAGTAGCCCTAAGAGTGTGTTTCTCTAAGAGATGTATCATTTCTTTGAGCTAAATAATAAATGCTAAAGTGGAGGTCTGAGCGTCTCTCTGTTGTGGACTTTTGCAAATCGCTTTGAACTTGTTCACATCTTGCCACACTGCAACCACAACCTTTCCTGTGTTTTACTGGGATTTTGCACAACGGAGCAACTCAGAATGCACATAATTGTAACGTGCAAAAACAAAAAAAAAGGATATGGCTACTTAAAAAATGCTTGAAAAACACAAATCTGAGTGGTGTGAAATTCATTTGACGCAAACTTCTCTCAGGTGCATTTATTTAATAATAAGGGTGTTTTTGTTTTATTACATTTTGATAGATGCTTCTCCCATTTACTATCAGGAGTAGCGTTCTCATATAAGTATGTTTTCCACCTAAATCGATATGCTGAGCTCTGTGAGAAGATTTATTAAATGCTAATATTCACATATGCTCTCCATTCAATCTGACAGACCCTGAATTAATATCTACAGAGCATTTGGCAAACATATTTGTCCTTAGACGTGTTAAAACAATAGATGCATGTCCCAAAATGGAATTTCTTTATTCTTTAAACAGTAGAAATTTTAAAAGGTATTTATTATGCACTACTTTCTGTTGGTCTATCACATCAAATCCCATTAAATTAGATTAAAAATCTGGCTGTGACATGATGAAATGTGTAACACCTTACAAAGGTATGAACGCTGTCGCAAGACATTGTGTACGCGGTATAAATATGCTTACTACCACCTAAATGCATGCTGGATCTACTCAGTGCAATTAAGTATAATTTAATAGCACAGGCTCTGAATTCTCTGTGCATTAAACTCTTGCGTTTGAGGCTCCGTGTTCATTCTGCTGATGTGTGTGGTTTGCTCTGTACGGTATGTCTGCTCTGACCTTTCCAACGCATCAAATGAAAACTGAAGCAATGCGACGTTAATTGGGACCGTAAGACACGATACGACCAGAATCGCTGCATAATCATTTATTCACATATTTCTTTTCACATGTTATAGTCTATTATTGCTGCAGTTGAGGCGCCTTTCCGGTTTTCTGCTTTCAGTTTTCCCCTTAAAACGAGATTCCCTTGTCGTGTCTCTTTATATTTTTTTCATCTTCATGCATGCTGAATATTACATTTCACAGGAGCAGGATGCAAATAAATAAAACAGTCTCTTTTTAAGTTACATGTCATATTCTATTCCATTCTAGTAATGCTTCTGTAACATGCCTTTTTCAAAGTCCGAAGAAGGAAGGAAGAAAAAAATAAATAAAACACTTTGTGGGACATTGTCTCCGTTAGAGGGGAGGGGGAATTGAAGGCATAACAAAGAGCACATTAATGCTAAATATTGTTAAAGCTGCAATCTATGGTTAATTTTCAGAAGCACCGAAAAGCCCCTGCTCCCCGCCCACATGTAGCCTATCCATATGTGACCGGGGGGAAAAGGCTAAGTGTAATTACTACATTTCCTCTATGTACAGTAGCTTTGAAATATGGCACCAAATGTGCTTGTGAAAAAGGTTTGAGGTTATGCATTAAAATATTCGTGACTACATTTATTTTTGTGTTTTCCCTCCGTTTAACTCAAAAAGGTTCCGCGTGTAACTCCACTCATAAGCCCTCGGCAGCAAGAGCATTTCTTTTACAAGCTAACGTAAGGATCCTGGCGTGGTTTTCGGTTCTGATGCCTCGGAGGCACCAGGAGCAAAGGAGAGCACCGACACAGTGTTGGAAATAAAACTCATCGTCAGTCCGTTTCCTTTGTGGAATCCGATCCATCGAAGCACATGAAGAAGTGACTTTTTTTCTTTTTTTCTTACCCCCCCAAAACAAAAAATCCTGCAGCGACAACAACAATACAACACAAATACTGTGTTCCAGTTCACACGGGTCATTCTGGTGCTCATAGATTATGCTCGTTTAAGAACAAAGGTGCTTATTTATCCATCAAGTGAATATTCTCCAACAATGAGAAATAACTATCTTACTTTCAGTAAATTCAGAATAATTTAGCATTCAGTTTCCCATACACGCCCACACACACACACACACGCGCGCACACACACACTCTCCTGCGTATGCATGCATGCAAGCACTCGCGTAAGCTCTTGCATATGCACATATGGAAAAAAATTACATCATCTTTTTTTTTTTTTTCTGACCTACAGCAAAGGCAACTAAGAAAGAACTTTTTCAACCTCAGACTAGCTTTACAGTATCTTAGTGTTATTTGTAAATGCTCAGTTTCAGTGTTAGTCTCTCTGAAAGCACCGAGTGTCACCCAGGGAGAGGTCGGAGGTCAGGGAGGTCAGAAAACTGGACGAACTCTTTTGGGTGACATGTTGTTTAGTTGGGACGACCCAGAGTCTGTGCTCTTGACCAGTTCAGTTGGCCAGTCCTGTGTCCTATTGAGCAGGCCGGGGAAAAGCTCTGGTCCAAAGTTTCAAAGGTCCTCGAGCTCCCAGGCGGAGAAGCCTCTGTCAGACATACGCTGACTCACTGGACTGGGTCCTGCCCAGGTTTGGGGCCTGGGACAGGTGTGAGACGTCCTTCTTGCGCACCTCGCAGATGGACTTCCTCCGGGCCTGCACGCCCCGGATGGCCGTCTTTATCTTCCTCCATCCAAGGTGGTTGAGCTCGGCCAGGTTGAGCAGCACGCATATGCCGCTGACGGCGAACATAAAGACCAGGAAGACAGTTTTTTCCGTCGGGCGAGACACGTAGCACTCCACCTCCTTCACGCAGGGGTAGCGGTCGCACTCGAACATCCCCGGCACGTTGAAGCCGTACAGGAAGTACTGGCCGGCCAGGAAGCCGATCTCCAGGGCGTTGCGGAACACCACCTGGATGACGTAGAAGCGGGAGATGCCCTCCTGCCGCCGCACTTTGGAGCTTTTGTGCGTGGGCAGGGCCCCCCGGGGCCCGTTGGGGATCTCCTTGACGTCCATGTCGTGGTCGTCCTTGCTCTCGGGGTGCACCAGGATGCCGTTGATGTTGCGGGAGTGCAGCTTGCGGACGTGGTGGTCGTGGTGGCGACCGTGGTGGCCGTGTCCGTGGTGGTCCATGTGGGAGTGGAGCAGGGAGAGCTGCGGTCACGCGCTTTGGCGGACTGGTGCACGGAGTACGTGATGAAGCACAGGCTCGGCGTGCACACCAGGATGATCTGGAAGACCCAGTAGCGGATGTGCGAGATGGGGAACGCCTTGTCGTAGCACGCCTGGTTGCAGCCGGGCTGCATGGTGTTGCAGATGAACATGATTTGCTCGTCCTCATACACCTTCTCGCCCACGATCCCGACTATGAGGATGCGGAAGATCACCACCACCGTCAGCAGGATCCTGCAGAGACGCAGAAGAAGGAGGAACAGGCAGGTAGGGGGAGCGGAGAAACACGACATCAGTTAATGAGGAGCAGATGCGCCGATCTGCAGGGAAACCTGTGTGTGTTTAGATGCTGAAACTCTTGTTCACTAAATGGTGTTTTATGATTTCCTCTTTGAAGGAGGAGAAATCATTTTGTTAAAAGTCACTATAACGTGTTTTCATGTTGGACCAGGGATCAAGAGGGAGTGAAACAGAAAATATATCATCTTTACATCTTTTATTGTTCTATGTAGAAAAAAAAATTAAAATGGCTTTTTTTCCTGTAGCAAGTAGCTTTAACCTTCAAAATGGAAAATCAGGCAAAAATATTAAAACTCCCTTATAGTCGATTCGACGCATCAGTCAGGCCGAAACACACAGAAAGAAATAGATGCATGACTTGATGTGAAACAAATAGGATGTGAAGTTAAACAGAACTAAATTGAACTGAATTGGATTTTAAAAAAAAAACAAAAAAAACAAACAGTTAATTACATTTCATTAAACTGAACCAATTAAAGTGTAAATAGACTGAACAAAAGTTGCTGTTGTTGACCTGAATTCAGATGAACTGAACTGAAATGAACTAATTCAGTTCACTTGGGTTACATGACATTGCAATGAGTCTTCTTGAAATAAACTGAGATGAATTTAATTTAAACAAACCTTAAAAACTGAGATTGGCAGAAATTAGCTGAACAAATTTTTTTTTTAATGTATTTGTGGTTAAAACACCTAACAAACAAAATCAATTTATAATTTTCTTTCAATAGAATTTATAATGTTCTATTGAAAAGAACTGAACCGAACTGTGTTGACTTACTAAACTCAAAGGAGCTGATTGCACTGACTGCAGTTTTAAATCACCTGAAATTAAAATTTAGTAACGAAATCCAAGTTAGTTGAATTACATGGATTTTATGTGAATGAAATTGTTCCTGGTTTGACGTGATTTGTGCTGCATGAAGAGCTTGGATTGAGCTAAACTGAATCAAATGTGGTTCTCTTCGTTAAAGTGGCTTCACATGTGACTTGAGTGTTGGTGCTGTAAGCGGTTTCTGTTAAACTGAGTTGGATTGACCTGAATTAATGTGAACAAATCCCCTGGAGACGACATGGAAATGGTTGTGAATGTTCACGGTTAAACCTTCGGGGATTTGACATTTAAACGAACGGACCCTCAGATTTTACATTTTGTGAGTTAATGTCTTAAAGTGTAGAAACCTCGTAAATGTTGCAATTTATTAAACAAGGAGGAAGCAAAACCCTCTGTCATGCACAAATAAACTGCTGAACTTATTGATGGTGTATTCTCTTTTTACCACGACTGCATCAATGATCCCAATTAACTTCTCTGTTATACTCCAGGGTTTTCTACATGCTGCTGCACTGTGACCCTCATGGCCACCAGGAAAGGTTTAATCTACGTCTAAGGGTTACAGTTTAAGAGCTTTTGGCGATGCTTTTAAATTCTCTGCATTTATTAAAACAAAGACTTGAATCCTCTCTTCTGAAACTCGCATCGCTCAAACTATTGTCAGCTTTTTCTCCCGACGCATAATGTGCTGAACTGTCAAGGGTGGCTGTTCTAAAACCTGCCAGGACCTCCCATTGAGCATTATTAGAGCGCTGCTGCAGTTATAGAAAGCCGCGTCCGGGGAGCAGCAGAGCTACAGAGTGGTGCAGCTGCTTTTTAAGGTCTCTGAGAGACTGATGTGCTGCACTGTTACATTCTGGTGTCGATCCAGCATGGGCACTGCGGAGGAGGACTGGGGCTTTGGGGCTGCACACTCAGCTCTTTTTAATGAGCAAGGAAAGCCTGCGCATCACGGGGGCTCCCCGACTCTCACGCCACAATGCAGAGGATGTGCCTGTAGCCCTCCTGCATGGAGGAGGTAATCACTTTTAAAACACTTGCTCCTGCACACAACAGGGACACTCACTATGCAAGTTAGGGGACAGAGAAAATAGGCTAGAAAACCCCTGGCAGAAGGCATCCACTAAGCATCCAGGCTTCTAAGGAGGGCTAACGCGATGACTTTTACAAACAAGTGGCTTGCCGCACTTTCTACCTGCATTAAGGGGAAAATTCTGGAAGGAGGAAAGAACAAAGTTAAAGGGGAAAAGCACTGCAAAGATTGATAAAAGGGAAGGGAAAGTGTCTGAATCCAGGCTTCCTTGTGGAGGGAAATAATAAACGTCTCTGAAGAGCGTGACTGGGGTGACAGCTTGTTAAAGCGAAGTGAGAGGCAGGTGAAGATAAGAGCAGAGAGGAGCATGTGTTGACATAAAGCAGACTTAAAATAGAGCAGTGTTGCATTACGGCTGTTCCTGCCCCACCTGTGTTTATCTGCTTGTGTGTGATACATTTTTTATTTCTTTCTTTCTTTTTTATAAAAAAAAGATAAACTCGGGGATGCAGAAAGACAAAGACTCAGCCATGTGTGCAAAACGGTGAACACATCCAGCAGCCTGTGCTCAAAGCAGCTGCGAGTTCATATGCTACGCTGACTCTGAGTGTGTTTGATAACCCGACTGAGCGCAGCTTCCCTGCAAGTTCTGAATTTAAGATCTTGCATGTAATTTACATGAAGTAATAAAGTCATCTCGTGGCTCTTCTCGCTCGGCCTCGGTAGGATCACGAGGTTCGGCAGAAAAGCGTTTTGAGTGGAAACCGATGCAGGGTTTGCCGTTTCTTGCATACAGCTCTGAATAATTTTGAACAGTTCCCCTTTAATTTTGTTTTCGGGAATGAAAACTGTATTTGAAAGAGTCTGTCTAGATTCTGTTGTTTTAACTTTGGTCTCCATCAGACTTCGAACAAAGAGCTCAGTTCACATTTAGTTAAGTTTAAGGTTAAGTTTACCAAATTTTCTTACGGCGCTTGCAATGTGCCCAGCATGGGCGCAACTGTTTTTCATTAAGTGGAAATGCAAACACATACAGTGACACTCAATCAGGGACTGTTTTCTTAATAGTGCTGAACAGTGCAACACCCATGCCTATGATAACACTCTGGGTGGAGAGCCTTTCCCCTCATATCAAAAACCTCCACTCGGTATTTGATGCAAACAGTTTCGGGTTTCATATATTTAACTGTAAAGTTTGTTTGCATTCTGTTACATTGTGTTTCAGTTAAAACTCAGCCTTTTCCCCCTTGTCAATGAAGACTAGACACATGCTGCATGGTAAAACTGACTAATTCATTCCCCGACCTCAATGTTCAGATGGTGAAGAACTCAAAGACGAGACGGTTTTCTGATGCGGAAACGTTTTTGTTGCGTTGCTCTGTTTCCGTTCGATCTATTCTAGAAGTTGTTCTGCAACAGATGGCTTGTTTCACCAATATTCAACAACGTATACGATCCCTGCAACGTAATTTAGCATATAACCACTTAGCAGTCAACTGGAAATATGCAAGATGTTCGGTGCAAACCAGTGGCCTCCTCATTAAACACTCCTCTCATCCAGCTTACTGAGGCTTATATCCGAGGCTTAATTAGTGGTGGTCTGAACTCTCCAGAGTCATTTCTGTGTGCATTCATTTGTGGCTTCGTTCCTTTTATAAACACTCTCACCTCACATTTACTGTGGGCCTTTTGCTAGCACTTTAAACTAACCTATTCGTTTTAATTAAAACTACTACAATCTGCTACACAATCTACAACCTTTACACAGATGGCGTAAGACAATTCAAGCCCCTGGCATAATGACATGTTTTTACAGAATTGGTTTGTCACATTGTTTGTCATCGGGTGATTTAGCTTTTCTTACATTGTCAAATTAAATGACAGAGAATCAGATATGATTCAGAGGTTTAACCACAAACTACAAGCGTGTAACGATCTGAACTCATGGAGGCTTGAAAGACTAAAGGCTTTTAAATAAGCTACTTGCCGAGCGTTACAGAAAAACTCTTCCGTTGTCTACGTTTTTATTTTTTCGTTCAGATTAGATTTTGAATCTTAACAGACCAACAGAAAGTTACCCATAATAATAATAATAATAGTTATTATTATTATTTTAAGGTTTTAAAGGTCTGACTGGTTGTTTTGGATCATTGTCTGTAAGCTTCCCGTCTCCAAAGCATCATCCTGCCACCACCTTGTTACACTGTAAGACTTTTATGCTGCACACAGACCATGACATTCAGTCTGGATCTCATCTTCACCATGTTGCTCCTCCAAGTAGCTTGTGACAAATAATGAAGCTGGAGCTACCGTAGCTTTTTTCCCAACATTGCTTTATGTTCTTAAAGGCCCGATTTGTGGCATACAACATTAATAATTATTCTGTTTCATGCACACTTTATATACTAAGGAAGTCATTTTTCAAAACAGTTAATCATATTAGATTTTATTGAGGGGTGTTAAGGTAAGAAAGAAACATTTTGTCTTGTGTAAAATATTGATATTTTTACACTTCTTCTTTCACTTTATAACTCTGGTCTAATTTGCTTAGATCTGTTTCATAAAACAATAATAAGATATTTTGAAGTGAGAAAACTGACGTATCTCAATGTGAAGGTTTCCGCTAAATGATTGGCGCAGCATGAATCAGATCTGTTGAAGTATTATTGAGGACAAACGCGGATGAACCTTTTGTTGGACGTTGCAGTGCCAGCAGTCGTTTCTGGCTGCGGTTTCCTCACTGCAGCTTTGTTCGCCTCAGTGGTTACTTTGCAGATTTAACCTGTGGATGTTCAATACTGCAGCTACGGCCATTCAGTCTGTGCTGAAGCAATTTTTGTCACTAAAAAAAAAATCCCAAGACATTGCATGTATTGAACGCTTTCTGTGTTTTCAAGAGTGTGTGTGTTTATGTGTGTGTGTCCACACCAGGGCCGGGTAACAGGATAATCAGCATGAGGCGGATTGCTGCATTAGCAGAACGCGTTGCGCCGAGGTTATCTGCAAACATCAGTGTTTTAAGTCCCGCAGAATAACAAGCCAATACTGTTAGCTGGAGCAGATCAGGACAGTAAAGCCCAGAAGCCTGAACCTGCAGAATATTCAATGGCCATCATAATTTATGAAAGAAAGGGGTTCAGAATCTTAAGTGTTCTTACACCCCAGGGGAAGGCTCTAAATATAAACTCACTTGCTGAGTAAAATTGCTAAAGACAACATGAAAAAGATTCAGGCGTTACAACAAATGGATCCTTCAGCAAAAGGTTCTTTAAATGATGGGTTAAAAAAAAAAAAGATCACCCACATCAGTCTCCCTCTCATCACCTCATTTAGCTGCCTTCCTCCCAGAGGACTTCCTCGTAGTTGAGACTAATGATTATAATTTCAGAGGCCCCTGAAATCCCCCTCGCTGTCCAATAGACGTTACGGGATTTGAAGAAAACCGATGCGTCTCTCCCCCCTCCCCTTCACATTCAGAGCTTCTCGTTTTTATCTGTTTGCGCTGCAGAGACGACAGTTGGCATTTTCCTAAAACTTCAAAGACCAACAGCGGCTCGTGGGCCGGAAGAAGTAAAGGTCCGGAGGGACGACAAGTGGAGGAAGTGAAGATGCGGGCGTCGCGCTTCGCTTCGAGAAGCCCTTCGAACGAGTCTGCTGACTGACCTGTGTGATTTGTGTTCCGCTTTACGCTTGCTGCTCTTCAGCTGGTGTGTTGGCTGGACATGCAAGCCCCCGTCTCTCCCAGAGGCTTTCACGCACGCACACGCAACAACCACACACACACGCACACACACACACACACACACAAAAAAAAACCTTCATTCATACAACAGCTGCTGCCGAAGGCCTTCAGGGAGAACAGAGCCCCCCTATGGCACAAGAGCAGATGCATCAGCAAACACACTGCTTTTCCCTCTCGCATAAAATAGTTGTTTGCTATATAACATGTAAAATATTCTGTGCGTCCAGAGCCAGAGAAACAGTCCTGAAGCTTTCACCCCGCCCCAAAATTAGGCGATTGAATTATTCAAATTACCAGAAATGTGAAGATTTCTACTGATCTTCTAACCAGCTTCCCTATCCATGTGTCAGGAAGCGTCCCCATAGCATGATACTGCCACCGCCATATTTTGCAGTGGGGTTTGTGCTTTCGTGGAGATGTTGAAGTGTTTGTTTACAGCTATAAAAAAAAAAATCAAGAATGTCTCTAACGTCTACTAAATTCTCAATGACATCAACTTAAATTTTCCAAATCTAAAAAAAGCTCAAGTTCAACGACCCTTGCTTTGTCATCCCAGAATTACAAGGATCTTTTTAAAAATATATAATTTTTAAGTAATATATAATTTAAATGTATCATTTTGCTCCACAATAACTTTTTCCCCAACCTTAACTGAAAGAGTGTTCATATTGAGAATAATTTACACAGCAGAAAACACTTTATTTTTCACCTCACAGCAAATATCTTGCTTTTCTGTACCTTTAGTAACAAAACTTATGGTGTAAATTATTACAAAAGACAAGCTTCTGGAAGGATGTTCAAGATTAGAGTTATCTGTGGTAAAAAATATCCCTCCCTCTCATAAGCTCTCAATAATAAGCTCCACTGATTACTGATGGCACCGTGTAATGAATAAAGACCTTACCAGGCCTCAAAATTAGGCAGCTTAATTATCAGAGCGCAGTCATTTCTTTTCTCCCATCCCTCATGTCCTCATCCGCACTCCCCTCTTTAACTTTCAGGCTTTGCCCACGCATCAGGCAGAGAAGCAGGCAGCCAGGGGTGCCGCTAAAAGTGGGCGCAGCAATTACTTTAATACGGGCTAAATTTGTGTTCCCTCAGCTGAGGCGCTTCAATTAAGAGATTTGTAAGAGATTCTGTTGTTTCTTTATGATTTTAGAATTGAAACCTCGAGGTTTTCTTCATATAACAACAAGAATTAATAGTCGCAGAGATGTAATTATTTCACTACATCATTCAGCATCTCGGAGGGAATTGAACTCCAGCTGTTTAACAGGGATAAAGAACAAAATGGAGGAGAAATGAAGATTGTGGCGCCCAACAGGTATGAGGCAAAAAAATAAAAGAAAAAGTTAAAGGATCGTGATTGAACCCAGCTTTTCTGTCGTTCCAGCCTGACCATGCACGACCGCGCTGCACACCAGATCCGGCTTTTCCACATCTCATTTGTCTTCGTGTCATCTGAAACTACCCTTTCATTTCTATTCAAGCAAAGAACGGCAATACCTGTGTATGCAGAACATCTGAAATAAGCCGAAAGCTTCAAATGAATCACATCAGCATTTCCACCCGAGTCCAAACCAGCACTTTATGCTGATTGAATCAAAATGAGTGCTTTTAAAACATATTCCATAAATCATTTATTTGCTCGTCAGAATTTCTGAGACAAACATGTCAGGGATACGATTTTAACTCAGAGCAAAACATTTCTTTTTGGAGATTAGTCTTTGATTGCTTTACTCTTATTTCTTCACATCACCTCCCCCTTCGTGTTAAGGAAACATTCATCCACCATTAAGATCATTTGCGAAATTAAACGTCTCCTTTCTGCAGCTTTTTATGTCGGAATATTTGTAGAAAATATTCCAGTAATATATTTTTCCTTAAAGATGTTAGTTTGAATGAAACCAAACTGTTTTATTTGTTATTTGTTGCACTCTGAACAAAGCTGAAGCAGAGCTGAAGCAGGGCATGTTTTCCTCTTCTGCCGTATTGGACCCTGACTCGACCGGCGTGACGCTGCCCCACTTGGCCGTCTTGTGCAGGAGAAAGCGAAGATGTGGAGGGGTGTCCAAGGATGTGGAAGAAAATCTGATCTGACATTAACACCGAAATGTCCATGAATAATTTTGTTAAAAATTAAAGCTTTGCTGGGAAAAAAAAAAAGAGGAAAACTTCACTAAAGTAAATCACTGGGAGTTCAAGTTGTCAGGCAACACACTCGCTACAGTTTTTATAGCTTGAAATAAGTTCAGCGGTAAATTTCCCAACACAGATTTTGTCTGTGTGTCCCTAATAAACAAGTTGCTGTTGATGTAGGATCTGTCAGTCCCTGCTGTTTTGTCCACCTCTGGTTGAACTACATACAGTAATGTGATGAGTAATGTCGAAATGTCATTAAGCAATATTTAAATGTTGATTGGGATAACAGCAATCAAACCATTGTCACAATTGCTCATCAACTTTTTCAATGTTTTTTACTTTGACCATTTATGATGATTTACTCCAAGTCTCTGCAGGTGGAAGGCCCAAAACTTTATTTTACAATCAGCCTTGTTCTAATTTTGTGGACATGAAAGCATTAGCAGAAAGCAGAAAGAAAAGCAACAATTGGCAGCTCATTTAAATATTTCGCCATCCCGTGATGTTAATGAGACGAACATGTCAGGAATGCAATTTTAAAACTTGGCTCACACTTGAAATCTTTATCAATTTAGCTTTCTCAATGGGAATAATTTTACATGCATTTTCAATTTGAACCCAACTATACTGCTCTATTTAAAAATGCTACATTTTATTGACTACATTTTGCAGAACTTTATAAAAGAATATGCATCTTATTTTGCTGATACAATTGATCAGCCCAACTATCCTGGACATTCACTTCCTGTTTGTCTGTGCCATGTAGCCTCCCCTGTGTTGCCCTTGGTTGAAACATTAGGCATTAAATTTTACAAATGTTTACAGGAAAGCATAAAACCTTTCACTGGTATACAGGTGACCTACTCGAATTTTATTAAAATATCTCACAGGCCAAAATATCAACAAGTCATACCAAAACAGAGAGAATAAATTCTATCACTAGCCTAGCATTTACCCTAGCAAAGAAAAGATTGAGTTTAATGGAAACTGTAAGTGTATGCACTGATAAAATAGCTGTTGCTCTCCAGAAAACTGGATTCTGGAACATCATTGGTGGGATCCAGCTGTAATGAAGTGTGGAGTGTTATTTAACCTGAAATTGGCTGATCACCACTATTTTTTTGGTAATTCATGATTTTGAAATCTGCAAGAAAGTCAATATCGGTTCTTACGTATATGGAGCCCAACATTGGCGCAAGGAAAAAACTAATCTGCTTTTTCCCCGTTAGAGGATCATGTACAGTTACAAATTCTTTAGTTCTCGCAGTTTGAAAGGTTGGTTTGTTTTATAGGCAGTTTCATTGATTTGGTTAGACTCCTATTGTTAACCTTTGCCAGGTAATCTCTAAAGACTGAGTTCAATCAGTTTACAGGCCAATAGAACAAACTAATGTACTTCCATGGATGCGTGGGAGTTGTAAATGCCTCATTACGTGTGCAAAGTTATAGCAATATGGAACATGCATGTGATTCACAGAGTTCACATATGTTAAGCCTTGTAAAGCCTGCACAAGTGCACACATCGCTGATTGGTTGCTAACATGAATAATAGCCTGTGCTGAACAAAAGCCGAACTCTGCTTATCTGCAAAAATCGCCCTGTCGAATAGAATAATCAATAATATTCAACATCAGCTATTGCTGCACAAGTAAAGCAACGGCGACTCTGGACGCACGCAGAAACACTTCAACTCAAATCACAGCAGCAGTGGATGATGGATTACATTTCTAACCCGTCGCTTGAATATTGGTGACAATATTTCCCTTTGCATCGAATTCCCTGACAGAACACAGAAAATACCTTTTTCAGGGTACGGCTTTTGAAAGTCACATGAAATATGTCCCGTCTTAGCGTTTCTGATAGGATGATGCCCTCGATTCCAGCAGAGCGTTCCTGTGTCTTGGATTATTTTAGGAGAACTAGAGTGCCCTCCTTAATGCAGGGTACTTCCGTCTTGTGGATATCCTGACCCATTTAGGGGAAAAGTGAAGAGAATGTGTCCTTTAAAACCCACAAGAGTGAAACGCGGCAGACACTGTGTGTTTTCTGCTTTTAAAGCCAGCAAATAAGGCTTTACAACATTGCGCGCCTCTCCTGTTCTTTTTTTCTGAGCTTTCACGGCAGTGAGGCATTTCATACACCACTTTGTCCTCCGCATTAAAAGGCCGGTCAGTTCTGCATCCATTTTTAATGAATGACTTGACACGTGTTGCAACTTGAAACAGGCAGAATACAACATTTATTAAGAATTTATGACTTATAATGCTGAAGTGAGAAGTGATAGATTATAAATAATAGACTGGGTTTGTTATGCCTGCATAATATATGAAGTGGGAGGAACTGATTTGGACATTTACACCAACGTTATTGTACTAAAAATGTCTCTTATATATGCTGAGTAAGAAATTAACTTTTGTAGCTAATCTCCTACAGTCATGTTACACATAATATGCCTCTTTTTCTTTATTTCAGCCCCAGCTCCAAGAGGAAGCAGCTCTGACACAGATTCCCTGGACCGAGCCTCTGCAGAGAAAACTTTTTCTGCTTCCTCTGCGTCCCACTCTCCCTAAATGCAATTTATTTTTTTGTTGTTGTTGTTCTATCTCAACAACTTCTCCTTTTATCCATTGGCAGGCTTTATCATTTGATCTTTCCTTAGATCCCTCTATGCTTCCATTTATTGCTGCCTTGTGTGCTTTCTTACTCCTCTATTAGTCTTTGGCGCTGGCGTGACTACAGCATTGCAGTCTTGTTGAAGATGCATCGACACTCTTCCTGTCTTTCCTTCCTCCCTCCCTTTTTTTCCCCCTACCTGCAAGACATCAAATCCTATTACATTAAGGAGCATCCGCTGTGTAACCCTTGGTTAACCTGTGCATTATGCATTATGTAAATACTTTTTTTTTTCTCAAGTACGCTTCGTGTTAGAGCTAATAGCTTAGTTTTTTTTTATTCTCTGTATTGTGTGTGTAGCTGACATCACAAAGAAAAAAAAAGGAAAGACAAACGAACAAAAGCAGATGGTGGGAGATGCTAGAAACCAGCCGTCCACATTTAGTTATGCTTTTGGCAGATCAGTGCAATTAATAAGCATTTGTTTTCCCTACAGGAACAAGCACTGTATTCGCATTATGTACAAATTTTAATTTTTGTGTTTGAAAAAAAAAAAAAATCACTTGTATGGTCCAAGAACTACTCATAGACTATTCCTTGCACTTTTAGCACTTTGTCATATTACAACCACTAACTTAAATGCATTTTATGGGACTTTTTTTGTCATAGACCAACACTGAGTAGTGTGTGATTGTGAAGTGAAATTTTTCCTCAAATACAAGCATAAAAATGTGGGTCTATATTTGTTTTTCTATTGAAATAAACTAGCTGTGCACCCTGCAAAAATATGCTTTTATGGAAAATTGATACAGAAATGTTGTGAGAGACGCTTCTCTATAACAATAACAGAAAAGATGGTCGACGTCATGAAAAAATGGTTGGATTTAGAGCGGGCAATCCAGGAAAAGAACCTGTTTAAGGTTGCAAAACACTTGGCACTGGGTTTAGCAGGACATGAGCCCTAAATATAAAACCAAAGCAACAATAGATCAGATTAGATCAAAGCATATCCATGCCTGAAGTTGAAGGGTTATTTTTGAAAAGAAAAAAAAAAACTTTTGCAAGAGCTTGTATGAACAAATCAGGATTTGTATTGTTTTCACAGAGATGGAAACAGATAAGTTCATTAATAAGTTATGTAAAATATAGATAAACCCATGAGACACAAAACGACCACCAACATTATCAAGGCTGCCAAATCAATTTAAGACAACTGTGCCCTCAGAATAACATCCGTTATTCATTTATGTGACAGTTTGGCGTTTAGAGATCCACACAAGGCACAGCACAGACAGCCCTTTGCTGACTAATGCCACCTAAGTACTTTCCATTATGAATCCTAATCAAATAGGCTGGAATATCTCTGTAAGCATGTATATTAATTAAATACATAGAGTGCACAAATAGCTCTGGCTCTGCCCATTACAACCAGAAATGTCATTAATTCCCCCAAACTGACAGAGCAGCTGAGACAGGCTGAGGCTTATTTTCAACATGTTTAATGCTGCAAGGTCCCACATTATTGTAACTTTTAAGCACAAGGTTCTGATCTACAAACATGGTCACTGCAGCCTTGACAATGCTTTCTTCATCGGTGTAGTCAGGACTGCAGACGTTGGTTATCCATGCACACACTGTACACAGACCAGTCAGATCCCAATACATAACATGAGTCTCTGAATGAGTCACCATACGCACAGCACCTGTGGTTAGTCAGAGGCACAGAAGCAATTCTCAATTGTCATTCTCCTTCCAAGACCGTAATTAAGCTAACCTATGCCGCTCCATGAAGATGGTCCGATTCTATTTCTGTATTCCTGGGCTAAGTACCTGTCCTATGCCTGGGCATAGGTTAGCTTAAAACCTACAATTAAGAATCAGCTTAATTGTAGCTTGATCAAACAGTCTGGTCATCTGACAGAGGGACTACATTTGTTGATTGGCGCTCAAAAAAAGATGACAGGCATGCAACCAAGTTTTCAGGGTGATGCGGGGAAAACGTTTCAGTCAAAGGGAAACATCTTCTACTTCTACTTTGGAAACACAGTGTTTGTGCTGCAAGCACACACATGCAAAACTGTTGAAAACAAAAAAAAAAAAAAAACGACACACACAGGCTGGACGCTCCTAGTCGTGATGCGGTCTTTCGGACAGTGGCTGCATGCTCTGGCCACACCCTGTGAAGTGTTAGACTTCACAATGCACAACGGTGCCACAATACATCACAGTTGTTTATGTTCACAAGTGCAATGGAGCACACCTGACCACCCCCAACTAAACCGCTGGGGGTGGTCAGTGGTGCAGTAGACTTGAACCTTTCAACCCATAGAGGTCAGTGCGTAAATTTGTACTTAATTTGGTGTGGAGTGGCTCAGTTACAATCTAAGAGGCACCTCCACAGCACAAAACCGTGCCAGTGGTGAACAATTCTCCAATTTGCTGGTACGTCCATAGACATCATTGTCATAATTTAATGTGGAAGGTGTCAGTAATGTTCTGACCATGCAGACACATGCTTAAGATTTGGAATCAAATTATTATCTTCAGTAGATTTGTTGAAACTGTAAAAAATAAAAATAATTGCCTCTCTACAGGTAGAAAGCCCAGATCCAGACCATCGATTCGTGATAAACTGCAGTAATCTAGTTAAATCCTTACAATATGGAAACTACTGTACGCTTCATTATTTTTAATTAGGGTTTCCTGCAAACAGGCTAGATGTAAAAACCACATGATTTTTGAAAAGGATAAAAAAATAAAATAAAAAATTCAGGGATCTATGACCAAAAAATGATGTACAACGTGAATACAAAAGACAATGTAGCTTGTCTCCTATTTCCTAGTCAAAGTGAATCGAAGACAGACTGGGAAGCTCCTAATGTAACAATTAATACCCTAGGGTCAACTAGAAAGAGCCATGTAGGACAAACACAGTCTGAGGGAGGCCAAATACAGAGGGATTATTTACAAAGCATCTCAGCGTAATCAGCACTGTATCGCATAGCTGTGGTCGCTGTAAAACTACTCCCTATGGAAGGAGGGGGAGTGCTGATTTCTCCAGCTCATGGGATCATTTAGATGGCTAGATTTATGTCATATAGAAAGCTTTCTATATGACACTGAAAGACAGAAAAAGGCATGAAGAATTGATCTGTACCAATTAGAAAAGCACCGCTTCTTTAACTGTGGTGCTTTATTTATTTATATATATTTTTTTAAACGAGTTAACCTTTTATAATGTTCACATGCCTGAAGGTTACAAGAAAGCGTTACATCTTCAGAGTGTTCATGATGATTTTGAGAGAAGTAGCAGACAAATTGAGAGTTGCTTCTGTGCCTCTGTAAGACTGTAGGTGGCTTGAATTATCCAGAGATTGATTTTCATCATTCATTTATTCAGCTGCCAGGACAGGATTTCAAAGCTGCATTAAGTCTTTTTTTTGTTTTGTTTTCTCTTTATTTTGACCACTAGGGGGCGGAAAGACTCCAAAACATGTTCACAACAGTTAGCATCTAGCTTATGAAGTTGTTATGGCTGACATATTAGCAAACAGTTGCCTACTCACATATCCAGCAGAAACAGAGCAACACGGACATCCCTTTGGTCTCCTTTGTCTGGCCACCTGTTGAATGTAATTCCAATATTCACTGTCGCTTTAGCCTTTGTTTGCTCCTCTGGCTCATGAGAAAAATACGAGTACCATTTTGTTTTCCTTCACCAGCTCTCCACGTTTGGTGAAATTGTCATAAAGGTCAGCTAGCTCGCCTTAGCTCCTGCTCAGCAGCCAATTCTGCTTTGGCTGATGCTCTGCGGAGTTAGAAAAATGTTTGTGTAGCGATCCAGGTCTAGAAGTAGCAACGAAACCAAGAGTGGAAAGGAAACTTGAGATTTACATGAACGCAGATATTGCTTAATGCACCTCTAAATCAAGCTGGTTTGCAGGTGTTCATCCCACCAAAATATTAGACCATTCATAGGAGATAATTCAATTATTTGAAGTATCTGGTGTTGGAGCAGGGGCACATCTACACCTGACAGGACACATGTCCCAAAATATTCCACCCCTGTCTCAGAGACCCACATCATCTGTGCTGCTTTGATGCAGTTGCAGCATCATTAATTTGGCAGATTATTTATAACGTAGTACATGAGGAGCCTTACAACAGATTTAACACATTATAATTTTTCACATTTGATCACGTATAACCACAAACTGCAGTGTATTTCATTTGGACATTATATGACAGACCTACACAAAATGCCAAACTGCTGTAAAGTAAAAAAAAAAAAAAACCCATGACCTAATACTACTTTTATTATAATTGATGTTGTTGTTGTTATATAATATTTTTAAAAAATCATATGAAAAATGTGGTATGCAATTATAGCCACCATTCTAAACTACCTTCTTTCAACTTTACCAATCATCCCCACAGCATGACACCACCACCATGTTTCACACTGGGAATACTGTTTTCAGAGTAATTCGAAATGTTATTTTGCCATCCCCAGTGTTTTGCATGGAGCAAAAAAAATGTGGTCTCAGATAATTACAGCACTTTCTTCTTCATGGCTGCTGTGTCCCCTACGTGACTTGACGTAAAATACAGTGGCTTTCTTTTTCCTCTCCCATCTTTAGGCCAGATTTGTTTTGTGCACAAGTAATATTGCATCCTCCCACTTGAACTGTCGGTCTCTGCAGTTCCTTCAAAGTTACAATGCACCTCTTGCCTGTTTTTATGAACGCTCTGGAGGGATAAACGTTATCTGGTGGAGTTGTTACTGAGACACACAGTTTAGGTGGCATCTTTAGATACCTGATAGCACTAGATTGCATTTATGGGTATCACAGTTGAGGGGATAAAATAAATCTGTATTGTACATTTCTTAAATTTTGTTTGCATAAGATATTTGACATGTATTGTGTACTTTATGCTTTGCAATGCACTGCAGTGTCATCATCACTATATCGTTCTATCAAATGAAAAACAATGAAATACATTAAAGTTTGTGGTTGTATAGTGACAAAATGTTTTTTGTTTTTTTTTAAATAGCAAGACACTGTGTTAGCCAGTTCCTGCTTCTTCAGTGGATAAAATAAGAGCCACATTAGAAAGGAGAAGGTTAGAGAATGCCCTCCCTCTAGACTACCTGTGATCAGGGTTAATGAAGAGAGAGCAGCCATATTAACTGATTCAAAGGTTTCCCGTTTTCTTTGTCGTCTAATGAGAAAATTCTCAAATTACTCTCTGACGCATCCTGGTTTCACAGGCTGGGCAACGTTCACTTTTCCAAATGAACATCCAAGTGGGACGTTTGGATGGTGTTCAGTCGAGAGGAAAATTCCACTTTTGCATCCCATTAATCACACAGAGATGATGTGGAGCACATATTTCACACAGATTGCACAGAATGTCTCCACGGCATGTCCCGACTCACCATCTAAGAGGAACCTTTTTTCTTCCTCACCTCAACACTGCAAACTGTTCTCGCTGTGAACATCAGAAGCCACCATGTGAGCATAAGGAGGAAGCTTAGTGCAGGCTAAAAGAAGCTAACAAACTTTTAGTAAAAGTTGAACACCAAAACTCTTCAAATGTCAGTCTCTCCCACCTTTGATTTCTAGCTTCTTCACCTTGTTTTCATCTTCCACATCTTTGCTCTCTCACTTCTACTCCCCTCTCCTCCTTCTGTCCTATTGGTCTCTGGCCAAGCTCAATCTATCAATACCCAGGCTATTAGCTAGTATCAACTAAGGACCCTCTCTGCATTAACCATATTGCTTATCAAAGCCTGGTATTGATTAAGTGCAATTAGTTTATCCCTTAACTAGCGATGTGAGAGGAGGATAACTGTGAGGAGAGGGTGGAAATAGAAAATGAGGGAAGCCTGAGGAGAGAGCTCTGGGTCAAGCCTGGAGAAGGAGCCGGGGGTGATCGGGGGTCACCAAACAAAACAGGTACTGTACATGAAAGCACACGCCTCGAGTTAATATTAACAAAACAACACAAACGTGAGAAAAGAACATTTTATACCGGCCTGTGCCTTACCTTCCGATCATGGTGGAGTGCTGCTGGACAGCTGCCTCCAGCAGCCTCTCCAGGATGGTCCATTCTCCCATGGTGATGGACCGGCGTCAGCGGTGTCACAGGAAACAGGACTCTCGGCTTTCCTCTGGCCCGCAGGACCAGCCTATGACCAGCTGAACCGAGCACCAGGTCCTTTCTGACCTCTACTGACTGACCTGGCTTCTCGTCTCGGCGTCGGTGTCTTCTTCTGGGACTGTCCTACAGTGCGTCCCCTTTCTGGGTGCTGAACTCACTGCATCCCCCCCCCACCTCTCCACTACCTCCTCCACAGTGCAGTGATGCTTGTCCTCCCCCCTGCAGCAGCACTCTGCTCTGCGCTACAGCATATGCTATAGCTCACTGTACGACAGCCATGATCACCCTCTCACTGTTCTACTTTCCTCTTTCTGTCCTCTAGCTGTTCTCTCTCTGACTCTCTCTCTCTCTCGTTCTCTTCTTCGTCCTCCCCTACCCCTGGGGCACTCCTTGTACTTCAGCTGCACTCTCGGCCATTGGTGTCATTCGCCACTCGTCCTTGCATTGTTTAGCTTTGTCTTTGCTGCACCCTTGCTGCTCTAACCTAAACACTCACACACAACACATAGAGCTGATCCACTTTGGCTAAGCTCACCATAAACGCACACACACACATAGTTTCTGCTCGATGACAGCTCCGACTCCCTCTCTACTACTTCCTTCGGTGGACTGCAGACCCCCACCAGAACACAAAGCTCCTGCCTGCTGAATGTCACTTTATGACTGGAGGAATGGTCGCTCCCCGCAGCTCGGAGCGCCACACAGACCCATAAAATCCTGCACACACACGCACACACACGCGCATGCACACGCTAACACGCTGCCACCCAGCCCCTCAGTAATAAATCAGCTGCCTTACTGCATCCAGCCAGACCGAACCTGAGGCAGCTCTCCGAAGACCCTCTGTCCTGCCCGTCGTCGTCCCCCTGGCTAATTTCAGCACAGTCCAGTGCCCAGAGTCATGTCTGCTGCAGAGGGCAGGAATGGAAAGCTGTCCAACCTGTTTCTAGATTCCATCATCTGGCATCACTTCCCCCTCTTTCCTCCTCTTTCACCTCCACTGAGTCCCTCCTGTCTCCCTTCTATTCATGTTTGCGAGCAGATCTCAGTCCCTCCTTCTGCCTGTGCCTCAGTGCTCCGTCTCCTCTCTCGGAGCTCTGTGCTCTCCTCTCTGTCCCTGTGCCTCCTTCCTTGCTTTCTCGCTCTATCTCTGTCACACTCTGTGAGCATGCAACACCCCCCTCCCTCCTCCTCTTCCCCTCCCCCCTCCCCTTTCCCCTCCCCCCCCCCCCTCCTTCTTCTCGCCTCCTCTGGTAAATGTGCTTGGATTGCTACCCTGATCGCTGCTTCCCTTATGCTTGCAAGAATGCCTGCTGCTGTGCCGCTGTGCCTGTCTCTGCCTGATGTTGCACGGAAAGGGCGGATTTGAGATCTAACAGTGCCTCCAATCCTTTTGTGTTGTTATTTTTTTTTTTTTTTCACATTGAACTCTTTCAGGTGCCACAGATCAAAAACGTTTAAGGAAAAACAGTCATTCCTACATCAAATTCCCTATTTGTCTCTTAATGTCACCATCTGACCTCACCCTCATGCCCTCTTATGTTCTTTCTCTCTTGATTGTCTCTTTTGCTTCTCCCTTATGCAGCCTCCATTAAAGCCCCCCCACACTCTGTCCCTCACTAGAGAAATGAGCGCTGTATTGTACTTTGCCATGACATTGAAATCTGCCTTCAGTAGATTTATGGTAACACGGTGAAGGAAATGTGTCAGTCTACCTCCAGGCCGCCCCACAGACGCACGCAGACGGATAGTTTGTTGTCAACAAACTCAAATGCAACCAAGGTAAGCAGAGGATGGGCAATTGTTTGAATTATACAGAATCCTTGGGCTGCTCTCAAGATGTGAGTCATAGTAAGGTTTTCCCATCTGGAGGACTGAGTCAAGATTAGCAGAAGTGAAAAAAGATGCAGTGGCAGCACATGAGACCAGCGCACCAGAATAAAGTCATGACAGCAGATTTAGCTGTTTGCCCCTGGGATGCTTTTGAGAATTATATATATATATATATTAAAAGGTGAAATCAGACACTTTTACTTTGGAACCTTAGAAAATGCACATGTGGGAAATAGATAAAGATCAGGACTTGATGGGGCAGCAAAGACATTTTGCCAGATCAGCATCTTCTGTGGTGGGACTAGAGACGGGAGGGAGGGAGGAACGGGTGACGGAAGGGGGGGAAGGGGTCTTTCCTTTACCAAGGACATATGGCGTAGGAGTGCTAAAGCACAGAGGAGAGCTGGGCCGGTGGAGGATGAGGACTCTTGCTTGGCACGGGCCGACTCTCAAACAGAGCAGCTGAAGCGCTGGCATCAGCCGGTCGGCACTCCGGAAATAACTGGATGGCTCATGAATGAAGAGACACAGATGTATATTGTCTTTTCAGTGACCTAGAAGAGTGAGTTAAAGCAGACAGAAATATGGATACGGTACTCACGGACATGGACACATATCTGCTATCATACAGGCATAAATGTAGTAAAATCTTACCTCTCCAACGAATTTATAATTTTTCCAAATGAAGAAAAAATTAGGCATTGTTTCAACATGTATTATAAATGAAATGAGCTAAAAATAAAAATAAAGTGACTTTTTTTTGGTATCCTTTGCAAAACAGCCTAAGCTCAGTCATGAATGAATATCAGCTTCAAGACTACTGACTCTTGACTAGATGCTGGACAGGACTTTGACTTGGCCATTCTAACACATGAATGTTTTGCTGTTTTGCTATAAGCCGTCCCACGATAGCTGTGACTGTATTTTTCAGGCTTTTGCGAGTAAAGGGGAGCAACTTAAAATAGATGTGCCAAACTTTGCAGATTTTACTGTAAACATTTTGAAAATAAAACATCATTTCATTCCACTTCAAAGTCAGGCACATAAAACCCAATAAAAGCCATATATCTTTGTGACTGTAGCATAACAAACAGCTAAATATTTGAAGGAAGGAAGGAAGGATTATTTTGCAGATCACTCGATAAAACACTTTCTTAGAATCAACGGAGTCCTGTAATGTTTTACTGCACGTCTCTCATTCATTACGTTGTTTCACTTTATTTACATGCACTCTTCATATTAAGCGCACTCTGTATGTGGAGCACTTAACTTTGAATCAAAGCACTGATCTTCCAGCTGGGGGACAACCTCTCATCTTATTAGGCCCTGACTTCATCCACAAATTTAAAGTGCACACTTGGAAGTAAGAAAAAGCTAATTTATAAAGTGACGCGAGCACTATGTATTCTGCCGGAGCCTTTTCTGATTTTTAACATTTTGTCACAATAAAAGGACAAAATGGGGGATGATGGATTCAAGGTGAAATGTAAGAAATGTGAAAGCCACATATATTTTTTCTTCTCACTTAAAAAGTATAGAATCCCATTCCATAATGTCTTATAGAATCTGTATTTAATAATGTTGTCTTGTAACAAATGTGCACAAGTTTTAGGAGAATAAAAACTTTTGCAGAGCACTCTGAACTAATTCATCTTGTAAACAGACAGCTGCTGTCCCATCAGCTGGAGGTCATAAGCAGTCCAGTGGGTCTTGCACACAATGTAATGTGATGACAACTGAACAAAAAAAGTCCAATTTCACACCCACTGTGAATACTGCTTTCCCTAAATGGTGATTCCATTTTTTTCACAGAAATAATTATGGCCAGTTGGCTTTCTTTTTCTAATAAAAAACAAAACATGGTTGCCAACAGAGGCTGGCACCACTGCAGTGAATTTAGCAGCACACACATGCTAATTGCAGTGAGAACGAGATAACAGAAGATGGTAAAACAAAAAACAACAACAAAAATAAGTACAAACCCTTTAATTAATGGTAAGACTTGTCAAAAAAAAGTGTCACTGTTCTATATTATATAGATTTAAAAAATGTGGGTAAGGGCTATCTTAATTAATTTTGGATAAATAAATATTTTTAAAAACTTGCAAATGTAATAAGTACGGGGAGACTTGCTTAGATAGATTTCACCTAGCTCTAATAACAAAGGATTTATCAGTCACTAATTATGTGAGACATTAATCAAGCCAGCTTCTGCAGAACTGATGATTAGATTATCATAAAAGTTGCTTAGTCTGTAAAAAATAAGCTGTGGTGTACGAGCGCCCCCTTCTGGCCGCAGCAAAGCATAACACGTGTTTCACTTGTGATTACAATTTTAGACCAGTACGTATCAATGTATAAAATATGGACGAATGTGCATTTATCTAAGTTGGTACTAAAGGATTTTTAAATACCCAGCATAATGAATTTAAAAATTACTGCCCTTTCGGGTTAAATTCATCATTTGGTTTCTCAGTCAGAGCACCTGACTTGGTTCTAATGGTGGGTTATTTCAACCACTAGGGGGCAGCATGCTTGTCACTCGAACAATGTTCACTTTGTGTCTAAGGAAGAAGTTATCCAGCTAGCTGGCAGACAGTCGAAGAGACTGCAGTAATGCTAACTTGGCCGCAGTAGAGACTGACTTATCCAACAAGTATTGAAGCCACAAAGGGAAGCTCTGGAGCAACAAGCATCGCCGAGTGGCCATTTATCAGCGTTGGGAAACCAGTAAGACGCTGCGGACAGTGGACCTTTAATAACTGACATCAGCTGCTGCGAAAGCTCAGAAAGTATCATTATATTCAGTCATGTCTGCGGCCGGAGACTTCGGAAACCCTTTAAGAAAATTTAAACTGGTCTTTCTCGGGGAACAGAGTGGTAAGTTTAAACACATCCCGTCGTAACCGGTTGAGAGGAAAGTAGCGCTGCTATCTGTATGAAACGCAGCCGATTTCAATGGCTTGCTGTGGGGAGTGACGCCGAGCTGTTAGCCGGGCTAACGTTAGCTTCCTGTCGTTACACCGCCTGTGTTGGCACTTCGGGAGCATTGCGACACTGTTGATGCCGTCTGTTTGTCCACGCTGGCTGCTTCTTGGACCTGCTCGGCACTCCCTTCTGATATGACTCTTTCATTAAGGAGAGTGACGTATTCACGCAGTTGCTCACTCTGACGCGGTGTTGCTCATAGAAGAAAAATTGGTAAAGTAATGGGAAACTTCGATGACTGGGTAATTAGTCGAAAACAGGAGTTATAATCGAGAACTGAATCTATTGAAATTGTGTTTTATAAGGAAGCAATCAATGTCTGTGAATCATAGTCCACGAACTATGATCACTGGTATTTTTTCCACCCTTGAGGCACTTATAATTACTCAGACCTGTCTGGTAGCATTCCTGAAATACCCCAGCCTTATTGCCCCTCCCCCCCCCCCCCCTTTCCCAGCTTAAGCCCACCTGCTCAATGTGAATTAAGCTTTAGAAAGAAAATAATTCATTTTATTTTCAGTGGGGTTTCTGGTTTTCTTTTAATCAAACTTTGCTGTACAGATGGGAGCTGCAGTTACCACACAGTAGGATAACTCAGCCCATAATTAAAGAGAATTGATGAGCCACAGGCTTGTGTGTGTGCTGGGAAACCATTACTATTCCTCATAAAATCATAAATATGATTCCCATTTAGTGACTGGATTCTGGTATTGATGTCAAATTATAACTACTCGCTTACAAAGAAATTCAAGATGTAATTTTTAAGTTCTCCTTTAAAAACGTCCTTTTTTGAATTGGTTTCTGCGAATAAAGACTTTTTAATTAGTTCACCGGTTTTGATTGTTGCATCGTCCTTATGATAAGGAGTAATCAGATAAAATTATAATTAGCAGGTTAGACCTCAAAGAAAATCAAATGAATGGTATTGACCTGCTATCTGTGGTTCTGTAGTTTCATTGCTGTGTTGTCTAGAAAACAATGCAAACGCAAATTTAAAGAGACGAGTTGAACAGAATGTGAAAATTGAAAGTAAGCGAAGTTATGCTAAAAATCAAACACTCAAAATAAGCATTGTTTGACTGTAATAACTCATAGCTCTATCAGCATCTATACCATTCTATGTGATACAATTATTGCTGTATTTGTCATGATCTAAAAAAAAGATTAGTTTCCCATCTTTGGATATGTTTTGTTGTCTCTTCCATGTGTAGCAGACTGATGTTGTTTGTCGGGCTGTAATCAGCTGAGCGTGCGTCTTTGCGTCCTCAAAACCAGCTGTGTTGACTTTAGCCATGTCTTTGTCACTTGATGCACATTGTAACTGATACTGCAACCTGAGCTCACCAAAAAGTCACAGTGTGTGGCTGAGCACCACAGTCCCAGAACTCAGCGAGACGTCATAAGTTCAGCTGTTAAAAAAAACAAAAACAAAACATGTGTTTGCAAGTGTGAGATCTTCTTGAGAAAATAACGTAAGTAGCTGTTAGAAAGCATGTATGAGTGTTTTACGATTAAAGACAGCTCTTGAATAAATTAAGTCAACTTATAGGTCAATATATTGACAGTTGATTCTACTTGTGTTGCCATTTTGCCAGTTTTTAACTGACTCAGGATAAAATGCTTGTGCGCTCAACCAAGAGACGGACGGGGTCATGACCCTCTTAGATTTTTATTTTGTGGGTCAAGAGGTTGGACATTTTGGAAGGCACCGTTATAGATGCAGAACAAATACCTTTCATTAAAAGCTGTAGTTTGCTTTTCCATATTTGGTTATATGGATTTAATGTGTTCCACCACTATATTTTAATTATTCCAAAAGCAAATCTTTTGAATTAATATTAGAAATGTCTTTACAGATTAGTTAAACATGGTCTTGGTATGTTTCTATATAATAAATATTTTTACTAAAGTTAGCTGTGTATATATATATATATATATATATATATATATACAGTAAGTCTGTATTTTTAGTGTAGTTTTGTTTAGACTTATTTTGGACTTTACGTCAAACTAAATGGTCAGTTTGATTTAATAATCTCGTTGCAGAGCAATGGCATATTTTAAACAGTAATTTAGGCCTTTTACTTTGAAAGGTTGTTACTTTGATAGCCTTAAGCAGTTTAAACTAAATGTTTGTCGTTGTTTTTTTTTTCGTTCCATCTGTGTCTCAGTGGGAAAGACGTCATTGATCACCAGGTTCATGTATGACAGCTTCGACAATACATACCAAGTGAGTCATCACTGTTTTTAAGTCACCATTCTTTATGTCTGCAGTGGATGAGTTAATTCATAATTTCTCATCTTTTTTCAGGCCACAATAGGAATAGATTTCCTGTCAAAAACCATGTACCTTGAAGACAGAACAGTAAGTTTGTTTCCAGCGCCACAAATGTTCAGGGATTCTCATGTGTTGGGTGATTTATGGTTTTTATGACTTGGTGATTTTTGTGATCAGGATACTGTTCCCTCTGGACAGTCCGTATGTTCACTGAGTGCTTACTCCTTCAACTTAAGTCTTCTCCGTCTCCTTCCTACCCCTCCATCTATCTCTCATCCCATTTTTTTGAAATGAAAACACCTTACTTGATCAGAAGAAGAGGGATGGTGACAAGTGAAGGGTGATTATTTATTTCTTTCCCCTCCAGGCCAGACAGCTTGCTTTCTCTGATGGTCATTCTCGACCTGCATGCCCTACGCTCTGTTTCTCTTTATTTTTTCCCCATCCGTCTTTCTTTACTTGGGTTTTGTTTCGATTTGTTTTGGTCACAATAACTTAGCTCATTTATCTGTTTTCTTTTTATTTCCATTCTCTCTTTATTTCTTTTTTTTTTTTTTTTTTATGTATTTTTTGTTCCATCCTCTCCCTGGCCCACAGATCAGGTTACAGTTGTGGGACACAGCGGGGCAGGAGCGATTTCGCAGCCTGATCCCAAGTTACATCAGAGATTCAGCCGCTGCTGTCGTCGTGTATGACATTACAAGTAGGTGACACAATATAAGCTCCGTCTGTTCGATTATACTTTGCGTCCAAAAACTTCAATTTCAGACTCTTTAATAAATTTCTAATGTCCCTAACAGTGTTGATCTGTTTCCTCTTTGACTTTCATCCAGATGTCAACTCTTTCCAACAAACCACAAAGTGGATTGATGATGTCAGAACAGAGAGAGGAAGTGATGTCATTATCATGTTGGTGGGAAACAAGACGGACCTTGCAGACAAAAGGTTAGTAGTTCATCTTTCTTGCCTTTGTCTTTTAACATTGTTAGTCTTAAAAGGCAGATTGATATTATTAAAGGGACATCATTATGTAAAGTTAACTATTTTTAGTTTTACATCACGTTATAATGCTCATGATCTGGAGTGTTGCCTTGATTCTTTCATGGATGTCTGAGAAATCCTTTAAGCTCTTGTGGCAACAGCTCCTCCTCTTTTTGAGGCGCAGCTCCTCCCCACAGTACACCCCTTCCCCACAACTCCCCCACTCAGCTCCTTCAGACTAGTCAGCATCAGTTAGCACGTGGCTGTTGGAACTGTGCATCTGCTGAGCTCTTCATGCGAGCTGCTTATCAGTACAATTCTGGTAAAAATGTTCTTAAAGGTTTAGTAGAGGAGCGCTACTGCGATGACACATAATACTGCCTCTTTAATTACAACTTGCTTGTTTTCAATAACTTTTCCAAAGCAGCAATACATTGGATAAGTTTATTTTTTCTCTTCTATATGGATGTCAAAGCAATGATCGACTTTATCTTTTCTGCATTTCCGATCTCTGTCTGTCTGTAATGCAGGACTTTTTTTTTTTTTCTCTCCACTATTTAAACTTGTATTTTCATCTGTCTGGCTGTGCATCTTTTAACTTCCTTATCTACCACAGGCAAGTATCTATTGAGGAGGGCGAACGGAAAGCCAAAGAACTAAATGTAATGTTTATTGAGACTAGTGCGAAAGCAGGCTACAACGTGAAGCAGGTAAGTGTGTGTCTGAGTCGTGCTCTGAAGTCCTGCTGCTGGTGCTGCAGCTTCTCTGCCAAAAGCTTCCCTCAGGAGCAAATAAAGAAAAGTTGCAACTGAACAAAATCTTTTTTTTTTTTTAAGTTCTTCCAAATGTGCAAATAACTCATACTTTTCTTGATATTTCCTGGATATTGAAAATATTTAGTGACTCTGGTGCCTTATGCAGTATTCATATCCCATTTTACATTGCAGCCTCTAACCTCAGTGTATTTTGTTGGGATTTTGTGTGAAAGATCAACACAAACCTGTGCATACATGAGAAGTGGAAGGATAAGGTTTTGTGGATTTCAGGTTTTTTTATGTTTTTACCAATAAAAATGTGAAAAGTGCAGTGTGGATTTTTTTTATTCAGCTTGGCTGAGTCAATAGTTTTTTGCATCACATTTTGCTGCAATTCCAGCTGCAAGTCTTTTGGGGGTATCATTCTAGCAGACCTAGCAGCATTTTTTCTAATTCATCTTTTTTTTTCTAACAGCTCAAGCATTTACGCACTTCAGTTTTTAATTCTGACACATCATTTCTTGGATTTCGGTCATTGAGTCATTTTAACTCAGAAATATGATTTTAACCAATCCACTTCATCATCACTCTGACTCTATGTTTAACATTGTTTTACCTGTAGGAAGGAGAACTGAAGGGACCAGCTGGATATATACAATTTATGTCACACACACACACACACACACACACACACACACACACACACACACACACACACATTTGGGCTTTGTTTACTAAATCTGGAGGAAGCTGGTTGCATTGTGTTTTTCTTTGCAACACCAGAGTAAAAGTAAATTAAAAACCATTCATCATTTTTCCATTTATTATGCACTACTTTGTGTTGGTCTGTCACATAAAATCACAATAAAACACACTTGTGGGTGTAGAAGAGCAGATTGTCAAAACGTCCAAGGAGTATTAATACTTTCTGCTGGCGCTGCACCGAGCAAACTTTGAATTTAACTGCAACTCAGTACATATTAAAGTTATTAAAATTGCACCGGGAGACTTTTGGTTCTTGAGCAGCGGTGCCAGTTGCAGCAAGGAGGAGCACGGCTTATTATTTCACTTCAATATAATCACAATTATTATTTTTTTTCTTCTGTCTGTGTTTCGATGTCTGTGATGCGTGTCACGGTGGGTGTGTGTTCGTTCATTGGGACTCGCAGACAGATAACCACAGAAGAAGGAGAGCAGAGAGCGAAAGAGATGAATGTTCTGTTTATAGAAACGAGTGCAAAGACAGGCTACAATGTCAAACAGGTAGAGGCTGCGCACGCTTTCGAGTGTGCGTCCACAGCGCTCGCTGCCCTGTTTTGATTGACTTCTGTTCTACACCCATGCGTGCTAGACATGTTCTTTAAGCGCCTGCTTCCAATGAGGAGCGTGATTTTGCTTTTCAAGCTCTCGCCCAACTGTTGTACGTAATGATTTGGCCAAGTTTTGATCAAACGTCTTCAGGATGGGTTCGAGTTTGCAAACCAACGACTGGCGTTTCTTGATTTTCGCAGTAAAAGTTTGTTACTGTGAAATCTTCGTTATGGAAAGTTGTTTCATTTCATGCAGTTTATTGGGGATGTGCATGCTCTGCATCTTATCTCATGAGGATCCATCAATCAATAAAAAAAACTAAATTACACCATCAGTGGCTCAGTTGCACTAGAAAGGCACTCCATGTTTTGGTTTTTTTTCGTAGCCCTCTTGATTTATCAGGTGCATGTTCATGCAGGAGCCCCAACACAAGCGCCTTAATCACTGTCAGATTTGACAAAGCTCTGTTGGGTGTGTTTGCTTTGTTAAAGCTTGAGGTGAACTTGTGCTATAAAATGTGTAATGTGATCACACACTGCTTGCATGCTTGTTTCAACTGGTTGCTATGTCCTGAAAATATTCCTCATGATATGCGTCCGCTTGTCTTTCCTGCAGCTTTTCCGCCGCGTGGCAGCCGCCCTCCCTGGCATGGATACCTCACAGGACAAGAATAGAGAGGACAGTATCCTTTGTGTGCTCGTCATTGTCTTCGCCTGACATGACAGAAGAGTTGGGAGGTCTCCTCGCTCTCTAATGTCACCTCGTATCAAATCTTGCGTATAATCCTTGCCACGGGGAAAGTCCAGCACAGCTTTATGACGTCTCACTTTTGTCATTTAACCTATGAGTCGCTTTAGATTTAGTTTTCCAAGGACATCCAGCTGCAGATTTAGTATGATCTAAAAAGAGCTCCTTCCCCAAAGGTCTAAAGTATAAACAAAGTTTGCAAAATGATTGCTCTGCAAGGTTTTAATAATGTGTCTGTAAGTCATTAAATTTATGTATTTAAAATTAAGGTCTGAAAATGTCAAATGAAATTTTAACAAATGTAAGATGGCCTTGAATACGCCTTAAATTTTCATATATTCTATGTACATATATTTTTTTTCTCATGGGACTTGAGAGGCAACAGTTTGAGTCGCACGCAGGAATCTTCAGAGCATTTTGTAACTCGAGGTGGCTCAGGCTATTGCTAACTAACTGCTAATATACCCTTGCTAGCAAGCTAACAAGCTTTTTCTGCCTACTCTGAATAAGTGCAAATTTATCACCAGTTGACTGGACAATGTTCATCAAGCACAATTGAAGAGTTTCATTTCAACAAAGTTGATACTGTAGAAGTAAATCAATCTGAGAAGTAAGAAACCGATACAGAATGGAGCCATAGCTGCAGCTATGGTGACAAATAGGGGAAAAATATCAAAAGGAATGGCATTTAATGTCTTCAACTAAAGTTAAAAATATGATAATACCTATAGATAATCGCACAAGTAGTGCCACTTCTTCCTCGAAAGCCTTCAGTTCTTTTACTTATGCATATATGTTATGATACGGGCCTTAAATTGAATTGATAATGGTCTTAAGAAGTCTTTCATTTGAGTTGGTGAAATCCTCTGGGTTTCTTTAACAGATGAGGTTGAATTGCCAGTGGTAAATCTTAAACATATGAACAAAACCTCAGCTAAAATGTGGTGGTATGTTTTGTTCATGTTGGAATGATTATTTAGTGTTTAGCGTGACTTTTATCATGACTTGGTTCAACATCCCTTTCCTCCAGTTGTTTCCTGTTTAGGTGTTGGCTGCAGTGATTTAGTTCCTCTTTAAATCAGCACATTTTTCTTGTTCCGTGTTGTTCCTTAATCCACCAACCCTGCAGTGATCGACATAAAGTTGGAGAAACCACCCGAGCAACCGGTCAGCGAAGGAGGCTGTTCCTGCTAGAGTTCTCAGCCGTGCTGCAGGCGTTTTCCTGGAAGCCGGTCTTTCTGTAAATCTTCCCTTCACTACACCCGCCTCCAGTCCCCAGTCCGACTGAGAACACTACGCACCCGTTACCTTCGGCCGTCGTGACTCCACCCGCGCTTTCATCCTGACGCCCTGAAAGCCACATATCACTAAAACTGAACATCACACTGACATATGTACTGAAACCACAGACACACCTGGAGCTCACCTTTACATAGAGTTCCTGTCATTTCTGAAGAATATGTTGTTGCAGATGTTATCGCTCATATTGGTGTATTTCTTTACATCGTTGTTTTGTTTTTTTTTCTTCCAAACCAAACCGAAAGCGAATGTCTGCTGCAAGTTATCTGTCCAGGTTTGCGTTTCAAGAGGGAGAATATTCATTTTAACAGAAGAACACTGCTTTAAGCCTAGTAAACTGTGTGAATGTTGTGTGCGTTTGTCACTTGACATAATTTATGCCGTAGAGAAATATTTGGAAGACTTTCTGATTTTAAATTAGTGGTGAACAAACTTCTTTTATTAATCGAGTACAGTGTGGGAGTTTAAGTGGGAGCATGTTCAGTTTAATTACTATCACACAATCTCTACAACTGTGATGCAGCTAAAGTTGGGAGGCAGAGACCTTACTTTAAAAATTATGTTGCCTGAGCTGTCAGAGAATATTCTGTCACCTTTTTATAAGCACATATAATGAAAACACATCAGACTCGCACTACGTGATTTTTAACGCCACATAAACGTACCACAATATGTCGGCCTCATTCACCGTCCTGCTCCTGCACGTCTTCTGAGGGTTTTTTTTTTTTTAACATCAGATTTCCCCTAAAGTTTTATAGACTTTTTTTTTTTTTTTCTCCCTTTGATTGTAGTTTTAAAGAGAGGATTTTCGCTTAAAGCCCAACACAAACTATATGGATGGGGAAAATTGTACCTTTTTAGGCTAAAATTGTAGAGGGCTTCCTTGGCGTCAGGTTTCGTATGAACTTGTTTGAACACTTTCAGAACTTTTTGTTTTTGCTTGTTTCTACTTTTTGGCTCTGATCTTTTATTTAGTGATTTATCAACACATGTATTTAATCTACAATGACTTGAAATATTTATTTCTGTTGGATTCATACTTCTTTTTTTTTTTTTTTAATGACCAGTAATATTTTCCCTTGTGGTAACGAGTCCTGAATCGCTACTAAGATATGCATTCTTCCAGACGAGCTTTGACGGAGTCTGTGACGGATTCTGCTGTTTGTCTGGCACCTCTGGGTGGGAGTTTGATCACACTGATGATATTGTGCAATTCTTCTGAGAACTTATGCAGGAGAGTCCAGTATGTATAGTATAGCTGTTAACATTTCTGTCTGGAATGGTTTTAAATGAAAGAATAAATTTACACTTCTCACATCTGTTGTAATTCATGTGTCAAACTTTAAAAAAAAAGAAGTCCCCCCATAATTCAGCTTTGACTTGTATGTAAATCAGGTATAGTAGTCTATTTAAAAGAAGCAAAAATGTTTATTTGAACTGGTGTCGAGGCAAACTATATGTCTAGATTCTTTAATACTCCGTATTTGTTATGCAGTAAAATACCAACATTTAGTATGCTTTGGAAAAGTGAAAAGTATTTCAATGTCTCTTCAAGCCCCACAAACAAATGCATTTTATGTAATACACCAACACAAAGTACTACATAAATTAAATGAAACATGGTTTGCACTTTTTTAACTAATTAAAACTGAAAAAGTGCTTATTTTTAATCACTTCAGTCCCTCTCTGTCAGTAATCTGCACATCTGCTGGAACTACATGGAATTATATTGATTATACTTTGAAGCCATGACTGAATGTTTAAGGGTTGAAGTCTTGAACAGTGAACAGTCTGCTTCAACCATCTTTTCATCAGCTACAATCAGCCTTCCTGTTTCCAGTGCTGAAAATAATCAGTATCCACACAGCATAATGCTGCCACCACTGTGCTTCACCAGTCAATGATTGGTTTTCTATACGTAGATTTGCACGATGCATAAGTAGGCTACGCCATTTTAATAGCTTCACAACATTGTATAATATGTAAGACTGACGCAACAAATTGCTAAAAAAAAAAAAAAGTAATACTAAATGAAACGCAAATTAGCATGTTATTTTAAAGTTATTGCAACACAAATAAGTAAGAAATACGAACTGAGCTTCTGTCTCTCATTAATTAATAATATTACTAATTTATTATAGGTCTCGAAAAATAAAAAGTGTGCCTTTGACCTTTCTAAGTTTCTTTGTTTTAAAAAACAAATTTTTATCAGCTTTATAATGCCTTCAAACCTCGCGAGAGCGTTCTAGATTTTTCCTCACCATGGCAACCAACATCAACACGCACGAGGCCGCTTCGTCTTCGTCGACTGTTCAACGTGAGCTGACGTTTTGTGTGTTTTCAGCGAGCTAGCACGCTGTAAGTGTTCAACCTCACCATGAACCGTGATTACTACGAGACTCTCGACATAAACAGAAACGCAACAGATGCAGATATTAAAAAGGCGTAAGTTCTTCCTACTTTTTTTTTGTTTTTCTTTACATCAGGCTGTCTGTGAAAACGTTACAGACAATTTTTATTTATTATTATCATATTTACCTAGATACCGGCGTCTTGCGTTGAAGTTTCATCCGTGTAAAAACAGAGAACCTGGAAGTTCGGATATATTCTACCAGCTGGGTGAAGCCTACGATGTTCTCAGTGACCGTGAGTTTGTTCTGGATCCACACTGAATGCTGCAGCAACGGCTCCCACAATGCCTTGCGAAGTTATTTGAATCCATGGGATGTTGGTTTAGTGTGCTAAATACAAATATATGCAACACTTTTCAAACTCTGATTTGCAAACGCTGATAGAAAAATATGATCAGTCAAAATCACATTAACGTTTTATGATTGTAAGTTGACAATATTTTACATATCTATTCCTTTTCAGCAAGAAAAAAGGCAACTTATGACAAATTTGGTGACGACGGACTCAAAGGTGGCATCCCTGTGGAGTTTGCCAGTGGTGGAGCTTGGTCCTCCAAATATACCTACCATGGCAACCCTGACAAAACCTTCAGACAGTTCTTCGGAGGTGACAACCCATTTGCAGGTGCGAAAAGTGCATTCGAAAGCCATATTGTACCTTCTGTTTCTAATTCAAAGCTGCTGAATTTATTGTGTTTCGTCTTTCCTGCAGATTTTTACACCATAGAATCAGCTCTTCAGTTCAGCTCCCTGGTGGTAGGAATTGAGAAGACACAAGATTCTCCAATAGAGAGAGATCTGCCTTTGTCCCTGGATGATCTCTTCCACGGATGCATCAAGAAGATTAAGATTTCTCGCAGGGTAGATGATAATATCTTAGAGACGTGTTTTTTTCCCCTGCTTTGCCCAGTGCTCTTCCTTCGTTAAATCATTCATATGTCCATTAAATGGAGTGCTTCTGGAGTGCTGTGATTCTTAAAGTGGTGCAAGTCACAACAAAGACGTTAATCTAACAGTATGTCAAAACAGAAAAAAAATGCAGGATTGCAATGTACGGCTAAAGCACTGGTCAGAAGTTTGCATACGTTCGTCTTCAGCATGTCTTCTGAAAATGTGCTTTTAATGTTGAACCAATAATACGACACAAGTTCCAGTTGACTAAAGAAATAATTTTTGATGGACAAGTTTGGACTTATTTTGGATTTTCTTTAATCCACATAAGTTTTGAATGATTGTCCACACTGTTTCCATGGAGTTTAAGAACGTAGCCTTTTCCAGAAGACGTTAGCTTCCCGTATTGACTCCCAAACCAGTTTTAGTGTATGTTTAAGATTCTCATCGTGTTGGACAACACTTTGTGTGCACGTTTCAAACATCAGGTTTTTTGTAGGTTGTCCTTCTTTATTGCATCATCTGAGCTATGGTAAAAATGTTCAGACAAATAGGCCAAAAATGTGCATCCTCCTATAGATATGATGACTTTCTTGTTATTGAAAAGTGGGGTTTTCTGCATTTTGTCGTGTGTGCTGCAGGTTATGAATGAGGATGAACAAACGTCCAGTATCAAGGACAAGATTCTGACGATCGAAGTGAAACCTGGATGGATGGAAGGCACCAGAATCGTTTTCACCAAAGAGGGAGATCAGGTATACTCTATCTCAAAGGGGTCAAACTCATTTCTGTTTTGGGCCAAGTTAAGATTATCAACGCTGTTAAAGGGCTAGTTGTGCCAAAATGTATTGATAAAACCAGTTCACAAACTGGTTAAAAAAGCAATGAATTTTAAAATCAAATAATATTACTGAACATCTTTTCAGTCCCTCCAGAATTTTATGATACTTTTTTGTGATTTTTTTGCAATAAACATCAAAGTGTTTGTGGTAGGCTACTAATTTGAAAATATTTGCGATATTTGTGCTTATTTATGACAGTAAATGCGTCTTTTTACTACTCGCTATGTAGATCATGGTTGTTTAGTGCAAGTAAGTTTTTGGCAATTTTTGAGAAAAATATTCAATAAACTCCCAATTTGTAGTGCAAAAAAAGTGCAGGGATTTGTTGATTTTGTGTGAAATTTTTGTGAATTTCTTTTAATGGGTCAGATAGACTCAAGAAATTGTAAAAGCAGCTGAGTGAGGGGGGCCGATTACATTTTTTATCATGGGCCCCAAGATTGCTGGCAGCGCCCTTGAGTCTGCACACTGCTTTCATATAGTGTGCAGTTTTTTTTTATATCTATATATTATACAGAATTTCTTAGCATATAAGTTGAGTTTTACAGCCACTGACAAGTATGGTTTATTGAAAATAATTTTTAGGACTTTACATAAACACATTGTCATGTTTTACCATACATGAACAGGTTGTTGTGCTTTTACTCTGTGTTTTTTGTATTTTTGTGCTAATTGGACAAAAATAGTTTCCCTCTGGGGATGAATAAAGTAATCTTGAATCTTGAAAGGTCGGATTTGAGGAGATTCAAACTCATTCAGGCGTCGTCCTTTTAGACCAGGTTAGTCATCCTGTTGTGTTTCATCTGCAGGGACCAAACTGCATCCCTGCAGACATTGTGTTTATAGTGCGGGAGAAGCCTCATCATTTGTTTACAAGACAGCGCAATGATCTCGTCTTCAAGGCCAGGATCTCTCTGGAGATGGTGGGTCATGTCTGTGTTTTATAGTCTGCCATATTTGTGTCCTTTTCTTCCTTGTTTTACTTTCCTTCCTTCAAATATAAAAATATGTGCCATAAAATTTTGTTTTTTGTTTGTCAACAAAGGAATTGGTGTAATAATCAGAAGAGGCTCTACAGCTGCCATGTTAACATGTTCCCCTCCCAACAGGCCCTGACCGGCTTCTCTGTGAATGTGGAGACACTAGATGGCAAGCTGCTCACCGTTCCTATCAATGACATTGTGCAGTAAGAGCTTTCTCCTGAAAAAGCCTTCCGAACAGCATTCATTTATTCTTCTTGATTTTGCAGTAGCTTTCTATTAGACGTCAAAGATCAACATCAAACACACATGGTGTCAAAAATACAGCCACTCTGCGTCAACCGTATGTTTTAATATCAGCACCACTTTCTGTTTTTTTCCCCCATGATGAACCAGCCAGACGTACAAAAAAGTGCTGAGTGGAGAGGGAATGCCGCTGCCGCAGGATCCGACCCAGAGAGGAAGCCTCATCCTCACCTTTGACATTGACTTTCCACAAAAGCTCTCCGCTGAAAGCAAGCAGCTGATCAAGCAAGCTCTAAATATGAAATATTTACAGTAGTTTAGCCGAAGGTGTTGCACTCCCAAAAACTTAAAAAGGTTTACTGCATTAGGTGTGGGCTGAAGTGTACTCTGAAAGAAAGCTAAATGGAAGGCAGCTGTTTTCCAGTAGCAGCCTTCAGGTCAGCGTCAGTGGTTATAATAAAGCTGTTCGGCTGTGATTCGCTGCCATCAGAGCTCGCTTCAGCTGCTCGTATGTGACAAACATCGCCACGTTCCAGGAGCCCAGCCGTAAGAACGATGGCATGAAGCTAAATCGGGAGAAAACAGAAAAACGTTGTGCTTTATCAGCCTTTTGCTACAGCCACCAAGAGTCAAAAACACCACAATATAGTAGAATCAGTCAGCTGATAAACATTTAAACAATATATCACAAATTCTGTATCTGGTACAACCATCTATATGTTTTGTAGATCTGGAGCCCCATAAAGTCAATTAAAATGTCACCGTAGTCATAACAGCGCAAGCCCCGCCCACAAACTTCACATCTTATTGGGACAGAGATGGCATAATTCAATAAATGATCAAATTCTTAAACCATTACTTAAATATCCCATTTAATTAGTTTATATTGAAATAAAGTTGATAAGGTGTGTAAAGAAATCAAATTTGTTTAATATCTTTGTATGAGCCACAGGGATAATTTAAATAATTTTACACAGTACTGAAAATGAAATAACATTTTATAGATAACTGAGTAAGTTTAGAGAATAAAATTAACATCAATGGAATAAAAATTGTAAGTACTGGATGAGACTTTTATTGTGTAATAAAAAAAATACACACCTGCAAACAGTTATTAAATTTATTAAATAAGCGACTTCTCTGAAATATTTACCATAAGAATGAGAACATCAAGGGTCAAAAGTGCCACAGTCAGAATTAGAATAATATTTTCAAGTAAAAATGTAAGTACATTTAATAAAAGATACATAATTCATATATATATTTATAAACATATATATTTGTTTTTATTCAATGTATTGTCAGTTTTATTTAAACTACTTAAAAATCAAAATATTCTAATTCTGATTGTGGCACTTTTGACCCCTGATATTCTCTTTCTTACGGTAAATATTTCAGAAAAGTCCCCACAGGCTTGCCTTACCCTTTATAAAAAGCTAGAGGACCTTCTTTGGCCATCATGGCAGCGGCACAGTTGAGGACGCTGCTGTACTGGCCAAGAGCGGAGTTCATGTATCTGGTTTTGACCACATCCACTGGGGAAGCGATCACAGTTGTGCATAACCCGGCACCAAAGGCTGATACGAAGTGGCAAGGCAGGTTGTCTGTGGAGAACAGGAAGCTGCAGTCCCAGATTCACACTTGTGTTTCACATTGGACCAAAGCCGTTACTTTACCAGACAGGGGAGTGGAGGTGAGGAGGAAATCCTTAATGAAGTCATATGTCACCAGCTCTGTGCAGTTAACAATGGCATTGCGGGCGATGTTGGGGCCTGTGCCTGAGTGCACACACACGTATTTGTCAAAAAAAATTAAAACGGCAGTAATTAAGACAGCATCTCTTAGGCGCAAGTAACCTTTCCAGAGACCACGGATGCCTTCCTCCTTAGCAATGGTCTTGTAGGCATTGATGGTGCCACAGTAGCGCCTTGCGTTCTCAGTAGACCTGGTCTGGGCCTGAAAACGGACTTTCACCACATCTGTGGGCTGAGCCAGAGCCACAGCCATTCCTCCTGTGGTGCATCCCGCAAGCAGACGACTGCCGATGCTGACGTCTGAAAATTTGATATCAGTTTTGACTCGTGCAGGCCTTCTACAGTTCAAATATTTTGAGTCACAGAAACTTACGATCAGATCCTTTCGTGTAGAACTGCTTAACAGAGTCATAGAGGCCGATGCGGACAGAGGCAAAGCTCATCTGTCTCTGCAGCCCTGCAACCAGCCCGCTGTAAAGACTCCGAGGCCCCTCTGTGCGCACCATGGTGATGATGGTACCAAACACACCCCGATATTTTACTGCAGGAACTTTCCCCGTTGCTTCAGAGATGCTGGTCTCTCCTTGGACCTGTGTGGGTAGTGAAAGAAATCACACTGGCTATCGAATAAGGAACAAAATAAGGCGTTTCAGCTTGAAGATGCAGAACCTTAACATACTTGCAGCCGCACTTTGGCTGTATCCAGGGGAAAAGTGAGCAGGTCAGCAATGCAGGCTGCAGTTCCTGCGCCCACAAACTTAACAGCTGCTGTTGGAGGCACATCCACTGGCTGAAATCCAACCATTTTTTTTTCTTTTATTTTATTCTCTTTGCAATAAAACAAAAATTCAATGACAATGTTTGTATATGGACGGGACAATTATTCGATCCAAAAATCTGAAATAAAACAGACTTTCCATTAGTAAATCTATTCCACACTGCCAAGCAGAATAACAGTTTTTGTCCTTAATGAATCTCCATGGCATGCTTGATCCTTCATTTTCTAGTGATAAGTGATGCATCTTTCTGATATAAGTAATAAGTTAACTTGTAAACTCTTACTTTTCATCTATCCACGTGTTAAACAAGACGGATGGATCGCTTTATTCTTACCTTCACTGGAACAGTCAGTGCGACAGAAACACAGAAGATCAGGATTCTCTGAAGGTGTCTCTTTGGCTGAACTTTGTTCCAGCTATAAACCAGCTTCCTTGCTTTTCCATAGAAGATCTTGCAGAAACGATGTCAATTAAAATCATACTCTTGAGTCCTGGCAGAGGAAGCATAAGTCTGAGAGCAGGGCAACAGTTTCACAAACTACGAAAGCTGCAAAAAATGGAAAAATATTTCAAACAAAAGAAATCATTCTTTTACCTTTATATGTGATGTGTTAAGATTAAGGTGCGTCTTTAGGTGGCACTGTCTGAATGAATCTGAAGCAATAACTGGGGGAAAGTGCAGCAGTGAGGAGGGAAACAGAGAGCGCGAGCGCCTCTTTAAATACAGCTGTGATGCTGTTACGTAATGGTGCAACACGTGTTTTCTGTGCTATCTTATAGAAACAATGTTTGCTGATCAGTCAAACAGAGGAGGCTGACCAACGCCAGCTAAGTCTATTTGCATACGAATGTAGACTTTAGAGCAGGTTTGTCTCCCGTCTTTATTACTAATTTAATTTCCACATAAAATTGTAACATAATCAGCAACAAGCAAACAAGGCTCTTCATTATATTTTCATAAAGTAAAGTAACAACAAATCTAAATGATTACTTCTTTCTTTTTTTATGCGTTTGGTTTAAGTCAGCCGTTAAGTGATGGGAGTGTTGTGTGTTATTAAGTAAACGCTGAGTCATGCTGAACATACAAAAACACAGAGAGCGCCAGATTGGAGCCATATGTCTCGACCCATAATCATCCAGCCACCAGTTTCAGTCAAAACGCTTTTTTTCTTCCTGCTTTGTCCAGTGATTAACTACGACTCTGTCATTAATCTTAATTAAGTGTGCAGTTGTCATAGATAGCCCAGGAAATTTTCCACATTTTATCACATTAAAACCTCAATCTTTAGCAGTCTTTTCTGGGATTTTATGTGGCAGGTAGTCAAAGCTATTAGAGAATCAAAAGAAAGCCTATCTTTTTTTATAATGGTGAAGAAAAGATAAAACTGTTGTGTGCATATGTATTCACCTGCAAAGAGTCAACACTTAGTAGAATCAAACTTCTTTGAAATTAGAGCTGCAAATCTTTTCGTTATGTCTCCACTTGTTTTGCACATAGAGGCAAAAATTCTTTTTTGCAATATTACTCGAGCTCAGTCTGATTGGATGGAGATTCTGTGAATGGCAATTTTCAAGTCTTTCCACAAACCCTCAATTTATTCATGTCTGAACTTTGATTAAGACATCCTAACACCTCAGTGAGCTTTGATCTAATCCATTCGATTGTAGTTCTGGCTTCATATTTAAGATATCTACAATTTACCCATGTGGGCCTTGTGACACCAGGCATGTGAATATTGTCTCTTTGACTCCATATTTAGAATCCACTGCCACAAGCACTGGAGTGAAATTGAACAGCAACCTTAAGTTAGACACACAAGTCAAATCTGTGATAAAAACAAGATTTTTCTCAGTGTGATAAATTTCCAAAATCAAGACAACTTTGTCTTGGGAGGATTATTTTTTACCTCATGCCATGACTTTTGTAGTGCGCTGTATTCGAGGGTCAAACCAATTCCCCTCCCTGACGTCCCCCTTGTTCAAAAACAATCGCACAGACGAGAACACGTCGCTCCTGATGTCGCTGCTCTGTACTGGCTTTCTGTGTGACAACTGATTTCAAAATTCTGTTGTTAGCTTTTAAATGTCCTAATGGTTTCGATCCACGCTATCTCTTAAACTTACTTCACCCGTTCTCTCCTTTGCAGTCTCTGACCAGCTGTTGTTGACCGTTCTAAAGACGAGGCTAAAACTAAGTAATAGAACAGGTTGCCAGAGTATGCAAGGCCGTCTTCAATGTCTTTTTTTCTATGGTGTTTGACGCAACATTAGTTGTTTCTTCTACTGTATGAACTGTTGTATAGTCTAACATTGTTTCATGCATCTACTTTTGTTTCTGCTTACTCTTCAGATGCACTTTTGTGAACCATCTTTTGTTTTTCAGGTCAATGTACTGCAAGAAGATGAACCTTTCTCTCTCAAGTCTTTTGCAGCTTCTTGCAGGTTTTCTTCCAGCATGTCCCGTCTCTGACATTTGTGTGACCTGCGCTGTCTGTCTGATCCAGGTAGGCGTCCGCGCCGCTAGCAGTCATTAGACAAATATAGAAGAAGCAGACATGTGATATCTGAGGATTGTGAAGTGCGGCGTTATTACCCAGAGCTCGGGTACATGTTGTCCTAGATGTATCGCTGTAAGATGGTTCTGTCCCACTCCGTATCTCACTGTGAAAATAGATCATGCTGCAGTTCTTCAATGTAGTCAATACCAAACCCTTTTCTGATCAGACTTCATTCCTTCTTATGGACAGAAGATACTTTTTGGGGGGGCAGTTTGAAATTGTTAAAATCATTTGTAACTTCAGACACTTTAGATTTGTCTCATATTACTGGATTCAATAGTTAGTATTAGCAGCGGAGACACAGGCTTACAATTATCATGTAGCGTTTTATTTAACAGTGCAATTCTTTTCTCATCTCTAGTTTAATGACAAAGTGCACAACTAACAGAGCTGAAATATAATTCTGTTTCAGACAAAATTTTACTTGATATTTTTAGCTTTGGGTTGTGCAAAATGAATTTCATGACCCATTGACCAGCAATAAATCATGCAACTAAACATGACTGTGTTTGCAGTCAGCGATCTACTCCTAGCCGTACAGCCAAAGCAACAGTGTAAACATTTTGGCAATATTGACAAAGGAGGTAACATAAAAGTGAACTGGTCGACGTTCTTGTGGAAAAACTTCTAAATATCAATTCTCATGCAACAGTGCTGTCAATGTGACTGGAAAGTTCATCACTATAAACATAAAAACAAAAAAAAAACATCAGACATCCTGTTGAGCTAAATTCAATTATAATGATATGTAATGGAAGCTCTGGTCATATCAATCCTGATGAATCGTCCCATAATCTGTGAATCCTCCTGGTCTTGCAGGAATGTTCCTGATTCTTTTGTCACCCACGTCTTTATCGGCAGGTGGTGAAGTACAGTACCTGTCCTCAAAGGCCAGATCACCAAATAACTCAACAATCAGAGCCTTTTCCTCACACTTCTTCACTTCCAGCTGTGTTGCACACGTTTTCCTCACGTTTCCTCGCATCGCGCCGCTTGTCGTGACTTTTGCAGCTTCGCATTCTTGCCATAAAAGCCTCTGACGAGCTTCAATCAAAACGGAGACTCCCAGTACTGCTGTGCTCTGGTCATACCCCTCTTAATTTGCTCATATGTCACAAACATGACAATGTTCCAAGATCCAAGACGCAGAAAAGAAGGCATGAATCTAGAAGAAGCAGAAGAGGCGGATTTAAGGAAGTGGAACTGGCATGTTATGTTATTTTTACACTCCAAAAACTGCAGGGGTATTTCTTTAACCCAAAGCAGAATAAAATTACACCCAGTTTATTAAGCTAGAGAAGAGAGCAAGTTTGTTTACTTTTAATAACATCAGACCCAACCATGACAATAATGCCAAATTTCTCCACATTTGGTTGGTCTTTCACCCAGCAGTTCTTAAAATGCAGTTTTAATTTTAGGTCTTACCCTTTATAGAAGGCAGCAGGTCCTTCGTTTCTCAGCATCGTCAGAGCGCAGTTGATGGCGCTGGCGTACTGTCCATTTCCTGAGTTCATGAACCGTGTTTTAACCACATCGACTGGAGACGCGACTACAGTTGTGCAAAAGCCGGCACCAAAGGCAGCTGTGAAGTGGCAGGGCAGGTTGTCTGTGGGAGAACAGGACATAAGTCACAAGGATTTGTGTGTTGGGATTTTTCAAATGATGGCGGTCAGTCGATTGAGTCTTTCACTCACCTGTCATTAGGTCATACTTCAAAATGAGTTCTTTGATTATGTCGTAGGTGACCAGTTCTGCACAGTTCACTATGGCATTCCTGGTGATGTTTGGCATGCAGCCTGGAAGAAAGAATATCGTTCAAATCTCTGGTGTTTTTTTATTTTTTTATTTTTTTTTTTTACGTGTGGAAGTAACGTATTGAGTAATAAAGCAACACCTCTCCAGAGTCCCCGAACTCCTTCGTCTCTGGCGATTGTCTTATAGGCGTCCAGGGTGCTGTTGTATCTCCTCTCCCCATCAGCCACTCGCACCTGGGCTTGGAAACGCACCTTCACCACATCTGTTGGTTGTGCAAAAGCCACAGCCATGGCTCCTGTGGTGCAGCCCGCCATGAGTCGGGTTACAATCCCAGCACCTGTGCGGCAAGAATGTTAGGACCTGCTAATACGATAAAAACGCCATTTTTCCTTCACTTTTTTAAAATACATCAAACTCACTCTCTGTGCCTCGAGTGTAGAATTGCTTCATGGAGTCATAAAGGCCGATCCGAACAGACGCGAAGCTCATCTGCCTCTGGAGACCGGCTACCAGTCCGTTGTAAAGACTCCTGGCTCCTTCTGTGCGCACCATGGTTTTGATGGTTCCGAACACACCCCGGTACTTCACCACACTGGAACCTTCAACCTTCTGAGACTCGCCCTGGATCTGGGTACATTGTGGCGTTGATGAATCTTTCGCAGCACATAAATAACACATCCAGAACCATAACTATTTGAGGTGTATCTACCTGTAGTCTGACTTTGGCCGTATCCAGAGGAAAGGTAATGAGGTCAGCGATGCAGGCTGCCGTGCCTGCTCCAAAGAATTTAACGCCTGCAGAGGGCACCACGTCGGTCGGTTTCACTGCAACCATTTTTATTTCTGGAACTGGTACAAAACGGACACCTTTGCTCTTAAAGACACGTTCCTTCAATTGCAACTTTAGACATGCGTTAAGTGGTTGTGCTTACCTTTACAAAACGATGGAGAGAAGTTTCAGGTTTTCTCAAGAATGTGGCAGGGCTTTGGGAAGGGTTCTGTCGTTGAAAAGCCTTTGGCCATAAACTTTCTCAGAAGTGAGCCAGCCAGCATACCACTGCTCACTAAAACAGGCAGGTAATCATCGGTTTGAGCGTCACAAGCCATTTAGACAAAATTTAACATTCTGTTATACTGATTAAAAGCATCAATTAGCATATGACATTTACCGTGAAGATTTCCCTTGAAGATTTTAATCCAATTAAAAGAAAAATGATAAGTTCCTCAATATCCTTAGTCCAGTACTTCCTGGTGGATGCTCACTGTTTCTCTGAGGATGGAGGCGACCCCTGAATTTATAGGCACCTTTTGCACATGACCTGTTACCAGCCCAACAAGTTGTCCACACCTGTTTTTCGACTCTCATGTGTACCAGTCTGTGACACAGCAGGATATCTGAGCTCTTGTTGATCTGATTCCACACGTGCCTTTATAAAGGACTGGCACTGATGTGCACTCACTGACATTTACACCATTTTCAGGACATTTTTCTGAACTTTATTTAATTCTTTTTTTTTTTTTTTTTAGTAATAACAATGTGACACATGTAAAATTGAAACTCTATATCCAGGGCTTGTTGTCTACAGTAAATTTCCACATTAACCATAATCATTCCAGCTCGTATTACAGGACAGACGTCACAGAGTGTTCCCTGTTTTTCCATTGGATCACTCGCACAGCCTATCAAGCTCAGAGGAGTGCACTCGAAATGTTTTAATGAGGCACATGCTCTATGATGATGTTGGTGCCCAACAAGAAAATCCTGGTCCATTTCAGAAGATCTTGGAATTTCACCAACCATCCAATGAGGACAAAGTTACGAAACCGCCCTGACATTAACGAGCAGCTCTACTTCTGCCTCAGCCAATCCTAAAAATGGACCACTGTGGGTGGATGCCACATCTGAGTGCAATCACTTCGACATCCCATCCAGTCATGTTAACTGCGGCCAACAAAAAGTCTGGATGCGGGATGGAAAGTGTTAAAGAGGGGGGATGCTTGGGAGGCGAAGGGTTAGAATAGCTTGTGTGTTTGTCCCTTTCAGCAGCAGCTGCTGGGTCTTGATAAGCTTATGTAAAAGCAGACAACTGTGCCCCCACAAATATGTGATGATTCAACTGCTGTTTCATTAGGCAGCATTATTCTGATCCCTCAAAATGCAAGTGTTTCATCTCGTTATTTATAATATCACAGCTTTAAAGCACTTTGAAAAACTATTCATACACGTAGGACTTTTTTTAATTTTTTTCCACTTTATAATATTAAGCTTTAATGTATTTTCTTGGGATTTATGTGACACTCCATCTGTGTGTAAGTTAGCCCCACAGATGATAATATTTTTGATGTCAACTGGACAACGTCCCTAAACGTACAGCCAGAGGTGCAATGCATTAGTTTTGATCACAGGGTGTTCACCTGTTGGAATGGCCCAGTCAAAGTCCAGACCGTTCAGATTCTTATGGTTTAAACCAGGAGTGCTCAAACTTTTTGAGACCAAGATCTACTTTTTCTCTCACCAGTTGGCTGAGATCTACCTCATGAAATTTGTAAATTAAACCCTATTGACTAATTTTCTATACAAATACACATCAGTTATATCAGAAAAGTGATAGAAAACCTAATGGAGTTTCTTCCTCAGTGAGATTCTGATACTGGGACCAGGTTACTGGTTTCTCAGTCAGAAGCTGGTTGCAAGTCAGTTATGGTAGATCTGAGCTTTGGTTTGATGACGTCAATATGCGAAACTACAGACTTGGTGTCCTAGTTGATGTTTGTTGTGACTTTTACTGCAAACCAACGAGGTAATAAGTCCAAGTTTTGTCGTTTATCGAACGTTCAGAAACTCCAGCGGCTGTGATGAACCACAGCGAAGGTAAACAAAGGTAAAACAACCCGAACAGGCACCTTTTTAGTCTCTTTCGCTCTTTGCCGTTAAGCACACCCGTTGCCGTGGCAACCGCCTGCGCCCCGGAAGCCGAGCAAAGATTACGTTAAAAACGTTCAGTCCGTTACAATATCAGGTTTCGATTATTAATGAGCCTCCCATGAACACAGCGGTGGTTGATTAGCTCATTTAAACTCCTGCTCTGCGAGTCAGTCGGTCTTTGAGTCCCTTTTTATTTGTTAATGGATCTGGAACGCAACTTAACAATAATTAGCCTACAGAGAATATTCATTTTAACACTTTTTGTTGATTTTTTAAATTATTTTTTTTTTAATGAACCTACAAACGTTTTGGATCTTAGTGAATATTTTTGATAAGCCTGTCAGAAGAGGAAGTGCTGCTCTCAGCGTCCTGGAGGCCTTCAGTTTGTCACCTGCTGCCGAGATCGACTCAAAGCCTTCCCGCGATCGACCGGTAGATCGCGATCGACGTATTGAGCACCCCTGCTCCGAGTGGTCCTCTCTCTGAGTGGTCCTCCTTGTCCCATAAATGTTTGGTCTTCTGGGATTTTTCTTCTTTTGAATTGAATATTTTTGGCTCCTCTGCAAAGGGAGTGGGCTGGAGAGACTATCACGTCAAACGTCACAATTTCATGACTTCTCATACACAAAAATGAAGCCGTTGCTGGAGATGTCTTCACTGCAGTTGTTGAAGTCTACCGTAAAGACATTCTGGTTTTCTGCCTTCATGATTTGTCCCCCATTCATCAAATATGTATAGAAGTGGGTCAGCTCTGATCTCCCACAGACAACTGAAGACAGGTAGTACCTTTCAGTACCGCCTTCGCATTTGGTAGGCACATCTATGACCTGACTGGAGACTACCCGGTGTTTCCTGGTCAGCCTGTGGATAAAAAGCACAAGAACCTTATTGTTCGTAAGGCAGTGCTTTCTCTCCATAGCCGACCCGCACACCGAACAACGGCGATTTCCCCGCACATCCAACCAGTAATACATGAGAGTTGCAATGCTGGTGGGAAATCTCACCGGTGGTAGGTGTAACACAGTTGAGAAGGGTACAATATGTTTTAGGTAGATGGGCCAATAGGTTCGGCTGTCGGAGCACGATGGGTGTTTAAATGACACACAAACACAGTTGAGTGAATTTAAAGAACAATTAGTTTTAGTAACATGAACTATAAACTCACAATTGGACAAGACATACAATTAAGAAAATAAAATTACACACAATAAAATACATAAAATAAAAACAACATTACTTGGCCAAGTGCTAAATATCAAATTCAAATCTGTTGGGTGCACCCGGGTAGTTTGCGCTCTAGTCTCTTTTAAATGACAGATGAATCAAATTAAATCCTGATTCAGGTCTCACTCAACATGGGAGGAAATCCAGATCTTTCTAAGTCCAGGTGGGAAGGCTCGCCATCGAGGTCAGTGGAGGAATTCACTCCAGGACAGTTATATTGGGGATCCACATCAGGAACAATCCATGAGAAGAGAGAAAAACAAAAAACAAAAACCAAAAAAAAAAACCTGATCTGTTCGTAAGGCAGTGCTTTCTCTCCATAGCCGACCCGCACACCGAACAACGGCGATTTCCCCGCACATCCAACCAGTAATACATGAGAGTTGCAATGCTGGTGGGAAATCTCACCGGTGGTACGGAGATCAGGGAGCAGTTGTTCAGCAGCTCTAGAAACATCGTGCCACAAACAGAGTAAGAGTTCTGTTTGTGGAACTCTTATATATTTTAATTTATTTAACTTAATTATTGTTAAGTTGCCACAGACAACTCTTTGTCTGTGGCACTGCCGAAAGCATCCAGCCAGACCATAGAGGACTCCAGCAGACATTTCACGTCGAAGTCCCTTCCCAAGTTCAATGGCTGACACCTCGCCCTCAGCTCCATCACAACAGGGGAAAGGTCCTCCTGACTAAAATGTCTGCCAGGATGAGCCTCGCCCAACTGGGGATAGACGAAGCCTCCAGAAAGTCCCGTTCCTGAGCGAGACACCTCCATGTGATGCTCAGGTTCAGGACGCTCTGGAGAGCAGCGTCCACCAAGCTGTAGCAGAGTCCATCCTCTACTAGTCCATGACCAATGCTGTCTTCTGTGTCTCAGGAAAATCTGAGCCGACTCCATCTTCTTTTTTCTTGTCTGGGGGACAATCGATCTCAAGATCAACAGTTATCCTTGCAGTCACAGTATGTGTTTGAGCCAAACTATCCTCTTCATCCACCGAACTTGTTAAAGAGAAGGTCCTGGTATAAGAAGTGTGGAGAGGGGTCTTAACAGGAAGGGCCAGAGATGGGACCAGTGAAACCAAAGCTCTTTCTCTGCTTTCTGCCACAGCTTTGGCCGCGAGATCAGCCGCAGTCAAATCTTCCCCAGCCGGGGGAGACTTTTCTGCGGCTGTTCCTTCGCCCTCAAGTTGTTCCGCCGTCTTTGAACAAACTTCCCCCGACAGGTCAGTTTGTTCATCGACAGTCGGAACTCCCTCAGGACTGTCTCACACAGAGTCCGTCACACCGGTTGTTAGCTCTGAGCAAACCTCCCCAGCCGGGCAGGTTTGCTCAGAGATAGTGGGGTCGTCCTCTGTATGGACGGTCCTTGTTGGGTCTGAGGTCGCGGTCCCACTGACACCCGTTGGTTTTCCAGAACCAACGTCCCCCTCTGGGTTGGTTTGTTCTGTGGAAGTGCGTGTTGGACCCTTCCAGAACAAATCCTCCTCTCCACGTTGATCCATGTTTTCTTCGGAGTCCTTCCTTTTTTCGGAGTCCTCCCTTTCTTCGGAGTCCTCCCTTTCTTCGGAGTCCTCCCTTTCTTCGGAGTCCTCCCTTTCTTCGGAGTCCTCCCTTTCTTCGGAGTCCTTCCCGGGAAAATAATGAACCGTAAGTTTTTTCATCCCAGTGGTAACAGCATAGCCTATGTCCCAGCCAAGGGGGATGAACAAAGGGACAAGAGCTTTTGCAAGTCCAAACATAATTTTCCTGTACAGCTCTAACTCTCTACAAACTGTCTTTGTCTTGGTCTGGCTGATGCTCTCAGATTCGATCATTTAAGCATCAGAACCTCCTTGATCTATTGTGATGTATAGCAACGATCAGATCAGTTCTGCATAACTCAAGCTGACACAAATACTTAAATACAAAGTAATATATTTTAATTTATTTAACATGAGATTAATAGATTTGTATATGATTTAATTTTCGCATTTGGTCTTAAGCTATTTATATTAAATTATAGGTTCATAAGTAAGCTTATGAAATGTATTTATGATTCATAAATATCCACTGGAAGGTTGTGATAGTTCTCAGCATGCTAGAGTCATCTACTGGTAAGAAAGAAAACTCTTGACCAAAGTATGTGAAGAGGCTTCAGGGGAACTTTAAGGCTTTAAAAATGATCAAAAAGTCAGTTTCAGCAATGAAAATATCTCCGATGTGGAAAGAAATATAATGTTTATATGTTAGAATGCAGCAAACAACAAAAACTGAGTTTATTTCTATGCAGTCAAGTTTCTACTGGGAAGAATCACTTGATATGTTTCTGGCAATTAAAAGAAAATTGGCTTTCACCTGTTATATAAAAGCAAGTAGAGCCAATCGCTATTGGTTCTATAACTTAAAAAAAATAAAATAGTTCAAGTTGATTAATCGATGGTGCTAATGTTGCTACTACTGGAGCACAAAAGAAAACATAAATAAAATAATAGATAATTGCTTTGTTTTTATTCACATTGTATAAAACTGAACAGTTGTTAACAGTTTTACGTCATACCAGATTATTTGAAAATGACTCACAGGCTTGTGAAAATGTTTTTCTGTTGCAAAAAATGCTTCTTTTGATCAAACAGAATTAAAAACATTATCAGAAGTCAAACTCAACCTCAGCAGTCCTTGTTCTCGCTTCTGCCTGGTGTCACAGAAGTGAGAAATCAAGGACTTACAGATAGAAAAACATTTTTATCCCCGAGGCTGTCTGGTTTTTACATAATGCAGCTTTAAGAGAAACAAATCAAAACCCACTGAAGACAAATCCACTCCTAAAATACAGATAATATTTAATACAGACTGTGGAAGAAAGTGCTTCAAAATCTTCGTTAAGATAAAAGTATTTTTTATTATTATTATTATTTAATTTGGTAGTCCAGGTCCCAAATAAGTGTCTACTACCTTCAACTATTTAAGATTGTAAACTGATACTTTTTTTAAATGATCCTCCTTCTACTTTAAAGTTAGGCTCTGATTTGTCGTAGTTTATTTATTGCATAAAATGCCAATAAAGCTTATTCTGGTCTAACAGTAATCTGACATGTCAGGAAGCAATCTTAAGATGTCTTTTTTGCAGAGCAACCATCTTCTAAATACGGCATGCCTGAAATGCCAAATACAGGACGCATAAAAGATATATGTCTTGTCAAAATGTTCCATAGGTTGTTTATTTTTTGCCAGATGGGATGACTTCATATACCAGGAGATGAGCTTCTCAAAATCCTTCAGTTTTATTTTGTAAACAAGTTTGTTGTCAATAAAATCACCCTGTTTCTACTATTTACATTACATCACCGAATAATATGTTTACTGTTTTTGAACCATAAAGGTTAGTTACTTAATGAAGCAAAGGGAAAGTTATCTCTGTACACATTCAATAGAGTTTCAGGACACAAAAAAAAACCCAGACATCATTGTGATGTTCCAGTTCATTCAACATCCTTTGTGAAGAAATGTTGAGGAGGGACAGAGACCTGCTTTCCTCGCTCACACTTTCTCGAGAACACGGATGGGGTAACCTTAGAAGACACGGTCTGGCCAGTAAACACCTCACTAGTCCGGCTTCAACCAGCCTGAAGCCCCTCCCGCCGCTTCCCTCCCTTGCAGCCTCACGAAACGAGACGAAGCATTCGGACTCCTGTCACCGCCCGCTCTCCTGAATGCCACAAACACGACTCGCTTCTGAGAAAGAGATCATTTCCATTGCTCTATAAATAAAGATCATAAAGCTGCTCCTCTAATAGGATAACTGCGTCACTTAAAAGTTAGTGGGACACAGGGCCTTGGCAGGGAGAGCTTTATTTTTTTCATCCACACACCCATTAGAGTGTGAACCTTGACCTAATTTTTTTTGGTTGTTATTTGACGGAGTGAAATGCATCATCTTTCTGATCATTAGAAATATGAACCATTCCAACTTTTCATTAATTCTTTAGTACCAATTAATTTTCAATAAAAGTTTTTGTCACATAAGGTGTTTCGAATCAAGGATGAAGAGCTGTTTTGCTGACTCAGCAGATGGACCTACGTAACAGGAATGACTCAGCAGTTTGTTCATTGTTTTTGATGGTAGCTTTTGCTTCACAATGTTCTTACTCGAGGAGCAGGAAAGCTGAACTAAGTTGACTAAACTGGCTAAATATTTTATGATATTAAGCACAGTAAACTTATCTAGTATTATTGTCATAACATTTAACAATTAAATACTGTTGCTGTAATTTAGATGTAATTAAAAAAACCTTTTTTTAACACCACCCCACCACCGTCATGAATAAATCCTGCCTGATTGTCATAAATCATTGCATCAATAAATGTATTTTTGTTTACAAAAAGCTAGTATTTTGACTGCGTGAACGTTTCCGACAACCACGCCACATAGTTTTTAAATATAAAATGTGGGATCAATAACATCAAATTAGTGAGTATGGGTTATCACTCAGCAGGACACCATGTAGAGTGAACTATCTGCACATCTGAAAACTGAAGGTTCTGCCTTCCCCTTTGAGTAAGTGAAGCTCGGTCACTGAGTTTGCATGCAGACTTTTGAATTTCATTCTAAACTTTACCTGGAGCCAATGAGGACACGCCAGGAGAAAAGTGATCTCTTCTGGCAGTTTCTGGCAGTCTTTTTTCACAGAATTTTGGAATATTACAACAAGTCTAGAAACAGATTTTTCTGAGTCGCTTTGTTTCTCCTTTCAGTGATTTTGATGAGAGACGCAGAGACTTGTTTACCAATGGCTTGTTTCCATTATGCAACCCTGAACCTTCTCCCACAGAACTCAATTACCCCAGCCCTCAATAGTCCCTGGGCTGTGATGTGTTGCCATCAATCTGAGACAGGATAAATACATTTCAAAATGCGTTGACTCCATAACTTTGATAAATTTGGACTTACAAATTAAGTTCAAATTTGTAACTAACAAGTTTTATAATGTTTCATAGATGCAAACTTTACTTACATCCATGGTAAAACAGATTGTCAAACAATTGGAAAAACAGTCTAATGTTAGTTTTCCAGACATAATTTCTGATTTTTTCAGTCTCTGGCAAATAAAGAAAAACTGAGAGGAGAAAAGAACAGCCCGAGAGCAGCAACGTGGTACCAGGGGAAAAACGTCTGAAGTTGGAACAACATTTAAATAAGTCAGAAAGACCACATAAATGAAACATTTGAACACAACAAAACCATGACTTTGTACTGAATTTGTAAATAATAACTTTCAGCTCACAGATCTTGATGTCTGCAAAACTTTTTTCTTGTGTTGTTTATATTTCAGAATCTTTGTGTCTAAAAATGGGGATATTTTTGTACATTTCCATTCAGCTTGAACATGTCAGTCATTTGCTACACATACACCATTTCTTGTGCAAAGCCTAAGCTATCACATAATTTTTTTTATCTAAACTAATTCAAAAGTTTTTATGTCAATTACTGCAATACCAGTTTTCCTTCACAGTCTTACCATTATCACCACACTTTTAAAACCCTCAATCTGTTATTTTTGATCAACGTATCAAAAAACAGTAAACAGTTGCATGTTGAACCAAACAATAATCAAAAAAAAAAATCTATACCATAGCCCAAGAAGTACTATCTTCTATAAAACGCAGCTGAAGTTGATTGTTTAATGCCAGAATATTATATCGCCATCTTGTGTTCAAAAGTTGGAAAAATATGCCGAATAGCTCAAAATACTATGGCATTATATATATATATATATATATATATATATATATATATATATATATATATATATATATATATATATATATATAAAAAAAATAGAATATAATATATCTCTTAAGGACCCACTGATGGTTTTTAACATCTTTTCAGTAATAATAATAATAATAATAATAATAATAATAATAATAATAATAATAATTTGAAATACAGTATTACATACTTAGCTAATAATTTTTTCTGATGATTGGACAAAAAAACTAATTCCCAGATATTCTTCTTTTATATACATAAGTCTTGTAGAGTTCTTTTTATGTTTTGTTTTATTTTATTTTATTTTATTTTAGTTTAGTTTAGTTTAGTTTATTTTATTTTATGACCTGTAGGGGGCAGTAAAACTTCCACCAGCCCATTCACTTCTGATGGTGGGGAAGAAAACAAAGAAGACGAAGAAAGGCACTGAGAAGAAGAAGGCTAGCTGGTTGCTAATTTAAACAACGCAACTCGTGTAATGTGTCATTAAAGTCGGCGTTCCTGTCAGAAAAACATCATATGCGGCTAAAGAAGAGGAAGAGCATCACAAACGTTTCCTGACACAAGCCAGCTCTTTGCTGACAGCATGGAGAAGCAGTTGCATTTGGACCTGCTAGCATCCAGACCCCCTATGGCAGGTGGTTTTCAGTCCGGGTCCAAGATGAAAATGGGGTGAGTCAGCTGGCTTGTTACACCGGATTTCGCGCTTTTTAAATGCCCTATTTGAGTTTACCTACTACTAAACTAACGCGGTTGCGTTTCTACACCCGAAAGTTGGACCTAGCTAGTAGCGTTAGCCAGGCTAAGTTAGCCGCGGCTCCAGTTTGTTGTGAAACACGACTCGTTCGGGTCATTTACTTATTTCTTTAGTCATAAATCTGTTGTAGGTGACATAATCTGTTGGTAAAACAGTAAATCAGAACCTTATCACACCGGTGTGTTACGGTGTCTATCTGCGTGTAGGTGACACTTCACTGCCTTCATGCCAAGCTGCAGTGTTTGCACGTCCCTCAGCCCACAGGCTCACTGCACCAGTCTGGATCTGTCACCCTGTAATCATTTAAACTCCTTCTGTTTTTCCCGGGTTCCTTTTTGAAACGAGGGAATTTGAGTTAATGCTAAACTTGGATTATAATAAATGTATTGTATTTCTTGGCTTTTTTTAAAATAGTCCATCTATTATATTTGTTCATAAACCGGTTATCTATCCATGCATTTGTTCATCATCTGTTTTCCTCCATTTCCTTATTGCTCCATCTGTTTTTAATTTGTCCTGTCATCTTTTCACCCAGTTGTTGTCAATCTATTCATCCACCATTCATTCATATTTTCTAGCTCTAACATGCATTCATCCTGGTTTATCATCCATTTGTTTAACCCCCATTCTGTTTATTAAATGATCTGTTCATGTATTCATCTATCCTTCCTCTGTACGCTGTAGAAATTGCCTATGAGTCACATGGTTTTTTTGACACTATAATTTATGAATGAATAATATTTTGAGTTCAATTTTATTTATGATTATGAATGCATTTATACAATCTACAAAGTTTTAAACTTTGTAGAGTGTAGTTTGTCTGTTTTATTTACTTATTTGTTATTTTTATTGGTTTTCTTCAGACATATGAATGTGTTTGTTTGGATATTTATGTCCAACTGTCATGATTCCATGTTATTGTCACAATTGCATTTCTTCTGTCTTTCAAACCAACATCACTTTTTCACCTCCATATTTAAGCACTTTTTGGGTTTTTTTACACGATGCTTAGTTTTAGAACATTTATTTTTCTCCTTTTGTCGTTCTTTTCATTGCCTCTTGCTTTTATCTTACATAAACCACGTATTGTTAGTTCAGTTCATCTTTATCTTCTATCTTAATGCTTTACTAGTTTGGCTATGTTATCCAGGTATGGAAAATGAAGGTTTCTTTTAAAATATGTCTTGTTTCTCTCTTTCCCAGACCTGGACGAAAGAGAGATTTCACCCCCTTGATCTGGAGTCAGTACTTTGAAACCATAGAAGATGTTGAAGTGGAGAATGAAAACGGCAAAGATATATCCTTATGTAAACCCTGATTCATCCTCTGCATTGCCAAACGGAGAAACATGACAGTTGTCTTGACACCACTGCATTTGCCATTTTGGTGATGTCAGGTTTGCATTCAGCTGCTCCAGCATGAAACCCTTTTCCATAAGACATCCTACATGCTGCTTGAGCTAGTCTGAAGGGAACAGGAAGTTTAGAGCAATATGTGTGTTTATCCTCCAGAAATTTGCTGAATAATTCTGCACCACAGCATGCTGAGTTTCTGTTGTTCCTGACTGCTTCCACGTTGCTATGGTGCCGCTAGTAGCTGACTGTGGAATATCTTATTTTCATGAACTAACTCATGAAAATAAGTCAGTCATTTTTATGAAAATAACTGAGCTCCTTAGAGGGATGCCTTTTGTAAAGGGAGGCGGTGCTGAGGATGAGGAGTCAGCTGTGGAAGAGCTCATAGCTGGGGAAGGGAGGACTGTAATGCCACATGTGTCACACCAGCAGCAGTAACACTTGACAATTTTCCCAATAAACCTTTTCTTCTTTCTTTTTTTTTTGTGTTTGTTTGTTTGTTTGCTTAATCGCTTGCCCAGCGTTTGTTTTTATGTCCTTGACCACCCAGAACATTTTCAGACTTTACTGCAGCGGCTCCAGCGGTCCAGTGCTGCTGCTGCTCCATGGAGGCGGCCACTCCGCGCTGTCCTGGGCCGTGTTCACTGTGAGTGTGATTAACACTGCTGCCGTTATAGACTGTCTAACTACCTAAACACAGACCAGCATGGTTGGAAAACGATGAGACGCTGTTGCATGTGTTTTCATAGGCCGTCATATGCAGCAGGATCAACTGCAGGGTGGTGGCCATGGACCTTCGAGCTCATGGTTTGTTACACTGATTACCAAACACACTTTTATAGAAATGTGAAAAAATGCCATTGCTTTTAAACATAGATGTGTCAAATGTGTAAAATAATCTTTACCTAAAGCTTGTTTTACAATTTAAAGGTAAAATGCAGCAACACTTTCTGTGTAAAAAGAAAAAACGTACTATGCTGATCACAAGAGCAGCTTTTATTGGCACTGATGTCTCTATTCTTATGATCAGGAAGTTTCTTGTGGATTTAGTTGAGTTTAAAATGCCTCCTCATTATCTAAGCTGCTACAGAATATGTGTTGATTTTTTTTTCTTATATAGTTTAATTATTTTATTAGCTGTTGGGATCTGATGTTTTAAAAAAAAATGTGAAAACCAAAACATTTTTTTTTTTTTATTGCCTAGAAATGACTGGAAAATAATAGAGAACAAAACAAGCTGTCCGGGGCATTCAGCACTTTGTCGTTTTATTTTCAGGGAATTTACTATAATGAGCTTTCTGTTCTTGTTTTGGTGGCATAATTCTCCGTTTTTAACAAGGTTTGCATTTTTTTAGCAATTGCGAGTCTTACCACTCTGCAACCTGTTTCTGTCACTCTTTGCAGGAGACACTAAAGTAAAAAATCCAGAGGATCTCTCTGCAGACACCATGGCAAAGTAAGTGTTTGTAAGAAGCGTGTGGAGCGGAGAAAAGTTTCCTGTTTGCATCAGTTGCATAAAGTCACTGAGGATCCAAGCAGATATAAAGTTCCAGCCATTAATCATAGCAACCAGTACAGTCAGTGAAAGTCAAAATGTGTTTTAAAGTTTAAATGTATCATTTAGACTTGATCAGTCTTAACTATTTGATCTCTTTCCATATTTTCTTAATTGTATAATAATTTTCTCTACGCCTCTGAATAATCCTAATCTTTTCCTTAAAGGGATATTGGTAAAGTAGTGGAGGCGCTGTATGGAGAGAACCCCCCTCCGATCATGATGATCGGACACAGTATGGGCGGAGCCATCGCCGTTCACACAGCCAGCGCCAACCTCGTCCCGTCGCTGCTGGGTCTCTGCGTCATCGACGTCGTAGAAGGTAAACTATTCCTTCTAATCACTTTGCTGCCTCAAAGTTTAGCGAGCTTTTACTGATTTGTCCATTTTAATACAAAACGGGAGTTTGAGTAAGATATGTTATTTTCCATTAGGTACAGCAATGGACGCTCTGAACAGTATGCAGAATTTCCTCAGAAGTCGACCAAAGACGTTTAAGTCTCTGGAGAATGCCATAGAGTGGAGGTAAATCACAAGCACTAGGACTTGAACTATAATCTCCTCTGTTTTATTGTTTTAAGTTGTAAGAAGTTACGGTCTACTTCAAGGTAAGGGAGGCGTGTAAGAGCACGTCCATAACCTCATGCTGACTTTGGAAACGTATAGCCAGAAATGTCGCGGATTCCACTGCGAGTCCGAGGATTTTGGAGGAAAATCGGAGACATTTTTACAAAATAAAGCTGAAGCAGAACTTGATCCTGCGACCCAAAACATTCCAAGAAATCCACAAAGAATCCTCTTTAGAAAAACTCCCTAAAGTGAGTTATTCTTTTGTTTCAGCGTGAAGAGCGGTCAGATTAGAAACATCGAATCTGCTCGAGTTTCCATGGGAGGCCAAGTGAAAAAGTATGCGCTGAACTATTGTTTTTTTAACACATTCAGTACTCCACAAATTTCTGTAAGGCGTATTTGACCTCCCTCTATTTGTACTTGCAGATGTGAGGAGTCTGCGAGCAATCCAAGTGTTTCTAATAGCATCGGCGAGGGCATCATAGAGGAAGAGGAGGAGGAAGAAGGAGCAGAAGAATCGAACAAAAAGCGAATGAAGGAGGACGACCAAGAGGTCCAGTCTCTCTTGGTGATTTTTCTGTTTTATGCAACCATTGTTTTGTTAACAATAACAATAATTTCTCCCCTCCAGGTTAAAAAGGAAAGCTTCTACACCTGGCGAGTGGAGCTGTCAAAGACAGAAAAATATTGGGATGGTTGGTTCAGAGGTCTGTCAGCCCTTTTTCTCAGCTGTTCTGTGCCAAAACTGCTGCTTCTCGCAGGTTTGTTCTCCTTTTATTACAATTTATCTTGTATAATTTAGTTTCAGGGTATTTTGCCTCTTTAGAAGCGAGTTACATGATTGATCTAAGAGACATTTCTATTGATTTGTGTGTTTTTACAGGAGTGGACCGGCTTGACAAAGATCTCACTATTGGACAGATGCAAGGTAAAAAGAGACGTGCGGTTTTTTTTATTTTTATTTTTTTTATTGTAACTGCATTGTGTTTAAATAAAAAAAATGTCTGTCCACAGGGAAGTTTCAGATGCAGGTCCTCCCTCAGTGTGGCCATGCTGTTCACGAGGACGTGCCTGAGAAAGTAAAGAGTTTTTTCCTGTTTAATGATTCCTGAAATATCCGAGGCTTATTTATGTGTTTGTTTTGTTGAACTAGTTCCTTCTGTTTCATTCAAGTTCACATTATTTGTTTGTTTTTGTCAGGTAGCAGATGCTCTAGCAACATTTATGGTCCGACACAAATTCACTGAGTTTAAAGAAGGATTTCTGTGGTAAGTGAACTTTGTTTTTGTTTTTTTTTTCCAATTATTAAGGCCTGGATTGATTTTTCTATAAATCTTTTTTCAAGCAGCCAAACAAACATTTTCCTTTTAAAGCATGAATTATATGTATAATATGCCCCCTTCTGCATGATGAAAATATGTCAAATGAAACTATGTGTTTACTATTAAAAGAGCCTAAATATTCAGAATGAAACTTATGACAGGATTGGAGAGGAAAACAAAACCAGAGCTCAGTTCAGTCAGTGGCTACTCCAAAAGGAAACCAACCTGGTTTTATTGAAATGTGATCATTTTAAAAGTAGCTGGGTTTATATTCTCTGCACAATTGAATTTGATTTTAGAAAGAGTTAAGTCAAGTTAATGTTGGCTTTTTTGAGGCAGCTAATCAGGAAAACATGCTGGCAAAACGGCAGAAAACTCAGAAAATGCAGCAGCTTTAAAAACAACTTTTTCTGTTCTGGCTCATCAGCAGCTCCACGTTCAGCCTCCTCAGCTTCCCTTGTGTGCTCTTCTACTGGCATAAAGCGACCAAGCTGCTGCTTTCATCCTGTAGGCCTCATTTGTCGGCTTTTGACAGCTTTAAAAAACGTTTATAACCTGGCTCATTAGAGACTCTGACGCCTTGTTTGGTTTAAAAGCCACACAGACTCTTACAGAGGTAGAATGCAGGAATTAGACTCACAGCAATTTGATCAGATAAAATCGTCAAAGATGTTTATATGGTGGCTAAAAGGCTGAGCGATTATTGTAGCCAACTTTATCGATGACCTCAACAAATCGTTGTTCTGACTTATTGGCCCGTATTGGACTGTTGAAGAAATTCATCAGTGGTTCTGTAAAGAGGCCCGTGGAGAACAGAGGCAACTCTTGCTGAGGCAAAAACAAAACCACGCAGAGGGCAAAGTGAGGCCCAGGGGCCTCTTCTGGCCCTCTGGAGGATTTTGTTCGGCCCTCCGATCACAAAATCAAGACTGGAGCGAATCTAAGCACAGTTGCACCAGACGGACTTTATTTTGAAGGAGAATTTAAGACAGAAAAATGCAACTTCTGTGAACAATTTATTTTGTGGAAAACCGCGAGCACCACCACCTCCCTCTGCAGGTTGCTGCAGTAAAAATAAAAACGACATGGTCGGCTTGAAATCTTGCATGTTTAGAATAATGTCATAAAAAACATAATCTGTTTTTTATGTGCTCAACATAAAAAACATAAACTTTTCTGCACAGAACAACTTTGATTCTGAGAAAAGGCTGAGGCGCCTACATGAATTGCTTTTTTTTTTTATGTAAAAATGTTTTACAGTATCTGAGCTTTACTGTAAATATGTGTTTAATGTCTTTTTTATTTTTTTAACTGTCTTTTTTTCCAGCTAACTTCCTGTCCTGATTAAGCCAAGCAGGCGTAGAAGAAATGTTTCAAGATTCATTGCAGTCATTGTTGAACTTGAAAGCTATTTAAGAAAAATATTACATTATTATTATTATTATTATTACTGTTGTTGTTGTTTTGCTGCTTTTGTTCTGTAGATATTTTTGCCTTTCAGCTTTGCCTTGTTTTCTTTTAAACACTATTTGATTATTTTTCTTTGTACTCCCATTTTTTTTATTCTCTGAAATGTAAAGCTCTTGTTTTAGTGTTTTTATTTTGAGTGATTGCATCATTAATTCACTGTTACTGTTTGTCTCCAAAGTGTTAGTTTGAACTATGATGGCAATGATCAAAAATGGACGCAATAAAAATATGTTCAACACTTCATTGGATGTGCTTAATAAAAGTGAAATCAGTGTAGCCATGTTGAGGTCTGTCTAAAAATGTTTACATTTTTAAGATGATGTTGTTAAAGTTTTGTTAATAGTAATTGCTATTTTAATTGGACAAGTTTAAAATACACTTAAAACAAGCGTCTAACTTTTCGTTTAGTTTCATATCTTGGATCTCTAATGTACTTTTAATGACTTTTCAATTCATTATTTTCAAACAGACAAAAACATTCAAAGTAAATCATTGGTTAATTAGGACTTGCATGTTTGCAAACTTAAGTACAGATTGCATATTATTTGTTCTCGTGTCAAACTTTGGGGACCGAAAACAGGTTTTAATTGTCCCTCTGTGGACCAGCATGATGACGGACGTCTTGTATGTCAAATAAAAACACGTGAATAATTAATGAATCATAACAAGCCTCTGAAGAGCCTCAGAGAATATTTCGTAGTTCGAATCTATGAACTAGTTTCGTTGGTTGATGAGGCTAATGTTTTTTTTTTAGCTCTCATTTTTGGCTTTCCAGAGAATACTTTTAACATTTTTAGATAACTCAAAGTGAGTGTAATGGGTTTCTCTTTCTTTACAGAAAAACTTTATGAAATCCTCCCAAGATGCGTTTCGCCTCTCTTATTTGGCTCTTATGGTAATAGTTCTACTTTTAAATCCTTTGTCCTGTAAAATAATTCAACAGACATGACCTGAATAAGCCAACACAAATCCAGCTCTTAATGCATACGGCGTCCCTCAAGGCTCAGTTACGGGGCTGAACATCTTCAGCACATTTGAAGGATTTGAATTTGAAACATTTTCAGAGACGGTGGTCACTAAGGAAACATGTTAGGATTTAAACTAGATGTTAAATATTAGTTTAAATATTAGTACAGACACATTTATACATCAATATACAAGAAATAAATGGGAAGCATAAGTTCAGCCTGATTTAAAAATAAAAAGTCAATGCGAATGGATCAGATTTCTGTCATTTTCAATCTGCTTTTAAGGGCCACACAAACTCAGTCAAAGGGCCACAAATGGCCCCCAAGCCGCACTTTGGACACCGCTGCTTTATAAAGTCATAAAAATATATATGTTTTTCAGTTTCTTGCATAGTGTCAAATTACAATGTGAAAATATGTTAGATATGAAATTTTAAGACACTCTTCATATGCTGCAGCTCTTTGCCAGTTAGTTGACATGTAGTTTTAACAATACGTTTCACCATAACTGGCCCTTTGGATGTAAAAATGAGTTTGACTCCCTGTTGAACTTTCTCAGGTGCGAAACTTCACGCCAACCTTTAGTTGAAGGTGTTTTTCATACGACTCGCCTCATTGTGGAGGAACTTTGGGCAACTCTTCTTCGCAGCGTTGCTTTTGATAAGGTCGTGACATTTCAACATGCTGACTTCTGGACTTTAACTAGACTTTTGCCACTCTGATTAGTCGTCAGACATTTTCCCGTGGATTTTTTATTGCCGCGCTCCTGCTCATTGTGTCGTCGGTGACTCAGTTGTGTTAACTAACGCCTCCGCGCTGCAAACCATGAAAGCAGGAAACGTGCAGTATTTCTTATCACTGAATTGACAGAAATTGAGGGTTTTTTGGTTTTGTTCCCATGACTAAGTTTGTTCTCATGAAACAATTTGATAATTGATTCACTGTTGGGCAGAAAAATTATTTTTTTACATCAAGGCAGGTTTGTGTGGGGATTCTTTTCTCCATAATAATCAAAATCATCACTTTAAAACAACTTTTATGTTTATTTGGGTTATCGTTGGCTGATGTTAATGTTTGCTGGATGATCCAAAAGGGTGACTGAAAACGGAGCAACTCTTTCATCACACCAATGAAACCCACATCTGATTGGCTGGTAAATTCAGAGGAGTGATGATGTCAGGAAAAGCATCCTTTACCTAAAAGAAGGAGCCTGAGTCTCTTCTTCTATTTATCCTCTGAAGCGTCACCGTCAGGAGAGGAGTCAGGACAGACCAGTGAGGAGTAAGTGATTTGTCCAAAGCGCACACAGTTTGCTTTCATTCAGCTGAACATGAATAACTGAACTGTTTATCACGTTTCATATCAGAACATGGGTTTAAATTGTGTTTTATGCTGGTTTTACTGGGTTTATGGACCCATTGATTTGGAGAAATCCCATCTTCTGGCTAAACTGATGACATTTTTGTGAGATTGTCAGTTTTTTTTATGTTTGAGGAGAAAAAAAATGTTTCCTAACAGTGTTTTGATTAAATATTACAAACTTGGATTTCTGTTAATTGAACAATAGACACTGATAAGGGTAAGTACATGTGAATTGAACATTACATCTTCATTGGGTAAAATTCTCTCATCTCTTTCATGTCCTCACGGATTCTCAGGAAACCAGAACAAGTCGTGCGTTTCGATGTTCATGTTGCCTCCACAGCTCAGGAAGTTGACCCGGTTGAGCAAAAACCAATGTGATTGTTGGGTTCAGCACATCAAAAGAACCCTAAAACAGTTGAAAAAACCCCAGACATTTGTTTTGTTTGTTTTTTTTTTTGGGTTGTTGATCAGTGCCACGTGTGTGTTTGTCCTGTATTTGCAGAAAACTGGACCGGAGCCACAGGAATGAACGGTACGGACGGTCCGAGCATGATCCAGATTCACGTGTCTGTCAGGGTTCTGCTGACTGTGCTCCCGTGCCTCTTTTTCTTGTACGTCAACAGCGTCATGCTGTTCGCCCTGGTGAAAAAGCCCCTGCTTCTGGAGTCACCCCGTTACATCCTGTTCGGGCATTTGCTCTTCTCTGACTCCCTCCAGGTCCTGCTGACCACGCTGCTCTACATCTTCGCTTTGACCATGGTCAGAATCATCACTTGCGCATGCATTTTCGTCATCCAGTTCGCAGCCGTCACCGTGAAGATGTCCCCCATCAACCTGGCTGTCATGTCTTTGGAGAGGTTCGTTGCCATTTGCTTCCCTCTGAGGCACGCCGCCATCGCAACCTCCAGGGTGACCCGCGGCGCCATCGCCGTCATGTGGACCGTGGCCTCTTTAGACTCCGTCACGCAGCTCTGTCTGTTTTTCGGCCTCGACGACAGAAGCCTCACCGCTCAACAGGTCTGCAGGAAACAGATGCTGTTTGACCTGCAGGTTTACGTGATCGTGAACCAGGTTTTCACGGTGGCAAATTTCGTCCTGGTTACCGTCATCATCGTTTACACTTACGTTGCCACCATGGTGGCCGTGAAGTGCAGCTCTTCCTGCGCTCACAGGGCCAAAGTGGCACATCAAACCGTGATCCTGCACGCACTTCAGCTGTGCCTGTACCTCATCTCCACCCTGTTCAACATGATCAACTCCAGCCACCTGTTTAACTTGGATCCGGTTGTTGCTCTTTACGTCAAGCACGTGCTCTTTTTGGGCCTCATCATTTTCCCCAGGTTTTTGAGCCCGCTCTTATACGGCCTTAAAGATCAGACGTTCAAACACGTCTTCAAATACTACTTTACCTTTGGCTACAGACCTTCAGTAGAGCCGTATGCCAAGTCTTGATCTCTAATTGGAATAAATCATGTTTTAATCTGCCTTGTGTATGAAAAGGTGCTTTGAAGTTTTTCTTAGATAAAGGAGAGAAAAACCGAGTATTTTGCTGAAGTTAAAAAGAGTCGAACCAAAACAAAACGCTAAGAAGAAATAGGTTGAAGCTGCATGTTTGCATACGTTGTATAATTTGTGAATGCAAGAACAATGAGAGATTTCTTTCTTATTGTTTCGTTCAAATTCACGTCTTCACAGAGCCTGCTTATTTTTAGCAGTTGATGCAGTTGCCTTGAAAACCTGATGCCTCGGGTCAAACATCTCGGTTGATTCTCACAATAGCTTTCCGGACGCTTGGCCCATTTCTCCTGGCAGAACTGGGTCTGTTTCGAAAAGCGGCTTTGCTCACACACACATTTTCATCTCTACCCGCAGCTTTTTTTTTAAGTGGCCTCAGATCAGGTCTTAAAAAACTGGCAGATATCAACCAGTTTTACAGCTAATTTGGAGATATGCTTGCTGTTGTGGTCCACTTGGAAAGCCCTATTTGTGCCGAAATTTGAACTGCGTGGCTGCAGTTATTGGTTCAAAAATTTCATTTTTTTTGCTCATGATGCCATGTATTTTTGTGAAGTATACCCGTCTCCCTTACAGCAAAAACAAAAATTTACCATTTTGCTCCCAAATGAAGGTTATAGTAGCCAAATACTTCAATTTTTTGCTTCGTTTTTTGATGTCTCAAAAGAAAAACAAAGGTTTTTATCCCTGAGAGCAATATACAGAATACACAAACATTTGGTTTCAACTATGTCTGTCTGAAATTGAATTTTTTTCCCCCTTTAAATCTGCTTCGGCTTTGTGCAACTTGTCAAAAAAGAAAATGTTATTTCCATTTATCTGTCAAAAATAAACTAGTCCAAAATGGAACCGTGTAAAAAAAAAAGTGTTATTTTGTGACGTCTTTTTGGTTTCCGTGTTTGAATGTTGAGAAATGTGACATTTATGCAGAAATCGTCCACGCAAATGTAACTTATGAAGTCTAGATGTCGATGCTTGTGTTTATCTGTGGAAACAGGTTTAGAAAATGTAACTACATTTTTCTTTACAGTTGATATATATCAAACACATAACTTTAAAAAAAAATAGTGAAGGGGAGCAGCTTGACTTGATGTTTTAAGCGAAAGCCAGCTTAGCCAAAGGTAAACTCTCTGGTTTAATTGTTATTGATCGGTAACACATATCTATAGCTGATCATTGTTTACAATTAGTAAAGAAACCTGCTGATGTGAGTGTTATGAAGCACATTTAAATCATCCATGGTGCCAAAGTGCTTTACTATAAACCATAAAACAAAATAACAAACATCTGCAATAGCAATCTAAAAGCAAAAACTAAAAATGTGTTTTAAAAAAAATTGATTTCAGAAGACTCAAATACAATTCGGAGTGAAATCAAGTTGGGTTTTCAGGAGTTCATTTACTTCCTCACTGTCGTGTAAATATGACTCGATCTGTGCTCTGTTATTCTATTTGGGCTTTTGTGAAAGTCAAAACCTATTGCAATTAAAACGAAACCCTTTTAGGTGCTGAAAACAGCAGCGTTTGACTTTTAGTTTGAGTTCACTGCTCTAACCAGCAGATGCCACCATAGGCTTTGCAAACAGGCTCCCAAAGCGCATCGCCAGCACCAGTCAATTAATGTTGACTTAGTCTGTGCAAGCATGCGACTCATAAATCTGCAATGTGCAATAACCCCAGCAACACGTGACTTTATTGATGAAAGTCTTTCTTTCTTTCTCACAGTGAAGATGGATGGTTGTGTAGGAATAAGGACTGAGCCTGGCTGCAAACAATTTAAGGAGCTAAACAGGCAGGGAGGGGCTGAAAGACAGAATAAAGGAAGCATCTGAGCAGGAGGTGGACTAATTTAAGCAATCTTTACTCCGCCACAGTCCACAAGCCCACTCAATACCTCTCCAGCTCCCTGTGAAAGAGCTCTCCAGGGGCTGAAAAACATTCCAGAGCGACAAAGTCCTTGGTGACCGAGATGCGCTTTAGTTTGGACGACAAGAGCAAGAGGGAAAAGGTTGTTGTGATGATAATGGAGACCTCTCAGATCTTTGACAGGACAGTTTGCGTCTTCACGGTGGCGAGCTTCTCTGCAGGCATGTGGTGGTGGAGGTTTGCAGGGAGGCCTCTCGGTTGCACACACAGGGAGCGCGTCCACAAAAGAGCCGGTGACGCACAAACAAAGATGGCCCTGGATGTCTCTCCTTACGCCTGGAAGGAGAGTCGCAGACCTCGGGACGGATTTGTAACTTCCATCCAAAGTCTTCTCGCTGAAGCCCAGGTGCTCGCGCGGCATTTGTCTACGTCTGCTGATTTTGCAGTTTCCAAACTTCTATGTGTGGCAGAATGGGAAGAAGTGGGGTAGCCGCTCGTGTGGGGAGGAATACAACAACAAAAGGGAGAAAAAGGGCATTCTTTGTACGAGAACAGTGATGGATTGGTGGGTCTTCTGCTCCGTTATGAGAGAACCACAGGAGGATGTACAGAGCTGCGCAGATTCTAATTCAGAAAAAAAAAACAGCTAATCAGATTTTAAAAGCATCCTTTTCCTCTAAATGCAGGTTTGCAGAAGTATTCGATGCCCTGTTTTCAAATTTTGCGCATTTGAGTTCAGCCTCCTTACTCTGATATCCCAAAATGAACTCCAGGGCAAAAATCAGCAGGAACACGGTCAGTGTTGAAACAAAAACATGCATATGCTGAAATCCATCTGACAGCAAACATGTACACAGTGAAATGAGATGAAAATTATTTAAAAAAAAAACACTTTATGAGGAAGAAAACGACCACTGCACATCACCCTGAACACATAATCTAAGTGAAACATGGTAGTGACAGCATCATGCTGTGGGAAAAACAGTAAGGTGACTAGAATAGATGGAGGTAAATATTGGGGAAAAAAATCAGAGGCCATAAAAAAACTGAGAGACTGAAGGGAAAAATTCACCTTTCACCAGGACAATCAGCCAGAGCATCAATAAAAACAAATGGTCTAATCAAAGTCCAGACCTATGGACCAATTAAAAATACTTAAAACAAAATGTATTTTGTAAATAAAAAAGCTTTCATTAAACCCTCAAGTTTTTTGTTTTTTTATCTGATACCACTCTGACAAAATTCTTGTCTCAATTCCTCTAAATCTCGGCCTCGCTGTCAAACACACACACGCGCACATACACACCCACCCACCCATCCACCCACACACACACACACACACACACACCCATACACACACACACGCGCACGTGGAAAGAATCTCACTCATCAGTCAAAGCGTTTCAGACATTAAATGTGCAGATCCTGGGACATTTAAACTCCAACAGATTTGCTGCTGTAACTGAAATAAAAAGGCTCTGGATGCTTTTCAGATTCTCACACGTACAAAAATATTTTAAACATCCCTCCTCCACTTCGTACTTTCGCCATATATGTATCTCAACAAAAGACATGAGATCCCAGCCAAAAGCGTTGAATTCGAGATTAAAACGTGACAAAAACGTGGGAGAAAAAGTTGAGTAACAAGTATTCAACTTCTCCAAAGAATCAATGCATTTCACCCCCTGAAAAACAAACAGTTGTTTACAACTGTTTGCGCATGTCGGGCTGTGGATGAATGAGATACTTCAGAAGAAACTCCGTCCGTGTAATTCAGAGTGAAAAGCTGACCTGGTTAGCGCTCTGTCCCCAGTATGGGGGGCTTGCTGTCCCCTCATTGTCCTCTGCCACTTCCACTTCCTCCAAAAAAAGAGTTGGCTGATGGGAAAACAGTCGCACTTTAAGCTACATAATTATTTTCCCTGTGTTCAATACCCCAGAGGTTGTATTAAGAAGCAGCAGCGGGAGAAAAACATTAACAAAAGTAATTTCATGTTATCCTCGGTTGGATTACTTTGGCAGGAAGCCAAAAAGTTGGAATTTCTAATGAATGATTGAATTTTCCAAACTCTAAGATGTTTGGAAAAGCAGATTTTAAAGATAATCACCTTGAATTCATAAAAGTTCAAAGAAACTCAAGATTTAGATTATTATTAAACGAGGCAGATTAGAGCAAAACCATCCGCTGTCTGGAAGCAAAGTACAAAACAAAAAGTTCTTAAAATCTACTTAAAATAATTATATATTTCACTTTTTGGAAGATAAACTTTGAAGAGAAACAGAAGACAAGTTAAATCTTGCTGAGAACACGTCGTCTTTTTTTGGATGGGGCTGCTGGAGGTTGTGGGCGGGAGGGTGAAACACAGGAAGGAACACCAGCTTCTTGCACTCAGAGCTGCTGGAGCTTCAGTCGGTGGAGTTTCATTACCGAGCTTTCAAAACATCACAATGCAAACGAAGCGGATTATTACTGGAATCACGCACCGAGGTGCCTAATAAACTGGGCTTGAGAGAACAAAGATGCCCTTTTCCTAAACTAGGAAACAATTAACTGTGATTTAAAGTCTGAAATAACACGTGAAAAGCTTGTGGAGATCTGGGGAATGTGATGATGCAGGTGGAAGAAGGAAGCAGCTTGTTCTGCTAACGACAGGCGACGCGAATCCTAAACGTTCTAGAAGCATTTTGGTGACAGCTGTGAACATACAGTGTGAGATGAGATGAAAAAAAAAAACACATTTAAACCCCTTGAGTTATCCTCACATTTTGTCACGTTCTATCACAATGTCCTCCATCGGGACTATAGATGCCAGACAAACACAAAGCAGTGCATGCTTTGTGAGCTGGACTGAAACGAGTCAGAAATCCGAACCTGTCTGCTACGTCGTCCGAAAATGGAGATAAGTGTTACACTTGCGGGAATGATGAGTCGAATCACTCCTCTGGTAATATATTTATTTTCGTTTGAACTGCAACAAGAAAGTACAGCGGTTACAAATCTACTCCGAACATCTGCTGCAACACGCTGTTCTCTTAGCACTGACGGACTTCTTCTGTCCGCCAGAACATCATTCGCTCATTTACGTGCATCACCGTACAACTACACCAATATACTTTCATTAACGCACTGACTTCGAATGATATTCTCGTTCCGAACACATTTTAGAACACATTGAACCGACCCACTGAGCCCACATAAGCAAACCAAGCGCGAGCCGTTAGCCCCGCTCCTTTAGCCTAGTGCTAACTGTGGCCTTACATCTAGTTCGGTAACGCACTTATACCGAAGCACCTTTGTTCTTTTATCTCGCACCTATCGGAGGCTACTAATTCTATGAGCTACGTATTCTAATGCCCAGCTTACCTGCAACAAGAAAGTACAGCGGTTACAAATCTACTCCGAACATCTGCTGCAACACGCTGTTCTCTTAGCACTGACGGACTTCTTCTGTCCGCCAGAACATCATTCGCTGCCGCACACAGCGCCCTCCGATGGTGGAATACAAACATAGTAACATCTAATAAATTCTAATACGAGTTTCTGGCTGAGACTGATCGTTACAAAAACAAAGTTGGGACTACTGGGGATTACTGAGCTGCTAATTTTGTGGCTCACTCTCTCATAGTGCCACATTCTCCCCCACAAAATGAAATGTCTCCTGACATTTCCGGTTGTACAGTACATGAAACCATAGCTTTAACACAGTCCCTCAGCCCATGGGCGCCAGAAAGCAGAACTTTCAATAACCCGAGCCTTAGTCACCTGGCAACGCCCCCGAACCAAAGTCGGCTGACCTAGGGTGTCATAACTCAGTACTAGCGGTTTTTGACTCTGTCTATTAGGTCGCCGTCTCACAGTGTCCATCTCACCTTCACCAGCAGCTGAAATGTCAACCACTGCCTTACCGCTCCCTGGCCTATCACGGTCACTGTCAGGGCACGTCTCTTCGCTCTGTAGTGGCACATCCTCTTCGCTCTGTAGTGGCACATCCCCTTCGCTCTGTAGTGGCACATCCTCTTCGCTCTGTAGTGGCACATCCTCTTTCGCTCTGTAGTGGCACATCCTCTTCTTGAACGTGAAGACTTGTTTCAGGCTGGAACGGCTCCGCCAAAGGGTTGAGTGGAGTCTTCCTCCGTCTCCCTGGAACATCTCTGAAGTACCCCTGATACGTGCCGCTGTAGTCATCATCTGATGTGTCACTATTTTCTAGATGTTGTCCTACACGGGAGTGTCTCGGCTTTTTTCTTTGCAACAACCGAAGTACCTCTTCGGGACTGAACAGTCTGTGCTGATGGCTTCTCCAGTGGCAGGAAATCGCAGGGCAGTAGTAGGTTTCTGTGCACCACCTTATCTCTTCCTCGACCGGTTTCCGGGCAAATTCGATACACCGGGCCATCATCCACCTTCCTCTCCGTGACTTTGTAGATCTGGTTCTCCCAATAAGATTGAATCTTCGCAGGTCCGCCTCTGGGAGTGAGGTTTCGGAGAAGAACTCTGTCACCCAGTTGAAGATCTCTCCCTTTCACTCTCCGATCATAGTATGCTTTCCTCGAGCTGCTTCCCTGGTAGCCGTCTTGGAAGCTACTGTATACGCCTCCTGCATTTTCTTCTTCCAACAGCTGACATAGTCATCATAGTCCACATAACTTTCATCTGTCCCTAGGTTGAAGAGTAGATCGATAGGCAGGCGAGGGGCACGTCCGAAGATCAGGTAATAAGGGGCATAGCCTGTTGCCTCGCTCTTCGTACAGTTGTATGCATGGACAACTTTAGCCAATGACTCCTTCCAATCCTCCTTCTCCTTGTCCTCCAGGGTCCGTAACATGGACAACAGGGTACGGTTGAATCTCTCCACCTGACCATTACCCTGTGGGTGGTAGGGTGTAGTATGAGAACCCTGGATACCGGAGAGTTCTTTCAAACGTGCCATTAGCTTGTTGTCAAATTCTTTGCCCATGTCATGGTGAAGTCTGGTCGGGAAGCCAAACTTGAGCGCAAAGTCATTGAAGAGCTTCTCAGCGACAGTTTTAGCTGCCTTGTTCTTTGTCGGATAAGCTTGGGCAAACCTCGTGAAATGATCCATGATGATTAATATGTACTCGTATCCATGCTTGCACTTTTCCAAGTGGAGAAAGTCTATGGCTACCAGTTGGAACGGGTAAGTTGACTGGATTGGGGTCAGAGGGGCGCGGCTCTGCTTACTTGGCTTCTTCCGCTTGAGACACTCGCATTCTTCCGTAACGAAATGTTCGATATCTTTCGCCATCTGCGGCCAGTAGAACCTATCCCTGATCAGATCAAGTGTTCTCTCCACTCCTAAGTGACCCATATCTTTATGGAGCTCTTTGAAAATCAGGGGACGATAGACTTTGGGAGCCAACAGCTGCTCTCGGTGAGCCGTTTTGCGGTACAGAATACCATGTCGGTCGACGTGAAGCTTCAACCACTGTCTGAGTAATGTAGTTACTGCAGGCACCTCAGACTTCACCTCGATCCGACCTGGTCTCCGACCCTGTGACTTGTACCAGAGCACTCTCGACAGGACCTCATCTGCTTCCTGGGCTGTGCGGATCTCGACTGGTGTAAGGGGCTGATTGGTGTTAGAATCTTTGATCATCTTCAGAGCACTAACATGGATAACACCAATGCCTTGACACGGGTAACTCTGCTCCACCACCACAGACTCCATAGATGCGCTTATGGCTTCCTGTCCCACTTCAGCTGTACAGCTCTTCATGTAACTGTCAATGTCCAACGGCATCCGCGACAGGCCGTCAGCGTCTGTGTTGGTTTTGCCTGGACGGTAGCGGATGGTGAAGTTATAGCTGGCCAGCTCCGCGACCCATCTGTGACCCGTGGCATTGAGCTTGGCTGTAGTGAGCACATATGTTAGCGGGTTATTATCTGTGTACACCACAAATGATGGAGCATGATACAGATAGTCTCGGAAACGTTCACATATGGCCCACTTCATTGCCAAAAACTCTAATTTGCCAGAGTGCAGGTGGTACTTTTTCTCCGCTGGACTCAGGGTGCGGGAACCATATGCTATAACTCTCATCTTCCCTTGCTGTCGCTGGTATAACACTGCACCTAACCCAACCTGAGATGCGTCACAATGTAACACAAATGGCTCTGTAAAGTCGGGGTATCCAAGGATAGGAGGTTTGGTGAGTGCATCTATGAGCTGACTCAATGTCTCTTGATGGTCGCTAGTCCATTGAATGGGTGTCCGTGAGGATAAGTGACCTTTACTTTTCTTCACGCCCTTCTTAATTTTGTCATCTGGGACCGAAACAGAGTTCCCAGAGGCTGGAGGACTCAACAGGCTGTAGAGTGGGTGGGCTATTCGGGAAAAGTTGGCGATGAAAGGCCTATAATAAGAGAGAAAACCAAGCATTTGACGTACCTCGCCGACGGTTGCAGGGGTTTTATCCTTTAGGGCCATCACCGGGGCCAGCTCCGTTGGGTCCATAGTATAACCCTGGCCTGTAACTAGCTTGCCCAAAAACTTGACACTTCTCCTGAACAGGTCACATTTCTTTGGTGTCAGCTTAACACCATGCTCCCTGTAACGCTGGAGCACCAAGCGAATGTGCTCTAGATGTTCTTCAAAACTGCTACTGTGCACAAGGTTGTCGTCCAGGTATGGTAGGCAAATAGTGTCTCTGAGTTCTGCCATGCAGTGCTCCATACTCCTCTGGAACTCAGCGGGTGCAGAGCTCAGGCCAAAGGGAATACGCACCCATTGGTAGAGCCCCCAGGGTGTGATGAAGGCGGTTAAGGGGCGGCTCTCATCATCTAAAAAACCCTGGTGGTACGCCTTGCCTTGGTCTAATACTGAAAACCAGGAGCTCCCACCCAGCGCATCCAGCATGTCCTGAATTCTTGGTATTGGATGGCGGTCCGGGACTGACTTGCGGTTGAGCTCTCTGAAGTCACAACAAAGCCGAAGAGTACCATCCTTCTTCCGGACACACACCACAGGTGATGAGTAGGGGGACCTTGATGGTGTAATCCAGCCTTTGTTAAGTAAGTCTTGCAGGTACTCTTTCACCTCCTTGTGGAGAGGTTTTGGGACCGAAATGTAGGTTTTCTTTACAGGACTTGTGTCGTGAAGGGTTATATGCATTTTTAGGGAAGGGATACAACCCACGTCATCACGGTCGTATGCAAATGCCTCACATTCTTCCCGCAACATCATCTTCGCGGCTGTTTGTTGACTTTCTGTTAAGTGCTGAAGATCCACTGGTGGGTCCCAGGACTTTGGTCTCTGTTGAAGGTCGCCTGACTGTGTGTTATCCGGGATGTGTGACTTTAACTTTGAACTCTGTTTTTCCTCCTGTGTACACTCATTTACTTTTGCCTGGATGTTTGCTGCATAAACCGTTTTGATTGGTTCAAGACGTCCGATCACTTTACGACTCATTAGATAGATGGTGTGGTCGGTGGTGTTAGTCACCGGGATGGGCACATATGGCACCTTTCTGTTTGGAATTCGCACCAGGACATCACTGAACACGATGCCCTCTAGTGGTGGGTCAACCCCCGTCAGCTACAAAAAACATGTCTTGACCCCGAGCATGTGGACTAACACGCGCCCGTGCATAGACTGTGGTAACTTGGTTTGCTCCCAACGGCACCCTTTTTACTCCAGTTCTCACCACACCTGCCTCTGTGTCCTTTTTGCTGCTCTGCACCAGTCTGACAACATCATGTGCAGTTTGTACAGTTATTTCAAATGCTTTACTTACAAAGTGTGCAAGTATCTTTCTTCCATCTTTGGTCTTTACTCCTTTTCTGTTGACAACCGCCTCAATAACATTGTAGCCAATGATGGGATCACTGGCCACGGCTGGATCACTGACTACCAATATTGGCACTTGCAACTCACTGGTTGGGGAACAATCACTGTCTAGTCTGAAACTGACTTCTATCCAACCAGTGTAGGGGATAGTCGTGTCATTTGCAGCCAACACTGTGAGTGTCTCATTATCTAACAGTTCTGACACAGGTCTGACAACTGTGTGGGGAAGGTAGTTGTGTCGCCAATTTTCATTTACAATGCTGGATTGTGCCCCTGTATCCCACAATACCTTGACTGGCTGGTTGTCCATAAAACAGTTAACAGTACAGCGGTTTCCCACCAGACTTACTAACCTTGACTTGTGTTGAGGGGGTAGATAACGGACCTCCGTTACAGCTGATAAGGCAGCAACCGGTGTTTCATTGGGGGATGGTGGTGAGCTTGGTTGTTCATTATGGGACCATGGATCCTGGACTACTGCTGGTCCCACCTCAGTAGCCCTTCCTCGTTTCCCATTAACGGTCTCGGTGCACGGCATCCACGAGAGTAGTGGCCCTCCCGTCCACATTTGAAACAGTGCATACAACTGTCTCCTTTACCCTCTTCTCGGCACTTCTTACAACCTTTCTGTCTCTGCTTTGGTGTCATAATGTGGGAGCTGGTCTCCATAGCAGCCACCAACATCTCCTTCATTTCTTTGCGAAGTTCTTCTATGATCTGCTGTGAGTCTGTTTTAGTCTCTTTATTTTTAACTGTTTTCACCGCGACTGCAGCGGGGGGTTCTTTGAATTTCGGGTGACTTTGAATAGGTGTCAGGGCTGTCTGGCACGCTGTTTGAAGTTCTTGTACTTTCGGCGCCTTAACTACAGTGGACCTCCTCCGTTTCTCCAATCTTTCATTCTCTAGCTTAGAAGCTTCGTTAACCTTCTCAATCAGTTCTTCATCTGCTACAGTCATATTACTTAGAAGAGGCAGTAACTGGTACTTAATGGAGTCACTAGATAACCCAGTTTCAATGGAGCGGAGAAACTTACGCTGAATCGTGGTCCTGCTGTACAGTTCATCAGTCTCCTCATTTGCTGCTTTCCATAGAAGCTTTTCTTTGAGCTCGATAGCACGAAATACAAAGTTTAGGGCGGTTTCTTTGGGTTCTTGGGAGATATTGAGAAGCTGATGGTAAAGTTCAGTGGGGCTATCGACTCTGTAGTGTCCCCTTAGTATGGTGAGCAGTTTGCTAAGGGTTAACCCACGTTTTATCTCCAACATGTCTCTTAGGGGCATTCCTAAACTGATAGCCCTAATTACTGCTTCAACTACCTCGACCTCTGAATGTCCTCTTTCAACCCCATTTTCAATCTGACGTACTAAACTGAGGTAGGACAGCTTGTCCTTCTGCCCACTCTCTCCAATCTGCCCAGAGATTTTAAACTCCCTCCTCAAAGTTACCTCCTGCAGAGTGTGTTTTGACTCCGCTCGGGTTTTGAGGGGATAATCTGTTGCCTGGACTGAAGTGGTGCATGGCATGGTGTCCTCCAGGTCCATCTGTGGCACAGACTTTTTAAATGGAGTTCCATCTTCTGACTGACATGTTACTTTACTTAGTCCCTGGATATATGTGGTTGTTTCTTTATAAAACTGCTCCACTTGATCCTCTTCTTCACTTTTCTCTATCTCATCAAACACATCTTCTGCCAACCTGATGAGTGTCCTTTTGGTTTTACTTTGAGGCTCTCCGCTGTCCAGGCCGGAACACTTCAGTCGCCTGCAGACGTCCACGAGATGCTCTCTTTCCAACTGCCACAAGGTTGCACTCACTTGATCGCGCAGAAGCTGTGCTGCTTCCATTTTTTTTTTTTTTTTTTTTTTTTTTGGTTCGTCTCTTGGGAAGGGAGGTGGTTGGTGATGGGGGTTGATTCACTAGCGCCACCTCCTGGCTGGCTCGCCAAAATATGTTACACTTGCGGGGAATGATGAGTCGAATCACTCCTCTGGTAATATATTTATTTTCGTTTGAACTGCAACAAGAAAGTACAGCGGTTACAAATCTACTCCGAACATCTGCTGCAACACGCTGTTCTCTTAGCACTGACGGACTTCTTCTGTCCGCCAGAACATCATTCGCTCATTTACGTGCATCACCGTACAACTACACCAATATACTTTCATTAACGCACTGACTTCGAATGATATTCTCGTTCGAACACATTTTAGAACACATTGAACCGACCCACTGAGCCCACATAAGCAAACCAAGCGCGAGCCGTTAGCCCCGCTCCTTTAGCCTAGTGCTAACTGTGGCCTTACATCTAGTTCGGTAACGCACTTATACCGAAGCACCTTTGTTCTTTTATCTCGCACCTATCGGAGGCTACTAATTCTATGAGCTACGTATTCTAATGCCCAGCTTACCTGCAACAAGAAAGTACAGCGGTTACAAATCTACTCCGAACATCTGCTGCAACACGCTGTTCTCTTAGCACTGACGGACTTCTTCTGTCCGCCAGAACATCATTCGCTGCCGCACACAGCGCCCTCCGATGGTGGAATACAAACATAGTAACATCTAATAAATTCTAATACGAGTTTCTGGCTGAGACTGATCGTTACAAAAACAAAGTTGGGACTACTGGGGATTACTGAGCTGCTAATTTTGTGGCTCACTCTCTCATAGTGCCACATTAGCGTTGAGGAACAACTAAACTACCAAAAATATTTTTGCTGTAAAAGCTGTAAAAGCCCCTTTACAGCTCCATTTCTGGATAATCATACAGCAGCACATCTCTGAGTTGAGCAGCCTGTGAAGAAATGAGATGTTTATGGAAACCATAAGAAGTTCTTGTGTCCAAACAACAGGAGAGCGGCACAAATGTGCAAATGTGTGACAAATAAGTAACAATGGACATTAACGAGAACAAGGGGAAAACAAGGATGAATCTAAATCCAATTAAGGACCAGTGCAAAAAGTAGACATTTTATATTATACAATCTGCAGCCAGTGAGATCTGGATTGGGGGAGAAAAAAAATGTGCAAAACTGGTTGTGATTTAAGAACAACAACACTTGAATCTAATCCCAGCAAAGAGCGGCTCAAAGCTTCTTATTTTATCTGGTAAGATTCTTTAAAAATGTGTCACTCAAACACAAAATGCCAATAAAGTACCTTGAGGATGTGAGTGACACTTTTAAGAACATTCGTAACAGTTTTTCTGCTGCATCATAGAAATGTCTTGAAAATCTTTCTTTGAATTTAATTGTCAGATCTTGCAAGTGTTGTTCAATTTTAAGACCAGAATTGCTGAGGGGGGAAATAAGGTTCTCCTTTAACATTGAGCCACTTTTGACTATTTCAACAAAATAAAAAAACAAAGCAAGCAAATGTCATAGCCCTGCTTTGGCATCTACAAGAAGAAAAAAAAAAAAATACTTATCCATATTTCCATCTCGAAAAAGGCAGGAGAGGAGAAGATCTGATTAATCAATATCTGTGGAGTTATCAACAAAGATGACGTAATGTGAATATCAATGGATCCTTCCTGGAGGGGGAGGATGCTGTGGATCTGTAACCAGGGGCCCGCTCGCTCCCAGTGTCAGGTGTGCCCACGGCCTCCCCGCTCCCGCCGGCCCACATGGTACAGTCCACATGCGGTTCGGAGTTGTTGCCGAGGAGGTTCCACTCTTCAGCGCTCCTCGAACTGGCATGCATCCTACGCTTCGGCCCAGCAGCAGGGGACTGGACTGCACTTCTTCTTCTTCTTCTTCTTCTTCTGACAATGCTGCTCTTTCCTGAGCGGAGGCATCTCAGGCAGCAGAGCGAGAGCGCGCTCTGCTACGTCTTGTGCTTTATTTCAGGTGAGTCCCGGTTTATTTTATGGCACTTTGTGTCTGTGTGTGTGTGTGTTTTTTTTTTTCTTTCTGTCCTTTCATTCGTCCGGCGTGCAGACAGAAGTTTTGTCAAGAAGCATCAGAGGAGCCTGAGCGAACCAGCCGCGTGCTCCCGACGCGAAGTTTGTGTTTTGCGCGAGTTCAGCCGGCGTCATTTGGAGGCTGAAACTTGGTGCCAAGTTCGCCTCGGGGGGAACCGGGAGAAGCGGGAGAAGCGGGAGAAGCGGGCCGGCAGCTCCGTGGTCGGTGGTGCGAGCTGGAGAGACGGCGAGCTCGGTGACACGGAGTGATTTAGACTCTCAATTAGCGAAGCGGGAGGTCACTGCGGAGCCGGTGGCAGCCATATTAGCGTCATAAAGTGTTATATTAGCGTGACGTGATGCGGCGAAGCCACCTGCTTCAACAAAAGAGTTGAGGAACTTGGATTTGAGTCACCAGACAGAGACGGTGCTGATGATGCAGCCTCCCACCCCCAACACACACACACACACACCCACACACACACACACACACACTCAGTGGGATGAGGGTCAGCCACCATGTGCATCCTGAGCTCATTATGGTTTAATCAAAGAGTGGGCAGTTTACTATCTCCACCCAGAACCACGCAAGTTTGCGCCCACAGCATCCTGTGCAGCACCAGCAGCCAGAAGAGCCAGAGCTCTGGGGTTTGGGTTCCAACTTGGACCCAAAGCTCGGCTCTGATCTGCCCTCTGTTCAGAACCCAGAAAGGCTTAATGAATGGGACGATGTGATCCAGCAAAGATGTTTAGAGAGTTTCTTTCTTTTTTGATGTTGAATGTCATGTGCAAAGCTTTGCACAATTCCAATGGCTGTTTGCACCATGGCTGTTCTGCAAGTTCAATTCTAGCTGTATGTTGCAGTGATCTGTGGAGAGGGGGGAATGTTACCTGGATTACTGGTTTTATTTTTTTGTTTTTCTAGGGACAAGGACAATAGGAAAAAAAAAAAAAAGATAATTTCTACATTTTTAGCCTAAACTATTTTCCATTGTTTGTCTGTAGTTGGGCTTTTGGATACATAAAAACATAGAAAAAAAATTAAAGAAATGTTAAGAATCCTTCATCATTGTGGTTTGACCAACATAAATATGTAAACTGGAACTAGAGATGCAACCCACATCCCTTTAAAAACACAGAAACGGCCATTTTAATTTAGTCCAAAACTATTCAAACCGTACTTGATGGGTGGTGAGCTAAATAAAAAAAAAAAATACAATAGCTTTTATATTTTAATTCCTTTCCATGTTCTGCTGCCAATCATGTCAGAGTTGGGCATGTTGTGTTTCACGGTTTTTGTTCATGCCTCACAGGATCCTCCACTTGAGTGTTGTGGAGTGTTTCCTCTGCAATTAAGCAGCAGGACAGTTTCAACGACCCGAGGGCTTTGTGCTTAGATCAGTTTAGATGAGGATTAAAATATAAAATGCTATATATTCTTTAGCATATTATTGATATGCTGCATATTGTCTTGTTTTTATTTTGAGTCATTGTTTTGTTTAAAGCTGTTAATAAATCTGAGGGTTCAAGTTTAGGGGCAGAGACAGACGCTTTCCTAGGTCTAGTTAAAGTCTGCTGCACATTTCAATGAGAGTTTTGACCTTCTGCTTGTTTTGAATGCAAACTAGATGCGCAAACTGTTCCCATTTATCGCAGCACCATCTTAAAGTTGCACAGATGTTTTTTTTTCTCCTGTTTCTTCCCTTTTCCCCCCCTTTTTTCTTGCAAAAAATGCTTTTCTCCATTCTTCAATACTTTAACTGTAGGTCGAAAGTCTATAAATATTCCAAGGATTGGACTAATGGCAATTCAACTTGAACTTGAGCTGCACTGATTCAGTGGAGAAAGTCACATATTCATAGTTTTTCTGCTCAGAAAAGTGTGGAAGTTGTTAAAGAGGGAAGATGCCTACTTTCAGTTTGAGCAACATGTTTAAAAATGGATATAAAGCAAAAAAAGACAACATAGCCTGCAAAATTTATAAGATCTCTTGAAAGAGTGATAGGCAAGATGCAAACTATATTTAGAATCCTATATTGACTTGCACCGATCCTGAAAGAGTTTGTGAATGTCGCTTTTGGAAATGCAAAGAATCGTGAGACAAAGTGATATAACCCAACTGTTCTGTTATCTTTTGTGAAGTTTAATCACAAAAGGCTTTATGCTGCATTATCTATTTATTTTATGCAAACAGTTTTAGCAACATAGTCAACTTGTAGACTAAATCCTTGGGTGAATTAACCTTAGAAAGGCATGAAGTTTACTGGTTAATATTTTACAAATCTTCCTAACTGATAAAGTGCCCAATTTTCCAAGATTTTTAGCAGACGTCTTCACAATCTTTCAACATTTCAAGCTTCTTGCAGAACATCAACATGTAAAAAACTTGATTACTAACTGGTTAAGAAATTAGAAGTGACTAATCATCAGTTAATTTCATATTTGTTTATTTCACTAACTCAGACACCAACTATAAGTTGATCTGTAATTTCAAATACTTTATGCTCTGTGGAAAAAAATCCAAATAATTATAGGCAAATTTCTGTGTATAATTTGAAGATGCTCTCCACAGAAAAAGTCCACAAGTTAGTGAATTAGGGAATACAGTCAGGCAGTGGTCCATTACATTTGTTTCCATGAAGATTGAGTCCAACAGATATACTCAATAAAACATACCTTTAACAGTAAGAAACTTGAAAATCTTGATATAATTTGTTCTCGGATGCTTTTTTTCCTCTTGTTAGAGCCATTGTCACGAAAATGTAGGAAATTGGTTAACTTTATCTGGACATTAACACCAAAAATATGAGAATTAGAAAAAATCCTCGTGTTTATTTTTCCTCTTCTATTGATTGAAACGGTTTGTTTTGGGGTTTTTAAAAATAAAACGGCTCTAGGATTGCCTAACGTTTTACACTGGGTGAATGTTCGCATTTGCTCTGCCTTCTCATATTCTAAGGAAGCGTGCTTTACTGCCCACCTGGTCGATAATTTGGAAGTAACCTTAGCCGTGTTGCTTTACTTGCAGCTCACTGTGTTGCTCTGGAGTCATTCTCTACCAAAACACAGAGCACATCTATGATGCACTTTTCTGCTGGCCAAGTCTTGTTCCTCCTAAGGGATTTGCTTCTAATAAGCCACTTTGTTCCGTTTATTACAGCCATTCATAACTCTGGTCTTGACACTTGACAGCATTTTAGGCAGTAAGAAAATGCTGACTCAGACGCGACCGAACTGTTGCCTTAACAACAAAACTGCACCTACTTTTAAAAAGGTTAATTGAATGCGTTTGACATTAAAAACTGATTGAGATTAGTTGGAGGCATGAGATGCGATACTCCTTCGCTGTCCTCCTTAACATTCACAACAAGCTCCGTCACTTCCACCCCAACACTATTACCACTTGTCCAGGAATCTCCACTTTCACCAAGACAAGCTGCCCTTTAGCAAGGTACACATACTAATACACTTACCGCCACATAAGTGGCGCACGTGGAGGTAATATTGACTAAAGTGAGAACAAGCAGAGTGTCCCCAAGGAGCAATTTGTCCTTGATGCCAGGACGATAATAAGTATAATCTGTTTTCTGCTCTCCGTCAGTGAGACGCGGCGTGTTGAATTTGCAAACCTAACTGAACGCGTCTAGAGGTTTCTCTCTTTAGGTTATAATAAGAACTCCTCTCTTGGTCTCTGGGGGGTTAGGAGGCAGGAATCGCAGTCGCTGTGTCAAGATGGGAGGCACGTTGGATCAGTTGGAGGACGCTCTGATCATCATCACTCCTCTTACTGAGCTGAGGAAAACAAGGCCAGGGTTATGTAAGCTTGTCATCACGTCTCCAATAAAAATTTAATTTGGTGACTATACCTCTTTCATTTCATATTCAGTGCAGAAAAGTAATTCCCACTGCTATGATGGGATTCCACCATTCAATAAGGAACATAATTGGCTTTTTGCAGAAGGAAGTGGATGACTTGCTCCGTATTGTTCTGTTGTTTCAAGCTGGATTTAGGTTTGGCATTTCTGTGCATCGAGTAGCTAAACAAACGTCGTTCTGTTAATGTCATGGAGGTATTTGGCTTAACCCACTTGGCAAGGGACAAGCGAGATTACAGATCGGTTTACGGTCCACTACACTGGCATTCTACAGTTTTTTCTCTTCTTTTGTGGGGGGAGGGAGGCATCGTCAACACTGTGTACCAGAGAAAGGAAGTGAATATTTGAATGAACCCATCTTTAAATGCCAACATACATATAAATGAAATGCATTAAAACGTATACTGTATGTGCCATAAAACTTGAGATGTAATCACATAAAATGCGCGTAAAACCTGAACTAATAAAGCAGCTTTTAGGTTTTATGGCGAAGCTGCAGGAAGAAATGTTTCCAGTCTGAGGTAGATGCTGCCGCCTCTTTAGTTTCCCATTATCTGAGGGATCTTCATGATTCACAGCAATCTAGAAACTCTGAAATGTCTATGTATGTCACAGCAAGTGTAAGGGTTTTTTTTTTTAATATTTACTGTTTTAAATAAATATTTATTATATTGATTGTCCACCAATGGTGAAAAAAAAATCATTACTTTTATTTTGACCAGGTCAACTTTTGAAAAATCAAATTTTTTTTTCTCGTTCCAAACTGATAACTCTCTTTTTTGTTCTATTATAAATGGATAAAAATATTTACAACATATATTTAAAAAAAAAAAGTGATCAAGATGCACACTTAAAAACTACTGCTACCTTCAAGGAACATGCTGCACATTTTACTTACTGATTAATGCCTGATGTATTTAATTGTTGAATGAGTGCAAGTCTGCAGAAACGGACAAAATATTTGTCATAAAAGTTTTTCAAACTTCATTGAAGAAAGAAAATCTGTTGTGTAAAAGTGTATGTGAACAAGAACAAGTTGGCCTTTTAAAACAAGACCAGAGTTGCTGTCGTAAAGTGATAAATTATTGTTGACAGAGAAACTTTAATCAGAGAAACTAACCGCTAACATGAACATAAAGTCTTAACACCTTTTAAACACGCTTCTTTTTACCAGTTTTGCAATAATCAGAATATTTTCTAAGACCAGTTTCTCTCCAGAGAGGCATTGGGGCTTATTGTAGTGACACAAAATCAACAATAAAATGATGATTTGAGAGGATTTGACTGACCACTGTGTGGACACTGAAACCCCAGAACATGGAGGGTCTGGATGGAGAGCGACGGTGAGCTTCATTGGCTTCAGCGCAGTGTGACACTGGAAAGTATTGGGCTCTGGTATTCATGCGTTTATTACTCTGACACATCCTGTTCTCAGTCAGATGAGATTTATATGTCTGGGTCCTTCTGAATGAGATCTGCATTTAAAGGAATGAGAATTTCACAGCTAAGTAATATCACACGGTCACTACTGTTCGATTTGGCTGAGTTTCGGTGGAGATTTTTGAAGTCTTTCTCAGCGGATCAGTCTCAGAGAATACAGACTGTTAGCATTTGCAATCCCAATCAAAAGTATTGCAATGGAATTCGAAAAATGGGGACACTTGCACTTTGTGCTTCACTTTCAGGAAAATTTCCACAGACTGTGCCAGTTTTTGAAGACCTGTTCTTTTGTAGATTGAGGTTGGTCAACGACTGAACTGTTTCTGGCAAAACAACAGAAGGATATTTGGAGTCTGTTCCCAACCGAGTGCAGCCAATTTCAGTTTGCAGAGATGTTTTCCTCTTGACAGCTTGTTACAATTAGGGATTTAATGAAAGAATTTAAGTGTGTTATTGTTGCTCGATGCATTTTATTATGTTATAATTCCTGCTTTTGTATTTAGATCTGATGTTTCTCCTCGACGCGCTCCTGCCTCTCCTCTCCCTCAGCCCTCTTTTCTTCTCTTAATGATGATGTCATCGTGTTAGCATATCACTTCCCTTCCTTCCTTTTTTTTTCTTTTTCCTACCAGATGCAGGCTGTTCTCGTCATTTGGACTTTCCTCAGCATAGCGTTGAGCTCCTACATTTCAGTCTTGCAGCATTTCTGCCTCGTGTAGGTAGCAGAGTGCCTGGGTTGGTTATATTTGGACAAAAGACTTTCACAAAGTCTGATTATAATTCCTGAATTCAGGTCAGTAGGAGGGAGACTTTTTTATTTTTTTTTTTTTGTGATTGAAACCACTTAGTTTCCATGTAAGCTGTGTGGTATTTGTTCTAACCCCCAATTCTTGCTTTGGTTAAGACATTTTTATGTCAGAGGGTTCAGATATGAAATGGACTTTAACGTCAAAAATTCACTTCTCCCGTTGAAGCTGTCCTGATATTTTAGATCTTTCCTTTTCAAGTATTTAAAGTATTATGTTGCAGTGGTTTTGGATGAGGGTTAGTGCTTGACTCAGTACTAAATACTTATTTACAGTCCAAGTTTTTCTTCTTGTCACTGACTGGACTGCATGCATGCATGCATACACTAATGCACATAAATTACGTATTTTATTTTCATTTTTTTTAGCATTTGTTCTCAGAGGATTGGCATATCTTACAAATAAAAGTAAATAAATCTGTCACTGTGATCCATATTTGAGATCTCAGGATTAGTGCTGAAATGACTAGCATTTTATTTTGTTTTGTAGATAATTTATAAAGATGTACCATTCCTAGTTTTAACTGGTGTAACTGTTAAGACTAGGAAAAATGTGGAAAAAAAACAACTTTTGAAAGATGGCCCAAAAGCTACAGTTTTATTTTGTGCACTATATAAAGGTTTTTTTTTTTCCAGCCACAGCATAGGTTAAAGTTTAACCGTTAAACAATGTCTAAATAATGTTATTACAGTAGAAAAGCATCTGGTTTACAGTTTTTAAACCATTTATTAAGTTATTGAAAATGTACCTGAAATTAGAAACATTTAATCATAGCTCTGCAGGTCGACAAACCAAAGACAAAATAAGAAATTGACTTTGTAATCTGTCTTTTGTGTCTCGGATTATAAAAGCAATAGGCATGGTTACCGTTACTAAGAGCATTTTTCACAGAGATTTCTTAGTGAATGAAGCCCCTTTTCATAACTCGGATTGCAAAAAGACAAACAAATCCGAACTTTCTGATTGAGGGAAACTTATGAACGATAAAGCGGAACAACTTTTCTCTCATTGGTTCAGTTTTCTATTTGTGCTCATCTAAGCCCCGTGCAGCATCTTCAATAAAACAGCTGACATGCTTGCTTATAAGTCTTGTCCGTTTACCAACAACTTCCACACTAAAGATTGTTTGTTGCAATTTTGTAGCACATTTATGACCATTCAGTTAACAATCTGGGATGGTTGAGATAAAAATCGTCTATATTTGGGCTCCAGTTGATTTCTCCCTACTATAATTTCATTTTCTCCTGTTGGTCTGGTACTACTGCAGTCAAAAGCGTCTATGACCTGAAGAAAGTCCCGCTCAGGTCTTCATCATCCAGTACAATGAAGTGAGACTGTTGAAAACCTGAGAGGAAGCGTATCGCCGGAGGAAAGTTTGCCTTTACTGAAAGTTTCTCATTCAGAATGAGTTATGCAGCTTTAGTCATAAATGGGTTTTCACCAATCCTGTTCATTTTTATCCCAGCAGGCAACAACGTTTTTAATCACCGCGGCGTATTATGGCTGTTGCCTTTTAAATAGTCTCATCTCCCGTGAAAGAAAAAAACTTACTGCAGCCTTTTCTGCTGCCTTTTCTAAGTCAGTGAAATATTACACTTTTTAGGGAACAAAAAAAAAAAAAAGACTACCTCAGTTCTGCCAAGTTCTTGGAAGTCAGTTCAAATAAATATAACTTACAGTAGCTTCAGACTTCATCGTCCCGGATTTGGTCATGATTTTTTATTTTTGTTATGGATCGGCTTCCAAAACAAATGCATTGATCTAAGGGGAAGCTTCCAAATGTCAATAAAATAATTTGTGGTTGTAGTTAAGAGTAGGAGAATATTATAGTTTAATTAAACACAGGACTGTAATTTGGATTCAGAATGTGAAAAACACTTTACAAAATTCCTTCATGTTCTAAAAAAAAAAAGCATATTCCTGAATTGTGGTTGGTTATTAAAGTTTCCAGTCATTTTGTGATGGACTTTATTGAAGGCGGTTTGTGACTAAATCGCGCTTTGCGTCCTCTTGCCAGGTGCTGTGTGCAGTCAGGTGGTGGTGCCTCAGAGAGTGAGTGCCGTGCTGGGAAAAAATGTGACTTTAGACTGCCGGGTGGAGGTTGGCACAAACCTCACTCTGACTCAGAGTTCCTGGGAGCGCCGCCTGCCTTCGGGCTCCGTAACCGTGGCGGTGTACAACCCCGAGCTCGGCACTTTCATCCCACCGGAGTACATCAACCGCTTGCACTTCCGGTCGCCGTCCTCTCACGATGCCACGATCGTACTGGAGAACGTGGGCTTCTCAGACGTGGGGATCTACACCTGCAAGGTGGCTACGTTTCCTCTGGGAAACACGCAGGCCTCCACCACCGTTAGTGTGCTTGGTAAGTATCGTGACTGTTTTCTTTTGAGATTGAAGTCCTATGTTCTACAAACACATGTCTGATACTCTTTAGTAGCTAGCGCCATATTGTTCCACATTCTATGAATAATTTAACGAATATAAATGGCAGCAGTTTGGGAAACATTGCATTGTCACCTCTGTTAATTCTTGACTTTAGGATTTCCATTTTAGCCCAATTTAATTTGGCTTTTGGACGTCTCGTTCCAATCCCAAACATGTGATTAAGTTCCTAATGCATTTTTAAGTAGTTGGTATTGGAGTCGCTGACGAGCTCAACTCCTCATATCTGTAGTTGATGGAAAGTCATTTTTATTCCTGCTGCATCCTCAGTGAGCCCTGCAGTCAGCAGGTTTTAAAAAAATCACGGCAAAATCTTCTTTTCTTTTCTCCGCGGCTTCCAAAACTGCATCCCGTGCCGTGCTCCTAACTTTTGTAGTTTCCTAGGGAACAGACAAATGTTATGTCAAGACTTGTGCCAACTTTTAAACTGATTTTCCCTTAAGGACGCTCCAGTTCTCTAAAGAATAAAGAGTGTAAAGATTGAAGACTCAATGTATAAATCAGAATGGCTCCATTTGTTTTAAAATATGATATTTTCATGTAACTAGTTCAGTGATGCACTTGCAGGGGTCACACAAAGTTGTTGGCGTTATGGTTCAGTATTTAAGACGAGTGAATCCAAAGTTTACAATCTGTTTGAATCGTCATAACCTGAACATGTTTGGACGGCGGGATGAGGTCAAATAAATCTGATCAGAACTTTTCACAGTCGCACCATAGAGAAAATGACGACCGGTGGACAAAATGACAGAACGGCACAGGAATTTACTAAATGAATGAGTGCCAAATTCCCACATTCCCCATGGAGTTACATGTGTGCAGGATGTCTGGCCAATCAGATTGACTCTCAAAGTGCCTGCACATTTTGAAGCACACAAGAGCTGCGTGTTGACAAACGAGCAACAGAGGAGAAAAGAAACGTGTTATTGTGATTCTCAAGAGTTTCCTTTTATACAGGAAGTGACAGATTTCCAAAATTCTCAACCGTTAAGTTAGTGCATGAGTTAATGAGCTAACTAAATGCATTTTAAGCAAAAACAGTTTTTAAACAGTTTGCATGGACTAGTACTGATGTCTTTAAGCTAGCTTTCTTTTCAGAGTATATTTAGCAAGATGACTTTGGAATGAGTCACCTACCTGTAAAACATTTTCTTTTTTCCCATAACTCCTTGCTGCTAAGTGAAAACCGTAAGAGCAGAGACAGAGGAACAGAAATCCTATCGCTCAGGAAGCTCCAGTTTAGTCAGGGTCTACTACCGATCCCTGTATCAGAGTCATTTGTTCAGTTTGTGAGCAATATCAAGTTCAAGGGCTGTGTTTTCAATTTTGCTGAGGGGATTAACCATTTTTCATTTGGGCCAGAAGTTGTCACTGCACAGAGACGCTGCGTGTGCATCCACCCTGTTCGTTTTTTACCAAACACATCATAAAGGGGAATGGAGACACCTATTAAAGCTGTTATTGTTTTGTGTGGTGGAACGTATCGAAGTTGATCTAATAGTTCAGTACTGACAAAAGTAATGTAAACACCATTATAAAGCCTTGATGCTGTTGGTAGAATTGGTTTTATTTAGCTTTTCTCTGGCCGTGTGTTAAACAGTGGAGCCAAAGGTCTACGTTTCCGCCGGCTCAGCCGCTCTGATCGACGGGGGCAACGACACCGTGGTGGCCACCTGCATCGCCGAGCGAGCTCGGCCCCCTGCTGAGGTGTCTTGGGAGTCCAACCTTTTCGGCCAGTCGGAGGTGCAAATGTTCGACGACGTCAACGGCACGACCAGCACACAGGTGCGCTACATCTGGCAGCCCACGCGCCACGTCCAGGGCCACGCGCTGACCTGCGTGGTCCGTCACCCGGCGCTCCAGAGCGACTTCAGGATCCCCTACCAGCTCAACGTGCAGTGTAGGTTTCCATGTAATCGTCTGGATTAACACATCTAGTGATATTAATCTAAAACTGTCACTACTGGGTTGGGGAACTACAATTCTGCAAGTACTGCAACAGCTTTGTTTTCCTTTTTTCCTTTCCGACTAAGCAGTTTTTCCTCTTTTCATCCTCACTGTTAATATTCTCAATTTTAAATATCGTCAGCATAATTTAAACAAGCGATTCATTAAGTCTAAGATATTTTGAATTTTTAGACACCTGCACACAAGGGCAAGATGACAACATTGTATAAAATGGAGCACTCAAACTGGGACTTTATGCTAATTGTGAATGGGAAACTACAGCAATCTCAGCTCCAGAGTTATCATTACAGCATATCGGAAAATGCTCTGACGTTTTAAAATTGATATCGAAACCATGCTAATATATTTTGCTCAAACACTAAATTATTGGACTAAGTTGTGTTTTTAAACATGTTTCCCTCTCGCTGCAGTTGCTCCTGATATATCCGTCGTGGGGTATAATGGGGACTGGTACGTGGGCCGAGAAAACGTTCAGATGACGTGCAAAGCCAATGCCAACCCACCGGCTCATCACTTCAGGTGGATCAGGTGTGTGTTTCTGTTTAAACTCAATAAGCTTTTCCTTATTTTTCCTGGCCCAATGTCAGTAAATCTAAAACTTTCCATCTTGTAGCAGAAGATTTAGTTGCACTTCTTGGCGTTTCTGCAAATGCACTCAACTCTGCTGACAGTTTCCTTCTTTTCTCCTTTTAGTCCTATGTGTTTCATAAGCTTAACCTTAAACATAGAGCTTTTGTAGGATGTCGAGGTTAAGTACGTTGGTTCAAAATGACAGCTAACACAGGAAAAACATTCACTTGGAGAGTAGAACGTCAGCTGTCACATCAATTCTCACAAAGCAGATCCCATCTAAAGGCTTTACTGAAGAGCTTTGTATGAAAGTGTAGCATAAAAAAAATGTCTTTTAGTTTTCAGACATCAAAACCTTCCCAGAAGCTTGAAATTTTGCACTAAAACTAGCCTGTTTTTTTAATGTGTTGGTACAGAATATTTAGTGAGCTTTGGTGGGTATCCAGTCTTATTCCTGTTTGTTTAGACTGGGATTCTCTAACCAGTATCCTATCTGTCCATTCTGCAGATAAGATACTGGTTGCCACAAAACCACAGCAAAGTGGAAGGAAAACATTTTTTAAAAATGACTAAAATCCAGAAGCCTGTGTGCATTTACTCTATGGCCTTTTTTTCTCCAATACCTGTGAATAAAATCCAGGATGTCTTGACAGGACCTGAACAGACAGTCTGAGCAAAATGGATCTAAATCCAATTGGAAATCTGTGGCAATACTAGGAAAATCAATGTTTAGATGTAACTGCAGTAAAATCTGCAGAGTATGCGGTTATGCACCATTTTGTCCGTCAAATAAAATGCCAGGAAGTTGTTTCTGGTTTTAATTTGATGTGAAAAACTTCAAGTTGTGTATCCTTTTGTGAATGGCCTCCTGGATGAGGCTCATGCTGCTGCGTCAAGTCATTGCCATAGCATGACACAAATTTGGATTGTAGAGGAAAGTAGAGCTCAGGCTCAAAGTAACTTGCGTCTCCCTGAAAGTGAGCTCACTGTGTCTGACAACAAACAGATCCTGGTCTCTGTTCTCGGCAGGCGTCTGCTTAAAGTAGGGAGGTGCCTCCAAATGCGTAAAAGTGATATGAAACTTCCCTTAAGTGCAAATGACGGAAACATGCGTTGATGTGTTTTTTTTAAATATGGTTTTTGCATGTTTCGTCGTCTCGTGGCGCCCTGGGCAACTGCCCTCTTGACTCATGTTGAAAGCTGCCACTGCCTCAGAGCAAATTAAAACTGCAGTACGTAACTTTTATGTTAAAAACTATTTTAAGTTTTTAATATGGTGAAACTATCCCCATGTTGTGATAATATGAGACAGATAATCTGTGAAAAGATCAATTTCCTCCACCTCCGCCCTGTGCTGCCTGAAGAAACGCACCGCTCCCTGTCACAAACAACCAATCAGATCCAGGGCTGTTTTAACGCTGTCAATCAAGCTCATGAACATGCTTCTCAAAGTGCTAATGGCAGAGAAACAACTCATCTTTACAGAAAACCTGTTCAAATTTCACAAAACACATTTGGAGAGAAGCTGTATCGTAAAAAAGAGGTGGGGTGTGAGCGGCCATGATTGGCCAAGTGAACACAAAGACCCTCCTCCTGGCTGTGATTGGTTGTTCATTGTTGGCGCTGGCAGAAGTCAGTGGAGTTCCTTTTTTTTTTCTTTTAATTGTCGGTCTTGTCTTCTACAATCATAATTAGTGACCATTTGAATGAATATGTAAAAAATAAACAAATGTTCATAAAAGTTGCATGTTGCAGCTTTAGTAGTTTTTACAAGCTACAGAAACCTATAAAATGCTTCTTAAGATTAAGATCAGCTTTGATTACTAGCTTCTACTGGTAATTTGTTTTCGGCTGGCCTCTGATGCCTTCCCTTCTGTGTGTGTTTTGCAGATTGGACAGCGATATGCCAGACGGCGTGGAAACGAGGAACAGCACGTTGCTTTTCCTGCGTCCCCTTCATCGGAATGACTCTGGCGTTTACAGGTGCGAGGTTGCCAATGACATTAACCTCCGCAGTCGAGATGTGCGCATCCTCATACAAGGTGAGCAGAGTTTATAGACAGGAACACAGCTGACTCCCAGGAAGCTCCGTGCATGCGTGTTCGTCATTGAGGGCATGACACTGACATTGTCCTTCGAGCTGAAATGTGACACTGTGCCACTCCAAAGCTTCGTGTACAAACTGAGTGTATGAAGCAATCCACTACACAGTGTGCTGGAAATGATCTCAGATTTGGACCTAGCTGCATGCAGAATAGCCCTGATTAGCATGAGGCCTCCAGATGTTCAAACAGGGAGTTCCTAGGTCAAACAGCTGCCATTACTTAATTCCTCTTAAAGACCACAGTGCATTGCTTTTCTGCTCTATCCTGTTGACTTGATGGTGAGGTACATCCTATCTCTGATGTGCATTATAAGCATGCGCCTCTGGCCTCTCCAAGTCTCTCTCGCCTGTGGAAACTCTTGTCTTGAATGAATCTCCATGCTGTGATTATTAGGTTTCCCCCCCCTCCTTTTTAAGTTCCTTTCCTTCTTGTGTTTCTTTTATTTCTGCATGTGTCATGCAAGTAAGAAGCAAAAGCCTGCAGCCTCACTGTGAGATGATGTCCCAGATTCATAAAACATTAACTAGTCCTTTTCAACTCCTATTTATTATTTATCATCCATATTTCATTTTCCTTTGAGAGGACCTGTACGTGTGTGTTTTGTGTGTGCACGTGTCGGTGTTCCCTTCACTGTATGTGTCGTTGTGGGTTTGCTCGTCTCGTTGTAGAGTTTATGCTCTTGAAGACAACAAACCTCTGAGTTCATGTTTCAGATCTCTAAGCTGGGAATCTTTGCCTCACATTTGGCCCTGCACTGAAGTTACAGTATCAAAGTGATTTTTTTTTTTTTTTTTCCATTACTTTAGCTGCTTGTGATTATAGCCTTTGGGTTGCCTGTCTGTGGGCATAACCACTAACCCACTTTCCATAAGGAGGTTTTTCTCCAGTGTGGGGAAAGTATACACACAAAATAAGGGCTTGAAAATAATTACATGTGTGCTCATGATTAGATATCCAGGTGCAAGGGATGACCCTTACTAACCCTTTTAAATATTGTAAAAATATATTTTTTTAAATGAAGTTTTGTTGTGTGTTTCAGGGTTTATTTTTTTGTAATACTCATTTGTGTAACACTCTGTACATTTTTAAATTTCTCTAGTTTGTGACTCTTTTATCTCATAACCTTCAGCCAATAGTGCCAGAGGGAGAGCAGCATAAATATAATGTTGTTAGAAAGGAACGTCAAATAAAGAGAATAACAGTTTTGTTTGCTTTTCTCTAGAGACATAGCCAAAATTTGGCCAGTGATCAATTAATTTCTAGCTTGACTGGGTCTGACTGGTGACCAACCGGTCAAAGAAAACGCAAAAATCCAACATTTTTTGATGTCAACACAACGCATTTAATAATAACACTCTTCAGTGTGAATGCCGTCACTGAGTGAAGACTCAAACTCATGTTGGGCAACTGTAGGAAGCCCAACTTCCTACGGTTGCATGTAGGAAGTTGGGCTGGAAAACTAATTGTGTAAATTTAAAGCGGAGCACTGCAATAATGGTGTTAATTATGATCAACTTATTTTAGTTTTTGACTCTTATTCTTTTCTGTCATTAATATATCCCCACTCTTTTTGCTCTTTAGCATCTCAACTTCTAAAATTGTGCATAAAGTTTTAATTTTTAGCAGTAAAACTTGAACCAAAAGGCAAAATACATTAATGGTTTGCATAATTTGGGTTAACAGTACAAGAAACTCTGGTTGCAAGCAGCCGGTTGTGGTCGCGATATCACACCCACTGATATTACAAAGCATATTGCCATTCAGTGATCTGTGCAGCTCGAGTAGGAAGCCATTTAAAACTGAACAGCATTTTCTATTTTCTGCTGTTCATTCAGAGCTAAACTTTAGCGAGCGCTGGTCATTTCGCTCCTTCATCATTTCATGCTTTTGCAGTTTTAGCAGTTTTGCTGCTGTAAAGGAGCAGTCTACCATAGGACATAGATCCATACTTACCTAGGGGATGTTTTGTTGAATTGGCAAAAAAGCAATCTGAGCCACAGTCGACTTTAGGGGATATTAGAAAAGGCTGAATGTATTGCAGTCTTTCTTTGGAGGGTTCGACCTCTGTTACTGGACATGCTGGGTTTAGAAATATTACCAAAGTTTTAGAAATATCAGGAAAAAATGGTCTGTATTATCTAGAATATATAAAGGGAATGCTGTTATAAACATGCTAATTATATCATTTTTGAAATAATCTTTTGGCTGCGCAGCGGCAGAGAGGTTAGTATGTCGTCTTAGGAGGTTCGTGTGTGAGGATCCTGTTTCTGTTCTCGCTGCGGTTTCTCTCCTGGTACTCTAGCTTTTTTCTTACGGTTCAAAACCAAAGATATCTGCGTATGCAAATAGCTGGTTGTCAAGGCGACCTGCGGTCACAGCACACCAAATGATTTAACTGAAACTTTGAAGATTCATGGTTAAATAGTGTTATCAAACATTAGCTGTGACCTTCTTCCAGCAGCTGCTAGCAGCAGTATGTTCAGTACCGCCATAGAGACGGCAGGAGTTTTTGATTAACAGCTTAAGTAAGAGAAAGTGTTTAAGGAGAGAGCAATTTCTTTCCTCTGCAACTTTTTAATGCCTTTTAGTGAAGAGTTGGACTGTGAAGAGCCTGAAATCAAAGCAATAGGATGCTTTATAGCTCAGACTGTTGTTCTAGAGGATGCAGGATTTATACGGGGAAAGTGCTCAAGCCGTCGTATAAATAACTTTTCTGCCTGCTGACAGTTCAGCAACAGATGACGAGGAATTTCCAGAGATGTCCGACACAGAAAATATAGCTTTAAAATGTGAATGTTTTTATTTGCGTGCTGGGCGTCCACTTAATGGCCCTAAAGTTGACTGTGCTCCATATTGCAGGAAAAAGAAAATGGTGCTAACCCCTTCCTCCCCCCCATTTTTGTTTTTGTACAAAAATTACATCCAAGCTTATTCATTCTTCTTTTACGTGACGGCATAAAATGTTCTGTAAAAACACATTTTCAAAACCATTAATTGTGAATTACCTACTGCTGAATTATTGCTGGGAGATAAAAGCTGTAACTCAAAACTGAAATGTGGATTTTGTGAACCTTTCCTCTCTTCCATAGAGAAAATTATGACCTTCAAAAAGAGAAAGGAGAAAGATGATGCAACAGCCAGTATTTCAGGGTGTTGATGTATTTAATTTTAGTAATGAAAATAACTTGACTTTTCCAGTATAAGCTTCTTTAAGAACTTCTGGAAGGTTGCTGAATCTAAACCCAAACTTTGCTCTGCTCAGTTCATCTTTGCTGTTATCTGCTAAAGTCAGATTGGGGCCGATGTTGTTGTTCACCAAAACGCCCCATGGCAAGATGTAAATTTGCATCCGTTGGCAGGCGGCTACTTTTTTGGTACAAAACAACCAAAACAGAAATGTAGAGAATAGCGAAGGAGCAACATGACCAGCAATTCTTGTTCAGTTCTCCAGTGAACATCTGAAAAATGTTCCTTTTTTTTCTGGTTTTCTACAAATTCTTTAAAAAACAAACAAAAAAATGCACTGAAAATGAAAATTTGAGCCTAGTTTCTACAGTAACAGCTTCCACACTGAAGAGAGGGGTAACTGCAGCCTGGTAGTACTTAAGCATGGTGCGTTCAGTAATTGGGAAAATCGATCAATTGATGCTGGTCAAGATAAAAAATTATGATCATTAGATCTAATAATTTATTTCGGGGTTTTTTACAACAACTTTCTTCATCTTCTCACAAAGTCGATGAACTTGATCTGAAGTAAAGCCCAGGAAACAAAGCTTTAGTTCATAGTTTGGTGTCTCGTTGTTCCCAAACTCTAGATTTTACTCCTAACCTTCTTGCAGCTTTAGAAACCCGTGGCCACTATAAGCATATAGACCTTTAGATTAGTTGATTATCTGTCCCTTCTTAGTGAAATGCTGATGTAGATGCCATTGACATTTTCTGCTTCTGTCTGTTCATCTCTCCCCTTTCACCCTCCATCCCCCTCTCACCCTGTTCCCCTCCATTAGATCCTCCCACCATGCCTTCCACCATTACCGCTCCTGTCCTAACCGGCTCTTCCTCCTCCACCTTTGTGGTTGATAAGGGCCACGTCCTCCTGAGCTCCCCTACACTTGAAGCCCTGCCTGAAAGTTATCTTGGTTCCATAGTGGGTGGGGCCGTGGGCGGGGCCTTGTCCCTGCTTCTGGTGTTGTCTCTGGTCGGCGTGTGTTACCTACGGAAACCGCAGACTTTTCACGGCAGCTACTACGCCAAGCAGAACCACGGCACTGCTGATCTGCAGAAGGCCGCCGGCCAACACGAGCTGCGGCCCACGAAGGCCGGCGGCGGCGCTGGCACCCGGGATCATGACCGGGAGGAGTGGGGCGACCGCGAGCTCAAACACGAACGAGACCAGCATCGCTATAACGAGTACGGCGGAGAAAAGTATCCCGTTAACGGCTACACGAGGGCCATGAGGGAGAGCGGCCGCCTCAACCAGCAGCAGACTCCCCGTCAGGAACACGCACAGTTTTCTAGTCCACAGCGGCCCAGGTGCGCCAGATACCCTCACCCACCTAAACGGCAGGGAAACGGCTCCCCCTACCTGTCGGATGACTGCTACGATAGCGGGGCCGACGGCGAATACGTGTCGCACACAGACGGCTCGCTCATCTCACGTAGAGAGTGGTACGTTTGATAAGCTGGTTGGTTCTGCAGGAGCAGAAATGCAACTAAGGTTTTTTTTGTTTGTTTGTTTTATGAAGAAAACACCTTATTGTACGTGTACACACACCTCAGTTCTAGTTCTCTGCAGCTGGTTTGTTTTCAACTCTTTATGACTGGATGGTTTGGATGTGGAAACGCTGGGAACTCTTCACTCAGTGCAACATCTTGGTACCTTTATCTGTATAAAATTGAAGTGTGTGCTGTTGCTGCCTTACTACATGGACTGCCACAGTTGATTTAGCATGAACAATGCCTCTTCAGTTGAAGCCCTGGTGGCTCCAGATAGGTGGCTGCAACAACGATCAAAGTCTGTTATTCTACGGTTTCAAACTTTTTCCAACTGATCATTTCATGCCAACTTACCAGACTCTGTTGGTTAAAAATGACTCATTTGTTTTGTTCAATTTATCTCAAGAAAATGAGTTGCTTGCAAAGTTCTGTAGCTTCTTGTACATACGTTACTTTAAGTCTCTTCTTTATGTTTTGCCAAGATACTTGATTGATGTCTGTAGATAGCTGAACAGTCATTGCTAAAATGTTTCATTTTGTTAAATCATTTGGTTGCTGTGAAACTTTTAGTTATGAAAGGTTTACTCAGATTAAGTTGTCATGTATGTTGTTGATGATATCAGTATTTATGGAGGAGATTCATGGCTCGCCAGCCTTTTGATATCTTTTCCTGAGCTGAGCCGAAGTGGCACGTACCTAATTTGTTAGCTTTGTTGTGTTTGCACCTGTTTACAAAACCACTAATATTTTTCCTCTTGTTTTAAACCGTGAAGGTAAACTCGCAGGATTTAAGCAAATTAATTTCCCAAGAGCCTGCACAGGAAGTTCATTATGCTCTAGATTTGTCTCTGTAACGAATCTGATGGCTTTTGAACTTTTAACAGCGATGAAGTGTGTTGCACTGCCTGTCCCACAAAACTCAGTGACTCATCACACTAATTAGTTTTCATTTGGTCTGCTCTTGTGTAAATTACGGGGTAAAAAAATTCAGGACGTAACGTGGCAGGAAATTTACTTAAAGAACATTCAACCTGAACTGACGCATGACAACTTTCGTTTTTAGTTGATCATTAAACCGATGCCATGAAACGAAATAGCAGGGAAATTACTTCCATGATATTTTTAGCTTTTTCTGGGAAAAGTTCCAGGTTAGTTATCCTCATCAGTTAGCCAAGCATGTTCACAGTATCCTGCCGCCTTTTTATATAATGATGGCTCTGTTTAAGAGTTTGGTCGCTGGCATCAAAAGCGTGCTATCAGCAGGGTATTGTTTGAAGCAGGCTACTGCAAGGCAACCACCACACGCTGGCCTCCTCATCAAAAATGGCTTTGTTGCATAATTAATTTAGATTTTTCACATTTCTTTTGTCGTAACACTTTTCCACACAAACCGCGAACGGTTTTCTTTTCTCTTGTCTTGAGCAGTTTACATCATGAGTTGCAAATACAAGCAGAGACGGTAATGGATAGTAGTTCTCTTACATTCATCCATTCATTCATAGAGCAGAAAAACTTAAACAATGTAGACGCATCAGGTCTGTTTCTCACCTGATTATCAGCACTTTTACTCTTTCACTGCACAGACGGAAAATAATCAGTTGCACTCATAAAACTGAGACTACAAAAAAATATAACGCTGGAAAATAACACTTTGTTTTTGTAAATTTACTTGCCAGTTTATACTCTTGAACATAAGTACTGTGACTTATTTTTATTCTTCTTTTTTTTTTTGTACTTGTCAGTGTTATTGGGCTTCACAGCTCCAGTAGTTCAGGTCTCAAACGTTCACAAATTAATGTGATGTAAAGTTTTTGTACGCAGAAGAAGAAAAAAAAACACAAAAAAAAAACGGTATCCTGGCACTTGTACCCATTTACTTGACCACATGGAGGAAATCCAAATATTTTTGTTTTCATGTACACTAATTGTGAATAAATGCCAACTTTATTAGTACGATCACACCTTTACGACGCGAGCTGCCAGATGCCGACTCTATCGAACTTGTGTGTAAAGTAGGGAAACATTGCCTCACGTAACTAACAGTATCATCAGCGTATATAGATAAAATATATCACTGTTGTGTACAGGGTAGCCTAAAATAGAAGAGATGCTTTATTATCAGAGTAACAGTTGTTAAAATGGGAAAGTGTATTACAAATTACTTGTCTGGTTGTGAATTTTGTGCAGTGTCTAGGCTGCTGAAAACGAGAAAACGACCACTAACTGTTGTCAGCAAAGTAGTAGTATTACAATTTATAGAAAGATGGTGCACACTTTTCATAATGCCAGAAAAAAACTTGATCTCTTTGCTTGTTAAAAAAAAAAAAAAAAAACTTGAGGTAAAAATTTCCGTTAAGTTTGCTGCTGCTATGTTAAATCTATTTAAAATGTTTTTTTGTGTTATTGATTTTTTGATAAATCGTCCTCATCTTTCACAATTGTCCAACCAAAACGAAATGTACGCTGTAAGGACGATTTGAGCTGCCGGGTTAAACAGCCATTTCTTTTCCCTATTGGATTCGTGTTGCATACACGTGGAAAACAGGAAGCACGGCACTCTGAACCCGACTTGTGCTCACTCCTATGCACTAAGGAGGAGATTCCTTTAATCGATACGTTTTCAGCTCGGCTCCTCGGTTTCCAGCTCCACGCCTGGATCGATGAAGTTCTTTTGTAACCGAAGTTTTGTATCCAGATCATCAGTAACCTCACATAAGTTGAGAAATACAACTAGTGCCTTAGATACTTTATTTTTTTGTTCTATTTTGTTTGCTGTTTATGATGGATGTGACGTATTTTCTCTGAATTGTATTTGATTTTGATTTCACTTAGTGCCAGGAGGAATTCTTAGTGCCATATTCACCCAGACAGAGGATGTTGGTTGTATATTTGCAAACCAAGAGGCATTAAAAAAAAAAGCAAAACAAAAAAAAAAAAACAATCAGTTAAAGCTTTGAATGAATTTTCCTGTGAAATGAGAGATCTGTAAAGGGGATTGGTTTATGTAACGTCACCATTGTTTGAAAAGAAAAAAAAAAACTTCAGTGTCACGTTAATTTAAAAAAAAAAAAAAAAACTTTTTCTTTCTTTTTTGTATATACAGCAGAAAATGTAAGATTGTGGGAGGAAAAAAAAAAAAAAAGCCAGTGAAAGCAGTGGAGCATTATTTTGTCAATCCTTTTGAGAAACTATTGTTCAATAAAGCACCTTAGCACCTGTGAGTTTCTTCTTCTTCTCTCTGGAGCGTTTTCGGCTTGCCATTACTCAGACTGCTCAGACTCAGCCTCTTTGTTCATCTATAAATGACATCATCTCAAGCTCCCCAACGCATACTGCTGCATAACTCCCCCCACCCCAGCCCCACCCCCTCCAAAAAAGAGAGAGAAAAATCCAGCGTGTGTATTTGGGACGCTCCACATGATGTAATTCGGAAGCTTTTTTTTTTTTTTTCTTCTTCTTCTTCCTCCTCCTCTCTCACTTCATCTACTTCATCTCATCTTTGTTTCTATTTAGGCTGAGGATTTATAGTTTTTCCTGGACTGCTGAGCTGTTGGTCTCCGGTGGTATTTCTGTGGCCAGTGGAGACCCTCCTAACGCTCGCCTCTCTCCCCTCCATCAGTCCCCGCGCTTGCCTCGTCTCAGGACAGGGAGGCCTTCGCTCCTCTCTTCTCCTCCGCCCCGCTGTCTTTCTCCCGACGTCTGCCAGCTGGTAAAATTAAACGCTGAGTGTTTCCGACTGGCCCAAAGTCCCCACTCTCCAGCCCATTGACTGTCCCCATGGCAACAAGCTCATCTGGAGCTGCTGATGGAGGCTGTTGTCCGTACCTGGCCACAGAAAGCGGTGGGAGAGGGGCCTGCCGTGGAGCTCAGAGGTTAAATGGGGGGGGGGGGAATAAAATTGGAGAGAATTAATTGCTCGTCGTGAAAATCTTTTTTTATTCCCCCCGCTGCTCGGAGGGTAGAACCACACCGCCATGACCTTGACTCTACTAAGGTCACACTTCAAAAGTCTTCATTTCAGCCGACCTGTCCGGCCAGGGAAGGGTGTCCGTCTCGGCCGCAGCGGCCGTCACTCTGACCTTAAAGTAGGGCAGGCTCGGTCTCGGTCTCGGCCTGAAAATAAAATGCCGGAGCAGCTCGGAAGCTGTAATGATGTCAGCCGGCGACGCTCTGAGTTTGTTTTGAGACACTTGTGTAGAAGATCAGCAGATTTGCTTTTCGCCTGCGACACAACAGTTTCCAAGGATACTTTTCACGACACACAAAGGGACTAAGCGAACGTCTCAGCCGGCACAGAGGGATGCAGCGCTGACAAGAGCGCGTGTGAGGGAGAGGCTTTGATATCATCTCCCCCTCCCCGCACACTGGAAGAGGTGGGCGCAAATACCAACCCATTATTAAAAGTTTCCGCTCCAATCTCTGGCCTCTGTCCCCCCACCAGGTCAGGCCTGCTCATCGTAGGAGAAATAAAAACGTGTTCACTCTTGCTTAGGCCTCTTTGGTTAATTCATAAGTCTGCTTCTCCGACCCTCCCCGAGCAACACTGTGCACTTCTGGTGGCCTCAGTGATGCTGCTGCTGCTGCTTCGTTTTTCCTGTTGTTGCTGGAGAGGCATGCAAAGGACAGAAGGGAGCCAAATCCCAGTGCGGGCACAGTTGATCCACCAGTAATCCAAACCGCTCTTCGGGTGGATGGTGTTTAAAGCAAAACTGCTTGTAAAAAGTTAAACTGTTGTTACTTTAAAACAAAGACTACATAAACAGTCAGTAGACCACCAGGTCTATGGGTGTGAAGGTGGTCTTTAAAATGAATACACACACTAAATTACAGGAATTCGTTTTTGATCGCCAACTCAAGTTGTAGTTGGGTTCTATGAAATCTGAATATTTAACACCAATAAAAAAAAAATTATCCTCAATATAAAGGCCTAATGTGCTGTTGCTTGAGATTATTTTTTAGCCTACTTCGTGTTGCCAGTCAGGTGAGCTTTAAATGGTGGTTTCTTGTTGATCACGCCTGATAAAATAATCATCTTAAAAGAAAAGTGCTACCTTTCTGTCATTTTGGATAGATTATATCCCTTAAGAAATAAAATCATTGCAAACATTATTTTTGGATTTATTCAAATCACCTTTGATAATGAAATCTGTGACAGAACAAATACTTTTTTTTTTATTTTTATTCACAAGTTTCTTGTCCACATTTTTAGCTTCCACTAAACTTCCCCTTAATGTTTAAAGCACTCGGTGAACAGCCAGCTTCTTCACTAATTACATTTGTACAATTTGACATCCCAATAGAGGATGTCTGTCTGTCTGTCTGTCTGTCTGTCTGTCAGCTGGACAACTGTCACTCCACTTCACCTGTTGAAGTGTTTAAATCTCTTACTTTTTCTTAGAAACTGAATTCTGGGTTTTGTTTGTCGCTAAAATGAACAACTAAAATGAATCATTCCATTAGTGAAGACTTTTTTTATATCATCCTAATTTATAGAGCCTGGTGACTTTAACCCAGTTGTGTCCTTCCTCTCTCTCTCTCTCTAAAAGTCAGCCTTAATGCCTGTGGACAGGCAATAAAGCAGACACCTTGATAAGCTACATTCTTAAAGTCAATTCGATCAACTCAAGAGGCCCTTTTTTTGTAGTTCACCAGCCATCAAAGGTAATAAAAAGCTTATTAGCCGTTACAGCATGAAAAGAGGGAGCAAAGGAGGGGGAAAAAAGTGACTTTCAGTGCAACTATTCAATCTACATGGTAATTAAACTGTTATTTAAAATTCTCATCTCAGCACGTTATTGATTTTGCCCCCACCTTAGCGACCAAGCTAAGTGGAATTGACCATTTCACATTTTGCCTCCTTCTGTCCTTCTTTGTCCTCCACTTCTTCCAGTGGCCTACATTCACAAGCTTTGGGCCAATCGCATCTTATTTGGGCAAAGCCTTCATCTGTGTCTCTTTTAATACATCTTAATCGTGATTAATCCTAATCCCCTCAGTGGACAACATGCAGCATATGCAGACATATGGTCTAACAAAGCTAATTCGTCCCACAATGGACCCAAGAGAGGTTGGACAGAGAGGTAATGAGTGTCCAAATCAAAATGAGTTTGATTTCAACGTAAGCAGCAGAAACTGCTTCACACACGGGGTGAAAGCGGTGAAACAATTTAAGCTGTTTGTCCAAAAGTAATACAATCTACTTCTCAGGATCTTGAATGCTAAGCTGCAGGTTTTAGTCTGCAAATTGAAAAGATTTTTAAAAAGCAATGTTTTGGATCTTTTCTTTTTTTTTTTTTTGACTTTAGCTGCAGTGACTGAGTCAGGTGTATAATTTTGTTCAATTAAGTGAGTAGTAAGTGATTTTAAGTGTTAAAACTGTGACAACGTGCAGTTATTGAATCACTGCTAAGGATATGCAAGAAGCGTGCAAATAAATTCCTATTTCATTGCGGTAATTGGATCTTGCATTTCTAAAAATAGTTAGAAATTCAGTCTTTCATGCTCATATATGCATTAAGTGGGTAAAATCCCACAATAAGGAGGACTAGTTATTAACAAAACCAGTATGATCTGACAGAGAAAGATGTTTTTGACTCTTCCCAACATCATCCAGAGCCTTTGGTCGTCTTTTATGCCCTGATCACTTCAGTTCATCCAAAAGGTTTTCTGTAGAAGTTTGTAAAAGACTTTGATGTTCATGAAATGATTCTGTGTCTATTTACCTGTGTGTTTCTGATGATTATCCTCCTGAAATATCCTGTGATTTATCCATTTTCAGGTTCAAAATTTATACAATGTTCTCGTATTACTAGGAGTCAATGATGCCACGTACGCTAACAAAGTTAGCATCACAAATCTTTCAGTATAGTTTTTTTCTTTTTTTTTTTTTTTACATTTTTATGGTTCGTTTCGTACTAAACACGCCTTAAGTGTTGCTGAAAACTCATCTTTCATTAACTAAGGCACGCAGTTCTTCTTTAAAGTCCCACTAGGATTTAACCTTCATATTTATGTTTGTCTTGCTTCTTCTTCTGACACTGCTACAAACAAATAGTTGGCATGTAGATGATGATTTTAAATCATTTTGTAGAAAAAAAAAAGTCTCTTGAAAATTTGATTTATTTTGTAGAAATGAAGAAAGAAAAAAATCATAAATAAATAAAAATAGATGGTTGCTGACCCCGACCAGCTGCTGAAGTTCTCCAACAGCGAGCCCTTACTTTATTTCTTTGGGGTGTGATGAGGAATAAAGTATATATTTTTGTCACTGGCCATTAAATCGGATGGGGAGCCATATTTATCCTGCCGCCATTCACAGGGAGTAGGATGGTGAGCTGAAGTAAAAACAAAAAAAGGTTTCCAAATTAGAAGTTTCATATATATATGTGTGTGTGTGTGTGTGTGTATATATACTGTATATACTCCAATTTATGTGTTTAAATTAAAGGCTTACATTTTGTAACATTTTCAGGATTATTTAGTTATGCTGAGTAAAAGAAAAACTGATTTCATTTTATGGCTTTTTGAACATATTTAACTATAAAGTTGTACAAAGTTTTAACTTCTGCATAGTACTCTCTCTGACTCGCTCGCCTTTATTGCATTGTCCCTTTTTCTTAAGCTTTCTTCTTTGTTTTTTGAATATTTCTTGCTCCTTTGTCAACGCAACCTCAGAGAGACTATTGATCAATGCACAAAATGTTCTTTAAAATGGTTTACAAATGTTTCTAAAGTCTACAGCTCTTGCACAAGAGAAATATGAAATATGTTCTTTAGCTGCTTCCTGTTGTTTGGTCTGTTTGGAGTCTGACAGAAGCTGTGTGTCTAATTCCTTCTGATGCACTGGAAGCCTCTGTGTGTGTGTGCTCTGTCTCAGACCAGTCTCAAGCGGAGAGGTCCAACTCCATCGCCGTGGCCGGAGCCGTGATGGGCGCCGTCCTCGCTCTCTTCCTCATCGGCGTCTTCATCATCGTGATTCTCACCGCTCGGAAAGCCCCTCCGACGGCCTGCACCGACAAAGTGTAAGTCTAACAAATAATTCATGCCGGAGAATGTGCTTGGCTAGTTAAATAACGACATGGGACCTCTGGAGGTTACTGGAGCCCACTGGTAGCTGTGGTTTACTTCTCGCTCCTGTGGAGAGCTCCGCGCCCCGGAGCAGGAAACACTGCGGGGTCAGGTTGAAGGGCGGGAGATCGTCTTTGTCTTGGCAGCAAGCCTTTGTCCTACTTTTGCTCTAAATGTGTCTGCAGTCCACCAGCTGCCACGTTTAATATAAGAGCGGAGAGAAACTTTAGGGTTAAATTATTTACACTCTGTCTCGGAGTAGTGTGACTGATGTGAAACACTTTGTGAGTCTGTGCCATGTTTTTTTTTCCCCCTCATAGATAACAAAATCACAGGGAGGATCTAGGTGGAAGGTGGACCTTCATTACTTTTTGCAGAAAGCAGGAACCTTTTTATTATGGAAATACAGCATTAACTCGTGTACGTCTTCTGAAAAGCGGCGCTACAATTAAGCTGAAGAGCTAAGCGCCTCACCTTATGTCACCTTTTGGAGATGATTCACACCTTTCCATTACTTGAACACACTCCAGAGAAATCTCAGCTTTAGGAGGGTAGATCATAATGATAAATACTTATGTAGGCCAGTTGTTGGAAAAATATTAACCTGTTCTCAGATATAAAACTGAGATTGTTCTGACCAACAACCACTGTATCCTGGTTCCGGTTCAGTTTCAATATTCCAGGTTCATTCCAGTCATTTTGGAACAGGAACGGCCATTCCAACACTGTTTCTATGAATATAAAAATGTTACAAATTGTTTTGGTAAGCTGCAGCACTAGGAGGGAACCCCAACCCCCGAAAAACAGACACCAGAATCATCCTTCCACTAAGCTTTACACTCAACACTCAGTCAGGCAAGTACCGTTCTCCACAAAACCCAGAAAGATCCACACACACAGACGATATATGATAGCATTAGAGTCCAGTGGCAGTAGGTTTTACACCAGTTAACTGTCAACCTGTTAGCTCAACCATGGAAACTGAGTCGGTAGAAGTGCTTCATGACTTGTTCTTGAACTAATTTAAAGGCCGCAGTCTGTTTGTCTGTAGATTGCAAGTTTTCAACACTGTTAGCCTTGTGCAGTATCAAACTGTAAGCTGTGAGCTAACAGTTAACTGTCAAACTGTTATCTGTGAGCTAACACTTAGCCGTTAGCTAACAGTTAGCCGTTAGCTAACAGTTAGCTGTTAGCTCACAGTTAACTGTCAAACTGTTAGCTCTTAGCTAACTTTAGCAGTTGGTTACTATCAAACTGTCAAATTGACAGTTTAACAGCTGTCAGCTAAGTGCTAACACTATTAGCCTTGCTAAATGTCGCTGCTTTGTACCTTAGGAAATCATAGTCTTAAAAGTCTAAGAATATTTTTAAAATGGCTCCATAACTTGTTCCAGATGTGAAGATGTTATTGACTGCTTATCGCTTTTTGAATTTCTTTGCATCAGGGCACGATGAGTCGCTTTTTGACATCTTTCAGCCTATTTTACCTTTTCATCAAGTTAGTTATTTATTGTACAACGAAAATACACTAATTTTTGTTAAGGGCTGATTTTTCCACAGATTGGTTTAGATGAATCTCCCTCTTCATATAAAGGGGCAAAAAAAAAAAAAAGGTTCTTATGCGTCATTTAAAGCTCAAAATAAAATGACATTCCTGCCAATTATGAGTGCATGTAATTTCATGTCAACCCAGAAACTTTTCGATGGGTATAAATATGGGACTGACAACCCACCCACTCCCCATTACGTCTTCCTGTCCTCTGTTTGCTTCTACATCATGTCAGTGACAACTCGGTCCTCAAAGTGATTTAAAAGACGTCTCCGGTCCGTGTCTGAGGCGGAGCCGGCAGCACGGAGAGCAGCTCGGCGGCCCTGCATCACCGCGCTGACACTACAAAACGCTCGGTCCGGCCATGTGGTCAATGCCACGACAAACTTAGCATCTTAAGTGCGACCGTGGTCGGAAGTCCCAGTGGAATGAGGTGGAAATGGTGGGGGAGAGGAGAGGAGAGGAGAGGCGGGAGTGGACTCACGCCTCGTCCCTCTCCTTCATCACGCCCAGCCGTGAGTGCAGGACAGCAGGTCACGGAGAGCACCGACTGTAATCTGTGTACTAGAGGGGGGAAAGCAGCGTTAGGCGACACACAGAGGTGGAAAAATCGATGCCTCTCGTGACATATCTTTTATGAATTGCCAAGGTCAGTTTCTAGGTTTTCGGTTTAGCGGAGGATGGGGATTTCAGGAAATAACGGAGTGACTGTAACGTCCACGTCACGCGGGAGTCCAGATGAACAGCTGTCGGAAATCTTCAAATTTACTGGCGTGTGCAGGAGGAGTCCATCACCTTTATCCTACGGAGGCCGCTGTCCCTCTGACAGGGATACCTGAGCAAATTTTATTGACTTACAACAGGCCCTGGTAACTAATATCAGACAAAATTGCCTTTTACTCAACAGATCTGTTCAAGCTGCAGAAAACCTGAGCGTTATATTTCCCAAAACGCATCCAGCCTTGCCTGGGAAACGCTCACCTCTCTCACCTCTGGTTATCAATTTGTAATCTTAATAACATCGGCTTGATTAAAAACTTATTCCTGTAAGCAGCCATCCTGAACATATGATTCAAAAGTGAATTTTCTATCCTTCATAAACACTCTCTGCTTTGATTGTTTTATTCATTCTGATTAAAAAGATCCTCTCCTCTCTGCCATGTCTCTCTCTTTCTCTCTCTTCTTTTTCTTTTTTTTCTTTCTTTCATTTCTCTGCCAAGGATTGACCTTCCTCCGACTCACAAGCCGCCCCCTCCGTATTCGGAGAGAGCGCCGGCTGTTCCTCTGGGAGTCCACGCATCACAAGTGGCCTGGCTGTGTCAGGTAAACCCCGCCACCTCGCTGCAGCCGACTCAGAGGCGTGTGTGTGAGGAGAGACCACTTTGTTTGCTCATGATGACTCACAGCAGATAGTCAGAATAATAATAATTAAAACAACAACAAAAAAAAAAAAAACAAGACAAGTGGGTTGTGTCATCATCTGAGGTTTTTAAGTGCTGAGACCTAATGGCTTTCCTCATTTCATATAAAGCATGATTAATTTTTAATCTGTGTTCTTGGCATGTTCTGTTTTTTTAGGCTCACATGTGGAGTTGTTTTTGAGTCATACAAATCTAGTTTACTTTTTCTCAGGAACTCCAAACTCCACTCCAATAATCTTGGCATCAAAATAGTGCTGGCATTAGGAGGACTCCATCAAAAGTTTCAGAGAACATGAACAGAGAACATAAAATAGTTTTGCTTGCATTATCCAGTATACTAACCTTTTAGAAATATCATGAATGAGGCTGCAAGCTTTTGTAAATTATAGATTTATTTGTGGACATTACCTGTGTAAGGATTTATACAGCACATTTTAGAGTTGTTTTTGCAAAAAAAAACTACATATGTATATCTAGACAATTTCCACAGGTTGACACAAGTTGACACCGTCTACAAAACTGGGGATTTTCAGTGTTTTTACTTACTAAACGTAATAAACTTAAATTTTCATGGTTAAGATTGCTTACTTTTGAGCCCTTTTTTCTATATACGCATCTTGGTTGTTTTTTTGTTGCTTTTTTGTCCAGCTATAACAATAAGAAATTTTTTAGAAATCCAGCATAAAAAGAGAAGAAAAGTAACAAATTTAGGCACATTTTACCAAAATTAAAAAATAAAAAAAAAACTCCAAAATATATACTTTTTTGGCACTACCAGAGCTCCCTACAATATCTTTTTGATATCCGTTTGGGATGTTGCTTTTCAGACCTGCTTCATTCTGACTTGCAGGCTCGTAGAGCGGACCAGAGGTTCGAGCATCGCCCGCCCGCAGCAGCGAGGCCCGCGCCACCACCGGCCCAGCAGCGCTCCCGCCTGGAGTGGGTGTGCCATCAAAGCGGGACGGACCGGGTGTACATCAACCACCGTGAGCACTACGTGTGACAGATCTCCTGCATGCAGTCCACCGATCACCCGAGCAGCAACCCGGCATATGCGCTTCACCTGATTCACCGAGCCATCAATCAGCAGGAGAGGAGAGGACAGGTGGCAGCGACGGAAGGAAATGTTTCACTGTGCAGGCAGCTTTTATCACATATTACTCCAAAAAAAAAAAAAAAAAGTTAGGCATTTTGAGGGAACAGCCTGTTCTCGATGCGAACCGTTTCCAGGCTCTCTCTGAAATAGGCTGTGCTGTGAATTTGTAGCTGTAGAAAGCCACGGTTAGCACAGAACAAAAGTGGAATCAGGGGAACAGCCAGTACTGCTCCCGAAATGTCAGACTTTCTCTGGCTTGGCTGTATCAGACGTTCAGCTTTTTTTTTTTTTTTTTAAATAAAAAAAAAAAAAACATTTAAAAAAAACAACCCTCGCCTTACGATACAATAGAACGGATAATTATTTAAACTGGAAATCTGTGGCATTTTATTTATACTCAGACTCACAAACAAACCAAACCTCAGAGATCCAGTGAGATTCAATCTATGAGCTTGAACACGGATATAGAAAATATGTGTGTGGGATTAGAATGTGTAGGTTTTGGACAGATTAAACTTTTTCTAGCGCAATGACAAAGTATTCATTCCCATTGAAATTTAATCGCATATTCTCAGATTACAACTATGAACCTAAGTATATTTTATTGTGATTCAACACAAAGTAGCTCATAATTGTGAAGTTGAAGTGAATATCTGGTTTTCAAAGCCTCTGCAAATTCATTCAGCCACTTGGAGTCGATACTTTTACTGGATGTATTTTAGGATGCATATCAACCAGCTCTGCATGTTAAGAAGACAATATTTCTGCCCCTTATTTTTGCCCACTTCAGCATCCTGTTGACTCTAAGATTCCAATCTGGGCTTTTTCTGTGCCAAACATGCTTCGATCTGAACCATTTCATTGTCATTTCTGCTGTTTATGTATGGAGGTTGGTTGTGTTGTTGGATCTCCACACCATTTTTTTTCTGGTTTTTTTTTTTTTTATTTAATTGCTCCATATTCAGCTCTATTTTTCCACCTTCTTCAAATGAGTGCTGGTTTCCGTTTGTGCTGCTGTCATATTAAAATAAAGATAAAATTAGTCTCTCATAGGAGAAATTTGTTTAGGAAGGAGTGGCAAAACTCCAATGCAACAATAAAAAAAAAAAAAGCACAGCAGCTATAAATACAAAGAAAAAACATAAAAACACAAATGCCAGATTCAGTTTGGCTTTGAAGATATTAATGAGAAATTTAAAGGTAATAATTTTGATTTCATAAAAGTGGGAGTGGGCCAACTGGTTGACCTTTTGACCTTTAACCTTTCATTAATATCTTCAAAGTCAAAGGAGCACAAACAAAAAAAAATTTGTTGCACAAACACAGTCGAGTTGATTGACACCAAATTTGTCCAAGCTAAAGAAAAACACCCCCACAGTCAAGATGACAATTATCAGTTTCATTAGTGGAAAAATAAGAAAAACCATGCATCACTTTAGCTTTTTTTGTTTTTTTCATAATTATGAGCTACTATGGTTGTCTTACTGTATTTAAATCTCATTAAAATACCCTGAAGTTTGTTGCAATGCGATAAAATGTGGTCCTATTTTAAGGCACTGTACCCCTAACCTTTTACTTATCAGACGCTAAAGGTGTGACTAGAGCTGTGTAGGAATCTGTAGTTAAAGTGAGTCAGAGTTTGAGTTTTAATGTGCCGTTCGTCAAAATAACTAACCTGTCTAAGTGCCGTTTGGGGGGCCTTACTGACCTCCTCAGACCACTGTAACAATGACATAATCCACTGTGAAGAGCTGAATAGAAGCTATGTTCCTGTGTGATGTATTTACATGTATTAAAATGCACATTTTTACCAGTCGGTTCTCGTTGTGACGCACGGAAATCACAGACACAGCATGTAAAGAGAGAAAACAGTCAAAAAAGGGATTGATTTTGAACTGCTGCGAAACGTCAAGCGGCTCCACATGAGCGTGTTCAGTGAGCTTTTTAAGTAAACACTGACAAATGGAAGCTGTGAGTCACGATTTAAGGCAATAAGAGAAGCTGCCCTTGAAGATATGAAAGAGAGCATGAATTGACGCTAGTTTCTTTTTTTTTTTCCCTTTTCTTTTTCCTCTTCTAAAAAGAAACATCTCAAGGTCACTAACACATTACCGTGGCTCCCAGACAAAGGGATGTTCTTATTGTTAAATACTGGGAACATTTTAAAAAAGGGTCATTTACTAATAATGAGCTAGACGCTGCAACGAAATCATGTTGAAAGTGTTTGGTGTGAATGGCGTTATCTTGGATCACTCACAGTAGCACCTTTCCAAGATTGACACCTAGTGGCTGAATGTGTTTCTGCAGCTTTAAATGAAGGCAAATTGTATATTTTCTGTAAATGTTTGCATTAATTATTCGAGCTAGATTTACTCTCAGCATGAGGTGCAGTTCCTTTTAAATGCAGAAGGTACGAGAAAAGCTGAACTCCAGCGACCCGTGTTGAATTTATGACAGGCACAACACGCTTGTATAGCAAATACTTCTCTTTTTTTATTAGGGAGCAACATTCCAATAGGAAATAATACAAATACCAATAGAAATATTGTAAACCAAAACAAAAAAAGTCACATCAGCGATGACATCTGCAGTGATTAAATTGTTATAAAATCGCGACTAAGTTTTACAGTATATAATTGTACATTTATTAACACCGATGCCCACTTAGACCAATTTAACACGAGCAAACTTTCAGGACTTTCTATTTATTCCATGGCACCAAAAGTAAAGAAAATGCAGGCTGAATGGAAAGCGCAGAGGGAAAAACGAGACGAGGGAAAACACCGAGAGACGAAACGTCTGCAGCTCTAGATTCCCACATCACAGAAAAAACCCCATCAATGCAGTACATATGAATATATGTAGACATATGCTACACACTGTATGTAATTTAAGCTCATTAAGACACAACAGTTTGAGTGCAGCTTCGTTTTCACATTGATTTGATATGCGTAAAGCAGGTTTCTGGCGAGGAAATTGCACTGAAGTATCCACACACTGGCTCAGTGTTGGCAGCTAGCTGTCAGTAAGAAAAGTCCCCACATGTACTAGATTTAAAAGTGAGTGAAAATATCCAGGTCACAAGCGTCGATGTGTTTTACAGTACATTAGAGATCAATAGAAACTATAGTGCATTATTTTGAAGTGGAAGGAGGTTTTTAAAATGGTTGACAAATACAAATTGTCACTCAAATTTCACGTCGGCTCCCGAAACAAAGGAAATGAAATTTTTTTTTTTTTTTTTTTAAATGCAAATCCATTTTAGGTCTCGCCCTCGACTCCCACATCATTACGCTGCCACCAACATGCGCAACCCTTGAGATGGAGTTTACGTTTTGCATTCAGCACTGGCTTCATGTAAGACTTTGTATGGTTTTCCTTCGACTTCACAATTATGCACTGATTGGTGTTGGTCTGATTGGTGACGTGACAAAATGTGAAACAGTTCAAGACTTTGGCGTTTTGAGATCCAAGCTGGGATCCAGCTGGGGAAAAAAAAAAACAAAAAAACTTAAACAATTTTAGTCCTTCTTCTGGAAGGTTTTTGTGGGTTATCTATGGAAACAACCGCATTAGAAGTATAAATATATTCACATAAAATAAAGCCATCCGGGAATTAGAATTATATAAGATGTAAAGAGGATTTGTTTGTTTACTGAGATGTTCTCGAGAGGCGGTTTTGTTTGTTGTTCATGTAATTATCAGAGCAAGTACTTATGTAGATCTGTCAGCATTGTTTTCAGCACTGCCTCCTGGTGTTCAAACGTTGAACTACACGTTGTGGCAGAAGTGACAAAATTCACTTTTCTAAACAAATTCAATGAATCTAATCCCTCGGATTTAGTGCTTTAACTGAAAATCATTGCTTTACATTAACCCTTAATATAAACAATTATTAAAGCAAGAAAAAAAAAGAGCCTGATTAAAATAAGTTTGCTAACTAAGCAAAGTGTGATTAGTTTTTTTTTTAAATTTAGTGTTTCCAAAATTGTTTAAACTTAAAGTTTAGAGCTTGATAATAAGTATATATATGAAGATCTATGTTGTCACCATTTGTAGAAAATGACCAACTGGTAACATTAAAGTTGCCTACAGAGAGCATCTCAGTAAATAACATTTCCCACTTCATCCTCCGCCCGTCCCGCTCTGTGTGTGAAAGGCAGCTTTGTTTCTGCTGTCGGCATCAATTAAATCTTGCTCCCATAAACAATCACAGTGGAGAGATGGAAATGAGCAGCCCCACCGGCGGCCCCACAGAGGACGAACGTTTTCTAAATCCCAAATCCCTTCAGTGTGCAACCAAAACGTTACTTCGACTTTGGTTTCTGTTTGATGGCGGGAGCAGCTGGGGCTGCAGGTTTGGAGGCAGGGGCAGAAGAGGGTCTCACCATCTCATACAAACTGTCAAACCTGCAACAAGGCAATGCACAGTGAAAAGGGTACCAATAGCTTTTATTATCGCAAACCGACATGTTTTATGTGGCAGGTTACTTACAGACTTCTGATTTTCTTCACAAACGCTCTGAACGCTCTGACAACCTTCCTTATCCGGACCTGGCAACAAAACGAGAAGTCAGTATCCCCAAAGCAAATCTAACTTTCTCTGGGTTAAAAATGAAATATTTACCTGTTGCTTTTTGTATAACAGAGGAAGGGAGAAAATCACAATCACAGCTGGGAGCAAAAACAAAAAAGAATCAAACTAAAGAAGAAACAAGGATGAATAAATCTTGTGTAATCAGATCAGGACAGAGAGTTTAAAGCAGAAGTTTAGAGTTGGTTTACTTTAGTACTGCCTAATGTTTCTCACCAGCTATGATCAGAGTCAGCCCATTGGTGGCGATGCCCACGTACGTCAGCAGATAGAGGAACAACACAAACTGAGGGACAGAAGATGAATCATTACATCATTGAGATGATATAAAGCAGCTGGAAGGCAAACAAGTGGAGGTTCCAACACAAACAAAACAGTTTCATTAACAAAACCAGACCTGCACCAATCAGGCTCTTTCTGACTGAATTCAGGTTTTGATCAATTTGGATTTTTTGTTTTCTTGGGTCTTTAAACTTATTTATCATGACCTGGAATATTTATTTAGATCTTCCTTTCTTTTTTTTTTTTTTACTAAACTGAAAAACTGCACATGAGGGCACATGCTGTGAGTTGGGCTATTTACACACAGAAAATGAGGCCATTTTTGGAATAAAGGAGATCACATTTTTCTGCACTGGAACTGCCCATTGATCACCAATCAATGGGTGATCATCTCTTTAAAGCAGTTTTTTTTATTAGTATATTTGTTTTAAATATATACATTATTTGCACTGTTTTTCCATCGTTCTCTTTACAACCCCAGTGACACGTTTAAGTAAAAGTCATACATATTATACTGTTTTTTGTAAACGGAGGTAGCAATGTTTACAAAATGGTTGTTATGGAGACACTGAGTTTTATCAACTTGTTTTTATTTTCTCACTACCCTTACTTTGCAGATGGATGAGTGCTCTCATATTTTTATACTGTAATGCTCCTACAGTAAAATATCAGGAGGCTAAAAATGTTTTTCTGCTACCACCAGAGGGCGCCAAATATTTTCAAATCCAAGACTTTTGGTCATGGATCTTCATCTTGTTAAAGGTATTCACTCCTCATTCATTTTTGTTTCTTTGTTTTTTCATCACGCGACAACCACATCCTTTTTAGTTTCATTAAGATTTTATATAAGTACCACACGGCTCTGAAAGGGAAGCAAATGATACATAATAATCAAGTTTGTTTTTTAATAAAAGTCTAGAAATTGTGGTGCTTCACTTCAAATATTAACAAAGATCTTTTGGAATATCGCTCTACTCGATTTTCACATGTGAAGTCAGAAAGATTTTTCTGATCTTCATTGCAAACTACTTTGTGTTGGTCACAAAATCCCAATAAAATACCTTAAAGGTTGATGTTCTAACAGGATAAAATGTGACAAAGTTCTAAAGCACTATAAATATATAGAGAGAGTATATATTATCACTTCTTTCATTATTACTGCTCTCAGACCTTAATGGAGTCTATCACGTTCTCGATGAAAAGAAGGCGTTTAATCTCTGTGACGGCAAAGGCAGTCAGCAGCACCACCTCTTCGACCAGCATCACCGTCTCCTTATCGGTCAGAGAGCTGTCGTAATCCAAATACGACCTGGGCACAAAATCACAAAATCATCCTGATGCTTTCCCCCCCAAAATCAGGAGAAATGTGAGCATTTCTGGCACATAGGAGGAGGAGATCCAGCCAACGTTCAAGAATGAATGCGGACCAACTCACTGAAAGGGGTGAACGCCAGGGTTCCAGCCCAGCACTTCCAGTAGTTTATAGTAAAGACGGAGCGTGGCGGTGATGCACATGATACCCAAGCACACGTGAGCGAGCACAGTGATGGCGCTCAGCTGGAAGAGGCTGGCCAGACACATCACCAGCCCCGTAAATACCACACCGGTCCACCGCATGTTCCTCCAATACACCAGATCCATGACTGCAAAACACAGTTACCAGCAATGAGCTGCACTGTTCCAAGACGTAGTATTTTCCCCCCACACACACTTTTCTTCGGCTTTTGCTCAAACTGAAATATTTTCAGACCCTCAAAACCCAGCATTTAGGTTTTTTAAAAATGTTGATTTCATTAAGAGAACCACTTTCAAACAATCTTGTCCTTATGTGGAACAAATAATTGCGCCCAATGCGGCAGAAAACTGTTTTGTTTCTGCCGCATTGGAGGTTCTGTTTAAAGTCCACATCACTTAATGTTGGAGAATTTCAACATTTAAGTGTGACTGAAAAAAAAAAAATAAATAGAAATCTGTAAAAGGGAAAAATCCTTTTTCACATGATTGCACATTTCTGTGAAATCTGCAATAAAAGATCAAATAAATAAGGCAGTCTATCGCTTTGCCCTGAGCCATACGTCCCTGTGGTTGCATAACATAAATGTGATGGGACCATAAACATGACACACAGTCAGAACAATACCAGAAGAAAACGGGAGAAAATCACAGTTTTGTTCTATTATGGTTTCTATTTCCTGGGATTACACAACACAAATTGAACTTTCTCCATAATTATTATTGTGTTTTAGAGTTAATAAGAACTCAGATAAATAATGCATTAAAGCTCTAAAATGTGTGTTTTTCTAATTTTGCTACAAAGCAGTAAAGAAAAAGTTGGTATTATTTTATTGCCGTTCTGTTGAGCGATTAGGAGAAGTCAGTATCTTACCAGTCGTAACATTGGAGCATCTCTACGTTTAGAAAAACAAACATAAGTTTCAGAACTAGCACCTTGTCAGAGCTGGGCCAAGACTAAAGCTGCTTCCTGCAGCCAGTAATGAAACATGACAAATAAATAATTGCACTGCAGTTTAAATGGATGTTATTTTGTTCATTTTCACACAGCCTTATTCCTACTTATTCATTAGATGGTTAATAAGTCTGAGAAAACCATCCGAACTTTTCAGTAGCAAAGTGGCAACATGATGTTGTGTGTTTAGTTTGCAAGAGGAACGATGGGTCACAAAATAGAGGAAAGAACGTTATGTGGAAATATTGATGCAACTTATCTGCCAGGAAGTTGGTGTTTGGTACAAATGGGTCTTTGAAATGGATAATGACCGAAAACATTTGAACAAATTAGTCACAAAATGGCCACACAAAGTCCAACAGGGTCAATGCTTTGTAGTGACCGTCTCCAAACCAGTTTCACCAGTTCTCTCAGGAGGAATGAGCCAAAATTCCAGCAAACTGTTGTGAGAAAATTGCAGGAGGAAGCCCAAAACGTTTGGCCTCACTTACACAGAAAATCTACAAAATACTAAGTTTCGAAATATCTAAAATCTAAATTGTTGTGTCATTCAGCAAATATGAATCATTCTGCTGATCCAAAACAAATTTAAACTGGAAAAGTTTAGTTTCATTTGTGAGAGAAAAAGGCGACACATGTATCTTTTTTATACACTGTAAATGTTTCGGTTTCAATTAAGTTCACTGTTGGTAAGACACTTACTACTTACAACCTTTCAACAGAATCCGATTTAATCCGAACTATCCCTTTAAATGGAGCCGCCTTGTTTCCGACGACTCCAAAATGCTGTGTGACTCAGTCCACTAGTGGCAGCGACCCACTCTTCAGCCTCTCCGCTCAGATCAGGTTCATCTTCAAAACAAACTAAATGCGACGCACTGGACCGTCATGCATGCAGCCTGCGCTGGTTTTGAAAAATATTTTACAGTCACGGAAAAAATAAGACAATCTTCTGAATTTAAATGAAGGAATACAGCAGACTTAGAAGAACAACATCAAATACAAATGTCTGGAGCTATTAATAATGTGTGATGAAGGGCTCTGAATGAAGGTGTAAAATATTATCTGGGATCCTGTATCAAATACTCAGCCTCTCAAAGATTTGACAGCGTCTTTAAATCCGGAGATAATTATCTTTCCTATATAAATAGTTGGGAATCTCACAGATTAGCGAGTTGCATTTCAAACAACCGGGGATGAAATAACGCAACGAACTGAAGCTGGGTTTTCTCATGCATTTTCAGAAACATGCTCAAACGAGATGAAATGCGGCTGTTTGATTGAATTTATACGCGGGATTGAGCCGACCCACTCTCACTTCAGCTGGTGCACCAATGAAGTCATTTCCCACAGCTTGGCAAACACACACCAAACTACACACTGATCCTAAAAACAAATGCAACCCGAACAAGTAGCAAATCAAACATAGTTGTCGATATTTTCTTCTTCTTCTAAATGAATCGGGATAACACGGGTTTCATTTAGATGAGTCCCTTTTCTGTCCACCGGATTTGAGACATGCTGGACTCAAGAGTTCAACCTGGACCTCTTAAACCTGCCCAAAGGACAAACGCAGAACCTGTCGCTTCCCTCCACCTCACAGCTGTTCTCCTGATTCTCCAAGCTTTTAGCTGCCGCTCGTTATTTCCTTACGTTTGGAGGCCATTTCGGCGGCGGTCCTGCTTGCTCCCCTCTCTTCCCTGAGCTTCCACCGTTGGCTTGCACCCCCAGGCTTTTTTTGGCCTTCCCAGCTCTGTCAGCAGTATAAGGCCGCCCCGGCCTAATTTTATCCCATGCTGGATACACCCAGTGACGACTCACACACACACACTGAAAACCGGGAACCTGAGACATGTCTCCTCAGCTTCCTGGGACCCTCCTGCCCTCTGGGCCAGCGTGTGAGAGGCCTCTCTGCGCGCGACCGGGCCGGCCGGGAGCAGCTTCTGATGTGAGATTCATCACTGATGGGGATTCATGGGGAAACAGCCCAGGTCTGTAGGGCGCCCTCTGCACCAGCTGCACTCTGCAGCATCGATGATAAACTGATGAATTTCAGATTAAGGCTGACTCATGCTGTAGATGGAAACAGCATACGCTCATCACCTCACAGGAGAGTTCAGTCTGAATGTAAATAGATTCAGCTGAGTCACTTCTAAGTGTGTGGTTTCAATTGTGTCTCTTTGAGCCAAATTCTAGTTTCTGTTTCAGTGTCTAAGTTCGATGTTCACACTGAACTCCATTTTGACTCCCTTTAATGTGTCTGACCAAAATTACTGCATCTTGGAAGAATTTAGATTCAATTTGGTTTGAAGAAATTGTTGGATATTGTGTGGGAAAGCATAATAAAATAATCGGGACATTACAGGTTCAAATGTTTTTGGAATCTAGCCCAAAGTGTAAAAAAAATTAAATAAAACACATGGCAGGTTTTATTCAGATTTTCATGAATTATTTGAGAAAAGAAACCAAAATGGAAAAGTTGTAAGTGGAAAAACTAAGTACACCTGTGCTGCCTCCATGAGATTTTAAAGGTAGAAAGTCATCAGCACAGAGCTTAGATAACTCTTACTTGCTGTCCTTCGATATGTGAATAGTTATAAGGCCATTTCCAAGCTGAGATCAAAAACAAACAATACCGAGATCGAGACCGAACCGGAATCAGATTCTACCTTCAGCATCGTCATCCAGCTGTGCTATAGAGCCACGTGACTCTCCCAAACAGATTTGATAAGCATACTGAGAAAGAAAACCGTGTTGGAGCTCAGCTGACACAACCCGTTTTTGTTATTCACGCCTTGAGGCTGTGGCGCCCCCTGACATGCTGCCCTGAATATCTGCCACAAAGACCTGGTACATACCGTCAGTCATGGAGATGAAGGTCGAAGTCACCGATTCCACCAACCAAAATAAAAAATATTTGCCCCACAGCTAAAGTTTGGGCAGAAACTGGTTAATTAATGGAGTTTTTCTCCAAACAGCAACAAATTTATAACAGAGGAGCAGAAAGGAAAAATGATTTAAGTTTTGCTTTGGGTCAAAGTCCAGACCTCAGCTTGATTGAAAGCTTGTGCTTACTAAAGACAAACTTGAATGAACTGAAGAAGAAGAAATATATATATATATAAATAGAAGACACATTGAGAATGATGGGGTGTACTTAGTTTTTCTTTTCTTCTCTCAGCTTTTTGTTCATATTCGTCTTTTGCTGAGGAAATAATGCCAATGTGGAAGGTAAAGCCTCTATAATGTCAACACACTTTTCTTCTGTCTTCTTCTTTGTTAGTTTTGTATCACATCAAAACTAACAAAATAACAACAAATCAAAATTTTAAAAACAATCTTTTAGGCTAATTCTATAACATGCAACTGTTTCATTTAGATGACTTGCCATTTTTTTATCAAAATGCATTTTTGGGTTTTTTATGTCTGTATTTAACTAAAATTCTTGTAACAGTGTTTGATTCTCGCTGGTATTTCTTGAAAAAGAGGTTTGTGAGCTCAAATAAACATTTAATGAGAAAAAATATGCAGATTATGAGTAAGCACTAAAGCAACAAATGACTATTTAGAGGAAATCAAAAGTCAAGTAAGTTATTCTCTTTGCTCTTTTGCGACCAGCAGCGCGTTGTAAATTACACGCCCGGCGTTGTCAAAGCACATCAAGCTACATGATTAATTACAGAGGGAGGCGCTGTCGTTCTGGCTGACCCCACAGGTTTGAGCTGTTGTCTGAGAAACGCCACCAAGGAAAGCAGCTGTCAGTCACAGCAGGTTGTATAATCATGAGAAAACTAAATCTGTTCATTTAGATTAGAATAAAAGCAGAGGGGATTTTAGTCCTCATGCTACGGCAGCTTAATCCATTACAGATTTCAGTTCTTATGTATTTTTCCCACTTTTTTTTATCAATTGAAAACTGATTTTCTGTGTAGTCAGAACCAAGTGATGCCAACAAATGTATCATTTAATTTAAATCTCCAATCCACGACCTTTGAAACAATAATACGGTTGTTAATATGGCGGCGTGGGCTGTTGTTAAAACTCTCCTCTCTTTGGTTACAGTTTCTCAACCCCTTTCTGCGAGTGACTGGAATCAATATCAAGTCTGTCCATCAGACTTGATATTGATCAAAAGGCCAAATTAGCAATTTGTCTTTTTTTATGAAGTATAAAAAAAACTACCACTTTGTTGTGACATTAAAGAGTAAAACAGCTAATGTGTGAAAAATTCAAGCATCTGGTCAGAAACAACCAATCAAAGCAACGGAAAAGAGTGTCTTAGCGCTGCCAATCACTCTTGCGTATGCGCTGCTCACAACCTCCCCCTCGCTCTCTGCTAGGTTACAGCTGGTTCCCCACAATGGAGCGTGTCGAGAATGCTCTACTCTGATGATGGATGAATGGTTTTCCTGGAACGATAAGCCGTTTCTTCACCATGCGCAGGAACACGAGGGTGATTGACAGCACTAAAACGTTTTAACTGACTCTGGTCGATTTTGAATGGGAGTGACAACAGTATCACTGGGAGGAAGCGGAAGAGCTCAGTTTTTTCACAGATTATCGTCTCGTGCTAAACTGTCACAATTTGGTGACAGTTTTAGCAAATACTGTCACACAAATTTTAGCAAAAAAGAGGGGTTTTTTTCAAATAAAGGCTTGATGTCAACTGAAAACAAAAGGCACTAATAAAAAAAAAGTCACAGTGGGGTGAAAGTTCACCTTCCAACAAGGCAAAACTCTTCATATTTTCACCTGAAAACATAAAGGCCATGCATTCTTCAGTTATTTCCCTTGTGATGGTCTAACTAATCTCATTTTTATCAAATGCATTGTACTTTGTGGTTCTAACATAACGAAAAATGTAACAGTTCAAGGTTTCATCTTTGTGCACTGGCATACAGAAAAGAAGAAGCTCAGAGAGATGCACAAAAAGCTATTAGGCAAAAAAAAAAAAAACACGTTAAACACCCACAAAGCAATAATAATTAAATTCTAGTTAAAGGCTTGAGCTCGTCCTTCCACACAATTAAACAATGGCCGCAGCTTAAATTACAGGCTTTATTTTAGGGGACGCATGTGTCACCATGGCAAATGTTTAAAAAAGGAAACCAAATAAAGTGTGATATCACTTTAAAGAGATCACCCACTCCAGAGTCTCACCATCGAATCACATGCTCCCTAAATGGCCGACAGCCCTTTAATCCACAAGCCTATAATCCCGGCCGAGCAAAGGTTGAGATTACCATCAGCATGGGAGGACCAGAGCTGCAGATAGGAGGACAGAGACAGAGGGAGAGCAACAGAGGGAGAGATTGGTGCACACAAATAGCCAGCCAATCACCACGGAGGCAGGGAAAATAACAAGGCCGGCGGGGGGAGAGCTGGAGAAAGAGGGTAGAGCTATGAAAAAGCGAGGGAGAAGGTGAAATCGCAGTCACACAGAGAAGACACCAAAAACAAAGAGGAGAGAGGAAGGATGAGGGGAGGAGAGCGCGCTGATCAGGAGGTCTCCAGAGGGGAAGACGAAAGGAGATGAGCATCGAGAGGGAGGGGAGCAGAGCATCCATCAGCTGAGGCAGCCATGCTCTGAGCCCTGGAGCAGCAGGGCTACGCAGACACAGCACAGGCCCAGAGTCAGGCCAGCAGTCCGGACCCGCGTTGTCCCATCCACAAGCACCAGAGCCGGGACAAGCGAAGATTACACCCTCACCAGCTGGGCATAGGAGTCATGAGGACGGCCAGGAAGGGCAACGTGGAGATGCCTGCATTCGTGCGGCAGCTGGTCAAAGAAACAGAGAAGAGGGTCAGCTCTTTCTTCAAAGGGGGACGTGGGGGGACGTCGGACGGGGAGCAGACGGGGGAGGGGGAGAAGGAGGAGGTGATCCCCAGCCCGTACCTGGACCGGCCGGTGCTGGAGAAGCTGACAGAGGAGGGCTGCGCCCGCTGGGGCCTCACCTACGCCCTGGGGAGCATGCAGGGCTGGAGGGCCAACATGGAGGACTTCCACAACTGCGTGCCGCAGCTGGGAGGAGAGCTCGCCGAGTGGAGCTTCTTCGCCGTGTTCGACGGCCACGCCGGCAGCACGGTGGCCCAGTACTGCTCCCAGCACCTTCTGGGGCACATCCTGGCCACAGGTAAAAGATTTCACACTGAACATGTGTTGAAGACATGCACAGTTTTTTTTTTGGGGGGGGGGGTTCAGTCTCAATTTACACTCATTTCTGCACACAGGTGGGATCGGACCTGAGGACAACCCTGAAAAGGTGAAGGGGGCCATCATAGAGGGCTTCATGCAGACAGACAAACACCTGCACTCTGTGGCCCGGCGAGAAGGCTGGGAGAGAGGCGGCACCACCGTGGTGTCCACCCTCATCTCCCCGTACTACATCTACTTCGGCAACTGCGGCGACTCCAGGGCCGTGCTGAGCCGGTCGGGGCAGGTGCGTTTCTCCACCGAGGACCACAAACCGTACAGCCCTCTGGAGAAGGAGCGCATCGAAAGCGCCGGCGGCTCGGTGTCCCTTCAGAGGATCAACGGTTCCCTGGCAGTGTCCCGAGCGTTGGGGGACTTCAGCTACAAAGGGGTGGAAAACCGGACCCCCAGCCAGCAGATGGTCTCGCCGGAGCCGGAGGTATTTGTGGTGGAGCGCTCGCCCATGGACGAGTTCCTGGTGCTGGCCTGCGACGGCGTGTGGGACACCCTCAGCAACGAGGAGCTCTGCGCTTTCGTCCACAACCGGCTGCAAGTCTGCACTGACCTGAGGGATGTCTGCACGCAAGTCATCGACCTCTGTCTGTACAAGGTCAGAGTGACGTCTGTGCGCGTTGCTTCAAGTTTAGCGGGTCGCAGCTTGGTGCCACTGTGAAGAGCAACAAAGAGTTTTAGTTACAGCACAAACCAAAACAAGAGGTTTTATAATCCTGCAGGTTTTATCCCTGATCTAAAGGTTTTAAGTTCAGCTTAGAGTAACATCGCCAGTCAATCTTCAGACAGTGTCATGTTCAAAAGGATCAATAATTGTTTTACTAGTTAGTTGATTTTAATTTGACAGGCAGTTGGCTCAGCAGGAAAAAAAAAAATCAAAAATGCATGAATATTTAGAAATAGTTTTGAAAATTCATTGAAAGGTTCGGGTTTAAAAATCAACTTTTTAAGTTTAATATGTTAGGATGTCATTCACTTATCAAAACACTCCCGGAGTGTTGCCTTCATTCTTTCATGCGTGTTGAGAAATCCTTGAATCTCTCATGGCAACCATTCTCACAAGTGCCTCCTCCTCTCAACTCCTTCAGACTAGCAGCAGCAATCAGCAAACACCTGGTGGAACTGCACATCTTCTGCGCTCATTATACGACCTACTTCTCAGTGAAATGTTCTTAAGCACAATGTTGAATGTCCATAGAGGAATGTCGCTATGACGACGTGCTGAAAGTGGAGTGTCGGAGAGAGCAGGAGTTTCTTAAAGAGACAGAGGCCCAATTTCAAGGCATTAGATTGCAAAGTCAAATTTCTTTTAAGTCATGCTTGATATATCCAGCATTTCATAACAACTTAAGATAGAATAGTTACTTGATTGTGCTTTAAAATGGCACTGAATGCCTGGAAAATACATAATATTTTGAAGACAAGCAATTAGAAGAGGGATGCTTATAAAGAAACATGATGCAATTATCAGAATTTTGTGTTTTTGGCCAGTTCCAATTTTCTCATTAAGTCCTACTGGCCATGATTTCATTGGTTAATCATTAGCATTAAGAGCAGAGGCGACGTCACACTGTGTGTACTCTGCTCAACCTTCCTGCCTGAAATCTTGCTCTCTCCCTCACTCTCTTGTGTCTTAATTAAACCGCAGGCATGCCAATAGATTCCAATGTCTCTATACTTCCTCTGATTTCATTTAAACACTCCAGTGAGTCTCATAACAGCTGTCTTACTGAGTTTTCTTCACCGAGCAACAACATCCTCACTGCAGAGTGTTGCTGTGTGAGCAACCTGATTGGGTTTATTTATACATTACAGGTTAATCTTTGTGTTGTTGCATTCTTGTGAACAATACTGAGAATCCTTGTTTGTGAAAGCCATGACACTGACTGGAAATCCAGCGCTGACCTCTGCTAAAGCTTCATTTACGCTGCGGCTGCTCTTCATGGTATAATAGTCTTCTCAGCGCTTCTAAATAGCCTGCAGGAGTGTCATTGATTTCTCCTGGATCCCCAGTCAAATGGACCCATTTCGGAGACTATCACAGATCACGTCCCGAAAATCTTCATGCATACAAGATTTGATCCCTTGTAGAAAGATTTTCTCACAAATAAACACACATTCTTCCTCCCGTGCTCCATCCTGTCGGGACATCATGTCTCAGTTACGTAACAGAGCTTCAGCTTGGATGTGCAGCACAACGTCAAAATGTTCTGCTCGCTTTACATTTTTCTGCTTCACTCCATCCGTGTGACAGAGGCGGTGCAAAACCTTGAGACGCAGCTGACCCATTTCTAAAGCGATTCACGCAGGGCGAGAGCGCGTCCTGCGCGCTGACATTGGTGAGGTCAGCCGTCATTACTCAGCCCGTGCTGACGCCGCTTCGCTCTGCTTCGCTCTGCTTCACAGGGCAGCTTGGACAACATCAGCATCATCTTGCTCTGCTTCCCGGGCGCCCCCCAGCTGTCAGCAGAAGCATTACACCAGGAGGCCGAGCTGGAGGACTTGCTGGAATCCAAAGTGGCAGGTGAGTTGGGGGCTGGAGAGTAAACTTCATAATGCCATAGACTCTGTTTTTCAACTTTAATTAACGCGCTTGTTCAAATTTAAAGCCACGGTTTTCTCGAACTTTCCGACTGCAACTTCAATATCTGCATTTATAAACCCAAACGTAGATATATTTGAGTATTGGCAATTATGTGCCAAATTGATTATGATGCAAAAAAAACAAAAAAAAAAAAAAAACAAACCTTTGTCTCAACTCCTTGATTGTGTTGAACAGCTGCCTCCCGTTTCAGTGGTGTAGGAAGCTGTGGGTAATTAAAGCTGCTGAATATGTAACATGCACTATTTTTTAAAGAATCGTCTCTAATTTACGGTAAAATACCGAGAGCTGCGGTTGCTCGAATTTTATGGTAAATTCTGTGGTTGCCAGCTTCCGGTATTTTACCGCGTGGTCAGCTATGGAGAGCTGAGCAAGCGCTTTTCTTTGGCATTGGCATAGGAATCACAACTCAGACTGAATATTTTTGACGTGAAAGCTTTTTTCACCTGTTTTGAAATATATATATATATATATATATATATATATATATATATATATATATATATATATATATATATATATATATATATATATATGCCACACTAAAAGAGGAGGGCAGGTTATAGGCATTTATAGGCATTCAGCAATATCCCGAAAGGCCTATTAGAAAGAAAGCCAACCATCATACTCTCCAGCAACTTACAACATTATTTTTTGTAGAGTTCAGCAGAGTGCTTCAAATAAGAAGTGCTAATAAAATAGTAAACAGATGCAGAGAGTGATAAGATAAACAAACATAAGAAATTAACGCGATGTGGTGTGATTTGAACAGACAAGGTTGCCAACAGAACTGCAGAACAAAGCAGCTTACTTCAAAAGTGAAAGTGCACAAAGTATGGAGGTGTTTGCTAAAAGTGCCCATGCGAGTGTTTCTGTGTCCTGATGTCTGACAGAAATCTATGACGAGCTGTCCGCCTCCGGGGAGGAGCCTGACCTGCTGTCTGTCCTCACAGTCCTGGCGTCCACCGTCATTCCTGGATTACCTCCAGGTGGAGGCATACAGAGCAAGTAAGACAGCCAAAATGGAACCTAATGTGTCAACGCTACACCTATAGACTGGTAACAAAGAAAAAAAACACCATGTCACTTTTGTGTGTTACAGAAGAAACTGTATTATCTCTGCTTACTATCATCAAAGAGAGACACACAAGCCTGCAGTACCAAATGTGAGTCCACATTAAACAGTTTTCTCACTGAAATCCATTTATTTTATTTTAATACACAAAATATGCCTCTGTTTTCAACATTGCTTTTCTTAGCAGGCTCTGGGAAGTTCATGAGACCCTGAAGTGGAGAGTCTCTGACTCAGAGGGACTGTAATAAATGTGAATATTAAACTCGTGTGTGCAATCTGACCATAAGGGGGAATCACATGACCTGGCAAAGGTGTTTGTTTACATCATGCTCGCAGGCAGCATCTTGTTAAAACAAATGCAATGCACAAAGAGATCTAACAAAGCCTAAAACTTTATATTTGTACCAGACGGATATTTTGTAAAACGTACTCAGACACAGAGCAAGGAATGAACCTCTGCCTCTAATTCAGCGAACACACAGCACAGCTAATCGATTCAAAGGACAGATCGGTACAACCGGATTAAAGCCAACTGTGACACTGTACATTTCCATTGGATAAAAAAGCAGGACTATTTGATACACATGAAGTTGCATTTTAAAGAAACATTTTAAGCAAAAATGTTTAGAATTAATCAGTTAATTGTCAAACAAGTCATAAGTGAGCATGCAAATGGCCATTTGTTCCTACAGGAAATAGTAACAGTGAAGGGGAGTCAGGGAACTCGTTTGTATTTCTCATTGCCGGTGATAAGAAAATAATTACAAATATTTCATTATACATAGACAGAGGAAAAAATACATTTCACAAACCAGAAGAGAATATCTTTTTTTTTTTAATAAAGTGGTTGATAATGTCTGTATTTTATTGTAACTGCAGAAAAAAAGCATCTGCTTATCAGGAAGTTTGGCCAGAACATATCCAGACAGGAATTTAATGACAAATCAAATTTCTAAATGGCCATGCTCATGCATTTGCATTTACCAACTTTCTAAGGATTTTGAAATTGTCTGCGAAATGTATTTTCTCAGTGAATTGATCATGTCCTGTGCTGCCTTACTCTTCTTTTATATTGTAGATAAAACATCAGCAACAAACAATAGAACGGGTCGGTTTCCGTACTGGTCGTTTATCTACACCATTCTGCATCATCCTGTTGCGTTTGTGTATCATTTTCTGTGTTTAAACATTAAATGATGAGAGTAAAGATTTTAATCTGAATAAAGAACATATGACTGACTTTTTGTTCTTCTGTTGATTTTTACATTTTTTCACCTATGGGAAATAAACAATCTTCATTTTTAAGATTGTTTAATTTTTGTGAGACAGAAAAACAGACAAAAATAATAGTTAAGAAAAAACAAATTGCATAAATGTTAAAATGCATTTGCATTAAAATGAATAAATATTTGATGCTGGAATTCTGTCTTCCACCTTTTGAACATATTGTAAAACATCTACAAGGACACAAAAATGGCTGAAGAAGAAACACAATAAGGTAATGGATTGCCACTGCAACAGAAAAAGTGTGCAGGGAGCTGAAGCTTTAAGTCACCAAGCAGCGGGAAAGAGAAATAAAAGATTTAAAGCTAGTTTAATGAGGAGCGCGCTAAACTCCCCCCTGAGATGTCTGCAAACTCAGTGAGCAGCAACAGAAAAAGTCTTCCTGCAACACTTGTCAAAAAAAAACAACAACAATCCAACATTAAAATCTGTTTCCTGGAGATTTGACACTGCTTTGATTAACAAATGGTAGAATTTTAACATTTATTTACAATTATTTTCTGTCTCACAACAATAAAATAAAACTTACTAAATTAGTTCACAACTTCTGCCAAAAATGTTTCTTTATTGAAACAAAAATCTAAGAAAAAAGACTTTGAACTATTAAAATAAAATGCCTGTTAAAAACACGCCACATCAATGCTACGTGCCATAGATGGATACTTGTATCCTTGCATAGTACAGGGTCTCTTAAGAGTTCGTTGTGGATCGCTTAGGCTTTTCTCTCTGTGTTTATATGATGGCGTGACTACTTATGTGGCACTTATTGACACAGGAGTGTCCTTTACAAGCCACATTTGATTAGATCTTCTCTGCTGAAAGCCCTGGATCTTCTTCAAGACGACTGTGAATTTAAATGACTTCTAAGATGGGTGCTCGACAAATTAAAACGTCTCCTTTTTGCTGTTTGCTAGTCTTTCTATAGTTCTGCGGGGGCTATTTTTAAAAACAGGTCACATTTGAATTATTTTACGTTTGAAAAGGATAACTAAGAAGCGCCGGTAGATATTGCGTTTGAACATTATTAACTACTGTGATCTGATAGAACCCTCTCTGTTCAGGGAGGTCCAGCAACATATGCAGTATTCTTCAAATCAGCAGCCTCCTTTAAGTGGTCCTTCACTGCTTCTTATCCTGATTGCTTTGGTGTGAGTCAGTCACTTGATGACTTCGGGCCCCTCTTCACGAGTCTTTTTTAAGCAAAAAAATTCTACTTTTTTTCTTGCCTCGCCAAATAAAATGACCACTTACTTGCTTTGCAGAGTTCACTGTGAAAGTCCGCTGTTCTCTCAACTGAGCTAATCTACTGCACTTGGGGCAAAAACAGTCGGAATTCACATGATTTGGTTTTCAAATGCAGATAGGACAAAAGTAATGGTTTTCTAAAGAGCCCAAAGCAATGACGCTATCTATCCACACTGGTTTCCTGCAGGCGATTGTTCATAATTCCCAAAGCCCCCACCCCTCCAGAAAACCCGTTCTGGTGCCCGTAGCTCTGCCGCGGCCCTTGGTGAGCAGTTTCACTCAGCTGCTTTTGCAGCAACGCCAGAGACACCTTATTGGACACCATGAACTCATTGACAGAGATCATCTCTCCAGACAGACGACGGCCCAGATGCACTTCAGCCCCTGGACCAGCGTCCGTCTCGCTGTCACACACACTTTCCACAGAGCCGTCCGTGTAGCGTTGCCTTCCCATGGTGCACTGGGCGGAGATAGGCTGCACGGCGTTGCGTTTCACTCGCTTGAGTCTGAGGCGTGCCGCCGGACCCCTCTGGCTTCGCTTTTTACCTCGAAGGCAGGGGCAGGAACAGAGCTTGCGCTGCCCAGAACAGGCCAGCTTCCCCAGGATCCAGTTGAGAGTTTGCTTGATAATGATAGAAATGACATTGAAGAGCGAGTAGATACAGCACACTCCCATCAGGATGAAAAGGCAGTTTCCGAGCCGGTAGGCCCCTTGGGATTCATAGCGCTCCCTCTGGCTGCTCACCAGGTCCCCAAAGCCGATGGTGCTGAACGCCACGAAGCAGAAATAGAGGGAGTCGACGTAGCTCCAGTTCTCCATAGTGCTGTACAGGGTGGAGGCGCTGCAGGCAATCACAACGGACGCCAGTCCCAGAATCAGCATCACGTAATAGACTGACGGTTTCCAGCCTTCCAGGCTGTCCTCTTCACCGGATGATTCCTCTCTGCTCGACACCACGCCCGCTCCTCCGCACCTCAACCGCCGCTCATGACACCAGCGCATGATGTACGCCAACATGGTGATGATCCTTTCGAGGAAGAGGTTGAAGAAGAGGATGGTGGCTGCGCAACCAATGAGGCCATAGAAGATGAGGAATATCTTTCCGGCGATGGTGGCCGGTGTGGTCATGCCAAAACCTGGAAAGGACAAGTGAAGGTTAAAAAAAACGGAGAGAAACTTTTTTAATCAAACAAAATTGTAGTGAAAATTTTTGCTTGTGCCGTGATCATTTCATGAAAATGTTTCCAAAGGTCATCAAAGGTCAACCAGCATCCTCCACCACATTTACAAAATCAAATAAAATATGGCAACAAAATTTAAATTGCACAAAGCAGCACAAACGTAGCACAATAGACTGACATCAAACCCTGTTTGATGACCTCATTAAAAGTCACTTTTATTTACAAAATTATTTGCTACTCAAACGTTTGACACCAGTTTGGTTAGAGTTGAAGAAAACCCCAGCACCCTCTTCAAACATTACTCAGGTAAAGTCGGCGGTGGCAGAATCTTCACAATTATTGCCTCAATTACTGAGAATTTAATTTCAAGTGTATAAAAGTGAGTCAGTACCAATAGTAGAGACCACAGTCCCCACAAAGTAAAAAGCTCCAGAAAAGTCCCAGCGTGGCCTCAACTCGTCCACTCTGATCCCCGCTCCGTTCGCCTGCTCGTACTGCCGCAGCAGGGTGTGCAGGGCGCCCAGGTTGACCCTGTACCGCCTCGTGAAGTTCTCCAGCTGCTGCCTCCACAGAAGTCGGGCGCGGATCTCGAATGGGTGCTCCAAAGCTGAGAAGATAGCTGCTCCGCACAGCAAGTAGAGAAGGATGAGGCCGGCCAGCAAGCAGAAACGAGCGTTGTCTTCGTTCAGGGGAGCCCGGGAGCAGCAGCAGCAGCAGCAGCCACCTGCAGCCCTCCTCTGAGCCATGAGCACAGCCGACGCACAGAGACGCCACTGCAGAAGCATACACCTCCACCCCTCCGCCAGGGCCCCCCAAGTCAAACACGGTTTACTTGCATTTTTTGCAAGAAAAGCCAATTGAAAAGGATAAATGCGCTGAGGGCTGCTTTGATTATTTCATTGTGGAAAATCTGGAACAACACACAAAAAGATGCAGAGCAATCAGAAGCTGTTCCAAATGTAAACCTTTTAGATGATTTAGATTCATCTTTGCCATGTCTAAACAAATCAAAGTGAAAACGTGACTAACTTGGACTGAATCAGAACCTCGTAAGGATTATAAGAGTGGAAAATTAACACTTAAGGAAAAAGAACCTTTACAAAATCATACCATTTTACATGCAAGCCAAAGATCATTTAACAAATAAAGTATAAAGCCTGTTTTTATTCTACCTGGATGTTGAGAGTCCGCTCCCCAGAGCGCAGCTGGTTAGTGTGCGCTTCTTCCATGTGTGTGCTGAACAATGACAAGAAGCCTCTTGAGTTTTGTGTGTGTTTGTGTGCGTGTGTGTGTGTGTGTGTGTGTCTGTCTGATGTTTCATCTGTCACACAGTGACATCATCATCATCTCCTATAAAAACCACCTTCTTTTGACACCGCCCTGAGTGATATAGTTCTCTCTTCATTGTCAAAGTCCTTCTCTTGATTTTACACACATCCCTGATTGGCCAAACTGGACTAAAAAAACTTCACTCATTTAACTGTTGATTAGGACATTTGATTGTGCCGGCTATCCAGACACAAATGGCACTCTTCTAATTAAACAGGAATAATTAAAACTATAAAAACTAAAACCATGATGTGAACACAAGTTTGGCAAATCACTTTAATAACATCAGAGTGTTGGAAGCATTATTTTCCGCCGCTGGTTTTAGGACCATGATGCAGCTTGCAGATCCACTAAGTGGCTTTTTGTTGTTCTGCAGACTGTGTGGGAGGATGTACCGAACATGAGCATCAGGTTTTCTGTCTGTTCATCCCTTTAATCTTGTCTGGTGCTGCAGGTAAGGGCACGGGTTCCCCTCCCCGCCAGCACACTGATGACAGCATTGGGCAGGTGTGGAAGACAAGCTGCCCGTCTGCCTTAATATGAAGAAAGCCATTGGTCTTTGCTGAGTGCTATTTTTCAAAACGTTACACAGCAAAAGAAAAGAATGAAATTATTCTTTCCTTTGTGGGGATGTTTAAATGAGCAAATCAGCAAAGCAACATGCAGGTGTTTGCACCCATTCTTGCAAGTTTTGAAAATTCATCATATTTTGTTTTAATAGTATGGATGCAGATTTTGATATGTTAGAAGCTCCAACTGCAATGTAGTCTGTTGCCATTTTAAGTGAAGGATAAACACTTCCCTGTGTCTCTGAGATCCGTAGGACATTAGGGACAAACTGCATCATGACGACTAACGAATGCAGCAGGTAAGTCAGAGACAAATATCGAAAAGACTGAAACAGACACCAAATAATTTCCTATTATACAAAGCTTTGTTCTCTTTTCAAAAATGTGTATGGCAAAACTGCAACTCTTCCATGACATGGCCAATGGAGAGCGTTAACCAGACATCCAGCCAAGAATTAAAACCGACACCAGCTCGGCTCTGAAGGAGCTGCAGAGAGTTACAGCTCAGGTGACAAATCAAATCGATGGTACTCTTAGCTGCACCTCACAAATATGACCCTGTTTGAAATTTCTAAGAAGAAACCCATTGCTAAAAATGAAAGCAAAACAAACAAAACAATAAACATGTATACTGTTTGCAGTATTCCACAAGCCACTAAGAGGACACAGCAAACATGGTAGAAGATGCTCGAGTTGAATTAAACTTGATCATTGTGGCCTACGTAGAAAAAGGCTTGTGTTGTTGGACACTGAAAATATTGATGCCTTCCAGTGTTTAATATGCCATATGTCATTGTGGTGATTGACCTTGTTCCTCAAATATTTCTATCAATAAATGTTTGTGTTGGTAAAACAACTCTCCACTGAGAGAAGTTGTATTTGTAGGTGTAATTGGGGAAGTCTGTGTTTCCGGAAATAGCCTACAGGTCAAAGGAAGACAGTGGGTGGTGTGTGGGGAGGTCAGACATCTGCTGCACAGGCTGCAGACTGTGTTTGGTCCTGTTCCAGTGGCAGTTTCAGTAGGTGTGATTATCGCAAACACTAGATTAGGTGAAACATCAAAGATCATTTCAACATTTTTGCAGGTGTTGTTCAATAAAACAATCCCTACAAAAAAAATTCTCTGCTGCAGAAATACAGAATATCACAAATGCTTGCCATCATTTCTACAGAATTTGGTAGAACTGTTAAAGCAGACTTTTTACTTTAAATACCATTACATTCAAATGAGGACTGTATTTTTCAGAAACATAAAACATCTTGTTTTAAATGTTATGCTTGTATCTCAAGTTTTTGTTTCTGTGCTCAGATTTAATGCCACAAATATTCTCCCTCCTTTGCTTGAATCCTTTCAATAAAAATGTGTTCTGTTAGGCTCTGAATGTAGAGATTTGGGTAGGTCCTTTCTGTAGAAAAATGTAAATCAATTTATTTCAATATAAAACTTATAAAACTTAAACTTACAGTAAGTAATGTACATATATTTTAGGACAAAGTTAAAGGAATGCCATTGACAATTTATACAATTTACTGTATAATTATGATGACCTCCTAATGGCACAAAAGGCTCAGCAGAGAATAACATAAAAACAACAAAACGTGTGTACAAACAAGACATCTCATTTGAGCAAACTACATGTTTTCTTTGGGTCAGTTTGTAAAAGAAAAACAAGCTTGTTCTTTATTAGTTTAAGTTAATCACAGTGGGTAGAGCGTCCATAAATTGAGTGGGGATACTTATACTTCTTTATAATATTACCTAAGTGTAAGTACAAAGTACTATATATTAAAAATATATAGTTTATATTTTTAATTTTAAATAGTTGCTCTTTCCATTCGCGTTTCCTTACCAGTGGTCTTGTTTTGGTAATGTCTCTCCGGTGCCGCTAGGTGTCAGTATTGCGCTTGGTGAACAACAAGTCTCGGGAGGCAGAGGCAGCTCCGCACTGACGAAGAAGAATTTAACGGTTCCCGGTTGTTGAACCGCTCTGGTGTCCGCTGCGCTTCACCGATGGACTACAATCTGTTTGGGACTTGAGAGCAATCCCAATTTACTGCCTTCAGGTTTCATTGCGCTCTGTAAAGCGAGCTCCTCTCGACGGTTTCCCAACAGCTATGCTTTGACAGCTTGACACGGTCAGGATAATCACTGCATCTCCAGGTGTCGTTAACGTACAATCGTTTGTTTGTTGTGTTTCCAGTCTGAACGCGGCTACGAGACCCAAATGCGTCCCTTTTCAAGCTAAATGTACTGCAAATGTAAATAATTAGTCCTAACGACTTAGAGATGTCTGTGCTAGCTGCACTTAGCTAACGTTGGTCAGTTAATTTGACTGCAGCGGACGCGGTAACAGTCGCTAGCTGACCGCTGGTCAGAAGATGAAAACATTTGCATCTCAGCAGCTTATTATCAGCTTTCCAAAGCCTGTGTTACAACAGAGTTACTGTCTTTATCAGGCTTTATATGTTTCAAGTTCACTTAGTTTAATGGGGCGATTAAAAATATGTTTACAGACTCGCTGTGACCAGAGAAAGTGAAGTGAAGCGCAATAATCCTAATAGGACTATACGACACATTGATGATGTCGTTAATAACTCACTCCCTAAAATCATCACTTCCGATGTTAAATGAGTACCTTACGTTTTATGCATATTTTTTATTTTCTATTTTTACAGGATAAGTGGAAATGACAAGTCTTAAACATCTATTCTGCTCACTACTGCCCCGTGTGGTGGTTTTGAATAGAACAAAATAGAAAATGGGAAATTTTATAGATGGATAAATAGAGGAAATTATTGACTAGAAATGTTAGCTTAATAAATATACACAGTACAAAAACCTATGTATCAAATGTTTTTTTTTATTTGTTTTTTTTTATACAGTGAAATACAAATCAGAATTTTACCTATATGGAAAAACCTGGCTGTCATTGCAACGTAAAACAGAGCATTTCTGATAAAATGTACATAATTTGTTCAATTTTCCAACTTTTAGCAAGTATAATTAACATTTACCCAAGATTTAAAGTACAGTACAGTAAATAACAGGTTGTGCCTGTTGTATAGACATTTTACAGAGATTTTTATTTTGTTTTGGAAAGTAAGGTACATATTTTAATTGTGATCAGGCTCATTGTCATGCTCTAAATACTCTGTGAAGCTCCTTTTGTGTGAACTATAACGCAGCTGGCAGTTAAAGTAACCAATTACGGTTCTCTTTTATCAATCACTATTAATTAGTATTTTTTGATTAAAGACAATTTTGCATCATTCTCTCCAGTGCAGGTCCAGAGAGATGGAAGACGGCTCTGAGTTGATGAAGGACATCGTGTTTCGAGGAGTGGAGTTTTCTGTGAAGATCGAACTGGATAAGAATTTGCTGATTGTGGAAATCTCCGACTCTGTGACAGCAGATCAGTGGCGGGGGGAGTTTGATCCTGCGTGTAAGTGGTTTATTTATATAACACTTGTAATGTATGACACGGATTGTGCTTGTGTTTATATTTACGTGTTGTTTTTTTTCTTATTCTTTCCGTTAGACATTGAAGATCTCACTCGCAAAACTGGCAACTTCAAACAGTTTCCTATTTTCTGCAGCATGTTGGAATCTGCTGTGAGGAAGGTGCAGTGCTGCATTTTTTTTAATATATCCTAGTAATAATAGTAATAGAAACGGACAGGTTTGCTTGGGGTGACGCTGGCCGGTGAGGAGAGTCGTTCACTGGAGTTCAGTGTTTCCAGTTGAGTGAGAAATGTTCTGCCCTCTCGAGCAGAACAAGAGATTCTACACGTCCGATCTTTCGAAACGTTATTTGTTAGCTGTTTCAAACAGGGGAAAAAAATTAACAATAGTTAATCTTCTACTAATAGATAATAGTAGAAGAGAAGCACTCGAATCCCACCAGATGCACAAATTCAGTTCAAATTACTCAACATATAAAACCATTTTCGTAAAATAAACAACAGCGTCCACAGACGCGTATCTGCTACTTGTCCAGATTGTTGCCTGATGTCGCAAATTTGCATCAAACAACCACTCAGACTAATGCTGTTCAACACGCACACAGAGGGACATATTGGAGACACTTCATTACCTTCTTACATGCTAAGTTATGCTTATTTCAGCTACTAAATACTTCAGTTTAATTTTGTTGAATTTGACATATTGAAATTAGTATTTGAGACTTCATTTGGAATTTTTTGAAAAGCAAAATAAGACCAAATTAATTATTTCAGACTATATGGAGTTAAACATGTGTTCATGCTTGGAACAGAAAATGATCCAGCAGTGTTTCAGATGCGTGTTTATCAGAGGGTGAAACAAAACAGGCTGCATCTAACTACAGTTTCTCTTTCCAGACAAGTGATTCTGTCACCCTTGACCTCCTGACCTATGCTGACCTGGAGCTGCTGCGTAACAGAAAAGCGGGAGTGGTCAGTCGTCCTCGTGGCCACCAGCAGCAGTCGGCGCTCACCGCCAAGCGATACCTCATCCTCATTTACACAGTGGAGTTTGACAGGTTTGGATCTCCATATGGAATGTTGTTCTGTCCTCTCTTGGACCTAGATGTCATTTTGAATGGTTGCATTTAATTCTGTCGTTTTGGCAGGATACACTACCCTTTGCCGTTGCCGTATGTGGGAAAGCCTGACCCAGCCAGCCTGCAGAAGGAGATCCGAGCCCTCAGGGCGGAGATCAGCGCGCTCACCTCCCATGGAGGCGGCAAATCTACAGATCTGGAAATGCACCGGCTTCGACAAGAGTAGGCCCCTTCAATCTCTCTGTTGCATTCAGGAGTCTAAAGATGTGTGGAGCTATTTAGAGTTTTCATCTTTCTTTTTTTTTTACATTTCTATCCTCCTCCTCCTCCTCTATTCTGCAATACTTATTTTTGACACGTCAACCCCCCAAAAATACATTAGATTTTTGGTTTTGATGAGAAGGTAAAGTGAATATTTATTCAACACACTTGATGATGCGATGATTTTAATGTTTGGTAGTGCAACAAGAGCGTTCCGTTCTTTTCTGATGAACAAAAAAAAATCAGCTGATACTGACTGTTGCTGGTTTTCATCCAGAATTATTGTAATTAAACAGCAGGTTTTAATGCAGTAATGGAAAATAAGAGTTTTAAAGAAGGAAAATGTTTATGTAAAAGTATAGCAAGTAAATGGGTTTCTGTGAGTTATAATCCCCCCTCCAGTAACAGTAGCAGTGTTATTTTTTTGACACCACTGTTTTCCCTGAAGGCTCGCTGCAGTGAAAGAAGAAAAGGAAGCCATGGCCAAGGCTCTGGAGAGACTGCAAATGAGTGGGAGTGACTCTGGACTGGGCAGAGGAGACTGGAGGGTCAAAGAAGTGGTGCGGACGCTGGAGGAGCAGCTCATCAAGGAGAGGGCCAAAAGTCAACGCTCCACAAGCAAACGGTGCCAAGAACAGCGACTCCTAATGGAGCAGGTGAAAGTTCACTGGGTAAAATCGCTGATGTTTACTTTGTTTCTCTGCTGGATTTAACCTTCCGCCTTCATTTTCTAGTTGGAGGAGCTGAGAGCTTCAGAGTGTGCGCTCCGCGTTCGGGTCAAGAGCCTCACCAGTGAGCTGGCGTTCCTTCGGCGAGGGTTAGACAATCTAAGCGTGTACTATATCTTTACTTTCCTTCTCTCTCATTCATTCATTTGCTTTCGTTGTGCACGGAGCATTCGGCACGAGAGGACTCACTGAGTGTTCGCGTTCTGCAGCAGAGTGACGCCTGTTTCGGGTCGCATCAGCTCTCGAGTGGACGGGGAAGTCTATCGGTCGCTGTCGCGTGAGAGGAGTTCTGCGTACGGAGGGATCAGGGCTCGCTCCGGGTCCAGAGAGCGGCTGGAGGACAGAAGACTGAGGTCAGGGGAGAGGGAAAGAAGGTCGGACTCGTCGGGATCGCGTCCTCACATGCTGAGGCCGTCGCCTTCACCCACCAGTACGTACTGCTAATTATTTATGGAGAAGGAAGATGTTGCTTTAAGTTAGTGCTGCGTTCAAGTTGCCTGGGAACTCAGAGCTGAGTTTGATGTCAGACCTGAAGAAACAGCGTTTTAGTTAAGAAGTAGGAATTTAAAATGGCATTGCCTATAAAAATGGATTATAATAGCTCTTATAAACCTAATCTTTAGTTTTACTTTCCATAAACAAACACCACTTTTATTTTTCTCAGGTAGTGTTGCAGCCATTACATGTAACATTGACTTTTTTTTTTTAACCAAGACGTGACTTGGGATAGTTGGAGTTGCTGCCAGTCTCTGACATTCCAGTTGAATTTTTTGACTGGGAAGTCTGAATTTCCCATTTTTAAGTACAATTTGAACGCAGCATTAATGCAACAAGATCATTGATACACTGGTGCCAGTTATTCATAGTTAAATCAGCATAATAACCAAGGATTATGTAGCCTGAGACAAAGCAACACTCAACAATTAAACAGAATTTAGAAGAACTACTCCTTTTTTTTTTTGTTTTCGCACAAGCAAATATTAAATGTGAATGTCTTTATAAATCATTTTTCAGTCATTAATACAATCTCTTGTATTGTCACCGTGTGTCTTGCAGGGTCTCGGGCTCCTCGCTTTGACCCGACTGCCTACATCCAGGACAGGCAGCGCAGGCAGAGAGAGGCAGAACTCAAAAAGTTGGTCCCGATACATACATTTTCCCTTTTATCGACTCTGTATTGGTTGCAGCAGGTGAATTTTTCAACATCTTTTAATAAATTTTTTTATTGCCAGACAGCGGAAGGTGCGACGGGAGATCCTGAATTCCCCGGTGCTTCCTGAGCGGGGCCGCTCCCGGTCCAGGGAGGCCTATCCTCAGGCGGTCCGGGCCGGAAGCCGAGGCAGGAGCCTGTCGCTGGAGCGCAGAGGCAGCAGGAACTCCTCTGACAGCTCATTAGCAGACATGGATGAAATGGCCAAAACACTTTTCAGGTACTGGGACTGCACTGGAAATGAGTCTTCAGAAAAGTGTCTGAGCTATTTTAATCCTTAATTCTTTTCACAGGGGAAGAAAACAGACATACAATGGACCTAATATGGTGAGTAATTAACTCGATAGTGAGTGGGTAAATGTAGACTATATTTGATTTATTAAAAAAAACTGAATTAAATGAGGTTGCAAAATCATCAGAGCGATGAGAACAGTACTTATGATTAATCCGTTTGTGCCTTTTTTTCCCTTCTGCATGTAAAATGAATCTTGTTTCTATTTTCTGTTTCAGTCTCGAGGCCTTTTGACCAGAAAGCCATTAAGTAGCACTCCAACACACCGAATAAATGACAAAGGTAACTTCATTAATTCTTTTTTTAAAATCTTTTTAAAGGGCCAGTATTATGTAAAGTTATAACGTCGTTCCCTCTTGGAAAACTCTGATTCTTTCATGCATGTTGGAGAAATAATTTAATTTCCCATGGCATGTGCAAAACACTCTGCTCCTTCAGCATCAAATAGCAAAATCCTGGTGGGACTGCTCATCATTTGAGCTCTTAACAGCTACTTCTCAGTGAAACACTGGTAAAAAACTATACTCAAGGATTAGCCAGAGTTTCTGAGAGACGAGGCCTAATTTCAGGGTGTTAAATTAGGAAGTAAAATTTCTTTTAAGTCGTATAGTTCATATATAAAGTTTAGCACAATGTGGCCCAAAAACACTTAATAAAGTCTCAGTTGATGCCATTTATGTAGTAATCATTCGATGTCCAAACCACAGAGAGCTCCATAGACACTGGGGCTGAGCTGTCAGAGATCGATGCAAGGCTGCAGGCACTGCAGGAATACATGAGGGACCTGGACACAGGACACTAGACGGCTGCGGGAGCCGCGTGTGAGCCGGGCAGTCAGAGGAACACACCCTGGATCAAGCAGGAGCAGCTGGCTGTGTTCTAGCGAGAGACTACAGCTCCCCCTGGAGGCTGATCACCATTGCTGCAGGTATCCACACCCATCACTGTGAAGGTCACTGGACTGTTTTTATGTCACTTTTTTATGTCCTAAATTCTTAAATAATTTAAATATGACTGATTCTATGTGGAAATTGAAGGTCGTTTTAAAGTCGGCCAAACTTGTGCATGTTTCCAGGAGTTTTGGTTGATGTTTATTTTGTTTGGAGTTTTTTTTTTTTTTTTTTTTAACTATTATGATATATTAAAAGTGCAACGTTAGGCGTCCTTTTGTGTTTACAATTCTTCATCCGTCCTCAGTACAGAATAGGGAAGACAAATGGGTCATTTGTCTCTCATTACAGTGTGCCGTCATAATATGGTACATTTCTACAAATTATCTCTGGAGATGAACCTGACTAAATCTGTTGTATTGTTTTTGTCATGTTTCACATGGTCTTTTGTCTTTCTCTCCAACTCACGCTGCGATGTCAAAGCAGATTTGCATGCTGCCAAAAGCACACCTGTTAAAATGTGATTCCTGCCAAAACTACGTTTTTCACAGGTTTTTTTTTTTTTTTTTTTGGTTTTCTTCTGTTTGAGTCTGAAGGTTCCCAGTGTATTTTACCATTATAACTGATCCACATGTGCATTATTATTGAAGTTTTACTTGTTTTGATCCCATTTCGATAAACCCAAACCTTGTGTGGGAAAGTAACCTGAGCTGACTTAAAGCTGTTTACAAACTGTAAAATGGCCAAATTTTTTTAAACCAAATTGTGTGCGACTGACTGTTACTGTTATTATTTTTCTCTCTCCTATTGCCTTTTGTACCTCCTAATGATTATACCACCTTTGAGAAAAAACGTTTGTATTTTGTATCGGTGGTCTTTATTTCTGTCAGGAATAAATGAACACAGTGAAAGGCTGTGCTGCTAGTGGGATTTTTGGCATCTTGGGGTTTAAATTAAAAAGCAGAGCAGCATACTGAAAACGACTCACTTTAAATACAGATACTGCAATCAGAGGTATCATTGCAAAAGTACAAAAGTTTATTTTGTAAGAAAAGGTTTTTAACAGAAACAAATAAGGAGCTAAACAAAATATATTTGTGAACAATCTTAATTTAAATTGCATAGCATGTCCAACTCAAACTGCCACACTGGCTAACATGGTAATGTAGCATAAAAATATTAAGGATTTCCTCATTTCTGCAGGGTGCAATTATACATTCATTTATTTAGTGAAGAAGAAATGAAGCCAAGTGACAGAATGAAACATTTGTGTTTGTGCTACGGCTTGGATCCCTCACTCACGTCTAGCCAGGCTGGGTGGAAGTGTTCAGAGTGATGGGACTCGCAAGAGTTCGTCGACTGTTGAGTAAGGCCTGAATCTGGAACGTGAGCTAAGAAAAGAGGATTGAAATGTAAGAGTGGCCATTTGTACAAACCTGTACTGACGGGGAACATTCGCTAATGTCCAAGTGACTTACAGACTGATGCTGCGCCAGAGAGTCTTGATAAATGGTCTGTGTGTTGTCCCGTCTGTTCATGTCAGACTGTCTCCAAAGCTCAGCTTTGATCTGCAGCTCCGCCTCAGGTAGGAAGGGGTACTGCTGCTTCTGCAGGAGAACAACGCAAAGTTGATGGAATATGCAAAAGACGTCTCCTTCTATTGTTCCTACTTTATTCAGTTCAGAGTCTTATGATAGAGTGGATAAGATGTGACATCATTTAGCATCGAATAATGTGATTTATTGCTTTAAAATGGGACAATAACCTGCCTACAACCAACTCAAAACCTTTCCTGCCGAGCTGCATACGTTCATGTATGCATGTCCTATAGTGAGTTGTTCTGATTTTGTCTTGATTTTAATGCTTCAGATTTCAGCAGATATATATATTATATCTGCTGCTCCACTATAATATTAATGCTAGAAAATCTGGCTAGTTATCAGTATTTCTTGCTGTTACAGTTCCTAAAGCTTACAAGCACCCCAAAAAGGAAAATACAGAGTTTCTATGATGTCTGAAAATAGAAAATGTGAGTATTTTTCACATGTGGATACATATAAATAAGAAGATAGTATACTGTTTCTTGCCATTTCTTTCATACTTTTCTGTTGTATCCATCTTTTAATGTTACCCACACACATTAATTTGTCAAATGTTGGAGGTTAAAAATGGACTCTTAAGCTGTGAAGGTCAGTGTTTGTGAAACCAAGAGAGGAATAATAATATTTTGCTGGGTATACCAGACAAACCTTCACCTGTAGCACTCTAATCCAAGCATGTGATTTTAACAAGCTCTTATGATGAGCCATATGGTGATTGCCCAGGGTGGAATTAGAAAGGGCGACACACAACTACCATATCAAAAACACAAACCATTCATCAGTCAGCTGTGCCCTGAATACGTTTGGGTATTTTTTACTCGCTTTCATGCATGTGCAGACGCTGGGAAGGTGGCGCCCACTGCTGGTCATTCAAAAAAAAAAAAAAAACTTGGATTGAGTTCACTCACCAGTCGCACCATGTAGTCCTCCATGGAGGGAATCCTCATATTCTGCAGGGTCAGGAAAGCTAGTGATACATTTGCTCTGCTTCTGTTGAGTATCTCCTGCAAAGACGTATGAACGTTTTTTTTTTTTTTTAGATTCCGAATATAAGTCGTATGAATTCTACGATCATTTTTTAAATTTCTTTTTTCACACCAGTAGCTCCTCATTGGTCTTCTTCTGCAGTTTGTCCTGGCTTGAGCTGGCTGGGAGTTTGACTGTGTTTGACTGGTGAAAAACAAGACAAACGTTTAAATGCACAAGATATAAACAGTATGATGTAAACTATGTCTTTCTTTATCAGTCATCTTTTAGGATAGTAGCATTACCTCGGCTTCGTACTCGGCCCACGCGTCTTTGCGCTCGGCTTCGCTGAGTTCCTCCTCGTGCTTGTGGTCCAGCAGGGATTCATGCTCATGGTAAGACACTATCCGGTCCTTACACACTTTTAACAGCTCTGCTAGGATGCTGTCCTGAGAAGCAAATGCGTACAGTTAAAGTGGTGTAAAAAAACAAAATAATGACCTTTCTGTAATCATTTGAAGGTGGTGAAGTCACCTTCAGGAAACTCTCTGTCGGCCTCTTGCTTTTCTTAGAGTTTGGGTCATCGAGCAGGTCTGGCTCAAATGTGTAGAGTTCAGTCAGCTCATGAAAAGTGAAGTGTCTCTCAATCTGCTGATGGTCTACAACTCGATAGGACAGAGACTGCTTGGTCACCTGACGATCGTAGATCTTCTCCTCCATGGTCCCCTGGTAACAGCCGGACCATTTTTTTAAAAAATGATTTGACAAACAAACTCCCTGAACATTTATTCAGATATATTTTATTCAGGTCCGATCTTCACCTGAGCCAACAAGCGGTACACAAACACTTGTTTCAGCTGACCGAAGCGATACACCCTGTATATGCTCTGTATGTCGTACGATGGGTTCCACGAAGCGTCAAAGATGACGACCCTGTTAGCGGCCACAAGGTTGATCCCAAGTGATCCGGCTCTCGTTGAAATCAGAAACAGTCTGCCACTGAAATCATTGAACAAAACGGTTTAATTACAGTAAGGACGTTTTGTTTTTTTGTTGTTTTTTTTGAAAGCGTAATCAACAACAAGGGACAAAGAGTACCGGATGTTGTCAGCATCATTGAACTCATCCGCCCATTTCTTCCTCAATGAGGCGCTGACAGAGCCGTCAAGTCGATAGTAATCCACGTTTTTAATCCAGCTGCCCTCTGATTAGTTAAGAAAGCACAAAAATCAACAACTGAGAAAAATGTCCAGTTAAAACCGGATGTTTTTTCTTTCTTACCTTTGATGGATGATAATGGGTCTCTAGCATTGTGAGAAGCTGCGAGGAAATCCTCAATCAGGTTCAGCGAGATCAAGGACTGACTGAACACCAGCCTAAGAATGTAAAAACAGGTCTAGATGTGAGGAACCATCAGAACAGCAGCAAAGCTGATCAGATATATTGCTTACATATTCTCTTTCAGAACCTTTTGAAGGTTTTTACAACCCTTGAGTCTAAGAAACACAAAGTGGCACGTGTGTGAGAAACAGAAGGGAAAGCATGTCCCTGAAATAAAAATCTTCTAAAGTCATCTGATTTTAATTTGTACAACAAATCCTTCAACATAATTACAGTTTTTGTTTTAATCGGATCTATAAAATCTCACTTGGAAGTTTTCGTCTGGTTCATGAAGAAATATGTTTGGCGTGAAAAAAGAATCATACACTTTGTCATCCAGGTTTTCGGCCATTCGGAGGATTTCAAACAAGAGCACCATTTTCCCAGAATGCTCCATGATTCTGGCGTCACTTTCAGACAGCAGATGCCTGTACCAGGCTCCAACGGGATTCTGACGCCTCGAGCTGTTGGATGATTTCTCACCTACAAGGAACAGAAGAGAGAAGGAACTCTGGTTGAAACTTTTCTAAGTTTTAGGATCAGGGTGCAGCGACATGCTGCTGTCATACCTTCCACCACTCGGACAGTTTGGGGTCCGGCAGTAGACATGGTGCAGTGTCCATTGATATTTTGTTCATTTTCTTCATTCTGTTTCAATCCACTGTTTCAGCGAGAGAGAAAAAAAAGCAGATAAAAACACATTACAGGGTGAAGAAAAGCTTTCTGATTATCATCGTGAAGGAAGACTGAAAGCATTCAAAAGACTGATTTACCTCTCCGCCACAATCGTCTCCACATTGATCGTCTGAAGCTGATTCCTCTTATAAAGATTCTTCTGTAATCACATAAAGAACACGAGTTAATCGAGGTCAAACGAGCGAAGTTGTTGATTCAATGTGGTTTCTCTACCTTCCTGCTTTCTTTGCTGAGATCGCTGAGGTGAAGACACCATGGATGAGTCCAGATTCGGCTCAGGACCTGAAAATCCTTGAAAAGGTTGGCGCCAGTTTTCAGAGGCTTTTGCTTAGTTGCTGAGCCCTGACCTGGAAATACAAACATAAAAACATGATTCTGGTAAAACACATACATCTGGAAATAATTCACAGCGTTGCGATTGTATTTACAAAATGTTTAAAAATCTTAAATTGCAACAAAAGTGCATTGTTCAGGTAAGGTTTGATTCATTGGTGTTTATGCAGATTTAAACATGTCTTACTTGCAACGTGGTCGAGGTAGTAGCAATACAGCTTATACTGAAGTGGAGAGATCCTCACCAGCAGCACATACTCAAGTTTTGGAGGCAGAAACTGAGTTAGCTCTGAGTAATCTCTTCTCTAGAAAACAGAAAATTGGCTCAACTTTCAGAAAGCGAAAACGTAGCATGTTGTTGTTGTTCTTCATACCTGCACGCATCCAGCCAAAACCGCATGAAGAACATGAGCGCGCTTCTTCATGATCCGCACGTCTCTTGGGGTGGAGTCGGCACACTGGCCGTTCTGGATGGGGTTGATGAAGCGGTTTCTGAACTCTTTCAGGGAGCCCAGGAGGTTCTTCTTGATGAAATTTACCATGCAGTGGTCTGCAAAGGTGCAACAGGACAGTAGAGTGTCAATTAAAGCTTCTAAAAAGCAACTTAACAATAAGACCTCACGTTTTAGCGCGGGTTTTAGTCGCGCTCGCGTTATTTCATTTGAGGACTTACACTCAACGAGGTTGTTTTGAAGCGGCGTGCCCGTCAGCACCACTCTCCTCTGGGTCTTGATGGCGTTCATGGCTTTAGAGATACATGACGATTCGTTACGAAGAATGTGACCCTCGTCACAAATCACAAAGTCCGGACCTGAAAAGAAAACGACAATAAATGAGGAAAATGAATGAGAAAGCCAGAAAGCGCTGCATAACGACCATTCCTCTAGAGTACCTGGATCTACTAACGCTCTCTTCAGCTCCTTGTTGCACTCCTCGTTGGTGGCTTTCGAGTTCTGGGACAGGTTGCGGTACATCTCGTACCCTATTATCATGACCCCTCCGTCTCGCTGCCACGTCTGCAGAGCTCTAAGACGTTCTGGAAGATGCTTGACACTCGCCATCTCTGAAACCTGGAACAAAAGGCTTGTTTGTATCATCCCAACACGTGGACCGCCGCTCATTTATCTGTCATACCTTAACTCTATCTTCTCCAAGGCTGTGCTGCCACCTCTTGAACTCGCTGACCCAGTTGAGGATGGTATTCAGAGGACAAACCACCAAGGCTGTTCTGAACTTCAGGTTTGATGACAGCAGCACTGTGTGAAGGAAGGCCACCACCTGGTGGAGAGATTGAAGATGACCGTGAAAGTAGTTCAGGCAGAGTGCTGGAGTCTTTTTTGCAAACGGCAACATTATGAGTTTAATATGTTTGGTTCCCTTCGATCCTCAAGGGTCTAAAAATGTAATTCCTGAGTCCTGAAGGCATCCATGTTCCTCACCTGCAGAGTCTTTCCCAAACCCATGCAGTGCGCCAGGATACAGCCTGATCCGGGGGAAGAGTTGCTCTTCTTCACAGACTCACAGCAACTGTCCCAAATAAACTGGACACCTAGAAAAGCATAACACCGATGTTGTAGGAAACGTTTCACTCGTGTTTGTGACGTTCCCACTAAACATAGAGGCGCGACCGAAATCGATTAGGACATGAGTGTGAAATTCCTGCCGTCTGTTCTGCAAGTTTTCGACGTTTTAAATAAATCAATGGCTGAAACGGACAATTCATTAATCGATTAATCTGATTCATCAAATTAATCCAATCAGCAATTTCAGCTCTAAAAGCTACAGGACACTGGCCCTTTGCAGTTTGGGACTCCTGGCTAATAATAAGATCTGAGTCTGGAGACTCTTGAAGAACCGATTCTCTGGTAATCATGTGAATCAGGAGAGCAGAAAGCTAACATGTTTCTCTTTTTCAAGTGGAAAACTGAAATAAAATTATAATTAACTAACTCAGGTGCACTTGAAGCTAAAATCAGCAGTCAAATAGAGTGTGAATATGAGCACAAGCTAACCATCCACTTGGTGAGGCTTCAGGATCGTAACCAGGTTCCTGTGCACCTGAACAAGCGGCATCTTGGTCTCTTCATCCTGGTCCAGGACCAGCTTGGTTGTGACGGGACATTCCACTTGAGACAACTCATCTGGGATTACAGTTATCTGGTAAGCAATGACAAACAATCAGCAGATTTCTGAAGAATAAGGAAAAAAACAGCCAAATCTATGTGAAGCCTGCATTTGTCAGTGATGTAACTATCAAGTTTAACTTTCAAATGAAAGGCATAACGGCTGTACCTCTCTCCAGTCCTCCATCTGTTGCGATCTATCTGCCAAACGCCGACACCTCTCCTCCTCCTCTCTGAGGGCTTCTTGAGTCTCAGCACGGAGGTTCTCATCGTCAATAATTTTGCGGATCTTTTTGCGTCCTTTCGGGGTGCCTTTGCTTTCGCTGTTCTCCTCGTTTACATCCTCTCCGCCACTCTGCTCACGGTTCCCCAAAACCCCCACAAAGTAAAATGAAAGACCTCATTTTCCTCAACCCAAAGATAAAATCTGGAGATAAAGGTGTCAAGATATGTGACGTAGAAAGAAGTGATCCTGCTACCTTCTCAATACTGGAGTCGGACAATAAAATGCAGGGCACTTGCTTGCTCAGTTCAAAACTGCAACCTGCTTCCTTTTCTCGTTTGCTTGATCTGGTGCAAAAAGAGAAAAGAATTTGACATTTCTCTGTGTATATCAATTTATCTATAATTAGAATTAATAAAAATACTATTAATAATGTCTTTTTTTTACTCTTTGATGTGCAATTATATTTTTATACATTTTTCAGCTGCACTGATTTAAATGGGAGGACAATGATCCCAAACAAACGGTTTAAAGCTGCAAAGTGTGAGTATGTAAACATTCAAACCTGTTTGAGAAATTCAATTTAAAATTAAAATGTATGTTGAAATAAAAGTTTATGAAAAAAACTGTATGATCCTTCCAACCTGAAAAGTAACGGTTCAAATGTCTTTAATATGATTTCCGTCATGTGTTTATGTGAACTTATGTCTGGCAACACAGGAGCAACAAATGTTGAAACTGTTTGTTTTTTTTCCTTTATTTGTGAGCATTTCACTACCAAAAACGGTGAAAATGAAAAGTACCTCTCGATCCTATCTTCAGCAGCCTCGTCCTCGGACTCACTCAGCTCGTCGCTCATCTCCGTCTCCTCACTACCTTCACTACAAGTCTCTCTATCAGCTTGACAAGACATGAAAACTAAACATTAGAGCAGCGTTTACGTTCCTCCGCCACCTATATTGGTGTAATTTGTGCGCTTGCTTACAAAACAGACGTTTCCTCCTGGTTCTTCTTTTGCTCTTCTGCATCCCTACTTCACCCTCAGGTTCTGTCTTGTCACTGGCAGCTCTCTCATCTAATGTGAGTTTGTGGTGGAGAAGATGGTGCCTGGACTTTGGCTCATCGAGCATGCTGTCTGATGACTCTGAAACCAGGTCTTCTCCTGCACAGAAATATATTCCACCGTCACATCTGCCTGACAGCCAGGTAGGACTCCAGGTGGACACTTTACGCTTAGCGCTGAATCAGCACTACAAACTGGATTTGGATGGGAAGACTTACTGTGAGTGTTTGCTGCATTATCATCCTCATTGCTCTGACTAGGTTCCTCGTCGCCATCTGATTCTGACGGATCCTCCTGAGTTTCCCCTTCGGAAGAAATGTCCCCATCCGAAGAGAGGTTGGCTTTAATTTGGGCCAATAGCAATTGCTTAGCGATTCTTTTAAAAGTAGAACACAAGGAAAAAGGCACCTGTAGTTTACTTTACAATTACTTAAAATGGTTTTAACAAATTTGAAATATAATCAAAGATAAATGGCAACAACATAGGAGGGAAATGTGCATTAAATCTCTATAAGATGTCTGCTAATGGCTGTCCCTGCACTGCTCTAACGTAAAAGGTAAAAATGGTGTGAACAGACTAACTCAAGTCTATATTTTTATGGAAATTTCAGCTGATGTTGCTTTGCAAAAGTTAGAAATTGGTCAGCTCTGTAAATAAGGCAACCAAGTTAGAAATATAAGAAATGAAAAAAAGAGGCAGAGGCATTTTAAAAGTAAATATTTATTACAGCAATTAATGTTCACAGACAAAATAAAAACGAAAAAAAAAAAAGTCTTTGCATTTTCCTTGTTTTTAAGCAAAACAGGGGATGACCAGTCTTCTTTTCATGCTTGTAACTGTTTTTTTTTTCACCCCCCCAAGTGAAAAGTCACAATGATTTCAAATGTAGCCCATTTTACTCTCAACCTTTTCAAAATACTGATCAGCACCTTTCAGCTCTGAACAAAGGGGGCGAAAACTTAAATTTATAAAGAAAAAAGTATTCTATAATTTAAAAAAAAAAGGCACAAAACTGCATAACTGAGAAGTTCGTTAAAAATCTTTACGCAGAATAAAAAGTTACCTCGCCCGTTTTTTCAATCTCTGATGGAAAGTAAAAACAAAACAAAAAGAGGAAACGATCCCAAAAAGCAATAAAAAATAAATAAGGCCAGTTTACAAATGTAAAAAGCGTTTGGTTTCAATACTACATGGTGTTAGGAAGGATCAAAAGTATGTACAGCTACAAAAACATATATACACGAGCTCCTGTAACGACTAGAGGCAGTAAATACCAGAAGTCCGTCCTTCATGAGACTTTGAGTTTATCGTGCCAAAGTTCTCGGACAGGTCAGATCTGAAGGTGGGGTTTAAACGCTGGCCACGCCCAGTTTTTTTCACAAGTGTTATAAGATGATTAGATCTGAATATGTTAACATAAAAAAATAATACAGTACAGTAGTTACAGCAGAGGTAAAAGACGAGCACCTTCAGTCTTGATTTAACTTAGAAAAAAAGACAATCTAAATAGCAAACACTTATGAGGGTCACTAACACTCATGGGTTGCCCGGGACAACCGCATGCGTTTCTACGATATCCTTTTAAAGTTTAAGCAAAAAACCACAAACAATATGAAGCTTACATTTCTGCTGACCATTTTCATCTACATGTACTAGCACTACCACTACAGCTAAAACAGAGGAATGACACACAAGATAGATAGAGGCCTAAAATCCCAGATTAAGCGACAGTTTCCTAACAGCATTGTTTTCACTGCTGTGCTGTCAGAAAATCCAACCTGGAAAAACACGAGAAACAAACATGGGTGTCGTTAAAGGGATTGTGGAAGTTTAGGTTGCTTTACATTTTAAAAGTCGTGTTTCACAGCCCACTCTCAATTCCCAGTATATACAAAGTTGCCGGTAATTTCTAAAAGGACTGACCTGGAAGAAAAAGTCTTCGCCTGCGTAACTGCAGTTAAAGCGATTGGTTTTCCAGTTAAGCAGAATTTGGATCGGGATTGGTTTTTAATGGTCAACAGAAATGTATACTCTGTGCATAGAAAGTGGTTGCAAAACATGAAAAAACACCAGTTCAGGAAAGAGTCAGGAAATCCTGCTTTGGACAAGAGTCGACCAAATATTCAAATATGAATGAAATATGAATAAATGATACAAAAAGAAATGCATCTCAATAAAAGATGGATTGTGCCATTTCTCTCTATTTCTCTCTATGTAAAGACTTTTTTTAAAAAACTTTGGTCAGAAATAGTATATCATAAATAACTAATTAATTGTAACAAAAACGTATGCATAAACCTTATTAGAAAAAATTTGCGGAGTAACAACATGAGCTTGTATTTCATGCAATTGTGTGGGTGCTATTGTTAACCAATAATGGGTTTATGAAATGTTTTGTCTTGTTGCTTCATTGATATGACTCTACATTGCATAGATACTTCATTTAAAATTCATGTATTCATTTAGAGCAAGTTTCTTTATAACAGCATTATAAACTATTTCACAGGTTCTCAATTAAATTAATACTAAGAGAAAAGAAGAAGGGTAAAGTGTATAAATGTATGGGAAGCAGGATTTTGCCACACAGACTAAACTATTTATTGCTGACATTCCGACTGCAACACAATCCTCAGAATGATTTATCTGGTCCTGACAGGTCAACGTTTTCTTAGAGAGGAGACTAAAGGCAAAACAAGAGACGTGAAGCTGTTTACGTATGAGCTTGTAATAATAAATGTAACTTTAGATTTGGCATTTTCTTCTTTTTGCATGTAACAGTTAATCACTAGGTAGAATAAAAAAAAAGTGTGTGTCTGGAAGGTATCAACAAAGTGTGGTAACATGGAGCTTTATTCCAAGCGCTGGTATGTGAAGGTCATCTTGGGAGAGTGGGAGTGGGATGTGTGGGTCAGAAAAACAAAGTCGAAATTTTGTGTCCGCCTGCAAGCAGCCTCAGCTCTGAGGAACATTGCTTACGATATTGTTCCCCTGGTTGTAACACGATGTAATAAAACTCCAGAGACAAAGAATTCAGTTCTCATCGTCTTATTTAACAGAAAACTGCATAAGAAACTGCTGAACCTACTTCAAATGCCACACTATGAAAAGAAAGGCAAAACTGTCTTGCAGAGCAGCATATCTGTAAAGTGAACAGCATTTTCAACATTCTCAAATGTTTGCCATTTCAAGCTTATGTTTAAAATGGAAAAAGCAGACACAAAGCTGGAAGTCCCGGCAGAAAACTTTGGGTTGAAGGAACCAAAGATTTTCTATCTAATGTTGTTGTGTTAATAGAAAGGAGTGGAAATTTCTGGTATTCACTGTAAGCATTTCCGCTTCTGAGCAAGGATTGTGTGTGCTTAAATGCATAACATGGAAAAGTGACACACCGTCATTGGTTTGTGCTACCAAGAGTAGTTTGCATTGAAATAAATAGCAAATTTCACTGTGCTGCAACTTGCAGCTCAAACGCATCATTCACACTCCCACTGGAGAAGCAGAGAATGTGGAAAACAGTGAATTATCACGAAAAAACAAAGAGGTATTAGTTCTTATAATATATTTTTCTTGTAGGAATAAAATATAAGCTATGATAACGATAATCCTTGAGATTCTTACTTTGAAGACACAAAGGAAGTCGTTCTCAAGTTGTCCTTTTGTGCTGACAGAGCTAATAAATAAAGCTAGCACATCAGACTAGCTAAAACAAAGTGCAGAAAAAGCTTCCACTTTTTAAATTGTTTATCAGGCAGCATTTTGAATCGACAGTCGATAAAGACATGGCGACGAAGTGACTGAGAAGAATAAAATGATTTGCTAACACTGAGGAAAAGGTGACAGGTTAACCAAAGGTCACCTACTACACTGATGTTGGCATCTGCTAAAGGGTTGTTTAAATGGGTCATGACTGCCTCTGCTTAAAAATACTCAAACTGAGACACTAAACTGCAAATGTTTTGCTGTATGAACGCACTGCTAATTGTATGCATGTGAATTTTGTTGAGCTCTCCCCTTTTAAGTGTTTCAGCACTTTCAGACCAACATAATCAAACAGAAATTGTTCTTGATGTTTTTGCCTGATGAAATAAAGCTTCAACTAACATGAACCCAAATGTGTTTTACCTCGCCTTCAGAGCTGATGTATCGTTACGCCTCTTATGTTGTATTATCAAGCTGCATGAACACACTGAGTGTATCATCAAGTCAAATTGAAATTATTATTCATAGTGGCCAGGAAAAAGCATACTGATTATGAGGTGAGAAAGTAACAGATGCATATACGATGAAAACAATCAAACTTCAGAAATCAGAAAACAACATGCATCAAAAAAAAATTGAATGAAATCCTTAAAAGTAATTTTGAAATGGATATTGTATCGGCTTCTCAAAACCTAATTCACACCATCATGACACAGTTAAGGCCCAGGTGAAGTATAAAGTTTTCAACAGACCTGCAACTACGCCTGACTTTCTCCAATTCTCCAAACTAAAACTTAATCTGCATTTTCAAGTATTTTGTAAATACATTCAATTTAATTTGAATCCTGTTGGAATAAAAGATACGTCACCTTTTTGCATGCAGGTTTCAAACTTTATACTTAATCTGTAAATAAAATTCAATTTGTTTTAGGTACTGCCACTGGTGGATAAAACATATGCACACTGTGAACAGATTCAATGACATTTTACTTAAATCAAATCACAACGAATGAAAAGAAAATCTGTGCTTCATAAACAGACAAGTTGGCAAAAGTGACAAAAAAAAAAAAAACCTTCACTCATTTGAATTTATGTTCCACTACTGGAGTTATCCAAGCACACAGGGAAGAGAATGAAATAGTATATCGTAAAAAATGTATTTAACTTTTATAATTTGATTATTTATTATAAAGGCAATTTAAGACAGAGACAATCTAGATAAAAAGTCACAAAGTCGATGTATCTGTAGATGTTCTTCTGCTAAAATGTGTATTTGACTGTAGGAGCCCTGCAGCTACGTTTAGGCCGTGTCTGAAAAGACCGTAACTCAGTTCTAATGACTTGGATGTTCCCAGATTTGGCGCGGAAACCAGGATTTGGAGTTGCACCCTTTCTTTTACAGCTATACTCTTTTACAAACTCGACTTCCGGGTTTTTAGAACCGTACCTATTTTCAGGATCTTCATCATCTTCTGCTGCCCATGAGGGCCCAGACTGCTCTTCATCTCCTTGGGGAAAAAGAAGAAAATATAATTTGTAGATTAAATCTGTTATTACCCAAAACAAGATATTCGTTACCTGCAAAAAACTGACACAGAAATACAGAAACTCCTTTATTTACAACCCACTAAGTCAATATTTTACCTTTCAAAGTAATTGGTGCTTTGAAAGACAAACTTGCTGCAAGTTTTATATGTTTTACCAATGGTTATATTTCTTTGTAAAACATCTCGAGGCGAGTCTGATTTATTCAGGGAGACCCTCTAAACATCAATTATCAAGTCTTTCCACAGAATCCCAATTAGATTTGACAATTTTGACAATTCCCTTCTAACACATGAATATAGAAGTAAACACCAGCCTGACGCAGCCTTGACTATGTGTTTAACTTGTTTTCTTGTACTGAAATGTATTTTTCAGTCTGATCAAAGGCCTTCTTTTTAACATCAAACACGCAAACACATTTTCTTAACAAAAGACAAATGGCAAATTCATCTGTGTTGAGCTCCACAAAATCTTTGGTGCATAACCATCCTAACCTTCACATTTATACTTGAATTAATTTGTTACTTCTTCTCATCTAGATTCTTCTAAAAGTATCTTTTGATCTAACAATAGCACATTTCAGCAACAAGGCAGTTCAAATGAGCTTCAAGTGAAGAAGAAAAACAACTACATAACCAAGAAACATTACATTACAGTTGCATAATAAGGAGGATTAATGAAAAATTGTAATATGTTTCAGTTATAAACCATTAAAGGCGATTGTAGGGGGGGGGGCACCTCGTGCATGAACGACTTTCTGAAGATTTTATCTCAAACTTTTCTTTCGCATTTCTGTCCTAAGCTTGGTAAATCCGACTTGCGACTTACCTTTCACAATTAATGTACCTCTGCAGTAAGATTTAAATTAGAAATTAGCTTACTGCTTATAATTAGGCCTGTCGAGATAAATTTTACTGAGCGATTACAATAAACGACTATATTGTTGAAGACCATTTTAAACTGTTGTAATAGTAATGACTTAATAATGCAAGAGATATCTTGCCAAAAACAGATGCACATTACTTTTAAAAGAACAATTAACACTGGAATTGGTAAAAAAATAAAATAAAATAAACAAAACAACCAAAAACAAAAACAAAATAAGACTCTCAGTCTCTGTTAACAAAAAATGCATTTGAATAAAAACTAAACACAACATGTGACGCGTTTTTCGTCCAATGTCATCAATAGAAAGAGAAAAAAAACGACGGGAAGAAACAACAAAGCCGATAAATTAAAATGAGGTCTGTAACTTTCATTTATCATGCGATTAATTGATTTATTATTTATCGCAACAGGCCTATTCATAATATAGTATATAAGTTCAATAAGAAAAGGTAATAGCACACAGGTTAGAAAAATTCACCTGAGGATTGTTGGAATGCTGCTACTCCGAGTGATGCCACATTTTCTGTGATCGGTTTCATCTTCTGATCACTTTCGTAGCTGCCAGAGTCATCTTCTTGCTCATCATCGCTCAGCGAGGATGATGAATCAGTCACATCCTGATGGCGTTTCCCTTTAGACTTGCTAGCTTGCATCCTCTTCTGCTTCCTCACCACACCTTCCTCTTCTCTTCTCATGAGATGAGGCTTCCCGATCGACCTCACTGTATTTAAGTGTTGTATTTCCTTCTGAGAGTCTTGATCATCACTTGAGAAATCTGTCCCGCTTTCCTGTCGAGCTTTAACTACTCTGCTGCCCGATTCCGATTCAGATGAGCGGTCCAGCATCTTGCGTTTTCGCCGCAGCTTCTCCGGCGACATCGGACTGTTCTTGGTGAGCCAAAACAGGCATTTCTTGGCCACTTTGTCTGGAGGTGCTTGGTTTCCATCTTCGTCACTCTGAGGTTCGTCTGAGCTGTGCGTCATCGCTGCCCGCTCAAGAAGGGCGGCAGGTACTTCATCTGAATCTGAATCGTCTCTGGACCGGCTCAGATTTTGCTCATCATTGCCCGTGGCAGCCACTGTGTCAGGGGTCTCCTCAGGTTCAGAGTCACTCTCGCTGTCTACACCTGAAAGCGATGGTTTGATTGTGATGTCACTTTGTCTCCGCAACGGAGTCGTCTTCAAACGAGGGGATCGTCTGTTGCCTTGTTTCTCCTTCAGCAAGATAGGTGTATTAGCAGCGTCGATGCTCATCTGTCTCTCATCTTTCGGACTTCCAACAACCTGTTCTTCCGATGCATCCTTTTTCTTAGATTTATTTTCCTCCTCAGGGAAGTTTTTGTCCAACTTTGGGACATTGGCTGATTCTTTCTGCTCCATAGGTACAGGTGTAAGTTGTACAATTAGCTTTTTAGACATGTCAACCTCGCTTGAAGATGACGTCAGGCCGATGTTTTCAGAACTTGAATCTAGCTCCTTCTCAGAACAGTCATTTGTGAGGTCAATGTATACTTTGGAGTCAGAGTCGTTGTCTTCAAAGTGCTCAGCTGCCAGTTTCTGCAAGTTACTTAAGCATCTCTTATCAGACATACTAAGTTCAATGTCTGAATTTCTCATAAAACGTTTGCAGTCACTGCTGAGGATATTTTCCCAATTGCTGCCGACATCCAGGTCCCTAAATTCCTCCTTAAGGCTGTCTTCCAGTGCAGTGAGCGACTTTCTCAGCCCTTTCACGACAGCTATAAAGGAGTTCAAATACACAGCACGAACACTGGGCGTAGGCTTGTTTGCTGTTACCGTCTCAATGAAACTGATGAATGTTTGGTTTAAGGCGTTTGTTGAGTCTACCAGATGTTTTGCCTTTTTAGTAACATCCTTAGAAACTTGCAGATTGTTGTAGTTAAAGATCACATTTCCGTCCATGCCACTGTGGTCCCATTTATCCAAAGGAATGTTCTGAGCCGAGCGTTGTGACAGTATGCGGTACAGTTCAGACTTCTCCGGCTCCGCTCGGCTCCTCCTCCGCTGATGAGGCCACAGGGGCTCCACATTTTCCAGGACGGTGTCGCAGGCCATCACCAGGTCAAAAAGCGGCTCTGGGCTGCACACGTAGCAATACCATTTGCTCTCCAAGATGCTGGAGAGCTCCTTCCTGCCCAAATTTCTAAGGATGCATTTCTTGCAGAAAGCATTACTACAGTAGTCACAGCAGATCAAGTTGCCTCCTTCAGCACACCACCTACATGGAAAACAGAGCGAACAAGGTAAACAGCTTATTGTGTTGTCTCCTGGCTATTTCTATTGAAGTCGTATTCTACATACAAGAAATCTCACCTGCACTGCTCATCCATGCCATCTCTATCCTTACTGATGTCGTCACTTGAGTAATAATTGTAGCATGACTAATGAAACAAAACAAATTGTTAGTTTGAGCACGTCATCTAAATCTACCATTTGTTTGGAAACTCAGACATTTATGACTTCCATATTTAAATCTTCAAAAGGTTACATATTTTATATCCGTCAAAGTTTCTTAGTACTGGACCACAAGAAAAAAAACTCTGTGGTCTTCCATTGTTGTTTATACAGACAAACTTTACTGACATAAAAAACCATACAGACACCTCAGTCTCTTAATCTACAGCCACATAAATATACTTTCTGCCCAACCTCAATATACCAAACAAAGCAGAAGTACCGACTACGAGACTGATGACATTCCAAGTTACAGATCGTAAGAAGTCTTTGCTTCATGAGGGTAGTACAAATGCTCTGGTAAATTTAAAGCATGTTTGTTTATGTAGCACAGTTTATTTGCAAGGTAATGCAAAATATATAAACCAGAGTGCTACACAGAAAAATAAAGCCTAAATAGTTTCTTCTTGATGCAACTGTGGCAAAGTTTTGCTCAATTTGAAGATTTACATGTAGGTTTAGGTTTGCAATGGTAAACAAGTACAACAGAAGCATGTAGGACATCAATGGAGCATTTCTGAGACAAACCCAACAACGACGTTACAATCAAAAAGCTCCTTAACTACAGTGGTTTTGTTCAAACAGACACACTCGGCACAGAGTGTGTTTCTGAGAAAAACATATAACTTTTCTCAGAAAAGTTATATATTTTTTTAAATAAAATGTAATATTCTAAGATAGATTGAAAGACTCCAGGACATATATTTTATTTTTTCATATTTTATTATGAAAGCAGGTTAATTACAGTTTGTCTGTCAACATTATAAATCTAATTAACCAGAGTAAAATTCAGTGAATGCAAGTAATGCAGAGTCAGTCTGAAAATGCAATCCAACATTTGTACCAGTGCTTGCTATAAAGAAAGAAACAGAAGAGAAGCAAAGAGGGAATGTTTTATATTAACAATGTTAACCTCACTCCAGTAAATCAAAAATATTCTGACACTCACTCCATCATCATCATCATCATAAAATAAAAAACACAACATACTATTAAGCATGCTTACCAATGATGCTAACCAGCTGACAATAATGAATCAACTATTCATAATCTTTTTTGCTTTGATTATTTTCTTGCTCTTAGGTGCCAGAGCCCAGACTTACCTTGCAAATAAGCACTTTCAGAACCGGATGCTGATAAAGAAAATCTCTCCGGAAGTGGTTAACCTGCCGGCCACATGCAGTACAACACACTATTCCCACATGTTGTCCTCCTGTGGAACGACAACTCTATCATTAGTGACAACGCTGCTGTACAAATCAATTATTGGATCATGGATCTACTTGAAAACACGACTCAATACTTATAGCAACATAAGAGTGAGATCTTTTAAAACAAACCGACAAAAAAAAAATGTTTATACATAAAGTGAAATTAAAAATCCACTTTCCAACAACAAAATAAATTCTTGTATAAGACCACGAAACACTGCTCTTTTAATTTAATCAAATTACTAAAGTCACAAATGGGTTATTGATAATATTACCTCTATTGCTCATAAAAATAAGAATTTAATTTCTGTAGAGGCAGACCTGCACGTTTCCTTGAAAACTCTTTCCGAAGTACCCCCGGCTTGCGACTACGAAATTCTGGACCTCTGAATTCATCTCTTCCGTTGTCCACTGGCTCAGGTCTCACCAGCACCGTACCTGTCAAAGGAAGAGGTTAAATCCAACAACAAAGCAGAAGCGGGTCGGCAGGGAAAAACGGCAATACCTACCTTTAGGCAATCGAGTGACGTCAAGGTGACCATTTGAGCTGACGGGCATCTCAAAGTCTTCACTTGCATTTGATTCGCAAGATTCATCCAGTCCGGAGTGCTTAACAACTACTGAAGGTTTTCTGAAGTATTATCAAAAGGAAAAAAGGAAAAATACTAATTACAAAACTTTGCAACAATTATTACACTTCAGAAATCCAACAAATTGTAATAAAAAAAAAAGCAAAAACACCAATCACCAAGGGCGAAATTCAATTATTTTCCCTCACTAGAAGAATTTTTCCGTTTGGGTGGTAAATATAAACTTTTTACATTAACTTTTCTGGTAGAAATGAACATTAAACTCACCTTTTCGAATATCTAGTGTCCAAACCAGCCTGCAAAATAAAGAGATTGTAGGTTTAGTCTCAAGGAATTTCTATTTTAAGCCATAAACAAGCTGCATGTTTATGTTTACAAAAATGCAGCAGAATTAGTCGACTAAATGCTACAGTTGAAAGATATAAAAGCAACATGTTTTTGTTAGTTATTCCAAGATTAGTCAAAATGTTGATTGCAGATAGATATGTTGGTCTTTAAATCATTTTTGCTGTATGGATAGGTCAGGTAGAAAATTAAGCTACTTAAGCTTCAGATATTTGTGACAATAATTTTTATTTTTACAAATTTCAAAATATTTCCCAAATTAGAAAAACTTACCGTGCATCATTACATCATACTATTTTGATCAAAGCATCTCATGTAGTGTTGAAGCTGTGCTGTTTAACACTAATGACTTCATTTAATAATATGAGTTCAAGGAACAATATGTGAAAACATAAAAAAAAAGACATTGCAAAGCTAAAAATCCTAATTTCACTCAACTGTTTTTGGAATTTGCAAATGTCACCAATTGAAGTTTATAGTTTTCAATCACATGACCAGCCAGGAATAATGACTTTGTTAGGATTATTGGTTTTTTCATGGTGTTCACCACATATTTACCTCTGTAACATTATCCACTCTTGAGTTCACCACAGAAAACCGTTTGTTTATTTGACCTGTAAACAGAAGATTAATAATGTTTTTAAAAATATTATTATAGTTTAGAGTGCTTTTGATTGAGTTTATACATTAAAAAAAAAAAAAAAAAAAAAAAACATGTACCATGATATTCCTCTGATGTAGGAATGTCATATCTGTCCTCAATGCTGGGATGAGCCAAATATTCATGAAGCTTGTCGACTAATAAATTCAGCTTGCTGCTGGAGGTTCCTCTGAAAAGTAGGAAATATCACATGTACAGTAAAATCTAGTTCAAAGTTAAAATTTTTCTGTTTTAAATAACAGGTATTGCAAGAGATTTATCATCTACAGAACTATGAATTGTAACTTAATTGATACTGATATATTTTTGATTTTTTTTGTCCATTTAGAATATTGAGAGACAATGTTTTAAAATCTTTCATCATCAGAGAGCAAATAATGAATGAAACCTAACAGCCTTACTGTTCTCCACTTTGAAGTGGAGAATTGTCCCTCAATTCAACATTTTTTCCTCTTGTAGCAAAGTATGCATGGCTTGTAACTGCATATGTAGACAAAAGGAATGCAAACAGACTTCAATCAAATGTTTTTGAGCGATGGCCAACCACGCACCAGTAAAAATGGAATCAGAAGGCAACAACGACTGCAGCTGAGCATCAACAAAACACTTTTTCTCATAACTCACAGCTACTTATATATTTATGCATTCAAACTTTGCTTTAACATAGTATTTACAACAATGGTTCAATCAATCTTTGGGATTTTCTAGCCAATATTGTTCTTTTCTTTGTGGTCTGACCAGCTGATTCAGATTTTTTGAAAAACTGCACACGCCCCCTCCCCAGCAAATCATGATATAATAAAAAGAAAATTAGATATTTTTTTTGATACTGTAGTTTTTAATCCAAAAGAAAGGGAAAAGATTACAAAACTATCCACATCATTGCATCAAAGTGGCATACTCTCTCCTTTTGTTCTTTCATTATTATCCGTTACTAAAATGGTTCAATAACTCTTGGATATTTTCTTGTTTCAAATCAGATGTGATTCTACACAACAAGAATCCATGCATGTGGTTTCATACATTGTTAGCATGCAAAGTGCAATTTCCTGACACATTGCAATGCAATAATTACAAAATTACAAAACAATTGGTGAGACAAAACTGACACTACTGAGGGTAGACATCAAACGGGACGTACAGTGTTATGGAACCAGGAGTAGGTTGGTTAGTTAGTTAGTTAACGTGAAATGTTGATTGTGATACTATGTAGGCGTTATTCTTCTCAAAGTGTCACCTCTTTAATTGTGCTTGAGGCCCAGACATGCTCAATGTGCAGAAAATATCCTCATGAAGGCATACCAGTACTAGATATTTCATTCGGCACAGTTCTTTGTGACATCAATAATGAAATAATATATTTGCTACATATTGTGCACCCCTGTGTGGAAAACTAATCAACGATCCCCATCTATTCTGAGCTGAATGGTACATAATGAATGGTAAATAAACTATATTCACTAGAAGCAATCACGATGACACTCTAACTACAATATATCAGCAGGTCCAACCTTTACTGAAAAAAAAAAAAAAAAAAAAATAGCAACTCATAAAGAAAATTAAAGAATAATTTTCAGAATAACTTAGATAATAATAATAGGAGATCAAAGTGAACACAAGCTATTTATTACGTATTCACAACAATGGTCGATTAGCGTGTTGATTTTATAAACTACCCTACAGAATGTTATTCAGGAGTTAGTCACTGGAGATCCATAAAACCCAGATATCTCATAATCAAAATATCGAACAACATAGAGATTAGCTCAAAGGAAAAAATTGATTATACAGTAGTGATTGTCGCCGAAACATACCTACATATATTTGAGGCTAAATTTCTTCTCCATTAAAGGGAACCTACAAACTGAGCTTCAATTGTTTATTGATTGATAAATTTATCCTCCTCGTTAGCTTAGCTGTTAGCTAATCGCGCTAGCAGTGAGCTAAGCTACTTTACCGTTACACTTGCTAGCACCAAGAGACGCCCTCCATTTCAAACTTCAGCCATTACCTTAAGGCGGACATGTCGGAAAGCAGCAGAACAACAGAAGTCGCCCAAAAAATTTCACATTGCTTTAGGGTTTATTTCACTAAAATGCCAAAGAAAAATTGTGGCGCTAATTAGCGCTCAGCGAGGAAGCAGAGGGGAAAAAACATGTCTTATTCTAGCACTTTTTACAAAATTGAAATATCGCCACCTTCCGTAAGGAGTAAGAATAACCTGATGGCGTCTCCATCTTCTTCTTCTGCTGCTGCTGTTGCTGCTTCTACTTCTTCGTCTTGAATATTATTAGCGGTTGGCAAGAAACGATGAGTTTTCATTACTGCCACCTACTCATATGGAGTATGGCTCAAAATGTCATTTAAGCAAGTTTTAGTATATTCTGCTAATTAAGATGTGAATACTTTTACTGTATGAATTTTCCTGTAAAATATTTCTTAGATTAAAGTTTTATTTATTTTTTCTAAATTCCTCCAACATTAATCTCTCTCATATATTCTACAAACTAAAATAATATGCTCTTTTTCCCCCACAATATTGACATTTTCCTGTATTATGTTGCTGTATTCTGAGTAATGAGCTGCGAAGTGCAGTATATGAAAATCTTAATCTTTCTAATAGTATTTCCTCTCTTCTGTTTCTCCTCTCTGCTCTCATTTCTTCTTCTCTTTTGAATCCGATTATACCACCTTCCTTTTTTATCTTTATTTTATTCTTTCTGTCTCTTATCCCTCATTTTTTATTTAATCATACTTTTTGCTTCTGATTTTGATGTGTAAAGTGAAGAACATTGCAAACATTTTCTGACAGCTTCAGTTATATATGATTATTGTGTCTTCCATATTTGTCTAAATATAATATGATAAAAAATATATATATATTGTATTATCATTTGTTTAAAAATTTTATTTAAGAAAAACATAAACTTTAGCTTTTTCATTTGGTTAAAGTAATGATAAACACAAAAAACAAGCATTTTAAATAGTTTTTAACTTTAGGAGTTTTAGACAAATATGGTGCATAACCCTACAAATAAAACTGATGTTTTTAGTAATTCATAATGTTTTATTTTTGATTTTGTGTGACAAATAATTAAGAAATAGAGGAAAATTTCAAAATTGTAAGCATTTTTTGGTATTCAGCTCTGCACCCAAAAATTCTTTCCCTTCAGAAATCTTCTAATTGGCAAATGGAGTCCATTTGTGTGTAATTTAGTCTTGGTATATATCCCAATAAATCATAATACAATTGAAAAGTAAAGTTATTTTTAAAATGTGCAATGTGAAACTTATACAGAAAGTCCAGTTAAAAAGAGAAAACAAACAACAGGTAGTAACGAATCCAAAAATTAAAAATGTGTCAAATATGACCAGACTCCATGCTTCAAATAATTTTTGGTTATTTTTATGCCACAACTCCACAACAAATGTAATTTTGAAGACACTTTACATGAAAAAAAAACAGGTGAAATTATTGCAAATAAAACAGAGATACAGACTAATCAAATTAATATTGACATAAATAGATCAGAATTAATAATACACAGTTCAGCGTGAGACTGAGTGCAACGTAAAACAGTCATATTCAGTTGTTTCACAAGATACAATTAGTCAGTGTTAACATTTTTGGCCTTGTTGGCCTTCCATAAGGCCTGTGAGGTGAGGTCACCATTAGGGGCGGGAACAAAATTCCTGCTGTCTACTTTTGTCTCTACGTGGAGGAGGCAGGGCTGCAAAGCTGGACGCTGTCTGGAATTTCTGGAGTACCGACATCGTGAGTACCAATTTTATGGGGAATTGTTTTTGTTCCAGTAACTTCTCACTGCTTTATTTTGTCTTTTTGGGGGGGGATCGAGAGAGGGGTATCTTGTTTTTTTTTAATATATATATGACTCGTTCTTACTGTAGACAGCGGCCGTCTTCTGTATCTCAGGGATGGATTTCCAGTTTCCTGCCTGTAAAACTTGCATGTCCGTCCCGAGCTGACGAGCTTCAGCGCCGCTGCTTGTTCATCTCTACCGCCCTTCATCATCCTTCCCCGCATTTAGCGCTGAAATCATCAGGGAGTGTAAACCCCCTCTTCACTTTGTGTCCGAGCGGAACTTTTCAGAGGATGTAACTTGCATCAAAATGAACCCAGGGAGACATGGGAGGAGTTCTGCTTGTGCAAGTTGGCGTTTTAACATTTGTACAGAAGAGTATCCTCGTTTGAACTGCGCTCGTGTTGTAGTGAAAATGTCACAGCTGGGGCAGAAAAAGAGGCGACTCGGCCGCAGACTGGCCGGAGGAAGCTGTAAAGGTGGAGCCATGCACCATTCAGTCTCTATCGGGTTTTTCTTTACGCTTCCCACCATTCAGGTTGAAATGTCATGTAATAGCCCTTTTCTCTCCTTCTAAAGTCTGTGCTCTGTCTTCTCGCGATAACAAAGCTATTTTTTTTTTGTTTCTTAATTGGTGGGTGCCTTAAATGCAATTGAAGGCACAATAGATGGAATTTAAAAAAAACAAACAAACATTTAGTATTGGATTGACCATTTGAACAGCGTGGGAACATATTTTTCCGCTCTCTTTTGAAGTGAAAACATGTCTGTGTAAACTTGTTTACTGCACTGAGTGATTCACCAGATTTTTCCTGAAGTCATTTTGGGGCTCCAGCTCACTTCTACATCTGGGATCCCACTTGTGGATGAGTGGCTGGAACAAGGAGTCTGTTTGAGCCCCCTCCACAAAACCCACACAGCGCATCCACTTGAGAAATATGACTTTACAAGCAGTGTGTTGTGAAAACAATAACCCAGCAGTGGGCTCAGTAGACTCCTGAGTGGCCGTTTGCTTTTGATCCCGTCAGCAGTGCAGACAGTACACTTATTTTTGTGTTTTTGTTTTTGTTTTTAATAAAAATTGGAAGTCATTTCAGCTGTGTTTGTCTCCAACCTTCACAACAGGCTGAAAAGTGATGCAAGTTTCCTTGTTCGCAGAGCGTCTGTGTTTTTTAAAGCCAGACGTTATGACTGTGACGTCGAGTTGAGGACAAACCAGACTGTCAGGAAGGGGTGGCCGGGTTTAATGAAAAGGTTTTTTTTTTTCCCAACGGTGTTGCTCACACCCGTATGTATGTATGCGTGTGTGTTTGTGTGTGCGCGAACATCTGCTTGGAACAGGTTGCTCTGCTTTCTGCACTCAGGTGTTCTCACCTTGTTCAACACAAGAGCATCAATCAGCTTACGTGTTGTTTTAACATGATATGCTGCTTTTTAGAGTGAAAACATTTTTAAATCATGCATACACTTTGCTATAAATAAACAAGCTCAGGCCTGAGTGGTGAAATGGCAACATTTCTGAACAAATGAGCAAAATTTATTTATAACTGCTTTTCCAGCTGTTAAAATAATACAGTATTAAAGTTGTATAATTTTCTTTTTTTTTTTACCAGTTATTTTTAAGCAAACTAACTTAAAATAATGTGTTCTGATTAGCATGTAGCTTCCCAACTGTGGTTTTAAAACACTGCTACCTTCATTAAGAAATAAAGGGTGTGGCTCTTCTTTAGCTTTTACATAATGATTGTCTGCGTCTCTCTCATAAGCAATGGAATTTTTATTTTTTTTGTACCTTTTGTTTTTTAGTCAACTGCCTGGTCGTGTCCATAAACAGGTGTGGGAGGGGCAGCTCTGTTTCATACAGGCGGTGAAAACTCCCCGTCACTTTATTCAGACAAATGTTTCTATTTGCCGACGGCCTCCGTTTAGGCCAGTAACACCTAAAGATGACATTTTGACTCCTGATCAAGCCAACGTTGCGTCTATGTAATCTCCTAGTTGTTCATGGTAGAGCCAGGGGTGGTCCAAAATGGGGGGCCAACAGGGGACAGTGCCCCGGTAGTACTAGTTCCTGTAATAAAGAGATCATAATAAATCAACTTCTTAAGGTATAATTAATTGGTTCTTTGGACTAATTTCATTGTTTACCTTCAGCTTAGCAGAAGCTGAAGGTAACTTTACCAGAGAATTAAAAAAAAAGTACTTTAAATTGTGAAAACAATGACAAATTTTCTCCCAAATGGACACATGATCTGTGCAAAACATCGTATTCTAAACTACTTTTAATGTTTACACAATGTGAAGCTGCAAAGCAACCACATCAATACAGCAGTAATACAGTAAGGCATATGTACATAATGTGCGTTTTGTTTTGTTTTGTGTGTAACTTTATCTCTACTTGCTCAGAGACTCTTTCAGAAACTGCTTGCATGGCATCACGGAAACCTGCACTGTCTGGCTACGCTGTATTTAAAGGATCATATTTTATAATGCTTTTGTTGAGTAATGGCAAACATGTGTAGGTGTGGCTGCTTACCTGCGACCAACCCCGACTGATTCAGCGACACCTGCTTAATGACGTTCTCCAGTTGCTGCTTTTGTTTGTTTAGATTCTCATTTTGGCACCTTATGCAGAACATGGTTTTTGACATGTTTTGTTATTTAATAAGCATTCGTTTAGTGGTTTGCCTGGGTTGGAGAGAGCAGGCGGCGGGGACCGTTGTAGAACGCGTGTGGAGGGAGAGCTTTATTTGAATATTTCCATGATGTGTTATCATTTATCTTTGCTTTATGGTATTAGCCTCAAACCCCTACTGGCGTTATTCCTGCAGCCGCGCTTGGTATCAGAGTTGTGTAAACTCCCCCCACGCAGTGTGTGCTGTCATCCTCACTTCCTCACCTGCCGCACCGGGGGTCAGCGCTTCACTTGTCCTCGGCTCACAGCCTTTAAAAGGAAATAAGAGTCTGGTGTGGCAGAGCGTTTGGTGACTCAGTTTGCCTCACATCTGCAGCCGATTGCGACTCGGTTTAAAAAAAAAAAGAGGCATCTGTGTCCTCACAGGCGCTGTAGGGTGTGTGCATATGAACTTGACCACACTTGGGAAGGGTGCCCACTCTATTTGTGTGCCTCACATTTCCCACGTAAATGCGAATGAGGCGGAGGCCGGGGCGGGGTGTGTCGGCCCTTCCCATTGAACTCTGCCATCTGGGTGCAGCCCTTCGCTTTTTAATTGGCTCCAGCGAGTGAATCAAAGGCGACTGTAAAGCACGTCAGTGTGCTTCTCTTTTTTTCTTTTTTCTTTTTTCTTTCTTTGTCTGGACAATTAAATGCTGTTGTTTGGTGTCAAATATGGCAGTATAACACAGTTCAGAGGAAACAGAACTGAAGAGGAAAGCTGTCTAGCAGCTGCTTTAACACACATGAGCCGGAATATTGAAAACAATTGGATTTAAGTTTTTAACTTTATGTTTTTGTATCTCCATCCATACTTCTTGTTCAGATTCTGTCTTGTCCTTTAGTGAGGGTTTTGTGTTTACTCTGATAAAAGTCAGAGCAGGATCATTCCTAACTACTAATCCTAACTAAAACAACTACTACAGACTAGTTCTTTTAGTTATGATTTTAAGTTGATCAAAAATAATTATTGCCAATATTTGCTGAGCAGACGGGTAAAATGAAAGTGTTGCATCTTTTGTTTTTCTGTACTCAGACCAGTGAGCGTGTTATGAAGGAAATCCAATGATGAAAATGTTTGCACTTCAAATACAAGTCAAAGAAGTCAAAATATCCACCTCTTCCAGATTCTGATCAAGTTTCCCGCATATTTTTCATTATGTGAACCGTTTTTATTACTCTTGTTGCATGGGAGCATCATTTAACAAATAGTCTCGGCCCCCTGCGCTGCATGTTTCAGACGTTTTCCTACTTCAGCTCATCTGAATTGATTTGATAGCTGATGAACAGGCTTTTGCTGAAATGCAGTCAATTGAATCAGGTGTTGGAATCAGGAAGACATCTAAAATATGCAGGGCAGTAATGCTAAGAAAATATGACTGAATAGTCTTGGTATGGAGTCTGTCGGTGTAAAGGTGGAACATGATTGTGTACTGACGTAGCCTATTTGAGGTAAAGTCTTCATGATTTTTGTCAGAGCAGCTTGTTGTGTTTTTGGGATGCTCTGACTGCATGCAAAGACGCAAAAAAGACTTTATTTTTCACAGATCTATTAGAATAAATACCAATGGTTTCTACAAATTCTGTACAAGTATAGAATTTTAGTTTAGCAAGTGTGGAAAAATAATCTTAATGAAAAGGTCATTTTGACTTGGATTTTGTTTTTATGCTGAGCTCGTTTTTGGCTAACTGGATGGAAACTCTAGTTTTAATCCTACACAATCAGTTTGGTTTCTGAGTTGCAATCACACGAGACCACTTTACTGCTCGTTTTCTTGAACTGGATTCAATATAGCCACCTTAAATGCATCATCACATCTATCCCCCGTCTGTACCAACTTTCCGGGGGGCCGAGAAAGTATTTCTGGTTGCAGATTGTGGTTTTCCTGTCTGTATTCTCCTATAGATTTTAACCGATTCTTGTTTGTCCTGATGGAAATGGCCCTGTACGCTGCAGAGTCTGAGGCCAGTTTCAGCATTGTTTTATTGGTGGGTGGGTGAAACGCTACAAAGTGACATCATAAAGTTTTAAAAGAAAACTGTCTTAGTTGGAGTTTAGCCTTCATCAGCCCTGAAAGCCAACTACTGGCATCCTGTCAGGCTTCTCCATTCAGGCAGCTGATGAAGCATTGAGTTGGTGAGGAGTTTCCACCGTCCAGCTGTCAGAAAGAGACCAACTGTCTTTCGGAGCCTGACACTCGGGACTCCTTTCCTAGCGTGGCACAGGATTTATTACCGCGGTTTGTCCCCGGCGGTTACAGACCCCCTATTCTTCTGCGCGGCCGGCGATCCGGCTCACATTTGTCCGCCGCCATCTGTGCCCTTGCTTCATGTACTTAACCCCTGTCCTGTTTCCACCCTCGTCTGCTGAGGGCAGCAGCAGCAGCAGCAGCAGCAGGACGAGGGACGGCGAGTGAGGTAATGTTTTGTCAGCCTCTGCTTATAGACGGGTTTGTCAGACACTTTTTTTTCACATCCTCTAGGGAAAAACAGTTAAATATAGCAACGCTGGCATCGCCATTTTCCCCTAATAGTTTGAGGAGTTTGACTTGCCCTGATTTAGAGTTGCTTTGCAGAAAAAGCAGAGAAACCAACATTGTTGGTATTTTGGCTAACTGAAGCTGCTGATCTGATGTTTTGAATCAGTCTGCACTTTGGGCTTAATTCGTCCTTTTGTTTTGTCTGTAGGAAAAGCTTCATAGGAACTGAGTCACAACTCACAGGCCACATGGTTGTTGAATCATCTTTTTTTTTTTTAAACCACTATTAGTTTCATTCAGGGGAGGATGCAGGGCTTTGTTCATTGTCAACTTGCTCCTGATTTGCCGAAACAATGTGCTTCATTCTTTAAAAAAAAAAAAAAAAGAAGAATGACCTCCAAATCTGATTGGTCTGGATTAACTTGCAGAATTTCCTAATAAGGTTTGAAAAGTGTGGCTCCAGGCACAACTATGTGACAGACTGCTTGCTAATTTGCTGTATTAGCAAAAATATATTCAGATTGATCATCGTGGAGCAGTTTTATTTGTAAATTAAAAAAAAAAAACAGTTTGATTTGATTCCTATTGAGCTGGAAAATGAAGTTCGCCTTGTTCATACCGACACTTGTTTTTTAGGAGGAATGCTGCCATTCCGGTTTGGCCGCAGAGATGCAGTCATACTCCCTCACAGTCACACCTCTCAGTGAAGTGAAGCCCGATCTGCCCTGGCCTCAAGCATTCCTGCGCTGGGAAAAAAGGCCTGACCCAAAAAAAAAAAAAACCCCCCCCGTTTTTTTTTTCTCTCTCTCTCTGGGATTTTTAGACGGTTACTTTGCCTCAGAGGAGGCTGCGAACACAGAGGTTTTTGTTCTGCTAAATAACCAGTTTTTGGGGCCTGCGTCGTTGCGTGTCAAAGCGTGTAACTTTTCTGTGTTTTCTGGGTTAGAAGGATTTTAGGTTTTCTTTTTTTTTTATTTCCTGTTGTGACAAAACCCAAAATGGCTCTGATGGCTTTTAATTACAGCTGCTGGGTACACATGCTGACTTTTTTTTTTATTGTAAGAAGGGGGAAAAAAAAAAAAAGTAAGTTTGTTTTTAAGCTCACTCATAGGGGGGAAAACTGATTTATCAGACAAATATCTGAATGCTTGGCTCTTCTGGTCGTTATCAGTGCTTGCTTGTGCTGCACAATAGAGCAAACAGGAAATTACTCTGATTGGTTTAAACAAACGTGCTTGGGAAAAGGAGAAGAGCTGAAAGGAGTAGCAGATGCAATTAACAGAAGGAGGCGGGAGTGGAGATCTGGGGAGTAACTCTTAGGTTTTGCTTTAGAGGAAGGCGGAATAATGACTCACCTAGGTGAACACGCTAAAGGCGTTGCAAAGCATAACATCATCTAACTTCCTTATGTTATTTTAAGACCCTGGTGATGATAACGACTCTGTTCTCTCCACAGACGCACCTTCCTCCAACTGACCACGTCTGGTCACTCACAGAAAAATGTCCGTAAAAATAACGCAAGATGAGGCGGAGGAGATGAGGGCGATGTTCGATAAAATTGGTAAGTCACTCAGTGTGGCCACAGCTTCAGCATATTTGAGAATCTAGTCTGAGGGTGGCGCTCCTTTTAGTTTGTTTGCCATGACTGTCTTTGTTTTTTCATAAGAAATCTGCATTAGATGTTTTTGTAAGCAGGGGAAAAATTTGGTAGTGTTCCTTCAGCCAGCTGACCAGCAGTGCACAGCAACATTTAGTGGAGGTGGAGCGGTTTCTCCATACCTCAAATAGCTGGAGAAAACCCCAGTCAGTCCTGAACTTTTTCTGTCATTTCACAATCCTGTCATGGATTATGCTTTGACTGAAGAGTTGAGCAGTTTTGACAAACGCTGTGAGGCATTTCAGGATATGTAGTCGGTGGTTATCATCCCAGGTCTGGCATTTTGAAATGTGCTCCAGCTGTCGAGTCATCTGGATCCTCTGCCTCTGTTTTTCCTCCAGATCTGGACAAAAATGGATACATTTCTGATAATGAGCTTGGCGAGCTTCTTTCAGAGAGCGGCCACCCCCAGCCAGGATACATGATCCGGGAAATCCTGCAGAAACTCGACCGCGACAAGGACAACAGAATCAGCTTTGAAGAATTTTTGTCGGTAAGCTAAATAAAGCTTGTAGTGAATATTTTAGTGCTAAATATTTTAGATTCTGAACTATAAATGAGTCTTCAGCTCCTCTGCCTTAAAGCTGCAGTATGCAGCTTCTCTAAACATCTCATATTGTGACTAAGTTGTCACAATATGATATGAGATGGGTAATGCATTGAAAAATAATAAGGTGGTCTAACCCCTGCCAAAGTTTTCCGTAACTTAGAAGTAGAAGGAAAAATTACGGTGGCCCTGAGGTGCAAAACACTACAACATTAACAAAAACACAACAACATTAACAAAAACACAACAACATTAACAAAAACACAACAACATTAACGAAAACACAACAACATTAACGAAAACACAACAACATTAACGAAAACACAACAACATTAACAAAAACACAACAACATTAACAAAAACACAACGGAAGAGGTAGGTCCCAGTGGGAGACCTAAGAAGTCGCTGATTGGACGACAGGTCGTTTCTCTTTTGAACCGGAAGTTATTCTGGCTTTAATTTGATCGTTAAAAACATGAATGTTCTCAGTGATCCAAACCTCAGTACAGCTATTCGGGAATATTTTGAGTCAGGACAAGTGTAGAGGGGTGAAAAATAAGTTACCAGAAAATAAAGAGAATATGTAAGAAAATAGACACCCCAAACACAATTTTTTCTTTTAATTTCTTGTAACAAATTAAATGTTGTTTCAGTTTGTCCACGCAATTCTCCACATGACCACTAGGGGCGCATTGCATTGGTGGCATAGAAAAGAGCGAGCTCACAAAAAAAGAATTAATCTTCCGTTGGATGTTAACGAGAACTCAACGTGTGTGTCTGATCTTTCCTGTGTCACAGCAACACACGTTGGAGGAAGATCCTTTATATTACATTACTCTGCCACCCAAGGTTGCAGGGCAACACATACATACGAGGTGATACTGGACATGCTACAGATCAACCACGAAGTGTCGGTTAGCATGCGTTCACTAAGACTCATTCCAGAATAACTTCCGGTTCAAAAGTGAAACGACCTGTCGTCCAATCAGCGACTTCTTAGGTCTCCCACTGGGACCTACCTCTTCCGTTGTGTTTTCGTTAATGTTGTTGTGTTTTTGTTAATGTTGTTGTGTTTTCGTTAATGTTGTTGTGTTTTCGTTAATGTTGTTGTGTTTTTGTTAATGTTGTTGTGTTTTTGTTAATGTTGTTGTGTTTTTGTTAATGTTGTTGTGTTTTTGTTAATGTTGTTGTGTTTTGCACCTCAGGGCCACCGTAAAAAATTCTACAGTTTTTCTGGTTCAGATTTTTTTGTTTAACAAATTATCATCAAGGAATATTTGTGTCCAGATCTAGTAGAGGCAGCATCATGCAGAGTTTTTCTTTCATTTGTGTTTGAAAGATGGGAGAGTAAAAAAAAAAACACAAAACAAAATAACTATAGACTGGAATCCAGACTTAAATCTAATTAAGAATTAATGGAAAAACCTTTTGTCCAATTTGAACCAGAGATTTTTTTTTTTTTCAAAGGATAGGCAGCTATTTTAGCCTCCACATGTGTAAACTCATTAGACATACCCTTTGAACCTTTTTACATTTAGTCTCATTTGAATTTCAAACAGTATAAATACTTTTAAAGCAACTTTATGGGATTCCTGTGAATCGGATGTCTTTGACAAAACACTACTTAAGATATTTTCACCCTTAGCAGCGCGAGCTAAATGCATCTTAAGAATAAAAACGTGCACATTTCGCAGATGCTAGTGGCGCTTTATCATCATTTGGTCAAAGTTGTCTTGTTGCGGTGACCTCTGTCACTTGGAGTCCATGAGTAACTTGAGTTGGCGTCCTGCACCACTGTGTGTGCTTGTGGTAAAGCCTGCTGTGGCTCTTCAAACATTTTTTGAGTAATGCCAAGCTGAATAGCTCATTGTGGTCACACCAACGTCTGTGGGGCTGAGCTCACTGATCCAGCACTGATAGCCTCAGCAGCAGGAAGCATCGAGCGTTTTTACTAGTTGACACTTGCTGTGAAAACCCCACACATCCATTACAACCTCAGATGTTTTAATAGTTTCCTTAACTTCTCTTGGCTTAGATTTACGGCTTAGATATGCTGGAGAAATTAAATCCTGATTACTAAAAATATCCTTGATTCATCGCTAGAGAAACTGATTTATGCTCTACAAATGTGGAGCATGGGTTTAACTTGGCTTTACATCAGCGGTTTTATTTTTGGAGTTTTTTATTTTTATTTTTCAATGTGTTCTTAGCTGTAGTCTTGACAGCATGAATAATGCTCCTAAAATAAAATCATCGTCTAAGTAAACACATATTTACATCAATTAGTGAAACTATAGTGCCAAGCTGTGCAAAATATTGATGGCTTTAATCATATTTTGAAAGATAATTATCTTTATTATCACAGGATGTTTCTTTATTACCACAGTGAATGTTATAATCAATATATTGGCTATTACTTCTGTGACCAAAATATCCATTGACATTTTGCAATGTCAACCAAGTTTTAGTTTTTTAAAATCATTCGGCTCTGTGCTAAACCAACCCGTTTGGCCCAAAGCAATGGGTAAAATACAGAGAGCCTACTACTGTTTGTTTGAGTCACTGCATTCAGAAATGATGCACACGTGACATTGAGGAACCTGAGGCTATTTTCCACATTCAACACACACCTGCCACTGACGTGTGCAAAATGCATCACTCCAGGCTTTAAATAACTGCTGGATTATGACACTAAAACTGTGTCGTATGTCAGTCATACTGCTGAAGTGATTTGCATGTGAAGCTGATCAGAATCAAACTGGAGGATGCAAAAACCCTGATGAGGATCCAGATCATTTAATATTTTATGCACCCCAATTTGTTTTTCTTTCAAGATAGCAAGGCCTGTTTTAAAAGTGGATAAGAACTATTTTTATAGAGGTGGTCATACTTGCTAATGAATGTATCAAGATAATTGTTTAATTTTGATGAAACTAAATGCAGAAAAAGTGGATGTTTGTCTTTCGTGTACAGCTTTGACATTTTTGTTACTTTTTATTGAACGGATGGTGACAGTGGCATCTGTCTTTTATTTGGAGATTTGATTTACAACTTACATTTTTACAACTTCATAAAGCAACAAATTTTCAATGTGGCCTGATGTGAACAAAGAAACGAGGCTTGTGTTTTTAGCGTCATCTCTTGTGTCGGGTAGTGGAAGCATTTATTGCACAAATTAAAAACTTGAACACACTTCTGCTCAAATACTGAACAAGCAGATGTGTAGAGACTCAGCTGGTTTGTTTTATTTATATAAAGCGATATTGTGTAAACCTAATTTGCTGTGAACATTTGTGCAGTGAATGTGTTCAGCATGTGATTGATGGCAACTTTTATTGTACTGTGAATAAAATACGTTAGTCATGTTTTGGGTATTTGTCCACTTCTGAGGGAAAATCTCTCATAAGATTTTGCAGCCAGTATGATTAGAAGGAAAGGTTAAGTTTTATAGTATTTGATATCAGTCTTACTTTGCTTGAAACTACCAGTTTAATATGCATTAGCCTGTTTTTGTCCAAGTTGTCTAACACTAATCTTTGTCAAACAGATAATCGGTCCTCTTCCAGTGCAGATTTACAGTGAATGGACTCGCTTATCTCTTCTGTCTTTCTGATTGTTCTTTCTTATTGTGTCAGATTGTCAAGGAGCTGAAGGGCAGTCAAGTTGCAAAAACGTTCCTCAAGGCCATCAACAAAAAAGAGGGCATCCTGGCGATTGGCGGGACATCGGAGCTGTCAAGCGAAGGCACACAACACTCGTACTCTGGTATGTGACTCGAATGTTTGTTGTGAGCTGTTGACTTTGAACCCTGTGTGTTTCAGTTCCAGAGAAAGAAACCTAAGGCTAAAGTGAACCTCTGCATAAAGTGCAATGGAATTTAATTCCAGAGTTTTTGAGCAATGCTGTGCCATAGCACTTTATAAGACAAGCCCAAAAGATTAGTTCATATGTTAATATCTAAAGTCGCACATTCCAGTTTAATCAATCGATGCAAAACCAACTTCAGTTAATCACATAATGGCAATTGATAAAAAAAAATATGTAAGAAATTCCAGCTGATTATAAGCAGTTGTTCACTTTTTGTATCAACCATTAATTCAGAGCAAACATGTAGCAACAATGGAAAGATACTCTAATAATTTGTTTATACGGGAAGTCATTCCTGACAGTGTATATCTCATTACATCAGTGGCACGCATGGGGCGGCCAAATATTTACTTGCGAATATATTATTTTTGGCTTCAAATGCCAAAGGTGGAAAGAAATGCGTCTTCTTGCACAGCTGGTGGGACTTGGCACATTTAAAGCAGAGAGAACATGTTGATTTACTAATCGTTTACTAATAGTTTTAGTCAGTGGAACTTTCCAGCTCGGAGTCGCAGGTGAACACAAAGGAACTGAGCTTGGAGAACTTTCCATGGGAAAGTAATGGATTAGAATTGGTCACACCTTTAATGGAAATAGAAAAATGGAACAAAAATTGATTTAATGGAAACAAATGAAGGTGGTTTTTAACTTTTAGCAAATTTGGTGCCCACATTCACTTGCAGAGGAGGAACGATATGCTTTTGTGAACTGGATCAACACGGCTCTGGAAAAGGATCCCGACTGTCAGCATGTCCTTCCCATGGATCCCAACACAGACGCTCTGTTCAAGACTGTGGGAGACGGCATTGTGCTCTGGTGAGTCTCCCGTCTCACAGCAACATAAGGTCACCTGCACTCCTCTGGTTGTATTCTGATAACAATGTATGAAGAGATCGTGTAAATATAATAATGCTGGATGATTTATTTTATTTTTTTGACTCTAAAGAAATTCATTTAAATTGTTATAAATGTTAAATGTCTATGCTTGTTTTTCCAACAAGCTTAAACACACAAATATTTAAACCAAATTGAAAATGGTAATTTTTGATAATTGGGCTCCAATGTATGGAACTCCAAAAATGTCCAAATTATAAACTTCTGACCAGCAGTGGTAGTGCAATAAAATTTATAAATCTTGGTCAGTCTGAATATGCTCCAAGCAGAAACGACAACATATGATCATTATGATTATATGTTATCTCCTATTTTCATGAAAATATTAGATAAGAAATGGTTTGTTGAGCCCTAAAAACCTAATTGCTTTTTCTTTGGTTATCTTTTTTGAAATTCAAATGGATATTGCAGAAAACTTCAGTTTGTTTTTTTTTTTTAATATATTTTCAAACAGCAAAATGATCAATCTGTCAGTGCCAGACACCATCGACGAGAGAACAATCAATAAGAAGAAGCTGACCCCATTTACAACACAGGTACGTTTGACTGGTTATCGGAGGCATTCTGTTGGTTTCCTGCAGGCGCTAAAACATCTGACTCTTGCTCTCCAGGAAAACCTGAACCTGGCTCTGAACTCGGCGTCTGCCATCGGCTGCCATGTGGTGAACATCGGCGCTTTGGACCTGAAAGAAGGGAAGCCCCATCTGGTGCTGGGCCTCCTGTGGCAGATCATCAAGATTGGCCTCTTTGCCGACATCGAGCTCAGCAGAAACGAAGGTATGAGGGAGAGGTTACAATTACATAACACATGCTTAAGCCCCCTCACCAGGGCTCAGGGGTGTGTCATCGAGTAGCTCAACGGATGATTATCACCCTTCCCCAGCGCTTGCGGCCTTGCTGAGAGACGGGGAAACCCTGGAGGACCTGATGAAGCTGTCGCCGGAGGAGCTGCTGTTGCGCTGGGCCAACTTTCACCTGGAGAACGCTGGCTACCCAAAGATCAACAACTTCAGTTCAGACATCAAGGTAAGGATGGTCTAGTTTTATATTTAAAAGTCAAATTGAATTGAAAGGAGAGGATGTGGGACTTTTAAACCCCTCATCAAACCCCACATGACCAGTAACTAAGTCCACCAACACAGCAGACACCAGCAAAGGTAGCTCATATTTATGTTTGCCAACCTCACCCACATACCCACCTCAGCTGCTCCTTTAATAGGAATGAAGGCGTAGTCTAATTTGGTGATTCAAAGTTCAGCGTAGTCATTGAATTTAAAATATTGGTTTTAAGTAACAAATAAATAGTTGAGATTGGCCTTAAAATGGCTGTTTTAACAATTGTATGTTTAGGGTTGTTGTCCCCAGCCTCGAGAATCCACTTGCCTAAGCTGGAACTTATTTATGGGCTTCAGAATAAAGGGTGCTAAATACAAATGTTTTACACACTTTTCAGATTTTTATTTGTAAAAGATTTTAAAAGCTGTGGATGTCTTTCCTTGGTCACATAAAATCACACTGAAACTTGTGGTTGTGATGTAACAAAATGTTCAAAGGTTATGAATACTTTTGGAAAGTTTTTCTGTATTTGGTTGTGGAGTCCCATTAATTATTATTAATTATTTTTTTCTGTATAAAAGACCCAAATATCTTATTTATTAATTATATTTTTGTTCCTAGGACTCAAAGGCCTATTTCCATCTTCTGAATCAAATCTCCCCTAAAGGCACAGAGGAGAATCAGCCACGCATCGACATCAACATGGGAGGCTTCAACGTAAGCACACTGAGCTCCCACAGCTGAATCTCTCCACGCGTCGCCGTCTGTGCTGCAGTTCTCACCCGAACATGTGTGTGGCATCTGTGTGTCTCTCAGGAGAAAGATGACTTGAAGAGGGCAGAAGCTATGCTGCAGCAGGCCGACCGGCTCGGCTGTCGACAGTTTGTCACCCCGACTGACGTCGTCAGCGGGAACCCCAAACTCAACCTTGCCTTTGTGGCCAATCTGTTCAACAAATACCCAGCGCTGACCAAACCGGAGAACGAGGACATCGACTGGGACCTTCTGGGGGGTGCGTATGAAAATAAATCCTCAGAATTAAATTTAAACGACAAAAGTCTGTGCGTAACGCGGAGACTCTCTGGCGGTCACCGCTTTCGTTCGATTTCACCCCTACTTACTGCCAGAGGAGTTGCTGAAAGAAGCCGCCAGGCTTTAATTTCTGTAGTTGTGCCACTAGACTCCTGACGGTATGCAGATGTGGCCAGCACAACCTCTGATGTTGCAAATTTTACAGAGGAAGTCACCTGCACGATGTCCTGCATAGAGCTGCCACCAAAACCACTAGCTGCCCTCTGAGACGAAGGGAGTGTACCAGTCTCAATCTGAGAACAGACTCCACTTCTCCTCCACTTCTAAAGTGACAGGCAGCCAAAGACAACACATCCTCCTCTGCAGCCAACTCAGGCATGGGTGGAGAAGAGAACCCAGTCACTGCCATCGATGTGTCCAACTGGCATGCCTGGAAAAAAAGATTTAATTTCTGGCAGTTCTGCAAACAGCTACTCAACTCTTGTGGAAAGACCCTGATCAGATGACGCTCGCCTCTTCTTAGATGGAGCCACAGTGACCATGTTCTCCACCAATTGATCATGCCCAAGGCAGGCAAGTCTCAAAGTTGGGAGAGGGAGCAGAAAAACAAAACACTGCTATTACATTCAGCAAAACGACAAACTTGGAGAGGTTTACACCACTGGCTAATCTCCAATAGTAACCAGTATGTATATCGCTACACAGTAGTCAGAAGCTGTGAGTTGGGAGAGGCGGTGGAAACACCGTTATCACCAACAAACATTAGAATTAGCGTAATTGAAGATCAACCCATCGCAGCCCCCATGAAGGTGTTGCGCCGCTGCTCAGACCAGCAGGCGATTGGGCGTCTGGTGAAATGATCCAAAAGGTTGATGCAATGCAAAACGAACTGCGTGCAAGAAGAAAAAAGGAGCAGAGGAACGGATGATATCAGACCATGTAGCCTCTGATCAGCTGATGTGTCACTCTGTTGGTATTATTACTCAAACGGAAACATTCAGTCCTTTCAGCACTGCTCTCTGGCAGACGAAATTTCATCTCTGGCAGAGATGAAATCGAACTGTTTTTAGGTTTCTGCCACAGACGAGTCAGATACAACATTTTGAAATAAAAAGTAACATCTACTCTCTGGCTCTGTTAGTTATACGCCGCATACAATGAAAACTATTATAAAACCCAATTGGCAGTTACAATTAAGTCCTCTAAATCCCACAATCCTTTCTGGATTAGGTGAGACAAGAGAAGAGAGAACATTCAGAAACTGGATGAACTCCCTCGGCGTGAACCCCACTGTGAACCATCTGTATGTGTAAGTACCGCCTACCGAAACGAACCACAAACCGCCTTGGAGGACTCTGACATGGACGGGTTTGACGTTTGCTAATCTGCTGGCTGTTGCAGAGATTTGCAGGACGCCATGGTCATCCTTCAGCTCTACGAGAGAATCAAAGTGGAGGTAGATTGGAACAACAAGGTCAACAAGCCGCCTTATCCCAAACTGGGAACAAATATGAAAAAGGTAGTTTGTCAGAGTCCTTTCGATTTTGTTTCCAGGCTTTTGCCGTCTTGTGTTGACGCTTGTTTTGTCCGCCCCTCAGTTGGAGAATTGTAACTATGCAGTGGAGCTGGGCAAAACAACCAAGTTTTCTCTTGTTGGCATCGGCGGGCAGGACTTGAACGATGGCAATCCCACCCTGACTCTAGCACTGGTGTGGCAGCTCATGAGGAGGTACTGCATCACATTGTCACATTTTAGATGCATAAAGAAGGAAATGGTCAGCTTGTTGGGAAATAATCACATGCTGAGAGCATAACTGTACACCAGTGCTTTTTAAAAATGAAATGTCACATCAGTATCTTTCAAATGTATTACATCCAGAACATTTTGTCAGTATCTCTGAGATATCTACCTCATCACACTGCAAATAACTGTTTTAAATGCATAGATGGAGGGAAAAAAAACGATAGTGCTGCTTTAAATTGTGTGGTAAGATTAGTGATACCAATTTATGGATTCCAACCGGAACGTGCGATCAATACCAATAGATAATGTCTGATAGAATATTCACTGAAATCTGAGTCAAAACAGCAAAGAATTCTGGGAAATGTAGGCGGAGGAAAGGCTTTTGCAATCCTACCCTGACTCTGGCGTTTAGCTAAGCAAGGTTGGTGGCCTCAACTAGCTCACCCACTCTTTGGTAACCTATCAACAACTAGCTCACCCACTCTTTGGTTACCTGGCAACAACTAGCTCTCCCACTCTTTGGTTACCTAGCAACAACTTGTTGAGTAACCAGCAACAGTTTAAAGTGTCACCGTTGTCTCATAACTGCTGAAAACAATAAATAAATAACATAGAGTGAAAAATATATTTTTCAGATATTTAAAACAAAAACACTAGTCAGTAATTATTGATGTTAACACTCTTCTCTGATATGAAACACTTGTGTTGTGATAGGTTCTTCAGCCATATAGCACAGCGCTAACGTTCACTGTTTTTCGGTCTTCATGAGCTTCTAGAAAGAGGCTGCTCAAATTGACTGTAAAAATCAAAATGGTGTCCACAGTAATGTGGATCGTTTTTATGAATCGAAGCAGACCCCGTCCTCGTTTGTCCGATATTTCGTTCTTTGCACTTTCATTTTCTGGTCATGGTCGTAACAAATATGCTGCTTCTTTTAGATACACTTTGAATGTACTGGAGGAACTGGGTGACGGAGAGAAAGTAAATGATGACATCATTGTAAGATGGGTGAACAAAACATTGGCAGAGGCTGGAAAATCCACCAAGATTTCAAGTTTTAAGGTAAACCCTCCTGCTTGTGGAAATAATCGTGGTCCTTTTTGCTGTTGTGGCTTTTGCTCGATTTGTAGCGATACTTGTGTTTATGTTCAGGACAAGGAGATAAGCAGCAGTCTGGCAGTGCTGGAGCTGATTGATGCCATTCAACCTGGCAGCATCAACTTTGACCTGGTTAAAACCGGCAAACTCTCTGAAGACGACAAACTGGACAATGCCAAGTAAGAATTCAGTGAAAAATGTGAAATTGAGTTAAGATGCGGGTTCATTAACGCACCCCGGATTTACAAAAGCTTTTGTTTTTGTTTTACATTTTCTGTCCTCCTGTTACGATGGCTTCATTTGTTTTAATGAAATGTCAGGATTGGGTTTTCTTCAGCTGTATGGAGCTTTGAGTAAAGTTGCATCAGCCCCTCCCCACATTGTTGCTGTTGTCGATCAATGAAGATTTTTCTCTAAAAAGAACACATCTACACAAAAGGGTTAACAGGGATATTTACTTGAAAATTAAAACTATATTTAGCAAGCGCTGTATATTTTTGCTCCACAAATTAATGTTATACACACAAAAATATGGAATCCTAACTCTAATTCTGCAAAACAAAGTAGTTTTGGTTCTGTAAAAACATAAACACTCTTATGAAAACTCTACTATTTGCTTCCTCTGGTCATCTTGATCTGATTTCAAAGTGTGCCACATGATCTGAAACATCAATACTGACCAAAATAAGTAAATGTTTGCGCAGCCAAACTTTTTGACAGCCTGAATTGAATCATGATTCCTTAAAAAGTCTTCCATTACTTCTTTTTCGTTGTAAAACCGTGAAACTGGTATTTGTCTTTTTTTTTTTCCTCAAGTTCGTCATGCCATGAAAGTTTCATACCAGACCAGTTGTGCTGCTAACATGTTACATCAGTAAACGCCCATTTCCTCTGCAGATATGCCATTTCTATGGCGAGGAAGATCGGCGCTCGTGTCTACGCCCTGCCTGAGGACCTGGTGGAGGTCAAGCCAAAAATGGTGATGACCGTCTTTGCCTGCTTGATGGGACGAGGGATGAAACGCGCTTAAGCTCGGATCACAGGGACACTTAACACTTCTCCCCCCACCCCAAAAAAAAAAAAAAAACAATTAGCATTTTGAAAGAGCTTCCTCAACCGAAGAAATGAAGATTTGTTTTGGTTTTGTTTTTGGGTTTTTTTGCCTTAAAATGAGTCAGAATCATACACTTGCATGCATCCTCTACCTCTTCTCATACACAGAGGTGTTTTCTGAAGGATCCTTTTTATTGAAGGTGAAGCTTCAGGATGGAAAATCTCCAGAGGCGACTCTTATCAACCTGCTACGCTCATTTATAAGAATGCTGTTTTTTTCTTTTTTTTTTGTTCCCCCCCCCAATACAAATATGCATAACGTACCGGCTGCAAGGTTGTTTACATATTTCTGCCATGGCTGATAATTCAATTATCTCCTCGACCAAGCAACAGACATTCCTGAGTGCTTTACCTTTGAATATATGCATCAGAAAGCCAAAAGTAAGTCAGAGAGGTTTAAAGTTTGGGTGGAGGACACTTTAAAAGAAGAAAAAAGAGGCACAAACATGCTCTCTTACTCGATGACGTGCGAGTGTTTCGGTAGGGACTCCACGGACGTCTACATATCAGAAAACAGAAGCCATGAGGTCAGTTTGTGGCGATGACCTGTGGGAGGAAATGCTGTTTGTATTCCCTCGTAATCTCGTTTTCTTTTTTTTCTTGGGATTATCATGCAACATGCTGTAAATGCTGTCTTTAAGGATGTCTTGATTTGTGTTGCATTGGGATTTTTTTTTTGTTTCGTATCACTGTGTGTCCATTCGATGGTGAGCAGGCTGACTTGACTCTCCTGGCTTTATGCTGTGCCTTCAACTATCAAAGATGATTTGTATTTGTGCTTCGAGGGTTTCTCTTTGTTTTCTGCTCATATTAAACATTACCAAATACAGTTACTTCATTCCAAGTAGCTTGATGATGTGCTATGACGATGGCCAAATTGAATTTGGTCTTTTGTTCATGTCTATTCTCCCAAGTGCTTTACATGTAACAATAAACATGACTTTGAAAACAGCTGATGTGTGTGGTCTTTGCCGTTTGTTTTTAAAGAGATTTTGTAATAAGTTGTGGCAGAACTTTAAAGTGAAACTTGGTTTGTATCATACTCAGAATAATTTTCTGAAATGGTAACATTTGTAAAGCTCAGATATGTAGACATGTACAAATAAATAGTCAGGGACTTTTTATTTTTATTTTTTTCCAATGCATTTCACAAAGGAAATTCTTTTTGAGTCTCCAATTATTTCGACCTCAGTGGATTTAAATGTATCTTCTAACTAACTTATTTAAAACTTGCCTCTATTAAATGTGACGCGTCTTGTGCGGAGCTGAAAAACAAATCTGTTGAAAAATATGAGATTATGTAAATGTGGACACAGTTGAGTAATTGTTTTTTTCTCCCCCCACCACATTTTCTTTAACTCTGCATTGCCACATTTATCCAAATCCATCAGATTATGAGAACATTTCTCCATGCGTGACTGAACTGATTTAATTTCAGATTTACTTCATAAACTTTAGATTTCTGTTCATAAAGTCATTCTTTAGTTAATTTTGCTTGTACTCAGTAATGCTGGCGTTTAAAATCCATCTTCATCTGGAGCTTTCTAAAAGGACACCTGAGTGTTTTGGATCTGGTTTGATTATTAGAACTGTTCATGCTTATCTGCAGAGCATGACACTGCCACTGCCGTGCTTCACTGCCGGTAAGGCGTTGTTTTTGGTGATGCGTGTTTTCTCTGTGCTGGACTTTTCTTTTGGAAAACTGAATTCTCACCGTCAATCCATTCTTGATGGTCTGATACGGATCGCTTTGGTGGCTCTTCAGGGAATGAACAGAGACGTGTCAGCGCAACTTTTATGATTCAACGGTTTACCTCATTTTCCTTTTACTACTTCTCTTTCCTCTTATCTCGGTTTCTGTTGCCATCCTTCCCTCTTTTTCATGAAACCTGTCATCTGTCTGGCAAAGCAAACTGTGAGCAAGAGTAATTGTGTGTTTGATCTGTTGTCTTTTCCCAGTGCGGCAGGGGAGAGCAGACGAGGCGGATAGCAGGACTCTGTTCACTGACTCGGATCTGGGATGCGTGTGAATTCCTCTGGGCTTCACTCCTTGCAAAGTCTTTCAAGGCTCTGATTACGGCTCTGGCATGGATGAGGAGGCCGTCACGTGTGGCCTGCATCGTCCGTGCTTTATCGTCTCGGTTCTTTTCAGACGACATTTGGAGTTAAAGCTCCAAATGTACATTGTTGCTGAGGAAAAGTTTCAGTAAATGTTTCCCACAGAGGCGACAGTCAGGTGTAACGGCACCGTCGGAAAGATGGGTTCACGCAAAATTTTAAGTGTATAAAAAATAAGATTAGCAATAATATATTTTACGTGATTATAGCATGAAGATAGAACTATCGTATATTTTATCAAATGTTCAAAATAGTATGTGTGTTTCACATCAAGGGACTTTGCCCATTGTTGCTCTTGGTAAAATAGATTCACTTCAGCCAGAATGCATAGAGACTGTGAATGGATAATATTTTTCAAGTCTTCCTATGGATTCTCAACTCTGAACTTGAACTAGGCTGTTTCAACTTCTCACTTTACTTTGATCTGAACCGTTCCATAACAGGGCCGGTCGGCTCCATCCACCCTCCTTTTCCTACACTGACCAGCTTCTCTGCTGCCGCTGAAGAAAAGCATCCCTACAGCATGATGCTGCCACCACCATGTTTCACAATTCAGATGGTTAGTCTATCCATGCACTGAAACACCTCGAGCAAACAATTCTGTAAAGAAAAGAAGAAAAAGGAACAGATGTTTTTGCAAGAAAAATAAATAAATTGCATTTCTTGTACTTTTGTGTGTGTTTGTTTTTCGACTAACATGACGAGAACGGATCCAGATTTATTAAAAAATGTATATATTTATCCCAAAGATTACGTCTGGGCTCTGGAAGCCCCGCCCCGCCTTTACCTCCTGACCTACCTGTGTACTCTCATCGGAGGACGAGCGCAGCCACGTGCTCACACCTCCGACTGGTTCACCGTTCAAAGCCTCACAGAAAACTACTTCAAAATAACACTTCCGGCTGGGTTGTAGGAGTGCTTTCATTCGCTCGCAGCTTTGAGGATGGATGCGCTTTGCTCTACCTGCATGACAGGGTCTTCAGGTAACTAAAGGAAAGCTAAGGTAAGACGCTCTGCGCGCGCGCGTGTGTGTGTGTGTGTGTGTGACTGCTTTGCAGTGTATGACACAAAAAGATGTCACAAAAAGTCTTAATTAATCCGAATTTATCTCCAGCTTCACTAACAGGAGATATTCCGAGGCATTTCAAGAAGCTTCTACCCGCGAGCAGCAACTCGCTCTTTGAAAGCTGAGTTTGGTTGAAGTGGCAACTTCTGGGGGTTCAAACCCGGCCGAACCTGTGATGTAACGATTCAAATGAGCCACCGTTTGCGCGCGCACTCGGCGTTGCTGGTTTCCTGAGTGATGGAGGTCCTGAGGGAGAGCCGCTGATAGGCTCGCTCAGCTGGAGAGGTTCAGTCTGACCGAAGCCGTGTTTTCGTTAATGATCCACCAATTAGTCACACAGCGGTAACAGTTGTCTAAACAGCTTCCCGGTCTGTCTGCGCCGCAGGGTGGAGATGCGTTACGCGCCACGACATGTGGCCGGTAGGGGGAATGAAGCGCTTCCACAGGGGGGCTTGGAAAATCTCACCTGAACTCTCCAGAAGGTTCGGCTCGCGCCTTTTTGTGCCTGGATATTTTCTTGCGGTTCGTTGAAACCCACAGACGGACTGTCGGTGCAACACGTTTGTTTTATGAGGCAAAATGTTGCAGAGGGAAAACGCCCACGTCAAAACAAACATCTGCCTTCAGTGACATTTAAATATGAGCCGTGAAATAAATGTGAGAAGTCCACGAGATGTATTCTATTAAAAGTTGTTTGAAATTGAATAAATTATAATGCACTTAAAATTTTAATTTATACCATTATTCGTTTATTTAGTATTTAAAGCTTAAATACTAAATAAACAAAGAATTGTATGAATTTTTTGTTTATTTAGTAAACAAAACTTTTTTAATTACTAAATATTTATTTGTTTAATACTGAATAAACAAAAAAATACAGTTTTGTCCTGATTTAAAGGACGAATGACAAAAAAGTTTTTTTTCCAGGAAGCGTAAAATAAAATGCAAAACAACAACAATAAAAAAAAAAAACTCTTATGCAGCACATTTTTTCCATTAGACCAACATAAGAGTCGAGTTGTAAAATCGCTCAGTTCCTGTTTTGCATGCGCTTCCCTCACCACGGCAACGGAGCCGTCACCTGACGGATGCTGGTTGGGGACTGCACACGGTCTCAGTCGGCCAACATCCCCTGACTATAAACTGACATTTTGCACCATAAACACTTTCTTCTGCTGCAACAGCTCTACAGAGGAACAGGGAGCACTCCTACTGACAGCATGGGTTGAATGGCAACAAGTGAGACTTCAACACTGCTGTTTGTCCTCCATGACAGAACCCCAGGATGACAGGCCAGGTGCCAGAGAGAGACCGGTCGCCCCACAACCTGTCAGTGAGGACAACCTTGGAGGAGGAGATCGAGAGGGCTGAAAGTAAACTTAGCAGGTAAGAAAAAGTCAGTTTCGTAAAAGCAGTGCATGAAACGAATAATAACGAGAGTTCTTCTTTCCTGCGTTGTTGTTTTTGTCCCAGGGTGCCATCGGTCTGCGATGACACGTCATCAGAGCTTCAGCGAGTCGCCGCTCTTGACCCTGACGGACGCAGCTCGGCGAATTCTTTTCAGAGGAATGGGGCCATTTCAAGGTGAAAGTGTAGCGCTGCAGCAATTACATTTTAGCACTTTTACCAGAGTTTCTGAATTGTTAGATATGAACAGCAGCAGCATTGTTTGGCACTTACATCAATATGCCTGACAAATGAGTCAAATCATTGTAATACGGCCACAATTTATCAAACATTTCTCTGTCAGTGATTATTTGTTGCTGCACTCTGCAAATCCATTTAATTTTTAGTGTGATTCTCTGGGATGAGGTTTCACACAAATGGCAATTTCTGTGTTATTTTCCTGATTTCCATTTGATATAAGCAAACGTAAAGCTGAACTGGGATTTTATGCTTTGCGCATATCTTAGACTGGTGAAACTGGTGGTGAGGCTGAGGGAATGGGCACACAGGAGCCTGGTGGAGGAGGAGGAGCGGCCAGACTCCTTCCTGGAACGCTTTCGCGGCCCTGAGCTGAGAGCCGCCCCCAGTCGCAACAGCATCACCCAACCAGATGCCAATGGCAACAATGCCAAAGGGATCTTAAGGTATTCCTGACTGGGTTAGGGTTGACATTTCTAATTAGGTCAGAAGACACCCTGTTCTATCTGTTGTGTTGTTTTAAGACTTTAACTCACTTTTACTGCTCTGTAAAATGGTGTTCTGTTAGTCAATGCTACATTATAAAACAAAATAACTTTCCTTAGAGAAATTTCCATGGGGATTTAACTAATGTATCATTTGTCTGCTCCTCATACTTCCAGGAAGAGGTGGGAATTGTTCGTTGTCTCACCATCTGATGACGCCTACTACCGTTGGCTGTTTGTCATTGCGATTGCTGTCCTCTACAATTGGTTCCTTGTGATTGCAAGGTATTATAATTCCCACAGTCGATCACCTCCTGCTCTGCAGATGGATAATAAAGGCAGTGATCTGTCCAATCCACCCCTTTGATTGGAGCACTAAATCATTTGAACCTTTTTATGTTCCCAGGGCATGCTTTGACAACCTGCAGGTGAGCATTTACATCTGCTGGCTGTTGCTGGACTACATCTCCGATACTATGTACATACTGGACAGTTTTGTGCGTCTACGGACAGGTAATCCATCAAAAAACACGCCTTCTTACAGTCTAAATCTTTGGGATATAACTTTTCTTTCTTTCTTTTTACATATTTGTTAAAGCTGTCTAACTAAATTTTCTCTCCGTCTATTTTGTTTCAGGTTTTCTGGAACAAGGCCTCCTGGTGAAGGACCACGCCAAGCTAAGAGACAGCTACGTCCGAACGTTACAGTTCAAGCTGGACGTGTTGTCCATCCTGCCCACTGATCTGGCGTACATTTACACCGGCATCCACACTCCTCAGCTCCGATTCAATCGCTTGCTGCGCTTCCCTCGCATGTTTGAATTCTTTGACCGGACAGAAACACGCACCAACTACCCCAACATCTTCCGGATCTGCAACCTGGTGCTCTACATCCTGGTCATCATTCACTGGAATGCCTGCATCTACTACGCTATATCCAAGTCTTTGGGGTTTGGTTCAGATACGTGGGTCTTTCCAAACATCTCCAAACCGGAGGACTCGTCCTTAACAAGAAGCTACGTCTACTGTTTGTACTGGTCAACCCTCACCCTTACCACCATTGGAGAAATGCCTCCACCTGTGCGAGACGAGGAGTACTTGTTTGTGGTCTTCGACTTCCTCGTTGGGGTGCTGATCTTTGCAACCATTGTAGGAAATGTAGGCTCCATGATAGCCAACATGAACGCCACCCGGGCCGAGTTTCAGGCTCGAATCGACGCCATCAAACACTACATGCACTTCCGCAAGGTCAGCAGAGAACTGGAGACGCGCGTCATCAAGTGGTTCGACTACCTGTGGACCAACCAAAAAGCCGTAGACGAGCAGGAGGTGCTGAAGAACCTACCCAACAAACTGCGCGCTGAGATCGCCATCAACGTACACCTGGAGACGCTGAAGAAAGTACGCATTTTTCAAGACTGTGAGGCCGGACTGCTCGTGGAGCTCGTGCTCAAACTACGTCCGCAGGTTTTTAGTCCAGGAGACTACATCTGCAGGAAAGGAGACATCGGCAAGGAGATGTATATCATTAAAGAGGGGAAGCTGGCAGTAGTAGCTGACGATGGGGTCACGCAGTACGCTCTCCTCACTGCTGGAAGCTGCTTCGGGGAGATCAGCATTTTGAACATAAGGGGTAGTAAAATGGGGAATCGCCGCACAGCCAACATCCGGAGCTTGGGATACTCTGACCTCTTCTGCCTCTCCAAGGACGACCTAATGGAGGCAGTGACCGAGTATCCAGACGCTAAAACAGTGCTAGAGGACAGGGGTAGGGAGATTCTTAAGAAGGAAGGGCTTCTTGACGAGAATGCGGAGAAGGGCGGGCTACAGAAGGAGGACACAGATGAGAAGGTGGAGAGACTGGAGTCCTCTCTGGACACCCTACAGACTCGTTTTGCCCGTCTGCTGACTCAGTACACAGACACTCAGCAGCGGCTAAAGCAGCGAATCACTCTGCTGGAGCGGCACCTGAACCAAACTGACTGCGGCGCAGAGGCAAACAATGACATGGATGCCAGCGCACAAATGGCAAGTGGAAGAGACCGTGGTGGTTTTGGCAGTACAAATGGGTCACCGCATAAAAACGATGTTCGGACTCAGGACAGAAAGAGCCAAACATTACAACACTGACACTTTCAACATCAAACTTCAACCATTCATTCACCCACTCACTGAATGAATCACGGAGGATGGAGCCTGTCTCCAGGGGTCAGTGGCTTGAGGGCGGAGTACATCCTGGACAGGTCACCAGTCCATCACAGGGCAGCATAGAGACACATCGGGTAAATAGACATGCATGTACAATTTAAAGTGGCCAATTAAGCTAAAATGCATGTTGCTGCTCTCAGACATCTTCACACACCATTGCCCTTCTACTGTTTTCCTGCAGTTTGTAATCTGCATTTCAATTAACATGAAAACAAAACACACAACACCAGAACCCAGCTAACTTTGAGTTGTCGTATAAACGAACGGCCAAGAGCTGAATGTATGTGCAAAGGCCGACTTCAAGTTTCTGACCCGTTCAAGCTAAATAAATGTTTCAGCGTATATAAACAACAAGTACAAGATACTGTGGGATTTTTCTATATCTTCCTTTGGATCACCTGTGAGTGTCATGTTTGTTTGCATCAACAGAGACATTCAGTTCCCTCTACATGTCATCTATTATGCTCTGGTACTCTTCCAATGAACTCCTGCTGCTGCTCCAGGGAACCAAAGGTCTCAGGAGACATTGCGTGGGGATTAGTTGTCACACACAAACAATTAGTTTCCAGTGCCCCCCTTTCTAAGGTACTATGTAGCATTTAGCTTTTTCACATTTGCAATTACAAACCCAAAATGCCCTTTTAAAAGAAATTGGCGCCACAGACCAACACAAAGGGAGGGATGATTGTGGAGCAGAAGGAAATTCTTTACAATGACGATCTGAAAAGTGTACTTTTATTCACGCCCCTTTACCCTGCTGCCCCAAAATAAGTACTAGTCACTTTAGAAGGTACCCAAATAGTAAATAAAATCCATGTGTATAAATTTACCCTTTCAACTGTAAAACAGGGTGGGGGAGGCATTATGCTGTGGAAATACTAATCTTTAACAGAGATTAGGAGATTGATCAGAGTTGGTGTTCTGGATTTAAATATTGGTAATAAAAAATGTTTAATTTCTTGCAAATTTACAAAGTTAGTCTATCGCATAAAACCCCAATAAAATACACTGACGTTTGGGATTGTAACATATAAAGAAGGTTTATTAATACCTTTGTGATGCACTGTAAATTTGTATCAATGTATTTGACTGTTTCCTAAATGTTACATTTACAAAGTTTGTGCCACGAAAACTTTTTGCTGAAAAAACAGACTTCCTTTAAAAAAAGAAGAAAAAAAAAAGAAATTAGTGTTCAGACACTGAATATTGATTATTTGCAAAAGCTTTGCGTTCTACCTTCTAACCCAACAAAAATGAGCAAGGTCCCATACTGACTTCCACCCGTTTATTTGAGGAAAGTTACACTTTGAAGTAAAAGGCCGGGGATTTTCCAGTTTTTCAGCCTTTGCATTCCTGGACACACATGAGCAGTGTTGATAAGAGGAGCTGGAACAATGCCTCACAGCAGCAGAGCTGAAGAGAGCTGGGAACAATAAAGAGGCAGGAGTTGTCGAATTCATATCCTGCCAGAAAGGTGCTGATGATATCAAGCATCTTGAATCAATCTTCACTCAGCTCCAGAATGGTAAAAAAAACAAACAAAAAAAAAAAAGGGTTTCTAAATTCTTAAATATTTGCATCATGGGAAAACAATCAACAGATATTTAAGATGAAGAACTATGATGATAATAACAAAGTAGAGCAACGTGCAAAGGATTTTTTTGTTCATTGTTTGCTTTCCTTGCGTGTATCTTCACCACTGTTCAACACTTGTTTTTATGAATAAACTTTAAAAGGTTCTGGTTTTGCATTAAGGTTGTCAAGATGCTTCGAAGGGCTCGACGTGATGTTTCAGAGGAAACTAAATAATGTTTTTATGCAGCTCCACAGCAACCTAGGAGGGGTCAGGATGAAATAAAAATAAACTATCCCGTTGTTTCTGTTTAGTAAAGCTGTTAACGTCATTCCAACAGCCTGCATGTTTTTGTGAATTACCAGGTTTTCCGGCTTGGAGTATGACTCGTTTTGATTACATTTATTTTGTTGGGGGAAGGATGTGTTTTTTTGGTTTTATAGCACAGACTTCCTTTTGCACATATTTTAATAAACAATTTGTCCCGATTTACTAATAGTTCATATCAGCTATTTCTACATTAAAATACTCAAATTTCTCCTAAATTGAGGTGGTTCGCCCAGGGCGCCAAACAGGCTAGGGCCGTATCTGGTAAGGAGAACCTCAAGTGTCCTTTCATCAATCTGTGTTAAAGTTGTTGGAGCAGCAACTGCAGTAATTATAAAATTACACATTCAATTTTTAAACAGTTTATTTATTAAAAAAAAAAAAAAAGCGACATTTAATACCGGTCGGACCAAACTCTGGCAGATTAGACGTTAAAATGATTTTTGACTCAACCAGGAAGTGTTTCAGTGCAAAACTTGAATATTACTGTCAGTCAGAATAAAATTAAAAGAGAAAATGTTTTAACTGGACCAGCCTAGCATGACATGTTTAAACATGGGATTTAATTACCTGTTCAGTCCTCAGAAGTTCATATTTTTAAATCACTTTTGGAATATATATATATATATATATATATATATATATATATATATATATATATATATACACTGTATATATATATATATATATATATATATATATACTGTATATATATATATATATCTGTCCCCAAAAAGTTGGTCTGGTGGCTTTGCAATAATAGACAAAAAAAGGGGAAAGTTTGTACTTCTAATGCTTTGTAGCTAATCAAACCATCTCTCACACATTTTGTGATTGTGTTCCTTGTGTGAAATCAACTTCTTGTGCTACTGAAAAGTACCATTAAGGAATTTCATACTTCTGATTTTATTCCCATTCAGGATCTAAATCCTGTTTTCCTGGTTTCCCTGCGTTTTCCTCGCGCCATACCTAGTTTCTGAATTAAAGATGCATGTGGCCGAACGACCCAACCTTTTGGCTGTGAGAGCACATCAGTTCATCTTTGAATTCATCTTTAAAACGGGGCGCTTCAAAGCGTTTGGTGTGAAAGCTGCAGTACTTCCAGAAACCACTAGGTGGCGATTGAGTTTAAAATGCTTTGACACCTTGGTGCAATCTACAGAAAAAAAGCTATTAAAGTCGTGTAAAGCTTCATCTGCACACCATTATTTCACACCATTATTTCTTGAGTATTATTACAAGGAGGTGAAGTAGCAGCAGCGGTACCAGTACCAGTTTAAGAACTGCAAATGCACAGAGACAAACCACACCATAAGTAAAAGGGAAAAAGCAAACCATACTCCTGTCGGATTAATTTAAGCCTCCAGGAAGATTTTCTTTAAATAGACATAGATCCCCTGATTAGATTGTAGCAACTCTTACTGAGTTTATATGAAAGCCTCATTGATCATCCAGACTGTTCTAGTTAGCTGTGATTTTGGCATCATGTAATGCACACGCGCATGCTAAAGTGTGTCCTGAAAACACTTAGCGATCCCCTTGCAGTTCCCTCCAGCATGGGTATCAGTTTCCTTTTGAGAGAGCAGAACAGCTGCTCAGCTAAACCTGCATCATCAAGCAATGTCTAACCACAGGCCAATTAAAACACATATAAAGCTAAGGCAGTGTGGATAGCTGGACAAATTATTATTTTTTTTTAAATGCAACCAAGAAATTTTTTCAAAACAAAGAAAGAAGCTTATTTAGCGTTTTCCAGGTAATCCGCAGCAAAACGTTTGAGTAAATGTACGTTATCAGCATTCTGTGCCTCTAAATGGCTGCTTCATCTGCCCCAACACTTCTGTGACCCACTTGGCAGGTGCAGCGTATCACATGTACCAGACAACTGGTGCTTAGTGGACTCTGAATGGATACCATACTAAACACACATGCTGCAGTTAAAAAAAAAATAAATAAATAAAAAAAATCTGAATAGATACAAAAAACACACACGCAAAATCAGGTTTCTAAATATAACTATATTTTTTGTGACCATTTAAAAACGGCAGTTGAAAAATCAAACAGTGTCACTGGGACACACTGCACTGACTATATAAATCCAATGGATACAACAAAGTGAGAAAAGAAAGGCCTTCATGGTAAACACACGTTTTTAACTGCTTCATGTGTCAACTAAGCTTAAATATTTCATCAGAGCGTACCACTGTTCAAGATACTTCTGATCCCTGTAGAAATTAGACAAAAAAAAAAAAAAAAAAACAAAGAACAAAACTAAGATTCTGCCTGAATGACTGCTGATTGAATGTAAAGATAGAGCAGAAATGATGTCGGGCTGTTTATATCTATAAGAGCTTTCGAGGCTGCATCATGCTATCTGCGCTCTGTGCATTGATTGGTTGAGAGGATCCGCTGGGAATTAACTGTGGGCTAACGCATCCGCATGTGCAGGCTGTGCTTGGGCCCGTCCACACGCTCCAACTTCTCAAAGTGTTTCCTCGCGTTTCGGATGTTGATGAGCGTCGCTGCAGACGCTGAAAAACAAACATAAGAAGAAGGAAAAAAAAAAAAAAAAAAGAGATAGTGAATACTATATTTTAAAGAGATTTTAAGTGGTATGAATATTGTACTGTAACCGCCAACATTCCTGTACTTACGAATAGATGGGTCTGACATGATCACCATGACGTAAGTGTTGGAGGTGAAGACGTCGATAAAGGCAGCAAAGTTGGAGTTTCTAACTTCCATGCTTTGGAAAGAAGCTGCGAGTTTACTGAAATAAAATAGACGAAACAATTAAACACGAGAAAAAAAAAAAGTCGACAGGAAACGTTCGGCACGCGCGACGTGAACTCACCTACAGCTGAGCTTGAACTGTTTGATGATGTTACTGATCTTCTCAAACCTGTGAGCGTCGCGCTGCTCTTTGCACTGATAGTGGGAGATTACCTGCATGGGCAAACCGCACACGTACATCGACATGCTTTAAATTCTCTGATCCAAATCTAGGCTACTGAAAAAAATACACAATTGTACCAAGCATTTTTAGTCTCGTTTCCAGTGCAAATTTTACAGTAAACTTGAATTAAGGCAAAACTAATTTAAAAGTAACTTATCGGCAATATCCAGGAGCTTGTTTTAAGTAAATAATTCCTTAATATTGGTGAGAAAGTACTTGTTCCAGAGGCAGATTATTTCACTTATTATATGGGGAAATTGTCTTGTAATAAGTAAATTTATCTTGACTTATTTCAAGCGCAAGACTAAAAAGGCTGGGTAAGATTTTGTGTTTTTGCAGTGAGACAGAAGTGAAAGGTCGCTCTCACCAGGAATGTGGCTCTCTCAAACAGAAGAACTTCATCTGCTTCTATGATCTGTGCAAAATTTCTCAGGTTCGTCTCTAGCTGCTGGACGTTTGGGATGAGTTGATAAACTATGCTGGACCAGGCCTGCGGAGACATTTTAACGAGTTTCTTACAAAGGCGACTTCATCAGTTAATATAATGGAAAAAAAAAATGAATAAAAAAAGCATTCAATCAAGTCAACTCACCTTGTACAATGTTTCATCCCAGATTGATGTCCTGAAGCACGTGCAAGCCAAAGGTCTAGACAGCCGCTTCAGGTCTTCTTCACGCTCCTTAAAGATCTGTAAAAGCAAAAAGGAAGTTGCATCACAAAAACTCAAGGAACGGAGGAGAAACATAAAAGACTGGAAATGACAACACACCATCTCCGTGGTGACACATAGGGGTGGTGGCATCATGCTGTGGGAATCCTTCTCTTTAACACTTCAAAAACCTCAGTGATTCAATCTTGAGTTTCAGAAACCACATTAATAATTAAAATAATAATATTTTGCTGTTCATCTGATTCTTTATGTGTGTCTGCTCCATCTTCTGCTGGTACTGAACGGTTCTAGAGGTTTCTTCCTGGTGAAGGGGAGTTTATCATCTTTACTTAGACAGAAACTTTTAACTATTTAGAATAATTAACTGAGCTTAATGCACTGTTTGATAACGAGACTCAATGGGAACATGTTACTAAATTGAAATTATTTTTTGTAACATGCCTTGAGAAGATTGAATTGGTTTTAAGGTTCTGTTAATATACATAATACTTATCAGTTTTCATGAAGACTGATAAATAAAACGTAAAACGCATTCAGCCTGGTTTGGAGTGGCAGCTTAATGTTTCTGTCGCTTATAGATTATGATGATATTTCAATTGTAGCACCTTGTGTTTTATTATTTTATTGCTGTTAAGATTGTTAATATTCATGGAAAGTACTGATATGTTCTGAGATTTTTTCCTTTATTATTATTCCTGATTTTATCATTATTTATGTTCATTCAGTCTTAAATGTATGTTGCTGTTTTTTTTTTGTTTTACAAATATTTCACTGCACTAATTTAATTTTAGTTCCCAGAGTTTCTCATTCTCTAGATTTGATCAACTTATCTCACTTTTAATTTGTCATTCTTTATTACCACTAACCTCCTGTTTTATTTGTCTGTTTATGTCACTTCAATGTTTCTGCTCTTCCAAGTAGACGGTTTTTAACCTCAGTAAAGCATATCACCACACATGACTGACAGAAAGTACTATCGACGCAGCAAAAGCTGGTCAAGGCAGTGGTTCCCTGCTCACCAAATCTCTCTGGTCTTCCTGGACCAGGTCCATCTTGTGCACCAGACAGAACACTTTGGCATCGGGCGAGTTCTGCAGGATGGCCTCCAGACACGACTGGTAGTAGTGCATGTCTTTCTCCAGCTCCCGGCTCTCAACGTCAAACACATAAATGAGGACCTCGACGTTTCTGAAAATGTTGTCCCTCTGACTCGTGAAATAGTTCTCCATGAATGTGTCTTGCCTGGTGAATAAAAAAGATTTTTTTTTTTTTTTTTTAATCGTTGAAATCATAGTGGAGGAAAAAATAAAGTCTAATGTTGGCAGAATAATGATTACCCTCCGCAGTCCCACAAGTTTAGAACCAGATTGCCCAGGAACCGAACATGGGAGTGCTCCACATCAACTAGAGTTAACAACAACAACAACAAAATGCAGGACGTTTTTCAGTAAAAACAATCAAAACACCAATCAGGCATGATTTATCTTTAAACATGTTCAGTTTGGTACTTACTTGTAGCTCCGAGGCGACGTGTGTCCCGAGCTATGTAGTTGGCAAAGATGATTGACCTCATGCTGGTCTTTCCAGACCCACTCTTCCCCATCAGTAACACCTAACAGCAAAAGGTAGACCACGACATTTCAGCAAGCCTGAAACCGAGCAGAAGCCCCGAAGCCGCACGGCCAGCTTCACCTTTTTCTTCATCGCTGAGCTTGACATCCCCCTGAGGAGACGCGGCTGTGGAGGTTTTCCTGAGCTGCAGGTCAGATGACTTCGGTCTGTTTCTGCAGCACTTCTCCTGCGGAGCAGTTTCACCCAGCTGTTACTACAGCCCCAGTCGAAAGTTACCCCGTTAAACCCGCTAATTATCACAAACACGCGTGTACATATACAGCTCAAAGCCCATCCGACACAGAAATGAGCACAATTCGCCTAATTCGTTAATTTAAACGATGTGTCCTGCCACGGAGAATCACTTTAGCTAATGCTAACGGCGCTAACGACGTTAGCCTACCCAACTGAGCAGCGAAGCTGTCCTAGTCAAAGTGTTGTGTCGTATTTTATACTTACTCCTAAATGACTCAGCAGCTACTGGTGTCCGGGAAAACTCGGAGAACGATTTATGTCAGTTTTAGAGGACACAGCTCGACTCATTACTGAGTGAGAGCGAGGTGAAGTAAAAAAAAAAAAAAAAATCAGCTGCTTCCTGTTTACGCGAAAGTCACATGACGATGAATTTGCTAAATGCCCCGAGTTTTGTCTTCCAGGCAGTTTTTAATTCTCTTACCGAGGGATGGGACTGATTTTATCGACACGTTGAGGTAAATGGCGCTCACGCAGAACGTCAGAGCTGTTTTATGTAGATAGAACTGAAAATACTAGAGAATTGATTTTGATTAGCAGTCAACGCCTCGCAAGACAAAAGCGAAGGGGAAAATACTGGTTTCTACAAACGTTACAAATTTGAAACGAAGAATGTCCTTTGTTAAAATAGTCTAAATTGAAGTACAATAATAATAATAGTAGTAATAATAATAATAGTAATAATAATAGTAATAATAATAATAATAATAATAATAGTAATAATAATAATAATAATAATAATAATAATAATAATAATAATAATAATAATAAAAACAAACGTTCTGCTCAGGTGCCACTAGAGGGAAGTGAACAGATTCAATAGTCAAACCTTTGGTTACTGCTGGGATCTTCAATTTGGCTCTTAATAAGCTGCTAAATAATAAACTGATAAATGCTTTTAAACATACATCTAACTGGATTTACCTGTTTTGTCAGTTTTTCTGTGTTTTATGAAATTATTGCATAGTATTTCCATTTTGAAACTAAAACTGTGGCGCAATCAACTTTAATCTCTAATCACAGAATGTGCTTTTCTTAATATGAAGAAAATTCATTTATTGCCCTTTGTTAAGTTTCGAATTTGACCCTTTACTCTAATGTCTGCTGCCTTATTATTATTATTGGTATTATTATTATTATTATTATTGTTATTAATAAAGGACAATTTTAGAACAAATTGATATGTTGTGCTTTTTCAAATGGTGGTTTGTAGCTGCGGATAAGATTGATTTCGCAGTACATAATGGATGTTAGAGATAGACCTTTGGGGTTGAATTTCCATAATATGGTTTTTTGAGCAGGATTCTTCAATGGTTTCAACATCCACATTTCTTTTTTTACACTGAATGCGATAAGTTACTAAACATCCGGCACAAAGTGTGAATAAAAAGACTTCAGTAAAACACAGGGGGACAAGCAGTATTCAGATAAGTGAAGTAGCAAAGCTCAAGCCTTTGGACTTTACACTGAGTGAAAACTCTCTGTATGATAATGAGAAATGGGACACGGCCTTATCCATATCCCAGTACATTGTTTGACCAGTCAGGAGAAAAAGACCACAGCAATGACTATCCCATAAACTAAATTAGTATAATATAATCTTTAAAGTTTGTTTTTGTCTTGTGATAAAGCTGTGCTCTTCAGAAATGACTCAGGGAAAATTAACCAAAACATCCAACACCAGCTATTTAGTGGAGTTGGAATATGCTGAAGAAGTGGTTTATGAACTGGCAATAACAGTGGGTGTGTTGGATCTTAAAAAATAATATCCAGATCTGTTTGTTTTTTCTTTGTTTCATAAACAAACAAAGACTATAAAAACACAGCTGGACAATGTAGTAGGGATTTCAAAAGCAGGATTTTTGCCAAACGCAAGGCTTTTAAATTGAAAAAATACTTTGTTGATCCCTAAGGGCAAATTAAATGTTGTTATAACTCATATTAATTCAGATTCTTCTCTTTATTGTAGATGGAGGCAACAGTTGACTAAAGACAAGCTGTTTTTGTAAGACAGTCTCATGAGGAAGATGGTCAGGGTTATCTATTACTTTCTTGATTTTACATAAAATGCCTTTTTGCGTCATCATCTTCAGAGATCTAGATAAATAAATAGCAGTATAAAGAAAAAATAAAAAGCTATTCTGTCAGTGAGCATTTGGGTCTGTGACATCACAAGAGGTGCCAGAACGGAGCTAATCAGTCGCCATCAGTGAATATAACAAAAGAAAAACTCTGAAGTATTTGAGAGAAAAAACAAGGTTCAGTCTTACATACTTGTGCCAGAGATTGACTCTGGGAAGAACAATGTCAGTGATTGTTTTCAGAGCTTATAGTACAAATATATTTGTTGTGTGAATCTTTTTGACTGGCTTCTGTGCACATTTACAAATAATTCACAGCTCAAATGTTTGGCTGCAGCCAAACAGATCACAACTAAATGCTGATTTTGATTAGAAACTTGTGATTAAGGACAGAAAAACACACCTTATGTATTACAAGAAACCTATATGATGTCACCAAGAACATGTACTTATGAAACTTTCTTTACAGAGAGTTGATTGGATTTTGGCTAAATAACTATTTTCAAAGAATGCATTAAATATTTTTCCATATGATGACAAACTACATCTAAAGCGAGTTTTTTGTTTTTTTTAAAGTATGCCAAAAACATTTGGTCTTTCACAATGCATATAAAAGACAATTTGTATGGGTATTATAAAACTTTATTGTTCATTCTCTTATTTTTAACCCTTCCCAAACAATGAGAGTAAATGAAGAAGGTGAAAAGGAACACAGACAACATAACCTCCTAGGACCTTCTGGAAATATTGATCATTAAGAAAATAGAATAAATCAACACAAAAAGTCAGTCCACCAATGAGAAGAAAGCTTTCAAAGGTCCTTGAAATGTAATATGCATATATTCTGCCCCAAGTATGCACACCTGCATGAAAAAAAGTACTATTATACAAAACCTTGAGAGCTTATCTGAAAATAAATGATAAATAAAAAAGTAATTTCTTTTGATTTTATTACTGTCAATATTGTAAGTGTGAATAAATATCTTTTTTTACCACAAAGATCAACGCTTCCATTCCATTAAAAATGTTCCAATTACAATTTTTAATTTTGTTTTTATTAATATGAAGCTGGAAATAAAAAAAAAAACCAACAAGCGCCGTAAGTTTAAGGGAACAATTACTCTGTACAGTTGCTTCTCACCAGACAGAATATGCAAAGAGGAGGGAAAAGCAGACATGATGTCTAGAAGAGGGCGTTATAGTCAGGTAGTGTCTATCAGGTGTGTAGAACTGTTCTGGTGCTGCTCCACTGCTCCTGCTCTTTACATCTGATCTCTGAGCTTGGCAAGCCTTTGAGACAGTTCGTCCTGCGAACAAGCAACAGGTTAAAAAGAGTAAAGATGAGAGCATATTTTACATTTAGCTTAACATTTATAAGTGGCAATCATATTACAATTTAGTTTTCTTATAAAATAAGCAGTTAATTGTTTAGATTTAACAAGCAAACATGACAGAATACCTGTTCTGCAGAGGCTACGCTGGTACCCACAGATCCTGTCTGTCCTTGAGGGAGTTCCATGTTCAGGTCCAATCTGAACAGAAAGCAAAAGCTTACCATTAAATACAGGCCTATCATAAGAAATCAATAAATTAACTGAAACAAACTCAATTATTTTCATTGGCATTTCTCTTTTTTTCGCTCTTTCTACCAAAAACTGAATGATAAATGTCTTCAGTTTGGTGCTTTTTTTTTTTAGGACAATTTTCTTCACAAAGACATAGAAGTGTATTTTATTTGTTGTTTTGTTTATTTATTTTGGATATTTAAAATGTCTTCCAGTTCCAGTGTTAATTAGAATTTGAAGTTTATCGACCTTTTAGAATGTGCTCTTGCATTATTATTATGCCATTACCATTATATTACTCAAAAGTAGTTTCAAAACAACAATATTATCGTTTATCACAATTACTTCTGGAACAATTTATCGCAATATATTTGTTATTTCGACAGGCCTAATTATACTCATAAACATCCACAAATAACATCAAAACATAATATATCACTGATAAAAATGAATGAACACAATGTGATTTAATTTATCTGACAAATAATATTAGAATGAGAGGTTACCCTGCTTCGTCTGCCATTTCATGCAGCAACGACTCCACTTGATTCTGTAACACACATTACATATTACATTCAAGCAAGCAGTTCTTAAACGGACAGTGAGAAAAAGCTGAGCAGAGAAAGTCACCTGTGGTGTTGTGAGAGTCGTCGTGCTGCTCATGGTGTCCTCCATCTGAGCAGTCTGGACGTCCAGAGTTTCAAACTGATGCTCAAATTTGTCCATGAGAGCTGAAATCTACAACAAAAAAGCACCGACAAAGATTAAAATATGCTACTTTCATTGAAATGCATGAATATATGCCATTTAGTTGGAGATACCTTTTCGAGATTCATACTCTTCAGAGTGGCATCCATGCCTTTCACCACTCCGGCCATAGATTTTGTGACCTGTAAGATGAAACCAAAGAAAAAGCTGCCATTATTTTGCCACATGGATGTGGAGACGTTGACTGAAGCAGCGTGCGGCGCACCTGGTTCATTGTAACCGCCGTCTGGACTCTCGCCGCCACGGCGTCGACTCGGGCGCTCATCCTCAGGAAATTCACAGACTGATTCTTCTGTCTGATGGCGTTCTCTGCATGGATCCTCGCCACTTCCATGTTCCCCTTCTGGATGGCCTGAAGACAACAAAAACTTTGATGAAGCTCTCAATAGCCGATGTTGACAGCTGGCCTGGTGAGTGAAACACAACTTACCTTCTTGACTTTCGCCTTCTCTAATTTCTCCTCTTTGTCACATTTCTTTGAATTTCTTTGGAGCTCTTTGGCAGCAAACTTTAGATTGAAAAGATTTTCTGAGAAACAAAGTTAAAGAACAACAACACAAAGCAGGAGGGCCAGCAGAAAGAAAGCTCTCTTTTATTGATTGCCCTGACCACTGATTAGGCCACCTCAATCTAAAATCTCAAATTTTGTCCCATCACTGAAAGCAACAAAATAGGCTAAAACAGGTTGAACTGATTATTTACATTATGTTGAGAAAGCTAGCGTGACAAAGCTAGTTTCAATCTGCAAACTACAAATTCAGCAATATCCTCAGCCTTGCAACTTAAACAGTATTTCAACATTATTTCCAAACAAAATAGTTGTCAGATTGATATGTAAGAATCTTATTTTTAAGAATCTTATCTGAAGACTTCCTCCCTGTTGTGGCAGCTTAAACAAATAAAATTGACTGAATGAAAATAGAGTTTTCTCTTAAGAAGCTTCTTATAACTTTTATTCTTTATGTGAATTAACTTTCTAACAGCTCACTGATATTGAAAATATCTAACTTTGAGGTTTCTTTCTTCTTTGTCAACTTCCTCTCTAAGTTTATTTGTTGTGATCTGACGAAATTATAAGTTTGAGATGCAAAGCAAAGTTTTGAGATCTGGTAAAGAACAGATTAATTTGTATGAATTTTCTGTCATAAAGTGACATTTCTAATGTTTCTAATTGTATTTATAGATTTTTCAGAGATGTAACTTTGGACAGTTTTTTTTTAAATAAGTGTTTTCTGTCTTAATTTTAATTCTAATGTATCTATTTTATTCCTAGGGCAGGACAGGTTTCAATTAATCAAGAGAGTCAAGTGAAACATCTCTGATCAGTGCCTCTACATTGTTTTGCAGCATCCACTATGACATCATCCAGCTCTGCATACTATACAGCATTACGTTATCTGTCCACAAGAGAGCACAATTAGGTAATTTCCCAACTGAGAAAAACCTGCTTTATGGTTTCTTTGTTTTTTTTATGTATATAAAATGAATGAGAACAAAGATTATGTTTGAATTTAGTGAGAATAACCCAACAAACCCCGACTTACCCCATTAAATTCTTATATGCCAGTTTAGAAAGAATCTCTGAGAAACTTATTAGTTACTGGGTTATCAGTAAGTCGTTTATACCCAAACGATAAGCCAAGTTATTACTTTGACCTAAAATTCACACATTTTCAATAACTACAGAATTGGCTTATAGCTTCGTTTTGGTAAACACAAACGAAGCTTGTTTTCTATCTATTTACAGGCTTTTATGTGGTTCTCAAAAATATAGCGTTTACCATATAAAACAAATAAAAGGATACTACAGGTATCAACCTAAACTGTTGTAGGGAAAACTATAGAAACCACATGATTCAGCGGTGGTGTCAAGTTTTATGTTTTCCGATGTTAGCATAGAGGCCTTAAACGCAGCTCTGCCAAAGGTTACAGACGCCTGAACAAAATCCAGTAATGTTCAACTTATCAAATAGGCTATTTTATTAAACTCTCAGTAATGGCGATACACGTTGTAACGTTTCAAATGTCAATGACAAATAAATCTCGTAATTTAAAGAAGCTACCGTGTTGCGTTAAACGCTTTAGCCGCTGCCTTCTCTGTCGTTACTTCGCACTTCTCTTCCATTTTCACCGCTTTTAAAGGATACTTTCCATACTCGGCATCTTTAATGCTTCTTCGGAGACCCAGCAATAAAATTATCGATAAAAATCCACAAATAAACGGGTCGAAAATAAAGAAAAAGTTGTTGAACGTTGCACTCCTCTGTTTCGGCAGTGTCGCCCTCTTCCGCACTTCCTGGTGTCTTACCAAAATATCAACTACGTCACCGTCACGTGGTGTAGGCATTCCGCTCAAACGTCACGAGCGAGATGCCCCCGCCTCTTTCGGCCAAATGTGAATGAAAATGTATTTTAAAAAATCAATAAAACAGAGACAAACACGCTAGAAGAACGGTTAACAGCATAGCGCTGACTGAGAACATGACGGGACCGCGGGCAGCGCGGTGGAAGCGGACGTGCCGCTGCGGTGGGCGGCGGAAGCGCCTGTCTGATGATTAGATTTACTGTGTGGATCACGGAGGAGAGGGAGGATGACTCACTCCGTCTGATGTGAGGTTCACCCCGCAACAGCTTCGGCAGTGCGGTGGCACGCCGGCGGCTCAGGCTGACATGTCCGCTGTAATCAGGGAAAACTTTATCAAAGTCTCCAGCTGCCCTCTTTTCCGAGGCCGAACGGGGACGGGCTTTGTTTGAAACTTGAGTGTTTCGTCACTTGGTAGTTAGAGTGACCCGTGGAGTCGTGATTCACCGTGAATTTCGTGACGGCTAATTGCCATGGAAACAGTGCTGCTGCGCTGAGAGGAAATTGTCCGTGTTAACTTCAGCTTCAACCTTTCCACAGGGTCGGATAAACCTGTTGGATACCTTAATATATCTATTTTTTCTTATATATTCTTTTGTCTTGGCTTTACTTTCTTTTTTCTTTTTTTTACTGTAATTTGACAACCAATCAGGTGAGTTCTTAAATTTGTTACTGTCATAGTGGAAACGCAGTTTTTTTTCTTTGAGTGTCTTATCTGGTTCTTGTAAAAAAAAAAAAAAAAATCGCTTGATAATTTGCTAGATGTTTTATATATATATATATGTATCTGTATTAGGCTATATATAGATTTTTTGTTTGAATTAGAAAATTTCATTTAGAGAATAAAAAAACGGCAAGATTTAGAAAAAAAAACAAAACTAAAACAAAAGTGGGGTCTGAAAAATTCTCACATGAGAGCCAATCAGTACATTGTTGTGCTAAATGATATCAAATGCAACAATCTATATGTCAAGTTCACTGGCAGAGGATTTTATGGCCCTGATGCCACGTCAAGTGGTGCATTTCGGGTTTGTTTTTGCGCACATGGAAAGAATCCAGGAGAGCCAATGAGTGATGCTTTGTTCAGTGGCTGTATGAGTCATATAGTCTTATCTATAAAGAAGCCAAGTGGCAGAGGAGCAGTCCTGCTGCAGGACCGAGCTGATGTAACCCCTGAGATTCACTAGAGGCTGCTATGGGCCACCAGTCCCGGTGCCCCGGGGTGGCTGCCTCCCACTGACTCTATTTGCACGGGTGGAAAACCAAATACTGACACTGACCTCACACAGTCTCTCTGTGCAGAAAGAGCTGCTCATGTGTCCGATTCTCCAACCACAGAGAATTAGACAAAATTAGCAATGGGGTAGTCTAACAATTTCCTGCAAATAAATGTAATTGAAGGAATAAAAAGAAGAAAAAAAAACAACCTATTAATAGAAACCAATGACTTTCTGTTGCCCCATATAAATATGAAATGACACAGACGACTGGATGAGGATTTATGTTTTTCTTGCCAGCATGCACACTCAGCAGGAGGGTAAAACAATACGTTAAAAATCTCCAAAGCTCACTGCTAGGGAATTACAGCCCAGAGCGGCATTTTGGTTTCGCCAAGTCTCCATGAAAATCATCAGACACCATCTACATGCCAAGTAGTTGCTTGGAAGTGATGCCGGAGAAGAGTATTTTCTACCATTGTAAACATTTGTGATGGGGAAAAATCAAAATGTAGGCTCTGAAGTGGCCTATCACAGTTTGAAAAATGAATTCTGTATTTTCTCAGTTTGAAATTACAATTTGTGATTAGTGTTTTCGGTGACAAAAAAAGCAACACCTAAGGAAATATTTGAGGTTAAAGTCCCCTTGCCCCACTCTAAATGTACTGTATTTGAAAAATTATGTTTTTCCACAGTTTTCAACATGAGATGCAATAAAACATGGACTATTTTAAGGTAAAGCTAATTGTTGAGACTGCAGAGTATATTTAAAATGCTAGAAAGGATAACAAAATAGAAATTAGATGAGGATGCAAACAAGGAATTGCATCCTAATGATGCAGGCATGGAGCAAAAATTAAAATCTCCCCGAATAAGCTGAAATTCGACACCACAAAAAGCAAAGGTAGTGGTTTTCTAATCCAGTTTTGTTTTATAAAAATATCAAACCATTTTTATCAGATGGTCAATGCGTGATACAAATGACAGGCATCTCTTTTTGCAGGTAAGGACAATGGAGCATAAAACTGAAAAGAGGTTCCACAACCTGACCCATGAGCAAGTCGAGGCTCTCGACAAAGTGCTGACTGAGGTGATCCCGATCCACGGGCGAGGAAATTTCCCCACACTGCAGGTGAGAGCCAAAGACATCATTCGTGTGGTGAAAGATCGACTGGCGGAGAGGGACATCCAGGTTAAAGATATACGCCTCAACGGCGCCACCGCCAGCCACGTCCTGGTGAGAGATAACGGCCTGGGCTACAGAGACTTGGACATCATATTCGGAGTCGAGCTGCCCAGGCAGGAGGACTTCCAGGTGATTAAGGAGGTGGTGCTGGGCAGCCTGCGGGACCTCCTCCCATGTGGAGTGAACAGACGGAAGATCACCTGCCTCACTATGAAGGAAGCATATGTGCAAAAGATGGTGAAAGTGTTCAACGAGCACGACAGATGGAGCCTGATCTTGCTCTCCAACAACAGATCCAAAACGGTGGGGCTCAGATTCGTTAGCTCGCTCCGGAGGCAGTTTGAATTCAGCGTGGACTCCTTTCAAATAATACTAGATCGCATGCTGGAGTCTTACTGGGAGAGTGACAGGAGAGAAGAAGGGAAACTGCCCCTGAATGCCAGGAATTCGTCAAAGAGGCACAGCAGCAAAGACAATAACAAGATACAAGAACAATCAAGCAGTCATCAAGATGTCAAAGAGGATGCTGAAAAAGATGGAGTGATGGCAGCTAACTCAGCCCCTTCAAGCCCGGATGAAGCCGTTTCTCCATTTGAGCTTAAAGATGAAGATACGGATCATGCAGATGGAAAGTATGAGGCAAAAGGACCAGAGGGAAACAGCCTGCAGCAGGTGAAGGATGATGTGGGTGGCTGTGAGGGCGTCCATTCAGAGGAAGACATGTCAGAGGTGTTTGAGCTGTGTGAAGAAAGCACAGAACAAAAAGAACTGTTCGAGGGCGATTACCCCTTGGAAGCATCATCGAAAGCTTTCTTCGCCGACGCAAGAGATCCGTTAATGACACCTCCATGTTTAAAACCACAGACGGCTGAAGAAGTGTCCATAATAAACACCGAACCATCAACTTCTGGAGAAATTGCTCATTTTGAGACAAGTACAAAGTTAGAGGTAAACATCGTGAACTGCAAGATGGAAAACACCCCAACTCTACAAGATTCCCTCTGTGAATACTCCTTTCCTCCCCCGGCTAAAAAAACTTGCAGCACATCACAGGACATTGTGCCAGACTACTGCCCTTCTCCAAAACTACAAAGGAAAATGTCACGGAAGCTGATCAGCCAGCCCGAAAAGTGGTCCTTACTCACGGATGTGTCAGACCTTACAACTCAGCTCTTTCCGCCAATAGAGGTAGTGAAACCTCTTCAGCCAAAACCCCCTGTACCTGAGAGCGCAGACCTTCGTGGCTCAGACATTTCATGTCCTGAATCAGAACATTTTGAGGGTAAGGACACACTTACTGTTCCTTCATACAGTCCAGAACTTACACCTCAGGAAGGTGCAGGCTCATCTGATTCTCCAGAACAAACCGTGAAGCCAAAACACCTCAAGAAGCCTCCTGATTTAAAGACTCAAAGAACCCCGGTTTCAACGCCTCGAGTTGATGATCAAGGTCCTAAACTTCCTGACGCTGTTCCAAATAGTGTCCCGTTTGTTAGCGTAGAAAGTGAGCCTGTTATCACTGTTGAGGCAGAGTGCATGTACGGAGACTTTGAGCAAGCGATGGACCACCTTCGCCAACGCCTCATTGCCACCCACAACCCAGAGGAGATCCGTGGAGGGGGGCTGCTGAAGTACAGCGATCTGCTGGTGAGGAACTTCCGGCCAGCCAGCGAGACTGAAATCAAGTCCTTGGAGCGTTACATGTGCTCCCGCTTCTTCATCGACTTCCCTGACGTAAGCGAGCAGCAGCGTAAGATCGAGGCCTACTTGCAGTGCCACTTCATCGGCAGCGAGGAAGCGAGCAAGTACGACTACCTGATGACCCTGCGGCGCGTGATAGACGAAAGCACGGTGTGTTTGATGGGACATGAGAGGAGACAGACCCTCAACATGATCACCGTCCTTGCTTTGAGGGTTCTGGGGGAGCAGAACGCCATCCCCAACACGGCAAACGTTACTTGCTTTTATCAGCCGGCGCCATACGTGTCAGAGCCAATTTACAACAGCTACTACATCCCTCAGGCCCAACCACCACTTGTCTACCACCCGTACCCTCTGCATGTTCACATGCAATCTGGCCTTGTTTAGCCAAGATGGCACACTGGCATGAAGGCATGCATTTAGCATGGCGCTCTGCAATCAGAGGCATTCATGGAAGTTTTAGCAACAACAGGCAACAAAAGTTGCAGTGTTTAAAGTTTTAAAATCCCACCTGCTTACAACAGATATTGGGTGGTCGGGGCCGAGGCGGACTCAGAGGTAAATGTGCATTGGTTTTAAGAAACACGAGAGCTTGTTGAGAGGATTTCATGAAATCCGAGGGGACCTGCTGCACGGCTGGTCCAGTTCAGTTTTGGTGTACTGATTACCCTCCTGCATTGAAGGCATCATAATATGTCTACACGATAAACACCTTTAACTTATTAAGTGTAATCTGTTGCTTGTTGGCTGCAAGGATCTTGAAACCTTGGTCTGGAAAAAGTTCGAGCCAATTGGTTAATCCTGTGGGGTCCAAACACTATAACTGTTTTGTGAGTCGTTCGTCTGAACCACATTCAGCGATCCCATACCTGTGTACACATTGTTTAGAATAAGTTTACTGTGGGGTTAGATTAGACAGTGGTGCTTCCATAATGTGGTAAATTATGTATTAGTGGATGTGAATTGTGAACACATCATGTGATAAGGAAACAGTAGCTGAAGGCAGTTAGAGAATAAATAAACCAGATTTAAAAGATTTGAATAAATCGCCTCTGGTAAAGTGATGCGGCGCTGAAAACCAACATGTGTTTATGAATCATTTAGACATCAATTATGTAAGTGAACTTGTTTAAATGTGAAACCTTGCTCACAAAATAAGGCGACTGCAAAAAAAAACACCCGAGTTCAGACTTCACAACATTGTGAAACAAAAGACAAAGTGTGGTGTCTGCACCGGTTTGTGCTGGGAATACTTTTATTTTATTTTTTTACTACATAGAGTCCCACTGTGGGAGCTTGTATGTAATTTAAGAGTCAGTCACCACTGCTGACATTCAAAGCACAAAGTTATTATTCAGGCCTTGATATCTCCAGCTGTTAAGACGGCCATGTTTTACTAAAAACGTCTAATAAAGTATCTCCTTCTGGAGTGGTACTTTCTCCTGGTGAAAATCAATTGATTAAACCTGCAAAAGGCCTCTGGGCATCACTGCTGAATAAATGTCTTGGACTCTCGCTACAGTTTCTGCAGAAAGAAAGGAAATAACAGAATTTATAATCTAATAATTATCTAATCAAAGCGTGTATATGGCAGATTTGATATGACGACTTCTTCCATGTGCCTCTGATTATGATTGGAAAAAAAGCCTTTCCACTTTCATTGGGACCTTGGTTAAAGATGCATCAAAAGCTTGAAAATAATTATTTATTAGAAAAATGAAATACATTGGAAATTATGAAGTGTGAGACAAAAAAAAAAAAAATGTTGGCAAGGAATAATTCCTTGAACTCACCATTCGGCTGCGCTACTAACAATCCCAAAACATAAATGACTCTGAAGCATTTTGATCATTTATTCTCTACTTTTAGTGAATAAACATGTTGTTTAGATGGGCTACGAATAAAGTCCCAATTTTATAAGCTTCTCTTCAAAATGGGGGAAAACAGGAGAAAACGCTGTTCAACTTAAAGACAGATGCTTATCTTCAAAAATACAGAAATGATATGTCTCGATGCTCATTTCAAATCAATCAGTGTAACCAGTGCTACTGCAATAAGAAAAACATATACATATTAAGGCTTTTTATTTATCTTTACAAATGCAAAGATAACTAGTGTGAAATATGTGGTGTAGGTAGAAAACTCCTGCTAATTCATCGTGTTTCAGAAATATCACCATTTAAAAATGTGCATCAGTTTCTTCAGAAATATTTCACACAGTTTATGAGATGAAACTATATTCAGAAATGTGTGTCGTCTGAACTTGTCAGCTGATCTAAGACTTAGTTGGGGTCGACATGATTTGATTGTGGTTGTCTTAAACTCCCATCAGATTTAGGTAACTGCATCTCATTCGAGGTGAACAGGAGCGACGGCAAAGTGATGTATAAAATGGAAATACTTTAATCTTTTATGAGATTTCACCGTGAAGATTCAAACTTTGACAGAGAAAACACATGTTTATAGCTCCAACGTTTAAAATGATGGGAAATGTGTGTAACATTGATATATTCCTCTCAAAAGTATCAGCTGCAGTGTGGTAAAATGTAGATAAAACACATTTTTAATGCCTTGCTTTTCTTTCCATATGAAACAAGTGGATAATGTTCAATTCAGCAATTGTTCCTGAGACATTGTGACGCTTACTGGGTTTTATTGGTCGTTTTCTTGTCACATTTTCTTTGAGCTACTGCTGCGAGTCGTCCCTCTTGAGGGAAGCATCGCAGAGATTTGCTGCGCTATGAAAGCCTGAATGCATGTTTTCATTACAACGCTTGGAAGGAAACATGCCAGGTTTCTGCTGAAGTCAAATCCCTTTTTCTCTGTCATCCCCAGACGGAGTTTTGCTGGGTGTGAGACATTGCTGCGGTCATGAACGTGCACCGTTTGGGGTTTTTCTGCCTGCTGTCTTGTGCAAAAAAAAAAAACAAAAAAAAAAAAAAGAAAAAAGAGAAGAAAAAAAAGAATTAAAGTGCAGCCGTCGGTTCCTACACTATGTCTTCACTGTGTGTGTGCAAAGCACTCGTGTTTAATGTTTGTGATTAACACAACAACAACAAAAAAAAGACAAAGTGAAGCCCAGGTTAGAGCAGGTATTTATCCACACTGACACTGAAGCACAATGTAAATGCACTTTGGTATTGTTGAGTATTGACAGTGTTTGCCATGTGTGTGATCCTCCAGCTCACTATTGATCAGAACAACAGTGCGTGTTAAGTTGTCCCCCTTGTAGCTTCGATATGGTCGTATTTATCTTTGGGGTTTGTTTTGTGTCGTTGAGAAACTCTTCTTGCAGTAAAAGGCACTCAGATATTCCTGTTATGAAATCTAGACGCTCAAATTGTTGTCATTGTGTTAATAAATGTAACACAACTGCTCCGTGTCTGGTGTCTTCTCTCAGCGGAACGTGTTTGACCAACTGTTTTATTTCCTCGAGCTCGGAGGTTTGCCATTTTGGGTAATCATCGTGATTTGCAACAGCCCTGCATTGGGGAAGCTCAGGTACTTTGCAGCATGTTCAGATGAACTGCAGGGCATGTTACAGACAGATAAACTGGGGCGCTCCTAGAGAAGGCAAAGAAAAATGAATTAATACATAAAATATTTATTATTTATTGGGTTTTTATTGTAGGTGACACTGTGTGTATTTGTAGTCATTCCACTGCATGTTATATCCAACACATACAGTTCCAGTCAATAGATTTGATATTTTAATGGTGAATTTGGACCTTTTTTAAATGAAGAAGTAATAAACAATGGTTTTTAAAAACTGAATTGGATGCACAAGTTTGATTTGATCAAGTCAATAACCTTTGATATATTTCTGGCTAAATGTATGGCCACTCTCAATCTGTTAAACTGTGAATTTCCATCTTCAATATTACATCCACCAGCACCCGATTACAATTTGTGGTGAAACAGAGCCCTCAGCATCATGCTTCCACCACTAATCACATTTAATGAAGTGATTTTTTGGCTTTAAAATTCTCCCATGAACGATACCCTGAAATTTTATTTTTGAATAAAATTTATTTTATTCAAAAATAAATTTTGAATAAATCAAAATTTATTCACCCAAGTAGTCTTGTTTGTGGTACATGTATTTATGGACGATGAAATGTTCGAATTAATTCCTGAAAGCCCCATTTTAATTAGACATTCATACCAGTAATGAGTGACTGTATGCTGGTCGCAATGTTAAGTCTGATAAATCACCAGTTTCTGCGACTGAATTCATACAAAAAAAAAAAAAACTTTTCATGAATAATTTGCCAGATGTTCAACATCTGCTGCATTTTGTAAGTAACATTAAAAACTCCTCTGATTGAAATTAAAGGTCAGCCTTTCTGTTGACAGATCTGCACTCTGACCTTTCTTGATGTACGAATCCACGCTGATTCCAATCATCTCCCGGCTCTGCTACTCGTAGGCGTGGCGTCTCAAAGTGCGTCACAGCGTAAATTTGTTTATTCCTCGGCTGACTCACCCTCTGCTTGCAGAGCTTTAACGCTGCCACAAAGAGTACATTCAAGTTTATCCGTTTGCGTCACAGTAAAACTGACGGTGTTTTTTTTTTTTTTTTCCGTTACTTTTCTTCCAGCACTCCGGTGGATTTTCAATTGTAGAAGCAACAGATGAGTCAACTTTAGCGATGCTGAACATCTCCTTCGAGCTTCAGCTGGGCTTGCACACGCATCTCGGCTCGATACCATAAAAATCCTGGACTGAGCAATGATCGAGATCTCCTTTAGGAAATTCAACAGTTTTATTTAAAAACAAAACAAAAAAACCCCCCAAAACAAAACACATACAATCAAAACATTCATATAAAACATTGTCATGTAAGCCTTTTTGTTTCCACCTACAGCAGAAAGTTGTATTCGTCGTCATCTAATCTGATGCTTGGAAGCAACTCTAAGCTCCATCTGTCAAAAAGAAGCGACTCAAAAGTCAGAATCGTCTCGCAGTCCACCAAAGTAATCTCAAAAACACGAATTAATGCTGCTGCCGGAGACGCCCGGCGTGTCGATGTGAATCTGTGTTTGATTTCGAAGCGACCCGACGAGGACAAAGCGGCCCGTTCTCACTCACAACCGCGCGTCGAGGGCTGAGGAAGTGTGTTTGGATTTACGCACCCGGTGCTGAAGAGAGAGCCTGAGTCATCTCTTCCAGATCTCTCCTGACTGGACTCTGCTTTAAAGGCTGCGAGCATGACGGCGCACAATCTCTTGTAAACATCGAAGCAAAAAAGAAACCAACAAAAAAAAAACAAGGAGGAATAATCGAGGTGATTTTTAGATCATAAACAAAATCTAAGCCACGCCGATTGGAATTCTGAATAATAATAATAAAAACAAAATCCAGATTAGATAAGAAAAAAAAAAAAAAATCAATCGTCCTCAGGTTGCAAAACAATTATAGTAAAGTCTTATTAAACTTATTAAAATAAAAAATTAAAAATTTGCTGGCACAGTTTAACACAAATATGAGGTTTTATGTCGAATTTCTCTCTTTATTACTCAGCTGCCACGAGGAGTAGGTAAATGTGCAAATATCTGTTCCTTATCACTAGTAACATAGCAAACAAAATTCAACAAGAGTAATAAAATAGCAAAATTAAAACCAAAAACAAAATAAATATTTACGTGGAAGAGTTGTGAAGGACCCATCTGCTTTGGCAGAAGGAGCAACGTCTAGACGCAGCGCACACCAACAAAGGATGGAGTGGTTTTTTTTTCACACAAATCAGGAAATAAAAGGAATAAAAATAAAAGGCATTTTCCTAAAAGAAAAACTTAACATAGTTCACGCAATAACGGACCATAACAACGTGGTGCTCAAAGAAAGAAAGACAAAAAAAAAACAGTAGGGGAAAATAAAAACATTCAACAGTCACAGATCATGGATGCAAAGGTGAAATTTCCTACTGATTATTTCCCAGGTATTGCTTGACCCCTAAAAGCTGCAAACCAAGTGCACAAAAAAAAAAAAAATTAGATGACGAGACTCATTATAAGGGTTCCTACACATTTCCCATCTAAAAATTCCACAATTTCCAAATTCAGATTTCAGTTCATGTTTTAAAAGATGAAAAGAAAAATGATTTGAATTTATGTTACTGACCTTTTCACATGGATGTACAAAAGAAAACCTTTGAAAATCATTGCCTCAATGGAAAGAAGGAAGGACAGGAAAAAGAGGGATAGGAGAAATAAGAAGAGGAAAGACATGGGGGAGGAAGGACACAAAGACGAAACATGGGAAGGATACAAGGGAGAAAAGAAGGATACAAACAAGGAAGGAAGGGCACAAGGTAGAAAGGTGAACAAATTAAGGAAGGAAAGACAAGAAATGAAGTAGAGAAGAGAACAATGGAAAGGGAAACAACTTTAAAATAGTTTTTAATAAAGATTTCTTCCTTCTGTTTTCATTCCATTCCAATACCTGGAGAATACTTCAAAAAGATTCCAGACTTTTCCAGACTGTGTAGGAACCCTGGACCCACGTCGGCGCCTCGTGTCGTCAGCGCGTGAACGAGTGGCTGCTGCTGGATCGCTCTCCGTCGAACGCGACAAGTCAAACAATACGAGCACCGTGTATTTGGCATCTTCACGTCGTTCTTTGGTGAACAGTAGGTGAAGAGGTGTGAGGGGCGACGAGGAGATCGCCTAGTGTTTCAGCTCCGAACGTGACGAAGAGGAGGAGGAGCAGGAGAGCAGTAAGGCCGAAGGTGAGTTAGTCCAGCTGTGGGAGGGTCTGTGTTGAACACTAGCTCTGTTATCCAGGGAGCAAAAATCCGTGGCAACAGTAAATGAGCACCAGCGAGTCCAGATAAACAGAACCATAGATATTTATATAGTATATACACACACCTGTACAAAAACAAACAAAAAAAAAAGAAACGAAAAAGAAAAAAAATCCCTGATGTTTTCCTGGCGTTGAAGAGTTTGTGTTGACTGAGGTTTGAGGAGGTGCGAGGCGGTCAGTGACCCCAGCCCATGAGGTGGCTGACCCGGGCCTTCTCGGTCATGCGCCGCACCCGTCCTGAGCGGGACATGCCCAGGTTGAGCGGGTCGTCCTTTGACCCCTGGCCGTCGTCGTCCGACTCGTCCCTGTAGACGACCGTCCTGCGGCCCTGGTTCCGTGTGCTGACACGCCCGGGTTTACCCAGGCCGCCTCTAGGACCCCTAGTTGCTGCTGCTGATGATGATGATGATGCTACTCTCTGTACTTCAGAGACTTCACCTTCCTCTTCTTCCTCTTCCTCCTCAGGTTCTTCCTCCTCAGGCTCCTCTTCATCTTCTTCCTCAACATGTCTTACATTCCCCTGTTGCTTTGTCTGGCTCTTCCCCCCCTCTTGTTCTTTTTCTTCTTCTTCCTCCTCGTCGTCCTCATCTTCATCCTCCTCTTCCTCCTCCTTCACAGGAAGCTGCACCCGTGCTCGTTTAGTCCTGTGGGCCACGTCCTGCCCTCTCATCAGTTTCCGTTTCCCTGAGGCCGCCAGCTTTCCCTTCGCCGAGAGGCGCACCGACAGACACGGGGCTTTGCTGTAGTCGTGATCGCCCCCACCCTCCGCGTACTTCTCCACCTCGGAGTCCGAGCTGCTCTCGCTGCCGGACGAAGAGGAGGATGAGGAGGACGAGGAAGTGGAGGAGGACTCCGAGGAGGAGCTGTTGGAGCCGGAGCCCTGCTCCTCGTCATCGTCTTCGTCGTCAGACTCCAGCGGCTCCTGACCGCGCTGCAGCTGCGGTCTGGAGCCGTTGCTCAGATGCAGCTTGCGGCGGTACCCTAAAGCGACAGCCAGGAGGCGACAGGTCAATCCCGCACCGCAGCGTTCATTTGACACGAAGCTGAACAGAACGACGGCTCTCAACCCAAACGCTCATCATACCTGATTTCTTCACAGGAGTTGCGTGGCTGCGGGTCAGGCGTTGAGGCCCTTCATTTGTTCTCTCAGAGCTTTCTTCCGAACTTGAAGAAGACGAGGACTCCTCTTCCTCTGCTACACTGCTGCTGTGCTGAACTGAACAATGACAATTAGCAATTATTAGTAAATGCACATGGAAGCACTTGAGTGAAGAATAAAATGTCATACAATCATATTCTCACATTACAACCAGAAACTAAGGTATTCTGAGGTATAAAGTGACAGGTTAGATTAATTAATAGATTAATGAATCAGTTAATCTAAAGGTGATTGACCTCACTGATTGCCTAATGATTAGTTGATAGCTATTTATTTTCTTAAAAATTTTAATTTTCTCTTGTATCACTCCATTAAATAAAGTGCTACATTTTTCATAATATGCTGAATTAAAACAACAAAAACAGTTGAAACATCAAAGTAATTTCATGTCAGCTGTACTGCATACTGACTAATCAAACAGAAAACTGGTTGTTTTCTCACATTGTTAAACTTGGATGTAAAACATAACAAAAGAAGAACCTCTTAGGAAAATTACAAGAAGAAAACACTTAATGCTTCATGTACAAACAGATGTTCAGGCAGTACGGTCTGTGATGACATGAGATTATGTTGTCATGTCTTTTTACATCATGTGTATCTTTAAGGAAATGAAAAATATGGTGTTTCAGAATGTAATTTGTCTTTTTTGGTGCCAGAAATGCCTAAATTAAGAGTAAATAATAAAGACTTTGTGGTTTGGTAATGTCATTAGATTAGTTGTGTTTCCACCTCCACGCCACCAGAGGCAGTAGCCTGCCAGAAAAGACGCGACTACGGAGCAGATTTAGAAGTACACCGAAAGCTACAGAATTTGTGAAAAACTTTGAGCTGCGCTTAAGTAAATAAAAGAGAGAAGGTCAAATACATGCTGAGAGCAAAACTCCTTCCTAAAGATAAAGATATACCACAGAATTCAAAAGAAAATAAAAACGGCACAGCGCAAATAATAGCGCCCCTTCACTTCTAGAGTGCAATGGTCCCATTTCCAAATAAGGTAAGACAGCGTGTTTATTCATTATTTATTATTTTACTAAATATAAGCTGCAAATATAAACACGGGATAAAGGAGGAAGAAAACCCAGCAAAGCACAGCATCACTATCATACCTTGATGTGTTCTCTGAGAACTCCTCTTCGTAGAGGCCGAGGATCTTTTGAGCTTTGACACTTTCCCTGATTTGTGCTTCCCTTTAGGGCTAAAAGTAAAAAAAAAATAAATAAAAAAAATACCAGCATTTAGAAATCATTAATAGCCACATAAAAGACAAGGCGCCTGAATGCTTGAGAAACCTAAATTCTTTTTGGCGGGGAGTAGCTGGGATCGCCTTAAGAGTACAAATATTCCAGTTTGTTCCAGTCAAGAAATCAAAATTAAAAATAAAAAAGACAATTTGTTTGGACTGTAGCTTTATAATAAAGGTCACTCTGTACCTGGGGGATGGACTGTTTCGTGGGGAGTTTCCTCCATTGTGCAACCTGTTTCTATAGCTGAGTCTCTGACGAGTGCGCCGCTCGTTCTGAATGGCAGACTTGTGGTCAGAGATGATGGAGATGATGTGTTTTTCAAAAAAGGCAGACAAGTTGAGAGTCATCGCGTAGATCTAGACAGAAAAGATCATCATACGTAGTCAGTACTATGTTCGACTTTGGATACTTCTCTGTTTATTTTTACTAGGTTCCTATATCCCCTACGTTTGGCCTGCTTTACCTGTGATTTCTTGTTAGGTGTGTAAGCTTTAGAGTTGCTGAAAATAAGGCGCACATCTTTGGCAAACTCCATGGGATTTTCGTAGTTTCCAGCCACTAGCGTCTCCGACACTGTGCCCAGATCCATGGGCGTGTCGATGATGTCTCGGTAATCCTGAGGAGATGGAATTTTGCAGTTATAATGTGCTTTAAGTTGTATTCTCATAAAAAAATAAAATAAAATTCCAGCTTAATTTCAAATGTTGGTCGTTGGGATTTTTACCGGATATTCAAAGAGGTCGACAGGCCGCCTGAACGGCCCAGAGTCGGGGGAGGCCAACATCCGGCGCAGCAGCTCTCGGCAATGACCTCGCCAGGCTTTCACGTCAAAATCCACACCCCGCTTCTTAGAGTTTGGCTGATTCCCCTAGAAGAAACCAAATGAACCTCGCTGAAACGCTTACCATCAAAAAGTCCAACATCTTATTAGGAGAAGTGTCCTAGTTTTTACCCGGTGTCCTGCCGATGTCCCCGGAGTGTCAGAGTCCACGTCGATGTCGATCTGTGAAGGAAGAACAAAGTCAGCGCGAAAAGACAAACCTGAAAGAAAAACAACGCTTGTTTCATGAAGGAGACATGTTACCTCAGCTTCTCCTCCACTGCTGACCTCAGACCTCATCTTGTGATACAGATCCAAGATGTCAACGCAGCTCTGGTCTCTGGTGAGAAAAGCAGGCGAAGAAATCAAAGAGGTGTTATACAGTATTCATGCTCTTTCAATTTTTTACATATTTTGTCACGTTAAAACCATAAACTTCACTGCATTTTGTAGAGTTTGTGTGAAAAGACCAGCACAATGTAGAGCACAATGTTGAATTTGTTTCCAAATATAAACAAATTTGTATTAAACCAACTTTAGTCGGGTTTCTATATACGAGACAGTCACTCAACACCAGTTTTAATGCCTCGCCACAAATCAAGCGAATTTATTACTCAAAAAAAATAAATAAAATTGCTTAAACCAGCATTTTTGCCATATTTTGCTTATTTCATTTTAAACAATAGGTTGGCGCTCTTTGTTTTCATGGCAAACCTCAATAAATATAAACTTTCCCACAATGAAAGTATTGGGAGGTCATATTAACAAGGAGAGCAGCATAGAAACGTTTCTGTAGATACAACATCAGAACTAAGAACACATTTTTTAATGACGGAGGACAAAATAGACCTCGGCTTTGCACCCTTTATGCAGGCAGTGATGAAACAAATCAGGCAACAAGTAGTCTCAATATTTAGGAGTTGAATGAACTCAATCCAGCTCAGCATCAACCGGATTACTTCAAATAAAAATAAAACTTTCATTTTTGTTCTCAGCACTTTGGAAACTCAGCAATCAGTAACTCAGATGTTAAATACGAACAGAATATTTTAAGTAAAAACTCACACCCGTTTTCAGACTCCATCTTTACTTTGGTTCTGTTGTGCGCAGCAATAACAATCAACAACAAACATTTTTCATCGGCACTTTCTGCTGTCCTGCATTATGGGCCTTGTAGTTTGATTGCAGTGTAAAACAACATGTTACTGTAACCGTGGAAAAACTGAATGCAGCATAAAATTAAAGACGACAGAAAAACTAAAAATTAATGCGAGACCAAACGATGTGTTGTTTATGACCTAGTATGGAAATTCTAGACGTTTTTATTATTTTGAAGGCTCAAAACTGAAAACCATCTTACCCAATGTAGTGGAGAAGAACATCAGTAACCACCTTGGCAGCTGCTACAATCGGGCTTTGGGGTTCATTAAAAGTGCGAGCGTTGTGCTCGATATATCGCACTTCCCACATCAACGCAGAGATCCGTCTGAAGGAGAAAAATACGTCAGTCGCGAACTCAGAGGGACTTTGTGTTCACGGTAAAACCTGAACTTCTGTTGCTTTTTTTTTTTTTTTTTTCTTCACCTGTAGAAGCGATTCTCCAGCCGTCTGCGGATGGTGCTGAGGTCAGTGGGGTAAGCCACGGCGGTGCAGTAAAGGGGGTACTCCTGGAGGTTCACAGGCAAGGCAAAAGCCTTCGCTACATCTGCGAGCAAACCGGTGTAAGATCAGGTAAAGCTGTGGAAGCAGAGGCCCTTTTCTGTAATGTCAGAACTGCTTGAAGGCTCACCGAGCCTAAGAAGCTGATCGATGCCGTCGATGACCCGCTCACAGTCTTCGTCTCGAGTGTGAGCCCCCCATTCTCCCTCCTGGGGTCGGTAGAGTAGAGCTTGGAGCTCCTCTTCCAAAATCTCTACGCCGTCCCCCACTTCTTCTGGCAAAGCAGCTGATGGAAATCACACACACACACAAAAAAATTATTTAAAAAAACACAACAAATATGAATAAATATTCATTCCACTCTAACTTGTTGAGATGCAAAATATTCTAATTTCACTTTTTGGACGATAAATCAAATGTTCTTCATTGATCTATTACAAGATTACAAAGCCATGACGACATCATCCAGGATTTTTTTTTTTGATGGGTTATGGGATTATTATGTAAGAAACTTATGTTATTCTCTCATCAAAAACAATACCTGGAGGGTTAGAGCTTCTTAAAGCGACAGAGCCCCAATTTCAAGGTGTCAAATTGTGACGTAAAATTTCTTTCAAGTCATAAGTGAAACTTGTAACATTTTTTAACAACTGAAGGTAAATCACTTGATTGTGCAATAAAATAGCACTATGTTCCAGGGAAATACACAATAATATTAATCTGTGTGTATGTTAATTTCTGTGTTTAGAGAAAGTTACAAAATATGTTTCACTTATTTTGGCATTTAGCAAACGTCCTGCCTGACCTAAAATGAAAAAAGTCGTCCGATTCAGTCAGACAGTGAGGAAATAAATGTTGTTTTTTTTTAAATGCCTATAACAACATGTGGTTTCCACAGTAAATAGATAAATAATCACCAACCTTCTTCTGGAATAGGCTCCATGTCCCAGGGACTCATTTTTTCCCGCTCACCATTATCCCACCTGAGTCAGTGCGATAAAACACAGCTCTGTGTTTAATGTTTGAAATTATCCAAGCAAAGACAAACATGGCTTTGGAGCGGAGCGCTCTTCCAGCAGCTGTGCACATTAAACCTACTTCACTGCGTAGCACTGAAACAGGCTGTCAGGATACTCCAGCTGCAGCGGCTCCTGGTCCTCCACAGATCCGAACCACCAGGCGTCGTCAATAATACTACGAAACCTCATCCCTGCAGAGGGGGTCGAGTGTTTGTTAAATACTGTTATCCACGCGAATTAATTGTAAAACCCATTGGAAGAAAAAAAAAAATAAATAAAAAATCTGATGGGGACAAACAAACCTGGTTGCCAGTTGCGCTCTTTAGCTTCGTTGTAGAACTGCTGCAGCACCAGAAAATCGATGACGTCTGGCATGTCATGATACCTTGGAAACATGGAAGGTGGTGAAATACAGACCCTGACATTTATTGTGGCTTTTAATCAGCTGTTGATGCTGCAGTGTTAAGCGTTTATACCTCTTGAACTTTTTCAGACTTGATGTCATGTTGAAAACAAAAGCCTTGGCGTGTTTTAATGAGATTTTAAGTGACGGGAAATGTTAAATGATTTCAAAATATTTGCAAATGATAATCTGATAAGTGTGGCTTGCTTTTTTTTTTTAATCCCTCATTAATGTATCAAATGTTTGCTGTGCTTCCGAAAGCAGACAATGTATGACTTTCTTTTAGTCGTCATTACAAAAGGCACAACTTCCTGTCAAGGAAACTAGTTGCACTGTATTTTTTTTTTTATCCATTTCATATCCATTTTCCAACTACTGCCCTACTTTATGACAGTCTGTCACATAAAAATACAACAAAATACATTGAAGTTTGTGGCTACAGTGGGTCAAATTTGAGGTGTGTGAATATTTTCTGCGAGGAGCTTCATGTAGCGCCTTTCATTGCTCACTTTAAGGAGAACGACTCGTTGGTCATCTTCCCTGAGACTGGGTCCAAAAATGCCAGCTTGAGGCAGCAGAGGGTGGGCGGTCCCACTTCATACTTGATTCCAACCACTTTCACAGATTCCTGGTCCTGAGGAAGTTAAAGAATAAAAAAATATGCAATACATCTTAATGGCTCGCTTGAAGTTAAGTTCAATTATCGGGAGTAAACAGAGTCGTATATGCTCTGCATGGTGAACTTTTATTAAAAATTTCAAACATGAACATGTTTTGTGAGGTTAAACAGAGAAAATAATATTGTTAAATCAACAAAAGCTCAAAGGAGGCTGAAGTATCAGGCTCAGAAATTCAATAAAAAAATATCTGCTGTCTCCAAGAATCCTCACCCTGAGGTTGAGCCGGTTCCACGGCTGCTTCTGGATGTTGATGCTGTAGGCCTTGGCTCTGCGGACGGCCCGCACGTACGCCTGATGGCCCTGCTTGAAGTAGATGAGCTGGACATGGGGACAAGGGGGGAACGGAGAGCCTTTATTAAATCGTGAACAGTGCAATGTGTGGTTTTGTTCAACATCAGGGAAAAGGATCTCACTTCATCTCCCATTTGAGGGACAAAAGGAGAACGGCGAGGGATGGTGTCCATTATCCATGACGGCGGCAGCCACTCCTCTGCGTTAAGCCCGGCCAGAGAAGAAGTGGGTTTCTGAGTAAACCACAGAAACACAGTTTTTATTTTTCAAAAGAGAATTTTACAGTAAATGCCACAGGAGCCCATCTTGTTAGCGCTCACCTGTTTAGTTTCTTTGGGTTTCTTCTTCTTCTCATTCTCTCTCTTCTTCGCCTCCTTGGTCTCATCGCCGCCCTCTTCCTCTTCTGAGCTGCTGTAACCCGCAGGCAGGACGGGCCTCCTGATTGGCCTCTTTGGCGGCTGGAGGTTGATCCCGGCGTCAGCCGTCCAATCAGAATAGTCACTGGAAGAGTCGCTGTAAACCCCAGATGGGAGATGTTAGTTGAATGATGGGAAAGCTGGGAAAACGTTGCTCGGTCAAGCAAGTTTACCTGGAGCTGCTTTCGCTCTGCCACCGGGCTTCGTCCTCAGAGGAGCCGTCAGAATGCTCCGCCTGCTCTGCTTCCTGAAAACGCAAAATATATTCAGCTTTAACTTTCAACATTTCTGCGAATACAAATTCTTTACGTCCGGTTCTGATGTGCTGAACAGAAAGGCGTACATCTCCGCTGCCCGAGTCCATCTGGCTTTCCGAGTTCCGCCTGTTGCTGGAATTTCGACTTCTGGTTCCGGGCCGGCGAACCTGAGCGGACCGGGTTTGATAGGAGTGGCGCTGCTGCTTTTTCTTCGCCGGGCGCAGGGAACGCAGACGGGAACTGAGAGTATCGCTCTAGTGAATTTGAAATATGAACAACAATTTTTTTTTAATGAAAAGATTTGAATAGATGTTCGTTCTGAGTCGGGATCAAAGTGGACTGGAGGTGCAGCGTACATTCAGGATGCAGGTTACTGGTTTCTTTCTCCTCTCTGCGTTGTACAGAGAACACTCCATGTCACTTTTGGCTTGTCTGCATTCCTCCAGGACTCTAAGGAAAATAATAATAATAAAAATACACTGTCTGTAGAATTAAAACATTTATTTAAAACACAGTAAACTGTAAAAATATTTATAACCCTTGAACTTCTGCCACGTTACAACTACAACTTCAATTTGGATTTTACATGATACCACAACACAGTATAATGCAGGACTATGAAGTAGAAGTTAAAGCATCTAGGGAGTCCAAAGTGCGGCCTGGGGGCCATTTGAGGACCTCTGAAGGACTTTGAGCGGCCCCCGTGAGCTCAATCCTAAAGCAGAGCACATCTGCTCCACTTTGGACGTGGAGCCGATGTGATTGATGTAGATGGACACTTTCCCATTTTTTGGGGCAACAGTATATGGCAGATAAATAACTCCTTTAAAATATGTATCCAAGAAAAAAAAAAAAAGAAGAATAGACTCCCATTTTACCAACCATTCATCTTTGCAATTATCTTAACTTTTACGTAACTAGAATCACAAACTTTGACCTACGTATTTTCAAAAGCAAATCTTACTTCTCAAATAAGAAAAACAACCCAAAAAATGTTAAAACTGTGGGCCTGTTTAAGAAATGCAGTTGTGCTAGATCTTTTTTTCTTAATGTTTTGTATATATAATAATTTATAAATTTATTTTCAACAAAAATCTGACTATCATCCTAGGTTGCATATTCAGTACTATTTTAGCGTTGGAAGACGTCTCAAGTATGCCAGTGTAGCTGAGGAGAACCATTCCCACAGCATGATGCTGCCACCTCCATGTTTTGATTCACACATTATATATTGACAGAAAAACAGCTTCAATTAACAGCAACTTCCTACTTTTAAAGGTTAGATTTGTGAAAAGACCAAATTTGCTTGTAATCTTTTGAATTTGATAAATATTTTTCCTCAGTTTCACAATTTTATGCTACCTGGACATCGTCCTTCATATAATTCCTCCGAAATACACCCGGCTCACCTGAATGTCCCATGAGGCACCTCGTTGACCACCACTCTGCGGCTCCACGCCAGCAGGTCCCTCTCCGTGGCAACCTGACTGCGGAGGGAGTTGTGCTGCATCTGCCACACTCCGTCCACCTGGCCGCTTCGGCGAGGTTCCGCCCCGGGAGAAGAGGCCACCACCTCCGCCTCAACGGCTGCTAAAGCATCCATTCAGTTAGAGTTCGAGTCGCCTTTTTTTACAAGTGAAAGTATCCCACAAACTGCTTGCGAGTGTGTAAAGAGGAAGTACTGACCCATTTCTGCGTCGGCCTGTTGTTCGGCGTTCTGCCGTACATCCTGCTCGTTCTGCAGCTGTCTGATGAGATTGTCCAAAAGGCTTTCGCCGTTTTCTGCCGTCTGCTGTCCGAGCACCTGCTCGACCAACTCTCCGTCACCTAATGGAGCAGAACGCTGGTTAGACTCTGGCAGTCAGATCTCCTAAGTTAACCCACTGTTGATGCGTCAGAAAAGTTTGATTTTTAACATTTTTTCACCATTAGCCATGTATCCGAGCTGAGGTATCAGCTGTTCCTCCTTGCAGTTCTCCCTTCCTGGGACGAGCCGCTGGTATTTAGGAGGATGAGGATTTCCATCGACGTCTACGAGGAAGGGGGGCGGCATGAGGTGGGGGGCCTGCTGCGTCTGCTCGTCCAGGACGTAGTTATTGGAATCCCGAATGAGAGGCCGGTAGTCCGTGTGGAAGAACATCTGGTCTGGAATCTTCAAGCAAACAAGAGAAAACACGAGATTGGGAAAAGTTGCCACAATTATGATGAATGTCCTGACAATGACATGACTTCTGGTAAAAAAAAAACACACAAAAAAAAAAACACATAGAAACAAACAAAAAAAAACAAACAAAACAAACAGTAACAGTAAAAAAATATTTTCCTCTTTGGATTTTTATTAAGCATGGACTTCAAGTAAAATAATAATTGAAACAATTGTTCAACACTCCTCAGAATAATATTCTGTGTACAAAAGTATGAGACGTGTGCATATTGTGAGATCTACATTTTCATTCAAATGAGCATCAGCAGAAAATCTGCCATCCAAATTTTTCCGTTTTCTTGTGTTTTCACGAAAGAGGAAGTCACAGATCACGAGTCGACAGGCTGATACCTTTTCGTACGGTCTGCTGCAGCCGAAGCCAAAAATGAGTAAATGCCCGTGTGAGTCTGTGCAGGAAAAATGTTGTCCGTCGGCTGAGAACTTGCAGTCAAAAATGGCTCCGTGGCCCTGGCCCTCAATCTGGGAATAAGACACCAACATCAACCAAATGCTAATGAACACATGATTACTAGGAATAGCAACTCTATGGTCAGTTACCATGTTGAAGAAATTTCTTATCTTGACTCCTTTGCTCAGGTCCCAGATGTAAATGTTGCCATCATGGCCTGCAGACAGCATAATGCGGGGGTCGAAGGGGTGGGCTTCCAGTACGTACACTTCATCATCATGTCCCTAAAGAAGGCAGTAGACACACATTATGAAAACTTGCTGAAAACTGCTGGCCATGTGACGTTTTCCCAACATCCCAAAGGACCCGCAGGATTACAATATTTTGGCTACTTACAGACAAAACATGCAGAAGCTGGCCAGAGGTGGCTCTCCACACTTTGAGCATATAGTTGGAAACTGCTGTGATGACGGTGCTGTCGATGCGATCCCAGGCAACCATGGTCACCACCAGCTTGGTTTTATCATCCCCATTAGCAGCAGATGTTCTAACGGAAAGACATGAAACATTAAAATAACAGAAATGTCGTTCAGAGCATCTGCTATATTTAATATACTTCAGACTCTCTTACCCAGGAAGCCTTGCAGTCATGTCTAAAGTAATACTTTTCCACTCCTGTTGCTGAAAATGCCAGATCTTCGCTGTGCCGTCACGACTGCCGCTCACAAACCTGAGGCTGGAAACACATACAATAAACCGTCAGATAAACCACAGAAATACAATGAAAAGCTGTCTCTGAAACTCAACTTCTTACCTGTCACCATTATTGCTGAACTGGACAACCACAACTTTATCCTAGACACACATGCAGTGATAAAGAATTTAAATTAGTCACATTAGACTGATGAGACAAAACAACCAAAAAAGATGAGAAAACTACGGTTGTTTCTTACGGTGTGAGCATCCAGCTCAGACGCCTTCATCGGAGTTTCTGCACCGAGGTAGTAGACCCTGATCATGTGATCTGTGCCGCCAGTAGCCATAAACATGCCGCCTAATAACAGAAAACACAATAAAGTTACAGAGACAAAGAAAACACACACACACACACAAGCATTTAAATAAATTGAGAACAATAAATTTAAATTAATTTCTTAAATTAGATTATGCATCCTAAATTATAAAAAGTGCATAAATTGCAGAATGCAAGATTATCGAGTCTCTAATTACATGAGGTTGGTAGTTTATACGGATGGTTGTGAAATAATGTGACTTCAAACAAATTTGATAAAAGAAAAACAAAATTAATCACAAATCAGCCATTAATTTCAGCTGAGATTTTTATAAAAGTACTTTACAGACTCCATATGCTGTGCTTTTTCATCTACCTGTCTCTGTATGGCTAAATATGATGCCATTGCCTCTTTAAAGTGTGAACATTTTATTTATATTTAAATTTCTGCCTAAAAAAAAACTTTAAATTTTAATTATTCTCACGGAGCCCAATCTTTATGTGCAATTTGGAGCTGTGTGCTCCTCCCCAGCTAATTTACCAATCTATGTAAAACAGCTGAACATGGCACATTTTTCTTCCTTCATTTTTTATTGTTGGTTGTTTTAGAGAACAGAGGTGGTTTATTACAGGACTTAGTAGCCATAGGACCAACACTGTTAAAGTAAATAAGGCCGATGGGTCTACAGTTTGCCGTAAGGTCGTCTTCTCTGCTTTCACATTATCTATGTGAACCAAACATTGCAGGTCCAAGCAGGCGACATGTCATAGATAAGCAGCCACTCCCATCATGCTCCCCTCATGCAGTACCCTGGACCCAAAGGTAGTGGAGTCTCAGGGGGCTTAAAAAGACATTTTTAGGCATCTGCCGTTCTTCATACAATTAAGACAAAACCCACTTCAACAATGAAACGTAAAGAAACATTTAGATAAACTCACCGCTACTGAAAGAGGAAGTGGAGACCTGGACTCCTGGTCGTGACCGCTCAACAAACTTAACCGGCTGATCACTGAGGAAAAACGACAAATACATTGTTGATCATTTAGCTTAAATAAATAAAACTTTGGAGTTTAACATGTTGGAATAGATCTGCAACCTGCCGCAAGTAGCTTTTTGAAATTTCCTTGAGCCGTTATTTTATTTTAGCATTTATTTTTTTTAATTTTTGCATTATTTTACCATTACTTTATTATTATTCATTGTATTTATTGAGCCATTAATTATCTGAACCATAATTGGCTCAGATTATATGTTTAAATTCAGCTGTAATAACAACAAATGCAAGAGTTAACCGTTTTCATGGATTAAAAAACGGTACATTCAGTTTCTACAACACTGAATGTACCAGTAACATATATTTAAGCCATTTATTTGTCTGTTTGAAAATAAAAAATTTTTCCACATAACATCAACACCCTACAGAAGAAAATGTACTTATTCTCATTATCTGAAAATGTTTACGTTTTTCTTTATTTGAAAACCTAAAAAAAAAACAGAAATAAAATGTTGGTTCTTTAAGAATAAGAGTTTTATTTTAGTAAACGTTTCATTAAAAATTAAAAACTCTTTGTCAAAAGGTCATGTCACATTTGTGACACATATGAGCCTTATTTGGCTGGACTGAATTAAAAAAACGGCTCTTGGGAACCTAAAGGTGCAGACCACTGGAATAGAGCCACGAATACTTACTCAAACTTCATACTGTGAGAGTGCCACTTCCAGAAACACACCATACCATCTGCACCTGTTGATGCAAGGTATCGCTTCGTCCCTTTGGCAGAAGGACAAAACTAAAAGCATACAAGATGGTTTTAGACTCAAAAAGTGTGTACGTCTTACAACTTATTCTGAAGCTGTTGCCCCTGTAAAGATTAATGCAACAGTGGCATCACCTGTATGGATGTGATGGAAGCTGCATGAGCCTGTAGAATGGCAATGGGCGCGCAGGTACGCAGGCACCACACTCTGATGACTTTGTCACAGCTTGCAGATGCAATGAGACTATTTTCAAAGTTCACAGCCATGTCACAGATCTCAGCCGAGTGGCCGCGGAGCGTGGAGAGGAGCCGACCATCGTCTGTGGCCCAGATTTTTACCAGGCAGTCATCCGAACCCTAAACCCGAGTCGAAAAACACTGTTCCCAACTTGACGTAGGTGAAACATGGTGTAAAAAAAACGACGCGAGTGAAGATTGTGCTCACCGTAAAAATCCGCCGACCGGTGCGGTCAAAGGCCACGCAGTAAACTGAAGAAAGGTGGCCGAGGATCCGTTTGTGGATCTTCATGTGTTGGTAGGAGGAAGACGGCAGGACTTGGCTGAAACGAGCCGTACCCGTGGCCTGGCGAGCACCCATGATGGGCACTTTGTGGAAACACAGTAGATTCATCATGAGAAGGCAACAGAAATATAAAAACGCAGGTATTTTCAACACCAACGATTCACATATCAGAACCAAAACAAAGGCAATGGCAAACAACGCATTAAACCCTCACATCATTTATTTAGCAAAAACGCACATCAAAATGCAGACGCAGGTTGTAAACGTACAAACATTATCAACGATGACATGCATGTTGCAGCCACTTCCTGTATCAGTGCATTTTCAAGTGTCAGCATTTTCATTTTCTTGCCACAACAAAAAAAAATCAAGCTATAAACACTTAGAAGAAAAATATAAGTAATAAATTATTATATCAATGACTTTGATAAATTATAAAATACAGAAAAACTGCTTATTGCTTCCGCTCAGTCGTCACCCTTTTATTGTAATAATCTCAACACGTGATCTTAGGAAAATTGTAATAATGTTGGTAACCATATACATTCCTTTTTTTAACTCTGAACTGCGCAGGTGCACACTAACTAAACAGTTTACATACCAACATTGGGAACATTCCCAAAGACAACTGGTGGTTCAGGTGGGCGTCCTCTGTGCAGTGCAGCCACAGCTGAGCCGCAGCATACTTTGTGGGTACAACCTAAATGTAACCAACAATTATTACAAACATATAGAAATTAAATCTCTTCATCATAGAAACATGATAGAAACTTTCAATAATAACAGCAGAGGTAAAGCACAAAAAACACAGACTTTAGAAGAATAACAACACAAGCTTACTTTTGGTGGTGCGAAGCAACGACTGCTTTCCCAGCCCCAGGAGTGTTTGGACTCCAGGAACACTAGGTGGGATCTCCTTCTCTATCAGAGGACCTATCCTCCGACACACCTGAAGCAGATAGTCTGCAGGAATGTGCTGGTTCAAAGCCACCTGGATGAGAGATACGGCAACACCTGTCTCAGCTGCACTCCATGACAAGTAACAAATGCATCAACTTTGTGAATGACTGAGTAAGTATGCTCTTGCTTCTATAATTTTTTAAAATTTTACACCTACTAGTATTTATTTTTATTTCCTTTCTTCTATTAACTATTTGTAAACATGAGCAGAAAACAAAAGTTTTACTTGTTAACAGCTAAAACTGGAGGTTACCGGAATTGGGCAGTTTTGTGGTTGACTGAAAACTAAGAAGCCCCTCTTTTTTGCTGATCAGTGAATGCACCATATCTAAGCGCTTACGCACGTGTGAAAATTGTTATTGTGGGAAAAGACGCTGCAATTGCAGTGGCAGCGACGTGTTAAAAATGGAGAGTACACAAAGTGAAAGAAGCTTTTAGAAAGTAAATTACTTGTCAACACAAAAGAAATCTAAAAGAACGTACATAAAAACAATTCAAGTAAAACCAAAAATCAAAAAGAGAACAGTGTGGAAATAGAGAAGGCGGGCCTTGGGAGCTCACAGCAAATCAAATGGTTCGTTTCAACTCTTCCGGGTAGAGAGCAGACACAACAGCGATTTGATTGGCTTGTAAAGATGATCGACAAGTCTCTGTATCAAATTAAGCCAATCACAACCTATTGCTTCGACACTGCCAGCCCACAAGCCCACACAATAGCGAAACCAGCATTTAGTTATTTATCAACAGGCCTATATTAAAATAAATCTTGAATATTTTCTCCTTATTGTAAACGAATCCCCTCTTCGCATATGCCGAGTTGCGAATTTAATTTAAAGAACGGACACAAGCTAAATAGAAAACAAGCAATTAAAAATAAATACGAAACAATACACTTTTAATTAAAAATATCTATAAAATTGCAACTCACCCAGTCTTGGAAGCTCCGTTTGAATATCTTCCCGTCCCAACTCCATCGTTGCGGAACCAACTAAAGTTAAAAACAACCCGTTAGAGAGATCACAGAGCTAACAGTTTCTACACGGCAAAAGGACGCGCTCATTTTTTAAACGGCGATCCAAAAATACACGGAGTTTCTCACAGACAGGTTTAGATAGGCAACATTAGGGAGACCCCACAGGACAAGAACAGAAAGGTCCAGCTGAACTTACCTCATACTCCTCCAGCTCCTCGATCAGAATCTAACAACAGACACACACAGTTAGCCCGACAGGCTAGCGCTGCGGCTCGTTTAAACCAACAACCCCGCTTTAAAATAAAATTAATACGACAATTTACCTGTGCTGCCTTTTTACAAGGCCCAGACTGTAGAAATCTGGCAATGAGGTAATACAGTTCTGGAAAAAAATAATATTTGCTGTTAGCCTCTTGCTAGCGTGCTAACGCTAGCTAGCGTCTGGCTGCGCTTGGTTGCCAAGCTCACCAGCTGATGTACACAATTCCAAACTCCGGAAATTCTGAAGTATTAGTGGTGAATTAACGGGGCGTCCAACACTCACCCGCTTCGATGTGTGAACACTTTTCTTTTGCCATCACTAATCAGTACAGGCGTCATTAAGCCACAATTGATATTTTAGCTTGCTCGTTAGCCGCCGGGCTAGCTAACAGTGGCTAAAACAGGCTATTGAATGGCCTCCTCCTTTCCCAAGTTGTTGCCTGTTACCTGCAGCTTTGTGTTAGCGCCCTCCAGTGAGCCAGCTTCACACTGGACGCTTCCTTCGAGGTCTGAGGTGAATGAATATTGGAAATAGATTGCAAAACACAGACTCACATACTGGAAGTGTCAGCATTTAAACGAACATATTTAGATGCAAACATATGCTGATTTGAAATGAATGTATTTGGATTTGAATCTGAATTCAATGGAAGTGAGATATGGTTTGACATTGCAATGAATGATGGAGTCCACTTATACCTGACCTGTTTCCTAAAATAGCAGTTGCGGTGAATTGACATCAGATAGATAAATGAATTCAAGCTGAACATTTGAGTGAGTACAAATATGTTTAATTTATGTAGACTCTGTGAAAATAATGTTCAAGTTTTGTCACAGATTCTTAATTGGATCTTGAACTGGACCGGATTATTTGCATGTAATTCATTTTATTTTTGCTCTGGTTGTATATTTACAGCCTTTCATTCATTTATCACCATGCAGATTGTTTCCAAAATGCCATAAAGTACCATTAAAGGCAACTGAAGTACGAGAATGGTGTTACTCTGATCTTAAGAAAATCTCAAGCCAAAGCGATTAAAAATATAAATTTATTGAGTTAAATAGAAGAATTGTGGAAACATTTCAGAATATATGCATCCCAGCTAACAAACTGGCAACATCACAGTATAAGAGAACGTACAACTTTTTAACATTTTTAACATTTAACCATAAAGAAAGTGAATAACGATGAGTCATATCAGCCACAAAGCAGACTGATTGTGATATGTTCTATGAGAGTACACACGCATTCACTCATCCTCTTCATTGGACATAAAAAGGAAATTCTCTTGAATAGCATGTGATGTGGTCTGTTCATGGATTTTACCCCAAAGAAAAGGTTGCACATGAACACCCTAACATAAAGTAAAAGAGCTTTGTGCGTGTGTGTATGTGTGTGTCCTTGTACTCCACAATAAAGCCTGAAATTTCTCTAAGAGACTGTTATAAATAACTATAAAACATTGATAGGTAAGTCAGATGCAACAATTCCTAATGAGTAATGAACTGCACAATGAAAATGCTGTTTTTTTATGTTTTTCCCCTTCTGTCTGTCATTATTCACTTACTGCAAGACCTTCCGGTATGACTCATTTAAATTTCTTTATTATGTTGTGAAAAACCTCATGTTTTCATCTTTATTGTCCTTTGAGCACTGATGTGCCCATCTGCTTGTTTTCTAAGGAACATAACATTCCCGCAGTTCCCAGAAGAGTAATAATTTCTGTACTAGCCTTATATTTTTGCACCTAGACGAGTCTTTGCTCATCTTTATTATCCATATTATTTCTCAGATTTATTGATAAATTGGGAGGAAGAAAAACGATGTCCATCCACTATAAAAAACCTTCCAGAGGCTCAAATGACAGTGAAACTGTGCCGCTTCTTCTTAGTAAAATAGTTAAAGCTCGCTTTGATAATATCCTGGTCTTGTCACCAATTCCCTCTTGGATTTAGGTGTTTGACTAGGCCATTCTAAAAGGTAGCTATCCTTGATCCAACCCATCCCATTGCAGCTCTGGCTGTACATTTAGTATTGTTGTCTTGTTGGAAGGAGAGTGTCCATTCCAGTGTGAAGTCTTTAGGAGGTTATTATTCCATTATTTCCCTGCATTTAGCTCCATCCACCTTCTTTCCAACTGTGAATAGTTTTCTTATCTCTGCTTGAAGAAAAGCATCTCCGCAGCATGAAGATGACCTGGATGCTGTTTGCTTACTAACATTCTCTAACTACTTTTCTTTACTCTACCACTTTCTTCTTCTACTATTCAGTTTGCATCATCTACTGTTAATGGAAATCATAACTTTGTATTTTCAGTTTATGCATTTCTTTTCTTTCCATAGAAGCTGCGCCTGGTCTGGCGTTCTGTTTGGCTGTGAAACCTTGAGATATTGAGATATCAATTTTTTGAAACCTTTTTATTAACATAGAACATGTTGGTAAATCAGTTCTTCTATCTCTTTTCAGTGTATCTGTTCTGTCATGTTGGTCATGGCAGATAGCTGCTTCTACTGAGCCAGGTTATGTTAGAAGTTTGTTCCTGTTAATAGGGAGTTTTTTCTCTCTGCTGTCACTCCATGCTTGCGTGGTATGAGGGATTGCTGTAAAGACAAAGACACAACACAAGCAATTGTCCACTGTTGCTACATCCTCATCCAGGAGGAGTAAATGGTGCAAGTCAGTGACTTGATGCAATCTGCAATGTTTCCTTAAATGGTAAACTTTCTGAACTAATTTGAGCTTATTTTAACATTTCATTTAGCGAAGATTATTAGGAATGTCTGTGATTGAAATGAAATTACTTGTTCATAAACTGCCTTGAGACAACCATTTGTTGTTAATTGGCCTTAAATAAATCAATTGAATTGAATTGAATTGATTAAACCTTAGAGGCCGTCATATATCTAGATTAAATTGATTAGCTGGGCTATTTTCAGTAATTGGTTCTGAAAGAAATTGGTAGCACTTGGGTTTATTTAGCACTGTCATTGTGAAGAGGCTTGATTACAAACACGTGCTATCCTTTTTAAATTTATATCTGCAAAGAATTTTGTAAACTGCATTTAATTTTCATCGCATGTGACGATGATGTACGACTTTTGTTGGTTTGTTGCATGAAACATCCCTGGGGTTCGAGGTCTGAAGTGACTAAATGTAAAAGAAGTTCAAGTGGTATGAATTATTTTTTTCGGGCACTGTGCATTGTAAAAATATTGCGGGAAGGAAATTTGACTGTCTGAGGAAAATGGAAATGGTTTGTAGATACTGGAAAAGAAAATGGCAGTAAAGCACAATTGGCTCTGAGTTGCATTTGAACCTTGAGAGAAAAATGAAAGATGCGCCGTTCTTTTGAGTTCTCTGATGAAACACATTGTTTGGTTTTGTGCGCCATCAATGAAAAACATCTTTCAGGCTGTTATAAATACATCAGCATGTGTGAGTATGAAGTGCAAAATAGATGTCTGTCATGGTGATTCCTTTTCCTTTTCTCAAAAGATTATGTGTTCACTCAAAAGCAGTTCATTGTTCTCAACCTCCTGTTTTGAAGGTGCCAATTTTCCTGGAATTTGGTTTAGAGCTTCTTCTGTTTATTTAGATTTTTTTTTTGTCACACAAATCCTGCTTTTTGCACTTTTATGGAGGATTCCTAAAAAAAAAAAACAAAGAAATCAACAGATTTGTTTGACAATTTTATAGAAATTGTGCATCTGGTTTGGGTTTTTAAATGTCCAGGGAGATTTAAAACAGTACTGTCAGTGGTATGCAGTCAATCTCTTTTTCTTCCATTGCAGACTGAAGTCTTATTAGAACTGCTGGGTTTTTAAAAACTCAGTGTTATAATAAACCGTTGAGGGTCGGATGCACAAATCAAGGTTTGCTGGCACACAGAGATGATACTTATCTCATAAAATGTAATGCAAATTACTTAAGAAATTAAAATTGTTTTTTAGATGGTTTCTCACAGTTTGAAGTCTAACCACAAAATAAATTGACCACTACATTCTTTGTAAGCGGGCAAACTTGAAAAGTAGACGGCGCATCACGTATTTTCCCAGTTGCACTAACAAAGCTTTGCTTCATCTGTCTATCAATCAGTGCAACAGTGGGTTACCATGGCGACTGAAAGCTAGTCGGTGGACATACAGCACTGTCCACCAACGACTGGTATGAACGGACAAATTAATTACCAAAATATTGTTCAAAACATGCTGATGTCTTATTTGAACTTAATTGTAGCAGCACTTTTTTTTTTTTTTTTTTGCTTCTCCACTGCAGCACACATATTATGACAAAATATGTTAATGTGACACATTGTACTCACCCTGAACCAAATGAGGAAATGGAAAATTGGTACTTTCTTATTTGGAAAGGCAAAATATTTTGCACCATATGGGTATCCTCACACAATAGGGGAAAAATGGTGCTGGATAGTTTCAATTCATGGCCGAGATGAAAGGCTTTTTCTCTCAAGAGAAAGGAAGCATATTTAGATCCATGCTGGGCCTGAACACCGCTGGTTTGAGATTTATGATTTGGTTGAAGAATTTTGACCTTGTACATGCACATTTTTAGTACGACCTGTCATAAATTATATCATCGGTTATATTCCCATTTGTCCTCTCATAAATTTAATAGCCGATTGTCTTTTCCAAAAAAGGGATTTTGTTGTTTTTATTGTTGTTATAGGCACAACAGCTCAGGATAAACATCGGCTTCAAAATGTATGAACTCCCCCGAGGTTCATCTAAATGTGAAAGCTGTAAAAGTGACTGTTTCAAGATTTAAATGAAAATACGTCAAACTTTATATTTGCTCGGAGACTTTTGAACCTTTTTGTCTTTGCAGTATAAAAAAATTTAAAAAACGCTCTTTAAAGAAGAACAGCCAGATGTCCAGCGGCTTATTGGCTGCCTTATCCCACATCAAACCATTTCAGAACACATGTGGTTCACCACTAAAATCTCTGTTTGCTAAATTATAGTATGTAGAAAGTGCTATTTAGCCACTATATTTAACCTTACACGAGTTAGTGTGGCATATCAACAATCAGAGCCGCACCATGTTCACCTCCGTGCTGTTTTCCGGAAAGGCACTGGAGAAATACCTATCAAAATAAAATGAGAGACGCTTCGCTTTCTTACAGTCTAAGTTGTTAAAGTTTAGCTTTGTTCTAATCCTTCAGTAAAAAAAATCCCCCTAACTCAACAGAATGCATGAAATTATGGTCAGTCTGACAATTTCTGAAGTGTGGCATTTAACTATTTTTGGAATTATATACAAAATAAATAAATTCCTTGTAATACAAACCTTTACTTTAACTTGTCCACATGTTGCAATGGGCTGTTTACCATTTGTATAGATGTCACATTCATGCATAAAGTGACTGCTGACCAATAAAAATGTACCTTGATTTCTAAGATTGGCTTACTTGTGAAAACAGAACATTGTTTGCAAAACAGAAAGAGAAAAAACTCTAATTTAACCTGTTTCTTTTAATGCGAAGGGTCTTGAAATGACTTTATAGACGTTTAATTCACTAAAAATAAAACACAATCTTAAAAAGCAGCAGACAAGAACAGCATTTCTAAAATCACTAGGTTTTACATAAAACATAGTGATGATTACATAGCTTTTTTTTTATGTTAATACTATGTATTTTCTCCCGTATATGTTTTTGCAGTATAATTTCAGTATTGACCTCAGGGTGGCGCTGCAGCGTCTTTTGTTACGTTATAAACTGTGTAATCACAAAATCTGACCTGCTCAAGTTCAGACCAGTATAATGGACAGCAATGCAACTGACACATATGGGAAAAAATGATAATAATAGTTAGTAAATGATTAATTTGCAGAATTGAGAAAGCGACAGTCTTTGGGGTTTTTTTGTTTTTGTTTTGTTTTGTTTTTTTTGTTGCTATGACTTGTTGAATTGTGTCACATCAGGCATTATTTGTTTATTCTCTGCTCACCTAAAGGGGCAGTAATCTGTGCTAAACGTTATCCTCGTGTACACTCCCCTCATTCACTGACTCAGTAACTTTATTTAGTATGTAGTCCAGTGGGCGGGACTCTGAGTGTGGACGCACACTGGCAGCTGCTCATTCAGCCTCTCTGTGTTGCCTCTCTGCCAGGCTGGCTGCGGACTGGACCCCGGCGCTGCTCAGCCTCACGGAGCCGTAACATGTCAGGTGTGCGGACTGGATCTCGACGGGCTCTGCCTCAGATTTAAGAGGGGTATCGCAGGTCAAAAAGCACCCGGCGGGCTCTGCTTGCTGTGTCTCTGCGGCACAGCGTTTTGGATTGTAGGAAGTGGGTTTCTTGTTTTCGTCCGTAGAGCCTCACTTTTCGCTGTCTTCTGGACTCAGGCGTTTTGCCGGGCAGACGCAGGCAGGTAGGTGTTTTCCATCTTCATGACGTACCGTACCTGTTGTTCTCAGAGTGGGAAAAAGTACAAACTCATTGAAGGAACCTGGAATATTCTTTTCTTGGTGTTGTGGATGAATACATTTCAGACATTTATTGAACTGAGCGGATATTCGACAAGGTGATTAAATCAGGCTGCTGGACACGTAACATTTTGGTTATTGCGTTTATATAATACAAACTCGGCTACTAGTTAACTCCAACTTATTCCTTTGGTGTTGTTAATTTAATTGTTGTTGTTTTCTTCTTCACTTATTAGTAGTGATTGAGGCTGATTTGGTTTAAAGGCTGACCCCGATACAGAAGTGTTGTGGCTGCTGTATAATGAAGCTTAGTGCGCTGTTGGTTGTCACAGCCACCTGGGAACCTGCTGTTGCTCTCGGCTTATTACTGGTATCTAAATCTAAATGACCAATAACTAAATAAATAAATAAAAGCATTTTTAAGTTTTGCCCTGTGAAAAGTGCGTCTAATGTGCTAATAATATTTATGGAAAAAAAAAGACAAAAATAAATATAATTAATAAATTAGTGGTATTATTTCTGAGAGTTTTGTGTCACATGCTTATTTCGACAATGATGAAAGTTAATTTTGATTAAAGTCTCTTTTTATGAGCGACATAGTCCCAAAAAAAAAAAAAGGAGAACATGCAACAAATAACATAAAGTAATACCTAATTAAAATCCTGTGTATTCAGGATAGGAATGTGAACAGCATTATTCAAACCAGGAACAGTTTAATTGACTGTATCATCTCTCCTCTTGTTTAGTTAAAATATGATGAAATTTTCTCTTTTGAACATGGCATGAATTCAGGAAATAAATCAGTTTTTTTTCATTACTATCTCTACCTTTTTGCCTTTTGATTGCTTCTATTGTACTTTTTGAGTTTGCATGTAATTTTTATTGATTACTGCCTTTTGCGTAAATACATATTTACTTTTTTTAATTCCTTTTGACCAACCTTAGTTTTGTTAATTAATGTTTTATTTTTAGCTACACTCAGTTGTGAAAATTTATGCAGCTTTATTTTTATTGTTGTATTTTGGTTGTAAAGCAACTTTTAACTGCATGCCTGTTAGAGTGGAGCAAAACAAATGAAAATTAATTAACTGGTAAGAGTAAGAATTGCACCAGTCAAGATTCTTTAAGTCTGATATGTCATTTCTGATTTTGACCATTCAGATATTCTCTTCTGAAGGACTAAATCAGATAAAGGAGAAACATATCTGCAGCAGGTTGTTTCATAGATGCACTAATTTTGAAAATATAGGACTAACCAGATTATCAGCTTTGAAGGATTATCCAAAACCTTTTTTTTGATTGATTTTAAATAGAAAATTAAAGCATGCCAGAATGCACGCTGCTTCTTGATCTGTCAACGGACAGAAAATGCTGGACGTTGTACTTGATGCACTTGATGTATTAAAACTAAAATTACAAAGGCACAATTCTACCCTTCGACTTACTGATCATTAAAAAGAAAAGTTTTTCAGCTTCTGAGCTTCCTATGACTGATTGATACATATTTTACAACAGATCATTTAGTTGACCTGATGAAAACAGTAAATCAGTTTTCAGAAACTGTTGTTATGATGGATCTCCATGTTGAAGCCGTCTTCTTTTACTGGTTTCCTACCTTAATATCCCCAGATTACCTCGGCAGACATGAATAGTGATGAGGATGTGTGCTGACAGCTGAGTAGGGCAGGACGGGCTGCTCCATGACTGACTGAACTGGGGTGTTCATGGCGCCATATGCTCCGGTTTACATCATGCTGCTTAACATTTGGGCCAGCCTCATGACTCATACTATCTCTCTCGCTTCTCACCTATCATTTTTTTTTTAGTCTTGTTACTAAATAGGTCGATCTGAATTTACTTAGATTAGGCGAAATCGTACTTGGGTGCGTAGAGTTGTTTATAGGGAGACAGATGCAGTGCTGCCTGCATATTAAGTGTACGCCTTACCTAAGAAAGTACCTGGTATTTAAAATAAACAGTTTCGCAATATTTTACACATAAATATCACCTAATTGCTTTAATTTATATAAGAAAAGCAACAAAATAGTATAATATATATAGTATAGTATGAAATAGTATTATAAAAAAAATGTTTAAAGTTGTCAGTAAATTTTAAAACATCACTGGATAATTATGTGTCTTTGAGAGATTGGAAGATTAATACCTCAACATAAACTATAAAGTCATAAGAAATGCAAGCATTTTAAAAAGATTTTTTAAAAAAAAAAGCAATGCTTAGCCTGGTGGGGGCAAGTAAAGCCTGGTGGTCTGCCAGGCTTTACTTGTGCTTGTTTGATAATAACAATTTATTTGTTTCCCCCTTTCCATCATTATGATGTCTCTGCCCGCTATATGTTTTAATATTTCATTCAGAAACATTGTAGGTGTGTGCATCAAGTGCACTGAAAGTCTATCTGAGTTTGACATGAAAGGTGAGAATGAATAGGATTTAAAGAAAATACAACACTAAAAATGACATTTAAATCATGTTTCCCTATTGCTGTATTGCATACACTGATATTCTACTGATGATTAAGATTCATTGTATCATGGCTCTCTGCACTACAGCAAGAATATTGAATAAAGATAACAACTGTTGGCTTTAGAAGCAGTTTTTACACAAATTTGCTTATTGGCCAGAATAATAAATCTAACATTTTAATTAGCATAAGAAAAATGAGCTATGGTTTGCTTTAGTTTTTACACCATGACTATTAGTACTTTTTTTTTTTTTTTTATTTTTTACCTTGTTTATAAAGATCTTTCTAACAGTTTGGGAAAAATTCTTCTTTCAGCCAGTTGACTTACAGTGTGCAGCAGCAGCAGGTATGGGAGGGGCAGCACTCCTCTACTATAGATAAGCAGAGTATACCTAAAACCCAGTTTGAAGCTGTCTGCTTTTAAAACCTTTGTATGCGTTAATACTGGTAACCGGTCCAAGTGCAGATGTGTGTTTTCTGCAAACATTCAGTATGTTAGCCTCTGTATTTCTTGTGAGGATTGGACTATAAACCCACAAACACAAGGGTCCCTGTGGGGTACATCACCTTATGTACTGTGATCCAATTCATAGGATATGCTCTGCTCTGGTTGTGCTAAAAAAAATTGTTCACATCAAGACAGACTGCCCATTTAGTTCTTTTTGTGTGTGTGTGTTTTTTTTAAACAAAAACATATTATATACTTGACCAGATCAGCTATTTTGTCACACATTTTGCTTTGATAAAGTGTAACTCCTTAAACTCCCCTCTTTCCTGATGTTCAGTGTTACCGTGTGGTTGTCTCCGCCGCTAGACTAAACAGTGAAAAATGTTTATGGAAAATCTCTTTTTCAGATTCATTGAGCTGACAAACGACGTCGTCTCATTTTGCTTCTGCAGTGCTGACTCTAGATTTTTGCTCATTCTCCCCTAAAACTCAGCAGTGGTGAAGGTTAGTTAACTGATGACACACGGCTTCGTCTCTGATGTTACTGAGCATGTTGTGAGGAAAGTAGGTTACTGGGCCATGTCCTGCAAGCTTAAACTGAATGCTAGTCTGAATATTGCTAGAGCTGCTTAGGGTGACCAGGCATGCACAAATGGCGCAGTCGTACGCAGCAGCAAACGGGATCCACTCCCCGCGCTGTCTCTTTAAGAAAACAGAGCGCCGCTCCACAGAGAATGAATGTTGAACGTTCAGCCTTCGCTGATTGATCTCAAAGCCGCATAAAACCGAGTGAAATCTGACAACAGGTTGACAAACGGCACAGGTTGCGAATTATGCAAAACTGCTTCAACATCAGCGCTCTCGCACGAACAACATTGTGGACTTCTTTCAGCGTTCAGCTCTGCAAATCTGAGCAGAAAGATGTAAAAATATATTCACATTGAGGACAATCTGTTTTAGGAAACTTTACTGTAAATCCTGCACTTTGGATTTTTAAAAATGTATTTTGAAGCATTTTATGGTTTCATTAAGATCAGGGTTTCCCTCAGCCTGGTGGTTGGGTGCCAGGGCTGTCATTCGTTCAGCAGCCTGCTGTGTTTTTGAGTTAAAAAATGTTTAAAGTCAACAGGAAATTAAAAAATGTCACTTGATAATTATGTGTTTTCGGAAGATTAATGCTTGAATATAAAGTCTTAAAAAAATGCAAACATTTAAAAAAAATCTAAAATAAATAAGCAATTCTTGGCTTGGTGGTTGATGAAGATGAGGCTTTTTTTTTTTAGAACAAACCTTTTTCTAAACAAACAGGCAGGATAAAACTAAAATAAAGTCTTTATTTTAAGTTTGAGAAGAGTTATATTTAAGTTTTAAAAGCTTCATCCAATTAACTCAAATTATTTCAGGGCAAAGATGAATCCCGAAGTAAAGCCATCTTGTTCCACTTTGGAAGCATTGAATACATTCAGCTGCAAAATACTGTTGTCATTGTATTTCTGGATAATAACAACTTATCGAGTTTGCTACTTATCTAGTTTGCTCAGTTATATTGAAATAAGCCATTTTTATTCTCAATCCAAATATTTAAAATGTGTATAGACAAATGTGTCTGGTTGAATGATTTCCTCTGAAGCTTAATTTTAGCCATAGGCTGAATTCTTCTGCTTTCTTCCTAATCATATCAGTCTTTACTTTGGCCTTTGTGTTTTCGTTTCTCAGAGTGAGAGATCTCAACTGTTGCTTTGATGTAGGCGGACATTGGAAACAGATTTTTCTGCAGCGCGCTTGGAAATCGCGGTCATACAAGCTGTGTTTAAAAATACGCACAAATGTAGGCATAATCACCAATAAAAGGTTCTTTACATACTCAAAAACCACACTAATGTCTTCTGTGATATGCTTTGTTTGGCATCAGTCAACAGATGTAGGTCCAATTCGACTTGACATGTTATTGGCTGGCATTTACAAAGCACTCAATCCAGAAGCACGTTCATTTTTTATGGCACTCATTGGCTGTACCCCAAAGAGCAGACCTCAGAAAGTTTGTAGGTGTTAGCCTCTGTTGTGCTAAGTTTGCTCACATTGTGGGTATTATTCCACATTGTGATATATTTGGTATCAAAACTATTAGGGTGTTGTAAGCATTCTTAAAGGGGGTCTAAAATGACGCCTAACCCTCATGAGTACCAGCGGTTCACAGTGTTTTGTGATCAGAATTAAAAAAAAAAACATTTTAATGTCTATTCTGATGTCCACAGATGTATTTCTCGTGGTATTTTCATGGATATTCATTAGCAATAACAACACAGCTTTGTGGATTTCACCTGCTGGATTTATATTCTTGCTTAAATGTTTACATTTAAACATGCATACTGGCTACTCGTAAATACAGTACATTCTTCTTTTTACTTTTTTCACCACACTTAGCTATCTAATTTGGTAGTAATGTGACTCTATCTGCTACTTTAGATGACCTGAAAAAGAAAAATGTCGCCTTCTGCCTTACGTGATGACACCAGAGTCATGTGTACGGAAGCCTGTTTTCGGTAGATTTGATCAGAAATCAAAACAAATGCAAAAACTCTTCATATCAAATGTGATAAATCATGTAGAGTGAATTGTTTTGCTGAAAAGCGTTGCTAATAGCTTTAACCATGTTCGCTGCTCTGACTGTGAGAGCTAGTTTCTCCAACGCAGCGCTACGTCTCTTTGCTTCTTGACGAAAAGGCCCCGAGGAAGATTTTGTGTCACCGACATGCTGAAAAACAGAAGATGCTACCATAAACCAGATGGCGGAGCATGTTGCCGCTGAGTGCCGTGGCAACCTTGTTCAAGTGTTGCCTCAAATTCTGACATAACGGCTCCTCTTCGGTTGCTTCACAGTCGGAACCACACATACAGAGACCATCTGTTCGCCCTTTTTTTTTTTTTTTTTTGCATTTTACATAAACTCTGACTAGAAGCAGAAAACAGGAGATTTGGACCTGCTGACAGGAGCTCCATGAGTTTATCATTATGCTTCCAGATGATACTGGCCTAATGCTGTAATGGTTTCCCTGAGTAACATACCTCTTCCCAGTTGCTCTTACTTAGGAATCATTTGATGCTACATTTGATCAGAACTTGTAGAAACTCACAAAGTAAAAAAAAAAAACTTTATGCTGACTCGCGCTCTTTACTAGATGTCATTACTTCCTGCCTAATTAGGAGGGCAAGAAATACAGAAGTGTGCAGAAGTTACTTGTTTTGTGTGGTCTGTATCAACTTAAAAAAAAAAAAAGAAAAAAAAATCCTGTGACTTTGTGGTGCTGCAGTAATGCTCATAAATTGGTGGAGAATTTGATTTGAAAGATTTTATTATTTTAACTGATAAAATGCTACTGGTGTTCAGGTCTCTTTTAATATTTTAATTGGTAGAAGGTATCGGCTTATTTCTCCCTCCGCGTTCCCATTTCTCTATGTGGAAGAGAACTTAAAAAAATCTGGATTTACTTGCTCCAAAACACATTCTGCTTGTTTTGCAGCCTGAATCATTTTGATTCTTATACAACAATGTTTAAGAGAACAATCTCCCTTTTCTTCGTGTGCTATATTTAGACTAATGCTAAAAGCCTGTGAGCGTTTGTTGCTGGAAGGTTTATTTTTTCTCTGTAGACTTTGCTTGGTTTGGCAAGATCCTTAAAGATACAGCTCTGGTAATCATTTTAAAATGGAAAAAGGACAGAGAAATCTAGTTCTAAACATTAAAAAGCTTATTCAAATCACTTTCATAGTAATAACCCAGGTTTGAGTTATTTTTGTAGACACTTTTGCAGAATCAGACAAATGCTTTTAATTTTTAAGACCGTTTTCTCTAGTAGAACACAATGAAAGCACCATTGTTTACAACTACTAATGTTTTTATGTACTGGTGAGCTTTTTATTCCATTTTTTAAATTTATTTTGCACGTCCACTTTAGTGTTTTAATCAAAATCAGCTGTTTAATTTTTATCTCCAAAACAATTTGGGATTTTTTTCTGTTTTTGTACCATCCAGGTGTGGCCTTTCTGGTTCAACAGCTTGGCTTTAAACCGACTCTTTTGTGACCGGCACCGTTTTCTGAGTGTGGATTACGGTCACACTGTAAAGTCCTAAAGCCTTAGAAAAGATAATTTTCCTTTTTGTCTGTGGATTTTTAAAAATTGCTGCAGGACAGTTTGAAGCCCTCTCATCCCCTTAATACCTGAAATCAGGAATCTGTATTTACTCAGATCAAAGTTGTCTGACTTCCAAAAATATCTTGACTGAAATTATGAATTCTGCTGACAAACAATGTGATTTTTTTAAATTTATTTTTGCTTCTCTTAAATTCCAAAGAGGAGGAGACAGAGATGGTGATTGTTAGCTTCAAATAAGGACATTTCCTCTTGCTCCACGCCGCGCTGCGCTGCTCCTCCTTTGTGGAACGCTCTGTTTCTTTTGGCCACTGGAACTATGCTGCACATGACTCCTGAGACTATGGCAGGCATTCATATCACTCTCTTTAACCTTGCAGCTATGACAGACAAAATGTTTAGCCCTGGTTATATAACTGCCTCTGCAGACGTCATCATCCTCTGCTGCTGCTGCTGCTCCTGATCTCTTGCGCCAGAACACACAGTAATTGTCGTCAGCAGCTCCTTGCTCAGACACACTGCGGGGTGATTTGGATAATTATCTTTTTAAATGTAATTGTTTGAAATTCCTGGGGCTTAGAGCAGTCACGTTATATTGGTTTCTTTCTTTTTTAGTTCTTTTTTTTCTTTTTCTTTTCTTTTTTTTTTTTTTTCTTTGCGAATTTGAAGCTTGGCATCAAATGGCATTGAGGTAACAGCCAGCAACCGCTGTTAAACAGTTAAGATAATTAGAAGATTACAAAAAAGAATGCTTTTAATTGCAGGCAGAATTATCGTAACCACCCCTATTTGAATGTTTCCTTTGCTCCGATTTGTATTTTTCTTATTGACCGTAGTCTGCTTCGACAGGAAGTCACTCATTTGAATCGGGAGTGGCTTCAGTATGCGCTAAAATACTTCAACAATATATGTGGGCCTCTGTGTGTGTGTGTGTGTGTAGGTGTGTGCGTGCGTGTGCGCGTGCGTGTGAACTAGATCTGAATCAGATCTTGGGTTCAGGGTGTTGGCTGCGTGTGTGCATTACAATGCTGTTTGTTTTAGAGGAGTCAAATAGACAAAATGACCATGTCAGACCATATGAAAGGATCACTCCCACGCAGTTAAGTCATCTGCAATCTGTCATGTCAACAGACAAAAGCTCAGTGATGGGTAGTAATCCTTCTCATGACTGTGATTCTTTTTACGTGTCACAGGAGAGAGTTGTATTACATTTTGCTGTTATACTTAGCCTTAGAGACTCAGGTTTCACTTCTGAAGACTGATTTGAGATCCATGTATTTCAGTATCAAATGCCAGGACATGGTGTATATAGACACTAATTCATATTTAAAGTAAAAAAAAAAAAAAAGCAGCTGCAGTTTTTCGATACCTTTCTTTTCGCCACTAATCAAATAAGCACATATATTAATAGTTTTTTTTAAGAAGCTGCACAATTGCAGTTTTCACAATTGTGTGAAAGCTGCAGCACTCTCATTACCTACTCGCTATTATTATTCCTCATAAACATGTGAACAAAACGCTTAAATATATGGCTGTTTTGGAAACATGGGTCCTCGTCGGCTCCTCTGGTGCTGTGGTTTTCAGCCACGGAAAGGTGGAGCGATTATGACTCCTGGCTGGAATCCTGAGTGATTCCAGGATCGAACGGGATTTGGGGCCTTGGAACTGATCCAGTCTTACGTGTTGAGTTAAGAGCTGAATCCAAAAGATAAGCTCCCGTCCATGTCTTACCTTTGATTATGGTCATGAGTTGTGGTTGGCTGATGTGTTTATAGTCCATAAAAGTGGCAGGAGTTCCTAGTTTTGATGCATTTATGGATAAGGAGAGAAGATTTTTTAGCGTTTTTCAATGTCAATGCTGTTGAACGATTGTGAATTGGTTGATTTTTATCTCTGGTTGATTGATTGGTGTATCTGTAGGGATTATTTCTGCAAATATATAGAAAATACATTAACGTGTAGCTGTGAACTTTGCCAGCAAATCCTAAAATAAAGTTCTCATTTAATCTTAGGATCTAAAAAAACATTACTTACAGATGACCAAATAATAAAAAGAATAGCCTTATGGCAAAAACAAACCAAAAAAAAAAAAAAATCTCAAAGCTTTTAATTTTTTTTACTTCTCTAAGATAGAATAATTAATTATTATTATTTTTTTTTAATTCTGCTTCTCCTTCTGTTCGGAGAAACCTAAATCGTAATGGGAGGGAGTTTGTGTGTTTGGTTGGAAAAGCTTTGGAAAAATGGACGGCTGTGTTTCATAACAAGGAAAATGAAACAGCAATAGATAGGAATGGAGACATAAGGTAATTTTTTCCGTCGTCTTCTCGCTAGAGGGCTGTTGGGAGTTCACCGGAGAATCTGAGAATAACTGTGTGACTTGCTATGGTTTCACAAACACTCACAGATGATTCCACAACTTTGACGTTATTCTGCCTGTTAGCTCACACTGTTTCCTTTTATTGGAAAGGATATGTGGTACTCTTCCACAGGCAGGAATTTAATCAAAGATATAATCTGTGATGTTTTTCTAAAGGCTGCAGTGAGAAGAGAAAACGCTGCATTGCCCTTTCCACTCATGCCCTAGAATTGTGACCTACATATCTGCTCAAACAGTGCCTTTATTTAACAGGGAAAATGAAAACTCCTATGATTTGAAGTGCTTTTTTTTTTCTTTTTTTTTTTATAAAGGCGTCCTGGTGAGTAACCAGGACGCAAACCCACTGTACACATGTTCAAAGCGACACTAAACACTAAAATCCTCAACAACCAAACGCTCAAATGACTTGTAACAACATTTACTGGGATGGTCAATCATAACATTAACAACCAGCGATATCTTGCCTGCATTATAGTCATAAAATTTGCTTTCATTTTCCTGGTGAGTGTGGCCCTTTAAGAATCAGGAGCCAGGTAATTACGTTTTTCTTCCTCACCAAGCAGAAGCAGCAGACAAAAACAGGCTGGAATCATTTTGGTAATTCATTTAGAATTGTTGAAAGAATATAATTTTGAGGAAATTTAAGAGTGCCCTCCACCTGGTGAAAGGATGTTTGTTTTATGGGTCTACTTGAAAGGATGTGGCCACCCACAGTGGCTCTGTGTGCCGTGCGGTAAATGTGTAATTAAACAGCTTTTTTTGGAGGGTAGCGCATCACCGGAGAGTAAACATGGAATCTGCCAAAGAAATCTGCACGACCAAAGAGAACCGAATTATTGCCACAGCTGGTATAAAGCGATATGAAAGAAAACTTAAAGTAAAGCCTCCAGTGGTTGGATCAAACAGTCTAGAAGAGTCCAACCGTTAATTTGAGTACTTAAAGATGATGAACCATTATTTAATGCTTTGGATAAATGTCCTATAGACATAAAATAAAAATAATCTTCTAAATCACAAGGCCATCTTTCTTACTCGTAGTCTCTCGTGTTTTTTCTCATCAGAGCTTTTTGAGTTAGCATTACATTTTATTACTTAAGAGTGGATATTAATGATTACATGTTCTTTTATTCCACCTGCGGAGTGTTTTTTTTTTTTTACTAAAATTCTCACTTTTAAACCGCTTTCACAAAACTCATCAAGCGTCTGTCCTATGAAAGTCCGCACTGAGAAAGAATAAATCGTAGGCGAGTACAATTTTTTTAAGATAGAAGTTAAAAATTGACGAAAACCGAAAAGATATCGCACAACGTTAATATATTTGACATTTCGGGAGTATTTGTCATTTTTCACCTTGGTGATTTCTGTTGCAACTTCAGGCATTATTTTTAAAAGCTCATGCGGTTAATCGCTAATTTTTGTGAATAATGATGCTGATCCACTCTCAGACTTGCTGGTCTCTATTAATGAACATCCTTGAAACGATTCTGTGCCAAAGGTTATTTTGATAAACAAGCCATTTTCCCATAAACTGAATGGGAAAATAGCTTGTTGAAATTAGACTTCAACATGTCTAATTTGGCTTTCAGCGGTAGAAGGTCGATTTGATTTAAGGCCTTTACATAATTTCCAAGGTTGCTAACAAATATTTGCGCATTTAAGAGCTTGAAGTTTGTTGGAGATGTTTTTACCTGACAGATACCTCTAATAATAAATTATTTATTCACAAAAAGTGCTTAATGGAAATCGGTTTTGTTCTTTTGTTGTCAACAGCAGATTTGTGTTTTGAATGGGAGCGCAGACGGTGTGTTAGTTGAGCTGTTATCAGTGGAAGATTACTCTGATGCTGCTGCTTAGTTAAGACTGACAATACTTGAGGGATTGCACTGCTGTGGCGATGTAATAATAATTGGTTGTGTTACTGATCAGTGCTCCTTGTGTTGGAAAATACAGCATACAAAATCTCAGCTTTTGTTTATCGGTGCTCCATTTGAAGACAGAGCAGACTGTAGTTCAATATCGGCCGCCTTGAACTGGACTAAACTGTTTTTAAGTGGATTTCCTATTGGTCAATGCAGGGAGCATAGTGGCTTCTGATGTAATGTTCTTGTCCTTGTTGGAGAAGATATAGCTCAGTGGTTTGAAGCATGAAGTGTTCCCAGTTTTTCCACAGTGACGAAAGCAAAACATCAACATTGAACTTTACAGACTGTAAAAGAGAGAACATGAAACACTAGGCCTGTTTATAACAGCGGCAGCTCCAGCACAGCGCGCCCCGTTGTTTGCTTCTTAATATTATTTGGGGGAAATCCTTTATAAGTGCTCAAAGTATCTCGCTGAGTTGAAAGTGTCAGATCACAGAGGCGGAAAGCCTTTTTTTTTTTCCTGCCACCTCATTAGCATTCAACAGAGAGGTAAATGGGTTTCTGAGCTATGGATGAAAAATCTCCTCGACCTGAAGAAAATGAAAACCAGCAGCTTGATGGACATGGCTGCCTCGGTTAGGAGAAAGTAGACACAGTGCATTGTTACCATGGGAACACAGAGTGAACAGCCGTGCCAGTCTAATTAATGACAGTCAGTGGTTCAGCTCAGGGGCCGCCGTGACATCATCAATACCAGCGCCGCAGATGTCGCTGGAGGCAGCATGGCTTAATATCCCAGTAATTAAACAAATAATCCCCCCTTTTCACTGCGGTAAATGCAAACAGTCTGGACAAAGGATTGTAAAAGACGCACGCACTAGGCAACAATGAGCATTTACTATCCGGCGATTCCTACTTATGAGCAGAAAATGTCATCTCATTATCCAATAGCATGACCTACATAAAAGAGCAGAACTAATCTCTATGTAGGCGGACGGTGAATAATGCAGTGAAATGTGGGAGATCTTTATGAATCTTAGATGTCTCACACTTGGTTGCTGGCACAGCAGCCAACCTTAATTAGGAATAAATCTATATCAACACCCCGGCGCTGTTTACGTCCACAATGTCGCTCGGTAAAGTTTCGCCGCCTGCAGAAAGTTGTGGCAAAGTGTAAAAGGATTAAGGGATTTTAAAAAAAAAAAAAACAGTGACTTTGTCTTTCAGATGGTGACCGCCACTGTATTTTGTCATATTAAGAAATATCTGAGCATTTAGGATTGGACACAGATGATAAAGCTATTCTGATGCACAATTCTTTATGAAATCTTTTTATATTTAGGTTTGGAAAAAATCAGAGTTTTGAAACACATTGTGAAGTGAAATTCTCTTCCACTTTTGTCTGATTATTTAATATTAATTTCTGCCTTTACTGGATTCAAGATACTGATACTGATAACCAAGATATCGTTTCCCAATCTGACACTATATCAAACATTTCTTTACAATGCAGTAAATCCAACCAGTACTGATGATGTTTGTTAAGTATATTTTAAATATCAATTAGTCTGCCTGGATGATGTTTTCTATTCAGTCATTTATTTTTATTTTTATTTTAAATAACTAATTTTAGTTCATAAAGGGCATCTTGGGTTTAATGATGTTTTCCCTTCGTGGCCAGAAAACTGATTTTCAAAGTTCTCAATTGTAAAATAAGCACAAAAACACTGTTTTCTAACTTGGAAGTAGCGTGCTCTCAACTTCTAAGACAAAAACAATTTCTGTAAACAAAGTTCCAGCATAAAAACATCCAAAAAGACAGAATAATTCAACATAAGATTTCAAAAATACCAGATATACGGAAAATATGCTATACACATGTCAAAGCAGTGACCCGATCATTGTTCGTGATGCAAAGTGGCGTCAATTCGGACAATGTATCAATATCTTTGCTCTGGGTAAATATGTTTGCTGCTTTAGGGCATCAAATGCTACATCCAAACATTCAGCCCAACAAGATCAGACAATTATATAAAGATGAAATCAGAAATAATACGCATACTTCATTGATGTGACTATAGACTACGTTTCACAGAAAATGTTACTGTTTATCTTGTTTGTACGTATTTTGAGATCTTCCAAAATATGTGATGAATTACACTATTAAGAGCATCTTAAGAGTGAATTAACATTTTGGATTTGTTTTTATTTTTTAAGCAATTGGAAATAATAAAAATTTTTAGAAGTTGTACGTGATCTAGAGATTTTCTACTAGCGATGTTCTTACACAGAGTGGGTGTGGGGAAAAGGCTTGTTTCAGTCCACAGTGGTAATCACTTCAGGACCTTCATTTAGAGGGTTGATAGCGGTGGATAAGGCTCCTCGATGACTGGCTTTGTGCTGATATGAAAACCATCTTGATTTAAATGGATGTAAACACGTTGCTCAAAGCTACTCCGGCCACTCCTTTCTTTTCAGTAAATACTGAAAACACTTTAAACTAAAAGGTTTGGTGGCAAAGTCTGGAATATTTCTGCGCTCACAAAGTCTTCTTGTCTTCTTCTTTTGGAAGAGAACATCTGAGGACTGTGGTGCATTTATAAAACCATTTAAATTTATCTTTTACTCTGGTAGAAATAGATTTTTTTTTTATGTCTCAGCTGAGTCATCGCTATCTTTCAACAGATGCTTTTTGATTCTCTTTTTTTCTTTGTGCCACAAACACCGTCTTCTTTTGGGAGGGCACAAAGTCGATTTAGATATCTAACAATTATGTTTTCTGTTGAAATCTACTGTTTACCTACAAACAAAATATATGAGACTGATTTGGCGTTTCCCATGGCTTTTGTGTCCTCATTGTTTATCGTGCCAGATTTTCAGGTCTGTCGGATATGTGAGAAACTAGAGCGACTGGTTTCATTATACCTCTGTTTGTTTACATTTTATTGAGACTGATGGTCAACCCATGTGGATCTTTTCTTTATGTGATTGTCATCTAGCAAGAATAACCCTGAACAATAGAGCAATAAATAGATTTGAGAAAATTCGACTAAAAAAAAAAAGGAATAAAATCAGGAATGATGTACTTACAGTGAATTATATTAAACACAATCAGCACTAGCAATAATTCAAGAGGCAAAAGACCACAAAGATAGAATCATTCGTCAGATGGAGGTGGTATAATTAGAAAAAAGCAACATACTTTCACCGCAGCGCGGTTCCAACCCAACATCAGACTAATAAGACATCTGCAGTCTGAATCAGCTGAAGGGAAAATGTGACTTATTACATTAATACGGCTATTGAAAGTGAAGGCATGCATATTTAGCGAAGCCTCAGCTGTGCGTGATGAAATCCTCCAACATCTGGAGAGAGACTTTAATCATGAAACATTAAATAATGAGGCCTGGCAGAGCCCGAAGCAGCCACTAAATTTGCATGGCAGCTATTGTCCATTTCTGTGAAGGAAATAAAAAAAAAAATACACATTTTCTGTGTAGTTAAGCAATGATTACAGTAAAGCCAGACCATTCTCTACAGGAATGCTGGGAGCAGCTTTTAAACCAAACCAAGAGCTGCTGGGCTTTCTGTGCTGTTCTTCTTATTGATTGTAATGGGACTTTATACTGTTGTGTTTTACCAAGATGTCCCACTTTACTGAAGAATTTAGTTTATGGTCAAGCTAATGTAAATAACTAATATTGACCTACGGCGTCAATATTGACGCTGAATAGTCCATGTTTGTTTCTGTGCTTTAATCTTCCTTGCACTAAAGCATGTTGCTATTTTCTTCACATTGAAACAATATTTTAAGTAGGATAAAATATTGTTAGATGATATTTTGATGCAGTACAAATGTTATAGCCACAAACATCAATGTGATTTATTAGGAGTTTTAGTAAATGGCCGATAACAAACTGTGTGTAAACATTTTTACCAACCAAAATCTGAGAAGTCGTGTTACATTTTTGTGAGTATATATTCAATTTCCCTTTGGGATCAATAAAGTATTTTTGAACTGAATTGAATGATTTCACCTGTTCAGTGAGTGCACATGTCTAATGATGTTGGAACCCTGTAAAAAATGAGCAGAGATCTGTTTTGGAGTGAAAAGTTGATTTGCAATAAAACAGCATTATTGCACTGCCACTAGCATACATATCAGAATGTCTCCACTGATTACATGAAGAAAATTGATTATTAGAAGTTATTTACTTATATCATGCACAATATGCAGATAGGGAATATTAAGAACATTTCAAGGAATATAAACTGCAGTTATTATTATTCCTGTGCAGACAGTTCGAGGTAAGCCCCAATTACACTGCACAGTCAGAGGTCCCCACAAATAGCATGACACGGATACTTTTGGCCCTGCTTCTTCGCTAAACTCTCAGAAGGCCTGGACAGCCAACCTGAAAATGTTTTATAAGTTGAAATCTAAAAATTGGAATAAAATTTGTACACAGTTCCTTGATAGAGTATCGATAACCCTCTGAAGTTTTGTCCTGGTTCAGCCGCGAACTCCACTTCTGTTTATCTGGAGTTTAGACAGAAGTAACAAAAACAAAACTCTAGTGCAAATTAATTTTACTGGCAAATACAGTTTATGTGACATTTAATTTCCGATTAAATATAGATGCTTTATTAGATTATTAATGAACCATCATAACTAACTTATAGTTTTAAGACAATATTCAAAAGGTCTGAAGATAAATACAAGCCACACTTTTCAGATTTTGATATTTTGAAGGGCTTTGGATACTTTTGCAAGGAGGCACAACAATGCAATTCTACACAAGATGTTTTCTCTTAAATACAAGTTTCAGCAATACGTTAGCCAGAAAGACACATTTATTTCATATTAACGAGAATATTCTTCCACTGTTGGAACTATTGTAACAATCACAGACATGAGTGTCTACATAAGTTTTTTTTTTCCCTCCTTCTCAAAGCAAACAGATTATCTGTAAGGTGAGCCTTTTAGTCTTTCTGAAAGGCTCTGGACCTTTGACTGCTCACTTGTGTAATCATTTCGCAGAGGCAAAATATTTAAATCCAATAAGTCATGCAGGCTGCTGACCCACATTTGGGACTTCATCAGAGGGAAAAGGCAACCAGGAAGTTGTTAAAGCAGACACACACGCACACACACACGCACACGCACGCACACACACGCACACACACACACACACACACACACACACACAGGAAGTGCGCATGGAAAACAATAAAAGTTTTTAGGTTATTGTTTTACTTTCTTTCTCAGGTTTTGATTTAGTCTGCCCTCACCCAAAACACACACACACACACACACACACACACACACGCACGCACGCACGCACGCACGCACGCACGCACGCACGCACGCACGCACGCACACACACACACACACACACACACACACACACACACACACACACATATGCACTCAATGATTGCCTCATGAAAAAAATCAGGGAATAATGTCTTGCAAGAGGGAGGCAACATTTAGCCTCCAGATTATTTTCCTACCTCAAAAGTCTATTTAAAGAGTCGCTTTGGCTTTATTTTATTAAACACATAAAGTAAAATTTTAATTGATGCAGATTTTTCCCTCTAAATGAAACATGCTCTTATACTCATGGCTCCCCTTAAGACTGCACATTCAGGTTCCAACTACACACACACACACACACACACACACACACACACACACACACACACACACACACACACACACACACACACACACACACACACACACACACACACACGCACGCACGCACGCACGCACCACACACACACACACACGGCGCATCCGTACAGTCGCTTTAATGGCATTAAGATTGGTGTTACTTATGCATTAAGCACGTGTTAAGATTGCAATCTGCCCTGCTGATGCCTGTCACCGCAGGTTTCTGTCCTTCGTTCCTCCTTTCAGTCGCGCTGCTATGTACCTCTGCTGCCGTCGTTAGCCGAGTATTGAGCTACCAGCTGACCTACTTTCTGCGCTCCCTCTCAGCCGCCCGGTCCTGTTTACAAGCCCCAGCCAAGCCGAGGATGAGGAGTACTGTACCTGGGGAAACCGACGAATAAAACCCCGCTGCCGGCTCGGAAAGCACTAGAAAGAGGGCTAAAGTTAAAACAAGCCGAGGGGTTTTTTTTTGTTGTTGTTGTTTTTTTTCCCCTTTCTTTGGATAAGTGTGACAGACAGCGCTCACAGGAAGGGACGCCGGTGCGTAATAACAGCGCGTTAATAATAACTTGTTATGCAATTGGAGGCTTTCGGTGAATGAGCCGCTGCTATGTTGGAGTTTAAAGAACAAAAATGACGACGCCGGTTAAAGTGAAGAGAGGCTCTTTATTTCTACCGGACACTCTTTCTCCAGGTATGTACGCTTTAAGCCTCCAGTTTCTCCCACCTCCGCCACAGTCGCGCCGTTCCTTTACACTGTTTACATTATCACGAGTGGCCTCTTCCCAGATTAGAGGTGGGCGACCGCATGATTAGTCCTTGTTAATCATTTCCCGGGAAGCTAAACTGCTCTCGTTCGGGGTTTTTAAAGCGCGTCAAGGAGGTTCGTTTTTTCCCGACATTTTCAGGGCTCCTGAACGCTCCTTACGTGTTGCGAGCTCTCCAAGTGCCCTGGTTTCAAGGTTGATATAACCATTTTTTTCCCCCACCTTGTAACCCGCTTGACATCCACCAATGGAGTTCCAGTAATTGGGAGAAAACTATTGCGTTTATTAATAATTTCTCAAGGGGCTTTTGATGCGATGGATTTGCAGGATTTCACTGTTTATTTATATGTGTTAGTTCACAGTGAGATATTTTCCCACTGCTTGACAAATCAGTAAGAGATTTTCAAAGCTTTGCAATAATTGTTTTTAATCATTTATTTATTTATTTTTTTTTAATGTTTTGTGTTTTTAGTGTTGGATCAGCTCAAGCCGGTGTCAGTCGCCACAGTTTCACTCCTGCACTATTTACCAGTGGGACTTTTTACACATTTTGTCTCGTTACAAACACAAAGTAGCACATAGGAATACACAATTTTCAGAAGTAGAAACTGAAATTTCATGCCCATTCATCAAAAATATATTTAGATTTGTTGGAAACAATCTGTGAGCAGCAGTTTAAAAGTCTTGTCGTCGATTGTCGTCTGGATTTAGAGCTGGACTTTGACTGGGTTGTTCTAACATATGAATACACTTTGATCTAAACCAGTCCATTGTAGCTCTGACTGTATTTTTAGGGTCATTATCCTGCTTGAAGGTGAACCTCTGTCCTACTTTTATGTCTTTCGCCACGTCTAACAGGTTTTCTTTCGGGTTTGCCCAGCATTTAGCTCAATCCATCTCCACATCAACTCTGAACCAGCTTCTCTTTTGATTGAAAGCACCCCCACAGTATGATGCTGCCACCACCATGTTGTGAATGAGCCACTGAGTTAGAAAACATTATTTTCTGTCCCACGGGACATTTTTTCCTTGTCTCTCAGGATTAGATTTACATAATAGCATGGCAAAATATACATGAAAAACATGAAGGGATTTTATAACTACTTGTCAAACATTTTTAACACAGTCTGCCCTGGCCCAGTTAGGGTTTATTAAGACACTTGATATTTAATTTTTATATAGTTTATTTTTATCATCTGGACTAGTTTTTCTTTTTCCCTTTTCTTTAACTACTGTTTCCATAATGTGACATTTTCTTGGAATATACTTTAAATTATGTGACACCGGTGCCTTACCTTACATTTTTTGTTAGTGATTAACTTATTAGCGGTTGATTGGGCCACCATTTACAATCTAACATGCTGCTGCTGGATTATTTTAAGGGAAGTACGTATCATTTATTGCCACACTAGCTGGGTCATCTCGGTCGTGTAACCTAAAAACAATAAACACTGCAAAACATTAACAACAAATGTATTCAGCTTTATGAGTGCATTTCATAAAATGTAATCTTAACTCATTAAAGATTACATTTTAGTACAAACAAACAGCAGAATAGGTGAAGTATGGTTCTTATTGCTATTCTGTGATGATAAATAGGAAACAGTGACTTGACAGTGATAAATTTGCCATTAAATATCGAATATACTCTCATCTGTTAACCCAGGAATGTAAAATAATAAACAGCATACATCTTCTAATATTAATAAAACACAAACAAATGGCTTTATTCATAGGCAAAGCTTCAATTAGCACTAAAATTATTCCTCTAATATTGAGAGATGTAGCAGAGTCTTTATTTTAATTTGTTAATTATGGGATAAATTCTAAGAATAAAAGCCTCCCTTGTTCTCATCTAATCTGACACAAATGAACAAAGTAGTTTTTTTTCCCTGTCTTTACAGACTAAAGATAAACTGCAGAGCTGAATTACAGTGTAAACACCATCTGTGCTGAAGCTTTTCCAGCCACTGTGAGGTTAAAAAACTTGACATTTCTTCCCCCACACTGTCATATATTTAAACCTTGTTACTTGTGACATCGAGCTTAGCGTGAAGTTGTTGTAGAACAGCTGAAATGCATTGGTTTTCAGTATGTATTGGTTTTCAGTATGCTAATGCAAGAGAAGTGTTGAACAAATCTGCACTTAATTACACAGGGCAGAAAATCCTTGAAGCTGCGATGCTGATTGGCTGGCGGAGACTTGACTTGCTGGATTCAGCCCAAACGTTGATGTTAGACAGTTGTTTTGACTTTGGCAGCTACAGGAAATATCGTCTCCCAACATCTCTCATCTGTGGCTTAATTATGCCAGCTACAGAGTATTGTTAGGTTTACAAATGGTTTCCATTACTGCCTGTTAGTATTACAGCTATGATCTATGATGTTATAATGTGAAACACTGCAGTGGTTCAGCAGCTTGCTTTTAAAAGATGTTAGACGACAAACTGATTTTATAACCATACATCCCTTCCTCCTTCTGCTTTATTCTCATAAACTATTGCATATCAGTTTATTTCTGTCAGTACTTTAGTGTCTCTCAGCTTTAATGTGACAAAACCACTTAAATCTGGCATAATTTAGTTGTATAATAGTTCTCAAAATCTTTTTCCAGTTCTGATTCCAGTGTGGGTCAGTTGAGTGTTTTAAAATAGGACATACCTCTGATCAAACTAAAATATTTTTTTGGAGTCATATAGCCACATTTCTTCACATGAAACTATTATATTATCAAACAATATTGAAAATTACTTTAGATCTAGTTGACAGTGCTGGAAAAAAAAATTACTTCTTGGGATTTACGGATGGTCACTTGGATGGTACAAAATGTCCTAAGTGACATGTGGCTTTATTTATTTGGTGACAAAGAAGAAATGAGCAAGAAATGACTAAATGACCAGCACATGCAGGAGCACGCTTTAAAAACACTATTGGAAATACTCTTATATCTGTTACACAGAGCTGCACATTTGACTTTTTAGGGAATTAAGTGAGACCTTTTGATTTTTTAATTCTACAATGTATTATAGAACCTGCAATCAATGCAACAATGTTTGAATAGAGCCTATCTATTTCTAATATTTTCCAGAATTCGCCCAAAATCACTAACAGTATTAAATCACATTTTTTTGTGTGTTTTCAAAAGTATATATTATAAACTTGACACAGAGTTTTAATACATCTCAGTGTAGAATTATCCAGATCAAATCTGATCAGTGAAAGTTTCCTAAATTTGTATTAATGGTGTCCACTTCAGACAAAAAAACAAAAAGTAAAATAACACAGGGGTTCCCCCCAGAAAACCTGCTAAGCCCAGCAGTCAGTGGTTCTACTCTGTTGATTCAATAGGTTACCTCAAGTATTACTTCCTTTTCTACTTCAAAATAAGAGTTTAAAACATATGTATTTATATATAGGGTGTAAACCAAACAGCTTAAAATCTGGAGCCCAAAGAAGTAGCCTTACCAGAAAAAGTCGCACCAACAACAACTGGTAGAAATATTGTGATAATAAGGTGTTACACCCTGACCGTATTGGCTCCTGTTATCTTAAGACAAGGACGAATGACCTAAAAACAGGGCAGCACAAGATTGTAAAAGGTTTATTTGGAGAGCAGGGGTCAAAATCAGACGGAGTTTGGTAACAAATCAAGGGTCAAATATTTCGAGCAGTCTCCAGTTTTCTGGACAGCGGACGATGGAAACAAACAAAGGCAAGATGAGTTAAAACTCTCCACAGTTACTCAGGTCAAACAGAGGAATCAGATGATAATGACTGACAGCAAGCAGGTGTAGAACAGAGCAGTGAAGCAAATGTTAGAACGAGCAGATTTAAGAGAAGACAAAGCGTAACCGAACAATGCCAGAGTGAAATGTTACATTTCTTCAAAATGCAGTTCAACCTCAAGAACACAGGAAAACCCATCGCACCACAATTTCATATAGATTGAATTTGGATTATGACATTTTTGCTATTTACAGTTTTCTACCTATATTGTTGCAGCAATAAAGTTGAGATTTTCGTGTGTTGGGAAAGACGGTGTTTGACAACAAACACCAAAATCTGATCTCATGGTTTCAGATCTGTGCTAAGTGTAACGGCGGCTGTGGACGGTTGTGTATTACATTCCATATTTATCTTTAGGGAGAACTGCTGTGCTCCGTCATGACAACTTGGACTTTTTCCCTAGAAGGAGTTCTCGTTTTTCTAAGAAACCAGCATTTTATTGCTTTGAGTTGAATTTTGGGAGTCCCATGTGTAAACTATAAGTAGTTCCTCCATTCCTGTTCTCTTGTAGTGTGTTAACATTCAGCCTTAATCATGAACTTGAACTTTAGCAGCTGGTGTTGTGAGCTCAAGTTCGTAGTCAAAAGGCTGTAAAACCCCGAAGGAATGCGTTTACGGAGACTGTAATTGTTTTTGCTGTTTAACTTGTAAGTTGGAGTTCAACCCTTACACAGTAAAATAGTTTGGTTTCACTTTATACACAGCTCTGCAGAGTAAAGTCACATCAATTCATGCTGCCAACAAAAAACAATACATTCACAAACTAGGTCAAGTTGTTTCTATTAACAGATTTACTTTGTATATAGAAAATGAGACATTCTCTATTTTAAAAGTACATTTCTAAAGCAAAGAAATTTAGTTTTGTTCTGTTTTATGCTATAAAATGGTTGAAGAAAAGCTCTGCTTTAACTTTCTGACAAGTCTATAATGTATAATGTATATAAGCTTCTCATGTCCAACATTTCTGACATTTTTGTTCAGGAATTAGTGATTGCTGATGGTAACTGACTTTGCAAAACAGTGTGAAAGTCTGTACAAACAGACTTTCACACTGTTTGTATTAGCTGTCTAACATTATGCCCTTCAAATTCAAAATAAATGGCTCATCCAAGGTTAACATTTTATTTGGATGGAGATTTTTCTCCATTGCAGTTTGAATTGACGAGAAAGTAAATATAGCACCATCTCAAAATGGACAAAATGGATAAAAGTAAAACTAAGAGTTTTGGTGCGTCAGTTTTAAGCTACTTACTTTACTCCATGTAAAGCATTGCTACATCTTCAGTTTTCTCAGAAATAACAAAAAATGACTCCTCAAGAATGTTAATAAAGTGTGATTCCAAATATGCCTTTATGTTTTAATCAAGAATCAATCATTTCAAGAAAATTTCCATTTGCTTCTTCCATCATCGTAGCATTCCTCGTTCTCTCTCTGGGCTTTCAGTCTCTCAGTTCTGCGTCACTTTACATCTAAATATCCATCCAGCAGAGCAGATCCATTACTGCCATGCAGAGGAGGAATGCATAGTGCCTGAAATGTAATGGCTTCCTTTCTTATTTTGCATATGTTGATATTGAAATGACGATTTAACGTATTCTACCACTGTTTTGTGTGTGTGTTTTTTTCAGTTTTAAAGTTGCTGGTTTGTTTAAAACTCATTCTGAGTGAGACGGATCCATAAAAAAGAGACTATCGGGGTTACAGTCGATTGACTCTTATACTTTTATTGTACAAATAAATGTCTATGGCTCTGCATTTTTTGGCTCAAGTTGTCTTCCAACACCGGTGACATATAACCTTATCTCCATGTTTGCTGTGGGAGTGCTGGAAAGGTCTAAGATAGCACAGAAAGTGCTTAAGTTTGAAAATCAAATTAAAGGCGAGTATGTCAAAGCTGGTAGCTCAGAGTTGTCTGTGAACCAGTAAAAGAAACAAAATGTTGAAAGATTTTCGCTGGTTGTTTTGCCAAGGGCAACAATGACTAAATCGGTTCTTATATTTATATTAGAGGTGTATCCTGCTTTTTGTTCAAGCCTGCCATAAACAAAATGTGTGCAGAAGGTTGGCGCACTCTGATTTCTGCTGAGTTATTAAAAGATGTGCCTGCCTCTGGCAGATTTCTAGGTCAGGAGAGCTCCTCCTGTTCAAAAATCCTCATTTAGTTCAAAAGTACATTTCCCCAGGTGGATATGCTTCATTTACTTGACACTGCATTTTTAATGATTCCACAGGAAGGCATTAAATTGAACTAGCAATAATAGATAAATCTTATATAAAACCGCAGTCTGGTGTTTTATAAGAATAGTTTTAATAGTTAATTTAAACACCACTGTGAGTGAGTTTCCGATGTACTTTAATTTGCAAAGGTTTAAAAGTAATATAAAAAATTCACAAATGGCCGACTTCCTGGCGAGGCGTGTCATATTTACTCACACTTTCATGAAAAGACAAAGTATAAAGAGAGTTTTCTTTTCCCGTGCGTTCACAGAATGGAGCATTGCTGCAAGTTTACCGATGTGAGGCAGTCTGCCGGGTTTATTTAGATTGAAAATTAAAAAAAAATTATGAATAATTTGGCAGCTTGACAACTAGAGTCAAACTGAAATGTATGTAATTGGCTTTGAATTGACTTTGTGTTTCCTTTTATGAACCGGAGTTTTTTTGGAAGGAGCCTTGAAACCTCTGTTGCAAACTGGCACCGAATAAATAAACTGAATTGAATGAAACCACTGACTCCAAGTGTGAAATTTGCATTTGCAGGCAGGCTGTGGAAACTCTCACTACTTTACACTTTCTAGGTGTTTTCCTTCATTTAAAAATATCCATGCTTTTTATTCTTATGGCAAGATTGTTGCGCTGCTAGCTTACTTCCTGTTTTTGGTTTGAATAAGAATAAATAAGACAAGATAGGTAGAAAACCGTCCATGTGAATGTTACTCATTCTGCCTGGTTTTAGGTGATAGTAGGGTTCAATTACAGGCAGGAGGCAGACTTCCTAATCAAAACTGGAGTCTGGAGAGTGGAGAGACAGTTTTGGGAATAAATGGCTTCCACGTCACCTGTTTATCAGGGTGAAGGCAGAGTTACGGCAAAGACCCATTCAGATGCCAGTGGAACTGGGTCAGCGTTGCTTTCTGGCTACACAGCTGCTGACATAATCGAAAAAACGAACTACAAAGAGTAAAGAAGACAAAACTATACAGCTATAATAAATGCTATGTCTTAGCCATGTTTTCCTGCAACATTTGTATTTATTTCCACCAAAACCGAAACTAAAAGTAGCACTAACATCTTGTTAATTGTGTTTTTCCCGACGTGCTTTTTAATGTCATTTTTCATCCCATAAAAAGAGCCAACCTTTCCTTGGAAAATTATATTTTTATCTTTTCTTTGAATCCTGAAAATAGAAATAAAATGCGGGTTATTTAAAAGTGACTCCAAATTTCCTACAGCGGCTATGTATCTAAAATTATAAGTCGTCTTGTAATGTAACAGTCATGTGACACTGGTGGCTCTCAAAAGACAAAATTGCTCTTTAGGTTATTAAGGGTGCAGACACTCAGCTTAGCTGGTCAGATTTATTTATTTAAGGCAGAGAGACCTACAAATAATCTCAAATTGTAAGTGACCACAATAAAAATCAGGTTCTTATTGTTTGTTTTCTTTATGTAAGACTATGCTAATCAGTCCACAACATGCTAATATTTACAATTATATTGTTTTTCTGTCATTTTACAGGATTCTGTATTCCTTCAGGGGAATCAAGAAGGTTTTGGGAAAGTGGTTTTTTCCAATAGAGCGTTAGAACAAGGTCAGGACGGATGGGACTTCCAAGACTTCAGAAAGGGCCTGGTTGGCAGAGGGAGTGAGTATGGACAACCTTTCAGACTTCGGCGGCCCGTGTCCGTCCACGCTTAGGGAATGGGAGTGAGTATTAAACACACTAACGTTGGTCTGTTGTCATAGATTTATGCTCCACTGGTGCAACTGCATGCCATCTCACTGTAGTGTATTGTTTTAATAATTTAGCCACCTTAAAAGGAGTCAAAATACAGCTGTATATATCTCCCAAATGAGTTTTATCTGTATGAGTTTCTCCTGGTATCCACTTGTACAAAAACAGGCCCACAGCATCACTGATCTGCCATCGTACTTAACATCATACTGTTTGTAGCTAAAAAAATCTAACTTAATCACTTTCAGATGAGACAAGTCCACCGGCTTGTCCTCTTTCTGATCTCATGCGTTGTGGGGTCGTATGCATTCATCTGTGTGGGACCTGCAGGATTTTTCCCTGAGAAAACCCAAAACTCTCTCGTCTGTGCGCAAGCCTTTAAATATAAGAAAAGATATTATTATTCATTCGTAATGCTATTACAGTGCATTCAGAAGGTGTTCACAGCACGTCACGTGTTAGAAATGTTTCTGTGTAACACGTGTAAATTATGGGTCTTTGCTCAACATTCAAATCACAAATACCCAGCTATGACAATGTGCTTAATTTTATTTTATTTTTTTAGAATGTTTTGCAAATATATATATTTTTAAAAGTCTGCACTTTGCTCTTGGTTAATACGTTGTTGATGAAGCTCAACATTGAGTTTTTCTAAATTTGTAAGAAAAAAAAACAAAGTCCACATCGTCAATACGGGGCATTCGTAGAAAAAGATTGATTGGATACAATTTGAAATAAGGCTGTAGTGTAGAAAAAGGTGGAAAAAGCCAAACACTGTAGATACTTTCTGAATTAAATGTAAACAACGTGCATCAGATTTGGCCGGTCCGGATGTTTCTCATGTCACACCAAGACTGGAGGACGAGGTGATGTCTCAGTTCTGCGTCCACCAGCCTTTGCTTTAAATTACATTACACTTGGTCCACAATTCAGTATTACCCCTTACGATGCACACTTTGTGCTGCAATTAAACATTATGGTTAATGCCCATGTGTACATTATGGATTTTAAATTTTGTGCCCATATTTGTTCCTCTTGGAAAGAGAAGGATGTGGACGCTTGCGTTTGTTTTGCAGAAACAGTTACAGGAAACATGCAGAGGTTTGCTTAAACACCGATCAGTTTTTTGTAATCTCCCACAGTGACCTGATTAAAGGTGACGATTCCCAGGAGCTTGAACTGGGTTACCAGGTTATGCTAACAGAGTTATGGCAGACACTGTGGACATTTCACCATTTCTGTCCGACGCTGGTTTGTCTGAAAGAGCTTTTTCTTAAGACAGAAATGAATTATCATGACAGTCTGCGACACATAGAAAATAACATATGCATATTTGCACACGTCACTTTGAAAGACTGTAAATAATATCTAGGTAAATGTTATGCTTCTGCTTCGCGGCCAGCTGGCACTCTGTCACACATTTCCTGGAAAGTGAAAAGAGCTGAGTCACTGTTGGGTTTTGGCGATGACTTTATTTCTTGTTGCAGCATGTTAAGAAGTCAAATTCTTATTTTTTATTCTCAAACAATAAAAGTGGCCCGTCCTTGTGCTTTCAGCACCAACAGCTGCGTGGAGGACTTAATGGATGAAGATGAGAAGGACAGGGCAAAAAGGTACTTTATCCTGTCTTAATATTTTACCTGTCAGTTTGCATATATGAATATATCATGTTCGCCATTTTTATAGGCAGGTACAACCTACATTGTCTTTGATTTAACGGCTCGCATGCAACATAAGTTTTTGTTTACAGTTACTGTGTGTTTGGAGGTGGTAAACAACTTATATTGCGGACTATTTTACAGTTCAGTTACATAAGCAAGGACATTTCTGATGACAAAAAGTTAAACATTCTTTCAGACACCTGAAAAAGCCAAATGGCGTGCGGACCGGGATAATCAAAACCTTTTGAAGCAAATTATCAACACAGCTGCACAAGCATGTAGGGAAGAGAAGTTAAACATTACCTACAAAAGAAAACTACAAAGCTGAAGCTCCCAGAAGTTGTTAAAATTAAAACTAACTGACTGAAAGAGTATAATGCAAGATAAACATGCACACTTATTTATACAGAATAATGTATTTTAGATTTATTCTGATTAAGTAAATGTATTTATATTACTTTATATTCTTTTTACGATGTAAATTTTTCTTTTTTTAATACAAAAGCATCAAAGGCCTGAGAAATAATCCCATGTTTTACATGTTACATTGTATTTTAATCAATTGACATCCCTAACAAAAATACTGAGAACTCATTAACTGGGTTCATTTTTTTTTAAACAATTAATTAACCATGATTAATTCTCAACAACCCTGTCATTAATCAGATAAAAAAATTAATTGCTTGCCAGCCCTAATTACATATCGTATTATATTAAATTACAAATAAAACTTGAATAAACTCAAATTAAATGTCACATCATAAGTTCCGCAAAATATTTGTTCTATTTACATAAAAGTAATAAACCAGGACATCAGCAACCTGTTTCAACTAAAGAGAACTTTGGTGGTTTTCCACTTCTGCTACCTTGCATTTGTGCTGCCATTTTAGAAAAAAAAAAAAAATGTGTGCTTTGCTCTGCAGAGCGTCTCGCAACAAATCTGAAAAGAAAAGAAGAGACCAGTTCAATGTGCTCATCAAGGAGCTGTGCACCATGCTCCAGGGTCAAGGCCATCCGCGCAAGATGGACAAGTCCACCATATTGCAGAGGACGATTGACTTTTTACAGAAGCAGAAAGGTCTCCGCACATCTCGTGTTGCTCATTCGAACATCTGTAGATCGTTTCAGCCACTTAATCTCGATCACTGACCTTGAGTTGTCCTTTCAGACATCACTGCGCAGAATGAGATTTGTGACGTGAAGCAGGACTGGAAGCCCTCATTCCTGAGTAACGAAGAGTTCACTCAGCTCATGTTGGAGGTAAAGCTGAGCAGGATGTGTCCTTGAAGCAAATGATTTAGTCTGAATTCTGACTGATGTAAAATAGTAATCTCGCAAATTACCTTTATAATGACAAATGAATGACACGATTGGCAACATGTTGTAGGAATCTGAGACTTTCCATTAGTGTCTATCTGATAAAGGTAACACATTCACCTCTTTCAGGCCCTGGATGGCTTCCTTGTTGCATTAACGACAGATGGCAACATCATATATGTGTCTGACAGTGTGTCGTCACTTATTGGCCATTTACCGGTAAGTTGGAGCAGTTGGTAAATTAACCATTAATCATCTTTTCACCTAATTTTGCCACAGTATCAGTGGCTACTTAATTGGAAAAATGAAACTCTGTTAACCAGCAGTAACTTATTCATCTTTGGTCTTGTTTTGAATTAATATTTTTGAATAAAAGTAAAAGTTTATGATCTTTTAATAAATTTTTGTTCTTACTAATAGGATATAATTAAACAAATACAGGTTTTGTCTGTTTTTCTTTGTTGAATGAAGATTAGCATTGTGCTAACCACATTTCCTCAACAGATTTATGTAGAAAGTTTAGCATACAAATAGGCCTGCCACAATAATCAATAAATCAATTAATTGCATGATCCCTTTTTAAATAAAGCTCAATGATTTTGGTTTCAACTGCCCCTGTTTTTGTTGTTTTGTTTATTTATCTTGGATATTTAAAATGTCTTCCAGTTCCAGAGTTAAATGTTCACTACAATTCTTTTGCCATCACCATGACATTAGTCGAAAATGGTCTCAAAGGAACATTATCGTTTATCGCAATGACTGCTGGGACAATCTATCGTCTAAATAGATTTGCTGTTGTGACAGGCCCACACACATGAGAAGAGGTCTTGCCAGCACATAATGACTGACAAACGTTTGTCTCTTTTTCCACCAGTCAGATATGGTGGACCAAAATATCTTGAATTTCCTCCCGGAGCGCGAACACGGCGAGGTGTATAAGCTGCTATCATCCCACATGATGATGACTGACCCCGTTGCTGCTGATTTCCTTGACAGTGAGTATCCTGCTGAGAGGCCTCGCTGTGTCTGGGTCATCATGCTGGAGCATGGCGGAAGTACAAAGGTTAAACCCGTAGATGGCCTTTTATTTACAGGAAGCGAAAAATGCAACACGAGAAAGAAGCACTCCACTCATTGCTGATCCTGAAGCTCTTTATTTTATTCTCACCTATTTGGGACATTGTGTAAACCACAAACTTGACACCTGGTTGTTGATATCCGAAAGGTTTTCTCACATCAGCAGCAGTTTTTATTCAGTTCTGTATACATCGAAGAAATGACGGCTTTGGAGTCTGTGTTTTATTGGAATTCTAATTAGCGTGCATCTATGATTAGACTTTTAGCTAATAATAGGAGCCAGCTTAGTATCATAGTTAAGACTTTAAATCACTGTTATGTTAACACAGTAATCCAAAGCAGTGTGGCATGGAAGGCCAAAGACGCTGACCTTAATCCTGCGTTTCTGATGGGCTTTTTCGACGAAGAGAGAGGGGGAATCGTCAGCGTCTCCGGCTGACATTAAAGGCCTTAATGGCCGCCTCAAAGCTTCGTTCGGAGCAATCGCCAACTCTGCTGAAGAGCCATCTGTATAAACAAGAGTCTGGCTTTGTAACAGCAGGAAAGGCTGATTTTTATCCACTTATTGTTGAGTTGGATCAGTGCGGCTGCAGAATTCATTACAGAACCTAAACTAGTTCTGTTGTTTAGGTTACACCTACACATTAAAGTGATGTGTAACAGGGTGTTACATGAATGCCCAACACAAAGTAGAGGAAAATCATGAAGTGAAAGGTTTTATTTTAATAAATAAAAATTGAAAAGTGTGGTCTGCAGAGTTTAAAAAGCGTAAAGGATGATTTTATGTAAATTTGTGTAAATTCTAATGTGGAAAATGTCTAAATTTTTGCAGGTGAGACGCATATTGAATTTTGCTGTCATCTAGCCAGGGGTAACATGGACCCCAAGGAGCCTCCTGTGTATGAATATGTCAAGTTTGTTGGAGATTTTAAGTTTCATAACCATGGTAAGGAAATTTCACTCAAAAAATCTACAAATAATCCACCTCATTTGAACACATTTTGAAAATAAAATGTCATACTCCTTGCCACACAGTGCCTACATCTTCTTGTAACGGGCATGAACTGACGTTACCGAGAAGTCTGCAGTCGTCGCTGGAGGAGCAGGTCTGCCTCATAGCAACTGTACGATTAGTCACTCCACAGTTTCTGAAGGTAAGAGCGTTTTGAAGCCTGAAATAGCTAAAACAGATACATGAAATAGCAAGCAGCATGTGTGTTAATAATGAGGCAGGGCCAAGGACAGGGCACACTTTGGTCCTTAGTGACGCTATTATGTCTGCACATTTGTTGTTCTGTTAGGGTTGAATATGACACATTGGTCCCATCGAATAACATCATCCAAGGATGCTTCAGCTGTTAAACCCTGAAGTCGTAAGCCAGAGCTAGTCGCAAAATCAGAAGTTTTCCAAAGTATGACTTTACAGCCTTAAAACTCACCCATTATTTTTGATTCCAGTGTCGGCCCTATACAAACTGAGTTCATTCAAGCCTCCTTACTTCAATATATTCACGTTTAAAACAGTTAGATCTATTAAACTGTATTATATTGTGTTAAATGACATTAAATTGTCTAGAATTAGAACGTGCTAATGCTAATGGGATTTCCTTGTTGCAGAAAATGCTCATAAAATCACAGAATTCAACAAATAAATATATGTATATATAGAATTGATTTGTTTGTGGATGAATAAAAATCTAATTTTTAAATAAATTTAGATTTTACACTGTTAGTCGTAGTGGAAAAAAAGATTGTTTTGGCTGTTGCTGCTGCTTATTTGATAGCTCCGTTGCTCTTCTTCAGGTAGGCTCATCATGAAATCACTGGATATTTCCACTGAACCAAAGCGTCATTGTTTTTCTCTCTTTTTTTTCTTTAGTGACGCTGTACAGTTTGTCACTACTTGACCATGCGGCTTCATGCTTTCATCTACAAACGTTTTTGACCTGTGGGAAGCCTTTTAGCTTTAAATTTCCTATTTCAAAACTCAGCTAATTTCTTTGTGCAGAATAAAAATGAAAGTTCAAGGCCACGTCTGTTTGGGATTAGTCAGAACGTTCAATGTGTTTGATAGTGACGCACAGATACGGTCATGCACTGATTTAGTGAGAACAAAACTGTGAGGCAGAAGCTGCCAAATGCGTGAATGCTTGAGTAGCTCACACTGTCCTTTTTGGTGATAACCTTCATTCAGTATCTGGAAACCTCTGGACAGAAGGATCCAATAACAAGCAAAAAAATACTTTAAGGAAAAATGTCTGACTCTGCTACTGTTCTCTTGTTCAGGATTTGTGTAACGTGGACGATCCTTGTGATGAATTCACGTCCAGACACAGCCTTGAATGGAAGTTCCTGTTTTTAGATCACAGGTGAGAAACTGAAATCGTCATATTTATTCAAGATTATTTTACCCCCAGATTAAGGTAATCTCACATGTTTATCATCACCTTTATGTTTCAGAGCATCACCAATCATAGGCTACCTTCCGTTTGAGGTTCTTGGGACTTCGGGGTATGATTACTACCATGTGGATGACTTGGAGCTCATAGCCCAGTGTCACAAGCAATGTAAGGAACCCAGCGTTGCCTCTTTATTACAAATCTTCATCACTTCAGCATCCAGTGATGAAATGTGCATCTCTTAGAGGTTGACTAATAAAATAAAGCCAGGAACTTGTGAGCGCAGCATTAACAGCAGCTTTTATTTTCCCTTCATCTCCTCAGTAATGCAGTTTGGAAAGGGTAAATCCTGCTATTATCGCTTCCTCACCAAAGGACAGCAGTGGATTTGGCTGCAGACTCATTACTACATTACTTACCACCAGTGGAACTCCAAACCCGAGTTCATTGTCTGCACTCACACCGTTGTCAGGTAATCCTGAGGGTTTTCTTTTGTCTAGCATCATGTGCGATTTATCTATTGGTAGAGAATCCATAGATAGGAGTGGGAATGAAACTTGTCACACGAATGTGTCTCGTTTAGTTATGCGGAAGTGCGAGCTGAACGGAGGAGAGCTTTTGGTCTGGAGGAGCTTTCACCACCTGAGATAGCGCCATCCTCTGTGAAGGTAAGAGTTCTGCATAAGCAGTACCTCGGAAATGTCTCTAGGTCTGGAACAATTAATTGGATTAATTACGATTAATTGATTATTGAAATAGTTATCAACTAAGTTAGTAACAGATTAATCATTAACTGGAGTACTCAGACTCAAAAAAGGCCATTTACTGAAAAAGAAAAAACATCTTGAGAGTATTAATATGAACAACATACATAAACTGCACAAAAAAAATTATGCAGGTAAGATAAGAACACCTTTGTTTATGAATACGTTTTAGCACAAATTCCTCAGGTTGCTTACTTTTGGATTCACCCAGTTCACATTTACCAAAGGAATATTATGTTACTGCATTTCAGGCAATAAAATGTTTATTTTCTTAATTAAAGAGGGAGTTAAATTATTTATTTATATGCATCTTTTAATGAAAAATCTATAGACTGTGCAATTTTATTTATCCAGTTCATCGGTTAATTGTCAGAATAATCCACAGATTAATTGATTACAAGAATAGTTCTTAAGAAGCCCTAACATTTACTCATAATTATCAAAATTTCTGCTGTAGCGACAAATTTCAATGTATTTTATTGTAACTAAGCTGGACGGTGAAAGTTGTGTTCAAATTTGAGAGAGAATTAAAGCAGATTTTACTCCATCATATGGCCTCCATGGCTGTCCACCAAGCAGCCAGCAGTCAATACAAGGAGAGCATTAAGCAGAGAAGTAGCTGAGAAATCTGTGGTAGTTGTGGAGGAGCTACTGATGCCGTCTGCTCAGGTGGGAGAATGCGTCGATAGGTCAACTGTTGGGCCTGATTTATGGCTGCCGTGTCAGACTACACAAAAGGCGTCTCACCACAGGCTGGCACACTCCCTGTCGAGGATGGGCATTTCCTGTCATTTGCCCAGTCGTGCGCGTCCTCGCTTTTGCTCGCCAAACAGGAAGAGCAGCCTGGTAGGATCTGAAACCACATTAGGTTTTACCTAAACAAACCTAAAGGTCTGTTGCAAAATATGACATACATTTCAAAAAAGGTTCTAAAAGTAACATTTACCGGGTCAAACTATGCAGAGTGTGTTGTTGAAAATGCTAATTGTGCTTGCCAATGCCTTGGAGCAGCTGATTTCCATCTCCCAGTTGCCACTTTGCATGGCTTTGTTTCTCACGAATGTTGTGTGAACTTTGCTTTTGCCTGTGTCTCTGCTAAGAGGGAGTGGTGTCATCCTCTTTTGAATTCAACACAAATCCCCACTGTCAAACATGGTGGAGGCAGCATCATGCTGTTGGGATTTTTTTTTTTCTGGTCAGCAAAGACAGGAGATTCGGTCAGATTTGATGGGAAAATGAATGAAACTGGTGCAGAGGTTCACTTCCCTGCAGCACTGAGCCCACAGTAGGATAAAATATACGTTATTGATCCCTGAGAAGAAATTGCTTCTCTGTTGACAAACTACTCCATCCAAGGTTTTAAATATGAGTAAATACAAATATAATCAGAAATATAAATATAAAATTTATAAAAATACATACAATCATACTTAGATCATGTTCGATCCAAATATGAGACAAAATGTAGCTCTGACTCAAACAGTGGATCTTGGAAGTCGCTGTTCACTAACTATTTTGCAAAGGTGAAAGGTCAAGCCATTCAGATAAAACTCAAAAGACTTACTGCTCTATTTGTAGCTAAAGCTGGTCATATTAAGTGTTATGTTGACTCAGGAAAGCCGAATGCAAATTAACAATGCACCACCCAAAGTCAGGATTCTGTGTCGCTTTAAAATGATGCTGTGCTTAATTTTATAACGTAAAATCCAATAAAGTTTGTACATATACCGTGACACGATGTAAAAAAAGGTTCAAAGGCATAAATACTGTTTTTTGTTTTTCTGTTTTCCAGGCTCAGGAGCTGTACTTGGACATCTGCTCCACCCTGGACGCGACGAGGGACAGAAACAGCGGCGCGCGTTCAGTGTCCTCCCATAGCTCTCGGAAATCCTCCCACACCGCCCTGTCGGACTCTTTGTGTGAGTCATCCAATTCTCTCTAAACTGCCAAGTCACTTTGAGGCAGGTTTCCATGTCAAAAGAAAAAAAAAAAGAAGAAAAAAGCACTGATTCCTGTGTTGCTGCTGCTCAAACTTAGCCTGAAAACGTCTGCTTGTCACTTTGAGCAAAGCTTTATAGAAGTTGTCTTTATTTTCTCATCATAGAAATACCAGGTCATGTCTTTTTTTTTTTTTTTTTTTTTTAGTTTTTGTGAAAATCCCCCAGTGGATGTTTTGTTATGGAATCTTAGGAGACTTTGTAATCAACGGTAAATCTCCTGGAACGAAGCAGACATGGCGTCATCACACCTCCTTATATGTGTGGGTGATGATGCATCTCTGATGAAATGTTTCCAAACCCCATGGTTTCTGTCTGCCAGGGAGCGATCCCACCAGCTATATAACACACTAAACACTTCCACCTGCATATTCATGAAGACGGTGCAGGAGCTGGGCCTTTTTCACAACGGTATCTGTTTATAAAAAGTAAACCAGGCTTGAATCGTCCCTGGAAAACACACTCACACAGTGGTGGACTTATTTAGAAAACAGCCTCTGTCAGAATTATGAGTTGCAGATATTTTACTCGCTCAGCCTCGGTTTGAGTGGGCTGTAATAAAAAACAGTGTGTGGATTTATGTCAGAATGAAAAGGCCTCTGAATCAGAAGCTGTTATACAACCACAGATGAATTGTGTCCTTTCTTTTAGCTGAACTTCAAGAAAACAATCTTCACCCTTTAAGAGGAGGGAATATTTAGTTTTTCTTTGGTTTGCTTTTTTTTACCCAGATAATGAAATCTAGACAATAAAGTGTCTCCATCACATTGTATATGTTTTAAAACCCCTCCAAAAGGTAATAATGACCAGAATAATTTGATTACAGTTTGGAACTCCAGTGTTTTTTGTTGCCGTCTATAAAGTTGTTCGATTTGGCAGGATATATCGGCAAAACCCACATGCATGTATTCCCCACTTTAAGGGAAATACGCAATCTTTCCATCAGTGTAAGATTTGCCAAGAATCTTTGTTATAGCAAATAAAAAATCAAACACAAATTTCTTTAAACTTTTATTCTTACTTTGTGTAATTTTGATCAAATTTTGATGAGTCTTTATTCAGTTCAGAATAAAGTTCAACTTCTGAACTGAAAAACAATGCAACTGTCACTAAATTAAGCAAACAAAACATTTTACAAATGTCCTGGACAAATATTTATAACAATTATTAATCCCTTTCTGTTATTACTAGGTTTTCTCTCTCTTCACTGTTGGGCAACAAATCATTTTTGCAGTCTAATCATATATTGTCTTAAACCTATACTGCTTTGCATCTTTGCTGTTTTCACTTTAGTTTTACTCATCGGTTGCCAGGGAAACACTATTCTAACCGAGTAAATGCTCAGTCTGTGTCTAAAAGTGAGCCGTGTCCTTTGCAGCAGCCAACTCCTACACAGAGGCCTGCACACCATCATGGCCGTCAGCCTCCATTGGACCAGAGAAGACACCTGCCAGACTCCAGCCCAGTGGGTCAAAGGTCAGCTTATTCCAAACATATTCACGTTAAAAAAATTCTCGCTGCATGAAGAGATAGAATCAGTCGTGTCTATTTTTGTTTTTCCCCAATGTAGAATTTGGCTCAAAGACAAAATTCCTTTGACCTTGTTCCCCAAATGAGCCTCTCCCTTTCTCCAACCTGCAGCAAGCACTCCACCATGGTCAGTGTTTAGACTTCCTCTCCTGCCTGTTGCTCTCCTTCTGTTCTGCTTGTGTGCAGTATCTCACTGTTATGACGGCCGCTGCCATTTGGGTCTATTTCATCTGCTGCTCATGTACACTGACTCTTGGCCTGCTTATAAGTCTGTTATTAGAAAAAGGACATCAGGAAAAGATTATGAAAAATAAAGAGCACTACATCTTCATTTTGTAGTTGGACTACAGACTGGTTGCAAGGTTTCCTCCTAGAAACTTGCTAAGCCTGGTAGTTGGATGCTGGGGCAGTCACCCACTGTCGTGGTTTTTTTTCCCTTGTGACTACAGCGACTCTTCGGGATTTTTTTTTTCAAATAAATGAACTGAAACTGAAGCAGGAAGGCCTTTCTATGCTCAGCTTGCATGTTTTCCCTGGTCTGTGTTGTCTTCATCTGATTTCTGATGGTGCTTGACCTGAATATGCGTCTCAAGTTAATCAGTGATTTCAAATTAAGTATGTGTCTGTTCAATATAAACAGTATAAAGATGTTACAGAAAATAATCAAGTGTAACAAAAATTTTCTCCCATCTTTTCCCGTGTTTCTTCTCTGCAGCAGCAGCAATCGCAGCAGCAGCAGCAGCAGCAGCAGCACAGCAGCAGCAGCAACAGCAGCAACAGCAGCAACAGCAGCAGCAACAGCAGCAGCAGCAGCAGCAGCAGCAGTCCTGTTTACCAGCTGCATCAGCCTCAGCTCGGCGTAATGAACCAGCTGAAGGAACAACTGGAGGAGAGGACGCGCATCCTGCAGGCCGACATCAAGACGCAGCAGCAGGAGCTGCACGACATTAAGGAGAAGCTCCATCTTGCTAATCTACAGGTAGCAGCCACTCGAAAGACGCCAAGTCATGACATGGGCTTTTCCGGAAAAACATATTATCAACAATACAAAAAGCAGAGACTTTGAGGAAAGGAATGATGGACGTTTGTCTACGTAGAGCCTTGAATCAAGAAAAACATTTATAGCTCCATATAAGAAAGAATATCAGCTTCTAACTAAATCCTCAGAAGTAAAGGTAGTGTGTCTCCCTCTAGAGGCAAATGCTGGCTACTGCATAACCCAGATTGAATTTATTGTTGTATTAAAAGCCAGAAGTTTAATTGTTAAATATTTATATATTTAATGACTTAGACCTGAATATTTCTGCATATGCAACTTTATGACCTTATTATAATTGTTTTTAGAGGTACACATTTTTTTCTACAATAAACCGCAGCATATAAACCAACTCTTTTCAGTAAATAATGGTTTTAATAGATTCCTATCTGTTTTGTGTGTGTTAGATGTTGTTACAGCAGCCTATCCACAATGACTTCAATCAGACCCAGCAGCAGCAGCAGCAGCAGCAGCAGCAGCAGCAGCAGCAGCAGCAGCAACAGGGCCCAGGAAGGCCAGCACAACAGAACCAGAACCAGAACCAGTCCAGTGTCATCAGGCAACTCTCGGGCCAACCGAAACCAGCAGCCTGCGGGGCTCACAGTTCATCTCCACTCTCTTTGAGAGAAAACACTTCACCATCTGCACAGGTTGAATTCAGATTGCAGATTTGAAATAAAATAATTTTCAATGCTAAAGTCTAGTATGTTGAAACTTGACTGCATTTATAAAACGTTTATATAAAGAGAGGGAGGCAGTGCTAAACAAATGATTATCAGAAATATATTGATATGCTTAGGTGACATTTTTAAAAAATTTCTGTTTCATGTTACATTTACGTATAAAAGGATTTTGGATGATTTCAGAACAAAGTAAACACAACTGACCTCCGACATTCACTCACCGCTAAGCGAGCTGCAACATTACAAGCTTTTGGCTGAAAATATCTTGCATTAGATATTAGCATTTAGCGCAACATGTAATGAAGGAGTGGAGAATATGAAGAGAGGGATAAACAGATGTTAACTTAAGCACAGAGAAGCACTTTGCTTGATTCATTCAGAAAATGAACATCGACAGGTTTTTGTTGCGTTTTTCAGTTTTATTTAGGTCATTTTTCATAAATTTATAAAGCAGTGCTTTTAGGTGTTTTTTGCCAGGCAAATTAAGTGTTAAACAATTACTTTTTATGAATATTGTTTTGCCATTATCGGCCGTTGTTGAACAGTGATTTGACAGGAAATAGAGCGAAGAGAAAGGAAGACATGCTGCAAATGGCCTGAGACCAGTGAATTATAAGTTTTGTCTGCAATCTGGGCACCTGAATTTTCAAAATGATTGATGCTGATTATGTTGTTCCAGACAATTCATTTGGGTGGTAATGAAAAACAAATCAAACCTGTTTTTTATTTGTTCAGAAGTTGTTGTCATGAAATGTCAGCGTCTCTCGGGAGCTTATCGTGCGCCTCCCTCCCTGCGCCGCAGGTTCAGCAGCGGGCTCCTCGGAGCAGACAGAGCCAGCCGGTGAGTTTGCCGATGCAGACAAACACGAGCCTGACGACGCCCTTCTACAGCAACCCCATGATGTTCTCCCAGACCAACACGAGGCCTCAGCAGGACACAAACCAAAGACAGACAGACAACCAGTTCAGCCACGACGGACAATTACGGTGAGAAGCCTGAAAAAACAAACTAATAATTCGTCTGCTGTTTCATGCAGCAGACGTGGTTTTTACACCGCAAACCGTCTCTCCTGCAGAATGCTTCTCAACCAGCCGATGCAGACCATGGTTCCGACTAGCAGCGTCACTTCCCAGTCCTCTCAGTGCAACATGGGCATCTCCCAAACTCTGTAAGCAGCCATGCTGCAACACTTGGTTCATTTATTGGGCTTATCGTGATTTTCCTGTCTGTTCCTCACTGGTCTCCTTACAGATACAGCTTGGAGCAGCCGCTCACCTCTTTCACCATGCAACAGGTCAACTGCAACGCCGTGCTCGTTCCCTCCCCCGTTTTCACCTCCCCCATAATGATCCCACACAACTCCTTCATCACGCATCAGGCCCAGTCAGCCTACCACAGCCAGCCTCAGGCCTCGCAGCACTCCGTGCAGCTCCAGCAGCCCCAGCAGTTCTTTCAGGTACACAACAGCAGCAAATCAAAACCACGAGACCAAAGCCTTCTTCTCTGAAATTGAAAAGAAATCTGACATTTTATAAGTCACGTTGGAATATGCAGATATTGTGTATTACTCGTGTCATTAAAGAAATAGTCCTTTTGACTGCTGAATCACAACATAGCACCAAATATTCACAACAAATGTTGTCTCAAGACGCTTCATAAAAAATTAAAAAATTAAAAAGCCATTGCCATGACATTTCAGACAGCCAGTCGCAGAGGCGATACTGTTCCGTCGTCTCCCTGGAGAAGATGGATTTATTTGTTTTGCACACAAAAAACATAAGGCATAAAAGTAATACAGATATAAATGCATGATTTTATCTGAAGGTGTTACAGTTTTAGATGTAAATACCTTGAAATCAATGTTTCATTTTCATTTGCACTACTTCTAAAACAACAAAATCCCAATTGATAGCTCCATCAGGTTTGTAACTTTGCAAAATGTGAGAAAGTCGACCTTTGGTAATAGTTCTGCAAGATTCTGTGTCTAGTTCGCGCTCCGTTTCCATAAAAGGTTAAATTTCACTCACCAAACTGAACAGAGATCTTTTTCACACTTTTTTGTTTCCACAGATGACCCAAGGACTTGTACACGGTGGATCTGCTCCAGCTTTTCTACACACCACTAACGTCCCACAGCAAAGCACCATGGGATACATTCAGCAGCAGCCACAAACGCAGCAGCTGCCACTTGCACAGCAGCAGCAGCAACAGCAGCAGCAACAACCACAGCAGCAGCAAAGGCAGTACCAACATTCCCAAAACCAGCCGGGCAGTGTTTCAGACTTCAGGAACATGCTAACACGGTAGCACCAAGGACTTCATCTGAACGCTAAGGATCTGCCTCTCTGACGCCGCCCTGCAGGCGGCAGCACGCCGTCGAGCCTCCTAATCCACGGGGGCGGGGGAGGGATCCGGCCTGCACGTCGTCATAGTGACACTACCAGTAGAGGCTGCGCTGACCCGACGGCGCCCGCCGGATCCGAGGACAATCTTGAAGCCGCGTAGCGTCGGCTGGAACGAGTGGATCATCTGAGATGTTTGGAAAAAAACAACAACCAAACAAACAAACAAAAAAACTATTTTAGACCGACAAGTGGAGGTTTTCTTCTAGCAAAGTTCTCATATAGGTGTTTGCACTTTGGTACCCCTATCTCCTCGGAAGTAGATATTTATTTATTTTTTACTTAAGCTCAAACGTTCTGCTCCGTTCCTGATCTCCGGCTCAGCTCCCCCTCCTGTGGCAAGACGCCAAGCTACTTGTGACACTTTATTCCCAGTGAAAATGGAGAGTCTGAGGTCAGTCCCGTTATCCCTCCCCACCCCTCCACCGCTTGAACCACGATTTAGGCATGTAGAGTCACTACACAACAAAACAACAAGTGCGACGACCCGCTTTATCGAAGGCAGGTGTGACGTGACACGCACTGCAGCTGGAAGCTTGGAGGTCTATCTAGATTTTTAAAGCCTCAATCCGGGACTGAAGGAGCGAGGGGTGCCGTCGCCCCGTCCCACCGCTGATCTCTGCAAACCGAAGCAGTCGCCGCGCGGCGCCGGGTGTCGCTGAGCTGGGAGGCGGGGAGGACGAATTGTGCCTTCAAACGTGATAACGTTCGTGTTGTGGTTCGATTGGTTGCGTCTGATTATGGCTTTAAAAATCCAGCTCAGGTCCATTTGGAATATAAAAGGTATATTTTCATAAGAGCATAATTTGTTATTAAAGCATAAGACATCCAGATGTTCTAATTAATAGATTATTTACATATATATATATATATATGTAGTCATTTTTGTGACTTTTATGTTTGCAGGAAGTCCTTACTTTCTGAGCAGTGTCCATTTCAAAAACAGTCCTTTTTGAAATCATTACACAACAAAAACTACCTATTGGAAATACAGGCTGGTCTTATTCACAAATGTTCTGACAGAAATCGCTCCGGTCTGCTCAGAGGTACATGCCAGGTCTTGTTCTCGCCCCATTTCAGAACAGCCTCATGCACACAAGAACAGCCTAAGTTCATGTTCCCAACAGTCCAATCAGCTGCTTTAAAAATGGAAACTTGAAACTTGCACGCCGCCCCGGTTCAGATGCGTAAAAAGCCTTCAAATAACTTTGTTTATTTCAGTAACAGCATTAAATAAACCCCGCCTTTAATTTGATTCATGTTGTAAAAGAAAGGTAAAAAAAAAAATATGTTAAGCTCTGCAACAAACAGCGGCGTCTTGAGCTCACCAAGTCTCCATGGCAACCTTTAGATGCCATGTGAAAGTCGCCACACGAACCCGAGATGTGTGGAGTTTGCAAAAAGCTGCCGGGACTTAAACTGAAGCATATGTCGTTTGGGTCGGATCCGACTACTCTTTAAACTTTGGACAACTTTTCATTTTAGTTGGTCTTGGTTAACCACTTTAACTTCAACTACCTTTCAACCACATCTAGACATCTGAAGAGTATTTATACAGACAGTTTTTATTTCCCTTTTTCCATTTTCATCCACCGTAACCACTCGGGTTAGGGATAAAACAAGCGACATAGCTTGGATAAAGAGTTTTGCCCACTGTTTAGAATAGTGGAGGATCAGTGATGCTGTGGGCCCGCCCTTGTTGGGCGTTTTGAATCCTTTGAACTATCAGGACATGTGATGTAAAAATAAAAGCGTGCTGATTCTGGTGTTGCTTTAGCAAACTGAACAAATGTTTTTGTTTTTTTCTCTACGTGTTTAGTGCGAGGCACAAGACGAATTTATTTTGGGGCTTCTTGCACATCTTACAACCGGGGCGCGAGTCCAACCGTCAACCTGTTTGGTGACGGCTTGTTTGAATATTTCAGAAGACTACAAATTTCCAACACCAACCAAGTGAGCTGAGTTTCAGACCGTTGCCTGCAACGGCTTCATTCACACTAAAAATAAAATAAACACAAAAACCTCTTATTTGTTTTACCGTTCTACATTGAAGATTTATAGAGCTACTTCCATGTGAAAGACACTACTTTACGTTAGCTTGGTGAAAGGACACGTTCCTGTGGAGCCACTTATCGGCTGTTGCAGCTGCTCCCCTTTGTCTCAATCCGCTTGGAACAGACAGGCGTGTGCAGGAGCCATTGTTTCGATTGTGTCTGTTTGGTGGATAATACAGAGGCGACAGTTAACAGAAAGAGGATTGGAGTGTGTGGCTGCAGTCTGTCCTGGAAGAGGGAAAAATAAAACCCATTAAAACATCACAATTACATCACCGTACAAAGACAATCAGCAGAGTATACTGTATTTAAACTGCCTGTACCACAGTGTGACTTCAGAATCAAAAAAAAAAAAAATTTAATCCTATAACGTACTCCCCCAATCCCACCTCTCTTCTGGATATTTTAATTGCACATGTTGTTGCTACACTTTATAGAAAGCAGCACCGGGAGGCGGGGAGCGAAAGGGGTTTGGTGTTTGGTGATGAATATGAAAGCGTCCAGCGCAGGAGCTGCACACGTTGCACGACAAGACATAGCGAACTCAGCATGTACGTTCAGTGCCGTTTTTACACTTTTTTTTTTTTTACGTGCAATGTCGATTTGAAAAAAAAAAAAAAACAACAAAAAAAAGAGAGAGAGAGAAAGAGAATGTTAATTTATACTGTTGGAAATGTTTCCAAACAGATGTACATACAGGTGTATAATAAGCAGTTGTTGCCGTGTAATTTATATGGAAGTATTTTTTTAAACGGACATGTCCTAACATTCCTTTAGCAGTATTTTTTATTTTTTAAAAGTTTGAGACGCGTCCTCTGAAGAGTAGGATCACACAGGACTTTTATCTGCATGGGAATGCAGTGCGCAGGACCGGAGGCTCCCAAAGAGACTGAACTGAAGGGTCTGGTAGTCACCTTGAGGAAGAGATCAAACAAAAAGAAAGAAAATCGGATTTATTGTTTTTTTCAATCACACGGATTGCAGCTAATTCACCTAACAATTAAAGGTACGAAAAGAAAAAAAAAAAAAGTGCAATTGTGTAAACACCATGAAGTTAGGTTGTTGTTTTGGTGGCTGAAGCGGTTTCGTGCGTCTGCTCATAAAGGTCCAGCTTTACGGGTCCCATAGATGTCTGTGTTTCTGTTTTAGTGAAAATGTCACATCATACATGACACTGATATTATAAAAACGAAAAAGAATCCGTTTCAAAAAGCTGAATAGACTCATTGCTCAAATAATACATTTCAGGCACTTGTTTCTGGTAATTGTAAAGATTCGCGGTTAAGGTTAATTGAAAACCAAAAATTGGATTTATCAGAAAAATACATTTTCTTGCACAGAAATGCTCTGCTGATTTGCCAGATGTCCAGCAGCTTGTCCCTGACATGTGTGAGCCACTAAACGTCATCGATGAAGAGGGAAGTATGGAGTTCTTAAGAGAAAGTTCAGTGGAAGGAAAAAACCTTTCTTGATCCAATAGCAAATTTTGTGTTTTTTTTTATTAACTAACAAGCCAAAATAACAAAAATTGCAGAAATAATTGCTTGAAATGTATCAGCTTCTAAGTAAATGAGCTAAACCTTCTAAATTTAATAACTGAATAAATACCCTTTTTTTTCAAAGTGACTAATAATTTTAACATGCACCTGTAAGTCTGTGACGAAGCAAAAGGACAATCTTGCAGAATATCAGCCTTTCTGGCAGGAAACCTGGTTGTTTTTCATTCAAACACATCATTCAGAGACAAAGTTCCCCTTACCATTCTGTTTGCCTTGCTGTGTTGATAAAATGCAAGTCTGTTTGTCATCCAGAGCCAGAATCACTTGGTTTCGGATGCGAGTCGATCTCGCGAGCTTGATGAAGGGTGTAAATAATCCGGTCGGTCTGTTTTCGTAGTCAAGTCGCTCTCGGTGACGATCGCCGCACCTCTTCTTTTTGTTTTTTCTTTGGTTTTCCTTCATTACGTTTTGAATGGTGTTCATCACAGGGATTTCTTTTTTTTTTTTCAAATGTACGTCAGTTTGATCACATTTAACTTGTACTTTTTTTTCCTGATTTGTATCATATTGACTGTCGCCTCAGATGTGAGCGTGGGCAGTCAGATCCGATCCTCTCTGTGTAAGAGTTGCCAGGACATGAACAAAAAACCCCTGGCGTCCAGTCAATTCTGCAGTTTCAGTGCAGAAACAAATATATTATAAATATATATATATGTATATATATATAATATAGAATGTGGAAAAAAAACTTTAGGCTACATAGTTGTTTATTTTATATGTCATATAGATTACATATATGTATGTTATGATTTTAAAATTAAAGTAATTTTATAACAGATTATGAGATGGCTCTGTTTTTTTTGTCATTTTCTCTAAATATTTACTATAAAAATAAGAATTAAATGTACTTTACACTATATATATATATATATATATATATATTGTTATAAAGTGTATTTAGTAATATACATCAGCCCTGAAATTGTAAAAGATAAAAAAAATCTTAAAGAGAAAAACAAGACTTTTTTTTCGTTTTGCCTGTCTCTATGGTAACATTTCTGAATCAAATAAGGCATTCTAGCAAGGGCGCCTACATAGCGTTTTGCAAAGGGTGTTTTCTAAAACTAAAAGCCCTTATTTAGGTGTTTTTCTACAAACTGAAAACTCCTCAAATCCCTTAAAGAGAACCTTTCTGACAACAGGAAGTAGGCCCAAAGATCCCGAAAGCAACACAAACTGCTTTACTAAAGAAATTACGAAAGCAAGTTATTAAAATCTACTAATACTTGAAATAAAAGACGACGTTTTCTTTGCATTCCAGTATTTTAATCGTAAAAAAATTACAATTTACATTAAGGTCTTTTTTGTCAAAAATAAATGTACATGATTGAGAATGATTATAAGAAGCTGTCCTTTTTTTCTAGTCGAGTGTGACATCCATCACTCTGTACACCTTGTCGATGAGGATTTCCACTTTATCTCCTCCCAGCTGACACAACTCCAAAACACACACCACGTGTGTGTTCTCCAGCCCCCGGGCGGTTGCCAAGATCTCCTCTGCAAGAAGGCAACCGAACGTTAGAAAAAAAAAAAATCAAAGCTAAACAATCGACTGGCGATGCTGGAGAAAATGAGAGGAGGGATTTATGTCTCCTGTCGCTACCCGACTCATGGGGAGTTAATTCTCCGTCTCCGGCTGTGCTGTCGAGGGGGCAGAAGAAACCTGATGAGAGGCAGGACAGCATCGAGTTGTCGTGGGGGTCCTGAGAGAGACCGACGGCGCGGGGGTCGTCGGAGCGCACGACGGGGAGAAACGCGGCATCGACTGCGATCTGCCTGTTAATACCTGACAGAAAAACGTAAAAAAAATTATATATATATATATATATATATATATATATATATATATATATATATATATATATATATATATATAACCAGAATTAGTGGGCCATGTTGAGAACGCACACACTGAAAAGGAAAAAAGATCTACCTTAACAATAGTGACATTATTTCTAGGGCTGGAATTAGTGAGTAATCATGACTAATCATGATTAATTGGTTATTCAAATAATTGTCAACTAATTTAGTAATTGATTAATTGTTAACTGGAGTATACAGACTCAAAAAAGGCCATTTGCTGCAAAAACAAAACAAACTCAGAGCAGTAATCAACCCAGGACTGTAAGAGAAACACATACCTTTGGCATTTAAAATTAAAAATATTTGTTTGTCTATATGTTTTATTGCATTTTCCACAATACAACTGTTCCTTTTGACTCTTTTAATGTATTTCTATCACTATAAAAAAGGTGGTTAAATGACAAATCTGCAGCATGTGACTTTTTTTTACATATGATTAATTGTCAGAATAATCAATAAAACAACTAAAATGATTGGTAGTTGCAGCCCTAATGTATTCTGTCATTTTCTTAAGGTCACACAGACCTCTAACTGCGAACAATGTTTTTTGCTGACTGTAGTTTTCCCTCCCTCGGTGTGACTCACTGATGACGTGACGCATCACAATACAAACATAAAGGTCAGTCAGCAGCCTTTGTTCCGGTTATAAGAACTGAAAAGATTTTGTCTACAAAAGAAAACCACAAACATTTTCAGAGCGATTCGTAGCAGGTGAAATGACGGGAACAGGACTGAGTGACTCTGCTCTTACCCAGTATGGTCAGCTGGTAATGCCCCGGGCAGGGAGTGTGTGGCGGCGCGTCGGCAGCCGCCTGCGGCGTCCAGCGCGTCGGCTGAAGGTTGCTCCACCGCAGCAGGGCGCTCTTCTCGTCGAAGGTGAACCTGCGAGAGACGCTGTCCTGATGCAGGCCGCCGTGACGCAAATGCTCGGAGATTTCTTCTCGCTGCTTTGACCAGCTGCTGCTCTCCCAGGACGAAGCAGCAGAGTCTAGTGGGACACACACATTACAGCGAGGCACACACACACACACACACACACACACACACACACACACACACACACACACACACACACACACACACACACACACACACACACACACACACACACACACACACACACACACACACACACAGCGGCGGTAACTGAAGCAGCGTGTCGCTCACCTCGACATTCCTGCTGCTCGTGCTGAACCTCCTCAGATGCCGAGGCCGACTCCTCTTCTTTCTGCTCTTCTCTTTCTTTCGCGTTTTTGTATTTCAGCCTTCTGGGAGCAAAGAAGCTAGGAATGGTTGCAACTTTTCACTAACAGATAAATGCTCATGGTTGTAGCTTAATTACCTTTTAACGGGGGTGCTGGCACAATTTGAGGAAGAAGTTACGGCTTTACTATGAAACACGACGTCAAATTTACAATTACCGATTAATGATTCAGCTTCAAGCATGAAAAAAAAAAAAAAATCAGGAATCAAATCCAACCTGAACTGATTTGTCCTTTTCCTTGTGTTAGCTTTGCTCCTGTCAGAAGAGGGAGACATCAGACAGTCTGCAGGATCTTTATGTGTGTCTGATGAATCAGCCTTGGGCTCAGTTGAAACCTGAAAAAAACAGCAGCAAACGACTTTAACCATTTCTTTTGTTAAAATGACTGAAAGTACACGTTAAAATAAAAATCTGTTACCTTCTTTGGGTAATTTGTGTAGCGGATTGCCACGATCTCTCCCTGAATTGCCAATTTTTTATGCTCCCTGTATTGAAGGCTCTCTAGCTCCCTCTTCAGGTCTGAGGCAGCAACCAAAGGAACTTGGCCTTAAATGAAAGAACGGCATTAAGCACAAATCTATACCATAACTGCAAAAGCCTTTAAAATCAAAAAATAAAGCACTAAATTCACCTGATGTTTCCGTCGCTGCCTGTGAAAATCTCCGTGGGGGAGGAGGGTAACAATAATGGCCGCCGACGGCTGTTTTTTGGAGGACAACGTTGTCCTTCAGAGTCTTGGTCCACTGGATGAAGCTCTTCACTCTGGGGTCACTCACATATGGCTGGCCCTTGTGGTAACCTGTTGCAGACCCACAGCCCGTTGTGTTTTAATCATCCTTCTCCGGTCGCACTGTCGCGTGATTAAACCAACCTGTGATGAAGATCTCGGTTTCACAGCTGCTTGTGAGGTAGGGCAAAGACCCTTCCACCTGACACACCCTCATCTGAGTGCAAACAAGGTAGGTCACTGTGGAAGACAAAACAGAGATTTGAGACAGCAGCCAAATACAGACGCCTCTTTTAGTGTATTGGTATATAATTATTGGGGAGACAAATACATTTCCACATTTATACCCAAAACTACTTTCCATTGTCAGTCCCTACATAAACTTTCAAGCTCTTGTCCACTAAAGGATGTTTGTCTAGGACAAGTTCAAACAACGCTGCAATATGTAACTTATATATTTTTTTAATTAGTTTTTTTTTCACATATTTATCAAAACTGTGTTGTTGTGACTCCTCTGCCTTCTTCCTGTGGTCCTACTGCTACCGCCAGAAATCCACTGCTCAGTCAGAAACACCCAATCAGAGCCAATCATACCCCCTTTGTTAGGCTAGTTCCCCACAACAGAGCCTGATGTGAATGCCAGGCGAGTTAGCATGGCCACTGATGTTGGCAAATAAACAGTTTTCCTGGAGCGGCAAGTTGTTTCTCCGCTATTAGCACATTGAGCAGCGCGGGCACGAGAGTGATTGACAGCACCAAGATGGTAATGATCGGTTGTTTCTGACGGGGAGCAGTGAATTTCTGCAGACGGCAGCAAAACCACAGGAAGGCAGTGCCTTTTAAAAGGCAAAGTATGAGGTTATGATTTACTTGGACAGATTTGATTGAAGATTTCAGGTTGCGACGAGGAAAAAAGTTCCAGAATAAAAGGCCGGCCAGATGTTCCATCCACCGAATGAACCCAGCGATACGTCCAGTATTTTTCTGGAGCTAAAAGTTGAAGCGCGGCAATCATTACATGACAGTCAAAGTGAAATTACAGAGGCTTTCACCCAGTCAGTAAATCAAAAGCAACCATTTTTACCTTTATTCCCTTTACTCCTGACTCTTTCAACGCGACCAACAAACGTCACCAAACCGATGACGTCACAAGCGGAGCCGTTCGACATCTTCTCCAGCTCGGACCTGGAGCAATCGGGAAACCAAAGAGCAGCTTTTGAGCCCAAACTGTTGGGAGTATCGCATGGAAACATACACACGTGGCGCGCAAATACATTTTTACTAAAGCCGCGGCGAGCGTTGATCACCTGGTGGTGAACTGGTAGGACACGTCTGGCAGCCCCCACTGTGGGAGGACGCTCTTGGGTGAGACCACAGTGATGACTGCAGCTGGGTTACGGGGGTTCAGGCAGATCTCTACAAGGAAAAACATTTACAGAAAAGAAAAAAGTTACATAAAAAAAAAAAAAAAAAATCACATGGCAAGTAGACAGAATTATTAAAATTTCTATAGCTCAGCTTTTACAATTGAATTATCTTCCTCAACTCAACATCACCGAAGTATTTAGCTAAATGTGACACTCCTAAGTTCATACCTACAGAGGTGAAGTTTTTCATTCGATGGTGGTCCATTTGTGGGCGGGATCGGTTTGAGTAGCTCTGCTTCAAGGTGTAGTTTTGCAGGTACAACACCGCGCCGACGTTCATCCTGCGGTAGTACTCCGGACAGAGCTCGTTCCAAAGCACGAGCGACATTGTGCCGCTCTGGTCGGCGACTTCGAAGTAAGTCTGAAATACCACAAAGTGCATGTTTTACCCGGTGACGCAGTGAAATATCAGCCAAATACAGATTAGAAAAGCAGATTAAGGGGTAACCTGTAAGTGAAGCTCACCTGGTAGGGGTAATCAATCTTGAGCCCAAATTTCCCATAATACCTTAACCTGGATTTGTGGATTATCTTCACCAGGAGAGGGAGAGGTTTCCATGAAACTCTAAAGGACGACTCCAGAGAACTAAGGAGGGTGACCTTTGACACTGAAATAAATATATTACATATTATTAGGGTTTCACTCCTTCTCCTTTTGTTATAAATACACATTTTGCATCATGTTTTAATTTTAACCTTCTATATAATGTTTCGCTCTAATATGGTGAAGAGCCCTTAAAACTCCCCAATTCTCCTGGTGCACAATGAAAATAACAACAGATTACTGAAATATGACTGAAAAAGAAGAATCATTACATTTTATTATGTGTAATGCTACACTTAAGGAAAATTAGGAAAACACAAAGTTTGCATTTCTTTAAAACTCAAGCCTTTTTTAAAAAAAAATTATGTACCTATATAATAAGCTCTTTATAATTTACCTGAATTTTTGAGAGCTATTATAATGTGAGCAGCGGTGGACAGAGTACCCAAAAATTGCACGTATATTTAGCCAAGTAAAAGTGAAAAGTAGCCACCGAGTCTACTCGAGTACGGAGTAAGTGATCAAATTATCAATCACTGCATGATTGATAATTTGATGATATTCAAAAACATTACTCAAGCAAACAAGGTTTCCCCCAGAAAACTTGCTGAGCCTGGTGGTTGGTGCTTGGACAGTCATTCATCCAGAGGCCCATCGTGTTTTTGAGTTAAAAAAAAATGTAGAAGTTGACAAGAAATGTGAAAATATCATTTTGACAATTATGTGTTATTGAAAGACTGAAAGATTAATACATGAACACCAATTATAAAATCTTAAAAAAGCAAACATTTAAAAAAAGACTTAAATAAATAAGCGATGCTTAGCCTGGTGGGGGCACAAGTAAAGTCTGGTGGCCCACCAGGCTTAAAATGTACTTGAGTAAATGTAATTGAGCAAATTACTGCCCAACACTGAGTTTAAGTGACAGAAAAGGTGCAAAAGCACCAGAGCAGGAAGCAGAGGACAGCAGGATCTCACCGTCCAGGACTGGGTCCGGCGAAGCAGACCCGGAGATCCACATGTCTCCCTCCGGGTCGTCGTTGTTCCACAGAGGCAGGTAGTGCTTGCGGCTCACCTGCAGCGGAACGTCACTCTGCAGCACCACGCTCCTCTCCATGCCGTGTTTTACCAGCATGGGCAGCGAGCTGGGGCTTTTAATGCGGGGCAGGAGAGACGACGCCTCCGCGCTGCTCTCGACCTTCTCAATGCAGATATAGCCGTGCCCCAGTCTCCTCTCGTTGTAAACAAACGAGCACTGCCTGACGCTGACGTCCGTCCCAGTCCTCAGGACGTTTCTGTGCACCAGCTGGTTCAAGCTGGGATGAAGGAAGCACTTGGCTCGCCAGACTCCGTCTGTGATCGTCACGTCGTAGCTGTAGCTGTCCAGCTGCTGACCATCGCTCGCCTCGGACAGGTACCTCTGAATGGCAACAACGGCGACAGGAGCCGCCTCCTCGGGCGCGAGCTTCAGGCTTTGGGTGGTGGGTAATCGCTCCAGCGTTCTCTGGAGGAAAGACTCCCGAGGAAGATCGGCTGCCGTCGAAGAACAACACGAGCTACTCTCCATCACTTAGCAGTTAGCTCAGCGGGCGTTAGCTCATGTTGGCTCGTTCACCTGTCACACACCGCTAAAACGATTCACACCAGCTAATAGGGTACCGTAAAATACTTAGCACCTTTTAGATGACGGCTTCAGGAACTCTGGTAACCGCTGGCTAACGTTACAAACTGTTTGGTGCTTTTTGATGGCGTCATCATGTGCTTAAAAAAAACGAAGCGAAGTAAGGATTAAAAAAACTTAAATATATTTGCATTAAAATACTTTACAATAAGTTGGACGGTGTAAACAAGAGGTTGCTTTTTTTTTTTTTTTTGAAAAATCCGCGCTAAACTGCGCAAGAACTGGCGTCACTTCGAAGTGACGCCATCAATGCGACTATTCGCCCTGGTATGGCAGGCAGTTGTAACATATAATCGGACATCGCTGCGCTGATAAATTATGAAATAGAAATTTTCCTCCTAAAATTATGGTTACCTGCTCAAATAAAAACGAAGTGGTGGAGGTAGTAGTAGTTAGGGGAAGGTTAGCTAAACAACATTTAGCATTATTCTTCAAAATGAAATTAACGAATCAAAATATTAAAGGTGGACTACAAAAACGTTGCGATGACAATGAGAAATATGATTTTGTACCAACTGACAAATTCATCACTCAGCGGGCGTGATAGTATTATCAATAGCAACACATTTAATAATAGAAATAATAATAGATGCTGCAAAAGTTCAGTTTAAATATTTCTAAAAATGGGAGTTTTAGTAGTAGAGAATTTGTTTGCAGAATGTTCAATGCATATGAATTTTTGTCAACAAAAACAGATACTCTGGGTAATTTAACTGTTAATTGTAAATATGGGAGATGTTATTTTGGATTGTTAAATTGTTAGAAGAACTTATTTACGGATATGTGAGCTGCATTGTCTGCTTATTATATATACAATCAGTTTACAGCCATATTATTTTCAACGTTCTGGTGTAAAAGTGAAAATTTTGAAACATTTAAAATACACCTTGAAAAATATGTCAAAGCTGCAGCTGAAAAAGAAATACACTTTTACTGATGTGATCCAAAAGAATATGTTTCAGACATTGTATTTTTCTGTTAAATATTAAGTTTTAGCTTACGCCTTAAGGCACATTTTGATTGCCTGGTTGGAAATTGTTTCATTGCTAAAGCAATTTGTGGAGCCAGCAGGGGGGCACCGTTTGACTCCAAGAACAAAAATGAATTCATTGGAATAGAGTGTATACTGTAAATGCATAGTGATGATAGTGTTTCAAGATATTAAATTGTCTACTGTAATGTAATCAGAAAATCATAACTTGAAACATTGGGTGAATTTTGCATTGTATTTTCTTGTTGCAGGCAGCACAAAGGCCCTGAGTGTTTCAGAATTTGTCCTGCTGTGTTCCTTGACCCCAGTCTTGTTTAGCATAATTGAAACTGACAGAGTGCAACTAAGGTTAAGTGGTGTATAGTGGTGTATATTAATTTAAATGCTTTATTAGCATGCAGGGTAAGAGGTATTGTTTTGTACATCTATTTAGTAAACGTTAGCAACATTTAATTCAGTTTATTATTATTATTACTGTTATTATTATTATTATTTTGGAAATGTTTATCCTTTTCCTATTTAAAGGGAAACCTAAACCTCTCTGCATACCAAAATATAGCAGGAAGCAGATGCTTGTGTCTCTAAAACAAACGGCCCCCCAAAAGCAACATCACACGTTGAGTCAGGTTTACAAATGTTATTTACTGCAATACTTGATAGTTGTAATATTTTTGTTTTTGGAACTTTTTAAAGCTGATGTAGAATATGTTGCTGTTTTTAATTCTCCTTTTTTTCTTTTTTTTACCATCTTCTGTAATTATGATTATGTGCATAACAAGTAATCTTTCAAACATTAAATATATAAAGGAGATATTTGTGGAGCTGTGCTAATATAGCGTTAGCTGTGCTAACGCTATATTAGCGTTAGGCATCATTTAGCAGTTAGCTCAGCGGGCGTTAGCTCGTGGCTAACTAGTGCATATATTAGCTATATGCTAGTGCATATATTAGCTATATGCTGCTAATATAGCATATAACAGCTTTAAGCTGCTAATATAGCATATCACAGCTATATGCTGCTAATATAGCATATAGCTATATTAGCTTATTAGGGCCCTTATATGCTAAAATAGCATACAGCATATAGCTGTATTTGCACATAAGGGCCCTATATTAGGGTAAAACGACGAGCTAATATAACCGAGCTTATATGCTAATATAGCACATAGCTAATATAGCATACAACTATATTAGCATATAAGGGCCCAAAAACAAGTGTAGGTTCAGGACCCCTTGCTCAGGATGTGGATCATCATACACATAATAAAAACGTTATTATGTCAACACTGGATCTACTTACCGTACCTAGTTCCCATTTTCAAGGATTCTCTTCAAAAACTACAATCCCATGATGCCTTGCGCGCCTGGCTGTATTTCTTGTCGACGTGGGAAGGGAGGGATTCTGACACAAACAAATGTCTCTGGTTCCTCTGTTTGGGGCTTCTTACGGGATACCGTGACATGTCAGGTGGATTTACATGAGAACTCCGTCACGTTGGAAACATGTGGCTCAAACCTGAAGAGATTCTGCTGAAGAACGCCTTCAAGCTGTGGGTCACCGAGAAGGATAACGAGTATTTCGTGCTGCAAAGGCGACGGGGGTACGGCGAAGGAGGCGGCGGGCTGACAGGTAACGTTAGCGGCTTGAGGATTTGTCTCCTCGTGTGGCTCGAGCAGCTGCTTTCACTGCGCAGCGAATGACGTTTAAACACTAGTTAGTTACGGTCTAACTAACCAGCGTTGCTGCTTAGCTAACTAGCTCCCGCAGTTCCTGGGGCGGGAGCGAGTTAATGCCGAGAAAACAGCGTCTTTGCAACAGGTAGGAGTCAAGTGTCCATGATGTGAGGCACCAAACAGCTGGAACCCACACAGTCTGTTCACTGTTTGTGACTCGGAATTGATCGACAGGAACGGCCTATTTTATGTCTTTATAAATTTCCTCACTTTTATTTGTAGATTTGTTTCTGCTTAAAAGTGAGTAGAAACAAATCTGTCCTGTCATTAAAGCCACCGTCCATGTGTATATCCCCCCCCACCCCCAGCATGAACAAACAAATGTACAATGACAATTCAGCTGGGTTTTAATTGCAGGAGTTAAGAAAATGCAACGTTGTTTAAAAAGATGTGATGCTCAGAAAATCTGTGTTGTGTGTGGTTGATGACGTCACAAGAGGCACAAGAGTGGAGTGGATTAACTGGCATGGGCGAAAATGTTTGTGAATCGGCACCATTTGGAAGATTCTCACAGATTCAGAAGCATTTCTGCTGGATGAAGAAATGCAAAAATATGCGATTCTGACGTGTGGCATTTCTGCTTTACGCTCCAATAATAGATTTGTGCTGTTGAAGGAGTCTCACTGTTTTCATATTTAATAAATGGATGTTATTATTGAACATTTGCACTCGAATAAATGTTCCGAACTTTACGGCTGCTATTTCATCCATCCATTCATTCATTCATCATCTGTTCTCATCTATCATTTCACTGAATCAGAGTCAGTCAAATGATAGATGTTGTCCTGTCCAGAAGTTTGCACCCAAACAATCATGCATGCACTCATACATGAGGACAATTTAGAGAAATCACTTAGCCAATGAGCCGTTTTTCTGGACTGTGGGAGGAAACTGGAGGACCAGCGCATGCACTGGGAGAACATGCAAACAGGCCGACTCGACCTCTATGAACCCATGTGTTATTTCATGTGTTGTGTAATGATTTCTTTATCTTTTAAGTGGTGTTATTTCTTCTAAATGCTCTATACACCGACCCCTCACACTGCAAATGGAAAATATTGGAAAAAAATGACAATCTGTTGTAGTAAATCTTCACAAAATAACCAACAAAATGCTAACGATCAAAAATAGGATAACACTGGACGTTTAACAGAAGAATTTTTACTTTATTTTATGTTCCTTTTCCGGTTGCTGAAAAGATAATTCATTATCTCAGATCAAGATTCGTTTTAAGCTCAAAGCAGAAAGACAAAAATGTTTATTTATGCATTCCCCTGTTAAACTCTGTACTCATAATAATGATAACAACCTTATGTCCAAAATAGGTTTGAAATGCCTTGTAGCTGAAATATGCTATACAAATCAAATTTGATTGATTGATTGATTATAAACTCTGACAGAATGTTCTGTAGGTGATAAAGTGTTTTAGTTGAACAGATTTTACACAAACGTCTTCTGAGAACTGGCCACAGACTAGCGATTTGAAATAATAATTTGAAAAATGGATGCATCGCACTGATCAACTGAAATCGTTACTTCTCAGCAATGTCAAGCTCTGCTCCCTGGACAGTAAATGCATCAGCAACTTTTTGATGCTCATCCGAGTTGTCACTCTCTAGATTTGGTCTTATCATTGCTTTTCTAAAAAATATGCAGCAGGGAAAAGAAATCATTTTCTCAGGTTGGACCTGGAGCAGCTGTGTTGTTTTCAGTATAAATCGTCCATAAACAGCAACATGAACGTAAACATCAACCCAAATTATTGTTGTTTTAACTTTATAAACAACGTTTAGAGTTTCTGCATGCTAAATCTTTTCTATTTTTTTTTTATAGTAACGAAATATATTAAGCACAAGGCTTGTTTATTTACACAGCTCCATATACACAACAGAGTTTTGAATGCTTTACAGTAAAAAAGAAATGCAGTTGAAAAACAATAAAAGGAAAATATTTAATCGTATCATAAAAAAAAAATTTAAGCGCAGTAAAAATGAAACGAGTGAAATAAACATCGACTATTATGAAACAATGATGTTTTCAGTTCTGGTTTGAAGGAGCCAACAGTTTCTGCACGTCTCTGCCTTTTAGGAAGTCTGATCAAGAACTGATCAGAAACTAAAGCTTGTTTAGTTCCTATGATTGTTCTGTCGTTCTGCTGAAAACACAGAGTGAACGGATCTCCTGGGTTCAGTCGGGTCTGAACGGGTCGAGACGGTTCAGACTTGACATGCAGCTCTAGGACGCGTTTAGGCCCGAGACCGTTCAGCCTGCCAGATTTATAGCAGCTTTTTAATACCTATCCTTTCACAAACATTGAGCCAGAGTTGGGTTTTAAGGGCTTGTGTGATATCCCTTGGTGTTGGCCAACGCTAACAGCTGCAGCTGCATGCTGGATGTTTTATTTTTTTTACAATAGTGAATACATATAATCAAGCCGACAGAACATAAACGCATCCGTTTTGTTCTGTTTTTACAGGTTTCTCTTTATGTGGGAAAGTAACACATAAAGTAATTCTAATTTACTGCCAAGTCCATAGGTTTCTGGCATTTTTAAATAATTTTTTTGGAATCTTTTTTTCTCTCTTTAATTTCTGCATAAAACTAGAGGGCTTCCTGTTTTAGTTTTATGGACACAGACTGAGTGGCTTTAAGGGTCTGTGGTTCTGTGCTGATGGTGAATATGAAGTTGTGCTTCACCACCATAGATGTTAACATACAGTTCATTTCAAAACTGTACACACTCCTGTTAAAATAGCACTTAATCATTAAAAAAAATTGATAAGTAGAGAAGTAGCAAGTTATTTTCTTCTAAAGGAAAAACTTAGGCCCAGAACGTTGTTGAAGAACATGTTATTGTCTGAACTGCACACCAATTTTTATGATGCAAAAGTTGGTTATTTTGTGTATATTTGACACAAAAGAACTCTGCAGCATCATGATCTGGGGTTGCGTCAGATGATCTAGATTAGATTTCTTTTTTTGTCTGTTTGTTTTTCCAGGGTGGATGGAATCATATTTATTTCTAAGTTCTTTTCAGTTCAGATCCAAAAATGCTGGGCGTCTGCTTGAAGCTAAAAATAAAGAGAGATTTAGTTTTTAGGATGAAAGTGAGCCCAAGTATGCATCCTGATGCACACATAAGGACTTCACAGGGGGACAAAAAGGTTTTAAAATGGCCTCATAAAAAGTCGAGACTGAATCTGAGAGCTCTCCTGAACAGGGCTTTGGCAAACTGATGGGTTTGTAAAATTTTAGTGCTTAAATATTAAGTGAAGCTGTGGGATCCTCTTAGAGTGCTACTAGAGAGTCTTTTATTTTGTTATTTGCAAATATCTCTGCTTCAGTTGAATTTCACAGGATAGATCTAACATTATTTGCGGAAAAAGCTGTGAACTTATGCATCATGGTGTTCTGTTTTACATTTGAACAGCAGTGCAGACTCTCTGGAGAGCCACTGTAGATATAAACACTGTGACTGATGAAGAAAAGCAACTGTACCACAACAAGTCAAAAGCTGGTGCTTGTTTTTATTTTTTATTTTTGTAAATAAATAATAAAAAAGCTTGCCTTAGCTAAATATTGATGATTTGAAGCTAAATTGTGCATTTTTCATGTATATATTATGAATCAAAACCCCCCACAGATCATGATTAGAGACTGCCACATGCTTAAATACATACATATTTTTTAAGTTTAAATATCTATAAAACATAGGTTTTGGAGGATTATGACTATAAACATCCAAATTCTTTTATGGTTTTGGTTTTTGAGATAATAAATCCAGATTCTTTTCAGTGTATGTTTATTTAAAGCCCGTTGTCACAATAATCCCGTTTGCAGGGCCGACACAGGCATTGTTCGATACACCTTCTAAACACTTAGCAGAGCTTGAAGGTAAGTGATAGATAATTACTAACATAAGTGGCTCCCAGGACTGGATCTAAAAATACCATATATGATTTAAATGAAGACAGCAGAGGTGATGTACTTAACAAAATACCTTAGGAGGCGAAAGTCCTTTTCACTTTGATTTTATTGTATTTTTTTAAACCAGAAAAATATATTCTTCAGTCTCAATAAGTGCATGAATGGTGTCACTCGATTTGGATGTGCCAAGTGCTTTACGACTTGGCAGCTCATTTTGAGCCCATATGGGCAGCCGACAGCAGGGAGGCCCGTCCAATACTGATGCAGCCCATTAGAAAACGGTTTCAGCGCCACATTGTTAATAATTCATGGAGGGCTCGACAGAGAGCGGGTGTAAAGGTAACAGATTTGACTAAATATAGAGCTGGGGGCATTATTAATATCCGCTGCCAGGCCATGTTTTTAAAGCTGTGATCCAAGTATTAAAGAAAACAATAACGGACCTGATGGGTGCTGTACTGTTTAAATTATTCATCATCAATCATCTTGTGTAATTGTGCAAGTTGACACGTTTTAGGTGGTCATGCAGTTAAGACTTTTTTATTGTTTTGGTAGTTGTGGATTATTCTGATGTTTTTCTGCTTTTTCTTGGCAGCAGATTGAGAGTGACACTCTGGTTTTGCATCTGCTGTGTCTTACAGGCCTGCTTGTGGGAACTCTGGACACTGTGTTGGACTCGACGTCCAAAGTTGCTCCTTACCGCATATTGCACCACACACCAGACTCACAGGTCTACTGGTCGATAGCATGCGGTATGTCACTGGCTTTTTAACCTGAATCAACCATTTTTAGGATCTTGTCCACAGATTATTATACACAAGACTGAAATTGTCAAATTCAAAATTCACAAATTATCATCATTTAAAAAAAAAAATACTGTTAATTTATCAGCTAAGTTCATGCAGATTTGAAACGGTGATCAGGGGGAGTGAGCAATGTTTTTTATTTGCTTTATTTCACTGTTCCCTGGGTCAGGGGTCACCAAAGAAGAAATCGATCAGCACTGGGATTGGCTGCAGCAGAACATCATGAGGACGCTCTCTGTGTTTGACTCCACTGAAGACATCACCAGCTTCGTACAGGGGAAGATTAGAGTAAGAGGCTGTTAAAAACCAGAGAATTGCATGTTTTCATGAACATTTACCCCACTTGGTAAGAGAAGTAATCCTAAACACTAAGCCAAATAAAGGCTATTGTCAAGGATCTAAATGAAATATCCATTTAACTTAAATTTTTGTTTTGTTTTTATTTTGCTTTGCAGTCACAGATTGTCTTGAATTTTGTGGGATTGTATGTGATAAACACACTCACTATAGTGTAAAGGGAAGTGATGCATGGCTACAAAAATTTCAGATATATATATGGGTTTTATTGAAATAGGAACCTGAAAGGTGTGGTGTGCATATATAATTGAGTGCAGAGGAGTACTTATAGAGCCATATTTCACTTCAATTATAACTACCAGTTTGGATTTTTTTTTTTTCAGTAAATGTAGACCAGCTTTGCACATCTAGAAACAAAACATTTAGCCCGTTTTTCTTTTATTTAATTATGTGCTGGGTTTTGGACTTTCACATTCAATCCCAATAGGATACATTGATTTTTATGGATGTAATGTCTATGACTTTCATTGATATTAATGCTTCGATAAGGCATCAATATTGTTTTATTTTCAGGGTCTTATTGCTGAAGAAGGGAAGACCTCTCTGGTGCTGGAGGACGATCCAGAGAAATTCAGAGAAGCCCTTTTGAGGTTTGAGAAGTGGTTCGAGCTGCCCGCCCAGGAAAAGCTGGTCACATATTACTCATGCAGCTACTGGAAAGGCAAAGTCCCCTGCCAGGGCTGGCTCTACCTCAGCACAAATTTTCTGTGCTTTTATTCGTACCTTCTGGGAGCCGAGGGTAAGCGATGTGCTGTCACGTGTGCTTCATTTTGTCGAGAAAATGTTGTTTTAATGTCACTAAGAGTGCTGTAGCTGGTATCGGCTGCAAACTGGGGCTTTTATGGCTTTAAGGGAAAATAGCTGCTGGCTGTTTCCAAAATTGTGACTCTCAGTGTAGAATTGAAAAGGGCAATGGGTAATACTGAACTGTGGGTCACAGAGAAAAGTTTTAAAACATTTTAGTTATTTAGAAAAAAAAAAAGCTATACGTAATTGTTTTGGGAAAACATGAAACAAATAATTAAATTTTAAGTTGCTTTTTAAGCATAGAAATTTTAAAACATTTCTGAAGTTGGGGAAAAAAAGCATTTTGTATCATTTACTAAAACAGAATGACACTAACAAATGACTGACGACCAGATTTAAATCTCTCTCAGTAACTATCACATTGACTGTTTTTTGAAAATAAAGACTTAAATGTAAAACTGTCAAACTGATGTGTGACCGCTTATTGGTGCCAAAGTTACAGGATAAAGTCTGCACTTTTGTAACAATATTGTCTAAACAGGAAGTGTGGGAGAACTTGACTGAAGTAAGACAGATGGGAAGACACATGACCTATTAAAACCTGTTTCTCTGTTAGAATCTCTTTCTTGTGTCAGTATTATTGAAAACGTCGAATCTTAGATTTAAAGGAAGCGACAACCTAAATCTGAGTAATGAAGGAAATACAATTTGTGACACGTCCAGGAAAGATGAAGCAGGAAGTAAACAGCCTGACCAAGAGGCAACTGTTGGTGTTTTTTATAAGCATGAAGTTTATCAGGTTAATAAAACTTTCTGGTATGGATTTCTAGCTTTCACTGAGTTATTCTTTATCTGTGTCTGAGCCAAATGAAGGAGACAGCATTTGAGCTGGAGTAAAGGAAGATGAGCAACGTTTGACCCATTCATTGCTGAACCGTGGGTCAACGCTACATTTCTAAAACACAAATTCATGACTTGCCTCCCTTATAAAGATTATTGGTGGCGGTTGTTTGGAGAAAATGAAGTGTTGCTGTCGTGTGTAGCGGGGAAACGATGCTGGTCATAACTTGAGTGGAAATTACAGCGTTTTCTTATTGTTTTCTTATTATTCTCTGCCTTGAGAATTTCATTGAATCCATTAGAATGTCAGAAAAGTTCATTTATTTCAATAAATTAATTCCCAACAAACTGGGGTTTTTTATTTCTTATGATGATTTTCTGCTTACAGCTTATTAAAAACACCATATTTAACATTAGAGTATGATATCAGACCAATAAAAACATTTTAATACACAAATGTGGGCTTAATAAAAATTAAAAGATTACTTTACATGTAAATCTTCCAGTTGTGTGAGTAATGGCTTGCATCACAAGCCTGAACACAGTTGAAGAAGTAAAGTTGTAAAAATGATGACGCATTGCCTCCAAGATAATTGCTTTTAAATGGGTTTGTTGTGCTGACTCTGCAGTGAAACTGATCATCTCCTGGGACGAGATCTGGAGGCTGGAGAAAACATCGAATGTTATCCTGACTGAGAGCATCCATGTTTTGGCTCATGGGGAGGATCATTATTTCTCCATGCTGCTGCATCTAAATGAGACGTTCGTCATCATGGAACAGCTCGCTAACTACTCCATCAAGCGTCTGTTTGATAAAGAGGCTTTCCAGGGAGAGCCAGCTCTCTCCGACCCACTTCAGATTACCAAGAGGTACTGGTCTGTTTACAGCTACTCTGGAAAATTAAATCTGGAGAAAGAATAGGCAATTTTTTTTTTATTGTGACGTTTCTCTTATGGTATGGTTTCTGTTACTTGTTTTCCCTCAGAGGCCTTGAAGCTCATGCAAAAAGTGAGCAATTCCGGGCATTTTTCAGGCTTCCCAAAGAGGAAAACTTATTAGAAGTGCATGAGAGCTTCCTGTGGGTGCCATTCAGTCATTTTAATACGCTTGGCAAAGTCTGCCTGTCCGAGAACTACCTTTGTTTTGCCAGTCAGGACGGAAGCCAATGTCACATCATCATTCCAATGCGAGAGGTAAAGCGGTATTTCTAAATCAGTAGTGACCCAGCATTAAATCACGTACCCTGGCTGACTGGTCGGCCCATATTGCTGTCTTGCAGGTCGTTAATGTCGAGAAGCCTGATTCCAGCAGCCGAGCTTTGACGGTATGCGTGCGTGGCAAGAGAGCGTTGCGTTTCTCCGAGGTGCGGGACTACCAGCGGCTTGCTAACACAATCCGCAGCAGATGTGGGATCAGTGCCAGCCCACAGCACTCTGCTTCATCAGAGGTGAAAAGATTGCATGTTTTACTTGGGCTATTTTCATCTTGTAGTTTGACAGCAGACTGATGTACGACGTGTCTTTACCGCTAAGGCCATACGAGGCGAGTGCCAGTCCCTCATCAATCACTTTGAGGACAATCCGGAGGATGTGACTCTCATGGTGGGACAGAAAGACACCAGCAAGGCTGTGAGCACCGAGGCCCTCATGACTGTTTTCCACCCTCAAGACGTTGAAAACCTCGATCCGAAAATGGTAAGCAGAAAAAAATAGAAGTATAGCATTAATGGAATATTTTTTGTATTTCACCGGAGAAAATCACAGTAAATTCAAAGTTGTGAATTCAGCTTTTAGGTCTAAAATTAATCAAAGTTGTACGTTGCGTAATGTATTGCGCCAGGAAAGACAGAGAACGTCAAATTCTTCGCTGAAAGCTCACACACACATTCATCCATTCCCATAATGAGTGTTTTTGAGACCAGAGGTTTGAAAAGTGAAGACTGATAAGTTATGTGAATGAGATTTACTTTGTTTTTCAGCTGAAAGAGAAGATGAAGGAGCAGTCTTGGAACATCCATTTCTCTGAATACGGACGTGGGACCAGTATGTTTTTCACCAAGAAGACGCGAGACTTGATTGTCCGAGGCGTTCCCGAGTCTCTGAGGGGAGAGCTGTGGATGCTGTTTTCAGGTTTTTGAATCTGTACATCAACTATCACTCCTGTATTCTGCTGGCAAGCACTTTGAGTAGATTACATCTAAAACGTGTGAAAATGTTGCCGTGTTTGTGTTTGGGCTCACTGTGGGTTTGCAGGAGCTGTAAACGACATGGCCACTCACCCAGGCTACTACACCGAGCTGGTGGAGCAGTCTCTGGGCACCAGCACTTTGGCCACAGACGAGATCGAAAGAGACCTGCACCGCTCTCTCCCAGAACACCCGGCGTTTCAGAGCGACACGGGAATCTCAGCTCTGCGCAGAGTCCTCACTGCATACGCCTACAGAAACCCAAAAATCGGATACTGCCAGGTATTCGTATAAGTTGATCTTTTAATTTGTGATGGGAATGAAGTTGATGAGACAGAAACATGCATGTGGTACCAGGAGGGCAACCTTCAGTCTCCAGTTATTAGAGACCAATCAGTGGCGTATTTCTTTTAATTAAAAATGATAGTAAACCCACAGCTAGCTTATGAAGTTTAAAAAAAAAAAATCAAACTTCAGTTTTAGAAAAAAGTAAAAGTTTTTATAAAGTAGTGGCTAGGGAGAAAAAAGGTTTCTGTTGCTTTCTGTATCTTTAGATTGATGACAACACAACAGGTCAGATGTATTGATGAATACATCTGATACATTGATCAGAATTCAGTTTCAAATCTGTTTATTTATTCTTTAAGTTTGACCCGCTGATACAGATTTTAGTTGATCCTGTTTTCTCTCAGAGATAAAAAGATATATTATTTGAAACATCATGTGGAAGTTTTTTTTTTGACTACATCCCAAATTAAAGCAAAAATAACCAAACAAATAGAAAAGCTGAACGTTCATAGATAACTGCATATCTGAAACACGTTTAACTAATTCATAGGAAAATATCTGGATATTTCTGTGAAATAAACCTTTGTTTTTGTCTCCTTTTAGTATAAAATTAAGTGTTGAAAGGGACAGCATCATGTATTTTCCAGACACATGGTCCTGTTTTATCAAGTAAATATGTTACATTCAGTTGTTATAAAAATGCCGTATATTTCAAACATGACTTGAAAGAAATTTGACTTAGCAACTTAATGCCTTGAAATTGGGCATCTGTCTCTTTAAGAAGCTTCTGCTCTTTCTGCCTTCAGCACATCATCACAACATTTCTCCATTGGGTCTTTGCACTTTGTATATTTTGTTTTTGATGAGGGAGTAACATTGTAACATGATATAGTTGACTCCAGTCTTTTAAGCTATAGATATTTAACAAACCTGTTGTCCCCGGTCTCTACTCCAGCTATGTTACACAATCATAGTACTACAAACATCTTGTTGTCATGGGAACATGCAGCTAATTCAGTGGAAAATAGATATCAGATTCCTGAGTTGCTGCCAAGTGTTATTCTGCTGGTGCTGCAGGTCAAAGGTCGTTTTCTCTGACAGCACTGAGTCAGTGTGCTCCTCGCCCCCTGTAGGCCATGAACATTCTCACCTCCGTCCTGCTGCTGTACGCCAAGGAAGAGGAGGCGTTCTGGCTGCTGGTGGCTGTCTGTGAGAGGATGCTGCCGGACTATTTCAACCGACGAATTATTGGTAAAACTGCCAGCGGTGGATTCTGAAACTTTAATTTGCCGGCTCTTATTGGCACGCAGTCAAGACTTGCGACCGTTTTTTTTCCCCCGTTTCAGGCGCTCTGGTGGACCAGGCGGTGTTCGAGGACCTGATCAGAGAAAACCTCCCGCAGCTGGTGGAGCACATGACGGATCTGAGTTTCTTCTCGTCCGTGTCCCTGTCGTGGTTCCTCACGCTCTTCATCAGCGTCCTGCCCATCGAGAGCGCCGTCAACGTGGTCGATTGTTTCTTCTACGACGGCATAAAAGCCATCCTGCAGCTCGGCCTCGCCGTGTTGGATTACAACATGGAGGCCCTCATCGCCTGCAACGACGACGCAGAAGCCGTCACCATCCTCAACAGGTCCGAATGCATCCAAAAGCAAGGAAGAGTACCGCATTTCAATGCTCTAAACTGTGATCCATCTATTTGTGATGGTTCTCCTTCAGGTTCTTCGATAGCGTGACTAACAAAGACAGCCCGTTGCCCCCCACGGTGCAGCAGGCTTCAGTGGGCAACAACGACAAAGCATCTCACGTCAGTGTGGATATCAGCGAGCTGATCCGAGAAGCCTACGAAGTATTTTATTTTTAAAAATTGTCCCCGTTTCACTTTTAATCAGCAGTGTTTGGGTTTTGCTTGATAAGTCCAACTTCTCCTTTGGCAGAAATACGGACATTTCCGGTCAGAGGAAGTTGAGAGTTCGCGGAAGAGAAACAAGCTGTATGTGATTCAGACGCTAGAGGACACAACCAAGCAAAACGTGGTGAGTGAGCTCACAGTGTTGAATGTAATTATTAAGCCTGTTGTAAAAAGCAATTAATCGCATCATAAATTGAAATGAGCTCAATTTCCATTCTGATAATTGACATTTTTTTAAGGGAAATTTTTTACAGAGATCCATTTTAGTTATGGTTTTGGTTGAGTGTTTGTTTTTTTCTTGTTTTTCATTTTTATTTATTGTTTTTTTGGTTTTATTTTGGGTGTTTAAAAGATCTTTCAGTGACGCAGGAAGATTTTTTTTTCTTTTTTTTTTTTTTTACAAATTAAAGTTTATTGGTCTCTTAAAGGGAAAATTTTCATTATTATGACATTATCAATATATCACTTGGAAATGGTATCAAAATATTGCTAGGATAATTGATTGTCCTGTAAAATGTTACCATGACAGGCCCATTTACCATGGCATTAACGATTAATTAATATTCAGATCCGAGTTGTGTCCCAAGATGTCCGATTTACGTCCTCGCAGCTTGACGAGCTTTATAACTTGTTCAAAGTGAGTCCATAACATTACACAGCACACTCTTTCCATTAAAATAAACAAAAAAAACCCCCACATAAAATAGTGATCAGGTCACGCTTCTTTTCAGAGGCAGCATTTCCTCAGCTGCTACTGGACGATGAAGAGTCCAGCTCTGCTCCACCATGACCCCAGCCTGGCCTATCTGGAGCAGTACCAGCTGGGATTCCAGCAGTTCAGCGAGCTCTTCTCTCTGCTGGAGCCCTGGGGCTTCTGCGCCTCCAAGAGCACGCTCTCCCTCTGGATCTTCCGCCTCATCGACGAGAACCAGGAGGCCTCGTCAACTTCAAGGAGTTCTGCTACGCTCTCGGTACGTTTGCTGGATTTCTCGGGTCATCCAGTGCGTCGTTTCTCCTCGCTGCTGCTTGTCCTGTAAAGGATTTTATTTCCACAGATACCTTATATGGAGCGTCTTTCACAAATAAGCTGAAGTTTCTCTTCAAGCTCCACCTGCCGCCAGGTTAGTGATGAACGACTGGACAGAAGTGGCCAGTATTACAGTTTGTCATATTTTGAACCTTTGAAGCCCTCAAAAAACACAAAGTATTCACACCCCACAAACTTTTACACAGTTTATGTTTCCATCATAAACTTCAACATATTTCACTAGATGTTTAACTAATAGACTGATGTAAAGAGTAAAAATAATCATGGATGATTCTCAAAAAATGTTTCTTTAAAAATCTGTTTAATGTGTTCAACCCCCTGTTAGGGCTACAACCAATAGCAATCAATTGATCTGATGATTAGTTGCTTTTTTTTTTTTTTTTTTAAATGGCAGGTTTTTTATTTAACCACTTTTTATACCGTATTGGAAATACATTAAAAGATACAAATAATCCAATTACTTTTTCACATAAGAAAATAAAATAATGCACATTTACTTTTACTTCTTGTTGGAATATCACATAGAAGTTAAATAAAACCCATTGAAGATTCATGCAGCATTATTTTTTTTATTTACTGTGGTAACTGTTTTTTTTTTTTTTTTAGCGGTTGAGAGATTTTAGTCTCAAGTAAAGTTATATCCCTGCAGTTTGCAGACCATCGTATTGTTTATTTTTCTATATTGCCATAGATGATTTTCCAACACATTTGCCTTACACCAGTCTTGAAGAACAAGCAAAAGCCAAAGTCAGACAGTTCTAATCCAGCTGTGGGTTTTCTACACGGCTTCAAAACATACGGCTCGTCATTTCAAAAGTCAGGATTTGTAGGGCGAGCGCTGCTCAGCCTCGGGCAAGACGCTGTCCTTGAATGTGTGGCTCTTATCTCCGTGATGTGTCACCGCCTTCTCGGAGGCTGGGGGTAAGAATAGCCCATGCTGAATGAAGGAACTTGCCATGGCAACGATGGGTGTCAGGAGCCGCAAGGGCTTTTCTGCCGTGGGATGGTTCCTCTAAAAACAGGAGCGAAAGAGCTGCTCAGATTGCAACTGACAGCTTAGCAGCAGATGAGCCCTGAGTCACCATTGGTGCTGTGCCAGGCCAATAAACATCAAGCTGCACAGCCTGTGTCTCATGGAGAGGGCCGAGCGCTGCAGCACCAAGGACAGGTCACACCAGGGTGCTGCCAGTCACCTTATTTTGTTGGGATTCGTCCTAAATCAGCCACTGGAAGCTGTCTTTGTCATCCGCTTCCTCTTCCCGAGCAAAAGGTGCCGCTTCAGACACTTTATTGATCCAGGAAATCGAATCATGTGCTCTTTGAGCGGAGAATCTTTCAGCCCTAACAAAAGGTGCTGCAGCTGCGTGCACTTACCAGTCACAAAGGGCAGCAAATGCTCGGTTACATCATCTTTGTTTTTTGTTTGCAGCAGGAGGAATTTAACTTTTCAACCCTTTAAACGTCGAAGCGCAGCAGGAGTTATCAGTTTCCCTGCTTTCCCATCCACAAAGTGTCAGATGGAAAAAGAAAAAATCGGAGCATATTGAATTACACGGCCAAAATTATGTGAATTGAATGGAGATTGACACAGGAGAAGGTCTCTGTGTCAAATTAAAGTGGGGACCTCAGGCGCTGCTGCTAACGCTGCACCAAGCCGTCAGGCAGATGAAATGATATTTGCTTGACTTGTCGGGATAATTGTTTAATCAATGCATGAAAGCAACACGCATGCTTGCACCCAGATGTGGTTGTCAGTTTTTTACCCGTTCCTGGTGACCTTAACAAACCCTGTTAACATTTCTGAAGTAAAATAAACAAAACTTTTCAAGATGAAATTCACAAAGTGGAATAAAACATACACAAAAGCAGATTGGACGTTTTACAAACTTTTACATTTTTTTAAAGAATAATTTCATGCACTGAGAAAAAAAAGAAAAGAAAAATCAGCCATTTTGTCAAATATAAATTGATTTAAGTTATTTTCTAACATCTTTCTGCAACACATCACATTTGGTGAAATTTGCTAATAAATGTCAAAAGTTTTTTAATAAATACAAATTAATTAAATCATAGACTGTTTACCTATTTTCTAAGGGTCAGCATGTCTTAAACTTTTCTTATATATAATGGATTCTGTCTTGGTTTCTGTTTTGTGTGGATTCTCTGCCACCTCTCTGTCCTTTCTGCTTTCAGTTTTCTCACAGACTGTCTCTTTAGCCTTCACAGGTAGTCCTTTGCACTTAAAGGAACAAAGAGTCCAGCAATTTCTTCCAACAATTGAAGACTCTTCCCACTTGACCAGACTCGCTGGTTAGCCTCCACTCTTTTTCTTCTCCCTAAAAACTCCAATTTCTCCCCTTTTTTTTCTAACTCTCATAATTCAGGCTTGTCTGAAGGTTTTCCTCGGCACGGTTTTAACATGTCACCCATTTCTTTTTCAGCCTTTGATCTTCCTGAAGATGGTGTCATAAGAAAAAGTCCTGAAAGAGGTAGAGTCACGTCTATATTTGCAGCTCTATTCTCAGGTTTCTTGTGCAGACTGGAAAAGTCAGGGTTTTTATTTTCAAACAGCGGATGGAGAAAGAATGCTTCCCTTATTTCATTGTCTAAAAGTTGTGCTTCCATTCTTCCTTTTCTGCATCCTTCCTTTATTTCCTTTCATTTCTCCTTTATGTCTGAAATAAAGTCTTTCTTTGATACATCTATCATTCCTCATGTCTTCCTACCTCTCATCTCTGAGATTAGTTTTTTTTCTTTCTTATGTCCTTTCCTCCTTCTGTCCTCTATCCTTTCCTGCTTTCTCTTTCTGACTTCCTTCTTTCATTGTCAATATGTTTTTATTTTATTCCTCCTTTTCTTGCTTCCACACTTGTGTATTTTTTTCTGCCTTGCTCTCTTCTTGTTTTTACTCATGTTTAATTTTTCTCTTTTCTTCTGCATTGTCTTTTTACATCCTTTATTCTTTCTTTTGTGCGTTTTCTTTATCCTTCCTTCATTCCTTGTCTCCTCTGTCCCTTCCTTCTGTCATTTACTTATAACTTTTCTTCTTTCCTTCTTGTCTCGTCCTCCTGCTCTCCTTCCTCTTCGTTCTGTCCTCCTCTCTGTACTCATGTCCTTCCTGGTATCTTTCCTTGTGCCTAATTGTCCTTGTTTTGTTTCTCCTTGGTGTCCATATTCCCTTTCTTCTGTCATTTTTTTCATATGTGAATACTGGTGTCCTTGGCCTTCCTTCCTCCTTTGTTACCATTTCCTTCCTTCTTTCCACATATCCTAATTTTCTTCCATGTGTTCTTTCTTCCTTGTTTTCATTACCTTTTTATTTTTCCTCCCTTTTTGCTCTAGTGTAGCTTTTTTCCTTAGAGTTTCTGGTTTTGCAGGTACCACACTGAAAACCTCAACAAGGTAGAAATACCTGCCATACGTTTCTAGTGATCTGTTGCCTTTTCTAACGACTCTATAGGGCTGAGGGTGTTTTATGATAAATCTGGAAAAACAGGATATCTGTGACATGAAAGACGTCACAGATATCCTGAAGACCGTTTGTGTTTTCATCTGATCCTCTTCCGCCTGTCAAACCAACAGGCAGGGGAAAGGTTGACCTTCAGGCCTACCTGAAACAATGGCAAAATGAAATCCTTAAGAAGGAGGAAACGATCAAGGACCTACCAAGAATTAATCAGGTAATTCATCTAATCGTCTATTTACTTTAAGGAATAAATCACCCTGATATAGAACGATATCGTCTTCATTTCCCACCTCAGGCTCAGTTCATCCAGTTCTCCAAAACCCTCTATAACATCTTCCACGGCGACCCGGAGGAGGAGCGCTTGTACCGGGCCGTAGCCCACGTGACCAGCCTCCTCCTGAGGATGGAGGAGGTTGGCCGGAGGCTGCAGGAGCCAAGCGGCCCGCCCGCCGAGGCCACGCAGCCTGCCAGCACCGCCGCTTCTGTGGAGGCGTCTTCGACCCAAGAGGCCTCCTGTAAGGAGACCTCGGACGCCTCCAGCTCTCACAGCAGCCAGGAGGGGGCGGCGGAGCAGCCGGATCCAGATTGGTCGTTTTCCTTTGAGCAGGTTCTGGCCTCGCTGCTCAACGAGCCGGCCATCGTCAGCTTCTTTGAGCGGCACGTTCACATTCAGACGAAACTGGGACAAGCCAGGGTTGCACAGCTCAAACTGAAGGCCAATAAGTAAAAAGGACACATAAGGGAATCATTACAGTGTTTCTGACTCACGCTACAGGTTTTATTTTCTTTCTCCGGCCAGATTGGAATGTGGATTTTGACGCTAAAGTGGGTTTAAAATTCTGCGCACGTTTCACTGATTATCCGAAAAGACGGGATCCGAAAGACACTACAGGAGCTTCACTGACCGACAGACCCGGTGTGTTTTTAATTTGAACCTAATCTCCTTATGCATTTCACCCCTATCCTCTCATGTAGCTGCACTTTGACTAGTCATATTTAAGAAACAGAGTCAAACGTGATAAATACCTGACAAGTCTATAAAACCAATAGACTAGGAATCTGTTCTGAATGTTTAAATGTATATCAGATTAGTATGCACTACTTAGAATGAAACTACAGTGTCTGATAGTTTGTCCTTTGACTTGTTAGATTTGCTCAGAACTTCAGCTTAATGTAAGAAACACCAGCTTAGTTATTAGTGGAGTAGAGCAGTAGTGAGTAGAGGACACATTGTGCTGCTGTTCCTGGAAGCCATAAAACTGATCAGAGTTTATCTGACTGGAAATGACACATTTTGAGAGCAAAAAAATAAAAAATAATAAAAAGTTAAACTTCAGTGAAAAACATTTGCAATAACCAGGGCTGGATTTAGAATTATGGGGCAAGATTTTCTTTCCACATGCACGTTACAATAAATAGCTAGATATACATCAACTCCAGCTTTTATTTAATTTAATTTTTTTTTAATCTTTGTATCTGTCTTCTATAAAAAGTTCCTCATAAGTATATTAAAAAATCTCTTTCATCCACACAAAAACGTGTTGAAATGTCAAGATGCCTGTATGTGGAGATTGAACTACACCAAAAAAACAAGAACATATTCATTTCAGGAGGTGTATAACAATAAATTTGAATATTATCTCAAAATTACTTTACTTGTAAGTTCAAAAAGTAAAAACTTCCATTTAGATTCATTAAACACAAAACAATCAAGCAATATTTCTGTTCATTTAGATGAGTATTGTACACGGCTAATAAAAACCTCAAGCTTTCCTTCTACTTAAGGGAAAAAATGTAATGAAAAAAATTTTGGTACAGAGGTTTATTGATGTGGTCATGCTATGATATGTATAACCAACCAAAGAAGCTGCCTGTTCAAAGTACTACATCGACACATGATGATGGAAAGTTGAGTGGAAGGAGAAATATTGTGGAAGAAGATGCAAGGATTGTAGAGCCAAATCCTTGAGACAGTTTGGGGGAAATTTAAAAGCTGTGTACTAGAAGATTAAAAAGCCAGCACAAACTGATGGATTAAAATGAGTTAAAACTGTTGGATTATTTAATCCACTCTTTAATGAGAAACATCAGAAGGGTGTACCAATTCTGTAATTCATGCAATAGGAGCTTCAGTATGTAAACCAAAGTATTGTGTAAACCTGATTCTTTTTTTTTTCTTTGAGAAACCGGATTTGGGATTTTGTATTAGCTGTGAGCCATAATTTACAAAGATGAGAATAAGATCATTCGGATAATCTTTACAGAACCTCACACCCCCTGACTTTTTAGTAATATTGAAAAATTTCCATTTATTATATGCAAAATATGAAATCAAATTTAGACAGCAAAGACGTGGGGCCCCCACACTACTGCCCTGGTAAAGCCCTCGTTAAAGACTGGCCCTGGCAATAACATGCTGCAGAGGGCGCTGTTGTTCCACACGACACAGTCAGCTGCTTTGCACCTTCAGCAGCAATCATGGTGAACATATGGTACACTGAACCATGTAACCCAGGCTCGTGTTCGACAGGCTTTGCTAAATCAACACATTTTTCATTAGTGGGTCAAACGTTTGCCTGAAAAGCAGGAGATGTCCAGATTAACCTCCTGTGTCTGTCCTGTCTGCGGACCTCGCTGGACGACTCATTGTAACTTTCTCTCCGTCTGTGTTGGTTTCCTGTAACCGTGAGGCTTCTGTCGACCCAATGAGCTCCAGGACTGTTGAACCTCTTGAAGGATATTTTTGCTTCATCGAATCTCAGGGTGACATTTGTGTAGACGCATAAGGGATATTTTTCAACTTATAAAACAGTATATCCACAGAATTATATATATTAACGTGTATCGTCTGCAGCATTTACATATAGAGCATGTTGTAGCATAGTTGCAGGATTTGCAAGGCCTCTGCTTTCGCTGCTTGCTATCGGAAGCCAGATTTTCAGTATTTCTGTCTGGGTTTTTTTTTTTTTTTTTTTTGTGTGTGTGTGTGTGTGTCTCCTGTTTTTCGTCTTCATATTGCTTCTGTCTCAGTGGACAATTTGCACATTTGTTAAAGATTTACAAGCTGTAGTTGTGTTTGTATCTCGGTGGCAGGGGTCAGTGCAGCTTCAGCTGCAGCTTGCCGTCTTTTGGGGCCAAATCAACAGATTTATATGAAGCTTTAGAGTCTCTGCTTTTCTCCGCAGTAATTAGTGTTTCATGTGCCTCTTAACTAAAGCTGAAATGTTGTGCTGGCTGTTTTTTAATCATTTGCTGAATAATTAATTCGTCTTTGCTTGACCAGGACTGAAGGACCAACGCTTTTTGTGTTGCTGTTTTAATTTTACTTTTACTGTTGAAGTTTACAAACTCATCTTACATTCACAACTACTCTTCGGAGTAAAAAAGTAATAAATATGCCACTGTTTATATGTGAAATGTGTAAGAAAATGGCAGAATACATTATTGATGTTAGATATGTTATCCTTTCCTAATTTTAAAGTCTAATAATAAATTAAAGTCCTGAGTCTCAGCAGGAGACTTTAGTATCTATTTATTATGACTGATGGGGAGTAAAAGGAAAAGCTAAATTTGAGCATGATTTTGCTTTGTTAGTTACTGCCGTCATGTTTTGTTTGACATTTTTGAATGTCACAATTATTATGACGCGCAAACAGCAGCTAATTCTGGAACAGGATGTGCATGGATTGAGTTTGAGCATGCGTTGATCCGTTGCTTTCTCTTTATTCTCAAATCGCAAGTACTTTGATTTCAAGAATCTGTTTATTTGTCTTTGCAAATCTTAAAGTATTCAGATCAAACATTCCTTTATGCAAAATATTTTTCAAACACCCATAAAAGTGTCCGTCCTCTTTCCAGAGGACGGGAAAGTCGATGCACGGCTCTGAAAACCTCTCGAGTTCTTATTTTGCAATATATGTGACGCTTGGATGTTTGTTTGATTTATATGGATTAGTTTGATTGGTGCCTAAATGTATGAGAATAAAGAGCAGTGATTTAATGAGTTGTCTTTTGTCTTAATAAATAAGAATCAAATTTTCAGAGTTGTCGGCTGATTAGGGCCATTTTAAACCAAAATATTTTGATTTTTTTTCTTTTAAGAAATGTATGGCAGGTATTTATATAATGGGAAGATTTAAATGTGGAACCTCCAAAAACCTCAAGTCTGCAAGGAAGAAACAAAGCTTTGTTTTGAGATTTGGCTGAATTTCATGCTTCTTGTAGATCTTAACTTATGCATACAGTTAAAAGGTAGAAAAATCAGCTATATAATGAAAATGTCACAACTTCACTGTATAAAACAATTAAATGACAGGATTCGTTCCGAGAAAACTTTTACTTCATGTTTTTCACAGCAGCATCAATGACACTTTCTTCTGTCGTCTTTGTATGACGCACAGACGACTCAAATCTCCTCCAACGGTCGACTTCTTAGCAAGCCGAGAAACAAACTTACTTGCTGTTTGGTTACCTCACAACAACTTCTTGAGTATCTTGCGCAGCAGCAGTTTAATGTTTCGCCAAAGTGCCTCACAGCTGCTTAAAAATATGAAGTGAAAGGAGAAAATGAGACCAACAGCTTTACAGGAAATTTCAAATATCTTAAACAAAAAACAGAAATTATCAATATCAACTTATATGGAATGCTTTTGTCATTTGGTGCTGTTATGCCACCTATTTCATGTTTTCAGCCAAATCTCTCAGCCCTAAATATTTGGACTTGCTGCAACTATGGTTTTCTTGTTCCACATGCAGACACTCTGCATGAATTGAAAAAACAAATAAAACATTAACTTCTTAATTTGAGGAACAAATGCGAAGCTATCCGTTTGAGAGCGAAGGGTCAGAAGTGAACAAGGCGATGATCTTAAACCCAGCAGCAGCAAATCTACAAGACACCGACTGGAAAACAAAATAAATCTAACTGCCCAGTTAAAGCTGTAAAATTGAGATGCAGTGGTGGGATCCTAAAAAAAAAGCCTCTGATAATGAATTTAATCAGCAGTTTAATCGTACTTATTTTAAAAATATATATATTTTCCATTTTACTTCAGTTTCGCTTAATAGATTATAAATAATCTGTATATTAAAAACTGAAGTTGTACTAAATGTCGAACCTGATATTTTGATATTGTAAAGGATAAAGTAGACCTGGAGCTTGTGTGGAGAAAATGATTGAAATATTTAATAAATATCCATGCTTTAATCTGTTTTGTCTCCTCTTCATCGAGAAAAGTTCACAATAAAAGTCAAATATGGTTTATTACACTAAATTGTTGGAATTTTATTTTTTCTCTCTAAGCCTAAAAGAAATTAAAACCAACAGTTATCCCACGGAGAAACTTCTCAAAATGAATGAACACATCACAGATAAACCTCCTGCTGTGCAATAAAACTGCTGCGTTTAAAGGGCGACCCCTGCTGTCCAAAAACAGGCAGTGCAGCAGTGAAAATTTTGATCGCAAGGAAAAGATCAACGTCCCAAACGTATAACATCCAAGAGCCCAAATCAATTAATCGTCTGAAATCAGAGCATGGCACAACTATACACACACATACCAAGGCATGGTGGTCCACCTAAAATACTGCGGAGAAAAGCCAATAGGTGCCTGGCCTGAATAAATCTGTCTATATTTGATGTATGTTGACATGAAGCACTGCTGGGCACTGAGGATATATCACTTGGCTTCCTCGGTGCCCGGCGGCGGCTACAAGTGACATACAACTTCGGAGTTGTATATCAAAAACAGTTTCGCAGTGCAGGTTTATTTACAGGAAGACATGATTATTACGCCATTGCAACAGTTGTGTGGCTGGTGTGAAGAACACAAATGTTAAAAACCGAACAAACCGCTTGAACTCAAATATCTTTAGTAGGTTCCTTTTATCCTGTTTCAGCTAAAAGCTGTTGAAACCTTATTTTCAATGTGTGGTTTAATTTTGTCTTCAGGAAAATGACTTACTTATCTGTTTCTGATTGATTTATGTAACCAGTGATGTTACATTTGCAAGGCAAAGGTCAGGCTTCCTTCATTTTAGTCGCCTGAGCTTGTTTTTCTGCAACGAGACGATCTCATTTGGATGTAATGAGAGACAATGACACCCGAAGTGTTGCTGATGCACATGGTGCTTGGCCTCTACAGTTTGAAGGCTTCATTCCCTCATTAACGAGCCGGACACCATGTCATGCAGAGCAGACTTGGAATGTGGGAATCACCTCCCTGGATAAATTCATTCTCCGTTGAATGAATTTAGGGAAAGTTTCTTTCCCTTCGCAAAGAAACTTTCCATAGAATCTGATCCTTTACTCATTTTGCTGCTTGTGGGCTCAATGTTGGCTCAAGACTTAACCGAGAGAATCCAGTTAAAGGATTTTCAAAATAAAAGATCCTCCAGACTCAAATAATACATGAGAAGGAAATATTTTATTATTTCTTGAGCGGTTCGGTACCAATTGGTCCACGGACCGGTTCCGATCCGCGGCCCAGAGGTTGGGGATTACTGCTGTAAATAATGTTTTGGGACAGTCTCACTGAACTCACATCCATGACAAAATTCAAAGTAGAAAATCTCTGCTGACCAAAAACAACAGAGATCTGTTTCACATTTAAAAGACAAAACAAAACAACCTAATGACTCCCAAAACATCTGGGAAAAGTATTTAGTAAACGGATGAAGCACAATTTAAATCTTCTGAATAGTTGGGCACCATTATATCGGCCATATGTTTAAAACATCAGGCCAAAATATTTGCATGTTTGGCATCCAGTGGTTGAGATGTGGTTCACACAGATGATCCCAACATGTCAGAATCTCTGAATGGCTTAGAAATAAATTAAATAGGGTGATTATTTGCTGAAAAAATGTTTAAAAAAGTCACATGTTGCACATCTTACCTCTTGCACTTACGCGGCGTATAGTGTAATGCAGACCCATTTGCTTCAGTTCACGGATCAGTTTTATTCTGTCATTTGCTTCTTGTGTTTTCCCCTTTAGCCTTATTAATGTTTGTGTCCTGATCACATTCTTCCCCCTCTCTTTCTACCTCCAACTCTTCCAGTGGAGTGGGAGATCACGCGCTACAATGGCATGATGACACAAGAATAGAAAGACTGGTATGAAAAGCATGAGGAAGATGGAGAAAAAGATAAGGTATCCGTCAGAAAAAAAAACACAATAAAGTGTCATGGAGAAAACTAAAAATATCTCCTCCATTAATGCTCCATGAAATAATAAACATCTCAAGCTTTGTTTTGAGACATTTTAATTTTAATTGAATGACAGATTTTCTCAGCTGCTTTGGTGAATTTCTTGAATCATTTTAGAGAATTACCAAGCAGAACATTTCTCAACAATTCATACTAACAAAACAGACTGGAAAAGCCAGTTACTTTCTTAAACATGTCTCAATGTGCCTCAAAATGACAAGTCCTTGTTTACTGTTGTTAACTATGGATAAAGTTTGATGACAAGAATTGCAAATTGTGATTATGGGAGATGAGTGGCAAGAAACTGGGCAAGATTCACGTTTGTGATTTTACTGTAACTTGTGATTCAGAAAACAGCACAAAGGAAAAGAAAAATCTAACATAGCAATAGGAACATAAGACAATTTTCTTAAGGAAACAGAAAGGGATTACAGTGCAGTATTCCTTTATTTTCCACCAGAACAATTCCTCAATGAGGTTAAGGAATGAGGATCAGGATGAGAGAAACTCCATCAGCATCTGTTTGTCTGATGATGCTGGACTGATGGAAACAGGCAGATGTCCTCATCTTCTTCTGCCTCTTCCTCTGTTTTCCCTCCCAACTCCTCTGTCACAACCTCACGCCTCTTCTCTCTGTTGACGCCGTCCAAGTCCTGGTCCTCCCATTGTCATAAATGTACCATGGGGTTATTTTCCTCATGATGGTTCATGAGACGTACAAACTATTTCAGAAAACTATTTGATCTGATGCGCCACACATTTACCCACATTGCAGAAATTTGGGACTCACCTGGGAGAAATGTAACATTTCAAGGCAAATTTATAAAAACAGTGTAATGGAAATTAATTAAAAATGTGATTGACATTATGACAACTTTTTCAGGCATTTTGCATGTCAAGACTTGTACAATGAACAGAATTCAACAAAGAAATGTCTTTACCTTGACATTTAAAAATTACAAAAGCAATTAAAAATGTAAAAAAGGTAAAAAATCTTTAAAAAAAAAAAAAGTTATTTGGGGTGAGTTGTTTTGGTTTACTTTTGTTACTTTTTTTTATAGTAAAAAAAATAATGTAAAAAAAAAAGCAAAGCATTTCACATAACCACTTGCAACTTGTTCAAAGAAATTAGAATTTTTTTTATGTGCAATGATTTGAAGATCAGTCACACAGTTTTGAGAATTTTAGTTAAGAGACTGAGAAAAACTCTGTTTTTCTATTTGCCAGTGAGTCTTTAAAACTACACGTAGCTTTTTTTGCTGTAACTCCTCGATTTAAGACTTGAATTGCTTTGGACTGAGTAACATCTTGAATGTTTATTTTGGCCCATGTATTTTCTGTCAAATATGAAGGCCAACTCTAACACATTGAGAATCAGAGATACTAAAGATACCAGAAGCATGAAAATGATGAAGATTGTTTTCTCTGTGGGTCGAGACACGTAGCAGAAGACTTTGGTGAGACAGGGCCATTGTTCACAGGGATACATCGACTTAAGACCAAGTCCGTACAGATAGTACTGAGTTACAAAGAAGGCTATTTCCAACAGAATCTTAGAAACAACACTGGCGGTGTACATTTTCAGGACTGCACCTTCCAACTGCACTTTAGGCTTTTTGTCCAACCCATTATTAAAAGATTGGAGTTTTTGACCTACAGAGGTGCTGGTTAGTTTCTTCTTTGTGTCATTGGTTAGTTTCTTCTTTGTGTCATTGGTTAGTTTCTTCTTTGTGTCACTGGTTAGTTTCCTCTTGATGTGGATTGTATGAAGCACAAACCCCAGATAAGCGAGCGTTGGTGTGGAGATAAAGATGATTTGCATAACCCAGAAGCGAACATGAGAAACTGGAAAGGTCTTGTCATAGCAAGCAAGTTGACATCAGGGTTGTTTAGTGTCACATAAGAAGTTGAACTGCTCATCTTGCCACACTTCTTTAGCGGCTGCTGTGAGGACAAAGATGCGGAAGACAAACAGCACCGAAATCCAGACTTTACCAATGATGGTCGAATGTTCTTGGGCAGCCGCCAACAGTTGAGAGATCACGCCAAAATCTCCTGGTCCCATTGGATATTTAGCTTTGTCTTATTCAGATCTACCACACAAACCTATAATGAAAGAGGAAAATGCCTTTTAAATTAGGTGAACTGAGACTGGTTCGTCCAGGTTGGGTGTCAATGACCACCTTAAGCTCGAGTCATGATGGTGGAGAGGAATGAGAGATAGGAGGACAGGTTGCGACTGAGCCAACAATGGGCACAGGTTCCATTGTACTTGATTTACAATGGGAGAAAAATGCGTCAAACTAACCGATATGTTAATTACCACACTAACTTTGACCGTTGGAGGAGATTCAGTCGCGGACAAGGAGAGGGAATGAGCAATTCAGGGGCTTCATTACTGTCAGAGGAGGATGATGAGAGAGAAGAGTGAGTTCAGGTTAGCTGCTGCTGCTGCTGCTGCTAAAAAGGAGTGAAAATGTTCATAAATAAAAAGTTTCATGCAGGCAGGAAGGCAGCTGTGTGTGAGGGGGAAGCTAACAGCTCCAGGTAGTCAGAAAAACTGGAGTAACACAAGAATGATGATGATGATGATGATGATGATGATGATGATGATGATGATGATGATGATGATGATGATGATGATGGCCCGTGGAAATAATAATGAACACGTTCTGAGATATTTTGGTATTAATTGTTAATTTCAATAGAAAACGTGATGAGTTGGGAAAATAAATAAAACAGTTAGAAAACAGCTATTGAAACAATTTAAAAATATCTTTAAAATGACCAGACACATCATTAATAATTACTATCAGGGAGAGTTGATGCCAAAATCTGGAAATGTTCAACATGTGATTGCAAGAAAGTTAGAGTTGTGTAGTTAAAGTTTGCCGTTAGTAATTACTTCAAATTATCTTGTTGCTCTACAATCCATGCTTCGTGTTAAATTATTCTGTGTATGAACATCTGTATGTAAACTTATTGTCAGTAAACTGGCTTTCATAGAGTTAAGAATAAGTCATACATTTTCTATAATTTGCTTGTACCTGTGGGGTTTGTAACTGAAAGAAGAAAAACAAAAAAAAAAAACAGTGGCTTGTGAAATGTCTGAGTAGCTGGTAAAAAGTTTTCTCAACCAGCCACTGCGACTAGTGGAGTAAAATTTTAATTTCCACACCTGGCTATTAGTTATAAACTCCACAAATCTTTATGGAAGAGTGGGAAGAAAAAATGTCAAATTTTCACGCCTTGGAGATGCTTTTCTTCAGCACTGACATGAGAGCATTTCAGAGTTGATGGAGTAATCGATGGAGCTTAACGCTGGGCAGTCCTTTAAAAAACAGCTGGAAGGATTTAAGAGTCTATAGACTGGAAAGGGGTTCAGCTCCTAACAGGGAAGTATTTTCAGACAAGCCTGAGGCAGGAGACACTGGTCTAACTGGACATCCCACATTCAGAAGCTGCTGACATTGGTGCGAGATTCAACTCCTGATTTCATGTCTTTGCTCTGTGTCCTTCCCTTTCTGTTCACTTCAAATAAAGCCGCCAATGTCACAACATCTTTGAAAAAGAGTTCTCAAAAAGTCACAGTGGTCATTTCTGAGTGAGTTCTGATCACTTTGTTTCTAATTAACTATGGAGAAAACCTTACCTTGTTTGTCCTAAGGCCGAGCCTCCTCGTCTCTTCAATCTCTCGACTTAACAAAACATACTCCAGTGAAGAACTTGTTTGACAATCTTTGAGTCAGAGGGAGGTAACTATGTCATTTGTGACACTTCCTGCATGATCCGCCCTGTAGCTCTTAAGAATTACCTTCATTATGCTGTTCTAACATTACAATTCGGTGTATTACATAAGTTTTTAAGCACATTCATATTGAGGCACCTTTTACTCTGATACCCCTAAATAAAACTAAGTGACGGCAGCTCCCTTCAGAAGTTACCAAATATTTGTGAGAGAAAAGTCAGGCGAATAATACCGAACAGAGTCTATGTAATGTATGAACATGTATGAAGTGACTGATCTTTGTTTTTATCAATTGTGCTCTACAAGTCTAATTAGAAATATTTTGGCTCAGCCGGAGGTGAAAGTTGACCTACAGGTTTCTAATGAAGATGGAATTTGTTTCCTCTTTAAGTGATAGGTGAGATGTCGGCTACTGAAAGACTGGAAATAAAAGTACCGGATAAACCTGCAGATCACACAAGGCAGGCATCTGTAAAAGTTACTGTCAGATGAAATTTTAAGCACATCCACAATTAAACAGCAATTAAAAATGTAGAAAAACAGCAAAGTATTTCACATAAACACTCAAAGAAATTAGACATTTTTTTTAATGTGCATAGGTGACACAATGATTTGAAGATCGATCACACAGTTTTGATCATTTCAATTAAGAGACTGAGAAAAACTAAGCATAGGAAAACATTACCAGTTTAATCACTGAATGGCTGAACACCAAAACACATTCAAGACCAGTTGTATCAACCTTCCAGATGAATTGGGCCTTCTGGTTCAAGTTCTGTACCTCCAGAGTGAGATCCAAGCCTGGAAAATCAGTTTTCAGTTTCTATGCTCCGTTAATCTGGAACGAACTTCCATAAAACTGTAAATCTGCTGAAACACTGAGATCCTTTCAGTCAAGGATGAATCCTCCTTTTATTCAGAGTTGCTTCCGGCTAACAGATTGATTCTAGTCTGGATAACGACTTTTCATTTTTACTTTATGACTTGCTTGACTTGTCAGAAGGCAAACTCCCCAGAATTTGTTGCTCATTTTCCTTTTTTCGTCTCTGTTTCCTCGTCCTGCATCTTTCTATCGCTGCCTGTATCTTTTTATATTTATTTCCTTTAAAATCTTGTTTGTTTCAGTCGGCAACTTGAGTCCCTCTACAACACAGCACTGTGACAGGACGTTGGGTATTGTGAGATGGGCAGTGGCTTTCTTGCCTGTAAATGCTGGAAACCATCATGTTTATGTCACTTTTCACCTAAACAGCTAAAACAGACACTTCCTTCTTTCTTAAAAAACCCCAAAAACATAACAAAAACAAAAGTCCAATTCTGCTACATTGTTTTATAATGTCATTTGCTATAAATCCTGTAATAATTACAAAAAATAGTGCATAGCAATGCAGTGAAAGCCAAATATAAAGCAGTTTGTTAAAATGAATATGTGACACACATTTGTATGCAGAATGTTTTTGACATGATGAAGTAAATCCGTCGAAGACAACAAAAGAGATCCTGTATACACACGTATGTAAAGATTCTCGCATGTCAAATGACAATTGAATCGTCAGGTTTCAGTCATTTTCACTAGTGCAATTAATGAAAACTGTTTTTGAGCAAGTGAAATCAACCAGAACACTTTGATAATGTTATGTTGTGCCCCAAAAAGTGAGTTAGTTTTTTCACATCAAAAACTCAAAAATGGGTCCAAAGTGGGGAGAAAAAAAATTACCCCAGAGTTTTTAAACCTACATGTAGCTTTTATAGCAGGAATTCCTCAGTTTAAGATTTATATTTCTTTGGACTGAGTCATAGTGAAGAATGCTTCTCTTTTTTTCTCCCAAAATGTGAAGGCCAACTCTATCACATTGAGAAGCAGAGATACTAAAGCTACTAGAAGCATGAAAATGATGAAGATTGTTTTCTCTGTGGGTCGGGACACGAAGCAGAAGACTTTGGTAAAGCAGGGCCATTGTTCACAGGAGTAAATAAAATTTCGAACCGGCCAATCAGCGAACAGGAGGAGAAGTTATGAACGACGATATGGATTTTCTTTTAGACTTGAAGTCTGACAGTAGTTTTAGGAATGGCAGCAGAGGAAGTGATGAAGCTGTTCAGTCAGCGTCGGCCACCCTTAAAATGAACAGGTGCCTCGTTCAGCTCTGCACTTCTCTCTTAGCTGGGATGGTTATTTATGGCAGGCAGATTCCCTGCACCGTAGGTTCGTAGAGACGAACAAGAGCATTTAAATACGTCACGGGCTAAGGTTAGGATTAGGTCATTCGTTTTCACCGAGCAGGAAATAATCATTCCTCTATAGAAACCATGCAAAAAATGACTTACTGATGGTCGCTACCATTAGTTTTACCTGTCGGGTTGTAAACATAATGTGCTAAATCTTAAATGTTTGGGTTATTTTTTTTTTTTTTTTTAAAAAGGGACGAAGTGATTTGCTACTAATTCACAACTGGATTAGAGTTCTCTGGACATTTGGGAGATCTTGCATTCATATTAATGATAACTACAGTAAAGAGCCTTCAGTTTCTAAAAAAGAAGAAAATCAAAGGTCTAACCAACCTGTCAGCGACAGTTTTAAGAGTGTCATAAAAATGTGCTTTTCTGTGAGATCAGCTTACACTTTAAGGTTCAGCTGACAACATTTTCCAACTTTTAATGACATTACGGGAAAACACACATAGCTCCACTGTTCCATCTGTCGAGCTTTTTAAAGACAGTGTGACTTCTGAAAGTCAGTTGTGGCTGATTTTTCTAATGAGCAGCACTTTAAAAATGTTATAAATTTCCTTATGCAGGAGAAGAGACTCGGTCCCCTACCCCCATTTCAGCAACGATACTCCCTCAGACTGCAGGGCCGCTATATATAGCCAACAGACAGGACTCCTTTGCAGCCCCTTGCTCCTTTGCTGAAGGCATGTGTTTGGGAATGTGTGCATTAACACTGATCTGTGTCTGTCAACAGAGCAGAACTGAATTGATCGTTTGAGCAATTTGTGAATTGTGAACACCCAGTTCAGCAAATTCTCACAAATGTATTTTATAAAGATCTTACAACTTCTTTAATGTACTCATTGTACCAAGCCTTAAAAACTAATATTAATACTCAGCTCTGATCAGAGACTTTCACATGTATATATTTCTGGATTTAAATTCATGAAATATCAAATTTTTTAATGGCGTCTTTTCTGTAGATGCCATTAAGCTGGCCTTTTAGGAGCAAATGACACATCGCCTCTGACGAAGTCAGAACATCTGCCCCACCTGTGCAATAACATCCTTCAAATGGCATTTGAATCAGAGTGTTGAAGTATTGTACAATCAGAATAAAGACTTCACACTTTTTGTTTTTAAACTCCTTTGGCAACCATTTATTTTTCAAAGTAGCATAGGCACAATTCTCTAAGTCCAAAGCAAATACAATCAAATAATATGAACTGCTAGTTCACAGGTATGTACTTTTGAAATTTAAGACATCTGCATGCGATGTTTTTGTAAAAGGGTGTGATTTTAACAAAACTTTGATTAAAAAAAACCCCACATTTGACGCACAAAAAAAACAAAAACAAAAAAAACAAAACAATCAGTGCCGCTAAATTTGGGGTAAGAAAACCACTGATGACCAACTTAGACTTTTGAATCTTCTCTGGCAACTTTTTATAAAAAAAAACAAAACAAAAGAACTGCAGTACTCTGTGACATAAAGTTGTACCATTGTAAACAAACTGCAGAGAATTCAACTGCAGTAGCAACCTACCAAGGCAAAAATATTGCAGAACTAATCAAATTTACACAAAAAAATGTCAAAAATCTGTCCTGAAACATAAAGATAGCAACCATTTAAGCCAAAAAAGAGACACTATATGCTATTAAAGTTGTAAACGAACAGCACCATGGCTTCTTAAAAATGTTACACTCGGTATTAATTTTACATTAAAACTTGTCAGTATTGTAAACATATCAGGAAAATCTCCAACAATGACAATTCATACATTCATCATGCCATAACAGTGCAAATCAACCTGTTGAAAACAATATATAGATTCTGCATGCAGCTGAGGATTACTCAGTGATATAGTCGGTAGGTAATGCAAAAAATGAAACGTCTTAGAGATCCCCGAAGTTTACAATTACAACACACAATTGTTAATGTCATTACCAATATTTCATTGATCAAAGTGGTAAATGCAGTCAGTTACAAAACGATTTTTTTCTTTCTGTCTACTTTGTCAAATATTTTTGATATTGCCTGTAAACTCTCCAACCTTCTAATTTCATCCCAATACTTCTGTTCCTAGATTCTGCTGCACTGAGTGGCTAATCTAACCTCTCTGGAGCTAACAGATGTCTAAGATGCATCACATCCTGTGATGGATTTTTCCTGTAGTCCCTGAGTCTTGGGTGAAAACGTGAAGTTCTCAGATCTTCAGGTCGTCCAGCCTACCCTTGTTGTTGCTGTGCTTGCTGGACTGACTGTTTCTACGCTGGTTTTCCACAGGGGCATCAGCAACAGGACCTGGTGCTTTTGTCTTCTCTGCATCATCTCCGTCTGATCTGCCTTTTTTCTCTACAGCCATGTTGTCTCTGTTCTGCTTGTAGACTACTTTGCTGTTGTAGGGGCGGTAAGCAGAGTTTGGCTCTGCTATACTGTACTTTGAGTTTGCAGGAAAGGGCTCAGGCACTGCAGAGTGACCTGTAAAGTAGGTGTAGTTTGGAACGAAAGGCATCACCCCCTCACCCAAGGCCTTGGGAGCTTCCCTTTCCATCTTTGACCTTCTGTAGCGAAGACCCTGGTGGCATTTTTTGAAACCTAAATGGTATATTTCCACCAAATTTAGCAGCAGGGACAATGAAGCCACTGCCAGCATGAAAAGGATGAAGACTGTCTTCTCTGTGGGTCGAGAGATGTAGCAGTTCACCACATTAGGGCAGGGCCAGCGGTCACAGGTGTACATCGGCTTCAACTCAAATCCATACAGGAAATACTGAGCGACGATGAATGCCACTTCAAAGAGAGTCTTGAAGATGATGTTGAAGACATACGTCCGCAGAAGAGCACCATGCAGACGCACATGGCCTTGGTCATCCTTAATGGAGGCCTTTGTGGGCTTACTACTGATTAAGTCTTGTTGTTTTTCATTCTTTACGGCGAGGCCCTTGAGTTTCTCCTTCTCCTTTTCCTCCATGCGGACCAGGTGAAGGATGTGACCCAGATAAATGAGAGTAGGCGTGGAGACGAAGATGATCTGCATCACCCAGAAGCGGGTGTGAGATATGGGGAAGGTCTTGTCGTAGCAGACATTTTGGCAACCGGGCTGCTTGGTGTCGCACGTAAAGCCGGATTGCTCGTCTCCCCACACTTTCTCAGCAGCGGCTCCGAGGACCAGGATGCGGAAGATGAACAGCACCGTGAGCCAGACTTTGCCCACCACGGTTGAGTGAAACTGGGCACTCTCCAGTAGCTTCCCCAAGAAGTTCCAGTCTGCCATGGAGGCTCACGAGTGATCAACAAAGTCTGGGAAAAAACCTGCAAGAATTAGGAAAATTCATTTACAGTTAGTGAAAAAAAAAAAAGTCTTCTGACTTAAAAATGAATTAATTGAAATTCTGAGTTCAATTCAGTTTTCAGTAATTTGGCCACTGTGTGTGATTTCAGCTAGTATGAAACTAAAAACCCTTGTTTTACCAAGGCTGTAGTACTTTAAAGCAGACGTTGGTTTTCTTTGTTTTTCAGTGAGACCGAATATTTTGTTCAAGCATTCTTGGTTCTAGCCAGTGACTCTACACTGTAAAAAAAAAGATATATATATAAAAAAATCTCCGATTTATGGTAAAATATTGGCAGCTTAGGTTGACAGAATTTTACGTTTTTCTCTAAAGTGTACATAAACATAAACTCCACTGCCAAAGCATTACATTCCTTTATACCTTGACACACTTTGTGGAAACAGGTGGGGGCAGGACAGAGTGGCTTCAGAATAACCACAGAAAACTAAACTGTATCCTAAAACAAGGTACAACACCAAAAACACTTAGAAATGTTTCTTTTCTCAATCTATGCTGATAAACTACTGTGAATTGTCAAATGATTTGTTTTTCTGAATACTCCTGTTTTTATTCTAAGCAATATAAAGAACATACATCTGAAATATTGATCAAATTAATTTTGTAATTAGGAAATTCTTTATAATTAATATTCTGTACTATAATACTTCAGAAAAGGTATTGTATCTTTTGTACCTATTTTAAGGATCTATATCTTCATCATTGATACTGATCTCTCATGAAGTTAACCTTTGTTTTTCTCGGTGTGGTATCCCTTAATGTCTGCTAGCAGGAGCGTCCTGGACGGGCGAACTGTGTGAGCCCTGATGCGGTCTCGGCGAGACTGCTGGGCTTGCCGGGGATCTTGTGACAGCGTGTCCAACCAAACCACGCATGCTGTTTTAAAAATAGTTGCAGTTGTCATTTAAAAGTGAACATATCAGGAAACACATGGAGATTTGAGTAACTGTTCAAAATACAGACTATGTGGCGGAACTGTGGAATCGGTATTCACAAGTACCCAGCCACGCTGTTTGACCTGGACTGCTGCAAATTTTGTGTTTTCAGAGATCATGCAGGTGTTTGATAAAGTATGACGTGTTCCTGTCTGTCTACTTGAAGGAAGACCTACCTGATAATGTTCATTTCCCTCAGTCTTCAGTCTGAGTGGGACTCTTCACCTCACAGTGGGACAACGTTAGAGGAAACCGGAGCACAAAGATGATCTTCTCCAAGACAGCTTTCACCGAGCAGTGTGTGGAACTGCCTGGTGTTATTGCGACTTTCCCAAAGTGTCTGTTCAGAAGAGGAGCCACAGCTGAACCGGATGAGACGTTTCCAATTTGTTGAAAGTCTGAGATTTTTCTTTTGAACTGAGAGGCAGCTGAAGAACCCAGTGAGGATGCAGATAAGTCGACGTGTTGGTGAGCTCTAAATATAATTCACGGTGTGGGGAGTGGCGGCAATGCTAATCTTCTAGTGACATGACCCCCCCTGACTGTGTGGAGCAGCTTCAGGCTCAAGAACCTATCAAGAAATTCAGTCTGAGAATTTAAAAAGTAAATATTGTAAGGCTTTTAGCGTTATATTGCCTTACAATAGTATTATGATGTACATTTTTTTCACAGTTTTTGTCACGCTACAACCACAAACTTTATTTTATTGTGTCAGGAGAGCATAAATGTAACGTGCATGGGATATCTTGTAAAATATGGCCTGTGTTTGTGTTCAGTTTCTTTTATTCTCATTCTTTTAGCTAAAATCTGGGAGAACCACAAGGCTTTAGAAGCCACCTTATTAGCAGAGAGACTCCATCTGCATTGAATTTGTTCTCAGTACTAAAAGCATGTTTTCAGTTAAGGGCTCAAAAATTTGGTAATCATAATGAAGGTCAACATATCCCCTGGATAGGTCACAGATGAAATTGTGGAGAGGTTTGTGGCAGAGTTTTTATGATTAAAACAGAACACACGAAACACATGAAAAACACACCGAAGCTGAAGTTTTTGGCTTAGCTACATGCAAAGAAAAATTGCGAATCCCCCATTAACAGAAAAAACACATGATCGTGGCGGCATCATGTTTCAGGATTAAATAATGAAAACATTTGCATAATTTAACTTAGGATTTATAGTTGTGCGATTCCGTTTGGTTGAACTATTGAATAACTTTTAATGCAAAACTGGTTTCAGGATGATAAAAACATTTGCTTGGCAGTAGTTGTAATTAGATTTTTTCTTCAGCTTATCATTAGCTGTCAAAAAGTCACATTAACTTTAAGTGTAGCCAATTTAACAACTTTCAACTGAGAGGGTCAGATAATGTATGTCTGATTCAAAAGCTGATTCATTTTATTTTTTTACCAGTTTATTTAGGTCTTCTGCTTTATTGGGGACATTTTTGCTTCTACTTCCAGAACCCTCCTGCTTCAGTGTTTCTCATTAATACGGACCTAATAGATGGGGAGGTTTTTTGGCATGTTCCATAAAAAGATAAGCGCCACCTTTCCAGACCCAGCTGTCCTCAGGGTCACTCATTGTGACACTCACACTGACCCCCTGCCATGGGGCGGCTATTGATAACCTCAGGACCCAGAGCTCAGCTAATTATGAGGACGACAGCAAACTGAGACGCTTGCTCACAGGTGGCAACATGGGATCTGTTTAAACTCGGTAAAGAAGTTGCTAAATGTACTATAGTTTCATTCAGGGTTTTCTATGTTTTTGTTATTTCTTTGAATCGATCTGGTTGCAGCTGAAAGGAGCACAGGTCAGTTTTAGCTTTGGGAAGACTGCTACCCTCTGGTTAAATTTGGTATTACAACTTTATTTTGGGAGAAAATACACTGACTCCACTTATTTAAACTTAAAAAATCCAGACGATAGCTACTGTGATTGCTCTATGAAGGCATTTAGGACTCTTGACAGTTTTAGAATGGTCTTGTTTGACAAATTGTTAAAGACTTGAGACTCAGGCAAAGGTTCACCATCCAGTGAGCCTAAACGTGCAGCGGAAGCCATTTAGATGTTATAATGGCCCAGTCAAAGTCCGGAACTCAATCAAATATAGAGTCAGTGATTAAAAAGACTTAGTGATGTTCACAGATGCTACGATTTGTTACAAGATGCATCAAATCTTGAAATCGAATTATTGACATTACGTTGTATTTTATCTCAGTTGAGCACAACTCGGTCTATTCAACAGAATCTCAGTAAAATAAATTTCTTTGAGGTTGTGAGAAGAAAAAAAATGTAAAAGAAAAAAAAAATAAAATAAACACAAGTACATGCTTTGAATTTATTCTGTTGTGCATGGCCAGTGATAACACCACTACAAAAACAAAAAGAAAACAAAAACATTACATTTGAATTCTGGGTTTAGCAGTCAACAATAAACATCAGAGCAAAAAAATTTGCTATTCAAGTGTATTTCTTCTCATTATTACCTTCTGCTTCCTTTATACAGAAATGTGAACAGCATTGAAAGTCATTTTAGTGCAAACAATGGTTAAAGTCATTATTTTTCTTCACCTCAAAAGGTGTAATTCTCAACATGTTATGTTCAAGTCATAGTCAGATATTTTCCCTGTTAAAATTAATACAGATTCCAATAAATAATTGAATAAATAACATTAAATAATGTTAATAATGATACCGACCATGATGCAGGGACATCTTTGCAATACAAGAGTTAATTATTATTATCATTATTTGTGACAGAATATCTTCGAACTTTTGAATTGCTGGCACAATAAATTGTCTAAATTTCCCTCTTTGAGCCTGAAACCAGATGTTTCTCATCAAACTGTTCCTTTAATTCTCACCAGTTTTAAACTAAGTGCGCATTGGTTAGAATGAACGAAGTTTATGTTGTATCCAAGCTCCAATAGTTGAGTCTCCAGCACTGTGCAGATGCTTACCGCAGGCTTTCACTACCAGGAACGCCACTTCTGCAATGTTGAGCAGGATACAAACCCCAGACACGGCCAGCATGAAGACGGTGAAGACCGTTTTCTCTGTGGGCCTCGATACAAAACAGTCCACCGTGTTGGGGCACGGGTACGAGTCACACTTCACCAGCCGTATCATCTTGTAACCGGGATAAATCATGTAAAACAGAAACATAAAAATGACCTCAAAGACAATACGGAACAACAGGCTGATGACATAAGTCCACCACAGAGCCCCTGTGATTTTCATCTTCTGGGTCTTTATCTGCTCCAGGTCTTTGGGATTGGTTCGCCCCGACAGTTTGTAGAGCCTTTTGTCGACGTGTCGGCGGTGGGCCACGTGCATGGCCACCAGCAGGGCCGGGGTGGAAACCAGGATGAGCTGGAGGGCCCACAGGCGGATGTGGGAGATGGGGAAGAAGTGGTCATAGCAGACACTGTTGCAGCCAGGCTGCTGGGTGTTGCAAGTGAAGCCGGACTTCTCGTCCCCCCACACGGTCTCAGCCGCAACCACCAGGACCAGGATGCGGAATATGAACAAGACGGAGAGCCAGATGCGGCCGATCCCGGTAGAGTGTCTGTTAACGCCGCTAACAACAGCATAAAAAGATGCCCAGTTCATTTTTGGTTCCGGGTCTGTGGCAATAACAAAACAACAACAAAAAAAAGCATAGGAAAAGGTCAACAAATGAAAAACATCTGTGGAAAAACAACTCAAAAATATGTATGAAATGCATTTTTAAAAATAGATGCAAAAACAAGCAATTAAAATGTAAACAGTTGATGAAACCGCCAACTTCTGATGAGCCACATTCATAAAATCACACCCAATCACAGAACCACAGGGCCTTCAAATGAGCGCAGTTGGATATGACTACTAAGAAACATCATTCTGTGATGGGGACACACTGGAGAAGTAATAAAGTCATGGAATAAAAGGAAAATAAATGTTTTCAGTAAAATTTTATGACATGTATTTTAAATAGGAAAAAAAAACAACAAGTGAAAAGGCAACATTGGAATAAACATCAAAGCATCTCAGAGAAAAAAAAAGTATTTGCAGAAGAGTCAAATGCAGATTAAATATAAATTTTGCCACTTTTTTTTCATTATGTGAAACTAAATGTCACACTGTGTGATGAAACTAACTTCTGTTCAGCACATTTTTCATAATAAAAGTAATATTGAAGTGTAGCTCTTTATTAATTTTATTTTACTCACGTTTGTAGATATAATGCTCAGCATTATATCTACAAAAATGCCAGTAGCTAAACTGGCATTTTTTTCACGTAATTCCTACTTAAACAAATTTAAGGCTGAACAGACAACTTTGTTCTTCTACTCTGTGAAAACAAAACAGTAATGCAGCAAAGACATTTCATACTTCACAAAAATCAAGAGCAGACATCCCTGTAAGTCTTTACATGCCTCTCCTGCAGCACCACACTGCCTTCACATTTCATCGCCTCGTCACAGCAAAATGGTTCTGCCCAGAATACGCGTAAAAAAAAAACAAGCACCGAAAAGAGAATGATGTGATTTTAGTTTTGCATCAAGAGAGAAAAAGATTTTCTATGTTCTTGTAGAGTATTTACAGAAAAAAAAATGGATGAAGGTAAGACTGAGGAGTTCAAATGACTTGCTATAAATACCTTTCTAGGAAAATTAAAACTGTAATAGGACTTGGATGGAAGAAGCTTTGACTAGGTTAGCGACTATGCTGCTGCTAATACCTTTAACATTGAGGTAGTTGCTGAGGATTTTAAGGTAAAAATGTTTGCATGTCAAACTTTCAGAAATATTAAAAAGTTTTTTTTTTTTGTACTGGTTCGGTAATTCTAAATCTCAGTCAAAAACTATTATTCTTTTCCTTTTCAATGTGGTAGGATGATGCCAAAGGTTGTGCCGATGAAAATTTAACTAACTTCGAAAAACAAGTGCATTTAAAACAATTGTCGGAATTTAATAAATTTCACAAGGGAATTTTTTACAATTAATAATTGCTTAAAATTAGCCTCATAAATGTATAGAAATTATTTGCATTGTCTGTATTTTTGTTGGTTAAACTCAATTTAACCTTTTGTTTTATTGGTTAACAGTGCCTGAGTGGTGTCCAAAGTCAGTCTTTTTGGACCAGTGTTCTGCACGTTTTAGTTCAGTCTCTGGTTCGACACATCTACACCAAATGATAGTTAATCAGCAAGCCTCTGCAGAACATACTGACATGTCAAGGAGGTTGTTGGATCATTTGAATGAGCTTTGTTGGAGTAGAGACACATCTGAAGCCGGCGGGATACCGGCCCTTAAGAACTCGTTATATAAGCTGACCTCAGGGTTGTGTAATTCAGTACCGATAGTGAAAAGTTTCTTGTTGCAATGTTATTATAATCAGCTAATTTAAATAAAAATAGTAAAAAAAAAAATCATTTTTGATCTTTTTCTCTTTTAATGACATTTTCAAGCTAACATTTTAGAAATGCTATTTAAAAAAAAAAGTAGATTTATAAACAATTATAGATTTTTCCACAAGTAAATCTGAAAATAATCCTAAAAAGGTGAGAGAAATACATTTGAGTTCCTATGAGTGCTTACTAAATTAGATTTTTATTTGGAGCGTTCGCTGTTAGTTAGCGTCCTCATCAATGAATCTGTCGACACTTTGTTTTATTACCTAAACAAAGATGGATTAAATTCTGAATTCCAGTGAAAAAGCAGAAAATATTTCCTTGTTTTACATCACAATTTCTATCTTCTATAATTGCTGCTCTATTTAGGACCATTTTTAAAAAAAAAGGAAGAAAAAATATCAGGGATTTGCGACATGACAATAGGGTTGTGTTTTAAATCAGACATTTGACAGGCGCTGTGAAGAAAACTGAATACGTAAGTTTGCATAAAATCTTAAAATATGGTATGTTTCAAACCATTCTCCAATCCAGCATTTCTATTTTAAGTGTTTCTTGGTTCTTTTTTTTTTTTTTTTTAGCTTTTTTACTTAATTACAAATGAAAAAAAAGTGAAAATCCAAGTTTTAAAAGTGTTTAGACATCTTGAATTTATTTGAATAAACATTGTGCGGGGGTCTGCCTCTCACCTGATGATCGCTAGTCGCTAGAAATAGGCGCCAGTCCCCATTTTGACCCATCAAGGATAACAGTGCTAAGATGTCAGATGGATTAATGGAATAGGAATGTTCCATTAAAAAATAGACTCATAAACAAACATGCACCTTCAGTTAAAAGTTACAACCTAAGTGTTGATCAGAATGTTTGCTCATTGCAAAATTAACTTCAACCGATCACAAAGTTTTCTCTAGAAGAATTTCAGGATTTAAATTTATATAGTCTCCTCATCCATCAACCATCATGAAATGCATCGAACCCCAGCCCAGGTAGGAATGTCAGAGTTGTTACCAGGCTCCGCTGGAGGTGTCAGAGGCATAGGAGGCGGTGTGGAGAACAAAAGTTGACCTGCTGGTTTGGCATGGATGTGGATCCAGAGGAGGGAGGAAACCTCTCTGTCCCCCCTGTGAAGTTGGGCGCTCACTTAAGAGCAACACAGACGCCCGGCATCATGCGTCATGTGACACATGTTAACGAGACGTCATGATGCAGGGTGGGCACCTGTGCCCAGTGTAACGGTACCTTACAACAACTGAAGCTTTAAGAGCACTTATAAAGTTTGTTCAAAGCTGAAAAAGCCAAAAAGTTTTTCAAAAAAATATCTCATTTGTCATTCAAGTCTTGGTTGATGTTTTTACATATAACACATGAAACATATTTCAGAACAGACTAGTTTTCATACAATTTCATTCAGTTTCAATTTCAATCTATTTTATGTGGCATAACAGAATACGGTGAACCAATCGAAAACACTGAGTAGCTCTCGAAGAATTTGACAGCCATCTGTGAAACGCATAAAAAAGTGGAATAGCTTACCGTCAGCTGCGGTTTTGAATCACGTTCATCCAGAAACATTTGTGTAAGCAGATTTCTTTTTTCAATCTGTGACCGTGAAAACGAGTATCAGAGCACCATGACTTTGCATTGCTAATGATTTCGCTCACACTAGCCACTGCCCTGCACTGAGAAGGTCATATGCCTCTATTCAAGGATTTTGCATACAATGGCCCCATTTATGAGGACAAAACAAACAGCCTCAGAGTCCAGATGAAACGTTTTAATTTCTGCACAAGAATCTGAGTGGGGGACCGCTGTCTGTCCTCTTGTCCTCTTTGTGCTGTGTTAGAGTGAGTACATGGAGGATGTTTTTTGACGCAATATGGAGTAAAAGATGAAAGGTCAAAAGTAGAACTGAGTCACAAAAGCAAAAGATAAGAAAACAGACGCTCGTTATTCTTTTATCAGTCTTTACATCCACATTGTTGCAGCCCACCAAGCATTTAATCTCTACTTCAACGAGTGGAGAAAGGTGGCCAGCAATAGAACAATGCTATGGTTGAGTTATTATTGCTATAAAACTATCTTTAAACTGTCAAATAACTTGGTTTGTCTGTGTTGTGATACAGAAAAAACAAGTTTATCTCAAATCAAATTGAGATCAACTTTAAAAGCAACTTCAGTAGAAACTTCACTCACATGCTTAAGGGCAGAACGCACTGATTTCCATCAAACTGGTGTAAATGCAAAGCAGTGATGGGCATGTAAATAATAAAAAGAATTTAGGAAACTTACACTCAAGGACACTAGAAGGCGCAGTTGATGGCTTTACAAGCAAAGCAGTGATGATGTCAGGCAGTTATACAAGACTAAGTGAAAACAGTGCCTGAGGGCAGCAGACAAGTAATAAAGTAATTAGACAGCATTCTCAAAACTTGACAAGTGACATTTTTGCAGAACTGGTTTGTCTAGTCTGCATAAACGTGGGACGCTACCTAAGATTATGAGAAGGCATCTGAATGCTGTCATGACAGGATGTCATGTTGCGCAACTGTTTGACCAATTGGTAAGGGACGACAACCACACACATTTTCAAGAAGCCTTTTAGAAGTTTGTGTTTACCTTAGAATGACCACACAAAGAGGGATTATCATTTTTCATACCAACATGTAATGCACTCCATTACATCTGGCCAGCCATGTGATACTAAACACTTCACAATGTCTCAGTTATATGTCTCATACGTAGGATTCATCTGATTCAGCATCTGTAAGAGAGACCATGTTGTGACGGCAATTCAGTTAATGTTTTCAAGACACACAACAGCATTAGACCTGGCATTATGATGAAGAAGGCCATAACTCTCCCTAAGACATCACCCGAGAAAAGTCTGTCAACAAAACAGCACCAAATCAGCAGGAGTCTACAGACTGGATGCTGTAGACCTCCTTGGGAACTCAACCCACATTTTTTCTCCCCAACTGAGCGTGGGTGAATTCCTCTTTGACCGTAACTCTGCTCTGTTTGATCTCCAGGGCCAATTATAAAAGCTGCCAGCTTCTACTACTGTATGACTTATTTCTGCTTCAAGACGCTGCGTGTTTTATAGGTCTGAGGGGCGCCACACGTTACTGAAATGGGTCCACTAGTTCGCCGACACTGACAACATGGTTTTCCGTTTCATCTGATAGCAGGGTCACATAACTTTTCAACAAGTTCAGTTTCATTTTTGTTACTCTGTCTGGACAATTTAACATCTTGAGTCAGAGTGTAATTTCTCTTCTCATCTTTACGCTAAAGACAAGGTCACTTCCACACGGTACCCAGTTCACCATGTTTGATGTCCACTGGTCGATGGTGCAAATTGGGATATGCAACAAGCCAATTTAGTTCAGTTAGCTGTAAAAGAAACAGCACAGAAATATTCTTATCTAATAACACTCTTTAGCTCTTGTTTTCATACATGAGGTTTTAATGAAGTGTCAAGCCTAACTCTTCAAATTGTTGAAAAATAAATACATTTTATTTACTGACTATGTTAGGTTTCTGATCACACAAATTAAGAGACTTGTACATGTTCATAGGATGTTTGCCCATAAACATGTAATGAAGACCTGGATTTTAAATAAATCAGCTAAAGGCCTTGTGTTTCAGTATTGTCTAGATTTAGTTCAGCGATAATTATGACATCTGAAGTTCATAAACAGCTACTACAATTACCAAATTGTAGTATACTGTATTACAGTATACTGTAAATAAAAATACCTTACTTAAGTAACTAAAACCTTAAAAAAAAATCAAAAGCAGTCAAACATTTATCAAGGTTAATGACCTGTATTTTCTGTGAAACCTTCCTTCATTTGTATATATGGGAAGGTAAAATTAATGTATTTTAAAAAATAGAATGTTTTATTGTTGCACACGTGTTTTAAATAAAAAATCAAAATGAAGACAAGGTTTTAAAAGTAGCGCATAGTTTTACCTTTGTAACATCACTAGTGCATGTGTCCTGGACCCACTCAATTTAAATTCCTGATCAATACCAGCATCATCCCTCATCTCATCGCCCAGTTAATGACAAAAAGCAAAAGCAAACGCCTTAAAATAGATTATTGCTATGGAGAACCGGTCACTCCAAGATGCAACTCTTGACCACAATTTGAGAAAAATCAGCATTAAAGACTAGTTTTCATCTCATAAAAACTAGTCTGCAATAGCCATTATGCAATATATTATCCATAATATATGGAATGTGTAATATTATGCAGTTGCATAATATCCAACTGCAATACTATGCAACTGCAATAAAGAATATATTTTAAAGTAAGACGTTTTACACATGTTTACAGATGTATGGAGTGTGCTACATATGGATGTTTCTATTTTGCCAGGTTGCTTTTGTGGAGTGCTGTAAAGTTTAACTAAGTGTGAGGTAAGTTATGTTCTGAATCTTACTGCTTCTTGAAACAGTAACACGCCCATTAAACTGACACCACTAATGGATTAGTGTACGCTGTTCCCATGATTTGTTGAGACGTCCACTGTGTCTGCATGGGAAAAATATTGCAAGCTGAACTGAAAGCAGTTCTTTAATTGCTGTCTAAACAGATGAAAACTTGGTGACTTCTCAAAGTCATGCTTGCTTCATTTCTGCAGAAAGAAATTCAATGCAAATGTGGAAGTAATCAGTTTGGACGGTATTTTTATTTATTAGCGTGAATGCTGCAGGCAAGCAGACTCTTGAGTTCCTCCACTTTTCTTTACACTCTTCACCACTTAGCTACTTCTGCATACTTTGTGCTATTTTCAACATTTACCCTACGCTGCTCATTCAGGACATTACGGTTATGTCTTTTGGTTATTGAAATATTCATCTTTCTGTGATCATCTCAGGCTCCATTGAACCTAATGGAAAATCTCATAATTTCTGAGAAATTCTGATAAATCTTTACACAATTTCACAGCTAACTACAAATCGACCACAATTTACATTGATGTGACCAATCACAATAATGCTAACCAGGTCAGACATCACCACGCCAACTAGATGGACAGGAAATGTAAAGCTGTAAAGCTATTTTTGCTTTCCAAAGTCATTGCTGGAGACATCAAATGTGTTTTCTTATGACTTGTTGAATACAGAGGAAAATTGTATGTATTTGCTCATGTACACATGTAGAGTGGAACAAAAATGATTTCAGTATTTCACATCTGAAAACGTATCTTTTTGAGACAGACACGGCTTGCTCAGTGAACACTGTCATATTTCCAATGGCAGCTTTTTATTGCATGCTGATTTTGTAAAGAAAATTCACATTAAAATATACTAAACATTCAATTTAACAGCCTTCAAGGCAATTCCTCCTGCTATGATTCAGCTGTTTGACTTACTTACAGGGCCTGCAATGGTTTTGGGGAAAGACTTTTTCGGTTTGGTTATAAACCACAGACCTTTTGCATGTTTAACAAACATGATGCCCATGTTTGCTACAGAAACCATTTGTTGTTGGTAGAAGACACACAATTTGTCAAAGGTTCATTTTAGTTATGGGCTGTAGACAATGAAAAAAAAAACTAGAGTCTGTCAGAGAGCACAGTAACTTATATATGAACAAAACTCTATTTCTGTCTGATTTAAAATTAGAGTCCATAAATTAAGCCTGAGAACAGCTACTGCATTGAAAATGCTTTTTGTGCCAAAGATTAGATGCAACGCCTACGAGACTTGACTCAATTCACCGGATTCAAAGCATGGAGTGCTGACCACTGTGCCATACGAGTGATTTGGCATGTGAAACCCTCTATTTGACCAACACCCTGTGATAAACATAACATTGAAAGAAACTTTTGTCCAGTTTCAAACCTCAGACCGTTTGCATGTTGAGATCCTGGGAGATGGTACAAGATTTATCAAAGGTTAATTTTAGTCATAAGCTGTAGATAATATCAAATATTTCTACTGCAGGGTACGCGATAAGGCAGGAGGGACAAACTAATTTTCATTTTGGGCCAAATCAAGATCATGATTGCTCTCAAAGGGTCGGTTGTGCTAGAATGCATTGATAAAACCTGTTCACAAACAGTTAAAATATCAATGAATTCTTAAAATTAAATGATATTATGCAACATCTTTTCAGATTCTCCAGAATTTTGTGTTTGTGGTACAAATAGGGAAATATTTGCGATATTTGCTCTTCGTTAACATTATAGTCCAGGTAAATGATCCTGGATCCTGGACTATAATCTCACTGATTAAAGTTGAAGCAGCTGTTTAGTAAAAGTAAGAAAGTTTTTGACCATTTTTGAGAAAAATCTGCAATAAACTCCAATTATGTACCAGCGCAAAACAATGCAGGGATTTGTTCATTTTGCATGAATTTCCACTCTAATTCTCAAGAAACTAGAGGGACTGATTGATGTAATTTGGCAGTAAAAACAGATTTGATTTGCTTGAAAACATAAATGTAAGCACATTTAGTATTTAGTCAAGAATCTAGAGCCACATAAAAAGGATTTGGCTCACGGTCTTTGAGTTACAAGTGCTATAAGACTCGTAACTCTCTCACAGAGCACAGCAAACTAAATAAAGCCCATAATAATCCATAAAGTAAGACTCAGAACAGCAACTGTATTGAAAATGTTGCTTTGTGCAACATTTTCGGTGTTAAAATGTTAGATTCAATAGCAGGAGGTCCTGCTGAGACTTGAACTCGAGCTCAAAGACCAGGATGTTAACCATCATATATGCCAAAAAGTGATTCAAGGTTTGAAGGAGCTTCATTTTAAAATTTTTCCTTTTGAACTTGAGCTCTTGTGCGTTTTAAGTGTGCTGGAAAAATTGTTATTGTTATCAATTAAGTACTTATGTTGGGCAGTTTTAGTGTAACTTTTCTTTTGAGGTCTGAGTGTGGAGAAAGTGTTTCTGATGTGCAGTTCGAAAGCGACAGCTGCAGGTAACTAACCAACATTTTCCATTTCGCAACAAACTGCGAGCACGTTACCAAGTCTGTGAAACATTCCTCCTCTCATGTGTAACCATGTATGCAGTTTGTTTAATAGTTACTTGGTATGGGGGTTGATGTGCCACTGGTATCAGATTACAAGTTAAGCTGTGTACAACTGGGTCGAAGTGTGCATATCTGCAAGAGTGTGCATCTGAATGCTTGTGCTTTCGAATAAACAACAAAGACAAGGCTGCCTTTCTCTGATTATTAAGACTCTTTCACGGCTCTTTGACATATTGTGTCTCTAGCTTAGATTCTAAAATTAGTTTTTTTCTTTTCAGCTAGTTTAAACGAAACAGTTTTAGTTTCATTAAAAGTGTTTTTTCCCCAATCTTTATGTAGCATGTTCCTGGAGGTCAACAAGCTAGTATAGCCAAGATGCCATCATCTTGGCTATACTTAGCCAAGATGATGGCAAGATGATTAGCTAGCTTTACCGATTTAGTTCATTTTAGCTTCTACATATTTATTTATTTTTTTTTCACACTGCCTGGTGTATTTTACTGTACGTCAATTTGCTAGTGGTAGCCTCCATGCTATCATAAGTATTTCAGCTAGCTTCAGCTTTTTAGTTCATTTTACCTTATAAACTGTTGTGACCTTACAGTATAAGTTTGAAATCAGTATTGTGCAGCAATTTCTAACCATCTTTGAGTGGGATTTTTGTACTGAATGAAGGTTTTCAGTACAAAGAAAAAGAAAAACTTCTAGTTTTTCTTTATGCAATTTTTGCATTTATATATTTTCTGCATCTGACTTCGAATTCTTCTGCAAAAGTATTCATACTACATTTCAGGAAATGCATTTTTTTCTATTTCTATTTAATTTGTTGCTTTTTTTTAATTTGTTGCTTTTTTTTCTTTTTTTTTTTAACAGAATATGTAAATGTTGTCTTTGTTGAAATAGATTTTTTTTTCACGTATGTTGGTGGGCCAAAAATTAATGAAACTTTTCTATTCTGTGACCTTACACAGTATAGGTTTATGAACATGTTGAAAAATAACAATCACATTTTAAAACCTTTTGTTAATCATTTGAGATAAATGTATGTGCTTTTTTATTTCTTGTATTTTCATTATAGAAAATATGAATGCTAGATAAAAATAAGGTGTGCAATATTTATTTTTGTTTAATATGGAAAAATATCTTAAACTGTAATTTTCTCATTTGCTATCATTACTATTAGATTTCCATAATGCTATATGTACAGCTCCCTCCACATACATGGGATTCCTTGTGAAGAAAAATCCATAAAACAAAGGAGAGAGTTGATGTTTTTGACATTAATCTGACTAGATGAGACCACAGTTGTACTTGTGTCATATATGGAAACCCATCATAATGCTGAAACAAACGAGGATGTATGTAGGCCCATTTCTGCCACTGATGAAAAAACCCCCCAAAATAAATGAATAACTTCTATCTATCTATCTATCTATCTATCTATCTATCTATCTATCTATCTATCTATCTATCTATCTATCTATCTATCTATCTATCTATCTATCTATCTATCTATCTATCTATCTATCGCATTATTATTTTCTTACATTGCAGAAGCACTTCCCCTTTAAGAACCTCCTGGGTGTGGAAAATGGGAAGTTTTTTTTGTGCGACTGAAGCCAACTGGTTTCGTTCCATTGCGTTTTGTGTGACGTCCTCGGTGTAAAACGGGCGATTACATTTGTTTAAAATCTGCTGTTCACTGACAAGAAAAAAAAAACAAAAAACACACGCACACACACACACACACACAACCCATTCACAGTGAGTGGTTTTAAGAGATGGTTTCTGGCGTTAAGTAGGTCGAACTTGTTTAAACCCCGGCGAAAGGCAGACAGCGGCTTTGCGAGAGGGGGAAAGCATCTCGGAATGGAACGCGTCCAGAGGAGCTTTAGCCGCTCTTCTCATCACGATACTACAGCAAGGAAAAAGTGGCAAAGCGGACCAGGATATAATTGAACCGAAGCGTAAACAAGGCGTCCGTCATCAAGGGGGCAGCGGGGTTAGCGAGGCTCAAACCGGCTGGGTTCACTGCTCCCTTTCCCTCCGCAGCTCTCCAGCGGCGGGCGGCCGCAGGCTCCCCCGGACACCATGGTTTGCGTTCCTGCGAGCAGCAGGGAGTTTATAGTCGCTTCGGCTGAAGTGAAATGAGCAGTGTTCCATAGAAAAGCGGAGGCAGCGTGTCTCCACAACAATTTCCCAGCGTCTATTGTGTGAAAGCGGCTTCGTCTCGAAGATGGGGCACCCTCCTCTGGAGTTCAGTGACTGCTACAAGGACAGTCCGGACTTCAGAGAGACCCTCAAGTGTTATGAACTGGAGCTGGACAGGACGAGCAAATTCCTCAAAGAGCTGATCAAAGATGGGAACAGTGTCATTACCGCAATCAAGGGTGAGCCTGGTTTGATTTTTACTTTCAAATCTATTTCTTTTTTTTATATATATATATATACCTTCAATCAGTAAACGGTAAGGATCTGCTGCATCATCAGGCCTTAATGGGGGCCTGCGGGGTCAATGGGAGTGAGTGGGAGAGGCGCATGCAGGGAGGTGCTACTCGCTCCTTCTTGAAAGGTCATGCTTCGGATGCAGATGTGCACGATGACCAAACTGAAAACATCTGTCTTCCCTCCGTGAAAAGTTTTCCACTCTCCGTGCTTGTTGCCTTGTGTGGGTTCAGTCCCACTGCTGGAATACAGTGGACCTGAGCCAGGACCAGCACACACACACACACACACACACACACACACACACACACACACACACACACACACACCAACTGCAGACATGTGCTTTTTGGGTCAGCGTGGCACCCACAAGGCGGACACTGTACGTCCAGTAAGAAATCCTGAATGACAAGCTTATCACCTCGACAACAGAAGCTGTCAGTGTTGCTGCTGTGGAAGTGTTGGCGGTCCAGATAATGGTGACTGAGCAGAGGTCACGGGATAAAATTGCTCCAGATAATCCCAAATCTGGATGATTTACTGGACTTCAGCTGCAAATGCTTTGAAATATGCAAGTTATGCTTGGCCCAAGTCGGTGAATGTTTTGCTGAAAGGCTGATTTATGATATATCACCATCCGAGCTTCTGAAGCGTTGCCATGCAGAGTTGATCAGTAGGCTCTCTGTGAGTGAAAAGGGAGCATTAATCAGAGTGGCAACTAAGAGGTGCACGGTGGTAAGTCTGAAATAGCTGCAGAGACCCCAGCTGAGATGGTGGAATATTAAACAGGATTACTGTTGAAAATATTAATCGTTCACTTCACATTTCTGGAAGAACGGCAGGAAGAAAGAAATCAGACGTCCAGTCTAAAATTCCCCACAAGCGATGAAGAAAGAAAAGTAAATAAATCCTAGATGACGAGAAGAAACTCATGCATCAGGTTAAAACATGGTGGTGACAGCATCATGCTGCAGTGGATGCTTTTCGTCAAAGACACACTTCATGAAATCTGACTGAGTGAAACGAGAACAGGGGGGGCAAAGAAAAGCAAACTTCAACTGTGGAAAACTGTAGAAATAAACTCAAAATGTCTTCTTGCATTATCTGGCGTTAGCTGGTTGAACTTTCGGTTTTGTGTTTTTTTTTGAGCACGTTTTCCTTCACAATTTGTGTCGGGTTTATCACACACAAGCCCCATAAAATACTTTTAAAATTTGTGGTTGCAGCTCGAGTCGATGTGGAAGGAGTTCGAAAGTTCAAGGGGCATAAATACTTTAGGATTGTTTATGTTGGTAAATGGATTGAGGAGTTTTACTTTCAGGCCGACGGGAAATAAATCTCGCTTTTTCAACAGGCTATTCCTTGGCAGTGCAGAAGTTTTCCCAGACTCTCAGTGCATTCCAGTTCGACTTTATTGGCGACTCCCTGACGGATGATGAGATTAACATAGGTAAGAAATTAATATTCATCTTTCATCTAAAGCTTCCAAAAGGAAAGTTCTTTAAAAGAAAGTTTCTTTAATAGGTTAATAAGTTCTAAAATAATTTTTACTCATTATTATTGTTTTAAAATTCAACTTATTCCCTTCACTTGACCTCAGTGGAAAGAAGCTGCCGACTTGGAAGGAATTGGGAAGAACGGCAGATTCTTAAGCATGTGAAGAGAAACTTTGTAGAAAAAGTTTTCATTACAAAGTTTATGCTCAAGTGTTTTCTTTTGTAACGGTTTGATTACATGAAAACATGTCTCCAGCGTCTGTGTGAGGAATTCAGCAGTAAGCGGCTAACTCCGACTTCCGGTCCCTGTCTTTGTGCTGTTCTTCCCCAGCTGAGTCATTCCAGGAGTTCGCCGGACTCTTGCAGGAAGTGGAGCGTGACAGGATGATGCTGGTAGGTTATCAGCTTCCTCCAAAGACCCTTCTGCATCCTATCAGTAGATATCGAGCCACATTATCACGTCCTGCACAAAAGAAGCCAACGCCATGGCCAAACACTTCTCATTCAGCTACACACACTTCAAGCTGTCTGGGTGTGTGTGTGTGTTTAATTTGGGTGTATTGTCTTAGTCAGGACATGTTCACACAGAGACGCTGTGCCTCCCCGTGCAGAAAGGATAAGAGCAATGCTGGCAATTATTTTAGTTTCCATTCCTCTTTTTAGTGTTCTTGTTCCCCTTTCTGCTAATGGGAGCATGTGTGGGTATTTTTCATTAGGTTTCAATACCTGAGGCCCCGACTACTAAAACCTTTCTGTGCTCTAAGTAATACAAAGATGAGGAATGGTGCTTTTCAACTTTATCCTGTCTTACCGGTTGGACGAGGCTTATGTATTTTAAAAACCTGCAAATCACATGGTGGATGGAGTTGATAATGGAAGCACATTATTTAGCTATAACTATAAATAGATAGTGATGATTCTCCTTTTCAGCAGTATTCAGGTTTGTTTCTCACTACAGTCATATTAATTTTTATGATAAAAATGGAAAAAATATGAACAAGCACCTGGCAGATGAGAATACAGTCAAAGTTGTGGGCGAGGGATGATGTTATGTGTCACACTCAGAGCTCAATGAACAGCAGTGACAAAATTACGACAAGCAAAGTTTTCAGTGTAAATTTAAGTTCATAAAATTAGAATTTATATCATAATTTGGTGTTTTAGGAGGTCAGGAGAGCTTCTGTTTGAAAACAGCTGCAGCTTACTCACAATCTTGAGCAATGTGTACACGAGCATGATTGAGAGCGCCAAAACATTCCTCCTGGCTCTGATTGGTTGTCTCTGATTGGAAGCGACGTATTTCTGCAGATGAAAGTAGGTCCACAGGGGGGCGCAGAGGAGCTAGATTCTGTTCACAGTTTGTCACATATCATGCCATTAGAACAAAGACTTTTAACAAAAACATAAAAAAAAAAACATTTTTTCAATAAAAGTTTCCTTACTGCATGTTTAATTTATCTATTGTAGCGGCAACATTTGCCCTTTGAGGCCTCATCAAAGAGCGGTAGACATTTGGTTCTCTTAAAGTCCCACATTTAACATGTTTCATTTGATATATTGTCAGTAAAAAATGTTTTTTGGTCAAGAAAACAACCCATCTGTATTTAGATGGCAAAGTTACAGATGCAACACATAGTGCCTTCCCATATTAGTGGGCATGACTCAACACTTTCTTGTGTTGGAAAGGCTATTTTGTATTTTTCATCTTTTTCAAAAGCTTGAGGTTTTGTTACTCGTTTATCTCTGTTGGCATCAAAACTCAAATCTGCTAATTCTGTGTCCATTTTTGTCTGTCCAGGTCCAGAATGCGTCCAATCTCCTCATCAAGCCCTTAGAGAAGTTCAGGAAGGAGCAAATAGGCGCAACAAAAGTGAGTGTTGCTATGAATTTCTCTGCTCTGCAAAACAAAGTGTGGCTCACTTTGTTTTCAGGACCAAACAAGTAGGTTTTTGGATCAGAACATGCATATTCATGCATAAACAGTAATGTTTACACGCATTTCCTGCCATTGTGAACCAAAATCTAGCAAATCTAGAACCACCCCGAACTACTTCCACTTATCACTCAGCGTCTCAAGTTTCTTCCTCAAAATGTTATCTAAGTTTTACACCCAATTTATGACCATGTTGTATGTGAACCAGTTATGTGTGTAAGTATGATGGGTTTCAGTTCTTCTTTTTAAATTGAACAACTAAAGTATAGTTTGTTCTTTTTAAAATGAAGGCTGCAGCTAGCTGGAAAGACTTCCTGTTTTAGTGTAATTAAGCATATTTTTGTCTATTTTCTTCTGCACATTCACCCACTTTTTGAAGATGACATGCTGTTAGTGGAAAAATGCCATTATTTCTTTATATAGTCTCTCTTTAGAGAATTTGTTGCTGATGAATTTAGAAATAGTGCAGTTGAACACTTCAGATGAACTTGATCAATAACACAATGCAGTGACACACAAAGTGAGGCCATCTAGCAGCTGTTAGAAGTGTAAATCTTTTATTCACAAACATTTGAGCTATGCACTGACCTTTCCCAGATGATTAATATGCTGTACTGCTTACAGAAACAGCTGATCTAATGTGTTAACCAGACAAACCTGTTAATAAAGCAGCACCTATCTCTGAGTCATTCTTCCTCTGATGGTCATTTGCTTTGCAAACCCTAACCGTTTACTGACAAAAATAAACCGACCTGTTCAGTTACTTAAGTTTAATTCACATTTGATTTATTTTTAAGTTTTTTTTGCAAGAATTAGGACACGATAACTTAAGTGAAAAGACTTCAGATTTCTAACTTCCAAGGGACAAGTGAATGCCTCATGAGTTATGAAGGAGAAATAAAGGGATTGTCCAGGTTAAAAGTCACTTTTAAGCTAAATTAGTGACTTTTATTTCTGTGCCAAGGGGAGTTTGTGTAATTCATTGTAACTTGCTGTAACGTAAGACTAAATTAACACATTAGTAAAAATATTTACACTCTGCATAACTAGAATGGAATTTAATGAGTCTGGGAAAGCTGTGGTTTATTCTTCTGCTATAATTTCTAAGCTTGACATGTTTGACATTTCTGAAATATAGTGTTCTGAGGATGAATAAGCCAAATAATAAAATGTTCAGTTTAAAACCACTTAGCTTTAATTTAAAGGTTACTTAAAGGTTACTATTGAAAGGTTGATATCGGTGGTCACATTTGTAGCTTCTCGAAAATTTTGTTTAGCTACTGTTAGCCTCTTTGGTGCCAATTAATATATATTTTTTCCTGTTTTTGGCTGCTTATTGACGGCAGATATTTTCTTCAGAATCAAACGGATCAGAAGTGCATACAGATGTATACACTCTACTCAGTCCAAACCTACAGATTTATGGTCAGTTTAGTTTCTGTTGTAAAACAATGTGACCACGTTCACGGCATCAAGTTATCGACTTGCAGCTGTCCATCACACTGAGCATGCATGTGGTGACAGTGGAAAAGAACAACTCCCTTTTAAACAAGAGGGTAGCTTTTATCTATTCGGTGATTACCAATCATTAAAACATCTGACCAAAATCAGATGGCCAAAATAATTGGTATTTTGGCCAATACCAATTATTTTTTTTGTCTGATCTGTCGCTAAACTGGTTAATTATTGTGAACTGTAAACATGGGTTTGACTGATAGTCCCGCCTACCAGGTCTATCAGTCAAACCTCTTTCACGGCAGAGCAATAGACCACGCTGATTGATCTTTAGACCTTTGCCAAGGTAGATAAGATTAGTGGAGAAAGATGCGAGTATTGGCCAATCATCAATCTCAAAATTAAGGAACTCTGAGCCAATTTATTGCTCCACCTCTAATATAAATGTGCAGTTTGAAAGTTTTGTTCAGTGGCAAAGCCGATGTTTCATTTCACCTCTTTCTGTTTAACCAGTAGAAAGACATCAATGGGCAACCCCTGAAAATATGACAGTGGCATGTCATCACATTGTTATGTTGCCTCCCAACAATGCCCAGATTCAGCTCTGCTGGTCTGAGAATATGTTTTTTTGGGGCTCATAAAAAAAATCCCCCTAATAATTTCTTCCATGGAAATTTTCCCCAGTACCCTGAGCTAGAGGTGGTGGAATTAATTTGGCAGAAGTTTAGCCATTCATTGTCAGTATTATTTTTGCTTTCTGTGTCCACATAATTTTGACGTACAGTGTTGGGGTTTTAAGGTTCTAGGCACAAATACGTACCAGATAGCCTCCTCTTCCCATAAGGTTTACATTCATAGGCATCACAGAAGATATTGAGATCCTGACGATGCTTTTCTAATATGTTCATGTTTTTACTAAAATGGTGCCTGAGCTGTAAATATCTGTAATAGTTTCGCTGGTGAAGATGAAATTTTTCCTGTAGTTGTTGGAAGCCGTCCAGGTCGGCTCTGGATGAGATCACGCAGCATGAGCTAATGCCTTTTCTGGTCAATTCCTTGAATCTAGAGTCAAGCTGTGCTTGTCTAAAATGCTTTTGTAAAGACACATAAAAACACATAACTTTTCTGAATATGTAGTGTTGAGGTGTTTATCACCCATTGGAGATTGGGGGATGTCAATTTGACTTAATTCTAGTTCTTTCCACTTTGCATCATACCCCCTTCACACTAGTAGACAGCATACTGCAGTTCTGCTGCTTTATAGTGGATTTTCCAAACATGGGAGTGACATTCCTCCTTTATCTCTTGGTAATTGTAATGTTTTATAGCATAACCTTGGGTTTCTTGTTCCGCCATATAAACCTAGAGATGGTTCGGTTCCACTCATTACACTGCTTAGTCGGAATTTCCACTGATAGACTGAAAAAGGAGTAACAATTTAAGTAATATAATCATCGTTGTCATTTCTATTCAGTTCTGTAAATCGAAATAAATTTTATTTTGTTAGGCATGGTGTTCCGTAATTTGATTTCTATATTTTGGTCAGAGGTTTAATAATATGAACAACAAAATATTGTTTTCTATTTAAATTTGAACAGTTTAGTTGTATCTTCTCAGGGTGAATAGATAAAGCACAGATTGAGTTTTTTGTCTATTCTTAATTTATAGTCTAAATGGCGTCCTGATTGGTGGCAAATATACAATTTTTAAGTTGTATATTTAATTTAAACAACATATACTTGAATTATTAAAGACAAAATGTTGTAGAACCAGATATAAATATTCCCACTGTATGGAAGCAAAGGCTTTATTGAAATCAAAACTAACTGCTAAGGACTTCATGTTATTTCTACTCATAATGTTGATGAGTTGTATTGCTTACCTTACATTAACTTGTTTATATATATTTAAATAAAACATGTCTGGTCTATAGCAATCATTCAGGGATAATAATTTCTAGTCTGCCAACATTTATTGAATATAAATTATATTTATGTTTAAGACAGAGATGGGCTGATATGAATTATGCTCTGTTTTATATTTTCCTGCTTTTGGTATGACGAATATTATTGCTTGTTTCCAGGATGATGGGGTTTTGCCCCTTTAAGCGAAACCCCATGATTAGAGCATTTTAACAGCAAAGGCGTTATAGATAAAACCTTTATACCTTTCAGCTGGAAATCCGTCTCTGCCTGGCGCCTTACTTTCCTCCAATTTTGACATGGCTTTATCAACATCTGCTTCTGTTATGTCTGTGGTTATCCATTAATTTTGTTCTCCGCCAATTGAGGGATTATCCGAAGAATCTAGAATCTGATTTATTGATGGAAGCTTGGTTAGTTAGGGCTGACTATTTAAATTCCCGTAATATATTTTCAATGACTTGCGCGATACAGCAGAAGAAATACATGTCCTGTTGCTAACAGCGTTTTGTTTTTAAGGATGAATCTGTCCAATTATTGTATTTTAAGTCGCTGGGCCAACATTCGTTTTTTTGCTCAAACGAATATATTAAACTTTATGATTTAGTTTAATATATTTGAGATTAAGTTCCACTTTGAGTTTCTTGTTTAATTCTGTTTTTACGACAGAAATTTGCAGAATGAGAGTAGGGTGAAAAGAATTGTAAAAGAATGACTTCCTAAACAAAACGACTCATTAGGGAGTCTTGGTTGAAAACTGAAAGTCCCCAGATGATGTTTGGGAGATTGAGCGGGTCTCTCCGGTGCAAACTGATACAGTTCTGTAATGAGTATAAGCTCAATGCACACCCAGCCTTTAGTTGCCATTTGTAATCTACTTATAGGAAACAGTAATGCCTATTTTGTTAAGATTAGCGAAGGCCAGATGTCTGACAGGGTATTTTTATGAAAATATTCGACTCCTAGTTCTTTCACTGGATCCGATCTCTATGATTGAAAATCTTACAACAGGGACGTTAAATACATTTCCATTTATTTATCTTGGTGAGGAGGCTGCAGCATGACGACGACTGAAACTCAATAAAACTTTCAAGAAACTCCAGCAAGTTGTCTCCCTCTGTGTCTTCAGGAATCCCGAACATGCTGTTTCTTATATTTTATCTTGGTTGCTTGTAGTTTTAGACGGCAACTCCTTCACTCCTCCGTTTCTGCCACGCGTTGTAGCGATCCCTCCGCTCTTTCTCTGCTCTCTGTCATGTTTGCCATGATATTGTTTAGTTTTCCTTTCACCTCCTCTCTAAAACTGGTTAAATTTCTCTTCATGTCACTGGAGAAGTCAAATCAGAACAAATGGCCAAAATCTCTTATTGGTTAGCTCCGATGCTAGCTCAAAGTCCTTCCTGAGTTGGTCGAGTACGTCTTCATCAATTTTTCCTTTGCCTATTTCTTGTGTCTGGTTTGGTGTACAGTTATGTTTTTGGTGTATTTTCTGTTCATGGATGCTGAAGGAAGAGCAGGACTTTCTTAAAGAGACTTAGTACTAATTTCAAGGCATCAAATTTCTTCTAAGTTATATTTGATTTATACAGCATTTTTTAACAACTAGAGGTAACAGAGTTACTTGATTGTGTTATATAATGATAATACGTGGCTGGAAAACGCATAATACTTCCCCTTTAAATGTTTTTTTTGTATAATTTTTTACAAATGTTCAGTGCTTGATAAGCAAAACCTACTATAAACAAGTAGAATTTATAATATAAAACTTAATTTCCTTTCGGTTTCATAGAATTTGAATTTTGCTGAAGTACACTGTAATAATGCCTTTTTCTTGATTTCTGTTTACGCATCAATAAACAGTAATACATTCTAAAATGCTTATGCATCCTGCAGGAAAAGAAGAAGAAGTTTGAGAAGGAGAGTGAAAAATATTACTCTCTGCTCGATAAACATCTGAATATCTCTGCCAAGAAGAAAGAGAGTCAACTTCAAGAGGTCGGATGTAGTTCAAGTGTTTTGCATCAGTTCGGTATTGAAATGTGAAACTAATAATGACACCGCTGTGGTCAGTCCAGTAATCAATCTTCTTTGCTTTTCTCTGAAGGCTGATGACCTCCTTGATAGGGAGAGGGTGAATTTCTATGAATCATCAGTGGAATACGTATACCAGATCCATCAAGTTCAGGACAGGAAGAAGTTTGACGTTGTGGAGCCGGTGAGTGCTGCCGGCGGTTTCCCACTCTTCCTCTTTGCTACCGCACGCGCAGGGAAGAGGGCCTTTAATTCACCTCGACAGTCGTGCTTTCAGCCACAGTCTGAAAATATATGTTTCGTCCTTTGGTTTGATAGGTGCTGGCATTCCTTCACAGCATTTTAACTCTCAACAACTTGACAGTGGAGATGACTCAGGACTTTATGCCTTATAAGCAAGAGCTGCAGCTCAGCTTGCAGAATGTAAGTGGTGTTGCTGGCGATTGTTGGGGGATTTAATATCTTTTGACTTGAGCCCTTTTAGTTCTATTCTGTCTTTGCCTGCAGTCTAGAAACCACTATGAGAGCACTTGTGAGGAGTTGGAGGAGCTGATGAAGAGGATGAAGCATCCTTCTCAAATCTCAAAAATGCACAACTTTCTGCCGATGGAGGGTTATTTGTACTGTCAGGAAAAGCGTACGTATTAAAGATGAAGATTTCAGACGAATTGTAAATGTATTTGATTGAATTTGTGTGATAAACTTATGTAGAGTCACATCCTATCTAAATATTCAGCGATAAAGGTATGAAAAAGTTTGACTCATACCTTTATGAGTCAAACTCATAAAGTTTGACAATACCCCAAACTCTGAACATTTCCAGAAAGTTCATCAAGTCATCTTACAAAAATGAAAGCCATTTCATGTTACATCAAAGAGGCAGTATTGTGTAAAACTGACTTTATGTAGAATCATGTTATAATATTATTCCCTCATCAAAAACATACTTGGAATGTTGTTTTGACTTTTTTTTTTGTATGTTTAAGAAATCCTTTAATCTTCCGTGGCAACCATTCAGCGGTGCAAAACGCCTGGAGAGACAGAGTCCCCCATGCAGACTCCTCTGAGCTCCTCATTACAGAGCAGCGCTCCGAGTCTCCCTCACTCAGCTCCTTTAGACTAGCCAACAGCAATTAGCATCTGGAACTGTGCATCTGTTTCACTACACAAACTACTTCTCAATGCAAAGTTGGTGAAAAGATTAAGGGGTTAATAGTGGAGCAGTGTTGTGAGGATTTTGTGTAGGCGGAGGGTCAGAAAGAGCCTTAGTTTCTTAAAGAGACAGAGGCCCCAATTTCAAGGCTTCGGATTACTAATTCAAATGTTTTTTAAGTCGTGTTTGATATATACAGCATTTTTAGAACAACTGAAGGTAACATAGTTGCTTGAAATTATACTATGAGGCTGGAAAACATGCAGTGCTGTCCCTTTAAATCTACCCAAACTGGACTTTTAACCTAAAGAGACCAAGATGGAGCATTTCAGTCTGTAAGAGGCATGTTCCAAAAAACATATAACTATAATTGCAGTCAACCATAGTTGCACAAAATATTTCTTCAGGGGAAATGGGGAAGGGAATATTTGTTTCTAACTTTAAATGTGTTGCTGTTCTTTCACTGTTAATGTGTTAATCTAGTACAAAGACAGTTTGTAATTGTAACACGACAAAATATGAAATCACATATTTTAGAGTCTCAATAGATCTTTTTCTGTCTTTTATTTATTTTTTTATCACACCAGGGGCTTTGGGTGCATCATGGGTCAAATATTTTTGCAAATATCACAAAGATGGGAGAATGCTGATCATGGTGCCCTGTGAACAGAAGCCTGCAACAAAACAGGTACTTTTACCACCAATCCAAGCGTGGGGCCTTTGTCGCCACTTACATTCTTCAAACAACTTACCCTACTGTGTTGACTCCCATCGCAGACCACTTCTCCCAACTTTCTCTTTTTTTTTATGTGCCATGCAGGCCCCAACGATACTCACCCTGAAATCCTGCATCCGCCGCAAGACCGAATCCATAGACAAGCGCTTCTGCTTTGACGTGGAAACCACGGAGAGGTTAGCGCAAACACAACCTGACGAGGCAACGCGAGAGCCTTGTGGGATAAACAGGTTGAGACGGCGAGGTGAACAGGTGGCTTACAAGGACAGAGTGTGAAGGCTAAATGGACCGTAGCCCAAACAATCCCTGAGCAATGAGCTGGCGCTGGAAACAGATGGCAAACTCTCTGATTGCAGGGGGAAGGAACACAACAAGCTCATATTTATATAAAAGCACACCATTTGGAACAAAATGCATTTTAATAACTGCTTGAACTACGAGCTTCCCTGTCACCTTGCTGGCCTTTCTGGTCTTGAAATGGGTGGAAATACTCGAATGTCATCTGTGCTGTTTGGAGGGGTTTTATTGAGCTTGAATTCTGCATTGAGAGTGACTCTGAGTTGAACATATCTGGTAGTTTGATGTTTGGTAAACTCAAGGTGGCAGTGCTGTGTAATGAAATGCTCCTGGAGTTAAAGCAGACATTCAACTTAATAGAAATGGACCAAATAAAATCCATATTTAATCCAGATTAGAAATTTTAGTTATTTGATACCTAACATTTCCCATGTATAAAAGATATGACATTTATTTCACTCTGAAAGTTGATTGCAACTTAAATTTATTAAAGGGTTTCAGCTTGCCAGAGGAAGCTTTCATCTCACTGCACAGTTGTCTTTGTTAACAATTGATTCACATCCCCATGAGCTGCAAAATCTGGCACTCGACGGCGTTTTCTGCACGACGACGATTGCTGCAATGTGTTCATTTTTTATTATTATTACTTTATGCTTACTTACTTTTATCTTGTTTAGCTTCCAGGATGTAGTCGGATACATCAAAGACGCTCCCTCCCGGGGTGTTCTTATCAGTTTTTCCTTTTTCCATCTACTCCACTTGGCTTTAAAGATACGAGTTTGATGTGTGAATTTAATCAAACTGGCTGCTGTTGAAGAGTGCATCGTTTCAGCTGAATAATTAAACTGCAACCTTTGCCTTCCTAATGGCTCTTGTTACTGTTTCCACAGAAACGCACCCGTCACTTTCCAGGCCCTGTCGGAGGGGGACAGGAAGTTGTGGATGGAGGCCATGGATGGGAAAGAGCCTGTGAGTTTGTGTTGATCATTTAGAATTGGCCTTCTTCGACTCTGATGAAAAATGGCTTTTCTTGCCAATGATTTTTAAAGTTAAATTTGTTATAACTTTTTCTCAGCGCTACACATGCTCACAAGAATGCACACAGGTTCAAATATAAACCCTGATTAATATTTGAGTTGGTGTTAATTGGACCGCATGCTTTTTGTAGCTTTTAAATGCAAATAGATCATAATTACCCCCTTTTTTTATCATTCTTTTCACTCTTTCCCCCTTTTGAAATTTCCCCACTGCTTTTGGTGAGGTTTAGCATATCTACCACTAAACATATGCAGTTGTGGCCTTTGAAGGCAATGAAAGTCCATCCAACAGACCGTTTGTTTCTGGTATGCAGAATTTGCATGCACTGAACATAAAATATAAAAAATCCTGCTAAATATTGTGTCCAGATAGACCTCTGAAATTGTGATGACAATTGTGATTTAATACATTTGCTCAACTTTACCTCCTTTGAAGTCAAATAGCTTAATGTTTGTCAGTTCTGACCAGACAACTTTGTCCCATGAGGCGTTGGGCCTGTCCATGTGGGCAGATGTAAAGATCAGTCGAGCATAAAGTTGTTGATTTTGAAGCAGGAATTTATCGTCAGCTGGCTTGAGCATTTGTGGCTCCTAAGTTGATCCTAAACATCCCAACTAATTGCCTTTTTTCTTAAGATTACAGTTTGGCTCAGATGTTTGAAACTTGGATACAATGTGGTGTGTTCCAGTATGAAAATGTTCCCAAACAAACATAAAAAATGGTTTCAAAATCGTTATTTTAGGTTTTTGCAATGGTCTTTCCAAAACCCCGAAATCAACCCTACTAAGAATTTATGCACTACTTTTAAAAGCCAAGTCTGTCCTGGGAAACAAACCAGTTTCAGTGAATTCTGCTAATTCTAAAAGCACATGTTTGAGGCGAAAATCTCAAAGGGACATCAAATTAAATATTAATGGAGTTGCATGTTAGTATTTAGACGTGGATGGATAATTTGAGGAGAAAATTCACAATGCATACAAACATTTTTTTCCAAAATTCTTGTTTGTCAATCCACTGATGTTGATAGTTGTGGGATAATAAATCCATGAAGCAACTTAATCAATAAAAGCCCAACAACAATGTGACATCATTCAGTTTGGAGGTAGCAGATCTGTAACCAAAGCTCAATTTTGGAAAAGCTTCTAGTAGCGCTGATTCTTTTTGAGGATGTTTAAAATGCAGCTAATTAAATGTGGTTTACCTAAAAAAAGAAAAAGGCCAAAAAAAAAACAAAAAAAAAAAACTGGAGCTAAAAAACAACCAGCTGAGAAAAATCCTGTTTAAATGATGTTCAATTATTTGTGTAGGCGTAAAACAGCATGACGACTGGCAGCTTAACTTTAACTGGCATTTAACTGCTTAACTGGCATTTATGAGGCACCAGGTTCTGTACAAGATACATCTGAGGTAACATGATGCTTTCAGTGCACAACAAGGTATTTGTGTACAGGTTGGTTGGCTGCAGTCTCAAATGACTTTAAACCAAATAGGGTTTGGTGTTGATGGAGCAAATTCTGTAGAAAGTACATCTGTTCTGCATCTTGGGGAAAGGAAAAAAGATCCTACTTGCTACAGAGGATTTTCTTACGTTTTGTGCCTCTTGATGAATGCCGCGTCTTACCAGTTCAGTCTATTATTTGCTTGTGGTTGACAAAGACAAATAAAGGATGTGAAAATGACACGTGTCACACATTTTAGTGCCCTTTCCTGTGCCACTTCCCCATCACAGTCATCATATTTTTTAAAGCCTACTCTTGCAGTTTACTCTCACGGTTAAATTCACTGCACGCCAAGCCGACTTTGTTCATTAGGCACTTTTAAAAACGGCAAACACTGACCTAAGGACAAAACATGAAAATGCGAAAGAGGAGGAACAAAAACATGAGCAAAACAGAAAAAAATGCAACTAGTGGTCTTGGTAGGAATACGCAATGTATGAGTCATATAAAACCATAAAATCAGAATACCAATGACTTCTTATTTGGGGTTTAAAGCTTAACCAAAGACATGGATTTTCACAACAGATTTAAAAATGAAGAGGCTGTTAAAAATTTGTGAACTTCAAAAAGCAAGAGCCATGGTGCTCCAGCACTTTCAAACTACGTTCTGCAAAATCTGGTCAGCTGATCTGTGCGACCGAGAAAGGGAGCGCGAGGGAAGTAGTCCAGATTGGTGTTGAGGGGTAAGACCATTCAAATATTTCCCAACAAAAACTTTTTAAATGAAGTCTAAAGTAGCGGGCAGCCTGTGTAATCAAAATAAAATGGGAACTCCTCCGTGTTCCAGTCTAAATCTTTGTGGTAGCATTTTGTGCCCACTGAAGGAATGCCAAGGAGGGCAGCTTAACACCAACAAACAAATCATTCCAGTAATCCAGTCGAGTTGTAATTAAGGCATGGGTTTGTCTTTCAAAGTCATGTTTTGACATCGGTTTTATTTTGGCCAGGTGCCTCAGCTGAAAAAGATTGATCACACCCCTGCACTTTTCTGACCACTCAGCTTGAAATCATTGTCCATTTTAAAACCTAAATTAGACAGTTGGTGTTTCATAGTGTACCACAGAGCCCATACTCACTGGGAAAGACCAATAAGTGGCACCAGTAGACATAGAGAAGTTATCTATTTGTTTCAGGAGCGCATAAATCTTTGTATCTTTTGGAAAGCAATGAGAAGTAATTTCATGCCTTCTAAGATCAGCTCAGGGAAAAAAAAAAGTAGGAGTCCAAGAATTGAACCCTGTGGGGCTCCACATGATAGTGGAATGGAGGATGATATAAAATTATTTAGGTTAGCATAAAAACACAGCTGAGAGCTAAAATTAGCTCTCATTTTGATTACAAATATCTACACAGAGTCTTAAATACAATATTCAGATATTGTGATTGACTGTCTTGAAAGAGGGGCTGAATCTTGGCGAGCCAGGACCACATGGTCCAATGAATCTGTACCCAGAAGGATTTCATTTAAGATGCTCAACAAAGCAATGAGCTGCGATGAGATTTAAAACCTGACTGAAGACTCTCGGAATACAATTTTCTTCAAAAACGCTTCCAGTTGGACGTAAATAATCGTCTCCAGAATATTGTCTTTCACATTACAATATCCTGGATGAGAGACGAGATACAGTTGGGCAACAAAAGGTATTTAGTCAGCCACTGATTGGAGAAGTTCTCCTGCTTAGAAAGATGAGAGGTCAGTAATTTTCATCATAGGTATACTTTAATTATAACAGACAAAACAGGACATAAAAAAATCCAGGAAATCACATTTTAAGATTTTTAAAGAATGCATTTGTAAATTATGGTGGAAGATAAGTATTGGGTGACCCACAGACGTGCACAGATCAGTGACTTCTTCCTGAAGAAGCTCTTCTATCCTCCACTTGTTACCTGTATTAATGGCACCTGTATAAAAGACACCTGTCCACAACCTCAGACTCCAAACTCAGCCAAGACCAAAGAGCCACCAGGAAGAAAATTGTAGATCTGCACCAGGCTGGGAAGAATGACTCTACAGTGGGCTAGCAAGTTGATGTGAATGAACGATGAACGGGACAGTGCATCGTGAGATTTCAAGCCAAAACCTCATCCGTTAGTGAGAGCATTGAAGGTGGAACATGGCATTGTCTTCCAGCATGACAATGATCCCAAACGCACCTAAAGTGGATTACCCAGCTTCTAGATCTCAATAGAAAATGTTTGTAAGGAGTTTAAAGTTTGCCATCAACAGGCCCAAAGCATCACTGCTCTACATGAGATCCACATGGCGGATTGGGCCAAAATACAAACAACACAGTGTGCAAATCTGGTGAAGACTTACAGGAAATGTTTGACCTCTATCATTGCCAACAAAGGTTATGTTGCAAAGTATTGTTTGTGTTTGTTGACCAAGTACTTATTTTCCACCATAATTTAAAAATAAATTCTTTAAAAATGCTACAATGCTTTCTTTTATTTATTTTTTAAAAATTGTATTCCCTTAATTTTTGGATCTCAGTGAACCTGTGGTGAAAATGACTGACCTCTCATTAAGTAGGAGAACTTGCACAATCAGTACCTGACTGAATACCTTTTTGCCCCACTGTGAGGAATTTAAAAGTACAGTTATGGTGGTAAATTTTCATCTAAAGCCAGATTTCAGTATTATTAAGACTAATAGAGGTTAACTCTCTGATATGGATTGCCATTGTTATTTAATATCTGAAACTGCAGATTCTTTAATTTTTAATGAAACTAAAATAAATTGCTAATTTTTCCTGTTTAGAGCTTAGTAAAGCATTAAGTTTTATATATTTTTTCAGTACTCTTAACACTGCTTTTTATTTGGATTTACATGAGAGATCAACACAAAGTGACACAACTGGATGAAGAATATGTCGTGGTTTTCAAAAATGTTCATGGATTAAAATCTGAAAAGCGTGGCATTAGTTTGTATTCTGTCCTACTAAAAAAAAAGCAGTTGCAACAATTTGCCTTCAGAAATGCATAATGTAATTTAATTATAATGTATATAACAGGATTTACAATATATTAATACATTAAATCCTGTCCTTGCTCTAAACAACTTCAGAAAATAAAGTGACAAGGGAAACCTTGTACATTAATCTAAAAACAAAATTTTTTCTCTAACTTCACAATTTTGTGGTACTTTTTCATTTTGCTCATCACATAAATCCCAAACAAATTCTTTGAAGTTTGACGGAATATAACACAACGTGAAAAAGTTCATTATTAAAACTTTTGCAAGATGAATGCATCATGGCATATGTACATGATATCTGATTTTTATGAAAAAAAAAAAAAAACAGACTGGTGTTCTTGCTTGTTAATGTGTTCATAGATTTGGTATTCATTTAATGATCAGGATTTTCCTTTTATTTTCCTTTTTTTTTCAGAAACATGCAAAAAAACTGAACATATCACTTTTCTCTTTGACTAATTTCTCTTATTCCTCTCTCCAAAAATGAGTCTAATAATGAATGCGTGTAGCTGCAGATAACTTGATGTCTCCTATTTCCAGACGTCTCTGGTAAACCCAAACTGGCCCTCGTTTCTCTTCTGCTGCGAGTGTAAAAACACCCATAAATCACACTTGACCACTAGACTGATGCATTACAGTTTCGATGAATGTTTTGGCAACATTTTGTGCATTTCACGGCCAAGACATTGACATGCCTGATCTCACATCCCAAAATAAAAAGTTATTCCCCATTAAAAAACTTTTTTTTAAGTGTTTGGCAGTCAAGGGGAAAGAAATCCCTGCATGTACTTCTCCAGAGTCTCTTAAGCGACTGGATATGTTGGCAATTTTCTTGTTCGGCACAGAAAGGAAATCAATCATTCAAAATGCTGGAAAATGGAGTTTCGCTTTTAACTCTTAGTAATTATTCACTCTGGCATCCCCATTATTATTGTTTTTTTTTCTTCCCATATGTTAGATTTGTTAGTCCTGATGCAGATTGTAACTCTGTGGGAATACCATAACACAGCACGCTAGGAGTCGGCAGCCTCTGAATCAATTGTCGGGTGTGACTGCCATATTTTTTCCCCAACTACTACCTGCTGCTTCGCGGTCATTGAACAAGACTCTCCCCAGCATCTCCCGCTGCTCTGTACTTAGCCCTGACCTCTGACGGCTGTCAGAGCCACGAGGAGGAGGAGTAGCGCGCTATTTCAGGAAGAGAATCAGATTGAAGCATTGATATAAAGACCAGCACGTTTGATAAGGTCTGGTCTCACGGTCAGAAGTTCTAAGTCTGACTTCCTGGCAGCTGTACCTGCAATACCGGAGCCAAATTTACCCAAAGATTGAATGCATCGTTCTTTTTCTGCTCCTCGTTGTCGTTCTATGCTATAAAACCGTTAACTGAAACCAGAAAATGGCGCTCATCACCTCGTAATTCATCCCGAAGGTCTGTCGCTGTGCATAGGAAGCTGGATCCCATGGATTTGTTGCCTTGAACCATAAGTTTTTTTTTTCTTTTTTCTTTTTTCCTCCTCTTTCGCTTAAAAAATGGATGCAGTCATTAATCACAGTGGTAGATTTTTCCACATGCTCCACAGTCTTCGATTTCTTTTTACATTTGCTATTTTCATTTCAGATTTATCACTCCCCCATTCACAAGCAGGCAGAAAGTAAGTCAGTCATCACTATCCACTGATCCTGAAGTTGTGATAAAATATTCAGTTCTTCTGTGAAAAAGTCTCATTTCTGTGGTGGGGTATTTTTCCTTTTTTTTTTCTTTTTTATTGTTGTTGTTTGCTTTCCCACAGTGGAACTAAACGAAACCGGATTCAAGTTTGTGCGAAAGTGCTTCAACTACATTGAAACTAAAGGTAAGTCGTTTGCTGTCTGTATTCTTGTTGGTTTCTTACTCGCCTGTTGGGGGCGTAGTTGAGTCGTCTGTTGGCATCACTCCTTGGGGTTGCTGTGAAGGGGAGCTATCGCTCATCACAGCGCTGTTAAAAGGCTCATATGAAACCTGCTTCAGGTTGGAAAGCTCTTCACTCGGCACATCCAGGCTTCCTACGCAGTCTGGAAAAGTCTCAAATTTTATTACAGAGTTTTCCGGATCTGGATCAGAATGAAAAAAGAAAATAATAGTGTATCAAAATACTTTACTCCCTGTCCCGCTGTCTAAATGTCCTTGATACCTTGTATCATTCCTTCTTTCTGTCTTTACTTCTCTTTCTTTTCTTCTTTCCTTTGTTGTGTCCTTCATTATGCAGCTGTTCGGTCTTTCCTTTCTGCCTCGGCTCTTCCTCATGTCCTTCTTTGTTGGTTCTCTTTGGTCTGTCCTTCCTTCCTTTCTTTTGTCCTTAATCCCTTTTTCTCAGAGTGTCCTTCTAGCTTTTCTGTCTCATCCTTTTTTCCTTCTCCTTTAGTCCTTGTATCCTCACACCTTTTGTTTAGTCTGTCCTGTTTTTTTCTTTTCCTTCCTTCCTTTGCTTCCTTTCTTCAAATTTTTTTTCCTCCCATCTTACTTCCTTTCCTCCCCCTTACGAATTTGGCATAAATTCTTCAAGCACATTTTGTATTTTAAATTCTAGAATCAGAACTTCAAATTAAGCAACACTGAATCGGGAAAGTCTCAAATGATCAAATGAAGAATGTGTTTCGACTTTGCCTTTTGACGTCTCTCGCTGTTTCGTTGAAGGGTGTCTTCAATTGTTGCTAAAAGCACAAGCAAAACACAAAAACACTGAGCAAGGTTGTTTTTTTTAATTGCATCTTTGCAGCAACACCAAGGTTTGATTTAAGGAAACAGGATTACGGATGTAACTTGTCTATGAGTAGTTTCAGGCAGGAGTTAAATGCAGAAAAGAACATTTTCATTCTGTCTCATGTCAGGCATTAAAGAAAGCATGTGGTAGATTTCCACTCTACAGCATCTGCCCAGATTGTACTCCCTCAATTTTGATTTTTTTTTTTTCTTTTTTTCCTGTATCCTCCCCTCTCCTCCGTCCAGCCGCCACACAAGAAGGAGTGTACAGGACAGTTGGCAGCAACATCCAAGTGCAGAAGCTCCTGAACGCCTTCTTTGGTAAGGACAAAGTCTGTGAACGTGAGCGCCATCTGCCCATCTGCTTTTTTAAGCCCATTAACCTCCTGTAACACTTAAGAGGATCTGAAACTTTTTCTGCCACGTGCATAAAAGGTCCAGGTAATGAGATGCCAGAGATGGCGCCAGGTGTGTGGACCAGCTCTGCCACTCCCAAACGCGATGCTGCACTTTGCTGTTCAGCTGTCTGAAACCAGGCTTTCACACTTTTCTCTTGCTTACAAAAAACAGGTTTGGCTGTTTGGAAATATTTCTGGTCAAACAAAAATATGTGGAACCCAATGTAAAACCTAACGAATGGCCTCCTGTTATATTTTTAACACTTAAGCTGAGAAGCTATGAGTGCCAACTAGTTGATTGCAGGCTCCTAATCAATCAATCAATCAATCAATCAATCAAATTTTGTTTGTATAGCTTCTTTCAGCAACAAATGTTTCATTTATTATGTTTCAAAAGCAACCCAGCAAGGAGGGTTTTAATCTAGATCTAAAGAAGCTCAGTGTTTCAGCAGTTTGGCAGGTTTCTGGAAGTGTGTTCCAGAAGCTGAATGCTGATGCTTCATGTTTGGTTCTGGCTCTCGGGATGCAGAGCAGACCAGAACCAGAAGACCTGAGGGGTGTGGAAGGTTGATACAACAGTAGAAGATCTTTAATGTATTGTGGTGCTGTACTTATAGACGAGCAACAGCATTTTAAAGTTTATTCTCTGAGCCACAGGGAGCCAGTGTAGGGACTTTAAAACTGGTGTTATGTGCTCTAACGTCCAGCTTTCAGTGAGAACGCGGGCAGCAGCGTTCTGGATCAGCTGCATTTGAGGGTTTTTTTAGGCAGACTTGTGATCAATGTGACTAAAGATAAATGCATGGATGAGTTTCTCTAGATCTCGCAGAGGTATTAATCCTCTAATCCTTGAAATGTTCTTCAGGGGATAGAAGGCTGACTTTGTTACTGTCTTTTTGTGGCTCTGTAGGTTCAGGTCTCATTCATTTTTAAACATCAACTTGTTGTTGCAGAGCAGAGCGCCAATCAATTTCTTGTTTTTGCTTCTTTGTTAATATTTGAATAGAGATAACTTGAGATTAGAAGCTGTTTTCAAGTGATGCCTTCATTTATTGAGGGAAAAAAGAGCAGTGCCTCCTAAACCTAAAGACTAATAATAACTGACATCAAGAGCGTCCTATAACTGGCAATGGGTTTCTACCATTGATAAAGACGACTCATGTTTGACATGTTTATGGTCATACTACGATGTTTGAATTTGATTTAAGTCCAGACTTTGACTAGACTACTTCAAAACATTTTTTTTTTTGATAAGATCTTGTAGTAATTTTGGTTAACCGGTCTCTCCTGGGAATGTTCACCATTGCTGCACGTTTTCTCCAGATGTTGATTATGGCTCTTGGTTTGGTTTGCTGGCAACCCAAAATCTTGAGCTTTGTAACCATTTCCAGACTGACAGACATTAATCACTTTGTTTTTCTACTGTTTTTGGATGATTTGTTGCTTTTTGAGAACTTTCAGGCATCAGAAAGGTTCTCCTACAATTATTTATTATATCTGCAGGTGAGGTGATAATCAAACTTGTGTTTGGCCTGTGAAGTTGAGCCAAGCTTTTCAAAAATAAAAATGTAGTTGAATCAAGGTTGATTCATGGTTTAAGAATGGGGGCAATTACTTTTCCCAGAGGGCCAGGTTGGTTTGGATAACTTTTTTTCCTTTAATAAATGAAATCATCATTTGAAACAACCTTTTGTATTTAAGTCAAGTTTATTTTTATTGCACATTTCAGCAACAAGGCAGTTCAAAGTGCTTTACACCATAAAGACATAATACAGTAACCAATTATGAAACAGCAATAAACTTTACATTTTGTCAAATGCCATCATCAAAATCTTCAAGGAAATATACATAAAATAATCAAAAATCAATGTTCCAGTCTGTTTTAGCCTTGAGTCAAAGGAGCTCAGTGTTTTGGCAGTTTCTCAGTTTTCTGTAAGTTTGTTCCAGATTAGTGGAGCATAGAAACTGATTGTCTTTTTTTTAAATATTACAATTCATTTCTGACTAAATTTAGCAGCTGTTCATTCTGTGTTTTTAATTATGTTTATGGGACAGTCCTGAGATGAATTTGGGAAGAACACTAAGACATGGTTGTGTTATAAAACAACATCTTTGAGCACTTTACATTTTACCACTCAGAAACCTACTAAAGCTGGGTTCACGCTGCGCGATTATTGGCCGCCATACGCAAAAAAACCTTTCATTGTGAGAGAAAATTTCTGGTGGTGACCTTGGTCATTCAGTACGACAGACGCAATTTAGCACTCCCCTGACAAAAGGCGAACTGTGACAGATCTCAAGCAGGGTCTATTATATTATTGGCAAATAGTGCAATGTGACCTCTGCCTCAACCCAATTCTCATTGCAGTCCTCTTTTGTGCAGCCACGCTGCTCCCTTCTCTCTCTTTTTTCTACTCTAATAGTAAGAAAACTAATATCCACAATTTGCAGTCCATTTATTATGGGACTGAAGGAATGCTGATGAGGAAATTTGGCCATTTGATTCAGGTGACTTGGTGAAATGGTGCATCTGAAAGTTGTAGGATATTGGTTCTTGAGCACTGGAGTTGGTGACCCCGGGTTCACGGCAACAAGTTGTGCAGTCTCGCATCCTCATGTGGTGTGACAGGAATTATTGTCGCATCGAGGTCACACAGTGGGAGATGTTTAAGTCCCGTATGATTTTTCAAATCCCACGATGTGAGCCGGGGCTTAACACAAAGGCTGGCGTCCACCAAAACTGACAAGCCGGATAATTAGAGCAACAATTAAAGAATGAGCCGGGAGGCCCGCGGTAACTCTGCAGGAACTCTATATCGCCCTAAACACATCATAACCACCTTGAAACATGGCAGTGGCAGCATCATGCTGTGGAGATCCTTTTTTTCCTCAGCCGAAGTGGGGAACATGGTCAAATTTGATGGAAGGATAAATGGAGCAAAAAGGTGGTTCTGAAAAGTGGTGACCTGAATACAAGACAAATGAATTTCAGATATTTATATGTAGAAATTTGTGAAAACATATGCATCCTTTTTTCCTTTGTGCCCTACTTTGTGTTTTTCTGTCACTTAGCATCTCTATAAAATACATTTGCAGTAGGTTAGGTTTAGATGGCCTGATACAAAAGTTGAAAATGACTTATAACAACTCCTCTGTCACGAAAAAATAACAGCAAAAAATCGATGACACAGTATTAATGTTGGCATTTTAGTGCATAAATTGAACCAGTGCAGCATTGATTGATTGACATCTGTTCCTTGTTTAAGTGTACGTAAACATATTTTTACCCTCGTTTAGTTTTAGTTTGAGCGAAAAAACAACTCTTGTGGTGGGAAGACGTTGCTACATTACCAACTCGGCGACTGCTGCACGTTGTCAACTGAGCAAACATGCTACATTTGATACATTTCCTGGCAAAGAGAGCGAAGCCGCAAAGATACAGTAGCAGAAAGCATGCGTGCCGCTTTGCCACGTGAATGAGCACATTTCTCCGTCTCTTAACAAGCCATTCATCTTGGCTTGAGTAAGTAACTGGTGATCAAGAGGTGTTGGATTCAAAGGAGCGTCAAATGATGCTATAAACACCCTCAATAATAATTCCTGGCTTACAGTGTTTTAAGTTATAATGAGGGAAATATAAAGAAAACCTGGCTGATCTGAGTGTGCTTCACAGAGCAGCTGCTGGATCAGTGCTCCTTTACTGGAGGGCAGAGGTCAAGAGGCTTCAAGTAGAGCAACATTAGTTTTGAAAGAATAATTACAAGATTAAAAAAAAGGATCTGCGACACACGGGTATTTGTAGGGCAGGATTCAGCTTTGTACGCTTTCATGCAAAATCCAAATGATGGGACTCACCCCTTCTGAAAAACAAGAAAAGAAAATCCCAGGATTTACTCAGTTGAATTGTACAGCTCATTATTCTGTATTTCCAAATCATATCCAGGATACTAAATACGTCTATTTTAGTTGATGGAAATTATTTGCAGATTGAACAGGGGGACTAGGAGGGGGAATTTTTTTAGAAGTGCTTAAAGAAAAAAGAAAAGGGGATGAAATCATGTTTTGTTTTGCAGTCATTTTGCAATAAATACCTAAGTGTGCAAGAGCAAGTGAGCAGTTAGTAGAAATGCTTACAGACCTCATAAGCTGTGGCACCTGGTTCATGGACCGGAAACATGACTCCAGTATGAGATCAAGTATCACTCATCTTTAAAACAAATAACACAGTTGGCTAAAGAGAATAATTCATGCCCTGTGGACCTCTACATGCGACGACTGGCTAAAGTATTCATAACCCTTGAACTTGTTCACGTTTTGTCCTCTTATGGCCACAGTGTTATTGTGATTCCATGTGGAAAGTACTGAAAAATTGTGAAGTTTAGGTTTTCAAATACTGTACTGGAAAAATATCTGGATTGTCTGGTGTGCATTTCTGTCTGGTGTTTAGCTAGCTTTGCTGCGTTCAAGAGTTTATTTCAAATTGTTAATGCACAAAGCCAGTGGAGACATACTTGGTAGGGGAAAAAAACAACAATTTGCAGCTATAATTGGAGGAAAATATTGTTCTACCAAATATTGAGACTGTTGCAACACACAATAAATCAATTAATCGCCTGATAAATTAAAACAAGCTGGATAATTTCAATCTGAATAATTGTTTTTTTCTCTTTTCTCTCTCTGTTTCTCTTTCTACCAAAGACTGGATAGTAAAAGCTTCAGTCTGGTGCTTTGGTCTCAACTAGGCCCTTTTTTGAATGACAATTTAGTTTACAGAGACTCCAGTATTCCATTTTAGTTGTTGTTTTGAATGTTTAAAATATTTTCCAGTTCCGGTGTTAAACATTCCATAGAAATGAAATGTTTCAAACCACCAAATCCTCATTCAGTGCAATAATTTCTGGGATGATTTATCATCCAGCAAACTTGCTGGACGATAAATCCAGCAATTTATCATGGCAGGCCTGAAAGGTATACAACAGGGGTGATGAATACAAATGCATGCCACACTTTGCAGATTTGCAGATAAATAAAAAAAAAAGGGGTCCTTTACCTCCACTCCAGCCTGGTAAAAACCAGGGTCTTGTACTATGCTTTGCTTCATACAGAGACCCTCTACTGTTGAGGAGCAGTTGCTTGCTGGAGGCATAGACTGTGTTGAAGTTTTAAACGATTGGATCTGATTTTAATCGCTAACATTTGGCCGTGACGCATGTTATGTGCCAGCTCGACCTTAAAGGAAGCTATGCTATGAAGTTTAACGGAAATTATGTGGGCTGTAAACAACCATCACCCTCTGCAAAGAGAGAAATGCCGAGTTGAACGAGATGACTGTTCATGTTGCAGCATTCCTCTTGCTCCAACTTTTATTGCTCAATATTTGGAACAACGCAGACTGACTGGTTTATTCACTTCATCCGCTGCCATCGGCAAACTACAATCACTGGCAGACAACAATTCATAAATCCTGCAGAAACTTGACATCAACTCCTCTTTCTGTTCGCTGATTGGCCTGCTTGAAATGCGTCCTGAGAAATCGAACTCAATGGGATGAATCCCAAACAGAGCACTGAAGGGAGATGAGAATTGAGGGGGGTTGATTTTTCACATATAACCCCAATAAAAGTACATTTATGTCGGTGCGTGCAACAAGATCTGAAAAAGTTCAAAGCTTTTGCAAGACTCGTGTTCATGGATAAATCTGTGTTTGGACAAGAAGCTGATGCTGGAATTAGTTTCCTGCAGCGCCGCTAACGCGTATCGATTCGACTTTGATACGTGTGACGACAACATGACTGTTTCCTCGGAGGACGATATCGAGTTGAAAGGAACTGAGGAAATGACAGTCATTACCTCTACGATGATTTTGCTGGTGGATGGTGAAATATGGAAACTTTTCCAAGTCAGGAGATGATGGAGTCAATTGTCAAGATGATGACTCATCTTTACCTGTAATAGAGATCTTTAACTTCTCCTCATGGAAGACGTATCAGATTTATAGCATGGCCAGCAAACTCATCCGGTGAAGCTGACCTTTGTCCAGCTCTGCTGCCTGATGGATGATGAATACTTAGACAGTTGGTCCCTCTAAGAGTTTATATCATCAAAAAGGATATTGGAGGTGTACCAAAACTGCCCTATGTCTCTCTTACTTCATAATTTAATCGCCCTTGTACATCCCCCCCAAAAAAAGAGCAACACATGCCACATGTTTCTAAACTTACCACATGCCTTTTGCTCCTTTGTAGATCCCTCAAATCCTGGAAATGTGGATCTCAACAGCAGCGACTGGGATGATAAAACTATTACAAGCGCATTAAAGTTCTACCTGAGGTGCGTTTGTTTGTGCATGTGTGTTTGTGAATAAGTGCCTAAAAGAAAAACAACAAAATCCTTGCAGTATGATTTTTCATTAATTACGTTACATTTGGTCACACGTTACGTCATTTCAAAATGTTTCCACAAGGAATTAGATGTTTTCCAGAAAACCGTTTTATCATCTGGCATTAGACACAACTTGCTGTTTCCAAACTAACCCCACCAGAGGGCTCACTCTTTAACTTCTTAATAGTGTGACTATTTAATGAGTGGATTCTTGTTTTATTCTTTCGGTGTTTGATGTTTTAATTTATGTTCCCCATGTGTTTTCTCATTTTGTCTTTCCTTTCCCACAGGAATCTTTCTGAACCTCTAATGACCTACGATCTGCACGGAGAACTCATGAGTGCTGCAAGTAAGACATGTTTGAGAGCTTTTACTTTGCTAAGATCTGCATGGATGGGTTACAGCATGAACCCTAAAGTTGAGTTATGTTGCATATTACCAGTTGAGTCCAACTGTTTCTCTGAAAAATATTTGATCTAGCAGTTTATAGAAAGGGTGGAAACTTCGGATTTACGAGCTTGCTTTTTTTCCTCCCCTTTTTTTCTTTCTTTTTTTCTTTCTTTTTTTTTTTTGCTGCTTCTTTAGCGTGGCTTACACTGGCTGGAAAAAAAAAACCCATCTAAACTCTGGGATTAAAAGAGCCATTTGTAAATCAATACAGTGCAGGCTGCGGGTTGAGCATCTTTATCTTTTTGGACACCGAAGGAAATCCGAGTCTTTATTTATTCTCGTCTGTCACTGTGCATTATTGTAAACCTGAGAAGACGGTAGGTTTATTAACACCAGCCTCATTCTGTCAGGATGTTGCATTAAAGTACATGGAAATGCCCTTCATTAGCCGCACACGGTTCTCCTCATTACGTATCGTGACAGTTTGAAGACTCCGTTTTATTGGCTGCATACCATTGCACTGGGTGGTCATGCTTCACTCCATTTAACTTTGCAATTAAGGGGAAACTTTGTGATTTACACGGCTTAGTTTTACAGCATGTTTTAGATGCATCATTTTCACCTAGATTTTTGCTCGGAATATTCATTTATTTTTACTTGAACTAAAACGGTTAAAACTTTGCAGAGCTTCTTTCCTCCAGTTGATTTTTCTCTTATGTTGGAACTAAAGCCTTATCAGAATTATTGCCCACAGTATTGGTTAAAAAAAAAATGGCCTCTTTGCCATCAGCCGTATGCTTGCCTGTATTTTGGCCAGACATTCAGACTTTTAGGTTTGATATTTTTATGTCATTGTCATTTATTAAAACACAATTCAACACAGATGTAACCAAAGCACATGTTTAGACCAGATGTTAAACCAAAACAGTGCTCGAGGTTTAAAGTGTAAACCCCTACTTTGAAGATCTTTTTGTTTCTTTCCCGATCATATTGTTGCATATCGGTTACATTATTTAAGACGAGCGTTGTATTCGTGTTTAAAGGGCTGACCTTTTTAGAAATGTGAATTTTGTAACCACAAGTTCCTGTGCTTTTAAATCTTAGCTCAAGCAATCACTGTAGAATCATAAGTCAATAAGTCGCTGCGCCGCACATGATTCCCGTTTTGACAGAAGATTATTGCCTGCACTGAAATGACGGAACAAAAAATATACAGATAGTTCAATGAGATCCTATTAGCCGCAATTCCTGCAGCACGCTCAAAAATAGATAAAATTTTGCTGTCATTTCCAGTTCCAGCCACAAGTTTATACTTACTGAGTGATCATAGATATAAAAATTATATTAATTTGGGGCTTTTAATGATAAATTGCACCTTTGTTATTCAGTGATGGAGAGATAAGTTTGGGTGTTTTGGAAAATAAGAATTGGCTGTTCATTGCAAAATTAAATGGCAATGAATACTGCTGACATGATTACTATCACTCTTCTTGTTTTTCCCATCATCATGATGACCTCAGTGCTCTGCTTGAGCTTCTGTAGCCAAATACGCTACTGACCAGCGTCTGTTTTATGCAAATGAAGTTTTGCACGCACTGGAATTGCGATAATGTTAGCCATTTTGAGAGTAATGTGGATTTTTTTTCTTGACAGGGTCCAGTTTATAATTTATATAATTGAGTACTTTTACACCGCACAGAAATTTGGTGGGGGTCTAAGTGTTTCTTAGCAAACCACGACCGCACATTTTTTTGCAGTCCTCAACAAGCTTCTGGCATTGTTCTAGTGGGATATTGAACCGCTCTTCTTGGCAGAGTTAGCAGAAAAAACATTTAAATTGGTGCTTACATTTTCAGTGGGATTCAGATCCAGGCCATTCCAGGAGCTTAATGTCGGCCTGTTTTATCCATTCCAAAACCAGTTTTGATGAATGTTTGAGTTCATTGTACCGTTGGAACACGAATGCACCAAAGCAGCTGAATCAAATTGGGACAGTTTGGGTTAGATGAAAGGAAATTGGTTAAAGTGTTCAACAAAACCAAGGAAATCCACAAGGCTCCAACCCTACTGTGAACTGTAAATTGCTGGAACCAGTGTCACTGTCCACAGTTTTATACTGCCATTGACTCATAGCTTACTAACAAGAATGAAGCCCCTGCTGTTTAATCAACTTCCTACATGGAGCAGCCATATGACGTCTGGATAAAATCCTTCTGGTCAGATGAAAGAGCAGAAATTAAGCTGCCTGGTCACAATTGACAAGAAGAATGCTTTGATATAGTTATGATCAGGCTATCAAACCTAAACACGGTCAAATTGTCACACAAGGTGGCGGTAGGATTGTGCGGTGGAGTTTGGGGGTGATTCCAGTTTATTGCTTAATAAGGATTTGGGTGGGATATTCTTTAATATTCCATCTAAATCCTTCAACCTCACCTCAAATCTGTCCAGTTGAGTCCAAACGGATTACTGAAACCTTGAACATTCATCAGAGCTTGTTTTTAAATGGATTAAGTGAGCTGATGTGAAGGTTCTGGATGGTCTCCAAGCCCAATCCTAATGAACGTTTAAAAAGGAAACGAGCTCAACCAGCTATGGTTAGATACACTGCAAACACACTAAATCTTATCAAGTATTTTTCTACTTTCTCGTGCAAATATTTTAGTACTCTTGAAATAAGGCAAAACTAACTTGCAGGTAATTTTTCACCAAGATAAAGGAGCTTGTGGTAAGTCAATAATACCTTTTAATTCATGGAAAAACTGGCAGGTTGTTTAACTTATAACATGGAAAAAAATGTGTTGTTATAAAATAAATATTTTAACAGTGGAACGTTTGTCTTACTCCATGCGTACTACAATATTTGCAGTATAAACTAGGCAAATGTCCATCCAAAACTAGATGGAGCCTTCATGAAGGCTCCACTTGTGTAGCCTTGATGAAGGCTCCACAAGTGGATTCAGAGTTTGAATTTGTGTGGTTTTGAGAATTCATTTAAATTCAAATTTGTGCTTCATATTCCTTGTTTTAAGTCATTGAAGTTTTATTATTCAAAATCATTTCATCCTGAAAAAAAATAAATAAATAAAAAATTCAAATGGATCATTAAAAACCTCAAAACATTGTTTTTTATTAGTGGTGCAATTAGCCGTACAGGCACAAGAAGTATTAAACTTCGGTATTTATTGTTTGTCTATTTTTTTTTACAATTATCTAAAACGACTTTGCTCTGTGTGCCACAGAGTCTGATAATCTGGACTTTCGACTGAGTGAAATTCATTCACTCATCTACAAACTACCGGAGAAGAATCGTGAAATGTTGGAGATGCTTATTAGGCACTTAGTAAAGTAAGTCCAAGCTGAGTTCATTGTGTCGTTTTTTTTACCACTTCCAGAGAAATAAATCCTCTCTTTCTGAAGTGAGCTCATACTTTTTTTGTCACCGCCTGGCTTGAGTTACATTTTATTTAACCAGCCTGGCATGATGTTGACAGCGTGTGCAGCCACAGTGATGAAAACCTGATGACTCCCTCCAACATGGCAGTTATCTTCGGCCCCACACTCATGAGAGCGAAGGAGGAGACGGTGGCGGCCATGCTTGATATCAAGTTCCAAAACATTGTGGTTGAGATTATGATCGAGGACTACAAAAAGGTACAAGTGAAGCAGGCGTGTCTTTTTCAAACAACAGGGATTGTTAGGGGTTTTTATTCTTAATTCATACCACTTCCATATGTCTGTGTTTGTAATGTCTTGTTAGTGGATTAGAGCTGTTATTACATGTGGTTTGTTTTCGGTTAATGAGGACCCGTTGGAAGCCTTGTTGCTGTCCAAGCAGTTGCCAGGACTGAAAACAAAAAAACAATCAAGTTCAGTTTGTGAACTGTAATTATTACTGAAATGTACCAGAATTTATGTGTTGTAAATATATCATTTTGCTGTAGTTTAGGCTAGTTCATTACATATTTTTTAATTATTATTTGTATTTGCAAATGTCTACAAAACTGTGCAGGGCCTTGCAAAAATACTCATCCCCCTAGAACTTTCCTACTGTTACAGTGATGATCTGAGTTCATTATAAAGTGGTGAATAATTCTAAAAAGTAAACATTTTCTACTAAATAGTCTAAAATATATTCAGTCCCAGAAATCTGATGCTTTAGGAAGAAATCTGTTGCACAACGGCATGTGGAGTGAAGTTCCCCGCCGCCCTTTTCCTGGAACTTTGTGGTTGTAACATGATAAAATGGGGGAAAAAATCAAGATGTATGAAAAATAACCGGAAGGCTCTGTATAATCTACTGAAGAATACTTATTTAGTTGCTGTTTTTTAGCTCGTCATGCTTCAGCCCTTTACCTCAGTTACCAGCTGGAAGAAGCTGAAAAAGCAGCCAATGAACCAAAGTGCTACTGTAACTTTTTATGCGATTCCAGATCTTCACTTGCATGCCAGAGGACAGCGCCTTCCCACCTGTCCCTCCTCCTCGGATCACGGCGAGAAAGCGGCAGCCAATCACCATCTCCAAGCGGCCGGCTCGTGTTTTCCATCCTCTTAGTCACGAGCACGTCCGCGACGCAGAGAGTAATTATCTGCCGACCTAATTGTGATCACCCTCCTCCTTGTCCCATCCTCCTTGTGCTACAATTTCGTCTTTTTTTTTTTCTTTTTTTTTATCTGTAGAGACCGCAGCGAGGTCACTTCTTGACATTTTACAAATGGGATTTATTGAAGCGTGCTTGTTTTTCCCAGTAATTATCACGAATTGCAAAAACATGGAAGCAGTTTGCCAATTGAAATTTATTTTTTTCCTGTTTACTTTTTAATGTTAATAGAAAACCATGTGACTTTTTTTTAAAATAGCTCATTTGACATACAAATAAAAATATCCACTGTTCATTTCTTCCCTTCCACAGTCTTATTCTTCTAATATGTAAGAGCAAAATCATGCAATTTTCTCAGTTATTACCCTCCTTCGTTTGTTCAAACTAAAATGTTAGTTGTGACTCCTTGCACTCACTGTGGCCCAGAAAATTTGGCTCATCTTTGTTGGGATATTTAAATTTTTCCCTAACTTGCTGCTTTTGCAGAGTTTACAGTTTATGCACATGTGCAATTCATTTTACTGCAGTAAAGTTCTACACTGCTTGTTTACATTAACTTTGCACCCACTGTACAATCCCAAGATAATTTCTGGATTTTACATTTCATCAGGTGCATTTCACGGCAGTAAATATTCACATTTAATGGTGGTTTAAGGTTACAGTGCAGTTAAAGCTGGGTTTCTTCTTTTTGCAACAGATGGGCAGAAAGACACCTCTGTGGTGGATGGGGATGTCTCAGCGAGCCCCAAACCCATAAAGCCGACGAAACCCATGAGCTGTGCCCCACTCGCTCCAAGAGAACCTCCTTCGAGGCAAGCGGGGATCTACAGGCCGGCCAACCGCCAGGACCGGCCGCCCGACTCCGACGCTGAAAAGTTGAGCGATATGAGGCAAAAGCCAGACTCTTCCCCAGCAGCAAACGGGGATTCTGGGGTATTTGTGAGTCGAGTGCCGTCGTTTCAACGTCAGAAAGCTTCTCCGAAGGGAACGCCAGCCAACAGAGAAGGTAAGAGTCCACATTTTATTAAAGAAAATGAAACTAATTTAATGCCAACATTTTATGTGAGTAAAATAACATAGATGATAACATCAGCATTGATTGTTATATAGTCTAAATGTTTTTCTTAAAGAGTACTTATGGTTAATGTGGCATTTAAGTGCTGTTGATTGTAACAGTGACACATTCCCATCACTTTATCTCAGAAGATTAACTGTGCCCACAGATGTAAGCTTAACATAATATGTTGGATTTAAATACAAATTCACATTTTAGGAGGTGCAGCTTAAAATCAAATTTATCATCACTAGAAGATAATGGGCCGAATTTTTACAATTAAATCCGACGTTATTCATAATTTAAAGCAATATTTTTATGTTACAAACATGTTTCTTGTATCTTGAAGTATGAGCTAAAGATTAAGGTGATGGCAAGGAAGGCAGGGGTATGAATAATTTTGGGCTTTTCTGTAAATGTTCAACCACCAGCCTCTGAACTGCTGCTGCTCCGGCAGCTTGAAGAGGTTTTACTTTTTTGGGAAGGCAAAGTAGGTTTTCCTCAAGAATCTCCGGGATGGACTTGCCAAGTCCCGCTGTTGTAAATCAAGCCCCGCAGCGTGATGCCGCTACCAGCACGTCTGCTTGTGGGGACCGTTTTCATGGGGTCACGAGGTGTCGGGTTGTACCACAAGCGGCAATTTCTTTTGATTATCACAAAGTTAAAATTTAGTCTATTCCACATGTTTGGAGATCTTTCAAGAACGTTTCTTGTTTAGTTTTTTCCTTTTTTGTTGTTGCTTTTGGCCTTTTTTTTCCCAGCATTGTCAACTATGCAAGTAAATGCCTCCTCCAGGTTTTTGGCTCATAAGTCAAGGCGACCTTGAAAGCAGTTCAATCTAATTAAAAATCTAATGTTATGCTCATGATTAGTCAGACCTCTGGCAGGTACAGATTTAACTTTTTTATTTAACCAAGCTGTTTGTGTTTTAATAAGAGGTGAGAGGAGTCTCTTAGAAGATATTAAAAAGAGTAAAAGAAGTGTCAATTAAAAAAAAGCCTATTTAAACTTTATTAATAAAGACACAACTTGTGAACATGTTATTTACAGATGTATTTATGTGCAATAATTCTGGTCTCTTGGGTTTTAAAAGGTAGTGCAGATGCGTGCTTCCTTCTCATCTTGTTAGTGAGTGGACCTCCCAAAATTTGCAAAGTGCGTAGAAGCTGGCTGGTATACAAGCTACCCTGCCCTCTTAGCATTTTTTGGCCATGACTTTTTATTTCATCTCCACCTCTCTTTAATCATGTAGTGAAATTTGTCATCCCAGTCGGGCAGCACAAACAGCTCAGACATGGCTGCTGTACATCTTAACAATTTGCTTGTGTGTTTTTTCTTGTTTTTTTTTTTTTTATGCTTATGCCTGTTTTTTTGTTTGTTTTTGTTTCGTCTCTTAGGACATTCTGATGGTGTAACCAAAACAAAGTCTGCAGAGAAACATCCCATTTGTCGACCCCCCATCAGGCCCCCTGAGCCCCCATCCAGATGTCCCGCTCCACAAAAGCTCCCAGTTGCAGCCAGCTGTGAGGGCACGCCCACATCTTAGTGAGTACACCAAAGTCTCTACCCTCATGCTTTCTGGGTAATTAAACACAAGGCTCTGAGCAAAGTGTCTAAACCTGTTCAACTCTTAAGATTTAAATTATATAGCGACATTAAAGCCCCTTTCGGACTGCAGGACCGAGCCTGGCTCGGCCTGGCCCGGGTTCAAGCCCCGGGTCAGGCCTTCTTGCGTTAGCACTTAGAGCTAACTAGACGAGAGCTGTGGTTCCATTCGGGGCAGCCAGACGGGGCTGGTATGCAGTCAGACGTTAATTGGTTCATTTGCTGCCGAGGCAGGCACAGAGAAGAGTCATCTTCCAGATCACATGTTGTGTTAGACTTTCTCGATGTCGGCGTCAAAATAAATCCCGTTGTCTATTTTTAACCATCGGATTTTCAGTGATAATTATGACATACTCAATTGCATTTAATTTTCACTTAGTTTAATTAATATTCAGCAAGCTGAAGGGAGGATCCACATGGTGCCATCACAGGTCAAGCACATAAGTACATGTAACTTTGACCCAGGAAATTACTTATAAACTATGAAATGATTGATCTTAAGCTATAAGCTATTTATCTGCGGTGGCCTGAATGTATAGAATCTTCCTTCGGTGTGTGTAAAAAAATAACAATTTTGATGTTGATCTGGTGGATGAATCTGCGCTACACTGGCGTCTTCAGCCAAAGTTTGGCAATCGGGGAGCATTTCTCTAATTGAAGTGATCAGAAGTCGGCAAGACTTTCTGCACGAGGGGATTTCCTCACCTCGCTTTGGTCCAGCGGGGGAATTCCCAAAGGCGCAGCGGTAGTTCAGCTGCACCAAACATGGGTCCAGCTCAGAGATGACACTCGGATGAGGAATTTTTTTTAATGATTTAGTTAAAGGTAAAAAGCTGAGGTAATTCTTTTCCCCGGCGCTGACGAGCTCGTACAGAAGAAGCTGGACGGGACAACGAGGAACGTAAAAGTTTTCCACGGTCTCTGGGAAGGCGGCCTCAGATCCCCGCACACTTTCTAAATGGAGTACATTAGGGCCGGCCCAGTGGCTGCCACGTCGGGCCATGCAGTGCAAAAAATCCTATAGTGACCTGGAAGACGTGACAGTCGCGGTTTTGAAGAGTCAGCACATTTCAAATCCTTTTATTTGATCTAAACTATCACAAAACACACCACTGCTCAATCTTTAACTTGAGTGCAATAAAAAAAATAGTTTTTTTTATTTTCCAAAATCACCAGGGATTTATAAGTTTTATTATTTACATTTCACTTTTGCAAATGGTTTAGATTTTCTTGGGAATTTTTATTGCATCTTATGACGAAGGTGTGAGTAAGCTAAATTTCCCAAAAACAAGCAAATGGCTTTAGGATAATTGCCAATCCCATACACAGAAATACAAACTCAGAACAACTGGAAGTGATTTTTTTTTTTTTTGACAACATGTTGGTCTGACAAAACCAAAAAAAAATTTATGTTGAAACTATTTTTTTTCCCCACTGTTGGGCATGGGGGAGGATCTGTGAGCCTGTGGGCTTGTGTCACTTCCAAAGGCCTTATACTGGAACCTTGATGAGGTCCAAGGACATTTTGAATAATTTTTTAAATCACATTATTTGCTAGAAAATGTAAAAAAATCAGTCGCCCTCGGGTCTTTTAACGGGATATTGATCCAGTACAAACCAACACAGAAATGGTTGGATTTTCAATCGTAGATTATGTCATCAATGCCATTTCTACATTAAGAAGGAGTCCTAAATGGACATGGCGGCACCATAAATCCTGTTGACCATGCAACCCAAACAGCCCATTAAGTAGTGTTTTAGCTTCTGGAAATATGATCTAATGACAGAATGATTTCAATGTATGTGGCTTCACATGATACCCACACTTCCAACTTCCTGCCCTGCACTTTTTGTAGATCTGTCCTCGGAGTTTAACGTGCCACTTACCTTTGTTTTTCAGTGTTGCATCAAAGACCAAGTTTTTTGAGAACGCCTCCAGACAAGTTGTCAGGTTTGTAAAGCCTTTCATTGTTTCTCATCCACTTAGTCCATTTGTTTAGCTCACTTGACTAATCAGATGCAGGTCTTTCTACAATAAATGTCAGTTTAACTGCATGAAAGTGTGACAAGGATTTTAATTCCTATTATATGCATCAGCACTAAGATTTTAAGTCATTTAACTAAGTGAATAAATGCTAACTGCCCCATATTATTAAGATTTTCCATGCTGTGGCTTGTTTTTTAGAACATTAAATCTGTCTTCATTCTGGACTTATTTAGATGCCCAGACTCCCACGTGATAGGAGTGTGTATGTTGGTTTTATATCCCAATGGGAAATTAAAACTGAATGCACACCAGCCCCTGGAGACCTCCTCTAACTGCAGGGACCAAATCGAGTTCTCTGTAGGTCCAGATTGCCCATTGCAAGTTAGGACTTTGCTTCTCAGGGAAAGTATAAAATTTCCCTTAAGCTGTGTTAAGCAGTGTTTCCGCTGAGTTAATGACTTAGGCCTGGCGTGCGTGTCAAACGGCGTAAAACTTTAGGTAGTTTTATGTGCATTGTAAGTGTTCCCTTACACATGGGCCCTTTGATTTTTTTTTTTTTTTTTTTTTTTTTTTCACTCATGCAAGATCCTTTAGCTCATGATGTAGTGGAGTCTGTGTGATGTGGAAATGGACACATCTGCTCTTTTATGATTTGCATGGCTGAGCCAATTCAAGGCCCCTGCTCTCTGCCCAGCGCAGGCAACGATGCACGATGTAAACGAAGAATGTGGGAGTTTTATCAAAGAGAGTTTATGTCTTTGGTGTTCTTTTATTGGTATCCCCCTTCATTATGTTGTCTTGAGTTTAGGCGATCCTTCCCAAAAAATAGAAGCCTAGGCTTGAGTAAGTTTTGTTTTGGCTTTTGAACAACAGAATATCAGCTTGCGACTTCAGTAATCATTCTCCCTAACCTGAATAAAATTTGTTCTGCTTAAACTATACATTCTGAATGCATTTTAAACATTTCCTTCCTGTTTCTTTTAATTTAGCCCTCCAACCTCTTCACTATCCTCGGTCGTGACAAATGTGAAAAAAGAGGTAAGAGTTCAGTAACTTTCCAGATATTTACAGTTGTGTAACATGTGTGGAGGAGGGTTAGGTTTATAATGATCTCAAAGTTAGGCGGGGCTGGTTCTTAACTTTTAATTTAGGTAAAACAACTGCTTGTTTTATTCATACTGATTTCACCGCTGTGGATGTCCCATGCGTTTCATTTCTGTTGTTGATTAAGGATTCGGTTGAGGCCTTTTTAATGATCAGTATTGGAGTTGATTAAATTTGCCCCCCAGTGGTTATTGTTGGTGCGCTTTTGGTAGTTTTACATCAGCTGCACATGCCGTGACGACTAGCATGCTGGTTAGTCATGTTTTGCAGATTTTTAAAATTTTTTTATTGATAATCTAATGATGTGTTATTCCTAACTATCGTAATATTTTTCACCTGTTGCTATGAAATAGAGAGCGAACAAGGGAACGCTCTGACTGCTGCAGCTGATAAAGTAGCTTTTCTTAACTTCACCCTGTGGTGAAGCAGCATATTGAGGCTTACCTGCCAAAACTCCATCTGTCACCCATTATTTAGTAAACCTGTTTCAACCATCTGCTTCTCCAGACCACCTATATGCCTTTACTGTGTGAAGTTCCAGCGTATTTTCTTGAGCAGCGGTGTATGTGTTAAAACTGTATGCTTAAATAACCTCTGCTGTAATATTTATTTAAGTTATGTGAATTTAACTTGGGAGTCTCTATTTATGTGGGGAATGCTACATCGTTTACAAACAGTGTTTTGTAACAGTCGTAGCTCGGCTTAGCATTTCTCAGCTTATTTTAGCATCACTTAGCTAGAGTTAGCATTGCTTACGTGACCCTAGCGAAGCACAGGCCTTGCTTGTAGCAAAGCTTTTAATACAGTGGTTTTCCTTAACATGGTTTAGCTGAACTGGGTATATCTTAACATTGCTTATCTCATCTTAGCTCACCTCACCTAAGCAAATGTGGCTTAGCTAAGTTAGCAAAATGTAACTTAACCTTTTAAGCTTAGCTTGATTTACCTGCAGCTTTTCCTACCTGAGTTTATGTAACTTGAACAAGCCGTTGCTTAGCTTGGCTTAGCTTGAAGCTAAAGTACATAATTAACTGTCACTATGTCATGACAGTACAGTGTGAGACAGATAATCTGTGGAAAAATTTAGCCGTCTCCCGGCTCGGTTATCTTCTGTTGTTTATGAAGATGAGCTGTCAAGTAAATTTTAGTGCCACGTGTAAAACTCCCATTAGTTTCTCTGTCTGATTAAAACAGTAAACTAAATCAGTTCCTTGCTTTGTTTTTATAGCTATTTGAAGAACTGACTCTTTCACCAGTTGTGTGCTTGTACTCAAAACTCTTTGGCGGGAAACTTAAGTTCAAGGTCATAACTCAAAACACAAGGCTGCCAGCACTGCCTTTTGAATGCTGTGGTTATTTATGGTTTGTTTTTAAGAGATGGATAACATAGCGGAATATCTTTATAATTATACAGCATAAACACCACAAAGATTTAGTTGTAACTAACACTTTATGTTTACTGTTCACAATATTATTATGTCTTTTCTACCACTTTGCTACTTGCAAAGTAAAATTGATCAAACTAATTAGCGTTGTTAGCCACCACATTTAAATGTTTGTATTTATTCAATCAATTAGAAGCAAGAATACGGTTAGACAGATGAAAAAAAAACCCGAAAAACGATGTATATGTTCTGTCTACGGTATTGACACACAAAACCTATTTATTTGATGCTTAACCGACACCATGCTGTCTGGGCTTGTTACAAACATTTATGTCAAACCAGCAATTAAAGGTGTTGGCTCTCTTGTTTCTTTTTTTTTTTTTTTCTACTGCCAGAGAAATTTATAGACAGACAATTTTTTTTGCTTCTTTCTATTTTTTTGTGTCTTTTCCAACTTGAGAGGAATTTCCTTCCTCCAGTCGTAAACCCCAGCTGAATCATAGCTCACATCAACAGGTTGGGAAGAGTGAGAGCTATGCTACATTACATACTACCGGATAAAACTCTTTACTGCCACCAACATGTCAATAAACGGAGTTTAGAGTCCAGAAGCGGTAGCACGCAAAGCCCTAGTGGTTTCAGGAATTTGAAACCAGCTCGTGCTTAGTTAAACCACCGTCAGTGTGGTTTGTGGCAGTCTGAATCGATCTATATAATGTCTGCAGTTTGCGCCATCACTACTGATGAAGACTGGCAAGAAATGAATCCTTTTGACATGTTTGTGTTTTCTCTGTCTTTAACTTAAATGATGTCTTCCTGTCACCCAGCCCTATTATTTGGTATTACCCAGAATGTGCTGATGTGAAAATACGCTTAGCATATTTGTCTTCCATTCATACAAAAAAGGGGCTGCATCATGTAGGATTGACCCTTGTCAGCTTAACATAACATTTTAGCATATCTGGAGTGTTGCCTTGATTATTTTATTCATGTTTGAGAAGTTCTTGACTCTCCTGTGGTAAAAACACTAGGAAAAAAAAAGTTTTTACTCTCACCCAGCGCCGCATCAACCGAGCCTCAATCTCACGAACTGCTTCCTCCACTTGGCTCCTTCAGACTAGCGGCAGCAGCGATAGGCAAACACCTGTTGGAAATGCGCCTCTGCTGATCTCATATGAACTACTTTCATATAACGAACGTTATTGAAGGCTTACTGGGGAAAGGTTGTTGTGATTAGTAGGAGCTTCTGAAAGAGACAGAGGCTCAATTTCAAGGCATTAAATTTCAAAGTCAACGTCTTTTAAGACATTTTTATAACAACTGAAGCTAACATAGCTACTTGGTTGTGGTATAAAATGGCTACAGGTTCCTGGCAAATACATAATACCGCCCCTTTAAGACATTCTATCTGTTTTGTTTCCCCAGAACTGAAGTCAAGAGGTGAGGACGACCTGACGGATGTTCTCAGCTGCACTTTTCAGATTACGTGAGAAAGATCTGAGTGGGTTTGTTTGGGTTTCATCTGATTATCAGCTGTGTGACTGCATGGTGCTGTAAAGCAACACGCCAAACTCGATCGTCATTCCCCAACACGTGTTGCGTTGTTCATCAAATCTTGTCTTTTTACTATTTTGACTTGTTAATTTATTTTTTTTGTTGTTTTTTTGTTGCCTTTGTTACTTGCATGAAGTAACCATTGTGCTAAAGGTTGGTCCTAGCAGTATGAAGTATTTTCCACAAAGAAGAATAACTGACCCGAACCTGTTGTCATCAGTTTAGTCATTTGAAAGTGTAATCTATTACTTTAGATATTAACTTCTGAAATGTTTAAAAGGATTAGCTACTACAATTGTTTGCTAGATGAGAAAGCTAATTTTGTCATATTTGTCAGTATTAAAGCATGCAGCACTGAAAGGGCACTAATAAGAAACATTTATACTTCTGGCAGAAAACTGGAAAAAAAAGAGAGAGAAGATTTGAGCATTAAAGCTAATAAATAAAGAAGCTATGATGGTTTTGGCTGGCATTCCAGCCACTATATATTGAATTAATGGCAGTTTTAGTTACAAACTGGGTTCCCTCTAGTGAGTTTTTTTCATTTCTTACCAATTTTAGGATATTTTGAGTTGTAGGAGCGTTTTGTCAATTTGCTCCAAGTTGAAATGGTTGGGATCACAAAATCAGATGTAATCATATAGAATGTTACAAACCACACTCCAATGTTTTATTGTTGTTCCTGTTCTCAATGTTATGTTCATTTCACATGTTTTTTTGATCATTTGAAATGTTTTGTTTTTTTTTTTGTCTATTTTTCAAAAAGAAAAATAAACGAGATATTTGAAAGACTCAGAAGTACAATTTATTTCTTTGAAGAGCTGTTGTTCTGATGTTTTACTGAAAGGTCCACTTATCCTTTCTCTTCACTCCCCTAGTTTACTTTTCGGATTGCAGGGCTCAGTTCAGTTAAAGTCATTTTGAGATTTTAAAGGCCTGTTAAATAATGTGGTAGACCCACGTCCCACATGTGCAAGCCATCTTGGAAGCATTTTTTTTTTCTTTTGCTCGAAGGCAGATTTATATTTACTGAGGTTTAAGAAATGAGTTATTTATTTTAAATAGTGTTATTTTTAGTGCCGTTTTAAATGAGACATTTAACAAAGTCAATCAAAGTTATTTTGCTCTAGCCTCAAATTAGCCTGGAATATTCGCTTGCAGGTCTGCCACATTTACGAGAAAAGATATAGTAAAGTAAATAAAAATGCCTTATGCCTAAATTAATGTATTGTTGCATACCTATCTGTATCTATAGAGAGAGAGATATCTATAAATCTATGTATATAAATATGTATGCAACAACAGTAACACAAATTTAAGGGATTTTTATTTACATTATTACATTTATTTACGTTACATTATTTAAAAAATACAAATCCTGCGACAATTATGCCAGCAGCAGTCTTGTGAAACACATTTAGCTCTTATTCTTTAAATGTACTCAAAATGCCTCAGATGTTACGTTTCCTCCTGCGAAAAATTTATGCATTTATTTTTAACGGGTTTTGTGCATGTTTTCCAGAGGTACCGTGTGGTCAACGGCGAATGCTTCTGGTGACTCGCATATTAACCAGACCTCCCATTTGTACCTCTGTCACTCCCAATTCTTAATCCTAATGTTTTACTGCTAATAATAAAACAGGCCCAACACACAGATTCGAATTGTCAGACTGCATTAGTCCCACCATCTTGATTCTGAGAAAGCCGAGCCTTTCAAAGGCTCCTGTCTGCTTGGTCTTTACAAATACAGAAACTAATTCACACAAAAAAATGCAGAAATAAATATTTCCTCTGTGCAATGCTAATTTATTGCTTCAGTTTGGGGGGAAAAAAAACCCATAGTAGCGCCTTCTTGAGGCTATAAACTACGATGGTGGTGTTCAGAGTGAATGCCAGTGCCAACATGCTTGCACGCTCACCATTGCAATGACGATTTTGAGGCAGAATTTATGTCCACTGTGTGTTTAATGGCTCTTGGTGGCGCCAGAGTGAAAAGGGATCATCAGTGTGATGTCTTTATCCTTTAGGGGGCAGGGGAAAATAAATTTTAACGAGATTATCAGTTGGAATATCGAAATAAAATGAAAAAGAAAAAAAAAAACCCAAAAAACAAAGTTAATCCGTTTGTGAACATCGGCACTGCTTTGAGCTGCAGAGCTGTGATCATGTGGCCTCACGAGGAGATGGCCGTTCAAAGCTTTATTTTAAAAAGAAAACCAGAAGCAAAGCAATTCAACACCTCATGTGTGCACAAAGAGCTTGCCTGCACATTTGTTTTACCATGCGCTCCTCCTCCACATTCCAGTGGGCACTGCCAACGCAGGCCTGAAATCCCTCCCCCCTCTCTGCTGTTCACTCCACCAGCTTGAGCTGAGCTGGGTGGAGGGGTGGCTCCCGTAGAGGTACAGTCAAAGTTTTCAAGCCTGTGTTAGTGATTAAATGTGCAGTAAAGAGTGAATCGGTACAAACACCTAGATCTCTCAAATCCAGGCCTCAAAGGCCTGTGTCCTCCATCTTTTAAATGTGTGTCGGGTCCAACACGCCTCAATCAAACGAGTCTTTTGAGTTTGTGGTCCGATTCTCAGTCCTGCTGATGACCTCATTGAGAATCCCCGCCCTACACTAACAGAGGCACCTTCATTTTAAAAGGTTAGTCCTGATATGCCTTGCTCACAATAATTATTGCATTACCACTAAAAAAATTAGGTTTTTAGCTAAACAAAAATATATTCACACCCCTTGAGCTTCAACAGCGTTTGCTAGCACAACCACCTTTTGCAGCGCTGAAAGAGATTCAAATTGTGTCACATTTACATATGCTCTTTTAAAAAATAACCTCAGGTCTTTTGCATCCTTTTTCAGGCTTTCTTCCACCATTAATAATCTCCATAACTAGTTTGTGACATCATGAAGCTGCCACCACCATGTCTCACGATGAGCGTAATGCACTCAGGGTTAGTTTTCTGTTACACACAACATTTTGCAGGTAAGGTTGGATTTTCTCTGATGTGACTTGAACACTTTCCTCCATGTTTTTCTGCGTCTCCTACATGCAAACTACAAATGGGACTTCTCAGGACTTTCTTCTAGAATCGGTTTGATTCCTATAACTAAAGCAGACAAGCTGTGGGCCGTGTTCACCAAATATCTGTTGACTGTTGTCCACTTCTCAGGGCGAGCTAAGCAAGGTGAGTGGCATCAACTAATTCCTTCATTCTTTGGTTACCTAGCAACTTACCTACTCTTTGGTCACCTAGCAACAACCTGTTGAGTAACTTGCGTAGCAGCAGTTTCAAGTTTTTCCATAAACACATATCTTTTAAATAAAAAAAAAAAACAAGGACATGAAATTAATCCTGTGGATGAAACAGGAAAAATCACGCTGCCATTTTGGTAGTATTTCAAATATTTGCAACAAAAACTAATATATAGCTATTTATCGATTGATATGAAACGTTTAATCGTTCAACATGTTTCTCTGTTATGCTTTGTTCAGAATAACACAGGACAGGTTTTTTCCACTTATCAGTTACGCCCTACCTATGTTTTTATCTATCACATAAAACCACAATAAAATGCACGTCGGACTGTAAGACGCTGCGTTCCCCATCGTTGTTTATGTTAAAACAAACTAAGAGTCCATGTTTCAGAGTCTGACTTCTTTTAATTGACCTCAGAGAGTGATGTAACTTTACATATTAGAAAAAACCACGCATAAAAACACAGGTCACAAAGGATATAAATCATACAAGAGATTTCTTTGAAAAGTGTATGAACACCAGAACACACAATAAAGTGATCAATATATACATTTACTGTAGAATGTACAAAGAGCCTTGTCAATATGCAGTACAGTGGGCACTTACCAGCTATTCTCTTTTAGAAATTAAAAAATACAAACACTTCCCCGCCCCCCTGACTGATAAAACCATGTTTGTATTAAAAGTTTCCACATGCATCCTCAGGACTCGCCTTTGTGTGCAATACACAGTTAATGCCTTCATTTCCCCCCTGTATGATGCATGACAAAGCTGAAATAGGATAAAAGCACAATCATGATAGACATTTTTTTCTCTTTTTTTTTTTTTCTTTTTTGCAAAACCCTAACAATATAGTGCATTCAGGAAACGTTATAGTCGGTTGCTTGTCTGTTACTCCGGTTCTGGCATCCCTCCGTTCGACGGATGTTTACCGAACAGCTACGTGTTGAAAAATGTGTCCCTCACCAGCCAATACCTTAAGTCACACTTTGATGACTTAACATGAAACTCATTTTGTTTCGAACAGACGAATACAAAAGAAAGACATCGTCCACTTTGACGTTGAAGTGAGCGCGATCCAAAACAAAAAAAAAAGGTGAAACTTGACGTCATCGTCCACCTTTCCGTGTTCTTTTCCCTTCTGCTGAATCTCCCGCACAAAGAACAACGATGACACAACCAGTAATTGCACAATAAATAGATTACTGGAGGGATACCATATGAATGTCCGTGCATCTGTAAAGCTAAAAGTTACATTTAACGCTTATAAAAACACATAAGGCATGCAACTACCAGCTTAGAAAATGTAAAGTGAATTATTTAATTTACATACTAATAGAACACTGTTGAAGACCACTAAAAACTGCAAAATAAGCTAAATAATTTATGTAATAGAGTAGTTATGACCTGTTACATGTGCAGGTTGATAAATGAAAGCAGTAAAGCTGGATATATTCTCCCATCTTGGGTTTTAATCATTGTTCTGCACATCAAGATGCACATCAATGAATTTGAATATCATCGAAAAATTATTTATTCCAGTAACTCGGTCTAAAAAGTGAAACGTTTAAGTTCTACCTTCCACTAAACCTTCCATTATCACGCTTAACTACATGGCCACGACATGAGAGTTTCTCATCGAAAACTTTTTATTTTTTTTTAAATTGGTCTTGATCAAATGTTTTTGAAATATATATTTTGGGAATCCTTTAGCAAAAACAACATATTCAGTAGAATTAACAGAAATATACATATATCTGTAAAATACAAAATTTGTTTGGAAATCACTCCTGAACAGAATTATTGACATAAATACATTTTTCAACCACATTCCTATTGAGATGCACCTTGACCAAGTTGTATATACAAAATGCCTTGTCATTCACTGTTTACATTGCTTTTAAATAAAACAAAATGTGAAACCTTGTGATTGTGATTGACTCCGTGAACCATTTCTTTTTTAAGTTGTGTTTGGGATGGCTTATCTTGAGGACATTCCACTCATTCCGTCTCTCGGTTTTCATCACCAGAAGTTCAGCAGAGCCAGTCAAGGACTTTCACACTCTTCATGTGAGACCTTCCAGCTTTCGTTTGGCTTTGGCTTTAGATTTCTTGCTCCAGCTGGGACGTCAACGCCTAAATTTCAGATCTTTGGCAATCCTGATTCTTCACTTGTCTGTTCTGGATGCTACATTTTCAACATGCTAAGTAAAATACTGCTCACCCCATTTTTTTCGTTTTTTTACATTTTCTTAATTAAAGCACTGATGGTAACAACAAAAAAAAGGTGTGCACGTCATTCTGGGCAAATTCGTATCGCTTTCTTTTGTTTACCCCCTCATTACTTTGTTCTTTTGTTTCTTTTTGTTAAGTTCTGGCTGTGATATCGGTTGCTAAAAATATCTACTGCTTACAGATAAAAAGTTACTTACAGTCAGGCATGCACAAAGTGTTTGTTGCGGCAATTGTTGCATCATAACTCGTCTGAAAAGGCAAAACTTGTTTAAGAGATGCTCGGTGAGGCTGAGCTCAAAGTCTGATTAATTTCCTAACGCAAATTTCACAGACTCCAAAAGGGCTGGGAAACAGTTCTCCAAGAAAAACAGCAATAACCGTGCCGTTTCCTGGTTTGTAGGCCTCCACTGTGTAGCAAAAGGCTGAGTCAGGTGCTGTAATGTAACACGTCAATGCTGAACTCGGGTACATGGTCTGGCATGAGGCTGGTCATACAGAGAAAGCAAAGCAGCCAGTGGGAGCCCGAAAAAAAAAAAAAAAACATCTGCAAGCCCCCTCCACGTTGTCAGAAACGGTTTGCAGGTCGGATCGTGTCTGCAGGTTTGTCAAGGCGGTGCTTTTGGGCGCAGCGGAGAAATCCAGCTGCGTCAGAGATTCGTCACATCATAGTAGTGCAATAATTACTTTTAAACAGTGCAAGATTCCAGCTTATATATTTATATTTAATTAATGATTTTTCTTCATAACTCTGAAGATGAGAGAGGCTAACTACATACATATGTCAAAGGCCAGGTAAAGTTGTATTGGTCGTGTTTAATAGTAGGGGAAAGATAACTTTGTTAAAAAATCAAACTGCACACTTGCCTAGTTAAAAAAAACAAGGAATAAACGAAACAAAAATCCAAAATGTCTGTCGTTTTACGTTGCAAATTCTGTGGTGGAGGCCACTGAAGCTGTGAATAAATTGGGGCGTTTCCTGCAAATTCTGATTGTTAAAGATATTGCCCTTTCAGAGATAAATAAAATGAATCCACAATGAACACCAGACTGTTGGTATGCTGGGATTGGCCAATTAGTTTCCCAAATCCCACAAGGTCGTTCAATCATTTCTGCACCCAAATCCACACCAGCTTTTGATGAATGAGACCCAAAAGTACCGACCACAAAGATGCTACTTTGAAAATTCTAACTCATCCAACATGTTTTCTTAACAGTTTTTTGTTTCCACAGGATGTCATACATGTTTTTGTAATTAAGTTAAACACTACTTAAGAGGCTGGGAAACAAACAAACCAAAAAAAAAGCAAAACAAACAAAAAAACACAAGTCAAAAACATGAAAAACTGTTTTTTTTTTTTCAATCTTCAATAACAGTTGTTGCCATGAGTGATTTCAATTGACGTCAATTTATGAAAAACCCTAAACAACGGTATAGTTTTAATGTCCTTGCTGGGGTAAAAACTTCGTACACGCGGACAAAAAGCAAAACATTGCTGAAGGAGTTCGTAATCCCGATACGCTGTTATTTACGTAGCTTATTAGTAATGATCGCTAACGTTAAAAACAACCACCAGAATGACTCTTCTATTAGCAAGAGGAGGTCATATACGGTACAATCAGCAATTTTACCGATGATTGTGGTGTTTTAGTCCCCGCTGTACACATTTACTTAAATTAAAAGTTTGGATTTTAGTGTGAGATTATGATGCTGTAACGAAACTTTGATTTTACGTTTTTTTTGCACATCTTTACATGGGATTGATGGTTTTACAAATCATAAATCAACAGTTTTTTTCTTAAATTATAGGATTAGACTCATGCTCATGATCACAATTAAATAACTGTGTTGCTGTGTTATTTAATGAACACCTTATGAATAATCTTCATTTAAAACCAAGCAACTTTTCTCCATCTGTAGAAGACACACTCTCCATCCAGAAACTGCTGAGCTGTCAGCAGATGAGGCCTTGCAGCTCTTAAGATAAAAGCCTGACCAGTTCTGAATAAAAAATCTTAACTATATATAAAAGGTGTAAAAAGGAAAAAAAAAAAAAAAGAAAGAAACTTGAGCAATAAAACAGTGTTAACAGGACACGCCTGAAAGCAATCAGACAGACGATGTGGGGAAACAGTTCACAGCCTTTGTTAAAGTTCATGAAGGCAGCACTTAATTCATTTTTAATGAAAAAAACAAAACAAAAACAAAAAAAAAAACAAAAAAAAACTCATCCTCCTACTTGTGGAACAAGATTGGCTTGGCCAAACCTGCGAGGATCTTTGGAACGTGCACCGAGATGATCTCCCCGATCATCTCGGGGAAGCTGACCTTTGTGTGAAGCGACTGGGCCTGAACAAACAGGTCAAAGGTGAACTGATGGAGCTTCTTTACAGTCTGAAACAGAAGAGAACAGGCAGTCGGTTTCGTCATGTCGATGAAATTTCCTGCGTGTGGCGATGAGTCATTTTAGGTTAACAGATCCTGCTTTAATTCACGTTTTTCATGCGATTCCTCTGCGTCTGCTGCCATAAAAACTTTTAATGTTATTCAGCCACAGCTCTCTCTCCCCCTTGTTTTTGCCACCCTTTCACCACAACTCCCTCTATTTTATTTATTTCTTTATTTATTTATTTTCATTTTTCAAGCACTTTTGTCTCACCATCTGGAGAGAGTCTAGGAGTCGCGTCAGCTGGTAGAACCTCTGAGGACAGTTTGTGGTCATCTGGTAATTGATGAGGCGATCCAGTTCCTTGATGTAGGTGAGTCGCAATTCGTCAAAGTATTTCTGACTTTTCAAGCCCTCCACCGGAACTGTAAAACCAAAACCAGACCAACAGCTGCATGTCTGCTTGCTTTTTTATTTATTTTTTTGTCACACTTTAATGTTTCATATCAACAAACACGTTTCAATATCACACAAGGACCTCGATTAGTGCGAAATAAAGTTCTCAAATGAGATCCAAAGCACTATGACCCTATGTAAGAAAACAATTGTCCCTAACCTTAAAGGTGAATTATGTTGCTTAGGTGAACAAAATAAGTCAGGTCTAAGTCTAGGTCTATTGCTATACAAAAAATGGTCATTATTTTTAATTTTTTGCACAAAGTCATTCTTAGATGGTGAGATTTTGGTCGGTTCAGTTCTCACTGTTTTGACTTTCTTTCAGAATGAATCGTATAATGGACTCCTGTCACTTTAAATTCAAATAAGCCACTGCTGGCCACGCCCCCAACTCAATGTTTACCCCCGTGAATGAAAACAGCTGCAAACATATGCGCATTTATACAACTGCATGACTTTGAAAAGCATTTGTAGAGCCTTGTGCACAAACAACAAGAATGCAGTAAGTGGTTTCTGGATGGTAAGTCAACAACAAAACACTTTTTTTTCCCCAGTAGACATTGCACCAGCTGATCAACTGTGCTGGAGCTCATCTGGGGTTGCAAGGTGAGTTACGGGGCTCGACTTGGGTTGCTAGGTGATGACAACGCGCCGGTCCGTTGTGACTTAATATTCGGGTAGTTTTTTGGAGCAGGCTCATTTTCCAGACACCAAAAAACATTTGTTTATTACCAAAAAATGGCTGGGTGGTTTTGTTAAGTGCTCTGCCCGCTTGTGGAACAGCTCAGGCCTGAATGGAAGAATAAAGTTGTGCAAAATATGAATTTTGCAAAATCGGTCCCCTTTAAGAACTGGTTGTGCCATGTTTAGAGCCAACAACTGCCGTCAAGCTTTTGTTGTAACTCTCAATGAGTCTTTTGCGTCACCTTGGGGTCATTTTTGTCCAACTCTTCTTTGCCAATTCATTTTAACTCCAACACTCTGGGGGGTGTTCCAGCATTAGCAGCTTGTTTGGGGTTTATACCAGAACATCTCAAAGGGATTTAAGTTGGGACTTTGGTTAAGTCATTGAGAGGTAAACTCAGTGCTTCAGATTATTGTGTGTTAGGGTTGAAGGTCACAAACGAAGATTCTTCTTCAGGATTCTGTGGCAGATAGTAGAACTTGTGCTTCCATCGGCTGAGACAAGCAATCCAGACACGGAAGTTGCAAACCAGCGAAAGACCACAGAATTACAACCGCCATGTTTGATTGTCAGTAAGACATAAACAATGTAACGCTAGATTTAAAACAAAGGTAATTAGACGAACACTTTCCAAAAAGTTCTGCTTTTGTCCTGTTGGTCTACAGAATATTCTCCACAAAGTCTTAAGAATCGCTGGGGCTTTATTGTGATAAATGTGAGACGCATTTTTGTGTTGTTTTTGGTCATCGGTGGTTTTAGGCCCCATTTCCACAGAGCTGCTCTGCAGTTGAACTGTGATGTGTTGCAATCCAGCCTCTTGTGTACACGATGCCACTTTATTCTACGCAACAACAAGAACAATCACGGATAGCTGTGTCGTGCTAACTTAGCCTGCTCATCTTAACACAATTTCTGATAAGAAATACATGAGCACTGCCTTCATGGGAGATGAGTTTCTGTTTTCTGAAAGAAATGGAAACTAGTGAGGTGGAAGCTCTGGGTCAAAAGCGCGTTCGATGACATACCAAAGTCACAGTGCCACATAGTGGCCTGGCATGACAACTACAGCTGACTCAATGTGTCTTGGTGGTGCCGTGTAAACGTGGAACTTTTCCCCAATCAGCGTTTGAAAATACCGGCGGTTTCCAGTCAGCGGTCTCGTGTGAACACGGTCTTAGTCTTTGAACTCTCTCAGGGATGTCTTAGTCACCAAATTTCTATCTTATAGCTGAATCAGGAACATCAAATGAAGACAACTGAATTGGATTATGTGTGTTTAATAATGAAACATCTGTAAATGCTATTCCAGTCCTCGAGAGTACTTACTGATGCTGAAGAGCAGCAAGGCCTTCATGCAGAGGAACTCCTCCTGGGTTATCTGCAGCAGCACAAACTCCTGGGACAGATGTCTCATCCGCATGCAGTGCTCATACATGGTGGAGATCTGCATCCGATGTCTGCAGAAGCAAAGAGGTCAGAACGAGAGATGTGAACTAATGGAAATGACTCAATTTCCCAGAGGTGAGGACATTTTCTCCGCGATGCATAACTGCTGACAGGAAAGAGTGTCAGAGGTTACATCCATATCCATCAGGGATTCTGAATCACATTTACAGAAAGAGCTTCCTGCACTGTAATCTTTAACATCTGGGGCAAAATGTTAAAAACACGCAGCATACAGCGACACCGTCCCATCACCTGCCTGTGGCTTCAAGTCAAAGAGAAATGACTGAATTTTCAGTGTTCACCTCGAACGAAATGAATAAGAGACAGCGCCATCAAAGTTTGTTAGCTTTGCTGAAATGAAATCATTCTGCCTTTATTACAAACTTCATTCACACTTCTCAACTGTGCCGATAAAAGTGAAATGAGTTTGAGTTTATTAATTGGAATAGAAATGTCACCAGAGAAACTCCAGCTGAAAAAAAAAAAAGATAAATGTTCTCCATTGCTCCGAAAACCAATACAGAGTCACAGGCGAAAGTATTCATACCTTCACAACATTGTTTCGCATTTTGTGGTCTCACAACCTCAAACTTCAGTGAGATTGTGTGCATATGTACAAGCTCACCACTTCCTGTGCAGTCCCACGAAATTAAGACCACGTATCTGTTGTCCTTCCGCTTCACGCAAATTATCAATTTTCTCAGTCTGTCTGATACAATCCAAGTAAGAGGTTGCAATGTGACAAAATGCGAGAAAGGAAAACGTCAGTATTACGCAGGTGGGTGTAAAGTTCTAATGTTACAGTGTTACAGAGCAGACCCGTGCAGCCAGCGAGTTTGCATCAAAGCCACAAAAGACTCAGCAAGTGCAATAAAATGAAAATACTGGACTGTTTAACACACTGAGTTTTATTCCATCTTTGCAGGGGCCTACTTCTGTTGTATTTATTTTATTTAGTGAGCATAAAAGCAAAACCTGTTGAACCATTTTTATTATATTACAGCTATAATTTTTCACATTAGTCTTTTTTAATGGTGACCATAAATAAACAAACCAGGCTATGAAATTCCTGGATTAAAGCGGAGTGACTGAAGTTTAAAGTGGAACCACATACTGTACAGTAAGTGTGTGTTTAGATTAGAATAGGAACATCTGGTTCAGACTAAAAACTCTTCAACTCTGTCTGAAAAGCCAGATATCTGAGGGGAAACCTCCCACTGAAAAAGCTTCAGTGTTATAAACAATGTGTAAAAGAAAAAAAAAAATGGCGTTTTTTATCCAGGTTGATCAGGCCCTCATCAGCTTTTTTTTTTTTTTTTTTAGCAGCTGCATCCCGCTGCTCTGCATTCACAATTTTTGTTTCAGATGAATCCGCAAATGCTGTTTATAAACAGTGTTCACTCTTATTTATAAATGATAGATTTCAGATTGTTCCTGTTTAGACTTGCAGAGTCAAACTATCGTTGCCGAGCAGCTTACAAAACACCGACGTGTCGACACTTCACTGTTTCTACACACAGAATCACTCACTGAAATATATTTACGTGCAAAATTTAAATGATAAGATACTGCTACGTTTGGTAGGCTGTTATATTTGAAGAGCAATGAATTAGTGTCCAGAGATTGCAGACGACAAATAACCTTTTGACAAATTCTGCCGCATTTACAGTTATTAATGTGCATTTTCCTTACTAGATAAATTAAATAATAATGATAATAATAAAAACAAAACAAACATCTCGCATTTATAAATGATGACCCAACCACAGCCGATTGTGTCATCATTTAAAATGAAATATCTACAAATCCTACTATGAAAAACTACAACGAAAATGTTAAAATGTAAGAATTAATTAAAAAACTAACATCCGAAGAACCTTAGGATCATATTTCGTACCAAAGTTTGTCATCTTTGGTACAAAAGATGACAAACTTTCAAATATTCTGGTCATTTTCAGTTTCGTTTTTGTTAAGTCTTGAAGCACATGCTTCTTAAAGACCAGAATTTATTTGTCAGAAAAGCTTTAGCCAGACCTGGATGGTTATTTTGTTCTTTTGTTGAAAGAAATGGGTCAAAGTTGCAATCTTGCAACTTTGTCTACAGATATGCAGAAGAAAACTGATGTGTGTCCTTTTCTCCTGATCTCTTTACAATCCATCTGAAAAAAACTAAAAGAGGTAAATACGCAAATGTGATGAAGATTCCATATAGATTATTTGTGGTTCTTCTGATTAACTATATTTCATCTTAGCTGTGACTGAATGTTGCCACTAAATCAGAAGATTTGCTTTCAATTGAACCGAAGTGAACAAATTCATCACAATCCTATTTTTTTCAAGGGTGTTCATCACAAACTACTGTAGATTATAATCCAACTCAGAAACTTCTGTCTTTTTCCTGTTATGTTTCAGATGTTGCAGCATCTTATTCATAAAAAAAAATCTGGCACCTTGCATTCAAATATTAGCAGAACCTGAGCTGAAATGCAGAAGCACTGAAAAAAAAAAAAGAACTCATAATTGAAAAGCTTGTTGAATCACCTTAAGCAGCCGACGCTGTTAGAGACCGTGACCTTATCGGTCTCTCACATACTGACAGAGGATTTCTGGACCCGTGTGCACTGCCCTCTGGGTTCATTAAGGTTTGTCACAGTTTGCCAATGACAGCTCATTAAGGTCCAGACCAATAGCCAACTGTCTAACACGCTAATGAACATCTTAATCTATTATTGGCTGCTTGGGCTTGGATTTAGTGCAGCATAAAATAATAACAGCCAATGCATTGTCTTTTGTTATGTAAATTGTAATCAATGTGAAACTATATTTTGTACTGAAGCTCCCAATACATTCTTACATTTCCTGCTGTTTGGCTGATTGAATAGCGTCAGGAGGGCACGTTGAGGCATTTTGAAGCTATTATTATACAATTAATAAGAAACATTTGGGGTTGTACAGTGTAGCACGAATGTTGCTTAAAGATGCTCTTGTTAAGATTTTTTGTGGGTTTGGGTTTTGGTTTTTGTTCCAGGTTATTTTAGGTTTAGTTTTGCATCATTCCTTCTTTCTGGTAAGTCTGTTTTTCCAAATCATTCTGGTGTTAAACTTCCTGAATAACTTCTCTCGGTTGTTCCTGTTGTTGTAACTTTATTCTAGTTTAAGTCGTTTCGTATTCTGCAAGATTTTATTTTTTTTTTTACTCCTTGTTCATCGGGTTTTGTCATCCTGGTTCCTGTCGAGTTTTATGGTTTATTCTTCAGTTTATTATTTATTTGTTTCTCTTTGGACTATTCTTGTATCGGTGTTTTGGTTTTATTTTTATTAGCCATTCTCATTGGTTCCATTTGTGCTATTGGTGTTCATTTCTTTGTGTTTTTATGTTCGTTATGTTTGTTTTTATAGGGTTGTATTTGGATTTTCAGATTTTTTTCCCCTTTTTATTTTTTTCTTTTTTACAAAAAGTTATGTTTTTATAAAATAAATCATCCTAATGCCACACTTCAGTGTTTGTCTGCACATTGGCTTCCCAAGAACCCCCATGACAGTTTTTTATATAATCCTGTTGCTGTCTATTTTGCAAGCTATTTTGAAATAATTTAATTTGTCGGATATGCAAAAGTACTGAAAAAACCCCAAAAACAAAAAAAAAAACAAAAAAACAAAAAAAACCCCAGAAGATATTCAGCTGAAATCTCAGCAAGAAGAAAAACACATTATTATGGGGAGGTGGAATACAAATGCACCACACACTTCTTCAGATTTTATTAGTACAAAAATGTGAAAACCACGTGTTATATTTTTTCCAGTTCACTACTATGTGTTACTTTGTGTTAGTCTATTGCAAAATACCCAAAATACATTCTGAAATACATTCTGAAGCCGTGTTCAGAATGTGAGTAAATGTTGAAAAGTACAATTATGACGACTTTTGCAATATACAGTTAAATTAATGACTATACTTCCAGTTGTGTGCTATAATGGAGCAACTCACCTCAAACACTTTTGTCTTGAGATAGTTCAATCTGATTCAGCACAAAGCCATGAGTCTTACTACTGAAAAATGTTCCTGACTTTAATTTCTCAGCAACAAAAGAACACAATGAAAAGGCAAATTGGTTCCACATGATTGTAAGAGTAAAAAAAGAAAAAAAAAAACCCTCCTGCTATACGCTGTCAACACCTGGAAGCCTTTGTGTTTGTATGCGAGCAGAAAAATCAATTTACAGAAAGAGATCAGGGAAGATGAGAATAACAGCTCGACCAATGTGAGCGATCGCTAAACACAACGAACCTCTCCGGGGGAAGAATGGAGATGTTCAGAGTGATACGTACTCGTTAAAGACGAGGTCTGGAGCAAAGTAAAGCATTCTGCCGTTGACGTTCTTGTAGGACCTCCATACCAAGGCGAACACCATCACCCCCATCCATGACTGCTGGATGACAGTCATCTGGTCGTCCACGTGGAGATTTCTGAAACCTGAAGATGAATATTACAAATCATAATTGATCCTGATCATTAGTAGAACACTGCTCAAATTATTGCAATCCATATTGATCAACACACTGAATATTGAAGAAAAATCGTAAACTGTAATTGGTTTCAATAAAACATTGTTAAAGATGTAATATGTAACTTTTATACAGAATATTTTTCACTATTTGTTAAAGCTGTCACTATGTTGTTACAGTTTATGAGACGGATGATCTGTAAAAAGATACATGTCCTCCACCTCCTCCCTGAGTTACTGTTGCCGTTTGAAGAACAGCACTGCTCCCGACCACAAACAACCAATCAGAGCCAGGAGGAGGGTCTTAGCGCTGTCAATTACCTCATGTACGCGCTGCTAAATGTGCTATTGGCGGAGAAAAAAAATGATCGTAACAGGAAAACTGTTTATCCGCCATCATCGGTGGTCATGCTAACTCGGCTGGCATTCTTGACAGGCTACGTTAGCTGCAGCATAACAGAGCTCAAAGCGGGAAGTAATAATGGGGACGAGTAGCAGCACACCAGATTGTGATCGACAGCGCCAAGATCTAATTGGTTCTTTGGTCTAATTGGTTTTTTCTAGTTAGCCCTGGGAGAACTGGCAGAAAGGAGAGGGGCTAAATTTTTTCGCAGATGTTTTTCTTGACATACTGTTAAGACAGTAACAGTTTCAACAAATATGTAAAAACAAAAAAAATTAATAAAAGTTTCAAACTGCAGCTTTAAATCTTATTTTTATGCCATCTACCTGTCAAATAAATTCAAACCCAGTTACACCTTTAAGACTATTTTAACTGATTACTTAACAACTTATTAATTTCCTAAACACTGCAAAAATAGAGGGGAAAAAGAAAAAACTCCTCCGGGGTTGCATTTTAAGGCTTTAAGATTTAAACTACTTCATTTGTATCTCTTGGCACCAACAGGTTGCATGGCATCTTACTACTTTGGCTGATGAAAATGTTACCATCATTTGTCTCAGATTTTAGTACGTTAGTGTCACGTCTTCTTTTCTGCATAAATTAGCTATGAAATCTGGGCAAGTTTGCTTGGACTGCTCGACTATTGCCTCCAACAAATGGAGACGGTTTTGGACGAACACAAGACTGGGAGACGAAAAGGAGGAGAGTGGGGGAAAAGGAAGGAAAAAGGAGAAAAAAAAAGGAAAATTGGAAGCCCTCGCATACCAGCTTCATCTCACAGGATACTGAGAGGCTAAGGAAATCTTTATAATACTTGTAAACTCAAAGGAGCAACTACACGTCTGGCCAAGAATCACCCACCCACCACTCCGGAGGCTCATACAGGTCATTGTTACAGTGCTTTGCAAAAAGTATTCATGCTTCTTTAAATTTTTCTCATGCGGGCATGTTTTAAAAACACATTTTTGTTCATTTTATTGGGATTTTATGTGTTAGACTAGCAGAAAGTAGCGGAAAAATATGGATTTATTTTCCAGCCTTCTGATAAGTCTAAATAAAACGCTCTGTTGACAAAGGGAGGTTGAAAGCCTCCCTTTGCATGGCAGACAAATTTTTATTTGTACAGACTTCTGAAAGCAATTTCCCTTCCACTTCCCACCTATACACCACTTTATGTGGGTCTATCACATAAACATTTGACAGAATACATTAACGTTAGTGGTCGCAATTTGATCAAATGTAAGCATCACTGCCGCAAGGTCAACAACTTTCATGTCATGGCAGGTAAAGCATTGACAAAGGCGGCCTGTGTCGCCCCGCTCTGCAGAGCGGTCCAGCGGCTTGGGCTTGTTCGTCTTAATGCTTTGATTTGATTCACTCCATTTGACCTCGTGACTCTGACTGCAGCCTAACAAAGCAGCTGAGTTCTGTGACAAACACTCCTACCACCCGACGTCTGCCTGCGCGCAGATGCCTTGCACAAAGGCATAGAGCCTGGTGGAAAGCAAAACTCTTGTCAAAATTAATCGGTTTCATCAATCAGTGACATGTGGCAACTTCTCTGTTTCTCAGTGTAAATTCTGTCAATATGTATTTGACAAACTTTAAAATAACCGAACTTTGTCTGCTGTCCGGCATTCACTGATGATTATATCTGATCCAAATCATGCAGAAATTCGGTTCATAATTCAATACTACATTAAAACAATACAATACCTTCAACAAATGTTAGTTAAAGTGTTACTGAGTTACTCATAGCTGAAAAACTGTTCATTCTCACTGTTGCTGGCATGATATGATAAATTCACAGTTTGTAGCAAAGCAACATAACAATAAATAATATGTTGAATATGGATTGCATGAGCCAGTTGCACCACAATAGTAAGCTAGCTTTAACATAACTCATTTAGTTGGCACCCTGTGGGGTTTACTGGGTAGGGCATGCAATTAAAAACATAAACATGCCACACAGAGGAGAAAACGCTGTAAAATGTAAGATCGTTGTTCCAGAAGGAGGTAAATAGGAAACATGGGAACAAAACAAAAAACATCGTTAAAAGTAATAAAAATGGTGATTATTCCTGAACTACACATTGCTGCAAACATTTGGCTTCCTGTAAAATACACAAGCGAGTAGAATCTATAAGGCTGTTGTTGCGTTTACACATTTCAGCACAAATGTTTCACATGTTGCGCTATTAAATAAATGGCAAAACTACATGATATTTTAGTTTGGTGGTTTGGTTTTTACAAGGACCTAGAGAGGTGGTTTTTGTGGCACCGAGAGCTCAGTGTGTTCCCTGTTACCAGTGTATGCCTGCACAACGAAAAGGGCTTCCCTACTGTCTAAAGCATGCACAAAACTTCTGTAAGGCGATCATTGCGGTTTATTATTGTGGTGGCAGGATGTACGCGTCCTGTATGCTACATGGTGGAGCATTGTGGCAGCAAATCTGTGGTGCCCCATGCAGACTTTGCATGGGGCACCACAATGCTTTGAGCATTGTGCTTAGTCACTGCTTTGGCTGCAACCACAAGGATCTCACGAAGCAGCAGTAGGAAAAAAAAACAACAACAACAAAAAAAAACAAATCCACAACATAATGCTACTAAACATTGGACCATGATCAGTCACCTAGCAAATAGAGAATGGTATTGGCTGAGTGCGCAGCACTAAATTGTGCAAAGCCTGTTAAACAGCAGGTAGTTGTGAGTTTTTCAGGTTCCAGTTTGAATACAAAATGGGTTTTTGTGCTATCAACGAGAATGTTTGGGAATATGTGCAGCAGGAGGGAAGAGGACAAAGAGAAGGAGGAAGACAAAGGTCAATTACTGAGTGTAGGTTTTCAGTGGAATAAAGACGCGATAAGACATGGGCTTCGAAGACGCCGTCCTGCATCTTCAAGATGAGCCACTGGCTCAACACACTTGAATGGCACAAATGGCTCCTCAGAAGGCAGTCGAGGGGCCCGTCCCAATACTTCCACCCTCGTGTCCCTCAAAGACGCGTTTCTGATCAAGGGTTTGAGTGTCTACTGTGTCCCAATTTTCCGGGTGTGATCTTTAGCCCCGCCCCCTTCGCACACTTGACCCACACTTTGGCTAAGCATCCAGGCGGACTTCGGTGAAGTGTATTACCCACAATTCATCACAGCATGTGATGTTTTGAATTATGACAATGTTCACCAAACAAGTCAGTTTTCATTTTGAAAACACACATACTGTACTTTTAAAATCTAACTTGTGCTAGCAACATTTTTAGCAGTACAAATGCCAAATTGGCGACCACACCCACCATTTTGAATGTTGCAGTTAAGACGCAGAGGCGCAAGTTGATGACGTAACCCTACTGTCCCAAGTTGAGAATTTCTGCATGCTTGTAATCTGAGCTCTTATGTACACTTGGAGGGAGGACGCAGTTCATAGAGAGCCATAGGGTGCAGTGTGAGTCCTGGGACCAGGCCAAGTTCCTCAGAGCTCTTATATTGAACTCATTATTTGACTTAGGTGTTTTGCAGCAAAGACTGATCTGAAAATGTCAAGACAGCAGTCCTCCAGGACTGAAGTTCGACGCATGTGACACATGGGGGGGGGAGGGGGGCGCACACGTCACCAAGGCGTGCAAGAGTGCAGGTACTTCTGGGTTGTTCCAGGCTGAAGTTTTAATGCAAACTGTATCGGTCACACTGCCAGAGAGAAGTCTTATCAGTATAATTAGTGAAGAGGAATGAAGAGAAGGAGAAGAAGGGGGGGGGAGGGGAGTAAGAGTAATTTTACACTAATTGCATCATGACTCATGAAAACTTATTTCAGGATCCGCAACCTCGGCGTATTTAGTTCGCATTGATCACTGGGAGCGCACAAGACCAGCAGCGAATGCTGTATATAATGCCCCTGCCTCACTGCCCAGGGTGACGTTTTTGCACATGCTGGTGCACTCTGCAGAGGACAGCTCTTTGTATTGAGGACCTTTTATCCTGACGCCACCATACTGCTGATTAATGACGAAAAATACTGGTGAGGTTTTCTCACAGCTGCAACTGATTGTAGAGGTGCAGAGCCCAACTCAAATATATAAGGAAAGACTGGACATTGTGAGAAAAGCCTCCCAGCGCCGATGAGATCCGATTGCAGTAGTGATGTGCTAAAATAGCCAGGAAAGCAGCAGGGGAAAAAAAACCTATTTCCTGGAATCTAAGACTGCAGCAGCCTCTTGATACCTTTACACTGTGTGTGATTTTATGTTTTTGGCGCGCTTGCTCTGTTTTCTGCCATGATCCATGCTGCTTACTACTTACTCTCCTTCCCACTCCTGCTGATTGCTCATTGTCATCACCTGCGCTGCTCACTATTTAAACACCTGTTCTTCATCAACTCGCTGTGAGATTGTCTGATCCTCTTTCGCAGCCGTCTAAGTTTATGTCATGAACTGTGGTCAAGTTTATAAGATCAATAACCTGCCTGTGTGTTTGTCTAGTCAGTACAAGTTTGTGAGAGAAGTTTTTTTATTTTTTTTTTCAAACCTCTGTAGCTGTCTGACCTGACCGTGACCCTGCTTCAAGCCAATCATATTCTGTATTGTTTTTCCCCCCCGTCCGTCTGAGAACCTCCAGACAGTTTATGCATGACATCGTTTTTAAATTGTGGTCCTATATCCTCTGTGTTTCCAGCAAACATCTCGGAGGCTCGCAAGGCCAAACCACTCACAAATCTGCCAGTCCTGCAGAAGCTGCATTTCTGGAGGTTGTGGATCCCAAACTGCTGGTAAATCAATTTTTTTTTTTTTTGTTTGCTTCCTGGTTCTCTTCCAATCACATCACTCAACTCTGTTTCCGTTTTCCAGACCATCCAGCGTAAACAGATCTAAGCAGCACTAAATAAACTACTCGAATAAATCTGTTTGAACTGTTACTTTGTCTTGGCTGTGTTTTGATTTCTGGCTCTTAGTTTTCTAAGATTGAGTTTTAATATTTTCATAGGTGTTTTATATTCCGTACCAACCTGTAGATGGAAACTGTGGTTTTTGTCATTTAACCTCTTCCAAATGTGCCATGATCAAAGTCAGTTTAAATGGTTCCACAGACCATGAAGCATTCTTGGGGTGTTTTCACACCTGATAGTCGGGTAGACTTTGTTATATTTTCAGATGGAGTGGTTCACTTCCACTCTGCACCGTCTCAATCTCAACAAATTAAAAAAACCTGTTCACCTCCTCGCCTGTGGTGGCGCTGCGCAAAGAACTACAGAAGGAAATGAAGCGAAAACCTCCGAAGGTCAAAGCAACTTCCTCCTTCACAAAACGTAAATGTAAATGGAGTAGTGTCAGATTTGAGCAGTTGTAGGGTTTCTCTTTTGTCCCTGGTAAAAGACCACAACCCGTTTTCCCTGTAGAGCTGGACTTGCACATACCATAGTCCGCTTCCTGCTTTTGGAGCGGTTTCCGGTCCACTTGCATTCAGAGTTCACTTCAATTGAATGAGACCCAGGTTTTTCGGTGGACCAGAATTGGCATTTTTTTTTTTTTTTTTGGGCTGCACTAGAATTTGTGAACTCATACCTCCCCATATGAACCAGACTTTGTAGACAGACAAACCAGAGTTTGATTAAAACGAGCTAAACGGGGTTGATGTGAATGCGCTCTTAGTCCTGTTTCAGTGATTCGAATCAGTTTGTGACATCTGTGTGTTCTGGTGTCCTACCTGGTAAGCCTTTGGCCCATTTCACCACTTTGACCAGTTGTCTCTCTCCCAGCTCATTTAGGCTGGTGAGCAGGCCAGCAGCTGAGTCTGGCTGGCCACAGTCGTGTCCAGCATTCACCACCTCAGGCTCGATGGACTCAAGGATGTTCAGGAAGACCATCTGGGAGTTCAAGCTTGGACCTGACTTAGGAGACATGTTGTGGGGTACTTCTGGCGCTTCCTGTCCAGGATGTTCTTCTTCTGGGTTCTTCTGTTGCCCAATCTTCTTCAGTTTGCGTGCTACGAGTAGAAAAAGAATAGTCAATAGTGTCTCATGGTTTGTTTTATTTTTTTTAATGTCATATTACACTAGATGTCTAGTGGTGGTGTTACTTGCTCTTCCCTCACCACCTGTTTTCACATTTGGCTTCTAGTCTGAATTATAAATGTATTAGCTGAGCATGAGAAGAAACATGGGCGCTATTAAGAGAAATCTTGACTCGACTGCATCATAATTAGCTCAATTTACAAATTATGGTCAGAATGGGACATTCGTTTTGGCTTGTGAAGATTTGTAATTTATTTTCAATATAAATCTAGTTGTTTGGCGAAAGCCTCAGTGGTTTGTTGGGTTTGTTTGGCAAAACCAAATGAGAAGCAGCAGCGCTCGCCAACAACTGATGTTATCATACGAGATATATTACTGTGGTATTCCATGTGCTACAGAGATACAGCAACAGTTCTCACTGTTCATTTGAAAAGGCGTGATTTATCGTATTAATCAAATCAAGGAGTTAGAGTCACAAAAGCAGCCACGTTGTCCGTTAACGCTGCAGGAATTGCAAGGGCAAGAATCAGTTGGCACAATCTCAGGAAGTTAACCTGCAATATGAAAAGGCGGAGTGTTTCTTCACTATGTTAGCCATTATGGTCCATAGAGCAATCCATCGGTAGAAATTACAGTGAGCCCTTCTTTCTGTCTTCTCGCAAATAAACCTCAAAGTGTATAATCTGCCTGACAGAACTGAAAATTCAAGGCACGACAAGAAAATGTATGTTCACAATCTGGCAGCTTGAGCTGCTTTGTGTACAGTTTAACTCTATTTGCAAATCACACAACCACCATTTTTACCTACTATACATGCTGCCTCTGTCCCGGCATCAGGTTATTTGTTCCCCCTGCTTGTTTGCTTGGCCTTTGTTTGTTGGGTTCGTTTCGAGATGTTTCGCTGTGGTTTTGATATTAAATCACAGTTTGCATCCATATCCTGCCTCCTGCACATCTGGGTTTTGGTCCTATGTTCTTTTAATCGTGACAAACTATGTTCCCAATAAGTGGGGTATTTTTTTTTTTTTAAAAAGAACAATCAATTTTCTTTAACAATCCACCGTCCAGGCCCAGTAATATGTTTTCAAGTAATGAATCATATTTCATTGGATAGAAACCTCCCTGAACAGATGAGCCTCATCTGTTGGAAGAGCCAGCATCATCATGTCGATCTGCACTAACAAAGAGAGGGATAAATTATATTTGTGAACAGCATGCTTTATTAACGCAACTTAGAGCACTTCAGGTTCATATTTTGTTTCTTGGACCTCGGACTAAATGTATCTGCGGCTCAGAAAACAATGCAACTCTTCCTTGCTTAAAATAAACCTCCCTGTTTTCTATATGGAGTGATAATGAAGAATCAAACTCTCTCCAGAAAAAAATGTAGAACATCCGGCAGCAGCTGCTCCGAACGGCATCCAGTACTTAAGACCCAAATTGGAGAGCAATTTTTATTTGGATAAAGCAGACGGCTGCGTGATATGAGCAATACGAACGGAGCAGAATACGACGCTAAGCATCTGCCAGCGCTATTTTACAACAAAGTTTTCACAACTTACAATCACTCACTTCATGCAGTCTGTGACAGTTTTGTTTCCAAAAGTTACAACTGCGGACATATTCAGCATCTGTCTTACTTTTATGTCTTTCTTTCGTTTGTGTGTGTTTTTTTTTTTCCCCGAATGAACGAGAATTACAGGAAAATACAAATTGTTACCAAGTCCCAGAGGAGAATAAAGAACAAGTGCTTCTGTTGTTTTGCTATTTTGGAGTCCAACTAGCACAGAGAAAAAGGTCGTAACCCACTGATCTAATTCAAAGACAATAAATCTGTTGAACTATTAAGAACAAAGATAATAATAGACATATTACATAAGAAGCAGCAAATTGCTTCTTTGTTATAAAGCAAATGTGGTGAATGAGGGTAAAAAATAACCTTTAATTGTCATGCAATTCCTCTGGCAGGCAATGTGAGAAACGTCTCATTATAAAACTGTAGCCTGGCTCTGTTGTTCACTTTGATAAATATTGAACTGCGAGGTTTAGACACGGCTTAAATCTTTTTGGAGGAAAATTGCAGATTATTTAGGATTTCCATTTCTTATCTCTGATCCAGTAACAAACATTTCAGGTGCAAACAGTTAATTAAACTCTCTCGGCTTTTCTTTCCCCGGTTTTGACAGACGGGTTTATGATCTTTGCAGAGCGCGGTGTGAATCGGTTGGGTTGAACTAACCTTCAGCGCTCCATAGTTGAGATGAAGCCAATATAAACACACACAGGGATACAGGAGGGACTGCTTAAAGCAAAGAGCTGTCTTTTTTTTTTCCTTTAATGCAAATTCAGTGCAAAAGTTAAATTACAGATACCAGATGTTATCGGCTGTCAGGCTTACAAGGTGGTCTCTTAACGGAAAAGAAAACCTAGCTCTGGAGTCAGATTCATTGTGGACAGCTTAAATGCCCAGTGAGGGAACTGCAGAGTGATCCATTACAAGCTCAATTTGCTGCAAAATCAAATACCACATGTAAGATTTATCTCCAATTTTCTCCTCAGTGGCTGCAAATTTTCTGTGCCTTTACCAGTCCCATCATGATTATAATCAACATCTTTATCATATCAGTATTTTATTTTTTTTTTTAGAATGATTGACTGCACAAGAAAAAAAAGAAAAAAACAAAAACAAAAAAAACACACCACGTCCATCTACTGAAATGCCTCTCTGTGACCTTAACTCTCGCTATAGTGGCCAAGTTTTAGACATCATTATCGTGTTATTTTGGCAATGAAAATTGGTTTCCCGCATACAGTACTGAGCCTGAAAGTCTGGTGGAGAAAATGAGGACCAGGAGAGGTCAGAAGTAAAACCCAGATCCCCTTTTACCACATAAGATCTCGTGGCGCGATATCTTGAGACGTTAAAGCAACCTCGGTATTTCTTCTACAAATGAACCCCGCCTCATAAAGTGCTGTTCAGCTGCTGCAGGCATATGACATCCTCTGGTGAAATAAATGTATTCTTTTATTTGGAACCCGGGATATAAAGATGAGTGTTTAATGTTTGACATGCTTACGACTATTATCCTGAAGTCAGAAAGAAAGGAGCTCTTCAGTTACCCCTTTAGTGTTTGACTGAATGACCAGCGGCTGTTCGTCTGCGTGGCTAACGACACTCAGAGACGAAAACTAAAGCACGTCCCCAACGCCCCACCACTTTTAAAGTATTTATCTTGCAATATTTTGGTAGACAAAAGAATCAGCAACAAAATGACCAACAATAATAGGAGCTGTAACAACCCAAAATTGAAGAATTTGCAGCTCATTGTATCAATCAGCTTTTGAAACCAGGCAATAAAATGGCGCTGCCATTGTAAGATTTTTAACAGTATGTCAAAAATACATGACATGAAATAATTGAGAACCACTAAGTTAAGCTATTCTAATCATAACCTTCATCAGGAAAGATTTAGGCCTGGTTTTAAAAGTGCATGGGGACTAAAAACTGGGAGCCATTTTTACAGGCAACGAGTCTGACAACTAAAACGAATATGGAACAATTGGACAAGTTGGAGATAATTATGAAGTCATATAAATTTTAAGATACTGAAAGAAATTTTCAAAAACTACATTCTACTTGGATTGGATGATGAATCGTTATGGCAACACATTTGTGGTGAGAATGAGTTTTTTTTTACTAAGAAGAAAAATATTTCACTTGTGTGAGAAAAATGCCTGATGGTTGCAAAACCATTCTCTCTCAGTTTGACCCCCAGGAAAACTGGTAATGTCACCCTGGGAAACAAAGCAATACCATCAATGATAAAAATCTGTTGATGGACATCCCTGGTTTTCCAAGTTCTTTAAGCTCATAATTTCCTTAAACCTCAACCTGTTAGCTGTCCTAACCCTTGACACAATATGGGAATGGCTTTAAACGCCTGTCTTCATATTTTGATGTGCCCATCGCCCTGGAACTGGAAAAAAAGTTTCATCACGCCACATGACACTTTTCAATTGCTCCAAATACCAACCGCTATGCTCCGTAGCTAATGGATACCGTTTTAATTACCCTTACCAAAAGGGATTTTCTCAAGGCCAAACAGCCAGTCGGTGCCAGTAAATTGAGTTCTTGCCAGATTGCACGTGTGAAAATGCAAATACTTTCACTGTTAGGCACTTCTGTTGAGTTTAATGTGGCTCGTTTCCCCCAAAACTTTTCCAACGGTGGCCGAGATTTCTTTGAGTCAGACCACATTACTTCCCCCAAGACAGTAATTTGCTTAACTTGTTGAACTATTATTAATGTGCTGATCAGTCACAGCTTACACAATTGCCCTAGTTGTTTTGTTTGCTCCATCCAGATTGGTGGTCTCGCACTACAGTCCTTAAGTGCTGGTGGCCTGCAACGTTCAGCTGTCTCTCGGCTTCAGCACACCTGACTCCAATATCAGCTCATTAGCAGAGCTCTGTAGAGCTGGACTGCATGCTCGTGAGGCAGATTTGCCATTTAATTCAACAATGTAGGGCAAGGGACACATATAAAAGTTGCAGGACTCTGGCCCTGGGGTGCAGCAGTTCGAGACCACTGATCCAGATCAATAATTTGGTCACTTGGAAATAGCTGTCGCTGAATACACCATAATCCTCTCTAATTGGGATGACTCTTGCTGAGTGAGGAGAGCAGTTGTCTTGTAATCCAAAAAATGTGGATTTGATTCTAGATTCCTCCTGCTGCATGTCGATGTGGCCCTGGGCAAGCCATTTAACCCTCAAATTGTCCACCAATCTGTGTAATGGTGCAAAAAGGTAATTACGATTTACTGTTGCTGCAGCATGACTAGAAGATCGCTTTTAAAATTTCTAATTTGATCATCTTAATCCTAGTCCTGTCTATTTGCTCTATTAACTGCGGGTTGAGAATTTTTCTTTTGTTCTTTTTGTGACGACGCAGTTTATGTCCTCTATAAAACTGTTTGACATGCTGTATAAAATGTAAATAATAATGATAATTAATTACAGAAATAATCTTATTATTAGCTTCTTAAACAAACAGAAAATGCAGTTTAATTAGGCTCTTCCCACTCATTGGAAACAGATGTTGGTAAAGTTGTACATAATATTTAAAAATACATTCATATGTTACTGCAGCTGGGTAATTTCACACAAAAATCTGATAATTCATGACAAGAAATTGATGTTTTTAAACCGTCCTGACGCCCCAGTCTCCTTTGATTACAGTTCATAAGAAGCAGAAACAGACACAGATCTTTGACCTTTCACCTTTACGCAATCTCTTCAGTCCAAACTCTTTGCCACACAAGCCAAAATCGTCAAGGGAAAAGCACGCACGGCGCTCAAAAACGTACATTTTTGAGCTCACTAAATATGCAAAAACGATTTAATTTTGCATGTTTTACTGCGTTGTCAGCAACATGAAAGGGCGTAGGTCGCTCTTTATACTCTTTGTTTTTAAAAAGGCTTTCTTTCTTCGGCCAGGTTTTAAGAAGACTTTTATGCATCTATTTGAAAGCCTTGGATTTATTGAACATTTCGACAGAATTTTTTTTCAAGTTTCTACCTGCCTCCTGTGCAGGCAAAATTCATACCGATTCATGATTTGTAGTCGCAGGCCGCAAAAAAAAAAAAAAATCCTTCTGAGGGCCTCAAATGGCATCCAGACTACACTTTGGACACCCCTGCTTTGGATCATCCAGAGTCCTGTCTGACATTCTTTTCCCTTTAGTTCACCCCACAGGTTTTCCATAGGAGTTAGATCTTGGGATTAAGACAGGAAGGGGAGAAAGTTAATTTTGTCTGCTGAACCATCTCTGGCTAAAAGTCCACCTAAAGGCTGGATTCTACTAATTCTTTGCACACATTTCTCCCCAGAGGTGAGCATACTGTAGACTTTACCTGATGTCTTACTTTCACTTCACCTTTGCTACATCTTAAGCAAAAAAAAAAAAAGCCCTTCCTTGTGCTGACATCATCAAAATGATGCATTAACGTGCTTTGCTTTTATAGGATAAATAATTTTCCACCTCATCACTTTTATTTCGCAACATTATCTTGAGTTTAAAGGAATGCAAAGCAAAAACTTTCCAGACCTGCTTGCAGACGTTTGATCCAACTTACCCCCTTTCTCCTTTCAGAAGGCCTCTGTTGTGTTTTTTTTTTTCTTTTTCTTCTTCTTCAGATTAACATCTGTCATGTTTATCTAGCAGACTGCAACCCCACTCACTTCATTCAGTCAAAAAGCCACATAGGAGAGTAACAGTTGCACTTAAAAGAAGAAAAAAAAAAAAAAACTCCCACAATCCAAGTTTTATACTGCCACAAAGTGATTCTTCTTGTCGAGTTCAGAGTTTTTCCTCCTGCATCATTGATGGTTGAACAACTTGTTGCCAGCTCCCACATCTGCTGTACATTTCCAACGGGAGGGTCTTTTAATATTGCTCCTGATTTATCTTCCTTTAGCTGGATGGCTTTTGGTTATTTCTCAAATGTAAGACACCGTCTATGATGACAGTAAATTGCTTTGACATGTTGCTTTTATATTGAGTGCAGATGTCTCCATGTGGCATTCTTTTAACAATGACAGGAGGTGTCGCATATTCATTGTCTTCGAGGATTAAACGGCATAATGGAAACAAATAAATAAAAGGGACAGTTACAAGAGGGCTTTGAAAACGAAGCAGAGGGCTGTTGCTACGTTGCATTTTCTCTTGGAAAGCAGTGTGCGCTCTAAAAGAGAGCATGGCGCTCTGGGAACAGGAGCAAGGAAGCCGACCCTCTAATTGCACTCGTGCTCAAACCAACAAAATAAAACGGATTTTAAAAAATAATAATAAAATAAAAACAAATATTGACACTGACACACTTTTTCCCCCCACAATGAGCAGTTCTACATTCTCTTCAAAGTCTGTTACTGAGATGGGATCAAAAAGACAGACTGTAATGCTAAAACCAGACCAATAAAAGGTAACCCACACTCCCAGTGATCACGCAGTAAGGCATGCTAAGAGCTAATAAATGTTAGGCCCACTGAGTTAAACCAGACTGGGATTTAGAGGCTCTGTAAATTAACAAACACAAACAGACACACTGAAAAATAAAAACACCGTCCACCCATCCTGTATCTATTTCTAAGAATAGTGAAATGGCAAGAATATCTAAGAATCTCTTGATTTTGGAATAAAACCAAAAGCGGCAAGTAAATCCTGTACAGTAGCTGCAAAGCACACATTTATAACTATTTAATTATTAAGCATCACACATTTTATTTTTTTTATTTTTTGAACAATGAAAAACATTTACAGCAGCCAGACTGGAGAGTCTTGACAGGATAGTGAAGTTTGTCAACCACTGCACAGAAAACTTTGAGGCAAAAGTCACCTTGTGTTACTTGATGACTTGAAAATGTGATGTGAATCAGCAGCCAGTGAGAGTTTTAAAGTTTGATGAGGAGATCTTAAGAGATTTTGTTTTCCAGGATAGCACTTTTTGAACCTTCTTCATACTTTGTCCCATTCTAACAACAAACTTCTATGTATTTCCTTAAAAAAAAAGAAAACTATTTTAGAAACCAATAAAATTGTAAAGCTGAAGCAAAAATGACACTAATAAAAATGAAAATGTGTTTTTATTCGACTAAGTTAATACTTTGTAGAACTGTGGAAATATTTTTGATATCTCTACCAGCACTGTGCATCTAGAGTCGAGTCTTTCTTTTGAAAAAACGCCCACCCAGACAGACGGGATGGATGCCATCTGTAAACGTCAGTTTTAAAAGAGATGTCTATTATGCAAAATTCACATTTTTCTTCTTCCATTTGGGTCTCAACTGCTTCTAAAAACAGCCAAAGTGCTTGAAAAAAAAAAAAAAAAACACCCCAATGTTTATTGGTAGCAAGTTAATGTTTTTGGCGTTTGAAAAATTAGCCATTTCAGAAACCTCCCAATTGTTAAGTCACACTGTGTTGTTGCCTAGTAACCCTAGCTGAGCTGCTGTTTGGTCAGCTGGTCATACCGCTGTATGTGCTGTACAATGGCTGCTGGAAAAATGTTTTGTTGTCGACTTGCCATTCAGAAACCGCAGAAACCAAAGATATACTTTGGATTCTGTACCAAATATGTTTGGTTCCTGTACCAAGCCAAATGATGCAGGTCTATTTGCAGCCATTTTCAAACGTGTGGTTTGGGAGGTGTGACCAGCAGCAGCTTAATTAGACTTAAAGTGACAACAGCTCATTCTGAAAGGAACTCAAAATAGGCAGAACTGAGCAGACTAAGATCTGAATGTGTGCAAAATGAGTTCATGCAAAATAAATAAATAAATAATAATAATGCAATGAACATATTCTGCATAACCCATGGATCTATCCTAACCTGTTGAAGGAAGCATAATAGGTCACCTTTAAATCTTGCCACATTGCCAATTGGATTTAGGTCAGAACTTTGTCTGCATGGACCATTCTAAGAAATAAAAATCCCTTGGTCTAAACCCTTCCAATCCTTTCCTCTGTCCTCCTGGAAGGTGCACCTCCACCAACGCTTGTGAAAAACAAAAAAATTAGACTTGTATGGTTTTCTTTCAACAGTGACTTCCTTTTTGCCACTTTTCTATAAAGGCCAAATCTCTGAGGGCTTCGCAGAATAGCTGTATTTATTAGGGACCCGTTACACACAAGTGGATCTATTTACTAAACGGGGAACTTCCGAAGGCAATTGGTTCCACTGGATTTCACTCAGAAGTGAATGGGGTTGAATACGAATGCATGTTAGCACTTTTCACAGTTTGTTGTTCTAGGCATGAAAATGTTGAAAAAGTATAAATACTCTGTACTCCAGCTGGTTTTAAAGTTCTGCAGACATGAGCATGCTGCTTTGCTTTAGTTTGTTGGTGTAATAAAATTTATCAAAGCAGAAGTTTTTAGAAAAAAACTCCTCAAAGCTTCAGTGAGACTCTGATAAAATTACTGCCTCAGTCTAAAACTGATGGCCATCATGTTAAATTATTCAGAGATTCTTCCTGCACATAGCCAGAGCTTTAAAACCGCACAGAGCTCTCACTGATATGATCGCATTTTAAAATCAGAGCAGAATTCACTGAGTGAAGCCATATAATAGATCTGGGATTTTATTTTAAGTTAATAACCTTCCAAGTTATTAAATCGGAACTCATTTTCCTACAAAGCATTTAAAGCCAAAAAAATTATGCCTAATTTCTGCCACTTCCACATGTCAGATCCATATATTTCCCCGTAAAATGCTAGGAGTCAATTATTCGTCCATGATGAGAACATAAGTGAAAGGATCTTTTAAGCCACAACTGGAAAAGGGCCGCCTTTTTACTACAATCACAGCATTAGATCACATTTTCCCTCCGCGGGGTTTGTCAGTGACTGGTGGCGAAATTACCAACATGTCTGCAGCTTTAATTCACATGTCTCATGTCAGCTTTGTGCCTTCAGCACAATTTTCCCCGTTAGCAGAATGAGAAAATGGGAGAAAGTGAAAATTGAACACAAGACCAAAATTAGTCCACTACATGTCAATCTTTGCAGCCTAATTTGACGAACAGGTCTGGGTCACAGTAAGGAGAAGTGAATGGAAGAGGTCTAAATTGCATGGCAGCTCAGCCAGGGGCTTGATTATCAGTAACATCCCCTATTGTGATGATGCTCCAATTGAAGAGAACCAGTGGTGATGTGCAGTGCAGAGAATAAAGTACTTGGTCTTGGAAAACCACTAATAGTTTCACTTTTAGGACTTCACTTTTTCTGTAGTGGTCTTTGTTCATTTAGGAACTACTGCGCAGCCTCTGCTAAAGTCCTCACAGCACTTTTTAGAAATTTCTATTTATAATGTGTGCACAGTTGGTAAGGTGGTGAAGGCTCTGCAGATTTTTAACATGAACTGTGTGTCTTCACGAATAGAGAAATGGGCATGCTTTATGTCCACCAAACCTTTAAAGCTATATGGTTCCCTTTATGTCTGTATTTTTTTTTTTCCGTTTGTTTTTAGAAAGTTGTATTTAAATCGATTAGGAGTTATTTTTATTATTGGGAGATAGTAGATTTATTCTATTGTTTCATTTTTGATTATTTAACAGGGCGGTATTATGTATTTCCCAGACAAAGAGTGCAATTTTTTTTTAGCTATCTCATCTTAATTTGCTATAAAAATGCTGAATATATCAAACATAATATGAAAAAAAAATTTACTTTATAATTTGACAGCAGGAAATTGGGCCTCTCTCTCTTTAAGAAGCTCCTGCTCTGATTGAGCACATGATCGTTCAATGCTTCTCCATTATGCCATTTCCAACGATTCTGATGAACGTTGAGCTGAGAAGTGGTTTGTATGATAATCTCAGAAGACTCTCAGCTTATTGCTGGTGCAGGGAAGGAGCCAAGGAGAGAAGTGCTCTGTGCAGCTCCAAGTGGAGCTTTGTTAAAATAGACAACACTGTATGAACGCAAGCGTTTAGGCACCCCCAAACAGCAGTCAATCAAGATTAAAGGATTTCTCAAGCATGCATGCAGGAATTACGCATTCTGTCATTGTGTATGAAATACTTAGAGTGCTAAACTGTAGCTATGTTTTTGATGAGGGACAACATAACATAATATCAACCTCAAAAAAAGTTAATTTTCCATAATGCCCTCCCCCCTTTAAACCTCTAACTAGCAAGAAAAGAAAAAAATCATCTTTTAAAAAAAAACATTTTTTTCATCAGCCTAAACTTAATTTGTTGTTGGTCAGTTAAAATTATCACAATTAATTTCTATTTGGTAAATGCAAAAATTTAAAAGAAAGCAAATTTTTTACCTTTTTTTTTTGTTTTGTTTTTAACTTCATAAGTTTGCATACACTTCAAATCGTTTACCTTTAAACAGTTTAGTAAATCCCAGATCGTTATCTTCTCACTCCGTAAGCTTCAACATGTTAATAAAAAAAAATATTTGTGTTAACCTGTGATTTATTTTATGGGAACAAATTTCTTTCTTGTGTGGCATGATGGAAAAACTATAATTATTGTACATTGTCAAACAAATAACCCAGCCATCAAACGGTTGCATGTTTTCTTCCCCAGGATTGAACGTATTTTGGTGCAGAAAGTGTATCGTCACCAGAACAAAAGCAAAACACCTTGAGAAGAAACTGGCGAGAGCTAGTAAGATAGTGTCCTGGTTTAAAATTAGAGACACAAATCTTGGTCTGACATGGAGTAAAAAGTCACTCAAAGCGGAGGAAGCCATCACTCCAAAAGTAACATAAAAAGCTGATTATATATTACAAATGCTCTTGGGAACAAAAGCCATAACTTAATGGTGCCGGTCCTGCGTTATGATGAAACACAGAGTGAAGAGCTTGGGTAAAATGACCATTATTTTTCATCTCATATTTCCACCTTTAAAAGGGTGACGTTTGTATCCCAACTGTAAAGTATAGAGTGCCAGAACTACGTGTCATGTTTCGCAGGGTTTGCTGGTTTTCATAAATATAGAAAAGAACATTGCAAGGAAATATTGAAATAACTGGTCATGACATCAGCCAAGAAGTTAAAACCTGAGCACAAATGGGTCTTCCAAAGAAACGGTGACCTTACACATCACAGGAAATTAGCTACAAAGTCATTTAAGGACAACAAAGTCAATGTTTTAAGAATCCATCATCATGTGCTGATCTTGATGTGAGCAAAGCAAAATTTGAGTCTTTGAGAGGGAAACCCAAAATCCTCCACTCACGCCTCGCAGTCTAAAAGGCAGTTCTGCCAAATGTGAACTTCTGAATGTAAAATAAAAAAAGCAAACTGGAATAATTTTGGTGAGCTTTACTAACATAAAGCAGGAAATATTCAGATGGTGAGGGGAGAAAAAGTTTGTGCATTTTCAGATAGTGTGTAAAAATATTTGTTTCCAGCTATACATAAAGTAGTTGGAATTTTATGCCACCAACACAATAAAAACAAATCAGGAGAGATTAAGAGGAGAAACAGTGAGTATGGGTTAGTTTTAGAGTGAAAACCAACTGTTGGACGAACAAGGAGAAAACCAGAGATCATCTTCATTTGGACACACTGATTCTATGGACTCTTACATGGACAGGCAGCCATTTGGTAACAGTAGACCGGTGCTTGTTGGAAAGTTGATGATTACTGTCTTTACTAAGTTGGATGGTACAGATATCATTTTCTGTACCTTAACCCTGATTAAAGTACACCTTTGTACATTTAATCATCTGTGATCTTTCTGTAAACTATGACTCACTCTAAGGAATGCAAATGAGTAAATGCCAGGAATATCCTGACAAGACAAAAGCAGTTCAACTTTTATTGATGTTGCACTGATTATCTTCCAAGCAGCAATGCAAGCTGTGCACCAAAGAAGACTGAAAAGTGAATCTGCAATCAAGATGCAGCAGCTTTTTTTTTCTGTTTTTACACTTTTCTTCATGAGGGATTTTCTTTGTGTTTTACTTAAATTGTACAAGATCAAAGTCAGACATGTGCAAAATGGCATTTTACATGATCACTAAAAATCCTATTTTTTACACCACAAAAACCTGCCATTTTAAACAAGGGAGTGTACACTTTGGACATCCCTTTGGAACCATTTTCCCAGAGCATTTTTTTGGGAACACTTTATAAAATCTTCCCAATGGTAAAGCAGAGCAAGCAGTGATTGACTGATGGTGAATGAAGTGGCATCTAGTGACCTGATAAGTGCAGATTTTTAGTTTGGCAAGACGATACAGGTCTGTGTGTGTCTGTATACAAGTGTGTGCACATAGTCAGTTTGACGTATATCTTAGGTGAAGTGTGTATAGTAGGTTTTCACTACTAAGTAAATCTCTGTAAACTTTAACACTTAATGTATGCATTGATAAATGTTCATACAAAGTGTATTCAAAAAGATTTGAAGCAGGGTTGGGTCATAAAACACTCCAAATGTGTTATAGATCACAGCTGACAACATACTAATAGTTCTGTAGGCCCAAAAGTCAAACTGTTGAAACTTAATCCAACTGGGAATCTACTGCAAATAATCTGCGGAAATTGATATTCAGAGAAAAGTCTCCGTCCAGTCTGACGGAGTTTACCCAACATACCAGCAGTGGAAACTGCAGAAAGACGCGGTTCTACAACCTGTTGATTCTCGAGGGGGCTAAACTATGTGCGCCGCCCTTTTGAGATTTTTGCTATTTACATATTGGGAGAACCATGAATCGCTTTCATTCCATTTCGTAGAAACGCTCTACTCTCTCTTATGATAGTCCCCCCCAAAAAACCTCAGATGTATGAGCCTGGAATGTACTGAAATGTGTCCAAGAGCTGTGAATAATTCTGCATGGCAATGTATGCAGGCTATATTCCTACTTATTCACTAGTAGGTCATGTAACCATATTACTGAAAAGACATCTTAAAACAATCTGCCCTACCTCCAAGAGTCATCCCAGCTTCAAAACACTTCTTCAGTCGACAAGAAGGGCAGTTCTTTCTTCTTAGCTTGTCAATGGTGCAGTCGTTTTTGCTTGCACACAAGTATTTCTGCTTACCTATTTGATACAAAGGCAAACCATGGGTTAGTTGAGCCAGTGAAACATGATCCAATGAAAAAAAAAAAAGAAGAAGAAAAAAAATTGCATTTAACTACTAAGTGCTTCCATTGTCAAAAACAGAAAGAAACTCAAGCAATAAATATGTGGAGCATTTTTAAGCGCCGGCACCAAACTGTAAATCCAAGTTGGAACTTCTAATTTACCTTCTGCAGCTCTTTTAAAGAAAACCTTGCAGCTGCCACATGTGAGCGCACCGTAATGGCAGCCAGATGCCTCATCTGAGCAAATCAGGCACGTTCTCTGAGGAGGGAAGAAGAACTCCATGGGGAACATGTGCTCTCTGCCAGCCTCAAACCTGCAGTCAAACATGAGATGAAACAAACGTGTGTACCTCGGATGGTGACCTTCAAACAAGCAAACACATGATTTTACTTCTTTTGCGGATTTTTTTTATTGTAAGTGGAATCATTTTTTTTTTTTTTTTCTTCTCCTGTATTAAAACTCCATGTTCGGTTTGAATCCTTTTTTTCTTGTGAAAGTATCACCCACTGCGGACAAATTAGGCCTAAAGCTGAGCACCACAAAACACCTAATATAATTCCCAATGTCTAACCACAAACAAGGTGCAACTTATATAGATTTGAGCAGAGCATGGTGTGGAAAAAGCATGGAGCGCCTGCGCTGTGGCTGTGGGATGAGATGTGGGTTAAGTTGGGCCGTCTGCAGCCTTGAGAGACGAGATAACAAAGGAGCCTCAGACACAATGTTTCCTCGGTGACGTACTAGATAGATACGAAGGTTCGGTTTAAAGGTGACAAGGATGAAGCGTCCCGATTCGCAGGAAATGGCAAAAGACGTATTGGTCATTTAGCAGCAGCCATTTGGACGGAATAAATTTGGTCTCATTATGTCGAGAGGGAGATTTTGCTGTTTTTGAAGAGTTCTCAGGCTTGTAAATCGGCCTTTTTATTAACCACGCGCACATCCCAGCCAGAGGATGAAAGCTTAAAGACTGTGCAATGGGATGATGCAGGATGACGCAAACCACATGGTGTTTTGTTGTTTGTAAACAGGAAGCTGCTATGACTAATCAGACATGCTTCGAACTTTTAATGAAAAAGCAGGAATTCTCTAACAAATACAGGAGTTGTCTTAATGTTCTTAATGTTTATATATATATATATATATATATATATATAGACGTATTATATACTTGTATATACATACGTATGAAAGAAAACCACCGGCATTCAGCAGAATCTCTAAATGCTGACTTTGAAGTAAGGAGGGAGTATTTGAGACAGTTCCTAGATTTACAAGCATGCAGGGATAGTTTGGGACCGATTCAGGAAGGAAAGTGGCTCAGCTCTACGAAGCCCCTTTGAAGTTTCCCTCCGTTAAATACATTACACTGATTCCGAAGACTAAAAGTCGCCCTAAATCCATGCACAGATTCCTTTTGATTTATACATCAGACCATGATGTTTATGACCATCTCCATGTTATTTATGCATGCTTTGCAAACTGATTTGCCATGGTTCTCATGCATGTCACCCAAGTACTGCCACAACCTCTGGTACTACTCAGAATAAGATAAATACAACGATTACTAGCTTAAATAATTTCAAATGAGAAGCAAAAGCAAGAATAGTAGAAGAAAAACAAGTTTAAAGTGAAATGGCTCCTCAGCTCTCGGGTCTGTACCATGTTCCCGCTGCAAGTGTGTGTATGGATAAAAAAAATTTTTAAAAAAAATTTACATTTTGAAATTAACAGCACAAGTTCTTATTTTCACTGCAAAGCAGGAGTGTCCATAGCGCCTCCCATTTGCAACCCCCCCACCCTGGGATGATTTTGTTCGGCTCCAAACTGCAGCAATCCAAAACTGAAAGAAATGTCTGCAAGCCCTGACTGAGGCTTGCAAGATGGTTGCTTTTTAAGACTAATGCCTCAAAACTGTTATAAATTACCACCATCCTAATACCAACAATGGAGATCAGACAAATATATTATCATTTTAAATAAGACCACAAACAACCAGTGACATTTGTACACAGCCTTACTTTTGTGCTCCTTTTTTTTTATTTTTCAAAATGTAGCAAAACGGTGACCCATTTACTGGTGAGAAATAAGAAAAGAATTAACAAAACAAATATTTGGAAATTGTTTGATTTTCTTTTAGAGATGCAAATGCTAATTTGCTAATTTGGATTAAAGATTAATTTTCTTCAAAAATCAGATTGCTCTTTTGTTTTTATAGTCCATATAATTATTGTAGTTTTGAGCTGGTGAAAAAAAAATCTTCACAATGACTTTTACATTTATAATTTTAAAAAATGATACTTTTATGACCCATGAGTACAATACTTCCAACTTGACAAAAAAAATTGCTGCTTTTTTTCACAAACTTAAAAACATCCTGCTTGCTTGCAAGCCTGCCATGCTCTCTCTCTCTCTCCCTCTCTCTCTCTCTCTCTCTCTCTCTCTCTCTCTCTCAAAACTTTCTGCATTTAGACCTAATGACTCTTGCACAAAATTCTGTCCTTTCTGCTCTTTCCAAAAACCTCAACATCCTGCCAGCCTGGGTTAAACCTGTTCACTTAGGTCCTCTCTTCTTGCAGATTCTGCTTTCGCAGATTTAAGTGCCTTGCAACTGTGCCAGCAAATAGACCTCAATCCAGACAATCGTAGGCAGAGTGCATTTGCAGATGCATTTTACTGAAGATTTCTGACCTCTGTTTTTCTGCGTTTTTAATTCCTCACCCCTCCCCACAGAGCGCCTTATTGGTTGGCTCCGACCCATGACAACAAATGGCAAGAAGAAGAAAGAGTATGCTCAGTTTTGGGTTACAGAAACAGATTGCAGTGCCTGGTTCTGTAAAATCTATAAGGACAGAGGTGCAGTAAAATGGATTGCAGTGGGGGAGAGAAAGGATTCTTACGTTGCATGCACTAGGTGAAAGAACAATTTAAACCTCTGTAAATTTACTAAAAGTTGTGCTCAGTCACAAGTCAAACGTTATTAGCAATACAAGCTAACAACAGCGCGTTTCATTGCATGCTATTTATTTGAATATGCTCACTTACAGATGCATATGAAGAAGTACAATCAAAAGTATCTTTCAAAAAGATTTAATCTGGAGAAGAAAACTGTCAGAAACTTAAATTAACGCAGTTTATTATTGTAGCTATTGCCATGTCTCAAACATGGCAGCCATATTGGATTCTGGGGTAAGTAAAAAAAAAAAAAAAAAAACTTTCAAGTTTCACTTGAAATTTACCGGGGAAAATAAATACCCTTTTAATAAATAAATAAATCATTAAATCATTTGGGTTGTGCTATTTTAGAAGAATAAAACTATGTCATACATAAAGCTGTGACGGTAAATGTTACCACATTGTGCATGTCCAGCATCAATCAGTGCTACGTGAGACAAACACCGTCTCACCTCCCTGTCAAATATTTATGCTGCTCATCTCCAGGTGCCCAGCTGTCACTTTGCATTGCAGGCTTTCTGTTTCAGTCCAAGTTTTAGAGACATGGTCGTGGTCGTGGTCTGCTATCCTACATTTACCAGCTACCATGATTTGTTAGAGTGACCACCATTAGGTCCCCTGCCTTGCGAAAGCTTTAATATTTTTCATGCACTTTTACGTATTGCGGCCTGGCAGTCACACTCTCATTTTGTTCGCACCTCTCTGAATTCTCACCTTGATTTCAAGTTAAATTTATGGAACATGCTTATTAATTCTTACATGAGTTCTGCTGTCGTGATTCCAGCAGCAAATAATGCCATGTGATGCACGGTCACGCTACAAAAGATACTAAGAAACCCACTAATCTGGAACAAATTTGAGAAAACTGCAAAACTGCTGAAAAACTGATTCAGGACAAGTAGAATGTTGATCAATACACTTAATGATTTTGATGATAGCACTTTTGACAAATTGTGATGCTTTATTTGTTTTGCTTGTTTTATGATTTGCTGTATTTTATTTTTATGTTGTAAAGCACTCTGAACATCCTTGTTGCTCAAACGTCGTGTGTAAATAAACTTGACTTGCTTTGACTTGGCATTTTCATTTAAAACTAAACTTTTCGTTTTAAGCGACGTGATGTGTGTTTTTCAGCAATTTGCTGCGAGGAAAGGTTCAGATGGGAGCAGCTTTTATACAGATGAGCAGCAGATCCTTGCTGCACATGTTAATTAATAGTTAAGGGTGTCTGCTGAATTTTCTTGTTCATTTGAATGTTTAACCACATGAAATGGCTGTGTTGCAGTAAACAGGTTTCTGGATAAGACCGCTAGACCGTAGCACCGTCTGGTGAACTAGGATGACCTTGTTGTCTAAAAAGGAAACTGTAAAAAAAAAAAAAAAAAAAAAAGTACAAAAAAAAGCCCAGTGAGTGGGGAGATCAGTTGCATGTTTCTTGTCGCCCTCTACAGTCAAAACATTAAAATAAAAGGCAAATTACAAAAACATGTTGCACCTACATGCATGGTTTCTGAGAAAAAACGGAGTCTGAGAGTGCACACACTGAGTCATTACCTTCAGTGAACTCAGACAGTTGGAGAAAAGCCCTCGGCTGTGTAATATATGACTCTAGAGTCAATCAACATCCCCACACCAGGTCCATTCGGCGTTATAAACCAAACTAAGTCATAAAAGAACATAGGGATGCAAGTTTGAGTGCAAATCTTCAAAGAATTTCGATCTAAACAAAACAACTCCAATACACACAGCATTTTAGCAACAGATTTTTCCTCTCAGTCATTCGAGCAAGAAAATGCAAATACTTTGTTATGAGAAACAAAAAAAATGGAAAGAGTAAGCGAAGCACACGCATGCAAATTAGAACGGGACATTAAAATTATTTGCGTTCACATCACATCCTTCATCATCGACGACGCCAAGCATTGAGTCGAATTACTGGTGTTGTGATGTTTAAAATGATACAGCTTCATGACGTTATGAAGCATTTTTTGCAGATTATTTTTGCTCCAAAGCTATTCTCTTCTATTGCTTGAGCGAATGCTGGTTGAATGGGCTTCTGGCCGATCAGCATGCAGAATTATAATGGTTTTTACCTAAGCAAGAGTTATGAGACTTCACCAACAGCTATTTGTTTGGTCCAAAAATGTTAAAACAGACCGCCTAGGTCATAAAACCGTTTTTTTTGTTGTTGTTGTTGTTGTTGTTGTTTCTTTTTTTTTTTTCTTTTTGCAGAGTAGCATTCATCCCACACTGACTGATTTTAACTCTGTTCATGAATTTAATTCAAGACACATTCATGTTACTCCAATATGTATCTGATATAATGAGCTCGAATGTCTGTCTGGTCAACGTTTTCTAATTAATTTGCGTGAGCTGAGTGAGAGCTGTAAAATCCTTTCAGAAACTTGGACATGATTTGGTTTCTAATGAAAAAAAGACACGTGTAGTAGGAATGTAACTACAACAGCTGTCTACAAGGAATAAACAGGATGCTAGCTAAGATGAAACACATGTTTTTATCTCATTATAGGTTTGATGCTTTCGAAGTTTTTTTTCTTTTGTGGCCATTTAATGTCAGTCAGAAACACCAGAGAAGTTGATTAGGGTACATGGTTTTAAAGGGCACATATGATTGATTGCAACCAAATGGTTGAGCTGGGGATCACATAAAATAAGGAATTACTCAAACACTCTTGACTCTTGTAATTTTTTTTTTTGTATTTATTTATTTGTTTATTTATTTATTTATTTGGCGTTCACAATGAAAACTGACTTAACCAGACGTTTTGTCAATTAGCACAGGAATTATTTTAATTGTCCTATATGCCGTGAATAACAGGACAGACCAATAAAGTTGCTGTGATTATTTGGAGACTTGAAGAATAGTCTCCAAATTGTTGTTTTTTTTTTTGTTGTTGTTGTTGTTTTTGTGCTTTTTTTTGTATTACCCATAAAGTTAGATTGTCTTTAGATTGTCTTTATTATTATTATTATTATTATTAGCATTATAATTATTATTATTATTTTGCTGCCTGTTTTTATGCGTACGTGAAGAAAAGTTTGCACTTCTTTCTACATCCTAACAGACCGACAAAACAATCTCAGACTGCGTGGTCCTTAATGGGATTCAGGATGAATAGGATCACTTTTGGTGATCAGATTAATCACAAAGCGCGAACTAAAAAAAAAGGAACAAAAGAAAAAAAAAAAAGCTAGTCCACTCCATTCTTCAAATGTATATATATAAAATATATTTACACATAACTTAAAACGTGTAAAGAATATTTTTTTTTACTTAACCAGTTATTTAGTTACCCTACAATAACAATAATAACAATAATAATAATAAGTGAATTACCTGGTATCGTTGTAGACTACATCCAGCCATTCACCGACTTGGCTCTTCATGTCTCCGGAGTTGGGATAGGGGCTCCTCAGCATACCGCCGGGGTACCACTGCTCCGGGCGCACCACGCTCCCCTCGTAAGGGTTACATATGAACGCCGCGTTCGGTCCAGACTCGTGTGCGTTCATGCACTGCCTGGACCCCCAGAACTGAGTGTTGTACCGTTTGTTGAAGGTGTACCCGCCGCCCCAGAAAGACCCCCAACCGTCGTTTCCCTCGGACTTGATTTTAACGCTGTACTGGTCCGGCTGATATCCGCCGGAGTCGCTCTCCGGGGCATCCACGAAGTCCCGCACTCCTTCCTGAGGGTTGTAAGCCGCCCTGCATGGCCTCTCGTTGGCCGACGCCGCCGCCGCCGTCGAAGTGTGAGCGAACTGGGCTAAGTGGTCTGGGGCGTAAGGGCATGAGACGGTGCGGGCTGCGTTTAGGTGATCCGTGTCCTCAGCCTCGCACGGTGTAAAGTTTTGCGCGTTCACGGACGTCCGGCTGGAGGCGAGGTGATGAAAATGCGCAGGCGTCTCTGAACTTTTATACATCTTCACGGCTGGCTTCTGGCCGTGCACAGGTCGCTCTTCCCGGTCGGGACACCTGTAAGTAATCTGGGTCTGGGCATCGGGGCAGCTCACAGCCGCGGCGTCCACCCCGAAAAAATACTCTCCGCTGATTTGGTCATTTGCCGCACATGGGGGGAGTGCGGCGTCCACGTCGCTCATGTCACTGGACTCCATGGTGAGACCCAAAGAAACGGACACTGCTCTGCACAGCTCTCTGGCTGTCTCTGAGATTGTGGCGCACGCAGAAAAGGATCTGGTGTCAGCGTTTAACAACTCCTCCTGAGGAGCAGCAGCTGTCTGACAGCAGCGCGCCTCCATGTCACGGGCTGGCGGATTAACGCACCCAGACCCGCAGCTCCTGGCATTATTGTCGGATTCGTCAAACCTGCCGCTTCCTGCGCAGCTTTTCGTGAAATCGACGGGATTTTCCTCGGTTTTTTGCGCCATGCCGAGAGCTCTCACCGCGTCGCCTGCCTTTATTTTCTTAACCCCGGACCAAACGGAGCTGCAAGATAACTGTCGGCTGGTTTGGCTCATTTCCCAGAAAGAGTTCGCTTGGCCACGAGACTGGACTTTGCACGACAGAAAATCCCCCAGCTGGTCCCCGGGAACGGTTTATCTGCAGCTCGGCCCGATCTCTCTTTGTGCTAGGCGTTTTGGTAAAAGTCTCACAGAGCAACAGGAGTCGCAAACTCCTCCTAAAGTGAGAGTCGGAGTTACTCGGATACGCTTTGATTAAAGTCAGCAGCAGGAAAACGCTCTAAATATGTTACTTTCTTTCATTGAACGACCAACAAGGGCGCTGAATGATTCATAATTTGCAGACTAATAAATGTAGGCTACGCTGTAATTAATTAACACTCTGAAACGCGTTTCCACGAGACTACCCAAAACAAGCGTCCTATTATCTACGATTATGCTCCCTGCCTGCAGTTGTTTTACATCACGCTTTCATGTGTGCATCACATTTTTATGACCTGCCACCAGCTTTATTTGGATGTTTTGCTCGTGGCAAATATTCCCCTCACATCTCTGGCGAGATATCTAAGAAACACTCTAAATATAAAAAATATATATATTTAACGAGGGCTCCCCCTCCCATCCCCCCCCTCCAGTTTGAACAAAGCTCAGACTTTACACTGTTTGCATGTTCTGCACTGTACATTTAAAATATTCAGATTGTTATTATGATTAACCTTATTACTGTTATTAATAGCAGCAATTCGGCACAACTTGCATTGCTGTGTCCACTGCCACAACAATTTACGTTATTGCTAAAATGTTAGACCACCGAAGCTAAATCCCATAATCAGATTCACTTGTGCTTATTTACAGTGTCATGAGGCAGATGAGTGATCGCTGTGCTGCTGTAAAAGACTTGCTGTTTCACTGGTGGAGCTGGGAAGACAAAGGAGCTGCTTCTGTGCTCCAGAATCAATCAATGGATCATAATTGATCCGTAAAGCGAGTTTAATTTACATTTATTGAGGTGCTTTTCAGTGAAAACAAAGATCAATGAACACTGGTAAGGTAAGACGGTGGCAGGTAATCTGCTGTGGCAACATCAGAGGGGAGCAGGCCAAGGAAGATTCAATAAAAATACAATAAAATGTCCACAAAATAAATCCACACTTGCCCAATAAAGATGAAGATGTCCTGCTGCTCTAGAATAAAAAGGAAACACTGTTAAGCTTGAAAATAAATCCCAGACTGCGAGGCATGTGCCAAAAGCTTAGTCTCAGTGGTTGGTAGTGTAAAAGAATTTCATGCTAGTAAAACTGCTATTTTACTCCAAACATGTGGCACTGGTGTAAGGAAGTCTAAATTGATTTTGCTTCAAACAGCGGAAGAAAATGCAAGACAAGCATGTATGTAGTTTCTGAGAGTTTGAAGTTGTGGCTTGAGCCCGTGTCAAACGCTGCACAATGGAAAATAGGGCAATGGTGGAACGACTGTTGTTATGAATACACACATTTTCAAAAAGGAAAAAAAAAAAAAAAAAGGGATGAGCCAGGGTGTGTTTTAGCATAGGTTTGTTTGTCACTGTTGGTGTTGAAATGAAGCTTTTCAGAGAAGCACAGCATTAATGGTTTCAGGCTGTGCAAGTTTGGGCTTGGAAAGCAGTTTTGTGACAACAAAATTATTCAAAACATCCAGTGTTGATTATTTGCGGGTATTGCAGTTGGTATCAATTGCTTTGACCGGCTTAAATGAATCCAACATAAATCACCTTTTCCTAACTATTAGCAGCTACCTACTTCAGTATGAATCCACCTCCACAAAGATTTTCACTTAGCAATTAGCCTCCAGGCTTTAAAATGTCTGTCTTATCCAAGGCAGGTTTTCTTTTACTGTAGCAGTTTTCTTATTCTTTGTTTTGCTTTTGGGGCTTTTGCTTTGTTTACATTTAGAGTACAGTTTCTAAGTTTTTAGCCACAGTTTACAAAAAACATCATGCATCCACACATGTCTGATTCTGGATCGCACTCTTTGTCAAGAATTTGACACAGCCTACGTGGAAAGATAACAAATGGTATTCGCATGAAAGTGATATCATGGGCTACGCCGGGGCTTTTCAAACGATGGGGCATTACAGGAGGGAGAAAAAAAAAAAAAAGACAGAAAAAGTTACTGTGAATATTTAGCCAACTTCACAAAGCTCATGCCAGAGACAAAATTGATAGTTGTTTAGTACCTAAGGCTACTTTGGGTAAGGAGACGTAGTCTGAGCCAAGCAAAATTAAAATACAACCATGACTGTTTCACGCTCGGATTTTCATGGACTGGATGTGAAGACGTTTCACTGCCACAGTGATGTCTGTAAAGACCCAGGAGTTTTTTTTTTTGTTTGTTTTTAACTGCAGTCACATCAGAAAGTAGTTCATACTTTTAGCCCTGTAAATAAAAAGGCACCGTTAGCATCACATCATTTGTTGCTACTCATAGCTAAAGCAGGTAAATCCCACAACATCAGTGAAAAATGCCTGAATGGAGCATCAAAAATAGCAACAGCAAAAGGTTTACAGAAATAGTAGCAGTAATGCAACAGAAAGGGGGCGGGTTGTCCATCTGCTCTGTGAGGTAGCTAGTTCTCCCATACTTTGAAACCACCAATACTATTCTGTACTTTATTTTCTTTGTCCATTATGTAATGATTGATTGGAAGAGCTGATACACTTTGTTGCCAGTTGTGTTTTCACAACTGGCAACCAGGCTGTTGGCATGTTGTTCGAAGGAAACATTTGCTTTTGTTTCACATTTTAAATGTTTAGGCACGCTTGGCGCCCTTTTGCAAACAAAATGTGTCACTTTGACTACGAGCACAGCTGTTTAGGTCGGCGTGTTAAATGCTTCAAAAATGTGGCGTTTGAGTCGACAGCTGCATGAAAGCAATCAAGAAAAACTGTAAATCTTAATGTTACTAACTTGGCTCATAGTTGGCAACAAAAGAGGAGGCAAAGCCTGGCTTGGTCAATTTTATATAACTAAAAAAAAAAACAAAAAAAAAAACAGTTTGCTGTAAAATGAGATTTACGATGTACGATTTACGATTTATGCATTTAAAACAGGGACAATGTGCAGTATTGTCCATGCAACCACAGAGGAAAGGTGCATTAGCTCTGGCGCTAATTTCCACCTGTAGTCCCCGACCCGAGAAGAGGGTTATGTCAATAAGAAAAGTAAACGTCCTGTCTGAATGCTGGTAAGAATAAATGACCGAGTAACAAAAAAGAGCTGTAACCAAAAATATTACCCATTTGGCAAGCAAGTCGCCCGGAGAGAGTCAGAAAGGGGAGCACAGAGGTACTGTGTTGGAGCTACCTTTATAGCCGTCACGCCCACCTCTCGCACAACTGGATCCGTAACAAGCCAACCCAATTACCACAGAAAGGGAGAAACAAACATGCAAAACCCAGGCTCCCAAGCCCTCCCATAAAATATGGTTCAATTAGCCTCCATCTCATAACAGTGACTGGTTTTCTGAAGAGAATGAAAGAATGTAAGGGGGTTGTGATCTGTATAAACTACAATGGTTTTACAAACTGTACTTACGTACACTTCAAAATGTTGTAAGATCCATTTTATACCAATGCTTCCTTCTCCACTTGGTAAGAGTTGAACTTCTGAGAAAGAAAAAAAAGATGGGAAGGTCCTCCTCTTGAAAAGCAAAACAAAAACAATGTGTCTGGTTTTAAGTTAGCATAGACATATCTATATATATATATCTATATCTATCTATATATATATATGTATATATATATAGATAGATATAGATATAGATATATCTATATATATATATAGATGTAGATATATATTAATCTGCTGAGCTTGACTGGCTGGAATCAGAAATGTTTTATTCTTTAATCAGATCTTGTCTGCATCGCTCTTAACTCTGTCTCTCTTCCTTCTGCTTTAATTCACCTTCCCACAAATGAACATTTAATCTCAACTTTTCCAACTCAAGTTCCTGTTCTTTAGTATTTTTCTCACGCTCTAAAGTTTGTCGTTGCTCCAACATCAACAACTCTTTCTGCTATTCGAAGTTTAAAGCAGGGAGAAACTGCATTGGCTATTAGCTGAGAAAGCTCTGGTTCAGCAGCTTACATTTTTCTGCTGCCACCTTCTACCCACAACAAATCCTTCTCAATTAATGTTTCCTTTGTAATTGAAAAAAGAAAAAAAAACAACACAAAAAAAACAAATAATTTTTTTGTATTGTTCAGAAGAAACGGTTCCAAAATATTTTGTCACTTCCAATAGTTGCTCTTTTTTCAAAGCAACCAACAAATGTTCATTTGGAGTTTGAAAAACATAGCCATGTCTACACCAAAAAAAACAAAAAACTTGAAATATAAAATGTACTGGTCACTTCCTGTGACTGGGCCAGAAAAAATCCTGGAAAAAGGGGAAAAACTACTGATACAGTTCTCAGAGTTAGTTTGAAGCTTTGTCTGGAAACACTAAACCAGCTACTAGTGAGAAACACCTACTTAATGGGGCTCATTCTCACAAACTGGCCACCTAACCAAAACACTTACAGCACAGACTCCACCCTAGTCTGCATGCATTTTGGCGGTGGATGTTTTAAACTCACAACCCAGTGACTCTGATAAACAACTAGGAAGCTGCCAACTTACCTAGAAAGTTATGGAAATGTACCTGAGACAAGTTGCTCTGACCTAAAAAGAAAGCAAATATGCTGAGATTCCCAGAACCACCTGATAAACAACAGTGAAACTCACCAGTTCTAAAACAGTATAACTGAGATGAATTTATATTTGTAGACAATGTATAACTCTCTATACGGAGCCAAGATGAAATCTCCTTTAACATGGTGCCGACATAAATTAGCACAAAACTTTTATTTTTATGTCTACTTTTTGTTTTCAGCATTCATATTTACTGACTAATGTGAGAAAAGAAAAAAAAAAAAACACCAAGGGACTTAGAAAGCACCATTTCATTCCAAAAGGATTCATAACTATGAACGAGCCCCCATTTGTTACGAACTTAGGTCATAGTTGGCAACAAAAAAGGAGACTCCACAGACAAAGCCTGGCTTGCTCAGTTTTATTTAACTAAAAAAAAAAAAACAGTTGTAAAATGAGAAGAGGGTGATGTCAATAATAAAAAAAAAACATCCTGTCTGAAAGCTGGTAAGAATAAATGACCTAGTAACAAAAAAGAGCTGTAACCAAAAACATAACCCATTTGGCAAGTCAGTCTCCCAGAGAGAGACAGAAAGGAGAAGCACTGAGGCACTCGGAGCTACCTTTATAGCCGTCACGCCCAACTCTCGTGCAACTGGATTTGTAACGAGCCAACCCAATTACCACAGAAAGGGAGAAACAAACGTGCAACACCCAGGGCTCCCAAACCATCACATTAACCACATCACAATGAAAGATGAACACACTGAGGAGAATAAAAAGGAGTTTTAGAGACACGGGATGAGTTTGAAGAAGGGGTCGTAAAGAGAGAAGCGAAGGATGTCGGAGAATGAGAACGAGATCTCAAAGAGTGATGAGGAGAATCAGAAAGAGGGATAAGGAGGATGAGAGGGACGGAAAGGGGAAAGGTGGAAGAAGATAATGAAAAGTGGTAATAAAGAGGAATGAGACGGGATGTAAAGAATAAGAAATGGAGAGGATGAAAAGAGGTTCTATGGAGAGATGAGAACGAAAAGAGGACAAATAAGGATGAGTGGAACAGGAAGTCTTGTAGGAGGGAATAATAAGAACCAGAGCCAAACATGGAGAAGCAGCATTCAGCTTCTATGCACCACAAATTGGGGACAAACTTCCAGAAAACTGCAAAACAGTTGAAACACTGAGTTCTTTAAACTCATGGCTAAAAACACGTCTGTTTAGAGCTGCTTTTGACTCATAACAGCTGGAACATTCACCAACATCTTCCATGTGCAGTGATGACTTTGATGATCACTGACAAAATGTAATGTTTGTTACTGGTTTCACGATGTGTTTATGGTGGTTTTTTTAAACGTTTTTTACAACGTAAAGCCCTTTGAACTGCCTTGGTGCTGAAATGTGCTATACAAATAAACTTGATTGATTGATTTATTGATTGACTGATAAGAAGGAAAGAGGAGTCCAGAGATCAGTAAGGGTGACCTCCAAACCCAAGTTAACAAATTAAGACAGACTAAAGCACTCAAAAAACTAGCAAATTCATTCTGATAAAATTATTAATCTGAAAGGTTTCTCATATCTATAGAACAGGTCAGGACACGAAGGGCCGCTGTCCTGCAGCTTTTAGATGTGCCACAGGTACAAAACACTGGAATGAAGTGGCTTAATTACCTGGATCAGTTCTCCAGAGCCTTGCTAATGACCTACTTATTCTATTCAGATGCGGTGCATCTAGAAGTTGCAGGGCAGTGCTCCTCCTGGCCTGGAGTTTGACACCTGGGCTATAGAATAACGCATGAATTCAATAAGCAATACAAATAAAGATCAGTAAGAGTAAAGTTTTCTGACTTTCTCTGTGCATCAAAAAGACATGAAGCAATTATTACATATATTGTAATAATTATATGTAATCTAATTGGAGTGGATTTTGGACACCGTGCTCATAAGGAGTGTGTAAACGGCACACATTGGCCATTATCTGCAAAACAGGATCTGTGAAATGTTTGACCTGCACTCTGTAAAAAAAACAGATGTACGAGCTGAGGTCAACTCTGAGGATTTAAAAAAAATTTTTTTTTTTACCCCTGCCAGGCAGACACGAGGAAGGTTTGGACCCATAATAATTATAATCATACCCAGTTAAGTCAGACCAGACCCATTTTCAGCCAAAAGATGTTCTGAATTAGAATTGACATTATGCAGCTGGGTCCAGAGTATTTGGAGACCAACATAATTTCCGTTACTCTTGTTTGCCAAAACACACTATTCACATTAACCTTTCATAATGAATGTGCGCTTTAATCTAATTTGAACTATTGTTATTCACAACAAAATCAGAGTGACTGTTGACAAAGTATAAATCTAATATGTAGGGCCTGTTTATCCAGGAGACACAAGCAATTATACACATTTTCATAAGCATAAATAATATTTTTATTTTTCAATACTTTTGCGGCGAATTATTCGCAGAGACAGACTGCCTGAAGTCTAGACATCGCTAATTAATTAGGATTCCTCCTTTGTGATGCGCCGCCGTGCTTTTACCTCGGACTTCAGTTAATGAATAATTCTGCATCTTTCTCCGTTGGGTTTTGTCAGCTCATCCCAGTTCAGATTTGGTGAGTGACAAGGCAAAAACTCAGAAGTGAATCAAACTGATTTTTTGTTTATTTTAATCTAAAAAGGAATACATTTGTTTGACTGTCTTTATATTCTGTTACCCCGTTAATAAACACAGGAACAGAGTGTCTTTGAAAGACCTGCAGAGTGCCATGAAAAACTTATTTCCCCGCCTTAAAGATTTACTTCTGTTTTTGCTTTTTTATCCTCAAACAAGTGTTAGTATTGGATAAAAATTCATAAAAACAAAATGCAGTGTTCCAACTATGCTATTATATCTCAACTCTATATTTTTGGTTCAATTCATCAAGCAGCACCCACGTCTGATTGCTGCCAAACCGTAGAAGACAGAACCATGTCTGACATGAAGGAGGCCACAATATATCTAAAAGCAACATATCATGCACCGATCTGGAAAAAAAAAAAAGAAATTCAAGAACAGCTGAGAAACAAACAGCTACAAAACCATTTCTGAAGCTTTTTGGGTTCCATTGAACCACATTGAAATCCATTATCTACAAATGGAGGAAGCACGGAGCGGTGGTGAGCCATGTCACCATGGATGTCTGCCATGGTGACATCCAGGGGAGAATTTTATAGCAGAAACCACTTCTGACCAAACGGAACACAAAGGCCCGTCTCATCTTCACCGAAAACAAGATCTTAAGAGTTTTGGGAAAATATTCATTGGATTGACAAGACAAATGTGCAATGTCCTGAATCTTTGGGCTCAGCGATAAAGAACAAGAACATTGTATCGTTGGTCAAGTGGTTGTCTGAGCAACCATTTGGACTCACTTCTAGACGATCCTGAAGCCCAGTGCCCAGCTTTCAGTCAGTCACTGTAAACTAAAGAGCATCTGGATTATATAGCAGAACAAAATAATGAAGTCAACCCCCGAATGCCTGAAAGATGAAAATAAAGGTTTTTAAGTGGCCTAGACAAAGTTTTAACTTAAATCTGATAGAGATTGGGTGGTAAAACCTTAGCCAGGGTGAAAACCCACTCAGTGCGGCTGAAATGAAAGGAAATCTCCAAAGAAGAGTTGGCCAGAATCCTTTTACAGGAATACAAGACTCGTCAGTTCTCAAAAGAATGCAATGTCCTGTTTGGACTCTAAAAGAATCAAAGACTTTTCATGGTTCTTTACAGCTGCACCATCAAATAGGGATAGATGACTGTGAGCCACGAGACAACTGATAAGACCCGGTTCTGTGTTTGCTCGCTCTTAAACTAACCCCTATGGCTATAACCTCAGCTTGCCGGTCTTCACTAATTTGATAAAATTCCTCCTACATCTTCACATCATGCTCCAGGAACATATAATGATCCAAAGCAGGGAGTTTCATGCCATGTCTCCAATGGGAGGTAAAACTGGCAGTCCTGTAGCGTGAAAGCACGTTGTCTCCTGCCTCTAAATTTCAACTGACCTGAAAGAAAATTAACTTAATAGCCTTGTAAATATGTGTTGTTGTTGTTGTTGTTGTTGGTTTTTTCACATCCTATGAAAACAAGCCAGAAACTACTATGGAAGATTAATTCCAGCTTTTGAAAATGAGAGCGTATTAGAAACTTGGATTCCAACCATCATGTTTTCTCATAAGAAAAAGTGATTTTTAAATGCATACAAGTTCTAAAATTTTCCCAACCTCTTTGATTTTCTTTTAGCTATAACATAATAAGACACAGTGACACGATAGAGCAGTATTAAAAATTTCGCTTTTTGATGTTATTTATACTCAAACTAGATGCAGTCCAGCTACCTGCTTTAGGAAGTTAGAAAAGTTGATGTTTAAAATTTAAGTGAGCAATTGCTTCCAAAGTTGTGTGCGTTTATGATCCATTTATTCATTTAGATCACGAAACATCAAGCTTAGAAAGGAAATTGTTGTCGCCAGTAGTTTTAAGTTTGGACGCTTTTGTTTTAAAAGGGTGTTGGTTTGGCAAGGCTATGGAAAATGGAGGCAACATCACTGTGTCACACAACTTTGCTTAAAAAAATGGGACATCTTAATAAATATAAAATTCTTTCCAAACAAACATATCCATGTCTGATTTTGTTTGTTTTATTTTTGGTTTAACTCTGGTAAAGATTTGCTTACAGGTAAACAAGAAGAAATACCGTCAGTCAGACGCGTCTTCCACCAGTGTTTGGTGGAAAGGGTAATGAAAAGTTACTCCACGTCTCACTTTTAGCTTTTAGTGAGACGTACATCGAAGGGGTTTCTAGCACATGCTGCTTGTTTAATGTACATCCAGACATCTTCTTAATAAGCTCAAGCTCTAACTCAGCACAGGACCTTCCATTTCTTAATTCCCAGCTGGTCCCTGGTGTGTTTGTTAAGTCACTCTCATGTTCAAGGACCCAATTCTGATTCGGCTTTAACGTTTCCTTCAAGGACCCTCCGATGCATGGCAAAGTTCACGGCTCATTCTGTGATGGTGAGCTTGCAACGTCCTGTTGCAGCAAAGCATGCCCTAACCATGACACTCCACATCCTTGCTTCACCATTGGTGTGATGTTCCTCTCCTGGAATGCTGTATCTGGTTTGAGGTGAGCATTTTATCTTTTCTGGTTTCCAAAAAATTCAGTTTTGGACTCATTTCTCCAAATATTATTCCAGAACTCCCTGTCCCCGTCTACGTTCTTTCTGGCAAACTGTAGTCTGGCCTTCATGAAAATATTGGTTTCCTCCTTGCAGACCTTCCATGAACATAAAACTGGACTACTCTCTACCTCAATTTCCATGCAAACTTTGCAAAAACCTTGCCATAATTGGCTGCAAATACAGGTACCTATTGTTCCTTCTTTTATCCATCTAAGATTATATATTAATTTATATATCCATAATTTCTGCACTCTGTGAGCACTTGAAAACACAACTCAGAGTCCTTGTTTGTGCTTACACTCTTGGCCTGTAAAGCTGATTATCCAACTAACAGTATAGCAAGAGCCTGCTTTTGAACAAGTGAGGACTAAATCTCTTATTTTTGCACATTTCTCTAAGTGCCTTTTGACCCGCTTTCAAGATGAGTTTGCTTAGACGGCAAGCTCATGGATGCCCCAGCTTACATGGCCAACCAAGCTGACAATTATCTGAATCCTCCTCCTCTTGTAGACTATTTTTCAGAGAATCGGATGGCTTGTTTTTAGATTTGTTTGTAAAAATCTCTTGATCCCTTCATCGACTCAAAAATGGCTACTGTTGTCTTTCTGGAGGTTTTTTGATTTTATCACAGTGTTCACTTTAACTATAGGCATTTTTTGCACTTTTAGGCTGGGCTAGTGAATGTGAGGATGTTCCTTTTACTCCTCTGTCACAAACCCAAAAGAAGAAAAAAAAAAACACAATTTATGTTCCTATGTAAAATTACCTCACATTGGAGTTATTACTTTGCAATAGGAATACCACTTCCTGAGTTGCGTTTGAATCAACTCATCCTTAAGTGTTAAGCAAAGGGGAAAGTAGACCGAATCTGTGGAATGAACTGCAGATGTGTCTTGACATTTCAATTAAAGTACAGTTTCCATTAAATAGCCATTTACACATCCTGACTTTACTTTCAAACACCTCACTAATCCTGACCTTTAGTCTTCTTAGCATCTTAACCGCATACGCGCCAAAGAATCTTGTTCTCGTGGCGTTTCGCTGGTTTTCGAGTTTCTGATTGGTCCATCGCAGGTCGAGGTCAGTCAGACTGAAAACGAGCCGAGTTGAGTCTTCGTAGGACCCTTAGATGCATCTCGAGGAAATAAATTAAAACAGAGAAAGCAGTAGAAGGATTATTAGGCCTTAAGTTGCTGATCACAATGTCTGAGCTTTAACAAGACTCCTTCTCCCCAGATGCCCATCTCCCCAAAGACAATTTTTACAGCGTAATTCACACCCTGGCTGTGAGCCAATGTAGTAAAGATGATGGCTCATATTATCTGTGTGAACGTGTTACATTTGAATTCATTGTGAGAATCTTCACCGATTTTTTTTTTTTTACGGTCTTTCTGGCCTCTGAGAAGTGAATATGTGATCAGCTACACAAAAATGGCTCAATCTCAAGCTGTTGTGTTTGTAATTAAGTTTTCCCTTCTGATTTAAAAAAAAAAATCTTTTGAAATAAACCAGATGTTTAAAAAAAAATATTTATTTGCATATGTTTTCCATAACCATCTGAGAAAGAGTTGGTTTTGATTGCATACAACGTTCTCAGTACTACATCTGAGATTTCAAGAAAAGCCACTCACTCACATCTTCCAAAACTCACTCTGCAGGTATTTAGGTTAATTTTGGAATATTTATAATAACACTTTTGCTGAAAAACAAAGAGTTAGAGGTGCCCACTGCCTGGGGACAGTGGAGAACCCTTTCTTTCCTTGCCTCAAATTCCTTTTCTGATGATTTCATAAATGGATTAAAGGTCTCACTAATCAAAACAAAGTGTGGTGAATATTTGATCAAAGCAAAAATAATTAAGTTTCAGTTTGTACTGGACCATTTCTTCTGCGCTAAAGCTTTTCTTGATCTGGGATAGTTCTGATGCCAAAAAATGAACATGGCGGGATTATTCTGTTCAGGTATTAGGGTGACAAATTTTCTGCATTGTCACCCGAAGAAAAATGTGTCCAGTTTTTATTTGTTACAAAACTCTGAAGCTTGGGTGCTAACCAAGACCAGAAGGCAGCTTCATATTTCATGTGTCAGACTTTATTTGTCTTTATATTGTGAGTTTATTGTTTACAATCTGTACAGCATGTCGGGCTGCTTTTAGTGTGAATTGTGCTTTATAAATAAATAAAATTGACTGACTGAAAATTGTTAATCATCACATGAAACCTAACAGCCATTTAATTTAGTAACAAATAAGAATATCCAAATTAGTCCAGAATTATAGCTAAAGTACTATTTACAGATACATTTTCTCAAAGTTGGGATATGTAACTTTTATAAAATATGTTTTTTAGGTATTTGTTAAATCTTTGCCTAACGTAGTGACAGTATAGTATGAGATAGATAATTTGTGAAAAAATTATCTGCCTTATCCTAGTGCTGACTACATGAAGACACAGCTCAGTCAGAAACAACCAATCAGAGTCAGGAAGTGCTGTCAATAATGCTTGTGAATGTGCTGCTCACACCATTTCCCTTGCTACAATGTCTTCCCATCAGCAGAGCCTGCTATGGACGCTCTGGCTTGTTAGCATGGCCACCAAAGGAGGTAGATCAACACTTTTCCTGTAACCGTAAGTTCTTCCTCTGCCGTTAGCACATTTAACATTAAGCAGTACATACACAAGCATGATTGTCAGCCCTAAGACACTCCTCCTGAATTTGATTGGTTGTTTCAATCAATTTGATCAATTAAAAAAATTTTTTTGTTTATTTATTTATTCATTTATTTTATTTGAGTGGTGCTGCCATCCCTTATGGAACGACGCCCTGGTTGGCAAGCCTTAGGGCTTTTATCAACGATCATCACTGGTGGTGGAAGACAAGTCACCACAGTACTAGAACAGCTCACAGATTTATTTTCTGATTATTTACACTCGTAAAGAAGAGTTTGATGAAGACCTTTAAGCTTCCTGTCCTGCTAAACCATTTAAGACCAATGACACAATAACTTCCTGCTACGCTCTCAATATAGCAAACGGCTAAAAACAAACCACACATTCTACGCAAGAAAATGGCTTTGTATTTACATGACTCACTGCTGAAATGAATCATGCCATTTCAGTGATAGCTTTGCAAACAACTGACACTCATTTCTAAAAGGCTAACTGCATATACGACGAATTATCAACTGCATATACTGCAGCAGCATTCCTCTGTCATTGGCAGCTGCAGGAAACCAGCCTTTAACCCATGTGGAAAAAGAAGCCCTTTCTTCTGCTGCATGCTGTTTAAAAGCCAAACTTTCCCAGAGGTTACTTGTCAACCACATTACTGCGCTGTAGGCTGTCACATGTTCTCCCAGCTAACAGGCAGGCATCCTCCGATGCTTGAGGACATTTAGCTTTTGCTATCGGTGACTGTGTCGCGTCTCAGTGAGGAAAACAACCAGAGATCACATCCTGGCAGTTGGAGCCGTCTGATCTTGGGGCATTTTTCCAAAAGTTGCTGACATTAACATGCAATCCATGTAACATGCACAAGGGAGCAGTTAAAGACCCACGTACTCAGAGAGTTCAGCCTCATTGGAGGATTGCTACAATGACACACCAGCAGTTGATGGCTTCAAACAGCTAATTTAAAATCATGCAGGATTTTCTACCAAGTCCTTTTAAAACCACCTGCCAGTCCCTTAGTTTTATGGATGCGTTTGTGATAGCAGATGTCCAACCATTAAATACACCATGCACACTATTTATTTCAGCTCACAAACTTATTTTAAGCCACATGATCATGTTACTGCGATCTTTCTTAGAAAGTTGTAACATCACAGTTAGTTTATTGTTCATTCCAAGCCGGGAAGAAATCAAATACAGGACAATATTGTGTCGTTTCTTTATGAAGCAATATTTTTTATTATGTCAGCTGAATAGGGAATTTCCTCATTTTTGTCAATAACTTCATTGTCCCTGTAAAAGAAAAACATTCCCACAGCATGGTGCTGCTTATGCCATGTTTTAACAAGAGGCATAGTCTGTTCAAATGTGTAAACAAGTTTACTTGAATGACTGTTAAAGATTTAATATGGATTCTGGTAAGCCCATGGTGGTTGCACTGTATGGAAAACCTATAAAGACGGCAATTCTGTCAAGTTTTAAACATTCCTTGTGAGTTTTTAAATTAGATCTGCTTATTTAGGAGTGCCACTATTCCCATCTCTTTAAAGTAAAGTTTAGCGGGTGCAAACTAAAACCTGCACCAGTGGGAAAGGTAACAAGAAAATCTCTTTATTTTTAACAAAATATCTGAAAAGAAAATGCTCTGTGGGAAGAAAAAACTAAAATGCTTTAATCCTTTTTAGATTTTATGACTTAAACCTTTTTTAATGTTGTTACATTAAATGCTTTCCTGTTTTGCTTTACTCGCTAGGCGCCCTTCTTGTAAATCCTTTATAGCTTCTAAACGCCACACCCAAAAGTGGAGTTGGTTAAGCACTTCATTCCTTGCTTCATCAGAAACTCAAAGTACAGGCGTGTGAAGAAAATGGGGACACCCTTATGACAACTTCTGTTTTTCAAAGCAGTTTTGCTCATCTAAATACTGATTATAAGTTTTGCCAGGATTTATTCATTTAAGAGATAGAAATACACTGAAAGTAAATAGAAAACTTGTAAACAGGAGACTTGTTTTCTGTAGCCTTCTGTAAAATGTTTTTTAAAGCGTCTTCTGGGGATCAAACCAGACACTGGAAACAGGAAGTGATGGTTGCTACTCGTTTTTTTTTTATTTACCTCAGGAGTTGACATTTCATTCAAACTGAACCTCAGATGCTCCAGATAAGTTAAAAAGCCATTATGATGTTCTAATCTTAGTGCTCTGTAAAAAAGCTAACTATTGTTAGCCAATCAAGCTAACGACACATTGTTTTGCTTTTTACACTTTCAAACTATATGGGATATTCATTTAGGATGGTCTGATGTAGGGAAAACTTTTAAAAGTCCAAACAGTTTTAACTGTGGTCATTTTTTAACTTTAGAAACAAAGCAGCCATGTTGGATTTTGATGTTGGAGTTTTAAGAAAAATGCCAATGTTCCCATTTGGATTTCTGATTCCTGGGACCTTCCTGGAAATTTCTCCAGCTTGAAACTTTAAGTAAAATCTGAACGGAGAACTAAATAGGATCTAGCATTCAGCCAGACATTGCCAATCAATAATAATCATTTTATATGAAATAAAACAATGAACTATTGACACTGGTGATTCTGTTGTGGTGCTTTGAAAACTTAGTATTTACTACAGTATATTTTATACAAATTCTGGGAGTCATTGGTTTATAGTAAATTCACTCGTGGACCAGGAGCAAAACGCTCTCTGCAGAACAAATGTATAATTTATTGGAAAGAACATTTTATATATATGATTATGAAAAAGCATATTAAAGCCCATCCTGCAAAACTGAGCTATCATCTGAATCTAGGGACACTGCTTAGATATATATTCGCAGTATTTTTCTTTCCTTGATGGCAGAGTTAAATAGCTTTCTGAGAATTAGTGGAATTTGAATTTTCTTGTTTACTTCTGATTCAACGGAAGTATTGTGTGGTTTCATCAGTGGTACTCATTGTGTATAACTCTGATCTGCACTTGCTACCAATTCTGAAACCAGAAGCAAAGGCCGACATGTTCCAAAAATGTGCCCTTTCAAACTAACACAGTCACTAATTACTTATGCAGAGTGCCCACATTTGAAGAAGACATCATGGTAGCTCTTAAGGGAAACCGCACCCATATTTAACTGTATTTATGTAAATCATAGACAGAGCAAAACCATGACTGCTTGCATTATGCAGATTGCATAAAAGAAAATAAGGGATCAAAAAAGGTGGTGGTAATTTTGGTGAGGACATCAAGCACTGCTGCCAATGCAGGCAGGATCGGGGAATTGACTCGTCTTTCTGTCGTCTGCCTGGTTTTTTTTTGGGGGGGGGGGTTGGGTTGTGTTGATACACGCTTTATATATTAAGACTGATGTTTTCTAGCCTTTATATCTGTTGAGTCTCCGTGTACAGCAAATGAAAGCATGACCTTTCAGACTCAAATTATAGACCAATAAAATGATGAACATGAATGTGAGCTTATCGTTTATCGGCTGCTCAAAGGTTGTTGTTTTCAGAAAATGTTAATTTATTGAATATGACTCTACATACTTCTGTATTGTCCTCAACTTTACAGGCAAGATCCTTTTGTGTCGCATTTCTTAGTGGAGCGGTGACCCTTAGAACCAACTGTGTCCTGGTGTGGCGGGTTGCTCTCGGGTGGCCTATTGGTCCTGTGGTTGAGTTGGCTTGGCTGCAGGCACTAAGCTAAGCTTTGGTGGGAACCTCTCTGTGTTGACCTTCCTAAGGTTTGCTCTCCAGGTGGATAGTAATGGACCTTCCCTTCCTTGGAGCCTCTGAGAGCCGGAATTTGGATAAATGGTGCATAAATGATCACTGCCTCTGATCCTGAGCTCAACAGAAAGCTGGTGTAGTAACAAAGTAGGTAGTTCATTTAAATTAAAGCTTACTCTGGCGACCAAGGCATTGCATTAGCTCAATAAAAATAGAAATAAACAAAAATACAAGCACGGCACAACAGGATTACATGATCTTTATCATAAAGACGCGAGAGTATGAAAACGAGTCTACGTTTTCTCGGGTTTCAAATACTGGATTTTATGGATGTAAAAAGGGAGTAACTTATTGGCTGGTGTCAAGGGTGCCAAGCAAACTTATTTTAATAAGGCAGTCAATCAATTTAGTGAGCTCTTCAAATTACTGTGCTTGGAAAGACACGTCTAACTGAAGGTCATCAGCATATAAAAAATTTAGTTAAAAGACTAAAATATATAAAATATAAATCATAATGGGCCAAGCATTGAGCCTTGGGGAACCCCAACAGGTCACAGAGCTTTCACATAGGGTCATTAATAAAGTTGTGTTTAATGTGATATCTGGGGAAGGCTGATTTATGCTCACTTAGTTTTTCTGCAAATTATTTTGGAAAACATCACAAGCAAAGACCGGAGTGTGACCTGCAGAGTGAGTTGGACCAGATGAATGCAGAAGAAAGTTAAATCATCCAGAACATTTGGGGAATTCTTCTGCGGTTTTAGGAAATACGTAATCAGCATGAATATTTAAATTGAGACGGACAATTTTACTGGGCAGTTTTGTTGTGAACATGGCATTGAACGTGAGTGTGAAAGAATTTTTTTAAATTGTAGACAAATTTAGTTTGTTTTTTTTTTCTTTTTTTTTTAAGGTATCACAAACAAGTTCCTACATGTATTTATTCATGAATCCAACATAGACCCTTTAAAAAAAAACTACACCTTCCTTCTCCTTGGTCCTTGGAGTCCTTGAGGCTAATCCTCACTCAGAGTCTGAAGGATTTTTTTTCCTTCCTCTCATGTGGTTGGGTAAGCATTCCTTCTAAAGTGTCCAGGACTCATTTTAAAACTCTCCTAACTAGTTATTTTCTCAGACGAAGATGTCTTCGTAGGTGTCAGATTTCTGTCAGTGACATAGTAGCCATTCCTGTGGAGCAAAACATTTATCGCTGTTGACTGGCTTACTGTTCCCATACATTCATCTAAAAAAATAAAATAAAAAATGAATTATCCATTGCTGACAATCACGAGATTTAAAAAAAATATATATTTTTATTTCAAACCAGTTGCTTGAAAAGTTTGAAATTTGTATAAATGCCTTTTCATGCTTGGCAACTGATAATGATTGCAAGTCTGGAGAAATGTCATGGGAACTTGCAAAGAAATGAGAGCTGAATAATCAATGAGAGCAAATTCAGCTTTAAACACATGATAGAGTTTGAACCTTTATAAATATTTAGTTGTACCAAGGAAAAAGAAGAGCGAGGGGCGTAACATTACATGCATTTAAATTAAACTGTCTCAGCTCAGTCTGTCAGGGGTAAATTCAGTCAAACAAAATATGTCAGTCACCAGCAATAACCACTAAAGAGTCAGCAATCATGACTCTTGCTGTTTGTCATGTTAAGAATGGACGGTATTGACAGAAATCCAGAAAGACAAAAATTCACCATCTTGTTTATAATCAGGAGTGTGCAAAAGTTTCATGCGTACAGTGAATGGGAACCTGGTTGAGCTTCCCTTTCTGCCATCCCAACCACTAAGAAATAAATTTTTTTATGCATAATTTTCACAAATAGAATATGTCAAAAACTCCAAGATTAGTTTCAGATTACCTCTGTTCAAATAATTCAGTCTAAGTATTCTAGATATCGAATAATAAAATAAATATCTGAAGCTGTGAATCAGTGGCCAGCTGCAGAATCATTAGCCCCTGAGTTAGGATGGCCCAGCAGCTGCTTTAAAGAGGAATCTTGAGACAGAAAAATAGTGCAGACCAACCGGGTGTTTATTCTCCAACATTTAACACATAGACATTCCTGCTCACAACGGCCATGGGTCTCAGCAGCAACCACACCTACCCACCTCCAATGTGGCCAACATGCAGGCTTTTATAGTCCCTGGCTGCTCCAATTAACAAACCCACCAAGAACAGGGAAAGACAAAATACATACACACAAACAAACTTGACAAAACAACCAAATCTTCAGCATAATATTAACAAACACTCTTCACTTTTAAGCAGCCGTTTCATTTCTAGAAATACCTTTCTATAAATATAAATCCAATCATTAAACTTCTGAAATGCATAGTTCTATCGCTCCCCCTCTTCCAGCTGCATTGGTCCCATCCATTTGTTTGTTTCATTTTAGCAGGAAACCATCAGTACCAGCTGAGATGCCACTGCAAAAAAAAAAACACAAAATGATAAAATACTTCAATCTTTTATCATTCAACACACCCTTCTAAATGTTTTCATCCAAGTAATGAAGACCTTCATTACACCCTGCAAATGATAGATATATTTTATTTAAACTGAAAATAATTCGTACAAACTTGTTCACCTAACAGATTAAAAAAGAATAAATTGTTTGGTACCTGTGATGCTCCCCAGATTTTGGCGGCCTGGGAGGTGAGCCATCACCAACATCAGAAACTGCATTAGATTACATCACCAAGTCACATAAAACGCTGATAAGAGTCTAATATTGCTGTTAAATATCCCATTGCGGACTTAATAATCCCACATTAAATAATCCCTCATTAAACATCACAAAGTGTGTAATAAAATGTCACCTTACAGTGTCCCGTCTAGTAAGTGGTAAGTGTGAATATCATCTTATAAAATAGAGAAAATCTGTTCTATAAAGTTCTGATCTTTGCAAAAACGTTTTGTTTTTATCTATAAAGTTAAGTTTTGTTTACTTAGTTCAAATTGAATTAAATCACTCAAAAGTTTTTGATGAATTTAAACCTAAATTCATCCAATTTAAATTTCTAGTGAACATACAGGTACATTTAAGGGCCTTTTCATCAAAAACATTGCTTTATTTATCTCAGTTATGAAATAAACTCTGTAGTGCAACAGAATGTTGTTTTTTGTCATTATTCCAAAATCCTCCCATTTTTATTATTGCACACGGTGGACAAATCACAGTGCTGATGAGAAATACAAATATCTAAATGTGCAATATTGGCAATTCTGCTTCAGCTTCGATTGTTTTCTTTTTCTTTGTGTTGCAGATTGTCCAACAAAAACAGGCATAAACTGTAGCATAGCATCAATGTTAGTGGAGAATAGCAGCGCAAATAATAGTAACTACTGGTAATGTGCACATAAAAACTAAAACATGAGTATGCATCGCAATATGAATATTTCTTCACTCAAAATAATTAAGTAGTTTAATGTCAATGTCAAATTTAATTATATAACAAGTTTAAAAGTGCACCAAAGTGCTGTGCAAAAACAATAACACAATAGAGTAAGTTGATGAAAAGAGAAAGAGACTAAATAGCAACTCAAAGGAAAATTTGAAGTGTAAAAATCTCTCATTGTATAAAAGCACAGAGGCATGTGGAGAGCATGCCCTGGTTCCGTGTGTGGATGCTTCTCTGTTTATTATTCTCCAGGAAACTGTTTCTCTTTGAATGACATTCATACAACAGGCAGAACCCACTCAGGGTCAGTTCGGTTTAATGTCATGTGCAGATGTGAGTCCTGGTGGACCACTCTTGGATGTCTCTATCCATCCCATAATGTGGCTGACTGCGCAGTAAAACAAACAACAAAAAAAACTGTAAATAAAGCAGGAACACAGTTATGTCACTTCTTTTTTAGGGTGATGCCTATTTCAGTGACTGTGTGAAGAAATCTGGCTACCATCAAAACATTTATTAAGCCAAAACATCATTACCATCTTGTTTTTCTTGAAAACAGTTTTATGTCTACAAACACTGGAGCTCTTTAACTTCCTTGTTTCTCATTAAACATTATAAATCCACCCGTACATAAATCTTTATGGGAATAAAGCCACGCAGGTGTTTCTAAAGTCCTAAGTGGTCAGCATTCACAGCTGTTAAAAACCATGAATTTGGCCAAAGGCTTGTGGTATTACAACATTAAACTCCTCAGCTATGGGGCCAATCCTTGGATTACTACCAAGCAGTACATGTAGGTCAGGGATTCCTCTATTTTTATTCTTCTTTACCTTGACGTTGTCTCAACTATCTATGGAGAGATAAACTGCTGCGACTAACCTTTTAGACCAAAGTCAGATTGGGATTCTGGAAATAATGCTGTTCCTCCCTGGAAATTCCTGGAAAACATTTTAAACTAAATAATCACCCCAAACACACCGCAAACGGTTTGTATCAAAGCACATGCAGGCGTCAAAATGGCCCAGTCAAAGTCCAGAGGTAAGTCGAATTGGGAACCTTGACTGAGATACAATTTGTTTAGTGAACATATCCCATGAAGCCTTGCAGCTGTGATTGTAATGTAAAGTGGTTCTACAAAGTATCGACTCCGGTGGGGTGATTACATTCATCCAACAAAATGTATGGATGTCAGAATTACGAAACATTCTGAGAAGATTTGACAAGTAACATTTTTATGAAACGACTTAAACTTGTTGTTTGCAATGTGAATAAAATGAGGAAAAGTTCAAGGGATGTGAATATTTTTAATTAGTCCAGATGAAGAAATAGCAGCCTCAGTTGAATATCAGCACAGCAAGAAATTAAAATGGTTAATCTCTCTAAGGTTACAGCATATACTGGGTCTGAAGCATCCACAGACGGCACTCCATACATCATTTATCCCATTAGCAGTAAAATCTGCAATGCATCAGTGCTCGTTTGCCATCCGTCCTATCTCTGCTCAGTGAGAATGAATTCATTTCACTTTAAAACGATGTTACAGTACTGTGACATTGCCTTATTTTACTCCTGTTCTACAAATAAAGGAAGGAAACACCTCTTTAGCACTCTGCTAAAGATATTTGAGGTTTCGTGAACTGGTTGGCTTCATGCTGTTTGCTCGTAGCCTTGGATGTTTAATTTCATGGATTTCTCAGTTTTTCCACTAGAAGAAGGTCTAACCTTGGCATTGTGCCTCTTGGAAGCCTTGCTTTTTCTTCCCTCCTCTCCCACTCGTTCCCACTCTTATGTGCACCCTCCCTCGGCTCAAAGGGGGAGGGGAGGAGCGGTTCTTTCTATTTAATAATTGCAGTTAAAGTAATATTAAATTGTAAGCGTGAATCTGAGACGACATGCTGCTTTTCCCTCTTGAAATGAATCAGTTGTAGGCCTTTGCACGGATGAACCGTGGCAATGCAAGATCAAGACTCAACAACACAAAGCGTCGCAGTAGCGTGCAGACATGTTGAGGGGGAAAAAAAGAAAAAAGAAAACTCCTTGGAGCAGGTGCTAGATGTTGCTGCCGGCGGTTTTATCAAGGACATTTTTGTCTGGCAGCCGGTCATGGCCGTCGTGTTTGCTCTCATTGGAATAAAAGTGAGGCCTTCAAGAGGATAGACTTAAAAAGAGAATTACCTAAGATGTATGGTGCTGGATTTAATATTGTTGTGAAGATCTGAAGCAGATGGAGGCCCACTCCAAACCTGCTTGCGCCAAAATTAAATGAAGACATTGCTGATGTCATTGTTGGACCACAAAAAGGATAAAACCGGTGTTTCCTCAATGTGGTGGTGTTAAAAATAAAAATCATGTCATAATTATTATGTAACTTTGAGAAGGGTTTTCCTTTAATAAATGATCTAAGCAAGTCCATACAGTTTGTATATTTATTGGTATAAATGCATAAGTTTAAAGTAACATAAAAAAAAGTATTTGTGTCCTTAGAGGACTCCTTTGCTTTTAATCGCTTGAGCAAACTAATATTAATATCAAAAAGATAAATTGAGCAAATACAAAGTTGATTTCAAATGTTAACTTCATTTATTAAGCTAACCAATCTGATCCAGTTTGAAAACTGCTTTTATTGTTGAAATATGAGAGAACTTTGATTACATTTTTGGTACAGTTGCATTAATAACACCCAGCTCTGATGTCCTCCTGGTCTGGAAAACCAAACAAACAAAAAAGAAACTACTTAACTAGAACCTGTCAGACAGCGTGAAGTAGGTTTAAATCAATAAATGGATGAGAAACAAGACCGCTGAGTCTCGGGAAGGGTTGCAAAATCATTTCTAAGGCTGTGAGAACACACCACATTATAGCGAGAGCCGTTATTTTCCATACAAGTGGAAAAACCAGGGCACAGTGGTGAACCTTCCCGTGACAAGTTAATCCAAGAGTGTGTCGATGACTCATCCGGGAGGTCACAAAACAACCCAGAAGAACATCTAAATTACTGCAGCTTCACTTGTCTTATTCAAGGTTGATGTTCAAGATTCACCGATAAGAAAAAGTCCAGACAAAAATGGCCGCCACAGGAGGGTTTAAAAACCAAAGTACCTCCTGAACAACAACGACAACAACAACAGCTTGTCTCACATTTGTCAACATCTTGATGATCTCAAAGATTAACTCTTTGGAAGGTGGGCATTCCACTGACAGACTGCAGACAGAAAAAACATAACAGTCAAGCAAGTTGATGGTAGTGTGATGGTATGGGGCTGCTTTAATGCCTTAATCTGTTAGAAACCAGTTACAATTTGCTGTAACTGGTCAAATACTGAAATCCCGAAGGAGAAAGTTTGGAAATTACCCTGAAACTGTAAGCTCAAGCAGACTTGGATGATTCTGATGGACATGATTTGAATGACCACTGCAGGCTATTCTGAAGTTTCATTTCTCTAAGTTTTCATTTGGTCTTTTTTCACACCAAAATTCATCTGCTTTTAATACAAGCAATTCAAGCTTGTCTACAGTCGACGTTGCAAAACACTTTGTTTTTCTATTGTGCAGTTTGGTTATGTCTAACAGAACTGTTTACTGCAAATTCATACTGTTATGACCCCTAATACATCCTTGTTGTTATGACTTAACTCAAAATGCCTAACAAAAAAAAAAAAAAAACATACACACGACAAAGTTTGAACATTTCTTTTAATAAAATATAGTTTTGGTGAAAATTAAACATTTTGTAACGTTGAGATTATAAAGGTTTTGTATGAAGATAAAATAGAAACATCATAATAGGAGAGCACAGACCTTTAAAGGGCAGGGGACTTACTGAGCTCCTCGGTGTTACATATAACACTCAAAGTGTTGCAGAAAGAAACACATCTGAAATTCCAAACCTTCCCGCAAAAATAAACAAAAAGCCTTAACAATATGACGCGACACCTTTCTGGATTCAGAATAGTGGGAAACAAACAGATTTGTTGAGAAGACAACATAAAACGTTATATTTTGATAGGTTTTGATACTGAACTTAAATAATAGATGTGGCATATATAGAATTGTAGAACAAAATGCCAAACCTTTTCAGCTGACCTTGTAATATGTTTTCTTTTCTTTTTTTTAAATAATCCCCAAGATCAGCACTGACGTCTAACTCGCCACCTAGTGTTCAACAGTGGTATATAACCAAGGTAATTGTTTCAACAGGAACAAAACATTTGCATTTACAGATTTGTGGAATTCAGAAAATAATATCTCATGCGTAAATAGGCGCACATTGCCTCAGTATTGATATCAAATGACAAGTTAAGGTTCCAGTTATTCACATCTGTATGAGGAATGACTGGAATGACTGTACATCATAAAACATTTGTGATTTTTTTTTAAAGCCAAAACTAGACCCACATGTTCGAATTTATTGCTTCACTTTCTGCCGTCCACACATTATTGCAGAAATAGGTTTAAATATGTGCATGTACACTGCCTAATATATTGGATATTTGGATCTCAAATATCCAAATATCATATTTGGATTTCAGTTTGTAACGCTGACCTCAACTCAGCTATTTATTTGAGCCAACTGTAAGTTTTTGGCATAATTCAGACAACTTTTCTTGCCAGAATTTATTATTTATTTTGGTGGGTTTTTCTGCCGCGGTCTTTAAAGCTGCCGCACAGCATTTACAGAAAATATGTTTGACATATTTGTTAAAAACCGCCACTATGTTGTGACAGTGTAGCTTCAGACGCATTGGCAGTTGTTTTGAATGTCCTCCCTTTGTAGACTGCTCTCCTTTCACAGATACTGTGTCTTTAAAATTCTTTTGTAATGGATTTGAGCCTTTTACCAAACTGAAGACTTAAAACAGTCTTCGAAAAGCTCTTTTGAACTTACCATAGCGTTCACATCAACTCAATCCCCAGGGGAGCCCCAGAATATATCAGCAGCTTAAACAGAACAAGCACGGACAATAAATGACGCAATAAACCTGGGTGTGAAATTACTTTTTTGATGTGTAAATAAATGTGAAGGTTCCCTAATTTGTTCTTCCCTAAAATTTCATTTTCATTGTTCCATGTTTATTTGGCCTTCTCAGTATTAAGAAATAAGATTAAATATCCATACGTCCAACGATGTTGATGTTGGGGGGTTTTTTTCACATCACTATCCATCTGTGTTCAAGGCTTGAATTAGAGAAAGTCCACAGGATTGTTATGTTTTCCCCCCACAAATTCCTGCAACTAAAAACACAACAGCTTAAACAAATCATTAAAGCCACCTAAACGACTGTGACATTCAGATACAGTTGGTGATTTTGGCCAGAGCTGTGGTTGCCGAGAGGAAAAATCTGTTTTGAAGGAGACAATTTCCTACAGGAGAGTTGAAGTCACAGATGCAAGGCCCGTGACTTCAGTGCCTGACACTGGTTTAAATTGGAACTGAAGCTGGTTTTGTTTTTGTACAAAACCAAAACCATTGGCCCTGCAGACGCTGCTAATCCAGAAACCAGAGATGCACTAAGCCTGAGTCAGAAACAAGGCAAAACCACCATGGCAAACACAATACGGCCTGACGAGATGTTAACAGAAAAAAAAAAAAGTATGCACGAAAGTGGGCTGTTATGCAAAAAGCTGCTTGAACTAAGTGATGAGTAACAGGTAGAAACAAGATGTCAACAAAAAGGTACTGGGGACATCTAGGGGCAATAACAGGTATCAGAGGAAGAAAACGAGAGAAATAGAGAGTGCAACTGAAAAAGCTCCTTCAAAAATATAAATAGTCAGGGATCATTCAAGTTCAACTTTTCTGAAAGCATTTGTTTGTGGAAAACTTTCATAAATCATTTCAAGGTGTTTACCAGATGTGTCAGAATAGATTTCTTTTTTACTGTAAAGTTTGAAAACGACATTAATGGGCTTACGTTTTCCAGATCTTTAAACATATAAATGTAATGCAGGTTTCGATTTACAACAAAACATTGCTGACTGGCTGGGGTGAAAGGAGTTCACATCCAGACCTTGGTTTGCTCGAACGAAGCTGAAATATGAGAGGCAACGAACTGCAGAAATACAATTTCAAATTTCAGCACTTCAGGTTTCAGTTTTGTTTTCTTGTAAGCAATCAGAAGCCTCTGCGGAAAGACAGTAGAAGCCCCTCTAAGTTTTAATTTGAATCAATGAAAAATGATTTATTACTTCTTGAAATTACTTTTTTAAGGAGATGTAAAGGAGATTATCAACTAATGAAGTCTTCACCCTTAAAGATATTAAAATGTCTTTCATACCAAAGTCAAACACAAAATTAATTTTGAGAGAAAATAAAACACAGGGAGGTTAAGTATTTCAATGGGCTGTTTCATAAAATTTAACAGTGGAGCTAGAAGTAAGATTTGGACACTTTAAAGGGACAGTTTGGGATTTTTTTTTATGTGAGGTTCTGTTAAAAGGTTATAAAAAGTTAGTATCTTGCTAGAAGTAGATAAATCTTCGTCTTCATTTAGTGTAAACCGAGATAAGCTGGTCTTGGAAGTTGAAGCTAAAGACTAGTCCAGAAGAGGTTAAGACCAAAGTGGACTTCAACTGTCTTAAAACAAATCCAATTTCAAAGACATCATCACAACAGTTCATAAAATTAAATTAAAGTCAAATGGTATAAGAGGCCAAAATATTACTGTGGTTAATATGAAATCCATCCTTCTTCTTTTATATCAGACATTTACCAGAAATGCTTTCTATGCAATGTTTTCAGTGTTTTCAGTTTGTTTCAGCAAGTTTCATTTCTGGTTTAAACAGGGCCGTGCAGAGACGCTTGGAGGGGAAGGGGCTCAAAGTTAAAAAAAAAGGGCACATAGAACGAGATCTTAAAATACCATACAACAACACAGCAACCACCCATATTAATTAGGAATCTAATTGGATCCTACTATATCATTGCCATCATGCTGGGACAATGCAAAGCAAATGTATATTTTCCCCAAAAGGTATAAAGTTGCTGTTTCTGCTGCTGCCAGTCCTGGAGGGCCGAGTTGATCTGAGACTGTAGCTGTTAAACAGACCAGAGGAAAGAAGGTCAAAGGTTATGTAGATATGAAATAAGCTAATTTTCTGCTATTTTACTAATTAAGACCAGATAATATCTATTTAACCTCTACAACAACTTGGCTGCAGACTGATTTACAGATTTTAAAAAAGCTCAAAGGGGTTTAACTCTTTGTAATTCTTTTATTTTAGCACCTCTGAGATCTAGAATTGTGAGACGAAGAACACAAAGGCAAAGAAAACTCAGAAGCTGCTGGTCAGGGCCTCCAGACATTCAGGGGCCCCTACAAATGGTTTAAAGACCTATATTTTTATTCACAAACCAGTGCATAAAAAATATTCTTGGCCATGACTTGATAGTTAGAGGGCAGATCCGCCCCCCTACTCCTCACCATGGACCCGGTGTCTGAACAGCATGGAGGCAGAAACTGAGTCATTATTAGACTGAGGGCAGACAGAATAGTTTATTTAGTTAAATTACTATATTGAGCTAAATATTATTGCTGAGGGGCACAAGCAGGCCTTCTGACATACAGATTTGCAAATATAAAAAATTGGGGGAACAAAAGCAAAAAAAATAAAAAGAAAAAAACAAAAAAAACTCAAAAAGGGCACTAGGGGCATCAAGGACAAAAGGGGGCAGGGGCTCAAGCCCCCCCCCCAACCCCCCTGCACGTGCCTGAGTTTAAATCATAATCAGCATTTTTTGTAAACAGCCACCCAACACAAATTCGACACCCATTTACACGTTCATATAAAAGCTTAAGATGCATGCAGAATTATTTACTTTACCTCAAATACATATATATATATATATATATATATATATATATATATATATATATATATATATATATATATATATATATATATATATATATATATATGGGGTTTTTTTAAATTATTTGTAATTAATAATTTTATTTCATGACCGCGTGTAGAAATTGTGAATTTATTTTACCTCTCCATCTTCCAATCATAATCATTCTTACAAAAAAGTCAATCAGTGATTGATTCATAAGGTGGTTGCTGCCGAGTTGTTGTGCAGGTTAAATCAGTGAGTTTTTTGTTTTTTTGTTTGTTTTTTTTGTAATAATTTATGATGTACTTCTGTACAGGAAGTTAAGAAAAATCTCAATATATTTGTACTTATGAATTTTATCATGCACGTGGTTCGTATTTTTATTTGATTCCCTAATTTAATTATATCATCAAATAAAAGAGGCCTGAAAATATTTGGAGAAAATTATTTTTATTTGGTAAACCGGTAAATAAAAATAAAAATTTAAAAAAGTTCTTTATTTCTGGGATTTCTGTCACTGTTAGCTTTTTACAGCAGAAGGATTATCCAGAAACTAATCTTCCTGTTCTAAACAAGAATGCAAAGAAAATACACAGTATAAAGCAGATGGAAGGGGGCAGTATTAATCTTGTTTGAAGACAAATATTAGATCAACAAAATGTTACAGAGATATCTGGGCCAAACTCAGATTATATTGTCTAGCATATTACGTTTACCACCCAAAGATGTGCATTAGCTTGCTGACTTTAGAAATGATTAATAATCATCTATCCTAAAGCAAGACACCAAAAAATGTTTACCTTCTCTGGTACAGCCTCAGGCAGCTCTGGCTACAATCCAGTTTCTTGCCGTCATCAGCGTGTTAACGTCTGCTTGAACCGCAGCTGGTTTCATGTGAACCTGCTGAGTGTCCTGTAAGCTCTGCATAAGTCGGAGGTCATTTCACTTCATCACTAGAAATAATAAGTGGTAATTTGCTTATAACATTTAAACGGAATCACCTTAAAAATCCTCAAAAATTCTTCAAAGTAAATTTCCTTCCATGTAATTTCGTTCTTCCTTTTCCCTGTTCCAACAAGAAACATAAACATAGGCTTGTCAAGTTCGCCGCCAATCTTTCAACTGAATCAGCAACCACTGTTTGACTTAGCTTTCCTCTGAACTCTGATGTCTACAGCCCAAAGCTCAGGCAGAGCTGATGGAAACAAATAAAGCAGCTTTCACATTGAGAAGAGATGTGGCTTCAAGCATTGAGGCAGAATTTTTAGATTCTAATCTCAACTGCATGAAATCAAAGACTTTTCTTCTTCCTCATAATCGTTCCACCTTGCAGAGGAATGAGGAAAACAGTTGAAAGATTTATTTATTTCTTTCCAACAGTTGAGATCTTTGTTTCTAGATCTCCCTTCTTGTATTGGTGATCAGGCTTTGGCTTAACGAACAGATGATAGTCACATTTCTGTTATGTAACAGGTTACGGCCCGGTTTAAACTGGAAATTCCAATGGACGGATGGCAACATGGTGGTAAAGTCACGTCTATGACTTTATGTGTTTGAACAGATTAAAATGCCACATCCTAGCATATGGAAATTGTTGCCAGAAAAGAATCAGACTTGTGCTTCTCCATAGTTCTCTTCCTGATGTCTTTGCAGATCCCCACCTCCCCCCATTGCCATCATGCTAAACAAGAAAGCACTGTTTCTCAGCTGTGGCTTTAAACTACATCCTCTCTGTGCCTCCAATGAGCTCAAATGTGTCTGTTAACCAATCAAACATCTTCAAAGTTATGACATCATCGTCTGGACTTTCCCCCATTGCTGAAAGAGACAGAAATTTACATACATAAGGCTTACTGGTTTATTAGGATTATCTGATATATTAGTTGTAATTTTTGAAGCTTGTAGCAAATAAAATTAATTTGAGGAAATCTAACCAACCTAAAACAAGAGAAGTTTGGAATGGCTCAGCTTCAGACAGTGGGGGAAAAAAGCTGTATGTCTTTTTATTTGATCTGTGTGAACTTTTGGTTTTAACTGGAGATTTAACAAGCTGGCAAAAGCATTTCTCTGATTTTAGTCCAACTTGATATAATAGCGTCACTCACTTTCTGTATGTTTCTGTAGATTTGTTTTCTGCACTTCACTTCTAGAGTTGCTCTGTTGGGTTTTGGTGACTGTGTTGTTGTTGTGTTTAACGGCATAATAGAACAAAAGGATGGCTATCACTGGGGTGATAACAGGATGGATTGAGTAGGAATATCTTAAAAGGCTGCAACATTCACACAATATTTGCTTGTTGTTAAAGGGATCAAAACAATGTCTCTCACACAGTGATTGGTACCAGGCAGGATGAGTCCATGTTTTTATCTGAGTGTTACAGCTGAAACGGAGAATCACTGAAGAAGGCAAGATTTTTCCAATCTGTGATTGTCTAATTATGGTGAGCTTCAGTGAACTGTGTCCTCAGTTCCTCATCCTCAGAAAGCAGGAGCGGTATCCGGTGTGGTCTTCTCCTGCTGTGGCCCATCTAAGGCTTTGTAGGCCACAGTTTGAGAAGTGGTGTTCTGCCTATGTTGTAATGAGTGGTTATTTGAGCTGTTGTTCACTTTCCATCATATTGAATCAATCTGTCCCGAACTAGTTCTCCTCTGACAACAAGACATTTTCTTCCACCGAAGCGTAGCTCACTAGGAATGTTCTCAGTTTTAGATGGCCCTCTGTGAACTTGAGAGATGGTTGTTTTTGAGAATCCCAGTACATCTGGAGCCTCTGAAAACTCGCAGCCATCCCATCTGGCACCAACTACTCACCCATGTTCAAAGTCACTGAAATCCCGGTTCTTCTCTGTTCTGATCCTACTGAATGCACATAAGACCACTGTCAGCCAAGTTATCCTAAAAGATGTCCAGAAGCTAAAATGTGTCAAATTAATGCTGTGGGATTGGTTTGCAGTATGTTTGAGTAATTTAATAGTTTAGCCAATAAAGGGGTTGGTGAATGTAAATTGTTGTATAACAAGTCAAATGCGGTGCCACATAAAAAAAGACCGAAAAGAGATTACATGGGAACAATACTCACATCAGAACTGTAAGGCCTTGCAGACGTCAAACCTGCTCAACTGCAAGCAACTCAGTCTGTAATTATTTTCTTTTCACTTTTTCTGCAATATTGGTTTAAGATGTTTCTAATAGGGCTGCACAGTGGCGCAGTGGGTAGCGCTGTTGCCTTGCAGCAACAAGGTCCTGGGTTCGATTCCCGGCCCGGGGTCTTTCTGCACGGAGTTTGCATGTTCTCCCTGTGCATGCATGGGTTCTCTCCGGGTTCTCCGGCTTCCTCCCACAGTCCAAAAACATGACTGTCAGGTTAATTGGCCTTCCCAAATTCTCCCTAGGTGTGAGTGTGTGTGTGCATGGTTGTTTGTCTCTCTGTGTTGCCCTGCGACAGACTGGCGACCTGTCCAGGGTGTACCCCGCCTCTCGCCCGGAACGCAGCTGGAGATAGGCACCAGCACCTCCCGACCCCGTTAGGGAGAAGGGTGACGGAAAATGGATGGATGGATGGATGGATGTTTCTAATATGGGTGCACACATTTAGTGAATACCATGTTGACATGATTGACTGTCTTATTTATCTTTAAATAAGTAGCTGGTGTTTATGATGCAACACCAGGAAGTGGAGCAATCCATCAGGCTGCAGGAAGCAGAGCTTGACTCTGGAGAAGCTACCAAGTCTCTCCATGTTAAACTGTCAAACATTATTGGTGTTATGCTATTTTTGTTTTCACATTGTGTTGTAGTTCCTATTTTTTTGTTGACTTGAATTAGTTTATCATTTGTCTTGGTCTCCTTTCTCCTCCTCGTTTCTTGTTAGCCAGCCTTTGTATACAAATTTCACATGTTCGTTGTGAGAGGTCAGTTCCAAATCTGTCAATGAATCCCTTTTTAAAAATGAAATAAACGTTAACATTCCTTTGGGCAAAGAGTAATAGGTCAACGTTGGCAGAGAGAGAGAGAAGGAAGAAGAGACTAGAGGGAGCTTCAATTTTCTTTTTTTTCTTTTTTCTTTTTTAATTAAAAGCAGCAGAGTTCGCTTATCATCTTGTCGACAGGACTAAATTAAATTAACTAGACTCAGATGGGGCATTCTGGATTGGCTGCATGTTTAAAATAATAGGTGGTGTATATCCGTGTGGGCAACCAGAAAGTGTGATGCATGTTTTTTTTTTTTGTTTTTTTTTGAGGGCTGTCCAAGATACTCACATGAAAGGCAGGTTTTGTTTAAACTCTTATCAGATTTGGAGCTCAATGTATTTTTAGGCTTCAGGCCTGATGACTTAGATTTGGATCATTTAAAATGAGGGCCTGTACCATATTCTGGTAAAACAGTCAGTTTCTATCTTGTTTTTCTATAAGAAAATGAACTTGAAAAGTCGAAGTGTTCTGGCAGACTAACAGGTAGCCACTTCCATCTGCTGCAACTTTCTGTGGTTTCTCTGCTTGTTAGTAATGAGAACCATCGTTTTTTTTTTTGTTTGTTTGTTTTTTTTTTTAGGTTTATCACCTATGTGGCTGAAAGGCTAAAGTACTATGGTGACCAGCCTACAGAAAATGAAGATGGATCAGCTAAATTGAAGGCTCTTTGAGTGAAAACCAGTTAAGTTTTATAATAGAGACTATCCCTTTCACACAGTAAAGCAAACCTGACAAACTTGACACTAAGTAATAACAATGACATTGAGCATTTCCTTATGGCTCAACATAATTCAGTTGATTCCCCTTTTGACTAATAAAGCCAGAAGTGCATATACACATGGATGTATCACTAGAGTGATTACAATAACGCTGCTATTTTACATAAATGTTAAAAACAGTGAGACCTATGGTCAGTGGTTACGCTCTCAATGTGGAACCAAATGAGTTACCCAAGGAGCTTTATGTGAGACTCAAAGAGCTTTATGGGAAATGTGTCCCGCCTTGAGCTAAGACTGTTGAAGAAATTAATGAAGTCATAATTCTTGAACAGTATTTGCGAATGTTGTCTCCAGAACTCCAAGTTTCGATTAAGGAATGAAAACCGAAAAGATTAAGCAGAGGCACCTTGGCAGATGCATTTGCGGCAGCCTGTAGGAAGAACCAATCATGGGCTTTTAAAGCAGCAAAAAGGGATTTCACCCCGACTCCAGGTAACACCAGTCCAACTGGAAAGATGACCAATCAGTCTGGGAAAGAGAAATGTATTTTGCCCTCAGCAGAGAGGGCCAAATATTAAACAGAGAAAACCAGTCATTGGTGCAGAACCAATGAGAAGAGCAATGGGCGGAGGCTAAAAGCCTTGATTGGTACATGAGGGATCCAGTCAATTGCATACTGCCAGTATGTTTCACCACTTAAAATGTATACCTCTGAAACCCATCTGCTGTGTTCATGTAAATGAAAAGCATTATCCAACAGCAGATATCTCTATGAGAGCGCAAGAACTTGCATACCTGTTAAATCTGGGTGTCATGGATGAACTATCCTTTCCTGTTGTCTTGGAAAACGATCTTCCAATTTCCACTAACTAGCTGTTCCTAAAATGTGCAATGTTGTCCTGATATGTTCCCAGTCAAAGGCCTCAAGGGAAGATGATTCCAGCCTAAGAGCATTACTGTTTTATGAGACCACGATTGAAGCAGCACCAACCAAAGCATAGAAGTCTTGCACTGCAGCGCAAACAAGATTCAGACACGCAACAGCATCTTCTGTGATGCCTGAACCTGACGTACGGCTAGGCTTTGACACTTCTAATAATATTGTTTCACTGCAGCACCAGGCTTGGCTGACTTTATCAAGAGAGCTAAAGAGGGTGGAACTGCAGAGTAATTCTGGATGCAAAATGGCATCCTTTATAGGAAACAGGGGGCAGTAAAACAGCTTGTAGTACCCAGAACAGCCAGAGAATCTGTTTTAACTTTAGGCTTTCAATTCCCTGGGCTGGTCACCTGGGGAAACATAAAACAATAGACCGTGTCCAACAGTGTTTCTACTGGACTGGATTACATAAAGATGGTGCCAGTTTTTGAAGGAGTTGCCCTCAATGCCAAAAAATGTCAGCCAGGTTTGCAGTAATTGCTCTTGCCAACCCAGGCCTGGATCAAATATTGACTAATTCAGTCGATGGGTTGACACAGGAGAACAGGGATGGGCGTTGGGCTCTACCCAGCATACTGGGTGAGGTCGTCAGCCCAATTAATTGATTAAAGTGACATATGTCTTCACTTTACAGGGGAGCTCTAATGTAAAATTTACTCTTTTTTGCATGTTTTTATACTTTGATTGCCTCTAAAAACACACAGACACATAAATAAATAAATCAAATGAAAAAAAAGTAAGATAAGTAAAAAAAATAATAAATTCCTGACTGCTATGGCATGATCCACAGGCGCTGTGCCAATGCCTAGCAACCCTAGTCCCTCACCTAGCAACCAAAGCGGAGCTCCAACACATTTGGTAAACTGCTTTTACTCCTATGCAATGGCTTTTGGAACAGCCAATTGTTTTGATGGTGACTTGCCATCCTAGGCTTGTTGGTTGTGCAGGAGGTTCTGCTTCTTGTGCTTTTTGTCTGATTCAGGTCAAAGATTTAAGGTTGCACAATTACGCATTTGTTTTACAGCTATTTTCTCATGCGAGTGTAAACGTTGAGTTGGGGGGTTGTCCAGAAGCATCTGAGGCTCTGAGACAGCTCAGGGACACTTAAAGTCTTGTGCAAAAAAAAAATAATTAAAAAATGTTTAGAGCCACAAATGAATGTCAACACAACATCCGCTGATTATCATAAATCTTATCTACACTACGCAGATACTTTCTGTCTGCAGATCACTTCCTTAGCAGAAGTGATCTGATCATCTCTTTCCTGAGAGTTAAAATGTAAACGAAACAATACCTCAGAACGTAATTGTAGCACATCGACTTCAACTAACCTATGTGTGTGAAACAGCAGTCTTCAGTAGCTAGTTCAGAACAGTTTTAACCTCACTCACATGTGGTCTCCTCTGCTTGGCAGTTGAACTGCAGTTCGTGGCATTTAGCCTGTTAAAAAAAAACAAAAAAAAAAAACATCCAAGATGAGTCATTTATCCTTGTTTTGTTTATAGTGTCGTTTGACTGCACCACGACTCAAGTTGTTTTTAATCATAGAACGTATATTTAGACTATGTTTGTAAGTGTGGTCACTTTTAACCCATTTATTACCCTCAAGTCATCTCAGATGTAAATTTGTTTTTGCCCTTTTAACTGGTATTGCACAGTCAAAAACCCACAGTAATACTCATTAAGCGCCAAATACTGAAAGCTGGCAAAAGCACTCACGGCACATATTTTTGATAATGCTACAGCCGTAAAACCAAAATAAATTCAGGTTGCATATATACACACTGGATTTTGCCCACAAGGGAGTCAACCCACCATAAAGTTTCTCTTTAATTAAATCCTAATTCAGTTGAAGCACATCAGCTGACAATCTTTAATCATGTAAATTAAATACATCTTTGCAGCTCTTTCAGTTACTTATCTGCTGGACGGTCAGAGGAAAAAAAACCCGTTAAAGCTGCAGCATCAGAGTCTTTGCACCACTTCCCATCCATAAACAAAGTAAATAAAAGTATGGGGCAGCAAACCACAACCCGTGTAAGCTGATAGTTCTGAGAGTTGCACTGTGAAGCTTCAGTTAGTGTTCTTACATAGAGAGGCTTGCAAAAGTATTCATGCCAATTCAACTTTTCCATATTTTTTCACATTACAACAACAAACAAATGTATTTCACTGGAATTTTGTGTGAAAGACCAACACAAAGTGACATACAGAAAATTATCCATGATTACATTTTTTATTTTACAAAGAAGAAACTGAAACGTGTGGTGTGCAAAGAAATGCAGAGTCCACCTGTGTGTAATCTAATATGAGTACAAATGCAGCGCCCTGTGAGAACACTGGGGTGCAAACAGCGTCGAGAAGCCCAAAGGAACACATCAGACCGGTCAGACCAGAAAGCACGCTCATGCTATAAAAAGATTTCCCCAAGCTTTGAACATCTCACATAGCACTGTTCAAGTCATCTTCCAGAAATGGAAAGAGAATGACACAACGGTAAAACTACCAAGACAAGGTCGTCCACCTAAACTCACAACATGGACATCACCGATCAGAGAGAACGTGGTGGCTCTGCACTAAATGCAGAGACTCAAAGGACAACTATTAGTTGTGCTCTGCATAAATGTGGTTTTGTGAATGAATGCCAAGTGGCAGTTCGCCAGAGGGGCCATGTTAGACACAGGAAACGTGGAAGGAAGCGCTTTGGTCAGACGAGACCAAAAGTATCATGCGCTGGAGGTGCTTCTTTGCAGCACCTCCAGCGCATGATGGACAGGGGAGATGGTGAGAGTTGGTGGGAAGGTGGATGGAGTGAAATACAGGGCAATCTTGGAGAAAAACCTGCTGGAGTTTGAGAATGGGGCCGTGGTTCAGCTCCCACCCAGACAACTACTCTAAACATAACAGGAGCTGTTGGGAGCATTGCCATGGCAACTGGGGAGCCTTGATCAATATCATTACTCGGCTTTACAAATATGCAATATATGGGCAATGCGAATGTGGAGTGGGATGGGTCTCCTCTGCTCTGACTATTGGCTGCTGTCGCTGCCCACTCAGGATGGACAGACTGTCTGCAGAGCATTGTTTCCATAAAAACAACATAGCAAAACAAAATCTCTGAAAAAACACATCTCTATTTGTGTTGATAAACTCTCTCAGATGTGTTTAGTACCCAGAGAGGGCCAAGTATTAAACAGACAAAACCGGTCATTGGTACGGATCATTACAGACAGAAATAGCCAGAGGAGGAGTTGTACTTTCAGACGGGGGTTGTTTGCACTTTAATGACTGGATGTTAACTTATCTCTATTTCCATGTGGCTCCTACACCTGTTAGAGTCAGTCAACTCTTGTGAAACCTCTTATCACATCAAAATAATTCATACTGTGATGTTCTGTAAGATAGAACATGTTTATTGAATTTAAATAACTACATTTCCTTACAGCAGACTATGAGAAGATGATACAACATGACATCAACTGTGGAAGCAGATATGAAACATCCCTAGAGAACAAAATGATAAAGGAGTAAAATGACATGCATTCAGAATCTCTTGGCTGTGCATTTTTGTTTATATTTGGAATATCACATGTACTGCTATGAACAATATCGCATTTATTCTGTAATGGTGTTCAAATTTAACGATTAATCAATTGCTATTGGAGATTATAAATTGCTGGGTCCTATTTTATCCCAAAAGTTATAGAAAGGTGATGTCATATCTTCCTATATATATATTTAACTGTAATCTATTGTCATAAAATCTAAATACCTTCTCTCAACAGAATATTTTGAAAAGAACAACAAAACATGTTTTAATGTCTCTTGAAAACAAAAATCACATTTTTCCTGTTGGATGTTTTGCCATTTAAAATAAAGTGACTATTTGTGCTGCCTCATCACAGATAGTTACAAGACCATCATCTGTGTGACAATGTTTTATTTAAATTGATATAGAAAAAAAACAGCTTGTAGCATTTTCACTGTATTGTTTTTTTTGGGGGGGTGGGGGGAAGGGGGGGGGTTCAAATAATGATTCTAAAATAAAGCCTAAAATTACAAAAATTGAAGATGCTTTTAAGTTTAAAGAATGTATTATTTCTAGTTTCTTTTTCTCTCTGAGCTTTAAGTTGAAGTTCATGTAACATATATTCTTACTTTTAGTAATGTATTATGTTAACTTGATATAATATTATTTATTATAGTGCGTACAATCTATACATTTCTTATCTTCTATCTGAACTATTCAAATAGAAGGTAAGACTACCTTCGTCATGATTTAGTTTAAAGGGGCTCCAGAGGCAGATACTTCTGTGGCAGCAACAGAGTTTATAATGAAGAAAATAAATAAGAAAACCTACAGAGCTGACATGAAGGGACCAAGAATGGGCAAACTGCAAGCAAAGGACCATAAAACAGGAGAATCCAGCAGGAAATGACACAAACAAAGGAGCTTAAATACTGTGTGAATGCTGATGTAGATGGTTGATTACTTGCAGGGTGCAGCTGATGAAGAGAAACTGAGAAGTAAGCAGGTGCTTGTTTTGCAGCTCTGTTAACATCAATCATTTTTTTCAATCGGTAGAAAATGTGTGCATTCAAATAACTGGAGATTGTCTGCTATTACGATTTAAAGCTATAGAGAAACAAAAGTTTCACAGATAACAAATTTCAGGCTAAAATGTAAGCTTTACTGTCTGTCAGACAATTTGGGATGATTTTTGCTTCCTGAAGCAGGAGAATTCGCTCAGCGATTTGCCATGCAGTTTAAGGTTTAAGGTATAGAGTTGTCTTTCAAGTGCAGTGAGTGTATGCTATGTCACAAAATTGGAAGATGAATTTAAGATCAACACCGAAAGTTTTGTTTTGACAGTAGTAGTCTAACTCAAAATATGAGTGGGGTAAAAAAACATATATATATATATATATATATATATATATATATATATATATATATATATATATATTTTTACCAGGTAAACCCCGTGCCAAGCTCATTAATTTGCAAGCACTCAGTGTTTGCCCATATAGCACTGTCGCACAGCATGTGTGTAGCATCCCGGATATTGGATTTAATGTCAGATTTATTCAAAACAAGACATACACATTAATCTGAAATGTCTGAACAGTTTGAAAGTCAGTAAACAACCATCAAAAGTAATCGTTTAAAACCAGTATTTATTTTTCTTGTAAAGCAGTGACCATGCAGTTGCCAAAACTTGCCTCCTCACAAAAACCCATATGACCCTCAGATTCATGAGGTCATAGGGTTTGACCATAATAAAAATAAAAAATAAAAAGTATATTATTTTATTTAAAGTACACATGGTTTTATTTAAACCTTCAACAGATTTTCACTGAATCTCAAAGTTGTGCGCTGCACAGCTGATATGGGGCAGGAACAAAGATTTGTGTCCTCTATTTTTTTATTTTTTTTTACTTAAAATATAAAATAAAAAAAAACTATGCTATTCATGGGGCTCACTCTGATATTGGCCAGGCTAAAACTCCCACAGACTGAAGTTGTGACAGTCTGTGACAGTATCGTTTTGGGACAATAGTGCAGAAAGCACTACTGTCTTTCTGCAGTAGCGCAGAAAGCACTACTGTCTTTCTGCAGTTGTGCAGAAAGACACAACAGGTCGTGCACCTGTTGTGCTGAGGAGCGCATACCTGCAGAGATTTGAATGATACGTTGCAGGAACGTCCCTCAAAAAACCCGTGTATCGAATTAGAGTCCATACTAAAATATGACCAACAAGATGACTTTTAGAAATATTTATATCAACATGTTTTTTATCCATAAATGTCCTGAAATTGCAGATGAATTCAAAACAGGATGGTTTTGGCACATTTCATCAAACTCGTCACAGTTGTGCATGTTTGTGTTCAGTGTTTCAATCACTTGTTCTCAGCTCTTTGGTCACAGTCCTCGCTTTCTCTGCAAACGAAACAATATTTGAAGCGTCCAAGCGCTTGGTATGGGTGCAAATAGGACATAGTCTAAGTGAGACTACATTTACATCGGCTGCTGATGGTACAGTGCACAACAGCTTGTCCCAGCCTTGAATAAATTGAACTCAGTCTTGGTGGTTTACATTAATTCATGACTGATGACCTGGGATGCTATCAAACTCCCAGCGTGAATTATTTTGCCTCTGACTCTGCCAATGAAGTTTTAAAGGAAAGATTGGTACTGATAAAACTTTTGTTGGCTCTATAAAGAGGCCAGAGGACACATGAAAGCAGGACAGAAACCTGAAACATGCTGCAAAAGGTTGAAAGAATCCATTTCGATTGAAACATATTTATGTATCAAAACAGCAGCTCAAAGACCTGGATCTAAATCTGAAATGGATCCAAGCTAACTGAGCATGAGTTATTTTGTCAAAAGAAATATGCAGAAATTTCCATGTCTAGACATGCAATCCTGGTGGAGACACACACCAAAAGACTGATGTAATTTCATCCAGCTGTAGTTCTGCTAAGTATTGACTCACAGTGGCTGGAAACAAATGCCAACCATACTTCTACTTCTAAAAAAATTTGAAAACCCTCGGAGATTTTCCTTCAGCTTTCCAAGTATGCATCGTTTCAGGTTGTAGTGCATTATAGAGGAGCAGAGAGGGTTTGAATCAAATACATTAAAGTTGTGGCAGAATGTGAAAAAGTTCAAAACCTTTTTCAGGGTATTGTGTGAATAGTCAAACAACTTTGATTAAGTTTTAATAGCAACCTCCTTCTCTTTGCTCTGGCTTCGCCTTTTAAACATGTCTGGTGATCCTCTTTCACTATTAAATATCAGGTGCTGAAAATATTAATGACATCCAGTTAGTCAATGAAGAAGTAATTATGTGGGGTCTGATGTGGTGTTTTTAATTTGCTTGACTTTTTCAGAGCAGGCAGGGAACAGATAATCCTTGTTCAACCATATTTCCACCTCGCTTAACAATCTACTCCAGAAAGATGCCTGACTCCTCCAAGCAGAAGTCAGAGTGACACTGAGAGTGCAGCATTCACTGTGAGAGGGGTCACGTTGCACCCCTACGGGGATGAGGCAGAGCTTACAGCAGGCAGCCTTATTTTCTTTGGCACGAAGCTTTACAGGACATTATTTCTGATTCGTTGTGTCATTTTCAAAAATAGAGGAACACGGAGAAAAAACTGTGACCGTAAGTAACAGGTGATCATCTGCTTCTTTAAAATTCTGACCTTTATACATGAAAATCCCACCAAGGCAATTTAGATGTTCCCTGCATGTTAACGTGGTTTGTTTTATAGTCTTCTGTTGTTTTGAATTCAGATAATGGAAGGCTGAAAAATGTACAAAATCATCTTAAGACTGTATCGACATCCCAAAACTCATCATGTCATGAAACATGAAACCCATGTAACACACAGAAATTTCTAGAATGTCTTAAGCATGATCACTTTCACTTCCACGGCTAAAGGCAGCGTGTTTTCACACCTCATAGTCCGGTGGACTTGGTTCATCTGCTGCGGTTCACTTTCACACCGCACTGTCTGAAACGATGTGAACTAACTGAGGAACCTCTTCACCTCTTTGCCTGCGGTGGTGCTGTGGGCCACTTCTTTGTATGTGCAATATTAATGATAATGAAGTAGAGTCAGATTTCTCTTTTTCTTTGGTATAAGATCACAAACCAATTCTTCCTAGATGCTCACGTTTGTTTAGATTGTATTTACCCAGAACGCCCTGTGCTATCATTTGCTTCCCACTTCTCCAGTCCGCTTGCATTTAGATGTGCATTCGATGTGCGCTAGAATTCACTTCAGCCAGAGATGTGTTTTTAGGCGCACCAGAGTTCACTTTTTTTGATTGCATTCAAGTTCAATTGTGCATTCTCCAGACAAACCGGCCTTTCTTGACAAATGTGTACTTTGTGGAAAAGTGGGGCAGAAGTTCCAGTCTGAGTCTATCAAACCAGAACAGATACCATCTCCATGGATGGCTGATACCTATCCATGTATGGATGGCTGATACCCATCCATGGGTCTCAAGGAAGGCTTTTCAGTTCTAGTATCTCAAAACATTGCTGGGACACTTGAACATTATTTGTGGCTTCTCAGATTCTCTGAAAGGTGTGTACCAAAGAAGACTGAATGCTGAAAATTGGTCAATGAGAAATACTTCCTTCTGTGTTTTCTTGGTCTTCTCCTGCAAAATCTGTCTAATTTCTACACTACACAAATAAAACAGATTGCAGTCAATACTGTACATGCAAACATAAACATCCGATTCGGCATACACAAACATTTGGAGCCAAAGTCGCCTTTTGTTCGTTACGAACAAAACAAGATGCTGAGAGTCAGAAAAAGAACATCGGATTCCGAGCTGATGAGACTTGTTTCAGAGCTGGTGACTCAAAGAGGCGGAGTTCTGACAGGAATGTTGTTCCATTAAAAAAGTAGAGTGATGTGGACTTATTTGATGCACTGCTGCACATCGCTAAAGGCGCAAACATGATTCAGCTCTTCAAATAATCTATTGTCATAATTACCAATAAAATTTCAACCAAATGGGGTTTTAAAGCTTGCACAAATACTGCACCTGCTGTATCGTGTTAGAGCGACAAGATTACATCCTATATTTTTCTTTAAACAAATGTAAAAGGATCTTTGTGTGCTGTTAAAGTTTGTTTTGGTGGCCTGCAGGCACACAGTTTGTATTCTGCATTTCAATAAGCAAATCAAATGGAAGGATTTTAAAAACTTTGCTTAGTGAAATGAATTACCAGACATACCACATATGTGCCGCAAGGACGTGAAGAATGAATTGTATGTCATGTGATATTCCTGATCTGTTTTTCTAACGTCCAGCAGTGGAGCTGTTTGTTCTGATTGCTGAAATAGAAACGTGTGTGACTGGCCACAGCCAAAAAGGAAGATGTCTACTCATGGGCGTTTTGAGTTATTTACAGATTCTAAACAAGAAGTGAAGAAGACATGGCTATTTGAATGTTGGCACTATCCAATAAATTTTTCACTTAAAAAAATGGCTCTCAAAGTTTCTCCTCAAACCTGATGAACAACCTGGGAGAGTTAACAAAAGCTGTTCATTTTACATTATTTTTGCTTTAATCCAGGCACAACAAGTTGTCAACACCCTGTCAATAGGATGCTGACAACTAGTTAGCAGGTTGTGAACAAGATAAAACAAGACAAAACAAGACAAAAGCTGCACAAGGCTTTTGTCAGGCTTTTCTCATTTTTTTAGACGTTTTCAGCTCGTGTCCTTTTGACCACCGTGTGATCTTCTGTTGACGTCTCATCATGGAGTCGTCTGTGAGCTCTGAATTTTTGTGGACTGAGGAACAGAAATACTGGCTCTAACTTTAGTTTGGTGACACCACAAACACTATTTTCATAAAAAAATTATAGCTAATTTTCATTTTAATTCACTTAAGCCAAAAGTCTGACACACACCTGTATTGATGACATTAAAGACTATCAAGGCAAATGTATTTCTAAAACAAATCACCTTATTTCCCTTGGTTGTTTGCTTTTGTCCTTTGGGTTTGTGTTTTGATTATTTTACCTGTTTTGTTTTTGGGGGGTTTTTTTTGTTGATTTTGTTCATCTGGTCTCACATTCAGTTCACGGTCATTTATTCCTGATATCTGCTCTTCTGTATTTGGATTTAGTTGTCGTAGATTAGTGATGTTCCTTCGCCCACGCTTTCCTCAGCTTGCCAGCTCCCTTCCACAACTGTTCCCGATCACCGGATTTCCTCACCTCCATCCAACATCACTTATGCCGTGTCCTGTTCCTTGTGTGCTACTGCTGCACATTCTCTTATTTCATCATTAAAATTCCACCATGATCCTCTCCAGCTGCTGCCTGGACTTTGGTTCAGCTGTTAAGCCACGCTGCGTGACAAAAACAGATTTAAAGTGGGTTACAAACGCTAGGTGATAGGTGATATACCTGATACGATAACTTGTGAATGACGTTCTGACCTACATTTGTATTTATAAACTTTATTTCATGCGAAATATGACTAATTACTGGTACATAGTTTGTGGTGGGGCAATTAGATAAGATTAAAAAAGCTTTAGCTGGGGAACTATGAATGTTAATTGATTTTAACCTGGCTGACTTGTATTTAAGTTCTTGTTGAAAATGACTTGGAACCACACTGTATTTGTTGAAATACAGTGTGTTTAAATGTGTCACTGAGCCTTTTATGTGAGAGTTTGTATGTCCTCCACGTGTATGCATGTCGTTTGGGTCAAGATTTGCCTGACAAGTGTCAGGCAAATGTGTGATCCATCAGGTAGTAAACTGTTTGCTCATCTCTTCATCACAAATAAAAGCAAAAATCTGCACAAGATTCTAGCAATGGTGCCTCTGAAGGAGTGGAGATGGCTTTGCAGTTGATTGCAGAGGAACACTCAGATATGTGAGAATTATTACTATTCAAGCATAATTTCCATACAAGGAAAGAGAGTCATTTGGCAGTCAAATGACTTTTCTGCCAAAGTCATGACATGACCTTTGTAAACAGCAAACAAATTCCTGGTTCTTCTTTTAGCGTGTACCTTTACCTGGTTCCCAGGAATTTATTTATGATTTTTTGAAGGCGTTGAAAACCTGCCTGAGGCGTGGAAGATGCATCATTACTGGAAAAACTTCTTCAGAGAAAAAGCCACTCACCTGGCAGTTTTCTTTGAACAAGGGAAGAAAACCGTTTTAAACTTGATCAGCAAGCTGGGGAGGGGATTCTTTTTATAAGAGATGACTTGGTTCATCACACATTAAGGATCGCGAGAGCAACTAAATGTCCAGAAAGGAATTTTTTGTTTTCATAGCTACTCATTAGAACATTTAATGTGTAATTTATGTAGCGCATGTAACAACAACGCAGATATGGATGATAATTTTGCAACTATTTTGTTTAAACCCAGAAGTGAAAATATCCAAGTTTCCAGTGGGGAGACCTGGAAAAGAACCGCCTGACATGTCAGGGTTCAAGGGTATGATTCTGAATTTATTTTCCATTATTATACTTTTGATTTTATACATTTCACTTTTTATGTATGGCTTTTCTGATAGAAAAAAATAAAAGGAATTACCCAGCTGATTTTCAAATAATGTGAAAATGATCTTTCAGTATAAGTTTTTCTGTATGTTTAGTTTAATACATTTTTTCAGGATTAAACTTGATTTATGAAAAGCTTCTGAGCTTTTGCTTTCACAAACAAAATGTTTAACTCCTCCATTTCTGTAATGACAGCAACAAACAATAAAAAGTTAAGAAATAATTCCAGACTTTCTTCCGGCTAGGAAGACTTGTGTGCTTGTGTAACATGCCAAGCCTCTCGTCGCCTAACAGACAAAACCCTGAGTGAAGGGAACATATATGAATTCAAGTTCCTCACTTATTTCCTGCATCACCGGCTCTGCACTTGCATCGTCTGTTGTCTGACTGGGACCTACTGAATAATTCACAGATCCACCAAAATGCTCTGGTAATTATTCCTGATTTATTTCATATATATATATTTTTATTTTCTTCGTGTATTTACTAAAGTATGTCTGATTTGTTAATAATTATTTTTTACTTTATATGAAAAGACCAACAAGAGCTGTGGCATTTAAATTATTAAAATCTCTCATTATATTTTATCATACTGTTCTGATTATGAAAGTAATTTGAACAATTACTTTTTTTGGGGGGAAAAAAACAATAAGTTTTTTTTCCCAAAAAAATATTACTTACTATTGAGGATTAATGGTAATACAAATGTTCCAATAGATTATTTATTTATTTATTTTGTGCAAGCTTGCACAAAAGCTTTTTAATGTTTGTACAAAAGTAAAAAAAAAAAAAAAAGCGTGATACATGTTTGTTTGCTGTCGTGACACAGAGAACAGATAAGAATCTCCCAGTTTATAATTCAGGAAATGTCGACTAGTTGCTCTGTTGGTCATGGCAGTTTGAGAAATTTGTTTGGTTTTGAGAGAAGAAGTTTTAACAAAAATAACCAGATGTGTTGTGTTACCACAACACAACTTAAAAACATAAAATAAATTTTATGCACATTTTTTATAAAATGTCTACATCTGAAACCTTTTTGGGTTGTTTTAGCTCATTTATCCTAAACTTCGAATGACATTTTAATTACAATTGACATAAGAATCACAGAGTTCACTCAAAATGTTTTGCATTTACGTCATATGATGCCAAAGTTTTACTTTTGATCTTAGTCTTTTCTTAGTCTTTTTGTAAATTATTGTTAATGCAAGTCTTAATTTGTAGGAGGACAAAGCTGATGTGTCTGTTTGTATGATTATATACACTGACTCTACAATGGTAAATCCTTTCCCAACTTTTGTGACACTTTTAATTTGCAATTAAACTGAAAGAAACTAAATATGTTTGACAACTATAAAAATAAAAATAAAAAATATATATATAAAAAAAGATTTCATGACTTTCTATTGTGTTTGATGAGGTTCATCTATTGGGAAAAGGGTGAAAGGTGGTAGGGAAGGTCCAATAATCTTGCTGATGTTTTATTCATAGCTGAAAGTAAGAATCCAAGAGTTTAGTAAGACTTTTTTTTGTTCTTAAATATTATAAGTTTATTTGAAATACTCAGTTTTGGAGACGATTTAGAATGGGTTTTTAAATCTCTAAAACATACATTTGTTAGGAGTTTGCATATTTTTGAGAGCCAGTGTAAGAAATATGTTGACAATTGTCACTTCAGCACTATTGTTAATGAGAGATCTGTTTTTGGCATTGCAGGTTTTGTAAAAGACCACCATTTTGGAGAGAAGTCTTGCCAGTAATCTTTGTGATAGTGTGTCTGGTCACGTTGTTCTACTATTCTGATCATTTCTCCACCTCAGACAACAAACTTCAAAATGATATGAAAAACTATGAACAACACATACTGTCCTTAGTCAGAGAATCCCCAAAAATTGAGCCCACACCAAGATGTGAAATAAATAAATCTGTTGAACAGATTCGGGACTTCAACTCACTTCCTACTAACATCAAAGACCTCCTCTACTACCGCCACTGCCGACATTTTCCCAAGCTACTTGACATCCCCAACAAGTGTGGTGGAAACAATGCACCATCTGACGTCTTCCTTCTGCTGGTCATCAAAAGTTCTGCAATGAACTATGACCGCAGAGAAGTGCTGCGCAAGACGTGGGCCAAGGAGAGACTGTCGAATGGCGTGTGGATCCGAAGGATCTTCATCTCAGGAACGACGGGCACAGGTCATGAGAAGAAGAGACTAAACCATCTCCTCAAAATGGAGCACAGAAAGTACGAGGACATAATCCAGTGGGATTTCAAGGACACGTTTTACAACCTCACGTTGAAGCAAATGCTCTTTTTGGAGTGGATGGAGAGAAACTGCCCACGCGCCCACTTCCTGTTCAACGGTGATGACGATGTCTTTGCCAACACAGACAACATGGTTCTGTATCTCCAAAACTTTGAACGCAAAGGTGAAAGGAAACACCTGTTTGCAGGTCATCTGATCTACAACGTGGGACCCATCCGTTCTCCAAACAGTAAATACTACATTCCAGAGCAGCTCTATGAGTCCAATTCATACCCTGCTTACTGTGGTGGTGGGGGCTTCCTTTTGTCAGGCTACACAGCTTTGGTCATTTATGCCAATTCACACTCCATCCCCATTCTTCCGATTGACGACGTTTACATGGGGATGTGTCTGGCTCAGGCAGGGCTTGAACCGGAGCATCATCTTGGAGTGAGAACAGCTGGACTACATGTTCCTGGCAAGAATGTTGACGTGTTTGACCCTTGTTTCTTTAAAGAAATGCTTCTTGTGCACAGAATAATGTCAGGAGAGATGTTTACTCTGTGGCACAGAATTCATGATCCAGCCCTTCAGTGTACTCCTGTCAATTCCACATTGTAAACTGGATGGTTTTTGGTTTTTTTCCCCACCAGAAAAGTTTCTGCTCTAGAACCAGGCAGATCCTGTTCTAGATCCACATCAGCTGGTTCCGGCAGTGATTTTTCAGTTATAGATCCTATTCTTCAATTACTGTAATTGCATTTCTCTAGACGGGGAGTTTGATTTTCTACTTGCTTCAATCACTGATACATTGAAAATTGTGAATAGACCAATTTTTAAAGTTTCTTCACAAAATCTGGGTTTTCAATTATGGCTTACAGAAATACAGCTGTCTCAAACTTAGAGATGGGGGGGAGAAGGGAAAGGAATATACATGTAATTTATTTGATAAATATTAAATATTGTCATTATGGAAACAAATCATTGTTTTTCTTTCATGTACATAATGTTAAGGATGTTGTATGTATTTTAAAGTTCTTAATAAAACAAGATTATGGGTCTGGTGTCTCATAAAAATGTATCCAAAGCATCTAAAACAAATTTTTATAACCGAAGAAAAAAATCCAGCCAAAACTGAGGGTAATCTTCCATTTCACAAGAAATATAAAAATGTCTAGCAAGCTTTTGAGATGTTAAAAAGGAAAGCCTTGTGCAAAAAAAAAAAAACAACAACAAAGATTTAGTTCTGCCAAACACCAACTACATCAGGTTAGAATCAAGAAAAAAAAAGAAGATTCAATTAGATATTTTTTAACAACATTTGAAAAGGTTATTGCCTCTACTGTGGAGCTTTTGGTATCAAAAGTAATAAAGACGCTGGTCCTAGACCAGAAACTGCAGCCAATTGCCTGTAACATTTGGTTTCAAAATTATATTGCTAATGTCAAATAAGATGCCTTACAGTCCATGACTCTTTTTAATAAAAATGCTGGACGTAGACCAGATCGCATCGTCCCCAAGCCAATTGCCCATAACCACAGATCCCCAAACCAGACCGCTAATCCCAGGTGAGCTGCCTTATATCCCTTGACTTATTTTAATAAAGAAACTGATCGCAGACCAGATACTAGCTGTATCTGGTCTGGGTCTGGGACCCATAACCTCGGGTCCCAAATTAGGTCCTATAAAATCCTTAACTGTTTTACAAAATATATCTGCAGAGGGAGAAACTACACATCAGGTTGCATACGAAGTGCAGAATTTTGGATTTATTCATGTGTTGATGGTGGCACAAATGTTTGTCTCCCTTTCTTAAATGGGAGATCAGTTTACAGTCTCTTAGCAAACTACAAGCAGTTGCTCATGTGGAACTATATTATTATCATTACTATTATTATCATCATTATTATTATTACCATATGTAAAAGATAGGCCTTTTTCAGCTGGATTTTGCAGTGCAGATGAACCAGGTAAGTCAGGTGGAACAGCAGGTTTATTCCTTCCAGCATCACAATCACAATACAGATTATTACCACAGTCTTAAATAAACCCAGCTGTGACAGATCAAACCATCTGTAAATTCATAAGGGAATCCCATTTTACCCTGTTCCACTTAATTAAATAAAATACATTTTACTACAAACACATCAACTTCCTTTTTTATAAATATGTTTTATGTTTTATCCTTACCCCTACTAAAACACCATAAAACAGTACACCATAAAACAACACCCCTCTCCCATTCTTCTCAATCTCCCAGGACCTATAACATTGCCCAAACATCATCTCAGGATGTCCAAACATCCTCTCAGGATGTTTGGACAATGTTATAGGTCCAAACATATAACATTGTTATATGTTTGGACCTATAACAAACATCCTGAGAGGACACAGAAAAGACAGGTGAGTCAGTCTATATTGGCACCACATTTGCTTAGTTTTACCCACCAGTAGCTCATTGCTCTGAGTAACAATTATCCTCTCTTCACAGTCAATCACCTCCACTGGCCAATGGAGCCTTTGTTCTGTGCAGAGCCCAGAACAAAGGCTACACACTAATCCCTAAAATACTCAATAAATACAATTAAAACTTTCTGTTTGCAAAATGTTATTCATTTACAGATCTACTTTTAAAGTGCGGTGCTAAATAAAGTGCATAGTGGCAAAGTGCAAATGTTTTTTCAGTGCTATACAATACATTGAACAAATTAACTCAGTAATGAATGTCTCTTTGTTACACCATAATTAGTCCTTTCTTTAACAAGGAGGATTTACAAGAGAAACCGGTTGCATACATCAACAGCAATCAGCTGCCATTTTAGTCACTTGAACAGCCACATTGCTTCATTTTCTCTTCTGCTCTTCATTGTGAACTGGTGATTTGAATGGATGTCATTTATTGCTTTTTTGTGAGTGAACCCATTCATTTATCTGTTGTTTTTTATAGACATGTTTATTTCTTGATCGTTCTAGAACAGGGGTTCTAGAACGAACCTCTGTTCGTTCTAGAACCCCTAGAACCCCTGTTCTTGTTGTTGTAAAAACAAATCTCCAGATCTTGAAGGCTGCTGGTTTCTATAATTTTCAGATAACTTGGCAGTGCCCCATCTTGATTAGTTTGATCCATGATGGCAATAAAACTTGGCGCTCATTAGTCGTTATTTAGTGCCAACTTGTTGTATCAGTAACGTTCAATCAGATGTATCGAATATCCAAGTGGCCTTCATTCGAAAAAAATCCGATCTGTTTTGTTCAGAGTGTCATGAAAAGATCAGATACACGTCGCATTATGTAAAAAAAACAAAAAAAACAAAAACTGAATTGGGTCACTTCAGGCTGCAGTGTGAACGCAGTCTAAGGATACATTAAGTTAGCATCAATCACAGCCCACTCTTATCAATAGCAACCGGGAAATGTCGTACAGTTGACATTTCCTGTTGAGACAACAGTCCTCAGGTCTGAAGAAATGAAAACAAATCAGAAAACGAAAGATCAGTGTGATGAATTTGTGGCAGAAATCTGTAGAAATGCTGAATAAAGACGTTTTAAAGGCATAAATTTGATCTGTGACGTTTTCTTCAAGCTATTATTAAAATCTCATCCCTTCCACTCCTGTTCTCCTCAAATTAGTATCGTGTCTCATTTTGTCTCAAGGAACGCCTTGTTGCTTGATTACAGAACATCAGGCGATGTGGTACAGGTCTTCAGTGAGCCCCCACAATGCCAACTGTTCAGGTCTTTTTCCCACCAAAGTAGTTCTGGTTCTAGAGCCAGCCAGGTGCAAAAGTAGAGCCGGTTCTGTCTGTTTTCATTAAAATACAGAATTGAATAACTCCAGTCCTCCTGTGGTGTTTGTTAAGACACTGGGTCCTTTACACAGAAGTGTGTGGTCCGGTGGGGTTGCACTGACCCCATGCATACTTTTATGAGGGTTTTTGTGTGTGTGTCTGTGTGTGTGTATGGTTTTGGAAACTGTTTTTGTGGTGCCCCCAGAAAACCTTCATAGAGGTGATCAGGTCAGGCCAGTAAAATATTTAGTGGGGTTAAATTGATGACTATTTAAAATACCATTTCACTGTTCTCTTTAAATAAGTTTGGACTGCATTTGAACATCTCTAGCTCAAACTATAAAATACTCAAAGTGACCAAAAGTCTTGAGGCAAGTCAAGTTCAAAGTCAGTCCTACTGGTTTACAACTCTACTTTCTGTTTCACTGGCTTCTTGGTATTTTAACTGATTTTAATCTGTGTTGTGTTATTTTATTTTTGTTTTATCTCCTTTTAACTGATCAGCGCTCTGTAAGAAAGTGCTTCATAATTAAACTTATTGGTGATATTATTGTCAGGGACGGAGAAAAACAGATAGAAACTCAAACTGGGGGAATCCGCATGCTCTCATTTGATGGGCATTTGATAGGCATTTGATAGGCATCAACTCGTTACAGATTGTCAGGTTGGTTGTCATGTGACTCATCTGCTGGAAAGACAGAAAAAAATAAATGAGAAACAGGTATGACTAATCAGAAAGAGAGAAAATCCCAGGGCAAGAAAACTGAGGGAAGACAGGTAACACAAGGATTCATGGAAATAACTGTCAAGAGACTTGCATGTAAGTTTCTGCTCCGAAACTTACATGAAGTGAAGAAAACTGGAATCTTTCAGACAGGTACGACTGACGCCAGCCTAGTACTTTATACCCACATGTTCAAGCTTTTCCCAGAAGATATTGTGGTCAACCGTGTCAACATTAGCACCGGGATCTAACAAAACTAGAACAGACATAAGTCCACTGAGGCTTAAGTCCAATATAATTCGCAACACTGTCAAGTGTTTCAGTGCTATGATGAGATTTAAATGATTTACAACTGTTTTCTCAATGACTTTAGATAGGAAAGGAAGATCAGATTTAGATATTTAAGTCGTTACGTCATCTTGACTGAGAAAATGTCACTTGATTTAAGAAACTTTCCATTCGATGTCATCTGTTCATTCTGGAAAGGGGCGTGTTTTGCAGCCCTTTATATGAATGTCCAACGTCTTTCAGTCGATCGTATTCATCAGGTCCAATGTAAAAATAGTTTAAATGAAATCACTCAATGGAAGTTTCACAAAGCCTTTTTCTGTATTATTAAACAGCACCACTTGTTGATTGTTGTGTAATTTAATCAATAGTTATCACACAAAAATGCAAATGATTTGATTCAAAAGGCTCTTTGAGCAGATTTTATTTTTTTTTTCCTCCCACATTTTTCTATCCATCCACGAATCCTTTTTCTGCATTTGCTTAATTTATGCACAACCTGCAGTCCGCTGGATGTGAACTGCAGGTTCACATTTATTTAAAAAGAACACTGATAAAAAAATTAAAAAAAACCCTCTGCAACAACGATCTTAAACCTGGGTTATAAAATGTCATTCATCCGATCCAACAAATCGTTGGTGTTTGATTGACTCGACAATTAAAATTGAATCCAAGAACAAACAGGATATTCTGGCTGATTGACTGTAGTGTCATCAAAGGTGTATGAATGTCCACAGACACATTCAAAGATGTCCCTGCTTCTTTTCATTGGAATCACGACATGAATAGCGCTATGAGTAAGTCTTCTCCCACACACACCCAATAAAAATACAGAAAGTTACCTGTGATTCACAGAGCAGGAATGCTCTGTGAAAGCTCTGTGTTTTATAGGTTGCATGCTTTGTGCTTAAGCGCACAACCTTGTCTGCCCATTCTTAGGAGAAAGCGGGGAGAACATCCTCGACACACAAGCATGACGACTCCCATTGAATGCACCTAACAGTTGAAGGAGGTTAGATATTTTTATCTGGTATTTCTCTCTTTTAACAGCGCCCTGGTCAACTAAAAACCACCCCTGACTTTTTTTTTTTTTTGTTCCATAAAAGACTGGCTGCTGATTTTTGAAACCTCACAGCCTACCAGAGGTTTTTTTTTTTTTACCACCTCTTTTTCCAGACGATGTTCATCTCTTTACAACCGAAGCGTACACATCCTCTGATCGAGGCCGTGCACCACGTCACTAAATTCATCATGTCAAACTGGTTTTGTGGACTTGACGGGAAATCTACAGTGCTTGATTTACTGTAACGTCTCACCAGGATTTGCTTTAACGTCTCACCAGGATTTACTTTAACGTCTCACCAGGATTTACTTTAACATCTCGCCACAGTGAGATTCAGTCAATAAGTCTGAAGTTGTCCTCTAAAAACTAAAATAACAGAGGAAGGATTTCAATCTGGGGTTGATGCTATGAAGAATTTTGATGGTTTCTGACAGGTCAATCAAATTTGTGGACGTATGGCTTAATTTACAAAGCAGATTGTAATTAAATACCTTTCTGTCCGACACTTTTTCAATGCACAAACAAATTACACTCTAATTCATTAGTAAAGTTACAAATGGAATCAGGGGTTTGCAGGAGACAGCAGGAAATATATAAACAGAGGGCCGAGTCCAGGCAGAATTTGAAACCAGAAACCTTCTTGTTGTAAACTAACAGTGCCCAACACTTTAGTACTCTGATGTTGGCTTATCTTGTCGTCTGTTATATTTATGTAGAGCTTTTCAAATCAACCAGAATCCGATTCAAATTCATTTATCTTCACTGGTGCGTCATAATGATCTGTTCCAGTTGCTTCCTCCAGGGGTCGCCCTTGCCTCCATCCTCTCTTCGCTCAACATCCTGCCCCTCCCTTCATAGCCCTTCAATGCTCTTTCTCTTTTCCTTCTCCCTCTCAGTTCCATAATCAACATCCTCTCCAGTATATTCGTTTTTCCTCCTCTTTCTAATTTTATCTCCGTTTCGCACACTTCCTGGGAAAACCTAAAGATTCCAATATTCTTGTTCTTATGGGGTCTTGGAGTCCTGAATGAATCAGGCTTGTGGTTTCACGTCACAACCACAAACTTCAACGAGGCATTGAAGTTATTAGAGTTGCTATTTGATATTGTCTCCCTCCTTGAGTCCCTAAATGTCTCTACCAGGTTTGCACATTTAAACGCTCTCCCTCATTCTTCTCGGTAAATTTGATCAGGTTCAGTCAGATTTGATGAAGAGTGAACTTCAGTTTTGAATTTGTTACGTGATCTTTGCATGTCCACTTGCAAAGGTCTGTGTGGTTGTCACAACAGACCTGAGCCTGAGCCTTTTACGGCTCAACTTGTCTTCCCAAATGCTTTTAGTAACTTCTTTAAAAGCATTTCATCCTGTTTTCAGGAGAAGGTGTTGTGTAGCATTTTGCATGTGCACCATGAAATCACTTGACCCGGAGCGCACGTGGTTTGTAGCAAACTGTAAACAAGACTTCTTACATCTTTCCCTCCGCAATGGTTTCTTTCTTGCCACTCTTCCATAAAAGTCAGATTAGTGGAGCGCAGCCCTAACCAGCTCCCCCAGAGAAACCACAATATTTTCTAGCAAGCTACCGAAGCCGCACAGAACTGTATTTAGCCTTTAATAAAACGACACATTTTACTAGCGTGGAGCCTTATCACCTCTCACTGGCCTTTTATAAAGAAAGTATGGAGCAGATTTAGAAAGCACATGCAGCACAGCCATTGTGCAATGACACCCCGGTTGTTTTTTAGAGTTGAGGCGTGCGAGTGCGAAGTGACTAAACTGAGAGCGTGCTTATATTATCCTATGCGCCACCTTTTATAGAGTCAGGGTTAGACAGAAGCCTTTAAAACCATGAGTGATGACGTGCTGACCCAGTTAAGTCAGAATGTAATAGTCGTTGGATGAAGGCCTTGGAGACTAGACAAAACCTGGTTTCAGTCTGCAGTGCAATGTGACATTTTGAGAGCCTACAACAAAAAAGCTTAGAAAATCTGCTTTCAGCTCAGTTATTTATCTTTCTTTTTTTTGTAGGTAAACTCCACTACTAATTTTGGATGTGACCAGCATGAAGTATACAAATAAACATGGCAGTAGAGCATCAAGTTGCAGTGCAATAGATGGAGTCCAGCTGCAAGCTGCTGCTGAAGTCCAAGTAGCGTTTCTTAAAGCAGCTAGCATGTGGTATGTGGGACTTTATTTGCATCACTGACGCTAATGTGGTAACGCAAGTAGTTGGTTCCTGATGATATGGTGCAATTTGGGCACTTCTCAAAACCTAAATTACAATACACCTTCTCTTAGTGCAATAATTTGCTTGCTGAAACAAAGCTCAGATCCCGTAGCAAGACGGGTGAAATTTTACTGCAGCTGCATTTATAAACGTCAAGAGAGATTGCAGGAAATGCAAGAGAATCTGATAAGTGTGGTCTATGAAAAGTCATAAGACCACTGGAAAGAAAGGCTGGAGCTTGCAGAAATCGCAGGCGCTCGCTGGTCATTTACTTTTATCACAGGAATTTAATGCAACTTGACTTTTTATATGTGCACACTGAAATGAAGAAGATCAGCAGAAATACCACATGGCTCAGGGAGGCACTGGCCGCTTCTCCTCTCCCTATAAGTTACTTTAGCTGTAGGCACACGTGCAAAAGAACAACAACAAAAACAACTATAACATTTTTTGAATCTGTTGCCTGTGATGTTACAGAGAGACAAACTATCACACAGCAGTAAATTACAGGGCATTTCTATTTATTCTCTTTTGGGCCTCTGCATATATATATATATATATATATATATATATATATATATATATATAAATATATATAAATTTAGTTTATAAATGAGAACATTTCACAAAATAAATGCATGCAAGTTAGATGAACGTTGTGAACAAAATTCAGGTTAAAGTGGAAGTCCAGAAATACATCTGTGTCATCAAACTACTAATCAGGCTGGCAGTCCTTCAACGCTTCTCCACGCTGTGTTGCGGCCGTCCTGTCTGTGCAGTGACCTCTGTCTGTTGAGAAGTGACACCTCACTTGGGGTATTTGACAAACTGACACTCACTGATACAGAGTGTCCAACTCAGCTAGTCAAATACACTAAGTGGGGGGCCTGATCGCCGGAGAAAACCGAGGACAGGCTCTGAGGAATAAATGAACAAATTACTTTTGTCGGCACAGATAAAATGCACCATCAAACACCAGGGTCGGATGCATACCTTGTTTTTGTTTCTCCGTTCCTGAGCAGATCATTCACAGAAGACCTGTCACCTGCCTGTCACCTGCACGCGCCGGGTTTGATGAGTTGAGAGCAGCAGCAGCAGCAGCAGTCGTCTTGCCTCTGAAGAGCGTTTTGCAGTGATGACACTGAGCACAAGATAGTTCGTTTGACCACTGAGCTTCAACGCAGCAAAGAGGAAGTCAAAACAAGGAAGATAACTGCAAAGCTAGTGCTCAGGAAATATGTGGAAATAAAGTGTCAACATGTCACAGTTGTGAAATGCTGCCGAATGCTTTAATGCCTCAGAGTTTTTTTCGTGTTTGAGACAGTAGTTTGAAGTGGGTCGGGTCACCGTTTGCCGCCTAATTTGCATCGTTTGTTGCGCTGGTGTGCCACTGAATGCAGTGACAGCTAGTGGAAGGTTTTTGCTCCTCTTTTGTGTTAACTTGAAGTGTAAATGATGCTTAATTGAGCTTCTGCTTCGTGCTTTAATCTGTCAGGAGCATAAACTCAGAAAAAACACTGCTTACACTGGCATACTCCTTCACATCAAATTCTTTTTTTTCAGAAACTAAAACAACTCTAAGCACAATGCTGTGAAACTTCCTCATATCACTCTGGGCCAGCACACAGTGAGTCACTTAAAGACTTCCCTTTGCAGTTACAACTCTACTGTAATACGCACACAGCAAGTGATGTGCTACTGAATATGCTGTAAAGCGAAGGGTCAGAGTAACCGAGGCCACAGGACAGATTATTCCTGATTGGGATGTTCCCAAACAGGCTGCAGGGATAAGACCTCCAAAGAGAATTTAATTATCATCTCATGATGGGAACCACGTTGCTACAAGTCAGTGAAATTATCCTGAACATCTTTCAAATTGAGCTAAGCTGAGTTTTCAGCATCTTTCTTTGGACTTTTGGCTCCTTTTTCACCATATTTTGGTCCGATGTCTTCAGAGCAGCTTCGGAGTAATGTGCGTCTGTCAAGCAGCCGAATTTCCAACTACAGTTGAAGCCAAAAGTTTACATAGGCCACATAAAAAGACACATAAACATTTTTTTCTCACTGTCTGAACTTAAATTAGACCCAACATTTCTTGTCTCAGCTCAGTGAGAATCACCAAAATTACTCATAATGTCAGAAAACGTAGCTGGGACATGTTTCAGAGATTTTCTCGTGACTTTCTTCAAATTCATAAGTTTAAAAACAGAAAGATTACTATCTTGTTTGGAAAAGCTCAATGATTATGTTTCATGTTTGAAATTCTCTGACAGGCTGTCGCTTTTGAGTTAATTGGACGCACCTATGGATGTATTATAAATCCACACTTGGAAAACAACGTTTTTTTTGTTGACACAGTTGGAAATGCCCCTCAAAAATTTGCCAAAACATCAGGAAGAGGATAGTGGATCTCCACATGTCTGGATCATTGTTGGGAACAACTTTTGGGTATGTTAAGGTCCTGCTGCTCAGGAAGAAACCTTTACTTCAAAAGAAACATAAAAATTCAGACGGAGAAGTCGTGGGTAGACCTGAAGAGACGCGTGAGAGCAAGAAGGCCTACAAACCCGACTCGGTTTCTCCAGTTCTGTCAGGGGGAAATGGACCAGAACTCCTGCAAAGTATCATGAGTAGCTTGTGAAAAGACGCCCAAAATGTTTGACCCAAGTCATAGAATTATGTCCCGACGCTGACCCAATGCCAACAGAATAACTTCTGGACAAAAAATGTTCTTGCTGAGTTTGCTGGCATTTAACAAAGAGAAATCATTTTTGATAAATACAACTGACCTAAGACAAGAAATTGGTCCGATTATGCTGTATGTAAATATCTCCTTTCGACTGTACCGTGAATCAATCGTGCTCCTCTGAGATCAGAGGTAACAGGCTTGGCAGTGACCCTCCGCTGCCCTCCAGCCCATCCTGAGGGACTGCAAAGCGTTCCCAGGTCAGAGGAGACATATAGTCCCTTCAGTGTAATCTGGATTACAGACGGACATTTCCAGAAAACCTCCTAAACCAGATCACCCTGAAGGCGTCCCAACGAAATGTCTGAAATCTTTGAGTAATGTTGTCTGTCACCTCAAATCCCAATAAAATACACTGAATTTTGTGGCTTGGTGACGAAAGGTTAAAAGATTTACGGGTTTTCCGAATACTTTAGCCTTCACCATTAAACATTACCATGAATGCTGGTTTGGAGCTGAACTGTGCAGAACGTTAAAAAAAGAAAACAGTTACGCATCAGCATTTGCTGTTGCAAGTTTTTGAACAGAACGAAGCATTGAACGTGTACATCCTAATATGATGCTAGCTGATGTGACTAACGGTGAGAAGCGTGAGAAGAGGCAAAAGTATTAAAAGTTGTTAATTTTTTTTCCCTTTGGTTATCTTTACTTGCACCAGCTGTTATTACTTTGTCATTGTGGTTAAGTGCAGCATGTAGATTACTGATAAAGCAGATGAAGTTAACTTCAGACTAAACTCTAGAAAGGGTCTAAATATGAGGTTAAAACACAAAACTAGTGCGACTTGTAAATAACAAAAGTAAAACAAACAAAAAAATAGTTACAGTCCTTAATTCACAGAGAAATGTCTTGAGATTTAATATCTTCTTAAAGCAGCTTTTTACCTTACTGTGAAATTTGACACGTCAAAGAAAGGTGTGTTTATTTTTGATGGGCTATTAGACAAACGTGATGTTTGGTGAGCATCAGAATGAAATGTCACTGAGAAGTTTTATCATTAGTTTTTATTCAGGAAGTATAAGCAGCGAAGCAAACTAACAGACTGACACGTACTACTTAAAACACTTCTCTCTCTGTCAACTTGGTTCTGACAATGCAGCTTATCTTAAAGCGGCACTTTAGAGTGTTAACCGTTTCAACACTCCTTTTGAGCCACTTCTGCCACAGACATAGGGGAAGTTCAAGAGAGAGAGAAAAAAAACAGCATCTCTCTTTAGTGCTCAGTTGTTCAATTTCCTATTACAAAAAGAAAAAAAACTGAGAAATTTGTGAGGTAAAACATTTATAATAGCACTACAGAACATTTAGTATAAGTTTTCTCTCTCTTTTTTTTTAATTGTAATCGCTTTTATGCGTTTCTCTGACAAAGTTTTAAATGTTGGCATGCATGCAGTAGCTTTTGGCTCTGAAAAAAAAAATAAACTAAAAAAGAAAAAATAATCGGAAGACTTTCCTTAGTCTGCACTTTCCTTTAAAGGTTTAAACTGTACCAGCAGAGAGTTTTTTATTTACCTCGCCTGCCACTCACTGAGTTTGTTGTACATTTGAGTTTTGAGTCTGAACCTGACTGTTTCTAATGGTATTATTGTCACAATGCTGTGTGTGACATTTGTGGAGGGGGGAAAAAAAAAATAGACTGAGAGCTTTTTTTTCTTCTTCTTCTTCTTTTCCGACTGAGCTGTTTGCAGAAATATAGTTTGCAATGCTTTTAAAGAAGATGCGCAAGTCTCAGTGGTTTCCTCTTCTGTTTAGTGGTTGATATGTGTAGGTCTTAAACTTCAGCTTTACTTTTTTGGTAAACTTTAGCCAGTTAAATGCAAAGATACATGTTTAATTGAAATTACAAGCGACGTGAAGCTATTCCTGTTTCCATTCCTTCATACATGTATTGCTTGCAGAGAGTCTGGCTTACTTGCTGGTTTTAAAGTTGGCCGTTTTCAATTAAAAACACTCTTTTTAAAGTGGTGTCATACGGTTTCTTATTTTGTCACATTTATTGGGACAGTGACGAAATAAAGCACAGTTTTGTGAAAGAGAAGGTCCCTAAACTTTGCGGATGCTTCTGTGTCTTATGATGCGTACCTGTTTCATGTAGCGTGTATGTGTCGGGATGAAGGGTGTAAAATGTCTGCATGGCTTAGCATGAGCTTAAGTATTATTATTATCAGGACGTTGCTACCACATGTGAACAGCTAATAAGTTACCTGGCTTACCTGGAGATCCGAGTATCGAAGCTAAAGTGTGTGAAGATGTTGGTGGGGCAGTATATGTTCAATTACATGATTGAAAATAAAGGTAAATATGCATCTTTTGTGGTGTGAAAATGCTCCTGGACGTGTCCTCCAAGCGTTGCAACTAAATATAGTGGATATTAGTAAGTTGCAGTTTGTTATCGACATGCTATTTAAACTATTTAAGTCCAGCTTCTAAGTGTTTAATGTTGTACTTCAGTACCTGTTTGATTTGCCAGTTATATTATTATCATCAGTGGGTAGTGCTGTTGCCTTGCAGCAAGAAGGTCCTGGGTTCGATTCCCGGCCCGGGGTCTTTCTGCATGGAGTTTGCATGTTCTCCCTGTGGTGCGTGGGTTCTCTCCGGGTACTCCGGCTTCCTCCCACAGTCCAAAAACATGACTGTCAGGTTGATTGGGCTTTCCAGATTCTCCTTAGGTGTGAGTGTGTGAGTCTGGTTGTTTGTCCTGTTTGTCTTTGTGTTGCCCTGCGACAGACTGGCGACCTGTCCAGGGTGACCCCGCCTCTCGCCCGGAACGCAGCTGGAGAGGCACCAGCAACTCCCGACCCCGTTAGGGTGAAGGGTGACGGAAAAATGGATGGATGGATTATTATCAACAGGAGAAATAAGTCAGCAGCAAGAGTGCACCTTTTTGCAGATGACGCCATCCTTTAATAGGAGGCATTCTGTTGTTATTCTTCATATTGCCCTTCAGCTGCTACAGGCATTATTGTGTATTTTACTATTTGATTTTCAGGATGCATATTGGGCATTTATTTTATTTTTTAAGGGTTATTTTAGGCTTTCATCATCAAAATAGGGCCTTTCTTAATTTAACAGTCAGGAAAGAAAACTACTTCACACAAACTTTTTGACATTTTTCGCTATGGTGACATTATTTACTCCGCACTTGTTTCCATTATGTATTGTTACTATTTAGTTTTTTGCATATATTCATTGTTCACAGCAAATCACGGTGCACTTCGTTTTCTGTTTAGGCCTGAGAAGCCAACAGTACTGCCCTGCATTTCAGATCTAAACTCTACTTTTGTGTAGGCCTGCAGTCTTAACGCAGAAAATTTTCAGTTCTTGAATCTCGGTTTCTGTAGAATCTAAATTTATTCAATATGTGAAAGCTGCTGTCTCTGGAAGAGTTAAAAGCTCTCTTGAAGACCCCGTATGCATGTTATAATTTTGACTTGTCTGTATTTTGATGTTGATGTAAACTTCAATACCTGCCAGGGTCTCTCCTCAGAATAAAAATGTTGATCTCAAGAGGGTTCCCAAATACACAAAGCTTAAAAACAAAAACAAAGATCTAAATAACTTTTACATTGATTAAAAATATGTTTATGCTTTTTTACATGAAGATGTAAAAAATGTGCTATGTTAAAAATAAACTTCTGCTGTTAAAGAGAGGCTGAATTGGACTTGAAATGAAATGAGCCACCTAGTGGAAGAGAGTGGAATTTGACATTACTGTGCCAGAAATAAGAAAATGAAGGGAGACAAGACTTTTACCAAACTTTTATTAGTTGCTGCTGAATAGTAAAAACAGGGCAAAACACTGCGTCGTTTTACAGTTGTTCACGTTTCCGTTGTTTCTTTCTAAAAACCAAACACACTCAAAAAACAGTTTGTTGCAGTTATGCTTCAAATCCTTGGACTGAAGTTATGAGACTGCTGCATCAACACGAAGGACTCCACAACATTTGCATGACTTTTCTAATTTATTTGAAGATTTAAGGCATGATTTGTTGGAAATAGTCCAGACCGTTTATGAAATGCTTTAGAAAAAAAAAATATAATCATTTTGCAAAAGTCATTATGAAAATAAAATGGTCTGAAAAAAAAATGACTAAAATTTTAAAGGGAAATTTTCTTTAATTGCTACAAAAAAATATATATAATGAAATAAAATCAAACCTCATCAAATGGCATCAAAAAAAAAAAAGTCTATTTTTATGCATATTTCTGGGGGCTTGGTTCAAGTATCTGTTTATGGCACAATCATCAAGCTTTAGAGGTACAGCACACTTTATTGTCAGTTGTTTTTTTATTTGTCTTTTAACCAGCTCTGATGTATAAATGTTGTTCCTTTTTAACAAAGTAAAACTATTGGCAAGATTTGCTTTTTTTTTTTTTTTTTTAGTTTGTCGTGTACAAAAACATCTAAAACATCCTAAAGCGTCAGACATATCATCACATCCAAATAATTCCAACTACGACATAGAAAAAAAAAGTAGTTAAATACATACAGTATATCAAAATCAGCATGCAAAAGCAGAAAAGGTGCCCCTCTTTTATGTTTCAAATTTTAAAGTGAATTGTGATTTTTTTTTTTTTTTTCAGTGCGTATCTATTTATTATATGCATTTAGATGAAATAAATAGTTATGGAGCTGAGCAGTTATAAATCTACAGACAAGGAAAGACTGAAACGCCACTTCAGTGAAATTCTTTTACCGTTTTATGTTTATGCAGCTTAACAATCAAATATCCTCATTAGAAAGTAACTACAGCTATAAAAACTCAAGAGCACAATACGCTTCAAATGTATGTAACGGCTATGAAGAGTGAAACTTCACGGCATTTTTGAAAAATTAGGAAAAAGTGAATTAAAGTCAGTAAATATTGCCTTTTTTGTGTTTATGTGCGACCTTGAAAGCTTGCAAAGGATTTTTATGTTGACTAATCATAATTTGTCTGCACAGATCCAAAAATAAATTTAAAAAAAAAAAGCCTAAAAAAAGAGACAAAAACAGACCAAATGTTTGAAATGGTACTTAAATCTTTAATATCACATTATTATGGATTGGGTCGTAAATACTGATGATCGATTTAGAAATAGTTGGCAGATTTTGAATGCAGACAAATGAGAAATCAATGAAATCTGCAAAAACAAAGAAATGGTAACAAAAAATTAATACTGCTTTATTACGCTCCTCATGGACAAAGATGCATGCTGTACGTGTGCTGAACACGGAGGAGAAGCCTCATGTCAAATCAAAAAGAAAATCCAGCCTGATGTGAAGAACTATTGCATGATGATAGCAAAATTGTGCCTGCAAATCAGACTATAAGCAGTGCCAAATTTATGCCTTCGTTTTCAAATGACAGAAAATATATAAAGAAACTAAAAGATCTTTGTTCAGTAAGTCATAATACAGGCATAAGGCCTCTGCTAATATACTACATAGCCCCTCCCCCTATCAGGAATGTACTACCAAAATACAGTATGTCCCTTTACAACCAGTGACTTGCCAAAAGTTCTAATTAAGAAATAAAAACAGTTGGAGTTTTCCACATCCATATTTGTACAATGTGCTGTGCTTTTTGCAGCTACGTCACGTTGATCTGATTTTGTTTGCGTACAGAAAAAAAAAAAACAGCTTGAGTGAGGCAGGACTGCAGTCCAAGCAGCAGGGCCCCGGACAGGGCGGGGCCCGTATTGCGTTGCCGGGTCGAGCGCATCACATGCATTCGAACTCGTCGATGCGCTGTTTGGTGTTGCCCGACCGGATCTGTCTGAGGGTCTTGTACTTGTCACGTCCGGCTTTCATGTTCTCCGCGTGGATGATGTCGTTCACCGTCTTCTTGGTGTCATCTCGGGCGTTGGCGAGCTCTGAGCTCAGAGCCTAAGGGGAAAAAACAGACAACATTGAACAGAGCAAAATATCAAAATAAATAAATGTGTTTTAATTTGACCCAAACTATTCAATAAATGAAAACTGCTCACGCCAAACCTCTCAGAAGCATGAACAACCAATCATATATAAACCCGCTCTTACAAGTAGATGCTTCTGCAGACGCTCGTTCTTCTCGGCTTCGGTCATTCGCTCCTCTTCGCTGCGGTCCTTGTACGTAGCCGCAGACGTGAACTCGGCGCTAGCCTCGGCGCTGCTCTCGTCATTCTCGTCATGCTCATTCTCGGCATTGAGCGGCTCCTGGACATGGGCCGCCATCACTTTGTTCTTGAGCTCCTCTTTGGTCTTCTCCAGGTCCTCCTGCACTGTGGTGGCCTGAGGGTGACAAGAAATGATAAGATGGCCGGTCTGATCATTATTTATAGCTCTATAAAACAGAGTTTGCTTTCTTTGTGTGCTTATGCCTGCATATGGGAGGGTATCAAAGGAAAAAGGAATGCAACATGAGCTGATAGCAGTGCCAGTAACGGAGACTGGAATGTCTGAGTGCTCAAAAACTGCACAGCACGGAAACTTGGCACAACCGTCAAGATGTTAAACAGGATTTCCAGCACTTAAAGAGAACTTTAGTCACACTAACAGGAAATCACCAATAGCCCTGGCTGAGCTTGTTTTTGATCATAGTGAAACCTAAAGGGGAACCGAGGAGCTTTCAGCACACAAAGATAATCTGAAAACTGGATTTATGACACTTTAACTTCCATTTACTTATTTTCAAACAGGCAAATTGAGACAATTTAGAAGCAGAGTGTTTTCACCTCTTTTTATTTCCTATAAAGCAAGTTTAAAACCAGGTTAAACCACTCTAAATGACAATAAATCTCTAGGCGTGTAGCAAGATGACAGCTTGTGATTCTAAATGATCACAGCATTCCTTATCGACGTTATAGCCAGCTAATAAAGCGCTAGCTAGCTAGCTGCTGTTAGCATGTTACTTCCTCTGCTGTAATGTAAGCCATTATTATGAGCAGAGATAAATAAAAAAAACAACAACAAGCGACTGCTTTGAACTCCACACCGTTTGTCTATGTTTGAAACTTAATTTGAAGAAAGACGGGAATTGTAACTTGGTGGTTGACAGCATGCTTTAATCTGAAAGAAAGAAAATTTAATTCTTATGAATAAGAATAATTATGAATGAGAATGGCGCCTAAAACATCATTCTTATGGTGGCCAACAGGTTACTACTAACAGAGGTGAAGTTAGCATCTGTTTTACAGCTTAACTAAAATACTGGACTGCATTTAATCTCTTTATTTCATCTGCAGATAAACATATAATTGACTTTCCCTAAAACACTGTTTTAGTTTTTATTTCTGAAAATAGAGAGGTTCTTTTTACGCGAGGCAAGTTTTAAAAACCTGATCTAAATATTTCACTCTAATTATAAATGAGGTCCAAGGTTTGTGATTCAAAAGGTTCTGTGTAAACTGGCTTTTTCCCAAATTACTGCTGAAGTCTCATCTTGTTCTTCTGAGCCGGATGTATCGCTGCACACACGACACATAAAAACAAGAAAATCATTGTTTTTCCACCGAGAGGTTGGTCGTTAGGAAAATGCCACACCACTGCCTTCTCACTTCTTGCCACAAGGTGGCTCTAGAGTACATGCCTTTTTTATTTTGCTCAGTAGTAGGAGGCACTGAAGCTGTTCCAACACTGCTTGCTCTTAATTCCTCCTTTAGAGGTTTCTGATGATTACTTTCACACATAAATATGGCTTTATTGCACAAAAATGAAAAGACTTATGCATACCGCCGACTTCTCAGACAGGACCAAATCTCAGTCACTTTCAAGCACATAGATTAAAGCTATAAAAGAAAAATTCCTGGCAATGTGCTAAGGCCTGTCATAACAGATTTTGCTGGATGCTAAATTGTTGCTACCAATCTTCGTATCGGTGAATACATGTGTGAGCGTTTGTGAGGGCAAGCGAGTGAATGTTGCTCTAATGTCAAGAGATTCGAGTGGTCAAAATGAAAAAGGAAGAGTCATCTATCATGTAAAATTAATTATGAAGATCCTGGTTTCTTAGCTGATAAGAAACAAGGTCTCTACACTTTGGCATATAAACGTGTCATTTTCCCCAACAGCATGTGAAACACGGACTTAAATGAGACCAGAACACGTGTTCAGTATTTTTGCGTCCAACTGAGAGGAGCAAGTTGAGATATGATAGAAGTTGGAATGTAAACACAAGATTTTTAAAGGGAAATTTGCCACCTGACATCTGTAGAGCTGTCAAATGTGTGAAAAACAGAAGCAGAAACTTGGACCACACCTTCTGCTGCCACTCATTCGCCTCTTCCTCTTTCTTCTTCTTAGCATCCTCCAAGAGAGAGATCTTTGAAGTCAGTTCAGCCAACTCTGTGGCCTAAAAACAGTAAAGAAAGAAATCTTAAGGCAACTGAAATCATTAACGCATTGTTTTAGACATCACAGCAACATGTCTGATGTAACGGACCAGGTGTTCTTGGTTCTTCATCTGGTTCTCTGACTGCTGCAGCAGGGCCATCTTGGCTTCCTCGGCTCCCTTCAGCTCAGATTCCAGACGTTCAGCTTCCTCCTGAGAACGCTTCCTCTCCTGCTCCAGCTCCAGAGCCCTCTGAGTCTGCTCCTCCAGCTCTGTGCACATAATCAAAATTAATGGTAACAACTATCTAAAGCAGACATTGCTTTATTGATTGTAGAGCAGGAGTCTGCAACTGCAGTCTTCGATTTTTCTGCCATCTGGTTCAGGGGTATTGAACCAGGGATCAGAGATCAGTCCATGCAGACAAGAGTCCTAAAGATGCTTAAAACTTTTGAGTAAGTTTTACTTGGTTGCTGAAATGTTCCCCACCTTGTTGGGCTTTTTTGGTCTGATCTTCAATCTGCTTCAATTTCTCCATCAGCTCCTCCTTCTCTTTCTCAATCTTTTCCTTCTCTTTTTCTGCGACCTCTCTTTTCCTCTTTTCGTTCTCCAACAGAGCCCTAAGGGGGAAAAAAAGGAGATTGTTCATCATAGCATTCAACTTAAATACATACAGTGAATAGAGACCCAGTTATTGCAAGCTTCAATAAACACAATTTTTTTATAACAAAGAAACTGGGACGTTATTTGTTTCTATTGTCAAAGTCCAACATATTTGTCCATTGGTACCTCTCCATCTTTTTGTGGTTCTTCTCCTCCCGAGCCTGCGCCTTCATTTGCTGAACCTCAATGGTGTCGGGTTTGCGGCGGCGCATGTACAGCTCATGGTTGCCCATGCACAGAGCCAGGATGCGTTTGTTGATGCGCAGCCTCGGAGCGTAGAAAACAAAGTCCTGTAGTTCAAGTACAATTAAAGTTTTTTTTGGTAAAACATCAAATGAGAAATACATTTTAATGATATTATTTACACTAAAACATACTGGTGCTTTCTTGTCAATTGGTTTGATGACAAACTTCTTGTCGTTGAAGGAAATGTTCCTTATTTCACTCCAAGGAAATCCAATTTTGGGCGTCATTCTGTTAAAGGTGGCAAGACAGAATTAGCTGTTTGGTTAATTAGTATTATACAAATTATTCAAACAAAAATACAGAGATGGTCTATTTGGTCTATCTTAAAATACAATAAATAAACCAGGATCATTGCTACTCTTAAGGCTACAGGATTGAGGGATAACTAAATACACCATTCCTTGTTTTTCTTTAAAATAATGTTTCACAGTTTGAACACGTTAAATGTGGAGTCCCCAAAGGTGTTGTGTTAGGCCCTAAACGCTACATCAAAACATTTCCTCTGCTTAGGAGCAAATCACAAATAATAAACATAAAATATGGTATGTGAAATGTTCAATGTTTCAAATGCATTGTGATAACATATTCATAAATGGAAAGAAGTAAAGCGGAACAATTTTGGTCATCATAAATTAAATACATAAATAGGACCTTCTATATTTATTTACACATGGTAAATATATAAAAAATTATTTACATGAATTCATGTCATGTTGTGGTAGCATAATTTCAAGCTGAAAAAACTCGCCTCTAAATTTGGTACATTTACTTGGTGAAGAAAAAACAAAAAAAAAATTTATGCGTAATGAGCTCAGCTGATCCAGAAATTGCTGCAAGAAAATAACTTTTTGTCCATAAGCATCAATAATTACAGTTAGATTAATCATTTAAAAGTTGAAAAAACTGAAACGGTGTCAAGAATTTTCCACAGAAAACTGCAGCAAAGACTGGCGTCTAGAAGTCCAAGAGTTTCAGTAAACTGTAGGTCGATATCTTCATGCAAGCCTGCTGTTTGTTGCATGGAAAAAAAGAAAAAAAAAACCCTTCTTTGTCCCAACAAGAAAAACCTACAAGGACTTTTTCTGAAGCAGCCTGACTTCGTCTGATGGGAATAAAGCTGATTGTTCCACCAACAATCCCCAAACATAAATCTTTTAGAAAAACTTTGAGGTTTCCCTTCCACTGTGTGCTCCAACCTTGAAAAAATGCTACTAAAAAAAAAAACTACTCATTTACACAGCTATACCAAGGGTGCAATTAATCTGAATGAAAAATCTCCTCCTTGCTGTTTTTTTATTTATTTTAGAACAGATAAAACCTAAACCAAGACAATGACTTACTTGTCATTCTGTTCATAAATGTTGAGACCCAGAGCATCCACTCCCAGAAACAGCTCAGTTCCTTTCTTGTTCTTGATGTTGAAGTAGTTCACTCCATACATCTCCAGGTCCTGGGCGATCTTCAGGTACTCCATCATGGATTCCTCCCTGTGAACACACGACTTTCAGCTCTCGGGTGGAGAGAGTCGCTGAGATACCCAAAGGGCCAAAAGGTCCTGACCCTGATAAGCAACCTGAGCTTAAGCAATCAGGCTCTAGTCGATGGTAAAGCAATACAGGTAGCATTTTTTTTTTCACTTTGGCAGAAAGGTTTTTACTAACCAAAGGCACAAAAGTGGTGAAACAATGTGCAGAAGAACTACATTTAGAAGAAGAAGCCGAAGCAAGTGTGAGTCACCTCATCATGCCCTTGTGTTCTTCATGCCACACTTGAATCCTCTCCTCCCACTGCTCTTTGTTGAGTTTGTGCTGATCCAGTACTCTAGGAACATGGGACACAACCGTGCGTCATTCGGCGCACTAACATCAACAGCCAGATAAATGTGACGACAGGAGAACAACAAAAGCAGCGCTACCTCTGAGGGAGCAGGTTTTCACTGCTCAGGTAGCCCGACGTGTGCACCTCCTTGTTGTAGTCGCCGAACTTGGCCTGCACGGCGTAGGAGGCCAGGAGCACCGCCGTCTCCGGGGGGCAGTAGATGTCGTCGTTTAGGATCGCCTCCTTCACCTGCAGGAAGAAGAGCCGCTGTGTGGCATCCTGGATCAGCTCCTCCGTTACATCCTCAGGGAAGAACTTGCCACGGAACTTGAAAAAGAGCGGGTTTTCCTTCCTCACATCCTGGGCCGTCACCTAAAATACAAGATGAGGTCAGAGGTGAAGGGTTTACAACTAAGGATCACATAAAGAAGAAGAAGGAAGAAAAAAAGAGTCGAATGAAGAGCTCACCTTCTTATTGAGCTTCAGCCAGGTGGAGAAACCCTTTGTATCCTGGTACTGGAGTCCGAAGTACCAAACCTCTCTTAGTCCAATGGTCTTTACCACCTTAAAATGTCAAAAGAAGGGATCATTTGTCTACAAGCTGCCACTGAATGGGCTTTTCTCTGAATGATTCAGTTTCCTACCACATGTAAAAACATATATATGTTTGTTTAAACTGATTGTAGGTCGTAGTATTTGCACTCATCCAGGTTCTGTGATGGGCTAGCAACCTTCCAAAGGTTTACCGAACATTTAGACACATCAGGACCAAAGAGGATGAATAAAATAAACACACTTTGGTTCGCCTATTCAGTTTTTTGATATACAAGCAGCAATGCAGCCAATCAGATGGTAGTAATGCAGTGCACTTAGGAATCTAGGCAAAATGATCAACCAAGTTCATTCAAGGTACACATGGAGGCATCTCTGCATGCACAACACATCAAACCTCAAAGCACACAGGGAAAAATAAATGCTTTGAAAAAGGGAATCTATTGTTATTGATTGATGTTTCCTTTAGGCTGCAATAAGTTGTTTAAACAAAAGGTTTTCATCACATTTTTTATAAATAACCAAATGAATATCAATAAATCAAGAACGGAATGACTAGATTCGCTGGAAGCAAAAATATACAACATTATTATCACTGTGACACTAGAGATTAAAACTATACAGCTTTAGGTTTAAATGTGACCTGATTAATAATACGTATTCACTGTTGCTCTGTGTAAATGTTAATTTTGAGCAAACTCTTAAACTGTTGCAAAATACCCGCCCCCACAAAAAAATGAAAATGCAAATTCAGCATATTTACATAAAGTGGTTTTGAGCAAATCAACCAGACTATGCAAAGCGTAATTTTGTCAGGTACTGATGCTATGAAGGGCTGCAACAAATAGGAAGCAAAGGTTGCAAACTAGCACAGACCACACGTCTCAGAAAAATGGAGAGATTTTCAGGGACTTGCACTTTTGGCGATGTTGCATGTTGAGATGTAGAGAAATAAATGCAATTCCACATCGAGTTATGGGAATGTCGAGGAAGACACCTGATCAGTTCTGTGAGGTAAATTACTTCCAGCTTCCCTTTGGTGCATTAGTCGTTTTTCCAAAAAGCCCCAAACCACCTCAACCGAGCATAAAAAACAGTTTTTGTAAAATTAAGGAAATTATTTAAAATTTTGCCATTCACACCAATCTTTTCTAATGCCCAAAAGAAAATGTTGACGGAAACACAATTTATGGCCTACAAGTCTAACCAGCCACACATTGACAGAAAATAGTAAGTCAGTTGTATCATACCTGGTCAAAGAGTTGTTTCCCCGTTGTGCTGGGCTGAATGGCAAACTCCAGTTCAGCATCCATCGTGATAACACGCACACTGACCTGATTGAAAAGAGAGAACAGAAGAAAAAAATATTTATATAGAAATAGGTAACCCAAACATCACTCTTTACATTGAAATTGTTATCTAATCCAGGCAACATGTGTACTGTTCAGAAAATGTTAGTAAAAATCTGAAAATCCCTTCTCGGTTAATTGCTGGCTTTTTGTGATTCAATTTAAAACATATTGTGGTAAACATAGAGTGCAAAAACTCTTTGTGAACTTTTACGCACTCATGGTGCAAATTGCACCTAAAGCCCAGTGCAACTTTTAACCAAAACAAACAGAAGGATTTCTGTTTACAACAGCTTAATAAAGCGCTGGGAAAAAATTAAGAGACCACTTAAAATGATTAGTTTTTCTGGTTTTGCCTTTTATAGGAATGTTTGAGTAGAATGAACTTTACTCTTTTATTCTATAAACTACTGACATGTCTCTGAAATTGCAAGCAAAAGTTTAGCATTTATTATCAGAAAATGACAAATGGCCAAAATCATGAAAAAGATGCAGCACTTTCAGACCTCAGATAATGCACAGAAAACAAATTCATATTTAGAAACAATAATGCTGGTGTTTTAACCCGGGAAGAGTCCAGAAATCACTATTTGGTGGGAAAACCAGGATGTTTTCAATGGGGCTCAGCACAATGGGCTCTTATTTTTTTCCAAAGCTCTACACTATTAAAAAAAATTTAAATAAAGATATATAATCCTGGACATAGAAATAGGTTTTATTTAGAAAATTACGATTTAGAACTAGAGGACAACATACAGAAACACAGTACTCATAGGAATCCACCTAATTATGCATTATTTAAAAAAAACAAGGTAGTCCAAACAAAGCTGCCACCATTGAACCAATACTGTATTGTTTTAAAGAGTGAATTTTATTGAAAAGCCTGTCTCATGGTTCCACACTCCACTGATCGTCTCTGCCAGTCAGGCTTCGGGTGTAGAAGTTATCTACAGGAAGTAACCACATCCTCTGGAGGCTGGGCCGTGTGAGGCAAGACGGCTAAACACTGATCTCTCAAGAGAGACGTCTACATCCTGTCATGTATCAAAAAAAGCCCTGAATGCTGCTAAACTTTCTGCTCTACTAAAGCCAAACATGAGCACAGTTATTGTATATTGATTATCTCTTCAAGGAGCAAATTCTATAGTTCAGGTAGCTTTTTCCTTTTTTTACACATGGTCAACATTTGGATGTGCTTATCTAACCTCTTAGTCTCGCTCAAAAAGGTCACCCAGAGTCAAAACTGATTTGGTGCTTAGTAAGCTGACTCTTTCTGTGCTAAAGAAGACTTAAACAGCAGCATGCATCCCTATTGGGAAATAGCTATGCAGGCAGAGGCCCACGCCTGCCCTGAACAACAATGGTGTGCATTATTTCCCAGTTGCGGGGCCTCGATTAGAGTTGCGTTCTTTCCCAACCATGTCAGCAAGACCCCATTTTACTGCTCAGGACACTTTCTCCTCTGCCACTTCCTGTCATCCACTGTAGTTAAAGACTCTGAAGTGAAGCTGAGCCAACGTAGTCAGATGAATTTATTTGTAGAAACATTTAACCGACACCTCTGAACGTGGCAGAACACCTTTTTTTTTTGTTTAGAGCAGATAAGAGTTCAGCTCCCCACCGCAGTGGCGGTGAGCAAGCGGTTCCATTTCCGGAGTGAGAATGGTTAATCTTGCATGAAAAGGGAACTACGCATCTAAATTTTCTGCCTGCTTAGGGTGTGTCTCTTATGGCCTGAACTCAAAAACACTTCAGAGGCTATTATTAGTACCCAGTTGAAGAAACACCACCCTCAGGTCCATGTGTTAAGTTTCCCTGGCTTCTCTTTTCTGCTGTTCCCGACATTGAATCAAGTTATATTTGATCATTGGCCTGTTGCCGGCATGCGTAGCTTTTGTCAAGGATCCTTAAGCATCCTGAATGGCATCAGCTGTATTTGTTCCATGCCGCCATGCTTTTTGCTTTTTACAACCAATGTATCCTACCAACACTGGCAGCATTTGAGTAACTGTCGGCATGATTTTTACGATATTGGCTATTAATTGCCAACAAAAGGCAGCAAACTTACGGCTTTTGAAGCAATAGTTCATGGGGGCAACTTTTTTAATTTCCATTGACTACTAGTTGTTCTTCAGTGCTAATGCTAGCTGGCTGCAACAAGTACATTTTCAGTTTCTTTTAAGACTGTCGTACTCTATCACAGTGCTTGAGCGAACATTTTTGTGAGCATCAGTGTCAAGCTGCTATACACTTAACCTTTGCAAAAACGCACAGGATTAAAATGCAAATGTTTAAACGTCATCTGCTATTGTTAGGGCTGAAGTTTTATTTCGTCATTATCACACAGGTAGTTTGGAAAAATATGGTTACAACCATCCATTTTTGTTATACCCTCATTGTACAGTATTAAAACTCAAACAAATTAACAGTTTTGAAGAGCAGCATATCCACTGGAGGGTAACTGACAAAATATACATTTAGAGTTGGATTTGTCTCTTAGCCTTGTTCATGTATTGAAGAAAGAGAAAAGTTGAAATAATAGACAAAAAGCAATGTCAACGGAGCGCCCAGAAACTTTAGCAAAACCAATGATTTCACCAAGCAGGCGCCAGAGGCAGCTGTGACCAACCATATACAAAATCTATCATACCACACCATTTATGCACCATTACAATTATTAATGTAAACTGTAAGATAAAAAAAAAAACTGAGTAGACTTATAACAGAGGAGTAAGGAGGTAGAGAGGGATTCTTTCTGATACAGACAAAATTTTTACTGATCCCCAATAAGACAGATATGAGGAACTACCATCCCCAGTAAAGCTATCGCACCATCTTAAAATACGAGGATTTTCCTAATCAAGTCGCATTCCTTCGAGCTGCCCACACAGCAGATGTTCTGGGATTCTGTGAAGAGTCAAAAAAATGTTGCTGGAATGCTGGGGTTCTGATAGGAGGACGAGACGAGAAGGAACGCGAATGAGTCAAGTTCATGCGAAGGTGAACTGCGGAAAATACCCCCAGTTGCACCGCCAGGAAGAGGAAGAGAAACTCCTGAAAGAAACCGGAAGGTTTGAAGATGAAGAGCAGAGCAAAAAGCTCTGATACAACATGTCCTTTGATTGAACAGTACATCCACGTTTTTCAAAGCAAAAAGAGCACAAAGATTAAAATTCATTGTGCACACTTAATATCCTTGCAGTCAGTTGCCCATGATACATTTTCCACAGTTTTATCTCTCTGTGCGGCTTGCAACCACAACCCTTTCAACTCAAGCCAAGTCAACACATAAGATAACAGCAAGCGCCTTTGGAAAACAAGAAGAAACCAATCTCTTCATTGACTGCAGCGACGTAAGGTCGACTTAATTTCAACAGCTCCTAAACAATAGGACTCCTTGATAAGCAGACAGACCACTTGATTTCAGCTTGAAAAAAAAAGGAAAAAAAAAAAAAGGTGTGTCTTATCTCCTTCAGTGAAGTGAAATGGTTATTTTAAAATGTTAGCACAAGCCGCTTAACAGCTCGGCCAGGATGTGGGAGTCAAGACAAAGTATAGAAATAACCTGAAATGACATCTTAGATTAGCACAGCTGTTAACTTCAATATTTATACCAAACCAATACGAAAATGGAATGGGAAAACAAAAAACACAACACAGTTCAGTCTGTAGTCAGTAAATATATCAATCAGTAGTGCTACTTAGTCTTACACTGCTGCACGAGACTGGGGGGAAAAAACCTGTTGGCTTAGTTTGAACTGAGTGACAGGAAGATGGTCGGTGAGAGAAAAGGAAGAGGTTTCTGTCAAACCAGGGGACTAAACGACAGAGCAACTGCTTCACAATGTCATCACAAACACTGAAAAACTAAGCTGTTACTGATGATAAAAACTAAAATTGTTCATCTGGTAACTTGTTACTGTAGTCGTGATGTGCTTGTTATTGGGATGGACCGATAATCACTGGTTGGTCCTAATCACCGAGACTGTGAACTCACCTTTCCAAAGTGCTTACCTCATGCTTAACAACAGCGAAGATTCAAAGTTAGCTACTGAGCCATCACTGTACTCAGAGGAAGCACTTTAAGTGCATTGCATAAGTAAACTATTTCATGTCAATAAAAGTTACATGCTTTCTCCTGCTGCTATGACAGAAAGCCAGACAGCAGTGGGTACATGCTGGTCACTTCACTGCGACGTCATACACTTGCAACTTTTCCATGTACGAAAAGAAGTCGCTGGACCAGAGTCGGCGACTCTAGCAGACACCACTAAGGCTGAATGAATTACAGCAGATTTTCTCCGTTTCCTCCCGTTCAACTCATAAGTCGTGGAAAAGGCAGAGGTTTGCAGAACTCAGAGTTAAAGTAAGGCGCTGCGTCTTCCAAACAGAACGCTTACAGAATCGTGTTTACAGTAAGTAAAGCTAACTGTGGGTGGGCAGAGTATCATGACAGATGATACTTAAAACTTGAATTATTATCAAAACAATCAACTTTAAATATTGTTTGCAAATCCTATCTACCTATCGTCTTGTGTTTATCCAAGTTGGGGATGTAAGGGATGGAAACCAGCTCAGTGACGTCCTCCACCTCACTCAGGGGACGTCAGACAAGATACATAATCCCTCCAGGTACTTCTGGGTTTTCCCCGGGTACTCCTCCCAAAGAGCTGGGCCTGGAAATCCTCCAAAGGGATGGACCCAAAAGGGAGTTATGACAAGATGCCTGAACTACCTTTACTCCTTTTGATGCGGAGCAGCAGCAGCTCTATTACTCTACTGTACTCCTCCCAGCAGAGGAGTCCCATAAAAAACAGATCTATTTAAAAAGATACATAGATGTTTTTAAAAACAGGATTACATTAAATTAATATTTGCATTAATTAACGTAGTCGTGTACTGACCCAACATATCTAATAATAGGTGTTTTATTTTTATTTTCGTGTTTATAAGAGTGATTCTATGCAATACTTAGTCGTCTAAATGACTAATAACAAATAATGACGAGTAATTATTTCATATCAGCAAAACCTAAACCTAATGCAACATCTAAAATACACTCAAAAATGTCAACTCTAAATAGTTTTGTCAAAGTTTTAAAATGTAAAAACAAAACCAGTTACACAGCGCAACGTCCTAAATAAATGATGAATGATCACTGGCAGCAGGCAGGCTAGGAAAAATATTTTCAGTCCTGTTCTTATATCGTTTTATATCGAAGAGAGGAACATTAGAACCAACAGCTCAAAGCTTTTTGAAAGAAAAGACTGGAAATTAGCCACAAAACTGTGATACCAGTGATATTAAACAATGTTTAATTGCTTACAAATTGATGCTGTAAAAAATAATACTCCTTACTACCCAATTTTAACGATGTGATTTTTATAAGTGCTACATTTTCATTAACGTTGTACTAATTTTCACCTGCTCCGCTCCCTAGATTTGTAAATTTCCTTCATGCCTCCAGTTCGGTTGTGGCACAATGTCAAATACTTTGATTTAGCAGGTCTGTAGGGTATCCAGAACATAAACTCGCACTAATCACATCTGTGGTTTGCAAAAAATAAACATGTTAACTCAGCCACGTAAAACTGTACTTACTCTCAGATATGTGATGTTCTCACGGCTTTCCAGCAGAAAACATAAAGACTCCACAGCTTTTGATTACATTTTGTCCACCAATTTTACTTCTACTAAGTCCTAATCTCCTCAGTTATGTGCACTACAGAGCCATTTAATCTCCTGCTCGCATACCTCCAGCTCTTTCCATTCACCATGTCTCCATAGACACACTTTTTAAAGGTCTGGGCGCTCCAAAAACAGGCAAACATCTACGACATACGGGCTTAAAATGGTAAGTTACGCTCTGCTAATAACAGCAAAAGTGTTTCTGTGTTTGTTTATGGGGCGTGTTATGTTGCAAACATCAGATTTCATTGTGGGGAAAAAAGGGAAGCGTAGCGGTTTTTAAAAACATATTCATCCCTTAGGCTAAGCTTTTAAGCACTGAAAAAAATCAGTTTCAATATTTATGGAAAATATGTGTGAATCGGACTTCCTTAACTCTTTTGAATTATACAGTAGTTACTGAACACCATTAAATGTAGCCTTTCTGTGCAATCACTGTAATAAAACACAGCAGAATTAGGCCATAAAATCTGACAAAGTAGGGATGTAGGAACTTCTGTGCTTGTTGTACTGCAGAAAATACAATCTGAAGTGGGGCTTGGCATCTGAGGACCACGCGGGGGGAAGCAGGGTGGAGAACAGCCAGACCGTGATGTGAAAGTCCATATAAGGCTACAGGCGAGGAAATTACCAGAAAGGAACTGATGTAAGTGCAGAAACCTTGAGTCACAACATCACTTCCTTGGGAAATTGAAGCACTGCCACGAGCACTCCAGCAAAGACAGACTTTTTCAAAAATGAATGCCTTTGTGAAACGCCTTGATTTCTAGAGTTACTTAAACACTGAGTTTGAAAAAAAAAAAAAAAACTCAACTGGGATTAACCTGTTTGTTTTTTTGTGGGAACTTAACTTTCACTGGCTTCAAGACAAATGCTGATTATGTGCATCCAACTTCCTTTTCTTTATTCACCTTGTCAGCTCAATATTTACATGCTGGTTTCACTGAGTGTCACAAAAAGTCACAAAAAGCTGATCGAAGCTGGATCATTTCTGCAGATCCCCTTCATGGATCTGCAGAAATGAAACTCACCTCACCCCTTCACCTTCGCCTAACTTTTACTTTTGTAAAAGTAAAATCAAACCACAAACCCACACAATTCTAATTTAGAAAAATCCTCCTGCTTCCTCTTTAGCATCCATTCTGCCCTGCTCTAGTTTCCCCTTTCTGCCACTTTATTGCATACACCCTGCAGACTCTGCATCACTGCTGCACTTGCTCTGCACTCATGAACTATGTGAACTGCCAAATAGCTGCTATTATAGCTAACCATAAACTCTCCTCTAGGTATGAAGGGTTAAAACAGCTGTCAGGAAGTAACTAAACATGTGCAAATAGGGTTAGTGCTTCTCTGTTTTGCGTGCGAAACAGCTCACACAAAATGACTGTGAGAATACTCTGTTTTTAAAACAGCTTCATTTTAACTGCTGATAAATATCATCAGCATCAAAACTCCCAGGTATCCGCTTTTACAGCTTAGGCACCGGTGGATAAAAATAACTGTGCAAAATTGATGTGAAAGGCAACAACGCCTAACATTTTATTCTGGGTGACAAATGGGAGGGGGGGGCAAAAAATGCAGAGGAAGTTCTGGCAGAAACAATGCCACAGGAAGAGAGCAGGTACAGGAGACAGAGCCATTTGTACTGGAAAGCGTTTCACGTTTTCTTTTTTTTTTTATGAAATCGAATGAGAAATGCAGCAGTTAAAACTTCTAAAAGTACTGACTTTCCATGTGGGTCTGTTACAAATGGTGAGGAAACTAAAAGTGTTAACTGGTATGTTTCAGCAACGCCTAGATTTTCCGTTGTAGCATTCATGTGATTTAAAGTCACTGCAATGAGGTGATACAGGAAGTGCAGCGGTGATGCGAGTTTTTCATCCTCTACCTGTTGCTGCTCAGTGTCGGCCAAACGGCTGAAACGGGACTAATACATAAGGAATGAATGGTATGCCTGTTAAGCAGCAGGCTGCAGGGGAGCTACCGAGGCAAATTAACCTACGAATATCACCTTATTCCACTGGTGTTACTCTAACAGGTCTATTTTATACCTATGTTTTAGTCTTTGGGTGTAAAGAACTGGAGATGACATTAATATAAATGCATAAACTAATGTAATGTACAAGCAACGATAGGAAAAAAAGCTCTTCTTTTTAAAATAAAGTAAGTTGAATCGTGTAAAATGTTTGTTTTAACTCTGAGATGCCACGTTTTTTGGTTTTTTGTTGTTTTTTTTTTAACTCAGGCTTATTCTTGGAGACCCCCCAAAAATTTACAACTAAACCTGAGCCAGTAAGAGATTCACACAGTATAATACCCTGGAGTAAGACTAGCAAGGTTTCACTCGATCAAAGCATTTACTGAAAAGATTTTAAAGAAAAATGTGTAATGGTGATCTAGTTGCCACGAGAATACCATCCCACAGTAGCTATTATGACGGACATTTTTATATTATAGTATTGCTCAGAATATTACATCTTTTTCATGATTGTGTTTAGTGGCACAAATATAACAACTGATATCAGCAGGTTAATTAGCTGGGCTGTCTGCTCTGGTAGCCTGTAGTCACCTAGACTAGCTTGTCAACTCGATGGCAATCACTTAGATTCCTCACCATGACTACCTCTTTTCTTCTGACTGCTAATGCTCTCAAAATAACCAAATTTCTACTTCTTGTAAGCAAGAGGAAAGTGCAGCAGCCTTCTTTTAGCCAGCTAAATGGCAGTGCGCAGCAACAAGTGAGAGACAGCAGCACATGCTTTGCTACCTTTTAAAACTCTTGGTATACTCTGATTCCGGTAACCAGCCAATGAAAAGTGTCTAAACCTTCTTCTAGCCACCTGACCAGAAGTGTGCAGCTGCAAGTTGAATTGCAGGAATGGTTTTGTTAGTGTGACCCTGGTTATTTGATTCATGTGACCAAACCATGCCAAATTCAAACTCTGTAACATATACTAAAACATTTAGTCGTGGACAATGAACTGGAAGACTCAAAGGCCCCGTAGGCTGATCATCTTCATCTCATTGGTCATGCCTTCTGCTTTCAGTTGACGTCTCCCTTAAAATTGACTGTGAATTTGAATATTATACTCCAATGATTTCTTTTCATTCTCTTAATTAAAGTACCTTTTTTTTTTTTTACTGAGCAAAGTCCAACAGTTGAAATGAATTGTAAATTAGAAGCCACAATAAACTGTGTGCCCCAGTGGTAAAGAGGCATTGTCATTGTGTTCCCCCCCCCCCTTTGCTTTTCTTTGTCCAGAACATGACCAGCACCAACACAGATTTCCAGGGCTGAGGTTCTTCATTCTTAGCCCTAAATGTATGGTTTCCCAACTCTACAGATAGGTAATCGCTCCCGGATTTTGGGCAGCACAGCTGGCCAGAGTGACAGTTCAAATCCCTCCTTGTTGGAGCAGCCTAAATAAAGAGGCCTTGGGGGAAAAAAAAGAGAGGCTAGCTCGGCTCGCTAAAGCAGCAGGCCACACTTCCGCCGAAACCTCCCCAGGAGAGAGCGCGGAATATCTCGGGTCTGCGCGAGCGGAGAGAAGCTAACACCGAGGCGTTTAAGTGCAGTTTGAAAGAGCAAAGCGGCGGGCAGAGGGGTTTGATTTAAAGGCGCTAATTTTAGTGAGCCGAGAGGCGGCAGCGCGCAAGCGCACACACGCCTAACGGAAAGACGGCGGCGACCCTCCGCCGAGTTCCGAAGGATGCTACAAAACGCCTCTAACTTCTCACCAACTCGCCGCGCTACGGCCGGGGATTAGCGGGGGCAAAGCAGCTCCTCTCATTGTACTCGGAAATCCCAAAGAGAGAGATTTGTGAAATTAAAACATGACAACAAATTCTTGTGTTCGCTCTTACCGTTTTCGGCATCTTTCCCGTCTGTTTTTTTGTTGTTGTTGTTGCTTGTTTTGCCTCCCGCACAGATTTTTCCTTAAACTTGTTAAAACAGCTGACTAGTTGGGAAAACTTTTTCCCATCAGAACAACGCAACTCCCGAGTCGATGATACTTTTTTTTTTTGCTACACTACAAAAAGCTTCTTCTCTTCTTTTCTTTTCTTTTTTTTAATTTTCAAAGCTGCGCTCCGGGGAGGGTTATCTCTTTGTTTCGCCCTTAAAGTAACGCGGAGTGGGAGCTTGGATTTCCTGCTAACGGTACCCCTGCTGCTGCTGCGAGAAAAACCACACCCAGAGCGATGACAGGACAGCAGCCAGCCAGACAGAGGCTCAGAGACAGGGCTCAGGCCAGCAACTGGCTCCGCCCGCGGCAGCCGCATCATCATGACTGTACACCGGGTCTAGATTAAAAAAAAAAAAAAAGAGGGGAAAAAAGAGTTATTTTAGTAGACATGATCTCTGTTGCTCAAATGTTGCATCAGTTAAGGACTGTGGGGAAATTACGGGGAGGGCTGCTGTTAATCGTGCAGGAGCGGTGCTACGGTCTGAAACACAGGAGGGGCTGAACCCAGCTCTGATTTTTCTTAACACAAGCTTTTTTTTTTTTTTTTTTTATGTTTTTACTGTCTGGCGTTTAATCAATCTAAATATATTCTATTGGAAGCTTATTGTGCAGGTAAAGTTCCAACTTCTCAGAAATGTGTGAGTGTGGTTATTGTCTATTTTATTATTATAACACTTAAACACCCTATTTGCTATTATGACAAGAAATTAGTCACAACATCAAGAAGTCTCCACAAGTCTGGTTCATTCTTTGATACAATTTCCAGATACCTGAAGATTCCTCGTTCAGGAAGAATGGGCCAGAAGAACTCCAGCAGACTGTTGTGAGAAGCTCAAGAAACTTGTTTTGAACTCAAAATCAAATGAAAACTTGTTAATTTCATAAATGTCTCTTTTAAAAATTGTTGGGTTAGGTTCTGCTTATTTTATTTCTATATATTATAGTGTGTTTGTTCCTTTAATTAGACATTAGAGATTGGACAGAGTGATTGATGATAAATAATCGTTGATTATGTGTAATTTGCTCATAACTGAAATCCTATTTTTCATCCATCATTTCCTGTTGAAGTTATAAGAAAGCTCCCTGATAAGGAAGACTCCTCCAGATTATTTTCTAATAGATGTGAGAGATTTTTTAGAAGTTGATTAAGACTGATAAAATTCTTGATACCTAATGAGGCATCTTCCCCACTCTCACTTTCTGCCACAGAAACTAACTAGGACCTTTTCAAGAGTTATTGCACAGCAGCATTGCTTTCTTTTAACATTGTCATTGCTGGAAAAAAAATAATGACTTACAGTCATTTATGAATTTTACTGCCACCTATCAGCGCATGTTGGTTCTTCAGCTTTGGAGGTTCTTTTAGTGTGAATTTCTAACTTACATTTGTTCAACTTTAATCAGATAGTTTGGCTAAATTCTGAAATATTGCACTTTAATAATAATAATGCTATCAGATGTATTTATGGCAAGTTCTGTAGGCTTCTCTAATCTCTGAATCTGAGTGTCTCCAGGGCGATCAGACCTTTTCAGCAGCCTGAGCCTGCAGCTGCTGTAGGAGAACGCTGCATGGCTGAGAACTCGATGCAAGCTTGCCACGCCCTGGAGAGTTTAGGGTTTCATATATTTTGATGTCGAACCTGCTGTCACTTTTGGTGAAATGCTGGTGTTCCAGGACATGATTCGAGAGGAGCTTCCAAAATTCTACTGGGATTTTACCTGAAGCCAAAGCTTTGGTTACATAGAGTCAGATGGCCATTTTTTGTCACTTCAAGTGGGTTTGTTGTAGATAGAATAAAGGATGAACGTGTGAAAAAGCACCACGTTCGTATTTTTAAATATGGTGGCGGATCTGGAAACCAGGTGAAAATACAATCGTGTGAGCATGCCAGGCAACTTAAATTATTTAGCTTTACTAATTGAAATAATTCGTGTTTCACAATAATTTATGTTCAGCAGACATAACATTAGTCTTCTTGCATGATTCACTCAGTCCCATAACCTAAATCCTTCTGAAAACATGTGGGATGCAACTGGAAAGAAGAGAAAATACAGAACTTTGGAGACTGAGCACACAAAATCCATCATTTTGTGTGCTTTTTCCAGTCTTATAAAATGATTAGAAAGAAAAAAATCCAAAAAGAAGTGATTAGCAGTAAAAGTAAAGGTTTAAAATATTTGTTCAAATTTTACTTGTTGACCATACAACATTCTGCATTCTGTGTCCACTTTGTCTCCCTGAAGTCTCTGACACTGAACACATGCATACTGAGTTGACTGTTGACTCTGGTTGAAGTGTGCATGTTTGCAGTTAATTACATGCCAGTTAAATGTACAATCTTCCAGCACCAGCGAGGACAGACTGCAAACGGCAACCCCAGACATGTCAGAATGTATTAATTGAACTGCAGCTGGATCAGCAGGACTCAAACGTCTCGTCCCCCTTGGGTTCTCACCATCACGAGACAGGAACTGCAGGCCGACTGAGACGTTCTCTGAATGACTCATCAAAACCCACGTTCTCTGTGTGCACACGGTGCGTGCAGAAACCCACCGAACAGAGACAATACCCGTTCCACTCCCTGACACTCCTTTGGAAAACACCAGTGGCTACATGAATGAGTCTCTGCAGACTGACTGGTGTGCAGCACTGAGGCGTCGCTGTCTTCCAGTGTTGACTCACGCTTCTTCTCCCAGGGCAAGATGACCTCCCACCGTCTCAGTTCACCTGAATAAGCACTGTGCTGCTCTCACATCATCATCAAGATAATGGGCACTCTCCATGGTCAAGGTCGAGGCCATCGTCACTGCGTGTCCCCTTGAATGGAGACGGACATTGTTGAATAGGTCTAATCATCCTTTCACCTGAGGAAGCGCTTATCTGGAGACAGTACATGAGTTCAGCTCTTTGTCGTTTTCCTCTAAGTTATAGATTATGCATGTGCACACCAAAAGAAATATAAAATATATATTTGGTTTGATTTTGTTCTTTGGTAGAAATCACCCATACAAAACTACGAAACAGCTGCCCTAATCTTCTTCAGTACAAAACTCACACTTAACACAGTATTTCCATTATTCCCGTGGTTTTTGTAGGTTTCATCAACTCAAATTTAAGAGTATTAAGACCAACATGAATTAAGACGGGTGTTTGACAAATGTCGGCCAGTCAATTGGTGATAAATTTGCACATAGATGGAAAAAAGCTTCAAGACAGCTAGTTAGCGGTACCCTGACCGTCATTACATTTTGAGACAGAAAAATGTAATGACGCTGTTGCCTGATGAAAAGTGCTGTGAGGCAAAAAATAATAATAATAATAATCTACATAAAATATACAAGATAAAATAGTCCTTCCGTGACTAAATTTAAGGCCAGCTTCTATTTTTTTAAAATTAATTTAACATTTTAATGCCTTGATTTCAGAATTCAAGACTTTTTAAGGATGTGCGGAAAGCCTGATGTTCCTAGATAAAGTGTAAATGGAGGATGACATGAACAAATTTCTAAGATTTTCTTTCATTGAAGGTGAAATCCTGGTGCTGCTATTGCAGCTATCTGCCAGCAGATGGCGCATCAGTTCTATCACATTAAACCAAAATTGTCAATGTGGGTTTTTTTCAACGATGGGCCAAAACAAAATAAAAAGCAGGAAGTGTAACAAGAATTATTCACAACCTTAGCTCATTATCAGCAGTTTGATGGCTGAAACTTGGACACTATTTGGTATCTCAGCAGGACAGTTATCCCCCAAAATATTAAAGCTGATTTTGGTATTGAAACGCAACAAACCAGTTGAAAGTATGTGGACTAAGAAGAAGACTTGTAAAAAAATATCCAGCCAGAATTATGTTATTTTTTAAATGCAGACTTTTTCCAAAAATAATTGCAGGCATATGCATGTATTCTAGTCTACATGTATACATTTAAGCATGAACGGAAAGGAGAAGGTGAATACAAATTGAAATCTTGTGCTTTACTTGAAAAAGAACATATGAATCAGTAGGTCCAAAACAATTAATCCAATTAATTGATTATTGAAATAATCTACCATTTTAACAACCGATTATCACTATTGGACTATACTGACTCAATTAAAACGTAATTTGTTGGAAAGAACAATGTAGTCAGAGCAGCAATTAAGCCAAAACTGCATAAAAACATATAAATTTTACATTTAACATAAAGAACCCTGTTTCTGTAAGTGCATCGTATCCAGAACTCCTCATGTGGCATAATTTCTATCTTCACCTGGTTCAAATTTTGTAAGGTAAATATTTTGATATGAATAATAAATAAATATATCAACAGATCAGCTCTACATGGCATTGATGACAAGTTAAGGAAAAAGGCCAAAGCTCTTCACATATTGATTTTAGAAATATATATTTTTTTTCCAATGTTCTTGCATTTCAGGCACAATTTTTTTTAAAATCTTATTTAAATTGAATTTCTTTGTACAAGTTGAAAAAAAAAGAAGAGGATTGTCAATTATTCTATCCAATTAATTGATAAGTCACCAGAATAATCGATTTCTGCAATAATAGTTACTGCCCTACAAATCAGTCTTCAAAAGTCCCAAATTAATAAAAACCATACATTAATGTATGGACTAAATATAGATATGACTTCAACTACTACTCCATCCTTAACCTTCTGCTTTTAGTCAAAAGTTTAAAAAAAAAAAAAGGACCAAACAATGGTTGAACAGAGGTTTGCTTTATTTATGGAGAAACACAGTTTGTCATTAAGACTTACATTTTGTTTGAGCCCACAGACTCAAATACTCTAGTATTTGTGTTCATTTTGATCTATAAAATCAATTCTTATTCCAGTCAGTGTGAATTACAATACTGCTGATCATCACAACACAAAAACTTGCTGTACAGTTCCCTTTTTTTGTCATTTTTATTTTTACTTTTTTTTTTCTTTTCTTTTTACACCGTAGACGCATTGTCTACTCAAACAAGAGACCTACATTTACTCCACGGAGGTGACCACTGCATTTCTCCACATCAGAAAACAACAAAGTCTGTGATTTATAAAGTTTGTGTGACTAAACCTGAGTATTACACTGAATTCTGTTTATGTACAGTCGAGTTAGGTGTGTGTGTGCGTGTGTGTACGCCTTGCCGTGGCATTTTGTACACCGGCAATTCCGAACGGCCGCGCGAAATTGCACGACACTTTTGAACCAGTTTTCAACAGATACGTCGTCACATCTGGAGTCACTTTGGTTTCGCTCTGTTCCCACAGCAGCTCAATCGGAACTTAATGAAACTGGCAATGTCATCCTCAAAGTCCTCAAGAAAACCAGCCTCGGACGCAGAAATTACTAAATTACACTGTAAATTATCAAATAGTGAAACAAATCACGACTCAACACGCCTGTGCTTTGTGAACATTAAGGGTTGCTCATTAAATCAACTGTCAAAACATTTCAATAAACACCAACTTAAGAGCGTCGGAGTAACAAACACTGAACACAAATCTCAGTAGGACCTGGAAAATTCTGAATCAGTCCTTCGACCACCAGGCTAAAACCAGATTTGTGTTTTTTTTGTTGGGCTACTCCCAACTTCCTGTGTGGATTCACCGTCCTGTGTCCGTGTAAGCACACAAGTCGTTCATCGACGGCCTGTGGGCTAAAAACCGTATGAAACTATGTTTGACGAAGCCACCCGGGAATAACTTTGGCATGTTTCATTAGGCAAAATATATCCAAAAATACTTAAAATTCCCATTAAAACGTTCATTCAGAAGAAGAAGATGCATGGGTTGCAACGCACAAATTATCTGAAGAAGTACATGAATGACCCAGGTGTTACATTTCTCTATATATACACACACATGTGTAACTATCTACAGAGAGGACATGATGCTTACTGCTGTACACAGGGAATCTGTGCACTTTTAAGTGGCACATAAACTTCCCTGCAACGTAACTACTGTACCCAGTAAGATTTAGTACATACCAGTGGGCTACTCCCAGTGACACATAGTGTCACAAACATTATGGCATTATTACACCCTCTCCCATTCAATTAAATAAAACTATATTCATATTATACATTTCATATTTTAATACATTCAAGGTATAGATACAATTTGTATCAACAAGCAAAAGTCAATTCTAGACATTTGTGGCTTAGCCGTTTGCGGCACATTGAAACCAGAAGGAAGGGGAGCAACGTCACCAACCGGTGCCTTAGAGTTCGAACCTCTGCATCGGGAACACTGGAGGTGTTTTTCCACCACAGTGAGAGGTTTACTTCAGCTGTGGGAGCAGTCCATTGCCCAGAAATCTCTGGAGTCCACCTATGGATTTTCTCATAGCAAATGTTGTACTCAAATTTCCACACTTTCAGTAGCTTTTATGGTACTTAAAAAATAAATAAATACAAAATTACTAGTCCTAGTACCTGTTATTCTTGCACAAATGGTGAAGTAGCACAGCTCATTTCTGTTTTATCCAAGGTTTGACCTATTGAGTCTAATCTAGTATTAGTAAAACAAAGCCCCGACTCTTTGAACAAAATGACAGAATTCCCATGATTATCTCGACACAAATATTACTTTTGGAGAAATTTTTAAGAATCTTATCTATACGTCTGGATTTTTTCTCATCTAATGACAAAAATATAGTAATTTAGCTCAGGGTTTTAAATTGCAAAGTGCAAAATAAGTGGAGAAAAATCACTTAAAAAAAGAAAAAAGGAGCCTTTTCACACAGAATTTGATCATCACTTGCATTATTCACATGCACAACTACAGCTTCACCGCTGACTTAATGAAATTCTTACTTGCAAGGGATGTGTTATCTCTTTGTGGATGCTCAATATACCAGACGCTTTACAATCAAGTACATTTTTTGTGTCTAATATCACTAAGCTCACCTCAACACACGTTTGGTAATTACTCCGAGTTCGTCTGGGCAAAAGACTGTTCCAGTTTTCAGATTAGACATTATAAGCACTGTTGTTTATCTTCAGTTTAATATAAGTTTCCTGGGTTTGAGATTCGCTTTTTTTCAAATAATCCAGTAATCTCCAGGGGAAAAGGATGGCACGCAAACTTTTAGCCAAATGCCAGAAACAACCTTGACAGCAGCCTTGCAATCTGATTGTTTCACATGTAGAAACATTTAGGCAGTTTGTTTCACCTTCTCATGAACAGACAGACGGCCTCAAGTGGCCTCGTCTTTTTTCATGAAAAAAACAAAGTCAGCAAAGCCCAAAAACGTCGTTTGGGCAGAACACATTCAACAGTTTTTTTTTTGTTTTTTTTTTTCTCTTTATGCGTCGTCTGCTCATATACCACGGTTGTACCCAAAACATTAAAAATAAATCCATGTTTTAAAGCACCACCGAGAGGCTCACACAGTTTCCGCCGTTAAAAAGTAATACCACCACAAGCTGATGCTGCTTTTCTTACTGACTGGGGATTTTAAGAACCTTTTTTACCCCCCCACAGTTTCTCATATTAAAGAACACGGCAATAATATATGACCTTCTTGAATCCAGAAAAAAAAAAGAAGTGGTATTTCCCTTTAAAAGCAGGCAAAGTGTGGCCCTTTGCGGTTTGGCTTTCACGGTGCAACTTCACAGACCTCTGCAGCTGCCTGTTTCACGCTTTGACCTGAAGGGGGCAGCACAGAGGAGACAACTGCTCATGAAAATAAGAAGGTTGGAACCTGCTGAATCGCTGACAAGATTTCTGGCCCGCTTTACTTCACATGTTGTCTTTCTGCCTCACACAGGCAACTGAATGATCCCACTGAAGTTGCACAGCGTGAAAGCTGAACCCCATAGCTCGCTGTTCAGGATCTTAAGGTGCATAAAGAGAATATACAGAAAAGTACAAAGTTTTGCAATGCCATTGCTTATATTGAACTGTACATAGCTAACGTTTGGGTTGTACTACATATTACATGTAGGATTTTTCACAAAATAAACCACTGCTAGATCAGAACACACTGTGGACGGTAACCAATGGTTTCTGGCATAAATAGACTTTAAATGGAAAATCTGAAAGCGTCCTGAGAGCAATGTGCTGCAACGCACAGCCTTCCATCCCACTTCTACTCTGGTTGCATGTATGCATGTGAAATGTGTTATTGTACACGTGTGTGTATTCTAGCAGTCAAGCCTCCCACTAAAAGCCCTACAGGAAGTTCTGCCTCTAAATTTGCTTTATTGGCTTATAAGAAAACCCTTCTGCTTACAGTTTTGAAGACGCAATCTACAAGATGTGACGATAATTACAGCCTTTACGACCAGATTTATTTTTTTATTTTAATTTTTTACATCTGGCAAATGTAACGTCAGATAAATATAAAATCCGATGCAAACGTTAAATTGTGATGGCTGACACCGCTTCACTGCAGGTTTAAACAAATATCTACTGCATTTCCAGCAACCCATTGCCTTAAAATTAATTCATACTTTATAGCAGTAAAATAATCTCCAACTAAAAAAAAAAATGCTTTAATCCAAAAGTTAATTTAAAGTACTATTTATCTGTGTCCCACGGGGCAAAAAAAGTGACATGCCATTAATCAAAATTGGAAAGACAAGAGCTCATGTCATTCCACCAAAAATAAAATCTAACATTTAAAGTCTACTTTAAAAAGTTGAGCCACAAAGCAGCAGCTCTTTCTGGATTATCAGACTTTTCAGAGGAACAACTAAAATGCAGAACTGCATGTGTTGGATGGCTGAGCATCCAAGTCACAAATAGTGAAAAGGAAAATCTCAAAAGCTCCCTTTATGTGCTGTTATGTCTGCTGTTATGTTGCTCAAGTTGGAGAACTCTAGCAACATTGTCAGTCTGAGATTCTGTTACTGCAAACATACTAATATCTTTTAAGGGGGTTGTCCAACAAATGTGGAGGACGCCGTTTACCTCAGCTAGTCGGAAAACTCCCTTCTCAAAGACTAAACATAGTGACATGTACATAGGAAGCCAGGTTGGTGAAAAGATGAGCTTAAGGCATGAATTCATTATATATACCATGATAAACCACATTATATTGGTTTTCACAAAGCATAGATTCTTAACTTACATCAGTTTGCATACAATTAGTCATGTTTTTATCCTATATAAAATTTGATACCTACTGAAACTAGAGAGCGTTGTCTGCTTCTAAAACGTAAACCCAACCACGTCTGGGAGGGAAAATGTTACAAGTCATCTGCAAATCCTTAAGAGCGTTTATTGTTAGAGTGTGAGTGATTGGCTGCCCCTATAAACTGCGGATACATAGGTTTTCCACCGTAAACGCTTTACTTTCCACTGTATACTTTGTGAGCCCAGTCTTCATCAGAGGATCACCGTCCCACTACCTCAAGCAAGGTTTAAAACTGTTACGGTTTCATAACCACTGAAATCTTCTTTCAAACTGTGCTTACAGTTTACAATGAAAACGACTAAAGTTCACTCGAGCATTTATTTCTGCAGTTGGGCAGGCTTTAAATGTGGAAAGTGAAAAAAATGGGAGGGAGGGAGAGGGAAAAATGAATAATGCAAGCAGACAAGAAAGAATACATGCAAAGAAAAAATAAAGGAAACAAGAAAAATACAAGGAAGGGTTGAAAGAAGAAATGTAGAGTAAGGAACTACTCTACATTGCTTCATTTTCATTTAATACATCTCTTTAAATGAAGGAATCACATGGAGCTACAAGAGGCTGACGGTGACTAGTTTATGATGTCATTACTGGTGGACAGGAAAAAAGAGAAAAATGATAAGAAAGGGAGGAAAGAAAAATGGGGGGGTGAAAAGGAAGAACAGATTCACAGAAGGGAGCGTACAATATTTAAAAATGAGATAAATAGAGTATGGAAATAATTTTTTCTGATTTTTTTTTTTTCATACTAATCCAGACCTGAAAAATAGGAACCTTTGCCAAAATTTGCCAGTTTGAAAGTATTTTCTTGCTCAATTAAATCAAGAAATACACTTTATTTAAATTCTATGGCATGTTCTATGTATTTGTGGTGAAACCGGGGGTCTCACTGCATTTCTCGCACCGGCTCCTTCCTACCTAGAACAACTGGGTGAGTGTAAAAGTGTGAAACGTAATTAACCTGCTCCTGAAAACCCAACGGCTTCACAGACAACTTGAAGTTGACGGAACTACTGCTTTGAACAAACATTTAGTGATGACTTTTACACTGAAAACAACCAGCACAAGAGATTCGACAGACATATTCGTTGTCAAATCCTGAATGCTGCATATAATAAGGTCAGGAAAGGAACTTTGAAATTCTAAATACAGAACTATTTTTGATTATACTCCAATTGACCCCAAGAAACAAATTGCGATAATGCTAGTTCGTAACTCTATAGAAATTCAGTTTTTTTCTTTTTGGCATTTCTTAGCAGCTGATAACTTTAAAATAATGGCTTTTGTGAGATCATATGTACATAAATATGTGCACGCTTCTACAAGTCAAATCTCTGTTTGGCTTGCTTTGTGCACAGTCAAATCCTACCAAAATAGTAGCTTTTTTGAGAAAATATATGTCTTTAGATATTGTGATAGTGCTTTACGTTTGAAAATTAGGAGGCTTTAAATGACAACGTCCACTTGAACCAATCAGACAATGACTAAAGCGTGAGGTCATTCAGATATAAGGCCATAAAGTCATAGGTCATGCTGTGAGGTATATACCTACCTCTCTCTTACTTCATTTGAAAATAAATGCACAAAAATATATGTATATATATTTATATATCACAAGTACTATGTACAGCAGAGGCATTGCAAAGCAAGACTATTTATAGTTCCACGCCACCAGAAACAAAACGCGTTCACAGGGCCTGAGCAGCGTCTTCAGGAAAGCTACATGTGGACAAACACAGATGTGTTGCCGAGCAAATTGTTGCCTTGTGTTTAGGGTTAAAACTCGCAAGCTAATTTATAAAATAATATATAGTATGAAATTGTTTCTCAAGACTTTTCATTTTGTTGTCAAGATGTAATATGCTAACATCAGCTCAAGCTTGTTCAGATTACATGTAGGGCGTATGAACAGCAAGTCATGTCACACATTTTTAATGGAGATCAGATCTGGACTTTGATTGGACCGTTTCCAACACAAGTATAATAAATCCTACAATTGCAGTTTTGGCTGGATGTTTAGACTGTTGTCCTTCTGGAAAGTGTACCTCTATCCAAGTATTAGTTTTTTACAGCTTCTAACCAGCTTTCTTGGAGAACTGCGCCATCATTAGATCCATCCACCTTCTCTTATTCCTCTGAAGAAAATGATGCTGTCACCATGGAGATGGTGTGTTCAGGGGAATGCTTTTAGACCTTTTTGAAACTTCTGAAGGCAACAGGTTGTAATGGATTTTATTTGGGGTTATTAGCTGCAAAGAGGCTAAACACCTTTGCATATCTCGTAACTTTTCAATGAACACACTGAAGTTTCTGGTTGTAATTTGGCAACGGTTAAGGCATATCACCGCATTTGTCAGCTACCCAGTCTGTTTAAAGGAGTACATTCAAACATTTAAGAAATGCTATGTGAATGCTTAAAAAAGTTATATACTTATTAAATGTATTAACACTCCTGCAGATATTTTTTTTAAAATAAAGTGACAGTGAACAAATGTAGCTTTGCTGCTCCTGCTCAGGCGCTGTGAATGTGTTATGAACGAGTTCCTTTAAAAGAATTCCACTTTTCATATCCGCTACACTAAACTTCAGATAAAAAACATCTTCTAAAATGAGTTTGTTTGTTTTTTTTTACCCCCAATAAATGCCACTTTTTGTAGACCTATTACCTGATCCACACGATTTCCAACAATACAAGACGGAATAAGAAGCTCCTGAGAGCTGCACATGCAGCCACAGCGAATAAATGCCTAATCTCTAATCAAATTCCTCAGTTATTTATCACTCTATAAGCTGCTCAGTGGCATGACCTCAGTTTTGTGACGATCACAGCTGCAAGCTGCTGTGGATCTGTTAAATGAGGGTTCTTCTCCATGACCGAGTGGACGATGTACGCGGGGAAGATGTTGCAGAGGTTCCTGTATGTTTGGTACTGGTGATCTGGAATGACGTACCGCTCTTGGTGCTCGGCCGCGGACGGGTTCTCCCACGGCGAGTTCCAGATTTGCTCCATTTTGTCTGGCATGCTGCGGACCATCACCCGCTCGCAACATGGCATCAGGCTGTTACTGAGCGGATACGAGTGATATCCGTAGGACTCGTTGCCGCAGGGCAGCGGGTCCCAGCTCGCGTGCTGCTCGCGGCACAGCGGCGGCCGCCTCTGCCTCATCGGGTTGCTGTCGTACAGCCGAGAGTCCGATATGCTGTCCATGCGCGTCATCCCTAGAGACCGCGTTGGCTGCGAGGACAATGGCGGCAAGATGTTCTGGGCGAGCGGGTAGTCTCCAGGACAGCTGGAGCGGGCTCCCACCGTGGCGTGCTGGATGTGAGGTGCGAGGTGCGCCCCGGACTGCTTGCGAGGACCTTGCTTAGGCTCCTCCTGTCCGTAACTCTGGACTCTAGTGAGCGCGTCGTGGCGAAACCCGTGGGAGAAGGCCTGCATCCTCGACTGCGCAGGAGCCTGCTGCTGCCCCTTGATGCTCTCCTCCAGGCTGCTGTCCACAGAGCTCGGGTACAGCTCCCCGTAGGAGGAGAACGAGTCGCTGTTGGAGTGGCTGAGGCAGGACTCGGGGCAGTGGCTGGGGGTTCTCTGGTACACATGCTCGTGCTCCATGCTACAGAAACTGTCCACGTTGTGCATGCTGCTCATGCTCATGTTGGAAAAATCGCTGTGGAGCGAGTAGTATCCGTGGTCGCTGACCGAGTCGTACTTGGGGAACTGTTCGCTGTACGTCACGGAGGCGCCGTGGCTGTTGGTGACTAAAATGGGGGGGTACTGTATGCTGGACATGTGCTCTAGAGAGTTGTGTGCAAACTGCAGAGAGCCTGGAACGGGGCTGCTGGCTGAGCGGGTGTTTAACGCCCCGGCTGCGTGGCTCTTGGCGGGCTGCATGGTGGGCACGCTGAGAGCAGACACGAGGGAAGGCACTGAATTCGTCTCAGACTTCCGGGCGACGGAGAGCGCCTCTACGGGTTCACAGGCCACCGAGCGGATGCTGGGGTCGGACTGGCGTTTGGGTGCCACTCGTTTCGCTTCGGAGCCGACGTCCCCCTTAATGGCAGCTGGACCTGTACCACATTTAGCCAAAGCCCCTTCGCTCATTGTTTTTACCGCAGACAGTTTGGCGAAGGCTCGCAGCTCGTCGGCTACGGATCGCTGTGGTTGGTTGACGCGTTCCGGATGGTAATATTTGCACTTATGACCATATGTGCACTTTTTCCCTGGTTTGAAAAAAACAAAACAAACAAAAAAAAACGGTCCATGTCAGCCACCTTAAACATTTAAGGCTTTTGTGAGGATGTGATGGTTTTAAACAGAAACTTACCATAAGGGCAAGGCTGTTTTTTGTGCTCTGGAACCACAGGCCTCTTGCGGAGGAAGTTTTCCAAGCTCGGCCCATGTCTTCCCAACGGATCATCAGGTGGCATAAACCTGTTACAAAGACAACCATTAATTGTAACATTTCAACTAATTCAATGGGGAAATTTTTCCACAACATGAAATAAATCATGATTTCCAAATAACCAAAGATCCAGTGACCTGGAAGTTAAGGCTGTAGGAGGAAATGCATTTTCCCGTTATAGATTTCTTTTATTTTTAGTTTGTTGTCACACTTAAATGTTTTAGATTAAAAAACTACAGCAGACAAACACAAAATCTGTACAAATACCAAATACAGACTTTTAATTAGTCTTTTACATGGCAGACTTTTCAGAATTGTTTCAATTTAGCAACAATGGAGAGCTTAAGAACTTCCTTCATTTTTTGAGACATTTAAAAAAAAATGGCTCAACTTAAACTTAAGATCAAGTTTACGTTGAGCTTAAGTTCATAAATTCCACGTCCATATTTAAGTAAAATGCCTTTTACACCAATAAACATCTTTTAAAAAAAATAACACATTTCTAACGGTCAAGCAGTGAAACAAGTCTAATGTTTCTTCTACTAAACTCTGTTATGGATTCTTACTTGTCATTGACAAATGAATACATCAGGAGGCGCTCTTCTATAAATTTTTTCCACTCTGGTTTCTCGTTTTGCAAGTCTCTGTAGTTGTCATTTGACACAATAATTCCATCAGAATCGTAAGCCAGCTTCACTATGAAGCGATCATCGTAGCACACCACTCTCCTGCCCTGGACTCTTCGAGACGGGGTGAAAACCAGGATCTTCTCTTTCTCCAGTTTGCGCAAGATTTCTTGATCTGGAAGACAAATTCATTGAAAATATTTAATAGTAATAATAAAATACTTGCTAAAGTATCTACAATGCAGTGATTTACATCAACTGGATCAGAAAAGCCCAGTTTAAGTTTAAATGTAAATCTAAATGAGGATCTATGGCATAACTTGAGATATGATCCTCAGATGGCCTTCTTATTGTTAAGACTGAGCAAAAATATGAAGCTTCTGCAGACACACCCCAAAACATTCGCAGATGTTTTTATAGCACAAAAATTTTTTTAATTTTGGTTTGGTTGGACTGTGACCAACTCTGAAGTTCAAACATTGTGAGGTGCTTTTCATTATTAACTTGTTTTAATGGTTGCATTTCACCTTCTAATCAAAGAGTCTTAACGTTCGGATGTTTTCCGTGATGTGAAAGAACAGCAGCTGCCTACAGAAGCGTTGCATACCTGTGATGAGGGCGTCGGGTCTCGACTGCTCCTTCCTCCAGGCGGGGACAAACACAGTGATGTCTTTGTGTCCTTTCTCTCGAAACCACTCGACCGCCAGTTGAATGCCGCGACAAGAGAAAACCTCCTTGTTCCCATGGCTGGAAGAAGACAGCAACACTGAATAAAGTGGGATCACATCTATAAGTATAGATGTTGGTCAGATTGTCTGCATTACCTCATCGCCACGTTAGACCCGTCGATGACGATGGGTCGAAGGTTATCGTACGTATCCACGGATTCTTCTTCTACTGAAACTTCTGGACTGACGGTTTCTTTCACACAGGGGGGCCGTGACGTTGACGGGGCGGTGGCACTGCAGGGTTGAGCTTCGTGTTCCGCCTTATTCCCGAGGCGGACCAACTCGGCGAGAATGTCGTTGATGAGCGCCGTGGCCCCCAACTTGTTGAGCACCGTCTCCACCTGGTCTCCAGAGTAGCCCAGCTTCAAAGCAAACTCCATCTTGGTTTGGTACTCCCTTCCGCTGGCAGGCTTGAGGCCTGATGCGGCGCCAACACTGCCGCCGCCGGAGTCATCGTCGCGGAAGTCTTGCAGGGTGCTACTTTGGGAAAAGCTGGGCCGGTCGAGGCACGGAGAGCGGCAGAGCTGGCGGTGGGGTTTGGTGATGGCGAGGGGCTCCCTCTTCCTGCAGCTGCTGTTGCCCAGCTGAGGCCTGTGGGGCTGCTGCTGCCGCCGCCACTGCTGCTCCTCCGACTCGCTCTCGGAGCTGCTTCCGTCCTCGGACTCGTCCGTGGCATGCTGGGCCTCCCTTGAGTCAATGTTCTGCTCCCTGCATGGGCGTTTTTCCATTTTGAGCTTCTCCACCATGGACCATGCTGTCATCACGGCCGTCTCGGCGCCTCAGCTTTCCGCGCCATGCTTCCTCACCTCCGCCGATGCCAAGGAATCATACTCTGTATCGAGACTCGTTACGCAGGTCGAAGTGGATGCTCTTCCCCTTTTCAGCAGACAAATTGAACTATGTAATCCTGTAAAAGAGCAAAACGCAAAGGGTCAGCATTGGCGATATGGGTGTCTGTATGAAGTTCCCATTTATTATCAAGACAATTTATTTATTTAACGTCAGATTAAAAAGATGGAAAAAATGATCTCATTTATCCTTTCAAACCCAATGCTGCATTAACATATAAATTATATATTTATATACAGCACCAAAAGCAACAAAATGCTACAGCAACCACTTTGCTCATGTTCCTTTTGAGCTTTTTGGAGAAAATAAAATAATACCACCAACAAGCAGAAAAGTTTTACTGACTCTTCAGCTGACTGCTGTTTAAAATGGAAAAACCCACAGGTCTGGTACAAAATGTGCTAATGCACCACAGAACAAACCTGCTCTCCATGAGCACAAGAGCCTCACTGGTCTCACAAGCAACGTTTGAGCCAGTCACACATGAAGTGAGTGCACTAGTTAGAATAACCTGAAATCGTGTGGGCTGAGCAGCATATCCCTGCGCCTCCAGCCCTCTGACAGACAATCGGAACTGAGCCGAATTCCACAGGGAGCGCGCGGGCTGCTTTTTAAGGTAAAGCGGTGCGGTTCTGCAGTGTTACGCTGTGCAGCACTGTTTTGCTTCAATACATTTAAAAATGTAAAAACAACACACACAGATACTGACAAGCAAGCATTTATAGAAAGAGCTTTATTAAGAAGACACACTGGAACACACTTTCCTCTAGTCTTGCAGAGAGTACAGCGAGCTTCAAGCTTCAAGAGGCACAGCCCATGATGTGCGTTGCCTAGCAACACAGTCTTGTCATCAGCTAACTCCTTTTTACCAGTCACGACTAACACAAACACAGCTCATCATGTCTCTTTATACAGCCAGTAAATGCAGAATGCTTTCGGTTACTCCACAGTTCAAACGCAAAACATCCAGAGGTGGCAAACTTTGCAAAAACAAAAGCTGATAACACTGACCATCTTTCCGACCACTGAAAATAAAGATATTTTGACTGCAGTAAATGCATGGTGTGCTATCACAATGTCATCCACTCAAAGAAATAACATACAGCCGTGTTAGGGGGAGCGGTCAAAAGCTAAATTAATGTCCTTTTCTATCCCAAGTGGGCCTACGAGATCTGATTGCAACTTTTACGATGGCGGTGAAGGACGAGGCTGTGCTCTGACTATCTAAACAGGAAGCTGAAAGGAAGGTGGCTGAGGCATTCGCTGTGGAACTTGGAAGAACCGGTGGCAGAAACGGTGGAACAACTCACACTGCCTACTTTCACTTGAGTCATTTGTGACCGTGTCGACGCATGTTCAAAGTATCAGAGCTCTTTCAAATCCTCTCCCTTCCACCTCCGGATTCACAGTCTGCGTCTCAGCAAGGCCTCTGGACCATCTCTGCATACGCATCATCTCATGTTTCATAGCAACAAGTTGGAGCAGGACAACGAGGACGATTTTTTTTTTTTTTTGTTCGCCAGCACCAAGTAGAGATGAACTAGATTGATTTTCCTCTGACGGATTCTGAAAACATTGCTAGGAAATTTTCAAAAGTCACTTTCAGATAAGCAGTGTATTATCAGCACTCTGGCTTCTGTATCAATTCGGATCGGTTTCGCTTTCAGTTCTTTTGCCGTTTTATGCAGAAATGCTGCAACTCCTCCCGACTAAACGCTTTCCTAGAACAGGAAACTGCCTGCAAGCAAAGTGAAGGGTGAGAAAAGAGAGCGACAAACAGCTTGACAATAATGTGGCAATAAACACAGAGGAAAAGTCAATATTGCAATAGGCTAGATGTTTACCTGCTTAAAAGTCCATTAGCACCACCATGTTGCAGGATTTTCCCTGTACTTTAGAAGGAAATCTACCTGCTGTTTCTAACATATCGAGCAATCCTGGATGATGCTGCAGCAATAAATAACAAGCATGTTTTCATTGAAACACAAAAAGGAGGACAGCTTTTCACTACTAAATAAACAAAAGTGATTTACTATAATGTCTTTGTGATAGTGGATTTTTCTCATTCGTAAGCCTCAACAACAACAACAACAACAAAAAAATCTCTTCCAGGGCATGCAGCCAAGCGAAATATTATGATCCCATTACCATTTTGGCTTTGATCAGATAATGGCACTATGCTCCCATCATCTGACTCATTGGACCAGTGACATTTCTGCTGCTGTGTCAGGAAGAACAGCTGATTGCCACCTTAGAATTGTTCCCCTAAATCGCACTGCCCGTTTCCACACACACGGCAAATAAATAACCTGGAAAATATCTGCTTACAAGCACGTCAAAACAGCACCTAGAAAAAAAACACGTAAAATCTATCATTTAGGGAAAAAAAATGCAACCACAAAAGAATAACTTTTGGTGTTTTATTCAATGGTTTATTACACCAGATTTGACTACTATAACACTTGATCATTGCTCTACACCATAACAAAGCAGAAATTTGAACATTTTGAACATAAGAAAGAAACATAAGTGTTCCACAGTTCTGCCTCAATATTTGGTCTGCTTTTCAAAGTACAGATGAAGTTATATATATATATATATATATATATATATATATATATATATATATATATATATATATTTTCAGGAGTGTCTTTGATAGTGGTTTCAGATTTGACTCCAACAGAAAATGAAATAAAGGTACGATGAGAGTATCTCCAGTTATATGTCAATATGTCCCCAATTTTTCATCTCATGCTCCACAAATGTACAACAAGTGCACAGGAGAGCGTGCTGCTGGTTGCAGACTGAAAATAAGAGGGGTGACTGATTAGTAAACCAGTTTCGATTTCCCAGGATATTTCTTAGCATGAACCTGATCATGCAAACATAACCCACTTATAATACTAAAAAGTACATAAACACAGGACATTTACTGCTTTAATAATTTTCCAAAATTATAAAGTTAGTAGAGCAGATGAACCTAAATATATGTTTTCTGTATACATTGACCAACTTTTACCTCTAATTCATGCACTAAACCCACTGACAAAGTCTCTCCTGGATCATTTTATTGAGTATTGGGGTCAATAAATGCTGCACAGATTCGTCCAATAAGTTGACACGACAACACGAGACCAAAAAAAAAACCAACATGTTGAGTGTAGACAACCTAAATAGAGGAACGACGTGACAGCGGGTGAGGAATTGTATTTATGTCACTTTTTGAACGACTGTTCAGAGTTCCGTACAGAACGTTCCCTTAAAGCCTAAAATTGAAGCAAGAATCCCCGCTTTGACACCCGCAGGCCCGGGTTGCGGTTAGCACACGATGCTATTCAAACATTCTAATATCACCGAGCTAACCTCAGGCAACACCGCCAACGTTTCAGCGACACACATCTACCAGCTTAATGCGAGTTAACCTGTTGGGCAATGACTAGAAATTGACCCAATAACGGTCGACGGGAGACACTACTGTTCTGTCATACAACCCCCGGTATCTCAAGTTAACGGCATCAAAGCTATGCAACGCTGCTTAGCTAACGTCCCCTCTATTAGCCAACTTAGGGCAATCACAGGCTATCTTTCACGCCTCGGTGCTAAAGCTGGCTAGCATCAGCTGCTGAGCATCTGCTAACAATTTTAGCCGGATTACTACCCGTTAACTTGAGATAAAGTTGACGTTCATTTAATAATTGCGACGACGGCGAAGCCACAGCAACACATCACGACTCTCCTCACAGTGCGCACATACCTCGCTGCCATGGTCGGCTTCAGACGGCGCTCTCTTCTTCATCATCTCCTCTCACCTTGTTGCTGTCATCCTCCTCGCTTCTAACAGTTCTGTTTTGCTGCCATTGGCGCTGTCGCAGTTAGCCCGGGGTTGCCAGATAACGCGAGGGAAACAAGTAAATGGCACCGGGCTGACAACAGCGTCGCTAACTTTGCTTTCCCTCTCCGCCTGAATTTAGACGCTCGCTCCTCTTTATAAGTTTTGTGCGCCGATAGACAAACTTACCCCCTCGAAAATAAGAGCTGCGGCAAATTTAAAAGTTTTTATGTGGATTCTAAAAGTAAACACTGAATTTAAAATGTTCTATATTTTTATAGAAGCTGCGTTTGAGTGGAGTGGATCTACAGTCGTATAAAGCCTGATTAGATAGGCAAAATAGCTCATTTTACAAGCAGACTATGTAAATACCACACATGCCCCTCTGTCTTTAACCTTGTTTTATTCTGATGAAGCATAGCGACTCCCCTTCTGATTAAAAGTCCCTCTAATGAGTCAAAATGCTGGATTGACCAGAAATCAGATGAAACAAAGTTCATCTAATTAGTTTCCCACACTGCTGACCAAACTGGCTGGGGGAAAAAAAGGCAACACTTTCCCCTCTTTCAAAGGATAAATTCTACTTTCTGAGAGTTGAATAGATTTGTGGTACAAAACTGAGCAGTAGACCTGATTGTAACATTGAAGGAACACATAGCCCAAAATTAGATACGATTTTTGTCCGGATCTGTTTTAGACCAATCAAAACTGGTAGACAGAAGTGGTCTAAGTAATATAGACCACATAAGTATAAATATTCTAAAACAACATTTTTATGCGAGGCATCATACCGGCCCGCTCTGAAAAGACTCCCTATCAACAGTTGATATTCTGTGTGAAAGATAACTTAAACTTTTTTAAAGTGGGAACATCATGGAGCAGGTGTTTTAAATGACAGCCTTCATATGAAAAAAAAACATGCTTTTACACACCAACTTGTTGAACTCATTCATGCCACAGTGTGGTATTTTTTCCTGGCTGTGAAGCACAGAGCAACACAGCGCTGCCCCTCCCTCACATGCTGCTCTGCACTGCGGGCCACCTCACTAAAAGTAGGTTGCTACGCTTTTCCCTTGTTTGCAAAAAAAATAATATATTAAATAAATAAGAAATAAACAAAAATGAATGTTTGATAAGATTTCCTATTGGGAAAAAAAATAACAGGGTCCTTGCATGGAAATTACAGGAGCGCCACCAGCAACTGTTTCAAGTAGGAATAAAATAGGGAAATAATATGAATCCATATTTTAATTCGTATGATCTTGCGGGAATCTCATTCAGAGCTATGTTTAACAGTTCAGGTAGCTTTCTATTTACACAAACTTTTAGGTGTTTGAACCTGAACTTCTTTTAACCAGTGGTGTGAATGTGTGTGGTTAAAATAGTTCTCACAGCCAAGGTGCGCTTTCAACCACAGACTTGGTGAACCGACTATTGGTGAGCTGAAAAAGAGGGAAAAAACAAAAATAGAGCTAAACTGTTGTCGTGTTTATTCTTATGTAAGGCAGTATTCTATTCAGACAAACTGTAACAGATTTTCAGACAGATAATGCAACTCCATAAAACCAAAGAGAAAAAAAAAAAAAGTTGGAGAACTCAAAATACAGTATCGACAATTTGAAACAATAAAGACAAAATTACAATCTACAAATAGTTGAAAATATAAATACAAATACATTGTTTCTGAAAATGCTGTTAAAAACATTTTTTCACAAGAAAATGATACAAGGTGAAACCAGCTTTCTTCAAAAATATGATTTCAGATTCAAACAGAACAGTACTTGTTAATTCAGCACACTTGAATTCAACGACTGAGTTTATGGTTTTAGCCAGCATTATGAAGTTTATCCAACCAAAAGACAGCAGGAAGAAAAAAAAGCATACAATGATGGTTTATGCCATTTCCAGGCATGTAGCGAACACAGTAAACATGTTTTCAACTTTATTTTTATTTAACTGCTTGTGGGGAGGCTCTTTAGTGTCTCTTAGATAAACAGTATTTAGCTTTTTGTCCATTTGCATGAGAAATGAGCTAAACAAATAGTCGTTTTGCCTTGCAAAGCTTACTATATGTAAATGAAATGTGACAGCTAAAGTTAAAACCCTACCACCATTGTTTACTAGAACCATCTGTATATTCCCTACGCTTATTTATGAGAGATGAATTAGCCAACAGGCACTTTTCTTTTTTTAGTTCCACTCAATGTATTTTAAATCTGACAAAATGCATCTCTGTTTAAGAAAAATATATTCAAGGCATTTGATATTTCTCTCTCTGAACTGATACATTGCTGTTTTTTCCCCTTTAATCTGATCTGAGGATAAATCTATGGAGCTCAAAACAGACCTCGCTACTGCAAAGAGTGACTTGTAAACATGAACATGGTCAGACATTTAAAGCAAAAGCATTCATTGCCGAAAGGCAGCAGTGGAAAGACGAAGCCGCAGCACAATAAAACCCAGGCCGATGTGTGCCGATGATACAGAATAGAGTGTGAGATTTAGTGTTGAGACCTGAATGTCTGCAACATTCCAGTTAAATTCAGTAGCTTAATGAGATGACAGTGTTGGCATTTTCACTGAAAATTACACAACCACCTCCTCAAACCCTTTCTGTCAGCATCTAAAACAGTCGTGTGCAAACATACAAGGAGCAATGCTTCCCCCCTAAATTCGGACTTCAGAGCATTTTATTTAATGCAGCAGGTCGTTATCTTTCTTATTGCACATGTCTGAATTGCTTTAAAAATTTATTTCACCTCCTGTCCATCACAGTGAGTCAAACTGTTCAAAACAATCAGCTGTACAAGAAAAAAATGAGATACAAATGCTACTTTGGATATACATAAAAGCCAGTCTGAGTCAGTTTGCCCCTTCGCCATGTCATATCAGTAAGCTGCCAGTTTGTCCCATAGCCTTACTGTCCTATTTTTTAAACTTTCTATTACGGTAACTTTGGTTCTGATCTCTGTGTTGGCCAGTAAACAGAAATTATCAGTGAACCATGTCTGTATGCAAAGATAGTCAGCAGAAACAGGATGCAGGTTTTACGGAAAACTCTACAGAAATATTTGAGCAGACTGCAGAAAAAAAAGATAGATGATAAAGTGTTCAGGTAAAGTGTGGTTAGAACATTATGACAACTCTCTAAATAAGATGTTTTTCTTGCAGAAACTCAAAATATAATGACAAGGGTAATTTTGTAACAATTCACATAAGAAGAGTATAGAAATAAGTGTAATTTCTTTACTTCATTAATAAGCAGGAACTCTATCTTAAGCAGAAATATTTTCATTATTATTTTTTTAAGAATAATAAGTACATTGTTTTGTTAAATTTAAATTAATAATTTGCTTTGGGTTACCTTTGTTTTAGACTGTTGGTACGTTTTAAAACAATAATGGCTGTAAAATATGGAACTCATGAAAAATAGGAAAAAGTAAAGAAAATAAAGGAAAACAACACAAAACAGACTCAATAAGGAACTACTACTTGACCTATTAGAATTCTCCAATTAAACCAAACTAACCCTGCAGGTACATGTTGTTATTTTGGAGTTTACATTACTATTGATAGTAAATGCAAGTTCTCCCCTGATTGGTATGATGGTTTGTCCAAAACATTCCAGAGCAAACAGCTCAATTTTCGATCTAAATAAGTTCCAGACATCCAATACCACAAAGATATGATTTGGCGAAGGGGTGAAATGACCAGCACGCTGTTAAAACACTCTATGGCACATTTATATGTGATTCACACTCAATTACAGGTGGCCTCAGAGTGATTATTGCAGGTCACAGGGGTCACCCCATCTCCCTTTGCGTCACTGAAGATAACAGTTTTTTCCTTAACTGAGGGAGAGTTGAGGGGACTTCTAGCGTGGGAGAGAACCTCCCTGCCTGCGAGGGCTCTGCCTTTACTGCCCTGACTGTGAGAGTGTAACTTAGCAGGACTCTGGCAGAAAACATCATCAGATTCCTCCTCCTTCATCCCAAAGGTGCTATGAGGAAGACAGCAATCTGATCGCAAAGGAAGATGGCACTGCCTGCTGTAGAGTTCTGGATTCTGTGAAACCAAATCGCAGCTTAGGCCGTCCGCCGCAGAGCAAAAATACTGCGGTTGCTTGAGGGCTTGACTGAGGCTCTGGACATTTTCAGCAATTTCATCCGTCACAGTCACTTCTGATTTCTTCTCCCATGAAAGGCTCGTAACATTGTTACAGTCTCTCACCTCTGAGGCGGACAGGACTATTTTCTTTCTGTAATATGGTGAACAATTTCTCTCAGAGTCCTGCTCCGAGGACACAGCAGGTCTGTCCTCTCTGTACGTTTCAGGCAACTCATGGCTATCTGCATCCAGAGACCTGGTCCTCCTGTCCAGGGACAGTTGGTTCGATGTGGACTGGCTGACCCTCGTAAGACCCAAATGCCGCGGGAGTCTAGCAACAGCCCATGTGTTGCTGATCAGGTTCTGTTCATACAGGTCCAACATCTGATAGTCGCATTCAGCAAATGCGTCTTTTTGTAGGTAGCTTTCTTCAAACTCCTGATAAGGCGATGAAACGTCCTCCTCCAGCTCCATGTGGATCTGCTCGTCGTATTCCCCCTCGTTGCGAAGGTCTACAACATCAAATGTGACAATCGTTGGTAAGGCCTCCATGTTCGGAGTGAAGGTGGAGCTCCTTTCCAAGTCGTCCGCCTCACTACCCAGTTTGCAGAGCAACTGGGTGTGCTTCGTGTAATCCAGAAGTGCTTGTGAGAAACACACAGTCTGCCCATCCTCTATGTAGCTGTTGCATTCTTCAGACTGAGAATTGATATTTTTGTACGGTAGCGCCACAGGCTTGTTTTCTTCAATATGCTCTTCTTTGGGTTCACAGAAGGTCTCAAAGTCTGGGTCCGACGCGCTTCCAAACGATAAACCACTGCATCTTTTCTCAAGTTCTGCATTTATGGGTTTTGTCCTTTTGTCGGCAGAAGCAAGCATACCCTCGTTTTCATCGAAAATCTTGGCTTTGAGATTGTTTGTGTTGACTAATATTTGCGGTTTTAAATTCAAATTACAGATTTCGTTCACCCCGACATCCTGATTTTTACTGAATGAGCTTGGCATCTCGAGAAAATCATCTTTGTACAGATCAGCACTTATCTGTAAGTGACTAATTTTTGGGACAAAGGCAGGATCGGTTGAGCTGACTGGCTCCGTTAAGTAGTCACTGTGTTTTGAACTGGGAGGTTGGGATTTGTTTTCATAATGAGGGCTGATGAGACTCTCATCGGGTGCAAAAAGTTCATAGAGGGCATCCCCACTGTAACTATCCCTGGGTAACCTGCCGGACCTTTTTTCTTGCCCTTCGTCCGGCCCTGGCGTGGTGGAATCATAATATCCCTCATCGCTATTAGGACCCGACTCCTGATGCTCACTTTGAGGGGTTAGAACATCAGCTATGGATGACGTGTCCATCGCTCCAGCCTGCTGCGTGCTGCTGCCGCTGTTCAGTGCATCTGCGTTGTGCAAACTTGTCAACTCAGCGGTCATCTCTGTCTGCTCTGGATCACAGCTGTAGCAGACAACCTCTGATGTGTTGCTTCCCCAGAAGTCCTGAAGACACGTTCCATCCAGATCTTCTGGCGAGGCCATCTCTTCGCCGCCACCTTGGTAGGTGAGATAACAGGAGGCCCTCTTCCCTCCATTTCTGCTCCTCTCTCCAGACACTGTGCTCTCCGTAATGCTGTCATCCTCTTGATCTGCGATGATGTCCCCACAACCTGTGAGGGAATCAAAGCTCTTTAACGATGAAACCTCTCCAAAAATTAGGTTCAGCTGATCCGACGAACCGGCAGGTGTTTCGGACGCCGTCAGAAGTTTCAGACAAGGTTCGCTGGAACGTCTGCAACTGCTGTCATAACCACCGGGAGGTACTGCCTTTAAGTTGGCATCCTTGTGTTTGTCATCAGACAGCTGAGGCTCAGACTTTGGGCATTCTTTCTCCATGCTGCTCTCCTTTGCTTTTGCATCTGCACGACTACATTCAAGACCAATGGAAATGTCACACAGATCCTCTACAAACTCAGGCACGTCGTGATCACATTCTAGGAACTCTGTGGCACTGCGGTTTGTGTTGCGCTGGACAACAGGCACCTCTTTCTTGCATTGAGGAGAAGACACAGCATTAGCTTCACTTGTATCATTATTTCTCTGGCTTCTGTGATGCCTAAAACTCTGAAAAAGACTCCTTAAGCCTTTTCTCTGTCGACCAAGGGTCAGTGACTTCTGGTCAGGGGTTGGGTGATTACATTCCCCTTGACAGCCACTGTGGAGATCTCCAGCTGCATCCCTGTGGATGTGGTACTCAAAGTCTCCAGAAGAGGTATACCCACTCCTGAGAGCGTTGTCATCGCTGACCTTACAAAGCCCATCGTGTGTTCTGCTTTTGCCGATTCCTTTCTTAGAGGACCACTTGTTCTGATTTTTGTTCCTCCCTCCAAAGAAACTCGGTAGAATACATATACTTTTACGAACACCGAAAAATGTCAAGGCAGTCCTCTTGAATTTTCCCGCTTTTTGAGACTTTGCAGTTTCGTGGATTGGATCTGACAGGAGCTCCTCTGTGACAATGTCAGGCTCAGTTCGCAACGGCTGACTGGCAGCAGGAGGTGAATCCTTGCCGTCACTTGGTAGCTCCTCCACCTTGCGAGAACTCATGGTTGTGTCCTTCAGAAAGGAGAGTGTTTGACAGAAGCCATAACAGGATAAACATCAGCTGATTTCCTCCATCTGAGCCCTGTATGCAGAAAATCAGAACCAAAATCAGAGATCGTGTTACACGAGAATTTAACTATAAAGGGCACAGTCGGAAAATGTCAAGAACACATTGTGGTACAGTCAAGTAGATGTGAAGGTTGGCCACCAGTGGATAAAAGTGGATACAATAACGGAGAAGGAACAATGCTTTCAGTATACGCTATTTAATTTAATAGTGGGAGTGATTTCATTTATTTTTCATTTGCTTTTTTTGACTTTTCATATTCCTGAGGCTAATACCCTCTGCTTTTCTGTCTTGTTCCACCTATCACATATATACAAAGCATTTTGTATGTAATGAATAAGCACAAAGAAATAGTTTCCCCATTAAAGTAAGTTTCATTCTGATGTTATTCTCGCTTTGAGCTGATGGAGCATTAAACTGTGAAATAATAACTATAGTTATTATAATAATATAACTATATTATACATAGTTACTATTTACATTATATTATAATTATTATTGTAATATAGTTATTATATTATATCTATAATATAATACAAACCTTATATGAGATTATAATGTTTGCATTACTTTATGACAGATTTTCCCCCCATAAAATAGTCGTTTCAAAGTATCACTTAAGAAGAGAACTTTTCAAAACAAAAGACAATGAAGAGTGCAGAGGAAACGGTTTGGGCCCTGTTCCTTACAAAGTTTGCAGTGAAGAGAAGTTCACTGATTGTTTTTTAAGGGAGGGGATGCATTTCAAAAATAGAATGGCTTATCTAAAGTTACAGAAAAGGGCATGTATAAAATGACAAAAATAGGCTTTTAGTGCGTCTGCAAATCGGTGAGACATTCTCAATATGGAACAACTGGATGCTGGATGAAGTGTTTTCATTCATTTTCAACTTTTTCATTTGCTACGTTCAAGACTCGTTTGTTAGTAGTTTGAATAATGTGTGCCACGTTTTTTGTGTTTTACCTTTTTAAATATCTGTACAAACAGATCATGTTTCATTTGAATTTCAAGTTTTGAGAAACGCAAAAAAAAAAAAATTAAAACATTTTAAAGTCAAAATTTGTACAATGTAATGTCTTTTTAATCATGTCTACTTGTGTGCCCAACAGGTATGAGAAGATAAAGACTTTTCCCCAAATTTTATATGCTGTGGCCACTAATCTCATGTAAATTAATAGAAACATACAAAAATTGCAACAGTTTTGGGAAAATTAGAAAAATTCCAGATAGAATATATCCAAGTTGTGTATAATTAAAATGAGGCCGAGGCATTTTCGGTGCTAGTGTGAACACCAAGGGGATACAAGGCTGCCAAAAAACGCTACTGTTCTGTAAAAAAGAAAACATAAAATTGAATAAACAGCTACCAAATTAATTTAAAACAAAGCCTAGTAAAAACTAGCTGTGGCTTGCTTTCTTTTCTTGTTTTTTTTTTTTTTTTTTCCACAATTATCTTTATAATTTCTAGGCAGTTATCTGACTCCATAGATTTGGATCATCAAATGTATTCGGCAATAAAGAGACGCCTGTAGTCCACCTATTTACACTACGTTGATTTATTATAGGTCACTGAAATTTAAATTCATACGATTTTTGTTACAATATTTAAGTCTCACAGGAGAGCCAATATACTTTTAAATTCAATTAAAGTTTGTAAAATGCAATGCACCTTTACAGCCACTATGATTAGGAGTATTGAGAACTTGTAAGATGGTGGTCAGTAAACAAAACTCCAGTTTCTAGTTAAATAAATGAATAAAATAAGCGCGCAGCGTGTCCTACCTGTATGCTTCCTACACAACAAAATAAAAGCGCGTGAACGCAACGTTTTACGCGGTCCCCTTTATGAACAATATGGGGGGTTTAGCTGCAGCGTGAATACGTGCAGCAGGTAATAAAGCAACAGGCGACACGTTCAAATGTAGTAGCTGAATTAGACCGAAGTCCCGCGTTAAAAAGGTGAGTCGACGTTCACATTTGTTTTTTGTTTGTTTGTTTTTCTGAACGGAAGAAAGGAACCTCAGTCAGCTATTAATTGGCAGCAAAACAAAAGCACAAAGCTAACAGCCCGACAGTGAAGTAAGCGAACTTACCGTGTAATCATCGAGTGCGGGTCACACGGGTCAGGTGATGGTGTTAGGTGTCGGGTGTGTGTTTCAGTGTCTCATTTTTTGTGAAGGCTAACTTGGCTTTGACTTCTGAACACTACCTGGGCTTGAGGGTTAGCCAGGCCTCGTTGCAGCTTTACCAGCTTTCAGTTGGTCCCAGCTGCATTTAAGCTAGCCGCGGTGCTTGCTAACAACGCCGAGGACACTCACCGCCCGCCCCCCACCCCATCCTGAGTGTCCCCTCTTCGGGTTCTGGCTGTGATGCGAGTCTGTAGCAGCTGCTGTCGCTGGCGGCGCCGCTAGCCTCTTTAACTCTGCCAAGCCTGAATTGGAGGGCAAAAATGCAGATCAGCCGAAACCGCGAATCGACTCCAGGGTCTGACTCTGCTGAGCGCGCTAAGTTCTCCTGCTGGGTCAAATTAAACACACACAAGTGAAATCCTGCATGGTGACTTCCTCCCGATTTTTTTTTTTTTTCTAAAATCTCCTTTCCTGGCTCTCCATTCCACAGCGCATGTCAATGACGCAACATGCTTGTAACCATGGGAACGCGCTGTGCTGTAAAATTAAAAGGCAAGATGAGCCTTCAAAAATATAAGTAAATAAAAAATATATGTAAAGATAACGCCCCCCTTTTTTTAACTACAAAAGTTGTTTGGTACCTGTACAAAAAATATGTTTTTCCAGCCTATTGAGATTTCATGTTTTTCATTGTTTTTTATTTGAGTGATGAAATGAAAAAGATACCTGATTGGTATCTTTCCTGATACCAATCAGGAAAGAAATCTTTGATCTGCTGTTTGAGTTTGCATATCTAAGATTACCAGCAAGCAAACAAAAACATGAGCAAATTATAATGTGAACCTTACAGATTGGAGATGGGCTGAAACTGTAACCAACAATGGACTGCCAAAGAGTTGCATGAAGGCCTCCTGAGACTCGAGTGGCTCCACAGAAAGAAGCTCATCGTGAGTCCAAGCCCAGTCTCTGAGCAAAACCCCTTATGAGTCCCACAACATACAGTATTTTGACTGGGAATTACTGTATGCTGCAGGAGTACCTGGAAAAGTTACAAGCAGGTTCATGCCATTTATAGAACACAAACACTTTGACCACTTTTGACACAAACACTTTAAGTCTATAGACTTAGACCTTTATATTACATTTACACACATATTTACAGCCTTTTTTTTTTTTTTGTCATTTCGACAAAACTGAATGAATCTTAGGCTACAATGAGCTGAAAAATCACAGTGAGCATCGCATGATCAAGTACAATTTACATTTCTGTCCTGCAGAGTGCAACTGCACGCTTCCTCTAGAAAAAAAACAAGCATCTCATGGCTTCATGGCTTTTGTGTGACTTTTATTTCAGTGCTGTTTTTAAAAGTGCTTTTCCATTAATTCTTTACGTGAATGTCTTACTGTTTTTGTTTTTTTTCAATATTGTTCTTCTTGAACTCATGTTCATGTTAATGATTAAGTCCTCAAACATGTTGTGTTCAGGTTTTTGACTGCCTGACGTCCTTCCACTCCATTTTTGTGTTCTGTAGGGCCTGAGTCTTCTTCTCGTCCACCTGCACGTAGTCCACCTTGTACTCATCAGCGAGAAGTGCCTTCTGCTGGACGTAACAAAGAAGAGAGAGGGAGATAGTAAAGAGATGAGGTGAGATTCTTTTTTGCTACGTTAACACTGTTCGGTGCTTGTGTTATTTTTCTGTAAGTAGCATTAGGGTGTTCACAAAGTGGGATTGTGTCATTATGAGCCCTCAGTTAGCAGCTCGTTGTTTGGAGATTGACACAGTTGTAATACTGTCACATGGATCCAAGTACTAATTGTGGACTTAGGAAAATTCTCCGTTTTCAAATTGCAATAAAACATTGCTTCCAAGCCGAGTGCTCGTTGACCACTGCAAGTTGGACATTAACTACTCAAAAGTACCCGACACAACCCCACATCTCTCCCTCATGCAACATCTACTTGCTCCATTAATCATACAGTGGCACACGCATTTATAATTCCAAGAAGAACACAAAAACAATGATAATAGCAATAAAAAACAAACAATTATGCAGCCATTAGTAGAATAAATTCCTAATTTGTCTGCCAAAACATACCTTCTGCACAGGGGAGGGGGATGCAGAGTTGAAATCCAGTGACAGATAATCAAGGTTTGAGCTTCTCTTCCAGTGCTGAGCTGCTCCGTCCAAGGGGAGACAGAGTGACTGTCTCAATTCCTGCCAGAAAAACGACGCAACATCAATCTCAATATTCCAGACTGAATTAACTGTTAGAAGACCCGTACTTTATATTATTGATATGTATTGAACAAAAAATGCACCACGAAACTCAAACATCTATTTTTTTTTCTCCTGGTCAATAAACGCATTACAGTAAGTATTATCACACCAAAGTGTTGACAGTGTCACTGAGTGACGAACTAGTCTCATTTTAATATCAGCAAATTGCTTAAAATGAAGCAGAGGATGCAAAATATTTTTTTAAAAATAGAAGAACCTCATTATAAGCAAATTATGTTTTCTAAGGCATGGATGGGCATTCCTGACATTTATTAGGGCTACCACAAAGAGAGAACAAAACTTTCTGCAGACAATGGGAATAGGAAGGTGGAAACTATTTATGTGTTCATATTATTACTGTTTGAAATTAATCAACATGCAGACCAAGCAAACTCCCACAGGAAGCTTTCATGGTATGAAGAAAATGCTGATAATTTCTTCTGAATATTAGTCATTTCACTGACTCATAGTGTTCACTTTATTCATACACGGTTTTTGAGACACTATCAAATCCAGATTTTACCGGTGCAGAGCAGTTTGTCACTTCGTCCGTAGAACTGTCCCCATTTTCAAGCCTTCTGTCAAGAGGTGAGTGGGTCAGAGGAAAGCTGTGATTAAAAACAAAGAGAAACGTAATCTAGATTAAATAAAGATACCCAGCCACAGAGATGATTTCATTCTATCCTATTATTTTTATTTTTGTATTTTTGGTGCTTGTAAGGTGTAATTCCAGTCCATCTTTCAATTGTATGTGAAAAGATATGTGCCATATCTAAACACAGTTTTGTAATAGATCTACAATCTGAATTTGTAGATGTGGAGAAGTGATTTTGCTCTCACCAGGAATCAGTCATTACTCTGCATAGCGGGATATGGGTGGGAAATTCAGTAATTGTCGAAAGGCCTCTCAGGTCTAGAGGTGGAGGTCGAACTGTGGATTCAGAAATGTCAAAGTTAGCTATTTGTCAGCTTAACACAGTTGAAAAATATTCACATCCTTTGACCGTTATCATATTTTGATTGGTTTACAATTCAGGACAAGATGAGGCAAAGCTTGTTCTGCTGGAGTTGTTGCTGCACAACGGTTGCAGGAAAAGGGAAATGTTTTGCTTTCAGCTGCACTATAGTCCATGTGTCCATGCATTTTCTCCAATTCACAAAAAACGTCTCACATTACGTTATCCACAATATCTGCACATGTACTCTAAGAATTGTACTCAACTCAAAGTGGTAGACTACGTTAAGAAGATGCAGCATTTGTGAAAAAATGTCAGGCACTCAGACATTACCGACATCGTCTAAATATTTTTTTTTACATCTCAAGAGAGCTGCTTCTCCTGTAGTCTCACAAATATATAAAAACGGTCTTCATGCTGAATTATTGGCTGCTCGATTTCACATTATGACATTATGCCCTCACATCATCACATTATGCGCTGAAGTGAAGCAGAGTTTGAATTATACAAAAATAAATGTGCATCAGATTCACATCATTTAATCCTTCAGTGGTTGTGGCTTGATGGTTGTTCAGGAGGCTCCACTTCTGCTTCTGCATCAAAGATGTGTGTTTGTAGCACTGTGGATTTCTTTGCAGGCATTTTGTCTGAGCTGCTAATGTAAACACTGAATTGGGAGGGGTTGGGCAGGAGCTTATTTGCATAATCGTGATGTAGCCCTAAAACAGAGCACTCCTCAATGAGATCAAAACAGACAAAACGGATCAGGTAAAACCCAATATCTGAGAATAAATTTGTGGAGTAAATGTAATAAACATTTTTGTATCACCGACAGACTTATCCTAACTTGTTCAAGGATAACCTTTAAGGTAATATACAACTGCAAAACCATAATGACCTTCCACTAAAAGTCAAACTAACCACATTATTTATGTCTAATTTTGGGCTTTATATCAAAGAAAAACATACATGATTCACAAATAGAGAATATATGCATTTCCTTTAACAGAACACTCCATGTTTACAAAAATTGAAAACATCCTCCCGTTCCTCAAAAGACAAATCAACCCCAAAAAAATCTGCAGTATAAATTTTCATGGCTGCATGAAAACAATTCAAACTACCAAAAATGAAAAGTTTTTATTGTTATTCCACTACAGATTTATGTACTACTTTGTGTTGGTGTGTCAAATAAAACCCAGATAAAATGCCTTGATGACAATATGTTCAAGGTGTATGAATACTTTTGAGAGATGCTGAATAATTCCCAGATGATTCTTGCCATGATAAAAATCAGATCGAAATTAGCTTTTCTTTCTTTTTCTTTTTTCACACTCAGACCTGAAATTCTTCTCACCTCTCCGTAAGCGAGGCTTGAGGTGCCGGTGAACTGGAGGCGGTGCAATTTCTCCAGGTTGGCACATTACTGGGCTGAGTGACGAGGAAGACTCAGCTCTGGAGTTTGCACTGAGGAAGCTGAAAGTCCTGGGGCTCATGGGGATGTAACTGTCACCTTCGACAGACGGAAGAGAGGGAGAAGGGGACGCCATGGGGACGTACGACTCATCCTGGTAGCTTTGAACTCGTACTGTATTTAAACAGGGCTGAAAAGAGACAAAGACGCATTTGATCAGACAGGTGCATTAGTGTTTTTGTAAAGCAGCATTTGTACATGCTTTTTTTGTAATACCACTGTGGGATGTTCTTCCCTTACCCACATGCTTTGTAATTGGAGAAAAGTGGTTTTCAAAGTGGATATTTTTAAACAACTGTCTTGGTTGTATCTGTGCACAGTATCTGGCAGAAGAACATAAAGCAGCCTACTCTGAGCCTGCCCACTCTTGCTTTGTATGCCACAACAACGGCAGCAGTAGTTTTTATTGTCTTTTCTGTATCTCTCTCATATTTTACAAATAAACATTGTCTGAGAAGCATTCATCATTTAGAGGAGACAGGAAACAGCTCCAGGAGAATTACTGGCTTCACCCTCACTGATGCTCAGGATGCCCTTCCTTTTGTATGTTAATTTGCCATTTGATGTTCAGGTTATTGCCACCTGCTGGCACGGCATGGGTATGTTATTCTAGATGGAAATAGTTTAAATTAATAGAGACAAAGAAGATTTGGAGGGCTGTACTCTGGCCTTTTAATGTAAATTTACAGGAAAAGTCCTGATCTTTTCACACAAATGAAGCGCATTTGTGTATAGTGAACCATTTCCACCTTAAATTTGGTCATATGTATAGGCTCATCTTCCTGCTGAAAAACCCAGCTACCCATTTTCAGTATTCTGAAAGATTCCACAATTTTCTGAATTACTGTATTTCAAGTAACTTGTCATTCCAGGAACTGTAACAAGGTTCTAGGGCCTTTGGAAGAAAACAAGTCCACAGCGTCACAGAGCCAAGCACCTAAGCATGAGCTGCTTTTCCACATTCATATTTTGTAGCATTTAAAGTTCCAGTACCTTTTTGGTAAACTACACACATTTATATTTATTACAGCATGGAAAAAAAAGAAACACTTTTACTGACATGACGTTCCCTAAAGTTAACCACCTGGCATTTAAAGATTTTTGATGCTGTCTGCTGTTTGGTGTGCATCGGTGTCTTTTGGAGGTAAGTATGGTAGATTCAGACCATGTCAGCTTTTAGTGGTGAAAAAGCCTGATTTTTATCTGGTTATTGCTAACGCCAGCAATAGCTAGCATTAGCTTGTCGCAATTGATAACGTACACAAGCTAATATGCTTGAAAACAGGCCACAAATCTGCTCACAAATTCTCTGGCAGGAATTGAGACAATCTGCATCTGCTGCTATTTTTATTTTATTTATTTTTTTTGCATTTCATGGAGTGATGGACTGTGGCTTTTAAAGCTTGTCATCACATTTCAGAAAACGCTACATTTTGATTTTTGTTTCCATAATATATTAAACTACATTCTGCCATGCATTCTTCTTCCTTGAGGTTAGTGCAGTTGTAGAAAAACATCCAATTGCAATATTATTGTAATTGGATTGTAAAGGTTATATTTGTTGCATATTTTCCCCACTCTAGTTCTTATTATACAGTATGATTTTCCACCCACTCTGTGTATTTCAACCATTAAAATCTATATCAGATTCATCCACCAACAGTATGAAAAGTCTGTTGTTGCATAATGAAAATCTAATAAAATGCCAAGCAGTCCTTTTTGTTTGTGAAGAGCAGACTAAATATTGTTTGGTTCTACTTGACTTTGATTTTGACTTGATGATACTGAACTCATAAGAAGTTTTAGGATTTGTTTTCATTTACAAACAAAAAGGTCTGTTGTACTGCATAAACTTTAAATGCGATTAGTGGTCATTTTATTCCATTTAGTTAACCGTTTCCTGCTGTTTCGACATTGTAGTGATTACATTAACGAGGCAAAATTCCAACTTGCTGCAGCTTGTAGTTCTATGTGCAAAACTGCAAGCTATTCATCATACTCCCAATAACGACACATCTTCTTACCAAATTAACACTCTGTCTTCTGTTCCTCATTAATCTGCTGTCCGTGTTGCCTGAAAATACGAGATAAGAAAAACCTCATCAGATTCTAAAGAAATATGCAACCGTAAAACAACATTTTAGCAAGTAGCAGGTTTTATGGCTTTCTGCCCCAGGTGGCATGATCTATGGGGCGCCGTGAGGCAAAATAAGGAGATTGATTTAGCTGCACTTCAAAATAAGTGCTCTAATGTCAATTTTTCTGCTATAATGTGTGCTCCTGCGTAAGAAAATATCATGGCTACTGGTGTCAAATTTGGAATTTGATTCAAAGCGTAAGGTTTGGTGCATAAGCATTCAGTGTTATCTTGGCAGTAGGACCACCTTATACTATCATTTTACATCAGGTTAATATTTTGGGGTAAGTTACCTAATAAAAGGGTAATATTTGACCAATGGGCTTCATTAGGGAACAAATGTGGCAGAAGAATGGAGTCTGCCAATGGGATCGCTCATTCAAAAAAAGCCACTATCTGCAGCTATGTTTGCATTTCAGTTTGCACACATAAAATGAAATAAAATCCGTACCCATTGTGAAATGATCCAATCCGGACAATGAGATTCTTCTGGAAAATACCGGCATGCTGGCGGGGAAGTGCTGCGGACTGAACATCTTTGGCCTGTGAGCTTCTCCGTTACTTAGCAGCTCTGACAGGTGAATCGGCTTGGGCGGCAGCGGGGGTGGCGTTTGGGTGTCGCCGGCTGCCTCGAACACGGTGGGAGAGAAAGGTTTGTCGAACTGGAAAACGTTTGGGGAGCACTGATGGAGCGGCGAAGAGGAGGCGGACGGCAACACTGGGAAAGCTGCACGGAGCGCTGAAGGGAGCGCTGGACATCCTCCCGTTGGAGTAAAGAGACGGGCTGCGGCTCATGTGAGAAATGGAGGACAAGGAAGACTCAGCGTGCATGTCCTTGGCTGCATCGTCTGACAACCTCTGCTCCAGAGAGATGTCAGAGTTCGTGAAGCTGTCTTGTCTACAGATGTAAAACAAAAAGAGACAGACGAAAACACTTGTTACACATCAACCAGTGGTGTAAAACTTTCTCCTGATCCCACATACCTAGTGGTTATACTCCTTGTTTCACACTGTGAGAGGAGGAGATAATCTCGTGGATAGCTGGTTTCTGGTTGGCTCGCTAGAGACACTCGATCACTGTCCACTGATGGCTGAATGGAGGTGGGGGTGAGAGAAGATCCATCATCTGTGCTCTCTGATTCAAACCAAAGGAGAAACAAACACAAAGAACTGAGTTCACATGCAGCTAGAAGTGGAAGTCACGGGAAAAACATGTGCGAGCTGCTTCAGCTTGTGCTCCCCTCTAATGAAGCAGGTGAATTTAAAGGAGAGACACGGGGATGTTTTCACAGGGACGCGAAGGTCCGACGCACATGTCTCCCACTTCCCTCTTTTTCTATTTGGATATTCTGTCTCTTTTTGCTCAGTTTGGCTCTCGTTCAGAAATTTCTTTCATTCCATTTGACTCAAGGGCTTCGAGTCAAGGCCGTCCCCGCAGAACTGTGTGTTATGACAACAACAAAAAGAAGAAAAAAAAAACCACAAAAGGTTTGTTCTCAGAAAAGTACTTGCTACTCTCAGAGGTTTACGTTGTCTTGTGGTCACGTCGAATAAGAAAAAACAAAAAAGAAAGAACAACATTTCAATTCCTTAGAAAAGATTGCAAAAGGAGATTTTTTTTTTTTTTGTAGTTACAACAAAAATGTGACCTCACTCTATCTCAGCCTAGCAGATGTCAGCGTTCCAACAGACCTGAGGTTTTACAGAACATCTTCGCTGAGCCTTTTTTTTTTTTAGATGAAACAGCTAAGCTGTATCTGAACAGCTTATTGTACTGTTTAGTGAATTTATAACATCATAATTGACATACAGCGGCTTGTGAAATCTTTTTTTAAGAAAAAAGTAGCACACAACAGATGATTCAGCATCAGTTAATCTGACGCATTTAAATTAAAAATAGCTAATATTTCATTTAATTTGATCGATAGACAATTTTATCTTGGTTCAAATACTTCTCTGATAGTCTAAATGTTTAAAGTAGAATCAGTAGAGAAAACAGCATTCCAAGCTCGAAACGCTGGAATGTTGTTTTATCAATTGAGCATCCCACAGATTGGAAAGAGTACAGCACAACTGCAAACCTAGCAAGATTTGGTAATCCACCTGAACGGAGAGGGGAGATTGAGGCGAGAATTAGCAAGATCCACAGCTCATCTGGGAAAATCTCATCCACATTGCTCAATGAAACATAGTGGTGGCAGCATAATGAAGTAGGGAGGCTTTCTTTAGCAAAGACAGGACAACTGGCTCCAGTCAATAGAAAAATGGTTGGGAATTTTCATCTGTTGTCTCTGTTATTATTACCATAACATTACCGTCACGTTAAATTCCAATCAAATTAGGTCTGGACAACAAATTAATAACAAACATCACATCAATAGGCAATATGTCAGATGGAATATTCAATCATTTCACTGAGCTCCGATCCAGAACTGCACAGCATTCTGGGACATGTAGGCAGAGGAAAAGGCTTTAGATGCTCAACCTCTCATGTCCAGCTAAGAAAGGTGAGTGGCATCACTCAATAACAAGTTGTTACCTAGCAACAACTTGTCGAGCGACTTGTGCAGCACGTTTTGCCACGGTGCCTCGGAGCTGCTTAAAATAAAAAAATTCAAACTGTGGCTAAACAAGCAAAGTCATGGCAATATTTCAGCAGTGTTTCAGATACTTAAAACAAAAGCTAATAATTATCGGTATGGACCGATATGAACCGCCGACATCGTGATACATTTGTGAGCCGAATCGTTCAGCCCTAAATCAAATACACTGTAGTTTGTCAACGTGTAGACAGGTTGAAGGTTCTTCTTAATTCAATTCAAAATACGTTGGTATCCCTAAAGAGAAATTGACCATTGTAACTCATGTTATACGGGTTTCTTCAAAGTTTTTGCAGATACTGATGGAAAAGAAATACAGTTGAACTTAGCTGCCTGGAAATGACTCAAAGAAACGGTTGATTAACTTGTCATGGCCCCCCAGTGGTTCTGCTGTTATCTCCTCTGATAAAGCAGAGAAACCATGGTGCACCACAAGCAGCATGTTAAAAAAGTTTTTAACTGCTGGAAACATCCTTACATTCGCATGAGTCGGTGAGCCGACAGGATGTTGAGACGCAATTTGCCGGCAAGCAAGTTTAACTGTGCATATAGTTTGGGTCACGGGCAGAATTGTCTGGAAATATTTTACATATTGATGTGTTGGGAGTTCTAAACAGAGCCAAGTGTACTCTTCTGGGTTGTTTTCGCTGTTGTGGGGAGGCGTGAGATGCCTCTGGTGGTGGTAACCAGGGCTTGATAAAAGTGTGATTGTGGAGCGTGTTTGAGAGCTTAGATACAGAGAAATTAATCAGCAGGTTTTGCAGACCAGAAAAGGCGTGATCTTTTGGTGCAAGCTCGACGTGTGAAAACATTCTGGACTGCAACCAATTTGAGGCTTCCCATCATTTCCTCTATGAAGTGCCTTTAAATTCATCATCAGTGTTAGTCCAAATGTTTGGTGCCCCAGGCAGGAAAATGGTTTTGTGACAACAAAATGTGAAAATGTGTAAAAAGTTAAATTATGTCATTAAATATGTTTTGTTTTGAAACTTTAATCTTTATAAGACAGCTTTTATTAAACGATGCTGTTATTCGCAATAGGAAATTAAAGATAAATAAATAGACCCAGGTAAGAGGGACAGTAAAAAACAGACTTTTTTTCTATTTAAAAGAAAAAAATGATGAAAAAAATAAGCAGAGGGTCACATTTTGATTACACTTAAAAAGACGACAGCCAAATCAAAATTTATTTACAGAGGACATTTCATATGATAGTGTGTATGTAAGAATGAAATAAAAGCCACCAATGAAACACTAAAAACACCAATTCAACCAAATTACAAGTAGGAACATAGAGATTTAAAACAGCACTGAGAAACTAGATCCTATTAAATCAGGAAATGAAAGATGTAAAAACAGGCTAATGACCAGGACGATAACATTTTATGAAGCTGAATACATAAACCGAAGCAAAACCTTCAGAGAATAAGCATGTTTTGAGTTTGCTTTTAAAGCTACACAGGGTAGAAACTGATATGAGCTCAAAGAACAAGAGCTGATATAATAAAAATATGTTTGAAAGTATGTCAGGGAGATATTCAATAAGCTTCTCAGCAACACAGGAAGGAGCCAGGATGTTTAAAACTTTAAAAACAATCAATAAAATGTAGATTGTGATATATTATAAATGTGTATCAGAAGATGAAGACGACCCAAAATTACAGCTCGGTTTTAACATGCTTACAGGGTTTAATAACAAACAGGATTCAAACGAGGTTAAGTGAGAGTTTTTAGGTGATCAGAACCAACAAGAAGAATTTCAGTTTTGTCCATATTCAAGGAGATTATTAACAGTTAAAAGTAAAATTTCTGGCTATTTGGGCATCAAGAAGATGCAAACTACAAATAGCATTGGCCCTGATATTAAGTAATGAGATATTTTTGAGCTTTTTAAAAACAACAATCAACTTATATTTGACCTGGTGTCATGACGGTCAAGAAATAGGACACAAACGTCTCCTGGATTTTACGGAGTTTCGTCGATTTCGAAAAGAGCTAAATGTGGTATTTTATAAGTGCAGTTTGTTTGTCTGTCCCAGCTTTTTTTTTTTTTTAAATTGCCAAACTGAATTTTATTAAAAATAAAGTCAGTGCAGAGGCGTAGCATCTGAGTAATCTCTGTTTTTAGATTGTGAAGTGGCAAACCTAGCAGAGGAGTGTGTGTATGGGGCTGTATAAACATTAAAGTTGGTGCTTTAGCCGATAAGCTATCGAAAGTCGTCGCACCTATGTGAACAGGCGGCCTCAGAGTTTCTCACTTAAAGCTGTGGTTCAGAAGCAGGGCTTTCAAAAAGTATTTATAACCTTTGAACCTTTTTACATTACAGTCAGAAGCTTTACTGTACTTGACTGCAATTTTACAGAAGAGACCAAGAACACAGTTGCGCATAATTGTGAAATGGGAAAAAGACTCGTAGACTTGCAGGTTTTTCAACAAAAAAATTAAAAAACATTAGTTGTGCTTTTGGATTTGGCCCACATTAGTTTAATACCCTAAAATAAAATCAAGAGCAATTGAGAAGTTACCTAATTAGTAAGTAGATGCACCTATGCGTGATCAGCACCACGAAGACCAAAGCACTGTTAAATTAAGACACCTCTTAAGAGTTAATTAAGAAGGGAAGTGGTAACTCTGGTATCATCTCTCCCCATTTTTGTATTATTTTCTTTATATTGTTCAATCAATTGATTGATTGATTGATTGATTGATTTATATTGTTAAGTTTTTTAAAAGTATTTTACAAAGTTATTTTTGGCTGTTCAGACAGTAAGATGTGGCAAATTCTCCTTTAGCTGCAATTGGGTAGATTTACATATATGTAAATGTACACATATGTACATTGAGTACATTTCCATTGGGTACATGGTAACATTTACATACATGTAAATGTGTACCCAATGTACACATTTACATACATGTAAATGTGTACCCAATGTAGACACATTGGGTACATTGATGTTAGTCAAACTTACATCAACGCACACTTGAGTACATAACAGGGACAGAAGGTGATGGCAGCCTCATGCTGATGCTGTGAGGATGGAATTTGTCACCAGAAAAAAAATTAAAAAAATTGATAGATGGAGCTAAATCTTGGCCAAATTGGATAAAATCCCAATTGAGTCTGACTGAGTAGTTAATGCTTCCAATCTTACTGAGCTTAACCTATTTTGTGAAGAAGATGATGTGGGGCTCGTGACATCAAGACCTGCACTGGCGGAGGGAGACAGCTGGGTAGAGATGACCCTCTCAGTATGTGGTGTGTCTACACTATCATTGAACAATGCAGGAGCACATCACACTTTTCAGATCTTTTATGCAAAAAACTCCCTTTGAGACCATGGGTCTTTTTCTGCTGACTTAATAATGCCTGCGCTACTTAGTGCTGTCACCAAAACATCCACGTAAAACTCATTCTAGTTTGTGGTTTCAGTGTGACATACTTAGAGGTTACATGGTAGGGATAGGGTTGCTAGGTTCTTCATACTTATGACCTGTAATCTGCAACTCATTGTCAAAACTCTTACTCAGTCTTTGTGTTTTCACCAAAAGCTGAAAAAGGAAGGAGACAAACAGATCTGACCTCATAATGTTTACCTCTAAGTTTGCCACTTCCTGAGTGAAAACAGACGCCACTGATTTTGTACTTGTTCCCATGGCAGGATGTGTGTGTTTTAAAATGAGACAGGTGTATTTCTGAGCTAACTCTTTATTTTAAAGCAGAACTTAACCCTCTGATGCGTAAGTGGGTCTTTTTTGACCGGGTGAGGTCATTTGTTTCGCAATATTTTTGCCCCAAAAAATTTTCATCACTTCATATTCCGGGTATTCCGCAAAAACATGTTAATAATATCATGCGATTCAAATGTTTAAATGACCTTTTACACATTTTAAGAAATGGCTTTTTTTTCTCTATTACTACCCAATTCTTCTGTAAGTGGGTCAGAAATGACCGGCATTCATTTTCTGTGGAATTTAATGAGAATCTTTTCTTTCTTACCAACTGTGACTGTCAGAAAAAATGTTTTTTTAACCATACACACTGAGTCCTAAGTGTCACCCCTTATTAATAATATTTTACACTCTATTACATGTAACTATAATCTTTATGTTTCACCTCACAAATGTGTGTATGTGTGTCAATCATCAGGACTGTGACAGAGTTATTGTCACGAATCAACATATTAGCCTTCTTTGAATATAACCAACACTAGTTATCTAACCAGACTAGCTAACATTACTGCCTATATTTTATTGTGCATGTTTATTATTTGTGTGTAAGTGTGTGTGTGTCTGTGTGCGTCTGACACCCTGGATGAGAAACCAAAAGAGAGAGAGTGTGTTCAATGACATGCAAAACCTGTTGATCAACGTGTTCAAGGTTCATTCTTTTATCATCTCAATAAATAAAATAAAAATTCATAGCTACATAAATAAATGCATAAATAGATGAGCCGGAAAAGAATCGAGTGCCTTCTCTAGATTGGGGAGGATGTCCTGCCCCAATTGGAGGAGTTTAAGTATCTTGGGATGTTGTTCACGAATGAGGGACAAATGGAGGAGAACGACAGTGTCTGCAGTGAAGCGGGTGCTGTAGCGGTCTGTTGTGGTGAAGAGAGAGCTGGTCGGTCGATCTACTTTCCTACCCCTCATCTATGGTCATGAGCTTTGGGTCATGACCGAAAGAATGAGGTCACAGATACTAGTGACCAAAATTAGTTTTCCCCATAGGATGTGAGGGCTCTCCCTTAGAGAGAAGCTCAGGCATCCAGGAGGGACTCACACTGGAGCCGCTGCTCCTTCACATCGAGAGGAGCCAGTTGTGGTGGCTCAGGCATCTGGTCAGGATGCCTCTTTGACGCCTAGCATAGCAGAAAGTATTATGTAAAACATTATTTTGAGTCAAAAGGACAAAAGTAGCATAAAAACACATGTATTCTAACACGGGTCAAAAAAGACCCACTCACGGAAGACTGTATGGTCAGTCACTCATCAGAGGGGTAAACAAAAAGTACACTGTAAAAAAGATTTTAATTCTAATTTACGGTAAAATATCGGCGGCTGTGGTTGCTAGAAATTTATCGTATAAATACGGTAAAAAATATTTTACCGCAATATAATAAATAAATATATTTCTGTATCTACCTGCCTCCTCCAGGTTCCCGAAACGACAAATCTGACTGATATTGCTGATCCAGCCGTTCATCTCCTCCTCCGTGTTGGCCACCAGGTAAAAAACGCGGGAAGCCGTTTTCACCACGAAGAGGTGCTTCCCGTGAAAGTCCCGCTTTATCCGCAGCTGGCTGTTGAGCATCTCCACCTCGCATTCCCTCAGGTCGATGGTTCGGATCGGCTTCTTGGAGTTCTTGCTCTGGTAGTATTCCAGCACATCCGGGTTGCCGCACATTCGCCCCGACCGGAGCACGAACCAGCGCTTCCGCCACGCCTGCAGGTAGAAGGGAAAGGACATTTTATATTTCGATTTTTTGTTGTTGTTGTTGTTGTTGTTTTTGTTTATCATTAGTTGATTTACAATTTCATTTTAGAGTTAATTTGCAGGTGTAACGTATACGACTTCTATTCGTTGGATCGACGTGACTCTTTGGGATGTCGTAAAATGTCGTAAAACAGTTTTAGAAGCTTAGAAACTCTTACATGCATTTGCACACTTTTTCATGTATTGTTTCTTGTATCAATATTTAAAAAAATAATAATTTTAACGTGGTTTTTAGCTCTAATTGAAGCATCCAGTGTTTATTCTGCAATAAGCAACCATTTTTACCTCAATAGGCTTTGATTGCTGATTAGCGCCAAACAGAGCTAATCACCAAAACAGATTTTCTCAGGTCAAATCACATTATTATTAATGCATTCTTTAAATGCATTAAACTAGGAATTCCTACTATGTTCAGGCTATAAATGCATCAACCAACTGCATGCACTATGATGCACCTAATTTGAGTTTTTGAACCACAAACATGTTTGAGACACCTGCTTTCATGCCCCAATTGGGACAGCCTTTGCCGCTCAGTCCTTTTCTGCTTAGTAAAAGCTCTTCTTTCTTTCGAAGAACATTTCACCACCAGTCTTTAGAAAAAGCAAACGCAAATTTTTAATTGCTCAAAACTGGAGTCTGTGGGTCAGGCCTCAAAGCAAGCTGGAAAATTGAAACATTAGGGAATTTATCCACATGTATTGATCTTGAAAAACAATCGTTTTGAAAATGCCTCAAAATTTCTTATCTTAATTAAGATAAGAAATTTCTTGTCTTAATTAAACATCCTTGTAAAAAAAAATTCTGCTTATCACAACCAGTAATAAGACGGCAGAGTTTTATTTACCTCGCTAATCTTGTTTGATAAGTTAAATATGATTTATTAACCATTTTAGTTATTAGATTATTGTTCATAATTCATCAATTTGAGTCATTGTAACCCCTAGAAGGCCTTACACGACATTTTTCCTCATGTCATTTTCGGAGCTTGTTTCTGCAGTGGCTGCAGCGTTGTTCTTTTCCTCAGGTCATCGTTGCTGTTTTGTTCTTGTTGTGGATCAGAGAATCATAACCTCTCCTCCCAAAAGCTAACTTTGCAGTTTTAATCTTATATATATATATATATATATATATATATATATATATATATATATATATATATATATATATATATATATATATATATATATATATATATATATATATATACATTCTTGCTTTTGTTTTGGTCAGCAAGCGGAACCTCAGCTCCAGTTTCCCAGAAGTGCTGAGAAGAGGAAGTTGACTGTATTTAGCAGAAACACAACGAAAGGGGTATTTATACATCTCTTGGTTGATTCTGAAAACTGAGTTCACACTAAACTGAATGTTTATATTTATGAATCCCCTGAAGCTATTTCAGCCAAGAATTTATGATTTTGCATTACAATATTGAACAATTGAAATAATTAAATAGAAGAAAACGGTTAATAAATCATATTAGGCAAGCTAACACAATTTCTCAGATGTTTTTTTTTTCTTTTTTCTTTTTCTTTTCAGGGTTTTTGAAGGCATTGTTGTGGGCCAGTGATGTGATCCCATAGAATATGTGTTTTGTTTTCTAATTCTGCACAAGTCGGTCATGAATTCATGTGCTCACACCAGGAAATGGGTCGACCCGCAGCACATTTGGTGCTTATAACACTGCCAGCTTTAAGAGGAAACCATAACTGCAGATGGCAGTTTGATCCAGTGTGTGTTCACCATATGCAAAGTTCTGAGCCTGGATGAAAACAAGTTGTTTTTTTTATATATATATCAAGGTCAGTCTCCATATATCAGCTGCAAAGACAATCTATATTTGTTTACAGAGACATAGAGAAGATATTTGTTCATATATCTGAAACATGTGAGAAGAATATGAGGCAAAATAAAACAAAAGTTTTTGAGGTCGTAAACATGCTTGCTGACAAAGTTTTTCCATGCATCTTTGGTTCATCCTTTTTGGATGAAGTTAGCATTTCTGCCATCATGTGACCAAAGTAAACTTTGGTCCGTTTCTAACCTCTTGCCACGAACTGAGTCATTCTTATCTGGGTCATTTATACATTTGCAGAAATTACTCTCTTTTTGCAGCAGGTTAAATCTGTCCTGTTCGCAACCGGCCAGGTATAAACAAAGCAGTGTTTTGCATCTTAGTGCACAATTGCAGTCCCTTTCTAAAGCATCCTTAAACTCTTTTGCTTTTTGTCAAAGAGCAACATCAAACTTTCATGCAATAGTCTCAACATAAAGAAGCATTTAACCGTGACATTGCATTTCAGAAAACAATGTTAGACATGTTTCTAAAGCGTGTGGTTGCATTAGGATTCAGACCCCTTACATTTCACTGCAGCAATTGTCTTAAGAAATCACATAGCACGACAAAAAAAAATCACAAAGTTGTAAAGAAGTATATTTCCGTTACAACATAGCTTGAGAAAATCAGAGAGAAATTGTCATCTACCTAAACATAGAAAACAAGCTCGTCGAGCTATTCGGAAAAGGAACCTAAGGGCCTGTGGTAACTCTGGAGGAGCTGCAGAGCTTAACAGCTCAGGTAGGAGAATGTGTCGAAAATATTAAGTTATTTGCTGTAAATCTTGCCATTTTGGAAGAAAGAGATAAATAAGCATTAATAAAAGAAAAAAGTTCCAGTTTACAACAACTCAGGCGAACATATGAGAGAATGTGCTCCAGGCAAACAGGGAAAAAGTTGAACTTTTTGACCTAATGCTGCGCAGCATCATGACACCATCATTTTGTGGAGAGGCTTTGCTTTAGCAGAGTCTAATAATGTTGGTTAGAGTTGATGGGGAAAATAGCTGGAGCTAAATTCAGGGCAATTCTGGAAGAAAACCTGAGGCTGCAGAAGGTCTTGACTGTGACGGAGGTTCAACTTCCCGCAGGAAATCGGAGCATATTTATGTGTTGGAACGGCCTTGTCAAAGTCCAGAACTAAACTTAAACCAAACTTAACTTATTTTGTGAAAAAACATGGGCCCCAATCAATGCATGTGATTGCATTGAAAGGGGCCTAAATTCTCCACACTTTTCAGATTTTTATTTGCATCATGTATCATTTTCTTATTGCACTCTATGTTTTAGTCTATGACATAAAACCCCCAAAGTACATAAAGTTTGTGATTGTAAAGTGACAAATGCGGGGGAAAAAAGACCTTTTTTCTTATTTTGTTTCTTCAGGTGAAATTGAGCAAAGAATAAGGTCTTGTGCATAAACGCAGCCTCATTTTGCATAAACAGTTCTGCAGCAGGGAGCACAACGATTATTTTGAGCAAGATAATTGAAATTTCCATACTGCACTGTGCCAGTAGTTGACATTTGAATGAGGAAAACAGCATGGCTGCCTGTCGAACTAAACGAAACATAATCAGCAAGATTTGCATGAGTTTCTATTTCCAGCGCGAGCCCCTTACCCCCATCACCACATAAACACACACACACACATGCACAACTCCACCTAGGGTTTCCTTGAACCGCCGTTGTCAAAAGGGCCCTCCGCCTCCTCCACTCATGCAGAGGAAGTGCAAAAACAGCCATCATAAAGCGGGACTATTTCTGCTTGTCGCTTCAGTGTCTGGGTGCTGCTGACATTACTTCCCATGTTTCACAATGCACAGAGTCATCCCACAAACACACACACACACACGCACACACACACACACACACAGCAGCCCAACATCATCACATGATCCCAACAACCACAAAACAATGAAGGCTGTATGCTGTTCCACAGAGCATATATATGCAGGTACACTCTTAACTCCACAGGAGTTGCTTCCATGAGCATTTACTCTTCTGTCGCTACAAACAGTGTGGGTGGATCAGTGAGGTGGCAGATGCTGAAACGAGGAAGAGAACGTGAAGAAGACTGGAATTACAATAAGCATGTCCAAGTCGGCGTGTGTATGAGTGCGTGGGACTCAGAGCAGCACACAGACGCAAGGTGAAACAGCGCAGCCTCCCCTTCCCTTCCACGTCCCAACAGAGGAAAAAGACAAGAGTCTGTACTTACAAATCTCTTCAGCTTCTTCTCCGGGGGGGATTTAATGAGCCAGCCGGTGCACACCACATCCCCGGCACTCATCTTGACTGCAGAGTGTGTCGTTCTCACGGCTGATCCACCGCCGCCTCTGCCTCTGCTGCCTCTGCTGCTGCTGCTGTGAAACTGAGAGCAATGTGAAGCATATCCTGTGTTCTGGTATTCAGCTCAGCCACTCCAAAAAGGAGGAAGTAAAGAAACTGATCATACTGACCGAGAGAGAGAGAGAGAGAGCCAGACGCAGTTACAGAGGAGAGGGGGGAGGGTGTCGGTGGATGGCAGAGAGGGTGTTGATGGTGAGAAATATCCTGCAGATACAAAAGGTTTGATGGATTTAAAGACGGGTAATGTGTGTTATGTGGATGCTACATCGTATTTCAAAGCAGTGCCTTGCAGAAGGATTCACATTCCCTGAACTCTTATCACATTTTCTCACATTACAACCAATCTAAATATCCAAATAGAGCCTAATTTTGATTTTTTTTTTTTTAAACAAATAAAATATGATTGTAAGTGTGTGTGTACTTCTAAAGAATCTACAGAAGAGTGGTTATTTACCATTGAATAAGAAGACACAGCAAACACCTGGTCAGATCAGACCAAACCTGAACTTTCAGGCCTACATGCAAAATGTTGCATGTGCTGGAAAAAACCCAATTTCCAATCAAATTCAATGACCAATATGGATAAGTACAAGGTGTGTGAATAGATTTTGCAAAGCACCGTAAAAATATCCCTTATTCACACTTCCAGTATGGTCTCTGAGCTTGTCATTGCCACACTTACCACGTAACCTGCTTCTCATATTAATACTTTTTATTAACAGAAAAGGGAGTGCAAGTTTCAAACATGTCTCACAGAAAACCAGGTACATGGTTGAGGTCTTACAGCTGCTTTGTTGTTTTGACTCATTTTCTTCTTCCAGTGCTTTAGCCCCTGTTTAAACAAATCGTCATATTTTCAAAACTAACGTATCGCGTCCTTATGCAAAGGAGTGATAAGAGATGTTGCAAAATCAATATGCCAGCACCTGTTTGAGGTTCTTTGGAAATGGTTTGCATGAATCCTGGAGCCTTTTACATTTTCTCTTGTTTTTTGAATTATTCTTTCTATGTAATCTCCACCTACCAAGTCTGTTATGATTCAGTAAAATATGGCAAGTTATTTTACGAGCTTGCTCATTTTTGCAAATGTCAGACAAGTTTACTATAAATACAGAGTGAATCTACTACATGAACTATCCTCCTATCATTGCTGTTTTGTGTGTCACATATTTGTTTCTTTGTTGGTGGATGAATCAGTCAGTTTACTGATTAATAATGGGAGTGTTCTGACTTGTTATTTTCCATAGACTTTTACAGGAGAGGTTTTTGGCATCTGTATTTTGAAAATATCCTCCTTTTTATACAGTTTGTCTTGGGTTTTGGAGAAAGATCCGTCAAGATGTAGGCTAACATCAAAAATGATTGTTGTTGCTAACGCCTTGATTTGTGTTTTTGCACGTTCTGTTTTTCCCCCTATATCATTTCTCCTGTTTCTTGTGGTATTTATTTGCCTTTTTTATTAAAATGCTGCTGATTTTACTGTGTCCAATCACCTCATAAAGCCGCTGGTTGAAAAGAACAGGGGAACTCCGTCTAAGCTGCTGATTGTCAACAATGCAATGAAGCTCAAAGAGTATTTTTCACATTACTTGCCTCATATCTTCTTGTGGCCTAGACTTGAATTGGATCTCGCGATGAGTATTCTCCTGTGAAGTCATCAGAGCTTCAAACTTCTTAGACTTCTTCATCATACCGACCAGGAATGCTTACCTTCTTCTATCCAACATGTTGCCGTTCCTTTATATTTCTCCTGGACGTCTTGCCTCAGATCCGTAGCAATGCTCACTTCCACATCGGTTTATCACCACAACTGCCATGAAATCCTCTGCTGCTTCCCCAGAAATAGTAACAACAATACAAAAAAAACAAACAACAAAAAAACCAAAATACAAATACATGCCTTTGAGCAACACTAACCTCAATCTCTCTTTTTTATCCCTTGTAGCTAAACTGTTCAAACAACTGGTTTTGTCAACACAGTCACACAAAGACATGTGTGATATTGAACATTTGCTTTGCTCCATGTCTATATTCTAATTCTTCATTTGGGTTAAGCTCCATTTTCAAATTAAGACACTTGCCGCCTTTTCCACTGATCTCCAGCTTGCTCTTTATTCCCTTTTTGAAAGCCGCTGTGTGTCTCACCGTCAACGTCAGCTTGAGTTGTGTCTTTAGCTTGCCTCCTCTCAGCTGGAGTTGCAACATCCTGCACTGCTGCCATCTTTTGTTCTTATCTGCACCATGTGTGGTTTGTTGACCAATAACTGCTTGTCTGGCTTAGAGCTACACCTGTTTCGAAGCCCTTTGTTAAAACTTGCAGCAGGTTGAAATGTCTGTTATGTGAGTATGTTGATATTCATGTTAAGATTAGCCTCAGGCTGTTTTTTTCTAACCAGTAATTGTTTTTCATTTAGTTTATTTTTTTTGTGCTTTTTTTTTGGACTTTTGATGTTACACTGTGTGATAAATAATGAAATACACATTTTAAACTTAACTGCAGGAATATTGAACATACAATTATCCTGATAATATGGTCTTAAGCTTTCTGTTAGGAAATTGAAAAACAGAGACAATGCAACATAAATAATAATAGATTTGTCTCTCTGAAGTCCATATTTTAACTTTAATGAGTTTTTTTTTGAGAATTTCCCTCTGACCAGCTTTGCTGACCCTGCTAAAGAATTCCCACAGTATGATGCTGCCACCACCATGTTTAACAGTAGGGTTGATGGTGTGATTTTTCTTTTCTTTCTTTTTTTCAGTTTGTACCTGTCCTGTTTTATGAAAGAGCCAAAATCACACAGTGATGGAATTGCTGTATATCTCTGTATAATAGCCATTATGGAGGATGATCAGCAGATCTGCTGATCTTCACTCCCTCCAGGACATGGTACAGGCAGCACAGTTGAACTTATTCATTAATGTAATCTGTTTGCAATTTTACTAAAATCATCACATGTATAAATAATTGTTTTCTCACTTATTTACATGTTTTTTGTGGTGCTTTTGGTCTGCGATGTTCCGTGAACATATCATAAGAAAGGTAACATTCTCTTCCTCTTTGTACATATACACTATAAAAATAGTGTATATGCACATATTTACAAAACATATATATTTACCGACTATTGTCATTTATATTTAAAATCTCTTCACTGAGAGAAAAATCGATCCGAAGTCACAGGCTTATTGAATAAAACTGATTCTGGCGTTACGTTGTGAGCTGTAGGGGGCAGCAGCGTCTCGAAACAATCTTATTTTCTCAAAAATCAAGAAGAAGTCAACCTGACCAAAGAGCCTTGAAAGAGAGAACTTACAGTTGGTCTCAGGTGAAATAACCAACCCGAATTTTACGTTCAATAAATGTCCGTTTAAAGTGTAGAAGTAATTGTGTTACATTATTTCATATCTAAAATATTACGGTGATAGTGTTTAGGTTCTTAAGTCTTGGGAATGTCTCATTGTTATTTCTCTTAAACTGCAATGTCATCTTTCGCTCGAGGCTGTTATCCTGTTTAGCTAGCGTTAGCAGTGGCTAATCTCCCTCTGTAAACGGTCTCCGCAATTACCCAGCACCCCTTTGAAACGTATGACCTGTCTCTGGCCTTGGCGTGCAGTGTGTGCGGCTGCTAGTCGTCTGTCGGACTTCATTAATTGTAGCTAGCTTTCTGTCCGACCTGTCGGTAGTGTAATTGGGAGCTGTCGCAGCTGAGCCGAACCACCATGCTGACATGTCGGACTGTATGGAAGAAGCTCGCACCTCTGGCCAGAGCCTCGTCTACTGTATGCCGACAGAACGTGAGGAGAGCAGGTAGGTGAACTTCATGGTTACCCTTGTTGTCTTCCGGTTAGCTGGCCTTTATCCAGATATGAATGAACTTGTAATAAATGTATGCTTTGATTCATTATCTAACCGCTCTGCGTGCAGGCTTGCAAGGTTTGTGTTTTTGCCGAGCCCGACCTTTATGTTCTCTGCGAAGCTAACTGGGTAATCAGCAAGTGTTGACTCTGCTATTCAGATGCATTTGTATTGATTAATATAGTTGGTCATAGATAAATGTAGAGTATTTATTGGGAGTCTATCAATAATCACGGGTTTGATGTGTGTGCAGTGTTTCTCTGACAGGTGTTGCACCACTTTCTGAGACCACCAGTCTTGATTGTTGCCATGATCACATGCACTGACTCTTATCAAAAGGATTATATTCTCGCCCCCCATTATGGGACTTGTGAAAGGATAAGCACAGGCACCAACCTGACCTTCAGCAGCATGCAAGACTGTTCTAGCAGAGAATAGTCCATCAGAAGTGTGGGCTATTTTTAATTAGCACAATTTTCCATCCATAGAGGTTTCTGCTTTCTCTCTATTTTAAGAAATATCAAGACAGTATGCATCTTTGCAAAGTGGAGGGTTAATGGTCCATTTTATTTGAACACATCCATATTTGGACACTTTTCATGTGCATAGTTTCCAAATGAAGTCATGATAAAACAAGGCCCATCAAAGGAACACCAAGGTTGTACCACAAGATTAAAAATATGTAACAGCTGACATTAATTTTAACTGTGGGATCTGATTGACTTGTAAAGTGTCCTGATTTAACATTTCCTGTGAATTAGCACTGAGAGAGACCGAATAGACACGCAGATGCTTGTTGCTGTAGCTTTACCATTACAAAATGTGGCAGATGGCATTCTGCTGTTAAACATAAAGACACTCAGGTTGCATTCAGTTCGGAATAAAAATAATTAAAAATAAACACAGACGTTCCAGTTTGTCATGGGAATCCAGACCTTGTCCAGGTTAATTAAGGAAATGCTTGAACAGCAAAGCAATTAATTTACAGTATTTAGTTACTAGAAAACATTACCTAACAGACTATTAATAAAACACTACTTATTTGAAGTTGGGAACTGGAATGGACAAAAAAAAAAAAAAAAGCTGTCTCAGCTGAATCTTGCGTGGCTCAGTAAGATTTACAGCAGTAACAGAAAATCTACGACAGAGTGGCAGCTCCTTTAAGTCCTAAAGTTGAACTCAACCCCTAGATGCCTTGTGATCAGTCAGCGTATGAATGATCACAAGGGTGAATGTGGCTCAGTGTAAAATGGTTTGGGGGAAATCGCTGTAAGAACTCTTGAAAAGAGGCTGACGGCCGTAAATCATAAATAACATGCGACTCATAATATGACCAGTAGTTCAGAAGGATAAAGTTATTGGTGAGCAACAAGCTGTTGCATTAATTGATATATAAGATTTTCCCCACACTCATGAATTTTAAGACTTATAAGACAGCATTAATCAACAGTAACTCTGGAGGAGCTGCAGAGATCTTCTGCTCAGGTGGGAGATTATTTCCACTTTTCAGCAATAATTTGTGCAGTCAGATAAAATCGCTGTTAGAAGAAAAACATAAGAAGTCCATTTTAAAAGCTTAACAGAAGCCAGTGTATGTTCACACGTGTCCAGCCTGTCAAAAGTCCATTTACTCTTTATAAATCATCACATTTTTAAAATAATGGACTTGAAAAAAAACAGGTGGTGATTATTTACTTTTTTTTTCTTTTTTTTCCCCAAAATTTACTTTTGCAAAAAAAAGGGCTTTGGCCATTGTTATTAGGAAGGTGACAATTTGAGATCAGTTGTGTGGATGAAGTTTTTCCAATGATCGTTTTCAGGGTGGAACAATGCCAGAACGCCTCTGTGTGTGCCTGTGGCGCACATGTCCACAGGGCCGGTGGGTGGAGGCGGTGACAACCTGAAATACGCCCTCCTAGTTGGAGCAGCCTTTGTCGGTGGCTTAACATACGTGAGTAGGAATATTCCCAACATATTCCTGAATCTCTACAATGCATTTCAATGCTATGCAATTCATTTTTGTTTGTATATAAGTTGAAATATTATTATTTAGATTTTTTTTCCCTCCCCCAGGCTGTCATTACTGTAAAGGGAGACCAGAAAAGACATCTGGAGCGGCTGGCAGAAATTTCCTCCAGAAAACAGAAATCAGCCTCAGAGATCCATACAGAACCTCCAGGTCAGCTCAGTCATTTTATTTTCCTTTCGAGAGAAATGTCTAGGATTTTATCTGTTTTTAAAAATGCCTACTTTTGATTCTTTGTGTTTTCGCTGCTGAAGCCACCATGATAGAGGGTGAGTACTTAGAGGCAGTGATGTCCATAGCTATTGCCAGAACTTTGAGTGGCCGTCATTTGAATATTGTTTTGATTGGACAGTTTGTTCATAGTTTGAACTGATTTGGTGTAAAACCAGCTGACTCTGCAGTCGGCTTAGGTTCAGCTTCCTCTTTACTGCTATGTAAACCAGATTTTTATCAGGGAAACTGTATTTTCAGTAATAGTGACATATTTAAGTTTACTAAATCTATCTCTCCTGAGCGAATGGAGAGAATAATAAAATACACAATGTCTCTTAACATTGTGCATGTCAAGAGATGACGTCTATTTTCAAGAGACATTTTATTGTTCTCTCCATACGCTCAGTCTAAGTCTATGGTGATTGGTGTTTATAAGTGTGTTTGTTGCTCAGCCCCCCTTGAGACAAAACTTGAAGCCGCCGCTGCGCCTGACGCTGAAGCAGCGGCTCCCAGTGAAACTGCAGAACCACTTCCAGGTCAGCTGCCTGCTTTTTACTCTACTCACATGTGTTTTGTTATGACTCTTGTACAAACCGTAGCTTTGGCATGAAACCACTAGCATGCCATATTTGTATCCTGGAGGGTTTCTGCTCTGTAGAAAATCATTATGATGGCCTAATTTGGTGTTTTAGCTTATTTTTGGATTTTACGCTACATCTCCCAGTTGTCGAATGCTCCCACCATAAAGCATGGGTCGCCCCTTCTCCATTACTACTGAGTAGCTCAGATTCTTAGCCGATTTCATGTATTGCTTTCGCAGTAGATGAGCCACTGGCAGAAGCCTCAGCAGAAGAGGCAGCAGCTCCTCTCACTGATGCTGGAGTTGAGGAGGGTAAGACTGAGAAGAAAAGTAACATTTCTTGTGTAGTGACCGATAAATATTAGCCAGAAAACTGGAAGGAGCGTGGTGTCATTATGACATGCTGCAGTCGGTTAGGGCGCTATGAAGGTTGTCCAGTTCTGTGCTTAGACTATATTTTTTCTATTTTTCTGTTCTATTTACTGTACTCAGAGTCTGGTGCTGGGAGTTGTAGGCCACGCTCCTTCAGTTCCCCAAACCCCAGCTGTATGTTCTGAAAGCTCACAGTGTGATTTCTACGGGTCATTTAGTATGATTGAAAAGGACTGAGGGATTGGTAATTGTAGTTTTCAGAACCGGCTACAAAACTCTGAATGAAAGCTAAGTTTTACGTCCAAAAACACCGCTTTGAGTTTGGTTTAAATTGGGTTGAAGTAACAAAACCCTCCGAAGCAGAACCATCCAAACTCCATGGAAAGTTGAACCCAGAATAACAATGTTTCATATTTTGTTGCTATTGGAACGATTCAAACCTCTTAATCATTCTTATTCTTGATCATTGTTGTCTTTTTCTTCTTTTAAACTTTTTAAGTTTTCCAAAGTTTTATTCCATCACTATGTGGTTGTTAGCTTAATGAGACCATGAACTGATTATTTCCTATTTTATCTCTTCCTGACCAGCGGCGGCAGACTCCAAACCTTCGTTGCCCTCACACGCCCCCTACCTCCTGATTGGTGGAGGTACGGCGTCATTCGCAGCTGCTCGATCTATTCGAGCCAGAGACCCTGGTGCCAAGGTCAGTCAGGCTTCTTCTCATCTGACGTACATAGAAAATATTCATTCTGTAATTTTAGAGGCTATTTTTCCTAAGTTCTAATATATTTTTTGTTGTTGCTGCAGGTACTGATTGTAACTGATGAGCCAGACCTTCCATACATGAGGCCGCCTCTTTCTAAGGAGCTGTGGTTCTCTGACGACCCCAGCGTGACAGAAACTCTGCGTTTCAAACAGTGGAACGGGAAGGAAAGAAGGTGGGGTCCCAGTCTTTCCATGCAACCTTGAGTTATTTAAAAGTGTTGTTTTAAACTGTCGTTCTGAATATTTGTAGATTTTTTTCCATCTTTTCATTTTCAAACTTGTAGTTTGTTTACTTTGCTCTGAATTTAACTTCAAGCTTTTTTTTTTTTAGCACAGAAAACTTCAAGCGAGTTAAAACCTGTCACTACAAACTACACTAGAGTGTCTAGTCCGTTTATTAGCTGTATTTTAAAATAAAGCACATATTTAAGCAACCACTGCAGATCAGAAATGGCTTTCTATAGTGTCCAGTCAGGCGTTATGATGCAGGCAGCTGCTGGACTGTTGGTCACAACAACAACAGAAGGTCACCAGACTGGAGGGATTCCTTCATAAATATTACTGGGAGGCTGCGCTTTGCTCCCCACGTGCAAAACTACTCAGGAGCATTTTTTTCTTTTCATTTTTTACTGCAAGTTCACCAAGTTAATGTTTAACATGTATGCATGTTAAACATGCATACAAAGTTATCAGAGTTGTCTAGTTTAAGTTGTTACCAGCTTGTCGGATTTATTAGACAACCGGCAAGAATACCCTCAAATACTTCAAACACCAGTTTGACCAATTAGTTTGAAAAGTAATTAATTATATATTTAGTTTGCTATTGAGCTGCCTCAGGCAGATCATCATTAAATATTTGCAGCACTAAGTACGTTATTATTAAGACAACAATGATCTTGAAAATGGTGCCTCATTGGTTTGGTGTTTATCTCCCTCCCTGCAAGCCTCCTTTATGCCGAGTGACCTTCATTTACTGTTTTGACTGACCAGTAGCTGGACGCTTCAGCTACTGGCTGGCCTAGATGTCCTCTGATTGTAAATCAAATAATTCAACTATCAACTGAAATGACCAATGTGGATTATTCCTTCCAGGTGCCAGTTTTAAAGGGCTATTGACATCTATTGTATCAGCATTTCTTTTTATATTTGAAAGCTGCACATTTTTAACTCTGCTGTGTTTATTTGACAGTATCTACTTCCAGCCGCCTTCGTTTTACATCGATGCAGAAGAGCTGAGTGGTGCTGAAAATGGAGGAGTGGCTGTCCTCGCTGGCAGGAAGGTTGGTTTATAGATTTGGTTGATAAATAAACGCAACAGTGGTCTAGTTTAGTATGCTTTATATTGAAATACCAAATTGTATGTGTTTTAGGTGGTTCATATGGATGTCAGAGGAAACAAAGTCAAACTTGACAATGACATGGAGATTTCATATGACAAGTGCCTAATTGCTACAGGTAAGCACTCGTGCTGCGATGTTACTGGCAATAGTTAATAGAAATGTGAGAGAATCTAATTTAGACTTTTCTTCTTCAGGTGGAGTCCCAAGGAACCTTCAGGTAATCGAAAGAGCTGGAGAGGAAGTGATGAAGAGGACCACTGTTTTCCGCAAGGTCAGAGTTTAACCACTAGGTGGCATCAGATTTATTAGAAGCTAAATTTCTAAATTTCTAAAGTAGAATGGATCACAGTTTCAGTATGCAGATGTGCAAAGTGGGTAGAGAGACATGCTGCTAAAGATTTCCTTGAAATGTGGTTCTAAATATTCTAAATATATTACTTCTAATTCTGTAAAAACAAAAATCTTCTATTAAACACCTTTTGGTCTCCAGTTATCAATAAAATAAATCAGCGAATAGTAGACAGTATTTTTAACTGCAGACGCATCTTTTGCTGCCAATGATTGAGCGAACGCTAAAGGATTGCTATGTTATTGCATTTTAGGCAATACAATTTATATTTGTTTTTTCAAAAAAGCAATTGAATTATTTCCTTATTTGATCTTTCAATGTATTTCTTATACTGAATAGAAAAAGCTTAAGTGGTTAAATGAATATTTTGCCAATATTTAAATGCAATTCATTTTAGAATGATTGATTACAATAAGCATAGTTGCATCCCAAAATACATATTTATTTAATAGTAAAAATAATGTAGCGTCAAAATGCACTCCATTAAACTTCAAGTTAGTACAGATAGGTTGTTACTTTGAAGTATGTTGAGTTGTTCAGTCATATTAAGACCCTAAAACGTCTGAAGTGAGATGTTTTACTTGCAGATTGACGACTTTAAATCCCTGGACAAAGTTTCAAGAAACATACAGTCCATCACCATCATAGGAGGCGGGTTCTTGGGCAGCGAGCTGGCCTGCGCGCTTGGCAGGAGATGTAAGACTTTTTGACAAGCTGTGAAAGTTTCAAGTTGAATCAGGCTGATAGTTCTAGGTAACAGAACAAACCGTTTTGCCAGCGTGTCAATCATATTCTTCCTTTTTTTCAGCAACAGAGTCCGGATTAGAGGTGATTCAGATGTTCCCAGAGAAGGGCAACATGGGAAAGGTGCTGCCTGAGTATCTGAGCAATTGGACAACAGACAAAGTCAAGAAAGGTACAACTTGATTGACATGGGTGAGATCGATGGGATTTTTCTTGATTTTTTTCTCATTGTTTCTCTCTGTGTGTGTGTCTGGTCAGAGGGTGTAAAGGTCATCAGGGAAGCGGTGGTGAAATCTGTGTCCTACAAAGATGATAAACTAGAAATCAAACTCAAGGATGGAAGAGTGGTAGGTTCACATTTCAACCAAATTTAACTTGGTCCAATGCACCAGATGGAAGTATCAGGCACTAATGATGTTGATTTTTACCTCTCAGGTAAGAACGGATCACATTGTCGCAGCCGTCGGCTTGGAGCCCAACGTTGACCTCGCCAAGTCTGCCGGTTTAGAGGTGGACTCGGACTTTGGTGGCTATCGGGTCAACGCAGAGCTGCAGGCCAGGTCCAATATCTGGGTGGTAAGTAAAAAATCCCGTTTCTGAATGTAGATCATGTTTAGGATTTTTATTTGAGTTGCTAATGTTGTGCATCATGTGATCATAGTGCCACCTTCTGGTCAGATAAGTTCTTGGTTCATGTTGCAGCAGAGAGAAGCAGCTCTGTCATGTAATGTTCCTCTGAAAGAACGAAATCTTTGGCTGCAAATGTTGATAGAAAAAAATGAGAAACGGGCATAAAGTTATTATATGAACGTGACAAGAAACCAAAGTAAAATTCCTCCATTTCCAGTTGAATAATCTTTTTTTCTTTGTTCTTTTTTAAATAATTTTTTGTTGTCAGATTTGCTCTGTAGCGCATTTGACCAGATTAGAGTTTGACTAGATCTTTATGCACCACAATGTTGGATTGAAAAGAAAAATGAATTTGAGTGCTCCTCATATCCTGCCTTATGAACAGAATTGACTAGTAACTAGTCACATTTACTCAGTTACATTTATTATGAGGTATTGCTACTCTTGAGTAAAATTTCTGGACACTGGAGAACAAGCTGGTTTAAACCAAATATTCACCAGACACACACCTGCAGCTTCACATTGAAAGAAATTTATTTTGAGAAAATAAATTTCTTGATTTTGTTATTTACACAAATTATTTTCAATTTGTTTCTTAAAGTACCAAAGTTTTCACGTAACTACATTTTGGTAATTTTCAAAAATTAAATGATTTCTGTTTTGACCAGTTACTCGGTATTTGAGTAACCTTAATACTTTTCACTTTTACATTGAGTAAAAACATGTTGAAGTATTGCTGTTCTTACTCGAGTACAATGTTTGGTTATTCCACCCACCTCTGATTATGAACTGTCCTTATTGGTCTGTAATGTGCAAATTGCTCAGTCGTGTTTGTGTCACATTAGGCTGGAGATGCGGCCTGTTTCTATGACATCAGGTTGGGCCGCAGGCGGGTGGAGCACCACGACCACGCCGTCGTCAGCGGGAGGCTTGCAGGAGAGAACATGACAGGAGCCAACAAACCTTATTGGCATCAGTCTATGTTTTGGTGGGTTAATTATAGACTTTTTAAAACTTTTTAGTTGCAATTTTTATTAATAACTTAGGAGTAAACTTGAAAACTCTTAGTTCTTCCCTTTGAGGTGGATGTAAAGCGGTTTTCTCTGAGGTGAGAGTTTTGTCCCGTTCCACAGGAGCGACCTGGGACCCGATGTCGGCTACGAGGCCATTGGGATTGTTGACAGCAGCCTGCCAACTGTAGGAGTGTTTGCCAAAGCCACTGCCAAGGACACACCCAAAGCTGCTACTGAGGAGTCAGGTAAGCGTGCTCAGTGTTTTAATATTCTTAATGACCCATACTTTGTTTTCCTCTTGCTGACTTGTTGCATTGGGTTTGTGTGAAATGTCTGCACATTTGCAGCATAGGAAACTGTTTATTTCCTATGTATTTCCAGTATATATGGAAATACTTACATTTACTGAGACACACAAATCATGTCGATGATCAGAATATAACAAGCAAACAAAAAGCTGCAATTTTGTTTAAGACCCATTGTCTTAGAATAAAAAAGAAAAGAAATAGCCTGTGTCTCAAATCGGGGGAATTCAAGAGAGCTGGGCATTTATTGTGTCATTAATCATTTATTGTGACATTTTTCTTATGAGAACTTTGATTTATTGTTGTCACAATACATTTCAGTTATTGATTAAAAAAAATAAAAACACTGTTAGATGATTGTGCTATAAAATGGCACTTTGTAGCAGGAAAATACATAATACTGCCCCTTTAAAACAAATAAAGTGGAAAAATAATCACTGTATTGATTCTAATTGAATTAAAACTAAAATCTGACACTGATAAAATCAAATTTTTTTTTAAAAAAAGGCTCAGATTGAAGCTTTCTCTATGAACGTGCTCCAGGTACCGGGATCCGCTCAGAAAGCGAAACGGAGGACACAGCTTCCAGCACGGTGGTCCCGGCGGCGCGGCTCCTGTCGTCGATCACAGGGACGAATACGGGAAAGGAGTCATCTTCTACCTGAGAGAGAAGGTGGTGGTGGGGATCATCCTGTGGAACGTGTTTAACAGGATGCCCATCGCAAGAAAGGTACCGCTCGCGGTTTATGGCAGAATTAAAAATGCACGACGCGTTTACTGACAGCCGTTTGTGTGGGGAAATTGTAGATCATCAAGGACGGAGAGGAGCATGCGGATCTGAACGAGGTGGCCAAGCTGTTCAACATCCATGAGGACTGAGCCGCTGGACAGTTGCAGTCAGGGGAGAGAGTTTTTCTTCATATGAATAATGAACTGTGGCAGTGATCGCCTCCTTCATTAAGACACAACCACTCATGGCTACCAAATTATCACTGCAAAAAACACAAAATCTTAAGGTTTTTTTTCTATAGTTTCTATTTCAGATATCTTGGTACACATAAAAATGAGACTAAACTAACTTACAAGCAGCATATAGGAGCTTTTTTTAAAAATAAAAATGTCTTAATATTGATTATAAAAGTACTAGTTTCATTATTATTTCACTTATAACACTGGTAAAAAAATGTCTTGTTATGAGTAAAATAATCTGGTGGAATTAGCACTTTTTCATTTATATTATGATTTTTTTTAAAATTTAAAACAAACTCTCGCAGAAAAGTTACTTGTAAGTTAATTTAGTCTGATTTGAAGTGTAAAATATTTGCACTAGAAACTAGATCAGAAAACTTGGTAAGATTTTGTATTTTACAGTGCGAGGATCAATGTATATTAAACTGTGGATATTTTCATATTTGGGATTTGTATCTGCTGTCTTAATTATGTTTGTTTTGATTTTTTGGGTTTATTGCCACACGACAACTCTCTGTCTTGTTTTCCTTCCGCCATTACTTGTGATCGGCCCCCTTCCCCTTCGCTTCCTCCCGTCATTCACAAAGCTGAGCTGTTCTCCTTCTGTGTGATCGGTGCAGCTTGTTGTGAGAAAAGCTGCAATAAAAGCTATTTTTAAATCGGACTCAACCCATTATTTTCAGCTGTGCCTCCAGATAATGGCAGTGATGAGCAGCTGCAGTGACCTCTATTCGAAGCTGTGATTGTTTAGACGGTTGTTGCAGTCAGTGAGGTTGAACTCATCTGTCCCGAGGAGTTAGAATCATTCCCAGTTGCTTGGCAGATTGCGACTCGAAATGATGGAGAGGGCGAACGAGGAATGTCTTGGCTCGGTTAAAAAGAATTAGGAGAGTGGGTAATTTTTAAAAAGCGCCGCTTCATGAGTGTGTTTTACATCGTGTTGAAGTTCAGATTAAGTCAATCCGGTGTCTAACTCCCAACAAACCGACACCAGAATAAAGCTTGGCCTAGTTTTCCCATCTTGTCCAGGGGTAAAAATGAGCAAGCAGGCAGAAATGTTTCCCCCCCTCTTCTTCTTTTTTTCCCTTTCTCCCACTTTGGGCTTCTTGCGTTATTCGATGGCTCTCGTGCTTCGTTTTCTCACACATCCTTGATCTCATTTGACACTGTGGGCTCCAGAACGAAGTGCACAAGGAGCTTTCAAGTGTGAGGCAAACGAAAAGGGAGCAAACTTCCACGAAGTTACGACCGACAACAAACTGCTCCGGATATTCCAGAATGGAAACGTCCTCTACAGCATCAGGTAATATAGTGCTTTTTTTTTTCTTTCTTTCTTTCTTTCTTTCTTTTTTCTTCCCTCATTTCAAATCTGAACGTGAGCCTCCGCCTCCCGCGGCTTTAATCAAAACCTCTGAGAATGCTGCACGGCCTGCGAGAGGATTTTCTCACCCCAGTTCAGTTCATTAGTAATTGTACTGTCCAGGGTACTACATGAGCAAGTTCATGTCAAACTGTAACCGTGGGCAAAGTAAATCAGGTCAGTAAAGAGCCGCTGAAGCAGTGGTGAAATGTAGCGTAATGGTACTGAGATATAATTAGAACAACAGACACGAGGGGCGTTGTCTGAAGCTCCGTCAGCGCCTCCGAGAGACATGAGCCGAACCATCAGCTTTCCTTCTGGTTTCTGAACTTCTCATGCAGCCTTTGAACTTGAAACAGAAACCTAAACCTAACAAAAGAAAAAGTAGTAATGGTGCGAATATGTTTATTGCCCTCTTCATTCACGGCCATTTTCATGTGACTCGTGTACAATAAAGTCAAAATAAAAACGGCAAATTCCCTGGACCGGAAAGAAAGGGCGACTGTTTGTTGCGAGAGTTGGGTTGTCACGCTTTTTGTTGCTTAAACTGTTCTAACATTTTTGCTGCTTTTTGACTTCCAGGCTGACGCTCACGCTCTCCTGCCCCATGGATCTTAAGAACTTCCCCATGGATAGCCAGACATGCATAATGCAGCTGGAGAGCTGTGAGTTCATCCTTCATGGCAGACGAAACCAGAAATTGTGCGTGGATTTGGTCAGTGAACTTGTTGCTCACTGTGCAGCTTCTGCGTGTTTCTTAGTTGGCTACACCATGAACGACCTTATTTTTGAGTGGCTGGATGTCGGAGCGGTGCAGGTGGCCGATGACCTGACGCTCCCCCAGTTTGTGCTGAAAGAGGAGAAAGGTCTTGGTTACTGTACCAAGAACTACAACACAGGTACGCAGTATATTGCAATCTGATGATATAAAGTCGTGGCGCACAGTACCTGTTGAGTTAAAACTAACCTAATCTCAGTGCCGATTCAAATATAGAGCAAGCTGGCATGCAAGTTCTTGGAAAAGTATTCACACCCTTGGAAATTTTTATTATTTTTTATTTTTTGCAACTTCAGATTTTTGTTGCATTAATTTTTGGGAGTAAATTAGATAAACCAGCACCAAGCAGCGCATTAATTATGCAGTAGAAGGAAAATTAGACGTGGTTTTCACAATTTTTTGGTTCTTGTAATTAAATTGTACACAGGTGGATTCCCTTTTCTAAATAGGCCATTTCTAAAGGCGATTGGCTGCACTGGATTTTTTACATAGGGGTACCACAGACAAGAGGGCTGAATATAAATGCACTTCACCTTTTTTTATTTTTTTTTATTTGTAAAACAAAAAATGGTTTTAAATAACTAATGTGTAATGTTTAAGAAATGATTCAATGAAATACAGACCACATCATAATGTCAGGTAGAAATGAATAGGCATAACGAACTTTGTAATTAACACTATGCTAAATATTGCCTGTCTAAAAGTGATTTTACGATCCATTCTTTGGTTAAAACGTGAATGTTGATCATCTCTAGCACAACTACTGAGCAGGTAAAAAGCTAAGATTATTTCTAAAGACCAAATTCATTAATACCAACCCTGACAGGAACCTTTCTGTGCATCATAATTTTAATCATCCAACCATTTACTCTGGAAGAGTTTCAGTGAAGTCTTACCAGGTTGTCACTTAGTCCTATGGCTCTGTCAAACATTCACAACCCGACTCACAATCTTTCACTCAACGTTTGATAAAAACAACCAAACAATCCCAACTGTACAAATACAACAGTTGGCTTAAAGAAATAACTCAGTTGTAGCGACCTGCTCGTTTAATCTTCTAACTCCTCCTTTGTTCAGGTAAATTCACCTGCATAGAGGTTAAATTCTACCTGGAGCGTCAAATGGGCTACTATCTGATCCAGATGTACATACCGAGCCTGCTCACTGTCATCCTGTCCTGGGTGTCCTTCTGGATCAACATGGACGCCGCGCCGGCCAGAGTGGGTCTGGGAATCACCACGGTGCTCACCATGACGACACAAAGCTCAGGCTCCAGAGCCTCTCTGCCAAAGGTAGGCAAAGTTATCCTTTTGTTTATCGGTAACTTTACTCCTCGAAGTGAAAGTATTTTAATGAGTGAAGATTTTTTAAGACAATTTTTTTTCCTTATCATTTAAATTGAAACTTAAGTGCAACATTTTTGTTTTTAAAAATCATTGAAGTGACTCATCAAAGAGCAGGACAATCAGGTCAATAAAAGCCTGAACATAATGTGAGTTGAATGCCATTGATCATTGCATATACACTCTTGACTAGAACTATATGTTTTGTACCAGGCAAAAATAAACACACACATAATGAAGAGATAAAGATGTTAAATCAAGTTTGCCCTGCAGAATTACTTGCCATCAGCTTTTGCACACAGTCTTAATACTAATCGACGGATGCAACGCCCTTGGTCTGGCAGGTGTCTTACGTCAAAGCCATAGACATCTGGATGGCCGTGTGTCTCCTCTTCGTGTTTGCCGCGCTGCTGGAGTACGCAGCTGTTAACTTCGTTTCACGCCAGCACAAGGAGTTCTTCAGACTCAGGAAGAAGCTTAAAGAGCAGCAGCGGCAGCAGCAGCAGCAGCAGCAGCAGAGAGCTGTGAGTACAGCCCACCCACACAGCCCCCGGGGCAGCTGTCACCTGCTATTCACTGCGCCCAGCTATGCAAGAGCCACAGCTCAGCTGCATGCTGCACTCCGACTGGGAAACGCAGGCAGCGCTGACCTGTAATTAATTCAATTCACCTTGTTTCACTGCAGACAGTGTGTTCTCGGCTTCTTCCGGTTTTACCCCCGATGATATGAGAAGGAAAGGCAGGGATCCAACATGGGTCAAAACCATCTTGTGATGTGAATAATTCTTGAGATGGGGGTGTGGACAGCAGAGGCAGGATTTATCAACATATTTAAATATGTTCAACCGACAGAACGCTTCTGTAAACAAGGCAGAGTGCGGTTTAGTGATTAGGGTCATGTCCTGTCTGTTCACCATCAGCAGGGAAGCAGTGACGGTAAGGGGAAGGGAAACACCACGCCAGGAAACAACGCTGCTCACGGGAGCGCAACCCAGCGGTGCAGCGCCTGTGCCAGGGTACGTCCTGACCTGCTGCCTCATTGCCAGTCACGTTCGCAGGCCGAATCCCAACGACTCTGCTCCGTCTTGTGTTTTGTGTACCTCCCCGCAGGAAGAGGAGCTGGCGCAGCAGGGGTTTCTCCTCCAGAGCATTGGACTCTCACTGTCCAGCGCCCCGGAAATGGACGCAACGCCGGTCTTCGCCGACTTGCCTCCCGGTTTAGGTTTTTACGAAATCCGGCGGCGTTTTGTGGAGCGGGCGAAGAGGATCGACACCATCTCCAGAGCCGTGTTCCCCATGAGCTTCCTCATGTTCAACGTGCTCTACTGGCTCACCTACAAAGTTCTACGGCACGAGGACCTCCAGTTCACTCTTTGACCACCGTGATCACGACAGGGACATTTGAACGTGAAACGTTAGCAGACTGAGCTGCATTTCCTGGGCCACGCAGAGGACGTCAGACTGCATATGCAGTTCCATTGAAAATTCTATCATAAAACAAATCGTGTGGGTTCTTCCTTTTTAGTTTGTTCCTTTTGATGAAATTTGCACTTAATTTGCACTTTGTAAGCATTGCATATCAGATTACAGTGTGTGTATAACCTTCCTCTATCACTTGTGTTTAGGTGCTGTAAAATCAGGTCAGTACATTTTACATTGCACTTACTCACCTCAAGGGCCCTCCACACTTGCTGGTACTCCTGGCAAACGTGTGCAAAAGCAATAAAATTAATATTTTATTTCAGTAGCATAATCTAACTCATGTTTTGTTATAAATCCAATCTTTAATGTAAGACCAAAAACTATCTCAAGCTGCAAATTCTTCACTCAAACAAACGCTTGAGGGTTTGGCGCAAAACATAGGATGAATATTTGGAAAAGCGCCTCAGATCCACCGTTAGGTACGGTGGAGGGTAAGTAATGCTGCGGTAGATTTCTCTAATGAAGACTAAGACAATAAGTGTATCAATCACTTTGTCCAAAATACATTTAACACAGCTGCACATCATTTCTTTATGTAGAACTTTTTTCACCCACTCAATAGATGCACTTGAAGATTATTATTATTATTCTTTTATATATATTGTTATGTGAAGCTATGCTGCGATGGCAGAATACATTTTAAGGTCTATTAAACATCCACAGGACAGACTGCCAGTATTAGTGTGAAATTATGTTTTGCCACTCAGTGATAAAACTTAGATAGCATTTAACCTTTAGGTTCACTTCTGCAGCTGTGCTGGTTTGGGCCTGGGAATGTTAATATATATGAAATACCTTATGGATTTAAACGATTTGTTTTTTCCTAAATGTTTGACCAGTTCATTGGGATAATGTATCAGTTCCAAAACAAAACCGCAACAGGAACTCTATCTTTGTTAAGGACAAAACTATATATGTCTCTTTATAAATAAATATGCACCCAAATATGCAATCTTTTTTTTTTTTAAAGTTATCAATGTTAAGTCCTGAAGTATTAAAGATAAAATGTGGCTCTGTAAGAGGCAAGCTTTGAAAATGTGCATCATTATCTAGTTTCCACTGACACTGAACAAATCGTTTTACTTGTATTTTTATAAATAAATCCGTCTCTTGAAACCTATGGAGTTTCTTTCTTCTTCAAACATATTTAGTTGAGCCAAAAATAATACAGAAATCCTTTGTTGCTTTTTATTATAATAGTCCAAATACATCAGATTCTGAAAACCATGGCTTGCTCTCTGTCACTTTCTATTTTAAAAGACCCTGGAAAAGAGGCAGGTCTTTACACAGACACCCGCAGTGTTTCTCTAGGAGCCTCCGATTTAAAATAGAAATCCAGTCTGTAAATGAAGCAGGCATATAAATATTTGATCAAAAAGTAGTCGTCACGTGCATATGTACCAAAGCAGGACAAGAAGGCTGCATGCATCAGCTTTGAAACTTGTTAGAAATAGGAGGGGCCTCTTTTTCTTTTAACAGTAAGGGGATGATTGGAAGTCTAGCTACTTTCACATCAATCGTTTTTTCATCAATTATAGCAGAAATTGTAAAAACAAAAAAACAAACGAAGTTGACATTTTTGACTGCGCTGTGATGAACTCACTCAGCACTAAGCCTGAACCTCAACAGACCTCTTTTAACCACTAGATGGCGGTATTTTCAAAACAAACATTTACACGCACATTACACACGCAACCTCAGTCCGACATACAACCAAGCTGGGTTTAGCTATTGCTGTCAGGAGTTCAGCATGCAGCAAGCTCGCCCATATAGTATAATGACGACCATCTGTGAAAAAAAACATTAAAGTCAGAGGCGGTTTTGGGTCACTGCAACATCACAGTGACAGGACGGACTGTCATATTTATATATTTTTAAACTAATCACAAAATTGATTATTGATTATTGTAAAATCCACTCCTATACTGGATGGTTTTACTTTTTTCACAAATGCAACAGTGAGAAACCTAGTTGTTATCTTTAATGTGAATCAGTTTTTTAAATATATATTTAAAATATATATATTTAAAAAATATAAATATATATTTATATTTAATATATATTTATATTTAATATATATATATATATATATATATATATATATATATATATATATATATATATAAAAAATATATAAAAATATATATCCATATTTTTATGAAAATATGGATATTTTCATAAAAGTGTCAATTTTTAAACACGAACTTAAAATCGTTAGTGTGTGACCTACATGGTTTTTTTTTAGTTTAATTGGAATTGTTTCAGTATCAATCTTACTTTAGATCTTCTGAACGCTTCATTAAAACATAATTGAACTGAAATAACATTTGATTGGTTAACTTGCAGAGCAGTTCCTCTTAGCTCCGCCCATTATTTGTGACACACAAGGCTGACAAATGTAATAAATCCAAAGATGTGCACGTCCAAATCCTTCCAATTAGAAATATTTTGGCTTTAAGACGTATTAATTGGAACGCAAGCGTGACACATTAAAAAAAAATACTTTAAGATTTTTGAACATAATGAATTTAAGTCAAATTGTATTAGTTTTTTTTTACTTCATAATTAAGACATTTAATTACATAACAACACACGGGTTTTTATTCAAATTGTCAGATTAAAATATTAATTTAACGACTAATTAATTTGTCTAAACAGACTCTTTTATCGTATCCAAATATTTTAGCAACACTTTTTAAAATATAATCCCCCCCTCCAGAATTTTGTATTTAAACAATATCTTGTGAGATGATCAGTATCAATACGCTGCCTTTCCATTTTAGGAGAGGGGCTGTTCTCGACCCTCCACCACAGTGTGTCCGCTGGCTGGAGACGTGGCAGCGCCTCGGGTCATATGATTTTTGGCTCTTACCCGAACCCCACCCCGATCCTTTTCCACGCTCCCAAATGTCTCTCGCTCTTTTTTTATAATGAATGATGACAATCTAAACAGCTGCACAAAGACAGTCTTGCAACGACAGCAAAAATTTAAAATGAATAATAATCCCGTGCGATCAGCTGCATAAGTTCCACACATGGATTTTTTTTAAGGAGCTGTGGCCGTCCAAAACAGTGCCATTTTTAGCCATTTACTGCTGACGTTTACAGAAGCTTCAAATAGCTTCCGTTTCACTCTGGCAGTGATTGGACTGTCCTGTGCCGTGCAGTGAGCTAACGCGCTGACTGTGGAGCACGAGCCCGACATTCTTCACTTCAATGGAGGAACAGCCCAAAGATCGGGCACAAGACAGGCAGCACCACCACAACGGAGAGGACCGGAGCTCCATCCAGCGCACGGCGTGTCTGAAACATGATCAGAGCCAGTTCCAGTGCCAGCATCAGGAAACGCAGGCGAAGAAAACAGGTCGGGCCATCCGGAAAAGTTGGCTAATGTCAGCGAGCCGACTAGCATTTGCTAACTAACGTGATTGGGGCTTAGGCTGCTAGCTAGCGGGTTGGCGTTAACGCGAATTACAAGAAAAGCTGTCAAGTCGTTCGACCGTCGGGTACTTTCATACAAGAGCCCTGAAGTTGTGTTAGCAGGCTTGCTAGCTGACGTAGCGTGACAGTTGTTGCTGCTGCTGGTGGTTTTGACACATCGGGGATTGACCTTGTACACCGGTTTCACCACCCAGTTTTCGTCTCGCTAATATGACCAGAGGGATTCGTAAACTGCTCCTCCTGGTTCCGATGTGTTCTCAATTGCCCGGTGGTCTTTCAAATGAGCCAAAGTTTGATGTGTTTGATTCCAGCATGTCCGCATCCAGCTTAGGAAACAACACCGGCTCCGCTGGAATTTTCTCTGCTGCCATTTCCTGTCGGCCATGTTAGAATAATCAGCGCGAGCTAACGCCACACTTACCCGGCTAGTTGGAGAACGGTGTAAAAGTACGAGGCTTTCCGCCGCCCTCATTTGAAACTCGTTTACTTTCTTCTTCTAGCAGCTGCTTGGTGGAAATGACATGACGAGCAACTGTTGTGAGCTTACAGGTTGGTCGAAATTAGCTAGCGTTAGCCGTCTGGCCTGACTGGGCCCTTTGCGTGTTGTTTGGTGAGCATGAAGCCACGCAGCTGAACAGATAGCATCGAAAATACAGTAGCTGGCAGCCACTTTTACTTGCTTATGTTTACTGAAAAGCAAAACAACTGCGTCTGGGGCCGGGTGGATTGGTTATATACAGAATCCCATGTGTACAATGCCAACAAACATCAGGGTGGAGAAACACCATGTAGTGGGAAGTCCCATGTTGACACAGCAGTTCTCTTGTATCTGAGCAATTCTAAGGCCCAGTCAAGGTTCACTGTGAATCTATATTTATATTTTAAATATAGCTATAAGGTTTACCATCCTGCACTTGATCTTGAAGTGCATCAAATTTGAAGCTACATAGCAGGCTACCTGCTATTTCAAATGTAAAAAAAAAAATTAAAAAAAATGTCTGCCTTTTTATAACTGCAAACCAAACCTTTTTGAAATCGTTTTAAAAGTATCTCAGTTACTGTTTTAGATTGTAATGCTAGATAAATATAGTTTTCTTTGAATATGGAAATGTTTGATGAAATGTTTAATCCTTCATTTATTTTCTTCCCTACAGATTTCATGTAGGTTGCCATTGCATACCATTGCATAAACACATTGACGTGTACTATTCGTTTGGTTCAAAAGAATGGGGGTTTTAGTATTTTCATTTTTAACACAAAATAAAACCATTTTGTGCAAAAAAAAGAAAAAAATCAATGCATATTTTTCCTTAGATTTAGGTGTCTTTGAAAATCATGGTGATAAATGTAGGAAAATGGCTCAAATCACTGATTTTATATCATTTCTAAAATATTTTTATATTCCAAGGTACTTTAGGGGAAAAACTTAATTTCAGAGTATTTGCACAAACATTTACAACCGAGTTATTTTTCTAAAACAGAAATTAGCAACCTTCTTATTGCTGCCAGCATTATTAAGGAATTTGATCATTTTAGTTACAAAATATGAAGTTGTTGCTTATTTGTGTATGGATTTTTAGATTAACCATACGCAAATATAGAACAAACGCCTGCTAGTTTTGGTAGTCCTCAACAACTTATGCAGTGTGCTTGCTTCGACTCGGGTTACTTTTCAACCTTTAAACCATCAGAATACTATGTAGTGGGTAGTGGGGAAAAAAATTCAATATTTTAGTGATGTGCCATGATTTTTCTAAACGTTCCTTGCTTAGCATCACACTATTTCCTTTTCTTTTGCGGAGGACATTCTGATCCTTGTTGAACCGTTCGGCCCTCATGAAAATTGTCAAAGTGGTTACAGATTGACACAAGGCTGGTGTAAAAGGTGTGAGCGACGACTCACTTTTGCACCCCTTAAAAAAAGGAAAAAAATAATGGTACAAAATTGCGCTACACTTAAGATGTTTGAGTTTTTTTTACTTCTTCCTGAGATGGAGTCAGGAGAATGTGACTTTAATAGTGTTCTGCATTCGTATCACAATGTTGTCTTCTAATACAAACACAACCAAAGCTGGAAAGGTAAAGAAGAAATGATCAGTGCTCCATTTCCTTTTATCTGATTTTGTTTTTCCTTGCAGGCAGTAAAAATGTAATCATCAGCGAAGAGGAGGGGGAGAAAAATCCACACCTGCCCTACACTGTTGGTATGTCCCATTCCTCCAGCAGCAATGGTAATAGACACATAAGTAACCCAAATGTGAAGCAGAAAGGGCCACAGAAGCACTACACCTCTGTTCAGAAAGTGAGCAGCAAATTCTCTGAGCATAAGAAGAATATGGACTTAAAAAATGACAAGGAGAAGGCGCTGGATTTGAGTCATTATGAGATTCAGCCTTCAGACAAGAAAGACTCTGCTTTGCTTCAGAACGGGCTTGTGAATTGTGGCCTCATCACCAACGGCTATTCCAGCAAGGACAATGACGGAAGCGGCTCCGAAGGCGGATATACCACCCCGAAGAAGCGAAAGAGCAGATGCGGCAACACCAAGAGTGCCGATAATGTGACGAGAGACAAAGAGAGAGACATGCAGCCCCGCAACACTACGCAGGAGCCGGGAGCCTCGAGTGTCGAGACGCCCGAGAAAGGACCAGCGTCCAGACTCGACGGCTTCCGGTCCGGCTACAAAGCAGAAGCTCAGACGACGGCTAAACGGGCCGTCGCGTCAGAGACTTCAGTCGCCGAACCTCAGAGGAAAACCTCTGAAGGTAAAGCAGCTGGCACGTTTGGTAAGAAAGCGGAGGAAAAGCACAAGGGCAAGCTTTCCTCGCCTTCAAAAGAGGACTCGTGGACTTTGTTCAAGCCCCCTCCTGTATTTCCTGTGGACAATAGCAGTGCTAAAATAGTTCCCAAGATCAGTTATGCAAGCAAAGTAAAAGAGAACCTCAATAAAGTAGCTCAAGGCGGAGGAGAGGCAGCGCCTCCTCCTGTGAGACTGTCCCAGGTCCCCATGTCTGCTATGAAAACTATCACCTCGGCTAGCTTTACTAACGGTCCTGTTCCTGGGAACGGGAACGGCTGCCCGTCTGTGGGCACCTTCTTTGCTCCTGCTGCTAGTTGTGTTCAATCAGCCCCGTCTGTCCCAAGTGGCGAGAATGTAGCATCTTCTTTGGAAAGTAGCTGTAGCTCTACGACGAGTCCCGTAGACGGCGAGGCGAGCGAGCTCAGAAAGTGTACTGTTTTAATCTACCCTTTAAATATGCAACCCGTGCTCCCGAGCGCTCGCCACCTCGACCCACCGGCTGCTCAGACAAATCAGAAAGCCCTGGGGGACATCTTCCAGAACCAGTGGGGGCTCTCCTTCATCAACGAGCCCAACCCGGCCCTCGACGGAGGGAACGGGTTCGTGCCTGCCGAGGACCAGACTTCTGTGACTTCTCACAACGGGAGTCAGGCTGTCCCAGCCAAGGTTGCCCAGCCCCTCTTTGACATTAGCCCATTTCTAGAAGCCGAAGCTTTTTCTCAAGAAGCGGAGAAAAGGACTTGTGCCCCCTGCCAAGTATCCAGTGTTTGCTCTCCTGCTAGCACGGCGAGCGAGGAGGAGACCAAGCTGCAGCCAAGTGTCCAGGAAAAGACGAAAGTGGAGCTGAAGGGAGTGGGTTCTTCTCTGCTGGCCCCCAGTAAAGACAACGGTGCTAAGCCTGCAGTGGGCCAGCAGACCACTGTGCTGTTCGGTTCCTCTAAAGAACAGATCCACCCAAAAGACGTTGGCAGGAGGTCCATCTGGGGTTCCTTTGACCTTAAAGCTGCTGTCACCTATCACACTAAAGGTAACTTTCACTCTCTGCTCCGGTCAGACACGCGCTTCATCTAGTGGGTGGGTGAAATGGACTTAGACTTTTATCGCAATATTTTGTGGCACTATTGTGACGATAAACTTATACTAGAAAATATTCATCATCCTTTTTAGGTTACTGTATGACTGAATGCATGGCACAGCATTTGCAGCCATACAAACACAAACACTGTTCATGAAAAATATTTCTATTTACAAGGTTCTTCAAGATGCTACTTAGTTAAATAAGTACAATTTATATCACTAAGCTGCACACAGTAACTGCATTTAATTATATTTTTGAATTCACATTTATTTATTCATGCTCTTGAAAAACAACTATTGATGAAAATGGTAAATATAGCAATGACTGAAATTTATTGGAACAACGATAAATCAAAATTCTGATGAGACATTTATCACAGTAAACAATATGTCCTCCCATAGTTTCACCCCTTGGCTATAAAGTGCGTCTTCATTTGTTGACTCTTTAAAAAAAAACTTTAAGAACTTTTAGATGATCATGGCTCCAGTATGGAGAACTAAGAAATGTGATCTTAGTCATTTCTAAGTGAATTTCAAGTCTTAAGAAAGAAAAGTTACTTTGGAAATTACCTCAATCTGCTCAAAGATTTATTAGAATTTCTTAGAATGGACTTGGAAAGAAATCTGTAAATGTATCTTATATTTTGATTGTGTTTTGATGTTTGTCAGATTAATGGTAGTTTTTGAAAACAATATTTTAGCTAGATATTAATCATGCTTTATATCAAGCTCAATGAAAGGCTTGAGAAGATCTGTCTGCGTATATTTAATGTGTGTGTCTCACTTGGTGAATTGAGTTACTGAATTCTTTTCAACTACTTTCTAATTCATTGAAATCTGTATTTAAATAAAAAAAAGCAGATTTAGTAAAGGTCTGACCTGCAGATGAATTTCCACAAGTGTTTTTTTATTATATTATTTCAAAATAAGTTGAATCTTTCTATGAGATAGAAAAATGCTCTTATCATTAAATGATTCTGTTATTGAAACATTGCTGGAGCTGTGGGAATCGTTTGCTGTTAATGTAGGAGAGAGAGAGAGAGAGAGAGAGAGGCGTCGGTGTTGCACAGCTCCGCAGTTAAACAAGATTTGACCAATGTTTCAACAAAATGATTTATTTTTAACTCTTTAGCTTCTTATTAGTTGTCACCATGGCTACCATCACTTTGCAGAGAGTGGTGACTTTCACATTTTTGAATGTGAAGCTTAAAGATTACCAATGCTTTGTAATCCACTCTGTCCCATAAAGCACAAAATTGGAGTATTGCTTTTTAAATATTTTTAATGGTTTAAAAATGAATCAAATAAGGTAATTTTGCTTAAATAGGTTCTGCTTTAACTTTATTGTTTGGCAGCCGGAATGAACAGCCTACATGGACAAGAGCTTCTTATGGGTACTTTGGTTTTCATCTAAAACGCCCACACCGAAGAGTGTTGTCAGAATGACCATACATGTGATTGTACTGTTTTATTGCTTGGCTTTTATATTTATAGAAAACTTTTTGGGGCTATGAACTGATGTTCCTTTTCTCCTTGAACAGAAATGGAATCCATTTTCAACTTGCAAAAACAAGGTAAGGGAACTGTTTTTCTACCCTCACTTCTTTTCCTGTTTTTGTGTTTTGATTGCTACAAAAAAACATTTCAGTGGATGAGTAGCTGTATAGCATCACATGATGGTGATCCGATTTGTTATAACTCAACAGTAATCCTAATCAAAACCCCCGTTGAAATGATGAGCGTAATCTATATCCTGCTGGTGAATGGCTCTGTAGTCGAGCCAGCTGGCAGCGCAGACTGTTACAACACCAAATGTTTTCAATGTTATTGGCAGTTTTAAAAACAAATGATTGTGAATTGTATTTACGTTATGATCATTTGTATAATTCTGCTGCTGTTTTGTTTCTGACGTTCTGCCTCTTCTCTGCTGTAGATCCAAAAAGAATAGTGTTTTATGATGAGACCAAGGACGGACCTGATCAGTGAGGTAGATCATCTCCAGTGCTTACTGTCTTCTCCTCTGGGTGCTGCAGTTATCTACCTTGGAAAAAGTAAAAAAAAAAAAAAAACAAAAAAAAAAAAACACACACACACAAAAAAAACAAATCCTGTTGGATAAAGTGACAACTGTGAAAACACTGATAGCTAAGCATGATTTTCCTTGGAAACTCGGGTTTATTGAAACTTTTTTTTTTTTCCTTTGGGAGCGCACCAGACAAAACACACACACACGCAGACACACTCTGGATGGACATTAAAAAAGGAGTTGATCGGTGCCTCTCCAACACGATGAATGGACCTTAACGACTTCTAGCTGTGGTAGTCCTCGTCTCATGGCTTTTAAGGGATAATGTTCGGGAGTTCACCAAGGCAGGTGTCTCGGACCGCACCTCCTTAAGCCTTTATCCTGTCAAACTGTTGGGATGCCTCCGTCGGTTTCTTTCTTCACTCATTCAAATGAGTTCACTGTAGATACGTTGGACGTTCCACACACAGATCTGTGCTTGAATTAGTGGTGAAGGAAAGGAGACGATTGTTAAAGAAATGCCTTCTGAGTAGTAGAGTAAAGGTGTTTTGCAACCCTGTTAAGGCGGCCGTGGACTTTTGTGAGGCTCCATCCGGGAAGGGAAAATCTTGTCTTAAAACTCTATAATAAAAAAAAACAACTACTCAGAGCCCTGAAATTTTCTATGTACCGCAGTTGTTTTTATGCTGTTTCAGCTGACCTAACACAAGTATTATTTGCATCGCTGTTAGACCCCAGAGATAAGGTACTGAAGTGCCGAATTTGAAGGAAAGCCACGCCCCTTTACGACATTTGTTCACTTGGTGTGCTGAACGGTTTTAACATTGGGTCTCCGCTATACTGTTTCTGTTGAAGCCTTCATTACATTTCACTTTAGATGGTCATAAATTATCACAACGTTTCTTTAAATTCAAAATCATGCACACTTATTTATTTATTTTTTTTCAGAGTTTAGGAACAAACAAGTATTGCTTCTGATTGGCTGTTCTGTTTTATTCAGCTGCAACACTCAGGATATCTCTACAAACATTTTCTGTTCAGTTAAAGAAACATGTTTCATTTTACATTTGTTTTCATAGCATGTTTTTTTTTTTCACTAAATGACTGTTTTTTTTTTTTTCCCCCATGTTTACTGGTATACTTGAGTCCCTTTTCATTGCCATAGAAACACAATAACTCATTTATCGCAACCTTCATCTTAGGTCTCAAACTAACCGCTTTGTCAAAAAAAGAAAACTGTTTCAGAACGTTCGAAGGAGGTCTTCAAAGTTTTTGCAAGCCGGTGTGCAATACCTCCACGGAAAATGAGTTTTGTTGAGCTACAAAATCCTCATCAAGAGATGCTTGCGTAGCCTGCAGTTTAGTTTTTCAAATCTATTTCGGTTGCATTTACTCTTTTGTTGCACATTTTCTTCACTTGGGAGTTCTGCCTACATCTAGTGATTCCAGGAGATGGGTTTGGGGACGTCTCCAGAAAAGGATGTCACAAAGGAGCTGAAAGTGGGCGGGCTCGGGGGTTCCTCTTGTCTAGAAAATCTAATTTGGTTTAATCGTGAATTAATAGCACTTTATGTTAACAAATTACCTTTATCTTAACTAGAGAAAATTTATATGTAACACTAGAAATACTCCTTAAAAGAATGGCTCTGGGCTGTTACTTTTCAGAAAAAAAAATATATATATATATAGTTGCTAAATACAGAATAATTAAATATAACTCAGGTAGTGTTGATGAAGCCATGAGTATATTAAATGTTTTCTTTTTTTTCTTTTTTCTTTTTTGCCAATTGGCCCCTGTCATGTAATGTTCTCATACTGGAAATGCTGAATTGGAGTCCTACTTATGTCTCATGCGATATTCTGGAAACACACCAAATAACTTACCTTTGACTATGGATGTCAGTTTCACTTTGGGCTCATGTTGTGGGATTTTATCTGCTTAGAAAGCACATTGCATCTCCGCTCTGTTTTTCTTTGTAATCATCTGCTGGTTCATTTCCGCCTCTTGTGTTTTCTTCCTACCCTCCTAACAGGCCTGAGTGCGTCTTCAAACCGTTTCCTCTGCAGAATGTGGAATTTAGTGTACAAGTTGGATTCCCATTTTACTTCCATACCCAGATTTAGTATTTTTCTTTTTCTTCTTTTTTTTTTTTTTCTCAGCCCATTTTCGTTTTTTTTGTGCATCGTCCGACGTCCATCTTGTCTGGGCCTGTATCAAGATGTAAAAGGGTTTCCTGATGTCATATTGATGTATCAGAAAGCGCTCGCCAGTAGCAGCACTGTCCCTCTCCCACCTGTTGCTGCATACTGCTGGTAGAAAGCTGGGGCTTACACTTACAAGAATTATGTTTTTTTTGTTTTGTTTTTTGTGTTTTTGTTTTTCAAATATTTCTGCTTGTTTTAAAAAAAAAAAGAAAAAAAAAAGTCAAAATGTATCTTTTTAAACAGGCAGTTTTTAAACGAGAATAGATTTATTGGTTTTAAACTGGAGACATTATTTTGTTTTGTTTTCGGAGGATGGGGTGGTTTCTGCCTAAATACCACGCCGTGATGTGAAGCTCATAGCGGCCCAAACCTGATGCTGCTCTCCCAGTGAGGATGACTGAATATACTCTAACACAAATCCAAACAAAGAAAATTACAATTGAGGCGTGTTTAATCCGGTAGCATTACTTTGTGTGTTTTTTATTACCATTATTATTTTTGTAGCTCTCTGCTTGCTACAGTTTAATTTAATCTGACTGCACATAAATCCCTGGGCAAATTAACACAATCAGGTTGACGCTAAATGGTTCAGACTGAAACTATTAAAAATTGTGGAGATTTTTCTTGGCATAAATGTAGGTAAGCAGGGTGACAGAAAGTGTTTTCTGCTATAGTACAATAAATTGACCCCTTTTTGTTTCTTCTTCTCTCCCTCCCCGTTTGTTTGAAGAAGACTGCATAGGTTTGGGGGAAATCAGAGCTGCTGTTTCTTGCATTGTAGCCTGCTGACCAAAAAAACAAAACAAAAAAAAAAAACAGGTTCTTACAATGGAGTAGATGGTTAATCAGTAATTATAAAAAGGCGGGGTGGAGAGTGAGGGGTTGGGGTGGGGAATCCACTGCCGGCACGTTGAGATAGAAAAAACATAATCATGTGGAGTTTCTGTTTCCCTTCCCTCCCCTCAGGATGTGCAATCACCTCTAGGATGCTGATGCAGGCTTCCAGGTTGAGTGGCTTGATGTTGGTTGGTTGGTGTGTGTGTGAGCTGCAAGTTCTTCCTATTATATGCAAGTTTCTCTTATATTAAAAAAAAAAAAAAAAGAGTCCCCCCTCCTTCCCTTGGGTGTATTTCGTTCAGGTGCCTGTGTGAGGGGAAGGCCTGGGGAGGGAGGAGAAAAACTACAGCAATTTTGATTGTTTAAATTCTGCTTCCAGCATATATCTGTGCCATTTTTTTTTTTTTTTCATTTTTATGTAAAAGAAAAATTAAGATAAGTGCAACTTTTTGTTACAGTTTTCTTCTGGCTAATATCTTTATTTCTCCAACATAGCCACACCTGATTGAGCATTTATTCTTGCTTTTTTTTTTTAATATATATATTTTTTTCATGGCTTATGTTCAAATTTCTGCAACTTGAAGCCAAAATCACTGCGAATGGTGACAGATTGCTGTCTGCTGATGTGTACCAGATGTCTATCAAATTAATGTCTAAAGTAGCAAATGATTCATTTGGACTCATTTTAACAAGTTAATATTTTAACATGTTTTTGAAGAATTGTTATTTTTTTAGTTGTAACCTGACTTGTCCGTAGATGCACAGTTAAGATGAGACTGAAACAAGTAAATCAAACGGAATCGAGACGTTTCATCTTTTTAGATGTTTGTTTTTTTTTTTTTTTTTTTTTTTATTAGTTGTTTTGAGGCTGATGTATCCCGTTGTTGCCCCCTTCTAGCACCAATGTGAAAGCTGCGTTTCCCAGCAGGCTTTCTACACATTGCTTTCATCGGTTTGTCCAAACACGTTGTGGCAGAATGCGAAGCATTGAAATACACTGCATCTAGAGTTTCTTGTAATATATTTTTGATTTGTGATGCCATTGATCTCAATTTATTATTTTTTTTAAGAGGCTAAATGTGCAGTTCTGGATCTCTGGATCTGCTTTTGCCAAAGGTACACTACTTGGATACAGAGCGAGAAGAGAACGGTGGGAAGGGGGGAGGGTGTAGCGGATGATGTCAGAGCCAGTTTCCTGACGACCTGCTGAGTTCAGAGAGTTTTTTTTCTTTTCATATGTGAACAAAAATCACTTGTGTAGCAGCTGAATGTCACTTTGCGAACATTGTTATACTGAGTGTGAGCGAGAACTCTTAAAGGGGAAAACAACTACCGAAAGTGCTGCTTTTTTTTTTCTTTTCTTTTTTTCTTTCCCTTCTCCCCCATTGGTCATCTGTAATGGGAAAGACTGAACGTGGTGTTGTCCCTCTTTCATGATGTCATTTTCTCATACATGTTTTTTTTTTTTTGTTGTTAATTTTGGGGCTTTTTTAAAATTCAGAGCAAAGCAAAGGGTGCTGTTTCAGATTCCAAGTAAAGTGAGCAAATGAGGATTCAGACACAGGCTGGATGTTCGTTTCTTTTGTCGTCCCCTCCTCACGTTTTTTTTTTTTTCTTTCCGTTTTTGTTTTTTCTTTCCCCTTCCCCATCTTTGTGCCCCTGAAGGCATCAGCATTTCTTTCTCAAATGTCTTACAAGTTGGCATTTCTGTTTTTAAATGAACAGTCTGATTATTTAATTTCTTTTATTTTGAATTTAACAAGTGTCACTTTTTTTTTTTATTTTTTTTTTTTAAAGCATGATAATAACCCTCAAATTCCGAACAATGTAATAGTCAATTTAAAAGTAATAATAAAAAAAATAAATCCTGTGTTCACTGTTTTAGTTTCCATTAAAATGTCAGATTTTGATGATGGATCTGATGCTTTGTCATTTCTGTTCTTGGCACCACACTGGATCACTGCCTGAACACCTGCAGCTCAGAGCAAAAAGGCATATAAACTCACTGATTGTGTAAAACTGCAGCATTTCAACATTTGCATTAGTTAAAATAGGTTATCTGCAAAACATTTTAACATTAATAAAAAAAATCTGTTGGAAACCTAATTCTTTTTTTGTGTGTGGCTTTGAAAAGTGCATTTATGATGATGTGCCAACGCAAACGTAGTGCTGTGATATTCGAGTCAGGAGGTTACCAACAATAAACATTTTAAGAAAAATTTTAGTTAAAATGTGATGGACCAGCAAAATTCTATATATTTGGAATGGAAAATAAAAATTATACAGGGGTTTTCAATTGATTTACAAATAAAAGTAGGAAATGTAATGCTTACTACTAATTTGTCAGAAGTTTAAAACCGGATTAATCAAACTGGTTTAGTCACCATTTGATAACTGGAATGTTATTAGGTAGTGGTATAAATAATGCTTTTTTTTTTCTCGTCAAAAGCAGACTCTTTTTTTTTTTTAAAGAGTGTTTCTGAAAAATGCTTAAAAAGGAAGAAATTGTTTGGCTTCCTGTTGAAAATTCAAACATATGGGATGTGCCAAGACCTCCTGGCTCTGATTGGTTGTTTCTAACGGGGAGCTGTATTTCTGCAGATGGGGGAAGACCACAGAGAGAAGGCAGAGAAGCTCAACTTTTTGTTTTTCACAGGTGTCTCAAACTGTACTGTCACGAGTCACGAATATGGAAATGACATTGTGAAGTTACATGTTGCAACTTGCATGAAGTGAAAAGTTCTGGAAATGCAAACCAGAAGTGAGAGCATTTCATAACTTTGAGTGCTTTGCCAGGATGGAAATATTTTACATGTTTTCATGACGTTTATCATCTGCTAAAGAGTTAAAAAAAAAAAAAAAAAAATTGGCGTATTTCACAGCTCATTGGCTCAGCCTGGAGCTATTTCTGTTCCCGTCTTTATCGTCATTCTCCAACACAATAAAGGAAGGAAAGCTTGGGGTAGATCAAAGTCACAAACTGTTCTGCTACAGGGGGTAAAACAAGTTCCTCCAACAGTAAAGTTCAGTCTGGTTCGACACTACAGTACAACTCTTGTTCTCATCTCATTTGTGTCTCTTCCCATTAGAGAACAAAATAATTCACATATACAAAAAAAAAGAAGAAAATGCAGTATATTTTGTTCATCTGTCCACACATTCAATTTAAAGAGCAACAGCGACGTTATTCTGGCTTTAAATGTGCTCAGCGTATCTGCTTGTTTTGAAACTATTTTTCTGGTCCTAATGGTCTTTATTTGATAGTAGTAGTAGGAGGAGACATTAGTGAGACGCAAATCATTGGACCAAACTGAAGGGACCCTGCTGTGCAGCTTTTCTAAAGCGCTTTGTCATCATAAGAAGTCATGAAGGTCTGATTCTTGGTCGAGGACGCCCCCTTGTGGTTCAAGATTTAAAACGGCCTCTTCTAATCACCTGGGTAAAAGTTATGGCTGCAGAGCAAAAGTTATTCAACCACTTGCCAGTAAATTAGATGGAATGTAACTCAGCACTGAAATGTCAGAACTTTGTTTTCAGGATAATTTAGAGATTTGGGTCCTGCAGAAAATCAATGGAGAAAAAAGAAAAAAGGGATAATAAAACATTCAATCTTCTTATGCTTTTACTCAATGTTTGTTCAAAAAAGAACAACATCTAGAGAATATTATATTCATAATGTTTTGCAGCTGGATCATATCGGGTGGGTTGGCAGTGTCTCCCCCTGCTGGACAATGATTTAATACACACAACCACAATTTAAGACCAATATGAGAACAGTTCAAATAATTTAGAGTTATGAAATCTTTCCATCTGTTTCCATTTTATCTTAGTACAATAATATAAAATAGGAAACGGTGTTGAATCAGTCTATTTTTTTTTTTTTGTCTCTGTAATTTAGCTACCAGCTCGTGTAAATTTTGCCACTAACCAATTTAAACACATCGATGGCGCCTTTGCTGTGCAACACGACAAAACTGGTGATGGGAGAGAAAGACGTCTGAGTGCTGCACTGACCCTGAGAGCGCATTTTTCTCCCCTTTACCACATCCGCGTGTGTGTGTGTGTGTGTGTGTGTGTGTGTGTACACACATTTTCCACTCGTTCCGTACAGCTGAGCTGGTGTTTACCATCACCCCCTCAGATTCACCTTGATTGCTGTGCACTTCACCGAGGCCACATGAGGCCTGATGCACTCACGCTCCGAGAAATTGTCCAGTGTGGGAAGGTCGGTAAAAGGTTTGATCTCTGAATCAACAATTTTGTCTGAGGAGATTCGGAACAAGATGACAGAGTCCTCACGCCGGGGCTGAGCTCAGGGTGACCCTTTCAGCTAAAAGTAAGTTACAGTGAGAGAAAACAGTGGTGAATGATATGAAAAATGGTTGGTAAAGTCAACAAAAGTTCCCCCGTTTATTACTTGGATAAAATATTATATGCTGCCGGTAAAGTTTTGCACGTGTCACACCGCCAGCATAAATCGCTTTAGCAGGATTTCAGGATAACTCAAACCCAACTTGGAACAGAGGCGGGTAGAGTACACAACATGTTTTCACTGGAGTAAAAGTAAAACTTAGCTGGCAAGAAATTACTTGATAAAGGTTAAAATCCAAGTACAGAGTGACTGATCAAAACATCATTTAGTATTTTAAAATTACTTCATCAGGATGGACCAAAATATAGTTAAGTGGATTTTTTTTTGGGTGTTTTAAGGACTGACATAAAAATTATTTATATAAGTAATATAATTACAAAATAATAAAATCAGACAAAAAAACCCCCAATCTAAAATCAATTTCTTTTCATTTTTACTCAAGTAGGAGCAGTGAAGAGATGAAATAATGAAATTACTCAAGAAAAAGTCAAAAGTAGAGCAAGATAAAAAATACCCCTAAAGGCAACGTTTCCCTTAACGTTAACATATCCAAACAAATGTAACTTCCTGCTCTGAATTTCGCTCCATGCATCTTATCAGCTCTGCTCAGCTTCCATCAGCCTTCATGCAGTTCCCACTGCCTTCATGCAGTTCCCACAGCCTTCATGCAGTTCCCACTGCCTTCATGCGGTTCCCACTGCATGAAGGCAGTGGGAACTGCAGTCAGCCTGTTTTCTGGTGTTTTCAGAGTGCAGAGCAGCGTTTTGTATGCGGGCTGAAAGGTTACATTGTGATCTCATCTTACAAGAGGATCTTCTCCAAACCCTCCCAATAAGACTTCCTCTCTGCAGCTCCTCCATCGTTACCATGGGAGCGCCTGTAACAAAATAAAGATATTATTTAACAACCTAAACCTGCTTTAACAAGCTGCACAACATGCTCCCTTTCCCTACTTCCGGTCGTCACTCTTCTTTTTCCTGTGGTCCTGGGTCTTCGTTTGTTCACTAATGTTCTCTACAGCCATCACAGAACGGCTGGACATGAGAGTGAAAAGGACTTTAAAGATTTTCATATCTGAAATGTTTTAAAAGCATGTCATTGTGTTGATTTCTAAAGGTTTCTCCAATACTTTTATTCTGAATTTTCTCGACAGAACATGACTGCACCGCCACATTGGTGCCAGTCATTGTGAATGCGTCCCAAACGTTCAAACGTGCAGCTCAAGTGAAAAGCACTTTTACTTTCTCCTAAACTAAAACTATGTGGCATGTCAGTGGGATAAAATCTTATCGACGGCAATATTAAATATGCTCATCTTTTGTGATCAGCGGTCGTCTTCATCACCATTTCTTCTACAGTTTTTGCTCTCACTGATGTTGGCGCTGCTTTGCTTTTCAGCAGAAAGGTGATGTATGACCTTTCTCAGCTGCTCTGATTGAGAGCTGTTTCACAGAGCCATTTTTCTGCTGCAACTCCCTCCCACACACACACACACACTTCTCAGCGAGTCCTTCCAGTGCTGTTCATTCTAGACACGCACAGACAGCAGAGGCAGCGTATCACCCCGACTGCGCCTTCTCCTTCTCCCGTGATGAATATATCAGCTCTGACCAGACGGGCCCTGACATTCAGTGATCTGTGATGATCAGCATAAACCTTGAATCATCAAATGTCAGCCAGAAGTACCTGCTGAAGTTTGCATCTGTTCCGAGAGTACGTCACGGGTCGTGGTCCCCGCGTTCACCCTGAAGTTCAAACACCGAGCCCACACTGAGCGCGCTCACCGCGAGAGCGCCGAGGTGGAGGTGTTAAAACGAGGCGAGAGCAACGGGACAGAGCAGAGTGTAAAAAGCACAGGGTGCAAAATAAAATCAAGTGCATGGCTCCCACTGCGCATTGTTCACGGAGTACAAGTTTTGTCGTTTGTGAAAACGGATGTTCATATATTCTGTGTGTGCAGGAAAAGACACCAGCAGGTGTTTCTCGCAGATTCCTCGTCCTTCTTCTTAAGAAGCTGTCAGCTCATCATCAAATATGAATCTTTTTAAAATTGGCTGCAATAAAACGGCACTGTTCAGCCACACTGACTGTGTAATTTGTACAAAAATATGTTCTGCTTTGCTAAATTTTGCACAAGTTCTTTTTACCTGTGATGTTTCACAAACATAAATATTGTTTTTCTTGATCAGATTGTTCCAAAATTCCTCTTCTTAATATTCTGTGACCATCAACGTATGAACAGCAGCTGGATTATTTATTAGTTACTTCTACAATTTGAATTGTTGGACTTAAATATTAAAAGTAGTGCTCTATAAAGTTCAAACCTGATGTTTACATACACTGGATTAAAACCTACGTTGCCGTTTTCACTACTTTTCACCACACAGAAGTGAAGCGACTGTATTTACTCTATTTTGAAGAAATAACTTTTTACTTGAAAGTTTTATTGTTCATTTTATTTCTTGATTTGTAAAAGCAGAAGAAATAGCAAAACATCCAACAGGATAACTCATTTTAGTCATTCTGACTGAGCTAAAACTGGAAAAGTTTAGTCTGATTTAGTGCAACACAGTGTGCAAACATTTGTTTTCGAATGCAGTGAAATATTTTAGTACCTTTTTTTTTACCGTGCAATTTTTCTGCTTGACACTAACATAACGCTCGCTCAGATGCGAGGCCCATACTGAAGCCTGCATTAAATATGCTTTGACGTCTGCCATCGCTGACGCTCCAACCACATCCAGCTCCTGTCAGCTCAGTCAGACATGCCCAGTCCAGACGCCACGAGGCATTTCAGGAGACGTAGAACAAGGCGGCTTATACCGGGCTGGATTCACATGATCTGAACGACAGGACACCAGCGTGGCCTCCCGGCAGCAGCAAGTGTCGCCGTCCTGTTGCTGCGCTTCGTTTTGATCAGCTCGCACATTGTGTCAACAAGCTGCAGCATATTGTGCTGCTGCTTGGTGGAATTAAGCTTTGTGTGCTGGTGGGCTTCCACCGAGAGGTGGGGATGAGGAGGACGAGGAGGAGGAGGGGGGGCATTTGGTGCGATATGGGCCATTGACTGCCTTTCCATAGCTCGGGAACAATAATGAGTTTTTTTTTCCCTCTCTCTCTCTTTCAGAATATCAGTGCCGCCATTCAGCACGCTGATTGTGTTTATGAAATTGTGCATACATCTCTCCGTGCTGGAGCAAGGAATGGGAAAGCTATTTTCAAAACATTAGCAAATTGTTTTCTGTTATTGTGCAGAGATTGATAAGGGTATGTGTTGCCTAAACGCAGAAGCCGATACACACACACATGCACACACACACACACATGCACACACACACACACACATACAGACAAGAAAAAGGCAAAAAAATAAATAAAGGCTGCGACTATGACTTGAATTTACTTTATAGTATATCAGTTTTCCTTCCATTAAGGTGGAACTAAATCTGATTGTCTCTTTATTCCTATGTATACATTGCTCACTTGATGTGCTATTGCATCACTCTGCTGGTAACCGGGTTTTCCGACGAGACATAAAAGCGCCCTTGAGCTTGACCTCGCCTGTGATTTCCCACTGAGACAAATCGCTGGAGATTTCACAGAAATCAGCGTTATCTGATTACAAACCTATGCATGGTAGCGTTAACCACTGAAAATGCTTTTCCTCCTCCTCCTGCGTGGTGCGCTCCGGCTCTCATTAGTCTTTGCAGCAACTTTGGGAGTAAAAACACTGCTTTGGTGATACAAAAGTAAAAGCTTTTTTTTTCTTTCCCTTTTTCTTTCTCTCTCTCTTCTTTTTTTTTTTTTTTTGATGGTACCACATCACAGCTGGAACACACCGCACTGTGATGTGGCTGATTGCTCAGGACATCAGAGGTGCCAAAGACATTTTGAGGCCATTTCTCTTACGGGAGCCATCTAAATGCTCCAAGTGCCGCACGATGGCTGCAAAACTCATCTCCATTTTTACCTCCGAGTATGACAAAGGAATTGTGGAGCTACCTGAGCTTCAGAACAAGCTTCTTACATCCCCGACATTTGGGATCCAGCAGGATTCTTCTCAGACATCACAAAAAGAGACATGAAGCAGCCAATACAGTCACGGTTACTATGGAGAAACTGTGTAACAACCACTAACATCTCCTGTTTATGTTGAAACCCGTTGTTGAGGGAAGTGCTTGCAGTTTGGATAAATTTAGGGGCATAGCAAACACGATAAAGAAGGGGCTCTGGTCAGATTTGGGTGATGGCGGCATCATGCTGTGGGGATGTTTTTATTTCCACAGAAAGAAGGAGTTGATAGACAATAAAGGCTTTAAAAAACAAGTAGAAGGTCTTGTTAGAGGCTGGAGACCATGAGGAAGTTCATCATCAACCCTAAACACACTGCCAGGGCTACAGAGGAACAGATTAGATCAGATCATACTTATGGATTAGAAGGACCTAGTCAAAGTCCAAACCTGTTTGTTCCAAAGCAGAAGCTATGGAAAGAATTGGATTGTTTAAGGAATCAGTTTGAGCTATTTTCCATTTCCAAAGTTTTGGTCTCTGGTAGCGAGCAACTAATAGTAAAGAACAAGTTAGGATAGCATTGTGAGCTACAAAACCTTCCTGCTGGCAGATCCGTCTGAGTACTGCTAGGTTTCAAAAGAGGCCATTGTGACACAAACTACAAATTTCTTTGGTGATGTGGTTGGGGCGTTGCTAACGGATCCACCAGTGAATGGGAGCGATAAAAAAACCAGCTGACCAAAAATTCTAGTATTGGAATGATGAAGTGAGCGAAGCTCCGCTTGGGTTGATGGGTGAGGGTCCAGGCTTGGCTCGGGTTGCTAGGTAACCGGGAAGTGGCTACCGATTGTGACTTAATCAGAAAGTTTTTGTTGTGCAGTCGGTGCACTACTTTGTCCTATCAATCAAAATCCCAATCAAGTCAATTGACCTTTGCTGTGACGAAACGTGAAAAAATGTAAATGTGTGAAAATATGTGTTTATTTAGTTGAAAGGGTAAAAAAAAAAACCCTGAAATGATCATTCATATTGAGATAACTACTCATCTTGTTACGATGTTATGCCAACAGAGGCTCTGACATTAAAATCACGTGCTGCTGATAATTATTTGCAATTAACGGTTTTAGAGAGACCTTTAAAATTGTCTGAAGACCTCCCCCGTCTTCTGAGGCGCATCCTTTTTTTTAGGAGGAGCACGCTCGGCCAGGTAATCATAAGTAATCCAGCGATAATGATCCCATCAACACCATTACTTTTTCTCTTCTCCCCTGCCATTTACTTTAGATTTCAGCTCCGTCCTCCGGTGATAATTGTCGATCCAACCTGCCTCTACAGTCTGTTGCTCCCTGGTTTCACTCGGAGGCAACTATTGATTGCGGAGCATCATCAGATCCATGAAGACAATAATGATGAACAATGAACAGACAGCTGCATCCTCTGTGATCTCGGCCAAAACTGATGGCTTTTGTAATCACGTAATGCTTCATCTGGAGCATGACACTGGAGAAAAACAGGGCCGCAATACGAGTATTTTCTGAGCTGCTGTGCTCTTCACACGGCCCGTCGTCGAGGCTGCGTTCTTTTAAACGCAGACGGAAAATTCGGCTCCTTTCGAGTGTTAGATTGAGACGCCTCTAAAAGAGAGAAAACCGACTGCTCGAGATAATGATTTTCTTTCTTTAAATGAATCTATTTACATTAAACTCATCTGTCACACACTGAAAAGGAGCAAAGGAGTGTTAATGAGGTGACAGATGCTGTCAAAACCAAGCAGAATGCCAATTTACTGATCCTTGACCTCACATTAAATCCTAATTAGCATCATTTATTCCAGAGGATAATGAAACATACCAAAGTAATGAGATTACAGATATAATATCCTTCGGCGTTTTATAATGAAAGATAACAATTGCATTAGAAATTATATTTCATGAAGTAATCTGACAATTATGTTGATATCGGTTACACGAAATCTTTGTTTAGTTAATTTCTTTTTTGTTTGTGTGTGTGTGTGTGTGTGTGTCATCTGCAGCTAATTCGGTTAAATTCGCAATTCATCTGTAGGATTTCATCTGTAAAAACGTTCCTGGTATTTTCTATGGTAAGTCTCTGTACACATTTATCCCCAATATATTGCTGAAGATTTTATTTTTTTTTTTTTAGGATTGTTAGTGATGACACATCTGAGCCTGATGCGACTTCTCATACACAATGTTTTTTTTTTTTTGAGGTTTGTTCAACATTTATTTCCATCGGTCTTCTCATGTCTGGTGGCGAAACCTCAAACCGCTGCTGCGCAAGTTACTTAACATTCTGTTGCTAGGTAACCAAAGAGAGCGTTAGCTGACGCCGCCAGGTTTACTTAGCAGGCTGTAAGAGGTTGAGTGGGTAAAAACTTTCCTCGGCCTATATCTCCCAGAATGCTGTGTGATTCTAGATCGCAGTTCGGAGAATTTATTGAAAATTCTATCAGATGTGTTATCTATTGATATTGATCATGTATTTATTGCCTTATATGATATTATTGATTTATTGTCCAGCCCTGGTAGAGAAAGACAAAAATCCAAATTATAAAAAAAAGTTAAACTGTTTATAATCCAGGGTAAGCTTGCGCAAGCACTGCAGCACAGCTACCTGCAACAGGACATTAGAAAAGTAGAAATTTAAAATGATAACCTGAGAAGTTGTGGGAGTGTTTCTAAGACGCATGCACTTTTATGGCTTGATGGGCATTGCTGAGGATGGCCACTCACATGCCCAATGGTGGCTAAAACATCCTCTGGCAGTGAGTCAAATGCTGCCACTATCAACATGACGTTAATTGCCGAGCAGTTAGCATTTTCCATTTGCAACACAAAGAATATTAGCGCTGTGAACGGCTCCCTACCTAGAAAAACACTCCCTCCCCCGCACCTGAAAAAGATGCGCCTGTTTGTTCCTTAAACAATCCAGGAGGCAGTTCCTCGCACACGATTCCATCTGCGTCCTCGGCTGCAGACTATTTGCTATTCCCAGAAGGTCATTTGGTTAATGCACATTTGAGTTTTCATGGGCTCTTAACTAGTTTTTAATCAGCAATTATTAGTGCATTGGAAGGCTGTGCAGGCGCTGCACTCTCTGCTGGCAGGAGAGTGCCCATCAATGTCACGTCAATTTCCATGCCAAGGGCTACATTAGGCCCGGAGTCTGGCAGGAAGCAGCCACCTGAGTGCCTCATCTCCCCATCCACAACAGTCTTCCCATCAACTATTGACTCTATTACACAGCACTGTCAAAAAAATTTTCCGCTCCAAAGGAGGAGCAACCATTACATAGCTGTGCGGGGAGATAATTTAGTGATGCACATAAAATTAAGTGCACAACCACAGAACGTTGCTCATTATTGCTCTTGAATTCCTACAAAGCCGGCGGGATCATGGCTGCTCCTCAACCTTCCACTCCGTTCCTCATTTTCAAGGTATAAACACAGGTTGATTATTTAGACTGATGTACTACATAAATAGCTGTCATTTCCGTCTATACCTAAGCGAACTGTAATTGGCAATTAAACATGCCAGCATTTCAGACCGGCTCTTAATTACCGTTAATAGATGCCGAGTGGCCCTGAGGTGTCCTCGCAGGATGAGGATCTGCTGCAGCCTCACCAGATGAATATGCAGAGTGGGCAGGTATCCTCCAGCGCCACGCTCCCTCCTCTGTCTCTTGGTCTGCCTCGTCTTCATTGCAGCTGCTTAGTGGCCAGAGCTTTTGGTGGTGATGCTGCTGCTGCATCCTTGCTTTGACATTTCAGCACATGGCGACTTGTTTGTGTTTGCCGTAGAGCTTGTCACATCCAGCCTGTTAGAGCCGGCCCGAGGGAAATTTACACAGAGCCACTGGCACGAGGTTGAGGCCTTCCAACGAGCCGGTGACACTCACACACGTTGTGGGGTAAAGTTCAGCTGCTTGAAAGAAAAAGTTTCAATGTTGCACAACTTACTAACTTACTGTCTTTGCATTTGTCTAACATGGTAACTTGATAAACTTAATCTGACTATTTGTGACCAGACAACACAATATATTTAAGTTGGATTCCCTGTTTTCGTTCTTTCCTGTAGGAGGCGCTGCAGTGAAGCGAGCATCATGAGGAACCAAAAGGAGATCGGTGACATAAATAGGAGACTAAATGCTGCTCTATGGGCAAAATAGGATTTAGTAAATTACTGACAGCCGGGAGAGTACTAACTGTGACAAGAGTGTAAGAAAAACTACAGTAAAAATATGTAAATCAAAGATTTTTACACATCTTTCCCAGGGGGGCCAAATGATGTGTTTTACAGTGCAGATGCTAATAGATGCTAATAGAAAAAGAATCTTTTCATTTCTGAAATCAGGTGGCTGCAAGCCTTTTAAAAAAAAGTACACTTACACAGCAGAGTGGCCTTTTGCCTAAATAATATTTCTACTTTGAAGCAAACTTTGATTTGACAGATTAAAGCAGCTCCCTCCTCTACGCTACCAGCTGACATTTAGCTCCCATAATGACTTCTGATTGTCTCGCAGAGTTCCACCAAAGACCCCAATCGTTGCGTTTGAGGGCCTGTGAGTGTTGAGCTCTCTGATCATAATGATGCTTTTAATTAGCACTTAATTAAAGGCAGGTGGACTGGAAAGGTCAAGCAGCGAGGCTCCGAAGTTAAAAACACAGTCAGCCTGGGCATCAACGCTTTGATGGGTCTGGCTGCTAATACAGTGACCGTAGTCTGGACAGTACTCTGCCGTGGCAATCTCTTTTTTTCAGCTTTTCTCACTCTCAGTTGGTGGGATATTTTAGCGTTTCTTTAATTTGGGTGTTTATTCATTCTGATTGCCTGTGGATGTCTGGGCCAAGCAGCAAGAAAATCAAAAACTCCCCCGAGAACAAATTGGATCAACAATGTTCTCGTTACACAAAGGAGAGAAGAAAAGGAAAAAAACGAAAAGAAATAAAAACAACCCAACAACAGCGGTGCGATCTGAACTTGTGAAGCCTCGGCCGTGAAAAACACGGCTGAGAACAGTATTGATCTCAGTCAGAATAAATAGATCACCTTGTCCAAATGAGTGATGAAGCTGTCAGACTGTTGGTCTCACCTGACAAGCATCCACATTAAAAATCCCCATGGCTGAATTTCAGTAGCATCGTGTTAAACAAGGCTGTTTTATACGCGCTGGAGGATCCCAACCATGGAAGCTTTGTTCTTCTTACATATCTGCAGCTATAACATCTACAACATGCAGGTGCATATAGGATGCAATAGTTTATTTTCTTGACTTTTTAATCATCATTTCACACAATATGCTAATGAAAATCCCAAAAGTCAGTTTATCTCAGAAATGTTGCATGTAAGAGTAATGAAAATGAATTTTTAATACAGATAGGTCAAAAATATTCAGGTTTATTTCCATGTACTGTCCAGCTGGTTCAGGTCTCTCTCATCTTCCTGCTGACGTTACTTCCAAAATTGACAATGACGGCTGGTACCAAGTCCTTCTAGAAAATCACATATCTTATCCACAAAGCGGGATGACGAATGGAGTGTTTTAAAATGTCATGATACACGGCGGAGCTGGGGTGTTTGTTTGACCCGCTGTGGCAGCTGCAGATCATATCCTGGATGTTTCGTGTGGCAACTCGAGAACCACACTCCAGCTGCAGTTCACGTTTTACAAATATGTCTCAAACTCTTCAATACGACAACAGGCTGTGGTTATCTCTGATGTCTGTCACATTTTTCCACTAAACTTTTCATGAATTCTCCCTGGATACAGGATTCCAGCTTCTTTTGGCGTCTCTGTGGAGAGCGGTCAGCCACCGTCTGCTCAACAACTGGGATATTTTAGATTGCAACTGGATCAAGACTTTTTTTCCCCCAAATTAAATATCAGTTTTGATGCTCGTGTGAAATATTCAAGTTTTTACAAAAACTTAATTTGGGGTTTCTGTTAACTGTAAGCCAGGGTCTTTTAAATTAAGAAGTTATCATTAAATGAGTAAAATGTTTGGAAATGACTTAACTGCACTATTAGAAAAGTCTGTATATATTTATAAGATCTAATCATTTGAATCTTTGGAGGAAACTGTCGGCTTGCAGCAGAACTAAGAGCTTGAAGACAAACACTTCAAAGGTAAAGCGTTATAAGCGTGTCTCCCTACACTTGTAAGGATCTAAACTCACCGTCATGCACTTGTCTGTGGAACTCATTTACTTCAGCACATCTTCAATTCTTTCCACTCCTCCCTGGGATCCATGTGAAGGAAATGAGAATGAAGGAGCCTCATCCTCCCCCCAGGATGTGTTCAGCTGCTGGCAGAGGCCACTGAGGGGCAGCAGTATTACACTCCAGCTCCTGCTTTCTGCCTCTGCTCCTTCCCCAAACTCCATTAATCTCGCCGTGTAGAGTGACCCCAAACGACTCCGGGCGCCAGGACGTGGAGCGTGTGTGTGTGTATGCGTGTGTGTGCCGACCGGAAATGTGTGATGGAAGTCTGTGGTTGGACTGAACACGGCAAACGTCCTGCAAACGGCGGAGCGTCCGGCTCCAAGATGCCACTCGGTGCTGAGGCTGAGCTGTGACGATTCGCCGCATCTCAGACATGTTTGGGTCGTGGCGCGGAGACGGCATCAGATTCGTTTTCTTTGGATTGGAAAAGCAGAAACACAACGCCAGAGTGGAAACCAGTAATATAACAATTCAGTTTATTTTAGTTATTTTTCCAGACAGACACATCAATTTCTGGACCACAGTAGAGGATGGAAACCTTTCACAGACATTTTTTTTTTGTCAATATTATTATTTGAAAATACAAATATAAAATTAGACTTTCCACATTTGATATGTGAGAGACCCCCATCCATTATTATCACCGTTATTATTTCAGAATATTTTACAATAGGGCTTGAGCAAAGCCATATGATAACCTGAAAGATGCTTTCAGATGTCAGTCAAGTCTGTCTGTCTCTCGCCATAAAAAGTCGGTTAACATAAAAAAACAGGGGCAAGTGTTAGGAATGGGCCGGCGGCAGCAAGCGCGGCTCTGTGCTCGGCCTGCGGAGACATGGAAGCACAGCAGAGCCTCTCGCTGCCGGCCGGGCGCTCTGACAGGGGGCGTCTGGGCTCCACCCCGCTCGCCCCCCCTTCGGGTGTGTGCGTTCTGCTCCGTCCGAACGCCGGCGGGTGGAGGTGGAGGGAGTGAAATCATGTCTCTGAACGTCAGCTAGTGACCATGTTTCGACTAAATGCACGAGGAATATTTCGTATACAGCTGAGGTCTCCAGTCTAGTATTTTCACACAAAGTCAAAATGGGTGAAAATTGCAAATATATATATATATGTATATATATTCCCATGGACACAAACACACACACACACACACACATACACACACACAGATATATATATATATATTGCAACTGTTGGTATATTTAGCAATGAATGCGGCTGAGATGGTTTGAAGGGAAATTCACCCTAAAACATGACCTCATGTGAGAACTTGTGTCATTTCTGTCACCTTGACACGTTCAGTTGACGTTTCTGAACCTGAACCGTTTTCAAATTCATATCCTGTAACAAGAGGAGCCAAAACTATAAATATAAAGCGTCGGCGAGTCACTTTGTAGCGTCAGAGACTAACTTTGTGGTCACTGTGACTGTATCCAGTATCTCTCAGAGATAAGGGCACATAGTCTGGCTTAAAACCATTAGCACCACTGGGATCAAGCCTCTCTCTCTTTCTCTCTCTCTCTTTTTATTTTCTGGGGTTTTCAAGGTCAGGCGAGAGTGACCGGAAGTACAGCGAAGTGAAACCAGCGAATTGAGCATAAACAAAATGAAGACTGCGCGTTCTGGACAGAAATACCAGAAGCAGTTTTAGGGTGGGATTTTCCACTAGTGAATGGGGGATATTATGGTTTGGCCATTGCCTAGCACTTGCCTCGAGATTCAAGTTTAAATGGATACGGTAGTACACTACAAATGTCAACACCATTCCAGGTTGACTTCTTTTGAATCTTTTTTTTTTTTGTTGTTTTGTTTTTTTTTTAAGATTACTTTTCTTCTCTTTTTTTTTTTTCTTGAACTGAGACCCGTCCCCTCTCCCCGAATGGATAAGCTAGTCTACTAAGATGTGTAACATTCATCAGCTGTAAACTGCTGTCAGTTTGAGAAGAAATGAAATTACAGCAAGAGCCATGCTACCTTAAAGTCCAAGCTACAAGATGCGAAACAAAAAAACAAACAAAAAACGGCATTTTCTGGTGTTGTGCAAGGGAAAAATGAATCATTTGAATGTTTTCCCTCCTCCCCCCCCCTTTTTTTTTAAACAAATTTAGGGGCAATTATAGTTAAAGAGCTAAAAAAAAAAAAAAAAAAAATCACAGTGTGCAACAGGTGATGCTGTCTTTATTTCTGTCCGAATGAAGCTGAAATTTTAGTGCCACTGGACAAATTGTTCAAATTATACGTGGCATATCCTATTTTCTTCCTTAATGATCCAATATCATTAATTTCCTTTAGGAGCAATAAATTATTTATTGTTCCAGACGTAAGGACAATTTAAAATTGTTGAAATGCACTTACCTTCAAATAAAACAGCCTGTGTGCTTGTTTGGATTGACTGGCGATCAAGCAGCCCTTTACTCCAAATACTGCATGTAATCTAACAGAATAGAGCAGCTGGCGGCGCCTCAGAAAAGTATTCATACCCCTTGAAGTTTTTCATGTTTCCAAGCTAAAACTGCGAATCCCTGTGTGGAACAGACCAACACAAGCCAGAGTGGGACTGTGAACGATTCAGGCACTACGGTTTGCAAAAAGCCACGCAGGCAGACGGCAAACACGAGATAAAAATGTAACTTTTTGAGGCAGACAATCACCCTGAACACAACTTCTCTCATTAGTACATGGTGGTGGAAGGATCATGCTGATGGGGCGTTTGTTTCTTCAGCAGGCTACTTGTGTCCAAAAACAGACACGAGACGCTAGAAAACCGAGCAGCTCTGCAAGAAAACCTGCAGCGAAAAACTTGAGATTTCCTTGTGATTGGATGATCCAGACTGAAATCCAATTGAAAACTTGTGGCAAGACATGAACGTTACAGTTCAGCCAGTTTCCTTCCAGTCTCCTTCCAGTCTCCTTCCAGTCTCAGTGGGATAGAGACAGTTCACCAGAAGCTCAGCGTCTAGAAGTGCAAATCTGGTGGAGACTTGCACCAAAACGCTTACAGCTGTAACTGAACGGTGGTTCTACAATATGAACGCAAACACACGCCACACTTTTCAGATTTGAATTTGTGAAAAAAGAACAAAAAGAAAGCCGTGTACCAATTTGGTTCGACTTCACAAATGCCTTTCTCAAGGAAATGCATCAACGTTTGTGGATATCGCAAAATATGAAAAAGTTCAAGGAGTATGAAGTGAGGTGTTATGACCCAAATATACGCCATAAAATGTTATAAATGTAATTATGAAGTAAAACCATGCCACCGGAAGATAAGTGGACTGAATTGAGAGCACCTCTTATCAAAATTTAGGGTATAAAATGTTCTTAAAGTCAGCAATGAGTTAAAATGCCGGTTCTACACTAAACTAAAACATTTCATAATGTTGGCAAACAAACAGCAGCTATTATTTATTTAAAGTCGTCTTCTTTAATGAAGTGTGTTGTGCTGTTTTGTAGAGAACGACATCTGGAAACGATTTGAAATCATTTAAAAACAACAACAAAAAATGGCTTCCAGAAAAGTGATTTGCACTTGAATAATTAAAGACCAGAGAGTATTATCAAACCTCTGGTGTGACTGATGTTGGAGTTTTAATTTGTCTAAACCAAAAATTATTCCTAGTCATTTTTCTCATTTGCTTTACGCGTTCCTCCTACAAAAGAAACGACAAATAATCTAAATAAAAGCTCTGTCTAGCGTTAGCATTTAAGGTAGTATGGCACACCCCTTTTAAAACATTCAAGGGTGGGGATCCAAATAATGCCTTGTGTACAATTCCATCTTACAGCAACAATTTCTCCATTGTTCATCCGTGAGAGCTTTGGTTAGCTGAAACCATGTTATAGTGGCAAAACAAAACAAAACAAAAAAAAAACAAACTGAAGGAAAAAACAAAACATAAAAACAAACCTAAATAAACGTACAGGGAATAAATTACAACGAACAAATATCCGAACAACATGATCATTGAGAGAAAGATCTATCTTGACTGGTTCTAAATCCACTATTCACTACAAGTATTATATAAATGAGTCCTATATAACATCTACTTTGTAATTACAGGAGATAGAAAAAGAGCGCGAGGAGGGAGGGGGCTAAATATGAGAAAAAGGAGAGGTAGAGCGAGGGAGAACAACAAAGCACTACACTGGTATCAAAGACAGCACTCTGTTTACAAGTTAACTGTGATTTCTTTACACACTAATGAAGTACATGGATGAGCAACAAAAGAGAGCGGCATCTCTGAGGATGTGGCATGGAAAGAGAGAACGTAATGGATGCACAGTACATTTTTAATAGTATAATACAATTATTAATATAGAAACCACAAAGTATCAATAAAACTCTGATTAAACTTGAAATCGGCAAAGCGTCTTTCTTTTTTTGTCTTTTTTTACTTTTGTATTTCTTCTTTTCTTATACATTTGAACATTACAAGTTTTTTTGTTTTTTTTTTCCTTTAAATTATTGATCACACCTCCATATCATTTACTTTAGAAGTATCCAGCATATTTATTACCTGGTTGTTTTAAAAGAAAGAAGAAGAAGAAGAAAAAAAAATTAAACAAGTGCATAAAAAGAAAACAACGGCATTGATAAAATTTAAAAACCAGACCGCACTCTGGCATGTAACATTACTATTGTTATTATTTAATAATAAATCAATGTCAAGAATAAAACCTTTTTTTTTTTAACCACACTTATATACGGTGTAAAGCCGAGTGCGGCCACAGATAGTGAATAATTCAGTGTCATCTTTTGACCCTGTATAAATATCCTCAGGTGAGACGCGGGTCTAAAGTATAGAAATCCAGGTGTACGCTGCGACACGCCCGTTTTTATACACCGAGCCGTTTGTCCAGGTGGGAACACGTTGACCCCAACCCCCGCCCAAAACGACCCGACCCGACCTGACCCGACCCGACGAGACCTGATCCGACGAGACCACCAGTAAATCCTTCATGCTGTCCCAAAGCACAAGGCCGTTTGTAAAAAGCCAACATACACATGTGCAAACAAGAGGATGGCCTGTACTTCACAACTCACAGTGCAGCGATCGCTCGCTGTAAAATAGCCTTTCAGTGTTTTCTTTTTTTTTTTTTCCTGTTTTTTTTGTTTTTTTTGTTGACATTTTCGTCACTAGAATAAATTAAAAACCCGCCAATGATTCCACGGTAGAAGTCACGAAGGCTGAGGTATGGTATCAAAATGTTTACTGTCCTAATTCATTGAAAAAAAGAAACGATTCAAAGAACAAGCAGTATATATATATATATTTATATATTTTCATATATATATATATATGTAGGTAAAAAGGCTCGACCATAGAGCCCAGGTATTTTGTTCCATGAGGTGAATCAGGAACAAGCAGGATGAAACGGACATTAAACACATATATAGCTAACAGGTTCCTCTCAGCAGTAGAAAAGCGTCAGGATGCGCAGAGCTCTGCGAAATGCCCGCTTCAAGTTCGAACCATCGCGTATCTTCGTACAGTGTGCTTTGGATAAAAATCTTTTTACTTTTCCTCTCTCTCTCTGTCTCTCTCTCTCTTCATCTCTCCCACTTTGAAGTGATCTTTAAATCATAATCGCTGTTCTTTCTCTAAAACGGCGTTTAGACTAAACTCACCGGTCATAAATTTGCTGGTATGACACTTTTAAAACGATTCCGCTTTCAGTATTTACACGGCTGTTTGTGGGCTTTTTTTTTTTTTTTTAATAATACCGTCTGTCAGCAGAAACAAACCAAAAAAAGAAAAAACAAGAAAAAGAAAAGAAAAACAGAACAACAACAACAACAAAAAAAAAAAAACGTAGAATATTGTTTACAGCTTTTTCTTCTATTCACACGCTAGAACGTTTTCTTTTGACACACCATCACAAAAATATGCTATTCTCTCACTGAGCTGGTTATATGCAGTGACTGGAATAATATGTACAGCTACATTTCTTTTTCTCAAGTTTCAATTCACAATGTCGTTATATGAAATTTGTTATAGCATATATATATATTTATATATATTTATATTTCTACACAACAGAAACAACACTTATAAAAAAGGACCATAAAAATATTGGAGTCCTCTTTGTATTGCCCAAAAATAGGTAATCATGGTTTACAATGAGACATCACAAGAAATAAAACGGCTACTAAAATTTATTACTTAGATACCTTCTGTTTAAAATTTCCTTTTTTTTCTCCTCCAAGCCCGACCATACTGAGCTTAATTTTTTTTTTTTTTGCTGAAAGACCGAATGGAGCAATCCCAACCTCTTTTGTTTCTGTTTTGTTTTTTTTTTCCGCCATCACACTGACCAAATACGAAGATGAAGACGTGACTTGCAGATTTTCTTGGCTCTGACCCGCTGTACTTCAAAAAAACCAAACGAAACAGAAAATAACCAGAAAATGCACTTACAAACTACGAGAAGATAAAAAGTCGAGGCCGAACTCAGGCGACACGCTAGAAAGTGATCGAAAAACAAAACGCTAAGGGAAGAAGGAAATCGGTGAGTGAAGTTGACGTGGAACATCCTACCAAACCAGGTTGTAAAGGTATAGGAGGTTTGGGTTATAGTACAGCAGTTGTTTGTTTTTCTGAGATGACAAACGTTTTGTTTTTTTTTCCTCTCTCTTCTTCTTCTTATTCTTATTCTTCTTCTTCACATGGTTCCTGCTTTTCGCTCATTTAGCCATCGGTGACGCTGTAGTGCTTGAAGTTGGATAATCATCACCTGCACACAAAGCCAATTAGAAACTCCGTCCTGTCTGTCCCGGGCCACCAGATATACTCTGCTGGGTAGTGAAAGAAAAGCAAAGGCACAAAAAACAAAAAGGACAAGGTTATTACCGTACATGGCCAGAAGTGACACTATTTCATACATTTACACGGTTTCCTAACAAAGTGCTACGAAAGCTTGCGGAGACGAGGAATCTAAAAAGTAAGCGATGAAGATGAAAACTGTTTCGTACCTCTGCATTTATTGCAACCCTTAACAAACATGTGTAAAAAGCTTTTAGAAAATATAAATTTCCGATATAATTTGTGAAAAAAATCAGTGAGGTTTTAACCTCCTTTACATTATTTGTTTCCTGTTCTAAGGTGAGTTATGTACACTTAATTAAATGTTGATAGATGCTATGGATGCTCTCCATATCAGCAATAACATCAGGCATTCTTTTTTAAATATTGATGTTGGCCAAATAAATAAAACTGGGCCAATATTTACAACTGATATTTATTTTCTTCTTGTTGTTTGTTTCTGCAGGGATAGAGGAGATCGGCCATGTGGTATTTCCCACAATCCTTTGGGAATTGTGGGAAGTTCAACAGAAGCAGATAATCAGTTGTGAAGACAGCAGTGTAGTCATTTTCAAAATGTCGAAAGAGTCGAGAAATGCATCATACATAAAATATTGGTAAATATCGGTTATTGTCTATAATGGCGATATTAGTATCGGATATCAATATCGGCTGAAGTGTTCAGCCGATATCGAACATTTCTATTAATAGACAGTGATTAACCTAAACTAGAGAAACGCTTGTGGAGGCATCGATTTTGTTAAAAACAATTTTTTTGTTCTTCTTTGAAAGAATGCAAAAACATTGTTTTCAGTCAAACAAATTCCTCAGGTGATTGTAAAGGAAAAGGTTGCTTTAAAATTTTGTTGGATAAAATTGTGCAACTTTTAATTTCGAGCTTCTTACACATCTTTAGTAGGGATGCCAAATGACAGTGGAGGGTGCTGCAACTGTGCTGGAACTACAGTGGTTTACGCAAGCTTCATGAATGTGTTTGGACATAAAAGTACAACAAAATTACATCCCACTGTTGCGTGAAACAAAGCCAAAGGGGCTGTTTAAATGAAAATTAACACATCACAACGTTGCACAAAGGAGCCCTGGGTGTGTCAGACATAGAAATAGAATTATTTCCTTTTTCTGGAATCGTAAGTCCTGACAATTTTATTGCACAAACAAGTAATTTCAGCAAACTGGTTGATAGGAGAGAAATAATTGTTAGATCACTTGTTAGAGGAAGGATTTTGAGAGTTTTCTTTCTAATAAATCAAATGCGCGGCCGCTTTCGCTTCTGTAGCAACAGGATGTTGACTTATTGAGTTGTTGGCATATGATTGGCTAAAACGAGACACTACTCCAGGATGAAGGCATTTCAAATGTTAAAATGAGAAGATTAAAAAATGAAGAGCTGACAGTATGGTAGTGTGTGGGACTTGAGCGACTCAGACAAAATCGACCGGGATTACTTTTTATTTTTACTTGAATGTGGATGTTTTTGTTTGTTTTTTATGAAAGAAAAAGACAGAAACACTCCGTCTCACACACACCTGTACCACCAGCTCCAGCATTTTGACAAAGAAGTGGTGAAAAACAGCGAGGAATAATGTGATGAACAGACATTAAAACAATACTTTAGAGAAAAGCACAGTAAATAAAAGGCAATACCTCTGATGAGATGGCAACCGGCCACCTGTTCAATGGTATCCGTTTGTAAAAGCTGTCGCAATCAACGGGCCCTAAAAGTGTACAGTTAGTGCTGTTGTCAGTATGCATTTCAAAGAGAGAAAAAGTGAGTATCATATCAACGGTTGTGTTTTTTCTAAGCTTTTTTAATTTTATTTTATTTTCTGCTAGCATGAACGTGAAGGTTCAGATTGAACTGGATCTCGTAGAGAAGCAGAACTTTTCATGGAAAACAGAGAAATAATTGCAACTGGAGGGGGGAAAAACACTACTGAAATAGAAAAGATATTGAAAAGACTTTGGTGTTTTCAATAAAGTAAATGACTCGTGCTGTGTTTTAATAATTTTAGATGCTGTCGGTTTAAACATTTTCTCTTGTAACAGGGGGAATGTCCAGGTTATGAGTTTTTAGACCGAATATAAAAACATGTGAAAGAGATAACAGTCATAATACACACAATCCCCATTCATCCCAACATAAACAACTGATTTCATCTGAGAACATGGAGAAAATGGCATCATAAACACCCCTCTGAAGGATCAGAAGGGTTTTGAAGATTGAAGGGTTTTCATAACGACGCTCAGTTATCAGGACTTTGCGAGCTTTCCTGCTGACAGGTCTCTAGGAACCCATGGATCGGAGCACAAAAGAGAAGCACTTTGAGCAGCGATTATTTGTCTTTATCACCTCAATCAGCTAATTGCGCTCTAATTGTCTTGCATGGGGGGGAATGTTAAGATCATTACTGCTTCTTCAGAGCAACTGTTTTCATACTGGCTAAAGGGGCTAATGCAATCAGCGGAGCGTGAGACGGAGGGGCAAATCAGCGAAGCTGAAGTCATCCATGAGGTTGTGAGATATAGCGATTATATACGCATTCAGTTCAACAGCATCTCTGATAAAGAAACGAATTATGAAGCACATTTTACTTCTTGCTCATTTCCTATTTTAATGTTCCGAGCGAGAAGTCAGAAGCTGCTTCACCTCTAAGCGTCGCAGCTCTCTTTTTGATTCACTGCAATTCTCAAGTGGTGATTTAATATATAGTATTACTTTGTGAGCACAAAGCTTGGCTGTAAATACGCAGAACGCTCTGACATATTTCTAAAAGATTGAATACGAGCGTTCTTTGGCCGGTTCCATAAATTATGTGGAAGTACAAAGCCAATAAAATTACTGACCACTCAGAGAAGGGCTGCACGATATATTAGAAATGCATTGTGGATTATGAACATAATTTTTACACACTAATGTCATATTTCTCCACTGGACAGAGTCTAGCACCAGACACATGTGCTCAAGTTCACAAAATGATGGAAGGAAACATGAGAAAGAAAAAAGAAAATAGGGACATATTGTGTCTGATATGGCTACTGTACTTTTCTTTTTTACCATTATTACCATGATAGCAAGAAAATCTAATATTGTGCAGCCTTAACTCGGAGGAATGTTTTCATTTTCCTCAAAATAACCGATGGCAAAGGATGCACAATAACTAACACAAATGCCCCCGTGTTCATCACTCCACTTATCTGCTGGTAAATCTGTCCTGAAAATGAGCCGCGCTGGTCTTTCTTAATAAATATTTAGCCTTCTACACTGAGACCAACAGATTATGACGCACAGCCAGCAGACCCAAAACAATTAATAAGGAATTTGCTGTGAAAGTGCAAAAACAACCACAGCGTACATTTGGACAGCATAAATCAATTACAGAGGTTGCAAAATGAAAATGAGAAATGTTTGCCTTCTCCTGAGCTATTTGTGCATTTGCTCTCAGTGACACTGTCAACAAACAAGAGATGCATCAACAGAGCTTCACGCGTCTCCTAATCCGTAGTAAAGATCTGAGAAATGTCCTGAGAAACCTATTTATTTAAAAACATAATGCAATATGTGATTATGAAAGGTAATCTATGTACTACAAGCACAGAAGCACAGAAATATGATGCAATTAAGCAATAAAATAAATGCTACGGCACAGATGAACAAATTAAGCTAAAAAATATAAAACCAAAAAAAAGAACTATAAGCTACCTGAATAAAGGGAAATAAACTATTAATTTATGAAAAAAGCCAAATAAAAACAACCTGTCAGGTGAATTTAGCAAGAGATTTTAAAATGAAAATATGAGATATGTTTCCTTATTTCAAGCTTTTTTTAAAAAAAAGGTCAATGCATGGCTTTCCAAATGTATTTAAGGACATGTTTATATATGTTTTCTAGAAGTAAAGTAGCAGCAACAGTGAAACATCTGCTGTATTGGCTACTGCAGCTCCCTGTTTGTTTCTCTTGTGTGCCCTGCATGTGCTGTAGTGAGATATTTGTGGATATCCATACGAGCTGAAATGCTAACCTTTTACTTTTCACAACACTCAAAGGATAACAATCTCTGTTGCAAAGCTAGCCTGCCAAAGATCAATTCGCACAGCACCTATATAATGTCATGACACAAGTAGTAGAGTCTCATTGAAACAGTGAGCAAACGTGCTAACATTAGCCTAGCCTCACTATTCAGGGAGGCACAAACGTTGAACTACGCCTACCGTGGAATGAGATTTTTTTCAGGGAAGTTTGCGTGTTAATTCTTATCTGACGGATCCCAAACATAACGTTTAATCTCATACACCATCTCTCTCTACATTTTCTGTAGTTTGTGAACTCTGCAGTGGAGATTTTCTGCAGTGGAATACGATGGAGATAAAGCAAGAGACCATTTTTCCAGAGCTGTGAGAAGACAGGACACTGTGCAGAAAGGAATGTGTAGAAAGTCTGCTGTCTTTACAGCACATCCTGAATGGTGGGTCACAATACTGGAAGTGTTCAGAGCTTTTAGGAGAAAAATGTCTGAAAGTAGCCTGGAGCGAATGCATCCTTACATGCCCTCCCAGACGAACATCTCTTAAGACATTTCAGAACAGTGCAAGGCCTAAATGTGAAAATAATATGATTTTGTTCCTTTTATCTAATGCTTAAATATTTCTAAATGTTATTTTGCACTGTGTTTCTACAGATGTCTAATATTTGTTAGTCTTTGCTTTTGCTAAACTTGCTCTGAAGCCAAAGCCAGCTGCTATTTTCAGACTCCACATGTGCTAAGTGATTGATGGTAGAACTGAAGCAGTGTGCAGAAGGGTCCTCTGACTTTTTCACTTCATGCAGTGCTGGAAAAAAAAGAGCTAATGAAAAGGTAAAGGCTGCAGCTCAAGAAGTCTATCCAGCTTTATAGATTTATTACCAAGCTGGTTGACATTTCTGCTGGATACTTGTGTGTTAAGATTTCCGGCAGGCTTTCTTAAAAAGATCACTCTGGGTTTTAAATACCACAATAGTTTACTCTAACATTATTATAACTCACAGCTACATGGGGCTTGGGAGCATTTTTGCAGAGCTTATTTTTTTTGCTCGTCTGACTTTGATCACTTCATCAAGTTAAAGAGTTAAACAGGGATCTGTGCTCATCTGAGCAAAATTAGGTAACAGGCTGTCTGAAAACCTTTTATTTAGGCTCCATCTATGCACATAATTATAGTCTAACACTTGAAAGCTGAGACAACAACCAGCTGCTGATCTGCAGAGAAAATGAAATCAACATGGGGGACACTTGGAGTGAGAAAACCTGCCTGGAAGTGTTGGTCTAGTGAAGGAACTGATCTGGGACATATGGGCTTCTGAAATTAAAAAGTGGCGTTTTCTAGTCACCTGTATAAAGTCTGATTTATAACATGGTGATATCAACAGTATAGAAAACAAAAACTCTAATTCAGCCCTTTGCAAAATCCTATCCACATTTTATACCTATATTTTGCCATTTCGTCCTCCAACATAAACTATCTAAAACAACTGCATTCCAGCTTTTTAAATTTTTGACAGCAGGTTTTGGTTATTAATTACATAGACATAGATTTGTGAAAATAGTACGCGTTTCAAATCTCATTTAGGCAAGTCGACTCGAATGCAGCATATCAGATCCTGATCAAACTGAAATCTTTCCTGCAAGTAAATATTATTTATTGGAATCATATAACCTCATCTACTTGGAGTGCACTAAGAGCAGATTTAAGAAAACGACTTGAAGTTATCTGTTGTCAGAGCAAGCACAAAAAGCTTCCTTGCGGTTTTGGATGGCTGCACTTCATGCTTGTAAAAAACCTGAAACAACTAAAACTGGGGAAGGAAATCACGAAGGCCGAAACGAGTGGCTCTCTGCATTAATATGATTTTGAACAATGCTCTAAGAACCTGATTATTGTCGGATGCATAAGTTGCCACCCTGATTACTCTTATGTGCTATCAAGAAATCTGCCTTGTGTGTACTAAATGTCATTAAATACCCTGTTAGTACTCTATAATTTAAGGTATCAGGGAAAAATAATGTTTTTTAAACAATTTGATGCAGTTTTTGCATAATATCACAATTCATATTTCGTTTATCACAAAGCCTATGCATAGTTTGAGTTGCTGCCTAAACTTTGCTCCCAAAACCTGCTGGTGAAATGTGATTTATTCTGTCCAAATTTAGTTTTTTGTTTACAGTTATTTGTGTTGGGAAAAACAGAGAGAAGAGCAGCTAAAATGCAACTTATTTAGCTTTATGATGTCCAAAGCAAAGTGCTGGGCTGATGACTTTTTCTATAAACTGTATCAGCACACAATAATCAATGAGATACAACGAAATAATAAGCATATTAGCAAAGTGTTCTGCATGAAGACATTCGTAGGAACCAAATATGAGTTGATTGAATATCGTAGCTGCATCATGGGATGCATATAGCATTCAGTGCATTACTGCTGAGTATGCAGCATTCAGAGAGTGCTTTGCTTTTAATAAAGTATCAAATTGGTATCAGAAAGTGCATATTCCTTGAAAACTGAGTAAAAATCCAGTTAAGGACATCTCTACCTTCATGCATTGTCTATGCGCTAACAATGAAATGATAAATATGGACATTATCTCGCTTTCTTACAGCTTCTATCGACAAAGAATCTAAGAAAATCCCCTGCTAAGAGCCAGTTTCAAGTACTTCAACTGGAAATGCAAGTTTATACAGAAAGAGAATGTGAAAAGCTACAGATCTTGTGCCTTTTCTGGGCGCCAAACGTTAACATTGGGATTCTGAGACAGATCCGGCTCAGTGCTCTCGTCAGACAGTAGACCACATAATCCGAGCTCAAATACTCACAGTAATGCTGGGTCCAAACCCAGAGCCGGGCTGAGGACTAGCAGCGCTGATGTAGTTCCCCACGGCTGAATCCTGGTTGCTAGGTCCGTACAGGTCAGCCACGGGCCCTGGACTGTTGGCGCCGGGGAAACCGCCGGGCCTCGACGGGTTGGCGCCTGCACACAAACACACGAAGGAGCGGAGCAGTTTAGGGAAACTCATCACCCATCAGCACCGCACTTTAGTGCTCTGACCCCCACTGGACACGTTTGAGTTGACAGAACACATAACTGGATTCATTTGTTCGTGTCAAGAAGGACTTGTCTGCAGCTTGCATTGGATATCTTGATATAGCAAAGGAAAAATTCAGGCCTAATTTTTCTTGAAATAAGGTTGAATCCAGTATGATTCTAAAAGAATCTACATGCTGTGTGTCTAATGCACACAAACATTCGCTTTGCTTAATCATGCACAAAGAAAACAGGCGACATACTTCCATCATGCTAGTAAATTTGTAGGTTGCAGTGCTCTCATGCATAATGTGAGGGAGTACTTCTAAAATAACAATTTATACTTAACGAATATTATATTATATAAGGCTATGCTCAACATTTAAAGTTTCTCAGGAGAATTCAAAACATTTGATCGTAGGTTGTGCTTCTTCTCCTGTTTAAAAAAAAAAACGTGACGTAAGTAAAAAAAAAAAAAATCGCCTAACTGTTGCTTGCAACTCAAGTCTATAACAATAACTTCCAGTAAAAAGTAAAAAAAAAAAAAAGGAGGGGGCTTTTTGGACAGTAGAAGAAGGCAAAAAACGAGCAATATAAAAGACTGACCCGAGTTCGTTTAGAGGTTTGAACTTCGAGGGAGATAAAACAGAAATACTGTACAGAACTTACCACCTTTGCCCTGTGAGTAAGAGCAACTCAGACTAATAAAATTTCTTTTGAAAATCCATATGCCCACTAAAGGCCAATAACACAGGCAATGCAAGGGAAAAACAGGCAGGGAGAAAGAAAAATGTGGTGATCTCTTAACAGCAATCTCCTTTGCTGTCAGCTTCACATAACCCTCCGTCTCACCCTCATTCACACGCAGACTGAAACGGGGGTGTGGGGGGAAGAAAAAAGCCGTACAGCATTAAAAAGAAAAATCTTCCGAGCACAAAAACAGCTCGATCTTGTGTATATATGGGACGGCGAACCCTGCGATGCCTGAGAGGAGGTCTTTGTATAACGCATTAAAAACCACATAGTGTGAGAGCAGTGCACTCAACGTTGCTGGTTGCAGGCAAACACAGTAAACTAGACTTGTCACCTTGTTTAATGTGTCGCTGCTCCATCTATCAAAGCTATATTAGAGAAGTTAACTCCGTTTAAAGGAATGCCTCAGATATCCATTTATAGCACTCCAAGAAAATGAAGCCATCTCGCTAAACACACATCTCGAAGTGTTGACACTGCTGTTTGACTGTAAAGACTTTAAACAGCGAGCAGCTACTGCTCTTATCTTGCCTGCACAGCCCCCAGTGGGCTGGCTTATTACATAATTAAGGATTTTTTCAGTTGAAATGGCAATCCTCATTATCTGTAACTGGTGATTTTTATTGGAGTGCGGCATCCTCCCCCCCTTAATATCCATACATAACTGATTTTTATTTTACAACATGAAAAGCAGAAGATGCGCTGGCTGCGCATGTACAAAACAGTATCAAGTGAGACATGGGCTGGATTGTCGTTCCACTATAGTCAATCAGATCAGTTTATTTATTTAATTCCCAACAAATATCTCAATGCACTTTACAAAAATAACAGATCAAATGTATTTAATGTATTAGTTTTCTGTATTTTAGACTGTTTCTTGTGATAAAACTACTTTAAAATCATCTAATGCTAAAATGGTCTCTGTCTCTAAGACTGAAAACAATTTTCATACAAATAGAATATTTCCATATAACACATAGACTGTCTTAAAAATCAGTTTTTCCTATTTCACTTGAGCTATAGCCAAAATAAAGCATATTTTGTGAATCCAAATTTTTAACTTGATCAGGTTAGGCAAGGACAAACAATTTTAAAAAGGTTTTATAAAGAAATTTGAAAAATTCTGTTTCTTGTGTTTTATGAGGCCTACTTTGTGAATGTCCATTGTTGTATTTAAGCAATTGAGTCATTTCATAGATTCATGACGCATGTCTCACTTTGTTCTGAAAAGATAAATGTGTGGGTAAAAAAATTAATGGAATCAGAGAGAGGAAATCCTAAAAAAGATTCTGCTGACCTCGTAATGAAGAATTTACTTTCAAAGACACATTTTCTTTTCGTCAAAATTCATCCTAAAATAATTCAAAATTTTGACTCTTAAAATCTTAAAACCAATTTAAGTACAGATGCACTAAGAAATTGCTAATTGCAAGACTCAGAAGCTCTATAGCTTTATCAACTCTGATCAGCATCCAATTGGAAACTCAAAAACACAACCCTCAGTGAGGAAGTTGCTACTGAGAGAAGAACACTCCATGTTACATTTCAGTATCAGGTAAATATACGTACAAGTAAAGTGTAAGGAAGCACAGAAATGTGATTGTGAAAAAACATGATTTCTCTGTACATATATGTCTGCTGTTAATTCAAAGAGCAAGCCTTCAGGGGATAACAGGAAGGCGAAACAAATAACAGCAAAGTGGGAGTGTTGAGTTTTTTTAGCCTTCAGCCTCTGCCATGGAGCACGATTAATCTGGAAATAACATCTCAGCATAAGGTTTTTTTTTAGGAATACACACATGCACTCCTGTTTACAGTTAGCAATGCTAACCTTGTCCTTTAATATAGAATGCCAAAGACAACTTGTGTTAAATTATAATTAGGACAATTTAAAATATCATTTTTTCTGTTTTAAAATATCAGCAAAACCCCTTTTCAAATGGAGGTTTCTAATTAATAACACAAAAAAGTAAAAATAATTAAAGAAAATGCTGCTAACAGTAAGAACCACTGAAAACAATATCGACTGGTCACAGCTACACAAAACTGGAAATGTTCAATTAGCCAAAAACTCACGGCAAGTTTCTAAATGGACAATAAAACATTTCAAGTTAGCTGATGCCAACTGAGTGACCAATCACAGCTAAAGGATCTACGCAAAAAAAAAAAATCCCTTTTTTCTTTTATCTTAAAATTAAATCTAGATCGCATTATTGTCTCTAAATGTAACATGAGACAAAAGGAGGGATAGAAAAGAAAATCAGCTTATAAACACATATATGTGAATACGGATTTAGTGCAATGTGACTCTGGATGGCCTGCCGGTGTAACAGCTGGGCATCCAGAGATTACAAGAAAATACAAACTGACAGATCTCACACATAGCATTGCTCCCTTGTTGGTTTTAAAGCAGATTACCTACTGGAACCGGGTTTTATTTTTTTGTTATTTTACTTTTATAGTTAATACTAAGATCAGTGAATCTCTCAGACCAAATATCCAAACTGCAGGATAGATCAACATCTTCTACAACACAATATGCTTCTTAAATACAGTTCCTCCTAAGAGAATGCATTTATAGTACATGCAAAAGCAAAATTTAGTTTTCATTTTAAAAGTCTAATCATGACTACTTGTTGCTCTAAAACATAAAACACATTTGAAATCCTTTTGATGAGACTCTTTGCCGTCTGTGTGCCATACTTTTCTTCCCTTCAATTTAATATCTTGCTTCTCAAAACAATCATAAAATGGGGGGAAATGACACAATGCAGCAAAGATCAAAGTGAGCACGTAAAGTGGCTCTATTTATTATGCAAAAAAAAAAAAAAGTTTTTTTCTTAAGTGTTCATTGTTTTACAAGCATCGCTGCCTAATAATGTGAGCAATCTCTCCCACACTTAAAAGTCTTAAGGGTTTCAAAGAAAAATGCCACTCACTCCTACCTTTACTCTCATCTTTGGCTGTTCAAAATTCATATAAACCTGAGCACTGCTAGAGAGGCCGCCGTACTCTCTGACATCATCAGTAATTACTTTGTTCACATGCAAATGAGGGATTACATTCTGTATGTGTCGGCCCTTTATGTGCAAGCAGGGACTGGGGGGAGGGGGGGATCTTTGCAAAGAAACAACAAAATCTACATTTGAATTTGAAAAAGGAGGAAGGACATGCAATGCTAATTTGTCAGCAAGATGTTGTTTTGTAATTTCTTTTTTCCTTTGAAGGGGATTTTTTTTTTTTCTTTCATCGACAAAGGTGAAACAAATATATGTTTAAAAAGAAAAGACTTGATCATCTGCATGGAATAATGTCATGAATCAAACTGAAAAGTCCAAAATGTGAGATAGATGCTCAGATACAAACCTGGGTTCTTAAACTGATCCGGGCTGTGTAGGTGCTGTAGGGGGGAGTTGCAGGCGGAGGTGGCATGCTCACTGTGCAGCATCTGAGCCGCCTGGGGCCCCAGGGAGCCATAGTCAGCAAAGGAGCAGGGCCCCCCCCTCTGGTCACTGGGCGCAGAGTAAAACCCATAATCGGGGAGGCCTGGGAGATACAGTATAGGGGTGGGGAGGAGGGGGAGGGGGAGGGGACTCCATCATTGTGGAAATCAACTCTTTTTCATTGTCAAAGTCAGCGTCCAAATTGCTAAGCATAATGTGCGGGAGTCTTACACCGCCGTCTGATTACATCTTTTTTAATTGGCCCTCCCCGCCCTCCCTCCCCAGCAGCTCCTGCCATGTGGCCAAGGCCCTCTTCCCCTTCCTGCCCCTCACCCACCCCACCCGGCCTACGGCTCTTATTTGAGATATGCAGCTGTGGTGTGAAAGCTAGCGCCGTAATTTGGCTGCATAAATGATCTAGCTCATTGAATGTCGCTATAACAGGAACTCCTGGCTTTTCTGACTTCATTCAACTTAACCAAACAGTCTTCAGCTGAAACCAGGTATTAACGGTAAACCCCCTCACTGTTAGACATTAAATCATACTTCTCTGTTTTAGTTCATTTAAGATTATCAAAAATGTTTTTCATTTCCCGACTGTCAGATTATTATTAGAGAAACCTTTTCAGTAACACTTTATGTATTTATTAGCGTAAGACTGACCTGAGACCGTCATAAACATGACGAGTCATTCATGACATGAATGACTCTTCAGAAATGTTTCCGACTGTTCACCTGAAATATCATTTGATAAATAATGACACTTTTTAATGCAAAAGTGTGCTAAAAGTTGCATTAAACTTTGCATTATTCAGTAAATAATGACACTATTATTACAAAGTTCAATTAAAACTTGCATTTAAAAGTGTCATTATTTACCGAATGACACTTCATGACAACAATCAAGCATTCATGAAGACTCCTTCACGTTCATGACAGATGTTATGTTATGTTTATGACAGTCTCATGTCAGTCTTACGCTGACATGAGAATAAAATGTTACCACTTTTTCTTTAAATTTGGAAGTTTACACGCATTTTTTTTTCTTTCAGCTGTATGACTTGCACAAAAACATTATGCGTATTCTTCCATAAGCCTCTCTCAATAGTTTGCTTGAATTTTGGCTCCACTGGGTCAGGTTTGTAGGCTGCCTTGCTCTGACATACCTTTTCAGTTCTGCCCACCGTTGCTTTATATTTGCCACTCCAAAGATCGACTTTGCTGTCTTTCAGCCACTTTAAAACTTAAGAGCATCTTCATACCAATAGTTATTTAATTTAGCCTGAATTGTTGAGTTTGTTGACATGTAACTTTTCTTGTTGGTTCAGTTTCTTTTCTTATAGAGAAAACAAAAAATGGACCAAAACATGTCACTATAAACTAAACTAGAACATTCAGTCTGTTTCTTGGTCTGACGTGTTGGGAGAACCAAGGAAGCAGACGCTGAGTCATCTTTAATTTATTCATGGGATTTTTTTATTTTTCTCTACAGCATTATACGCAACATTATTTCAGAAATACAGTATTTTGAATAATTTTGAGAAAATGTGAAAAAACAAAAAAACAGTACCATTACCTACTGGATCATAAGTGATAGGTAGATGTCAGGTTGAGATTGGGTCACACTCACACCATAAACAAACCGATCTGGAGTTCATTTGGAACCAAATCAAAACCGTTTGAGAGAACCGAACCAGAAACCTATAACACATTAATTTACAGAAGATAACTCATTTACAAGTAACACATTTGAAGGGATTGTGGAATTTAAATCCAAAAGCTCTGTGAATTAGTATTTAAATGAGTAAATATCAGATATTGCAGCGCTAGTGGATGATTTGCGATCTACGTGATCCTCCCTCTTGCTTGTGTTTTTCTAGTAGTGGTAACCAAACAAAGAGACGTAAGAGAATCAAACTAGAAAACTTTAACTTTGGCCTGAATGCAGCACAAGCCCCACAAAGCTGCACCCACGTCTATGCTATTGCTGCACGGAGCAGGAGATATTCTTACTTAGATTTTAAACTATTTTTTTAAAAAGCTGCTTAAAATATAGCTATTTTAAGCAATATTTGGGTTATTTATCCCAAATATTGCGAAATAACCAGAAGCTTACAAAGCTGAGACAGTATATGTTGTTTTTCAAATTGTTTAAAGGCTTTACAATACAAGTGTATGAATATTTCTGAATTTTAAGGAAGAAAAAACTTTTCTCATTATTCTGAACCAAGTTGTACAATCGGACAAAACAGAAAAAAATCATCTTAATCCGATTAAATGTCAGGCAGTGAGGAGGGAAAAAAAAAGATAATAAAATCCACAAGTGTTATATTTTAGGTCAGATCTATCCAAATGGACTGACAGAGGAGGGAGATAAAACTGGCAAATCGTTAAAAAAAACACATCAATACATTCCTCATTTCAAACGGTCAATTTTCAGTGACGTACCTGAAGGAAGGAAAACACATCGCACTAATCAATAATCAATCCGCAGCCCGCTTTCAGACCAGTAAAAACTGATAAGGTTTTTTTCTTTATGTGAATGAGACCCAGAGACGTTCATGTTTATTGATGATAAGCTTTCTGAAGTGTTTTAAGTACTCTAAGCATGCCTCAAATTGGCCTCTTCGAGCAATTCTTTCCTTCACACAGATGGTGGATTATCAACAGTTTAGAAAATGCCTTTCTGCAATAAGTCCTGGTGACATTTATTGCTTGTTCTTTTAATCTGAGACAAGCTGCTCATATAAAGAGTGCAATTAAAAAAAAAAACCCTGCTCCTTCTAACACCTCTTTGATAACGGAGTTAATCTACTCAGGAGGGACTGAGATTGGTGACACAGGCTTGTCCGTGTTGGGTTTCCCCTGCTGTTTGTGTACGTGGATCTGTGTGTTTGTGTGTGTTTTTTTTTATTTAGGTCCTGGAGCGAATAGCCATTCAAAACCACTTCACCTCTCCCCATTCAGAGTGAGACAGTCCACTTCTGCCAAATGGAATGTAAGCACCAGCCATGCTTCTCTCCGCCAATGCTTTTTAGCACTCTGATCTCGCCACTTGTGGGCTGTCTGCCCACTCATCAAATTATAGGTTCCAAATAGGGCAGGCTTCCCACGTACGTCACATAATGCCTGACACATTGAACAAAGCTCAAGAAGCAATCATTCCATTTACTTCACTTAGACAAATGTCACTGAAAATTGATTGGCCTTGCTAATGAGTAAAGCTGGATCAATGGAATAATTACAATGGGGAAGAAACATTCGACAATAGCACAAACCGTGTTTGTTGGGGAGTCATGGGGAGGACGCTCCGTTTATAGCACCAGCTCATAACGAAACAGTGACTACTTTCACTCCGACTTATATTTGCACGAAAGCCCTACACACATCTGCTTTACATTTATTCTTTATTTAGACATACTTTGCTTTAAAGTGTTGCAACTGTGATGACAGCCTGACAACAACTTGTACATTTCTATTCTGGTTTGGAATCGGTGGTGATGGACTGATGCCTGGTGGTTTCTCTGCCACTGTTCAACATCTCCTAAGGTGAGTAATCACCTCGCTGAAAACATGTGCACATGTCAGAGCCACCAACTGAGTTTCAGACTACGGATATTTGAGTCAACAAGGATGGCTTTTGGCTCCCATTTGATTTTGGGGTTAGGACAAACGAGTATCAAAATACTTTTACAGTGGAGATCTACTTAAGTCGAGCTGTAGACCTTTTTTTAGTAAGTGTTCAGTCACTGTAGTACACTGCTGAAACTAAAGCAAGTTATTAAATCACAGAAGACTAAATGTATCTCTGTGTTAAAATTGTCAAATGTTCCCAGAGTGAATTTGGTAAAACTTCCTTCTTCAGTTTGGGTGTCTTTTTTTGTTTTCATATTTGAAATTAACTTAGAAATAACGAGCTTTTGAGGTTCTTAAAAGGTAGCAACATATAACTGTTTTACTCAATCCTTTACTGTTAAAAGGTATTGTTTCACAGGTTTTAATATTTATTTCTATATCTGCTTTCTGAGCTTTTTCTTCCATCTTGATCAGGACCACTAGAAAAATAGAAACTTTATTTCAAAAAGGTCTTTCCTGGCTAAAAAAAGAAGCTCTAGTACCAGAGATATATGGCAGAAGCAAAACAGGAAGTACGGAAGTTAAATAAACTTTTACATCAACAAGCTTGAGTGCTGAAGGCAACACAGTGAGGATAACCAGACACATTTATACCTGACTTTAAAATTTACAGAGATTCAGACGGCAGAAAATGTGTTAACATGATAGAGAGCAGAGCTCTTTAATAAAATTTGATGTTATCCTGGATGACTCTGCATCCCCAGTTATGGAAGCTCTGCTTATAAATTGTGTTTTATGTATTTTACCTTTGTCACCCAAGTTACATAACTAGGCATTTATAGCAATTTCTCACATAAATGTTTGACTTTTTTTTGTTTTTTAATTTGAGTCTTCATTCCTAAACAACTGACAGATATAAACTAAATGTTTACAACGCATCATAAAATAACTGTTACACATCATGTAAAGCAGTCAGGGACACACATTATGCTCCCTCGCATTTATGTTACTGACTGCAAATAATTTTATCTTAAAAAAAGTTTACTTTATGAAATTTCCCCACCTGTCATAAACTAACATGGTGATGTCATCAGCACAGGTGAACACTCGTTAGGTGTTCGGTAGATAAAAAAAAGACAATATCTAACATCTTTGTCTTCCTGTGTTAGCATTGAACGCCTTTAAGAAAAACGTGAAAGCTATCATTTTGCATCAAGTGACCTTCCATACAAGAAAACGGCTGCTAACAATATTCCGCAGGACAGAACCGTTTTCAAAATGATCAAGAACTGTAAAGTGACAGTTTCAATTGTAGTCAAAAAAGCTTTAGGGTTTTTGTAAGACTTCCCAAAGGCCTGTGCTCTCTCTACATTGAAGATTGTGCTACCAAACGCTGTTGCCACATTGGCAGCTGGTGGGTGAGATGAAGTGAGGAGAAGACTTTTGGGAAAACAGCTCTGCAAACAAAAAGGGATGGTTAAGAAGACACTCCTCCTTCTACCCAGATGAGCATCAGACAAAGACTGAAACTCTTCAGGAGCTTTAAGGATGTGCAGCAGAAAACAGGAGGACAAAACAGTTTCCTCTGATTAATCTCTAATCCAATTGTTTAGGACATCTGAAAAATCATTTGTAGGGGGGGAAATAAAGGGAGAGCATATGTCCTGTGCCATCCCGACAGTGAAGCAACCTGGTATGATCCATGTGTGGGGTAACTTTTCATCTGAGGCGCTGGGCTTACTGCCAGTTCTGTCAAAAGAACACCAGCTTGAATAAAGAGAGGGATCAAGAACATCCTTTAAGAGCAACTTCTTTCAGTAATCCAGATACAGTTTGTTCTTTATCTCAAAGATCAAAATGCAGAAAGAAACCGCAGAGAATCTGTCCAGCTTTTTAAAAAGCAGAAACCATTAACTTCAAGCTCTAATAGAACATGACTGCGTATCCATCAGACAAAATCTGGACAAGAAGTCATTTAGCTTGTTTAGCAAAATTTTGCTACGCTGCTCCTAAATTTTAAAGAAACTGAAGAAGCAACAGTTTTGTGATCAACATGGATAAACAAGGGAGTGTTAAGAACTTCTGGATGTGGACTGGATCTGTGTCACAGATGCTTCAGCAGCTCTCAAAGTCTAAAAACTTAACCGCAGTTAAACGTATCTGCTTGATTTTGCATTTTTCCCCCAAACAACTTTTTTAGTTGTTTCTATGTATTTGGGTTGTATCAGATTTTCCTAAAAATCTCCTAAAAATTAAGATAAAATGCTATTTTGCTCACAATTCAACAGGGAAATATACTTGATTGCTTGAATCACAAAATAAATTAGGTGAAGTTTTAACCAAACCTTTGAGACTCTGCTTCAAATTTTGACCTTGCCTCACAACTTCTTTCAAATCAAGAGCTTCACAATATTAGAAAGCCGTCCTTTGATGGCAGCATGTTGTGGAATTGAGTCATCTAAACTTGATGTTTGCAAAAAATCCTCCGGTTGTAAAGCTACAAAAAGAAACTCAGATTGACGATCCAGTTAGATCCATGATGCTTCTTTGAAATTCCAGTTCCCACAAACAATCCTTCGATGTGAAAACCAATTCCTAAAATAGTGAACAGCGAGCTGACACATTTTGCCATTTTGTCTGACAAATCCCACATCTCAGGCGGGTATCTGTAGGTGGTGACACAAACTAAAGTAACCATTACACAGTGACACAGAACGCTGCACAGCGAAAGTTTTTCCTCCATATGTCACATCAGGAAATGTTTTCTGACTTCATATTACATTTGAACAAATAATAAAGAGCGAGGAGCTGGCAGCAGGCGTGCTGCTGTATTGTTTGCACGTGTGGGAGGCTCAGGTAAGAAGCTGGCATGCTTGCCGCATTCGGGTTGGGGGAGAAGCTGGGACAAGAGTAGAACTCTGACACCAACACGCAGGCACACATTTTCCAGAGCCATATATTTTCATCAGTGGTTATCTGATCCGTTATGCAGCGTGAGACCGGGCAAAGTGTGCCCACAGCTGCATTAGTATCACCGATCATATCGCCATGTGCCTCAGACCGTCCCACTATTAATATTCACACAATCTATCCGGAACAATGGGCCTTTCTTGGACTCTTTTATTTTTTTTCCACTGGTCACTAATTGGATGTAATTACTCATCTACAAAACAAATGAGCGTGCTGAGGTTGCCTTGGAGACTGGATCAGGGGGCCCAGCAGTGCGAATCGTTTGCAGGGCTTCATTTATACTGATAATTATCTCCCTTGCACCCACTCCATCCCCCCCGCCCTCCCTCCCTGCCCTCAGTGACCAAAACTGGCTGTGAAGCAATGGAGGGGGGAGTGTCCTGCAGTCATCTGTTACTGACATCATCGGGGTGGCACTCTGTAAGTGGATAAATGCCCTGCTCTTGTTCCCACTTTGCCAGGTGACTGCCTTTAAGGAGGAATCACAAACCTTGAAAGTACTTCTTCTCTTGTTCTCCCTACTTAGAAAATAAAATTTATCACATTTATGATAATACAGAGCCTCTTGAGGCTTCAGGGTGGGAAAATCTATAAAGTGTACTTTCCTTAGAAGCCAGGAAACTAAATGATTAACGTGGGTTTTTTTTTCCATCTTAATGTTAACAAAATACTTAAATGAAGATCAATAAAATGGCTCTTTTGAACATGCAGAGCCTTGAAAATATGTTATACCTGCTAAAGTTTTTGATATTTTATCACGATACAAATTCAAACTTCAATCTGTTTAACATTTTATATAATAGACCACTAAAGGTGAGTGATGCGCAACATTTTCCCACTCGATGTTTGTCACTCCAACAAATTACAATGGGCAAGAAATTAAGAGACCACTACACCAAACCCCACTGAAAACGTCATGGTTATTTTCATTGATTTCTGAACTCTTTCTGACTATTGTTCCTGTCAAAACATTAGTATTATTGTTTCTAAATTAATATGTACTCGTTTTCTTGCATTATTTGAGGTCTGAAAGCACAAATACAACATTTTTGTTTGAAATTTCTGAGGCATGTCAGCAATTCATACAATAAAAGAACAATGTTCATTTCACTCAAACATATACCCATAAAAATCAGAGAAACTGATCATTTCCAGTGGTTTTCCAGAGCTGTACGTGTGCAGGCGACGTTTGGATTTTTTTTTTGGGACATACAATGTAAAAACTGTATGAACCAATTTGACAATTTATGGAACAGAAGTCTGAAAATGTAGGAATTTGTTGCCAAAAAATACAAAATCACCTATTTGGGACGACTTTGGCTTTAAACAAGATGACAACGGTAAACCACAGGATGTAGCGAAAGCAGTTTTGCACTTGTGCAGTTTCAGCTAAGAACTCAAACACTAGAAATTTGCACAACGTATTCACTGACTGGTTGATTACGCTCCGCAAACGCCAGTTGCTGCAGCTCCATCATGAAGCTCTGAAAAACCTTTTCACCTGCAGAAATGCGGCTAAATATAAAAAGGAGAGCCCCGGATGGAGACAGCGCGGCTCGGCTGTAACTATTTTGGAGATGAAAATGCATGAAAAAAAATTTCCATTGCTCTCACAAATAGCAGGAAATGCATAAGTTTGCTGGAGACTAATTTTATTTGAGTTTTTTGATTCACTCTCTACTTGTTTTTTATGTTTGAATCTGTAGAACAGGTACTGCACAAGCATTATTACACTGGAGGAAAAAAGCCAGTCTGTTTTCCTCAAATCTACCATTGCAGTTACTGTTTTAAAGAAATAGTAAGGGACCATAGGATGCCGCCTTTCTGTTCTATGTTGGAGAAAATAATTTGCTGCTGCACATGGAGGCACTTTGGAGAAACTAAAAGCTTTTCTTGCAGCTGGAAGGAGTTTGTGTGCGCCACTACGCATTAGTTGTTATTTCTTCTGAGTCTTTTGACTTCAATCAAGCATGTCTATTTTCATAATTAAGAGAGTAACTCAGAGGCCAAAGGGGGAAAAAAACCCCAATTGTCACAGGTCTCACTTGTTGTCCAATCGCCCAAACTTATAGACCATCACCAAACGGCACATAATTATGATAAAATTAGAAAATAGAAGCCTTTAGTTTTAATCCCAGTATAAAATAATAAGAAAAAGTTTAAGTGGTGTGAATACTTTCGCAGGGCACTTTCTATAAATAACTAGCACAGTTATTTGCTCAGTCGACAAATACTGGGACCTGGGGAACGCAGCAATCTATCACCAAAAGTTATTTTCATGCCATCAAGCAGGAATCGTTCATGCAGTCACTCCTCCGTCTCCCTCGCGGCAGCAGTGAGATTCCTCAGCGGGCCTTAAACCACATCGCTCTACAGAAGATGTCAATAAAGCTGACACGCGGCTCCTTAAATTAGCTTTGAATTTTAGAGCCACCATAATTAGCTCTTCCATTTTCACCAACGTCATTTTAAAAATAGTGTGAAAGAAACTAACAGCTCTTTTGCTGTCTGGCCTTGCTTTCACTTTCCATTTGAAATAATCTTTTCTGTATGAATGGCTGAGTAATTAACAGCACTAGACACTCTTTTCAGAGAGCACAGACATTTCATAAATAATACATATTTAATGTCTTTTCATTTTGTGTTCAGAGAGGCTTGGCTAATGAATTTTAACAGATGATTTCTTCTTGGATTAACTCACCCATACTCAGGCCTCTGTTTTCTTTACTTTAAATTTTATGCCTGCTTTTCCATTTTCTTCGTGTTTCTTTCAAGTGTGGAATGAAGTTAAAAAAAAAAAAAAAGTACCTGCTGATCCATATTTACCTTAGACCACTGTTGGGAAATGATTCTGAAGAGTTACAGGAAGGGAAGAGGAAAAGTGAACACTGAAAAAAAAACAACAATTTGGCAGCGAAATGAATCAGCTGACATTGGTTTCTCTGCAGGGGAAAGCACTAAATGATTTTGAATGTAGATTTTAACCTGAGAGGCATCTGGTTTACTTGGGACTGAGAAAGGGCACTCAGTTATCGACAGTCGACACAGATTATTCCATCGCGAGCAGGTTTAGAGTTGACAGCGTTGGCCTTTTGGCTGACTCTTTTTCGTTTTTCTTTTTTCAAGCATATCCGGTCAGGCTTAAGCGCTCAGGAGAAATCTGAGTCATGGGGAGTGAAGTCTGACAGCGAAACCGCTGGCATCTAATGACCATCTACATAAATTAAACAGCCAGAGATATTAATCCATGCACAGTTTGTTAACAAATGCTAGAAAATGTCATTTGAATGACTTCTCAAATTTGTAATTTGCTTTAGGATGCAGAGTTTGAGTCAAAAGTGTCTTACATGTGTGATTTGCTTGTAAATGTTTGAAAGTTTTAGCATGTTTTTTCCCTGCCAAAATTATTACTAAATAACTTTTAGTATTTATTAATGCAAGAGTTGGGTGCAAAATGTTGAAATTATTTGAATTTTTAAAATTTTTTTATCATAAAGTTTGGTAAAACGTCCCTCAGCAGCTTGCAGAGAAAGTGCGTCTATCGCCAAACTTTTTGACCAATCAAAGTTTTCCAGGAGTTCCTTTAAAGTGGTTGGTTTTACTGGGAAAGGTCAGGATGTGAAATACAGTCCATGAATTTTCAGTAGAGGTGAAGTTACATTCAGTCCAGCTTCTTCATGTCAGTCTGCTTTTATCTATTCCACTGATGTGAGTTTGAGATTATTATCCTGTCGGAAAGTTTCAACCGTCTAGATGGAGAGTGGAGGCTGAAACATGTGGAGGGTGTGCGCCATCTTTGCACAGCCTCCAGGCCAGTGGCAGAGAGACTGGGCCCTGAGCATGATACTTGCACCACCATGCTTGACATTTGACAGAGTTCTTAGGATTGATATTCATTTTGGGTCAGAGTTAAATGAGTCATAATCCCAACCACACAACAGAACTGGTTTTATCATCAGTAAAGGCTAGCATTACCTGATGAAATGGGCCAAATCAGCTTAGAACTCCTTTCAGAAAGAAAAAATGGGAAAATGTTCAAATATGTCGCCCAAATCTTCTCTGAATCAACAGGCAGGTCATTTCTCTTCAGCATGCTATGACTCACATATGTGATGGGATCTACTGTAGGTATATATTGAGCCTAAAAGTTCATTTCTGAACTTGTGTTGATCAATGAAAATCAACAAACAAGTGTTTTTTTTTTTTCTCTTTTCAAATCCCAGACATTGTCTGCTATGCTATCAATCAAGCATGAAAAATGAAATGGATCATAAAAAAGCCTTAAATTAATATGACATCATCCCTTTCTGGGCGCCATAAATTAGTATCAATTGTATTCTGGTCTCAATGCAGTGTCAGATAAATGGGTTTTCCTCCTTTCTAATGCTACTAATTCATATCATACCTACATTTATGTTAATTTTTGGCATAATTCAAACAGAGAATGACATTGCTTTACATTATTGGATATAAATTCAGGTGATAAGGGGTTAACCCCCATGATGGATGTGTGCTACAGGATTTCCAAACTGCTTTAAATGGAATATAAAGCCCGGTTGATGAAAGGGATCTAATTTTATTCAACGCATGTACGAGTAGGGCTGCAGAAGATTACTTCCTCTAAGTTTTCTTTGGAGAGTGTGTTTTGTGTGCGGCCCCTGGAGGGCAAAGCGCTGACGTCCCTGAAGGCCTGTGCCTGTAACCTCAGAGCATCTGCTCCCCACAGCTGTGAGAGAGCCACCGCTCTGCGGCGAGGAGTGCAAAGGGACGCTTTGCCCTCCCTGTTGTGTCAACCGTTTCCCTAGGCCTTGAGACAAAAACGTGAGCAGGCAGGACGGACTTGGCATGTCTGCTCATGATACTTCACACCAAATGCGGGGAGAGAGCTCCTGGCCTCGGAGCTGAGCTCTACAGATTAGCATCTGGGACAAACGACAAATGGACCCGAGCTCACTATGAGGCAGGCTGATTAAGTTCTCCGCACACAGCCACTCCTCCTCTCCTCTTGGGCATGGCCGTACATCACAGAACTTGTTGGGAGGGAATTGATATTAATCTTAATTTAAAAATGTCTGTCACATAAGTTTTCTTCTTTCTGTCAGTGGAGGGCGGGAAAAAAAGCGAAAAAGCGCGTGGAAGATGAGTAGAGAGAAGAACAAAGATACGCAGCAGCTATCTAATCATCATTAGAATGGGTTTCTAATGATGTGAAGATTCTCTCACACTCACACGTTTTTTGTTTTTTTTTAACCTTACAATTCCCCCACTGCTAACTCAGAGTCGAAACAAGGAAATCAGCAGAGTGCAGCAGGATTTGTTTTGAGTACGCTAAAGGTAAACTCTGGATCTGTGAAGACAACTGACACAACTCTGAAGTTCTCTGAAGTGTCAGTATTCATCTGCATCTCACTTTTTATCTGAAAGATTGCAAATAGACTGACTTTATAAAGAGAGAGCTTCAGAATATGAAACCATCTTTTCATCAGATAGTTAATGTCAGTCGGCTCCAAGAGTTGGATGCTGTGGCAGAGTGGTTTAGACTATTTCTCACCATATATTGCAGTCATCACATAGCTGTTGACTATTATTTAATACTGATGTATGTAAATTAGACTTCTTAGCGTTGAACCTCAGGCTGGAGTGCATGAATTCAGCATGTTGCTACCCGCACTAGAACTGCCTATTCGCTCTTCTTCAGGCCTTCCCATGCAGAACTTCATCCCAGCCACCATACTTTGCCAATCTGGCCTCCCTGTAGCTCAAACCAGATTCAAAACGGCAACGGCAGATTACAAAGCAGAGTACGGGGTTAGCTCCTCTCTAGCTCCAGGCAATGATAAACTCTGTGCTGTAGCCAGATCTCTGTGATCTCCCTCCTGCCTAAAGCTACAGACTCTGAAACAAGTCTACAAAAAGTGCTTCGGGACCGGTCCTTGCTGTGCAACAAGCTACACGGTGGAGATCAGGGCAGCAAAACGCCTCTTTAAACCAAAACTAAGGCCTCACGTTTGCAATAGTTACACAAACGCCTTAGGTTTGGGTTTCATAAAACAAAACATGTCTTTCTCATCAATTTTTAACATTCTAGCTCAAGCACTTATTTTTGCGTCTTAAGCCTTTATTTCCCCTGTATCAGTTTTACATTTGGTCACCTTATAGCACCAAACTTTAATGTATTTTATTAGTATTTAATAAGAAAGGGGACCATACAAATGTTGCAGAATTGTGAAATGAAAGAAAAATAATAAATGAGCTTCTAAAGATTTCACAAACGAAAGTCTGAAAAGTGTGGGATGTTTCTGACTCCAGCCACCCGGAGTCAATGTTATGTAGAAATACAGTTAGCTGTGAATCTCTTGAAGTACATTTCAACCAGTGTTTCTTCATCCTGTTTTATTAGCTGCCTGTTTGTTGTTTATACAGCCTATACAACTCAGTTGAGTTTGATAGTATGAGAAGGAACAGTTTGAGTTTCTTCTGAAGTTCAGGTTTTCATTGCTGCACCTCTTAAAAACACTAGATTTGTAGCTCTTCTGTTTTCATTTTTTGCCTACTTCACACCTGTTGATTTTTAAAATCTGTCTCCACAGCAGCTTCACTCTTCCTGCTGACGAAATGCATCCACACAGGATGACGCTGCCACCAATGCGGGGATAGTCAGTTCAAAGCCATGCGAGGGTTAGTTTTATATCATTTTGAAAATACGTAACAATTTTGGCCTCATCTGACCTGAACACTTCAGATTTTAATCATTTAAAAATCACGTATTACGTTACTTCCAGATTCTGATTCTGCACCACTTCATGTTGGTCCACTACACTAAATCCCAGGCTAACAGGGTGTTATTACTTTTGGCAAGGGACTGCATAAGTATGCAAGAGGCACATAAGGTGTTGATAGAAGGCGCAAATTAATCAAAGACAGAAGTGAGCAATAGGATCTAATAGAAAATGCAGCAAGAGCCACATCTTTTAGTGGCTGTTGGTGTTTTACACCACTGCGGCAGTGTTCAGGGGTGTGTTTTCTGCAAGAAGCAGGACACACAGAGACATCCAAAGTACACCTTGTCATCAGCCGCGGTCTGTCACAGACAGGGGAAGTGAGCAGCTGTCATTTTTGTCTGTGGAACACTGGAAGTGGAGCAAGTGCCCTCTCCCAGCGATGGAAAATGTGTCCCACATGCCAACGACAATCTGTGCGAATCGGCGACAATGTGCAGGCAAGCACCACTGCACACAAAAACGCTGCACAAAAAGGGTCATTGTCATATATTTGCATACACCCAAGAACAATCCTTATGGGTGAGGATGTCTTTTCCCGGCCTTCTTGTGACTTAACAGCTGACACCGCTCAGACTCTGCTTCTATCAGACTGGTTCAACGTAGACAAACATATGTATATATACAACCTGTGGTGCTCTGTGGGAACTGTAGGTGGAGTCAAAGCACAAAGAATCCCCACTTTTAAAAAGGACCCTATTTTTCCACCAACAACAGAAAAAAACCCTCGTTTGAACAAAAAATTTAGCAAAAAAACAAAAAACAAAAGAAAGACTAAGAGAATTGCCATTCCTCAGCCAACACCGGGCCGACCGCTGCAAATAAAACCGTAAGATGGGACGGAGATGCAGCCGCATTTCCCCAGACGGCGCAAACGTAGGACGGTCAAGCCTGAGCGATCTGTATCCTCCTGTTGGTTTGTGTCTGTATAGAGTGCGGAGAGCTTCACGCATGAATCCTTCAGCCTCATCACAAAGGCTACAACGCAGCGTAATAAATCAATATCGGCCAAAAAGTTAAAAACAGAAGTTGTATATTGATTTTCTTAAATCTGTCATTCTGATGCAGCTATTTTCATACCCAATTGTTGCTTTTTTTTTTAAAGATAGTTTTGCCTCGTTCTAAGAAAGGACGGACCTTCTTGATATTCCCTCGACTGTTTAAGCGCTTTAAAAAAAAGGCCCATGATGTCACTGTTTTCCCCTCTAGCGTACCACCTCTCAGCCTCTGTTCATAATCATTTACTTGTCTTCCTTCCATTTGCAGCTGTCAGAATTAAACTGTACATAATGGCTGCCATCAAGCCTCCTGGTTCGCGGCTGCTGCTAACCCCAAATCAACATTCCTGCTTCTTAGTAATGCTCGCTGCGATTGTCAGGCCAAATTGTTTGTTTTGAAAATGCTAAATCAAACCTCCCGACGCAAAAGAAATAGCACCTGATTGGCCTCCGACGTTCCCTTTGTTGATTTAAATTAAATTCGAAGCGGGACAAGAGCGGGAATTTGCAGACGTGTAGTTTTCATACGCTGCTGCTGCTGCTGTTCTCCGTGTTTAAGGGAGTTCATTTCACATCACACGATGTTAAACAGAGGTTTTCTGCAGACTTATTTTTGAGCTACAGCAAAAACCAGGTGGGATCTGAGTAACAATTAAAACACTCTCTCCAGTAAGTTCCTAATGGTATGGCTGATTAGTGAAGAATCCCCCTTTTCTACAGGCAGCAGGCTGTGTGTTCAGTCAGGGGAAGCTGTTATTGACAGCTACTGAATGATCTACAGTTGTAAGGGTGGGAAAAGCAGGATGTCTAAATGAAGTGGACACGCTGATCAATGCTGTTTAAGACGGAAAGAAACCAGCATCCTGTTTTTGGTACCAAATGTCGTTGCGGATATCTGTCTCTGAAGGCAGCATGGTTTACTGGAGTAAATATAAATGCACTTAATCTCTGTTTAAACAGCTGTGCTTACTTCTGAGCCACTAAGACAGCAGTAAAACTTTGTCAGTAATTATAGCGCCTTGCATCCTTGCAACCACAAACATCAATGTTTTTGTTTTTTATCTCCATTTGATGCATTAGACCAACATTAAGTAACATCAGGGAGAAAGTTGATGGAGTTGAAGGTTTATAAAACAAACTCCAATGCTCAACACGAACATGGACTCAACACGACGGTGGCAGTAACATACTGTGGGGAAGGGTTTCTTCAGGATAAAGCTCGTCATAGCTGAAGTGAAAGTGGACAAAGTTAAATACAGAGCAATCTTGTTAGCGGCTGAACAAGAATTGAGAGTGGAGTGGAAGTTCACCTTCTAGCAGGACAACAGTCTTAATAACACAGCGTTTAAATCAACCAATGTGTTAGAACCGTGTCACTAAAAGAAAACCCCACATTAGTTGTAACTTGTGAGAAGTAGTTCTATAAAATATTGACTCAGACCAGACTCTTTGGTTCACTTTCTGATTTGCAAAGATCTTTGAAAACTATGCTTCATTTTTCTTTCACTTCCAAATTATGCACTTCTTTGAATTGGTCTATTACAACAAACTCCAACAAGACATATTGACACTAGTGGTTGTATTGTGAAAACGTTGGAGTATTCTTGCAAATATCAACTCTAAAATATGGATATATGATATAAAAAGAACAATTACAAAGAAGACAATGGGAAAAAAGTAGGATGACTGACTTGTCTGATATTGTATTTCCTCAATGCTTTAACCTTTACAGAGACAACCCACCAATACAGTGAAACAATGTGCAACATGATGATGAACTATAACTTGAATTATAACTAGTTCAAAAAATGCCAAATGATAAAAAACAAATCCACCATATTTACTTGCAAAGACAGAATCTATAATACTTTTGTCTTATGGTCAATTTGTAACATTTTTACAATCAAAGTTGTTCAAAGATTAAGTTTAAATCACTTCATATATTTTATTACGGTTATTTTTTCAAGAATTGCCTGTAATTTAATCAACCGAGCCAAATTAAAACGACAAAAAATATCTATTACTTATAGAAACCTAATTATCTGGGAACATTTAGTACAAGACTTGCTCTGTTGTGGCTGATTTTTTATTTTTTTTGCAAACCCCAAATTAAATTGCAGGTTAATCTTTTAAGCAAATTGCATTGTTTTAATGTACATGTCAAGCTATGAATTAGTCTAAGCTACAAGTCGTTGCTATTTGTGTTAAGGTTTTAGAGGTCTACGTCTATGGGGAGAAGCAGAGCAGGAGAAGTTGAAGAGAGCAGCAGCCACACAGAACATGGACAGAGCGTTTACCTGGCCCTGTGCTCTGTGGGTACGCCAAGTAGCCGCCTCTTCCACGGGCCCCCCTACCTGAGCCACGCGCTGCTGCTACCGCCGCCGCCGCCACCGGTCCGTATGCCGTCGCTGGGAAGCCTGTGGGCACAAACGCACACATACACACGCGCATCACTTCCTGCACACGGGATGAGCGACGGGACAACATTGATGCCAATGCTGAGCCGTGGGATCAGGCTACACAGCCCTCAGAGCCGGGGGGTTCATGTCGGAGCGACGTCTACCTGAAGAGCCCAGAGTGACATCCAGAACCCTGGTGTGTGTGTGTGTGTGTGTGTGTGTGTGTGTGTGTGTGTGTGTGTGTGTGTCTGAAAGCAGGAGGGGGTTTTAATGGATCACCTGCTCTACAGGGGCTCTGGCACTCTTTGGACAGGGTTTCTGCAGGTTTCACCAACTCAAATTTAAGACTTTTAAAGACCACTATGAATGAAATTTAAGACCAGAATAATGACAGAAATGTACATTATAATCGCCTATACATGTACATATATATACATATATACAGGTATATATATATATATATAAAACATTTATTTGTGATAGTAATTATAGATATTGTCACTTTCTTACTTTGAAAGTGATGGAAACATTAAGTGTCATTCCTTTTGGATCATTTCCCTTATTTGTCATCTGGCTGCATCGGTGGCTCCGTTCTCTAAGGGTTCTGAACTCTCTTCCTTCTCAGCTGTATTTCCCTCGAGTGTAACAACTTTGTGGAAATAAAATTCTTCAGTAGGTAAGGCAGGTGATTGACAAACTTTGTCCAGACAACTGCTGATAAATTTGCACTTAGCCGGGATAGATGGAAAGGTTATCCAGCTTGCTAGCAAGAGTAAATAATCATCTAGTTAGCAATAGCCTGAAAGATTTATTCTTTTTTATATTTAAGTACTTACATTTTTTATGTTGTCTAGCAATTCTTCAAATCACACAAGAACGACCTGAGCAAACCAAGCTATCCAAACATGCTGAACACTACATAGACCAAAAGACCTCAATATTTTAATATCTTAATTCAAAGGAATTATTACTTATCAAACAGCTTTTTACATTTACACACTTCATCTTTGTTTGACATCAAAATCTGTTTTTGGAATCGGACAAAAAGTAAAAAACAACCGATACTTGTTAGAGGAAAATACCTAGTTAATGTACTGTATTTCTTTTTCTTTTTATCTTTTCATCTTTTAGATTCAGCTACCTTCCACCGCTAAAAGGGCAAATTTATGCTGTGTAGCAGAAAACTGTGAGCAAACTGACTTCAGTCCCTGATTACAGTTGTGTAATAATTTGACTCTGAGGCTGTTTGTGTCACATTGTTCACAGAAACGACTATAGACACTTCTGAGCTGCACAGACACGGCCATAATAGCCCCACCTCCGGGGACAATTCGTGAATTTTATTCCGAGCACTCCCAATTATGGCGACTTTCAATGGAAGCTGAATAATCCAGGGTAATTCATTCCACGTTTTTTGCTTTCTATTGGGACTTTTCGGTGGAGAGCAAGAAAAAAACACGTCCTACAGTCAGACGGAGGCATCTGTCGGATGATCCGTCGCTCACATATTTACATCTGCGAGCTTATGTTTCGATCGAACACCGCTCTCTTTTTCTCCCCCCAGTTCCAAGGCTTTAAAGCGTGTTTATATTCACGTTTACAAATCAGTCCCAAATTGTCGGTTTAAGACACACTTATGAAATAAGGTTTAATTTCTTGCAAATATAACTCCACTTTCTGAGGGTGTGATAATTTCAACAAATATCAGCCCAATAATCAGAGTGTAATTAAGCCGAAGCAGGATCTGTGAATTGTAATTACATCGTTGGCCCTAATGAACACGACTGCTAGAGGTGGCTGAGAGAGAGGCTAGTCCATGCCCAGGGCTCGCGCTCCTCTCTCAGCACAGGAATGGCATGTCATTAGCAGTGGTGATGAGATTCCTCACTCTGGGCTCAACACCGTCTATGCCTAATCAGCCTCCTAAAATTATCTCCACAGGAGATTTTTTTCCTCACTAGCAAAGAAAAAAAAAAGATCTCCAAATTCCCACAGTTGGAGTTTTTTTTTTTTTTTTTTTTACATAGTTTTTTTTTGTCTCAGTTAAATGTGGAGGTTTCTTCTCCATGCCAGGACACATTTCTGGTTGAGGCTGGGGGTTTAGGCGTTTCTCCGAATGCTTCCAGATACCTTTGAGGATACATTTTTTTCGATTGCTGTGGAGGTGAAAGGAGCACCAGCAGGTGACCTATTTTCTGAGCCTGCTTTGTTCCGCCGCCTCTCGAAGAGGAGAGGCTTGCGAAACAGAAAATATAAAAAGACCAATGAGATGATGAGGGGGTGAGAGGGCATGGTCAGATGAGCCGCAGCCAAAGAGAAAAACACGTAGCTTTTCATCAGCCAGCTGAGAAGGAGGTAATTCACAACTCGGCGGACACAACGTGTCGGCGAGCGAGCGTGTTGGGTGTGAGGCGCTGTCGTGCTGCGACCGGCGGGCAGGTGAAGAAGAAAAAGACACCGCGCTTTCCCTGCCGACTGTCTGACAGCTCGGGAGCGAATATGAAACTGGCGACAGCAGCAACGGCGTGGACGAAAGCCAAGAAGACGGCGACTGAAGTCGGTCGTCTTTGTGCTGCTGCTGCTGCAGCTGAATCCAAAATCCCCGCTCAAACGTTGCCTGTTTTTAACTTTGTCGCTGTACCAATGTTGGCCACGCACCCTCACATCCGAACAACAGCGTCCCACAAGGTTGCTCTGAGGAGCGGCGCACACCGACTCTCCACCTCCCCATCCTCCTTTTTTCCTAAGTGCTGAATCTATCTTCTCCTCACCGCCATTGTCATGACACCCCCAATAGACCCAGTGGCTCGGAAGTTAGTTGCGGGCAAAGTTGTGGTGAGAGATTAACTTTGCAGGATTAGGTGGGTTAATTAATAGATGGCTGCTGCTCATTGTTTTGCGCTCGCGCTGTAAGAAGCCACCCAAGAGAAGCGCTGCAGCATTAAATCAATTTCATGGCCCTTTTATTACTGAGGAGATAAAGCCAATATTTAGCTTTCAATTCTTCACAATTATTGGGCCCCTGCTTTGCCATGAGTGGCTGCGCTTGGCTGGGGACAAGGACACATCTGTTTATGAGCTGCAGAGGCCCGGGGGCCTTGGTGTCCGGACTCCGGGGAACTGTCCTCAGCTCCCTCCCTTTCCCCCTCTCTGACCCTCCCTCCCCCAGCCTGCAGCACGCAAACTCAGAGCTTCCTCAGGAGTGCACACGGAAAGGAAGAAAGATTAGAGCGCAAAGAAAGACGAGGACGGTCAGAAAATTCCCAGACTGTCCCTTTTGAAGCAAATGAATTACAGTTTGTCCACAAAGACGCCAATAAAACTGATTCTTTCACAGAAAAGCTTTTTCTGTGGCCACATAAACAGCGACTTGCAACACTATTCAGAATACCTTTAGCTTTTTTACACTTTATTCTCAACCACACACCTTGTTCCAAGTGCTTGCTACATTTCTTGCTGCATACTGGCAGCAGGACTTCGATCGGATTTCCTGAAATATTCACCAATTTTAATATTCTTTCATAAAAGCCACAATTGTGGATTGCACAGCTGGCAGTTGTCCTGTCAACAGATTTCTGCTCCAAATCTTAGACATGAGTTGAGCACTGATATTCAAAGATAATAATATTGCTTTTTAACCTAAGTCTGCTTTAAATCTCCTTGATCTGTATGCTGTGTTCCTTCGTCTTCATTACAGTTTTTGTTCACCAATGTTCTCTAAAAAAAGGCCTTTCTTTAGCGTGAATAAACTACTGACAGGCAGACTCTATTCTCCTATAAGACGAAGGTAGTTGGTTACACCAGATTTTGTTCAAACATATCAGGAAAAAAGAAGCTCTCTACCAACATATGCCACATGGAGAAAATGCCGAATGCCGTGAGTATTTCTCCCTTATCATGTAAAATCCCAGTAAAATCTCAAACAGCTTGTGGTTGTAAAGTGACAAAAGGTAAAAAAGTTCAAGACGTATGAATATTTTTACAAGGCACTGTATCCTTTTCAAGGGTATAATAAATTTCCAGCTGCTTAAAAAACGGATTTCCATGTCAAAGTGCATAAGAGTCAATTTTCATGACAGCACATAAAACACACTGGCCCTTTAAGGCTGGAAAGTGGTATTTTTCTAAGGGGCAAACCAGTTCTTTCTCCACCAGCACCTGTATTTTCTGAGTCTCTGTGAACCTGACTGTACTGAAGAAGGAGGAGAGACACAGTAGGGGCAATGTCAGTAATGATCAAACAGCACAGTGCAATTTTTGTGTCAAGGCTTCCCTGGATTTCTTTCTTTCTTTTTTTTTTTTTCCTTGTGCCAGACTAGGTCAAAAGCTTTGTTTTCTCCATTACAAAGCTGTCAAAGCACTTTAAGAGCAAAATGATATTCAGCGAAGTAGAGAAAACGTGGTGGTGAGCTGGTCAAATTAATAACAACTGATACGGTAATATTAGAAAGTATGTTTGCAAGCTGGCTTTTTGACAACAAAATTGCCAAATGCCATTTCCTGCACACATAGTTTCGATTATTTTGTTAACTCCTGCAAACAAACCCTCGAACTCAACCACTGCAATTCCAATACAGACGGTCTCCTGATGCTAACTACACATGTGTATGTATAGTTAGCACATATATATATACACACACACACATATATATGTGTGTGTGTGTGTGTGTGTGTGTGTGTGTGTGTGTGTGTGTGTGTGTGTGTGTGTGTGTGTGTGTGTGTGTGTGTGTGTTATTTTGACTATTTCTCATTTTCTGCTAATAAATACAACATTTTTGTTTGGATTTTTGGAGACATGTTGTCAGTAGTTCATAAAATAAAATAAAAATGTTCCTTTCACTCACACACACACACATCTATAAAAAGTAAAATCAAAGAGACTGATCCTTTTAAGTGGTCACTATTATTTCCAGAGATCTATATGTCTCTCTCTCTCTCTCTACACACATATATATGTACTTATTTGCAAATCTTTTCTGGCATATTGCCATTTTAGCCACAGACTCACTCTCTCATTCTATTACTGAGAAAACGTCAAGTTGAAAAGTTGTTGCATTATGCATCAATAAGGTCCTATTTATGTCCTACTAGTCTGACAACAGCTTGACTGATGTTAATGTAATCTGTACTGTTCTTTGGCCCCAAACTGCCAGCAGCAGCTCCCCTGTCAGTGACAAAAGAGCTCCATCAGTCACAGAGCACTCCCCTCATTTCTGCTATAAGGAGACTGTCAACTGTCTAATGCACAGGACAAGCCCAGGGACAGGAGACATGTCTACAGAGGCCATATAGATCAAAATGCTCAAAGATGGCTGTGAATTTCTAACACGAAGAGGAAAAAAAAAAGCCATTGAAGTACAATAAATTGCAAACTATCCTTTCGTTTCCTATGATTCAATTTTGGCTACAAGACATAATTAAAAAAAAAGCCTATAAGTTAAAAAGAGCTTATAGTAGAGACAGCCCTCAAACAGGCTCAGTGTGTTTGGTTTTGGACCGGTCTTAAAAACAGTTGACGTGCTGGAAAGCCAGCGTTTTGAGCAAAGCTGCTTAATGCAGCAGGCTGTTTTTAGAAAAGAGGCTGGTGAACAAGCCTTTGAGCCTGAGGCTACAGTCGATCGCAGGGGCAAGACAGAAGGAGTGACACAGATGAACAGAGAAGAGCAAGTAGGACGAGAAGAAACAGAAGATGAGAGGGGACAAGTGGGCAAAGATGGAGGATAATGAGACACACTGGCCTGGACACAGGTGCTCAGATCCTTTTTTGACAGAATGTCAGAAAACAAGATCACATTAAATTATAAAAGGTATTTTGAGACGATAAAAAAAACTTTATGTTTGAAAATGCTTGCCCATATAATTCTTGATGCCCTGTCTAATAGCACCCTCAACAAATCCTAATAAAGTGAATTTACTTCACTTTTTAATATGATCTGGATATTTTAGTAAGCAATTCATGTCTACTTACAGAGATATTGACAGGTTTGTTGGATATTGTGTAGTTAATTCAAACATCTATCGCTTAATTTATCACATCAGATTTAAGATGTGGATCTTTTCAAAATGGCTCTTATTAAATGGTGTGACTTTCTAATTTTTTAATAGGCTACGTTTAAGAAAAAAATGTGAAAATACATTAACATCAGTTAGTGTTGAGTTCCTGAATGGAAAAAGGAAGTTCTTTTATTTTGAAGAGCTAGGAGTGACTTTGTATGAAGGCGAGCCTGACAGCAAGACATAAAGAAACTGCATGACTTAAATTGGGTTTGTTTGACATATTTAAATAATTTCTAAACTAAATGCAGCCAAAGCAGATTTTTTTATTTTTAAAAAGCATATCCATATTCTGTGTTACATTTGAATTACTGGACTGCAGCTAAATTATTGATGGGTTTTGCTACATATTGTGCCAAGTGTTTATATAACAGATCTGGGAACAATTCTCCCTCTGCACAATGTTTACCTCACGCTTTTTAATGTTACTAAACCCAAACACAGAAAGAAGTGACAGATTTAAATGCTAAATTTGAGAGTGAATATATGTCAAACATGAGGCGAATGGCTTTTTTTTTTTTTTCACTATTATTTTTCTGGGCACTGTATGACACTAAGCAGGACAAGCCAGCGGAAATAAGTCTGTTGATAAGTCACAGCCGAGGCAGTGAAGCACACTGCCGTCTCCTCACAGGATGAGGGAGGCAGACTGTCAGAGACGGGAAACTGACTCCACTTCACTTTTTTTTTTTTTTTTCTCCCTTCACCAATAACCCCTGTTAAATATAGAGAAACACAAGGGGACAAATGAAGGAAAACAAAAGGACAGAAAATATTTATCAAAGTTACAAAGGACTGAGTCGGCTTGTAAGACATCTTTTCATCTCCAGACTGACAACTGCCCCATTGTTGTCGTCTCTCTGTGCCACTTTGTTGTTGTTGAAAGCTTCTCTGGGTTGTTATCAAAGGCATAAATCAGAGCCGGAGAGAGCCAGGTGGCTTTCGTGTGAACTGCTGCACACATGGCCGTGTCTCACCTCTCCTCTGATCAACCGAGGCCTACACTATACCCTGTGATTTCCTCTTACATGAAAAAAAGGGAGGCTTGGAAAGGAGCCAAACCAAGAGAGAAAGAGCATTTACATGCACGAGCCTAATTCAATTAGAACCAGACTAATGCAATACGCATATTATTGCGACCGTCGTGTAAACACCTTAACCAGGTTATCTTACTCACATTAAGAAGCCTAATCAGAATAAGCATAACTTGATTAACAGAGCTGGTTGCTTGTCAATCATTCAAATTAATATTTCCGTGTGTCTGTTGGTGTTTGGATTCGATCTGCGAGCCACAGAGGTCACACAGGGAACAGGATGCTGCAACGAAGGCGAGGGATGATGAAGAAACTGGAAACAACCAAACGAGTAAATTAGCAGAAAGATGGAAAAGCTCCATGAAGTCAGTGATGCTGTAAGAGTCTGGTCTGTAGTATGTCAGCGAGTCAATCAAAACAAGCTAGCCTCTAAAGAGATTCATGCAGGAATAGAGACACCTGCTGACAAAGTACGACAAAGGTTGTTCTCTTTCAGAGAAGCTACTGTACAACGTCAGATACAGAACCGGTACTGTCTTAACAACCTAAATTAAACAGGCCACGTATGGCGCCAAGAAAAGGTATTTATACAAATTGAATATTCACATTACAACCACACATTCAATTTATTTCTGTCTAGTTTTGTTTGATAGATCATCACAGTATTTTATGGATACATGTGAGGTGAAAGAAAAATCTGCATAAGCTTTTGTATTCAGCAAATATCTAGAGACTGGCATTTTTTATTTCATATTACTCTTTACAAAATAGGTTAAGGACCACTTTCCCAGTTTTTCTCACATTCCCAATTAGATGGATGGCCGTACTTTGACTAAGCCGTTCATAAACATGCCCTGGTGGCTCTGGCTGCTTGCTTACAGTTTGTGTTGGTGAATCTCCAGCAAAGGACACATTTTCCTTTTTAGCTTCAACCACTTTATGATCAATTCTGATTAGCACACCCACAGAATGATGCTGCCACTACAGGGATGATGCTTTCAGGGTTACCAGCAGTTTTTAAAAATGTATTTATTTATGGCTGTGATGAGATAAATTGTCTTAATCCAGTTCATAATATTTGACAATGAATGATCTCTTTTGAAAACAACAACAAAAAAAAAGTTTCAGGTGCCCAAAATAGGCGAATTCCTACAAGGTCTCCACCAAAGCTCTTTAATTTTCAGTTTGTTTCGTCCTGTTATTTGATTATAAACGAGCTTGAATGCTGTGTTTATGTGTGCAACTGTGTCAATTCTTCCATTCTCTGTGCTTAAGCTGGAGCTCTCCCTTTTTAAACCTGTGCTAACCCGTTCTGTGTGTAATGAAACTATTTGGCACAGTAATCCTTTGCTATTAAAGACCTCATGGCTTTTGATTGTGGAGAGAAATAGTCAATCACAGGAGTGGAGTTAGCCCGGAGCACGGCAAAGCCCGGCTTTGTGGCAGCTGATTGCCCTAATATCGCACACCTTTGAACAAAACGACGAGCCTGGAAAGAGATACATTTGGTGAAGTTTCAACTGGGCAAGTGTACAGAAGCACCCCGAGGGAAAAAAAAACAAATGTTTGTTGTGCCAAATCATACTGTTTTTTCCAGCAGAACAAACGCAGAGATGGATGCGTGAATGCTGTTGAAAAAAATTGAAATCCATTAGATAATGAAGGAATATTTTGTCTTTTAAAACCTCTACATGGTAATTTTTTAAAAGAAATTCCTCTGCTTTCCATCATAAACAGGTCAGAGGTTATGTTTGTTAATATGCAGACCGGGCTTGGATTTATTTAGTAGAAGAACATTGTCCACTCTCACTTTAATGTTGCTCTGATGGTAGAAATGGACATTTATCTTCATCATGGTAAGAATTTTGATTTACAGTGACAAATATAAATTCGAATCAGTGTCTGAAGACCCCGAAAACTGACTGTATTGTCATTTTCTTGCAACTACAGAACCAGTGAATATCAATATGTTGGAGAAAATGATTAAAAGCAGTCAGTGTGGGCAGTTTAGTGGTAAGAATTACGCTTTTTTTGTCCTGACTTTTAAAATTGGTCTAGTTTCAACGACCAGTATTTGTGTCTAAGGGACTTTTTTTATTGTCGCTTTTGATGCTATCAAATTAAATAACACAAAATATTGCGATGAAATCTTAAATTCATCTTGGCCACCTTGTACTTAACACCTAATGCAACCAAAATATTTTACGAGATAAAGCACGCATGTCGTTTCTGCGGCTCTGATGATGTGCTACGTTCGAGAAAAGCTTTTCGTCTTTTGCTTTAGCCCTCCGCGGCAAGCGTGTCGCTTCTTTGTAGCTTGAGTGTGTGGCAGCGTAGCATCAAAGAGGACAAACTAGGCTCTTTATTGAAGTGCAGCCACACTTTCGACCTCTTCTTTGTACTTCTTCCCATGCACTTGAGTATAAAAGGAAACTGTTCCTACGCTGGGGAACTGATACAAACACACAGGCCCCAATATCACCGTCAGCCGCTCACGTGGACACGTTAAACTTAAAGTGGAGAGAAACAATAAGAGGCAAGAAACAGCAAGAAAACGCCTGAACTGACAGCAAAAACAAAGCAAATTTACAGCCATCTGGTTGTTGAAACTGTGGCAGGAGCCTTAACACCAACGCCGCGTGATTGTGACTTAAACACAAAGAGACAGATAGTGAGGGGGACACAGATGTCTGACCTTGCAGTGGTGCTTATGTAATGGTCTGCTTCAGTGCATTTAACTGCAGTGCTGCCTTCCAACCTGGGCTCAGTGAAAGTAACACATCTCTGCAGTCCAATCTCCCCTGACATCGGCTCCCGATGCTCAGACAGAATGAAACGGTCCTGTGAGCTCCAAGTGAATCAGTTGTTATGCCCCTGCCCGGGTGGTCCCCGTGGAGCCAATCATACTAATTAAACTAGACTACCTAAGCCTCCTCTCATTAGAGTCCAAGTAAACAGCCTTAATGTTTTATGCATTTTAATATCTATCTGCTGGTTGTGGGGGTGGGAGAGGACGAGACAGATGACGGGGGTAATTTCAGGTCTCTTCAAATGAAAGCGGGAACATAAAGTGTCATTTTAACTTTCAAGCTACCTCTGAGCTGGTTAAACAGTTGAACCTTTTCACATTTGATCAGTCTACAGCTGCAAACTTCAGTGAGAAGTTACTCTCCATCACACCCAGCACAGAACAGGCAGTGGTAATCGAGACGGATTCTGGTTACTAATTACGTGATTTCTGAAGGGAAATGGTGACATTGGATTTTATTTCAGGGTATCAGAATAAAGTAGGCTTAACATGAAAGCATGCTAAGTGAATAACATTCAAGAGGCAGGGAGTTTTCTAAAACACACAGGCTAAAGGAAACATTCAATGTTAGTAAGACTCAGAGGAGACAGAGCAGTAAACAGCTTTGCAGATGTGATGTCAAACCAAGAACTAAGACATTTCCTTCTATTTCGGCCCCAGCTCCGTGCTCTACATTACACAATCTAGCACTGCTCCACATACCAGGGGGCAGGCAGAGTAAAAATGTGGCCCGAAACAAAAATAGCGCCGCAACACTGGCTTCCATTTGATCACTGGAGCTGCAAACAATCTTTCCACATCGAGCGGAGGGATGCAGAGGGCTTTAAACCATGATTATGAGTAGATGTGTATGAATCCATATGTCAGTCCGCTGGGAAAAGAGTGGAGCCGAGCAACTGGAGGGCTATTAGCACAGTCAGCAGGAGGGGAGGATGGAGGGATAGAGAGAATGGAAGGGGCAGCTGTGTGGAGTCCCAGCAAGCGACCGGCTCGCCAAGCTCGAAGCTCTCAAACAGTGGGTGGCATCAAAACAACAGACAGCAGACAGAGAGCGCTGTCTCGCAGACACACATGTTGTCCTCTGCTGCTGCTGCTGCTGCTGCTTTCCAACGGTGTCCAAAGGTGGCAGCCGCGGATGTAGCAGGGCGGCTCGGGTTTCATTTCTGGACCAGCAGTGCAGCAGCGGAGGCATAATGAGCTTTAGTGTTGCCACTCTGCCTCTTACAGCAGCTCATCTTCCCCGCCACAGGAGCCAGGACTGTGGGTCTCCATGGCCACAGAGCGTCTGCCTCGGCGTGTGAGGATGTATCTGCCATCCCGGGGTGAGTTAAGACCTGGGTAAATGAGGTGAGGTTCCTCTTTCACCTCAGCGCTGCCGGTGTAAGACAGCAAAAGGAGTTTTCTTTTTTAAAGACGGCCACCGACAGAGGTGATGCACGTGGATGTGCATGTGACCTGGGAGCTGTCCGCGCAGAGCAAGAGATGCCACACTGGGAGCACACGACACAGAGAGAGTTAAACCAGAGCAGAAAAAGGCTAAAAAAAGAAAGGCAGTGGTGGTACGAAACATCCTGGGTAAATGCTGCTGCGCTTGTTGAATCCACCGCAGATTTCTTCTGTTTTTGCTTTTAAACCGTTAAATCAAAAATTAACTTTTACTAATCACGTTTTTTGGAAAGCTACATTCAATTTCACAAGCTCCACCAAGGTCGGAAAATTGCCAGACTTGTATCTTTATCAGGAAGTGACATATCTAGAACCTCTCTGACAATATAAAACATGCTCAAGATCTCAAAAAACACAACCTGAAGACTTTCGAGAACACAAAGCCATTTCTAAGGGTTTGGGATTCAAGTGAACAACAGTGAGAGCTTTTATCCACAAACTGAGGAAACATGGGATCCCAGGAGTGGCTGGTAAAATCACTCCTGGGTCATAAGTCAAATTTATCTGTAGAGCACATTTCAGTAACAAGACAGTTCCAAGTGCTTTACACCATAAAAACCCAATGCAGTAACCAATAATGAAACTTGCAATAAACGTAAAATTTTGTCAAATGCCATCACAAAATTTATCAAGCAAATCTATGAATACTGCATATCAACCAATATTTCACTTACTACTAACCAAATTCAAATCTAAACAGGTGGGCCTTCAGTCTTGATTTAAATGAACTCAGTGTTCCAGCATCTTTGCAGTTTTCTGGAAGTTTGTTCCAGATTTGTGGTGAGTAGAAGCTGCTTCTCTGTGTTTGGTTCTGGTTTTGGGGGAACATTACTGAAACAGAACATCTGAGTGGCCTGGAAGGTTGATACAATGACAACAGATCTTTATTTTGGTGTCATTCATTCAGTGATTTATAAACTTTTTTTGTTTGTTTGTTTTAAAGTAGATTTTTTCTAAGTTAATTCTCTGAGCAACAGGAAGTCAGCGCAAGTTTATTCACAGAGCTCCAATTCACAACAAATCTCTAAACATCCTGAAGTGAGGGCATCATTTTGTGAGCTTCATCGCAAACAGACTTGAGTTATGCAGCAGGTCAATGAGCAAATGTCCAGCAGCACATGTACTGGTCCAAATGGGTAATAATTAGCATCAAGGATGGAAAAACCAGCAGGAAATTTTCTTTTCTTTTTCAGGATTGAGGGAGTTCTGGGAAGCTTTTTATCGCCTTGTATGTTTTATATATATATATATTGAGTTTAGTAAAATTTTCTTCAGGATCAAAAAGATTAAAGTGTGGGAAAAAAAACTTCAAAGAATCCTAATCCTCATATAAACATATGATATTCTGTCACAGAGCTTATTTGATGCCAGTCATTTGGCACAAAATCGGTGCTGAACCAGATCCGTTCTGCTCATTCTTCCCGCCGGGGACTTTGGTCTCTTTTATTCACACTGTCTGGGATTGTCCAAGGATCCAGGATTTATGGACCAAAGCAATATGTTGTATTTATAAGATGGCAGTAGTTGCTTTCCCCCCAGAACTCTGTGTACATTTGCTAAATGATGACTCACAGATGAACTTGACAGAGGGCGTTAGCAGAACCAGCTAACTGGACGAACTGCAGTGAAGAAAGTCGTTGCTGAAGGATGGAAGCCCCCCTCACGGCACAGCCTTCACTCATTGGCTCAGACGGTATACAGACATTACTTATCTCCAAAAATATCTTCAGCAAGAATCAACATATACTCCAAGTATAAACCTAAGTGAGGAATAAAAAACATTCAAGTGTGACTAAAAAAAAAATAGAAAAAAAATCTGTTGGAGAACTTTATTTTTCTTTCATGGCACTGTACATAAAACAGAGCAGTTAATAGAGAACAAAGCCGATCTTGCAGCACTGTGGATTTATGACTGCGCCCACAGAAGAAGAGAGGCCACGACCTAGAGTGCTGTCCACTGACGTCAACTGTGAACACTCACCGCTGGGAATGGCGTCATGGCGTCATGGCCCCGCGGAGCTTAGAGAGCCTGCATGTGCCGTGTGTGTGCGGGCTGCAAACTGTCAAGAGAAGCGAACAGGAAAGCACAGAAAGTCCCTCCGCTTTTCACGTCTTCAAAAGCAATCCTTAAGTGTCGCCTTTGTGCTTTCAAGTGAGCGAGTCCAGGATGTACTGTTGCACGGTCATTCAAGTGTGCAAGCTCACGCTTCCAGTCGTCGGGCCCTATTTTTAGGCCTGCGACTCGTGGAGTGGCCCGGCCTCCGCAGACCCATCGGGCTAATGATCAGCATCGGCAATTAAAGCCAATCTGTGAGTCAGTGTGGCATCAGGAGGGCCATCTGCTTCCAGCCCTGTAGCACTCACTCCGGCCTGTGGGACCACTTGCTGGGGTCACAGCTCACCCAGCTTGCAGAGAAATGGTCACAAGATCTGGGGAGCAATCTGCCACACTGCTCAAGATCAATAGAAAGCCGCTCTGATGGCGGAACGCTAAGTCTCCCGAGTGCCGTCAGGAGCCAAACAGCGAGCTCTTTCTCGTGGAGGACAATGTTGCATGCAGCCATGACACCAGGTAAGCTCCGTTTGAGCCTCAGGCCAGTGATTCTTTCCGCCTGCTCCCCCTCCGCAGCCAAGATGTGTAGTCAGTGGAAAATATAAGACGTCTGAATATTCAGAGGGTCAGATCTGCTGATAATGACTCGGCGTGGCGTCCCAGCACACATTAGCATCCGCCTGGGAAGTAATTAACTATAGCCAAGACGAAGGACAAAACATCTATGAAAGATTTTTACTTTTAAAAATAGAATAGGAGGGGTAAGTGTTTAGACAGCAGCTATGTTTGTTTTGTTAAATATGACCTTTCTTTTCCTCTTTTAACTGGATTTAAAAACCCTTCCCAAAACAGAGAGCAAAGAGCGTCAGATTCCCCTTCAAACCCTCCAAGGCTTCTGCCATTCTTGCAGCTGTATCACCAAACAGCCACCTTTCCTCCTCACTCCTCAGCTTCCAAATGTGGTTCAAAGACTCGCTGGGATATCATCCATCTCAATATATTTCTATCTCCTTGCCGCAGACAGTAGCTAAACACTAGGAGGCTAGGTGGTATTTCAGGCCAGTGCTCAGGTGTGACCTCTGGTGGATTTATTAAATGCTTGGTTTACTCTGCTCCTGTTCGTAGGGTCCATTCACCCTTCAGAGGTAGCCACTATCATCTTAGTTGCGCAGGTCAGCGTTTCTCCTTCCCAGCATGCCACCTGCTGAGAGGGTATTCCACTCTGACAGGTAGAGCAAGGTTAACAGGTCAGCAGGTTTCTTATCACTATTATTTACAGCTGTATAGAGCCCATTTGTGTCTCTCAATGGTGGGATTTGGAACTGGCTGATTTTCTTCCCTGTAGAAACATGTTGCCTCACTTCTTTCACTGGGTTGCAAAATGGATCAAGTCAAAAGTTTGATGAAATGTTCACACCCCTTCAACTTTTTCACATTTGGTTATGCCCCATCTAACTTAACTGTATTGTTTTAATTTTGTATGATAGACAGACTCAACAAGTCAAAAAGAATATTTCATTATTAAAAATTTGTTTTTTAAAATTTGTATTCAGTCTTAAATACATGTAAAATATGGTCAAAACACACCAGCTCTACATTAAAACACGGTGGTGGTAGAATCAAGAGGTTGGGAGGCTTTTCATCCGCAGGGACGGCAAAGATAGGTGGATACAATAAGAAAATCAACATAGAAAATCTTTTGGGAAAGTCGGGTAACTGACAGATCAGGCAACTCAGACAAGCAGCCAAGAGGCCCATGGTAACTCTGGAGGAACTGCAGAGAGCCACTGCTCAGGTAGGAGAACGACTATTAGTCATGACTTCCACAAATCTCTTCACTATGAAAAAGCAGCAAGAAGAACTCCAATGTTGAAAGAAAATCTGATTTTTCCTAGCTTACTTATTTTTGTATTTATTTCATCTTATATTTTCTTTTAACTTAATTGTACTATTATTATTTTGAAGGTGTTTTTGCATGTGCTTTTTTTGTGTGGTATATACTTTTTGTTTAAGCTCGACATCATTGCGGCCTGGTCTATGTAAACATATTTGCTCTGTATGCAAAAATATCTAAAAAAACGTCAATTAGAAGAAGAAAGCCCGAAGAAATCCCAATTGCAATTTTTTTTAACAATCACAAACAAAAAACAAAACACTACATACGGCTGAAAACATTGCATGTCTCCTTAAACATGCAGTCCTGTCATGTGAAACACAGTGGTGGCTGTTGGGACGCTTTCTCTAACAGGAAGAGGGAAATCAGTCAGAGTTGCTGGGATTATGGGTGGAGCTAAACACTGAAAGGAAAATCTGTTAGAGGCGGCAACAGACATGACTTTTGAGCCACTTTCTACCCAATCAGAATGAGTTTGAGCAATTAAAAAAATGCCAAAGAGTTTAGTGTTTTGATGTGTTAAGCTGGTGGAGATTTAAGCCCAAAAGAATACAAAGTATTGACTCAAGTGAGACGAATACAAACGCACAATGCATTTCATTAGATGTAAAAAAACAACATAATTTTCCTTCCACTTCAGCTGTGGCTGAAGCTGGAAAAATATTGAAAAAACTTGAAAGGGACAAATGTATAAGTACCCAGCTCAGGCCGTTCGAATTTCTAGTTCAGTACGAAAAAGACGCAGCGGAAACCGGAACCACCTACTGGGCTCAGTCCTGTTTGCTTTCACGCAGCAAAAGAACTCCTTTTCTGTCAGCTGGGGGAAGATGGAGTGTGCCATTCTGTCTTAGGCATGGCTGGTTGATCGAGACGGAGATACTGAACATAGAAGGATGGAGCCTTCTACTGTTCTTCACCACTCAGCATATCTGCCAGGGAACTAAGTCTGACGGAGATAAGGAGGAAGTCATACAAGGACGGGATGAAAAAGATGAAGGAACAAACCAGAAAGCTTTTTTTTTTTTTAATGTTTTCGTATCTCCTTAGTCTTAAGGTATCTACTAACCCACTGCTCTTTCTGCTGCTCTTTCTGCTGCTCTTACCCCTGACTTCTCCAGTCCTTAATTATCTGAGCCTCCTTTCTCTTACTACTTAAGAAGCTGACTCACTGGACTTGAGTCGCTGTTTGTCTGTCAGGACATCTGAAATAGCCAGATGACTTAGTGTTTTGTCTTTCACTCACTCGCTCTCTCCTTTCCTTCTCCCCCTTATGGGACCCCACTAACGTCTTCATCCCTGTTTTTTTTTTTTTCTCAGAGCGGCATAATGACCTCCTAGCAGCAGCCCTAATGGAGCCATAATGGTCATTTATGCCAGGGGAGGCTCAGAGGGCACGGTTGCAGAGGCATCGAGTGGCGCAGGGAGAGAAAAAAAAAACCCGTCGGAGTGGCGGAAAAGTCCCTGTTCCTCTTCCGTCGCCTCTTTTCTCAGTCTTTGAATGAATACGACGTTTCTGTGTGTGCACATTCAATTGTGCACTCCTGCGCGTGGAATGAAAGGAACCGATACACGACTGGTTAACAATGGGGGGAACACAATATGAATGTATGAGGGGTGTATGGCTGCTTTTCATGTTCACTTCTACAGCTTATTCACGAGCATAATGCACATATACACACTACATTTTCTTTTTAATTACATTTTCCTCAGACAAGCTACTTATTCATGCATACAGCATTGAGTACACACAATAGGGTGCGCTGCCATTCTTAAACCTCTTCATATTTCTTCTTCTATATTTGCTGCCACAGCTGGGAGGGAAGACACTATACAGAAACTTTCTGTGCATACGCTTAACTATGCAGTTATTGCTAAGAAGAAGAAGAAAAAAAAAACACTTTCTGCCTGGCATTTGCATTTTTATTATGCACAGCACACCCAGGGAATCTTCGCTGTATCCTGTCTTAGTCTAAGGTAATCTAAGACAAGTAAACAACAGTGGAGTGTACTGTAACGTTGGGATTAAACAGTTTATTTCTACAGATGTAACCGCGAATCCTTTAATCAACTGAAGTCCTCCAAAGCAGACACCTGGTTCAGACGCAGCACTCGCTCCTCTGGGCGCCGCCAGCTGAATAATACAATGGTGCATTTATCAGCAAACTAATGCTAATTAGACCGCTGCATAAAAATGAGAATAATGTACAGTAATATCCCATATGCCTTGTCAGCTCCAGCTCCCTCTGTTTTCCACCGATGCTCACAGCTGTCCTTTTTTTTTGGTCTTAAATTGGAAACAAAATGGCATCCTACTGCTCTGATATGAGAATCAGACGCAGTTCTCCACAGGTGGTCATAATGTACTTTGTAATCTTCTGCCCAGATGGAATAAAAAACATCGGGATGATATGAATACAAGGAAATATGCATGATGTTAAGTTAAGAATGGTTTGTTCTCCCCAAACAGGATGCAGAAATCTCCGAGCCCCGACAACGCAACAGGAGGTGATGACTTTAATTTAAATCAGGACTGCAGAAACTCTCCACTTCTAAAGCCGTCTAAAATTATTCTCTGTCCAGCTGTTTTTTCAACTGCTTTAACATTAAGTTAGTTAGCGTGGCGCGCTCTTTAAAGCCTAACAGAATGGAAGCCGGGCTCTTACGCTTTGTACCTCAGTTTAATTCAATAACAGTTTTGATTTTATGTTTTGCTTTTTGAAGTCAAATAAATTTCATCTCCGAGGTCTGATTATTTTAGTTGAGCTGCGTGCTCGGCTGCTGTGTGTTTGATTTATTTATTTTTTTTTACACTTTGATTGCTGCCCCGGCAGCAACGCTGAGCTGTGTTCCAACGCTGTTCGTGGTGAATGTTACTTTTATCTTATCCCTGGATTAATGCGGACATCTCTCCAAAGCAGCTGCAATCTGGAGTTACTCTCTCTGAGAACAGTTAATCCCCTCGTTTGGACAACATTTTACATGCTGCAAATAACATCTTTTTTTTTTTTTTTAAGAATGAAAAATAAGTACATGAAGTAATCAAGTTATTTCTGATTAAAAAACAAATTTGTTAAATCAGTTTGAATTTGATTCATCCCACTTAACCACTCCTGGTTCTTGAACGTTTATTATGGTTAAATTTCACTCTTTTCCAGAATCAAATTTGAGAATTTTTGTTTTTTGGTCTTTAAAAACAAAAAGCATAATAACAAAACATACAAAAACTGGACGAATGGATAATCATGTTGCAATCAAAAAACAGCCTTAAAATATTCTAAACTGCATGCAGTAACGATACAACACTACAATCCTGTCAAGGCCAACAATAATATAAACTCCAGTTTTCTTTAAGGCTGTTTCTAGTTTTAAGCATACATAAAAATAACATTAGACCATCAACAAAGGAAAAGAAATCAGTGTAAGGCTTCTGAAATGGGATTTCCTTCGCATAATATAACAATCAAGCAAGTTTCTATTCTTAAAGAAGCTGTTTGATGAATAAAGAAAGGCTTGGGTTTTCGATGCTCTTAATTTGCTACACGCCCCTTACCATTTGTTATTCCGCAGCAATGGCAAACACTGCTGTTTCTCTTGATTGTCTACACATCCGTCAGACAGTAATGTCTGAAATTAAGTTTCAATTCATAGTGAAGTTCACGCATTAGGCTGAAATTATGCAGTCACGAGGTAAACAGTGCGTAATTTGCAACAGTGCATATAAAAGACAACTTGATTTTTAAAACCGCGCACGGAATCGAAGAAGCTGTCGCTGTCAAACACTTTCCATTTTCTTTCGTCCTTAACAATTCACAGCATTAAAGCTAACAAAGGGGGGCAGACATGCTTAAAACATATGCATTTTGAATATGATTTTTTTTTAAGTATGTAAATAATATTTTGAAGCTTTATAAGAATAACCATGATTTCTTTTGTTTGTTTTTTTTATTTAACTGAAAAGATATGGTATGAAATGCTGGCAAGGCCATTCATGCATTATGCATGCTGCTAAACCCGCAAATATTTTACTGACACTTCATTCTGCCAGTGTGCATTACTATTTGTTGTGACCAGCAGATGTGTCATGAAGCCATCACACCTTCTTTATGCTTCCTGCATGCAGCGAGTCCTGCGACAGGAGAGAAGTCAAGTCTGAGCCCTTGATCCAAACGTTCACTTTAAATACATCCGCTAGGCTGATGATCATTTATTTCTAATCTTCTATTGCTTCATAAGATACATTAAAACATCACACAGCTGAAGAATATAATCTCTGTGAACTAATCCTACATCTGATAATCCTACAATTCAGTTAAAAAAACTGAATAATGTTGTAACTTATACAATGCAAGTTCGTTCAAAGAGTTGCTGTAGAATAGATGCTGTCCAGTAGCAGTCTGTTTAACAGCAATTCAGTGATCACCTCTGACTAAAGACATTCTGTTGTACAATAGTCTCATGAAGAAGATACTCAGGGTTGTCTGTAATGTAAAGGCCACTGTTTTCACTAGAGATGAACCAGGAATGGCTGGTGACTGTAACTGACTGATTTTCAGCTTGACTGGTGGTTGGCTAATGTGAGACTTTTCAAACTGTAAACACATCAGGCACAGCGCCACCAGGTTACCAAGTTGTTACAAAGTAGGGAATATTACAAAGTAGCTATTTTTAGTATCGGTTTGGAGCTTAAAAGTACAAACGCAGAAGCTGTGACAAGCCATTTGGAAAGAAACTGGAAGCCAAGATGCCACTCCAAAAGCAGGAAATACACCAAAGCGCATGGCATTCTGCAAACAGGCAAGTCTAGCACTAGAGCTCTAGTTTCTCCCTAGGGAGAAATAGCTTGTGATGGCAAAAACAAGAGAGTTCCTACAACCGCTAAAATCTGACTCCACTCCATTTTTGTTTACATTTTACAAAGGAGGTCGCACTCTGTCTTACAGACTTTTCTGATGTTTACTTCATTTGTGCAGCGCCACCAAAAGTAATGGTGGAACAGTTTAGTTTGCTTAACAGCGTGCAGTGTGAAAGCAAACCTCACAAATTGAAAATGGAGCAATTTTGGCCCTGAAATACTAGGATCGATTTTTTTGTTTGTTTTTTGTTTAAAAAAATTTGTTAACACCCTATCGTAACAGCATGAATGTCATCAAAAGTTTGAATTCTGTTCCGATATCCGCTCATATTACAGATTTAAAAGTGAAAATGGTCAAAGGTTGATCAGAAATGGACCAGAAACCTTTGATCTGTCCATCTGTAGCCTCAGCTGGTGCCTGGATGTCCCTGTTGAGGTAATGGACTGAAATCTACTTGCTTGCACAAACAAGTTTTCTGACATGCTGATCTGAACTGATTTACATCAGCAGTTTACGCTACCTTGATGATGCAACAAGCAAACAGCTTAACTGCACTGAATGTTTATGATACCCATCACTGCTTGGAAAAAAAAAAACACACTGCATAAAATCAATAGGAAATACACTTTGTGATCAATGTTTGACATAAATGTCAGTATCACAAACTTCTTATGCGCTGCTGAGTTTAAATAATGACTGGAGACATTGACTCAGGTTCAGTGTGTGTCTCCTTCTGCTTTGCACACTTGAACTGTTTGCTTCAGCCACAAAAATGTCAGCTTTGATTTCTCTTTCTCTCTTTAGGTTTTATTGAGTTTTTCTACTTAATTCACTGTTTCATCACTGATCAATGTTTTATCACCGTTTTATCTTGACAATTGAACAATTGTCTAACCTTTTTTCCCCCCTCAGAGAGCCCCCGAGGTTTACTGGGTGTAAAGTAAAAAAAAATAAAAAATAGAAATGCTCTGAAAGGCTGCCCACAATTTATGCCTCTTGGACGTGGAGCGCTTTCCCTCAGCGCTGTTTATATGTGGGAGTGTTTCAGAGAAGCTGTATACAGTGAGAAAAAAGATTCACATCTTCAGACTGAGGATGATTTCTCCTATCTTCCAGAGGTAGGACACTAGTCAATATTTAGCCCAAGGTTATTTAATTTAGACAAGCTGTTTGATTCATACATTAAAATTTCCAATTACCTGTCAAGAGTTGAGCGAGCCCCGAGGAGGCAGTTTTAATCATACAGCTTTATCAAACTCTTTAAATTGAGTTGAACAGGGATAGGATCAAACATTCTGCCTCAGGGAAGGTGATATTCCTTAATTTGGTGAAAATAGTCAACATTTTGAAAATCCATGTTTGACTACTTATACATAATAAATATTTAGCACTGCTTTCCGTTTCTATTCCCTCTCTGTAGTCTGATCTAATTCATGTAAATGCTTCTTGAAGGACTGATAAAGACCCCTAAAGGAACAGTTTCATCCAGTTCCATTGAGAAGTGTATTTACTCTCATCATCTCAGTGTATATCATATTAATTTAGGGGTTTTTAAAGATGTAATTGCAGTGGGATTGTTTTTCCAGAATGATACAACAAACAAAATCAGAGTATTTTTTTAAAAACACTGATCCAGGTACACCTGGAAGACAAGCTAAAACTGTAACCGGTGACTCTTTAAGATTTAACTAAACCACTAGTCTGAACTTTATTTAATGGACCACTTAGATTGTAGCATCGTAGCAGACGTAGTTCCAGAGTTTAAACAAATATCACACAAGAACATGAAACTCGATCATCACGACAGAGTGGACCATAAAAGAATTCTTGTGAATTCACGAGTCAGTGACATCAAGAAAAGAATCGGGAATGGGAACTCTGTTTGAGGAGATGCAATATTCATCCACATTAAATTACTGAAAAAATAAGAAGTCTGCTTTCCTCACCATAGGAAACTGAATTCCCTTTGCCCATTTAGATCTGTCATTAATTCAACCAGAACAGTCAATATGATTGTGATAACAGAGACAGAATGTACTTTAAAACATTTTAACCATTCTAAATCATTCTGAAAAGGGGGAAATAATAATCTGCTCAGAGTTTTCTATCCTCTAACAGCTGATTTTGTGTCCAGGAACGTCCGTGACCAGTGACAGTAAACCGATCGTTCTGACCAACATCCGTTCCTCTGAGGACGACGGTTTGGGTCAGATGGCCAATACTTGGAAGCAAAGCTGGCAAACACGCATGAAAGCTGGCACTGGAATGGGCATAACGGGTTGAAATTTAGTTTCTGTAATTCCTCTGATGTCAGCCTGTCTTAAATTTACAGACTGTGCTTAAAAGCCAATTCATAGGGAACCAATTATTTTAAATGAACTCTACTGTCCTAATAATAAGAGCAGACAAATAGCAAGCCAACAGTTAACCACCATATTCCTAACAGCTACACCAAGTGAGTGTTTATTGTTTTTTTTTTGTTTTTTTTTGCAGCTCTGTGAGTCATTTATCCAAGGTACTAGTGATGATCTCTGGATTACAGATAATTTAGAATAAATTCAAACACAGGCACTAAAATGTTGTGTTTTAAAATAATGAAACTGTTAGTTGTTTACTCATTCATCACTAAGAGAAATGGTTTAAATAAATCTTTGAAATCCTTAATTTAATATGATTTTAATATACATGATGAGTTTATGTGAACTCCTTACTGGCACTTCATCTCATTAACCTTCAGGCATCATAATGGACATTTTGGTCCATTTGAACAACATTTTTACCTCCGTCAATGGAAATTTTTGCAAAAAGACAATGTTTTGACAAATAATGGTTCTGAGGACCATTAGAAAAATGCTACCTTCTGAGAGAACAAAAAAGTCACTTCTTCTTTAATAAAAAAAACCCAACAGTAACACAAGGTGCTTCTGTTTTCATAATATCATGACAAATGTTAAATATCTGGTTATTTTAAGAGATTTATGCAGAAAAAAAAATTAGGCAGTAAAGTTTTTTGAATTTGTTTTTTGCAAGTGGACATTTTTGTCCTTAATGAGTTCCAAGGAAAGAAAATTAAACTGACATATGTTGGTTAAGGATCCAATTTAAATTATTTCCAAAGTCAGATTAAGTTGGGATCAAAATAAACGATTGTCACACAAACTCCAGTCCTGCATTATGCACATTGACAAGTTATCTGCGCTCTGTATTCTCCCGTTCCTTCAAATAACGTCGTGGTCAAGTCTAAAACCAACATATGCCTCATCTGCAGGTGGTCACAGCTGGACCCCCTGTCTTACCATTTCTGAATCCATTTCACAAAGAATATTACAGAGATCTGAGCTTGCTGTGCGATATTTTCCCATTCTGTCTCATCAGTGGCAGGAATGATGTCTGGCATGGCAAACAGAGTAAGTGTAAGCTCCCTAAATAAAGCATGAAATTGACAGGATGCCTGTCTAAGTGAGGAAAGCACAGAGCCAGCAGCCCCTGAAGACGCACGCAGGTACAGCTGCTCACCTCCAGGCGTCACGCCTCCCATTTGGACTTTCATTTAAGTACCCGTCGCTCTGAGTCAACACTTTTAATGCAGAAAATGACTTTATTTTCCATTATAAGGTCCATATTTAAAAATCTTCCAACACAAAGAGCTGCTCAGCTTTTCCACCTCTCCACAGAGGAATTTGCATACATTGGGCCACTAAAGACACAAAATTTTACCAATTTCAGAGGCTTGGTCATGGTTGTGTTCAAGTATGGGATAAAAAAGTCTGAGAAATTTCCTTCACCAGGAGTCTGCTTTCAAAACCTTGTTGGGAAAACTCGACACGTAGCACATTTACACCCTGCAGATGATTTGGTGACTGACGTGTATACTGATGAAGATTTATGTCTCTAGATTCAAATGTGAGCGTACGGCTACATATGCGTCTCATTGTGCAAAAAAAATTAGGGCAAGACACATTTGAGGAGAGACTTTGACTCACCGGGGAACTGGTAGCTGTAGCTGGGTGCAAATCCAGTGTATCCGCGGCCATACGTTGCCACGATGTTAGGGTAACCTTTGTTGGGGAAAAAGATGAAAAAAAAAAAAAAAAGGTTAGGAAAAGAGATAAACATCACCAAATACTTACAAAAAACACTGTTATAGTGTGTGGATATGGGAAGATAAGTACAATAAATGATGTATTACACAGAGCGTTACAAACGTGGTCTCACGTTGAACATTACATCCACAAACCAACAGGGGGAGTAGTACATAGCAATAAAGGTAAAGGAAAATGTTTGAAACATTTAAAAAATAAAAGCATGGTCTGTATTTGTGTTCAGGTTGTGTCTCTAACAGCTTTTGGAAACTTAGATACGGAACATTTAGCAAATTTTGATTTCGCCAAGTATTTCAGGACAGACAAACTTTAAGTCTTCAAAGACTTAATACATAGAGTGCAAATGTAGTGCAAAATGGTCGTCTTGACGACTGACTTTCACACCTGGTTTGTGGATCAGGTGAAAGTTACCATGTCCCATTTGGCCATTTATTTATATTTAATAATAAATCAGTTTGTGACGCCAAGAAGGACAAACAAAAATAATTTAAATTCTTTATTTCTTTATGCTGCAAAACCTCAACATAGGTTTTGCATAAAAAACACAGAAACACTGCTAAAACATTTTTTTCTTATTAGCTTCAGATTTAAAAGCAATTCCCTTTTTTCATTTTTTTTGTGTCAGATTTATTAAGAGTCTCTTTGGAGAGTCTTAGTGGCAACATGCGTATCTATAGCTGAAGTTTAAAGAATCCTGTTTTAGGAGAAAGATGTGCCATACTTTATCTCTTTCCAGATGCAAGATTGAACAGCATTCAATGTGAAATTCTGAATATTATTTTATAATTGTCTTAAAGCTCTCCACAGTTTTCTCCCTGACCTGCCTGGAGAGTGTTTTGGTCTTTGTGATGCTGTTGATTCCCTAAATGTGTCAAATGAGCTTTTGAAACTTTCACAGAACAGATTTATACAGAGATCATATTGCAATCAGTATTTAGTAATTAGGTGTTTTCTAAAGGTCATGAGTTTAATCTGAGTTTATTAATGGGCTGAAAAGTAAAGGGGGTGAATGAAACCAATCATATTTTTATATATTTTTCTTCCATTTCAAAGTTATTTTGTTGGTTTGTCACACAAACAAAATACACAGAATTGTTGTAATGAATGACAGGAATGTGGAAAAGTAGAAGAAGCACAGATACTTTAGCAAGGCACTCATCCAGTCTAACGCAAACAATCTATACTGTTATCTGAGTTAGATGGAGCCCTCAAATTCATTTAACTCTGCAAGAGAAGTTTTCTTATCATCCTTAAACAACAACAACAACATGCCTGAAATAACAGAGCCCCACATTTGGGACTGTCACACCTCTTGAATACAAAGTCTAGAGTCGTTTCCCTTGTTTGAAAAATAGCAATAAGCAAGGAGAGATTTATTTGTGTGCTTTAAACCTAATAAAGCCTTGTTGACTGAGAAGCTTTCTCTGTAAGCAGAGTTTAACAACAAGCAGCTCCCTCAATCACTGGTTGTCTTTCACAACTGCGTCAGCCTCTAATCACGATCATGCTGCTTTTGTTGCTTCGGATGAAGTCTCGGGGCTGCTGTCAGAGATCTCAGTGATTCATTTAGTCGGTAAAATTTTACAAGGATAGCTATAAAACTGGAGCCTACCCTTCTCTTTCAAGAGAGGAAAATATGATCATTTCAAATCTAACCATTATGAACTGCTGAAATTCTACACAATCTGTCAAAAAATGCACCCATTTAGTCAACAACCTTCAGAACAGGTTGTGGTGTTGTTCGGCTTATGCATTCTCACCTTCATACATGTTTATTTTATTTATTTATTTATTCTTTTGGTTTACATCTTTATAGAGGCTGGTAATTGAGAGCTGGCGTCAGATTCGCTACGGTTTGAAACCAGTGTACAAATACCCGTTTCTTTTTTAAATGGCGAGTTCATTTCCAATCTTTTGTTAACCACAAGCTCTCAGGCATTTTTATAGCACCATGTAATAACATTTTATAGCAGGCTCCTGGAAATGATGCCACCCATTTATGTTCCATCTTCACCATTGCATGAAAGGTTCATTTTTAAATATGGATAGTTTTTTTTTTTTTTTTTTTTTTAGACAAAAAAGCACCTAAAAGCATAACATTTAGATATAATTTAGTTTTATTGGTTGAGTCAATGTTGTACTATCAATTAAAATTAAATTACACAATGTTTTTTTTTTCCCCCAGCAGAGCTGATATAAATGTTAGCGGGGTCACTCGCGCCTTATTTTATGTTCGTGAGCCAATCTGTTCAGAGAAACATCAAATGAGAGCATCTGGCTTTGGCAAAAACAACTTAATGGCTTCTTTTTAAACACTTTTTTTTTTTTTTTTAGAACAGGCTACACACAGCTGGGGATGCAATGATCATAAAGCCAAAGCTTTTTGTCAAATAATGCCAGATAACCTCTCCTACCAAATCATAACCGCCGTTCAGACCTTTCCACAGTGATGCTAGTAATGTTATTGTTGAAAAAAAAACAAAACATTTTTTCTTCTTTTAAATCTAACCTGAAGTACAAAAAACAAAACCTCATGAGGCCATTTTTAATTAGCAAAAAAAAAGAAGAAACAAAGGCAATATAGAAAGTGTGTTTTTTAAGTGCATAAAAAGCAAAGTGTGTCCATGCTGCTTTCTTTACAGGCGTCAGGAGGGGATGTCAGAGCCAGGTGCAACTAATAAAATGCTTAATTAAATCAAAGGTTTAATTGATCATTAGTAAGTGTGACCACCTCTGACAAAGTAGGAATTTCTTTACAGTCCGCTCGTCTGAAGCATTCAGATGTGTGTCAACAGATTGAGAAAAAACAGCAGCAATGGTCTTAAAATTCACAACTGGTTCAGTTCATCAATCTTTGAAAGAGTTTTAATGACATTTTCTGACAATTGAAAGTTCATCATTTTACACTGGAAAACACTTGTGGTTTTAAAGAACCACAATTTTATTTCTGTTTTTATGTTTTTAAAAACAATAGTTTTAAAAGTAAAAAATGGAACAAAAAATAAAAGATGTGATACATTTTCTTTAACAGGATTTTGATATCTGTGGATTGAAAAAAGATTAATTAAAGACTAGATGGAAAGTGTCTTTTGAATGTAAAAGATATCACTGGTGACCTGAGCCGTACAGAACCCCACAAACCTCAAAATGAAGCAAAATTATTGAAAAGACTGGGACAAAAACAATGTCAAGGTCGTACAAAAATGATGAATTCAAGTTATTCACGCTAAAGACGGGACTACAAGTTCAGTAATTTGAGTACACTTAGTATTTCACACAAGGTTTTTCTGTTTTGACTATGTGGAACAAGTTTATTTCTGAAGGACTCAGGAGTGGTTTTCTCTTTTACATTGAACGTATTTGTAGATGAAAACAAGGCAGAGGACGTTCTGAGTTAACTCTGAGTTGCTGGTATTTTTACCTTATGTAGGTATTTTTTATTCCACATGCAATGATTACCATGCAAATACCACTACAATTACAATCAAGGTAGACTGACAAATGTTCAGATTAAAGTGAAATCTGGAGGAAACTTTAAATGATACACAAAACTTCAAAGTGTTTCCTATTCGCTGAAACACATTCAAAATGCGGATGCATAATTTAACTCATATCTGTTTTGAGTGAAAGCGTCACTAATTTGAAAACGTATGATTTGCTTGGTGAGACTCGCATAGTGAGCATAAAAACGTTCAAATATTGACAAATGTGACTTCACTGTGTCTGTAAACCAAAGTCTCTGTTGAGAAATCCCTGGGCGTCCCAATGAGGACAAAAGAGGATCCGGTGTCATTAGAAATATTTAAGAGCAACAGATGCATTGTTCATCTGCTGTCATGATTCTTATTACGACCACAGACCAACCAGTTAATTAGCTGGACAGTTTTCAGACAGAAGCAGCTGTGGGCAACATATTGGGAGAGGATGTGAGGGAGCAGCCATTGGATACAAGAAAAACAAGAAATGTGAGACGAGTAAAGGAGTGAGTTAGTGAGCCGGAGTGAAAGTCGGAGAGGATGGGAGCATCATCAAGGGTAATATGAACATAATTAACCCCTCTGATTATGAAATGAGTGTTAGTCTTTATTTGTTTTCCTTAAGCCATTACTACTACCAATAATTTTTTCTGTACTAAACTACTGGGAAAGGTGCAGTACTTAAAGGTGCAGTATGTAACTTTTATATATATATATAAATACACCGCTCCCGACCAAAAAATAACTCGCTGCTAAGTGCGCTAATGGTGGAAAAATAACTTGTTTATCCACCCTCATTGGTGGCCATGCCAACTGGCCTAGCATTCACAACGAGATAGGAAAAAGCTAAAGTGGTAGCAGACAGCAAGGGAGGAAGCAGCGCCACACAAGATTGTGATGGACAAGCGCCAGGGTCTTCCTCCTTTCTCTGATTGGTTACTTGTTACTAAGGTCAGTTGGCATGACCTCACAGCTCCAAAGATGGAGGGTTCGCTGATAGAAAAACGATGGTAAGAGCTTAAATCAGCTGATTTCAGCTACAAGCTCATTTCTCTGTGTGTCTCTAACAGCTGTTTAGGTAGAAGTTACACAAACACACTTTAATCTGTTAGAAAACAAAAACTAATCAAATATTGGACTGGTGGCTAGTATAAACTGAAATCAATTCAATAAAAAAAGATGCAGACTGCAGCTGAAAAGTCAAACAATAGCTTTAAAAAAATAGTTTTAATCATTATAGATGTTTACTTGAAAACAACTATGATGATCATTGCTGCTAAAAAAAAACAACTCTTGTTTGCTACAGCAGCATTATTGTACATCTAAGCAACTTTAAAGCCTGTTTTTAAGTTGGACACAGCTTTTTGCAGACCAAACAGCAACCAGCCCAAACGTCTAACCAACGGAGCTGAATTGACTCACTGAGAGACGAATAACACTTCCAGCTGTAAACCAGAAAATGGAGCCCAGACTTGTTTTTACCAATGTTTATCTTTTTTTGTTCCATAATTATCCATGTGCCTGCAGTGATTCTCCAAGTTTTTCCTCACTTCATCCAAAAATATGAATGTTAGGTTAATTAGTCACTCTCCAGGTGTGCAACCTCTCTGCAATTAACCACTGTAGATACACAGCAGCCACCCCCAAAAAAGATGGATGGATGGGTGGATGCATGGAGGGCTATATTGATGATTTAATGCTGCATCTAAAAGACAGTCTCTTGTTTCTCATTGGTTTGAAAAATACCAAACAAAAAACATAAAGTGTCATGTGCATTTATTGTTTAAAAATGTAGAGAAGCATTGTGAAATCAGCTTGTGACTGGGTTGGGCAATTTTCAGCTTGAAGCCTCAGTAATGCAACTTTTATCAAAAATATGTATTTTATGAATTTGTTAAAGCTGTCGCTATCTTGTGACAGTATGGTATGAGACAGATATGTGAAAATAATTGAGCTCCCTGCCTCTTCTCAGTGGTAGTAATGCCATCCACAAAAATCTCCCGCTCCCAGTCAGAAAGAACCAATCAGAGCCAGGAGGAGGGTCTTAGTGCTGTCAATCAAGCTCAGTTTAATGAGTCAAGTCCACAATGAGTTTGTGTTTGTTGTAAAATATTAATATTTATATTACTAAAATCATATTTTATACAAAACTCTCTCCCACACAAGAGGTAAATAATAAATATTATTAGAAAAATACCATTGAACTGTCTAACATATGCTATTTATGGAGCATTTATTACAAGATCCCTAATGTTCTAGACGTCTGCTCAGGGGTATGAGATACACACCTAGGAGCAGATTTCTGCAGCATAAAGGTGTCCATAAATGCATGAAAAATATCTTTAGCATGTCTAAAAGATATTTTTCTGCGCATATGCAGGATATGCGAATGTTCGAATGCGAGCATGTGTGTAGGCTCTGTTCTGTATGCTTCATGGGCTGTGCCAGCTGGAATCAGAAAGGTTGACCTTGGTCATAAATATCTAATCAGTGTTTGCTGTCCATGAAAAAGTTCAATTTATTCCTGACCCAATGGGAAAATGCCTCAGCCAGAGCCTCTCTTGCAGACAAAACGAAATTCAACTCTGAGAGGCGGTGAGAGGAACCTTAACCTGGTTCGGATGAAGTAGGACAGAGGCAAAATAAGAAAAAAACAAACAAAAAAAACAGTTCTCATCATCCGCTGATGAGAAGTCATCACCAGGAAGTTACAGATGGATAGCTCTCACAAAAAAAAAAAAAAACCCTCATTGTTTGTTTGGTCAGAAAAGAACCGCGATATGGTACAATGAAAAGCCATCACAGCCAGCAAATTATTGGATATTACGTGTTTGATACTGTCTTACTGTCATACTGAATAAGTGCCTGACTGAAATTGTTGGCTGAAATACCACTGATCTTGATTCTTCCATATTTCAACATCTTGTGAAAAGAAGAAGAAGAAAAAAAGAAGCATAGATTACAAGAGGTAAAAGCAGAATTTGAAGCCATATGGGTGGAGTGTAGAAAGGTTTTGAGGTACATTGAATGCATGCTGAAAGTGCCTGCATGTATAAAATAGCAGGAAGGCAGCCGGGAAGAAATCGTAAAAGAAAGAAAAGGCAGGGGATAACTTGTTGTTTCACTTAATGAAGCTTGCTGCTGTGCCTGGCCTTGTGGCGGCCTCTTAGTGCTCTTATTTGCCTTATTAATATGCATGCTAATGTACCTATTTTATGGCCCAACAGTTCTGATTCACTTTAAAATCAATTATCCATCTGGTACACCCATACCTCGCGCAGGCTCAAATGTGTATTAATTTCAGCAAACATACATCGGCACAACACAATAAAGATAAATGCCTCGATTAGAGGCAGTAAACAAAGGAGCTAGGGATGGCTTTAATGAGATTTGGCACAAAAGGAGCTTACACTTTCTTAAATAATGAGCCTAGGGTCCCTTTTTCCAAATGCAAATTATATAAAGGAATGTTTCGCTGTCCTTGTTCCAATTTCATTTAGATAAGAGTGTCTCCAAACAAGTTGGCTGTTAATATTCTCACATGAGCACATCACTGCCTTTCTGCCTGGCATCTCCCAGTGGAGGGGGAAGAGGGCTCTCTGCGGCGCAGACACTTTAGTCTGTAATAAGTTCTGAAAAGTTCACTGTGCTTGTTAAATACTTCGACCAGATGAGATGGAGCCGAAAACGGAGTCGACAGACGCACTTGGCTGGACTCGTCAACTGTTTTACCACCAACAACTGTATAATCACTTTCAAGGAAAGGTCAGGCCTGCGGTTGCCGTGACAATTCAAGCAACTTTATGCAGACAAATGACGAGATCAATGCATAGACAGGGTTGATAGAATTAATTTACTGCCTTTGAGAGGACAGCTACTGATGTTTGAAGTCACTGCAGAACAAGGAGAAGAACCGCTTTTTTTTCCCCAATAAATCTTTAAAACTACTTGATCATTGAAATAATTATCCGTTTATTTTATGATTTGTGCATTAACTTAAATATTAAATGAGATCTTAACAGCTGCGGCTTACATTAATGTTTTGTATGAGTAGTTTAAATGCAGGTACAGCTATAAAATGACACGATATTCATCCCTATGATGAGCATACAAGCATAATCTGCATGTAAGTTGGTGCGTATTTCCATAGCAATACATGTTGGATTCCCTTTGTGAAAAAATGAAGAGAAGAAATAGCTTAGATTTTATTTAAACATACAGTTTGACAAAACACACTTTTTAGTATTTTAGACTACCCAAATGAAATTGTCACCTGGATCATTATTGTAATAAGTTATGAAAATAAATGTAGCTATGGGTTAGCCATGCATGACAGTTTTTCCACTATCTGTATTTAAAGAATCCCTATTTAAAAAACTAAATAACTACATTTTAAATCTGTCTAATATATGCCAGTATCTAGAATTGACAAAAATGCAGGAGCGCTAGCTTTGAATCCATCTGCTTCAGGTGGGGAGGAACCGTTTGGAGGGCAATCATTTGCTTTTTATGGAAAAAGACTTTAAGTGATGGCAAATCCATTTGGTTTAGCCACACAATCAAATTATATGCATATGGAATGTGAACGACAAATAGATAGCCAGGTAGATAACGAGACAGACAGACAGATAGCCAGATAGATGGGAGGTGAGTAAGGGGGCAGGGAGGCAGAGAGTGCATCGGTGTTAAATAAAAAGGGACACAGGCATGGGCTGGATGGTAATGAAGAGGGGTGGGTCGGCAGCTGAGGTCCCTGTAGATGAGATCTCTCTCTGACATGTGTGTCCCCTTCATTACCCATTAAGGGGGGCACAGTGATGAATCCTTAATATGACATTACACCAATTTTCCTCTTCATTTAGTCTGCTAATGTGCTGGTCTGCTCCTATATGCCCAGGGGCTGCCTGTACCAGACTCAACCCGAAATAGACCACAGTGGCCACTGGTGGCACACCTTGAAGCAGCCTAATTAGGGGCAGCAACCACCTAATAGAGCTTTTTAGATGGGGTAGTTTACTTAGTTTGTTTTACAATAGGTAGAACCTGACGCTGGAATGAGACGCGCATCGGCTGTTCATCTGATTTTATTTGAAATATATCTATCATTTACATTTTATTACGTTCTAACAATAATGTATTCAATATCTTTTAGTGGGATTTTATGGGATAGACCAATAAAAAAGTATGATGCAAGGAAAAGAACTCATGGTAACAGATTATAAAAAATGGTGAGTATTCTTACTCAACCCCTCTTTACTCTGATCCCTCTAAATAAAATCCAGTGTGTCCGACTGCCTCCAGAACTCACCAAAGTAAATTTTCAGTCCCTTTGAGATTCAAAACTTCTGTTTCAAGGGATTATGCAACAATTACAAGTGGTTACATAATTAAAGTGCCATACAAATAAAAATTAAAAACAGTCATAATTTAAAGAATTAATCTCCAGTGCTCTCAGTATGGACTTAAAAGTGCTTAATGAAATAAGTACAGTAAATTTCCAGTCTTTTTGCAACGTACTCCATGTAGATGAAGCTGAGTGAATGGTGTTTTTGAGCAGAGAAGAACTATGATGTGTTGATGGGTAGAGCTAAATGTGGAGTAATCCTACATGAAAACCTGCAAAATATGTGACACTAGGGCAGAGGGTTCATCCTTCAACAGAAAAATTACCCTAAACATACCGTCTGAGCAGAATTTACATGTGACAGAATGGCCTAGTCAAAGTCCAGACCCAAAGCCAGGTGAGGAACGGACACAAAATAACTCAGACGGACTAAGTTTGAGTTATTTTGCTAAGATGAATGGGCAAAAAACATACTTCAAAAGTTTAACAGCTATAATTGTATCTTTTTCCTTCCCCTTCAAAATAACGCACCACCTTGCCTTAGGCTTCCACAGAAACATCTCCATAAAATACAATAAAGTTTGTGGTTGTGAGTGTGTGTGTATTGCAGAATCCAACTCACTCAGCATGCCCATCCCCAGCATGAAGGCATCCATGGTGTAGGGCAGACCCCGGGCTCGCCCTCGCGTACCTGGTGGGAACATCACCTCCTTGGGCTGGGCCTTCTTACATTCTACCTATGTACACAGACAAACACACACACACAAAGACAAACCATTAGACTGTGTAGGTACACAAGAAGACAGATCTGACAGGGCTGTCTCAGCTCTTAAAGCTGGTTTCTGTCTGACTCACACACAGCTAGATGTTTTCCATGGGAGAGAGAGAGAGAGAGAGAGAGAGACAGGAAAAAAACACGACTAAGTCAATCTGAGCTGCTCACATTTTAGAGGAAAGACTCCAAGGAAAACTTACAATCGTGCTCCTCCTGTATTAAAGCAAAGGTTATTGCTCCAGTGAGCATGTACCCGGAGCCTGGGGGAAATACAAGCTAAAGTCTTTTCAGAGTTTTGAGACATCAGAGCGGGAGAAGCTCCGTTTCTACCATCCTCTCAGTCGCAGACTTTTTTTTTTTTCAGAAGTTAAACATCATAATCACCAAAGAAGTAATAACTGCAACAATAGATGTAATTCAAGCAGCGCTTCACCCAGTAAAAAAAAAAAAAAGTTTTTTGTCTGCATTCCAAGAGTTGAGTCCCCAGCGTCCCACTGCCTCATTCCACCTGCAGCACTCATCACTTCCCTGCATTTATTCCTCTCACTCTACCTCTCACATATATACAGGTTTGCTCATTTTCCCATCTAGCAAGACTGACATCCCCTCCTCCTACATAACACATATCAAATGAGGGATGTGACAGGGGCAGATGAGGGGAAGAAGAAAGATGAGAGTGCTATTTACCACGTATCCATCCTATCTGTAGGAATTACAGCAGCTGACGGCGTTGCCTTGGCCCTGTGTCTCTCGGTTGTTCTTTGGTAGGCTGAGTCCGTTCACCATCCTGCACAATCTATTTGCTCCACTGCCTGCTTGGCATCAGCCTGTCCATCTGTTTGTCTGTTTGCCTCCTGGCTCTCGCCCGCTTTCTCCCCACTGCCTCCACTTAAGCGGGGCTTTCTCAGCTGCCGCGATTCACATGTCATCCCGGCCTGCTGCACAAAGACAGGCTCCTGCACCGGTGCAGCGTGCGCATCAACTGAAGGTATAGCTGGGCTCCCATATAAATAGGTCTGCAGCTCCTGACAGGCCGGTGGTGAACATTATTATTCACACACAGAGCGGTAGGCACAACATGCTACCGCGAGTTGCCAAACTGAAGAAATACTTCATGCCTTGAGAGGTTTTCCGTGCCGAATCGATAGAGTAACAAGCGCCGTACACTACATCCAGCCGAGAACAAGACATGTAAAAAGAGAGCACTAATGAAAAAGGTTTCTATCACAGAGGGGGAAGTTGCTGTGTTGCAAAGATGTGATTTGTTGCTGTTAGCCGCCCTTTTTATTTGAAGCAGACCGACTAAAGTACACAGTTCCCTCAGCCACTTTGTAGCTGTCACAGCCACTCTGGCCTCCACATTTGCCTGGTGCAGTTTGACATTGTGCTGAAGAGAACTCCAGCGCTTCCCTATAGTCAAGAGAATGACCCCCGGCATGGATGCGGGAGCCGGCTGCTGGGATGAACGAGTGTGTTGGAAATCTCAGCGCGCTGCTGGGATTTTCATATGTTCACATGGCTGGGTGACAAATACGGTCGAGTTCCGCCCACGCCGCAGACGTGCTGCTGTCTGATCAGCCGTCCTCCTGTAACCCCTGCCACTTCCAGAGAGTTGGACGCTCAGGTGGCCTGCTGGGAGTTAAGACAGAGCCCCGCGTGTGAGTCATGCCTACATGCTCTCAGATACGAGTCTTTGATATTCAGAGCGAGGGCTCCTTGTCATGGATTTAAAAAGAAAAAAAAAAAAAAAAACAGTCAGAAGCCAGGATCTGTGGTGGTGTGAGCGCGTGGGTGTTCACCTGCATCACAGACAGAGAAGTGTGTGTGAGGGAGGCAGGAGCTTTCAAGAGTCAGCTTAGTTAAAGTAAAAAAAAAAAAAAGTCGGAGGGAGGTGTAGAGAGGACACGAAGACAATTCAGCGCCTGTCAATGAAAAGCTACAAAAGACTCAGCAACTGTGAGGGCGAAGATTCAAATTTTGCCAAGTGGAAAGTTTTAGCGGCTGAACCTTGAGCAGCTTAAGAACACTGAGTGTACAGGTGTTAGCTTAAAGTATTTCCAAGAATTATGGCTTGTTCAACCCTCAAGGACTCTGGGATTTTTTTTTTTTTTTAAAGTCGTCGCAATAATGTGCAACGAAAAGCGCCGAATCCGAACCCACAATATAAACATCAAGGTGGCATTGTGCAGCATGTTCGCCCTGTTGGGAAAGCCGACACCCCATTAACCTGCCTTGACTTTCTAAAATTTAGCAAAGGCAAAGAGTCTGGGAGCTGCAGCAGCCTCAAAACACACAGGTACAGATTTAAACCGTTCAGCCATGCAGCGTTCACAAGTTCCAGCTTTCTCAACCTAAGTGCTTCCAGCATAAACCGAAAGGGTACTTTCTGTGCTGCACTGATATACAGCAGTAAAGCTAAAACAAATCTTTTCATTAAGGTATATCAGCCACTGCCTATGACTGCCTGCATGCAGGGAAAAAGCCTCCTAAAGGTAAGGCATTTATTGGAGCAGATGTGTTAGACTTCACTACATATAATTCAACTGGAGGCTTTCAATGATGTCTGAGCAACTTGCAACACAGTTTAACAAGGGTATGAAATAATCCAAACTGGCCTCAGGCCCAAAACCAGTGTGTGGTATAAGGGGACAGATGTTGACATATAGAAGTCAGAGGGGTCGCCTGCTGGCAAAATCTTGCATGATATTTAAAGCATTTAGTAATACACATACAAAAACAGAGGAATCATTTTTCATGCTTACTCTAACGATTATATAAGTAAAATATGGATGAAGAAATCTGATTTGCGGTACCAAGCCTAATATTTTCGAGAACATGTCTCTTGCAAGTTGATTTTTATTTGATCAGAATTAGAGATGCAGAGTTTCGCAGTGTCATGGATTTATATAATTTAGGTTTTCAATACTACTAAAACTTTCCTTTTACACTGTTTTTATGGTTTTAAGGCCTAAAGATCTGAAAAAAGAAAACCAGAGTGACTCCTCTAAAGTTTACAGTGTCATATATGGACTAAGTCCAGATAATGACACAGGAAAGTGCATAAGAAAATAGGGAAATGTTTAGATATTGATGTCTGATCTTATTTTTTACATGTACAAGATAAAGTGATTCACTTAAAGGTAGACACCAAAACTGACCTTCTCAACTTTTCATTTTTTTCAGACGTTTTCATACATAAATACATATTAGTAAATGTACATGTTTACTAAAATATCTTCATATTTTTTGTTTTTAAAACCGCTGTAATTTAAGCTAACATTACTACTGACTAACGGATACAAGCATGGCCCAAAAAGCATGCAGGAATGATACAACTCTTTTTTTCAGAATGTTCCTTTTATATTCTGCAACAAAAAGAAAAGCATAATTTAAACCTCTATTTTCAATATGTAACACCATTTTCCCAGGAATCAAAGCAGTTGTTATATCTCTGTTTTAAATAAAAACCATTAGATCACATTATATAAACACTATGGCATCCTCAGCAGTGGTATTTTTCCTTCACATTGTCATACTGTGAGGATCTCATACATATGTGGCTCTCTGAAAGTTGGTTTTCTATATTAAACATTCAAGCTCTACACCGAAATTATTACACACCCCAACAGGATTACTTTATGATAAATGTAATAAAAGCCCACTGCTGAAGAAATAAACAACCCTCCTTTGTTTTGACTGTCTGAAAGCTACGACATAGTGAAGAAGCATGCCAAGAATGACCTTTTCAATGCATCCCCCATCTATATTAACCTTGTAGGTAGAACGGAGAGGTGTGGGCGGGATGGACTGGCAGTGACTGTCCTTCAGGGACCAGCGATGTGGGTGTGGAGTGCGTCTGTGTGCGTGCGTATGTGTGTGTGTTGAGGAGGAGGCGTACAGCTGCTATTAGCTTCACCAGTGAATGAATTCCATCAGTCGACTGGCAGACTGGAGAAAAGGAAACGGTGTGATTCATTTACTCCCAGCTGAACAGTCAAAACACACAGAGTGCATAGTTAAGGGCTGTCACAGCACTGACTGGCCAATGTCGGTCCTGGTGAGGGTGAGATTACAGCTAAAACAAAATAAAGTTTCAAACATGGTCTAACAATTTGGCTTTTCAAACAAAACAAAAAGGAAAATTAAAAATCATTTTCAACAACTGACATTAAACGTGAAAAATCAACGGCAAGATTTAAGACACGCACCGAAAGCCAATGTATTTCAATAGATCCTCTGATCAGCAGACTCCTTGTTCTTTATGAAGACCTTAACCAACGTTAGTATAAAAAACAAGCAACAAAAACTGGACAATTGAGGGATCCAAGATGTATGATGACGATGACAAGTTTTAGAAAAAGCAAAACGATGCATCAATGGCGAACAATCTCAGACGAATCATCATGATGACGATCTCCCTGCATGGTTACGGCATATAAAAGGTAAAGGATATGGGGTCATTTTAAGGCCATGGGCACCCCGTGGTGTTTGCTCTCCCCTTCTTACCAGGCTTTTATATTGCAAAATAATATTGTCGACATCCACACTAAGAAGCACATTCAGAAGTAGCACCATGATCATCAGGTTGATGTCAAATGGCCGCCATCACTTCCTCAATCAGCAGATTTGAACATCTCTGCGCTTTTATGGGACATCCTGGTGAGCGGAGTGCAAAGTGGATTTCCACTTCCTTCATCCCTCAAAGCTTTCCTTCTTCAATGAAGGGTAAACATCCAATTACTTACAGTCCAGGACTTGTAAGGCAGCACTGCATGAGGGACTTAAACTACTCCGAAGGGTGGTCCTTTTCCCTTATTAGGCACTTGATGTTGAAAGAATGTGAGCAACTGACACTCTTGAAAAATATATATATTTTAAAAAAACCCCAGAGGGCTGAATGTTTCTGTGTGGAACTCTCCTTTACCACATTCACAACATGCTCAGTTTACAGCTGTTAGGACAGGATGTCCGGCACTTATTTTTAGTGTAGTCATTCACAACCTCAAATGTTAATAGTCATTCTTTGTCCTAGCAATTCACAAATATTGCTCATATTAATTAAGTACTTTGTTGATTCCATTAGAATTTTTTTATACAATGGACACAAGTTTATAGTATTATATCCTTCATTTTTAATCAAAGAAAATTGAACTGTACGATTTGTGCAAGTTGCATGGTCAACTATGTAAAGAACCTTAAAGATTTGATGTTATTAGATAAGCAAATGCATGTTTCTAACATTTAATTTAGCTGGTTTAGTTAGCCAGCTAACTCAGCTAACTTAGAGTCAAGCTTAAGTTAGCTGATCCTGAAAACGTCTCCAACATCTCCAGTTTAGTAATGAAAGTTGTCAGATCCAGGGTTAGAAAAAAAAAGCAATCCAAACAGAACCACCTCTGAAACCAAGAACTATAAACCTGTCAGTGCGTCGAGCTTCATTTATTACAACAGCCTTGTTTTGTTGCTCTGTTAGCATCACTGTGGTTGGATGTACTGATGTAAGAGCCAACATTTATTCAGTACATGTCAATAAAAGGTCACACTATTAAGTCAGTCATTTGTGTTTTCTTTTTTCGTTGAGAACGCAAGGAAAACACCCAACTTTAAGGTTTTGATGAATAAAGAATCTCGCCTTGTCTCGGTTCTAAAACAATTTAAAGCCAACCTTAACACACTGTATCATTTTTAAAGTCATTTTTAATTAAATAAGGAGGAAGCCACAATAGAAAGGCTTAAGAAAAACAAAGTAACCTCTTCCAACAAAAACTCAGTGACATAACCTTCAGATTTTAGGAAGCTGCTGCTTTTTCTTTCAGAAAAAAGAAGCACAAGCCAATATATAGGTTAAAACTATTTTAATGATGCAACTATAAACGCTGCTGCAAAGGCAAAATGTTGTATCATAGTTGACTTTTCCTGATCAGACAGGATAGTTAATTGGTCTTTAATAATTATGATGGTGATGATAATCTCTAAGGTTTTGTGTGTCATGTTTTGCAACGCTTAGTGCATTTAGAATCGAGTCCCCCCATATTTTTGACTACAGGCTTTTGAGTTCAATACACAAACGTAGAGAGTGATTTAGCAGACGGCATAATTATTCTTTTGAAATTCATGATCACCAATTAGTCTCATTCTGATTTTCTATTGGGCACAATAATCATATAGTGGAAAAGGTGATATTGTGACAGCCCAACTGGAGAAACACCTTCCTCCAGGCGATAAAAAGAAATGCCGATCATAAAAGCTGCCAGCACAGGTGGTGATGCAGTGTAGGTGGACTTTTTTTTTTTTTTTTTTTTTAAATAAAGACACTGAGATAAGGAGCAGAAATCAGAAGCAAAAACTGTACTAGTCCTGCACAGATGTTCAGTTTTTCTCACGCAAATATAGCAAAGCCATAGGGCTTTTTGAACTACTGCCACTCCTGTATGGATGAACTAACAACAGTTTTAAAGAACTAAACTGTATACCTGGTGTAAATAGATCTGTTAATAAGAAAAGGCTTGAGATGTGTGTGGATATGGGATAGTTTCACACTTTCTTAAGATGCTACTGCAAATTTCTTCAAGGATCTTTTAGGTGATCACCTGAACCTGACAGCATGATAAAAGTCAAAGAAGAAATGCCAAAATTAGGAATATATAAGTTAAAAATATTATTATATTGCTTACAGATGAAGATTATCTTATTTTCTTTGTGGTATTTGGGAGTAAATCCATCAATCTATCCTCTATTATTATTAATTAACGTTTATCTCAGTTTGTTTTTATGTAGATGTAAATAATAGTCTCTTTTTTATTACTTCTTAAGACTAAATATCTTAATTTTATTAGGATTTAGAAACAAAGACTACATGGAACTTTTATATACCTGGAATATATTGGTTTTCTATAACCACTGAAGCAATTAAGTTTCCTCAATTCTTCATTTCAACGCATTTATGTACATTTCCAGTTTTGTCACCCTATCTTTTAATTTGTTTACTCATCATTGTTTTTCTTTTTTAATTTTTGTGTGTAGGTAGGTTTTGTATTGCCTTACTGTGTATGAAAAGTACTCTGTAAATTCTAACAAATTTTAACAACACATTACAATCAAAATGTTAATGTTAAATAGAAAACAGTTGGTAAGATTTCAGCGCTTTCAGTTTCAAAAACTGCCTAAAAAAACCCCGTTGGCTACTCATCTTTGAGCTGTGACAACTTTTTTGAGATTACAACTTTAGTAACTCAGCCTATCGTTTCCAGGAAGAATTTAATTTAAAGACGACATCACGGGTAAACAGTTTTCGACATGACCTCTTTGGTTATTTATACTACAAAATACAGACATCTGATGTGTCCACCGTCATGAAACAGCATCCATACTCCTTGAAGCACTTATCCAGAGATTCTCTGAATACTTGGCAGGTATGCTGTTGCAAACATCTTTAAGAACTTGTCACAGTTCTTGTGTGGATTTAGGCGGTCCCAGCTGCTCCAGTCTCTCTGTGTAATCCCAGACTGGCTCCATGATACCAATAGAAAGCCTGTGTGAGGGCCAAACCATCTGTTGCACGACTGCTTGTGTTTCTAGCCACTTGAGCGGATTCTTTATATGATCAAAGCTGTTTGGCTTGGGTCAATCTGCGCAATAGATTTTGGGAAAACAGACATGCTCCGTATGGGTGGGAATTATAAATAATAAAACAAAAACACGAGAATTGTTTGGCATGTGTAACTCATAACTAAGAAAGAGAAATAAACATGTACAGTTTGTTGTTTTACTGCGAAAATATTAAAATACACTTGAAATGTGTAAGAACATTGTGTTTAATAACAATGTAAAAGCACAAAGGCTCAGGCTTATCATAAGATGTTGACCCTTTAGTATCACTGTTGACTGTAAAGCAAGTAGACATTGACGTTGCCTTTTAAGAGCCACCTGCTCCAAAGCTGGATCAAATCTAAAGTTTTTGTGGTCAGAAGACACAAAAATATGGATTTTTCCCTCTAGTAATGAGAAAACAATATCAATATCTGGACAAGATGAGGGACGCTGTACCACCTGATAGTCATGGAGGCAGCAGCATCATGCTGGTGGACTGATTTGATCTCAACACTGGATTAATGAAGAGTGAGAACTTTCTTACTCTTCGTCAATCAACGTCAACCTAGTCAGTCGTTCCAGCTGGTCCATGATCTCAAACACACCAAAACTGGGTTGGGAATGGATAAACGAGTTAATCTCAACGTTTTGAAGACATGGCAACTTCACCTCATCCTTATGGAAACTTGGTGGCCTATGCTTCAAAATATTTTGATGAGTTATATTATTTGTCTTTAGCGCTAAAATGTATTTCTGTCACACAATAAACATTTTTGAACACTATCACATTATAACATAATAATGTAATGTGTAAACGTGCTAATTTCATCCAGATTATGTTCTTAGGCTTCACTGACAACAAAACTCAAAAGTAGGAGGACGTCACCAACTTACAGAAACAATATATGAAGCCTGAGTATGCAATATAATCCTGACATTTATCCGAACATCAGTAGTTTGAATATCTTACCTTGAGTGGATTCCAGGACTTCCACAATAAACTAAACAAAATACATTGCCGTCATATAATGTAAAATCGTTCAAACTCGATAAAATGATTCAGATAAATCAAAAACAGACCCAAATTTATGGCTGTTTATGAAAACCTCTCGACTAAACCTCTATGTCTTAATGATTGTTTGTTCATGTTCCAAGCTTTCATTAGAGCTTCTGCTAAGAATTTCAGAACATTTTATCTCCAAACAATGAAGAGTTTTGAATAAATCCCTATTTCCTTAATACTAAATCAGATGAGATGACCATTAGAGCCTATTTGACATCATTAGTACTGTAATTGTGCATAATGTCACAAAGACATTTTGAAATACTGAAAAACCTACCTAGACATGCTTTTGGTGGTGATTTGCTGTCTTTGAAAGTTTAAAATAACAAAATAAAAATGATCTTGAATGGTTAGACTAAAACCACAGTGAGTCCGTTTTAATGACCAACCACTCGCTCATCAGAGCCAAAACTTGATTATAATTATGCAGTACTTTTAAGAACTAGCTGCACTTCCACAACAACCGGCTGTAGAGTGATTAAGGAACTTGTTTTCTCAAGAAAACAGAATGTACAAGTTTCCCTCAGCTGTCAAAGAGACTTCTGTCCCTGTGGTATTATATAGACATTCACATATGTGGAGGTGTGATGAAAAAGCTTTGAAAATATTTGAAAACCGTCATCCCGTCCTCTATCTATTGATTTTTACTCCAAAATATTTACTAGTTTTAACACAAGGATGGTGGCTGCAGAAGCTGGAGGATGTTTTAACAATGACAGAGCCCCAGAGGAGATAATCAATAGTTTTATCACATCCTACATATGCTAAAGCGGGCGGGCAGAGGAGCCAAAGCGGCTGATGGGGGTGAGTTATGAGATTCTTGCAAAGCTGCACCCTGTTTTTAATTATATATGAGACAGAATTCACAGTGACAGAGAAGACATGCCCCTGAGAACGAGGCCTGGGTGGCACATGAACACAGGGGGCTGACCAAGTCACTTACAGGTTCAGTCACTCACATCTGAGTGGGCCCTGACCCACTCCACCAACAGAGCTCTTGAGAGGAAGGACAACGAGAAGGTGGGCTGTCCTGTACGTCCACAACCTTCCCAAGCGGGGTGGAATTTCTGTCGACATCAATTATTCACGAGACCATCTCAGATAACACTCATGGGCAGGATGGATGAGGTCTATTTCTGTATAGTACTTCATAAGGATGAAGACAGGGGACATTTTTTACTTTGTGTGCTTCAGTCAGTGAATAACCACCGCTCTATGATGAGGGAGGAAAAAGGCTTTAAACACACAAATTCTTCTCCCTTTGCAGATGCTAGAAAATGTCAACACCTTGTAGAAGATCTGAGCGTCACATTTATTCTCTGTATCCAAACACCTTTAATGTGCTGTAGGTGTTATCAGGAGGGGGACCCTACAAAGGCGACAAAAGCTTCAGAAAACTGACCCCGGTAATATCCCTTCACACAACACCAGCTCAATATTTTCCCATATTTTCTGCCAAGTCTCCCTAGACTTTATCCTGACGGTTTAAAATATTTCTTTGTGTGCTGTTATTTATAAAGAACATAAAAGCTATAAATAGCACTTTGGGAGCCAGGTGGAAGATGTGAAGCAGCAGATCACAGATACAAGTAGAGACATTAGTGATTGGTGAAACTCTATACCCGATCCGTGCATGTCTAAGCTCCTCAGTCTGGATGTCATTACTGAGCGAAGAATACTCAAAGTTATTCATTTTTAATATTTTGGAAGTGTTTAAAATGAAGTCAGAGGAGAGAGCGATGGAAGTAGCTAGAAAAAGGACAACCGTATTTTCTATGGCGATAATGACCACTCACTGCAGAAAGGCTAAAAGCATTCCTACATTACAGTTCTTAAAGATAATTCAGGTTTGGTTAAGCTCATGCATCTATATTTACTGGCAGTCAAAACTGTAAGTGACTCTCTCCCATCCATAGTAGTTTATTTTACACCTCATAAAGCCCTCATTAGAAAATGTTGACTAAACGCTTACAGTTGTTTACGGTTTCACACTCTGTGGCTCAACCCTGGGTCAGATGTGTAAAATGAGCCACAATGTTGTTGGCAAGAAAATGAGAGGAGGTGAAAACAACAATAAATTTCACAACTTCCCTTCCAGCCTCCCATGTCACATAATTTCAGTCGCTATAAATTATCAGGACACAAAAATGCTACTTACAACAATCTCAATGAAAATAATATATGTTTTGGCAAGCTCTACATTAATGAGTCCCAACAAAGATCTAAATTTAAATAAGCCACTGGGACTTTATCTCTGCGTTTATCTCTGATGGGCAAAAAGGCTTTTCTTTTCCATTTTTCAAGTTACTCTCATGAAAAACAATGACATATGTGGACCTTACTAATAAAAACAATAAAAGCAAATATTTTATCTAAAATGCAACCATCGCACAGTGAGAACAAATATATTTCATGTCAGAACAAATTGTCAATTTTGGGCTTAATGTAAATAAAGCTTGAACATTATGTCGTGTTCCAATCATCTCAAAACACAAATCAATCTGGTTTAAGAATGGATAAACGTGTATTACATTAAGCCTCTGGAATGATCTGTGCTAATTCTGCCAAGAAGAGTTGTTCAACTTCCAGCTAGAACTTTACCAAATCCTTGATGATAGCGACAGGAAGTACGTAGTTGTGATCCAACTTAACATGACAGACACATTTTAAATAATAATGGGGGTATATGTAGATTTTTAAGTCTGTTTTTGTGGGTTTTTTCTGTGTGAATTAGAATAAAACAGTTGTGCACTTCTTTCTTTCTTTCTTGAGGCATTATCATTTCACCGTGAAAAATGAACCAGCTTAAATAAACAAAAACAATCCCCAAATGATGACTATAAAATCAACACACTTGATGAATGGAAATTTATTGCTAACCACAATTTGAAAACAAAAACCATGTTGCATCCTGAATCAGAAAAACCCGTGAATTTACTTGTGACATGCCAGAGATTGTAGGAGCTATGAAGTTGGCTTGACATTATTGCCTTGTGTGAGTTTAAATTCACTCGAGCAGATGTTTTCAGCAGCTGAACAAGCAACTGTGGACTGCATGAAAACATGCCACAGCTGACCAAGTATCTCTGAAACATAACCGAGGTGTATTCAGGAATGTTGCACATTTAAATATTTGTGATAACACGGGCATTTGGATGAGGAGAAAATTGACCGTAATTTCAGTCTGGAAAAAAAAATATGTGCATCTTATTATCATCGGCATATAAAGCTTGTCTCTTTATTTCCCCAGCTTTGTAACAGAGCCTTTAAAGCTGTTTGAAGGATTATTTGTTCAGCAATTGTACTAGGTGTAGAAAAGACACACTGTGTTAAAATCATGGAAAATTTAAAGAAATAAAATGATAAAAAGCAACCAAAACAAAATTCAAGCACTTAACCAAGTAAATAAAGCAGCAATTTTCAGCAAATTTGAATTGGTAAATTGTAAGAGATATAAAAATATTCATAATAAACCTTGTTCAAAGTTCAAGTTACGGTGGCCATTACAAGTATTCACTTTAAACTTAGACACTGAGACTATGATTTTTATTTTTTATTTTCCCACCATTGATATGGCATTTATCCTTTACAATTTTACTACAAGTGAAAAAAATGTTTGAGGCAAAATATAAAACTGTATAATTGTATAATTGATATGTCATCAATTATACAGAATATCTCAATGCAGTGTAGTTTAATATATATATAATAAGACATTGGCACATTAAAATGAATTCTTTCAAAATGCAGACCTTTCTCTTATTCATTTGTTTTTGATTGAAATAGAGTTCAGTTATATAGTTGGATCTTCCTCAGACTTGCTCACTTCCATACCTATTGTTTACAACGATGCTACACAAAGAATCAAAAGGATGTCATTCTAGCAAAGTACCAGTCAAGAGAAGGTTACAAAAATACGCCACAGTAACTTATATATGGGAAAATTAGATGTTATTCCAAAACAATGAAAACACAAGTTGGAAACTGTTCAATGAGGCTCTTATGAGATTTCAATTCACAGGTGTTTTACAGGTGTGGCAGTGACCCTTTGGTATTTTTAATGAGAGATGTTATCAAGAGGAGACGCAGTATGAAATCATGGTTGAAAAATAAAAGCTCTTTTCCAGAGAAAACACTCGGGGATGGCTACAGTCCCCTAAAACCTTCTTAAATACTGAAGGCGGAGAAGTGCAACGGAGACATGTTGGTAGCCTTTAGGTGATGCCAGAAAGCTGAAGAGGAAATTCATTTTTCAGCATCACAGAGAGTGAAAAATCATCAAAAGAAAGATGTTGGAATGGCCTTAACTCTTGAACGTATGATGTATGCATATCTCCTATTAAAGAACATTAAATGTAGTTGATTCAAAATATTTTTGACAGCATATTAGGATGTCAAACATGTTATTGAAGCTGTAAAACAGATTTCTTAGTTGACAGATTAATTGCACTATTTATATGACATATTAACGATCTGAGAAAGTTTGAAAATAATTTCTTATTTCAGTTTATTTTTTAATCACAAAACTTTAAATTTTAATAGGGGCCTGTTCCTATGAAGAGCCACTGTTAACACAATGCCCTTGTTGTACTTACAGCTAAATAACCATATCTGCGTGTTCTGAGAAATCAATGCATTCTTCCAACATTTAATTTGAAACATAGTTTTACAGAATAAAATAAACCCTTTTATAAATTGATAATAATTGTGCTATTATTGAACTATTTATTCGGCGCATTCAGTCTGTTAATTAGCACTTCTGTTTCCACTCTAGTCATCAGCAAATTACTGTACAGTGCTTAACAAATGCTTTTGTGAGAGTATTTTTCCTCCTGGTTAAAGGTGGCAGAAGGGAGACTTTATTTGGAAATAATGTGTCACTTGCTTGTAAAATCCAAACTGGGACTTGTTGACATTCGGCATATTCACATGTGACAGTTTTTTACATTTCTTTTTTTTTTTTTTGGGTCTCCACAGATGAACATCAGCATGCCAGAGGATCTGACAGAGTATACTATCGAGTATTGTTATTTCTGCCATAGATTTAGGTTTCAGTTTTTGCAGGAATGCGACACCATGTGAAGGCTACGCCGGGAAGCGCACTGGGGTCATATGTGACTTGGTCTGTTCCCAGGTGAGGAAGGTTATACTACTCCGGTTCTGTCAATCAGGCAGTCAGTCTGCTGGTTTCAGGTGGAGGCCTGGGAGTGAGTGCACACTCGGAAAGAACGGTGGTGAGACAAGTACTCCCTCCAGTCAATCACGGCCCACGAAGCTGTTCAAATGATGCAGGATTTCTCAAGAGGCTCACAGGATGGACGTGGGCGAAGGAGGCCCTAATGTCACACTCGCTACACTGAGGGCGGACCTTGTCAATTTATCATACGTGACTGACTTGATGGCTTTGAAAGTTGCAGCAGAAACTCTGAAAGGACCGTACGACTGGTGTAAATAAAACCAGCATCGCTGGCACTCAGCAGAAGGTGTTAATCCCTGACTAATGAACTCTGCCTCTGCCAGTAGCTTTCTTCTTGCACCCTTGGACATCCCCACCTGTGCTTGTGTGTTTGTGTGAGCGCATGTGGCAATGGAGGGAGAAAAAGAGGGGAGTGTAGAAACGAGAGGAGAGGGACAGGCTCCACTCTCCTGTCCCTTCAGCCTGACAGGCAGAACTCAGCCGCACAATTTCACGGTTTGTGGGCAGTACACACCACTGCTTTCCCATCCCTGAGACCCAGAGACCCACAAAGTGTGGCTATGTGGGAGTATTAGCCTGTGCATATAACACACATACACAAACACACATGGTCTGCTATTAATAGTAGGGCAAAGAACAAATCAAATATTAATCCTTCAACTCCCACCTGGAATTGTGGGGGGGAGAAATAAATGTGTGAACTTACCATTTTGTTATTGATTTCATGAAAATGAATTTCACAGACTTTCTCTACGATGTCTTCACTCTCAAAAGTTATGAAACCAAATCCTATGCAAAGAGAGAAAAAGAGGGGAGGGAGGGACAGTGGGGAAAAAAAAGGAGTTAGTGGAGAGCCCCAACAAAACTTCAACAAGTAAAAGAGAAAGCACACCATAAGTTGGGAGTTTCATCTCCATCCAGATTCAGAAACTATTCGAGTACATCTGTGGAGATTGGTTTCCATGTGCAAAAAGAAGAAGAAAAGAACAAGTGAACAAGGCAGACATTGTCCTCTTTAAATCAGGAATATGATGAAATCTGCCACATTATTAAGGGCACTCAAGGACCCCCTCTACAAAGAGAAGATTGGAAAAACAGCACAAAGCTCATTTAATGAGATCCAGGGAGCCAGGGCCCTGCATCTGAATTTCATTAAATGCATTTTGTGTTCTTTTTATTGAAATCTCACTGTATAACAAGCCCCCCATTTTTATGTTAATACGGGCCTTAGAATGAATGCGTCGTTGACAGAGGGATTTTCAAGCCATATTTATAGGATAAAAGCTTAACCCCTCTTTTAACACAAAGACAGAGCGACGAGATAGTTTTTACACTGTTGAACATGAGTGGATTGCTTCGCTCTCCTCTGTGTTTTGATGGCAATGCACAAAGCATTCCTGCTTCTGTATTGCCAGGGTCGAAAAGAAAACATATTCGATTATTTTTGCAGAAGTGAAACTGTTAGCGAGCAGAAACAGCGAGTCGGAGTGGGGCGACCAAAGCTGTTCGTGAAAACAAATCACCAAAAGCTGCTGTCAAAATACCGTCACCAAGTTCTTATCTGGTACAAAAATATTTTGCACGTTATGTCATGTTATACCCTCAAACTTCAGTATGTTTTACAGAGGTTTTGTCATAGAATAGTCACTAACGCTAAGTAGCCCAGAATTTTGGAATTCTTTTTAAAAATGTAAATCTCAAAAGTGTGGCAGCCCTGCTCACACAGATACACACAAAATCCAGCATAATCAACCTAAAATAAAATTGCAACTTTTAATGAATGTCAATGTTAAAAGTTAGTCAACCGACATCCATTTTTAAGCTTACAAACCATAGCCAAACTTTTTCAGCCCACATGTAAAGATACCACTGAATCCTCAACACAACATCCCAGAAGCTGGTCAGAGTGGATGAGAAAAAGGATAGAGTGAAATTCTGAGGCTTTAAGATGCTGCAAAATGCAAGAATGGCCTAGTCAAAGTCCAGATGATGTTCACATCTACTTTTAATCCAATTAGAAAAAGCTTGAACTGGGTTGTGAAACAAACCAAAAAAATATTGGACCATAATTTTAATCTTGACATGTTCAAAACATGTGGAAACATTTTCCAAAAGAGATGCAACTGCACCAAAAGATTGTAAAATAATAATTCCTACTCTTTATGTATAGTTTTCCTTCATGCTAAACTTTCACTTTAACTTCCAGCAAAGGCATACTGTACATATTGACATAGTACAATGTACAATGTACACAAACTGTGTGAGAGATGAGAGATTTGTCGGCGCTCACTACACTAAGGTGGTTTATCCCTCCAATATCTGTGGCTGTATTAGGTCATTGCTGGCAAAGCTGAAAATCAATGAGCACGGCTGCTTTATGGCAACATTGGATTTACAGAATTTTTTTTTATCAAACACGATTAAATTCCTGTATTTGTACAGTATTTAATACTATAGACCAATACTGATATGGCGAGTTTAAAAAAAACAAAACAAAAAAACTGGTTGCTCAATGACATTGATGTTAAATCCTTTTGTTTAGCAGCTTTGCATGTTTTCACAGTCACATCTTTGCAGAAACAGTAAAATTAAGAATATTACAGTACATTAGAGTAAGCTGCTTATTCTATTAATTCATCAGATCATCCAGACAAACACAGATTTCCTTCTAAGGAGCTGTTTGTGCTTCTTACCACAGCAGGCAGCCTACCACAAATCCTGACATTTTTAGTTCTGTCATTCGGTCTTTATCGCTCACTCGCACTTTCTTTCCCCCCCATTTTGCTCTTGCTTCATTTCCTCTTCCATAAATAAGAAAACGATCCTCCTCAAGCTCCTTTCCTGACATATCGAAATAGTCTCAACGGAAAATTTAATACAGGATCTGATTTAACATGAAAATCTAATGTAATGAGATCTTATGAGACAGGATGTCGATTTCCAGAGAGGGGGGGCACATGTGAAGGGCTGGTCGGGTGGAAGAGCAGGTGATCTGGACAGCCAGACGATGGTGGGCAGGGGGGTTGGAGAACCTTTTTTTTTTTTCTTTTCTTTTTTCTGCAGCTCACTCCACACCTCCAGCTCAGGGAGCACTTTTGACAACCAACAAATCAACCGCCAGCAGTAATTTGTCATGGAGGAGTGTGGGGAGAGAGAGTTGAGTCTGGGGGAACGCGGATTGAGAGAGAAAAAGTAGAATAAAAAAAAAAGGAAAAAAAAAAAGGTGGAGATAAGGGGAGGAGGGAGTGTGCTGAGGGGGAAGAAAGACAGAAAAAGTGACAAGGAAAGAGGTTAACACACATGGCCCCTGTCGCCACACTCCTTCCTACCGCTACAGGCAGCTCCTCCATCAAGTGACAGGACATTTTCCACTGCAGCACTGTACCCAGCGAGGTCACGGCCAAGCCAAGCCACCACAGATACCACCAGCAGGGCTCGTCCACCCATGACCGCATCGCTTTAAATGAACAAAAAAATAAAAAAATAAAAATTCCATGGTGTCAACTACTCTTAGAACGGATCTGTCAGCTACTTTTACAATGTTTTTTTTTTTTTGGCACACGTACATTAATAATAACAGCAAAAAAAAGAAGAAAAAAAAAAAGGTCAACATCAATATTTCCTCCCTTGCTGGCTCAGGACACATTATGTCCCCTGTGGGCTGTCTGAACCTCACTCTCTGCTTTTGCAGGGTTGCTACTCTGTATCAGAAACCTTAGAGGGAATTACTGGCCACAAAATTGCCCCAGCATTGAAATCTTCTTCCTCCTCCTCTTCTTCCTCCCATCAGCACAGTGAGGCATGTCCTCGGGTATCCTGGTCCTTCTCCTCCACCTGTCCACGCCAAGCAGCAGGCTGACCTCCACAGAAACTATTAAAGCCTGTCAACTCTTACTGACACAAGTCGAAAGGTGTCAACATGCTCACAAAGAAGAGCCTTTCACAGCTTAAGCAATAGCCTGTAAATGGAAACACGTGGATGTCTTCTAGGAAGGATGATAATAGGTGTTATAAGGCTACTGGCTGAGGCCTCTTGGCTGTACTTGCTCACACTTATTAGCCAGAACTGGCCTTGGCCCTCGTCTCATCACTCGGCGGGATCGGCGGGGAGCCCACTTTCACGGCCCTTTACCAGCTTCATCATGGCCACTCTTTATTTCGCACTCAGGTTTCTCTTGTCTTTGTTGTTCTAATGCTTTCCACCCACCTCCGGTTGCTCAGGCGGCTCCAAGACTGACAGACAACTCATTCTGGCAGACGCGTTTCAGTGGAAGACTTGCAAATCGATGCAGAGAAGTTGCTTTTGGCGTGGAATGAGACGCTGGCACTTTAAAATTCATTCTTTCAAAACTTAAGATGTCTTTCATTTTTCATTTGATGCCTTGAATGACAATCTGCTCACACATTAGACATGGCCTCAAAGCCTCAGTTCATTTAAATGTCTATTTATTCACCATTTTGTTCAGGAAAAGTTACAGTCCTGGCACGGAGGGGAATTCAGACCTGTTGTGGCGTATTGTTGGGAAGATTTGTGAGGGCATGAAGATGCATGTTGGCAAAAACAAGGACACATTTACAGCTGCTACAGAGGCATCCCCAACTCCCTGATGACTGCAGCTAAATATAAAGCTGTAAGTAGATGACAGTGAATTGCCAAGCGCATATGTATCATCACTGATATACAAGGTGTACACCTGGTGTTCATTAGAAAACCTTTCTGGGTCGGTGTTTGGCTCCAACAAATCAAAAACAACACAGAGAGTCCAAGCTGGAGTGTGCACGTCGTGTTTTCGTCCTGACAATCGGCACTGCTTGAACGTTTGGGGATTAATTGCAAATTTACGTTATTTAAACTCATAAATAACATTTAAACTGTCCTGGTATTTAAATGCTACCTCTACATTGGTTATTTACATATTAACAGATGTTATTTGTAGACCAATTCGTAATCATTATGGAATTATAGTGCATTTATCTACTGTTACATGTTGAAGTTTGAGAAACGCATTAAGGGAAGGAATATGTGCAACTGCTGGTAAATCTTCCCAGTCAAACAAAAAAAAGTAAAGCGCATCACTTAGGAAGCCAAGAAAGGGAAATGAAAGAAAACGGGGAAATATAAATTTGTAAAACACTTGACCTGAACTGCCACGGTGCTTTCACTCTGTGTTGTGCAGCTCAATAATTTAAAAAATAACACAGTAATATCAGCTGTTTATTGATAACCTGGATTCACCTGGTACCTTTTTGAATTGAGAAAAACAATTATCCGTATTTGTACACATGATAGCACTCATAAGGGGAGCTTGGAGATTTTGCCTCGTTTTAAAATGTATTGACAGCAAAGTACAGTACAGCTGCAGTCCACCCTTAAAAATTGTAACATAATATCCCTTCTCTTGTCTTTTTATGTTACAGATGCAAGCTGTAAAACTAGAAGGATTTGTTGAGTTTTTTTCTAAGTAACCACACAAACTCCAACTAGCAACACAAGACAATACTCATGTATATAATATCCATTTAAATACAACATGTCATTTGTTCCCTAATGATCTAGTACTAGCTGAGCTTGATTTGAGTACAAATGAACTGTTTATTACCACAACTATCAGCACATAGGCTGCCATACTGTATTCTAAACATCAAACTTTCTAAGACTACATTTGATTTGTAGGGCATCTTCCGCAGAAAAGCAGAAAGCAGAATAATGTCAACATGAAACTCCCCTCTTAAACAACTGCTTTCCCTGTAATTTTTTTTTATTCCTGCAACCTGTACATAAATGAGAAATTTTCTGGTTAAATACGCAACAATGATCACCAACATGACCCAGAAACATTTTCAAATCCAGATTAAAAAATGGCTTTTCTCCTGTAGTGTTTCAACTTAACTGCAAAACCACTTTTACACATTTATTACAGTGATTTATTTCAGTTGGCATAAAGCACCCATATGCATAAAAAACCCCCTAATGCTCCAACAGTTGGTGCTGTATATTTTCCTGATGCGAACTGCGTGTAATGAGAGCAGGCTGCTGCTGAGCAGCTCTGACTACTGGTCCTGCCAACAAAGCCTAAGTAAGTGCAGCAACCTGGAGAAAGTGTCAGCCGTATCTCCTGGGAAACAAAACGGAGGGATTGGAGCCCCCCCTACACACACACACACACACACACACACACACACACACACGCACACACACACACACACACACACACACCCCACACACCAGACCTGCAGAGACACACACAAACAAACATGACCCAAACCCGTGAGGCTGACACACACGTACACTTATGTCTGTGTGCTATAGGTCATGTGTACATCCTATGTGGAGTAAAAACCGCTCCACCTTTAGTTCCCCAATGAATCAGTGATTGTACCCCAATTAAAGATTATCTAACCCTCACCTGTCTCCTGAACAGAAAGTCTGCAGGAAACCCCTCTTCTGTCTTCCCGCGTGTGCGCTCTGTCTCCTTCTCTATCTTGTAATGCACAGAAGCAGACAGAGGCAGTCCGAACACCCACGGCACAGTTAGACTTCTTTGATCAGTATTTCCGTCTGCTATTACTCGAGATCTAGGGCCTGAGGCATTAATCCTGCATTTAATACAGTCAACGGCACAAACTTTCCAGCAGCACAGGGCCGATCAAGCTGTGTGCTGACTAAATTAAAAAACAATTGTAACAGAAGGCTGTTGTTTTTAATCCCTTAATATTGCCTTAACAATATTAACTAGTCATTTCAGTGGAAAACTGACAAATAAAATAAAACCTCATGTACATGAGAGAAAATATTATAGGGACATGAAATCTAACCAGATCTAATTGTAGTTGTGTGGAGAGGCGGGATGAGCTTCGTCTGAGCGGAGGAATATATCAATCTTCCCATGTTAAAATAAATGGAAATGGACAAAAATAACTGACTCTCAGCTTTTCTTTACAAGCACTGCTGTCAAGATTTTGATGTTGAAAGTCAATCTTGTATACAATAATCTTAATTTGCATCTACATACTATTTAAAGAAGCTAATTTAAATTCTTACGTTAGGCATTGATTCCAATTTGTCCTTGGATGAATATTTAATCAAGGTGTAAATTAATCATTTTACAGATGTGAGATCTTAAAAATGAAATTTTCCTATATTTCATCATTAAGTAAATTCTTCCAACTCTCCTTCAACATTCTGGTTTGTTCTTAATGAAATATTGTAATAACATTTTATATTGTAATATAAAATGATATCAGACACAGATGTGGGATTACTTTGAGCTTTTTTACATATACTGTACATATAAGTACACGCATATTTTATAGGCATCTGACAATAATGGCAAAAACAGGAGAGATCATTAAACTTTAATTTATTAATAAAAAAGAGTACAAATGTAGTTCATATGTACTTTTTATTTATTGGATAGTGCATGTGTTTATGATTTAGCTGTACATATGAATTTTGAAATGTAAATTGGATCACTTCAGTCCTTTCGTGACAAGCTGCTTAGAAAAAAAAGAAAAGGAAAAACTTGAAAAAAATATATGTCAACTTCAATCTAAAACGTTGTGTAGGTGTGTGAATGCTGCAGCCCCCTTGGGGCTTCACCAAAGCTAATGTCTGTAATGTCTGTATGGACCTGATCAGCACAGTGTGGAGTATGTCAAACCTCAATTTGAGCAAAATATAAAGGTGATGATTACTGTGCTGTATGTGTAGGTGGCTGCATGAGCAGGTGGTAGAAGACTTGGCTTAAAAAAGGAAAAAAAAAAAAGAAAACGGGTCACAATAATCACATGTTGTGTGTTTCAGATTGTTAGCAACAGTTGTCTTGATTTTAAATACTGAAACTAATTAGGTAAGACAACATTTAAAAGGACATCTCATTACTGAAAAACATCATGAAGAAGCTTTTAAGAACAGAATCAAATAACGTGTCAGCCCCGAGAACAATTAGCCAAGCAGCAAGGCCGTAAATTGATGTAATTAGATAGTGGTTTGACTGTGGTTCCTTTCACATGGCTGGCCTTTATGATTTTACAATGCTCCAATGTCTTTGAACAAGTACTTATCTAAAAACTTCAGCTCTGATCAATAGAATGTCTTCATTACCCTCGACTTCTAAAAACAGTGGATACAAATGACAAAGTAACACCTTTAATATTATTTATAGTTTCATCAACAAACCAACAATACTGCTAAAGGATTGCACTGTCTGACACGTGATTTTATTAAGTGCTATAGTGACAATATGGCAGCTTCCACTGCATATTCTGCAGAGCAACTGGGCTCAGCATGCATGCTGAGGAAACTAGTTTTTCTATGCTATTTAGGTCAGCTTTCAGTGCCGGCCATCAATTTCTACTGTCCTACTTAAAGAGACGCCCTGGCTCCATACGATCACGCACAAACCTGAGCGCACAAACAGCCTACCTATGAGGCCTACCGTTAACTTTATTAATGTATTTATCAGCGAGCTTTAGCCAACGTATCACGTTCCCTCGACATAGCTGTCCACACGGATTTTAGCTCACAGCGGACATCTGACCGGAAAGTGGTCAGCGATAATAGACATCTCAAAAGCACCACAGTGTGAACTCACGAAATAAATGTGGCTCTCTCCACCTCTTTAGTGTAAGTTCAAATGCTCTCTAACTCAAAAAAGATCCTCATTAGTGCCAAACAATGTAACCATAAGTGTGAATTTCTCTCCCCCTATATGATCACAAGGCTGCTCAAGCAACAACTGAATAGAAGCAATTATCTATGGAGAAGGTGACTAACTACCCGTTTACTCAAAAGATCCTGAACAGCAGGCTAAGAGCGGCATGTCAAAGCTGAGCTGAAAGAAGCAGAGAAAAGAAACGTCAAATAAATCCAGAATATAAAGAGGGAATAAATAGAAAGAGTGTGATTCCGATAAATTAAAACCTGCGCTCCATTGGAATATCGTACTCAAGTGTGAGTAGGAAGACCTTAGAAGAACAGCTGAAGTTGTTCTGAAAATAAAAGACAAGTATCTGCCAGGTCCCAAACTTGGGACACGTCTTCATAAAGTGACAAAGCAGTCGACTGTCCATTGTCTGACTTTTGTTTTCTAATATGGAAGATGAAGAAAGATGTAAACAAAAAGAATAAAAATCTCTACCCAGTTTTTTTTTTTTTTTTAACCTTGTTATATTCCAACCACAGCATCTTTTATTGGGATTTTAAGTGATAGATTGACACAATGAGAACAGAGTTATGATGTGGGAGGGAAAAGGATACATCTCTTTCAAAGTTTTGTACAAATAGAAATTTGACTCACTCCTCTGAGTCACCATGAAGAGCGTTGGTATGTCTAACAGCTTTTCACATCTGGAGGCTGACATTTTTACTCATTCTTCTAAACAAAATAGTTCAAACTTAAACTGCTTGAAGAGCTTCTGTGAGGATCACCTAAGTCTTCTCAATTGGACATGGGACTAGACTTTGACTAGGCCATTTTAAACACAGGAATGATGTCATCTATTTTGTTGGAGCTCTGTTGTTTTCCAGCACAGCCTGGTCTTCAGCACAGTTTATCAATATTTAGTTACATCCATTAACATACAGAATACACTAAACTCTTAAGATTTTTTAAAAATTATTTTTCAAATGCTTTTTTTCCCCACAATCATGCATCATTTTCTGTTCAATTCCAAAATCGTTTTTCTTCGTCTTTGTCTATCACCTAGAATTCATTACAAATACAAAAATTCCATGCAGAAATGGGCTGAACCTACATGTGCATAAAGTCAGAGCCCTACACTAACATACTGAGATACTGAGTGAAATGTGAGTATACACAGTAAGCTATAATAGGTGGCACAAATTACCCTAAAATTCTTCCAATATGCACCACTTGGACCACACATTTCCACCCAGTCAGACATTCCTGGCCCATTTGGCAACACCACTGTGACTGGCACCATTTAAAATTTACAAAATGAGTTCCATTGCTGGCTGAGAGGTTAATGAATAATCACAACACACTCAGATTCACATATCACTTCACCAAACCATTTTTACCCGTGCACTGCCTCTTTATGGACAAAATGCACTCTGAATGCACCCTCATTGTCCTTGCACACATGTCCCAGCACTCTGAAATGATGATTGTGCTGTGAAAGTAGATCTCTCTGTGTGTATGTCTTTTTTTTTTTTATATAACTGAACAACATGTTCATATATTCTGTGTAGCCCAAAAATGTCAAATAATGGTAAAAGAAATGGATTCTGGTGGGAAGGTTTAGACCGTAGGATACGTGTTGTTAATGCAGAGCCAAACAAAAACAGTAACTATTTTTTGCTCTTGCAATTAGGTCATGAGATGCCAGGATGTGCTTTCCAAAAAGTCCATTTAGCAAAGTAAAAAGATGTTCCCTACATCTCTCTCAGCCGCATCTTTTTCTCTCTATGAAAGTAAAACGCCCCGGCAAACCTTTAAGTGTAAGGTGTCAAGCTAAAGACAGGATCTGCAACAACCAGAGGATTCATTCTCTCGACAAAGAGAAAGAACAATCTTACACAATCTGGACTGGAAGTGGTCGAATAGAGCAAAACAGGACAGATAATAACTTGGACTAAGATAACCAAAGTAAACTTGCACGTCTATCGCTCGAGGGAAAAATGTCTTGTGGTCTTTGGCAAAAATCCTACAACCACTCAAATCTCATGCTACTCAATTTTTTTTTTACATTTTGCTAAGGAGGAAGTTGCGCTCAGTGTTTTCTTCAGAGGTTTTTGTGTCGTTTCCTTCGGTGGTGGTTGGTGCAAGGAGGCAAGCAGGTTTTTCAAAAGGTTTGGTTCATTTGACCAAAATGCTTTGTGGAAGTGAACCACACTTGGCAGAAATGTAACAAAGGTTTCAGTTTTGGCCCCCAATAGAACCGAGTCTACAGGACAATCAGGTGTGAAAACACACTCAGTACCATAGCATGATAACACAACCTCAGTAATTTTACCCCTGGAATCTCATACCCCTGCTGAGAAATTTAAAAATTTAGGCTGGTAAAGCAAATTGGACATTTTTCAAATTCCTTAGCCTATATACACTTATACTTACTTTATTTGGTCTGTGGTGTGAAAACCATTCCTGTGGACTTAACCTAATCGATAAAGCAACCTCTCCCTGCTATGGGGTGAAGCAAAAATTAATGTTCTCTCCTCTGGCGTAATCCAATTTCTTCTACTAATATCCATACAGTAGAGGAGATGAACAAATCCACTCTCACATAAGCAGAGGGTGGAAAAGTGAGGAAAACACACATAAATGCTGAGAAATGGCCGCCAGAATCTCAGTGGTAGTTTTATCCTCTCCATCTTCTCACAGTGTTCTTGCTTAAAGACACACTGCAGGTCTAACACAAAATACATATGATTAGCGAGGAGGTAACTAACAAAAATGAGTTAGGTAAATACTGGCCAGGGTACAACAGAGAGGCCAAGACTAGACGAGATGAAGAGTTTTAAAACTGAGCAAAACCAACCTGAGGATAATTGCTCAGGCTGATAGAATTTCTTCTGCACAAAACGAAGTATGGCTGTAATGAGATACAAAGGTTTTCTACCACAAGGGGATTCTTCATTCAAGAATGTCAGACTCCTTTGTGCCAAGCAATAGGCCTGAGCTTAATAGATGTCTCAATTTCCATCACATACAGTAACAACCGATGCCTGGAAAAGACAGTGGGAGGTGGGGGCAGGAGCCGTTCCAAAAGGCTCCGAGGCGCTGGGATGAATTTCTTTTGAGCTGCAAAGCAACGTGGGACTTGAAATGAATCAAACAGATATGCACCTTTTGTATTTTCTGACCTATTGATGGAGATATCAGTTTTATTACACTCAATTAGCATTTCTCATTCCCGGTGAAAGTGGCGGAATCAAAGCGGGGAACACAAAGAAGCCGGTGAATCCGAAGAGATGGAAAAGAAGTTTGCACTTTGAGAGCGGGCCGCAGGCTCATGGGAACCCAGATTCGCCGCTGCCACAGCAGGACCCACCGAGGCCAGAAGCACTTAATAAATGTAACCGTTTGCAAAACACAACAAGGCTTTAATGTAATGGATTATTTGCAAGGAGGATGCAAAGTAAAATTGAAGTAAGTGGCTGGAGAAGCCAGATTGTTATTAATATTGAAGCATGAAGTAGGTTTTAAAGGCAAGACACAAAGGCAGTTCATCTGAAATGAACACTGAGGATGCCACTTTACAGAGACCCATTACCATTTTGTGGAGCTTACTTTAACTGAGTGAGCCAAATGCTTAGAGGCGGAACCGCCACTTGTGTTTATTTTATGGATGCTTTCAAAAAAAAAGAGAAAAGAACAGAGGACTCTGTTCCAACAGATAGTCTTTTTTCCCTCTCAACACATGTGCACAAAGCACACAAGCAGCGAAACGTGACAACATGAAGTCATCCTGCAATTGAGAATGATGTCACTCTGATACTATTGACCCTAGTAATCAAGACAGTCTTTCATCCAACGTCTGTCTCTAAAAACCACACTCTCACTGGGAGGAGGGGGAGAATAGAACCGTGGATTGCTTCGAATACAGTATCACAGTTCAACCGCCGAACTGAATCTGTCCACTACATCCGGGCTCTGCTTAATTGCACTGTGATTGGGTATATAATCAAACGATAAACTGAACATGGCACAGGGCCTTCGTAACTTCAGAATACCCTTTTATCCAATGCCTTTGGGCAGTGATTAACATAGATGAGAAAGCTCCGCAGAGGGCCATCGCTGCCGCTCTCTTTGTTGAAGTTATTTAGCGAACTGATTTGTGTTAGTCTGTTCGCTTTTCGAAGAGACACCTGAGGAATGGCAGGGAGAGGTCATGATCTCAAATTAGCAACGATATAAAAGTGCGAACGATGAGAAAGTCTGAATAAATATAAAGACTCAAAGAGCTTCCAGATGTTCGAGTGTTCAGATAAGGCTTGTGACTAAATACTGATATTTGTTTAACTTTGAAAATGTTTTAGGTGGAATTAACACGTTTTATATGACAGAAAAAGTCTCTCTGAATGAAGATTCATTTAGCAAAAGCAGTAAGGCAAACAGCTTTATCCCTAAAATTACAGTCTGGATTTTCAATTTAAATACTAAGACAATCTAATTTAGTCATACTTTATATAGTGGCGATATTAACAGCGTATCAACATTTGATTTAAAAGGAACATGACAGATTTCAGTGAATATAAGTAGTCAGACTACTTGACCGATAAACAAGGCAAAAACTGATTTCACAGAAAGAACACTGTAGAGTATGATGAGATTACACCTGGATATCAACTCCGTCTTTAACACAAAAACTTTAGTATTAAATCAGCAGTTGCATTTCTTAACTTTCTCATGTCAGAGTTGTCTGGAATAATCCAAAAGTAGAAAAATTCAGAGCATCACTCCTCCTTTAAACATGAGAGCATCAAAAAGGCTTTTTTCAAGTACTAATTATGTATTTATAAGTCTATAAAGATAGGACGTTTCATGGACAGTACAGTAACAACAACATAAAACAAAGTCTGCAATGTAAGATTTAAATTTTTATCTACTGGTGTATATCCATATTCCAAGGTATTTGTTATAGGGGCAGTAATATTTGCAAGCAGTCGGAATTATTTCTGTAAAAACTAAGAATACCATAAAGATGATCAAAAGCAGTCCAGGCTCTGTGAAAGAAACTGAGAAAAGCCCTCAAGTTTAACCAAACTAGTGGAATCCAAAGCAACTTGTGGGTTGACATCCAGTCGCGGTATTCTCTCTGTGGTCACAAATAATTGTTCTCTTTTCAACCAAGTACATAAAACGTTGCCAGATTAGAGATTCAGAAGTGGTAGAGACTTCTTCAGAACTTCTGTAACCGAAGGTTTTTATCCAACGAGTCAACAAAAAAGTACTTCCATTTCTTTACTGAGAAATAAGTCATAAGAAAATGTTTTTAGAGTAAAATTTACATTTTTTTAGACTCTATCCTGATGAGTGACAGCTCTATACAGCTTCTTAACAACAGATGGCCTCTTTGTTTTACGTTTTTGTTGTCACACTTTGAGTGTACTCCATCATATTACAAGATAAACAAATGCACTGCCATCCAAATGACCGGCAACAATATATCAGAAACGTTTCTGCAATCAATCGACTTCAGTTTTTGCCCAAACACACACATGTTCATGTGAACCACAGATTGGCACCATTTGAAAATTAAGAGACTTTGCATCTCTGTTTAATTTCTCTTCACCCCTTCGCACAATTTTCCTTTTAACTTTGCCTCTTTGCAGAAGGGGAGCTCATTTCAATCTCAAAGCTCACATCTGTGGAAGCAATGCAAGCTCTAAATGAGTGGATTTAATCCTGCGCAACAGGGCTGGAGCACAGGAAGTATTCAAACGAGAAGCTGGGAGAGAAGTAGTGAGTGGAAAAAAATAAGAAGGAGACAAAAAAGGAGCAGAAAGGCAACAAGAAAAAGAGAAATGATTTTGTAACCTCCGCTCATATCTTTTCCGTCTGAGGCAGAATCGGTGTTAGCTCATCCGAGAGCGAGGAAAGCAAGAAAAAAAAGGGGGAAGGAAGGGGACAGAGGAACAGCTTAACAGACAGGAGTTAGACATGTTTATTCATGCAGTGAAGCAGCTGAACTATATTGGAGAGGGCTTCAAAGCAGAGGATGGCTTCACGTCCTGCATGGCCTTCTCCTCTGGCTAGGCTTTCTGCATTTGGCCTTTGAGTGAGGGCCTGATCAATCCCCCAGCAGGCTGCCGGGCACCGGACCCCCCGTTACCATGAGGCTGCTCTTTGAACAGATCCTGCCAGGGGTCATTCTCCCTGCGCTTCATCATCTTAAAGGTCAGACACAACAAATGGCTTGGAAGACAGTTGTGTCCCAGCTTATAAACGCATAACTAGCCACGATGAGGGTCCACGACCAGGGCCGAATGGAACAGAGTGGACGGCGTTTCGCTTTCATCCTAATAATGCGGGCGTTTTTATACATTTCAGGTGGAAAACATCAGAGCAGCTATAAAAGAGCTTGTGCTAATGCACAACTTCCTAGAAATTATGTCTTCAGACTCATTTACCTTTAATAGTACCAGTGGGAGTCTTTTCAGAAACAGCAGAAGAGGGAAATTTTGAACCAAGACCCAAGTCCTTTAATAATGCTGTGTCCTCTCGGCTGCACAGCTGCTTCCGCGCATATTTAAATATTTATGACACAGAAAAACATTTTTTGACACGAATGTGTTTTTTCATTGCTGCTTGAAGCCAAACATGACATATTGTGTAAATTATAGAAATATATACAATTTTTCTATGTCCTGTCACCCAGAACTCCACTGTCTATTTATTTATTGCAATGGAAATAAAGTCTAAAGCCAAATCAGGAGATGCACTGTGAAAACAAAACAAATAAGCTCCGTCTTAAATTTGCAGTTAGTATCTCCCGACTATATTTAAAGAAGCATGTGCAATAGGCACGAAATAACACAAGTAGTGAATACATATCATATTGCATATCAAGTAAAACATGTTAAAGAAAGAACCACGAGGTTTCAGAGAAAGAGGTAGAATCATTTTCTCTTTATAAAGCAAGCAGCTGCACCTTTTCTCAAAAAGCTGCTTGCTTTAAATGATACCTTTTCAATTTGATGACATGATTGTGCACACCTGATCTCTGCTTTGAGTGGCAGAGATCAGGTGTGCACTGAACAATTTAAATACTTAAGTTATGAAGTTGTTCTCTTGAGGAGCAAAATGCACCAAATGGGCAATGAGTGCGGTTAAGAAAATCTACAAGGTAATTTATTCATGCGACAGTCGCTGATAAATCACATCATAATATCAATTTGGGAGCATTCTCATAAGTAAAGATATTACTCACTTCCAGACACTTCATTTCAATATTGCAGTTTATTTCACTTTAGGTAGGGACAATCTGTTCTTCACAATGTTCTGACGTGAGCGTTATTATTACTAAAGTCAAGCCTGTGCTTTTTCTACACTCGATCTTCAGTTTATCGTCTCTGTTTACTCAGAGTCTTCAAGTCTATGCAGGTATCCTGCATCTTGTTTTAGTGCAATCATTGGATTTTTATTTGAATATTCAAGGTCACAGCTTGGTGATAAAATACATAAAGTTAAAGATCAGGTAAAAGGCACAGTCTGGGTTCAAATGAGTGATAGAAGCAACAGATAGATCGTTAAGAAGCATCTTTTCATAAAACATTTGGTCTGAAAAATGGATGTCTAAACCACACCATTTGTAAAGTCACACGTAAAACTCTTCTCAAAGTGTCAAGTTTAATTATATTTATTATTCAAGCCAGGCTGTCACCTCTGATGGGCACCTCTGATGATATAAAAAATTTAAATTTTAGGAGGTATGGAAAAGATAAAATGGTAAAATGCTGAAGGTAAAGGCAAAAACCATAAAAACTCAAATTAATCAGTTCCTGTTAAATTAGTCTTCTGGTTAATTTGACTCTTTGCCAATTCACACTCACTTTCTCTAATCACAATCTGCCATTTCTTTCAAACATGGGGCCACGTTTTTATCTACCTGTTGCATAAAAGTAAATTTCTCTTGGTAGTTAATTATTTTTGATGACAAAGTAATTTAAAAAAAATGCGAAAATCTCAAATATTCTGCTATTATTTGTGCATTTCCTTCCAAAGACCTTACACTACTCTTCTTCTTCTGATTGTGGTTCTAATCTCCAACTGGGCCTTGTTAGCTTCAAATTGAAATTCAATTAAAATTCAAAATTGCTCTATTAATCCCAAGGAGATTCTGATGCCTAATCAAACCAAAGACACTGCGAGTCATCTCATGATGGTAGATATGATTTAATAATAACATAACACCAGATTTTCTTACAGTGAACTAAGAATGAATGATGACAAATTACTTACAGCTAGTTGGTCAATAGAACAGGTATTGACATATGTGGTATGAAAAAAGTTTGGTCTGAAAACGACACTAGTTTCTCTTCAAAAAAGCAGTTATCTAAATTCTGTAGTTATGCAGGATGCCTGGTGCATATTGATGCATGGCCTATTTTGTAGATTCAAATCATTTTATGAATATAGAGATTTGTACCACTTTGATTGGTAACAGGAACATCAAAGAGTCTCCTACTTTCTGGTTGATAACTGAAAATATATATATTTATTTATTTTTTTTTTGCCCATTTCTTTTTTTTATTCTTTTTTTTGGTTATTTGCTAAATAATTTGACAGTTTTACAAAGAATCCTAAAAGGAAAAAAATAGAAAGACCTTAATTGATCAAATGTTTTTCTATTCTTATCCATAGCAGTTCATTTTTTACTTCTTTTATTCAACTATTAGGGTTTACAGCATCTTTTGTGAGACACAAAAAAAATGCTCTTTCAGTGTTGCCAGAGTTCAATCATTTCATCAGTGATCTGTGATATGTTGGGTGGATGCCTTTTTTGAAGTAATAACAAAACAGAAGGGGAAACGCTGATGAAAAGATTGCCAGTGCATTGTCATAAAGGAACTCCATCTGACATAATAAAAAGAAACAGTCTGAATAGTTCAAAATACCACAAAATCCCCTGTTTTAACCGCTGCCAAGGGTAGAAATCTGCTGGCAGCAAACTGCGTGAGCTTTGATAAGTTTGGCCATCTATATGAGATGTGTGGTGATTATCTGGATAGAGTTCTCTGTCATTCTGGCTGCCCCAATGAACCTACGATGCCAGAATATTCGCCTCAGGCTTCATGGTCTGAAATGGCACCGGAAACCGATTTTTTCCGACCGCTGCTACACAGCTGTGACATCAGACAAGTTTGAAAACACTGAAACTAAATTATTTAAGAGATCCTCGCAAAGAGCCCGGCTTCACATTTCTAAGAATGATGGAAGCAACAACAATTACCGCGGGGAAAGACGGCGGCATGTGTTTGTTTTTCTAAGCGTCCGTGGGAGCGTTTGCCTGTGAAATAGGCATAGACGCAAGTGAACGAGACATCTCAAGATATGTAATATGACATAATGTCTCCCCTGCTCGAACCCCCAGCTGCTTGCCCACATGCCACAGATCCTGCACCATGTCTAAACAGATGCTCTATCAATAATGCTTGCTCTAGTGCCACACGCCTCCCTGGTGGCCAAATGCGGAGAGAAGGCAGAGTGGATGAGAGAGAGGGAACGAGTGAATGAGTCAGTTTTTTTGGAGGGAGGACAGGAGGGAAGGAGAACGGGCAAGAGCCCAGAAGCTAGACTGATTACTGGGAGATGGATTCACCACGCCAGAAGAAGCCAAACGACGAATGAACCTACGGATGGAGTGTTCGACTTTGGCCATCTGCTCCACAGAAGAACAAGAGAAAGAGATTCCTTTCATTTTGCAGGCGCATATTGAAGCTATTTACTACCATGAAGAGTCATTTTTGAACAGGCTTGTTTCCCATTATCAAACAAATATTACTTGCATAAATTTGTTGCTTTAAATTTTATGAACTTCCAAGATAATTATGTGTTTGCTTGCCTGGGGAACAGGGCCAAATCTGATAAGAGGTGTAGGTAAGTAATGCTTTTGGTTTCCACTCTGAAAGAGGGTGGAGTTTTGTGCTGTTAAGCAGATCTTGCTCATTGAACATTCCCAATATTTTGTCCCACTCATTGCACAATAATTAGCTTAGCAATTTTGAATATTTAGTTGTTTTTTTATTTTGTTTTCAGACAACATCCAGACCAAACCACTTACAATACATGACATAGTCTTTTACAGTTCTTATGTTAAAGATGACTGACTTAAAATGATGGAATTTGTTAATCTAGGTGAAAATATTAATAAAGTTAAGGAATTTAAAACATGCACTGACACGTTTAATGTCGACACAGGTGGAAAGAGTAAACACTCTTAAATTAGGGGATTTGAATGTGTTTTCTCATTTTATTGCTGAAAATCAACGCTTTTAAGCAACTGGAGCCCTTTTTTGTCTCACACACTGACCTTAAACCTAACAGGTTGTTGCTAGGTAACCAATGAGCGAGTGAGTTAGTTGAAGTCAACCACAATCTTCATCTGATCGTGAAAGGTTGTGCACTTAAAGCTTTCCGCTAACTAAATCCCCCAGAGTTCTCTGGAGTTAAGTAAAGTTATTGAAAATTCTTTCAGGCGCATTATTTACTGATAATGATCATACGTCTATTGCAATATATATTGTTATTGATTTATTGTCCAGCCCTACTAGGAGTACAGCATTGGTTTACATAAAACTGCAGAAACATGCACAGGAAAAAGCCAGGGTAGGGTTCTGTCTTGATGTCACTCTCATAGGCATTACAGCAGATTTTTTTTTAACTCATGTATAAAATTTGTTGAATTTTGCTTTCCCGTAGCATCTTAGCAGACCTTTAGTGGGACAGTTCGCTGTGAAAGCAAATTTCTTTGTGCCATTTCTTGGCTTTCTGCATACTATATTTTATTGAAAATAAGCCAAAAACGCTGATGTAAGCCAAAAAAAAAAAAATAGACTAATTAGTTCCCCACTTGCTAAAATAAGATGCATAATCTTGTCACCTCCATGTTTACCAGCTGGCACTGGGCCTTTTGCATCCGATTGCACATAACCAGCCGTGCATTTTTTATTTATTTATTTTTTAAACCCAACTCAACCTTCCTCCGTCTTTGCTCTCCATAATTCAGGTGTTGCTGTGCAGACTACAGACACAGACTTTTGTGATGATGTCGCAGGAATGCTTCCCCTTGTTATGGCACCTCCTCGCATTCCCTGTTTGTGCATCAACATTACACACTGGAACTATGCACTTACTGCTCCTGTGTCAGCTAAACCTTCCTGCGGGTCTATTGTAGTCACGCGAGGAAGGTTTCTGCTTTGCTTTTTCCGCCAAGTAGTTTTATCTGAAAGTTATCTTGGTCCTCCAGATGTTGTCTTGACTTACACAGCTCCCCTTAGCTGCCAGTTCTTAATGATATTTCAGACACTTCAATTTGCAAGCTGGAAGCACTTTGATAACTCTTTATAGCCTTCCATTGCTTTGTGGGCATCAATCAGTTTTATTTTCAGCTTCTAAGTCATTTCCTTGAGAAGCCTGTGGTTATTGAGTGTACCACAAGCCTTGAATAGTCATGAATTTATCAGGTTCTGGAGGTGTCATCAGCTGGCACTTCCCTAATGACGTACCCTGACCTGCCAAGTCAAATTGTGTCAAATCCAGTCAAAGATGTTATTTTGGCTCAGAGATTTAGAAAGTATAGCACTGCTCTGAATCTTTACACATGTAGCTGTTATAATTAAAGGCTCCTTTAGAGAAACAACGAAATAATTAAATTTGAGGATATCAATACGTTTTTCTGTGCAGTACGAATTTAATTAAAAAAACAAAAGAATATGCTGCTTGTCTGGCTGTTGAAAAGTTAAAACTTCATGTAGTGCTTCAGAGTCTTGTGCAGCTGTTCCTTTTCCTTTGAGGAAGAAAAAAATAGAGCTTTCATGTTGCGTTTGAAGATGTTAAGTTACTTTTTATTCAGGGGGAAGAAAGGGGTCACCGCTGCAAGAAAGGACCGCAATCAAGTTTTCATCAATAAGCCTTTTAATTTCCCACTTGCCAAGGGAATTTATGTTCATTAAATAAAGCTACGTTGATGGCAAAGCAAGAGAGAAAAGAAATCTACTATCAAACGTGATTATAAGCAGAGCAGTATCAACATTTTGAGTGAATAGTGAGAATAAACAATTCTTTCTCTCTTTATATTCCCTTTAAAGGCATTTAGGGTATAAGATTGCAAATTAAATCTGCGGCTATGAAAAATTGCTGCATTATTTTTGAACAAATTTTAACATAGCCATCAGACTCCAATTTGTGTGCATGCCTTTACGCACAAGCACCACACCACACCACACCATTCCCAGTTTGGATGTACATATTAGTTGTGCATGAGCAACAAAAACACATCAATGCTCCTTCTGCACCACCCCTGTTGTCATCATCCATCATAATCTAGCCATGCCTTCCACTAGCTGTCAAAACTGCTCTGGACAATTCACTTAGACTGTGTCAGCTGAACTGTAATATTTTACCAGTGACTATAATGAGGACCGGCCTGCAGACTCGTGGAAACAAACACATGGCTCCCTGCTCACACCTTGGTTGTGGTATCCATGACTTTGCCACAGTCATTCCAATTTCCCTATTGCTGGAGGCCATACTACCACGCTAGTGTGGTCAGCCTTTGCCAGCTGGGAACCCAACCTATCAGCAATTGCAATATATACCCCACTGTCTGAGCTCCCCCATTGTCTCTGTTGTTGCTGCTCGCTTTCCTGAGAAAGAAATAGTTGATTTATAATTCCATATCTGAAAAAGGTTTTAAAACAGATTTGAGTTTCAAAGACACAATGATAAAAAAAAGAAAAGATGCTAAATCTTTTCCTCACAATACATTTGTATTTTTTGTCTTTTTAGAGGCCAATACCATCTAGTATTATAATCAAATGCCACATTTACTTAAATCTACTATTAAGTGTATTTTGTTTTACCCATATAGTATTTAAGACTTTGTATCACTACCAAAATAAGAATAAATTGATATTATAGAAAAAGTGATCATTTTAGAGATAAATGCTAATGTAAACAACCTGGTATTTAAACTGGTGCATGCTCTTTATGACTACAAATTTGACATGAATGGGCTGAGAATGATTATTGTCCTTTGTTTTTTTCTTACACCAGAACACAATGAAGAAACTGGATACAATTTTACTCAATAAAATAGCCGTGAGCAAACCGTTTATATCTCTTATGGGAGAAACTGAGAGAGTCGTGCTGCTGTGACATCGAGAGATGTGACAGAAAGTGATACAATCATGTTTACATTGTGACACTTTCTCTGATGTTACGACAGAAACTCGGGAGCAAAACATTTCGACCAATTTCCAAAAAAGGAAACGAATAAACAAGTCAACGTAAACATTTTGCATTTCTGTTGATTCACATTTTTTCTGTCGTGAAGAAAGTACAGCTTTAATGATGACAATTACTAAAAATAAGAATAAGAGATGAACGTAATTGTATTGAATTTTTGATGGAAAAATATCCCTCATAAGATCTGGTAACTATGACGCAAAGAGCAGCATTCTGCGTTCAGGTTTTGCAGGGTCTCTTCACATGACCATCCACATAGGAGAAAAATCTAACGTCAGCACTGCAGTGATGATCAGAGTGGCGAGTGCACTCCAAATTTAGGGGCAGCTAATTAAACTCAATGTGGCGGCCAACTTGACCGTCTGTTCATTGAGTAGTAGAGATAAGTTGCAAAGAGCTGACAAGGACGTGAATGTCAGCGAGAGAGAGGATCATTCTTTCCCGCCTAATGTAATCATGTGTAATTTAAATCTAAAAAAAAAAATAAATAAATATTAATCTAGAAGAAAATTGCAGCGGCATAGCCTTCAGTGCCCCCCCCAGTTAGAATGGAATGGAATTGAAATAGCTATTTCAAAACTGAATACCGACAATTTACGGTGTATTAAGTGCACATCTGTGCTGCGTCTACTTTTGCAAACAAATTCCTCCATAACTGTGCACATATGCCGGAGAGAAAGTCTGTGTTTGTCAGCAAGTCTGCGCTGTGTGTCCTCAGTAAGTGCCACATCAACAATATTAACTTGGAGGACAAAGGAGGGCAGAGAAACACAGCGAGCCGTGCATCAACATGGCAACAGAAAATGAATGGAGTAGCGACACACACTATTTTAATTATCCTCTTGTCTAACCTGTCCTCCAATTACAAATAGGGATGTATGATAATCCATCTATTGATGCATGAAAGGCAGGACAATAACAAATGAACAAAGAGACTGAAACTGAGGTTAAGTTAACTAAAAAAGAAGTTAATGTTCCCATTTAGATTCTAAACACCAGCATTCCTTAGTAGTTGAGTACACATTTACGACATAATAGTTAGAGACAGTGTTTATTGCATCAGGGGCTTCTGGATAAAACACATGATTACATTTATGATAGTGCATTTAAACGATAAAGACACTGCAGTGTGTGCTGAATTCCACTGAGAGATAGGCATAATGAGTATGCACTGCCTAATTTATGCCGGCTAATTTGTCTACATTCAGTAAATCTTTTTAAGATTGATTTTCTCAGTCGATGCAGACTCGACTCCACATTAAGTAAACAGCTGTGAGAGAGCTTGATTTTGGATTTTTTCCCCCCCCTTCCCTCCTACATTTTGCTTGTTCAAATTCAATGTTCTTTTTCATGTAGCTGGTTATGAAAGTAAGTCCTCGTGAGCAAAGATTTAACAGGCTTTGCTGCAGACACCTGCCATTTGTCTTCCTGTTGCTCATGAAAATGCTGCTTTAACCAGAGCGCCACATAATTTTGCGCTTTATTAGACGTGGCACAGTGAAATATATCCACATAAAAAGAAGCAATGTTAAATCTGCCACATAGTAAAATTAAGAGAGCGTGGTGGGCAGACGGAAAGTGGATGGTTAATTTAGAGAATTTGGTCATAGGTTGCTGTAGAGACATGGGAAAAACTGTGTCAATTAAGTCATAGGGAAAATAAAAGTAAGAAAAGGCAATTATTCAGGCAGTAACTTGAAGTAGCCTGTACCACTGTGTCTCTGTCATATATTATTGTGTAGGAGTTTGAACCACTCATCCTCAAAACATTAGTTTATTTTATTAGGAACTGCGTAAATTTGTTTAAACAAAGATTTCTGCATGTTCTTTCACAACTTTTCACTCACTTTCATTGCAAAACCTTATTTTTTTTCCCACTTTCAAATCACTACGATGTAGATTATCTGGTGTTTGGATTCACTGGCAGCAAAACATCTCTGCTAACTTCCTTGTATAATTTCACGGAAACAGAAAAGGAGTGCTCACTGGCTTGGCTGCATGGGATCTTTCTCCTGTACCTGTAGCAGCGTGTTCTTCTGACGCCAACACACATTTAATGTGTTTGTACCATGTTGTCTGTGTGTCTATCGCCTACTTTTTACATTCAAACAGGTGACAGGAAGCAAACGTGCAGCTTAAAAGCATCCTCGTAGCACAAAACGTGAGTGATTGAGAGCAAGAGTAATATCAGATGAACTCCATGAGCGTTATGTTCGACTTTAGGTTGACTGCAGAAATGGATAGATCTAACCGCCTTTGCTGCTGAATCAAAACAGGCTTCAAGCTAAAAGTGCTTTTACTGAGTTATGTGAGCAGATTTTAGGCGATTACAAACCTTGTTTCAATACAAAGCAGCAACAATCAGATTTTAAATGCAGCAACAGACCACTCTTTTGCCTAGAAAAAGTACTCACATCTCTTAAACTTTGTCATATTTAGTCCCTTTACGACTACTAACTTTTATTTTACCTGACTGGAATTACAAGTGACAGATCAACTCAGCGCAGTGCATTCTTTTAAAGTGGAAAGAAAATTACACATTAAAATATTTTTAACAAATGAACATGAAAAAGTGTGAGATGGATTCGGCTCCCTTTCTTTTGATACACCTAAATACAATCCATTCCATTTATTTGCCTCAAAAAGTCACTTAACATGTAAATCGAGCCGCCTGTGTGCAACAAGCAGAAAAACAAAGACTAAAGAAGGTTATAAAACAATATTCCAAGCTTTAACCATCTGATAAAGCATATCTATGATGTGAAAATGGAAATACGTATGGCACAACTGCAGACCTACATAAACATGACCGTCCAATAGAACATTAGTATTAATCATAGAAGAGGCCAGGAGGCTCATGGGAACTCAGAAGGGGCTGCAGAAATCCACAAATTAGGTTGGATCTATGTACAATTCCAGTCTGTGTCAAAAAGGAAGCTACTGTTAACAACACGCCATAAGAGTTGAATTTGTAGTTTAAAAAGAGGGAAAAAAGTAGTATACATGCAAAACGCCATGTGTGACAAAAACAGACACTTCACATCACCCTGAACACACCATTCTTGGCAGCATCATCCTACGTGGGTGCTTTTCTTCCGCAGGGACACAGAAGGTGGTGAGAGTTGATGGGAACAAATACTCAGCTAAGTAGGGGGTAAAACTGGAAGAACATGGAGGTGACAAAAACTAAATGTTCATCTTTTGGTTTAACAATGATTCCAAACATAACGCCAGAGCTGCAATGAGATACTTTAGATCAACGAATATGCATAAGTTCAAATAATTAGTTTAAAAAAAAAAAGACTCTAATCTGTTAAAATATTCCTCTTTTTTTGTGTGGTTGACATTCCAGTTCACATGATCAAAAGGATGAAGTGAGCAGTGAGTGTTTAGGGCAGCAGAATACTGTGTGGGAGTTAGAGGTCTTTCTCCAGGCTGCACGGCAGCCCCTTCTCTCAAGACAAGTTAATAAGATGGAGCAGTCCCTGCGGGCAAAAGCCGGCAAGCATTATCACGGTGAAGGAAACTAGACAAACTGACACATACAAGAAGAAAACTCCCCAAAAGCTTTTAATTACCCTCTCGCTCTGGCTACTGCTGCAAAAAAGAAGAAATGTTACTTTGACAACTCGGAAGGCAGGCACCACTTTCAAATAGCCCCGATTTCTCTTCTACTTAGCTTTACAAATCTCCTTCAACAGTTAGGTCTTCTGTTTTATTTAAACTTCTCAATTTGCATTTTTTTTGTGGGAATTTATCGCCCTCTTTTCTTTTCACGCTATGAAACAGCCCACTCCTCAAGCTCGGTGCACATACCAGCACATGTGAACTGCCCAAAGACTACTTCGAAAGACATGTGGTGTGATGAATAAATCATGGCGCATAAAACCAAAGGAAAAGAAGACTCTCTCCTGAGAGCCCATATTCACTTAGCGCCGCCAGACTCAAACAAGTATCTCCCTGCCATCTAAATGAGCCACACATGGCTGTGCTGAAGCCAATAAGAGCAAAACTGTCACCTCACTGACGAAACATTGATCATTAGACAATTTGTTCCCTTTTATTACAGCCATTGTAATTAAAAATAATTGAGTAGTGGAGTGGGCAGGTGTACCCATCAACATTCCCCCCCCCCACCAATTAGCACTACAATAATATTGCACTGGATATTGCAGATGATATTATTAGCATTTTGATGGAACACAAGTGCCTGCACGTCTGGACGCCAGAGAAGTGTTCTCAAGTGGGATCTCCACGCTGAGATCCACCAGGAACGGGTCACTTCTGGTTGGACGAAAATGAGCTCAAAGAAACAAAGAGATGAGCCATGGCATGGAGTTTCATAGAAGTTCTTTTTTTTTTTGTTTTAAAGGAAGTGCACAGTCTCCGAAATGGTGAAACCATAAGAAAAACAGAAAGAAAATAAAAAACACTGGCAGTGCATGCAAGTGATGAAAGGCATGAAATGCTCAAAATACAGCATGTAAAATTGATGCTCTGAATCTGGGATCAACAGTTCAGAACAGGAGAAGAAGATAAGGCTCACCTGAGCATAAATAACTTTGGTCTCGAACACAAACCTGACAAATGTGTTTTAGCATCTAAGATAAGGCCTGTGTGTTCTCATATAGCCAGTTCGTCTGTTGTCAGTGGCCTAACAAATTGGTTCTCTGACCACTTGGGAGCTTGTGTGAGATGGTTTATGCTGCACAGAAGAACCAGAATCACATTTGATGCATTGAATTTCTGTGATACATCTTACCAATTTGATCTGAACCACCCAACCTGGAGCTCGGTGTCAGACTGTGCCATGGATTACCTTATAAATAATAGAGGGGGGAGATAACTGACAGCTGCTGTGGGTTAAAATGACTTTTCTGCTTTCTGCTTGCTAGTTACCCAAAGTGGACCAAGATGCTGACAAACAAAACTCCAGAGGAAAAGAAATACTTTTCTTTTCTTGCTGTTTTTCTTTTAAAAAACAAAAGTTGCAGCTCTTGTAGCAGTTGCAACAATAGTCCCACTGTGCAATGTTACATTTTTCCATTATAATACACTTCAGAGCAGTATCTCCAGCAACATTTCTCGTCTCCATGTTTGAACTAATCCAAACTCTGGCAGTCCTGGCATTTATCGGCATGGACTGGACAAATTCAAAGTCTACATTTCAGAATGGCCCAACTTTGACCGACTACTGGAAATGGGTATTACTTAAATCTATGCATAAGTATTTTAACCCAGGCATTTTGACCAAAGCTGTCTTAATTGAATAAACATATTAAAAGTATATAAATTTATAAATGAATATATATTTTTTTCAGATTAGATTAATTTTCTAATACCAAATATCACATCAATAACTGTGAAATACAAGAAAGTCATCAAATTATACATATAAATAATATGAGCCACAAATTGATTCTGACTGAATGACATCTAGTGGTGAAGTATTAGACTGGAACCAATTGAATGTGATCATGATCTGGTGTCTTGTTTTAAGTAAAAACACTTTTCTGTTGATTCCTGGAGATGTTGCTGTTTCAGCAACTTTCACACACTGAAGGGACTTCTTCAAGTTATTGAATAAGTATTTTCCTTCCCTTTCAGAAGCTACAAAATGTCAGTCTGCTGTGTAACAACAGCATTGTTGTCATGTGAACATCTTTCATAAGACTAAATATGGATGGGACAAAAAGCTAAAGGTCCAGTATTAAAAAAAGACAGTGGCTGTGGAACCTGAAATAACCATGACAAACCCAGTGCTTAGAAGGCAGCAGTAATGCTTTCTATTTTCTAAAGTATTTTTTTTAATAGAATTATTAGATTGTGAAACACATTTGAAAAAAGAAAACCACACACAATATATATATATATTTTTCTTTTTCCAATTTTCGTTGGACTGTATCCAACACAATGGCTCTTTTCTCCTGAAACAGCACTACAGCATGTTTCACTCATAATGTGATGACAAGAAATGAAGACATTTGTTCATTATCTGCTCTTGTCAATTTATTTAGTTATGTATGTGCTGCAAAACAGATTTTGTTTTTCCAAAATTAAATGTTTCACATTATCAGACCTATTTTTTCTATCAGATAAACATTCTCTGAGTGAATATGAAAAAGCAGTTTTCAAGTGAATATGTTATTTATTCATGGAACAAAAGTTATACACATCAATATGGCTATGTGTGAATGTTTTATATACCTAAAGTTATTTTTTTGTTTAAGTTTATTAGGAAATTCTAGGATTACCAGAAGAATAAAGAAATGAATTAAAATGAAACTGTCTGACAACTCGAAATAGAATAATCTTTTTTTATAAATCAACACATCATTCTCCAATATATCAATATTTAAGAACATGTGAAAAACAGTTATTTGTATCTATTAGTCGAGACAAAATTGCAGAGCAATTTTGAAACCAATCATGGTTATGATGATTGGTTTCAAATCAAAGCAAAAAGACCTTGGACAGCAGTGAAACTTTTACCTGCAACAATTAATCCAGAAGAGCACAGAAGAGTCGGCAGGAAGTCGCAAATTAAACCAGACCTCCTTTGCCTCAAAGCAGGTAAACGTACTGCATGCTGCACACGTAAACAATCTGACTTATCTTTCAGAACGAACATTAAGTAGGAAGGGACAAAGTGGCAAGTTTTCTGCTAGTAGCACTAGAAGAAAAAGGCAGAGTTGTGCTCAGAGCTGCATGATTAATGTCTATGTTCACAATTAAGTTAGTTTACAAGCACTTTATTCGGTCTTATTAGAACAAACAAAGAAAAGCATACAAAGATTTAAAAAAACACACATAAAACACCAGCTCCACAGAAGACCATCGGTAGTCAAATTTCACACTTATAGCTGATTGAGACATTTTGGGTTAAACTTAAATACGCTGTTTATGAGAAAAACCTCTCAAAAGTTAAGGAATTAAAACTAATTTGTGAGGAGGAGAAAGCCTGGTTAGCAGTCGATGCCATGGCAGCAGAAGCAGCTATTAGGTTTAGTGTGCGATGGCTTGGACACCATTTTCCCCCTTAACATTAAATAAAATCCTAATTTGAAAGCTTCCTTTTATTCTTACTCAGTTATTTTTTTGTATTATATTAAAATTTGTTTTATGATCCACAACAACTGACAACAAAAACAAAATGAAAAGAGCAACTGTAAGGGCACAAAATACTTTTTTATAGGTATGCGGTTGTGTATTTATGTTTGATGGAAACGGTGTACGGGTAAAAAGCTAACCTGCAATTCATTTCTAACCAATCACACTTCGACATCAAAGAGTTACCTCTTTCCCCCTCTGCAGGGTTCACAATGTCCTTCCTCCACTCATTTGACCTAAATATTTCCATCACTAACACAACATTTTGTGGTTAAAAATAAATCACAAAACACTTTCCAAATATCAAATTTTAGAATAGGACTGAATTACTTCAATGGGGAGTGAAAAACGGACATACAGGAGAAAAAGAGAACGGCTGAGTCCCAGGGACAAAGACAGAGAGACATGCATAGAGGGAGAGACCGAGACAGAGAGATCAGAGAGCTGGGGACAGAAGAACAGCAAACGATAAATGAATTCCCAAGAGAAAAGGAGGGACATGGAAAAATTACAGAACAAAAGGAGAAGACAGAAATGACATTTCTTAAGGGACTGCAGTGTGGCATTTGTAGGAAGAAAAATGAAATGTGAGGACCACAGAGAGATGGAAGGCGGGAGAGGACATGGGGCGAATGGAATGAGTAAGAGCAAGAAACAAAAGCAAAGTGTGTGAGAGGTAGGACTAATTTATGAGAAATGAAGGAGGAGTCGGTGAGGCTGGCTGCTGCTGTCTGATGGATTGGGTGGGGGCTGGATTCAGATTTGTGCACACAGAACGGACACAGAACGACCTGTGAAATGGATCGTTTGAGGCTACATTTCACAAAAAAGTGAACTCCCCAGAAATGGAGGATGAACATAAAATAATAATACAAATCTTTTAAAAAAGAAAGCATCGCTTTCTTTGGTGGAGAATCTCCCCGGCAGGGAAGTAGAGCAGACAAAGGCAAAGGTGAGAAAGAGAAAAGGTGGGAAACAAAGAAAGAGAAGCACAGGGGAATGAGCAAAAGAAGAAGAAAAAAAAAAAAAACGTGTGAAGTGACAGAGGCGAGAAAAAGTAACCGAGGAAAAGATGACGGAGATAAAGGGAGATGAGAGACAGCTGCCTTTGAAGCAAGTGCTCCTCAACTGTGACAGTTTGGAAGAAGGGGAGCCGGCGTGGTAGTACGGCTGTGTGTACATAGGTTCAAGCATGCATGTGTGCGACCCTCTGAGTGTTTGTGAGTATCTGTTATATTAAAGCTCACAACAGCGTGAAAGGTGGGATTGATGATAAGGAAACTGCTCATTTGTAGTGCTTACAGAGTTTGTTCCCACATGCTCCAGGTACACAAACTCAGAGAAACACAAACGCTCACACATACACAGACACACAGGCAGCCAGCAAAGCTGCCTCTGGAGGCACAGAAAAACACTCGAGGCCCTCAAAAATTCAAGCCTCTCCTCGAGACAGAATCCCTCCCAAAGCGAACTGACATGGGAGCGCGGTGAACTTCCTCTCTCAAACAGAGCACTGTCTTTATTCACCGCAGTCTTACAGCACTCTTGTACTGTATCAAAGCCAGGACATGCGCCGCTGTAAGAAGTGCCATCAATGCTGTGACGCGCACCTTCTCCTCCTAGCACATGTTCTCTTTATGTCTCCCCTTTTCTATCTTTCTTCTGCGTGCAACTTTGAGTGAACAGAGTAGGGATGGCAGCGGCGATGAAAGACAGTGATGAAGGTGAGGCGGTGAAACACGGTGGAGACGTCATCTATCTGCTGATAGAGAGAATACATCACACAGATAGACTCGCTTTTAAGTTCGTCCTCTTTCAGCCGAGCCCGGTATAGATCAAGACCAAAGCAAACATCACGAGATTCATATACGGATGAACACAAACACCACTAACCCTTTGAATTCATCTTTGTCCCGTTACATGAAGGGAAACCCAGAGAAGGCGAGTTTTGTTATAATATCCACGTGCATTAATTGTAACATGAGCTCAAAACAAAGCACAAAGGAGAATGTCTCTTCTACAGGAGTTTTTATTTCTAAATTTCCTTTTTGTATTTTGCTAACACAATGTTGCCGAAGTTGAAAAAAACAACTTCTGACTACATTCAGTGTTATTTAGACCACGAAGTTTCAAACCGGATGTTTTTTTTCATAATTTTAATCTTTTAAAATTAAGTTTTTTAAACGTAAATGATGAAACTGAACCGCATTTATCCTCAGACAATAAGCTGACACGCACACAAAATAAATAAAATAAAAATAAAAGGATGTGAAAAACCTGACTCGAATGTAAATAGTATTTTTCTTCAGTTTTTGTCTCATAAAAATGTAACGCATTGGAGTGAGCGCCTAAGTGCATGGACTGCACCTATGGGGTAATTTCATTCTTGCTAAAAATAGAAAATAGGGTTGGATCAGCAGATTAACTCCAAACAGGTCATTTTGGAGTTATTTTTAAGGTGATACTAATGATATTAATTTACATATATATTTGTGAGTGGTGGAAGGGCGGACCAGCAGCTGCGCTCCATTTCCGGCAAATTAGGATTTACAAAGGAAAGGTGCGCAGCCATGTGTGCGCGCATGTCTTTATGTATCCAATTTTTTTTGGTGCGGCACGCTTTTGTAAATTTGTCCGTGCGTCAAGTTTTAGTGTGAAAACTGCTCACTCTTTTATGCATGAGGTCCCAGAAATCTTCTGGAATTAGAAAAGTACCTAAACGTAAAGATACCCCTCTTCAAGTGTCTCGTCATTGTCCCAAAGAACCTGGTTCCTTTGACCAGGCAACAGGTTGAACATTTGAACTTTACCATCAAACCAAACTTGAGGCGTTGTTTTTGACCAATGAATGTTTCTTGAATGTCAATTAAAACAACCTTCTTGGGGCGTGCTGTGGTGGCGCAGGGGTTAGCACGCCCCATGTTTGGAGGCCTCAGTCCTCGACGCGGACGTCGCGGGTTCGACTCCCGGTCCCGGCGACCCTTGCCGCACGTCTTCCCCCCTCTCCTCGCCCCACTTCCTGTCTGCCTATTATAAAAAATACGAGACACTAGCGCCGCAAAACCTCTTGGGAGGAAGAAAAAAAAAACAACCTTTTATTTCAACTTTGGTGTGGAGAAAAAACTGAAAAAAATGCTCAAACACTCCATCAAACTATGGTTTAAACAAATCATTAGGAATTGTGCTCACACGTATCCACTGATATAGTTGCTTCTGTGTACACTGGACCCACAAATGATTGTCATTACACACTGACAGGTGATGTAAAAACAGATTATCTAGTGACAACGGGGAGTGATAATGGGAAGGATAGAGTTTATCAAAACACACAAAGCACTCGGTTCCCAAAGTTAATGTGCATAAATGAAACTGGAAGATAGCTGGAATTTAATCATTTTTAAATTAGTAAAATTATTGTAGCTATTAGCCTCTAAGGTCTTCACGCAACATTTTATAAATACTAAGAGTGAATTATTAACCAATTACCTATTATCTAAAGGTGATACTTTGTACCTCGTTTAATTTGGGGGTTTTACAATAAAGATGCATGGAAGAAAATGCATGCAACTTATTTTGTTTGTACAAAAGATGATGCCTTTCTCTGTGTTTCCCTTCGATTGACAAGCAATTTCTTCTCTGTCTACCTCGCCATTCACCCAGTAACCACCTCCTCTATTAATTTATTGTAGGGTAGATTAATAGATCAGATCTATTAATCTATCCCACAATTACTAGGGATCACAAAACCAAGAAAATTTAACTCTTCCACAGTGTGGCTAAAATCATCCTGGGAGATGGGGTAAGGGGATTCAAGCAATGGAATGGGAACTTAAATTAGACTAGATTTGGGCATCTGATCAAAATGCCTTGAATTCATCTGAATTTGGAGGTTTCTTGGGCCTGCCACTCTGTTTGAACACCCAGGACCCACTAGAGGGACTCAAAATGCCTTCTGCCCTGGGAATATTTTGTGCATCCTCCAGAATACGCTAGAGTGTTCTTGGGTGATATGAACCAGTTGTAAATGTACTTTACTGTTGGCTCATTCAGTGTGATAATGTGCATTGACACTCAACAAAAAGATTAAAGAAAAGTGGAATTAAGTTATCGTTTGTCTCTAAATTCTATAGATCAACATATCCAGGGCGTACTCCACATATTGCCACATTTCTGCTCTACATAGGCACCTGCTAACCTGACACCTGCATGGCTGAGAAGGTCTAAACAGTGGATAGATGCTGTAGGTCTAAATCTAAAAGAGCATCTGTGGGAACACGTATTTCTGCTGAATGGTAGTCCAATTGCACAGGGTGCAAGAAATAAAGGTTTACCATTTCAGAATTTCAACACGTACATGAGGGTGTGCCCAATGTGAAGAAGACTGTCGTGAAGTGACAGATGGTGAACATAAATTTGCCATATTGCATAGTGAAGTTGCTTGATGGCGGGTTTGTTGCAAGCATATAACATACCAAGCCAGGCCACTATGAAGCCACTTTTTTTACATATAAATTGTAGCGCACACACTCTCTTGCGTAGATTTAAAAGCGCTTCACACCTACACGGGGGCGCACATTTAAACACACAAAGACAGACTTGGAACCTGTCAAGTGCGAACAAACTGATGACAAGACGGCGACAGATGGATTCACTGAGGAGAGACGAGCTACGCATTCAACTCAATTAGCAGCGTGCTGCTGCATGACGCCGATGGGATATGGAATCTTACCATGACTGGCAACCTGTCAATCGAGCAACAGAGCTGCAAAACAAGCATCATGCAAGACGCAATGAATTAAATTTAATAAACCAATAAATAAATTAATTTAGGAATAAATGGTATAAACCCGTGGAGTGGCAGCTCTGCATCAAAAAACAGGGCATAATGTGACCGGGGAGCCTAAATATCCCCAGGCGCGTGCACACAAAGAAAAAGATGGAAGTGGAGAGAGAAGAAGAAGAGGAGGTGTCTGTGGGCAAAATGGGGAAGACAGGAGAGAGAATAAAAAAAAAAAAACCCACAATGGCTGCCTTCTTTTTCCCTCTAGCGCATTCTCTATACCTATGTGAACATTCATGAGCGCTGTTCATATATTATCCTGCCATAGTGCCTAATGAGCCAGGCATCTCCACCCTGACACATACGCTTGGCTAGGCAACCCTTATTACAGGGTGAAGGCGTGCTCACACATTCAGTCACTCCCACACACAAACTCTCAGGTCATCGTCGCAGCTGTAAGCGGGCTGCGAAAGAAAAAACACATTTTTAGCTGCTTGTTATGTATAAGAAAGGGCCGTATTAAAACATCTTTATTGTCTGTCAGATGTAATGGTCAGATAATGGTTTCAGCGCATTAGTACGTCATTTTCAGACGTGTCAAATTTCTGCTTCTTACAAATATGTGAAGCAGCATGAAGGCTGCTGGTAAATATGGGGACAGACGCCATGCGCTCCTTCTGAGATGTTGGTTATTACAGATGCTTCATTGTTCATGACGGCAGACAAAATTGCTCTTTTTGCTGCTTTTTTTTTTTTTTAGAAGCAGACACACACTCAGACAAAATAAAGCACATCAGCAAGTCTATCTTGTCTGGCAAAACACCAGTCAAAGGCAGGATGTACCCCGCAGTGCTATGATTGTCTTGGCTGCTTCTGTATAAAAAGCTCCTTCACTTCAAAAATGACTGCTACAACTGTTTAAGTGATAAACCAGCAGGGCTGTGGGAGGTCAATCAGCAGCAAGTAGGGGCTGGACAGAAGAAGTTGGACAAATAAAAGACAACAAGTACAGAAGTGAGACTACCTTTCAAAAGTGATTGGCGGGCGCTTGTATTTTTGTTAAACACTTCAAAACGGTATCAACACTCAGTTTGACCCTGAACGCACAAAGAGGAAGAACAAAAAGATCACATGAAAGAAAACCACAGACACAGTCTTTTTCACTTTAATCTAAGATTAGATGCATAGACTGCAGGTGATGTAATCTAATTCATCCTGCAATCTCTCTGTGAGAGGTGATTGCTGTGGCTCAGTGACTGATTGTGGGTTTTTTTAGTGTAGGGGCAGGCTTTTTCCTGGGGCAATTATTAAAATAAGTTTGAAAAAACTTCAACAGAAAGGTTCTTTTTAAGAAAACAAAAGATGTAAATAAAACGGAAGGAGACGTATATAAAATCAGGTTGTTTAGAATTACTCATCTGTGCATTTTCAGAATATCTGGTGGGATCCTTTTTAAATCTTTTGTTTTGTAACAACAAAATAAATGTATTAATGTATTCTATAGGAATTTTTGAGACCAACATAAAGTAGTGCATAATTAACAAGAAAATGTTAGATGGCTTTGATCCGAGGCAAACTGGTTGAAATAGGACTAACATTTTTTTTTAGCTGCATGTAAAGAGCGATGAGGGCTGGAAAACAGTGTATTTGGCCCTGAACACATCATCTACATTGTGAAACATGGTGGTGAAGTTGTCATGTTGTGTGGAACATGGAGGCTGGAAAAGACCTTGGATCAGGGCCAAGATTTAGCTTCCAAAAAGTCCAATGACTATGAAGACTTTTGCAAGGCGCTACTTGACGCTGATACATTGCAAGGATATACACTGTTAGCTAGTCCCCTCAGAAACAAATTGGCAAAAAAAAGAGTAAAAAATGAATAATCCACTTCATCATCATACATTATCAGTGAAGATGTTGACAAATAAGCTACCATCCCCTTATCTGAGAGGCTGTGCTTCTGTGGCTCATGTTTGAGCGTAATAGCTATCATCAAACACACACACACCTGTGTGCATCAGCATGTTTTTTTTTTAATCTTACAAAGACTTGAAAAGACATATTTCACTAACACTGCACACAAGACAGTTAATTCCCTCATGTGCTGCGCTCAGCTGTAAGATGCTTGGCTAGGCACCAATCAAGCTGTAAATACAGGGGGACAACGAGATAGGCGACCACTTCCCTTGTCAGTTCCTCTAACAGCAAGTGTGAAAGTTAAAATATTCCTGCTTTAATCGGAATGTTGCGGAACATTGTTCTAATGTCTTGACCAGGTTATTTTACAGCTATGTTCCATTTAGATGAGCCTGAACTTTTCCATGAGGAGCGTTCTTTGACAACAAACAGTGTTGTGCAAGAGCGAGTTCCCGAACATGTCTGTGTGTGTGTGTGTGTGTGTGTGTGTGTGTGTGTGTGAGCAGATGTAAACTCAGTATTCCAGGTCACGGTGTCTGCAATTTCACAGGGGGTTTAACCTTGGTAAATCCACTATTAGGTGTTCTGAGAATGATGATGTGAGAGTAGATCCTCCCCGATGGTTTCACTTTCTAAGAGCATCAAGCAGGTCACAAATAGAGAGGCTGTAGGGGTATTACAAGGTCAAAGGTGTGCTAACTCTCAATATGATGACAATTCCAGGCTGGCATTTTCATTTCCTGAGGAGTCCGAATCCCCCGTTGCAGCCGAGGCTGAAAATGTTTGCTTACTTTTGTTCAAATAAGTTCTCCTCGTCCTTTAAGACAGAGTATTTATATCGCAAATATGCAGGGTGAGTGTATGCACAACAAATGCTACCAATGTGCTGTGTATTTGAGGAAAACTCCACCTAAATCCATTACCGATAAATGTGTAAAATCCTGGCATAGCTCTCCTTCATAACTGCAGATGTTTTTTCTCCCTTTTATTGTGTCCTTCAAATGTCTTCAGAGGTGTGGCTGTGCTGCCAACCAGTGGGAGTAGCTGATGTTTTTAATGGCACATGGTTTGTCTCCTGGTGGTGAGATAAACATGGGGAAGAGATTAAAACCCCAGGCTTTCTTCCACAATCTCCTGCCTTCATCCTCCTTTCCTTTGCAGTGGCCATGCAGGGCCAGCACAGCAGAGTCTAAGCAAAAAACAAACCCATCCAGTGCATGGGCTTAAAGTGCACACACAGACACACGCCTCACACTCCACACAGACGCATATGAGTACAGGGACATTGATTGAGGGGTAGATGTCAGCCGTGAGCAAGAGAAAACAGACAGGTGACAAGAGGAGGATTCTCTACCCTTTAATCACCAATCTGTCTAGTGTGTCTCATTGCAGACGACAGAATCCCAGCTAATTTAATGCTGGTGTGGATTCGGAGGTGAGCCTTTCAGGTCACCGATGTCAGGATGCGGATCAACAACAAAGAGTCAGAGGAGGAGGAAGCGGGGGACCTCCTTACTTCCCGCTGCGCCTCCCCCTGTGAGGAGACGGTTTGGCCACAAAGTCAGCCCCGCCTGGGATCCGATGAGCTAAAGCAGTTATTAAAAGCGGGCTAAACACATCATTTCCTTTCGTCACTGAGATTAGGCCAAGGTGAGGGGCCCCTCCGGTGGATGTACACCCAGAGCGTATGATTAGCTCTGCCATTTAAATGACATTCACACTAATCGCTAATATCAGGTCTGTCAAGGTGAGAGAATACAATAAGGAATGTGTCTGGAGGCTGCAGCAATGCAAGGGGAAGTGCAACGATATCCGATTCCGCTTGATGTGAGCGCAGTGGCGATGAGTTAAATCAGACACGGCCGCTGATTGTTTTACTCTGTCATTCAGTCAAGTCATGGCACACAGGAGGTGTGAAACACTACAATTTCTATCAAATCAACATCACTTACACAAGAGGGGATGCAAAGTGGGGGTTTTCAGCCATCAAAAAAGGAATATAAGGGTTTTGGAATATTTTGATCATTAGCTGTAATAGTTTTCTTAGCTGAAGCAGAAAAATGACATGTAGAAGTGACTGGAAGGATGATCGCTACTCAGAAGAACGGTGATGTTTACTCTTTCACCATGCAGTAACTTTAACATTTTGCTCTTTCGTTCCAATTTCTTTGGTTAATATATCATGGTACATTTTATATATTTTTTATACTTAACACACATTAAATTCAATGTAGATTGAAGCAGAGACTGAAGGGACAATGTAAAGACTTTACTAAACTTAACATTTATTTCTTGTTGGCATAAATTCATCAAACAATAATTCTCTATGTAATGATCTTTAAAACTGAGACAACCCCGCTCCCTCTCAAGTCAGAATAAAGGGAGGCATTATCAAACTTCACTCTCAGCAGTGCTAGATCCATTTGGTAAACAGCCTGTGTCCTACAGTAGTAATCAGAGGGTATTTTTGAGGGATTTGCTGGCTGGCCAGGAGGTATCCGCTGGAGTGATCTCTAATTGCTAGAAGCAGAGGCCTAGACTGCCTGGCGCTCTTTTGAAGCCATCGGCAGCAGGTTCCAGCCAGAGGAGCCAGCAGGGGGAAGCTTCCCACTGAGCCACTCTTTTTTTTCTTTATTTACTTCTCTTCCTTGCCATCACCATGCCTTCATTCTGCTTTTCCTCTTTCCATCCTGTTCTCTTCTTTAACTGTACACCTATCCCACCCCCTCCCATCCCCCTCTCCTCTCCTACTCAGTCAATGAGCCAGCAATCACTTTGCAGACAGACATCCTCTGCTCAGTCGGCCATGTTCAATCCCTAGCACCGGTGGCTGATGAGGCATTGTGGTGACGTCAAATACCGCCACTTTTCACCAAGCTACACTCAACCTGTAGAGGTGCAGGTTTTGCTTCCCAGGTTACAGATCTCAAAGTGGCAGCCTTGTAGAAAATAATTAATGTAATGTGCCAAAGAGATGAAAGATAATGAGGCCAATTATATTTTTTTCCTCCACCAAGTCAGGCCACAGGGGCAAATTTATGTCAGTTTGTTGGTGGATTGTGACACTTCATGCTATTCAAGTCTTGGTGACTTTAGGAACATCTGTGTCCTAAGGCTAAGATCTGTCCATAGTTTTAAAACACATACTGTGCATACTAAGAGACTTGGACTGAGCTGAGCTGCACTATTTGGGGGATGCAAAGATAGAATTTATCTTTTGAGGTTAAAAAGAAACTTGCATATTGAAACATGCAGTGGCTTAAAAGAATATTCATACCCACTGAATCTGTCAGTTTGTCAGCTTTCAACTACCAAATGTCAAAATATTTTTATTTGGGCTTTATCTGAAAGACCAACACCAACATAATTTGGAAGGGGGGGAGAAAGTTTTGGTTTTCAAATGTCTTTACCAAATAAAAAAATTAAAGAAAAAAAAAAGAAAAAAAGCAAAATTTCGACTGGCATCATGGAACCCAGAAAAGTATGGGTTGGAATTTGTAAGGGCTAATACTGAGCATCAAATATAAAATGTTACAAATCTAATGCCTATTCAGGTTTGCCCTATTTTTCAAGTATGAGCAATATTGAGAGAAATATCATTGGCCAATTTGTGCGATCTTTATCATATCAATCTTCCAGACCACTCAGGTAATCTATTCTGCATCCCCAGAAACACAACCAGAACCAAACAAGGAAAGGCTGAATTCAGTTTTTATGTTCCTCTAATATGGAACAAACTTCAAGAAAACTGCAAAAAAATCTGAAACATTGAGTTCCTTTAAATCAGGGCTGTGTGGGTTTTGCTTTAAATACTCCAGACAACTGGCCTTTACTAACCATCTATAATCGCTACATAACTTTCACAAGAAGAAACATAGTTTCATTCTCAGACAAGTTGGTTGATATATTGGCTACCTCAAGTAGCCAGATCTCTGGGTATCAGATTGGATATTGAGCAGCTACAGACATCCACTTTTCAGTATTGCAATATGCTTTGCTTTGGATTTCAGACTCCGTTAGATTGGATTTTGAAAATCCCATTAAACACATGAACCTTTGCATTGCAGTTAATATTTTCGTTGATGTTCTGCTGGAAGGTGAACCTAATCAGAGAAACGTCTGTTGTTGAGGAAGACGTCATGTCTGGTTCTGATACTGAAGAAATAACATTAAAAAAGTCAAGAAATTTATGGACAACCCTGACCATCATCTTCAAGAGGCTGTCTTGGGAAAACAGTGTCTTCAGTCAGAAGGTTCTTCAAATTCACTGTAATACAGCCAGCTACAATAGATCTTCCCTGCCAACAGCCAACAATATCAAAAATAACTCCTTGAACAATTTGAGTTAGTATGAGTTACAACAATATTTAATTTCCCTCTGGGATCAATAAAGTATTTTGGAATTAGAAGTTGAAGTCTTTGTGGTTTCTCCCAGCATTGTCCTGTGTTTATCTCTGTTCTTTTTTCAATCAACTATTCCCAGCAGACAAAAATAAAAATAAATAAAACAGCATTATCCTGAAACATCCATGGATACATTCACAGCAGTGTTTCAAGCATTTGCAAGAAGGCCAAATGGTGAATTTTGGTTTTGTTTAAATAGAACTGCTTCTTTTAACACATTTGATTTGTGGCAAACTTTTGACTTTCTTCTGTGAACATCCGGTTAACTGCATAATATTCAGTAGATCATTTCACCTGAGCTGCGCAGCTCCTGCAGACTCACCATGGTCTGCTTCAAATAGTCTACTCCTTCCCTGGGCTGTTGCTTTAGCTAGCTTTCAATTTGTAAAAAAATGACTGTATGACTATATTTTCACTTCATAACTGTGTACTTTGTGTTGGTGTGCCACACAAAGCTCAGATGAAATACATACAAAAGCGTGGTAGTAATGTGACATAAAAAATGAAAAAGTTAACAGAATATCAATACTTTTGGAAAGCCCTGCACATGAAAAACTCACAGTCATCCATACACACAATCTGTCAAAAATGCAACCAGTTTTCGGCTGCCTGCGATGCAGCCTGCTCAGTGTGACATTGACTCCTGAGTGCCAATTCCACACTGGGAGCTGTACTTGCTAGTTTTGCTGCCAATCCAGGTAAAGAGATTACAGACACACACAATGCAGTCTTCTGTTCGTCTGCCAAGAAGAAAACCAGCCCTTTAAGCCATAGAAGAAGAAGAAAGAAAGAAAAGGGAAAAAAAAAGAAACTACACAAATTCGCACAGCCTTGGCCCTTTCCTCGCGCACACATAAAAACCGAAGAAACCCCTTCTTCTCCAGGAACACGGCTTCTAACGCGGCGCCTCGCTCAGTGGCTCTCTCGCACAAAGCAGCCTTGTGACTGGGACAATCCAGCCAGCATTCCTTTATTCTGGTCCCCAACTCTGTTGCACATTACTATTACTTGCATCATTCAAAGAAAGGAGGAATTTGGCTTACAATCAGTCACACAGTCATTGTAATGCCACACTAATGGCGGCTGTCTGGTTACAAACTACTGTAAAGAAATATGAAAGCAAGTTACACTTGGATTTCATCAGCTTTCTTAATGGTGTAATTAAAAAAAAAAAAAGGTGAGGGAGAACACATGCATTGGAGTGTGCATCACCCAAACTAAGATATACATACTACCTGGGATATTTGGAACTAAAAAACTTTTGACACTTGATGAAAATTGCAGGTTGTTACCCGGTGCATATTTAGCAGAGTGGGAATCAAACTCGCTGTGACGTGCAACTTTTGACCTAATTAATCAGCTACTTATAACTGTGTAATGAGTGTAATTTAGAATTCAGATTGCTATGTACTAATTTGCTTTATATATACTTACATTTTTGGAGATTTGTATAGAAGGCGTGATGCTGAGAAATGACTTGCGTGTAGTGAAATCAGGGGTTGGAAAAAAATTGTATATTCATTTTATACATCAGGCTTTAAATAGGTCCCTTGTGGATTATATGTGTATATATCTGCAAAATGTGCCAATAAAGAGAGCGATAATGTGATGAGGAGAGATGGTTAATTATTGTGTGGCAGAGCAGAGCATAAAAGACATGTATGAGCTGTGAGATTCATCCATCATCCTCCGTAGCTTTTGCCCACAAATTAAACTGTGATGCTTTGGTGGATAATGATAGCTGCCACTCTTTCATCACAGCCTTCATACCCCTCTTGCAGGAGATGCCATTTTTTTCTTCACCTCGCCACAACTCTCTCCTTGGCACTACCAATTGTGTTTGACAGTAAAATCACATTTTAGATCATAGATCATGTGTCAGTCAGCCAAACAGGAGGTGGTAAAAAGAAGGGGAAAAAAAAAAACTGACTGAACGATTTTGACTCGGGGCTAGTCCAAAGAGCTTTTATTTTCCCACCCCACGCAGTCCGTCCTGTCATCCTGGAGTCATGGGAAGGGTGCTGGGAATGATGACAAGTATGTGCAGACGGCGACATGTGCTCATGGCCTTGTCCCAGCCTGGGGTTTTCTTTTTTTGGGAACTGTGGCGTCCAGTAACAAGACGGTTTAAGCACATCTCGTAAAAAATAAGCGCTGACAAATTGCACGCATTTCAGGTTTTTCCGCTTTTTCTCTCCTGAGATGAATGTCAGGGGAAGAAGGGAAGGTTGAAGGGAGGCGGAGTGGCGGGGAGACACTGCAGGGGAACATGGAACAATAGGCGCCCTCTGGCATCAACCTCTGGACAGCTCAAGCCGCTCACCAAAGACACTGAACTCACCCACAATGAACTGCTGCGGTGGGAAGGCAGGCTTTAGAGAGTTCAATTTCCAACACAATTGGCTGTATTCTCATCCTTTAAATGCCAAGAAGATGGTGTGCAGCGTGCGCCTTTGTGTGGAGAGCTTTGCTTACAGCGAGTGTCCTCTAGCAGGAGGGGGAAGAAAGACAGGAGAAGGCGAAAGATGGCAAAGACGTGCAGTCAGGATGGGGGTGAGACGGCGCAGAGACAGAAATAGTGCAACTGTGCGAAATAAAAGGAAGAACGAGAAAGAGTGAATGACCGGGAGAGATAGAGAGCGGAAACAAAGGTGCAGAGAGGAAACGAGAAGGGTAGAGAACGTCTCCTTTGGTTGTCGCTTAGCCAGGCTCGGGGGAACCGTCTGAAGGACAATGCTGCTACTAGTGGAGTGTGACGTTTGTCCTCTCTCTAATTCACCAAAGCACCGAGGAAGACACACTAATAATCAAGCGGCAATCATGCAATAAACTCCTCAAAACAAAACATTACACAGCCAGATCAAAGATCTAGGAAAATGAAAAATACGTAGGCACAGAAATAACACTGCTGTCTGATAAGTACATCACAGCAATTTTCCTTTTCTCCATCTGATTGAGAATGGCACATCGTACACTATGAAGATACTTTTCAGATATTTTTTTATGTAACTGCAAGTCATTTGGGAAATGCCACAAATTCTCAATCGAACTTAAGTCTGGACTAACGAACAGTATCCCCACAGTATCATGCTGCCTCCGCTGAGTCTCATTGTTTAAACAATAGCATGATTGATGTTGATGTGGATGTAGTTTTTCACCACACAGTGTCTTGCTTGTGGAACAAAAAGTGAAATTTTGACTACGTCGTACCTCATACTACCTTGTTGTAAATCGTTGCTGTACTTACAAGGTTTTCTCTCATCACTACAGTCCAGCACCACACTTTTAAGAAAATCCTAGGGGAAACCCTAAATAAATGACAATCAATTTTCAGATATGTATTCATTAAATATTTTGAATTCCTCATTTACTTTTGCTCCAAAGACACAATTATACACTACTTTGTGTCCCAAATTAACACAATAGGGTTTGTATTTGTAAGGTGACAAAATGTGAAAAAGTTGAAACCACTGTATCCTCAGAAGTGTCTGCTTTTAGTTATTCTCTCAGAAAGAACTACCTTCCTTCTTCCCTCTCGTTGCTTTTGCGTTTTAAGTCACACTTGGTAAAGCAGGTTCGTGGATGAGTTGTTTGTCATTGTTGTAAAGTGCAGCGTCTCAACACTGTTCCAGGTGTAAGAGAATTTTTTTCTTACCTGTTATAAATGCACTCTTCACCAAGCTGCTTTCAAAGCACAGTATGCTCCATCTGAACTATTATTTTTAAGGGTTTGCAATTACAGAAACAGCAATCCCTTTATCTGAGGAGAACTCCTCAGTGTAACATTCGATTTGCTGAATAAATAATGTTATTTTTAGCAATTGCAGCGCTGCAAAAGAAAAAAAGAAAAAAAAAAAGAATTATTTTTTCATGACTCAATCTGTAAGATAAAATGAAACAGGTGGGAAATTGATTTGGACTGCAAGGTGCCAGATGCCCATCACTTGCTCTGGATTACGTGGGAGAGTGGGCCCGGGGACTAGTTTCACTCATATTATATTCAATGTTGTTTCCGTTGTGGTCACAGGGCAACTAAGCCATTAATATTACACAGTTGCACCAATGGCTCGGATGAATTATTGAGATTCTCTTATTGGTCTTTAATATTATATGCAATTCATCTGCAAGAGCTGCTGTGGTTTTAAGATGAAAGCAGGGAGCATCTCCTGTTTCGGATCTTTAAGGTGGACAAACCAGAGTCTGCTGGTGGAACTGCAGCTGCCTCTTAGCGCCACGTCACGCTCGATATAAGTATATCATTAGAAAAGAAATTGCCAAGAAGGCTCTTTCTCCATCACTGTCTTCGTTTGAAGGGCATTTAGCTGTCCAAAGGCAAACGCCTCACACGCGCGCAGGCACACACAAAACACACACTCCCAATTGTGGCGCCCGGAGCCTCTTGGAGAGCGGCTGGCGGTGCAGCAGACAGGAGAGGAAAAGAGTGAGAAATAAGAGAGACTGCGAGAAAAGCCTTCGTCTCACAGCAGACCTCACACTGGGTTCTGTCACTACAGATCAAAATCCCCTCAAAGCCATAGATCACTTCCACTAAAGTTCACATGTTTCACACTTAGGAACTGTTTACCAGACTCAAAGAGTCTATCTGCACAGCACACACCCACAGAAACACACACACACACACACACACGCATGCACGCACACACACACACACACACACACACGCACATCTAGTAATGCAGATAGATCTGAAAAAAGAAAGATGGAAGGTTTTCAAACTAAAGCCAAAACGCACTTAAAAAATTTATTATACAGATATAAAAAAAGAACAGTGGCTCGGTGCAAACAAATATTTACACCTCTATGGCAGAGCAGTGCTCAGCCCAGTACAAAGAAATGGTGTGATGGCAGCTCTACCTACTAGTGAGCTGACTGGTGTGACAACCAGATGAGTGTCTGCCCCTTTTTCTCGCTGAATACCTGTCATTGCCTGCCGACTGCTAACGCACACCCACGTAAACAGTTGGTGACAGTCTGCCTCCAAAAAAAGTTACTTTCTTGCATTGTTGAGCTGTTACGGACAATAGAAGAGGCCCTAAATGGATCTACGAACAAAAAGACAGTACACTATTCATTTTATGTATTCAAATAATTAGAGGCATATGTCAATGCATTATATATTATGGTAAAATTATCTTGCTTAAGGGGAGTGGTTCCCAAACTTTTCAACTTCTTGCCCAAAAGATAAAAAGACATGTTGACAGGTTGAGCATACAAGCACTTTTAGGGAGTCGATTAAAAAGTGGTGCAATTATAACACTATATGTTGGCCAAAATGTTGCTTTTATTTTTATTTTTTTCATCTTAATTAGTTTTATTCAAGTCCTGTTTTTGTTTTTATGTGTTACAATCTTTCTGAAATGTATATGTTTCATCATCATCATTTTTGGGATCCAGTTCAATCTCTGAAGAGGACCTAAAAACCCCAGGCTTGAATATTCGCAACCCCAAGTGGGATCCTGGCCCCAAATTTAAGAACTATCAGTACAGGACATATGCCAAAGATCTGAGTGGTGCTGCAATTTTTGAGAATAATCTAAATGGACAGTATGAATTCAGTTCTGATTGGAGGCTTAGGCTGCTTAAGTCCCATTTTAGTCCCATGCAAGTCGACCCCACTGACCAAATTGTTTGCTCCAATGCACAACTATGCTCAACACTAACCTGTTCATTTTTCAGTTGGGAAAAGAGACTTCATGATGTCTTTATTGCCAGGACTTCTTTATATTACATAATGGAAATGTCCCAAAACAAGAAAGTGTCTCTATAAAACTATAGCTGGCTGTCAGGAGCCAATGACAAGCGGGACACACCACAAGCAAGAACCTGAAGATAAAAAACTAATGTAGCCAGAGACAAAAGAACCAACAAGAAAAAGTGTGAGGAGAAGCTGTGACACACAAAGAAAATGCAACGGTGCCCATCTGTGTTCAGTTGGAGAGTTTGCAGCCTGCTCTGGATGGGACGCCATGCAAGTTAAACCCAGAAAAGAAGTGTTAAACAGACTGATGATAATTAAGACACTTATTTGATCTGCATTGGGTTTGCATGAAATGCAAGTGGACTGGGGTCATAAGCCTAACTAACTGCACCACTAGTAACTGTCCCTTGACATCAATTGTTTAAACCAGGCTTAAAACAACACTGGTGAGACTAAAAGGCACCACGCTATAACTGCAGTGTGGTGCAAGAAGGAAACCTGTCTTTGGAAAGTCCTCTGCATGAGAGAGAAATGTCCCCCTCATCTCAGATAAGGAGCTGATGAGATGGAGTGATAAAGTCAGTGCTTCTCCCGGGTCTTATCTGATGCTGTTATCTGACTGCACAGCACCCACCATCTCGCCATCTTTACACCCTTTAAGCACCTCTCTGAAACACTCACACCAGCATCACCACATACACAGACACACACTCTCACGGGTGGCGTCTAACGCTCAAACATTCTAAACACCGTACCAGCTTATTGATTACTTTGACACGCTCCCATTGTTGAACAGATGGTACACCTAATATCATGTGAAATGGAACTGTTGTGTGTTATCTCATGGGGAAAGGACATAAAATGACTGTTTTCTCACTTCTTTTTGGAGAAAACAGCACCAAAGACGAAGCTATGAACTTACCTCTATGTCTGTTAGTAGTCTTATCAAACATAAGCATGGCGTCGTCAACCTGGAAGACACAAGAGCAGCGTTGGCATTAGCTTAATCTTTGCACCGAGTGCCTCACATCACCTCCTCCCCATTCAATCTCATCTCATCTACTCGCTGTAATTACTCTTAGAATATATATCCTTGCTGCTTCACACTTATTTCTTTCTAAGCACCTCTCTCCCACGCAATCATTCGGTGATCACAGGATTATCGTCAGGTTACCGCTCTCCCTCCTTCATTTGTGCGCTGTAATTTTAGATATTACAGGAAATTATGCAATCTCTGTGGTGTTACTCTTTGTCTGGATTAGAGTGGCGACGGGGGAGAAAATTAACAATAATGGCCAGCAGTTAAAAAAATGGAAACAGTGTTGACATTATGCTTCTTTTTTTTTTTTTTATTATTATTATTATTTTGACAAACGCCAACGTCCGGTCTTGCAGAGAAGAGTGACAGATAGACACATTACACTAAGCGGGAGAGAGACAAATGGGACCCTTCCTCATCTCCCGGCCGCAGCAGAAGCAGCATCCACAATAATATCATCCTTCATCATGTCCAATAAAGCCACACACAGACAGACAGCGTTTCTTCTTCAGACATCCCTGACAAACTCATCTTTCTATAACTCTGATGAAAAGCTTAAAAAAGCGACTGAGGCATGCTCATTTAGCCTGTGATTCTGTCTTGGAGAGAAAAGGAGACCGGAGAATATCAGCGGGTAGAAACAAAGAAGAAACGCCGTGCGCTTCTCACTCCCTGGTTATGGTCTCTAGGTGAGCGTAACAGTGCACAGAGGAGGCTTAATGCTGTGCACAGCCCTGCACACATCTGTGTTTTTCACGGGAGGGCTGAAAAGCTTCGGGAGGAGATGGAAACAGACAAGAATAGGGGTCTCGCTCAAGCCGAACTGTCTGATTGGATAAAGAGAAGTGCCTGGCAGCCAGGCAGACTAGCGCTGGCACACTATTCATGCCACCCTCTTGCCACACATTTGGCACACAAGACGTTGGCACAGCTTGTGGGGCCCCGGTTACTTGCTGCACGGCTCACAGGCCACATGCGGCTCCAAGGCACTTCATTTGCACCTCCCTAAAATATTTTCAATTTGGCGGAAAAAAATAGAGGGCAACGCACGGGGACCTTCAATAACCTATATACACAGTTCAACTAATTGTAAGTCGCTCATTACTCTTGTTAGGAAAGGGAGGATAGAAATAAGCAATTTGTAGATTTGCTCGCCAAATCTGGTCTCCAGGTGTGCTTTGAGGGTTTTTTTTTTTTGTTGTGTGTGTTTGTGTTGTTGAATTTGACAAACAAATAATACCACTGGCTTACAGGAACCAAATGCAACAGAGTGAAAAAAAGAGGATTTCTGGTGATCACTTATCTTTGCTTAAACAACTAATGGAGACAGAATACTACCATTTCCGATGTTATTCTAACTCAGGATGATTGGACTATATGAGGGTCAGCAATTAGTGCAACATGAGCAACTTCAATAATCTTAGTGAGCCAAATTTATATGGGCATATACACAGTTACATCCAATAAACGTCCAGATGAGTCTCATTTGTCTGATTAAAAGTGCCTGTTGAAAATACCCTATAACCTATAAGTGGGTATTAAATATTCTTTTTATTAAGCTCACATTATTGGCTAAAAAGCCTGAGAGGAAAATGAGACAGATCCGGCCAAAAGAAAGTGGGCCCTATATATAGTATACAAAGTATGGTAGAGGGAGACTCCTCTTTGGTTTCTAGATGAAATGCTTAGTTATGCTTGCATTAGCAAAACAAAAAGTAAAGACAAGCAGAACATGCAATGGATTCACAATAAAGATCTAGAAACTGCTGTATAAATTCAGCCGAGCTGTAGAAGAATCCTCTGCAACTGCTAACCAAGTTATTTTTCTGCCCTGAATTGTTTGTTTTGCTGGAAAACCAGCAGAAGCACACAACAATGTTGTGAAAACAATAAAGTTTCTGTGTGTGAAAAATGTTCTTTAAGATGACTACGTGGTTAGATGTCATTATAGTGGTGTACAAATAAAAAACTGCCGGAGCAATATCGCCCACAGTAACAGCTTTTATAAACAAGCATTTATATTGGCACACGTTGTAACCTCTGTCTAATACCAGGCAATCAAATGGAAATCACATTAAAGTGAGAGGGAGTGGGATAAGTGAAATTTGTAGTACTAAGGGTTATGATTTTATTGGCGCAGTCTGAAGAACGGAGAACCCTTGTGTTTGTTTATCTTCACTACAATAACTCCATTGTTCTGGTCAGTACAACTTGATCACACACCGTTGTCCAATTAAAAGGTGAGAGAACTTTTGTTCAAGCCACTGTTTTTTTTTTGTTTTTTTTCTTCCTTCTCTCTCGGGATTTCTGCTCATAAAACCAGAAACGGTTTCTTATGTCTCCTATATTTGACAGCGTGAAAGCTGCACTGCAGAACTAAGATGGAATGGCATGTTTACCAACTATGGTAAACGTTTCATTTGACAACCGTGGCCGATGGTTTGTGATCATTTACATGGGAAGACGGAAATTTATAGCATTTGACTTCTGTCACCTAATGCTAGTAATGCTGGAACAGCCAGAAGAGATGATACTTTATGCATCAGTAAACATGCAGACGAAATGCCAAGAAAAGCATCTCAGTTTTCCTTAAGACATGAAGAAATAGAAGGATCTTCAGAAAACACTACTGTTGTCAATTAAAATCAACAATCCAATCCTACTGTTGCATTCGTATCCACTTTGCACTTCTTGAACTTAGTTTGGTGTGTAACTTTTATAATAATTGAAGAGCTGAGTACGATTGATCATGTTTTTAAATCTGGGAATCGAGACCTCAACAGACAAGGCATTGAGCTCAAGTCTGACATTTGGACTCGCATAACATCTGCTCATGCTCTATAACATTTTCAATCCATTCCAAACGTTTCTAGGAGATTCCAGGATACAGACGAGAATGACTATCTCAGAATGGACTTTTGAATCTGCTGTATTTTAGTTGCCACTGACATCAAATTTCACCCCAATACATGGCATCGAATTGGGGTTTCAACATTAATCTTCAAAATATCTATGGCTGACACCGCTTAAATTCAGTGTCAGGACTACATGAATTAGCTGCCATGGATGTTAGACAGAGCAAGCTGCATTTTGCTGTTCTATTTATAAGAAGAAAAATCTTCACAACCCAGTTAAAATATCAGGTTTTGGTGATCTAACAAAAATAGATAGATCTATTATGTATTATGTAATGAAACATGTATAATTGCACAAGCCCTTCACTCCCACACTCTGCTCCACCAGACTAGCGGCAGCAGTAATTAGCAAACTCCTGCTGAGCTAATCATACAAACTACTTCTCAGTCCAATGCTACTAAGATCCCATTTACAACTAAGAATGGTTGTAAATGGGATAATGACGGAGCACTGCTGTGATGATATGCTGAAGGCAGAGTGTGAGAAAGAGTAGAAACTTCTGAAAAAGTGAGGCCAAATTTAAAGCTTAAATAGCAAAGTCAAATTATTTGAACTATATTTGATAAATACGTTTTTTCTTTTTTTTATAACAACTGAAGGTAATATAGTTACTTGATTAAAATGATACTATGTGCTTGTAAATGTCATAAAGAAATTAACCTAAGACATTTGTAAATGTACATTTCCTGGTGATGCCATTCTTTTTTATTTATACTAATTGAGCAATATAAAAATTCTGGTCTGACTGGCAGAGAAGTGTCTCGACTCGTCAATGCTTTACATATGTTGTCTTTATAGGGTTGGCTGATGGCCTATTTGGAATTTTTACGACATAATGGAAGTTTGAGTCTGGAGGATTTTTCTACATAACGGCAAAAACAAGCCTCAGCAAGATGTCTGTGCATGGCATTTATATTATGAGGTCAATGGAGTCTTTCTGCTGCTATTAAAGTTAACAGATGAGACTCTTATTAAAGTAGCCTGCAGTATCATCCACCATCACCCACTTTGAGCCCTTCAACATGACGCTCAAATATCCACACTCTAATATTGTTACTACTGCTCCTACTGTACAGCCTTTTATAGGCCGAGAGCAAGACGAGAGTTACTCTGTAAAATGAGCTCCGTGAAAGGAAGTGTATTATATAAATGTGAGCTGTGTTGTGACATTACTAGAAAAGGACCATCCAGTCAGTGAGACCTGTCCAACAAAGAAAAGATTCACAGTGAAGCACTGATGAGCACTTTAACAAAGAATGTGCACATCATGTGAGGGTCACACTCCAGCAGGTCATACAACACAGTCCACCCCCCCCCCACCTCTCTCTCTCTTTCGGTCAGTCTGCCCATCTCTCTCCCTCTCAATGCCACTTGCAGAGTCTATAGAACTATCTCCTGTGCTCCAGGGCTTTTCAATGTAGTTATTCAAGCAGAACACAACTGTGTGCCTCCATCTGATAGAAGGTTAAGGACCTCTTCACTGCTCACAAAAAAGCCCGCCACACAGAGGTGAGGCCGGGCTCACCTCAGGGAAGAAATCTTTCTCTGTCCTCCTCCTCCTTCTTTTTCACTCTTCCTTTTCTCCTGGTGTGGTGAAAAGAAAGGTTCAAAGGATAATGGCTGCCTTATCACTATGTAAAAGGGGAATGGGAACTCCAGCGAAGTGCCTGGCCTTTTGTGGCAATGAAGAAAAGAGCAAAAGTCTATTTCGCCGTGGTATATGCACTGGAACAGTCCATGACCACTAAAAAGGAGCTCAAAGACAGTGAGCAGGCGAAAGGCCGACCAGCTCTTTAACTAAACCTGCAGCCTAACATATCTGAACCACCTGACCTCCTCTCAAAAGGGCCCGGAGAGGCTAAGTTGAGAAGAGTCTCCGTGCTCGCAATATGGCTTTTATTCACAATTCAGGTGGTGAAAAATGAGGTTCAATAGGAAATCCAGCCGAAATACCTAGGTGTAATGCTTCTTAACAAACCACTGGCTGCCATTTGCAAAGCAGCCAATCAAGGAGCGAAATTTTATTTTTTGGCTCTACATCCAAGAGAGGAAATAAGGAAGTTTGCAGATGTTGGGTGGCACGGTAGAGCTAAGATGGCTTTCACTGTGTGTACTAATGCGCATTATGGTTTATTTGGTGTTTGAACTATTTAGTTACTCCTTTAAGTTGTCAAAAAACCTATTTGTTTAGAATTGCCTTTGATTAAGTGGATTGGAACTTTTTACTACTTTATTTTTCCAGTTTAATGTAATGTTTCTTTTTTGTTGGTTCACTGTATTGTTTTTATCATGTAAAACACTTTGATCTAAATGTGCTACACAAATAAAATTGACATAGATTAGGCAGTTTCAAAATCTTTTATAGGGGGGTCTTTTCAAGTATTTGCAGAATTCAACTATTTCTGACAGCTGTTGTCCTTAATCCCTGTGAATAGTGGTACACTGTTTAACATTTTATGGTTCTGCAAGCCTGCAACATTAGCGCTTGTCTAACTTTGTTAATAATTGATATTAATTTTCATGTAATACTTCAGCAGTTTAGATCTGTTAGTGCTTTATGTCAGGTCTATTTATAAAGAGTGTGACTGATCTAATATTCTAATCCTAAACATGTTTTCATTAGTTGTAAGTGGAGAATTATCATAATCACCAGAAATATCAGTCTGTGTGTACTTAATCTATACATGTGTTTCACTTAGTATAGTGAGTTACTGCAATAAAGGAACATTTTTATAATATTGAATTGATTCATTGCTTCTGTATATTTGCTGTTTTCAATCCCATCAGATTTTTATGGGCCTGTTTTTATCTCCCACCAGACCAACAGTTAAACAATGAAAAAATGTGAAAAATGTCAAAACAAACACAGGCATCTTTGGTTTCTACAAAAATAAAAATAAAAATGCTGAAATCATCTGAAAGCCCCACCTCATGTTCACTGTTAAGCATGTCATAGGATTTTGTAATGTTGTGAACACGGTGGACACTGTTGGAGAACTGAAAATGGCTCCAAACATGCGGTCGAATCAACACAGACACGATTCCCCAGATACCCACATCAACTCTCCACAGTGGTGCCACTGTAGGGAGTCTGTGCAATGTGGAAAGGCAAATATCCCTCTGACTGAATGCCCCACTGCCTGGTAATGTCACAGAAGAACACCAACTGCTTCTTCTGTTGACAAAAGGAAGTTGTATAAGGTAGTAATTGAAGGGATGCAAGTATTTGTGCTCCACATTATTATGTGTTAAAATGTATTTATTGGTAAAAGGTTTTTTTTAATCATCTGAATATGTACTCAAATTAAAAGTATCTGTATGAGATTATGCTATTAAAATGAACAGCTATTTATTTTAGAAGTGCTTAACTGGCTTATATTCTGTCTGCTCTTTGGTTAACTTAGTGGTTATTGTAAAGGGTACAAACAAATGTTATATTTTTGACTTAATTATATCCAGCTGGCCAGTGGTTTTATTCCCTAGAACCTTACATTCATAATGAGACTAAAGAATAAACAAACTTTTCATTAGCCTATTAAAGTATAACTGGTATCCAATAAAGCCTTTATTATTGTACTTGTTTGATAAATAAATTCAGATTTAAAAAAAATTTTTTTAAAGAAACAAAAACAGATTTTATAAAAAAAAGTTTCTTTTTTTATAAAAAACAATTTTTTAAAATAAAAAAGCAGACGGCATATAAGCCTTTTTTCTAGCAGTGCATCACTGTTTGATGTTTGCGAACAGTTTGAGCACTTTTGTCTGCACTCAGTTCCACTTATGCGTTATGGTAAGGATTTTTTTTTTTTTTGACTTTCGAGAAAGAAAAGGTTATGTTCCACATTAAACATAACTCTCCTGGCGTTTGCTGTGCTGAACAAAATTGCCCGTCCATGTAGGCTAACGCTTTAAGAACAGAGTCCCTTTTGCCACCTTGTGTAATTGCACAGGCTTAAAGGGAGCAAAATTTTGCCCTCTGCTCCTTGTTAAACCACCACTTGTAAAAGCACTCAAGCGTGGATGCAGCACACTGCAGCTGAACATTTCTCAGACAATGATATAGATTTCCGCTACACAAGAACAATTGAAAGGGCTGTCACAAATTTGTCCATTGTCACTGGGTCGCTATCATTTCGCTGTTAATTGCCATCATTGTAATAGAATATTAGATGCTGCGCAGCAACGGGAGTGTTGATGAAGGGGCTCACTTTTCCCCTTGACCGTGACCCCAGTGAGTCATAGTTGTGATAATAAAGTGATACTTCGGTGATCCCTGTTGAATTATCTCTCCACCCTTTTGTGTCCCCTCTGCTGCGAGGCAGTGGAGCAGATTTTGCTGTAAAACACTTTCTCTAGAAATGGCCACACCTCAGCCCTCTTGCTGAAACACTCTCAAGGAAAATGGATCTTGCCTACAAGGGGGCTTAAACAAGGGTCCTCCAGTTAAACAGTGGCCTTTCCCTGTAAACATGTAGTTTTCTTGCTGAAGACCACATTACCTGTGTGTACTCTGTCTTAAAACCTCTTGCACAAGGCATGGGTTAGTTCACTGTACAACGACAGACAATGGGATTTAAAAAGTTAATAACTCATTCTCCATTTTGCTGTTCTTGAGACCTTCTAATGAGATGCCAGAAAAATAAAAAAAACAAACAAGATTTTTCCAGCTATGTGACTATGCACTTGTTGCTGTGCACTGCTTGTCAGCTACCTGAAAGATGGCTACTGTGTTTCTCTTGATTTACAAGAAAAATACAGAAATATAAAAGTAGAAGCAAAGTGTGTCACCAGTCAGTTATTTTTTCTCTCTCTTTTTATTTTGTTCTTTATTAGCAAAAGCATGCAAAACAAAACAAACAAAAACAGCAAGCAGAAAACAAGAGACTATAAACGCCTATATATTTTCATGTACAGTTCATTGCATCTCATCGTTTTTCCATCCATTTCACTCAGTTTTTCTGATGGTTTTCATGTGAAATATTTTAGTCACAACTGTTAACCATATCTGTAATAACTGAGGTAACAGAACAGAATGGACACCTGATTTTAGAGGTAATATTAAAATGTATATATATATATATATATATATATATATATATATATATATATATATATATATATAAATGTTTAAGTATCACGTGTGGTTATTATCCAATTTTAGCAACATATTTATTCTTTCATAGCAAACATGATATATACAATATTGTTGTACTCAATATAGAATAAAATAGCATAACGGTTTTGTATTAATCAAAATAAGCATTTGTTAATTAGTTTTACATTTATTACCTTTAATTTACAATTTTGCTGATGTTTATGCATCAAATGTAGAAAATATATTCACTGCAATAGGAATTAGTGAAAATGTTTCAATTTTGAATAAAAATGAGAATGTACATTTTATTTTATCCTTCTTGTCATAAAATGAGTTTTTGTTTCTTAAGGTTGACATAGTAAAAGTCTGATGCCTATTTAGCACTGTGAATTTCGCCATGAGATGTTTATATCTCTTCATAGGTCTATGCACAAATAAAGAAAAATGCATAGCACAGTGTCTACAGGTAAACAGGGGCTTAACAAGAAAATGGCAGCATCACTCTAAGGTCACTGTCTGTGTCTCAGGCCTTTGTACCTCTGGTATCAGATATGATCTATATCAGTGTCTCCCCAAATTGCAGGAGAGCTTCTCTGTTAGCCTTCAGCTGTGAGCCGAATGTAAATGTGCGTTTGACACCTATCTAAATCGCTGTCATAATTCATTTCCAGAGATCCTAAATCTCCCCCCTGTCACCTGGCACCTCTGCTGTTTTCCTGTCTAAAAACAGAGCACATTAGCCTTTATTGATGTGTTTGTCCTTTGATACATAATTCATCACTCAACTTTTTTTTTTTCCTTTTAGGGAGGGTAATTATCCTGCCCCTTTTGGAGGCTGCTCAAACACATAAAAACAGACAAGGAAGTTTTGCACGGTGTCTGGTTAGTCTGTGTTTAAAGAATCAAATGCATCTCTTACAGTGCTGAAAAACGACAGTTTATAACATCACCATGTTTTAACAGCAATCCAAGGTTACAAGCTGTAAAAATTTTGTTGATCGATTTTAACCAGCGCAGAGCAGGAAAGAAAAATGTTCTTGCATCAAAACCCAACAATTCCCACTTTTTCCAGTTTGTAATCACACCAACCAACAGGATCTTCTTGGATTAACTTTGCTTTAAATCTTGTAAAAATCAGATAAGATTTAAAGACATGCATACCAGAAGGCAACCTCAAAATCCCTCTACACAGGACTCTGCAGCAATGTTTGCTCTTATTGGTGATGGCTATTATATTTCATAGCTGGAATCAAACAAAGGTTAGATAAGTCAGTGTGTATACAGTATGTTGTAGTCTTTACAAAGACAACTGGAATCTGCAGATCAGACTTCAATGAAACCCATTAGCTTTGACAGCCTGATAGTTAAATCCATACTTTTCACTTCAAAAGTTTGACCATAAACACATTCACAATGACATTTTGAATGTGGTTAATACAGTTACCTATAACACAGGTAGCTGTATTAAAGTTACCTTTAAACAATTAACTACCCGATAACTTCCATTCTAATTAAATATCCACATTATTATCAGTAACAACTGTGAAATTATGGCACATAATACAATTAGTAATGACAGCATTTCACTCTGAATAAACTTTTTGCCGTGTTGTTATACACGACAAAAAGTGTGTATAACACACTTTTATTAAGTGGTCTAACAATCAAATCAACAAAACTGAAACTGAAGAGCCAACATAATGTGAGTATTCCTGTCTGATGGTTGTTTTTTTGGCAATTATTCTTTATTTTGGAATGGACAGTCTGAAGCTAATTCAACTATTTCTCAGCTGTAACTCCCCACTCATTCTGTTGTATTCAATTATTAATGATCTACACCATTGGTAGAATGTCAACACTTATTCTAGTAACTTCCCTTCATGTTGACATTAACAAAATGGCTTGAGAGAAAGAGCTCAGGAAGACTATTCCTCAAATCTGTCAGGGTTACATATTTATGAGGTCCCCTGCTCAGCACCCAAGGAGGTCGCTATGGTGATACAAACTGCAAACTGATGTATATTCTAACAAAGAACTTTGCGTGTCAGAGGCTGCCTCGGAGCGCCGCTGAAATGGTTGGTGCAGATTTCACCGCCGTGCCTGTGCAGCTTTCAGACCGGCAAATACACAATTAAAAAGACAGTCATGCTGAGGCCACTCTAATCAATGCAGCGTTTCACGGGGATGTAATAAAAGAGTGATGGAGTGATGCCTTCAGGAGGCTGCTGTATTGTTAGGGCACACTGTAACACTGTTGTGCCACAAAAATGGTTTTATTAGCGTGACTCTGCACAAGTCTACTCCTTTTAAAACAAAGCTGTTAAAAATGAGTCATATCCAGATGCCACTTTCTTATAACTGGAAAATATTTTTGGCAATGAGAGTTTTATGGGTGCATCATGCAAATGTGATATTCGTCACCCACAGATTTCTGTTTATCCACTATTTTCTCACTTTGAGCTGAGATTACATTTAGGACAGATTTTATCTGGTCTTCTCCACACAAGCCATCTGCGTTTGAGAACATATTGCATGATTTGGATAACAGCCAGTGCGCTTAGTAATGCACAGAAAGAGCATTCAAAAATATAAATTAATACTAATGTTTCAGTAATTCATTAAATAGAAAAGCCCAGACACGGAGAAAAGACATTCTTCAGCTGTCTAAGACAAATACCCCCAGCTGAGAGAGTAATTCCAGGCTTAAGTCAAACAGGAAATTGTTTATATGCTGTGTCTTTTTTCTTTCTTTCTTTCTTTCTTTCTTCCCATGTGAATCCAACTCCAGTCTGCTTTGAGGTCTGGCCGTATCATGGCCTAACAGAGGCATGTCCACACAGTTGAGCTCTGCCTGTTTGAGGAAGTGGGACTTGGCCTCATCCATCAATCCGCCTGTCTTCCATTGCCAAGCTGCAGGGAACTACCCATTATGGAGTCATTTTATTAATAGGGCCCCTTTTCCTCTCCGCCACACTCTTGGAGAGTGCCTCCTCATTCTGTCAGAATGGAGTATGCCTGCGAGCCACCTCCATGAAACTGCTGCAACAGGACCCTCCCTCACTCTCCCATGTGAAAGCTCAAGCTGGGAAATATTGTGCTTTCAAGCTAAAATAGTATTTGGAGAGGTGAGCGATCCCTTAGCCCTTCAGCAAACAGTTTAACATTGAGGACTTATTTAAAATGATGTCCTACCTCCAGGAAAGCCAATCAGATTTCTCTCATTGCGCGCACAGACACACACACGCAGAGAGTCGTGCGACAGACGTTTTAAATCACGCACCCCGTTTTCTCCCTCCCCCTTGTTAATGTAAATATAGCTTCGGGCAACGTTGACTCCAGGGCAGACAAAGGTCAGAGCATACAATAAAATGTTTGGGGAGAGCGAAAGAAAACAGTGCAAAAGGTGAGACACATGACTGGGAAAAGCTTTGTTTAAACGGGCTAAACGCCGGTGAAGACGCAGAATATGAATAGATCTGTTGATGCTGTTCTCAGTGAATATAATCAGATAAAAGCCAAGCATTTTCCGAGTATAAAACAGTCCAATTATGCGTTCTGCACGCTGCCTCCGTGTAAGGCAAACCCGGGGTTTAGATTCCGTCCAACTTTCTACACCTGTCAGAATCAACATGTAGAGAATATCGGCTGACTCAGTGATATTCCCGCACAATTCAGACAGAAGCTGAAATGTTTCCAGCACCTCAGCGGCTAACACGCCTGTCTATCTCAGTTTTTTTTTTCCTTTTTGTTTTCATTTCACTGTCAGTTCTAAGTTCAGCAAAACGGAAACAGTACCTGACAAAGCATACAGTGCCCTGCTAAAGTATTTATATATATATATATATATATATATATATATATATATATATATATATATATATATATATATATATTCTTTTTTTCTTTTTTCACAGCACAAACAAATGTTTTATTGGGATTTTTGCAACAGGCCAACACAAAGCACTGCATAAATGTAAAATGTAAAGAAAAGAAAACATACTTTTAAAATCTTTTTCACAAAAAATAATTTGATAATTCATCCTCCTCGGTGCAAATCTTGACAAAACAGTAACCGCAAGACTTTTAGAATGCAGTCATATTGAATAATTTAGAATATTACAGAAATGTTCATCTTCAGTAACTTGTTTCACAACCTGGTATTTTTAATCATTTGATGATTTTCCATTTACAGATTAAAACATTACATCAGGCTAATAAAAAAGCAACATTTTTAATACAGAAATGTGGGCTTAATGAAAAATATGTGTAATACTCGCTGAAGGTTGTTTTTCTCCCAAAAAATACTTTAAAAATACTTTTAATATGATAAACAAGCCTCAATAATAATGTAAGGTATTGACTATGGCTATGTCTAGAAAATGGTAGCTACCACTACCATGTTTTACAGTCAGGTCATACATCGCATGTCGAATAAAAAAAAATTTGTCCAGAGCCTTGTCTTGTCGTAAACTTAAAATAAAGTTTTCTTTTGCCATTTTTCAGAAATGTCAACCAGTATTTGTCATAATATGGATCTGAAAATATGGATCTGAAAAATATGTTTTACTAGTAGTGATAAAAGAAAAAAATATATATAGTGCTGCTTTAAAATGCCTTTTGGTATGGTGGTAATTTGAATCCTTGGGATTCAGATGGTAAAATGTTGGCTAAACGCTGGTCTTTCAAATATGTACGCAAACATTTGGGGCTATAACAGCAAAGTTGCTGGCACTGTAAGATTAGCACTGGGACACCCAATCTAACCCCCAATCCAATTTATGATTCTGACTACGTGGCAAAATAAGCAGACGCCCAGTTGTAAAGTACTTCTTCTAGTGAGCTACTTTCTTTGGAGCAAAGCAGCCACAAGCCAGATATTAACCTAGACCAGCCTGAAAGAGAGCGTGTAATTTTCTCTAATCGTGTCTTTGCTCTTTTTCAGCTCTCTTAGCTCAAATTTGTGGGCAAAGACTTGGCCTTGAATTTGAGAGGTGGAATTCGATTCTCATTGTCAGCGATGAGTATACTCAGGAATTCAAGAGGCTTCTAATACATTGCTGAATACCGCAGCTTAACTAAATGACTGAGTAATGCTTTATACAATAAACCTTTACTTACTCTTTTAATAATCATCTAGAAAATGAAATCCAGTCACTGGCTGCCCATATTCATGAGTCAGAGAAAGCCCCCATTAATGGTCTGTTCAAATGTTCAGTGATCCGATCCCAAAACGTCCCTGTGGAGACAAGGTGTGCATCGTGTACTTTGATATCAATAGGCGAACAAGAGGGATCTAACAAACTGCTCGCCTGAGCTGAATAGCATTTATTTCTTTCACAATGGACACCATTCTAATACCTGCTGTGTTTTACTTAGATTAGGCTTAAGCTTTTTCTTTAAAGGCCATTTCAACGATTTGACATTTCTCCCAGGAATGAGAGAGAATGAGCCTCGATAAAAACTTTCTCCCCCCACTCCTTCTCATGCAAAACACTTTCATCTGTCATTTTGTGATAGTCCGTCTCTCTTTGTCAGCACAAATACGGGAGCCCCTATTTGAATATGGTTACACATCCCTCTATTTATTAAAGCTTGGATTAACATGACAGGAAGTTTTGTCTGGGGGCTCTTTAAGATGGCTCAGAGAGGCAATCTGGTGACAGTAATAGGATCCAGCTAATATACTTGACTGATGCTCCTTTCCCTGTGTTATAAAGCAGAACAATGGCGGTGGGGTACTGGGAGTGAATACATTGTGTTTTCGAAGTCGTGTGTGTGTGTGTGTGTGTGTGTGTATCTGTGTCCCCCGTGGAGTAGGACGGGGTGGGGACAGTGCACTAATCAGGCAGAATACCATCACTTAGCAAATATAAGAGCTGAAGAAATAAAAATACTAAAAGGTCACAGAGCAATTCCATCAGGAAAACTATGCTACAATTAACTGAATAGACAAAGGCTCTGACATTAGTGGGAGCTGTAATAATGTTCTACTCCAGAGTCTGTAAAGTTGGCAAAGATTTGTTAAAGGTTGGCTTTAAAAGAAACAAACAGATCACTCGGAGATTCTTGTTTATCTTTTTCAAGAAACGTCTTTCCAATGTTATGTTTACGTTTGATGTTGCGTCTTGAGGGAATTTCTGGAGTTTTCGTATGTTCTTTTTGTCTTTTTTTTTTTTTTAAATCTGGCTGTAAAACTAACAAAACCACAGATCAATCGTTTATCCTTTTAGGCAAAACTGATAAACTAACGATCTTAATTTATTGAAGAAGTTCCAAGTTACTAAACATCTTTAAGCTCAGAGGTTTCATGAGATGTCATCATCTGGAGTAGCTAAGAACAGACATTCATGCATGTCAGTTTGTTTTGGTTTTCCTGATTCATAAACCATATTATAAACAAAATGTTGAAGAAAAAAAGCAGTTGTTTACTTGATTCTAATTAAAAGAAAGATACCAAAGCAGAACAGTATAACATACATCTGTTTTTTTCTGTATATAGTTATGGTACAAACGATAAACACCCTTAAGATATTCTAGGGTGTTAACATAGACATAACATTCTTTTCACCAGATTCAAAATTGTATAAGCCTGTTTAAGTGTAAAAAAAAAACAAACACCATAATTTTCTATATGTTATTATTTATTATGAGCTTAATGATATTTTGATTTAATGGTTGTATAATCCTCAAATTATATTTTAACTACATGTGATCAAATGCAGTTCAGACACATTAAAGAACTTTAGCGGTTAGTTGAACATGATACTCTTGCAATGTTAGTCGACTATGTACAGAACTTCTTCCTTAAATTTCAAAACCAGACTTTCAAAGATAAATACGGTGACACTTAAGGCACCTTAAGTTTCAAAGGAATAGCTACTAATGTGATAATGTAGACTTACTTCACTAGATGAAGTCTAGCAGTCAACAACTCGTGTGACACTTCATCTTCTTTGTTGAGAAGATGAAAGATTTTAATATCGCAGACTCTTGCCTCAAGATTTAATCACGTCCTTCTACTTTTATTCACAAATGAGGGCAAAATGGAAAGGTTTGTGAAAAACTAAAACCATTGGTGTGTAGAAAGTTACAATTATACAATTCAAATAAGGTTTACTTATAGTTATATGCTTGTAAATATATGAAAATGCAAAGACTAATAGATGAACCAAAAAATGCTTTAAATCCATTGAGGACTAAAATATTCTAACTTTCTTTTTTCACATGCTCTATTCTCAGTTGTTGAGCATGAGGGCTGTCATTAACTGTTCCTTTCCAGATGAGTTTTTCTGCAGTTTGAGCCTGAGCTGCCAATATCAGCATACAAGAAGGTGCTTGCTCAGATGTATCCATATGTCACAGAGCTATAGATGGACACAGTTTGTGTGCACAACTGTGTATGCGTCTGTGCAAGATGGGTGAGCAGATCAAATCCACATCTGTTTGCGAAACAGAGGGGAATCTGTGCTTCTACTGCAAACCTCTCAATACTAATTAACGATCCAGTGATAGTTGCCAAATGCCAACTGTCATTAGCACCCAACAGCACATTATTACACAGATGTAGATGTGCACGTACGCTCACACACAAACACTAGGTGGTCAACCTCGCTGGACCACCACAAGCCATCTGTGGTTAGGATACTTGAGCTGTTCTGTTCAAAGTACATAAGCATCAGCTGTTGAGGTAAAACTAACCTTGTGAGAGGTAAAATTGAAGAGCCTTAAACAACTTTGGGAGAGCTGACTGTAACTTATGCCTTTTAAACAGACAGCACTTATAACATATTCTTTAAGAAGCCATGACAACCTCAATTCTGGAGTTTATAGACCTTTGACTTCTCCACTGATGGCACCATTTTTGTGCTCTCGAGCGCTGTGCTCGGTAACAGCATCTGACAGCTATCTTTGATTTTATGTAGCAGCGATTTCAGCTATGCCTGCCTCGGAAAGGAGCTGCTACCGACTCTGCCTCTTGTGTGGTTTTCTCCCTCTCTGCCTGAATCTGTCACTCCGTGCACTAGTGACAGGGTCAGATAGAGAGAGCAAAGTGGGGAGAGTTGCTACACTGCGAGCAGATTAGGGTCTCTCCGTATGGGAGACCCCAGCATGACACCCATGACAGCGACGCAGACAGACGCCAGTTGGTTCGAATAATCCCGCCCACACTGGCTCCAGCAGAGAAGTCCAGAAGCCTCTCAAAGGCAAGAAGAAAATAAGACTCAGATTTTATTCCAACCATTTCTAATCAACTTGAGACGACATTGACGTCCAATAAAACACCAAAGTAAAAAGGCTATGATTCTCGTTAATCTATAAGGTGTCTTTACTCAGTCACAAAAACTGGTGGGGATGAATCAACCTCAAATTCTTCCTGGAAAACTAGACTGCAGCCTTGTCTCGTCTCATTTCTCCTCCTCTCCGCCAGTGCAGTCTGCCTGCCGCCATCTCATGACAGCATCTCGCCATCTCTCACAGCCCTCTGATCTCTATGTCAACAGGCGACACCAGCAGCTCCCACTAACTCAGCACGCACAAGCCCATCTGCAAGGCAAACCGTCAACAAATGCATTTTGCATAGACTCCCGGCTACGACTAATGGCGCAGTTAACGAATTCTCTAAGTGCTGGCGTCTTTACACCTGACGAGGTACCGTCTGAGAGGGTGCCGTCGCCTGCAATAAAAGTGGCATTCGGCACATATTCTACATGTGGTTGGGCATTTACGAGCAGCAGGTAGGAGGATCAAAGCTGGAGCTGACAGGCCCCTGAAAACACAAAGATTTATTAAAGACATCAAAAATTGGTGCAATGGCTTCTCAGCGGCCTCTTATCTCGACGTGTATGTATACTGGCGGGGGTTTATTAGTCATCAGTGGTCAAGGTGGGAAGCAGCGCAATTGTCCGGCTCTGGCCCAAACTCATACAGAGGTTGTGATGACAGAATCCAAAGCGCTCTGTGGTTACTCAGTGGAATTCAAATGCCAATCCCCCAGCCCAGCGCCATCTCTTCTCCCTCTTCCCTACCCTCCTCTCTCCCCCAGTGTTTGTCAGGGTTGGTGATTAGCTGTCACCCTCTGCAGAGGCAGATAACACCCCACACAGCCTGTTTCCCTCTGGGAGCATGCACACGCGTAAAACAGGGAAACACACAAACAAATACACAAATGTGTGCACATGCATGTAAACTAAAGGCACTTAAAAACTCTGTCAAAATACAGACAAGTGTATCGTGTCTTTGCACATATTTACAAGGACGACTCATTCACGCAGCCTTTCGTTACATTCAGAGACTCCAATAGAGTTCAAATCGGATTTAAAGTCCTGTTTAAACTAATGTATACATTTTTTTTAAAAAGTTTATCTTGCAATAAAGAAGAATATGGTCTTTGGAGCTGTGCTGTTTTTGTCTGGTGTATTAAGAGGTGAGTTACTGATTCTTAACAAAGTTGTGATTTTACTTTTACCTTTATAGTCCAAACTGATTCACACACAGTTTAGCTCGCTGAAAAATGATGGAAATAACACTGGTGTGTATGGAGGACATAAAAATCCTAACAGAGTTTCTTTAAGTGAACCAGAGGAAGATTGACTAACAGCACCGCTATCTCATTTGTCTCTAAATTGCCATGGATGCTGTTGTCAGCTGGATGTCAGATAACCTGTTGGGAATGGCTTGGCCTTCTGTTGGTCATTTCTTGCACAGCTCACTACATGCACAAGTTCAGCAGCGGCTGGGCATCTCGTCTCACTGATATGCTCATAGATTTCCTCTGGTGGAACTAGCAGACTGAGAAAATCTGTATTTCCCAGCAGGATTTGAGTTTTCATGTCCAAATAACTTCATAGTCTAGCCTTTCCATAAAACTTATGATTTCTACATGTTTAGTTTCAGTTAAATGATGTTGAAGCAATATAAAGTGATTAACAAATCAGGATATTCCAACTGCAGGCCAAAATAATGAGTGCAAATATTTGCCAGTCTTGAGAATACAGCCAGTCATGTTCAGTTTAGATAATGCCAGTGATTTTAACACATCATTGAGCATAACATTTCATAAATGGGTTTCCTTGCCATTTGCTCCCTCCTTACTGCTTATGGAAGAAATACAAACTCATTGGTTTGAACTGGACACTAAAAACTTTTGAAAGCATTATATTGCAGCTATTGATACTGGACAAAAACATTAACCTATGTTACCTTTATTTGAGGAAAAAACTAATCGTTCTTTCTGTAATTCTCCACATGTGCAATATGATCATGGAAATTACTAAAGAAAAAAGCATTGTTAAGGGAGTGTGGTGTCATGGAAATGGATAAGCAAACCTGAGAAAATGTTTTAAAAATGTCCCTTGTATCAACATATATCTTTGATTTTATTTAATTTGATTGATCAAATAAATTCCATGCAATTAATTTCAAATCATAGTGTTAGTCCATTATGTATAAAGTTTAACTCTGTTGGGTATGCACTTTGATTTAAGAAGATGAGCTAATCTACTGTAATACGGATACTAGCGATTCACAATTATAAGCTTCACCTTTATATTAATAGACAAATTGATGGAGCTGACATTTAAAACATTCTTTAGCATCTTCTATGAGCAATGAGCACAGTTAGAGTAAACAACACTAACTATAAATATCAATTTATAGTTAGTACTGTGTGTATTCCCCACAGTACACAGCCATCAGTGGCATTGCTGTACAAGGTTCAGCCTTCCTGTTCTCCGCTGAAGAGTTTGCGCTCTCTTTCAGCCTGAAATGTCAAAAAGAGTAGCTTCCTTTAAAATAGCTTTTTACACCTCTGGACCCACTGACTTAATCGCAGACATCTTATTTCTACAAAATAGGGTAAGCTTATAATGTTTATGGGTAAAACCGAGTAAATTTGCTATGCTCTGTTCCAGTTTGCTGTTATTTGCTATCTTGCCAATTTTGCTTAAAGAACTTTTAACACTTTTTTATGAAAAAGAGATTTTGTTTCTAGATCTGCTGAACCACTTCCAAAGGAAGATGCATTGTTCAGAAACACACCGTATAAATGACCTGTGTATTTGCATCATCTGTTCATTTCCACTTAAACTGGTACGCTTCAAATCAAATACGCCTCATTTACAACCACTGCATAAACTCTGTTCTGATTCATCTCAATCCCCCCCCATATACACAGAATTCCAATTCACAAAAAAAAAGTTAGTTGAACTTTTGAGGAATCATCAAAATAGAAAAACGGGACGCGCAAAAAGTGCTGAGTCTGTCAGCCCCTCATGCATCAAGTATTTACTAACAAAAAGGGCTCGGATGACGGGGGGGTTGCTATTTCTGAACAGAACGCACAGAGCCAGACAGCCTTCCTGCAGTGTTACTCCAGGTAACATCTGGTGACAGGTGTTGCATGGGAAAAAAAAGAAGTGCGTGTAGATACAATGTATTACACATTTGCATTTTCGGCATTAAGTGATAGTCGTAAAGCTGTGAGTTAACCTCAGAAAGGTCACAATGAAGTAGAAAAATAATGTACTTTACATAATGTGAATAAAAGAAACAGCATCAGAAACAAAACACAGTAATGGCCACATCAGTGTTTCATCAATGCCTCTGGAAACTGAAAAAAGCACTGGAAAAAAAAACAAAAAAAAACAGTAGGAATCTAACACCTTTGAATGAAAACATGTTCAAGGCTTGTTCTGCACAATTTCAAACTAATTCCTGTGTTACATGACAAAGTTTTTGTTTTTCAAAAAAGCTCCAAGCAACATCTATTTGAAACAGCCTGGATGACACCTTTAGTGAAGACAGCAGTTTCCTTTTTATTATTTAATAGGATACACGCACACTCTGATTTCACATCAAAGCAAAAAAATATCCTGGTACAAAGAATAATTCAACGTTTGCTGTATGATATTTTGTTTGATCAAGAGCTTGTACAGGTTTCCGCCCACCTTGTAGTAAGGCTTCCATTTTACATCTAACACTCAGCACTACACCTTCAACTTCAAATTAATATAGTAGGATAAGATCACCTTGCCCTCTCCATCCCATATCATCTCTGCTGTCACAACACAAAGACGGATTGAAACACAGGAGATAAATAAACAGCACGGCTTTATCTGCTGCCCCTTAAGCAGCTTTACTCGGAGGAGAACTCAAACAATGTTGGCTAATCATAGCGTTTTAGGAGTCTGCGTGCCGTCCGGAAAATTGTCAGGGACAATAGGTGTTTTCTTAACAGATGACAAGGATGTTATGAAGGCACTGTAGTGAAATGGGGGGTAACAGGCCAGCGAGGGGCTGAAGAAGTGTTGAGACGGAGCACAGAAAAGGAGAAGAGGAAGAGGAGGGGGGAGGGAGGAACAGGGGACTCGTGGAGCACAGAGAGCACAATAAAGACAGCAAGACAAACACAGACCAAGAAAGACGTATGGGATCATGCCCCTGCTTCTGTGTACATATGGTGCAACGTGCTGGAGCAGAGAAAGACCAATCCATTGATATAAGCCCCTCTGCTCAGGCTTTCTCTTAAGGGTAATTTGGCAGCTAGTCCTCATGTTTGTTGGCAGGCAGAAACATATGCCCCCAATCATCTACTGATCGGTGGATTATTGCAGACCTTTCTTCTTTTTTTTTTCTTTAAAAGAAAGAATAGAAGAAAACCCATTTAACAGTATTGGATGAATTGCTCTGGTTCTCACAATCTATTTGACAGTAGAAAATAACTTCATGGCTGACATACTGCGCTGTACCGCTGGTTTTACAAGTGTGCATTAGGCTTTACAGCCATAAACATGAAACTCAGCTTGTCTCTTATTGGAGATAGATTATAAATTGTTTCCATGATTTGTTCCTAATCAAGTTTGTCTTGAGTTGTTACATTTAGGTCTGCTAGGCAGTGCTTCATCTCAGCATATGCGGGAAGTGATGCATTTACCATATTAGGAATCTACGTCAATGAAATTACTTTACAGTCAGCAGGCTATATTTATAGCAGATGCACTGTATGGCAGAAGCTGCTCCACGGGAGTGTCTCCGCTGGCGTGCCAAAACAATAAAGCATGTCCTCTCGCAGCCAATTCTTTCTGTGTTCTTCGAGAGACAGCCGCTCCATTGATCCCATTTCGGCTCAAACACGTTTTTTAATCAGATAGCCGCGCAAATGTGTTAAACATATGTTTGGACACAGAGAAGTGGGTAATGCTTTCTGTCCACGATATCCAAGTACCCTTCCCTCCCCCTGTTCTAGACAATATGTAACTAACGAATCCAGACTCTATGGACGGGAATGAAGTGTGACTGTGACCAGACAGGAAAATAATCTACGTAATCCAGATCGAAGCCCTAAAGGCTTTTATAGATCGACAGCATAGATTTTCTCTCTGTCTCCATTTCTACCTGGCTTAGGTTTAATTTAACTCAATTAAATCAACCCGTGAGCCTGCGAGTACACACTGAAAGCAATCATTCATCTTTGTGGTGAGCCACTTTAACTGGGTAAAAAAAACAACAACAAAAAAAAATTAAATGACTTTTTTGTGTTTAGGTTTTTTCCATAGAATTTAGACCACTCAATATAACTTCAGCCATGCCAGCTCTGTATTAATTACCGCAGTTGACATCTAACAAACAGCTCTTTATGGATGTCTTGGCCTTGCAAATACTTTAACAAATGTAATAATTTTGTTGCGGTTGACTGAAAATATTCCACCTTCTTTTCCATTCCCTTCCATCAGGTGTTGTTGGTTGTTTTAGGGCTAAAAACCGGAAATAAACATCTTATCTTTCAACAGGCAAAGTGGTGGTGGTGGGGGGGGGAATTATCACTGATACAGGAACACACCCCTAGGGTAAATTTGTTATCAACACTGCACACCGCAGCTTTCATGTAAGACAATCGACACAAGCAAAACATCTATAAGGGATTGTCCTTGAGTGACTGGCTGCAACGGCCACAGAAGCCTCTCCCTCATCATGACTATATCAGGCAGCTGCTTACACCCGTTCATCAGATACATATTTCATGAGCTATGGTAAACACACGGCTCTCAGCAATGCCAATCTAGCATGGAATAATACATTCATAGTGGATCGTCTAATGAATTGAGAGCTTGCCTGGGTGAAAAGAAGAAAGCAAATACCCGATACTCAAAGTAGAAATAGAATTAATGAGCGGTTGTGAATACTCAAACGGCGGATTGCTGAATGGTGGCCCTAAAAGGGAGGCCGTTTCTGTCCTCCACCTAACCTTTGTCTCTGGTGAAAGTTGCACATTAATGAATGCTGGAGCGGTTTCATAGTCTTCTCCATGAATGTGTATTTCACAGAAGTGTAAATGATGCCACGCGCAACGCTCAGAGTGCAGCTTTGATCTGCTATTCCACAAGCCAGGTTCTACAACAAAAGATGAAGAAATCCTGAGCTCAAGCTCCGTGTAATCTAGTAGAACCTCTCTCGATGTCTGATCCTCCTTCGCTCCACTGGCTGTGGCAGTCATCAAACTGGCAGCCCACGTTTCTATCTGCCCCAGTACTTAGAACATGGACAGATGCTAAAACATATGATCTGGACATTTGTCTGACATTGCGATCAAATCTCACAGCCTGGCCTTACAGCTCCAAATCGGTTTCTTCTATTCCCCGGTCCTTGTTCATGTTTTCCTTCCTTCTTTCGTTTTATCTCTGCAAACAAACATTAAGTCATTGCATACCACTTTTGTTCTTTTATAGTTAAGTATTCTAATTAATTGTGAAGGTAGTCTAAAAATATCAAAAACATATCTGGAACCGATATGGTGAAAGAACCCTAAAAGAAGTCCAGAGTAACACCCAAAGCCTGAAACATCACTGCTCAAATTTATTTGAAATTATTTTAATTTATTTTCATAAGAGGTGGAACTTTCTGAAATGGTGCAGAGGTGCATTCAAAACAAAACAAAAATTATGACAAAGACATAATTTTGTTATGTCTTTGTCATAAGAAAATTATGATAAAGACATTTGAAGTTAATAGGATAACCAGTTAAACTGAAACTAAGGCAGATGAACTAATGATATCACGTAATTCAGATGTGAGGTGGATGATAACAGGAAGCAGACGATTTCTGCTTATTATGATTGATTGATTGTTAATAGGCAAAATGATAACATTCCAGGAAAGCAGGCCTAATAACTTGCTTTGTGGGATCCCTTCATAAATATCACTAAAGAAATTTTGTACAAAAAGGAAAAGAATTTTAACAACCTCCAGAACATTTTCAAAATGGGGAAGTATAATTATGTTTTTCAACCTAGAGTTAGGAGTGATTGTTTTTATTATGTCTTTGAAAGAAGGTCAATCATGATATAGACTTCAAGTCAGAGAAAGAGAGCAGTCTGCTGTAGAAGAGCTCTGTTGAATCGATACATCCGAGCTCAATGGAGTATGTTTATTCCATATTTCAATAAGCCCATGCAAAACAAAGTACTCCCCAAAGTACACAAATTTATTGGTGTACACCCAGGTACTATAACTACAAGAAAGGATCACAGTTATAGGACCTGGGTATAAACAAATGCAATAATACTGGGCAGTCACCCAGGAGATGTGGGAATGTGCAAGAAAATCGGCTACTCTGTGGAAGCATGGCACCTCTAAACACAAACACTGGATAAAACTGTTTAAAAGTGTTGCTTTTTTCATTTTATAACCTGCAATTACTGTCGATAAAGGCTTGTTAATGTTTTAGGGATGTAAACTCATAATGCCTTATAATGTCCACCTCCAGTAGTGTCATGCATCATTGTGCTTTTGAACATTTACAAATTGATGAACACTGACACTTTAATGGAGCACTATGAAAAGTAGTGTCAAAACAACTAGAAGGAATAAATCAATGAGGCAAACTCCATGCTCCTGGTGTAAATTAATTATTTTTGTGATTAACCCTGATATTTACCTGTAGGCTGTTTAATTAAACAACATAGCAATGAAATTAACTGGATCCTGAAGTAAAAGGGTTCCTTCCAAGGTAAAGGAAAGGAAAAGTACACCAAAAATGCACAAAGCTGAAGCAAATCCTGAGTCAGATGTGTGTCTGCTTTTGGAGGAGAAGAATCAGGATCCAAAAGGGCCCAGTGATGTCTGTGCAAGTGAAAGGAGATCCCCAGGCAGTTGCCTTCAACTTACAAGCTTAAAGGGTTCCAAAACATTTCTGATGTTTCATTTTCCTCCTTGATACCACTTGTGACAGAGTACAATGCTCTTTTTATTACATATCTCAAGTCTTCCTCAGCTAAAGTCGCACTTTCACTTTTTTCAGCAGGTTTGCAATAGATGTTTTATGTGTTGGATGGCATATCAAGACCAAAATCAGCCAGAATTGTTTTGTTTTCGATCTGTAGCACAGTATCAAGAGAATCACAAATGCTAAGTTAGATAACCTTTGTGTTTTATGAATATCTGTGGAAGAACCACGCTTGATATATAGTGAATTGACCTGCAAAGCTATTTGGTATAAACTGACATAAAAAAATGGTAAAAATGCCCACAATTGTGTAGACATGAATATTTAAATTTAACTTAAAACAAATTTAGCCATAAGAACAAATCGGACTTCAATTTACTTAATTTGTTTTGTAGCATAAACCTTAGCCAAACCCGAAATGTGCCTTCCATCTTACAGCACATTTACAAAAAGGCCTTTGGGAAACTAAACAGAAATGTTGTTTGCTGCAGTCATTTTGTGTCTGATATTGCCTCTGAATATGAATATGTCTACTGCGAAATAATCAGAGGTCAATGTTTCATTGCTCTATTTTATTTTCTTTACCTGAGCTACTTTCGCAGTACAATATTTCTTTTGCAAATCACCTCCCAAGCAATGGTTCAGGTGATTTTGTTGGGGATTTATTTGTTGCCAATATCCTTTTCGTAATTCAGTAATTACACAAGACATGCTACTTTGGTTCAAGGATTTATTTTAATTTCTTATTCCAAACAGAGGTTTTATTTTTTCGGTTAGTGAAGCAGCTTGCGACATCTTGATGCTGATCTAAATGTTAAAAAAAAACAATTGAACATATTTTGTGACACATCAAGTCTGATGTGAATAGCAAGGGAAGGATGTAAAATGTAGTCTGCATGAAAGGAGAAATTTATTTGTGCTTTCATGTCTGTGTATTGTTTATTTTCTTCCACATTTTGTATTGAGGCCTGATATTACAAATCTTGAGTAATAGTCAAAGAGAGCCTTCAAATGGTAAAAAAATAAATAAATAAAAATCTTTATAAGTGCAGACAAAGTATCTGCATAGTGAGAGTCTAATCAAACTTTATTACTACGGTGTAGCTGCCATCTTCAGCAGTACTTGCATCAATTCCCTAACAGTGGTTCCTATGTGGCGTTTCTCGAGTTGCTCAGTTCACTGAATCCATATGAATCTGTAGTACTCTGGGTTAACTTCTGATCAGAACTGCTTAGGCAAATCATTTTTCTTTAATATCTTCTATTGAAACATTAGGCTGGTCCTCAATAGTTAGCTGGAGGTAAAGCCATGCGTGACCCATGCCAGGTACATTTGCAACGTAACCACCTAACAAGTGTGGCAGACATTTCATCATCACACCAAGAAAGAGTTCACACAAGAATTATTAGAAATGTGAACAATTTCACAGGGCTGCACCCATCCTCATCGAAACGACTCTAACCCTAAGGAAAGGTCGCGTAGTGGAGGTGAGAAATAAAGGCTGTATGTCCATCAGCTGCACAACAGCTTCATTAAGGTGGGAGGAAATGAAAACCCCAAGGTCCTCTGCAGTGTGCCTCTTGGAAAAACAGGCATTACAGACAAAAGGACCAGAGCTTTGGCCAGTGAGCAGACCAACAGCATGGCAAGTCTCTGTGGGTGTCTGACGAAATTAATTAGGAGAGTGAAAAGAAAATGTCTGTCAGATCACAGATCACGTTGTGAAAAATACCTTCCCCTGCTGTGATCTATTGATTGCCATTAAATGTTCCAGCTGCCACCGCATAAAATATTAATATCCTAAATCTGACAGCTATAAAGTAAATTCCATTTTTTTTTCTCTCCCACTTAAATAACAGCCTTTTGAAAGAACATCATTAAGCAAGGCAGGCCAGTGCATTTATCATATATTTGTAAAAAAAAAAAAAAAAAAAAAGAGAAATCCACCATGATACTTGCATTCTCGCCATGTCTCTTTTGACCCTGCTTCATTTTCACTCATGTTGCACCAGAGGCTGACAGCTAATTCTATCACTCCAGCGTAAGAGAACAGACACTCATTCCAATAAATAGGCTAGAGGGAGGAGAAGAAGGATGGGCCGTTCATTTGTCACTGAGCCTACAGCAGTGGCGTTTAAGCAACTTGAGCAAATTTTAAAGCACTGCGCATGTTGCCGAATTTGCCACTGGGCTTGATGCGAACAATCCTCTTGCACGTTGTGGTTGCGGCTCGTGACCTGACGGGACGGGACGCCATTAGCCTCAGTCAGACTGCAGGGCCCCGCTGTTAACATCGCAATGTGTAGCGGAGCATAACAAAGTGAGAGAGGGGATCTGTCTTGCCATTTTTCTGCGGTTTCCCAGCACGTTGTGGTCAATGTGATGATAGCACATACTAATACAAGGCAACCAGTGCAAGCAAAAAAAAAAAAAAAACGCCTTGCATTTAGAGCTATGGGGTATTAGTGTTTTCATAACACTCCTATTACAAATTCACATTCTCTATCAGGGTTGGTAATCACTTGTCTCAAACAGTTTAATTACAGCTTGGCAATGACTACTTAACGTGATTAGATGTTATACCTTATTGTTGCGTGTGGCATATTACATCAATTATATTAAGAGTTATTATTTTCAGGAGGGTGCAGTTGCTTGAATGTGATACAGGATGCAGTAGAGGCTGAGTGACAGGAACTTCTTAAAGGCTTAATTTTACAAATAAAGTAATCAATATAAGCTACTGCACATCACGTCTCACCACGCAGAGAGCTGTTAGGTCTTTTGCATAATTGCAATAAAAAAGTGTATTGGCCTGACTGATTGAATTCAGTCTTGGTAATTGCAGCATAAACAATGTAGTTGACTGTCACAGCTACTCCGCCACTACGCTGTCAACAATCCAGATATTTTTCCAGCATCTACTAGCATATCATGCAGATCCACAGCCTGCCGTGTAATGAGTATAATTACATGGTGCGCATGTGTTACCTGTGGGGGGAAGCGCACACACCCACACCCTCTTGCACGCATGTTTTTCCGTCCCTATGACCTGCCACTCAAAATCGGTCGCCCGATGGAAAAGATTCTAGATTACTTGAGGTGTCCGTGTCCACCATTCAGGGAGAAAAAGTCTTTTCTCCTTTTCACCCCAGATTTAAAAAAAAAACAACAAAATAAATAAAAAGCATGGCCCAAAAGGAGGCTTGCATCATCTCTAATAGACGGCCAAATCCCTGCTGACGTTGCTGTCCATCAATATCACCACCCTTTCTCTCGGCCCTGCCTCCACCATTTGATCGACATTAACTCCGCAGCTGCCCCATCGCGCGCGCCCCCCTCCTTCTTCCTCGCACCAGTTCCTCTTCCGTTCTACCAGGGGAAGCTCTGCATGCTCCCAGGCAAAGTCAATGTCTATCTCTTGTCTCCCTGGTGCTACCCGCATCCAGTACACTGCTCCCATCCCTCGCTGTTGTGTCTTGCGCACATCTAAGGCACATCCGAGTTGTAAATAGAGTGGAGCTTAAATGACAACAGCCTTGCTTTTGTGGGGATTTAGGGAGGGGAAGAAAGGAGCTGATTCGTGCAAAAGACTGCTGGCGAAGATAAAATGTTCAGGCTTTGGATCTAAATTCCACATGAATGCCTTTCCCTTTAGTGTGCATTATGATGGCAATGGACCATATCATAGTATTTGTTTTGCTTTAGAGCTGTCCCTTGTGATTTATGTTCCCTGAGTGCAAATATTTCAAGTCAGAGTACAAGCAAAGCTTCTGTCATGGAGAAGGCAGGGGGTATTTTGGAGGCTGAATATGAGAGATCAGTGTATACGTTTGCTTTGTATGTGTGGCGAGGCACTTGTGGCAGTGCCAGTGTGTGACCGAAGCCCCCTGGCTAGGGAGCAGCGTCTGGAAAGGTTACCCAGCAGAGTGGCTTTTGTATGGTAATGTGACCTCCAGCTCCCTAAGGAGTCTCAACACCTGCCCAGCACCCCCTGCCAGCCTCACATCCTCAACACGCTAACTGTTTTCCCTCCATAATAATGCTCATCTGCTGCTGCTTTGTAATGTTTTTGTTGATCCAATATTAACAATATTGTTAATGATTTATTATAATTACTATCTCTTGTACTCGTATTTGCAATTACTAGACAAATTAGCTGTTAACTCAGATTGAAAGATTATGAGATTGATCGATCCTGACCAGTGACCAGCTGGCTGAAAACTAAATTATCTAACAGGTTTTCTGACCAATGGTCCAATCATATCTAAGCACATATAAGTAATGGTCACAACCTGGAAAAGAGCCATCAACCACAGGGTGTCCACTCCTCCCAACCTTGGGAAATAATTAAAACTGGGGAAGCAGCAAATTTATCCAGAACAGACTCAGGCCAGAATATCTGAACCTTTAGCAACAAAGTTAATCTGTTTTCCACTTTTGAGCTTCCAACTCTAGTTTTCTATAGAACATACAAGATTTGGAATCTTTCCTACCATTAAGACGTGAAACAATATTTAATTTATTTGATTAAATTAAATTACTATGTGCTGTCTATTGAAATAGATGTACTACTAAATGGAACATGTAAAGTGAAGAAGGCAATGAAGCCACAACTTCTCTTATTTCAAGAAGTTCTAAAAACATTATCATTCAATAACTGCATTCAGTAAATACAGTTATAGTTAATTACAGTTTTTTAGAACATATTTAAATCAGAAATAATCAACAAAACTTATTTATAAATCTATAAATTTATATTCCTGCTTTTTATCTTATTAACACAATTTATCAATATAAAGACTGCTGAAGGAAAGGACACACAGTGTCCCGATTAACCTGTATGAATATAGTTACAACAAAAAATAAAATCTCCGTGATATCTAATTGCCAAACCCCAGTCATGGTTAAAATAAAGTACTAGTAACCATCAACTTCAGTCTTCAAGCTCAGGAAAAGTGCAATAATATGCATGCAGACAGTCTGACACCCCCATAGACCTACAGACAACCGTCTGAGCATAGAGAGAGGGGCTCTAAAGCAATTATAGCAAATTAAATGAATGCCCCCAAGTTAAATAGTGTTAATAGTGTTCAGGGAGACAAATTTGAGATGCAACTCACACTGTGACGGCAAGATCCACTTGGATTGCTGAGTAGCAAACACTAGCCATAATTATATTCAAACCCTTTTAACAGAGCATCAATTCATAGCATGCTGTGTCAGGTTGTTCACTTAAAAAAAAGGACTAATCAGCTTTATGCATCTGAAATATGTTTAGAGGAGAGCCAAGGTAGCTTGTCTTATGTTGACGAGCTGAAAGTCTGAGAACAATAGGGGATAAATAAGCACCTTTTTGTCCTGAAAATCATAAAAATAATAATAATAAAGAAAAAAAAACTTAAAACAGCTGGAAACTACTGACGCCTGTCAGAGATCTGCTATATGACTGAAGATGACAGTGATGAAAATGAGGAATAACATGTGCTGTCAGGCTTGAGAAGATAAAAAGATATCACTGTAAAGGATGAAGCCCTGCACACAGGTTCAACGAGACATGTCTATATTTTGATATGCATTCACTGGAAGTGTTTGTCATATCAGGGCTCATTGCTCTTCAGTATTTTAAAGTTAACTCAGGCAGGCGTCCGGTATTCCCCCTCCTCACCTATGACATCCACTGTGGATCATGAAAGCTTTCAGAGAACAGCTGATCTGGACAAGGGTCCACTCTGCCCTCCGGTTTAAAGTCTTGGAGCTGCTACCCACAGGCTGGTGCCTACTTTTAGTATGCCGTGCCCAACTATCAACCTCTCCGCCTGAGGCTCCCCACCTACTGAACTCACTACTCCATCATCTCCCCTCTGATTCCACCCACACTCATCTTTTATATGCCTTACCTTTGTACTCGTTAAAGCTCCCCCCCCCCTCCTTAAGTGCACATTTTGGCATTGTTATTAAACATGACTTGAAGCGACATATATTTGTGTCATGTCAAAAGCTATTCCCCTGCTACACTTTTGTCTATTTATTTATCCATTTAAAAAAACTTAATTATGAATGAATGTCACATTGAATAATTCATGAGCACCCTGGTGTTTGGAATAAATAGCTAGAACACCTCTGCTGCCTCCCCTTCCGTGTTCCTTCAACCCTTTTAGCAGCACCGCGCACAACTGTAGGTTATTGGTCTTTCTCTCCTCTCGAGGGTCTTTGCGCACTTAGTTGTTATTAAAATCCCTACGGCTTATGAACACACACACAATGGCACTTGCACTCACAAAAGAAACACACACCCCCAGCCAAGGACCGTCTGCTGGTACAAACCATTTATTAAAGCTCCTGTGAAGGTCCTGGCAGTCAGCCAGAGGGAGACATGACTTTGGATCCCATTCATGTCCACATCAGCAGAGTAAAATGTTTCTAGGTGTTGATCCATGACAGCCATTATTGCTGAAATCCAGTTTTATCACTGTCAAATTCCACAAAAGGGAAAATAAGCCCTTTTTTTGCACTTTAACGGATTGTCAATATATTTCAACCTAACCAAACAGCTACCGAGCGAGTTTATTTGCTTTTGAGGACGCGTTTTGAATAGAGAGGAGAGCGTCCAGCCCCTCCCCCCAATGCCCCCTTCACCCGGCATCTTATCTCCAAACGGCCACAACCTCTCAGAAACTGTGTTATAGGATGGAGAAATGTAAACAGAACAGAAGCAACGCACGTTAAACGGTAATACGATGTGCAACTGAAGCAGTTAATTTGAGAAATAATTTGATGTTTTCTATGGTTCTCTCAGGCGCGGAAGCAGAGAGCTGCTCTCGTGTTTAACTTGGGCATCAGAAATACCTCGGGGTGTCAAACCTCAGATGTCTGGAGAACCGAGGAGTTCGACCTGATTCAGCTCTCAGCAGAATTATAGAGTTTGATCAAAAGAAGAAAAATGACACTAAGAACTAAGGCAAGGAGAAGTTATATGATCTTTTAGTTTTTATCTTCAGAATATAATAATTTTCTCATTTTGGTTGAACTGTATCAATCAGTACTTTCACATTGTACTGTTGTGAAGTTGTGTATATGGAGTAGGTAGTTCTTTTTTAATGTCAGTTCCTGATATGTGTGAATTATTTGACAACGCATGGTTTTTTTTTGTTGGGGGGGGGTCTCAGGACATTTGGGACAAAAGTTTTTATATCTCTTAAACCTGTTCACATTATATCACTTTTTAACAAGACTTCAATGTATTTAATGATCATTTTTAAAATGCACCAACAGAATGAAATGGATCACTTTAACTTGGAATTACAGTGATTTGTCTAGACTTTGAATGGGCCACTCTAAACCATTTAACTGTAATTCTGGTTGAATGACTTGATGGGTGTCCTACTACAAAAATAATTATCCTTAACTCAAATCTTTTATTGGGTTGTTAAGTTTTCTTCTACTAACCTCCATCCATTTTCCCATCTACTAGGACCAGCTTTCCTGCCACAGCATGATGCTGCCACCAACAGTGTTTTACTGTGGAGATGGTGGGTTTAGTGTGACGTACCCACATGAGCAGAAATGAGAAGAATGTGGATGTTAAAATTTTACACTAATGCCAACTATCAAATCAAGGCAGTTCTAAGCAGTTTTTTAGGGGATTTCAAATATTGTGGATTTCAACAATTTGCAGGAAGTTGTGGGTGGTTCCTAAACCCTGTGACTATCAGGAGTCCACTGTTATTGAAAAAGTTTCATTTATGTCTGATTTCATAGGAAGCATCTATCCTTTTCTCTGCATTTAACAATAATAAATACATTTTTCCAAAGAAACCTCTACATTTTGAGGCTGTAATGTGACAAAATATGACAAAAGATTAAAGGGTTTTAACCGCCGTTGCAAACTTTGATCTAAATAACTAAGATTCTACAATCTAATGAATTATCTGGCCTTTTGTCATTGTTTCCAAAATGAAACAATATTTTTTCTGAATTTATAGTTATCCGTTAAATTATAACGCACAAGTCCTGACAATAGGCAGATGTTTATACCACAGAGGACGTCAGTATGACTTTCAGTTTCTCCTACAGCCCTGTGATAAGGCTGCGATATGGGTAAAAATGTGTACGTCTAGATTTTTAGACATGATATAAATCTGTTTTCCAGTGGAAAAGCATGCCAAATCCAAATGTTATTGGTTGATTTTATGGTCTGGGGATTTTAACAAAGATATAGAGTACACTGGATGGAGGAAAATCTGCCAAGAATCCCCACACACAAATATTAGATTTTTTTTTTCTAACACCGGCACAGCAGTGCAACTAGAAAAGGCTGATATTACAACTACTAATATAAGCAACCTGTGAATCCTTTTGATTGTTTTTCCTTGAAACACTCTAAAAAAGGAACTTATCCTCTTATTAGAACTTATAAGAAAGTACTATGTCCAAAATATTCAGGTCATCTAAGCTTTACAGTTGGTAAACATTTCATCTCATTTATACCCTGCATGTCACACAGAAACAAATACAGAGGGATGTTAGGTCTGCTGTGTCACCATTACCTGTTATTACCCAGGGTGACATCAGGTAATACCTTCAGTTCATCCTTTATTCACTGACAGGCATATATCGTATTTAATCCAGAATTGCATGGAGGGAGAGAGCGAATGTGCCACCCAGAGGTGCAGTAATCATTACAGAGCATGAAACTATACTATACTAATTTACAGCGCCTTCATTGCCTCTGTTCTGTGCAGGAGGGAATGATCTACAACAAGGTGGTCTGTTTCAGCGGTCAGCAGAGGTCTAATACGTTTGGCTCAGGCTGATAACAGTGCTTCACTTTCCCACGGAGCACTCAGAGGGAATTACGGGGATGCAGAGAGGAGAATGTCTGAGTGCTTTAGTTAAAACCGGGGGTAAATGCTATCTTGCGCTTACATACTCCCTGATCCACGTGCTCAGAGGCTACCTGATCGCTTCGGAGCGAGGTCCATTTACATTTACACTCGACACGGTCACTCGTACTGTATATTCTGCTTTACAGAAATCGATTGCAGAGCCAAAGGCCTGTGCTTTTCTACAGAGCTCTGGTCTCCAGCCAAGCCTTACCTGGATTGAGAGATAGGAGGATGAAAGGATTGTGTGCACTGAGACCATTGCCGTGAGGGAGAGATTTTAGCGCTGGGTTGAACATGTTGGTGTAATGCTTTGCAGAAGACGGCTATGGCACCTCTCTGGGGAGGAGCGAGGCAGCAAATAACGGCTGAGTATCTATTAGCTTTTGCTAACAGCTGCCTGCTATCGAAGGCCTTCAATGACTAATCCATCAAGAGAACATAAGAGGGTGACTACATGGCCCTTCCTGGCTTCTCCTCTTTTTATTGCCCCAGCTGAGACAACTCATTAGCGGTGCTGTTCTTTTCACACGCCTGCCCAGCAAGTCCCTCACCAGACCCAGAAAGGACAACCTGACCAGTTGCCCTGTCACGTTTTCACCCCATATCTGCTTCCACACAAGACGACAGAAAAGTGAGCCAGCGCTTCCTTCTGTCAATGTGGCACAGCCTCAGCCAAGTTATTCATCACCCTCAGCGAAGGCTAAATATGAACACACATATGAATATATGAATAACTGAACGAGTGGTTATTGTTATTCACCTGCGAGCACTCTGCCGAGGCTGCAAAGTCTTTTGTTTGGAACCTGTAGTTCTGCTGAGCAGGGGCTTTCTGACAGAACGTCTGAAGTGGGGCAGAGGGGAGCGGGAACACAGGTGTTCGTGAGTGGCTTTTTTATTTTTTTTACTGAGAAAGAATGACCTGTGTCTGCGAAGGCCCCCTCTGCCTGTCTTTGGAGCTTCCTGCTATGCCCCCGTGTCCTCTTTATTCAGTGGCGACTATGCTGGCATAAAGACCTGCCATTTGCCCAGATGGTGGACAGTAGGGGTCCGCCCGAAGTCGCACGGAAACAGGCGCACGCTTCCTATGCCAGGGAAGTGCTTCCTCCAGGCTCTAAGAGTGTGTCTGGGATGCAGCTTTAACCCATGTGCCAAGTTAAAGACAAAAACAATTGACACAGAAGAGATTGGCATCTGCACCGGCAGACATGGACGAACATTTGGGTGACTGGTTTGTGTTGTTGCTTTGGTCAGTTGTGTACATTCCCATTTATGTAAGTTTGTTAACGTTGCTACAAACAGGAAGATCAGCAGACCAGAGTCTAAAAGTGTGTCCATTTCTACAGTTGGCATTAACCCCAGTTGCAAAATACTTACAGAAGGAGACTGTGTCACTGAGTTGTTTAAAGAATGCACTTTTCTCTTTCTACTACCACCTGTTGAAGCAGATCTTCTACGCAATAACAATATGAGCAGTAAGGCTCCTATCTAAAGCCATTTTTAAGAAAGCAAAGCCGTTTATCTTGACACCCGAGGTGCCTCACAAAAAGATCTACACTCCACCGTATCTGTACCTTAAGGACCCTTGTTGATAGATCAAGTATTAAGCGTGATCTGATAGCCGAAATTTCATATTGTGAACTCTGCTTTTCAGGAATTTTAAATCATTCCTAATTTTTACATGTCTTTTTCTAAGCAGCTAATATTTCCTTCAATCATTCTCAGTGGTCTTTCTAAAAACGTTCTTTGAACCTTGACTGCTTTTTCAATAAATATTTTCAGACCTTTCTGCCTGAAATAACGGTAAATTGTGCAATCTGTGCTTATAAATGAAGAAAAAGGGCAACAGCTATGAAGATGTGTGAGAGCCTCTCGGTGCAGTAAGATAAAAAAAACCCACTATGCCGCGATTTTTGCATAAAAATATGAAATGCAATTGTACAACTTGATCTCTAATGACTATTTACAATAAAAAAGGATCAATTATTCCTTCTTGTGCTTAATGCAAAAGTGTCATTTCCAATATTTAGTTTTTATTTATTCATAGAACAGAATTTTGTCACTTTTCTCTTCTGTGATTAACACAATATATCATGCTGATATTAGGTGGTTAATTACTCAGGCTGCCTACAAGAGCAGAGAGTCTGCAGTCAGCAAAGAATAGAACAAAATATATGTTATTGTTTACCATTTACTGTGGGCTTCAAGACGAACATCCTAAGCTACTATGCCTAATAGACAAGATACAGAATATAAGACTTGAGAGATGCATCATAGTTTGCTCATCAAGTATCCTATGTTTTTCATTAATAATCTTTCAGAATGCTCTTATTGATCATTAAATACTATTTTATGTGTCAACCTGTGTTAATATTTTTCCTGAATATTAATAGAACAGGACAAAAAAAAAATTAAAATGAAAACCTCAGCTAAAGTTGCCATCAAAAATGTTGAAGACCTTCAAAAAACATTAAGTTACTAGAAAAGATTAAAATATTCAGAGAAAGAATGACATCATGCACGCAAAGTGTGCAGAAAATGTTTAGAAAATATTCCCAAGATTTTCAAATCAATACTTGAAGTCATTTTATGACAAACATTTCCTATAAACTCAAGAACTAATACATGCAAATAATTTTGCTTTACTTCTGTATAGAGCAAAGTAAGTAACAATGGCGTATATGGAGTATCCAGTCCAATGATTGGAATGAAAAGCAGCGAGAAGTGGCTTTGTGCCTCCTGCTGCACATCAGGCTCTTCAAGCTCATAATGTCATGCTGACAACAGGAGACAGGCAGTGCCAGGGGTGATGCCCAGGAGTGAAGGGAAGGTCAGTGAAGCTTCACAACCCAACTGGTGCTGAAGCCACAGCATGTATGGCTCCAGTGCTTGGCAAAGCATCTCGACAACAAAATGTGACATTTTTAGAAGCTGTCAAATTGTGGTCTAGAAAAAAAAAAAAAAAAAAAATCACGGGGTTGACTGGGGACCGGGCCAGAGTACCGCTGCAGGGCTTTCAATCTGCCCGTAATGGGAAAGATGGAAGAAGATAAGATTCCAATTCTGCCATTGCTGCGCGGCCCAATGTGATCACACTGCAATACGACAGAGCATTTGGGGAGTTGAGAGAATTCTTAAAAAGACAGACTATCTTCAAGTGTGGCTTGGTACTCACACAAATCCCATCACTGCTCCTAATTGTTCGGCTCACTGGAAGTAAGTGATATAATCCGGAAGCATTACCCATTTTGTCTGCTGCCATAACGCATAGAGGCGGGAAGAGGATGTGTCTGCAGGAGGAATGTAACACCATAGCAACAAAACAGACACATGGGTATTTTTTTAAAGCTAATTTTAATGTGATTGCTAAAAATCTAATTTTCCACAAGTGAATCCCAGTAACTGTTTCTTCGAGCAATCAAAGCAATTTAGTGTTATCAAAGTTTTTCTAATGCACCAGTATCAGTGAGAATTTCTAATATCTTCACAACACAATTTTAACAACAACAAAGTATTTGCAGTTTTTCCACTTTTTTTTTTAAATTACACCCACCAGCGAGACTTATTTAATCCATCATGCTTGTGTCCTTAATATTCAAGTCCCTCAATTTGACAAGAGTGATACTCTGTAGACCAATGGCCCACATTTTTTTAGCTTCTGACATAAAAACAGTGGAAGACACTCAGACTATTGATTTTATATGTAAGCTTTACTAGTGGTTTGATTTAAATAGAGATGCTCACAAGTTCTATTTTGAGGTCCAAGCCACTGCTGACGTCTCTCATGACTAATTTTAACATTCTCACATCAGACACATGTCATCTAGATTACTAATGACAATGCTTTGCTGGAGGTTATGAATTCAAGTAATTTAACACAATAAACCAATACAATAAATAATAATAAATTGTCACAGGAAACTTAAGTTTATTTGGCTGTTAAATGAGCGAAAGTCATTTAGAACAGTTCAGTTTGCCTGAGACGAGAAATTATTGTAATGCTACAGGAAACAAAAATGTTTTTATGAGCCATTATTAGCTCATGGTTTGAGATGATTAATATTTAGTACTTTTTAATTGCCTTAATTTCAACAAATTTATTTCACTACCTAGAATTCAGAATTTGCTTGCAAGGCTCTTGAAACATACCCTACCAAATTTTGTTTTGAAGCACCCTCGACTTCTTATGCATTTCCTCTTAATTCTCATCTCCCTTTATTATTCCATCTGGTATTTGTCACATTTACCTTGAATTCCCAGTGTACATTCACCCAGGCCAATCAGCAAACAGAAAGAAATGTGAATGATGATGTCCAGTTTCTGCGAGTTCCTTTTAAATTGTAGTTGGCAGAGAGGAAGTGAACAAAATCATTCAGTCCACATCGCCATTGGTTTCAAATATTGAACAATTAAGACATTTTATTGGTGGCAAAGATGTCATGGCCGGACTCAACTCGCCACTCCTCTCTTTCCCCTCCCCACTTCTTTAACTTAAAGGAACCAGCTAGCTTCTGACCTGTTTAATCCAACCTGTTTTTGATCTCATGCTACAGGTCATGCTTACAAAGCCTTAGAAATTTTCATAACTTTTGTGGGACCAGCATGTATACGCATAAAAATTCTCAGAGTGCCGTCTTTGCAAATGGGAATACCTGTGAAGAAATTAACTCAATTAGGCAAGAGTAATACTCCAAAGACCAAACGTGGGTACATTAAAAAGTGAAAATTATTTATCCTGTAGGACCGCTGGGCATTACGGCTCTAATCCTGTGAACACAGGCAAAGCTCTGAGGGTGAAACGAGGCTTAAGAGGCTGCCTGATAACTGCAGCCTCTGTTGTGACATCGTCACGTCCACCCGCGGAGGATGTAAATTTCTATCCCAGCTCCCCAAAAGAAGGAAACAAAAAATTATGAATAAACATACATGTCAGGGCGACTGGAGTGGGTGCACGTAATAAGAAAATGCATAAAGGTAGCTTCCAGTTACATTATGCAAATAAAGATGACAGCGCTTGGCACGACTTCAAGCGCCACTCGTGAACACAAAGAATGCAAAGATAGGAGAGCCATTTCATATTTTTAATTAGCCACTCGAAGAATAAGCAATTATGTGCATTTGTTGTCTTTGTATATTCAGGATAATGAAAAAAAAAAACATCAGCCTATCAACTCTTCATGCCTTTAAACACTCTATTTAAGACCCCATCAACTAGTTTTGATTAATCTTCAGGATTCACTTTGTCAACATGACTTGTCTTTATAAATGGGAACAAAGAATGAAGGATTATTTTGAACTAATTTATTTTCTTTTTTGAACAACGCACTCATGGGTAGCTAAAACAATGCGCTCTTATCTACAGCAACAGGGTGACATTAGCCCTTTGTTTTTATCATTATGCCATAATGAACTTGTGACAATGAAAAATGTGGGATGAATAACTACTTTGTCATGACTGGTTGGTTTTCCTTAACCTATTCCACCCTCACAGCTATAGAAATTGCCTGGTTTTGATATTTCAGTCTCACATTTCTACATTTCTCCAGCAGCACATCAACATTCTGTACATTTAAATCAACTTTAATCTTCACACACCAGGAAGGCTTCTTTTATTGATCAGACAGGAAAATAGACACATGAAAAAGTACTTAGCAAAAGTGCCAATGCAATAAATAATTCACTATTACATTTGAAGATAAAAATGGACAAAATCTTAAGATGCCACAATTTTACACAGACAAAAATATTTACATATTTCACAAATATTTTTAACAATATCCAGTAACTACTTAAACTTCAGTAACTACTTAAAATGACTAAATTAAAAGGGAAAATAGCCTAAATAAAATAAGCAAAGATGTCACCAGATGTTCAGATTCTTCTTGCATCTTTTCCATTTTCTTCAGCACACTCATAGATCTGTAAATGGATGGCATTACTTCATAATTAAATAAACCTTCGTAAAGTTTTGCATTTTATCATTTCTGAGTTGAGATTATCCCCTAAATTCATTTTTTGAACTGAAAGTATTTTTTTCCCCATTGACTTTTACTAGATGATTTATTTGTCTTCTCAAGCCATGGAAGCTGTTTCCAAATAAAATATTTAGATATTATAGACAAATGATGTTTGAACTAATATTTCAATAAAGATGCTTATAATTTAAATCTGACTGAAAGTTTTATGTCTTTGATTATGTTGTTGTATGCAATTACCCTTATTAAAAATTGTTTTGCTCTTTTTTACGGATTCAAAAACTCCATTTGAATTAATTTCAAATTAAAGCAGTAGGTTATATTCTTAAGAATAAAGTACTATACAAGAAGTGTACATACAGTAATGCATAATAGCTCTACCACTGATAAGGTTTTTTATGCATTTCTTGTTTTCCTCTCTTTCATGACCTAACAATTTTCCGTAACCCTGTTTTCTTTTGGAAATGATCAAATTAAGTTGTGTAGTTTTGCAGACTTTCCTACGTCCACCTGCTCCTGGTTCCCAAACACCAACAAGCTGTGGTTTCATCACTCATTGTGGCATTCCTGGGGTGCTGTTAGACAGCGATGGCTTTGCCTGCTATTTGCTGTTGCTTCAGCAGAGTGAGAACGATGGGAGGAGAGAGACAGCTATTTGTCTGAGGGAGAAGCCTTTTGTTGACAGTCGGCATCAAAGGATTTGTTTCCGTGTCCTCTCAGCCCCTGTCAAATTGTCATCAAACCTTCCTGAAAATCAAAGAAGGCTTCCACTTTCGCTCTGACATCAACTCCTTCTCTGGCTCGCTCTCAGTAACGCAGACACACATGCGCATTTGATCTTGAAAGAACAAAATATGTGCTGCTGGGAGGCTCTCCAAAGACGTACCACAAAGTTAAGTTCAATCAGCCTCCTTTACAGTATCTCTCCAGCAGATGTTACACTCAAAGAGAGTGATATGGGAAAATGAAGCAAAGCAGTGTCGCAAAACATCAGGCCAAAAACTACTTCAAGAGGAAGATGATGGTTGGAAGAAATGATCCAGGGCGTTCCATTTCAGTGCTATTTAGTTGTGACCAGCTAATCTGAAGCTGTGGAAAAAGCCAAAAAGTCCAAACAACCCTGGGAACTACATGCACAGTGAAGCACCCACTTTCACTTTTCCCCAATAATGACTCCACCAGCAGTTAGGGCATCTATGTAAGGGCGCAGCCTGAGATGTGAGATCTAAGAAGAAAATGTATGTTCCTCTAATATTGGTTCTGATAGGAACAGAAAATGGCTGCTCAGTGTCACATATGGTTGCTTTATGCTGAGAGAAACAGTTCCTGCAGAAATGTCTAACAGTGGAAATACTCAGACTTTTCAAGTGAGAAGCATTTTTCACCAATAACAGAAAATAAAACAAAAAACTTAAATGTTGACGAAGATCTTATTTCTGGCAAACATCTTGAGAAGGATTCAAAGTAATAAACCCAAAAGAACAAATATGGATTTCATTTAGAGCTTAGCTGGACTGAAATAGCAACACATTAAGCTTATAGTGAGAGGACACCATAAGTGCCTCCTAAAAGTCAATTCAGCAAGTGTTTGCTCTTCTTCAGTCACTTGAAAAGACATTTTACATGCAGAGACCATAAAAGAAGACCTTCAACATAAAATCTCCACAGGGTTGACAGACAGTCTCCTGTGTTATTAATTTCAGACACTTAGCATGCCTAGACCGAGTATAACCTTTGATACAGTCATGGCAAAAGAAAGTACAATCTCTTTGAATTCAAGGGTTTCATAAGTCTGGAAATAATGAAATTATCTGGCCTTTACCTGGTTCTGTAATAATTCCATTCTCACCTCAAGTGTATAAAGACACCCCACAGATTCCACTGTGCAATTATTTAACAATGCGTGTCTAAGTACTAAGTACAAAGTTCTGCTTCCATAAGATTTGAAACAGAAGAAGATTGTTTGAGACAGAACAATCTTTTTAAGACGGATGAGACAAAGTAGAAATGTTTGACCATCTTGCATCGATTGTCAAACTCGGTGGTGAAGAGGTGATGATAGAAGTTTGTTTTGTAGCCACAAAACCCTGTGTAGCAAAGTAATCTACTGTCAAATGTGAGATCCACTGTTTTGACAGCTGACGTTTTGATGAAATCACATCAGCAGGACAATTAGTCCAGACAAATCAGATGAACTACAGGCTGAATTGATTGGCTGAAAAGGAAGAAATCAAGATGTGTCCAAGTTTATTTGAAGTTTCAATATTATTAAAAGCACACATTGAGAAGGAACCTTAAGAAGGTTTGCTAATGAATTAAGGGACGATTGTAAGGACACTGAAAAAGACTTTTTAGAAAATGTCTGCTTCAAAGGTAAAGTTGGTTGTACAAGCTACTGCATTATGGTGTTTCCTTAAGCTCTCACTGACATGTAAAATGACCAAAATAGCATCATTTCGTTCACAGAGAGGTATCCACCTGCCTGACTCGACATTAGGCCTGGATTAAACTATTTCAACAAAGTTCTGTGTGAAGTGTTGGGTGATTGGTCAGAATTGGTGGCTCTGCTGATATTTTGATTTAACTACTCCATTTTGACTATCCAGTTTGTCTCCTGGACAAAGTGTGGCGCTATCTGTATAACCCTTTAGGAAAAAGCACAATAAAGGATGCAGGGAGGAGTGGGGGACCCCACTGGGTAGGGGCATGATGTGTACTGAAGCAGGACGTGTGACCTCTAGGTGGTCTGCGCAATTTTAAGAAAGGTGAGTGTGAATATGGACATACCAAAACCATGTGACTGTGCATTGACTAAGTTGGAGTCTTTGGCCAATCAAAATCACGAGTATGGGGAATCTGTGGTGTGTTTTTAGAATCCAACAAGGACTAAATGATTCATTTCAAGAGGAGCCTGTACATTACTCTTGCATTTAGTGCATTTGTGCCGACTTGCTCAAAGAACTGAGGCTGAAATCTGATATTTTCATCCACTGGATGAGATGCCTTGGCCAGCTAAAAGCACAAGTCAGGTGCTCTGACAGAGCTGTTTCTGAGGTCATCAAATATGATACACTAGCTCAAGGCAACTCCACAGACGCTTTCAAGCGAAGATGGAAAGGAGACAACATACCCCGCCTGTCTTCCAGACAGGCAATATTTGACAGCCTCCTTTTAGTCTCCGTTTTCTCTTACACCCTCGTACGTACACATGCATATAAATAAACAATGAAAGTTGTTGCGATCCCACACAGACGCAAACACGAATGCACGCACTCAGTCTGTCAGTTGGTTTCAAAAGTGAAATTATTCCATCTCTCAGGGGTCCTGTTAAGCTCTTACAAAGCCTCGGTGCATACAGCAGGTAGATTGATTGTGACTTATTAACTGTGAGTGAGCCTAACAGAGTGCATTAAAACAAAAGGAAATGTGATATCCCCAACCATCAAGTGCTTGTTAGAGCTTTAATCAAAGCCCTTCCGAATCTGCATAGGGACTCCTGGTCATGAATTCCAAATAGCATCTTTAAAAAACAAGAGGAGACTACACCGCTGAGTCTTATTACTCAAGATAGTCCTGAAAACATTCTACAAAGAATCAGCCTGAAAACAGCAGAATGAGAGATTATTCCCAATAATTATGGCTCCGGCTTTTATTGTCACTGCCGTTTATGTTCTATTTCTCAAATGACCGCAGCACACAAGATTGCTTCATTTCTTACCTCTTTTCTTCAATGAGGGTTATGATTATACCTTTATCTGATTCATAGTGACAACAAGTCCCTGACCTCATTTGATCCAGTGTATGCGATTTTCTTCTTTGACCAAATCCTGTTAAAAAGCATCCTTTGCAGTCGAGGGCCGAGCTCGGGTATTGATGGTAGCACTTCTATTTTCGCTCTGTGAATATGACTGAGAAGTGTAAATCACAGCTATTATATCATCTGCTCTATTCAGGCACAAAGGAGTGTGGTGAGAGATGACCGTTCCACATGTTGGCCCCAGCGGGAAGCGCGATGACGGAAGCCAGAAGTGACAATGATCAAGGCAGGTCATTTCAGAAACGCTGCAGTGCAAGAATTCACCCAGTGCTGCACATTTCATGCGGTAATATTCCAAAATCAGAATTGTACTGACCAGCATTTTGTGATAAAGCATTTTCCATGCATAGTTTAATAGTTCTGCAATTCTATTCCATTTCAAAGAAGCCTGATTAAGAAATATATTTTATCACTAATCGCAGACGTTTGATCACACGTTAAAACTTTTAATAATCATTTGTGATGTCACTTCAAATTATGCTCAATTGAGGGCGGGCAAACTTGCACTCAAGAGAACGTAAATAAATATTTTGTCTCATCTCATTACTCAGCTAAAGCTTGGTGATCTGGTAACTTCATTTCTTTATCACTTCTTTTGAGTGTTTCCTGATGATTTCTATATTTGCATCTAAATGTTACGCCTTCATTGTTAAATTAGGAAAGATGTTTCCTGGCTTTGATTGTGTTTTGTTTATTTGCTCCACAGTGATTATCTTTCCACACATAATTTTTTTTTCTTGTTAATTGGAATGGCTGCATCATTATTTAAACATGACAAGAACTCTTTGCACCTTTTAATGTTTTAAAGCTGGTAATTCAGCCAGGACAGTTTGCTGTTTGGCCTCTGAACGCATCTTTTCAAGTTAGAAACATGCCGGGTACATTTTTCAAACAGATTTTCAGATATACAAAGACAAATAGACTTTCAATTCTACAAGAAAATAATATTAACCCTTAGGAAGTACCTGTATATCATCAAAATCTGTTGTATAAAAAAGAACTAACAAGTCATTTGTTTTGGTATCTGATGTCTGCACTCACTCTTCAACCTATAGTAAGTATGGTATAAAGATTTTATTGTTTTCAATTTAAGATTTAATTAAACTGAGATAACCAAATTGAAAACAAGTCTTTTCTTTAGTTGTAACTGCAGAAGCTGAAATTCTATTTAATTCATGTTAAGCAGTGCAAAGGAAAGCCTGATTTCTTAAGCAAACACAAGCAGGAAGAAAAATAAAGAGGAAGAAGCACAGCTTTCCCCCAACAAAGCTAATCAGGCTTGCCCGAAAACAACCGAAGCTTCAGTGGATGTCTAATTGGATTAAATCAAAACAGAAGATGTGTCTCGTGTGCCTCTGTTGTGATGGCTTGACCTCTAATGGCAGTCCTTTTTTTCTAATTTCTTCAGATCCCCCTCCAATCACGCTAAGACTAATGACAACTGGCACATCTGACACCCGGTGGCCAGACAGTTTTTCTAGAGAGCGACTTTTAAGTTAAAACTGAGGGAGAGCTGGTCAAGGTCATTCATAGAGGAGAGGCGAGGCAGCTCCAGCAGCGAAAAACTCGCACAAATCACACACTGTCTGGCCGGGGTCCTCGCTCCTCCGGGGGACGTTTAACCCACTCCTACGATGACCTTTGCCAGCAAGGAGTGCCGTCACTTCAGAGGTTTATGTGGCGACGAACCACCAAGACAGCTGATGACACATTTCAAACACGACATGCAAGCACCTTGGTGTTTTGAGGAGAGCAAAAAGCAGAGAAGAGGGAGTAAGGCTTACGACTCCCTCAGGCTGATGCTAATCTCTGTCCATACTGCTGCACAGACTGTAGCTTTGCATCTGGCTCCAGGTCCACTGGGTTGTAATCAACTCTAACATGCTACAAAGGAAAGTAAACACTGGAGAACCTGACTAGTTAATGGGTATTAAACACTAAATATAGAGCACCCTAGGACAAAATATGCACAAAGTCTTAAGATAAATTGATGTTATGGAGACTTTGAGGTAAAGATGCCACTTTTTGATCTTCTTCTCTAGCAGTGACACTTCTCATCACTCCAACCACTTTCTATGGACATCTTTATGGTTATATGAAGTTTAAAGAAAAAACATTTCTATAGCGTCCCTCTTAAAAAAGCTTACACACTCAGTGAAAACAAATTTGGCTTTACTGCAGAAGCTAACCTCTACAGTATTTTTTATCCACATCCAATGGTATACAGACAATCTAGAAAGAAACTGAACTGGACTCCTAGATTGGCTACTTTTCAAATCCCAGCCAATACTGTGTGAGGCAGCAACATTCCAAGCTGAATGTGCTTTTGAATATTCCCAGTAACAAAATTAATTTGTCGTTACAGTCAAAAAAGTCAATAAATCGTAAATAAAGGTGTGGGTCCATTTAGTTAATTACGTATTTGTGGCTGAAATTATAAAGTTCCAGATGAAGGTTAATTCAAATCAATCATAATCATAAGTTTAAAAAATGTTACAGTAAGAAAATATTTTCAGTATATCATGCAGCCTTAGTTTCTTTCAATAGCTATTTGAAGAAAACAATTTATAAGAATCTATCTTAACTGAATCTTTAAGATTTTGAGAATTGGTATAGAGATGGAGTTTATTTCTCATATCATATTTATACCCAAGAAAACAAGTTGCCATATCTTACTAATTAAGTTTAGAGACACTAAAATTACATTTATTTAAATATTACACAACTTTACCACAGATGGTGATACTCTTGGAGGATCATTAGTCAAGGGAGAACAAGGATGCATTACTTAAGACTACAAATAAAAATTGGATAATGTTTAAAAAATGTGTTAAGAGAGGAAGGAAGGCCCCCTGCTGGGCCTTTACGACAATAATGAGTGGCATGTTTTTCTAAAATGTGGCGATATGCACATGATTCCTATCTTGTGCGACATTAAAGATCAAATTCATTGTTCTGTAATAATGGGTCCGTAACTGCAAGAGCGCTGCCTCTCAGATTTGATTCTTTTAGACAACAAAATATCAACATGACGAGGCCGATGCCTGAAAAAGCTATTTTGTGAGTATAGCAGTGTTTCGGGACCAGCTCAGTGTCTGTTGGAGGATGCATGTGCATGTTTGTAGGTCAGCTTTTTAAGCACTGCCTATCATCTGAGAGGCTGTGAGCCATCAATGACTAATGTGTCAGGCTGTCACAGGCAAGGACCTACCATATGGTGCCACTGCCCCCGCCCCCCATCCATCCAACCCCTCCATTTAAACTAATGGGTGGGCTGTGTGAGGCAGCTCAGCTAACTTTATTAGCCACACATAGTGACCAGAATAAAGTGGGACGTAAACATTACACAGTTTCTTAATGAATTGCTGGCAGTATTAGCAATTAATAATCAATCATCCAAGAAAGCTCATAAGGTGCTAAATTAATGCTTTTTCTTTAAGCAGCTGATGAGAGCTATTTTTTGGAGCACAATCTGAGTAAATGTATTTTTTGAGTCATTAACTGAATGAACACAGATAAAGTGACTTAACAGAGATAATAAAATTATCCTTCCAATTGATTAAAAGTCTTAGGAATGATTAACAGATCCTAAGTGAATCATTAGCACAATCTGGAGTCTAAGGAAAAGCATCATATAAGCAAAGCAATATGCTGGGCCAATTATAGCCGGCTCACACTGTTGAAGGAGGCCCAGAGGCGAAGCAGTGCTGTGGCCACCTCTCCCAGGAAGTCCTCCAATTACCACCCAGCAGTGCACTGTCTGGTCAACTCAGGAGTACATATGACAAACATGAAGGACCTCAGAGATCTATCCAACTTTCATGCACAGACTTACCTCCCCCTCTTGCTTTTGTGGCTTGTAATTGAATAAGCTTCCATTCCCACAATATCGAAAAAACAAGCGACAGAAATGGAGTTAAAATAGAGGATTGTAAAGTACTGCCTTTCAGCTCAGCATCCTCTTTGTATGAGAGTCAGAAGCAGCTGATGTGACCTAACCTTGCCACCACATGGTGACTACAGCGCAAAACCCCACTTGCATTCCTGCTGATGAGACGCCGGCCATGACAGTCCATCAGCGTCTCTCCCTGGTAGGAGGCACTCCGCCGCACTGTTGTTTTTCCCTCACTTAAATCTCCCCCAAAGTCACTTTCAAAGTCTGTATTTAATAATCAGCAAGTAGGGAGACATGTCACAGGTCAGGCTGGCTGATGCAAAAATGCAACCATCAGAGGATGATTCAACTTCTACCTTAAGACACGTTGGCATTGCTTAGAGTGAAGTGGAGCCTGGACAGAATGATGTCACTCTTTAGCTGATGTTAACCCTGAGGTATCAGTTTTATAAGCCCTCCGGTAAATAAAAAAGAAAACGCGAGTGTTAGCATTTGTTAGAAAAAAATATTTGAGTGATTAGGATATTTATGATACTTAAAAAAAAAAAAAAAAAAAATATGAAGGAAAATCACTGAAAACACAGAAATTGAACAGAGTGTTGCTGAATAGATTTGAATGAACAAAATCTCATTTTCTGAATCAAAGACACAAGCTTCCACAAAGGACATTACAGCCTCTATTAAATATATATATTTACAAAATGCCCATTGAATTGTCTACTACTTATTTTACACAATTTAGAAGAAAACTATATTAATGTCATTTTCAAATCTGTATTAGTAAGGACACTGCCTTTAGAAAAAAAAAAATATATATATATAAAATGGTTTCAACTATTTGTGTCAAGTTAGAAATTTCACAATTAGAAAGGAAGGCAGATAGGAAATACTTTGGATAGTCCAGTATATTCTAAAAACCTAATTCAGTAAATTATCATTTCACATAATCATGAAATATGTTTAAAATGTTATCAGTTTTAGATCCAAATGTGCTTCCTCTTTTATGACTCATAATAGGAAACAGTAGGTAATAAGTATGTAATCTTGTGCCAATTTTGTGTAATTCCTCAGAAACAAAATGCCAGTCAATCATTTTTATCACAGTTTGTATGTAGAAGCCAGAAATCGGTACAGGAAAGAAGCGAGTAGCTAAAAAGCACTAAAAAGAGTAGATTAGTGAGGATAAAACCACCAAGAACTCCATTTGCCAATAGAAGATGAGAAGATGCTGCGGTTTTCCAGTGAGAGCCTTGGCCCTACTCGAGGCTTGCAGATGCAAGTGTGTCAGCCATGCAAAATGGAGAACAGATGTGGTGTATGGGCAGAGTAATATAGTCTTACGCTGCCTCCACTGCACCTGATGATATGGAGCCAATAGGGGCATTTGTCAGATGCAATCAGGTGTGATGGAGGGAAGAGATAAAGGTGGGTGGGGGGATATAGGGGGGTGAACAGCTTGAGCCCTGTCAAACTCTCTGCAGAGCATCAGCTGGGGGAAGACGGAGACCAAAACACGCTACATGGGGAGAACTCTGCTTTCAAAGTGGGGTATCATTTACCAATAATGCAATTCACAAGAGAGAGGGCTGAAAACATCCACTCACCACACCACTCTGAGATGGACAGTCCAATAATGCACAACTCTGATGCATGAAATTTCAAAAATGCCAAAAGGTCAGATTTTAATCAAAGGGAAGAGACACTTAACTCTTGGTCTCTGTGCAAGCCATCGAGCCAACCCTTCCCTCCTGTTCTGCTTTAAGCCTATAAAAAGGTCCACAAGGTCAGTAGAAAGGCCAGCGCAGTCCCCTGAGCGGGGCACTTGAATGGAAAGTCTGAATCTGATTTACAGTTTGGCCACATGTGAAAGCTGCCAAAGCCTGGGAAGCCAGCCAGTCAGAGGGAGGAAAGTAGAGGAGACTGTCAGTAAAGGTGTAGATAGGGATGAAAGCCAAAATCTATTGCAGTAATGTGAATAAAATTGGTTGTAAAAAAAAAAAAAAAAAAAAAAAAATTAAAATATTGCTACAGCATTTGAATATCATAAAAATCATATCTAAATCACCCAAATTTGCAATAAATTTGGGTGATCAGAAGACCAGATCAAATTAGCCTCAACCCTGTTAAAAACTTGATCAACTTCAATGAGTTGTGGTGCATCTAAAGCACTCAATGGGAAAGTTTATTTTATTTTATGTGAGCAGAAAATTGCAGCTTTTAAATCTGTTTTATCCCCAAACCAGACGGTGATTTGGCAAATTGGTTAAATTAGAAGCAATTAAAAGAGGAACACCATCAGTAGAAAAAAACTGGCCATGAAACAGATCCCTCTCTTTTCCACATTAAATCAAAATGTGGCCATAACTCTGCGATAATTTATACTAATATTTCTGCACACTGCTCTGACTTGAATCTTTAAAACTCTGAGTGGAATCGCATACTGTGGAAATTGCCAAACAAAACTCTGTGAGTGCTTTAAGAGTTTAAAGAAAAATAACTGTTAAGGGTTAAAAGGCTAGAACTGCAGAGATTTAAAAATAGCCGTTTGCAGACAACTGAACCAACATTTACCACAAGCAATGTAGCCTTTATAACCTATTTATGCCTGTCATATACAGTTAAAATCAAGATGTTTATATTCACAGTAAACATTCAGTACAGGAAATCAAACTAAACTTTTGTTCAATTAATTATGGCTTGTTAATTAGGTGTCTTAATCCATCTTCCAAAGAAGATGCTTCGTAGATATAGTAGTTGATGTCAGAGTTGATTACTGATGCTAGAGATCTTTTAGATAACAGGATCTCACTTTGATTTGCCTCTAATATTAAGCAAACCACTTCAACAGAGTCAAGGTACTTCTGTTAAAACTACCCACAGCTGAAGTAAAAGAATCTGTGACTTAACCCTCCAGCGGTCTTAAGAAATGGGGTTGCACTGACCCTGTGTGTGCTTTTACTTGTGTTTTTGTTTGTGTGGTTTCGGAAATTGACGGTCTGACGGGACTGCCCGCCCGCTTCCACCCTGTCAGACCGTGACACTTTCCACACTTCTCTTGAGCATTGCACGAAGACTGGGGGAGGGTGAACTGTGTAACCACTGATATGACACAATCTATAAAACCCTTAAATAAATACCTACTGCAAGTGAGATAGTTACTGCCCATATCCTCTAAACAAGAGGACTTATTGCATCACTCATACTTGGTGTTGCAATTTCAATCCCAGATTCATATTGACGGGCATGAGGCTTTTTCGTTTAAAATTTGAATTTAAATGTGCCTATAAAGACGCATAACGGTTTTAGGGTGTCGGCTCTATTAACACACATCAGTTTGGCATTAACCAAGATTTGAACCAAAGCTGAAGTGGCATGAGCAGATGGTAAAATGTCGATTACATTCTCGCTGGTTTATCTTGAAATAAGCCAGCATACTTATTTTGAATGCATGGATGCACAAAATATTAATATCCTTGCAAAAATCTAAGAGGTGACACCTTCAATTTTCCAGACTGCTCTGCTTAGAGATGTCAAAAACAGATTCGACTGATGCAAACGGACAGAAAGACTAGAGGATGTAGATTTGTTCAACTAAAAATTTATCCAATAAGCTTAAGGATAAAACTTAATATTTATTCATTTGTTATTATTTTTTACACACAGTTGTCCTCTAATCACACCAATTAAGCTGGTTGCTGAAAGATTTTTGGCAGACTTAGCGCTTTAAACTCTTCACTTGAACACATTATATCCTGTGTATTTACTGTTCAGGCAATATCATTTTCATTAAGAAAATCTAATCTCATTATTATTCATTTTTTTTACTTTCCTCTTCAACAGAATATCACCAACTATATTTAATGCACTCATATAAGACAGTACTGCTGTCTTAGGTGCTGAGTTTTGCTTCAAGCTCAACAAATTATGTGCAAATTTTCCCAGAGCATCCGATTGTCCTCTGTGTTAAAGCTAGATAATTATAAGGAACTGGAAAAATGGAAGTCTACTGACAAGCCCGCACAGAAATGTTAAGTGACACTAATTTGCTCAGGCCAATTCAGTGGATTTAATGAAAAGCCATTTCTGGGAGGAAAATATTCAAACCAGTTGGTCAGCTTGTGTATGTCTCAGTGAGCGAGCGGGGGGGGAGGCATTAACATATTCCCTTTCAAACCAAAACTCTCAAAAGAAAAATAAGCAGAGATTTATCCTGAGAGTGTAACATGTTATTATCCAAAGAGGTTAATTTATCCCTGCAGAAACAAAGACGTGCTGTTCACGGTGTTTTTCGTCCTCTAACTAACCATTTTTCTGCTCAGATATTTTTTGTTTCTGCAGCTAACTCGTCTTTAAAAAAGGGAGGCCTGCTCCTTGGTGGCTTCTACAATGTGTGTTCAGCTGGAAGAGAGTGATGCTGGGCTGGCAGCAGGCTTATCAAAAACAAGTTGAGGCAACACTCCAGGAGGCAAGACGAGGAGAAGGATAAAATCTATGCTTCTGCTCAACTAACCATCAAACCTAATTACCTGTGGATAGGACTTATGGGCCACATGTCGGGTTCAAAGTTTCCTGATCAGGAAGTGGCGTGGAAGGCAGCGATGGTGTGTGATGTGTGAGTAGATGCTTGTGCGCGGGCATGCATATGAGTGTGTGTGTGTGTGTGTGTGTGTGTGTGTGTGTGTGTGTGTGTGTGTGTGTGTGTGTGTGTGCTTGTGGGATTGGTCAATGTGTCCGTGACCAAAAGATTAGACTGAAAGACAAGACTTGGTGCAAGATTTTGGCTCTACGCCATTAGTTCAATCAGGCTGACTTATTTAGCTTTTAGACAATTCGACCAGAACCCTGAGATGCTACTTGAGAGAAAAAGCTTGGGATTATTCATTGCATGGCGGCTAAAAAAGGTGAAACACTGTGTGCATGTCTCCGGTCATGTAGAAAGTCCATCTGAGAAGCACGCAGAAAAACACAAAACCTGGTAAAAATGTGTAAAATGATTTTATTACATATGCTGAAAGTAAAAGGTAAATCACACACAAAAAAGTCAGGTACATTTATTTTGAAGTATTTGTTCAATTTACACAACAACTGTGGAAAAGTACTTTTGCTGAAAATGAGTATTTCTAAACACTGTTTTTCTATAGATTTCTCTGTCTTGTTTTGAGAGTTAGTTTGTAAGCATTTTGTCTTTGTAAAGCAATTTACTTATTGGCTCTTTAGCTCAGTATATTGTACAGGCACATAAATATTATAACATGGTTCAATTACAAAATTTTGATAATTGTTGAGTCGGGAAGTAATATATTTTGTTAAATTGAGACAAAGAGTAGAATTAAATAACTCCTTTTCAAACAGAAAAGAAGTGGTAAATGTATTTTGTTGTTGGTTTTGTACGCACAAGTTTTCTCTGTAATACTGATTGCTTGTTTTTAAACACTTGTTTGAAATAAATAAATCAAATCAAAAATTGTATTCATTTTAGCCATGAAGAATTTACAGAAGGTTTAGCCTTACATAGTAAAATAAACCTAAAACACATTTGTAAGATGGATTTCTCTAAACATATACCTAAACCTTGACAAATTACCCAAAGTGAGGCAGAAAACCAATTATCTATTGCGACATACCGCTAAAAACAGAGCACCTAAGTGGTGACAGTATTTTGAGTTTTTTTATTATTACTTTATGTTTTGCCAGCATGACACATGCATTCCATTTGTATATATCTATACAGATGATTCAATGGGTTTAAAATGAATATTCATTTTGCTATTACAATCAAAACTCCAAAAGCTTATATTGTTCAAAATAGTAAAAATAAAAGCAGACTATCTGCTCATTGATCAGTGATTCAGGAGGATAATAGCCTCCCTTTTCAATGAAAATACTTTATTTACACAGCTGCCACCTTAGGGAGCTGTGCTGCTGTTTGGTATGGATGGACATATCTAAAATACAGATAAAAAAAAATTGAAGCCAAAGTTTCCCTTTTAAAAGAGAGCTTTCATGCCCTCTCAAAGGGAGATTGATCCCTGGTGAACTTTTACAGCAGCTAGAAAGAGCAAGGCTAGCTGTTTCCCTCTGTTTATACTCTTAGTTCTTATCTAAGGTAAGATGTTGGCTGCAGCCTCATATTGAATGGACAGACATCAATTTTCTTATCTAAGCCTTCACGAGAAAGCAAATGAGCGTGTTTTGCAAATGCTGAATGATTCCTTCAAGGTGATTTGAACTCATGTTAAATGTCACCGAAAAGGGATTGTCAGGTTGTTGTTTGTTTTCTTTAGATCCATGATAGCGATTGTGCATGTTGATTCCTGTCAAAATTACATTAAGTTACATTGAGCTTCTCTTGAACAGGACATTCCAAGGCCGTTTCTAGCTCAATATGTTTATCTCTGGTCACAGCACAGAGGCTTGCACCACTATAAATATTTTTCTATTATGTTGCCTTTTATGCAGCCCTCTCAGGTGAGACAGAATATTACCTCTGGGCTTATTAATGCTTTCCTGCTAAATGCTCAGTTCAGACTGGATGGCTAAGTCCCGGAAGCCTGCAAAGTGGCCGTCATCCACTTCCCATAGCGCTTGTCCCAAGAACAAACACTTAAGCAAAATCATTTCTCGAGTTTAATTAAATATACACACTCAAACGACAAATCAAACTTAGTAGTTCTTTTAAACTAGAGACCATTGAAGGGGGGACACAATGTAGTGATACTAAAATGCAACACTGTACTGTAATCTCTCGCAACTATAAATTTTCAGCATGCAACTTTGCTTGGCTAATTAAGTGAAGGGCCACAACTGACAATTACGTGAGAGCTCTATCAATTATTCTGACGAATTTATAAATAAAAATTCTGCAGAATTTTCATTTAACCACTAAAGATGTTTTTAATACATTATAAATACATGAAAAGATGTAAAACAAATCTCTCTTTTTAGATCAAAAAGTAATTCAGTTTTGCCTAAAATTCAATAATATAAATATAAAATTCAATATCTTGTTATTTTTGCAGCAACAGAAGGAATTGTTGCTTGTCTTTTTTTAAATTAAGCAAGTAGTTCCACATTGCAGTTTTGTTCAACATTTTTGAGTAAATACAATGGTTTCACAATCCTCATAATGTGAAATACTACCAGCCCATGAGTGTTTTGAAAAGCTTAAGCCGTACAGAGAAATTTATCTGGATTTGGTATTTGGTTTTCTGGTCTATAATGAGCTGTATTGGTGCATATATTTGTGTTTCCTGTTAGTTGAAACCTAATGGCTTTTTTATGATCTCCTGACTATTAATCTAGCACCATTAAGTCATAACTTCATTTTGTCCCCAACTGGTAGTCAATATTGTCGCTGTGGAAATATCAATGTTGACAAAGGCATTTTGTCTAAAGCATGAAGTGAAGCCTCATCAAGCTGTCAGCAGGGTAGGAAGCCTTGTCCAGTGTTAACAACAACATATTTACTGCAAACATGAGCTGGCTTTGGAATAATAAATAAAACCTGATCAATGAGGTTTCTGAAAAACGAAGCTGTGAGAGACATACAATACCCCATAATACATTATTTATAGAAAACTAGAACAACTGCATTTGCATCTTGTTCTGAAACTACATTTTTTTTATTGCAATTACCCTATTTTATTTTCCTCTGCTTACCCCACTGCAGCTAAATATTACTGGATGTAATAGGTCTGTCACTACCAATGTTGGATTTTACTGCAATATCAAAATGAAACCTCACAAGCAATTTCTAATCGCGGGATTCTGGGAAGCAGACGAGTTTAGGCTTTAAATCTAGACCACACAGAGACACACAGGCGCGATAGGTAGGTGTTTTTCGATAAGTGAAACCTTTAAGATGTCTTTAGCCCTTTCACATCAAGCCACAGCACAATGTGTACATTTCGATGCAGGAGCATTTTATCTGGTGATCTTAAGGAGCCAATGCGTGGGAGGAATGAGCTAGAGCTGCCTGTGGACCTGGTCAAACTGCAGTAGGTGGCTTTAGAGAAGCACAGGCAAAGAGCCACTTGAAGTAAGCATTTACATTGAATGCACGCAAGTGTTGTGGGATGTCAGACATAGCAAAAGCCCACTGAAAAATCAAGCTTTTCTTACTGTCCTTTAATGAGACAGCTTATTTTTAAAGTCCTATTTCATTTTAAGAGGGCGTTTAATCCGATTGCTGCCCACTTCAAAAACATTTATCAGTACATGTTTCCCTGTTTCTCCTCGCCTGTTCAAGCTGAAACTCAAAATAAGGGCAGGAACGTGTTCTCTTTCCAGAGCTACAGATTTTTGGGGAGCAAGACTCTGGGCTAGAAACAGCAAAGGCTGTGACAGAGTCCCGTCTAATAACACATAGCGCAAAATGAGATTCTTACTGATTTGGTTTACTGTCTAAAATGTTCAATGACGCATCAGAGTTAAAGGTTAATCTCAAGCAGTTCTATTGACATTGCCTTCTGCTCAGGCATTTGGAGGGGGAAAAAAAATCCATCTAGGGAGATGGCACAAATGCCGTTATCAAATGTCACAAGATCTATAAAGCTCTTTGTGTATCAGCTCAGATGTTGGGCGAGCATTGTGAATGGTCATCATTTGAATTGTAATGTGTCAAACACCCCCGTTTGTTAAGGTGGCGCTGAGTCATGGTTTATGCTCACTGGTCGCCTCCAATGGCGGTTTGACTTGATGGATGGATGTCACCTTAGCATTATTAAAGCCACTAGCCAGACTCTTCTGAAAAACTAATCAAATTCACCTTAGATGTAGTTTGTTAGATACTGAACAACATGGAATGGCTGGTTTTTCAAACAGACCATAAAAGTCAATCTTCACACAAGCTAGCACTAATGTTCAGGCTGTTCTCATCACATAAGTTACAAAGTAACTGATCAGAAGATTTATCAAGTTGCCCAGCTGGGTGTTTTTTAATTCATTTCCTCCCTAACAGGTGTTTGATTTGTATAGAGCTGCAGAAAAATGATTGGGCAACAATAAAACGGCTCGATTCTTTTGCCTTTTGTGATGTCATCAGCACAAAAACAAAAACAAATTTGTGGTATTTTCTTTAATCCTGCAGGGAAAATGCATTACGCAGCTGTCTTTTCATTCACAAATACACAACTGGATAGCAGTCGTTAAGAGTTTTGCATTTTAAAAATCCATCAGTAAAATTTGACAGTCTTTCTTCTCTAAATAAGCTGCAGCATGCAGAAGAAGAGATCTGTCACTCAGAGGGGGAGACTGCAAAATCTGTGGGCCGAAACTCAAATATGCCTATCGGCTATTAAAACAATCCAAAGCTCTATCTCTCTATGCCAATCTTAAGAACAAACATACAGCATATTTCAAAACATATTTCATATCCATCTGAGAAATAAACACTTCTTGGAATCTCAGTGGCACTCTCCCACATCAGATTCCCCCAGGACTAGACTGCAATTTGCAGAGCCGAGGTGTCCACCTCCACACCAGTCTGATGTCAGGACTGCTGCAAATTACTCATGACACTTCCTCTGATGACATTTTTAAAACCGCTTCCCTGTTGAATGGCATCCCCACTCCATCCCCCTCTCCCCTCCACTACCATTCTCAACCATCCGCCATCAGAGCCAACACACACATTAATTCCCCCCGTCTGGTCGTGTCACAATGGCACAGCAAAGATTGCTGCCTCCTGCTTTCACCTGACTGACCCCTCTGAGCAGGTGCTGGATCTGATCCAATCACAGTCAATCTTCTTTAAACATTTCATTCTTTAAGCAGAACAGGAGCTCAAAATTCCATCATTCAATGACCCGATCAGTCGCCGATAACACAATCAAGCCAATCCCGGCTTATCCCGGGGGAGCCATTTCAGTGGGGACAGCTGGGAGATGAGTCTGTAGGCCTTCAGAAAGGTGTCAATCTCCCTTGATCCAAGGCCCTTTGTGAGCCACCTATACTGCAGAGCACCGAGGTGTTGAGGAAGACTACGTGATAGGCATGATCAGTGAGTCACAAATCAATCTTTTTTCTGTTACACGTCTGATCTTTACACTCTAGATCCACTACAGTTAGGTCATATGATGTAACGAGGCATGTATGAGTTCCCTGTATCACTGAATGCTGACCTTTTTTTTTTAAAGTTAGTTTTAAAAAATACCCCAACAATTTCAGTCCTTTTAATGAGATACCAGATAAAAACTATGTTTTCTGGCTATATGCCTACAACAGCAGTAGTTTGCCACTTTCCTTTTATGACCTGTTGCTGCACACTGCCAATCAGCTGCCTGAGTAAAGGAAAGTACAAGTTTGCCTTAATTATGAGCCAAATCCATTGCTTTGGAAATGTTTCTAGTCTTTGAAAAAACAGCAGAAGGAATAACATTTTGTGAAATAAGTACATAATTACCGATGCTACGTATGTGAAGAGCAAAAATAAAAAAAAGTTACGTTTTAAAAATGTCACTACACCATGTTCCAAATTATTATGCAAACTCGATTCAAGTGTCATAAAGGTTACATTTTTTGTTGTGCTATTAAATTTATAGATAGTATTGTGTGTCAGAGCTCTTTGAATCACTATAATTAATTTCAGAGAGCTGGATGATCAGTTTGCCTGGTGAGCTCAATTAAAGGAAATCTACTTGAGAAGGATGTTCCACATTATTAAGCAGGCCACAGGTTTCACGCAATATGGGAAAGAGAAAGAATCTGCTGAGGAAAATCATCAAAGTGTAGTGTCGTATGACAAGGTATAAAAATATTATATATTAAACGAAAACTGAAGCGTTATTGTACTGTGAAGAGATTTGACCCTGATTCAGAACAAAGATGGGTTTTTAGAGATGAAGGCATAATGAGGAAGTTTCTGTTAGACAAATTCATGGGATTAAGAGAGCAGCTGTTGAAATGCTCTTACAAAGCAGCAAACAGTTATTTGAAGCTGCTGCTGCCTCTGGAACCTCAAGGTGGAGGATCCTCCAGAGGCTTGTGGTGCATGAACCTACTATTGGGCCCCCTAACCAGAGCTCACAAGGAGAAACGGTTGCAGTGGGTCCAGTTGTACACGATTAATTTTCAAACAGACTTGTTCACTGATGACTGCTGTGCAACCCTGGATGGTCCAGATGGACGCAGTAGTGGATTGGTGGTGGATGACCACCATGTCCCAACATGGCTGTGACATCAGCAAGGAGGTGGTGGAGTCATTCTTTGGGCTGAAATCATGGGGGGGAGAGAGAGAGAGCTGGTCGGCCCCTTCAGAGTCCCTGAAGGTGTGAAAATGACCTCAGTATATAGACTTTCTGACTGATCACTTTTTTCATGGTTCAAAAAGAAGAAAATCTGTGTGCACAATAATTTGGAACAGTGCATCTTGAGTATTTATTTTTTTGGGAATAAATATTGGGAGCTTTGTTCAGTAAAATTTGATTTATACTGTAATAGTTCATGACTTGAAAATTATACTGACCATCATTTGCACTGACCATTTAAGAAAATTTGAGAAAATATCACTTGCATAATAATCTGGAACACTTACCGAATGACCGAAAGAATGTGTTTTTTGTGTATGTATGTAGGCAAGATAGAATAACACAATGATACCTTTCTCCCACTCATTACTGCACACTGTTTTTTTGCTGCCTGAAAGTAGCTTACTACTGTTTTTGTTTTTCATTTAAATATGATTGATGGAAGCACTTTTTATACTATTGTTACTCTGTAATGAAACAACACAAAGAAGTTCATATGAAGCAGCTTTTAAGTTGAGGGTTATCGATCTAGTAATACAGAAGGAAAATGGAGCTACTGCACATAAGTTCGGCGTGAACGAATCCATGGTTTGCCATTGGAGACACAGGACTGCGTCCTTGATAAATCCAGTGTTCTTCTGAAAAACCGAGGTATCAGCACCTTTTTGTTTAAACACTGTAGATGCGCTCTATAGGAAAATATGATACATATATATATATATATATATATATATATGTATATATATGTTTTTTTTTCTTTACGCAAGGTATCCCACCAAGGGAATCTGTACTGACCAATGTCTGGCTGTAACACCTCCGCTTCAACAGAAGCAAACACAATAAAAAGATCCGAGCTCTGAAATAGATCTCTAATTTTCAGCAGGCATTTAAAAGCCACTCAACTGGAAATGTTGCTGGGACACTGGGCACATAAAGGTCAAGGGGGATACAAAACAGTTTGTCTAACAGCCCTGTCTCCCCACCCCCACCTTGTTGCACGGCCCTGCAGCACAGCAGTCATATCCCCATTCACAACTCATTCATTTATATTGCACTACCCTCCTCACGGCTAGTCTCAGTCACTAACTACAAGTGACTGCAATGAGATTGAAGCCCCTGGCTAAATCTCCACTACGGGCCACATGCTCCATCATTGCGGCTCTGATCACTCCTTCTAATCACTGGAACCGGACTATATCCTCAGCTGATTGGGTGAGTCACGGCACAGAGGAAACAATCACCGAATGTCAGCTGATGATGGACACCGAGATGTTGGAGTCTCGGTGGTCACTGCGAGCGACCATGTAAATTGCATGCAAATGTGCACCTGCACCAGCCGAGGAAGTGGAAAGAAGGACTGTGGCCTTTTGATTAGGTTCCTTTTTTTTGTCCGGATTTTTGTGCATTAATCATTCATGTTTGCTATTTTAGCCAATAAGCAGAGAGAACCTGAGAAGAAGTCTAAAGTGGAATTAATATTCTGCATCATGAGATCTATTTTAAGCGCTTTCTATGGGCTGTTGTAAAAGCTTAATGCAACTCAAGGTTAAATTTAGGTGTGCAATCAAACAGATAAAAGAAGAATGATGAGATCAATGATTAGAGGTGATTTGTAATCTCTACACAGTGATTCAAATGCACTCTCTAAGGACAACATTCCACAGTATATTTCACTGATATTAATTGTCATCAGTGACATTTTTTTTCCCCCTCCTTCGAAATACCTGAGAGCCTTCACTAAGGTGACAGGGCAGGTATGCAAAATGAATTCTTGCGCTTTTTTACAAATGGTCACACTGAGTTATTTTTCTGCCATTTACAAAATATAAGAGCTCACAAAATGTCAGCCGTGGTATTAGATTACCGGAGACCCAGAACGAATTTGGTGCACTCTCTTTCTAATGCTTTTATAATTTCAATTCTTCCCTTTATCGTCTCCATCTTACAGAAAGTCTGGGCAAAGCACAGAGCCAGTTCGCTTCTCCAGTGGTGAAACACTGCAGGAATATTGCACAGCAGCTGTAGTATGAGATAGGACACACACCAGTCTGACAATAATCGCTCATCCTTCCAGTGTCCTTTAACAGAGGTCATCACTCTTACACTCAAAGAGTGACTTTTCTTTTTATTCCTCTCCAAACCTCATTGTATTCCTCCGCAGTGACCTCTCTACCTTTATTTGTCCTGAGCGCAGCGGCAGTGAACTGGTTAAGCTCCTCCTTCTCCTCCCCTCCGTGCTCCGCCTCCAGGATCTGGCTTTAGACCAGTGGAGCGAGAGAACCAGCACTGCTTGGACATAAAGGGATGATTGTAGCTACCCAGTGACATGGAAGCAAGTAGTTCTGATGAAACTAAAAAGTCAGTTTCAGGCCCTGTGGCATCCGAGAAAAAAAAAAAAAAAAAGGAGAGCAGAAACTGAGTCGGTGAGCTCGAGCTGCTTCGGCTTAGGCAAGTAAGGGCAATATGAGAGGGCTCAAAGCCGATTACAATAAACCAATGAGGAAGAATTAAGCAACACAGCTAATTATGCCTTTGACTGTAGAGAGAACTGTTTTCATTCCTGGGAAAGGACTCCGCTGGTGCTGCACATCCACATTTTTAAGGTGGATACACACTACAACCCTTTTTCGACAGAGCAAATACTTTTACGTGTGATTTAATGCAAAATCACAAATGCAATTTAAGCATACCATAGCATATACTAGTGCCAAAACACAAGGTAGTACAATCATCATTAATAAGACTTATATAAACTCTGTGATTTTAAGTGGGAGATTTTTGAACTGCTTGTGAACTTTTGACTACAGCAAGGAATCACACTAGAGTGGGATGGGACAGCTGCTTATGCAAATTGAATCCCAATACCCTACTGAGTCACTTGACTGTTATAACAAATTATGACCAATATCTCATATATTGGAATGCAATGATGTAATATAATATTTCCTCCACACTTATCGGCAATCCAGATAAAGACGCCCGAAAAGCCTTGAAACGAACAGATGCTTCATTTCAGACCAAAAAACACAAGAGAGGATGCCATTCAACTAAGTCACATATCTACTGGGAGGTAAAAAAAAAAAATAAAATAAAAAATCTCCAATAATCATGATTAGAGAACTTCAGCAAACAAAAGCATCTTTTGAGGATAAGTCTCCATGACAACCATAAATTCACCAAAAAGGTCATTTGAGAGACAAGGAAGAAAAAATAAATTTTAAACCAAAAACTATATGGTGAAATGAAACAAACACAGTTAAGGACACACAAAAACTAACGTTCTTGTCTGAATCCTACACGTTAATGTAGGGGCAGTTGAGGAGTTCAGGCCACCAAAGTGTCTTAGTGGCAGCATCATGTCAAGTGGGTATTTTGATGTAGGAGGAACTGGTGCACTTCACAAATGGCATCATTTTTTAAAATAATAAAACAGCAACTCAAGAATTAAGTCAGGAAGGTAACGTTTGGCCAAATTAGTTACAAATAAGCTTAAGCACAACAAAGTCATTTGGTGTGACCATCACAAAAACCCTGAAATCAATCTCACTTTGTGAGCAGAGATGAAAAGGTATGCTCTATCCTAAATAACCTGAAGGAGGAAAAGCTTTGTCTTATTTAAAGATCAGTGTGGAAAAAGGGCGATATGTCTCGTTTTATACAGTGTATGTATATGTCTTGTTTTAACTGGAAGGCACAGGCGATTTTGTAAAAATGTTCATTCTTCATGTGTAATTTTCCCCTCCCACTACACATAATGTATGCTGCTGTAACCCAGTAGCATGTCAACATTTACATTTTCTTATATAGTTTTTAAGTCCACAATATATAAGTCACAAAGGCAACGAGGAGGTCAAAAAGCTCTTTGATTAATTTGACTTTATTACCAGGCTGAAATAGCAGCAGGCTCCAGTTAAGAGTCCTTGAATATAAAGGGAACTCAGGCAGTACTGATAAGATTGTCTCATCTGGCTTGCAGGGCTAAAGTGACGTGTGCTGCCTGAAAAAGGGAAAAAAAATGGATGGCAGGATGTGGCTACTATTAAGCAGGTAATGGGATCCATCCGAGATGCATTAGAATCAGTCAAACACAACCACACTTCGGTTCTGTTCAAATGACTGTCACAATCACTGCGGATGCACACCTTTAGGTGACAAAAAAAAAAAAAAAAGAAAGAAGAGAAAACTGTCTCTGGCTGTGCAGGCAGTTACCCAGAAGCTGTGCCTGGCTCAGGTATGTGCTCTGTCCTAATCGTGACGGCTGTGAGAGTGGCAGCGAGAGTGAGAGCTGTCAGCCTCTCCTCACAACAAATGCGCCCGAATGGAGACAGAGAGGAGCGAAGTGGGAGGGAGGAGAAAGGAGGAAAAGGTGCAGAGGTCACAGACAGAAGCGGTGACCCAGTTGTGGCCACACCAGCTGTTTCTCCTCCACTGCCTCCCAACCACCGTTACCTCTCTAGACCACATCCTGCTAATTGGCCCATGCTACTGTGTGTACATACACACACACAGACAAATGCTTTATGTGGAGCCTGCTAAAGAACCGTGAAAAGGCTAGTTCCTGGTCAGAAAGAGTATTTCTGTAGTTGTGTGAAGATTGATATGTACAGTGCCTTGTAATAGTAGTGAAACCCACCAAACCTTCTCACAATTTGTCACACTACAACCAGAGTTCTCACTTGTTTGGTGTAACTGATGTAACCTTGCTGGTCTGCGAGCTGAAAACATCTGCAGATGAAGTGGCAAGTTATGTTCTGAGGCCAATTTGTAAAAAATAAAGCCTTTACGCAAAAGTGTCAGTCATTGTTTAGCGAAAGAAAAAAGCTGCCCTGTCACATATTTTCATGTGGTGAAAATGCGAGAAAAAAAAAAAAAAGCTGCTCTGGTATTGAGTTTCTATGAAGGTGAAAGACTAATCGCCCCAAACCGACCATCACCACCGTGATGAAGGCCGGTGGCAGCATCATGCTGTGGTAATTATAAACAACATGGAGATGTAAATCCAAATGGATTGATTTGTACCAAGGTATATTCATGTGTTATAATGACCTAGTCAAAGTCCATACTTGAAATCCATTGGGAATATGGTGTAAGACACCCTCCATCTAATCAAACTGAGCCAAAATCACTGTCTTATTGTGTAAATGTTTAAGACCCAAAAGATCTTGCGTCGGTAGTCACAGCAACGGGTGGTTCGAAAATATTTTGCTAAATCTGCATTTTCAGTTTTTCACTTCACAATTACGTGTCACTTTGTATTTGTCTTTTGCATCGATGCCATTGAGATAAATTGCAGTTTGTGGAGGCAAAGCGTCAAAATGTGAAAAATCCTAAAGGTGTATTTTTGCAAGTGTCTCCATACGTTAAAACAGATGTCCTAGAAATATTAAAAGCCGGCTGCACTGCCACTGTCGAGGCAAATTTCTCCCTCTGACATGCATATGTGCTAACAAACAGAAAAACACTCCGACTGACTGAGTGACAGAACGACCGCCACCAAGATTCCTATGAAGGGCAAGCTCAATTAATTGGTGTCTCCGTGTGCGGGTAAGTTCTCCGAGCGGTGTGTGTGCGGCGATAATGGTAGGTTGCACTGACAGACAGGTTATTTAATAAATCCTGGGATGTGAAAGTCAGAAAGGAAGGACACACACTCAACATGAAGAGGCTCCTTTTTTTTTTTTAAAATATATTTTATTTCTGCTCCATATCTCGTCTGTCACAGCCCTCCAAACCTACTCCGATTGTCTTCCAGCACTCAAATCCGCTCACCCGCACATACGCTTAGCCCTAATTGCGCGCCCACGTAAATACGGTTAATCGCCGGCACGCTCCCGCACGGCGAGAGTAGCGCGGCTAACACACTCCAAGTGTGCATGAGCGGGCTGTGAAACGCGCTCGAGATCTCGCTCAATCAGTCTGATTTGTTTGTTTCCTCCTAAGCGTTTGAGGATTCCTCAAGGAGGAATAAAACTTTGTATAATCAAGTCAATTATGTCATTCAATCAAGTCGAAAATCATTTGGAGTCCCTTCTAACATCCATTGATTGCAAAGTCATGCTGAATATTTGCCTGCCGCCATTCTGTCGTCACAATAACCCCGCCGTCGCTTGAAGCCGCAGAGCCGGGGACACGGCGAGGTCCTGAACTCGCTTTTGCAGGAGAAGAGCAAAAACAAAGTCCTTCACCTTGCACTTTTCCAGTCAAGAAAATACCTGGGATTTATAAAAGGGGGAGGAGGGTAGAGAGCAAGAAGTGTACAGCGCCTGAACAAAAGGAGAAAGAAAAAAAAAAAACGTTCAATTAATTTATAAGAGCTCTTTTGTCTCCTTCAGGACATGGTACATTATGTGCCTGTGAAAAATCCATCCTTACTAAAACTCAAGGTCAAGTGTTGATGTTGCACAGAGTAGATCAGCTGAAGGTGACCTTGACTGATGTGGAATATGACATGAGGGAAATGGATCTCTGCTCGGTGTGGGGAAATTATCTGTGAAATGCTGCCACTGTATCAAAGCCTGTTTGTGTCTGCATACAGGCCGGGGAGCGTGCGCACACGGCGAGGTCTCGTACATTTGTCGGATGGAGTGTGTAGAAGCCGCGAGCGCCGTGCGCGCGCACCAACGAGCAAGCGGGTCCAGGTCGCACGTGAAAACGCGCTGCCATGTCAGAACTTCAGCTGGGATTCTGATGTCACACTTGCACAGTTACTGGGAGGGTTGGTCATGGCAGCTGGTTGTCATTGCTTGTTTGCTCTGTAAGCACAATGCATTTTGTTGACCAGGCATGGCAGGCTGTGTAGAGATACAGCCACATCTTCAGCTGTTTGCCTGTCATAATTTGTCTTTTTCTTTGTTGTTGTTTTTGTCTTATTGTGGGAGAGCATCCAAACTGATGTCGTTGGCTGCTGTAAAGTATGAGATACGAAGCATTCTGCTGGATTAACAGAAGGTGCTCCCACACTGACTATCCACAGGGGACGTGCAACGTTAGTCTGTTATAAATCTCTACTTCTTACTAGTGAGTAACAATGTAATAATATCCTCCAGGAAAAACTGTGATTGCATGTATTTATGTGACATTAATGAATTCCATCAGGCTGCTTATTATGATAACAATTTCTGCTTTTTAGAGCAAATTTGTTTTTTTGCTGACTGGAGATTGGGTGGGGAATTTATAACTCTATCTACTTGGATATGAAAAAAACAGTCATACTGCCACTTAAATAACATATAGATGATTACAGGTGCAACAATTACTATTGTATCTTTTGGAGTATTGAATTATATCTGCTCATGAAGAGCCTTTGACCAGAAACGTGTTACATGTTGCTACCCAATCATAGTTTTAAAAACAGCGTTAAAATAAAAGTGATCAGTGGCGTCTTAATTTTCTGACCGCAAACATTTCCAAGAGCGCCAGATTTGTTCTGGTCTTCTATCTGCTTTTTGCCAGTGAGCTGGCAAAAAGCAGCAACAAGTGGGGGATGGGTATGTAGCTTTATGCGTTTATTTTAATCTTGGAAATTGTATGGGGGGAAAAAAAATCTTGATGTGAAATTTTTCCTCTAGTAAAATCAAAACTGCTGTTATCACCAGGCAGACAGAAATCATTGATGTCATTTTGGACCAAATTATTCTAAGGCTAAACACACAAAATCTCTATGTGCAGCAACAAATGCAGCTGTTGCTTTTTTCCCTCCCTTTTTTTTTTTTTTTTTACAGTCTGCTAACTTCAGTACTGCTGAGATTTTGCCAATGTCACATCAAAGCAACACCAGTAATCATTGTAAAAATAGAAGCGATTTGAAGGATATCTAATTAATACTCTTAAATAATCACACAGACATGAGTCAGTCCCACAGCAGCTAAAGCTTCTCAGCAGACAGCTGAATTCAGACACCCATTATCCATCAGCAAACAAAGAAGAAGAAACAGCAGAATGTCACAGAGCTGTCGCCAAATTTATTCGGAAAAATTTTGAAGCCCTTTATTATGGTGGAGCTGCATTAAACTATGCTCTGCCAGCTGTTAATAACTGTTAACTCATTTCTCTGTTGGAGAAAAAAACAAATACTATAACCTTTTAAAAACGGAGGCCTTAGCAGTTTCACAGCCATCAGTAAAGCCATAATTTTCTGCACATGCAATGAATTAAAGTTCAGTTTTTCGCAGGCTAGAAACAAAAGGCAGTCTTACCTTCCCGAACTGTTCAAAATACTGCTTCACATCTTCCACTACCGTGTTGGCCGACAAGCCACCCACAAATATTTTCTTTGTTCTTGTGACCATCTGGAAGGAGAAAGGGTGAGAGGAGAAGATGAGTGACGAGACTTCAAATGCATTGCACAACCTTTAATGAGGCGCCAAAACACACTGAGTGAGCAGCACCTGCGATGATGGATGGCGAGAACGCAGAGATTCACACTGCAAAGTTTCAAAGACAATTCGGTGGAGTAGTGCCGCTTATCTAGCCAGGTTGTCAACACTGAAGGTTACAGCTTCATGACAGACATTCCCCTTTTTCAGATTCTCACGAAAAACCTTTGGGATATTTTACAAATAAATATTGTAAAACACAAATTAGCTAAATTTATTTTGTGCAATAAACTATTTTTGAAGGATCGAGTGCCTTCTTGCCATCTTTAGTTCTCTCTACAGATGGATTGGGATCTAGTCTGGGTCCAACAATAACAGCATTGCTTCCAGTCAGAAGAAAAAGATGATGAAAAATAAAATAAAATTGCTGTGAAGTCTAAATATAAAACTGCAAAAAAAAAAATCTATAACATTTGTCTTGACCGGAATGCGACGCAGAACACGTTTCAAGTTTTGAAGTTGCTCCACAGAAAACTGGCCCCTTGCTGAGCTAAACATCTCCAGTTTAATCTTTGAAGTTTCCATTTATGCTTTGGAAAAATTTTAAAAAGACATAGTGATAATTAAAAACACGGATAATTTATGGACTTTCAAAAAACAATTAATGAGTGCTAGGAGATGGAATCAGAGTGCATTAAAGGCTCATTTAGCTTCAAACGGGAAGAATATTAAGGATTATTACCCACAGCATCTGAAAGGGCACAAACATCTGCTGCAGAGCACATGCTAAAATTAGGGGGGCAATTTCTCTAGGATCTACACCAGTATGGGTGGAAAAACCTGTAGGGAGGAGGGGAGGGGCACTTTTTCTTTTGTTGTGCACAGATCTGCCTCCATTAAAAAACAGAGAATTGCAGATGAAATTAGAGTTATGTTATGAATTCTTTTTTATTAAAAGCAACCGCATTGTTACCCCAACGTCCGACCTCTTCAACCCGGGTCAGCGCAGGTGTTCATTTCCATGCCACACATTCTCCTCGGGATTTTGGCTCTCGTTTTGCACCTTTTCCATGAGCCAAGATGTTTTTTTGTTTCATCTTCGACTTCACAATTATGCTTCCCCCCACCCGTTGCTTATCAAATAAAGTCCCCGTAAAATTCATTAAAGTTTGAAAGGCACTAGGTACTTCACACAGCCTGCTGGTATAATCAGGAATAATGATAGGAGAGACTAAATGACAACTTCCAGAACAATAATTGTCAAAACTGATGGTCTATCTGGCTAACTTCTATTCCTTGCACCTGTTTGGCAAATACAAACACAAAGACAGAAAAGCATGCATTACTGCGCAGTATTTTGCTTCCAAATGACATTTTGCCCAATGAAATATTTTCCCCATCTCTTTTGAAGCCTATATTAGAGATTGAGAATTCACTGATACAATGAAGCGTATAATGATGTTTGATGCACTGCTCTACAGACACACACACAAAAAAAAAAACAGTAGAGAAAGTCAAAGCTCTGATCTCTCCTGGCTCGCCTGAATCAAAAAGAAATAAATGATGGGGGAAAGATAAACATACTTAAGAGATGCCCAGCAAACAATCAGGATGGCTGAGAGAGAGCCTACCTTGATCAAAATGCTGACCGAAACACTTTCGATATGAAAGCGGCTTAACACGGAGGAAAAAAGAAGCAACGTTCAGCGAGTGCTGAAGTAACCATCTGTCAAGAGCTTTCCAGGTGCTTGCAGTCTCACAGCGCATAAGCCTGCACATATGCACACAGCCTCCCACACATGAGCCTCTCATACAGTCCTTTGCTTTTATTTTTGTCATTAAAACAACAACAATGTTTTATCACAAAACTGCAAATGAATAAGCAAGACAAGTAACAAACAAAAGCATTTTACTTGATGGGATTGTGATTTCAAATGGATCTTGTGATGGATTAAAAAAACTAAATCATGGATTCTCAGTATTATGCTCTTTCTACCTCGATGTTTCAGAGGTAAAAAGAGTAAAGGATGAAAGCGCACGGCATGGATCTATAGGATGGAGATGCAAGATACAAACGTTGTAGACACAGGCCGGTTCCCTGAATGAAAGGCTTCGAAATGAATGACTCGATTTTAATTTAGTAAAATGTTTTATGTTGTAGTTCACAAGAACATCTCAGAGCACTTTATAAAACAAACAGGTTTAGAAAAAAAACACTGGGATTGTTCAAATGATCTTGATAAACAAACGAATGAGTTGTTGGTTCTAAAGAGCATAAAGTGACGCAATACAGCCCGTTGCCCGTATGTTAGATATCTGGCTGAAATAAAACTACTAGGTTTATTCCCAATTTTGAAGGCGAACATGTCTGACTGTTTGGAAACAAGTGAAGGAGCAAATATGACACTTAGCCTCTCTACCAGAGTTTCTCTTTCACATCAATTGAGTTTGAAACTGATCAAATAACATTTTATTTAATCACATGACCAGAAATATAACTGCACACATGTGTAATTAGGTCATAGTTAGTGATCTACCATTAAAGTTATCATTTTTCTCCAACATAATTGTAGAGAATTGTGTTTAAGGTTCAAAACAATAAGCTATTTTACTTAAACCGTTGATCATTTTAGCCTGTATGCATTTATTTTTGCTTTAATTTATTAAACAAATGAAATTATAGAATTACACTCAACAGCATTGCAACTTAATTTGCTATGTTTATTCGTGCTATGTACAATTTGTAATTCGTACAGTATGAATAACGGTTCTCTTCCTGTTTTAAATAAAAGTGCAATGAATACTTAGAGATTTGGGTATTTTTGTTCAAGGTTATATTGTGTTAATCTCATATATCACTGTTTCTAATGCAGAAAAAAAATACACATTTCTAAGGCAAGGAATTGTCTGTTAAAGGATTAAACACAAAATGTTACCCTGATCTCTACATGAGTTTTATCCCAATGAGCACCAAGCAAAGGGCTTAAATATGTAAACGCTGCTTGTGAAGTAATTAGAAATGGCATACAGGTGTCTAAATATGCTTGACCTTCTCCGAAAATCAATATACAGCCGAGGCAAACAGACCACAGACTGAGTGTACAAATATTTCTGACACACAACGTGGCTCTTGGGATCCAGTTAAATATGATCACATCCAAATGACTTTTGCCATCACTTGACTTTTTCCTCAGCCACAAGTCGACACTTGTAAATGTTTCCACGGAGCCGTATCAATTCCACACATTAGCGTGCTAGAATGGAGCTCACATTCTAACAAGGTCGTGTCAGCTACATGGTAAATGTTAGCCGGAGTACACATGCCAGCTTCCAGTGTTCTCCGCCGTTGCCATGGCAGTGATAATCCCCAAACAAATCTGAGGCTGTGCAAGGGCAGTTTAGGTCGAGGAAAGCTGAGTCAAGACTGACGATACAAACCCTGAGCCTGACAGGCTGGGGCTGATATGTCACCAGATCAATGAACAGAAAAATGCACCAAGTTGTTTCTGAAACCATTTCTACTCTATAAAAAAAAAACTGAAAAAAGAAAATAACAATGCTCTTCCAATAATGTTTCGTTTTGCCTTCACTGCAGTGGTTGACTTCTAGATGTGCAAAATTATCGTCATAAAGAGGACAGTTTTTTTTTTTGTTTTTTTTTTTGCAGATTAACACCGGCCAAGACTCGGCAGCGGCAGGATCCCCAGCGCCCCTCCTCTTTCCGACATCATCCCTCAGGCCTCGGGGGTTATCAGCACTGGATGCTGCCGCCGGCAACCCCACGCCAGACAGCTGCTGATAAAGCGGCTGTGTGACTATTTATCAACATCAATCACTTTTATCATTGCCAATCTTTGGGAAATAAATAAATGAAAATGAACAAGTCAGTGTTCATCTCTGCTTCCCTCTCCAGATCAGCTGCATGTCCTGGTTCCCTTCCGGGGCCACCCGTCCCTCTCTGGTCATATTTCAGATTCTCGCCATCGAGGTGCGACCAGTCAAGCTCTCAGCCTTGTCTTATTACTGTTTTGACATGTGAGCTCAACTGCTGATAGGATTCCTCGGCTCATGGGGCAACAAAATGACTTTATTTTTCTCTCAATGGTGGCTACTAATATAAGAAAAACTCATGCCAGTTTTATGAAAATAAAAAATAAAAAAATCTTCAGTGGCCTGTTTGTATACATAAATTGCTGCATCTAATCTTATGTCGCACCAGGAGTTAGAGCAAGAAAAGATATCTTAGAAGTACTGTTCTCCCCACTAAATCTATCTACATATTATGACCAAAATTGTTACATTTTTTTTTACCTTGATTGGTCAAAATGAAATCAGAAAACCAAAACCATGCATAGTTGACAGAAAAACTCTTCAGGGTAGAGGTCGCTATTGAGTGAGAAGGCAGGCAGTCGGCAACAGCTAAGTAAGGACAGATGCAGGTGCTTCATTCAGTCTGCAAGAGCAAGAGAGACCAAGACTTTCAACAGGTAACAGGAAGGCAGAATGTAATGCACCAAAATTGCTGTGTTTTGTTCTTTTGAGCTTTCAGCCAGTCTGTCATAAAACATGCTGGACTTGGAAATGAATATGTCAATATTTTGGAAATCTCAGAGCTAGGATGGCTAGGATCTAAATACAAACAGACGGCAATACCTTTTTAAATTGCAACATGGAAATTCGATTGAAACTTTGCTTAACCTTTTTCTCCACACACAAACACTGTATCTGTTTGACCTTTGTCAACCAATTATAACTGATAACCAATTATGAAAATATTAAACTTTTATCATACTCTTCATTCTCAATAAAAAGCAAAATTTTCTAATGATTTCCTCATATTTCTGTCCATTTAATACATTTTAACTAACACTAACAACTGGATCACCACTTTCCCATCATTTAAATTAGAGCAGTTATTTGTTCAAACAAGTAGCAAATGCAATAACACCAAGAAGATTGGATGAAATTACTTTAATTTGACACAGATCATTATACATTTTAACAAATGCAGTTTTCACTGAAGCCACTGGGGAACCGAGAATTCCCCACACAGCATTTAAAGCAACATTAGTTCTGATCATTTGGCTTCACTTCTTTCATGAATCCATCTCTGCAACAAATCAAGCTGACAGCTTTAAAAATGGACCATTCCTCAACCCACTTTTTTTTCCCTTTAACCTAATTCAACATGTAGTTATTTTTGCACACCCCTAAGAGACAATAGGGAGGGTTATCAGTGCGCATGAGGAAGTTTGTGAGTGTCGACACATGAATGTGTTTTTAATTCTCTCAGAGCTCCAAGCTGGGCGTGTATGAATGGCTACACAAATTATTGCCTCAGTGAATTTGTCACAAGAATAAAATGTGTACTGTTGTAAGGCCTACAGAGAAGAAAAAATAGTGAAAAGGCTTCAGGTGTAGCTTTGTCAACACTTGTTAGCTGATTTTAACAATGCCATACAGAACAAATTGGCAATGACTGGAAATTATTTGAGATCATAAAAAAAGCTGCAGAAATTTGCTCCAGACAAAAGAAAAACATCAAATGAAGACTTTGTAGAAGTCAAATCAATGTCTGGAGTTGAGAGAATTTGGCAAGACCTAAAACAAATTGACTGAACTACAACAATTCTGGAAAACAGAGTAGGTCAAAATTCCTTTACTCTCATGTAAAAGAAAAACTATTTCCTGTTTCGCTTAATGGGAATTATTCCCATTTATTATGTATTTAGAGTAATTACCTTCTCCTATACGGAGAGGCTGGAGTGGAGAGCCACTAAATTCTCCAAGCATTGAATTATTGTTAGTTTATTGTTTAGCAGCCAGTGAGTTAAACATCAAGGCCTTAAAAGTCCTAAAAATCTGAATTTATACCAATTAATAATAAAAAAAATGTTGTAAAAAGAGTAAAAACATAAACCTGAAAACTTGTATCCAACTCTTAAAAGTATTCAGCTGGCTGCTGGAGAGGATGCAGAAGTTGGCATAAGAAGCAGCCCTTGGCTATTGCTAAGCAATCATGCTAAGTGAATATGAAAATATTAATACATATATGTATTACATGAATTGCCTGTAATTCCTTCTATTACCAGATTGGAACGATATGCAAGAAATGAAAATGTTAACCCTGAGAACTGTACAGTCCAATCCTTGAGTCCAATTATTATCCTAAATAAATTATGTTTGAATTAGCCTGACTGTTTCAGCATGGCCTGAAGGAGGAGCCAGTCCAAGAGAACTTAGACAGAGCCAACACTTTGCCCTTCATTTAAAGGTAAATGACTAGGATGGTAATAGTCACTGTTTATTACGGGTGAATACAAATCACACATTACTTGAAAAGCAGTTGTCTTATAAAGCGTCCCAGTAGAGCCATGCACATGTGTGATAGCACATGCAGAACTGCTGAGTAAATACATGCAACACAAACAGCAGCAGTCTGGCTACTCTCCACTCACTGGTCTGTGTCAAAGAGCAGACAAACAAGCTTTGGAACAAATGTGTGAAAGTGATGCCTGGTAAAGTCACGGCAGACCAGGCTGATTTCACTTGTGTGGCTCATATGCAGACTTTCCTCCATTTCCAAGCCCTTTTAAAGACAACCACATGTCTTCTGGCCTTTGGCTGTATAAAACTTTCCTCCTAGTGTGAACTATAAAACTGAAGGCAGTTGTGAGCCGAGCAAGTAGGAAGAAAAAGGCCTGTAGGTGATATTGCAACCTACAGCATTATTGTTATCTGTGATTTTCAAATTTCAATAAGTGGAAGGAAACAAAATTCAGAGAGCCACTTTTGTGCACCAACAAACAGCCAATAGTTTAAAACATGCGCAGAGAGCAAAGAATGCAGAGGCATGGATGTTATTAACTCAGCAAGCAGGATATAAGAGGAGATTAATATACTGAGAAACAATATTTAAGTAGGAGAAAAAGCAGGCAGAGTGGAGGGGAAAAATGTTTAACACATTTATGCAAATCCTGACACTTCAGTTGTGGTGCTGCAAGTGTGTGTGCTTTCTAAATTGTTTCCAAAGAGCGAAGGCAGTGACAGATGGTGACAAAGACAGGTAAGCTGATATCACTTCTGACGAGTGTAGGGGAGGAAGAAAATGTTTATTCTTAGATCGTACATCAATGTCTTCACCTCTCTCTGTCCAGATTGCTTTTAACACAAAAAGGTCTACAATAATGATGCAAGCAGTCGACCAGTTCCA